>CM051518.1:86793677-92021745 GCA_028015205.1 Mytilisepta virgata
TAAACCATACAACATTAAAAAGAAGACACGGCATTTTTCTGAAATCCAGCAATAACTTCTACTTATTTTGGAAAATGTTTTAAATTGCGATTCAATGTAATTTAAGCAATGTCGATCGAAACTATATATTATTCATCAAAATGATATCACATGTAAACTACAAATTTAGGTAGCTACCCGAATGCAATGCCCCAATGAGTCCCAGCGAGTTGATATCCTGGCTGCAGAACACCTAACCCCATCATCATGACAGTTAGGGCAACTGTAAGGGGTCCAATGTATCTTAATAAAATTGTCACCATTCCACTGGCCCCCAGAAATATCTCCAGTAACGATGCAACCATTAGAGATCCAGAAATCTATAATATACGATAAGGATAATTGTATCGTTAATACGTTACCGTTTGTAAACTTTACAGTCTACAGCCTACGTTTATTAGTAGAAATTTATTTTTTTAAATCGGTGAGATTTTTAGAGTGTCAAGAAATTTTGTAGCCGGGTCACTTTTCTCCCTGCTCCCTAAGAATAATATTGTTGTGCCCTTATTAGCGGTTGTTCTCAATGATTTAATAGTCGATTTACATTCAGTTTACCTTAGGCCACACAAAATTGATTTTAGTACTTTGGATTTTGTCGCTCCGATTGTCGGACTTTATAAATTTTGAGAAAAAACCATTTATCCCGCCTCATTATGCCAACATGCTGAAAATTCGCCTCAAAGACTTCATTTTTCAAGAAATTTAAAATAAAAAGTGTGGTCGCCCGCTCTTAACATTGGGTAAAAATAGGGATTTTGTTTTCCATTTTTTGCAATGTTTTTGTTAAAAAAAATTGTGATCTTCGCCCGAAAAAAAACATTGCCCTCAAGAAAAAAAAATTAATTAAAATTTCGCTCGCTCGCACATAACTTTGCCATAAAACATCCAAAGAACTAAAATTCAATTTGGTGTGGCCTTATATAATATTGCACAATGTTCAGAGATATATTTGGAAACCTCCAATGGTTTACCAAAGCCACAGTACGCACCACTTCTAACCTGTGTCATTTTGTGTCCTTTGCGTTCACTTAAAAAAGCAGACATAATGGCCGTTTTTGGCTAGGACCATAGCTATTTCTATTGTACGCATTTAGTTCAAATGTCTATATTAATTTATGCCAATGTTATAATCCTACACTCTGTGACATTTTAAAACTAGTAAAATTACCATGTTTAGCCTTTTTTGCCAGTAGGGATCTTCGTCTTCATATGTAAAATTACCTACAAATACTAAATCAAACAGAGAAAAATCGAACAGCACATGTACTGATTTAAATACTGATAGAGATTCTCGAACTATAGCATCAATCCGAGCCAGTTATTTCAAATCTGTTTCAACCGGCATCCCTTTCGGTAACCCTCCCTAGCATTCAAATCATACCGAATATAACATTACGCCACGGTGATAACCTAAAATAGTTGTTCTTATGCCGTACTAATAAACATCGTGACAAAAAAAGAAGTGTGCCGTAAGAGGCCTCAGTATGGCAAGCCGTTTTACTATTTATTCTAACTTCAAGATATCTAATAAACTTTATAAGATATCTCATATAGTTTATAAGATATCTTATATAGTTTATAAGATATCTCATATAATTTATAAGATATCTCATATAATTTTCTTATAAACTATATGAGATATCTTATAAACTATACAAGATATCTTATAGAATATATTAGATATTTTATAAAGTATATAAGATATCTTATAAACTTTAGAAGATATCTTATAAAAACTGGATAATATAAGATATCTTATATTATATGAGGTATCTTGAAGTTAGAATAAATAGTAAAACGGCATGCCATACCTCAGAGACTTTAAATATTGAAAGAGAGATATAATGATTTTAACTCTTGGATAGGAGTGAGATACGCATGACACAATTGTAAGCAAAGGAAAAGCGCTCTCACGGCCGGTTTTCATCTAGAAGTCACAGTTAGGCCTTCTCTGTGTATTCTGTTATTACATCTTGTCTCCAAAACTCGTATATCTGTATTTGTATAGTGTATTTGTCTCCCTTTATTTAGGATTCACAATTGTTTGAATAATTTTGAGAGGTGTGGAATATTCAAATTAATTTTCATGTATAACAGTTCATTGGTAAATCTAAATATCGGCAAAAGAATACAGACTCAATATGAGAATGGGGAAAGTACATAAGACCAACAACCAAATAACAAGACGATGTTTTGATAACACTAACATAACAAAGAAATACTACATGGCCCAATCTATATCGGACATGGTATCATCCCGACACCCACAATCCGACCGATGGATTTTACCCGGTCCGATATGGATTAATCCATTTATTAATCTATTTAAGTATGTATATATGAAATACTGCCACTGTACCTAATACATGTAATATGTAGTTATAAATGCACCGCATTTTAAAAGATTTTGAAGGTCGTTCACCTTATATATCTGCAGATCATTCTGTCATGTCTGTATTATTAAATTAATGAGCATGTTTACATGATACCATTACAGGTGACATAAAATGCCACCTGATTGCTATTTGATATTTCATGGGCAATTGGCATTTCACCTAATTAAGCAACAATGGTACATGTATCTAATTAAAAAACATATATGCAAAAGTGTGTATACATTGAATTCATGGCTTGGATAAATAAAAGGGGTGTTTTGATATCCATAAATGCGGTTTAACCATACCACTGTTTAGTAACTGATCCCGGTTTATTTTGTACATTTATTTTTTTCCTTTCTTTGTCTTTAGTTTAATCGGTAAATTGGTGCTGGATTTGTTGGCGTGTCAATGCTAACCTTTCGGTTATCTTAATTTTAATTATAAGAAAACCATTTTCTTTAAACTTTACCAAGTCATTAATCGTCACTGTTGTAATATTTCAGGACAACAGACGATAATTTATGAATGTGTTTTTAATAATCAACAGAACACCTTTGTGAGCACTTTGTAAAAAAAACGTTTTTATATTATTGTTTCTCTGTACGGCAGTGGACATTTGTGCCAATTGACAGGACATGTGCAAAAGCACAAAAAGTAATGGACATTTGCACCGAAAAAAATGGACATTTGCGCCATTTTTACCTTTACTTTTACCCGAAAACTTCTCCCGTTAGCCAGGTAAAGTGTGTTTCCCCCTTCTCACCAAGAAGAGAAAAACTTAATTAACAAATTTTAAACATTAATCCCTAGAAATGATGTTCAGATCGTATACCCTCGAACATAAAACACTAAAAAAAAAGCCAAAGACAATAAAGACGAAAAATTGATATAATGGACATTTATGAACCGTATGTCGATTTTCGAGTGGCCCAAATGTCCTTTCATATCTTTAAGGAAATGGCACAAATGTCCATCGATCTTTCTGAACTGTGTCTTCTTCAATTAACAAAAGATTATCCGACAACCAGGAAAAAACATCGAAAGTTATAAATAATTGAGATGTACCACCGGTGCTATTCAAAGATACCAAAGCTGTGCTATTGTGTTGCAGATCGGGACATTTCCATTGTTCAAATGTTGTCAGGGCTATTGCTGGAACAACATACGCGTATTGTGGGCACTGTACAATAGGTAACCTACAATTGAAGTGAAAGAGGGAGGTAGTCATGTGATGTATTAAATCAGACTTGTTCTTTCTTCTTTTTTTTGACCTAACAATAGAAATTCTCAAATCTTTTGCTCAAAGTACATTCAAATCTGTATTAAGCAATAACCTATCTTATGAGACCTTTACAGTGCATTTCATACTTTGAAATGGTATTTACCATATTTTTATATTCCCTTAGGAGGTCACAGTATTTACTGTAGTTTGTTGGTCGCAAAATTATTATATTCAAATTTTGCACAGTTTTAATAACTCTGAAATTTCAACTAATTCCTGTTATCCTATGGTTTTCCCTTGACCATAATATCCTTTTTTACCCATTACAAATTGATCGTTAGCGACAGAGGAACTCATTTTTTCTTCGGATTTGCACTTGGATCTCTCTCAGCTACGTTACCGTACTACACCAGGTTTTTAAATTGGTTTGATATTCTAAAAGCATATTTTCTTAAATTAGGACAAATTCCTCTTGTATAGCTATACGTTGTCCTCGTTTTGTTTTGTTTTTCTTTTCTGATCTTGTCCTCAATGGCTGACAGCATCAAACGACAATTTACACCTTCTTAAATTCCTGAAGCACTTTTTACAAAATATCTTAAGAGTAAAATCACTCGCAACTACCCAATTCTGTATGACTTCATAGTAATTTTTCTATGGCAATTTTTTGTGAAAAGTGCTACAGTACAGATATATTAAAATGTTAAAATGATTATTACCTCACACCAAAGAAGAATTGAATGACTGTACATACACCACAGGCAAACAGCATATTTCCCAGTAGTATTGAAGCTACATCTACGTCACCCTGGGCACATATAGTAATTGCAACTAGACCAGGCGTTGCCAAGTTTGAACTCAATAACATCAAATAGTGCTGGCAAAAAATATCATGAAAACTTACGTCATTTTTTCTTTTATTCATATAATAGAAATAGTTGTTTCCATTCAATTTTATTAAAAGAAAACATAGTTTGCTTCTTTTCCTTTTTTAGCTCACCTGGCCTATAATGCCATATGAGCTATTGCCATCACTTGGCGTCCGTCGTCGGTTGTCATCCGTCGTCCGTCGTAAACTCTCCTTTAAAGATCTCTGAAACCACTGGTCTAATTGGGACCAAATTTTGGTGGAATGATCCTTGGGTGGCCCCATTCCAAAATTGTGTCGGCATCCCCGACTTCAAATCAACATGGTTGCTGTTACTAAAAATAGATAAAAAATCTTCTATGAAACAACATGGCAAATTGGAACCAGAGTTGGCAGTAATGGTCCTTAGGAGGTTCTCTTTCTGACCAGGACTGTTCACCAAGATGACCGCCACAGCCAAACCTAGTTTAAGAAAGGACCCTAAGGAAAAATTCATTTAGAAATCTTCTTGTATGAAACCACTTGACCAATGGGAATAGCCTCCTTTTAGAATTTTGTCCGATGACCAGGACTGTGAACCAAGATGGCCGCCACAGCCGAACTTAGTTTAAGATTGGACCGTATGGAAAAATTCATTGAAAAATCTTCTTGTCTGAAACCATTGACCCATTTGCAACCAGACTTGGTCCTCTTTCAACCAAGATGGCCGCCAAAGCCGAACAAAGATAAACATAAAGTCCTGCTCAAGGTGGATAAGTTAAATCTAGGTGAGCAATACAGGCTCTTGAGAGCCTATAATTACTTTTTATATGTGAATTATTTTAATGAGATTTCTTTTTAAGTCTCTTTGCAAACATTTCATTGATTACATGTGCGTACATATTTTTTTAAATATATTTGTAACACTGACAGATTCAAACCAATTTAATTTTTCTCGGTTTTGATAGATCGTCTCGGTGGTTTCGTGGTAGTGTGCTTGCCTTGAGCGCGGGTGGTCGTGGGTTCGACCCACTGTTGGGTAAAACCAAAGACAATTAAATTCATTTGGTAATTGCTGCTTCTCCGCCAAGCACGCGACATCTAGGAGTAAGAGCAAAGAACTCGTTGGCTCGGAGTCAGTATAATGTGTCCGGGTCGGGTGATATGTCTTCCTGTGGACTGTTACCTCGTGGGCTAGCACGTTAAAAATCCAGCTCAGCGTGTCGGTCTAGTACAAAGCAAAGTTCATATTCATATCACATTAACATGTCCTGATATGTACTTAATGGTTGTCACTGGACGTTAAACAATAATTCATCCACCCATCCGGTTAAGACATCCAGCTAGAATTTGATAATCGATTACAATCGGTTGCCAATAAATATGTCTGAAAAGCTTGAAGCTTGAAATTTGACTTAAAAATTGATCTTATAAATTCTTAAATTGTTGCAAATTTACTTCAGAACCAACAAGCATGGACAGTAAAAAACACACATGCAACAGTCTTTAAACAACAATTCGATATGTATTACCTGTAAAGCTAAGAATATTGTCGTTATCCATGGTGGGTTATCTTCAACCTTGTACTGCAATCCAGATAAAATTGCAGCTTTGGACATTGTTCCCCTGTTTGAATGGTCAAACATATTTAAATAGAATTCATAAGTCAAGTCGGAAATATGAAATCTGTTTCACTTTTTTTCTCTCAAAGAAACCGCAATCGTTTTAAGTTTATTTTATGAAAAATAGTTCAAAATGTGAAAATGTTGGAAGATAGTACATGAATCAATAAGTCCTTTGTAATCAACAGAAGCTAAGGTTTCATCTGTGGGCTTGATACATATAGCTTAAGACACTCTCATTTAAAAGCAAAACCAAATAAAAAAACCAGACAAAACAAAAAAGAAACAGAGAAACAACTAAAAAGAAAAGAAACCAAACAAAATCAGGAAAGAAAATAAAAACAGAAACAACAACAAAACTGAAAATAAAACAAACAAATACAATTTACAAAAACAGAAACAAAAATGACAATATATTATGACAGCATGTTTAAGAATCAGTCTCATTCCAATAAGTATATGTCAGATATCCAGAAAATCATCCGCAGAGATCGCCACTGGTAAAATCACTAAACAACTTTTGATTTGAATATTGACTATATCTAATATAAGTATCTTTGGATTGTTATTTTGATGTACGCGATTTTCATGTCGAAAAATTCCGAATTTACGTGTTCAAATCCATCCAAGACCTATATTAAAAAGTAGATTTAAATGAGAAAAAAGATAAAACAATTCAAAACTTAATTGTTAAGGCAAACATCCCTTCAGTAGTTATTCCTTAGCAATTATATGATTTTTAGATACGTTTGTACATATTTCTAGTTGATAAATTTTGAAATTCTGTCAAAGGTAAAGCTTCAACTTCCCAGTTTACCTAATTGGGCCATGTCAGATTTTATATACCAAAAATTTGCATGCAACCATCTGAGAATGTCACTTTAATACTTCCCGAAATATGGTGTATCAAACATGTGTAAATATATATAATTTTCTTTTAAGGATTTTAAATCGATCATCCTTATTGAATGAATATAGAAATTAAATAATATTTTTCGGTACTTTGTTGCAGTTTCGAATATTCCAGCTGAATTTAAAATTTTCACAAAAATCCATAATTTTTGAGGATTTAGTTACTTTCTATCTTAGACCATACGAAATTTATCTTTATTTCTTTGGATTTCGCCGCACCAATTTTTGGACTATGTAAATTTTAAGAAAAATTTTTTACCGCTTCATTTTGCAAGAATGCTGAAAATTCACCCTAAATTCTTCATTTTTCAAGAAATGAAACATAAAAACTATTCGCCCGCTCCTAAAATTTTGTAAATATTAGCATTTGTTTTTCATTTTTTGTAATATTTGAGTTGAAATAATTTGTACCGCAGGTAAATTTGATCTTCGCCCCAAAAAACTAGTCCTTAAGAAACAAAAACATAAAATAAATTTCGCTCGCTCGTACCTATATTTGCCATCCAAAAAAAAACCGAAGAACTAAATATCAATTTGGTGTGGCCTTAATGCTCACGTTAATTTTTGGCTTTCCAAAGTATTATAGAAACAAAAAGTACATGATGATCGTTTATCCATAAATTTTAATGAAATAATTGAGATGATAAAAATCACGAAATTTGGAGTAAATATCTAAAATGATAATACATACCTTGTCTAATATATGTATAATTTTTTGATCACTCTCAGCAAAGACACCTATACCAGTCTTTTTAAAATACTATACTCACGCATTACAATTGTGTTCCAAGCTTCACTAATTTTTGACTTATATACGTACATTATAAACTCTAATTAGGGAAAGTATTATAGAAACTGCGTATATATAAATGCAACATTCTATAACTGAAGTCTGCTCGAAAGTCGGTGACATCTTTGAATCTAAAGTACTTAAAATTATATGTAAAAAACAATTCACTAATTTCAGCCGGATCATGCTTCTCGTGAATGATATCTACGTGATGCTTTAGATCAAAAATGTGCCAAATACATGACATATCTAACTAAATAGGTCAAAAATAATTCCCGGTGTAAAATGTACCATTATGGTTGCACTTTAGTGTACATGATATTCTAAATGATTTCACCTTTTCAAATCTTGTTTCAAACAACAATTAACCTCAATTTTTCATTATAAGTAGTGGATTTTGAATACTGTAACTCTGTTTATGTCCGCTTGATTATATCGCTTACAGTGTAATTGGTTTTTAGAAAATTTGGTGATGTTGGATTCAGAAATGCGAATAGTGCGAGGTGAAGAAAAAAAATATAATTCGTGTCCACGATTTATTAAATCGTGGCTACGATTTACTACATCGTGGCCCCACTTACTAAGTTAACTCGTAGCCACTAGTTACTAAAATCTAGCTACACTAGCCACACTATTAACTCGTGGCCATGACTTTTACCTCGAGAATTAATATGTAGTGGTCACAAGCTGATAAAGCGTAGCCACAAGTTGATAAAGCGTAGCCACGAGTTAATCAATCGTGACCATTCATTACTACGAGTTAGTAAATTGTGACCATACTACATGTAGTTAATTAGCCGTGACCACGAATTATATTTGTTTTTCTTCACCATAAATTTTGACTCAAATAAGGTTTCGTATGTGCGGGGTATTAGTACATGTATCTGTGTTTATTTTACTACATATACCACCGAGGGTGATAGTTCTGTAGGTGGTCTCTGGGGAATCATACGCTGAGTAGTCACTGCTGCGACGGAGAAACGATTTTAAGAGACATTTTTTGAACTTTTGAAATTTTATTAAAATCAGTTTCGTCTCTCTCAAGCAAATAAGACATTACCAGATTTTTTTTCTACTTAACTTCTCCTGCTAATTATATTTTAGATTAGGGTATTTTGAGTTTTATAAATATTGATCAAGAGCGCTATACTTCATAAAGAATTATCAAAACATGCTTTGCACGCTAGATTTTTTTTTGTATTTGGTGAACTCCACAGTTACTCAACATTAAGTTAACAATTCGTTTCTTTTTTTTCAGAAAAAAATATTGGTGACGGTTGAAAATATCCTTCTTTACACACTATACTTTATACCGTTCAAAAGATCGGTTATATTTTTTCTCTAAACTGAGCCACCAGGGAAGATTTTAGCTTACATGTATGAAGTAAAAAAGTTATTATAATATCCACAATTTCTAAAATACTAGGAAAAAAACCCGTGGAAAATTGTCAGTCACGTGTATAGTTAGCTTTACTTGAACCCCTGCATGCCAATAAGTGTCGAATAGTTCTTTGTTGCAATTTAAAGTTGAAATATGCTTTATACATGTGTTATGTTAGTTAAAGTAAGAAATATCTTTAAACACATTAATTCTACAAAGTATGATTTTGTGCACTTAAATTCACAATTTTGAGCTAAAATTGACCAATGAAAGATATGTTTATTTGATTTGCGTATTATAGAATAGAGGTTATTAGGCTGTTCCCACACGTAACTGAGTCTTTTACCGAGCGATCAAAGTCGGACTTGAACAAATCGTCTGCAAAATGGGGAACTTCAACTATGGGGACTGCAGAAGAGTAGACCTCATTTTTCTATATGTAAATTGAAGATATTTCTTAATGTATTTCCTTTTGTTGAAAGTAATAGTTTTTTCATAAGATAAAACATGACGGAACCAAAACTTGACCGGAATTGGAATTTCATTATCGCCATTTTGAAAGTCCTTCTTATGGAACACATCGGAAGTTCAATATACATGATATATATAAATTATTTTTGTTATTCATAAGACAACATGATATCTTCTCCAAACCGCCTTTAACCTCTTAACAATGTTTTTACATGACAGGGAGTACATGTACAGTGTATAAATATCGGGGCCGGGAGTAGTTTGTTTCAAGTTCGGTACAGCATGATTAGTGTGTAATGGGGCAAGTACTTTGTTTCATTATGAATGATGATATCTATACTACTTGTTCTTTAACATGTTTTAAAACTGCTTACATTAGACCGGAAATATAATGACATAACTAAAAGGAAATCGCATCGGATAGTTCCGGAACGTATTAATTTGTCTAATTGCTTATTGTTTCAAACTGTAATCGATGTAAAAGGGTAAAATTTTCAGTATACCCTATCAAGTATATATGCCCTTATATAAGTTTGACTTGTAGCTTTCTTCGGTTATACGTTTATTAGGTGAACAAAAAAAACGGTCTTTAGATTTAGTAGTATAGATTCCAAACGTGTACATTGAAATTGACCTTCATTCAAAATTTCAAAAAATTCTAATCGTGGGATCATTACTGTGTCGTATGCCCTTAACAATTAACGTTTTTACATGACAGGGAGTACATGTACAGTGTATAAATATCGGGGCCGGGAGTAGTTTGTTTCAAGTTCGGTACAGCATGATTAGTGTATAATGGGGCAAGTACTTTGTTTCATTATGAATGATGATATCTATACTACTTGTTCTTTAACATGTTTTAAAACTGCTTACATTAGACCGGAAATATAATGACATAACTAAAAGGAAATCGCATCGGATAGTTCCGGAACGTATTAATTTGTCTAATTGCTTATTGTTTCAAACAGTAATCGATGTAAAAGGATAAAATTTTCAGTATACCCTATCAAGTATATATGCCCTTATATAAGTTTGACTTTTAGCTTTCTTAAGTTATACGTTCATTAGGTGAACAAAAAAACGGTCTTTAGATTTAGTAGTATAGATTTGGGGCGGTCGGGAGGATTTTATTTTTTATTTATTACATGGATCAAATCATATTTGGCAAAAATTCTCACTGTTTGAAGGTCCGGTATGTAAGGGATGGCTATTCGGAAAGAAACTGTATATGAATCAGACTCCAGAAAATCGCATTCCGTTAAAATAAAAAGATATGGGGCGGACATATTTTTCGAGGGGGCGGGCTTTATAATGCTTAATGTATATCTGTGGTCGATGTATCGGTTCATATATAGTAAGAGGACTTAACGAAACATATTTTCATGATCGATTCCTGTATAAACGAATGTACAATATATATTTAAAGAGAATACATGACATATTCGCTGGCAGAATTTGAAATGAACAGAAACACATGAAATTGTAAAGTATCTATTTAGCGAGCATATACATATAATATCATAAGGGTATACACCAGTGGACAATACAATTTACTAGTAATCTTGTTTATATTTTTACACAAACAAAATTTGTGATAATTCAGTGAACAAATATGACAAATGATACTAGTATAAGATAATTGAATATAAACATTCCAGTATATATATAGATTACTCCAAAGGATGCCTGTATATATATACAATAAGAAATTTCTTTTTTATAAACATTAATTTAGAATTATTATAATAGGATGAAAATAATGTAAATAGATTACAAAACCAATTTATTTTCTCACTACCCATTAAATGGAAATATGATGCATACGAAGTTTTATAATTCACCTGATGATGTTAATAGGTCAATTTGCTAGGTGAACCCAAGAGAAGTTTCCTGTCCTGCAACCACAATTATAGAATTTGGTCAAATTTTGTTTCATTCCAGTGTAACCTATTGTAAGATTTTATGTTCACAAACTAAAACAAATGTGAAAATGGCATAGTCAGAAACCAAAAAAAATCAATATGATAACAAAAAACTTTGTCTTGCACCACTATGCATGGTATACAGGAAGTCAAAATTTGTTTTATTCCAATATAAACCAGGCGTGTAGTAACCCGTACGCAAAAACGCAGTTGCGTACACGTAAATTTTACAAAAATAAAAATATGGTAAATCTAGAAAGAATAAAACTTAAGTAATATACTAAATTAGAAAGTATTATACAAATATGTTAATAATCACTTTGTAGCTATATTCCATTTCGGAAACTACTCTTTCCGTTTACGGAACCAGCATCGTGATTATGTTGCTGATGCAAACAAATAAACAATTGAGAATTAAAAGCTGAAAGAAAGACTACTTGTTCACTTATAAAATAAAAAATAAATAAAATAACAATCCAAAGATACTAATATTAGATATAGTAAATTTACACTATGCTCTATTCGACGCATTTCAAGGATAAATGTGATTCTGTTTATTTATGTATTTTCTCAATTAAAAAATTACCCTTTAAGTTGCACGGTGTTGGCTTAGAAATTTGGTTTTTCTAATGTACAGTGCGTTCTGAGTCTGATTAGGTAACAATTAAAATATATGGTGGTGACACCATATATTTTAATTGTACTTTATACCTAATCAAGCTCAGCCCACTACACATTAGTCTAGAAAAAACTAAAATTCTAAGTACTTGTTTGTTTTCTCTAATTAATATTTTTTTCAAATTTATTTTCAAAAGTTGACTTGTTGCTCATGAAAATACGATTTTCGTGAGGTCATTTTAAGTCCCATGAGAATGCATGATTTTGAACCATTGACCCCAGAGCTTCTGGGGCCGCTGAAGGCCCCCAAACCCCCTGTCGTATGACTTCCTCCTCCGGCATTGAGTACACATCATTTTGGCCTAGCTACGCCCCTGTAAACTATATGAGATTTTGAATTCACAAACTAACCTGTACAAAGTCCATGTTTTGCTACGGATAATCCTAAAAATCAATCTGATTAGGAAAACCTTTATGTCTTGTACAACTACACATGGTGCGCAACAATTCTGTCACATTTCCTTTCATTCAGAGATTTTGCAATCACAAACGTCCCAAAATATAGCAATGGCAAAGTCCATGTTTCCTCACGGGAAACCCCAAAAATAAATGAATTTTAAAAAAATTATGTCTCGAACAAATACATATGGTAAACAACAATTCTGAGAGAGACATAATAATAGCTATACGTTATCCATATTTTTATAGCAAAATTTCGGTTGTTTTTGATACAAGTAAATATTTTGTTCACCAGTACGTTTGTAATATATATTATAATTTGGTTGCAGATGCGTCAGAATATATCCGTTTATTAACACCAGCGTCATCATCATCAAAGCTTTGAATATCGTTAATAGCCCGTTCTTCTTTGGTCTGCATCATTGGATTATCATCAAATTCTGAATTGGATGTACACATTCTTTTTTCAACAAATGTTGGTAAAAATGGGATATATCTGGTCCATCGCCATCTTCTTATAACTGACATGCCAAAAGGTAATTCGTAGACCTTTAAACTACACTTGTCATTTGTGTTCTGATGATCCGGTGTTAAATCTCTCCAAACAACTATTCCCCTTTCTTTTGGTGTACCTGAAAAGTGCTTATAATTGGTATAATTATATTCATTGATTAATCAAAAAGATCTTTTGCAAAAGGAGTGTCAGATTTCTGTCAATATAATATACATGGTATATGAACTTTGTTGGACGAAACATAACAGATTAATTTGCATTTGCTTTAGCTAGAGAAAGAAAAGCTAGGGTTATCAGTGACTTCATTTTTTTAATTGTCATACAATCGACATTTCTTGGACAAATAAGGGAAGAAGAATAGTGACTGTAGTAGGCGATGATACTATACGAATGATGCATTAGTATAACTAAAATCTATTTCGTGGGCTAATTCACCATTATATGTTTCTGCACTAAACAAGGTTTACAAATTAAAGGTATGCCTATCTGGTATTAGATAAGGAAAAAGGTTATTTTGTCCACAAAAAAAAACACCGATTCTAACAAAAAAGGAATACTATGAGACTGGTGTTGTCAACATGCTGGAATGTCTCATGGAAAACATCTTTTTTGAGTTTGGAGAACATGTTTTTCAACAGACCATCGGCATCCAAATGGGGACGAACTGTGCGCTGCTTTTGGCTGACATGTTCTTGTTTTCGTACGAAACTAACGTTTTGCAGGAGCTACTGATTCGGAAAGAAAAGAAACTAGCACAGTCCTTTAATTCAAGTTTCCGCTATATAGAGGATATTTTGTCACTTAATAATCCTTACTTTGAGGATTACCTACATGTACATCTCATCTATACCAGCGAACTTGAAATTAAAGAGACCACAAACACGCCAACATCTGCTTCATGTCTAGATTTTTACTTGTACATAGATAATAATGGGCGACTGAAATCAAAATCTTACGACACAAGCGATGATTTTAATTTTCCAAAAGTGAACTTCCCCTTTCTTAACAGTAACATACCAAAGGTCTCAAGCCTATGGGGTGTACTTTTCACAATTGATATGTTACTGCCGCGCATGCTATTAATACGGCAACTTTCTCGACAGGGAGATATTGATGTCATACAAACTTCTAAGACAGTATTATGTTCAGTCTCTGCTAAATTCACCATTCAAATAATTTTACTGTCGTCATCACCAATTGATTTAGCGATATGAAGTTTCCATCCCGCGTATGAGATAGATATTTTCCTTCTTGAATTGACACCTCATCGGACTTGATATTGCTCTGGCTTTTAGTGACGGGTGTCGTTAACGGAGCAGGACATTCTTACCATTCAGGAGCACCTGATGTAACTCCCGGTTTTCAATGGCAGTTCACATTGCTAGTGCTTTACTTTCTGTGCTGTCTTGTTCTATTTTTATTTAGATTATTATACGTTTTTCTTCTTTCAGTTATACATGTACCCTTGTGGTGTTTGTTTGGTGTATTCCATTATCCTGACTTTGAATTTTTCCTTGGACTTCAAATTTGTGGACTTTCTCAACTGTTTTTTTTTTTTTTTTTTTTTGCTTCGGTATTCTTTTGCCTATTTTCACCCTTTTATCCCACAGTAAAGGTGGAGATTGAAAACTAATGAATATAAAGTTTTTTTTCACGGAATTCATAGGTTTGTAAACTAACTGAATGAAGTCAATGGGACTTCATGTAAAGGTAGTGAATGAGTTGGTTGCGTTTACATACCGATGAATTCCGTAAAAATACCGTTTATTACGTATAATTCTTATAACTTTGGTGAATTTTACAGAATAGGTTTACCTTTAAGCCCCTAAAATCATCACTATTTCTCCGACTCATGGTTTCCTATGCTAATCTAGTATATCACTTTCAGCCACGACATTGACCAATGCAAATTGGCTTTCCAATCAATAGTAGAATTATTACAATATATTATGACAATTACCTGGCATAAGGTTGTCCAAAAGTAGTGCTGTAAAACAGGCTACAAACATACTGTTACCAAGCAACGCTAATAATACCTGCATGGCATTCTCATCACCTTAAAAAAGAATGTTACTTTAAGGTACCGGACCATAATTCCACTTCACATAATGCTGTAATCTGATTGGTCAAGAGCCACTGAATTTTGTCGAGAATTTTGTACTATTTGTGCGGTATTGAGAAAAATCTCGCTTCACTCATATAAAAATTTCAAAATGCGGGTTTAAATTATTGCGATTACAATATTTACAGTATGCTTTGTCAGCACATTCTGGGTTGGTCTTTTTGACATTAGATTATATGCTTCAAAACTTTAAGTTAATATTTTGGCTTTCAGTATTTTTATCCTTCAGCACAGCTGACGATTCGTACATTTTTGTACTTCCACATATTTTGTGAATCAAAATGTAATTATACCACTATCTTCGCAGCATTGTCATACAACGGATATTAGCTCAAATAGTTCCGAAGAAATATAACAGATAATAAGGGACACGAACTTTGTATCGTACAAAAAGGATGTTGGGTTACATTTTGTTTTATCAAAACCCTATACAAGCATATACCAAAAAAATCACAAAAAGCCGGCACCATTAAGCCGTCCACAACATACCTTTTTAAAAAGGGAAAAAAGAGTAAAAAGATTTGTACGATTTCATCAAGTTAGTCACTGAACAAATGCATAACTTGAAAGGACGCAAAATATTGCGGTTGGGTTAAACCTGTTTTAGGGATTCCAAACCTCTACCTATCACCTGTGTTAAAACAGCATACAGATAAAAATAAAAATGCATAAGATACGTACGGTTCTAGTTTAATCCTATTTATTAACACCGGAAATCCATTTATAATAAACATCCGACGGAATAGGTTTTTTTTTTCATCGAGACTATCCTCTAAAATGGTGTCGCAAATTTGACCCCCGAAATGTTCATCTCAAACCGGAATAGAACCATGGGTTTTGGCTTCGTTGTCCTATGTGCTAACTACTGTATCACGGTGCCCTTACGTACGGTTAATTTGATGGAAAACTTGATCAGTGAAATCCAGAAACGGAATCGAACCATAGGCTTTTGGCTTAGTAGTCCGATGTGCTAACTTCTACACCACGATGTCCTAACGTATGGTTAAACAATTTGATTCTTTTGCATGTTTATGTCTTCATATTTTCTGCGTTTTATTTTATACGCGAGAATTAAGTGTGGAAATCATAAAGCTGAAATATAAAGTCTTGAATATTTTACGTACCACCTTCAAATATATGCTCATTTTTCTGGGTCCAGGGGGGTAATGTTAAAGCCATGAATAATGACAATCCAAAGACTACCATGTTTCTCGGCGAATTCAAATCCACGTATTGGAGATTAGATGCTCCAACAGCTGCTAGTACCCCTACATGTACAAAAAGACATATACAAAAACTAAATATTTCTACTCATAAATAAATCTGAATGTAATCTTATTTTAAAACATAACTAGAGGCTCTCAAGAGCTTGTATCGCTGACCTGGATTTAACTTTTCACCATGAGCAGACCTAAAAATTAAAGTGTTGCAGTCAATTTGGCTGGTTTTTCTATAGGATTCTATGTTAAACTAATTTCAGCTGTGGCAGTCATTTGGTTTAGTCCAGGTCAACGGATACATTTCTAAAAGAGAACCATCTAAGGACCATTTCTGCTAAGTCTGAAGTAACATTTTTGAGTGAACATTCATGCCATGTTTGGTTTCATTCGATTTAGTGGGTTCTATAGAAGAAGACATTTGTATGTATTTCCCTTAGGGTCCTATGTTAAACTAAGTCCCTCACTGGTGGCCATTTTGAATGATGTAACGGCTACAAAGTAACAACACTTGGTCAGCACCTTGTAAGGAACATTCATGCTATGTTTTGTTACATTCCATTCAGTGGTTCTCTAAAACAAGTCATTTGTATGCATTTCCCATAGGGTCCAATGTTAAACTTAGTCCCCCGCTGGCGGCCATCTTGGATGATGGATCGGCAACAAAGTAACAACACTTGGTCAGCACCTCATAAGGAACATTCATGCTATGTTTTGTTACATTCCATTCAGTGGTTCTCTAAAAGAAGTCATTTGTATGCATTTCCCATAGGGTCCAATGTTAAACTTAGTCCCCCGCTGGCGGCCATCTTGGATGATGGATCGGCTACAAAGTAACAACACTTGGTCAGCACCTCATAAGGAACATTCATGCCAGATTTAGTTTCATTCCATTCAGTGGTTCTCTAAAAGAAGTCATTTGTATGCATTTCCCATAGGGTCCTATGTTAAACTAAGTTCCCCGCTGGCGGCCATCTTTGATGATGGATCAGCTACAAAGTAACAACACTTGGTCAGCACCTCATAAGGAATATTCATGCCATGTTTGGTTTCATTCCATTAAGTGGGTCACTAAAAGAAGTCATTTGTATGCATTTCCCATAGGATTCTATGTTAAACTAAGTCCCCCGCTGGCGGCCATCTTGGATTTTGAATCGGCTACAAAGTAACAACACTTGGTCAGCACCTCATAAGGAACATTCATGCCATGTTTGGTTTCATTCCATTCAACGGTTCTCTAAAAGAAGTCATTTGTATGCATTTCACATAGGGTCCTATGTTAAACTAAGTCCCCCTCTGGCGGCCATCTTGGATGATGGATCGGCTACAAAGTAACAACACTTGGTCAGCACCTTGTAAGGAACATTCATGCTATGTTTTGTTACATTCCATTCAGTGGTTCTCTAAAACAAGTCATTTGTATGCATTTCCCATAGGGTCCAATGTTAAACTTAGTCCCCCGCTGGCGGCCATCTTGGATGATGGATCGGCAACAAAGTAACAACACTTGGTCAGCACCTCATAAGGAACATTCATGCTATGTTTTGTTACATTCCATTCAGTGGTTCTCTAAAAGAAGTCATTTGTATGCATTTCCCATAGGGTCCAATGTTAAACTTAGTCCCCCGCTGGCGGCCATCTTGGATGATGGATCGGCTACAAAGTAACAACACTTGGTCAGCACCTCATAAGGAACATTCATGCCAGATTTAGTTTCATTCCATTCAGTGGTTCTCTAAAAGAAGTCATTTGTATGCATTTCCCATAGGGTCCTATGTTAAACTAAGTTCCCCGCTGGCGGCCATCTTTGATGATGGATCAGCTACAAAGTAACAACACTTGGTCAGCACCTCATAAGGAATATTCATGCCATGTTTGGTTTCATTCCATTAAGTGGGTCACTAAAAGAAGTCATTTGTATGCATTTCCCATAGGATTCTATGTTAAACTAAGTCCCCCGCTGGCGGCCATCTTGGATTTTGAATCGGCTACAAAGTAACAACACTTGGTCAGCACCTCATAAGGAACATTCATGCCATGTTTGGTTTCATTCCATTCAACGGTTCTCTAAAAGAAGTCATTTGTATGCATTTCACATAGGGTCCTATGTTAAACTAAGTCCCCCTCTGGCGGCCATCTTGGATGATGGATCGGCTACAAAGTAACAACACTTGGTCAGCACCTTATAAGGGTTCATTCATGCCAGATTTAGTTTCATTCCATTCAGTGGTTCTCTAAAAGAAGTCATTTGTATGCATTTCCCCTAGTGTCCTATGTTAAACTAAGTTCCCCGCTGGCGGCCATCTTGGATGATGGATCGGCTACAAAGTAACAACACTTGGTCAGCATCTCATAAGGAACATTCATGCCATGTTTGGTTTCATTCCATTCAGTGGTTCTCTAGAAGAAGTTCACAATGTAAAATGTTAACGACGACGACGGACGCCAAGTGATGAGAAAAGCTCACTTGGCCGTTCGTCCAGGTGAGCTAAAAATGAACTTCAAAGATACAAAAAATATGTAGCCAGTTACAATTTCATAACTATTTATTTAATCTAATTCACTTCTTGTAAAACGGGTGCATTGACTGTGACCTACCGAACAATACAATGAAGGAAGCGCCAACAATAGGATCTGGAATGGTAACCACAAATGCACTAAATTTGTTAAAACATCCAAATACCATCATCAGTAACCCAGCTACTAATACAACACGTCTACTGCCCACCTGCAAAATATTATTAAACTCTCTACAAAACTGTAGTAGATTGCCTTCCCTTCCACATGTTTCAGTATTTGTAATATATCCTGGAGTTGAAATTAAGGGGGTACAGAACACCTGAGGGAGTTAACTCTTTAAAAATCAGCTGAATAACATATTATTAGTAAAGAGAAATCAAGCTTCTCAATGATCAAAATTAGTGTTTGTCAAACTGCTATGTATCCAATGAAATTATTCCCGTAAATTGTGTGGTTGAAATTTCTTGAATTTTTTTTATTTTTGTCAACAGGTCAAAGTAAATATTTCATCAAAATTTTATGAAAATTAAACGAGCCAAATATATTTTAGTCAAAGTCTTGGCTACCCCCTTAAATCAGTCTTAATTTTCTATTTGTGATCTCGAGTCTATAGTACTCTCTTTACGAATATTGAATTATTTCAAACTTTCCACGATGCAAATCCATCTTTTTAAAATCTGAACTCAAAAAGACTTATTCAAATTTGGCTCTGCTTTGAACATGTTGAAGTTTACTACGCCTATCAACCCACCTTGGTCAAACTTATAACTCCGATATTCTGACTACAAGATGTTACACCAAACCCAAGCCCAAAGGCTGCCGACAGAATACAGTCTATTCCTTCTATCAATATTCCTGCAACAGATATATATATATATACCGAGCAATAATATGAATTTATTTTACTACAACATTTGAAGCTATATCGTTCTGACAGAATTTAAGACGCAAGTCTATCATCCGTGAGTGGTCTTCGTTTTGACATTTGTTGAAGATCAGATTGTACATTTTTTAAAAGTTGGGTTTCGACTACCTCGAATGTTAACATATTTAATAATGTTGAAGTATACCAAATTTAATTTCTGATCCAGAATCAAACAGCGAAACATGGGAGTATATATATCAAAAATTGCATAAAATCTAAACCGAGTTGTTATAAAGACAAAGGTGCTATAAATCTATTTCCCAACCATTCGAAACTTATATCCAGAAAAGCTTTAGCATCAGAAAAGGAAACAACCGGTTTATAAGGCAAACTATAATGAGCAGTAGTAGCAATATATGACAAAACGTTTCTCTCCTTAATTGATTATTATTAAGTAATCACTAACAGTGATTAAGTTCATTCTTTAAAATCCCCAAAAAGTGAACACGCATGGCAGCAGACCTACTACATGTAGCGTAATCAGATATATTTTATGGGCACTAACATGTATCGTTCCTTAGTTTCTCATTGGATTTTGTATTGTTTCAAATGATTTATACACTTGGGTATTTCTTTGGGACTTTTTAGCTCTCCACTCAATGAAGATCACGTGGTTACTACTAAATGTCTATTTTTTATCTGTTCGGTTCGGAAATGGCATGATATCTTCTTGACATTTAACTCCATATCCACTCTTTTCTCATAAATACATATACCCTGAATAATGAGAACGTTATTCTAATCGAATATTTTTTTAACATTTAAACTTTTTGTACCTCTGTTTACGGCAGATGCGGGTGGGGGAGGAGCACCACTTATTCTTGCACAGGTGTAGTAATCTCCAATAGATTCTATAACGGAAGTAATTACACCTGCTATGAAAGCAATAAATAATCCCGGGTTGAATGTAGGTACACCAAATCTTCCTAAAATTAAAAGAGATTATTTTATTTATATAAGATAAGGAACACGATAAAACAAAATCATCCTGTAAAATAATCAGTTAATAGCAATAATCGAGCTATTTTAAATGTTTTTTTTTAGGAAAGTAACACATGTAACATACGTTGCAATTGGTAATAGTTGTAATATATGACTGATTGCAAATTTTGTTTTAACACTGACACCAATGTTTAAAATCCCAACCTGAACGAGAAAACTGTCAATAGCAAGCTTTGGACCAATAACAAGGCCAATACAGAAACAACAATGTAATAATACCATATTATTACCTGGATAAGGAAAGGAGATCCAGGGAGCTGCTGTTAATTCCAGGTCTCTAAGATCTGTTCGAGCGTGATATCCATATACAGATTTATTATTCGGAAACACCTCAGATATCGTCAGTATATAACAAAGAAGCCACATGAAACATACCGAAATAATCACCTGTGAAAAAATCAAAGTTTTTAGACATCAATTTAATTTACTATAAGTTTTCTTTCAAATTAATGTGTTTAATAACCTGCCTCATTTTGATTGAAAAATGTTTTAAAAACAGTAAATGAGATCTCAGTGTCTTTAGCTGAAATCGGTACATTAACATGTAGTACAAATTATTTATTTATTTAAATTTCTCAACCGATGATCATGCCTTATAGTTCAAAACTTACAGAACATATCTTATGGAATGTTATTTCTATCTTCCTGTCACCATGAATCACCCTACTGAATCCGTTTGACTGTCCATCACGGTTGGCTGCACATGGAACACCTACTGTGATCTTTGGGATGCACTCCGAAAGAAGGACAATTAATCCTATCGTTCTGTCAAACCAGAATAATCATTGATTAATCATAACTTTGCAACAACACACAAACAAACAAAAAACTAGGAAAAGTGTATGTCAAAATTGTGTAAAATTGTTGCATCTCAAGAAATCGCCAAATTGCTATCATTTTTTATAAAAGCAAAAACATTAAAACAGTAACACATTCAATCGTTATATTGCATGTATCAATATCACTGTTGACTTTCGGCTTGTTGCATCATCATTATTGATTGACTGTTTACATGACGACACGACGATGCGGTGTATGGAACAGCTGCTTATACTGTTGCAGAGCACTATTATAGTTCATTTCTGGCTATTATAGGATTTTGCGTTATTTATATTTATTGAGATTTCAGTGTCTCTCTGCTGCCTTATTTGTTTATTTTTTTTTTTTTTGCACTTTGTCTGTGTCCTTGAATTACGTCTTTCATATTGTTCCCCAGAATGGTCCGTGGATTAATATTTGTCCAGTATTATGGTAATTTAATATATATGCATCCCTTCGAAATAAGTCCTTGGTTGACAATATAACGTAGCAATTCAATAAAGGTTACCTTAAAACAATAATGATTTACCCAAAGGCAATACCCCAGTGTTTGCCAGCAAGTCCAGATCCAGTCTGCACAACACCAATTCCCATCATCACAATAGTTGGTGCTACCGTCAGTGGACCAATAAACTTCAATAGTATAGTCAGTATGCCGCTAGCTCCAAGAAAAATTTCAAACACTGCAGCAACCATAATGGATCCAGTGATCTAGATAGATTTAATTTTCAGTTAAATGTTTAAACATAAATTTACAACTCTCACTTTTGAATTATTATCAGATCCTTTTTTCGTTTGTAAATTTCACTATTCCAAAGAAATGCTTGAATTTAAAACATTATGCGTTCAAAGCGTATTTCTTGATTTGTTGCAATTATTACGATTATAAAACCAAAAAAAAACAATTCAAACTTGACGAATAGAACCAAAACGGGTCTAAATTAGATAGCAATTAAATCCAGCTCAAATAATTTGTCAATTTGTCACAATGTATGTGTTTTATGCAAGACTACTCGCAGATTTCTCTGTTTTAATATTACAGTCACAGAAGGTCAGAGCACACTATATAGCTAGAGTTTCTTGGCAATCATATTACAATGTTTTACCTTCATCGTAAACTAAGATTACTGAATGGTTCTACAAACAGTGGCGGATCCAGAGGGGACGTAGACGGCGTACGACCCTAAACCTCCATCAACACCACCACCACTTTGATCGCCAAAAAATATTTTTTATCAATATATATATGATTTTTTAGTATAAAATCGTCAGAACAAATTTTCAGTTCTTTATTTTTCGCCCACCCCCCTTCAAAAATCCTGGATCCGCCCCTGGACATATTTCATTGACTTTTTAAAAAAGTTAATACCTGCATAACGAAGTTTTAACAATAAAATTGTTTCTTCATGGAGAATATTTAAAATATTTTAAAGCACAAAGTTCGCATATATATTCGACGATACAACCGTCTTCTTCAGATGCTGAACGAAAAATGTCTGGAGACACAAGTTGTTTATCACGACGTCATAGTTACGGCTGGCAACTAGACGGGATTCGTGATGCGAATTGACCAAAAAATCTTGAACTTCATACAATGAAATCAAGGGATCAATTCATTTTATCCTTGTTAGAAAAATCAAATTCGGACATTAATCCCTTCTTGCTGAGTATTACACAGCTTTATAAAAAGGGACTCGCGCGTTCTCCGATATTCAATATCACTTTTTCTCGGGATTTCTATGCCGGCAAATTTAAAATTTTCAATTGAATGGCCTTTTGAATTAAAATGAATGGAGACGGGTTTATCTTTTTTAGTCTTGTTTGTTCGTATATCTGAAAGATGGTTTTGGATCCGGTCTTTCAATTTAGTATCAGTTTCTCCAACATACACGATGTGTTTGCATTTTGTACAGTACACGGCATACACTACATTATGCGACCGACAATGAATATTATCATTCATTCGAATTATTCTTCCGGATTTTGTGTTACATTGGCCTCTGTAAATTTTGTCACATGTGACACAATTTCTACCGCACCCGTTCTGTTTTTTATCTTCCTTTTTACCGACTTCTTTATTTTTTAACACCTTCGATGTTTTCTGATGTACAATCCTGTCTGATAAATTTGTATCCCGACGATACGCGCACATTGGCTGAGTTTTAAAAATTTTCTTCAAACGCGTTGATCTGCCTAGAAGATGGTGGTGTTTCTTTAGGATTTTCCCAATATCAGGTAGAGCCCGACTGTATGTAAGAACTATCGGGACTCTTTCTGGCATTTTGTTTTTGGATTTTTTACGGTATTTTAACGTATCTTCTCTATTCTTCTCATCAACTTTTAAAAGCTGTTGCTCAACTAATCCCCCTGTATACCCCCTGTTCCTCAGCCTTTGTTTGATTTTCTTCCGCTCTTTTTGATAATCTTCTTCCTTTTCACAAATCCGTTTCACGCGGACGCCGAGCCCATAGGGAATAGATTTCTTTACCGTTTTCGGATGGTCCGATGTTTTATGTAGGTACATGTGCTTGTCCGTTGATTTTTCGAACAAACTAGTAACTATAAACCCATTCTCCAGAGTGGTAATTGTATCTAGAAATTCTATTTTGTTTTTGTCGTACCTTAGCTCAATCTTTATTCTCGGGTGTATGCTATTTGCTAGTGTATGGAATTCTTTCAGTTTCTCTTCACCATGTTGCCATACTCCCCATACATCATCAACATACCTAAAGTAGACTAAGGGCTCAAAGGGGGATTGTTCTAGCAGTTTCTGTTCCCAACTTCCCAAATACGTACTAGCGTAATTCATTCCTAGCCGAGACCCTATAGCAGTTCCATCTACCTGGAGATAACTTTTCCCATTAAAAGAGAAATTATTATTTTCAAGAACTAGTTTAATCATAGAGAGTACCTCACTCGAAGGAATGGACTGGTTCGGCCTTTTGTCAAGAGCTTCCTGACATGCATGCTTGACAAGTTTGTATCCCAGTGTGCCAAAAACTGAAGGTCTGCAAGCATGTCAGGAAGCTCTTGACAAAAGGCCGAACCAGTCCATTCCTTCGAGTGAGGTACTCTCTATGATTAAACTAGTTCTTGAAAATAATAATTTCTCTTTTAATGGGAAAAGTTATCTCCAGGTAGATGGAACTGCTATAGGGTCTCGGCTAGGAATGAATTACGCTAGTACGTATTTGGGAAGTTGGGAACAGAAACTGCTAGAACAATCCCCCTTTGAGCCCTTAGTCTACTTTAGGTATGTTGATGATGTATGGGGAGTATGGCAACATGGTGAAGAGAAACTGAAAGAATTCCATACACTAGCAAATAGCATACACCCGAGAATAAAGATTGAGCTAAGGTACGACAAAAACAAAATAGAATTTCTAGATACAATTACCACTCTGGAGAATGGGTTTATAGTTACTAGTTTGTTCGAAAAATCAACGGACAAGCACATGTACCTACATAAAACATCGGACCATCCGAAAACGGTAAAGAAATCTATTCCCTATGGGCTCGGCGTCCGCGTGAAACGGATTTGTGAAAAGGAAGAAGATTATCAAAAAGAGCGGAAGAAAATCAAACAAAGGCTGAGGAACAGGGGGTATACAGGGGGATTAGTTGAGCAACAGCTTTTAAAAGTTGATGAGAAGAATAGAGAAGATACGTTAAAATACCGTAAAAAATCCAAAAACAAAATGCCAGAAAGAGTCCCGATAGTTCTTACATACAGTCGGGCTCTACCTGATGTTGGGAAAATCCTAAAGAAACACCACCATCTTCTAGGCAGATCAACGCGTTTGAAGAAAATTTTTAAAACTCAGCCAATGTGCGCGTATCGTCGGGATACAAATTTATCAGACAGGATTGTACATCAGAAAACATCGAAGGTGTTAAAAAATAAAGAAGTCGGTAAAAAGGAAGATAAAAAACAGAACGGGTGCGGTAGAAATTGTGTCACATGTGACAAAATTTACAGAGGCCAATGTAACACAAAATCCGGAAGAATAATTCGAATGAATGATAATATTCATTGTCGGTCGCATAATGTAGTGTATGCCGTGTACTGTACAAAATGCAAACACATCGTGTATGTTGGAGAAACTGATACTAAATTGAAAGACCGGATCCAAAACCATCTTTCAGATATACGAACAAACAAGACTAAAAAAGATAAACCCGTCTCCATTCATTTTAATTCAAAAGGCCATTCAATTGAAAATTTTAAATTTGCCGGCATAGAAATCCCGAGAAAAGGTGATATTGAATATCGGAGAACGCGCGAGTCCCTTTTTATAAAGCTGTGTAATACTCAGCAAGAAGGGATTAATGTCCGAATTTGATTTTTCTAACAAGTATAAAATGAATTGATCCCTTGATTTCATTGTATGAAGTTCAAGATTTTTTGGTCAATTCGCATCACGAATCCCGTCTAGTTGCCAGCCGTAACTATGACGTCGTGATAAACAACTTGTGTCTCCAGACATTTTTCGTTCAGCATCTGAAGAAGACGGTTGTATCGTCGAATATATATGCGAACTTTGTGCTTTAAAATGCATAACGAAGGATAATCCAAAAATTGGAAGAAAATTTTACTTTTCTATAAAACAGAAATTTTTTAATCAAATGCTACATGCTTTGTTCATGAATGGGACTTTTTTCACTTTGCCCTTTTAGACTGATTTGCTACATAGAGATGCCCTTAATGCAGGTTTGACTGTATACGCATATTCAAGACAAGGACTAACCAAATTCATACCATATTAAGACGTGTTTTCCACAAGGGTTCGCCTGTTTCACTTATATTTACTGCAATAAGAAAAAATATATTCCATATACCCTTTCGAAAATGAAAATAAGCACAAAAAGCAAAATGTCCAGTCGTGATAGACATTAATATTGAATATATTATTTCAGTTTTGTCACTGCTTTTTCTGTAAGATAGCGTATACTGCTAATGGCTATAGCCTCCAACAGCTCTTAATTTGATTTTTACTATAACAAAGAAACCTGGATCGCTCACCTGGATTTAATTTGCAAATCAGCAGCCATAAAAGAAGTAATTGAAGGTCTACCAGTACTTGGTTAAATGTTGGTTAGTAATTGGGATTAATTGACAATTGATTGGTATTGGATCATCTACACGTAAATGTTATTGCTGCAAAAAAAACAAAAACAAAAACAAACACAATTTTAAAATTGATCAACTCTCGAAGAAGGCTTTATAAAGTGCAGTTTTCCAGTCTTATTGTAAGGCTATGGTGGCCATCATAGTCGGTATTCATATAGTAAATATATGAATAAACGAAGATATCAGGATCATTGCTCCCAAGATTGCCAAGATCCATTTTGCTCAGTAGTTTCAGGTTAATTTTCAATTGAGTTGTCTAAATAGGTCCTATGTTTAAGTAAGTTCAGTTGAGAAAGCCATATTGGAAGGTGCTCAGGGCCCCAGAACCAATTACGAATATGATCTTCTGTAGTGGCCATCTTGGTATCAACTAAAATCTGAAAGGAGGACTTGGTTCCAATAGGCTCATAGATTTTAGACAAGTATTCTAAATGAATTTCAAATAAGGACCAAAACACAGTTAATAGTAAATTAAGTTTGTCTGTGTTAAGTTCCGTCAGTGTTTTCTGGCAATAAGATTTTTCAGCGAATTTCCCCAAAGGATCGTATGTTAAATTTCGTTCGGCTGTAACTGCCATCTTGGCTGAAAGGCCTGGTAATTAGACATATTTACGAAAAGGTGACACATGAGGATCATTGCTGCCAAATTTGGTTCTAATTGGCCAAGTGGTTTCAGACAAGGAGGTTTGCAAATGATTTTTACAATAGTCTCATAATGTCTGTTGAGGAGGCCTTTTAGATTGACAGTCCTGGTAACCGGACATAAATCTGCAAGAGAACCATCTAAAAACCATTCATGCAAAATTTTGTTTCCAATTGATTCAGCGGTTTAAACTAAGTTCTGCTGTGGTTACCATCCTGGTTGACATCTAAGGACCATAGCTGACAAGAAGCTTTTTTAACAAATTTTCCCTTGGGATTCTATGTTAAACTAAGATCTGCTGTGGTATCCATCTTGTTTATAAGTACGGGTCATTATACACAAATCTGAAAGAGGACCATCTAACGACCATTACCTTCTAGTCTGGTTCCAGTTGACCAATTGATTTTAGACAAGAATATTTTTAAATGAATTTTCCCTTAAGGTCTTATGTTAAACTAAGTCCGGTTGTGTCAGAAACCTAAACAATAATGTAGCCAATGTGGGATAAACAAATACACAGCGATACACAGAGTAAAACTTAGTTCAAAAGATGTCCGAGTCCGATGTTAAAAAGGGTAACAGAAGAAACTAAGTAAAATGACAATGATCAATATATATTAACAAAGGACTACTAGCAGTTACTGACATGCTAGCTCCAGACCTCAATTAAGCTGATCGAAATATTATGTCTATATCATATAGCAAATTAGCCACAGTCCCTCCCGATGCAAAGACCCTATGAGTGAATCAATATTAATTCCAAAAAATGCCATCTTTAATGACTTGACATTATTATCGTAACTATATCTCTTGTTGATAAGTCTGTTTAAAGGTTTGATTAGCTTTTCAGGTGATCATGAATGGCGTCATTTTTGTGCTTTGTATATAATATTACCAAACAAAGATGGGATGTGAAATACCTGAACATATAAGATATTTGCACGCTGATTTATATTTACGAATGAGGTCCTTGTACCAATGATAAAGCTCGTGATATCGAAATCGCTGGCGTAATAATTTTCAGTAATACAGAGATTTCTTTCGTTAAAATCAAATATGTTGTTACATACACGAGCGAATCAAACAAGTTGAGATATATAAACACCATACGGTGGTGCCAAAGAAACGTCGCCATCTAAAAACGGATAATTAACAATAGGATCTCTCTTATCGTAAATTTTAGTATTTAGCTTCCCGTTAGAGATATAGATATCAAGATCCAGGAAAAGGCAGTGTTCATTGTTAGTATTAGCTTTATTTAAAGTAAGTTCAACAGGATGAATCTCTTTAGTGTACATACTGAAGTCGTCATTATTGACAGCCAAAATATCATCCAAATATCTAAAAGTGTTATTAAATTTTGTATCAAATGTTTTTTCGTTTTGTCTTTGCTGATGTTAGATATAAATTGTGATTCGTTACAATACAGAAACAGGTCCGCAATAAGTGGTACACAGTTACTCCCTATTGAAATTCCGATAACTTGGCGATATACGGAATCTCCATAGCGAACAAAAATGTTATCTAGTAAAAATTCAAGTGCAGTTATCATATCAAAGCAGGTCCAGTTGACAATTCTTTTGTTTGTCGTTACTAAAAAATGACCTAAAAGAGTTTGAACATAGTTCGACCGTGGCAGTAATCTTAATTGGCAGTCCAGATTAACGGTCATAACTCTGAAAGTTGACCTCATGGATTTTGTCAAAGCAAAATTTGGTTCCATTTGGCTATGCTTTTTCATATAAGATTTATAAAATTCATCCGGCCTTTTTCTATTTTTAGTAACAGTAGCCATGTGGTGGACTCGGGGACACCTTAAACAATTCCACCAACGTTTGGTCCCAACTGGTCTATTGGTTCTGAGGAGAAGTTATTTTAATGAAAGTTTACGACGTACAACGGACACAAAGTGATGGCAATAGCACACATGGCCCTTTGGGCAAGTTGAGCTAAAGAATTTTACAACGTACCCATTGCATTAATCTATCAAGATTGTCTAGACTCATGATAAACAGTTAATAGCCACCAAGATTTGGTGTGTCCTCTTAACCAGCAAATTTACCTAATTATACATTTTTAAGTAATAATACTGTAGGACAAATGTGTTTTCTGACGGAGCACTGCTATCTTCAATAGAAGGTAGTTAGCTTAAACGTTTGTTCACACTTTCACACTAATATTTTTGCTCTAGATTAAATCGGTTACAAAGAAAATGGTGGATAAATTATTGACACACAATCTATCAAAGTACATGACAAACGTTTAAGCATAGTAACAGAGATTTTATTGTCATCCTTTGTCTAAAAGTCGAAATAGGACGCCCAAACGAAGAACGATCTTCTAATAGGGTGTGGATTCAACAAAATATTCAGGACGACCCCTATCAGAAGTGCATTGCTATGATAGAACATATTTCTTTATTTTGTAGAGTTCTTATTTACCGTAATCTGTTTTTCGCAAAAGTCTTTAATTGTTCTTTATCGTTTAGATCAAAGCGGGTTTCGTTAGATCTCCCACGCGACATATCAGAAAACGGGAGTGATGAGAGATCGGTTTTTAATTAGATTGGATCATTATTCTCTTTTCTTTATTTTGTTTAGATCATAATTATCTATTCCCTTTTCTATAAACCCCATCTAAACCCCCATTATACCTCTGGTTTCATTGAAGGTAATTGATATTTCACTTAATGTCAAGTTTCCATCAGGACATTTCCACTTGTTAAACTCCACTAGTGCTAGCATGGGTACAACGTAGGCAAAAGCTGGACACTGAACAATTGGTAGCCTGTAAAATTAAACTTTTTGAAGCATAATCATCTTGTAAACCGTCTTTTATTCATATTCGGATTCAACATAATAGTTCAATCATACCAGAAAAAATATTTTATGCTATACTCCAAGAACGACCAATAAGGTTTAGTAGATTAGTTTAAGGGTTGAGTTTGTGTTGTTTCAATGGCCGACGTCTTATTTTTTCTTAATAAAGTTCAATATCGTTTGTACAAAGTAATTTAATGATTGGATTTGCATCTTTGCATCTACTTTTTTAGCACATCTGACCCAAATGGAAATCATGTGAGTTATAACAATCACTTGCCGTCTGTCGACCGTCGTCGTAATTTGTATTTCCCCTCTGAAACCATTTAGCAAATTTTAACCTTACTTGTCAGCAATGGTCCTCGGGTGGTCTTATTTAATAAATATATCCGAAGACCCCGCTTGTCATCCAAGAGGGCTGCCAGAGACAAACATAGTTTAACATATGGAAAGAATATTCATTTAAAACTCTTCTGGTCTGAAACCAGCGAGTCAACTGGAGCCCAACTTAGACGGTTTACTATCAAAGTTATATCCGATGACTTTTTACCCCAACCAAGATGGCCACCAGAGCCAAACAGAGCTAAACTAAGATGGAAATATTCAAACTAACTATTTTTGTTTCTCTGTTTCAATTACCGGTAATTGTTTTTTGTATTTTTTCTATTTGGTTTCAGGGTTGTCTTCTCCTTGGTAAGCTATTATGTTTTCTTCTTATTTTGTAGGTCTTTGTAGTGTCTTGGTAGTATATGTTTGCTTTGTTAGTGTTCACGGATTTAACTTGTCTTTGGATTTTTGGTATTTTGGAATTTGCCAGCTGTCTTATCGCTTCGGTATTCGATTTCCGATGTTAGTTGTAAACGTGTACTATACATAGTTTTGGAAATAGATACAATATATTGTTTTAATATATGTATGTATATAGTTTACATATATCTAATATTTTGCACTCTTGTTCCTTACCTTACACCTAAGAACGTCTGTATCACGGTACATATTCCACAGGTAAAAAGCATGTTTCCCAGCATCATTGATGTCACAGTTACGTCATCTTTGGCGCAAATTATTGTTGCTACGAGACCAGGTGTTGCCAGATTTGAACTAAGAAGCATCAGATAATGCTATAAAATATTTTATGTAAAAAAAATTTAATATACCATTATAACCAAAAGTTAGTATGTTTAGCGTGAAATACTTATAGATTAATACATGACCTAATTCATATCGGACCAGGTATCATCCCGAGACTCTCATATCGGACCAAGGGCTTGCGAAGGATGATACCCGATCAGATATGGATTAGGTCATACCATATACTGCTTAGGTATTTATTCCGAACGCACCCGGTCTTGTATGGCCATATAAGCGTGACCATGTGACACACCCGGTCTTATTGTGTCGCCTGCGGAACGCATGGTCGACACATAGGGATCACTATCTGTCGTCTTGCGTCTTGCGGCGTCTTGCGTCGTCCTGCGTCTTGCGTCTTGCGTCGTCACACTTTTCTTCTATCCTCAACTGCTCGTAAACCGCTCAAAGGAATTTGATGAAACTTTCTCTGTGCATCAACCTTAATGCACAGGTGTGCATATATATTTTATTTTTAAAAATTTTAAATTTTTTTTGTAAAAATTGACATTTTTGAAAAAAAGGGGGGGTGGCAAAACTTATATCCTCAACTACTCTATAACCGCTCAAAGGAATTTGATGAAACTTTCTCTGTGCATTAACCTTAATGCAAAGGTGTGCATATATATTTCATTTTTAGAAAATTTTAATTTTTTTTTTGTAAAAATTGACATTTTTGCAAAAAAAGGGGGGAACTTCTATCCTCAACTACTCTATAACCGCTCAAAGGAATTTGATTAAACTTTCTCTGTGCATTAACCTTAATGCACAGGAGTGCATATATATTTCATTTTTAGAAAATTTTAAATTTTTTTTGTTTGTAAAAATTGACATTTTTGAAAAGGAGGGGTTCAAAACTACTATCCTCAACTACTCCATAACGCCTCACAGCAATTTGATGAAACTTTCTCTGTGCATTAACTTTAATGCAAAGGTGTGCATATTTTTCATTTTTAGAAAATTTTATATTTTTTGTGAAAATTGACGTCCGCAGGCGACACATGTCTTCCTTGGAAGACTCACACATTTTATTATCATATACATAGTGCTTAATATGATGGTTTTTGCATATGTGTAACGACCAGAAGTAAACTACCTATACTTGCAGACCTTAGGCTAATAGCCAATCTTTCAAGTGCTATTTGAACGCATCCGGGATGATATGGACTTACTAACTGGGTGTGTCACGTGGTCAGGCTGTTATGGCCATATCATACCGGGTTCGGAATAAATACTTGGGCAGTATATGATAAACAGGTTAATACATGAACTAATCTATATTGGACTGGCAAGCCCATGGTCCGATATGGAGTCTCCGGATGATATCCGGTCCGACATGGCCTATGTGTGCAAATATGGATTGTTCACTTCCGGTCGTTACACATGCAAAAAAACATCTCATATATTACATGTATTAAGTACTTATTACGTAAATGTCTAATACAAATCGCATAACCCGCATCGCATATCATGTATCAAGTCTTCAGTTGAAATATATGATAAAATGAACAATTATTCATATCAAAATCCAAATCACATGCCGTATCAACCCGAGTAATCAATAATGCCGCATGTGAAACAGATTTTGCCATACAGTAAAAGCCCGCTTTATTGTCCCTCGACTCAACGCCAAACTCTCGTATCGCCAAGAATTTCAGCAGTCCCGTTTTCCGTATATAGAAATAACCCCGTTAGAATGCCAAACTCGAATACCGCCTTCCGCCAAGGTAATTAAAGATCAAACGGTCAATTCACTGTTATTTAAACCTCGATCATAATGCTAATCAATAATTTCACACCTCTACGATTTTAGAAGTGCCTCTCAACAAGGTAAGTAAACAAGCATGCAGTCAAGGAAAATAGATATATTATCAAAAATGTACACAGCAACAAATTGCTGATTATTTTACGACCTTAATTATAAGATGTACAGTTGTCAAATCAAACCGGTTGAATTCCGGTTTTCTTTCCTTACTCATTTTATCGCCAGACTTGTTATAACGCCAAAATCTGACTGGACATAATGGTAGCGGTTTATATATATAACGAGGTTTTACAGTACATTATTCTATATATATTGCACTCCTATGTTAAACTATGTTTGGCTGTTGCGGCCATCTTGGTTGACATTCTGGATCATCCGACATCGGATATGAAAAAGGACCATTTAAGGGCCATTTCCGCCAGGTTTAGATCAAATTATTTGTGTAATTTCAGACAAGAATATTTTTAATGAATTTTCCAGTACGGTCCTACATGTATGTTAAACTAACTTCTTCTGTGGCGGCCATCTTTGTTGCCAGTTCGGGTCATAATTCTGAAAGAGGACCACCTACGAACCATTTCTGCCTAGTTTGATTCCATCTGGCCGTGTAGTTCCAAAGAAGATTTTTAAAAATTCACCCCCCCCCCCCCCCCTTTTTTTCTGTTGTTAGTAACAGCCATGTCGGTTTGACGTTTGGGATGCCGGACATACTTTTGGAAAGGGGTCACCCACGGACCATTACGCCAAAGTTTGGCCTCAATTATCCCAGTGGTTTCATCCCAGGTGAGCTAATAAAAGTGTTATTGCAATAATATTGAGGAATGTTATCCCTTGCAAAATAATATAGTGCAAGAGTTTGCTAGGAACGATATTCCTCAATAGTGATGCAATAACCCCATATTATTATATACCGAGCATTATCATATGTATCATGTGTAACGAGAGAAAGTAAACCGCCATTAATTCAAAGCAAAGACTAAGAACCCCTCAACTCCAGTGGAATTCGAATGTACCCGGTCTGATATGGATATATCGGAGCTTGTAAGTCACGTAGTCATGCTGATATGCTATATCAGACCAGCTGCTCTAGGACATACGTATTTATATTAGGCAGTATATGTTAATAGATAGGTGCCATATGGGGGGGGGGGGGGGGGGGGCGTCCGGAGGTAAGCTATGTTTTAACCTATAATCAATTTCATATCCATTTTGTTACAGATTGTCTCCTCAGTTTATACGATCACTTGTTATTCCATAATAATTATGTTACTATATACAAGTGGCGATCAACTTTTGTATCGCTAGTTGAGTGGTGACATTGAAACTGCATCTGGTACGTGTGTTACGCCCAAGTCAGATCATCGTATTAAATAACAGCTAAAAAAATGAACGCCAATATGGATTACCCGTAACTTGGATGAGAGCTAAACACTTGTTACCTAGAACGATTTCGGATAAATATATGTACCTGTAAAGCCAACAAAATCGTGGTATACCATGGCGGCGTGTCATCTACCGTGTACTGCAGTCCAGATAAAGTTCCTGGTGGCATGTCTGTGGACAAATATTTATGTTTGTAAATAATAAATACTGAAACAGCACGAAAAGCACTGTTTCAACAGTTTTAATATTCTTCCACATGTTTCAAGAATAACGTGATTTAGATTGCTGTTTAGGTGCATTTAAGACCTTTTTTCACATATCTTGATCGGATAAGTGCTTTTTGCATAGCTGATATGACCAAATTGGACCTCAAATACCAAGACCCAAAGTCATATGCGGTCATATATGAATTTCTAATACAATTCCTTTATAAATCCGTATCAGCCCCCATGTCGGACCTGAGGGCTCATATGGATTTATAAAGGAATTCTATTTGAAATCCGTATCAGCCGCCGTATCGGACCTGAGGACTGATACGGATTTATAAAGGAATTCTATTAGAAATCCGTGTCAGCCCTCACGTGCTCCATTATGCATCCCACTTCCGGTCGTCTGCAACGTAAACAAACAAAATGAACTCTTCATATAGTTTTCCATAATTTAAAAAATGTCATATAGCTGCTAAAGTAGTTGAGTATAGATTTTAAATTCAAAATATGTGATAAATTGATTATGACATGGCATTTTCCATATCGGCTCTTGTATCTCCCCTCGACCAGTATCGTAGCTCGTGCAGAGCCCTCGGTCCGATGTTGGAGTCTCGGGATGATACCAGGTCCGATATGGAAAATGCCATATAATATATAACTTTATTTGCATGAAAAACCCCATATTACAGAATAAACAACAAAAACAAATTAAATGGAATGAAACATATGTTACACTAACAAAATAGGTTTTTGGCCAATGAGAACCTCATGCTCGTGTTTCATTGGGCAAAACTTTTTATCAGGATTAAGAATAATTTTTAATTTTTCAATACAGTCGAATGGACCAAACTGAGGAAACTTAGTTACATAAAATCGATAAAAGGGAAAAGGATTTATTATTAGTTTTACAATAAACGAAACACGAGTGGACACACTACATGTCTCGCCTGAGTGTGCACATGGACACAAAATAATGATTATCTGATACCCGATATTGCAAGTCAAAGGAAAATGTGTTAAAAGAAATAGTAATGGCCAGGCGATAATTTGTCTGAAAAATCTCACGCATGTCATTCAAGCCTAAAAGTGTGCCCAAGGCGAGCTGACAGGTCTGAAATTCAAGTCAAGGTCTCAGACAGCCATGTATCCACCAAGCACTATCTATGGACCAAATATGGTTAGTCTATGTATTGTAGTTGCTGAGGAATGGATATTATCCCAAAACGTGAAACAATCAGTCAAAGGTGAGGTGTCGGATGTTAAAGTGTTATATACGAAGAACTTCTATCAACCAAATACTGTGGGTCTCGTTACAAATGTAGTACTGTTGCTGAGAAATAGAATAAATCATGAAAATGTATATTAAGTCACTCAAGCATGAAATTCAGGTCAAGTTCAGCTGACAGGTGTTAGACTGGCATGCATCCACTAAGAACTACCTACAGACCAAATTTGATGGGCCTGGGTATTAAGTTGTTGAGAAATGGACTTAATCTAAAAAATTTAACACAAGTCACTCAGCATGAAATTGAGGTCAGAGGACAGAGACAGGTGTCAGACTGGCATGTGTCCACTAAGAACTATCTATTGACCAAATATGGTGGGTCTAGGTATTAAGTTGTTGAGAAATGGACCTAATTTCGAAAATGTTACAAAGTCACTCAAGCATGCAATTGAGGTCAAACTTCAAAGACAGATGTCAGACTTGCGTGTAAACACTAAGAACTATCTATAGACCAAACATGGTGTGTCTAGGTATTACAGTTGCTGAAAAATCTACTTAATAAAAAAACTTGGACGAAAGCCAATAGTAGTATATGGGGACAGTTCAGGTCAGATTTGAGGAGGAGCGAGGAGGAGCCGGAAGTGACGTCACCGGAAGCGGAAATGATGCAACAGAAAGTGACGTCACCAGAACCGGAAGCGGAAGTACCGGAAGTGATTTGCCCGCATGCGCAACTGGAAGTAGTGGGGTTTCCCGCCATTTGTTTACGGAAATGACGTACGTAAGTCACGTGCTGGGGCCCGGATGTGTCGTCTGCGAATGCGTACCCGGAACTGGAAGTACAAGGAAGTCAGGCGCATGCGCAACCGGAAGTAGTGTGTTTTCCCGCCATTTGTTTACGAAAGTGACGCAAGTCACGCGCTCGGCCCGGATGTGTCATCTGCGCAGGTGTAGGCGGAAACGGAAGTACTAGGCAGTCAGTCGCATGCGCAACCGGAAATAGTGTGTTTTCCCGCCATTTGTTGACGGAAAAGACGTAAGTCACGTGCTGGGACCCGGATGTATCGTCTGCGCATGTTTGATCGGAACCGGAAGTGATTTGCGCAATAGGAAGTGGTGGATGTTCGCGGCATTTTCCCATTATTTACTTACGGAAGTGACGTAAGTCACTAGCTGGGACCCGGATGTGCCATGCTTGACCAGAATTAAGATTGAATTGTCTCCCTTTTCCCGCACTTCTCTGTCGTCTCTGGATCTTTCATCGGTCTCTAGGGACTGATACTCTCACTGTTATGTCGAAGTTCGAGAGTATACGAAGTACACTTTTGGATTATCCCCCCTTATCCCGCTCTTTTCATCTGCAGGTGATGTTTTCTGTGAGGACCAAAGGATTGGATTATGTCCCCTAACCTCCAAGTGATGCTGTCACCAATAGATCAATGGAGGGGTGTCCTTAGCAACCACCTTAGCATTTCATTGCACTATGATGCACTCCGTTTCTCTTCTCTTGCTCCATGCCCCTCTTCGCTTCTCTTTGCTGCTCATCGCTAATCATGACCTTACTCGCGTGTTCATTTCGGCCCTGCTGCTTGTTGCCGTTTGTCATCGGTGCTCTTCTCTTACTCCTTCGCACGCGAGTAAGATCATGATTAGCGATGAGCAGCAAAGAACAAGAGAAAAACAGCGAAGAGCAAGAGAAGACCGACGATGACGAACAGCAACAAGCAGCAGGACCGAAATGAGCACGCGAGTAAGGTCGTGATTAGCGATGAGCAGCACAAACCAAGAGAAAAACAGCGATGAGCAAGAGAAGAGCGTCGATAACGAACAGCAACAAGCAGCAGGACCGAAATGAGTACGCGAGTAAGGTCATGATTAGCGATGAGCAGCAAAGAGCAAGAGAAAAACAGCGAGGAGCAAGAGAAGAGCAGCGGTGACGAACAGCAACAAGCAGCAGGGTCGAAATGAACACTTCTTCCGGTTGTGCATGTGCCTGACTTCCGAGTACTTCCGGTTCCGGGTACATTCGGGCCCCAGCACGTGACTTACGTCACTTCAGTAAACAAATGGCGGGAAACCCCGGTGACGTTACTTCCGGCTCGTCCTGGCTCCTCCTAAATCCGACCTGAACTGTCCCCATATACTACTGTCACTCAAATATGAAATTGACGTCAAGGTCCAGACAAGTGTCAGATTGGCATGTACCCATCAAGAACTATCAATAGACCAAATACGGTGGGTCTAGGTGTTACAGTTGATGAAAAATGGACTTAATCAAGAAACTTGGATGAAAGTAACTCAACCATGAAATTGATGTCACGGCCCACAGACAAGTATCAGACTGGGATGTACCAACCAAGAACTATCAATAGACCAAGTACGATGGGTCTAAGTATTACAGTTTCAGAGAAATGGACTTAATCGCGAAAATGTAACGCAGGTCGCTCGAGCATGAAATTGAGGTCAAGGTCAAAAGGCATGTGTCAGATTGACATGTACCCACCAAGAACTATCAATTGACAAAATATGGTGGGTCTAGTTATTCAAGTTGCTGAGAAATGGACTTAACTACGAAAATGTGACAAAAGTCACTCAAGCATGAAATTGAGGTCAAGGTCCCAAACCAGACTGTCATGTACCCACTAAGAACTATCTATAAACCAAATATGGTTGGCCTAGTTATTACATCTCCTCAGAAATGGATTTAACCACAAAAGTTGGACGCAGATTTTACATTTATGAAGTCAGTGAACCATGAAAATGAGGTCTTGGTTACAAGACAAGTATACTGCGGGAAACCTTATATGATAAGCTATCTGTGGACAATAAATCTTAATTGTAGGTATTATATGTGCAAAGTTATTAAAGTTTTAAAAACGTTTTCGCCCCCGCCGCCGTCGCCGCCGAAAAGTAACACCTATATCTCGCCTTCGCGACTTTTTGTCGCAGGCGAGACAAAAATGATATTCATCGTCCAGAATTTTACAAAATTTACAAATTCGTTGATTCCATGGAATATTTTTGTAACGTCCAAGTTCTATTTACAGATTATGATCGCTTATACGACATTTTGTTAATAATTGACGACTCATGGAATTTCTGTTCTTCAAGTTTGATTTCAGATTTTAATTTACTATATAGAAAAAGTTTTGAGGAAACATTAGTCAAAGAAAGTTTTTCCAATAGCTGCTTTTCATAATGTTCACAAACAACTTTTTTAAGAATTTTTTTTAAAGTAATATTAAAATAATTATAGTTATCAATATATAATCGATACTTTATCATTATATATTATCTGTTAATTTTGTCATTATATGCTATGACGTATATGGTGAAGTGTTTCTATGAACTTGAAATCTTCTATTATACTCTTGCGGGATTTATTTTCTAAAACTAATAAGATACTACGAAAAGAAATGACCAGATATTGCAGCCTCTGTAGCGTTATTTTTGTATAGTCCTTTCGAATATCTGCAGAGCAGTGTTTAACTTGCTAACTTAAAGGTAGTAAGTTGTGAATTGTACGCTTACCTTTTCTTGTGTTTCTATACATTTAGTAGCACGGTTGTTAATAAAAAAAAAAGTGTACAGGTATTATAAACATTTAACGGTAAGTCAACATGGTCAACACATATTACCTTTTGCTTATTGTGTAAAAATAGATGATTAAATCGCATTTTTCGTATCGTAAGCTTTATCAGTATTAGGTCAGTCACATCTTCCCGAGAGTCGCCAGGCTCGAGGGATGCTATATAACCGAGGGCTGATGGAGTTTTTCGCTTGTCATTATGTGCAGTGCTCGGCTCTTGTGCGTACGTTCGCGTGTTCGGTATCCGTCCATGTCAAACCAAGTTAAGACTTTATAATTAGTATTTGATGCTTCTCTGGTAAGCAAGAGGTGTTCAGGAGCACGAGCACAGACGGGTCGGCTCAGATTTTAGAATAATATTTCCGGGTGGGGTGACATCTCTTCATGTTACCTCATCAGCTGGCACTTTAAAAGCCCGGCTTAGTGTGTCTAGTACGAAGCAGGGTTCATATTCATATAATAAAAATATAATATGCATGTGGAGGAAGTTAAACTATTTATAATACCAGTTCAGCGATTTCTAATAATAAATCGTATCACAAAATACCGAAATAAATTGGATGCATAGTATGGCCATTCCGTTGACTGACAACTCATCAAAGTGCTCGAGACCAAAATGTTGGAAATCCGACTAAAGATATAATGATGTATTAATAAGCACAACCGTCTAAACCCAAAACAATTAAAACAAACAGGAATCCAAACTCAACTAAGGGTTACCTTTGCATCAAAAGGAAGATCCTTAGAAATTTCTGGTAATTTTTGGCAAATTTTGAAGGGAAAATTTAAAGGTATTTAAGTAATGAACCATGCCAGCACAAAAAGTTTGGCTACTGGGCTTATAATGCCCTCGTGGACTTGCAGTCCACCAGCAGTGACACATACTTACAGTCCACCAGAAGTTACACACCCTAAATACAATGAATTGGTATATCCAGTTCCGAACAATACGCGTTCAGAGCTAATGTCTTGAAATCCAAAAAGGGCTTTCCCCTGAACTCACTAGGGACCTTAACCGGCCCTAACACTCCTTGTCGACATTTTAGTACACTTCATTTTTATCCTGCTACGCACCTGTTAAATAAATATATCGTCAGGCCAACACGAAGACCTACTTACTGACGACATATGCAAAATAAGAGTATTTTAAACCTTTATGTTAATATCAAATTTTGTTTAGTGCATAAATGTAAATATATGGTAAATCCAATGGTCATTTGATATTGTTTGTAAAGAAAACTTTCAAGGTTAACAGTCTGTATTTCGAGATTGAAAATGATGGGTTATCAGTATAGTTTACAGTTAGTTGAAACTATATTTATTATGTTTATCCACCTCAAATGTGATATCACGAAAAAAACAAGTGATAATTGTAACAGTGAACTGTTACTAAGTCTCCCAAACGAAGTTTCCCAAACATAACTCCCACATATTATTAAAAGATAAACTGAAACATAAATCACACAGTTGTCATTTTTGCACATTCATGCAATATCAATGACTATTTTATGAGTATTATTTTTCAGTTTTCCAACATGTATATTGATTTAAATATATAAATTTTGTCTTTTGATACAGGCAATGTCTTTCTAATATTGTGTGGTGTAATGGAGGTTATAACTTTTGATCATTTTAGAAGTACAATATTTCGTCTTTTCATAAAGAGTAATAATATATTTGGTTATAGGGTGGGGATCTCAAGGGTTTTCAAGATATTAAGGGTTTTGTCGTTTGAGGGGGTTGGGACATGACCCCATCAGACCCCCCAATGGTACCAAATGCTTCGTCTTGTCATAAGGAGTAATAATATATATGGTTATAGGGTGGGGATCTCAATGGTTTTCCAAGATATTAAGTATTTTGTCAATTGAGGAGGGCAGGGCATGACCCCCTCAGACCCCCATGTGATACCAAATGCTTCGTCTTGTCATAAGGAGTAATAATATATATGGTTATAGGGTGGGGATTTCAATGGTTTCCAAGATATTAAGTCTTTTGTCATTTGAGGGGGTGGGGCATGAACCCCCTCAGACCCCCCTTAGATAACAAATCCTTCGTCTTATCATAAGCAGTAATAATATATATGGTTATAGGGTGGGGATCTCAATGGTTTTCAAAATATTAAGTCTTTTGTCATTTGAGGGGGGCGGGGCATGACCCCCTCAGACTCCCCTTAGGTACCAAATCCTTCGTCTTATGATAAGCAGTAATAATATATATGGCTGTCGGGTGGGGATCTTAATGGTTTTCAAGATATTAAGTCTTTTGTCATTTGAGGGGGTGAGGCATGACCCCCCTCAGACCCCCCTATAGTACCGAAGTCTTCGTCTAATCATCAGGAGTAATAATATATATATGGTTATAGGTTGGGAATCTCAATGGTTTTCAAGATATAAAGTATTTTGTCATTTGAGGGGGGCGGGACATGACCCCCTCAGACTCCCCTTAGGTACCAAATCCTTCGTCTGATCATAAGCAGTAATATTATATATGGTTATAGGGTAGGAATGTAAACTATTTTTTAACTTTTCAAAAAATATCATTTTTTGAGGTTTTTGAAGGGGCGTGGCACTGCCCCTGGGGCCCCCCTAACTTGAAAAATGGTTAGGACTAACATCTCATTGGGTACTATCATTGTGCAAAATTTGATTGAAATCGGTCGAGTATAAAGTACAAAAGTGCCCCGGACAATGTTGGCGGCGCGAGAAAGAAGAAGAATAATAATTTTTCAAAATGGCCGCCAAACGTTTGCAACCGATCGCGATTTTTTTCCATCAGTTTGTTCTTCTAATTGTACTTTACAAACCTACGAAGTTTAATGAAATTCTATCATACAGTTTTTGAGATATAAACGTTTTAAATTTTCGAAGGGTACCGATCTTTGAATGGCGGCCATCTTGAAAATGGCGGCCATTTCGAAAAAAAGTATTGATTGCACACCTTCACATAGTGATCTTACTTTCTGCCAAGTGTCATTCAATTCTATCCAGGCATCTCCAAGAACTAAGCCGGACATAAATCATTGGAAGAAAGAAAGAAAGAAAGAATAATAACAAAGAAACGGAAGAATAACAATATGTCGCCGACTTTCGTCGGGGCGACATAACTAGAATTGCAATTGCGAGCAATAGCAGATGTCGCCCCTGGCAGCCATCTCTGTTTCTTCTTTTAATTGTACTTTACAAACGTATCAAGTTTCATAAAATTCTATCATACAGTTTTTTAAATATAAATGCTCGAAATTTTCAAAGGGTACCAATCTTTGAATGGCAGCCATTTTGGAAAAAAAAAATCGATTGCATACCTTCACATAGTGATCTAACTTTCTGCCAAGTTTCATTCAATTCTATCAAGGCATCTCCGAATTTTGCTTAAATCAGACAATGTGAAGTTTTTCGCCATTTTAACATCATTTTTCATAATGGCCGCCAAACGTCTCCAACCGATCGAGATTCTTTTTCATCAGTTTGTAGTTCTAATTTTACTTTACAAACCTACGAAGTTTAACGAAATTCTATCATACAGTTTTTGAGATAAAAACGTTTTAAATTACCGATCTTTGAATGGCGGCCATCTTGAAAATGGCGGCCATTTCGGAAAAAAGTATTGATTGCACACCTTCACATAGTGATCTTACTTTCTGCCAAGTTTCATTCAATTCTATGCAGGCATCTCCGAGAACTAAGCCGGACATAAATCATTGGAAGAAAGAATAATAACAAAGAAACGGAAGAATAACAATATGTCGCCGACTTTCGTCGGGGCGACATAATAACTAGAATTGCAATTCCGATCAATAGCAGATGTCGCCCCTCAAAATGGCCGCCAAACGTCTCCAACCGATCGCGATTTTTTTTCCATCAGTTTGTTCTTCTAATTGTACTTTACAAACCTACGAAGTTTACTGAAATTCTCTCATACAGTTTTTGAGATATAAACGTTTTAAATTTTCGGAGGGTACCGATCGTTGAATGGCAGTCATCTTGAAAATGGCGGCCATTCCGAAAAAAAAGTATTGATTGCACACCTTCACATAGTGATCTTACTTTCTGCAAAGTTTCATTCAATTCTATCCAGGCATCACCGAGAACTAAGCCGGACATAAATCATTGGAAGAAAGAAAGAATAATAACAAAGAAACGGAAGAATAACAATATGTCGCCGACTTTCGTCGGGGCGACATAACTAGAATTGCAATTGCGAACAATAGCAGATGTCGCCCCTCAAAATGGCCGCCAAACGTCTGCAACCGATCGCGATTTTTTTTTTTTTTTCATCAGTTTGTTCTTCTAATTGTACTTTACAAACCTACGAAGTTTAATGAAATTCTATCATACAGTTTTTGAGATATAAACGTTTTAAATTACCGATCTTTGAATGGCCGCCATTTCGAAAAATAAAGTATTGATTGCACACATTCACATAGTGATCTTACTTTCTGCCAAGTTTCATTCAATTCTATGCAGGCATCTCCGAGTACTAAGCCGGACATAAATCATTGGAAGAAAGAAAGAATAACTAGAATTGCAATTGCGAGCAATAGCAGATGTCGCCCCTGGCAGCCATCTCTGTTTCTTCTTCTAATTGTACTTTACAAACGTACCAAGTTTCATAAAATTCTATCATACAGTTTTTTAAATATAAATGCTTGAAATTTTCAAAGGGTACCAATCTTTGAATGGAAGCCATTTTGGAAAAAAAAAATTCGATTGCATACCTTCACATAGTGATCTAACTTTCTGCCAAGTTTCATTCAATTCTATCAAGGCATCTCCGAGTTTTGCTTAAATCAGACAATGTGAAGTTTTTCGCCATTTTAACATCATTTTTCATAATGGCCGCCGAACGTCTCCAACCGATCGCGATTCTTTTTCATCAGTTTGTTGTTCTAATTTTACTTTACAAACCTACGAAGTTTAACGAAATTCTATCGTACAGTTTTTGAGATATAAACGTTTTAAATTACCGATCTTTGAATGGCGGCCATCTTGAAAATGGCGGCCACTTCGAAAAAAAAGTATTGATTGTACACCTTTAAATAGTGATCTTACTTTCTGCCAAGTTTCATTCAATTCTATGCAGGCATCTCCGAGTACTAAGCCGGACATAAATCATTGGAAGAAAGAAAGAATAACTAGAATTGCAATTGCGAGCAATAGCAGATGTCGCCCCTGGCAGCCATCTCTGTTTCTTCTTCTAATTGTACTTTACAAACGTACCAAGTTTCATAAAATTCTATCATACAGTTTTTTAAATATAAATGCTTGAAATTTTCAAAGGGTACCAATCTTTGAATGGAAGCCATTTTGGAAAAAAAAATTCGATTGCATACCTTCACATAGTGATCTAACTTTCTGCCAAGTTTCATTCAATTCTATCAAGGCATCTCCGAGTTTTGCTTAAATCAGACAATGTGAAGTTTTTCGCCATTTTAACATCATTTTTCATAATGGCCGCCAAACGTCTCCAACCGATCGCGATTCTTTTTCATCAGTTTGTAGTTCTAATTTTACTTTACAAACCTACGAAGTTTAACGAAATTCTATCATACAGTTTTTGAGATATAAACGTTTTAAATTACCGATCTTTGAATGGCGGCCATCTTGAAAATGGCGGCCATTTCGAAAAAAAAAGTATTGATTGTACACCTTTAAATAGTGATCTTACTTTCTGCCAAGTTTCATTCAATTCTATGCAGGCATCTCCGAGAACTAAGCCGGACATAAATCATTGGAAGAAAGAATAATAACAAAGAAACAGAAGAATAACAATATGTCGCCGACTTTCGTCGGGGCGACATAATAACTAGAATTGCAATTCCGAGCAATAGCAGATGTCGCCCCTCAAAATGGCCGCCAAACGTCTCCAACCGATCGCGATTTTTTTCATCAGTTTGTTCTTCTAATTGTACTTTACAAACCTACGAAGTTTAATGAAATTCTCTCATACAGTTTTTGAGATATAAACGTTTTAAATTTTCGGAGGGTACCGATCTTTGGATGGCGGTCATCTTGAAAATGGCGGCCATTTCGCAAAAAAGTATTGATTGCACACCTTCACATAGTGATCTTACTTTCTGCCAAGTTTCATTCAATTCTATCCAGGCATCACCGAGAACTAAGCCTTACATAAATCATTGGAAGAAAGAAAGAATAATAACAAAGAAACGGAAGAATAACAATATGTCGCCGGCTTTCGTCGGGGCGACATAACTATAATTGCAATTGCGAACAATAGCAGATGTCGCCCCTCAAAATGGCCGCCAAACGTCTGCAACCGATCGCGATTTTTTTTTCTTTTTTTCATCAGTTTGTTCTTCTAATTGTACTTTACAAACCTACGAAGTTTAATGATTTTCTATCATACTGTTTTTGAGATATAAACGTTTTAAATTACCGATCTTTGAATGGCCGCCATTTCGAAAAATAAAGTATTGATTGCACATATTCACATAGTGATCTTACTTTCTGCCAAGTTTCATTCAATTCTATGCAGGCATCTCCGAGTACTAAGCCGGACATAAATCATTGGAAGAAAGAAAGAATAACTAGAATTGCAATTGCGAGCAATAGCAGATGTCGCTCCTGGCAGCCATCTCTGTTTCTTCTTCTAATTGTACTTTACAAACGTACCAAGTTTCATAAAATTCTATCATACAGTTTTTTAAATATAAATGCTTGAAATTTTCAAAGGGTACCAATCTTTGAATGGAAGCCATTTTGGAAAAAAAAATTCGATTGCATACCTTCACATAGTGATCTAACTTTCTGCCAAGTTTCATTCAATTCTATCAAGGCATCTCCGAGTTTTGCTTAAATCAGACAATGTGAAGTTTTTCGCCATTTTAACATCATTTTTCAAAATGGCCACCAAACGTCTCCAACCGATTTTTTTTCCATCAGTTTGTTGTTCTAATTGTACTTTACAAACCTACGAAGTTTAATGCCAAGTTTCATTCAATTCTATGCAGGCATCTCCGAGAACTAAGCCGGACATAAATCATTGGAAGAAAGAATAATAACAAAGAAACGGAAGAATAACATTATGTCGCCAACTTTCGTCGGGGCGACATAATAACAAAGAAACGGAAGAATAACAAAATGTCGCCGACTTTGGTCGGGGCGACATAATAATAATAATAAGAAACGCAACAAAAACAATAAGTCTCCAAACTTCGTTTGGGAGACTTAAATATTGGAAATACCTGTGTACATGTAGTTTGGTTTGTTTTTATGAGACAATCCTATACAACGGATTTTAGTCGATAAAAAATTATCTGACCTTATCTTTTATACTGTATGTTAACCTCGGTCCGCGGAAGATATTTTTCATAATTTAGTACTTTAATCGCTTGACTGAAAAATGCATTAGCCGAGTCTTAATTAATATATTTGAACTTGTCTGATTATGTTAAATCATGTCTACAAAAATGTTTAGCAAGCCAATTAGACGTTTGTAAGCTGTGGAAGTCACCATGGGTTCCTGAAAAACAAGACCTAACGTTCAGCAAAACCTTTATTTGGGTCTCTTATTTATAAAAAAAAATTCTTCAAATGGCAAAATTCTCCTTCTCAACAAAATATTCTACAGCTTTCAAGAACTGGGTGCAAGAAAAAAGGGTTAAATACTACGTACAGTTTCCTTCATGAACATCAACATGTCCATAAACAGTCTGCAAACTTTCTAAAGATTTCGGTTAAAAGGTGTAGAAATATATAAGTAATTCCAGTTTACAATTGCCACAACATGAAACATCTGGAAACCTTTCTTGAAATAACATACCTCTTTATGTCGAAATATTTTCCTCGATCCGGGTTGAAAGTTGGTAACCTTCATACACAATTGTTGCAAACAATGAATAAGATCTACAAGGAACATCTGGAAAAAATTCTTCAAATGACATCATAGTCCTTCATGCTTATCTTTAATATGGATATTCTGCAGTTTGATTACCCTTGATATGTATTACTGAAAAATTATTACACCAGGGATTTCGATATCACAAACTTGTCAAAACTTTTACTAAATTTTATCATCGGTACAAGGACATCATTCGTAAATATAAATCAACGTGCAAACATCTTATATGTTCAGGTATTTAAGATCCCATCTTTTATGGTAATATTCTATACAAAGCCCAAAAATGTCGTCATTCACCTGAAAAGCTAACCAAACCTTTAAACACTTATCCACAAGGGATATAGTTACGATACTGTTGTAAAGTCATTAAAGATGGCATTTTTTGGAATTAATATTGATTCACTCATAGGGTCTTTGCATCGGAAATAAACACATTATTCTAAAAGCAGTTGTTGGCATGATACGGGTTATGTTCTTCTCGTATAATTTATGATGACATGATTCTAAACCCCTAACGGGAGGGATTGTGGCTTATTATCGATATAATAAAGACAATCTTTCGATCCGTTTGAGGTCTGGGGCTGGCATGTCAGTAACTGCGAGTGGTCCTTTGTTAATTTATATTGATCATTGTCCTTTTGTTTAGTTTCGTCTGTTACCTTTTTTAACATGGGACTGCGATACCTTTTGAACTGAGTTTTACTGTGTGTATCGCTGTTTTTGTATATTTCACATTGGTTAGAGGTATAGGGAGAGGATTGAGATCCCCCAAAAAAATGTTTATCCCCGCCACATTTTTGCGCCTGTCCCAAGTCAGGAACCTCTAGCCTTTGTTAGTCTTGTGTTTTTTAAATTTTGGTTCAATTTTATGTTTCGGAGTTTGGTGTGCCTTCCATTTTGATGAACTAGTATACATTATTGTTTAGGGGCCAGCTAAAGCCCGCCTACGGGTGCGGGATTTTTTCGCTGCGTTGAAGATCCATTGGTAGCCTTGAACTGTTTTCTGCTCTTTGGTCGGGTGGTTGTCTCTTTGACACATTCCAAGTTTCCATTCTCTATTCTATTATAGCTCACCAGGTAACAGTCTATAAGAAAACAAGTCATCTCGCCCACACACATTATCCCGACTCCAAACTGACCAATTCTTAAGACAAAACTATATTTTTAATGTCTGTTTTATCAACCATGGACAGACATGGCGTAAAAAATTAGATATTACAAAGAACCTGTGTTGGGATGCAGCATATATGAACCTGAAAAAAACTATCCTATAAGGCTGTTGTTAAATTATTACAACTTTTATTTTATATCAACAAGAAGTTCTAATATTTAGAAGCATTTATTTTTTCAACTGGGATGATTTATAATTAGTATTTGGTTTGTGAAAGACATTGTAACTTGTAACAATATATCATTATGCCATGCAGCGAAACAGTAACATACATCAATGTTTTATGTTATCCATGATTTCATTGTTTATAAGTACTTTGTAAAAGTACATTATAAAAAAATATATCTCCATATCTATGATAAATTCTTAAATTAAATGCCATTTTCTACACTGACCTACAAGTCAATGTCAAGGTCATTTTTATGACCTTAATTTTACAATACTGTTAAAAACAACAATGCATTTAATGCATTCATAGGTGGTATAAAAATACCATATATTTTTCGATTGAAAAATATCGTAATGAGGTCCAAACCTCAATTTTTTGCAACGGCTTTCACACCATAGCTCAAAATTACGACCAGTTTTATTTTCAACAATAAATTAACTGGAGTAACTATTAATTGCACAGTTTTGGATAAAAATATAACAAGAACACATCTATTACATTGTCTGAAGTAAAACTAATTACATTTACCAATTGCACATACAGTATCAGACATTGGCATAAGAATTACTTGGAACAAATTACCATATACACATGTACTAATTACTAAATACGATGGTTTTTTCCTATTTATGAACAACCAAATTTGCACACCCCAGGCTAATAATCATCATTCAATATATACCAGGGCGGATATGGGTGAAATGGCCATATCAGACAGGGAGTATTTGGAAGGACTTTAAAGATGGTTTATTAGCCTGGGTTATGCAAATATGGGTTGTTCACTTACGGTTGTTTGGTTTGGTTTAGTTTGGATTTTATGCCATTTTAAGCACATTTGACTATTTTGTGGCGGCAATTTTTTATTGGTGGAGGAAACCGGAGTACCCGGAAAGAACCACCGACCTTCTGTAGGAAAATTAGCAATCCATGTCAATTAAGATTGGATTCAAACACATTCCCGCCACAGGTGAGATTCGAACTCACCTCAGTGTTGACAGGCTGGTGATCATTAAAGTCATGACAAACTACCTAGACCACTCGGCAACCAAGGCTCCACTAACGGTTGTTACATGTACGCAAAAATCATCATATTGAGTACTAAGTATATGATAATATACATGCACAATAAGACTTGTCTAATTTGAATCACTTTTAAACTTAAAAAAGTTTTTTATCGGTGTAGATAGGTGTTCAGATTACAGGATAATTTACATGTTCTGACACAATGGTTTAGACAGGTTTCACAAAATATACTTTGCATGCTCATCAAAATTTTTTGAAATGTATGTATCAACAGACACTTTTACTACACCCTTTTTTTTTTTCTTTATTTTTAACCCTTTCGCCAACAAGTCTCGGTTTACCAGAATTCCCGATTCTACTATTAGACAATGAGATCTGGTATACAGGGATTCTCTATCAGGTTTTATATTGCCCGCCCTAGAAACAAGTCGAGAGATTTGATAATGAGATAAAGATAAAATACTGTGGATTCATTAATATTCGTTGTATACCAATTTTCGTGGTTTTCGTGGGTCCCAGTAAACCACGAATTTAAATATCCAACGAAAAATAATATTTTTACTCTTATTTAAATGCACTAAAGTTTGAAACCACGGAGTTTTGAACAATTACGTTTTTACAGCATGTACTTGAATTCTGACCTATGATGAGTCAGCTATATCCACAGAGGATACAGTGTTTCATGTAATTTTGTCTTTGGTAACATATAAACGCTCAAACAATTTTCTTTAAAAAGATTTTGACTGTGTAAATTGTCGCGGAATTCACCTCCGGTTTTTTTTTTATTCAAACATTCAAAACAAATCTTAATCCTAAGTAGACCTAAACAATACAGACTTTCTCCTACATTACAGTAAAAACATCTTGTCAAAAGATAATAAAGCAGAAATTATTGATCGTAATCGGATTAAAAATATGTATGTATATGCCCCCGAGGTATTTGGTGACAAGTGATTGCAATTTTGTCAATATATATTTCACACCTGTTTAACCTAATGAGTAAATAATTACAGATTTTGTTAATCTTGTTAAATTCATGACAAGCTTTAATTGTTCCGTTACAAATTTAAGGAATCTGTTTGTTAGACTTTTGTTTAATGAGCGCTTTAAATCAGTACTTTACTGTACAATATCAAGTCTGGTCGGCACGTTTTGTCGCAGTATTTTCATGATATCTGAAGTGCCAAGCCACGAATTTAAGTATTTCAACAACTTTTTGTATTTTTTTCTAAGCCAGCAATCCACGAATTTAGGTATCCCACGAAATGCCTTTTTTCCTCTATCCACGAAAATTGGTATCCACGAAAATAAATGAATCCACAGTACCGGCATCTCTTTAAAAAAAAAAAAAAAAACAATGTGCAAAAGGATATAAATTTTACGATTTGTTATAGTTAAGGAAATCAATTTTACAAATTTTTGGCAATATTGAATGCCAGAGAAGTGTGTATTTTTTATAGAAAATGATGAGTTAGTTTAAAATAGATTGGAATCGATATCGCTGATTGGAACTTCCATTTTCTTAAATGCATTTTTCTTATTATTCATAAAAAAGGGGGGATTTCAAACGATTTTAATGATTTTTGAAGACTTCCAATATATTCAGCTATAGGAATCACTGTTTGCTTGCAAACCTTCATGTTTTTATTCCAAGAACAAACAATATTGTAAAAAGAACAAATTTTATTGTGTTAATAAGTAAAAAAAAGAATAAATGGCCTGAAAACAATGGTCTTCCAACATAAACCATTCAAGTCTGCCATCTTATCAACGAAGGCATTGTACTAGGGTTTCTTCCTGTGGGGAAACCATTGGTGAAAGGGTTTATTATTAACTATTGCATTTTCAAGAGCTCATAATCTGCCAAATTTTCCACAATAGCAGAGTTTTTGCTACTGATTCATAGACTTTCCTGTAAAATTTGAGATTACCACAAAACTTTTTTTTTACCTGGAAACCAGTTGCAAAATTATGTCGGACATACAGTACATATTTACCTGTGAATTCAGAAACTATGACATTTTACTACTGTTAAACATTGTAGGAGGTTGCAATAATTAGTATACATGTAGTTTTACTTTTTACGATTTAATTTTGTAGCAACACTTTTAACAATCTAAAAATCCTATCACATTAATGTACGCCAAAATTTACCGTATATGCAGAATGTTTTTAAATCTGATTATATAAAAGAATGACCATTTGATTCTGTTCTGCATAAGGTAAATTTAAATAATAATAGATGTTAAAAATTTTATTTATGGTAAATACCTCTTATTCCATACTCAATGAATGAAATAACTTGACCAGCTGCGATATATCAGTAAAACTCTTCTGACCAATTTTCACTAATATGCACTATCTGGTAAACAAAAGGGATTTCAGAATTGTTTTGCATTTAATGCTAAAAAGTAGAGAACTCTTTTACATGTTAACAATTTATGTCCACTAGAAAATAATTCTGTGCACAAGTCCTACAATACAACGTACATGTATATTGAGGTAGGAATGTTTGTTGTGGTTCTCCTTAAAAGGAGGAACCTAAATCACAACAAGTGGCATATTTTGTCCAAAATACTACCACATGCTGGCTTCACAATGAAGAAGCCAACAACAGATCTTAATATGACTAATTCAGAGCTAAAAACACCAACAAGTGTAATGTCTTGTTGGTGTACAAATATGGAACTTCAATAGTGTGGCCTTCATGTTAAATGTGACTCCCTGCTAGGAAATCAATAAATTGGCCCCAAGTTTGGCTTGTTGCAATTGTACAGCAATATAGAAATGCATATACAAATTTGACTCCCGACTGGGACATCAATTCATTACCCCATATGAATATATGAATCATATACTGGGATATTTATAAAATTGCCACCTTTAAATTTCATTCCCTTCATGGAATTAAATATATTGGGCCTATGGTGAAACATAAGTACACTGGACTTTGTGTAAAAAATTGAATCCTAACTGGGATATCAATATATTATGGCCACCATTTTAATATGACTCCCTAATGGGACATCAATATTTGGTTTAACAGTACCAGTCAACATGTAAATGTGTTGACTAAGAAAGACATTTGGTTTATATTACAATGCACAAACACAAATAAAATTCAACACACAAACCTTGCTAAAACAATCCAATCAAGTAATTTTAGGTTAGACTATTAACAAGGTATTAATAGAAGTATAATTTTCTTAATTTGCTTGGAAAAATTATTGAAAGTCAATCGTATATAATTAGATATTTACAAAAGCATTACAAGTATTAAACAAAATGTAGGACACTCATCTTAAAAGAAAAAAATATATATTATGCCAACAACAAAGAATAAGCCAAATTTGATATCCCCCAGATATGGCGATAACATTTGATATCCCCAGATATGGCGATAACATTTGATATCCCCAGATATGGCGATAACATTTGATATCCCCAGATATGGCGATAACATTTGATATCCCCAGATATGGCGATAACATTTGATATCCCCAGATATGGCGATAACATTTGATATTCCCAGATATGGTGATAACATTTGATTTATAAAAATAAGTTCAATTAACTAACATTAATTAGCAGCATCAGAGAAAACCACTAAACTTTTTTGACTTACATTATAATACACTGTACAGTCAAACCTGTGTATAAAAGGCATGCATTGAACCAAAGAAATGTGCCCTTTATATAGAGGTTAATTTTAAGTTTTCTTTATAATGGGGACATTTTCACAGTGCTCTTTATAGAGGTCCCCTTTAAAGGAGGTTTGACTGTACTTCTTATTAATTTTCCATAAGATCACGTAATGATAAAGCATTAATTAACCTCTCATTATAATTATTTTCCCAAGAATTGTAATAATAAATACAAAAATTAAATTAAACTGTTAATTTTTGAATTTTACTTTTTTTAAGCAGCTGTCTGAATGGCAACAAACCAAATTTTCCTTCATTAATGTAAGGAACCTCCCTGCCCAACTGTCCACCAGAATTTTTCAATTAAAAAGTCAGGTTAAAAATGTAGTGTATTTACAGAATTCTGTAATCCCTTTGGATATTTGAATGTAATGTTGGCATAAATATGTACAAATTGCTGAAATTAACAAGTGCTAAAACATAAAAACAAAACACCACATTCAGAATGTATATCATAATGTCTCAATAAGGACATGGAAAATTAAGTCCTAGATTCTCAACCTAACTATATATAAGATAGAGACTTTCAAAATTTTACTTTTTGAGCAAGTTATCAAACTGAAAATGAAGAATCTGTTCTGTTACACAATGAGAATATATATTTTGTAAGGGATAAAATACAGGACAGGATAAAGAATTAAGGAGCTATCTAAATATAGTCCTAAACTGCTTAGATTTCTTTAAAAGGCAGTTTGACATGCAATGAATTTTGGACTAAGCTAACAAGTATTAGAGATCACTTCTTGACACTATAAATTTTAAAACTATGATGATATGATTAACATTAAAATTTGTTCTTAACACCACCAAGAATTTGGAATAATGAATTAGTAGACTCAAAGCTGAATTCTATCCACTCTACCATATCCTACTCAGCTGCTTAGTGCTGTGTGTAATGTTTGTTGCTGTTCTGGTGTCAGTAGTGGGATACATGCCTGGAATACTGCTGGGTTTTGCTGTTTTAAAGAAATAAGGTATCAAAGAGTATATAATCTTCATAAAATTCTTCAACAAATGTTTAACTACATGTACATATGTACAAAATGTATAGGGTATATCTTTCTGAATTGTTTTCTTAATAAATAAGCCATCAAGCAAAAAAAATATGTGAGTTTACTGTCACATGCTGAAAAAAAATAGGGTGTGTAGGTCGATTTTTTTTCTTTTTTTTTAAAGGGGGGTTGGGTTCAATTGTAATTTCTTGACTAATTAGCTACATACAGAGAAACTGAAGACACTGTAATGGTGCACATGCTCGTCTATCAGTAAAGCCCCTTCCACCAGCCATCATTATTAAGGCCAAAATAAAAAAGGTGTGTTTCCGGTCTCCCGACCAACCCTAATTTTTTGGCTCCGACCCCAACTTTTTTTCCCCGAAAAAAAAAAAGAATTTCTGTAATTTTCACTGTGATCAGAAAATAAGCTCTTCCTTTAGCATGTCCCAAGATAGTCTGGGTCTATTTTAACGCTTTTAAGAAAGCGTTTTATTGACTGTGATTGATATAAAACAAATGGCCGGCTATAATGGCAAAGTTTGAAAATTTTATAGGCTGGAAATCACGGCCATGTCTTCTGTGACCTTTGAACACTGACTCTTCATATCTTATATAATTTACACAATGAACTGATGAAAATAGCCTGAATGAATAACAAATTGATTATAAAAATACACAAAAAAAACAATGGAAGCAGGCCCTCCCCCCATAAAAAAAATTAAAAAAAAAAAAAACCCGACCTACCGACCATATTTGTTTTGGACATGCAACAGAAAACACACCTATTCTTTTTTTTTGGCCTAATTGAAAGGCATTTATAGCCTGCGTGTCTACCTTTTCTGCAGCAACCCGAATCGTCACTATCGTGATATTCACTGAATATACCATTGAAAGTTCTTGAATTGTTAAACGGAGCTATGACATTTTTGTCTGCTTTTAAATGGGGACACTGTTTAAAAGTAAGCGACAAAATGCTGGCACTGGAGGCCCCAAATGTTGTTTAATACGATAAATACCGGTACCGGAAAAGGCGGGAATTTCCGGAATTTCATAAAATTGCCGATAAAATAGTTAGGGTCGCAACGATAAAATGAGGATCTGTCAGGTGACCGTAAACATACACATTTTATTTTTGGCCTAATCGGGTATCTTTCAAAGGAATAATTTATTATTATAAGAATGAGAAAATGAAATGATACATGTTTGTAGGTGTGTATCAATGAGGACAAGATCCCTTACAATAATACATAGTCACCAATTATATTAGGTTTGTCTTTGATAATGATTTATTGCTCTTTAGAAGCTTGGCTTTGTACATATGAGCTATGTATTTCATAATTTAATTTCAACATTTTGATTAATTTGATTTTTTTTTTTTTTCTCTTTGCCTTGACCACAACTAATAAAAAATATCAAAATATACACTCAGTGAATGAAAATTTGCATCTCAACTTTGGTTAAATTATGAATATGTTAGCCCACTATATTCATTTCCTTGGAATTTCAATAGTTAATGTAAATGTATTTTGACAATAAATACCTGTAACAGAAACATTCGGTTTGTTTTTCTAATGGCTCATAATATTTCACAATGATTACAAATGTCTCCCCTCCTTAAAAAAAAACCAACACAAAAAACAACTTGCAGCTCCTTCATATATATCAATTTTCTACAGAAAAGATCTTGCTGCCTCAAATACTGTAAATCCAGAAATTATTGCGTGCATTTATTATTGCCATTTTAAACCAAAATGTGATTTTAATTTTTGCGATAATGAGAAAAATCCCACTTCACTCATATAAAACATTCCAAAATGCGAGTAAATTATTGCGATTACAACCCTGTCGCAATAATAAATACATTGTAATTTCTGAATTTACAGTAATACATGGAAGAGTGTGGTTCATTTGATACCCAATATAATTAGCTTACCTCAACCTGTCTGACAATATTCAACATTCTAGTATAAACGTTATTCTCCATTGACACAGCTTCCTTGTTGAAAGCTTCAGCAATGATACAGATAATTCTGGGCAAGTTCTGGTGGTTTTCTCCCAAGATCAATTGATGGTTCCTGGAATACAATATTGATTACATTTATACAGAACTATGGTCACTGTAACACCTAAGAAATAAAACAGCTTGAGTCATTGGGTATTTCAAATTTGGACTGGGTTGATTTTGTTTTACATGTAGGAAGTATTTAAGGGACTGAAATATAAGTGCATGATACCCCAGCTCTGGAAAACTCACAATTTGTTAACTTTACCGAATTCATCAATGGTTACCATTTTAATTACTTTACTTTACTTTCTAAATATTTTGGTTTTCGCATTTAAACACACAAATTTGCATCCTGAGGTCTCTATTGCATGAATAATCAATTATACCAGAGAATTCTTGCTCGTAACACATTTAATAAAATTCCTCTAGTAATTTAACAAGAGTTGACACACAAAAATGTCTCGCCTGTCGTGTATTTCTAATGAAAGTAAATGCTATCAGACATATTGCATACAGTATTCGAAAAACAGGCCAAAACACAAAAACTTAACTATAACCACTGAACCATGAAAATGAGGTCAAGGTCAGATGACACCTGCCAGTTGGACATGTACACCTTACAATCCTTCCATACACCAAACATAGTAGACCTATTGCATACAGTGTTCGAAAAACAGGCCAAAACACACCACTGAACCATGAAAATGAGGTCAAGGTCAGATGACACCGGCCAGTTGGACATGTACACCTTACAATCCTTCCATACACCAAATATAGTAGACCTATTGCATACAGTATTCGAAAAACAGGCCAAAACACAAAAACTTAACTATAACCACTGATCCATGAAAATGAGGTCAAGGTCAGATGACACCTGCCAGTTGGACATGTACACCTTACAATCCTTCCATACACCAAATATACTAGACCTATTGCTTATAGTATCTGAGATATGGACTTGACCACCAAAACTTAACCTTGTTCACTGATCCTTGAAATTGGGTCGAGGTCAATTGAAAACTGTCCGACGGGGATGAGGACCTTGTAAGGTACGCACATACCAAATATAGTTATTCTATTACTCATAATAAGAGAGAAATTAACATTACAAAAAATCTTAACTTTTTTTTCAATTAGTCACTGAACCATGAAAATGAGGTCAAGGACAATGTACATATGACAGACAGAAAGTTCGTAACATAAGGCATCTATATACAAAGTATAAAGCATCCAGGTCTTCTACCTTCTAAAATATAAAGCTTTTAAGAAGTGAGTTAACGCCGCCGCCGCCGCCGCCGGATCACCATCCCTATGTCGAGCTTTCTGCGACTAAAGTCGCAGGCTCGACAAAAATTACAGTAACCCGAAATATGAAATTCAAGTGTACCGACTTCAGTAGAGAAAATATTTCTACATTTTTTACTTTAATAAAAGTTCCAAGAATATGTTTATTCTTTTACAAGATAACTAGAATTCACAAACTAAACTTATTTTTACTATCAGAATAATTTACATGTATTTTTCTTCAAAGGTAAATAATATATAGTTAAAGAATTCCTTAACTTTGAGAGAATAACACCAGCCTAGAAAAAATTATTGAACTCGTTAACCAGTTATCAGATTTTGATATTTCCAGTATTGACCCATGGTGTCTGATTTACTGACTTCATGTTTATTTCCAGTATTAACCCAAGGTGTCAGTTCCAGTATTGACCCAAGGTGTCTGACTTACTGACTTCATGTTTATTTCCAGTATTGACCCAAGGTATCTGATTTACTGACTTCATGTTTATTTCCAGTATTAACCCAAGGTGTCAGTTCCAGTATTGACCCAAGGTGTCTGATTTACTGACTTCATGTTTATTTCCAGTATTGACCCAAGGTATCTGATTTACTGACTTCATGTTTATTTCCAGTATTGACCCAAGGTGACTGATTTACTGACTTCAAGCAATTAAAATTCTACTCTATCTGCTTCTCTAACTTACATTTCTATCAGGTCACACATATAATTATAAACTGGTTCTGCCTCATCTTCATCTTCCCAGACAGGTAACCAGGAGAACCACATTGGTAAGATCTCATTAACATTGATCTGACTGCTGTTATATTTACATATCTTTGCAACAGCAGAGATTGCATTCTCTGTAGGATTTATATTCTCTGGCAATTTAGAGTCTGGTTGCTGTATCATCTTCACCAGTATAGGTATTGCCTCTGAAAATATATGTGAACATAGTTGTGGTTTAACGCCGTTTTCAGCACATTTTGGCTATTTCGCGGCGGCCAGTTTTTATTGGTGGAGGAAGCCAGAGTACCCGGAGAGAACCACCGACATTCGGTAGGAAAATTGGCAATCCTTGTCAATTAAGATCGGAGAAAATATATGGGAATATGTTTGAATTATTTACTATGAATATACGTATGAAGGCCACTCTACATATACAGTATGTGTATTTATTGGTTCTCAAAATTTTACATACTGCACTTTGCTTAAAATTTTTGCAGTTCTTCATTTTACTCAATAGTTGGAGATACGTATAAAAAAAAATCTTTCATTTTAAAATTGGCAGAGGCAGCACTCCATATTCTCTGGTGATAAAACTAAACTTAAATGTAAATTTTACATAGGTTATTTATTCTACAACTACAAAGCTTGATTGAAGCATTAAAATTTTCCAATTAATTTTTCGAATTTAATTTTTTTGCTTAGTATCCGTCCAATATCCTTTTTTTCTGATATATGATATCAATACAAAGACCATACTAGCACATTTCCTAGTGCCATAAAATCAACCCAGCACATCTTATTTACAGCAATAACACCAACACAAATATTCCAGCAATAAACTGCTAATTGCAATAATGCTAATATCGTACCTGCACATGTACTAGCATACACTTCTCCACCAAACTGTGCCATCACACCTACTCCATATGCTGCAGCCTGTCGGAGTTCTGGTTGTTTATCACTGAGACAGGCCATCATGTTTGTCAAGAAATACTGTGTGTATTTAGCTGAATGCTGTCAACAAGTAAAAACAAAATGTTTTGTCAATTAACAAATATGATAAACATATACATGTAGTTCTCTGTTAACACATCACAAAAGTAATACATGTATTCAGATTAGTTATATTCTTTTACACTTGATGGACTGCTGACGAGGGCAACACTCAAATATACTCGTCCTGTATGCTCTACCACATAATAAGTTGCCACTGTTTATCTCATCAGAGCAACAGTCATATTTACATGTACTAAATATTCTACCATATCTTCAAAATAAATGAGCTCTATTGTTAAATTAACTGGTCCTGTATTTATAGATTATAACATGGTAATTTCCAAATGGACTCTGGTATCCCCAGACTCCCATATTTAACTTAAGACTTTGAGTCGGGTATGATCCCAGGACTGATATGAAAAAATCCATGTTAATCACATAATATCAAATACCAATGTTTAATACCTCCCATCAAAACATAGTCAAATCAGACATCAGGGTTTTTTCTACCTTCTATTTACTGCCGATTATCGGCCCTATTCCCAATGAGAAAAAGTGTCTTTTTTCCCCAAAATTTATGATGAATTCCCCAACTGAAGCAAGCAAAATGTAAGTGGTCAATTATTTCTTCTGTCTGTAGAATGGAAGTTACATTTTATTGATGAGTCAGCAAATCGTTATTAGTTTTTGTCCAAGGTTTCTCGAGGGCAGTTTTAAGATGGGGAAGGAAACACGTTTATTCATTCTTTTACAACAGCCGATTTTGTGTGAATTTCAAAGTTCTCTTATATCATCACAAATAACAAGTCCCCACTGTTTATTGGACCAGAGCAACAGTCATACTTGCTGGCGCTGTATGTTCCATCAAACAATCCCAAGTACAGTCCACACTGTTTATCTGACAAGGGCAATTGTCATACTTACTGGTCCTGTATGTTCTATTACATCATCCCAAATACACAGGCCCCACTGTTTATCGGACCATGGCTGATCTGGTCCCTGAAAAACATACAAATTGGTGAATAGCATCCAATAAACAAATAATAGCCTAGAACTCAATAACTGTTTTCATCAGGCCATAAATCACACTATGTAATGATGTAATGATTTCCTCCAAGAAAGATGTCTTTCATCAAAACTTTAAGAAACACAATTTTACAAAGCACTGTGCAATCAAAATCATACATGTATCTCAAAGTCTATAAATAGAAAATTTATCAGAGAAGGGGAAAAACTGGGGGTTAGTAAACCATTTTTCATATGAATGAGGACTTCCTGGTCATACGATCAGGTTCTGAGTAAGATGGAACATTCATGAAGTTTGTCACAGATGTACTGGACTTTTTAAACTTTGAAAGGTCTTTGTTGTTTGCTCGGAATGTGCCTAAGACAATCATTTTTCCATGCAAGTCCGTATTACAGAATTTGCAAAACACCATCTGCTGTCCTATCTTGGGCTGGTCGAGCCTTGGCTATAAGACAGCGTACACGTCCTTGTGTTTTTGAAGATATTTTTCTTCTTTGGAACTTTTGCATCGGTCCTATTGTCATGTTTTAGCTTCGATGTTTCTGGCATCAGATTGTTATTCTCATCAACATGCTGGCTGTGGTCCGAACGACATGTTTTTTCTACTTTGAAATGGTTTGTGTGCTTTAAGTAATGAACACTTTCAAGTGAAAATCTTCTTTCTAACACCGATCGCCAAATTTCGGAAGCAACTACGATCTTTTTCCGGTTCAATGATAATCCATATATTTTCATCCATACTCCGTATTTTTACGATAAAATACAGACAATCCGTACAAGTAAACAGCTCTGCACAATGCCAACTGTTAGTTTGTTCTAATTAATCAATGATAAAAGTTATCATAAAATGGGATATTCTGGTGTAGGGATAATTTGGCCTTGTCATAAAATTTTATTTTGGAAATTAATACCTTTTTTCAATTAAGATTATGCTCTGATTTAGTGTGTTTAAATGTAATATATCAGACAGTTATACAGTAAATAGAACCATATGCTATAATTTCAGAAATTTACTTCATTAAAAAATAAAATGCTCCGCTGGGCGCAGCTAGATACGACCGCAGATGTCGAACCCTGAATAGTTGGGGCAATTATGAACACAACATTCAAGCTTGATACAATACTGAATTTGGATTGTGAATAAATATTTGACACAGCATAGGTTTCTGACACAGAATGAATGTTGTCTAAGAACTTAAAAATTTTTAATTTACCTATTCAAACCATATCAGTATTTTTTGTTTTTATATATAAATCAGAAATAACCAATTTAAAATTGGGCACACATATCAATTTCTTGCTATTGCGCAATACTGTGCAATTGAAAATTTCTTCAAATATTTGACACATAATAGGTTTCTGACACAGAATAACTGAAACCAAAGAACTTAGAATTGGTCATATGATTTCAATTTATATTCAATTTTTTGCTTCTTGTGCAATACAATATGCTGTGGAGAATTGCCCCCCCCCCCAAAAAAAAAAAAAAAAAAATTTACCCCTTTTTTAGCTTTTGTGCAATACACTATGAAGTTGCACATTGACTCCCCCTCCCAAAAAAAAAAACAACAAAAAACAATAAAATTTATTGTAACCCCCCCTTTTTTGCTAAAAAAAATTTGAAATTTCCTTTTTAATTTATGAATTATGAAATGAGAAAAAAATTGCCCCCTCCCCAATTTCTCATTCCCCCCCCCTAAATTTTGTTTTCACCCCCCCCCCCCCCCATTTCTCTTGATACTTTGCAACCATAACAGCCCATTTAAATACACCATAACGTATTAAAATAGAAAATGACATCATAGTCATGGATGGCAAATTTTAAATATGCATAATTTAAAAGCAGTTCGGATGAGATAAACAAAAAAGCTTCATTAGCACATATTCAAAATTTGAGATAAAAAAAAGAGTTATCCCTCTTTGTACATATTTTTATAATCATGTTGTCATATTTGCTCTAAGTCATATTTAATTGTTAGCAGTAGTATGTATGTTAGTATCATATAATTTTAAAATTTCTGATTTGTAAGTTTATTCAATATATATGTTTGGATTGAAGTCATTGTTGGGTGTTACTGAAGTTATCCTTTAATTGTAATGTAAATAATGTAAATTGGTTTAAATTATACTGATTCTTGCTATTGCACAATACTGTGTAATTGAAAATTTCTTGAAATATTTGACACATAATAGGTTTCTAAAACAGAATAACTGAAATAAAGAACTTAGAATTGGTCATATGATTTGAATTTATATTCAATTTTTGAATTCTTGTGCGATACAATATGCTGTGGAGAATTGCCCCCACCCCCCAAAAAAAATAATTTACCCCTTTTTTAGCTTTAATTTTGGACCCCGATTTGGACCAACTTGAAAACTGGGCCCATAATAAAAAAACTAAGTACATGTTTAGATTCAGCATATCAAAGAACCCCAAGAATTCAATTTTTGTTAAAATCAAACTAAGTTTAATTTTGGACCCTTTGGACCTTAATGTAGACCAATTTGAAAACGGGACCAAAAATTAAGAATCTAAATGCACGGTTAGATTCGGCATATCAAAGAACCCCAATAGTTCAATTTTCGATGAAATCAAACAAAGTTTAATTTTGGACCCCGATTTGGACCAACTTGAAAACTGGGCCCATAATAAAAAAAACTAAGTACATGTTTAGATTCAGCATATCAAAGAACCCCAAGAATTCAATTTTTGTTAAAATCAAACTAAGTTTAATTTTGGACCCTTTGGACCTTAATGTAGACCAATTTGAAAACGGGACCAAAAATTAAGAATCTAAATGCACGGTTAGATTCGGCATATCAAAGAACCCCAATAGTTCAATTTTCGATGAAATCAAACAAAGTTTAATTTTGGACCCTTTTGGCCCCTAATTCCTAAACTGTTGGGACCAAAACTCCAAAAATCAATCCCAACCTTCCTTTTGTGGTCATAAACCTTGTGTTTAAATTTCATAGATTTCTATTTACTTATACTAAAGTTATTGTGCAAAAACCAAGACAAATGCTTATTTGGGCCTTTTTTAGCCCCTAATTCCTAAACTGTTGGGACCAAAACTCCCAAAAACAATCCCAACCTTCCTTTTGTGGTCATAAACCTTGTGTTAAAATTTCATAGATTTCTATTTACTTATACTAGAGTTATTGTGCGAAAACCAAGAAAAATGCTTATTGGGCCCTTTTTTGGCCCCTGATTCTTAAACTGTTGGGACCAAAACTCCCAAAATCAATCCCAACCTTCCTTTTGTGGTCATAAACCTTGTGTTTAAATTTCATAGATTTCTATTAACTTATACTAAAGTTATAGTGCGAAAACCAAATGTCTACAGACTCCGACGGACGACGGACGACGACGACGACGACGACGACGACGACGCCAACGTCATACCAATATACGACCGCAAAAATTTTGCGGTCGTATAAAAACAGGCAAAGAAATCCATCAAATATTTTAATAATTTGCCACAAATTGTGTAAGTCTCATTGCACTGTACAAGGAAACATTATATTTGTAATATGCTAAATACATTTATTGCTGTAGTACAAGCCCATTATTTTCTTCTACAATAAATACTTACGATCAACTTGACAATAAAAGGCAACAGTTGTTCAAATAAAGGCAGGAAATCTTCATTGTGTGTACCAAATATAGAATGTAATATATCTGATATTTTACTCAGAATATATGTATCAGCATCATCCTAAAAATATAAATCATAAATTCATAATCAGAAGCATTGTCATTGGTTTTCTTTTTCTTTGTTTTTTCATGGATTTTTGAGTTCAGCTCCATTTTAGATATTTTGTAATTATGCCTGACTAACTTCATTACATTTTTATGTGGGAGCCATATGAAGCTCGTTATACACTATTCTTATTATCGAAAAAGATACCTGCAAAAAGCCCATCTACGAGTCAAAGAAAAATTTTATTGGCGGACATCAGCGTTTACCATAAAAGGTCTGCTTCAGTACATGCTATTTACTATTTTCAGTACCATGTAATGCCTTCTAGTAAAATAAATCACCGGGAGTAACCAAATCTTGACAAAAGTGTGGAAAGTAAACGTGCTATATACAACAAGCCTTTTATGGTAATCTCAGCTGTGTCAGGTGATATTTTCTTCACAGCCATGAGGCTGTGCAACGATTATATTTCTTTACTTTTAGATTCTGATAGTATTTGTCTTGATGACATTTACTCCAGAGATGCCAACCATAATTGAGGAGTCGTAAGAGTAATCAAGCTGGGATATGATGTGTACATCTCACAGCTGTAGGTCTGGAGGCCCCCAGAAGCTCCTGACATAACCCAGCATATAAATGATGTATTTAAACTTCAGATAGGTTCCTGTCTTAACTGCTTCTTTTCCAGACATTATGACTTGTATGTCTGTTGAAAAAACATATTCATGTAAATTTCTTGAATAAAAATTACTCTTCAAAAGCTGATCCCATGAAAGCATGTCTTCCACGTGTGATGGAGTTATTCCTCAATCATAAAGAAAACGTCCATGGACGACAAAAGGAAATCCACTATATGCTTTATAGCCACAGAAAGAAGGTTGGCTGTCAAAGTGTCTTCATGATCCCAAATAAGTAAAATTGGATCTTTGCAAGGAAAAAAAACAAAATTTTTCTGGAGTTTCATGATACAACATGCTATATCAAATATGAGAGCAGATTTATCATTTGAAAATTGGGGCAAGTCAGTGGTTGGCATCCCTGTTACTCAACAGCTCCATTCACTTCTATACACATTGCTGCTGACAAAAGAACTTACATTATATAAAATTTTTATCTCTGTGTACTTAAGAATGTGCAAGCTTTTTATCAATTGATATATATGAATATTTCAAAGATAAGTACACAAAGAGTTAAGCTATAAAAATAATTCATGCTTGTCATTTCACAATTTACGAAATAGACATGAGCTAAATTTTTAAATTTAAAATGTACATACCTCGTCTAACAAATCTTCCTCCAAATCTTCATCATAATCTTCATCTTTTCTTTTCTCTGTAAATATTTAAATGGGTTTTTAATATCACATGCTATATCAGTTTGTGAGCATTAGCTTGAGGGCTTGATTTGAAAAACTTTTTATCATATACATGTACATGTATTTAAAATGAAAAGGAAAACAAGTTCTCTTTATCAAAGAAGACTTTATGCAATTGATGAAGTTTGCTGTCTCCTTAGATGCTCCGTTCTGTCATTATATTTCTCATCAATTCCTTTCATCTTTGTCATCAGATATGCTGTTTATACATGTACTTAGAAATAAAATGATATTTACATGTATATTTTGCACATTGCTAGTTTATTTCCTGAAGACAGACACATTATATCATACAATTGATTTTTACAGCTTTTCAGCGAATTATATTTATAACTAACCATGTCTTTCTTCTTGTTTCTTGAAGTGGCTCTGTAACTGTTTCTCTAACAATGACATCACTAAATTCATATTCTCAGGAGACAGACAACCCTTACCCAACTTTTCTATACACTGAAAAACAAATTATACAATTGATCATTTCATTTCATTGAGTTATTGCATATATATACTATTTATCTTTAAGAATTTTTGTTAAGAAATGACTACATCAACAGTGTTGCCTCAGTAAGAAAAGAAGTACTTTAGAGGTTTCTGCATAGCTTGTCTGAAGCTTTTTACCCCTCATGACTAATGTCAGTATTCCAGCAGTGAGTTGTCAGTATTTTGAGCACTTTGTCAGTATGAGAGATGGATACAACATAATCAGCAACTGGGGGTTAGTAAACCATTTTTCATATGAATGAGGACTTCCTGGTCATACGATCAGTTTCTGAGTTACGTGGAACATTCATGAAGTTTGTCACAAATGTACTGGACTCTAAGCTTTGAAATGTCTTCATTCTGTTTGCTCAGAACGTGCCTGAAGCAATAGTTTTTTCCTGCATGACCACTGTTGAAGTATGTATTGCAGAATTTGCAAAACACCATGTGCTGTACTCTTTTGGGCTGGTGGAGCCTTGGCTATAGGACAGCGTACATGTGCTGGCGTTTTTGTCTTTGGAACTTCTTTATCGGTCATATTGTCATGTTTCGGCTTCGAGGTTTCTGGCATGAGATTGATATTCTCATCAACATGTTGTTTGTGGTCTGAACAGCATGTTTTTTCTAGTTTAATATAGTTCAACATCAATTGTATGCTTTAAGTAACGATCATTTTCATGTGAAAAGGTTCTTTCTAATACCAATCCCCTAAATTTTGGAAGCAACTATGATCTTTTTCCGGTCCAATGATAATCCATATATTTTCAACGTGAATCCGTAGTGCATATTTTTAATAGAAAATCCATGGAAAATACGGACAATCCTGCTTTTTTAATCATTTTTAATTCTTTTCTGTTTTGATTTTTTTTTTTGTCTCCCGTCCGGTATACATTATGACCAAGCATTTTCATACATTTATAAACAAGAGTGTTTTAAAATTTTCAAGCCAGAGTTTTTCTGGATTAATAGTAAGATTTTAGACGTTAGAGAATTTGAAGAATTACCTGAAAAAGTAAATAAATCAATCCAGGCACATATATATCCGAGATTCACCTTAAAAGTGTGAGATACTATATTTTTTAGAAATTTTAAATTGAATATATTTGCAATTGCATGTATACGTATGTCTAAACACATCTATTAAATTCTGATTTTGGTATTAAAAGTATACATAATTCTGTACTATACCTTAGACAGGCCATATAAATGTTCTGGTAACACAGACTGTTCTGGTTCTATCTCAATTGCCTTTAAGAGACTTGGACAGATATAATTCCACATTTCAGCTACATACTGATCACCACGGATCTTGGCACAATCAATTAAGTACGGCAAACTTTCTGATGCTGCTATTCTAATGTCTGGTTTAGTTAAGGATCATTTAATGCAATAAAAGCATGATTATTATTGAAATGAAATTAAATCAACACAAAATGGGTTCATTTTTGTACAACTCACTACATTATACAAAAATATACATGCGACCAGTTTAACCTGCTGGTTTAGAAAGCATACTGTACCCTTATTTGATTATTAATAAAGTGATTAAATTCTACACAAATTCATTGAAATTTTATCAGAAGAATTTGACTTTGATCAAGTTGACAAATTAATGACAAACAATGAGATTATGTAGGATACCATCTTCAAAGTAGAATTTCAATAATGGAACCATGATCTTCACAACTTCTTCTGCATACTCAGCAAATCCTTCCTTTAACTCTCTTGCATAACATACTAACATCTGACATGCTGTAGTCTTCTCCTCCAAACCAGCTGTCCTTATTCCGAAACTTTGCTGTGTAATACACAAAAACACTTAAAAAACAAAATACAGGTAAGGATATGTAGTCTTCTTTCAGCTGTTATAATTCAGAAACGCTTTAAAATTTAACCAAAATGTTATCAAGATCTGAACTTCAGATAAAAGTCTATTGTAAACTACAAATGTATAAAGATTAAACAAGCTGTGGTTTTCATTTGTTGAATTATTTGTCCATGTTTCCCATTCCCAAATTCAGAGCTGACAAACTAGCAAACATTATTACTTCTAACAAACTACCTATATCTACATTATGTTTAACTTACCTGTTCACCAACATTAACAAATTCCCAATCTGTGTCACCTTGCATATCTTTTATTTCATCACCTAGAATAAAAAACATCTCATGTCTTCTTTTTTTTTTAAACTCTTCTACAAGTCTTAAAATTTCAGCTTCTTAAGAGATATTATTCCAAACCCGACTGAAATTATCAATCCCCCCCCCAAATAAATTAACAGATATAAAATAAACTAGAAGCTCCCAGGAGTCTGTATCTCTCACCTGGATTTAGTTTGCAATACAAACACAAACAACATCAATATAAAGATTAGTTCAATATCTGTGCATTTTTTTTATGTCTTTTTTTTCAATATCAGTGACCAATGACCATTCTATCAAAGTTTTGTCTCAATTGCCCTTGTTTTTTGGCCGATTTTTCTTTCTTAATAACAGCTGCCATGTTGGTCAGAGGTCCAACCCCCCCCCCCCCCCCCCCCCCCCCCCCCCCCCCCGATACATTATAGAAAGGGGACCACCTCTGACCATTCCATCAAAGTTTGGTCTTAACTGTCCCAGTTGTTTAAGAGAAAAATATTTTTTAAATATTTTTTGAAAATTTTTCAACTTTTAGTAACAGCTGCCATATTGGTCAGAGCTCCAGACACAATTTTGAAAGGTGACCACATAAGGTCAGTTCATCAAAATTTGGTATCAATTTCCACAGTTGTTACAAAGATTTTAAAAATGTTTTGAAGATTTTTCTATTCTAAGTAATGGCGGCCATATTGGTCAGAGTTCCACGAACTCGGAAAATTTTTGAAAGTGAACCACCTATGGACCATTCCATCATATGCCCCAGTTGTTTCAAAGGAAAGATTTTAAAACTATTTTTGGTCTATTTCTCTATTCTAGTACCAGCTGCCAAATTGGTTGGAGGTCCGGACTACCAGATTACCGGACATATTTTTGAGAGGAGAACACCTAACTACCATTCCATCAAAGGTTGGTCTTAATTGTACTATTAGTTTCAGAGAAGAATTTAAAAAATATTTTTCTTGATTTTCCTATAAATTTTTGTAGCAGTGGACATATTTGTTGGAGGTCTGTACCACTGGACATAATTTTAAAAGGGAACAACCCAAGTGCCATCCAACAAAGTATGGTTTCAGAGATGATTAAAATTTAAAATGTAAAAATGTGGGGGGGAGGGGGGGGGCAGAAGGATAGATGCAGTAAGTAGGGTTATTTAAAATTTCACTGTTTCATAAAATTTATACTTACTGTCCAATAAAGCCACCTCTGGTTTCAGTGAAGCAGCTTTTAACACAGGAGGCATGACTAATGGAAGATATTGCTGGAATTCTTTGCCCAAAATCTTACACATTCTTGCCCAGGCTGATATCATGTAAGAAATCTGAATAAATTGATAGCATCATTAATTTGTATGAAGTGTTATGAAAGTGTTATACTCTGTATCAACAACAAATTCCAAATACATGTATATTTGTACACAGGCAACTTGGAATTTTTTTTCAAGGCTGATTTAATCTGAAATTAAGATTATCTAATAATCTCTAATAATAAAGGTCTTTCTCTTCCTTCACTGTGGGTGAAAAAAAAACCAAAACTATTGCTGAAAAACTTTACAATCATTATTAAATATGACATCAGATACATGTACTTCAAATAAAATTTTAGAATTTTATGTTTTAGTTTCACAAGACAAAGGTCAGATACTATCTAGCAAGCAATATATATTTCATCAAATATCATACCGGCAATATGTATACATCATTCCAATGTCTTCTTTTGTCTTATAAAAATCGGAATATCAAAGGTTTTTACTATTCACGTATTGAAAGATTTTTTTCTTATCTTTCTGTTCTGTATTTTGGAGTTTAGTTTCTGGATATTTTGTGGTCTTGGTTCCTTTTCTTCACAATTTTATTTATTATTTGGATTCTGTTTGTTTGTTTAGTTGGGGTTTTATGGAGTTTTCAGCACATTTGGCTATTTCGCAGCGGCCAGTTTTTATTGGTGGAGGAAGCCAGAGTACCCGGAGAGAACCACCGACCTTCGGTAGGATAATTGGCAATCCTTGTGAATTAAGATCGGAGTCGAACACACCCCGCTACAAGTGAGATTCAAACTCACAACTTCAGCGTTGACAGGCTTGTGAGCATTAGCAGTCATGACGAACTACCTAGACCACTCGGCCACCGAGGCCCCTGGATTCTGTTTGAAAGTCGTTGTTACATGAACATTTACATGTACCTTCTTTCTACTAAACTCTATCAAATTTCATCCTTGGCACCTGTGATGGCTCACGGGAGCTCAACTCACAGAGCTGCCTAGCATGTCCCTGGGTGGCAGACAAGAGAGATCATCTCGTTGGGGGTTGTCAGGTAATAATACAGAAAGGCTGACCGCATGACCATAGTGGGTGACATGTTTGGAGAATCTCAAACTCCCTGCATGTTAAAGACCCCTTCCGTAGTTTTTGAGAAAGAGTAGGCTAATGCCGTTACAGAAGGCTAAATTATCCGACGCTACACATCCATCCACCCTTTTACAGTGACAATCAAAATTGGTTCCCCTCTGTGTCCCGCCCCATCCCTATTTGAATTGTTGGATAAATTGTTGAACTGGTTCTCGTCCTGAAGAAGCATGAAATATTTGCCACTGGGCGTTTAGCAAACAACAAATCAATCAATCAAATTTAATCTACCATATGAAAATATGAAAAACATATTTGTCATATCACCCTTATTCTCAGTCAAATCTGTTTTGCTTAATTGTTAATATATATGTAGATGTATGAGCTTGCAAATACCACTTACATCCGACACATTATATCTGACAAAAAAATGTCCAATATGTTTGTTGTTTTAAGCCACTTTCACCTTTTAAATGTGTATATATGGTTGTACAGTAGATCTATTGACTGAAATCTGCCATAACCCCTCTTTCCTTTTTCACAGAATAATTGTAAAATTTTTGTTACCAAAACTGATGTGAAAAAAATAACACCAAAAAATGGTTTACACACAGATCAGATACTATCTAGCAAAGTGATAATATCACTGTTACATCATATAGGCAATTAGTATACATCATTTCTGTGTCCTCCAGTCATAATAAAAGTGCAATATTGTTATTGGTGAAATCATTCATTTGAAGATAGTGCAAAGAGGAAGACTTTTTATTACCATGCATACTGATTTAGAGTCTCTATTCATACCTGTGGGTCATCATCCTCCATATCACTAAGATCTGTTTGAGTTTTCAGTAACATTTGCATGACATCACTACAATCTTGTACAAACTGTAAAATACATGTAAGACTTTTAGATGTATTCACACAGGCATAACCTTTGCATGACATCACTACAATTTTGTACAAACTGTAAAATACATGTAAGACTTTTAGATGTATTCACACATGTATAACATCACTACAATCTTGTACAAACTGTAAAATACATGTAAGACCTTTAGATGTATTCACACATGCATAACAATTGCATAACATCACTACAATCTTGTACAAACTGTAAAATACATGTAAGACCTTTAGATGTATTCACACATGCATAACATCACTACAATCATGTACAAACTGTAAAATACATGTATAACCTTTAGATGTATTCACACATGCATAACATCACTACAATCATGTACAAACTGTAAAATACATGTAAGACCTTTAGATGTATTCACACATGCATAACATCACTACAATCATGTACAAACTGTAAAATAAATGTATAACCTTTAGATGTATTCACACATGCATAACATCACTACAATCATGTACAAACTGTAAAATACATGCATGACCTTCAGATGTATTGTCACATGCATAACATTTGCATGACATCACTACAATTTTCTACCAACTGTAAAATACATTTAAGTCTTTTAGATGTATTCACACATGCATAACATCACTACAATCTTGTACAAACTGTAAAATACATGTAAGACCTTTAGATGTATTCAGACATGCATGACAATTGCATAACATCACTACAATCTTGTACAAACTGTAAAATACATGTAAGACCTTTAGATGTATTCACACATGCATAACATCACTACAATCTTGTACAAACTGTAAAATACATGTAAGATCTTTAGATGTATTCACACATGCATAACATCACTACAATCGTGTACAAACTGTAAAATACATGTAAGACCTGTATCCACACATGCAATAAAAGATGTAATGAAAAGGCTTACACTGTATCATTACATTTTCTTAAATATAAAATTTGTGTAAAACAAAATCTGACAGCATTATTGAATGAATTCTGTGTTAATTCAGTCCTCTTTGCATTGAATAAAATATAACCTCGATAAATTTTGGATCATTTTGGAATAATTCAACAGTCTTGGAGACCCACCCCTTCAAAAACACCATTTTTACCAACCAGGCTTATCCCTGGATGCTCCACTTAGGTTTAAGCTTCAAAGTCTGCCTGAGATACATTAACTTTTAACCATATAAATTCCATATAATTGTTTTAAACATAAAATAGTGCATTTTTCATTTTTTATGGGTTTTTTCATCAAATATTTATAAAACCTTTAACTTCCATCAGTGCTTCAAAATAGTCTGCATTTTAGTTTTTATAAAACATTCCCAATGTACATTTACTTAATAGGTTCATTTGAGAAAATAAATATTGACAATATGCACATTTTAAGACATTACATGTAAATACAATCATTTACACACCTAGAAAATGTCTTACCTTTTCTTTTCCCACAGCCAAACCTATCAGACTTATACATTCAATGGTCTTTCCTCTTAAAAGTCTCATTTCTTTGGACACTGCATTCTGCATGATATACTTCAAACATGGCATGAATCTGTCATAAAACTGAGTGAATTTCTCTTCAACTGTATCGGCTACTGAGGCCAGAGCTGTAACTACCTGTTCTAGAACAAGCTTATTACCTTTCTCCAACAGCTGTTTGAAAAATATATTTATTAAAGTTTGATAATAAATACATGTAATACACAGAATTAAGTAACAGTTCTATTAGATTTTTCATTGTTTCATTGAATCTTTTTTGCTTTAAACTACTAACCTTGGATTTTAACCAAGGGTTCAGATCTTAAAAACAAGTTCTTTGGAGCCACTTTCGACATAAATCTGTCAGGGCTAATCAGGGATGATTTTGATGAGCAGAGGAAATAACTGAAAACTGCTAAAAATAACTGAAATACAGGGGTTAGGTGTGCAAAAAGATCATTTTCTGGCAGCTTCTGCCCAATCTTGACAAGTTTTCAAATAAATTTTTCAATACCAAATAACTGACTAAAATCATACCTGGCCTATATCCTATTCTTTCAGTGATTAACTTTTAAAAATGTTTACAGATTTATCTTTCACGGATTTTCATGTTTATTTTTGGTCGTTAATTATTTTTGAATTCTTGACACAAGTGAACAATGTGCACACGCTAGTCATTGCAGGCCAAAGGACATATACCAGATGTTTTTTTTTTTAAATGTTGCAGGATGTCATTACACCTCATCCTTGCTCCCCTTTGTGTATTTTGTGGTCTATGGCAATCTTTCTATGAGACGTAATTAACCAGCATCCTTGATTTTTTTTCCATTGTTTGTCTTGGTGTCATTATTTCAGTGGGGTCAAACGTTTTTCTCTGTGTTGAAGGCCTCACTGTGACTTAAGGATGATGAACAGCAATGGAATTTGCCATCCTTTTCTTTAGTCTGTATTTAAATGTTATTCAATGTATTTGCAACATCAAAATACCACAAAATGTGAGTCATTATCTTTATTTTTTTCCTTATACTGAATATACTCACAGCACAATGCTACTACATGTATTAACTTACATCTTTAAATTTACTTGTAAGAACTTGTTCCATTTTGTTCAGGATAACATCTAAATACTGGGCTAGAACTACTTTTGGACATTCTTCTGCAAAATTAACAAGTGCTGCAGCACCATGTGACTGGACACGTGGATTGGCATTATCATCCATCACATTCAGTAATTCTGGTACAAGCTAAAATCATATCAAGGGGCAATTAATAAAATTATATAAACCATTTACGGTTATTTTGTGAGAAACTGCATGTATTTCTATTTGTAAATTGTACAATTCTGTCCACAATCCCCTCCTTCATATTTCCTTACCAAAATCTGCTAGGTCTACAATATCAAATAAGAAAACATGTTTGTTACAGATTCTTCAATCTAACTAATAGCTCATCTGACCTTGTGGATTTTTATCGAGTTTTTCCCAACATAAAAATTTGGTCATTAGTTTGCAAGGATGATTCTACTATACCATTTAGGGCCACAGTCCCAAAAATTTTGATTAAAATTTAAATTCCCAGAAACAAAACAATGTTTCGCCAGGTTTTGCAATCTAAAAATGTGTACCGAATCGATTCTTAGAATTATAAATGCAAGACTGTAGTCACTACATCATTAGTCAAGGTGATCTGTGTTGTATTGGGAGCTGACTATACTGACCAGGAAAAAGCACATGCATTCGTAACAATTATCTGGATTTGAAACTGAATGAACGGATTTCTAGTGAAAGTCAAAATGTTTGTTTGTTTGTTTAGTTGGGGTTTAACGCCGTTTTCAGCACATTTTGGCCATTTCGCGGCGGCCAGTTTTTATTGGTGGAGGAAGCCGGAGTACCCGGAGAGAACCACCGACCTTCGGTAGGAAAATTGGCAATCCTTGTCAATTAAGATCAGAGTCGAACACACCTCGCCACAGGTGAGATTCGAACTCACAACCCCAGCGTTGACAGGCTAGTGATCAGTAGTAGTCATGACGAACTACCTAGACCACTCGGCCACCGAGGCCCCAAAGTCAAAATGAATTTGTTTTAATGTGGTGAGTCTGCTTGAAAGATTCCAAATTGGGTTAAAAATTCTCGTTTTGGTGTTAAGGGAACCATTTTAAAATGTTTGGAATCATCCCTGTGTATGGAGGGGCACTAATGGGGTCATTCCAAACAGGGATGCAGGAATATCTGGTTTGCAGTCAATTAAAACAGCTGATTATTTTTTTTTTAAACTGACGGATAAGAATTTCCAAATAATAGAAAACATAATTTTATCAAATCTTAGGCTACTGAACATGTTTTAACAGATCAGACCTGATTTTGCCAACACGGAAAACAGAACGGAAATCACACTTCAACAGCCATTTTACTATGTATAATAAAGGAACCATAATGGAAAAATCCGGACTTCCAAACGCGGAATTCCGCTTTAAGGGGGTAGGCCTGGGTTAGGCCAAAATTTTCCACTCGTTTAATTTTTTTCATATTTTCGTCATGCATTATATATGTCTCAATACACCACCTGAGAAAATTTTGTTGAAATTCAACCACACGTTTCCTTCACAGGGTTCATTGAAAATGGGCATTTAAGGGGTACCTTTCATTCCAGGAGATGACACAAGTTAATGAATATTACTACCTCTCATAGCACATATGTTTGATGAAAAATAGTTATAATTGTTTAACTGAAGAACAGGGATATAGTCTTAATCAAAAATGAAATATGATGGTAAAATTCACTCTTTATATGAAAATCCAAAGGTAAAAAGTACCAGACATGTTAGGAATTTCATTCATTTTCAGTTGCCTCATTCAATATTCAAACACTACTGTAAAAAAATCCTGTCGTTTAATTCTTACAAAAAACTGTTACAAAAAATATCATATATATGTGTGTTATATGACAAAAAATTATGAAATTCTAACCACAAGTTTTCACAAAATACTCGATCAATTTTTAAGGTAGGACGTCATTACGTTACAATACGACGTTACGATAAGAGTTATCGTTCCTAATGTTATTGAGTATAAACCTATTTTATATGTTCAAAGAACGCAAAGAAGATTGAATAGAAGACGATGATGACTTAAATTATAAACGGAAATAAATTTAAAGAAAATATAATTATTATGACTGAAAACCAAGCATTCTCTCTTAAGTCCTGTGATACTTTTAAACTTATTTATTTATAGTGGATTGGGAAACAACTTATACCAACTTATACCAATCCCTCTCCACTTGGCGGGTGCGAGAGAGGCCCCTGTAGCGGCATTTTAGCATACTCTTTTTCGACATCTACACAGGAGTCTTTAACGTGCTAATGGTGTTTCCCTTCCTTAACACGGGACAGCAATTTTCGTCCCCATCCGACGGATTAGCATAGCATACCGAAACCATCCTCGCAAATGGTGTCGATAAGTCCGGTCGCAAATTTGATCCTTGAAATTTTTATATCGAACGGGAATCGAACTAGGGACCTTTGGCTTCGTAGTCCGATTCGCTGACCACTAAACCACCGCGCCCATGGCGATAGTTTTGTAAGTTTACTTTTACTTGTCAAAACTGGGTTTTGTTTATAAAATACATGATCTAAAAAACATTACAGAAAAAATATAGACTGTCATGAAAGACTTGATATTCTCCTAAATCTAACAAATTACAAAATATGATGGTTAAATCGCCAGTGACTAAAAGTTTTTATAAATACAAAATAGGAAAGGTAAAGCTGTGAGAGGAAAAGAGAAGAATGAGAGCAAAAAAAGAAAAAAACTCTGAAATCGCGTTATATTGAAAAATCATTAACCAAAGACAATTTCTTCGAAAAATTTATTCTCCCGGGGTAGTCAATACATCCAAAAGCTGTGGAAGTGATCAAGAGGTATAGTTCTATAAATTTTTCTAAAAGTTTTGAATTTTCTGTTTATTGTTCCCATCTTGACTGGCTTTGAAAGAGATAAAATCCGCACGGGCTTTCTACGAGCTCGTTCGCAAAAGCTGCACATTAAATTGGAACCTTGTTTCACATAGACGAATTTACCAGCAAAACTTTTTACCAATAAATAATCTATTATGTATTATTTTTCATTTGTATTACAATTCGTTTTTTTATTATTATTATTTTTAAAAAAATGATTTGCAAGGGTAAGTATTGCCGGTGTGGTGTAAAATATAAATATACCTGACAATTATATATCTTCAATTTAATATGATTTAATTTAGTCCAGTTTTCCTCATTCACTTTGATAAGCCAACATATTTCAATGTTCAATATATCCACTAGAACATTTTGACCAAATGTTCAAAAGATAACCCATTCCATAAGGGTGGGGGTAAATAATCCATGCTATTTAATAACGCAATTATTATGGTAATGCTCGGGTATATCTGATTTTTATTTGGAATAAAACATGTCTTGGAACTTTGTCTGTTTATAACTGGTAAGTAAATAGATTAGCGTAATCCCTGGACACCGAACGTACAGTTGTTCAAATACTACGTTCTTCGTGATATGCATTTCATAATTGCCACTGGATGTTAAACAATAATTCATCAATATATCAAATCCTACGTAATTATCGATTTTGTACATAGTTCGAGAAAGTTTTAGATTCGTTACGGAGATGCCCCTTCCCGAACCTCTTCACTTCGTCTAATGCGAGGAAATTTTGTACGTCATAATAATGCCACGTCATTCCTATTGTTTGACGTCAAAGAAAAAAACATCAATAGGAGTTATCTCCCATACCCCAGGCCTACCCCCTTAAAGCGGAAGAAAATCAGGTCTGAACAGATGTCACATTGTCTCAAAAAGCTAAATATTTAAAGAAACTTTGGAATTCTAATTAGAGTCTTACCCTGCTATGATATTTCTTCTGAAACAATGGACCAAAATCTCTACACAATTGTCCTATAGCATTACATCCAGCATACCTAACTCTCGGATGCTAAAATTTAAATTAAATATTGTAAAGAACATTAACATAGACAAGCTAACTTCATATAAAAAATAATCATCAATTTTAAAAAATTGTATAACTGTACATGTGAAACTAAAACCAATAAAAGGTTGTACTCTCTCATTTTTTATAAACATATATAGAATACAATGTTTTTGGCAAGCTTTGTAGGTAACTTCTCATTTTTTTTAGACCATCTATTATTTATCATGTTATAAATAGATTAGGTAAAATGATCCTGTCAAAACTTACAGGATCTTTCAAAAATGGAAGAACGGCATCTAATATATTACTGAGCATTCCTTCCATCTGTTGATGACATCCTTCAGCACAGGCAGATATAGCCATGAGGGCTGCGTGTCTGTATCTCCAGTCACCTAACGATACAAAAGCCCATACGTGAGCCATATCAACTTTTACTTTTTATTCACAAATAAGCTATTTTATCATAAAACCAAATCAAATGCAAGTATATGTGACCTCTCATTAACATGTATCATTCAAGTATAATTTGATCTAATATTGCCTTGAATCTGTTTGATATTGAAGATTTTGTTCAGATTTATCAGGGTTCTGATTACCTAGGTTAATTTAATACAGAATATGTGAAACGAGTTCAGTATAGACAGGTTTATAGTTTACCCAGAGTTCAAATTAAATAGGTATTAATGAGAAATGAATTAGACAGAATTCTATATCTTGCAGCTTACATTTTGACTCATAATAGCTGTCATAAAGTTTAATTATGAAATAACTGATAATATATATATGTAGAAAGCTCTATGGCTTTTCCTTTCCTACAAATCATAAGATTCCATTCTTTAACATACAGGAATGTTGGCAAATGTAATAAATTTTAAAGAGCATTCCTACCTCTTTACAAAAGAGTACATAACACTTACTATTCTGTAACATGGGAGGTATGTTAGCTAAAATGTGGGGAAGCATGGTTTTTCCTCCTAAAGCACAGGCCAATCTATCTAGAGCACTTTCAGCAGCTATACTATTACTGTAAAAATAAACAACAGTTCTAAAGATAAACAAAAAGTATTTTTTATATTAAATACATGTACTGTCAATTCAGACAATGATGCAATATTTTTATTACTGGGAAAAGTTTGATAGGGTGAAGACTGCAATATTTAAAACTGCCATTTTTATTTTCTGATAGTTATTTTTCAGCACAAAAATAACAATCAATCCTGTTAAACAATCTTGCAATACTGTCTGTGACTGAAAATTCAAAATAACAAATGCATGCAAAAAATTCTGAATGTACAGTTCAATGCATTACCATTATAATTTGGCTCAAACTTTTTTTAAAATCTGATGAAGCGCCCACGATGTCTGGCTAGTTATCACTATGAATTCTTACAAAACTGGGAAAACAGATAAATAACCTACCTCTCAGTGTCCTCTTCTTCAGGTTCATCCTGTACAGACCAATCTTCCTCTTCTTCTAAATCTACCATTAATGCAAGTACTTGTGGCACTGAAAAATATGAATCTACCATTAGCCCAATATGTACTTAAAGAACAAACAACAAAATGGATAACCTACCATTAAGACACAGAAATGATTTTAACAACCAGGAAAAACGAGCGGAAATTATACTTTGGCAGCCATTTGACTATGTATACATGTAATAAACAAACCAAAATGGACAAATACAGACTTTGAAAAGCAGAATTCTTCTTAAAAGTGGAAAAAAATCAAGTCTGAAGACAAGATGAATGTATGTGTCCCCAAATCTGTGCTGTTGAAGGAGACAAAGACTAGGTAGCACAAAAAATTCAGATACAAGAATCTGACAAAGCTTTATATCAATCACACATATTACCTAATAGTGGCATGTATTTGCCAAACTTTCGAACCATAGCTGGTGCAGTTTCTGACAGAGATACTATAACCTCCATCCCAAGCTGTCTTAAACTGTCTGATAAATTAGCATCTGATATAACCTATCAAATAAAATTAAATATCTTACAATATTTTTTCATTCTTTGTTTTCCAATACACTGAATATAGGCTAAACAAAAAATCTGACTCTCAGGGCAAATTTTGGAAAAGTCTAAAGAAGTATTATTATCTTTGTCTTATTTTGAGTGAAATATGATGCAATACTAACTGCTTAAGCCCCTGATCACTGAGGAAAACATTAAAACAATACTTGTGACAAAAATTTAGTGAAATCTTCGTAAGGGACGAGATCAAAAGTTCAATGTAGGATAAAAAACTTAATTCACATAGTTTTTTCACTGACCCCCCCCCCCCCCCCCCCCCTCTTAACTTAATTTGGGAAAAATTGTTTGACCAATATGGGCATATGCTTTGAGTGTATACTTTTTGTATCATGGGTCCTGTTATTCCTCAACAATGTATGTTTGTTCTGTATATTGACTTGGACATCACTTGAATCCGTATTTTTCAATCCGAAAATCGATGTCGGATAACAAAACTTGCAGCGATTTTTACCCCCCCCCCCCCCCACCCCCAAACAATTTGAATTAAGTTTTTTATCCTACATTGAACTTTTGATCTCGTCCCTAAAATCTGCGCTTGTCGTCTTTTAAATCATTCAATTATTTCACTGTACTTTAAAGTCCTAAAATAAATAATTCCAGAGTTCAATTCACTACATAATTTTCAATTTGAATTTAAATTTTTTCCAAATTCTAGGTACTGGCCAAAATTATCTGCAATTTTGTTCAATTTGCAATTCAAAACAAATTGTTTTCAGTAAAGATTTTCAATAGAGTTTGTTTGTTTAGTTGGGGTTTTACGTTTTCAGCACAATTGCCTATTTCGTGGCAGCCAGTTTTTATTGGTGGAGGAAGCCGGAGTACCCGGAAAGAACCACGACCTTTGGTAGGAAAATTGGCAATCCTTGTCAATTAAGATCGGAGTCAAACATACCCCGCCACAGGTGAGATACGAACTCACAACCTCAGCGTTGACAGGCTAGTGATCATTAGTAGTCATGACGAACGACCTAGACCACTCACCCACCGAGGCCCCTTTTCAATACAGTGAGGTTGCCAAACCAAATAATCTTTTTCCTTAACAGGAAGAGAAATTAAAAAAAAATATAAATGAATTATTCTATTTTTAAATCAATTCAATTGAGACTGAAAACATCTGTTGCTACCTTTAAACAGAAAGATATGATATTGTCAAGTTGTGGTCGTAAATATTTAGGAACATTTTCTGCCAATTCTATCAAGCACTTTAAAAGACTGTCATCCTCGGTAGCCAAACTTTCATTCACTCCCTGAAATTAGAAATCATACAATTTAATGCATTCAGGAATGAAACACATTAACCCATAATAAATCAGTATGTACATGTAGGCTTCCAGCAGTCAAGGAGTAAAATCCATTTGCAAGACTCATACTGCACATAATCTGCACATTTAGCCACTACCCGAAGCTAATGACTTGTCAAATTTGCTTCAGTCTAGTTAAATGTATACATTATTACTCTGTCTTTCATACAATGGAACTTCCCAAAACCGGCCCCTCTAAAAACTGGAATTCTCTTGATACCAACCAAAAGCAGATGGTCCCAAATTTCAGTGGTATCAGACCTGAATCATAAATTCATGCCTTCTTCAAACTGAATCCTCTGAAAATCAGCCAATTTACACGGTTTACAGAGGTTCCACTGTAGTAAATTATACTTTTTTTCTTTTAACTCTTAAAATTGATTAATTAAATTTAACTAATCAAAAGATCTAAAAGTTTTTGGTGCAGACTACACAATTGTAAAACTTGCTACATGTAGTTGCTTTAACAGATTAACAAGTTTAGATTTACTTTTATGTTCTGCTGAGAGTAGTTTTTTTTCTCTCGTTTATTTGTCCCTCCACTCTTGTAGGTGCAAAGGTGAACACTGACTACTTATTAAACTAGCTAAACCCCATCACCTTTTTATGTGTATCTCCCAATTCTGAAGCCATGTCAGTGAATGTACGTTTCTTAGTAATGTTTATGTACTTTTGGGGGCTATCTTGATTTTTTTCAGACATTTTGTAAATTTGGCTGAATTTATTCAGTTAAATAAGGGGGCCATTGAAAGTTTGTTTTGCAGTGTGAGCATATGATCCATGTTGAAAAAATGTTTTTGTTATTTTCTAGTTCTGCTTAAATATTTAAAATACTCCTTTAATTTCTAACAATTTGAACTGACTATGTAAAACAAGCTAGCTTCTGTCTATCAAGAATGACAACCTACCTGTATGATATGGGGTAATAAGTCTTTTAAATGATGTAACAGATGGTTATTTTTATCGTTAGCAACAAGAAAAGCTGTGGAAGCTTTAATGGCTTCAAACCAGACTTGAGGATTATCCCTGTCATGTAAACATTGGTTCAACATCTGCTTAATTACATCCATGTAGTGGTTCTGTTGCTTTCCAAAAATTCCAGGTACATTTCTAAAAGAAGGAAAAAAGTAAATTCACATTACTAGAGTAAGACTGGTGCATTGAACTGCAAGGAACTATTGAAATCTGTTCAAATTATCCGTAGTTCCAGAGACTAAAGTTTGTTCCAGTAAAGAATTTCCAGTGACATTCCTATAACAGTATAAGAGTTCCTGATCATTACCATAAAATATTTTAAAATTAATAAATCGAACAGCGTTCCGAAGTCCCCCGCCTCTAGAGCATCAGAAACCCTTGGACAAGTGAAAGATAACAAAATTTTCTCAAAGAGAGAGAATAGAAGGACAAACAATTTGTGGTTATTGCTAAAGTTTTTTACAAGTTAATGAGTGGTATGAAGACATTTATACAATATGGGTATAGTGTTGAAATCTTATTTTACCATGTGTATTGAGAATTTATACAAATGTACATTTACTCCTTTTCAATAAACAGAAATGCTTTGATCAAAAGTATTCCGCCTAACAAACTCTTAAAGACAGTATTTTTCAATTTTATAGGTTTCGATAGTTTATGTATAAAACCTCCCTTTAGGTCCAAGTGTATAAATATTATTCCAATGCAAGGAGAATATAAATTTTCTAGAACACTTAGATGAACATTTCGTCAATTTTCAAAGTTATTAAGGGGCATAACTCCTACAAAAATATTTCGACATGACTCATCTTCGAACTCCCTTGAGGTATCATTGAGTTAAAGCTACTGTATAAATATTATCCAAATCGGTGAAGAAATAAATTTGCTAGAGCGCTTACAAGGTGGACAGACGGACGGAAGCACGGACGGACGGACGCCCGGCATTACCATATACCCCGCATCGTGTTGCGGCGGGGGACAAAAATTAAGCAGGTTACAATTACAGATATGATATCATCTATATTACATTACACTATGGCAGCCAGTTTTTAATGGTGGAAATTGATGTATGCCGAGAGAACACAAACTTCCAAAAGGAAAAGTAGCAATTCTTCTTCAATTAATATCGTAGTTGAAAACACATGACAAACTGAATTTGATGAATGGATGAAATTAGGTGGATATCAGGGAAGAACATGTAAATATGATATGAATATCATCCCTGCTTTGAACTAGACCGACACCCTGAGCCAGATTTTTCACATACTAGCTCACAAGGTAAAAGTCTGCAGGAAATAAATTTAAAGAAAATATAAACTAAGTTAGGCTGGGGGGGCATCTTGGTTGTATATGGGTCATTGGACACAATTCTGAAAGAGGACCATATAAGGACCATTGATGCTAAGTTTGGTTCCAATTGGCTCAGTAGTTTCAGACAAGAACATTTTTAAATGAATTTCCCATAGTGTCCTATATTAAACTAAGTTCGGCTGTGGTGGCTATCTTGGTTGTATATGGTCATCGGACATAATTCTGAAAGAGAACAACCTAAAGACCATTGCTCCCAATTGGCCATGTAGTTATATAGAAGATTTTTTAAATTCATCCCCCCCTTTTTTATATTTTTAGTCACAACAGCCATGTTGATTGGAAATCAGGGATGCCGGAGAATTTTAGGAAGGGGGCCACCCAAGGACCATTCCACAAAAGTAGAGTCCCAATTGGCCCAGTGGTTTCAGAGGAGATCTTTAAAGGAAAAGTTTACGTCAGACGAGCTAAAAATGTGGCAGGTAAACATCACAATAGTTAAAACTCTACAGGAAGTAGAAGAATCACATCTATTAAACTTAATTTTTCATTATAAATTAGTTTCAAAATTAAAATTCTGCTTTGACTCAAAATTAATGTACAGGATGAGATTAACAAATTAGAAACAACTTAAAAGAAAACCATTCTGGTTTTGCAATAATTACTTGAAAATATGAAGAGCACTTTCCCTCAATCCTGCATCTGGTGAACTGGCACTTTCAAACATAAACTTTAATATTTCTGGCCATGTCATATTTTCATCATCATCTACAATGAATCAATATTTTATATAACTTTAATTTGTTACTAATTATGTAAACAACCTGATTTTCCAACGTTTTCATTCTTGAATTGATAATGCAGTAACAAATATATATAGCAACCAAAAACTGGTGTGCACTATTCGCCGATAGTGCATTGTAAGGATGATGTCTGAGTGGTGTTGTTATATAAGGTCATTGCATGAAATTTTAAAATCTATATAGAAACTGTGTTTCAAACAAGTCCATATTTTGTTATATTGCACAGTAAAAGTGATATTACATGAACTGTTTTAAGAAACAGGCGATTTCCAATTCATGCTCTTTAAAGTGAAATGTAATAAAACAATTATAGCACTTAAATATTATGCAATATGATGTTTTATGGACCACTTGAAGCAATTTTGCCCACGGCCATTGGCCTTGTGCAATATTGCTGTTAGGGACATCAAAAGTTTAATGTAGGATAAAAAACTTAATTCACATAGTTTTTTCACTGACCCCCCACCCCTCTTAACTTAATTTGGGAAAAATTGATTGACCAATATGGGCATATGCTTTGAGAGTATACTTTTTGTATCATGGGTCACTTCATGATTTCATGTTATACACAAGAGGAACCAGTTCCTATTCTGTATGTTTCACATATTTAGTTTATACAATACAATTATGGCACTTTACTGAGTGCAATATCATGTCTTAAGTGGTCCACTTAAGGGGCGGCATCAAAAGTTCAATGTCGGATAAAAAACTTAATTCAAATAGTTTGGTGGTGGGGGTAAAAATCGCTGGAAGTTTTGTTATCCGACATCGATTTATAGATTGAAAAATTCGAATTCAAGTTCGGTCCTAACATATGTTTGGACTTTTAAAGCAAATAAAAGCCATCAAGACCTACTGGAAAGCAAATTTTTGGCCGAAAGTATTGGGGCAAAATCAATCATAGTATCTACGTCGTTCAAATGCTTTATCCATCGTGAATTTTGAATGATATGTATATAATTATAATTTAACAGGGCCTTTTTTGATGCATACTAAAAATACACATCACTTTTTTCCAATATTTTTTAAAAGTGATGTCCAAGTCAATATACAGAACAAACATACATTGTTGAGGAAAACGTTGCTTTATTAGCTTCCTAAGTACACGTAGATGTATATTTTTTTTTCTGTTTTAAGATATGACTTTTTTCTATTTACTATTTTATAAAATTTTGTGTGATACAGTATAAGAATCAGCCTGATAGAAACATTATAATGGCATGACAAGGGAGTTAACTCTTACCAATCATATTTCTAGCTAATTCTGCCGTAGCATCGCAAACTTTCCTTCTGACAGGGGGCGTTAACTCTTCTGTTATGGCTACCATTAACTTGTTTTTTACTGCCGTTTGAAGTTCTGCAGATAACTTTGGCCATGCTTCTTCAAATTCATTGGTGAACAGTCTTCTTAACAGAACAGATGATAATGTCCTTATCTGAAACAGATTAGTGAGATCTGTACTAACTATTCTTAGATGTGTAAATTATAAAGAGAGCAAGGTAAATTCACTTATGACAGGTTGGAAAACAGTTACTGTGGATTATAAGATCATAAATTGCAAATCTGTAATTGCAGATCTATGTTAAATGTCTGATTAACCACAGTAAGAACATCTTTTTTTCAAATTAATCTTCACTGTTTTAACATGTTTAAAATTATTTCAATAACTACTAAATTAAATTGGTCTAGAAGATCAAGTGTGAAAATTAAGATGCAATTACAACTACATGTAGTAATATTTACAATAATATTATTGACTTTAGGACAAATATATACACATCGGACGAAAATTTTAAATACTTACTTCTATAGAAAGATTATTGTTTGACATGGACTGAACCAGCATGGGAATTTTAGTTGGGCCTGGTATCTTGTCATATGTTGCCTGCAAAAATACAGAAAGTTGTAGAGTTACTTATAATTGTAAGCAATTTTAGTCATAATGCTACTGATATTTAGGCCTAACAAAAATTCTGTATTTCCAAAAACAGCTCTTGAAAAGAATAACACTTTAAGGTAGGGATGTTTTTTTTAACCGAGCTTGCTGCCATAGCACTAGCCATGCTTTTCAAGTATTTTAACTTATTTTAACTCACATATTCTAAATTACATTATGTTTCTGGAATTAAAAAACAAAGTAATAAAAAGTTTCCACTCATTTTTTTTCTACAAAAAGTTCAATAAATTAAGGTCAGCACCTAAACAGGATGCATCAGTTTATTGGAAAAAGAATGTTCTTTTGAAGGTCTTTGTAAAGAATTATAGTATGACAGGGATGAATGCTGGAAAAGTCACCCCCTCTGCAGCAGGACAAGTTGCACCCTATTTTATTAGAATTATTTGTAAACTTTCATTACAAAACTGACTTGTCTCATCAATAGGTCAACAACTTCTCCCAGCTTAGGTTTTCTTCCTAGTACCCCACTAATTACTGTTCTTATTGTTTTTCATCCCATGTTATGGTTTTTTATTTTATTACAATGTTTAAAATGATCTTGTACATGACATGTTATGATACTAGAAATAAAAATTCTTCTATCCTATTGATGGGGCATGACTTGTCCTGGGTACAACTTGTCTTTGGGTTGATTTGTTCTGATATCACAGGGATCACCATTACCTATTTAAGCTTGGACATCTGCCATCATTAAATATTTCAGCATCGCAATTCATTCTTTACAAGCGATTTTTGTTTCAGAACAGAACAGGGAAAAGAGCATAATAAGGTTAGTTTGTAAGCCTTTGCATTCCATAATATTGGTAGCATACCCAACAGAGATGGATAAAATCCGAGATGACCTAAAGCAAATTTATAATCTAAATCAATCACACCTAGAAAAATATACCAAAAACAATCCATCCGTGTGAATAATAAATATTTAATAAACCGCAGGATACAAGCAAAACCTCAATAAAATGCTCCGCTGGGCGCAGCTAGATACGACCGCAGATGTAGAACCCTGAATAGTTGGGGCAATTATGAACACAACATTCAAGCTTGATACAATACTGAATTTGGATTGTGAATAAATATTTGACACAGCATAGGTTTCTGACACAGAATGAATGTTGTCTAAGAACTTAAAAATTTTTAATTTACCTATTCAAACCATATCAGTATTATTTGTTTTTAAATATAAATCAGAAATAATCAATTTAAAATTTAAAATTTCAATTTTTGATGATTCAATTTTTGATGAAATCAAATAAATTTCAATTTTGGACCCTTTAAACCTCAATGTGGACCAATTTGATAACAGGGCACACATATCAATTTCTTGCTATTGCGCAATACTGTGCAATTGAAGATTTCTTGCTATTGCGCAATACTGTGCAATTGAAAATTTCTTGAAATATTTGACACATAATAGGTTTCCGACACAGAATAACTGAAATCAATGAACTTAGAATTGGTCATATGATTTCAATTTATATTCAATTTTTTGCTTCTTGTGCAATACAATATGCTGTGGAGAATTGCCCCCCCCCCCCAAAAAAAAAAAAAAAAAAATACCCCTGTTTTAGCTTTTGTGCAATACACTATGAAGTTGCACATTGGCCCCCCCCTCCCAAAAAAAATCCAAAAAACAATAAAATTTATTGTAACCCCCCCCCCTTTTTTTGCTAAAAAAAATTTGAAATTTTCTTTTCAATTTATGAAATATGAAATGAGAAAAAATTGCCCCCTCCCCAATTTCTCATTTACCCCCCCCTAAATTTTGTTTTCAAATCCCCCCTCCCCAATTTCTTTATATTTTGCAACCATAACAGCCCATTTAAATACACCATAACGTATTAAAATAGAAAATGACATGACATAGTCATGGATGGCAAATTTTAAATATACATAATTTAAAAGCAGTTTAGATGAGATAAACAAAAAAGCCATTTTGCGGTGGTATATTGGTATGACGTTGGCGTCGTCGTCGTCGTCTGAAGACATTTGGTTTTCGCACTATAACTTTAGTATAAGTCAATATAAATCTATGAAATTTAAACACAAGGTTTATGACCAGAAAAGGAAGGTTGGGATTGATTTTGGGAGTTTTGGTCCCAACAGTTTCAGAATTAGGGGTCAAAAAAGGGCCCAATAAGCATTTTTCTTGGTTTTCGTGCAATAACTCTAGTATAAGTAAATAGAAATCTATGAAATTTTAACACAAGGTTTATGACCACAAAAGGAAGGTTGGGATTGTTTTTGGGAGTTTTGGTCCCAACAGTTTAGGAATTAGGGGCTAAAAAAGGGCCCAAATAAGCATTTTTCTTGGTTTTTGCACAATAACTTTAGTATAAGTAAATAGAAATCTATGAAATTTAAACACAAGGTTTATGACCACAAAAGGAAGGTTGGGATTGATTTTGGGAGTTTTGGTCCCAACAGTTTAGGAATTAGGGGCCAAAAGGGTCCAAAATTAAACTTTGTTTGATTTCATCAAAAATTGAACTATTCGGGTTCTTTGATATGCCCAATCTAACCGTGTATTTAGATTCTTAATTTTTGGTCCCGTTTTCAAATTGGTCTACATTAAGGTCCAAAGGGTCCAAAAATAAACTTAGTTTGATTTTAACAAAAATTGAATTTTTGGGGTTCTTTGATATGCTGAATCTAAACATGTACTTAGTTTTTTTATTATGGGCCCAGTTTTCAAGTTGGTCCAAATCATGGTCCAAAATTAAACTTTGTTTGATCCATGACTATGATGTCATTTTCTAGTTTAATACATTTATGGTGTATTTAAATGGGATGTTATGGTTGCAAAGTATAAAGAATTGGGGGGGGGGGGGGGGGGGGGGGAGGGGGGGATTTGAAAACAACATTTAGGGGGGGGGGGGGTAAATGAGAAATTGTAAAAAATGCCAATTATAAAAAAAAAAATAGGGGAAAACGTACAGCTCATCATGCCAAAGCTACATAAACTAGAAAATTTGTCTATAAGAAACGGATGCCCCGCCCTAAAAACAATATCGGTGTTGTTGAACTGTGTTGTACTATACAAGAGGACTGTAGTGGTGAAATATCATTGATATATTACTATAGGTTTCAAAGAAATGAACCTAAACACAAAATTTAACCAAAGTCACCGAAGCATTAAATGTAGGTCATAGCGACCCAAGTGTTGCTGAACTGTGTTGTTCTATACAATAGGACTGTAGTGGTGAAATATCATTGATATATTACTAGGTTTCTGAGAAATTAACCTAAACGCAAAACTTAACCAAAGTCACTGAAGCATGAAATGTAGGTCATAGCGACCCAAGTGCTGCTGAACTGTGTTGTACTATAGAAGAGGACTGTAGTGGTGAAATATCTTTGATATATTACTATAGCTTTCTGAGAAATGGAGCTAAACGCAAAACTTAACAGAATTGCGACGTACGGACGGACAGACCAGGGTAAATCTATAAAATATGAAATCAGTCTGTCATGTAGAAGCTGAGAAAAATGTGACATAATTTTTTATGTGTATCATTGTAATTTTACAAAGTCAAAGTCATGTCAAACAAGAAGTTGGGGTCCAGCATTACTGAAAATAGGAGACAATGTACAACTCATCATGTCAAAGCTACATACCAATTATGAAATTATTCTGTCCAGTTTAAGCTGAGAAAAAGGTGACCAAAAAAAATTTGTGGACGAGCGGACGAATGAACTTATGAGTGGGGGTATAATATTGATTTTTTTCTTTCTTCTGAACTTTTTGGTCAATGACAAGACGCAATGAATTTAACTGCTGCCGTTTTATTAGTACAAAATTTCCCTACACCCTTGAATTTTTTTCAGTGGTGAAAATTTCTGTTTTTGCCCTATAAGAATCAAAATAATTCAGAAGCCATACATTTTCAAATTTAAAAATCCCAGGATCTGACATTGACGCAACTCTCCTTTTTCTTACCAACAATGACGAAATTTTCAGCCATATTGCCAACTTTGATAGTTCAATTATGTAGGAAAAACATGCTTAAATTATCTTATTTATAGTAATATAAATTTTAACCTGTATACATAATTATTTCCAGGGATGATTTTGACCCTTTTCAAATGGGTCCCCCATCAGCCAAATTGAGAATTTTTACACAATTTCGAATTTTTATTGAATATGTGATCACGGTTCTTTTTCAATTCAAAGAATAATTATTGTCAATGGGATGAAGATATCTATGAATTGTGATATAATTATTAATTCTCAAGCGATCATTCTAACTATCTGTCTGTCATAGAAAAGGAAATTTAAACATGCCTCTGATTATTAAACTGCATTAAATAGAAATAGAGAGAACATACATTTCAGAAACAATGTGCTCTGATGTAAACTTCCAGAGATATTTTTATGCAGATGTAGATTAGAAACCAATATTGGATTCGGAAAAAATCTGGACTTTAAAGATTTCAAGTTCAGCGATTGGGAATTTTTTGGCAGAGGAATGGGGCTGCAAAGAGCGAACTAAATACTACAGTAGCATCATCCATGATTTCACAACAATGCACATAGAAAAAATTATATACCACCCTACCCCTAAATTCCTATTGAAAAAAGTCAATTTTTTTTCTCATGATTATCATAATGAATTAAATATTATCTATCAATGATTTCAAAAATTTATATCCAAATTTATTTTTGACAATTTAATCGAAAAATATATATTATTTAAACAGTATCATATATCATTGATATATTACTAGATTTCTGAGAAATTAACCTAAACGCAAAACTTAACCAAAGTCACTGAAGCACTTCGTGGAAAAGATTTTAGCGCGAAATCAATGGAAGTTGTACAAGAACCACGTGTGAGATTTTATCTTTCATTTTTAAGCTTTTCACGTTGTCCGTTTAATGTGACAAATATTTCTTTGTTAGGGAATTAATATACTTTAGTCTAAAAATACCTCATTTTGTGTTCTTATATCATTATCTTCGCTCATTAAACTCTGCAACAGGGTTTCAAATTGCGCCTGTTCTTCGGCCATGTTTGGAAGGAATGGCAGAAATTTTTTTGAATTATTTCCCTTGAAAGGGGATCCTTCATTAGGTCTACGACAACCAGTATTTCCGTCGGTTTCAACGCGGACGTCCGAGTAAACACCTATTTCATGTTCCAGGTAACAGGTTCCTAATTATCATGTTCCTGATTATTAAATCAGTATGGGAATTTAAAGGTATTGAACTTTTTTTTTCAATTAATTCCTTGGTGAAAAAATACACACTGTTTCATACTTTCAAAAGTGGAAAGGGAAGATTATGACTGCAACATTTACATGATTTACGGTTTCAAAGTCAGCTGAAACATTACAACGTAAAGAACAACACCATTTAAAAATTCATGAATATAACTCACAGCTAGCTGATATAGAATATAAACAAACAGAAAAATACAATTTTGCCAAGACAAACATTTTCAGATATTTTCTGTTAAAAAATATTTAATCTTGTGTGTTGTGTTTTTCTGACATATGATTTTAATATGTTTAACGTACGTATCATTATCATTATAGATTATCATTGCGTGCTATCATTCATATTCTTAATGATGCCTAGTTAAATTTGTATAATCTTATATATGACAAACATCCGTACGGGACACTATTTTCAGTAATATCCGTACGACTGGACGTTTTTTTTTATTTGAGAGATTAATACATAATAGGTGAAGAAGAAATTAATGCCCCGCTTCCTGAATGCCATCCCCATTAAACATGTTAAATATATTGCCTGATCCAAAAATTGTTGACCATTTAATTCGTGATGGTTTAGCTGGTCCGAGGTCACTAGATTGTATGGGCTAGCTTAATTTCCCCAAAGCCCTTCCTTGATAAAGTGTCTTTTACCGATGCTTTAATTCCGTATACATCCCGGGTAGAAATTTAATAGATAAAGTTTTCCAGTGTTTATTTAACTGGCTTTTGAAGCTATATTCACTGACTTTGCTTCTATTACTTTGGTGGTAAACTATTCCACGAGTCCACCGCTCGTTGCGAAAAGCTGTATTTTCTTATATTGGTTCTGCAACGTTTTTTAAAATAACTTTTGCCTGTGACCACTGATTCAGGTCTATTTGGCTTTTTAAAAATATTTTTTCGTGCTAAACTTGGTCATAATGATTTAATATTTTAAATGTTTCAAACATGTCTGTCCTTAATCTTCTGTATTGGAGAGATATGGTAGCCCTAGGCATTTCATTCTTTCTGAATAACTCAGGTTTTGTGTATATTTTACCAGTTTTGTTGCTCGCCTCGCCACCAGTTTTTAATTTGTATTGCCTCATTTTTATAGATTACTGACCAAACGTTAGTACCATATTCTACTGAAGTGTGGTCACGGCTAGCTGACTATACTTTTGTATACTCTCTCAAAAAAGAAACGCAACATACAGAAAATAGGAAATTTACTTCATATATTATTTTCATAATTTATGATATAAATAATTTACACAGGAATGCAAAAATTGGCACACTTCTTGTTCATGAGTTCTTTTACCTTGGAATATCACAGTTTGTCACATATTGTCAATAAATCACTCATAAATTGTCAATATCTGGTATGTCCACCATTTGCTTGTAACACAGCCCCGACTCTTCTTGGCATAGATTGAATTAAACGCTGAGTTCGAACACGCGGTATCCTTTGCCACTCAAACTGAAGTGCCTGCTGTAATTGTTGCAGATTTTGCGGTGGTGGTTGTCGTTGGCGCACGCGCCGATCCACTTCATCCCACAAATGTTCAATTGGATTAAGATCGGGTGATCGTGACGGCCAACGGATCACATTGACATTCTGTTGTTCTAAAAAGTCTACTGTTACACGTGCTGTATGTGGTCGGGCATTGTCGTGCTGAAAAATTTCTCTCCGAATGTCAATTACGGGCAATAAATGAGGTCGTAAAATTTCGTCTCTATACCTAACAGCGTTCAGATTGCCTTGGATATGTATCAGCTGTGTGTTTCTGGCATAAGAAATAGCGGCCCACATCATAACACTGCCTCCGCCAAAATTGTCTCTCTCCACAACACAGTTTTGTGCAAAACGTTCGTTTCGGCGCCTATACACACGTATGCGACCATCTCGCTTTTCCAGTTGAAAACGTGACTCATCTCCGAACCATACTCTTCTCCAGTTCTGTAAATTCCATGCACGAACTGTAGTACACCATCTAACCCTCGCTCGGCGGTGTTGGCGTCTCAGTGTTGCTCCAAAGTAAGGTCTTCTAGCCCTCAATCCATGAGAACGTAACCGATTGCGTACTGTCTGTGCTGACATACGGCGCAACCCAGGGACGTTTACAGCTGTTTCTGTTGCAGCAATAGTCCTATTCCGCAGATGGAAAAGTCTGATGTAACGATCTTGCGCCCTGGTTGTAACACGCGGGCGCCCTGAACGTGGCCGATCTGTCGTAGTACCAAGCTGCAGGTAGCGTCCCCAAAGGCGTGAAATTGTGCTACGATGAACATTGTACGTTACAGCAACAGCATTCTGTGATTCTCCGGCCTCTAGTCGTCCGATAGCGATATTCCGGGTAGCAGCGTCTAACCTTGGCATAGCGTCACCTCATCAGAATTTTATTTTACGAATGCATTCATGAAAAGAAATACCGGGGTTTTATACCGACTGACTGAGCTAAAAAATAACCCATGATTTGCACGTGAAAGTCGACCCAGTTTTTGGCAATGCGTAAATCGTAGGGTGTCCCAGATTGCGACCAAAGTCGTTTACGGGTGGATGAATTTAAATGATTGTACCTGGAAACTTTTTATGAAGGTGTAATTATGATCATGTGTACATATATTTTGATATTTATTGGTTATTTGTCCGGAAAAATAATATTTCAAAAAGATAATCTGATGTTGCGTTTCTTTTTTGAGAGAGTATATAATGTTGGGAACATGTCTTTGTCCATATATTTAAAACTTGTTTAATTAGTATGTTGATATGGTGTTGAAATTTGAGTTTTTCGTCAGTTGTTATTTCTAAGTCTATTTCATCAGGGCTCTACAAGAACAATCTCTTTGTCTCCCATTTTGTACTCTATGATGACCCAGATGTACACGTTTGCACTTTGATTTATTGAATTTCATTTCCATAGGTTGCTTTTTATGTATTACACATTTTTTCTATCGTTTTGCATATTACAGAAGTTAGACTAATAGGGCGATAGTTTTCAACGGCTTATTTTGGCCTGTTTGTATAGTAGTGTTGCATTTTCTTGTTCCTAGACAGTTGGTATCTTCATAGTTTCTAATGATTTTTCAAAACATTTTGTCAGGAGTTTTGCTATAGTTTTCACTGTTTCGCCTATGAGTTTAGGGTTAATTTGGCCCGATCCTGGTGTTTATATTCTTTTAGATTTTCTAATGTTTCTGAAATGAATTTCAGTTGGGCTAAATGTTATATTTGATATTCTCTTTGTAATTCTTCTATGGGGTTGGAATGTTAGTGTTTTCTTCTGTAGTAAAAAAAAAGGACAAATATACCTACGGAGCAATCAGAAAAACGTAATCCATTGGACAGACGAACCCGGGGAGACAAATTAACAACCACAAGCACAACAAATAAACACATAAAACTAAAAAACAATGAACTACACGAACTCCTATAAAAACCAGGAGCTCCGGAAGGGTAAGCAGTTCCTGCTCCGTATACGGCACCTGTATGTAAATACACTTTGGAAAAATTTACTAAGTACTTCTGCCTTTGTTTTGTTGTCAGTTTGGATATCCCCTTTATCACCAATGATACAAGTATAAAAGATTCCTCGGTTTAGGTTTTGGACTGGATATACCTCCAGGATATTTTGCTGTCGTCTTTCATATTCAGTGCAATTAATTGAGCGTTCAAACTTCATATTCATACTTAGCTTGTTTGCTTAAACATTGGCTTCATCATATTTCCTTTTATTTTGTCTACAGTATTTGTATTTTTCCATAGTTTACGTTTCTTTATCAGAGTATGCGATTGATTCTTCATTGATCCAGGTGTATTAAAGTTCCTTGGCGTGAAATTGCTCTCTGATATGTTATCTTTATATGTTGGAGAAGACATACATTGACACAATCATGTATTTTATATGCCTTTGATATGGAATATGAATATATTGCATTATGATCACCCCATATTCCATCATTTCACGGGTTTGAACCTATACTTAAAAATATTCTCACTTGATTACTGAAAGACAGTATAAAGAACAAGAAGAATATTCATAAATACTACATTCTTTGCGACTTATTCAGATAGACATTATTCTTCTCATTTATAACTCATCCTTATTATACATGCAGTCGCTAAGATTTGCCATTATGAGACACTTGTAGAGTGTATTATATCCTATTCTGAAGTTTGATATCATGCCTTCCATCAGTCTCAATGCTAATTAGCTTCTTTTCTGTTGTTTCCTTTATGTTATTGTTAATATTGATACTGAATTTTGTTATTCGTATTGAGTATGTACTATATATGTGGCCGTCTGGCCTGACCTATGCCTCTCTTTATGTTTAAAACATAACATTTGCTGATGTTGTCAATTTTATTACTCTATTTTGTCTTTCTAATTGTTTTATTTATAATTCCCATTTATGTAATCATTGTATGTAAATATCTATAATCCCTTTATGAGTCCTTTAATTGGAATAAAATCATTACTTACTTACTTACTTACTTACTTACTATAAGCCTATAATACAAGTGAAAATAAGCATTTGTGTTAGTGCCATGATATATGAATTTAGAATAGCAAACTACAACAATTCAAAGTCATAAAAGATGATTACAACTTTGAAAAATATTTGTTTAGTAGTAATCCCAAGTACAGAAAACTGATTTGTAAATTTACAATTAGTGATCATCCTATTGAGAAGGGTAGATACTCTAAAAAACCAATAAATTTAAGATTATATAATATCTGTAACGTTATTGGAGATGAGTGTCACTTCTTTTTTTTTACTGTAAAACAAATATTATAATCCCAGTAAACTTCAGTACTAATTTAATATTTGAAAATGACTATGCTGATATGGACAAACCACGGGAAATTTTAAATCCTAACACCAAGGACCAAGTGAGAGTGCTGGGATCCTTTTTAAAACAGTCTTTAGCACTGAGGACAGGGGCCTAATTTTATTCTATACTATGTTTCTTGCTATTAGTTAAAAGTAGTTTGCATTTGTGTCCATGTTTCCATTTTGATTGTTTATGTAGCTATTGGTCCTTAGGGACGTAAAATGCTATAAATAAACTTATGACTTATCAATTTATAATAATTCTGTTTGCATTTCACACCCATACGGGTCGAACAATTGACAAACAAACATTCAAAAAATGAATACAACCGTGGCAATATCATACATTCTGTAAATATGAGCCTTTGACCGACACGGGCCTCATTTTTGCAATTCTAATGACTGCACTTTATTATGTCACAAATCTCGGACAGAAGTTCTTTGGGGGACATAGAATAGTTTTTAATTTCGATAATGCAAAGTTGATCTGTAGTGAAATTCGAAATGATTTTTTAAATATTACAAAAAAGAACTGTTTCCGTAAGGCTAAATTCAATTTGCAATTTAGGAAAATACGCTGTTCATTACCCAACTCTGGGCAATTTTTACACAGTCTATTCTTTATTTGAATATTTTTATATCTACTTGTCTACCAGTTTCTATCTTAAGACTATATTACTCACCCTGAAATAATGAAACAAGACTAAATATCATAACTGTCATAGACACTATACAAGCCCTCGAGAAACATAACTTTCCTCGGGTGAACAAATCTTCATATTTTACTAATGCAAAGGAAATTAATGATTTATTCCACTATCCCTAGTGTATTTTGAATAACTGGGATATAATGGTGAAACACGAATCTGAGAGGGAAACACGATGTTTTCTTCAATATCACATGGGAAAGTCTCAACTAATGAAATACGTACATAGCTATGAATTAATATATTAACAAATTTCGGGGAGGAAAGAATTGAACAGAGCGTAAACTTTCATTTTCCCCCCATTATAGTCTTGTAAATTTTACACAATAGAATTTAAATTCCTTTAAAGTGTAATAACTTTATTACTAAGTAAAATAAAGTGGGGAATATACTATAGTGCCAAGTTCCTGGTAGCAGTTTCAGAAACCAAAACCACATCTGCATTTATATGTTAGCTGAGGATTAAAAAATATTAATTAAAATTTCCAATAGTTTGAAAAAAATAAAACAAAGTAAAAAAGGAAGGCTGTATTAAATGTTGGGTTCTTGAATTAAACGTGGATTTTGTCACGGAAACCACGACAATAAAATGATCAAGGTAAACATTTAAACGGGAAGATGACGAGAAATAAAATAATGGATCCCTGAACTTAAAATAGATTTTTGAAATAGACTATAAAACATTGTGATCTAAGGGGTGATAACCCAATGTATAATTGGAAACAGAAAAAACTAATTGGAACAGTTAGCGAGTCTTTTATTACACAACAAAATGTTACTTTACGAGTTATCTTTTTGTGATTCTGCAGTTATTGACACCGTGTAGTAAATATATAAAATGGATTACAAAAAATAACCTATTAAATTTGTGTTAAAAATTTAAACAATTACTTCCAAGTGCTACTAGTGCTAGATCTAATAAATATTTTCTGGAACTCCGGACAATGGCGTCTGCAAAAGTTGCCAAAGTGAAACGGTCCACTTCTTCAAAGGAAATACAGGAAGACAAGTGTAAGGATTATGACATACTGACCACTTTAGGTGAGGCATAAAAGAAAGAATTAAAATTTTAATAGTAACTTTCAAATGTACAAGATGGTATTAACATGATTAAAGAAATTAATAATAATTAATTAATTAATAAATAATTAAAATAAATAAAATTATAATAAAAACTCCCATGGTTATATGTATATTATTAACAAGAGTTTTTTCTGCTCCGTGTATCATGCCAGATTATAATATTAAAGTGAAAAACAGTTCATTCTCAGAAACACTAAGGTGAGCTACACGTACATGTATAGTTGTATAGGGCACTTTGAGTATTATGTTCTAAATACATGTAATAGAAAATTTGAGTAAAAGGACTGTAAAAAAATGATAGTCTTAGATACCCATGGTGTTTGATCATGTACATTTGTAAAGAATGAAAATTTTAAATGATATTAAAACAGTGAAGGGCCTCTTTTTCTCCTGTTCTAGACACTAATGTATATGGCTTAGAATACAGGCAATAAAATGGTTTTTTTTTTTAAATTAAGATATACATGAAGATATTAATTTGGATTTGTGGTCCCTTTTGTTGAATTTTCGGCATCCATTTTCCATGACAATTAGTCATGCTATTTATAATGGGTTACAGGATTATTATCTTGCAGAGTGTTTGCAGTTTTTATTTCGTGTATTTTCGTGACTTGAGGTTATTATACTTATTGATAAAAATGCCATGTATAACCAAATTTGTACTTTTTATACGACCGCAAAATTTTTGCGGTCGTATATTGGTATGACGTTGGCGTCGTCGTCGTCGTCGTCCGTCGGAGTCTGTAGACATTTGGTTTTCGCACTATAACTTTAGTATAAGTTAATAGAAATCTATGAAATTTAAACACAAGGTTTATGACCACAAAAGGAAGGTTGGGATTGATTTTGGGAGTTTTGGTCCCAACAGTTTAAGAATTAGGGGCCAAAAAAGGGCCCAATAAGCATTTTTCTTGGTTTTTGCACAATAACTCTAGTATAAGTAAATAGAAATCTATGAAATTTTAACACAAGGTTTATGACCATTTTTTGGAGTTTTGATCCCAACAGCTTAGGAATTAGGGGCTAAAAAAGGGCCCAAATAAGCATTTTTCTTGGTTTTTGCACAATAACTTTAGTATAAGTAAATAGAAATGTATGATATTATCTTGGTGGGCTAAGGGAGGTAATCCAAACACATTTAATTTTTTTCTCATTTCATATTTCATAAATTAAAATGGAAATTTCAAATTTCTTTTAGCAAAAAAAGGGGGGTTACAATAAATTTTATTGTTTTTTGGTTTTTTTTTTTTGGGAGGGGGGGGGGGGTCAATGTGCAACTTCATAGTGTATTGCACAAAAGCTAAAAAAGGGGTAAATTATTTATTTTTTTTGGGGGGGGGGGGGGGAATTTTCAATTGCACAGTATTGCACAATAGCAAGAAATCTTCAATTGCACAGTATTGCGCAATAGCAAGAAATTGATATGTGTGCCCAATTTTAAATTTTAAATTGGTTATTTCTGATTTATATATAAAAACAAATAATACTGATATTGTTTGAATAGGTAAATTAAAAAATTTTAAGTTCTTAGACCACATTAATTCTGTGTCAGAAACCTATGCTGTGTCAAATATTTATTCACAATCCAAATTCAGTCTCGTTGGGGGGGTTGTCAGGTCATAATACGGAAAGCCTGACCGCGGACCATAGTGGGTAACATGTTTGGAGAATGCCACACTCCCTGCATGCTAAAGACCCCTTCTGTAGTTTTCGAAAAAGAGTAGGCTGATGGCCGCTACAGGAGGCTAAATTATCCGACCCTACCCAACCATCCTCCTTTTACAGTGGCAGTCAAAATTGGTTCCCCTTTGTGTCCCATCCCACCCCTAATTGAATTGTTTGATAAATTGAACTGGTTCTCGTCATGAAGATGCATGAAATATTTGCCACTGGACGTTAAGCAACAATCAATCAATCAACCAAATTCAGTGCTGTATCAAGCTTGAATGTTGTGTCCATACTTGCCCCAACTGTTCAGGGTTCGACCTCTGCGGTCGTATCAAGCTGCGCCCAGCGGAGCATTTTATTGTTCATGTCATGGTGACATTCATTTGTCCAAGAAATAAATTGAAAAATTAAATAGAAATCAACCACTCAGTTCCCAAAAAATACATAAAACGTGATATAAAAACAATGTATGCTACTCCTCTCATTTCCTTAAAAATATTAATAGAAAAATAAATGTTTAAAATAAAAACCAATATACAATGAAATAATGCAATAAAATTAAATTAAAATTTTTAAAATTTCACATAAACAAACAAACAAACAAACAAACATAAACAAAACAAAGAAAACATATATTCAGCAGTGTATTTTGAAACTTGAATAATATACATATACATGTATATTATTAGATACTTTAGATCTGATATAGATAAAATGTGTTTATTGGTAATATATAAACAAAATTCAACAATATCATGAAGTTCCTAGTGAGCGTGTGAAATGATATTTAAAGGTATCCATTGATTTATTGTCTTGAAAAGCAAACATTACAATTTCAAATAATTTTCATGTCATGGTGAAAATAGCTACGAGACTTTAAACTTTTATAAGGAAATATTTACATTCTTATTTTTATTGAAAAAAATTAACACAAAGAATGAAAGAAAATCATTCATGTGCTATTATAGGGAAGTATGCCATCTACATGTATAAGGTGATTGTAATGAAATCAGCCATGCTTTATTCAACATTTTTATATTATAATTAACGATTAAAAAATCAGTCCCTCTGGTTTATATTTATTTGATCAATCAATCTTTATTTATATTTGGATGGAACATATATGTCATGTATAACTATAACTATTAAATTTTATTTCCAATCAAAGGGCTCTTAAAGGGCAATAAGTATAAAGGATACAAGGAGGGAAAGAAAAAATTAATTACACTAAAAAAAGATGACTGCCTTCCATATTTATCCTAAATTTTCAGCATGTAAGGGGAAACACATGTCATAATTAAAAATTTTTTTTTTGTCTTGGCCGTTTTTGAATAATGTAATCTTCTTGATTTGACTTTTCAATATATATACAACATGTATATTTGAATTATACGAGAACATGTACGGTGAAAAATTCCACTTGCATGTTTAATTCATTTAAAATTGTCTTAAGCCCCTTCAAATGAGCATTATCTTAGGATTGAATACAGAAAAGATTGATAGATACATGTACATGTATACATGTAGGGGTTGTACCATTGCCAAACAGCTTCATGACCAAAATAGTCAGCACCACAAGACAAAGTCTAAATGTTTCCTGTTTATTCCTGTTTATATTTATTGTTTTGTGTTTACATGAAGAATATTGTGTTTACTCAAGAATTTGAATACTCTTTTAAGAATTTTTGACACAGTTTTTTGTTCATCAGATTTACAATATGGTTTATATACATGGTGTATGTTCAAGAGTATTAAGACCATACTGCATGTACTGCCTCTGGATGATACAGTGTAAACAAAATAAGTAGTTTGCCTGTAGATTCTATGTTATAAAAGTGTCATCTTTACTTTCAAAAAAACAATAAAACTACCTGTATATCATGTATATGTAAAGTGGTATGTACATATATACACAAATTTTTATTGATTCATAATCAGACACAAAATTTTGATAAATTTCATGAAATTTAATAAGTAATTTATTAATAAAATGCTGATTAAAATGTATGAAGAGAATATAAGAAATGTGCAAAGAACCAAAATATTCCAAAGTATTTCTTGGACTTTGGAGACCTTTTCCTTTCATTTATCTTGTTCATATAATATGTTTATTGTCATCAAAGGTCTTTTAGTGATATACCAAACTCTACTGGGTATGTAGTTTTTGATATAAATGTTTTTCAAATGATTGGACAGTACATTGTAGTATAATTCAAAAATATTTGTCAACATATGTACACGTAAAATTGGACAGAATTTCTAAGCTACATTTATCATGTTTATAACAGTATTTCCCAACATAAAAAATCTTGTTACTGTCGGTAGTTTTACATGCACGGCAGTTTTTTTGACATTTGCTGGATTTCCAGATTTTGACAATTTTTATCCTGATCTTTTCTTATAGAAAATATAAAAATACCATTTTTAGGGGATTTCTGGATTTTGGCACCTCCTTGTACTTTCACTCATGCTTGGCTGACTGGTCAGCAGGTGGTATGAGAAGGTGGGATGATGGGCATCTTCAAACATTGCTGTTGGAAGATTGGGATTGTTTTTAATTATACATTTTCTTGTTTCATGTGTGTAATTTTTTGTCTTCAAAACTAATTATCTGCATGTACTGGTACATTGTATTACTGTGTCAAACACAGTATTTTATTATTGAGTCAGCTTCTCACCAACAATGTTGAACAATGAGTTGTTAGTGTCATACTGTACTGAAACCTATCCTAGCTAGTGCATGCATATACAAAAAATATATACACTGTACATGTATGGTTGTAAAAATAATTTAATACATATTTTAGTATATATTGTAGAGATATGGTAGCCATTCTTTTCTGAAATAAAAAAAAATCTGACTCATCCAGGTTTTGTTCTAATATAAGTACTTTATTGAATACTTGAATGTGGGAATAAAATATCTTTTGACATTATCGATAGCCCTATACTTGAATAACTTTGTTTATGAACTGGTGTTCCTGAAATAACCCTCTGAACAGGCGAAAGTGGCGTTTAAATTAGCAATAAAACAATTGATTTAGCCAGCTGTTACTTTTTTTGGATCATTGAGGTATTTATGATAACAACAAATTAACCGATCGGTGATCGATGATTCGGAAATAAATTTTTGTGTCATATTCAAATCACGATATCTAAATTGTGTCTCAATAGACTTCTTGTATTGTTAAGTATAAATGAACTAATTTAACATGAATAGCTTATTATTTAAATGTCTTTTTTTCAGTAAACCTTTTCAAAAGATCTTTTCAATGGTAAAATACCAGCCAATGTCAGGCTACAATGTATGGGTTTTATGGTTAAGTTGGAGTACCCTGACTCAGTCTTTGTATGTTATTGTCAAGTTCTTTCTTGCTCTAACAATGACATTATATAGACAAATATTGTATACATGTATGTATATGTATCTAGTAGGTGATAAACAAGAGGCCCAAACAGAATGGCAACCTATTTATTTGATGTAGCACTTTTCACAAAAAAATCTTAAGTAAAAATATTCTTGAAGTCATACAGATTCCTGTATAAGTTGTTAACTGAAACTCTTGTCCCAAATTTCTTGCAATATCCAAATATTTTGATTGGCCAAAGATACTTTTTTATTCTTTATTAAATCCTGATACATGTACATGGTATCTTGAAATTCCTTTATTACAATCCCTTCAAATTTGAAATTATCACAATCAGAACTGGGCCTACTGTTGTGTATATAGATATTAACAGGTCTATTGTAGACAAGCGTTACATAGAGAATAATGCATGGCAAAATCCATATCACATGTTGTATCAACCCAAGTAATCAATATCAGCCAGAGAGCTGAAGGCCTGAGGGCAGATATTGGTCAAAGGTTGATATAGCATGTGACATGGATTTTGATATGTATTGTTCACTTTTATCATATATTTCAACCGGAGAATTGATACATGGTATGTGATATTGGGTATGCGATACAGGTTTCAGTTAAGTGTCTGTATTAGAAATTAAAAGTCTAAGTAATAACTACTAAATATATGATGAATGTATATTATTATCATTAGATGTGATGTTTCACACTTCATACAAAGGTTGAAACTCACTCTTTTTTTTGTTCCACAATAGCCTAAATATTTAGTAAAATATAAAATTTACCCTTACATTCCTCAAATTATTTGACATTCTTTGTTAATATTTTACCATTCTTATGATTTAAACAATTAAAAATTGTTGTATTACCATTTTGATTACTAGGCACCTGTGATGGTCACAGAGCTCAACCTACAGAGCTCTCTAGCTTGTCTCCAGGTGGCAGATAGGGGAGACCCTCTCATTGGTGGGTTGTCAGGTCAAAATATGGAAAGCCTGACCGCAGACCACAGTGGGTAACGTGATTGGAAAATGCCACACTCCCTGCACGATTAAGACCCCTTCTGTAAAAGAGTAGGCTATGCTGCTACATAAAGCTAAATTATCGGACCCTGCCCATCTACAATGGCAGTCAAAATTGGTTTCCTTTTGTCTTATCCTACCCCTATTTGAATTATTGAACTGGTTCTCCTGAAGAAGCATGAAATATTTGGCACTGGATATTAAGCAAGCAACAATCAATCAACCATTTTGATTACAGACACATCAGTATACAAAGGACATATATACTATTTCTTCTAAATTGTAATTAAAGCCCCCTAGCAAAATTCTAGACCTAAAATCATTTTAATTTTAATTAATGCCATATATTGTTGGTGAAAAAAAGTTTTACACTTGCTTTAAAGAACCTGATCAACAAAAAATCTGATGAAAATTTCATAATTCCATATAGTATCAGAAATTATTTGGTTCCTTAAGAAGTATGTCCTGCCTTAGCTGTGCTTTGTTGCAAATGTTTTTAAATAAGACAAAAAACAGAAACTGACTGTTTAATTATGATATTGTTACTAGTTTTTGACTTATTTATACCATGTATTATATATAGTGTTGTATTTCTTTTTATGTAACAAGCCCTGTAAGGGACAGTGATTTAATAAACATGGTAAATGAAGAATCATATTCATATTTGTATTATATGGGTATCTATTGTTTGTTTGAACAGCTAAAGGTCAGTAAAGTAAATAGGAATTTGTTTCTCTAATTAAAGCCCCCTTTTTGGAAAATTTTTCAATGCCCATGACATTTATTAGAAGAAATTCAGAAAGGTCATTTGATATTTTACCCACCAGATAATGTTTTTATTTTGGGTATTCTGTTTTCTAATAGTTTGAAAGGGATTATTACATGTATGCATACATTTGATATGCAGTATTTTGAAATTGTAGATACAAACATGGTATATTCAGATTTTTATGGGGATACAAGAAAGGAATTTAGGATGCAAAATTTTGGACAAAAAAGACTTCATCAAAATCATCAGGATTAAATATTGTTTTACAAAAAGAGCTAAATGCACCAAAAAAAAACCCCAAAAAGCAAAGAACCCTAAATATATTTTCTTGGCCCTGACCCCAATAAAAATTAAACTGTACATGTAAGGGCTATTTTATGCTGCAGATTGGGACCATTGATACATGTATGCACAGCATGTTTTATATATGTATGTGTACATGTATGTAATAATTCCATTAGGTGTACTTAATGTACATATAACTGCAGTGAGTAAATTGTTCAGAAAGAATGATTAATTAACAGTAGAGATAATCAAAGCACCACTGTTGTGCTAAAATATCAAATTTTTTCATATGTATATTTTTCATATGATCAGAAGAATTATATTAATAAACATTGCAGTATCTGCTTATATAAAGATCATTGCCCTATGATGATGTCAGGAGGATGCATAACATAAGATGTTGTTAACTCTTGTTAATTAGTAGCAAATGACCCTGTTATACTTATGGCAGATAGATCAGATGGTTATATATATATAGTCTCTGATCTCCCAATAGATATAATGATTCATCCTGTATATTGATAGTATATGTGGAAGGGGGAGGGAAATGGTACATGAGATTAAGAAAAAAGGCTTCATTTCATTGTTTACAGATCAATGATCACCAGGCTCATCATATGATTTTGTTTTTATTAATACATATAAATATATATATATATATATATATATGTGTGTGTGTGTTTCTGATGACATAAATTATTTACTATTTACTTTATTGTATTTTTATCTACCGGTACATGTATTTTGGGACTGCATCCATTATTTATATATTTATATCCTCCATATTTATTTTAATTTTTTATTTCATGTAATTTAGTTTGTGCATGATTTTATGTTTGGTGTGGTAAAAATTTTGCCCTAGATCTATTGAAAGAAAAAGTTTTTGGTTCGACTTTATTTTCATTGGATGTCTCTTGGCTAAATATATTTTAGAATTAATTTGACCTATTAAATGTTACTTATCCACAAACTTTTAGTTAAAACGAAGAGTTTTTAAGAAACCAAAAAAAAATGAATATAGTAAGTTTTATTTAAATGAATTAATGTTATTGATAAATATTGATTTATTTTACTAGGAACTGGAACTTTTGGTCGAGTTGTACTTTCCAGACATAAAGAAAACAAAGATTACTTTGCTCTGAAAATGATGCGGATCACAGAAGTGATACGATTGAAACAAATCGAACACGTTAAAAATGAAAAAGAAATACTTGCTCAGATATCTCATCCATTTATTGTAAATATGTAAGTATTGAATAGAATGGTATATTGTTATAGTAGATAATATCTGATTATTGTCATAATGTAAATAACACTTACATACCAGACAGACATACATGTAGCAATCATTCTCCATCATGATATGCTATAATTTTATACAAAGGTTGTTGAATCATGGCCACCAAAACAAAAGTTATGTATAGATATGATATTGAATCCTAAATTTTACCCCAAAAAACACCATTTAACCTAACCCGTATGATTAAGTAAATAATTGAAATTTGTTTTATCTGCAAAATTCCCTGCTTTTCGAGGATACTAGCTAATTCCCATCCAAAAAAAAAGATGGCTGCAGGTCAAAGGAAAGTTGGACTTAAGGATGATCGCTGGTCCAATAGGAAATAAATAGGATTTGAAATAGGTGTTTTAGTTTGAGAGAACATATGAATAGTAAACAAATAAGCAAGATAAAAAATATAGGTTCATGTGCTCATTTTAGAGCTATAAAGCCTTGAAAATTTGCATGAAATGTGTTTTCTCCGGATTTTTTATTGTCTTTGCATTGACAACTTCAGTCTCTCAAAGATGTATGAAAAAATAAAAGGGATTTCATAAAATTTTGTCAAATACCATTTTAAGGTATATATGATTAAATTATAAAAGAAAAAGTGGGGTTCATTGGCAAAAAATTTCATGTTTAAGAAATGGGTAAAACCCAAGAATTCCGAAAATCTGACAAGAAGACCAAAACATGACCAGTGAGCATCCTTAAAGTACTTTACATAACAAGGATTGCTTATAACAAAGTGTTCTTGTTATTGCATTAGAGGACAAATTCTATAGGGTTTGCTGACACTTAAGGAAATAACTGTATGTGGGAGGCTGTGATTGGAGTACTGTCTGGTTTAAATTATTTTTAGATTATATGACATGCACTCTTGTAAGCTTGGATCAATATTCATTATATCAGATTGATAATGTCTTGAACAAACTCTTACTGAAACTTCGGCAGCGACTTCCTTAATCATGATAATGTATACTGTGGTAACCCAGAAAATTACTAATTTTGTAACATTTTATTGATAAATATTTTGATTTCATTGTGATTTTAACCTAGGTTCTTTCTTTAAAAGGAATCCATGAGACATTGTATAAGAGGATTGCTCTTGTGAATAAGCAGATATAATGAAAAGGCATAATTTCAGTATATTTTCTTTTATTAATTCGATTTATACATGTATTTATGACTGTATAAGATTATTGCATTCACTTTACTTTGTTGAACTGAAACATGGAAAATTATTTCAGGTACAACTTATTACAGTTTGCTATATACGAAACAGTGCTCTTCCTGAAAATTTGGAAGCCACAAAATTATTGATTAAATTAGTTGATTTTGGTTCAGGGTTCAACAATGTTGCAATTAAACTGAATTTTTACCCTTATTTCAAGTCATTTGGGAGAAATTGAGACACAGATTCTAGGAATTAAGGTGCAATATATACATGTAGAACTATGGCATGAACAATATTGTACAGCCACAAAATTTAGCATCGCAATTGCAACTAATGATCTGAGGAAAAAAAAGAGGGAAAAACTGTAAATCTCCCAACAAATGAACAGACTATAATATCCTACATTGTGATCCTCATAGATGAATTTGTATCATTATGTTTCTGTCTGTCTGTCTGCAAAAAGTGTGTCTGGCTCTGAATTTTTTAATGCCTTTAAAGAATTTAAATGATACTAAGGGATGATGTTTACCTCCACCAGAGGCATAGGGTGCATCATGTAAAAGGTTTGAATGTGTACATGCAAGATTAAAGGAATAGAGTCTGAACAGGACAAAAATAGGTTTTTGGACATCGTCTACAAATGTAACATGGATCATGATTACATTATTATTTTTGCATTTAACATTATACAATTACGGCCCTCCGAGCAGGGAGATATCTAAAATGATCAACCCTGTTGAAGGTTTATTTTCCCGAAGGCTTTAGCCCAAGGGAAATAACCCTTCAGCAGGGAATAAATGGGTTATTCATCAGACACATGAATTTTGTCGAGGTTATTCCCCGGCACCACCGATTACAATGAAATATCTCAATTATTCTATGTCATGTGATCATTTATTAGCCAATAGATTTATTTAATTATACTGTAAGGTACATTGTATAATAATTTGCAATATTGGATCAATAGGCAAAGTCAATTAATGACAAACAATATTTTGTGGTATTTGTTGGAAGGACAACAACTTGAAGTCACAGTAAAAAAATACAGGGCTTTTTAATGGCTAGTCACAAGAAGTGGAATTTCCAACTCTGAAGATCATACTTATATATATATTTTGGTCGGTATTGTTCAGTAAGGAGATGGGATGAACATGATGAGTGTCGTCTTGATACGTTACTCCATACTCTTTAAGATTTTCATGTAATTTTAATGATTGCTGCAAAAATAAAATCTACTTAGAATTTCATTCGATGCTTTTAAAATAAATTTGTCAATGACGAAATTGACGAGCACTAGCTAAATCCCTGTTTGTTCTTTCTTATATGATTCCAGCAAAAAAGGTCTCAAAGTTTGGTAATTTTTCAGTACAAAGAGTCCTCTATTTTAGTAACAGATTTCCCAGCATAGTTTATTTTCTATTAAACACAGCTGTTGAGGTTTGATATGTTATGTAAATATTGTCCAGGTGTTTATATATTGCGATATCCTCTTTGATCTCTCTCTGCTGTTTCTATATAAAGATTACAACAGATGGCAGACCTTCATATATTATACATACTAATTGCTTACTACAATTTTATTTCATCAAAAATTTGGTAAATATTATAATTAAATCAGACTGTACTATTTAATTATACTTATTAACATGATTAATTTTCCCATCAGAAGACTTGAATGAATGATTATAGTTTGTGGTTTGCTGCAAAAGAAAGATGTCAATTTCTCATTGACAGACAAGAAACTTTGTACATTGATTATCTATTCTTGGATTCTGTTTCAAAGAGAATATTAGATTTATCCTTGTTTTCAAGTGCAATTGCTTGAAAAGTTGAAGAATTGGTTTGTAAACTGTATGTAGCCTTGTTAAAATAGACCACAGCAAGGTATATTATCAAAATAAAACAGGATTTAAATTGACTCATCTGTTAGGCTAGACATATCAAAATATGAAAGGAGGCATATGATTGGAGGCACAAATTTGTAAGACACAAGTTTAGCAGGAAAAAATCTGTTGCGTGCCTTCTTCTTCTGAGAGCCTGCTTACACAGTACTTCCAACCCTCTTAAAGGCTCTTTGAGGTCAGCATCACAAAAGGCCTCAATCAGTGCATACCACACTGTCTGTCTCGTTCTGTCTTTTCAGTCTTTGTGATAACATTGTTTTATTTTCTTAAAACATGACCATTCAGTTGTAATCTCTTTGTCTCTATTTGTAGTCTTGATGTTGGCAAGATTTTTGCTTTTTGCAAGGTGCATTTGACGTTGATCCTAAATAGCAAGCTAGCCTGCCTCCTCATCCATAAAAAGCAAATGGCATGATTAAAAATATACTTCTGTAAATTAGCCATTTCCATGGTAGACAGCCCATTTATTTGTCCAACAGGGTCACATGACACTTCAAAGTGAAGTTCTATTGACAATATCAACAAATCTTTTGAGGTCATTTTTACAAATCATTGAGGGTATGGTCATTTTCTCATGCAGTGTATATAGATCTTGTAGTTTTTTTGAAGAAATAGGTTCTTACAATGGTCACTATTGAAGATCTAGGATTGTTTCCACTCATTGAGAAGTTCTAAGTCTTTTAACTCGTTTTACTGCAGCCTCCAGTCAAGAAAAAGAATTTCTCACACTAAAGGAAGAAATCCCAGCTCTTCAATAACAACTTGTATAATAACTTATTAATCCTTAGGTGTCATAATACAATAAACAAACAAACGAAACAGAACCAATTAAAAAACCATACAAATATTTTACAACTTTAATTTCAATCGTGTTTTTTCTTTTTCAGGTTATGGGCATACCATGATAAAACATATCTATACATGTTATTAGAATTTGTACCCGGTGGTGAAATGTTTTCTTATCTCAGGAACTATGGACGATTTAATAATGCTTGGTCCAACTTTTACGCATGTGAAATTGTGTCAGCACTTGAATATTTACATTCAAAGAATATTGTATATAGGGACCTTAAACCAGAGAATTTATTACTAGACAGAGATGGACATTTAAAAATCACAGATTTTGGTTTTGCAAAGAAACTGGAAGACAGGTATGTTAAGATCTAACAGTTTAGGTCAAGTATATGCAAAAAGTCAGAAATTTGTAGTACAAATGTACATGACATTATATCTACTGCTTGACCTCGAATAACATGCTCACTGGTCAAGTAAACATATGTTTATATAATCTATTCATGTTTTACAACAGTTATGTCAAGTCTAATTACATGTATATTGTATCTTAGTCTTTTTGGAGTACCTGTATAGTCAGGTCATTTGTTTTTGGTACCTGGTATCGACTGTTCTATGCCTATTTTTGGCATAGTGAATTGTGACATAACATGTACAAAAACCCAGAATATGAGGAGGTAACACAAGAAGACAGATGTTTACTTTTGGTAATGAGCCATCTATCTATTTGAACTAATTATATCTTTCCTGCATAGACCACAGAAACAATACCAGGCCAATTACATCAAACCATCTAAGGGAACTACAGAAACAAATAAGGTTAACAGAAATAAAACATCAACACACACACATGCACACAAAACAACAAGATGTTTGCACATGAACGTGCAGTTAACAAATTTGTATAAAAATTGAGTTTTATGGGTACATAAAGCTACATAAAGCTCCCCGCTATTGAAGAATATATTGATATATTTTTTTTTATTTTATGGATAAAGAAAATGAGTTGATGTTATTTTATAAATAACGTATTTCTAAGAGTGTGACGGAGTATATTGTAACCCTGAGAAAACATTGTCAACCAAGGCGAAGCCGAGGTTGACAATGTTTTCAGAGGGGTTACAATATACTATGTCACCCACTTAGAAATTTGTTATTTATTTTATTATACTGAATGTTTTGGATTTACTGAATGGGTGACAGTGTAAAATACCACCCGCTGTTTCTTTCCAGCGAGTGATCGAGTAAAATACCACATCCTAGTAAACTAATGAAAATGCATTAAAAGTAGAGAAATTTACATAAAGTATAATAAAAGAAAATAGTGTTATTTATGTTACATATTTTTAACACAAACAGTATACAGTTTATGATTGTGTTCGACTGTTTTGTTTGACTCGAAGAAAAAACAGTTTAGGTCTGAGAGTCAAACAAAACAGCTGTTGTAAGAGAACTCAGTCTACAACTGTTTTGTTATACCTTTAATATAGAAAAGGAAACAGAATTTGTATGCGTGAATCAAATTGAGGGAGGCGGTCAACAGATCACTGCTGGTCCAACAGTCAAAAAACATGTCGCCCTGAAACAGTCACTTTTATACAGGATAATGATAGAATCAATACATTAAAAACAGTTAAAATGATACTTATTTTATATAGTGAAATTATATAGAGTGATATAAATGACAGCAGGAACAAGTTTTCAATAGTTTGAAACACCCAAAAAATTAAATTAAAAAAAGGAAAAAATTAAAAACGTTTGGGAAGGGGCAATGCACACAAAAGTACTGGCAGAAAATTCAAGATGATGAAGGTGGCCAGGAAATGGAAAAAGAAAAATTAGGACTTTTGTAGAGATTGTTGGTTAATGGCAAATATTGTCACTGGGGTCGACACATGAGAGTGTTTTCATTTTCTTTAAGGTATAAGCTTTTGTTGGAGACATTTGAAGATCATTAAAATGTTAAACAGATTTAGTGTGCCTTAGCTTTAAGTCATGGTTTAAATTTGCATAATTTTGGGGTATATAAAGTTAATATTCTAAAAATAAATGATTACTTATAGGTTATGTTTAATAGGATAAAATTTCATAAAATAAATCATTTGACCTGAGTTTTACCAAAACAAATTGTTTGATCTTATTGAAAATACAAATCTATGTATAACATCTACCAGTCATGTCAGGGTCATTTTCCATTATCTAAAGAAAATTGTTGCACAAGCATTAACTATACATGACAAGTATGTCTTGGAAATATTCCATATGTTATAGTTTTATAATCAATTATCAATAAATCTTGATAGTATTAATATTATTTGACCCACTGTAAGGTATTAATATTATTTGACCCACTGTAAGGTTTTATCTATAACAGTATAAAATAAATTACATGTCATTGTTTTAATGTCATAAACTGTTATGGAAGTATTAAAGCAGGATATAGATCCTCTCCATATAAGAGTTATTTTGGTAATCAAGACTTTTCATCAAGAGGCAATAGCCACTAATTTACTGCTGTATATCAAGGTTCACACATGTCATGGAATCCTGGAAAAGTCATTGAAATTTATTTTGGCTAAAACAGGTCTTGAAAAGCCATGGAATTGAAAAATGTCATGAAAACTCCACTCCACAAATGTGTCCAAATACAGACTCCACTCCATGTTTTACAATATGCTAACAAAAAGGGGACATTAACATATTAACATCCAAATTAATACTGGGTGCATTATGCACTTACAACTTAAAATTTGATATGTTATGAATAAGCTGTATAAAAGTCATGGAATTTTGGAAAGAAAAATATGCAGGAATCCTATACACTGACTGAATATTTGATCTGTCAGAAATTGAAGATTTTTACATAAGTTTCTGTAAATAAGGAAGCATTTTTTTTTTTCATTTGTTTTTCAAAGTCTTTGTTAACACATACAACTGCTGATTAATAAATGTGTTTGAACTACTGGTACTTATTTTGTAATAGAATATAACTCCGTGTATTCCATAGACATTTTTTTATGCATAGGGGGATTGACTAGTCTGAAGGATGGGGAAAAAATTTGTATTATAACCGTATAAGGAAGTTCAAAATTTCAAACAAGGCTGGGGGCCTAAAATTAGTTCAATAAAATTGAAAAAAAAATAATTAAAAAATATTGAATATATTCATGCTGGAATCAGATAGATTGGCCAGCTATGTGTACAATGTAAGCTGAGCCTGCCTCTACTGCAAGTATTTCTTAATCTCTTTGAGGGCAAAAACTGAGTGAGTAGAACTAATTCGGCTGAGAACTAAGTTTACAATGTACTCTCATGGCCAGTCAGCTGACGAAAGTTTTCAAGATAGATATAGGATTTATCTGTGATGTAACATGGTTTGGTGAAATGATAACAGGGGGATGTTCCAGTAGACACACTGATTATCATGTAATATCTTCACAATGACTTTAACAGTCCTAACATTTAAATAAATATTTGAATTACTATGGTAATCAGGATCCGGATTTGTCATCACACCTACACTATATCTGTTAATGTCTATAATGTTATCACAGGTATTTTGGTAGCCTTAAGTCTTGCATTTTAATTAAAACAATTGCTTGAATGTTTCAATATCTTGGTGACAATAAAGAAACACTTTTAGACAATTAATGATTTTTGGTTCCTACTTATACAGTTTACATGTATATACACAAGGAAAGGGATGTTTGAATTAAAATAATACGTTCGGCAAGATATTTGTATATCAGGGACGCTGTATCAGCTCATAGTGATATCCTTACTCTGTTGGGTGTAGCATTAGGTGTTTAGTTGTTATCGGTATTTTGTCATTTTAGACCAAAATGGGATTTTAATTTTTGCGATATTGAGAAAAATCCTGCTTCATTAATAAAAAAAATTCCAAAATGTGAGTTTCAATTATTGCGATTACAACCCTGTCACATTTTTCGCAAAAATAAAAACATCGCAATAATTTCCGAATTTACAGTATATATATTTTATATATTTTACTGGATTTCCAACAAAAAATCTAGATAAAAGATTGGTGATGTACATGTTGTAAGCTCTGGATGTTTGTTTGGTTATATATTTTGTGCTTTCTTAGTAACTTCAATCCATGTCCAATTTTCCTCACATGTACAGTGTGTGTACAAGCTACAGTGATGAAGGTAAACCCTGGGTTTGCTTTCAATTTGGACGTTCATTTCTTGTTTTAATTTAATTTATATATTACAATGTACCATGAAAAATCACTGAAAAATGCAATAAATGACAGTACTTATCCTTTATTTGCTTCAACAAAGTCTGTTCAAACTGTTAATCATTTTTTATTACAACATGTATCTTCTGTTATAAGTTTCATTATGTTTTCTAATTAGGGATAAATGAGTTTTTTCCATGTGGTCTGTACTTTTAGTATGTAACTGTTACAACTAACAAGGTGACATGTACTTTTATATTAACCATGCTGATTATATGCCAGTTTTTGAATTTTAATTAACTAGCTAGATTACAATGTAAAAACGTATGTCCAGTTATGTCAGGATTTTTCATCAATGTGTCTTTTACATTTTATAATGAAATAAAATTATATTTAAAAAAAAGGGAGTATCTGCTGCTCATTTAATGTTACGCATGTATTGCCATACTAATATGTAGAAAAAAATTTCTAGTAAAATTTCAAGATCTTTTGACTTTTCACAGTATATAGTCATTTGTTCATATAGATAAATATATTCAATTATATACATTGAACATCAAAAAATAAGATTGATGAAATAATGAGAAACAGACTATAGCTGATCACGAAGTCTTTTAACCTTCAAATCCTTTTTTCGGTTTAAATTTTTACAATGTTGAATGGTAGATACACACTTGAATTAGTCCAAAGTAACTAATTATAGGCCTATGGAAATATTTCAAGCAATTTATAATACATGTTATGTTTAATGATCTGAAACTTATAAAGATCAAATGATTAAACACTTTGCAAGGATTTGTTTATAAAAATCGTCTTATAGCATACCTGTAAAGAGGGTATTTCAATTATATTCCTTATACCAGATAATACCTCATGTACTTATAGAGCTTCCTTAGTATATATATATAATTGATGGAATTTAATTTGAAACCTCACAAGGATTAAGGCAGTATGTCCACAGGGACTTGCTTATACTAACTATCCATAATTGGTTGCTAGAAAAAATACTTTCTTTATAAGCAGCCAATGTGGAAAGAAAGTTTTTTGTATCAAAAGTGGGAAACAAATCACTCTGGTATGTCATATAAAGACATGCATGTAGGAAAATAATCGTAGTCCAGTGTCTTGAAGGGGAGATAATCCAACTTGAGGGAATACAATACAATAAGATTCACGCATTATACCATCCTCTTTCCATATATTCAAAGAAAAGCACACATTCATAATATAACTTAACTTTTGAGATATTTAATTTGATATTACTAAATTTTTTGGTACTTTAAATTTTTTATATTTCATGACATTCAGGAAAAACTAACTTTTTAACAAAAATAAATACATTTTATTGTTATGTATTATGCAAAGTTTACCAAATAAAGAATACTGATGATCATTTATTTAAGATGGTCTTTAACTTATTTGCAAAAGAAATCAGTGGGTGTTCAATATGTTCATTTTGCTTGTTATTGAGATATCTAGGAAAAATCTCAAATTATATGTTTTAAGGGTTTTCATTGGGAAATACTGTGAGATCATAATGTGCCTCTTTTGGCAAAGTCATTACCTGCCCCTGTTTCTATATCATATTCCCATTAGCAATTATTTGATTAATCATATCATTGACCTTTTAAGGCAATTTGATTGAATTAAGTATGACACTTCGCACAAAGCCTGTAAACCTTATGAAAAAATGCATGAAGTGAAACTATTCCTGTCTGGAATCTTTCAGGGGAGATAACTTGACTTTATTACCACCCATGTATAGAAATAGACACTGTAGATTCAGAAATTATAAATATGATGACTCTTTAGTTTTGTGAAAAATTGGACTGGAGGCAAATCACAGTGATTAAAATTAAAATTTTGATTTTTATAAGTTAACATTCCATTATAAAAAATTTCATTACTCAAATTAATTTATCTGGCAATATTGTCATAATTAACATGATTAATGAAGATTTGCAGAAATAAATGCATTTAACAATTTCTGAATTTATAAGTAAATTGTAGTGTCGGGTATCATTTTGTAACCTTGCTCACTATACCGTTAGTTATTTCTACGTATATGTTGGTATAATACTAGTGTGTGTGGGAAAAATATTACTGTTTGTTTTAAGTTCTGTGTTTTATGACAGAAATTAAGTCATTTCTATATTGATTTATTATCCCTGAACATCAAACCTATGATTATCTTTGTTCCAACTTTTGATGGTGGATAAGTACTCCACAACCCTACAGAAATAACCCAGTAATGAGACTGCCTCATTTAAAGTTGTGCATATGCCAAGTCAATTTGTCCTTCATATTTAATAATGTATGGCCTTGTTTATACTTTTAAAAATATCGTTTGACATGCTGAATATGTGAACCATTGTTTGAATTTTTTTTTATACAGCTTTGGTTTGAAACATCAGTTGAAAAGATAAAATATATCTCCTTTCCTTGCTTTTGTTTATAGTTTTATAGGTGATGTACGTAGGACAATTGCAGTTTAAATAATAAATATACATTGTACTAGTATGCATGGTATGATCAATGTATGTTGTGTAAATTTAAGAGCTCAGCTGTAACACAATACATGTATAGCTTGATTACCTGGATCATCTGATTATTTCTCCTATCATGTGTCCATCATATTTTATATTATAAATTCTTTGATACCAGTTTTGATCCACAAGATGTGCACATTTCATCGATTTACGACTCATCAGTTGTGCTCATGGCCTAAAATGTTGAAAACCAAAACAACAGTCTAAAAAGTTGAAGAGCAAAATCAAAAATACCAAAATGACCAAAAGCTGTAAAGCCAAAACCAGATAAGGACAGAGCTATGCACGAGGGAGATACTCCTTAGTTGTCACAAATTTTGAAATTTTGTAACAGTAAATTTTAAGTATCAATTTCTGGCTAGTATCAAAATACTAGCAACTAAGCTTGGGGTACCCTCGGGGGACTTGGAGTCAATCAGTCTGTGGTAAAAATAAAATTCTTTTATATTATTTTTGATGCAAAGATGTGCACATTTCGTCAATTTATGACTCATCAGTTGTGCTCAATTGCATGGCCTAAAATGTTGAAAACCAAAACAACAATAAAAATATAAGACAGTGCAATTTGATATTCTTGAGACAACAAATTTTCAGTAAATCCATTTATTTAACAAATCTGTAGTATTTATATTAAAATATAATTTTGAATTGAAATGGAATTACACATTCTTGTCATAAACTTTATCAGGTACTTTCATGACCAAAACTCAGGGATGGGAAGGGGTCTACAATGAGGGTTGTGTCACAGCCAAGTAATCAAGGTTGAGATTGTTCTAACTAAATTATTACCAGCTTGTCACCGGTGACGTCAGTTCAATCCAATTTTTTGCTAGGTGTTTGACTCCCACCTAGGATTGTTAGTCCTGTTGTCTAAGGTTGTAGGTTTTCTCCAGGTTCCTGGCTTCTTTCACATATAAAAACTGCCGCCATAGCCTACCATAATTTTATAACAAAAAACATTGGAGGTGAAAAATTACCAAGTATCAAAAGACATGATACTTAAAATTCCTGAAATTGGACTTCATTGACAGATAAGGATTGCCATTTTTCGTGAGGTACTCTGGCTTCCATTAGCAATAAATCTGGCTACCATGATATAGTTAATTGTGCTTGGACAGTTATAGTGGCATAAAAGCGCAAAAACTGAACTAAAAAAGTTTTTGGGTAACAGCTGCTTACATAAACTTTCGAACTAGTAAATTGATTCTTTTCTACATATATTGCATGTCTCACATACTTCAGCAACAGATTTCTTGTTAAAAAGCTACCGTTATTACTATTCTGTACAGAAACAGAACTTTGCACATATTCTGCAACATCACATTTGTTTATGATGCAAAAATCAATGAAATGCACAATAAAATTTGAAAATCAGCTCTCGTGAAACATTTGTGGCATTTCAGAATTTGAAATGACAATAATTCATTGTGACTACTGGAAACAAAAGGTAGTGTTATACTTTCTACTTTCATTTGAATATTCCCCCAAAAAAACCCACTTACCGGGTATAATATTTGCAATTTGAAGAAAGACACACAGTACATGACTTTCAGGAACTGACTTTCCTTCTACATGTTATAAGCAGTTTTAAAATGCATATAGGTGCTATTCTGATCTCAAATCTAGTCTAAAAACTGTATGATTTTTAATACATGTGTATGTTCACTCACTCACGGGGTAGTCATTTTATCAGTAGAAATTTGAAAAAAAAATTGTATAGGTTTATAAATAGAGTGAAAAAACAGGATTAATGAACTCTGAATTAAATGTTAGTATGTTTTGAATAAACATTGGATGTACAGGTTTATAGATGCAATCCTTGTCTCACTACGTAACAATCAAATGTTGCTCCCTTACAAACTGAACACATTTTTGGTCTCATGGCAGCATGCTCACCTCATGTGTCAAATGGTGCTGGTTAGATCCCTGAGCCAACTCAAACTAAAGACTTTAAAATTGGGTTTTGCTGCTTTTCCACCAAGTATATGGCTTGGAGTCAGAATAATGAGTAAGTTGAGATGATGCTTTCCTGTGGATATTTACCTCGTAAGCTAGCATGTTAAAAAATTTGGCTCAGCGTATCCTGGTCTAGTACAAAGCAGAATTCATATTCATGTCACATGAACATGTTCTTGTCCTGAATGCATGTATACATAACGTTAATGAATAATCCATCCTTTACAAACATTTTCTTGTAGAACAAAAATTCTCTGTTTGTAATAGAGGTATATACCTGATGAAAGAAAATGACAATTATTATGTCATCACGGTATTTGATTGATGGATAAATAAATACTTTGCATCCAAAATGTTACTATTATTAGAACTTGTACCAACCAAAGGGGATAATTTGATGATTCTGCCAAATGCTGATTGTTTCTGCAAGTATTGAACAAAATAAATGGAAACATAATTATTATGGCTATATTTTTCTTGAGTAAATGAGGCAGTGTGCTATATTATAGAGTGGTAGTGGTCTTTTAACTTCAGGCAGGGTGGTCTGTAATTAAGTTTCATAGCACACATTTACTCCAGTTTAGGAGAAGGTTCTTGGATAATTTTAGATTTTTTCCTTTAATTTCATATTTATGAATATTATACAATTTCATGCATTCTGATTTTAAAAATCCCACAAGGATGTCTTTAAAGTATGAGGTTATCGAGTAGCTCCTGATATAACTGTAGATAATATACTATATATGTAATATAATCTAATATTATTGCATCCATGGTGGTCTGAAAGGTAGATCTTATCATGTACATGTACTGCAGGTAGGCTGCTGTAACAGACTGGTCCATATATTACCAGCAAATGTCCAATACTAGCTAGGGAGGGGCAAGCTTGAACTTGTACACATGTTGTAGTCTTGTACAAGATTTATCTCCGTGTTGGAAGCCTCGAGATCACTACCATGACTTTGAGATGAAGAACAACAGTAATACAAGTAGCACTATTCCTATATGTCAAGAATTAATCCCTCATATCACTTCTTTTACATCATAGTGAACGAGCTTGTATCTTGTGCTGTGTTAAAATATAATTAGCATTGTATTGTCGTTTCATTGGTCCTATGGGTGTCTTTATACACAGGTTTGACTTTATTTGTTTTTACATAGTTGCTTATTGTCCCGTGGCAAATAGTTCATGCTTCTTCAGGATAAGAAACAGTTCAACAGTTTATCAAACACAATTCAAATTCAAAAATGGGGCAGCTCTCAGTTGAGCTCCAATGATCCATCACAGGTACCTATCAGAGTTTGAAAGATATGGCCATTTCCATTTTCAACTCAGATGTTTTTTGTCATTTGTCAAATTTATATTTGTAGAACATGGACGTTATGTGGAACACCTGAATACCTTGCTCCAGAAATTATACAGTCGAGAGGTCACAATAAGGCTGTGGATTGGTGGTCGCTTGGTATTCTTATTTATGAAATGTTAGTAGGGTAAGTATCATGAGACAGGCCAGTACTCTGGATAGTGCTTTTCAACACTTCTCCTTTATGATAAGTATATGAGGTAGGACAAAAATGTAGTTCATTGTTTGCCACTGTCTAAAATTACGTTATGAAATGTTTGAAAGGGGCCCCTGTCAGAAACATACGATTCTGCAAGTAGTATTCAAGTTGGCTATCATTGGTAAGAACAGAAAAATTCACCCTAAAATTTGCCTCAGAAATTTTATACCCCTTGCAAACGAAGGGGTATATAGGTTTCAGTCTCTCTGTCTGTCCGAAATAACGATGTCCTCAACTCCTTCTACATTACTTGCATGATTCTTATGAAACTATATGGAGATGTGCATATTGTCAGGAATTTCTGTTTTGACAAGAAATGTAAAAGATATGGCTGTTTGGACTTAGGCAATTTTTTAACAAAACTTTGTTCCATACGTTGTCTGCAACTCCTCCCATATTACTTGCATGATTCTCATGAAACTTTATGGAGTGTTATATCACATTATGGAGATGTGCATATTATCAGGATTTTCTGTTTGGGCGAGTAGTTTGAAAAATATGATGATTTGATCTTTGTGTAGGCTTCAAAACAGACATGTTGCTGCTTGGCAGGTATAAGTCCCTTTCATGACAGTTCTAGTTTTAATAACCTCTGGTACTTTGAACAAATGTTTGCAGAAATTACACTCTCAAATACATGTATACAGACTTTATTTTAAGATTTATTTATGCAAATATCCTACCATAAATATAAGATGGTTGTTATTAAAATAAATAGATCAGAACATGCATATACTTAGCTTTATGTACAACCAAGAAATATTAAATTTAAAATTGAGAAAGTTTAATTCACTTTACACTGGTATTAAAAACTGTTACAGATTTCACAGCACTTTATTCCTATATAGAAATTTAACCAGTAGCTTAGATCAGGGTAAGTTTCACAGAAGTACAGTATTCCTGAAGTTTAAATTGTAATGTTATCAGAAATGTTCAATAGTATTTCTAAGCTAAATGTAAATAAATATTTGGACTTGTTTTCTGGCCTAGATTGTAAGGATCAATTGCATTATACAGAAAGATCCTTTAAGACCTCATATAAGGTGACAGCCTGACAGTTTTATATTTTTATCCGTCAATAATTCAACCTTTATTTTCCAATAATAAATATTTTAACATTCAAATATAACATACATATTCCATTTCAGGTATCCTCCATTCTTTGATGAGAACACGTTTAAGATTTATGAGAAGATATTAGAAGGAAAGATAGAATGGCCCAGACATCTAGACCCAGTAGCTAAGTACGTACAGAAATAGTTGTATTCTTATAATATTATAATCCACAAGATAGCTCCCATTTTACTTCATATCCCAGCATAAATATCATTGTTTAGAGCATCTGGGTCAATGTGTACACATTTTCAAGATGCTTTAAAATTTCTTTAGAAAATGGTCATAAGGGAACAAGCAATTGATAAAAACGCCTTTTCAACTCCCTTTAAGACAATCATCTGAAATGGATGCTTATTGATAATTTTATAATATACTTATTTTTGATATATGTCTACTGATGATAATTATTGTAAACTTTGTAATGTTATATACCACCTGAAGGCCCATGATTGGTTTAATAAAATCTTGTATCTTGTATCTAGGCAGCCATTTGGGTTGTTGCTACTGATGCACCTAACAACAATTATGAATTCTCATTCAGACAATATGACATCTTTCTAACATTTTGCAAGAACATAAACTATAGACTTATGCATACCTTTAAACTGAAAATATGGGCAGTAGACACAACAGAAAAATGTATTAATACCTAACAAATATTTAGATCTTATTGCTTAGAAATGATTTATTTCTAATATCTTTTATATTCTTTAATTGTGAGTTTCTAAGAATAAATTTTTAAAATATTCTAATGCTTACACTAATATGATAAAATATATCACAAAATACCAAAATAATTTTGATGCACATTTCGTTGACTGACAACTCATCAGCAGTGATCGAGATCAAATTGTTGGAAATCAGCTTAAAGATACAAATGTATACTGATGAATTAATAAGCACAACCATCAAAAACCAAAACAATTAAAACAAACAGGAATCCAAACTCAGCTATGGGTTACCTCAGCATATATCAAAAAGAATATATCTAAAGACTTTTTAGATGAAGATTTCTTTATTTTAGTTTGAAGCATGTTTGTCTTACCTTGTATGTCAAGTAGATGCATCTTATATTTTTTTAAGTGGACTCATCTTGTTGATATGTCAGTCAGGTCTCTTTGTATCTTGTTCTCAATAGTTTTAAGATAAAAAGATCAAAATGACATCTGTATCAACACTTTATTTAAACTTTTGACTTGTTGACATGTTGGGATTTTTAAGTGATATAATTGCAGTTGAATTCTGACATATATGTACAGGTATTACTTTGGTGATTTTTTGCTATCAAGTTATTTTTTGCCCTTAGAGTCTCATGTACCATTTTTTTAAAGTTGGCATTTTAATTAATGATTTCACTCAAACCATTTCTAATGGCTGTCTTGTATATCTGAGGAAGTGTCTCCCTGTGACTTTTAGATGAAGGACTGCAGTAATTGATTAAATTTTTGTCAGATACATATATGGATTTCATATCGGTATATTATCCTTTCTTATTATTTACATGGACATCATATAATTGGTTTCATTAAGTTATTACAGGATTAATTTGTGTAGTTTCATTGATAGAAAATTTGGTCACTCCTTAGTCATATCGGTACCCTAATGCAGTTTTTTAAAAAGAATTAAAAAGTAAAGAAAATATTTAAGTTAAAAAAAATTACTTTGAATGATGCTGATAGTGATAAATGGTTGGATATTCTACATATTTTATTTTTGACGTTTTGCTCTGATTACAATAGTTAACAGAAATTATGTAGGACTCTTCATATAACCCACAATCATATATAAATTTCTGAATAAACTTTATTCATGCAAAAAAGTGTCATAGATAAGTTAATTTATTAAAAAAAATTAAAGTGAAACTATTAGACATAAGATGTGAATTATCTTCTAAGAATTTTCAGTTCATCATGCAGATGAATGACATAAATGAAAAAATGTAGACCAGTTTAGGATGAAATTTTCATAAATTACATGTAACTTACAAAGACCACTATTTAAAAAGTTTTTAACCAAATCTAGTATGTTGCAATTTTTTTAAATTCAAATTAGATGCAAATACAGTATACTAATGGTACATAAATATTTTTACTGTCATAAAATTCAGTAACCAAATATATTTAATTGTGACACCCTTCAGTAGATATATATAGATATAGTTTCTATTTTGATATGATCAGATTATGGTAAATTAAAGATTAATATACTGAAAATCTATAAAAAGATACTTTTAATATAAAATTGTGTGATGATATTGACATTTTTCATGTTATTACTTTCATACCAGGATGTTTACTTTAAAGTAATACGGTTTGATCTTTATCTTGTATCTCATTATATAAAAGTATAAAAATAAATTTGGTTTTAAATAACGAGGAAGTTATATGCTCTTTTTCATATCTATAGGTGTGGTTTTTTTTTTAAGGTTTTACACCTTTTTTGGCATTGATGTAAATAGTTAATTTTCAAAGCCAAGGAATGACCTCTGAAGGAAACCTGATAATCCTTGTCAATTAAGATTGCAGTCGAGCACATGTCGTCACTAGTTTGATTCAAAATCACAACCGCAATGTTAACAGGCAAATGATCTGTCATAATACTGACAAACTTTATCATATTAGCCTGTATGATTGCTGAACTTTTAGTGCGTAATATATATTCATTCCTTGTCTGAGCATAAGATGATTCTGAAATGAATAAATTGTCAGATATATTGCTAGAAAAGATGATGTGTTACAAAAAAACAAAAAATGTATGAGAGAATAGATGGTCTGCTTTGGAGAGTATATCTGCCAACTGACTAATAACAATCCATGAGTCACACATACAAAGGGGCCTCAGTGGCCGAGTGGTCTAGGTAGTTCGTCATGACTACTAATGATCACTAACCTGTCAACACTGAGGTCGTGAGTTTGAATCTCACCTGTGGCCAGGTGTGTTTGACTCCAATCTCAATTGACAAGGATTGCCAATTTTCTTACCGAAGGTTGGTGGTTCTTTCCGGGTACTCCGGCTTCCTCCACCAATAAAAACTGGCCGCCACGAAATAGACAAATGTGCTGAAAACAGCATAAAACCCCAACTAACCAAACCACTGTACAAATGTCTGGCTTATTGGGATGGGTCATTCAAAATACCCACAAATTCATCCTGAACTTATTCAGATTCTGCCTGGTGTCAGAAGTCAAAGAAAGATAACTCTGTTTGATTGCATAATTGTAAAATGGTTTGTTACTTACCTATCAGATGAGTCTGTAGGAGGAGTCCGATGACTATCACGATAAAGTCAGTATCAGAAAATGAATTTGCTTTATTCTTTTTATTGGTACTATTTAACCAAATTAATTGGGACCAAAATTTTAAGATAAATAAGAAGTAACCTTTTAGCATGTTTAATAAGTTGTGAATTTCATGAATGACTTCATATGATCATTTCGTTCATTTACTTGACACAGATGAACTGATAAAAACGTAGTCATTGCATTCAACCCTGATGTTATCCTCAACACTGACCAGATAATTTCATTATCTGTGCCAGTCTAAGATACTGACATTATGAGCCAGTTGGGATCAAAGGAAATATAGAGATATAAATGATAAAACCAAAATACCACTCCAATTATTTGTCTGGTAGAGACGTCTTCTGTCATAAATTTTTTATTATTAAATCTGTATTTAGTACATGTAGTTTCTGTATCATAATCTGAAGCCACTGTGATTATTAAGCTGATATTGAGGTCTGCCCAATTTGGGTGAAAAAAATTGAATAATGAATAAAAATGTTCCTGCTTAAGACACCAGTTGCAATTAATCACTAAAGCACCATCAGTGAAGGCTTTTTAGCTCACCTTGCCAAAGGCAATATGGAAGGCTCTTTACAAAGTTTGCATAAATCATCTTGGTCCGTGAAACAAAATGGCCGTCTTGAGCATTTATATGTTCTGATTCGTCGAAATTTAAAACTTCTTCTCTGAAACCGTAAAGCCAAATGAACTGATTTTTGGTATGGAGCATCTTTGGAAGGTCCTTTACAAACTTTGCATAACTCATCCCGGTCCGTGAAACAAAATGGCCGCCATGAGCATTTACATGTTCTGATTGGTCGAAATGTAAAACTTCTATTCCTCTGAAACAGTAAAGCCAAATGAACTGATTTTTGGTATGAAGCATCTATGGAAGGCCCTTTACAAAGTTTGCATAAATCATCCCGGCCCATGAAACAGAATGGCCACCATGAGCATTTACATGTTCTGATTGGTCGAAATTTAAAACTTCTCCTCTGAAACCGTTTGACAAATAAACTTATACTTGATATGAAGCATTTATAGAAGATCATTTACAAAGTTTCCAGAAATCAATCTAGTCTGTCAAATCAAATCAAAAGTTTGTGACTGCAAGGTGAGCGATACAGGCTCAGCCCACTGAGCCTCTTGTCTTTAAGCAGAATTTGATTTTAATTTTATCTTTCTCTATTTCAGAGATTTGATTAAGAAGTTATTGGTTCAAGACAGAACAAAGAGATTAGGCAATATGAAGGTACTGAACTATTTCAGGGAATGGTCCTTCAGTGACTCTTTTCAAAAATGTGTCTGGGACTTCAACCTACACAGCTGCTGTTACTAAAAATAGAAAAAGGGGGGATGAAATTTTAAAATAATCTATGAAACTACATGGCTAGATGGAACCAAACTTTGCTGAAACGGTCCCTGTGAGGCCAAATTTCAAAATTGTGTTTGATAATCTGGACTGCCAACCATGATGGATGTCAACATGTGGTCAAATCGAAACTTAGTTTTGACAAAGTATGTTAAGGGAAAAGTCATTCAAAAGTAATTAAAAAAATTCCTATTTTGAAACCAGTTGAAAACAAACTTGTCAGCAATGGTCCTGATGGTATTTGTTATACATGTATACATATGAAACTTGATGCATATTTAAATCTTAATATGCAGATGTGAATCTGGGTAGTGTGTTTCCGTCCATTGAGTTTTCAACTTTGGACTCTAAATTTTTTTATATACAGTATACAAGCATTGTCAATGCAACTCCTCTGACATGCATATATGGAACTTTGTGCATTGTTAGATCCTCATCTGCAGTTGTGCATGTTGGTAGGATGTACTAGTCCACTGAGTTTTGCTTTTGAACTTTGGTTAAAACTGTATATATTGTCACTATGATTTCTTTAACATAGTTTGTACACAAAGAAGTTGCATCAATTGTAAAAGCTCTTGCAAATTTCCATTTCCACTTTGCAGGTTACTTTCAAATCTACTGGAGATTCAATTTTTATATCCCCACTCAAACACTAGCAAGTATACTGGAATACCATTGTCCATTTGTCTGTTAGTCCATTCGTCCATTTGTCTGTCCACAAAGCTTGTACACAACTAGTCATTCATCTTTTGGCAGATTTTGTTCACATTTGGTATCATGACCTGAACATTGGCATATTATACCAGTTTCTAGTTGATCAAGTCTTGCAAGAGTTATTGCCCTTTTCATATCCTTTGTCTGAAAACTGTGTATGCTACTAGTCATTCATCTTATGGTAGATTTTGTTCATAATTGGTATCATGGTTTAGCATTACCTGAACCTAACTATAGTTTTACTGATTTCATGGATGATCGTTTTTTTTTTAAGGAATTATAAGAATTTTTATTTGTGAGCAAGTAGTCATTCATCTTTTTTGGAGGACTTTATTCACATTTTGACTGATGGGTAGTGAGTGGAGGTATAGTAAGACGACAACCTGTGCATTCTCATTCTGGATCAGGGGTATTCTTCCCTGTGGACAGTTCTAGTTATTTTTATGAATGATTTGTTCCATCGGATTTGGGGGCATTTAGTACTACTTACATCATTAAATACTATGAGATAAAAATCTCTGTATTGTGATGTCAAAATTTGTTGGAGATCCTATTGTTAAAGAAAGAAAAATTTACTATATGCAGATTTTAAAAAATAATAATTTATACTGCTGCCAAAAATGGTTGAGGAAATTATATAGGTGCAGAGAAACTTTTCCTTCAGTTGGATAAAGAAAGAAAGGTTCACATTAGGTTTACTATTCAACATTCCTAAAAGTAATAATTATTTTGTCCCTATATCTCAAGACCTTAGGTATATCAAATTATTTTGAACTGTTTTTTTAACCTTAAAACAGAGTCAACTGTATGTTCTAAAATAAATGCTTGAAGTTTGCTCTATTTTTTACAGAATGGTACAGATGACTGTAAACGACATAAATGGTTTAAGAATATTGTGTGGGATGATGTAGTAGCCAGGAAGTTAACTGTGAGTTTAATCATAATAAATTTGGTTTCTCTTTGATATCCCAATTTATCCAATTCCTTATTTTGTCGGAGTCATTTAGAGCTCGCAACAATGTGGGCATTTCCCCTGTATTGAAGGTCATGTGGGAACACTTAAATGTCTACCTTAGGTCTGTTCACTTAGGAGGTGGAAAATTGTCTTTTTAACATTTTCTCCACATCTGTTCCTTTTCACATATATATTTACACCTGGAATTTGTAACGTGTCACTGTATGTACTTTTCAAATTGCAAGAGGTGTTTTCGGAACATCTAGAAAGTTTTTAAAATCAAAGTAAATAATATTACTCTACCTTTTCTACTAATTTAGTGTCTTTTCCACTGCTGAAATGTCCCAAATAATTTACGAGAGCTGATTTTTCAATTTTTGTGTTCGTTTCACTGACTTTTGCATCATATATGATGTCATAACAAGCAAAATTGTGTTTTAAACAGACAAAATAGTAATGGAGTCTGGATTTTTTAATCATATGTTGATGTCTTATAATTTTGAACGCAAAAAATTCTGAAGTCTTTTATTATTTTACATCAAATGTTTTAGGAAATTATAGTGCCCAGTATACCTTTCAACACTTAACAAGAGATACAGATTAACTTAAAAGACTCTTTGTAGACTTATAATTTATAAATTTTCAGATGTTTTATATCAGACTGAAATCTTTTTATATTGCTTGCATAGCCATATTGATAAATAGCGATCACTATCCATCATCTTTTGTCCATGTTCATTATCACATTTTGTCCTGTCTGCAGTTCCTCCTAAAACCTTTTCTGTTATATTTTTGTATATTTCCAGCCTCCGATAGTTCCTAAGTTGTCACATGCAGGGGATACAAAGAACTTTGATGAATATCCTGAAGCAGACATGGCAACTGTTCCATCAGCAACTGAGGCAGAAGTAGAACCTTTCCAAGATTTCTGATCTCGACTGTAGTTAGACCGAAACGGGCAGCATTTTGTTATATTTCTGTGAAATATTGAATATCATGGTCAGTGATGACTTATTTACGTGGGAGTTCATGATAAATTGTGAAAATCTTGTATGAAAGTGTCTAAGATTACCATCACTAATTGTTAGAAAACACCTTCGGTAATATGTAGACAATACCCATGTACATCTAGGATATATACACATTGTAGTAAAAAGAATTTTTGGAAAAGTTAATACATTTATGTTTAAATCACTATTCTTAGACAAAAATTTTTAACCCAGTTTCTATTAAGTTTGGCCACAAAGCTTGTACACAACTAGTCACATCTGCATATTAAGATATAAATATGCATCAAGGTTATTAATGGTTTGATGAATTTTTACAGTAACAGCAGACCTGTTTACCACAACCATTTTAGCATAGTTTATAATATTTTTTATCCAGAAATTACACCTTATGCCTCAATATGTCATTTGTACGTTAAAAAATATGTTAAAGTAAAAAGAAGACATCAGTCTATAATTTTGTGTCCAAAGGAGATTTTTCGAACGCAAAACTCAGTCTTTGTCTTTTATGTGTTTGATATTGCTTAGTTACGCACTTCTTACAAACACTCTGTGACCGTCAAGTTTGATATTTGATGGCATGCAGAAAAGATAGCTGCTAGAAAACGATGAAGTAGAAAGAGACGAGAAGAAGCCTTGTAAGCAGTTCAGGCAAGAATAATTGGAGATTTGGAGAAGTCTCGAACTTTTAAAGAAGGGATTTCCCATGATGGCAGCAATGTTGTTGAAACTTTTTTGATGGCACAGTACTTCAGATTTTATTTTACACTTCTACCTTTAAGACCAAGCTTCGATCGCTTATTAAAATTTTGAATCAATATTTTGAACTGTTCAAAAGTTTTCATTTAGTTAAATTGTATGTTTTGACATTTATCATAAACTCAATCTGATTCATCAAAAAGCTGTATCATATATGTTCATATGACATGACAACACAAGTACAACAACGATCATGATAATTTTCTGTCTCATTATATGAAATAACCTCAAAGTACTATCAAATTGCAGTAAATGACATTATTTATTAAAACAGAAATAATATATGTGAACCAACACCTGAAGTGGTGATAGTGCGGTAGGGTAAAAACGAGTGGATACCGCTAGGTATTCACAGTTATCTTGAAAAAAATGAATATGTTGACAATAAAGACAACAACACTCAAGTTTTTACCGCAAAGTATCTTTTTATTGGGTCTACATGTTTCGCCTAATTGATAGGCGTCATCAGGACAATTATACAAAGAAATGTGGCTGTGAAGTATGAATCTTGCGGTTAGCGGTTTAACCGGAAGTATAAGTTAAATAATGGTAGTTATGGTGACGTTGTAGAAAATGAAAGTAAAAGTAGATTAAATATATAAATATTTATTTATTCAAACTAACACTTACCTTTTATTCTATTTATATATTTAATCTACTTTTAATTTCATTTTCTACAACGTCACCATAACTACCATTATTTAACTTATACTTCCGGTTAAACCGCTAACCGCAAGATTCATACTTCACAGCCACATTTCTTTGTATAATTGTCCTGATGACGCCTATCAATTAGGCGAAACATGTAGACCCAATAAAAAGATACTTTGCGGTAAAAACTTGAGTGTTGTTGTCTTTATTGTCAACATATTATTTATTAAAATTTTCTTTAGGAACCCCCCCCCCCCCCCCCCCCCCCCCCGGCAAAATTCAGAGAGCAGTGGTGTGCTATATGAAACTACGACTCCTAAGTATTGAAAACTACACTTTCTAAATATTTAAACTACACTTTCTAAATATGTAAACTACACTGCTAGCTTAAAAGGGGTAAACAGGTCTGGAACAGTATGAAAGGTAAAAATTTAAGTGTCCAAATCAGAACTGCATCCCTGATGTACCAGATATTGCATGCATGTGGCATAAAAATTTTCTCTGTCAATCGTTAATGCTTTATGTAGAATTGTTAAAGAATAGTAGATTTGCATAAATATTTTTGAACTGTAAAACATCAATTTTGAAAAATTGTTGAGGATAAAAATTTAATCTAAAATCATTGCCAGGAGATCATTACCATAGTTACATGACATTGACTTGTTTAAACCAATAGGACATGAAATACAATTTACGCCAATTTAAACTTTTCTATTAGAAATGTTTAGTCAGTGTTATCCAGATTAAGATAGTGCATAATATTTGTTTGTTGGTAATGAGTGAATGTGTCAAAGAATTCCTATAATTACTGGTTGTATTTATTATTATTAAGTTTATGAAATGTGCCAAGTTTTATTATGGTTGTTACCGATACTTATATGTATTTGAAATCCTATGTTGAAATCCATTCTGTAATTAATGTTATAGGTATCATACTTGTAAACATTTATGGAAAAGGCCAAATAAAAACGATGTGTGTTTATGGTTTCAGACTGATCTTAAGCTTTTCATAAAGATATTTTTGACTATTATAATATACTTGTGCATTTTTTAAAAAAATAACTTATTTTATAAGAAAATCAAATACCAACATTATACATTGCCAATTTGTGGGTTATTTTTATGAATAACAGATCACAAAATGCCAAACTTTCAACCACTCAGTCGATAGTGTAATATAGACACTGAAACTGGACTTTCCTGAAATTTTCTAGTGTTATAAAAATATATTTTTAGATCTGACCTACTGACCCTATTATTTTTTTATATGAAACTGTAAACACACATTTACAGTCAGTGGACATAATTATTCATCACCTCTAATTTTTCCCTTAGGTTTCTATACAAATTTACAAATTTTCAAAAAATTATTGTGAAGTCATTTCACAACCAACTTTCATGAAATTTGCACCACAAGAAAGAAAAAAAGTTTTAAGTTATTTTGTTTACTTATATATTTTTTTTTTACAATTCTAGACTTCAGAGTTGTAATGATTTAATCACAAAAAAAAAATTATGTTGTCAAAAAATTGGATGAATATATACATCATATATGGAAAATAAGATGTCACAAATTTTGCGTAACTAAATCGTCACTCATAAACCAAGAATCGCAAATACATAGACAAATGAACAATGAAGTTTCAAATATATGTCTCTCTGACATTGAAAATTTCTTGAAATCTATGGGAAAAATCAAAGGTGACGAATAATTATGTCCACTGACTGTATTTTTTTGCCATAGTTCTGGTATCATAAATTCTATTTATAATTGTGATTAATATTTGGAATGTTTAGTCCTGTAGTTGTTCTGTAAACAAGTATTTTAACATTTTCTAAATATATTTATTTTTGACAAATTTACACATTAAAATGCTTCAGGATTCCTAATTTCTGAAGTTTTCAATGTAAAATAATTCATGTCAATAAATGACATTCTCAGTTTTCATGCTCAGTTACTTCTGAAAATGTTTGAAGTCAATTTTACAAGTGGAATTATCTTGATATAAAGATCTCTGAATAAAGGGGAGTCATTTTGACAGTTTGAATGGTATGTGATATTTCATCTTTTAAATAAAACTTTTATTTATTAATTTTAAACGTAGGTAGCGAATTTTTTGCCCATGATTTAACACTTTTATCTAATAATTTATATACAAGTTTTATTGTTACAAAAGTTAAACTGTTGGGTTGGTTTAACATAGTAGAATAAATTCTTGATGTATTTCTAGTATTTGAAACTTGCAGGGAAAATTTTTAAATGATATTTTTCTAGCAATTGCTAGAAATTCTTTGATTTGAATCAAAATCCCCTTGAATCATCAAAAGCACTTTTAAAAAAAACCAAAACCATCCATTGGAAATGCAAAAAAATTACAATAGGAAACAAAAATACTAAACATGCACTTTTCTAACCTTAGTTGAATGTATTTCTTAATAAATTTTTTAATACATTTTTTTAATGGGGAATTTATCAGTTACATACATGTATGTTAAAATATTTATTTTAACCTGAATTATTTATGTGTCTTATTTTATTTTGATAACTTAAAATTGTTAAAATATTATATTAATATAATATTCTATAATCATTTATCATATCAAAATGTTAGGATGTGTTCACACATGATTAACGCAAGAACTAATTGATATGTGTATTTTGTATTGTGTTAGATATGATATTTGTCTGTTTGCAAAATTTATACCAAAGGTACACATTAATGTATTCAGTATTATATGTATATCATCGTTAAATTTGTATATTATTGTAATATCATGCAAGTGCTGTGATAATCGTAAACAGAACGATTCTTTATCATTTTGTAACATATTTTGCGTGCGATTTAAAAAGCAGTGTATACAATTGAATATTTTTTCTTTAGACCACCATACAGTAGAGATTCAAATAAAATAACCCGTTGGAAGATTTTTTTATTATTTTACATTTTCTGCCTCAAATAATTGTCACAATGGTCACATTCAAGTGATATTTACAAAAGTATGATAAACCAGTAGGTGTTTTTATATAGGAAATGAAAGTTTTTTTGTTTTTTATATAACCTAAATGTCTCCGTGACAACAGAGTCATCTTTAAATATAGTATGTCTCTTGGACTGAAGTAAGATAAATACCACATCATTAACCACCTATCCATTTATATCACTGTATTCTCAGCATGGCAATATTTACATTTTAATCATTAGGTCAACTAAAATTGATTTATAGAATTTTCGAAATCAGTTTTTAGACGACTTCCTGTTGTAAATTCTTGCTGTTTTAGCAGTTTTAGCACTGTCTTTTTTTTAATCAGTTTTTTCTGACCTAAATGAAAAGAATTTTATTGTCACCTAAATTATTTATGTGTCTTATCTTATTTAACTTAAAATTGTTAAAATATTATGTTAATATATGTGTACATGTATACTACATGCATTAGATGAGATAGACCATATTAGAACTAAAAGGAATTTTTGTCAATGAAAATCTACATATCAGGTTTAACTGGACTTCTCATTGCAGTATCAGGATCATAAAAATTATTGGTGCCAAAGTTCGAAATAAAATTTTTAATATTTCAAATTCATTAAGAATAATTTTATATTATAAAAAATGAAGATATTTACCTTTTTTATAACAAATATAGGTTTTGGTAATGTATGATTTTTCATTTGTCACCATAAATTTGTTATTTTTACAGTGTAATCATCATAAACTGAATATTTCGTATTTTCGTCTCTCCGTAGATTACTTATTATTTGTATTGATGTCTAAAAACAAATGCTGAACAAGAATAGGCATGATATTAGCAGGTATCTTATTATGTGTAATCCATATTTAATATTGTGGAATGAATTTATTAAGGGGGGCAACTGCAGAAATTTACTATAACTTTTAATACTGTGATATAGTAATGCAGCCAATATGTAATGATTGATTGTGATTTCCTAATAATGATATCTGACAATTTTGGAAACAAACCTTTTTTTTCTTTCATGTTATTGTGTCAACAATTAAAGTACTAATTAGAGTTCCACTAACGAAGTCTCAAAATAATAGAATATGTACATATAAAACATACCCGAGGAGGCAAGAATTTTATTATAGACTGCCCCCTCTTCAGAAATTTTAGCCAACATAATACTTCAATTTTTTTCTTTTTTTATGCCCCACCACGAATGCGGCTGGGGCATATAGATTTACCCTTGTCCGTACATACACATTCCGATTCGGTTAAGTTTTGCGTTCAGCTCCATTTCTCAGAAACCTATAGTAATATATCAATATTATTTCATCACTATAGTCCTCTTGTATAGTACAACACAGTTCAGCAACACTTGGGTCACTGTGACCTACATTTCATGCTTCAGTGACTTTGGTTAAGTTTTTGCGTTTAGGTTCATTTCTCAGAAACCTATAGTAATATATAATGATATTTTACCACTACAGTCCTCTTGTATAGTACAACGCAGTTCAGTAACACTTGGGTCAATATGACCTACATTTCATGCTTTAGTGACTGGTTAAGTTTTGCCTTTAGGTTCATTTCTCAGAAACTTTTGAGTTCCCTTTTTGACAACAATTTTTCATTACAAACACGTTTTTGCATTTTAATTCACCAACATATTTCTTACATTTGAAAAAGATTTTTTTTAAATCTGCTCATTAGAACATATAATAAAAGAAATCAAATTCATACTGCTATAGCTCCATACCTTAGACATCCTGTTGTCAATGATACTTAAACAAAAAAATTTAGGTCAATATTATTAAACCTATATTGTTTTTAGGGCAGGACATCCGTGTCTTATAGACACATTTTCTAGTTTCTTCTTTTTTTTTTTTGGAATGTTAAATTTCTCTCAGATTATGGAAGCAAAAAAAGGCCACTATTTCTATACAGTATTATTTGGTAATAACAAACAACTTAGTATTCAGCTTTGCTGCATGTAAACATTGGTAAGTCTGTAGATTTCTATACAGTATTATTTGGTAATAACAAACAAATTAGTATTCGGCTTTGCTGCATCTAAACATTGATAAATCTGTATGAATAGATGTTAGTTTCAGAGTATATAATATTTTATTTACATCATTGAAATAGCACAATTGTCATGTATGGAAAAGGAGCACAAATGAAAATCGTGCAAGTGTCATGTTATTTTAAAAATATCTAAATATATTTCATACACGCATTTAATTGTACATATAGTTACAATGTAGATTTTTAATTAAATGTGTATAAATGACCTACTAAATTATAGGTAATTAATGTCACTCAAATTATTGACCCCTGACAATGTTAGGAGATAACATTTCACAAGTAATGACATATAAAATATACTACATGTAGTTAAATTTACGACCTAATTGTTGATTTGGTATTTTAGTCAGAATGCATTTACTAGTGGAAAAGAAATAATAGATATTTGTATTGGACCATGTTTGGCAGATGAATGTAATTTATCTACTCAAATAATCTTAAAAATCTGGTTTTCAGACACCACGGCCCCTCTTTAAAAGTTGCCGACTGAGCAAGTTTATTTGGTTTTTAGAACAAAATTGCTGGCGTTATGGTTTAAAAAAAAAAAAAACCTTCGTAATTTGGCACCAAAAGTACTCATCAAGGTCTGCTGACCCAGATTCAATTTTCAAGCATTTCATAACATTGATCAAGTCAAAACAAAAGTAAAAAAATATTTTCAAGTGACCATTCAATGTTTTTGATAAACATACGATTTGTATATGCCAAACATCAGAGGAGTGAATGTTTCTAATCGGGATTTGTATGTCACCAAAATAAACACCTAAATTGAAAATCTATTGCCTCTTTTGACAGGCTATAAACTATAAAAAAAAAAAAGAATTCTCTACCTATTTATTATATATAAATTTATTTAGATTGCCTTACTGTGTGTCTGTTATGTTTGGGAATATCTATTTGTTTTTCTTTAAAATGAATTTAAGGTGGTACCCAACACTTTCACTAAAATTAATTTGGCTCGTTTAATTTTCATAAAATTTTGACAAAGTATTTACTTTGACCAATTGACAAAAATTTTAAAATTTCAAAACATTTGAACCAACCAATTCATCAGAAAAATTACACTGATTGTATAGCAGTTTGACAAACACTAATATTGATCATTGAAAAGCTTAATATTCCATCAACAACACAACGTTATTAAAACGTTTAGCTGATTTTACAGAGTTATCTCCCTGTAGTGTTAGGTACCACCTTAAAAAGTGTTATACTACCGTTTGTTCCAATATTCTTAATTAATTACTGTCTTTTCCACTGCTCAAATGCCTCAGATTTTTGGTAACATTGATTCTTCGTTTTTGTGGGCAAATCATTGATTTTTTAGCAAAATATGACATCATAACAAAATAATCATTAATGTGACAGGTTCTACTCTTAAGATATTTTTTGAAAAGGCCTCTAGATCTTGTTTATTCATAATTATTTTGATTTCCTTCAGCACAAAATTTTCAACCAAGATGAAGATAACAAGACCAAATCAAAATATGTCTATATGACCGAGTAGTCAATGAATACTGGTCATGATCAGTTACAACACATGTAAATTACATAATGCTTCTCGATAGATATGAATTGGTCTTAATCGGTCTTAATTGACTACATGGTTAAATATCTTGTTTTTTACTTGTTATCGTAATTTGTCCGAACAATCAGAGATCAGGAAATCAAGACAGAAAAGAATAAACAAGACAGCAATATGGACATTTAAGATACAAAATGGGTTACAAGTGGAAACACGGATGATGTCAAACACTGGAAAACAGAAAATACAACATATTATTCCAGAAAATTGTTAACCATGTAAATATAATAAATTTAATCATATTAATATGATTTTTTCATGAAACTGAGATCTGATTATTAAAAAATAATAATTTGGGAGTCCACTCAAAAAAAATGCAAAATTGTAGGTCGATAGATTTTTTTTGGTACATTTAAGTTCTTGAAAAAATACAAAAACTATTGATTGATTTTTGAGGCAGGTAGATTTTATTTATTATTTAATATTTATTTCATGTAAGTAGTATTTATATGCAATTGAGTTTCCATTTTAAAGAATCAAAATCCAAAAGCAATCAAAAGTCTTTTACTCACAATTATCTACTATTTTGTAATTCAATACTTGCCTTCATATATATGTTTGAAATACTTTTCATTTGTTCAAAAATTTTGTTTTTTATGTCTCATAATCAAAACGTCCCTACTTGTTGATGAGAGATGACATAGTGTAAAAGTTGAATCAAATTTTTGATAGATTTTCTGTCACCCTGGGGAGTGAAGACAATCACTTCATTGATAATATGTATAATTTATGAGATTTATACTGTTTTGTTTTCTACACATAATTTTGTAACAAAGTTTTGAAAATAAATTTTATTTCAGTGACTTGTTGTTTTTGGCATAGGAGGAAGGTTAATTTGACTTAAGAGTTTGTATACTCCTCAGAAGGGAGAAGTTTAAAAGACTGGAAATTCTGAGTGAAGACTTTCATAGTTGAGTAACAGCTGGTGTTGTGAAAAAAAAATTGTCTAGCGAAATAATTATAACCTCCTTTCACTAAAGATGTCATATATTTAAAAAAGAGTTTATGTTGCGCAAATCCACACTTTTAAAGCAATTAATTTTCAATCAAAATTCCACAGACTTTGATATTAATTATTTAATGCTTTTTTCAATTTCAAGGTGTTGCAATGTATGGCGGCTGGTTGCTTCAAACAGTGATGAAAGAAAATCCAGTTTGCTGTAATTCAACAGCACATTTCTTGTCTTTAGAGTACATGACAATAAAGTTATGCTTCTAGTAAAATATCTCTCAAACGTATTATTAAAAAAATGTAAAAAAACATGGATACTGGTAATATTTTTAAAACAGAGGTTACAGGAATTTTGTAAATTTCTTGTCCTGCTATATCCCATTCTATATATATATATTTATAATTTTTCTGGTATGTCATGTTTTTTTCTGGCTCATATGTGTATTGGTCCAGGATAACATGAATGGACTTTAAATGTTTGTTTATTCAATTAGATTTGAATAAATGCTTGCTATCACTTCCATATCTAACAACGTTACTGGCAGTTATCAGCTCCGCATACATCTGATAGAGAGGCGTTGGATAAAGCTTTGGAATGATATAGTTGTATCACTTCATTACCTGAAAAAAATACAAACCTATATAAATGTATTTTAACATATCAATATAAATATAAAGTCATGTTTGACTCGCACCCCCTTAAAAATAAAAAATAAAAAATGCTGAAATCAACAAGGCCAATTCAAGGAACTTTGGCAAAAGTTGGTTGAAGACGCTATGACCTCTAGATAAAATAAACCTTTTCCCATGTTCAGTCCTGCGAGATATTTTGGGTTGATCCTTACCCTGTATCCATACATTTTAATATTGCATTGTTAATGGATTTTATACTGTTGCATCTATTATAAAGAAATTTTACCTCTAGGACCAAATTTGGAGAAGCTGTAACATGTTTAAAGATTTTATCCCATTCCTTGATGATTGGACCCTGTTCAGAAGATACAAGAATCTAGATTTATCTTGAAATTAATGCTTAAAAATTTTCTTGGTGACTTCTCCTCTGAATTGATATTAAACATAAAACAAGATACACAAATCTTTGGTTTAAACATTGAACTAGTTCATTTGTTATTATTTGAGGTGATCAACTGTTTAAAAACAGGCCTATTTAAAGGATGAATTTCCATAAATGGTCAATGTTTGAAATTTATGATATATTATCTTCTTGATTTCTTACAACAGTTTTGTCCCTGTTATTGTGGAAGGAGAAAGGTAATATAGAATATATTTTTTGGTATAAATCAATGTGTATGAAACCTGTAGTTGTGTTATGTCAAAACACTAGGCAATTAGCAATCTCATAAGGAGAAAAGGTTATTTGTTTATTGCAGCAATACAAAAAAACATTAAAATATTGCCATCACATGACATCCCTGGTTCGATTCCAGTTCGGGATGAAAATTTCAGGGATCAAATTTGCGATGCCCTATCAACACCATTTGCGTGGATGGTCTTGTTAACGAGGCTAGTACGTTGGATGGGAGAGCAACACCCTTAGCACGTAAAAGACTCCTTTGTAGACGTCGAAAAAGAGTAGGCTAAAATGCCACTAAAGGCCACTAGTGGAGATGGATTAGTAAAGTTGGTATAACTTGTTTCCCAATCCACTATAAATAAATAAGTTTAAACTATACCTGACGTCCCTCGTAGTCTGTCGTCGTCTCCTTTAGAGATCTCTGAAACCACTTGGCCATGTAATTAAAACAAAACCTGGCAGCAATGGTCCATTTAACATAGGATCCTATGGGAAATTTACTTAAAGATCTTCTTGTCTGAAACCACTGAGCCAATTGGAATACAGTTTAGCAGAAATGATCCTTAGATGGTCCTTTATCAGAGTCACATTGTATGACCTGGACTGCCATCTAGGATATCCACCACAGGCAAACATAGCTTCCAGAGCCGTACAGAGCTTAACGCAGAATCCTGTTTGGAATTCACATAAATCAGTGATGCTATTGGAACTTGACAGGAATGTTCCAGACTGCCAGCCAAGATGGCCAAAGTCAAACTTCCAGCCTGCAATTGTTTCAACGTGAGCGATACAGTCTCTTGGGAGCCTCTAGTTGGTTGATTGTATTACATTCGTTAGACCTATAAATAATTAGTGAGGAATCGAGGAGCGATAACCGGAAACAGGTCAATAAGTAAGCCGTAATTACAAATGCTGTCATATTATCTCCCCTTACTTTGTTCATAATATTCTGACAATCTCACTGGAACTGGCTTCTGTCTTGTTACCAAACTATGTCTTTCAATTTTCATTTCCACACATGTAAGAATAGTGGTTATCTGTGTCATAAATAAAAAGGTACGCGATAAAGAGAGCCCTCAGAAATCAAGTATGCAACTGTGATATAATATTTGTATCTAAGAGAAGTAGAACATACTATTTAACTATTATGACAGCTATATTTGTAGTTATGTGAATATGAGTATCATAAAATATTGAATGGCCATTTCGTTGACTGACAACTCGTCAGCATTGCTCGAGATCAAAGGGTTGGAAAACTGGTTAAAGATATAATGATGAATTAATAAGCACGACCACTAAAATCCAAAACCATTAAAACAAAAAGGAATCCAAACTCAGCTAAGGGTTACCTCTGTATCAACAGGAAGAGCCTTAGAAATTTCTTATAATTTTGTCAAATTTTGAACGGAAAATTTAGAGCCATTTGAGTAATGAATCATTTCAGAACAAAAATTCTGGCTACTGGGCTGTTATGTCCTCGAGGACTTACAGTCCACCAGCAGTGACATAGACCCAGTTGTAGTAAGAAAAGATATAATGATGAATTAATAAGCACAACCATTAAAATCCAAAACAATATAAATTTCATTAAAAGTTCACAATACCTTTTACAAGCTGAATTACTCATGAAACTAAATTATTTTAGAAACATTGTTTTTGCTTTTAGTGGTCAGTGAACAGAAACCTCCATTACCTTTGACAATGGGTACTCTATATATTTAAATTATTACATAACACTATGCCCGATAACTTTAGTATTATACAATGTAACAATGTAATGCAAGTGTGTTAATCGTAAATGCTATTTTTTGACACAACAGCACACAGAACCGCTAATATTTCTTTCCGACATTTTTTTTAAATTCGAATTCTACTTGTGCTTTGATTTTAATACCTGCACATTGCACTGACACGATTAACACGTTACACGCACAAGATCCGCGATGGATGATTTTTTTGTGGTTGGTAGAACGATCAGCCATCTGTAAATGTATCCCCAGAAACCAACAGTCGCAAGTAGCACTCATAATAAACGCAACAGGCACTAAGGGTAGTCTGACTTTGATACTTATCATCACACATTTACATAACTCATACTCATATCACACCCAGTCGAAATATAGATTAAACTGATCTCCTGCAGTCTCGCTTTTCTTGTAGAGTTTATTCGAACTTGTGTCTAGCGAATCTGGATTTATCTGCGTTCCCGTAGGTTTTGAAACCTCTAGATAGCCCATTGTACTATTACCAGATCTTAACCATCTGAAACAAATAAATTTACATAAGGGAACAACAATTTGATTTTTATTGGGGTCATCGATATAGAATACTCCTCCTAATTGCATACCCGTTTAGTCAGAATCAAGTATGCTAAAATAAATTTCATTTCTATTGTCACTAGTTTTCATATTTAGTATATTTGCATGTGTATTATGAACTTTTTAAACTTTTGTTACATAATTTGTTCTAAAAGCCATTAAATCGTATTTAATTAATTTCTATAAGATACTTACATGTATAGTCAATGAATCACCACCATTTTCCAATTTTGGCAAAACGTTCATGGTTTAGAAAAAAGGTGGAATTAAGAAGAATTTCTTAATAATTCAATATACTATTATAAGGAGTAAATAACTACAACTATGTGGTAAACTGGTTGGTGTTGCAAATCTTATGCAAATAAGAGGAATATTCTATTAACGGATATCCAATTAAATAGGGTTGACTGTACTAACAAAATATTTCCAAGATTCCTCTGTGAAAAAACGAATAAAAGCATAGGGATTTCATAGGGGTACCGTGGCATAGGAGGTTCTGTTCACAAGAACCTGTGGCACAGGTAGAATTATATCTCATCAATTGTGCTCAAGGTCGGAATTTTACCCCAAAATGTTAAATGAGCAAATTCAAATGCCAAACAAAATCAAAGGGTAAAATTAAAACCATCTTAAGACAGAGATATGCAACGGGGAGATAATCCTTAGTTTCCACAAAATTTAACAATCTTATGACAGTACAGCTGTCAATTTCATAGTGGTGCCGAAATACATTAATTTAAAAATTATCTTGTACTTCCAATGGATATGTATTTTATATTTCAAACATACCTAAAACAAATTCTCAATGTAAATCCAAGTATGGAATCATCCTTAATCTGTAAACTTAAATCAAAAGATGGTACCCGCAACTCTTCTGGGACGTTAAAGAAAACTGCCACCTAAAAGCACAAACTCGAACGTTTTTTATGATAGCCCATGCATGTCTCACGTCAGATTTTATGGTGATGATCCAGAAGAGGTGTCTATTAAAAATAATACATTATAACTTTCCACGGTATTTAACAAGAGGTATACTAGTATTCATTTTTTAAATGCTTTAGCGTTTTCAGTCTGGCAAAAAGTTTGCATTAACCCTTCAATGCTCATATTGCTAACAGGAAATGTATGCTCTCCAATATTTTTAATAACCCGATTTTCGATAGCAAGTGTTAAAATTCTTACTCTTCTTTTAGGCTGATCAAAATTTTTTATTATACTAACATATTTTGCCGAGTATAGTTTTATTCACTCTATTGCCTCCAAGGTTAAATATATAAAAAGGCACAATTTGCCCGACCATGTAAAGGTCTGGCTAATGAAGCAACATTTGTTGGTTGCAGTATTAATCTAATAATACAAATCCCACGTTTTTTTCTTGATATCAAGTTATCCGGACCATAAATGAAAGCGTAATTCTTCTGGATGTCCCGCATACAATGTAATTATCTGCAAACTTCTTAAAAGCAATATACATAACTTATTTCCATAGAGACCGCACAGAAACAACGAACTGGATTTGAACTTGCAAAAGATATATCTACACAATTATTGCTCTTAACATATGTTTTATCCTGATACCTTAAGCTATATTGCAACATATTTTTATATACTTTGTTGAACTCCACGACGGGTGCCGTATACAGAGCAGAAATCGAATCATACCCTTCAGGAGCACCTGCGTTCATTCCTGGTTTTTATAGGAGTTCGTGTTGTTCATTGGTTTTTACTTTCAGTGTTTATTTATTGTGCTTGTGGCTGTTCATTTGTCTCCCCAGGTTTGTCTGTCTAATGGATTGCAATTTTGTGTTTGCTACTTAAGTATTATTTTCCCTTTTATACAAATACTGCATTGGTAAACATGAGGCCATGTATCCATCTCTCCTCATCTCTCCTCGTCTGTCTAAATATACTTTAATCTAGCTGTGGCCCAAAACCTAAGCAATTGTTCCAACAAATTACCTCTGACAACAAAAAACCAGATCCTGTGCTCTCAAATGTTAGTTTTCGGGTAGCAATTGGAATCTGTAAATCAAAACAAAAACAAAAACAAAACAAATATAAATAGTCAAATCATCTTTGGTCCCGACAAAAATTATATTACATTTTTTTCTGTGAAAATAAGAATACTGACAGAAACTTTAGGTACACCTGTTATATATCGAACCCAATGTTTCATGTAATAAACACTCATTGACGCATTTTTATCAACAGTCAGTCCAATGAATAAGCTTAGGTTCAGGTATATGTACTTACATCCTTTGTCTGTAAGACTAATGCGTTAGATCTGTCAACATTAAATGTATATCCTGGCCATTTATCTCCTTTTACTGATAAAGATGCTTTCAGTTTGGTATTATAAACCATTGCAGCAAGTTCAGTAATTGCTTGAAGTGCTACAACAGTATCCTGAAAATAAAATTTATTCGTATTTGAAAAAAGTATTTTTAAATATTTCTAAAAATATTCAAATTTCTAAATCTTGTTAGAATATATATAATAGGAAACTTTCCAACAAATAGTGAAGGTAATAGACATTCCAAAGCTTATCCAAAATGGCTACCTATTTACTTCGAAATATCAATTGCACCACGTTTTTTTTTATCAAAGTTATATTTATAGGTCCTTAACTTCATTTTGTGGTTTCTAAACAAAGGCATCTTGAAACCTTTCATAGCGTATTAAGCTCCTGAATCTTTTTTATGTATTTTCAACAAGACGAGGAAAGGTTTAATACTTCGTTAATATAAATATATTTAACGTGTTTTCAGGTTATTCTACACAGAAACGCAGATGAAAATATATCAAACAAAAGGACCAATTCAATGGAATTGAAGACAAATGAATTAAGACATGTTCGTCTTGCTCAAAATATTTCTTAAATTCGTGCATGGGTTTTATAAAAAATGAAAACAAAACAAAATGGTATATTCTGTAATATTTCATCTGAAATTCATGTTGAGATATATTTCATTGATAATTAATTACCTGAGTTGAAATAAAACCACCGTATGGGTTTCGTTGCTTGTTTAGCCATTTTACGACCTTGATTGCATTGGTTACATCTTTCCTTTCATTATAAATCGATAATACGTAGGAAGTTATTTCGATATCCACTGCTCGAACTTTTTTCTGTGGAGGCTCCCAGTATCTATATGGCTGAATTATTTCAGCTTCACTGTCTGATAATTTCCAGTATTTCATTCCCCCTAGAAGGAATGGAACTTACCTCTTAATTAATAAATTAAACTTACTTTAATAGTTATCAATGGGGACGTTCACAACTGGAAAGTTAAAGATCACTGGTGTATATAAGATGCAGGTAATTTCTAAATATTGGCAAACGACTACCAAAGCAATCAGACAGTTGGCAAATTCCAGGAGTGACTTCAGCTGCTCCAGATGTGTAAGCAATTCCAAATATATATTGTCAGCTAGAAATTTCAGCATGTTTCGAGGGTGGTACAAACTTGGTTTCATGCTTTGCATTTGTATTTTTATTTTACTTGTTTTCGTATTGGAAGGTTGTTAGTAACTGTATTTTGTACATATTGATAAATCCACAACGTTCCGGCCTAATGTATATTTTTCGTTTATAATGAATGACATTTGAGATACCCCGTCCAAGTTACAATACAGATAAAATCAGCAGATAACGATTTGCATTTATATTATCGAATATACATAAAGGTTATTTTCAATTCTTACGTTCTGTCAACATTTATCTAGCCTTTTACTGAATTATTTTGTCCTTAGGATATACGTTTTATTAATATCATTATTCTTATTATTTTGTATAATGTACCACGGAAGGCGTTTTCAACAGTAAAAACAGTTCCCCAACTTTATTTATCCAATATTTTCCAATCATTAATCCCTAACAGTAAGTATATTACCTTCTGATTGTGCTCTGGATTCTATTTCTATCAATAAAGTTTCTGTAACAGGGAGATCGAATAATGTCAAAGCATAGGTAGCGATTACAAGTTCATACAATCCAAAGGCCGACAGCTTCTCTTGGGAGATTATAGCTTTGGCAATAAAATCTTTTGCTTTGTTTATGAACTGTTTGGTAATCTGTACAATCTGGGGATAGGGATTAAGTAGTATATTTAATGTGTTCAATACAAAACTTTTTCTCTACTATGTTTACCTGAATATAAAACATGAAAGGCATATGGTTTTAATATGGTTTTATTTAACCGGTCCAGTTCTTACTGATGCCAATGTTTCATCCGTGTTTCCTTTTTTTAAAATGCACAAGTGGCTTTTCGGGAATATCCCGAACGTTTATGAATTATGTCCACTGCGGAAATGCCCCAAATATTTTGGGAGAGCTGATTTTCCAATTTTCCTGTGAATTTCATATATTTTTGCATCATATATGACGTCACCACAAACAAATGTGACGTTTCAGAATATGTGAAAGTTCTGTTTCCGAAAGTTTGATACATGTTGAGTTTTAAGACATACCTTATTGTTATTATAAACGTAAAGAATAGTAATGAAGTCCGGAGTTTTTCATCAAGAAATCAGTTGCCTACGTGAGACACACATTCGTTACAGAATAAGAAAATGTAAGGAAATGGGATAAACATCAATAAGACAATATCTTTTTACTGGAAATGAGTTTCCAGATGCATAATAGACAACAAATTAGATAACAGGAAAGGTCAAGAATGAAATATCAACCAATCAAACCAACTGAATTGACAGAACTCCGCAAAAAAAATAACATAAAATAGAAGGTTCTCATTAATTTTCTTAATTTGTTGTGTTTCCATGCTATATTCCTTCAGAATTGCCCCATCGACTAAGTATGTACATACCATTCATAAAAACTTGTATTATAGAATATGTTTTCATTATTCACGTCTCAGTTTCAAAAGATTTAACCTTATTTTGTATCTTTTAATTTTTCACCTTCTGCATATTTCTATTAAGCCTCTAGAATTCGTGTTTTGAATACTCGATCAGCTTATAGAAAATACATTTTTACCTTTAACATAGAAATAAAATTGAAACAATTTAAAATTAACAAATTTATTTTGAAATGTATTTGTATAAAAGCAGATTTCCTTATCTTTTACGTACATTTTCTGGTATCTGATTGTGCTTTATTGCTTCTTTCAATGCGATAAGGACATAGGAAGTCATACTGACTGAACTTGATGCTGAGCCTCCCTGTGTACAATGATAAAAAAAAACAACGTTAATTTGTGCAACGAACGTCTTGTTAAAGTCACAATTGTTAGATATTGAAAGTTCAATTTACACCGAATTTGGAAACTCAATCTGAGTTTATCCATTTGACATTGCTCTTCAACCTTTTGGACTGTTTTGGTTTTCAATATTTGAGGTCATGAGCACAAAAATCAGTATCAAAGAATCGTATTTCATAATTGACTTTAAAAAAACAAGGAGTTTTCCACAATAGAAAATATGTTGATATTTTACAATTTTGTTCCCTTCAGAATGTTTAGTCCGGTTTATCTGAACATGATATGCAGTTTGAGAATTTCTTCACAACGTATGACGTTTGCTGTTCGTTTATTTGTACGAGTCTTTTCGACAATGTACATGTATTTTTCTTACCATGTTACAGTAATTTGTAATCTGGTATCGTGAAAAGGCATAAAAAAATCGACCCACTTTATAGAAGAATCTTTTCTCTTTGGTGGACGGTCTTAAAATAAGTGAACATATGAGGTCAATAACAATGTATCATCCTCCTGTTAACATCTTAAATATTTCTTCTTCTATCTATTCTTTTGTTTTGTTTGGGTTAGTCTTTAATTTGTTTATGTTCATACTAGACATTGAACCCGCGCAAGCGCGGGAAAATAAGAATTTTTTTTTTTTTTTTTTTTTTGTGGTGGCCATATTGACTATAAAAAGTTGTTGCGGCCATGTCATTGATGGAACAGGAACTCAATATGGATGTTGTGGCAGGCTTCCCATAAACTTTCCTGTCAAGTAGGTGGTTTCAACTGATAGTTTCATGTCTATATATGATGTAGTATTCCAGAATTGGATGTGAATGCAAACTTTAACCAAGTCAATGAAGCGTGAAATGTAGGTCAACGTGACCCAATTGTCACATGGCTGATTGTTACTACCGAAGATGGAAACACTGATGAAGTAGACTATATGCCACGTAGAATTACTAAAATGGACCTTAAGGATCCATCAAAGTCAAAATCTCTGACGAAAACACAACCACATAGATTGTCAATATTTTTATTGTTACAATTAATTCTGAACTGGAACTTGATGAAAAGCTTTCATTAAATACACATTTCATAATGCATTACCTTTTTCCTTCAGAATAAATATGAAAATGAAATTGTAGATGTAAACATTTCCTTAGTGACGGATGAATTCTTCAAACGATGCCGTGAGTTCCGTAGAGCATATTTTTGGAAATCAATTGTTACAATTGTTCCATTGTCATTATGAGCAGGGCAAGCGAGGCTTAATTTCACAAATATATCCAATAATCAGACGATAAAAGCATTTTTAGTGTGTGGCTGCGTGTGATGTCCACGTTTATATATTTATCAAAAATGTCCGAGATAAATTTCGTCATTAATGATCAAGATGACCATTTGTTAAACATATTTTTATCTAGGGCTTACAGGGAATTGTATGGTAGAGATATATTTAGACAGGTCACATTACAAATGATGTAAAAATAGATAATGGTTGGTGTTATCACTTTGTGCCAAGGTAAACATCCGAGCAATTCAAAAAACACTAAGTTAGGAATTCCTTTGAACTTTACCTTATTTCTTCATAATCTTCAAAGTTCATAACCTTTACAGTTAGGAGAAATTGCGTTATTGTTGAAAAACAATCCTGAATACATGAAGCGGAAACATCCCACTTGAGGGGGGATGTTTTTAATTTGTTTTATTCTTCTTCCGTAATTTCAAACAGAAATACATTTAAAATAAGTGCATACTTGTTTATTTAAATCAATTTGTTAAAATGATGCATTCGAGAACCTTCTAAGGTATGCGTTGGGAGAATTCATATCGGAAAGTGCATACAAATTCCATTTGCACATAAACAAAACTGTAGTTTAAATTTATAAATGCAGATTGTCAAATCCGATAATAACCGTTATAATCTGAACCATACATCGTTTATTTTGAACCACGCGTTTTGCCGCCTATTCGGCTAATTCGTAAATTTAGTATTATAGATAACATTTCTTCTTGAAACAACTGATTCCTCTGAATACAGGTGTATTTACATCTGTACTACACGACGTACCTGCATCCCTTTGTTGTACACGATACCTTTCTCTACAAATTGACCAGTAAATTCTTGACGTCTCATCAAAAACTGAGCTGCCTTACGCATAACGTTGGGATCAATGTATGTATAGTTTGCTGCTGAGGCAAATGATTTTAAAACGAAAGCTGTCAGCCTGTGAAAATAAAGTTAATTTAAGTCTTATAATAGGCAAACAATTCTTCCGGACCACCTGACTTGATCCCAATTTCATGGTTAGGGCCGTGTTGTTCATATTTTTTTCATTTTTTTGTTCTGTTATGTCTGTATCGCCCTCATCTATCACCCAATTATTTTTGTCTCTTGCTTTATGATTATTGATCGTGTCTTCTGATTTTTCTCACTTCATATTTCAGTTTAATAAGATATGAGCCTATTTATAAATTTCATTTGCCTTTCAAAGTCTTGTTTCTACAGCGTAGCTGATACAGACATTCAAGAAAAGTCCTCATTACGAACCTCATCTAATCTGTAATAATCCTGTGATTACTTTAGATATTTGGGAAAAATATATTCTCTCAGATATTCTGCGACCGTTGCCAAAATGCTAGATGTTTTCTTCAAAGTTAATCATTCCCCTTACAATAAAAAATAAATAGGATGATATTTCCCTTACCATGTTGAGCCTTGTCTGTCCGATTTACCAAAAGCAGAATATGATCCGTCATAATGGGAATATGATAATTGTCGTTGGTACCCTGTTCAGTAAAGTACGATTTATTAACATTGTCTTCTGTATCAAATTATATCTCAAGGATATAAACCTTCAAATGATTTGATATTCGAGCATTTTCTAAAAGAAGAAATGAACCCAAATTTTTCTTGTTGTTTTCTTGATTTCCCCCATTTAAGAACACGGGGGGAAAGTTTTTTACAATAGGTTTAATGTGGTAAAATCTCAAAATAGTCCGATGTCATGGAAGTAGCTCAAATCTTCTCCTATGTGAAAGATTATAGATTAATTACCAAGGAATATGTATACTAGTATATCATTTTGACAGGATCAAACAAAACAAAATATTTAAAATATCTCAGCCGTATACATTGCACATTGCACGAAATGACATTATTGATAGGGGCCTATCCCTTTTCTCCCAATTATCTACTTGGATTGTAAAAGTAGGCGAATTTATCAAGAAGGCTGAAAAGTTATTGATATTGAATAATCTATACCAAAATTGTCAAGCATTTGACATCATTGAATTTTCACTGAACGAACAATGGATACACATTATTTTCCTAAATTTATACTAACACTTCTTTTAAAAAAAATATTGGACCATATTGTAGGTCCAAGAGCACATTTATCAATCAGTTATTTGTCTTTTGTGTTTCTTTATAGAGAGGAAATTGTTGAGCTTCACGGCGGTGGTTTTCTCATATGGTATATTTGGCCTCTTTAATAATAGTTTGCTTTATTCGTATATTTCTCTTTTTATTGATATTTTTTCTGATGTTTGCAAGAAATTGGAATCAAATTTCCAAAATTGAAATATTATGCAACGCAAAAAAAAACGTCTTAGTATGACCTATATGAATGTCTTAAGATTTATAACAATCTCAAGATCAGGTTAGGTCATATATGGTACATGTACGTTATATGATTTAAAATAAAGCTTTATCCTTAAATACGTTTTTATCCATGTCCTTTTGGAAGGTGAAGAAAATAGTCGCCTGACCTGTAGAAAGAGACAAGCTACGCCACTGCCAGGAGGACTCTCTTGCTCAACACGTTTAACTAATATACTAAACTTTATAACCGCGCGTTAAATACCGGTATGTTGCATTTCTATGTGATTTTACGAATGAACTGATGACAATTTAATATATAAAGATATAAAATTGTGTTTCGTGATGCCTAATTAAGACGTTCATTTTAACTGATCTACTTAAACGACATATTATACAATATTTAATTATTTTGCATTTAATTACACTCGAATGCATTCAACAACAAAATGTGTTCCTTGGTGAATCATATAAATTTCAATTCCGGAGCTTTTATAAGCTTATCATACTCAAATTGCTATGTACATATTATCACTTTTTCTGCAAACGTATATCGTAAAATATCAGCCGAGAGACACAATGTGAAGCTTTTTCGGCGAGTGAGCGTAGCGAACGAGCTAAAAAACTTCATATTGTGTCGAGCGGCTTATATTTTACAATATTTGTTTGAAGAAAACTTGATGATAAATTTATCGTATTGTTAACTAGCAATCTTAATGGAATTTCTTACTTTTCAATGGCCATCTCCCTATAACCGGATGTTTTCCTGATATATTCGGGTCAACGTTGGGTCAAACATTATGACGTCGCTGATATTTTCGGGTCAGCTCATATTAGGGTCGGGTCAACTCTTTACGACGTCACAGTTCCGAAATACGGGAAATTGTGAAGGCCTCAGCAGGTCGATATAGGCATGCAGAAATACAATAAAGAAATTTTAACTTACCAGCAGAAAGAAATTTATCCACCTTGTCGATGATGTCATGTGTAAGTCTGTTAGTTACGTTTAGATAGACAGTTATTAATACATTAGGAACAAATCGTATTAAATTTTGTTCTCCACATCCATACGACATTTGAAGTAAATCTTCTACACCAGATAGTGTAGTTCCAATTATATCTCCTGAGAAAAAACCAAAAATAAAATTTTAAAACGCCTTTTTATTAACATTTTATCTAATTCTTGTCTCAATATCCAAATAATAACTGCTTCGTATATAATATATTTTTTCACTTGATGTCGGATATTAATATAATCGTCTGCCATTGTTAAAGTTGTCTAGACATCAACCAGTTTTGCGTCTTTTTCAATGAAAGTTTAATAAATACTAAAGAACAAATCCTCTATTAGTAATTGTTTCGGCAATTATTTGATATTTAGATATATGGTTCAAATATTATGTTAATAATTTTGACCTTGAGTTAAAAATACGGTTTCAATTCTCTCCGGCAAAGTAATTTACCTTCATTTTGGTTATCCCTATTATGCTCATGTCCATTTTTTATATCCTAAATCGACGAAATGTGCATATCTTGCATCAAAATTGGTATCAAAGAATTGTATTTACCACCGGAGTCGATACCACCGCTCGTTGACTCCAAGTCCCCGAGGGTATCTCCAGCTCAGTTGCTAGTATTTCGATACTCGCCCGAAATTGATACTTGAAATTTACTGTTAAAAAAGTAAAATTTGCAAAAAACTGAGGAGTATCTCTCTCGTGCATACCTCTGTCCTTAGATGATATTGGCATAACCAATTTTGGTCGCTTTGGTAATTTTCAATTGCTCTTCAACCGTTTGGATTATTGTTTTGGATTTCCATATTTTAGGCCTCGAGCACAACCTATGAGTCGTAAATCGAGAAATGTGCAGATCTTGTGCATCAAAATTGGTATCGAAGAATTGTATTTTATAATGACCCCTTTGGATTTCCAAGGTTTGTTCACCAATGTGCCCCATAATCCAGAAATTGGCAATATTTTCAGTATGAGAATTTATTTTGTAAATACTATACAGATTATGAAATAATAATGATTAAGTAAACGATAATGAATGTCCACAAAGATATTCAACAAGAAACAAAATATACTTAACAAGGAGTAAGTAAGTACTACATGTACTATCAATATATTCTTAATTGTATTAGAATAACACACCTATATATTTCTTACCAATGACAGAGATTTTTATAAACTCAGAATCTGTGATAACATTTGGTGGGAAAGAGATGCCAACAGTTGTGGAAAAAATATTCTTTTCTGTTAGATCTATGGAAATAGGTATGTTGTAATTTTGACGTATACCTTCGGGCTGAAAAAAAAATAATTAGAACTTTTCAAATGAGCATTCATTGTTTTCAAACAAAAATTACTACACGGACTCCTAAAAATGGTAAGATGTGGTTAAATGAAGCTATTGACACATCACACATAATCCGTTTATCAGTTTAATGAGAATATAAGCGATCTTGTTAACAAGCTGCATATAGCAATTAGCGAAAGAAATTTTTCAAATTGCAAGATCCTCAATTTAAGAAAAGATTTTACAACCTCTTTTGTGTTTTTGAAACTTTCTTTTTAAAGATTTGTTCAAAAGGTAAGCCTCAAATAAAGAGTCATCATTTCCTGATAATCAAAAATTTTTTAACCAGAAAAGCACCTGCTTTCTTCCTGAATTTTGATACCATTAGCTCAACTGTTAAGAAGAACAGAACTGTTAAATTTTCCAATATCGATGTTTGATTATACCTTGATTAATAAATCTCTTTCTACTGCATCTGCAACAATGGTTGTTCTAGCACTTGCTTCTATTTTAGTTTTTCCAACTTTTATTGGAATGAGAGGAAAGTACACTGCTTTTGCTGTATCCTTGTTTACATGGACAACCTAAACAGACATAAAATATTAATAGAAAGGCAGATAGGTTTCTTTGTTTGTGTTTTGTGCCACATTATAAAGCAATTAAGACTGAAGTTGAAAGCTACAGTTATCTTAAAAGAAATACATTGTACAACATGATTACAATTTTGAAATTTATTTGTGATATCTTAACCCGAAACTATTTTGTAAATTTAGAACAAAATTTTCAATCCAGATAATAGGGAACAAGGGAAAGTAATAAGCTCATTTTAAAAAGAACTAATAGCACAGGGGTGGTTAGTTTTGTTTGTTACTCCTTGTATTGTGTACTTTATGTTATTATTATAGCCATTGACCCTTTAACAGAAACGCTTTTGTAAAACTGATAATAAATTTTATTTGATTTGAAGTGATGTTTTTATTTGAAGGTCCTTTTCATAGATTGCAGTAATTGCGTGGTATGTCATTGTTGGCCTTTCCTGTTACATGTATGTAACGCACGGTCGACCCATAGGGATCACTCTCTGTCGTCTTGCGTCTTGCACTTGCGTCGTCACGCTTTTCTTTTATCCTCAACTACTCGTAAACCGCTCAAAGGAATTTGATGAAACTTTCGCTGTGCATTAACCTTAATGCAAAGGTGTGCATATATATATTTCATTTTTAAAAAATACAAAAAAAAAATGTGTGAGTCTTCCAATAAGACATGTGTCGCCTGCGGACGTCAATTTTTACAAAAGATATTAAAATTTTCTAAAAATGAATTATATATGCACACCTTTGTATTAAGGTTAATACATAGAGAAAGTGTCATCAAATTGCTATGAGCAGTTATGGAGTAGTTGAGGATAGAAGTTTTGAAACCCCAAAAAAATTAAATTTTTAAAAAATAAAATATATATGCACACCCGTGCATTAAGGTTAATGCACAGAGAAAGTTTAATCAAATTCCTTTGAGTGGTTATGGAGTAGTTGAGGGGATAGAAGTTTTGACCCCCCCCCCTTTTTTCAAAAATGTAAATTTTTACCAAAAAAATTCAAAATTTTTTAAAAATGAATTTTTATGCACACCTGTGCATTAGGGTTAATGCACAGAGAAAGTTTCACCAAATTCCTTTGAGCGGTTAGGAGTAGTTGAGGATAGAAGTTTTGAACCCCCTTTTTTCAAAAATGTCAATTTTTACCAAAAAAAATAAAAAATTTTTAAAAATAAAATATATATGCACACCTGTGCATTAAGGTAAATGCAAAGAGAAAGTTTCATCAAATTTCTTTGAGCGGTTATGGAGTAGTTGAGGATAGAAGTTATGCCCCCCCTTTTTTTTGGCAAACATGTCAATTTAAAAAAAAAAATGAAATTTTCTAAAAATGAAATATATATGCACACCTGTGCATTAAGGTTAATGCACAGAGAAAGTTTCATCAAATTCCTTTGAGCGGTTTACGAGTAGTTGAGGATAGAAGAAAAGTGTGACGACGCAAGATGCAAGACGCAAGACGACAGAGAGTGGTCCCTATGTGTCGACCATGCGTTCCGCAGGCGACACAAAAAGGGGGGTTCGTTTAAATGTAGCCTTTCCTGTACTCAGGCGACACATGTCTTCCTTGGAAGACTCACACAGTTTGTACATACAGTGCGTCAAATTTAATTCGGTATTTTGTGATATATTTTATTGCTAGTATTCAGTAGCAATAAAACAAAACAAAAGGGGCCAAAAGACCATACTCAACAGACAACACGTGAGTGTAAGCATCTTAAACAAAACCCAACAAATAAATAATAATATTTATGTTTGATAATAATTAAAACATATCTAACGAGCGGCAAATGTATCAAATCTTTGGGCTCAAAGTACATGTACAATTTTAAAGCCAATTTTATGGCAACCATTTCGATCAAAATAAAAATATACCTTTGTCCACACGTTGTTGTTTAGATGTATTGGATTTCCTCCAGAATCCACAAACGTAATATTAATGTTTTTCTTTAGTTCTACATGTACCTAAAAATCATCAAAGGGCTCTTAAACAAAGTTGATTAAGATTAAAGTAGAATGATTACAGTTAGTAGGGATAAAAAAAAGATGGAAAACAAAGATAGTATCAAAAAATCATATGTCATAAATTAAACTTTAAATCTGATTCAACTATCATATGAATTTATTTGTAAAATTAGAATCATTGATCTGAAATCATAATTATAATTTTATTTTTTTTTATAAAGGAAAATGTTAATATGGGATAGGTCAGTTATTTTGACTTATTAAAGTAGTGAATTATAAAAAAAAAATACCAAGAGAAATAAATGGAAATGGTGAGCTGTCAAAAGGGACATAAATCGCCTAAAATGTAAGAAATACACAAGTCGAGCAAAATCAAATATAAAATCTTAAAAAAACAACAAACTAAAAAGTTAAAAATACCCAACGTTTCGACCAATTTGGTCTTGATCACGAGCATGTGAAAAATAAAAATAAAAAGGTGTTGACTCTTTCAAACCCAGAGCAAGACTGAGTCCGTACATAAAATGTAAACAAAAAACAAAAAATTATTTGACGTGTGTGTCATCACTAAACGTACTTCATAGAAAATACATAAATGGCAAGGTAGATAGTAAAACTATATAGTAAAAATGAGTAAAATAACATATTTGACGTTATGATGTATAGAAAACGTACCATATATAAGATAACTGTACCGCAAAAAGTTATTGTGCATACTTAGTAAATGAATTGAAATTAAGAATTTTTTTACATTAATTCCACGGGGTCGGAGTGTCCCCAGGCTAAAAATTATTTTCTGTTCAAATATAAAAAGGGTATCCATTATTATCTAAAACTGCTTCACAGAAAATCATAGCTTTATTTATCTGCTCAGACAGGGGTATTTTGCTCCTAAGTTGGAGTCATCCTTATTAAAGTATTATGGACCTCATCATGACTTGGTTGACAGGTATGAAAAAAAAACGTTTCCCAAATGAAAATGGACCTGTTCCATTGATGTTATCCCTTCCTCATGACGGATTTGACATGGGCAGCATGGCGGGTTTCCTGCAGGAAGAAGACTCCTTACTCTTCCGGAGCACCTGCGTCTATCCCCGGTTTTTAGGTGGGGTCCATGTTGTTCATATGGTTTTAGTTTTTAATTGTAATGCATTTATTGTTTTAGTCTTGTCCTCGTTGTTCTCCGGAGTTTGTCAGTTATTTCGATTTTTCCCTCCTTAAATTATCCCTTTGGTATTTCTTGACTTTACTTATGTTCCGCCGAACATGGGCAGCATAGCGGGTGTCCTGCAGAAAGCAGAGACTGCTTACGCTTCCGGTGCACCTGAGCCTTCTGGGTTTTTTGGTGGGGTCCATGTTGTTCATGTATTGTTTTTGTCTTGTCTTCGTTGTTCTCCGGAGTTTGTCAGTTGTTTCGATTTTTCCCTCCTTCGAATATCCCTTTGGTATTTCTTGACTTTACTTTGAACAATAAACCATCTTAATTGCTAGGTGATTTTTTCTTTTTTACTTCTGATCAGTAATGGAGAAATTTTATATTTGATTTTGCCTCTACACAATAAAATATGGCTGTCCAGACATGTCTGCCAAATCACTAAACGTATAATAAACCCTTATTGTACAGTATTGGCTCCGTAATTCTTATAGATGGATGGATTATTAGTTAAATTCCAATAATTATAACATAAATATTAAGACTAGAACATGTTTATGTGTTTTGAATATGATCCCCACTTTGTACTGAGCAGGATCTTTATCGTGCTACGCACACGAGGTAACAGTCCATAGAAAGACATTTCACCCTACCGGATACATTTTTCTGACTCTCACTCCCAAATATCACGTGACTACAGTGAAGCAGCAAATACCTATTCTTCAGTATCTGGTTTGCTCCAACCGGAGATACGTCCGCAGTACGATTCCATCTTATCATTGAAACCAGTCAAATATTACACAATTTCACGTAAATGTCAAAATTCTGTATACAAATGTAGACCAAAAAGACGTATTCTTACACCTGCTATGCACGAAAAAGATTCTTGACATTTACGGAGAGATTTAGAGTTTTCAGACAATATTTTCGCCAAAATGAAGAAAATCCAAATGCCAACTAACCAAACACACTCACACTTATCTCTGTAATTCACAACAATGCATAATAATTGAAAACAATTTGGGAATATGTTTCCGCGAAATATTTCCCATTGATGTGTTTTAAACCCATTTAAATATATCCTCATAGCAAAGAAATAATATTATAGTGAATCATAGTAAAATAAAACATAATAATAAAACTATTTAACATTATCAACGGTATGCATGCGAGAGATAATCAGGCGTGGTTTGTTTCATTAAGGATGATCGCTGGTCTAATAGGAAATAAATAGGATTTGAAATAGGTGTTTTAGTTTGAGAGAACATATGAACATATGAATAGTAAACAAATAAGCAAGAAAAAAATATTGGTTCATGTGCTCATTTTAGAGCTATGAGGCCTTGAAAATTTGCAGGAAATGGGTTTTCTCTGGATTTTTCAGTCTCTCAAAATGTGTGAAAAAATGAAAAGGATTTCAAAAAATTTTGTCAAATACCATTTTAAAGTATATATGATTGAATTATAAAAGAAAAAGTGGGGGTTCATGGGCAAAATATTTCATGTTTAAGAAATGGATAAAACCCGAGGATTCCGAAAATCTGACAAAAAGAGCAAAACATGACCAGCGAGCATCCTTAAGTGTTCATCATTGTGAAATACATAGTTATGATAATAAAATTAACATACGTCTAAATCTGTATCCATATAATTGAAGACAGTTATCTGGAGAATGAGCAATTCACCTCTAATAGCAGAAAATGGAAGTTCAAATCTCATAAAAAAGCGTTGGAAAGTTGTTATCTGAAACGAAAATTGTTAAATTTCATATAAACTATCCGCCCATTTGATAAGTCTGTTAAAGAGGTACAGTTATGTTGTTCAGACTATCCGAACTGTTTTGTTCAAGTATGACTTACTTTTTTTTAGGGAGTATGATGTCGTACATTAATTGGTGTTTTATTCCTGACTTTATCCCTTATTTTGTATAACAAGGCTTTTCTAGACTTATATTTTAAATTCCTAAAATATCATGTACAAAACGGTTTCTACATAGATATGAAATTTAAATTTGCAGTTTATAACTTTGAAATGCTGTTAAATTAGGAGGACTTCAATCCCTTGCGGATTTTAAAACGGATTGCACGTGGCCTTCTATTTAGGCTCGCTTGATATTATATCATGAAATGTGTCAATTAAACAACTTACATTTGGATTGATAATATAGTTTAAAGTTCATTCAGTTACCTACATTGGCTAGTGAGTCAGCTATTCCCAGATCATACGCGGGATTTACAGCAAAAGCTGATGCAATCCATTGAGTAACAGTATCAGGAACGGTAAGCGGAACTGAAATGCTACCGTTGGGACTAAAATAAGAATAATATTATTATAGAGACTAACAAAAAGTTACAACACAGAGCAAATTGCTATGAAAATGATCTTATTTGTACAAAATGTACAAAAATGACTAAAAATTTAAATCTTAATATAATTTGCAACTTGAAAAATGAAAATATAAACAAGTTTGTATTTATATAGACACTGACAAAAACCTTTTAAGTCTCTTTGTTATCGTATGAAATTAGCGTCAAATTATGATTTCACAATATCTGCATATGGCACGCCGTTTTTATATTTATTCAAATTCCAAGATATCTTATTTATTTAACAAGATATCTTATTAAGTATTAAGATATCTTTAATTTTTATAAGATATCTTATTTAATTTGAAAGTAAATAAGATATCTCTATAATTTAATAAGATATCTCTATAAGTTAATAAGATATCTCTATTAGTTAATAAGATATCTTATAAAGTATATAAGATATCTTACTTCTTTATAAAGATATCTTTTAAACACATACTTTATTAGATATCTTATAAAGTTAATAAGATATCTTATAAACTAATAGAGACATCTTATTCACTTATAGAAATATCTTATACATTTTATAAGATATCTTATAAACTAATAGAGATATCTTATTAACTTATTGAGATATCTTATACATTTAATAAGATATCTCTATAAGTTAATAAGATATCTCTATAAGTTTATAAGATATCTCTATTAGTTAATATGATATCTCATTTGGATATAAGATATCTTATTAAGTAAATAAAATATCTCTATTATTAACTATATAAAAGATATCTTATATAGTTAATAAGATATCTTATAAATTAATAGAGATATCTTATATTTTAAATAAGATATCTTATTTAATATATAAGATACCTTATTTAATAAATCGGATATCTGATTTAATACATAAGATATCTCATTTTATTATTAAGATATCTCAATTAGTTTATAAGATATCTTATTTAACTAAATAAGATATCTCGAAATTGAATAAATATAACAACGGCGTGCCACATCTGCATGGCCCAGGCCGATTTCTTGTTGAAACGTCTTGCACATTTGTACTATTATATGAACCTATATTATATTTCGTATCTTTTTGCAATTAAACAATAGGGAAATTAATTATTGGAAAATGTCTCTGTCTCGGATTCCCCGTTTGACACTTGGTTAACAATGTAAACATAATTAAAACATGGTTTCGATTGTTCATCTTCAAGTATTTGACAAAGAACATTTTTAAAATCCCTAACTATTTCCAAAGTAATTTGGCGTTTTATTTGTATTATTTCTAGAAAAGATGTAATTAGCATTTTATTGATTGCTAGTTCACTTCGCAATCCTACCTATAAAGCTACTACACTTTCAAAGGAAGAAATAACCGACAATCATAGATCGGTCTTATTGTCATTTGGTATTTCCATCAAAGATGATGATTGTCATCTTCCTACCTTTTACTGGATACCCAAGTTACATAAGTGTCCATACACACAACGCTTTATAACTGGATCTGCCAAGAGTTCCACCGAACCATTGTCTTAAATTCTACTTCTATTTTAACCACTGTCAAAACGGGCCTTCAAAGTTATTGTGAGACAAGCTGTTCAAGAAGTGGTATCAATCAAATGTGGATAGTAAAGAACTCCAAAAACTTAAAGGATATTTTACAATCTCGGTCCAATTCAGTCTGTAACAGCATAAAATTACTCTAAATTTGACTTCTGTACCCTCAATACCACCATTCCTCATTCACAACTGAAGGAGAAGTTGAAAGATCAAATCCATCGATACTTTCAAAATAAAAATGGCAACAGCACATACACATACCTTGTCATTGGTAGAGATAAATCATACTGTGTTAAAAACCACTCTAAATCTAACAAAAAGTATACAGAGGACGAAATTGTCCTGATGATTGACTTGTTCCTTTATTCATATGAGGCAGAATTCCTATGGGGGGCTTCTTAAGGAAAAATAGAAGAAGTTAGTCCATACCTTTAATTTTAGCTTCCGCTACATAGATGATGTTTTATCATTCAACAATTCACGTTTTGGGAATTTCTTACATCTCATCTATCTCAGTCAGCTCGAAATTAAGGATACCACAGACACTACCAAGTCTGCATCTTATCTTGACCTTTACCTCGAAATTGACAACAGAGAAGGTTGAATACAAAACTTTACGACAAACGGTATGACTTTGATTTTCCATACGTTAACTTTCCATTTCTGAGTGGCAATATTCCAGAAGCGCCGACGTATGTAGTGTATATTTCACTCATACGTTATTCCAGAGCTTGTGACATATACATTGACTTCCTGGACAAAGCCCGGCTCTTTACAGAAAAGTTGCTCAGACAGGGGTATTTTGCTCCTTATTAAAGTTTTATGAACGTCATCATGATTTGGTTGACAGGTATGAAAAAACCGTTTCCCAAATGAAAATGGACCTGTTCCATTGATGATATCCCTTCCTCATACCGGATTTGACATGGGCAGCATGGTGGGTGTCCTGCAGGAAGAAGAGACTGCTTACTCTTCCGGAGCACCTGAGTCTACCCCCCGTTTTTTGGTGGGGTCCATGTTGTTCATATGTTTTTAGTTTTTAATTGTAATGTATGTATTGTTTTGGTCTTGTCTTCGTTGTTCTCCGGAGTTTGTCATTTATTTCGATTTTTTCCTCCTTTAAGAATATCCCTTTGGTATTTCTTGACTTTACTTATGTTCCCGCGAACATGACATTTATATTTTTGCTAATAAATGAAACTAAAAATACCGAATACATTTAATGCACTGTATGGCCATTTCGTTGACTCTTCAGCAGTGCTCGAGATCAAAATTTTGGAAATACGGATATAATGATGAATTAACAAGCACAACCATCAAAAGCCAAAACAATTAAAACAAACAGAAATCCAAATTCAACTAAGAGTTACCTCTGCATCAAAATGAAGAGCCTAAGCAATTTGTGGTAATTTTTTGTCAAATTTTGAACGGAAAATTTAAAGGTATTTAAGTAATTAATCATGTCAGCTTACATTCCGGAAATCATTTAAAGTACAACATTGTCCTAAACTTTCTCTCAAAATTCTAACTTTAACTTTAAAATTTATCGATATGCATATAAACATAATCAATTTTTCATCAGATATTTGAATTTAAAGAATATCCAGAAAAGAATTGACGCCAACCGTATTTAAATCTTGAAAACAGTATTTTGGCAATTCAATGTTTAAAACTTGTAGTTTAAAACTTTTTTATTTTTTAAAAAGCTAGGGACCATAGGGTGTCGATTTTGTACTTGAGATATGATTGTGAGCTTGTGGTCCATGCGATTCTTTTTCGACTAATGTATTTTATTTTCATACCTTATATTGTAATTCACTGTACTGTATAGATATGCAGTAAGGTGTATAATTCATATTCAAAATCACATCATAAAATACGTGTAATATTGGAATACAACATGTGAGGAATGTGTGGTAAATCTTTAGATTTCGACCGCGTTTATCTAGTTCATTTCTAGACCTGCGTGTTTTTCTTTTTTTATTGAATGATTGTGTTCTATAAATTTGTTAATTTTCTCACATATTTGACCGGTCTATGTGCCCAGTTCTATTTTATTTCTTAATTAAACTTAAATCGTCGCTGATATCCAGTTTGTTTGCTTACCCTAGTGTCCGATTCAGCCAAATCCATGTTTCTGGAAAATTAGATCTTTTACGGACCGGAGATTTAAGAGTTATCGTATCTGATTCAGACGTCTCTGCTGAAGTCGTACCAGCCGTGGCAGCAACCGAGGTAAACATTGCAATTGTCGTTGTCATACTAGTTTGGGGTCTTTGGGGTCTAGCAGGGGGCCGTGATATTTTTCTTGGAGCTATTAATTAAACAAAAGGAGGCACATGAATGGATAATATTATAAAGAAAACAGGAAATATATATTAACCCTCAATCCGTTGCAACTTGCACGAACCACGTGAACAGCAGTGAATTTAATTCAAATAAAATGTGTGAGTCTTCCAAGGAAGACATGTGTCGCCTGCGGACGTCAATTTTTACAAAAGATATTAAAATGTTCTAAAAATGAAATATATATGCACACCTTTGAATTAAGGTTAATGCACAGAGAAAGTTTCATCAAATTGCTTTGAGTGGTTATGGAGTAGTTGAGGATAGAAGTTTTGACCCCCCCCCTTTTTTTTCAAAAATGTCTTCCTTTTTTTTTTTAATTTAAAATTTTCTAAAAATGAAATATATATGCACACCTTTGCATTAAGGTTAATGCACAGAGAAAGTTTCATCAAATTGCTTTGAGTGGTTATGGAGTAGTTGAGGATAGAAGTTTTGGACCGCCCCTTTTTTTCAAAAATGTCAATTTTTAAAAAAAAAAAAAATTAATTTTCTAAAAATGAAATATATATGCACATCTGTGCATTAAGGTTAATGCACAGAAAGTTTCATCAAATTTCTTTGAGTGGTTATGGGGTATTTCAGGATAGCATTTTTGACCCCCCCCCCCTCTTTTTGTTCAAAAAATGTCAATTTTTACCAAAAAAAATTTAAATTTTTCTAAAAATGGAATAAATATTCACACCTGTGCATTAAGAGTAGTGCACAGAGAAAGTTTAATCAAATTCCTTTGAGCAGTTATGGAGTAGTTGAGGATAGAAGTTTTGCCCCCCCCCCCTTTTTTGGCAAAAATGTCATTTTTTACAAAAAAAAATTTCTAAAAATGAAATATATATGAAATATATATGCACACCTGTGCATTAAGATTAATTCACAGTGAAAGTTTCATCTAATTCCTTTGAGTGGTTATGGAGTAGTTGAGGATAGAAGTTTTGACCCCCTCCCCTTTTTTTCAAAAATGTCATTTTTTACAGAGAAAATTAAAAATTTTCTAAAACTGAAATATATATGCACACCTGTGCATTAAGGTTAATGCACAGAGAAAGTTTCATCAAGTTCCTTTGAGCGGTTATGGAGTAGTTGAGGATAGAAGTTTTGCCCCCCTTTTTTGCAAAAATGTCAATTTTTACCCAAAAAAAATTAAATTTTCTAAAAATGAAATATATATGCACACCTTTGCATTAAGGTTAATGCACACAGAAAGTTTCATCAAAATCCTTTGAGCGGTTTACGAGTAGTTGAGGATAGAAGAAAAGTGTGACGACGCAAGACGCAAGACGCAAGACGCAATCAAGACGACAGATAGTGATCCCTATGTGTCGACCATGCGTTCCGCAGGCGACGCAATGAAAAACTATTCCCTGAAGTGTTGACACAATATAATGCTTATAACGATGTATTATTGAGCGACGATAATTTAACCGTATGTCATTGTTGACCTTTTGTGTTATTCATTTCATGGTATTTATTGTTACTGCTGCTTGTCTATCTTCCTAACGTGAATGAAATACATAAACAGTGCCTATCTCTGTTCTTCGATTTAAAAAGGATTTTTTTTTGCGTTTTTTTTTTCTTGTTTTACCGTTATGTTTATATTGGATATTTTTTATTGCTTTTCAACGTTTGGGTCAGTTGTTTCTACTGAGGTTTTGAAATGTTTTGCTATCACCTTTGCTTGTAGTCTGAAGTCCTCAAATATGTTTAAAGCTCATTTGTTACTATTAAAAAAAATTAACATTGGTATGAATTAAATTCAAAAAGCTTTGAAACTAAGACACATTGCGTTCCAAGTTGTTCTCTGACAAATGTACGACAATTACATCCATAAATTTTGACATTATGGCGATTTGATCAGCTGTTTATTTTTTTTATTTTTATGAAATAAAATAATTAATTGAAATATGCATAAACAGGGTAACATAAATGTCGTCATGGAATGTCCATTATTGTTAATACTTATATGACGTGACAGGACAAGGAAGTTAGTTATGATCTATGTAAGTTAAAAGTTATAGATATATTAAAATATGTGATTTTTCTACACTAAAATATTTGTAGTGATGATATCAAAAAGGTATCAATATAACTTTTAATCATATATTTAGAGTAAAATACAAATATCTTTAACATGCATTATACATGACTTTGCAAGACCTGTATCACCTACCCTATATCGAATACCCTATATCGCACCACTCCTCGGAAAACAGTTTTATTCTGTTCGGTTTTCTTCGGATGCAAAGCAATGATCTTTTGTTGGAATATATGATATAATGAATAAAACATGGTCAGATCTATATTACATGCTATATCAACCCTCGACCAAAGGACCTCGGGAGATATTGGGTACTCGGGTTATATAGCATGTGATTTAGGTTCGGCCATGTATTATTCTCTATGTATTAGATATATATATGGGTCAGTAAATTCGCTATGAAATGTTAATGCTAAGTTCACAAAGCTAAAATAAGTACGTTATGTTCTTATTAGAAAAGCAAAATATATTTTCAATATCCCTAATTAAAATTATATAATTTCACCAAATGCTGCTGGTTAGACTCAAGACTAAAAAAATAGTTGTTGGCATGTCGAGACTGGGAAAATATTAATCATGTTCGGACATTACAAAAATGTATTTTGGGGGCTAAGGAATACCTATCTAAGTCGTAGTTTTTTGGTTTCTGCTGTCCTTTCATAAAATTTATTTTTCCCACGTTTATCGATCTTTAATTTTACTGACAAGACACTATCTGTCAACATGTGCACATTTAAGTTTGCACAATTGTAACAAAAACGTTTGCAAATCTACATCGTAGTAATTGTTACACAGAAGATGTGGACATTTAAGTCACTGCAACTGTTACACAGAACATGTGGACATCTACGTCACCAAAACTATTACATAGAACATGTGGACATCTACGTCACCGTAACTGTAACATAGGACATGTGCACATCTACGTCACTGTAACTGTTACACAAAACATGTGCACATCTACGGCACCGTAGCTGTTATAAAGAACATATGCACATCTACGTTTCCAAAACTCTTACACAGAACTTGCAGATCTACGTTACCAAAACTTTAACACAGAAAACAACAGAATGGTACGTACTGAAAATACAGAATAAGAATCTCGCCCATTATCTGATATAGCCTGCTGTTGGTCCCAGTTGTTGAAGGAAGTTCCGCCTGTGTAGATAAATTGGTTCAATTCCCTTCGAACCTGAAAAATTAAATAATACTGACATGATTGTAAGATTGACATTTTTTCAAAACACAATCCTTTCTATAAAAGAAATACCAGTTAACTATAACCTTTTCTTTGTTTTTATTTGACAAAGGAAATAAATATCCAATGTTCTCTAAATTTATAAAAATATTAAAAATGAAATGAAAAGTTTGTCTTTCTGAAAATAAAAAAAATATAACCTTGCATACAGTATTAATGATATCGTCGTTGCATATTTACAATTCCATATAGGAAATTAAAATTCTATGAGATAATATGAAATAATACATCAATTAACTATTATGAAATATTAGTTAAAACACATTGGCTAATATATATTGCTTAGGACACAATTCAAAATTTAGTCGGCAACAATAGGAAATAACATGAGATAAGAAAGATACTCACGTCTGCTAATGTGATATCATTGGCTGATCGCAATAATAAAACACTTTTGTCCACAGCTACAACATTTATTAGTGAGCCTGGATCTGCTTTTAACTTCAGCTCAACCTTCTCGGCTGGAACGGCTGTAGGCTTGTTAAACTTTATGCTTACCTAAAATTGATTTGTTTTAATAAAATGAATAATTTAAGTTTTTTAATGTTCCTTTAGGTCGTAAGGACGACTGTTGAACTTGTATTTTTTAATCGCAGTCGTATGCTGAATATTATTGCCATAATATTATGTCTGTTGATGAATGGTCATAGTAACGACCAATGCTACACGTTAGTAGAAAGAAACAGTTGTGGGACAATTAATGTTTCTTGAAATCTAAAATAAGAGATTCCATTTGCAACACACTGTCTCGATGAACTACGTTAGTGCTTTCGAGGATGTGAAGGTACACAAGAATGTACGGGGATAGCGTCATCGAGAAAAAGCCCAACAATGTACATCATCTATAGGTCTTGGTGTTGAACGCCTCACTGAATTTACGATGCAGAACAGCAACCAAAGCGCTTAAATATCATGTATATATGCAACGTCGTAAAAAAAATTTCCAACAAGTTTTTACGACGTCATAGTATAACTTGCGTTGTATAATGGCGCCTTCGTGTCTGAATACCTACCCATGTTATGGCGTTCCAAAATGTCGTAGAAACTGTCATATTAAAATAGAAATAATTCACGGTGACTTCCAAATATCCTGATTTTACCAGGAGTAGGCCCTTTATGCTAATATTTTACCACTCGCTTTCACTCGACCCGAAATATTTGGCATAAAAAGCATACCCGTGGTAAAATCAGGATAGTTTGAAGCCACTGTGAATCATTTCTCAATTAATCCACTGCATCCCTTCATTCGTATGATATTAAGATATAGTGATGTTTTTGTCCTGAATGTTTATTGAATTTAATCTATAGTTAATATCTGAATAAAATCTAAAGCTAATCCTATTCATACCTCGTTCTGAAAAATCTTTGTTATGGAGAAGGTAAGTGCATCAGCAACTATTTCACCTGACGGTCTCACATAATATACTATTAATTTAGCGATAGGTGCCATATTTTGTTTAACATATATACTGTGTCGTCTCAATGTTTTCATTCTCATTTTAAATATTCCCTGCTCTGCCAGACTCCCTTTTGAATATATCTGAAAATATGATATGCTTTTATTTAAAATGTAATTGTGTATGAAAATGTCTACCATTAGAAAAAGGCATAACTCTTAACATTCCTTCCTAATGAAGATTTCTGAAATACCGAATCCAGGAATGTCACTGCTTTGAAATTTATATCAGGACAAAATTGTGCTAGCAACGTACTTAATGATATGATAATTTACTGTCCAGTACAGTATTTTCTACGCTTCACAAATTTAATATCATAAGAGATATAAATCCTCGTGTTTCCTTGTTACGATATTTCTTTACTATCGATTGCTAAACTGTTTAACATCTTCGGTAAAACTTTATTATCCCATTACTGGGCGAGTAGAAATGTCGGAACCAAGGATCAGTAGAATGATAATCTGCTTTGCACCAAGTGCTTTTTTTTCTAAAAATCAGTGGAGTCTGCACCAACGCTATTACTTTTGTAAAATCTGCTGTTACAGATGGTTGACAGTTCTGCGCAACAAAAAGTCATGTATGTTTTGAATCATGTACGTCTGTGCACAGTGTGCAAGTAGTTTCGTACATTGTACGATGACGCCATCAACAAACGGGAAAAGTTAATAAGAATTTACGACACAAATATTTAACCCTTTGCGCGCGTAGTAAGAATCGTGTCCATGTGACATGCAAATCCGTTTTATTAAATACGTCGTACCACTAACCATCTATATGGCCGTTAAATACCTGGTAATAACAAAACCTCACTCTTTCTGTTGTTTGAATAAAAATTGGTAAAACAGTGTCCGTCTGAAAAGTAAAACTTTGTTTGAATATTTTATTTTTTTGTGCATTAATACTATGAAATTCTCATCTCACAAATTTGTTGTATAAATACTAATTACAAATTAAACATTAAATATATAGATAAAAATGTCATATTCTTCATACGAAAATATATTTAACAATCTTCGAATGCTCGTTTTTAATACAAAACAATCGTCGAAACAATGTTACAAAAATATATTTTTGATATAAAAAATCTCTGTTGAAACATTAAGACCTCGAATCGACCAACGAGTTCCTTGTCAGTAATTACTTGGGGTAATTTAGGTATTTTCAACTATCTTCTCCATAGAGCCTTCTTGAATTTCCAAATATGGATGTAAAGCTAAACAAGGAGATTCAATATTAGAAAAAAAAATCATTCAGCAAGGTTAATAGTTATATATCTAAAGCATTGAGAAATCATTTCAATACATAACTATTTATTTAATAATCAGGGGAGTAAAACAAGGGGATTCACTTAGACCTACTCTTTTCAACATGTTCATACATGATTTAAGTTCAAACTTTGACAGGGATGATTGTCAACCTTCAATTCTTTTAACTCAAAAGTTGGTTCTCTGTCAATTGCAGATGATCTACTTATCATTTCAGAAATTAAAGAAGGTCTGCAAACAAGTGTAAATAATTTAAGTGAATATTGTGGAAAGTGGCAGCTAACTTTAGACGTTAAAAAGACAAAAACTATGATAGTTCAAAATAATTGTATAAATTCTGATTCATTCATCAGTTTTAATGATAAGAGAATCCAAAATACTTCCGAGTATAAATTTTTAGGATGCTTATTAAAAAGCAATGGTAATCTAAAGCCTAGTCTAGATGATCTAGCAAAAAAGGCAAGAAAGGTATTATTTTTACTCAGAGAAAAATCCATGTCTACGGGGAATTTCCCTGTTAAAGTAATGAATAACTTATTTGATAAATTAATTAGACCAATTTTAACTTATAGTTCTGAGATTTCTTTTATGGACTACTATTTGCCCTTTTATAGGGCAAAAAAGAGAGCACCCCAGACAAATAATAGAGTAGATTATATTTCCTTTGTGGATAAAACTTCTTTAGAAAAATTTCAGAATTAGAAAATGGAGACAATATTTCTAGTTGCAAATCATTAAAAGATGTAAAACTTTTGAAATCTTCTATAAAAAATGGTGTAAATGAGAAATTTCAAAAGTTATTTTTAGATAGAATAAATGGATATGATGAAAATAGTAAATTCTATCTATATAAGAAGTTAAATCCATCTCTCAAAGGAGAGTTTTATCTTACAGATCCATTATTTTCAATTAGAAATATATTCACAAAACTGATTAGTGATCACCTCGAAATAGAAAAAGGTCGTTATTATAAAATCCCTCGGCAAGATAGCATTTGTAAAATTTGCAAGACTATTGAAGATGAATCTCATTTCATTTTAAAATGTAAAACTAATAGTAAAATAAGGGAAACTTTTTTTAATAGTCTTAAGCTTGAAAATAGAGAATTTATAAACATGACAGATGATGAAAAACTGGTCTTTTTGCTTAACCCAACAAATAATAAACATATTAGAATGGTTGGCTTCTTTTTAAAGCAGTCATTAGAACTGAGGGCAGAAGTCTCATAATTCATTTGATATGTTGTAATGTCTGTTGCTAATACTTATGCGTATAATATTGCATATGGTCTCCAAACTTGCTTTATATGTATTTGTATGTCTTTGTCACAAACTATATCTTTATGTTTAATGACAAATAAAAGTTATGAGTAAAATAATGTTGTGTTTAAAATTGACTTTGTTAAAATGGTGGCCATGGCGGAAGACAGTGCACGACCCGGAGGGAATGCATATTGACTTCAATCCAAGCCATTATTTTCCATAGTCAATGTTAAACACAACATTAATATGATTATTATACAGACTTATCTCTTCTTTCAGCGACATAAATAGTATTATTTACCGGAACTAAGTCCCGCCTTCTCACGTGATATGTATACTGACTGACGTCAAAATCAATAGTTTGGGCAACAAGACGCATATTATTTTTGCATATACATTTTAAATCTATATATTGTTCTTTAGAAATCTTCTACTATAACGGCATTATCTTACAGGAAGTATAATCATTTCAAATATGTTAAACCGCTCCATTATTGACATAATAAATCGAAATAAATACATGTCATATTTAACGGTAGACGTCTGTTTTTTAATAATTACAGCTGAAGGTACATTGCAACGTTAAATTTTACAACTGAAACAATGAACGAACGATGAACGGACGCTAGACGTGTTAACGTTTATCTTACAGGATCTGTAAGTAAGAACTAACCTGAATACTCTGTACTTTTCCTAGCCTTACTTGTACATAATTGTTACTTGGAGAATTGGCCTTGTATACATATTTTGAGTATAAATTTATACCTTCATATACCACCTGTAAAATATACAGATACATATCAGTATAAAATAATACTAGATAACCATCAGAAAATCTCTCCAAATGAAAAAAATAAATGTTTTAGCTTTATTCTTGAATGTTCTTATAAATACGTTTTTAGTATAAATGCGTATTGTTCAAGGTAGAACTTGTTTTGTTTTTGAACAATATTCATATCACGTAGAAAAATGTTGATATTATACGAGAAAATGAAAATAGACAATAATTTTTTTTTTCCCGTTTTAAATTCTTTTCGTTTCTCGGAGAATTAACAGTTTTTCTGCTAGGTATACCTGTTATTGTCAGCATGATTGGTATGGTTTAAATGATTACATATTTAGACAGTTAGATTTTGAAAACAAACCTCATATTATCTATTAATGTTTTTTTTTTAAATTTGAATCTTGTGAACATAATGAGAACGTCCATCACGCATAGCTCTTTAATTTACCAATTTGATTCATTTAAATCTATTGTAAAACATTTTTGGTTATTTATTAAATCACTATGGCTATCAAAGGATTAAATTAACAAACTTTATACTAATAGAAATAAACAAATGTTATCTTACATAAATTTGACCACTATCTGCTTTCATAGGAAAAGAAACCTGTTGTATAATGACACCAGATTTAGGAACTTTTATTTTTCTTTTAAAGAACACATCCGTTCTTCGGTATGGTGATGTTTTCAGTCTGTAGGTATATGTGGCAATTATTTTTGCTATTCCTCTTTTTGAACTTAAAGGGCTACCATTATAAGTCTCTATTCTACACTGCAATGTATTAAAAAATAAATAAAAAAATATGGAGTCAGGTACCTATGCAACACTCTGAAAGACGTACAATGTTGAATATAGAACGAGACAACACATGTATTACAGGAGAAAAACATATCAGCCTGCAGAAGTGTCAAAATGATAAACAAATATTATTTGTGAAATAAAAAGTGAGTTAAAAAATGTCAATATATTTTCTTATTAACTAAATGTATATACATCTTCGGAGATTTTAACCCTTCGAGGTAATTACGTTGAGGAAAAATATTAAATCTGACTTTGGACTACTCTGAGAGTGAAAAAAACACTTCGAAGTTCGACACATCGAGGTAAAATTACATTGTTTTTTTTTCTAGGAGCCTCTAAATATCCTCGAGTTATCCGAGATTTTGAATTATCAGAGTTCGAGTTATCAGAGGTAAAACTGTATAGGACAAATGGGACATTTGCAAGGACTGCGAGATTACTTCGACACATCCGAGATTTCGAGTCAACTGATTTCGAAACATCGAGTTCGACTGTAATATGACGATCCATGTGGTCGTTACTTAATTTGCAAGACAAATTTATGTTCTTATGAAAAATTATAAAAAGGACGTTCGTAGAAATAAAGTTCACAATTTATAATACTTATTCGTAACTTAACAATAGATCAAATTTTGTTGAAAATAAAATGATATCATTTTTTTTTCAATAACGGTAATCAAGAAAATACTTACAATGATGGTATATCTTAAGCCTGGTTTAAACGTATTTGGCATACTGGGTGAGTATGTTACCCTCCATTTCTGAGTATACAAATTTATCTTTGTTGTGCTGTTTGCTTCCGTCCCAGTCACGGATTCATTGACTTTTGCCAAAACGTCAAAATAAGTACCAAATTGAGGATATAGATCCCATGTGGGTACTTTTACATCAACCTGTCCATGGATCTGTAATGATATATTAAAGTATCCGTCTTACGTTTTCTGTAAAATATTAACTTTTTGCTCATTGTTAATATTTAAGTTTTACAGCGTTTTCAGTATGAAGAACAACAAAACTAGCGCATTCATTTTGTTTTTGTATCATGCTCCACTATTGCATGGGATCTGATGAACGTTAACCCTCAAACATGCCTCTTTCACCTGAGATAACAGAATTCTATAACATCAGTTCTTATATTCCAGATTTTCATTTTTTCATCGTCCGTTGTGCAAAATCGCAAAAACATACCGACCCGCCTCGAAAAAAATAAACATGCATACGAAAAACCAAAATAATAGTAGTAATAAAACTAATACCCAATACTTGAAGAGCACATTCAAATACCATATTGAACAAATAAATGTTATCGAAACCATCAAACGACAGATTTTTTATAGTGATGAATAATTCATGGTCGATGTGAAAATTAATATACCTCACTAAAGTAGTCCAGCTTAGTTTTAGATTTATGAATGGGAAACATATTATTTTATAAAGTGTATGAGAGCGGTTGTTTTAACAGAGGTGATCAATTTTATAATTTTACAATGTTGTCTTAATATGTGAGCTATGATAAGCATAAAAATATGGCAACGTAAAAGTAGTTTATTCAATACTCCAACCTCTCTAAACAATTGTAATTCACACAATGACACGAAATAAAGCAAATAAGATAAACACCAACAATCAGTAACAGTTGCAAGTAATTCAAGGAGTGTAGTAATTTCTTCAACTTCATATGTATCACCTACCTTGATGACTTTTTCAAAAACTGAATATTTATAGCTGCTAGTTATATTGATAAATGCAACACCTTGCACTGGTTTTCCAAAAGTATATCTGAAATAATATATTATTCGAGGAGTTTCCATCTCTCACCTGGATTTCATTTGACCGTGTTGTTAACTAATAACTTATGAAAAAGGACAATGTGTGGGCAGTTACCGCCAAATCAGTGAAAGAGGACCGCGAATGGGACGTTGTCGCGACGGTGCATTCAATTCTTTGAGTGAAATTCCCATATAATCCTTTTTAAAATTAGTTCAGCTGCGGAGGCCATCTTTGTTGCATTCAAGGTCATCGGCTTTAATTTTTAAATAGGACAACATAAGGACCAAAGCATGGTAAATTAAGATCGGTTATGGTAAGCATTTTGTTCGTAGGTCAACGTCATCATATATTGTTTTGAAAGAAGATCTGCTTATTAAAGAGCTATTGCTTCCATTTTTGTTTCCAAATGGTTCCTGACAACAAAATCTTCAAGTGAATTAAAAATCAAGTTCGGCTTTTGATAAGTAGTTTCAGAAAGTAAGATTATAAAAAACTTCAAGCTGCATTATTTTTATTTTGAATACCGGTTGCATGACTGGTTATAGGTACATATATTCAGATATGATTTTGTTGGGGGCCATCAAAGGCCCATTTAGCCAATTGGCCCAGTAGCTTAAGAAGAACAGATTTTAGAGATCATTTAGGCGGACGAAGACGCCAAATGATGGCAAAAGTAAAGTTCACACATGCCTTTAGGCCAGATGACTTAAAAAGGCAATCAATATTTAATTATTATGTTTATACACTAGTAAACAAATGAAACGATGCTGAGCACTAAATTTTAAATATATCGTCATGTAAAACTTTTAATATGTATCACAACTAACTTCTAGTGTATATTTTGAATTATTTCGTGTACCTCAGTAAAATTGAGACCTTCTTGATATAAAACATTAGATACTCACAGTGCTGCCACTCTTAATGTTATGAAATTGTCCTGGGTAAATGGAAATCCAACAACAGAAACTTTAACTTCAAACTTAGGCAATACTACAAAACGTACAACAAGGTTATTAGAAGAATTTGCAGCCCCTCCCGATACTCTAATGTTATAAAAAAATGTTTCCGCACTATCTGCATACTTTGTAATCATCCAAAGCAAAGGTTATAAATAGAAGTATTTCCACTTAAACCATTTATTACTCATTTCCTTTCCGTAAACAACCCAGAATTATAGTAACTGTCATATAAGTGGTAGGTTTGGCATGCCGTGAAACCTGGTTTAACCCACCATTTTTTGTAATGCCTGTCAGGAGTATGACTGTTGCTTTCCACTTGTTCTGAGTGTTAGCGTGTCTCCCGACCATGCCAGTTTTTTTGGACTTTAACATGACATTTCCCTTGCGGTTCCATGTTTTGTTATGAAATTTTATTTATTAAAATGATAATTACTCAATGCTTGTACTTTGAATGTATAAAGTGGTCTTTCATACTGTTTCCATTATATTTTTTTATCTACTTTATTATCCCCGCACTTTCGAAGAAAGTTCGAGGATATAGCAATTATCTCCGTCATCTGTCTGTCCGTCCATCCGTCTGTCCTTCCGCCCGTCCGTCACACTTTCTTGTGACATCAATTCCTCCTGCACTTTTGGGTTTATGAATTTAATTTATAGAATTATTTAATCATTTAATCATAGAATGATTGCATACCACCTGTAGATGCGCAATAAGGTTTTAGAATTTTTATTTTCTAAACAAGGGGCCGACATGGGCTGAACTTCGAAAACTTGTGATTTGAACTCGTCTTTCATTTTTCAATTTATGAATTTTATTTCTATACAGTAATGTCATGCAGCATATCCAGATATGAAATAAGTTTTTAGAATTTTGATTCTCTAAAACTGGGGCCCACAGGGGTCGAATTTTAAAAACTGAAAAAATGTCAATTTAAGCTTGTGACCTTATCTCCTCTTTAATTTTACAATTTATGCATATTATTTCTATACGGTATTGTCATAGACAATATGCAGATACGCATTAATGTTTTAGAATTTTGATTTTCTAAAATTGGGGCCCACAGGGGTCGAATTTCGAAAAACTCTCAATTTAAGCTTGTGACCGAATTTTTACAATTTATGCATATTATTTCTATACGGTATTATCATACACTATACGGAGATGCGCAATAAGGTTTTCGAATTTGATTTTCTAAACAAGGCGCCCACAGGGGTCGAATTTTGAAAAATTATCAATTTAAGCTTGTGACATAAACTAGTCTTTTGTTTTTCAATTTATGCATTTTATTTCTATAAAGTATTGTCAAACACCATATGCAGATTTGCCATAAGGTTTTAGCATTTTAATTTTCTAAAATTGGAGTCCACATGGGTCGAAATTTGAAATTTTTAATTGAAGCTTGTGACCTTAACTTCTCTTTCAGTTTGCTTATATATAGTATTGTCCTACACTATATTTAGTAGCACAATAAGGGTTTAGAATATCAATTTTTAAACAGGGGGCTCACTCAGGCCAAATTTCCAAAATTGTCATTTTAAACTTGTAAACTAAGTTTTTTCATTTTTCATTAGGTTTATTGATTTAATTTCTTTATAGAATGACTGCATACTATTTTTTTATGGGAATAAGGTATTATATTTTTGACTATAGGTAAGTGACCCAACTACTTATAGGGGTTGCATTGTTTTAAATTCTTATCGATTTATTTCATGGATCACTGTCGATTCCGACAGTCCAGATTTCTAGTTATTATTGTTGTACACAACCGCTTTGTTTGTATCGCATGATTTAATTGTAAAGATAAACAATTTTATGTGGAAAAAAGAATTTTTCTTGTTAAAAGTGACAGAATTCGCGTTTATATAAAGCCTTTATGCACATGTGATAAAAGTGGATATATCGGGTAATATATCGTTTGAAGATATAAAGGACGTTTATGCATTTTATTTTATACAGTAGTGTCAAGTATCATATATAACTACGCAATAAGGTTTAAAATGGGAGCCCACAGGAGTCAAATTTCAAACATTTTCAATTCAAGATTATGACGCAAACTCTTTATTTTTTCAATTTATGCATTTTATTTCTATACAATAGTGTAATGCACAATATTTACATGTGCAATAAGGGTTTTCTAATTAATTTTCTAAAATTGGGGCCCACAGTGGTCGGATTCAAAAAAATTGTCAATTTAAGTTTGTGACATAAATTCGTCCTTCATTTTCCAATATATACATTTTTCTTCTAAATAGTATTGTCATGAACAATATGTAGATTTGGAATAAGCTTTTTAAAATGTTGATTCTCAAAACTTGAGACCGATCGGGGCGAATTTAAAAAAGTGATGAATTGAAGCTTGTGATCCGAACTTTTTTTCATTTTTAATTCGAGCTATTGATTGCATCACGTCTTCAGTGGTTTTAGATTTTTGCAATTGGGTAACTAATTGCAGGGGTGCGGGGACAACTGTCGATTCCGACAGTCAAGCTTTCTAGCTATTATTGTTATTATTTATTTTTTTTATCGGATGGACAATTATACAGCACAGCGTTTTCATAATTCAGTAAATCCACTACATTTTGCATATTGCAATTATCAGTGTCCTTCGGTTCATTTTTGTTATTTGTTAATTTATTTGTTATTTTTTTGTTCTCGAGTTTTCTTTTTCCGTTTGAATGATGTCATTTGAATTGCTCGCTGTGTTTGTTTTATTCCATTTCGTCAAAGTTTTTATCAAATTGTTCCTTAATATTTTTTAATTCTCAGGCTACGGTGTATATGGTGGTGCATCGACTTTCGGGCTACTAGTAAATAACAAACAATCGATTGGCAAGGAAGTAATTTAAACAAAGCCGACTCCAAAATTTAGTGACAAAATTCACAGTAAAAAAAAAGTGGTTTAAAAAAGCTTTAAGGATAAGACAGAAAATTAGATAAAACTATAAATCTGGCATGCATACGAAGTTGTAAGTTGAAAGTGAATTACAGTTAAACAAATCACCGTATACTCAGATAGAAAACATACCATATTCTTCAACTGAAAACGTTTTCACATGTTTTTGATTCTAAAAGAGAAACAAACCATTAAATTAAAATGCTTACTAAAATAATATATTCTAATGCAATATTCGTGGTAATGTTGATTTTAATTGGATCGCATCGAAAATTTCAAGCCGTCAATTCTGCAATTGATTCCCTGAGATAAAGACAATTAATGCCGGAAAATATTAAAATACAAAACAGTTATCTCCTAAATGTAATGCTAGTATTTATAGAAAGACTTCGGTAAACACAACCTCAAAGTTTGAATAATTTAGCACATGTTGGGTGCCCTGTTTAGGGACGTTTGGTTACACTGCTCACAATTTATTCATGCTCCTATTTCAAAGATTAGTCGAAAAAGAACCACACGAAAATTGTAGACCATCAGATTTTGAATATTTCCTTTCATATATAAATTTCGAAATTTGTGCTGGCTTTTAACGTTACAATTTCAATCGAGATATTTAATTATGTTCAATAAAAGTGGCTTTCACTTTTCAGGTATTCCTTCTTAAACACTTTAATATTGTCTCCGATATAAACAGTTTCTTTGCTCACGCGTAAAATGTTGACAGGTAAAATTTACTGCTTTATTGCAAAAAATGTAGCAAGCATCTGAGAGATTTGGAAGAGCTAAAATAATCCTTAGCTTGTTGCATCAACAACTTTATACATATCATCATGTGATGATGTTATTTTAAAAAAAATACTTTTAAATCTTAACAGTATTATATTTGATAAAACCAAATTTAACCGTTGTAAGACATGCGCATTTTGCTCAATGTTGAGGAACTCACAGCGCCCTCTGGAAATTTAACAGTATTTTGGTTGAATAAAAACATATTGATCTCCTGTAATGTATGCGTATTTGCTTCATATCTTTTTCACGTCTATCTCTTTCTACTGTCGTCTTTTATCTTAAGTATCTAGTTAAGTCTACTACCCACTGTATAAAATACTATTTCATTTTTGTAACGGGTAGATCTAATAAAGTGTTTCAAATAAACTTACAGTCTGCTGTACATTAATTTTCCAGTCTCCAAGATTTGTTACAGTAGATAATAATATGGAACCACCAAACACTCCAAATTTGTCTTGTACTTTTAAAAACTGTTTAATTCTATTTCCTAATGGATCCTTTAAAACAAAATAATATAAAGAATAGGTTGTATTAAACATGAGTGGTCTTTTCAGATGAAAATATAGAGAAAATTTTTATTAAAGCAGTAACCAGAAAATTATTTTTAAAAAAGGAATAAATAAAACGTCAATTTATTCTTGTTCTCAAAGACATCGAGAAGTTTAAACTGTTTTCCATATGATGCAGGATGAACTTGCTATTTTTTTTTAATTTGTCCGGTTAAGTTTTATTTTTTTTTAACCAAAATCCAATTGTTTCATAACAAAATTGATACTTGCATATATGATTACGTCGAAAGGCTCCTGTGTAACTTTCAAGGATGGTTTTAGTCCAAACACTCTGAACTGCACTACAATTTCAAAATTAGGAAAAAAATAATTGTTTTGCTTTTTAAATCACTTTGTCAGCTAATAGCCACTGGAACTATTTATTGTTGTGGATGTTGAAAATAATGCACTATTAATCAAATATAGTGTACGAATTGATAGAGTCTATAATTTACCCAATGTGTGCATTTTATGAACGACGTCATCTTATGACATTCTTCTTACGAGTTTAGGATTCAAAGTAATGTGGTATATTCATAACAAAGAGGAATCTTTTTGTTTGGACTTTCGACAAACAGATGAAGCCTGTGTGTAATGATATGTATACCATATCTGTCCTCTGTGAACAGAACTCCTCGGTGGTTTCGTGGTAGCGTTCCCGCCCCGAGTTCGGAAGTTCGCAGGTTCGAAACCAAAGACATTAAAATTGGTGTTTGTTGCTTCTTCTCCAAGCAACGGATTGGTCGGCTCGGAGTATAATGTCTTCGGGTACGGTGATATGTCTTCCATTGGACTGTTGCATCACGAGCTAGTACGTTAAACATCCGGTGTAGTACAAAGCAAGGTGTATACTCATATCATATCAACATGTTCTCGTCCTGATATGCACTTAATGGTTGCCATTGGACGTTAAATATTTTTTTTAACGTTTTTTCTTTCTTTTATTAATATTTTACTAATAAAAAAAGAAATAATGTATTTAGAAAATAAAGACCAACAAAAATGAAAAGTTAGTGATTACACCAGTCATTAACTTAGACTTTTTAGAATACGGATAGAGATAGAGATCTTTTATTTTCCAATCATGGATCTCCTTACTGGTCATGACAATGACATATAATCAATGTTGAACAAAATACAAATGAAGATTAAACAAGGATAATGAATGTTATTGTAAACTATTATGAATTTTAGATTGATGTATTACATAATTCTGTTTATTATATTGACACTTTGAAAATATGGAATTTGATCAAACATTTATGTACATTAAATTATGTTCTTCCAAGTGTTTTTTACTGTTGCACAAAAACAAAACACAAACATACAAAAACTAATGAAATTATATGAAAAAAAGGAGTATCTACGTCTGCATGGCTCTGTCCATAGATAGTTTTGGCTCCAGCGGTTTGGTCATTTTTGCATTGTTCGAATAAGAAACTGTATACCGATTTTTTTCGTCTACTTACACAGATCACCAGGCTTATATACTGGCCTGTCTATCTGTGTTCTTCTACTTACCCAGATCACCAGACTTATATACTGGTCTATCTGTCTATGTTCCTCTACTTACCCAGATCACCAGGCTTATATACTGGTCTGTCTGTCTGTGTTTCTCTACTTACCCAGATCACGAGGCTTATATGCTGGTCTTTCTGTGTCCCTCTATATACCTAGATCACCAGTTTTGTATATTGGTGTATCTGCGTTCCCCTACTTACCCAGATCTCTAGGCTTAAATACTGGTTCGTTCTATCTGTGTACCTCTACTTATCCGGATCACCAGGCTTATATACTGGTCTATCTGTCTATGTTCCTCTACTTACCCAGATCACCAGGCTCATATACTGGTCTGCCGGTCTGTGTTCCTCTACTTACCTAGATCATGAGGCTTATATACTGGTCTGTCTGTGTCCCTCTACTTACACAGATCACCAGGCTTTTATATTGGTCTATCTGTGTTTCTCTTCTTACCCAGATCACCAGGCTTATATACTGGTCTGTCCGACTGTGTTCCTCTACTTACCCTGATCACCAGGCTCACCGGGTTTATATACTGGTCTATCAGTCTGCGTTCCCCTACTTACCCAGATCACCAGGCTTATATACTGGTCTGTCCGACTGTGTTCCTGTACTTACCCTGATCACCAGGCTCACAAGGTTTATATACTGGTCTATCAGTCTGCGTTCCCCTACTTACCCAGATCACCAGGCTTATATACTGGTCTATCTGTCTGTACAAATACTGATCTTGTTTTGTCTCGTACTTGTAGTCTATCAAAAACTTTATGAAATGTTATTCCGCCTGTACTTAAAATATGAACTTGGTAGTCATAGCCAGATGTTGTATTCTTTGGAATCTAGGTTTAAAATAATATCCATGTATAACACTTATGTGTATTAAAATATTTATTTGGTAATTATTTTATTATCTAATTCATGAGGAGCAATAATCATTTCTCTTTCTAAACCAAGTTATCTCACGTTGCATTGGTACTTAGGGCTAAATAGATTTTATTTTATTACTGTTTTCGGGTTTACAGTACATGGTGTGGATGTTTTTTGCAACACATTTTGGGTTATAAATATAACCAATTGAGCCATAAAGCGAACTGAAATATAATGTTGTAATAACCGCGAGTAATAGGTTTTCCAAAAGTATAGCAAATTTAAGTTTGCTTTTACAAATGAGATCATACCATTTACTTCTTTTTAAGAATAAATACCTTTAACTTCATTACTGTAGGCTTTCCTAAAGTTAAATGAAAGAATTATAAAAATGTTTTTGAAAGTTGAATGTTTTTCTGAAAATAATTATCTATAATTTCGTAAATTGTTTATGTATCTAGTAAATTGATTAAATATTTCAACTTTGGAGTTTATTTATATTAATTAAATATGTACTACTTGGAGATACATCAAAGGTGTGGTTTTCATTCTCGCATCTTCAAAGAAGGTTATCGGGCTATCTTCTTACATTTTTATCTTAAAGCATTTTATTTCTATATAGTATTGTCAAACACTGCCCTGACTGTATGTAAATGAGCAATAAGGGTTTAGAATTTATTTTTTTAATTTGAGACATAAACATGCTGAGCTCCGATGTTCGTTTTAAATTTTAATGTTAATCCCTTTTATTTTTTGCAGTATTGTCAGGCGTTTTATTGAGATGCCCAATAAGGTTTCAAATTGTTGGTAATTATACTGTATTGGTTTTTATAGTGTTTTATATACACCAGAGTGTCAGGATCAATAAGGGGGGAAGGAGGGGAGTTGGTACCCGAAAAACCGGTTTAACCCCACCACTATTCAGTATCTGTACAAGTCAGACTATCCTACTAAATCTCTGTTGTGTTCATGTTTGCGTTTTGGACGCTTTTATGTTATTTGTTTGGCCGGCGTTTTGTCAGTTGGTTTGGTTTTGTTTGATTGTTATGTTATTGTTGACCTATCCTGTTATCCATTTTGTTGTTTATTAGAATTGTGATTTTCAAATCTTGGCGCCCACTTTTGACATTAACCCCTCTCTCGTTTTTAACATTTTTACAGCATTGTAATATCCTATATGTAGATGCACAAGACACGTCTTTTTAACATCTGAAAGATTCTACCATAAAAGGGTAAATATGTTTCGACTCTGTTATACCTGGTTTTCTCTTGATTGTCTTTGACGCTCCGCTCAATACATTACCATTTCTTGTTTTTAAAAGTGCTGCAATATTGGTTACTCCAGATATTTTCTTCCATGTGACAATGGAAATATCTAAGTCAATATCTGCTCTAGTTGTCTTTGGAACTGTTATCGTATACGTACAGCTAATAGAGGTAATAAAATTCAAAGATGGATTAATAAAAACAAAACTTTACTTATTGTAATTTTAAGTAAGGCCACTTATAATATCTAAGTGGTGTACCTGCAATGGTATCGAAATTTGTTCTCGTGGTTATCATGTCGTGTTTCTTGATTTTAGTTGTTTTAATTCCTTCTTTTCAAGTTTTGCCGGATTTTTTCTCAAAAACTAAGATTCACCTACGGAAAAAATTGTATGGAAAATAAATGAACTTACTTTTTAAGTTGTGGGCAACAAAAGATAAATAGAACAAATATACCTAAGGAGCAAGCCAAAAAACGCATCGATTAGACAGAGAAAAACCGGGTAAACAAATGAACAACCACAAGCGCAACAAATAAACAGTAAAAACTAAAAGACAATGAACAACACGAACTCCTATAAAAATCAGGAGTGAACGCAGGTGCTCCGGAGGGGTAAGCAGTTCCTGCCGTCGTGAAGTTCAACAAATTCAATCCGGTGGTAGTCACAAATCGGTGGAGCTACATGAAAACATCAATCAAGCCTTGAGTGGTTCTCTCCATGTCATTTCAGCAGAGGTAAAAAATACTAGCACTTGAAAAAGGTGAATCTAATTTATCATTTATTAAGTACAAAATGTAATTGGAAAATTTTTGTCTTCATTTCTCAACAATATTTTTAGATTGAAAATCATTTAAGGTAAGAAAAAAGAACAGAGAAATACAAGACGAAATAATATTGATTTCAATTATATTCGATGATAAAACATAATTAAGTCTTGTATTTTTTACGACAGCATATATATATCCGACAATCATCATTGCGTATCTATATATAGTGGCCATATTTCTTGTTATTTCTTGACGGGCTTCTTAAGGAAAAACAGAAGAAGTTAGTCCGTACCTTTAATTTCAACTTGCGCTAAATGGATGATGTTTTATCACTCAACAATTCACGTTTTGGGTATTTCTTACATCTCATCTATCTCAATGAGCTCGAAATGATACCATAGACACTGCCATGTCTGCATCTTATCTTGACCTTCACCTCAAAACTGACACCAGAGGAATGTTGAATACAAAACTTTACGACAACCGGGATGACTTTGACTTTCCAATCGTCAACTTCCCATTTTTGAGTGGCAATATTCCAGAAACGCCGGCGTATGGCGTATATATTTCACAACTCATACGTTATTCCAGAGCTTGTGACATACATTGACCTCCTGGACAGAGCCCGACTCCTGACAGAAAAGTTGCTCAGACAGGGGTATGTTTCTCCTAAGTTGGACGTCATCATGACTTGGTTGACAGGTATGAAAAACCGTTTCCCAAATGAAAATGGATCTGTTCCATTGATGTTATCCCTTCCTCATACCGGATTTGACATGGGCAGCATGGTGGGTGTACTGCAGGAAGCAGAGACTGCTTACTCTTTCGGAGCACCTGAGTCTACACCCGGTTTTTTGGTGGGGTCCATGTTAATTATATGTTTTTAGTTTTTAGTTGTAATGCATGTGTTGTTTTGGTCTTGTCTTCGCTGTTCTCAGGAGTTTGTCAGTTGTTTCGATTTTTCCTTCCTTCGAATATCCCTTTGGTATTTCTTAACTTTATATATTCTCACTATATTTTGTTATTTGGTTTTTTATTGATTCAAGAAGGCAAGGATAGAGAAAAGATGTATTTGTGTATCAACAACAACAGATTAACCCAAACATTGTCATGCGTATGAACCATACGACTTGTATTTATGCCTGTTTTGTCTTTAATTGTTGTTTTCTATTTCTTTTAAGTTTATTACTCAGATTATAAATAAACAATACATACTTCTCTGCTTTGTTTACGATTGTCCCAAACAAGAGCAAGAAAACTAATATTTTCATCCTCACCTGTACAATTAAACGATTTAAAATCTTTAAATATGCTTAAAACATTGCCAGAACAATTTTCCACATAACTGAAAAGGTTGTTTAAAATACCTATTTAATACTTATACTAGTATATATTATATTGGTTATTGGTTTGTTGATACTTTAAGGATGTAGACTTCTGAGGAGCCAAAACTTTCTGGTATCAAACTTTTTTCTTAACATGATTTTTGGGTTTATATGACTCTAAGAAAGTAATTTATGAAGATAAAATCATATAGTGGTGGACTTTATTTTTTGCTACGGTCATTTGAAAGTACCTAATTCTTGATGATTTTCCCATTTTTCATCATTTTTTACCCATTTTGGGCTATTATCATGAAACAAATCACATTTCCACTATTAAACTTTTTTTCATACTTTCCCTAAAGATGAAGTGGACCAATATGAATAAATTTAACTTAAAAAAAACTATAGGTACGTGTTAATATAAGAAAGTTTTATACAATTTTGACATTTTGTTGTTTTTTCATGCCAAAATGACCATACTGTAAATTTAGTAAATTTGGGTTTTTTCACTTTTTTAGAACAAAGAACATATAATTTCAACTTCTTTGTTATAAATGATTGAAAAGATACATATTATTAAAGAATTTTAAAAAGAAAATATTGATATGGGATGTACATATTTTTGGTAAAATCATTTCTTTGTACCCCTCACCTATTTTCTCAACATTTTGGCTGATGACACTGACCAGATTGGTTATAAAATTTGAAAATTTGATTACTCAAAAACTACTTATTGTAATTACATAATTTTTTCACAGAGTTTAGTTGGATTATAATATTTTTTGAATTCATTAATAATTCCCGAACGAGATTTCAACGAATACATCCTTAAATATCATATGACAATGACATATGTGAACCCAAGAATATCACAATACCAAAAATAGGTCTACAATATAACTATGGTTACCAACCAAACATATCACTCTGCAATCCGAATTCAATTATTATTCTTTTATATTTTCATATGACGAAGTTCGACTTTATTTCTATTTTTGGATATGAAAATACTCAGAGATATTCAAAATAAACATGTTACAACAGCCCATTCAATTATAGTTTGTGTCGTAATGTAAAAAAACTCAAATTTTATATTGTAATGATTCTTTTATGATTTGCATAATTCTAAATCAATTACTATGATTAGTAAAAAGCGCTATCAGTATAGATTAGTTTCTATTATCACTTACAGTGTGTTAATTTTCAATAGCTGATTCAACACATCTGAACATTTAACATTAATTAGCGGTTAGGTTCATCATCATTTTAATAACCCATGTGTTTGAATCATTCGGTATATTTATAAAGGATTCTAAGAATTATATTTTATCCATTACCCTCGAGAAGCACTTTAAATACACGATATCTGTTTGAAAATAGTTCGTTATAGTCTAAGACTCCAATATACAACGTGTTTGTTTTTCAAGTCTGGAACTGTAAATATGTTATGCAGTTTATTCAAATGATTTGTTTACGTGTCTCACGAAAGAAAAAATGAAGTATAGAAATTCTTTCAGCGACTAAATGTGGAAATTTACCACATTTATTATTTTGCCTCCTCTGGCTGTTGCTCCCGTTGGTATATACACATTTTTAATTGTGGATAATAAGACACAATTCTGAAATAATATAAAAACTAGAAAATTTGACAAAATTACACGATGTCATTAGTATTGGAAAGGGGAAGAGGGGATTTTAGACGATGGCAATTTATATATAATAAAAGGACATCGCTTAAGTTGTTATAACATTTAGTGCAATTCTATTGCCCTTTTGATGCGATTAAATTTTAAGTTGAATTAAAAAATATATATACATAACAACACTAATAAAACCACAAGAAAGAAGTATACTTACATTCAATTGATAGATTTACAACCACAATTTTTTTTCTTAAACAAACTTTGTGATTTCAGATATTTTTATACACAATATTACAACAGATGTATTGGAAAAGAGGATTACCTTGTGCAATAAAATATGCATTAAAGTTATGAATAAATTAAGCCGGAATGAAATATACCTATATGTCTCCACCAGCAATAAATTGTGGAACAAATGCAAATACCAGTTTATATCGTTAAAGTATTGATACAGGTCAAGATAAAACTGGTTAAATGAGATAACCTTCTTATATAGTCATTCAACTGCTTTCAGCTGATTTCTTATATCGTTATCAAAGAACACATTAAATTTCGTACCTACATGTAAATGGACTTTAATTTTTTTTTCATACAGAGAGCAAATATACCTAACGAGCAATCAAAAAAACGTAATTCATTGGACAGACAAACCCGGGAAGATAAATGAACAACCACAGGCACAACAAATAAACACAGAAAACTAAAAAACAATGAACAACACGAACTCCTATAAAAAAAACAGGAGTGAACCCAGGTGCTCCGGAAGGGTAAGCAGTTCCTGCTCCGTATACGGCACCCGTCGTGAAGTTCAACAAAGTCAATCCTGGGGAAGTCAGAAATCGGTGGAGGCACATGAAAAGTTACGACAGTGGGAACAGGTCCAACATCATCTTAGATATTGGAACACTGTAATGGTCAATCAATTCGTGATGACGACCGTAAAATAATAATTCACTTTCCATCTTCATTCCAGACTGCTTACCATATATAATCCAAGCCCCGCCAGCCAATATACAGCTGAGGTGCCAGTCTTTCGATACCAAAGTGAAATTAATACTTTAAATTGTATGTACTAAAAGTGTTAAAGATGGTAAATATACCTAAGGTGCAAATCAAAAAAAAAAAAAAAAAACGCAATCCTTTAGACAAACCCGGGAATACAAATGAGCAACCACAATCACAACAAATTGGTATCATGGAATATTTAAAGATTTATGTTAAAATAAATGAATAATTTAAAAAATAAAGATAAATTGCAACTTGTCGAGAATCATGGGTATTACAAAGTTGATTTTCCTGAACAGTTAAAGCAAAGAGGGTGCATAACAAAGTTAAAATCTACCAATCATTGTAACTGGCGATGATTGTTAAAGTGTATAATGAAACGTGTACAAATTTGATGCATAAAATATGAATATTTCTTCAAATTTGAACTCACCATTTTTGTTGAAGACCCAAATTCCTCAACCCAAAATGTCGAAGAGAAGATTAAATTGTCCTAATCACCAAAACAGTTGCCGTCAAACTAAGTACAGAGCTTTTCCAGATATCCTTATTATGTTTATAAGTACTTTTACAACTTGCACACTCGCAGCTTTTCTACATTTTTATGCTACTCTAATGCTAATTTTGATGATAATAAAAAGTGCAGTCCTCGTGTATAGCTCTGCCCTAAGATTGTTGTGGATTTCATCGTTCGGTCATTTTGGCATTTTTACATTGGTTTTCAACGATTTGGATTACTTTTGGGTTTTTAACACTTTAAACTTTGAGCAAAACTACTGAGTCTTAAATCGATGGAATGTGCACGTAACTGCATCAAAATCGTTACATACTATTTATTCTACACATTTCAAAGAACGACCAACTATGTTCTAAAGTTCAACATGATTCAAAATTTTGGAAACGCAACTTACACTCATCCAAAAACGTGTCAATAGTTTGCGAAAGGGTTATATTTTATGCAAAAAAATCAATGAACCAAACACAAAAATCGGAAAATCTCTGTTGACTTTTCCTGTTAACACTCTCTAACTGCACAAAGGAGACATAAACAAAACTCCCTTTTGAAACAGGTGTCCTTTATAAGTAGTTATTTTATATATACAGATTCAGTTGTAAAATTAGTATAACTTCACCATAAAACGCGTATATACAAAAGATGTCAAATAACTGGTTGGCTGAAAATCCAGGAAGAAATTAAAATTGTATTGATATATGCGGTAGCAGATGGTAGTTTAATAATTTATCTCTAAATCTTATATCAGATTGTACTTTGCCGATTGTCCCTAGCATTTGTTCTGACGTCTTTTATTACTTTTAAAGTAAGATTTATTTTTTTTTATTATCTGTACATTTTTACGAACTCTGTGTAACACGTATACATTTTTCAATGCTGTCTATTGTCCTGGGCTTGTAATTTATTGCTTTTTTGAATACATATATATACATATATATATATATATGACTGACGCATCATGTTGTTTCGGTCACAAGTTTGAAATTGGACTTTGCGTCTACCGGAAGTAATATACCTTTCTTTCAAGTCTCGAACCTCACAAGAATAAGATGTATAGTACCATTGGTACCGTCTGAGATTTTAAATTTTAAAATGGAGATATTAATTAAAGTCAACCTCAAAACATTACAAATAGTTTTCTTTTGCAAAATGACAAATCTCTTCTCCATTTCACTAAATGTTCATTAAAATTGCTTTTGCAACAGTATTAAAGCCATTATGCCATCTTTAATATTTAGATAGCATAAGATTAAGTACCACCACTTTTTAATTTGATGTTCATCTTTTAGTACTCAATTCTTGATATTTATGCACTTTTCATTAATAATGCAACACTTTTCAAAACTCATTTAATGTATTAAATTCGTGACACGTCTAAGCAGAATAGCCAAACTGGGACGCATAAGCATAATTATATTTGCTTATAACTTGCACACCTCAAAGGCAAACAGTAAATATAATCCCCAGAAAGCATACTGTGATATTGAGCGTAATGTAGAATATTAAATTACGAGAAAATGTCAATCTTTTGATGAAAGGACATACTGTGTTAATATATATTTGATCAGACTGGCTAAAATAATTAAAATTGTCGATCTGTTGGAATCCTAGGAAGGTAAGTAAACAAACACGTAATCTGTTTGAAAAAATGCAATTAAATTATTCTGAATTACAATAATATAATTTATGGCATTAAGTGTTGTGAAATACCGGGATTTCCGAGTGGAATCAAGTTCGATAATTCATAGTCCTATTTCACTCTAGAAAGTTACGTAACAATATCCGTCTCCAAAGGTTGTATAAAACACTTTTAAATAAAATCCCTTGTATTTTCTCATTAAATCTTATGAATACCTAGAATGTCAATGTAATCAACAGAATAACTAATCTCGAAATTCGAACACCAAAAATCTACAACTCGTGACAGAAAAAAACTTATAATTCACTCATGCGATACGAACATTCGTGAATTAATGCGTTATTCGTAAGTCGTTATATATTTGCAGGTTTTCGGATTTTCAAGATTAGTTATACTATAAATAACTCAGAATTCTTCCAACGGTTATATTTATTGCTCTCCCGTTTAGTAAGATTTTTCTATATTTCTTTTTCGTGAGTTTTCAGTAGGTTTTCTGCAAGACTGCACAACAGTAATTACAATTGCAAAAAGTATGTATATTATTTAGTAAGTAAAGTCAAGAAACGCCAAAGGGATATTCGAAGGAGAGAAAAATCGTAACAACTGACAAACTCCAGAGAACAAAGAAGACCAGACCAAAACAATACATGCACTACAATTAAAAACTAAAACATATAAACAACATGGACCCCACCAAAAAACCGGGGGTAGACTCAGGTGCTCCGGAAGAGTAAGCAGTCTCTGCTTCCTGCAGGACACCCGCCATGCTGCTCATGTCAAATCCGGTATGAGGAAGGGATAATATTAATTGAACAGTAAGTTGCATACCAACTCGGTCATATTTAAGACAATAAAAAACCACAGCTCGCACAGGAGCCAGGTTTTTAATTCTAAGATTTTGAGAGTATAAAGCGTTATTATACTTCCTGAAAATTTAGGGAATACATGAAAATATGTTTAAAATGTCATAAAAATATCACCGTCCATTTTTCATAATCAGTTGCCGTTTCCTATATGTCTCTAGTTTTACACAATTTTGTGTACTAACGCGTTGATTTTTTGTTTACTATGACCACTCAAAAAGACATGAACGAGTGGAAGTTTTGTCTTCGTTCCAAAAAATTGGAACCATGATGGCTTTTAGGTCAGACGTATATGGTAAAAAAATGTATTTGAAATGCGCATACTTTTACTATAAGCAAAGGTTATAAGGAAGTATGGGAGATGTGAGTATCATTTCATCGATATAAAATTTCTTATATATATATATAATTTTGTGATTGGAGGCATGCTGTCGTCGGAACGTATATTGTATTTCATTGTTCATTATTGTTTTGTGACTCCAAGACACCATCCGGAATTTGGACCCTCAAAACAATCAGTAAAACACACAATACATTGAAAATGGAAAATTTGTTTTTTCAATTCCATTTCTCAGAAATAATCTGTATACACAGGCTTTAGATAAATATCAAAGATAATTTTATGTTATTTAAACAGTTTCACTTGTGCTTAAAAACTGAACCTATTTCCATTTGCTGCAATTGATTTTAAAATGTGATTAGTAAACGATTCGCCTGAGAATAATTGCGAAGTTAATGATGTTTCCAGAGTTAGCAAATCACTATGATATTCCATTCTTTGTCCCACTTAGCATTGTTAATGGTAACAAATAGTTTAAACCACGAAAACTTATTAGATTTGTTCTCGAAAATATTAGTATAATTAATCCTGGACGAATGTGTTAATAAATGGTAATGTCGGATAAGGACGGACAAGGTAAAAAACTAACTCTCAGTGCTATATGGGATGACTTTGTTGAAACAACAGGATTTCATGCTGTTAATAAAATTCACTTTGGAGAAAAGTATCCACTGTTCAGATCGTAAGTAATATTTTCCTATTATATAGAATAGAAATGTGGGGAACAATGAGGCAATACTCCATAAGTTAAAACATGTACATCACAGAGATTGGCAAGGGTGTTATATAGATTCTCACATGTTTGCACTAAAATTTTCCTGTGGAGAAATGTAGGATATGGGAATTCCATTCGAGAGGTCACATTTATCTGACGGATACGAGATTTGAAGGTTGTCAGACTATAAAACATAATGTGGAATTAGAGAACTAAAAAAAATCTAAGATATAGATTGCAAGTGAGGTGGACCGCAAAGACAAAAAAAAACATTTATTCAAAACGAAGGGTTCTAGAGAAACACAAATCCCAGAGCGGGCAAGAGAAATGAAAAGTTTCAATACTGTTGCAACAGGCACCATTCGGCAATTCTGCAATTCAGTATATCAATAAATAAATAAATAAACAGATAAAAACAAATGAATAAATAATTAAATAAAAACAATAGATAAATAAAATAAGTAAAAATAAATGAAATCTATCAACTGCAAATCTAAAGAAAACCGGGTTTTTTTTCAGAAACTGACAAAGAAATCATGTTAATCTGGGATCATCTTTTCACTTATATTTTGATTTAAAATGCAGAAATAATACGTTACTTGCAAAAATAACTTCTTTAACTTATGAGTCGTGAATTCACGAAATGTGCACATCTTGTGCATCAACATTGGTATCAAAGAATTTTTTATTTACCACTGAGTTGATGCCGCTACCGGTGGACTCCAAATCCTCGAGGGTATCCCCAGTTCAGTTGCTAGTATTTCGATACTAGCCAAAAATTGATTTTTAAAATATACTGATAGTAAATTTTTAAATTAGTGAAAACTAAGGAGTATCTCCCGTGTGCATAGCTCTGTCCTTTGATGGTGTTGGCTGTACCACCTCCACTCCCATTTTGGTAATTCTGACATTTTGGGGGCCTCGGTGGCCGAGTGGTCTAGGTAGTTCGTCATGACTACTAATGATCACTAGCCTGTCAACACTGCGGTTGTGAGTTCGAATCTCACCTGTGGCGGGGTGTATTCGACTCCCACCTTAATTGACAAGGGTTGCCATTTTTCCTACCGAAGGTCGGTGGTTCTCTCCGGGTACTCCGGCTTCCTCCACCAATAAAAACTGGCCGCCGCGAAATAGCCAAATGTGCTGAAAATGGCGTTAAACTTCAAACAAACAAACATTTTGAACTTTCTCCTCAACGATTTAGATTGTTGTTTTGGTTTTCAACATTTTATGTCTTCAGCACAACTGGTGAGTCATAAATCGACGAAATGCGCACATGTATGTGCATCAAAATTGATATCAAGGAATTGTATTTTTACCACTGAGTCGATATCACTGCTGGTGCACTCCAAGCCCCTGAGGGTATCCCCAACTCGCCCGAAATTGATACTTAAAATTTACTGTTACAAAATTTTTAACTTTGTGAAAGCTAAGGAGTATCTCGCTCGTGCATAGCTCTGTCTATAAATGGTTTTGGCTTTACCCCCTCTTTTGGTCATTCTTGCATTTTGGAAATTGCTCTTCAATTTTTTTGGATTGTTGTTTTGGTTTTCAACATTTTATGCCTTAAGCACAACTGATGAGACGTGCACTTCTTGTGTAGCAAAATTTGTATCAATGAATTTTATTTTTCCCATTGAGTCGATGTCGCTGCTGATGGACTCCAAGTCCAAGAGTGTAACCCCAGCTCAGTTGCTAGTATTTCGATACTTGCCCGAACTTGATATTTAAAATTTACTGCTCTGTCCTTAGATGGTTTTGGCTTAACCCCCCCCCCCCTCCCCGCCCCTTTCGATCATTTTGGCTGATGAGTCGTAAATCGACGAAATTTGCACATTTTGTTTATCAAAATTGGTATCAACGAATTTACATTTGCATCAAATCCTATGAGTTACTTTATCACATAAGATATGAAATGTTAACTTAAGGTATTTGGATCTCATTCAAAATAGAAATATAACATATAACATGTAACACCGCAAGGAATCAACAGAGACATGTAGACACATAACCTTCGTGTGTTACTACTAAGGGGAAATTCACAATTGTTCAAAATTGTGGTTTAATCGCTTTTTGTCGTCTTCATACATGTACAAATTTAGGTTTGTAGAAGAACTGAATGTTTTGCCCTTTTTTAATGTCACATTCACTGAGATTAATACCATGTAGAAATTATCAAAAGTTAGTATTATCAAGCAAATAATCTATTATTCACTTGAAGCGAAAACTTAAAGCGAAGGAATTTCCTTTACAGAAGAGAATGTACAAACTTGGCTTCATAGGAAAATAAAATAGGTGCATCATTAATCAAATTGAATAGAATCAATAGAAAAAAAAATAAATTAACATGTAGCAGTCAAAAGTATGTTTTATTAATTTTAGATGCAATATGTGTAGATGTTACATGACAACAATTTCAATAATATGTCAATCTTTAATTTTTCGACTATATCGACGTTTTAACATTAAGTTGTTATCAAAATGTTAAATTGGCAAATTGAACTATTTATCCTTTTGTGCTTATTCAACAAATATCTATTCCATCACAATAAACTGATAATTTTCATAAAAACCTGACAGACTATATAATGTTGTAGTATTTACACAATCTGATTTCTTTTTCTTCCATTTTTTCTTTCATATATGCATTCGTCGAATAACCAAAAAATGCCAAAGAATAACAAATGCAAAGTATCATCGCTAAAAAAGTCAAATTCGGACAAATCTTATAAGGTATTTAACCTTACTCCACGTTAGTATTCACACAATTAACACACTTTTGATCTTAAAAGGCCATTCTAGTATTCTTTATTTTTAATTTGTCATAATTTTTTGAAATGCCATATTGTCATGCTTGTCAAGTGAAATCAATCTAACAAGATCATGTTGTCTTGCTGTCAATCCAGAGAGGCCAAGTCAATTGTATATCAGTTCAGCATAAGTAAAGTGAACTTTGCATAATTCATTCTTAACTCTTATGAATTAATTTTCAAAAGCCTAGATTGACTGCAAGGCAATATAACTGGTTTTAATTTTTTGACTTGAGTTCATCTTCTACATGTATTTAAAAAATTAAGGATGCTCGCTGGTCATGTTTTGGTCTTTTTATCAGATTTTCCGAATTCTCGGGTTTTGTCCATTTCTTAAACATTAAATTTTTTGCCCATGAACCCCCACTTTTTCTTTTATAATTCAATCATACATACCTTAAAATGGTATTTGACAAAATTTTATGAAATCCTTTTTATTTTTTAATACATATTTGAGAGATTTAAGTTGTCAATGCAAAAACAATGACAAATCCAGAGAAAACCCATTTCCTGCAAATTTTCAAGGCCTTATAGCTCTAAAATGAGCACATGAACCTATATTTTTTTCTTGCTTATTTGTTTACTATTCATATGTTCTCTCAAACTAAAACACCTATTTCAAATCCTATTTATTTCCTATTAGACCAGCGATCATCCTTAATGTTAAAACGTCCATATAGTCGAAAAATTAAAGATTGACATATTATTGCAATTGTTGTCATGTAACATCTACACATATTGCATCTAAAATTAATAAAACAGTGTAGTTTTAAACCCCCACCTTTTTCTTTTATAATTCAATCATATAAACCTTAAAATGGTATTTGACAAAATTTTATGAAAACCTTTTTATTTTTTAATACATATTTGAGAGACTGAAGTTGTCAATGCAAAGACAATGAAAAATCCAGAGAAAAGTATGATACTATTGTCACTTGAATGTGAAAGAAGAAGTAGGGCGAATTAATTCTGGATACATTATTCCTACATAAACCTGGCATAAACGTGAAGGAATATACCTATAACTGGTGTTTTTCATCATAGTCATGTCACTGAAACCCTTCAAACAACTCTCGCACCTGATTAAAGGAGAGTTTGTGTTTAAAGTCTATTACCTCACAAACATATGTGCCACTGAATGACACACCTGCAATGTAACAAATTACATACTTTGTAAAAGACGGTGAATTAAATTTACATTGTTTTATTTCAGAATATTTTGGATCATTTTGTGGCTGTTGTCAGCCGGATACCTAATTGTTATTGTATCTGCTGAACTATCTAATTATTACAAATATCCTACAATAACAACAGTTTCATCCAGAATGGAAAACATATTAGAATTTCCAGCTATAACAATATGCAATCTCTCATCAAGAAATCGCAGTGCCTTTAACAAGGATAAAAGATTTGGCAATTATTATCTTGGCACGACCAGTATGTATAAATCCCAGGATCCCATTAATTGGAGCGACCCATTTTATGCAGATAATGGATTTTTTACTGACCGAACGATGCAAGAATTACACGACGAATCAAAGAGCATAATTCGATTTGTTAGATATCACACCTTTGACATGAAAGATTATTATTTGAATTTTACTCCCGTAGCCACCGATCTTGGATTATGCGTAAGAAGTAATCCTATTCCAACGGCATTATTTGGCGGACTTTACAATTTACAGATTTATTTAGACCTAGTTCTTGACGAAGATTACTACAGCAATGTTTACGTATCCTCTGGAATAAAGGTAACGTCAATCAAGTTATTGACTATACAATCCATCGCATATCAGTTTTCAAACAATGATGTTGTTGCCACTTACAAAAACGACATTTCAATGTTCAATCGATTTTTCCACTATTGCAAGTTCACTTTGTCATGTTGATAAAACATCTTCATCAATTTTGTAGCACAGGGCTTCAGTTAGATTGTCCAAATGCCCGCCCCGACCTGAATGTTGTGTTTTAAGTACTTCAGTTAACGCATTTTGGTTCATGAGAGATATAGATTTAAGTGGACAATCGAAATTTGCGAAAAGCGTAGATTTAAAAATGTCTTTGAAAAATTAAGATCGGGTACCAACGGTATATTTGGGGGGAAAATGGCGTTCCTTAAAATGCTGGCACAATGGTAAGTTCCTTATCTGTCACAAAAATCAAATAATTTTTGCGTATTGTGAGAGAATTTTGAATAGTTTGATTTCACAAAAAGTATACCATAACATTTTTCATTGATAAGACTTAGATCTAAAAAAAGAGTAATCCATTCAACGGTAGCTGTGATGCAAATTTTGATACACTTTTACGTGATACATGTAAAAAATGTTCAAGGCCAAAAATGTTTAAACTTGAAAAAAATGTTGAAAAAGTTGAAGAGCACATTCAAATATTGAAATGACCACAACTAACTTAGATTATCTAATGATGATATAAACCAATGTAAAATCATTAAACAGATTCTTGAATTGAAGGTCGAAAATATATTTCACTTATTTCTTTTCTCAATTCATGCAGAATTTAGCAACGACCGAACATACCGTATCACAAAAATAGTACCAGAACAGTTGCAAACTGAAAACCGCGTTCATCGGGTACTAGCGTTTAAAATAAAGACCTAAAGTACTAAATAGATCTCGTAAACATTGCTGTTAGAATTTAACAACATTTCATTTGAAAACAGGACCAATTAAAGTTAACGGGATGGTTCTTTAATGAGAAAAACAAACAGTAAAGATTATTACCAATAAGTGCTTGCTCTAATTATTCCGATATTAGGGCAAAACAATTGGCATAAAAACTATATGATACGTGCAGTTCAGGGTCCCTTTTGGGACTATAAAAAGATAAATGATAAATAAGACTATATACTGGTCAGAACGATAATAACGAAAATTCATTTGATTTTTGTATTATTTTTCAGTATTGATCTGTTTAGTCTCTCATATAACAACACATCCGCCTTTCGCCTTGGTCCTATTCGTTACAGTGTTGACAGGCGGATAAGTATTATATTTAGTAAGTACGACGACCTACCTAAAGACAATCAAACAAAATATTTAATTGATTTAAATATAATAATATACTTTTTACAGGTAGCAATCCATGAGAAAAATGATGACATATTGATGATGAACGAAGGATTTTTAGTACCGCCTGCCTCTGAAGCTTTCGCTGAAATATCAAGACGAGAGGTAGGTTAAATCATAGTACAATAACATCTAGAAAGTACCTCACAGGACATGGCCCTTATTGGAAAATGGCTGTGTATTGCTTAAATAATATGTATTTGAAATTACAGTCACCTATTACTATTTCAGAGTGGAAGAAACTGACAAAAATAAGACGTAACATAATACGACTAAAAAAGATTACTTTCAGATATCTGGAGATAAAAGAGTTTAGGACAAAACATACAAAATATTATTTATTTTTCAAATATGGAACAACATTTTAATACATCTCTTGTGATATATCTGAGATAAACGAATTTAGGATAAAAAATTGAATATTATTATTTTTTCGTCTATTGAACAACATTTTAATACATTACTTATAACAGACTTTTGATATTATACGGCAATTCTGTTTATTCTTAAACATATTCTGTCTTGATTTTTTGCAATACATATGTGTACATTGTCATACATTATAAAGTTTATTTGTACAAACCTTAGACACGTGTAGAAATGCGAGGTTTACAGAGCATTTCTCGCCTGAACAAATCGATGCAGAGAGTCAAGATAAAGTCAGAAAAAAATGAACACTCTTTCATTTTGTTTTCCTTATCCTTTTAGAATAAATACCTGCCACTTCCATACAAGGCATTTGATAATGATGTATGTGAAGAAAAAGATGAGGAATACAGTATATCAAAATGTCAGAAAAAATATATCGGACAGAAGATTCAGCAGCAATGTGGTTGTGTGGATTTCATGTTTGAAAGTGGTAGGTAAAGCATTATGAGATCGATGGACGAAATATGCGATCATCTTGTGCATCACAATTGGTATGAAAAAAAATACAGCTGATGGTGGACTCAAAGTCTCCGAGGGTATCACCAGCTCAGTTCCTAGTCTTTTGACACTAGCCCAAAATGTATGATTTAAATTTACTGTCACAAAATTTTGTGAAAACAAGGAGTGTCTCCCTCGTACGTACATGTAGCTCTGTCATTAGATGGTTTTGCCTTTACCATTTGGTTGTTTTGGCCTTTTGCTCTTCAACTTTTTTTATTAATGGATGAGTCGTAAGTCGACGAAATGTGCACATATTGTGCATCAAAATTGTTTCCAATACACATTGTTATACGCGAGAGGAGTTAATAATAGATATATGAGGACAATTGAATTTTTTAGTTGGCCAATAAATCTGCAAAAATGCAGGATCTAAAGTCTGGTTGAAAAAATGATAAAATCTGGTACGAACGGTATATTTTGAAAAAATGGTGCTTCTAAAAAGCAGGCACTTGCACCTATCCCTTGTCCCTTTTAAAAATAAAATAATTTCTCGGTATTTTTAAAGAATTTAAATAGTTTCGTCTCATGGAAAGAATACTTGGAACGTTTTCGTTGATAAGACTTAATTCTACCAGCAGCGGTCATCCATTTAATTGAAACTATGATGCAAATTTTGATACACTATATATGTTATATATGTAGAAAATGTTCATGGCCAAATTTTTGCAATTGAAACAAATATTCAAAACGTTATTATAAACGATACTTTTCTAATATATCATGTTACACGTGTATAGTGAACAAGGAATCCTATTACATGTACACGATTTATTCACTTAACCTGTCTCTTTTGTTTTGAAGAACGTAGTTTACAAAACGGATAGGGCCACTTGCTCTTTTATTGTTTTTAGTCCAAATTTTTGTTCTTTTTAAAAATATTTAAGTGTTTACTCATCTTATTCAATCATTAATAAGTTCCACCTTACTATCTTCAAAGGTCATGAATAGAGATGCTTTTGAAATAGCTTCATAAAGAAAACCCGGAATAATAATCACTTGTTGACATATGGAAGGGATACAAATAGCAGAAAAATAGTTTGGGTCAGAGTGTCCTTCATGTTCAACTACTGTTTTAAAGATCAGAATATAGCAAAGATAATATGTTATTAGGAAGGCGATCGTAGAAGTTTTGAAAGTTGCCTATTAAGAAATAACAAAAGCTACAGAAAAATTTAGAAAATATTTTCTGTATTACACTATTATTGTTTTCATCCAGCAATATCGACATCAAAATGATTATTTCTTATAATAAAAAAAAGATTTATAAAAGCCTTTACGAAGATCTCATGTAAGTCTTTAAATCTCCACGCGAAGTGAAATAATTTCGGAAATATGACCAGTTGCGGAGAAAATAATGACAATCTGACATTTTTAATAGATAACGATGTGAAAATTTGCTATAAATAAATTAAGCAAAAGGAGAATAATTTGTAAAAGTAGTTTTTAAAGAATCTAACAGAATTGACCAGTCCGGAATTGACTAGACTGTTATAAATAGTTAGTGGGCGGGGTCTAAAGCTGTATTTTGATGTATTCGACCATGTTATTTGTCTGTTGTATCACTGATTGCAGGATAAAAATGTCCACTTTAATCGTGATGATATTCAGAAGCAGAATTATCGTTTACAAGACTTTCTCGGTCAAGCATTATTTCATTGATACATTTAATCCTGTATTTTACTACACACGAGATAACATTGGAAGTATCTGAAGTTAATGGAAATGCTCGTGGTCATTTTTGGATTTTTGAATTTGCTCTTCAACTTTTTGACGTGTTGATTTGGTTTTCAACATTTTTGGCCTTTAGCGCAACTGATGAGTCATAAATCGACAAAATATGCACATCTTGTGCATCAAAATTGGTATCAAGAATTTTCTATTTAATGATTTCTGCTTTCAGTTGATGGGTCATACTGTTCAAAGAAAAAGTACATGGAGTGCAGTTTACCAACATTTTGTAAGTACAGACATGCATTGACATGTATTAGAATTTACTGGAACTTATTTTATTTATAAAAACAAAAAAATTTTAACGGATTATTTGATTCATGAAACCTGTTAGAATGAGAAGATATTAATGTTTTATGCCCGTTTTCCTTTTATATTTCAAGGGGATATACTGAATAACGATACGACGTTGTGTAATTGTCCACGGAAATGCAAGTATGTCTATTATGACACATCTGTCACGTTTGGCCACTTTCCGTCAGATTTTATGGCAACACCTATTGCTAAGATGCTCAACGAGACAGAGGATTACATCAAGTAAGAATAATAAAAACTTGCCTTTATGGTCAACCATTTTAATGAATAAGGGAGCAACCATTTAATTTTTAAGGGGGGGGGGGGTCGGTTCGTAGGTTCAAATTTGAAATAAAAAGGCAGGACCAGGATTTTGGCAGATAAAAAAAGACAGGATCACTTTAAGTGTAGAAAAGCAGGTACTGTGTCAATCAGGAAATTTCAGGTTGGACGATATATAGGTTAGATAGCAGATTCAAAGTGTACTCCAATAAAACGGGTTTAATCCCTCCAATGTTCGGTGTATGTACTAAGTCAGACTATCCTCTGTTGTATTTATGCTTTTTGTGTTTTTTTTTTTTGTTTTTTTTTTTGCTCTTTTATGTTTATCCTGGGTTCTGTCTGTTGGGTAGAATTGATTGATTAGTATGTCATTATTGACCTTTCGTGTTATCCGTTTAAATTTAGAACTAGCTATGGTTCTCATATATGCTGTTAGGATACTGTAGAACTAAATAGAAATGATACTCCCATGAAGGGCTTTAATGGTGTCTTGTCAATGATTTCAATAGAAATTGATATTATTAATAAGGTTCTATTGAGGTTACAATATTAGTTCCATGATAAACGCACAAAATGTCTTACTGGTAAAGTTATTCGATAAAAACTCCATTTAGTGTAATAAGTTGGTATGAAATAATCAGTGTGTATCCCAATTACGTAGCCAACTGATTTCTTGATAAAAACTCCGGACATTATAAAAATTCTGTACTCCTCAAATAACAAGTTTGTATATCCTAAAAAGTCAACCTGGCTCAAAAGTTTGGAACAAAACTTTCACATATTCAGCAACGTCATATTTGTTTGTGATGACGTTGTACATTACGAAAAACATCAACACAAAAATGAAAAATCTGTTCTTGTAAAAATTTTGACGTATTTCAGAAGTGGAAAAGACATTAATTAATTGTGGTTATTTGAAACAAAAAGTACAAAATCTAAACTAATACTTTTTACTATCAAATTATTGAAATATTTCAGATATTCATGACATACACATATGGTAGTTAACGCTTTTTTTCGCGTAAAATTACAATCAGTTAAAATATGGTATGACTGCAGTATTATATATTGTCGAAAAGATGCGAATATTGGCTTCTCAGTAGTTTTTAAATCGTCTGAATGTACATGGAGTGAAAATTTATACCAAGGCTGAACTGAACATAAATTAAAAAGTCGGTGCGGCGGTAGATGTTTTCTTTTCAAATTAATCTATCGGTATTTACTCCATACGAATGTTACAGGAAAGATTGATTTATATTTTTCTTACTTTCTGTCGATTTAGATTTTTTAAATTTGCTTATTTATTCTGTTTTTACTATTAAACAATTTTGCCATGTTTTTACAAATCTGCTTTTTTCGTATTAATGTTATTGAAATAGATAAAACAGAATATATAAGATGTGCATATCATTATGGTACCAAGAATGTAATGATTGGTCGAGAAAAGAATTTACAATAGCCATTCGAAGTGTGCGTTTTGTTTGTAAAAAATGCGGAAAATTGGTACCTGGCAAAACCGCATTTTACACTTGACATAATGGCCGCGCCCATGATCGCTGGAGATGAACCATGTGTTGGTTGTATTGCCACGCACCTGTACTGCCACAGACAAACAGGAGGAAAGGAAAAGGTAGCAAATTTAAAATATCTGTAATTATTGGTTTGTGTTTTTCATATTTTCGTATTGTCAGACAATTTTACGTTTTCAGGGCTTGAATATGATCTGTAGATTCTTGAGACGAACTAAAGAATTGTGTTGATATGTTTTACAACCGAGCGTATATGCATTGTCAGCTTTGTCTCTCTCGCATACGGAACAAACCATCAAAACTCAAATTATATATATATATAATTTTGAGACTGGGAAATTAAGGTTTATAATCAGAACAAGACAATCTAGGGTCGCGGTATATAACTCGGTCATTAAAAGTTTAAATGTATATGTATTATGACCATTTTGGACCAATTGGCAGTCCAAATTCTTCGGGATAAGCTCTTTTTCTGTCGGGATTTGATATTCCAGAAAATGTTTGCATGTATTTCCTATAGGGTTTTATGTTAACATAAGTCCTCTGCTTGTGGCCATCTACAATGAGGGATTGGCACCAAAGTATCAACACATGGTCAGCAATTATATGAGGAACATTCAGTCCATGTTTGGTTTGAAGCAACACTGCAGTTCTGTAGATTTTTGTTATATGCCATAGAAACTTACTGTCAAGTTTGTCTCTATTTGGCCAAGCAGTTTTAGAGAACTGTTTTTTTTTAAATCAACCAATGAGAAACAAGAATTGACATGTTTGTCGCCTGATCTGTACAAAATGATGAACCTTTGTAAAAAAAAATCCCACAGATGTTTCCTGTCAAGTTTCGTTTCATTTGGCCAAGCGGTTTCAGAGAAGATTTCTTCAGACAATCGCAGTCCGCGAAAAAGCTTATTTATTTGTTAAAAATTTAAAACTACTAGATATCCTGCACAAGGCACGGGCATATCTGTCGTAGTCCGCGAAAACACTTTATGTAGAATTTATTTGTAAAACGTTTAAAACTACTTAGATATCCTCTACAAGGCACGGACACATACCCATCGTAGTCCTCGAAAAGACTTTATTTAGAAGGTGTGTAGGTATAATCTTCATAAACAAGTTGTGTTGGATAGAAGTTGGACTTTTTTCCTCGGCAATTTTAAAAATATCTATGTTGTCTAGATCCTCGTCATAATACTCCGGACGCGATCTGATTAAAATACCTTTGTTTTTTTTTTTTTTTTAGTTTTCCAAGTTTATGATATTTTGTTTGATGTCATTTAACTTATCATGATCTATACCTGTTTTATTTTCTTCCTCTTCTAACTGTTGATCAAATTCTCCAGGTTTGTTTATCTATAGATGCCTGGGTTTTAGAAAAAATGATACTCATCCCCTTAATTTTATGTTTTCCCTTTTCCCAACAATCCAAAATGTCTTACTTTTATTTCTGTTTTTACCAAAATTTCCAAAATGTTCTAATATACTCCACATATCTGATGTTTTCTATTAGACTCGTTGAGTTTCCAATAACTATTACCCCATTTTTCCATGTTGAATTTAACAAACAGACAGACAGCTTTATATTATGTAGAACATCAACCAACATATTATTTTAGAGGAACAAAATTAGCATCAAGTTGTGATTCTCTTAAATTAAAATCTCCAAGTAACACATATTTTTCATAATTACTATATCATTGTGTATATATTGCTGATACCTGATACTGGGATTATATATATTTATAATGTTATAAACATCATCATGAATATTACACTGACAGTGTGTCAATCTTCCTTTAAAACCAACAGGTACTGCATGGAATATTTCAAAAATTTGTATTTATTAGGGAAACAACATTCTTCATCACATCGTAAACAAGCATATTGAGGTATTTTAAAAATGGTAGACAGCACATAAGTTTTATCCTGTTATTATACTAAATTTTAACTTACTTAAAAAAACATGTATATATTTGCAATACAAATCTTTAATTTTGTTTTGAGAAGATGCTATTACAACACACATACGAATCATCCAGTCAGCTGCTTTGTTTTTATAAGAATACAATCAAGTTAATATTTTAATTAAGTTTTGATACATACAGTTGAATCTCGTTATCTCGAAGTGCAAGGGACAATGGGATTGGGATCGAGATAGCCCAAGTTCGACTAAAAAGGAGCTGGAAATTCTCGAGGGAAGTTACCTGTATTTACTGGTTGTCTCTTTTAAACAGTTAATTCATATTATAAATTATATAAAATTATTATATATTGTTGGTCATCAATAAGATTTAATTCAAATGACATATTGTAAAAAATATATATACAAATTATTTCATATTTATAACTGAGAGTATATAATCTATTTAATATAATTTGTTGCTGTTTTATGTGTGCTTATCAACCTTATAGATAAGTGTTTCTCTTGTACCGAGTGACGGATAGATATGACCAATATTATTTGTTTGTCACTCTGTTTGGTTTTTGTAGACTGTGAAGACCATTTGTTCGACTTTGTCTGTGTAAATTAATACAAGTTATTTTCTTCAGGCATCTGCGTTAATTGATATTTTTCTATTCAAGAAATCTTTGACTATATATAAATTAAAACAATTCTAAGTAACCTCGTTTTCAGTTTGCTGTGCCATCCTTCAACGTGGTTAGTGGTGCGTGATCCTTCTTTGTTGTAGTGGTTCCATACTTCAGGATTACATTCCACCCATTGAGTTGTGACGTAGTCGTGGTACCAGCTGGAGTTTCGATGTCTTCTAAGTCAGTCAGGGCGTTGATCCATACATCTTCAACTCTGTCAACTGGTAAAACAGCAGCTCTTCTTACTAATTGTTGGATGGTGCCATCACAGTATACTGTTACTTCCTCGACATATATGCTTGGTACTGGGTTGGTTTTATCTCTGCATATTTTGCGTATGCTTTCTAAAATCTGTTTTGCGTCAATACTGGATTGGTTCCTTTGGTGGTTATGTTGATGACGGCCAAAGCCTACTGGTATGTTATTCCTTGTTGTTAGTGTAGCTGGGCAATCTTTAACTGTGCATCTCCAATATGTCCTTTCACCTCAGTTGTTCTTTACAATGTACACATAACCATCATGTGCTAAATTCCGTGGCCCGTATTTATTTCTGAGGAACTGGTCTTGAACTTGTGCATGTGCCATTGTATTATTTGAAAATGATTGCATGAAAAACTGTCAACTAATATATACCTTACTCGGCTTTGGTGTTCATCTCAAAATGACAAATTTTCAAATATAATGTAGTTTTTATAATTATCATATGCTTTTTTAAAATGAATTTTATAATTATTAAAATATATATTTTTCATAAAAGTACCTTAATAGTATTTGTATTTTATAACATTATTCCTCATTGTTTTTCAACTACTAATTATTGAATTATTTGAAACTAAATATAAATACTAAAACAGCATATCATGATAATTGATACACAAGACTAGTGGGCAGAAAGGGAATAGATTTTTCAAAAGTGGAAAACTAAAGGGGAACAAACCGAATAAATAGGACGATCAAAACGGCTGATTCCCCGAACGTCAACTTTTCAAAGATCAAAGAACATTTTTCCCCTTCATTAAACCTGATTAAGGGGTCCATTTAAGGGTTAAGCAATTACTTTTACAGGTAAAAAAATCACCTGAGTTTTGTTTTATCTGTGTTGAAAAAATTCTCTTAATTATATATGTATCAAATTAATTAATATGTTGGTGTAGCTTTGTTGGTCTTTGTGTATTGCATTTTTAGACTATTCCATTGTAGTTAAATGTATTCCAACGTCCGAATTGAGCATAAAAGAACTTTTATTAATTCAATTATTTTATATTCCATTTAGATTGGGGGTTAAAATGAAGATACACAAATAAATTACTAATAGTATATTATAAACACATATTGTATGACAAATTATTAGTTGATGGAACAATAAATACAATAAAATTCACAGAAACAAACCACTGAAATGTCTATCAAAAATCACACAATAAAGCACTGAAATTCAACAAAAAAAACCCATATAAATGTCATACAAAGAAATCACTAAAATGTCATATAACACACGAAGAGTCACAACTCACAAGCACTAAAATGATGTGCATTTGCCAGTTTTAAACTATGTAATGAAAAACTGAAGTTTTGTTCAGTAATATACTTAAACATAGCTTGGTGTGTACATTGGCTTGGGTTATGACATGAATCAAATCTGAAATGTGTTCACTTAGCAAAACTTAAGCTCGGAAGCTGAACATAAAATATGCATCAAGGAATTAATCATTTACTTAATCTTACAATAATTAAAAGGTGAGTTTATGCAGTGGTTAGTTTTTAAAATATTTCGATAGTAAAATATATAAAGTATTTTATTCCAACTTATAAATTTACTTCAAATACTTATTTCTTTAATTTTGTTTTATTCCAAATTATATATTTTTTTAAATAATGTCCTCATATATATATGTATTTATATACACCCCTAATGTACCCCAATTGAACACACTTTAATTGCTAAAACAACAACATGTATCAATTATGATTTTTAAAAAGTTGACGTTCGGGGAACACACCATCAAAACCAAGTAAGAAAACTTCGTTTTATTGATGTAAAAGTTTTTAATTAAATTTCATTCTTCAATGAGTAAATCGTTAAGAAAACTAATTGGTGATTGGAGTAATTCCAGTGCTTTGGTGTAGTTCCCCTGTGTAGTTATACATACCTAATTATTTTTTAAAAACTTAACGGAAATGCAATTATTACACAATACCCTAAAGACAGGAGATTAATTAAAAAATTATTTTTATATTAATATTTTGTTGAATGTCTGCAATCATTCTTTTAGGCTTCCCATTTTGATCTCCTTGGATGGATGTTTCCATTGAATTATAATGACATCTTTATAAACTTAGCTGCTGCGATAATTTCCTTTTTTTGTAAAAGCAAAGGCTTCTAATGTATTCATTAATGTTTAAAAGTCACTTACATGTGCTATAATTAAAAAATCCAGGTGTCTTTGGGTCATTCCAAGTGCATTCTTTCAACCTTTGACTTTACACAGTTTGCATATGCGGTAGCAAATTATTTTTTTTTTAAAATGTTCGAAGTAAATTGTGAAGTAAAAGTCCAAAAAGGGATTCACTTTTGATTTTAGTTTTTGGGGGAGGGTCAGGGCGGTGATGGAATTATTTTGGGTGGTGAAAGAAAATTGTATTATTGAATATTACCCGGAATGAATTATAAGTGTATTGCCCCTCTCCATAAAACTCCACTGGTTCTAAATCTCCACAAAGCCTTATCCATCTCAGTGGGGATTGTTCATCGAATACAAATCGCAAATGTAAGAAATCCTGGTGGAGTATTACTCTTACTGATATATGGAATGATTTTGTGAATCTGAAAATAAATGGGTCAATAGTGTATCACGTATGTAAAAAATGGAGTAATCGTCAATTATATGTTAATAAAAGAAAATATTTTGATAGAGAAGTGCAAAAATTAAAACGCCAACATTGGTTCGAGGTGATTTAAATAATTTTTGTTATAATTCAAAAGAATTTTGGAAAAGAATAGGTAAAATTGGCGTTGGAAATGAACGTCAAAATGGTGTGCCTATGGAAATTAATTTGCCTGATGGTTCAATTTGTTGTGATTAAAATAAGGTATTAAATAAGTGGAAAGTAGATTTTTCAAATTTGTTGAGTAATAACTGTAAACATTTTGAGTATAATTTTAATAATAATAATATGGTTGATGATTTTCTTTATTGTGAAATTTCTGTCGATGAGGTTTTATATGTTTTAAATAAATCCAAGAATGGTAAATCATCGGGTGTTGACAATCTTCCAGTTGAGCTATTTAGAAATGAGACTGCGTTAAATGCCTTGACTAGAATATTTAATTACCGTTTTAATGCTGGTTTCATTCCTGAATTGTAGTCTCAGGGTATTACCACACCTATTCCCAAGTCCTCAACATCAGATCCTAGAGGCCCTTTATCATATAGGACATAACGTTAGCGCCTGTTGCATATAAAATTTATTGTGGTGTTCTGAATTCCTGTCTGTATAAGAAACTTGCATGACGAGCAAAATGGGTTTCGTAAAGAAAGGAGTACCTTGGACCATTTAAATACTTTATCAAATATAATTGAAAATCGTAAAATTAAAAACTTGTCAACATTTGCTGCCTTCATTGATTTTACGAAGGCATATGACTGGTAGATAGAAGTATATTATCTAGTTAACTTGAGTCTATTGGTTAAGTTAAAAAATATTAAATGGAATACATTCATTATATCATAAAGTTCAAGCATGTGTTAAAATAAATAGTCATTTAGCTGATTGGTTTGATGTAACTTTTGGATTAAAACAAGGGTGTATCTTATATCCTATGTTATTTAATATTTATATCAAAGACCTAGTTGATGAAATCAAAGCTTTAAATGTTGGTATACATATTGGTGATTAAAAAGTTTGTATTCTGCTTTATGCAGAAGATGTTGTATTTTTAACTGTCAAAGAAACTGAGGTACAAAATACAAAAAATTTTGAATGTATTAGATAGTTGGTGTATTTCAAATAAGCTTACAGTGGATCTAGATAAATCTAAAATTGTACATTTTAGAACACCTTCAATGGATAGCACAATTTTTTCATTTTTATTTAGTGGTTGTGAAATGTCTATAGTCTCTCAGATAATTATTTAGGCTTACTTTTAACAGAATTTTATTTATGATGATATGGCTAAAGCTATGGCTAAATCAGTTGGATTACTTATTGCTTATTACTTATTACTTAGGCATATGGTGGATTTCAGTATTTAACCTTTATAAAACTTTTCGAATCTCTCTTTTGGTCAGTTATAGATTATCGTTTACAAATTTGGGGTAAAAAAGAATTTTCATGCATAAACAGTGCGTTTCTATATGGGTGTAGGTAAATGTACACCAAATTTATCTTTGTATGGAGATATGGGTTGGAAACAGTGGGATGGTCCATTTAGAAATTGGTAAAGAAAATGGTCTATAATAGAGTGAATAAAAAAGTATTTTTATGGTCGAAAGATATTTCCAACAGAAATGTTAGAAATTGGCATTTTCGAGTGAAATGTAAATTTAACAGTCTTGGTATGAATTTTGTACATTTGAATAATAATTATTTTTTGAGTAAACGTGTTATTAAGAAAATTGAAAATAATTGTTTTGATAGTGTAAAACAACAGTGGTATAATTATATAAATTCAAATGATAGTAATAAATTGCGAACCTATAGGCCTTTTAAAACTTTAAATTATATGCCTCGTAAATATAGATGTGCATTTGCAAAATTCCGGTGTGGTGTGGCACCTTTGAAAATTAAAACTGGTAGATACGAAAATTTATTGTTACAAAATCGAGTATGTTTTAATTGTAATTGGAATATTGGGGATGAAAAACATGTACTGTTAAATTGTCCAATATATGATGATCTACATGATGCTCTTTATAATTATGCTTTTTACGTTGACAACAATTTTATTAATTTGTCTGATGGCGAAAAATTTGTTTTTATCTTTGGTAACGAAAACATATATTATTTTACAGCCAAAATCTGCCACGAAGTTTTAATTAGAAGGAGAAATGTTTTATGGTTTGTACTATTAATATTGTTCTTTTCTCTTTCAGTATGGTATTAATACATGAAGATGTGTGAAATTTCAGCAAAATCTTTCCAAACTAAATGATACATATGCAACATTCATCAAGTTCAGTGACAGTGATGTGTTTGAATCACAATTGCATATGGATTTACAAAACAAGATTTTTTTCTTTAAAAAGTGGATGCAAATAGAAAATGTCCTTGGTGATTAAGCACACTGATGATATTAACGTTATAACAATATATACTCGATTGTCTGTACTATGAAATTTGAAATAGATGTATGGCTTATTTATATATGTCATGTATGTGATGTAACTTTGTAACTGTTCTTTACATGTCTTAAAATAAACAAATTACAAAAAACTGTTGTAAAGTACCAGAATTTCCACTGTGAGCGAATGAACATGGTTGCTTAGTAGCATTATCATAAATAAGTTTAACATACTATTTTTAGTTGGTAGAAGTTAGTTTTACCTGCGAATGTCTAAGATTACTCTACATTTATTCAATTCGACATGCAGAAATTATTTCATGACGAATATATATATCTGTAGAGACGTCACATGTTGGTTGCTGAGTAAAAAAATCAGCAGTTCCTCCATAAATTTGTAGGAGTTGGTCAGGGTGATTAAATAATTTATGTTAGGTTGACATTTCATTTTCAAATTTGAACATTTTAGAAAAAAATATATGGAATTACAATTTGTTCGCAAATTCTCATGGTTTCCAAGTAACGGAAATAAACTACCTTTCTCCCAAAATTTCTAAAATTGTTCAACTGTTTCATGCGTTCAGGATATGCCTCAATATATTTTACCATGAACAGACCCTACTTTTACTTGTGAACAAAACATAACCCTATGCACATTTTGATTTTGCTAAAAATATACATAAAATTCATACTGTTGGTGAACTTTGATTGGCAACAGTTGCCAAGGATATCAAATAATACATTTGAAAAATTGACGCTGGGGTGTTATGCTTTCACATTTATTACAATAGATGTTTTTGTCTTTGAAATTTGAATTTGTTCTGTGTGGTCAATTTTACAAACTTAATTTTGCATGATTTTTTGACAAAAATAGTTAATAAAGACACACAGTAAATACCTTTATAAACCCTCCCACGTGATAAATTAAAATATGAGCTAATTCACCAAGGTTTCTACACTAAAAAGGCTTACAAAGATATGTATATGTGGTATTAGGTAAGGACAAGGCTTGCTTTGTCAAAAATCATACTGATTTTAACAAAAAGTACTCTGAGACTGATATTGTTAACATGCTGGAATTTCTCCTCGACGAAATCTTTGTTGAGTTTGGAGGACATGTTTTTCAGCAAACGATCTGCATCTCAATGACAAACTGTGCACCACTTTTGGCCGACCTGTTTTTGTTTTCGTATGAAGATAAATTTTTACATAGGCTAAATGAATCGGAGAGAAAAGAAATTAGCCGTCCTTTAATTTTCAGTTTCCGCTATAAAGATGATGTTTTGTCACTTAATAAATCTTACTTTAAGGATTACCTACATGTACATTTCATCTATCCCAGTGAACTTGAAATTAAAGATACCACAGACACACCAACTTCAGCTTCATATCTAGATTTGTACTTGTATATAAATAATAATGGGCGGTTGAAATCAAAACTTAATGACAAACGTGTTGATTCTAATTTTTCGATTGTGAACTTCCCCTTTCTTAGCAGTTACATAGCAAGGTTTCCCTTCTATGGTGTGTACATTTCACAGTTGATTCGTTACTGCCGCGCATGTGATTCATACGGCGACTTTCTCGGCAGGGCTAGATTTCTGTCCCATGAACTTCTAAGACTGCTAGGTTTATGTTCAGTCTATGTTAATTTCATCACTTCAAAAGTCACCAGGAATTGACTGGCCGATACGAAGTTTCTATCTCGCGTATGAGACCAGATGTCTTCAGTTAGATTTCTCGTCCTACATGAATTGAGACACGACCGGAATTGAATCCTCAACATACTTTACACTTCATTAGGAATGTGACAGGTGCCGTTGGCAGAGCAGGACATGCTTACTCTTCTGGAGCACCTGGTGTCACTCCTGGTTTTTTTGGAGTTCACATTGCTAGTGTTTTAGTTTCTGTGCTGTCATGTTCTAGTTTTGTTTAGTTTATTATACGTTTTTTATTGATTTAGTTGTACAGTTATCCTTGTCATTTTAGGATGAATTACATTAGCCTAAAGATCTACTACAAAGATCTCACAACACTACAAACGGAACAGAAACCAGAGTACGGCAGTGTTGGTGACGTTTTCTGTACGTATGTTTATTACAAATGCAATACATAATGAAATTTTCTAAGTGACATAATAAGATGTACGACGGATTGGGAAAATAATATTTCTTTGATACTAATTTTGATGACAAGATGTTTGCATTTCGTCGATATACGGCTCATCAGTTTTGCTTAAGGCCTAAAATGTTGAAATCCAAAGGTTGAAGAGCAATTCCAAAATGACCAAAAGGGTAAGCCAAAACCATGTAAGGACAGAACTATGCACGAGGGAGATGTTCATTCCATACTGGAACAAAATACAGAAAAACGAACGCCATTTTAATGCTGTTCTTCATCTTGAGAGTCATTGTCAGGTATTGCAATTTAAAAAAAAAGGGCACACCCTGAAACAAGATCAAGACAGCCTTGTGGTATACTTAGCGTGACTACTTGACTACTTGGCTTTTGCAAATAACTACTAGAAATTACTTTCCATTTTTTGAAACATGTTGTAACGATATACCGTTGTCACGATATCAAGCCTAATGGTACAATAAGATTCAACACTTTTGAAAACTGGTGTAATGAAAATTTAGAATCAGCACTAAACTGTACAATACCCAATCATAAAAACAAAAAGAAATGAACTGTTGTTATGATTTACCACAGCGGTTCTCAATCTCGGAAATTCGCTGTCAAATCCACAACCACTGGTTTATCTATAATACACTTAAATGCACTGAGGCTTAGCGTTTGGCCATACAATCAAAACACAGGTGTTTGTATTGAACAAATAAAAATGTTTTGCTCTATTTCATTGGCCAAAAACTTGATCACAACATTAATGGTATTGCTTTGATTTATCAATGAATTTTATATACAACTAACCACGGTTACTATAAAATAAAAAAAGCCAAACATTGAAATATCCATTATGCCTGTAAAATCCAATAATATCGGTCAACATGTAATCTAATGTCACAACAACCTGACTCATTTTGTGTTTATTGTTATCGAAGTCATTTTTTTTCTGGTGTTTTCTTTTGATTGTTGACCCTTTTTTGTGAAAACAAAAATGATAATGGAAGTGCCTGTTCAAAGTCAGGAATGACATCCTTAGTTGTGACTTGTGTTTGGTTAGGGAATAAACATTTGGATTTCCTTTGAGTATGTTTTCGGTTGGAATATTCATTTTCACCTTTTACTAAGCCGACTTATTCATTTTCAGAATTTTTCTGCCGCCTCCCTTCCGAAATAAAAAAAGTCGTCCCCTTACTTGGAAAATTGACGTTTGCAAATTTCTTGCAAATACATGGCGATGTTGATTGTACTAAAAAGGCGTTGTGCACAAAATATACACATTTCCGCTTTAGAATTTGTCGCTAGATGATGTCTTTTTATTTAATAATTTAAAAAGCTCTAATACTTTATTTGGGCCAATGGATTAGACACACACATAATCAAACAATGAAAAAAGAAACATTACAAATAAAAAAGTACACGTGTTCAAAAGCCCATTGATGCGATTAACTTCCAATCGTGAGTAAAAATCTCTTCATACACCTGCACAGTGTTCCTTGCGGGCTTGATAGATTTATTGATATTTTATTTGAGGTATAATGGTTGAATAGACCAATGAAAATGACCGTTCCATTTCTATTCATTGCAAACAGTTTTGTCAAATCATTATGCTAAGCCCGAGCGCATTTATGTGTAAGTTTAACAAAAACTCACCGTGTACAACCAGTGTGACAAAGATACCGTTTTTATTATTTCTTTGATAATTGTAAATCAAAACAAGTGTCATTTATACTGTGTTCTAATCTAAGTGAACTACTCGTACTCTAAAGGTTTATCGGTAGTTTTCTTAAGCTTTTTGCAATATAGCTGGTTGAATTTTTTTTGTACTAACTACACACTTGTCTTATTTTTAGCAAATGTTGGTGGTCAGATGGGTTTATTCCTTGGAGCAAGCATATTGACAGTCACAGAGCTCCTTGAATTTATTTTGTTTTTAACATGGTACATTTTAGTTCATCTGACAAAGAGAAATGTAATTTTGGTCTATCCAGGAAACAAAGTACGATTATCTAAAGAGAAACAAAACAAAGATTCTCGCTAAAATATTGTTATTATCACCTATGAACAGATATTACTTTTGATCACAGGTGATTCTGTGGATGAGAATGTTAGACATCAACAACTTTTGCATAATAATTATTTCATCAAAAAACATGTATTATTCAAAAGAAGTATTTTTTATTAAACTGAACAAACTGCCTACTATAAACTATTATGGATTTAAATTTCAGCAAATGTCATAAACAAATATTCATATATTCTCACTAGTAACACATTTGATTTTAAACGACCCTTCTGTATGGCAAGCCGTTTTACTATTTATTCTTACTTCAAGATATCTCGTATAATATATAAGATATCTCATATAATATATAAGATATCTTATATAATCTAGTTTTTATAAGATATCTTATAAACTTTATAAGATATCTTCTAAAGTTTATAAGATATCTGATAATGTATATAAGATATCTCATAAAGTATATAAGATATCTTATAAAGTTTATAAGATATCTTATAAATATTTTTTATATAAGATATCTTATATACTTTATAAGATATCTCATATAATTTATAAGATATCTTATATAGTTTATAAGATATCTTATAAACTATATAAGATATCTTATAAACTATATAAGATATCTTATAAACAATATGAGATATCTTATAAACTTTATTAGATATCTTGAAGTTAGAATAAATAGTAAAACGGCTTGCCATACTTCTGTCCTGTTTAATATTGACTGTCTTCATTTTAACAATCTGTTTTACATTCAACATGTTCAAGATTAAAAGCCTTTTAGTAAAGTGAAGAAATATCAAAGGGATATTCGAAGGAGCGGAATATCGAAAATATATAACAAACTCCGGAGAACAACGAAGACAAAACCAAAACAATACAAACAACTATACTTAAAAACTAAAACCACATGAACAACATGGACCTCAACAAAAACGCGGAGGTGGACTCGGATGCTCCATATTAAGAGTAAGCAGTAATTGCTTCCTGCAGGACACCCGTCATGCTTCCCATATCAAATCCGGTATGAGGAAGGGACAACATCAATGGAATAGGCGTCAACGTTTCTCAGCTTATCCGATATTCAGGGGCATGCGCGAGTTACCATGACTTTCGACAAAGAGGATAACTGCTGTCACAAAAGCTTTTTAACCAGAGTTTTATCAGGGATAAGTTGATGTCATCACTTAGGACATTTTACGGTCGTCATCACTAATTGATTGACCGTTACAGTCTTCCAATATCTAAGATGATGTTGGACCTATTCCCACTGTCGTAACATTTCATGTACATCCACCAATTTGTGACTACCACGTGCACCGAATTTACTTTGTTGAACTTCACGGCGTATTCGGAATATGAACTGCTTACCCTTCCAGAGCACCTGAGTTCTCTCCTGGTTTTTTATAGGAGTTCGTGTTGTTCATTGCTTTTTTAGTTTTCAGTGTTTATTTGTTGTGCTTGTGGTTGTTCATTTGTCTTCCCGAGTTTGCCTGTCTAATGGATTGTGTTTTTTTTTTTTTTTGCTCCTTTGGTTGGTATATTTGTCCTCTTTAATAAGGATGACTGCAACTTAGGAGCAACATACCCCTGTTTGAGCAGCTTTAAGTCAATCAAGACTTGGTCAGACGAGGTCATTAAAGTTCAGAATGAATTATTTAACTAACCTTGTCTTAATCGATTTTGATTGACCTCAACGCAATCTATGTTAAGTTATTTATGCTATCGGATAATTAGGAGAAAGTAAAAATATACCAGATTAGAACAACTGTTTAAGACAAAATAAATTAATCGGGACTAAGGAGTCGATTCATTCTTACAGTGTATGATCTCATTGTATATAAAGCAATGGTAATGGTATTTGTTGCAAAAGAAAATCCGCTCTAACCGGTGTTTAAACCCAATTACGATTCGCTGCTCCCTTTGCGTGAACTTTGACCTTGATTGTAGGCATTTGTGCCAGAGGTTGACGAGTAATATTTTTATAATGGTACATGAAAACAATTAATAAATTCGTGCTGACCTCTATATAAAGTACAATAATACATTGAGAGCTTAGGCAGCATAAATAGGGTAGACGTAATTCCTAGTACAGTCAAATTCAGAAATCTGACACACACAAAACACAACACATACAAATTAAATAGTAAAAACAACTAGAACTAGAAAGCTACTGTCGGAATAGACGGTGATCCCCGCATCATCCGCAATTAGTTGGGACAATTACCAAATTAAGAAATCTAAAACGCCCATTTACCGCAACCAGACTCACCAAAGCTATGAAGAAATTAAATCCTTAAATCTAATGAAAATATAAAGTTTACGTCACAAGCTTTAATTCATCATTTTTTTTAAATTCACCCCTGTAGCCCCAAGATTTAAAAATAAAAATTCAAAAAACCTTATTGCATATCTAAATATGATGTATGACAATACTGTTAAGAAAAGAAATGCATAAAATGAAGAATGAACGAGGAGTTAGAAATTAAATTACTAAGACCAAAAGTGAAAGACGAGTTGATGTCACAAGAAAGTTCGACGGAGACAATAGCAATAACCCGAACTTTCTTCGAAAGTACGCGGATATTTTCGGTTTTTTTATGATACAGTTTATTACTACCGCTGGGTCTATGTCACTGCTGGTTGACTGTAAGTCCTCGAGGGCATTATCAGTCCAGAAGCCAGGATTTTTGTCCTGGCATTATTCATTACTTAAATGCCTTTAAATTTTCCGTCCAAAATTTGACAATAATTTCCAGAAATTTCCAAGGCTCTTCCTTTTGATGCAGAGATAACCCTTAGCTGAGTTTTGATTCCTATTTGTTTTAATTGTTTTGGGTTTTGATGGTTCTGCTTATTAATTCATCATTATATATTTAACCGGTTTTCCAACATTTTGATCTCGAGCACTGCTGATGCGTTGTCAGTCAACGAAATGGCCATACAGTGCATCAATTTATTTCGGTATTTTGTGATACAGTTTATTACAAAACCAAAAAAGCAGGGAGGTCCACTTTCATCCTTTTAGGATTTCAAACAAGGTTCAGTGAGTGTAGTTCCTGTATAATCGACAACAATGAAATCTGTCAAATATCAAACCTTTTCTTATTTGTGATCCCTAGCAATAGCAATATTTCCAAATTTCAAATTACTTCACGAAACAATACTCGACTTGGACATAACATTTTTGAAAGGGACATAGCACATAATTGACAACAGTGAAATATATCAAAATATTTATTTTTAGTGGTTCCTAGCATTGTTTCTAAATTTAAAATGATTTAAAGTTAAGGGCATGCAAAGTTAGTTACCATGACTTTCGATAAAGAAGATTACTGCTGTCACAAAAGCTTCTTAACCAGGGTTTTATCACGGGTGTCATCACTTTGGAAATTTTACGGTCATCATGAATTGAAAAACAGCTACAGTGTGTCAATATCTAAGATGATGCTGGACCTGTTCCCACCGTCTTAACATTCCATGTACATCCACCGATTTGTGACTACCACCGGATCCCGATTGACTTTGTTGAACCTCAAGACGGGTGGCGTATACTGCTTACCCTTCCGGAGCACCTGGGTTCACTCCTGGAATTTAAAGGAATTCGTGTTGTTCATTTTTTTTTTTTTTTTTAGTTTTCAGTGTTTATTTGTTGTGCTTGTGGTTGTTCATTTGTCTTCTCGGATTTGTCTAATGGATTACGTTTTTTTTTTTTTTTTTTTTTTTTTTTTTGGGGGGGGGGGTTTGCTCCTTAGGTATGTTTGTCATCTTTCCACATTAAAATGGGGTATTGGCGAAATTCGTCAAATTTTAACTCGATCTCTGTTAAAAGCCGCAAACAAAATTCCAAAATCTCAAATGATTAGGTTAAACAATACTCAAGTGATTGATTATTTTATTCATTAAGTAAAGTCAAGAGATACCAAAGGTATAGTCGAAGGAGGGGAAAATCGAAACAACTGACAAACTCCGTAGAACAGCGAAGACAAGACCAAGACAATACATGCACTACAATTAAAAACTAAAAACATATGAACAACATGGTACCCACCAAACAACCGGGGATAGACTCAGGTGCTACGGAAGAGTAAGCAGTCTCTGCTTCTTGCAGGACACCCGCCATGCTGCCCATGTCAAATCTGGTATGAGGAGGGGACAACATCAATGGAACATGTCCATTTTCATTTGGGAAACGGTTTTTTCATACCTGTCAACCAAGTCATGATGGACTCCAACTTAGGAGCAACATACCCCTGTCTGGGCAACTTTTCTGTCAGGAGCCGGGCTCTGTCCAGGAAGTCCATGTATATGTCACAAGCTCTGCAATAACGTATGAGTTGTGAAATATATAAGATGTCAAGATAAGATGCAGACTTGGCAGTGTCTTGGTATCCTTAATTTCGAGCTCATTGGAATAGATGAGATGTAAGAAATTCCCATAACGTGAATTGTTGAGTGATAACTCGATAAAGACATAATTGAAATATGATCAAATTCAACCTAGATCTGTGTCAAGTAGTCCTTAACAACATTTCAAAATTTGAAATTTTTTCTTCAATGCGGGATCAAGTTATTGAACAAAAACGAAGTTTTTTAAGATGAACAGACTGACTGGCCATTCATCGGGGACATATAAAATCAGAATACTGTATTTGTGTTGTACTGTTTGTATATTTCAATTGTACTTAAATCTGAGGATATGGGTAATTTTATCACTAAATAACAAAACAAAATATTACTTAAATGAAAACACAAATGAATACCATATAATAATGATAATAATAATAATAATAAAATGTAAAATACTTAAAATCGAAATATCAATCATGTACGAAAAAAAAACACAATATAACAAAGCATAACTAACAAGTAATAATGGTAACAGTGAACTGTTACTAAGTCTCCCAAACGAAGTTTCCCAAACATAACTCCCACATATGCCAGTCTATTCATGTTTTCATAATGTCTATTAAGTCTTTTGTCATTTGAGGGGGGCGGGGCATGACCCCCTCAGACCCTCCTTAGGTACCAAATCCTTCCTCTTATCATAAGCAGTAATAATATATATGGTTATATGGTAGGAATGTAAACTATTTTTGACCTATTCAAAAAATATCAATTTTTGAGGTATTTTAAGGGGCGTGGCACTACCCCTGGGGCCCCCTACACTTGAAAAATGGTTAGAAGTAACATCTCATGGGGTACTATCATTGTGCAAAATTTGATTGAAATCGGTCAAGTATAAAGTATAAAGTTGGCGGCGCGAGAAAGAATAATAATAAGAAGAAGAAGAAGAAGAAGAAGAAAAAGAAAAAGAAACGCAACAAAATCAATAAGTTTCCAAACTTCGATTGGGAGACTTAATAAACGCAATTATACTAACACAAAAAATTTAGGGTGTATCATCTATGTACCCTTTCAAATATATGTTACAGTTACGCTAAGATTAAATATGCGAAAACTCATTTTATTTGTTCTCAGTCGATGTCTCTCAACAAATTCTTTAAGCTTTAGCAGCAGCTTGAATATCTTCTGATACCTGTTCATGTACGAATTTTATTGTCTGTCTCTTAATAAACTGTGACATATATTTTTTTACTCTCTAGTTCAAACACGTAACTGACATTTGCTACATTACTTATATTTAGGACACATTATGTGTCTTGCAGCAAGGATATAGAGCTGCCTAGCGCGCCCCAAGTTGGTGGATAGGGGAGACATTCTAGTTGGGGGTTATCAGGTCATAATACGGAAAGCCTGACCGTGGACCATAGTAGATAGCTTGTTTGGAGAATTCCACATTCACTGCACGCTAAAGACCCCATCTGTAGTTTTCGAAAAAGAGTAGGCTGGCGATATTGATACTGTCTGGAAGAAAACTAAGTATGTGTATAATGTTACAAGTATCATCCTATATACAGCTATACACTAAATTATAAAATAGAAATCAATAACAGTCGTATATTTAGACCTCTCTGATACGCAAATATGCAATACATTTGTCTAAAAATTGTTTAGTTGACACTTCAGTTTATAATCTGAAAGTGTTAAATTGGTCAAAACTTCCTCTGTTATCAACCACGTGCATGTGGTTAAAATGGATCAAGTACACATCTAATTTAAAATCGATTATTTTTTACATCAGTATAAGAAGGTGGGGCTGAGGACCAATGTGTTCCATATCCTTGTTGAGAATATTGTTGGCCTGTTGAATATCCTTGATGAGGATACTGCATTGGTGTTGCCTGCTGCCATTGTTGGCCTTGACCTTGAGCTGTTAATTGAGCCTGTTGTTGTACAATCGTTTGTTGCATCTGCATCATTAATGCTAACTGATCCTGTCTACCGTAAAATTGAAAATTTCTTCTGTACACACAGAACATAATAGTTACAACAAAACAGCTGATAAACAGAAGAAAACCAAGTAAAGCTGTAAAAATGTTTAAAATTAATTGGGTATCAAAATTTGTTCCACATGTTGATTCATTGTTGTTTCCACAAGCGATTGCTCCCCAGATGGAATACCCCATGCATAATCCACAGAAAGAAAATGACGTCACTGCAAAGACGTAGAATACGATAAGCTGAAAAAGAAGAAATAGAACTAGAGACAGGAAACCTTTATTGAATGAAAAAAAGATAATCTATTCTGAATCATTAGTATCAATATCTCGTTAAATATCAAAAAGTCAATTGATCAATCGAATGTCCATATTGATCTAATCGTATTCACCCAAAGCGAGATTACATCTACATGTAGAGCACCAAAAAATAAATAATAGATAAATAATAATAAGGTGCAAAATCACAACAAGTCTACAGCAGGAAGTTAAGGACGGACTCAAGTTTAATCAAATCTTATATTACTGTGTCAAAGAATTAAATTAATGGATGGGTCATATTTTAAATGCAGTTTTTATAAATTATTTGTCTTAATAATTCGGTAATAAAAAAAAGACGCCAAGAAGATGGATGGATGATTATTGTTTAACGTCCAGTGGCAACCAGGTGCATATCAGGACGAGACATGTTGATATGATAATGAATATGATCCCTGCTTTGTACTAGACCGACACGCTAAGTCGGATTTTTAATGTGCTAGCTCACGAGGTAACTGTCTGCAGGAAGACATATCACCTCACTCGGACACATTATACTGACTCCGAGACGACCAGTCTTTGCTCTTACTCCTAGATGCCGCGTGCTTGGTGGAGAAGCAGCAAATACCAATTTTAATGTCTTTGGTTTGACCCGGCCGGGGATCGAACCCGGGACCTTCCGCACTCGGGTCGAGCACGCTACCACGAGACCACCGAGGCGGTTACGCCAAGAAGAAGTTTCTCTCTCAGGGCCTTCAAACAACACGGCAGAGGATTCACTAAACCTTGTCTTCGGTCTATTATGAATAACCTCAACTCACTTGGTCATACTTTTACACAACCCAGAACATCCAGTATGCGTGTTCTTTATAGTGCTCCAAGTTGCTGAGGTTATTTCCTTGTAGACCAAAATTATTCCAGTCAATCCTTAACTAAAGTAACCCAATATACTATAGCTTTTCGATTGAAATTATCGTAAGTTATCTTTTTACTCTCGATTTCTCATTTGCAAACGGCCTTAATATCCTACCAAACATCTCTGTTTAGTCCTGTCACTTTCAGTTTTCCACTCTGAAGAACTTGCTCCAAGAAGAAGACCAAAGATTGCTCCAATTAATACCTGTTAAAAATTTAAAAATATGCTTCTGTAAATCAGCATGCAATAACTTTGGACTGTACATTTCTATGCTCCTAGTTGTAATAAAGTTTGTAAAAAATAAAATGCTTTTCATCATATTCAAAGTACATAGTTATATGTCATAAAAACTTATAATGTAATAATAAAAAATATTAATATACCTTAGTATGTATAATCTATATAAAAATGAACTACTGATAAATTTGCTATTTTTTATTTTTTATTCACAAGAGATGACTATTGTTACTAGGGACAATAGTCATCTCTTACGACTATTTTCACTAGGAACAATAGTTCGAAAGTAGCGCACCTTTTCCCGCTCTTTTTATATCTCAGATGCCGTCGGTACAATAAAACACCTATTTACTGGCGTTGCCTCGGGAAATAGTTTGCGTCAAGGGGGACAATGAAATTGTTATTGACCTCATAGCCAGTAAGTAGGTGTATACTAACACGGACTAACACATGTTTATTGTCATTAGAGACGGTGGATTCACCAAACACCCCAGCAGTTCCAGTTCCGTCTGTATCCGTTCCTCCACTACTGTAGGTACGTAGTACCGGAACGGAAATTGTCACTGTGCCGGAGTTTGTTGATTCACATATCAATTTAAAATATTTTAGAGGTATCTGAACCATAAAAGTCCATGTGATTCTACCAGATGTCCCGGACCTTCTTTTCAACGTAGCGACAATGACCTCGGTAATTATGGAAGAATTTCGGATACGCAGTATATAGTCTTGCGTAACTTATTCTCATCGACACCACTTATAACCAACGTACTGTGTTTCAACTTGAGAGATATATCTATACAATTCCTGCTTTAGAATTTGGTTAAGGATGCTCGCTGGTCATGTTTTGGTCTTTTTGTCAGATTTTCGGAATCCTCGGGTTTTATCCATTTCTTAAACATTAAATTTTTTGCCCATGAACCCCCCTTTTTTCTTTTATAATTTAATCATATATACCTTAAAATGGTATTTGACAAAATTTTTGTGAAATCCTTTTTATTTTTTCATATATTTATGAGAGACTGAAGTTGCCAATGCAAAGACAATGAAAAATCCAGGGAAAACATATTTCCTGCAAATTTTCAAAGCTTGATAGCTCTAAAATGAGCACATGAACCTATATTTTTTTCTTGCTTATTTGTTTACTATTCATATGTTCTCTCAAACTAAAACACCTATTTCAAATCCTATTTATTTCCTATGAGACCAGCGATCATCCTTAAATTTATTTTAGTAAAAAAAATAAAAAAATACGATCATGATCTTTTATTGTTTGGATACCTACATGTGTAAATAGAAACATAGTTTATCTGTACAATTTTCTGGAAGTACACTTGTCTGAAAATCTACCTAGTATATTCTGATCATCTGTTCTGTGGTAGTTTAAGCGTTTGCTATACGTTTTAGATTTCAATTGTGAAATTTTAAAGAAAGATTTTTTTTTAGGTTTGTCAAATGTCTTAATGGAGTCTGCATACCTACAACATGGTTTTACTTTGACGAACAACAATAAAATTGCTATTCATTTTGTAAAGAGAACTGTAGTGACACATTTTGTTTCATACTACCAGTATGTAACAGGACGCGGTAGAAACTTCCCCAGAGCTTCACCTGTATATTCCTACGGATTATAGCCCTTTTCAGATATACATCCCGGAATCACGATTCTGACTCTAAAATTATAATTTGAAGAAAGTTACTTCCCTTGCTGGGACGCAGTACTTGTTCGCTGCAATGAAGAATAAAGGATCAACTACTGTTTTTTTTTAAAATTTCTTAATTTGCACGTAATATTTGGGTTTATATAAAACTACTTACCATCTTTTTGCTTCCAACATAATTGTAATCAAACTTGATTATAAAGCTTGAAATATTTATATATCAAAGTAATACTCCCGTACTAGCCTCGGCACTGCAACGAATCAGTACTACGTCCCTGCAAGGGAAATAACTTGCCTCAAATTATAATTTTAAAATCAGAATCGTGATTCCTGGATGAGTTTCTGAAAAGGGCTATGGGGCTATAGTTATGGCAAATTTATTCTTGAGATGATCATGATCACGAGAAAATCATTTTCCCTTTTCGGCCAGAATACTATCCATTTTTTTTCGGTCCACCCGTATTATGTACCAAATTCGTTCAGTATTGTCAACTTATCTTACGCGTATATTCTGATCATCTGTTCTCGTATTGTTAACGCGTTTGATATGTTTTTTATTTCAATTGTGATATTTTTAAGATCTTTTTTTTTTGCAGTATTTGTTTTACTTATTATTGTCTGAAACTTCATAAGTTGATACTATATGTAATCAAAAGAAAACAAGCAGAAAAAATAAAACTGTGTTTCAGAAACAACGCGTGTAAAAATCTGGACAGATGTTATCCCTGTCATTAAAAATAAAATAGCAAATGAATTTAAAAAATGAAATAGATATAATAAAATTAGAAAATATCAGAAGCGGAAATATTTTAGCATTGTTCAATCAACTAAGAGCATGACTGCATAATTTATTTATAAAAAAATTTTTACTCTGAATTAGTAAAAAAATTTCGCAATTTACTTTCTAGTTTCTCTCTTTATTTATGCATTGACCAAAAAGAAAGTAGAAACTAATGAGTTTCTGGCTGATTTCAGACTCGTGTCGATGTCACCTCGAGTGGTTAGTTCTTGTTGTAGGAGGAAAGCATAAAAAGGCTATTGGAACCATGTAAAATGAAATGTAAATCATTATACTTCCTGTAAGAATGTCTTTTGATAATTAGAATACTTTGAATTGGTATATAATTGATCAAGCTTCTGACAGTCACTTGTGACTACTGCTGTCCTCAATAGAAGTGACCTGATATGTCAATCAACGTTCTATTCACGCGTGTATGCGGAACCAATGTATGGATGGGCGGAAATAATTCTTATTCATATCTGAATATTCAAAGCGTTTTATGATAGGTAATCTGCGCATTACTTTCAAACAATTATTGACAGTTAGTATAATAATAACAATAATGTTGTGTTCAGCATGGACTATGCGAAATAGTAGCCTCGGTTTAAGACATAGTGCACTCCACATCGGCTACTATTTTCGCATAGTTAATGCTAAACACAACATTATTATATAAATAATCAGATCTACGAAATTAAATTTGGGTAAAAAAAAAGATATGGAAGAAACTTACTATAGTGGCTGACCATATCTGAACTCCAGATTTGATTGGAAACGAACCATCACTACTTAGAGCAAGGATAACTATTCCTAGGACAATACATGTTGTGGAACCTATGGTCATTAAAATAGCCAACAGTCTGTAGTATCTCACTACTTTAACTCTTCCTGTCATAAGTCTTGCTGTAAAATGTAATCAATCTAAATATCTAATAATAAGTCTACTTCTATAATCTGAGTCTCAAATATATATTCATATGTCTTGTTGTAAAATGTAATCAATCTACTTTAATTATTTATTAGATTATACTAATCCGTCTGTTTATCATTAAAGCTGCCGCTTTCAAATCCCCCTCACTCACAGCGAAAAAAGTTATAAAAATTCAAACGATGTTAAAAAAAATTTGGGATGTGTATAAATTTGCGATATGGATCCGTTTAGGGACGACATCAAAAGTTCAATGTAGGATAAAAAACTTAATTCACATAGTTTTTCCTCATTTAAAATATGGAAAAGGTATACTATAAAAAAAATTATATGATGATGTCATATTTCCAGATTAATAAAATTTCATGTTCTATTTTTCCACCTGAATGCAAATATCTTTCGTTCCGATTGACCTAATTGTGAAAATACAGGGTTTAAAAATGTATACATAAAATGTTCAGGAAAAGAGTGGTTTATATATATGGTCAGGACGACTTTCTTGGAATCTAAAAAATATGAATTGGGTGGGATTCGAAAATGTTGCCCGCACACCTTTCTTATAATACATGACTACATGTAGTTAACCACCGAATCCCCACCCTCCCCCGCCCTATCCCCGTGTGCGATATACACCTCAGGTAATCTTCGCTTGTCGTTTATGGACAATAGGTAGCCGTTTCATTTAAATTTGGGTATGGAGTAGAAAGAGTGCAATAATGAAATCAATTTGACGTGTATTTTTAGTGATTGGATAGACAAGAAAGAACAAACATATACGACATGTACGATAAAAACAAATAAAACGCAAGTTTGAACTTTTCTGAATATAAAATGAATTTACAGATGCTTTTCATAAGGGGTACTGTAATATTAAACCTTGACGTCGGCCTACATTTTTACCTCGTTATTTACTTAAACACGTATAAACATTAACCCACCTTCTTCCTCAGGTGACAACTGAGGTCTTGGATACTGTCCATAACGACCGTACATCATCATCTTATCTCTAATGTCACAAAAATCCCTCTCTTAAGAAATTACATACTGTAGTGTTGAAATGTGTATTGATTTTTTTACATGTAAATACACACGTATCATTTTTCAAATCTATTTTTAGTCGACTATTTTGCATAGTTTTCTACAGGTATTCGACCATTCGATTTGTTTCTTTCAGCGTAATAAAACATTAATTAATTCATACTGATCAGCATTTGTATTGTCCATCCCTGTAATGTAGGCATAAACCTACTATCCGGAAAAGAACAACTAAATATTTTATTATTTTTAGGGGTTAAAAATTAATATTTAATATTTATTTGAAATGCAAAATTATACCCGAAGGATTGACAACATTATTAAACATTAACATAAAATAAATCCAAAGTAGAACGGAAATAAATCAAATAATGTGGAAACAAAAACATATATTATGCAGCTTTAGAGTCCACTTTCCTCGGTACTATGGACATTTTTTAAAATGGAGCATCAAACCGCATAAGATCGTTAGAAGATGAAATGAGTTTTAAGATTTCAAATGTTGAATGATCATTTATACTTGGTTGTATTTCAATGATGTTTGGAAGCAGTCCTGTCTAAACATGTCATATTTTGGACAATTGAAGAATAAATGTATTTCATCTTCAATCTTATTTATATTACATTTTTGACATATTCTGAGTATGGGGACAATTTTTCTGTCCCTATATAATACTATTCTGTTTTCTCTTTTGATATTTTTATACCGGTTAACAAAATTAATGGAAAGCTGCAATTCAAAATTACTAGTAATTCACTGAAACACGCTAATATTCTAATGATCTGTTGATCAAATAATGTAATGATAATCATAGAAAAAATACAGTAGCAACAGCAACATTTTTTTTTTGGCTTCAGCACGGTCGACAATACCAATTTGCCACAGTATGCAGGTTGCAAGACTAACAATACAATACAGCATAAATAAGTACCAACACAAAACAAAAAAAAATTTCGAGCAAGGATATTTTTTTCACAAAATCTGATTGTTATTTCTATATTTTTTTATTTTTTTTTGAGAGAGAGAGAGTGTGTATAACATTTTTCTATTTGTAACAAGCCATACAGTTTAAAGAATAGTCTCTGTTACTAGCTGCATTACTAGTGGTATTGGAACAACATTCGTCACAATAAATTTTAGGGTTTTCTTTTTCTTTTAGTTAAAGAAAACACTAGTGAGAATTCTTCGAGAAAGTTATAAAAATATTCATATCCCAGAAAATACAATATCCACGCTATCGTCTAAGATCAAAGTTATCCATAATCTAGTTAAACAAAAAAGATGGTGGCCCCCAAATAGCATTTAACATATACTGAACCGCAAAAGAAACGTCGCACAAAATGACATGTTCACATACATTTATTTCAAAGTGACATTTATATATTTTAAATTAATTTTTACAAAATTTAATGAATGATTTACAGTCTTTTGGTTACAATGTTCACAAAAACGTCACAATTGTCGCAACGTCACATGTTTTCAATGCTGTGCTCCCACGTCCGTTAATAACGTGTATGTCCTCCACCGGCACCAATTACTGCGGCACATCTTCGGTACATGGAGTTGATGAGCCGATTAATAAACACCATCGGAATACGTGCCCATACTCTCTGAAACGCTTGTGAAAGTTCAGCTGCAGTTGTCGGACTTGGCTGCTCATTATTCAACCGTCTTTGAACTTCGTCCCATAAATGTTCAATAGGGTTTAAATCTGGACTCAAAGCCGGCCAATCCATAACATTAATGTTATTCTGCTGTAGGAAGTCTCTTGTGGCTCTTGCGGTATGCGCACGTGCATTGTCCTGTTGGAAAGTCTTGTTTTGATGACGTGCGAAATGGGGCTGAACATGGGGTGTCAAGACTTGGTCGATGTAACGGGCAGCTGTTACGCAATTTCCTCTGCCTGGGCCAAGGTTCTGAAAGATGACTAGACCAAGTTTAACGTTAAGGCCGATTCCACCCCATACCATGATGCTAGGTCCTCCCCACGCGTCTGTTTCCAGAATGCAGCTGTCCTCGTAACGTTCCCCGCGTCTTCTCCACACTCTGGTTCTGCCATCGGCTGTTGAAATGCAGTAACGGCTTTCGTCAGAGAAGATGATGTTACGCCATTGTCGATTTCGCCAATTCTGTCGCTGAGTGGCCCACTGAAGACGAGCTTGACGGTGTCGAGGAGTAAGAATAGGTCCTCTTGCTGGACGGCGACATCTCATGTTTCTAGCAGCTAATCGCCGACGAACCGTATCATCACTTATGGGTCGTCCATGTGTTCCAACAGTGTTTCTGGCAGTTTCGGCAGCTGGGGTGAATCGATTCATCAAATGGTGACGAACAATGCCTCTATTCTGTCTAGGGGTAGTGACTTGGGGTCTACCACTCCGTGGACGGTCATTTGTACTGTTTGTTGCATTGTACCGTGTCCGTAGACGTTCAATTGTACGAACAGCACAGTTGAAGTCGTTGGCAATAACTCTGGCAGATTGCCCAGCATCCAATCGACCAATGGCCTGTTCTCTCTGTTGTGGAGTCAGACGTGGCATAGCTTCTGTGTCAACACTGATACTAACACTCTTTAATTTTCTCCGGCCTTTTATACCCATAAAGGAGCATGAATTTCACGAACATTTAAGATTTAAGAAAAATTACCGCCAAGTGTGTCCCACGAGCGGTTTTAGGTACGGTCGCTCTACGATATCAACTGAAAATTATTCAACTGAAAATTTAATTCACAGGTAATTTAATCTTACCTGGTGATGTAATCGTAATACTGATTATATAAAAATCATTAATTAATATTTATTTTGAATTTTGCTAACATTTTGAAAAAGCGACGTTTCTTTTGCGGTTCAGTATAGTTTCAGAATTTGTTTTTTACCTTTGACCTTTATGTCATTTGTATGGGCGTTGTCAATTATCTCTTTCTGTGATTGGACCAGGTAACAAATCAGGTATGCTAATTTGGATATTCGGAAAAACATCTTGCTCAACTCGGAAAGGTGAACGTTAAATCTTATATTATAACAATGCAACTACATGTATTAAGGATGTTCTTGCTCAGTGTCAAAATAACAAGTTTTTCATAACACTGGTAAATATTGATAGTGGATTAATAAAGGAACTAAAAGAGCGGGAAAAAATAGGTCCGTGTGCTTGTTTTTGAGATATAAGCCATTGAAAATTTGGCGGGGAAAAATATGCTCTCTTGATTTTACATAGATTTATCATTGATGAGTTTTATTTCTCAAAAACCATTAAATAATAAGGATTTTATAAAATTTTTACATGCAAAAGATTTATGAAAAGAAAAATGGGTGTTAGCGGGGAAAATAATTTATGGCATTCAAATGGATAAAACCAGATGATTCTGAACATCTGACAAAAATTCAAAAACATGACCAGCGAAGATCCTTTATAACAGAGTTGTTGATAAAAAGCTGTTTCGTACAACTACAATAATCAGTGCATGTAGACGATTAAGATTTTTAACTATCGTGTGAAAATGTTCTGGTTTATTCATATGGGATTTTCTCGAGGTCTGTAAGTAAAATAAATGCACATCAAAATTCGTCGGATCTTTTTTTTTTAAAAGATAATGCTTGTTTGTACAGTTATAATAGAAAATGGAACATGTTTTGTGTAGGGTAAATATTTAAGTCGTTCTGTATGTCCATGCCATATCAACTCAAGCTACTAATATCAAACCGAAAGCCGTTTGTCCCTTGGCAGTTTATACAACATGCTATATGGAATTGCCGTGTAATATACATTTTGTCATATATTTCACCATCATGGCCATGGTCCCCATATGACATGTATAAAATTGTTTATGTATTGCTCCATCAATATACGATGTATTTGCTATATATTTATATACTTCTTATTCTGTATTGAAAACAATCTATACAAACGAGGACGTCCGCAAAGTAAACTTAGAGAATTCCGAATGAGGATGCGATAAAAAGTGAGCGTGATCAGAGAAGCAAGTGCTTTATCAAATATACAGAAAGACTGTGTTTAGTACTTAATATATGATATACTGTGTTAAGTACTAAATGTATTAATATGTAATGAACCTATTTTCACTTGGTAACAATAAAAGCAGGCGTAATCCAAATGTGTGAATCATATAATAAAACTGATAAAGCAGCGACTTGCTGTTGCACACGTGTAGTTGCATTCATTCTTAAGAATTAAAAAGCAAAATACAAGGTAAAATATTTGATTTCTTTGGTTATTATGTACTTTCAAACTGTGTCATTGTCAACTATAATATGTAAGTGGCTTCCTTTCAAAATGCAAATTATAATCAATCGAAAGGCGATAACCACTTATTATTTAGTAACTCCATTTCATTGGTTATTGGTTAATTTGATGCAAAAAGGAAAAATATTTTTAAATCAAAGACTGACTTTCAGATTATGTCTTCCATGTAGATGCTGTGACTCATATCACCAGTAGTGTTCCCAATCGTGGATGGGGAGGTGCATAAAGGACAAATATTTTAAATCAAAGACCTACTTAAGGATTATCTTCTATGGCCAAAGTATCTCTACCTACTTCTTCCATCAGTGGTGTTCCCGGTGGAGGATGGGGATGGGTAGTGACATTTGCTTGCTGTGTAAATACCATGTTAACAGTGTCACTTATGAATACATTCGGATTGTATTATACTTATATACTGGATGAGTTTGAAGAGGATTTGACAGAGATTGCGTTTATAGGGTCAACAAACACAGCTATATATCTGGCAGGGGGTAGATATTATTTTTTTAACCTCTAACAAAACTCCAACTATTGATCTGGCGGAAATTATTTGCGTTATCTTTTACGTTTTATTTTCAAATTCATTTTTAAAAATCATATCTATAAGAGATTAGTTTAAATTTATTTATTTATAGTGGATTGGGAAACAAGTTATGCCAGCTTATACTAATCCCTCCCCACTTGGCGGTTCGAGAATGGCCGTTGTAGCGGCGTTTTAGCCTACTCTTTTTCGACATCTACAGAGGAGTCTTTAGCGTGCTTAGGGTGTGGCTCTTCCTTATCACGGGACAGCCATTTTTCGTCCCCATCTGACGGACTAGCATCGTTTATCGAAACCATCCTCGCAAATGGTGTCGATAGGGCGTCGCAAATTTGATCCCTGAAATTTTCATCCCGACGGGAATCGAACCAAGGACCTCTGGCGTCGTAGTCCGATGCGCTAACCACTACACAACGACGCCCAAGAGATTGGCAATGGATTGTCGTTTTGGCCTTTCACATTTTAAGCATGGTTTGATTAAATATACATATTCGTTACCTTGAATGCAGTTTCCTTCTTTCTCCTGTTTAAGGTTTGACCAGGTTCTGTCATCATTGTTATATCAATGATGCTTCTAAATGTTTTGTCATGATTACTCTTTTAATTGTCTATAGATTTTACAGGCACACCTAATCACTATGTCTACATTTAAAGTTTGTCTTTATTTGTAAAGTGGCTACAAAAAAGACATGAAAATTTTTGGTTTTATATAAATATACAAAGTTTCATACATTATATTGTCACATGTCAAGAAGTTATTTCTCATCAGTAGTGCTCAAGACTGAAAAGTAGGCAATGAGATGGAATAAACCATACGTGGTAGAGCTTAAGGATGCTCACTGGTCTAATAGGAAATAAATAGGATTTGAAATAGGTGTTTTAGTTTGAGAGAACATATGAATAGTAAACAAATAAGCAAGAAAAAAAATATAGCTTCATGTGCTCATTTTAGAGCTATAAAGCCTTGAAAATTTGCAGGAAATGGGTTTTCTCTGGATTTTTCATTGTCTTTGCATTGACAACTTCAGTCTCTCAAAAAATGTATGAAAAAATAAAAAGGATTTCATAAAATTTTGTCAAATACCATTTTAAGGTTTATATGATTGAATTATGAAAGAAAAAGTGGGGGTTCATGGGCAAAAATTTCACGTTTAAGAAATGGATAAAATCCGAGGATTCCGAAATATGACAGAAAGACCAAAATATGACCAGCGAGCATCCTTAATTCTTTAAATTTCAAAATAAATAAAAAACGCACATGAGAAAGTTACCCATATAATGTTGTACATGAGAAATTAAAACGGAAAACACCCAATCATGGATATGCCTATAATTCATATTTTTCTAACGTGAAAGTATCACTTTAATACCAGTACTGGGGTACAAGTAATTCATAAATGTAATTGAACTTTTATAGGTATGTTGGTTGTACTCGTTGTAGAAAAAGTTGGCGAGAGACCTGTACTTATGTTTGGTGGATTGCTGCAATCTGTAGGTTGCTTGTTGTCAGTATTTGCAACGTCATTTCCGTTATTGTTTCTGGGCCTGGCTGTTGTAAACGGTATGTTTAACCTCTAATTATTGGGTTAAAATAATTGGTATTCAATTTTGTTAAAACATGTGGCTTTTTTGCAATTGTTTCACCGCATTTTGAGGGATATTGGTACACCCCCTGACTGTCTATCCGTTCGTCCTCCCGTCAGTCACACGTCATCGGAACTTGTTCCTTTCTAACTTCATGCATTTTGTTTCTATATAATATCGTCATAAACGGTATGTAGATTGGCAATAAGGTTTTACAATTTAAATTTTCAAAAGTTGGGGCCCTCGGGGGTTTGAATTTATACAATTATGACCTAAATTTCTCTTTTATTTTTCATTTTATGTATTTTATTTCTATATACCATTGTATTACACTATATGAAGATGTACAATAAGGTTTTAGAATTTGATGTTCAAAACTTGGGGCCGCACAGGGGTAAGAATTTTAGCTTTTGATCATAACCCTTCTTTCACTTTCATATAAAGTATTATCACTACGATCGGGACTAGTTCCAGGATATCAACAGAACAAAATCACTAAAGATCGGGAATTAGCACACGTTAACCTACTTATCTTAGTCGTATAAATGTTTGTAAAATGGGACCCAGCAGTGTGTTTATTTTCGATAAACCTAAAATGTTCAAAAACAATTTTTCAGGTTTAGGATGTTCTCTTTCCTACGTTACTACATTGATGTCAATTAACAGATACTTTCATAGAAACAGATCCATAGCTATGGCGTTAGCATCAGCGGGAGGTTCCATAGCAGTGATTATATTCCCTATAATAGCCAACACACTTCTTACCAACTACGGTCTACATGGTGCACTTTTAGTTAATTCTGGCATCCTTCTTAATAGCATTGTTGCTGGTGTGGTTGTGTTTCCATCGAAATCAGAGGGTACTTCAACTATTTTATTTTCATTGAAAATTTCTAATATTTCAATCTACGGTAAAAATATAATGATAAAGTTTGTCGTAAACGTCTAATATCGCAGGTTTCGTAGTACTAAACAGCGATACACACTTTACATGATCATGACGTCACTTCCGAACACTTGGCTGCACAAATAACAAACGTTTGATCTAAGGAGGTACAGAACATCAAAGGCAGTTAACTCTTTAAAAATCAGCTGAAAGTTTTAATCACATACAATGTACTATAAGTAAAGAGAAATCAAGCTTCTCAATGATCAAAATTATTGTTTGTCAAACTGCTGTATATCCAATGAAATTATTTCCTTAAATTGTGTGGTTAAAATTTCATAAAATTTTTATATTTTTGTCAACAGGTCGAAGTTAATATTTCGTCAAAATTTAATGAAAATTATTGAGCCAAATCTATTTTAGTCAAAGTGTTGGGTACCCCCTTAAGGTGGTACCTAACACTACAGGGAGATAACTCTGTAAAATCAGCTAAACGTTTTAATAACGTTGTGTTGGTAATGGAATATTAAGCTTTTCAATGATCAATATTAGTGTTTGTCAAACTGCTATACAATCAGTGTAATTTTTCTGATGAATTGGTTGGTTCAAATGTTTTGAAATTTTAAAATTTTTGTCAATGGGTCAAAGTAAATATTTTGTCAAAATTTTATGAAAATTAAACGAGCCAAATTAATTTTAGTGAAAGTGTTGGGTACCACCTTAATCGGCCATTCCGATCTTTAGTCTTAGTGTGTTTTGATATCCTGCATCACCATATTATCGAGCAAAATCAAGGTAACTAGATCAAATAATGACATATTGTTGAGTACAGGTAAAGTTAAAGACTGCATATTTCATTCTTAACTTTTTTAACAATTCTTAACCAGCCATGATTCGACTTTTCATCTTGTCTGGCCTTATTACTTGATTTCGTGTGAAAATGTAAAAATCAAGACAGTCAACATTAAACAAGACAGAAATTGCCAATTAAAATAATGTGCTAATATTGCTAAAAATGTCAACGTCCAGTGACACAGAAGGATACGTGGTAGATGACAGTCTCCTGGGGACCAATTTTTATTTATACTTATTCTTTTTTTCAATAAGACGAGTGTCAAATTTTGTTATCAATAACCGAAAAACAAGTAAATTAATTAAAATTTAATATTAACTTATTTTATTCAGCAAGTTTTTCCCCATAGCAAATAGCAATTAAATCGACTACACTTTGAACAAATTTTTTATACATTTTTTTAAATAAAATATATATTGATGTTTTCCAGCTACTCTATTTAATTTTCAATGGGAAGCAATAGTATATATTGCTTTGGTTGAACTTCACGACCGGTGCCGTATACGGAGCAGGAACTGCTTAACCTTCAGGAGCACCTGAGTTCACTCCTGGTATTTATAGGAGTTCACGTTGTTCATTGTTTTTTTTTTCAGTGTTTATATGTTGTGCTTGTGGTTGTTCTTCGTCTTCCCGGCTTTGTCTGTCTAATGGGTTTCGCTTTTTGGTTTGCTCCTTATGTATATTTGTCCTCTTTATGTAATAACATGAAATATTGCCGGTCCTTAGCTTATCGTCGATTTTCTATAATTGACCTTCTTCTTTTACAGATACTAAACCAGAACTAAAGACAAATCTTCAAACGCCAAAATTAGATATGTCATTTTGTAAAAATAGGAATTATGTTGCTTATCTCATTACAAATTTCTTATTCATGATTGGATACTATATTCCATCTGGTTTGTTACCAGAAACAGCATTGGCAGCAGGATTGACGCTTGATGAGATTTCCTTTACTTTCACTTTGAGTGGTGTACTTAATTTTGTAGGACGTCTAGTGTTTGCTGGAATCTCTTATAAACATAATCACCATATAACTAAGCTTTGGATTATCAACTTAATGGGAATGGGACTTTCAATGCTCATCGTGCCATTTTCTAACAATTTTACTCACTTCTTGGCGTTTAACATGCTGAATGGATTTTGTTTAGGTAAATATATTTAAAACCTAATTTATGGATAGAACAGTAGAAAAGTGTCCCCGTTTTTATTGGACAAAGTCTCGATCGTGGTCATACGAAAGTTTGTGAGACTGGTACCATACAGCATTGTACATATTACAATGATAAATAGTGTGTTATAAAGTCAGAAAATATATCTTTTATGTTTGTTAGAAATTGGCATTAAATGGATTAAAAGGCAGAAAAGCATGCCCTAATCAAATTTAACAAGAAGGCTAAAATATATTGTAGAGAACCATGGCAAATACTTTCGAGGTCACAGAGACCTCGCATATTAAGTTTTATACTGCAATCAAGCCATTTTCGGTCTAATAGCAGGGGTAGAATAAATTTTAGTCGTATTCGGTCAATGACCTAATAAAGTCTACTGGTACTTGTTTAAACAAGAGCGCGAGGAGCATAGTGAATGTACCAGATGACGTCATGGCGTTTCCCGCGTTTTCACGGCAGTTGGATTTCAACTTTAAAGGAACGTAATTTTAAGGCATTTTACGCATAGAAAGGAGATTGCAGGATAAAGAAAATACAGTCATTATCGGAAACAATAAAATTTGTTTGGGCTTGCTGCGAAACATGGGGAAAAGGCTCGCTAAAGCTCGCCTTTTCTCATGTTTCTAAAGCTCGCCCAAATAAATTATATATATATTTTCCGACAATGACTATGTATTGTATATATCTGTCAGGAGTAAAAACACAAAAAAATGGAATCTTAATAAATTTAGTTTTAACATTGTGGTTAAGACTTCCAACCAAAGTTTTATGGAATGTAGGGGCTCCTCTTTCAAAAATGTATCCGGGGTCGGAAGTCCGACCAATGTTATCACCACTAAAATATAAAAAATAAGAAAAATGTTTTAGAAAAATCTTCTTTTCAAATGTCTGCAACTGGAACAAGGAATCATGTGAGATTCATTTTCAAAATTGTGTGTGACTGTTCAAACCTTGGAATAACCTATCTACCCTCAATACAAGTTAGAAAATTCAACAAAAAAATGGCACAATATGACTGAATTCAGAGGAATATAGTTTGCGTGTTGCTTTTCCATCGAATTTTCATTTTCCTTTTATGTTGGTCTTGTGGATATTCCAAACCATCTTATCGCTTTGGTAGTCCGTTTCCGATATTTCATAGGTTTTGAACTATTTTAAGGTGACATGAATGTTATCTCTTAGAGTAGATTCAATGGGGATAACGTACGTCACCGGAAGTGTTAACAGCGTCATTTTTAACAAAAACACGCTCGCTTCAAGATAAGATTTTGGTTATATCATCGAGCAAAACCATACAATTACTATAAACAGGGTTAATAGATTTCACAAGCTGCTTAGTTTTTAAAAATATTTATACTAGATATCAACATCTGTTAGCTAAATGTAAATACCGGGCTTCCACAAAAGCACTTATCATATACGGGCTTTCCCATCCTAGTTTCTATTGTGATATCGCGAATAAATGCAACATTCTTGCTAATTACCCACATAAACTTTGGCAGTTATTTAGTATCTTTTCCCAGTAAGGGCTACAAATTATGTGTAATTCTGTAAAAATTACTCTTTCTCCTAATGACTTTATACTGGCCTCTCATGAATACTGCCGATTTCTATTGAACTCTATAACGAGATAGCATTAAACCCTTTATGGGAGTGTTATTTCAAACTTTTTCGTTTAGAACGACAGTATTCGACCTAAAACATGAGAGCCTTAGCTAGTTTTACAGTTAAAAAACGAGCACGTTATGACTCTGCTATCTAAATTATTATACTTTACTATAGCAACTACTGCTAAAATAACTACGTTGTTTTTTGCGTGCAAATCAAATAACTCCAGTTTTTCTCCGCCAGCTGGAAATAACCAGTTATCTTGCTCTCGTCGATTCACGCGAGAATCGACGAGAGCGTAATAACTGATATTTTGTCCAGGAGTTTTGTTCAGTTTATAATAACGCTATGGCCTTCAGAAGGCGGTAGTATCCATAATTTTTAAGGCCCTCGGAAAAATAACCTTTCGAGATTTAATAATTATGTATATTACCTTCTTCTGAAGGCCATAATTGTATATCATGTACCGTCAACTCTAGCATACACACAGTAACATGTACTATTTTTTTCACTTATTGAGATTGATCATGTATTTTTATATTGCGTTACTTTTGACCGATAAGACATAAAGTATGATATAAAATAGTGCATGTTGCAGTGTGTATGCTAAAGTCACTTGGAAAATGAGTGTGCATGGTCGTAAACTCTAGCGAAATGAATCTTGTCGTTATGAAATTCGTTTAAATGAATCGATTCCTTTAAACAGCTATGGATTTGATTGATTGATTGTTGCTTAACGTCCAGTGGCAAATATTTCATGCTTCGTCAGGACGAGAACCAGTTCAATTTATCAAACAATTCAATTAGGGGTGGGATGGGACACAAAGGGGAACCAATTTTGACTGCCACTGTAAAAGGAGGATGGTTGGGTAGGGTCGGATAATTTAGCCTTCTGTAGCGGCCATCAGCCTACTCTTTTTCGAAAACTACAGAAGGGGTCTTTAGCGTGCAGGGAGTGTGGCATTCTCCAAACACGTTACCCACTATGGTCCGCAGTCAGGCTTTCCGTATTATGACCTGACAACCCCCAACGAGAGGGTCTCCCCTATCCGCCACCTGGGGACGCGCTAGACAGCTCTATGGGTTGAGCCCTGTGATCCATCACTGGTGCCTAGCTATGGATTTGGAAAGACTTGATTGTAATCGGCGTTTTTATACCAAGTGCATGTTACAAGGATTTGAATTACTTTGTGATAAGTGTTTGAAAATGAGTTTTCCGACCTGTGAGTATATTTTTAGTTCAAATGTAACCATTAACGCATGCTGATGAAAACTCTGTAGCGAAGTGTTTGTGAAAATAAAACTCTGTAGAGAAGGGTGAATGGGGTGAAAATATTAGAACTATCACTGACCATTAGATAAAGGTACTCGTTACAAAATATCTTCTTAAATCGAATATATAAGAAACATCTTATCTTGAAGAGAGCTTATTTTTGTTTTAAAATGCCGCCGTTAACACTTCCAGAGACGGAGATTATGCCCATTGAGATTAATTAGGATTGTATAAGCTCCAAGTGTGCAATATAGGCTCCAGGTGTGCAATATAGGCTCCAATTGTATCATGTAGGAGTAAATTACTTCCACAGGCGGTTTTTTATAATTCATTTTCGGGCGTACACTTCAAGTAATATCATCCAATAGACAGACCCTCAGACAAAAAGTAAAAAACAGATCACATAAAAAATAGAGTGGCCATATATATACAGTCAGGTTAGTATTGGTACAAACACTGATCTCATTTTATCAATTAAAATATGTTTGAATGTGCTCCATATCAGTATTTTATTATTCTTGTTTTTTTTTTTTTTTTTTTTTTTTTTTTTTTGTTATAACATGTTCAAAATCCCAACTCCTGTACGATATATACGATATATATATATAGTACACCAAAAATATCTATTTTCGGATTAAAATGATATTAAAGAGAACTTTTATTTGTCATTAAACATAAACATATAGTTTGTGACAAAGACATACAAATACATATAAAGCAAATTTGGAGACCAAATATTATACGCATAAGTATTAGTAACGGACATTATAACATATCAAATGAATTATGAGACTTCTGCCCTCAGTTCTAATGACTGCTTTAAAAAGAAGCCAACGATTCTAATATGTTTATTATTTGTTGGGTTAAGCAAAAAGACCAGTTTTTCATCATCTGTCATGTTTATAAATTCTCTATTTTCAAGCTTAAGACTATTAAACAAAGTTTCCCTTATTTTACTATTAGTATTAAGTGATAATTTTGTGCGTCTAGTGTTTTGGTGATGCATATTAATATATTAATTTGCTTTTGTGATTTTTAACGTACCATTGTATTGCGCTTTATTTTTTCATCGTATGTTTCAGGCGGAAATAACTTAGGATACAATTTGGCGCTGAAAAATATTATTGATTTGAAGTACTACGGAAGAGGGATAAGTTTTGCATTACTTGCACAGGGTATAGGAAGTCTGGTGGGAAACCCATTTGCAGGTGATTCTTCACACTTCTCTTCAATTTAGAGTCTAATTAAAAAAGATTACAATTTATAATAATAAAATACTGAAACGCTTACGTAAGTATAGTCAGTGAATTCATTTTGCAAAATTGTATCTAGACAATGTGGGGAATATGAAGGACTTATCATTAATCATAAATCCGGAGAAAATGCAAAGCCGGGATAGACAAGGATGGTAACAAAAGACAACAGACTCAAAACACAAGATTTATGATGAATACAAACCTAAAAAAATAAAATAAAATAAAGAAGCATATTGAGAATATTTCCGAGAAATGCAATGTCCCCTACAGGCTCAGAGATCTGTGAGAAAACACCCCAAGTGTTATTTTGGCAATTATTTCTATTTGGTCAAAGGTCAAAACTTCTGACAATAATTATCCGATCAGCCCGAAACTCAACTTGATCTGTAGCAAAGATCAGTTGGTAAAAGGGTTTATGAAAAATGTCCGGAAAACTTATATTTTGGCAACACTTTCCATTTCCAAGGACAATGTCTCTTACAAAATTCATAAGATCAGTGGGTTAAACAGTTTCTAGGAAAAGTCAGGAAAATCGCTGTGTGACTGACTGACGGACGGACGGAGTGCAAAGCTAAAGTACCTTTCGGCGTTGCCGGTATGGGACTAAAAGGAGATGAATTTAAGTGGTACCTACTTTTCATGAAAAGTGTATTTTTCTGACATTTGTCGTTAGACATAGATCCAAAAAGACTAAGTAATTTTACCCATATCGCATGTTTTCGTTGTTAAATGCATGTATATAAATTAATAATTTCAGCATTCCTACAGGAGTCATTAGGGAACAGTGGAATACCATATTATATGGGAGCACTAATTCTTATTGTTTCGGGTCTGGTACTTCTGCCATTTTCTAAAGAAAGAAAAGAAGCAATAATGGAACCGGATGTAACCATCATAACATATATGTAACACAAATAAACATTATATCACAATTGGATTCAGGAATTGGAAAATAGTCAAGACTGTTGGATAGAGGTTAACAATGGAGCTGTCAAAACTTTTTGTTGTAAAGAAAGTTACAAATTTGTTTATTTATTTTTTGATATTTTTAATTGCTTTTAGGTTTAAAAGGTAAACTTGATTTACGATTTAAAATTTGATCCAGCAGAAAAAAAAGAAACAACACATCAAGTGTATGCATATGTATACAAACAAACGATAAATATATTTATTATAATATTGTATAATTCAAAAGCTGTCATTTGTCAAAATAGATCACAAGGTCAACCTGTAAAAAGCTTGTAAAATAGGTGTTTCCATAAATAAAATTTAAAATGTTGAAAGACTAAGAGTTTCTAAAAATAATTTAGTTGAAAGACCCCCTTATTCCAAAAATAGAATTTAGAAGAACAAATTTATAAAGCGATATTTTGATTGGCTGTTGGATTAGTCTAAGGACCAGAATCGATCTTTCATTCTTACTTCGGAAGTTCATTAAATATGTGATATCTACATGTTGTTTTGTTAATATTAAATTGTTAAAGTTTATCATTTTCAATTCAATATCAACATAATGAAAAGGATATAGGGAAAATTTCAGAGATTCAAAACCGTAAAGCACAGGTTAGTTCGTTGGTTATTGAAATAGAACATGATTGATATTTTGTGAATTTGAATATTATAATAAAACAATTATAGCCTTTAAAATGTCGGTCGATACATGTTTTATCGACCTGATGAAATTATATCGACTGAGGACGAATATAATTTCATCAGGTCGATAAAACATGTATCGGACTCCTCTAAAGGCTATAATTGTATAATGATACAAGAGGTACACACATATTTATACTAGTAGTAAAAAAATGACAGTCAAACATAAGCTTCAGATGAGTGCAGATGGAATATGTAATTTAATTATAACTGTCAAGCAGAAACTAAGCGAATGTGACACCTTGACTATAGTAAGATACACATAGTAATTAACATAGATTCTACTTTCACATTTGTGAAATATCTATGCTTTGCTGGACGTATAAGAAAGTCTGGCTACTAATACGTAAAAACCAAGTACACGATATTACAGTTTGTTTTTTATAAGAAAATACATGTCTCCTCCCGTCTCCTGTTGTTATTCTTCATTAAATTCAAGTATGGTGCATACATTGGAATACATCAAAGTGTGATCAGGCAGAAGTAAGTACACATGAACTAAATATATTATGCAGTGTTACAATCCAATTTTAAACTATACGAGATTTTGGGATCACAAACTGTTGCGACTTAGAGACGAACCGGCCAAAAGAGTATGTCTCCCCATGAACAGTGTTAAAAGCACTGACAAATAGCTTTCTGTGCGATGTGTTGAAAAAAGTTTGTAAAACATTCTCCCTGATCAAAGTTCCTATAGACCTATCGTCAGTTTTGTGAAGCTCCTGTAATCGATTTTAATGGTAAAAAATAAACACGTAATCAGTAAAGAGCGTGCAAATGCATTATTTATATAGACCATATTAGTCGTCGGTAATTACAAACCATAACAATTGTCACAAAACAGGCAACAAAAACAACCGAACTCAAGATAGCTGATGTTATATGTAAAGCTTGTTCTGCAATGAAATATTTTCCACATGAATCCAATTCTTTATTTTTGCAAGCAACTGCTCCCCAGATTGAATAACCAGTTCCCCAAGCAACGAATAACACCGCTATTGCTTGTGTAAAGTATAATGCCATTATCTGAAAAATAAAGTGTAACATGCTAAACGAAGTGGAGACTTGTAGGTTTTGATTTTTTTTTCTTCCTCTCCGATTTTGTTCGTTCGAGTTCTCAATAACCGTCAGATCTATGGATTTGAGTTTTTCCATGATGAAAGATCAATGTTTCTAGACGTGCCTATTCATATTTTGATGGGGGTAACTGAGACGTATAATAAGCAGTTCAAAGAGGCTAGGGGTTTACTATAGGACCCTATGGGGAAATTTTTTTCATCTAAAAACTCTACGAGAGTGACCAATAACCATCTCATATCATATATTTTATTAAACGCCGTGGCAACAACTATTAAATGACATATATCTTGTTCCTCGGGGGGGGGGGGCCCAAAGTTGATAATTTTGAAAAATTTTATATGCAATTAAAATTTATAGATTTAAATCATGTATTTTATTATTCTCCGTAACAAGACGCAATAAGTGACATGTACCTCATTCTTTCAATAGGGTGATCCTACCCCCATAAATCAATAATGTCCAATTATCTCATAAACCGTTAAAATCCCCACCCTAAACCATATATTTTCTTATTCTCATGGTAAGACGCACAAAATAAAACATACCTCACTTCCAAAAGGGGGCTATCACCGCTCCCATCAAATCGATACTGTTGAATTATCTCAAAAACCGTTAAAATCCCTACACCTAAACCATATATTTTCTTATTCCCCATGGTAAGATGCACCAAATAACATATACTTCGCCTCCCCATGGGGGTTTTCACCACTTCTATCAAATCAATAATGTTCAATTAATTTATCTCACAAATTTGTGAAAGTCAAGCGCGACGTCATAATGAAAAACAGCATAATAGCGGCGCTGAGGGCTAGGTTGGTCCCCGCCGTATTATTCAGTATGAGCTCCGTCATATACAAATTGCGAATCCTATAAACAATATTGTGATACATGTACCTCATTACTCAATGGACGTCATTCTCGCCCCCGTAAACCAATTATCTTGAATTGTATAAAAATTAAAAATCTGTAAGAAACTCGACACCTAAACCGTATATTTTCTTATTCCCCATGACAAGACGCATGAACTGATATATACCTCATTTACCAAAAAGTTTAGCCCCACCCCTTCTAATCAATTGTCTTTAATTATCTCTTAAAGCATTGAAATCCCTGCCCCTAAATCGTATATTTTCTCCCCCCCCCCAAAAAAAAAAGGGGGGAGGGAGGGGGCTTCATCCTCGCTCCTCAAATCAATACTTTCTGTATTTATTTCAAAATCCGAAAAAAATGTTTATCCCTTTAACACGTTTTAATACGCAATGTTCAAATCTCATAAACCATACCCCGTAACCACATATATTTCTAATTACCTATAAGGAGACGCAATAAATGATTTTACACATTGGGAATAGGGGTATTCCCTCATAAAAAATCAACAAAAGACATTGAGATCCTTGGCCCTTAATTATAAACATTTTTATTCTTTGTGAAAAGCTCAGATTTCCTCAGAGTTCATGTCCCACCCCTTCAAACACTGGATGTATCATCAGTGTTTCTGAATAGCTTCAAAACTGTTGGTCGGGATAATCATTATTACCATGACAAGACCCAGTGAATGCACAATTGGTATTGTTCGAGGGGATAATTTACTATTCCCGGAAGATAATAAATTGTTACAAATATGTATATCATAAAATATTCTCCAATTATATTTTATGCTAAACTGTATTGGTCTAACTTATTATTTTTTGTCTGATTTTTATGCAATTCATATATTTTATTATTATTAATGTGGGGTTTTATCTTTTAATTATTTCAAAATCCAAAAAAATGTCTATCCCTTGAACAAGAAAAATAAATGGAAATGTTGGCATAAAACGACTAAAATGTTTGAAATACACAAGTCGAATAAAACCAAATATTAAATCGTAAAAAAAACCACAAAAAACTAAAAAGTTAAAAATACCCAACGTTTCAACCAATATGGTCTTGATCAAGAGCATGTAAAAAATAAAAATAAAAAGGTGTTGACTCTTTGAAACCCAAAGCAAGACTGAGTCCCTATACATGACATAAAATGTAAACAAAAACAAAAGAATATTTGACATAGATGTCGATCAGTAAACGTACTTCATAGAAAATACATAAATGGTAAGATAGATAGTAAAACTATATATAGTGAACCGCAAAAGAAACGTCGCTTTTTCAAATGTTAGCAAAATTCAAAATAAATATTAATTAATGATTTTTATATAATCAGTATTACGATTACATCACCAGGTAACATTAAATTACCTGTGAATTAAATTTTCGGTTGAATAATTTTCAGTTGATATCGTAGAGCGACCGTACCTAAAACCGCTCGTGGGACACACTTGGCGGTAATTTTTCTTAAATCTTAAATGTTCGTGAAATTCATGCTCCTTTATGGGTATAAAAGGCCGGAGAAAATTAAAGAGTGTTAGTATCAGTGTTGACACAGAAGCTATGCCACTTCTGACTCCACAACAGAGAGAACAGGCCATTGGTCGATTGGATGCTGGGCAATCTGCCAGAGTTATTGCCAACGACTTCAACTGTGCTGTTCGAACAATTGAACGTCTACGGACACGGTACAATGCAACAAACAGCACAAATGATCGTCCACGGAGTGGTAGACCCCAAGTCACTACCCCTAGACAGAATAGAGGCATTGTTCGTCACCATTTGATGAATCGGTTCACCCCAGCTGCCGAAACTGCCAGAAACACTGTTGGAACACATGGACGACCCATAAGTGATGATACGGTTCGTCGGCGATTAGCTGCTAGAAACATGAGATGTCGCCGTCCAGCAAGAGGACCTATTCTTACTCCTCGACACCGTCAAGCTCGTCTTCAGTGGGCCAATCAGCGACAGAATTGGCGAAATCGACAATGGCGTAATATCATCTTCTCTGACGAAAGCCGTTACTGCATTTCAACAGCCGATGGCAGAACCAGAGTGTGGAGAAGACGCGGGGAACGTTACGAAGACAGCTGCATTCTGGAAACAGACGCGTGGGGAGGACCTAGCATCATGGTATGGGGTGGAATCGGCCTTAACGTTAAACTTGGTCCAGTCATCTTTCAGAACCTTGGCCCAGGCAGAGGAAATGGCGTAACAGCTGCCCGTTACATCGACCAAGTCTTGACACCCCATGTTCAGCCCCATTTCGCACGTCATCAAAACAAGACTTTCCAACAGGACAATGCACGTGCGCATACCGCAAGAGCCACAAGAGACTTCCTACAGCAGAATAACATTAATGTTATGGATTGGCCGGCTTTGAGTCCAGATTTAAACCCTATTGAACATTTATGGGACGAAGTTCAAAGACGGTTGAATAATGAGCAGCCAAGTCCGACAACTGCAGCTGAACTTTCACAAGCGTTTCAGAGAGTATGGGCACGTATTCCGATGGCGTTTATTAATCGGCTCATCAACTCCATGTACCGAAGATGTGCCGCAGTAATTGGTGCCGGTGGAGGACATACACGTTATTAACGGACATGTGACGTTGCGACAATTGTGACGTTTTTGTGAACATTGAAACCAAAAGACTGTAAATCATTCATTAAATTTTGTAAAAATTAATTTAAAATATATAAATGTCACTTTGAAATAAATGTATGTGAACATGTCATTTTGTGCGACGTTTCTTTTGCGGTTCAGTATAGTAAAAATAAGTAAAATAATATATTTGACGTTATCAACTATTCATTTACTAAGTATGCACAATTTCAATTCATTTACTAAGCATGCACACTAACTTTTGCGGTACAGTTATCTTATATATGGTACGTTCTCTATACATCATAACGTAAAAAATATATCAAATGTAAAAATAATTGATATTCAAAACTAAGACAACAAAATCCTCATTGATTGTTTTCAGTTCCAAACACCATTTTAAAATCCTGGGCCCGTATGCATAAAACTTCTTAACATAAGTGTTTCTTAGACTAAACTTTCACTAAGAATTCCCTTAGTTAAGCAAAAATTTAAGTAGCTTTGTGCATATGACTTAAGTAGTTTGCTTAGCTAAGACAAATCTTAGCAACTCTTTTTTAGGAAAGACTTAAGTTTTATGCATACGGGCCCTGAACCAAATGAATGGGCTATGAATGTATATCACAATATCACATGATTTAATGCAGTATGGGATTTCCTGATCAAGTCGTACGATTCATCAATGGTCATAAAATGTCCGATTGAAACATGCGTAGATATCTGCTTTTTGATCAATGTTCAACAATGTATCTGCAAGCTATTTTACCTTTGGGGTATGTAGTAGTCATCCCTAAGTTTTTATCAGAGATTTAAACGAGTTTCTCCTATTCTTGACGTTTTTAATCGGTCGTATAAAAATACATATTTTTAACCACTTCCCTGTGATTAAATTTCTGCATGGGAATTCCCGCCTTTTTTACGTTTATTGGAAAGATAAACTAGAAAAGTTCCGAAATGGCGTTCATGTAAACAAAACGAGTAGCAACGGCATTTTCTTGAGGTTAAGGAGAAACAGATTCTCCTTCAATTTACTCGTGAGTTATAAAATTTCTCCATCCTGGATAGTTAAATTTCAGATTTTAACACGCTCGCTAAAGCTCGCGTGTTGAAAATAAAAACAATTAACTATCTCAGGTGGAGAAATTCCATAACACACTCGTACCTGAAGGAGAATCTGTATTTGGCTTGTCGAACCTCTAATTTTTTTGTATCGGAATAGTAGTTTGTCACATTTTTGTTACAGTTTGTACTGTTCTTGTGTAAATTTAAGTTCTTTCTCATTCATATTCGTTTTTACATTTCTGTCACTTCCGAATTTTTTAACTATACTCGTACATACTGTACAATTTTATTCTGATATTCATTCACTATGCGGTAAATCAATTAATCAGTATTAAGTTAAAATGTCCCCATGAAAATTTCTTGTCCCTATTAACTTGCAACGCAATGAGGTACATGTACTTTTGGTCTAAATAAAAATGAGAAATTGTACCTTTGGTCTAAATAAAAATGAGAAAAGTGTACCTTTGGTCTAAATAAAAATGAGAAAAGCTCTTCTACATGTTCTAAGTGTTAGACCAAAAATCTTTACCCATAATACAGTTCTGCAACTGTTCTATACAGAACTAAACAAATAACATTAACCTAACCTTAGTTTTGATAAGATTATTAGTCAGGTAATCTGTGTAATTTTTGCTAAAAAAATTAGTTATTACATGAAATTCCCAAAAAGATTTGGGATTTCATGTAATTCCTAAGTCATTTAGAAATTACATGAAAGTCCTAAAATTTGGAGATTACGTGTAATTTCTAAATTACACATATTTCCTGTAACATATAAATTGTATATTTTGTCACAAATCTTACCATGAACTTTTGTCTTAGTTTGACGTCTGCAATTTCTCCGCCAGATAAAGTAGTGCCAAGAAGTAGTCCAAATACAGCACCAATTAATACCTGTAATTGTTGATATATAATATATCAAAACATTAAACTTATACTAAATGTGTGTATGATGTTGTGAAAAGGTCAATATTTTACATTATATAAAGAATAAAATTGCACAAAAACCGAACGAAGATGAAAAAAAAACCATTTTAGTACTGAACGAAAAAAGTATTAAGTTTCAGACTGAGAACAGTTGAAGAACGTATAATGTAATGCAAATTCTAAAAATTCAAGGTTGAAAAGACAGAAATTGCTTTCTGGCGTTAGCCGTGTACATCAATAATTCTCTTATTTCAATTCAAATGATAACTGATGAAAAATAAGAAGGCATTACTTAAGGATGCTCGCTGGTGATGTTTTGGTCTTTTTGTCAGATTTTCGGAATCCTCGTGTTTTATCCATTTCTTAAACATGAATTTTTTTGCCCATGAACCCTCACTTTTTCTTTTATAATTGAATCATAAATACCTTAAAATGGTATTTTACAAAATTTTATGAAATCCTTTTTATTTTTTCCTACATTTTTGAGAGACTGAAGTTGTCAATGTAAAGACAATGAAAAATCAAGAGAACACCCATTTCCTGCAAATTTTCAAGGCCTTATAGCTCTAAAATGAGCACATGAACCTATATTTTTTCTTGCTTATTTGTTTACTATTCATATGTTCTCTCAAACTAAAACACCTATTTCAAATTCTATTTATTTCCTATTAGACCAGCGGATCATCCTTAAGGACAAATTAAATCTGATTTATTTATTGAAAAAAAAATTAAGAATGAGGCTTGTATAAACTACATACCATGATGGACGATATAATTTGTATTCCGGAATCAACAGGCTGACCACCACCATCTCTCGCTACAACTATAGCAATGCCAACAGCAAAATTCAAGATTGCTGGTATTGTTATGACAAAAGATATGAATCTAAAATTTTTCACTGCCCTTAGTCTCTGAGCACTCAGGACATCTGTTCAAATATAAATGTCGTACTCTAATATAAGAATTAATCTAGGGAATGACAGTACAAGCGAATCTAGCGATAAACAAGGGTATTGGTCAGATTAATATCTGCTTTAAACTAGCTTAGTAAAAATCAGAAAAGCACATCCTTTCAAATATATAAAACTTATATGTAGTAAAACCTGTGCATCACAATTGTCATCAACGAATTTATTGTACTGCGCCTGATGTTTTTTTTTTTTTTAAATACTAGTGGCTACATTGTAGCTCACGAGGCGATCACACCTCCACATGGTTTAGAAATAGAGATTCGATCGTTTTCAAATTTTTTAACAAAATATATAATTTGATGAGTATGTCAGAAATCCAAGGGACAACAACACGATAGTATATAAAGTCAGAAATTTCTACAAATTTCAAGATATTCGACAACAAACTATCTAAAAGAGAGGACAAATATACCTAATGTATGGCAAGCCGTTTTACTATTTATTCTAACTTCAAGATATCTCATATAATATATAAGATATCTTATATAATCCAGTTTTTATAAGATATCTTATAAACTTTAGAAGATATCTTATATACTTTATAAGATATCTTATAAACTTTATAAGATATCTTATAAACTTTATAAGATATCTTATATACTTTATAAGATATCTTATAAAGTATATAAGATATCTTATAAATATTTTTTATATAAGATATCTTATATAGTTTATAAGATATCTTATATAGTTTATAAGATATCTTATATAGTTTATAAGATATCTTATAAAGAAAATTATATAAGATATCTTATAAATTATATGAGATTTCTTATAAACTATATAAGATATCTTATAAAGTATATAAGATAACTATATGAGATATCTTATATATTATATGAGATATCTTGAAGTTAGAATAAATAGTAAAACGGCTTGCCATACTAATGAGCAAATCAAAAACGTAATCCCTTGGACAGACAAACCCGGGAAGACAAATGAACAATATTCAGTATGTTACACCTTAAGTTACACATATACAAATATAAGGTGTAACATACTGAATATTGCGATCGGGAAACAGTCTATCTACTCAACTGATCTGTTGTTCCATGAGACAATACGTTTATTTTATGAACTTAAAATCAGAAAATAAACAGGTCAGAGATATAAACTTAAAAAATATATCATTTAATTTGATGATAACAACCTGTTGGTGTTCCTTCGATTAAAAATAATTTCTTCCGCATTTTTAGTTAAATTCAAGACACAGACTAGTTTTTACTCTTACCTTCTTCTAAGGGTTGATACATGATGTAAATTCTCAGCTGAAACAATTGTCTACAAATTATCTTTTTACCATGACTTAAGAGAAGACTCTTGAGTTATATAATCAACTTTCAATCCCGTGTATAATTTTCGACATACGAAGTTTGTAACAAGGAAGTTATAACAGGGTCAAAGTAAAGTACAGAGTTATTTAAATTTTTATAATGTATTTCCAGAATATATTTCCTCGTCAAGGAAGTTCTAAAATCAATTATGTGTTACGTAACTTCAAAATCAGCATAAAAACTAAATGAATAAAAGTCGGGGGGAAATAAGTATCAACATGATCAATAGATAGGATAGCTGGCTGAATTATTGTTTAACGTCCAGTGGCAACCATTAGGTGCATTCCTTTACGTAGATAATTTTATACGTTATTAGTGGTCTTTGCCAAGGATTTGTGCTGTGTTATGGACTAGTACAGATTTGATGACCACGCGATAAGCTTTAAATTAATAAAGATTGGATTTGTTTAACCTGATTGCGTACAATCCCGTTGTGTTTTTTATTTATCTGGTTGAAAATATTACGTAATCTAATTTATTTCAGAATCAAGATTTCTTTTTGAAAGTTATTTAGTTACATGTGACGTGAAAAACTTCATTGATTAAATTCATTTGACAAGTTGGTCAACCCTTTTTGATATCACTAAAAAGATTGTTGCGAAACACCTATGTATACTAGCTAAATATGCAAATGATAAAAATTCAGTCGATCGAGCTAAAGGTAAAAAACAAAAATCAAAATGACTAAATAATAAAAAGAAATTAAAAAAAATGAATTTATTTTTCTTCATAATATCAGATTAGCTTTCAGATTTTATTAAATGTAAATCAACCCATTTACAGCATCAACAAAATATATTTATCTTCAGACTTATGTGAAGATTGTAAATAAAATTCTTTGATACCAATGTTGATGCACAAGATGTGCACATTTCGTCGATTTACGAGTCATCTGTTGTGCGCAAGACCTAAAATGTAAGGTTTTACATATATATTATATCAATATTTATCGTAATCTCCTATGGATAGTGAAAACATTGAATCATATTTATGGAACGCGTTTAATAGGGTGAGAGTATATGTTTTTCCAGCAGCTTTGAGAGCTGTGGCTAGTTTTAACACATTTTTCAAAATTTCAAAGTGTGTTAATTCTCTCTGTTGTTTCTATGTTATTTTTTTTGTCTGAGAGTCTGTCAGTTGGATTCCGTTAATTAATCTGTGTGTCATTGTTGACCTTTTCTGTTATCCGTTTTGTCGTTTATTGATAATGAGAGAAATTTTTCACACTGTACTTTATCATCATATATTGACACTATCATTACTTTATCACTCGGAAACGTTTTGGTTCTATGCTGATACTTTATCATTATTTACTCGGAAACTCTTTGGTTCTATGCTGACACTTTATCATTATTTACTCGGAAACATGTTGGTTCTATGCTGATACTTTATCATTATTTACTCGGAAACTCTTTGGTTCTATGTTGACACTTTATCATTATTTACTCGGAAACATGTTGGTTCTATGCTGATACTTTATCATTATCTACTCGGAAACTCTTCGGTTCTATGCTGATACTTTATCATTATTTACCCGGAAACTCTTTGGTTCTATTCTAATACTTTATATTTATTTACTCGGCAACTATTTGGTTCTATTCTGATACTTTATCATTTTTTAATCGGAAACTTTTTGGTTCTATGCTGATACTTTATCATTATTTACTCGGAAACTCTTTGATTCTATGCTAATACTTTATCATTATTTACTTGGAAACTCTTTGGTTCTATGCTGATACTTTATCGTTATTTACTCGGAAACCCTTTGGTTTATGCTGATACGTTATCATATTCTGATACTTTTTAATTATAGGCTGTTTCTATACTCTGAAACTCGTTCATAATATACTGACACTTTATCTTTACATGTTATACTTTATCATTATTTACTTCGAAACAGTTTCATTATATACCGATACTGTATCATTCTGCATTTTAATACTTTTTTCATTATATTCTGATTTATAATCATAAATCCTACCTTCAATATGTTGGTCTGGGAATAAATTAGCGGTTTTTACTAAAACGACAAGTAAGGTCGTCGTAAAATATTGATGTATTAAAATTTGGCATGTCATATGTTTGTGGAATTCACTATGTTAAGAAAGATGACCATATTAGTTCCAAAGATTGGACTAAGAGACCAATTTTAAAAATGGATCCCCTTTGGACAATTAAAATTGCTGATTATTCTTTTGAACAGTGACCATAGTAAACTTAAGTCTGAGTTTACAATATATGATGAAATATCGGCATATATCATGTATTTAGAGTAAAATACATACATTTTTAATATGCACTGTAGATGACTTTGCGAGACCTGTATCCATTACCTATGTCGCATACCATATATCGCATCCCAGAGGCATATTAGATACTCGGGTTGATAGAAGTTTGGCCAGTGTGTTCCCTGAACGTCTACTCGCAAAATAAACATGATTAGGGGGTTAAGGTGCCCTTTCAAGGGTATGCATTTGCCCATTTACCTGTAACATACCTGTCATTTTGATAAATAATTAAGGGAGTTTATATTTGTTTTAAATAAAAAAATATTAAATAAATAAACTCATTTATATGCATCAAAATGCTGAATCTTAACGTCGTACGGACGGATGGATGGACGGACGGACGGACGCACGCACGCACGCACAGATCGAAGAACTATGTGCCCGGAATGCCTTACAGGCGGGGCATAAAAATGAAAACAAAAATCTTAATAATAAATTAATTAATAATTATCATTATTAAATGTAGAGATTTTAATATTTTATTCTCGTTATTTAAAAAATACGTTATTTGTAAACATGATAAAAATAACAAGAAATAATTACTAGTATATATAATAATTTGTCCTTACAGAAAGATCGTTATCAGAATGGGACCATCGATCTGATGACATATATGCAGACTCAGCGTCACAGTTACTGCACCTTGGTTAATGTGGCATAGACATTATTCAAATTTATATATATGCTACTGTTAGAATTTAGTGCGTAATGTTATTGTTCATATATATATATGTTATTTATGTTTAACATGACAAAATAAGGAAAAAATAAAGTATGATATGTAAAATTTTGTCTGTTATTACAATGTAGAACATAATAAATGTAGAAATAACTGACAAAAAAACACGAATCCATGAAATAAAGATATATTCCATAGAAATATACATTTTATTCAAATTTCCTCCCAAATTTTGGTCTCTTGTCTAATTAATAAGATAATTACAGGTATTTACAGGTACATTTGTACAGGTAAAAATACACCAGTCCCCTAAGAAGGCCCCTGAATCCCCTCTACCTAATAAGATGTTTGTTTTGGGAGTAGACGATCCGATAATAAACCGTTTGGCCATATAATGATAAATTATCAGCATATAAGTAGACAATATTAATTGCGTATATTGATGTACCTGTAGTATAATGTTAAATAAAAAATATCTGGACGTTATTTGTAATCGATAATATAATGCTATTTTTGTACACAAAGGTATTTTGTACCCAGTCATGCCAGTTATTCACCTTTTATATTTTACAAAATGTATTAGAGTACGTATTTAAACTATGTTAAAGAAACGATAAACAGTATTTCAAAAGCGTTGGATCATGTGGACCTCTCAACAAAACATGGAGAAATCAGAACAATGTGGTAAGATTATAATGTATATATGAATTGATGTTTTGTAACAAACAATTTACCAGATTTTATGTAATGTTTCGTAGCAAAGAAATCTTAATAACTGACATGACAGAGCTGATAATTAATTATTGGAACCTTCATCTGTTGTAATTAGGAAATTAACACAAAATCATAGGTTTCACTTTATTTTTGTATAACTAGTCTTTTTATAATTCTATTGAAAAAAAAAATCGTTCTTAAAAATCTTAAAAGCGAATTAAGTCTTTTTATTCGGTACCAAGTTATATTATCGGCAATAATTTGATATATCTTAAACAACAAAATGGATAACGGGAAAGTTCAACAATGATATTCCAATCAATTAACGCCACCCAACAGATACATGAGATAGAACTCCGGACAAAATAAAGATAAAGAACACAAAACATAAACACAACAGGGTCAGGGTAGTCTGAATCTATACAGACCGTGAACAGTAACCTCCCCATTATCTATCCTGACACTCTGGTGCACAAAACCTACTATAAAAACCAATACAGTATGATTACCAAAAAGATGACTGCTTGCTAGAGCTGCAAAAATTGGTTGGACGGTACATAATTTAGATAGCAGGGTCAGAATGTGCTCGTTTTAACTGTAACACTAGTTATTAAAGGCTCTCATAGCTGCTCATCTGATACAGCCACTTCATTAAACAAACAATTTAGAAAAGGGTTAAATGCTATCTCGTCATAGAGTTTAATAGAAATCGACAGTATTCGTGAGAGGTCAGTATAAATTTAGTCTTCAAGTCATTGAGAGAAAGAGCAAATTTTACAGAATTACAAAATAATATATATTTGTAACACTTATTGTGGAAAGATCCATTTCTTTAAATAATAATTCTATTTGCAAATTATACCCATATGGGTTAAGTAAATACAAACATAAGCACAACGTACAAGACTATATAAGTGAATGAATGTATACAACAGCAACACATAATGTTAAACTTTGATCTTTGACCTTATGTTCGCAGTTCCATTGACCGCTTTATAAAGTCATTTAAAGACATCGGTCTTCTGAAAGAAATTACAAAAATGTTACAGCTCAACAAGGCCAATCTGAAATAAACTTCTTGCAACACCAGCACCTTAGTATACATGTAACACATCGTCATGGCACAAGTGTACACTATCGAGGCCAATTATATTTTGTTTTGGTTATTTTAGTAAATACTTTCATGGAATACATATTATGCACCAGATACGTAATTTTATACTACTTCGATATACGGTAATAGTACAATTTATTTCATGAAATGATGACTCCTCAAAACCATGACTACAGGGCTTGAGAACTTATAAGCATGTATCTTCGTCTCAAATAATATAGAGTTCAGTCTTTTAAAAATCATTTAATAAGTAAAAAGAATCCGTTAATACTATTGTACAAGTCTAACATGCAATTATAGACCAACACTTTCTGAAATATTAATAAATCACTTCAATATTTATGATTCTGTTGGTTTGCCATACACTCAGATATAGATATATATAAACGTCTAAAAAGTTGCAAAACAACATCAAAATAAAACAAATAAAATTTTGAATTATAAAAATAATTCAAACTTAGCAAAATTTTCGGATCACTGAGATCCTTCATCAGTGCTGTCGCGTTGCGAACCATTTCGCAACGCGACAGCACTGATGAAGGATCTCAGTGATCCGAAAATTTTGCTAAGTTTGAATTATTTTTATAATTCAAAATTTTATTTGTTTTATTTTGATGTTGTTTTGCAACATAAAACAAATAAAATTTTGAATTATAAAAATAATTGTTTCGCAACGCGACAGCACTGATGAAGGATCTCAGTGATCCGAAAATTTTGCTAAGTTTGAATTATTTTTATAATTCAAAATTTTATTTGTTTTATTTTGATGTTGTTTTGCAACTTTTTAGACGTTTATTTATTTTTATTTTGCATTGTATCGTTAATTTATTATCGGTCCAACATCTAGTAAGTTCGAACGTTGGTTATTACTTTAGACGTATATATATATATATATATATATATATATATATATATATATATATATATATCTGAGTGTATGGCAAACCAACAGAATCATAAATATATATATATGTCTAAAGATTTGCACAACGGTACTAATATAAGATGGTAATATACGAAGATGATGTTATAAAATCGTGTTGACAAATATTTCGGCTTAACAAATAGCCTTCGTCAGTGTCGATAGTTTTTAATATATTGTAGTAATAAATGCCGTAAAAGTGAAACTGATTCATTCTTCATCTTAATGTTTTTTGTATATAGTACCAGCGTAACTGATTCATGTATGTTTTTTGTATATAGTACCAGCGTACGGACCATTTGATTTTTTTCTTATATATATATATATATATATATATATATATATATAGTAATGAAATGTTAAGATTTCGTACGCAGAATAATATATTTATGAATAAATAACACAGTTAGAAGAGCAAATAAAGTCTAACGTTTTCATCCATCATGGGACTTTTCAAGACTGCGACGTTGGTATTAGCAACGTTCTCATGGAGGCTTTATGACGTTACGTTATCATCAGAATCTTCTAAGGTTTAACTTAGTTTTAAATATTCCGATGAAAAAACGTTCCATTTCTTTACGGTATGAATCAGCTTTTCGGTTACACTTAAAGATAGGCATAATTTTAAATTTCGATTGTCCGCAGTTCTGTAGATGTTTACTTAATGGGATTTGTCTGTATTGCGGGTGTTTAATTTGCTCTTTGTGTACACGGACACGTTCGCACAGGCTATTACCGGTTTGTCCTATACAATTTTCCTTGCAATTTATACACGTAATACAGTAAATTAAGTTTCTTGTTTTGCAGTTCATATCTGCGTTTACATTGAAAATTTTCCCATCCTAATACCAACGTCGCAGTCTTGAAAAGTCCCATGATGGATGAAAACGTTAGACTTTATTTGCTCTTCTAACTGTGTTATTTATTCATAAATATATATATATATATATGATTAACGTCATGTCTGTCACGAATGTTTGATTTTTGAATAGCGATTACCATCTATTCAGTACACGAAAAACTTATAATAAGTACTATGTAAATAGAATTTTAAAATGCAATCAATTTGTTTGACGAATACTTTAATTGTACACACCCCTTAAGAATAAACAAAAATGGAGTGGCTGTCGATAAATTCAGTATTTTTTGTCACTATATATATGTAGGTGAAGAATGTGGGGCTGGACAGGGGTAAATATGTACCAGTTTTCTTTCTCCTCTCCACATTCTCAACTGCCTCGGTGGTCTCGTTGTAGCATGTTCACCTCGAATGCGGAAGGTCGCGGGTTCGATCCCCGGCCGGGTCAAACCAAACATTAAAATTGGTATTTGCTGCTTCTCCGCCAAACATACATCTAGGAGTAAGAGCAAAGATCGACTGCATGGTCGGCTCGGAGTCAGTATAATGTGTCTGAGTGGGGTCATATGGCTTATTGCGGACAGTCTCGACCTGATATGCACCTGGTTGCCACTGGACGTTAAACAATAATTCATCCATCCATCCATCTGCACATTCTCCTTTCCCTGGCTCCATTCTCTTGTACATGTACTTTATTTTCAGTGATTAACAGTGGAAATTTCTTTAACGTTGTTTTTGTGTTATTGCTTTTTTTATTTCAATTTGATAGACAAAACACAAAAGATGTCTTTCCTCTTAGTGATTATGGAGTCATTACAGATGTTACACTTTTCTCCGCCGCCCCCTCCCCACGTTCCGTCTTCCCGTTCCCAATCTCCAGATACCCTGTCCAATCTTGAACAAAGTCTAACGATATATATTTTCATAACTTACCTTAAGTGTACTTTACTTTTAAGTAACAAAAATGTTTCTATAGTGCGTCAATGTAAGGGGTCATCCATAATTTTCCACATTTTCATAAGTTTAAAAAGAGCGCTCTTTTTGGAAACCCCCATCCTCCCTCAAAAAGTGTACATTTAAATTGTTTTAACATTTTTGCTGTGAACAATTACAACTCCATTTGGAAAAAAAAGATCTACAGACATCGTTGCATCCCTTGAAAATCCATGTATAACAAGTCCAGAGAATTAGTCATATGTTGACATGCTCATGTGACTTCCAATTTGTCGGCGTTTTGTCATCTGAACGGTTCAGAACGTTGTCAGCATCATGAATTCAATAAATATCACCAGCATGTATTCTCTCTTTTCCGAGATATCTGTGGACGCGAAATACCCAGTTTTTAATGCGTATGCTAAAAATTTTCAATTTGAAACCCGCCCTAACGTGCGTTTTGTAAACTCGTGAAAAATTTTGACAATTCTGGATGACCCTTAAGAGTTAAATAAAAGGAATAAAATAATATACCCATGAATGAATAAATCATGATTCCCTTATAGTTTGAAATTAGGATATTTTTATTAATACTATCAGATAAAATAAGATATAATCAGTATCTATAGCATTGTTGTCATCACATTGAAATCCACATCCGGTTTCCCTTGCGATATTGGTTAATTTAAAGATGATTCTTCATTACAGATAACAGTCTTGATCTGACAATGATAAAAGCACTGACTTTTTTAAGAACGATAGCTTTGGTTCTCACCCTCTCAGCTGTAGCTAGTATTGGTGTAGGAATCGCCATTGTTGTATTGGGTGAAGGATCTGGTAATCCAGTTAGCTCTGGTGTACAGATATGGACTTCAGTATCGGTAAGCTGTTCATATTGTTATTTAAGAATATTATTTTAGCATATGTCTAGCTTAGAAGTGGTACAATATGGCTATTTATAAAGATTTAAGAAGTTTATATTAACATCTATATACTGATATTATCAGCTGAATTTGCTCTGAAACTAAAAAGCAAGACAAGTACATGTATGTAGATGTCGTAAAATAATACCATAGATTGCGACAAGATTGGAGAAAGTTGAAAAGATCAGCTACACAAAAAATAACAACGGTTACGATTTAACAAAATAATAAATGAAAAAATAAATAAATAAACCACATAGACGTCTAACATTATTTTAAAAAGACAGCTTATAAACTAAAGATGCGTACTCCCGCAAAAAAATAATTAAAAAAATAAAATAAAATAAAATAAAATAAATAAATCAAAATTAAAAAATCGGAAGTGACATCATGTCATCTAGTCTCATTTGCTCATGAACAAACAAATAAAAAAACACGTTACAGTACTTTTGTTTTACACATGCACCCAAAAAGCTTCTATACACATTATCAGGAAATACGATAGGTTATTGCAAATTTCGTGAGACTTGTATTTTGTTTTTGGTATTTGATACAGTTATGATTGAAAGTAAATACGATGAAGTACGGTAAAATTCTATATTGAGAATTTTTGTCCTATTTTATGTGGTTAGTTTGTAATTATTATATTTGTAATTTAATTCATTAGGTGTTGATTGGAGGTATCTGTGGACTTGTGCTTGGATTGTACGCTGATGCTACAGAAAAAAACCTGAAATGTAGGAACGGCTTGGTAAGTGAATATTGCCTAACAGTCTCTGTAAAGTCATCTCATTGTTTTTTGTTTTTATTAATTAGGTCCAGTATTGCACTTGACGATCAAAATCTTTATACTATAAAGTAAAGCCCTTGAAATCATATGAGCAAAAATGTGGTCCATCTTGCATTTAACACACAATCTAAAGAAATATTTTTTAGATTTAGATTTTTGGAAAATATCATCATTTAGACATGAACCCAAATGACTGAACAAGGGAAGATGCTGTTTTAAACTATGACTCCTTGACATAAGAAATACATACATTTGTAAATTTCTACTTCAGAATCGTGCAAACTCCGTAACACTAGGACTAAATATTCCCACGTTGACTTCAATATCAAGTACAATTAATTTTATTCTACCTCATAGAGATTAAAGGGTGATGACTTCTACCGACAGAAAAAAAACTTCATAAACATTCTTACGAAATAATAAGTATTTCTTGAATCGATGACTTTTTATGTGGAGTATGCTGATATCGGGTGTAAGGCCAACTAAAATTAATTAGTAGATTTTCATCCAACTTTTTGAAAAAAAATGGGGCGGGTGGGAGGATTTTATTTTTTATTTTTTATTTCATATGAAACTATTTTGTAAGGTGTTATTAATATGTAAACGTTATAAAATGGCTTATACCGCTTACCACTCTAAGAATCACGAAAACCATGTTCAATTGTTACAACGAAATTATTGACACGGATACCGGTAACGGAGATGAACAAAATCCGGAAATCGTAAATTTTACAAAATAAAAAAAATCGGGGCGGCACGATTTTCGAGGGGCGGGCGGGGATGAAAATCTATCAATTAATTTTAATTGGCCTAAATATATATAAATATTTTATCAAAATATACATGTATTCGCTATACATTGAATTTTAATATTTCAGATTACAGCGATGTATGTCAACGCAACTATAGCAATTGGAATGCAAGGGTGGAATACGGGAAATGCTATTTGGGGAATCGTTACCTGTGGTGAAGAAAATTCAGATTGTGGAAGCAATTTTAAAGCTGAGCTGGCTCTGTACGGTGCTGCTTTGGCTCTCGGTTTTATAATGTTCCTTGCATCTTTTTCAGTAGCAGTAGTGTATTGTTATTCCAGGAAATCTTTATATTGCAAAACCAACTGCGGATGTGCATAAAACTGTATTACATTGTATCGAAAGGTGGGATTACACGGTACAGTTCTATCCATTTTTTGACATATTGTGTTGTCTCGATTTTGAAGGGATACATAATTAGCCCAACGCTTGTTTTCTTTATATGGTGCTATGTCAGTGGGGTATAGGCACCAGGGATATATAAAAAAAATCTGACGTAAATCGTAATACAAAGTCAATTCTGGTTAAAAAAGAAGGCCAGTGCAACAACTGTGGTATTATATATATTCTGTACTCATTTGTTCGTTAATTTTTATACGACCGCAAATATTTGTGGTTGTTTTATGGTATGAGCCTGTCGTTGCCGTCGGCGTCGTACGTCGGCGTCCGTAGATAGTTAGGATTCCGTTCATTTACTTTTGTTCTGTTGAACGTATCTTCGTAATATTTTACCACAATGGTCCCCGATAAGAAATACAGGTTGGGATTGATTTTGGGGGATCGGTCCCTCTCGTTTTTTTTTCTGGGGGGTCATTAAGGGTATTTTGATAATTTTGGTGAGACCTGATTTTTATTATTTTTGGTTTATAATGTTCCTTGATAAATATGGCAAAACCTCTCTGTGATCTTTTTTTCACTACCTTTTATCGTTTTAGAGATAATGGGGGCTGAAAAAGGGACATACCTCCATTTTGAAGCCTTTTTATATCTTATCTGATTTTGATTATTTTTTTTAAGTGGTTCGCCATAACAAATACAATAAAAGTTACTCAAGGCATTTTTGAGTTAATTTTGTAGTTGCAGACTGAGATAAATGGAATAAAGGGGCTAAATTTGTATTTTTCATTCAATTTTAATGCGGATTTTTTCTTTCAATTCATCTTAATCAATGTTTCTAGTAGTACGTCAACATATTTCTTCTATCTTTTAAGGTTTCTGAGTTAAAAGGGTCTAAAAGGACAAAAAAGGGCCTTTTGCCTTGATATGTAATTTTTATGTGATTTTTTATTTTTCATCCAATCTTAATGGATATTTTTTCTTTTATTTCATATTGATGAGTGTTTTCATTATTTATGTCAACAATTATTTTTTTTGTCTGTTGTTGTTTCTGATATACAAGGGGTCAAAGTAAGCCAATTTGGAGGAGATATAAAACTATTTTTCATTCGATATCTGTTAATTCATCTTGACGAGTACTTTGAGAAGTATGTAATAAAGTCAAGTCAAGAAATACAAAAGGGATATTCGAAGGAGGGGAAAATCTAGCACAACTGACAAACTCCAGAGAACAACGAAGACAAGACCAAAACAATACAAACACTACACTTAAAAACTAAAAACATATGAACAACGTTGGACCCAATATGTAAACATATTTTTACTTTCTTTAACAGTTCTAGAGATACAAGGGATTAAAGGTCCCAAAAAAAAAACATGTTGCAGTCGTATCATGCTGCGCTTAGCGAAGCCCTTTATTTAATATAAATGACATTGATCCTATTTTTTTTTCTATTTTCATAACTTATTTACCCCCGAGTGTTTTTAATGCAAATTTCAGAAACTTTTGGGTGCTTCTAGCTATGTCACGGTTTTGTACAGATTTGTATTTTATTTTTTTTATAAATGATATTAAGCATTTCTATTTTCGTAATGTCTTTACCATGTTTACTGTGGTTATTTATTTTGTTTTCACCAATATATAATTACATGTATGAACATCGCAGATTTAAATAATACTAGATATTGAACCCGCGCGAGCGCGGGAAAATGAGCATTTTTTTTTGTGGTGGCCGTATTGACTTTAAAAACTTTTTGCGGCCATGGTATTCGTGGAACAGGAACTCAATGTGGATGTAGTGGCAGTCTTCCCATAAACTTTCCTGTCAAGTAGGTGGTATCAACTGATAGTTTCATGACTATATATGCTGTAGTATTCCACAAATGGATGTTAATGCAAACTTGAACCAAAGTCAATGAAGCGTGAAATGTAGGTCAACGTCACCTAATTGTCATATGGTTGTTCGTTACTACCGAAGATGTATCCACTGATGACGTAGACTGTACGCCACGTAGAATTACTAAAATGGACCTTAAGGTTCCATCATAGTCAAAATCTATGACGAAAATACAACCACATAAATTGTCAATATGTTTATGTTACAATTAATTCTGAACTGGAACTTGATGAAAAGCTTTCATTAAATACACATTTCATAATGCATTACCTTTTTCATTCAGAATAAATATGAAAAAGAATATGAATAAACATTTCCTTAGTGACGGATGAATTTTTCAAAAGATGCCGTGAGTTAAGTAGAGCATATTTTTGGAAAATAATTGTTCCAATTGTTCATTGTCATCATGGGCAGGGCAAGCGAGGCTTAATTTCACAAATAAATTCAATAGACGATAAAAGCATTTTTAGTGTGTGGCTGAGTGTGCTGTCCACGTTTATAAAGATGTCCGACATAAATTTCGTCATTAATGATAAAGATGTTAAAAATATTTTATCTAGGGCTTACAGGGAATTGTACGGTAGAGATATATTTAGACAGGTCACATGATAAATAATGTAAAAATGGATAATGGCTGGTTTTATCACTTTGTGCAAAGTAAACATCCGAGCAATCCAAAAAACTACTAAGTTAGGAATCCTCTGAACTTTGCCTTACTTCTTCATAATCTTCAAAGTTCATAATGTTTATAGTTAGGAGAAATTGCGTTATTGTAGAAAAAACAATCCTGAATACATGAAGCGGAAACATCCCACTCGAAGGAGAATGTTTTTAATTTGTTTTATTCTTCTTCCGTAATTTCAAACAAAAATACATTTAAAATATGTGCATAATTGTTTATTCAAATAAATGTGTTAAAATGATGCATTCGAGAACCTTCTAAGGGATTAGTTGGGAGAATTCATACCGGAAAAGTCCATGCAGATTCCATTTGCACATAAAAAAAACTGCAGTTTAAATTTATAAATGCAGATTGTCAAATCCGATAATAACCTTTATAATCTGAACCATACATCGTTTATTTTGAACCACGCGTTTTGCCGCCTATTCGGCTAATTCGTAAATTTAGTATTATAGATAGCGCATGTAGTGTTTGCTTGTTATATTCATTTGTATATAATGTTTGATGTGAGGTTTTATTGTCAGTTCGTAGAGTTTGATATGAGGTTTTATTGTCAGTTCGTAGAGTTTGATATGAGGTTTTATTGTCAGTTCGTAAAGTTTGATATGAGGTTTTATTGTCAGTTCGTAGAGTTTGATATGAGGTTTTATTGTCAGTTCGTAGAATTTGATATAAGGTTTTATTGTCAGTTCGTAGAGTTTAGAAGGGTAAAAATTACATTAATTACATTAAATTTTGAGTTCAGAAGTTTTATGTAAACTTTTATTATTGTTGAACACAATATTACACTTGTAGGCGTTTTTTTCAACTTACTTAATTATTAAATGTTTAAACCTAATGGTGTTGTATGATGATCTTACAGCATAAAAGTATCCATTTGGTCTTCAGAGTTTGCTTTCGATTTGTATGGCAATCCCAAGCTGACTCTCATTATAATTTGATGTCCTTTGTTTTGTTTTTAAGACATATTTGCTGTGGAAAGACTCTAAGAAAAAGCTGAACATCTTATATATTTTAAATATCTGGATAAAAATACCGAAACAATAAAATAGGAGAAAACCACATTACCTTAATCCCTAGTAAAGGCGAATATTTGAAAACCGTAAAATAGAGAATAATTGGTTCTTACACGAGTTCAAAGTGAAGACTGGAAAATCTTCAACGAATTTTTTAAATTCACGTCTTTCCCGACTCGACCGCAGAGGAACGAGGGAAAAGACGCTGAATTTTTAAAACGAGTTCCATTTCTTTAAAGATTCCTGTACCTGGGTAAAATCAATGAGCACAGTCGACGAAGTTAAATAACGTTACCCCTTATTGGTCAAAAGGTATATGTATAATTGTGAACGGCGCGATTTGATTGGTCTTAAAGCAGTGGAAGATGAGGCCTTGTGCAGTGGGAGATGAGGTTAGCGTGAACCAATCTTCTCACACTAAAAATGGCCATTTACGGAAAAATTAAACTACAAAGATATAACCAAAGCGACAAAAAAACATACAATTCAAAGGGAATCTGAAAAAGACAACACAAAAACTGAAGCACTAGTATAAGTAATACAATTTTATTGAAATGTATAAAAGAATATTAAAATGTTGAATCCAGCTACATTCACTGTATCTGTCCCAAGCCAGGTTCCTGTTTTTTTTTTTTTTTTTTTTTGTCAGTGGATAAATCTCATTATAAGATTTATAGTAAAACTAATCTGAAATGCGGTAAAAATCTACAACGAATTACCAAACAACACATTAATTCACGAATGCGCGTAGCGCGTGAGTGAATTATTAGTGTTTTTCGGTCACGGGTCGTAGATCTTTGGAATTCGAATTTCGAGATTAGTTATTCTGTTTATTACATTGACATATTCCGTGTATTCATAAAATTTAACGAGAAAATACATTGGATTAATATGTTTTTATGCGACGACTATTGTCACGTCACTTCCTAGAGTGAAATATGACTTTCGATTTCACTGGGTGAATTATCGGATTTGATTTCACTCCGAACTCCCGGTATTTCACCACGCTCAATGTAATAATATTGTATAAAATACTGTGGTGATTTGGGGTTTGCGGTAACTTTTTTTCCAATTTTTAACATACTAGTAGTTGATTCTGTTTTCTTCCAGAGCTTGTCTTGTCACGTGCTAGTGGCAGGTGCTGTTGCTCTTTGTTAAAGACAACGATAACAACAACTAGATCTAATTAACCGTGAACTGTCTTCAGCCTCATGGGATATTGTCTAATTGACGCTTAACGCACATCCTAACTTAAACAATTTGATTGGTGCAGAACATCCTTACTGACAGACAATTTGATTGGTGCAGCACATCCTTACATAAGGAAAATTTGATTGGTGTATACAATATATTGTATAACTGGTATCCACTTTGGGTACTGTGACCTTATCCAGCTATTTCTCCGCAATGTTCCTGTACTAAACAAGAGGCTCACAAGAGGCTGAATCGCTCACCTGTTATATTTTGTGTACCGGTAGATCTTGCATCAATGATTATTTTTGGTATTTAATGTATATCGTCGCAATTTTCTTCTTAATATTGACCTGTACAGCTAAAATATACAATTCTGAACCCAAATAGATACGGTTGCTAGGGACTTTTTCATCGGTTGCTAATAACTTTTTCAATGGCCTTGACCCTTGACCGTCCATTTTACTTGTACAGCTACCATTTAATTTATTTATGCTCTAAACATCTGTGACAATATATCAGACCATTATTTTCTGTTTACATGTAAATAATCTTTTAACGGCAAAAACTCATTTAAGGGTTCAATTGACGATCTTGGTCATGTTGACTTATTTGTAGATTTTACTTTGCTGAACATTTTTGCTGTTTACAGTGTGTCTTTATCTATAATAATATTCAAGTTAATAGCCTAAAACTGCAAAATTTCCTTAAAATTAACAATTAAGGGGCAATAACCCGAAAACGGCTTGACTGATTCGTCTAAAAATTTCATGGCAGGTAAATCTTGACCTCATAAACATGTTTACTAGTTGTCAGTTTTGCTCTAACTGCTTTAGTTTTGAGATATGAGCCCAAAAGTGCATTTTCACCTATGTTCTATTTTAAGCCATGACAGCCATGTTTCTAGATGGACAAGAAAATAAAACATGAAATTTATACGAGATACCTTAAGGATTTTCAGCCTAAGTTTGGCTGAAATTGATTCTGTAGTTTCAGAGGAGAATATTTTTTAAAGTTTACAAAGATGACGAACAAAATGTGAAAAATTGTCTTTAAAGGGCAGACACTCCTATAAGGGGTCAATTGACGATTTTGGTCATGTTAACTTATTTGTAGATATTACTTTGCTGAACATTTTTGCTGTTTTCAGTTTGCTTTATCTATAATAATATTCAAGATAACAACTTAAAACTGCAAAATGTTCTTAAAATTAACAAATCAGGGACAATAACCCAACAAAGGGTTGACCGATTCATCTGAAAAGTTCATAGCAGGTAGATTTTGTCATGATGAACATTTTTACCACGTTAGTTTTGCTCTAAATGCTTTAGTTTTTGAGATATAAGCCACAAACTGCAGTTTACCCCCATGTTCTATTTTTAGTCACGATGGCCATGTTTCTTGATGGACAACAAAATAAAACACAAAGTCTATCTACCCTAAGGATCATTGAGATTATGTATGGCTGTAATTTGTTCAGTGGTTTCAGAGAAGATCTTTGAAAAAGTTTACGACGGACGACGGACGCCAGGTGATGGCAAAAGCTTATATGTCCTTTAAGGTATCCGGACCATAAATGACCACGTGATTATTCAAAAGTTCCCGGATGTTCCATACAACGCAATTGAAATGACCTCGGTAATTGTCGGCAAACTTCGGAAATGTCAATATAACTAACTTATTTTTACAGACTGCATATAAGCAACAGAGTGTGTTTCAACTTGAGAAAAATATATATACAAAATTCCAGCTTTAAATTTTTTGGTTCAGCCATTCACGGTCAAAAAGAGATACACTTTTCGTTCATGATCTATTATGGTCCGGATACCTTAAGGACAGGTGAGCTAAAAAGTTATTCTAATAATTTTGCCTGGACCAAGAAAATTAAAATGTATGGATTGTTTTTAAATTTAGTTAACATGTTATGCTTCTATCACCTACTTTGGTCAGTTAAGGCTTAAACATAACGGAAAAAATGTATTTCAAACATAACCATGAAAACATAAAAGATATCTGTGTACAAGATAGAAATGGGCCCAATACTTCCACTTAAAAGGAAGATTGATTTTCTTTTCAAAGAATAAAATGAAGACAGAAAACGTCTAAGCTACGATGATAGGTTAGGATGTCTGAGGATTTTGTTTGTGTTTGTTTAATTGATTGGTTTCCGTTGTTCCAAAAAGTTCAACAAAACGTTACAAATATGAATTTTATCAGAATCAATTAATAAAAAATAACAAAACTAAAAATCTATCTTGCTGTGTTGCCACCATCCATTAACAGGGACGTTCCTGTGATACTATCAGCTCCAGGGGAACAAAGAAATACTACAAGTTCTGCTATCTGTAAAGAGTTGCAAAGGAGAGGAGTAAATTAATATATCTGACAAAATCTTTATAGCATTTCTCTAATTCTGTGCGCATTTATACATCATAAATCTTGATATCACCACACGTTAGTTAAATGCTCGTAAAATTTCCCGCCAAAAAACGTCGGAAGACCGCTCTCGGAGTTTTACATTGTCATTAGAGAAAAAGATTCTAAAACTCTGACGCGTTAATTAATTTATAAGAATTCACCAACAGACCACATGATATAGATGATACTCTTAGTCGAACTCCCGAAAGCACCCAGTTTATATTTCATGGAGTAAATATAGAGATTGTAAATGATTTCAACTATTTAGGTGTAACCTTCACAAAACTAGAGGCTCTCAAGAGCCTGTATCGCTCACCTGGATTTAACTTTTCACCTTGAGCAGACCTAAAAATTTAAGTGTTGCAGTCAATTTGGCTTGTTTTTCTATAGGATTCTATGTTAAACTAATTTCAGCTGTGGCAGTCATCTTGGTTTAGTCCAGGTCAACGGACACATTTCTAAAAGAGAACCATCTAAGGACCATTTCTGCTAAGTCTTGTTCCAACTGGCTAAGCGGTTTCAGACAAGAAGATTTTTAAATGAATTTTCCTATAGGGTCCAATATTTAACAAAGTTCGGTGTGGCAGCCATCTTGGTTGACAATCCGGGTGATCGGACATATTTCTGAAAGAGGACCCCCTAAGGACCAATGCTGCCAAGTCTGGCTCCAATATGTCAAGTGGTTTCAGACAAGATTTTCCAATGAATTTTTCCATAGGGCCCTATGTTAAACTTAGTTTGGGTGTGGTGGCCATCTTGGTTGACAGTCTAGGTCATCGCACAAAATTCTGAAAGAGGACCATCTAAGGATCATTGCTGCCAAGTCTAATTCTAACTGGCTTAGTGGTTTCAGACGAGAAGTTTTTTGAGTGAATTTCCAATAGGGTCCTATGTTAAACTAAGTTCTGCTGTGGCAGCCATCTTGGTTCACAGTCCACGAAATCAAACATATTTCTGAAAAAGGACATCCTAAGGACCAATGCCACCAAGTCCTGCACCAATATGTCAAGTTGTTTCAGACAAGAAGATTTTTCAATGAATTTTCCTATAGGTCCCTGTGTTAAACTAAGTTCGGTTGTGGCAGCCATCTTGGTTGACAGTCCGGGTCATTGCACAAAATTATGAAAGAGGACCATCTAAGGACCATTGCTGCCAAGTCTAATTCTTATTGGCTTAGTGGTTTCAGACGAGAAGATTTTTGAGTAAATTTCCCATAGGGTCCTATGTTAAACTAAGTTCTGCTGTGGCGGCTACCTTGGTTCACAGTCCACGAAATGGGACACATTTCTGAAAGAGCACCTCCTAAGGACCAATGCTGCCAACTCTGGCTCCAATATGTCAAGTGGTTTCAGACAAGAAGATTTTTCAATGAATTTTCCTATTGGGCCCTATGTTAAACTAAGTTCGGGTGTGGCGGCCATCTTGGTTGACAGTCCAGGTCATCAGACAAACCTCTGTAAGAGGACCATCTAAGGACCATTGCTGCTAAGTCTGGTTTCAATTGGTCAAGTGGTTTAAGACCAGAAGATTTTCAATGAATTTTCCCATAGGGCCCTATGTTAAACTAAGTTCTGCTGTGGCGGCCATCTTGGTTAACAGTCCGGGTCATTGGACATATTTCTGAAAGAGAACCTCCTAAGAACTATTACTGCCAACTTTGGTTCCAACTGGACCTATAGTTTCATATAAGAAGATTTTTGAAAGTCCCCTTATAGCAGTTTTTCCCCTTTAAAGACGGCATTCAGCATAAACTTTCCTTTAAAGATTTTTTCCTCTCAAATCACTGGGCCAATTGAGACCAAACTTTGGTGGAATGGTCCTTGGGTGGCCCCCTTCCAAAATTATGTCTGGCATCACCGAATTCCAAGCGAGATGGCTGCTGTTACTAAGAATAGAAAAAAAAGGGGGGTCAATCAATGATTTTGGTCATGTTGACTTATTTGTAGATCTTACTTTGTTGAACATTTTTGCGGTTTACAATTTGTCTTTATCTATAATAATATTCAAGATAATAACATAAAACTGCCAAATTTCCTAAAAATTAACAATTCAGGGGCAATAACCCAACAAACGGTTGACCGATTCGTCTGAAAATTTCATGACAGGTAGATCTTGACCTGATGAACATTTCTACCCCATGTCAGTTTTGCCCTAATTGCTTTAGTTTTTGAGATATAAGACAAAAACTGAAGTTTACCCCTATGTTCTATTTTTAGCCATGTCGGCCATGTTGGTTGGCAGGCGGGGTCATCGGACAAATTTTTTAAACTAGATACCCTAATGATGCTTGTGGCCAAGTTTGTTTCAATTTGGCCCAGTAGTTTCAGAGGAGAATATTTTTGTAAAAGTTAACGGACGACGGACGACGACGGACGACGACGGACGACGGACGACGGACGACGGACGCCAAGTGATGAGAAAAGCTAAAAATGGAAAATTAGCCTTGACGAAGAGCAAAAATATTGAAAAAGCTACAAAGGCCATGTAAGAAATCATTACACGAGGTAAAAGACATAATCTATCAATTGAGTGCCTGTTAGATTTATTTGACAAAATTGTTTTACTAATGCTACTTTACGTCTGTGAAATCTGGGGAACCGATTTGGAAACAATTACTCTGTTGAGAAAGTAAAGTGCATTTAAAACTTTGTAAACTTATTCTTCACCTAAAACAAAGTACCCCAAATTTATGGTATATGGTAAACTTTGTCGTTACCCTTTATACTTAGATATAAAAAATAAAGTTATATCCTTTTGGACAAAATTAGTCATACGAAAAGAATTAAAATTATCTAACTTATCTTACAAATTATCATATAACCTATTTATTAATGAAAACTTTGCTGTCCCATTGATTAAATTTGTTAAAAGCCTACTAAACAATTGTGGTATGTGACTGGGTAATCGCTGCTGTAAAACTCCACCTTAAAGATCGGTTTTTACAAGAATGGAACAATGAAGTTCAAAACTCCCCGACAGCACTAAATTATAGGCTGTTTAAGAACAAATTTGAATATGAACATTACCTAAATATTTTAGATGACAAAGATATTTTTACTCTCTGTAAATTTAGAACGCCCAATACAAAACTACCCATGGAAACAGGAAGATGGTTAAATATTCTAAAGAAAACAGATTATACCAATTCTGTCAAGACAATGAAATTGGAGATGAGTTCCATTATATCATGAAATGCACATTCTTTAATGAAGAGAGAAAATTACATATCAGGAAACGCTTCCTTTTAAGAATAAATATACTAAAAGTTCTCCAACTTATGTATTGTAAAACTCAATCTGTTTTAAGAAAATTACATGCACTTCATTAGGATAATAAACTCTCTACTTGCTCCTGGGGGACAAAATATTCCCACGTCCATACCCCCTCCTTTATATATAGCATATATGTAAATATGGTAAATATACATGAATGTCTTCTCTACACCATTGGACTGACTTGGTTTGCTAGAATAAAGATTGTTTTTGTTGTTATTGTAGTTTACAGTGATTGTCAAATTAAGAACAACAATAAATGTGCTGTTCAAGTGTTTTTTATATGATTAAGTATCCATGGGCTAGTAGTTTTTCATTTAACCATACACGTTTTACCTGATCAATCGTAACAGGTTTCTGGTTCGGATGGGCTGTCTTAAATATTTCTCTCTGAAAGACAAATATTAGGCTTACTGACACATTACTGAAAAAAAAACAAAAACGGTTTCTCGATTACTATAATCGTTTCATTTTAAAATAAACAACAAAGAATGCTAAATGGACAGGCCAAACGTAGAAAGGATATTGTATAAAGAGACAACAATGTTAAGAACAAAAAAAACTATACCAAAAAGCCAATTCAAGTTTGGCGACATAGGAATTTCGGAGGTGTGGGTAAAGTTAAGCAGGCATACATTGTACCAAGAAACAACAACTGATTTGTATGTGACGTAGTTCTGTTTGTTCATAAATTTGACTTTAATGTTTTGTTTAGTTTTCGTTTGGTTTGTTTTTACTTCATGCTCTCTTCAGACTTTCAGTCCTGTTCGTTTTTTTTAAAATTATAGTCCATTTTCTTTCGCCAACTTATTCCCACTTGACAGCGTTCTTTTATAACACTAATGTTACTACTATGAAACACAACAGGATATGTATATGTTATCGGGTTTGCTGCAGACTGATATGGTAAAATACCAGCCGCCACTCATTATATGAATCCTTAATTGGCTAGTGAGCGTACCGAAAACAAGATGTATTTCTATTTTTTTTAAAGTCCTAATAACTTCGTGTCAAAACATTGGGTCGTCGGTTATAACTTCTGGTCATCCTCCAACGTTTCTGACGTAAGGGACCAGGCATGGGACCGGTGCAAATTGGCATGGGAAGTGCATTTTTTTAACATGTTTAAAGCACAATTTCCTTGGGACCTGAAGCTTTCACTTAATACCCAGATTACAAGCAATTATCTGAGAAATAATAAAATTTGAATTGCCTATTTTAAAATTAATTACAGAATACCTACTGTAAAGAAGGATTTCTCTTGTAAAAGGTACATTCCAAAATTGGGAATATAATTTGAGAGCATATTGGGCAAATTGCACATGAGACAATATGAAGTTATTGGACTTGTAAAACATGGAGGTCTTCAACAATGGTGAAAAACTCTCCAAAGAGGCATTGTCATCATACTACAGGTCAGTATGATTTGAATGATGTATACTTGCCTGTCACAATGTTTGAAGAACATGTCAAACCTGATGAATTAGCAAAGGGACATCAACTTTTTTTGTTACACAATAGAATGGGACATAACATTTTCGTCATTTGTATAACCATGGACTGCAACTCTTTTTATAGTTTTTTTAACTTTTGCACCGGTCCCATGCCTTGATAAATGTTGACCGGTCCCTAAAGGACAGGCCGCTGTATGGACTTTTCTACAGAACTCTGCAAGGTGAGATAGACATGGGTAAATAAGAAAAGAATACATGTACGTCCCTCATCGTATAGTATATCTTACCATAGCTTCATTGTAACCTAAATTATTGTCTTTGGCATAGGTTCTAATCTGGTTATGAAAAACTGGAAAACAAAAACTTTTCTCTTAATCTAATTATATACACTAGTATATCTATTTTTAATCTTCTGGTAATTAAAATCATGCAAACTTAAAATTACTAAAAAATTAAACAACCTGCATATAACTTATGATAAATCGAAAATCGAATTGTATTTCATATCTTCTAACGAATGTGTCCTTGTTTATTCGTCTTGAATAAAATGTCTATTGGACCTACATAAACATTCGTTTCAGCTCAGCATCATTATTTCTAAACTCAAAATTATTCTCATTTTTAAGTAAAATTATTGTGCTTACTTGGTGCATCGGCATATCCCGGACAAATTGCATTACACGTTACACCGTGTGGGGCCGTTTCTAGTGCCACTCCCTGAAAAAGTACACCTACATTTTAATAATGATATGGATGAATATTTGGCCAACAAGACTGTAGCAAGTAGAAAAAATGAAAATACCTAATAAGCCGGTTGATTTTAATTTGTATAAAAAGATTACATGTAATATCTCCATCCTATACCACAGACCATTAACAAAATCAATGTGAAAAACAACACCATACTGGAATAAAATTGTATGCATAATAAAAGCTAAAAAAAAATATTTCAAAATCTCTTCAAATGGCACAATTCTCTTTAATGTGCATCTTCGATGTATCCATAAACTATTTCCAAGATCTTGGTCAAAGGTGTAAAATGAGTTAATTACACAAAATAGATACTAAGTACCATTCATAAATAACTTTTTTGTGAAAAACTTTAACAACATAGGAAATGTAAAAATTTCATTCTTCAAATTAAATCATAACCCTTCACAAGTCTGCAAACTTTCAAAGGAAAATAAGCACATTTCATATACATCTTTATAAAAAATAAATTAGTCTGGGAAACCGGGATTTTTTTTTTTATCGATAGTATGATACTCCATCTAATCGACGCAAAAAATGACTAAGTGGAGATGTATTATCATATGTTGCTATAACCTGTTTCCCAATCCACTATATACAAATAAGTTGAAGTAAAACACAAGCATATAAATGTATATCAATTTATCATGATTTTTTAACATCTTTTGGAAAATAAAATTACTTTTACCTTAACTTCTTTATTTGGGGACGGATGGGGGGGATATTGTGATGTATTATTAATAAGTCCTACCTTTGTCAACCCAATTAGTCCTGCTTTAGCAGCACTGTATGGAGCTTTACCTTCAGCACTTATTATACCCATCTGTGACGACATATTTATTATTCTACCCCATCCTACAAAATGAATGACATGAAATAATTACAATGTACCGTATAAATAAATATTCTATTGTGAAGATTAATTCAATTTTTTGTGAATAATAATAATAATTTTCTTGCGTTGTTTCTTGTAGAGAGGTCCTCTTCTAAGTACAATTTGTCAGTACCTTGTTCGGCGTGGAAATGGTCCCGAATATATACTGTAATCCCACAAAATTTATTTAGGGTGTATTCGAGATCCAAATTTGTCACATGTCAAAATAACACATTTGATCTTAAAATACCGGAAGATTTTGTTCATGTTATATATTTGCTAATATTCCATGATTGCAATTTCCGGTGTACTGTATTCACTATGTGCATACATATTTTAAAGAATAAGGGGTAATCTAGGTCAGCGGCTCGTGCAATGTCGTTTTGACAGTTCCAGGATACTAATTATAAGTTTTCTATTGCATGATATCTGATTCATGTCCGGAAGACCGCGGCCGTATCGTACATACATGTAGTTATGAGTTTTGGAAATTGAAGAACTTCAACTTTTATATTAGGAATACCTTTTCGTTTCATTTCAGGTACAAATTCTTTGATAAGTAGATAGGGAGCAGTCATTGTAATACCTATCATCATGTCCCATTTATCCTTAGGATACTCTTCTATTAAAGCTGTATACTGTATACCTGAATATACAATTAAGAATCCTTCAGCACATCATTTGATTATTCATTTGACCATTTGTACGATGGTTTAAAAGCTACATTATATATTAATTGTCACAATGCTTGCATGTCAATTAAAAAAGGTGTTATGATGTGAACATTTTAAAGGAGATCTTTTCGCAAAGAAATCTTATTTTACCGTAATTTTATCTTAATTAATTCTATATGGTATTCTGAATCTTATAATTGGTTTTGTTTCAACTGCTTGATTCATGTGATTGGTGTGAAATCTTTTTCACATCTACCTTAATCGTAACATGTTTTATACGCCTTGTGATGTGACCAGTGCTGATTGAGAGTCACACATGTAGAGGTACATCGGCAATAGTTGGTTATGGAACAACGATTCAATAAGGGAAGAATTTGAATTAAATGCAGGGTCCAACATTTGGTAAAAAAGGCACAAAAATACTTGGTATCAAATGATATATTTCGAAAAATACTGTTGCAAATACATACAAAAAATCTAGACTAAAGACAAAAACAATTCCAGGATCCAAGATGACATCACTTCCTTGCCGCTCCCTCCATAAAGATAAAATGGTTGCTCCCTTATATTAAGTATACACGTGCAATGTTTAAACACCCAGTTTAAACATCAGCCATCCTTTGTTTCAATGTTTAATCTTATTTACCTGCATTATTTACCAGTATATCTATACCATTGGGATATAGAGCTTTTACAGATTGACAAAATTCTGTGATTTCCTCCGTTTTGATAAGGTCACATGGTACAAACTTTACTTTTACACCAATGTGTTTACTGAAATAAAATTATTATATTAACAATAATAATAATTGGAAAGATAAGAAAATGGACAATTCGTACTCCTCGAGGCTTTGACAATGAATCTCCCAAAACATGAGAGAAAATTGAAATTTCAGTTATAGAAACTACTATTTTGGGGCAATACGATTTTGGGAATTGGGGGAAAAGAGGGATTTTATGGGGGAGGGGATTGGGAAAATGAGCAAAATAATTTACGGAATTGGGGAAATTCAGCAAACAATTTAAGGAATTGGGAAAAAGGGGCAAAATTTTTAAGGAATTGGGGGGGGGGGGGGAATGGGAATACTGGGGGAATTGGGAAAATAATTCCCCGCTTATCCCAGTGTCACCCATTACATTGTAACAACAAACTATACTATGTTTCCATGTATATTCAGAGTCCACATTTGTTTTGCCTCCAACACTGATGATGAGGCGTCAGATAGACTCGCACATTTCTGGATTAGTTTACATCAGATATGTTCATAACCAAAAATTTGGAAAGCCAAAAACATAATCAAAACGTTGTGAACAATACATATAGAACCAAACGGACCTAAACAGTTTATCCACAATGCAGGTAAAGGTAACTTTGCCTGAAGGGGTTGAAACCAAATTTTAACAGCAAACTGTAGAAATTTGTTGAAAAAATGCCTCTAAATTGGAATCAAAAAAATTTTTTTAAAATACCATGTCTCGTCAGCAATGCCAAAAATGTTCATAAATGCGGAAAGTCAAAACAATTTCTCAAAATGTTACACAGCAGATTTCAAGATGATAAAAAAAGTAAAAAGTATCTAAGGATAGACTTTATATATTCCGTAGTTTTTTAGTTATTGTATTTTTCCAGTCAGTCAGACATACGAATTCCCAGACTGAGCCTCAGGAAGCATGGTAGAAAAATAGATCTGGGACTGCATATTACGACTGCTTAAAATCATGTCCACCACCAATGTAAAGAGTCCGATTGATTGTTTACTAAGTAACTACCTGGTACATCACCTATCGTGGAAAGATAAGGAGAAACTTCTCGAAAGGTTCTTTTTCGTAATTCCATGCAGAATTTAAAAACTTAAAATTAACCAAAATCTCAACGCTAAACCTAATTATATTTACCCTATCAAATGCAGATGTGATTTTTACTAATATTCAAAACAATCATACAATGCAGGCAACGTCCTACCTCTCAAATTCAGAGACCAGTGTATCAATGGCGTTCTGGTCTCCTAATCCTGTCAAAATAATGTCGCATCCTTTCCCAGCCAGATGATGTGCTATGCCAAGACCGATCCCACTGGTTGACCCAGTAACCACGGCAACTTTGTTCTCCATAGAATTTCACTGAAAAAGAAGCATTCTTAAACAAAGGCTGGAACTAATATTCAATATTACATCACAGATCGTCGCAGTCGCGCAAAGGTACTGTGTCTCAAATTCTAGTTTTTAAACGGCAAACTGTTCTATCGCTGTAGTGCTAAAATATGCAGTCTTATCGCAGATATTTAAAAAAAATTTCTTGCATTATATTACGTGTATTATGTGTAATCCGGTCAATGATATTTTTAATTTTATGTGTATACATGCTTATAATACATACCAGAATTAGTCCGAGCTACATTATTCGTTTGTGTCGTGTATATATGTATAACTTACGTGTACATGTACATGTAAGTCGATTATATTTCAATCAAGGATCTCTGTAGCTTTACACAATGTTACATGGGGAATAACTACAATCTAACATGCCAACATGCCCAAGAAAACATTGTAAGCAACAGAACAAATCGGACCTGAATGGCATCGCCTAAGTTTTAAAAGAAGTTACATTTGATATACTGAAATGTTACTTTTAATAGAATTCGAAAATTTAAACCTGTTTCAATTTCAAAGCAATGACAACTGAATCTTAGGTGAAACTTTGACCTTTCCAGTTAAATTCGGCTACCAAATTCCTTGCGTAGTTCAGTATTGACCTTTGTCAGCTACGCTCTTGATCATAACATTTTGGAAAAAGAAAAACATTCGCCAAATTACAATTGTGAGCGATCATAGAATCAAATAAGCCTACAGAGTTATCCAAAATCCAGGTATTACTATAAGTTCAACATGGAAACCGACATAAGTACATGTAATTATATCATGGTTGTATGGTGTATTCATCGAACGTCTGCAAAACCTTTAATGTTCGATCTCATAAGTACAGCTCTGTTGAAGACATTGTTGAAGGAACTTATAGATTTCTCACTTCGGAACTGTCAATTTATCAATTTTCATTGCCGAGGATTTTTTTGACGTGTTCATATATCAAGGTACGCAAGATTCGTGTAAGTGTCTGGCATGCATTTCGGATACATTTATCATGCCGTTTGGATATAATATTAGTTCCTATTCTTTAATACTTATTACATGAATATTTAGTATAATTCATCGCCGGTTCAATGTTTTTAAGAAAATGTTGAAAGCCAAACAATTGGTCCATAATGTTGGCCAACGTTATTCAAATGGCAAAATGACCAAATGAAAAGAACAAACTAAGACTGGTATTTACCCACCAAGAACTATCTATAGACCAAATATAGTGTGTTTAGGTATAACAATTGCTGCAAAATTGACTTAATTGCAAAAATGTGATGCAAATCTCTCAAAAATAAAATTCAGGTCAAGGTCGGATGGCAGGTGTGAGATTGGCTCTTGCTAACCACGAACTATCTTTATACCAAATACTATGGTGAATCTAGCTAATACAGTTGCTTAGAAATGGAATTAATGGCGATAAATTATACGCAAGTCACTCAAGCATGAAATCGAGGTCAATTCTGAGAGACAGCTGTCAGCTGACTGGCATGTATACCCTCCAAGACATTTCTATAGACGAAATATGGTGGGCCTCGGTAATAGAGTTACAGAGAGATGGAATTAATCCCCGAAAATGGAAGACATGGAATCGAGGTCAAGGTTGTGTGACTTGTGTTAGACCGGCATGTATCCAGCGAGGACTATCTATAGATCAAATATGGTGGGATGTATTACATTTTCTGAGAAGTGGCCTTAATCACGAAAATGTGATACACATTTTTATCATGTCAAAAGACAAGCATTCTGAGGGTATTGCTGATCGAGCAATACAATATTCCCTATCGCCTTGAGCTGTAAGAAAACTCACTAAATGCTCCTTGACCATGTGAATCGGACGAAGACATATGAAAAGAGTGATTCTTAAAACTCCTAAAACTATGTTTGCAAGGGGTACACAATAATTATCCTATCAGCCTGAAACTCAAACTTGATCTGTAGCTCATCATTATAAGCCCGTATACCAATAGTAAGATCACTTGATAAAAAGGTTTGCAAAAAGAATCCGGAAACTATTATTTTAGCAATAATTTTTTATTTCCAAGGGAAATAACTCTCACGGTAATTATCCGATCATTGTAAAACTCAAACTTGATTTGTAGCTCATCATGATAAGATCACATACCAAAAATAAGTTCTTTTGGTAAAACTGTTTGCAAAAAAATTCTAGAAAACTAATATTTTGACAATAATTCCTATTTCCAAGGGCACTAACTCTTACAAAGATTATCTGATCAGCGTGAAACTCACACTTGATCTGTAGCTTATCATTATTATCTCAGATACCAAAAATAATATCAACTGATTCAACGATTTCTGAAAAAGTTCGGAAACTGCAGTGTGACTGACAGACGGGTGGACGGGGTGCAAATTAACCTATGGTGCCTTTCGTCGTGCCGGTATGGGACTAACAAGTTAAAAAAAGAACAAGTATCAGGCTTTTCAACCTATTACGACCATGTTTACATGAAATCAGAAACGCCTTTCCCTTTCAACACATTTCAATGGTAAATTTTTCAAAAGATCGAATGGTACGATGCAGTTTGCTTTTAGCTTCCAATTAATATGCATATTAAAAACAGATGGGACATATTTCACAATGCATAATGTTATTAAAGAATTTATTTCTGCAATTGCATGAGGAGGATGACAAAACTCAAACTGGCTTCATCGCATTATCATGATCACTGGAAATGTTGAATTTTGCAATCACACCCTCTCTACATATAACAATTCCCCATTTATATACAGCCGGTAAGGAAATATAATACATACGCTATACATATGATGTATACACCAAAATTAAAAACTAAAGCATAAATTTTCTCTTGGCATATATACTATTTTTTTTCTGAGACAAGCGCCTGTGTGTGACATGAATACATTTATCTGTGGAACCATATTTAAGACATGTACGTAATTATCTAAAAGTGGTATTATGATCTATTGAATTTGAAGCAGAAATGATAAAAAAAAAAGATGAAGCTGGTAGCGCTTTCCAACTCAGCACACTATCCTAGTCTTGCTGAATTTCTCAAATAACGACTGGCTATACTGAAACATCCCTAAAAATAATCCTCAGTGGCTACAGTTTAACAAGTTTGTTTACATGGAACCAGCCCCCCAGCCCCCCCCCCCCCCCCCCCTTTAACTTAGTCAAAATTCAAAAATAATTTCTCTTCTTGGAATTTACCCCTGAGACCTAAAAAACGGACAGTTTCTTATTTTTTACCCTCGTCTGATAGTTTAATCCCAACCTGCCGAACAGACTGCGATCTAACACAAATATGTAACAGCAATAAATGAATAAATGGTATGAGGTGATATTATTAAATAGATAAAAAAAAAATTAACACACACATACATATGTATATACATGTACAATGTAGATATAGGATCGTACAATATGTATTGTTCTTTTTTCTGCGTTATGATTGTGCTATTTCATATTAAATTAATTCAATCAGTAGGTCCACATGCCCGTGATTGATAACATTTTTAATCTTCTTCCATATAATCTTTATTCACCACTGAAACTCAAACAAATTATAAGTATGAAGACACACAGATACGGACTGTTGGCCACACCAAGAGCATATTTTACTAACTGACAGAAAAGTTACTCAAAAACGGGTATATATGTTCCTTCTAAGTTGTAGCCATCCTTATCAAAGTTTTATGGGCGTCATCATGACTTGAAAAAAACGTTTCCCAAATGAAAATGGACCTGTTGAGTGTTCCATTGATGTTGTCCCTAAAGCTTCCTCGTGTTCAGCATGGTGGGTGTCCTGCGGGAAGCAGAGACTGCTTAGTCTTCCGGATCACCCGAGTCTACCCCCGGTTTTTTTATGGGGTCCATGTTGTTCATATGTGTTTAGTTTTTAAGTGTAGTGTTTGTATTGTTTTGGTCTTGACTTTACTTAAATATCTTAAGGAATTAATAATAGGCATTTTTTATATGAAATCATACATAGAGAAAAATGCGAGAAAAAAATAATGTGCTTTCACCTATGTTTTTTTAACTCCGAAATAACTCAGTTAAACCTTAGGCTTTTATGTTTGTTAAGGTTACAAAGTTCAAGTGACGTGGAAATATTTTTTACGAAATAACAGACTTTTTAAAGCAATGTGTCTGTCTAATGGATTGCGTTGTTTTTTTTTTTGTTTTTTTTTTTTTGGTTTGTTCCTAAGGTATTTGTCGTCTTCTTTACTCTGTACCAGTACAGTAGAGGTTATTTTCTGTTTTAAACATTTTTTTGAATTTTTCATTTTTTCAATTTTTCCTTATAATTGTGGAACAACATTATTCTGTATTCTTCTATTTATAACCCCATCCAGACCGGAAACTAAAACGCGGATATCACACGTCTCTCTCCGGATCGGTTACATACGTGTTGACAAATCAGGTCCCAGAAACTTCCGCATCGGCGCAGTGGTAAAAAAAATGGCATCCATAATAGTTCACTTCAAAATTTGACCTTAGTGAGTCTTTTCCAGTTTGTGGTGATCGTCTTGTGATTCTGACTACAAGCTTTGGATATTTCGATAGGGACGTTGTTCTTACTCGATAAATTTGAATTTTTACAACATAGATAGACGATATGCCAACGAAATCAGACAACATCTTACTGAGGGGTACATATTTTAAATTCGCAAATCTTGCGAAAATCAAATTTCTTTGTTGATAATGCCTATATGTATAATATTTTTGTATCAATTTGTCAGAATATACATATTAAAATGATTTACAGACTTTAGGGTTACAGAATGTGTCAATCGTGTCATTTTTTAAAGGTTTCTTTCAGTTTCCGTTGTGGTCCATTCATATGTTAATAACAAGGACATGTTACTTCTTTTATCACGCCTCATGAATATCATTAGCAACAGTATAGTGCCTGTGATAAGAATGAATTTATCTTTTGGTGATTTTCTTTCAATTTTTAGTATTGAAATTGTAAATATGCGTCTACAGAATGAATTTACATGTACAGTCTTGAATCTCAATGATTTGATACAAAAAGGGTGTAAAGAAATAGTGTTCCAGCTAGCTTAAAATAGAGGGGCACAGCACCCTGCCCCTTTTCTAGTACACCCCTCTGCCCTTTCAGTGCTCCCCCTGACTTTGCAATAATTATAATATAAAACAGTAAAACACTAAACAATACTGAATTAATTGAAGTTGAATTACAGAGCACAAAGAAACTAATAGAACTCTTATAAGGGCTTTAGATAAGTGAATAATTGATGTTTCTTAGAGTTCATTTGTACTTGTTTGCACTTTTAGATCTGAAAACGCATTAAAGTGCCCATTATCCTCCATAAATGCCACTCTGTCCTTTAAGTCTAGCTGGAACACTGTATACATGTATAGCCCCTATTTACTATATACATACTATATTTTTTACTCCTTTCTCATATTAGATTATTGAATTTCAACTGACTGTTAGTCAACTCTGTATATAACTCCTGTTTTATCATGTTTATGGTGTTCATGCTGTTCTATGCCTGGAATGTTGAACTTTTTTAAGCATAGAACTTAACATAAAATATTATTATATGATATGTTTTAATCATGTTCTTTTCTGCACCTTTACACTAGCCTGACTTGCCAAAAAATCTCCTGGGAGCTAGTAAAATGACCCCCAGCCCTACTTATAAGTGAAAAAGTCCACAGTTGTAATGCACATTGTATTATTTACACATGTAGTAAAGCAATTTTCAATTTGGTCTAATATGAATCACCTCCCAACTAAATACTATCCTGAGTGTCTATACAGTGTGATTGTCTATAAAATTTGGTATTTATTTAATTCCCATTCACATTTTGTTTACTCAATGACTTCATTTCATATCTACAAGTATATATTTGTATACATGCATTATTAAATAACTTTACATAATAATTTTCAAAAATATCCATATAAATAATTATGAAAGCATTTTTATTTATAATATCAAGTTTGAATTAGCCCATATGAATTTGTGTATTGATATCAAGACAAAAGAATAAATTAACATGACTGTTATACCGGTATTTGTTTAAATTTTCAGGTTTTACAGTTTTTCCTCTAAGTTACTACAGAAGGTAATTGTACACATTTTGAAAGCTTTGAAGTGTTAGCTAGCATGGGAAATTTAGAAAAATGAATTATTAGTTATATATATACTCATACAAGTGTAACAGTGAGGGTTCAGATTGTCAAATACCTATAATTTTAGTGATTGATATCATAGCATATAAATAAGTAAAATCAGTTTTCTTCATATTTGATCTATTCTTATCACATCATTAAATGTACATGCATTATGTCATTTTAAATCAAAAGGTAGTACACATGTATGTAATTCATTTGAACCAGAGCAAAAGCAAATTTCCTTGTGAAAATTTATGTTTGAAATTTTACAAAGATACACATGGGGTTAATAACAAATTATCCAATGTAGCTATTGGCTATTGAGCAGGGTCATAATACAAAAACATAGATTAAGATAAAAGAATAGAAATTTATCAGGATTCTTTCTTGCAAAATGAAGAAGTATGTCGAACTATATCTGTGTATTGTTGTAAAATTAAATGTTTTGAATTAATGAAAAACAGGAACTTTCTTTATAACTGTGTAATTGTTGTTATTTGACTTATTTATATATTTGTTGAATTTATATTCATTTGCAAATTAAAATCAACTTATGTAACAATGCTCTCTAAGATCTGATGATTGGATAAATAAAGTATTCGTATTTGTATTCATCAAATTAAAATGAAAATTCAATCTTTTAATTTCATTTTTTAATAGCTTAATGATAAACCAAGTATTGAAAATATACTAAATAATAAAATCAGTAAAAGTATTGTATTTCACACTTTGTATTTTAAAACAATTAATTTTCAAAATAAAATAGAAAAATTGTTGTATATTGCAGTAGACCAAGTTGGAAGTTACCCATGGAACAACCATAGTTATTAGAAGGTTGAATGGTTACAGATTGATTTTGAAAAAAGATGCATGGCTGAAATATTGGGTGAAAATTAGGCCCTCGAAATGTTTGGGGTATGATATTTTTATGTAAGATGAAGAACAGAACTTGCAGAGTGAATCTTAAATCTTTTGGCTTTGGTATATTTAAGCTAGGAAAAAAGTTCTTTTGATAAGTTATATTATCACTTCATTTGATGTTTACATAGATACATGTATACATTGTATGTTATAACTACATGTATGCAAATACAAATCTATTGCTTCTGTATCATGGGAAGTTACCTCACACCCCTTTTTGTACAACGACATATAAAAGGTTAGACTTATTCACCAGTTGAAAAATTCCTAGAATTTATTATAAAATGAAATGACCAAAGTAAATGAATTAACTATTTAAATTAAAGAATTATTTAGACTATTTGAACAGTTCTAGTATGCGTTAATCAGTTAAAAAGTCCTGATGCATTAACTCTTGCAAAATTGTAACAAATTAATTGTACACATTTTGTTAAAAAAATTGCAAAATGTTTGAACTTAAGTTATAAAGGTAAAAATGAAGTGGGTTATAAAGTTTAAGTTAAAACTGATGAAATGAAAATGTAATAGCTAATGATGAATGAAACCTTTTAATATCTAATCATACAGCTCTTTTTTACTAGTCAGTTCGTTCCAGTAAAGCTTTTTTGCCAGCTGTTTTGTTCTGTCCAGAAAAGAATCACTCCAGATACTAATGCATAGGTTTTTGTCAGGAATCAATTCATTAAATGTACATTTAACTGTGATGTTGACAACACTTCAGTATTTTACAAAATAAGAATTTAAATAAGGGAGCAACCATTTGATTTTTATGGGGGACTATGATCAAATTTGAAGTAAAAAGGCAGGACCAGGATTTTGGCAAAGTAAATAGACAGGATGAGGTGTGAAAAAAAAAATGCAGGACCAAAATTTCAGAAAAAATAGGCAGGAACAAACATTTCATCCTAGCCCCCGTAAAAACTAAATGGTTGCTCCCTAATAAAAGTTATGTGAAGTAAAGGATATGGCTCACCAAATCCCTTAGCCTGTAACTCAGGCACTTGTTTCTATCAATGGGAAGGTCGACTATCCATATATGGATAGTCGACCTTCCCATTGATAGAAACAAGTGCCTGGGAAGGTCGACTATCCATATATGGATAGTCGACCTTCCCATTGATAGAAACAAGTGCCTGTGGATAGTCGACCTTCCCATTGACGCAAAAACATAGACAATTAATGGAGAGAATTCGGCATAAAAAATATCAAACCCTGACACTTGAACTATAAAATATACATGCTCCAAGTCAGGAACCATTACATTAGTGCATCTCACAATTATTTTATCTTTTTTAGCAAAAAAAAAGTCCAAAAAATTTAGACTTCAATGGGATTAAAGTGAGGTAAATGTTCATGAGACAATATACCTCAAGTGAAATGAAACCCATTTTCAGACATTTCAAAAACATTAATATTTATATACTGTATGGTGTAGTTTATATATTATTAAAAGATTTGGGAAGTTTTTCCCGAAAAAAATATGAAAAAAGACGAATTTTGGTAGAATCTGGTGCCATCTCATGCTTTAAAACATGCATTTATGAAATGGTTTAAAAGACCTGCCGAGTTATTTATTTTCAATACATTGTAGGTGAGGTTATTTATTTTCAAACTACCACAGAACAAACCATTCATTTTTGTTATTATCAAGGCTGAGTTATTTATTTTCAAAATCCTCCTGCCCCCCACCAGAATATCAAATGGTCGACCCCTAACTGGTAACAATAAAATTTAGTGTACATGAATAATAATATACATTTTGGTGGAGCACATGATTTTTCACTTCTATTGTATTTGGAAATAAACATTTTGTTGGTTTCTTTTTTGCAGACATGGTTAAGTAAGGACTGAAGCAAACAACTTAATTAATAGATAAAAGTGTTACAAGAGAAGACGACCTAGGGCACTGAACAGAAAGGATTAGCAAGATTACATGCATATACATGTACTGTCTTATTTCAGATTTTAAATTGAATTAAGTTTTGTTTTGTGAAGTTTTCGTTAACATTGTTTTTGTAAAATATGGACTGTTACAAAATTATATAATATATAAAGAAAATGAAAATCAAACATTTATGATCTCTATTATCTACCATTACTAGACAATAAATTTCTATAAAAAATCATTGTCTATAAAGGGCAGTGTGAGGATGTCCCTGTCATATGCAATGCTAGTAAAATTAACCTCTGATTAAAGTGCTCAGCTGTCAATGTCTTTTAAGCTCAGTCCTTGACCAAAGATCCATGTGGGATATTGCCATTACTTGGCATCTGTTATTGTTATCAATAAACTTGCACATGTTACAAATCTCCTGTGAAACCAATAAGCTGATATATAGACCAAATTTTGTTGCATAGGTGGTTCTCTAATTTCTTAACGAATCATAGGGGAATGTTGTCACTGTTGTTGAAACAAAAAGCTGAAAGCACAGTTTTCTGGCTTAGTTTTTAATGATGTTTTTGATTCCCCTTTATTGTTTTTTTTACCTCACCTGTCCTAAAAGGACATGTGAGCTTTTGCCATCACTAGGCGTCCGTTCTCCGTCCGTCGTATGTCCGTCTGTAAACTTTTACATTTTCATCTTCTCCTCTGAAACCCCTGGACCTATTGAACTGAAACTTGGCCTGAAGCTTCTATGGAAGGTACTTTACAAAGTTTGCATACATCATTCTGGTCCGTGAAACAAAATGGCCACCATGACCATTTAAATGTTCTAATTGGTCGAAATTCAAAACTTCTTCTCCTCTGAAACCGTAAAGCCAAATGAACTAAATTTTGGTATGGAGCATCTATGAAAGGCCCTTTACAAACTTTGCATAAATTATCATAGTCTGTGAAACAAAATAGCCACCAGAAGCCTTTATATGTTCTCATTGGTCAAATGTTTAAATTCTTCTCATCTGAAACCGTTTGGCCAAATGAACTTATGCTTTGTATGAAGCAACTATGGAAGGTCATTTACAAAGTTTCCAGAAATCAATCTGGTCCATCAAATCAAATCAAAAGTTTGTGACTCCCAGGTGAGAATACAGTCTCAGCCGTCAGAGGTTTTGTTTACACACAATATTGCACTGGTGAGTAATACATGCTTTTGGGAGCCTCTAGTTTTATAAGAAAATTAACAATTTTTAGTTCAAATGGCACAAAGGGCTATAGTGAGCTATATTATTGTAATTATAACCCACTATTGAATATGACTACACCAACTGGATTTTGTTTAACATACCGCATAAACCTTTTTTGGAAACGTTTGCCTTAAATCCAGTTGCTAGGAAACATTTAGCAAGTTTGAGACAATTTTGCAGGAATGGTCACATTGAGTACCTGGTCTAAGTTTTACCAATACTTCTCAATTTGTAGAATGAAAGCAAACAAGTGATGGAAATACTTAAATGAAGACGGGAAAATAATTTAAAACATTGATATTGATGATTATGTATTTCTCTCATCAAATTTGATTTGGTTGAAGATATTCTTACAAAAATAGGATTGACAGGTCCCAGATTAGTAATTAATAGCCTTTAATTACCTTTTTCATGAAGTTTTGGTAGTTAAATACAAAGAAAAATTTCTGGGGAAGTTTTCAGTTACTGATACACAATCCCATGTGACTTAAAACATACATGCAAGAGAGATTCGCTCATCCACATGAAAATAATTTATGATGAAAAAAAAATCATGTGTGCAATTGATCATGGGCATTTTATGGAACAGACACCAGAATATTTCAGCAACATTTGTGACAACTGCCAGATAAATAAAATACATTACAGAAAAGAACTATACTTTTTACTAATTTTTAACTTTTTGGAAAACATGAACCAATATTATTTATTAAGGAGGGAGTTATTCCAATCGTATAAAAATTATCTGAAGGATAATGACCTTAATCATATGAAAAATATATTAAGAATAAGTTTCAAAAGGAAGAAAATGGTACATTTAAGGTGGTACCTAACACTACAGGGCGATAACTCTGTAAAATCAGCTAAACGTTTTAATAACGTTGTGTTGTTAATGGAATATTAAGCTTTTCAATGATCAATATTAGTGTTTGTCAAACTGCTATACAATCAGTGTAATTTTTATGATGAATTGGTTGGTTCAAATGTTTTGAAATTTTAAAATTTTTGTCAGTGGGTTAAAGTAAATACTTTGTCAAAATTTTATGAAAATTAAACGAGCCAAATTAATTTTAGTGAAAGTGTTGGGTACCACCTTAATTAATTTTAACAAATATAATAAGCATTTACAAATAGTCAATATTTCAATTTGTGCCTAAATGGTAATTTTATGAAGTTCCAAATTACACATATCCATTTGAATTAAACAGTTTTCATGTAATGCATCAAAGTATACAAAATAATAGACAAAAATAAAATGAAAAATATCAAAAACATGCAACCTCCCACTTAAATGATGAATGGATCTCAATACAACCCTACTGTGTCTCTTTTTGGGAAATAAATTAGTATAAAGTTTGCAAAGTTAGCTGGTAAAGTCTGTTTATATAATATTCAAACAAAGGACTTTCAGGCCTGTATTTGGCTAAAAATAAAACCCCAACCAAAGTAAAGAGATATATTTCTAAAAATAACATATAAGTACAAAAATAAAGAATAGTACCACATTCTTACATTAAAATATATGTCAATTATAAAACCATCAGCAAAATGAAGCAATTTAATAAAAAATCTCAAGTTTCTGATGATTTTGGCAACTTTTCACATAAACCCTGCAATGGGAAATTGCTTGCGCATGCAAGAAACAACTTTATATTTAACCTCAGTATGTATTCCGATAGTATGCATCTTTAAAAATATCTTTTTGTTTCTTGAATGCACATAATGATTTCTAAGCAAAATGTGCAAGGAAAACTGCTAAAAAACAGCTATTTTCAGATATTTGGTCAATGAAGTAATATTATGACATCATTTTGACGTCTACGTGACAATGCTTGATATTAAGCTGAATTAAGTTATTTTTCTAGCATATAAAAATTCTGGCGAATTTAGAATCCATTCCACAAATGTTTTTAGCCCAAATAACGGGCCCTTTCGCCCCTACTCCTTTAATTAATGTCAATGTTTCACAATTCAAATCTGTCAATAAATGATTATTCAAAGTATATAGATTTCATGTTTTTCTGCAAGTTTTTTTCATAGATAATTTTACAACCTATCATTTCCAATAGAAGTTGTGGATGTAATTTATATACCTTCAAATCTTTTCATAAAAATATGTTATAGTCTACATTTATGTTGCAAATATTTTATTATCTCTAGGTAATAATTAGTTTAAAGAATATATCTTATTTAAAGGTAAAAAATACAATAAAATGAACTATCAATTTACAAATTTTGAATGTTTAAACATCATAATAAAAATCATTGTCAATAATGGGAGGTAATTAACTTTGAATAAACCAAGAACTATTTACAATATTCATACTCAGAATATAAACATTAGAAGAAGTTGCCCTGATAAAATATGCAAATATAAGTTCATATGCATAACTTTACAATTGTTTATTGACATCATATCAATTTTAACCAATGACAAAATTAACTTAAATCACATGGTTTTCGCTGTATCATTGTGAATTTTCATCTGTCTGGGTGGAACTGTCAAGAAATTTTCCGAATGGATCTTATAAGCTTAATTCAATGACTTTCCCTCCCCCCTCCCTATGTTATCCCCTGGACAAATCATGGCCGACGAACTTGCAAACTCGAGTTTGTTGGAAAAAGCTGTCCAGATTCTTGTACCGCAACCTTGTTTTGATAGATTCTTTGTTGAAATAAATTTATTTGATGGTAAGGCACACAAAATATTAATTGTAACTTTAAAATGACGTTACCTGCACACTAGGAGTAGGAAGTTTATCGACCTCACCGGTGATGGTGGAGTTTGAACAATTGTAACATACGAAACCGTATCCGAATTAACTTGACATTAATTTAAATTTGTCTAGGTACATGTACAAGTTATGAGTTATCGTAGTCGTAGTTGCCCATATCCATGAGAATGGACAGACTTTATTCTTAGTGGTGTAATAAAATTACTTGCATTTACTACATCTTAAGTTAACGTAACAACAGTAACAGGTCTAGACCTAGTAAGTCCGTGGAAAGGTTTTTCAAAATTTGAATATCCTACCCTAATCAGTGTGAATTTTTTAATCACTTGGCTGAAAGATGTAATTAACTAAGTCGTAACTAAACAATTGGACTTGCCAGATTTTATTCAATGTCTTTATAGTTAATAGAAACAAAAACATTTTGCTTATGGAATTTTCAATGTAAAAGGGAGATAACTCTTTCTTTGACATTTTATGCAATTAAGTATTTCGGTGTTGCATGAAATGTGCACAAATTGCATTAAAAATATTTAGAATAATGGTTTAACAAATTTTAGAATAGATCTGAGTTAGCATGGTTAGTCAATTCAAAATTTTTATTTTTTCAAACTTTCAAGTCCATTTACTATGTTTAATTGGAAATTTCCCATTCAGAATAATTTTTGAGGTGTACAAATATAAGTTTTATAAATAATTGTAATTTTTTTTTTCCTGGGCAACAACAAGGTTAATTATGAAAATAAAAAATGACCTTATAATTCTAATATTAAGACTTTCAAAATGCCAAAAATCCATTCCACAAGCTGAGATTTACAGACAGTAATTAAAGTCAATAGAAAGTTAAGGAGGCCACCTGGTTTTTGTCGAGTCTGCGACTTTAGTTCGCGGTGACATTTATATTCACTCTGTGGTTTAAGTTTTTAAAACATTAATAACTTTCTTAAACCATCATGGATTTTTACCAAACTTGGATAGAAGGTTGTTCATGGTCAAAAGATAGTATATATATTCAGAGGAAAATTTTGTAACTATTTTTTTCCCATATTTCCATATTTAAATTAGTATTTTACTTTTAAATGGACTTAGTTTTTCTCCCAGTTAACATTACATACAAAATGTACAGTCTGCAGTTAAAGTTTTTAACACATTAATTACTTTCTTAAACCATCCTGGATTTTAACCAAACTTTGACAGCAGCTTCTTCGTGATCAATAACATGTGGAGAAAAATTATATACATTCAACTATTACACTGAAAAGATAGACAACAGCAAAGGCAGGCAAGACACTGGGTTCCGTGGAACCCTTACGAATTTTTACTGATCGTTGACTGTTGTAATGATGTTGTATATTACTGCATGAATTTTTCACCCATTCCCAATGAGAAAATACCTGTTTTTTCCCAATTTGTGACTGTGTAATTTTATTGAGAGTTGGAATTTTGGCTCTTCCCGATAAGAAAATTCAAAAATGTTCACGGGGTAATTACAACCAACAGATGGAATTCTTCTTCCGGGAGTCAAAATATTATTTTATAAATTTGTGGCCAGTTTTACACTTGGCAGTCACATAATGGTAATAAATTCAAGTACAATTACGATGAGGACTTATTTCCTATTCAACATTGGTTTTGCCCCCTGGATCATTTAAATCCCCTGTACCTCCTGTATGTTTGAAATGTCCCATAACAATAAAAAATATTGCAAAAAATTGACTAAGAACATGCAGGCGGCTCCAGATAGTTATGAAGGAAAATCCAGATTTATGTCAATTGGTTTGAGCTTCTTGAAGTAAATTCCTTTTAAAACTACTGTGACATACTGATATACATAATTAATTTTGTTTTTTTACAGTTGAATGTGCAAAGGTCGTTCTGAGCAAATGTCTAGGATTTGGTATAATATTAGGGTCAGTTCTTGGTGAGTATATCATGTTCATTTTATAAGTATGTTATGTTCATTTTATAAGCGAAAAATGTATTTTGCATGTTTAATTGTTAGGTAATTTCTCTAGTGGTATTTGTTATAATCCACACTATTCATTGCATACATCCATTATCAGTCCTACATTTGTACCATCCCTTAAGCCATGGCATGAAATAAATAAACCAGTTTAACAAAACCATATTCGCAAATTGAAATTGACTTGAATGTATTTTTTTCTAAAATGACCGAAGCAAACTTCACAGCAATCGTTTTTAGTCAGTCATCTTTGAGAATTATGATTAATACCATTTACCAACCAAGATGGCTGCCATAGTCAAACATTTTCAGTTCTGTTGTAGGTTAGCAAATTAAATTTAGCTGAGTAATGTAGGCTTCTGAAATTGTCTAATTTTCAAATGATTACAATTGCTTTAAGCCTCAGTGTAAATTTTTATTCTGGATTTTTCCATATATCTGCATGTATATTTAATATATATATATATACGTCTAAAGTAATAACCAACGTTTGAACTTACTAGATGTTGGACCGATAATATATTAGCGATACAATGCAAACTACAAAAAATAAATAAACGTCTAAAAAGTTATAACAATAATTCAAACTTAGCAAAATTTTGGGATCACTGAGATCATCAGTGCTGTCGCATTATCTATTTTGTGATGCATATTATGTTTTCTGTGGCAAGAAACTTGCCGTCAGTATCAGACTGTATTACTATGAATACATTTTGTATTATCAGTGAATACAAATTTTTATTCATTCAGGTACGACAACATGCATACATGTAATTCTTGTAGAAAATACAAAACTATGAGATACAGATCCTTTATAAGAAACAAATTTTCCTTGGAACTTTAAATTTGAAACCTGTGCATAGAAATAAATATGCAAATATAATTGGAATGAAAATTTTCTTTAAATTGTGTACCATTTATTTTTCAGTCAAACTACCTCAGATTATAAAGATAATTAATGGGAAGAGCGGAAGAGGAATTAGTATGGCTAGTGTGGTACTGGAGTTGGTTGCCATATCCTCTAGTTTATCCTATGGATTTCAAAAAAGCTTTCCATTCAGGTAATTGATTATACATGTAACGTATCATGGATTTTATATGCAGTACCAAAAACTTAGAAGTGTAGATGAATTTCAGAAAGTATGTAAAGAGATGGTCAACAATAAGTACCTTTTTTATTGTAGTTACTGTGTATTTATTTTTCAGGGGGCCTTGGTGGCCGAGTGGTCTAGGTAGTTCGTCATGACTACTAATGATCACTAGCCTGTCAACTCTGAGGTTGTGAGTTCGAATTTCACCTGTGGAGGGGTGTGTTCGACTCCGATCTTAATTGACAAGGATTGCCAATTTTCCTGCCGAAGGTCGGTGGTTCTCTCCAGGTACTCCGCCTTCTCCACCAATAAAAACTGGCAGATAACTGGAAATAGCCAAATTTGCTGAAGATGGCGTAAAACCCCAACTAAACAAACAAAAAAAATTTATTTTTCAGTGATTGTTTTGAAAACATATCAAAATCTTTAGAAATGCAATGACAGACATGCGACATCTGTGAATAGAAATAAAAAGCATGGAAACCACTTTGCATGTTTCATGATCCTTATATGACATTTACATGTATATAGAGATGCAATCTCAATGCTTCATAGCTACAAACATACCTAACTTAGAATACCTAACACATTATTATAGTGATGCTTTCACACTCTACTTCAAATGGGGGCCTCGTTGGCCGAGTGGTCTTATAGGTAGTTCGTTATGACTAGTAATGATCACTAGCCTGTCAACGCTGAGGTTGTGAGTTCGAATCTCACCTGTAGCGGGGTGTGTTCGACTCCAAACTTAATTCACAGGGATTGCCAATTTTCCTACCGATGGTCGGTGGTTCTCCCCAGGTACTCCGGTTTCCTCCACCAATAAAAACTGGCCGCCGCGAAATAGCCAAATGTGCTGAAAACGGCGTAAAACCCCAACTAAACAAACAATCTACTTCAAATGTTTACTTGTCACCAGTCAAATTATGTTGTGCTCAGCAAAAACTCTTTAACGCCTTTATTGAAATACATGTATGTTGAAGTGTCTCATTCTCAGATCCAAACCATGTACTGGAATATTTTCCAGTAGGAATTTTGCGTGTTTACTATTACGAAATTTCCGTAATTGTTCCGGATTTTAGATTAAAAATACGGATTGCGGATTTACCTCCAGAAGTTACGCTTTCTGGTTTTGTACGAAAATTTATTTATTCCTAGTCGTGTAAATGTTAGGTAATTGCGCTTGATTTTCCAGTTATGAAAAGCGTTTTAACGAGATTGATGATAAAAACTTGGATTGTTTCTAGACTTAACACAATATAAGATGCTTTGATGGCAGGTCTCTATGGTAGTTTTCATGCTGAAATTTGAGATTACTGACAAAAATCATTAACATTACTGGAAACACCAGAAAGGGATAAACACCTGTTTTTTATGATTTCAGTGCCTATGGTGAAGGATTATTTTTAGCCATACAGACAGTCTTGGTAGCATTCCTCGTTTTATTATTCAGTGGAAATCATCTGGGTGCTCTAGGTTTTACTGCGACATATGTCCTTATTATGGCATATATGTTATCACCATATATTACTATACGGATACTAGAGCTTATCCAGAGTATAAACATTATCATCCTTATACTAAGTAAGGTAAGATCATTTAAAAAGAAAGAATTTAGAGAGCAATTTTTTCTGTCAAATAAAAATGTCATCAAATGTTGTTTTTTGGGTTTTGTTTTTGTTTTTTTTTTCATTTCTGTGAAACAGTACTTACCAATAATATTCCGGGGCGGAAGAAGATATGCATCAACATATGAAAATTACTTTGAGAAAAACTGCATATCTTGAAATCAATGAAGAATTACATAGTGAAGTGCAGGTTATGAATTATGTCTGAACATATTTTTTGACATATTAGATCATAAATATAATTTTGAATAAAATATATTAAACTAAAAAGCCTTACAGATTTTTCATTCTCTTGAAAAGAAGTGATTTTTGTAATTGAAGATATTCAAATGATTGTAAAATCAATATTATTTGATATGTTTTTTTTCAGCTATTCCAGATTATAGCTAATTTTAAGAATGGAAGTACAGGGCAGTTGTCAGCTGTTACAGTATTCCTTCTGTTTGCAGGGGCGATAACTAGGATATTTACTTCTATACAGGAAACAGGCGATATCCTTGTTATATTGACTTTTGTTGCATCTTCCTTATTTAATGGCATTATTTTTGCCCAAGTATTGTATTACTGGAATGTAAAAAAAAAAACTGAGTAAAATTAGGTAGAAATGATTAATATATATATCTTATATCAGTTTTCAATTTCAAACTAACTAAAGTATTTTTCTTAAAAGAACAAAATATGCATATTACGTGATGTTCAGATAATAGATGTATATATTATCTGCATTTTGACAGCTAGATATTGTAAAATATCATCCCGTGAGCCAGAATATGAAGCTTGGGACGATTGAGCGTAGCGAACGAGTCCCAAATCTTCATATTCTGTCGAGCGGGGTGATGTTTTATGTAACTAACTGTCAAAATGCAGATAATATTTTTATCATCTTAATTACTTATGTGAAACGTAAAATATTTGTAAACGTTCTGAATTCTCCCAAATTTTCGCGGGAAAAGTATTGATTATTCATCGCAACGACAAGTTTTCCGTTACGTTGTTTACCATACCAATAAGTATATATTTCCTGAATATTCATGTAAAATATCTTATAAACGATATAAAACCGACATTAAGGTGTATTTTCATGTTTTAAAAAACAAAATCAGTCTGGAAATCTTTGTTCATGATTTTCCGGGAAACTTAAGCACCCGCTTTCAAACTTGCAACCTCATTGACGTCATAGTAAGTCTCCATTCGCGAAACAACTTCTGACCAAAATATGCACAACGTAAAATAATCACTCAAATTTAACCAAGGAGACGACATATTTAAACAAAATTTAGTCATTTTTGCACTAATTCAGGCGAAAATATGGACATATAAAAATAAAGCATACGTTTAAAAATTTGATTTAATCGCAAATAATGAAATGCAATGGAAAGAGCGGAAAGAAGTCCCAGCAGACATTATCAGCATCGAGGAAAGACACATTTGTTGATGTCACTTTTAGAAATTTCTTCATCATTCATTTAAATAAAACGCCATAATATAAAAAAGGAACACCAAATCTTGATATATTTATTAATATTTTGCAATTTTGAAAGCTATTTAATAAGTTCTAAGCTGCCAAACGTTGGGAGAATTTGTTGATAAGTCCTGCTGACTGTTGATAACTCCTGCTCAGCGCACGCGCTTCTTGATACGAATTTTTCGGAGCTACTCAACAAGCTGATAGAATCACAGGGAAGGATGATAAGGTAAAATATTGTAATTATAGGTTTCACAACGAATGAGACTTAGTTATGGCTTGATATCAACTCGAGTTAATTGATTTGGATATAATAATAAACGATATCTATGCTAAAGCCATTTCTCTTATGATTCTTCAGGACTATTTGTTTGTTTGTTATTAGTTGTCTGGGCCCTAGGAAATCTTGACGTGTATTTCTCTGTGACGACAAATGTTGCTATGTATAGATGGCTTTCAAATATGGCCAAATTGTTGACCTGTCAAAATATGCAAATTTTCCTACACAATCATGCGTTGGCCAATCAAATGGGCAGATTTTTAGCTCACCTGGCCCAAAGGGCCATGTGTGCTTATGCAATCACTTGGCGTCCATTATCTGTTGTCGTCGTAAACTATTTCAAGAATCTTCTGTCTCAGTTCTTTCATATGAGGGAACATGATTATCCCCGTCAATCCATCAAGAAGTCTGACTTTTTGGCTCTGCTGTAAAAACTTCTTTTTAAGAAATATTTATTTTGGATAGAATACTGATACAGGTGATAATCAAATTTTTCTCCAACTGATTGGAGAATTAGAAAAACATTATTAAACTTATGTGCCAAGTAAAGTTACTAAAAGTAGGTTTCAGTTCTCTGCTGATAATCAATTCATTAAGTTGATGAAATTATATTTTTAGTGAAAAGATTATTTAATAAGCAAGTAAATGTACCATACATTCTAAATAACATGTTTAATTATAAATGTCTTATTAGCTCACTTGGCCCAAAGGGCCATGAGCTATTGTCATCAGTTTGCATCGGTCTGTCTGTTCTTAGACAGTTCATCATCTCCTCTGAAACCATTGGACCAAATTGGACCAAACTGTTAAGGTAAGGTATATGTAACAGTGTCTATAAAATTTCCTCATTTTTTTCTGATTTAATGAAAAACATGGCCACCAGAAGCAATTCTTGATTCTGATTGGTCAAATTTTTGGGAATCACTATTTCATCATTTTTTCTGAAATCTCTGGGCCAAATTGGGCCAAACTTTGCAGGTATACTGTGCATAAGGGTGTCTATAAAATTTGTCATTTTATTCCGAATGGATGAAAAACATGACCACTAGAGGCAATTAGTCAACTTTCAAATTTCTTTTCATCTAAAAGTATCTTGCCAAATCTTTTCAGCCTTTATAGAAATTAAGATTGGGAGACTCACTACAAATTTTCCCCATTTGGTTATCAGGTGGCATATTTGGTTGCTATGGTGGCACATCTCTGAAACTACAAGGTCAGTAATAACCAAACTTGACATGAATAATGTACTGAAGGTACTTTATAAAAAATCCACATTTCGATTGGGTGAAAAACATGGCCTTCAGAGGCAATCCTTAATTCTGATTAGTCAAATTTTCAAAATTTCGTCTCTTAAACTGCTGTGTCAACTCTTTTCAAACTTGATGATTGGGAGACCCTCTACAGAAAATCCTCATTTGGTGTTGATCAAGTGGTATATATGGTGGCTACGATGGCACATAGGTTTGCATTGAAGCCTATGGAAAATCACTATTTCATCATCTCTGAAAATATAAGGCCAATTTTAACCAAACATGTAAGGAATGAGTGTGTGGAAGGACCTTTATGAAAGTTTCTCATTTCAATCCGATAGGTTAAGCTTTGATATACAAACAAAATTAAATATGCAGTAGGTTATTTCAATCTTCTGGTGAGTGATTCAGGCTCACTTGAGCGTTTAGTTTTTACTTTTATTGGGACCAAGATATCAATATTTTACCTAGAAGCAATCACAATGTTTATAATCCATCAAAATGGAAAGTTGTTACTATTTCTGATTACTTTGTTAGGAATATTTTACATCTAAATTATGAGGGTTATAAACTAGAGGCTCACCAGAGCCTGTATCGCTCACCTGGAGTCTGGTTTTCATTGGACAATTAATCAACTATTTGACCAAGTTTGTTGCAATTGGTTCAATTGTTCAGGGAAAATTTATTTGACAAAAAAGGGCAATAACTCCTAAATGGGTTTTGGGATTTCCTTTAAAATTTCAGGGTATGTAGACCTCAACATGGCAAATATTTTTCAAATTTACATTTCACTTCTATCTCAAATAGTTTTGGAGATAAATGACGAAAAATGTTAAATTTTGAAAATTTGACGAAAAAAGGCAATAACTCCTAAATGGGTTTTGGGATTTCCTTCAAAATTTCAGGGTAGGTAGATCTTGTCATGCTGATCAATTTTACCCCATGTCAGATTTTTGATATCTGCAACGGTTTTTAAGTTATAAGCCAAAAACAACACATGCACCCCTATATTCAATTTTTAGCTACGACAGCCATGTTTTATGTCAGATCAAAATAAATTGAGGATCGTTTGTAGAGGACATTTCATAGATCATTCCTATCAAGTTTCAAACCAATCGCCCCAGCGGTTTCAGAGGAGAAGATTTTTAAATGAAAAAATTTTGAAAATTTGACAAAAAAGGGCAACAACTCCTAAATGGGTTTGGGATTTCCTTTAAAATTTCAGGGTATGTAGACCTCAACATGGCAAACATTTTTCAAATTTACATTTCACTTCTATCTCAAATAGTTTTGGAGATTAATGACGAAAAATGTTAAATTTTGAAAATTTGACGAAAAAAGGGCAATAACTCCTAAATGGGTTTTGGGATTTCCTTCAAAATTTCAGGGTAGGTAGATCTTGTCATGCTGATCAATTTTACCCCTGTCAGATTTTTGATATCTGTAACGGTTTTTAAGTTATAAGCCAAAAACAACACATGCACCCATATATTCTATTTTTAGCTACGACAGCCATGTTTTATGTCAGATCAAAATAAATTGAGGAACGATTGTAGAGGACATGTCATAGATCATTCCTATTAAGTTTCAAACCAATCGGCCCAGCGGTTTTAGAGGAGAAGATTTTTGAAAATCAGCCAATCAGAAACAAGAATTGCCTCTGGTGGCCATTTTTCTTGACCAATCAGAACTAAATGAGGAAACTTTGTTGAGGACCTTCCATACACCACTCATGCAAAGTTTGGTTGGAATTGGCCAAATGGTTTCTGAGGAGAAGATGTTTGAATGAAAAGCTAACGCCGGACGGACGACGGATGCCAAGTGATGGCAAAAGCTCACCCTGGGAATAGCCAGGTGAGCTAAAAACACTTGGGACACCTTTACTAATTTTCAGTATTTCAGAAGGTATGCTGAAGAATGTTTTAGAAATTAACTTGCTTCCTCTGAAAAATAAGAGATGCATTATGTACTAAGGATTATATAACACTTCCTGTAGATCTATACAAAAAAACACAAAATTTGTCATGTTAAAATTTGCACAAATTAACAAAATTTGTTTTTCTGAACAGCCTATCAAGAGCAGAAATTTATTATTTTTAGCTCACCTGACCCAAAGGGTCAAGTGAGCTTTTCTCATCACTTGGCGTGTGTCGTCGTCCGTTAACTTTTACCAAAATCTTCTCCTCTGAAACCACCGGGCCAAATTGAACCAAACTTGGCCACAAGCATCATTAGGGTATCTAGTTTAAAAAATGTGTCCGATGACCTCGCCTGCCAACCAACATGGCCGACATGGCTAAAAATAGAACATAGGGGTAAACTGCAGTTTTTGTCTTATAACTCAAAAACTAAAGCAATTAGAGCAAAACTGACAGGAGTAAAAATGTTCATCAGGTCAAGATCTACCTGTCATGAAATTTTCAGACGTATCGGACAACACTTTGTTGGGTTATTGCCCCTGAATTTTTAATTTTAAGGAAATTTTGCAGTTTTAGGTTATTATCTTGAATATTATTATAGATAAAGACAAATTGTAAACAGCAAAAATGTTCAACAAAGTAAGATCTACAAATAAGTCAACATGACCAAAATCATTGATTGAACCCTTATAGGAGTTTTTGCCCTTTAAAGACGGCATCCAGAGTAAACTTTCCTTTAAAGATCTTTTCCTCTCAAACCACTGGGCCAATTGAGACCAAACTTTGGTGGAATGGGCCTTGGGTGGCCCCCTGCCAAAATTATGTCTGGCGTCCCCGACTTCCAACCGAGATGGCTGCTGTTACTAAAAGTAGAACAAAAAGGGGGGGACTTTCAAAAATCTTCTTATATGAAACTACAAGTCCAGTTGGAACCAAAGTTGGCAGTAATAGTTCTTAGAAGGTTCTCTTTCAGAAATATGTCCAATGACCCGGACTGTTAACCAAGATGGCTGCCACAGCCAAACTTAGTTTAACATAGGGCCCTATGTTAAAATTCATTGAAAAATCTTCTCGTCTTAAACTACTTGACCAATTGGAACCAGACTTGGCAGCAATGGTCCTTAGATGGTCCTCTTATAGAGGTGTGTCCGATGAACCAGACTGTCAACCAAGATGGACACCACAACCGAACTTAGTTTAACATAGGGCCCTATGGGAAAATTCATTGAAAAATCTTGACATATTGGAGCAGGACTTGGCGGCATTGGTCCTTAGGAGGTGCTTTTTCAGAAATGTGTCTGATTTCATGGACTGTGAACCAAGATGGCCGCCACAACAGAACTTAGTTTAACATAGGACCCTATGGGAAATTCACTCAAAAATCTTCTCGTCTGAAACCACTAAGTCAATTAGAATTAGACTTGGTAGCAATGGTCCTTAGATGGTCCTCTTTCAGAATTTTGTGCGATGACCCAGACTGTCAACCAAGATGGCTGCCACACCTGAACGTAGTTTAACATAGGGCCCTATGGAAAAATTAATTGAAAAATCTTCTTGTCTGAAACCACTTGACATATTGGAGCCAGACTTGTCAGCATTGGTCCTTAGGTCCTCTTTCAGAAATATGTCCAATCACCCAGATTGTCAACCAAGATGGCTGCCACACCGAACTTTGTTAAATATTGGACCCTATAAGAAAATTCATTTAAAAATCTTCTTGTCTGAAACCGCTTAGCCAGTTGGAACAAGACTTAGCAGAAATGGTCCTTAGATGGTTCTCTTTTAGAAATGTATCTGTTGACCTGGACTAAACCAAGATGACTGCCACAGCTGAAATTTAACATAGAATCCTATAGAAAAAAACAGCCAAATTGACTGCAACAGTTAAATTTTTAGGTCTGCTCAAGGTGAAAAGTTAAATCCAGGTGAGCGATACAGGCTCTTGAGAGCCTCTAGTTTTGTCTTGTTAATTCTTCATTTGTTAGGAGCACCACTATAATGTGATCCTTACGAAATGAAGCAGGAATTCCTAAAAAGAATTGCTATAATACCCTAAGGGTGAAATTACAAGGTACAATGTCCAGATCCGATTTAAATTTGATTTTACTAAAGACATCAAAAACAAATGTGATGTCATAGTTCATTTTGAAATATTTTGTCACATTTTTATACAAATTGGATGTAAATCAGACTAAAAATTATACCCTGTGACCTCTGTTTTAGAGTTTGTTCATAAATAGGTTGTATTCATTAAAAATATTGAATTCATTGAATACAAGTTGTTTTTTTTTTATTATTTGTCTTTATATAAACTAGCATTTCATACAATTTTTGAGGTTTTGTATACAAACAAATTACTTAATACCAACACCAGAATTCTAATGTGTATCATAGACATCTTTCTTATTATTGGTGCTTGGTTTTTTTCTTATGACCTTAACTTATATGGTTTTACTCTATTGTATAGTCAGCTAAGTATACTTATGATTCTTTTTTTTCATTTAACATTTATAAAAAGGTTCGCATAGGGTTGCTTTTAATTCTTTTCCATGCATTCTGTACAGGCATCAAATTTGAGAGTTGTTTGATAAATTGTAGTTACAAATTTATATTCCACTGTTATATATAAGTTATTTTTAAATGATTAAAGCTTAAATTTATGTTGTTTATTAAAATTTGCCATTTAAGTTTAAGACTTTTAAAATTTGCTTAGTGTCCGGATTAATGTACATGTTTGTTAACTGATAAATACATTTTGATCTTTCTTGAGGACCACAGAATTGAATTTAATAAAACTTGGTTGAGATGTTTGTTGTGGGCTCCTTTACAAGTTTTGTTACTTTGTTATCGATTGGCTAAGAAACATGGTTGCAGAGTCTATTCTAATTTCTGATTGGCCGAACTTTTAAAACTTTTCAAAAAGTATACACCCGAATGAACCCAAACTCTATAAAGGTCCTTAACACATGTAACAAGTGTTGTAATTTTGGCGTCGATTGGACATCCGAGATGATCCATTCATGGTCATTTGTTTTGATTGGTTATCAGGCCCAATTGTTAAAGCCAACTTTGTGTCACATTGAACGGTATGTGAATAATTCTCTCAGCTATCCTAATTGAAATGTTTTAGTTCTAACCAAACTTGGGAGCATGTAATGATTCTGAATTGTAGAGTTATGTCCAATAACAATTTCTGGCATTCAAGATGGCCATAGCTTAATATAGGACTCTCATGACTTTTACATTCGAACTTTACAATTTGTATTGTTGCCTAGGACTAGTAAATGAATCGTGTTCATAGATATATACCCTACCAAGAGCCCCCACTTGTTAAGAATTTTCCAGCATTTTTTGCTCTGGTTGGTTGTAAGTCATTGAAGGGCCTAGAAGTTGACAATATTTGAAATTGAAGGAGGTATAATGTAAATGTCTACGAGACAGCAACCCTTAAAATATAATTATAGATTGAAGTCGTATATAGCATTCCTAATTTGCATACGTCCACAAATCATAAGCTCCAACAATTGTCACGTGTTAAAACATTGACCTGAAATATGTCAGGTTGAGGCTTAATTAATAAAGACCGGAAGTCATTTAGTTTTGCACTTCAAAAAGTGGACCAAGACCACAATTAGCGCAAACTTTTCGTTATACAAATATAATCTCTGGTATAAATTTACTGCATTTCTTCCATTTTTATTTTCTACCCCTTATTAAAGCATTTTTAAATGGTTTTTGTTCTTAATCTATAGTAGAATGTTCAAAGTTGAATTAGAATAAAACTTTTGGGCAGAAATCATCAAAACTCCTAAAACGCTCTGGTCAAACCTTGAAAGCCCTGACTTTATCAAAATAGGACAATAACTCCTATAAGCTGTTGTACAACATCAACCAAATGGACATTTTAGTAGGACTTCTAATGAACATCTTTGCAGTTTATCAATTATGTTTTCAAGATAAAGGATAAAGTTGTAAATGTTTGAATAAATTTGTCTATACATTTTAAAAAGAGACAGACGCCAAGTGTTGACAGTAGATCATAGTTGAGCTAAAAGTACTCAAATAGGTCTAGTTTATTTTGTAACCTTGGAAATCCATAGGTTACTTAAACTCGATAAGTACAAGTCCTAGCTATGTACCAAGTTAAGTGGAAATGCATACATGTTGAGCTCAAAATGTTCATAAAAATGTTTTGGAGAAACTGATTGAATGGACAATTATTGCATTATCACATTCTTTACACAACTTCCTTAGCACATTTCGACTACACAATATAACTTTATTTTAATCAAAAACACACTACCAAGTAGATTGCTTTTACAGCTTATCTTAGCTTGTATTTCTCCCGAAAAGCTTTAAAATTTACTAACATAGAAAAATAAAATGCAGCTGGATACAATCGCAAAACCGTTGATATAATATGACATAAAAGCCAGTTCTATACGAAAAACTTTAAAACAAACCCAATCAAAATTGGCCAAGAAATATCAATTTACTTTTAAATTGATGAAAATGCACGTTTTTGGTCCTAACAATCGCACGGAAACCAAGCGTTCACGAACGATTACACCGACGATGTCATACCAATATAAGATATTCAACAAATTTGTGGTCATTTAAAAACTGTTCAATTGAATACATAAACATGTACCTATCTGTATAAACTCAAATAATTCAAATACTTTTCTTTTCAAAACTGAGAACTCTTAAAATTCAATTCACAAGGCTTTAACAAATCTCTGTGTTCGCTGAACGAGTGAACGTCCCTCGAAGACCTACAATAAAGAAAACTTCGATCTAAAACTAGAATTGCATTACCCCTCCCCGTTCCCCTATTACATATATCCCCATATAACCAGCCTTATAATAAGAACTCATGCGCTCAAGTTATTAAACTCGTGCGCACAAAGTAGTAACTCATGAGCACAAGGTCTGAAACTCGTGCGCTCAAGTTAGTAACTCGTGCGCACAAGTTATTAACTCGTGCGCACGACTTGTAATTTATTTTTTGCATGGCACTTCAGAGCTTTCGTAAACTTTCCAAAGTTAGCGCTTGTATGATGTTGAACACCAAAACAATAATCCAAAACTTTGAAGAGCAAATTCAAAATGCCAGACCAACCAAAAGAATTTTATGAAGTATTAAAATAAATATCAACATCTCATTACCGAAATATCGGAGAAAAAAGTAAATTTCAACATATAGGTACAATTATTTACAAAAAAGTATGAATTGATATTAAAAAGACTTATCTCGTATTGAAAAACGCTGGCCTTGTGCATAATTTTACGACTTCAAAGGTTTCCTTTATATATAATCATGAGCCATTACCGAAGTTTAAAAATGTTAATTACAACTGTTATAATGATACTGTAAATCAGATATAAACTCTATAAATTTGTATACTGACATCGTTTATTATTGATCGCAATTGAATCAATTTAAATATGATATGGATTGTTTATTAATTTAATTCGTTCGATGCAAAATACAATATAATTATCAAATGAATGAGGTAAGTATAGTTTGGTTTGTTTGTTTGTTTAGTTGGGGTTTTACGCCGTTTTCAGCACCTTTGGCAATTTCGCGGCGGTCAGTTTTTATGAGGAAACCGGAGTACCTGCAGAGAACCACTGACCTTCGGTAGGAAAATTGGCAATCCTTGTCAATATAGATCGGGTCGAACACACCCCGCTACAGGTGAGATTCGACCTCACAACCTCGGTGATCATTAGTAGTCATGACGAACTATCTAGACCACTCGGCCACCGAGGCCCCCTATATGTTGGTAGTTGTCTTTATATTAAAATAACAATCCAAAAATACTAATATTAGATATAGTAAATTTATATTATGCTGTATACGACGCATTTCAAGGAGGTACCTCTCATCAGCAGCATTAAAACCGAAACATTTTGAAGACCAAAAACCAAACTTCTTTTAAAACAAGAAGCACTCATAACCAAAAATACTGAAATAGGAAGCCAAATTTCAGCTAAGCAGATCTACCATGTGCAATACAAGGAATCAACCCTTAGTAATTCTATTATTTTTGAATTTTGCTAAATACTGGTAATTTCTATAACAAATCCGTGAATAATCATGTCAGACAAGTCTGACGACTGGGTTTAATAAAAATACTGCAACTTGCAGACTGCATTATAGACTGATATATTAAATTGTAACTGGCTCGATAGTGCCAAATGTTCCATCATTTGATGTTATGAATTAAGGATATCAAAAAGGCCAGAAGCGGTGAGTATATTGTACATGCTGATATTGTGGCTACAAGATTGATCCAGTTCGTGGCCGAATTGGTTATCTATAAATATTCAATAGTCTGTCAACAACGAGTTTGCAACTTCAAATGTAACTCTTTCCTGATATTTATATCCGCGCTCCAAAGGATACTGTTTTACCCTTGTGGTTCCTTCCGTGCGTGTGTGCGTGCGTCTGTCCCTAAATAAATTTCTCGTTGCAGTTTTCTCTGCAACTACTCATCACAGCCACTTGATATTGTGTCACAAGCCTTCTGTATGTACGCCATATTGTGGGATATGTTTTCAGACCAAGGCAACATCAACTTCCTGCTTATTTCGGGGGTATAACTAGTGACCAATGGCTCACAGTACAGCTTATTTTAACTCCGATCTGAACTGACAAGGATTGCCCGTTTTCATACGCGGATCGGCTTTCTCTCAGCCAGTGGAACTGAAAGTGGCGTAAAATCGTCACAAACCAACTCAAACCAAGTCTCTATACATAAAACATGACAGGGACTGAACTATTCTATAACAACTCTTATGTATTCTTCTTAAAATAATATATTTTATTTGTCAAATACTACCAATTACAGAAACATTTTTTTTTCTCCCTAAGACTCCTGTGTTTGTTGGATATATTGGATATTTTTAGTAAACGAAAAAACAAAGATGGGTCCAACATCTGCCCAAATGAACTTATTCTTGTAATACTTTGCCCTCGAGTGTCGATGTATATGATTCTATGATTTTCATTATAATTGCTGTTTGATCTTTGATTTTTTACAATCAACTGTTTCTCACATTTCAAAAGATCAATAATGTATAAAAAAAAAAATATGAGCCTCAAAATATCAAATGAGACGGGAGCAGTTTGTTCTATTTTTTTTTTTTTTTTAAACAATCTGGGTTTGACAAATGATAAACGTGGGGACAATCATACTCTGATCATATGAAGTACACATTCGTCAAAGAGTACAATATCTGAACTTTAACTATTCATGACATCAATGTAGATAAAAACCTCGTCCAATGCAGATAAAATTGGTGATTTTCAAAAAAATTGTCTAAAGTGCAACTGGAGTTGTTTCTCTTGTAACGACCAATAGATTATAGAGATAATTAAGATGGATGGATGGATGAATTATTGTTTAACGTCCAGTGGCAACCAGGTGCATATCAGGACGAGAACATGTTGATATGATAATGAATATGATCCCTGCTTTGTACTAGACCGACACGCTAAATCGGATTTTTAATGTGCTAGCTCACGAGGTAACTGTCCGCAGGAAGGCATATCACCTCACTCGGACACATTATACTGACTCCGAGCAGACCAGTCTTTGCTCTTACTCCTAGATGCCGCGTGCTTGGCGGAGAAGCAGCAAATACCAGTTTTAATGTCTTTGGTTTGACCCGGCCGGGGATCTAACCCGCGACCTTCCGCACTCGGGGCGAGCACGCTACCACGAGACCACCCCCGCGGTCGAGTTAAGACAAAAGTTTTAGAATATTACAGTAAAATTCAATTAATAAAAACATTATGACTTTATGGTATGTTTTTCCTGTCAAAATGTCAGAATCAAGTCGCCAAAACTTGTTCCTAGGCTGTAGCTATTAGACATGTTACAATGATTTGACGGATTTTTTCAGATTAAAATGAATGGACGATATTGTTATGACTTACATGGATCCGATGAGAACGATTTAGAGCAAAACACAAGAAAGAAAGAGGTTTGTAAAAAATATATGGTATGAAATCTAATGAACAGGATTTATCATCAACTCTAAAATATCTAACAGGGTTTTTTTTTATTTAACTTATCTTGGCAGACTAAATTAGTAAAATCACATTAATTTAGTTCAGGTTTCTAAAATCGTTAGAACAAACTAGCTTACAGTCTGCATAACTTTTTTCCTTTTGCTTTCCATTTTTCTTCCGTTTTACCAATGAATGTGATGTAAAACAACCTTGGTTAATCTTTCGCCCTGAGTATTGATAAGTCGTAATTCGACAAACAATACATATCTAGTGCTTCAAATCGGTCACTGCTATAAATATTATACCACACTTACAGGCATAATATTGATCCTGATTTAAAAGAAGTTCTTTTTGTAAAATTTTAATCTGTATTAAAATTACACAATGTAAGTAGTTGGTTATGTCCTTAAATATATTTCTGCTTTTTTGCTGATTTTAATATTTGCCTATTCAGTCAATTTTACTCCTAAGCTGAAGTCATCCTTATTAAATTTTAAGGGCCTCATCCTGACTTGGTTGACAGGTATAAAAAAAAACCGTTTCCCAAATGAAAATGGACCTGTTCCATTGATACTATCCATTCCCCATACCGGATTTGACATGGGCAGCATGGCGGGTGTCCTTCAGGAATCAGACTAATTACTCTTCCGGAGCACCTGAGTCTACCCCCGGTTTTTTTTTGGTGGGGTCCATTTTGTTCATATGTTTTTAATTTTTAATTGTAGTGCATGTTTCGGTCTTGTCTTCGTTGTTCTCCGGAGTTTGTCAGTTGTTACGATTTTATCCCTTTGGTATTTCTTGACTTTACTTTTAAATTTGTACTTTTTTTTAAATTTTGTTTTTTTTCACATTTTCGACTTTGCTAACAAAATTTATCGCAAATTACACTCACAATTCATCATAATTTGTACCATTTCATGTTACATTTTTACATGGCCTGGTCTCTTGTTTAACTTTTAATCTCTTGTTGTACATGTTTCGTGATTTTATCGGACATTCTGGAAATGCAAGATTCGGGTTTAAATTTTAGTTCTAGAAATTCTAATAATGTAACCAGATGTTGTGGAATTAGTTGCATCAGAATGGTATAGAGCATGACAGAGCAGGGTATAGAGAATGATTGAATTAGTTGCACCAGAAGGATATAGTGCATGATCGAATTAGTTGCACCAGAAGGGTATAGAGCATGATCGAATTAGTTGCATCAGAAGTGTATAGAGAATGATCGAATTAGTTGCATCAGAAGAGTATAGAGCTTGATCTGATTAGTTGTATCAGAGGGGTATAGAGCATGATCTGATTAGTTGTATCAGAGGGGTATAGAGCATGATCTGATTAGTTGTATCAGAAGGATATAGAGCATGATCGAATTAGTTGCATCAAAAGTGTATAGAGCACGATCGAATTAGTTGCATCAAAAGTGTATAGAGCACGATCGAATTAGTTGCATCAGAAGGGCATAGAGCATTCTCTGCTCTGTATACAACATTCGTTGTTGTGTCTAACAGACAAGCCAATCGTGTTAAAAAAAATTGATATTGAAAAAACAATGTCTAATGGTCAATACATACCTAAATACAATCATGGTGTCCAAAGCGATAGGGCATAAAAATGAGGTTTATGCAAGAATGAGCTTGCTCTGATATTAATTCAAATACAAGTACACATTTCAACAAATCTTGCCTTATCAGAAGTGCTAATTATAAAATAGTTTATGTAGATCAGAATCATATGTCTAACTCCACAACAGTGATTATAGAACCAAAAATAATCTTTAGTTTCCAAAAATTGTCGTAAGTCGTCAGATCATTTTCATAGCCAGTTTACTTAAGTTTTTGTTTTCAGAATGTTTTTGGTGCTAAATCGGGACAGTGGCGAGGACAAAGGGCATCCAACGGCCAAAACATAGAACTACACCTTGATATAATAGCCAAGCCTGAAGAGGGTGGAATCCGAGGAATAGGAAATGATAGTCGGTTTGGTAATTTTGAATTCGTTGGGTATTGCGCGGCTGACAATGGCATTTTAATCAAATCAACAAATTTCACTTCAGATAAATGCTTAAGTGTTCTTTTCAATGGACACAAATTAGACGGAAAACATTTCAAAGGAAAATACGAAGTTGTATGTCTTAAGTATCCAGCAACAGTGCAAATTTCTGGAGATTTTGTTTTGAATTGGGTTTCTCGTAACTATTTGTTTTTAAGTGAAGATGTTTAAGATACCTTAAGGATACATTGGTCCGACTAAATATGTTATACTTTTAAAACTTTCATTGTTTAAGTTTGAATGTGGATTAAATAAAGCATATCTCATACAAAAAGTACGCAGAGACCTATCAAAATCGGTTACTGTTGTATAGCCCTTTTCAGAAAACCATCCCGGAATCACGATTATGACTCTAAAATTATAATTTGAAGCAAGTTATTTGCTTTGCTGGGACGTAGTTCGCTGCAATGAAGGGTAAAGGATTAACTGTTTTTAAAACTTGTTAATTTGCACGTAATGTTTGGTTTATATAAATTTGTTACCTACTTACGATCTTTTTGTTTTCAACATACAGGTAAAAAAACTTGATTATAAAGCTGAAAATATTTGTATATAAAAGTAATACGTAATTTCTGTTTACTTCCTACTGGTTGCTCTACACTGCAGCGAACCAGTACTAGGTTCCAACAAGGGCAATACTTTGCCTAAAATTATAATTTTAGAGTCAGAATCTTGATTCCGGAATGAGTTTCTTTAAAGGGCTATAAATTAGTAAGAAACAATTTTACGTCACAAATGTAAAAAGTAATTCTTCTACTACACCATTTTTAAAATTGGAACCGAATGATGTAATCTGGTGGAAACACTAACTAGAAGCTCCCAGAAGCCTCTATCGCTCACCTGGACTATGTTCATCTTGACTGGCAACCTGCCAAGTTCCAACTGCCTTACTGATTTCAAACAAGAAGATCTTTCAGTGATTTTTCCACTTATGAACCATGTTAAACACTTTTCGGCTTTGGCGGCCATCTTAGATGACGGATGGTGTCATTGGATATAATTCAGAAAGAGGACCACCTAAGGACCATTGCTGTGAAGTTTTGTTCCAATTGGCAAAATGGTTTCAGACAAGTTGATCTTTAATAAAATTCCCCATATGGTCCTGTGTTAAACTATGTTTGGCTCTGGCGGCCATCTTGGATGACGTACCGTGTCATCGGATATATTTCTGCATGAGGACCACCTAAGGACCATTGCTGCCAAGTGGTTTCAGACAAGAAGATCTTTAATTAGATTCCCCATAGGGTGCTATGTTAAACTATGTTCGGCTATGGCGGCCATCTTGGATGGTGGATGTAGTCATCGGATATAATTCTGAAAGAGGACCACCTAAGGACCATTGATGCTAAGTTTTGTTTTCTTCCAATTGGCCAAGTGGTTTCAGACAAGAAGATCTTTAAGTAAATTTCAAATAGGGTCCTATGTTAAACTACGTTCGGCTCTGGCGCCCATCTTGGATGACGGACCGGGTTATCGGATATAATTCTGAAAGAGAACTACTTAAGGACCATTGCTGATAAGTTTTGTTCCAATTGGCCAAGTGGTTTCAGACAAGAAGATCTTTAATTAAATTCCCAATAGGGTCCTATATTAAAATATGTTCGGCTCTGGCGCCATCTTGGGAGGTGGATGTGGTCATCGGATATAATTTTGAAAGAGGACCACCTAAGGACAATTACTGCTAAGTGTTGTTCGAACTGCCCAAGTGGTTTCAGACAAGATCTTTAATCAAATTCCCCATAGGGTCATATGTTAAACTATGTTCGGCTCTGGCGGCCATCTTGGATGACAGGCCGGGTCATCGGATATAATTTTGAAAGAGGACCACGTAAGGACCATTGCTGCTAAGTTTTGTTCTAATAGGCCCACTGGTTACAGACAAGAAGGTTTTTAATCAAATTCCCCATAGGGTCCTATATTAAACTATGTTCGGCTCTGGCGGCCATCTTGGATGACAGGCCGGGTCATCGGATATAATTCTGAAAGAGGACCACTTAAGGACCATTGTTGATAAGTTTTGTTCCAATTGGCCAAGTGGTTTCAGACAAGAAGATCTTTAATTAAATTCCCAATAGGGTCCTTTATTAAAGTATGTTCGGCTCTGGATGGTGGATGTGGTCATCGGATATGATTTTGAAAGAGGACCACCTAAGGACCATTGCTGCTAAGTGTTGTTCCAACTGCGCAGGTGGTTTCAAACAAGATCTTTAATCAAATTCCCCATAGGGTTCTATGTTAAACTATGTTCGGCTCTGGCAGCCATCTTGCATGACGGGCCGGGTCATCGGATATTATTCTGAAAGAGGACCACGTAAGGACCATTGCTGCTAAGTTTTGTTCTAATAGGCCAACTGGTTACAGACAAGAAGGTCTTTAATCAAATCCCCCATAGGGTCCTATGTTATACTATGTTCGGTTCTGGCGGCCATCTTGGATGACGAGCTGGGTCATCGGATATAATTCTCCAAGAGGACCACCTAAGGACCATTGCTGCTAAATTTTGTTCCAATTGGCCAAGTGGTTTCAGACAAGAAGATCTTTAAGTAAATTTCGAATACGATCCTAAGTTAAATTATGTTCGGCTCTGGCGGCCATCTTGGATTACGGGCCGGGTTATCGGATACAATTCTGAAAGAGGACTACCTAAGGACCATTGCTGCCAAGTGTTGTTCCAATTGGTCCAGTGGTTTCAGAGGAGAAGATCTTTAAAGGAAAGTTTACGACGACGACGGACGACGAACGCCAAGTGATGGCAATAGCTCACATGGCCCTTCGGGCCAGGTGAGCTAAAAAGCTGAAAAATCGGTTTGAAAAAACGGAGTTATCTCAAGACCTGTAGAAAATTGCCATTTTTTACAACAAAGTCCCATATAAACCCAGGGACGACAAATCTAAAAATAATTCAAAATAAAACAAATCTTATAATTTGATAAATCCTAACTTAACGTAAAACGATAACGAGTATCGAAAACACTTGAACGTAACTTCGACGATACACACTCCTGAGTGCCAGATCAGAAATTCGTCAAAATATTAAAGGCAGTTCCGTTTCCCAACGACATTTCCAAAATTTCCATTTGAAGTTCTAAAATTTTCCACAATGAAAAATTTGAAAACCGTCATAAACAAAGAAAAGCTTTGTATGATCAAATCCAACATTCTGTAGCAAAAATATGAGAAAAGGTTAAAACTAACCTGTGTTAATGTAAGAACATACTGATGGACATACAGACATACAGACAGGCACCAATAGTCGGGCCCCGTCTAAAAGTAATCGCTCAATTATTCTTGTGGTAACCTTTGAAATGTAAACCTTTTGTTAGTTCAAACAGTGCCCTTGAGAAATGGAACTCGAACAATAATGATTTTTATCTCACTTGAAAACACTCATATCCAAGTTAGTCAATCGGATATAAAATGACATAATGATTTCAATTCAACGCATACATGTACACCGGAAACAGAAGACAATCGATATTTAGATGGAGTATCACCCGCCAAGTGCTTATTGACTGCATTGTATGAGGCGTTAAGGATGTTCGCTAGTCATGTTTTTGAATTTTTGTCAGATGTTCAGAATCATCTGGTTTTATCCATTTGAATGCCATAAATTATTTTTCCCGCTAACACCCATTTTTCTTTTCATAAAACTTTTACATGCAGAATAATAAGCCATTTGTAAAAATCTTATAAAATCCTTGTTATTATTTAATAGTTTTTGAGAAATAAAACTTGTCAATGATAAAGCTATGTAAAATCAAGAGAGCATATTTTTCCCGCCAAATTTTCAATGGCTTAGATCTCGAAAACAAGCACACGAACCTATATTTTTTTTTCGCTCTTTTAGTTCCTTTATTAATCCACTATCAATATTTACCAGTGTTATGAAAAGCTTGTTATTTTGAATTTGAGCAGCTAACATCTTTAAATCACAAAAGCTGGGTTTGCTTATTTTTTAAATAGAGAATGGAAACCGGAAATGTGTCAAAGAGACAACAACCCGACCAAAGAGCAGAAAACAGCCCAAGGCCACCAAAGGGTCTGCAACGTAGCGAGAAAATCCAGCACCCGAAGGCGGGCTTCAGCTGACAATAATGCACACTAGTTCAGCGAAATTGACGCGACACTAAACCCCGAAACATACAAATGAACCAATATTTAATAAAAACACACAAGACTAACAAAGGCTGGATGTTCCTGACTTGGGACAGGTGCAAAATAGCAGCGGGATAAATATGTTTTGTAAGATCTCAACCTTCCCCCTATACCTCTAGCCAATGTAGAATAAACAAACACATAGCAATACGTACAGTAAAACTCAGTTCCAAAGAAGTCCGAGTCCGATGTTAGAAAATGTAACAGAAGAAAGTAAGCAAAGGACTACTAGCAGTTACTGAAATGCCTGCTTCAGACCTCAATTAAACGGATCGAAAGATTATGTCTTTATCATATAGAAAATCAGCCACAACCCCTCCCGTTAGAGTTTAAGTATCGTGCCATCATACATTATACGAGAAAAACATAATCCGTATCATGCCAACAACTGGTTTTAGAATAAATGTGTTTATTTCCGATGTAAAGACCCCATGACTGAATCAATATTAATTTTAAAAAATGACTTGACAACAGTATCGTTATTATATCCCTTGTGGATAAGTCTGTTTAAAAGTTTGGTTATCTTTTCAGGTGAATGACGACATTTTTGTGCTTTGTATAGAATATTATTTAGCTCATGCTACAATGAAGCTTATCCTCTATATATATATATGATTTATATGTTATAAGATAAAAATAATAAGTCTAGTAAAAAATATCCATAGTTCAGAGTCTAAACCTATTCAAGCGTCTTCATCACCGTGATGGTTATCCGACAACGTCACTTGATTCGCATACATTGAAAATTCCATATTCTTTCTGAATCTATAATCATTTGCATAAATAGGATTTGAGTCGCAGGTGAATGTCTCGTAAACATTAGTTTGTTCTACATTCTGGTCTCTATCACCAAGGCTTTCGTAAACCACTAGTCTAGGCAAAGTATCAGTCGACGAATATTGGCTCATTCGAGCTGGCATTGGTGGATCAAATGACGATTTCTGTTTTTTGCTACATTGCCTGCAACATATTCCAAAGGAAAAAGATAATGACAGCAACAGAAGGAATGATTCCACACCAATTACGATCAATAAGTACATATCATTGATTGCAATTTCACATCGTAAATTATTATTGTAGTCCAAAGTTTTGATGTCGCTTATGTTCACAGTGATCATATTTCCGGTTCTTGATAATTTCACATGACTGTGCTCCCAGAAATGAACAAAAACCTACAAAAGTATAAAACTAATTATCGAAATATCTGATGATCTGAAAGTGAAGCTTTCTATTTTATGACGTCCTATAAGTATAATACAACAATTGTAAAGTTTTGTAAGGTGTAAACATGCATGTAAATTGCACACCCCCCATTTAGTGTTGGCGCTGACGTTAAACCAGTCAAATCTAAGAACTTGTGCATTTTCAATCATTACATGTACATTTAACTGTTAAAATAAATGCTTAAACGTCAAATCCCTCCCAACTATTGTCATACAAAATAGGTAAAATTGATTTATTGGCATTTTTAATTATTTATTATTGATGTATATAATATATGACTGAATTTCAATTTGAATATATTTTGTATTTCATATTCTATATAACAAAGTTTTAACATTTATTTGTCAGAAACACCATATTTTATCCACAATATGCACGTTTTACATAAATCAAAATCAGAGCAAAATCCCCTAGCTTTTTACATTTAAAATCTTATACATTCAAATCAACTGCTATCTCTTTTCAGACACACCTGTTTTAGAAAATTTAAGGACGTCATCGAGATAAGTCTATGTGCAATGATAAAAAAAAATCTTGAGCAATTGCATCATTTCATTTAAAAAACATTCAACAGTGTGTTAAAAAAACGCCCTATTAATAATTTTTTATAATCGCCAGTTTCCTCACGCGAATATGATTAGGGGCATTTAATGACTTTGGTTTGACTCGGCCAGGGATCGAATCCATGACCTACCACACCAAGGCAAGCGTGCTAACACAAGACCACCGAGGCGGTTGTTTCTGAAAGGGGGATTTCTATTATAATGTCTGCATATTGGTTTATACTGTCATTTTATTTTGAAGAGCGGGCTCGAGACCACAATAATTTTTTGTTGTCAGTTATAACCAGTTTTATAAACCAAAATATGTTCTTTTCCCTCCATATATATATACATGTACGTATAATAGACTTGATGTTTAAGGTTGATATGAAAACACTGCAAGAATTCAAATTATTAATCTGTCAGATGGAATGGTATCAATATGTAGCAGGTGCTCGGCTACTGTCTGGATGAATTTTTGAGATATTTTGAGTTGGCATGAAATTTTCAAATTTTGACATTTTTACAAGAAGAGAATATACATTTCCTTTCAACATTAGATTTTTAGCTCACCTGGCCAAAGGCCTTTGAGCTATTGCCATCACTTGGCGTCCGTCGTCGTCCGTCGTCGTCGTCGTCCGTCGTCGTCGTCGTTAACAATTATACAAAACTCTTCTCCTCTGAAACTACTTGACTAATTAGAACCAAACTTGGTATGAATGTTCCTTGGGGTACCCTGCATAGAACTGATGTGGGGATTTTTGATTCGTCGAAAAACATGGCCACTGTTACTAAAAATAGAACATAGGGTCAAACAACAGTTTTTCGGAAATATCTAAAAAATCATTAGGTTACGGCAAATTCTGGCAGGTTGAAAGTGTTCAGCATGATGAGAGCTTCCTGTGTGCTGATTTTCGTGAAAATCTGTCAACTGATGTTAGAGTTATTGCCCTTTTTTGACATTTTTGGTTTTTTTTTTATGTTATTATTTCAAAAATCTTCTCGGAAACTACTATTCAAAATCAAATGAAACTTGGTAAGATTGGTCCTTAGGGTATCCTGCAAAAAGTTAATGCTTGGATTTTTGATTGGTCGAAAAACGTGTCCGCCCTTACTAAAAATAAAACATAGGGGTCAAAATGCTGTTTTTTTTATTTTTTCCTGAATTATAGAAAGAAAATGAAGATGAAAGCTACTTTCAAAGTAAACATGGTATCCCGAGTTGAATGGTGATGATGAAAGTTTGTTTTTGACGGCCATTTTTAAAATGGCTGCTATTTTCCCGCCATTTTTTACACTTGCTTGGATTTCAACAATATTTGGTTTTTAAAGTAAACATCGTATCCTTAGTGAATGGTGATGATGAGATTTTTGGTATGGAGCATCTATGGAAGGTCCTTTAGGAAATTTACATAAATCTTCCCGGTCCGTGAAACAAAATGGCCGTCATGAGCATATACATGTTCTGATAGGTCGAAATTTAAAAGTTTTTCTCCTCTGAAACCGTAAAGCCAAATGAACTAATTTTTGGTATGGATGATCTATGAAAGGTCCTTTACAAAGTTTAATTAACTCATTATGATCCTTGAAACAAAATGGCTGCCATGAGCATTTACATGTTCTGACTGGTTGAAATGTAAAACTTCTTCTCCTTACAAACCGTTAAGCCAAATGAACTTATTTTTTATATAGAACATCTATGGAAGGTCCTTTACAAAATTTGCATAAATCAGCCTTGTCCGTGAAACAAAATGGCTGCCATGAGCATTTACATGTTCTGATTGGTCAAAATTTTAAACTTCTTCTCCTCTGAAACCTTAAAGCCAAATGAACTGATTTTTGGTATGGAGCATCTATGGAAGGTCCTTTAGGAAGTTTGCTTAAATCTTTCCGGTCCGTGAAACAAAATGGCTGTCATGAGCATTTACATGTTCTGATTGGTAGAAATTTAAAAGTTCTTCTCCTCTGAAACCGTAAAGCCCAATGAACTGATTTTTGGTATGGAGAATCTATGGAAGGTCCTTTACAAACTTTGCATAAATCTTTCTGGTCTGTGAAACAAAATTGCCACCAGAAACCTTTATATGTTCTGATCTGTCGAAATTTAAAACTTCTCCTCTGAAACCGTTTGGCCAATGAACTTGGTATGAAGCATTTATAAAAGATCATTTACAAAGTTTCCAGAAATCAATCTAGTCTGTCAAATCAAAAGTTTGTGACTGCCAGGTGAGCGATACAGGCTCAGCCCACTGAGCCTCTTGTTAAGTTTTAGCCAGAGTAATTTTTGTTTGATTCATTTCAACACATAATAAACATGGTAAATTAGAAGTTTTTGGAATATCCTAGAAATAAGTTGCTTCTCATTGTTCAAAGAAAAACGGTATGATTTACTTTCAAAGAATAAAAAATGTTGGGAACTAAATAAACAAATGACAGTGAGCTGTCTAAGGGGAAAAGGTAAATATACCGAAAATAAAAATATCAAATAAAAAAACAGCAACAAAAACATGAAAAGGTAAAAGATTAAAAGGTCAAAGGTTCGGCTAACTAGCATGATCATAATCACAAAAAGATGTTAACAGTTCAAAATCTCTCTAGCTTCAGACTTAATAAACGACAGTGATGAATGACAAATTGTCTTCTCTTTTATGATTTTTTTCTTTCTTTACAGTAATAATGAAAAAACGTTTTACTAAACGAAATTACAATCCACCATGCAAATTAAGTTTTACATGCATTATGTTAGAATTGTTTGCTAAGCAACATCTTACAAAATTATAATTATAGACTTTTTTTCTTTTTTTTATTCCACCTACGAGAGAAGTGCACAATTACGGAACCGATTCTTCTTGGTTTGTTGAGGTGGTACCCAACACTACAGGGAGATAACTCTTAAAAATCACCAGAGCGTTTTAATCAAATTTAATAAGTAAAGAGAAATTAAGCTTCTCTATGATCAAAATTGATGTTTGCCAAACTGCTATATATTCAAAGAAATTATTCCCGTGAAGTGTGAAATTCCATTTACTAAAAAAATCAACATTTATTTCAACAAGTCAAAGTAAATATTTCCTAAAAATTTTATGAAAATTAAACGAGCCAAATTTATTTTAGTTAAGGTGTTGGGTACCACCTTAATTTAAATTTTCTTTTTGTGGTTTGAATTTTAATGTGGACATTTGTAAACATTGTGTTTATACATCATTCTATTGTCAAATAACAAGTACAAAGGGATTGGCAAATAATAAATCAAATACCGCAGCGTCACGTAATAATTTTACGGAAAGTTAAAAGTGATTATTGATTTGAACATGGCATTTGTGACGGGTATAAAATTTTGATATTTATTACATATATATTGTTTGAATACATTTAAGATTCTTTGCGGTTATAAACCGGTGCCTGGATTGGGAAATTTAAACTCATAAAACTGTTTTAAAACATTGACTTTCAACATCTTCAAATATTGAATGCTTTTATGATATGTATAAGGAGCATAAATAAATATTGCCAAAATACAGTTTGTTTCTAAAGGCGTTTTTTTTTTTAAATAACACCATATATTTTTTTAATGGATTACTAAAGCTTTTCAATTCAGACCAACAGACATGACAGACCAATAACTAAAACAAAAGACAACAGATAAGGACAACAACAAAAATAAAACCAAACAATGGCAACACGAAAATTCAGAAGGCTGAAGAATCATTCAAATATGAAAATCACCAAATGGGTAAAGCCAAAACCACAGCACAGAACTATACACGAGGGAGATACTCCTAACCTTTCATAAAATTTAACATTTTTGGATCAATAAATTTGAAGTATCACTCTCGGGTTACTACCGAAATACTAGTGCTTTACTCAACAGTCATTTGAAATGAAATATATCACTTTTTGCTGATGAATTCCATATACAGCTAGAGTAACTGTGAATTTCAAGAAATTTTACTTTTTTGACATCATGAAAAATATAAATTCAAGAATACAATTAGCTTTCAAAAGATTTGTTCACACGCATATCTGACTAAAAATAAGTAGTCTCAGTTGATTTTACGCATATATATTTTGTGGATGGTGTATTGATTTACATGGAACTTGAATGACGGAGGTTTGTGCTTGTTAAATGCTGAGGGGGTCTATCAAAAGAGGATGATGTTTTATTAAAAGATCTATTAGCTGGTGATAAGAAAGATCTGCTGGCTGTACATATAATCTGAAGAAATGTCTAGGACCAAATATGTAAAAGGCAAAGAACATTTTGAGGATCCAAGACTGAATCAGTACAAAGAATGTCACATTCTAACGTACAAAACAAAATGGAAAATGCAGGAACTGTCAACAATGACATACCAATCAATCAAAGCAAGCACGCTTACCGAACTACAGACAAAAAAATAAAATAAAATCTGTACAAAACACAAACATGAACACAAAAGAGAGTCGGGATAGTTTGTCTCAAGTAATGACACTATATATATTTGCAGTGGTAGCCCTGTTGTCTACATATTATATCAACCGCCTCGGTGGTCTCGTGGTAGCGTGCTCGCCTCGAGTGTGGAAGGTCGCGGGTTCGATCTCCGGCCGGGTCAAACCAAAATTGGTAGTTGCTGCTTATCCGCCAAGCACGCGACATCTAGGAGTAAGCGTAAAAATCTACTGGTCGGCTCGGAGTCAGTATAATGTGTCCGAGTTACGTGATGTGCCTTCCTGCGGACAGTAACCTCGCTATCACATTAAAAATTCGGCTCAGCGTGTCGGTCTAGTACATATAGTTATTATCATACATGTTCTCGTCCTGATATGCACCCGGCTGCCACTGGACGTTAAACAACAATTCATCTATACATATTATATCTACATTTCCAAACCATTGTGATTGTCTAGTGTTGATCATATGAGTCGAAACCTCAGTACATATAACCTTTTGTTAAAAATATTTTATGATAACGTTTTTGATGAAAAGGATGTACATACACATACTAGTATTTCATAGAATTAATAACTCATCAGTTGTGTTCAAGATCAAACATTTCTCAATCCGAAACTATAAGCCAAAATGGTGAAAAAAGTATATCCAAATTGCCCGTGGCAGACATGCTTGTTGTCCAATCAGGATGAAAAAAAATCATTTCCTAAAATACGTTCCATAGATGCTTCCTGTCAAGTTTGGCTGACAGTTTTGGCCGAGCAGTTCCAGAGAAAATTTTGTTTTTTAATCAACCAATGAGAAACAAGAATTGCCCATGATTGCCATGTTTGTTGCCCGATCAGGACGAAATAAGGATACTTTGTAAAGACCCTCTCATAGATGCTTCCTTCCAAGTTTCGTTCTATTTGGACTAGCGACTTCAGAGGAGAAGATTGATTTATATCAGCCAATCAGAAAACAGAACTGCATATGGCGGCTATATTTGTAGTCTGATCGGTAATATATAAAGGACCTCCCAAATATGCTTCCCGTCAAGTTTTGTTCCATTTGGCCAAGCAATTTCAGACGAGAAGATTTTTTTTATATCAGCCAATGAGAAACAAGAACTGCCCATGGCGGCCATATTTGTATTCCAATCGGGACGAAATGAGGAAATTTTGTAAAGAACCTCCCATAGATGCATCCTGTCGAGCCTGGTTCTATTTGGTCAAGCAGTTCCAGAGAAAAACAATTTTAATCAACCAATAAAATACAAGAATTGCCCATGACGGCTATGTTTGTTGCCCGATCGGGACGAAATGAGGAAACTTTGTATAGAACCTCCCATAGATGGTTCCTGTCAACGTTAGTTCCATTTGGCCAAGCGATTTCAGAGGAGAAGATTTTTTATATTAGCGAATCAGAAACAATGACTGCCCATGGAGGCCATATTTGTAGTCCGATCGAGACGAATTGAGGAAACTTCATAAAAGACCTCCCATATATGCTTCCTATCAAGTTTGTTTCAGATAAGAAGATTTTTGAAAACTCAGCCAATCAGAAACAACAATTGCCCCTGGTGGCCATGTTTGTTGTCCGATCGGGACGAAATGAGCAAACTTCATAAAGGACCTTATATAGATGTTTCCTGCCAAATTAATTCCATTTGGCCCAGTGGTTTCAGAGGAGAAGATTAAAATGTGAAAAGTTAACGGACGGACGGACAAGTGATGGCAAAAGCTCACCTGGCCTTTGGCCAGGTGAGCAAAAAATGGCTCGGCTGAAATATCGCTACAGGTGCCGCACTCGTGATGAAGGATTGGTTTAAGTTTGTATAACTTGTCTCCTATTATAATATCTTTTTGTTTATTTGTTTAGTTTGGGTTTTACGCCGTTTTCAACACATTTGGCGATTTCGCGGCCGCCAGTTTTTATTGGTGGAGGAAGTCGGAGTATCCAGATTGAACCACCGACCTTCGGTAGGAAAATTGGCAATCCTTGTCAATTTAGATCGGAGTCGAGCACATCCCGCCAACCCGTCACAGATGAGATTCGAACTCACAAACCCAGTGTTGACAGGCTAGTGATCATTAGTTGTCATGACGAACTACCTAGACCACTTGGCCACCGAGGCCCCCTCCTATTCCTCTTTAAATCATTTGGTTTAAATTAGATCTAAGTTACAAGCTACTTAACCCATTTGTTTAAGCAAGGTCACACATATTCAGCGTTATGAATACAACTGTAAGCTTGCCACAACCCAAAAATCAGCTAAATATGACATTTAAAAGAATGTTGTTAACATGTAAACATAATTAGAAAAAACAACGTAAATCATATTCATCCTATTTATAATCAATCTGAATCACAACATGCATGACATGTGGAAAAAAATAATGGGGAGAAAAACAGAATTTTTACATACATTTAAGACTAAAAAGCCAAGAAAAAAATGTTTACCTTGAATGAAGTTTATGTTTTCCTTGATTGACCTCTGTTAATACGACATGTTGTACTTAGTGTAGATATTACATATTGATTATAAATTAATAAATTATTATTATAACGCCTTGTCTGCTTTCATCGAATCGTTAATATTTAGTTGTTCACTAGGCCGCGAAAAATTGATTATTTGTTTCATGGTAATCAAGATTTCATAGACTTGTTAATTTTGAAAACCATTCCTTTTTTTGGCAACGAGCGTAGCTAAAGCCTTCCGTAGGCCTCAGTCCGATATGGAGTAAGCCCTGTATTTGCCTATAAATAATAGCTGCCGACCCTATTACATGTATAATGATTAAAACAAATAAACTACCTAAAAACAAAATGTTTATAAATTTACAATGCTGTACATGTATTCGGAGATTTAAAAAAAACATAGTCAGTGTTGTAAAGAAAAGCTAACTTATCACCTGATATTGAAATGTTATATATACTGAACCGCAAAAGAAACGTCGCTTTTTCAAAATGTTAGCAAAATTCAAAATAAATATTAATTAATGATTTTTATATAATCAGTATTACGATTACATCACCAGGTAAGATTAAATTACCTGTGAATTAAATTTTCGGTTGAATAATTTTCAGTTGATATCGTAGAGCGACCGTACCTAAAACCGCTCGTGGGACACACTTGGCGGTAATTTTTCTTAAATCTTAAATGTTCGTGAAATTCATGCTCCTTTATGGGTATAAAAGGCCGGAGAAAATTAAAGAGTGTTAGTATCAGTGTTGACACAGAAGCTATGCCACGTCTGACTCAACAACAGAGAGAACAGGCCATTGGTCGATTGGATGCTGGGCAATCTGCCAGAGTTATTGCCAACGACTTCAACTGTGCTGTTCGAACAATTGAACGTCTACGGACACGGTACAATGCAACAAACAGCACAAATGACCGTCCACGGAGTGGTAGACCCCAAGTCACTACCCCTAGACAGAATAGAGGCATTGTTCGTCACCATTTGATGAATCGGTTCACCCCAGCTGCCGAAACTGCCAGAAACACTGTTGGAACACATGGACGACCCATAAGTGATGATACGGTTCGTCGGCGATTAGCTGCTAGAAACATGAGATGTCGCCGTCCAGCAAGAGGACCTATTCTTACTCCTCGACACCGTCAAGCTCGTCTTCAGTGGGCCACTCAGCGACAGAATTGGCGAAATCGACAATGGCGTAACATCATCTTCTCTGACGAAAGCCGTTACTGCATTTCAACAGCCGATGGCAGAACCAGAGTGTGGAGAAGACGCGGGGAACGTTACGAAGACAGCTGCATTCTGGAAACAGACGCGTGGGGAGGACCTAGCGTCATGGTATGGGGTGGAATCGGCCTTGGTCCAGTCATCTTTCAGAACCTTGGCCCAGGCAGAGGAAATGGCGTAACAGCTGCCCGTTACATCGACCAATTCTTGACACCCCATGTTCAGCCCCATTTCGCACGTCATCAAAACAAGACCTTCCAACAGGACAATGCACGTGCGCATACCGCAAGAGCCACAAGAGACTTCCTACAGCAGAATAACATTAATGTTATGGATTGGCCGGCTTTGAGTCCAGATTTAAACCCTATTGAACATTTATGGGACGAAGTTCAAAGACGGTTGAATAATGAGCAGCCAAGTCCGACAACTGCAGCTGAACATTCACAAGCGTTTCATAGAGTATGGGCACGTATTCCGATGGCGTTTATTAATCGGCTCATCAACTCCATGTACCGAAGATGTGCCGCAGTAATTGGTGCCGGTGGAGGACATACACGTTATTAACGGGCGTGGGAGCACAGCATTGAAAACATGTGACGTTGCGACAATTGTGACGTTTTTGTGAACATTGTAACCAAAAGACTGTAAATCATTCATTAAATTTTGTAAAAATTAATTTAAAATATATAAATGTCACTTTGAAATAAATGTATGTGAACATGTCATTTTGTGCGACGTTTCTTTTGCGGTTCAGTATATATCGTTTACATTTCTAGCAGTAATAACTATACATGTTTATTATTTCTTTGGCCTTACAATGAACTTACAATATAGCTTTAAGCTAGCATATTACACCAAACGGAAATGAAGTCTGGATAGTTATGGCATATGTTATTGATGAAGGTTAAAAATTGGTTTTATCAATGAATTTATCACGTAATAATATTGCATGGTTAATTTTATTGGTCCGTCAATCTGCTTTATGGTCTACTTGGACTATTACATGTATACGTATACTCTTTACAAAATCGTTTACAGGGTAATCATATACAATATATATGTCAATAAATTGGGTCAAATAAGAAAATCATATTAAAATCATGATCTTATTAACATATCATGCTTTTAGATTGAAAATTCAAAACTTTAATCAAGAGGGAAAATTTAACCTGTTTGAATGCATGCGAAATGAACATGTTTACTATTTTTTGATTGGTATATAATTATCGAATTCGAAAAAGAAAAAAACGTCTCCAATTAATCCTCGATGAAGGCCCTGTTTATTACAGTTCATTCTTTTGATTTAAAGCCCCCCCCCCCCCCCCCCCCAATAGAAATCAAATGATCACTTTGTGCCTAGGGGTATTATAAATAGCTTAATACTTCTTTACTTCTTATATAAAAATATTCACTTCATCTAAACAAAGAAGACTTAACCTGCATTTTTTTAGTTTTTTTTAAGACCGTTTCAAATTTTTTAATCCACTGTGTACAAATGATTTAGCTCGGATACAAAGGTTTAATCATTAATTTAGCTACAAAATAGTTAAGTTTTTATCTATCTTTATATCGACTATCCTCCTTAATTAAATTTTTGTAATTAAGTACTAATTAAATGGTAGAATATCAAGAAAATATCGTCATTACACAAGCTGTACTACTTTTGTTTCGATTCCCCTTGAAATAGCCAGTGAGTACGTATTTATTTCACCATTGGCTAAGAAAATAAGGAAAACATACACATGTATAAAAAAAATTAAATGATACAGAATCACTTTTAGAGAATACAGGCCTAAATACACAAACGGTAAATATTGACTTTTTTAAATTCTTTTTTGTGAAAAATAATAGAAATGGATTGTGTTTACCAATTGAAATCGATAAGTCTTTTCATCATGACTTTTCATATTATTAAACAAAATATTCTTCCAAAATTATTACGTGAATGTAAATGAAGTTGATAATCAATACGTGAGATAGTACAAATTGATAAAAAGGAGACCAACTTTGGGTTCAAGCTTAACCGTGACAATTGTATATTTATAAGTATCCAAATGGCAGGAAAGATAGCTTTAGTAACGGGGTCTACAAGTGGTATAGGGTTGGGAATAGCAAAGGAACTCCTGAAAAATGGATGCAAAGTAATTCTAACAGGATCCAGACCAAGAGAAAACGCATTGTCGGCTATTGAAGAGGCCAAGCAGTGGTAAGTATATGCCTGTACACGTGTTTAATCTTAAAGTGATATATATCTACATCATAAATTATGTGTGTTATGCGTACATGTTTAGAGATTTAAACTACACAAAAATATCGTGTGTACATGTAATACACAGTCATGTACTTATAAATGCTATATATAAAAAAAACGTCTAATATTCACACTGCTAATGCAAATTAAGACTGCAACACACACACACGTGTTGTATAAAATGAATAAATAAAAATGGCTTTATACAGGGAAGATTATTGTATATATATGTAATTTATATTTTTCTTGCTTGAAATCAGTAGTACATAGACATAAGAACTTACGTACGTTGTTTATCATAAGGTTCACCATTTTTATTAGGACATTCGTACTTTTATACTCTTATGAAGTGGCTTTAAAAAAATATAAACAATGCAAATATCCCAATAAAAACACCAAACAGGAAACCTTAAGATATACATGTTATATAGGTGTAGACTAAATGAGAACTTAAAAAAAATCGGATATCATTCGATTTTGATATCTAGTAACGTGTATCCCCGTACAACGGATATTGCCGATAGTGTACTGTAAATTGCGGCTTGTGTACCGGAAATTGGGATAGCCGAGGCGATAAACAAACTGACAGCATGGTACGTTTTTTTTTATTTTTTCTATTCATTTTGATAAATATTTTCACTTACACCTTCATCGACATTTTACTAAGAATCGTCCGCAGCTAGGTAAAACGTGAATATTTATAATGTATCCTGTACTAAACATGAAAGTTCGAAAAGGTTGTCAACAATAGCGAGACGCATCTCACACAAAACTAATGAAAAATGATAAACTATGTATTTTACTTTTTATCGTATTTCCCCATGCCTATATCGACCTGCTGAGGCCTTCACAATTTCCCGTATTTCGGCACTGTGACGTCGTAAAGAGTTGACCCGACCCTAATATGAGCTGACCCGAATATATCAGCGACGTCATAATGTTTGACCCAACGTTGACCCGAATATATCAGGAAAACATCCGGTTATAGGCAGATGGCATTGAAAAGTAAGAAATTCCTTTAAGATTGCTAGTTAACAATACGATAAATTTATCGTCAAGTTTTCTTTAAACAAATATTGTAAAATATAAGCCGCTCGACACAATATGAAGCTTTTTAGCTCGTTCGCTACGCTCACTCGCCGAAAAAGCTTCACATTGTGTCTCGCGGCTGATATTTTACGATATACGTTTGCAGAAAACCTGATAATATGTACATATAAATCAGCGGCGTAATGTTCTGATAGTTAGGGGAGACATGGAAATTTTAGTCAGTAGTTTTCAATTGTCTTTATATTTGCAAATTTTACCGAAAAGGTGTACAGCTGATGTACCGTTGATTGTGATTGTATCGTGTTGATGTGTACCGTAGAACGATCGGAAAGTGTACGGTATTTTGATTAGACAAAATTCGAATATAGACAGAAAAAATTGTTTGCCTATGCATAAGAGAGAAAAGTTAGTTGTATTTTATAGTATGTCTCTACTGTGATAGTCGCGACGCGAGATATATCGGATCTCGAGGACCGTTTAATTTGATCTAAGTTTAGTACATGTACAATGACGCATTGCGAATTTTATACATTTATGACACAGCCCATCCGTAGTTAGTTCATAAATTCTTAATGACATGGACTTTTTAATTAGATTAGTCAATTACCCGCTGACCTTAAGAAACAAATGACTGAGGGACCTAGTAACGGTCTACGTCCTTCTGTCCGTCCGTCACAGTTATTTGTGTAGCAACTCCTCCAAGACCGCTGATCGGATTTTGTTAACATTTTTTAGGACTGTTAGTCACCATATGTACTTGATCTTTTCGCATCGCCATTTTGATTCGACAAATTTTACGGGAGTTATTGGAATTTAACGTTTTTGTGCATGTGACACTATAAGAACACTTTGTGGACGCACCTCCTCTAAGAGTGCTGATCGGATTTCGTTCAAATCTTTGTAGGATTGTTGGTCACCATATATACTTGATCCTATCGCACCGCCATTTTGATTCGACAAATTCTACGAAAGTTATGGGACTTTAACGTTTTTGTCAATGTGAGACTATACGCACACTTTGTGGACGCAACTCCTCTGAGACCGTTGATCGGATTTCGTTCAAATTTTGTATGATTGGTATTCACTATGTGCACTTGATCATATCGCACCATGATTTTGATTCGACAAATTTTACGGGAGTTATGGGACTTTAACTTTCTTTTGTATTTGACACTATAAGAACACTTTGTGGATGCAACTCCTCTGAGACCGCTGATGAGATTTCATTCAAATTTTGTAGAATTGCTAGTCACCACATGTACTTGATTCTATCGCACGACGATTTTTATTCGAAAAATTTTACAGGAGTTATGGGACTATAACGTTTTTGTGTATGTGACAGTATACGAACACATTGTGGACGAAACTCCTCTGAGACCGCTGATGGAATTTCGTTCAAATTTTGTAGGATTCTTAGTCACCACATGTACTTGATCCTATGCCGCCATTTCCATAATACACATTTTGTATATCTTGTTGGGCTTCGACTTTTCTCTTCGGCGGGCGACAAGTGGCTACGTGTACCAATCTTGTTAATTTCTGTGACCCATATATTCGTTATAAAGTCTATATCTAGAACGTTTACGACATACCCTCAAAATATTTTGTATGTAAATGCACCACTAACTGTTCATGCCAGTCTGTCATTTGTCATTTAATCATTGTTTAGTGATTTCGTCAAAATTTACAGTGAGGTCTCTTGATTAAATCTATCTAAGAAAGTTTAAGATTTTTTATTAATAGAATGGAGAATGGAAACGATCGGGGAATGTGTCAACGAGACAACAACACGACCAAAGAGCAGAAAAAGCCCAAGGCTACCAATGGGTCTTTAACGCAGCGAGGAAATCCCGCACCCGGAAGCGGGCTTCAACTGGTCCCTAAACAATAATGTATACTAGTTCAGCAAAATGGGCGGAAAATCAGCAACAATTCCTCCTGTTAGGGGCTTAGTATCATGCCCCATGAGTGAATCAATATCAATTTAAAAAAAATGCCATCTTTAATGACTTGACAACAGTATCGTAACTATATCCCTTGTGGATTAGTCTGTTTAAAGGTTTGATTAGCTTTTCAGGTGAATGACGACATTTTTGTGCTTTGTATAGAATATTACCATAACAGATGGGATGTGAAATACCTGAACGTATAAGATGTTTGCACGTTGATTTATATTTACGAATGAGGTCCTTGTACCGATCATAAAATTTAGTAAAAGTTTTGACAAGTTTGTGATATCGAAATTCCTGGCGTAATAATTTTTCAGTAATACAGATATTTCTTTCGTTAAAATCAAATACGTTGTTACATACACGAGCGAGTCGAACAAGCTGAGATACATAAACACCATGCGATGGTGCCAAGGGAACGTCGCCATCTAAAAACTATCTCTCTTATCGTAAATTTTAGTATTAAGCTTCCCGTTAGAGATATAGATATCCAGGAGGGACAGTGTTCATTATTAGTATTAGCTTTATTTAAAGTAAATCTCTGAAGTCGTCATTATTGACAGCCAAAATATCATCTAAATATCTAAAAGTGTTATTAAATTTTTGTATCAAATGTTGTTTCGTTGGGTTTTTGCTGATTTTAGATATAAATTGTAATTCCTAACAATACAGAAACAGGTCCGCAATAAGTGGTGCACAGTTAGTCTCCATTGGAATTCCGATAACTTGGCGATATACGGAATCTCCATAGCGAACAAAAATGTTATATCTATTAAAAATTCAAGTGCAGTTATCATATCAAAACAGGTTTAATTGACATAGTTCTTTTGTTTGTCATTACTAAAAAATGACCTAAAAGAGTTTGAACATATATATTCACATTCTGACTTTTTAAATGCCCATTTAATTAGGTATGTGAATTTTTTCTTAATAAGATTATGAAGCAAAGTGGTATATCGGGTAGAAAAATCAAAACTTTGAACAGATTCGAAAACACCAATATGAGCATGTAATTATCGAGTACTTCCAACGAATTTTTTACACTGACTATTTTCGTAGACCTTATTTGAAAAATTTATTACCAGGTTTTTGATTGTACCAAGTGTACTAGTAAGTAGAATAGACAGTTTAGTAGTGGAACAGTGGCTTGAAGACGAAATAGTCGATATCTCAGAAGGTATAATACCTAGACCATCAATACTTGTTATACAGTTGCGCCACAATGTAAAGTATTCGCCATTATTATATGACCCTTGACTTTGACATCATTTGCATAGTTCAGTGACGTGGTTACGTCCATATCCCATAAAATATCCGAATAAGACCTCCAATACTTCACTGGGAGTACATGTCAGTTTAGCACATAACTTTTTGACCTTGACAATATTTCATGGTTGACTGATTTTGCCTAAATTAATCAAAATCTGAAACCAAAAGTCGTGATAAAGTCTGTATCTCAAATAGCATGACATGTTTCATTTGACCTCATTTTTATGGTTGAACAGCTTCATAAAAGTCGGCTGCTTCCTTTATGGTGTAGTTCAGTGGTATGGTCATGATGGTGGTGATGTGAAAGACCTAGGTACTGTTTCACTAAAGGTCGTAACTTGTACAATGTGTATTTATTCAAGGCATTTACGATCAGTTGTAACTCTTACGACCTTTAGGGAAACAGTACCTTAGACTTTCAATATACATGTATGCATGTCAATTTTGCATATTCTTATATATTATACCTTGACCTAATTTTTTGGTGCAAGGACTTTTGTTGTCCCCCGCCTTTCGCGAAACCGGCGGACTAAAGAATTTTGCTTTCCGCATGTCCGTCCGTCTAGAATTTGGTTTACGGAACATAACTTTTGTTAGACTTCATAAATTTAACGGAAACTTATACATATGAGAGGTTTAGAAAAGGAAGACATCTATTAATTTTGGGGTCAGTAGGTGGAAGGTCAAGGTCACACAGTTGATTTGCAAGGCGGGGGACCTGGAACACTGCTCTTGTTTTGCTTGTTCTGTTTCAAAATATATAGTTATTATAATCAATAAACATGTCTAGTCACATACATGTGCACTGTCAAATTTTATATCTAGGCTTTTGTTATCGACGAAGTTTTTTTTATCGAATAATCAATGTCGAAATTCACATAATGGATATAAAAATTATTAAAATGTTCTTTAATAGACTTCTTTGTTTTCTGTGTCTTTATTTCCAGACGAAAACTACTGATACCTATACGGACCTTTCAGTAATGAGTGAAATAGACATTGTGACATTTTCTTGTTTTCTTGTTTTTTTGTGTACTTTTGAGGAACAGGGTGTGTTCAGATAGTTTGTGGTTTTGTACAATGATTCCACGAATTTATATTTAAAGGCCATTAAAAGCTTGTCATTCAGTGGTAGTTCTGTTCCTTGTTGAAGGCTGAACCATGCCCTCTTTTTGTCACTTTTCAAGTCAGTTGGTTTGCGGGTTTTTGTCTCGTGGGTATTTACCCCACTTCCTTTTATTCTCGACCGTAGTATATTCATAGATATATTGGTCGTATTTACAAAGAAATGGACGTAACATATATATAAATGAGAGTTTACGGAAAAAGTACGTCTATGAATCTTAACGAACAAATCCCCAGCTTTGGAGTGAATCCACATATGATATAATTATTTACGAATATCTTAATTTTATAATGATCAATGTGCAGTACATAGCTTTAGTCTATTTCTGCAACAATCCGTACACCGAACATCAATATACAGTACATAAGGATATTTCAAAGAAAACACTTTTGGTTCATTTATGCATTTTGATGAAAGAATTATGTCACACGAGAGGTATTTATGAAAAAAAAGAAAAGCTTTTTAGTATTTTAAAGCCTTTTAACGCACCAATTTTAGCACCATCTCAGAATTTTAGGAACAATACTTGTTGGTCTGTGACTTCTGTGTTGAAATTCATTCGTTACAGAAGTCATAATAAGACTATATTTATATATACAAAGTGCTTATATACCGGAAATTATCAGCATGTTAAAATATATGAAAGAAAACATCATATAAAAGTGGAATCTTACCAAACATCTTGCTGCATCTCTAGTTTACTCGCATCGACTATCCTAATTTGCGACACATAAACTGCAAACTGCAATTTACTGTACACCATCGGCAATATCCGTGGTAGCGGGATACACGGTGGTAACATTACATCGGCTGTAATAATTCGAACCGAAATTTCTTAAATCTTGTAAGATATCTGCCTATATATTTTACAAGACTTAAGAAATTTCCACTGAAACCGGTTTCAACTATTAAAATTATCAAAATGTGTATAATTATAGTATAACTGATTTTGATATGCGAATACCTATAAAAATCTACACGAGTTACCTAACAACACATTAATTCACATATGCACCTAGTGCATGAGTGAATTATTAGTGTTTTTTGGTCACGAGTTTTACAAGTAAGTAAGTACATTTTATTTAAAGTCGGCACTTATGTACATACAACAAATAGCATGAGCTATATTAGCTCTTTCAACCGACTATAACATATATACAAGACAATCAAAATAAGATATTAGATATTTGCATGAGCTGCAGAAACATTTTTTCCCGCCACACCAGCTGGAAATATAGTTTTTAAACTGGTCAAATGAGGACATATTTCTGGCCTCATCTGGCAGTGTGTTCCACAGTCTTGCTGCTTCATATCAGAAAGAATTCTTACCGTACTTTGTTGTTCTTGGACGTGGGGTGTCAGCAGTATACCTAAAATTATAAGAATTATATTTAATTACTACAAGATTTTGTATTAAAAACTGGGCCTTTTTATTTATAATTGTGAAGGTCTCAAATGCAATATGAGCTATCATTATAAATAAATCAACTTTTTTGTATTTTGTTCTCCACAAAAATGCCAGGTAAGCGGACAGTGAAAGAGTGATAAATAGTTAAATTGCCGAATCTTTTTAATGTTTAACTATCCGCTTTAGAATATTTAATTGCCTTGCAGCCTTTTTACAAATGTTTGTGATATGTGTATCAAAATTAAAAAATAATATTATCATCTCGAGTTTTTGAGCCAACAGATATGGCTTGAAATTTCTCAGGATTAGCCTGCATTTTATTTATAGAAAACCAATTAATTATAGATATACTATCTTCCTGTAGGGAAGTTACAACTTTTCTAATGACTTGTGATTTAGACAGAGTGTTGTCGTCTGCATATTTTTACAGATCACACTTAATCACGAAAAAAAACAGATCATTTATGAAAATATGAAATAATATAGGACTCAAGAGATATATAGCCTTACGGAACACCTTTAACAATATCTAATATGTCACTTACATTTTGTCCCAATTTAACACACTGTTTCCTTTTGGATAAATAAATATGTAGCATATATTCACAGCTGAATTTGATAAACCATATGTTTTAAGTTTCATTAATAATAGGTCATGTGGAAGGCAGTCAAAGGCATAGGTAAATCCATTAATATAGCTGCTAGATATTCATTTTTATGAAGAGCTTTTTTCCAATCTTCAATCACTCGTAAAAGGGTTGACTGACAATTTTTTTTTTCATCCACTTGTCCGGCTAGGAACAAATAAGCGGTTACGTTTATACGTTGATCTTTACTTTTTTTTATAGTGGTTCTGATGTCCATTATCTACAGTGTGATCTCTCTTCTCAGCCACAATCTCTGTGCAGTGATGTCGATAAACTGTATCCAGATGGCATTGATATACTTGTCAACAATGCAGGTACATGTTTTACTATATGTTTATTTGACTTTTCTGTGATTTAAGTTCAAGTTTGACACAAATATTTTTGTGGCAAGCTTACATTTGAATTTGGGTCATTTGGTATGGTGTTTTTATCATTACGATTTCTAGTTGTTATAAATCCTGTGTCTATTTAAATGGGGTTTTGTATGGCACGCCGTTCTCGTCAAAAGTATGGGAGAAGATATTTGTTCAAAATTACACATCGAGAATTTTTGATTTTTTACTTCTACATGTGTATTTCCAAATGTGGTTGTGAATTTTAAAATTTTCGATGTGTAATTTTGAACAAATATCTTCTCCCATATTTTTGACGAGAACAGCGTGCCATAGTTTTGTCTCACGGATCAATACCCGATATTCTTCCATTGTCAAAGAAATAATAAAACTAAAGTTATAACGAAATCTAGTGAAACATATATTTACGACAATGACATAGGAAAGGACATTTTTGCAGTGTTTATATGGTGTATAAAATTTGATATATTTGATTTAATTTGAACGAGGGACTATTTCTCGTATATTTCGATATATTTCATAAACAAAACAACATTAAAACATGTATTAATATGTTAAAATTATATAACCAATTAACCTTTAACCCATATATTATCTGAAACGGCCAAAATGGTTTTGTTTACACTTACTCCTTGATTCTGTACACAAGTTTATTACATCAGTTATTTCTTAATGAATTGGTCTTAATGTAACTTGTTTAACCCCGCCGCATTTAATGCGCCTGTCCCAAGTCAGGAATGTATGGTCATAAATGTATTTGTCTCGGTTACCTTTATAGTTTAATTATTGATATTCTGACATTATCTTGTACCGCTGGACATTACTACTCATGAATTACTCCGAGGCCGTTCAGGGCTCGCGGCATGGTGTGTTTTTTTCCACTTTGTTTGGTTATATACTTGTGATTTTGTGTTTTTTTTTTTGTGGCTTCACTCCATTTCTGTTTTACGTTTACCAGTATTGACTGAAAGGCAATATCTCTTGTTTAAGTGGTGTTATCTTGATTTTGTCCGTATTTTCAGATCTCATCTACCTCAGTGAGCTTGAAATTAAGGATACTACAGAAACATCGAAGTCCACTTCATATTTGGATTTGTTTCTTGAAAGAGACAATAGGGTACATTTGAGGACAAAAATTTACGACAAACGTGATGACTTCAACTTTCCTATTGTTAATTTTGTTGATACCGGCATCGCCTGCATATGGCGTCTATGTTTCTCTGCTTATCCGATATTTAAGGGCATGCGTGATGTCATCATTTATGAAATTATACGGTCGTCATCACGAAATGATTGACCATTACAGTGTTCCAATATCTAAGATGATGTTGGACCTGTTCCTGCTGTCGTAACTTTTCATTTACCTCCACCGAATTGTGACTACCACCGGATTGATTTTGTTGAACTTCACGACGGGTGCCGTATACTGAGCAGGAACTGCTTACCCTTCCGGAGCACCTGAGTTCACTCTTGGTTTTTTATAGGAGTTGTTCATTAGTTTTTAGTATTTATTTGTTGTGCTTGTAGTTGTTCATTTGTTTCCCGGGTTTGTCTGTCTAATTGATTGCGTTTTTTTTTGGTTGCTTCTTAGGTATATTTGTCCTCTTTCAGAAAATAAGAAAACCATGTAGGTTAAGATTAAACAATTGAGATAGATATGGTCATTTCATATTAAAACTGTGTTAGTAGTTGTAAGATTTTTCCATAACATATGTTTTGACAGGAATCAACTTTGTAAAGTTTATTGACGAGTATCCAGTGGAAAAATGGAACAAATTGATGGCAATAAATCTGACAGCTCCGTTTATACTGACCAGACATTTCCTGCCTAACATGAAGAAAAAGGGTATGGCTCTTCTATGTACAAGAATTGCTCACTTTTATAATGTTTAGAATTGTTGCTATGATTGCATTTCTTTGAGTGAACTAGAATGATGGAAGTGATGGTGTCTTCCACTAATTAGTAAATACACTTTTAACTGTAAAGGTGGTAGACTGGAACTAGGGATGCATTTGGGTAAAAAAAACGACGATACATTACTATCGTACACTGGTTTTCATCTTAAAATATTTTTTTATGCTATACACATTTGGTGTCACTAGTATATTCATTAGATATTTAGTATATGTTGTGAATGTTACTCATCGTGGGAGGTCACCGGACGACCCCTAGATGTATGAATCTACGGCCTTATTTATTTTAATGGAATTTAATCTCATTGATTCATTTCCATATATGTCACTGTGACAGAATTCTCCAAGGGTATCAACGTTTTAGTTGGTAGTATTTCAGTATATTTAACAGTATGATAATAATAAACACATACATACAAATGATAAATTCAAAGTTGGTAAGGTCTCAGTTGATGGTATCTGATCCAGCCCGATCCGGAATCGATCTGGTCTATGCCTGTCCGATCTGTAATATAGTATCAACCACAGGGGCCCAACTTCTGAATATTTATTTATTTATTATTTTTATTATTTATTTTTTTGTTGTCTTATTTCATGAGTACTTTTAATAAATATTTACTATAACAACGAATATTCTGGGTTTATTATCAATGTACTATATACTATCCACGTCCTTATACTAAAAAATCCTTAAGAATGCAAAGTACCCATTCGGTTCTATGATAATCTCCATATGGGGTTACCAAGATATGAAAGAAAATTTCATAAAATAAAAATTAATTTCTTGAAAAATAACAGCACCTCAGTTAAGTGGAAATGTATCCGATTAGTTTAATGCAACGAAAATGGTACGTTCCCATAGCTTATGAGGCTCAAAAGGGGGGATAAAGTTTTGCTAAAAATCGGCGGGTACCCACTTAAATCATTGAAATTACCAACATTCTCAAAAGCTAGTTTGAAATTGTATAATCTCACATCTTTCGAAGGAAGAACCACTGCCGTTTAAAATTATTTATTATTTAATTTAATATTGACCAATGGGCAGCGAGTCTCACATTCATTTCTCCGCTAAATGTTCACAAGATGTCTGCGCCCAGCTGGAAGTTAAACAACAATTCATACATCCATCAATCTCCCCCAAAAAGAATGATCTTCAAAATCCAGTCGTCATTTTACCAAAATGCGCCACCAAACTCTTTAATTCGACAAGCGAAGTCAAAATTTCGCATATTTCGGTTCGAAAGCAACGTTATTGTATATAAGTCAATGAGAATCGGAGTTGCTTCTCTTTGACAGGCAATAGGGAAGTAACGAGGAACGTTGCTTTGGACGCGAAATATAAATTTTGACTTCGCCCGTCAAATTATCGAGTTTAATGTCGTATCTTGGTAAAATGAAGATTGGAATTTGAAGATCATTCATTTTAGAGGAGATTGAGGGCAGATATGAAATAAATTGTCACATGGAAGTATTTTTAATTGATTTTAATGCCGGCAGGGGTATGCAATCTAAGATGGTGGCTTATATCGTTTTAGGATTTTTTAGTATAAGGTCGTGGATAGTATATATATATAGCACATTGATAACAAACGCAGAATATTCGTTGTTATGGTAAATATTTATTAAAAGTACGCATGAAATAAGACAAAACAAAAATAAAATAATAAATAAATAAATATCCAGAAGTCGGGCCCCTGTGGTATAATATCCAGAAGTCGGGCCCCTGTGGTATAATATCCAGAAGTCGGGCCCCTGTGGTATCAACTCTTTTGTAAATTAGTATTCTGATATATCATTTTTTCAATGTCAAAATTTTCAACATTTAAACCTATTTTCAACAAGTAGACAGTTGTTAATGTCATACTTTTATCCCCCCAAAAAAACAACAAAAAACATATCAATCAAAATTAGATAATTGTATAAAGCTAGGAAAGAAATAAAACATTTAAAAAAATTGCACAACTGAACATATTTGAAAATGACGAAAATTTGCTTCTTTGCAGATCTGATTTTTTTTAGAGATGGGGTTTCGTATGTAATATTATAGAAATATAAATTTTCAGAAATAACATAATTTCATTAAAAGTCCAAGATGAAAAATAAAATTCTCCTATAATTTAATGACGCCGGTTATGCTTATGCTGGCGATAAAAGTTTGCCTGCAGATTGTTTCTATATAACAGCCACTTTTGTCGCTGCAGTTACTTTGTTCCGGCTGAATTTTTCAACTAGTTTGTTTTGGATTGTTTTCAACTAGTAATTCTATTCAAAACGTGTATAAAATATATTTATATCTGAGTTTTATAACTGGCTAATTTGATTCGGGGAAATCAAAGGAAAAGATCCACAGTGAAAGTTTGAAGCAAAAATCATGACACCTTGCCTAAGAAATCTAAGAAAAAAGCAGAATTCACCACTATTCAAAACATCTTAACAAAACAAGGACTTTATATGCAACGTTTACAAGGTTGCGACTGAAAAAAATTAACGTTATAAAATAAGATTTATGCAAACAGTTTCGTATTAGAGATGACCATGATATTGACGAACGAACGTACGAAAGCGTAACTTGACGAATCGTACGAAACGGGAGCTGTTGTGTACATAGTGATGTAAAAACGCATGTTGAAGTAAAGTAATTACCAGTATTTAACAAAATTAAAAAATAATAGAATTACTAAAGGTTCAATCCTTGTAGTGCACATGGTAGATCTCCTTAGCTGAAATTTGGCTTCCTATTTCGGTATTTTTGGTTCTTGTTTTAAATTAAGTTTGATTTTTGGTCTTCCAAATGTTTCGGTTTTAATGCTGCGGATGAGAGGTAACTCCTTGAAATGCGTCGTATACAGCATAGTATAAATTTACTATATCTAATATTAGTATCTTTGGATTGTTATTTTGTATCGTCTAGTTAAAAGAAGATTTTACCTGTCTCTGTAGCTAACTCCTTTCGTTAATAATTTAATGTTTTCTACAATAGCAAAAGGTGCACTCGATTTACAAGCCTCGATAGGATATCCATACTCAGTAGGATTAAAATTTATCAAGTCCAAAGACACGTGTTTTTGGGAAAATTTATGGACCGCAACATACTTCCTTCATGCACGTATGCACATGAGGATCTAACAACCTACCAACTTTCATGTGTATCTGAATACCATGCCAGAGGAGTTGCGATGAGTAAGTTCATATCGGAAAGAATTTTTAAGTACAAAGGTCCCTAAATCTGGGAAAATCAATGGACTGGAACATCCTTACTTCATGCTTAACTTTATATGAGGATCTAACAATCTCCTAACTTTCATTTACAGCCAACAAACCATGACAGGGGAGGTTCGATGACAAGATGCATACTATATACGCGCAAACTTTTAAGTCCAAAGGGACATAACTCTGGGAAATGACAATGCATCTATAAACTGGATCTACAGTGAGGTTTACACATCATTGTCAGGGACTGATTAAAGTTTCATGGAGCTTACACAAAGGACACAGGAAGTTGGTCGGAACAGACAGACAGACAAAGTGATTCCTATATAACAACAAACTTCGTTTGCAGGGAGGAAGGGGGTATAAAATTTACGAATGACATACACATGTACTCCATGCCTCAACCGCATTAATAATTTTGAGTCGTTTAATGTGTTTCCATTAGTTCTATTTTAGTAACTTCCACCAGGACCATTCCAACAAAACTTTTGAAAGGATTTTGTCTGAATATTCTACTTTTAGTAACAGCGGTCCTGATTATACGACAATGATGAAAAGAGGCCATTCCAGCAAAATTTAATCATAAATAGGCTTTCAAAAGTTGGTTTTTGGTTTTATCATTATTATTATCATTATTATTATTATTATTATTTTCTGATAACAGCAGCCATATTAGATGTGGGCCATGGTCATAGGAGTTGATTAAAATGTGAAAAGTTAACGGACGGACGGAGGAAAAACCGACAAACGAACAGACAGACGCCCGATGGTGACGTCGGGTCGTATGCGCTTAAAACAAGCACAGGTTTAAAAGGAACAGACACTTGTATTGTAGTGCTGCCGAACTAACTTGATTTATACTTGTGAAAATCTAGAAAACAGTTTTATGGATACTACATTTTTTTAATCTGACAAAAAACTTGTCCATAAAGCGATCAGGTTTTTCTTCCAGCTTTTCGGATCTTTCAATAATATCAGCATATTGTATATAAGCCTCTATTGCCATGTCTGACGTCTTTTTCTTCGCATTTATATTTGTTTGAGCATTGCAAAAGTCGTCAGTGCACTCGATTAATCCTATGCGTGATGTATATTTCAATATGCTTTCAACAGTAATTAACAACCACATTGTATCGTAAGATATGTAACACTTTCTGAAACTTTTAAACGTCTTTCATTTATAATATGAAAACATTTTTAAAATCTGCATATTTTATGCATTTCTATCTATTATCGTGATTGCATCCAAATACAGTTTAAATATGATAACATCTTCATAAGTTTAAAGTACGTCTGTAAACGTACAATTACCGCTCCTATGACGTTCGTTCGTCGAGATAGGGTCGTTCGTCAATATCCCGGTCATCTTTAATAAGACAACCGGTTTTACCAGAACAAGAAGTTTGAAATCTATATAATTATTTGAATGTAAAACCAAATTATGTCAGCCTCAATTTTTCGTCGAAATGAAGCAAATGTTTACGATTATTGTCCGAAAATGCGTCCGGAAACTATTTGACATTATTATAGTTAGGAATTCAAGCCGATGGAACGCCGTAATATTTCGTGAATAATACATTTTTGTAAGGATTTGAAGTGGTACAATTACTTATAAAGATTCATATAAGACACGATACCCATTTGTACATTTGACGAAAAAACGACAAACAAAGAATTTCGTCTATTGTGGTCTATTGTCAGAGCGAAATGGTTGGACCTGAAGTATTCTTAAATTGGTATTTTCTGTGATCAAATTTACGTTTTGTCCTATAATATTTCTTTCTTCACCTCTTCGGAACAATTTGATAACATCCTTTCGGAATTTGTTTCCACTTAAGATGTATAAACAAAAGTTGACTGTGTTATTTGTATACATCAGAATGTTTGTCACTGGCCACATAAGACTTAGGACAGCAAGGTCATAATGTGACCTTGCTTCCTGGTACCATTTATTGTAGCAAATGATGTAAATGCTGATGGGTGTTGTCGACAACAGGAACACGGTATTCAAAGACACCATGGTGACTGTCATAGACGTTATCCTGTTATTTTGTTGAGTCTGATTTGTGACAGGTCCAGTTCTTGCAAGATTTCGTTTTGAAGCGATTACTTTTGCAAGAATCATAACATTTCCAACTACCAATATAATCGATGGCAAAGCACAAAAGACACAAAAATCAAGCCAAGTCCAGATATAATTGAAAAAATAATCGTATTCATCTGTAAGATATGTACAACGATAGATCTCTGTTTTGTTACCATCATATTTGGTCATATCTCCATTTCCAACTAGCATGTGGCCGTTAAAAAGAAGCAAAACCACACCTGTGATCAACGTAATTGCAATGGCTTTCATCTTGGTAAAGAATATCTTAAATTTAATTGGACTGTAGGTCAGGCCTACCCGATCAATAGTTACGAAAACTAACATCCATGCGGAGAAATCTAATGCAGAGTACAGTGTCCACAGATGAATTTTACATCCTGAAACGGACAATTCTCTTACATCTACATCAAAGGTGTATAATATCCAGTTTCGTAATAGTCCTGTATTGAGAACGAGAAGATCAGAGATAGCCAGGCCTGTCAGGTATACAGTGCATACAGATATCCGAATGGGTTTCCTGTTTAAAACAAGAATGGACAGGAAACTTCCGATCGTACCAAGAATTAGCATTATTGGTGGCAAAATTCTCCACAAATAAATCCCCGCAATATGTTCATCATAATCCGTATAATCATCGCCAGGATATACTGTGGTGTCGTTCGTTTTTGTGCTTTCTTTGCCATCACAATTATCATACAAACATGGCTCGACAGTAACGTTGCTCCACATCATGGTATTTTGCCGGTAAATTATCCTGAACTGCCGCTTGTCACAACAGGTCGGCAAATACGTGTGACTATACCATTTTCAGACTGATAAAATTCAACACTTTAAGAATAATGTTTATTACAGTTTTTCGTCAAAATGTTAACTATAATACATAAAATTATCACATTTTATCACCATTCTGACGCGTGAAGTTAATTTACATGCGATAAATGTGTTTCCATGGATTTTTACAACATGGCACCAAAAGTGTTAATTATAAATTGTACACACACTCAGTGTGTATGAGATAAAAATCTATTTTTCAAAATGTGACGTCCATAATTCTTACCGTAACTTGCCATGAAAAAATATACCATAATCTAAACAATGTTGGTTAATTTCTTTCATTTATGACCTCTCTCTCTTTCTCTCTCTTTAATGTATTTCCGATTCCAGAAGCGATAGATGAGGAAATCTCAGATTCATGAAATATCCCAGACTATTTTTATCCAGGGACATACTAAATTACCATTATGTTTTCACCTTTGTACTAGTCTCTCACAAATACTGTCACATTAGATTTCAGGTGCTACGGAAGGGTAAAATACCCCGGCTGTTCCGGGTATTATGATGCCAGTCGTGCTTTAGGGACCGTTTAATATTTATCAGATGGATGGGCCGGTGCAAAATGGGGCGGGGCAAGCACATTTTTGTGTAATTATTTGGATGGTCGAGATCCTTTTTTCAATATGTATAGTGGATGGGCCAGAACTTATTTTATAGGAAAAAAAATTGTCGGTGTGTAGGAAATTTCTTTTGCAGGCACACAAAACATAATAAAAACAAAAATAATAATTTTAATATGATTTTAATGTATTTTAGAAATAATTAAATCATGTAACATGAAAACACAACATTTTAAAACTTTGATGAACTAACAATTTTCACATGAATGGAGTTATCTCCCGTGTATTAAAGCTTGTAAAATTATACTTGTTTAATATATTCAGTATATAGCTTCTGATCAATGCTTAAAAATATAAAATAACTATAGAAATAGATTTGCTAATTTCAAAATGACAGTATAACGTCAAGATCACATGTATTTAAAAAAAAGAAAATTATTTGTTCGACTTTGAATAATACCAGAGGCTGTCCTCTATTACATGTTTCAGTGATAGATAATATTATCGTATGGATGATATTCTATATTAATCTTAAAGACAGATATAGGATCAATATATATAGCAATGTTTTGTTCCAAAAATATTTCAAACACCAGTTTTACAGTGTACAAATATTTCTATTATATTTCAAGAACCAAGCAGGATATAATTAAGGTACATGTTTTAAAGGAAAATCAGAAAGGTTTTATTAAATGAGTTTTTGTGGTGCAATTAAAAGATATGCAGATAATGTATACCTCCCATATTTTGAATGGGCTTGAGTAAAAATGTAAAAAGGGATCTGAATTCAATACAAAACTGTTAGAAAGGGGAGATTGATTAGCAATATAATTTACTGTCATTTTAAGAACTTTGATGAGTTTCACATGCCAGTAAATAAATATCAATTCTATTCTTGTCAATTGTTATTCAAGAAATTTCAAAACTATAAACCTCTTTGTTTTTTTTTTAACTATAATCACGATTTATAAAAGATTATGATATTCTTAAGAGTTTCGGTTTTTACTTGATAAATAATAAGGAAATTTTTATATATGTATTTCAAAGGATTTTGAGCATTTTTAATATAAAGACAGTAATAACACAATGAAAATGAGCAATATGCAAAATATAAAACAAAAAAAAACATAACAAAAATAAAAACTGAATAAGAAATTGTATAAACATGTAGATATATATCAAATTAAAAAAATAAAAATAAACAATAAATATCTAAACATTATTCAAATGACCCAATATAATTGGAATAAAACTGAAAACAGCAAAGAAAAAGAACCCAAATCATTATTGATTGTCTTTAAGTTTTAGAGGGGCAAGCACTTTTTTCATAGAATTTTTGAGATGGACAAGCACTTTTTTGCAGAATTTAAAAGGATGGGCATCAACTTTTTAAATGAAACAATATTAAGAATGCACCTGCCCATCCCTCTGATAAATATTGAACGGTCCCTTAAACATTTTCTTATTTTCTTGTGTGAATATAAACACAAAAATGTTTTTATGAGATGTACAACTATTTTGTTTTGCAACAGTTACTATAATTTTTCGGTTGATATTTGCCCGCTGTTATGTTATCAGTTTGAACAAAAATAAATTATTGTTAGATATTTTCCATTTTCAGGTGATCATGGTGATAATGATTTTCGTGTTTCCATGGTATTTACATGAAATGTGAAAAAAGTTAATTAAGGATTCGCATAGTTCTATTTTTATAAATGATACCGTGATGAAATTCAATATATTATATATACATTGTATATATTTAATGATGAAATGTATTTATCAATACATGTATATATTTCGATCAAATATTCATAATAAATTTTATTTAACTAATCCGCAATAAAGGATTATCATCAATGACAATAAATTTTATTTAACTAATCCACAATAAAGGATTATCATCAATGACAATAAATTTTATTGAACTAATCCACAATAAAGGATTATCATCAATGACAATAAATTTTATTGAACTAATCCACAATAAAGGATTATCATCAATGACAATAAATTTTATTGAACTAATCCACAACAAAGGATTATCATCAATGACAATATAACAATAACACAATAACAACAACAAAACAATTGATATTTACATACAAATTATAATATATCTTGATCTGACTGAGGGGCATCATTTAAAACTTTATATATGCATAACTTTTATGTCTTTGATAGATGAGAAAATACTAATTATTATTATAAAAATATCTATATTTATAATATTTATTTGTGATATAAGTGTTATTGAAATGCATTGATATAGCTGCTACATTTGCTAAATTTTCCCTTGAGATAAAAGCATTAAGTTTAATATACATTTGGCTAATATTTTGTTGACTTTGTTGAACTTTACGACGGGTGTCCTATACGGAGCAGAAACTGCTTACCCTTCAAAAGCACCCGAGTTCACTTCTGATTTTTATAGGAGTTCGTGTTGTTCATTGTTTTTCAGTTTTCAGTGTTTATTTGTTGTGTTTGTGGTTGTTGATTTGTCAAATGGATTGCGTTTTTTTTTTTTTTTTTGGTTTGCTCCTTAGGTAAATGTGTCCTTTTTGAATACGACATTTTGTTATGTCACAGTCATTACTGTGAAAAATAAAATAAAGTTTCTCTGTGTCAGATAGTTATGAAAATGACGGTGAAATACATGTTAGTATTTAAAAAATGAGACACGTTGCTCAGAAAGTGCAGAACATTTTATAGAAAATGTATTTCGTCTTCCACTTCAGCAATACGTTGAAAACCGAAACTATAACTCGAATTCAAATGAACAGATTTAGTTAGCAAAATGAGAAAAAGTAAAACTAGAAATAAACTGCACATTTATTTATTTATTTATGTATTTATTTATTCATTTTTTATTTATTTATTTATTTATTCATTTATTTATTTACAAGTTTGACCGTTTATATAGGTATACGACGTGTTTTATTTTATTTTGCTTATTTACTTCCGTCCTTCCAAATAATACATCACAGAGGCTTGTAGAGCGCTCTGCTAGTTACCCTTACCCCCAAACATTTGGGGGGGGGGGTAACTAGCGGTGCGCTCTACTAGAAATACACGATTATTTTTCATGATCCCGGGGTTGTCTCTTTTTAATTTATATCTTATGTGAAAGCTTCCAAGACCTTGATAATAAATTGGATGATTGCAAGTTATTAAAAAACATTCCGCAAGTTTTAAAATATTTCTAAATTAGCAGAGGGGAGTGGGAAGAGGAGATGTGATCACGGTTAATAGAAGATAAAATTTTACCCAATTGGGAAAACAAAGTAGAACTTATCGTACGAACTTTACGGAAGAAGTGAGATCAGAAGTTACGCGCGCCGTGTGTTCACCTGAATTTAAAAATGTCCGAAAAGAATGTTTCTATAAAATAAATAAGGAAAAGGCAGCTCCACAGACCCCACCCCGCCCAGTCAGAAAAAAAGAAATGGCCCTAGACCCAAACTCTTCCCATAAGCTATAAATAGACCTTCAGACATTCTTGTTTCAGACGAGAAAACCCATTCAAAAACCGTTGAGTTGAATGCGACCCTACCGATGGATAAGAAATTTGAAACTTGAACTATCTCGGAAAGACTCGAAAAATTATAATCTTGCAAATCGGCTATAGTGAGATTTATTTTCGAAATTTTACTGGTATATTTTATTGGCATGACAAAAATAATTGATTGAAAGCTCAGTGAAATTGACAACGTGCAGATTTTATAAATTTTAAGCGTAATTTTCCAGAAAGTTGAACGCATGTTCGAACCACATTTGGAAGGACAGAAACATAGAAGAAAACAGTGGGTCTTGGGGGTAGTATGGGTGGGGGAGTTTGGCGATGAGGGGTGCCGGGGTTCACAGCGACTTTCTTTATTTTGTTTTAAAAAATTTCTTTACAGAAAGGAAGGATTAAAAATAAAAAAAAAGGATCCCGAGTTCCCAAAAAATCGCACTCCATGAATTGCCCTGGATACACCACTGCTAATTAATAGCAATCTTTTGAAATTTGGCCGGATTTTTTTTATATACTCTCTAGGGTCAGATCCACACATTACAAAAATAGGGCGCTATATTTTTTTGCTCTAAAAGTTAGCCGCGGGCAAACATTTGGCCAAAGAATTCCCGTAGTAAATTTTATAAATTTTTAGATAAGGTAACCCCAACCCGGAGGCGGGTCAAATTTAATTTTATTTTAGGCAGTTGATTTTATTGTAAAATAAAATCAACAGACTTGAATGCAAAACTAATGAACATCGATGTTAAACGAACAGCTTAAAATAAAATCAACGGACAAATGCAAACATCTACCGATAACCTAATTAACGCCAGGCGGCGGTGTGATTCTGCTGTAGATAAAAGTATTGATCTAGGAATCCAGGAAGTATCTACAGCCCGGATCTACAGTGAGATTTACACATCATTGTCAGGGACTGTATAAAGTTTCATGAAGTTTAGACAAAGGACACGGGAAGTTGGTCGAGACAGACAGACAGACAAGGTGATTCCTATATAACCCCAAACTTCGTTTGCAGGGAGGAAGGGGGTATAAAATTTACGAATGACATACACATGTACTCCATGCCTCAACCGCATTTATAATTTTGAGTCGTTTAATGTGTTTCAATTAGTTCTATTTTAGTAAATTCCACCAGGACCATTCCAACAAAACTTTTAAAAGGATTTTGTCTGAATATTCTACTTTTAGTAACAGCGGTCCTGATTATACGACAATGGTGAAAAGAGACCATTCCAGCAAAATTTAATCACAAATAGGTTTGCAAAAGTTGGTTTTTGGTTTTATTATTATTATTATAATTAATATAATGATTTTTGATAACAGCAGCCATATTAGTTGTGGGCCTTGGTCATAGGAGTTGATTAAAATGTGAAAAGTTAACGCACGGACGGAGGGACAACGGACAAACGAACAGACGACAGACGCCCGATGGTGACGTCGGGTCGTATGCGCTTAAAACAAGCACAGGTTTAAAAGGAACAGACACTTGTATTGTAGTGCTTCCGCACTAACTTGATTTATACTTGTGAAAATCTAGAAAACAGTTTTATGGATACTACATTTTTTTAATCTGACAAAAAACTTGTCCATAAAGCGATCAGGTTTTTCTTCCAGCTTTTCGGATCTTTCAATAATATCAGCATATTGTATATAAGCCTCTATTGCCATGTCTGACGTCTTTTTCTTCGCATTCATATTTGTTTGAGCATTGCAAAAGTCGTCGGTGCACTCGATTAATCCTATGCGTGATATATATTTCAGTAATTGATAACCACATTGTAACGTAAGATAGGTAAGTCTTTCATTGATATTATGAAAACATTTTAAAAATCGGTATATTTTATGAATTTTTATCTATTATCGTGATTGCATCCAAATACAGTTTAAACATGATAACATCTTCATAAGTTTAAAGTACGTCTGTAAACGTAAAATTACCGCTCCTATTACGTTCGTTCGTCGAGATAGGTTCGTTCGTCAATATCCTGGTCATCTTTAATAAGACAACCGGTTGTACCAGAACAAGAAGTTTGAAATCTATATTATTTAAATGTAAAATCAAATTATGTCAGCCTCAATTTTTCGTCTAAATGAAGCAAAAGTTTACGATTATTGTCCGAAAATGCGTCCGGAAACTATTTGACATTACTATAGTTAGGAATTCAAGCCGATGGAACGCCGTAATACATTTTTGTAAGGATTTGTAGTGGTACAACTTCTTATAAAGATTCATATAAGACACGATACCCATTTGTACATTTTACGAAAAAACGTCAAACAAAGAATTTCGTCTATTGTGGTCTATTGTCAGAGCGAAATGGTTGGACCTGAAATTGTTGGTATTTTCTGTGATCTAATTTACGTTTTGTCCTATAATATTTCTTTCTTCACCTCTTTGGAACAGTTTGATAACCTCCTTTCGGAATTTTTTTCCGCTGAAGATGTATAAACCAAAGTTGATTGTGTTATTTGTATACATCAGAATGTTTGTCACTGGCCACATAAGACTTAGGACAGCAAGGTCATAATGTGACCTTGCTTCCTGGTACCATTTGTTGTAGTAAATGACGTAAATGCTGATAGGTGTTGTCGACAACAGGAACACGGTATTCAAAGACACCATGGTGACTGTCATAGACGTTATCCTGTTATTTTGTTGAGTCTGATTTGTGACAGGTCCAGTTCTTGCAAGATTTCGTTTTGAAGCGATTACTTTTGCAATAATCATAACATTTCCAACTACCAATATAATCGATGGCAAAGCACAATAGACACAAAAATCAAGCCAGGTCCAGATATAATTGAAAAAATACTCGTATTCATCTGTAAGATATGTACAACGATAGATTTCTGTTTTGTTACCATCGTATTTGGTCATATCTCCATTTCCAAATAGCATGTGGCCGTTAAAAAGAAGCAAAACCACGCCTGTGATCAACGTAATTGCAATGGCTTTCATCTTGGTAAAGAATATCTTAAATTTAATTGGACTGTAGGTCAGGCCTACCCGATCAATAGTTACGAAAACTAACATCCATGCGGAGAAATCTAATGCAGAGTACAGTATCCACAGATGAATCTTACACCCTGAAACGGACAATTCTCTTACATCTACATCAAAGGTGTATAATATCCAGTTTCGTAATAGTCCTGTATTGAGAACTAAAAGATCAGAGATAGCCAAGCCTGTCAGGTATACAGTGCATACTGATATCCGAATGGGTTTCCTGTTTAAAACAAGAATGGACAGGAAACTTCCGATCGCACCAAGAATTAGCATTACTGGTGGCAAAATTCTCCACAAATAAATCCCCGCAATATGTTCATCATAATCCGTATAATCATCGCCAGGATATATTGTGCTGTGGTTCGTTTTTGTGCTTGCTTTGCCATCACAATTATCGTACAAACATGGCTCGACAGTAACGTTGCTCCATACCATGGTATTTTGCCGGTAAATTATCCTGAACTGCCGCTTGTCACAATTGCAGGTCGGCAAATACAACGTGTGACTATACCATTTTCAAACTGATAAAATTCAACAATTAAGAATAATGTTTGTTACAGTTTTTTCGTCAAAATGATAACTATAATGCATAAAATTATCACATTTTATCAGCATTCTGACGCGTAAAGTTAATTTACATGCGATAAGTAATAATAAATGTATTTCCATGGATTTTTACAACATGGCACCAAAAGTGTTAATTACAAGATTGTACACACAATCATTGTGTGTATGAGATAAAAATCTATTTTTTCAAAATGTAACGTCCATAATTCTTACCGTAACTTGCCATGAAAAAATATACCATAATCTAAATAATGTTGGTTAATTTCCTTCTCATTTATGACCTCTTTCTCTCTCTCTCTCTCTCTCTCTCTCTCTCTCGCCCTTTATGTATTTCCGATTCCAGTAAGGCACAAAAAGCAAATCTCAACTAATTCAACCATGTTTAGCAAAGCTCAACTATTTCAACTTCTTTTGACAGATATAACTATGATAACCATGCTTGGCATTAACCACTTCAGCTGTTTGGTTAAAGCTATGTTTGACATTTGGTTTTAAAATAAAACAAAATACAGTTTGGCTGGTAATTTGTCATAAACAAATAAACAATAAACTGTTCAAAGTCAACTGCTCTACATCAAATGTTCAAAGATTCAACTAGCCACCAAGTTAAAACTTGTGACATTTAAACTATTGGGCGGTCCAATAGTAAAATTATATAACCGCTGGGAAGTCCAAAGCGGTGACATCGGATAAATTACGCCACTGGTTATGGCACGCCGTTGTTATATTTATTGAATTTCGAGATATCTTATTTAGTTAAATAAGATATCTTATAAACTAATTGAGATATCTTATAAATTAATAGAGATATCTTATTTAACTGGTTATAAAGATATCTTATTAAATATATAAGATCTCTCTATAAGTTAATAAGATATCTCTATTAGTTTATAAGATATCTTATAAACTTTATAAGATATCTAATAAAGTATGTGTTTAAAAGATATCTTTATAAAGAAGTAAGATATCTTATTAACTAATAGAGATATCTTATAAATTAATAGAGATATCTTATAAACAAATAGAGATATCTTATAAACTTATAGAGATATCTTATAAACTAATAGAGATATCTTATAAAGTATTAGGATATCTTTAATTTTTATAAGATATCTTATTTAATTTGAAAGTAAATAAGATATCTTTATAAGTTGATAAGATATCTCTATTAGTTTATAAGATATCTCTATTAATTTATAAGATATCTTATAAACTAATAGAGATATCTTATAAATTAATAGAGATATCTTATAAATTAATAGAGATATCTCATAAACAAATAGAGATATCTTATAAACTTATAGAGATATCTTATTAACTTATAGAGATATCTTATTTAACTTGTTATAAAGATATCTTATTAAATATATAAGATATCTCTATAAGTTAATAAGATATCTCTATTAATTTATAAGATATCTTATTAACTATATAAGATATCTTTTATATAGTTAATAATAGAGATATCTTATTTACTTAATAAGATATCTTATAAACTAATAGCGATATCTTATAAACTAATAGAGATATCTTATAAACTTATAGAGATATCTTATTAACTAATAGAGATATCTTATTAACTTATAGAGATATCTTATTTACTTTCAAATTAAATAAGATATCTTATAAAAATTAAAGATATCTTAATACTTAATAAGATATCTTGTTAAATAAATAAGATATCTTGGAATTTGAATAAATATAAAAACGGCGTGCCATAACAGGTTACTTGAATATCTCACTCGATGGCACAAGCTAGGCTATATTCGTTTATTACATTGAGTGAGGTGAAATACCGGGATTTCCGAGTGAAATCAAATTCGATAATTCACCCAGTGAAATCGAAAGTCATATTTCACTCTAGGAAGTGACGTAACAATAGCTGTCGCCAACGACGTTGCTATACAATGGTCGACGCGCAATCATATAAAAACTTAATCCCTTGTATTTTCTCGTTAAAATTTCTGAATACATGGAATATTTCAATGTAATAAACAGAATAACTAATCTTGAAATTCGAAGTTCACTTTCGATTTTTATAGGAGTTTGTGTTGTTCATTGTTTTTCAGTTTTCAGTGTTTATTTGTTGTGTTTGTAGCTATAATGAATTTTTTTTTTTTTTTTTTTTTTTTTGGTTTGGTTTGCTCCTTAGGTAAATTTGTCCTCTTTGAATACGACATTTTGTTATGTCACAGTCATTACTATGAAAATAATATAAAATTTCTTTGTGTCAGATAGTTCTGAAAGTGACGGTGAAATACATGTTAGTATTAAAAAAATGAGACACCTTGCTCAGAAAGTGCAGGACATTTTATAGAAAAATGTATTTCATCTTCCACTTCAGCAATACGTTGAAAACCGAAACTATAACTTGAATTGAAATTAACAGATTTAGTTAGCAAAATGACAAAAAGTAAAACTAGAAATAAACTGCACATTTATTTATTTATTTATTTATTTATTTATTTACAAGTTTGACCGTTTATATAAGTATACGACGTGTTTTATTTATTTTGCTAATTTTCTTTTCATTTACTAAATTTTATTTTTTCGATGAAAGATGTAGACTAGTTGCTGCTATTCTGTAATTTATAAATAATAGTACAATGTCTAGCGTAAGTTAATTTTAAAAAAAAAATCATGATTCTAGCCAATGTTTAAAATGTATTGCTATAGACGCACCTCAAAAGATACGACATCATTGAAATGTTGAGAGAATTTCAATTTGTGAGAAGCTTTTTTTCCAAAAGGAGCTTCTTATAGTACAAAAATAATAAAAATCGAAACAATCGATTGTTGCTTTTCATCTTAGGGTCTTTATGAACAACGGAATATGTATCATACTTTCTATATAAAGGCCCACATTTTAAGTTTCGAAAATCCGTTTATTTATTTGTATATTTATATATGATTTAAGTTTTAGTAGTCTTCTGTATTATTTACATTGGTACAAGATATAGGCAATATAATTAATATGCACATTGTCGGAAAATATAAGTTTATTTGTAAGATTTTTAGAAACAGGTAGAAATGCAAGGTTTATTTTCGCGGCGAATACAAATAAATTGTATATTTTACGACAGTGTATTGTTTTTATCCATTAGCTTATTTGTAGACTGTTCTGATATTTCAGGCAGTGAATATTACCATTGGAACAATTTGTAATTGAACAGCTTATAGACAGACTTATATACTTGTACAATTGTTATTCTTATTGATTATTTAAATAAAAAAATCAACAACACAACTTTATTTCATCTCTTTTCCCAACAAATTAAAAACACCACGACATCTACAGGACACCATCAAGATAATTCAGAAAAATGTTAGAAGATTAATCTGTCCAGGAAAATATCCGTTTTATCATAACTCGTACTATATTTGGTAACTGGCTAACGAATGCAATTTTTTTCAGTAGTCTTATTAGCCCATAAATCAGCTAATTGCAGAAGAAAACAATTATAAAAAAAATCTGAAAATTTATGTTTATATATATTGTTATGACACATTTAGTAGTAATACGTTTGATTTTCATGGCAGATATGACCGGAATTGTGTGTCCCATATTTGCACTAGATCGTTAAAACCCATATTTGCCCTGGAGAGATCCAACTTTGCCCTCGCAAATCCATATTGGCCCTGGAGATATGTGATAAATAGATTGTGACATCGGATTTTCCACATTAGCCCTGGTGTCAGCCCTCGACTGATATTGGCCATTCGGCAAGCCCTCGGGCTAAATTTTAGAGTCTCGGGTTGAAACCAGGGCCAATATGGAAAATGCAATGTAATAATTATAGATTATCAGGGCCGATATGGAAAATGACATATTATAGTCTATTTATCACATATTTAAGGCTACTAAAAAAATATTAATTCAACAAATGTAATAGGAACATTCAACTTGACAAAACACTAGACTTTGAGAGGTTTTAAATGTCAATGAGTTTATCTGATATTCTTTAAAAACGTATTATTCACTTATCGGATCTGTAAATGTTAATTGGATCTATTATTTAATAAAAAAAAAAGAAAATTGTCTTTTATCATTTTGAAGAATTACCTTGTATATTAAGTACATGTTCATCTTGCCATGTATGTTTCAAGTAGCACTACAACTGGTACATTATCATCATTATAATTTTTGTTGATGCTGCTGTATCATCCTCGGAAACACCGAGGAGTCCTGCTACACCGGACGTCATAGTATGTACCGGAAGCAAAATCCGGTTATCAGCCCGGGCCAATAACCAGTTATTTGATAACTTCATTTGACTTCCGGTTATTAGCAAACATGCAAAAGTGAACTTACCAATACTTAATATGTGATGATCAGTAAACATTATTATGTAAACAGTACGATATGGGGGAAAGTTCATTAGGTCAAAGCTCAAATACAAACAAAGAGAATAATGACGTAACCAAAACAAATCGACAAAAAGAACACAAAAACCAGAATTAGATCATGTATACTCTAAACAAGGGTTATCATTTGAAAGTAACTTCTTACTACAAAACAAAACAATCATGCATGATATTTGTGAAGGAAAAAAAACTAAACAAAGATTGTTTTAGGTTGGGGACGAATCATCAACATATCGTCCGTCCAGGGAACCGTAAGTGCGCCCGGAAAAGCTCCTTATGCTGTGACGAAGCATGGTATCATTGGGTTTACAAAGGTACGATTTTTTTAAGCAGATTATTTATAGTAATAAGACGATAAAAAGTCATAAATGATCCCGTCTGATAATTTGCAATCAAGATCACACTAAAGCCACAATTATAGCCACATACAACGACTATCAATTTTCCAAAGGTCAATAACACCACACATGTACTTTCGTTAAAAGACAATAATGTATAGTATTATCTCGAGCAATCTATTGTCATCATTACAGCTTTACTGTGGGTACTACATGTACGTTTTTATTCACATGATGGGAGTAAATATATTTGCAAAGGCTTCTTCGAATAGAAGTAATAGAATCGACTGTGCAATAGTCTTCCACCGTTCCTTCTGTAAACGAAAGATGACGTGCTTTCTCTTCGTAATAAAATTATGCTTTTCTTTTAAAATTCACTATTTGCAATGAGAGACGACCTTCGCATGCGATCAAATCTCCCACTATTTTTTTATCCATCAAATTTCTTCCCTGAATGAATACACAGAAGTAGTTTGGCGTTTTGTTTTCATTTAAAACGTATAGTCCACATATTGTTTGCTTGAAGGATGATCGCTGGTCTAATAGGAAATAAATAGGATTTGAAATAGGTGTTTTAGTTTGAGAGAACATATGAATAGTAAACAAATAAGCAAGAAAAAAATATAGGTTCATGTGCTCATTTTAGAGCTATAAGGCCTTGAAAATTTGCAGGAAATTGTTTTTCTCTGGAGTTTTCTTTTTCTTTGCATTGACATCTTCAGTCTCTCAAAGATGTATGAAAAAATTAAAAGGATTTCATAAAATTTTAAGGTATATATGATTGAATTATAAAAGAAAAAGTGGGGGTTCATGGGCAGAAAATTTCATGTTTAAGAAATGGATAAAACCCGAGGATTCCGAAAATCTGACAAAAAAATCAAAATATGACCAGCGAGCATCCTTAAATGATGATTTAAAATTCCAAATAATATTGGAACTTTCACTATTTCATTTCATTAAATTTTAAGTAGGCAACTTTGCATGAATATAAAGATCGCACAAAAATACCGGACATACATGTATAGGTCCATCGCATGGCTCATCTAGACATGCCTATGAAATCGATTTTAGTTTTTCTGTATTTTCAACTCCGAGAAATTTTCCGCCCGAAATAGACATTTTTGTCTTTCAACATGTTCAAACGAATTAGAAGGAAAAAGGCTGGATTATATATTACCTGGAATAACCTGTTTCAAAATTGAAAACAATTCTTAAACGATTCAGAAAAGAAAAGCCAAAAACTTCAGAAAAGACCCCTGCCTGCAGAACATACTACTTTCGTTTCCAAGTATCAAGTTCACGCCAGGAATTAAAAAATCTATAACTGAACTGATGACTCCCACCACCAGTAGAGGTATCAACAAACTGCTTGCAAAAAATTATTTTAATATATTTTAGGGTGTTGCCTTAGAGGTTGCCACACAGGGTATAACTGTCAACGCCATTTGTCCAGCATGGGTGGACACACCATGTAAGTACATTCATACGTTAAATATATTATTTAAAGAGATAAATATTTCAATAATTAAAATGCTTATAATCTAAGGGAATAGGATACAATAACGTTCCTCTACTGATTTTTTGCTGAAAATTTACCATATGGTCAATTTTGAAGTATACTTTTGAAATACGGAAAGAAAAACATACCTTCATGATTTTGAAGTATACTTTTGAAATACGGAAAGAAAAACATACCTTCATGATTTAGTTTTTAAGATATTTGACACTGATTTTGGTATATTTGAGCAAAAAAACCCTATATTTTTCATTTTTCAAGACAGTCACAAAAACTGTCTAACTTTTTAACAAAAAAAGATAACTTCACCGGGTCTTTTCGAAAATATTCCCAACTATATAGACATTGTTTTCTGATAGATAATTGATGAAAAAGATTGATAAACTTATTACAAAATTATGCAAATTTAAGCCAAATAAGGAATATTGATAATAATTTGGTGACTTTAGATTTATGTAGAAAAAATCCTCTACTGATTGTTTCTTTATATTTTGGTACAATTATCTTGAAGTAATGACCTTCTGTTTGCAAAAGAAAAAAGTTGGGGGTCCATGTGCTTATTGCAGAGGTATTTGAGAAAAAAACCAAATTTTAGGATGTTATAAGGGTTTTTCTTGAAGGATCTTAGGACGTCACAATGTGTATCTCTTGGCGACGTCATTATCTCCCCCTGCTACTCTATCGTATTTCCGTAATTGTGTGTGCACGTGTATTTTCTTTTTATGTTGCTAATAATAAATTATTGATACCAATTTTGATGCACAAGATGTGCACATTTCGTCGATTTACGACTCATCAGTTGTGCTCAAGGCCTAAAAAGTTGAAAACCAAAACAATAATCCAAAAGTATAAAGAGTAAATTCGAAAAATGCCAAAATGACCAAAAGGGGTTATGCCAAAACCATCTAAGGGACAGAACTAAGCATGATCGACATCCTCCTTAGTTTTAACATTAAAGACAAATCCTACTATTGTTTCTGCGCATAATTTTTTTGAACGTTATTGTTTCATAATTTGTCTATGACGTTGTACGATATTCCGCGAAATTCCCGTTTCCGCTAGCCATCATGCAAGGGTTGCCCCTATCCGCCACTAGAGATAGTGCTCCGAAATGAATCTTTATATGGCCAGACCCCCGACCATGGAATTATTTACAGTTTTTCATAAAAGATAAGTGTGATGGAAATTAATACAATGCGAGAAGAAAGAAACTCATTATAAACTTCGCCACACTAGAAACAAATGGTTAAAACCCTCGAGTTAAAAGCGCATCTCAAAATTTATATGACATAATTTTCCTCAAAACCAAAGTTTTAAGAAGAATAACAACCTGCTTAACAGATATAAAATGAAAAGTTTCTAACAACCCATCGCCAGTTTTATTTTTATTTTTTTTTTATCCATTTTCGGTAAATATCTTTTTCCCTGACTGGGTGACCATATTTTTTTATATTCTTAATCTGAAGAAATGGTAAGTCTCCATCTTCTGTAAAAATTTAATTATATTATTATTGGTCAAATTTTTTGCGATTAACGATTTTGCGTACTTGAGTCCCCAACAAAAAGGGCGGGAATTTATTAATACCACTTTGTTCCCACACCATGCATTTTATTTACTTCCTTGTGACATATTTTTGTTACGTAAGTCATGCCGCCTTCACAACAATCTGTGTTTTCCTTAAAAAAACTGCTTCCTCTTGAAAAAAATATAGGCCAAATAATACTAGTATATAAGCGGTAGATTCAAAACAAGGTAATAAAGATGACGTCATAACCCTGTCACCGGGGAAAATGGTGACCGATATGATTACAAGTTACTGAAACTGTGTAATGCACCTGATCACACAACTAACGAAACTCTGAATTACAATGACAGACTGACTTGACTGACTTAGTCGGGTGCCTGGAACTCTGAATATGAATCTCTGGTGCAAAATAACACTTGAGACTCTGGAACACGCGATGAATAATTCAATAATTCAGCATGGAATACTTTTATTACAGATGGACTGTGTTCAGTATAAAGTCTTGAGTCCAAATCTGATTCGTCAAAATTATAAACAAGTATTTATACACAATTGAATTGACAAGAATAAACATAGCAAGTAACAATTAGTCTGAGTGATATTGTTCACTGTCAAAGATTAAACTATTTTTTTTTACTTGAAGAATAGATTATTATATTTAAGAATATATAGTTATGAGAAAGGTAAATTGTCACTAATTAGGTAACAGATTAAAACATGTCACTCAATGTCCAAACTGAGAACTTACACATGTCACTCAATGTCCAAACTGAGAACTTCAAAATTGCATATCAAAACATGTTAATTTAAAGTCCTGGATATGAAATGTAAATAGAAATTAAAATATAGAATAACATCAATAATTTAACAGTGAATTAAAGTCCAAAATATTAGAATTGTTAATTTTATATTTAAGTCCTAAATGATACGAGAAGCTCTTTTTTTCTTGGTCACAACTCTATAAACGGGTCGGTGACCCCATGTTTTTATTAGCTCAATTAAAAGATGATACCATTAAAAATATATGTGCAAGATATCAACAATTTATTATTGGTAAATCTGAATAGAATGATATGTCTTTAACATCTAGCTAGCAGTCACCTTGTTGGTAGTCACCCAGTATTATTGGCTTGTATATTGTGTTTTATACACCACACTTTCAGGATAGATAAGGTATTGATTTGGGTATTCGTAAAATTGGTTTAAGGATGATCGCTGGTCTAATAGGAAATAAATAGGATTTGAAATAGGTTCAAATTACCAGTATTTAGCAAAATTCAAAAATAATAGAAATACTAAGGGTTCATTCCTTGTATTGCACATGGTAGATCTCCTTAGCTGAAATTTGGCTTCCTTTTTCGGTATTTTTGGTTGAGTACTTCTTGTTTAATATAAGTTTGGTTTTTGGTCTTCCAAATGTTTCGGTTTTAATGCTGCTGATAAGAGGTAACTCCTTGAAATGCGTCGTATACAGCATAGTATAAATTTACTATATCTAATATTAGTATCTTTGGATTGTTATTTTTTAGTTTGAGAGAACATATGAATAGTAAACAAATAAGCAAGAAAAAAATATAGGTTTGTGTGCTCATTTTAGAGCTATAAGGCTGTGAAAATTTACAGGAAATGGGGTTCTCTGGATTTTTCATTGTCTTTGCATTGACAACTTCAGTCTCTCAAAAATGTTTGAAAAAATAAAAAGAATTTCATATGATTGAATTATAAAAGAAAAGGTGGGGGTTCATGGGCAAAAAATTTCTTGTTTAAGAAATGGATAAAACCCGAGGATTCCAAAAATCTGACAAAAAGACTAAAACATGACCAGCGAGCATCCTTAATTAAAGACAAATCCCTCTGTTTTGTTTTGCGCATTGAGAAGCGCAACGGTATTATGCCGCCACTGGTTTGTGACGTCGCGATTGCTGCGAATTTCCAACGTTGATCAGCGGAAAGAGAGAATGGAAGGTTCGCAAAAGTTAACGTTAAACGATTTTTAAGATAAAAATGCACCGCATTTAATAATTTTTTTCATACAGGTATATCTCGGGCTATAAAGTATAATTAGTGAACATGAAATCAACTAACGTATTATTGTATTTTTTAAACTATTATTATTATTATTATAAATTATAATAAATATTATCTAATGCAACCACAAGCTTCATTTTGACTAATAGATTTTTCTCGGTAATCTTTATCTTTACCGTTATCTGGACGGAAATCAATTTTTAATGTCGTACTGCATACTCCTTGTCAGTCTCCTACAACCTTTTTGGTGTTAGTATCAATAACATTTAATTACAAAAAAAAGAAATAAAAACTGTAAATATGGTATACTATTTTATAACTGACGGATACATGTATCTAGCTAGCATCAAGATCAGTACACTTACTATATGTTCAGTTAGAATTCCGAATATATCCAGTTCATCTTTAGAGGACCGCAAATATTTGTGGCCGTATTATGGTATAAGCCTGTCGTCGTCGTCTGCGTCCGTAGACAGTTAACGGGACTTATATTAGTCCATATAACCCGTGAAAACATCACCAACTGCTTTAGAATTGACGCAATGTATTCCCGCCATTTCAAATTTTTATGCCTTTTCTTCGAAATATCTCTTTTTCCAGTACGGTGACACCACGTTTTTATTTTCTTATTTTCTTTAATAATAAAAAAATGAATATTCTATTTAATTATCATCGAAAAAGGGCGGGAAAATGTTTATAGCACCATATCGTTACATTTGCCCTTAAAAGATGATAATACCAATAATATAATTTCTTCAGACAATACGGTTAACAAAACAAACAAATTCCATGTGATTAGGATTTTCTATAAAATATTACTGTGTAAATAACTACATTTCTAATAGTAAATTCTGTAAAAAAGATGGCGTTATAAATCGAAAACGAGGTCGGTGACCCCAATTTTTTATCTATTACTTAGGCTAAAATGAAAATAAAATTTTATTGGTAGATCTGAATAGAGGGATTTGTCTTTAAAAGAATTTTTTGTTGTTATATCACTTATACCCTAATATTTACAAAGGGTGAAGAAATGGACCTTCCTGCTCTTTATTGGATTCCTAAACTACATAAGAATCTGTTTAAACAAAGGTACATTGCTGTTCGGTTCACCTAATTGCTCTACAAAACCTCTTTCAAAGATCTTAACATTCATATTGACATGTATGTATTAAAGAGGGCCTTCAGAATTACTGTGAAACATCATATTCCACCAGTGGCGGCAATCAGATGTGGATTCTTAAAAACTCAAAACATTCACTACAATATCTAAAATCAAAATCTTTGGCTACGTGCAACAGTATAAAAACATTCGACTTCGCTACAATCTACAATACCATACCACATTCTCAATTAAAACATCGATTGAAACAACTAGTTCATCAATGTTTTTTTTTCAAGAAAAATGTATAAATTTCTAGTTTTAGGTAGGGAAAAGGCTTATTTCATGAAGATCCACTCTGATTCTGACAAAAAAGTATTCTGAAGATGAAACATGTTAGATTTTCTCATAGACAACATATTTGTTGAATTTGGAGGTCGAATTTTACAATAAACAATCGGCATTCCAATGGGAACCAACTGGGCTCCTCTTCTCGTCGATCTGTTTCTGTACTAATATGAAGCGGACTTTATCCAAAGGCAACTACGTATACGTGAAAACAAAAAGAAACTAGCCCAATCCTGCAATTTCACTTTTCGATATATAGATGACATGTTGTCGTTAAACATGTTAAATAATGACAAATTCCAAGACTTACTACATCCCATCTACCTATTGGCTTGAAATTAAGTTGGATTTGTTTCTTGAAATAGACAATGAGACAAAACTTTATGACAAACGTGATTACTTCAACTTTCCTATTGTTAACTTTCCCTTCTTAATTAGCAATATACCAGCATCGCCTGCATATGGCGTCTACGTTTCTCAGCTTATCCGATATTCAAGTGCATGCGTGAGTTATCATGATTTTCAACAAAGAGTCACAAAAGGTTCTTAATCAGGATTTTATTAGGGATTAGTTGATGTCATTACTTAGTAAATTTTACGGTCGTCATCACGAATTGATTGACCGTTCCAATATCTAAGATGATGTTGGACCTGTTCCCATTGTTGTAACATTTCATGTACCTCAACCGATTTATGTTTACCACCGGATTGACTTTGTTGAACTTCACGACGGATGCAGTATACGGAACAGGAACTGCTTACCCTTCCAGATTACCTGAGTTCACTCCGGTTTTTATAGGAGTTCGTGTTGTTCATTGTTTTTTACTTTTCAGTGTTTATTTGTTGTGCTTGTGTTTGTTTGTTTGTCGTCTCTAATGGATTGTGGTTTTTGGTTTGCTCCTTAGGTATATTTGTCCTATTTATCTAGTAGTTACCTGTTTTACGTTTTTTAATTTATTTTTAGTGGTAGGTGTGCAGTTTGAACAATACGCAAAAGAAAATAACATATCTGTGGAAAAAACTAAGGTGAGATAATCATGCAACAAAATCATTTCATGAATCTTCTTTAATCTTGTCAAGTTTCACAAAGAAATGGCGTTAAGTAAGTAAGTAAATTTTATTTAGAGTCGGGCATGATATGTACAATTCAACAAGGTAAACATGAGCTCTGTAGAGCTCTTACCCGAGATGTAGAGCTCTTAACCGTTGTGAGAATTTAGAGGAGTACTCATAAAAAATATAGCCATAAACGGGAAGGAAAAGTTCTCGTTATAACTTGCAAATTGCTATCAGTGATAAAAATATTTAGTTTCTGTCTACGGAGTTGAGAAAGAACCATTGGAATTCACTTCCTGTCAAAGGTATATCTATAAGTATAATTATGTTGTAATGGACTTTCACAGGAGATAATTATTTTAACGTGCCCAACGCTTTTTTTATCTCAAGCAGTATAATCTCATCGGTCAAAATCCGGATTGAATACTGATCATCATAAATCTCGTTCTATTTCATCACAATTTTCTAGCAAAGTTCTACATCTACAGTATAGTAATAATATTTTTGTCACAACGTTCAGTTGAGTATTTAATTTCGTTATTTTTCAGGTAAAAAATATAATTGTATCATGCACATAAAAAAACAGGCCATTAATATCATTTTATTTCATATACGATAACAATTCATTTTCCTCATTAGGTAAAAGGGAGTCATGTGTCATTTATTTTTCTGCAGTAAATTTCTATCAGTCGTTATCAGACATGATAACGACCAGTCATTTCAACCGTGCATACGGATGAGAGTTACGCTCCGGTAATAAAACGCAAAAGTGATTCAGATGTTTTGACAAATATAGCTGAATCTAGTACGTCTGCTGGTAGGAGCCGTTTCCCAACATTGTCAGAAGCTGATAAAGAGAAACTTTTATGTAAATTTGTTTTAAGGGCTGACGATACAGTTTCGATCTACTATTGATTTTTCTTTGAGATTTTGCATATTGGTAGTGTTTTCACCGATCTTTCTAAAAATGCAAAGAAGTGCTACTTTTTAAGATATTTAAGGTTAAATGTTCGGATTTTTTGCTAAAATTTTGCAAATATCGTCTTTTCACCTATTTCGATAAAAATCAATTACTTTCTTGCTTTGAAAAATAAATACATCGGGTTTTTGCATAAAGAAATTAAGTATCTCTTCTCTTCTGATAAATAAATTTTAGACGATTATATGCTACAAGATCTTTTCATTTTTTTCAACATATGTGATATATGACCAAAAAAATTAGAATTTAGGCACGATACATCAGTGTATTAAAAAAAATCTGCTATTTTAAAATAATTTAATTAAAAAATCACACAATGTTGTCCTTATAATTTACTAAATAAGATATCTGATCAATCATATAAGATATCTTGTATAGCTTATAAAATATCTCATATAGTTAATAAGATATCTTATAAAGTAAATAAGATATCTTATATCTTTTTAAAGATATCTTATAAACTGTAAAAGATATGTAATTTAGCTTCAAAATATCTTGTAAAGTTAATAAGATATCTTATAAAGTATATAAGATATCTTATTAACTTCAAATTAAATAAGATATCTTATTTACTTTATAAGATATCTTATTAACTTTATATTGAAATTGAATAAATATAAAAACGGCTTGCTATAAGTATATGAAACAACCAATGTGAACAATAATGGAGAGCAGGAAAAAATTAAGCAAAAAAATGACACGTATTTAACGAAGCAATATCCTACGGCTTGGGCATTATCGGTGTTTTAGTCAATACTACTGTCCATTTTGCAGTCTATATTTCATGATAATGCCCTCTGCATAAGAAAGTATTATATATTTAATGTGAATTCAAATTAAGATTCAGGTTAAATACTACATTTTTTCAAACGAAAAATTATTGGTCAGAGTAGTCAGTATCCGTGATTTGCTGGGCAAAAATTGTATGGCCCGTCAACATCATTTATCTTACAGAGGAAAACAATTTCTGATGCGACATACCAAACATGTTACATCGAGAACACACATATCTGACAGGATAAAATTATATCTGTTAAAGCTTGGATATCTAATCCGAAAGCAGGGTTGTTTTGTTGAAATTATATCAAAGGGAGGGTTTTATGATTCATATTTCGTGGAATTACTGACTTCGGTTTAGGTTTTCGCCAAAGCCAGATTCGTTTATCTATTTATATCAGGTAGAAGAATTTTCTAAATTGTGCGCCTGGAGCAGGTAAACATACAGTCAGGAATAAGTCATTTTTATCCCCATCCCATTCTTATAGTATGGTTAAGGTTAATTCGCAAGTTTGAAGCTCTGGCAGTTATAGTTAGAACACTACCCAAAGCATGTGTATAGATGGTGAATAAACCTTTAACGAAAAGTAACTCTTATTAAAACACTTGTTTCCGTCTCAATCCTGCTTATCTCTCACACACATAACAACTGATAATTGTTAATATTTTCATTATTGTATTTTATTTCAAAAATCCAACAATGTGTTTCGCTGTTATATTATTTTCTTAGTGTGTTTGTTTAATTCTAGTTAATTACATATGAGCATGTATGTCTTTCATAGCCAATATTAGTTTGGAGCAAATCTTTCAACCATAATTGAATGTATATATAAGCACATCAAACGTGAAATATTTCATCGACTAACATTCCCTGACATTTTGAAATTCCTTCGCATTTTGTGAAAATATGACAATTACCAAGTGTTAAGAATTAAAGATATAAATGTTTATTGTTAGAATGATTAATTTTTAGTTCTTGCGAACGATTATGTTTACTGTACCATTTTATGTATGAAGCTTATGATTTTACAGGAACTTTTCTTAGCGAAAAGTCAACCAACAAAGACAATGATCGATCCAGCTCAGGTATTTTATTTATTTTATCAATATGGAAAAAGGTGGTCTTGAATTACACATAATGCCTTCATATTTGCGGATTTGTTTGAATAAATATTCTATGAAACCAGTTTTGATGCATGCGATATCCGAATTTCGTCGATTGACCAATCGTATATTGTTTGATACGAATTTTGAATGCACAAGCAGTGCATATTTCGTCGGTTTACGACTCATCAGTTGTGCTGAAGGCCAAAAATGTTGAAAACTAAACAAAACTGGATGAGCAAATTAAAAAATGTCTAAACATACCAAAAGGATAGCCCAAAACCATCTAAGGACTGAGCTATGCACGAGGGAGACACTCTTTAGTTTTTAACAAAATTTAACGCATCAGTTGTGTGCAAGACCAAAACTTGGAAAACTCGAAAGCTTACACAGATTCAAACCAACGTTAAAATACCAAAAGGCTAACTCAAAAGCTGTATAAAGACACGGGCGGTGCAGGAGGATATCCTTAGTTTTCACAACATTTAACATTATGTATACCATTGAATTCAGTGTATGATTTCACGCTAGAATCGTATGCTAGGAATTGAACGTGTGATACACTCGTTGACATGGAGTCAAACAATGCAGAGACATCTACTCAGCAATTTGGGATTCGGCAATATGGGTTCAGCAAACTAGAATCGGGTTGAAAAACCCAAATCAGAAAAAGTCGGCAATATGGGACTTGGTAATTTGGATTCGGCAATTTGGAATGTTACCTACCGTCAATAAATTTATCAATGTTATTATAAGATTTAGCTATGAAAAAATAACGACTGTATTCGGTTATATGCTTTTAACTTTTCTGTACATTCTCCATATTTTAGACGCAACATTATATATTATATCCGCCGATAAAGGGTTATGTCATTCCTAGGACCAGGAACAAGATCTGACCATGATTTACAGTGCACATATTCTTTGGCAAAATTTTAAGTTAAATGTATCTAAAATATCGTAATCAATGAGAGAAACCATCATTATAAGACTATTATTTGGTAATTTATTTTTTTTTTGCATATACACAATGTATGTGTGTTTGGAGGTCGGTAGATTGGGAACAGTTGAATAATTAAATCCTTTGTGCTTTGCTTTTCAGCTAGGACAGTTAGTAGTGTTTCTGTGTTCATACGGTGGAGCAAGTATGACCGGGTCTGTTTTAACTATGGATGGAGGCTATACTGCACAGTAGATAATACCAGCATTTTTAAATTAGTCTTAAGCATTTATTTCAATTAAAGGAACTTGGTATCTGATTGTTTTTTTAATGTTTTCTTAGCATCAGAAACTGAAATGAAAATTTTAATAAATAATTTATGATACAGTTTTAGATGCGCAAGATATAACTAATCTGATATTGATATTGGAATACCCAATATCTACCACCAGTCATCGAACAACAGGTCGTATTATATTGATGTTGTTAATATATTAATTATTCTGTTGATTACATTGTCAAAATTAATAATCTAATAAGATAACTTCGCGTCAACATGTGCATTCCTTGAGTGAAAGTGTAGCTTGTTTCACTTGTGAAATATTGAATACTATTTCACTCGGATATAACGGTGTTTCACTTTTCTCAATGTAGTAAATATAAATTCTTATGCTGTATTTTTTATCGAAATTTTTAAACTTATAACTTGAACGATTGGGATTGGGAAAATGCTGTATGTTAAATAAACTGTTCTTTTGAAATAATCCATATATTTTATCAGAGTTCCACTAACGAGTGGGATTCTATTTGGAATGATTGCTTTTGTATGACTCACACACCCCCGAAACAGAATATTGTCATATACTGACACACACACTTGACCTTTTTAAACTAAAAACCAACACCACAAAGAACGATAAGTCAACGTCAACGAAATAACAGGATTTTTTAATTTTTATCCCTCGGTTGATGAGTGGTCTTTTCTAAGTAGTAGCTTATGAAGATCTCAGGCATACATTTTTTATACTAGTGGTTAATAATCGCTTTTCAGTACATAACACCTGTGATCTTTCTGTATAATGATTTTCTTGTGCATTTTGCTTTGGGATGGGTTTTTTTCTCAGCCCAAGAAGATTGTTAGCACTTTACATCCAGAAGTAAACAATTGTTATTTATAATTTCTTAAACTAATTTGGTACAATGGAATTGCTTAAATGGCACTATAATTTCCAAAAACAAAATCGTTTGTCAGCTGAATTTATCCGTTTTAAAATCAAAGTATCATTAAAAATCAGTGCAGAAAGTTTACCATGTAATAATCGAATTCGATACGGCCGTTGAAAAAAGTGTAGCAAAAAAAAACGTCCTCGCTAGTTTGCTTCAACGAAGTTTAGGTGGACTATTGGAGTCACCCCGGCGTTTATGTCCGCGTGCGCGTCCCCGTCCACAGCCAGTTCTCAGTTACATAGTTGACATATATTTTTGTGTGCATGTGCATGATGAGGAGACTGACCATGTGACATAACATGAAGGTCACATGACCCATATTGACTGGCTTTAAGTTTATGTCAAAAATCAGTTTTAATATACAAAGTGACTTACAATCACATTACTTGGTGTGAGGGTGCTTCTCAGGGAGTAATACATCCTACCAAAATTAGGCCACTCTTATCGCACTTCATTGACATAAGTTAAGTTTTACGTCCGAGTTCAGTTCTCCGATCCCAAGGGACCTACAGTCTTATTTTTTGGTGTGAGGATGCATCCCCGGGAGTAACACAGCCTCCCACCAAAACAAGGTCTCTCTGACCTATTTATCGTGCTTCATTGACTAAGGTTAAGTTTTACAACCGCGTTCAGATCTCCGAAACCAAGTGACCTACAATCATATTATTTGGTGTGAGGGGGGCATCTCGGGGATTAACACAGCCTCTCACCAAAATAAGGTCACTCTAACCTCCTTATCACGTTTCATTGACTTAGGTTAAGTTTTACCTCTGAGATCCGTTCTACGATACCGAGGGACCTACAATCATATTACTTGGTGTGAGGGTGCACCTCGGGGTGTAACACAGCCTCCCTACAAAATTAAGTCACTCTGACCTACTTATCGCGCTTCATTGACTAGGTTAAGTTTTATGTCCGAGTTCATTTTTTCCGATACCAAATGACCTACAGTCATATTACTTGGTGTCATGCTGCATCTCAGGGAGTAACAAAGCCTCCCACTAAAATTAGGGCAGTCTGACCTTCTTATTGTGCTTCATTGACTGAAGTTTTACGTCCGATTTCAGATCTCCGATACCAAGGGCCCTACGATCATATTACTTGGTGTGACACATCACCGGGAGTAAGACAGCCTCCCACCAAAATTAGGTAACTCTGACCTACTTACCACGCTTCATTTACTTAGCTTAGGTTTTACGTCAGTTCTCTGATACCATTGACCTACAATCATATGTGAAGGTGCATATCAGGGAGTAGCACAATCTCAGACCAAAATTAGGCCACTCTGACCTAATTATCGCGCTTCATTTACTTAAGGTAAGTTTTATGTCTGAGCTCAGTTCTCTGATACCAAGCGATCTACAATCATTACTTGCTTTAAGGTTGCGTCTCTGGGAGCTACACAACCACACACTAAAAATTAGTGGGGGAATGAGGCAAACTTTGTAATCGTAGATTTCTGGTTTTATATGTTATAATCCCGAGGGAAGGAATTAAAATGGAACATTCAAGTAATAAATTGCTGACACAATACTTTTATTTTAATGAGATCACATCTTTGGCGTACCCCAGTAAACATAGTAGTTGAAATGCCTTTATGCGTATTAACCTTCTTTAGTCTTAACTGATAACATATATATATTGTAATGTTTTTCGGTAAAACACTTAAGACAAGGTTAACAAAAACCCAAACGGTCATATTTTTATTCACCTTTTTCGGCGTATCCTACCGCAAAAACTACGTGAAACTCTGTCCGAAAGTAGGCCCTCAAGAGGTTGACATATACTAGTAAAGTACATTTAATAAGCAATAAAATGGATAACAGGAAAAGTCAACAATGACGTACCAATCAATCGACGCTACCCAACAGAGAGAACCCAGGACAAAATTTAGCATAAAGCAGCACCAAACACAAATATAAACACAACAGAGAGTCAGGATGGTCTGACTTGGTACAGACACTAAACATTGGTAGGGCTAAACCGGGTGAATTCAACTTGCAACAAACATTCCATAAACACTGGATTGTGATTGATGTTTTCTTTTCTTTAGTTCTAACATTTAGGTATTTTTTTCAGCTTTATATTGCACTGATCAACGTTAAAATAATAAAATCTCAGTGAATTTCAAATCATGAAAATTATGTTCCCACTGATTTTGCTGCTTCTTATGTTGAAGAATTTGGTAAATGGAAACAATCTTTAATCCAAAACAATACCCATGATAACGTGGGTCAAAGAACAAATCCAATTTCGTCACATTCGACCATAAATATCCTTCGCCCCAATATAGAGATCTGTTGTAGGAACCAAATGTATGAGGTCTGATGTTGATGTTTTGATATCTACCTATGATTCTCTCATCGGGTTCTCTCATAAATAACAAATCAATGTCTACACTTTCCTGAATATTAAATATATCCATTACTCCATTAGAACTTAACATTACGTCTTCACGTCCTAAATATATATCTGGCAAGGTCCTTGACATTGGCAAAGAAGACCGTTTTGCAATTTCGTTCGCTTTGAAATGACATTTTTGTGGAGTAGCAGCATAATTTAGGAAGAATAAAGAATTGTTATTTAGTATCATTTCAGTTAAAAGTAAATTTTCGTCGTGAGTATCATAAATGTGAATATCGATCTCATTGTATAACAATCCTAATTTCCTTTCACATTTTTTCAATGATTTATATTTTGCAAAAAAGAAAACAAATCGAACGGCTATTTGTTTCGGTCTAAAAGAAGTAAAATTTAATTGAGGTATGTTTTTGTCTGTCCATAACTGTCGGCCATACGTGTGATACATCAGATTTTTCATTCCAAGTCGTGTTAAAGATATAGTCTTTTCATACACCATGTGACTATCTCTGGAACAATGCTGCTTAAAAATTTTTAACATCTGAGTCTCTTTTTCGATATTTCTATTGTATAATCCCATAACTGATAATTGAGTAGTGAGATTTAGTTTTGACTGAATTTTCATAAACTCTAAGATGGCTAATTCCATCACATCTATCTTTAAACCTTTTTTCATAAAAAACTTATAGTCCCATCTGAAATTCTTAGTAAATTCTAAATGTTGGAATTTTACATATTTAGACAATGCTATACTAGCCGACAGCCGATGGGCCCCATTTAAGACTAAACCATCCTTCCCTACAGGAATATCCGATTTTGATGCGTTAAATCCATGCCTTCTAATATCGTTTATTATGCTATGGAAAGTTTTCACAAACTCTTCTTTTGAATTCTTTTGTTTGCAAGGTTTATTGTTATCGTTTATACGCTTGTCGGTTTTACAATATTCTTTGAAGTTACTGAAAGCTCGAATATGTTCTGTATATGCTAAACTAATAGACTTGGGAATCTGTTGCATATTAACGACAAAATATGCATACACAATTTTTACTATTATATCAAATCGATAAGCATGTAAATATTTATCAGGTCTCTCTAAAGTTGTATCCACAGAGTCTTCCTTTTGATCTGTTTCTGTTTTCTTAGTAGATTCAGTAAATGAATACATATTGAATGACTTTGATTTGTTTCCGAGATAGAAACTTGGAAATATTCTTATATCCATCTGATGCCGTGGGATCTGCAAAAAAGGTTAACTGAGAAATTTTTTCTTTCTATTTTTAGCGGAGGAGGGGTTGGTAATGCTTATTGTTTTCTAATTTTACCGCCATATCTAATAAATGTGATGGAGGTTTAAGCTATTATCTAGTCAAGTTTTAAAGGGTAAATCAATATTCCCTTGTGCCGGTTTTGTACCACGGTATGTGCATTTCAACCGTTTAAATCTCAAAAACATTGCTCATGACAGAAACACTTGGATTGCGTAATAATAAACGAGAATTTTGTAGAGCGGATTTACATACTAGTATTGAAATGACTGAAAATGATAGAACCAAAACCATACTACAACAGTCAAGTACTTCTCAGTTTAAAAAAAAATTGAAGTGGTACAAAGAGTATACGTTTAGCTAATAAAATTATAAAATTAGAACACCTTTGTTCTTTATCAAACAAAATGAATAACAACACCTAAAAAGCAGCTATCTATAGGACGTACGTGTAATTCATAGGTAAATACAAATCCTCAAATACAACATCATAGGATGACAACACACAAACATTGAAAACAAAATCAAACCAATATGGACAAAATCCAATAAAAGTATCAGAGAAGCCATGTGCTTTGTTGAAAAATATCAATGTACATACAATACAATGAAATACATAGCTGTCGGTTATTTATAGATTAAAATATTGTAACTTCCCCCCCGCCTAAAAAAATTAACAAAAACGTAAAATTTCTTTCCCCTTCCGGATAACTACTGTGTACAATCGGTAACACCAATTAAAAGGCACGCTGTTTAATTTAGAAGCTTTCCTTGTATTGCACATGGTAGATCTCCTTAGCTGAAATTTGGCTTCCTATTTCGGTATTTTGGGTTGAGTACTTCTTGTTTAATGTAAGTTTGGTTTTTGGTCTTCCAAATGTTTCGGTTTTAATGCTGCTGATGAGAGGTAACTCCTTGAAATGCGTCGTATACAGCATAGTATAAATTTTCTATATCTAATATTAGTATCTTTGGATTGTTATTTTGCTGCCTTAAATAAGAGCAAGACTGAGTGTAATTTGATCCCTAAGCATTGCTAAACAATAAGCAAGTTACATATATATCAGACAATATTCAAAAATTATGTTTACGCTGGAGAAAAAGAAACAAAATGATCAATTTTGATTTGAAAAATCTATAACGACCATAGACTTCTTCATCCGATGAACTGAACCCTAGAACAGTGATCCCTGTAAGGCAAATAGTGTACCGATGAGGACAGATATAAGAGCTAAAACGTCTTGGAATGGGTAGTAAATGCACTGCAGCAGGGCCCAGTTGTTCAACTTATTTAACCCAAAGTTAAATTGTATAGAAAATCACGGAGTTTAACCTGTGGTTAAATTTAATCCTGGGTTAAACGAGTTGAACAACTGGCTCCTGTACTTAAGAGTCTTGTTTCTTATAAACATGTAGATGAAAATAGGAAGCTATCATTGAGAAACTATATTTAACTGCCTCAAATCTTGGCAGAAAAAGAGGAGATTTGCTATTCGAAAGAAATATAAATAAACTTCTTCACCCCTCAACTGCAGTTACTGGTATGTCGCATTTAAATTTAAAAATTACGCAGGAATTTGCTTACCTTGTGTATTAAACTCCAGTATAAAATCAAGTTTAGTATTATCAGAAAAAATATTGTCTTTCGATGAATATTTCTTTTCATGGTCGAATCTGAAAATAAAATGCTAATAGTTAACAACCTTTTAACAGGAATTTCTGACAGGAAAAAATCCGATTATTTTGCAAGGCAATGAACGACTTGTTATGCCTGCGGCTCCAAACGACGAAGAAAGAAAATCCAATTTATTGTTACCCCGAAATCTTCTTGTTTTGGGATTCCAAATATTTGGCCTTGGTCACAGTCGACAAGACATATTTGCTGAAATATACAATATTTCAATAAACAAGAAAAAAAGGATAACAGGAAAGGTCCCACCATGACATACCAACCAATTTCAAATCTAGCATAACGTAAGCTCAAAAATTCGAAATAAGAACTACATTAAGTGATATAAGCGTCATTGAGAAAATATGGTATTGGATTAAACGTGAAGAGATTTCATAACATTTTGAGCTGGCAATTTTGTCATCCAAAATTACCAATAAGACATAAAATGGCCACCGAAATACTCGTGTTAAATATTCAGTAATATCTTCAGTAAAAGGTACAACACAAATAATAAATAAATCATTTTGTATTAATTTTGTATTATTACATTGAGTGTGGTGAAATACCGGGATTTCCGAGTGAAATCAAATCCAATAATTCACCCAGTGAAATTGAAAGTAATATTTCACTCCAGGAAGTGACGTAACAATAGCCGCCGCCAACGATGTTGCTATACAAACGTCCTAGCGTAGTCGCATAAAAACATAATCCCTTGTATTTTCTCGTTAAATTTTATGAATACACGGAATATGTCAATGTAATAAACAGAATAACTAATCTCGAAATTCGAATACCAAAGATCTACAACTCGTGACCGGAAAACACTAATAATTCACGAATGTGTTGTTCGGTAACTCGTTGTAGATTTTTAGGTATTCGCATTTCAAGATTAGTTATACTATAATTATTATTACTATTATTATTTATTTTTATTTTTTCTCTTTTTTTTCTTTTCTATTTCGATCATTTTTTTTATTACTTGCAAACTTGTCCCGAAATTCTCACACTTTTAACTTACAGACTGTAAGACAGATGTAAAAAGCAGAACCTGAAAGAAATGTTCAAACCGTGACAAGACTGTTTGAGTAACAGACGGAAGCAACAACAATATCCGCAAACTTTCATTTGAAGTTATTGATATATGATGTATACCATGCTGCCATAACATGTAACCAAATATCCTGTTTGTTTCATACACTATCAATGCATAAAGTGGAATTTCTGAAACACTTCCTTAATTAATCGTTAAAGTCTATAATTTGCATTTTTCAAAGTATCATGGTGTAAAGCGTTAAAACCTTCTTGGGCTAACGTTCTAAGGGTTATATCCAATACATGTTTCCTAATCATAAGTATAACAGTGATATTTTTACACGGCTGGTACCATTTTAAATGTTGAATTCTCGATGGAAATCTCTGGCGCAGAATTGTCTAAACAAAATATTTATTCTTTAAAATATTTTTTTAAGAAGCATATTGGTTATTTAAAAACTTAATTTTCTCTTCCAAAACCTTGCAACTGTGTGAACAATTTTGTCTTGAAAAAAGCTGCCGAAATAGTAGTTCCAATCAACATTTCAATTTTGGTGCCCAATTGTTGTATGGAAGATGGAATGGAAATGATTTAGAATGTTTAATAATCCACATCTACCTGACATCATTGGTAGATGGAGTAGCTACGAAAGCCTTAGTGCTGATATAACGAAAATGTTCTTGCTACCCATAGACCATTGAAGTTATTGTTTAATCAGAATTTGTATCAATGTCCTGATGGCCTTCATATATTCCAAAAGAGTATGAAAACTGGCTCCTCTTTTAAGTTTTTGGAATATCCGTGGACGATTTGAAATTTGAATTTGAAAACCATTACCATTGACACAGACTAATAATATCCTACTTCTAAACACCTCGATTTGCAACGAAAAACTTTGAAATTTCTTTCGTACAAGTAGGTAAAAAACGACACATCACTAAAACTTGGAATGGCACGAAAACATAATGGGATATTTGGTATGTCATTATCGACCTTTCCTATAATCCGTTTTACTATCTATTTACTTTGTCTTGGCTTGCAATGGATCAGAAATAATATAATGCATTTTATCATTATTTATCCGGGATATGTCCAATTAAATTGGGAAGAAACCTCCTATTGAGGTTTTCTTAATTAAATACCATACATTAATACCTGTAATTTATCAGTGATTTTGCATTTCCCACTGATTCGAAGTCTTCCAAATATTTCAAACAAAATATGGGTTTGAGACATACCGAATTTAGCCTTTGATCACCTGATGTCACTCCCGAATTTTAGTGGGAGTTCACACTGATAGTGCTTTAGTTTCTCTGCTGTCTTTTTCTAATTCTGTTCAGTGTATTATATATTTTTATGATAATTCTTTTATAGTTATATATGTAACCTCGCATTATTTGTTCTTGTTACCTTTCATTCCCATGATTTTGTCTTGCCTTTGTATTTTACGGATTTTTCCAACAAAAAGAGCAGATATAAAATGACAAAGTTGAAAAATATAAGAATAAAAAAAAACAAATGTTACAGCTAACAGATGTCATCAATATATTCTTTTTAGTTTTTAATACAATTTACTAAAACATTGATTTGTAGTAAATTAAGTACACACATACATTTGCTGTAACAAATTATTTAACCAGAAAAAGACATAGAACACATCACAGTAAGCTCTGTAAACTTATAATCATATAACAAACAAAAAATAAAAGGTAAAAGTAAATACAAGAACGTAAAAATATTTTTTAAAATACTAAAATTCAGGGGCTATCTCAATGAGCTTAGTAGGTAGATAACATAAAAATAATTGATGATAAAGCAATGTCCAGTGTATAAAGTATGCTAGAGAGAATGTACGAAATTACAAAAAAACATGGAGAAAATCAAAATTAGCCCCCCAAAACAAGATTTATTATAGCCAATAAATAAAACCATAAACAGAATAAAACAAAACAAAAAACAAATAAAACACAAGGGTGACCTTATATACGTTAATACGTACAATTCTATGAAAGTAACGGATGATAAACGAACGTATAGAATGCACATGTATGGTAGGAGAAGTTGATCCACCAGATTTTGTTTTTGTCTGAAGTGATGGGCTGTGACTTCTTGTTCAAAGACACACGTTGATCTTATAATGTCATCAAGGGGTGGGAGGATGACCATATGAAAATGAAATTAAAAAAAAATCATTCATGTTGAAAAATAAAAACTTGACCTGCAAGTATTGTGTAAATCACGAATCTTTTCTATTTTTAGCAAGCTTTGAGCTTTACTTAAGAATAGATGAATTATTTTGGTTATTTCGCTAATAAACATTTCAGTTAACATAGTATACATAATTACCTAATAATGCACACTTTAGCTATACTGGGTATAAAACTTTTTCTCGTTTCTAATCGGCATTAATGTATATTCTGTTTCTTACAATTACCATCATTAGATACTTTGAAATGAAAATTTGCTATATTGACAATTTTGTAAATCATAAATTCCAAAATATGTCTCCAAGTATGTAAGCAAACGTGTTTAAATTAGTTTTTTTTTGGCAAGAATTTTAATTGCATTTCCAAATGAAGCTACGTTTACATTGTGACCCTTCTTTTTTCCTGTGAGCAAAAGTTTACTACAACATCGGTAAAAGTTCGGTATGACATATTAAGTATGGACGCCCTTTGAATATCATTATCTGATTGGTTCTAAATTACTTTAAAGATCACTGTCATCAAAAGAATTAATTTAAAGTTATGTTCATTATACTGAATCGAAGCATGTATTGGACAAACAAGCCATTTTTAATTTTCTATATTTCATCAACACTTTGTGTATATATGTATTTTCGTCTACTCTATAACAGTTTTAGTGTCTGAACAGCATTGCCTGCATATGACGTCTACGTTTCTCAGCTTATCTTATTTTCAAAGGCATGCGTGACTTACCTTGACTTTCGACAAAGAGGATTACTGCTGTCACAAAAGCTTCTTAACCAGGGTTTTATCAGGGATAGGTTGATGTCATCACTAAGAAATTTTAAGGTCGTCATCACGAATTGATTGACCATTACAGTATTCCAATATCTAAGATGAGGTTGGACTGTTCCCACTGTCGTAACAATTCATGTGTCTCCGCCGATTTGTGACTTCCACCGGATTGACTTTGTTGAACTTAACGACGGTTGCCCCATACGGGGTAGGAACTGCTTACCCTTCCGGAGCATCTGGGTTCACTCCTGGTTTTTATAGGAGTTCGTGTTGTTCATTGCTTTTTAGTTTTCTGTGTTTATTTGTTGTGCTTGTGGTTGTTCATTTGTCTCCCCGGATTTGTCTGTCTAATGGATTACGTTTTTTATTGCTCCTTATGTATATTTGTCCTTTTTAGATATTTCTGAAGAGTCAGAAATTCTTCATAGTAGACTTTAAAGATAATTTTATGATAGCCCTTACCTTAGATAAAAACCAACATCCGATATATATAGATTATTAAATATGCTAATATTATTGATTAATCAGGACGATTCAACTGTGACTTCAGCTGTTATTAGTTTTTGATTTTCCGGACCGGTTTTTTTTTTCTTACATTTTTTAGAATTTTTTCCTAAAATATTATAGTAAATTGGATAAGCTATGATTCTTTAAAAAATAAACCACGACGCCGCAGGCTGAGCTGTTTAATTTTAATAATTGATACTTATCCATTGTATGTTGTATTTAAACCAATCTTGTATCGTCAGTTGTATTCTTAAATTAGAGAAACGTTTTGATGTTAGATCTATATGGACATAAAACAATGCCTTATTATTAACCAGGCACTTTCTAAGAAAGTTCGGGAATATAGCGATTGTCTCCGTCCGTCCGTCCGTCCGTCTGTCACACTTTTTTGTGACATCAACTCCTCCTTCGTTTTTAAGTGTAAGAATTTAATTTCAATATAGGATGGTTGCATACCACTTGTAGATGCGCAATAAGGTTTTAGAATTTCGATTTTCTAAACAAGCTGCCTATAGGCGTCCAATTAATTTGAACATTTTGAATTAAAGCTTGTGACCTAATCTCGTCTTTCATTTTTCAATCTATGCATTTTATTTCTATGGAGTATTGTCATACACCATATGCAAATGCGCAATAAGGCTTTAGAATATCAATTTTCTCAACCTGGGGCAAACAGCGATCGAATTTCGAAACATTGTCAATCTAAGCATGTGACATAAATTCCTCTTTCATTTTCACTCAATGCATTTTAGTTTAATACAGTAGTGTTATTCACCATATGTAGATGCGCAGTAAGGTTTTAGATTTTTAATTTTCTAAAATTGGGGTCCACAAGGGTCAAATTTCAATTTATGCCTTTTAATTCTATAGAGAAGTGTAATGCACAATATTTACATTTGCAATTAGGTTTTAAGATTTTAATTTTCTAAAATTGGGGCCCACACGAGTCAAATTAAAAAAAATGTCAATTTAACTTTGTGACATAGACTTCCAATATATGCATTTTTTCTGTACATTATTGTCATGCACTTTAAGTAGATTTGCAATTAGGTTTTAGAATTTTAATTCTCTAAATTGGGTCGGATTTTAACAATTGTCAATTTAAGTTTGTGACGAAAACTTGTCCTTCATTTTCCAATGTGTACATTTTTTTCTAAATAGTATTTTCATTCACATTATGTAGATCTAATAAACTTTCCAAAATTTCAATTATCAAAATTTGGGGCCAAAAGGTGCGAATGTTAAAAAAATGATGAATTAAAGCTTGTAACCTTAACCTTTTTTTTAAATTGGAGCTTAGATTAATTTAATTTCTTCCTGGGATGATTGCATAAAATCTTTAAATGGACATACGGTTTTTGATTTTTGCATTTGGACAAGTGTCCCAACTAATTGCGACTATTCCCACGGTCAAGTTTTCTTGTATGCATTTAATTTCTATACAGCAATATCTCAATCTGTATCTAAATGCGCAATAAGGTTTGATGTTCAGGCCTGCAGGGGTCGAATTTCGGAAATTGGGAATTATGAGCTGGTGACCGAAAGTCTTCTTTCATTTTATGCATTTTATTTTTAAACAGTATTGTAATAAACTGTATCAAGATTCGATGTAAGGATTTAGAATTTTTATTTCCCAAGATTTCAGCTTTTATTCCAGGATATGAAAGTGAATTCTATACAATATTGTCACACACTGTAAATAGATGCACATTAAGGTTTTAAAATTTTATTTTCAAATAATTTCAAAAATTGAGAATTATAAGCTGGTGACCGAAACTTTTATTTCATTTTATACATTTTATTTCTATGCAGTATTACCATACACTGTACGCAGAAGTGCAGTTAGATTTTAGAATTTTGATTTTGCAAAATTTCGGCCTGATTTCAAAGGTATGCTTTTGAAAAGGGTTACAGTGATACATTATGTGGGGAGTGTGGGGATAGCTGTCGTTTCCGACTGCCTCAAGCTAGTTTCAACATGTATAGAAATTATTTTCTTTTTTAGGATTAACAAAACGTTGCAGAATTTAAACGTAAAAATGCTTTTTAGTTTCAGGTTTTTGGCATTTTGCTGGATTCGAAATACAATCATCCACGTGTCCATCATATCTTTAGGTTCTTCTTTTCATAGTAATCGATATTCTAAATCCTTATTGTGCAACTACATATAGTGTAGGATAATACTATATATACTAAAAATGAAAAAATTGCAAAATGAACAAGAAGTTAAGGTCACAAGCTTAAATCGAAAATTTCAAATTTAGACGACTGTGGATCCCAATTCTAAAACATTAAAATTTTAAAACCTTATTGCATATCTGCATATGGTGTTTGACAATACTCTATATAAATAAAATGCATACATTGATGTCACAAGAAAGTGTGACCGACGGACGGGGACAATCGCTATATATCCCCGAGCTTTCTTCGAAAGTGCGGGGATAATGATGAATTGCTGTCATTTTCTAAAATGTTCTTTAAAATTCATGTACATACGCTACTGACAGAAAGAACTAGAGTGCTGTTGGAGACGACAGTTATACCCGAACCCCCACATTTGTTTTATCCAAGTGATGATTTTGATGCAAATTTAGTGTTAAGGGCAAAACTTACCCCGAGTTAAAATAAACCATGCAAAGTTTTTTTTAGGATCAAAGATCTTTATGTTAATCCACGACATTCTTCAGTTAATCAACATCTTAAATTTTTCTGATAAACTAACGATGTGGATTCATGTGTCTCAATAGAGACCAACATCTTTTTTTTAATTAAAGTGATAAACTAACAATGTCTCATTAGAGCTGGGATCAACACAAATTGTTAAAATATGTATATATAAAAATATATATAAATATATGAAAATATTTATTTAAAAAAAACCTATAAAAAATACAGTACCCTGGTGGAATCTATGCGAGTTTGATGTTCAATTCCTCTATATATACGTATTTATTTTTTTGTAAATAAGAAAATTGTTTTAAAACACTTTAAATAACAAATTCAAAAGGAATCCCGCAGAACCAATTGCCACATCTGTATTACGTTGTTTTCATTTTTTTAGCAAAAACCATTTCAGTCCATCTCGCATAACCCAATAAGGGGATGACCATTTAAATTTGAGGGGAGGGGGTGTGGGGTGTTGCCAGATTTTGAAAATTATTTACAATTTTGAAATCTGTCTTTCCATCTTTACACCATGGAAAATCTACCTATGAGAAAACCAGAAGCCTAGCATAAAAAATGCCTCAGAAATTAATGTTTTAAGCATATTTTGAAAATTCGCTCATTTTCGGTCCCAATTTTCGTTACATGAATGAAATCAAAATTTTAAAATATTATGGTGCGTCTATATCATATGTACAATCATTCTATAATAAAAACAGAAGCCTAGCATCAATAATCAATAAGGAGTTGATGTCACATTCATATTTTGACAATTTTTTAATTTCGTCCATTATTAAGAGAAAATGAGAATTTTCAAACCTATTTTTCCATCTTTACACCATGGACAGTTTACCTATAAAGAAACCAGAAGCCTAGAATTAAAAAAAATGCTTAAAAAATTCATGTTTTAAGCATATTTTGAAATTTCAGTCCCTCACTCAACGTATGAAATCAAAAATTTGAAACCTTATTGTTCATCTACATCACATGTACAATCATTCTATAATTAATGTAGAAGCCTTGCATCAATAATTTATGAGGAGTTGATGTCACAGGCATATTATGATAATTCGCTCGATTTCGTACCATTTTACTCGTGGAGCGAAATCAAAAAGTTTAAAACCTTATTGCGCAACTACAAAATATACGCAACACTGCTGTGAAGGGAATTAAAATGCTATACCCAAAAATGAATGTGAAGTTGATGTCACAAGAAAGTGTGACGGACGGACAGACGGACCGTTATTTAATTTATTTGTACCAAAATGAAAAATAAGAACAGTCAACAGAAAAATACCTCAAAACTTATGCCATTTTCTATAATAAAATGTGATATATGTTAATCCACATATTTGTTTTTCACGATATGCAAAAGCCTTTTTTATTTGAAAATTACATATTCTGTTAAAATTTAAAAAAAATACTTATCATCTATATTTTTCAGCAATTTTGAGATAAATACATTTTGTTCTAGCCACGCCACGCCTATTGTGAACTGCAATCAAGTTTATCTACCTAACTGCAAGATACTTTCACACCTCCTAACCATAGCAAGGCGTCTGCTAATTATTTTGTCCGGGTGGATACTGTCATAACAACTTTTATCTCCAAGATTCATCATCTAAAAGACTTCGGAATGAAAACTTTTGAGAAACTTTTTACTTCGTGTGTAGTACCAGTGCTTGACTACAGCTCTTCGATCTGGGGATACAAAGACTTCGCTTGCTTGAATCAAATCCAGAACAAAGCAATTCGTTATTTTCTTGGCGTCCATAAATTTGCGCCGTCATTGGCAATAAACGGTGAAGTTGGTTGGGTGAATGCAAAGGAACGACGATAATGCAATATGATAAGGTATATACTTGTATCAATGGACGACACTCGTATATGTAAACGCGTCTTCAATTGGGACTACGAAAAATGCACGAACAATTGGTCATCTGAAGTGAAAAACATTATGCCAGTTATAGGATTAGAAAGCAACTTTATTACAAAAAACACCTGCGATTTAATGATGTGCAAAACATTGCTAAAAGAAAAATGCTCCGCAGATTGGCAGAAAGGTTTAGGGAACTTTCCGAAACTACGAACATACAGGCTCATAAAATCTGAATACAGCTGTGAACATTACATAGAACTTAATCTTAACCGTTATGAAAGGTCCATAATAGCACAACTCAGGTTTGGAATTCTTCCACTCAGGATAGAAACTGGTCGTTTTATAGGTGAAGAAGAAGGTGACCGTTTGTGTAAAATGTGTAGTGATAACTGTGTGGAAAACGAATTTCATTTCCTCATAAACTGTAACTTTTACAACAACCTGCGACTGCAACATTTCTCACAAATAGACAATTTATGTATACTATCAAAAGAAGAACAGTTTAAATATTTACTATGTCAACATCCGAGAAAAACTGCTAAATACCTATTGCAAGCTTTCAGTAAGAGAAAAAAAAATTTGTATGAAAATTTTCGATAAAATTTATTTATTTTGTTCGTCGTACCATTGACATTAATGTTTACAGTGACTTATAGACCCAAAGGGTCGGGTGTTCTAATTATTGTTTTTTTATATATTTCACTGTATTATATCAAATTTTGTAGAAAACACATGTCAATATAATAAATAATTTACTTACTATTCGTAATGTACTATGAACAATAATACCTATATCCGTATAAAATATCTCTTTGATATAATGTAAATAAAAAGGGAAACATGCAGTGAATTAATATTTCTTAATTGGAATTTTTTAGCTGTTACGTGTATATTCCAAAACATATTTATTTGAAAATTGCATATTATGTTAAAATTTCCAAAAAAAATAATACCTATATTTTTTCATCAATTTGAGATAATACATTTTCTCCATTTGTTTATTTCTATTTAATAACAGATTATTTTTTTCAATTGGATTTGTTGAATCTTAACAGGCAAGAATGTTAAAACAGATTACCTCAGGTCAACGTTGTGGCAGACGGATTTTGTTTGATAAAACGCAGTAAAACGTTGTATCTGAGATAAATGTTACAACTTGAAAATCGTTACAAATATATTTCTACTGCTACAACACCAGCTGAGTGTTGTGACAGTAGCATTTTGTTTGACACAATGTTATCTATCATTTGTAATCATTATCATTTCGGCAGTCATTTACAGTCATATTTTGTCCGCCGCAGTTAAAAAACGACTGAAATTGATTATTCATTATTATTCATTATTATTCATTAATAAGTGCTTTCAAGAGCATTGGATTTTTAGAGTTTGGACAATTCAAAAACTGTACAAGATAGAAGGAATCTGTTGCATGCTCTTGAAAGCACTTATTAATGAATAATAATGAATAATAATGAATAACTTGAATAATAAATGAAAATTGTATGTTTCCTCTATATGTACCAAAAGTCTTGTTGACATGCTTATGAAAGCATATATCAAGATATTAGAAGATATTAGAAGAAATTATCCCATTCGGATCGGTTTGAAAATTAAAAATTTCATATCCGGGATAATATTTCTCTTATTAACCCCTTATGTCTGCAAAACTAAACTAGAGGCTCTCAAGAGCCTGTATCGCTCACCTAGATTTAACTTTTCACCTTGAGCAAACCTAAAAATTTAAGTGTTGCAGTCAATTTGGCTGGTTTTTCTATGGGATTCTATGTTAAACTAATTTCAGCTGTGGCAGTCATCTTGGTTTAGTCCAGGTCAACGGATACATTTCTAAAAGAGAACCATCTAAGTACCATTTCTACTAAGTCTTGTTCCAACTGGCTAAGGGGTTTCAGACAAGAAGATTTTTAAATGAATTTTCCTATAGGGTCCAATATTTAACAAAGTTCGGTGTGGAAGCCATCTTTGGACATATTTCTGAAAGAGGACCTCCTAAGGACCAGTGCTGCCAAGTCTGGCTCCAATATGTCAAGTGGTTTCAGACAAGAAGATTTTTCAATGAATTTTTCCATAGGGCCTATGTTAAACTAAGTTCGGGTGTGCCGGCCATCTTGGTTGACAGTCTGGGTCATTGCACAAAATTCTGAAAGAGGACCATCTAAGGACCCATTGCTACCAAGTCTAATTCTAATTGACTTAGTGGTTTCAGATCAGAAGATTTGAGTGAATTTCCCATAGGATCCTATGTTAAACTAAGTTCTGCTGTGGCGGCCATCTTGGTTCACAGTCCACGAAATCAGACACATTTCTGAAAAAGGACCTCCTAAGGACCAATGCCGCCAAGTCCTGCTCCAATATGTCAAGTGGTTTCAGACAAGAAGATTATTCAATGAATTTTCCTATAGGGACCTATGTTAAACTAAGTTCGGCTGTGGCGGCCATCTTGGTTAACAGTCCGGGTCATTGGACATATTTCTGAAAGAGAACCTCCTAAGAACTATTACTGCCAACTTTGGTTCCAACTGGACTTGCAGTTTCATATAAGAAGATTTTTGAAAGTCACACCCCTTTTTTCTATTTTTAATAACAGCAGCCATCTCGGTTGGAAGTCGGGGATGCCAGATATACTTTTGTAAGGGGGCCACCCAAGGACCATTCCACCAAATTTTGGTCTCAATTGGCCCAGTGGTTTGAGAGGAAAAGATCTTTAAAGGAAAGTTTACGCTGGATGCCGTCTTTAAAGGACAAAAACTCCTATAAGGGGTCAATCAATGATTTTGGTCATCTTGACTTATTTGTAGATCTTACTTTGTTGAACATTTTTGCTGTTTACAATTTGTCTTTATCTCTAATAATATTCACGGTAATAACCTAAAACTGCAAAATTTCCTTAAAATTAACAATTCAGGGGCAATAACCCAACAAAGGGTTGACCGATTCGTCTGAAAATTTCATGACAGGTAGATCTTGACCTGATGAACATTTTTATCCATGTCAGTTTTGCTCTAATTGCTTTAGTTTTTGACATATAAGACAAAAACTGCAATTTACCCCTATGTTCTATTTTTAGCCATGTCGGCCATGTTGGTTGGCTAGCGGGGTCATCGGACAGATTTTTTAAACTAGATACCCTAATGATGCTTGTGGCCAATTTGGCCCAGTAGTTTCAGAGGAGAAGATTTTTGTAAAAGTTAACGGACGACGGACGACGACGGACCACGAACGACGGACGACGAACGACGGACGACGGACCACGAACGACGGACGACGAACGACGGACGACGGACTCCAAGTGATGAGAAAAGCTCACTTGACCCTTCGGGTCAGGTGAGCTAAAAACAATCAAAAAAAGTAGTCGGCATACTTCTAAAAGCACTCATCAAGTTGGATTAAAACAAAAAAATTGCATTAAATTCCAAAGTCTTTTCCAAAATTGCTAATTTCGACCCATTTGACTCCCTTGTATATGGAAATGATAGAAGTTAGAAAAAGATTTAACATGCTAATGAAACACTAATCAAGAAGAATAAAAAGTTGAGAATCGGGTGACAAATAAAACCAGCAACGTTGCTTTTTTGCCCATTTAACCCTTTTTCTGGTAAACCGTAAATGACAGAAAGGATTAATTATTCTCTAAATTATATTGTCAAAATATACGCCTTTTTTCACTTGTCAAATATCAAATTTTCTTTCACTCGGAAACCAAAGTAATTTCTCAATTTAATAAATATAGTTTCTTTCACTGCACTTTTATGATTTCATTAATCGAAATTGTTAGATTTTAAATTTAACAATCACGAATCTTATAATTGGGCGATAGTTTGACCTGTTTCTATTCATTTGAAAGAATATCCATTCATTTTCTCGACCAGTGATGTTCCTTTTGGTTGCAGTAATTAATAATGGGACTTTCGTGAAACACACACAACCTCAAAAGAAAAGATTATCGTACTTGAAATTAATTTAGAGACGACCAGCACATCCACTTCACCTTTTTGAGGCAAATACGACAATCCAAACGTCTCCATTATAAATTTCGTAATATAGTATTATCAAATGGGTATTTTCATATAAAGCCTGTACTAGGTCTGAGACAGTCTTATTGGATCGAGATCATCTGTATTGGCCCGAGGCAACGCAGATACAATATTTGCCAATACAGATGATCGATGCCCAATACGGCTGCTCGAGGACTTAATACAGCCTTTATATGAAAATACCTATTTAATGAAACTTCTATTAACTAATGACTGAAAATAAAATTTTGGGGGTGTTTCGTTCCATATTTTTCGTACTAATTTGTATTTGTATTGATTTATACTTTTACAGCCAGAAATCACCTTTAAATTGTAGCCAACAAAAGACACAAATCAATAATAAAATTTAACAATATTTATTATATACAAGTTTACAAGAAATATTATACAAATTGAAATGTCAACTTAACGGTTAAAATATATGTCCGATCCTTTTGTCTTTTTTATCCGGAATTCTTCTCTTTACTGTTGCGGGAATCCAAACAGAATACTATGTCCAATAAGATACAATCTAGTATGATGTAGTTAACGTAAATAAAAATGTCAATCCAACATCTTAGAACACAAGAATATAAATGTCTAATCTGAAAGTCTAACTTTAGTGTCTGTATATATATAGCTGTCACGAAAATCTCTAGAATACTGTAGAAGAGAAACTCCTAGAAAACTGTAGAACGGATATTTCTAGAATACGGTACTAGTTCGAATTACACGTCGTATATTATGATCATTCCAGAATTATTATATAAGTCAAATAGAAAGTTCTAATCATTCCATCAGTATCTATGATTGTTCCAGTGATTTCTAAACTGTACAGTTATAACATTATTTGGTAAACAATTATAAGTATTATGTCAGCATATTATACATATTATACATGTATAAGGCCACACAAAACAAGTTAGGCCAAGATAAATAAATATAATAATTACAATATCATAACACCTCCCCCCTTAAAAGAAGTTTGGGTGTAACGAGAACTTTGCATGAACAATATATACAAAAATATATAGTATGTATAGAGTGTTTTAATAAGATCCAGATAAAGGATCTGCTATTACATTATCTTTACCTTTAATATGTTTTACAATTATATCATAATCCTGTAACAATAAACTCCACCTAGTCAACCTCTGGTTCTTGTTTCTCATTTTATGTATGAAGGTGAGAGGATTGTGATCAGTATAAACCAGAATAGGATGCAAAGTGGGATTTAAATATACATCAAAACGTTGAAGTGTAGACAACAGTGCAATACACTCTTTTTCAATAGTTGAATAATGTTTCTGATGTTTATCTAATTTCTTAGAAAAATATGATATAGGTTTATCAACATTACCATTTGTTTCTTGATATAAAACAGCTCCAACTCCTACATCACTTCCATCAACGACAAGTTTGAATTGCTTTTCAAAGTCTGGTGTGATAAGAACTGGACTGTTAAAAGTGATTTGCTTTTTTCAAAAGCGTTTTGACAATTATCACTCCAGATGAATTTAGAATCTTTCCGTAAAAGATGAGTCAATCGTTGAACAACAGTAGCACAATTTGAACAAAATTTTCTGTAAAATCCAATCATGCCTAAATATCTTATTAGTTGTTTTTTATTTGAAGGAGGAGGAAATTTGGTAATTGCGTCCACTTTAGCCATAATATATTTCACTTGACCTTGGCCAACTGTGTGCCCTAAATAATCAACAGTGACCTGACAAACTTCACTTTTACCAAGAATAACAGTCAAATTTGATTGTGATAATCTATCAAAAGTATCATATAAATGTGTTAAATGCTCTTCCCAGCTATCATTACGTACAATAAGTATAACAATAGTCTAAATCTTTTATAACATTATTCATCATTCTTTGAAATGTAGCTGCAGCACTTTTCATACCACACGGCATGACAGTTTATTGAAATAAGCGGTCTGGTGCGACAAAAACTGATATTTCACGAGCTCTCTGTGTCAAGGGTACCTGCCAGTAACCTTTCAATAAATCACATTTTGCTTGTCCAATATAACAATCCAAAGATACTAATATTAGATATAGTAAATTTATATTATGCTGTATACGACGCATTTCAAGGAGTTACCTCTCATCAGCAGCATTAAAATCGAAACATTTGGAAGACCAAAAACCAAACTTATATTAAACAAGAAGTACTCAACCAAAAATACCGAAATAGGAAGCCAAATTTCGGCTAAGGAGATCTACCATGTGCAATACAAGGAATGAACCCTTAGTATTTCTATTATTTTTGAATTTTGCTAAATACTGGTAATTTTTGTAACAAATCAATGAATAATCATGTCAGACAAGTCTGACGACTGGGTTAGCGAATACCCTCGGGGACCTAGGGTCCACCAGCAGAGGCATCATCCCAGGAGTTTCAAAATAACAATCCAAAGATACTAATATTAGATATAGTAAATTTATATTATGCTGTATACGACGCATTTCAAGGAGTTACCTCTCATCAGCAGCATTAAAATCGAAACATTTGGAAGACCAAAAACCAAACTTATATTAAACAAGAAGTACTCAACCAAAAATACCGAAATAGGAAGCCAAATTTCGGCCAATGTTATCAATGCAATCCTGTATACTTGGAATCGGAAAGGAGTCAGATTTTGAAACTGAATTTACTTTTCTGAAATCAGTAACGAAACGAAGGGTTTTATCTGCTTTGGGCCAAGGACAGAAGGAGAGCTCCATTCACTGTAACACGGCTCAATAATATCATTGTCAAGCATATATCTAATTTCTTGTCTCATAAAATCAAGTTTAAGTGTTTAAGTGGATTGAGCCGGTAAGGATATTGCTTAATTGGAGAAGCATTGCCTACATCAACATCATCACAAACAGCAGTGGTTTTTGTTTGGCACATCTGGAAAAAGATTTTTAAAAGAAAATACCAAAGTTTTCAAATTTTCTCTGCGATCGAAAGTCAGATGTGCAAGTTTTGAGTCTAAATTTGACAAAATTACTGAATTTTTCAATCAAACAGATTGTTTCATAGCTTTGGAATCAAAAGATGGTTCAATTATATCTGGTTTGTCATTATCGTTCTCCAATTCAACCATGGCTACAGTAGCAACTGATTTACTCTCACATTCATTAGTACGCTCAAAATATGGTTTTCACATATTAATGTGACGCACTCTATTTTGTTTACGCCGACCTGGAGTTTTTACAATATAATTCAAATCATTGAATTTACTCTCGATTGTATAAGGACCACAGTATTTAGCCTGTAAATGATTCCTAGGGACTGGCAAAAATACAAGTACCTTATCACCAGGCTCAAAAACTCTGTCTCTGTCATCTTTATCATACCATATTTTCATCTTATTCTGTACAGTTTTTAAGTTTTTCTGAGCAATTTGGCAAGGAGTATACAATTTTTCTTTAAATCTGGCATATGTGGCATGATTTGCAGTATTCGTGACATCATTTCTAAGTCTGGGCCAGTAGAAATGTTGTAAGATATTTAGGCAAGTCTTCCTTATACCTAAATGTCCAGCCAAGGGGGTGTCATGGGCAAACCAATAATTTCTTGCCTATAGACTTTAGACATCACCACTTGGTATACCACTCTCCATTCCTCCTCTGGGATAGCATCAGCATTCCTCATTAAAATGCATTCAGCCACTTTGTCTGCTTCTTCTTGTGGTTGAACCCTCTTGCGGAGCTGAAGAACCTCAGGGTCTTTATTTTGTTCTTCCATAAATTTTCTTTTGTTTAATCAATGGCTGTTCACGTCTGGCCATGACATAATTATATGCTTTTTAGTACCAGGTGGTTTTATTGTGGCCTTTTCTGAGCTACCGTGACCTTCAATGTCGACACGGAAATTGTCAGAAAGGTCCATAGTATCATACTGGTCTTCTTGTAAATTCTCATTTTGTTCTTTCTTGCCATCGCCCTAGTAACAACACGAGCTGGATACAGTTCAGCATCAAAAAGGGTTTATAATCCTCCATGTAATAAAAAAAATGGACTTAAAAGCCTGACTCGCAGGACATTCCAACTTATTGGTAACAAGGTGTGTCATACAAGCACTGGACTTGGGCTTGATATCTCTTTCATTCTTCTTCTGAAGTCTTAAACAATCAGCCTTATTGTGACCATTTTTCTTACAATAAGCATAAGTTAGTGACTTATTCTCAAAAGTATCAAATTTTGGACCAGACATATTATAACTAGACTGACTCTTATTCTGTACAACAGGTTTGTTATCAGTACGCTTAGTACTTTGATTTTTGTAATTTCCGCTTGAAGTATTAAAATTTTGACCTTTGAAACTTCTTTTATGTGCAAGGGTATAATTATCGGAAACAACAGCTGCATCTTGCAATGTCTCAACAGTTTTGTCATCAAAATGTGTTTTAAGTCTAAATTAACACACTGCTTGAACTCTTCTAATAACATTAATTGTCTTATTTTATCAAAATTGTTATCTATTTTCTTTGACGTAAGCCATTTATCAAATGGATCTTCTTTTTCCCCAGCAAATTCAACATAGGTTTGCGATTTAAACTTTTTATAAAACCTAATTTTCTGTCTATATGCTTCTGGCACTAGATCATAAGCTTTCAAAACTTCCTGTTTAACAGTGTCATAATCAGAACTTTTTTCTGAAGAAATGCTGAGTAAATTTCAGCGGCCTTTTGCCCTCAAAAACACTTTGCAGCATTGTAGTCCAATAATACATTGACCATTTCAAATTTTGAGCAATTTTCTCAAACTGTGGAAAAAATTTATCAACTGTTTTTTCACAAAATTTGGGAACTAAACGTATATTTTTGGCTGCATCAAAATGTTCTGATTTTGACTCATATTTAGTGTTGCTTTCTGCTTTGACCATTTCTATTTTTATTTTCTCCATCTCTAACCTTTTCCTCATTTCAAGTTCTGCCTGTCTTTTTTCCTTTTCCAATTGTTTTAATTTAACTTCCTTTTCCAATTATTTTTCCAATTTTTTTCATGTTCTAATACAAGTTGTTTTAATTTGAAAGCATCAACATTTTCGACCTTGAGTTCCAGAGCCTCTTCACCAAAAATTTCTGAGTCAACTAAATTGTCTATTACCAAATTTTTTATAATTTTGTTTCTCATAGATCCTCTAAAATCTATTTGTAGATGTTTAACAAGCAACACTAAAAGGACAAGTATACCTAAGGAGCAATCAAAAAAACGTAATCCATTGGACAGACAAACCCGGGAAGACAAATGAACAACCACAAGCACAACAAATAAACACAGAAAACTAAAAAACAATGAACAACACGAACTCCTATAAAGACCAGGAGTGAACCCAGGTGCTCCGAAAGGGTAAGCAGTTCCTGCTCCGTATACGGCACCCGTCGTGAAGTTCAACAAAGTCAATCCCGTGGAAGTCACAAATTGGTGGAGGCACATGAAAGGTTACGACAGTGGGAACAGGTTTAACATCATGTTAGATATTGGAACACTGTAATGGTCAATCAATTCATGATGACGACCGTAAAATTTCTTAAGTGATGACATCAACTTATCCCTAATTCTTCTTTTTTTAGTTTACAAACCCTTTCAGGTCTGGCGTTTTCAAAACTTTACCAGCATCAAGTGCCATTTTGTAGAATTTTGTTGGCTAATTCTTATAAAAATAGTGAACAATTTTTAATAAGATATTAATTTTATCCCGGACGAGACCCCAATTTCTATTACAGCCAGAAAAAAAAAGTACAAATATACCTAAGGAGCAATCAAAAAAACGTAATCCATTGGACAGACAAACCCGGGAAGACAAACGAACAACCACAAGCACAACAAATAAACACAGAAAACTAAAAACAATGAACAACACGAACTCCTATAAAAACCAGGAGTGAACCCAGGTGCTCCGGAAGGGAATTACCTTTAAATTGTAGCCAACAAACACAAGAATGCTAACACTTATACCTAAGGTGTATTATTACATTTCTAAACTGATCAGATTTATGTCTACAATTGTCAAAAAAAGTTTCATACTTCCGTTTATGATAGGTATTTTTTATGTTTATCCCCAAAAAACATTTGCTTTTCCAGCAAAAATTAATTTAATGAAGATTACCTATAGCACATGTAACCGCCTACACTATAAGTTTGAACTAGTGTCTATATTACCATGGAAATTTAGAAAGTTGACAAACTTGTTGTACGGGGGCCTCATCGTAAAATTTTTTCGCCGTCTAAATTTTCATGGTATTACAGACACTGGGTCTTAACGCATTTGTGTGATTTTCTAAGCAGTATGTCAATAAGAATTAATAGACAAACCGTAAACAATGCATTGACCTAGATTTGGCTCAAGACGAAGGTCGCTGGATATTTTATTATACACAGCAACGGACCGGCTACAAAGGCTTTTTTGGTCATCGTGTACATTCGTTAATCAGCGTGTGTGGTAATTGTTTGTGATGGATACCGTTGATTAATACTTTCATGTACGATGAAATTGTGTTATTTCAAATCATAATATCCAAACCTGGAATAAAAGGTGTGTTTTCAATCTGAAAGAGGATGTTCCGACGATTTATTGATTTTTTAATGTGGCGTGTAACAATGATGTGTGGTGACCTCTCGAAATATAATTTATGTGCATTGGACCAAGACATCCAAATATGGTTAAAATATTTTTGTTTTCACTCTCTGCAAGCTGTAACAACTTTTTCGATTGGATAGAAATTATTATATTGTAAGGTTGTTTACGTTTTGAGTACGATTGCATTCACTCTGGAGAATTCCGGTCAGAATTTTAAAAATTTCGGCAAATCTTTATAAAGCACTGAGGAGAATTCAGGTTGATCCATTATTATTTTTTCATATTAAAACAAATGTTATTATTTTTAAATAATTTTGAGTATGTAATTTTAGCTTTCCTGGATATTTTCCGGTGATCAATTCGATATAACGTGGATAATTTCGGATAGGGGTTTTAAATTCACCGACACACCCCCGTCAATAAATGGTAAAGTAACACCCCCCCCCCCCCCTGCCCCCTCCCCAGGGGTTGTGTAGGGGAGACATGGGGATTTAGCAAAAAAAATTTAGTAAAATCCTTTTCTACTACTTAACAGTCAGTAGAAAAAGGATTTTACAAAATAAAATCGCCAAAAACATTTTTTATTCAAAAATGAGATCACAACTATTACATGTATTACGTGCTAAAATAACAATCCAAAGATAATAATATTAGATATAGTTAATTTATATTATGCTGTATACGACGCATTTCAAGGAGTTACCTCTCATCAGCAGCATTAAAACCGAAACATTTGGAAGACCAAAAATCAAACTTATATTAAACAAGAAGTACTCATAACCAAAAATACCGAAATAGGAAGCCAAATTTCAGCTAAGGAGATCTACCATGTGCAATACATGGAATGAACCCTTAGTATTTCTTTTGAACATAGTAGTTGAAATACTTTCATGTTCAATTAATTTCTTTGATCTTATCTTCTAACACATTTATTGCAATTTTTTTTGGGGTAAAATCTTTAATACAAAACAAAAAAGATAACAAGAAAGGTCAACAATGACATATCAATCAATTTCTACACTTTCTCGAAATATTGAATTTATCCTTCTCCCCCCCCCCCCCCCCATAATAACTTAGCATTTATCTTCAAGTCCTAAATATATATTCGGAAAGTGCTTGACGTTGGAAAAGAAGACCGTTTTGCGATTTCGTTCGTCTTGAAATGACATTATGGTTCAGTAGCAGCAAATTTTAGTAAGAATTTTTTTTAGTATTATTTCAGTTATACAGTAATTTTGTTTCGTCATAATCATAAATGTAAATATTGGTCTCATTGAAAATAAATAGAACAGCCATTGTCTGTCTAAACGATGTAAAATCCATCTGAGACATGTGCGACATGTTTTTGTCTATCCGTAATTGTCGGCCATACGTGTGATAAATCAGATTGTTTGTTCCAACTCGTGTTAAAGACATATTCTTTTCATAGACCACGTGATCTATCTCTCGAATAGTGTTGGTTACAACTTTTAATACTTGAGTCTCTTTTTCTATATTTCTTATGTATAATGTCATAACTAATAATTGAGTGGAGATATTAAGTTTTAATTGGATTTTCATATACTCTCAGATTGTTAATTCCATCAAATCTATATTTAAACCATTATCCATTAAAAAAAACCTATAGTCCCATCTGTAATTCTCAGTAAATTCTAAATGTTGGAATTTTACACGTTTAGGCAATGCTATGCTAGCTGAGAGGCGATGAGCTCCATTTAAAATTAAACCATCCTTCCCTACAGAAATCTCCAATTTTTATGCGTTAAATCCAGGCCTTTTAATATCATTTATTATGCTATGGAAACTTTTCACAAAATCTTCCTTTGAATTCTTTGGATTGCAAGGTTTATTGTTATCACTTATACGCTTGTCGTCGTCACAATATTCTATACGCCGATAAAAGGTTATGTCATTCTTATGACCAGGAACAAGAACTGGCCATCATTTACAGTGTAGATATTCTTTGGCAAAATAAATGCATTTAAAATATCGTAATCAATGAAAGAAACCATCATTATAAGACTGTTATTTGGTCATTTTTGTTTTTGTTTATAGGTGTGTTTGGAGGTCAGTAGGTTGGGAACAGTTAAATAATTAAATCCGTTGTGCTTTGCTTTTCAGCGAGTACAGTTAGTAGTGTTTCTGTGTTTATACGGTGGAGCAAGTATAACCGGGTCTGTTTTAACTATGGATGGAGGCTATACTGCACTGTAGATAATACCAGCATTTTAAATTACATGTAGTCTTAAGCATTTATTTCATATTAAAGGAACTTGGTATCTGAATTTATTTAGAGATTTAGGTATTGTTTTTTATGTTTTCGTAGAATCCGACACCGACAGTCTGTAATGAAAATTTAAATAAATAATTTATGATACAGTTTTAGATGCGCAAGATATAACTAATCTGATCTTGATATTGGAATACCCAAGATCTACCACCAGTCATCGAACAACAGGTCGTATTATATTGATGTTGTTAATATATTAATTATTCTGTTGATTACATTGTCAAAATTAATAATTTCAATGGTTTAATATGAAAAAAAGGATTAAAAAAACACAGTAGTATATACTGTATTTTCTTACACCTTTTTTCATATTAATAACTTTTATTTGTCATTAAACATAAAGATATAGTTTGTGACAAAGACATACAAATACATATAAAGCAAATTTGGAGACCATATGCAATATTATACGCATAAGTATTAGTAACAGACATTACAACATATCAAATGAATTATGAGACTTCTGCCCTCAGTTCTAATGACTGCTTTAAAAAGAAGCCAACCATTCTAATATGTTTATTATTTGTTGGGTTAAGCAAAAAGACCAGTTTTTCATCATCTGTCATGTTTATAAATTCTCTATTTTCAAGCTTAAGACTATTAAACAAAGTTTCCCTTATTTTACTATTAGTTTTACATTTTAAAATGAAATGAGATTCATCTTCAATAGTCTTGCAAATTTTACAAATTCTATCTTGCCGAAGGATTTTATAATAACGACCTTTTTCTATTTCGAGGTCGTGATCACTAATACGCAGTTTTGTGAATATATTTCTAATTGAAAATAATGGATCTGTAAGATAAAACTCTCCTTTGAGAGATGGATTTAACTTCTTATATAGATAGAATTTAGTATTTTCATCATATCCATTTATTCTATCTAAAAATAACTTTTGAAATTTCTCATTTACACCATTTTTTATACAAGATTTCAAAAGTTTTACATCTTTTAATGACTTGCAACTAGAAATATTGTCTCCATTTTCTAATTCTGAAACAATATCTTTAACGAAGGTGTACCAGCTGTAAGTGCCTTGATTGTCAAGTGCTTTAGTAAGTTCAAAAGATTCTTTCAGCAATGGATTGATATTATTTGTGTGAAGTCTTGCTAGATATAGAAGTGATTGACTATGTATGAAGTTTTCAATAGGATATCTTCCTAATTCTGTTCTCACACCAATATCTGAAGAAGATTTCTTTGCCCCTAATAGAGACTTACAAAAATTTAAGTGTACTTTTTCTAAAGAAGTTTTATCCACAAAGGAAATATAATCTACTCTATTATTTGTCTGGGCTGCTCTCTTTTTTGCCCTATAAAAGGGCAAATAGTAGTCCATAAAAGAAATCTCAGAACTATAAGTTAAAATTGGTCTAATTAATTTATCAAATAAGTTATTCATTACTTTAACAGGGAAATTATCCATAGACATGGATTTTTCTCTAAGTAAAAATAATACCTTTCTTGCCTTTTTTGCTAGATCATCTAGACTAGACTTTAGATTACCAATCTAATAAGATAACTTCGCGTCAACATGTGCATAGTAGTGACATTAACGATTTATATTGTAAAGCCCATTCCTTGAGTCAAAGTTCACTTGTGAAATATTGAATACTATTTCAATCGTATATAACAATATTTAACTTTTCTCAATGTAGTAAATATAAATTCTTATCCTGTATTTTTTATGTCTTCATTTTTAACTTTAACGATCGGGATTGGGAAAATGCTGTATGTTAAGTAGACTGTTCTTTTGAAATAATCCATATATTTTATCAAAGTTCCACTAACGAGTGGGATTCTATTTGGAATGATTGCTTTTGTATGACTCACACACACCCGAAACAGAATATTGTCATATACTGACACACCCACTTGACCTTTTTAAACTAAACCCAATACCACAAAGAACGATCAGATTTAACGCCAACGAAATAACAGGATTTTTTTAATTTTTACCCCTCTGTTGATGAGTGGTCTTTTCTAACTAGTAGCTTATGAAGATCTCAGGCATACATTTTTTATACTAGTGGTTTTTTTTTTTTTTTTTTTTTTTTTTTTATTTTTTTTTTTTTTTTTATTTTATTTTATTTTAAATTTGTATACATTTTATTCAACAACATCCTGCTGCATTGAATCCTAGGTAGCCCAGGGATAAGCATACCAAGGGGCCCCTGTTCATACAAACTCTCATTGCCAGGGAAAAAATGAGAGGCACAAGTTTAAACAAAATAAACAATTATATTCGAGCTACAAAAATTACAATAGAATATACGCATATCAATAAGCCTTCTGGTATTTAATTTTAAATTACCTTTTAAAAAACCTATCCCAACTCGCCCTGCCCCTGTGCGCGGATATCCCATGCATCACTTAATCGTGTGTCGTCACTTAAAAAGATGAATGAGGTTCCCTGATCCAGTCAAGGTAAGTCAAATATCTTTTCATAAAATAATTAACATAGTTTTAAAGACCTAAGATGAATTAATACAAAGGGTTATATATATAGTCACACTTTACAGTGAAATTCACAACAAATTAGTGTATTTAAGCAAGAAATAAACGATTATACTCGGAAAATATTTGATTACCAGACTTCTGACCCATATGACCAATAACAAATTGAAATTCAGTTTCTACCATACGGATAATTGACGATTTTGTGATTATTGTCCTTTGATATTTTACAATATTTCTGCATTTCCAAATTGCCCATTTTACTGTCACTAGTATCGTGTCTATAAGTAATAAATTTATATCAATTTTCGTGTCCAGGATACTTGTTCCAAAAATTTTTTTTTTTAATTTTTATCCCTGTGTTTATGAGTAGTCTTTTTCTAAGTAATAGCTTATGAAGGTCTCTGGCATACATTCTTTATACGAGTGGTTAATTATCGCTTTTCTGTACATAATACCTGTGATCTTTCTGTATAATGATTTTCTAGTGCACTTTGCTGTAGGATGGGTTTTTTCTCAGCCCAAGAAGATTGTTAGAACTTTACATCCAGAAGTAAACAATTGTTATTTATAATTTCTTAAACTAATTTGGTACAATGGAATTGCTTAAATGGCACTATAATTTCGAAAAACAAAATCGTTTGTCAGCTGAATTTATCCGTTTTAAAATCAAAGTATCATTAAAAATCAGTGCAGAAAGTTTACCATGTAATAATCGAATTCGATACGGCCGTTGAAAAAAGTGTAGCAAAAAAAACCGTCCTCGCTAGTTTGCTTCAACGAAGTTTAGGTGGACTATTGGAGTCACCCCGGCGTTTATGTCCGCGTGCGCGTCCCCGTCCACAGCCAGTTTTCAGTTACATAGTTGACAGAGGGTCATATATTTTTGTGTGCATGTGCACGATGAGGAGACTGACCATGTGACATAACATGAAGGTCACATGACCCATATTGACTGGCTTTAAGTTTATGTCAAAAATCAGTTTTAATATACAAAGTGAACTACAATCACATTACTTGGTGTGAGGGTGCTTCTCATGGAGTAATACATCCTACCAAAATTAGGGCACTCTTATCGCACTTCATTGACATAAGTTAAGTTTTACGTCCGAGTTCAGTTCTCCGATCCCAAGGGACCTACAGTCTTATTTTTTGGTGTGAGGATGCATCTCCGGGATTAACACAACCCCCCCCAAACCAAGGTCTCTCTGACCTACTTATCGTGCTTCATTGGCCAAGGTTAAGTTTTACAACCGCGTTCAGATCTCCGAAACCAAGTGACCTACAATCATATTATTTGGTGTAAGGGGGCATCTCGGGGATTAACACAGTCTCTCACCAAAATAAGGTCATTCTAACCTTCTTATCACGTTTCATTGACTAAGGTTAAGTTTTACCTCTGAGATCCGTTCTACGATACCGAGGGACCTACAATCATATAACTTGGTGCGAGGGTGCACCTCGGGGTGTAACACAGCCTCCCTACAAAATTAAGTCACTCTGACCTACTTATCGCGCTTCATTGACTAGGTTAAATTTTATGTCCGAGTTCATTTTTTCCGATACCAAATGACCTACAGTCATCCAAACGGTCATATTTTTTATTAACCTTTTTCGGTGTATCCTACAGCAAAAACTATGTGAAACTCTGTCCGAAAGTAGGCCCTCAAGAGGTTGAAAGATACTAGTAAAGTACATTTAATACGCAACAAAATGGATAACAGGAAAGGTCAACAATGACATACCAATCAATCGCCGCTATCCAACAGAGAGAACCCAGGACAAAGTTTAGCATAAAGGAGCACCAAACACAAATATTAACACAACAGAGAGTCAGGATGGTCTGACTTGGTACAGACACTAAACATTGGTAGGGCTAAACCGGCTGAATTCAACTTGCAACAAACATTCCATAACCACTGGATTGTGATTGATGTTTTCGTTTGTATAGGTCTAACATTTAGGTATTTTTTCAGCTTTTTATTGCACTGATCAAGGTTAAAATAATAAATCCTTAGTGAATTTCAAATCATGCAAAATTATGTTCCGACTGATTTTGCTGCTTCTTATGTTGAAGAATTTGGTAAATGGAAAGAATCTTTAATCCAAAACAATACCCATGATAACGTGGGTCAAAGAACAAATCCAATTTCGTCACATTCGGCCATAAATATCCTTCGCCCCAATATAGAGATCTGTTGTAGGAACCAAATGTATGAGGTTTGATGTTGATGTTTTGATATCTACCAATGATTCTCTCATCGGGTTCTCTCATCAATAACAAATCAATGTCTACACTTTCCTGAATATTAAATATATCCATTACTCCATTAGAACTTAACATTACGTCTTCACGTCCTAAATATATATCTGGCAAGATCCTTGACATTGGCAAAGAAGACCGTTTTGCAATTTCGTTCGCCTTGAAATGACATTTTTGTGGAGTAGCAGCATAATTTAGGAAGAATAAAGAATTGTTATTTAGTATCATTTCAGTTAAAAGTACATTTTCGTCGTGAGTATCATAGATGTGAATATCGATCTCATTGTATAACAATCCTAATTTCCTTTCACATTTTTTCAATGATTTATATTTTGCAAAAAAGAAAACAAATCGAACGGCTATTTGTTTCGGTCTAAAAGAAGTAAAATTTAATTGAGGTATGTTTTTGTCTGTCCATAACTGTCGGCCATACGTGTGATACATCAGATTTTTCATTCCAAGTCGTGTTAAAAATATAGTCTTTTCATACACCATGTGACTATCTCTGGAACAATGCTGCTTAAAAATTTTTAACATCTGAGTCTCTTTTTCGATATTTCTATTGTATAATCCCATAACTGATAATTGAGTAGTGAGATTTAGTTTTGACTGAATTTTCATAAACTCTAAGATGGCTAATTCCATCACATCTATCTTTAAACCTTTTTTCATAAAAAACTTATAGTCCCATCTGAAATTCTTAGTAAATTCTAAATGTTGGAATTTTACATGTTTAGACAATGCTATACTAGCCGACAGCCGATGGGCTCCATTTAAGACTAAACCATCCTTCCCTACAGGAATATCCGATTTTGATGCGTTAAATCCATGCCTTCTAATATCGTTTATTATGCTATGGAAAGTTTTCACAAACTCTTCTTTTGAATTCTTTTGTTTGCAAGGTTTATTGTTATCGTTTATACGCTTGTCGGTTTTACAATATTCTTTGAAGTTACTGAAAGCTCGAATATGTTCTGTATATGCTAAACTAATAGACTTGGGAATCTGTTGCATATTAACGACAAAATATGCATACACAATTTTTACTATTATATCAAATCGATAAGCATGTAAATATTTATCAGGTCTCTCTAAAGTTGTATCCACAGAGTCTTCCTTTTGATCTGTTTCTGTTTTCTTAGTAGATTCAGTAAATGAATACATATTGAATGACTTTGATTTGTTTCCGAGATAGAAACTTGGAAATATTCTTATATCCATCTGATGCCGTGGGATCTGCAAAAAAAGGTTAACTGAGAAATTTTTTCTTTCTATTTTTAGCGGAGGAGGGGTTGGTAATGCTTATTGTTTTCTAATTTTACCGCCATATCTAATAAATGTGATGGAGGTTTAAGCTATTATCTAGTCAAGTTTTAAAGGGTAAATCAATATTCCCTTGTGCCGGTTTTGTACCACGGTATGTGCATTTCAACCGTTTAAATCTCAAAAACATTGCTCATGACAGAAACACTTGGATTGCGTAATAATAAACGAGAATTTTGTAGAGCGGATTTACATACTAGTATTGAAATGACCGAAAATGATAGAACCAAAACCATACTACAACAGTCAAGTACTTCTCAGTTTAAAAAAAAATTGAAGTGGTACAAAGAGTATACGTTTAGCTAATAAAATTATAAAATTAGAACACCTTTGTTCTTTATCAAACAAAATGAATAACAACACCTAAAAAGCAGCTATCTATAGGACGTACGTGTAATTCATAGGTAAATACAAATCCTCAAATACAACATCATAGGATGACAACACACAAACATTGAAAACAAAATCAAACCAATATGGACAAAATCCAATAAAAGTATCAGAGAAGCCATGTGCTTTGTTGAAAAATATCAATGTACATACAATACAATGAAATACATAGCTGTCGGTTATTTATAGATTAAAATATTGTAACTCCCCCCCCCCCGCCTAAAAAAATTAACAAAAACGTAAAATTTCTTTCCCCTTCCGGATAACTACTGTGTACAATCGGTAACACCAATTAAAAGGCACGCTGTTTAATTTAGAAGCTTTCCTTGTATTGCACATGGTAGATCTCCTTAGCTGAAATTTGGCTTCCTATTTCGGTATTTTGGGTTGAGTACTTCTTGTTTAATGTAAGTTTGGTTTTTGGTCTTCCAAATGTTTCGGTTTTAATGCTGCTGATGAGAGGTAACTCCTTGAAATGCGTCGTATACAGCATAGTATAAATTTTCTATATCTAATATTAGTATCTTTGGATTGTTATTTTGCTGCCTTAAATAAGAGCAAGACTGAGTGTAATTTGATCCCTAAGCATTGCTAAACAATAAGCAAGTTACATATATATCAGACAATATTCAAAAATTATGTTTACGCTGGAGAAAAAGAAACAAAATGATCAATTTTGATTTGACTTCTTCATCCGATGAACTGAACCCTAGAACAGTGATCCCTGTAAGGCAAATAGTGTACCGATGAGGACAGATATAAGAGCTAAAACGTCTTGCAATGGGTAGTAAATGCACTGCAGCAGGGCCCAGTTGTTCAACTTATTTAACCCAAAGTTAAATTGTATAGAAAATCACGGAGTTTAACCTGTGGTTAAATTTAATCCTGGGTTAAACGAGTTGAACAACTGGCTCCTGTACTTAAGAGTCTTGTTTCTTATAAACATGTCGATGAAAATAGGAAGCTATCATTGAGAAACTATATTTAACTGCCTCAAATCTTGGCAGAAAAAGAGGAGATTTGCTATTCAAAAGAAATATAAATAAACTTCTTCACCCCTCAACTGCAGTTAATGGTATGTCGCATTTAAATTTAAAAATTACGCAGGAATTTGCTTACCTTGTGTATTAGACTCCAGTATAAAATCAAGTTTAGTATTATCAGAAAAAATATTGTCTTTCGATGAATATTTCTTTTCATGGTCAAATCTGAAAATAAAATGCTAATAGTTCTGCCTGCGGCTCCAAACGACGAAGAAAGAAAATCCGATTTATTGTTACCCCGAAATCTTCTTGTTTTGGGATTCCAAATATTTGGCCTTGGTCACAGTCGACAAGACATATTTGCTGAAATATACAATATTTCAATAAACAAGAAAAAAAGGATAACAGGAAAGGTCCCACCATGACATACCAACCAATTTCAAATCTAGCACAACGTGAGCTCAAAAATTCGAAATAAGAACTACATTAAGTGATATAAGCGTCATTGAGAAAATATGGTATTGGATTAAACGTGAAGAGATTTCATAACATTTTGAGCTGGCAGTTTTGTCATCCAAAATGACCAATAAGACATAAAATGGCCACCGAAATACTCGTGTTAAATATTCAGTAATATCTTCAGTAAAAGGTACAACACAAATAATAAATAAATCATTTTGTATTAATTTTGTATTATTACATTGAGTGTGGTGAAATACCGGGATTTCCGAGTGAAATCAAATCCAATAATTCACCCAGTGAAATTGAAAGTAATATTTCACTCCAGGAAGTGACGTAACAACAAACGTCCTAGCGTAGTCGCATAAAAACATAATCCCTTGTATTTTCTCGTTAAATTTTATGAATACACGGAATATGTCAATGTAATAAACAGAATAACTAATCTCGAAATTCGAATACCAAAGATCTACAACTCGTGACCGGAAAACACTAATAATTCACGAATGTGTTGTTCGGTAACTCGTTGTAGATTTTTAGGTATTCGCATTTCAAGATTAGTTATACTATAATTATTATTACTATTATTATTTATTTTTATTTTTTCTCTTTTTTTTTCTTTTGTATTTCGATCATTTTTTTATTACTTGCAAACTTGTCCCGAAATTCTCACACTTTTAACTTACAGACAGTAAGACAGATGTAAAAAGCAGAACCTGAAAGAAATGTTCAAACCGTGACAAGACTGTTTGAGTAACACACGGAAGCAACAACAATATCCGCAAACTTTCATTTGAAGTTATTGATATACGATGTATACCATGCTGCCATAACATGTAACCAAATATCCTGTTTGTTTCATACACTATCAATGCATAAAGTGGAATTTCTGAAACACTTCCTTAATTAATCGTTAAAGTCTATCATTTGCATTTTTCAAAGTATCATGGTGTAAAGCGTTAAAACCTTCTTGGGCTAACGCTCTAAGGGTTATATCCAATACATGTTTCCTAATCATAAGTATAACAGTGATATTTTTACACGGCTGGTACCATTTTGAATGTTGAATTCTCGATGGAAATCTCTGGCGCAGAATTGTCTAAACAAAATATTTATTCTTTAAAATATTTTTTAAGAAGCATATTGGTTATTTAAAAAGTTAATTTTCTCTTCCAAAACCTTGCAACTGTGTGAACAATTTTATCTTGAAAAAAGCTGCCGAAATAGTAGTTCCAATCAACATTTCAATTTTGGTGCCCAATTGTTGTATGGAAGATGGAATGGAAATGATTTAGAATGTTTAATAATCCACATCTACCTGACATCATTGGTAGATGGAGTAGCTATGAAAGCCTTAGAGCTGATATAACGAAAATGTTCTTGCTACCCATAGACCATTGAAGTTATTGTTTAATCAGAATTTGTATCAATGTCCTGATGGCCTTCATATATTCCAAAAGAGTATGAAAACTGGCTCCTCTTTTAAGTTTTTGGAATATCCGTGGACGATTTGAAATTTGAATTTGAAAACCATTACCATTGACACAGACTAATAATATCCTACTTCTAAACACCTCGATTTGCAACGAAAAACTTTGAAATTTCTTTCGTACAAGTAGGTAAAAAACGACACATCACTAAAACTTGGAATGGCACGAAAACATAATGGGATAATTGGTATGTCATTATCGACCTTTCTTATAATCCGTTTTACTATCTATTTACCTTGTCTTGACGTGCAATGGATCAGAAATAATATAATGCATTTTATCATTATTTACCCGGGATATGTCCCATTAAATTGGGAAGAAACCTCCTATTGAGGTTTTCTTAATTAAATACCATACATTAATACCTGTAATTTATCAGTGATTTTGCATTTCCCACTGATTCGAAGTCTTCCAAATATTTCAAACAAAATATGGGTTTGAGACATACCGAATTTAGCCTTTTATCACCTGATGTCACTCCCGGATTTTAGTGGGAGTTCACACTGATGGTGCTTTAGTTTCTCTGCTGTCTTTTTCTAATTCTGTTCAGTGTATTATATATTTTTATGATAATTCTTTTATAGTTATATATGTAACCTCGCATTATTTGTTTTTGTTATCTTTCATTCCCATGATTTTGTCTTGCCTTTGTATTTTACGGATTTTTCCAACAAAAAGAGCAGATATAAAATGACAAATATTTTTAAAAATCCTACAATTCAGGGTCTATCTCAATGAGCTTAGTAGGTAGATAACATAAAAATAATGAATGATAAAATAATGTCCAGTCTACAACGTATGCTAGAGAGAAATTACAAAAAAAACATGGAGAAAATCAAAATTAGCCCCCCCCCCAAAACAAGATTTATTATAGCCAATAAATAAAACCATAAACAGAATAAAACAAAACAAAAAACAAATAAAACACAAGGGTGACCTTATATACGTTAATACGTACAATTCTATGAAAGTAACGGATGATAAACGAACGTATAGAATGCACATGTATGGTAGGAGAAGTTGAGCCACCAGATTTTGTTTTTGTCTGAAGTGATGGGGTGTGACTTCTTGTTCAAAGACACACATTGATCTTATAATGTCATCAATGGGTGGGAGGATGGCCATATGAAAATGAAATTAAAAAAAATCATTCATGTTGAAAAATAAAAAACTTGACCTGCAAGTATTGTGTAAATCATGAATGTTTTCTATTTTTAGCAAGCTTTGAGCTTTACTTGATATTAGATGAATTATTTTGGTTATTTCGCTAATAAACATTTCAGTTAACATAGTATACATAATTACCTAATAATGCACACTTTAGCTATACTGGGTTTAAAACTTTTTCTCGTTTCTAATCGGCATTAATGTATATTCTGTTTCTTACAATTACCATCATTAGACACTTTGAAATAAAAATTTGCTATATTGACAATTTTGTAAATAATAAATTCCAAAATATGTCTCCAAGTATGTAAGCAAATATGTTTAAATTAGTTTTTTTTTTTGGCCAGATTTTTAATTGCATTTCCAAATAAAGCTACGTTTACATTGTGACCCTTCTTCTTTTTTGAAGTGGGCAAAAGTTTACTACAACATCGGCAAGAGTTCAGTATGACATATTAAGTATGGACGCCCTTTTAATATCATTATCTGATTGGTTCTAAATTACTGTAATGATCACTGTCATCAAAAGAATTAATTTAAAGTTATGTTCATTATACTGAATCGAAACATGTATTGGACAAACAAGCCATTTTTAATTGTTATATTTCATCAAAACTTTGTGCATATATGTAATTTCGTCTACTCTATAACAGTTTTAGTGTCTGAACAGCATTGCCTGCATATGGCGTCTACGTTTCTCAGCTTATCTGATTTTCAAAGGCATGCCAGACTTACCTTGACTTTCGACAAAGAGGATTACTGCTTTCACAAAAGCTTCTTAACCAGGGTTTTATCAGGGATAAGTTGATGTCATCACTAGGAAATTTTACGGTCGTCATCACGAATTGATTGACCATTACAGTATTCCAATATCTGAACTTAACGACAGTTGCCCTATACGGGGCAGGAACTGCTTACCCTTCCGGTGCATCTGGGTTCACTCCTGGTTTTTATAGGAGTTCGTGTTGTTCATTGCTTTTTAGTTTTCTGTGTTCATTTGTTGTGCTTGTGGTTGTTTATTTGTCTTCCCGGATTTGTCTGTCTTATGGATTACGTTTTTTTATTGCTCCTTATGTATATTTGTCCTTTTTAGATATTTCTGAAGAGTCAGAAATTCTTCATAGTAGACGTTAAAAATAATCTTATGATAGCTCTTACCATAGATGAAAAACAAGATCTGATATATATAGATTATTAAATATTCTAATATTATTGATTAATCAGGACGATTCAACTGTGACTTCAGCTGTTATTAGTTTTTGATTTTCCGGACCGGTTTTTTTTTCTTACATTTTTTAGAATTTTTTCCTAAAATATTATAGTAAATTGGATAAGCGATGATTCTTTAAAAAATAAACTACGACGCCGCAGGCTGAGCTGTTTAATTTTAATAATTGATACCTATCCATTGTATGTTGTATATAAACCAATCTTGTATTGTCAATTGTATTCTTAAATTAGAGAAACGTTTTGATGTTAGATCTATATCGACATAAAACAATGCCTTATTATTAACCCCGCACTTTCTAAGAAAGTTCGGGGACATAGCGATTGTCTCCGTCCGTCCGTCCGTCTGTCACAATTTTTTTGTGACATCAACTCCTCCTTCATTTTTAAGTGTAAGAATTTAATTTCAACACAGGAAGGTTGCATACCACTTGTAGATGCGCAATAAGGTTTTAGAATTTTGATTTTCTAAACAAACTGCCTATAGGGGTCCAATGTTTTTGAACATTTTGAATTAAAGCTTGTGACCTAATCTCGTCTTTCATTTTTCAATCTATGCATTTTATTTCTATAGAGTATTGTCATGCACCATATGCAAATGCGCAATAAGGCTTTAGAATTTCAATTTTCTAAACCTGGGGCAAACAGGGATCGAATTTCGAAAAATTGTCAATCTAAGCTTGTGACATAAATTCCTCTTTCATTTTTCACTCAATGCATTTTATTTTAATACAGTAGTGTTATGCACCATATGTAGATGCGCAGTAAGGTTTTAGATTTTTAATTTTCTAAAATTGGGGTCCACAAGGGTCAAATTTCAAAACATTTCATACAAGATTATCACGCAAACTCTTTATTTTTTCAATTTATGTTTTTTAATTCTATACAGAAGTGTAATGCACAATATTTACATTTGCAATAAGGTTTTAAGATTTAATTTTCTAAAATTTGGGCCAAAATTTAAAAAAATGTCAATTTAACTTTGTGACAATATATGCATTTTTTTCTATACATTATTGTCATGCACTTTAAGTAGATTTGCAATTAGGTTTTAAAATTTTAATTCTCTAAAATTGGGTCGGATTTTAACAATTGTCAATTTAAGGTTGTGACCAAAACTTGTCCTTTATTTTCAATGTGTACATTTTTTTTCTAAATAGAATTTTCATTCACATTATGTAGATTTTAATAAGCTTTCCAAAATTTAAATTATCAAAATTTGGGGCCAATTTTTAAAAAAAATAATATATTAAAGCTTGTAACCTAAACCGTTTTTTAAAATTGGAGCTTAGATTGATTTAATTTCTTCCTGGGATGATTGCATAAAATCTTTAAATGGACATACGGTTTTTTATTTTTGCATTTGGACAAGTGTCCCAACTAATTGCGACTATTCCCACGGTCAAGCTTTCTAGTATGCATTTAATTTCTATACAGTAATATCTCAATCTGTATCTAAATGCGCAATAAGGTTTGATGTTCAAAAATGAGGCCTGCAGGGGTCGAATTTCGAAAATTGGGAATTATGAGCTGATGACCAAAAGTCTTCTTTCATTTTATGCATTTTATTTTTAAACAGTATTGTAATAAACTGTATCAAGATTCGATGTAAGGATTTAGAATTTTGATTTCCCATGATTTCAGCTTTTATTCCAGGATATGAAAGTGAAAATGGTGCACAGAGATGGCTGTCGTTTCCGACTTCCACAATCTAGTATGTATTTAATTTCTATACAGTATTGTCACACACTGTATATAGATGCGCATTAAGGTTTTAAAATTTTATTTAAAAAATTAAGACATTTAGGGGTCGAATTTTAAAAATTGAGAATTATAAGCTGGTGACTTAAACTTTTATTTCATTTTATACATTTTATTTTTATGCAGTATTATCATACACTGTACGCAGATGTGCAGTTAGATTTTAGAATTTTGATTTTCCAAAATTTGGGCCTGATTTCAAAGGTATGATTGCGAAAAGGGTCACAGGGATACATTATGTGAGGAGTGCGGGGATAGCTGTCGTTTCCGACTGCCTCAAGCTAGTTTCAACATGTATAGAAATTATTTTCTTTTTTAGGATTAACAAAACGTTGCAGAATTTAAACGTAAAAATGCTTTTTAGTTTCAGGTTTTTGGCATTTTGCTGGATTCGAAATACAATCATCCACGTGTTCATCATATGTTTAGGTTCTTCTTTTCATAGTAATCGATATTCTAAATCCTTATTGTGCAACTACATATAGTGTAGGATAATACTATATATACTAAAAATGGAAAAATTGCAAAATGAACAAGAAGTTAAGGTCACAAGCTTAAATCGAAAATTTCAAATTTAGACGACTGTGCACCCCAATTCTAAAACATTAAAATTCTAAAACCTTATTGCATATCTGCATATGGTGTTTGACAATACTGTATATAAATAAAATGCATACATTGATGTCACAAGAAAGTGTGACCGACGGACGGGGACAATCGCTATATATTCCCGAGCTTTCTTCGAAAGTGCGGGGATAATGATGAATTGCTGTCATTTTCTAAAATGTTCTTTAAAATTCATGTACATACACTTCTGACAGAAAGAACTAGAGTGCTGTTGGAGACGACAGTTATACCCGAACCCCCACATTTGTTTCATCCAAGTGATGATTTTGATGCAAATTTAGTGTTAAGGGCAAAACTTACCCCGAGTTAAAATAAACGATGCAAAGTTTTTTTTAGGATCAGAGATCTTTATGTTAATCCCCGACATTCTTCAGTTGATCAACATCTTAAATTTTTCTGATAAACTAACGATGTGGATTCATGTGTCTCAATAGAGACCAACATCTTTTTTTTAATTAAAGTGATAAACTAACAATGTCTCATTAGAGCTGGGATCAACACAAATTGTTAAAATATGTATATATAAAAATATATACAAATATATGAAAATATTTATTTAAATAAACCTATAAAAAATACAGTACCCTGGTGGAATTTATGCGAGTTTGATGTTCAATTCCTCTATGTATACGTATTTATTTTTTTGTAAATAAGAAAATTGTTTTAAAACACTTTAAATAACAAATTCAAAAGGAATCCCGCAGAACCAATTGCCACATCTGTATTACGTTGTTTTCATTTTTTTAGCAAAAACCATTTCAGTCCATCTCGCATAACCCAATAAGGGGATGACCATTTAAATTTGAGGGGAGGGGATGTGGGGTGCTGCCAGATTTTGAAAATTATTTACAATTTTGAAATCTGTCTTTCCATCTTTACACCATGGACAATCTACCTATGAAAAAACCAGAAGCCTAGCATAAAAAATGCCTCAGAAATTAATGTTTTAAGCATATTTTGAAAATTCGCTCATTTTCGGTCCCAATTTTCGTTACATGAATGAAATCAAAATTTTAAAATATTATGGTGCGTCTATATTATATGTACAATCATTCTATAATAAAAGCAGAAGCCTAGCATCAATAATCAATAAGGAGTTGATGTCACATTCATATTTTGACAATTTGTTGATTTCGTCCATTATTAAGAGAAAATGAAAATTTTGAAACCTATCTTTCCATCTTTACACCATGGACAATTTACCTATAAAGAAACCAGAAGCCTAGAATAAAAAAAAATGCTTAAAAAATTCATGTTTTAAGCATATTTTGAAATTTCAGTCCCTCACTCAACGTATGAAATCAAAAATTTGAAACCTTATTGTTCATCTACATCACATGTACAATCATTCTATAATTAATGTAGAAGCCTTGCATCAATAATTTATGAGGAGTTGATGTCACAAGCATATTATGATAATTCGCTCGATTTCGTACCATTTTACTCGTGGAGCGAAATCAAAAAGTTTAAAACCTTATTGCGCAACTACAAAAAATACGCAACACTGCTGTGAAGGGAATTAAAATGCTATACCCAAAACTGAATGTGAAGTTGATGTCACAAGAAAGTGTGACGGACGGACAGACGGACCGTTATTTAATTTATTTGTACCAAAATGAAAAATAAGAACAGTCAACAGAAAAATACCTCAAAACTTATGTCATTTTCTATAATAAAATGTGATATATGTTAATCCACATATTTGTTTTTCACGATATGCAAAAGCCTTTTTTATTTGAAAATTACATATTCTGTTAAAATTTTTAAACAAAATACTTATCATCTATATTTTTTCAGCAATTTTGAGATAAATACATTTTGTTCTAGCCACGCAACGCCTCTTTTGAACTGCAATCAAGTTTATCTACCTAACTGCAAGATACTTTCACAGCTCCTAACCATAGCAAGGCGTCTGCTAATTATTTTGTCCGGGTGGATACTGTCATAACAACTTTTATCTCCAAGATTCATCATCTAAAAGACTTCGGAATGAAAACTTTTGAGAAACTTTTTACTTCGTGTGTAGTACCAGTGCTTGACTACAGTTCTTCGATCTGGGGATACAAAGACTTCGCTTGCTTGAATCAAATTCAGAACAAAGCAATTTGTTATTTTCTTGGCGTCCATAAATTTGCACCGTCATTGGCAATAAACGGTGAAGTTGGTTGGGTGAATGCAAAGGAACGACGATGGTGCAATATGATAAGGTATTTACTTGTATCAATGGACGACACTCGTATATGTAAACGTGTCTTCAATTGGACTACGAAAAATGCACGAACAATTGGTCATCTGAAGTGAAAAACATTATGTCAGTTATAGGATTAGAACGCAACTTTATTACAAAAAACACCTGCGATTTAATGATGTGCAAAACATTGCTAAAAGAAAAATGCTCCGCAGATTGGCAGAAAGGTTTAGCGAACTTTCCGAAACTACGAACATACAGGCTCATAAAATCTGAATACAGCTGTGAACATTACACTGAACTTAATCTTAACCGTAACGAAAGGTCCATAATAGCGCAACTCAGGTGTGGAATTCTTCCACTCAGGATAGAAACTGGTCGTTTTATAGGTAAAGAAGAAGGTGACCGTGAAATGTGTAGTAATAACTATGTGGAAAACGAATTTCATTTCCTCATAAACTGTAACTTTTACAACAACCTGCAACATTCCTCACAAATAGACAATTTAGGTATACTATCAAAAGAAGAACAGTTTAAATATTTACTATGTCAACATCCGTGAAAAACTGCTAAATACCTATTGCAAGCTTTCAGTCAGAGAAAAAACTTTTTATATGAAAATTTTCGATAAAATGTATTTATTTTGTTCGTCGTACCATTGACATTAATGTTTAAAGTGACTTATAGACCCAAAGGGTCGGGTGTTTTAATTATTGTTTTTTTATATTTCACTGTATTATATCAAATTTTGTGGAAAACACATGTCACTATAATAAATAATTTACTTACTATTTCTAATGTACTATGAACAAATAATACCTATATCCGTATAAAATATCTCTTTGATATAATGTAAATAAAAAGGGAAACATGCAGTGAATTAATATTTCTTAATTGGAATTTTTTAGCTGTTACGTGTATATTCCAAAACATATTTATTTGAAAATTGCATATTATGTTAAAATTTCCCAAAAAAATAATAACCTATATTTTTTCATCAATTTGAGATAATACATTTTCTCCATTTGTTTATTTCTATTTAATAACAGATTATTTTTTTCAATTGGATTTGTTGAATCTTAACAGGCAAGAATGTTAAAACAGATTACCTCAGGTCAAAGTTGTGGCAGACGGATTTTGTATGATAAAACGCAGTTAAACGTTGTATCTGAGATAAATGGTACAACTTGAAAATCGTTACAAATATATTTCTACTGCTACAACACCAGCTGAGTGTTGTGACAGTAGCATTTTGTTTGACACAATGTTATCTATCATTTGTAATCATTTCGGCAGTCATTTACAGTCATATTTTGTCCGCCGCAGTTAAAAAACGACTGAAATTGATTATTCATTATTATTCATTATTATTCATCAATAAGTGCTTTCAAGAGCATTGGATTTTTAGAGTTTGGACAATTCAAAAACTGTACAAGATAGAAGGAATCTGTTGAATGCTCTTAAAAGCACTTATTAATGAATAATAATGAATAATAATGAATAACTTGAATAATAAATGAAAATTGTATGTTTCCTCTATATGTACCAAAAGTCTTGTTGACATGCTTATGAAAGCATATATCAAGATGTATTAGAAGAAATTATCCCATTCGGATCGGTTTGAAAATTAAAAATTTCATATCCGGGATAATATTTCTCTTATTAACCCCTTATGTCTGCAAAACTAAACTAGAGGCTCTCAAGAGCCTGTATCGCTCACCTGGATTTAACTTTTCACCTTGAGCAGACCTAAAAATTTAAGTGTTGCAGTCAATTTGGCTGGTTTTTCTATGGGATTCTATGTTAAACTAATTTCAGCTATGGCAGTCATCTTGGTTTAGTCCAGGTCAACGGATACATTTCTAAAAGAGAACCATCTAAGGACCATTTCTGCTAAGTCTTGTTCCAACTGGCTAAGCGGTTTCAGACAAGAAGATTTTTAAATGAATTTTGCTATAGGGTCCAATATTTAACAAAGTTCGGTGTGGCAGCCATCTTTGGACATATTTCTGAAAAAGGACCTCCTAAGGACCAGTGCTGCCAAGTCTGACTCCAATATGTCAAGTGGTTTCAGACAAGAAGATTTTTCAATGAATTTTTCCATAGGGCCCTATGTTAAACTAAGTTCGGGTGTGGCGGCCATCTTGGTTGACAGTCTGGGTCATTGCACAAAATTCTGAAAGAGGACCATCTAAGGACCCATTGCTACCAAGTCTAATTCTAATTGACTTAGTGGTTTCAGATCAGAAGATTTGAGTGAATTTCCCATAGGGTCCTATGTTAAACTAAGTTCTGCTGTGGCGGCCATCTTGGTTCACAGTCCACGAAATCAGACACATTTCTGAAAAAGGACCTCCTAAGGACCAATGCCACCAAGTTCTGCTCCAATATGTCAAGTGGTTTCAGACAAGAAGATTATTCAATGAATTTTCCTATAGGGACCTATGTTAAACTAAGTTCGGCTGTGACGGCCATCTTGTTTGACAGTCCGGATCATCGGACACACCTCTGTAAGAGGACCATCTAAGGAGCATAGCTGCCAAGTCTGGTTCCAATTGGTCAAGTGGTTTAAGACAAGAAGATTTTTCAATGAATTTTCCTATAGGGACCTATGTTAAACTAAGTTCAGCTGTGGCGGCCATCTTGGTTAACAGTCCGGGTCATTGGACATATTTCTGAAAGAGAACCTCCTAAGAACTATTACTGCCAACTTTGGTTCCAACTGGACTTGTAGTTTCATATAAGAATATTTTTGAAAGTCACACCCCTTTTTTCTATTTTTAGTAACAGCAGCCATCTCGGTTGGAAGTCGGGGATGCCAGATATATTTTTGGAAGGGGGCCACCCAAGGACCATTCCACCAAAGTTTGGTCTCAATTGGCCCAGTGGTTTGAGAGGAAAAGATCTTTAAAGGAAAGTTTACACTGGATGTCGTCTTTAAAGGACAAAAACTCCTATAAGGGGTCAATCAATGATTTTGGTCATCTTGACTTATTTGTAGATCTTACTTTGTTGAACATTTTTGTTGTTTACAATTTGTCTTTATCTATAATAATATTCACGATAATAACCTAAAACTGCAAAATTTCCTTAAAATTAACAATTCAGGGGCAATAACCCAACAAAGGGTTGACCGATTCGTCTGAAAATTTAATGACAGGTAGAACATTTTTACCCCATGTCAGTTTTGCTCTAATTGCTTTAGTTTTTGAGATATAAGACAAAAACTGCAATTTACCCCTATGTTCTATTTTTAGCCATGTCGGCCATGTTGGTTGGCTAGCGGGGTCATCGGACACATTTTTTAAACTAGATACCCTAATGATGCTTGTGGCCATATAGGCCCAGTAGTTTCAGAGGAGAAGATTTTTGTAAAAGTTAACGGACGACGACGGACGACGACGGACGACGGACGCCAAGTGATGAGAAAAGCTCACCCTTCGGGTCAAGTGAGCTAAAAACAATCAAAAAAAGTAGTCGGCATACTTTTGAAAGCACTCATCAAGTTGAATTAAAACAAAAAATTTGCATTAAATTCCAAAGTCTTTTCCAAAATTGCTAATTTCGACCCATTTGACTCCCTTGTATATGGAAATGATAGAAGTTAGAAAAAGATTTAACATGCTAATGAAACACTAATCAAGAAGAATAAAAAGTTGAGAATCGGGTGACAAATAAAACCAGCAACGTTGCTTTTTTGCCCATTTAACCCTTTTTCTGGTAAACCGTAAATGACAGAAAGGATTAATCATTCTCTAAATTATATTGTCAAATTATACGCCTTTTTTCACTTGTCAAATATCAAATTTTCTTTCACTCGGAAACCAAATTAATTTCTCAATTTAATAAATATAGTTTCTGTCACTGCACTTTTATGATTTCATTAATCGAAATTGTTAGATTTTAAATTTAACAATCACGAATCTTATAATTGGGCGATAGTTTGACCTGTTTCTATTCATTTGAAAGAATATCCATTCATTTTCTCGACCAGTGATGTTCCTTTTGGTTACAATAATTAATAATGGGGCTTTCGTGACAAACACACAACCTCAAAAGAAAGATTATCGTACTTGAAATTAATTTAGAGACGACCAGCATATCCACTTCACCTTTTTGAGGCAAATACGACAATCCAAACGTCTCCATTATAAATTTCGTAATAAATTATTATCAAATGGGTATTTTCATATAAAGCCTGTACTAGGTCTGAGACAGTCTTATTGGATCGAGATCATCTGTATTGGCCCGAGGCAACGCAGATACAATCTTTGCCAATACAGATGATCGATGCCCAATACGGCTGCTCGAGGACTTAATACAGCCTTTATATGAAAATACCTATTTAATGAAACTTCTATTAACTAATGACTGAAAATAAAATTTTGGGGGTTTTTCATTCCATATTTTTCGTACTAATTTGTATTTGTATTGATTTATACTTTTTCAGCCAGAAATCACCTTTAAATTGTAGCCAACAAAAGACACAAATCAATAATAAAATTTAACAATATTTATTATATACAAGTTTACAAGAAATATTATACAAATTGAAATGTCAACTTAACGGTTAAAATATATGTCCGATCCTTTTGTCTTTTTTTTATCCGGAATTCTTCTCTTTACTATTGCGGGAATCCAAACAGAATACTATGTCCAATAAGATACAATCTAGTATGATGTAGTTAACGTAAATAAAAATGTCAATCCAACATCTTAGAACACAAGAATATAAATGTCTAATCTGAAAGTCTAACTTTAGTGTCTGTATATATATAGCTGTCACGAAAATCTCTAGAATACTGTAGAAAAAAAACTCCTAGAAAACTGTAGAACGGATATTTCTAGAATACGGTAGTAGTTCGAATTACACGTCGTATATTATGATCATTCCAGAATTATTATGTAAGTCAAATAGAAAGTTCTAATCACTCCATCAGTATCTATGATTGTTCCAGTGATTTCTAAACTGTACAGTTATAACATTATTTGGTAAACAATTATAAGTATTATGTCAGCATATTATACATATTATACATGTATAAGGCCACACAAAACAAGTTAGGCCAAGATAAATAAATATAATAATTACAATATCATAACACCTCCCCCCTTAAAAGAAGTTTGGGTGTAACAAGAACTTTGCAGGAACAATATATACAAAAATATATAGTATGTATAGAGTGTTTTAATAAGATCCAGATAAAGGATCTGCTATTACATTATCTTTACCTTTAATATGTTTTACAATTATATCATAATCCTGTAACAATAAACACCTAGTCAACCTCTGGTTCTTGTTTCTCATTTTATGTATGAAGGTGAGAGGATTATGATCAGTATAAACCAGAATAGGATGCAAAGTGGGATTGAAATATACATCAAAACGTTGAAGTGTAGACAACAGTGCAATACACTCTTTTTCAATAGTTGAATAATGTTTCTGATGTTTATTTAATTTCTTAGAAAAATATGATATAGGTTTATCAACATTACCATTTGTTTCTTGATATAAAACAGCTCCAACTCCTACATCACTTCCATCAACGACAAGTTTGAATTGCTTTTCAAAGTCTGGTGTGATAAGAACTGGACTGTTAAAAGTGATTTGCTTTTTTCAAAAGCGTTTTCACAATTATCACTCCAGATGAATTTAGAATCTTTCCGTAAAAGATGAGTCAATCGTTGAACAACAGTAGCACAATTTGAACAAAATTTTCTGTAAAATCCAATCATGCCTAAATATCTTATTAGTTGTTTTTTATTTGAAGGAGGAGGAAATTTGGTAATTGCGTCCACTTTAGCCATAATATATTTCACTTAACCTTGGCCAACTGTGTGCCCTAAATAATCAACAGTGACCTGACAAACTTCACTTTTACCAAGATTAACAGTCAAATTTGATTGTGATAATCAATCAAAAGTATCATATAAATGTGTTAAATGCTCTTCCCAGCTATCACTACGTACAATAAGTATAATAATAGTCTAAATCTTTTATAACATTATTCATCATTCTTTGAAATGTAGCTGCAGCACTTTTCATACCACATGGCATGACAGTTTATTGAAATAAGCCGTCTGGTGCGACAAAAACTGATATTTCAAGGGTACCTGCCAGTAACCTTTCAATAAATCACATTTTGCTTGTCCAATGTTATCAATGCAATCCTGTATACTTGGAATCGGAAAGGAATCAGATTTTGAAACTGAATTTACTTTTCTGAAATCAGTAACGAAACGAAGGGTTTTATCTGCTTTGGGCCAAGGACAGAAGGAGAGCTCCATTCACTGTAACACGGCTCAATAATATCATTGTCAAGCATATATCTAATTCTTGTCTCATAAAATCAAGTTTAAGTGTTTAAGTGGATTGAGCCGGTAAGGATATTGCTTAATTGGAGAAGCATTGCCTACATCAACATCATCACAAACAGCAGTGGTTTTTGTTTGGCACATCTGGAAAAAGATTTTTAAAAGAAAATACCAAAGTTTTCAAATTTTCTCTGCGATCGAAAGTCAGATGTGCAAGTTTTGAGTCTAAATTTGACAAAATTACTGAATTTTTCAATCAAACAGATTGTTCCATAGCTTTGGAATCAAAGATGGTTCAATTATATCTGGTTTGTCATTATCGTTCTCCAATTCAACCATGGCTACAGTAGCAACTGATTTACTCTCACATTCATTAGTACGCTCAAAATATGGTTTTAACATATTAATGTGACACACTCTATTTTGTTTACGCCGACCTGGAGTTTTTACAATATAATTCAAATCATTGAATTTACTCTCGATTGTATATGGACCTCAGTATTTAGCCTGTAAATGATTCCTAGGGACTGGCAAAAATACAAGTACCTTATCACCAGGCTCAAAAACTCTGTCTCTGGCATCTTTATCATACCATATTTTCATCTTATTCTGTACAGTTTTTAAGTTTTTCTGAGCAATTTGACAAGGAGTATACAATTTTTCTTTAAATCTAGATCCATAGTCTAGAAGATTTAAGTCAGTGTGTTCAGTAAGCCATTTTTCCTTAACCAATTTTAAAGATCCCCTTACAGTATGACCAAACACCAACTCAAAGGGGCTAAAACCAATGGATTCTTGAACAGCCTCTCGGGCGACAAAAAGTAGAAAGTGAACACCATCATCCCAGTGCCCGTCAAATTGAAGACAAAAAGTTCTAATCATGTTCTTCAATGTTTGATGAAAACGTTCTAAGGCACCTTGAGATTCTGGATGATAAGCACTTGATCTATACGAAGCAATCTATAACTGGTAAACGACCTGCTGAAATAAACCTGACATGAAATTTGAACCCTGGTCGGACTGTATAGATTTAAGAAGTCCTACTAATGTGAAAAATTTGATAAGAGCTTTGACAATAGTTGGTGTCTTGATATTCCTTCAGGGAATAGATCCAGGAAAGCGAGTGGATGTACACATGATCGTCAATAAATACGCATTTCCAGTCTTGGTCTTTGGTAAATGTCCAACGCAATCAATAAGTAATCGGCTGAAAGGTTCTTCAAAGGCTGGAATTTGCAGAAGTGGTGGTGGTATTTTCTGGTTAGGCTTGCCAACAACCTGGCATATGTGGCATGATTTGCAGTATTCGTGACATCATTTCTAAGTCTGGGCCAGTAGAAATGTTGTAAGATATTTAGGCAAGTCTTCCTTATACCTAAATGTCCAGCCAAGGGGGTGTCATGGGCAAACCAATAATTTCTTGCCTATAGACTTTAGACATCACCACTTGGTATACCACTCTCCATTCCTCCTCTGGGATAGCATCAGCATTCCTCATTAAAATGCATTCAGCCACTTTGTCTGCTTCTTCTTGTGGTTGAACCCTCTTGCGGAGCTGAAGAACCTCAGGGTCTTTATTTTGTTCTTCCATAAATTTTCTTTTGTTTAATCAACGGCTGTTCACGTCTGGCCATGACATAATTATATGCTTTTTAGTACCAGGTGGTTTTATTGTGGCCTTTTCTGAGCTACCGTGACCTTCAATGTCGACACGGAAATTGTCAGAAAGGTCCATAGTATCATACTGGTCTTCTTGTAAATTCTCATTTTGTTCTTTCTTGCCATCGCCCTAGTAACAACACGAGCTGGATACAGTTCAGCATCAAAAAGGGTTTATAATCCTCCATGTAATAAAAAAAAATGGGCTTAAAAGCCTGACTCGCAGCACATTCCAACTTATTGGTAACAAGGTGTGTCATACAAGCACTGGACTTGGGCTTGATATCTCTTTCATTCTTCTTCTGAAGTCTTAAACAATCAGCCTTATTGTGACCATTTTTCTTACAATAAGCATAAGTTAGTGACTTCTTCTCAAAAGTATCAAATTTTGGACCAGACATATTATAACTAGACTGACTCTTATTCTGTGCAACAGGCTTGTTATCAGTACGCTTAGTACTTTGATTTTTGTAATTTCCGCTTGAAGTATTAAAATTTTGACCTTTGAAACTTCTTTTATGTGCAAGGGTATAATTATTGGAAACAACAGCTGCATCTTGCAATGTCTCAACAGTTTTGTCATCAAAATGTGTTTTTAAGTCTAAATTAACACACTGCTTGAACTCTTCTAATAACATTAATTGTCTTATTTTATCAAAATTGTTATCTATTTTCTTTGACGTAAGCCGTCGTGAAGTTCAACAAAGTCAATCCGGTGGAAGTCACAAATTGGTGGAGGCACATGAAAGGTTACAACAGTGGGAACATGTTTAACATCATGTTAGATATTGGAACACTGTAATGGTCAATCAATTCATGATGACGACCGTAAAATTTCTTAAGTGATGACATCAACTTATCCCTAATTCTTCTTTTTTTAGTTTACAAACCCTTTCAGGTCTGGCGTTTTCAAAACTTTACCAACATCAAGTGCCATTTTGTAGAATTTTGTTGGCTAATTCTTATAAAAATAGTGAACAATTTTTAATAAGATATTAATTTTATCCCGGACGAGACCCCAATTTCTATTACAGCCAGAAATTACCTTCAAATTGTAGCCAACAAACACAAGAATGCTAACACTTATACCTAAGGTGTATTATTACATTTCTAAACTGATCAGATTTATGTCTACAATTGTCAAAAAAAGTTTCATACTTCCGTTTATGATCGGTATTTTTTATGTTTATCCCCAAAAAACATTTGCTTTTCCAGCAAAAATTAATTTAATGAAGAATACCTATAGCACATGTAACCGCCTACACTATAAGTTTGAACTAGTGTCTATATTACCATGGAAATTTAGAAAGTTGACAATCTTGTTGTACGGGGGCCTCATCGTACAATTTTTTCGCCGTCTAAATTTTCATGGTACTACAGACACTGGGTCTTAACGCATTTGTGTGATTTTCTAAGCAGTATTTCAATAAGAATTAATAGACAAACCGTAAACAATGCATTGACCTAGATTTGGCTCAAGACGAAGGTCGCTGGATATTTTATTATACACAGCAACGAACCGGCTACAAAGGCTTTTTTGGTCATCGTGTACATTCGTTAATCAGCGTGTGTGGTAACTGTTTGTGATGGATACCGTTGATTAATACTTTCATGTACGATGAAATTGTGTTATTTCAAATCATAATATCCAAACCTGGAATAAAAGGTGTGTTTTCAATCTGAAAGAGGATGTTCCGACGATTTATTGATTTTTTAATGTGGCGTGTAACAATGATGTGCGGTGACCTCTCGAAATATAATTTATGTGCATTGGACCAAGACATCCAAATATGGTTAAAATATTTTTGTTTTCACTCTCTGCAAGCTGTAACAACTTAACAGTCAGTAGAAAAAGGATTTTACAAAATAAAATCGCCAAAAACATTTTTTATTCAAAAATGAGATCACAACTATTACATGTATTACGTGCTAAAATAACAATCCAAAGATAATAATATTAGATATAGTTAATTTATATTATGCTGTATACGACGCATTTCAAGGAGTTACCTCTCATCAGCAGCATTAAAACCGAGACATTTGGAAGACCAAAAATCAAACTTATATTAAACAAGAAGTACTCATAACCAAAAATACCCAAATAGGAAGCCAAATTTCAGCTAAGGAGATCTACCATGTGCATACAAGGAATGAACCCTTAGTATTTCTATTGAACATAGTAGTTGAAATACTTTCATGTTTAATTAATTTCTTTGATCTTATCTTCTAACACATTTATTGCAATTTTTTTTGGGGTAAAATCTTTAATACACAACAAAAAAGATAACAAGAAAGGTCAACAATGACATATCAATCAATTTCTACACTTTCTCGAATATGGAATTTATCCGTCTCCCCATAATAACTTAGCATTAATCTTCACGTCCTAAATATATATTCGGAAAGTGCTTGACGTTGGAAAAGAAGACCGTTTTGCGATTTCGTTCGTCTTGAAATGACATAATGGTTCAGTAGCAGCAGAATTTTTTTTAGTATTATTTCAGTTATACAGTAATTTTGTTTCGTCAGAACCATAAATGTAAATATTGGTCTCATTAAAAATAAATAGAACAGCCATTGTCTGTCTAAACGATGTAAAATCCATCTGAGACATGTGCGACATGTTTTTGTCTATCCGTAATTATCGGCCATACGTGTGATAAATCAGATTTTTTGTTCCAACTCGTGTTAAAGACATATTCTTTTCATAGACCACGTGATCTATCTCTCGAATAGTGTTGGTTACAACTTTTAATACTTGAGTCTCTTTTTCTATATTTCTTATGTATAATGTCATAACTGATAATTGAGTGGAGATATTTAGTTTTAATTGGATTTTCATATACTCTGAGATTGTTAATTCCATCAAATCTATATCTAAACCATTATCCATTAAAAAAACCTATAGTCCCATCTGTAATTCTCAGTAAATTCTAAATGTTGGAAATTTTCACGTTTAGACAATGCTATGCTAGATGAGAGGCGATGAGCTCCATTTAAAACTAAACCATCCTTCCCTACAGAAATCTCCGATTTGTATGCGTTAAATCCATGCCTTTTAATATCATTTATTATGCTATGGAAACTTTTCACAAAATCTTCCTTTGAATTCTTTGGATTGCAAGGTTTATTGTTATCACTTATACGCTTGTCGTCGTCACAATATTCTATACGCCGATAAAGGGTTATGTCATTCTTATGACCAGGAACAAGAACTGACCATCATTTACAGTGTAGATATTCTTTGGCAAAATAAATGTATTTAAAATATCGTAATCAATGAAAGAAACCATCATTATAAGACTGTTATTTGGTCATTTTTGTTTTTGTTTATATGTGTATTTTGGAGGTCAGTAGATTGGGAACAGTTAAATAATTAAATCCGTTGTGCTTTGCTTTTCAGCTAGGACAGTTAGTAGTGTTTCTGTGTTCATACAGTGGAGCAAGTATGACCGGGTCTGTTTTAACTATGGATGGAGGCTATACAGCACAGTAGATAATACCAGCATTTTAAATTACATGTAGTCTTAAGCATTTATTTCAAAGGAACTTGGTATCCGAATTTATTTAGAGATTTAGGTATTGTTTTTTTATGTTTTCGTAGAATCCGACACCGAAAGTCTGTAATGAAAATTTAAATAAATAATTTATGATACAGTTTTAGATGCGCAAGATATAACTAATCTGATATTGATATTGGAATACTGTAAATTCAGAAATTATTGCGTGCATTTATTATTGCGATTTTGTAATTTTGGACCAAAATGCGAATTTAATTTTTGCTATATTGAGAAAAATACCGCTTCATTCATACAAAAAATTCCAAAATGCGAATTTAAATTATTGCGATTACAACCCTGTCGCATTTTTCGCAATAATAAAAACATCGCAATAATTTCCGAATTTACAGTACCCAAGATCTACCACCAGTCATCGGACAACAGGTCGTATTATATTGATGTTGTTAATATATTAATTATTCTGTTGATTACATTGTCAAAATTAATAATCTAATAAGATAACTTCGCGTCAACATGTGCATAGTAGTGACATTAACGATTTATATTGTAAAGCCCATTCCTTGAGTGAAAGTTCACTAGTGAAATATTGAATACTATTTCAATCGTATATAACGCTATTTCCCTTTTCTCAATGTAGTAAATGTAAATTCTTATCCCGTATTTTTTATGTCTTCATTTTTAACTTTAACGATCGGGATTGGGAAAATGCTGTATGTTAAATAGACTGTTCTTTTGAAATAATCAATATATTTTATCAGAGTGGGATTCTGTTTGGAATGATTGCTTTTGTATGACTCACACACACCCGAAACAGAATATTGTCATATACTGACACACCCGCTTGACCTTTTTAAACTAAACCCAACAGCACAAAGAACGATAAAATTTAACGTCAACGAAATAACAGGATTTTTTAATTTTTATCCCTCTATTTATGAGTGGTCTTTTTCTAAGTAATAGCTTATGAATGTCTCCGGCATACATTCTTAATAATAGTAGTTAATTATCGCTTTTCTGTAAATAATACCTGTGATCTTTCTGTATAATTATTTTATAGTGCACTTTGCTTTGGGATGGGTTTTTTTCGCAGCCCAAGAAGATTGTTAGCACTTTACATCCAGAAGTAAACAATTGTTATTTATAATTTCCTAAACTAATTTGGTACAATAGAACTGCTTAAATGGCACTATAATTTCGAAAAAGAAAATCGTTTGTCAGCTGAATTTATCGGTTTTAAAATCAAAGTATCATTACAAATCAGTGCAGAAAGTTTACCATGTAATAATCTAATTCGATACGGCCGTTGACAAAGGTGTAGCGAAAAAACGCCCTCGTTAGTTCGCTTCAACAAAGTTGAGGGGGACTACTGGAGTCACCCCGGCGTCCGCGTGCGCGCCCCCGTCCACAGCCAGTTATCAGTTACTAGTTGACATAGGGTCATATATTTTTGTGTGCAGGTTCATGATGAGTTGACCATGTGACATAAGATGAAGGTCACATGATCCATATTGACTGGCTTTTAAGTTTATGTCAAAAATAAGTTTTAATATATTAATTGGTGTGAGGGTGCATCTTAGGGAGTAACACAGCCACTCTTATCGCACTTCATTCATTTAAGTTAAGTTTTACGTCCGAGTTCAGTTCTCCGATCCCAAGGGACCTACAGTCTTATTTTTTGGTGTGAGGATGTATCTCTGGGACTAACACAGCCTCCCACCAAAATAAGTCACTCTGACCTACTTATCGTGCTTCATTGACTAAGGTTAAGTTTTACAACCGCGTTCAGATCTCCGACACCAAGTGACCTACAATCATATTATTTGGTGTGAGGGTGCATCTCGAGGTTTAACACAGTCTCTCACCAAAATTAGGTCACTCTGACGTACTTACCACGCTTAATTGACTTAGATTAAGTTTTACGTCCGAGTTCAGTTCTCCGATACCATTGACCTACAATCATATTACTTGGTGTGAGGATGTATCTCGGGAATTAGCACAGCCTCCGACCAAAATTAGGTCACTCTGACCTACTTATCGCGCTTCATTTAGTTAGGGTAAGTTTTATATCCGAGTTCAGTTCTCTGATACCAAGCGACCTACAATTACTTGCTATAAGGGTGTCTCTCTTGGGAGCTACACAGCCACATACTAAAATTAGTGGGAGAATTGGGCAAACTTTGTAATCGTAGATTTCTGGTTTTATGTATGTTATAATTCCGAGGAAAGGAATTAAAATGGAACATTCAAGTAACAAATTTATGACATAATACATCTTTTTTTCAATCAGAGTACACCTATGGCGTATCACAATAAACATAGTAGTTGAAATGCCTTTATGCGTATTAACCTTCTTTAGTCTTATCTTATAACATATATATATTGTAAGGTTTTCTGTAAAACACTTAAGACAAGGTTAACAAAAATCCAAACGGTCATATTTTTTATTCACCTTTTTTGGCGTATCCTATCACAAAAACTATGTGAACCACGAAAGTAGGCCCTCAAGAGGTTGATAGATACTAGTAAGTACATTTAATAAGGAACAAAATGGATAACAGTAAAGGTCAACAATGACATACCAATTAATCGACGTTACCCAACAGAGAGAACCCAGGACAACAATATAAACACAACAGAGAGTCAGGATAGTCTGACTTGGTACAGATACTAAACATTGGTAAGGCTAAACCGGGCTGAATTCAACTTGCAACAAATATTCCATCAACACGGGATTGTGATTGATGTTTTCTTTTCTTTAGTTCTAACATTTAGGTATTTTTTTCAGCTTTATATTGCACTGATCAACGTTAAAATAATAAACTCTCCGTGAATTTCAAATCATGCAAATTATGTTCCGACTGATTTTGCTGCTTCTTATGTTGAAGGATTTGGTAAATGGAAAGAATCTTTAATCCAAAACAATACCCATGATAACGTGGGTCAAAGAACAAATCTAATTTCGTCACATTCGGCCATAAATATCCTTCGCCCCAATATAGAGATCTGTTGTAGGAACCAAATGTATGAGGTTTGATGTTGATGTTTTGATATCTACCAATGATTCTCTCATCGGGTTCTCTCATAAATAACAAATCAATGTCTACACTTTCCCGAATATTAAATATATCCATTACTCCATTAGAACTTAACATTACGTCTTCACGTCCTAAATATATATCTGGCAAGGTCCTTGACATTGGCAAAGAAGACCGTTTTGCAATTTCGTTCGCCTTGAAATGACATTTTTGTGGAGTAGCAGCATAATTAAGGAAGAATAAAGAATTGTTATTTAGTATCATTTCAGTTAAAAGTAAATTTTCGTCGTGAGTATCATAAATGTGAATATCGATCTCATTGTATAACAATCCTAATTTCCTTTTACATTTTTTCAATGATTTATATTTTGCAAAAAAGAAAACAAATCGAACGGCTATTTGTTTCGGTCTAGAAGAAGTAAAATTTAATTGAGGCATGTTTTTGTCTGTCCATAACTGTCGGCCATACGTGTGATACATCAGATTTTTCATTCCAAGTCGTGTTAAAGATATAGTCTTTTCATACACCATGTGACTATCTCTGGAACAATGCTGCTTAAAAATTTTTAACATCTGAGTCTCTTTTTCGATATTTCTATTGTATAATCCCATAACTGATAATTGAGTAGTGAGATTTAGTTTTGACTGAATTTTCATAAACTCTAAGATGGCTAATTCCATCACATCTATCTTTAAACCTTTTTTCATAAAAAACTTATAGTCCCATCTGAAATTCTTAGTAAATTCTAAATGTTGGAATTTTACATGCTTAGACAATGCTATACTAGCCGACAGCCGATGGGCTCCATTTAAGACTAAACCATCCTTCCCTACAGGAATCTCCGATTTTGATCCGTTAAATCCATGCCTTCTAATATCATTTATTATACTATGGAAAGTTTTCACAAAATCTTCCTTTGAATTCTTTTGTTTGCAAGGTTTATTGTTATCGCTTATACGCGTATCGCCGTCACAATATTCTTTGAAGTTATTGAAAGCTCGAATATGTTCTGTATATGCTAAACTAATAGGCTTGGGAATTTGTTGCATATTAACGACAAAATATGCGTACACAATTTTTACTATTATATCAAATCGATAAGCATGTAAATATTTATCAGGTCTCTCTAAAGTTGTATCCACAGAGTCTTCCTTTTGATCTGTTTCTGTTTTCTTAGTAGATTCAGTAAATGAATACATATTGAATGACTTTGATTTGTTTCCGAGATAGAAACCTGGAAATATTCTTATATCTATCTGGTGCCGTGGGATCTGAAAAAAAAGGTTAACTGAGAAATTTTTTTCTTTCTTTTGTTAGCGGAGAAGGGGTTGGTAGTGTTTATTGTTTTCTAATTTTACCGCCATATCTAATATATGTGATGGAGGTTTAAGCTATTATCTAGTCAGATTTTAAAGGGTGAATGAATATTATCTTGTGCCGGTTTTGTACCACAGTATGTGCATTTCAACCGTTTAAATCTCAAAAGCAGTGCTCATGACAGAAACACTTGGATTGCGTAATAATAAACGAGAATTTTGTAGAGCGGATTTACATACCAGTATTGAAATGACCGAAAAGGATAGAACCAAAACCATACTACAACAGTCAAGTACTTCTCAGTTTAAAAAAAAATTCTCGACACAATGAAGTGGTCCAAAGAATATACGTTTAGCTAATAAAATGATAAAATTAGAACATTTTTGTTCTTTATCAAACAAAATGAATAACAACACCTAAAAAGTAGCTATCCAAAGGATGTACGTGTATTTCATAAGTAAATACAAATCCTCAAATACAACATCATAGGATGACAACACACAAACATTGAAAACAAAATCAAACCAATATGGACAAAATCCAATAAAGGTATCAGAGAAGCCATGTGCTTTGTTGAAATATATCAATGTACATACAATACTATGAAATACATAGCTGTCGGTTATTTATAGATTAAAATATTGTAACTCCCCCCCCCCCCCTAAAAAAAATTAACAAAAACGTAAAATTTCTTTCCCCTTCCGTATAACTACTCTGTACAATCGGTAACACCAATTAAAAGGCACGCTGTTTAATTTAGAAGCTTTCCTTGTATTGCACATGGTAGACCTCCTTAGCTGAAATTTGGCTTCCTATTTCGGTATATTTGGTTGAGTACTTCTTGTTTAATGTAAGTTTGGTTTTTGGTCTTCCAAGTGTTTCGGTTTTAATACTGCTGATGAGAGGTAACTCCTTGAAATGCGTCGTATACAGCATAGTATACATTTTCTATATCTAATATTAGTATCTTTGGATTGTTATTTTGCTGCCTTAAATAAGAGCAAGACTGAGTGTAATTTGATCCCTAAGCATTGCTAAACAATAAGCAAGTTACATATATATCAGACAATATTCAAAAATTATGTTTACGCTGGAGAAAAAGAAACAAAATGGTCAATTTTGATTTGAAAAATCTATAACGACCATAGACTTCTTCATCCGATGAACTGAACCCTAGAACAGTGATCCCTGTAAGGCAAATAGTGTACCGATGAGGACAGATATAAGAGCTAAAACGTCTTGGAATGGGTAGTAAATGCACTGCAGCAGGGCCCAGTTGTTCAACTTATTTAACCAAAAGTTAAATTGTATAGAAAATCACGGAGTTTAACCTGTGGTTAAATTTAATCCTGGGTTAAACGAGTTGAACAACTGGCTCCTGTACTTAAGAGTCTTGTTTCTTATAAACATGTAGATGAAAATAGGAAGCTATCATTGAGAAACTATATTTAACTGCTTCAAATCTTGGCAGAAAAAGAGGAGATTTGCTATTCGAAAGAAATATAAATAAACTTCTTCACCCCTCAACTGCAGTTACAGGTATGTCGCATTTAAATTTAAAAATTACGCAGGAATTTGCTTACCTTGTGTATTAAACTCCAGTATAAAATCAAGTTTAGTATTATCAGAAAAAATATTGTCTTTCGATGAATATTTCTTTTCATGGTCGAATCTGAAAATAAAATGCTAATAGTTAACAACCTTTTAACAGGAATTTCTGACAGGAAAAAATCCGATTATTTTGCAAGGCAATGAACGACTTGTTATGCCTGCGGCTCCAAACGACGAAGAAAGAAAATCCGATTTATTGTTACCCCGAAATCTTCTTGTTTTGGGATTCCAAATATTTGGCCTTGGTCACAGTCGACAAGACATATTTGCTGAAATATACAATATTTCAATAAACAAGAAAAAAAGGATAACAAGAAAGGTCCCACCATGACATACCAACCAATTTCAAATCTAGCATAACGTAAGCTCAAAAATTCTAAATAAGAACTACATTAAGTGATATAAGCGTCATTGAGAAAATATGGTATTGGATTAAACGTGAAGAGATTTCATAACATTTTGAGCTGGCAATTTTGTCATCCAAAATTACCAATAAGACATAAAATGGCCACCGAAATACTCGTGTTAAATATTCAGTAATATCTTCAGTAAAAGGTACAACACAAATAATAAATAAATCATTTTGTATTAATTTTGTATTATTACATTGAGTGTGGTGAAATACCGGGATTTCCGAGTGAAATCAAATCCAATAATTCACCCAGTGAAATTGAAAGTAATATTTCACTCCAGGAAGTGACGTAACAATAGCCGCCGCCAACGATGTTGCTATACAAACGTCCTAGCGTAGTCGCATAAAAACATAATCCCTTGTATTTTCTCGTTAAATTTTATGAATACACGGAATATGTCAATGTAATAAACAGAATAACTAATCTCGAAATTCGAATACCAAAGATCTACAACTCGTGACCGGAAAACACTAATAATTCACGAATGTGTTGTTCGGTAACTCGTTGTAGATTTTTAGGTATTCGCATTTCAAGATTAGTTATACTATAATTATTATTACTATTATTATTTATTTTTATTTTTTCTCTTTTTTTTTCTTTTCTATTTCGATCATTTTTTTTATTACTTGCAAACTTGTCCCGAAATTCTCACACTTTTAACTTACAGACTGTAAGACAGATGTAAAAAGCAGAACCTGAAAGAAATGTTCAAACCGTGACAAGACTGTTTGAGTAACAGACGGAAGCAACAACAATATCCGCAAACTTTCATTTGAAGTTATTGATATATGATGTATACCATGCTGCCATAACATGTAACCAAATATCCTGTTTGTTTCATACACTATCAATGCATAAAGTGGAATTTCTGAAACACTTCCTTAATTAATCGTTAAAGTCTATAATTTGCATTTTTCAAAGTATCATGGTGTAAAGCGTTAAAAGCTTCTTGGGCTAACATTCTAAGGGTTATATCCAATACATGTTTCCTAATCATAAGTATAACAGTGATATTTTTACACGGCTGGTACCATTTTGAATGTTGAATTCTCGATGGAAATCTCTGGCGCAGAATTGTCTAAACAAAATATTTATTCTTTAAAATATTTTTTTAAGAAGCATATTGGTTATTTAAAAACTTAATTTTCTCTTCCAAAACCTTGCAACTGTGTGAACAATTTTGTCTTGAAAAAAGCTGCCGAAATATATAGTAGTTCCAATCAACATTTCAATTTTGGTGCCCAATTGTTGTATGGAAGATGGAATGGAAATGATTAATAATCCACATCTACCTGACATCATTGGTAGATGGAGTAGCTACGAAAGCCTTAGTGCTGATATAACGAAAATGTTCTTGCTACCCATAGACCATTGAAGTTATTGTTTAATCAGAATTTGTATCAATGTCCTGATGGCCTTCATATATTCCAAAAGAGTATGAAAACTGGCTCCTCTTTCAAGTTTTTGGAATATCCGTGGACGATTTGAAATTTGAATTTGAAAACCATTACCATTGACACAGACTAATAATATCCTACTTCTAAACACCTCGATTTGCAACGAAAAACTTTGAAATTTCTTTCGTACAAGTAGGTAAAAAACGACACATCACTAAAACTTGGAATGGCACGAAAACATAATGGGATATTTGGTATGTCATTATCGACCTTTCCTATAATCCGATTTACTTTGTCTTGGCTTGCAATGGATCAGAAATAATATAATGCATTTTATCATTATTTATCCGGGATATGTCCCATTAAATTGGGAAGAAACCTCCTATTGAGGTTTTCTTAATTAAATACCATACATTAATACCTTTAATTTATCAGTGATTTTGCATTTCCCACTGATTCGAAGTCTTCCAAATATTTCAAACAAAATATGGGTTTGAGACATACCGAATTTAGCCTTTGATCATCTGATGTCACTCCCGGATTTTAGTGGGAGTTCACACTGATAGTGCTTTAGTTTCTCTGCTGTCTTTTTCTAATTCTGTTCAGTGTATTATATATTTTTATGATAATTCTTTTATAGTTATATATGTAACCTCGCATTATTTGTTCTTGTTACCTTTCATTCCCATGATTTTGTCTTGCCTTTGTATTTTACGGATTTTTCCAACAAAAAGAGCAGATATAAAATGACAAAGTTGAAAAATATAAGGGTAAAAAAAAGACAAATGTTACAGCTAACAGATGTCATTAATATATTCTTTTTAGTTTTTAATACAATTTACTAAAAAATTGATTTGAAGTAAATTAAGTACACACATACATTTGCTGTAACAAATTATTTAACCAGAAAAAGACATAGAGCACATCACAGTAAGCTCTGTAAACTTATAATCATATAACAAACAAAAAATAAAAGGTAAAAGTAAATACAAGAACGTAAAAATATTTTTTAAAATCCTAAAATTCAAAGGCTATCTCAATGAGCTTAGTAGGTAGATAACATAAAAATAATTGATGATAAAGCAATGTGCAGTGTATAAAGTATGCTAGAGAGAATGTACGAAATTACAAAAAAACATGGAGAAAATCAAAATTAGCCCCCCAAAACAAGATTTATTATAGCCAATAAATAAAACCATAAACAGAATAAAACAAAACAAAAAACAAATAAAACACAAGGGTGACCTTATATACGTTAATATGTACAATTCTATGAAAGTAACGGATGATAAACGAACGTATAGAATGCACATGTATGGTAGGAGAAGTTGATCCACCAGATTTTGTTTTTGTCTGAAGTGATGGGCTGTGACTTCTTGTTCAAAGACACACGTTGATCTTATAATGTCATCAAGGGGTGGGAGGATGACCATATGAAAATGAAATTAAAAAAAAATCATTCATGTTGAAAAATAAAAACTTGACCTGCAAGTATTGTGTAAATCACGAATCTTTTCTATTTTTAGCAAGCTTTGAGCTTTACTTAAGAATAGATGAATTATTTTGGTTATTTCGCTAATAAACATTTCAGTTAACATAGTATACATAATTACCTAATAATGCACACTTTAGCTATACTGGGTATAAAACTTTTTCTCGTTTCTAATCGGCATTGATGTATATTCTGTTTCTTACAATTACCATCATTAGATACTTTGAAATAAAAATTTGCTATATTGACAATTTTGTAAATCATAAATTCCAAAATATGTCTCCAAGTATGTAAGCAAATGTGTTTAAATTAGTTTTTTTTGGCAAGAATTTTAATTGCATTTCCAAATAAAGCTACGTTTACATTGTGACCCTTCTTCTTTTTTGAAGTGGGCAAAAGTTTACTACAACATCGGCAAGAGTTCAGTATGACATATTAAGTATGGACGCCCTTTAAATATCATTATCTGATTGGTTCTAAATTACTTTAATGATCACTGTCATCAAAAGAATTAATTTAAAGTTATGTTCATTATACTGAATCGAAACATGTATTGGACAAACAAGCCATTTTTAATTGTTATATTTCATCAACACTTTGTGTATATATGTAATTTCGTCTACTCTATAACAGTTTTAGTGTCTGAACAGCATCGCCTGCATATGGCGTCTACGTTTCTCAGCTTATCTGATTTTCAAAGGCATGCCAGACTTACCTTGACTTTCGACAAAGAGGATTGCTGCTTTCACAAAAGCTTCTTAACCAGGGTTTTATCAGGGATAAGTTGATGTCATCACTAGGAAATTTTACGGTCGTCATCACGAATTGATTGACCATTACAGTATTCCAATATCTAAGATGAAGTTGGATTGTTCCCACTGGCGTAACAATTCATGTGTCTCCGCCGATTTGTGACTTCCACCGGGTTGACTTTGTTGAACTTAACGACAGCTGCCCTATACGGGGCAGGAACTGCTTACCCTTCCGGTGCATCTGGGTTCACTCCTGGTTTTTATAGGAGTTCGTGTTGTTCATTGCTTTTTAGTTTTCTGTGTTCATTTGTTGTGCTTGTGGTTGTTCATTTGTCTTCCCGGATTTGTCTGTCTTATGGATTACGTTTTTTTATTGCTCCTTAGGTATATTTCTCCTTTTTAGATATTTCTGAAGAGTCAGAAATTCTTCATAGTAGACGTTAAAAATAATCTTATGATAGCTCTTACCATAGATGAAAAACAAGATCTGACATATAGATTATTAAATATTCTAATATTATTGATTAATCAGGACGATTCAACTGTGACTTCAGCTGTTATTAGTTTTTGATTTTCCGGACCGGTTTTTTTTTCTTACATTTTTTAGAATGTTTTCCTAAAATATTATAGTAAATTGGATAAGCGATGATTCTTTGAAAAATAAACTACGACGCCGCAGGCTGAGCTGTTTAATTTTAATAATTGATACCTATCCATTGTATGTTGTATATAAACCAATCTGGTATTGTCAATTGTATTCTTAAATTAGAGAAACGTTTTGATGTTAGATCTATATCGACATAAAACAATGCCTTATTATTAACCCCGCACTTTCTAAGAAAGTTCGGGGACATAGCGATTGTCTCCATCCGTCCGTCCGTCTGTCACAATTTTTTTGTGACATCAACTCCTCCTTCATTTTTAAGTGTAAGAATTTAATTTCAACACAGGAAGGTTGCATACCACTTGTAGATGCGCAATAAGGTTTTAGAATTTTGATTTTCTAAACAAGCTGCCTATAGGGGTCCAATGTTTTTGAACATTTTGAATTAAAGCTTGTGACCTAATCTCGTCTTTCATTTTTCAATCTATGCATTTTATTTCTATAGAGTATTGTCATGCACCATATGCAAATGCGCAATAAGGCTTTAAAATTTCAATTTTCTAAACCTGGGGCAAACAGGGATCGAATTTCGAAAAATTGTCAATCTAAGCTTGTGACATAAATTCCTCTTTCATTTTTCACTCAATGCATTTTATTTTAATACAGTAGTGTTATGCACCATATGTAGATGCGCAGTAAGGTTTTAGATTTTTAATTTTCTAAAATTGGGGTCCACAAGGGTCAAATTTCAAAACATTTCATACAAGATTATCACGCAAACTCTTTATTTTTTCAATTTATGTTTTTTAATTCTATACAGAAGTGTAATGCACAATATTTACATTTGCAATAAGGTTTTAAGATTTTAATTTTCTAAAATTGGGGCCAAAATTTAAAAAATTGTCAATTTATCTTTGTGACAATGTATGCATTTTTTTCTATACATTATTGTCATGCACTTTAAGTAGATTTGCAATTAGGTTTTAGAATTTTAATTCTCTAAAATTGGGTCGGATTTTAACAATTGTCAATTTAAGTTTGTGACGAAAACTTGTCCTTCATTTTCCAATGTGTACATTTTTTTTCTAAATAGAATTTTCATTCACATTATGTAGATTTTAATAAGCTTTCCAAACTTTCAATTATCAAAATTTGGGTCCAATTTTTTTAAAAATGATGAATTAAAGCTTGTAACCTAAACCTTTTTTTAAAATTGCAGCTTAGATTGATTTAATTTCTTCCTAGGATGATTCCATAAAATCTTTAAATGGACATACGGTTTTTTATTTTTGCATTTGGACAAGTGTCCCAACTAATTGCGACTATTCCCACGGTCAAGCTTTCTAGTATGCATTTAATTTCTATACAGTAATATCTCAATCTGTATCTAAATGCGCAATAAGGTTTGATGTTCAAAAATGAGGCCTGCAGGGGTCGAATTTCGAAAATTGGGAATTATGAGCTTGTGACAAAAAGTCTTCTTTCATTTTATGCATTTTATTTTTAAACAGTATTGTAATAAACTGTATCAAGATTCGATGTAAGGATTTAGAATTTTGATTTCCCAAGATTTGAGCTTTTATTCCAGGATATTTCAATAAACAAGAAAAAAGGATAACAGGAAAGGTCCCACCATGACATACCAACCAATTTCAAATCTAGCATAACGTAAGCTCAAAAATTCGAAATAAGAAATACATTAAGTGATATAAGCGTCATTGAGAAAATATGGTATTGGATTAAACGTGAAGAGATTTCATAACATTTTGAGCTGGCAATTTTGTCATCCAAAATTATCAATAAGACATAAAATGGCCACCGAAATACTCGTGTTAAATATTCAGTAATATCTTCAGTAAAAGGTATAACACAAATAATAAATAAATCATTTTGTATTAATTTTGTATTATTACATTGAGTGTGGTGAAATACCGGGATTACCGAGTGAAATAAAATCCGATAATTCACCCAGTGAAATTGAAAGTAATATTTCACTCCAGGAAGTGACTTAACAATAGCCGCCGCCAACGATGTTGCTATACAAACGTCCTAGCGTAGTCGCACAAAAACATAATCCCTTGTATTTTCTCGTTAAATTTTATGAATACACGGAATATGTCAATGTAATAAACAGAATAACTAATCTCGAAATTCGAATACCAAAGATCTACAACTCGTGACCGGAAAACACTAATAATTCACGAATGTGTTGTTCGGTAACTCGTTGTAGATTTTTAGGTATTCGCATTTCAAGATTCGGTATACTATAATTATTATTACTATTATTATTTATTTTTATTTTTTCTCTTTTTTTCCTTTTGTATTTCGATCATTTTTTTTTATTACTTGCAAACTTGTCTCGAAATTCTCACACTTTTAACTTACAGACAGTAAGACAGATGTAAAAAGCAGAACCTGAAAGAAATGTTCAAACCGTGACAAGACTGTTTGAGTAACAGACGGAAGCAACAACAATATCCGCAAACTTTCATTTGAAGTTATTGATATATGATGTATACCATGCTGCCATAACATCTAACCAAATATCCTGTTTGTTTCATACACTATCAATGCATAAAGTGGAATTTCTGAAACACTTCCTTAATTAATCGTTAAAGTCTATCATTTGCATTTTTCAAAGTATCATGGTGTAAAGCGTTTATAACCTTCTTGGGCTAACGCTCTAAGGGTTATATCCAATACATGTTTCCTAATCATAAGTATAACAGTGATATTTTTACACGGCTGGTACCATTTTGAATGTTGAATTCTCGATGGAAATCTCTGGCGCAGAATTGTCTAAACAAAATATTTATTCTTTAAAATATTTTTTTAAGAAGCATATTAGTTATTTAAAAAGTTAATTTTCTCTTCCAAAACTTTGCAACTGTGTGAATAATTTTGTCTTGAAAAAAGCTGCCGAAATAGTAGTTCCAATCAACATTTCAATTTTGGTGCCCAATTGTTGTATGGAAGATGGAATGGAAATGATTTAGAATGTTTAATAATCCACATCTACCTGACATCATTGGTAGATGGAGTAGCTATGAAAGCCTTAGTGCTGATATAACGAAAATGTTCTTGCTACCCATAGACCATTGAAGTTATTGTTTAATCAGAATTTGTATCAATGTCCTGATGGCCTTCATATATTCCAAAAGAGTATGAAAACTGGCTCCTCTTTCAAGTTTTTGGAATATCCGTGGACGATTTGAAATTTGAATTTGAAAACCATTACCATTGACACAGACTAATAATATCCTACTTCTAAACACCTCGATTTGCAACGAAAAACTTTGAAATTTCTTTCGTACAAGTAGGTAAAAAACGACACATCACTAAAACTTGGAATGGCACGAAAACATAATGGGATATTTGGTATGTCATTATCGACCTTTCCTATAATCCGTTTTACTATCTATTTACCTTGTCTTGACGTGCAATGGATCAGAAATAATATAATGCATTTTATCATTATTTACCCGGGATTTGTCCCATAAAATTGGGAAGAAACCTCCTATTGAGGTTTTCTAAATTAAATACCATACATTAATACCTGTAATTTATCAGTGATTTTGCATTTCCCACTGATTCGAAGTCTTCCAAATATTTCAAACAAAATATGGGTTTGAGACATACCGAATTTAGCCTTTGATCACATGATGTCACTCCCGGATTTTAGTGGGAGTTCACACTGATGGTGCTTTAGTTTCTCTGCTGTCTTTTTCTAATTCAGTTCAGTGTATTATAAATTTTTATGATAATTCTTTTATAGTTATATATGTAACCTCGCATTATTTTTTTTTGTTACCTTTCATTCCCATGATTTTATCTTGCCTTTGTATTTTACGGATTTTCCAACAAAAAGAGCAGATATTGTTACGGCCGAAATCACCTTTAAATTGTAGCCAACAAAAGACACAAATCAATAATAAAATTTAACAAGATTTATTATATACAAAGTTTACAAAAAATATTACAAAAAAACTAAAATGTCAACTTAACTGTTCAAAATCCTTCGTCTTTTCCTAATCCGGAATTCTTCTCGTCACTGTTGCGGGAATTCAAACGGAATATTATATCCAATCAGTCACAATCTAGTATGATGTAACGAAAATAAAAGTATGTCAAGGATGATGTGTGAAACGTAAATAAATCCAACAGCTGAGAACACAAGAGTGTATGGTCCAATACGTTCTGCTCTGAAAGTCTAAATTTCTTGTCCGTATATATACTGTAGAATGGAAACTTCTGGAATACGGTAGAAGTTCGAATCACACCATAATTATTACGTAAGTCAAATAGAAAGTTCTAGTCATTCCATCGGTATCTATTATTGTTCCAGTGATTTCTAAACTGCGCAGTTATAACATTGTTTGGTAAACAACTATAAGTATTATGTAAACATATTATACATGTTATAAGGCTACGCAAAACAAATTAGGCCAAGATAAATAAATATAATTACAATATCATAACAATATAAAATGACAAAGTTAAAAAATATAAGGATAAAAAAGACAAATGTTACAGCTAACAGATGTCATTAATATATTCTTTTTAGTTTTTAATACAATTTACTAAAAAATTGATTTGAAGTAAATTAAGTACACACATACATTTGCTGTAACAAATTATTTAACCAGAAAAAGACACAGTAAGCTCTGTAAACTTATAATCATATAACAACCAAAAAATAAAAGGTAAATTTAAATATAAAAACGTAAAAATATTTTTAAAAATCCTAAAATTCAGGGTCTATCTCAATGAGCTTAGTAGGTAGATAACATAAAAATAATTGATGATAAAGTAATGTCCAGTGTATAAAGTATGCTAGAGAGAATGTACGAAATTACAAAAAATCATGGAGAAAATCAAAATTAGCCCCCCAAAACAAGATTTATTATAGTCAATAGATAAAACCATAAACAGAATAAAACAAAACAAAAAAACAAATAAAACACAAGGGTGACCTTATATACGTTAATACGTACAATTCTATGAAAGTAGCGGATGATAAACGAACGTATAGAATGCACATGTATGGTAGAAGTTGAGCCACCAGATTTTGTTTTTGTCTGAAGTGATGGGCTGTGACTTCTTGTTCAAAGACACACGTTGATCTTATAATGTCATCAAGGGGTGGGAGGATGACCATATGAAAATGAAATTAAAAAAATCATTCATGTTGAAAAATAAAAACTTGACCTGCAAGTATTGTGTAAATCACGAATCTTTTCTATTTTTAGCAAGCTTTGAGCTTTACTTGATAATAGATACGTTATTTTGGTTATTTCGCTAATAAACATTTCAGTTAACATAGTATACATAATTACCTAATAATACATACTTTAGCTATACTGGGTATAAAACTTTTTCTCGTTTCTAATCGGCATTAATGTATATTCTGTTTCTTACAATTACCATCATTAGACACTTTGGAAAAAAAATTGCTATATTGACAATTTTGTAAATCATAAATTAAAATGATGTCTCCAATTACGTAAGCAAATGTGTTTAAATTAGCTTTTTTGGCCAGAACTTTAATTGCATTTCCAAATAAAGCTACGTTTACATTGTGACCCTTCTTCTTTTTTGAAGTGGGCAAAAGTTTACTACAACATCGGCAAGAGTTCAGTATGACATATTAAGTATGGACGCCCTTTTAATATCATTATCTGATTGGTTCTAAATTACTTTAATGATCACTGTCATCAAAAGAATTAATTTAAAGTTATGTTCATTATACTGAATCGAAACATGTATTGGACAAACAAGCCATTTTTAATTGTTATATTTCATCAAAACTTTGTGCATATATGTAATTTCGTCTACTCTATAACAGTTTTAGTGTCTGAACAGCATTGCCTGCATATGGCGTCTACGTTTCTCAGCTTATCTGATTTTCAAAGGCATGCCAGACTTACCTTGACTTTCGACAAAGAGGATTACTGCTTTCATGCACAAAAGCTTCTTAACCAGGGTTTTATCAGGGATAAGTTGATGTCATCACTAGGAAATTTTACGGTCGTCATCACGAATTGATTGACCATTACAGTATTCCAATATCTAAGATGAAGTTGGATTGTTCCCACTGGCGTAACAATTCATGTGTCTCCGCCGATTTGTGACTTCCACCGGGTTGACTTTGTTGAACTTAACGACAGCTGCCCTATACGGGGCAGGAACTGCTTACCCTTCCGGTGCATCTGGGTTCACTCCTGGTTTTTATAGGAGTTCGTGTTGTTCATTGCTTTTTAGTTTTCTGTGTTCATTTGTTGTGCTTGTGGTTGTTCATTTGTCTTCCCGGATTTGTCTGTCTTATGGATTACGTTTTTTTATTGCTCCTTATGTATATTTGTCCTTTTTAGATATTTCTGAAGAGTCAGAAATTCTTCATAGTAGACGTTAAAAATAATCTTATGATAGCTCTTACCATAGATGAAAAACAAGATCTGATATATATAGATTATTAAATATTCTAATATTATTGATTAATCAGGACGATTCAACTGTGACTTCAGCTGTTATTAGTTTTTGATTTTCCGGCCCGGTTTTTTTTTCTTACATTTTTTAGAATGTTTTCCTAAAATATTATAGTAAATTGGATAAGCGATGATTCTTTAAAAAATAAACTACGACGCCGCAGGCTGAGCTGTTTAATTTTAATAATTGATACCTATCCATTGTATGTTGTATATAAACCAATCTTGTATTGTCAATTGTATTCTTAAATTAGAGAAACGTTTTGATGTTAGATCTATATCGACATAAAACAATGCCTTATTATTAACCCCGCACTTTCTAAGAAAGTTCTGGGACATAGCGATTGTCTCCGTCCGTCCGTCCGTCTGTCACAATTTTTTTGTGACATCAACTCCTCCTTCATTTTTAAGTGTAAGAATTTAATTTCAACACAGGAAGGTTGCATACCACTTGTAGATGCGCAATAAGGTTTTAGAATTTTGATTTTCTAAACAAGCTGCCGATAGGGGTCCAATGTTTTTGAACATTTTGAATTAAAGCTTGTGACCTAATCTCGTCTTTCATTTTTCAATCTATGCATTTTATTTCTATAGAGTATTGTCATGCACCATATGCAAATGCGCAATAAGGCTTTAGAATTTCAATTTTCTAAACCATGGGCCAAACAGGGATGGAATTTCGAAAAATTGTCAATCTAAGCTTGTGACATAAATTCCTCTTTCATTTTTCACTCAATGCATTTTATTTTAATACAGTAGTGTTATGCACCATATGTAGATGCGCAGTAAGGTTTTAGATTTTTAATTTTCTAAAATTGGGGTCCACAAGGGTCAAATTTCAAAACATTTCATACAAGATTATCACGCAAACTCTTTATTTTTTCAATTTATGTTTTTTAATTCTATACAGAAGTGTAATGCACAATATTTACATTTGCAATAAGGTTTTAAGATTTAATTTTCTAAAATTGGGGCCAAAATTTAAAAAATTGTCAATTTATCTTTGTGACAATGTATGCATTTTTTTCTATACATTATTGTCATGCACTTTAAGTAGATTTGCAATTAGGTTTTAGAATTTTAATTCTCTAAAATTGGGTCGGATTTTAACAATTGTCAATTTAAGTTTGTGACGAAAACTTGTCCTTCATTTTCCAATGTGTACATTTTTTTTCTAAATAGAATTTTCATTCACATTATGTAGATTTTAATAAGCTTTCCAAACTTTCAATTATCAAAATTTGGGGCCAATTTTTTAAAAAATGATGAATTAAAGCTTGTAACCTAAACCTTTTTTTTAAAATTGGAGCTTAGATTGATTTAATTTCTTCCTAGGATGATTGCATAAATCTTTAAATGGACATACGGTTTTTTATTTTTGCATTTGGACAAGTGTCCCAACTAATTGCGACTATTCCCACGGTCAAGCTTTCTAGTATGCATTTAATTTCTATACAGTAATATCTCAATCTGTATCTAAATGCGCAATAAGGTTTGATGTTCAAAAATGAGGCCTGCAGGGGTCGAATTTCGAAAATTGGGAATTATGAGCTGGTGACAAAAAGTCTTCTTTCATTTTATGCATTTTATTTTTAAACAGTATTGTAATAAACTGTATCAAGATTCGATGTAAGGATTTAGAATTTTGATTTCCCAAGATTTGAGCTTTTATTCCAGGATATTTCAATAAACAAGAAAAAAAGGATAACAGGAAAGGTCCCACCATGACATACCAACCAATTTCAAATCTAGCATAACGTAAGCTCAAAAATTCGAAATAAGAACTACATTAAGTGATATAAGCGTCATTGAGAAAATATGGTATTGGATTAAACGTGAAGAGATTTCATAACATTTTGAGCTGGCAATTTTGTCATCCAAAATTATCAATAAGACATAAAATGGCCACCGAAATACTCGTGTTAAATATTCAGTAATATCTTCAGTAAAAGGTATAACACAAATAATAAATAAATCATTTTGTATTAATTTTGTATTATTACATTGAGTGTGGTGAAATACCGGGATTTCCGAGTGAAATAAAATCCGATAATTCACCCAGTGAAATTGAAAGTAATATTTCACTCCAGGAAGTGACGTAACAATAGCCGCCGCCAACGATGTTGCTATACAAACGTCCTAGCGTAGTCGCACAAAAACATAATCCCTTGTATTTTCTCGTTAAATTTTATGAATACACGGAATATGTCAATGTAATAAACAGAATAACTAATCTCGAAATTCGAATACCAAAGATCTACAACTCGTGACCGGAAAACACTAATAATTCACGAATGTGTTGTTCGGTAACTCGTTGTAGATTTTTAGGTATTCGCATTTCAAGATTAGTTATACTATAATTATTATTACTATTATTATTTATTTTTATTTTTTCTCTTTTTTTTTCTTTTGTATTTCGATCATTTTTTTTATTACTTGCAAACTTGTCCCGAAATTCTCACACTTTTAACTTACAGACAGTAAGACAGATGTAAAAAGCAGAACCTGAAAGAAATGTTCAAACCGTGACAAGACTGTTTGAGTAACAGACGGAAGCAACAACAATATCCGCAAACTTTCATTTGAAATTATTGATATATGATGTATACCATGCTGCCATAACATCTAACCAAATATCCTGTTTGTTTCATACACTATCAGTGCATAAAGTGGAATTTCTGAAACACTTCCTTAATTAATCGTTAAAGTCTATCATTTGCATTTTTCAAAGTATCATGGTGTAAAGCGTTTATAACCTTCTTGGGCTAACGCTCTAAGGGTTATATCCAATACATGTTTCCTAATCATAACAGTGATATTTTTACACGGCTGGTACCATTTTGAATGTTGAATTCTCGATGGAAATCTCTGGCGCAGAATTGTCTAAACAAAATATTTATTCTTTAAAATATTTTTTAAGAAGCATATTAGTTATTTAAAAAGTTAATTTTCTCTTCCAAAACCTTGCAACTGTGTGAACAATTTTGTCTTGAAAAAAGCTGCCGAAATAGTAGTTCCAATCAACATTTCAATTTTGGTGCCCAATTGTTGTATGGAAGATGGAATGGAAATGATTTAGAATGTTTAATAATCCACATCTACCTGACATCATTGGTAGATGGAGTAGCTATGAAAGCCTTAGTGCTGATATAACGAAAATGTTCTTGCTACCCATAGACCATTGAAGTTATTGTTTAATCAGAATTTGTATCAATGTCCTGATGGAATTCATATATTCCAAAAGAGTATGAAAACTGGCTCCTCTTTTAAGTTTTTGGAATACCGATAGTAAAACGGATTATAGGAAAGGTCGATAATGACATACCAAATATCCCATTATGTTTTCGTGCCATTCCAAGTTTTAGTGATGTGTCGTTTTTTACCTACTTGTACGAAAGAAATTTCAAAGTTTCGAGGTGTTTATAAGTAGGATATTATTAGTCTGTGTCAATGGTAATTGTTTTCAAATTCAAATTTCAAATCGTCCACGTATTTACCTTGTCTTGACGTGCAATGGATCAGAAATAATATAATGCATTTTATCATTATTTACCCGGAATATGTCCCATTAAATTGGGAAGAAACCTCCTATTGAGGTTTTCTAAATTAAATACAATACATTAATACCTGTAATTTATCAGTGATTTTGCATTTCCCACTGATTCGAAGTCTTCCAAATATTTCAAACAAAATATGGGTTTGAGACATACCGAATTTAGCCTTTGATCACCTGATGTCACTCCCGGATTTTAGTGGGAGTTCACACTGATGGTGCTTTAGTTTCTCTGCTGTCTTTTTCTAATTCTGTTCAGTGTATTATATATTTTGATGATAATTCTTTTATAGTTATATATGTAACTTCGCATTATTTTTTTTTGTTACCTTTCATTCCCATGATTTTGTCTTGCCTTTGTATTTTACGGATTTTTCCAACATAAAGAGCAGATATAAAATGACAAAGTTGAAAAATATAGGGATAAAAAAAAACAAATGTAACAGCTAACAGATGTCATTAATATATTCTTTTTAGTGTTTAATACAATTTACTAAGAAATTGATTTGAAGTAAATTAAGTACACACATACATTTGCTGTAAGAAATTATTTAACCAGAAAAAGACAAAGAGCACATCACAGTAAGCTCTGTAAACTTATAATCATATAACAACCAAAAATTAAAAGGTAAAAGTAAATATAAAAACGTAAAAATCCTAAAATTCAGGGGCTATCTCAATGAGCTTAGTAGGTAGATAACATAAAAATAATGGATGATAAAGTAATGTCCAATCTACAAAGTATGCTGGAGAGAATGTACAAAATTACAAAAAATCATGGAGAAAATCAAAATTAGCCCCCCCCCAAAACAAGATTTATTATAGCCAATAGATAAAACCATAAACAGAATAAAACAAAACAAAAAAAACAAATAAAACACAAGGGTGACCTTATATACGTTAATACGTACAATTGTATGAAAGTAACGGATGATAAACGAACGTATAGAATGCACATGTATGGTAGGAGAAGTTGATCCACCAGATTTTGTTTTTGTCTGAAGTGATGGGCTGTGACTTCTTGTTCAAAGACACACGTTGATCTTATAATGTCATCAAGGGGTGGGAGGATGACCATATGAAAATGAAATAAAAAAAAATTCATTCATGTTGAAAAATAAAAACTTGACTTGCAAGTATTGTGTAAATCACGAATGTTTTCTATTTTTAGCAAGCTTTGGGCTTTACTTCAGAATAGATACATTATTTTGGTTATTTCGCTAATAAACATTTTAGTTAACGTAGTATACATAATTACCCAATAATGCACACATTAGCTATACTGGGTATAAAACTTTTTCTCGTTTCTAATCGGCATTAATGTATATTCTGTTTCTTACAATTACCATCATTAGACACTTTGAATTAAAAATTTGCTATATTGACAATTTTGTAAATCATAAATTCCAAGTATGTAAGCAAATGTGTTTAAATTAGGTTTTTTTGGCCAGAATTTTAATTGCATTTCCAGATAAAGGTACGTTCACATTGTGACCCTTCTTTTTTCCTGAGCGCAAAAGTTTACTACAACATCGGCAAGACGTCAGAGTGATATATTAATTAAGTATGGACGCGCTTTGAATATCATTATCTGATTGGTTCCAAATTACTTTAATGAACTGTCATTAAAAAAATTAATTTAAGGTTATGTTCATTATACTAAATCGAAGCATGTATTGACAAACAAGTCATTTTTAATTTTCTATATTTCATCAACACTTTGTGCATACATGTATTTTCGTCTACTCTATGACAGTTTTAGATATTTCTGAAGTGTCAGAAATTCTTCATCGTAGACTTTAAAAACAATTTTATGATAGCTCTTACCTTAGATTGAAAACCCAGATCGGATATATATAGATTATTAAATATGTTGAAATTATTGATTAATCAGGACGATTCAACTGTGACTTCAGCTGTTATTAGTTTTTGATTTTCCCGGAACTGTTTGTTTTTTTACATTTTTTAGAATTTTTTCCTTAAATATTATAGTAAATTGGATAAGCGATGATTCTTTAAAAAATAAACCACGACGCCGCAGGCTGAGCTGTTTAATTTTAATAATTGATACTTATCCATTGCATATTGTTTTTAAACCAATCTTGTATCGTCAATTGTATTCTTAAATTAGAGCAACGTTTCGATGTTAGATCTATATTGACATAAAACAATGCCTTATATTTAACCCCGCACTTTCGAAGAAAGTTCGGGGATATAGCGATTGTCTCCGTCCGTCCGTCCGTCTGTCACACTTTTTTGAGACATCAACTCCTCCAGTTTTGTTGGAAAATTGTCAGAGTTCAATTAACAATCCTGCACAACATAAAATTCTTATTTTGCAGGACGAGCTGATTGTTCAACCAATGCAAGATAGTAAAAAATTATGTCATTTGAAACATGGACTGACGCTTTCATAGTATTTATGAATGTTTACTGTTCTATCCACTCAAATCAATATGCCAATGTGCTCAAGTACATGAATATAATACGCCTTGGGGCCAAAAGCAGCGTAAGTCTTGGGTGGAAAAATTATTACAAACCGTTCAGGCTTCGGAAAGCTCAGTCCTTGGGAGGTATTGATTCAGAACTGCGGTTGATACATATTTCAAGTGGACAAGGTATTAGTCAATGTGCTGATTTTCGGGCAAATTTTAAAAATGTTAATTTAAAATGTTATGCCTTTACCTACAATGGACGTTGTCCAAAATCTTGATGTGTTTATAGCCACACTTGTTTGCGATGTAATGCAGAACATCCAATCAATTATTGTTCATCATTTCGTCCACATTTTACACAAAACCGGTATCGGGCGCCTACTGTAAGGTAGAAATGCTATTATGTTTAATTTCAGGCAACCAGGACTGCAAAAATCAAGATTTTTTGGCTCCGTTGCGGGAGTAAGGTAAAATACTAATTAAAATAGAATTTTTAGAAAAGTTGTTGCAAAATTACAATAAGATTGATGATGCTAACTTGCTTTAAATGGGTTTAAATTTGGGTTTCGTTTACAGTAAACTAGTTCCCGTATTTCAAGGGTAGCAAAAAAATTAGTTTATGCAGATATTCATAAACTGGAAACCGGACAGAAGTTACTAAAAGAAGTTGAGTTGGGTAGAATGTTGGGCCCTTTTTCTCAAAAACCAATGGCTAATCTTCAGACTTCCTCAATAGGTTTAGTTCCTAAGGCAAAATTCAGGTTGGCGTTTAATAACCCACTTGTCACATTCCAAAAACTGTAGTATCAATGACTTTATTGACCCTGAGATATGTAAAGTTAAATATTCTTCCTTTGACAGTGTATTGGAAATGATATCAGCTGTCGGTAAATCCGCCAACCTTGGAAAAATTGATATCAGTCAAGCGTTCCGTTTACTTATTATACATCCTGCAGATTTTGATTTACTTGGCATTTTGTTTGATGGAAAAATTTTTATTGATAAATGCTTGCCCATGGGCTGCTCCTTGTCGTGCTCCCTTTGTGAAAAGTTTGAAACCATGCTTCATTGGGCAGTAGCTTCAGGTAAACACACCCTAGATCACTATTTGGATGATTTAATTTTTGTTGGGTTCCTCTGGTGGTGATGATTGTGAAGTTCTGATGCAGACCTTTATGGATATTAGTGGGCAATTAGGTGTTCCTATTGCCAGTGAAAAAAACAGTGTGGCCAATAACACTTATAACCTATTATTGATACAGTGTTATTGATGGTTAGGATACCATACTAAAAGCTTGAAAAACTAAAAAAATTGCTAACACTCCTATTGTCTGCCAAGAAAGTGACATTTAAATATCTTGAATCTGTAGTAGGTTTGATGACTTTTTGTGCTCGGGCCATAACTTCGTCTCGGGCATTCATACGTCTTTTTTATGATTTAATGTCCACAGTAGATAATAAAAAACATATCATTTGGTTAGAATAAATAAGGAAGTTAAGAGGACGTTAAGGTCTGGCTAAATTTTATAGAGAATTTCAATGGGGCAACTTACATTCCAAACAGTTTATGGATTAAGTGAAACTTAAGAATTATATACAGACAGTACTGGCAGCTCACATTTAGGAAGTGGAGCTTATTATTCTGGTCATTGGATGCAATATAAATGGCCCATTTGTTGGTTGATTCTCCTATTTTGCGGGATTTTACAGTTTTAGAGATGATTCCAGTAGTTTTAGCATTGTTCATATGAGAATCATCATTTGAGAACAAGAAACTAAAATTTAGTATTGACAACAAATCTTTGGTACCTATTGTAAACAAAAGAATGTCAAAATCTAAGCTGGTCATGAAGCTTATAAGACCTTTGGTTTTCTTGACTATGAATCACAATATTCAGTTCAAACCAGTGCATACAGAGGGTGCACAGAACAGTATAGCAGATTCCCTTCTCGGTTTTAGATGGCCAGATTCAGAAATCTAGCTCCCTCAGCAGACCAGGAAGCAGCTGCGAATCCGCAGATGTTTTTGAATGTTATTTCAGATTTTAATTTGATAAATTAATGTTGAATTCAGTAACACCAAATACAATGCTTGTCTATAAACAAGGCTTACAGTCCTTTAATAATTTAGAAACGATTTTACAATGGCAGATGACTGGCCCATTCCTTTAACTGGCCTAATCTGTTACATTGTCTGGCTTTGCTCATTCCACTATTAAATGCTATGTTTTCTGTTTGAGTTTTATCAGTAAAGTGAATAATTGGGAGGATAACAGACATAAATTTGAAATAAAGAAATTGTTTGAAGGAGCAAAGCGTTCTCGGGGTTCTAGAAGTGACACTAGACTACCTATAGCAAAGAATTTATTAATTGCTATACATTCACTGATTTCGCTTTTGTTCGAATTTGAGTCTTTCAGAGTTATTGCTGTAGAAACGGGGTAAAGTCTCCCCTACAAATATCGTGCATCCCGGGAGATCTCGCATTTCTCTGAACACACTTTCAACTTCGTCCTCGAAATCCAAATCGTTATGGAGCCTGATCATGTGTGTCAGTTTTCCGTTGGCAGGACGTAAGGCTCTCATGATATCCTATCTTCTGTTGTCATTTAAACCAAAGAAGCACGAAATATATCTCTTTGATTGGCGTTAATATATAAAAAGCACGTGACTGACAGGGTGATGGATCAGATTGTTACCCCTAAAAAACGAGGTAACCGGCAATATGCTTTATCACTCCATCAGTCATGTGTTATTTAATTTATTATACTGATTTTTTTTAAAAGATTTTTAAGTTCAGAACTGCATGTACGTTGACATTTGGTTTTATTCATATGCTCTATCAAAACTAGTTATTCCATGATTGAACATGTGTCAAAATACATCCACTCTAAAATACACACAGATATTTTTTTTAATTTGTGTATTTTATAATGTGTCTGGAAATCACCAATATTTACACAAAGCACGAGAGGGTAACATTTCAAAAAAAAAAGTGTTACATGCTGTTGCGTTCGTTAGATTAGAATGTTATTCGCAAATTTACCAATAAAAAGCTTGCATTTTTACATTAAGAAAACAGATTGACAAATGAACAATGTTCAAAATACTATAAAATCAGAAAAAATTACAAGATGAACTTTGTAATAATGATTTACTTGCTTTTTTCAAAAATTAGCAGCAAGACATTTCAGCTGCCTCAATCCCTTGGCAAAGATGAAATTACCTTGTCATGGCAACCCCGTTAAAGGTCTATAATTTTATTGCTTACATTATGTTAATAGTTATTAAGGGTAATTGATAAAGTTCAAACACATAATACCTTTCTCAGACACATGCTTGTTGGGGTTGGGGTATTCGAATTTTTCAAGATTTAACGATCAGAGGTGATCAGAAGGTGTCTGACGAGTGACTTTTTGTATTCGACGGTATTTACCCTTTCGTGGGGTTAAATCTTAAAATTAAAAGCCTATTGAATTTATTTATATATTTATTTGTTTATTCTTTTTTGTCTTGTTGTATTTCAAACCTTTTCCCCTTAATTTCTGACAATTTCAGAAAAAATTGTGATAATAATACAATAATATTTATTGTTTCCTGCGGGGAATATTTTCTTGAATTCCTCAACGATGCGTGTACATTACATATTCATAAATCAATTACTGTTCCTGATACAAATCTTACTCATAAACATTTTCATTATTATTTAAAATATTATTAATTTTATGACAAATAAACAAATAACGACACTGGTATGTAAGCAGCAAGAAGCTGACATTTTGTGACCGAATTGGCAATAGAACATGGCTGTTGTTATAGATAGCGGGACGGATACCACAAAAGCTGGTCTTTCAGTGTCCAATGTACCCGATGTTATAGTCCCGACTGTTGTCGGAATTCCAAAACAGGTATGTATAGAAAAATTTAACTTATAAACGTGAAAATACATGAAATGTTTGTTTCTTCGTAAACAATTGGGTCTATTGTAGGTCATAAAAAAATACCTCTTAGATTTTCACCCGATTTTCAAAACAAAATTAGGCCAATGGATAGGGAGTGTTTTATTTTCTGTTTTTTTTTTCATGTAGTCACCTTTTCTATATTCCGTAGACCACACGTACCTCGATATTTTGGGTTCGAAGTTACAGTATCTTTTGATATTAACCTTTTTGGTGAGTTTGTTTATCCTCATTAACAGTCTATCCGTACTATAAAGTTGTCCAACAAGTTGCTGTACCCTGTGGTCGTGTATGTGTTTCTTGCGTTTATCGCTTACATTGTGAAATTGTCTGGCGAATTACACGACTATGGCATTATTTTGCTAGATATATTTCTATATGTTATAATTGTGTTATTTGTTGATATTGCCTCCCATCTGTGTAAGTTGTGGCATTTCAGACATTTGGCAAGGAATTGGTGCTAGGGGAACCACCCCTTAAAAATGCATTGAGTTGTAGAATTATTCTCCCTGTTTAAGATCTCACTGTGACTTGTAAGATGTAGAAAAGCCTTGATTGAAATAGTAGTATGTTTTGAAATAGCAAAGCATGATGGGGGGGGGGGGGGGGGTGAAAAAAATTCCATACCAACGTTTGTTAATAGTATTTTGCTCTGGAACCGACATAATGCATTTACTTTTATTATATATTTTATATGTGTCTATTATATGAACTATTGTGTTTATTGTTTTTTTTGGGGGGGGCGGGGGGATTTGTGGTGATTTTTTGGTTTATTTGTATGTCTGAGGCCATTTAAGGGTAAATAGATGTGTTCTGTTGCCAGGTATCAAAGACTGGGTGTGAAAATTTTGCCTTATTCAGTCTTACGTGATGACGTCCGGTTGACGCATACCAAATTTCCTTTACTGTTCATACCAAGTTAGACATGTCGAGCACAAAAGCCACAAAATTAAAATGTTTTACCATTTATATAGGACGTAACCCAATCTCGTGGAAAACATAGATACAGCATGGAAACGAAAAAGAATTCACAATTTTTCCATTTATGAAAGGACATAAGTATGGATGTAAATCAAGGAATATGTCATTCCATCTTATTTCATCAAATAATAAATGTTGAGAGACTATTTCTTTTGAATCAGATTTTGGACCCAAGTAGCTTATCTTACTTTTTCAGAGCCTGTCTGGTATGAAACGAGGTTATGTTGGACCTAATGCTCAGTCAATCATTAAGCGTGACAAATTGAATGTAGTATGTCCTCTGGAAGAAGGAATAATCAAGGACTGGGATGCGATGGAAGAAATATGGCGTAACATATTTAAAGTTCAATTAAAAGTTTCGCCAGACCAGTGCGATGTCTTGATGACAGAGCCTCCTCTGCATCCGAAGAAAAACAGAGAAATGACAACCCAAATAATGTTTGAAACTTTTAACACTGAAGGTTTTTATCTTGCATCTACGGCTGTCATGTCTCTTTACAGTGTAAGAAGTTTGTCTGGACTAGTGCTGTCATCTGGTGAGGGTGTCACACATTGTGTTCCAGTTTATGACGGATTTGCTTTGTCGCATGGCATCATGAATTTTGAAATTGCAGGGAAGGATATAACGGATCACCTTGGAACTCTTTTAGAAGAAAAGGGGCGTGGGTTTTCTTCCACGGCAGAGAAGTATGAAGTTGCACGTGAGATAAAAGAGAAATTCTGCTACGTCGCTGACGATTTCGCAGAAGAAATGGCATCGCCTATCGGAGAGGAAACTTATAAGCTCCCAGACAAAACTGTTATCAATGTAGGAAAAGAGAGATTTAAGTCGACAGAAGCCGTATTCCAGCCTTATCTAGCAGGAAAAGAAACGGTAGGAATTCATAAGTTTGTTTACCAGAGCATAATGAAATGTGATTATGATATACAGGATCAATTATTCGAAAACATCTTACTCTCTGGTGGCTCCACTTTGTTTCCATATCTACCTGCACGTCTTCAAAGAGAGGTTACTCTTTTAGCGCCAGAAGACGTTCAGGTCCAAGTCATTGCTAAACCTGACAGAGTTAATGCCGCATGGATTGGGGGATCTGTTTTGTCACAAATGTCGACTTTCAACAATATGATTATCCAGAGGGATGAGTACGACGAATACGGACCGTCTGTTGTAAGGAGAAAATGTAGTTAAACTTTGTGTACGCGCGTACGTGTGTTAGAAGAACTTGTTTAGTGTTAGAGGGTTAGGAGAAAATATGATAACGCTCGTGTTGGGAGGAGAAAATATGATTTATCTCAGAACCTTTATTAATACGTGTGATTTGAAAGCATAGAACATTTCAGTGTAGAGAAAGTATTGAGAAACTTTTATTACAAAAATAGCATAATTTATATAAAACTTCTCCAATCTGAATTGATAATTATGATGAACATTATACCCTTGCCAGATTTGTCTGAATGACATAATATTTCTATACAATGAAATAAAGACAGGTCATGTGTTGTTTTCCTGTGTATATCATTATGGTAATGAAGCTTTCGTGCTTCATCTGTAGCTGGGGGGGGGGGGGGGGGGTGTAGTACAGTCTTCAATGAGTCATATATTATACAATGATACCATTAATTTGACATGCTGATGTTTTTTCAAATTCAGATATGGTTCTGGTCTAAGAAAATAAAGTTTAAAATGAAAAATATAAATAAAGTGCATTTCTCTAGCTGTCTTTAGATGTTTGTTCTTACATTTAATTCTGCTTTTGACAGTGCTGCTGTATTCAGGTATTTTTCATGTTATAACAAGCCTATACAGAAATCAGATTCAAAAACCTCTTCGTATGTAGACTTTAAGACGGGGCACATGTCCACACTACAACAAGCTCTTAATGTCCTCATATAAAACCGTTTACAAAATTTACATCTAGACTTTTCACTGTATTAGATAAGTGAATCTGCTAGTTTTGTATAAAATGTAGAAAAATTGTAAATTTTAACTGAGTGAACATTACCTTCAAAGCGTTCAACTTTTAAACAAATATATAAAGATTTTTCAATTGTCAAAACATAGTTTATGATAATGTTTTAGTATGGTTTATCACAAAAATCGACAATACTGGTCGGTAATGGTAGAAAAATTCATAACAGCAGGAATCGTGTGAAACGACTTTTGCTTTATATTTATTTATTATTGAAATGCACAATTATATCCACAAGGGGTTGATGGCATATAATTATACAATAATACAAAGACATGTATACAAAACAGACAATCATTAATTAAGTATAAATTATAAAAGAATAACAAGACAGTCTTATACAGACAAATCAAATTTGTAGAATCATGCCGCTATAGAGTCCAATTTCCTCAGTATTAAAGACTTTTTAATAAATGGAGCAACAACCCGCAAAAGTAGTGTCAAAAGGCCGATTCTGCCCCACATGCAGAAATCCTGCATAAAATCCCAACCCCGACGGCCAAATGCAAACGGACGGCATTCCTATTGAGCATAGGGTAAATACAAGAATTATGGCTTTCGTAAAGAGCATAAGTCAGGTCACCCCACAGGAAAGTGGGACTAAGGACACCTTAAAGAGAGGTGTGTCACAGATTGAAATAAATAAAGATATGGCATCCGATAGAAATATCATGGATTTCTTTCTGGAGAATGAGCAAGATTTGGAAGAAAGCACCCCAACCCCCGAAGAGCAGCAGCAGTGCTGCAATACCCCTAATCTGGTGCAGATGGATAAGCATACCCAGATGTGTCAAAATTGTGGGACGCAGTCAATGAAGCCGCGATTTGAGCATCAACCAGATGGGGAGCAGAAAACCACATGCGGCGTCTCACTCAAGAGGAAGAAGGGGCAGTTCTGCAAGAGCAAGCCCGGGAAGGATGGCCTCTGCTGGAGGCATACCAAGCAACCACGCCAGCAGGAGGAGGAGGTCATCCCAGTCGAGGGTAAAATGGTGGTAAAAGAGACCATGAAGACCCTCCGTCAAATAGCTAAGGATGAGGGTCTTAGGGGGGTCAGTAGGAAGAACAAGGAGGCCTTGGTGAAGCTCATCGAGGAGAAAACCACCCGTAAATTTGCCCGCCAGGAAGTCTTCAGCAAGAAGCAGCTGAAAGCGCTGGCAAAGAATCGCGGCCTCACCAAATACTCCCAGCTCAAGAGAGACGATCTGCTCCATCTGGTGGAAGAGAATATCAAAAATGCCCCAGTCGAGGAGGAGATCAAAATCATTGATATGCGGGAAGCTTTGAATGGCGTATTTGGCACGGCCGTCATCAAACCTTTGAAGCCGCATGACGTAGCCACGTTTCTCAAGCTAAGTCAGAGTACGATCTCCACCACCATCTCCGATGCTCTCGCCCAAAAGAAGGGATTGAAGGTCCACTTAGTGCTTCTAGTGGAGATGGTGAAAACCAACCCCGCGACCGGGGAGAATATCTACGTCACCACTCCTTTCAGATCACGGACGACAATGCTCGTGGAATCTAACGACCTTGATCAGGAGATTGCGATAATGGTGGAGAAGGTTAAGGAAAGTATGACAAAGTACATGCGGGAAGGGAGTGGGTGGACTTTCAGCAGCGTCGAGAAGCTAGAAATCCACCTCGACAAATTCAAGCCGCTCAAGGGGGCTTCCTTCATACCGACCCCATCAGCACTCGCGAAAAAGAAGGCAATCATCAACGTGAAAAATGAGGATCAGGAGTGCTTCAAGTGGGCTATCCTCTCCGCGCTTCATCATGAGGAGGTGGATCAGAAACATGCCAATCGCCCCAGTCAGTATGCGAAGTGGGGGAATGAGCTAAAATTCGAAGGCATCGACTTCCCGGTTTCGCTCAAGGCAATCGATAAATTTGAAAGGCAGAATCTTGCCATCAACGTCAACGTCTATGGCTTCGATGGTGTAAAGAAGGGTGAAGATGAGGAAGAGGATCTTCAGATCTACCCCCTCAGAATATCCAAGAATACGGGTCCAACTCACGTAGATCTTCTTTTCTTGGCCTGCGAAGGCAAGCAGCATTACTGCTGGATCAAGAGCCTTTCACGACTCCTAGGCTCTCAAATTTCAGAGCATGGCCATGAGCTCTTCTTCTGCCGCAGATGCCTCTCCCACTTCTCCAGACAGGATCTCCTCGACGATCACTTGGAATATTGCAGTCAGAAGGATGCCATCAGGATCGAGATGCCGGAGGAAGGATCCGCCATAGCCTTTCACAACCACAAGAAGCAGATGAGAGTCCCATTCGCGATCTATGCGGACTTTGAATGCTTCACGGAGAAGATCGATACTTGCCAGCCCGATCCGACCAAGTCCTACACGAAGCAGTATCAGCAGCACCGACCATCAGGTTTCTGCTATCGCGTGAAGTATGCCCACGGCGACTACAAGGAATCGGTCGTCTACTGCGGGGAAGATGCGGCTAAGAAATTCGTCCAGTGCATTGAAGAGGAAGTGCAGACGATCAGCAAGATATGCAAGGAGAAGAAGTCGATGGTGATGAGCGACGAGGATAAGGAGGGCTTCGAAGCAAGCACGCACTGCCACATTTGCGGGGGTGAATTGGAAGGGGATAAGGTCCGGGATCATGACCATCTCACCGGGAAGTATCGGGGCGCGGCACACAACCAATGCAATCTAGATTTTCAGCTTCCGAAGCACGTGCCCATCCTCTTGCACAATCTGAGTGGGTACGATGCCCATCTTTTCGTGAAGGAATTCAAGGGAGGGAAGATCACCTGCATCCCCAATACGGACGAAAAATATATCAGCTTCTCAAAGCAGCTAGACGATGGTCTGGAAATGAGATTCATCGACTCGTGCAGATTCATGCTCAGCTCCCTCGAAAATCTGGCAAAGAATCTCACACCCGATAAATTCAAGGCGGTTAGGGAATGCTTTGGCGACAGATATGAGCTGATGATTAGGAAGGGGGTCTATCCCTACGATTACGCCGATGGACCTGCCAAACTTGAGGAGACCCAGCTCCCACCCAAGGAAGCTTTCTTCAGCACGCTCACCGGTGAGCATATCAGTGATGAGGACTATGCGCACGCTCAGAAGGTCTGGGAGGCCTTCGAGTGCAAGACCCTGCGAGATTATCACAATCTCTACCTAGAATCCGACGTGGCCATACTGGAGGATATCTTCGAGGATTTCAGGGATATCTGCATGGGAAACTATGGGCTCGATCCTGCCCACTACTTCACATCCCCAGGGCTAGCCTACGATGCCGCCCTCAAAACCACCGGCGTCAGATTGGAGCTGCTCTCCGATCCAGACATGCTCCTGATGTTCGAGAGGGCAACCAGAGGGGGCGTCGCCATGATCTCCCATCGCCACGGCAAGGCTAATAATCCCTACATGACCGACTACGATAGCTCCCAACCCACCAAATATCTCACCTACCTCGACGCCAACAATCTCTACGGTTGGGCGATGGCACAGCCCCTTCCCACGGGAGATTTTGAGTGGATGGAGCCGGAGGAAATCGATGAGATCTTGAAGTATCCCAACGACCACGAATATGGAGCCATGGTAGAATGCGATCTCGAATACCCACAGGATCTTCACGACGCCCACAATGACTATCCCCTCGCACCGGAGAACGTGGAGATCGCCAAAGTCCGCAAGCTCGTGCCTCATCTGGGCAAGCGTGAAAAATATACCCTCCACTATCGAAATCTCAAGATGTATCTGGAGAGGGGAATGAAGCTTACCAAAGTCCATCGCATCATCAGATTCAGCCAATCTCCATGGCTCAAGAAATATATCGACCTAAATACCAATCTCCGCGCCAAGGCCAAGACCGACTCCGAGAAGGACTTCTTCAAGCTCATGAATAATTCGGTCTTCGGCAAGACCATGGAAAATATCCGGAAGCGCGTCGACGTCAGACTGGTCACCACCGAAAAGCAGGCCCTGAAGCTGGTGGCCAAGCCCAACTTCGATCGTCGAGTGGTCTTCACCGAGAATCTAGCAGCCGTCCATATGAAGAAGACCAAGCTCAAGTTCGATAAGCCCGTCTACCTAGGAGCGTGCATCTTGGATATCTCGAAGCTCCTGATGTACGACTTCCACTACGGATTCGTGAGAAAGACGTACGGCGATAAGGCCCGGCTGCTCTTCACCGACACAGACAGCTTAGCCTACGAAATTCAGACCGCCGACTTTTACAAGGATATCGCGCCACACGTCCAGGAAAAATTCGATACGTCCAACTATCCGGCCGTGCATCCCTCCGACATCCCCACTGGCGTGAATAAGAAGATCATCGGAAAATTCAAGGACGAGTGCGGCGGCAAGACCATGACCGAATTCGTGGGGCTCCGGGCAAAACTATACGCCTTCAAGATGGACGACGGTAAGGCTACGAAGAAGGCGAAGGGAGTCACCAAGAGCGTCATCAAGCGCAGCATCGCCTTCGAGGACTACAAGCGCTGCCTCGACACCCAGCAGGAGATCCATCGCCCGATGAATATCATCCGGAGCCATCTCCACCAGATCTACACGGAGCAGATCAACAAGATCGCTCTCTCCGCCAAAGATGACAAGCGCCACATCCTCCCCGATGGCATCAGCACCCTCGCTCACGGACACTATCGAATCACTCACGGCAGCAAGTGAGCTGAGGCACCTCCCCTCCCCTCCGCATTTAGCAGGCTCTGACGGGTGCGGATGCCCATCCCACACTTAGCAGGCTCTGACGGGTGCGGATGCCCATCCCTCCTCATCTGCATTTGGCATATCTAGATAAATGAGCAGCATACGCGTGCACGGCTTCCTCCTCCCCCACAAGCCCCTCTCCAACGTAGAGCTTGAGGAAGCCGCCTCGACCCTAGGCATCCCTCGATTCAGAGGAATATTCATGCGCGATGCCTTACCTTCCAGACCCCATCCCATTGAATGCGGCATCCTGAATCACGACGATAGCGATGGTCCCGGCACGCACTGGACGTGCTGGCATAAGCGCGAAGGACAAAAAGTATACTTCGATCCTTACGGCCTGCCTCCGCCCGACGAGATGATCGACTATCTGCGGCCGGAGATTCGATATAATACTGATGAGCTCCAGCGGCGCGGCGACGTGGTCTGCGGACACTTTTGCCTGCACGTCCTGAAGCTCCTATCGGAAGGTCGGACGCTCGAGGACGTGATTTTCAGACTATAGATAAATGGATAAGTTTGGATCTCACTCGAGGAAGCGCATGCCCATCTGGCGGATGCTCCAGGATCTCGATATGAATGATCATCGCATCACCAGCTTGGGATTGCCTCAGGACAGCTCGGACGCCGTGACGAAGCGCTGGGTCAACCAACAGCTGAAAGATGGTATGAAAGACATCGACGAGCTAGATTCAGATGTTAAGCAGATGCAGATGGCCATCAAGCGGATGCAAAGGGAGTTTGACGAATCCATCAAAGACCTTGCCAAAAAGCTGATGACCGTAGAAGATGACAAAGTCGATAAGTCAGAGTGCGTCTCGACCAATGGTGGCTTGATGACTACGGACCTAGACATGCGAAAATATCACCTGCTAAATCTCCCACTCCCCCAGACTGATAACGAGCCCATCACCAAAGCCGTCTTCGACCAGCTGAAGACGGAGCTAGACGCATTAAGGGTCTTTGTCCGCCTGAAGCATGCGTAAATCAAGACTTTCTGGTCTCCTTTGAATCGAGACCGGAAAGCCTGGGGGGATCATCGCCAGTCGGACTCCTTGACCCAGGAATTGAAGGTTTTGGGATATCCTCTCCATTTGACGCGGATTTCTTTCTCCCCATTCCGGATGCGTCGGCTCAAGATTTTCTCGATGCGAAAGATATCCTGGTCGGTGCGCTGGAGCTCGGGCTCGTAAAAGGATCCTTTGATTTCCTCACCCTTGAAGTCTTTGAGACGATAGGTGGGCGGCTGCGTCGCTAGGGCCTGGGCGATGGTAAAGATCTCCTCCGTCCAGCGCGGAGTATATCCCTTCTCGAAGATGCCCTTCTTCTTTGTGATCCGGACCTGATCACCGACTTTGAATCGCTGAGACTGCATGGGCGGAAGGTCTCCGTAGAGATTCCAGAAGACTTTGGCCTCGTGCTCTTTCTGGCTGGCGGCGGTGGGGGTCATCTTGATGGATCGATGCTTGGAGGTATTATACTGCCGGACGAGATCGTCCAGGACGGGAAGGTAGGAGCGCGTGGAATTGGCCGAAAAATATTTGAACATCTTCTCCTTCATGGTGCGATTCCAGCGCTCCACGACGCTCGATTTCTCTTCGTTTTCTGTGGAGTAAAGATCGACGTCGTGCTTCCGGAGCAGATCCTTCACCTCGCGATTATAAAATTCCGTGCCCTTATCGGTCCATAGCTTCTCGGGCGTGCGATCCTTGAAGACGGTCTGGAAGGCATCTCGCACCGTGGTGCCTTTCTTATCCTTGAGTGGCACCAACCAGCCGTATTTGGAAAAGACGTCGATGATGCTCAGAAGGTATTTGAAGCCTCGATTATCTCGAGAGAAGGCGCTCATATCTACGAGATCGGCAGCCCAGGTTTCGTCCACCCCACCTACCACCACGCGGCGCTTCTGAAATTTGCGCCGGACTGGCTTGTGCAGCTCTTCGGCTAGCTCATCCGACCATCGGACTTTTTTTTCCCCCCACGCCCAGCCCAAATCGTGCTTTGGTACCGATGATGGGTCTGACGATGCTGCGGTCCATGCGCTCGCGTGCGGTGGGGTTGGGGATGGCATCGAGGGAGGTTAGCATCGTCTTATCGCAGATCGAATTGCGTGCGGCCGTATCCTTGTGCTTGGCATAGCAAAGATCGTGCCGATAGGCTGCCTCATCGACTCGATTGATGGGTCTCGACCAAGATTTGGGCGTGCCGTCGGCATTGAGTCGCTGGCTGAGTCTGGTCCCCGGACCGGTGAAATTATGCCCCGGCAGATGCATCTCGACGGGCAGCCGATTGATCATCTTATTCACGAGCCCGGCGCCCTCCTCCGTCTTGATGAATTGCGACTTTCGCGCACCGCACTCGACGCAGGTTCCCACCTTTCGCCGCCGCCGTCCGTCATCGCTCGTGATCACGGCGCGATTATTCGTCTCCGTCTTCTTCTTGCACTTCAAGCAATACATTCCCATTTTATATAGATAAATGGACGTTGAAGACCTTACCTATGATGAGCCCGCCGTGAGTCGTCGGAATAATCATTATCTCCTCCCGCAGCGATCCATCCGAGGACTGATCATCGGGAAGTCGGACTGCGGCAAGACGACTCTGCTGAATAATCTCCTCCTGCGCGATGGATGGCTCGACTACGATCGACTCTACGTCTTCGGAAAATCACTCCACCAGCCCATCTACCAGCTGCTGCGGCAGGCGTTGGGGAAAGGATTTTCGAAAGACGATATCCGCGACCTTCTCTCCATCAAGGATCGCTATCCCCACTCTCTGGTCGACGTCGTGCAGATGATGAAGCCACCGTCCAAGCCTAGCGGCATCGAAGCTTTCTTCTTCGAGGAAGCGAGCGACGTGCCCGATCCCCGAGATCTCGATCCCACTCGCAAAAATCTCATGGTCTTCGACGATCTGATGCTGAGCAAGCAGAGCAAGTGTGAAGACTACTACGTGCGCGGTCGCCATAATAACGTTGACTGCTTCTACCTCTGCCAAAATTACTTCAAGCTCCCGCGGCAATCGATCCGGGAGAATGCCAATTTCATCTGCCTCTTCGAGCAGGATGCCAAGAATCGGGACCATATCCGCCGAGATCATTGCGGCGATCTCACCCCCGCCCAATTCGATGCCCTATGCGATCACTGCTGGGTCAAGCCTCACGGATTCATGACCATCGATCTCACGAGCCCCAAGACGGCTGGGAAATATCGATGCAATCTAGACGATTTCTATCGAGTCTAAGATAAAGAATGGATCACTTGAAGGAATTTTTCCTGGAGAATCAACGAGACTTGGATCGGGAGAATACTCCAGAGTCCCCACTACCATCCCCTATATGCAAGCACCGGTGGGAGCGTGTGCTCATCAACCATGAGATCCCAGGCTATAGCTGCAGTCGATGCGGTGCTGAAAGATATGCTAGCCGCCTCGATGATCAGGATTTCGAAGGAAGGACCTATAATTCTCACTCCAATCGCAAATCTAAGCCACCGCCCGGACCCCCGTGCTGCATCAAGACCGTCCGCGGCCATCAGTGCACGTATCCCTCCGTATCGGGCAGTGATAAATGCATGAGGCATTCGAAGCTTTTCCCCGAGGAATGCTACCGGTGTGGAGCTCAGATTGCCCGCGGTAAGGCTTTGCATAATATCCACGAGGAGGCTATATACGTACCCAAATTTATCACTCTCTGGTCGGACGTAAAAGTGAGGATGGCGGGGGAGTCCGATCTCCTCAAAGGCGTGAAGAGGATTGGCCGCGAACCTTTCTGCTCCTCCAAATGCATGGAGAGTGCGTAGGATCTTCGGGAATCTACGGTTTTTGCATCCCGCTGAGGCAGGAGGCAAAAAGCATGGGAGATGGCTTGAACGCTATGGGGCGTTCGATCCATCGCTTAGGGGCGTTCGTTCCAACGCTATGGGGCGTTCGATCCATCGCTTAGGGGCGTTCGATCCATCGCTTAGGGGCGTTGGGCGATGCTATAAATAAAATGACGTTTATCAAGATCACCGATCCCAAGCAGCGTGAGGCGCTTGCCAGGGACTTGCAAGAGACGAAGCGTAGTATCCAGGCTGCCGATATGCAGCGTCGCCTAGATAAGATCGGACTCAGCCGCGATCTCTCCAAGATATTCAAGCCCGTGGTCGAGACGCAAAAGGAGACTGCCTCCCAGATCACCAAAAAGATCGACGATATCCCACTCGCTCTGCCCGCCCTTCCTCCTCCTCCTCTCCCTGCTGCCGAGGGTGACGACGATCCGCTTGCCATCGAGCAAGCATTGAAAACCAACCTCGGTCCGCGAGCCACCCACTATCTTCAGCTCAGTATGACTCCCCAGGCCGACCATACCTTTGGATTGCGAGTGGAAGACGGCAGCATCATGATCGGAAGTCTGCCCGTCACCTTCGATGGAGACGATATCCTCGTCGATGGCGAGCGCTATGAGGGAACCCCCGGCCTGTGGGAGCTCATGGTCCTGAAGAATCCCAAAGATTTCGACGTGGAGGACTTGCATACCTATGGTGAAATCCTACGAGCATCCAATGCCATGTATCAAGGCAATTCTTCGCTCTCGCAGACCCCCAAGGCCAGCAAAAGTCGGAAATGGAAGGAGATCGTCTCCTACCTCTATAAGCAGGATAAGTATGGGAGTGGGGTTTCGACCGTCTTCCTCCCCACGTGCTTCGACCAGTTGCTGGATCGCCTCAATCTCTGCGCTGCCGCCTATCAGGCTGGAAATAATGGGGTGCGCAACGAAATCGTGGCCATCCTCGACGCCATGAGGAAGTCTGGTCATATCAGCAGGAGTGAGTACGAGAAGCTGCATCGGAAGCTCCTCTAAATAAATTTACGATGCCTTTAGTAGTGAATCACGGATATCGTCGAAAGTATGCCGTCGGCGGAAAAGGTCTTTTCGATACGATCGCCAGTCTGGCCGGACGGGTGCTTACCTCCTCTGCCGCCAAGACGTTGGGAAGCAAGGCTGTGAGCGCCGCTTCCAATGCAGTCCTGAAAGGCGTGGAGAAAGGTGCGAGCAAGGCGGTGGACCACGTCGTCCATCGAATGAGTCGTAAGAAAAATCCTCCGCCAGCACCTACCCCCAAGGCCAAGAGGACTTCGCAGCAGCAGGTCCGTCTCAATAATCTCATCTCGGGCGGGGGGATCGCCACCATCCACGACTTCGTCCAGCGCTATAGATAAATATATCATGGCCGATATGCTCTCTATCACCGAAGGACTGACTTTCGATGAAAGTCTCCAGGAATATCAGGTTCACGAATACGAACCTCAAGCCGGGGCGCAGCTGAATAATGCCGGCGCAGAGATACGCATCAATATCGAGACTCAGGATCTCTTCCTTCATCCCTCCGAAAGTTATCTCTTGATCGAAGGCCGACTTCAGAAGAATGATGGCACTGCGTATGCCGACGACAATCTCATATCGCTCGTCCATAACGGTGTCATGTTTCTCTTCCGAAGCATCAGCTACCGACTTTCCGGCCAGCAGATCGAGCATCTCAACGATCCGGGTATCGCAACCACCATGCTAGGGATGCTGACGTATCCTGACGACTTTTCCAAATCGCAAGGCCTCAACCAGCTATGGTTCAAGGACTCCACGGCCGATGCTGAGGCAGATAACGTCGGATTCGCGGCACGCCACGGATATATCATCACCAAGCCAACCAATAAGGGATCCTTTTCCTTCTCCATCCCTCTCAAGCACGTCTTTGGCTTTGCCGAGGACTATGATAAGATCGTCTACGGATTCAAGCACGAGCTCTCCATGGTGCGCGATTCGGATTCCAATGCCATCCTCAGAGCCGCCGCCGTCAACGACGTGGCCAAGATAGTCTTGAGCAAGATTTCCTGGTTCGTCCCCCACGTCATCCCGTCCGACGAAAAGAAGCTGCGGCTCTATAAGACCATCCAGGGCAAGACCAAGATCGATTGCGGATTTCGCATGAGGCAGTGCGACTCCATAGCCGTGCCCCAGACTTCACAATTTCACTGGCGCCTAGCTGCTAAAAGCGGGCGAGAAAAACCTCGATGGATCATCGTCGCCTTCCAAACGGATAGGAGCAACGATCAGCTGCATAATGCCGCCGTCTTCGACCACTGCCGATTGCGAAATATCCACGTGACCCTCAATGCGGAGCGCTATCCCGCCGTGGATTTCAATGCCGGCTTCACCCAATGCAGGGTCGCCAGGGTCTATAAGGAGGCTGCCGATTTCCGCAAGAAATTCCATAGCATGGAAAGTCTGCTCAGCAATGGTGGCATCAATCCCTCCGACTTCATCGATCTCTATCCCCTATTCGTCATCGACGTGAGCCATCAGTCCGAGCGGCTGAAAGAGTCGACGGTGGATATCCAGATCCGAGCCGAATTCGAGCGCAACGTCCCTGCCAATACTCAAGCCTTCGCCCTGGTCATTTCCGATCGAATCCTCCAATTCGAATCCGACGGCCAGAAGATGAGCGTCGTCTTCTGAGGAGGCTTAGATAAATGGATACTTCACTTTTGCGGAAAATCGCCACTAATACGGAGCCCAAGCACGGATTCTCCTTCATCGTCTCCGGAAACGATAGTCAGATCTTGACTCGCTTCAACCCACCCCTCCAGCTGCGTGAGGACAAATCTTACGAGATGGCCCTCGTGAATCTGGAGACCTACTACTCCATCCCCAATATTCATGCGGGAAATAATTCCTTCCGCTATTCTCCCGATGACGGAGCTAGCTGGTTTCCCGTCGGACTGAGCACTGGCTCCTATGGAATCGACGATATCAATGATGAGATCCAACGACAATTGCGGCTCAATAAGCATAAGGCAAAGGTCCTTCTCGATGCCAATCGCGCGACGCTGAGAGCGACCCTCACTCTCGCCAGAAATTATCAAGTGGATTTCGACGTGCCCAATAGCATCAGTCCGGTGCTTGGATTCGAGCGTCGGACGTATGCCTACGATCGAAGCACTAATGGCTACGCGGAAGGTGAGAATATCGTCAATATCATCAGCATCAATAGCATCCTCGTGAATAGCGATATCATCCACGGAAGCTATGTCAACGGCACGCAGCAGTCCACAATCTATAGCTTCTTTCCCGCCGTCGATCCCGGCATGAAGATCATCCAGACTCCCAAGAATCTTGTCTACTTACCCGTGACTCTGAGGACCATCGATCGCATGCAGACGTATCTGACCGATCAAGACGCTCGTCCCATCGATCTGCGAGGGGAGAATCTCACCATCCGCTTCCATCTGCGTGAGGTATAAATAAATGGATTATCAAGAGTATGGTCTGAATTTGACGAAAGGTCAGGCAGAGAAGATTCAGCGTGCGGCAAAGAACGGTTGCCCCGTGAGCGTCCGATTGTCGCATGCCAACCTATCCGGCGAGCATAAGATGCTCCTCACCCACCGCCAGATCCAGCGCATCGCCAAGCTCTTGCAGAGCGGAAAGGGCGGAATGGTCTTGGAGATGAGTCCGAAGCAGGTGAGACATAACGTGCAGAAAGAAGGTGGATTCCTCCCAATGCTGGCAGGTCTCGCCTCTGCCGCGCTGCCCATGCTGGCCAAAACCGTGCTCCCCGCTTTGGGCGTGGGCGCATTGAGCGGTTTGGGAAGCGCAGCCATCCAAAAGGCCGTGGGATCTGGATTATACCTGAAGAAGGGTGGGAAAGTATGTTGCGTGGAGCCTCACGGTAAGGGCTTATATCTCTTCCCGGCCCGACCACCATTTAAGACTCTCAGCGGCGATGGATTATATCTGAAACGCGGTGGTAGGGTCTACGGCTCTGGATTGATCCTAGGTCCCAATAGTCCCTTCAAAAGCATCCCCATCTTGGGCATGCTCCTATAGATATAGATAAATGAGTGATGAAGTGGATGCTACGATCGAGGATTTTCTGGAAGCAGAGATCTGCAAATACGCCCGCCTGCTGCAGATCTATAAGCGACTGGATAAGGCGGTCTCCGTTGGTCTAGGTGCGTGCTCCGTCGGCAGTCTTTTGCTGACAAGCGGCACCATGGGATCCGCTTTGACTGGTGTAGGCATCCCTGCCTGTCTCCCATTGGGTTCCCTCGCCTGCCTAAGTGCCATCTTCACGCTCGTGCTCTCAGTGACCTCCAAGCGCATCACCAAGAAGGTGAAAAAGCATCGCGATACTTTACGATTGGCGAGATCTTATCAGTCCCAGGCCCCCACCCCAGTCATCTGCCTGAAGAATTACTACGATGAGAAAGATCAGTTGCGAAAACCTTCCACCACCACTTTTAGTGAAGACCTCACTACGCATGCGCCATAGGGAGGATTCTTCCAACGCGCGCCTCGCTCGGCTACGCCTCGCTCCCCGCGCTTATTCCAAAATCCTCCGAATCAAAGTTTCAAGTGACAAAAAAAAAATTTCCCAATCCAGTTATTTGGATTGGGAAATTTCAGACCCGTTACCCCCAGATTTTTTTTTTTACTTCCTCACCAGATCGTACGAGAGATACTGCTGGTTAGATTTTTTGCTGAGCTTGAATCCCGTGCTCCGAACGTAAGCGCCTTGCAAGGAGCCCTTCTCTTTGTTAAGCGTGGGGCAGGCCCATACCCTGGTGGTTTCTCCTTCTCGATCCTTCAGGGTGAGGATTTTGCTTTTGCCGAATTTCCCATCCACTTCTACCACCTCCAAGATTTTATAGATCACCTCGGTGGGTAAATCCTTCCATTTGAGTGCTTCCTGATTCTGGTCCTGCACTTTCTCCTGGAAGGCGTCTTCGCTGATGAAGTCATCCCCATCAAAGAATCCATTCTGTGCGAAAGCCATAATTCTTGTATTTACCCTATGCTCAATAGGAATGCCGTCCGTTTGCATTTGGCCGTCGGGGTTGGGATTTTATGCAGGATTTCTGCATGTGGGGCAGAATCGGCCTTTTGACACTACTCGCAAATGATTCGGTAGAGACATTATCTGTTTATATTTTTCATTATCATTTACTGAGAGAATTATTTTGTATATTTATTATCTAGTCAGATTATGAAAACTTTTAATGTACCAGCATCCTAAAAAAATAGAAACCCCAAATTCTTTTCTTTTGACAATGGAAAAGGTAGTGAATTTCATCTTCAATTACATTCATATTGCACATTTTGCAAAGTCTTTCATTTCTTTTTAATCTTTTATACAGTGTATATAGTTAGCCATTTTTTCAGCACTGCATGGTGTATAGAAAAGTAAGTAAGTTGCAAAACTGCTCATAAGACAATAGAAAACGAGGAAAATAAATGCAAATGGTGAGCTGTCAAAGGGGCATAAAACGACTTAAATGTAAAAAAAAAAAATAATACACAAGCCAAACAAAACCAAATACACAATCGTAAAAAACACAACCAAAGTAAAAAGTGAAAGTTACTGAACGTTTCGACCAATATGGCGTTGATCACGAGCATAGAAAAATAAGCAGTACATCTATCTTATACATAGTGCTTTTTCTATACAACTGAACGTCAAACAAATATATTTTACTTATTATTACTATCTAACGTGTCGTCTATCTATTTAATATGAAGTACGTTTACTGTGCGACGTCACGTCAAATAAAATTTCTTTTTGTTTACATTTTATAAGAGGCCTCGGTGGCAGAGTGGTCTAGGTACTTCGTCATGACTACTAATGATCACTAGCCTGTCAACGCTGAGGTTGTGAGTGTGTGGCGGGGTGTGATCGACTCCGATCTTAATTGACAAGGATTGCCAATTTTCCTACCGAAGGTCGGTGGTTCTCTCCGGGTACCCCGCTTCCTCAACCAATAAAAACTGGCCGCCGCGAAAAAGCCAAATGTGCTGAAAACGGCGTAAAACCCCAACTAAACAAACAAACAAACATTTTATGTATGGACTCAGTCTTGCTCTGAGTTTCGTAGAGTTAACACCTTTGTATTTTTTCATGCTCGTGATCAAGGCCATCTTGATCGAAACGTTGGGTATTTTCAACTTTTTACTTTATTTGTTGGTGGTTTTTTACGATTTTATATTTGGTTATGTTTGGCTTGTGCATTTTGTACATTTAAAAGTCGTTCTATGCCCCTTCGACAGCTCACCATTTCCATTTGTTTTCCTAGTTTTCTGGTGTATAGAAGACGTGTTCATCTACGATCTTTCGTTCAGCAGATTCAATCAGACGAAAGCTTCTGTAATTTCATTTCTTTCAATAATTTTGACCCAGTGCCTGCATCAAACTACGACTACGTTTTAGTGGCTTTATCTGCAGGGTCAAACGCATACCGCATCCCGAGATCGTTCAATTCACTTTTAATTCTAGTTTTAAGAGTTCCGGTGAACACTACTGACAAGTAATAATTTGATGAAATGTGTCAATATAGTGCATTAAAAATGATATCTAATGTTGATTGCGTATTTTGCCCTAATTAAGCTTTGGACAAGTTTCTGATGTTTATTAACCCAACATCCGTTTTGTCATCTTAACCTGAAAAAACAGGCGATGAGGTAAAACAGGTAAAACAAACAAAAAACAAGATGACAAAGACAACTGATTTCAAAACATAACAATAAACCCAAAAACATTCAAAATAAGTCAGTTAAAACTATCTTCAGAATCAAATATCAGTATTCTAATTACTGCTGGAGACTACTGGTTAATAATTTAACTACTTCTAGGAAAACCAATTCATGCATATATAGCGGGAACAATTTAATGGGTTCCATTTACGTTATCTTTACTATTTAATAACTAGTTGCTTACTCTTCCGTTAGAGATTTATGCGTTGTGTTGATAGTCTGAAGCGCAAATATATTTATTCTGATGGAAAAAAATATGAAAATATTGAACATAATCGCTTTCCATTTCATTGAAAAATTATTCTATTCTATGTAAAAATGATTCGTATGTTGTCGTATAAGTTGTTTAATAAGAGTTCGTCCTTAAGTTTAAGTCATTCTCTGAAACTTCTATTCAAATGAACTACATATTTTGTCCTGGTACAGTATTTGTTTTATTCCTCTGGACTACCTGTCCATTGGTATATTTTATATGTTCGCAAAATTTCTCCATAAATCGTCCATAAACTCGGATTCATCCCATAGACACTTGAATTCCGGACCTTCCCCCTTTTTCCCCCAAAATGCCCCCCTTCTGGGATACCGATATGGATCTTAAGCTGAAAGTACCACTGTTTACCATTTTATTGATGTTTAACAGCATTTCGTGTTATAGTTGTCTCGTTGTATTAACTTTTTTTCTATAGGTCCAGCCGCCGTTTACTAAAATAAACTAGGGATGTTGGATGAATGGACACGAGACAAAAACCCAATACCCAGAAACCAAAAATTACAACCCACCTTATTTTATTCAGGTTGCATACACTTTCAGATAAACATAAAAATTCAAAAGATTTATGTTTTTTTAAATTCTTTAAAAATGTGATAATTATCTCCAAAAGGTATCCTTCTAGATTGACGTTTTTCGCTGGGCAAAAACGAAAGTAGAAGACAAAATTTCGTCATCTATACGGAGTGTACCATGCAATGATGTATATATATACGAGGTAACTGCTACTATATATATCATGTATATCTAACTCCTTTTTTATAACTAGGGGACATTGCAAATAATACTATATTTTCATAAAAATGGTTGTACAAATGAGGAATACACCTATAAGTCTTTCTTTCTTGGTAGAAAATAAATGTATTTGTCTTTAAAAAAAAAAAAAAAACTCGTGAGGGAGGGAGCAATCAATTGATTTTTATTGGTGGGGGGGCTAGGATCAAATTTGAAATAAAAAGGTAGGACCAGGATATTGGGCAAAATAAAAAGACAGGATCACTGTGAAAAAAAAAGGTGTGAAAAAATGCAGGACCTGTGTCGTTCAGGAAATTTTTGGATTTAAATGAAAATAAAAATTTAGGGCGCATAAGTGGCCGAAACAAGTCCAGGACCAAAATTTCGATGAAAAAAGATTGGCAGGATCAAACGTTTGATCCTTGCCCTCCCCCCTTAAAAATCAAAGGTTGCTCCCTGAGTCTTTCTTGGTAGAAAATACGTGTATTTGCCGTAAAAAAAAAATCGTAAGTACCTATATTGGACTCAAGTATAGGAACTGCATTCCTTAAACTACCATCTCTTGTCTCACTTGTGGTCAGCCCATCTGAAGATTACGTTGAAGTATTCTTATTTAAGTATGCAAAGGTGGGATCACTCTGTATGACCTGGTGTGGCATTAGGTGAATGCAAAGGAGGAATTGTACAATAAGGCTCTAAAAGCATATTACAAGCTACGCAAGGACTTCCTGACACTGAATCCAAATATAAAAAACAGCCTTCACATATCTGACCATACAATTAAACCCATACTTTTGTATAGTTCAGAAAGTTGGGGCTTTTTTAATCATTTCAAAAAAACTAAAATCTCAGACTACTAAAGCTGATCAAGCTTATCCTAGTCTTCTTTCAGAAAAACTACTTATAAAATTTTGTAAACTTTTACTACATGTGGGGGAAAGGGCAACAAATTTTGCCATTTTTTCAGAACTTGGGAGATTCCCTCTGCATTTTGATATCACTAAACCTTTGGTCAGACATTGGCATAGGCTTGAAAATTTGGACTCATCTTTCCCAATACTAAAGGAAGCATATTTAGAGTCAAAATTGTTATTTGAATCAAAAATTCCCTCATGGTATGGATCTTTAACTACTTGCAAAGAAACATAAAAGGGGTTGACAGTTTAGCTTCTGCAAACAATTTTAGCTTTAAAATTTTGTACAAAAAATTGTTTGTATCAGTACTATGAAGTTCAGTGGAAAATCCAAATGCACAGCTGTGCTGATGGAAAACACATAAAAAGCTATCTTATTTTATTGCGATCCCCTGAGCAGAGGCGAAATTTCACTCGATTTCGTATTTCTTCTCACAGACTAAGAATTGAACAGGGTCGTTATCATGGTACTCCCCGACAAGAGTATGTCTCAGGTGCACCTCAAATGATATTGATGATGAAAAACATTTTTTTATTTTCATGTGCATCATCTCAAGATAAGAGAAACTGTATGAATTCCATTATTGACTCACTTTGTGAGTTAATTGATGAAGGCAAAATATAAACCAATAAATTAGTTGATTAGACATGGCTTTCCTGCACTAGGCACAAGCATGGTGGGTACAATGACTCATCAATAATATCTATCCTTGTATATACGTTTTTATTTCTAGACAAATTATGTCCAGATCATGGATTTATTTTATCAATTTTGTACTGTGAAAGCACTTGGGCATGTCAATTAGCATCGTCCCTTGGTGCCTCCTGCAGTTTGGTCACTTAACAAGATGTTGTGACCCCTCTGCATCAGGCTCCAGGGTGACATGCCAGTTATGTGCAGCTCCATGTAATAGTTTAAAATGTTATACGCCTATCACCCACCTTGCCATGTAGCACCGTCCCTTGGTGCCTCCTGTACTTAAGCTAAATATACATAGACTAATTTCTGAATAATCTATTCAATATCAGGGTTTCTCTCTCTCTCTCTCTCTCTCTCTCTCTCTCCCCCTAGGCGTGTGCCTGAGACGGAGGTATTACACTCCTAATTATAAACATTTTATTACAAATCTTTTCCCTTACAAGTATATAATATTATGTATATTTGAGAACCGTGGCGTTTTTAATGTGTACTATTTGTAACCATGTATATTGTATTGGTGTATTATATGTCGAATGTAATGATATGTGTTGTATTATGCTCCTTGTGAGCCCATTTAATGGAAATAAAATCTTCTTCTTCTATATTATATACTTATTGACAGAATAGTAAATTTATTGTCCCCGAGCCGGAGGTACCAACTATTGCCCCAAGGCGTACTGAGGTATAACAAATATGTTATTTGATATCTCGATATTTGCTATTAATTTATTACTGTCTGTAAACTTCAGTTCGTGGAATTGGATTTTGATATTTTGAAAGTCTAAATGCTGAATTATTAACACAGTTTTTTGTTCTTAATTAACCTTGATGAGCTTCCAAGGAAACCACAAAAAAATATTCTCTCTTTCGATTATATGTCTAATTCCCAAAAATGATTCTCTGTGGGCAATTTCACGTATAGAAAATACTAGAAAGGAAAATTTATTATGGTACACCTTTTTCGAATTTTAGAACCACTATTTAAAACGTTTTCCATTCACTCTGTGCATTTTCGTGCAATCCAGGGATGTAATACCTCATGAAAGGCTCACAAGAAGCCTTATCTCCCTTTCATATTGGAAATTCCATAGGCCAAATATATTTTTTTTCTTTCGAAGGAATAATTGAACAAGATCAATTAGGTTGAACTGTTTAGCTACGAATCAGCTAATTGTATATGACATCTAAGTGTACATGATATGACAATCCAAACTGACTTAGGTACTCTGAAAATTATGTTTTACAAACAGTAATGTTTAAATATGGTTAACTTTTAAGAATTGCAATATAATTTGAAGGACCGAACAGAGTGTGCAGTACTGTTGGATAACAAATTTTTCTGATCTTACCAAAATAGTTGTTTATATATTTAGTGACACTAGATATAATCGAAGAGGTATTTTAAGATACCAGCTAGCTCGACACATGAACATTAAGAATTCTATGAATCAATATTTAAAAATATACATTTATGTTCTACTTCGCTTCGCTCATCCGAACATAAAGCTGTTCTTTTGTAAACAAATTAAACAAGACAAAATATTGGATATGGCTCCACACAGAGACCAGATTTATTAATAATAATAAAAAATGTCTTGAACTCATCCGCTCGATCTGCACCTCATGGAAATCTACAATTAAAAATACAAATTGTTAATGTACAAAAATTAAATCGTAGTGTTCTGGTTGTGTGGAAAACCTCGACAAACTGAAATTCTCTGGTGCGAAACCTTATATACTGACTCAAGGGGTCAAAGCATGCTGAACTTTTTCGGCGGCAAAATCTGGACAGACAAAAGTACGTTTTCTTTGTATGAATGAACAAAAGCTTTATAAAAGAAAAGGAAAACTTTATAACCAAAAGAAATAAATTTATGTTCTACTTCGCTTCGCTCATCCGAACATAAAGCTGTTCTTTTGTAAACAAATTAAACAAGACAAAATATTGGATATGGCTCCACACAGAGACCAGATTCGACGAAAAACAAAGGGAACTAAAAGCTAGCGTTGATAGAGATGAAAATTGCGTTATTAATAATTACATTAATTAAATGCCCAAATTCTTTGAAACTACTAGCTTGTTCTTTAAACTTTCCTTAATATATCCATCTTTCGCTCTTTCGGACTTCCATCTGCCATGCGATTTAAGCAACCTATCAGGAATATCCTCACTAGCGGCTTGCGAAGCCCCTCCACTCCTAAAACTGTGCAAGCCATACTTTTTCTTATCTAACCCCAATTGTTCTAAAACTTCCAAAACAATTTCCCTCGCTCTTGTGTACGATATAGGTTTATTGCTCTTGCATAACTTATGTGAGTTTGAAGACTTGAAAAAACTAAGTGAACGAAAAATGAATTCATCTCTGTCTTTATCAACATCAAAACCTGCAACTTCAAAATATTTCTCCAACATATTTACAGGACAAGTAGCATTGTCTGTCCTAGCAACTATAATCAAATTTCCCTGTCTGTAAACATCAGTTTTACTTTTATCTAAAGTAATTTCAAGGTGAGAAGGGAGAAACTTAACGTGCTGGACTTGTAAATGCGAAAGCTCATCAAAACGTAAGAATCCAGCATAACTAAGCAACATTATACAACAAATTCTTAAATCTTTTAAACTGTGTTGGTTTGCGTACTCTGCGACAACCTTTTTCAAAATATCCGGTGTAATGGGTTCTTTCCTATTTACAGGTTTAGACAGAAGTTTGATGCCTCCGTCCATGATCATTTTGATCAACTGATCTTCAAAAATTCCTCCAGAAAGTAAATTCATGTCATGCTCCCATTTGACTGCGTAAAAAGTTGCGTTAAGAACCGCAGTAGAAACTCCACGCTGAATTAAGTAAGACAAGTACAAAGCTAGCGAGCAAACTGTCGTAGGTAAAAAAGGCAAATTATATCTTGAACACCAGGACTTAAACCTTTGAAAATTGGAATTGTATTGTTTCAAAGTATTGTCGCTTTTAGACGCTCTGATTATTGTAGGAAGAAAATCCGAGAATTTTATTAAACTTGAATTCGAAAACTTATTTAGAGTATTCCAATGTGTAGCGTTAAAACGTAACTGAAATTACAAAAAAGAACATTTCTTTAAAAAAAAAAAAATTTAAAACTATAAAGATCTGACTGTTTCACCGGAAAACTATTTTTAAGGTCAGAAAATTAAAAGACGTTCTCAAAAATATGTAATAATATGCCCAAACGTGACTTATCTCCAAGGGAAAAAAGGAACAATTTTCCACTTACAATACGTGTTATTGATTACTGTGCCCAAACGGGACTTGTTTCTGAAGAAAAAGGGGGCAAACCTCCAGTCGCAATTGATGTTAAAATTGTTATGCCCAAACGGGACTTATTAAGTCAATATAAAATATAAAATGCCCAAACGGGACTTCCTGGGTCAATACTGACTCGTGCCATAAAATATAAAATGCCCAAACGGGACTTCGCTAGACAAAACAGAGTGCCCAAACGGGACTTCCTTAAACAAACAGAGTGCCCAAACGGGCATGAATCAATCATAAAACTTCATGCATATATCTGTATGAGTAGAATTTCTACTGAAAACACATTTTCTTTCGGCACGTCCTAAACGACTAAATATTGCAATAGGCCCAAACGGGACTTGTGAACAATGAATAAAAAAGAAATGCTTACAATGCAAGCCTTCAAAAATGATGGAGAGCCTCTGCTAACTTAATTCAATCGCTCAGACTCGCGCTTACTTATCGTACATACTGAAAATCAAGGTTTAAAATCTGATCTCGAACTCAACGTCTAAAATCTATTCTCAAAACAAGAACGTTAAAAGTGAGCGGTTGAGCGGCAAAAATGCTATTTTTATCTGAACCTGCCTCAAAGAAACTGGATGGCCTAACATATTCTACTACGTCTTTAACAAAAAAGTTAAACCGGCGGTTATCCGATGACCACAAAAACGGCCAAAAACAATTTGAAGTCCATTTTGGTACCACAAGAGTACCGTGGCTCTCGCAAAGAGCCAGATGCTGAATTACTCTCGGCACTTGATTTACAGGTGGAACTATCCAACAGTTATACAAACCCCAATCAAACGCGAATGCATCGACTCCAAGGGTGCCAGGACACCAAAATTTAGAGAAAAAACGAGACATTTTATGGTTGTTAACATCTGCGAACAGGTCAATGTCGTATGGGCCCCAAATTGAATTAAAATAATTAAAATAGATATTACTGACTCCCCAGTCGTCGAAGTCAAAAACCTTACTGTAAAAATCCGCCACTTGGTTGTAATCTCGAGGTGTCCATTCAACTTCTAATGATATTGCGTCTACAACGCAAATACTGAAGATTTTTGTTGCCAAAGAATGCAAATCACTTTTCATGCTCCCTGCTCGGATAATTCTCACGACGTTTTGATTATCTGTATAAATTTTAACGATTCGATTAGCCAAATCGCTTTTTAAAGATTTTAATGTTATTAAGACTGCGAGTAACTCTCTGAAAGTAGAACTCTGCTTGGCCTCGGTGTCGGACCACATTTTGTGTACGATTTTTGAATTTGTTTCGACGGTAAAAGCGGCGCAGGCAAAACTGCTTGCGTCAGCATAAACGATTTTATCAGGAATACGGTTTTGCGCCAAAAATTTCCTGGTGGGTAAAGACTGACAATTAAAAAACCAGAATTCGAGCTCAGACAGAGCGGCATTTGTAAGAGTAATCTTTTGGTCCCAAAACTCAGATGTTGCAATAATCATGAGCATATTTCTACTCATAATACGGCAAATATTACCGAAGCTAGGCATGAAGGAGATAATTTTTCCTGTAATACGCGCCAACTTTCTCGGAGTTAAATCTTCCAAGCTATCAAGAGTATTTGAAATGATCCCTCGGAATTTCGAAAGTTTTTCCTGTGGAATTTCCAAAGTGAGTGCAGAAAGATCCCAGGTGAAACCTAACCAAGTTAACCTGCGAGTAGGTTCCCAAATGCTTTTTTCGTGGTTCAGAAAAAGACCTGCAAGCGATAAATCCCCTCGAACTCTGTCAGCTAAGGATTTGCAAGAATGGTACGAATTTTCAAAACCCCAACCATCATCTAAATAAAGTACCATGCGATAACCAAAAGATCTCCAATATTTCACTAACGGTCTGAGCACTTTTGAAAATATATGTGCCGCTACTGATAAGCCAAATGGAAGACATTTAAATGTAAAATACCTTGTTCCTTCTGGAAAATCCCAAGAAAAGCCTAAAAATTTTCTATGATCCTCGTGAATAACAATATTATGATATGCTGATTTGAGATCGAATTTAAAACAGTAACCTGGACTTGAAATAAACTGAATAGCTTCTGGCACGCCTTCAAATTTAAATTTTCTTCTTTCTATAAATTTATTTACATGTCGTAAATCTAATATGAGCCTTTCTTTGCCGTCGGCGTTAACGGACACGGTCAAAGGATTAATAACGAAAGGGGGGTTATTCTGACAATCGATAACCACTCCTGCGTCTAATAATTTGTTGATCGCTGAAGTTACGAAGGATTTGTGTGTGATAGCCGAACTATTGTTTTTCATGATTTTTGAGGTAGGTGAATCAGAAAAGGGCATTAAATAACCATATTCTATTACATTCAGTACAAAATTACTAGCTCGTAATGTGTTTTTCCAAAACGATAAATGAGATCTTAAATTATCTACAACAAAATTATTTACCTCATTTAAATCCGCGTTCGATTTTAACTCGTTCTTAATAGATAAAATGTGAGAAAAATTATACTTAACTGCATAGTCATTTTCATCGCCTGGCTCCTGTGCTGTATCTGCTGTCTCTAAATGGTCTTGGTGGGCTGGAACGGGCTCTTCTTGGGCAGTTGTATGCCCAGTGGTTTTCGTCGTTGCAGTAATAGCATCTCCCGGAATTGCTGGTCTTTCCTCCGTAAGCGTTGCTGAAGTACTCTGAAGGGGTGTACGAGATACCGGGCGATTTGCTGTCTGAACCCTGGGCTGTGTGTTTAGGTGCCGATCTTCCAAATGATGCGCTAGAGTCACGAAAAAGATGAGACGTATTCGGCTTCTCTGCTGTACTTGGTCCGGCGCTGTAAGGTGCGTATTTCTGCCTCTGCTTTTCTCTCCTCTTCATTTTTGCCCGATATTCTGCCTGTCGAAGCTTTACAGCATCGTCGCTGCCGTCCGTTAGGGGATCGTCGGTGTACTCTTCTACAACGTCCCAACCGTATTTATCTGCGATGCGCAGAAGTTTGTTGCGCTCTTTAAGTGCGGTGCTGCATTTCTCTAGTGCATCCACTGCACAAGCATGAGATCCCCTCCTGATAAAGTCGATCACCTTTGAAACCTCTTCGAGACGTGCGGAGTTAAAATCAAACTGCTTGGCGTTTGCCTCGTAACGGAAAGTTGGTGTCACCTTTGGAGTTGAAACTACTGTGTCGGCTGGCTGGAGCCTAATACGAACTTCCATCTCGGAAAAAATGTCATCTTTCTGCTTTTGTAAAGCGTCATCTAGCTTTTGGGTGAATAACGCTAAAGCATCCTCCGGCGAAAAATCAGGAGACCCGCGTGACGACGGTGGTGGCTGACTCCTATGTGCGGATGAGCTGTTTCCTTCTTCGCTCATGTTTAAAACTTGCTGAAATCGCTCAAATTAAATCGTAGTGTTCTGGTTGTGTGGAAAACCTCGACAAACTGAAATTCTCTGGTGCGAAACCTTATATACTGACTCAAGGGGTCAAAGCATGCTGAACTTTTTCGGCGGCAAAATCTGGACAGACAAAAGTACGTTTTCTTTGTATGAATGAACAAAAGCTTTATAAAAGAAAAGGAAAACTTTATAACCAAAAGAAATAAATATACATATGTGCTGTTATCGGTGGCGGTGATAGTGTAAATATAACAGATAGCGTGTGAAGGAAGTATTATAAACATTGGAAGCTTATGGCTTATAGCCATGCTATTAATGCGGTTGGTTCGCGAATCAAAATGTCCAAATTCAAAAATTTTACCAATGTCAGGTAAAACTTAATTGAACAAAATAGATAAAGACGCATATAAAACTTTAGTTGAAAAAGGTTTAGATAGCTTGTCATCATCTTTAGAAAATAAATATAAAGTGGATCTTGCTTTTCAAAATATGGACAGTTTACTTTTCAATTTGGCAAAAAGTTGTTGTCCAGCTCCACGAAAAAGATTTAGAAAACCGAAATTAAAAGTAATGAATCAAGACATTTCTGTCGCAATTGCAATGGAAAAAAACCTTTTTATCAATGGAAGATTAATGGGCGGTCTGAAGATCCCAGGAATGAACTTTATATCCATAAAAAAGAGACAACTTATAATTTACGTGAACATTGTCGCAAGGCAGTTGCTATGAATAGAATCGATGAAAGACAAATGATAATGGAAGTAAATATTAGAAATAATAATTCATTTTATAGACTTATTAAAAAACAGAGGGGAAGATTAAGTAATCATATAGATGAACTATCTGTAGGTGACACAGTGTATAGTACAGAAGATACATTCTAATTGGATTGAAACATCATTTTGAAAATTTAACGAAAAATTCTGTTCATAAACATTTTGACAACAAGTATCAATAAAAGGTTGAACAAGAATATATTGATATAATTGATATTTGTAGAGCTATGTTTCAGAAGTATTACTAAAAATAAAATAGAAGAAGCTTTGAAGTTATTAAATTTAAATAAATCACCAGATATATTTGGAATTTCAACTAAAAATTTATTATATGGTGGACAATCTCTTATTTATCATCTTAACGAACTTCTGGATAGTACTTTTAGACTTTGTTATATACCAGACGAACAGAAATTAGGGATAGTAATTCCGCTTTTTAAGAATAAGGGAAGCTGTAAAGACAGTAAAAATTATCGTGGAATAACAATTACTCCAACATTATCCAAACTCATTGAGGCTGTTTTAAAGATCAGAATTAATCCTGACATTATAAAATATCAAAATCCATTACAACGTGGTTTTACTAGAAGAACAGCACCATTAAGTTGCTCTTTTATTATAGAAGAATTTCATAAAGAATGTGTTGAGTTAACAAACAAACAATAATTATTATGCTTATGCAAAGTCAGCATTTGATGGAGTAAAACATGCAGGGCTTATAAGAGGATTATATCAAATGAAAATTCCAGAGCAACCTATTCTGATAATTTATATAAAAATGCTGTTTACTGTGTAAAATGGAATAAGCAAATATCAGACACTTTTAGAATAGAGCAAGGCGTAAGACAAGGTGGGACTCTTAGTGCAGACTTGTACAAAATCTATATAAATACACTTTTAGACATTTTAACTGATTCAGGATTTGGAGGAAAAATTGAGTCAATTTCTTGTTGTGCTCCTACTTGCGCAGATGATTTAGCCATATTTAGCAATTGTCCATATGAAACACAAATTTTAATTAATATGGCCTTTGATTTTAGTGAACGTGAGACATGCTTATTACAACCAGCAAAAAGTTGTGTTATACAGTCTAAATCACGTCACCATGAGACAGTAAATGCAAATTTTTGGACTTTAGGCAATTCGACTCTTCCAACTTCTAAGAAAGCAACACATATAGGAATTTGTCGTGCAGACGATGATTCATGTAAAGCAACAATAGATGAGAATTTAAAGAAAGCAAGGACACTTTATAGTTTAATGAGGGTTGGACTTTATGGAGAAAATGGATTAGATTTACAAACCTCAATGTCAATTATGAATACTTATATAATACCAATAATGTTATATGCATTGGAAATAGTAATCCCAAGAGGAAGATGTTTAGAAACTTTAAATATCCAGTTTAAAAAATTTTAAAACAACTGTTATCTTTACCAAAAACAGTAGCTGAGCTGATCCTGCTATATATATAATTTTTGGGATGTTACCTGTAGAAGCTCAAATAGATGTTAAAATTTTAACTTTTTATGGAAATATTACTAGACAAGAGAAAAGTTCTATGAGAAACCAGAGTGAGTTATATTTTCCTAACCAATGTAGGTAAGGGAGATAATAAATTTGTTTCCCTTTTAGCCTCGGGTCAAAAGGGAGAGAATTTAATTATCTCCCTTACCTACATTGGTTAGGAAAAGATAACTCATTCTGGTTCCTCATTGAATGGCAACTATGGAAAGGCAATTAAATGTAAAATCTATGAATAATAATAGTTGGTTTAGTTTACTGCGAAAAATATTTTTGAAATATGAATTGAATGATCCTGTACAATATTTAGTCAATCTAATTTCTAAATACCATTGGAAAAGTGAAATAACCTCCAACGTTAAAAAATTCTGGACTGAGAAAATACTGAATCAAGCAAAACTTTATACCAGTTTAAAATATTTATCATTGATATATACACCAAACCCCTGCTTCAGAAGATTTAGATTTAACACACAATACAGCTGTCTACACTGGCAGTAATTATTACTCCCAGGTCTACAACAGTGGATGGTGATTCTCCAGATAGTAGAGGGATAGACGATATAAGAAAGAAAGAAAGGTAGTCTGTGTGTATGTGTGATCATGTTTGTGAACAATTATGAATTTTATACCGTGAATGCCTTCCTGTGGCCCTGATTTGGTTCAATAAAATTATTCATGTAAAATGCGCTCTGTAATCATTTGAAGGAAAGCTTGCGATTGAATTGCAAAGTTTATCGATAAACTTAGTTATCGCTCTTTTATTTATACGGAAGTTACCGTTGTTGACCACTGGCTGTTACGTCTATCTCCCATATAATTACTGTAATATTATTATATAACATTACTATATCTTATTTATTTTCTCGAATTCAAGAACAGTCATGAAACCAAACTTGATATGGTACAGTTTATTTTTACTGAAGAACTGAAACTAATAGATGATCCGTTTTAATATCATAAACAGATTTACTATCAGTGGGAGTGTGTTCATACAAGTAAATGCCAAAAAACGTGCAGTAAATAGCACGATTTGGAAATTTTAACAAGTGAATGCATCCAAGAGAAAATAACCAGGATTGTCATGGTATTAGTTGACTAGGTTTAAAGAATTTATACATTTTATGTGTATAAAAAACTAGTTAGCCTATCAAAAAGTAGTTTAGTCTTTACTTTTAGTTTTAGACTATATATTTTGTATAGTCAGTAGTAGTACACCAGTGCCCTGTGCTGTGTTGGCTGGATTCTGGAATAACATAAAGCAGGATGGCAGAAAGCGTCAAAGTTGCAGTGAGAGTGAGACCTTTCATATCCTTTTAATAAAAACGACAAAAATAAGAAAGTATAACAATCAGTCAGACAGGTACATGTCAGATTGGAAATTATTGTCAAAACATGTAATTATATAATTATTAGATAATCAGTCAGTGGCAATCATCATGGTGTCAAAGCATTGGTATTTTCTTTGTTATATACTGTGACGAAATTTATTAGACTTACTTTTTAAGCTAATTTGGGAACTTTTTAATTCATTTATATTGTCAAAAGATCGATTTGGGGACGCAATTGTTTGATAGAAATTCTACTTTCGTTTTCAAGTTATTTTGGTACTACAGTAATTTATAGAAAAGGTTCGGACTATAATCCGGAATTTAGATACATGCACGTCCTTGTGGTTGGTGCCACTTTGTCTCTGAATAAGAGCCAGAGAGTCGCTGGTGGTCCTGACAAATGGTTACTTAGTACCAGTGGGCACCTGGTCCTGAATAAGGACCAGTGGTTCTTGGTCATACATTACCTTTCAACACAAACAGGAGGCAATAACATCCCGTCCTTGTGGATTGGCGCCACTTTGTCTCTGAATAAGAGCCAGAGGGTCGCTGGTTAGAGAACAACCGTCAGTAGTATACCCGTGGTCGTTACCATTACAATCGGTTAGGGACACTTTCGCACACACGCATACACTAGGGTCTCTGGTCATTTGGCAAGGGAATAGGTTCTAAGGGTCATTCGAATCAACATTACGCTACCATTAGTTAAGCAGACAGGCAGTATAGGCATCAACAAATCCGGGGAAGTAACCTCGGCAAGAATACATGTGGTACAACTTTTAGTGTGCCAATTCCCCCATCTGGCGTGTGGGTCTGACACCCTGCACGTTACAATATTACTTATTTTCTTTGTTTTTTTGTTTTTTTTTTTTTTTTATTGTAAATCTAATTCTATTTTGTATAAATTTAATATTTTAATTTTCAGCCTGGAAGTTCATATATTACATATTTTCTTTGGTTTTTTTTTGTAAATTTAATTCAGTGGGACTGCAATTCTCCTCTGTGTACAACATGTGTGTTAAATCTGTTCTGCCATGCTTCCGCATCGTTGTTGGTTTGGATGCTGCACTGAAAAACAATCCACATTATGACCTACATTTTATGCTTGAGTGACTCTGGTTTAGTTTTGCATTTATGTTCATGTCTTTGGAAATAAGCATACCCCGGTAGTGTATCAATGAAACTTCATATGTGGATGTGCCTTAGGTAGTACTTAGCAGTCATACAATAATTGGGTCATTATGACCTACATTTTATGCATGACAACTCTGGTTAAGTTTTGCATTTACAACATGTAGTTTCATTTCTTTGGAACTAAGCATACATTGTAGTTTATCAATGAAACTTCATCAGTGAATGTGCCTTGGATTGTACTGAGCAGTCATACAAAAATTGGGTCATTATGACCTACATTTTATGCTTGAGAAACTCTGCTTAAGTTTTGTGATTAGGTTCATTTCTTTGGAACTATTAAGCATAGTGTATCAATCAAACTTCAGCAGTGCCTTGGATATTATTGATATCATTATTAACGCATCAAGAGTTTTAGAATCTTTTTCTTGAATGACAATGTAAAACTCCCAGAGGTCTTCCGAACATTTTTTGGCGGGAAATTTCACGAGCATTTATTATCCAACGTAGTGATATCAGAACTTATCAATAGGGTCAAGAGATGTATAAATGCACACATACATGTTGTAATTAGAGAAAAGTTATTTAGATCTAGATATGCAATACAGGTAAATGTAAATTTAGTGTTACATGTATATATATGTGTAAATACCCTGTTAACCCCTTGGCATCTGCTTATTGGTAGGTTAATCTTATTTTTTGAGTCAATGCTGTGTCTTTTGGGGTTCATTGGGATCTCTTATAGGGTGTGGTATCTTTTTATGTTCAGTGACAGTCATTATGTTCTGGGAGAAAAAATAGTTCGTTTTAATCCTTAACCTATTTTACAATGAAAGAGAAAAGAACAGAAAGGCTTCTCTCATCATCAATATGGTTGGGAATCAGACCGAAATCAAAGACCCTGAAAATATGGCTGCTGATCCACGCAAGTTTAGTTTTGATTTTTCTTACTGGTCACATGATGAATATAATGAAAGAGCTGATGGATACTTAGAGCCAGTAGGAAGTCGATATGCAGATCAGGTTAGCCATTACTTTGTTTCACATATTTGTTGAATTTAAGTTACATGTAAAACACTAAATTTGATGAAAACTGAATTAATCATGTTTGCTGTAGGTTTTGAGATTTTGTATGCACCTCTTCGAACGGTCTACTATTTAGTGGTGGCCAGATTTTATTGGTGTGGGAAGCCATAGTACCAGAAAAGACCAACCATTTTAGAAAACACAGGGGTCGCGCTGGCGTTCAAAAAGTTGTCACCAAAAAAATCGCCAAAACATCATTTTTATAGCCAGTTTCAAAATTTGTTTGCCAAGTCACCCTCCCCTTTTTTGAAACGTACATGATTGCATTTTATTCATTTCTATTTGAAAAAAAACAACCTGAAAAGTATTTTTGATTAATTAAAGTTTGAATGACAGTTAACTTTCATCTGAAATGACCTTTATTTTGATGGCAAGCCTAATAAAACATCGATTGAAGATTGAGAAATTCTGTTGCCAGAAATATCACCAACTATGAAAAATCGCATTTGTCGACATTGGCAAAGCTCAGCGCGGTCCCTGAAACAAACAATCCTTTTCAGTTAAGATAGGAGTTGAGCGCACCTTTTCCTTAGTTTGAAAAACTCCTCGCTGTTGACAGAATTAATGATGTGCTTTAAAATTGCTTGGTTAAATTTATAGAAATATTTGTTCGCATGTATATGAAATGGTTTACTTCACATGTATTGTAAATATTAAAAACTAAACTATACATGTACAATATACATTTGTATCATCATATACATGTATTAAAAGCTTTACTGGGGTAATGTTGATTGATTTGTATGTCATCGTTGACCTTTCCTGTTATCCATTTTGTTGTTTTTTTTTAGTACAGTATTATTCCATTTATTCTTTAGTTGTGTTATATTAGAATCAGAATATTTTCTTTCCTTTCAGCAAAAAGTATTCGATGATTTAGGTAAAGGTGTTCTAGAAAATGCATGGAAGGGTTATAATTGTTCCTTATTTGCTTATGGACAAACAGGAAGTGGAAAGTCCTATTCCATGGTAGGGTACGGCAACAATAAAGGAATCGTTCCTATGTTCTGTGATGACCTGTTTAATGGAATTGAGATAAAGCGAGAAACTGCGGGTGAAAATGAAGAATATCAGGTAACATTGTAGCTTTATGTCAGATTTTGTCTCTTGCTGTACGGATATAGTAAAGTGACTTACATGTTACTTGTCCATGTGCTTGAGGTGAAAATTGTATATAATTCTCACAGGCATGGGGTACACTACTTGTACCAATAGTAAAAGGGAATTTCAGAACCCATTTTTGTCAAATTTTCAAGATTTTTGTTGATTATACCCCACACCCCAAAAATATTGTGGAGGTACAGAAGTCAGTGATTCATTTATGCTTATGTGCTGGAGACATGCTGGCAAAAACATCAATGTTTATAATGTATTACAGATGCATACATGTGTTTATATCACATGTACATGAATTGTATATAATAAATTAGAATACTAATATAAGATTACACATAATGCTACTATGAATTAAAAAGATTGATTCTTTCTGTTGATAATACAGTAATCAACTTGGTAAGGAGTTTTATGACAATTGGGTCCTCATTACTTAAAAAGCAAATAAATTTATCTGTACAAATGTATCATTGAATTTTTCAATTTTAGATATTTGATGAAGAGTGGATCTACTAAGGGGTATATAAAAATTTTTAACTTTGGACAAGTAAATAAAAAGTGTATTTCATCTTCAATTTTGTCAATGCACAGTTTACAGAAACATAATCACACACACCGTACAACTGACTAGTTTCATTGCAGTCAGTAACCGTCAGACATGGTCACAAACCATCGATTTACCAAATATGGTAAATATCAACATTGTGTATATGTCATGTATATCATCGCCGTGATATTGACTGCAATATCGCCAACTCTGCGTTAAACAATATTTAATCAATCAATCATGTCTATCAAGTGTTCCAAAAGATCATTAGTTTTGAATACTAATGCTTGGACAGTTGCAAAAAGCAAAAATGTAAAAAAATGTTACACATGTATGATACATGACATACCTTACAAATTGCAGATGGTATAGATGTATCATAACAATTTTTGAAATTTTGTTTAATACACATGAGATACATGTACATAGTATACATTTTTTGTGTACACATTAATAATTTTTACTATATTTGGCAAAACGTTGGTTTGTGACCATGTCCAATGGTTTTTGATCGTATCATAACAATTCGGGTGTACAGTGTGAAAAATGATTCAGGAAGATTGTTATGTCTTCCCATTTCTATTTCCAAATGATGTGACCCAATTTTAATTTGCTCAGAACAGATTTCTCTGAACAATTAAGATATGGTTTAAATGAAAAGTAATTTTTATATAATTTAAAAGTGTGCAGCTTCTTTTTTGGTTAAGTGTCTTTTCTGGTGTCATTAAAAATTTCATTCTTCCACACATTGCAATAAATAGTGAATGATATTTAAATAACAATCTTTTTGACATTATTTTGTTCCCCTTTACAAAAACTTGTCTAAAAATGCTAAACAGGCAACTTGAAGGCATTTTTAAAATCTTTGGTGACTTAAACTGCCATTTCGACGTCTAGATTAGTCCATGATTTATCTTTATATCATGCTTGTACATATAACGTATTTTCCTAGAGACAATTTATTCCTTTCTTTGGACAAACTGCCATGGAAACAGAAAATAGATTTTAAGATAGATAGACAGAAAGGAAAATAATGTCATGTTAATTATTTAAGGCTTTTCTCAAAAAGTTAGAGGCTATTTGTTTTTTGCATATCTCACATGCTAAATTTTTTTGACTATTTTACTTTAAATAGGTTATTAATATTTAATGTTATGTAAGTGTATTGTGTCACCTGCTTTATGCAGAGGCGACATATATTGATCACTATCCATGGTCTTGCGTCGTTGTCGATGTCACAAAACAATTTCTGTCACATTTTTCTCGGGAACCACAATAGCCAGCTTCCTGATATTTATCGTGTAAGGCAGTTGCGAATCTGTTGCATGTCCACTTCCTGTTTGACGGAACTTAGAATATTTTTGAGATAGAAAAATTTCTGTCACATTTTTCTAAGGAAGCACACTAGCCAGCTTCCTGATATTTGGCATAGCATCAGTATGGAGAACTGTATTGTGTACATGTGTAAGGCAGTTTTGAATCTGTTGCATGTCCACTTCCTGTTTAATGGAACTTAGCTATATAGAATATTTTTGAGATAGAAAAATTGCTGTCACATTTTTCCAAGGAACCACACAGGTTAGCTTCCTGATCTTTGGCACAGAGAATCAGCATGGAGGAGTACATGTACACAAGTGACACGTCTTCCCTGGAAGACTTACCACTAAGTATATTAAAATTTAGATGTACATGTATTCTTGGGAAGTCCCTTAATATGTTGGCGAATCAGATGTAGGAGTTCCCATTGCTGCTGGACAATCATCTCATTTTATGTTTATTGTTGTCCGAGATTAAAATATATTTCAAGATAGTCGGAAAGGAGAATAATTTCATGTTAATTATTTAAGGCTTTTCTCAAATTATAAGTCACGGGCATTTTTTTTTTTTTTTTTGCATATCCCACATGCTAAATTTTCATTCCTGCTTTCATGGTCAAATTTTTTTAAATTACCAAGTAATGATTAAAAATGATGGTCATTTTCCACATCAAACTGAGAAACTAGGTGATATCCACTCTTCAGTTAAAATATGGCTTGAATATCTATAGGAGGTTTTTATTTCAATTGCCACATTGATAATGCTCTAAAAATTCTCTATTGAAATAATACATGTATATTCCATCTTAATTGGAATGAAAAAATAATATAGGTTTGAAAAGCATTAGTATAATAAATCTTTATCTTATATCCTGTCCTGTTTAGGCAAATTTTTCATTGGGAAGTTTATATTTTCTAGTCTTCTTGATCAGAATTCAAGATAACAAATTAAATTTGCAGGTGTCATCAAAGAGATTAACCCTTATAAACGTGTAACCGTTAGGTAAAAAAATTTCTTTTGTACATGTATATTGTCATATATATTAAACTTTATCTTTGTTTACCCCAGTTACAAAATAAACAAACATGACAGATTATAATCACGATCAATATTGTATATTAAATTGTTTTCTTTTAACCATTCCACAATACTTTCGACTTTATTTAATTAAAAAATTTGTTGACAATACTTATCAGTTATATATATAATCAGTGAAGAATGCATTGGAGCACGACATTTAAATATCAGTAGTACAAGTCAAGCATAACTCTGCTTTCAAAAATGCATAATGTTATGTCTTAGTATGATATAAGACTATTCTTATTTATATGTTAAGAATTTTATTATCTTTGAGGTTTTAATATCCAATCATTCATGCATGTTGACAGATTTTTTTAGATCCATTTATGATTTTAAAAGATTGCATTATGTTACATGTATGACTAATACATGTACATGTATTTTTTGTGAACATGTGTATCAGCTGTCAAACAGTATTAAATGGAACGTGCAACTGTTACAAAGAAAAGAATAGTTGTTTACATGTAAATCTGATAACTTATAAGATTTTAATTAAGTTTTTTTGACTGTTGGAAAATTCTAGAAACCAGAGTCTCCCTGGAGCCTGTAGCTGCTCACCTGGTAACCTGTTGGATAACAAACAGCATCAACCATCTTCACTAATGGCAGACTGTCATTTACTACATGTACCCTAGACCAATATACATGTACATACCAAATATCATTGACTTTCCATTTATAGTTATTGAGAAATTGACTTAATCACAAGGAAAATTCACCTTTCATAAAACATAACATGTTCACTCTACCATGAAAAAGAAGTCAAGGTGAAATGGTACAATGCAGACTGGCATGTAGTTCCCTTGACCAACATACATACAAAATATCAATTTGTAGTTGAGAAATGGGGCTAAGCAGAAAACATTAACATGTCCATTGAACCATGAAAATTAGGTCAAGGCCAGGTGACATATGTCTGACAGACATACACTTCTCTAGTAGGATTATTAGACCAATTATCATCAAGCTGCCATATATTGTGAGTTACAAAGAATTCAACCTGTTCATAAAAACAGAACATGTGCATCCATTCATGAATATGAGATCAAAGGTCAACATGATATGACAGACTGACATATACTACCCTAGACCAATTCAACTTCCATACCAAATATCAATGACTTCCCTTTTGTAGTTGTTGAGAAATTGACCAAAGTAGCAAACTTTCAAATGAAAGCCTACTTTGTATGCATATGTCTCGCTATTGCAATATTTTGTTGTGGTCAAGACACCAAAATTATCAGCTGAAGCTACATAACTCTGCAAGACCCTTTCAGTGCGGTTTTATATAAAATGTACAGTAAAAATTGACAGCGAAAGAACACTTTTTGAAAGTCTCTTTATGTTACCGGCCCCTATGCATTTGGCCATCTGAGAGAAAATCTTTAAATTTAAGTCAGACACAATCTGCTTCAGTTAACTGCATTTTCAATGGTCTTACCAATATAAATACACTATTAATCTAGCGGTCTTCTCACTACAGTCATGTACATGTGTTTCTGCAAACATGGCGTTAGTTATATTAAAGGGAGGTATATTTGTAATAAATACAAAAGATAATGCTAAAACATGTCAATCAATCCCAATATCAACACAACTAAAATATTGTAGTTTTGTGAAGCTTTGTAAAGGACCTTTCATACATCATTCCTGTCAAGTTTGGTTCAACTTCCTTCAGTACTTTCAGAGGAGTTGATGATTGACATATTTTCCCAATGTTAAACTATGTTCTTAAAATTGCCTTATAATAGACAGAAAGGCAAAAGGACCAAAATAAAACAAACTTATTGATGAACATCTTCATTGACACCCCCCCCCTAAAAAATACAAAACAAAACAAAAAAACATACACACCCTAAGCAGAAAATGATTGGTTGTAGGATAAGAGTAATTAAGTAATCCTATTCTTACCATGTTCATAGGTTTCATGGAAATTGTTTATTTGCAGTATATCTGTATACATGTTTGATTATTATGAAATATTATTTGTTGACATCAGCATTTTCACATCATTAAAATTCTGAAATACATTCCCAAACATTTTAATTCTTTAACTGGTGGTTTATGCCCTCAAAAAGTAATTTGAAATTTACCTTTTGACATTTTCTAAATATAGAATTAGAATCTCCTCAATCTAGGCCATCATACCTGAAATAAACAGAAAAAAACACAGAATTTCTGTACAAATATATTTTATTTATTTTCAGGTAGCCTTGAGTATGTTAGAAATTTACAATGAACAAGTTCGTGATCTTCTGAACCCCAAAACCATTGGAATCAAAGGAGGGTTAAAGGTCAGGCAGGATCCTAAAAAAGGATTTTATGGTAGAATATTTTTTCTTACATACAAGATTGTGATTCTTTGAGTGTTTAATTTATCTTGAAGTAAAGTAAAATTTTTGACATACAAAACAAGGTATCTTTACATTAACTCATTTGGAGAAACTTTGAATTGTCATGATTGGTAATGTTCACTAGTCTCATTGAGTTCGGACCTCATACATGTATGTTACAAGTTGTTTGTAGCTGATTTCATTAGAAGAGGATCAGATAGTGACATGTTCTCTGCAGGTACTCAAGCTTCCTACATCAGTATTACTTGGCATTGCAATATTACATTTATATACCAAATGTCCTATACATTGTAAGTACAAATATAGTATGTATAAAAATTAAAAAAAATGTCTAATTATTTTCTAATGCACAGCAAGTTCAGAAACAAAAACATCATATATTACTTGCTGCTTTCTGTAATATTATTTCAGCAAGATACATAAATTAATGTTAAGATAACAGAATTATATTTTTTTCAGTTGAACAAATGACATCCAAACAAGTAAACAGCTATAAAGAAATTGACTCCAAAATAAATGAGGGTACAAGAAACAGGACTGTGGCTTCAACAAACATGAATGCCACTAGCAGGTAATATTTTTGAGATATTAAAAATTTAAAAGCTTATTTAAAAAATACGTTATTACCTTACCTTATACAGCAGCATTTGATCATCTGAAGGGTCTAACAAGAACAATTTTTATTTATGTGGTACTTGGGAAGAACAGACTCTGGAGAATGGATTGAAATGTAGTTGAAGATCCTTTGTACACATGGTACTCAAGTTATTTGAGATTTAGACACAGGGATCTGTTATGTAGATACATGTATATTTATAACAGAAAAAATCTGGTTATTACTGTCTGTAAACCTTGGTCCACGTAATGGATTTTCGTAATTTTAGTACCTCAATCATTTTGAATTGCTCTACTACTTGGCAGTCAGATGCAATTAGCTATGTTGTAACTAAAACAATTGAACTTGTCTGACTTTGTTTAGTCATGTCTTGAAGAGAAACCAAATTAGTTTGCCAATATAATTTTTGAATGTAAAAGGGAGATAACTCTTTCAACATTGCAGTCAATGAAACATCTTATTTATTTTTACATATAAATGCTTTTGTGCCCAGTTTAAAGTTTATTCTTGGTAATTATGAGTAGACGTTCAGCTTTTATAGTTAATGCGACTCTGATCAAATGATGTTTGTTTTTAAATGATTAATTTTAATATTTTCTTTAATTTCAGTCGGGCTCATACAATTGTTGGTATAACATTCACACAGAAATCACCAAATGATGTTGGAGAGAGTATGACTCGTACCTCTATAGTTAACTTGGTAGATTTGGCTGGAAGGTTAGTAGAACACAGCTATTGTAAGACCAGTGTAAGGCCACACCAAATTAATTGATACATGTAGTTCTGTTACTGTAAAACCAGTGTAAGGCCATGCCAAATTATTCATTGGTTCTAGGCACCCATGATGGATCATGGAAGCTCAACCCTCAGAGCTGATTAGCATGTCTCCAGGTGGAGGATAGGGGAGACCATCTACTTGGAGTGTTGTTGGGTAATAATACAGAAAGCCTGACTGCAGACCATAATGGGAAACATGTTTGGATAATGCCATTATCCCTGCGTGCTTAAGACCCCTTCTGTAATTTGTGAAAAAGAGAAGGCCTTAATCTGACCTACCCATCCATCCACACTTTTACAAAATTGGTTCCCCTCTGTGTCCTACCCCATCCCAATTTGAATTGTTTGATAAACTGTTGAACCAGTTCTTGTCCTGAAGAAGCATGAAATATTTGCCACTGGACTTTAAGCAAACAAAAAATCAATATTCATTGGTTCTTCTGACCGTAAAACCAATGTACATGTAAGGCCACTCCAAATTATTCAGTAGTTCTTCTGACCGTAAAACCAGTGTAAGGCCATGCCAAATTAATTGATAATTCTGTGACTGTAAAACCAGTTTTAGGCCAAACAAATTATAAAATAGTTCTTCTGACTGTAAAACCTGTTCCAGGCCACAACATATCAATAGTTCTTCTAACAGCAAATTGTATAAAACTGAATAACTATAATTAGAGGTCAAGGATTTTTATTGTAACAACCGGTGTGATAATTTTGAAATTATAAACACACCCAAGATTACTTTACCAAATTTTATGTAATGAAATTTTATGTTTTATTTTAAATAATAGTGAGAGGGCTGATTCTACAGGTGCCACTGGCGACAGATTAAAGGAAGGTTCAGCTATCAACCAGTCACTTAGTACCCTGGGAAATGTCATTAAAGCCTTAGCCGACCAATCCAGTGGAGGCAAGAAAAAAGTTGTAGGTAGGTACCAGATCCTTCAGCTAACTGTGATCCAGTCAGTAAAGCATTCACTTTCACAGGAAGAACTTTGATAAGTTGCCTACCTTTGTATACAGGTGTATAATGTGGATTGTTTGACTATTCGACTTTTCTTTTTAAAATTACAAAATAAAATAATAAACTCAGCAAAATATGTTAAGACCCATTTCAATACAATTAATAGTACATAACAGAATCATAATAAAGATAAACATATACCTCTGTAAAACAATATTTTAACATGACTAGAGAACTTGACATGCTATAAATTTGTGGTTCTCTACACTATTTTGTTGAGAATGACTGAAATATTAAAGTATATCAATTAATCCATTAAAAACAAAATTCTATCCATAATAAGATGAAAAGTCCTATTTTGTGAATTAGCTTAAATCATGAAGCATTCCTTATAAACACTGCTCTGAAATCTCCACTTGATATTGGGAATGGTCTTAAGTCATTTAAAGTACTAACTCAATAATTCTGCTTGAGATAAATCTACATATGGGTTAGGCTGTAGGACTATATGTTATAATTGTTATTAAATATATACTGCTTGCCAACTGTTACAGGAAGACAAAGGTTTGGTAGGTTCTATATCTATCAGCCACATGTAAAGTCAGCATGAAAAATAGCACATTAATGAATAATTATTCACTGTTTTCCCTTTTGTCACACTAGTTTCCTTCCCAATACAAGACAGAATTCTGTGTAGTAGTCACACTTTACTTTATATTGATGTTGGGCCCTCGGTGGCCGTGTGGTCTAGGTAGTTCGTCATGACTACTAATGATCACTAGTCTGTCAATACTGAGGTTGTGAGTTCGAATCTCACCTATGGCGGGTGTGTTCAATTCCATTCTTAATTGACAAGGATTGCCATTTTTCCTACCGAAGGTCGGTGGTTTTCCCCAGGTACTCCGGCTTCCTCCACCAATAAATACTGGCCGCCGCAAAATAGCCAAATGTGCTGAAACAGCGTAAAACCCCAACTGAACAAACAATATATTGATGTTATTTGGTACCTGTATAAAGGTAAAGATCATCAACTGATGTTCTTCATCTTAAAGAATCAGTGAGGCTTTCAACAGAACCTCAAATAAACTAAAGAGGCACATTTCTTTGTGGCTTGAAGGTAGTTTGTCATGAATAGAAATGATCACTAAACTGTCATGTATGTATTCAGAAAACAAAGAAAAAAGAGAATAAATTGGTCGATTTCACAACATTTACTGTACTAGCACTTTCACTGCTGTTTGCAGATCTTCAGGTACAATGTTTACAATATATATGTATAAGGGAGATAACTAGGTTCTTACATACATGAGTCCATATTGAACATTGAGGTATCTTTCACGGATTTTAAAAACTGACTGGTTTTTACAAGTGGAGCATGGCAGAATGCATGAGTAAAAAGACCTGTTTCTTTCCAAAAAAACACAATATCACATAATACCGAAGTAAAGTAGTGTTTATTGCAATTTACAATTGTGGTGTTTTTTGTTGGTGACATGAAATAAAACCAAATGATATATATTGAATGTGGCATTAATTGTCTCTTATTTTTCATCTTCTGCTGAGTAAGAAAATTCTGACTGTACATAAAGGGAAAGTTATATGAAGGCAGAAAATTCGCCAAATATTAAAATATCAAAGTTAATTGCAAAGAAACTTGTATTCTGTATTTTTTCACATAATGGAAGTCATTTTACATTATGCTAAGTGTATGTACAAATATTACTTTGAGGCTGGTTTCATGTTTTGAACTTGCTCACAGTACCTCTAGTTTATAACTACTTGGCTTTGACATTAACTAAGTTATACTTACAGTAGAATTTGGTCAAGTATGCTGTCATAGTAACAACTTCTATCATTGTCATTTTTTTGTTGAGCCTGCGACTTTTGTCCCGAAAGCGAGACTATAATAATCAGTCATGGTCTAAGATGTGAGATTGGACAATTCCACCCAAGGGTTCAGATTTTCCAGTCAGAAACGAAATTTGCCGAGTTTCTGATGATAGAAAATGTGAACCGAGGGTGGAATTGTCCAATCTCTCATTTTTTACCATGACTGACTATTTTTCTCACATTTCCTAGCCAAATATTTTTAAAAAAATATCATGGCCGCCATGACACAAAAATGCACTCTACTAAGCTAGACAACTTAGTGCAAAATAAATTACATATTTGAAAAGATCATATGCGTTTTGGTTTTGTACCATATCTTTTAGGTCTCGCTTCAGGGGTTTTCAAATTGAATCGATGTTAATTTCGACATTGTCATACCATTTGAGCGAAGTTGTGTGTTTTCTGACGTTCTAGCATTGTGACATGACGTTTTTTAGCTCACCTGGACCAAAGGTCCATGTGAGCTTTTACCATCACTTGGCGTCCGTCGTCGTCGTCGTCGTCTGTCGTCGTTGTCGTCTGTTAACAATTTTTCAAACGTTAACTCGTCCGACACCATAAGTCCAATTGCAACCAAACTTCGTACAGTTGTTTATTGGTATATGTGCTACAAAACTATCGTTTGGATTTTTGATTCATAAAAAAACATGGCCGCCATGGCTAAAAATAGAACATAGGGGTAAATTGCAGTTTTTTGCAAATAACTCAAAAACCATAACAGATATCAAAATTCTGGCAGAGGGTAAAAGTGTTCAGCACCTCAAGATCTACCTGCCCTGAAATTTTGAAGAAGATCCAACGACCCATGTAGGAGTTATTGCCCTTTTTCTGCATTTTTTCCAAATTTTGCACTTATTAAGCTCAATATCTTAAAAAGAAAATTGGAAAAATTTAAATTTCATATTGTTAGGCACACAAAGATCTACAAAATTTGTAACAGGATCGAAGTTGTAGGTTCATTCCTTTTAGGAGTTATTCCCCTTAGATCGTCAAAATTGACCATTTTTGCAGTCTTTATTCATTGTAATAAAATCGTTAACTCCTCTTACACCATAAGTTTAATTGCAACCAAACTTAGTGTAGTTGTTCCTTGGCATGAGTGCTACTAAACTATCGTTTGGATTTTTGATTTGTAAAAAAACATGGCTGCCATGGCTAAAAATAGAACATAGGGGTAAATTGCAGTTTTTTGCAAATAACTCAAAAATGGTGACAGATATCAAAATTCTGATGGGAAGCTAAAGTGTTCAACACCTCAAGATCTACCTGCTTTGAAAAAGATGTAACCACCCATGTAGGAGTTATTGCCCTTTTTCTTGATTTTTTTTTAAAATTTGTACTTATAAAGTTGTATGATCATTCCTTTTAGGAGTTATTCCCCTTAGAACATCAAAATTGACCATTTTCACAGCATTTCCCTTAGTTTGCAAAATGTTTAAATGAGCCCTTTAGGAGTTAAAGTTTTGTCCCTTAAATGTCAAAATAACTGTTGATGCCTTATAGATGACCCTTTAAATGTCAAAAATAGCGTTTTCTCTTGTTTTTGCCCTATAGAATGAAAACTATTGTCGATAGAGAAAAGCTGTTGTTTGCTTAAACAATCAGCTCATTGAGCTCTACAAAAGTCTGAATTGGGTCGAAGTTGTCAGATGATCCATTATAGGGGTAATAGCTCATGAAAGACTCCCTTAAAGCTTAAGGACCAGGTGAGCGATTCAGGCTCCTGGGAGCCTCTTGTTGCATTGTTACATCGGTGTAGGTCATGTGATATGAGATGTATGAATCTCACATTGGTGTCTCGCACGGAATATAACTGTCCCAAACACATAGAAATGTGAGAAATAGGGATACTACATTTGTCGACGGCATCGACAATTACATTCACTCTATGGTTAAAGTTTTTTTTAAACATCAATAACTTTCTTAAACTATCCTGGATTTTTACCAGACTTGGACAGAAGCTTGTTTATGATCAAAAGATAGTATCCAGAGGTAAATTTTGTAATATTTTTTTTCCCATTTTCCCATATTTTTCTTATAAATAGACTTAGTTTTTCTCTCAGTTAACATTACTTACAGTCTGCAGTTAAAGTTTTTAAACATTAATTACTTTGTTAAACCATATGGATTTCTACAAAACTTCGACAGAAGCTTCTTCATGATCAATAAATAACCTGTGGAGAAAAATTATGTACATTAAACTATTACTAACACTAAAGTCTTCAAGGCATTTCTTTATAGATGTGAAATGCTTAATATTTATTATAGATAGAAAAATAAGATGAATTATTATAGGTCATTTTCATTTTTAGAATTCTAAATATAGATATTTTAATACATTTTCAGTAGATGTGAATGGCTTTTGCATGATTTTGTTGATTGCTTTTTTTAGTGCCTTATAGAGATTCAGTCCTTACAAAACTATTACAGAATGCTCTTGGGGGTAACAGCAAAACTATTATGGTAAGTCTGTTACTAAAACTACATAGTATTAGAGGTAACATTTTATTATACCCCTGCTCCAAAGGAGAGGGGGGGTATACTGTTTTACTTTTTTGGTACCGTCCGTCTGTCTGTAACAAAATTTTATCATCTCACTTTTCTCTGTAACTACTCATCACACCCACTAGATATTTTGTCACAATCCTTCTATAGGTACACCATATAGTGGATTACATTTTCAGACCAATGCAACATCAAATTCCTGTTTGATGACCTCGTTTATTTTTTTACCTGGCTCACAGTACATCTTGTTGTAGGAGTTCTCTGCACTGTAAAGAATGTGTGATATGATGAGGCCACTGTTCCCCCTGAGGATAGCAGACATAAGAACAGTCTTTGTCTTTGCGTGCTATGTGAGCACTGTCAAATAAGAAATTAAAGTCTCATTCACAATAAATAAATAAAAATAGATTTTGCCTTCACATCGCATTTTCATTTATTTGAAAGAATATAGTGAATTATAATGACATTCGAACAAAAATGAATTAGATATAAAAATAAAAAATATGTTGCACAAATACAGGTATATCTCTGTACCAACTCTATTATACAGTATTCCTATTTAAAAAGCAGAGAACAAAATTTTATATTCGACCCAAATGTTTTGGAAAAGGCCAAAATCTGATAATTAGACATTTTGTGTATATTTTTGTAATCAATCAGATTACAAGTTAAAGAGGTGTTTTGGGGCCTCGGTGGCCGAGTGGTCTAGGTAGTTCGTCATGACTACTAATGATCACTAGCCTGTCAACACTGAGGTTGTGAGTTCGAATCTCACCTGTGGTGGGGTATGTTCGACTCCCCATCTAAATTGACAAGGATTGCCAATTTTCCTACCGAAGGTCGGTGGTTCTCTCCGGGTACTCCGGCTTCCTCCACCAATAAAAACTTGCCGCCGCGAAATAGCCAAATGTGCTGAAAACGGCGTAAAACCCCAACTAAACAAACAAAACAAAAAAGAGGTGTGTTTTCTACAGTATTGATAGATAATTATATCCATTAAATCATTAGTAGAATAATTTATAAGGTGTCACATTTTTTTGTATCAAAATTAATTTCTCCCAAACTAAATAAGAGTACTGAAATGTATTAAAATAAAATCCTGACTACTGATAAACAGACTTCTTTACTGTATTATTGGTTTTAATACATGTTATACTTAGACCAGCAGATTTTATTTTAAATCACAAACATGTCATAATAATCTTTACACCAGAATTACTTGTGTATCATAAAGATTTGTGATAAGGTTGAATTTTATTGTGATTTGATTGTTGTATAAAAGCTCTTCAAAATGTTTACAGTTTTTGCTAAAGGATGGTTGCTGGTCTAATAGGAAATAAATAGGATTTGAAATAGGTGTTTTAGTTTGAGAGAACATATGAATAGTAAACAAATAAGAAGGAAAAAAATATAGGTTCATGTGCTCATTTTAGAGCTATAAAGCCTTGAAAATTTGCAGAAAATGGGTTTTCTGTGGATTTTTCATTGTCTTTGGATTGACAACTTCAGCCTCTCAAAAATATATGAAAAAATAAAAAGGATTTCATAAAATTTTGTCAAATGCCATTTTAATGTATATATGATTTAAATTTTAATTGATTAAAAGAAAAAAATTTCATGTTTAAGAAATGGATAAAACCCGAGGATTTCGAAAATCTGACAAAAAGACAAAAATGTGACCAGTGAGCATCCTTAATAATGTTAACTGAAGATTGCTGACATTTAAACCTAATATGGAATTAAATATATGATATTATTAATGCAAAACACAGTCAGGTATTGTTTGTTACAAGTATAATTTCAAAACATTAAAATTTGTTTGTGTGGTTGGTTGGTTCTTTTTTATAATTTTGGGGTGGTTGGGGTTTGTTTGGTACTTTTTTCAGATTTAATCTGATTTAAAGAAAGTCCTGTGTAGCTGCCAATTTGACAGTTTAAGTTTCTGGTTTTAGATATATACAGCAATTTAGGGTAAAGCTTGTCAATTACTTTTAGTTTCTATTTTTTTTAATTTTAGTGGAAGACTTTTTAAAATGAACAGAAAAGTAGTTTGAAGAAAGACAAATTTGGGGTTTTTAAAATACAACCAAAGTTGTTTGATTATACTTTATATTTGAAAAAATTAGCATGGGAAAATGAAAACAAATTGTGAAAATGAAGAATTATACCTTTATTATAATTATGTAACATATATGAAATTCCCAATATCTAAAAGAATACAGATTTGTTAGGTTCATACAGGGAGGTTTCGAACACAAGAGAATGAGAAGTAAAAATGACATTCACGATGACAAAAAAATAAAAATTTCAGCTTCGTGTTGCATTTTTATCAATTTTCACCAAACATGCTTAATAAAAACTTTCAAACATGAAAAACATGCTTAATAAAAACTTTCAAACATGAAAATACAGGAAATAAATTCTTTAAAAAATTTTGCATGAAAATAACCCTGTACAATTGTCATTTTGGTGATGAGTAAGAAAAGATACGGGAGGGGGGGGGGGGGGGGGGGTTATTTAACACATGCACATGCCTACAGTGCAAAGCTGAGGAACAACACAATCAATGATGTTCTTCATCTTAAAGAATCAGTGAGGCTTTCAACAGAACCTCAGATAATTTTTTGGAATCGGGGGTAATTAACTACAGATTTTTAAGTAGGTGAGTATCTTAATCTCCAAACAGCAGAATTAAAGGGGTAGAATAAAAGAAATTGATTTTTAGTTCTTTGGATTTTTCATGGCAAAAATACATGGTAGGTGAGAATGAGCGAAATTTTAATTTTAATTTTTTTTCTTGAGGATTACCGGTAAACAAAATGTCATTTATACATCTTTTTTGTAAAAACTTCCCACTGACAGATTGCTTTATTTAATCATTTCAGATAGCAGCTTTGAGTCCAGCTGATATAAACTATGATGAAACTTTGTCAACTCTCAGATTTGGTAAATATTTATACAGTCATTAAGGAGATAAGTTTAAATATTTGTTGAAATTATGAAAGGAAGAAATGAGATAACTTTGCATGAAGTGTTTAAATTTTCAATTAGAAAAGTTAAAAGTTCTGATGTTAACATTATATGTTATTTCAGTGTTAAATATACCTATGCAAAGCATCCAGTGATTATGATGAATAAATGTTTTTGAAATGTGGATAAAAGTCAATTATAAAATTAAATCATTTGTTTTATACAATTTTTCATACAATTCCTACTGTTTTATATGCAGTAGAATCTCTCATACTCGAAGAGACTTTTGAAATGAGTTTTAGGTTTTGGTTGTTGAGGCCAGATTGAGAGTAAATTACATGATTTTATTGTTGTTGAGACCATAAAATTAGTTTGAGAAATTTAAAAATTAGTTTTGGAAAAAATCAAGGTTGAATATACATAGTAATAATGGAAAAAATTCCTTGACCTTTGAAATGACTTGAGAAGTTCATGGTAATTGAATGAGCAAAGGCAGAAAAAATATTCAAAACGATAAGTTGAAGGGGAAAGGAAAGTTCATAAGATTAAAAACACAGTGGAGAAAAATAGCGGAAAAAATGTACAAAGGTATAACTAAGAGAAATACAACTTAAGACCAACTAATTAAAAAAACCAAGAGTTACATCAGGTGCCCTCTAACTGAGATGCAGTCACACTAATTGGTTTTTTTTTTTTTTCTTTTTAACAGCTGATAGGGCCAAAGCTATTAAAACAGTAGCAACTGTAAATGAAAGTCCGACAGATAAACTTATCAGGGAGTTAAGGGAGGAAAATGCTCGACTGATGGAGATGATCAAGACAGGAGGAATTTCTATGGCCCCTGCTGGAGGTGGTGGGGGAGGAGGAGGATATTCAGCAGATGGTAAGATTGTTTACTTTAAAACACAGAAAACTTGTGAGAGAATATGTATTTCTGTCTACGTCTGTTCCATAATACATGTAGGTCAACAATATTTGGGATGTGGATTTGTCATAAGGAGAATCTGTCATCTCTCTCTTGACTTTGCCGTCATGTTTATGCTAGGGTGGACAGGTTAAGTTTTCAGGATCTGATCTGTTCAACAGAAATTCTTCACAATAGCTCAAGATAAATAGTATTTTTAACCCTTGTGAGGGCTATCTCGGACCCAAGGGTTCAAATATTTCTTGTCTCAAGGTTGAAAAATAGAAATATTTGAGCCCAAGGGTGTGAGAAAGTCAAGTCTGCCAAAAATAGGGGTGACTGATACTTTTTCTCACATTATAGCTAGTGTTTCTAAAGGAAGAGGGTGAGACTATAATAATCATTCATAGTCTAAGATGTGAGATGGGACAATTCCACCTGAGGGTTCACATTTTCAAGTAAGAAACGAGGCTTGCCAAGTTTCTGATGATAGAAAATGTGAATCCGAGGGTTGTAATTGTCCAGTCTCACATTTTTGACCATGATTGATTATTTTTCTCACATTTCTGCGCTGAAAATTAAAGATATTAAACATGGCTGCCATGACACAAAAATGTGTTCTCTTAAACTAGGCGACCTAGTGCAAAATAAATTCTATATTCGAAAGATTTTATGCATTTTGGTTTCAAAAGATATCTTTTAGGTTGCGCTTCAGGGGTTTTCAAATTGAAGGGAAGTTAATTTCGACGTTGTCGTACCTTGTGTGCGAAGTTGTGTGTTTTCTGAAGTTCTAGCATTGTGACATGACGTTTTTTGCATCGTTATGTCAAGGTAGGTCATGTGATGTGAGATGCATGAATCTCACACCGTGTCTCAAATAGAATACAACTGTCCCAAACATATAGAAATGTGAGAAAATGCTATCTAAAACCCAAGCAATGGCATGACATCACTTTCTCAAATATGAGAAAGGGAAATCTCAGTCAGCTGAGGGTAAGATTTAATGGTTCTCTAACAGGCTTAAGTAAATGGAAAAGAAACCCAAAGAAATTGGATTTGAAAAACTAATAACGTCTGCAGCAAGAGATATAACTAATATAATCAAAGGTATAATACAGTAACAAGAACCTTTAATTCATTAAAATATACAATTTATTGCTATTTAACAAATATTTATCCCAGGTCAAGGTCAGTACTTTCAGTTTTTCCTAGCACCCTTGAAACTATGGAAGACAAGGATTACTTTATAGTCAATGAGACATCTTGATTGAAGGCTGTGTGGAGTTTATTTGACAAAAGTTGAAGGGCATGTGTTTCAGTTTTATTACGTTTAAGGATCTAGACTTCCCGAGACACTTTCAAAATTATTTCTCGGGTTACATCATGTGTTTTGTCTCACCCAAGGGTAAGACAAGGAAATCTGTGACTGGTAAAATAAGAACTGCCTTGTCTAAAAAGGGAGAAAAGTTACTTTTAACAAAATTAGGTCTTCAGAAAGGTTTTAATTATGGAAATTTAGAGCACATTACCAGCGTTTCCAGAGCATACTCAAATAAGTTCCTGAGAGGTAGGAATGGTGCAGTAACATGCTAAAAATGCCTAGGGAAACTTATGATAGTGAACATATAAGATTGTCTGTTTAATATATGATTGCATTGTGTCCTTTTTTTCAGTATCCATAGTTTGATCAATATTTACAAAACTCTAACATGGATTTCTTTTAAAATCAGTTATGCAGCAAAGATATATTTGGGTTTCCACTGTTGTATTCGTTATTCAATGTATTTGGAATGAAATTACAATTCCAAAATTCTTAAGTCTTGGATTCACAAACATAATTTATGTCAATATTATTTTCATATGTTTCAGATGAATTAGGTACAGAAATTATAAGTATTTGTCCCTTTACATTGGCTATGTAGATATAACACTAAATGGGGCCCCCACGTAGATTATTTACAGGAAGCTTTTCTATTTGTGTAAATCTTTTTAATCTGCTGTTAGAAAATTAATATTTATACCCCCCGCAAACAAAGTTTGGGGGGGTATATAGGAATCACCTTGTCCGTCCGTCTGTCCGTCTGTCCGTCTGTCCATATATCTTGTAAGCGCAACTCCTCCTAGACCGCTCAATGGATTTCAACGAAACTTTACAGAAAGGAAGTACATCATCCAAAGATGTGCATGAAGAAAAATCTTTGCTTTCCGATATCACACAAGGGAGATAATTGGACTTCTATTTTTTTTGGCTTATACATTATATATGAACCTCGTAAGCGCAACTCCTCCTAGACCGCTCAATGGAATTCAACGATACATTACAGAAAGGAAGTGCATCATCCGAAGATGTGCATGAAGAAAAATCTTTGCTTTCCGATATCACACAAGGGAGATAATTTGATTTCTATTTTTTTTGGCTTATACATTATATATGAACCTCGTAAGCGCAACTCCTCCTAGACCGCTCAATGGATTTCAACGAAACTTTACAGAAAGGAAGTACATCATCCAGAGATGTGCATGAAGAAAAATCTTTGCTTTCCGATTTCACACAAGGGAGATAATTGGACTTCTATTTTTTTTTTTGGCTTATACATTATATATAAACCTCGTAAGCGCAACTCCTCCTAGACCGCTCAATGCATTTCGACGAAACTTTACAGAAAGGAAGTACATCATCCAAAGATGTGCATGAAGAAAAATCTTTGCTTTCCGATATCACACAAGGGAGATAATTTGACTTCTATTTTTTTTGGCTTATACATTATATATGAACCTCGTAAGCGCAACTCCTCCTAGACCACTCAATGGATTTCAACGAAACTTTACAGAAAGGAAGTACATCATCCAAAGATGTGCATGAAGAAAAATCTTTGCTTTCCGATATCACACAAGGGAGGTAATTGGACTTCAAAGCGGGGGGTATCCTTTGTGAGCTTTGCTCACAGTACATCTAGTTTTGTCAGTATTATGTATACGGGTTTAAAGGAAGTTTTGCCCTGTTAATTGTGTGAACATAAACCTTAATTAAAGATAACGTGAAAGTAATTTCAGCCATTTTTAGACAGTTTTGAATCTAGCAATATTTCAGTTTAAGAAAACAGTTAGAACATAACTGTGTTGTATTTTAAGCTTTGCAGTAATCACTCTGAGATTTTATTGTCACAAACTATAGTCAACTCTCATTGTGTCAGACTCGTTTGAGTCAACATTTTGTCAAATATTTTCCTTGAGTCGAACTACGGATATGTCGAACCTTTCTTTGTTCCCGACAACTTCGAGATAACGAGAGATGACTGTAGTTTACCAAATATAGCAACATGTTGTGCATCTGGGTAAAAAGACACTTGCAAAAGTAAAATCAAGATTGACTGTATTGTCAAAGCTTAGAATACACTTAGTAGCAGTTATAAACTGTTTCTTTTCATTTTGCTTTCAATGTGATATACATCATATCACAATAAAATTAATTGACACCCTTTATCACTTAAGTAACGACAAATATTGTCATTTCTTCAATATTAAATTGCTGAAAGTTTTTCGTAACGGCCATATTGTAAATATATTGTAGTAATTTGTTGAAATTTGAAACTAGGCATCAGTTTGTAGTGCTCAGTTATTCTCCAATTCTCATTACTAATATGCATGTGAAAATATGATATATATATATTCTCATTTTAATAATAATTATAGCAGGAATATACTTCTTTCTTTGGATATATTTTAACTTTTTATGATAGAAATTAATGTATACTCTATCGAATAATTTCCTAATTATATATATGGATATAATATAATCCAATTGACCATATTTTGAGAACATTTTCAGAATTGTTAAATGAAAACTGATATCTATAAGATTAATATCTATAACATAGTGCAGTGCAAAATAAAACAACAGATAAATCAAAATATTTTGTTTTTTAAAAAAACTCAAGTTTTAGAGCTTCTTCTTTCTTTTTTTTTTTTTAAAGTTGTCACTGTTCATTTGTCATTAAAATAAAACAAATTTAATTCTTAGGGACTGATAATATCAATGTTTTGGACAATATTATGTGAATTTTTCTTCAAAATTCCATGAATTAAGAGAATTATGTAAAAAAACAACATTCACTTGCATGAAATTAACACATTGTCAGTATGGGTTTTATGGTAATGTTCCAAAGATTTAGTTTTTGTGTTTGGATATGTAGGGTTACTTTGGAAATATTAATTGTACAATTGAAGTTGATATGTTTTTATATTTTCTCATATAGACTAATATAAACTTTTGTTTGTAAAAGTTTTTTATTTTCAACCTAGAGGATTATCCAACATTTTAGAATTTATAGCTTTTTATTTATTTTGTAATATTTTATGAAGAATAAAAGTAGACAAAGATTGACATTGTATTTGTCATTCACAAGAATGGGTGTAATTGTGGAGAAATTTTTCAAAAAATATTGTACTAATTTATATCTCTATAAAATAGTGTTGTACCAATGATCCATTATAATGACAAAAACATCCGGCAAATAAATAATCCAAGTAAATTTTAGATTAATCAATGATTTCTTAACATTAATTTCTTCAGAAAAAGGGTGACAAACATTTTTTGTGAAAATTTATAGATATCTGAAAAATATGTGAGAAAGTGAGCAAAGCAAGGGGAAATTTCAAAATAATTTATCCTGATGAAATAGAAATGCAGAAAATGACTCATGGGCATTAACTCCCTAATGTGGTTGCTTTAGTTTTAAACATATTTATTCATATAATCACAAGCAAATACATAATAACAAATTTACATACATGAAAAAAATAGTAGGATTCGGAAACAAGACAGTCTTATGTTAAATTCTGTATCCTTAATGTGGTTGCTTTAGTAAAATGGCCCAAAATAAATTACTATATTAATTATGACTTTTTTTGTAAGATCATTAGTTATTTCCTCAGTTGATGATTGATTCCAAATTTCCTTCCAATGCCGAACACCTCTAAGGAAATTACAAGGTTTAGTACACACACTAAGGGAATATAATGTATCTGAGAAAGTACAGGTAGGAAGTAAAATGCTCAGAATGTATATTCTGAAATGATGGGGTTTAAATCTGTTATACTTTATGATATTTTTCGGAGAACATCTTTAATTTTAGTATCGTGCCCTTTAAAAATTTAACAGTACTTGTATATTCTCAATTAAAAACGTATACAATATTGATTGTAACAGTGCATGCAGTTAATTTTAATATAAAGACAATTTAACAATTTAACCTTATTGACATTTTTATTTATATTTGTTGCTTTTAAACATTATAACATACCATTTGTGACAGAAAAATACAAGGTTAATTTTTTAAAGAAAATTTTGAAATTGAATGCTTTGTCTCATTGTTTGCTCTTTTATAAACAGAGGTTGAGGAAATGAAAAGACAATTACAAGAGCAACTTAATCAAAATCAAGTAAACATGGAACAGATGAAGAAATCATGGCAGGAAAAATTAGCAGAATCTGAACAGGAAAACTTGGTGAGTAAAATTTCCTGGTAGGCAAGTAAGGATAGAAAAAAAAATGGGGAAGAAATTTCCTGACTGCAAATATTAACTGAATATTAACAAGACAACCTACCTATTTAAATTGGAAAATGACTGCATCAGTGGTCTCGTGGTAGCTTGCTCATCTCGAATGCGGAAGGTCGCTGGTTCAATTCCCTGGTCAAACCAAAGACATTATCAGTTATCTACATTTATAACTGTAGGCATTGAGATTGTACCACCCGGAAGCACTTTTGTGCAGCCTGAGACGGAGCCGAAGGCTGTACAGAGGAGCTGAAAAGTGGTACAATCTAAATCCCATTGCTATAAACTTAGATAACGGATTTATCCCCTGTTTGGCCTGTTCTGCGGTAAACTATATGGTCGTCTGTTAAAAAAACAAAGAAAAATGTGACGTTAATTTCGCTACACATTTAAACAGATATCAAAATTGTGCAGAAAATGCCCTCCTTTCCATGTTGAGGATGTTATCTATGGTAACAACTCAGAGTTTTGTGTTTTGTTTAATTTTTATTATTAAATGGGTCAGATGGCGTTTTTTCAATTTTTGCGCGAAATGCTTCGTTTTACGTTATAATCGCTCTCACTTCACTAGAAACCAATTTGTCTCATCTGTATTTGTCAAAATAATGTCAATATGTAAAAATATGTATTTACTAAAGCATAGAGAATACAAATAAGACATTTTATTATGGTAACCAGGATCCTTAACAACTACATGAACTAGACAGGGGTGTCATGTTAGTAAATCAACAGCCGACATTTATTCCAAGCAGGGGATAATAAAATTGGCATTTGCTGCTACTCTACGAAACACGCAGCATCTAGGAGTAAGGGCAAAGGACTGTTTTACTCGAGTCCATATAATGTGTCCGAGTGGGGTGCAGAAAGTTACCTCCTGAGCTAGCACATTAAAAATCCAGCTGAGCATGTCAGTCTAGTACAAAGCAGGGATCATATCCATATCATATCAACATGTTCTTATCCTAACATGCATCCAATGGTTGCCACTGGACATTAAACAATAATTCATCTATCCATCCATTAATTTGAAAATGAAAACCTGATGCTTAAATTTTCCATCAGGAGTTACTTGAACAAGAATTGAATAATTTGGTAAGTAAATTTTCTTAGAAAGATATGAAATGAACCATTACATGAAAATTTAATGGGTGAATATTGTTAGCTGAATTAGAAAAGGAAAATTGATTGAGTAAATACTCTTCCACAAAATACAGTTTGAATTAGAAAAGGAATTTTGATGTAAGAATATTGAATGATTCCTGATATGGACAAAGTTAGAAGAGATTTTGTAGGTAAAAAGATTTGCAGAGAAATTCCAAATTAAGCTAGAAAACTTGAAAGAATCTAGATTGGCAAAAAAGTCTTTAAATTCAATCAGTTTTATAAATGAATAAGAAAATACAATTTTATAAAATTTCATGACATACTGTTTAAATTCCAGAGAAAGTTAGAAGACGATAAAAAGAAAAATGATGACAGAAAGGTCATACCACACTTTTGGAACCTGAATGAAGATCCTGCCCTGACAGCCATGATTATACACTTCTGTCCTGAAGGTATTATCATGTTTATAAATTCTTTTTGAAATGATTGAAGTCTTTGTTGGCATTATCCCCAGTTTGACACTCTACACCATTGAAAATTTATTAAATTGGCAAGACTGAAGTATTTTAATTTTAATTCCTGCAACTCTACAGACTTGAAAAGCATGGAGAAAACATCAAGCGGCAATTTTGTTGGGAGCGGGACAATTTCCCCACTAGGACAACTGCCCCCCTCGACAATATCGCCCTTGCCTTAGATAATAATTCTCCAGATAATTATACGTTTAAATAACAAACAAAAAAATGTACCGTAATTTTCAGACTATAGGTCGATGCTGCATACAGGTAGAACTACTGGTTTTTACCATAAGTTTTGGAGTATAGGTCGAGGCAAAATTCTAATATCATTTTATTAATAGTATCAATAGGGTGTGGGTTGGGTTTACGGGGGAAAAAAATTTATTAAAAATAGTCTCAGATAGGTCGATGCAGTGCATAGGATGAACCCAGCACTTCAGAGGGAAAAAAATACCACCCTGTGTACCAAACATATTCACACATATTGTTTTTTTTTTAATTTATTGTTTAATTAATTGTTATTAAATCAGTTATATATTTTCTTCTAATATAAAATATTTTAAAAACCATTATATTAATAATTGATAAATTAATAGTAATTTATTTGATTATATTGATGCAAATAATCAAACATGTTTTATTACTTATAGGAAAGTCAACGATTGGAACAAAGAATGCTCAGCCATTACCAGATATCCAAATTAATGGTTTAAGGTATATATAAAATATCAGTTTTTGCTGCAGATTGATATTGTAAAATATCAACCATGAGTCATAATATAAAGCCCTTTTTGTGGTAGGTGAGAGTAGCAAATGAGATTTTATATTGTGAATAGCATTTGATATTTCAGAGAATCCCATAATATGTTTTTCATATTCTTTAAGAGGGAATTTTTGCTGAAAAACTCTTATTTCTACATTTTTCATGTCCTAATAACTATGGCTAAATCTTGATAACATCAGGTCAAAATGTGATAACTGGGGATCATCCTCCATTAAATACATTGTATATGATGTAAGGAGTATTCTACAGAAGGCACCAGTGTGAGATATAGGGAAATACTATAAGACTAAGTTATATATTTATATGCCTCTCTGGTATTTCAGACTAAATTACACCTTATATAAGAATGAATGATTCTGATTGGTTGATATTTTTTTAAAAAGCATGTCATTTTCCTTTCAGTATATACATTTGGGGTATTTTCCATGTGGATTTGTCCTTTTTACCCCATGCAGAGGGTTATTTGTGATTTCATTGTTGCATTAGTTTAATACAAACAAAAAAATGTACATGTATATTATCCACTACAGCTGTACCAAATGATTTTATATACTTTGGATTCATTTATTTTCGTGGATACCAATTTTCGTAGATAGAGAAAAAAGGCATTTTGTGGGATACGTAAATTCGTGGATTTCTGGCTTAGAAAAAAATATATAAAAAGTTGTTGAAATAATGAAATTCGTGGCTTGGCCCATCAGATATCATGAACTGCGACAAAACGTGCCGATCAGACATTGATTTTGTACAGTAAGGTACTGATTTTAAGCGCTTATAAAACAAAAGTCTAACAAACAGATTCTTCAACTTTTGAACAGAACAAAGCTTGTCATAAATTTAACAAGATTAACAAAATCTGTAATTATTTACTTGTTAGGTTAATCAGGTGTGAAATATATATTGACAAAATTGCAATCATTTGTCACCAAATACCTCAGGGCATATACATTCATATTTGTAATCCGATTACGATAATTTCAATAATTTCTGCCTTATTATCTTTTTACAAGATGTTATTACTGTAATTTATGAGAAAGTGTGTATTGTTTAGGCGTACTTAGGATTAATATTTTTCTTGAATGTTTGAATTCCGCAACAATTTACACAGTCTAACTACTTTTAAATAAAATTGTTTGAGAGTTTATATGTTACCAAAGACAAAATTACATCTAACACTGTATCCTCTGTGGAAATAGCTGACTCATCATATGTCAGTATCCAAGTACATGCTGTAAAAACGCAATTGTTCAATGTTATCTCTGGTATGTACATCAAAACTCCGTGATTTCAAACTTGAGTGCTATTAAGCTCAAGTAAAAATATTATTTTTCGTTGGATATTTAAATTCGTGGTTTACTTGGTTCCATGAAAACCACGAAAATTGGTATACAAAACATTTTAATAAATCCACAGTATACACAAACATTTTTAGCTTATGATACAAAAATTTTTAATCAGAAAAATCATTTTTAAGAAGTTAAAAAATAGTATTCTTATCATACCCCCTCCTTTTGCAAAAAAAATCTATCTTGGCAGATATGCAGTATGGGTTCCAAAGAGCTTCAAGTATTTGGATCCTAATATGCTGTAGGAATCTTGTGTAATATTCATAAAATATCTAATGGAAGCTTAGAATGAGTCTGATAAGTAGGAAATTATATAGTCAGCAACCAGGTGTGGATCTTTGCTTGAATTTTCGTCCCAAAAATTCCTTGCTTATATCATACTGTACTTACATTTTAGCATTCAAAAACAACATGCCATTGTTACTACTAAAGGAATGAATTGTACACTGGAGCCCTGTTCAGGAGCTAAGATATTGGTAAATGGTCAGAAGATCGCAAAAGGAGTACAACTTCATCATAATGATAGGTATTCAATTTTGTGCTTTTTTTATGTAAGTTCTTTTGATGATAAAAGATTTTTTCATATCAAATTTTTTTTTGTGTCTTGGTTCTTTAGTTCTTCAAATAATGTAAACAAGCTTTTCTGATACAAGAATTTTTTCTGACTTGGAAATGGACATGATCTAGTATTTTACCATATTGCTTAACAGAGGACAGTGTAAAATATAATCAAATAATTTAAATGTACATTGTACATGTACAATTTTTTTTAATCATATCTTCCACTTGTACAAATCTTTTATTAATAAATTCTTCATTTTTTTGGCATAATACCATCTGGTTTAGTGTTGAATTTTGGTTTAAGGTATCCGGACCATAAATGACCACGTGATTATTCAAAAGTTCCCGGATGTTCCATACAACGCAATTGAAATGACCTCGGTAATTACCGGCAAACTTCGGAAATGCCAATATAACTAACTTATTTTTACAGACTCTGCATATAAGCAACAAAGTGTCTTTCAACTTGAGTAAATTCATATACGAAATTCCTGCTTTAATTTTTTTGGCTCAGCCATTCACGGCCAAATAGAGATACAATTTTCGATCATGATCTATTATGGTCCGGATACCTTAAGATTAAGTTTTTGAGTAGTGCATAGAACTTGGAGAAGTATATCCCCATGCTTTCCATGATAAGGGTTTTGTAGCTACCTGGCTATGTAATTTTTTTTTAATGGCAGTTATTTAAACATTAACAAGATTTCAAGCTTGACAGAGTTAGATAATGCCGTTTATACAGATTTGTCTCACTAACAGGTAAATGACATCATAAAGGCGAATTTAAATGATGAGTTTATATGGTGGCAGACATGATTCAAAACAAGCATATTTGATGTGGATTTTAAAAGATGCTGTGTTAACAATAAATGTTCATATTTTAACGATTATGACATTTGTTTGTTTTGTTTTGTTTTTTCTTTTAGAGTATTATTTGGTCCAAACCATTTATACGTCTTCCATCATCCAAAAGATGCAGCTAAAAACCTAAAAGAAGGCAAACCAGAAGAAACGATAACATTTGACTCTGCCAATGAGGAGATTGCAGAAAAGGCAGGACTTGTTAGACATGACGGATCATCATCAGGTATGTCAAATAAAGTAAAAGACTAAATATGGTCAGAAATTTTCCATGGTAACGTTATGGTCATTCATTTGTTGAAAATTTAGCCAGAAATTTGGGTTTACATTTTGAACAGACATATATATGTAAATTAAATTGGTGAAATTTTTAATTTGGATTGGAGTTGTATTTTTTGTCCGATATGACAAGTTGTCAAAAAGAAAGATTTTAGATTTTTGTTTACAGCCAATGTTGAGTGCTTTTATTAATTTGCACCAATTTTACTTATGCATGTAATATCCTTGTGTATACTTATAAAGTGTTGATTTAATGTTACTGGTTTATTTTCTATTAGTAACAGGTAGGAATAAGTTAATGGTAACTATGTATGTTTTTATGCCTCAGTGTTGCACAGTATACACTCTATACATATGTTGAACTAATTTGTTAAAAAAGGAAGTAGTGGTTGGTTACCGGTAAATTCTATAATTGCATTTTGAGATTTTTAAATTTATAAGTTTTTGCAGTTTGTGTTGAAACTAACTTTGATGACTTGCCAAGCCTTGAAGAAATGTTTCTTTGACTTTGCTGTGCTTTGGTATTTGGTTTCATTGAGCACATGAGTTGGCATAGAGATTTTGCAATAATTTTTCGTTATTTCTTATTTTATGAATAGCACTGAATGTAGTGAAATGAGAGCATTTGCCATCATTTTGCATCTGTCTGTCCGTCTGTCCACATTTCACATTTTCATCTTCTCTGAAACCACCAGTCTAAATGGAACCAAACAGGAATGTTAATGGATGGTTCTGTACAAAATTTATTTTTTTTGTGCTGATTGGATATTCAACATGGCTACCAGGGGGCAGATAATTTGTTCTGATTGGACTTATCTTTAATGCTCTTCTTGTCAGAAAGCCAATTGAATTGATTTTTTGCATGAATAATCCTTGGATGAAACTCTACCAAAGGTATGTTTTTTTGTGCCGATCGGAAATTTAAGATGGTCGTCACAGCCAGACTTAGTTTAATATTTGACCCTATGGGGAAATTTATACAAAGGTCTTCTTGTTAGAAACTACTAATCCGATTGAAATGTTTTTATATAGAACAAGCATTGGATGAGCCTCTACAAAAAATATATTTTTTGAGCCAATCGCAATTTCAAGATGACTACCACAGGCGGACTTAGTTTACATGTAACATTGAACCCTATGGGGAATTTTGTACAAAGGTCTTCTTGTCAAAATCTACCAAGCCAATTGAAATATTTTTGATGTGTGAATGATCATTTGATAGACCACTAAAAATATATGTTTTTTGTGCCGATTGGAAATTTAAGATGGTCGCAACAGCCGGACTTATTTTAACATTGGACCCTATGGGGAAATTTGTACAAAGGTCTTCTTGTCAGAAACTACCAAGCCAATTGAAATGTTTTTATGTATGAACAAGCATTGGATGAACCTCTACAAAAGGTGTTTTTTGTGTCCATCAGAAATTCAAGATGGTCGCCATAGCGGGACTTAGTTTAACATTGGACCCTATGGGGAAATTTGTACAGAGGTATTCTTGTCAGGAAATACTGAGCCAATTGAAATGTTTTCGTTGCATGAAGATCGTTGGATAAATGTCTGCTACAACAGTTATGTTTTCGTGCCGAGCGGAATCCAAGCTAACTGCCACAGCTGGATTTAGTTTAACATTTTTTAACATTGGACACTGGAAGAATTCTTTTTTCTTATCTAGAAGGGCTGGACACTGTAGAACAATTCCTTACAGATATTATCTAGAAGCGCTTTGTCAGTTGTGGTCACTTAAAATCCAGGTGAGCGATTCAGGCTCTGTGGAGCCTCTGGTTATTGGAATCAATTGGTGTAGTTCATTTTTTTCAATGGGGTTCACTGAAATAAGCATTTTTCTAAAGTTTTTTTTAAATATCATTCAGAGTACTAAAGAGGGGAATTTTTTAAATGAATCAATTTTAAATTAGCAGAATTGCATGATTGACATATATTTTATGAAACAGGATAATATAATAATCATTCAAAATAAAAGGCATACTTTAACTAAATTATATACATGTATATTTATATGTACTAAAATCTACAAGACTGATCCTTGCAGTCCATTTATATTTAACAGACGTAAATTGATTTATATTTGGTAATTTTTTTTTATCGTAATATGGTAAAATGGTTGGTATTTGTCAGAATATTTTGAAAAATTTATTTTATACAATGAGAAAAATATCTATGTAGAAAACATGTAATTCATAACAAAAGAAATAATTTTCTATTAGAATTTATGACTCATGAAATGACATAGTGAATGTAATATTTTAAAAATTCATACTGTCATAAGTTATGTAAACTTTTTCAGGGATATCTTCATATATATCTGTAAAATATCAATGGAATAGTAACTGCAGGGACCGCGCTGGGCTTCGCCAATGTTGCCGAATGTGATTTTTTATTCAATATGGCGATATTTCTGGCAACAGACTTTTTCTATCTTTTTTTTTTTTAAATCTGGCACTTACGTGAAAACATTTTTAAATGGTGACTAAGAAACATCATTTGTTAGTTTTATATAATTATCTATGATAATTGAACAGTTTACATAAGGCTTATAAACACAGCAGGTGTTTCAACAGTAAACAAACACATAATCAATAACTTGCACGTGCTGAGATCGTTTACGACTGCTCAATTGATTGACCAATCTGAGGACAATACAGTACACTAGGGTAATATTAATATTATCCAAATTTTTATTAAGTAATTTTATTAGTCATGAAATTAAATAGGCATTCTTTTTAACACCTTTAAAGGGTGTTTAAAAGTATTATATCATAAAATTTGCAATTTGGAAAGATTGTGATGTCACTTCTGGTTTAACGTCAACAAACACATGTGGAACAATCAATGTTTTATTAGGCTTTCCATCAAAATAAAGGACATTTCAGATGAAATTTAACTGTCATTAAAAGTATTTCATCAACAAAACTTTTCTCCCCATGTTATTTTAAACAATCATGTATGGCAGAATGCTTCCAAAAAGGGGAGTACGACTTGGCGAAAAAATTTTGAAACTGGCGACAAAAATGATATTTGTGTTTTTTTTTGGCGACAAGTTTTTGAATGCCAGCGCGACCTCTATCATTCATAATTAATTATTCCTACTTTCAATGCTTAGATGCCTCAAATAAAATCAATGCTTTAATATGATAATATGTCATACTATCCTTACAGAGGATGTAGTATTACAAGAGGAAGTTGTTCAGTTACTACCCATGGTAAATGAAGCCAATGCTATGTCAGAAGAACTGAAGAAAAAAGTTCAGTTTGAACTGGCTTTAATTTCACCACAAGCGAGAGGCCTCAAAGAGGGGAAAACAGAGGTAAGTTATGAGAAAAGTTTATCGATTATCTCCCTTGACTATGGTATGCAGGAGAGATAATAAAATTGCCTACCGTACTCTATTTATTCGACACTGAAATACACCTATTTTTCAGGAAAATTGGAAAATCATTGAAAAATTAGTTTTTGTCTTTCCGTCCACATCGTTGTCATTTTTTGACTCCATAAGATTGACCTAGTCAATGTACTCAAAGAATAATGGGTCATACTTGTGGTATTGTTATTTCATTTTGCTTTCATGAATTTATCTTTTTGTACCTTTTATTGTTGAAGAAGAAAACAGTAGCAAACTTCAAATGACCCACAATGTTGTTGACTAATATGCAAGACGTGATCTTGATTCGGAGCATCTCATAAAAAATTTTTACAATCTGGATTTGGAGCATCTCACAAATGATTTTTACAACACATGTTTGTTGTCTCGTCGTCTTTTAAGAATATACTATAACTATTAACAATTTAAATGTCTAATAAAGAGGATTTGTTTTGTAAAACATTATTGATTTCATTTGAAAATTTTAAGATTTATTTCTCTGAGAAACGTGAATACACAATTCCAATCTGAACTTGTTTCGGATTTCTTTTCAAAAGTAAACTTCCAGGTAGGAAAAATTCAATAAAATTTACTTAAAAATCGATCTTGGTGCAATCAAATTTATTAAGATAGATAGTTTAAATAGTTTAGAAAGATGAAATAAACACTCAATAAGGACTGAAGGTAATTAACTTACCTAAGAAGAAAAAATTACTTACTCACCACCTGAGAACAACGATTGTAACTTTGACAATTTTTTTAAATTGTCGAAAAATAAGAATTTAAAAAAATTCAATAATTAGGGTTATTACAGTAACTGTAGCCAAAGAAAAAAGATAATAACAGTTATCTCCCCTGGATTACTTAAGGGAGGTTTCTTAGAAACTTGTTGAAATGTTAATTGTTTATATCTTATCTGTTACCAGAAGTCCAATGTATTTATGTATAATACATTATATTTTAATGTTGTGTGGTCATGAGAAGGGGTGCATGACATCTTGTACTAATGATTTTCATCGTGGAATTACTACAAATTTAAAACACATATTTTCATTATTGCAGAACTTTAATATAGAACAAATTGATTATCTTATTAAAGAAATCTGCACAATGTATCTCTGAAATTTAAAGGAAAGTGTGGGTATTGTATTCTTATTCACAGTCATTAATGAACATATTTATTTCTCTGTAGGTGATGGTAAAAATGACCAATCCGGAGACAGGAAATGAGTGGATGTGGGACAGAAATAAATTCATTAACAGGAAGTTCTTAATGCAAGAGATGTATCAGAATTATATAGAGGGAGATGAAGACTGGGATCTGCCTCAGGTAAGATGTATCAGAATTATATAGAGGGAGATGAACACTGGGATCTGCCTCAGGTAAGATGTATCAGAATTATATAGAGGGAGATGAAGACTGGGATCTACCTAAGGTAAGATGTATCAGAATTATATAGAGGGAGATGAAGACTGGGATCTACCTAAGGTAAGATGTATCAGAATTATATAGAGGGAGATGAAGACTGGGATCTACCTAAGGTAAGATGTATCAGAATTATATAGAGGGAGATGAAGACTGGGATCTACCTAAGGTAAGACGTATGAGAATTATATAGAGGGAGATGAAGACTGGGATCTACCTAAGGAATCAATACAGCATTAAGGTGACTACTCTTAGCTACCAAGGGGAGATAATAGCTTTTGAGATTATGGTATCATTACCCCTTTTGATAAATTGTCAGGTTCTAGATTACTTACTGTTTCTTTAGGCCAACTAAAATTAATTAGTAGATTTTCATCCAACTTTTTGAAAAAAATGGGACGGGTGGGAGGATTTTATTTTTTATTTTTTATTTCATATGAAACTATTTTGTAAGGTGTTATTAATATGTAAACGTTATGAAATAGCGTACCACGATTTCTTTTCATTCACACCGCTTACTACTCTAAGAATCACGAAAACCATGTTGAATTGTTACAGGAAGTTAACAAAAAACTAAATTATTGACACGGATACCGGTAACGGGGATGAACAAAATCCAGAAATCGTAAATTTTAGAAAATAAAAAAAATCGGGGCGGCACAATTTTCGAGGGGCGGGCAGGGATGAAAATCTATCAATTAATTTTAATTGGCCTTATCTGATTGTTTGTGTTGGCCATAATGAAATGGGATATTGTAACGGAATTATGTGCATTATAGAAAATAATAAAAATAAAAAAATACTAAGGCGTGTGGGATGTAACAATGCCAATCTCTCATGGTCAAAGGTGATGTTTGTCATATGTAGTGGACAAGAACTTTTCATGGCCTTCTGGTTGTTAGAAATCCTCTATAAATAAATAAAGCAGTAAATGAAATATGTAATGGTAAGATAAAATACAGATGTCTCCTTATTTACCTTGTAGTAAAAATTAGGAAATTCATATGAAACATTTTGTGTCAAATTTCTAAATATGACAATATATTTATTTATATTTTGGTATGAAATCAAACATTTACATACATTTAAAGTGTTTAATTTACAGGAAAAAGATCCATTCTGGGAACCAGCCGATATCGACATTCTGTTAGGGACAGTTCATCTTCATCTGATGTCTTTAGCACATAAACTGGATGTAGAGGAGAACTTGACCATCACTAACTATAAAGGATTAGAACTAGGTAGCCTCTCAGGATTAATAATTGTGTAGACTAAACACTGATGGCTGATCAATTATCTCATCCCTAGCTATGGTTAAATTTATTGTTAAATTTATTGTGGTTTTATTAAATTGTGATTTTTAAAACTCTGGTGATATTTTAGACAATTACCCTTTATGCCCATTAAACAAAAGTTAAATTTTCAAAACAAGATGTTCTTTATAGACGGTGATTTGCTACATAGGGTGACCATTAAAGCATGGTTGAATGTACATTCATATGCTGGTTTATGTAGTTTATACTGGCTGCTAATGATGGCTAGCCCTATGAGCCTATTATATTATTTTATAATCTCCCCTGGGTAATTTATTAAAGGGAGATAACTTAATAATGTATTTTTATTGATGAAGTTTATGTACTATTCATAGTATAATAAGAATGTAAAAATTATTCTTTGACTTTTAAAAAGAGAAGTTGAGCATAGTCATTATACATATAAATAGGCAAGCTAAAATTAGTACATATTATACCTCAGTGTATTAGTTTCATTAGAAAATTACAGATAATAAAAATTACATTGTTCATACAATTTCTATTGTTTCTGTCTAAGTACTATGGATCGGTTAATAGCACTTTCATTTAAAAACTATACATGTATTCGACCGGTTGTATGATATTCTTTCGCAAAATTTCTTTCAAATACATCAAGTTTTATCGTATCATAAAGTAAAAGTCTGAGAACATCAAGGTAGGAGCAATTTGTCTCCCTATCGGAGGAGGATTAACAAGATATATTAGATGACAGCGATGTGAAAAAGACCAGAAATGTATTAGGCATCAGTAAAAATTTTTTGGTATAATAAAACACTTATTGATTGCATATTGAGGGAATAGTAAGTTTATTGTCCCCACAATACCAGCTATTGAACTTTGGCTATGCCTCGGGGACAATAAACTTACTATTCTCCTCATACCCAGTCAATAAGTATATATACTATTTCCGCTACCAACTTCCGCATGAAAATTCATTCTGGGTGTCTCAGCCTATTTGAAAGGATTGATTGATTGATTGATTGATCGATTGATTGAATATTGTTTTACGCCGAGCTGGCGATATTTCAGCCAATATCACGGCGAGAATTAATCTAAACGGAGCTGGTTAACTATTTGAAAGAAAACAATGGAACTATTTTTTTCCTGACCTTTATAGTGTATGAAAGATAGAGAAAGGCATTCTCTAAACAGTGCAATAAGAAGTTTGAAATTCATGCCATGCTAAACGATATAGGATAAATTTATTTGATTACATGTATAATGCACGAGATGTGCACATTTTGTTGATTTACAACTCATTAATTGTGCTCAGGGACTGAAATGTTGAAAACCAAAATAGTAATATAAAAAAACTGAAGAGTAAATTTAAATATGCAAAAATGATCCATAGGATAAACTATCTCAGGACAGAGCTATGCAAAAGAGGGAAACATAAACTCCTTATTTTTCACAAAATTTAACATATGAAAAATATTTAAAATTGCATATTTTTTTTATTTCAGGACATATAGATTGTGCAATAGAACCATGTGATGCCAAAGGGGGGCAACTCCCAGAGGATGATTTTATTGATGAACCTGATGAATTAGTAAGCTTTTTATTTTTACTTATATAATGCGTACAAGTGGGGTAATATGTCTTCCTGCGGACAGTTACCTCGTGAGCTAGCACATTAAAAATCCAGTTCAGTGTGTTGGTCTAGTACAAAGCAGGGGTCATATTCATTATCATATCAACATGTCCTGATATGCACCTGGCTGAAACTGGACATTGATTGATAGATGGTCATCCCCTCCAACCCCATACATTTATAATTTATATGAACTGAGATTTTCGGAAATTTCTCAAGCCTGCTTCCTATAAAATCATTGATTTGACATATACAGTGACTCTGAGTAGCCAAATTAACCACAATTCCCAGACCTGCAAACAGTGGGAATTTTCGCGCACATTGGCCTTGCCAAACATGAATTGATGATAACAGTTTGATTCATATAATAAAAAATAAAATTCTACCACCCACCCCATTTTTTTTAAGAATGCAGGTAAAATCATTTGAATAACTTATTTAATTCATGAATATTTAAATTGCAGACTGCGAAAAAGTACGTTGGTGACATCACAGTATCCAAAGTAGATTATACAATATAATCTAACTCACTAAACCATGAACAACCAATCAAATTGCCTGTTACAATTCAGATTAAATTATTCAGAAATATATGATCAATGAAATTTTCTGTCATGAAAAACAAAGATTATGAGCTTCCAGAATAAGTGTAAAATTATGTTTAAGTTGTCAACTTCATGTGACCAGGACATTATCTCCATTGTTTGGAAAAGCCACGACGTAATCTGATACATTTGCTACGCTCCTCGCGCTCTTCATGTTAATAAGTACCAGTAGACTTTATTAGGTCATTGACCATTACGACTAAAGTTTATTCTACCCCTGTTATTAGACTGGAAATGGCTTGGTTGCAGGATAAAATTATGTATACAGTGTTGTAAAATGGTTTTATTGTGGTCATTCTGCAACAGTAAAGTTGTAAAGAAAAATAATAAAAATTGAACATTTGTAGCAGATTTGAAGATGGGTGTTTTTGCATGTAAAGTAAAGAAACATGTTGTCATAAACACTGTGAACCAAAACACAATACACACAAAAGGGTTATGCAGGAGTTGCATTGGCATTCAAAAACTTGTCGCCAAAAAAATCGCCAAAGCATCATATTTGTTGCCAGTTCCAAAATTTGTTTGCCAAGTCACCTTCCCCCTTTTGGAAGCATTCTGCCATACATGATTGTTCTTTTATTCATTACTATTTGAAATAACATGGCCTGAAAAGTGAAATAAATTTTTAATGACAGTTAACTTTCATCTGAAATTAACTTTATTTTGATCGCAAGCCTAATAAAACATCGATTGTTCCAAATGTGTTTGTTGATGTTAAACCGGAAGTGACATCCCAATCTTTGCAGATTGGAAATTTTATGATATAATGCTTTTAAACAACGGTATTAGGTGATAAAAAGCATGCATATTTAATTTCATTACTATGAAAATTACCTAATAAAAATTTGGATAATATAAATACTATCTTGGTGTGTAAATTGAATTGTCCTCAGAGTGGTCAATCAATTGAGCAGTCAAGTGTAAACGATCTCAGCACATACATGTTATTGATTGTGTTTGTTTACTGTTGAAACACCTGCTGTCTTTATTGCTCTGATGTAAACTGTTCAGTTATCACAGATAATTATTTAAAACTTACAAATGATGTAGCAATGTCAGTAAATGCCAGGTGGAGCTGTTTTGGGGGAAGTTATTTGAAAACTGGATTCTGCTTCTTTACAACCTTTTCCAGCCTATTTTGGGACCAGTATACCCGGGAGGGGGGGGGTTACTGACTGTCCTTTCTTTGGGCATAACTGTGCCGAGAGCACTTGCCAAATCAAACCCTGTTCTGACCGGAAAACATTGAAAAACATACCCTGTTCTAAACAGAAATATTGAAAAACATACAGTGTTCTAGACACGCTCAGAAAATGTATACCCTGTTCTAGACATGCTCAGAAAATGTATACCTTGTTCTAGACAGAGACCTATATGTTCTAGACACCGGGAATGATCCTGTTCTAGACCGTATAAAATAGACTGTTGTAGACCCGGGTTCTAGACTGTATCTTAAACAGTTAAATAAGCGATCCTGTTCTAGACAAATACTTTGTTTAAAAAAAGACCCTGTTCTCAACAGCAGGGCATGAAAAAGCGACCCTGTTCTAACCAGCAGGACATGAAAAAAGGTCCCTGTTCTAACCAGCATAGCATGAAAAGCGACCCTGTTTTGCGGCACACTAGTACCACTAAAAATATAGGAAGTAACACCCACCCCCCCCCACCCCCCCCGGGCCAGTATACTGTAAACAAACTCTGGTTTCCGCCCTAGTGGCGCCCCTAGTGTTTACTGACATTGCTAAAGGATGTTTCTTAGTCACCATTTAAAAATGTTTTAACATAAGTGCCAGATTTTAATATATAAAAAATCGCATTTGGCGACATTGGCGAAGCCCAGCGCGTTCCCTGGTTATGAGAGACTTTATTAGGCTACTCACACACTGTCATCTGTTAACACACACTGAGACTTGTTGGTTTGCCAGATTTTATTTCACAGAAAACAAAAATACTTTTGTAGCTCAATTTAGCAATTGGGCTGTAGACACTTAACAATTACACTATTTTCAGGTTGGTCAGGAACTCCATTTTAAGCTGAAAATAAACAATGCCAGAGGTCTTCCTGGGAATATTGCAAAGGTAACAATCATTTACTGATAATCTAATGATTAAATATTGTAATACTGCTTATTGTAAAAAGAACACTTAATGTAGATAGAATTTGTTCAACATAAAAGGTCAACAGTATCAGCATTATATACACACTGTCGAATAGTTTTGTAAGGTTTCCTTGACTTATGAAGCTTCTGCAGTACCATACTTTCACTAAGTTTTTGTGGGCCTAATTTTTTTCGTCACTTTTGGAATTTTTGGGAAAAAGTAATTTTTTAAAATATAAATTTTTTTGTCATGAAGTCAACAATATTCCATAGCTGAATTCTAGTCATCATCGAGTCTTTAATTACTTTGAGGAAAAAAGTTTATTCATCCAAAACATGAAAATAACTGTAATAAGAAGAAAATTTACAACAAATTTAATTGCTTTTTTGCCCCTGGAAGTTTGGTGGAAATGGTTACATCCAAATTTTGGTACAATTACATTTCTGAATTCTCATTGGATAAAGTAAATTAATGTTTCAAAATAAACAAATTTTCATTTATTATTCCTTTTCTTTAACCTATCAATTCAATTGACATTGATCTTATATAAATACGAAAGAAACAAATCCAATAAACATTCAGTAGGTGCCATTCCGAATCAAGATTACGACTACCGTATTGCCCTCATTTCAAAAAATGGCAGGTGGTTGAAGTTTGACCTTGTTATTGTTGGATTTAAAATGGCAATTTTTGTGAATATTGATGATCAGTTCATAAAAAACAAATGAAGCAACAACTCTGAAAGGGTTTCCTTTTTTCTTGTTATACTGTTCATTGAACAGGTTGATCTGTTGGAAGTCAACAGTGGTCCCATAACAACAAAAACCTTATTTTTTGTCAGTTTTTCAAACTTCCTCTAAAAGGTGTATTTTAACCCAAGTACTGCAGGACATCGATATAGTGATTGCCAAAACAACTTTATTGTACTGCTGGTGATTGATACATTGGGCACTTACGGTAGTTCAATTCAGTGCAGGTCGTCACTATATCGACTTTCTATATTAGGTAAAGTTTTCGAGTACTAGCCATAGGGATTTCCTTATAGAAAACAGTTTTTATTGGTCAATTCCAACATCCTATTCTAAAATTATTTTGATGACAAATGTTGACCTTGTAGTCTGTTTACATCGAGTTTGAAACCATGGAAGTAGACGAAGAAGGTAGCGGACGGCAACACATTTTTAGAGAAAGTTAACCTGAAAATTGAGATTTTGTAAGAAATATTTTTCTTAAGGTTGACCTGATGAAGAATATTTAGGTTTTCATGAAGATGATTCAGAAAATGATGAAAAAATTGCACCGTTTGAGGATACCTTTTGCTTTCGACACTGAGAAGAAATAAAAACTTTGATTTGGGGAAAAATCAGGAGATTATTGATGTTTTTCGTTAATTATTGATGAAATGTCATTAATAAATTAGTTGAAGAAACAAATCCTACACAAGACTTTTTCCAGTCTGAGCAAGGACAACAAAAATCAATGCCACACTCGTAGGAATTATGCCTGTTTACTTTGTATAGCTGCATGACATGCATGGATTCATAAAGTAATATTATAGAATTATGGAATTAAGAGAAAAACAATAATTAATAAAAATTAAATAAAAACAACAATATTTTTGTACTTGTATCTCTATAAATACTCTATTGGCTATGTAGAAGTTTGTTTTTATCAGAAAAATACGTTGAAAGGAATACACCAACAACTGTGACAGAAAAGTATGTTTCTGGCTGGGCAACAGAAACATGAAAAACACTGAAAAAAATCAGTATTTTTTTTTTATCTAAAACAAATACATGGATGTTTATTAAAAATAAAAACTACATGGAAAGATGAGGTATCCATTTGCTCTTTGGACCTTACACTCTCAGAGGTCGCTTCTTTCTCGTTTCACAACAACCTGAAAAAAAAGTTCCTCAGAGCGTATAGTACTGTATAATCCGCACCCCTATCCCTTGAATTCAATTTTAGGGTAAAAATGTGCGGACTATACATGGCCTTTTACGGTATCATATGTCACTTGCTTTGTATCTGGAAATTCTGCATTCAATTTTGAACAAAAAATACATTTAATGTTATTTCATAAATAAACAGAACTTATTGAAAAACAACAAAATAATAACATAGTGTAAAAGTGATAAATTTTTACAAAACAACTGGCCACACTGAGTTGCAGAGGCTAATTAGCACCATTGCACAGCAGTGTACTGATAATCTAAATATAGCTGGCAGTACTAGGGTTAATGATGAAAAATTAGAGAAATTACTGATATTTATGAAAATTGCATTATTTTTAATGAATATTGCCAAATGATTTAACTCAGTGAATTGTACACTTGTATAACTTATGTTTATTTATTTGTAGAGTTACTGTCAGTATAAAGTATACCTAGATACTGAATATGTGAAGACACAAGAAAAAGAGAATATGAACCCAGATTTTAATCATGAAAAAATGTTTCACTACAAACCTGTCACTCAGCAGGTATTAATAAAATAATTTTCATGATTTTGAATTCTGTAGGTCTTTAGAATAAATAAAAACTATTCCTTATTTTTGTGTAATTAACATCATTCAGGTTACAGAAATGTATTGCACTTATCCCTGAAACTGTGTTTTTTGACATCTCTATACATTGTATGTATAAATAATAGGTTTGTCTAATTGTTTGCTTAAGTCTGTATAGTTTTTAGCTCACCTGACCCGAAGGGTCATGTGAGCTATTGCTATCACTTGGCGTCCGTCGTCCGTCCGTCGTCCGTCGTCCGTCCGTCCGTCCGTCGTCCGTTAACTTTTTCAAACGTTAACTCCTCCAACACCATAAGTCCAACTGCAACCAAACTTGGTACAGTTATTAATTGGTATGGGTGCTACAAATCTATTGTTTGGATTTTTGATTCGTGTAAAAACATGGCCGTCATGGCTAAAAATAGAACATAGGGGTAAATCGCAGTTTTTTGCAAATAAGTCAGAAATGGTCACAGATATCAAAATTCTGGCATGGGTAAAAGTGATCAGCACCTCAAGATCTACCTGCCCTGAAATTTTGAAGAAGATCCAACCACTCATTTCAGAGTTATCACCCTTTTTTTGACATTTTTGGCTTTTTTTTATGTTATTATTTCAAAAATCTTCTCCTCTGAAACTACTGAATGGATTTGGATAAAACTTAGCATGATTGTTCCTTAGGGTATCCTGCACAAAGTTTATGCTTCGATTTTTGATCCATCGAAAAAGATGGCCACTGTTACTAAAAATAGAACATAGGGGTCAAACAACAGTTTTTCACAAATATCTCAAAAATCATTAGGTTATGGCAAATTCTGGCAGGTTGAAAGTGTTCAGCATGATGAGAGCTACCTGTGTGCTTATTTTCGTGAAAATCTGTCAACTGATGTTAGAGTTATTGCCCTTTTTTGACATTTTTGGCTTTTTTTTATGTTATTATTTCAAAAATCTTCTCCTCTGAAACTACTGAATGGATTTGGATAAAACTTAGCATGATTGTTCCTTAGGATATCCTGCACAAAGTTTATGCTTCGATTTTTGATCCGTCGAAAAACATGGCCACTGTTACTAAAAATAGAACATAGGGGTCAAACAACAGTTTTTCACAAATATCTCAAAAATCATTAGGTTATGGCAAATTCTGGCAGGTTGAAAGTGTTCAGCATGATGAGAGCTACCTGTGTGCTTATTTTCGTGAAAATCTGTCAACTGATGTTAGAGTTATTGCCCTTTTTTGACATTTTTGGCTTTTTTTTATGTTATTATTTCAAAAATCTTCTCCTCTGAAACTACTGAATGGATTTGGATAAAACTTAGCATGATTGTTCCTTAGGATATCCTGCACAAAGTTTATGCTTCGATTTTTGATCCGTCGAAAAACATGGCCACTGTTACTAAAAATAGAACATAGGGGTCAAACAACAGTTTTTCGCAAGTATCTAAAAAATCATTAGGTTAAGGCAAACTCTGGTAGGTTGAAAGTGTTCAGCATGATGAGAGCTACCTGAGTGCTGATTTTCTTGAAAATCTGTATACTGATGTTAGAGTTATTGCCCTTTTTTGACATTTTTGGCTTTTTTTTTATGTTATTATTTCAAAAATCTTCTCCTCTGAAACTACTGAATGGATTTGGATAAAACTTAGCATGATTGTTCCTTAGGGTATCCTGCACAAAGTTTATGCTTCGATTTTTGATCCGTCGAAAAACATGGCCACTGTTACTAAAAATAGAACATAGGGGTCAAACAACAGTTTTTCGCAAATATCTCAAAAATCATTAAGTTACGCCAAATTCTGCAGGTTGAAAGTGTTCAGCATGATGAGAGCTACCTGCGTGCTGATTTTTGTGAAAATCTGTCAACTGATGTTAGAGTTATTGCCCTTTTTTGACATTTTTGGCTTTTTTTTATGTTATTATTTCAAAAATCTTCTTCTCTAAAACTACTATTCAAAATCAAATGAAACTTGGTAAGATTGTTCCTTAGGGTATTCTGCAAAAAGTTAATGCTTGGATTTTTGATTGGTCAAAAAACATGTCCGCCCTTACTAAAAATAGAACATAGGGGTCAAAATGCTGTTTTTTGCTATTCTTTCCAGAATTATAGAAATAAAATGAAGATGAAAGCTACTTTCAAGGCAAACATGGTATCCCGAGTTGAATGGTGATGATGAAAGTTTGTTTTGGACGGCCATTTTCCCGCCATTTTTTACACTTGCTCGGATTTCAACAATATTTGGTTTTTAAAGTAAACATGGTATTCTTAGTGAATGGTGATGATGAGAATGTTGTATAACAATGATTAAACTTCATAATATGTGAGCTTTTAATTGCCATCACTTGGTGTCTGTCATAATCGTTGTTAATAAATTTTCAAACATCTTCTCCTCTGAAACTACTTGGGGGAATTTGATGAAACTTAGCATGATTGTTCCTGCAATATTTCCTTTTCAAGTACAATAAAAAGCCTTAACCCACAATTTTTACATAACTTCTTTCAAACATTTTAAAAACGAAGACAACATATAGACCAAAAGATTTATACTTGTATTTGAAGATTAATTAAAGCTTGTATTTTGTATTATGAATCATCAGATTGACCATGACTGTATCTTAATCAAGCGTAGGGAGAACTCATGCCCATTTCTTTCCAGAGGTTCTTAAAGGTTTTTAAAGGTATTTTCAGCATTTTACGTGACCTTTAATACTCAGTTTAGTTTACAACAAACATTAATATATTAATTTAGTTTATAGTGCATTGTTTACCAGGTGAGCGATTCAGGCTCTTGAGAGCCTCTTGTTTCATTGTGTCTTGATGCAGTGTGACAAATGAAACAAAAAAGAAATTCCTTAGTTAATATATTCGAACTTCAGTAGGGCGAACACCCCGATGCCTCGAACTGTTTTGAAATCCCCCAATCAATTTTCCCTTTAAATTCATTTTTTAAAAACCTGGTTTCTCAAACACAGATTTCTCAAAAAGTCAAACAAAAAAACTTTGGTCGGGTGTCATATGGTATTTTGACTCATTGGGATATTGACCCCGGGGTCAGAATACTATACGGAATATTGACCCTGGGGTCAAAATACCATATGGTATTCTGACCCTGGAATCATATTACACCGGACACGGATAAAGCTCAAACTCCACAAGTGTGATCAAAAACAGATTAAATGTTTATATGTAATAAATATGATTACTGTCAATTGTTAATTAGCTTTTTCACTTTTTTATATTAAAAATATTTCATGGTAATGCTTAGCCACGGCAGTGGAAATTTTCTTGAATGAACCTCAGTAACTTGAACAGATTTCTACAATCCCTCAGAGTTCAAGCCATTAAAGTTGTAATGTAATTCTTTGTTCCATATCCTTATATTTTCAACACTAATACCTCATATGTTTGGTGACTCATTCCTGACATTTGACTCTAGTTTTATCATTATCAATGAAATCTATGCATTATTTTGTTGCAGCTTGTAAAATACCTTCAAGAATCACCCATATCGATTGAGATTTGGGGTCGACAGAAAGGTGAAGGCCTCAGCAAAGGGTCAGGAGTTACTGCTCCAGCTAAAAAACGAAAAGAAGTAGAGGTAACTAGTACATAAATAAGCAGTTGAAACAGTATTTAAATTATCAATCAGAAAGGACATATTTGTAGTATTAGTATTTGTAATGTGTAGATTTTTTTTTAGGTTTTTATCATAGATTGTAGCACTGTAGCTAAAATAGTTGGATTGCTAATGTTTAAACTTTTTGTTTTCTCTTACAATAAGTCACTGAACATTCTAATGTATGACGTATGTCAAGATTCAATTAAAAAGACGGTTTTTTCTTTCATTAAAATTAATTGAGGAAGTGCGGAATAAGTATTTGTAAGCAATGTTTTTCAACATCTTTCTATGAATGCTCAATCAAACCAAAGATTACAGAGTCTGTATTCGCTATTTCTTCCCTAAGAACACATCATTTTGGAGTAAGAGCAAATTCTGGTTATCTTGTAGTCAAAATACTTTGTAGTTGCCTTGTGAGCTAACACATTAAAAATCTAACTCGGTCAGTCTTTCTAGTACATATCACTTCAAGATGTTCTGGTTCTGAATTTGCATGTTATAATTGCTACCAACAAGTCAATGTCTTACAGAAGAAAGAAAAGCCAAAAACAGATACAACACAGAAGAAAGATGGTGGAATTGGTACAGCTACCCCTGCAGCTGCAGCTGTAACTAATGATGTGAGAAAGCAAGATGATGCTCAGACAAAGAAAATGTCTGATGAAATCAATTTGTATAAGAAAAAGGCTGCAGATTCTGAGAGGAAAGTGGTAAGCTTTAAGTGGCAATAAATTTATTACCTTATCAATCAGATGTACCAATTTTATTTATCTCACCTGTGATGACAGTCGCTGAAGGTGAGACATAGGTGTTGTTTTTGTGGTGTGGGCGGCGGAGGCCTCAACAATTGTAAAGTTTTCTGCTGAAGTTAGTTTGATAGGAACTACATGTGATAGATCAATGATATTGTGTATAAAGTTGCATTACTATAACTAAATCTCAATTTGACAACCATTTTGAAGCCCTCCCTCCTAGGTCATGGTCCAGCAACTTTCAAGTAATTAGCAATTCTCAATGTTTTCTGCTTAATTAAGTAGCACAATGTATATAGGAACTACTTGTGATAGATCTATAAAATTGCATGACTATCAGTACATCTCAGTTAGTCGACCATATTATTTTTTTAATTTGTAGAACGATGTTCATCAGTATCTTGCAAACAAGAGAAATCAAGGAGTAACAGAAATCTCTGTAAGTATAGTTCAATGAGAAAATCAAAAACAAAAACCTTTAACGTAATTTTTATACACATGTGTTGAATGTTAATTGAAAGAATCCTCTCAATAATTTTAGTGAACTGTAAATGTTTAATTTAGCAATCTACGTTAGTGATTGCTGATTAATTGCTTATAAAATCAGAAAGCCAGAGAAAATCTCAGGGATTTAATAGAAAAGCCATTTTCTGTAAAATGATACAAGATACAAATCTTTTTTGTCACTAAAAGATGCCCAAAGAGGAGCAGAATAATTATTATACATTTTAGATCATTGTAATGATTGAAATTAGTCTTAATGATTATATTATAGATTGCAGATTTGGAAGCCATTTTAGGTGGGAGTGCTCCCAGAGGTGGAGGAGGTAGTAACAGTGGAGACAATTCTAAAGCGTGTGTTATTCAGTAAACTGTGATACATGTATATTATATTTATAAATCTTGATAAGTTGCAATATTTTATGAATAACTTACTTGTTAACTATTCCTGTTGGTTGGCTGTGTTGATGTGATTAATGTTTTATATGCTATTTGATAATCACATTTAAATTAGATCTTTTTTTTCTTTTTCATTATGTTCTCGTTTATCTGAAATAATAAGAAACTCTGATTAGAATACTGATAAGATACACATATTCTGTTACCTAACACTGGACTCGGACATATTTTGAACTGAGTTTTACTGTGTGTATCGCTGTGTGTTTATTTATTGCACATTGGCTAGAGGTATAGGGGGAGGGTTGAGATCTCACAAAACATGTTTTACCCCACTGCATTTTTGCGCCTGTTCCAAGTCCTCTAGCCTTTGTTAGTCTTGTGTGTTTTTAAAATTTTGGTTCATTTTTATGTTTCGGAGTTTAGTGTGCCGTCCATTTTGATGAACTAGTATACATTATTGTTTAGAGGCCAGCTGAAGCCCGCCTCCCGGGTGCGGAATTTTCTCGCTGCATTGAAAACCCATTGGTAGCCTGTTTTCTGATCTTTGGTCGGGTTGTCTCTGACGCATTCCCCATCTCCATTCTCTATTCTATAATATGTAAAATTATTTTTGTATGTCAGTCCAGTAGTCAGTGATTCATTTTCTGAAATAATTTTAATTTTGTCTGATAATTTTTGTTTATCGTATTTTTAAACACAAATATATAATCTCTTCAACAAAAAACTCTTTGCTCGGTGGTTTTAAATACACTGTAAAACTGATATTTCTGTGAAATATCATTAACTCTGCTAAATCATTGAATGTACATCTTACTTTCTCCTATTCTTGACGTGTTTAATCGATGGGATAAAAATACATAATATTCTTATAAACCACTTCCCAGTGATTCAATTTCTACATGGGAATTCCCACCGTTTTTTCTACAGTTATTGAAACGATAAACTAGAGGTCCCGAAATGACGTCCATGTAAACGAAGTACATAGCAACAACATTTTCTTGAGGTTTTTGTCGAAAATCATGGGAGAAACAGATTCTCCTTCAATTAACTCATGAGTTATGGAATTTCTCCACCCTCAATAGTTAATTTTAGATTTTAACACGCTTGCAAAAGCTTGTGTGTTGAAAATCGAAAATTTAACTATCTCGGGTGGAGAAATTAAATAACTCACTTCTTCCTGAAGGAGATTCTATATTTCTCTAGTTGTGATGAATTATTGCACTTCAAATACTTAGATGCCTCAAATTTTTAATAAGAGCAAATTTTCTATTTTGACCAATTACATGTAATTTATTTTATTTTTTATATAAAATATGATGTCACCCCCTACAAATAAATTGTTGTTAAATAACATGTTTGATCATTGTCTGAAACGTATATAATTTTACTTAAGCAAGGACTAAATCAAGAAATTTTTCCCAAGTATATAGGATACACAGTAGTTACTACATGATTATTAAAAATATTTGACCTCTTCCTACAGAATTCTCTATGTGTCAGGGACATACATGTATTTTCTATATTTCTCATGTTTTTTTATTTTCATGTTTTATTGTTTAGACGAATATCGTTAAAATTTTTTTTGAAAAAAGACAATCACATGTTATATAATAATCACAGTTTTGCTGTAGATGAAGAAAGTTACATTAAGGATGATCGTTGCTGATTTTCAAAATAACAAGATTTTCATAACTTTGGTAAATATTGATAGTGGATTAATAAAGGAACTAAAAGAGCGAAAAAATTATAGGTCCGTGTGCTTGTTTTTGAGATATAAGCCATTGAAAATTTGGTGGGAAAAATATGCTCTCTTGATTTTACATAACTTAATCATTGAAAAGTTTTATTTCTCAAAAAACATTAAATAATATAAACAAGCATTTTATAAGATTTTTACAAATAGCTTACTATTCTGCATGCAAAAGTTTAATGAAAAGAAAAATGGGTGTTAGCGGTAAAAATAATTTATGGCATTCAAATGGATAAAACCAGATGATTCTGAACATCTGACAAAAATCCAAAAACATGACCAGCGAACATCCTTAAATATAGATTTTTTTTCTGTTTTGGTTTAAATTTATGAAAAATGATATGATTTAAAAAATAGTTAAAACTTAATCAAATTTTAGGGTAATATTTTAGTTTTTAAGACAAAACTTTACAAATAGTTTGAAGTTAGATTATGATATTAGTTTTAATAACCATTTCAAGTCTACTTATTAAGTTTATACACATTGAATATTGTGTCTGTTTCTGATGTTTTAAGGAAATGATTTTGCTTGTTTTGTGTCATCTGAGGCTCGATTCCCCTGTCAATATTGTCACAAAGGGATGCTATGAAAAATTGTTTAGTTAGGTTTTTCTTCATTGAAACATATGCCATATTCTTTCACTTACATTACCCATATTATTTTGGTGAAGGGTATTTGACCATTTAGCATATAGTCTTCTCAGATTCAAAAAAAATTTCTTCAAATTTACTTTCTTCATGTTCTTTTGGTAAAGGTTGTGTGACCATTCTGCATACAGTCTTCTCTTCCAAGGTCACACTGAAATTTAGATAAATTTGTTCGTAGTTGAAAATCATTTGTTCTTGGTGGTTTCTTTTTTTCTTACTATTTCTGATTTTTTGTTTGTTTTTCAAAACCGTGGATATTGCACAATGGAATTAAAAATGGAAAAACAACATATATTTTTGCTAAGATAGTCTTGATAATATATATTGTTTAAATGTTTGCTACTTGTAAATCTGTTTGATATTTACTTGTAGACTTATATTTTGAAAAAAATTGTAGGCTACCTTGATCCTCTCAGGCATATTTGAAAGAGTAAAGTGAAGTATAGTGCCTAGTGAGGAAGGCATGGTGCTGCAATAGGGATAATGTTTATGTAATTTTAATAGTATACATGATGCAATATGTACAGGTGCAAGAAAGGTTTGCAAACAATCAAAATTTTCTTTTGTCTTGATTATTTTTTACTATTTATACACAAATATTGTACTCAAAGTGTTTCTTTCTACTGACAATCTGCATTATTAGTTACTGAACTGTTACTTTATATTATAGGGCTTCACATTTTTATGTTTCTTTAAACCCCTCCCTATGGAAGAAATACATATCGTAAATTAAAAAATACTTACATGATGTTACAAAGTGTCCTTTATATATATTGTACATTATACTTATGCCAAAGTTTGCCTTTTGTTCATCTATTACTTTATGAAATATGTCTGCAAGATTTCAAAAAAAACAATTTATTTTCAAATTTAATTTAGTTATATAATTTGTTTACCTTACTTAGTATTCTACCCTCAATTACCTTCAAATAAAAGATTTATAGTCATATTATTGTTAAGTTTTCTCCAATTTTGTCAAAGGCTTATGAACTTATTTTAAAAGTTTTTTATTTGTAATGTTTTAATATGTATATCCTTGTATTACATTGATGATACCATAATCAGATAATCAGAACAAGAAAAATTGCCAAAATTATTGGTTTTCTACTGACTTTTCTGCAAGTCTATGGAAGCAATGAAATTATTTGAACTTTGTGGCTGAATGTTGTTGGTAGTTAATTTAGATGCCATCAACATGATATCAATATGGGGTTCTCACTCAGATCCTTACATGTGGTTAGGTGTGTTATTGTAATGTCTCTGGTGAGGTCTGTTTGACTGCAGTCATTATTGCTTGTGGTGAGGTCTGTTTGACTGCAGTCATTATTGCTTGTGGTGAGGTCTGTTTGACTGCAGTCATTATTGCATGTGGTTAGGTCCGTTTGACTGCAGTCATTATTGCTTGTGGTGAGGTCTGTTTGACTGCAGTCATTATTGCTTGTGGTTAGGTCTGTTTGACTGCAGTCATTATTGCTTGTGGTTAGGTCTGTTTGACTGCAGTCATTATTGCTTGTGGTTAGGTCCATTTGACTGCAGTCATTATTGCTTGTGGTTAGGTCTGTTTGACTGCAACTTAATTGCTTGTGTTGAGTTGTGTTTGACTAATACCTGATTTGTTTAAATTGCTCTTCAACGTTTTGAAAATTTGTTTGCCAAGTCACCTTCCCCCTTTTGGAAGCATTCTGCCATACATGTTCTTTTATTCATTACTATTTGAAATAACATGGCCTGAAAAGGATTTTTGATGAAATAGTTTTTTAATGACTATTTTCAACTTGTTAAGCCTTGTGCACAACTGATCAGTCAAAAATTGATGAAATGTACACCTCTTGTGCATCAAAATTGGTTTCACAGAATTTATTACAAGGAGTGGCAGTTTTTCTTGTATCAAGGAACTCTGCTTCCCTCCTCCAGTAAAAATTGAATGCTGCAATATTGCTGAAAATTAGTGGAATAAAAAAAGACTAACATCCAAATACTCTATCAGAGTTGTGGTCTGTATTAAATCTTATTCCCGCATTAATAGTCTCCTACATATGGCACAGCAGTTTATGTGTATTTTTTCTACAAGATAACATTATTATCTCTGGTCATTTATAAGGGAGATAATGTCATTTATAGAGAAATTGTGATATTTGTTAATTTTTGTTATGCAGTTTTTGCCATTTATCTAATCTACATCTGCATAAAAATATATTTTATTACAGTATTTTATGAATAAGATTTATATATTTTTTCTATGTTATGTCTGCTTTTCAGTTTTTTAAATATAAATGCATATGTAAAATTCCGTCCTAAGTTTTTACCCAAATTCATTCAGCCGTCCAATCTTTTGAATAGTTGTCCTTAGAGTGAAAAACATCTACCTCAGAATAATGTTCTTAGAATTATAAATAAATACAAAAAATAAGTAGTTGTTAAATAGAAAGACATGTAAATAAATTTATAAAGAAAGTTGTAGTTGAGATATAGACCTCTGTTTCCCTGTCATAAACAAGATTCTAACAGAAAATTTAAAATAAATGCATGTATTATGTATCCAAATTTAATGTATGAATTTCTAAAGTATCAAAATAAAATTGATTGTTATTAAATACTTACCACTATAAATTTACGAGTTGGTCACATGGAGACAATCTCACAGATATACATGTATACATTTTTGTAGTGGCAACGTATTTTTTTGTTATAAAAAAAAAACTTGCAGATAACAAGATTCCATCAGTATCTTGAAAGTTTAAAAGAATTTAACGAAGCTAAATTTTACTTATACACACATGTCCACTGATTTTACACTCGTATTTAAATAAGGCCACACCAATTTTATTGAGTTTTAGTTCTTTGGATTTCACTGCTCCCATTTTCGGACTTTTAATAAAAAATTTGTTTGCCCCTCCATTTTGCAAAAATACTGAAAACTTGCCCCAAATTCTTCATTTTTCAAGAAAAAAATAAGAAGTGTTTGCCTGCTCCTAAAATTTGGTAAGAAAATAGGGATTTTTTTCCATTTTTTTGCATTATTTTAGTAAAAAAAAAATTGTGCCGGACGTAAATTTGATCTTCAACTGAAAAAAAAATAGTCTTTAAGAAAAATAATAAAACTTAAAATATCACTCGCTTACACCTATTTTTGCCATAAAAATACAGCTGTATTTTTATGTAGGTTTTGTACAGTTGTATACAGGAAATTGGTCCGAGTTAGTTCTGTCTTGATATGAAAGATTGATAGTTTGATGTTTAATGCCATGTTCTGATTGATTTGTAAAGAGTAAAACAAATCTTTTATGTAGATGGAGAAGTTATAAGTGTATTTTACGGATTGATAAAATAAAACATTTTATGTTTGCAAAAACCAAAAACTGTAGACAAATTTAAATTAAATACAGGTAAAAGTAAAATGTATTTAATAAAATTCATTTTCACCATTTTTTAAATCTTTCAATTTATAGCACTCTGCATTTTTTTATATTACCAATCAACACTATATATTACTATTGTTATATTTATATACATATATGGATCTGTGATTTTGTAAGTTGTATTCTGTATTGTTGATCATTTACATTTAAATTAAAATTCTTATTGGAGTTTGTTTTTCTTTCTTTTGGGCATTTTCTATGACAGACTGGTGCAGGCGACCGTGTCTGTTGTGGGTAGTGTGACCAATCAGAATTCTTTTGTCATGCGTAAAAGTTATTTAACTTCATTGGCTGTGCTCAACGAAATTACCTAGGTACAGAAAACCTAAAAATCAAATATTTACAGAAGAAATAGGTACTTATACTTGTTCAAAACTGAAGAACTGGGAAATTTTCAACTTTTTAGCTCACCTGGCAAAGCCATGTGAGCTATTGCCATCACTTTGCATCCATCGTCCGTCGTCATCGTCATTAACATTTCAGATTTTGATCATCTCCTCTGAAACTACTGGGCCAATTGGAACCAAACTTTGCAGGAATGATGTACTAAAGCCCTCTATGAAAATTCCTCATTTCATTTTGATTGGACGAAAAACATGGCCGCCATGGGCAATTCTTGTTTCGGATTGGCTGAAACTTAAAAAAAATCATCTCCTCTGAAACTACAAGTACAAATGATTTGTAAATTAATATCAGCCAATCGGAAACAAGAACTTCCCATGGCAGCCATATTCGTAATCTGATTGAGACGAAATGATGAAACTTTATAAAGGACCTCTCATATATGCTTTAACTTAAGTTTTGTTGCATTTGGCCTAGCAGTGTTAGACAAGAAGATTTTTGAAAACTCAGCCAATCAGAAACAATTGCCCATGGTGGCCATGTTTGTTGTCCAATCAGGACGAAATGAGCAAACTTTATAAAGGACCTTATATATATGCGTCCTGCCAAATTTAATTCCATTTGGCTCAGTGGTTTCAGAGAATATTAAAATGTGAAAAGTTAACAGACGGACTGATGACGGATGCCAAGTGATGACAAAAGCTCACATGGCCAGGTGAGCTAATTAAAAGTTTAAAACTGGAATTGTGCAGATATTGACTAATACATGTATTTTAATATGGCCTCATATCCAGTCCATATCAATATCCTTTACACACTCCATATACAGTCAAACATGTTTGTGTCGAACACTCTTTTTTTTTTTTAATACCATTATGTTTGTGATTAAACTGGAGGACAAAATTGACAAACAGATGAGTAAAAACACTGGAGAAGTCAAACTTTTCCCCTGCACTCCGACACAACCGATTTCAATGTATCTAGATATAGCCCAGTAGATTCTAGATCAACTATTATATAATTATCAGAGTTTCAAAGCATATATGGACTTTTATATTTATGAAATGCCGTTTTTGAACTCCAAACTTCTCATAATTTGTATTGGAATAGAACTACCATTTATAGAATAACATTGCACGGTGTGTAAATGTTCAAGCCTGAAAGCTGAATGACAGTCTTCTTTTCTGATATTGTTATCAGTGCTGCTGTTTCATTGATATTTATATTCATTTTTTTTTCATACACTAATAGTAATACATTCTGAGTTCTACATCATAACACTGCTGTTTAGTAACATCTAAAAATTTACTAATGGAAGTGTAATTTTTGATTTTCTTGTAAGTTTTTATTTGTCTGATTATATTAAACGATTATTATTTAATTTAAAGGGAAGATTTATTTGTTTTGGTCAAAAAACCAATTAATTTCTGGTAATGAAGAGCCTCTCAACAATCCCACATGTTTTAAATGAGTTCTTACGGAATGCTGACTAACTGACATTTTCAAGGCAAGTAAACCATCAGAAAATGATAAATAAAAACTCTAAATGCATGACTTTTCATAACATCTTCTATGTAATCAACTTTTTACAGTGAAGTGCAGTAAATTATACATCAACAATCAAACAATATATGTACAAATATGTAATATTTACAAAAACTTAAGTCTATCAACAATACAAAGAAAAATCTCTGATATTTCTTTGTTAGCTACTGGTTCATCTTAGCACTTTCTAGTTCTGAAAACAAAACCTACGTGTATATACAATAAGATTGTTGGAAAACAAAAGACAAATTTATTATTCCCCCCTCCCTGCCACCTAATTTGTTATTTTGGAACTTAAACCCAAAAGTCAAACTTGCTACATAAAGGAAACTTTGCGGATGAGAGAAATTTTGTGAAAACTTAACTGCTTGCAAGATTTCTGGAGACAATATTTTTTTATACAATGAATGAGAGTTCACGATTCCCTTGACATATTCTGGTTTGTTCACAGGAATATAGAGGTTTTTGACCCTAAATTAACTCCAGTATTTGAGAGGCCAGTTTTTTTTTTGAGGATTTTTTACTTAAATATATAGGTGTAAATTCCAGACAAAAGAAAACATTCAGTTTACAGAAGAGTTTTTGACAGCATCCCTTCTTTCAATGACCACTTGATAACAAATTTGTTTTCAAACTTAACAACACACCTGTAATAAAAGTTTCCTTTGTGAGGAAAATCCAATTTCAGAAGTTATTGAATCCTGTAAATTTGAACAGAAGATCCATTAATTTGCAATAAGCCTTCAGCATTTGTTATACTGCGGCATGATGACATCAAATTGATCTGACATTCATATGAGCTGACCCAAATATATCTATGTTATAACATTGACCCAAATATATTAAGATCACTTCCATCTAGCTCAAAAAATACTGAAAAGCTATAAATTTATAAATTTAAGTAATGAATTGCTTGATAAAATTATCTTATTTTACTCCTACTACATTACCTTTAAATCATTTACTCACTGTTACGGGGTGGGATTTTAAAGAAAATCACATATGAGAACTATACAAATGTTGGCTTACCTTGTGCTTTTAAGTTCTGCAGTAAAATATCTAGTATCATAGAAAGCATAATAATGGCTACACCGGTAGCTCACTATATCTCAATACTTGACGTAAGAATGATGTCGAATTTACGTTGAAAAAGCAGGTGAATGGCACAATATAATGGAACCAATGATACAATGAGAAGGGAGTATGAATTTTTTTTCTTAACTAGAAACTCTAAATACCTAAAATTTAAAAATGACCAACAAAAAAATCATTTTCAAGAATATTTGTGGTGAACGATTAAACAATTTTTTACGGCTATTCTATTAAAATGGATGTGGGAGGGTAGGAAGGGAAGTTTTATTATAGTACATGGATCCTGGGTAATTTTTATGTGTGTGCCTATTCAGATGTATGTAAAGTTACCTAAAACAAGTTTGTTGATTGTGGGGGTATTTTGAAAACCTCTTCCTACCCTAAAACATTTATTTTAATGGAATAGCCCTTAGTCACTCCCTATAATCACATCAAAAACTTTTTTTTATTCCAAAAAAATTAATTTTCACCATGCTTAATGACATGTCATTAAATCTCATGTAAACTAAAAAAATTAGAATCTCAATCTGCTCCACAAGTAATCTTAATTTGAAAACTTTAGAATATCAAATGACTAAGAAACTTCATTTATTTATGTCAGACCCTCTTGCATTTATTTAAAGGGGTACAGAACACCTAAGGGAGTTAACTCTTTAAAAATCAGCTGAATATTTTAATCACATATTATTAGTAAAGAGAAATCAAGCTTCTCAATGATCAAAATTAAGTGTTTGTCAAACAGCTATATATCCAATGAAATTATTCCCGTAAATTGTGTGGTTCAAATTTCTTAAAACATTCAATTATTTTATATAATATCCTGTTCCAACAAAAACCGTTCTAAAGTAGAAATTCTGAATATTTTAAGAATTGCTATAAACTACAATTATGAGACATAAGAACAGTTTTGAACTAACTACAGTTCAATGATACACCAATAACAAAATATTTACATACTTACAAATCTGAGATCTACAAAATCAGATATCTTTACACATATATTTACAAACTATACATTATATACAAAGATTTATTATCTTAAAACAGACATAAGAATTTTTTTTCTTGAAAAAAAACCAAATCCATAAATAATATTATATGCACAGTGTGCATTATTATTTAAAAAGAAAAAAAAATAATGACCATTAATAACTTTGAAGAATATAATCATAAACCTATATCAACTTGTAGAAATTCTCTATTTCTGACTAACCTGAATAAATACAGAATTTTCTATGGCTTTCTAAGAAAATTTATAATCCTAATGTGACCCAACCCAGTAACCTTCCCCTTCCCTCATCAATTTTCTTTTTTTTTTTGGGGGGGGGGGGGAGGGGGGGGATTTTGCTCTTTCTTGTCTTTTACATAGATTAATTTTGTTTAAATATTACATCTGAAGGTCATTACTACTACAATTGTATTAAATAATAATACACGGAGGTTAATTTTATCAGTTACACTCGGGGCAGGGACATTTTCAGAGTGACCTTTATAAACAGTGATTTACGATATACAAATTCCCTTTAATTTTGTTTGTTTGTCATGCCTTTGACCCAATATTGGGTACAAATGGTTCCTGCAAGTTAAGTAAAACAAAGGCCAAATGAAGGTATAATGTAAGTAAACACTGACACAGAAATTCAAACAAATACAAAATTTATACAACAAATATAATAACTAAGATTTCTAAGAAAGACTGAAACAAGAAACTAAACTCATATTTACACAATCAACAAAACATAGCGGGAGCAAGCCTAATTGTCTCTAATCCATAACAATATAGTTGAATTTATAACTACATGTATATGTATATGCTAAGTAATTTCAAAATCTGGGGAATGTGATCCCATAAAGAAGCATATGGTTATCCCATTTACTGTGAAAAATATGTTTGAACTAATACTGGCTATGAAAGAGATTAGGAATTAGTAAAGCTATACTTGTATGTAATCAGTAAAGTGCTTTGCTCAGCGCAGCATGATACGACCACAACTTTGACCCTTTATATCTCGGATAAAAAAAAGATTAAAAAAATTGTTGACATACTTATGAAAGCACTCATAAAGGTGATTTAAAAGAAAAAATCCCCATAAGAATTGATGAAAATTTTTTTAAAATTTACATACATGTATGAAACCACATCCCTTTTTGGGCTCTTTTAACCCCTTATATATCAAAAACTGTAACAAATAGAAAAAATCTGTTGACATACTACTGGAAACACTCATCAAGATGAATTAAAAGAAAAATCTCCAAATTGGATGATAAATAAAAAAATTTACGTTCATGTAAAATGGCTAATTTTGGCCCCTTTAATCCCTTTTATAACTTTAATGACAGAAGTAAAACAAAAATGCCAAGAGTAACTCTTATAACATTTTTTATGATGAACTATTTCATTAAAATCAGATAAGAAATTAAAAAATTTCGAAAATTAAGGTGTGTTCCCTTTTTGGCCCTTTTTATCTCCAAAACAGTAAGAGATAGTGAAAAAGAAGTTTTAACCTTTTTCATGAAGGAAAATTAAAAACCAAAAATCATAAAAATCAGACAAATATTTAAAAAAGTTTCACAAAAATTATCAAAAAACTCTCAATGACCTCCAGAAAAAAAACGGGAGGGAGCAGATTTGCCAAATTCGATCCTAACCTGTATTTTGTACAGGGGAACATTGTGGTAAAATGTTATAAGAATATGTTTAATAGAACAAAAGTAAATGAGCGGAAACCTAACTGTGTTTACGGACGCTGACGTCGACAACAACGATGACAGACTCATACCATAATACATCAGTAATTATTTCCAGAAGTATAAAAAGGATTGAAATCGGACACTAATTACACAATATACTATCAAATAATATTGCTAGATTTTTTAAATACAGCCGAATAATGTGAATATTTAACATTATCAATTGTGTTATGCATGAGAGAGATTAGCAGGCATTAAAAATATATATACAGAAAAACAGAGCACTAAACAGGTCAGCATAATCTAATGTAACACTGTACATAATATAATTTTTTTGTACATGTACAAAAAAAAATTTAATGTACATAGTACATGTAAATGTAAAATGAATGTATATAAACAATTATTCGGAGAAAAACTGAAGTGTTTCTTTACTGCAAGATTCCGGTTGTTATCTCTAATGTAATAATCGTGCATCTGTGTGCTTTATCTCAAATCAGACAGACTTTCATCTCCAATAAGAAATGATCAATTTGGCAAGATTTACAAAAATTATTATTTTTCTCATATTTTTGCAATACAAGTTTTAAGATGGGTTTTGTGTATTAAGCTTTAAATTTTATACTTCTCAATTAACTGTATGTAAATATTTTTCAAAGAAACCTGCAACTAACGGGTCAAATAAACATTAATTTCAACATTTACCTATTCAAATATAACATGTATGAATCAGCATATTATTCCTAATGTCCAATCTTTTTATTCATACCTGAATAATTTGTTGTAATGCCATTAAACTAATTAAAATTCTATCAAATAAAGATATCTAGATCATGATTGATTGTGAAGGTAAATTCAATTCCTTTTTTTACCCAAAATAAAGTGAACCAAAAGTTAAAATATAGGAATAGTGTAGGTACCGTAATTATGTGCGTATACATGTACATGTAGGTCAATACTTTTTTCCTCTCAATCTCACCACATCGACCTATCTAAAAAAAATATTTTAAACCCCAACCCATCCCCTATTCTTACTATTAATAAAACGATTTAAGAACTGTGCTTTGACCTATAGTCCGGAAATTACGGTATATTTGGTTAAAATTTGCAATTCGATCTGTACGCCGCACTGACTTGTAGTCCCAAAACTGTAAGAGGTAAGTCTTCCAGGGAAGACATGTGTCGTCTGCATACTTATTTTCTTTTGAAAAATTATTTCATCATTAAAAGCATCATCATGATGAAAAAGTATAGAGCTTCAAAACTGCCTTACATGATAGTTCTCCATACTGATGCTCTGTGCCAAATATCAGGAAGCTAACCTGTGTGGTTCCTGGGAAAAATGAGACAGAAACTTTTCAATCTCAAAAATATTCTAAGTTCTGACAAACAGGAAGTGGAGAAAAATGTGACAGAAATTATTTTGTGACGCTAAAACCAATGACGACGACAACAACGCAAGACAACCGATAGTGATCCCTACATGTCGCTTCTGCATAACGCAGGCGACACAATAACGGTTATATTTTGCAAATCGAAACACACTTTATAGTCTGTATTTGGCATCTATGAAATAAGTTAGAGCTGTAATTTTCATTCTTTTGCATAGAACATAAAGGACATTTAGAATAATCACATGGTGAATTAACGTGCAGAACCTTAACAAAGAAATAACATTTATCAACACTGAGACTCCATTTTCTGAAATTAAAGCTCCATATTTCTCAAAATAACAGAGATCTTAAGTTAATCTTTTGTAAAAACTCTATAGATTTAGTAATCAAAATCTATACATAAATTGACTGACAAAAATCTGAATACTTTGGGCAGAATTACAAAAAATAATTTATTTTTGCTCGACAGAACTATAAAGTACCCAACCAGACAAATTCCTCTATAAAATTTTCAGAATTTTTTGCAAGTTATTCCAATATTCTTCTGATGTGGAAACTCCCTTTACCTTTGGCTGGGGACCACTGGATTTCAGAGCAAATTCTGCATATAAAACTGGAAACTTGTCAATTCTGCCAGGAATTAGCACTAATTAAGACTTTTAATAGCACTTTCAATTTCAATTTCCATCAAGAAATTTTAAATATGTATGTTCATTCCTTCATATATTTGCCTTCAAACTGAAACCAGTTGTACTGTCATAAACTGACATTTTGTTCATGTTTTTCTCATAATACCCTCCAAAAAATAAAAGTTGACAACTGGCAAAAGAAAAAATAAAAAAGGCTAAAAATGTACCAAAGCTACAAATGGTAATTAATACATGTATATGTAAATGTACAAATGGTTGACTAGCAATTTTACAATGCAAATATAAAATATAATAATGCTAATAACAATTATTAATGCCGAGAAGCCTCCGAAGGCTATAAAGTATGTATTAATACTGTACATGTGTATTAGATCTTTTCCTAATCCGATTTTTAAGTGTAATACAAAATCTGTGCATCTAAAATTTAAAAGGCTAGAACATGAATATTGCAATGAAATACCCAATTAGCAAATTAAAGAAATTTTTAATGATTTTTTTTGCAATTGATATTAAAAACATTTCATAGAGATCAAAAATATACTCCTTTAGTATCTTGAAAAATTTTGTTTTTTTTAAATTAACTGAATTAAATCAAAATGTATAAATATTTTTTCCTCCATTTTTAACGTAAAAAGTTCATTTTGAAAACAAGGTGAAATCACTTTTCACATTTTGTACAACTGAAATTTGTAGTACAATTTTTTTCACTTGAAAAGAAAACTGAAACTTTTATTTACAAACTATTCCGCCTTAATATTGCAAAATTTTGTTCCTTCTTTAATTTTTACTATCTTTCATTCACTACTTTCACCATTATTTACAGTATCATTCTTTTTGGCCTTGCCAAAATATCATTCAGACAATATAAACAATTATTTCATTCACAAATTTTACAAAAATAAATAGTATTTATCTATACCCATTGCAACCAGTGTTGACCAATATTTTCATGTCATACTTGCGTATGTTTGATTGGCTGAAATCCAGATGCTCCTGGACTGGCCGATAAAGATATATTTTGGTCAGAAATGTCTGTTGATTCTGTAATGTCCGAAGTTTCTGAATCGGTTGTTTGCATGTCTTGAGAGTCTCTTGAATCACGCGAGTCTTGACCCAGTGGCATAAAGGTATACATGTGTGGTTGATGATGGTATCTTAATCTTATGTCCGCTGGTGTACTGCCCTTGGGAACGGTTTGCTCAGGACTACCGTCTTCCAAACTACTAGATGACACACTGAAATCATAAGAATAGTAAAGTCACAAAAGTCATTGTATGGATTTGCATCTTTCTATCATGGCAATGGAAACATAAAATTAATGTATATGGAAACAAAGAATTCTGCTAAAATCACTATATAATATGTACATGTGCATTAATGCAATGTAAATTGTTCCAAGAATAAATTTGTATACTTCCAATTGATAGTATCACTGTATGCTACAGTGATTTCGGTAGATTTTTTAATTTGTGCGTGAAAAAACACAAAGACCTGAAAATTTTGCATGAAACTGTGTTTATTACAGAAGGGACTGTTTCAGAAAGGATTTAAATAGAAAAGGACAAAGCTTTACGTCTCTTGCATACAGTACAAAACTTCAAAACTCCATTGTCAGAATTTTCAGTTCTCAGACAAAGAAATTCCTTTCTCCAATTTCACCAAATTCTTGATTTGTTTATATTTTTTTTAGATGGCGGTTCTGTTACATCATTTTGAGACTCTCCCTCCATATTTTCAACTACTTCGTTTTTATTTTTTTATTCAGTATTCCCATTCTTTCTAAAATCAAACTTTGATGCCACGACGCAAAAATTAAAGACCTGAAGATGTTAAACAGCCAATCAGAAAATTTTTCTGGCCAAAAACTTTTCACAGAGAAGAATTTAATAATTCCGTACCAAGCGAGAAAGACAAAGTGATGTTAGACAGAGAAAATCTTTGTGTGCCGATCGTGCAGAGATGAATGGATTTTGCGTGAATCTTAATTTTCTTTTGTGAAAAACGCAGATTTTTGCATAAATGCGACCGCTGAAGCTGTCAAATGAAGAAGAATAAGAAAATTATGAAAACACTCCCAACGTCAACTATTCGTATCTTAAAACCTTATACATTGAAAAGTGACTCTAATCCAATCCAACTACAGAATTTTCTGAATGGTGATAAACAGATCACAACCAGAGGTTCCCAGGAACCTGTATCGCTCACCTGATATTTCCATTTATTTATTGCTAAAGGAGTTTGAAAATAACATCCATGTCATGTTTGGTTTAATTCCATTCATTAATTTTCAAGAACAAGCCATCCTATGTTAAACTATGTCTTCCACTGACAGCCATCATGGATGACAGATCAGCAAAAAAGTAACAACACTTCGTCAGAATATCATAAGAAATATTCATGCCATATTTGGTTTTAATTCATTCAGCAGTTCTCTAAAAGAATATTTTTGTATATATTTCCCATAGGGTCCAATGTTATACTAAGATTTTTGTATGTATTTCCCTTAGGCTCCTATGTTTAACTAATTCCCCCGGTGGCATCATCTTGGATGACGTATAGGCATCAAAGTAAAAACACTTGGCCAGCACCTTATAAGGAACAATCATGCCATGTTTAATTTAAATTCATTTAGCAGTTCTCTAGAAGAATATTTTTGTATGTATTTCCCATAGGGTGCAAAGTTAAACTAAGTTCCCCGCTGGCGGCCATCCAGCATCAAAGTAACAACACTTGGTCAGCACATCAAAAGAAACATTCTTGCTATGTTTGGTTTCAATCAATTAAGTGGTTCTCTAGAAGAAGATTTTTGTATGTATTTCCCATAGGGTCCTATGTTAAAATAAGTCCCAAAGTGGGGGCCATCTTGGATTTCCAATCGGCACCAAAATTATAAATTTGATAGAGGACCATCTAAGAAACTTCAAAATTACAAATTTGGTACAGGACCATCATACAATCATCCAGGCACATTATCAGTTCAATCTGTCAAACAGTTTAGAAGAAGAAGTTGTTTGTATGTATTTCCAATAAGGTACTATGTTAACTATGTCCCACAATGGCCGCCATGTTGGATTTCCAATCAGCACCAAAATTATAAATTTGGTAGAGGACCATCTAAGGAACATTCCTGCAAGTAGAAGTTCATTTGGTCTTGTGGTTTCTGACAAGATTTTTTAAATTTCAGCCAATCAGAACACATTATTGGGCCTGACAGCCATGTTGAATATTCGATCGGCACCAAAATTACAAATTCTGTAAAGGACCTTCCCAGGAACATTGCTGCCATTGGTTCCATTTGGTTCAGTGGTTTCTTAAAAGAAGATTGAAATGTGAAAAGTTAACGGACGGACAGATGATGAAGGAGGCAAAGTGATGGCAAAAGCTCAACCTGGCTTTTAGCCAGGTGAGCTAAAAAGTTGACTGACGGTAAACCAGACATTACTCATCAATGTTTGGAGCAGTGAGCCGCCAGCCCCCAAATGACGTACTTTGACAAATTAGTAACATGATTTTACTACAAAAAAAAATCAGATTAAAATATAATGAGAAGCAACCTAATCGGTTTTGCTAGGAAGCACCTTGAAGAATAATTAGCATTTTAACCAAGCTCAAATACCCTCAAATATTATACATTTTTTTTAAAAACATAGACAATTTATTCAAGTTTAGTTTCACATACTAAAATATTATAGTCATTGATCCTGAAAAACATTACAATATATTCAGTATGGAAGAAGGAATATGGTGAATAACATTCCTGATACAAAATCCCTATATATACATGTATCTCACAAAAGTCCAAGCATAAAAACTGCACTTTTATTGCTGTTCTTCATCTTAAAGTCATCATGATTCCTTCTACATGAAGAAATATATCGTTTGGCTCCATCCAGAAACCAGTGCCGGCAGAAAAGGTTTAAACTATTCGTAGAATTTACCTGTGACTGTGAGCTAATGGGTGTACATGCATTATTCTCTCTGGAGTACTCGGACCTGTGTGAAATTTTTTTGCAGGACTTATATATCCATCTGAAGAATCATGGTCCACTGAAGAAAAAAGACAATTTACCAGTTTATATGAAATCCAAAAGTTTTGTTCTGAATTTGACTTAGTTTACAATTATATGATAGGATATTTGAATGCTTACTGTTTTTTGGGGTATGCTTCATTTGTTGCATTTTTCAGATTTTTTTGTACATGTAAATAATGACAGAGAAAACTAGAGGCTAAGAGGGCTGAGCCTGTATTGCTCACCTGACAGAAACAAGAATTGCCCATGGCAGCCATGTTTGTCGCATGATCTGGTCAAAATGAAAAACTTTGTAAAAAACCTCCCACAGATGCTTCTTGTCAAATATTGTTTCATTTGGCCAAGCAGTTTCAGAGAGGAAGATTTCTTTATATCAGCCTGTCAGAAACAATAATTGCTTGTCGTCCAATCAGGATGAAAAAATTAATTTCATAGAAGACTTTCCATAGATGCTTCCTGTCAAGTTTGGCCGACATTTTTGGTCAAGTAGTTTCAGAAAATTTTTATATCAACCAATGAGAAACAAGAATTGTCCATGACAGCCATGTTTGTAACCCGATTGGGACAAAATGAGGAAACTTTGTAAAGAACCCCATAGATGCTTCCTGTCAACTTTCATTCCATTTGGCCAAGCGACTTCAGAGGAGAAGATTGTTTTATATCAGCCAATCAAAAAATAAGAACTGCCTATGGCGGCCATATTTGTAGTCCGATCGGGACGACATGAGGAAAGTTTATAAAGGACTTCCCATATATGCTTCCAGTCAAGTTTTGTTCCATTTGGCCTAGCATTTTCAAAGGAGAAGATTTTTGAAAACTCCGCCAATCAAAATTAACAATTGCCCATGGCGGCCATGTTTGTTGTCAGATCGGGACGAAATGAACAACTTTATTAAGGACCTTACATGGATGCTTCCTGCCAAATTTAATTTCATTTGGCCAAATGGTTTCAGAGGAGAAGATTAAAATGTGAAAAATTAACAGACGATGGACGGACAACGGACGCCAAGTGATGACAAAAGCTCACATGGCCAATATTTCATTGAATCACATTCCCGAAATTTTGAAAATACATGTACTTACATATTTTAAAAATTTTACAACCAATTGCTATGAATTAGAGATAAACAAATTCAAACAATCAGTATATTTATTAATTTTGCATCTTTCTTCCCTTTTTCAATATCATAGTAGATGAGTCTGTCACCAAATTATTATATATATTACCACAATTTGGATTCTAAAATAGTTTATGTTTAAACTAATAAATGTGAGTATAACGGTATAATTCCTTTATAAAAGCAATATAATCCTTTTAATGTGAAACTGCAGCTTAAACTTACATCTTCTCTTCCCTAGTGGACTTGGTCTAACTGCAATCGGACTTAAGCTCCTGAAATAAAATTAGGTACCAACTAACTACACCAATGAAAATTTGACACAAAACACAAACTGACATTACACACTATTCCAATATACAATGGATTGATTTTTCAAAAGTTTGATTCCATATCAACTGTAACTGTTGGATAATGCAACAAATGTTTGAGAAACCAATTAACCAGTGGTTGATTGACATTACATGTATAGACACTTCTAATTTGAAGATATAATGATTGAACAAGTGAAATGAATTCATTATTTTACTGTGGAAATCCCCTGAACTGGACCATGTGGACACTCTGACAACCAAATTCCTCTGCAATCCTAACGCTGAATTGGTCTGGAATTTACCCATACATATTCAAGTAAAAAATCCTCCAAAAACCTGCCCCTCTGAATTCCGAATACTGGACGTATTTTCCTCTCCAAAACATATATATTCTAGTAAAATACACCTCTAAAGACAGGATGAACTCTCATTCTCTTCATTATGTATCATATCTTTATAAAAAGCCTCATTGATCTGTACAGGAAAAACTTTGTTCTAATAAGATTTTAACTTTCCTGTCTATCAAAAAATAAAGACTAACTTAAAAGATTAAATTTAGTTACAGTTAAGAAAAACAATGCAAATGTAGCATGTATGTAATTTTCATGCCTTTTGATATTTCAATTTATTTTACTTCTGTAATACTTCAGTATATGGGACCTCTAAAAACTGGTCTTGTAGCCCAGCCAATTAGAAAAAAGGTCACTATGAGTCCCAGGAATCTCTGACTTACTGAGATTTTGTGTACATAAATACCTGATAAAGTTCTTTCTTGTTGGACTAGGACTGGGACTTGGTGTAAATGTTTTGTTTACTACTGGTTTTTGCATTGATGGACTGAAACATTGCTGAAATAGATTCACAAACAATTCAAATTCCTACTGGCTACATTTTAAAACCCCAAATATTATAATCAAATCTGAATATTCTGTATATCATCTTGGACTACGTATGTCTGTAGAAAATCTGTTTTTGAAATTAAATAATATATGCATTTCTTTATTACCCATTTAACAAGTCTCATCAAGCATTGTTATGAAAGAAAGTTATTCTTTTCAAACTTTGGAATATCCCCATAAAACTGTTCTGACAACTATCATAGATTGAACAAAAAAAATATATTTCATTTTAAATCTATTGTCATACAACATTTTATTGCATACTTCAGGGTTTTTATGCACTTTTTATTGGAAAGACTACTTTGGTCTTTTCTTAAAATAAGCATTGTTTAAAAATCCAAACAGAATGATTATGAATAAATAATATTATCTCTGCAATTTCCACTGGACTCTACATTTCAATAATGTTTGATTATGATATGAAAATCTAATAAAACTGAAATTTATATGAAATTCAAAGGAGATGAATTTGCCTATATCATTTATGTACATAGAAAACTATAAAGATGTTTTATATTTACCCTTCCTGGGCCCACACGTGTAGGAGATGGGGCACCAGTCAACATACTCGGAGATGTAAATATATGCAAAGTTTCACTAAATGATCGTGGACGTTTGTGTACTGCAGAATCTGATATCATCGGTTCATCCTACAGATATATAAAATCAAAGCAATGGATTAAGCTATTTATAAGACTACCTTATCCTTTTTTTATTGTTAATTATAAAACAAATATATCATGAATGTAATCGGAAGGAAACAACCTTTTGGTCCTATAGCAGAAACTCTTGATCTTTATGAAAGAGAACCAATTAAACTGGGAAATAATGATAGAGATGGCTAATCTGGTTGTTCTGTAATGCTGAAACCATCTTTACTTCAGTAACACCATATTGTCCAAATTGCCATGTGTACATGGTTGGGGTGCAATTAAAATCTCTTTTTTTCAATGTTGCATTATGTGTTTGTGTATCAAAATACTTTTCTCTAAAATTTTCACTGTGGCTGCAAAGTTTCTCTTCCTGCTCATTCCTGCTAGTAAATTATTCACTATTCAACCATATTTTCCTTATAAATTTATATCATGTTACAAATAGCAGAGAGGACATCATATGATCATTTTTGTCAGAATTCATTCAAAATTGCGTAAGGTTAAGACAAAACTATTATTTCTATTTAAGTTACATAAGCAAAGAAATATATTTTTGAACTTACCAGAGTGAATTCATTCCATGATGTTGACATTCTCAGCTGGGAACAAATATCTCTAGAATCAGACAAAAATGACATTTTGCTAAAAAATTTCAAATTATAGTTCAAAGAAACAAAATTCTGTAAAAACCTTTTTAATCAAAGACTTTTTAAATATTCTTCTTGTAATATTCAAACGCTTTGACCTTTCAGTATACCTAACATCCTTCACGAGCGTACTTGTTTGGTATTTCAAAGAAATGTTCATATAAATAGGTGATAATTGGATTTACAGTTAGCAGTAAATAAAACGTCAATATGGTTGGAAATTTTGTAAATTTGTGATTAATTTCAATGACTAGCAATATACAATGTACTTGTAAAATTAAATTCATAAAACTTTATTCTATTTGCACATTAATACATTGTTCAAAGTGAAGACTGGAAAATCTTCAACGAGTTCTAAAATTCACATCTTCCCTGAGTGGAGCACAGGGGAATAAGGGAAAAGACGCTGAATTTTAAAAATACATTTAGTTGAAGATTTCCAGTTCTTCACCTTTGAACGAGTATAAGTACCTATTTCTTCTGTAAAGTTAAGTTTCCTGTACCTAGGTAAATTCAAAGAGCACAGTCGACAAAGTTAAATAACTTTACGCATGATTGGTTAAAAGGTATGCACATTTGTGAACGATGTAATTTGATTGGTCTAAAAGCAGTTGAAAATGAGGCCTCATGTAGTGGGAGTTGAGGCCGTTTGAACCGATCTCGCACTGAAAATGGCCATTTATGGAACAATAAATGTGTAACACATGTATGATACAAATAAAATACAGAAATCAGCAATAGCTGTTTAATAATGTAAAAGTATGGGAAATCAGTTATACAGTCACTATGAAATGCTGTCTCCAACCTTTTCAAAAGTCCTGTCATTTTTCCCCATCATGTCTATGTAAATTAACTCTCAGTTTTTCGAACACCAATTTCTAAAATTCTTGAACTAATTTTCTGGTCCATCCAACAGTAATATAATGTATTTCACTCTCCATAACTCAAAAACTATTATAAATTAGCATAGAAATCAAATATCAATGAGTGTGAAAAACCAAAGGCCAGAACAATGATTGACAAGAAACTGATTACTTGTCAATGACAGGTAATTGTTTGCTTGATGTTTATCGGTTATTTACCTTTATTATTTCCACATCAAGATCTGTTACAGTAATACAATATAGGGCTTCGCTAAGCGCAGCATGATATGACCAAAATAGTATGAGATAGTGAAAAACTATATTACATGAGTTTTTCCACTTTTATCAAGGAACATTATAAACCAAAAATCACAAAAATCAGATGAAGATTTAAAAATTTACACCAAAATTATCAATAAACCCTTAATGACCCCCAGAAAAAATTGGGAGGGACCAGATTTCCCAAAATCAATCCCAACCTGTATTTCATATAGGGGACCATTGTGGTCAAATATTATAACAAATATTTGTGGTCGTATAAAAAGTCAATGCTGGCTCAGAACCGGTATTTCTCTGGACTTCGATGGCTCGAACTACCAATGCCACGAACTTATTTAACAGATCCCTCCGAGTTCAAGAAATTGAAATTCTACTGTACAAGAAAAGTGAATTTCTTGTATTTTATATAATATTTATGCAGAAGGCACAGAGATGCATTAGAAATAGGGCAGGGTGCTGCACCAGCCTATTTTAAGCTAGCTGGAACACTGGGAATAAAATCTGTAAAGATAAAAACACATCCCCTTTAGGCACAGTTCTGTTCTTCAATGGTTTTGGTTTTGGCACTTAAATCTACTCTCAACCTATTTGGATTATTGTTTCAAATTTCAACTTGTTCTGCCTTTATTAGTCACAACTGAACGAAACATGAATATCTTACATATCAAAATATGTAGGTAATACATGTACAGTATATTTGTGTAGGTAATGCATTCTTTACATAATATTTATTGACACAAATTTCCTTTATACAGAATTTGCTGCAAAGGAACAAAAAATTACTGAATATATTTCTTAAATGGACAATTCTCCTGTATTTAAATAAATTTCCTGTTGAAATGTTTTATTTTGATACATTACCTCTCCTGTTCTTTTTCCTTTTCAACAACATAACTTTCTTCTCTTTTTATTTCATTCACACGATTTGGAATTTTAACAGGAGCCTGAAAAGTTATAAGTGAAATATTGTATTTCACTCCTGTAAAAACCTTCAAACTATTACTGTTTACAAATCTGAATGGTTAGATAAGTTTTCACTTATTTCAAATAACCAAAGATGTCTCAGCAAACAAACCACGAAAACGATGGAATTCCACACCTGTCACTTCCTCAAAATACTCTAGCCATTTTCAACAAGAGTGGTTAAAATCATACAAATGTCTGAAAACAAGTCCATTAAGAAAGAGCTTGCCTTTTGCCAGCCATGTAATTCCAATGTCAGTGTAGCTGCTGGAGGATTATAAAAGGTGCAATGTTTGATGTGTGAAAAGCCGAAGCAAGGTCTGCCTTGTTATGACTTAGACCATTCAGATGATGTGTTGGTAGCAGCAAAGGGTACTGTACCTACATACATGTACATGTGTATCAGCATTCTATCCAAAAGCAGAAACTTGAATGTGATAATGAAAGTTGCAAAAACTATCCTTTTAATTTTTTCCCCCGAATTTGGATTTTGAAAATTGGTTTACACAAAATATCCCCCAAACCTGAAAAAGAAGGTCGGAGATCTCCCCCAAAGAAGTCTTAAAAGGTGAACAGTTATGCCTTAAGACATCTCAATCAAGACCATGATAGATTACATGGTGATTTCAAATGCCCAGGACATTCCGTGTAAAAGTAACGGCAATGACTCAATAATTATTGGCAAAGTTTGGACACATTAAATACCTCATGTAGTTTTATACCCAACAAAAGTGTGTTTCAACTTGGAAAGTTATATTCATGTAATTTCAGTTTTTCACTTTATTTAAAAAAGAAACAATCTATGGTTACGATCCCTTATGGTCTGCAATAAGGTTTTAACATTTTTGATTTTTCAAAAACCCCCACAGGGGTTGAATTTTGAAATTGTGAATTTAGACTTGTGACCTTAACTCCTCTTTCATTTTTCATCTTCTGCATCTCGTTAATATACAGTATTGTCATACACTGAATTTATATTTTGTAGATGTGCAGTACAGTTTTAGAATTCTTATTTTCAAAAATTGGAGTCCGTATAATTTATTCAAACACGATTGTGATAATGGTGCAAATGGATACAAATATGTGGGGAATGTGGGGATAGCTGTCATTTTCAACTGCTTCCATCTAGTTTAAGTACTGTCAATGCATACATTTTTTATGTTTACTGATACTGTGCAGAATAATGAGATTATTTCAACCCAAAATCAGAAACCTGGTCCAGAAACCAATGCAAACATAACTTGTTTTTCTATGGAACTGATGTGTAGCAAATATTTGAAGGTCATGAACAAAAAACTAGGCAGAGCAAATCTTTTTTCTTATCATCCCTTGAAAATTACAGCCAAACAAAACATGTATATACTTACAGTAACAGTCGATGGAGAGTTGATAGATAAAGAACTTGAACTAAATCTTCTTATTCTTGATGTATCAGCCTGCTTAAATGTCTGTGTGTGGCTGTAAAAATACATGGATATTAAATACTAGTCCATAACAGAAAGGTAAAGACCACCATTGTCGTGGCCATAATAAATTAATTCCTAAATTCTCATTCCTACCAGTCTAGGTATTAGCTCCAACCACCCCACCCCCCTTTTCATTTTTTAAATTTGCATTTTATCCTAAAAAACAAATCTACAGCCACAAATCTGTGTCTGTACCACAAAACAAAGAAAATGTTTTTTTTTACTCCAATATTTTATTCAAACATGGTTACATGTTATTCATCTATACCAAGGCTCACCAAACCGGGCGAAATGGGCGAAAAAGTTGCCTTTTAAAAGACGAAATTGCTCTAAGGATACCCCAAAAGCGAAGTTGAAGTCGCCCTATCATTTCTGATTCGTCTGTTTGGGTTTTAGATTTTTGTCAAATTGTCATAGGGTAAAGGAACATCTTGTGATGAAATAATCAAAACCTTTGTTTTTGTAACAACATAGGCAATTCTACAAAGCTGGACGTGAAAATAACTCATCAATCTGTTATTTTATTAGCAAGAAGTTGCAAAGTCGGAAACATTTTCTACTATCGGTGGCATTTATCGCAAAGGGAGATAATTCGGCTTTTATAAATTTGATTTGCCTCCCTTTGTCTAATTAATTCACAGTTACATTGTAGGTGTTAACTGACAACATGCAATATTGTAACAATAAAGATTTGATTTGAAAGGGATAATTGTAAAGTAAACAAAATAAAACAGATAAAGGAATGGAAAGATTTACCATATGGGCATAAGTTTTGATGAGGGTAATTGGAATACAGAATAATACCCCTATTATAAATAAAGAATAATTTTTTAAAAAAGATACAAGAATTAATGGAAAGAATTGAAAAAATAACTCTTCAGAAATTTTTAGCTAAACATCTCAGAAATTTTCAGGTACAAGTTCAATAGACAAACAAATGCATGTCACTTTCATCTTGAAACTAACCAAAACTCAATTTTTAACATTTTTTAATAATTCTATCATAAGATCTTAAACTTCACAAATTTTTGTAAGGAAAAATGGAAAATAAGACCAAATTTTTAATCAAAACAGAATCTGGAACCCCCTTCCAATGCAGTTCCTATTTCATCTCATTCTATTTTATAGCTAGTACACCAAAGGCAAAATTCAAATTATGATAATTTTTTCCCCCTATCATATAATTCAAACCACAGTATGACATGGAATAAAGTAAAAACTTAAATAAGGGTTTAAAATACATATATATATATATGAAGGCATGAAAACATTGCAGCGATTCCGGACTTCTCTCTTAAGTCTCCCCATCATGTCCTCACGTCTCCCTGTTTAATTGCAAGGGAGGTAACTTCTCCCTAAACTTTTGAAGTGTGGTGAGCCCTGTACACAATACAATGATGAATATAAACTGCAACATGTTACAGACACTACCACCTTACTTAAATATTCCTATCAGGTGCAAATTGAACAACAACATTAGCTATTTTGGAGTAATTTTGGTCTAGAATAACTCTCAGGAGTGTTGGGCTGAAATCTTGCATTCGTAAACTCTTAATTGTTATGAGGTCAAAGTGAAATACGTCTAGTTTGGGTTCAAATCATGGAAAATCACAACTGCCAGAACAGATATTTTTAGCATTTTTTATGGAAATAAGGGGCTCCGTTGCCACAGATAATGGGCTTCGGTCATCATCTTTGACCAAAATATACTTTGATCCTTTGCTTTAACAACTTGCACCTTAATGTAAGAGACAAAAGCATTGCTGCAAATCTTGGAGTTGGAAACCCATTGCCTCCAAAAATGCCATTTATTCACCAACCAGCCATCCCCTTGGTCACATAATATGCCCTACTTGTTCTAAACTGGGCTCAAATGGTATGGTTTTCGCTTTTTGTGTGCATCAATGTGTTATCTTTATGGATTGGACAACAATGACCTTTTGTAGATGTAAGGAGGCCAAGTAAAGCCAAGTATCTTAGATAAGGGTCAAAACCATCAAATGACAAGGTCTGCAGGGTAAGGGTTAACATTTATTACCTCCCTTGATTTCTAACTATGTCCTTATTAATGTTTGGTTCATCTGATATATATATATGCGGCAGGCGATTTAAAGTTTACAATCAGTAAAACCTATAATATGAAATAGATTCAAATTTTTCATTGTCCAAATTAGGGCCCCAGATTAGAACAAATAATTTTTAAAGGTAACATGATACAATATAGACATGGGAATTTTATCCCATGTGGGCATGGTTGGTTAGCAGGTTAAGTTGTATACTGCATAAATAAACAACATGGTTATACTTTAATACATTAACCCTAATTCCTGTAACCAGAGGTGGTAATTTTAGTAAATTAGAAATTGGTCAATTATGTTTAATTTTAAAGTGGTCAATATAATGTTGGATGAAACTATAAAAGTAAACCAAAAAAGCCTTGGATGGTATCTGACTGCTTGTTACTACGTAGAGAGGTACGTTCTCTAGGGAAAAAACTCCTTAAAGATTCAAAAAACGTATGGCTTAGGCAAACCTATACAAGATGCGTTAAAGAATATAACAGACGCAAAAAGGTTCTAAAGAAACAGTTCTTTAATTCAATTATTGACGATATCAATCAATTAGACCCAAAAGATCCTAAACAATTTTGGAAATCTTTGGACAAGATAAGAAAAGTTGATACACAGCCTGCCAGTTCTATATCAGAATCAGACTGGATAAATTATTATAGAAAATTATTGACAGAACAAAAGTCAAATAAAGATTTTAATAATGATGAAACTAGTTCTGATACATCGAATAACTCACTTGATTTTCCTTTCAATTGCTCGGAAGTAAAAAAGGGCATTTTGAAATTAAAAAATGGAAAAAAAGGTGGTACAGATATGATCTTAAATGAATTGTTAAAGACTGGAAATAGCACCTTAAGCCTAACTTTGGTAAAACTATTTAATAGAGTACTTGAAAGTGGCGTTTTCCCTAGAGCTTGGAACCACTCATTGATCTCTTCTATATATAAATCAGGAGACCCAAGTGACTGCAATAACTATAGGGGTATCTCCATAACAAGTTGTTTGGGTAAATTATTTACATCCTTATTACAACGCAGACTTTCAGATTTTCTTGAATCAAAAAATTTGATTAGCCCAAACCAAGGCGGCTTTAGAAGTGGTTATAGAACCACCGACCATATATTTATACTTAAAACACTTATAAATAGATATATGGGCAAACTCAAGAAAAATCTGTTTGTTTGCTTTGTAGACTTTAAAAAGGCATTTGACAGTGTTGATAGAAAGGCCCTTATTCATAAAATAAATAAAAAAGGGATTGGTGGAAAATTCCTAGAATTAATAAAAAACATGTATTCCAACACTGAATTTTCAATTAAAAAGGCCAATTATTATAGTGAACCTTTCCATGGTACTATAGGGGTAAAACAAGGGGACAGTTTGAGCCCCACCCTCTTCAATATTTTTATTGATGATATTGGTAATTGTTTACAGGAGAAGGCTGGAACTGAACCTGCTACTATTGGTAATTTTAAACTTAACCATTTACTTTATGCAGATGACTTAGTCTTAATATCTGAAACGCCTTCTGGTCTTCAGCACTGTGTAAATGCCTTAGAGTCATATTGTAAGAAATGGAGTCTTGACATGAACACTCAAAAAACAAAAGTTATGATATTCTCAAAGAACCAAAGGTTACAAGAAGATATACTCTTTAACTTTAATACTAATAATATTGATACAGTAAAAGAATATAAATACCTTGGTCTAATTTTCTCATCAAACGGAAAACTTATCAAAGCCTCTGACAACCTTAATGATAAAGCAAGGAAGGCTTTCTTTGGCTTAAAGTCGAAAATTCCGCATTCAGAAAATATTTCTGTTAAAAATTGGCTGAAATTATACCAATCTGTCATATCTCCAATTATAACATACGGCTCAGAGGTTTGGATATCTGATTTTAAGATTAAACTAGACAAACTAGACTCTGTGTCTTTTGAAAAAATTCAGAATATGATAACTAAAAATATTCTTGGTGTTCATGGTAAGACTTCAAATCTAGCTACACATGCGGAACTGGGAGTGTACCCACTATGCTTTAAAATATTTAAACTTATGTTCAACTACTATGTCAGACTTGAAAATTTGCAAAAAACTGATCGCCATAGTAATATGTATGATATATTGCATTCAGCATATGAGGAAGACAAATCCTTGGAGAATTTAAATTTTCCATCGTGGATAAAAAATGTACATCAACTAAAATCTTTATTTAACTTAGAATCCCTTGATATTTCACCTACTGATTTTATAGATAAAATCAGGTCATTTTATTCTACAAAAATTGTCTCTGAACTGTCACATATCAGAGAAACTGAATTTGGAAAATTACGATTTTATAGTAAAATAAATGATGGATTTGAATTGAAAAGGTATCTTGAGTTTAACTTTGATAAAAAATTACGCTCGAACCTATCGAAGCTTAGAATGAGCGCCCACTCTCTGGCTATAGAAACAGGAAGATATAGTCGACCCTTCACACCAGCCGAACAACGATTCTGCAAATACTGCAAGAATTTGGTTGAAAACGAAATACATTTTGTTCTTCATTGTCCTGGTTTGTCGGAGGTTAGGGATAATTTCAATAACGTATTAGAAAATCGAAACTCTCTTTCCGATTTGGAATTGATTAAAACCCTACTTAACCCACAAACTTTACAGGAAACAAAAGACTTTTGTAAATTTCTGAAAGTAATGTTTGAAAAACGGGACACTTTTTGATTGAAATGCATGTAACTGTCCTCTCCTTAGATGCTGAGTGTAATATACATATAATATTTGTAATAGTGTAGCTCTATTTCATATATTATGTATGTTCTTTCATTTCTATTTTGTCTGTTTTAGTTTTTATCTGTCTGCTTGGATAACATATCACATGTGTAAACTGTGCTTTCATCCAATAAAATTATTTGATTTGATTTGATAAAAGTATGGTTTTTGCCTTATTTATGATAATGAAAAACTAGCTAATCACCTTATATCTGGTGGACTTTGTGTAGTATTCACTAATATATTTATCATTGGTGCACTGTTTGATCTTTTGAGGTTTGAGTTTCCTTGACCATGTGTGTGGTTAACAGGAAGGTCTACTTCCATGCTATTCTCCCGTTCTAAAGACATAATGATCGTGCAATCCAGATGATCATTTGCAAATGTCTTTTCTTACTTTAGCCATGCTCTTTTATTCGATAATATATTATTTTGTAAGTCAAATTCTACAAAACAAGGACAAAATGTATGCACAAAAATGTTTTCGTCTATTGAGACGTGTTAATTCATCGCGTTTTATGCAATATTTGATTAGTAAGACATTATTCAAATTAGTCTACGGTATTTCTCAATCAGTCTCCAGGATGCAAACATTTTTTCATAATGTATTCTCTTTGCAATTTAAAAGAACGAGCCAATTTTAATCCTTTTTCGGGATTCATTCCGTCCCTTGGACCATCTGTTCCGAAACTGCTTTTGTTATCTGTTCAGTGATTGGCTAGTTTCCATACCGTGAACTATCTCGTTTTTTGTAATTTTATTCTACTTTTTCATTGAATTCTGATTTTGTTAATATTGCAATTTTGTTAAAATCAGCGACTGATTATTCCTTATTATTAGATAAGAAATTAAAGTTCAAATTAAAGATTGCAAAGTTCAAGCCAATCAAATTTGATGACACGTACAAAGAAGATAAATGTCGGCACGTGTCTGGACATTTCCCCCCGGAAAATATAGAAAAAATGTTTCTGTATTTTCTGATAAATAGCTAGTACAGTCAATCTTGCAAAAATGGACCCTAACCTCAAACTAATTGCAACAGACAAAATTAAAGTTTTTTTGTGTCAGGAAATGTAGAAGGATTAACTAAGAAAAATCCCCATGAAATGAATGCAAGCAGATAAAATTACAGCTGAAAAAAATTTTCATAGATGGGAATTTGCATTGGATAAGGGCGATAACTCTGTAAAAACTGTTTGAAATTTGGCCAAAATCCGAAACAAAATAATAATTACTGTTTTTATTTTTAGTCCATGGAAGTATCTTTCTTAATTAACAATCAGCCTCCCAAGTCAGGGTTTTGTATCCACGTTCGTTCCAACAATAAAACCCATGACATCACACATTCATATTTTCCGAGTTCAACATATCGCCACCTGGTGTGTGACCTAGAAAATTCTACTTGCGACGCAAATGGATTCTCTTTTGACCTTGAGAAGTACCAATGAAAATCGTTCACTTCCGACACGCAAAATATGAATGTGCGATGTCAGGTGTTTGTAGGAACGAACGCGGATACAAAACCTTGGGAGGATGTTAACAAGCAGAGGAAGAAAATTATTAAAAAAAGACAAAAACCTAGTTTTAGCAAGAATTACCTCCCTTGTTCCAAGATAGCCTTTCTACATATAAAGAGAATGAAACTTTATTAATAAGTACATGAAAACATTTTTCTTGTATTGTTTCCAGTGTAAATATTCATAATTATTCTAAAAAACTTTAATCATCGTTACTAAAAAGGTGAAAAATGGTTACAAAAATATTGTCAAGTTCTTTTGTATCTGTGATCAAAGTTTGAAGTTGCTAAAAAGACTCACTAGACTGAAATTTCCTTAGGCTCCTCTATACTGTTACCTTATTAAAGTTAGATGTTGTTCTGGAGTTATGTCGCCTTGTCCATAAAAAAATCAAATATGCATGAAAAATCACAAGATTAGCAATTATCTGGTAAATTGAAAAGCGTGTCGACTTCGACATGCTCAATATATCTTGTTAAAATTTGAAACCTACTATGTTAAGAAAAGTATCTTTTAATGGTCATCTGATAATCAGTGCTAAGCATATAGCTTCAACTGTATTTTGTGTTTTATTTTAATGAAGTTTACCCTTGACTTAATGAATAACGCCAAGTAAAAAGCCTGCATAGGAGATTTGAAAGTCTAATTATGAAGTTTCCAGCGGTTCGATTTTCATGGACATTTTTTCTGTGTATATTTAGTGCAATTTAGATTCAAAATATCTTCTGTTTGAGGTCAAATTTTATTTTGACTGGAGTAAAACTTGTATACACGTACAAAATGCGGAAATTTGATTGGCTCTAAAATATAAGTAAAAATATTCCTGTATTTTCCGGAAAAATACTATTTATATACATTCAAAATACGGAACGATGTTATTGTCTCTATCATATTATGAAAAGAAAATTAGACCAAATTAGACCTTAGTCGTCTCTGTTAAAACATCATATATTTTTCTCAAACCTCTAGATTTTGTTGTAAAATTAAACAAAAATCTGTACAATTGGAAAAAATTCACTTTCAGCAGTACTGAGAGGGGGTCAATTCTAAGTTCGCATATGGTACACCAAAATTTATATCAATTGCAGTCTATTCACATATTAATTTTTTTTCAAAGTTAAAAAATACTCCGACATATTACTGTGCGTCCAGCTATATACATGTTAATGTTGCGTTATCTTTTCCGGTGCCCTCTTCAGAGCTATACTCACTCATCGTTTCTGTAATTGCAACTTATTCGCATACCAATTATGTTCAAAGTATAAAAATGATCCGGCATATTACTGTGTATCCAGTATTACATATAACAGCGGTAGATCCAGGCTTATCAATAGGGGGCGTATAAACTTGTTTGCAGAGTGGAGCAAGGCAAAAATAGGACGAGGGCTGTGGGGGCCGCCAGAGGCCCCCAGAAGCTCTTGGATAAACGCTGCAAAATCCTGCATTCTGGACGATTTCGTGGATATTCGTCCGGATAATTTCAGAGGAAATGACCAAATTCATCCTGAACCGAAAAATACTTTTTAGTAATATTGCCTGAATGACATTGTTTTTAGGGACATTTTCTAATATGTCTAGTCCTTCAAATACAGGCAATATAACATCTTTAAGGGTTCCCCCCGGGGGGGGGGGACAACATGGTTGACAATTTGGGATATTACAGACTTAAAATTATGGGCAGTGATATTGTATCATTATACCGAACTAATAATGAAAGCTCAAGAAGGTTATTCCCCAGTGAATAATAGTATTATTCACTGCTAATATATATCATGATGATGTGACCCAATCTTCATAGAAAAAAAGGTTGACCTGAGGATTCACTTCTTAGTGTTTTTCAGGAGGATAAGTCCCCGGTGAATAATAGTATCATTCACCAGTTATTGTTTTTCAAGATGGTTATTCCCCGATGGATTCCACATCACATGATTAGTTATGAACCAATCATTTCATTGATATATATGTGAAGTATAATAATATATAATGGCTCCTACTAAGTAAAGGAGGTAAACCTGTTTCTACGGGTAAAGGGAAAAAACGCATGTCATGGTTACTCTTTGTGTTCGAGTGCTTGAACTAAAGAATTAAGGAATGAAAGGATCCAGTGTGCACGTAGTGATCTCGGGTGATAAAACTCACTAGATAGAGAAGTGTCTAGACGTCTAAAGCTGGCATACCATATTGAAAACTCAACGCAGGAACACCACACCATGCTGCAAGCACCGAATGAACAGTAATTCTAGCTTGAGCTCCCCACCTGGATCCACCATGCACTGTTATAACATTATCTTTTCCAGCGCCTTTTTCCGAGTTCTTCTGAATTCGTTTTTATTTAATTAATTGCAGCTTATTCATCATGTTCAAATACCTAACCTGATCACAGTTCAAAGATAAAATAATGAGCATGGTGAAAAAAAGCTGGTGAAAAACTGTATAAAACCAATATAATCAGCACAAAGATGGAAGCTATAACACCAAAAGCAAAATCAAAATAAGGTTCACATCGCCTGTGAGACGAAACCCTACTTCTAACAAATCAAGAGTTTTCGACCCGATTACACTTTGTGGGAAGTTTAAGCATATCGTAAATCCTCAAGTTGGGAGGATCAATTTACCATTCTAATATCATTATCATTAGCACTTTCGTGTACAGATTTTTATGTAACCGTGAATTATGTGAACTTTAAAATGAAAAAAATATCTTTTTTCACACGAAATTGTTTATTTTTACAAAGAAATCATGTAATTTGTTGGTTTGTTTAGTTGGGGTTTAACGCCGTTTTCAGCACATTTGGCTATTTCGCGGCGGCCAGTTTTTATTGGTGGAGGAAGCCGGAGTACCCGGAGAGAACCTTCGGTAGGAAAATTGGCAATCCTTGTCAATTAAGGTGGGAGTCGAACACACCTCGCCACAGGTGAGATTCGAACTCACAACCGCAGTGTAGACAGGCTAGTGATCATTAGTAGTCATGACGAACTACCTAGACCACTCGGCCACCGAGGCCCCAAGAAATCATGTAATAAAAAGGAAACAACAATTATGAAAATATTGTACTCCGCAATACAAATTTACGTAGACAACACACACTTGATTTTGAACGACCTGACGCGAAACATGTTTAGAAATTGAAACAGGGCGATATAAAAATATAATAAGAGAAGAAAGAATATGTAGAAAATGTGATTTAAATGAAATAGGAGATGAATTCCACTTTTTCTTAAAATGTAAGCTAATCATTCTCGGAGAAACAATTTATTTGACAATAGTATTAAATAAGCCTGACTTTCTTGAAAAAGAACCATTAGATCAAATAATGTTTTTGTTAAATTTTAACTCTGAACTTTTGACAGAAATAGGAGACTTTATAAAGCAATCTACAGAATTGCAAAAATGGGGTCCTTGTTGGTCAAAGTATTAACAGTATTAATAATAAAAGGTGATTTATGATGTATTTTATATCATATATTTTGAATTTGTGATTTTATGTTTGTTTGTTTGTTTGTTTTCTTGTTCATGTATTTGCTTGACCCACATGGATGTAATTTTGCAAATAAAGAATTTATTATTATTTATTATTTATTAATTTTTCCTGTGTAAATGATGAATTACATAATTTATGAAAATAGGTTTTATTCAAAATGTGCTTTTAAAAGGACAGATTGCACCATATTAATCGCAAGAGAAATCGAACGACTAAACAAATGTCAGTCTATACATATAGGACAACTCAAATGAGCAAAATTAGCTTATTTGTCCTATTAGATTAGAAATAATTCATGTGGGTTACATAGCTGAAGTCATTTACATATGGGTTTGGTCTTCATATCGCTCGGTATAAAATATCCGAATATATAGAACCAGCCCATGTGTAGATTACTTCTACTCTAAAGGCAAATATATTAAAAAAATTAAACGAGAAGACTAATTTTAACTCTGCAAATATTGTTATCTAAATCAGATACTAGTAGATGATGAAATTCATTTTTTCCTTATATGTACGTCCTATAAGCATCTTAGAAAAGATTTTTTTCAAGAAGATTGAAAATTTGGTAACTTTAGACCATACTACTTTTAAATCACAACAATTTTTAATTGAATGTCTGTCTTCAGTTGAAATTGTAAATCGTTCGGCTCCATTCATAAATAAGTCCGGACTACTGAGTGGACTCAAACTCGGCATAATTTTGAGATTTGAGTGTTTTTTGATATTACATTGTCTTTGTTCCTTACGTATTATGCCATCAACCCTTCATGGGTAAAAAAGAATAATATAAAAATAACTAACAGTAGAGCATGATTTGAGGCCCAAAATTAACTACCGCACCATTGACCAGTGGTCGAACCAGGAATCGTTGGTACACCAGTCCACCGCTTTACCATCTGAGCTAAAGGACTATTCTACTAGCCTGGCTTATGGAAGGTTTATATATTATAGGGTTCTATAACATCTATCGTTCACCGGAGGACACTTTCCCCGTCTACGATGACGATCTATTCTTTTGGAAAACCGTGGGCGTTTCAGTAGGGTGCCAACGTAGCAGCAGAGCATTTCTCCAGATTACTTACCACACCAACCGGGGATCGAACCTGGAACCTTTGGCTCACTAGTCCAGCGCTCTAACAGCTGAGCTAAAGGAGTACTCCTTTAACTCAAATGACACCTTTGGGCAGTGGAATCCTTAAGCTCAGTTGGTAGAGCTGTAGACTAATGAATCGATAATTTTGGGAGACTAATATCCTGAAAGTTCTTCGTGGTCATATCAGTAGTCACTGTTTGGTTCACGTTTCTCCATTCTTGCCCACATTCAAGAATATCTGTGGTCAGGTTTTTCTCGTCTTTTCCTTAGGCTTGCACTTCGCATCTTGTTTTAATCATTATTATTAAACGATTAAATGTGTATATTTTGTGCATCAAAATATGTTAGCGTATCATATGTATTATTTCCAGATGCCTCTGCTGGTGGACTCCAAGTCCCCGAAGGTATCAACAGCTCAATGGCTAGTATTTCGATACTAGCGTGAAATACTTTATAATTTACTGCAAGGATTTAAATAGTATTTAAATCCTTGTTTATTGCTATGAAAATGTTAAATTTTGTAAAAGTTCATTATAAATCCATCGTTCACCGCTACCCAAGTCAGAATCACGGACAGAAAATAACATAGAGCGCAAAACACAAAGACACAACAGAAAACAGGATAGTCTGACTAGGTATAGTACACTGAACAGGGTTGGGGTTAAACTGGTTTTATGGGTACCCAATCCTCTCCCTTATCTATCCCGACACTCTGGTGTATATAGGCATACTATAAAGGACCATTATGACTACCAGCAAGGTGACCACTACGAAACATCACTGCTTGACCCTTTTGAATCTCTAAAAATATCTTAAGCTGATTTAATACAAGAGACATGCAACAACACTCAATCCAATAATATCCTACTAATATACCAAAACGAAGGTAACAGGCTACTATCAAAAGCAGTCTTGATGAACTGCCCTTCCCATATACTTTAGAACTATGGTAAAAAGCTTGATAAACATTGTCAAGAATGTAAAGAAAGTGGGGAGAAAAGGGGGGGGGGTTTCTATATTAGATTGATAGTCATCATTTCATATTCAGAATTGTTTCCTTTTATAGATTCTACAAGTTTATGGGCATACGATACAAGGGTAATGAGAAGTAATAACGTCGCCAAGAAATACAAATTGTGATGTAATAGTATCTCTCCAAAAAACCCTTATATAACAACCTAAAATTTGAGGTTTTTCTCCAATATGTCTGTAATAAGCAAATGGACCCCCAAATTTTTATTTTAGAAAAAATCAGTACAGAAGTTTTTTCTAAATGCATCTGAAGTTACCAAATGATCATCAATATTCCTTATTTAACAAAAACATTGCATAATTTTCTAATTATTTGATCAATATTTGCAACCAATTATCAGAGAACAATGTCTATGTATTTGGGAATAATTTACAAAAGACTTGGTGAAGTTCATCTTTTTTAGTAAAAACCTTATGCAGTTTTTGTGTGAAAGTTTAGAAAAATGAAAATTTTTGGCTGAAATATATCAATATCAATATCAGTGTCAAATAAAAAACCTTAGTCATGACAGTATGGTTTTCTTTGCACATATAAATAGTATATATGAAAATTGACCATATGGTAGAATTTCAGCAAAAAATCAGTAGAGGATCATTACTGTATCATATTCCCTTAAGTACATATTATGTTTGCAAATTTATTTTTTTTAAAGTTGACATAAAAAAGTTTATCATAAAATATTAATACCCTGTAATAGCACATCAAGATTTTCTCCCAAGACTTTGAAAGTGGTTTTATTACCATAACAACACTGGGGACATTTTAAATATTTTGATCCTCAAATGCTGGCTGTCAGAATACTATAATGTCAACCATAAAACAACAGAGCAATCTCAAAGTAAAACGGATAGGAGCAACCTGAAAATGTGATTTTTCTTCTTTTCTCTTGCATAAGAATAAATACTTGCTTGTAACTGTTAGTGTGTATATATAAACATTCCAAGTAATAATAAAAAATCTTTTAATAACCCCTCATCTAACATAACATTATATAATCCAGGAAACTATAAAATGAAATACATGCGTCTACTTATAATGAAATTGATAATATGCATACACTGTTCCCTCTGAATTTAAGGATGATCGCTGGTCTAATAGGAAATAAATAGGATTTGAAATAGGGGTTTTACTTTTAGAGAACATATGAATAGTAAACAAATAAGCAAGAAAAAAATATAGGTTCATGTGCTCATTTTAGAGCTATAAGGCCTTGAAAATTTGCAGGAAATGGGTTTTCTCTGGATTTTTCATTGTCTTTGCACTGACAACTTCAGTCTCTCAAAAATGTATGAAAAATTAAAAAGGATTTCATAAAATTTTGTCAAATACCATTTTAAGGTATATATGATTGAATTATAAGAAAAAGTGGGGGTTCATGGGCAAAAAATTTCATGTTTAAGAAATGGATAAAACCTGAGGATTCCAAAAATCTGGCAAAAAGACCAAAACATGACCAGCAAGCATCCTTAACTGTCTAATAAGCTACTGACCTCGTAAAAATTGTAAAATCTAGTCAAGAGGTTCCTAGCACCTTGGATCGCTCAAATGGGTTTTATATGCACAACAAAATGTTTGACTGTGATGGTGCAAACTGATAACTCTTTAAAGTGTCCATCTTTATTGTTGGTCTGGGTTATCGAACACACTTCTGTAGGACCATTTACGGACCATTGCTGCAGATTGGTTCCAATAGTCTCAGTGTTTTTAGACAATAAAGTTGAAATAAAACAAGAGGCTCCCAGAAGCCTGTATTGCTCACTTGGATTCAATTTGCCAATCAACATCAATGAAAGCATCTAAGAAACAAAACTCTGTATTATTGGGACATAATTTTGAAAGAGGACCATTGCTGCAAATTTTGGTTCCAATTGGCTCAGTAGCTCCAGACAAGATTTTTAAATGAATATCCCATAGGGTCTTATGTTAAACTAAGTTTGGCTGTGGTGGCCATCTTGGTTGATCGTCAAGGTCATTGGACATAGTTTGAAAGAGGACCATCTCAAGACCATTGCTGCAAAGTCTGGTTCGAATTGGCCATGTAGTTACATAGTAGATTTTTTAAACTCATCCCCCCTTTTTTCTATTGTTAGTCACAGCAACCATGTCGGTTGGAAGTTGGGGATGCCAGAAACATTTTTGGAAGGCCACCAAAGCATCATTCCACCAAACCTTGGTCCCAATTAGCTGTGGTTTCAGAGGAGAACATCTTTGATGGAAAGTTTATGCCCCCCTTATAGGCCCGGTGAGCTAAAAATTGAAACAGATGACAGATGCCAAATGTTCAAATGGACTTTTTAAACAGGTGAGAAAAAAATCACTTCCTCCTTGATTCAATTTTGCTAAAAGTTCTAGGAAGAGTATCAGGGTTTGCATTTGGCTTCAGCAATGTCGCAAAATGCCATTTTTTATTCCATCTGGTGAATGAATTTTATAATTGACAATATTTCTGGTGGAGAAATTTGTTTATCTATTTTTTAAATATCTGCTACATCAATTTTTACACTGATGACTAAAGAACATTATCTGCAAATTTTATATAGTTATCTATGATAACAGAATATGATACTTTTAGGCTAATTAACCAAGCTGTTTGAAAGTAAACAAACACATGAATCAAGAACTCCCATTTTATACTTAACTGTTGACTGACCAACCTCTACATGCTCTAGGGATAATTGAGTTATACTTGAATCAAATAATATTCTATTATTTAATTTTGATAAGGTAATTATTGTGTGCATGCATTTTGTAAAATTTAAAAGTGTGAAATTAAAGTTTCCATTCTGCAAGGTTTGGGAGGTCACATCTGGTTCTAATTTTAACAAACAGACGTAGAAATTGATGTTTGATTAGGCTTGCTATCAAACTTAAAAGCTGTGGGAGGAGCGATTACACAAAATAAGTACCTTATTTTCACCACGAACCTTCCTGCTTGTCTGCCATTTACTCAAACTATAAGCCGGATTTGCACAGGCCAAAAAGTTTTACACAAATCTGCCTTCTTACACATAAAATTGTCATATGAGGTAGAACTATATCAATGTAAAGATTGGCAGATTTATTTGTAATAAATTATTCCATTTAATTAAACCAGTAAAGGTAAAACTTGTCACAAAAAATCTAGTTTCAATTTTATCTCATTTTATCATATTTGAAATTGTATCAATTAATTAAGTACAACAGATCTCAATTTTACAGTTCAAACAAAAATAGGTTTTGATGTCCTATCACCACTAAGAACTTAAAACAACTATATATAAATCTCATAAAACAATAATAAAATATATTTGAAAAAAAAAACATGAATTTCTGCATTCACTTACACACTTTTCATGCATCCATTATTCTACAAATGTTAACAGACAAATGACTTGAATAATCCACTTTTTGAAAAACTGAGATCAAAATCAAGCAGCTCAAAGGATGTTTTGTTGTCTAGACAACCAATAATTTTGAAAACTGGACCTGCTACTAATGATGCTGAATATGAAACAAAAATTTATGAACTAAGTGGACAAAGAAAATTTAAACTTTTACAAACAAATAAAATCACTATCATTCAATATTCATATATATGACAAAAATCATCATTTCCCCTCCAACTCACAATCCAATCAATTTGCCATTACAGAATCAAGAGTTCTTGGAAATTATATTATGTCTAAACCAAAACTGAAATGGTAAAATATTGTTGGTTAACAATCCAAAGTTCTTTATTTTTTTAACCACTTACATAAAAAAAGATTATGAAATAACAAATTGTTCAACTAACGTAAAACAAACATTATATCTAATCAGATAAAATTTTAAAACAATCTATCAGCACCAAACTTCATTCAGCTGCCTCTTCTGAGTTACTTCGGTCAACACATACACGTTACTCTTCAGTCACAAATGTTCAGTGTCTTCAACAATAAACTGTCATTCATCCTTTCTTACTTTCATCCTGTTATCTTTAGAAGAACACTTTTCTTCCTTCTTTTTTAAATCTTTCACTAAGACTTAAGCTTGTCTGAAACAAATTAATACTCAAACTTAAATCTTAATGGAAGTCTTTCATAAAATCATGCATAATGTATTACGGATGATTTAGTTTGCTTCATTGCATTTTACACCTCTTTCAGTTGACAGTCAAAATAGTGTGGGGTTTTTGGTTGTTTTTTTTTTTTTTTTTTTTTTTTGGGGGGGGGGGGGGGGGGGGGGGGAAGGCTGTAGTGCTGGGAGAACCACCTCCCATCAGATATGTCATCAATGTCTGTCAATTAAGATTAGAACTAATTGTACGTTTTAATTTAAACTTTAAAATCAACTGTTTACAGGCTAGTGATTTTTTGTTGTTTTAATGAACTACCTACATGTATACCATTAGGCCAACGTAATTTCATCTAGTGATGGTGTTTTATATAAGAAAAAACTTGCACACAAACTTGTACTATAAAACGACTTATATTTCACCAAGTTAAAGCTGATTAAGGATAATTAAACTCAAATATGCGCTATAATAAATACAACAATGAATGTAAGAACAGGGCACTAAGTGGCACCTAATTTCATCACCATAGTGACTTAAATATACATTTGGTGCCTTTTAATTCATACGTCACCAAATTGGTGATTAAATGTTTTAACTCTGGTGACCCATTGAATCCAGATTTTAGTCCCATCCCTCATGCTTTGAATGTTAAGAGAAAATTGATCATGTCATGCACGTATATGACAGATTTTTAACCACAAGACTCACGACAATATCTTTAAAAAGCCAAATTTCAAGTCTGTCAGTAATTTAGCCTGGCGTCTAAAAGTTTTATTCTAGGATCTAGGAGCCAATGGCGCCTTGAACCAAAACTGTATATAGAGGCCTATAGAACCATTTTTTTCATCATAAAATGTTTGTTTCTGCATATCCTATTTACATGTATACTATGCAAACATTAACAATTCAGGGTGGTCACTCAAGAATTTTTGCAATGAAAAGTCCCTGAATATAAATTAAATAAGATCTATGGTTTTCAGGCCATGCACACACGTATGTTTTGCTGACTTTACCGTAATTTAAATAAAAATTAAAGTTTGTTTTTGCACAAAAACATATGTCTCCCCCACCTGCATGTACATTATCAGGAGGGAACATAAAATAGTTGTATTACAAACCTAATATCAAATATGCAATTAATTGGATTTCATAATGAGTGAGAAAGAAAGAGGTCTAAGCATGAATATTAATTTCTTCCATCCTGTCCTAAGGCAAAATGGCTAAGTCCATATTTTACCCTGGTCAACCTGTTGTAAATACGGCGCGAACACAACGCGAGAACGTTAAGTACTTCCGATATTGGAACGTAAAGACTTTGTGATGTTACATTTGTATACTTGGGCAATGGCAATCGAATACAATTTATAACAGGTCGAACGACTTTGTTATTTTCTTCACCTATTCTCGATTTAACTCTCAGAAATTGATTTTTCACAAAGACCAGAATACATGCATATCTGCATACCCTAACAAGTACTCCTGCCGAGTTTCATCCAAATCTGAAGTAGGATGCACAAGTTAGAGTGATGACAAAATATCTACATATGCCAACAAGTATTCTTGCAAAGTTTCATTCAAATCCAAAGCATGATGCATAAGATAGAGCGATGACAAAATTTTGTGACAGACGGACAGACAGTACAAAAACAAAATGTCTCACCACCTCAGTGACGGGAGACGACAAAATTTTGTGACATACGGACAGACAGTACAAAAACAAAATGTCTCACAACCTCAGTGACGGGAGAAGACAAAATTTTGTGACATACGGACAGACAGTACAAAAACAATATGTCTCCCCACCACAGCTGGGGGAGACGTAATAAAAGACCAGAAATGCACTTTCATTTCGGAAAAAAATTTCTTGGAATTTCAAGTTACTGTGGTAGTTGAAATATGTGTTGTTTCAATAAATATTTGAAACAGAGAATAAAATAATGGAATTCGGACAATTGTCCATTTCCTCAATATGACAGTATGAAGTCAGGCCTGTCAAAATCAGGAGACTGGACATTCATTAAAAAATTACAAAATGCACAAGGGTGTTTGTGACTATTTTGACCTAGCTATTATTGAAATTAAAGTTAATGTAAGAATCAGTATTTTCTGCCTTTACATCAGATACACTCTTATCAACAAGAAAGGTGATTTTGAAATTTAAATCAAAAAATTGTTCAGATGACCAGCCTTTTATATCTGATTACATTGTACAGTGTTTGAATCTCTTGATATTTTAATTCCTTTTATTACTGAATTTAAGGTGATGACGAGTTCTGGATTAAAATAAAATTCCTTCCTCATCGGTTTCATTGCCCATAAAAAGATACAGTAGAATCTTGATGGGGTCTATGAAATGAGTTCAAGCCATCTAAGTCCGGAAAAAATTTGGTTCCGAAACAGCTTTGACTTTTGGATAAAGTTTGGTAACTTTCCATATTTGACCTTGTATCGAGACATGTCCGTGCAAATTGTTTTTTTTTTTTAAATTTGTATGTGGAATAAAACCATTTATTTTTGTATATATATTGATTTCATGTTCATTTCCGTCTTTTCATTATTTAATAAATAAAACTTAATGATGAGTGAAATTCATTCAAGGAAATAGCATTCACTTTTTTTCATACCAAATGAAATTTTCTCTAAATTATTTTCAGCTTGGATAACTTTTGAAAATTAAAAAAAATAACTATTTATAAATATCCCAAAATTTTTAACATCTAATTTAGATTGTTTAATATAACCGATCGCTAAAACAACATCCACTTATCAAATCTTAATGTGGAAGTAATTATGGTAAATCACCGATAATCAAGTGGATTATAACAATTACCTGTAATTGACAAGTACATTTGTAATCACCTTCTTGTTAATCATTAATCATCTGTTTTTTCACACATATCGATATATTTGTCACCTAGGCCAATTCAATACAAAGATATTGAGACTAAATCACATTATATTATTGTTGTACGGACCAGAAAATCTGTTCGAGAATTCAAGAAATCAGTGTTCGAAAAACCAAGAGTTGATTTACATACACATAATGGAAAAATGAACCGGACTTATTTTTTGTGTCTATTGCTTTGAAAACTTACAGATGGTTGAGCAAACAACTGCTTTTCCATGGTATATGTCACAGATGCTGTGGGCTTCAGTTGCTAAAATTTGATAGAATACATTATGATTTACTGTATGTAATTTTAAAGATTTATTATCAGAAATTCAATTCAAAATTTCACATTTTCAAGCCTTTGCCAAAATGCCGTTGTTAGGATGATGCAACTGTTGGTTCTCATAAATTACTCAACTTTTAACTTTTTGGAGGAATACATGTATATAACGAATTATTTGGACATAGTTTATTATAGTCATTACTAAAAATCAGACAGAAACTTAAGAATTAATAATAACCAGATGACTTTACTTTATTCCACAGAAATTTTCAGTTTACTCTTGATCTGATAAAACTTGATAAGACTTGAAAGGAATTGATATGGATGATTTTTTCATTGGATTTTACTTTAAAATTTATTTAATCCTTAGGAAAGATGCCTCAAGCACAGACTTTTCTTTCATCAGCCCTCATGTAGTTTTTGGGTTAAAATTCTTTGGCAAAAAGTACTAGTAAGACAAAACTAGAGACTCAGAGGGATGAGCCTGTATCGCTCACCTGGCAGAAACAAGAATTGCCCATGGCGGCTATGTTTGTCGCATGTTCTGGACAAAATGAGAAAATTTGTAAAAACCTCCCACAGAAGCTTCTTATCAGGTTTCATTCCATTTGGCCTAACAGTTCCACAGAAATTTTTTTTTTTATATCAACAAATGAGAAACAAGTATTTTCTATTGTGGCCATGTTTGTTACCCAAGGATGAAATGAAGAAACTTTGTAAAGAACCTCCCATAGATGATTCCTGTCAAATTTCGTTCCATTTGGCCCAGCGATTTTAGAAAAGAAGAGTTTTTTATATCAGCCAATCAGAAACAAGAACTGTCCATGGTGGCAATATTTGTAGTACGATCAGGACAAAATGAGGAAATTTGTAAAAAACCTCCCATAGATGCTTCCTGTCAAGTTTCGTTCAATTTAGCCCAGTAGAGAAACAAGAATTTTCCATAGGGCCATGTTTGTTGCCTGATCAGGATGAAATAAGGAAACTTTGTAAACAACCTTCCATAGATGCTTCCTATCAAGTTTTGTTCCATTTGGCCAAGGGATTTCAGAGGAGATTTTTTTTATATCAACCAATCAGAAACAAGAACTGCCCATTACTGCCATATTTGTAGTTCGATCGGAACGAAATGAAGAAACTTTATAAAGGACCTCCCATATATGCTTCCTATCAAGTTTTGTTCCATTTGGCCAAGCAGTTTCAGAGGAGAAGATTTTTGAAAACTCACTAAGGGGCCAGATAATCGTGTCGGATTGTACAGGGTGTCGGAATACTCAGGTTTCATTTTTGAACAAGTATACACAACATCACGGGAAATAACTGTGTGTGTGTCATGAATGTACATGCATGACGGTTTAATTATGAGACTTGTATGTAAAAGCAATAGGAGGAAATACATTTAATATAACACATATATCATAATAAATATTTAAATATAACTTTTCGTCCAAATTTAAATCTTTTCTAGCCCATTTTGGTGAAGGAGAGGCATTTTCCAAAATTCTCTTTTTACATTTAGATGTTGTAGCCATGTTGTATAATACTTGACTGATTTTTACAAAGAAACTGAAAATAACTCACATTAAAATTTTTATTTTTCATATACATGTAGGTAAACTTACCTGTAACCCTTAACGAGCCTCAACTCACCTTCTGATCTATAAATTTTTATGTACACAATCATGTCAATTTGTTTGATGGTTCACGGAAGTGACAGGTTTTGGAATACACAAGTTTTTTTAACAAAGATTGTTAGACATTTTTGGGACCGGAAATTTTTGTCGGATGTCACAAGTTGTCGGAATACTCAGTTTACGGAAGTGACAGGTTTCGGAATACACAAGTTTTTTTAACAAAGATTGTTAGACATTTTTTGGGACCGGAAATTTTTGTCGGATGTCACAAGTTGTCGGAATACTCAGTTTAGGATTAAGCAAGTTGCACTGTACAAACATCCTTCCAAGTTTAAGGACTCTGGATTGAAAACTGTAGGAGGAGTTGATTACACAAAATAGGTACCCACCCAGCCGACCCGATTTCTATAGAGCCTTAAGCAAAATTTTTTTTTAGCAGTAGTGGTACTCTTACCTGTATTTGCTGTCTTAAATTTGGCTCTTTAAGACGATTAAGTCTTCTATGTCTTCTATTCCTGCTGAAAAGTGTAATAATATGTCTTTTTAATGTAATTTTTCAAATAATGAATAATTCTTATATAATTATACCTCAATATTCACAATCTATATTAAATAGAATTATGAATAAAATCACTATTTTTAAAATATACCAAAAGGTGATGAATAATTTCATGACCATCATCCTTCTGGAAAATGTCACTGGCAGTAATCATTTTCCTGTCTTATTCCAGAGAATTCTGGGTTTTAGTGTATAGGGCCCAAATATTTCGAATGATTATTTAGCGACGAAAAATGGAAGCCTTGGGAATATTCTTATGCTAATGTTATATTTTCTCCCGAAAATTAGAAATTTCAAAACATATCGTTTAACAAATTTTCTTAGTGATAAAACAAAACAGCAAATAAAACTTTAGTATACTGATACAATACATTGTTTTATAATAAAATATGAAATGGCTAGGAGGACAAAAGCAAGTTTATTGTTCCCCTCAGCTTTGCCTTGGGAAATAGCTGCTGCCTCGGTAAACAATTAAGAATAGCAATGTATATTTAATATTCTGCGAGTTTCAATGAAATATATTCACTTATGTAAGAGTCTTTCAGTAAATGGAGGCAGACAGACAGACAGAAACACCCCATTACTACACATCTCCCAGCTTCCCTGGCAGGAGATATAATGAGTTGAAACCTAAATGTCTACGGACATATTTGGAGTCATATAAAATGTTTAAAAATCATAATTTCTAAGTCCTCAGATATGGTTTTAAAATATTACAATTAACAGCTGTTAAGCTATGATGACTAAAGAAATGCATGTAGTAGATTGATTTTTCCAGTTTTAACTTACCTTTTTGGTGAGGTATTTTCTACATTTACTGTTAATAAACCATCATCATTAACTGGTTTTGGCTGTCTCCACCTTTAATAACAGACGATAGTAAACACGTTTGAAGACACGATGTAGATGGCTGTTAATTGTAGATAGATATTAAGGGGTGGGGGAGGGGCTAATAAATGTTAAACTTTAAATGGTTGAATTTGGAAATTAATAATATACTTTTTATTTCCAACCTTTGGCACATGCAACATATAGATCTTATTTGAGACTTGTTTAAATCAAAAAGAATTTTTTTACGTACTACTACAATTAATTTCCAACTTTACAGTATTCATGAAACACCTATCTTGCTGAATTTGTTGTTGCCTATAACATCAAATACAATCACAAAATATCCCACTAATTTTAACCAAATCATTTCTAAAAATGTAGAATTACAGATCCACAAACCAAATGACAAGACTCCAATGGTTTACAAATTATAGATTTACATATAGATTTCTCACAAAATAAACTTACCGTCGTCTTTTAACTGGTGGCTGATCACTCTGTAAAGTTAATAGAAAGGACTTTAATACCTTGTGAGAGGTGAAATACCTAGATATCCAGACAAGAAGAATTTTCAATGAATTTTACCATTTACCTTTGGGTCAGGTGAGTTAAAAACTATAGGTAGATGTTAATATAAGAAAGTTTTATAAAATTTTGTCATTTTTTTGTGTCAAAATGATCTTGCAGTCAATTTAGTAAATTTGGGGTTTTTATCATTTTTTTAGAACAAAGTGGATATAATTTCAACTTCTTTGTTATAAACGATTGAAAAAATACATATTAAAGAATTTTAAAAAGAAACAAGAGGCTCCCAAGAACCTGAATTGCTCACCTGTTATCTTTTGTGTACCAGTAGATCTTGCATCAATGATTATTTTTGCTATTTAATGTATAACATCACAATTTTCTCCTTAATACGACCTGTACAGCTAAAATATAGAATCCTGAACCCAAATAGATATGGTTGCTAGGGACTTTTTCATTGGTTGCTATGGACTTTTTCAATGACCGTGACCTTTCCTTTTGACTTGTACAGGTAAATTATAAGGTCCTTAGCCCAAACATAAATGGTTGCTAGGGACTTTTTCATCGGTTGCTGTGGAATTTTTCAATGACCTTGACCCTTGACGTTCCATTTTACTTCTACAGCTACCATTAAATTTATTTCAAGTAATGCCTTAAACATCTGTGGCAATGTCAAACCATTTTTTCTGTTTACATGTAAATAATCTTTCAAGGCCAAAAACTCCGATAAGGTGTCAATTGACATTTTGGTCATGCTGACCTATTTGTAGATCTTACTTTGGTGAACATTATTGCTGTATACAGTTTGTCTTTATCTCTAATAATATTCAAGCTAATAACCTAAAACTGTAAAAATGCCTTAAAATTAACAATTCAGGGGCAATAACCCAAAAATGGGTTGACCAATTCGTAAGGGCGGGGCATTAAAATGTGGCCTTATCTTTAGTATCAAGTTGTTGAATTCATTTTGTTCACTTCATAATGTACCTGACATTACTGAATTCACCTGGCAAAGTGCCAAAAAAAAATATCAAACTCTGGTAAAATATAATGACATTTGGATCAAGATTTTCAGTACAACATATCTATCTATTATCAATAGAAATTAAACAGCAATTTCGAATATTTACCAATGATGAATTTAAGCTGTTCCTTCGCATTCGTTTAGTACCTAAAACAATTTCTCCAGATTGTAGCTGTTGTTGTCTATTAATCTTTTGCAATGTCTGTCGTGCCTGCTTTAAAGCTTTTAGTGCCTGAGACTTCTTTTTAGAGAGACTAAGTCCATTATTGTTAATTATTCCCATTTTATTTTGATTTTGTCTTTGGGGTCCTCCACGAGGCCTCTGAAAATTACTTTTCATACGACTTTGTCTATAATCATGTCCATAAAATTCCTGTTGCTGATTTTGTCGTTGACCTTGATTTTTCCTAATGTGTCCTTGAATTTGTCTAATTTGTCCTTGGCCTTGTCTGTTCTGTCCTTGGCCTTGTCTGTTCTGTCCTCGAACTTGTCTGTTCTGTCCTCGACTTTGTCTGTTCTGTCCTTGACCTTGTCTTTGTTGCTGTTGTCCAATGTTCTTCTGTGTAAAAAAGGAAAATACAGATCTAATGCTGACATATCTTTTCATTTCTACAAAAACAAATTTTATATTTTATTTAAGAAGCAGTTTGAAAATTAGAAGCTCCTTGAAACCTGCATTGTACATCTGTCAACTTATCCCAAATTTACATAACTAAACATCAGGACATTTTTAAACAAAGTTTTTTCTCTTTTTCAATACTTAGTGATGTCAGTAAATCAGCCATGTTGTACTTAATAATGTACTTAAACATTTACAAGACCGAGAATAAAAACATAGCACTGAAGTGCTGATCTGCAGCATAGCTGCTAAATTTTTCGCACTAACCTCATTTTACTCATATATTTCCATAGTATTTAAATATTTAGTGTATGTACCTAATGATAATACCCTAATGTTTATAATGTTGTTTCAGTTTTCTCTATTGCCAGGTGTGATACATAGTATACAGGAATGTATGATGTGTGAAAGGTGTGAAAAAGTGAGAACAAGAGAGAAGAATTTTTTTTTTTTTTTTTTTAATCTCCATCTTTTTGAATTTGCAATTGTTACTCTATATAGTTTTTTTTCTTAACATAAAAAATTGTAGTCAAATATAATATTACATATATTATACACCCTCACCAAACCCTTGTCAGGTGGTATTGTAGGGGTGTTGTAAAATCCTGACTGCAAAGAAAAATAATAATAATAAAAAAAAAAAAAAAAACCTCATTTTCCTATGCCTTATTGTTGTTTTGAGTCTTAACAGGGTTTCTGATACTGCACTAACCGTCATGCTATTTAATAAATTTACTTCAAATCTAACATTGTGCAATAGAATAATTGATCATTGAACAAATTTGGAGACATTGATACTATTCCATTTAGAAATTGTTGAACAGATATCTTTAACCAGAAATTCAACTAATGGATAAGCTGAATGGTTGATTAAAGACCATTACAATCCATGAATAACTAGAACTGTGAGTGACCTCAGTGAGTGATACCCCATTTGCAATACTAGGAGTTTACTTTTACAAATTTCAAACCCACAAGTTGGATTATCTCCCTTTGCAAGCATGCTGCGATAATCGTCTTCTTTCCTGTATATCTACACATGCTGCCCAACCTTCATATAACGTTTCATCAAAATGCACTGAACGGTAAATGGAGTTACACTGACAAGCTTTAAATTTGTAAAAACCTTAAGCTTGATTATCCCCCTTTGCAAGCATCCAGCGATAATTATCTTGCTTCATACATATCTACATATGATGCCCAACCTTCATATAAAGTTTCACCAAAATGAATTGAACAGTTTCGGAGGAGTTGCACTTACAAGCTTTAAACATGTAAAACCCTTAAGATGAATTATCTCCCTTTGCAAGCATGCGGTGATAATTACATTGCTTCATGCACATCTACAAATGATGCCCAACCTTCATATAAAGTCTCATCAAAATCCACTGAACTGTTTAGGAGTTGTGCTTACAATGTACATGGACAGACAGACAGACGGACAATACCTATATAGCCCCCCCCCCCCCAAAAAAAAATAACTGTTTGCAGGAGGTATAATAAATGGGTCCATTCTGACTACTTATTCATTAATTCAATAAAATGACTTGTGTAACAGTAAACAGACACTTTCTGAGAGATACAATTCTTTGATACTAATTTTGATGCACAAGATGTGATTTATGACTCATCAGTTGGGCTCAAGGCCTAAAATGTTGAAATCCAAAACAATAATCCAAAAGGTTGAAGAGCAATTCAAAATTTCCAAAATTACCAAAAGGGTTTATGCCAAAACGTTTCAATGACATAGCCACGAATGCGGGAGATACTCCTTAGGTTTTGCAAAATTTTACATTTTTGTAACAGTATACCCCTACAATGTAAGTATCAGTTTCTGGTTAGTATAAAGATACTAGCAACTGAGCTGGGGATACCGTTGGGGACTTGGAGTCAACCAGCAGTGACATACTGACTACAATGGTAAAAATGCAATTCTTTGATACCAATTTTGATGCACAAGATGAGCATATTTCATCAATTTAAATTACATCAGTTGTATTCAAGGCTTAAAATGTTGAAATCCAATCCAATAATCCAAAAGGTTGAAGAGCAATTCAAAATCACCAAAATGACCAAAACCATCAAAGGACAGATCACTGCACAAGGGAGATACTATAATGAAAAGAGTTCATGTAAAACAAAGAATTAACATAGATATAATTAAATTGATTAAAAAAAATTTACAGTTGTATATTTGTTCTGTGTTTACAAAACATGCAAAACTAAAGTTAAAAATAGTAGCAGAAAGTGGCATCCAAAACATTGCATGTGCAAGTAAATAAACCAGAGGCTCCAAGGAGCCTGTACGGCTCACCTGATACATGTATTTCCATTTGTTCATCGATAAGGGACCTAGAGATTAACATCCATGCCATGTTTGGTTTTAATACATTCAGATAGTTTCAAGAAGAAGCCGTCCGTATGTACTTTTCATAAGGTCCTATGTTAAACTAAGTCTTCTGCAGAAGGTCATCGTGGATGACAGATCGCCACCAAATTAACAACATTTGGCCAGAACGTCTTAAGGAACATTCATGCTATGTTTCGTTTCAATCCATTCAGTGGTTCTCTAGATGAAAATTTTTGTATGAAATTTTCCGTAGGAGCAATCGGAATAAGAATAACGGACCGCGCAATGCCCAGGTTTTTTTTAGAATTGCCTACCAACTGTCCTATCCACGTTGGATTGTTATTGACTTCGTTGAACATGGGCATCCTTTATCTGGTGAAACTTCGATGGTCAGCAAATTGATATAATAAAACGGTTAAAAATTAACGTGATGGTTTCTTATTAATTTAAGTCCAATCCTTTTCATAATTTTATAATTCTTCCTTTTGATGCAGATGTAACTCTTAGCGGAGTTTGGATACCTGTTTGTTTTATTTGTTTTGATTTTTGATGGTTGTGCTTATTAATTCATCATTATATCTTTAACCGGTTTTCCAATATTTTGATAGATTGTGAAATGTCGAAAAAGGTGGGTTGAAGGGAATAAAGGTTTCGTTTGTGGTACAGGGAGACTGTTGGTGAATAAAATGTACATATTCTTAGAGAAAAATAAATAAGGAAACGATTGTTGTATGATTTATCTACTAATAATTGGATATATTACGATTTCGAGTCTAAAAACTGCCGCCTCAAGTCTGGGTAGGCAATTTCCATGTTTTCAGGGCTCACCACACTTGAAAATAACAGGGAGACTCAAAGTCTCCCTCAGGGTAGCAACAGGGAGACTTCAGGGCATGACAGGGAGACTTCCAAGTCTACCAGGGAGACTGTGTTTTTCCCCCAATTCGTCGCCTGTCGAGTAAATACCTGTTATTTTGTGTCTTATAGTGTATACTATACATTCCTTTATTGTGTTTTATCCTGTATTGTTTGAGATTTTATCTACATTTACTCCATATCCTTCCATTTTAGTCATAATCTGAGATTTTGTCTCATGTGCATTTAATCAATATCCTTTGTCAGAGATTGTGAGTTTGTCTTATGTACATTTGATTTGTATACTTAGAGATGTTTAATACTTTTTAACTATTTTTGCAGGTTTCCTCTACAGCCATGATGATATCTTGTAATAAACTGATTAATTTATATTTGAAATGAATAAAACTCAATTTCTGATTTTCATATTTTATTTATTTGATATTTGAATCCAGCATAACAGACATAATAAATATATGAATAAACAGGGTTCTCACTAAGAATTTTTCATGATGAGTCCTGGGACTCACCACCACTTTTTTAACATACATTGCTGCAGGATTTTGACCATGGTATTATTATTGTACTATTGTTAAAGTTTAATTAAAATCATGTGCTTCCTTAAAATACTGACGAATATAATTTGAAATAAAAAAAATGAAATTATGCAGTGGTCCTATGTTAAACTAAGTCTTCTGCAGAAGGTCATCGTGGATGACAGATCGCCACCAAATTAACAACTTTTGGCCAGAACGTCTTAAGGAACATTCATACTATGTTTCGTTTCAATCCATTCAGTGGTTCTCTAGATGAAGATTTTTGTATGAACCGAACTTGGAAGAAAATTTCTGTTACAGATATGAGCAAAAATATTTGTACCTTTTGACACAACTTATTTATTATTGCCATTTTATTTTTTTATATTTATTTATCTATAATCTCTACTATTATTTTTTCTCAAACATACTCTTAAAATCCTCCCATTCAACTTGCTTGAACACCTTAATAATCAATACATGTATTGACAAAATTTCCATTTGTGCATAGATATGTCAAAATACGCTAAATTTATTTTTAAATAAGGTCTATATATTGTTACCGGTCGGTGAAAAACACCGTGACCAATGAAAAATCACGAGAATTCTGATTGCCGCCATTTTCTAGCTTACTTTTTGTCGTTTCTTTCCTCTACCCCTTCAATCTCCAAGAAAACACAAAAAATGGTGGCTCGAGATTTTTAATGAAAATAACTGTCTTCATACGCAGCTGATTACTTAGGTTGTTCGGTGGCGCCTTACTTAAAAACACAGGGCGACTCATTTGTCTCTCTGGAGCCGATGACAGAGCGACATTGGCGAGCATTAGGCGACTTAATCGCCCTAATCACCCAGTTTGGTGACCCTTGGTTTTCTATACGGAGTGCGCTCTGACGTCCTGTGGCCCCAGAATATCAGAGCAATCTTGGACTAGTTAAGAGGAACATTCAGACCATGTTTGGTTTCAAGCAATTCTGCGGTGCTGTAGATTTGTGTTATATGTCATAGACAATTTCTGTCAAGTTTGGCTCTATTTGGCCAAGCAGTTTAAAGAAAAAAATTTTTTTAAATCAACTAATCAGAAACACGAATTGCACATGGCAGCCATGTTTGTTGCATGAACTGTACAAAATGAGGAAACTTTGAAACAAAACCTTCAACAGATACTTCTTGTCATGTCTCGTGCCATTTGGCCAAGCGACTTCAGAGAAGATTTTTTATATCAGAAACAAGAACTTCATGGCGGCCATATTTTTATTACAATCAGGAAAAAATGAGGAAACTCTACCATAGGATCTACCATATATGCTTCCTGTCAGGTTTCATTCCATTTGGGCAAGATTCTTTTATATTAGACAATCAGAAACAAGAACCATTAATCGTGACAATATATGTATTCCGATCGGGAGGAAATAAAGAAATTTTGTGAAAAATCTCCAATACATGCTTCCTATCAAGTTTCGTTCCATTTGGCCCAGCAGTTCCATAGAAAAAAATTCTTTTAATCCAGCAATGAGAAACAAGAATTGCCTATGTCGGCCATGTTTTTTGCCCGATTGGGACGAAATGAGGAAGTTTGTTAAGAACCTCCCAGAGATGCTTTCTGTAAAGTTTCGTTCCATTTGGCCAAGCGATTTCAGAGAAGATTTTTTATATCAACCAATCAGAAACAACAATCTGCCAATGGCGGCCATATTTGTAGTCTGATCAGGACGAAATGAGAAACCTTTATAAAGGACCTCCCATATATGCTTCGTATTAAGTTTTGTTCCATTTGGCCCAGCAGTTCCAGAGGAAAAGATTTTTGAAAACTCAGCCAATCAGAAACAACAATTGCCCATGGCGGCCATGTTTGTTGTCTGATTGGGACGAACTGAGCAAATCTGTATAAAGAATCTTAAATAGATGCTTCCTGCCAATTTTAATTCCATTTGGTCCTGTGGTTTCAGGAGAACATTAAAATGTGAAAATTTAACGGACAACTTACAGATGACAGACATAAAAATTTTGGTACAAAACCGGAAAGCATAATTTCCTGAGGTAAATCCATAATCTGTATTCTGAATCTAAAATCTGGGACAATTACGGAAATTTCGTAATAGTAAACACCTCTGATTTACATATAGTCAACATGGTCAAAAGATAAAATTCATTAGCTGGCCCAAACCATGGCTAGTCAGGTAGTAATAATGAATAAATTACAAGTTACCGGAAATCATTACACCAAAAGCTTTAGTCTTTGATTGAATTGGGTATCATCTTGAGATTCTTAAAGCCCGTGGTCCGATATGGGTCAAGTAATGAAATCTGCTCCAATTTGGATTAGGCTATGTACGTTTTCATATTTTTCTTAAGTATATGGGCATGAAAATAACTCCTGTAAAAAGTCACCTGAGTACGTACTAAATCTATTTTTCAGTTAAGATTACCATAAAAGGGTGTTGAACTCGTTGAATACAGCACTTGCTGGTCACTCTCCACCCTTTCATCAAGATATGGTTACTTACCTGTGAAATATTTTACTACGAGAAAGCATTACCTTATATAGCTGAATGGAATTTAACTTCGGCATGGGGTTTGACATTTTATGTTGCTTGATAATATATATATCCAAATGAACCTGGTCAGATATATAAAACTGACCATGTGATGTTTGTTCAGGCTGATGGCATATACATTCCCTCATTAGGCAAAAAAAAAAATATATGTCTCTTTAGGGAACCTTACATCATCCAAAAAAATAGGGTAGGTAGGTTGGCATTTTTGTTTTATTATTTTTTTTCCATTTTATATTTTGCGACTTGATTTCAAGTTGTCCGTCTTGCTGTGGTTGTCCATGGGCCAAGTTTACTTGTATTTTTAATGATTGGATTATTTCCCTTGGTTACTGGTTGGAAAAAATTGGCGGCAAAGTTTTTTTATTTCATATTCGGGATTGTGAACATTAGGATGTATCAGGCAATTGATTAAATTAATGGCAACTCGAACTTTGCTTTTGACACAAGTTAATTTTCAACTTTACGACAGAAATAAAAAAGCTTAGTTTCCTACCCTTTGTCTGTTCAGTGGACTAACACCAGATAACTGCCTTTGGAAACCTTGAACTCTCATATTTTTCATTTTCCCTCTGAAATTAACCTGTCCCTGGCCTTTGCCCTTCTGAATTCCACCTCCTCTTGTTCCTTTAAGCTGGTCACTCTGTTTGTTTCCTCCTCGACCACCACGCCCTCTTCTTCCATTGCCTCGGCCACTATTTATCCTCCTACCTCCTCTTCCTGACTGACCTTTCTTGTTCAACTTTATGATATCGTCTACAACATGTACAAGATATTACAATTAGACTATGTATATCATCACACAATTAAAGATGCATACATTTTACATGCAGTCAAACCTGTGTAAAATGGGCACTCAAAGGATTTGAAAATAATGCCCTTTATGAACAGGTGCCCTCTATACAGAGGTCGTTTTTACATGTTTTATTCATGAATGGGACTTTTCACTGTGCCCTTTATAGATAGTTATTTGCTGTATATAGAGCAGGTTTGACTTTATTTTAACAGGTTTTTACAACTTTATTCTGAAATGAACTTGGTTTTTTTTTCTTGTATTCATGTATGGTATATATATGTTTATTAATATGATTTTCCTTTATCTACAAAATTTGTGTCTACAGCACTTCCAGGTTCTGATCATTTGTGGTGTTTTACTTTATTCCTACAAATCACATCAAGTGGATGGCAGGAATTTGCACTTGTTTGGACACTTCCCAATTTGAAGATTTCCACATTTTTTAGCTCTTTTGTTCAATAATAGTAATTGTCTAATTTTCAGCCAATCTAACAGTCTCTCGACCAGTGTTGGAAAAATTGAGTTTTTTGTTATCGGAATATGATTGGTCTTCAAACAATTTCCTTAGTTACATATAAACAAACGTGATCCCTGTCATCTGCTTGGTAATAAAAGATGTCCTGAGACGAGGTTTTGAAATGGACAAAAAATCAGACTTGTCAGGTGCGAGATAGGTTTCATTCTTAAGAGTCAAATTTGAATATGGTCAGTTCCTCTTATCCTTTCCGTACGCCACTGTGACAGCTGTTGTGTAATACAACTTCAGCTAGAAAAAATAGTTCCGGTATAAACGACAACTGACCTATCGAAATAATCTACCATGTTGAACATTGACGTTGTTAAATTATATTTAATAAAAATTTGTATTTATTATGATTGCTCAATACTTGTAAAATGTCGGATAACTTTCAATACAAGATTCCCATGAATACATAATGGTGCCAACATGTTGGGAGAATATGATGAAATTGACCAGTTTTTAAAGCATTTGACAATTAGAGAAACAGCGTCTTAGATTATGACTTCTGGATTATCGGATTTCTCCAAAGTGCTGTAATTAACTATCTTGATTGGAGAAATCCACTCGTAACATTATAATGCTATATTTACATACAAATTGGTGGAACAGGGTTCCTCAAAGGATTTTTTCTTGGCGAGTCCCAAATTATTTCTCAGAGTCCAGGATAGGATGTCACCATGCACAGTGTAATGTTGTTGAAGGTGCAAGAGTTTTATTTCCAAAAGTTTGAATCATGTTGTCTTTCAGGATATACAGTACAGACTGCTCTAAAACCTGTTTCCCTTCAAGGGCACTTCACACTGAATGAGGAAAAAACATGGTGGGCAGATTGGTACGATCGCGGACGCAAAAATATACGGGTTAATTGGATGAATATAATCAATTTGAACATATTTTTAAAGAGATTATTGTGTTAACACACCTGAGTTTTTTATATTTAAAATCGGATATTTTATGGGGGTAAACTCTCTTTAAAAATATGTGTGTCATAAAAATGTGTCATTGTTTATTCTGGCGTCTGCAGTATTAGTAATTTGTCTATTGTTAAAATGTGTCATTGTTTATTCTGGCGTCTTCTGTGGTATTGTTTAGTAATTTGTCTATTGTTACCTTTAATGCCATTAACAACAGAGTCCATTGCTTCAATTGTTTTTCAATGTAATTATGATCAATTATTTATTTTATAATAAAGTGCACTGATTAGCTACATACTAATTATTTTTCTTGTTCAGGTGAGTTACATTTCTGAGAATGTCAGTGTCAATAGTCAATACATCTACATATACCTTCTCATTTGGAATGTCCAAAAACTGCATAGTTGCAGTGAGTGTTTATATAATTTTGTTTGTTAACATGTATTTCTTCCTGACAACACACCTGTTATTCCAAATTGAAGGTGTTATTATCAGCTTACAATTAAAGTGTGGTTTCAGAGTATGATTGTGTTACCAGTAATTATATATATCTAGTATGGAATAAATAGTCAGAGAAGGTCTATAGTGGATTTTGTGAATTTTAAATATTAAAACAATGCCTACCCTTCAGAACTATAATTTTGAAATTATAAAAACACACGAAAAATACTTTGTCAACACTAGTTTTTCCTTAATTGCACAATTCTTCAATGCATGCATGTTTGTATTAATATAAAAAAACATTGTGATTTTTACAGATAATTATTAGAAAAGCTCAATATTCTTTGGATAAAAAATGTTTTATACATTTTTTTATTCAATTATTCACATGTTAATCAACAAATTGTTGTTTCAAACGTAATATATAGGAGATTCGCTTGAATTGTTATAAGGTAATGGACAGATAAATTTTTGACACCTGTATTCAAGGTTTTTGTTATACATGTAGATGTATACCTACCTTCATCTGCCAGACGTCAAGCTGTTCGGTATTGTGGAAGATTGAAACAAAGTTTAGAGAAAAATATACCTCGAAATAAAAATCTACAAAGAGGGAAAGGAGAATCTCTAAATATTAATTCTCATTAAAATAAAATAATATGCAAAGTGTGCAGCTCATTCTAATTTTTGAAAGGTACACTATTTTATACGGTATGAAATAAAAGAAAATATAATTTTGTTTGTTAACATGTATTTCTTCCTTACAACACACCTGCTATTCAAACTGAAGGTGTTAACTGTCAGCTTACAATTAAAGCATGGTTTCAGAGTATGATTGTGTTACCGATAATTATATATATCTACATGTAGTATAGAATAAATAGTCATAGATGCTGAAGGTCTATAGCGGATTTGTAGAATTTTAAATATTAAAACATTGCCTACCATTCAAAACTATAATTTCGAAATTACAAAAACTCAATACTTTGTCAAGCTAGTTTTTCCTTAATTGCGTAATTCTTCAATGCATGCATGTTAAAAACCTTGTTATTTTTAATTGATGATTGGTTGTTGCTTAACGTCCATTTTGAAATATTTTATGCTTCTTCAGGACGAGAACCAGCTCAATTTATCAAACAATTCAAATAGGGGTGGGTCAGCAAAGTGAAAACTTCCTAGAATTCAAACTGTAGGAGTTATCCGGAAACGCTCCTCTTATGCAAGTAAATATTCCAAAAAATGACTAAGTTCAACTATCTCCCAAAAGAACAAATATTAATAAAAATCAAAACCCTCACCACATGCACACCTTCGATATATGTACAAACAGACAGCAAACTGAAAAATTCCTAGGATTCAAACTGTAGGAGGAGTTATACGGAATAACTATATACCCATAATGGGACGGACAGACAGGATGGAAGGACATATAGGGATAAAACAATAGTTAGTTGTGGGGGCATAAAAATAAGGATAAGAACATCATCGGAAACCCATGGCCGGTCACGCTTATGCTTTGCTTCCGCTTTCATATTGACATGACATACATAAACTAATAAACAAACTTTATTACTGATTTTTATGCAATTATAACTCAAATTTTGAGATTTTCAAAGCAACCAGATATTTTTTAAGAAGGAACTCTAGTGGAAAAAACTAGAAAACATAAGCAAACTTAAGAAATAACAATATTTACCTTTAACTGCATGAAAAAGATTTACCCATGTGATTTTTAAACATTTTTCAAGAACGGATTTTGTGTTAACCCAACCATTGTGTATTTACATTTGTAGAAACTTGTGAGGGTCAGGGTCCCATTTGGATCTTTCTGTAAATTACCTGATGAAATTTCTAACAACATTAAAACGAGTCCAATCAAATTTTAAATCTTTTTAAGCAATTTTCATCTAAAATCTTGATTTCTTCATTAAATCGGAGTACGTCTGGTAGCTGAGAAAGCAAAATGACACATCATTGATATTTTGACATTTGGGAGTCTGCTCGGACAAATTCATATCTAAAACATCAGTCTTGATAGGGTTCCTTTAATATCTATAGCCTTTCAAACAAATTTTTAATAATATTAAAACAGCTTTAACTTCGAGAAAAAGTTTGAGTTTATATTAGTCCTATCAAATTGCGTCTGCTAAAAATCCTTTTTTTCATTTTTTTTTACATTTAGAAATACTACTGTACAATATTGTGTGTATGTGAGCAGGAAATTTTCATAACATAGGCACCGACAATTTTATTATCGAGGGGGCCTGGGATTTTTATGTTCAATACAAAAAAAATTTACTTTGGTCGAAAATATTTTATTGTTTTGGTGAACAACCCTGAAAACAAAACTTTTTTTGGCATTCATTCATCAAAATCTTTCTCAGAACCGCTTTTTGGTCACAGAGGGAGAGAAAAAAAATCAGACAAGCATGCCACATAAAAAAAAACCCAAATCAAAAAATTATTTTTAATAGTCAGTGCCGGTGCCTTCCCTTACTTACTTACTAAAAGAAATATATCATAAAACTTTCATAGCATCTTCTTACTTACCAAGAGACATATCAACTTTTTCATCCGGCGTTGCCATTTTACCCTAGATTAAAAACAACTACCTGACTGCTGAGGCTGAAATAAATTTATCACAGAGACGACAGTTTGCAAGTTATAAATCAATATGGCGGTTTCTTCAACCTGATACCCAGCAGCAGTAAAAAGCGAAAATTAATTTTACATGATATATTTATATGCTAATGTTTCTAATGCTTTAATCTATAAATAAAAAAATTTAAGAAATAAAAAATATAATTTTAATCTTTTTTCTCTTTAAAAATCTAATATTTTTACAGCTCTAGAGCATCTAAATAAAAAAATAATATGGGTACAATCTCAAAGTCTTCTACGCATTTGTCTATAACCACTTATTCACACAGGAACTGTATATGAAGAATTATATGATCCCTGATTCACATTTTACCTTTACATCAACAGAGGTCAATCGGTTAAACAAAAATAAACAGTAATTATACCAAGTTCATATGCATGAAGTATCATTTTTAAAATGATAACGTTATAGTTAAACTTTTAGCTCACACCAAGGATTTAAAGATATTTTTAAATCCTTGCTAACAACGCCGTGGGCAAGGATATAATTTTTGCACTTCTATTTATAAATGACTGCTTTATAAAGTCCCTGTAATTATAAGCCTGAAGTTAACGCTATAGATTTATTAGTGAAATTATTTACAATGATAAATAGATGCTTTTTTCACCGAATTCGTTAAAAGTCCCAAAAGTCAACTTGAAGTCAAAAAGCTTTATTTCGAGTCGATGTAAAACAAAATATAAAATAATATAAACTCTGCTGAGCGGTTAAATCGACTTTAAGACATACATTACACAAACAATAAAATCAATGACACACAATGACATTACATAATTAAGACAAGTGCATGGCTATTTCTTTTTTAGAACATTAAGTTGTCTTGATGCCCTCAGAGACTTATAAAACTTAAAAGTCTTGTAAGTCTCTGATGCCCTTTTACAAATTTCTGAAATATGTGTGTCAGGGTTTAATTCAAAATCATTGGTAAGTCCAAATAATTGAACATCTTTTTCACAAACGATATTAATAATTACCATATTTCTCAAAAATAGCATTTATCAAAACTTTTTTACTTATACCTGGAGTGTGGAACTTGTTGGGATTAATTTGCTTGCGTAAAATTATAGGAAAACCAGCCATATTCTAACAATTTCAAACTATCTCTTTCTAAAACTTTTTTAAACAACTTGATCTATATTTTCATTAGCAATAATTTACGGTACTGCAGTATTGTCATTGGCATTATTATAAATTATACTTTTTTCGACTGACTGCATAAAACACATTATTGATCAAAATACTAAAAGAACCAATAAAGCTATAGATACCTGGGGAAAACCTTTATATATGGTTTCAAAAGTACTACAAATGTTATTTTCTGGGACTTGATTATAGAAAATTTTCCACTCGTCGAATTGTAGGTAGAAGTGAGTTCTTACGGACAGGAACTGCTGTTCCAGGTATTATTAGGTGGGATTTTAAACCGTTAATTTAACCGATATAGCGGACTACGATGAATTTATTAAACTTTAAATATTTGCAAGTGCCTTGCGGAGTACAACAGCTAGATGTCTCCGGTATACGAAATAGCATATACATGTGCATGATACAAATAATTCAATATAGCCCCTATTTATTATTCATACTTATACCGTATTGTTATACTGAATTTCATCCATGTACATATATTATTTATTTTTATATTGTTACAACTTTTGTAATTGCACTGTCCGTCGTTTAATTGTTTATAATTTCATTTATTTTGTAATCTCAGTAGTAAGGAAATAAAGAAATGAATGAATATGTATGTATAAAATATATACTTTATTCTTTAAAATTTTGCTTTAGATGAAATTTCATGAAAGTAGGAAATAGGCGGAATAAAAAACCCATATCAAAATATATATATTTTTTATACATGTAGACTAAAAGGGATAAAGTTGAGTAGTCTCAAAACACATCAATTACAATGTATATATATGTATATCATATAATATGGATTCGCATATTTTATTGATAAAAAAACAGAGACTTAAATACCAAGATTCAACAGAAGCTGAAAAAAAGAATCTAGCTGATTTTTATTTATAAAGTACAGAAACAAAACACATATAAATTTGTCAGTCCCAGTTCAGTTGAATGTATCATTTATATAACATACAGACAGTTCAAGCTGATAAAACCAGCTGTGTGCTGCAAGGTCGATATTCATGATATTGTGGATCTCTTAACAAAAAACTATCAATTTCAAAATTTGAAATCTGTTGCATGTCAATGATTTTTAAGATAGTTATATACCGTAAATACAAATAGATTATAGCTATTTTAACGTTCCACATTGATGGATTCAGGGGGAAATCAGAAATCTGTTTATAACACGCTGTGACATCTGGTCTCAATTAAATTTCATAGGCTGGGATTTTCAATTCCTTTCTAGTGTGAATCAATGAAGTGGTTGGATAAAGTCTCATTGACACATTCCTCATGTCCTTTCATTCCCATATATTCTCGAGCATATATCATGTATTTATAAATAGCTAATTGGGGCCGGCACTCCCCTTACCAGGTTGGAGAGTAGTATGTGGGGACAGTTCAGGTCGCATTTGAGGTGGTGCTGAGGTGGTGCTACCGGAAGTGACGTCAACCGGAAATGACGCCACCGGAAGTGACGTGACCGGAACCGGAAGTCAGGTGACCGGAACCGGAAGTGATTTTTGCGCGCATGCGCAACCGGAAGTGGGTAGTTTTCCCGCCCTTTGTTGCCGGAAGTGACGCAAGTCACGTGCTAGGACCCGGATGTGTGTTCTGCGCATGTTCAGGAACCGGAAGTACCCGGAAGTGGTTTGCGCAACCGGAAGTAGGGTTTTTTTTCCGCCATTTGTTGACGGAAGTGACGAAAGTCACGTGGTAGGACCCGGATGTGTGGTCTGCGCATGTCTAGGAACCGGAAGTGGTTGGTGCAACCGGAAGTGATGGGTTTTCTCCATTGACGGAAGTGACGCAAGTCACGGACCCGGATGTGCCATGCTTCACCAGATTGAATTATCTCCCCTTTTCCCGCACTTCTCGGTCGTCTCTGGCTCTTTCATCGGTCTGATAATCTCACTGTTATGTCCGAGAGTATACGAAGTACACTATTGGATTATCTCCCCTTATCCCGCTCTTTTCAACTGTGGGTATTTTCTGTGAGGACTAGGATTGGATTATGTCCCCTTACCTCCAAGTGATGCTTGTCACCAATGGAGGGGTATCCTTAGCAACCGCCTTAGCAACGGCGGTCCATTTCATTGCATTCACTTAGTTTCTCTTCTCTTGCCCCATCCCGTTCTTTGCTGCTCATGGCTACTCAGGCTTGTTGCTGTTCGTCATCGCTGCTCATCTCTTGTTCTTTGCTGCTCAACGCTGCTCTGTACTCAGACCTGAAAGCACCCTAAAGACAATCGTTTACCCTAACACTAGTTCTGCTTTGCAGCCTGCTTCAAAGTCATGTTTCAAAGGGTGGATTGGTCTCAATCCCTTATGACTTTGAAGTGGTACTAGTGTTAGGGATAAGATTATTTTAGGGTTAGGTAAGTATTTTATTATTTTCTTAATTTTTTTTCTATTTATATTATCATATTTTTTTTTATTTAATATATTTACATATTTTTTTAATTTTTTATTATTATTTTTTTTTATATTTAATATTTTTTTTTATTATTATTTTTTTTTAATTTTTATTATTATTATTTTTATTTTTTTAATTTTTTAATTTTTAATTTTTTTTATTTTTTATTATTATTATTTTTATTTTTTATATTTTTTGGCGTCCATGTTGGATCCCGTTAATGTGACGTCATGGAAATTTCCATTAGAAAACGTGTTGAAACATGTCGGTGGACGCGGACCTGAGCGTAGACACTCATGGTGCCCTCTTTTACGTCCGCGTTCAGGAAAAAAAAATCGAAAATTTCGGTCGACGCGGACCTGAACGAAGACACCCATGGTGCTCTCTATTCCGTCCGCGTTCAGGAAAAAATCGAAAATTTTGGTCGACGCGGACCTGAGCGAAGACACCCATGGTGTTCTCTTTTACGTCCGCGTTCTGGCTATATATACAGATGAAAATTTATACATATCTTCTTGAACCTTTGAAAAGGTAACGACTATGTTCTCTTGCGAGAAGTGCAGTAAGACGTTTACGGAGAAGAGAAGCCTGATTCGCCACCAGAAGACACATGCTGTTGCGGACCAGACGTATTCATGCCAGGTATGTGGAAAGGAGTTTACCAGAGCAGATGTCAGGAATCGCCACCAGGAGTCCCACCAGTACACCCTGGAGTGTCCAGACTGTGGGCAGTATTTTAACAGATTGGACAACCTTGCTCGCCACAGACTGTTGCATACCAAGCCAGATGCCAAGCCCAGGATGAAGAAACCAGTCAAGAGACCAGCCTCGCCACTACCTGGCCCCAGTGCGGAAAGACGCAGGATGAGCAGACCAGACAACCTACCAGTGAAGACAGCCATCAACCTTCAGCCAGACGTATTGCCAGAAGATCCCGATACCAGGGTTTTGTACCTGAGACACTGGCAGACCATCCGGACAGAAGAAAATACAGGCAACCGTGTCCAGGATCGGTTCAACTTTACGTTGAACGAAATTACAACTGGTACCTTTCCTGACATGGTTCGCCACATGTTCGAACTGCAGACCACGGCCTTCAAGATCAACGTGTCGTTTGGCTTTGTACTGAGGAACGTAGAGACCGGAGAACTTAGATACTTCCATTCCAGCCAGAACAACGCCAGGTTTTTCAACATACCACACCTGATAAGAAACGAAGAAGACATAGAGAAGTTTTTAGAAGAATTGAGCCGTCACGACATTTTGGAGTTCATCCGGCAGCAGAGACCAGATACCAAGTGGGTGGTGCATTTACTGACAAATGCCACGTTTTATATCAACAAGTTGGTGGAACACCCGATAGGAGCCAGAGTCGTGTTACCAGACTTCATTTTGAAAAACCGTGGTGTCGTCGCACTGGTTGCTGGATCCCATGGGCCATATAATGACAATTTGTGTTTTTTCCGATGTTTGGCCGTCCACCGTGGAGCTCCCGTGAAAGACGTAGAAGTACCTGCCAAGACTTACCATCGCCAATATTTGCAGAAGACAGAAATGGCCGGCGGTGATTTCAAGGGGATTTGTTTAGACGATTTGGCGTACATCGAACCACTGTTCCAACTCAACATCTGTGTGTACGATCTTCAAGAGACAGAAGACGGCGACGTAGCGGCGAGATTAGTACGACGTTCTCCTTACAGTTTCCAGGACACCATGAACTTGAATTTGTACGACAACCATTTTAGTTATGTCAGCAACATGGAGAAATACAGCCACAGTTACCTGTGTTCAAAATGTGACCAGATGTGGAAGCATGTAGGGCACTTACACAGACACGAGAGAACCTGCACCGGCGAAGTACTCTACAAATATCCCGGCGGAGTGTACCATACACCACAGACAGTGTTCGAACGTTTGGGGGACGAAGGAATCCAAGTTCCGGTAGAGGACAGATATTATCCGTACAGAGCCACCTACGATATAGAGGCGATGCTTCAACCTACAGACAAACCGAGGTCGGATAAATTGGAATGGACCAGTCAACACGTTTTGCTCAGCGTTTCCGTGTGTTCCAACGTACCGGAGTTTACAGAGCCAATTTGTTTCGTGTCCGAAGGCGATAGCAGTGAAACAGTTGATTCGTGTTTGATACATTTGACAGAAATAAGTGACAAAGCCTTTCTTGATGCCCTCAGAGACTTATAAAACTTAAAAGTCTTGTAAGTCTCTGATGCCCTTTTACAAATTTCTGAAATATGTGTGTCAGGGTTTAATTCAAAATCATTGGTAAGTCCAAATAATTGAACATCTTTTTCACAAACGATATTAATAATTACCATATTTCTCAAAAATAGCATTTATCAAAACTTTTTTACTTATACCTGGAGTGTGGAACTTGTTGGGATTAATTTGCTTGCGTAAAATTATAGGAAAACCAGCCATATTCTAACAATTTCAAACTATCTCTTTCTAAAACTTTTTTAAACAACTTGATCTATATTTTCATTAGCAATAATTTACGGTACTGCAGTATTGTCATTGGCATTATTATAAATTATACTTTTTTCGACTGACTGCATAAAACACATTATTGATCAAAATACTAAAAGAACCAATAAAGCTATAGATACCTGGGGAAAACCTTTATATATGGTTTCAAAAGTACTACAAATGTTATTTTCTGGGACTTGATTATAGAAAATTTTCCACTCGTCGAATTGTAGGTAGAAGTGAGTTCTTACGGACAGGAACTGCTGTTCCAGGTATTATTAGGTGGGATTTTAAACCGTTAATTTAACCGATATAGCGGACTACGATGAATTTATTAAACTTTAAATATTTGCAAGTGCCTTGCGGAGTACAACAGCTAGATGTCTCCGGTATACGAAATAGCATATACATGTGCATGATACAAATAATTCAATATAGCCCCTATTTATTATTCATACTTATACCGTATTGTTATACTGAATTTCATCCATGTACATATATTATTTATTTTTATATTGTTACAACTTTTGTAATTGCACTGTCCGTCGTTTAATTGTTTATAATTTCATTTATTTTGTAATCTCAGTAGTAAGGAAATAAAGAAATGAATGAATATGTATGTATAAAATATATACTTTATTCTTTAAAATTTTGCTTTAGATGAAATTTCATGAAAGTAGGAAATAGGCGGAATAAAAAACCCATATCAAAATATATATATTTTTTATACATGTAGACTAAAAGGGATAAAGTTGAGTAGTCTCAAAACACATCAATTACAATGTATATATATGTATATCATATAATATGGATTCGCATATTTTATTGATAAAAAAACAGAGACTTAAATACCAAGATTCAACAGAAGCTGAAAAAAAGAATCTAGCTGATTTTTATTTATAAAGTACAGAAACAAAACACATATAAATTTGTCAGTCCCAGTTCAGTTGAATGTATCATTTATATAACATACAGACAGTTCAAGCTGATAAAACCAGCTGTGTGCTGCAAGGTCGATATTCATGATATTGTGGATCTCTTAACAAAAAACTATCAATTTCAAAATTTGAAATCTGTTGCATGTCAATGATTTTTAAGATAGTTATATACCGTAAATACAAATAGATTATAGCTATTTTAACGTTCCACATTGATGGATTCAGGGGGAAATCAGAAATCTGTTTATAACACGCTGTGACATCTGGTCTCAATTAAATTTCATAGGCTGGGATTTTCAATTCCTTTCTAGTGTGAATCAATGAAGTGGTTGGATAAAGTCTCATTGACACATTCCTCATGTCCTTTCATTCCCATATATTCTCGAGCATATATCATGTATTTATAAATAGCTAATTGGGGCCGGCACTCCCCTTACCAGGTTGGAGAGTAGTATGTGGGGACAGTTCAGGTCGCATTTGAGGTGGTGCTGAGGTGGTGCTACCGGAAGTGACGTCAACCGGAAATGACGCCACCGGAAGTGACGTGACCGGAACCGGAAGTCAGGTGACCGGAACCGGAAGTGATTTTTGCGCGCATGCGCAACCGGAAGTGGGTAGTTTTCCCGCCCTTTGTTGCCGGAAGTGACGCAAGTCACGTGCTAGGACCCGGATGTGTGTTCTGCGCATGTTCAGGAACCGGAAGTACCCGGAAGTGGTTTGCGCAACCGGAAGTAGGGTTTTTTTTTCCGCCATTTGTTGACGGAAGTGACGAAAGTCACGTGGTAGGACCCGGATGTGTGGTCTGCGCATGTCTAGGAACCGGAAGTGGTTGGTGCAACCGGAAGTGATGGGTTTTCTCCATTGACGGAAGTGACGCAAGTCACGGACCCGGATGTGCCATGCTTCACCAGATTGAATTATCTCCCCTTTTCCCGCACTTCTCGGTCGTCTCTGGCTCTTTCATCGGTCTGATAATCTCACTGTTATGTCCGAGAGTATACGAAGTACACTATTGGATTATCTCCCCTTATCCCGCTCTTTTCAACTGTGGGTATTTTCTGTGAGGACTAGGATTGGATTATGTCCCCTTACCTCCAAGTGATGCTTGTCACCAATGGAGGGGTATCCTTAGCAACCGCCTTAGCAACGGCGGTCCATTTCATTGCATTCACTTAGTTTCTCTTCTCTTGCCCCATCCCGTTCTTTGCTGCTCATGGCTACTCAGGCTTGTTGCTGTTCGTCATCGCTGCTCATCTCTTGTTCTTTGCTGCTCAACGCTGCTCTGTACTCAGACCTGAAAGCACCCTAAAGACAATCGTTTACCCTAACACTAGTTCTGCTTTGCAGCCTGCTTCAAAGTCATGTTTCAAAGGGTGGATTGGTCTCAATCCCTTATGACTTTGAAGTGGTACTAGTGTTAGGGATAAGATTATTTTAGGGTTAGGTAAGTATTTTATTATTTTCTTAATTTTTTTTCTATTTATATTATCATATTTTTTTTTATTTAATATATTTACATATTTTTTTAATTTTTTATTATTATTTTTTTTTATATTTAATATTTTTTTTTATTATTATTTTTTTTTAATTTTTATTATTATTATTTTTATTTTTTTAATTTTTTAATTTTTAATTTTTTTTATTTTTTATTATTATTATTTTTATTTTTTATATTTTTTGGCGTCCATGTTGGATCCCGTTAATGTGACGTCATGGAAATTTCCATTAGAAAACGTGTTGAAACATGTCGGTGGACGCGGACCTGAGCGTAGACACTCATGGTGCCCTCTTTTACGTCCGCGTTCAGGAAAAAAAAATCGAAAATTTCGGTCGACGCGGACCTGAACGAAGACACCCATGGTGCTCTCTATTCCGTCCGCGTTCAGGAAAAAATCGAAAATTTTGGTCGACGCGGACCTGAGCGAAGACACCCATGGTGTTCTCTTTTACGTCCGCGTTCTGGCTATATATACAGATGAAAATTTATACATATCTTCTTGAACCTTTGAAAAGGTAACGACTATGTTCTCTTGCGAGAAGTGCAGTAAGACGTTTACGGAGAAGAGAAGCCTGATTCGCCACCAGAAGACACATGCTGTTGCGGACCAGACGTATTCATGCCAGGTATGTGGAAAGGAGTTTACCAGAGCAGATGTCAGGAATCGCCACCAGGAGTCCCACCAGTACACCCTGGAGTGTCCAGACTGTGGGCAGTATTTTAACAGATTGGACAACCTTGCTCGCCACAGACTGTTGCATACCAAGCCAGATGCCAAGCCCAGGATGAAGAAACCAGTCAAGAGACCAGCCTCGCCACTACCTGGCCCCAGTGCGGAAAGACGCAGGATGAGCAGACCAGACAACCTACCAGTGAAGACAGCCATCAACCTTCAGCCAGACGTATTGCCAGAAGATCCCGATACCAGGGTTTTGTACCTGAGACACTGGCAGACCATCCGGACAGAAGAAAATACAGGCAACCGTGTCCAGGATCGGTTCAACTTTACGTTGAACGAAATTACAACTGGTACCTTTCCTGACATGGTTCGCCACATGTTCGAACTGCAGACCACGGCCTTCAAGATCAACGTGTCGTTTGGCTTTGTACTGAGGAACGTAGAGACCGGAGAACTTAGATACTTCCATTCCAGCCAGAACAACGCCAGGTTTTTCAACATACCACACCTGATAAGAAACGAAGAAGACATAGAGAAGTTTTTAGAAGAATTGAGCCGTCACGACATTTTGGAGTTCATCCGGCAGCAGAGACCAGATACCAAGTGGGTGGTGCATTTACTGACAAATGCCACGTTTTATATCAACAAGTTGGTGGAACACCCGATAGGAGCCAGAGTCGTGTTACCAGACTTCATTTTGAAAAACCGTGGTGTCGTCGCACTGGTTGCTGGATCCCATGGGCCATATAATGACAATTTGTGTTTTTTCCGATGTTTGGCCGTCCACCGTGGAGCTCCCGTGAAAGACGTAGAAGTACCTGCCAAGACTTACCATCGCCAATATTTGCAGAAGACAGAAATGGCCGGCGGTGATTTCAAGGGGATTTGTTTAGACGATTTGGCGTACATCGAACCACTGTTCCAACTCAACATCTGTGTGTACGATCTTCAAGAGACAGAAGACGGCGACGTAGCGGCGAGATTAGTACGACGTTCTCCTTACAGTTTCCAGGACACCATGAACTTGAATTTGTACGACAACCATTTTAGTTATGTCAGCAACATGGAGAAATACAGCCACAGTTACCTGTGTTCAAAATGTGACCAGATGTGGAAGCATGTAGGGCACTTACACAGACACGAGAGAACCTGCACCGGCGAAGTACTCTACAAATATCCCGGCGGAGTGTACCATACACCACAGACAGTGTTCGAACGTTTGGGGGACGAAGGAATCCAAGTTCCGGTAGAGGACAGATATTATCCGTACAGAGCCACCTACGATATAGAGGCGATGCTTCAACCTACAGACAAACCGAGGTCGGATAAATTGGAATGGACCAGTCAACACGTTTTGCTCAGCGTTTCCGTGTGTTCCAACGTACCGGAGTTTACAGAGCCAATTTGTTTCGTGTCCGAAGGCGATAGCAGTGAAACAGTTGATTCGTGTTTGATACATTTGACAGAAATAAGTGACAAAGCCTTTCGCCTATTGATGCCCAGGTACGCTGGTGTATTTGAAGAGATCCAAGAGAGACTGGACCGGGACCTGGAAGAATACCAAGACGACGAAGAGCGAGAACGCCAGGAAAAGAAACATCACCTGTACAAGTTGAAGCAGCAACTAGAACGACATCTCCAAGAATTACCCGTGATTGGGTTCAACACCGGGAAATACGACGTGAACGCCATGAAGATAGATTTCTTCACTTGTCTGGTGGAAAGTCACAAGATAAAGTATACAGTGAAGCGCAATAACAATTTCATGTAAATCAAGACGGAGAAGTTGAAATTTTTGGACATCACCAACTACCTGGCGCCCGGCTTTAGTTACTCACAGTTTTTGAAAGCCTACGGCTGTGCGGAAGAGAAAGGATTTTTTCCATACGAGTGGATGACGGGTTTAGACAAGTTGGCAGTGACGGAGTTACCACCACACCAGGCATTTTTCAGTACGCTGAAAAACGAGAACATTGCACCCGAAGAGTACCAGCTGTGTCGCCAAGTCTGGCAGGAAAAGAAAATGAAGAACGTGAAAGAGTTCCTGATATGGTACAACAACAAAGACGTGGAGCCCATGCTGGAAGCCATCGAGAAGATGTTTGTATATTACAAGGGATTGAAGGTGGACATGTTTAAACACGGTATCAGCGTACCGGGACTCACACTGAAAACCATGTTCGATGGTCTATCCGATTATTTCACCGTTCCGGACGAGAAGAACAAAGATCTGTACGAGTTATACAAAGAAAACATAGTGGGTGGACCCAGCATCGTCTTCCACAGATACCACGAGAAAGACCATACCTTCATCCGGCCTGCTGAATACGAAGACCCAAAACCGTGCAAGAAGATCTACGGTGTGGACGCCAATGCTTTGTACCTGTGGAGCATCATGCAGGATATGCCAACGGGTCACTTCGTCCGACGCAAGAGCGAGGACCATTTTAAAAGACAGACACCTCGAAGGTACGAAAGAATGGCAATCGAGTGGATGGAATGGGAAGCCAAGGAGACAGGACACCACATACGTCACCAGGGGAACGACACGGAAAAACTGATCGGACGTCGGCGCCTTCCCGTGGACGGCTACTGTAAGGATACTAATACAGTTTACGAGTTCCAGGGCTGCCTGTGGCACGGACATTGTTGTCGCCTGACTCGGGGAAAGACAGAAAACCCGTTGAACGGAAAGAGCTTGGAAGAATTAAACAAGGCCACCCGAGAAAAAATACATTACAGAAAACGACTACCAAGTGAAACAGATGTGGGAGTGCGAATGGGATCGGTTAAAGAAAGAAGACCAAGGAATCAAGACCTTCGTGTCTCAGAGACAGAGACCCTGCGATCGTTTCGCCACCATGACCGAAGACGACATCATGAGAGCCGTGATGGAGGACAAGTTGTTTGGTGCCTTAGAAGTGGACCTGCACGTACCTGAGGACCTAAAGTCAAAATTTGCAGAAATGCCTCCAGTCTTCAAGAACGTGGATGTGTCCAGAGACGACATTGGGGACCACATGAAGAGTTATGCAGAAGAAAAAGGAATCATGTCCCAGCCTAGAAAGTCTTTAATCGGCAGCATGTTTGGAGAGAAGATCATGGTGATATCCCCGTTGCTGAAATGGTACGTCAACCACGGACTGAAAGTCACCAAGATTTACCAAGTGGTGGAGTACACACCGTCGGCGTGTTTCAGAGCCTTCGGCGATCAAGTCAGTGATGCCAGGCGAGCCGGAGATACCGACCCAAATAAGAAGATAATTGCCGAAAACGAGAAACTGAGGGGAAATTCCAGCTACGGCAAGACGGTGACCAACAAGGAAAGACACACGGATGTGATTTACTGGCAGGAACACCAGATCAGTCGCTACCTCGTGGATCCTTCTTTCCGCCGGTGCAACCAGCTGAGTGACAAAACTTTCGAAGTGGAAATGAGTAAGAAGACCATACACCTGGACCTGCCCATGCACATTGGGTGTTTCGTTTACCAGTACGCCAAGCTTCGGATGTTGGAATTTTATTACGATTTTATGGACGTTTTTGTGGATCGCCGTGATTATCAATATTGTGCAATGGACACCGACAGTGCCTACATGGCTCTCTCTGGCGATAGTTTGGAGGAAGTGATCAAACCGGAGTTGCGTCGGCGCTTTGAAGCAGAGAAGAAGAATTGGTTTCCCCGTACTGACACACTACAACTGGCTGCTTGGGACAAGAGGACTCCAGGACTATTCAAGACAGAATTCAGTGGTGACGGGATGATTGCCCTGTGTAGCAAGACGTACTTCTGCTTTGGAGACGAAACCAAGTTCAGCTGTAAAGGAGTCAACAGGAGAACAAACGACATCAACAAGGAGAAATACATGGACGTTCTCCTGTCGAAGAACTCTGGCTCCGGAACCAACAGAGGGTTTCGCTCTATAGACAACCAAATCTATACCTACTTGCAAGAGCGAGCTGGTTTTTCGTACTTTTACCCAAAACGTAAAGTTTTGGCGGACGGGGTGTCTACGACACCCTTAGATATTTAATCGGATGAACGGCTGACCGACTCGATTGTACATATGTACTTTATGTAGTGGGAAAGCTTTTCATTTGATGTATGAACAGACCACTCTTTTTTGAGTCGTCTGTTAACCGATAACAAAAAAAAAAAAAAAAAAAAAAAAAAGAAAAAGAAAAAAAGAAAAAATTTTAAAAAAAAAGAAAAAAAGAAAAAATTTAAAAAAAAAGTAAAAAGTAACAAAAAAAAAACCAAAAAAAAGGAAAGGTTAATGCAGCCTATGTATATACTTGTATATATGTAGACAGTTACCAGCCTGTCAATGCAGAGTAGCCTTTTTTATGAACTAGGAACCTGTGATCAAAAACACAGGAGCTCAACCCACAGAGCTCCCTAGCGCGTCCCCCAGGTGGCGGATAGGGGACCCCCTCTCATTGAGGGTTGTCAGGTCGTTAAAAGCCCTGACCGCGGACCATAGTGGGTGTTTGGAAAAAAAAAACTATGTTTCTAAATTTACACTCATTTTCTATTTATAGAGGAAAGACGTGCCTGTCAATGCCTAGTGTCATAAAAGGAAGTGAAGATAATCAGAGAAGTCATTCGTACGATGGACCCCTTCCAAGCATACGAGAGAATCGTCACTGCCATGTTCGAAGACGGTGTGGTGAACCAAGGAAGACTGGTCGTATTGTCGGTGTTTACTCGTACCTATTGTGAACAGTTTCCGGATTGGGCGCCGCATATTTGGACAATGTATCATCGTGTTGATCTATCGAAAAGGTTGGAATTGACCAATGAAAATGACAGATTTTCGACCAATCGGAGCGGAAGAAGTTAACCAATCAAGATGTCTTAAAGATAGCCAATCCTGTTTCGAGTTTCATGATATAAGAACCAATCCAGTCCATCTTCACAAATATATATATATAAATAGACCAGCTAGAAAAAGAATCAGTCAGCCGACATGCCACGTAAAGAAAAGAAAACCAAAGACCAGACCGAGAGCGATATCGTCCAAGACGCCATGACAGCTTCCGATATTCCTTTGAAAGTACCATTGGGTGGAGGACGTTATGCAGAGCTGACAGAATGGAATGGCAGTAAAAGAGTAGATCTCAGATTTTGGGAAAGTGAAACGGTGCCCACCAAGACCGGAGTCAGCCTGTCGTTAATGCAGTGGAAAATGTTGTGCAGTACCACAGAAGTGGTGGACGATTTGATCGGTAGAGTACAGGACAAAGAACCGGTGGACTGGAGATATCATCTGGGAGAAGATGTTTATGTCATCATTAAAGCACCCTCGCCTATCATTCACGTCAGAAAACATTTCGTGCCTAACGGAGAATGGACTTTACAACCGACCAAGAGAGGTATAACACTGAGTTCCTACGAATGGCAAGAACTGAAGAAGATCGTACCTCTGTTTGAAGAGAAAGAACCAGAACTCAAAACATTGACTGATGTAGATTTTGTAAAAATGTAAAATAAAATATGAAACTGTTTCGTTTGTGTTGGTCGTCGATAAATATCCCAGTATACAATCACCACGATCAGTCTTGATCTAGCACTCAAACCGACAACATGAGTACCGAGTGGCCTTCCGATCAACAAACCCCATTCCTTGAGCAAGAAGAACCTTACTATTGTAATCCTACCAAAGACCCCAATATCTTTTATTGTTCAGATGGATTCGATCCGAATCATTTCATGCCTTGGATTCACCCGTTTACCTGTTTGATTGCCGGTCCTAGGGGAAGTGGGAAATCGGTCTTTGTCAAACGATTCGTGGCTAATATCCACCATATGATGTGCCCTTTTCCTGCTCGAATTTTATGGTGTTATAGCGAATACCAAACGCTTTATGGTACCGTGGACGGTGTAGAATTTATACAAGGACTACCCGATATCGATAGTTTAGATTCGAGTAGGCGACACTTGATTATCATCGATGATTTGATGACAGAAACCGATGACCAAGTGGCTTCCTTATTTACTAAAAAGAGTCATCATCGAAACATCAGCGTCATGTATATCGTACAAAACATCTTTCATCAGGGTAAACACCACAGGACCATCAGTCTCAATGCTCATTACATGGTCTTATTCAAGAATCCTCGAGACGCTTCTCAGATTCATAGTTTGGCTCGACAAATGTTTCCTCGGAAAGGGGATCTTTTATTAGATGCCTATGCTGCCGCCACGGCCGAACCTCACGGGTATTTAATCATCGACATGAAACAACAGACTCCAGATCGACTGAGATTGAGAAGCCATATTTTCCCCCGGAGAAGTACAGAGTGCTTACGTGGATGCATAAATACGTCGATGAATACAGCGTCACGTCAGTCTTAACCAGAAAACGGAAGAGAGAACATGGTCTCGACACGTCTCCGAAAACACGCCAACGATCTAGTATATTTACGACACGCAAAGCCTTGTGTTCAAAAACATCTCATACGGAAAGCCGATCGAAGTCTCATCGAGTGTTTGTGCGAGTGTGCTGATAACGTTTTGAAAGGACACGTCGAGTTAACTCGTGCACAGAAAGATAAATTGAAACGAAATAAAAGCGGACTCCGAGAACTGGCGAAAAAGACGGTCAGCCTCAAAAAGAAAAAAGTCATTTTACAGAAAGGAGGATTCTTGGGCTCTCTCTTGGCACCCATTGCATCCGTCGTGGGACCGTTACTCTCCGGATTGTTACAATGAAGATCTTGTATTTGAATACGTCTACTCAGATCCCACAGCGACCCAAACCTCCGGTCGATCAGCGAATCCGAGCCATGGATACCTTAGATAGAAAGATGCACGATATCTTGGAACGTGACGATCTACCGACCGAGGAGCGATTGAAATTATATGATCAGTCTCTTTATCGTTATATGAATATCCACGATGATTATAGACCCAGACCTGTGGTCCCGGAACTCCCGACAACTTCCGAAGATCCCTTGGAGAAAGAGGTCATAGAAAGTGTTCCCAAAACACTCAAAGGAAAAGCAGAACTTTTATGGAAGAAAATGAAAGCCAGTCCAGAGATCACGTGGAACGAGAAGGGAGAATTAACGTTTAAAGGAGAAACCATCAAGGGAAGCAATGTGGTGGATTTAGTCAACGACGTCTTGCGTAAAAGGAAATATTTTAACCCGGAAGGATGGGAAAGGTTTGGCGACGCGTTAAGAGAAGCTAACGTCCCACAAGATTTGATAGGTCACGAAGAAAGATGGAGACATATTCATCAAACGAAAAGAACACCGAGAGCTCGAAAACGACAACAAAGTCCGTCTCCGAAACGATGGCAAACACCGAAAACTCCCAAGGCATTGACGTGGACACCGTATTAAAAAGAAATGTCACATCCAACCGCTGTTAGTTTAGGACATGGACTCGACGTATTACCATGTTCCTGATCCCGGGAGTTATGGAGGTCTTAATAAATTCAGACCGAAAGGGTACACGCAAAAAGAAGTCAAAGAATGTTACATACTCAAGATGCATATACTCTACATAAACCAACTAGAAGACGGTTCGTCAGACGAAAAGTGGTGGTGTATGGAATAGATCATCAATGGCAAGCGGATTTAGTAGACGTAGCGAAGATTGCGTCTTATAACGATGGATACAGATATTTGCTTACCTGTATCGACGTGTTGTCGAGATACGCCTGGGTCGTACCTCTCAAAGACAAGACGGGGCGGAGTCTAGTGGCAGCTTTTAATGTCATTTTCAAGTCGGGAAGACGTCCGATTCGTTTACAGACGGATAAAGGCACGGAATTTACCAACCGAGTGTTCCAGAAATTTTTAAGAGATCACGACATCCATTTCTTTACGACACATAACGAGGAAACGAAAGCCAGTATCGTGGAGCGTTTTAATCGTACGTTAAAAACCAAAATGTGGAAATATTTTACTCACAGAGAAACGTTGACGTATTTGGATGCTTTGGAAGACATGGTGATCTCGTACAATCATACTTACCATAGAAGTATCGGTAGACCACCGGTCGAAGTGACATGGGCTAACCAGACCTCGGTAGCCAAACGATTGTATGGAAGAAGTGGCTCGATTCCAAAATGCAAATTCAAAACTGGAGATCGAGTGCGACTCACTAAAGCCAAAAGAACATTTAAAAAAGGATATTTACCTCATTGGACGGAAGAATTGTTTAGCGTGGTCCGATGCATCGAGACCAGACCCCCGGTATACGTGGTGAAAGACGATCACGGAGAAGAATTGGAGGGAACATTTTATGCCGAAGAATTACAGAAAGTCATTAAGAAAGACGACGTGTATAAAATCGAAAAAATTTTGACGAAGAGAAAGAAGGGCAGGAGATTACAGTATCTCGTCAAATGGTTGGGTTATCCCGCCAAATTCAACAGTTGGATATTTTCTTCGGATCTACAAAAGCGAGACGTTCACTCAAAGCGAATCAGTTGAATCGATGGCACCGAACGATACGGATAGCAGAAGGTCTTGGGTTGCTTTCGGAAAGAAACTACCACGCCCGGAGATTGTATTCCTGTGCCAAATTCTGATTTTGTATACAGTGATTGTCGTCAGTATTTACAATTTAACGATCGGCACAGAAAACAGTAACCTGTGGACGGCTTTACTGAGCAGCTGTTTGGGATACCTCTTGCCAAATCCGACAATCAAACATAATGTTTTATCTGACGTTACCCAGCAATAGTTCGATGGAATATTATCCGGACAACACCTTGACTCGCTACACGACGAGATTACCTCATATGATGGATTTAGACGGATCGTGGGAGATCGGATTGGCAGAGATACAGTATCCGCATACGTGGTACAACGTAAAGAAACAGGAAGGATGGGTAGCTGTTCATTTTCAAGAAAGCGAGGAATTACAGCGACATCATTTCGAATTGCCGGAGGGGTATTACTCGTCTGCGAAACGTCTGTGTAAAGCCGTGGAATCCAAAAAGAGCAGGACGGAACTCAAGAAAAAATTCAACATCGGTTTAAACGAAGTGAATCATAAAGTGTTCGTTCAAGTCAAACCCAACAGTCAAGTTATTCTCAGTCCCTTGTTACAGAACATGTTAGGATTCAAACAGGCCATCTTTCCGGCCGGAGAACACATGGCCGAGTTTGTCGCCGACATCACGAGAAGTCTAAGTTCGTTGTACGTGTACTGTCCATTGATCGAACCAAGAATGGTGGGTGACTCGCAAGTTCCACTGTTGAGAATCGTACCCGTAGAAGGTAGAGACGGAGATATGATGACGCGTGTGTTCGACCCCATTCAATACTGTACCCTCGTACAGCGCCGATTCCAGGACATCAAAATAGATATAAGGGACGACACGGGAGGAATCGTGCCATTCGAACGTGGACGAGTGGTGGTAACACTTCACTGCAGAAAAAAGAAGTTTTTAACATGAAAGCACGTCATTGTTGTGATGCCAAGTCTTACGAAGACTATTATCTTCATCAAGCGGGGAGTGGTTATCCCGTCTATGGGGGAAGTCGATTTCAAAGGGGACACGGATTGGGAAGCGTGTTTGGAGGATTTTTTAAGGCGGCCATGCCGTTACTGAAAAAAGGAGCCAAGACACTGGGTCGCCAAGCGTTGAAAACGGGACTACGCATTGCCGGAGACGCAGTTGAAGGAAAGAATTTGAAACAAGCTGCCAAGTCCAGATTGAAAACGGCAGGCAAAAACATGTTCAAGAAAGCCATCGGGTATGCCGGCCCACCCGGAGAACGAGTTATAAAAAGACCTGCACCCAAGAAACGTATCAGACGTCGTCTGACCAAGCAACGGACCACATCGCAAGACGTTTTCGGATAATGTCACTCGTACATCCACACTCGTGCGAATGCACTAAATCGGAATTGGACTTGTTTGGGGTTCCACCCACCCAGACCAGTGTAGAACACGGATGTTGGGAACAGAAAGGTGTGACATCGGCTCTGACGGACCAAGGACCTTACGAATTCGTCGCGGGGCCGGAGAAGACTACATCGACTTGGCCAACACGTATCTATTCGTAGAGGCACAGATCGTGAAAGCGGACGGAAGCAATTTGGCCAGCGATTCGGACGTGGGACCTGTGAATCTATGGATGCATTCGCTCTTTAGCGATGTCAGTGTGAGTCTCAACGAGAAATTGGTGTCCCCTCCCACGAGTGTTTACCCGTATCGGGCCTATATAGAAACTTTGCTCAGCTACGGACCCGGTGCAAAAGAATCTCAATTGACCGGAGTCATGTGGTACAAAGACACACCCGAACACATAGAGGCTAGAACCGACGACAACGTGGGATTCTCCAGCAGAAAGGCATTGATTGCCGAAAGCAGACAAGTCCAGATGATGGGAAAACTTCACGTAGACTTATTTTGTCAAGATAAATACTTATTAAATCAAGTTGAACTGAAAATCAAACTGAGGAGGAGCAGAGACGTCTTTGCTTTGATGGGACATGCCAACGCTTTCAAGGTTAAGATTAGAGATTTAGGTCTATTCGTCAGAAAGGTGCAGTTGAGCCCGGCCATTCGCATGGCCCACATCAAAGCTTTGGAAAAAACGAGCAGCAAATACCCCATACGACGGGTGGAAGTCAAAGTGGACACTGTACCTAGAGGAAACACCAATTACGTCCAAGACAACATGTTCCTGGGACAGATGCCCAAGCGATTGGTCATAGGCTGTGTAGAAAGCGATGCTTTGAACGGCAACATCACGAAAAACCCGTTTAACTTTAAACACTTCAAGATAAACTTTGTCGCGCTCAACGTGGACGGAAAACAGATACCCAGCAAACCCCTGCAGCCGGATTTCGGTGGGGAAGGATACATTCGAAGTTACATGGGACTCTATACCAGCACCGGAAAGATGTTTCAAGACGAAGGAAACGCCATTTCCAGAGAAGACTTCTCTAAAGGCTACACCTTGTTTGGCTTCGATTTGACCCCCGACATGTCTGAAGTGGGTACCTTTCAACTGATAAAACAAGGCAACTTACGTTTAGAAATTCATTTTGCCGAAGCACTTCCTGCTACCATCAACGTGGTTTTGTATGCAGAGTTCGACAACGTCATCGAAATAGACAGAAATAGACAAGTCCTGTTTGATTACAGTGCCTGATGAACACTTTAGAGATCGAAGGCGTCTTAAACGATCATCCGGGGACCAGATCAGTGTTTAAAGGAGTGTACGCCAGAAATCGATTACCCAGACAGATGAACGTGCCTTCGGCCTTGGTGGGGAACACGGATCCTGATAGTCGAGAGGGAAAACATTGGATAGCTATATACATCGATGCCAATTCCATGGGAGAATACTACGATCCTACCGGCATACCACCTCATTCGATCGCTTACCTAAACTTCATGAATCGACATTGTCGAATGTGGACATACAACACCGTCAGGGTACAAGAAGAAGGTTCAACGGTGTGCGGTCAGCACTGCATTTTTTATCTGATACATCGGAGTATGGGACATGTCATGAAGGATATCACTAGACTATTGGAGGATCCAAAAGAGGCCACGGACACTGTGAATAGATTCGTGTTACGACTCGTTAAAAAAATATAAAAAAGAAAAAAAAAAAAAGAAAAAAAGAAAAGAAAAAAAAAATATAAAAAAAAGAAGGGGGTAATGCAGCCTATCACTAGCCAGTCACAAGCCTGGATAAATGCAGAGTGACCCACCTCTCTCATTCGTTCCCCAGCATGTTTCATGCAACCTACTCGACATGTTGCGACACGTACCGTGGGCGCCGCCATGTTTCATGACGTCATGCAGACATGTTGCAACATGTCGTGGACGCGGACCTGATCGTAGACACCCATGGTGCTCTCTATTCCGTCCGCGTTCAGGAAAAAATCGAAAATTTTGGTCGACGCGGACCTGAGCGAAGACACCCATGGTGTTCTCTTTTACGTCCGCGTTCTGGCTATATATATCGTCTTATTCCTTCGAACGTTACAGACGTCGAGATGCAACCACAGCACAGACAAGCCTTGCTCAAGAATTACGTTCTTTTGGTGAACGAAACGCCGGTAGACGAAGTAGTCGATGTATTGGTACAACGAGGCATAGTGGACGAGGACCAGAGAGAATTCATTTGTCATCAACCAACCAGGAAGATGCGGACCCGTACCTTACTACAATTACTACCCAGAAGAGGTCCGGATGGATTTAACGGTTTTTGTCACGCCCTGATGGTGAATAGGAGGGACGATCTGCTAGGAGTCTTGACAGATCCCGACAAAGAGGACATGGAAATCTGTTTCCCGGAAGAGTCCAGCTTTCATCTGGGAGGCAGCTTACACCTGAAGGTTGAAAAGGAGGGAATCACCTTGACTGACGGGAGGATGGAAGTGTATTTCCCACTGTTTCGCTGGATACAACTCCAATATACCTTGGACGATATCGACGAGGCCGTTCATTACTTGGAACACAACAGATACGCGTCCCTACACAAACACCTCGGTGGAAACGTGTACGTCACGGCACAGAGTCCGGAATTAAAGTTAGACGTTCGCCAATACTCTCTATCGCCTCTGGACGAAGAGCTACATCCGACAGACCAAGGAGTGAGTTTGGATTTTGAACAGTACGAAAAATTAAAGGAGGTGGACAAAGTCATCCCAGAACTCGTTCCCGAGTTGAGGAAAACCTTACCTTGTGCAGTAACCCACCAGAACGTGGAAAGTGCCATGTTTTGCAGTGAATGTCAACCAAATGGACCAGACTTATAACCAAAAGAAAAAGAAAAAAAAAAAAAAAAAAAAAAATTTAGAAAAAAAAAAAATTAAAAAAAAAAAAATTAGAAAAAAAAAAAAAAAAAAAATTAGAAAAAAAAAAATTAGAAAAAAAAAAAAAAAAAAAAAAACAAAATTAGAAAAAAAAAAAAAAAAAGTTAATGCAGCCTGCATTTGAAGCCATCATAATGGTTTGCTTCGAATGTTGACAGTTGACAGCCTTGTTTAAATGCAGATCAGCTTTTTTTTGTCTCCCCTTGTATTGTTGGAGGAGATTATGGGGGAAAGTTATCTCCCCCTTGGAGGAGGTCTCTTTGGACTTCCACCTACACATTCGGGTCCCAGCAATGGAGAAAACCCATCACTTCCGGTTGCACCAACCACTTCCGGTTCCTAGACATGCGCAGACCACACATCCGGGTCCTACCACGTGACTTTCGTCACTTCCGTCAACAAATGGCGGAAAAAACACCCTACTTCCGGTTGCGCAAACCACTTCCGGGTACTTCCGGTTCCTGAACATGCGCAGAACACACATCCGGGTCCTAGCACGTGACTTGCGTCACTTCCGGCAACAAAGGGCGGGAAAACTACCCACTTCCGGTTGTGCATGCGCGCAAAAATCACTTCCGGTTCCGGTCACCTGACTTCCGGTTCCGGCCACGTCACTTCCGGTGACGTCATTTCCGGTTGACGTCACTTCCGGTAGCACCACCTCAGCACCACCTCAAATGCGACCTGAACTGTCCCCACATACTACTTTGGAGTCACAAAAAAATCTATACGTAAAACTACTATACAAACGAAACTTAAAATCGTTGAATAGGTTTGTAATTATCAACTCAAATTTTAAGAAAATGACCATTACATATGGCAAGCTCGTTTTACTATTTATTCTAACTTCAAGATATCTCATATAATATATAAGATATCTCATATAATCTAGTTTTTATAAGATATCTTATAAACTTTATAAGATATCTTCTAAAGTTTACTTTTAACAAGGGTAACTATTGCAATCGGTTTGCGAAGATGGAGAACGTTGATTATGTATGAAAATCGTCAGTTTACTCAAACATTAATTCATGCTTGATTAATTTCAAAATCTGGATAAAAATACTTCAGGAATTTTTGAAGACGAAAAACGATCGTCTTTACCGTATCTCAAATGCCGATATGAAGATTTTCTCAATAGATCCAAATACGTCATATTTTATTCTTGCCAAATGAAGCTTTCACTGCAAAATTGTAGAACGAGAAGTCGTTCCTGCGTTACCGGTTGAATGCCCACGGTAACATGGGAAATAAAATGCTCCGCTGGGCGCAGCTAGATACGACCGCAGATGTCGAACCCTGAATAGTTGGGGCAATTATGAACACAACATTCAAGCTTGATACAATACTGAATTTGGATTGTGAATAAATATTTGACACAGCATAGGTTTCTGACACAGAATGAATGTTGTCTAAGAACTTAAAAATTTTTAATTTACCTTTTCAAACCAATTCAGTATTATTTGTTTTTATATATAAATCAGGAATAACCAATTAAATATTTTAAATTGGGCACACATATCAATTTCTTGCTATTGCGCAATACTGTGCAATTGAAAATTTCTTGAAATATTTGACACATAATAGGTTTCTGACACAGAATAACTGAAATCAAAGAACTTAGAATTGGTCATATGATTTGAATTTATATTCAATTTTTTGCTTCTTGTGCAATATAATATGCTGTGGAGAATCCCCCCCCCCAAAAAAAAATTACCCCTTTTTTAGCTTTTGTGCAATACACTATAAAGTTGCACATTGACCCCCCCTCCCAAAAAAAAACCAAAAAACAATAAAATTTATTGTAACCCCCCCTTTTTTTGCTATAAAAAATTCGAAATTTTCTTTTTAAATTATGAAATATGAAATGAGAAAAAAATTGCCCCCTCCCCAATTTTTCATTTACCCACCCCTAAATTTTGTTTTCAACCCCCCCCCCCCCCCCCATTTCTTTATACTTTGCAACCATAACAGCCCATTTAAATACACCATAACATATTAAAATAGAAAATGACATCATAGTCATGGATGGCAAATTTTAAATATACATAATTTAAAAGCAGTTTAGATGAGGTAAACAAAAGAGCTTCATCAGCACATTTTATATTGGCAAATTTCCAATGAAGTTCATTAAACTAGAGTTATTGGCAAATTTCCAATGGAATTTGTTAATAATAAAGTTTTGATAACAGGGCACACATATCAATTTCTTGCTATTGCGCAATACTATGCAATTGAAAATTTCTTGAAATATTTGACACATAATAGGTTTCTGACACAGAATAACTGAAATCAAAGAACTTAGAATTGGTCATATGATTTGAATTTATATTCAATTTTTTACTTCTTGTGCAATACAATATGCTGTGGAGAATTGCCCCCCCCCCAAAAAAAAAAATAATTTACCCCTTTTTTAGCTTTAATTTTGGACCCCGATTTGGACCAACTTAAAAACTGGGCCCATAAAAAAAGTACATGTTTAGATTCAGCATATCAAAGAACCCCAAGAATTCAATTTTTGTTAAAATCAAACTAAGTTTAATTTTGGACCCTTTGGACCTTAATGTAGACCAATTTGAAAACGGGACCAAAATTTAAGAATCTAAATGCACGGTTAGATTCGGCATATCAAAGAACCCCAATAGTTCAATTTTCGATGAAATCAAACAAAGTTTAATTTTGGACCCTTTTGGCCCCTAATTCCTAAACTGTTGGGACCAAAACTCCAAAAATCAGTCCCAACCTTCCTTTTGTGGTCATAAACCTTGTGTTTAAATTTCATAGATTTCTATTTAATTATACTAAAGTTATTGTGCAAAAACCAAGAAAAATGCTTATTTGGGCCCTTTTTTAGCCCCTAATTCCTAAACTGTTGGGACCAAAACTCCCAAAAACAATCCCAACCTTCCTTTTGTGGTCATAAACCTTGTGTTAAAATTTCATAGATTTCTATTTACTTATACTAGAGTAATTGTGCGAAAACCAAGAAAAATGCTTATTGGGCCCTTTTTTGGCCCCTAATTCTTAAACTGTTGGGACCAAAACTCCCAAAATCAATCCCAACCTTCCTTTTGTGGTCATAAACCTTGTGTTTAAATTTCATAGATTTCTATTAACTTATACTAAAGTTATAGTGCGAAAACCAAATGTCTTCGGACGACGACGACGACGACGACGACGACGACGACGACGCCAACGTCATACCAATATACGACCGCAAAAAATTTGCGGTCGTATAAAAATCGTAGAAACAAACCAAGAACTTATAGGTTCTTTAAACAAAACATATAGCATTTGAGGAAATCAATTTAAGAAGTATATTAACTAAGCTTTTATAAGTTAGAAAGAGGCAGGTATCGAGGGCTTCGGTTATAGAGGATATAATTTGTACTCTACGCAAAATTAAGTAGATGGTAAATTTATAATTTCCTACTTAGCTGTAGCAAAATCAGAGCAAAGCAGCAAATATCAAAAGATGGATAGATTATTGTTCAACGCCCAGTGCATGACAACCATTACATGCATATATGATCAGGACGAGAACATACTGATGTGATATTGATATGAATCATACTTTATATTAGACCGACACGCTAAGCCGGATTTTTAAAGTACCAGCTCGATCATGAGGTAACAGTCCACAGGAAGACATGTCACACCAACCGTACAAATTATTCTGACTTCGAGCCGACTAGTCTTTGCCTATACTCTTAGATCCCGTTTGCTTGGCGGAGAATACCATTTTTCAAGTCTGGCCCAACCGGGGACCGAACCCACGAACTTTCGCACTCGAAAATATCAATTAAAGATCAATGATGAGTGTCCAAATTTCAACACATGTCAACATCGTGACAAACCCCTAACCAAAGAGGTAATAATTTGTTTTCTGTTAAGTTAAATCATATCATTAAAGATTTCTCTTAAATGATGTCTCAATTTGTACAATCTCGTCGTTCATATGTTTTACTAGCTTATTTGTTTTGCTTTCCTTGAAATCATTCTACAGTTGTCATTAATTAAATTATTTAATTATTTGTTTCTTGTTGATTTTCTCAACATTAACAAATAGTTATTCTTAACAAATAGTTATTCTGTTCATGAAAAACGACATTTTTTTTACCAGCAAATGGGGATACTTTAGAACTTTTTTCCGGGGCCGGGTGCAAGTACCTGCTAGTACTATACATACTTTGTTCATATATATAGCAACATACATCAACCGCTGAAGCAAACACCAGTTACCGCCACGAGGGCGTTTTCTAAATTTTACGTCGACATGCATCTCATTTTCGCCGTTATATCTCACAATTAGATAACACGGAATAAAGGCACACGTGAAGTACTTTTCACAAAAAATCTCAAGAGCGAAATTACTCTCAAATCATACTAATTTGAGTATAACTTACGAGTAATTTTACTCTTAAGATATTTTGTGAAAAGGGTTGTCTACCACAAAGCTTGTAGAGCGTAGATGGATATACATATAACGTGTAGTAGGATTCACTCTTTTGCGGGGATGGTGAGGCTAAATCTGGACTAAACATTTTCAGAATATATGATACGCAATAAATATCAGTACAAGTTTCTTAGGACAAAATACGTGAAGTTATACAACCAGTCATGCAGAAATAATTGAATTGATCATGAAATTTTTGCTTATTTTTCTAACCAGAAAGTATATAAATATATATATATTATATATCTATTCAAACTTTATAGAGAACGGCAATCTGCTGTAGATGGTTATACCAAGTTTCAGTTCATCCTTGCAGGAACTGTATATGATCCCTGATCCTTGATAGAAAATTGAAACACGAGTTAACATGCCTACGTGTACAACAAATAGCCAGAAAGATGACACAAATTTATTTAGGTTTACAGTCGCATCACTAGTGGTTACAGAAGCATTACAGAAGGGCATTATAAATATGCATTATAAAATTCATTGTCTCTTCATACATTAAAGCATACTTTTGATATCTTGTAAAATATATTTTCTTAAATGTTTGAACAGTTGAATAAACGAAAATGTCATTCCTGTAACCAACGGATCCATACAGTCACCTTGTGAACGAAGAAATTAAGTAAAGTCAAGGGATACCAAAGGGATATTCGAAGGAGGGGAAAATCGAAACAACTGACTAACTCCGGAGAACAACGAAGACAAGATCAAAACAATACATGCACTACAATTAAAAACTAAAAACATGTGAACAACATGGACCCCATCAAAAACCGGGTGTAGACTCAGGTGCCTCGGAAGAGTAAGCAGTCTCGTTGCCGTATTTCTGCAGCTTTATCGGTTGAACTGTAACTTCTTTAAGAACATTATCAAAAGCCATGCTCTTTTTTTTCAAATATGGTAATTATACAACACAAATGTGTGGATTAGCTCGTTATGTCCTTTCATATATACATTACAAAAGGCAGTCTAAATGAATAAAAACAAGAGGCTCTCAAGAGCCTGAATCGCTCACCTGGCAAACAATGCACTATAAACTAAATTAATATATTAATGTTTGTTGTAAATTAAACTGAGTATTAAAGGTCACGTAAAATTCTGAAAATACCTTTAAAAGCCTTTCAAGAACCTCTGGAAAGAAATGGGCATGAGTTCTCCCTATGCTTGATTAAGATACAGTCATGGTCAATCTGATGACTCACAATACAAAATACAAGCTTTAATTCATCTTCAAATACAAGTATAAATCTTTTGGTCTATATGTTGTCTTCGTTTTTAAAATGTTTGAAAGAAGTTATATAAAAATTGTGGGTTAAGGCTTTTTATTGTACTTGAAAAGGAAATATTGCAGGAACAATCATGCTAAGTTTCATCCAAATCCCCCCAGTAGTTTCAGAGGAGAAGATGTTTGAAAATTTGTTAACAACGATGATGACAGACACCAAGTGATAGCATATTAAAAGCTCATATATTATGAAGTTTAATCACTGTTATACAACATTCTCATCATCACCATTCACTAAGGATACCATGTTTACTTTAAAAACCAAATATTGTTGAAATCCGAGCAAGTGTAATAAAATGCTCCGCTGGGCGCAGCTAGATACGACCACAGATGTCGAACCCTGAATAGTTGGGGCAATTATGAACAAAACATTCAAGCTTGATACAATATTGAATTTGGATTGTGAATAAATATTTGACACAGTATAGGTTTCTGACACAGAATGAATGTTGTCTAAGAACTTAAACATTTTTAATTTACCTATTCAAACCATATCAGTATTATTTGTTTTTATATATAAATCAGAAATAACCAATTTAAAATTTAAAATTGGGCACACATATCAATTTCTTGCTATTGCGCAATACTGAACAATTGAAGATTTCTTGCTATTGCGCAATACTGTGCAACTGAAAATTTCTTGAAATATTTGACACATAATAGGTTTCTGAAATCAAAGAACTTTGAATTGGTCATATGATTTGAATTTATATTCAATTTTTTGCTTCTTGTGCAATACAATATGCTGTGGAGAATTGCCTTCCCCAAAAAAAAAAAAATAATAATTTACCCCTTTTTTTAGTTTTTGTGCAATACACTATGAAGTTGCACATTGACCCCCCCCTCCCAAAAAAAAAAAAAACAATAAAATTTGTTGTAACCCCCCCTTTTTTTGCTACAAAAAATTTGAAATTTTCTTTTTAATTTATGAAATATGAAATGAGAAAAAAATTGCCCCCTCCCCAACTTCTCATTTACCCCCCCCCCTAAATTTTGTTTTCAACCCCCCCCCCCCATTTAATTATACTTTGCAACCATAACAGCCCATTTAATTACACCATAACATATTAAAATAGAAAATGACATCATAGTCATGGATGGCAAATTTAAAATATACATAATTTAAAAGCAGTTTAGATGAGATAAACAAAAAAGCTTCATCAGCACATTTTATATTGGCAAATTTCCAATGAAGTTCATTAAACTAGAGTTATTGGCAAATTTCCAATGGAATTTTTTAATAATAAAGTTTTGATATTAGGGCACACATATCAATTTCTTGCTATTGCACAATACTGTGCAATTGAAAATTTCTTGAAATATTTGACACATAATAGGTTTCTGATACAGAATAACTGAAATAAAGAACTTAGAATTGGTCATATGATTTGAATTTATATTCAATTTTTTGCTTCTTGTGCAATACAATATGCTGTGGAGAATTGCCCCCCCCCCCAAAAAAAAAAAAAAAAAATTTACCCCTTTTTTAGCTTTAATTTTGGACCCCGATTTGGACCAACTTGAAAACTGGGCCCATAATAAAAAACTAAGTACATGTTTAGATTCAGCATATCAAAGAACCCCAAGAATTCAATTTTTGTTAAAATCAAACTAAGTTTAATTTTGGACCCTTTGGACCTTAATGTAGACCAATTTGAAAACGGGACCAAAAATTAAGAATCTAAATGCACGGTTAGATTCGGCATATCAAAGAACCCCAATAGTTCAATTTTTGATGAAATCAAACAAAGTTTAATTTTGGACCCCCATTTGGACCAACTTGAAAACTGGGCCCATAATAAAAAAACTAAGTACATGTTTAGATTCAGCATATCAAAGAACCCCAAGAATTCAATTTTTGTTAAAATCAAACTAAGTTTAATTTTGGACCCTTTGGACCTTAATGTAGACCAATTTGAAAACGGGACCAAAAATTAAGAATCTAAATGTACGGTTAGATTCGGCATATCGAAGAACCCCAATAGTTCAATTTTCGATGAAATCAAACAAAGTTTAATTTTGGACCCTTTTGGCCCCTAATTCCTAAACTGTTGGGACCAAAACTCCAAAAATCAATCCCAACCTTCCTTTTGTGGTCATAAACCTTGTGTTAAAATTTCATAGATTTCTATTTACTTATACTAAAGTTATTGTGCAAAAACCAAGAAAAATGCTTATTTGGACCCTTTTTTAGCCCCTAATTCCTAAACTGTTGGGACCAAAACTCCCAAAAACAATCCCAACCTTCCTTTTGTGGTCATAAACCTTGTGTTAAAATTTCATAGATTTCTATTTACTTATACTAGAGTTATTGTGCGAAAACCAGGAAAAATGCTTATTGGGCCCCTTTTTGGCCCCTGATTCTTAAACTGTTGGGACCAAAACTCCCAAAATCAATCCCAACCTTCCTTTTGTGGTCATAAAGCTTGATTATACTAAAGTTATAGTGCGAAAACCAAATGTCTTCGGACGACGACGCTGACGACGGACGGACGACGACAACGACGCCAACGTCATACCAATATACGACCGCAAAAATTTTGCGGTCGTATAAAAAATGGCGGGAAAATGGCCGTCCAAAACAAACTTTCATCATCACCATTCAACTCGGGATACCATGTTTGCCTTGAAAGTAGCTTTCATCTTCATTTTATTTCTATAATTCAGGAAAAAATAGCAAAAAACAGCATTTTGACCCCTGTGTTCTATTTTTAGTAAGGGTGGACATGTTTTCCGACCAATCAAAAATCCAAGCATTCACTTTTTGCAGGATACCCTAAGGAACAATCTTACCAAGTTTCATTTGATTTTGAATAGTAGTTTCAGAGAAGAAGATTTTTGAAATAATAACATAAAAAAAAGCCAAAAATGTCAAAAAGGGCAATAACTCTAACATCAGTTGACATATTTTCACGAAAATAAGCACACAGGTAGCTCTCATCATGCTGAACACTTTCAACGTGCCAGAATTTGCCGTAACCTAATGATTTTTGAGATATTTGCGAAAAACTGTTGTTCGACTCCTATGTTCTATTTTTAGTAACAGTGGCCATGTTTTTCGACGGATCAAAAATCGAAGCATACACTTTGTGCAGGATACCCTAAGGAACAATCATGCTAAGTTTTATCCAAATCCATTCAGTAGTTTCAGAGGAGAAGATTTTTGAAATAATAACATAAAAAAAAGCCAAAAATGTCAAAAAAGGGCAATAACTCTAACATCAGTTGACAGATTTTCACGAAAATAAGCACACAGGTAGCTCTCATCATGCTGAACACTTTCAACCTGCCAGAATTTGCCATAACCTAAAGATTTTTGAGATACTTGCGAAAAACTGTTGTTTGACCCATATGTTCTATTTTTAGTAACAGTGGCCATGTTTTTCAACGGATCAAAAATCGAAGCATAAACTTTGTGCAGGATACCCTAAGGAACAATCATGCTAAGTTTTATCCAAATCCATTCAGCAGTTTCAGAGGAGAAGATTTTTGAAATAATAACATAAAAAAAAGCCAAAAATGTCCAAAAAAAAATCAAGAAAAAGGGCAATAACTCCTACATGGGTGGTTACATCTTCTTCAAAATTTCAAAGCAGGTAGATCTTGAGGTGTTGAACACTTTAGCTTCCCATCAGAATTTTGATATCTGTCACCATTTTTGAGTTATTTGCAAAAAACTGCAATTTACCCCTATGTTCTATTTTTAGCCATGGCAGCCATGTTTTTTTACAAGTCAAAAATCCAAACGACAGTTTAGTAGCACTCATGCCAAGGAACAACTACACAAAGTTTGGTTGCAATTAAACTTATGGTGTAAGAGGAGTTAACGATTTTATTACAATGAATAAAGACTGCAAAAATGGTCAATTTTGACGATCTAAGGGGAATAACTCCTAAAAGGAACGAACCTACAACTTCGATCCTGTTACAAATTTTGTAGATCTTTGTGTGCCTAACAATATGAAATTTAAATTTTTCAAATTTCCTTTATAGTATCCAAGATATTGAGCTTAATAAGTGCAAAATTTGGAAAAAATGCAGAAAAAGGGCAATAACTCCTACATGGGTCGTTGGATCTTCTTCAAAATTTCAGGGCAGGTAGATCTTGAGGTGCTGATCACTTTTACCCTATGCCAGAATTTTGATATCTGTGACCGTTTCTGACTTATTTGCAAAAAACTGTGATTTACCCCTATGTTCTATTTTTAGCCATGACGGCCATGTTTTTATACGAATCAAAAATCCAAACGATAGATTTGTAGCACCCATACCAATTATTAACTGTACCAAGTTTGGTTGCAGTTGGACTTATGGTGTTGGAGGAGTTAACGTTTGAAAAAGTTAACGGACGACGCTGACGACGGACGGACGACGACGACGACGCCAACGTCATACCAATATACGACCGCAAAAATTTTGCGGTCGTATAAAAAATGGCGGGAAAATGGCCATCCAAAACAAACTTTCATCATCACCATTCAACTCGGGATACCATGTTTGCCTTGAAAGTAGCTTTCATCTTCATTTTATTTCTATAATTCAGGAAAAAATAGCAAAAAACAGCATTTTGACCCCTGTGTTCTATTTTTAGTAAGGGTGGACATGTTTTCCGACCAATCAAAAATCCAAGCATTCACTTTTTGCAGGATACCCTAAGGAACAATCTTACCAAGTTTCATTTGATTTTGAATAGTAGTTTCAGAGAAGAAGATTTTTGAAATAATAACATAAAAAAAAGCCAAAAATGTCAAAAAGGGCAATAACTCTAACATCAGTTGACATATTTTCACGAAAATAAGCACACAGGTAGCTCTCATCATGCTGAACACTTTCAACGTGCCAGAATTTGCCGTAACCTAATGATTTTTGAGATATTTGCGAAAAACTGTTGTTCGACTCCTATGTTCTATTTTTAGTAACAGTGGCCATGTTTTTCGACGGATCAAAAATCGAAGCATAAACTTTGTGCAGGATACCCTAAGGAACAATCATGCTAAGTTTTATCCAAATCCATTCAGTAGTTTCAGAGGAGAAGATTTTTGAAATAATAACATAAAAAAAAGCCAAAAATGTCAAAAAAGGGCAATAACTCTAACATCAGTTGACAGATTTTCACGAAAATAAGCACACAGGTAGCTCTCATCATGCTGAACACTTTCAACCTGCCAGAATTTGCCATAACCTAAAGATTTTTGAGATACTTGCGAAAAACTGTTGTTTGACCCATATGTTCTATTTTTAGTAACAGTGGCCATGTTTTTCAACGGATCAAAAATCGAAGCATAAACTTTGTGCAGGATACCCTAAGGAACAATCATGCTAAGTTTTATCCAAATCCATTCAGCAGTTTCAGAGGAGAAGATTTTTGAAATAATAACATAAAAAAAAGCCAAAAATGTCCAAAAAAAAATCAAGAAAAAGGGCAATAACTCCTACATGGGTGGTTACATCTTCTTCAAAATTTCAAAGCAGGTAGATCTTGAGGTGTTGAACACTTTAGCTTCCCATCAGAATTTTGATATCTGTCACCATTTTTGAGTTATTTGCAAAAAACTGCAATTTACCCCTATGTTCTATTTTTAGCCATGGCAGCCATGTTTTTTTACAAGTCAAAAATCCAAACGACAGTTTAGTAGCACTCATGCCAAGGAACAACTACACAAAGTTTGGTTGCAATTAAACTTATGGTGTAAGAGGAGTTAACGATTTTATTACAATGAATAAAGACTGCAAAAATGGTCAATTTTGACGATCTAAGGGGAATAACTCCTAAAAGGAACGAACCTACAACTTCGATCCTGTTACAAATTTTGTAGATCTTTGTGTGCCTAACAATATGAAATTTAAATTTTTCAAATTTCCTTTATAGTATCCAAGATATTGAGCTTAATAAGTGCAAAATTTGGAAAAAATGCAGAAAAAGGGCAATAACTCCTACATGGGTCGTTGGATCTTCTTCAAAATTTCAGGGCAGGTAGATCTTGAGGTGCTGATCACTTTTACCCTATGCCAGAATTTTGATATCTGTGACCGTTTCTGACTTATTTGCAAAAAACTGCGATTTACCCCTATGTTCTATTTTTAGCCATGACGGCCATGTTTTTATACGAATCAAAAATCCAAACGATAGATTTGTAGCACCCATACCAATTATTAACTGTACCAAGTTTGGTTGCAGTTGGACTTATGGTGTTGGAGGAGTTAACGTTTGAAAAAGTTAACGGACAACGGACGGACGGACGACGGACGGACGACGGACGCCAAGTGATAGCAATAGCTCACATGACCCTTCGGGTCAGGTGAGCTAAAAACGGATTTTCCTTAAAGTCTGCAATCATACACCTTTGTACAAAATTTAAATATCTTCCAAATGAGGCAAGATTTATATAATTTTTAACAAATGAAGATATATCAGTACTCAAATTTCTGGGAAAATATATTATTGATTGTCTAAATATCAGAGGAGGTGAGTAACTTCTATTTTCATTGAAATTTATGCTAATGAATCAAAGTTTGTTGTACAAGATCAGATAATATAATGTTTATTAACCAATTAAGGGCCCTCGAAGGGCAATAAGTAACAGAGTAACAAAAACTAGAGGCTCTCAAGAGCCTCTATCACTCACATGGATTTAACTTGTCCACCTTCAGCAGGACTGATGGTTCAAATGTAGCAGTTTTGTTGGCTAGTTTTCCCATAGGTTTAATGCTAAACAAAGTTAGGGTGTGGTGGCCATCTTAGTTGATATTCAAGGTTATCAAACAAAATTCTGAGAGACCATTGCTGGTATTGGTTTGGTGTCCAAATGGCCAAGTTTAAGGTATGGTGATCTGCAAATTAAATTTTCCAATAGGGTCTTATGTTAAACTAAGTTCAGCTTTGGTGGCCATCTTGATTGACAGGCCAGGTCAGTGGACACAATTATGAAAGAGGAACATCTAATGACCATTGTTGCCAAGTCTGCTCCCAATTGGCCAATTGGTCTCAGATCAGAATATTTTTTAATGAATTTTCCCAAAGGGTCCTATTTTTAACTATGTTCAGCTGTGACAGACATCTTTGTTGACATTCGGGTCATTGGACATAATTCTGAAAGACGACCACCTAAGGACCATTTCTGCCAACTTTCGTTCCAATTGGCTAAGTGGTTTCAAACAAGAAGATTTCTTAATGAATTTTCCCATAGGGTCCTTTGTTTAACTAAGTTCGGATCGGCACAAAAAACATCCATTTTATTAGGGATCATTATCTGATCATTCAGGCATAATATTACTTGCATCTGTCAAACGGTTTCTAACAAGATGTTTTTATGTATTTCCCATAGGATCCTATGTTAAATGTATCCGTGGTGGCAGCCATCTTGGATTTCAGATTGGCACAAAAAACATAAAATTTATAGAAGACCATGTAAGGATCATTCCTGCAATATAACAATTCCATTGCTTTTGTAGTTCCCGGGTGCATATATAAATGGCCCTGGCAGCCATATTAAATTTTGGATCAGAACCAAAAACATGAACTTTGTAGAGGACCAATGAACATCTCCACCGAGTTTCGTTTCAATTGGCCATGGGGTTTTGGAGAAGAAGATTGAAATGTAAACAGGTGGACGACGACGGACGCAAAGTGATGGCAATAGCTCACATGGCCTTTTAGGTCAGGTGAGCTAAAAAACATTGAAGATGGAAGAAGTTACTTGATTGACAGAAAGTTATAGACATGTTGTTATATCTTGCCCCTGTGAGGGCCCGTGATTGGAACAATAATTATTCTATTCAATTCTATTCTATTTTACACCAGCCCATTCAGCCAATTGTTGTACATCATCAAACCTATCAACCAGATTATTCCATTAGAGAATCCTGTTAACAAAATCTTTCAAATGTTCAGAGGAAGCTAAGAAATAGAAACTGCAATGCAACATTTACATAATGTTGCGTTACCTGGGGTTTTCCTCAATTTTAGGCACAAACAATAAATTCCATTCTTTACTTTGTAACCAGTCACCAAAGCATCCAATTTTATTATTCTAAGAAGAAAAAGAATTAGAGCCAAACTGTAATACAATTTATGTTGTTTATTAATATGAAATCTTGCAATTAGCATCAGGAAAATAAAAGAAAGAAAAGCTTGTAAGAGTGACGTAGTGAAACTTATTGGGTAGGCAATGGAGATTAAAACTTATTAGGTAGGCAATGGAGATTACAATGAAATGATCATGTCTAGCAAATGCAATTATACTTTTTTATGTCAAGCCTTGTAGTAAAATGGTAATTGCAAAAGGAAGGTTGTAATTGTAAATGTATTAAAAATTCATACATCTATTTGCAGAATTCCACAGAAAAAAAAAATTTGTAACCTGTATTGCCATTGATGAAAACAAGTACAGTGTTCTTATAGTACAAGGCCCCAAAATAGACTTGTAACTCAGAAACTTTGTTTTTAGATGTTGTTTTACTTCAATGGGAAAAACCCCTTTTACCTCAGATATTGCAGTTAAAATTTATCTACACTTCATACTGTGTTATTATAGGTCCATACTTCAAAGCCTTTTGGACTGGCATACAAACTTATTAGGAACTACACTTGAATTTTTAGAACCAAAAGCCTTAAACTGAATGTTGTCACCCCCCTCCCCCCTTCTAGATAATTGATATCTTCAGTATTCTTACTGAAATCCCAATCACATGGTAGCTTTGACTCTTATCTTTCTTAGATAAATAACCATGTTGAGCCTCATTAGATAAAGCCATTTTTGACAAATTGATACACACATATACACAATAAAACACCAATCAATTTGAGCCCTTTTTGCAACATTATGGAAATGTCTTGAGGAGGAGGCGTGGTTGGTGAAAAATAGAAGTTCCAAAGGATGCAGATCTCAACAATTTGCTGGTGGACCAAGGTTTTGCAGTTTAAAGTACAAATGTACTAACTTGGAAATACTGATAACTGAATATGATCAATGTATCTACTGGTAAAAATTCTTTACCCTAATGTCTAACTCTTTGACAGCTATGCCTCTGTTTGCATGATAAATGCTGAAATTTGATATAGAAACCCCTGCCCCCCCCCCCCCCCCCAAAAAAAAAAAAAATTACTTACAACATGAACTTAGTATATTCACTAAAATTCGCCAAATGTTGATTTGACCAAAGCCAACTTTAATGTCCAAACTTATCCCAAAAGAGAGAATGTATTACACCTACAATGTATTTATGCACAAAACTTCTAGATATATCATACATGTAGGTCCTTTAAAGGCTATACCAAAACAATTTTGGCTTTAATCTTTACAGAGAAAATATATCATCAAATGACACATGTCAACAATTACATAGATTATTTCTTAGAAATAAATATTAACATCCAAACACAACAGAAAGATAAATTGTTTCTTTAAAAATACTATAAAAATTCCTATAAAATGATGTCAGGATTCCTGGAGAAGTACTGTTGTTGCCGTAGAAATGTCATTATTAGAGACTTGGAGAGCATGTCGCACTCGATCTTCATTGAAACCCATATCCACCAGATGCTGAACCTGTAAAATAAACCTTTTTCTTTAGCTTGGAAAAAAATTGCAGTGTATCCATGCCCCTTTTAACATAAAAACATTGTCATGGTTTACAATAAATTCAGAATTTTTTTTAAACCCCAAAAATTTGACAGAATGAAGATCTGGATATTTAAAACTTGGATTTAGCCTTTTGTACACTGTATTTGAGTACAAAAATTACTTCTGTGTTATAAATTAGTTTCATTATATTGACTGTTAATGAAGACTTGCAATAACAAAATACATCCAAATATTTCTGAATTTACAGAACTCTGTCCGAAATGCAAATATACAATGCTGCTACAAATACCAGTACAGGAAAAGTCTGATTAGACAACATCCCTTGTCAAATTCAACAACGTCAAAGTTGTCAAATTACATAACGTTTATGTTTTTGATACTGTTTTTTCAGGGGGTATTTACCTTACATATACATATACATTTCATTGATAATGAAAGCAATCATCAGCAATTTTGAACTATTGAATAACTAGAGGCTCGCAAGAGCCTGTATCGGTCACCTGGATTAAACTTGTCCACCTTCAGCAGGACTGAAAATGGAAGTGTAGCAGTTATCTCCTTAGCTGAAATTTGGCTTCCTATTTAGGTATTTTTGGTTGAGTACTTCTTGTTTAATATAAGTCTGGTTTAAGGTGGTACCCAACACCTATACTAAAATAAATTTGGCTCGTTTAATTTTCATAAAATTTTTAGGAAATATTTACTTTGACCTGTTGACATAAATGTTGATTTTTTTTCCTAAATGAATTTCACACTTCACGGGAATAATTTCATTCAATTTTGATCATAGAGAAGCTTAATTTCTCTTTACTTATTAAATTTGATTAAAACGCTCTGGTGATTTTTAAGAGTTATCTCCCTGTAGTGTTGGGTACCACCTTAAAGGTAACTCCTTGAAATGCGTCACATACAGCATAGTATAAATTTACTATATCTAATATTAGTATCTTTGGATTGTTATTTTGAAACTCCTGGGATGATAGCTCTGCTGGTGGACCCTAGGTCTCCAAGGGTATTTGCCAACCCAGTCGTCAGATTATTTATTGATTTGTTACAGAAATTACCAGTTTTTAGCAAAATTCAAAAATAATAGAAATACTAAGGGTTCATTCCTTGTATTGCACATGGTAGATCTCCTTAGCTGAAATTTGGCTTCCTATTTCGGTATTTTTGGTTGAGTACTTCTTGTTTAATATAAGTCTGGTTTTTGGTCTTCCAAATGTTTCGGTTTTAATGCTGCTGATGAGAGGTAACTCCTTGAAATGCGTCGTATACATCATAGTATAAATTTACTATATCTAATATTAGTATCTTTGGATTGTTATTTTTTTTTTATCTTGGCTAGTTTTTCCATAGGTTTTAATGTTAAACAAAGTTAGGGTGTGGTAGCCATCTTATTTGACATTCAAGGTTATCAAACAAAACTCTGAAAGAGGACCATTGCTGGCATTAGTTTGGTTCCAAATGGCCAAGTTTAAGGTATGATGATCTGCAAATTAAATTTTCCCATAGGGTCCTATGTTAAACTAAGTTCAGCTTTGGTGGCCATCTTGATTGACAGGCCAGGTCAGCGGACACAATTATGAAAGGGGACAATCTAATGCCCATTGCAGCCAAGTCTGGTCCCAATTGGCCAATTGGTCTCAGATCAGAAGATTTTTTAATGAACTAAGTTCGGTTGTGGCAGCCATTTTGGTTGACTGTCCTGGTCATCGTTCACAATTCTGAAAGAGGGCCATCTAAAGACCATTGCTGAAAGGTTGGTCCCAATTGGCTCAGTGGTTTCAGATAAGAAGATTATTTAATGAATTTTCCCGAAGGGTCCTATGTTAAACTAAGTTCAGCTGTGACGGCCAACTTTGTTGACACTCAAGATCATCGGACATAATTCTGAAAGAGGACCACCTAATGACCATTTCTGCCAAGTTTGGTTCTAACTGCTTCATGGTTTCAGACAAAAAGATTTTTTAATGAAATATCCCATAGGGTCCTTTGTTTAACTAAGTTCAGCTGTAGTGGCAATCTTGGTTAACTTTCTGGGTCATCCGACACAAGTCTGACAGAGGACCATTTAAGGACCATTTCTGCCAAGTTTGGTTCCAACTGGCTCTGTAGTTTCAGACATCTTGGATTTCATATTGGCATGAAAATATAAACTTTTTAGAGGACCATGAGGATCATTCAGACATAATACTACTTCCATCTGTTAAATGCTTTCTGACAAGAAGCTGTTTGTATTTCCTATAGGATCCCATGTTAAATGTGTCCCGCTGTGGCGCCTATCTTGGATATCAGATCAACACAAAAAACATAGACTTTGTAGAGGACCATGTAAGGATCATTCCTGCAATATAACAATTCAATTGCTTTTGTAGTTTCAGAGAAAAAGATTTTTTAAATTTCAGCCCATCAGAGTGCATATACATGTGTATTAATCCTATAATGAGATAAATATTTAACAATTTGGTAAATGCAAACTTGAACTATGATATATGTGGACAATTTTTGAAAAATTTCATAAAAGAACAGACATCCATAACTATGGGATAAAAATGTGACGATTGTCAAAATCAACAGGATACTAATGGATATCAATTATAGGAAATGAACATGATTTGGTATGAGTTAGGCCAAATAAAAAAATACATGTTTAGGGTAACACACTGAAAAAAGTTAGGTAGGTTAGGTAGGAAAATTTTTTTTTTTTACATTAATTTTTTTAGTTAGGTTGTATACTGGAGTCACCTTGACTTTGACAGTGCTTGTTGAAGAAAGGTTATAAAAAATTTAGGGTAGGCACTAAAAATTAGGTAGGGTCGGGTTACCCTAAACACAACTATATTTTTTTTTAGGCCTTAAAGTGGAACTAAAACGCTTATAGAAAGTTATTTTCATTTTATAGTACTAAAAAAACGTAAAAAAACGCAAAAAACCCGATGAAATTCGGTAACTTAGTTTTCGAGATATTAGCAAAATACTGGCCGATCGTCATTTGCACACCTGAACGATTTGTTAAAAAACTCGAATATTACTAGTCGCCGGAAGTGACGTACTGTGCGGTTCAGATCTTGTACATAAATAGGTTCAGGTCATTTGCAAAGTGAAAGCAGATTCAGTTGATTGTTTATACGTTATTAGTGACAACTATCGATTGACAGTGCTTCTTATATATTCACCGACACTTGTTTGATGAAACATTGTACTTAATTTAAATCTACAATTCAACAATGGGAAGGAATTGTGCAGCTGCGGGATGCAGCAACTCTGCAAAAACGGGACATACTCAACACGCTTTTCCAAAACATGACCGACAACGTAACTTGTGGGTTCGTTTTGTAAAACTAACCCGTGTGGATTTTACTGTGCCAACTAAACACTCAGCCATATGTTCATAACACTTCTCAGAAGAATGCCATGAGGTTGACAGGTTGAGATTCAAGGAGTTATTTGGTTTATCTGCTCATAACGGCAAGAGACTATTGCCAGGTTCAGTGCCAAGCATTTATCCCAACCAGCATGACCAGTATACATGGTATAGTGACGGTCTGCACCAAAATACTTTTGAAAAAATAATTTTAACATGTCTGATCTTATTTGTTTTTATATACCATGCATATGTCTTTATATATACATCAAATTTATGTGTATATATGTACATGTTTGAAAATGAATGCATTATCATAATGTCATTGTGAGAATAAGCCTACATTAAGCCTATGCAGCCTCTCCTGTTGAATCAAAATTTTTTATGTATAACTATATTGTACCTTTACATCATACATAGGGTATATTTAAGGGTATTTTTAGAGTTATTGTGTTTGATTTACACCCCTTCTTTTCAAACCACCACAGTTACCAACATCCTGAACATAGGGCTATTTAAAAATATTATTAATGGAGTAAGTAGAAGGTACATTTAAGGCCGCTTATATCAAATGCAGAGCCTTGACAGGCATGACTTTGAAAAGATGTAGCCAACAAGCTAACATAAGTTGTAGTACAATAAGAGGCTATTATAGTGAAATGTGTAGCTCCATAAAAAGTTATTCTGGTCCCATGTCCCTCTGAATTTTTTTCCCTTTCTATGAGCATAAAAGTTATACATTTGTAACCATAATAATTTCAAATATTAAGAGTCTGCTGACTATGGTAAAATAATACAATATAGAACAATACATGTACTTCCATGATATAACTACCTCTCTATTTATATAGCATGTTCATGATCATAATCCTGATAATGCAGAAAATAATTTGGGTAAAAATGTAGCTTTTTTTAAAGACATTCTATTTCATTAGCAATGTAAAGCTAAAGCAAAGTTTGAATGTCTAATTATTTATTAAAAGAATATGTATTTATTTATTCATTATTTATAAAAAAAAATATATATATGACACTTCCAATCGTGCAAGAAATTTTAATTTCCCCCTAAATAGTATTAAACACCTGTGAAAATTACAACTAGTTCATGATATAAAACAAATTAGTAAACATGTGGATGGATATTTATCACCTTTAATCCTGGTAATTAAAACAGTTAAAGTTTTAGCACCTATTAATTAACATCCTGTTACCTAGTAATAAAGATCAAACAAAAGTTTTAATCCCTCCAATCAGATAAATAACAACTTGGCCATGCACCTACCACCTGTGGAGTAAATCAATATAACAAAGTCATTAGAAAGGTGTTATGAAAACCAGTTTTGACTGGTGTTATAATTCAAATTACACAAAGAGCATAAAGTCCCATAACCAATATTAACCAAATTATAACTCTACAAATGTGGGAATTATTTTATAAGTTGAATAATTTTTTTTTATTAAAATCCATCAAAATCTTTTATTAAAGTTTTAGGTGTACAGTGCAGTTTCTCCAATTATTCTCTACATATTTTTATTATTACAACAAGGATTGTAAGAAATTACTTATCCCTCTCTACATATATGTCTCTGATTAAACTAAGAAATTTATTATATTTTTGTAATAAAATTCTGAAATTTTATGAATCTGTCAATTCAATAAAAAAAACACATTACAATTCTACATCAAAATCTATATTACTATTCAGTAACTTATATCACTATTTGTAAAACATCTGTTTTAAAACTATCAATTAATATTGTGTCTTATATTTGCTTGTTTAAAAAAATAGTGTTTGTTTTTTATTCCTATAAGGAGGTCTTCCATTTGTATTTATGTTATACACACCTTTCAAAATATCTTTCACTTTCATTCTTTTTATATATATGTATATGGGGCCATTTATTGAGATTTATTGGCTATACTATTATAAATCACTAGCATTGCTGTCTTCATCCATAATATATTCCTTCTGGTCAATGTAAACAAGTTCAAGAGTAGCCCGCACTGTACGTCATTTCCGGTCAATCGGGGTCACTCAGCGAGGAAACCCTGTTCCAGAAATAGCGCTGATTGGATTTCCCACAGGTAAAAATAATCCAACTTCACTCGCTATTTTCTCCGTTATTACTTGACCAAATTTCATCGGGTTTTTTGCGTTTTTATACGTTTATTTAGTACTATAAAATGAAAATAACTTGCTATAAGCGTTTTAGTTCCACTTTAAGAAGAATTACTTTATCAAATTTGGGAAATACCACATTTTCAATGAAAAAAGTTCCTTTACTCTGGGACAAAAAACGTTTGTTATGGACCACTTACCTGATCTTCTGAAACTTCCACTGGTCTGTCAGCTGCATGAATACCTAAAGAAAAGAAAAGTTTTACCTAAAGCTGATTCAAAATACATGACTGTATAACAGCATCACTTCAATCAGAATGTTAAATATCAAAAAACTGAAAAGAAATTCCATGGCTTGCAATTGTTTTTAAGTTAAAGTTTTGGTAAAATATGCCTTTCAACATCCCCACACCATACTGACCTCTTTGTCTGAGTTCATTTCCAAATAACCCTTGATCATCATTCAGACGATTACCAAATATTCCTTGAGCATTGTTAAATCCATTACCAAATATTCCTGGGCCATTGTTCTGAAAATAATTAAGTTTTAAAACTCATGTCTTAACTTAAGGAGCATAAATTTAAGCAATGGCTTACATCTTTTAAATGTCAAAAAGAAGGTACATGTAATAGGACAAGAAAAATCCAAAAGCTTCAAGCTTCAACCTTTCAGCTTTTGAAAATGCACACTGAGGAAACAAAAAAATAAATCAACAGTTTTAATTGATATTGTAACAAACTTTTGAGATATTCCCCCTATAAATATTATTATTGCTTAGAGCAAGACAAACAGTAGGTAATGTTTTCTAATTCAGTTGTTATTAATATAAATTTTTTTTTTATGGCCCTGTCACTAAGTGGTCGAGGCTATATAGTTTTACATTTGTCTGTCATTCTGCAACGAACAGTTATACAGACTTTTTTCTAAATGCCTTCAGGTACAGAGCTGATGAGTTACAGATCGAGTTAACGTTTCGTTCCGCTCCGCTGATTTTACAAAATTACAGGCCTTGGACTTTGAATTCTGTCATTCCGTCAGTCCGCAACGAACAGTGATACAGACTTTTTTCTAAATGCCTTCAGGTATTGAGCTGATTTTTGGTATGTGAGTCTACCATGATGAGTTACAGATTGAGTAACATTTTGTTCCGCTCTACTGATTTTTGCTGAAATTTCGGGTTTTGGACTTTGAAAATTTCATGAAAATAACAGTTATATGGACTTTTTTTCTAAAAGCCTTCAGATATTGAGCTGATTTTTGGTATGCGAGTCTAACATGAGGAATTTCACCCCACTCCGCTGAATTTTGCTGAAATTACGGGTCCAACTTTTGCAGGTGGGGCCATTTGTATCGTTTCGATACATCTAGTTTGTACATTATTTATTTCTAACAAGAAATTTGTATAAATATTATTATTAAATTCTGATGTAATTGTATGGCCATATAAAATGTTACCATACTTTATTAATAATGTTGTTTTATACTGCTATGATGAGCGAATTTAACGGTTACTAATTGCCTGCATTTTATACATCACATTACTTATATATTTTATATCACATGACTTTTATAGTGTTCTAGGTAGCCTATAACAGAGGGGAGCAGCACCCTGCACATCTTTCAGAGCACCCTCTGCCCTTTGTTTTAGGTGTTATCTTATATACACTAGAAACAGTTTTAGTACAACTAACCAGGCCTGAATAAATTGAAAGTACGTTACAGGGTTGAAAGAAACTAAAAGTACTCTTAAAAGGGCATTAGATAATTGAATAATTGATATTTCTTCAAAATTAACACTATCTTGTTATTTCTTCAAAATTAACACTATCTTGCTATTTCTTCAAAATTAACACTATCTTGCTATTTCTTCAAAATTAACACAGTCTTGTTTGCTCTTTTTTCAGCAGAAGCTGAATTACTATAATTATGCCAATGCCCTTTAAATCTAACTGAAACACTGTCTAATTTACAATTTTTTTTACCTGTACCTGTGTATAATACATATTAAAAGGTAAAATTTGTAAATAAAAATTACAGGGGCATAGCTTTTAACACTGTTTATGGTTAGAAATCATGGGAGGTAAAAAACATTTAATTGAAAAGTAACCAATTACTGTCTTAATAACAATTATACCTGGCCTCTGTTTAAGTTAAACCATCCATTTTGTTGTGGCTGTTGCTGTTGTTGAAATGTTTGCCATAACATTTGTTGTTCTAACTGTTCCATTTGCTCTTGTCTTTGTATTTCTCTTGTTGCACCAATATGCTTCGTTAAATCTTTTGGCGGCGAACTGTCCAATAATTTCTGTATCGTGCATCCAAATAATTTTGCTATTGATTTTGGTACTGTTAAACTTTGAATTTTTAAGAAATTTATTTTCCATAATATTCCAGATATCTGAAAGTATACAAGATATTTCAATGAACATTGAATTTTGTAATCTCATCCTCTTTTATCTAAAAATCCTTGATATGTCAAAGGAATCTTTTAGTACGAAGATCATACTTTTCACTACACTTGCTCCTGAAAATTTCCCATTACGCTGAATTGTTTTTGATATCAAGTGTAATATAAAAACAGAAATTTAAAATACCAACCTGTCTATAAAGGGCAGCTGAGGGACCAGGAAAAAATGCCCTTTATGAGCAGGTGCCCTATACAGAGAAGTTAATTTTATGTAGTTTGTTCATGAATGGGACTTTTTCACTGTGCCCTTTAGAGCAGGTTTGACTGAACTGATATTATAATGAAAACAGATAAATTTGTTTGTTTATACAAGTCACATTATTATTTGGTGATGTCAGTTAAACTAATTGCACAAAATCAATTACAGAATGATAAAGGTTCTCATTAAAAACTTGAGACATCTTAGCATTGGAAAAGGTAATGAGTAAAGATGACAAAAGGAACTGTTAACATTTTTATCAATATTTTAAAGACATCATCCAGACCATAGTAAATATGCCTACAAATTATGTAATTTTACCAAAAAAAACTTTATTCAAAAGTATCAAGCAGGAACTATGTAGATATAGCTTTATCAAACTGAAGCACACTTTGTTGCTTGTACATGTATGTGACTTTCATGAAAATAAGTTAGCTACAATGTATATTGCATTTCTGAAGTTTGACCTTTGATAATGACCAAGGTCATTGTCATTACGTTGTACGGACATCTGGGACATTTGGAAGAATTTATGTGGTTATATATGTTCAAAATACCTTAAGACTTAAAAAAAAAACAAGACTTTCCAGTTTACTTTGAACACATAGTAGTACTAGCATACATTATGTTTTATAAAACTTGAAAAACAAAAACAGCTTACTTAACAAGTATATAAATTTAATACTCACCAACCCACAAACAGCAACAAGTATTGACTCTTTAGAGCTACTGGCAATCTGAAACAGAAAATGGTATATTTTTATTTCAATATTAATCAATCAAAATTGTGTCAAAATAGGAAATGTTTCAATAAGTTAAGTGGCAATCTTAATCATCCATAATGTTTATCTTGTGCCATTACCAGTAACTTTCCAAATTCATAACTTCTTAAATAACCATATAAATTTTCTATTCTTTTTTACTTTTTCTATTGTATGATATTCTTTTAGTAAAAACACTTAAGATAGAAATAAAGATGCCAAGTCTCATAAATCATATTGCAAAACATTTATTTCAGTAAGGAAACATGAAGGATTCCAGACATTAAGTCTCTAATTAAATTTCACATACATTTAGAGGAGAGGAACAGGGCTTTTATTGTTGTTCTTCATCTTAAATCACAGTGACACATTACCTTAAATTTTTGTATAATTCAAATAATAATAAAATGCTCCGCTGGGCCCAGCTAGATACGACCGCAGATGTCGAACCCTGAATAGTTGGGGCAATTATGAACACAACATTCAAGCTTGATACAATACTGAATTTGGATTGTGAATAAATATTTGACACAGCACAGGTTTCTGACACAGAATGAATGTTGTCTAAGAACTTAAAATTTTTTAATTTACCTATTCAAACCATATCAGTATTATTTGTTTTTATATATAAATCAGAAATAACGAATTTAAAATTTAAAATTGGGCACACATATCAATTTCTTGCTATTGCGCAATACTGTGCAACTGAAGATTTCTTGCTATTGTGCAATACTGTGCAATTGAAAATTTCTTCAAATATTTGACACATAATAGGTTTCTGACATAGAATAACTGAAATCAAAGAACTTAGAATTGGTCATATGATTTGAATTTATATTCAATTTTTTGCTTCTTGTGCAATACAATATGCTGTGGAGAATTGCCCCCCCCCCCAAAAAAAATAATAATTTACCCCTTTTTTTAGCTTTTGTGCAATACACTATGAAGTTGCACATTGCCCCCCCCCCCCAAAAAAAAAACAATAAAATTTATTGTAACCCCCCCTCCCTTTTTTTTGCTAAAAAAATTTGAAATTTTCTTTTTAATTTATGAAATATGAAATGAGAAAAAAATTACCCCCTCCCCAATTTCTCATTTACCCCCACCCCCCCTCTAAATTTTGTTTTTAAGCCCCCCCCCCCCCCCCCCATTTCTTTATACTTTGCAACCATAACAGCCCATTTAAATACACCATAACATATTAAAATAGAAAATGACATCATAGTCATGGAATTTGTTAATAATAAGGTTTTGATAACAGGGCACACATATCAATTTCTTGCTATTGCACAATACTGTGCAATTGAAAATTTCTTCAAATATTTGACACATAATAGGTTTCTGACACAGAATAACTGAAATAAAGAACTTAGAATTGGTCATATGATTTGAATTTATATTAAATTTTTTGCTTCTTGTGCAATACAATATGCTGTGGAGAATTGCCCCCCCCCCCAAAAAAAAAAATAATTTACCCCTTTTTTAGCTTTAATTTTGGACCCCGATTTGGACCAACTTGAAAACTGGGCCCATAATAAAAAAAACTAAGTACATGTTTAGATTCAGCATATCAAAGAACCCCAAGAATTCAATTTTTGTTAAAATCAAACTAAGTTTAATTTTGGACCCTTTGGACCTTACTGTAGACTAATTTGAAAACGGGACCAAAAATTAAGAATCTAAATGCACGGTTAGATTCGGCATATCAAAGAACCCCAATAGTTCAATTTTCGATGAAATCAAACAAAGTTTAATTTTGGACCCCGATTTGGACCAACTTGAAAACTGGGCCCATAATAAAAAAACTAAGTACATGTTTAGATTCAGCATATCAAAGAACCCCAAGAATTCAATTTTTGTTAAAATCAAACTAAGTTTAATTTTGGACCCTTTGGACCTTAATGTAGACCAATTTGAAAACGGGACCAAAAATTAAGAATCTAAATGCACAGTTAGATCGGCATATCAAAGAACCCCAATAGTTCAATTTTCGATGAAATCAAACAAAGTTTAATTTTGGACCCCGATTTGGACCAACTTGAAAACTGGGCCCATAATAAAACAACTAAGTACATGTTTAGATTCAGCATATCAAAGAACCCAAAGAATTCAATTTTTGTTAAAATCAAACTAAGTTTAATTTTGGACCCTTTGGACCTTAATGTAGACCAATTTGAAAACGGAACCAAAAATTAAGAATCTAAAAGCACGGTTAGATTCGGCATATCAAAGAACCCCAATAGTTCAATTTTCGATGAAATCAAACAAAGTTTAATTTTGGACCCTTTTGGCCCCTAATTCCCCAACTGTTGGGACCAAAACTCCAAAAATCAATCCCAACCTTCCTTTTGTGGTCATAAACCTTGTGTTTAAATTTCATAGATTTCTATTTACTTATACTAAAGTTATTGTGCAAAAACCAAGAAAAATGCTTATTTGGACCCTTTTTTAGCCCCTAATTCCTAAACTGTTGGGACCAAAACTCCCAAAAACAATCCCAACCTTCCTTTTGTGGTCATAAACCTTGTGTTAAAATTTCATAGATTTCTATTTACTTATACTAGAGTTATTGTGCGAAAACCAAGAAAAATGCTTATTGGGCCCTTTTTTGGCCCCTGATTCTTAAACTGTTGGGACCAAAACTCCCAAAATCAATCCCAACCTTCCTTTTGTGGTCATAAACGTTGTGTTTAAATTTCATAGATTTCTATTAACTTATACTAAAGTTATAGTGCGAAAACCAAATGTCTTCGGACGACGACGCAGACGACGACGACGACGACACCAACGTCATACCAATATACGACCGCAAAAATTTTGCGGTTGTATAAAAATACCTGAAGTCCCAGAATGTAATGGAAAGATTTTCCTGTCATCGGAATTCCAAAAATATGTCCAAATACCACTCTAGGAACCTCAAAATAGTATGGCACGAACAGAGGGTATAACATACATAACCTACAAATTACATACGTCTAAAGATAAAAAAAAACACTATATTTTTATTTAAAATTACATTTTGTATTAAAATTGCTGCTTGCTTTATTTTTGTACTCTTCTGGTATTTTATGGGTTGATCTTTTAATATTGATACAATCCCAGATGTATCAAAACAAAAGAAAGAAGATTAGAAATCAGAATAAAATTTCACTTGCTTTTTATACTATATAGTAATGCACGAGTTAAATTCTAGTATACATTTCGCGTTGGATGGAGAGCATCTTGATATTTTTCACTGTATTTGGGTCCTAAGCTTGCTTTCATTTACTGCAAACATTATAGCAACATATAGTGTTTTGTCCATTGTTTTATTCTGTTATTTTATCTCTGCCATTTAGAGTTTTCCACATGGTATAGCATTTCACACAGTAAAGCTGATTGTATGGAAACCTCTAGATGTCATTTTTTGCTCAATTCAATTTGCAATGGGATGTTGTCTACTTGACTTTCACCCTATATCCATTCCATTTCATACTAAGCTAATCTTTTATTGGGTTAAATCAGCATGCCCACGATTTTTTGCTCTGAGCGTACTTGTACCTCTATTTGTGTATATTTTGGGGGTACAGGTCAACTCTTGGGGGTACACATGAATCCTCTAAGACATGCTATTGTGGGTTCACTTGATTCTATAATGCATTTCATTATCTGCCATGTCAAGGGTATTGAATAAATATTAAACTGTCATTGAAAGTACATAATTATGTTTATTGCATTAATGAAATCGGTTATAATACCTAACGAACCAAGAATTCAAAATGAAGTGTTCCGATTGGCTCAGTTTTTAAAAAATCCTTATCTGTTTTTGTCAATCTGTAAATAACTTAATACACCTAATAACATTCAATCTATACAAATTTGTGTGTGCATGCAAGCTTTGAATCAAAATTTTGTATGGTCAATCAGTTTTTCACCATGAATAAGATTTATAGTGAGCCATTGCTCACTTGTGATACCCCAGGCGCAATAAGGTCGAAAAATAAACAAAGTCGTCAAAACAGGAAGTTGATGTCACATATGGCATACCTATAGAAGGCTTGTGACTAAATATCAAGTGGCTGTGACGACTATTTTGAGAGAAAAGTGTGACAAAATCTTTTGTTACGGACAGATGGACACGCCCACAAGCAATCACAGACGGAACCACAAGGATAAAGCAGTATACCCCTTGTGCAGTACATGAATGGATATGCTGTGAGTATATGTATATGACTTAGATGAATGAATATCTTAACAATAAACTACAGAATACAATAAAACTTACGGACCAGATGGTAAAGGTTGTAACTTAATTTCTAAACTGCTAAACACATACATCATAGCTATTTCTAAGGCAGTTGACATAATGGCTGTAGACAGCAAGTAAGACTGAAATTAAAACATACATGTAGCAAAGAATTCATTGAAAATCGATGCTAAGGTGCAACTCCAGTAATCATTAAGTTTCACATAAATACACTCCCAGAATTGTATTGATTCTTAATTTTGGTAAAGTTTAATGGCTTAGTAATAATATAACGAATAAATAACCCACAGATATGGAATATCAAGTGAAATAAGATAGGTTTTAGAATTATAAAGTATGAAAACATAAACTGAACAAGATTTGAAACTACAAGTAAGGATTAATAACTATTTATTTCTATAATGAACACCTTACTATGACTTTTAAGATGACAAAAAGCAATAAAAGCATTGTTAATTCCTAAAGTTTTGCCACATATGGGATACCATGTGTCTGAATTATTTTAAGAAGAGTTGAAAACTCTCTGCTGTTATCAAGTCACAAAGTTTATTTATTTTTTTAAAACCTAGTATACAAATTTAAATAACAAGATGTATCAGTTTTTTTTAACAGGATTATCCAATGGGAAAATCAGGTTACATCAGTTAGTTATATAGACAATTCAAAAGAGTTATGATAGAAAATCAAATTTGTGGTTAATCTGGCACCTTATTTTTATTAAAGTTTGTGATTGAAATTGAGCTACAAAAAATATTTTCAAATGACATGCAATTTTACCACATAACTTTTATACTTCACCAGACTAAACAATCTCTATGTCAAAACTATATCTTATAGATACAGTGACATGGGAAATAACTCTTCTATACGTGTACCTTACCATAAATTTTCTTGATCCGTATCTTCTTTCAAATATTCGAAAATAATAAACAAGTATAGAACAGCAACACATGTCTTTGAGATCCAGATAAGCTAATTTGGATGTAAAAACTCTCCAGAACTATTCAAATATAATAAAAAGTGAATTTTAGTTAATTTTAAACCAAGAATATATTGGAAATGACTTGGCATAATAAAATAATAATATGCCCATTTATTCTATGTTGACAAACTGTATTTAATTCTTGAACTCTCCATAATTTGGAGAGACAATTGCATTTCCATTTATTGAACACAACAAAAGAAACTAAAATTTAAAAATATACATTATACATAAATAAATCTGATGAATTGAAACCTTTCATGGTTATATTCATACTTCTGGTCCCTCAGGAGAAGAGGAGTCATAATTTGTTAAAATGGACACACATTCGATCAAAATTAGTTTATCAAAAGACTATTTAGCCCAAAATTTACCTTATATTTATTACTGTGTTGAAAGGGAATGGATGGTGCCAAAAGGGAACATACTATATTGTAGTAAAAGAACATCTTTAAAATGTTTCATCCATTGGCCTTCTTCAGCTTCTTTATTACTGCTCTATCATGTAGTTGAAGACATAAATAAAGAAAGTGAAGAAGGCCAGTGGTTGAAATGTCTTAAAGATGCTTCTTTTACTACAGTTTATTGCGTTGATTTTAAAACATAAAACATATCTCTGCTGTTCAAGTTTTATTCTGTATCATCAGATCAGTCATTACCCATTTAATTGTTATTGGGTTGAAATTAAGAAAATTATCCAAAATTAACTGTCAGAAAACTAAACCTTTCTGTAACTTATGCAGTATCTCTGTCATATCTCTATCGTTTTGTGTGCGATATATTTTTATATTTTATTTTGGGGGTTTCATTGTCAAAAATGGCAGTCACCGAACAAAATTTGTATGGGTATCACAGAATGTTTTAATTAGGAAATTGACGGAATTAAAGTTAACAAACACACCCATGCTTATCTCTCTTTTGCATAACAATTGATAATGTTGCAAATTTATTTTTCCAAAGGAAATTCTGAGAAATTTTATAAGAGATGGCAGAATTTATCTGGACTTTTTGATTCACAAGTGGAAGATTGATATATGTTGAGGGTTGGAATGCATGTGTGAGTGAGAGGCTTTATTTCTTTTTTTGTAATTTGTTAATAACATTGTAAAATTTGCTGTTGTAAATGTCTATTGTATTGTAATTGTTTAAAAAGTTTAAATAAAAAAAAAAAAAAAAAAACAATTGATAATGTTAAATTTTCTAATTATTCTGTTTTATTTCAAGAATCCAAGAATGTCATTATTTCCTTAGTTAGTAAGTTTGAATATTTAATTCCAGTTAATTACATATAGATATAGCTCCAAAATCTGCTCTGAACTAATTTTCAATCCCTTTCATAGCAAATATTAGTTCTGACCAAATTTTTAAACATTAATTGTATGTATCTAAAAGGGGTAATACACACAAAATAAACGGTAATTATTTCAGCGAATCACATTCCCCAAATTTTGAAATTACTCGGCATTTTCCAAAAATTTAACCATAAATAATTGTTATGAATAAGAGAGATAAGTGGACATGATACAGGTACATTTGTTCTTTTTCATTAGATAAATTTACCTGTTGTTTTTCTATTATTAGTTGTGGGCTATACCAAAAATAATGTCGATACTGCTGAAAAGGAAAATTCAAGGCAACTGATGACAATAATGTCGCTGTTAAAATTCCTTTGCTGGATGGTGCTTTATCTACAAAAGAGAATACATTTGAGATTTGTGACTTTTCTTAAATAGATAAAAATCCAATTTTCTAAAACAGGCAAAAGTTGGAAATCACGACACCAAACAGACCCACAAAAATACTTTATGTTGACATAATTTTAAGTTTACGACCGATATAAATGCAGTATCACAATATAATAGCATCAAATGTCCAGATTTTGTCGACTGACACAGTATAAAGAGAGACAAAATCTGGACATTTGATGCTTTTATATTGTGATACTGCGTTTATATCGGTCATAAACTGATAAAGGTAGAGGGTGTTGCAGAGAGTGTTACAGATTTGGTACTCGCTCCAATTGTGAATGTCAGTTACAGAGAAAGATGGTGTCCGAGAGCAAGAAATGTGGCAGGATAGTCAACCAGTTGACGGTGGCCGCTTACCGGAAGAAGCTGACCCGTTACCAGTGTTGTAAGTAATCGGTACCAATCAGTCAATACTTGTGAATGGTCCCATCTTAGACTGTTAGACATTGATATGTATCAAGCCCTACGCTATAAAGAATTTTTTTGCTGGGAATTCTTAGTTCTTAGCCAATCATATTTGGCCATACTTAAAATTATTCTAAGACTTGAGTAAAGCCCATTAATGTTGTAACCTAATTTCTAAACTGCTAAACACATAAACATTAACAGCACACACTTGTGTTGGTGATAACACTGCTCTAGGTGTGGTATGTTTTATTACTCAATGTGTCCATTTGTTGCATTTGATGTTTTACAAACTAATTACATTAGGTATTGGGAAAATTTTTTATTCGATGATGGTTTTAATACAAATGGTAACAAACTTAGAACATATAGAAAATTTAAGCTAAAAAATGAAATGGAAAAGTTTCTGAATTTGGATCTTGAAAATACTGTATTTTCTGGACTATAGGTCTAATTGATACTTTCTCCATAGACTTATAATGGTAAAATGGTCATTTTAAAGTAAAAAAGTCTTGACCTATAGGCAGGAAAATACGATACTCAAATTTCAAATTTTATACAAATCCGAATTTCTAATAGTTACTTAAACATTGAAAGACGAAGATATCAAAAAATGCCAGTTGAGAAAATATTACGTCCACTTTGTAAGTCAGAACCTGAAGACGAATTCCACTTTTTGGTAAAATGTAAAATATTAGACAATCCACGAGATGACCTGTTTAATGAACTTTCAAGTGTTATTCCATCCTTTGCTGTAATGAATAATGAAGAAAAATTTAATTATATATTTAGTAAGAAAGATATGGATTTATGGAAGATATGTGTAATAGGTGTTAATAAAATGTAATAAAAGATAAAAATCTGTGACATACTGACTTTGTATTTTTATTTATGATCATGACAATACTATTTCCATCAGTCGAGGTGAGTTTGTAACTCATTTTCATCAGTTGGGGCGTGTTTGTAACTATACACAGTTTGGAGTGACTTTAAAACTATTAATTTCAAAGTTGGGGTGAGTTTGTAACTATTATTTTCACAAGTTGGGGCGAGTCTGTAACTATTATTTTCACAAGTTGGGGCGAGTTGGTGACTATGATCATGATGATTTTGACAGTTGGAGCGGGTTTGTAACTAATATCGGGCGAAGCCCGACTAAGTGTAGAATATGGGTCTCAAATCCAGATATCACGCAGACTGTAGTTTCAAACCGAAAGTAGCATTTGTAAATCTATCCCAGAAACCCTCAAAAATACAGCGCGACTTCCGGTTAAAATATTTTCGCACTTGCACAAACTTAAAAAGAAATTATGTTTTGGCGATAGCCAAAACATAATTTCTATACGATATAATTTTCCACCGACTTTTTTTCTCGTTTTTGTGCGCATTGGGAACTTTATTCGAAAATTTCTTCAATGACCTACAAATAAGACACCATAACAACGGCTTCCAATATGGCCGTGTTTACATGACGACGGACTAAAAAATATTGCTACGTGCTTCGCCCAATTTTAGGCTAAAGCCTACTCCATATTATTTTTAAAGGGCGAGTTGGTGAAAAATTGGTGCGAGTTGGTGGGGTGCGAGTTTGAAGTGGGGCGAATTGTCAGGCATTCGGATCTAACAGACTAAATCCGTTCCCCATGTGCATGTGGACGCGTTTACCGACAGACAGTGTCAGTGTCAGTAACATGGACAGTGACAGTAGGCTAGAATGCACACCACCCCTCCTGTTGCAGTTATTTTGATTACCCAGTAAAAAACTAAAACTTTGTCACTTACAAAACCCAGTGGTTCCATGCAAAGGACCCATCTCTGATCCTATAGCTAATGCGCGTGGAATAATTTTTTATGGATTGTCAACCATAACAGGAAGTTTACGAATTTATCTGGCTTTTTCGATAGTTACAAAGACAAAGTCAAAAGTTTCCGAATAGTACAAGAGATGAGAAATATTATTACGTCTTGAATATTGGTTGTGTAGCATTCAAGGCAAGATTTTTTTGATGGGCAGGCTCTGACTTCATTTTTCAATATAATGCTACTGGGTTCCACCCTCACGGCTCACAACATTTTTTAGCCTGCTTTTAACCAGGAACCGCCCCCCCCCCCCCAAAAAAAAAAAAAAAAAAAAAAATTATCGAGCACTTATGAATTTTTAGCATTATACATATTATACGTATAGTCCAGTCAATCTAGCATAAATTTGACCCTAACCTTAAAGTAATTGCAAAAGAAGATTTTTAAGTTTTAATCTTTAGCATTATACCCCAAATATACACAGAAAAAAGTCCAACAAAATCTAATTTGAGGAAGACTAAAAAATCACGATTTTAAAATCCCTATGGAAATTTGTATGAAAATGGGAGATAACTCTGCAAAAAAAGGCAGAAATATCAATAAAAATTGATACAAAATTATAATTTACTGCTTCTATTCAGCAGAATGTATTGATTCTTGATATTTTAGCCGTCTTTAGAGTATAACAAACAACTCTAAAGTTTTTTTCATATCTTTTATCAAGCTATAACCTAGATTTCGTAATTCATTAGTTGACCATTTATTAAATTTTTCAACTTGTCAAGGTAAAGAATCTCAAATTTAATAAAAATAATTAAGCATATATTCTTCTTTGTGTGGTTTAAAGTTTCTTTAAACAAGGTAGATGCTGAACAAATGTAATTTTCAGATATGAACAATACCAAATTTTCACATTATTTTTTCAAAATGGTCACAAAGCCACAATTTCTTTAATGAAAAATGCACACAAAAAAATAAAAATACCCATAACATTTCGGTTTTGTACATTTCATGAGCAGAAGATTATATAATATAGTCAAATACGAACTTATAACCCCATCAAAGTATCATACTTTACATGAATTTTAAGAAAATCAACCAAAAACTGACAAAAAATACCCATTTTTGCAGAGTTATCTCCCCTTTCCAATGTTAATTTCCATAGGAAATTAAAAATGCTGATTTTGAGTTTTCCTCAAGTTAGATTTTATGGGACTTTTTTCTGTGTACATTTGGAGCTTAATGCTATAGATTAGAAGTAAAACATTTTCTGTTGCAATTAGTTTGAGGTTAAAACTTAGTCGGACTGGACTAGTATATTGCCCAAGCAAGAACCCCCCTCCCACAAAAAAAAAAACAAAAACCAAATTAAACCAAATTTGAAAAAAAGAACAAAGTATTGAGCCGTCATGAATTTTGACAAATCCAGGTTTGTTCGCCCTAATTCCTGTTCGCCCTGAGTCCGTTTGCCCTGATATTTATATTTGAAAATGAACTAAAAGAAAAATATATTATAAAGCTGTGGCTGCATATCAAGAAGGAATCTTTGAAAATACCATGGGAGGAGTTAATAATAATACGACAGAACCTATATCAAATATTTATATAAATTTATCTAATAAATGTATGATTAAAAAGATCTAATATTAAAAGAAAACGAAGGTCTCGGTGGACAGACTCGCAGTTTTTGTCAGAAGGAAGTACTTTTAATTCATATAGTAAAAAAAATGAAATTATCTCCCTTTGACCTTAACATAAAAAGTAAATAATTATTATAGGATTAAATACGATTTTGTATGAGTTTATCGATGTGTAAACTCGGTCGACTCACTCACAAATTAAATAAAGTCCAAGGGACTTTATGTTGAGTTTGTGAGTGAAAAGGCTGAGTTTACACATCGATAAACTCATACAAAATCGTATTTAATCCTTATAATTCCATTTGTTCCTAACCGAAATAAAAAAAAAAACTTTGCCCTTTTCAGGCGACATTCATCTTGAATCTGGTACTATTTTTGGCAGCTGAGCAATTGAATAAAAAAGTCAACAAAGTCATTTACAAATCGAAAAAACAAGGAAACTTACCTTTTTATAGATTTTAATATAATCTGAAGCATACAGAATGTCCAATTTTTTCTGTTTGAAGAATCCAACTTGCGTTTTTTACCAATATGATGTTGCAACCTTGACTGTGACGTCCATGCAGCAACTTTTCGCTGAATTTTTGAAAACACAATTTTCAAATATTTTTAAACCATTTCTCATTAAATTTTAACTATTATTGTCAGTATCAACCTTAAAATTTATTCTTTTACAGCATTCATCACATTTAATGTCTCATTTGAAACTTTAAATAATCAAGAAAGCGCATGAATATACTTGCCAAATACGGGTTTATCGATGTATAAACTTTTATGATCTTGCCCTTCCGACCAATGAAATTCTTGTATTTTGTCATATGCAAATTAAAATGGAATTATACTATTGTAAACAAATGAAGAAAGTGTCAAAATTTAAGAAAAAAACAGTATAGACAAAAACTCTTAAACAAGCTTGATAATTTAACACCTGATAAAAGTAAAGAATTCTGGACATTGTTGAGAAACATTAACTCAAATGAAAATGAAAATGAAAAAAAATAGTTGGCTGGATTTAAATATATTTGCAAACCATTTTAAAGAGCAGGGCACTCCTGACACAGTTGATAAAACATTTGAAAGGGACTTCCTTGAAAAACTAACTGAAGCATAGAAACTGCTGACAGAAAAGGAAACTGATGTCCCAATAAATATATCAGAAATTAAAACACAGATAAAGAGGCTAAAAAATGGGAAAAGCTGTGGGCCTGACGAAAATCTGTTATGAAATTATAAAACATAGCAGCCCTGTTATGCTCACAGCTTTAGCCAAGATATTAAATTCTACGTGTTCTAATTTTTATCTAGATGGCTGGAACAAATCCTTTATTATTCCAATTTTCAAAAGTGGTGACCATTTGAATTCTTCAAATTATAGAGGGATCTCTTTGATGAGCTGCTTAAGCAAACTATTTAACATGATTTTAAATAATAGATTACTAAAAGTTTTTGAAAGTGATATAATTCTGCAACAGTTTGGTTTTAAACAAAACAGTAGAACAACAGATGGTGTATTTGTTCTGAAGAGTTTACATAACAAATATATTAATAATAAACAGAAAATTTATGGTTGCTTTGTAGACCTAAAGCCTTTGACTCTGTATGGAGACAGGGGCTTTTATATAAAATTTAAAAAAATGAAAAAATAGGTGTGAAATTTTACAATATTATTAAAAGCATGTACAAAACTACTGAAGCCTCAGTTAAGCTGAAGGAGAATCTCTCTGAATATGTATGTATTGACAGAGGGGTTAAACAACGAGACAATTTGAGTCCCAATATATTTAATATCTATGTCAATGATATACCAAATAATTTTGATGACTCTTGTAGACCTGTAACTATTGATAAAATGTCTATTAACTGTCTTATGTTTGCAGGTGATTTACTGAACTATTATTGAAGCTTCCGGAAAACTAAATGCATCTCAAACAGAATTATCCAAAAAAGCATCAAAAGTGCTAATCTCTATGCTAAAATATCTAACTCCAATGGGAAATGTCTCATTAAAATTATATTAGAAATCATTTGAATCATTAGTGATACCAATATTGATGGATAATTCTGAGAGTTGTATGATAAAGAAGTAAGAGCGTCAGCTAGGGCAGAAAATAATAATTTAAACAATTTTGATTTATTAGCTTCCATAGACAAAATCTTTGTTGAGAAGCCACATCTTAAATTTTGTAAATATGTATTAGGATTAACCAAGTAATTTGTAAATATAGCTGCTAGAGCAGAACTAGCTCAGTACCCCTAAGATAATTATATAAAACTTCAATGACTGAAGTACTAAGCGAGAATATCCAGTACTGATCATAATCCGTTACTATTTGATGCCTTTTCCCTGTCTAAAAATCTTAATTCAATTGGTACATTTTCTTGGTTTTCATATGTTAAAAATATATGCGAATTAAAATGTTTCTTAAAAAATATTACAGTTCTTTTTTACCTATGATTGGATCATATTTTGAGATGTTTGATGGAATTAATCTTAAAATAACTGGATGGTTTTTGTCTAACAGTCCCAACATGTCCACCATTATGAAATTCATATACAATGTATAGAAAAATTAAAAAAGAAAATATTTTAAGATCTTCTCTAAAACTACTAGGCCAGTCAGTGATTTTTATAGACCCAATTTGGGTCCTATATAAGGACTTTTCCCAATGAGAATTATTTAAAAATCATCCAGAATTCCCAAAAATGGTCCAACTTTCTTCCCAAAATTGGGGGGAAAAGGCACTAACCCTTAAGCTTTAGAAAAAACACTGCCAGTTATTTCAGACTGTGAGGGTCTTTTGGTTGACTTTCCTTGCAATGGACCAAATTTCCATTCGTCAGGCGAATACATAAAAAGCAAAAATTACCAATTGAACAATGTTGAATATTGTAATATAACCAACAGTAAAAAGTAAAGCTAACTGGCATTTTGGCTAACCCACCTTGATCACGAGCATCATATGTTAAGAATCCTACCAATGATCTTTTCCAAATTTATCTGACAATCTGACTAGTTTTCGCTTTGATCATTTAAATATTTTTATACCCCACGCAATGAGTTGCGGAGGGTATAATGTTTTTGACCCGTCCTTCCGTCTGTCCGTCCGTCAGTCCGTCAGTCCTGTTTCTTGTCATCGCAACTCCTCTCAAACCACACAACAGAATTTCACGAAACCTTTTTAGATAATACGGACATACTATGTAGTTGTGCATATCGACAGGAAATTGCGATTCAATTTTTTTTCTAGGAGTTACACCGCCCCTTTGAACTTATTTACTTTAATGTACTACTGCAACAGTTTGTCATCGCAACTCCTCTCAAACCACTCAACAGAATTTCATGAAACCTTTTCAGATAATAAGGACATACTATGTAGATGTGCATATCGACAGGAAATTGCGATTCAATTTTTTTTCTAGGAGTTACACCCCTTTGAACTTATTTACTTTAATGTACTACTGCAACAGTTTGTCATCACAACTCCTCTCAAACCACACAACAGAATTTCATGAAACCTTTTCAGATAATAAGGACATACTACGTAGATGTGCATATCGACAGGAAATTTCGATTCAATTTTTTTTCTAGGAGTAACGCCCCTTTGAACTTATTTACTTTAATGTACTGCTGCAACAGTTTGTCATCGCAACTCCTCTCAAACCACACAACAGAATTTCATGAAACCTTTTCAGATAATAAGGACATACTACGTAGATGTGCATATCGACAGGAAATTACGATTCAAATTTTTTTCTAGGAGTTACGCCCCTTTGAACTAATTTACTTTAATGTACTACTGCAACAGTTTGTCATTGCAACTCCTCTCAAACCACACAACAGAATTTCATGAAACCTTTTCAGATAATAAGGACATACTATGTAGATGTGCATATCGACAGGAAATTGCGATTCAATTTTTTTTCTAGGAGTTACGCCCCTTTGAACTTATTTACTTTAATGTACTACTGCAACAGTTTGTCATCGCAACTCCTCTCAAACCACACAACAGAATTTCATGAAGCCTTTTATATAATAAGGACATACTACATAAATGTGCATATCGACAGGAAATTACGATTCAATTTTTTTTCTAGGAGTTACACCCCTTTGAACTTATTTGCCTCACTATACTATTACTGTTGACTCCTCTCGCTTGGAATTTAAATTTCCCAACATGCTGCCATTCAAATTAGGATCAATATGTGAAGGTAAGCATTTGATTGTGTTCATTTTACTTGTGAAGTGAGATTTTGTTTCTCCAGTGACAATATGAAGACGTGGGGTATGTGAGCGTGCTCACAAAGGTTCTTTAATTTTGTCTGAAACTACACATTAGTGAACAACCATATTTGTGGCAGTTTCCTGGTGGTATATTTTCAGTTTTTTCTGGTTCAAAGCAAATCAGGATTCAGGAGTCTCTCAGGTGTTTCCTTATTTTGTATTTGATTTAGCTAAAGATATTGTTATCTTTTCAATCCCGTCTGTAGAATTTCCAAATGTTTTCCATGGACGTCCATGGAATCTTTATCCATGGAGTATTCCGACTTGTCCAAGCTTTTTATGTGTAAATTATCTGTAGAATTTCCAAACTTTTTCCATGGACGTCCATGGAATCTTTGTCCTTGTACGTCCATGGAAAAATCCAGGACCTTCAAATGAAATCTTCAGCATTTCCACTGAAAACCATGTACAGCCACCAATTTAATGTCACTCAAACCTAACTTGAAAAACAAATTTATGAATTAATTACAGTAATGAAATTATGGTGAAATGAAACCTTGGATGTCCAAATTTGCTTTGAAAATTTCCATGACTACCACTGCAGGAAATGGTGAACACAGGACCCAATGTTTAAAAAATCTTCTTGTTTTAATAGCCATGTGGATGCAACAGACCTTATATTTTCCAATGGGCTAATAGAAGCCAGGTGAATGATACAGGCTCAGGGAGCCTCTAGTTTTACAAATACAATTTATTATTCTCGTTAAAACCAGCAATTTATCCTGATTATTTTTTTATATCTATCTTTTATTTCCTCTTTTACTATGTATTTTAGACTATTAACTTCCTTTATTACATGTAGCTCACCTGGCCTACTAATTTAAGAAGTAATAAAGAAATCATATAATCAACAATGGTGAAAATCTTCGCTACTCAGTTCTAATGACTGTCTAATGAAGACACCAATTGCTTAAAATTGTCTGGGTGTTAATTTATTAAGGAGAAAAGTACAGTTTGTTTAATAAATTTTTTCTTACAGTTCTATTAATTTTACAAAAGGAGAAAAAATGTTTTTCATCATCTAATTACTTACATACTGGACTCAGTCTATCTTTTCGTGTTTTATATTTTTTTTATTTTTTATATCTTCCTGTTTCAATAAAAAGGAGAGTTCATTGTTCTAAATTCTGTAAAAATATAAAGGGAAAGAATCATTAAAAACTGATTTACATTGAATATATGAATTATTGACTTTTTAATTTCATAAATTTTATCAGAATGTGAAACTGATGAAGAAAATGAAATACAGGAACATTCATAAAGATGTATAAAGCGAATGTTAGGAATAAAAGTGCCACATTTGGATAAAAGAGCAAGATATAATGGATCCCAGAAATTTTTATTGCTGTTCCTGTCCTTGACACAAATAGCAGCCATAACTACTCTTTCAGTTGGAATATGGCTTTCTGTAGATTTACAAGTTGATGACTGTAATTTGTTTTATCCCTATTGCAGAAGTGGGCATCTCTTACTGGCAAGTGGTGCCTTGTCTGTTGTGTTATGTTGGTGTGGAAACATAATCATATTCAAGAAGTCAGGAAAACAGAATCATGAAATGCGACCATTCATATTTATTTTCTTGATTATTTTGGCATTAAAGATTTCAGCTGGTATCTCGGCTACAGTAAACAATTCTAATTTGAGCGATGGAAATTTTGAAAACAGCTTATCTATAATTTTTAATAAAAATCAAACTCGAGAGAAGGAGTGTGTGGTTAGTATTCAAGAAGAATTCAAGTGCTGTGGATTGAAAAATTACACAGAATGGTTTTACCAGCCCGATTCGGATACCATTTTCAATTCGTGTAACTGTAACCATGGAGATGACACTTGCCTTTTAATACAAAGTAACATGACATCTTTAAGCATTTTTTCACAACCATGCCTTAATACTCTTATTAAGAAACTAGAGTCACAAATTTTATTTATTCGTATATATAGTGCTGTATTATCAGTAACAGAAGTTATTTTATTTTTCTTTACCTCGTGTATGTTATATAGATTGTCAGGTCCGTCAGTCGTAGAGGCAGATAATTATAATATCAAAATGAAAACAGTCAACACAAGGACTAGTCAAGACATTTTTCAGACAAGAAGATATATATGAAAAGAATGCTTAATTAACACATAACTAATTTTGAAATTCAAATAATTTGTTGTTTTATCAAAGTTGTAGATTTTTGACATAAACATAATCTTGGACTGTATTTATATCATAGAAAAAAATTTCCATGCATTTATAATACTGATATACATGTGTAAGTTGTCTATAATTAACAGTAATATTATTGTCTATCTAAGGGAGACAACTGTCTATGGTAAATTTTTAAACAATTATCTGTATCATACTATTAACTACAAATGTATAAATGTGGTGTTGTGTAATACTTTGAAGAAAAAAAAACCGATAATTGTCTTTAACTCATATTTTTCATTAGAAAAAATCTGGTTGATAAAACTTATCACATTTCCCTAAGTCTCAAATTGCAGAGTTCTCTGGCAATACAACAGCCTGTTATAAGTTACAATTATTAATGTGAACCGAAGTCATCACAGACATCACAATGTATTTACCTGACGTTTAATGTTATCAGGACTTGGAAAACATAGAAAAGCTTGACTTTTTCAATAGAAAAACTGCTGATATGAATACAAGGAATATATTATCAGGTTCTCTGCAGACGGATACTATAAAAAAAAACATTTTTTTCACTTGGTAATTTTGAAGTACCGGGTAATGTATTTTTTTTTTCAATTATATATCTTTCATGTATTTTAAGTTTGCATCATATGCATATGTCCTCAAGTAATTAGATTTTGAATTGTTATTTACGGGCATCTAAAATTTGGACAGTTGACAGAAATTTATTTATTTGCCAGATTAAAAAAATGAAGATGAAAGGGAGATGCATTTTTATACCTTTCCATTGATAAAAAAATTACTTACCAAGGTACCTTTTCAGAATCTCCGTCCAGTGTTATAATATTAAAAGTTGTTAAAGAGTGTGATTTTATTTATATGTTTTAAAATATAATTGATTTTATTTTTTCATTGTCTTTGTTTTATTTATTTTATTGACTATAGGTTCATTCTTAATCAAAGAAATTATACAAAACTTCTTTTTCTATTTGTAAATGAAACAAGATTTTTATACGACCGCAAAATTTTTGCGGTCGTATATTGGTATGACGTTGGCGTCGTCGTCGTCGTCCGTCGTCTGCGGCGTCGTCCGAAGACATTTGGTTTTCGCACTATAACTTTAGTATAAGTTAATAGAAATCTATGAAATTTAAACACAAGGTTTATGACCACAAAAGGAAGGTTGGGATTGATTTTGGGAGTTTTGGTCCCAACAGTTTAAGAATCAGGGGCCAAAAAAGGGCCCAATAAGCATTTTTCTAGGTTTTCGCACAATAACTCTAGTATAAGTAAATAGAAATCTATGAAATTTTAACACAAGGTTTATGACCACAAAAGGAAGGTTGGGATTGTTTTTGGGAGTTTTGGTCCCAACAGTTTAGGAATTAGGGGCTAAAAAAGGGCCAAAATAAGCATTTTTCTTGGTTTTTGCACAATAACTTTTGTATAAGTAAATAGAAATCTATGAAATTTAAACACAAGGTTTATGACCACAAAAGGAAGGTTGGGATTGATTTTTGGAGTTTTGGTCCCAACAGTTTAGGAATTAGGGGCCAAAAGGGTCCAAAATTAAACTTTGTTTGATTTCATTGAAAATTTAACTATCGGGGTTCTTTGATATGCCGAATCTAACCGTGCATTTAGGATCTTAATTTTTGGTCCCGTTTTCAAATTGGTCTACATTAAGGTCCAAAGGGTCCAAAATTAAACTTAGTTTGATTTTAACAAAAATTGAATTCTTTGGGTTCTTTGATATGCTGAATCTAAACATGTACTTAGTTTTTTTATTATGGGCCCAGTTTTCAAGTTGGTCCAAATCGGGGTCCAAAATTAAACTTTGTTTGATTTCATCGAAAATTGAACTACTGGGGTTCTTTGATATGCCGAATCTAACCGTGCATTTAGATTCTTAATTTTTGGTCCCGTTTTCAAATTGGTCTACATTAAGGTCCAAAGGGTCCAAAATTAAACTTAGTTTGATTTTAACAAAAATTGAATTCTTTGGGTTCTTTGATATGCTGAATCTAAACATGTACTTAGTTTTTTTATTATGGGCCCAGTTTTCAAGTTGGTCCAAATCGGGGTCCAAAATTAAACTTTGTTTGATTTCATCGAAAATTGAACTATTGGGGTTCTTTGATATGCCGAATCTAACCGTGCATTTAGATTCTTAATTTTTGGTCCCGTTTTCAAATTGGTCTACATTAAGGTCCAAAGGGTCCAAAATTAAACTTAGTTCGATTTTAACAAAAATTGAATTCTTGGGGTTCTTTGATATGCTGAATCTAAACATGTACTTAGTTTTTTTATTATGGGCCGAGTTTTCAAGTTGGTCCAAATCGGGGTCCAAAATTAAAGCTAAAAAGGGGGTAAATTATTTTTTTTTGGGGGGGGGGGGCAATTCTCCACAGCATATTGTATTACACAAAAGCAAAAAATTGAATATAAATTCAAATCATATGACCAATTCTAAGTTCTTTATTTCAGTTATTCTGTGTCAGAAACCTATTATGTGTCAAATATTTTAAGAAATTTTCAATTGCACAGTATTGCGCAATAGCAAGAAATTGATATGTGTGCCCTGTTATCAAAACTTTATTATTAACAAATTCCATTGGAAATTTGCCAATATAAAATGTGCTGATGAAGCTTTTTTGTTTATCTTATCTAAACTGCTTTTAATATGTATATTTAAAATTTGCCATCCATGACTATGATGTCATTTTCTATTTTAATATGTTATGGTGTATTTAAATGGGCTGTTATGGTTGCAAAGTATAAAGAAATGGGAGGGGGGGGGGGTTGAAAACAAAATTTGGGGGGGGTAAATGAGAAATTGGGGAGGGGGTAATTTTTTCTCATTTCATATTTCATAAATTAAAAAGAAAATTTCAAATTTTTTTTAGCAAAAAAAAGGGAGGGGGGGTTACAATAAATTTTATTGTTTTTTGTTTTTTTTTTTGGGAGGGGGGTCAATGTGCAACTTCATAGTGTATTGCACAAAAGCTAAAAAAAGGGGTAAATTATTATTTTTTTTTTGGGGGGGGGGGGGGGCAATTCTCCACAGCATATTGTATTACACAAAAGCAAAAAATTGAATATAAATTCAAATCATATGACCAATTTTAAGTTCTTTGATTTCAGTTCTGTGTCAGAAACCTATTATGTGTCAAATATTTGAAGAAATTTTCAATTACACAGTATTGCGCAATAGCAAGAAATTGATATGTGTGCCCAATTTTAAATTTTAAATTGGTTATTTCTGATTTATATATAAAAACAAATAATACTGATATGGTTTGAATAGGTAAATTAAAAATTTTTAAGTTCTTAGACAACATTCATTCTGTGTCAGAAACCTATGCTGTGTCAAATATTTATTCACAATCCAAATTCAGTATTGTATCAAGCTTGAATGTTGTGTTCATAATTGCCCCAACTATTCAGGGTTCGACATCTGCGGTCGTATCTAGCTGCGCCCAGCGGAGCATTTTATTAAAGGTGTAATTACTACAGTAGGTCAAAAGTCAAGATGGATGTAAAAAGACAGGGTGGTTTCCCCCTTATTTTTTTATTTTTGTTCCCTTCTCGAGTCCTTTTCAGAAATCATTAAGTACCTTTCAGAGTCTGGTGTGTCTCATCTCAAGATTTGACAAACATAACCAACTACAAGTACTGTGAGCAAAGCTAACAAATGTTTATCCTCCGCTTTGGCTACGACAATATAAAGAAATGTATAAGTGAAGATTATCTGAGTTTCACAGAAATCTATTCACTGGTTTAGGAGGAGTTCTGATTGTAAGTAAAACCAGCCATTTGGTACCACAATAGGTATTAATAGTTTTCAGTTGGTCTTTTTTCTTTTATCTATTTGCATGTAACAAACAATATGGCACCCTAAACCAAAATATTGGACCCTCTTCGAAATTTGCATAGAAAATCACTGAGCTGATTGGAATTTAAGATGAATGCAATCGTCCTGAGGTTATTCGCTTTAAGAATTGGGCATGTTGACACTAAGTGATTTCATAAAACCAAAAATGTCTTTATAAATGTATTTACATGTAGTTGGCAAATTAAATCCAGGTCAGTGATGCACACTACCTCAAATTCTATGAATGTTCTAAATTTAGACTTAATTAGGATAAAAAAAAAGAAGAGAGAAAAAAAAAATGTTGTGAATCAGCTCATACGACAATAGAAAACGAAGAAAATAAATGGAAATGGTGAGCGGTCAAAAGGGGCATAAAACAACTTAAATGTACAAAATACACAAGCCAAACAAAACCAAATACAATATCATAAAAAAACAACAACCACAGTAAAAAAGTGAAAATTAACCAACGTTTCGACCAATATTGCCTTCAAAACGAACTCTGAGTGACACCCCCCCCTTGCAATACTAAGAGTTGCGCTTACAAGATTTAAACATGTAAACCCTTTAGTTGGATTATCTCTCTTTGCAAGCATCCGGTGATAATTATCTTGCTTCAGGCACATCTTCATATTATGCCTAACCTTAATATAGTTTCATCAAAATCTATTGAACAGTTAGTTGTGCTTACAAGCTTTGAACATGTAAAACCATAAGGGTTGGATTATCTCCCTTTGCTTCATGCACATCTGCATATGATGCCCAACCTTCATATAAAATTTCATCAAAATCCAATGAACAGTTTAGGCAAAGTGCTTACAATATACATGCATAGACGCCAACTCCTTTTTGGTCCTATCAGTAAAAAAAATCTGAGTTGTCAGTAATTTGCAACTTTTTTCAGTAATCATAATTTTTCATAGAATATTATTGCATCCATCAATATATTTGGAATAAAACCAAATAGATCGTTTTATAAAGCAAATAATCCTGAGACATACCTAAAGTAATTAAAAATCTGCACTTTATCTTTCCATGATAATAACCTGCAATGAAAGATTAAAATCTAAACCAGGAACAGTTCTGGATTGGTAATGAACGGAAATCCGTAAATGATAGACTATAAACCGTAACACCTAATTTTGGCCTGAAATTCGTAATGGTTTGCATCTATGGTACATTGACGGACGGACGGACAAGGTGATTCCTATATACCCCTCCAATTTTGTTTACGGGGGATATAATGAAAAAATTAGACATCCTTCATAAGATTGTTAACTTTCTTTTTTCACTGTTCCTTTTAAATCTATAAAATCAGCTAAATCAGAACATGAATTGTGCAATGAAGCCCTAGTCACTTGCATGACAGAAACACAAATGCATTTTCTGCTGTAAAGCCTTGTTACCATAACTATTACAGATAAGATGGCTTAAGGGCAAGTAATGTTAAATTCATATATAGAGAAATCAAGTCTTTGAATACTTTATTCTGTACAATGTTTTCGTATAACATCAAACTTTCAAATATATGGTTTACGATACTGTCAACATTCCATTCATTCTCCATTCGATCTTCTCTAGATCTAACACACAAAAAAGTATTATTAAAATCAAACCTTTTTGAAAAAATAAATCTGACAATTTATACATCTTTCTTCGATATTGCTGTACAATGAAGGGGATATAACCTACTGATTCTGCAGGGAAATGCAATGATTTGATGCTTTTAATAATCTTGTGATTGAATCCTTGATATCACTTAACGACTGATGTTGGCAGAAAATAATAATGGAAAAAATATGTAGATTTAAGAGAATACAAGATGTCCTAATTACAACAAACCCAAATTTGCCTTCATCAATGTTTGGAGTAGTCTGCCCTCTCACCTGCCTTACATCACCAAACTAATAAGAATTTCTCCATTATAAAGTCCAATTAACTAGCAAACTATTTCACTTCCATAATAGAATAGTTTCAACCAAAATAAAAATTTCTTGAGGTTGCCGAAGAAACCAAAAAGCAACCCACCTTCAGCGGACAAACTGGATACTGACAAGAGATAAACCTACTTCAGTACATGTAAATGAAAACTCAGTAGTTTTAGGACAATGTCTACTTGAAAAGTCTGCACAATGAAATTTGTCAAACAACATCAAATGCCAACAGAGGACAATAAAATTGGGAAAGTTTTATCCGAGGAGGGTTCACAAATATTCAACTATCCTCTACAACAAAAATGCCTGCAATTCCATGCATGTATAAATTCTTTACAATTTGATTCCCAAAGTGAATGACAAATTCATGTTTTTTATATATATGTTAAAAAAGTTATGCCTTAGAGAAAAAGGAAGTCTGGAAATAGGCTTATCTCAGAAAACATGAAAGAATCCCAAAAACCAACAACTGTTTTTCATCTCCATATTTCTGATGTGCATATATATTTTTATCTCTCATTCTGGGGTGATATGTCCAACTACAGGTTCTGTGTATAAAAACTACAATCTGTAAGTGTTATTTTAACTACACTTCTGATTACTGATACAGATTTGAAATAAAAAAATTCTAATGCAGAACTTCATAAACTTATACATAATTTAATATAAAGTTTTTTGCCAAATGTATGTTGTTGATATATAATGAAATTAGGAAAGAAAAACCTGTTTAAATTTTTTTTATGAAACTTTATCATCTAAAATAAGTAATTTTATGTCCAAAGTGAATATCAACATTATTTTTGTTACACAATCATGCCTGCTTATCTCTCACATGCATAACAATTGATAATGTAAAATATTCTCATAATTATGTTTTATTTCAAAAATCTAAGAATGTGATTCGCTGTTATTTTATTTCCTTGCTGTGATAGTTTAATTCTACTTAATTGAATTCATTTGTTTGTTTATTTAGTTTAGTTGGGATTTAATGCCGTTTTCAGCACATTTGGCTATTTCCCGATTTTTATTGGTGGAGGAAGCCGGAGTACCCAGAGAGAACCACAGACCTTCGGTAGGAAAATTGACAAACCTTGTCAATTAAGGTGGGAGTCGAACACACCCCGCCACAGGTGAGATTCGAACTCACAACTGCAGTGTTGACAGGCTAGTGATCATTAGTAGTCATGACGAACTACCTAGACCACTCAGCCACCGAGGCCCCCTAATTGAATTCATATATATATATATATATATATAGCTGCAAAAGCCCGTCTGAACTAATTTCAATCTCTTTCATAGCCAGTATTAGTCTGGAACAGTTTTTCAACCAAATTTGTAAGTATCTTAATGGGGTAATACACACATACAACAGTAAATATTTCAGCAAATCACATTCCCTAAATTTTTAAATTGCACTGCATATTGTCAAAATTTGACAATAACCAATTGTATAAAATTAGAGTGGGCATGACAATAAAAAGTCTATTTATAGATTTAAATAAATTTATAGTTGGCAGTTAGCCAAAACTGGATATTTCACTATTTTTTTTTTATCTAACAGTAAATCCTAAAAGAAATATGTTAATAAAAAAAAATATGACCAAAAACAAAAATCATCAAAGAAGTATTATTTATTCTAAAACTGTAGCTGTGATATAAATGTTCTATTTCAATTTATTGAAAGCAAAAAACAATAACTAGAAATTCCAACCATTTCAAATTAAACTAGAAATACTGTCAGCAAAGCTCACTACTTGATACCCCAGCCTTACATAAGATACATGAAAGGAAATGTCAATATTTTGATAGGAAAACTCAAACAGCAGAGAGATGAGTTTCATCAAATTCCATTCAGTGGTTTAGGAGGAGTTGCAGATGGCATACTAGAACCCCCTATCACAATGAATGGCAAAGTCCATGTGTTGGTATGGGAAACCCCAAATGTTGGTCAGATCAAAATCTAAAATAGGAGTGCACTACAGCATCATGTAATAAAGTTCTTCTGAAAGTTTCATCAAATTCCATTCAGTGGTTTAGGAGGAGTTGCAAATACAAAGGTCGGAAGGACGGACAGGCGGGCACAACAAATACTATATACCCCACTTTTTTCAAAAGCGGGGGTATAACAATTATATCAAATTCCCAAAAGTTCTGAAGAATTTTTTTTTCAAATTCAACATGTGGTTCAGCACAATTTATCAAACCAGTCAGGAGCTGTTTAATTGCAAGCAGAATAAAATGTTGCCATATGATGAAAATATGTTGTTAGGGTAGTACATGTACATGTTGCTCTGAGAGATCACCATTCTGTTATAGTTAATTATGCCATACTTTAAGCAATCCAAATTTTAATTTAGGGTTATGTAAACTATATCTTAATAGCTAGAAGAAATTCCACTTTAAAACAGCTCTCATTAAATATCACAAAATCTGTACAAGCTGATTTCCAGGTCCTGCATAATGTTAGTAAACATTTCCTTTTTCATTCGGAGATCATTTTAAAAATATTTTCCACATTACCTTGTCAATTAAGACATTTATCCACTCTTGATTAAATTCTATTATTTTAACAATCACGAGGAGATAAAGTATCTTAATTACCACTAAGATTTTATAGAATCAACATACATGTATCACTTTTGTAAATAATTACATACATTTATTGATGCAATTTTTTGAAAAATCAATAAAAATGCGAGAATAATTAATGTTTTTCATGTACAAGATGTAATAAAATATCTGTATGAATCAATATCTAACTAGTACTGCCCTGAAAGGGACTAATACCCCCGCAGCAACTTGTCCTTTTGAAGCCTACACAAAGTTCAAATCATCATATTTTTCAAAGTACTTGCCCAAACAGAAAATCCTGACGATATGCACATCTCCATAATGTGATCTAACACAACAGAAAGTTTTATGAGAATCCTGCAAGAAATGTAGGGGGAGTTGCGGAAGGTATTTCGGACAGACGGACAGACAAACGCTTATATTACCCCCCCCCCCCCCCCCAAAAAAAACTTCGATTGCAGAGGGTATAAAAACCAAAATTTACAGTATTAAAAAATCTGATGGAAGGAACATCTGGATTCGGAATTCAGAAAAATTTTTAACATATGTACACGCAAATATACTGTAGAAGCTGAAATTTTTGTGGAGAATATAAATTCTTTTATTTCATGGGAAGTATAATCAATGCAAATTAATCCCCAATGAAATACCACAGCTTATTTGATCAGTATTTGTTATTTTGGAATCCATGCAATTTTATTCCTGGGAAATAATTTTCAGAAAGAAATCCATGAAATTTTAACCCCACAAAAATATATGATGTTACAGTAGTCTCACTTCTGGGACAGACAAGAAATAAACTGTCCTTTATAACGGCCCACCTTCACATTGTTCTTCATCAATTTATTATTTCACTGAAAAATCGAAGTAAAAAATGCATGAAATAAAAACTATGGGTTCTGATGAAAATGTTGACCTTATCAAGTTGTTTATTTATCTATGATTTAAGCATAACTTCCCTCAAAACAACTTAATGTGACAGATAACAACATGATATTATATGTGACAGATAACAACATGATATTATATGTGACAGATAACAACATGATATTATACGTGACAGATAACATGATATTATATGTGACAGATAACAACATGATATTATACGTGACAGATAACAACATGATATTATATGTGACAGATAACAACATGATATTATGTGACAGATAACAACATGATATTATATGTATCTCAATCCTCAAACTCAACATTTTTTACCAAAAAATGTAAACCAGTAACACAAAAAAAATATTACAAATATATTTGTAATACACAAAAAAATACAAACATACTTTTTCAACTTTGTTGACAAAGTATATATCTCCAAAACAAAAGCACAAATAAATAATATGACTAGTGATACAATCATATTGATAACAACAACAACAGAAAACTATCTCACGATATTACATGTATCTACAGTCAGGTTATTTAACAAAAGCGTTATAAAATTATCTGCATATTACAATATAAACACAATTCATTCCACAACCGACATCCACCATACAATCGACACATTCGCACAAGTATTATTGTTATGACAAATGGAATGATAACTGTCCTTCTTTTGCAGCTTTCTGTAGTTTTTCTCGCATGATTTTTGCCGAGGAATAGTCTGGTAATTTGAGATAATTCACACAAGTCATCACAGAAGGCAGAAAATTATCTGCATTATCATTGGTTTCAAAAGTTTTTCTTACAATTGTCAATGGAGGATTGAGACTTCTAAAACCTGGAAAAAAACCAATACATATCAATGATATGTGTATCAAAACGTGGCATATTAAATCTTATGTATAATCCAGATTACTATTAAATATTTATTTACTCATGGTTCTTCCATTCCATCAGATGCTATAACTATAAATCTAATATCTCAAAATATTACAAAACCTTTCATCATCACTTTTCTTCTTGAAAATATCAATAGTAAAATCCACAACTTGTTAACAAGAAGTAACAGAAATAGTAATGAACTACAACAAGCCTTTTATTATAATCACCATTACAACACCCCCCCCCCCCCCCTTCCACCTTTTCAAACATGAAATGGTCATTAAAGTTTCTGAGTGCCAAAATTTCAACTATGGTCTCAAGATAAATTATACACGTACATATGAAAATTTAAGGATATTGGGTATGCTTCAAATGCTTCAATGAGACAACACACTACTGATACTGAAGACTGACAACATCTACACATTGTTTTGTTGTTTTTTTTTGTCATCTGTATTTATGTGAGAAATAAAATAAAGATTACTAACCCCCTACAGGAAGACGAGGAGAACCCGTAACAAACTGCAGAAACTCCCTCTGTTCTGAGTGAACATACGAACTCAGATTTTCAAAGAGAAATTTCACAGCTCTACTATCATGGTTATATCCATGGTCTGGACGACAACACTCTATCAACATCTTTGTATCCCATGGTTCTGTTACATTACCACAAAATAATTGTTCTAACTGAAAGTATCAGAGTTAATAATTTACAATAATCTTCAGTATATTTTCTAATTTAATAAAATTTTGCAAATACAGTCAAGCCTTCTTTAACATGCACCTGTATATATACATGTATGAAGTTATTACCTATAATGTGCACAGTAAGAATGTCCCTATCATGAACAAAACCTCTTTTTATTTGTTCTATAGGTGACCTTTATACACAAGTTTGATTGTAGTTTTTATTTCACCATAATTTCATTTTTAACTCTCTATGTGTGAGGGTTTATAATTGAAAGGAATTTGTCTTTGATAGAAAACTAAGAACTTAGTGAACATCAATGTATTTTGCCATGTTTTTCTTTCACAGGAAATTCTTGATTTTAGCATCACTTTATTGTATCATATATTTTGAACTTTTTTTACCATTTAATGCAACTTGTATTATGAGATTTATTTTTTTAGTCATTTCAAACTTAAAGAAATTAAATAGTTTAATTGTTGAAGATCTTTATCATGAATTTTTAAAGATACTAAAATTCAAAATAATTCATTTATAATCTACATGTGTCAATGTATTATCCCCTGCATTTGCTCATTCATTTTATAGATTAATTTTTTGTAGCCTAATCATCTTACTTCATCAGGGTAACAACTCTGCAAAGAAGTCATATGGAACACAGATTCAAATCCTTCCCTAAAGGCCTCAAACTGTCTGGATACACCTTCTACTAAACTCCAATGTACAACTAACTGTAACAAAATGATACAATCAATTTACTATAAGAATGGTTGGTTTATACTGGGGTTTAACAGCACCTTCAGAAGTTTCGTAGTGGTAGCCAGATTATATTGATTCAGGAAACTACTATTCCCTACTTGCAGATATTGGAGTTGTCTCCCATATGCATGAGTTATCTTTCCTGGTGTATTTAACACAAAGGGCAAAAAGTACTTTTAATTTTTTCTGAAAAATATTGAATTGCGGAAATATATCCAAAAACATATAGAGTAGAGGATATTGATAGGAAGAAAAAATATTTTGCAGAAAAAATGAGAATTTGTCCATTGATATCTATGGAAGACACCTCCTCCAAAGAGCAGATAACTCTGTAAATGGAAGACAATTTGCATGTACCAAAAAATGGAGAATAGAGAACCAACCAACTTTGTACTACTGTACATGTATACTACATAGACCCAATTGCATGGTAAGGCAACAGCCCCTGTAAAATATCTGTTGAAATCTTGAAACAAGGATTAATGAGCTGTTGACTTTTTATTTTTGAATAAAAGGCATTTATACCTCATTGATGGTGGTACAGGGTTATTTTGGTGCAATGTTTTTTGCACTTTTTATTTCACAGGTGATCCTGCTAATGGGTCGTTATTCACTGTTTCAGTCAAATGAGAAAATCACAATATGAGGGCCAAAATTTTATCTTTTGTTTATCGTGAATGACAATATTTTATTGTACAACATGTGGGACACTGTCTCATTCCCACATTTATTTGCTCTATTTTCTGTGAATTTTATGAAATTTCTCATAGTTTAATGCTATTTACAATGTAATTATTCCTTTTTTGGTAAAAGCATCAGCTTTTTTTTACACTTATACTTTAAAATTAACCCTTGGTTATTTATTTGATTCTATATAACAATCCTTATTTTAATAAAAAATTACCTGTAAATACTCTTCTAAGTTATCTAATGTGACAGGTATATCTTTTCCCCCTTTCTTCAGTTCTATGTTACTGTAGCCAGGAAGAGTAAAGTCTAAATCTAGATCCTCTATACTACATCCATCCATACTTAAACTGTCCAGAGCTAACTGACGACTCTCTTCAGTATGAGATTTATCTGCCAAAATTCTATGTTTTTGTCTTAAAATGTCTTCTAACTGTAGGAAAGACTTAGCAATAACCGGGTCAATGTACTGCAGATCAGCTGATGTCAAACTGTGTTCCTGTCCTAACATCCACTTGTAGAAAACCAGAGACAGGGGAATATCAAGCTGTAAACAAGTAATCAAATTTAAGATATACATTACTGGTTTAGGCAAAAATAAAACAAAAAGCCATCTGACTGTAAACTATACTGCCCTTTTTTACTGTTTGCAGCCGCCTGCCCACCAACCATCCCACACTGATCACCAATTTTAATAATAATGGAAATCTGGGAAAACAAGGAAATGCTATACTGGAAACCAGGTTATTATGGATATCAAAGAAACATATTTGAAATTTTTAAAAAACAACAGAAACTTTTCTTGTTCTCTTAGACAAATCAACTAATTAATAAATTAACAACACAAAATTTACCTCATTCCAGTTTTTAGGCTTTCAAAACTGGGTAAAAATCTATAACATTAACATAGGATTCCAGCTAATAGTCTAAGCAAATTGCACATAATATGCCAAAATACTTCTAGAACTAGTGGTTCAAGAGAAACCATAGTAGTAAAATCTTACCATCCTAGAGTCCATTAAAGCTCTTGCCATAAATTTTCCTAAAAATTTAAATTTTGCTTTGATTCTGTTGACAACAGCTGCCTTGGCATTCCTAGCTAGTGGTGCAGGAAACAGTCCACACACTGAATACATGTATTCTATACCAGTATCAGCATCTGCAAAATCAAAGGAACATAACCAATGTTATAAAAACATATCACTGTTCACCACATAGGTATATACTGTCCATAAAAAACCTGCAGATGGCATGACAATTACAAAAGAATTCTTAAAATTTAAAACAATATTGTATGCGGTGAACTAAATACACATAAATGTGTAAAATGTGTGTAATTGGCTTTCTGGGGGTTTTATGCCACTTCAAGCACAATGGGCTATATTGTGGTGGCCACTTATTGGTGAAGCTAGAAAACCTTGAAAGAAAAACCGACCTACATCACTGCATCAGACAAAATATGTAAATGTAATAGCTTCAGAGAAAAGTTTTTACCTGAAATTAATCTTTTGTAATATAGACTACAGAAAATGAACTTACCTGAATTAGTTTTTTGTAATACTGATTCACCTCTCCATAGCTCTAAGTCAGCTTTCTGTAGTTCTTTAGAAACCAATGCATAAAATTCTAATGTGGGACCAAGACCTGTGCCAACCTAACAAAATATGTTTACCTTTTTAATTAAATTGTTATATCAATATACTTTTAAACAAATATCTATACAAAAACTTATCAATACAAACTATTTAAAAAAATTTTTTGGGTAAGTCATGTATACTGTATCATATTGTAAATAAAACAGCTTAAATTAAAATGTTGACAGCTGCTTCCTTTATTCATCTACTTCATAAAAATTATAAAGACAACCATGAATCTCATGCAACATTGCATGTAATGTCACTTTCCAGAGCATGATGTTGAAAATCTCAGGACATCAATTCTGTAGTTGATGTCATGGAATTCAAACGTCTCAGCTTATTTTCTTGATTTTTTTACGCTTGCATTATAATGGAGTAAATGTATAACAGTATTGCATTTTAAAATTTGCTGTCATCAATTAATGATTAGATGGTTGCAAATAACTGTTTACTTGCATCACCAACATGATGCCAGAAGACTTAAATGCATCTACCAAATCCATAACTGATGCAGAATCTTTATATTAATCTCCTTTTATAATATTATTTCCATGGTTATTTTCAATTCTCTTCACTCCATACACTTTCATTTATTTTCTTATTTTTCAGTAAAAAAAAATATTGTAAAATGTGTATTTTAACACTGATTCACTGTTTTATTTCACACAAGAAAATTAACATCCAATGAAAAATTTTTACTTTTCAACGTATTTTATTCCTATTCAGCTTGAAACATTCTATATTAAAACTAACCTCATTTTCATACTGTATTTCAAGTAAGGCTTTAGAATTACCAAGTTCATCTATAACCTTTTCTGCCTGTTTTATCAGATCCGTTCTGTTTACAACTCTCTACAGAAAATATTTAAAAAAAATTTACATGTCTAATAATGTCCCCAAAGTATCAAAACCCTTGCAAACATATGCTATGATACCTTATTTATCTATGAAGACAACACAGTGTCTTGAGTAATCAATCTGACTATTGAATGTAAAAATAACATTTACAGAGATGACCAAATCTACATGATGAAAATTAGGAGTAAAGTTTTTGGCCGGGGGTTTGGGGCCATCCTAGGATCCGGGGGCAACAGGCCATTTTAAAACATTAAAGGGTCTATATATAGTATAGGGGAGCAAACATGTGCTTGTATCTGCATCTCTTTAGACATTTCTTCTTATCCGAATAAATGCTTACACTTCTTGGCGATAGATTAAATTCTAATAATTTACTAAAAGCGGAACCAAGAATGAAAAGAATATAGAATTTTTACCAATTGGAGTAATAAGGTAACAAAATCTGAGATATTCATCTAACATCAGTAAATCTAGTTCATAGTAGTAATAATGATAATTCTGTAGTGGTTATAATATCTTCAGTAGCAACATTTCATAAAATTTCTACTGAGCACATAAATGGATGTTGACAATTACATGTCTTCCCAGATGCCAATGTTCTGATACACTATTTCAATAGGTTTCAATAATTGTATGAAAGCAGTGCCTTCGATCTTCCTCCCATGTTCTGAATGATTCCTTGGACAATTCTTATGCAGATCAGCAAACAACTCACATTATCATGATAAAAAAAAAGATCTACCATTAAGTCATGTTCTATACAAACCCTTCTCCTATCTAGTCTGGGAGCAACTCTCTCACTATTATCATTAGTACTATTATCCACATTATTGTCTTGTAACCTCATCAATGCTCGGTCTCTATCAAATGTTGTAGCGTAAAATAACAGTTGACGGGTCTCAAAGGGAAACATGAATGGGCTGAAAAATTCAATAATACATAAATATAATAATCATTTGTTGTTGTTCTAAGCTCAGACTTAAAGTAACCGTACTATAATTATTATTAATAGATCATGACCGTAAATTATATTTTTTTTCCCAAAAATAACTTTAGCCAATACTTTAAAGCAAGAATTGTGTAAATATTTCTTTCTCAAGACACTTGTTAGTTTACCATGATATTGTATGGAATATTCAGGACATTTGGATCGATGGATGAATTAATGTTTAACGTCAAGTGGCAGCCAATAGGTGCATATCAGGAGGAGAATATGTTGATATATGAATATGATCAATGCTTTGTACTTAACTTTATAGAGGTCCTTCCATACCAAGTTTCAGTTCATTTAGCCATGTTGTTTCAGAGGAGAGGATTTTTAAAATTTGCCCAATCATAAATAAGAATTCATCATTTGTCCGACTGGAACAAAATATGCAAACTTCATAAAGGTCCTTTGACAGATGCTTCATTTTAAGATACAGTTCAGTTGGCTTTGCGGTTTCAGAAGAGAAAATTTTTGAAATTTTGACCAATCAGAAATAAGAATTCATCATGGCTGCCATATTAGCTGTCCAAATGGGACCAAATATGCAAAATTTATAAAGGTCCTTCCATAGATGCTTTATACCAAGTTTCAGTTCATTTGGCTTAGAGGTTTCAGAGGATAGATCAAAATGTAAATGTAAACAGACTGACGACGGACGCCAAGTGATGACAAGGTGAGCTAAAAATGGCAGCCTATTACCCCCTCCCCAAAATTTACTGTGAATTCAATTTTCTTCAAATCCTTGATTTAGCAGATGTTCATGACATCACTGTTGCATCATGGGAAGGAATTTGTACAATGATAGATAGATTGTGAAAGTTCAATCATTATACAATAAAAATGATACAAATTCGAGTCTAAAATTTTAATTTTTCATGTCAGATGGGCCAAATAATGGATGAATCATACCATCTTCCTTGTGCCAATCGATGGCATGTCATCTACCACACTTAATTAATTAAAAAAAAAATAGGAAATTTGTCTATTAGCTTGTCCAATAGTTTACTTACGCTGCATTAGCTATTTCTGCTAACCAGTTGGGTAAATTTCCTGTCATTATAACTAGTGGATCTTGTAACTGTCTGTTGGCCTTGGCAGTTAACTTTGAACTAAGGAATTCGTTGAAAGACATGATTGGCTTGTGAGAAAATGGCACCTAAAACATCAAAATCATATAATACAACAAATACATGGTTAATTAGTTAGTATAAACATTTTCCCAAATATGTTTACTAGTCATGTTTGAATTCAACAGAAGTAAACTTCTTTACCAATGAGGACACATTTCTTAAACTCTGAAGAAACAAATATTTTGCCCTTAACACCTCCAACCCTTTCATACTGCCCAAATTTAAAGCTCACAAACATGTATATACATACAATGAAAAAGAATATTATTTAAGGATTAATGATTAAGGAAACGAAGGGATAACATACCTCGTACATTGTTGACCAATAATTATTGAAGGCATGAAGTATTCTAAGTAGTGCAATAACATCTAATGATAAATCTGTCACTGTAACAAAAGCTGGCAGTTTATCAGTTAGGTAGGCATTAAGTGCTGGAACCATTACTGGACAATGGCCATCTATAATACAAAGGAAGAAAGTCTACAATATTTCCAGTTTGGGTATTATTACATTACTAACATACATGTTCTAATCCAGAGATACAAATTCAAATATATCGGAGTTAAAAATAGGTTATTTTAAGAGGAATATGTGTGAGAAATATTTCAAAAATTAAATTACAAGGACTGTTTCAAATTTTTCAACAGGTTAACCTGGTTTGGTCAGTTAATGCTATTCATAAGATGTTTTGCTGTTCATGAAGCATAAACTGCCTTTACCCTGGTAATTTGGTATAAAATTCTTTAAAATCTTAAGATATTCTTCATAAAACTTCTTTTCTTAGTTAAACAAGTATATACATGTATGTCTGGTATTTTTTCTGTTTAGACACCTTATTTACTTCCCAAAACCTAATACTTTTGGAATCAGATAAAATATCTACTTGTATTCAAAATTCTCAGCTATACCATTAATATATGTGAAGATAAATCTTTAAAATAATCTTTTTTACTTCTGCAACTTTAAGCTTCTAATATCATGAAGTGGCTTGACAAATTCCTAAAATTTAACAATTTAAACAAGAGGCTCAAAAGAATTGAACCTGTATAGCTCACCTGACAGTCCCACAATCAATCCATTTTATTTCAAATGAAAATTGTAATGGACCTTCCACAAGTATCAGTTAATTTGGCTATGTCCGAGAAGGAGATTTTTGAAATTTTGACCAATCAAAAATAAGAATTCATCATTGCTGCCATATTAGCTGTCCAACCGGGATGAAATTTGCAAAATTTATAAAGGTCCTTTATACCAGATGCTTTATACCAAGTTACAGCACATTTAGCTTTGCGGTTTCAGCAATTTTATTTTTGAAAGTTTGACCAATCAGAAATAACAATTCATCGTGGTGGCCATATAAGTTCTGTGACCGAAACTAAATATGCAAAACGTATAAAAGTCTTTCCATGGATGCTTCACACCAAGATTCAGTTCATTTGGCCTATGGGTTTCAGAGGAGAAGATCAAAATTTTAAAATTTACAGATGGACCCGGTGAGCTAAAAAAAAAACCTACCATTCCACAAATCGTCAACCTTTTTCCTGTTTTTAGATTTGTGACTTTCAGCCCTTGTTTTCTTTGGACTGGTAGCTGTATCATGTTCCTGCTCTGTTGCTTGCTTATACCTACAGTGTCAATTTAAATAGGCATTAGAAATGTTCTTCTTTCCATAAAACAATTAATATGACCAGAGAATCTCCCACTTACTGACTATAAAACCACATGACACCTTTACAACATTTATAGCACCTTGCCAAAAAATATCCAATACTTACTGAACACACAGCGATCCATTTCTACACAACAGCTGTAAAATACACAGTTATTCAGGATTTCATTCACAGGCATGTTTCAAAATACATTGTATATACTGAATGAACTTTTACTTAAATACCCCAGCAGTCTAAAAGACTTACTAGACAAAATATTTCATAGTTACCATATTGTATGAGTCTGCACCCAGATACTAGCATGACCAAGAGGATTTTCAGAATCTGTGTCAGTCTCACTAGCTTCCCTCTCACCAGGATTGCTGTAGTTTTTAATTGCTTGATAAACTGTCATATTGTAAGGCAAAAATCGTTCACCCATGTAGAATTCTAACTTGTGTCTGGCTGTTCCTTGACTTATAAATACTGCAGCCTGAAGAAAGCAATTAAAGTAAAATTATATCAATGATGTGGAATTTCAATTTGTCATATTGAATATATCCTAAAATTTAGTAAGTTATGAACATGTTGCTGAAAAAGTTTTTTTCCCCTTAGGTTTCTATAGTAAACCCCACCCCTATCTGGACCCCCCAAATATAACCATAATGGACCCCCATAAAAAAAATTTATTATTGACTGCACATCTAGAGATGCAAATCTAACGTATCCCTAAGTTTCATAGATTTTGGACTTGCGGTATCTGAGAAATGCGTTGGACAAGTTCACGCATCGGAGAAAGAAAGAAGAATAATAACTGCTGACTTGTTTTTTTGAAAAATAAGTCACCCAAACTTGGATAAAAATGTTTTATTTCAGTGTTTAAATGAAATAAATTACATGGTTTGATTAATTAAAAGTTAGTGTTACTGTATTAGTTATAACTTCATAAAGCCATTGGTTGTTTCTTTTTCAAATCCTATTTATTTGGGTGCGATTTCCATTTACCTGTGTTGTTTGGCTTCATTGTTATGTCACAAAAATGTGAAACACATTGTTGTGTCAATACACAATGGAATGTATGCAATCACAGGTCATGAAAAAGTGGAAACAGAATCGTTACAGAACAGTTTAATCTTAACCTCAGGTGTCTAAGATTTTCCTATCTTGCACTCGCACGGGAGTTAGATTCTTAATATATTTATTTTTACAAAGGTGGTAAAGTAGGTAGGGTTTTTCTTTTACATGCAACAATTCTTTCCTATACGCTGGCTGAAAATTTGAAAGGGCAGTGTTTTCTTACGAAATTTGACTTTACAGATAATCTTACCATTGTATCATCAACATCTTCATCAGAATTTTCATCGTCACTGATATTATCATCTGCTCCATCCTATAAACATTAAGAAATCAATTCAATGCTTTATCTAAACATTCTTCATATACATGTATATGTAAATCACTGAATATAAATTTTTTTATCAATTCAAGCTATCACTGCAATTATCATGTTTATATGAGATTTGTGACTTTATAAAGCAGTCAAAAGAATTGCAATAAAATGCTCCGCTGGGCGCAGCTAGATACGACCGCAGATGTCGAACCCTGAATAGTTGGGGCAATTATGAAAACAACATTCAAGCTTGATACAATACTGAATTTGGATTGTGAATAAATATTTGACACAGCATAGGTTTCTGACACAGAATGAATGTTGTCTAAGAACTTAAAAATTTTTAATTTACCTATTCAAACCATACCAGTATTATTTGTTTTTATATATAAATCAGAAATAACCAATTTAAACTTTAAAATTGGGCACACATATCAATTTCTTGCTATTGCACAATACTGTGCAACTGAAGATTTCTTGCTATTGTGCAATGCTGTGCAATTGAAAATTTCTTGAAATATTTGACACATAATAGGTTTCTGACACAGAATAACTGAAATCAAAGAACTTAGAATTGGTCATATGATTTCAATTTATATTCAATTTTTTGCTTCTTGTGAAATACAATATGCTGTGGAGAATTGCCCCCCCCCAAAAAAAATAATAATTTACCCCTTTTGTTAGCTTTTGTGCAATACACTATGAAGTTGCACACTGACCCCCCCTCCCCAAAAAAAAACCAAAAAACAATAAAATTTATTGTAACCCCCCCCCTTTTTTTTCTAAAAAAAATTTGAAATTTTCTTTTAAATTTATGAAATATGAAATGAGAAAAAAATTACCCCCTCCCCAATTTCTCATTTACCCCCCCCCCCCCCCCAAATTTTGTTTTCAACCCCCCCCCCCCCCCCCCCCCCCCATTTAAATACACCATAACATATTAAAATAGAAAATGACATCATAGTCATGGATGGCAAATTTTGAATATACATAATTTAAAAGCAGTTTAGATGAGATAAACAAAAAAGCTTCATCAGCACATTTTATATTGGCAAATTTCCAATAAAGTTCATTAAACTAGAGTTATTGGCAAATTTCCAATGGAATTTGTTAATAATAAAGTTTTGATAACAGGGCACACATATCAATTTCTTGCTATTGCACAATACTTTGCAATTGAAAATTTCTTCAAATATTTGACACATAATAGGTTTCTGACACAGAATAACTGAAATAAAGAAATTAGAATTGGTCATATGATTTGAATTTATATTCAATTTTTTGCTTCTTGTGCAATACAATATGCTGTGGAGAATTGCCCCCCCCCCCCCCAAAAAAAAAAATTACCCCTTTTTTAGCTTTAATTTTGGACCCCGATTTGGACCAACTTGAAAACTGGGCCCATAATAAAAAAACTAAGTACATGTTTAGATTCAGCATATCAAAGAACCCCAAGAATTCAATTTTTGTTAAAATCAAACTAAGTTTAATTTTGGACCCTTTGGACCTTAATGTAGACCAATTTGAAAACGGGACCAAAAATTAAGAATCTAAATGCACGGTTAGATTCGGCATATCAAAGAACCCCAATAGTTCAATTTTCGATGAAATCAAACAAAGTTTAATTTTGGACCCCGATTTGGACCAACTTGAAAACTGGGCCCATAATAAAAAAACTAAGTACATGTTTAGATTCAGCATATCAAAGAACCCAAAGAATTCAATTTTTGTTAAAATCAAACTAAGTTTAATTTTGGACCCTTTGGACCTTAATGTAGACCAATTTGAAAACGGACCAAAAATTAAGAATCTAAATGCACGGTTAGATTCGGCATATCAAAGAACCCCAATAGTTCAATTTTCGATGAAATCAAACAAAGTTTAATTTTGGACCCCGATTTGGACCCACTTGAAAACTGGGCCCATAATAAAAAAACTAAGTACATGTTTAGATTCAGCATATCAAAGAACCCAAAGAATTCAATTTTTGTTAAAATCAAACTAAGTTTAATTTTGGACCCTTTGGACCTTAATGTAGACCAATTTGAAAACGGACCAAAAATTAAGAATCTAAATGCACGGTTAGATTCGGCATATCAAAGAACCCCAATAGTTCAATTTTCGATGAAATCAAACAAAGTTTAATTTTGGACCCTTTTGGCCCCTAATTCCTAAACTTTTGGGACCAAAACTCCAAAAATCAATCCCAACCTTCCTTTTGTGGCCATAAACCTTGTGATTAAATTTCATAGATTTCTATTTACTTATACTAAAGTTATTGTGCGAAAACCAAGAAAAATGCTTATTGGGCCCTTTTTTGGCCCCTGATTCTTAAACTGTTGGGACCAAAACTCCCAAAATCAATCCCAACCTTCCTTTAGTGGTCATAAACCTTGTGTTTAAATTTCATAGATTTCTATTAACTTATACTAAAGTTATAGTGCGAAAACCAAATGTCTTCGGACGACGACGCCGACGTCATACCAATATACGACCGCAAAAATTTTGCGGTCGTATAAAAATGAGGTCTGTGTCGGTCAAAGGCTATAATCACTTATATTAATATTGTCGTGATTGTGTTTAATTTTGTGTTTATTATGATGTTTGTTTGTTAATTTCTTGAGCAGTATAGGTGTTAAATGCAAATAAAGTTAATTAAAATATATAAAATATGACATATTTATATGTTTTCCCTTCCTTTATTCACAACATGAATAGTTTATACCACTGAATGCATATGTGGTACATATTTCTGCAATTCATAAACCTTTTGCTAAAGCCATTGCATAATTAATAATGCTATACTTATCATATTCATCTATTAGAAATTAATTTTTGTCTTTGCATTTATTCAAATTTAACTACACATTCTTCACAAGTGATTAACATACATGATCACTCTACTAGTTACAATACTCATATTTAATGACATAAAAGAATATTTACTGGCTTGGGACGTCCATAACCTCTTACGACAAGATATCTTTCTATTGCTTGCACCAGTGCTAGTGGGTCAATTTTCACTGGACCACCTTTCCACTGTCTTAGCGTGGTACATTCGGGATGCCTCTGTAGATTGCACTGGAATACACAATAAATGAAATTCACATTTATGGTCTTAACCAGAGGCTCTCAAGAGCCTGTATCACTCACCTGATATATCAAAAACAAATTTTGTAGAAGACTCTTAAATGAGGTTTCCAGCAAATTTTGATTTTAAATGCTTAAGTGGTTCAGAGAAGGATGAATTTTAAAACATTTTCCCCATATGGTCCAATGTTAAAGAATATTCTGTGGTAGTGGTAATTTTGAAATTCAGATCAGCACAAAAAAGTCAAAATTAGATAACCATCCTAGTATTAGTTGTGTACGATTTGGTCAAAATCTGTGGAATGGCTTCCAAGAAAAATCGGTTTGTGTGTATTTCCCATATGGTTCTATGTTAAACTATGTTCTGCGGTGGTGGTCATCTTGGATTTCAGATTGGCACCAAAAACTCTAAATCAGGAGATGACCACCCTAGTATCATTTGTGCCTGATTTGGTTTAAATGTGTGAAACAGTTTCTGAAAGGATATTTGGATGTACTTCCCATGGGGTTCTATGTAAAAATATGTTTCACAGTGGTGGCCATCTTGGATTTAAGATTGGCATCAAAAACTAAAAAATTGTAGACCATCTAAGGAACATTCCTACAATATTACAATTAAACCTACCAAGCGGTTTCCGAGAAGACTTTTAAAATTTCAGCCAATCAGAACCCATTATTTGCTCTGGCAGCCATGTGGAATCTGATAAGCACCAAAAACTAACAAGAGGCTCACCAGAGCCTGTATCACTCACCTGGGGTCTGGTTTTCATTGGACAATTAATCAACTATTTGACCAAGTGTGTTGCAATTGGTTCAATTGTTCAGGGAAAATTTGTTTGAAGATTTATTTTTCATAAGGTTTAATGTTAAAATATGTTCCCTGATGGTGGTAGTCCTGGCAGGAAGTTGATAAAATTGACCAGGAATAAGGGTGAACCTTAAATAAATGTAACAGAACCCGACCTCAAATTACACAAACCAATTACTGCTAAATAGAATTTGGGATTCCCTTCAAAATTTCAGGGTAGGTAGATCTCAACATGGCAAACATTTTTCAATTTACATTTCACTTCTATCTCAAATAGTTTTGGAGATAAATGCAATAAAATGCTCCGCTGGGTGCAGCTAGATACGACCGCAGATGTCGAACCCTGAATAGTTGGGGCAATTATGAACACAACATTCAAGCTTGATACAATACTGAATTTGGATTGTGAATAAATATTTGACACAGCATAGGTTTCTGACACAGAATGAATGTTGTCTAAGAACTTAAAATTTTTTAATTTACCTATTCAAACCATATCAGTATTATTTGTTTTTATATATAAATCAGGAATAATCAATTTAAAATTTAAAATTTCAATTTTTGATGATTCAATTTTTGATGAAATCAAATAAATTTCAATTTTGGACCCTTTAAACCTCAATGTGGACCAATTTGATAACAGGGCACACATATCAATTTCTTGCTATTGCACAATACTGTGCAATTGAAGATTTCTTGCTATTGCGCAATACTGTGCAATTGAAAATTTCTTGAAATATTTGACACATAATAGGTTTCTGACACAGAATAACTGAAATCAAAGAACTTAGAATTGGTCATATGATTTCAATTTATATTCAATTTTTTGCTTCTTGTGCAATACAATATGCTGTGGAGAATTGCCCCCCCCCCCCCCCCCAAAAAAAAAAAATAAAATGCTCCGCTGGGCGCAGCTAGATACGACCGCAGATGTCGAACCCTGAATAGTTGGGGCAATTATGAACACAACATTCAAGCTTGATACAATACTGAATTTGGATTGTGAATAAATATTTGACACAGCACAGGTTTCTGACACAGAATGAATGTTGTCTAAGCACTTAAAATTTTTTAATTTACCTATTCAAACCATATCAGTATTATTTGTTTTTATATATAAATCATAAATAACAAATTTAAAATTTAAAATTGGGCACACATATCAATTTCTTGCTATTGTGCAATACTGTGCAATTGAAAATTTCTTCAAATATTTGACACATAATAGGTTTCTGACACAGAATAACTGAAATCAAAGAACTTAGAATTGGTCATATGATTTGAATTTATATTCAATTTTTTGCTTCTTGTGCAATACAATATGCTGTGGAGAATTGCCCCCCCCCCAAAAAAAAAAATAATAATTTACCCCTTTTTTTAGCTTTTGTGCAATACACTATGAAGTTGCACATTGACCCCCCCCCCCCTCCCAAAAAAAAAAAAACAATAAAATTTATTGTAACCCCCCCTATTTTTGCTAAAAAAATTTGAAATTTTCTTTTTAATTTATGAAATATGAAATGAGAAAAAAATTACCCCCTCCCCAATTTCTCATTTACCCCCCCCCCCTCTAAATTTTGTTTTCAACCCCCCCATTTCTTTATACTTTGCAACCATAACAGCCCATTTAAATACACCATAACATATTAAAATAGAAAATGACATCATAGTCATGGAATTTGTTAATAATAAGGTTTTGATAACATGGCACACATATCAATTTCTTGCTATTGCACAGTACTGTGCAATTGAAAATTTCTTCAAATATTTGACACATAATAGGTTTCTGAGACAGAATAACTGAAATAAAGAACTTAGAATTGGTCATATGATTTGAATTTATATTCAATTTTTTGCTTCTTGTGCAATACACTATGCTGTGGAGAATTGCCACCCCCCCCCAAAAAAAAAAATAATTTACCCCTTTTTTAGCTTTAATTTTGGACCCCGATTTGGACCAACTTGAAAACTGGGCCCATAATAAAAAAAACTAAGTACATGTTTAGATTCAGCATATCAAAGAACCCCAAGAATTCAATTTTTGTTAAAATCAAACTAAGTTTAATTTTGGACCCTTTGGACCTTATTGTAGACCAATTTGAAAACGGGACCAAAAATTAAGAATCTAAATGCACGGTTAGATTCGGCATATCAAAGAACCCCAATAGTTCAATTTTCGATGAAATCAAACAAAGTTTAATTTTGGACCCCAATTTGGACCAACTTGAAAACTGGGCCCATAATAAAAAAACTAAGTACATGTTTAGATTCAGCATATCAAAGAACCCCAAGAATTCAATTTTTGTTAAAATCAAACTAAGTTTAATTTTGGACCCTTTGGACCTTAATGTAGACCAATTTGAAAACGGGACCAAAAATTAAGAATCTAAATGCACAGTTAGATTCGGCATATCAAAGAACCCCAATAGTTCAATTTTCGATGAAATCAAACAAAGTTTAATTTTGGACCCCGATTTGGACAACTTAAAAACTGGGCCCATAATAAAACAACTAAGTACATGTTTAGATTCAGCATATCAAAGAACCCAAAGAATTCAATTTTTGTTAAAATCAAACTAAGTTTAATTTTGGACCCTTTGGCCCTTAATGTAGACCAATTTGAAAACGGGACCAAAAATTAAGAATCTAAAAGCACGGTTAGATTCGGCATATCAAAGAACCCCAATAGTTCAATTTTCGATGAAATCAAACAAAGTTTAATTTTGGATCCTTTTGGCCCCTAATTCCTAAACTGTTGGGACCAAAACTCCAAAAATCAATCCCAACCTTCCTTTTGTGGTCATAAACCTTGTGTTTAAATTTCATAGATTTCTATTTACTTATACTAAAGTTATTGTGCAAAAACCAAGAAAAATGCTTATTTGGACCCTTTTTTAGCCCCTAATTCCTAAACTGTTGGGACCAAAACTCCCAAAAACAATCCCAACCTTCCTTTTGTGGTCATAAACCTTGTGTTAAAATTTCATAGATTTCTATTTACATATACTAGAGTTATTGTGCGAAAACCAAGAAAAATGCTTATTTGGCCCTTTTTTGGCCCCTGATTCTTAAACTGTTGGGACCAAAACTCCCAAAATCAATCCCAACCTTCCTTTTGTGGTCATAAACCTTGTGTTTAAATTTTATAGATTTCTATTAACTTATACTAAAGTTATAGTGCGAAAACCAAATGTCTTCGGACGACGACGACGACGCCAACATCATACCAATATATGACCGCAAAAATTTTGCGGTCGTATAAAAATCAAAATTAGTAGAGGACCATCCTAGTATCATTTGTGCATGATCTGGTTTAAATGTATGAAACAATTTCTGAGAAGAAGCTGTTTGTATGTATTTCCCATAGGATTTTCTGTTAAACTACATGTATGTTCCACGGTGGCAGTCATCTAAGGAACATTCCCACAATATCACAATTCAATCTGCCAAGCAGTTTCTATGAGGATTTTTGAAATTTCAGCCAATCAGAATGCATTATTGGCCCGTGCAGCCATCAGCACCAAAAACTCAAACTTTTGTTCCAATTGGCCAAATGGTTTCAGAGAAGAAGATTAAAATTTGAAAAGTTTACAGACAACAACGATGACAGTACCTCATATGACCCTTTGGTCCAGGTGAGCTAAAAACGCTATGATATAAAATACATAACTCCACCATAAATTGTTTACACTTGTCCTTCAATATAAGTCAGGAATATTATGGTCAATGGCATTTACCATATATTTAAAATCTTTAGTTTCTCAACCTTATTTGATGATTGGATGTAGCCTTGTTTTCATGGATTTAAATACTTGAAATTTTGTTGGGGCCATTTAGGTGTGGGATTTCCAACACATTGAAGATTGTGTGGTGAGCAATAGATGTCTATTTTTGGTCTGTTCAATTGATGGAATGCTGTCTTCTTGACATTTAATTCCAAATCTATTATTTCTAATATGTGAGTATATAAAATCCAAATACATGTATATGTACATGTAAGTAAAACTTTGTGAAAATGGTTTTTAAAGTTTCACACAGACTACATTTAACTACATTCAGTAAGGTTTAATATATTAGTTCATTATTATAGTATGCAGTATTTTAATAATACCTTCAGCTGATGTGTATTAAAGAATCTTAAGGCATTTGATCCTCGACCACTTGATGTGCTTCCACCTGGCAGATCATGGACCTTTACTTGGAACTGGAAATTAAAAATACTGCTATATATTTGTTGAGTTTTGTGTACACACTACAAAGTCGTAAACACAAATTCCCACAATAACTAATGGTTCAACTGTAATATCATCATATCATGAAACAGCATAAGATAGAAAATAATGTGTCAATTATATGATCCTACAATTCAGAATGAAATAAAATTTAGGATATCTTCTGCATATTTTCATATCAATTTTGGCTGATTTAAAGATCAATTTATGTTAGCTGTTAGTAACTCTGAACAGTTAGAAATAATCTCTACAAAAATGGTTGAGAGGTTTTTAACATTAATTACCTCCCCTTGGTTATGGGCTTTAAGAAAACTTTACAATAAGCCAAAACTAAGTAGTGTAGGCCTAAATAAAAATTAGATTGTTTGTGGTAGCCCACCCAACCAAAACTGGCCCAACCGAATAATATTTATTGACCTTGTGAGTGATAAATTTTTTTTATTTCCAATTTCCTGTATTTTTGTTCAATTGAGTTCATGAATAAAATCATCAATATAATTTCCAAAAAATAAAAATAAATGCCTAGCTACCTACCCTTCCCTCCTAAGTATGGCTCCAGCTACAGCAAACAAAGAATATTAGAATAAATAGTACCAGAATAACAATAATTAAGACAAGCCGGACCGTAGTGACAATGAGAAAGATACTGTGAATGAAGTAATGATTAGATTTTATGAACTTCTTTATGTTGACACTGCAATACACATTTTGTAGACTGGCTTAGAAGGCATGCAAATTTAATTTGCCTTAGCCCAGCTGAACTGTAAATCAGAGAATGAATCTGAATTTCTTTAAAAAAAAACATTAAAAACATTAGACTAGCTCCTTAAAAAAAAAAAAAACGTAGTCATAGTGCCGATTAGTGCTTTAGAAAGTCGTGTAATGTCTTCTCCCTGTCTCTCTCTACTTCTCCTTGTCAGTTTGAGAGAGAGAAGTCACTTAAACTCCCTGTCATCCTAAAGTAAGCTGAGCCCAGTTATCGTCTTTGAAAAAAATGTCTGCCAACGATGTCATGAATGTGCAAGTACATTTGCACTAGTTCATGGTAATTAACCTATGTAACACAAAGTGCCTGTGCATGGGAGAAACAACAAACATTTTTTTTCAAGGTAAGTATCACATGTAATAACAATGAATAAGGGATTTACAGATCATGCATACAATCAAGCTAAAAACAAAAAAGCCTGCCCACACCAAATTTAAAAACAAAGGCCCGAGAAACACCATTTTTTTTCATGGCCTGGATAAAATTTTCTTAACTCTGAAGATCTGAATAATTAAAACTAACCTGTTCTAACTGGTGTAAACATCCAATAAGTTTTGCTACAAGTGCTGACATTGATGGGGGGTTTTCTGAGTCAAGGTGTAGCTCTTTCACATGTAACACATCTGGAGGCTACAAGTAAAACAGATAAATATTCAGTTATAAATCATACAATTAAATGGATGGATGAATTATTGTTTAATGTCAAGTGGCAATTATTAAATGCATATAGTAGAACATGTTGATTTATGAATATGAACCCTGCTCTATACTAGACCGACACGCTAAATTTAACGTGCTTTCTCACAAGGTAACAGTCTGCAGGAAGACATATCACTAACAGGTCCATCTTAGAGCTGACCAGTCATTTGCTCTTGCACACAGATGCCGCATCTTGGCAGAGAAGCAGCAAATACAATTTTTATGTCTTTGGTTTGACCCGACCGTTGATCCCACACCCTACCTTCCGCACTCGAGGTAAGCATGCTACCATGTGGCCATCGAGGCAGTTCATATAATTTAAATGGTAAAGTTTACATATATTTCTGTTAAAGCCATTAAAAATTCTTAAAATTTCTGAACAAAGTGGAATCCACTGTGAAGCACACAACTTGATATTTTTTTCTTCAAAGAGAAATTTAAAAATAATTTTAGCTAGTATTTTACTACTGGCTATTTTTTACCAAAAAATATTTGTATTTTCTCTTTTTACTCCCAGCAGGAAAGTAGCTCATGACAATGGCTTCCTTGGAACTGTTACGTAGGATTATTACAGATTTATTACAAACACAAAATTGTCCCACAGAATGCAAGAAATGTGAAACAATTTCATTAAAATTGACATGTATTTTTTTGTAAACAATAAACAATATTATTTTATTTTACATCCATGAAATTGTTCGAAGAATGAAAACTAGTGGTATATGTATTACTGCAGGATGTTCAAACATCTTATCATTGATGGAATAGAAGGACTCAGCAACTATATGATGTAGAATGCCTGTACACTAAGCCAGAAAATACTTACTGGGCAATTTAGGAAAATATGAAGATATCTTCTGATCCTAACATCTCGCGGAACATCTCCTGCTGTAGATGTCAAGTACTGTAACAGTTTCTGGACAAGTCCACTGTGAATTATTTCAAATGGTGACACATCACTTGCCTTCATGATATTGGCTACTTCCTTCAAACATTCTATACCACAATCCTCCTTAAATTTAAATAACAAAATGCAACCTCTGAGACATGAAGATATGAGAAACCAAAAATTATTTTTTTTCATAATCAATGTATTATGGAAATATGAATAGGACAGGGAAATGTATGATATCATGTAAGAATTAAATATTTGATGTTGCAAGCTTGATGCTGGGAAGAAATATAGGCTAATCACAACTCTTTGTTTAACAAATCAACTTTACACGGCATCTTTAACTATAGTGTTAAAATATCAACAAATAATTGACTGAAATGTAAGTACCTGGATTCTGGTGACAGTAAGGAATTACTTTTTATTGATAAATATGTACATCTATATAATTTCTAGTAACAAAATCACTTTGAGTAAATAGATTTGTAGGAAGTCTAAGGTTTGAAATAACTATAATTTCAGGCATTATTTTTAAAGCTGTTTGAACTTCCTACCTCAACTGATATGTTGTTTGTAGCTGTACACAGTCTGTTGAGTATGTTCAGAGCTGGGTGACTTGACCCTTGTGTTTCTGAGCTGAAGTACTGGTCTAAAAATCTTGCAGCTGAAAGAAATGATAACAAATCAGACTAGAGGCACCCAGGAGCCTGTATCACTCACCTGGACTATGTCCATCTTGACTGGCAGCCTGGAACATTGCTGTCAAGTTCCAACTGGCTCACTGGTTTCAAACAGGAAGATCTTTCAGTGATAGTTCCAATTAGGTCCTATGTTAAACACTGTTCAGCTCTGGCTGCCATCTTGAATGACAGGTGGGGTATAGGATATAATTCTGAAAGAGGACCAACTAAGGACCATTGCTGCCAATTTTTTTCCAAATGGCCCAATGGTTTTAGACAAGAAGATCTTTAAGTAAATTTCCCATAGGATACTATGTTTAAAAATGTTCGGCTATGGTGGCCATCTCAGATGACAGGTGGGGTCATCTGATATATTTCTGAAAGAGGACCATCTAAGGACCATTGCTGCCAACTTTTCTTCCAATTAGCCAAGTGGTTTCAGACAAAAAGATCTTTATTTAAATTCCCCATAGGGTCCTATGTCAAAATACGTTCGGCTCTGGCGGCCATCTTTGACGGTGGACGTGGTCATCGGATATAATTCTTAAAGAGAACCTCCTAAGGACCATTGCTGCCAAATTTTGTTCCAATTGGCCAAGTGGTATCAGAAGAGAAGATCTTAAAAGGAAAGTTTACGACAACGACAACAACGGCGGACGCCGGACACCAAGTGATGGCAATAGCTCAAATGGCCCTTTTGGCCATGTGAGCTAAAAATATAAATTCTGTATGAAACATCAAATCATCAATATTTCCCAAATTTGCATTAGTTAGAAATGAAAGTACTGCAAAACCCCTTAAAAATGATGAATCTTTACTTTGCCTGGGTACATTTGTCTCTATCATGTATTTTCACAGGCTGTAAGCTTGCAAATAAATTCTGTCCAAAGAAGTTTTGATTTACTGAATTTTACTCATGTCTGTATCTGGAAACTAAAACTCCTGTTGTTTTGTCTCAGTTTTAATGATATCCTAATGAAAAACACAAAATAAAATCCTTCTTCCTGTCCAATTCTATTATGAAGGTAGAGATGCAAATATACATATTAACAGGCATATCATTAACAACATGCACTGCAGTTCATCATTTGTAAAAAATACTCGTTCTCTTAACAAGCATGCCATCAGAAATATATATACATCTTTCTGGTTTTATTCTGTCATCTTCACTAAAATTCAAAATTAATCTTATATTAACACAGAAATTCCATTCCGATATACCAACAAAGTTTATCCATAATAATCAATACTATGTCAGACCTTACCTTGTTCCTTTATCCATGATTTGACTTTTTCTTTGTTACAAGAATTTGTGATTAGTACAGGTTTGGGATTAAATGCATCCTGAAAGTGAACAACCAAATCAACAGTACAATAAAGAGTATATTATTTCCATTGGTCAATCATACAAAGTTTAACATACTTCACATTTAACATTTGTTGAGAACATGGGTATATTTGACATCTTGTTGTATTGAAGATATCTGTAGATCAACTGATTTTTTCTGCATGAAAATTTGAAACATTTGATTTATGTTGAAAATTCTGGTACTGTATATATAATTCTTTTTTTTTTTGCAATTTGTTGGAGAATCAGAATATGCTGGTTTACTTAACTTTATTGTTGGGAAAATTTTTTTGTGTATATGGTGCAATTGAAAAACTGTGTTTTGATTAAATTTTATAGATACAAGAAAGAATAGTATGAATGAAAGCAACAGAAATTACTATTGATAACGTAGAACTATGAAAATGACTTAAAAATTTGCCAGTCATAAAGGATAACCAAAAAAAAACACAGAAGTTTATACAAAGGAACTTTCTCATACTTTTAAGTAAAATATGCCTTACGTTTCTTGTGAGACTAGTCAATAGTCTTGGTTGACCAACCTTTGATAGGCCAGACTTTGGTAAGACTGGCTGATCAGAGGAACTGGATGAGAATTTTCCCCAGGTTCTCGGATTTAAACTACTAGGTAGAAATGACATCTTTGAACTTTTCTCCTTTCCTGTAATATGACAAATGGTAAATGTCTAGTTTTCATTTGCAATAAGGTATTTCCTACAGCATATTAGAACTTTACACAACACTAAGAATAAAGCTTTAAATAAATGTCATAAACACAGCTGAATTTTACTATCTCAAATTTGAAGGGACTTACTTTTACAAGGTAACAGGAATTTTGAGATATCAGGGGCAAATATAGAGTTAACTATAATATTGGGACCAGCAGATTACTTTGAGATATTTAAAATTTTAAAATAAAAGTGTAAGATAACGAGATTCGCCTACATTTTTTTTCTCGAAACTGTTCACATCTAACATCTCCAATAAAAATAGTGTATCTAAAGTAAAAATCTACACAAAAATATAGCTTAACAAAGGAAATATTTCAAACTGAAAAAACTTTTGGACAACTGGGTCCTCATTTTTATTAGAAATTTCTGTTAAATATACTGAGAAAACAATGTTTTAAGTACTAATTTACCAATTTGAATTTAACTACCTTTAGGGTATATAATATATTTTATCTGTTCACGTATGGAAAGCCAATTTCACACCTAGAGTACCCGTGACATGATGTCAAGCCTTTAATATCATGAAGGTCAACATTGCAATGAACAACAGGATTTAACTTTACTGCTACATCTTTACAAGATCTGATAGCTGTAGTTAAAAACATTTTAAAATGGAAATGGGTCAATAACTCTAAGAATTACCTGCAGATTTAGCTCTATTCGATGTCCTATTACCTACAGCAGAAGAACCTTTAGGTGGAGTGTCAGTCTGAGATTCTTCTGAATTTTTACATTTCCGACCGAGTGAACGTTTCGGAGGCTTTTTCCTTTTTAGCACATCACTTAGTCTCCTAAAAAATAAACCAGAATCTTTAACATTGTGTAGTTTGAATAATTTTCTAAAATGATAATTTTGACAAACAAGATAATTCCAGTCACAGTTAAAACATTTTTAACAAGAAAACTATGAATTAAAATATACAGCAGCACTATAGCACATGACTGATTGATGGAGGTTTAATGCCCTGTGTAAATTTTAGTTTTGTTAGGTCTGTTATCTGATGTAAAACTTCAAACCCATCACATAACCAGTATATTGAAATGCCAAATGATATAAGTATTGAACATATGCATAGAAAGAGTGTATCATCCTTAGTCATAAAATGAAAACTATTTACATTTGAGTTGAGCTATGATCATCTGACGTAGACGAAGCAGCAGCCACATTTGAAGCTCCGTCCAATTCTAACTTCTTCTCTATACTGTCCGTCGATGTATTACTACTACTGATACTTGATGATGAGCTGGAAACCAATGCAGGCTGGGGAACAGTTGTGGTGGGTGAGGCCTTTACAGGTGATGGAGCCTGTGGATCTATTTCTGTAAGTTTCTTTATCTGATGCATAACTCCTAAGAAACCAAACAAAAAGGTCTATACTATGTATTTGAAATCAGACAAAATGGAATATATTGATTCTATGAATTTGTCTCTGAGTTTTGCAAAAAACCTTATTGAATAAAACTATCTGTGGTACATGAGTAACAAAATATTTTTTTTTCAAAATCTTGTGTGTTAAATATTTTCTTTTTAAAATTTACATCTGTAACTCTGTTATATTGATTATTGAAGGTTTGGAGTTAAGAATTGATTTACTTCTGAATGAAATTTAAGAAATAAAATGGTTTCAGAGAATAAATGAAACAGAAGATTTATACTTTGGATCTTCATAAAAATAAATATTTGCTGAAAAGTGCTTTTGACTTCATAATACACAGAAAGTTAATTTACTACTTCCACTTTTGATTTAAGTGAAAAAAAATATCCATCAAATATTAATGTAACTGCATTCTGACTACCATTTAAATTTATCTGCAGGACAAACCTTATTACCCACGAAATAAAAAACATTTCTGGAAAATAGTTTTAACAATAAAAAAAAAAAAATTGTTTCAGACCTTCTCTTCTAAAGTAAATGGAGAAAACATCAGGTAATTTTTGCATTAGTATTTCTGCCATCTGAACTGCAGCAACGACCACTTTTAAGTCATTTGATGCCATCATGGCTGCTATATGGCTGGAGACAGGTTGTGTTTGTAAAATACTTCTTAGTAAATCTGCTCCAGCATAGAATATCATCCTCAGTAAAGTCTGTAGGCACTTGTGTCTAACAGTAGGACCTGCCTGTAAATATATGTACATGTTTGGCAAGATAAATTTTATGTTTGTTTATTTAGTTTGTTTAGTTGAGGTTTTACGCCGTTTTCAGCACATTTGGCTATTTCGCTGCGGCCAGTTTTAATGGTGGAGGAGGCCGGAGTACCAAGACAGGTTCACCAACCTTCAGTAGGAAAACTGGCAATCCTTGTCAATTTAGATCGGAGTTGAACACAACCCGGGTGAGATTCGAACTCACAACCTCAGTGTTGACAGCCTAGTGATCATTAGTAGTCATGACGAACTACCAAGACCACTCGGCCACCGAGCCCCCACAAAATTTATGTAAACGTGCATAAATCTGGACAACTCTCCACAATAGACTGTATTACATAGGAATACTGTGGAATCTTACATTCTGTATATTTTCTGTCACAGTTTTGTAATTTACCAGTAATAACATAACATGTACATTTCATGGAAAAACATTTTCTACACTGCAACAAAGTAAACCAAAACAGTTGATATCCAATGTACATGTGAAACCATTCTTAAACATGGATTGTGAAGTTGTTATGTTTTGTTTTGTGTTTATTCCATTAAGGTGGTACCCAACACCTTGACTAAAATTTGACTAGTTTAATTTTCATAAATATTTACTTTGCCTGTTGACATAATGTTTTTTTCAGTAAATAGAATTTCACTTCATGGGAATAATTTCATTGAATATATAGCAGTTTGGCAAACATCAATGTTGATCATAGAGAAGCTTAATTTTTCTTTACTTATTAAATTTGATTACCCTCTGGTGATTTTTAAGAGTTATCTCCCTGTAGTGTTGGGTACCACTTTAAAGTAACTTTCTTCTAAACAAAATACTTCAGTATAAAATGAAATGCAAAAAGCCTTTATTATTCCAGAAGAGCATATGAAAAAATCTATGGGGTATTACATACTTTATTCATGCAAAATAGAATATCCAAGTATATTTAGTATTAAGCTGAACTGACTGATACATCAGTGTTCACAAACACATAGAAAGTGAATGTAAGGCCACCTAAAACAAACATTTGATTCTCAGACATTTTTTTAAAAAGGCATGGTAGGTAGGGAATTTTTTAGTTTACTTCCTGTTCCAATTTTGGTGACATACACATTCCGTTTGAATCCTTTACAAAATGCTTGAAAATTGAATCTGGGTAAAAGTACTTTTGGCACCAAATTTTGAAGTTTGTTTTTTTAAATCCTGGAAAGGCGACAATTTTTTTCCACAAATTAATAAAGCTTTTCCGTCTAACTTTTTACATGGGGTGGCAGTGTCTGAGAACCACATAATTACATTGCAAGTTTATTTGGCCTAATTTTTAAGTTTCTTGAAATATGCCACTGTAAAAAAGATTAAGAATGGAGAATATTAACAAGTTTAGAAAAGCTTACCCCATGTTGTTTTCTCTACATTGGATCATTTTGTATCATAAAAAATTAAATAATCTTTTCATAGGTAAATTCAAATTAATTAAGGCCTTTTCTACGTTAGAATATCTGTCCGAGGTAAAACAAAGAGTAAACAATTTGAGTTATTCCCTGCCAAAAGGATGACAAATTGTTTTCAAATCCTGCAACTCACCGATGAACTGTAGACCTCATACAAGACTGAAAATAAAGTCTGTATAAAGGCCGAGGCTAACTCCATATCTTCTTTGAGTATCTCTGCCCTGGAATCACATCTCTCTACTAATATATCTGTTGTACCTGGTGTTGTCGTAGATGAACTAGTAGCTGTGACAATAACAAAGGTAATATTCTTATATATGATTTGTATAATAATAAGGGTACTTTATGTATTTATACAAACGATTTGTAAAACTATCATAAAATCGTCATTGTAAATTGATATGTTCATTATTATTCTAGTTGTTTACTATACTGTAAGTGCTACTGAGCATAGATGTTAGAAAACTTTCAGCAAATTCTGATGATAACTGACTGATTTTTAAAGTCTCAAACATAAACACAACTTATGGTAATAATGCATATGTTAAATTGAATGCTAAACTTTTGATCAGTAAATAGACCCTGTGATCTCTTTATCAATAATGATTATCTCAAATTTCTATCATGTATAGTTCTCAAGTCAAGATCACACTGTTTTTTATGTTCAAAGATCATCAAAAACAAAATTACTGTTTATTAGCATTTATCTTTCTTCTTATTCCTGTTTTGGAATTTTTTGCCATCTTTTTAAGTATTCTAATTTCCAAATCAGTTATACAATAATTATTTCACCTGCTGGTTGTGGTACACCAAATGAATTCAGTTTTCTCTGAACTGGTCTGGCAGTACCAGTGTCCTCGTTGATCTGTTGCATCGAGTTAAAATCAATAGTATAAGATCTTCCCATGGTAGACAAGCTAACTTCATCCTCTCCTGCTTGGTATGCTGCCTGAAGTAAAGAAATGGTGAAAATAACCAAATTGGGACATTGATATATATTAATTCATTGTATTCAAATTTTCTTTTCTTTAGATATACTATAGTGCAACAGGTAAAAACTCATGATTGAAAATACCCTCCTTTCTTTGCAAAAATTGGAGTACATTACTTTACATTTGTTCCGTTCAAACAGACAAATTTGATGTATCTTATTCAGTATTACATTATACACACTTTACCTCTAGAAATGAAGCTGAGAAAGGGGTGTGTATTATGTAGTACTTCAAGCCCACGAGACTTTTTCTGGTGACTTTTCAATGTCAGTTCAAGGGAACAAGTTCTTACATATGATCGATCACTACCATTGACGACATTATATACCCTTTTTTGATAAAAAGAGATTGAAACCAACAACTGAGATAAAAATTCCTACCTCTAATAACTACGTGAAAAGAGCATTAATACAATGACAAGATTGCTACACGTAGCCATATGTCCCCCGCCCCAGAGAAAAGTTGAAGCCCCAAAAGATATACAAAATGTGTATTACTGAAATGGCATCATAGGATCATGTACATATGTTGACTAATAATACTACAAAACTTGAACGAAATCCAATCAGCGGTCTCAGAGGAGTTGCATCCAACAAGTGTTCCTATAGTGTTCAATGCACAAAAACGTTAAAGTCCCATAACTCCCGTAAAATTTGTCTAATCCAAATCATGGTTCCATACAATCAAGAACATGTGGTGACAATCAATCCTACAAAATTTGAACGAAATCTGATCAGTGGTCTCAGAGGAGTTGCATCTACAAAGTGTTCCTATAGTGTCAAATACAGAAAAAAGTTAAAAGTCCCATAACTCCCACAAAATTTGTCAAATCAAAATCAAGGTGCGATAGGACCAAGTACATATGGTGACTAACAATTCTACAAAAGGACAAGATATGATAAGCTGTTGTAAATTGCCTCCAAATTTAGTCAAAAATAAAGTTGGAATAATATAGAACTTTTGTCATTATTTTGGTAGATAAGTACTTGCCCTAACAGAAAATGAACAAAAATATCCTGCTAGGATCGGTTTTGAAATGAATCTACGTTCGTCTAGTGAGCCGAATCGGCATTTTCAAGAAAAAACGGTGATTTTCTTCATGCGTTGACGGATAATTTTCTATGAGCGAGCACGTGAACCACGTGCATATTTAGACAAGAGAGTCTCTTAGTATCATATTTCCAATGTTTAAAATATTTTTGTGGTTCAAGTGCTCGCTCATGTCTAAATATTAAAAAGTTGATTGAAAACACATCGATTTTTGTGGTGCTGAGCGAAATATACAAATCTGTGACGGACCGTCATAGACCTTTCCGTATATGCATCAACCAGAACAAAGAAAATGTCGGTAAATTATTTTTTGTAGGAAAGAACATCTATGGACTTTTTGTGACTTATATAAGAGAACATTTTATGAAAGGTATGACTTATAACCTATCTTAAATTTTTAGCGCTTTTGCTAGTGAAAAAAAGAACATTGTGATGTATGCAGTTGGGGGGAGGGTACTTCTACCAACCTCACGGACCTACTTTTTTCGGCAAGATCAATCCATATATAATCGGATGAAAACAGTATTTCGGTAAAACAACATACTTGATTGAAACTGAGAACAGATGATTTATTAAAGTAAATACATCTGAATATCACGTACATGACGTACATGCACAAGGCAGACGACACACCTTGGCTTCGTAAAACCATATTCGCATATATATACGATTATCGTATCCTGATCTAATTTGTAGTAAAAATCTTTAGCGAAAATATATTTGAAAAACAACATGAGTGAAACATAAACAATCCGACAGTTAAAATTACTGAAATAGCATGACACCGATTTTTAAGAACAGTCCATGTCGAAAGATTATATATATTAATTATGACAATGTTATGATAAGTCGCGGTGGTGTAGTTGGTTTGCGCGCAGTTCTACGAAGCGGAAAATCACGGTTCGAATCCCAATCTTTTTTTTTTTTCTGTTTTTTGCTTCATGATTTTTATAATTTTGACATTTCATGTTATCTGATATCAAGAAGAGATCTGCTGGAACTTTTATTTTCAACAAAGACATGGTTAAACTACATTTACAAAACTGATTTGAGCAAACATAAATTGGATGTTTTATTACCAATGTAAATATTATTTTCAAAAAAGCTTATAAAATGTAAGAATTTAAACTGGCAAAACGTGAGAGAAATATATTTGAAAAACAAAATGAACATTTACAGTCAAAACACAGATTTTAAGACAAGTCCTTGTTGTAAGATTGATTATATATATATATCTCAAAAAGGGTGGGGAGTAACTCAATGATATGTAGATACGGGCAGTGCGGAAAATTCTGGTCAAGAATTTACAAAGCCGGCGGAGATTTCGGGTCAGGATTTTTTGACACTCTGGAGAATCCCGGTCAGGATTTTAAAATATTTCTGCAGATTTTTATGAAGTATATCAATTTATTTTTTTGATACCATAGCAAATTTTATTAATTTTGGATAATTTCGGGTATGTTTTTTAGCTTTCCTGGATATTTTCGGTCACAAATTCGATATAACGTGGATAATTTAAGGGAGGGGTTTCAAGTTCACCGACGCACCACCGCCTCCCCCCCCCCCCCCCCCCGTCATAAAATGATCAAGTAACACCCCCCCCCCCCCCCCCCATCATAAAATGATCAAGTAACACACCCCCCGCCCCGGAGATATATATACGTTACTGTAGTGTGTCGTGGTTGTGTAATTGACCTGCGCGCAGTGCTACGAAGCGGAATCCATTATAATTTTGGCATCTGCAAATAAAAACTTTTATTTTTATCGAAGTCATAGTTTTCAAATACAATAGCATATTAACATATGATACGTTACACCGTATGTTTGTACGTTTCATCACCAATTGTAATGTTATTTTCGAAAAAGCTTGTAAAATGATACAAATGAATATGTAAAAACATGACGAACCCAAAAAAACCTTACGAATTAAAAAAACTTATTCTTATTTATAACTTATTTATTTTATCCTGCAACTATGCTTTTAACCTGCCCAATATTGTTTTTCGATATTGGGTCAGTAGCCCAATATAGCCTCCTGATACACTAGTCCTCAACAATATTTTGCATTGCGTTCTGGTTCACAGTGATTATGACGTCATGTAGAATACTCGCAAAAAACGGCCCTTCTTCAAATAAGCCATAAATGTTCCATTTTCACGCCTTTTCGCCCAAACAGATAACAATTTAGTGTTGCAGGATAAAAACAATATACGTACATTGTCAGAAAATTGTTTATTTGTACTCGCCGCGAAACGGGCGAGAAATGCTCGGTAAACCTCGCACTTCTACCCGTTTCTAAGGCTCGTACAAATAAATTATATATTTTCTGACAATGTACACATATTGTATATCCATAATGCAAAATGGAACAATCGGTAAGACGTTGACGTAAGTAGGGGATACACGGCAATGGGTCGAAGTTCTTATATTTTTATACCTGCACTCAGAGTGGGGGCAATGTAAAATAACCTTGTCCGTCCGTCCCTCCCTCACTTCTACTTCCAGTTTAACGTACGATTTAGAATTTTTCAGGTTCCCCGTAATGAAATTTTTCGTAACAGATTTCTAAGCTTCTGTTGAAAGGAATAATTTGACACTTGGCATAGTGCCTTGTACTGTGTCTCGCCTGTCAAGATTTCCCGCATTGTCGAGTGGAGGTATTCGTAGCGTGTTCATGCGATTTCGTCTGCTGTTCAAAGCATGAACGTATTATGGAAGCGAACTGAATTAACACCAAATAATATGATTTTATCAGTAGGATTTCAATGTGACAAATATCCTTGTTTCTCGTGTACCATAACTTGACGGAAAATGTAAACTCTTTAACAAAATGCCTATATTTTGGTCAGTCAACACTAAGCTAAAATACAACTTTATTTGCTTGATGTTGCCTACCTGCCATGGAAAAATAGACCTACTCGTCTTTTCGCCTTTCCCATCCCTCTCCCGATATCAGTCTCCTATGTCCCTGTCTCCATTCAATCCCTTCTCTCTGTCTTTCCTTTCTCCCACATTTATCAAGTACCTTATCTCATTTCTCTCACCCTTTTACGCTTTTTCCTACACATTTCTCACTTTCTCTCACACCCTTTTTCGCCCACCCCTCTCCAACTTGCCTTTCCTTTCTATAGTTTGAGCTTCGTTGATTGTTATGGACCTTATTCTTTTTTTTCGATGATATTACATTACCAGTGGATTTCAGTGTAACGTTAATTTGTATCTCCCACCCGTCTATTCCTTTCTTCTACTTCTCTTATCCTTTCCCCATCCTTTATCTCCTTTTTTGTCCCTTTTATCTTTTCTCTCATATTTTTTATCCCTTTAATCCTTTCTCCCTACTAATTTCTACTTTCTCTTGTCCCCTCTCCCCCTTCTATAACCCCTCTTTACCTTCTCACACTCCTCTCTCCCTTCTTACACCCCCTTTTTAGCTCACCTGTCCTAAAAGGGCATGTGAGCTTTGCCATCACTTGGCGTCCGTCGTCCGTCCGTCCGTCGTCCTTCAGTCTTAAACTTTTTCAAAGATCTTCTCCTCTGAAACCACTTAACCAATTACAGCCATACATAGTATGAAAGATAATTAGGGTATCTAGTATAAACCTTGTTTGTTATTTTCTTGTCCATCGAGAAACATGGCTGCCCTGGCTAAAAATAGAACATGGGTGAAAATCAACTTTCTGGCTCATATCTCGAAAACTAAAGCAGTTAAGGCAAATATGACAAGTAGTAAAAATGTTTATGAGGTCAAGATCTACGTGTCATGGAATTTTTAGACGAATCGGTCAACCAATTTTTGGGTTATTGCCCATGAATTGTAAATGTTAAGGAAAATTTGCAGTTTTAGGTTATTAGCTTGAATATTATTATAGATAAAGACAAACTGTAAGCAGCAAAAATGTTCAGCAAAGTGATATCTACAAATAAGTCAAACATGACCAAAATCGTCAATTGACCCCTTATAGGAGTTTTGCCCTTGAAAGATTATTTACATGTAAACAGAAAAAAATGGTCCGACATTGTCACAGATGTTTAGGACATTACTTGAAATAAATTAAATGGTAGCTGTACAAGTAAAATTGGGCGTCAAGGTCATTGAAAAATTCCATAGCAACCGATAAAAAAGTCCGTAGCAACAGATGAAAAGTCCGTAGCAACAGATGAAAAAGTCCCTAGCAACAGATGATAAAGTCCCTAGCAACCATGTATATTTGGGTTAAGGACCTTATAACTTACCTGTACAAGTAAAAAAGGAATGTCAAGGGTCAAGGTCATTAAAAAAGTCCATAGCAACCGACGAAAAAGTCCCTAGAAACCATATCTATTTGGGTTTAGGATTCTATATTTTAGTTGTACAGGTCAACATTAAGGAGAAAATTGCGGCGGTATACATTCATGACATTAAATAGCAAACATAATGATTGATGCAAGATCTACCGGTACACAAAATATAACAAGTGAGCGATTCATGTTCTTGGGAGGCTCTTGTTTATCTCCTTCCACCTTTCTCCCTATCTTCCTTTACCCTGTCCTTTCCTCATTTTACCTGCGTCACTGAAGGCGAGTCTGGTTACTCCGTCCGTCCATCCGTCACTAAAGAGTTTGTAATGAGAATTCGAACAGCCTCAGCTTGACATTTCTGAAATTCAGCACAATGATTTTGTACACATTGAAGATACACACCTCCCCTATGGGTTTGGGATGAATATACGTGTTGAACCTTGTAATTTTTGCGTAATCATCGATTTTTCCCGACAATTTTAAACAAATCTTTCTGCCTATTCACGGCGTGCCCAACCCTGTCCTAGCCTTACATATGTAATTTTTTGTAAAATAAATCTACCATTTTAAATGAAATACGATGTATTTGTTTTAGGTGATATCTTTCCAGAATGGATAGCCAGTTTGTTGCCAATAAGCTCATAAATAGCATCCAGAATGACCTCTATGAATTGAAAGAAATCAAAGGTAACATAAATGTATGTTTATTTTATGATCGTAAAAGTGAAATGGGCATATATAGATTAAACCTTGTCCTTCTGTATGGACGCTCGTCTGCCTGTACGTCTGTCTTTCTGAGTTTGCAATACCTCTATGATTGATCTGTTCGATCTATTAATGTGATATTGGGACCGTCCACCTGTCGATCCCACTTTGAAACGGTAAGTGTATAGGTACATGTCTCGAAAAGAAGACATTTATCTACTTCCGTGTGAATATCTTTGTTAATCTTCCATTGTCAAATAACTTAAAATAATGAAGGCCCCACCACTAAGTGACGGACGCTCTATAGTAAATAGTTGTCCTTCCATCCGTGCGCCCGTCCGTGTGTCGTCAAAACATTACATGTCCGGATTTAACTTTTTCTAAAGAGATAGGCTTTTGATATTTGCCATGTTGGTAGATCATATAATGACGATGGGTCTTGTATGATGGTCAGAATTTTTATAACACCTTATTCACAGCAGGAACCCCAAAGATGGATTCCATCTCCATGGTATCCCGCATGGTATCTAGTTCATGTCCAATATTTGCGATGAGGCAGACACATTAGTAGATTTGTGTTTAATTACTGATGCAACTATATATGTAATTTCAATGTTTGTTATTTCAGATGCCAAAAGAGTATAAATGCTGTGTGTGTAGAAAACATCGCCTGAAACATAAACGACCAATTAAAGTACCCTCTATCAGAAAATATGTTACAAAGATTCTATGTCGAGCAGTTACAGACGTTGACGTACTGTGTAACAAATGCAGAGCTGTTTATTACAGATCATCGAAACGGAAATGTAACGATTCTGGGGTTTCAGAACCCGTCGAGGACCCTGATGACAACGACGAGGATAATGATGACGGCAGCAATGATACAGATGATGATGATTACGCGGTTACGGAACCTTCTTCTAAAATAAAAATTGTTAGTCCGAGGACAATACATTTAAACATAGCATCAACACATTTGTCACACAAGTATTGTGTTGTTTGTAAACAACAAAGTAGCAGAGGTGTGAAGCTTACTGTTGTACCTGTGAATGCAAGAACACAGGCTTTCATAGATACAGCTATATTTATTGACTCAAATGCTAGATGTTGTACATCACATATTCAAGACCACCGTTTCACTAGTGCTTCCTTAGCGGCGTTACAAGCGAAGTATACAGATTCTTATTTCAACCGCACTGATATTGTATCACTCCTCGAAAACGTTCGACTGACCTTATCCAAAACCTCTATTTTAGATTTCGACAACCCTTTGCAATTATCTGATGACGAATACTACAATCTTACAGGTTTATCAAAAGCTCAATTTGAAGACTTAACTTCGCATGTAGATTCTCTTCGCAAGTCAAATGTCAGGTCAGTTCGAACATGTTTAGCTGTCTTACTAACGAAGCTACGCACAGGGTTGCCTAACCACATACTTGGTACAATTTTTTCCCTTAGAAAATGCCATATTCAAAGATGTATTCACAGTGCCAGGGCATCTTTACAGTCATTTGTGTCACAAAACGTAGGTTTCCAGCATATTAGTCATGATGACTTCGTAGATAATCACACTAACCCTATTGCAAAAACTCTTTTTGGAAATAACGAAGACAAATCAGCTATTCTTGTCCTAGACGGAACCTACATTTATATTCAGAAAAGCTCTGATTACAAGTTTCAACGCCAGTCGTATAGTCTACATAAGCACCGTCCACTTGTTAAACCAATGATTGTTGTAGGAACCGATGGATACATCCTTTCAATTTTGGGCCCCTATTTATCAAATAGTAAAAATAATGATGCAGCAATTACCAAACACATGCTTACTGTTAATTCAGAAGGAATGAACCAGTGGTTGAAAGAAGAAGACCTGTGTATTGTGGATAGAGGCTTTCGTGATGTAGTCGATTTTCTAGAAAATCGGGGATTTTCTGTGCAGATGCCAATTTATCTGAAGAAAGGTTCAAAACAGCACACAACAGAAGACGCAAATACAACTAGACTTGTAACAAAAATCAGATGGGTTGTTGAAAGTGTAAACGGAAGGCTCAAACAGTGGCGTTTTTTCGATAAAGTTGTTTCGAATCATTACATCCCTCACATCGGAGAATTTCTACGCATTATTTCTGCGATTTGCAACAAGTACCGATGCAAACTTACCACCTCAAATCCCGAAGATGTAAAGTTAGCTGAAGAAATGCTGGACAAATGCAAACAAGGCAATAAAGTTCAGGAAATTGTCGAAAAGAAAGGGTTGTTGACAAAAAGATCAATATATACAGTTATTGATGGTTCTTCTGATGAACTAAAGGATTTTCCTGTTCTTTCCGAGGAAAAATTACGTAAAATCACGATGGGTGTTTATCAAATCAAACAAGCCCCTTTGTATGCTAGGGAACATATCGGCAAGGATAATACTTTTCAATTACACGTTTGTAAGATTATGAATTCTTTACTTAAGATCAAGATTCAGTCTAGACACACTAACAACTTACTACACACAGTTTTCATACAGTACACATTAGATGGTGAAATTGAGGGGTGGTATTGTACATGCAAGGTAGGGGCACGAGTTGTAGGATGCTGTGCCCATGTATCCAGTATTCTGTGGTACCTAGGACATTACAGATTACAGGAAAATCATGAATTGAAAGGTGTTCATTTCACACAATCTTTATTAGATGCCAGCAATTTACCAACTTCAGATACTGAAACTGACTGCAGTTCAACAGTTGAGGAATAAGTCTTTTTGTAACACCTAAAACCCCTATATCTTAATTCGAGTTCTGGTTAGAAAGCAACCATTTTAAAATCTGGGTGAGGGACATGGATTCTACCCCGGTGTCAAACTTTTTTCACCTTGTTTATAAGGCAAATTATTTTCTTCCTGTCATGTTGAAAACAATATTTTTTTTAACATTCAGTTACAACTTGATGTTCAATGTTAAAATATTTTATTTTTTTAAAGCTAGCATATTATTTGTTTTCTAACATTGCTGCAAACTTTCTTTTTTAGCTCACATGGCCAAAGCCAGGATGAGATTTTGCCATCACTTTGCGTCCGTCGTCCGTCCGTTAACTTTTCACATTTCAATCTTCTTCTCCAAAACCCGATGTTCAATAGAAACCAAACTTGGTGGGAATAATCAGTGGATGGACCTCTACATATTTTATGTTTTCGGTTCCGATCCAAAATTCAACATGGCTGCCATCTACAAAGTTTGTTTTTTGTGCCGATCTGAAAACCAGGATGGCCGCCACCACATAGGATCCTATGGGAAATACATACTAACATCTCAGAAACCGTTTGACAGATGGAAGTTATATTATGCCTGAATGCTGGAGTCGAACTTAATCTAATTAAAATTATAACAACTAATTGCTCACTACAATCACTGCATGTAGATTATCTTCATGTACTGAAAATAGACTGAAAGGAACAATTAGAAGATATAGTTTTCATTAGATTGGAGTCGAACTCGGACATGTAGCGATGATAGGGTACAGTGGTCATTGATTTAAAAAGCGACCTAGACCAACTGGCCACCTGGGCTCCTACTAGGCAGGAAGGAAAATTGTTTTCTGTTTTACCTTTCCTTCCGTCTGGTTTAAGCAGTGGCCTAACCGTGTCGCCACTTTTCAGGTTTACCGCATATCTATTTCCTATCTTTAATAAAGCACGAATAGTACCATGTCTACCATATTTAAGTTAACCACATATCTACTGCCATTTTGAGATGAGGTATTCTATGTACGATGTAGCCTGTTTTTTTTTTCCATTACTGTACATTATAACGGGAGGGGCATCCCGTGTCCCAAAGACAGATTTGGTCAGCATCGATGAAACTGTAGGTTACGGTAATTCCAATATCTCGTGTCATTGACAGTGTTCATGGTTTTTTTTCATATCTCAGCAAAATTGCATAGGAATTAATTTTTGGAAGTCGGTCAAAATCCAAGAGGTCATTTAGTGTCTCACTTTCTCTATCAGATCTTTATTAATATCCCAAGAGGTATGCATGGTACGATTATCCGTTTTTGCATTACATTTGAAAGCTGGCCAGCATGTAGGGGAAGGAATGTCACGTTTGCTTAATTGTTATGTCGCCTGTAAAGCGACATATAGGGATAACTATCCATCGACCGTGTCGGCGTCACAAAGACTTTCATCACACTTTTCTTGACAACTACTTGGAGCAGAAAACTAATGCAGGCGACCCATTTCTTCCGTGGAAGATTCCCTTCTAAGTCTTCAAAATGCTTACATGTTTGTTCATATCTCAGTAAATATGCACGGATAATCATGTCGTAGTATACGATTGGGATCAATTCTCATTTCAGCAAAAAGAGATCACTACGATCGAGCCATTTTCCACTGAATTTGCTCTTTCATGTTAAATTCGAAATTCTATAGGGGAAAGTGTAAAACCATAGTACTAGATATTACAGTATCAATGTGTACATCAATTTGAAAATTCTATGGCATGAGGAAAACAGTATTTTTGATTTTCTAGGGTAAACTGTTTCAGTACCTGTACTATACATGTCAGACTATACTAATCATTATGTTGCGTACGCTAGCGACATATATGGATCACTATCCGTTGTCTTGCGTCGTCTTCCGTGTCGGCGTCACAAAAACTTTCACCACACTTTTCTTGGCAGCTACTTGGAGCAGACTCTTGATATATAAGCTTTATACAATATTATACCAATCTGCTATATTGTGAAGTTCATTTTTATTGCCGTCGATCATCAACTTCTGTTTACTTAAAACTTATACGCAGGCAACACAGTAAAATATATATATATATATGTTCTGTTACGTTATTCTGTTTGAAAATAAAATATTACTCCTGGCCGACTTGTTCCATTACTCTAATGAGGCAAACGTCCTTGACGGGCTTCTTCAGGAAAAAATGAAGAAGTTAGCCCGTCCCGTACCTTTAATTTCAGCTTCCGCTACATAGATGATGTTTTATCACACAACAATTCACGTTTATAGGGAATTTCTTACATCTCATCTATCCCAGTCAGCTCGAAATGAAGGATACCACAAACACTGCCAAGTCTGTATCTTATCTTGACCTTCACCTCGAAATTGACACCAGAGGTAGGTTGACCTTCCAATCATCAACTTCCATTTCTGAGCGGCAAAATTCCAGAAGCGCCGGTGTATGGAGTATATATTTCACAACTAATACGTTATTCCAGAACTGACATATACATTGACTACCTGGACAGAGCCCGGCTCCTGACAGAAAAGTTGCTCAGACAGGGGTATGTTGCTCCTAAGTTGGAGTCATCTTTATTAAAGTCTTATCGTCATCATGATTTGGTTGACAGGTATGAAAAAAACGTTTCCCAAATGAAAATGGACCTGTTCCATTGATGTTATCCCTTCCTCATACCGGATTTGACATGGGCAGCATGGTGGGTGTCCTGCAGGAAGCAGAGACTGCTTACTCTTCCGGAGCACCTGAGTCTACCCCCGGGTTTATGGCGGGGTTCATGTTCTTCATATGTTTTTAGTTTTTAATTGTACTGAATGTATTGTTTTGGTCTTGTCTTCATTGTTCTCCGGAGTTTGTCAGTTGTTTGGATTTTCCTCTCCTTCGAATATCCCTTTGGTATTTCTTGACTTTACATATTAAAATATATTTTTATTGATTTTCTTGCATTACAATATGTTTAGTAAGACTAAAAGTATGTTTTTATACTTGCCGTTCCCTAAAAACGTCATAATTGAAGCCCGTTGCTAAGGAAAAGGGTTGGTTGCTAAGGAAAAAATATTGTTGTCAAGGAGACATTTCTGTCAGATTTACTTGACTATAAGATTGCACCATTTTTCCCTTCCAAATATAAAAAGTATTATGAAAATGTTCATTTTATTTAGTAATATATTGACATTTCCGCCGTTGCTAAGGCAAAAAATGTGTTGCCAGGGCAGTTTTTGCAATCTTTTCAAGGTAAGAAATGTCCGCTAAAATGTATTTTCATCTTGTCGTAAATTTTATTTTAAATAAATAGATTTAAAATTTCATTTATTGGCATCAAAGACTCATGTTTCCAACAATATTCCAAATTGGTTGCTAGGCAACCAATAAAGGGCAGGTCACATTTTTTTTCGCATTTTTATAATTTTCGAGACATACCTTAATATATATACCAATATTAAGATATTTGACGAGGGGGCAGAAAAAGGCCCTTATCCTACCTTGTCCTTTGAAAGAAATCCGATCAGCAGTCTCAGAGGAGTTGCGTCAACAAAGTGTTCCTGTAGTGCAACATGCACAAAAACATTAAAGTCCCATAACTCCCGTAAAATTTGTCAAATCAAAATGTCGGTGCGACAGGATCAAGAACATATGGCGACTAACAGTCCTAGAAAATTTTAACGAAATCTGATCGGCAGTCTCAGAGGAGTTGCGTCCACAAATAACTGTGACGGACAGATGGATGGACGCAGACCATTACTAAATCCCTCCGTCACGTCGTGGCAGGGGACAAAAAGGTATTCCCGTTTGGTTCTGATTTTTCGACTGCCATTTTTGTTTGTATCGTTGTCTGGTGTCATATTTTGTTTTTATTCACAACTATTCCGGTATCAGATCAAGGTAGAGAAGTTGCATTATCAACATTTATAAATGGTTGACACAATTCAGTAATAATTTAAAATTAACGTTGTAATTTACGAATTTCAATTACAGCATTTTAAATTTTAAATTATTGTGCAAACAAACAAGTCATTCCAAATTCGATTTGGAAATCAGATGGTCATGGGGGGATTTCCATTGTCAATAATTCATCAATTTGTCTTAAAACTAAGGCATTTTCCTTATTTATCTTTTATTTTAATTGCATAAACACATTTATAAAACAAATCAATAGACTCAATGAAAATGAAAAGATGTTTCAGTTCTGAAAATGATGAAAAACGCCGATCTCATGACGGCCACAACCTGGTCTTTGTTGCCAAAATGTCTGAGAGTAGAACTGTTTTTTCTCTCGATTTAAGAGCTATAGAAGGGGTGCGCATAATCTATGACTGTGTATTTTCTACAACCAAATAAGGTAATCAAAATTTAGCAGAGAAATACACCCAAACCAGTATTGGGAGATTTTAATTGACAAAACATTGCCAGTTTTTCTACCTGGTTCTTTCTGGGAATTTCGGCTTCCTCCAATTTGACTTGGCCACTACAACATGTACACAAAACAATAAATAAACTAAAAAACAAACAAAATCAGTATAAATGTTGCTATGACATTACCTCTACAATTTTACTATCTATTGCTGTATAATGATGCCATATACTCCTATCATCTCTCCACTGCCACATTACAGCATCAGCCTGAGTATACGATCCTTTCCTTAACATCTGATCTATAGAAAATATCCCATCTGTTGGTAATTTAGGCATCAGTTCTCTGCAATATAAACAATCAATCATCTTTACACCACAACCCTAAAGCAACAAGAGTGGACACACAAAAATGTCTCGCCTGTCGTGTATTTCTAATGAAAGTAAATGCTATCAGACATACATTATAAATTGTAAGCTGTAAATAATGATAATATCATTGCTGCTGATGCCTGTATGAATGCTAAAGCTGCTGCCAAGCCTGCTGAAGACAACTATAATAGTGTCTTCATACTATTAATTGTATAGGTTATTATTCGCTATATGAAGATATGCTGGATAACTGTGGTTAAGAGTGAAATAACTTTAATAGTGATTTATCATTAATATTGATTATTGTAACTAAAGATGGCAGTGAACAATGATAGTATGATTGTTTTATTTTAATACAAGAAGAAAATTTAAACACAAGCTTTTAAAGGTGCTGAAAATTGATAAAGTTACATGAGTTATGAAAACATTAAAAATACTGAAAAAGAAAGTTATAAAATCAACCAAATATAGTAGCCCTATTGCATACAGTATTCGAAAAACAGGCCAAAACACAAAAACTTAACTATAACCAGTGAACCATGAAAATGAGGTCAAGGTCAGATGACACCTGCCAGTTTGACATGTACACCTTACAATCCTTCCATAAACCAAATATAGTAGACCTATTGCATACAGTATTTGAAAAACAGGTCAAACACAAAAACTTAACTATAACCACTGAACCATGAAAATGAGGTCAAGGTCAGATGACACCTGCCAGTTGCACATGTACACCTTACAATCCTTCCATACACCAAATATACTAGACCTATTGCTTATAGTATCTGAGATATGGACTTGACCACCAAAACTTAACCTTGTTCACTGATCCTTGAAATGGGGTCGAGGTCAATTGAAAACTGTCTGATGGAGATTAGGACCTTGCAAGGTACGCACATACCAAATATAGTTATTACTCATAATAAGATAGAAATTAACATTAAAAAAACCTGAACTTTTTTTCAAGTAGTCACTGAACCATGAAAATGAGGTCAAGGACAATGTACATATGACAGACGGAAACTTCAAGACATAAGGCATCTATATACAAAGTATAAAGCATCCAGGTCTTCCACCTTCTAAAATATAAAGCTTTTAAGAAGTTAGTTAATGCCCCGCCGCCGCCGGATCACTATCCCTTTGTCGAGCTTTCTGCAACTTAAGTCGCAGGCTTGACAAAAATTACAGTTTAAAATACAAAGACAATTGTTTTCTTCACCTTTCCTAATTTTGCATACAGCAATTTTTATATTTTGTAATATCCAGTCCACTTTAAGAATAACTTTCACTTACGTGTATAATTTGCGTTTATTACTATTTCTTCTTGACATAATAATTAATACCTACCCAATAAGACAAACAATTTCATAAAGTTCCTGTGGTGTTCTGGAAACCAGCTGAAATTGACATAATACATGAAAGTAAATATCAACTTCAACACCATTTTTTATTTATCAGGAAATTAGACAAGGACAACTTTCTAGATTTTAGTTTTTTTCTTATTAATGTTCTTTAGGAATTACATGTAATCATTGTGGTAATCTCTGTACAATTTTTGAATAGTGATACATTGCATGTATTTTTGTTGGTTATTAACGTGGTTTTTGTAGGCAAAGGGATAACTCAAATTAAATTATATATTCAATATATATATGCAGTATTTATATTTACATTCAAAAATGTCTGTATACTTCATATTATGTAATTTCTAGGGAACCACAAAATTGGCTATCATCAGAACAAATTTTTAGTTACTGTAAATTATTGCGATGTTTTTATTATTGCGAGGGGCCTCAGTGGCCGAGTGGTCTAGGTAGTTCGTCATGACTGCTACAGATCACTAGCCTGTTAACGCTGGGGTTGTGAGTTCGAATCTCACCTGTGGCGGGGTGTGTTTGACTCCGATCTTAATTGACAAGGATTGCCAATTTTCCTACCAAAGGTCAGTGGTTCTCTCCGGGTACTCCGGCTTCCTCCATCAATAAAAACTGGCTGCCACGAAATGGCCAAAATGTGCTGAAGACGTCGTTAAACCCCAACTAAACAAACAAACAAATTATTGCGAAAAATGTCACAGTGTTGTAATCGCAATAATTTAAACTCACATTTTGGAATTTTTTATATGAATGAAGCGTGATTTTTCTCAATATTTCAAAAATTAAAATCACATTTTGGTAAAAAATGACAAAATCGCAATAATAAATGCACGCAATAATTTCTGAATTTACAGTACCCACAAAAATTGATATTGCTGAAATAAGAAAATCCATAGCAGTACCTTGGGAAGTAGAATTTGTATCACTGTTGAAGACAATAAGACGAAACCTTGCACAATTATTATCTATGTTTACATTACTATTGGGATGTTGCCTCAATGATACATACTTCAGTTTCTATATTGGTGAAAAGAACTTAAAATATTGTTTATCAATTATATTTTACAAACGGGAAAAATCTTTTTAAAAAGCTTTTTTTAAAGAAGAATTATGCACAAACTGTACAAACCTCAACATTACTATCAGACTGTTCTGAAGTTCCAACCAAAAGGTAACATAAAGTATCTGCTATCTCTATAAAAAACAAACCATAATGAATAAACAGTTTGTGCACAAAAATTATGCTAGTTTTGATTTTTTTTTTTTTTTTACAATCAAGAACCTTGACATGTATCTTTTTCTTTCTTTGTTCATTTCCCAAATTCCAAATTTATCTTTCTATAGTATACCAAATAGATTTTTCTGAAATTCCTTATTGGCATTCCAATTCAAAACAAAATCTATAAACTTCAGACTCCCAGAAGACTATACCGTTCACCTATAAGCTGGATACAATTTTGAAAGGATCCACTCTATTATCATTCTACATTCATTTTTTCAGGGTTAGGGAATTGTTTAATATCTAAAGGTGACTTGATTTTAAATATTCAATGTAAAAAGAGTGCAAATGATTTTCAGCAGCCACTTTACTATGTATAATAAAGGAACAGTAAGGGATAGACTCCAAAAAGCTGAACCAGAGGCTCCCAGGAGCCTGTATCGCTCACCTGATATTTCAATTTGTTTATTGCTAAAAGACTTTGAGATTAACATCCATGCCATGTTTGGTTTCAATCCATTCAGTAAATTTCAAGAAGAAGCCGTTTGTATGTAATTCCCATAGGTTCTTATGTTAAACTACATGTAAGTATTCTTCTGACGCCCATCATGGATGACTGATCAGCACCAAAGTAATAACTCTTGGTCAGAACGTCATAAGGAACATTCATGCTTTGTTTGGTTTCAATCCATTCAGTGGTTCTCTAGAAGAAGATTTTTGTATGTATTTCCCATAGGGTCATATGTTAAACTAAGTCCCCCCTATCTTGGATGACGGATCAGCATCAAAGTAACTTGGTCAGCACCTCATAAGAAATATTCATGGCATGTTTGGTTTCAATCCATTCAACGGTTCTACAGAAGAAGATTTTTTTTATGTATTTCCCATAGGGTCCTATGTTCTAAATCCCTGCTGGCAGCCATGTTGAATTTCGATCAGCACCAAAAACATCTATTTTGTTAAGGAGAATTATCTGTCATTCAGGCATAATATTACTTCCTTCTGTCAAACGGTTTCTAACAAGAAGGTGTTTGTATGTATATAGGATCCAATGTTAAATGTGTCCAGTGGTGGCGGTCATCTTGGATTTCAGATCGACACAAAAAACATAAAGCCTGTAGAGGACCATGTAAGGATCATTCAACTGCTTTTGTAGTTTCAGAGAAGTAGATTTTTTAAATATCATAGTGCATAAATGGCCCTGACAGACATGTTGAATTTTGGATCAGAATCAAAAACAAACTTTGTAGAGGACCATCCAATTAACATCCCACCAAGTTTGGTTTCAATTGGCCATGAGGTTTTGGAGAAGAAGATTGAAATGCGAAAAGTTAACGGACGGACAGATGGACGACGGATGCCAAGTGATGGCAATAGCTCATACGGCCTTTTAGGCAAGGTGAGCTAAAAACCAGTTCTGTATTTAAAGGCAAGGGTTTTAAATAAAGCCATTTTTATGCTAAAGTAATCATGGAATTCTCAATCTTCTTAGCTGTTAATGTGAACTGTACATGCAAAACTTACTCTGTTTTAAGAGAACAACAGCTAGATCTGGACAACTTGAGCACATTATTGCTAACATTCTGATAACCATCACAAATGTTCCTGTACTGATCACAGGTGGGCTAACTACCAACTGTGGAAAAAATAATAATTATCATATATACATTATTTCATTACAAAGGACAGAATTTTTTTTACAAATCTTGCTGTTATTATTTGCTTTATTCATTTTAAACTTGAAATACTGACAAACTGCAAAATTATGTTAACTAAAAGCACATTTTTCAATGAATTTCAATCTACCTGGGATGAAATGCTAAGTACAGTGCTTTAACCAGTTATTGTATATTTTTATTATATCAATGTGAAAATTGATCGAGGTTGGGGCTTCTTTAACAAGCCACAATGACTACCTGTAACTGTTTTTAGTATCTTCTGTTCAATCTAGAGATATGTGTACATGTATCTGGTCTTTTACATCTGAGAACATTTATGTAAAGTAACTTTGATAACACTTACCAGTTGCTGAATATTTGTCAAAAGACCATGGGCTGACATCTCCTTAAGAATTCTTTGGTCTCCATTAAAATTATCAACCAATCGTGAAAAACATAAACAACAACTCTCCACAGATTTCTTATCCTGTAACCAAGAAACAAATTTATTTTACAGAATAAATATCAGTAATCAATGTGTATCTCACACCAACTGCAATTGGTTTTCTAGCAATCTCTCAACTTTCTTTTAAATGATCAATAAAATGTTACTGTTCCTTTTGTTTCCTTCAGTCATTATACATTTATTTCCTTTGCATGAGTGAAATATGAAGATTTGTTCACCCGAGTAAAGTCGAGTTTTCGAGGCTAAACAAATCATATATCACTAATGCAAGGGAAATTAATGATTTATTCCACTATCCCTAGTGTAGTTTCTGAAAGGAAAAAAATTATATTTCAACAAGAACAAATTTTATGAAACAACATGAAAAACACTAGAGGCTCACCAGAGCCTGTATCGCTCACCTGGAGTCTGGTTTTCATTGGACAATTAATCAACTATCTGACCAAGTTTGTTGCAATTGGTTCAATTGTTCAGGGAAAATTTATTTGACAAAAAAGGGCAATAACTCCTAAATGGGTTTTGGGATTTCCTTTAAAATTTCAGGGTAGGTAGACCTCAACATGGCAAATATTTTTCAGATTTACATTCACTTCTATCTCAAATAGTTTTGGAGATAAATGACAACAAGAGTGGACACACAAAAATGTCTCGCCTGTCGTGTATTTCAAATGAAAGTAAATGTTATCAGACACATTGCATACAGTATTCGAAAAACAGACCAAAACACAAAAACTTAACTATAAACACTGAACCATGAAAATGTGGTTCAGGTCAGATAACACCTGCCAGTTGGACATGTACACCTTACAATCCTTCCATACACCAAATATAGTAGACCTATTGCATACAGTATTCGAAAAACAGGCCAAAACACAAAAACTTAACTATAACCACTGAACCATGAAAATGAGGTCAAGGTCAGATGACACCTGCCAGTTGGACATGTACACCTTACAATCCTTCCATACACCAAATATAGTAGACCTATTGCATACAGTATTCGAAAAACAGGCCAAAACACAAAAATTTAACTATAACCACTGAACCATGAAAATGAGGTCAAGGTCAGATGACACCTGCCAGTTGGACATGTACACCTTACAATCCTTCCATACACCAAATATAGTAGACCTATTGCATACAGTATTCGAAAAACAGGCCAAAACACAAAAACTTAACTATAACCACTGAACCATGAAAATGAGGTCAAGGTCAGATGACACCTGCCAGTTGGACATGTACACCTTACAATCCTTCCATACACCAAATATAGTAGACCTATTGCATACAGTATTCGAAAAACAGGCCAAAACACAAAAACTTAACTATAACCACTGAACCATGAAAATGAGGTCAAGGTCAGATGACACCTGCCAGTTGGACATGTACACCTTACAATCCTTCCATACACCAAATATAGTAGACCTATTGCATACAGAATTCGAAAAACAGGCCAAAACACAAAAACTTAACTATAATCACTGAACCATGAAAATGAGGTCAAGGTCAGATGACACCTGCCAGTTGGACATGTACACCTTACAATCCTTCCATACACCAAATATACTAGACCTATTGCTTATAGTATCTGAGATATGGACTTGACCACCAAAACTTAACCTTGTTCACTGATCCTTGAAATTGGGTCGAGGTCAATTGAAAACTGTCTGATGGGGATGAGGACCTTGTAAGGTACGCACATACCAAATATAGTTATCCTATTACTCATAATAAAGAGAAATTAACATTACAAAAAATCTGAATTTTTTTTTCAAGTAGTCACTGAACCATGAAAATGAGGTCAAGGGCAATGTACATATGACACACGGAAACTTCGTAACATAAGGCATCTATATACAAAGTATAAAGCATCCAGGTCTTCCACCTTCTAAAATATAAAGCTTTTAAGAAATGAGTTAACGCCGCCGCCGCCGCCGGATCACTATCCATATGTCGAGCTTTCTGCGACTAAAGTCGCAAGCTCGACAAAAACTGTTAAATTTTGAAAATTTGACGAAAAAAGGGCAATAACTCCTAAATGGGTTTTGGGATTTCCTTCAAAATTTCAGGGTAGGTAGATCTTGTCATGCTGATCAATTTTACCCCATCAGATTTTTGATATCTGTAACGGTTTTTAAGTTATAAGCCAAAAACAACACATGCACCCCTATATTCTATTTTTAGCTACGACAGCCATGTTTTATGTCAGATCAAAATAAATTGAGGATCGTTTGTAGAGGACATGTCATAGATCATTCCTATCAAGTTTCAAACCAATCGCCCCAGCGGTTTCAGAGGAGAAGATTTTTGAATGAAAAGATTTTGAAAATTTGACATAAAAGGGCAACAACTCCTAAATGGGTTTTGGGATTTCCTTTAAAATTTCAGGGTATGTAGACCTCAACATGGCAAACATTTTTCAAATTTACATTTCACTTCTATCTCAAATAGTTTTGGAGATAAATGACGAAAAATGTTAAATTTTGAAAATTTGACGAAAAAAGGGCAATAACTCCTAAATGGGTTTTGGGATTTCCTTCAAAATTTCAGGGTAGGTAGATCTTGTCATGCTGATCAATTTTACCCCGTCAGATTTTTTATATCTGTAACGGTTTTTAAGTTATAAGCCAAAAACAACACATGCACCCCTATATTCTATTTTTAGCTATGACAGCCATGTTTTATGTCAGATCAAAATAAATTGACGATCGTTTGTAGAGGACATGTCATAGATCATTCCTATTAAGTTTCAAACCAATCGGCCCAGCGGTTTCAGAGGAGAAGATTTTTGAAAATCAGCCAATCAGAAACAAGAATTGCCTCTGGTGGCCATGTTTCTTGACCAATCAGAACTAAATGAGGAAACTTTGTTGAGGACCTTCCATACACCACTCATGCACAGTTTGGTTGGAATTGGCCAAATGGTTTCTGAGGAGAAGATGTTTGAATGAAAAGCTAACGACGGACGGACGGACGACGGACGGCGGACGGCGGACGCCAAGTGTTGACAAAAGCTCACCCTGGCAATAGCCAGGTGAGCTAACAAGGAACTGTTTCATATTTTCTTTTACTTCGGCTGTTGATTTGTAACATAAGTGTTAAAATCAAAGTGCATAGCACCGGTAGGGTTTGGTTGCTAGCATTTGACTTTTATTTGTACAAACATTGCTGATGATTATTTCAATGCTTTTTGTTTGTACAATGTATTGCAAAATAGGTTTTGGTATTGAATTCTTTTTATTAACAGTATTATTTACAAGGAAATATATCAATTATAAAAGTTAACGAGCTCTGAGGAAAAAGTGTCTATTATATAATAATGTTCCTGTGGGTAGGTGACTGATTTTTTTTTTAAATTGACAGCATATGTATTGCTTTGGTTTCAAAATATACAGTGATTTTTTAAAACGTATATTTTCGCAACACAGTGTATCTGAGCTGAAGGTTCTACTACTCAACTTTACTGCGCATGTCTGTACATAAATATGCACTAATCAATCAAAGAAAGCACGAGTCGGCTAACGTTTCTTGAATTATCACTCTAAATTGAATTTTTTTAAAAAGTCAAACGCATAATAATGATTTGATGAATTAAAATAAACAGAAATCAAAGGTCTTCAAGTTATTAAGGTTATATAAAAAGACAAAGTTTGGACAATTGTAGAAGGGGGTTATTTCTATTTACACTACATTGCGCATGTGCAGGTAGATCAGAACGTAAACATTCAAGCTTTCAATTAAAATAAACCCATTATACCTTCGATAATACAGTTTTCTAAATTAATGATAAACACAGTGTTTTTCAATCTTAATGTGCAAGTTGTCGGAATTTCAAATAACCTGTATGCAATTCTATCACTGACCAACAGGTTTGACAAAATGAAGTCACGATGATCAGGTCCAAAGGTTAATCAAATACACAAAAAGAACGTAAACATTCAAGCTTTCAATTAAAATAAACCCATTATACCTTCGATAATACCGTTTTCTAAATTAATGATAAACACAGTGTTTTTCAATCTTAATGTGCAAGTTGTCGGCATTTCAAATAACCTGTATGCAATTCTATCACTGACCAACAGGTTTGACAAAATGAAGTCACGATGATCAGGTCAAAAGGTTAATCAAATACACAAAATACCATCAGAATTACAAGAAGAATAAGCAAATAATGTGCAAAATATGTTCTGTATAAGTTAACAATCACGTTCACAACAAAAATGGAACTTACCTTTGAAATCTTTTGAAAATAAACCTGATTGTAATCCTTCCCAAAATATCCGTGCAAATGTCAACATTCAAAATCCTTACGCCGATAGCATTGTACACTTTAAAAGGTGCGAATACTTTACACGGCTTTCAAAACAAAAAGGAAATCGTCAATAAAACACACATCTTTTATTAAATAACTGGACAATTACACTTCTCGGTGTGTTTCAGTTACATTTCTATTAAAAAACAACTGCACCAGCAACAACAAATATTAGGACTATTTTACCGCGGAATGTTTATTTTCTTATATGATATTCCAATATAAACATAGTCGTAATTCGAAAAATATGGAGGTTGCTTTGCGCATGTGTCATCTCAAAATCGAGATAAAAAGCTGCTTAACTAGCCTTGCTTAAGCTTCAATCCTAGATAAGCTTGCATATTTACTCATAAAAACATAGTTTCAAAAACTTCTGGTCCAACTTTTTCCACAAAACACCAGATTTCCAAAGTTTCCTTCATTGTCTAACCAAACGACCGACGGCATAAGGGTTTTGGTTGCTTAGCAACCTAACCCTAAAAATTGATAGGGTGACATTATGATTTGTTACATTGGCTGCTCTGGACCAATCAAATATCTCATTACTAGATATAAATTTATATATTGAAATAATAATAATTATTCTTTTTACCAATTTTGAAATGCTTTAAAGTTTTTTTGAATACAGTTTTTGTTGTTTTTTTCATACATCTGCATGTCACTACTGACAAATGTGACATTGCTGATTGAACCATTTCGATTTGTAGGACATACCGGATTGCAATTTGGAATGTATATATACAATACATGTATATGCACGTTGTCAGAAAATATACAATTTATTTGTATGAGCCTTACAAACAGGTAGAAATGTGAGGTTTACAGAGCATTTCCCATCTGTTTCAAGGCGAGTACAAATAAATTGTATATTTTCCGACAATGCACATATGTTTTTATCCTGCTATTTGTTAATACTGCATTGCCATATATGTTAAATTAGTTAAATTTGAAAGGAAAACAAGTCACAAATGAAAAGAATGATGTTTTACTGAGTGTTTTTCTTTGTATTCCATGTGTAACCAGTAATCTGTCCACAGCCCTCATCTACATGTATTCAAAGGATAAGGCTACCAGCAGATTGAGTATGTCCACCAGACATGTAAAGCTTAAGTTCATATATTGTTTAATAATGGTTAATGAAATGGTCTCTGATTTACACAGACCCAATATAAATTTTATTTTTCAATGTATTTTTTTTCATTTCTACACCTACCTGATGAGTTAGTTTTGAACTAAGTAGTGGTAGAGATTCTCGTATAAAGTTAAATTCTTCAGCTGTTAAATTCTGTACACAATTAGCTGTCACTGCTAATGCACTTCTTTGGGCAGTGATACTAAAGAAGTCCAAGAACATAAGGCAAGCTGATATACCACCCTGAAACAAAAAAGATGCTCTCATGAATTAACAAACGGATGACAATTAAACAGTGCATTGAAAAAGCATTGAATTTCATAATTTGAGATTTCCATACAATTTCTTTTATTAGGTCAAATGAAAAAAATCTTATCTCTACAGTTATCAAAATGACCTTAATAAGTAGAACTGTTGAAAGACAGGAACATTTTATAAAACCTACCTAATATTTGGAAATATTGTTTTAACCTATCAACCCTAGTGCAAAACTGGTTATGCTATTGTACATGCATTTTGGTTTTTTTTTACCTACAAATATACATGACTTGCCATTTAGATTAACATCACACTAATATCTACATATACATGACATATGCTAACTTACAGCCTGTAATATTGATTTACTATGTCGGCGGGACAACATTTCCAAAGCTGTCAGAGATTGTTCAGCAACATCCATACACTGTATTGCTCGTAACTGAAATACATGTGTAGCAAATTTCAATTTTTTCTTCAAAATTATATAAAACAATATTCATTGATTTAACAACAAAAGCAACTCTTAAATCAAACAGGACATGTTCGTTCTCTGAATTTTTCTTTATACACCAGTCACGTTGACAGTACATGTCCAATCTGAAATTATTCTGAAATTACACAACTTTTTCATGATGTGACAAACCAGTTGAGACCAACTAGTTCCCAGTTATAACATGGCATTGCAAAAGAAACTTTACAAGGAGGCATATTTAAATGATCATAAATACTTCAAATAATGTTTTTATATAATTAGTAGCTATGCATCAACATGATGGTTCAAAACTATCATCAACCTACAGCATTTTCCTTTGAAAGTTATCCTTTTCCTCAGCTCTTTATTGTGACCTTTAATTCTAACTTCACTTAACCCAAGTGGAAGTTGTTCAATATCCGGACAAATCCGGATTGGACATTCCTGTCAATGTGTATTGTAAATACTCTTTAATTCAATAAAAAATTATAAAGCATAATCCGACTGGATAAGAATCTGAGCATTGAAAGGGAAGAAAACATAATATAATACCTTTTCTAAGAAAACAGGTACAGCATCTACAACAATAGCTGACGATCTCGGTAAAGCTTCCATCATATAGGTCAAAGCTCGACAGGCATGGTTCATTATATCAAAGTTATGTTCCATCTGCAGGAGGGTTATCAGAGCAGGTACTGCTTGTTTAACTGGGAAACCTGCTAAAGTATCCTCATTACCCATAACCAACAACTGTAAATTACAGTATGCATATAATTAATAAATACACGAATGACTTTTTTTTCATCCGTTCAACTCAAATTTTAGTCCAGGAATAAAGGTCTTGAACATGTATTTCAAATCAAATTTTACATTTTTTTAACATAGTGATCATATCTACAGTGCTCAGAAACGTTTAATCAAATTATTTATATCATTGTCCAAAAGTTCTTTTTTTTTGTCATTAGTGCACTTATATAGAGTTACTGAAAAAAATCCATCTCATTACCTGACACATTTCAATGGCAGCTGACAGCTGTTGATCTTCGTTTCCTGTGGCTTGTAAACCTTGCAATAATTGCTGTGCCTTACTCACTACAATAAAAAGTAATTTAACTCTAACTTACATCAAAAATACCATAAACCTCTAACCAGTTGTTCAATAGTATTACTGAATGGTGTCGTATATATTTTTTGAACAGTAATCTATACAAAATACTCATGGAAATATTCTGACAATATTTCAGCTATTTTCTGCTCTTTGGTCAGGTTGTTTGAATGACACATTCCCCGTTTCCATTCTCTATTCTATTAATATAATATATATTGGATAGCCTAAACTAATCAAATTAAATATTTGTTTTTAAAAGATATGCATTATAAAATATGATAAAAGAAATAGCAGAGACACAACGACAGCTAATCCCCATCTTTTACCTTGAATCAGTAACATAGATCTGGAATAAATGTAAGCATAAAACTACAATTTATTTGTTATCCAACATACAGTTGATTGTTATCTCAAACACATTTAAGCTGAAATTCTGGGTAACTCGAATTATCTATTTGGGCCCTCAACAGCAGTAACTATACAGATTTGCTCCTGATTTCTAGATTTTTTCGCTAAAGTGGAACTAGATTTTCAGGTCCCAACGGATTCGACATAATAAGAATTGGCCGTACTTGCACTGACAACATATTTCCTCTATTAGCTACTTCTTGTAGCTAACAACTGGACCTTAAATCATAATGCAAATAATGTGGACTTTGTTTATGCTGGGATATTTGTTATTGTTCAAGACTTTTACACTGACTCATCCCTCTATAGCTTTTAGTTTCTTACATCTGAATCTACAAAACAAAACTATAAATCTTTTAAGCAGAATGTAGAACAAGCTATCTCATCTGCAACATGGACCTTTGTTACTGTCCAAATTTTTTACACTAACAAATGTCCCTTCATAACTTGTAGTCACTTCGACATTAAAACAACAAACTCTTTTTGGTGAAGGGATGATAAAAAGAACCTACTTGCTCCTCCTCCCATAGTTCTGTGTAATATCTGGTGCATTCTGGGTCCTAATGTGTTAAAAAGAGTGGATGACAATCCTCTGGCTTCCAACAAAGCTGAAAAAAATTCACATTATGACATTTTTCCCTATGTGTACAGGGAATTATAGCAGACTTCAGCATCCTGTTTTCTCAGTTTGTTTTCCTTTTTTACATAAGAATAAATTTAAGTATGAAGTACTACGACAACTTCCAAATGAGGTCACTATGAATGAATGGCATATATACATGTAAATTAACTGTGATTTATCAATAAGAAATTGTTTATCATTAAATATTAAACTGAGAAAGAAAACACTACCTTATAGTTAAATTATCTTTAAAAAAAAACTACCTTAATACCAATTTGTTCATTAAAAATCGTTATTGGAAAGAAACTGTCAATCCTATTCATAATGAAATATTTTTTTAAATTAATAACACATCATCACATATTTATCATGGAAAGGTTTATTTATACTTATTACTCAGATAAATTTTTTAAAAAATAACCAAATTTTAAAAATAAAAGTACATTAAAAATTTTAGTGGTTATCTTTCTTTAAATAGCTTGATGAGGGAAATTATAAACAGGAAACATGGTCATGAATCACAAGTAAATATTATATACATGTATATATTTGATGTAATCACAAACTTACAATATAAAAAAAAATTATTAATCAATATCCTTAGATGTTAGTGTTCAAATTTAAATGTTCCAAAGTTTAGCATTTATTTATTTGGTTTTATTTCATTTTGTGAGTCCTGGAACCTTATATTTTACAGAAGGTACTTTTTAGTACTTTCATCAGATTTTCTGAATAACTTATAATATTATATGAGCTTCAAACATTATTGACTATTATGTACCTTGCAATCTTCCCATATCTGCCTCCTCATTTTCACTCTCCGATGTCATTGCTGTGGCACCTGGTGGGTTTGGTGCTGAAAATCAAACATGCGTCAAAGCTATTATTGTGAATTCAATTGTTTTTCTTGGTTTTATAAGTCCAGTGAACATGAAGCATTTTTATTACACAGTTACAAAACTTTGCAAGAACAAATTTTCACCAAGCAACAAACACACCTACTTATCTTAACTCATAACTACTGGTTATTGTTTTATTTATATTACATACAGAGCAATTTCAAACTTTTGAAAATGTGATTCGCATGAAGTATCTGTTTACCCCATATAGATACATACAATTATGGTTAAGAAATATGTTTCAAACATTTGTTAAGAAGATACTATAAATAATAGTACAGAGCCGATTTTTGCAACTACGTATACTCATACTGTACATAATTAACTAGAATTGAACACATACACTAAGGATATAATATAGCATTAAATCACATTCCTTAGTTTTTTAAATTAAGCAGAATCTGAATTATGTTATGCATGAGATCAGCAGATGAGACAAAAACTCATTCAAGGTTCTTCTCATATATTTTGGACATTGAATGTAAATAATTTCCTCATATACTGCTTTTATGACAGTTTTGCAGAGCTGTCCATGTCCAACCTTTTTGTATCTGTATATGATTTTTTACATGTACACATGTACAATATAATACATTTAAGTGAATAATTTGGTCTCTCTTTTCTTGTTTTTCTTAAATGATAATACAGAAATATTTATACTTTATTTTTTTCACAATGTAAAGTCATGCCCATTAATATTTATGTATGTAATAGTACTAGTTTATCAACCTTTTCAAATTATGTACTAAAATGGTACATTTGGTTGTACGTGTACTATTATTGGGCACCACTCTAGAAATATTGGTATCATTTGATATTGTTTACAAGACATTATCAATTTGATATTGTGTGTTTATATCTCACCTCCATTTAAAATTCAAAAGCAAACCCAGAGAATTGGGGGTCAGATTTTTTTCATAGTTTTAGTTTTAAAATTTCATTAAGGAAATCTGATCTGACCATTTCTGATGGTTTCTAGCTACACTGATGATAAAAGGGTCCAGGAAAAGCAATGCTTATTTCCCCAAAAAAAAAAAAAATAAATAAAAGGAACCCACAGTCTACATGTGAGATCAGATAGAACAAGTTTCTAAACTAATAAATTTTTTAATGCTACACAATGATATATAATATGTACACAGTTTTTAAAACAATAAGTTAAAAGAATGAATTTATTTCATTGTTTCCTTTTCTTAATGAACCTTGAAGTTTTCATTATACAAGTGAATCTCATTAAATAGATGAATTGCTGGCTATGCCCTTCAATTTGTATCTCTTTTGTGATTCGTGTATGTTATGGCTTGCAACTTACCATCCAAAGGCAAATTATATTATTAAAAAATAATGCTGGATATAGAAATGTAAGGATACAGGACAATGAAGCTATATCTCATTGGACTGACACAGGATCAATCAATGTATGATCTATTACAAGTACAAGTAGCAACAACCTATATTATACATATGTATGACCTTTTATCATAAGACAAACATCAGGGTCAAAATTTCAACAAAACTGACCATAAATCCAAAACAAACACAGAATTTTATTTATATATAAATTAACAAAATGTATAGATAATATTCAATTTTGAACTTACACTCCTACTGTAATATTTCAAGTTTATACTGTTCATTTCCATTTCTGCAGATAATGTTTTGGCTAATTTACAACCGGTTGCTCCCAAACTGCTTACATAATTCCCCACTCTTGTCTTACCTGCCAATGATGGCTGGCTTCCACCTTCCTCAGCTGGGCGGGGTCTTGCCCCTCCTCCATTGTCTGAATTATCTGCCCCTTCCTGTCCAGACATCAGGCTGTTACTTGTTTGTGCTTTGGCTCCTCCTCTGGACGTACCGCTATCACTACCACCTGCTGTACTTAAGAGGCTATTATTACCAGCAGGGCGCTTTGATGATGAAGCGGACCTCCTACTACTGGATAGCACAGAATTGACAATTATTTCATGATTTATTTAAGATTAGATAAATAATCTTATTTACTAGTAAGATAAAGTTAAAAGGATTCAAATTTCTGTTTATATTTGGAATATGACAGATGATGAAACAACTTTTCATCCAAATTCCTGTAAACAAATGAAAAGTGAAGGATAAAAATATGTCCATATGCCATATTCTGTAAGCTCCTTTTCAAAACTGAAGCACAATTTATGAAGTTTTCTTTAAATTGTGAATTTTAATTGTTGAAAAAAGTATGTGACATATATTAAGCTATAGGGTCCTGCATAGTGCTACACAAAAAAAAATCATGCACACAAAAATGAATAGAATTACAGAAACAGCTGTAAAAATGTCCCACAAACTTAATTTGTAACATACATGTACATGAGTTGTAGAGACAAAGTCTGTACAAAATCTTGACATTACTAATAGGGATAATGCTACTGATAAATTTCTGCACCCTAAGAGTTCTGAGTTAGTACTTTTACCTATCCAGCTAGTAAATTTTCAGAACCAAAAAGCATAAGGATATTGTGTCCAGAAAATTTCAACCCCCGTCTGCCATAAGTATAACAAATGAAATGAATATTGTCACATTTGAAAAAAGTGTAATGATAGCAGACAGTTTATATGGATAATGATTAAGATAATAAGAAGACAATTAGAGCAAACAGAAGGGACATGGGATACATGAAATCAAAATCTCTGAAGAGAAATGACTTACGACGGACATCTAAGGACCACATGATATTCTGTACAGTGGAAACTCCACAAATTGTGGCAAGACCCAAATGGCCACAACAAAATGACCAAGCAGCAGACACTGTTTCCAATCATTAAAAAATATCAATATCTTTTGAGCTATATAGAAATAGTAAAACTTGTCACTGCAAGATAAAAAGCATAAATTAACTAAAATTCATTGTATATAAAATCAAACTTACCTGCTACTAGCGCAAGATCCCGTTTTGCTTCTTCTAGTGCGCCGTAAGCTGTCAAGCTCCGGCGACAATGATTTAGAACTAATACCACTAGAACGTCTCTCTTTACTTTTCCTTTTCTTCTCCTTGGATTTTTTTGGTGTAGATCTATTAGTTTGTGGATTTTGAACACTTGTATGTGGAATATCAACTTGAATATCTGTATTACTTTGATTACCAACAACTTTTATTTTTATATCCTCTAAACTGTTAAAGCTACTCTTTCTGCTTCTGTTACCTGATGTTGATCTCGACCTTTCAGAATAATAAGGTATACCAGGGACGACTTTTGCTTCTGAATTAGAGCGCAAGTTTTTAGAAATTGTATATTTTTCACTTTCAGATTCTGAGTCCTGTTGCTCTGTTTTTACAGCTACTGTTGTATTCTGGTTATTAGAAGAAGTCTTATTTCTCTTATTTTTCTTTTTATTGTTTTTATCCTTCTTAAATTTTAAGTTTCCTTTTTTCTTTTGTTTCTGATTTGTTCCTGATAGTTTACTTTGTTTACTGGTAGACGGACCTTCTTGAGTACTTGGTGCTTTTCTCTTCTTTGATTTCTTTTTACTGACAAGTGACTGAGATAAACTGTAACAATAATGAATATTCCAAAATAAAACATGTACTACAAGAAAGTTCAGTATTATATGTAAGAATATACTATCAAACCCAACTTATTTGGAACCTTTAATCCTCTAAATAAAAGACTACCGTATCAACCCTTACATGTACATAAAGGGGTAAAAAGTAAACCTCTGTATCATACATATAGTTCTGTGAAAACCTTTGTTTAAGTAATTTCAGATTAGTAAAATTCTACAAAAAATATATATTCATCAACATATATACAAACCTTCTATAAGCCTAAATTGAACAACTGTTTCTTGAATAAATTAACAAAATGGATTTTATTACACAGTTAACTCCAAAGCTGATAGCCCAGAAAAATTCCAAATTAATTATGCAGTATGATAAAAGGATGGAGGTAATGCACTGGTAGAATCTCCCATGTATGAGATTTGAGCAATTTCATTAAAATAATGACATTTTTCAAAATTTCTATTAAACACTTTTAGACTTACTCAAAAAACTTCTCCCAAATGGAAATCAATCTCAAATGGGATATTTTTTGGCCAGTTCTACATCTTGATTATGCTGAATTTATTATAAAGGATTGCTAAAACAATGTCCTAAATACTGTGAAGTCGAAAATTATTGCGATGTTTTTATTATTGCCAAAAATGCGACAGGGTTGTGATAGCAATAATTCAAACTCGCATTTTGGAATTTTTTATATGAATGAACTAGGATTTTTCTCAATATCGCAAAAATTAAAATCGCATTATGGTCTAAAACGACAAAATCGCAATTAATAAATACACGCAATAATTTCTGAATTTACAGTAACTGGGTTTTTATGTAGGAGCGTCCCGGGCTCCATATATTTGGCTTGATCTCACCAAACTTCCTAAAATTCAGGACCGCCTCGGTGGTTTCGTGCTCGCCCCGAGTGCGGAAGGTGGCGGGTTCGATCCCCGGCCGGGTCAAACCAAAGACATTAAAATTGGTATTTGCTGCTTCTCCGCCAAGCACGCGGCATTTAGGAGTAAGAGCAAAGACTGGTCGGCTCGGAGTCAGTATAATGTGTCGAGTGAGGTGACATGTCTTCGTGCGGACAGTTACTTCGTGAGCTAGCACATTAAAAATCCGACTTAGCGTGTCGGTCTAGTACAAAGCAGGGATCATATTCATTATCATATCAACATGTTCTCGTCCTGATATGCACCTGGTTGCCACTGGACGTTAAACAATAATTCATCCATCCATCCGTCCATCCTAAAATTCAGGTAAATTCAATTGTGCAAGTCCCAAAATAAAATTCCTACCAAAATCCTTGTGCAAACATCAATCAATCTAGAACTTTTGAATATCGATATACAGCTGTACTCACAAATTAATCGAACACATTTTCTGTATCTATTTTGAATCTGTAAAAGGTGAAATCTTACTATTCTCTACATGAATTCACTGAACTAAGCAATATTCACATTTCATTAGTTTTGATTTCTCACTGAATTCAAAAACTGTAAACACTCTTGCAAAATTAATTTATGTATGTTTAAGACAAATGAACTAACCTGCTTGACTGTTCAGTCCTTTGATCTGCCCCGGAATGGTGTCTTCGTCTGTGTGACCCCCCAGACAGGTACTCAGGTTGGTCTGCCATAGGCGTGACCCTCAATCTGGCACATGCCAGACGGTAATAAATCTGAAAAGTAAAATCAAGCATTTAAATAATACATCTGTTCGAGTCCGGAGATATACCGGGTAACCACGTTTCAATAAATTAGAAGTACAAGATAATCACCAAATGTCTGTCAAAGGAAGTCTTGCCTCTATACATTTCCAGAAAATTTTCTATTTAGCAAGAAAATTTTAAGGTAAAGATTATTAAATTTATCTCCATGTCCCTTGCATTTCTGCTCATTTAATGTTAGTGGGAGAAAAATCCAATGCGAGATGTTCCTTGGAAAACTGTATGTTATGTACAATGTAGGCATTTGTTCAGGTCCAATTACAATAAATTGCTTTGCTGAGCGCAGCTGGATACGACCGCAGAGCTCCAACCCTGAACAATTGGGGCAAAAATGGACACAATATTCGCACTTGATACAGGTCTGAATTTGGATTGTAATTAAATATTTGACACATAATAGGTTTCTGACAAAGAATAACTGTAATCAAAGAACTTAGAATTGGTCATATAATTTGAATTTTATATTCAATTTTTTGCTTTTTGTGCAATACAATATGCTGTGGCGAATTGCCCCCCTCCCCAAAAAAAAATAATTTACCCCTTCTTTTGCTTTTGTGCAATACACTATGAAGTTGCACATTGACCCCCCCCCCAAGAAAAAAACATAAAAATTATTGTAAACCCCCCTCCCCTTTTTTTGCAAAAAAAAATTTGAAATTTTCTTTTTAATTTCTGAAATCTGAAATGAGAAAAAAATTGCACCCCCCGAATTTCTCATTTACCCCCCCTAAATTTTGTTTTCACCTCCACCCCCCCCCCCCCCCGCCCCATTTCTTTATACATAATTTACGACTTGTAAGGGAGGTAATCGAATCATACACAACATTTTACTTTAAATGTGTTTGGATTACCTCCCTTACACCAAGATAACCAAAAATGCTTATTGGGTCCTTTTTTGGCCCCTCATTCTTAAACTGTTGGGACCAAAACTCCCAAAATCAATCCCAACCTTCCTTTTGTGGTCATAAACCTTGTGTTTAAATTTCATAGATTTCTATTCACTTATACTAAAGTTATAGTGCGAAAACCAAATGTCTTCGGACGACGACAACGACAATGACGCCAACGTAATACCAATATACGACCACAAAAATTTTGTGCTCGTATAAAAACTGCATGCTTTGTTGATAAAATTCCTAGCTCTTGACCAAAATAAAAACACAACATGAATTTAATTTCCCCATCTATTCTATCCCTACTTTTACTGATGTGTGTATTTGGATTGCTAATAATTGACATATACACTGAGAATTCATATCAATTTCATCTTTTCCATGGGTTTCAGCAAAAAAAAAAAAAAAAAAAATGAAATATATCTATGGAATTTGTGATATATTTGCATTTTATGTTTGTATTCTCAATTTACTTAGGAAACAATTGTTTATTTTACATAAGGTATGGTTGTTTATATAATTTAGAAAATCTGCAATATGGTTTTTAAATTCTCATTTTTTCATAGGGGTTAAATGAAAGAGATCAATAAATGTTAATAAATCCTTCAGCCAAGCGCAGAGGTTCAGCAGTCTGAAATATTTCAGGGCCAAAATTCATTCTCTACATTTTTCTTTCAGTATGGAACAGGAAAAGGAGCATAAAAAGTTTAGTTTATAAGCTATTGAATTCCAAAATATCAACAGTATACCCAAAAAAAGATTGATCAAATCTGATTAAAACCGAAAGGAAATTGTTATCTAAATCAATCAAGCATTTTTTCTTCAAATAGAAAAATATACCAGAACGATGCATTTGTGCTATTAAACTACTTAGACCACTTGGCCACTGAGACCCCTTTAGTAGTCATGACGAACTAGGACAAAATATGATGTCTGGCATAATGTAAATTGACTATTTAACTTTAAGAGCATTAATGTGGGATTAAAGAAAACTGTAGCAGTGGGTTTCTATAACTCCTTGTTATCCATGCACCAAAAACTTCAACCTGACATACAATATAGTATAACAAAACCACAAGGTAGAAAGATAAACATTTACTTTGGCATGTAGGGCACTTGATTGATGAATAACTCATATAACATGTATAAGAAATACTGAATACTTATGGAAATAAAGATTCTTGAGTTTTTAATATGCCACAGTAAATTTTAATAAATATACATTTCAATATTGTATTTATTTTCTTTTGAACTTTGTCCCAGTTAATATCAACTTTATTGTCATGAAACACATGTACAATGTTTGTTACATACATTCAAAACAAAACACACAAACATATAGATGAGTACATGTTAAAATTAAGAGACCTCTGACCTCTGCTCCAAAGATCGTTTTAAAAAAGACAACAATTCTTACATGTCTGGTGAAATCTGGATTTAAAAAATAGGAAGGTTTTTCATCTTGATCCAAATTTTTAAAATTAATATCATTTGAAAGACTATCTAAATCAGGAAAGAGGTCATTCCACAAATTTTGATTTATTTTACAATTAAGTAGGAAGTCGTTCTTGTCAATGAGATTTAAAATTTGTTTGCCCCCTCCCATTCATCATTAGTAAATTTCAATTTTGCTCCAGACTAGATTTTTTTTTCTGTGGTGATCCTGGTGTCACTTGAAATGTGTTAATATTCAAGAGAAATAGGATTCTAACATATTGATGCTGAAGACTGTTGGATTCATCATTTTATTTTGTGGCATGACCCACAGATACACTTTTTCTCTTATAAATACTTCCAGATTCCTGTGAACTTGGGACATACCCTAGTTGTCACTTTTCAAATTTATGTAGTTCATTTATTCATTGTTTAATCATAAATTTTATCTGAAACTGTTAGTGACTAATGTAATTTTTGTGTTACTTTAAAATTAATGTAATAAATTTATCTGTACGATATCCTCCTGGGGTCCTGATTTGAAAGGACAGATATTTTCTATCTTTGTCTGTTCATGTCTAGGACACTCAAGCAATTACTTTATTGACGAGATCTTGTAAATTTCTGCCATGTGTTTCAGCTTGTTTTAGACTAATAAATATGCACATGTACCTTTTCAAAGATAGCAAGCCACTATCAGCTACAAACCAATTCACTGTCACTTTCCTATAGTGAACGCTCCATTCTGATTTGGCCCTTTATCTTACAACTCATGTCGATCTGATATTCCACATCAGATTCCAAATACTCTTTCTCTATATATATTCATCATAGTCTAAGAATCTATTCATTCAGGACAATCTTAGACCAGAAACATCACTTACGAATTACTGCTTTTTTTTTCAATTTCAAGCCTCCATGATGATTTACCCACAATGAACAGCAGTCTACAATAAGTTTGTAACTTTGCACATTCATATATATTTATCAAGGTAATTTTTAATGAATTATCTCCCTTCTCACCCCTCATAAACTATCACAGTTATTAGTTAAAATCATGTTTTTAATTTTCAATAGAAACATTAGAGATTATTAACAGCTTACACATGCAGTGATATTGTTTGCCTTTAATTACCTCCGAATTTCGGCTGTTTCCCATAGAGAAATGTTTCCCAATTTGTCAAAAAATGGTTTAAAATTATTCCCAATAAGGTTCACAATTTTCCCAATCAGTGATAGTCTCGGTAGTAAATGTATGTGACAATCATGTTTCTAATCCCAATAATATTTTCTGGTATCGTGAAAGCGCTTTTGAGATCCTGGCTTATCAGAATCAATGCAGTGTTTGTAACACAAGTTGTTTTCAATGTCTTCAATGCAGTTAATATGTTGTCATTTTATTTCTGTTTCTTTCCCCTTCCCAAAAATTTTCCTTCGATTGAAAATGTCGAACAATTCGAAATACTACGTTAAAAGATATACTACTACATGTACTACAGCATGTGTATACCATCATCAACTGCAGTAGTAGAAAGCTTCTCCTTGATGTCCAACATCAGACCTGATTTTGACAACAGGGAAAACAGAGCGGAAATCACACTTTGGCAGCCATTTTACTATGTATAATAAAGGAACCGTAATGGAAAAATCCGGACTTCCAAAAGCGGAAGAAATTCCGCTTTAAAGCGGAAGAAAATCAGGTCTGCAACATACTAATAGCAAAAAGGAATAGGATGACTTCAATGCAACAATGAGAATTTGCTCCTTGAAAGAATGTTCAACTAATGGATGACAACTTGAATTAGCTTATACATATGTTCAAGGGCTTAAAGGACAGGAGAAGGGATCTTTAAAATCATGAAAATTAAATTGATGAACTATTTATATGACTTTAATTCATAATTCGAAATTTCCAAATTTTCAAAAAATGATGCACAATTTCCAAAAAAAAAGGGTGGAGGTACTTTTGAAACTAGAGTCTCAGAGGGCTAAGCCTGTATTGCTCACCTGGCATGAAAGCCATTTTTATTGGTGTACCTCAGAGAACTCACTTCTCCCTATCATTAAGAAGTGTGGTAAGCCATTGTAGGAACCAAATTTTTCTTCATCAAGGTCCTACTTACAGGTCAGCATATTCTAAAATTTGGCGGTTCTCCAGAAGATTTTTGCAGGTATTTCTTATAGGGTCTTATGTTAACTAAGTCCTCTACTGAAGGCCATTTTTAATTACGGATCGGCAGCACTAGAGTAACAACACTTGGTGAGCACCTTAAGAGGAACATTCAGACTATGTTTGGTTTCAAGCAATTCTGCAGTTCTGTAGATTTTTGTTATATGTCATAGACACTTTCTGTCAAGTTTGGCTCTATTTGGCCAAGCAGTTTAAGAGAAAAAACATTTTTTTAAAATCAACCAATCAGAAACAAAAATTGCCCATGGTGGCCATGTTTGTCGCCTGATTTGGACAAAATGAGGAAATTTTTAAAAAACCTCAGATGCTTCCTGTCAAGTCTCAATCCCTTTGGCCAAGCAGTTTCAAATAAGAAAATTATCAACCAATGAAAGACAAGAACTACCCATGACGGCCATGTTTGTTGCCTGATCAGGACGAAATGAGGAAACTTTGTATAGAATCTCCCAATTAGATGCTTTCTGTCAAGTTTCATTCCATTTGGCCAAGCGACTTCAGAGTTTTTTTTTTGTATCAGCCAACCAGAAATAAGAACTGCTCATTGCGGCCATATTTGTATTCCGATCGGGACAAAATTATTTAACTCCCATATATGCTCCCTGTGAGGTTTCCATTTGGGCAAGCATTACAGAGGAGAAGATTCTTTTATACAAGCCAATCAGAAACAAGAACTGCCAATGGTGACCATATTTGTACTCCGATCGGGATAAATAAAGAAATTTTGTAAAGAACCTCCCATAGATGCTTCCTGTCAAGTTTCGTTCTATTTGGCCAAGCAGTTCCAGAGATCAAAAAATTTTTTAATCAACCAATGAGAAACAAGAGTTGCCTATGGTGGCCATGTTTTTTCCCAAACGGGACGAAATGATTTTTGTTTATTTGTTTAGTTGGGGTTTAACGCCGTTTTCAGCACATTTTGGCCATTTCGCGGCAGCCATTTTTTATTGGTGGAGGAAGCCGGAGTACCCGGAGAGAACCACCGACCTTTGGTAGGAAAATTGGCAATCCTTGTCAATTAAGATCGGAGTCGAACACATCCCGCCACAGGTAAGATTCGAACTCGTAACCCCAGCGTTGACAGGCTAGTGATCAGTAGTATTCATGACGAACTACCTACTCCACTCGGCCACTGAGGCCCCTCGGAACGAAATGAGGAAACTTTGTAAAGAACCTCCCTTAGATGGTTTCTGTCAAATTTCATTCCATTTAGCCAAGCGATTTCAGAGATTTTTTTTATATCAGGAATACTCCTCAATAAATGTTTGCAAGAATGCCATTGCCATTAGATAAATTAAGATTACAGTGGTCTCCCCTTATTATTTCGGTACTTTCCAAATGAATATTTAGAAATATTCGTAATTTGTTCTGTTCATTATTGAACTGTGTTCCATTTTGTATCCAAGCAATTTTAGTGTGTATCAACAGTCTGACTCTGTGTGGTTTTTCTGAAAAATCTTTAAAAATGCTAAAGACCCCCACCTGTGAACGTCTTTCTTGGTAAACTGAAACAACACTTTGATGAAATTTATGTATCTCCTTTTATTGACACAATTCCTGTTTTCGAAGTACAACACTGCCAATGTCAATTCTTAAGCCGTGCACAGAATTTATAGGGAACATTTGACGGTCTTACAAAAACAAGGGGTATGGGGTTTGTACATATATACTGGGGTCTCACTGTATCATGGTACTTATTTTTTCAAATGGTGTCAAAATTATGTTGGTAGCGCGATACAGAGGTAACGGAGTACAACATGAATCACTGGGAAAAAAAATTGAATTAATCAGCCTATTTTTTTCAAAAAAGAATAATTATTCTATGTTATTAACAAATATTTGAGTGTTGTTCTTAGCTATCAGTCTTCAAATTATTACGCACTGACAGGGGACTTCAATGTAACAAAATGGTGATTACACAATACAAGCATTGCACTATTATATTGTAGTGAGTTTTAAGCAAAAAATATTAGTATATATTGTTATTTGTGACCCCTAAAATTATATGAGACATATATGTTTAAGAAAAAAATGCTGTTCATTGAACTCAGTTCATGTTTTGTTACAGGGTTTTTTCATGACTTTGTGACTACGTTCGGATCTTTACGTCGGGAAAGTGATGAAATCATGAGAAAAGAACGGCAAAGTCTGGTAACGCTTTATTTTCAAAGTCAAGAATACCTATTTCATCCAGCTGTTCAACAAATAAATGCTTAAATGTGATGTATTCAGAGCAAATTTGTGCCAAAAAATCTTCGATATTTTTTCTGTGTCTGTACAGATGATCAATGCAAATGCGCACGCACAAACTTGTTCTAGATTTCCGGTTCAGGAAACCCGTGTAAAGGGGGAAATTTTTGTGTAATTTACGATAATATTAGTACGAAGTTCATTATTTGAGTTAGTGGTTATAAAAATTTAACCTTGTTTAAAATTCCGGTGCCCCATTTCCGAAACAGGGTTAAGTAAATAAGAGTTGTTTCCCCTTTCTTGAAAAGTGCACTTGACTACTTAATTCCATGTAAACAAAATTAATAAGAATTTTGAAACTTTCTGAAATCTAAAGCCTTTTCTCTTCAGATCCAGTCTTTCAAAGGTTTCCTTAAATCTGATTGAATTTTGCTATTATATTCGCCAATGGTTTTTGGTTACTTTTCCGGGCTCGGACATTTCCTATGTTCATATGAGGAAGCTTAACATGAAATTAAATTTATATGATTAATACTTATGTATTTCTCATTGTTTTTCATTTTTTTATGTCACAAACATTTCAATGTTTAATGAGAAATAAAATTTATTATTATAATCTTTTGGGACAAGAGTTTATCTTGACATATATGTATTCGGTTTATACAAAATATAATAAATTGAACAACCTCTAAGAGGTTTGACCGGAGCACGCTTTACGTACCTCACTGACATTCCCGTATGGCGCACTTGTGAAAATATTGAAATCCCATCTCTCACATGCGGGCTATATACACCCCTGGCTCACTATATTTTGGCCGACTAACTTTAAGCATATACATATGAATGTGTAACAATAAACTCAGATCATTTTATAGCTTCATCAGGAATACGGATTTGGAAAGCCCAAAATAATCATTAATAGTCCGGATTATTATCAAAATACTGTAGAATATAGTTATACGGATTAAATTGGCCTCAGTACACGCAGTAGGATAACTAATAAACGATTATAAGGTATAAGAATTGTATAACTGATACCAGATCATACCATATGACACTTGTAATTTGGTTTTACCCCTAGAGGAGGGACAAATGCAATTATTTCTGACCTGAATACCTATACAAAGCACCGTCCATAAGGCCAAATTAAGTAAGAGAAATATGAAAAAAACGATATAAGACTAATAGTTCAAAGTGAAGACTTCGAAAATCTTCAACGAGTTTTTAAAATTCACCGGCGCCTTTTTCCGAGTGGAGCGCAGCGGAAGAGTATAAAGACGCTGAATTTTAAAAACGAGTTGAAAATTTTCCAGTTATTCACTTTTGAACGAGTATAAGTGTACCTATTTCTTCCGCAAATATTCGATTTTTATGTTTCCTTTAACCAGGGAAATCAGTCATTGAGCACTGCCGACGAAGTTAAATTACGCCTGATTGGTCAAAAGGTATGGCAGTCAATTCTTTCAAGAGCCAGTTGAACAACGACTTGGAAAATCTGGATATAAAATTCATACCCGATGTCTACCAACCGGGGTCCTAGGAGCTATATAGCCCATAAAGCTGACCCTCGGAACCAGGTAAACCAGGTAGATAAGAATCCTGATCGGACGTCACAACGGTGGGAGGTCGATGCACGTGCCATAGGCCATCTCCCACCGAAAAAGGACATTTACGGAAGAATATACTCTTTAATTAAGTAGCGGAAAAAATATATATCCGCGGATTTCATATCAGTTCATATCAGTTTCGGTAATGTTTCTTACCGCGGAGCCAGATTTATCCGCGGATTGCAGAACTGTATACGGATAAATCTGGCTCCGCGGTAAGAAATGTGCATGTTTACCATTAGACGCGGATTTCATATCAGTTTCGGTAATGGATAAAATGGATATATATTACTGCGGAGCCAGATTTGTCTGCGCTTTGCAGAACTGTATGCAGGGTATGACCTCGATTAGTTTTATTAGTCAATCATTTATTGGATTGAAGTCATTTCAACAACATTTTCTGTTCTACCTGTTGTTGATATTTTAAATATTTTAAACAATGGTAGCGAAAGTGGCATGTTTATATACGTCCTCTCCATGCTTGTCAAAACAACCTTCAGAAATTACAAAACAAACGAATTTGATCGCGATAAAATTTGATTTATATTGAAAGATCTGATACAATGTTCATCATAATATTATATGCTGCCTCAGAATTGTCTATAGGAAGGAGAATTTCGTTTCCGAAATAAAAATTTCAACCACAGGGTTTAAAATGTTAAATTTTAAGAGCTCTGCGATTTTACATAATGCGTAGATACAAACATTTTAACTTTACAAATAATTAAGTATCGCAAATACCATATACCTAGTGCTTAGTTTTATTGCTAAAAAATAGGTTACATTGTCTGTGCTGTCTCGACCTTGGTTTGGCTGCTCATGATCGGTGATTTAAAGTTTGCTGCACAATTTTTCCTAAATTTGTTTTTAAAAATGTATCAAATAAATCTCAGTCTTGGTACTGGTGATCTGGTTTCTTCTTCCTATTCCAATATTTTGAAAGAATTATAAGAAATTCATGTTGGAATACCCGGAATTATTGTATAATACACTCATGTGAAGCCCTCTACGCTACTCTAAGCTTATATTCCAAGAAATAACGTGAAATAAAACAAAAAGTGTGTATACATGACCCAGGTGCCTGTGTGTTGGCTTAGAAGTGAAGCAGGATAAAAATGGTTTTCTGTTTTTATTATAGACCACTCATTACAATTTCTTATTATGACATGACGTTGTTTTCACAAGATGCTGTATTTTTTTCTTCTGGAATTAAGATAAGGTTTTCTTCATACAAAAACAAAAAAATCAGCCCAATGTCTGTAAGTAAAGTCAAGAAATACCAAAGAGATATTCGAAGGAGGTTAAAATCGGAACGACTGACAAACCCCGGAGAACGAAGACAAGACCAAAACAATACATGCACTACAAAATAAAAACTAAAAACATGAACAACATGGATCCCACCAAAAAACCGGGGGTAGACTCAGGTGCTCCGGAAGAGTAAGCAGTCTCTACTTCTTGCAGGACACCCGCCATGCTGCCCATGTCAAATCCGGTATGAGGAAAGGACAACATCAACGAAAAAGGTCCATTTTCATTTGGTAAACGGATTTTTCATACCTGTCAACCAAGTCATGATGTCTCCATATAACCATCTCATTTACGGAAATAGAGGAAGATTTCTCCATGACATATGTGTCCCCAGCAAGATCTCCAAAACCAGTTGACCCTCAATCATAGTATGCAGATGCTTCTTGGGTACTAATTCCTGCCCAAAAACTGAAGTCCCATGACCCATACTTCACAGACCATTTGCTTTGGTTGAGTTTTAGGTCCAATGTAATTTTGAGATTTTACATGTAATTTGTGACCTACATTCAGTTAAATCGGAGTGAGTCTGATCACATCTGACCCAAATAGGTCACTTTAACCTACATTTTATGCTTCATTAACTTTTATATCCAAGTGTAGTTCTCAGGTAGATATAATTTTATTTTTGATGTGATATTCATTTGATTTCATACTTCAATGACATTCTTCAGTCTTAGGCATATCTAAGGGAACAAGGCAAACATTGTTATTGTTGATTGCCTATGCTTTATCTTACATGTACCCATCATGGTATTGTCAAACAAAAACTAAAATATTAAATTTTCTTTATTGTAATTTAAAATAAAACATACAGTAAAGCTAATAATATGTAGAATAAAGGCACAAGGAATGTTGTAAGTATATTTTATCACAGCAGTTCTCTGTAAGTACAGAATAAAATTGGACGGAACTAAATTCAAACTAATTTTCTTAGCAAAATATACCAATTTTAATCAAGACAAAATATATAATTCTGATATAATATTCAGTTATTAACTACAGATATATAAACGCCCAAAAATAAAATATAAAAAAAAATGAATATTAGTGGTAATAGTGTAAAATTTAATATTTTGTCTACTTCAAGAAAGTGAAAATCACATCTTATGCTTGTAAAGCAGAAATCATTCAAATTATAGTTAATATGCCCATAAATTTAATTTTCACTCTATACAAGTTACCTATACATGTACATGTCTAAAGAATTACATGTTTGAAAAAGTTAGGTTTATGTTCTTATTTTGGTTATTTACAAAATCCCAACGCAAAAAAAGGAAAACTGGAAATAAAATTTAATCAAGTAATCTCCTCAATGTCAAAGAAAAACAAATAAACCACACTTTTCACAGCAACAGGATGATATATATAAATACAATGCATGGATTTTTTACCAATTTTTTTTATGAAGAGAACAAGAGATATTAAGACAATCTGTAAAAATACAAATATATTTACATTAAATGCATTTTATGCTTATCCCAAAAGAATCCTGAACTTTCTTCTTCAATAAAAAAAATTTGAAAGAATGCAATTTAGCAGTTTCAAGAAGCTAAATCTAAGAGATAGCATCTTAAATTTGGTAAGTATTCTTAAAGTAATACTTGTCCCTTGCCATAAGACAGCAGAATCTTTTCTTAAGATAATTCACTAATTTCTCAATCTTTCTCCAAAAAAACTCCCAAAAAACAAGTGACGTGAAGTATATCAGGTTGAAGTTTTTGCCAATTTATCTTTCTTGATTATACTGTGAAGACTCATGAACAGTAACCCTGGATTGCTAAGTATAAAGAGTATTTTACCCTGAGAAATACAAAATTATATGGTAAAAACAACTACTGTAACGGTGTCCTTGTTTTTCATGTACTTTACATGAAAAGAGCAGTTAATTTAATCTAATAATTCGGCATTTCTGATGCATTTAAATGACACATGCACTGAGAAATTTATATCAAATTTTGCCACAATGGTCTGATTCCAATAATTTATCAATATACTACATACACAAAACAGACTACATACTGAAATAATTAAAAATTACATGAATTATTGTTATATAATGTGATCTTCTTTTAGTAAGCTTAAAATGTATTAGTTATGTCCCTTTAATGCATAAAATAACAAAATGAGGATACTATACAATATCCTGACAGATCTAACAAGAAAAAAGACTGAGAAAACTTAGAACATGAAAAAGGAAAACAAATATTCAAATAACCACTTTTTAAATGTATTTGCAGCTTGAAATTTGAATACCAAAATAGAATGAGAGCTAACATTTTTATCATTGTTTACTTTATTGTAGCAGGACTCGTCATACTTACACCTAGTTAAAATATGTTAGAATTCATCGTTATCAGTTACCTTGTATTTCTTTTAATTACAACCAATATGGATAAACTTTCTTCAACCTCTGAATGATTAACAATCTATTTTCTCTATAAATCATAACAATCTCATTTCTCTCTGAATAATTAAACAATCTCTTTTCAGTTTCCATATGTACAATGTATTATGTGACATTACAATTGAAATATCTTTAAGAAGTAATTCCAAAAATTGGAAACCTCAACTACAAGAATTAAATAAAAAATGGTTATTTATAAAAATCACCTGTCCCGTATAATGAACAAAATAATATTAACTACTGAAATATCAGCATAAATTTGAGTCATTGTGTACAAGAAAACTGTAAAAATGAAAGGCTATTTCTTTTACTGAATGAAATATTCCAGGAAACTAAATAAGGCATGCTACAAATGATGCTTTAACACCATTAAAACAAACAAAGCAACAAATAAAACTCCTGATTAATTGTCCAGCTCATTTATAGCATGTAGAACTTGAACTTCAAGATTCTTAAAGAATGTTTGGTTTATAAATTCTATAGATTGTCATTAAAATCATTATACATCTGTTCCAAATAAACAATTTCATTTTTGGAAAACAAAAAAAAAATTCATTCATAAATTTAATTTATTTTTACTGATAAGAAAAGAGAAAAACTGTATTCTTGGACTTAATCAGAAATTAAAAAGTCTTAACACCACTCAAACTATCTCCATTTAGGAATACCTACATCTTTTGAATTTATAATTTACCTTTTTAATACAACACTCTACAAATGCAATGCCTATTTCAAAACCTGAATGCAATACCAAATGAAATATGATAATTAAACCTGAGATTGAGTTTTTTTTCATTCTTTGTGAATGATCCAAACACTGTGTTGGGGAAATCAAAACAACTCGGGACCACCCTTGAATATGTTATTGACTACCACATAAACCTAGTCAACAACACATTATTTAAATCTAATTTTATAATAATACTATTAGTCTGGAGCACCAGAGTTCTAAACTCTGACAAAACAATAGCAGTAAAAGTCTTCTTATTCCGTGATGAAAGCATGTCCTTTAGAATGTTCTGCCTCCATCTCATGCTTTTTCAAACGCCTCAATTGAAGCTGTAAATAGAATGACAAGATCATCAAATAAAATTTAAAAGAACATGGTGTTCACATCAATTTAATAAAATAGAAGTCACAACACCAGTGATTTAGTCCACAGGACACTCTGTACCATTAGCTCAAAGGCCAATTCTAGTAAAATCTTCAACTAGTAAAAAGAATCTATCACTAACCTGATTTATTCTGGTATTTCAGTTAGATCTGGTAAAAGTTGTACCAAAGCTAGCAAAAATGTCTGGTGCATGAACAGTTTTTTGACACAGATTTGGAAACTGTTTTCAAAATGGCTGATCAAGGACCATATCTCCAAAGTCTGGTTCAAATAAATAGGACATAGTCTTTTAAACAGACCATCCATTGATCAGTCAATTCAAATTTTGTTTCCAGATTACAACAGTTGTGTCAAGAGAAGACCTCCTATATAATGATTTGCTTAATTCTAAAGTTTTTAGGAACATGAAATACAAATTCATTAAGAGCTGACAACAGCTCAGTAGCTCATTTTGGCTAGAAGAGTGCAAATAAACAAAAACTTACCTGTAATTGCAGTTTGTTAGTGAAGAATAATTTTTTCCATCCTTTTTCTTTAGCTAATTCCTCTAGTTCTGGTGTTACAGCTGTCTCTGTATGTAATCTGTACATCTTCTCCCATAAATCACAAGAATTACATATCTACGAAAAAATAAATAAACAGAATTTTATATCCGATCACAAATATCAACAACATCTTTTGAAAAATTCTCGTCTCAGACATTTGAATGAGTTGAATTTTACAAGTTAATTCTATTCTTTAACAAGAGTTCTTCATGTTCTTTGTTGAACAAAAGAATAATATTAAAATATTAAATTAAATTACAAGAATTATAGTATTATTATACACATATAAATGTATTCATTAATGGAAAAACATAAAACTGAAATCAATATTTTTATGAAGCTAACAGCTTGTTGAACCCCTGGACCAATTTCTGATGATTCAAGTCCCATAACTCAGGAAATACATTTATGAAGATGAAAAATTCTTACAGGTTCGTAAAAAAAACTTTCACGGAACCCATTGTCTTGCCTGATTTCGCTGTTGTCTATTATTTCAGTTTAATAGTGGAATATACATAATTTTTCTCCACATGTTATTTATTGATCATGAAGAAGCTTCTGTCAAAGTTTGGATAAAATCCAGGATGGTTTAAGAAAGTGATTAATGTTTTAAAAACTATCTTCAGACTGGGAGAAAAACTAAGTCCAATTATAAGTAAAATACAGAAAAACAGGAAAAAAAATTACCGGGTATTACAATATTTTCCTCTGGATACTATCTTTTGATCATAAACAAGCTTCTGCCCAAGTTTGGTAAAAATCCAGGATAGTTTAAAAAAAGTTATTAATGTTTTAAAGACTTTAACCAAAGCTTCTGCCCAAGTTTGGTAAAAATCCAGGATAGTTTAAAAAAGTTATTAATGTTTTAAAGACTTTAACCACAGAGTGAATGTAAATGTTGATGCGCCGACGGAATGTAGGATCGCTATGTCTCGCTTCCACGACAAAAGTTGCAGGCTCGACAAAAATGACTACATATAAATTAACATCATAAAGGTAAAGTGACAATGTGGTATTGTCATGAACAAGAATTTAGGGTCTGTTTGCTGTCAATTTCATACATGTTTAAATAATTTAATTTAAAAATCAATGGAGAAACTAAGTAACAAATGCTACAAGAAATTTGAAATTGAATGTTCTAGCCAAATCATTGTGTGACCTACTGTTTTTCCTTTAACTTTATCTAATGGTATCTCCAGAATTTCTCTCTAACCGCGTTGTAGAATACCTTTGCTATCATATGCTTACCTCTTTAAACTGATGTGATGTTCTGCCAAGTTTAGCAATATCTTCTAAACCCAGATTCAATATTATTCTTATCAAAACTTCCCTTGGAAGCCTTGAGAGGTAGTCTATGTGACCTTTTGAGATATTTAATAGCCAATTTAAAGTGTTCTCTCCAGCAACTCTTACAATTTCACCTACAATGTATGGGTAATATTTAACAACATAATGAAATAAACTTATCCAACATATTCCTTTCTATCAAAATCAAATTCTTAGAAATCACTTCAGAACTAGCATTTCTCTGAGTTCAAACATTTCCAATTTAATTTTAAACTTATTTGCAGTCATGGTAAATTCGTATAATAGTTTAAATAGCAGATAAACATCTGTATTGAACATCAGAACTATATACATATACTCACTGTGACATCTGTCATCATACTGGAAGTCGTGATATGAGTTTCTATACTCTGAAGGAGGAGTATGAGAATCTGCTCTTGTTGGTGGCGCTATCTTCCATAGTCGGAAAACAATCTACAACAATAAAGTTAAATATTTTAAAACTTTTACAAAATAAACAAAGAAAGCAACATTTTGAATCAATGTATTATTCCAATCATAACGAATTATGCTTTGTCATCATTTGGACTAAGCAGTGTTCTCCCCAGAGAGCCACAATACATGCTAGTGTAGTGAAGTTGCATACAGGTACATCATGAATTACTTCATCTTATTCTTACAAAGGCATTTTATGTTTTAAAATAAAGTTTACTATAATCAATTTTATTGTAAGTGATCAAAAATTATTATTTAGTTTGGATATAAATTATTTTGCTGCTCCTAGTTGTACTGTCTGTAAACCTCACAGTGTGGAACAAATTTTTCAGAATTTCAGTACCTTCAGTATTATTCTGAATTGATTCATACCTGGGCCGACAAATAAAATAAAAACAAACTGACATAAAAAACTAGAGGCTCTCAAGAGTCTGTATCGCTCACCTTGATTTAACTTTTCACCTTGAGCAGGACAAAAAATTTAAGTGTAGCAGTCAATTTGGCTCCTATGTTAATCTGACACATTTCTGAAAGAGGACCATCTAAGGACCATTACTGCCAAGTTTTGTTCCAACTGGTTCAGTGGTTTCAGACAAAAAGTTCTTTAAATAAATTTTCCCATGGGGTCCTATATTAAACTAAGTTCGGGTGTGGATACCATCTTTGTTCACAGCCAGGGTTTTCGGACATATTTTAAAAGAGCACCATTTAAGGACCATTGCTATAAAATCTTGTTCCAATTGCCCCAGTGGTTTCAGACAAAGATTTTTAAATGAATTTTCCCATAGGGTCCTATGTTAAACTAAGTTTAGCTGTGGCAGCCATCTTGGTTGACAATCAGGATCATCGGAAAAATTTCTGAAAGAGGACCACCAAAGGACCATTGCTGCAATGTCTGGTTCCAATTGGCCAAGTGGTATTAGACAAGAACATTTTCAAATGAATTTTCCTATGGGGTCCTATGTTAAACTAAGTTCGGATGTGGCAGCCATCTTGGTTGACAGTCTTAATCATTAGACACAATTCTCAAAGCAGGGTTCTCGCTAAGGCACGTACATGTGTCCTGGACGTGCTAAAATTGGACTAGACGCGTCATACTTCATACTCATGTGTCCCTTGGGCGCATGTAGATCTAATAAGCTGCTCCCGAAGATCGTAATTTTCATAAAAAATCGAGCCACAATTTTTTGTTTTATTGGAGATCAAAGGGGATGGGAAAAGACACAAAAAAAAGTATGCTAGAAAATACCGGCAATCAGAATTCTCGTGATTTTTCATTGGACACAATGTTTTTAATCGACTGGTAACATGTAGACCTCATTTAAAAATAAATTTAGTTGACTTTGACTTATCTATGAACAGATGGAAATTTTGTCAATATTGATTATTAAGGTGTAATCGAAGCACTGAGATGCTGTGTCAATGAAGAATTAAAAATTTGTATAGATATGAATATAATGATGTTCTTGAAACTGCTGTTTGTTTTATGTGAGAAAAGCAAATGGATCTCTTTACACTACAAGTCATTAATCAAAATAAATTAAATATGATCAAAACCATATGAAATCAAATTTGGCTACATAAAAAATTTGCAGACGAAGATGTCGTGTTTTCTCGCCATGTGGAAGGTGTCACAAAATACTGAAAAGCAATAAAAACCTTACACTTCGCTCAATTTCCAGGTTGCACATGTTTCATATTACTGTAAGTCTAAATGCACAGCATCAAAAATGTTTGATCCAGTTCCAGCTTATTCAGTATACATGTACATCACAGAAGTTAGTTATACTGAATTGTGGTAGTTGTAGATTTGTATATCATTGCAAGTCAAATTATTTCTGTCTGAACCTAATGGTAATGGGGGAAACGATTCACAGTATGTACAGAAATCGTGGCATTATTCCTGACAGTTCGATACACGATATGTGGGAGCCGCTTGCGATATTAATGATATGGCTGTTTTTATTTATGTCGTGCCAATAAATGCTGCAAAGCCCGCCCGCCTTAGTGACGTATCCAAATATGGGCAATGGCGATCACCATGAAAAGCTTGTTTTTGCATGTGATTTTCCGTATTGTAAATCCAGTAAAAGTGTAGAAAGTCGACTGAGATAAACAAACATGTATAGTAAAATACAACTGTAGTAAAACTTCTTTGCACGATTATGTGAATCTTTATTTCGTAAAGTCTTGCAATGAAACATAACGCATTACAATTTCATACATGTGACAAATTTATAATGGGTATGGGTGATATTTTGCTCATTTAAGGATGAGATTGGGTAATTTTGGGTGAGATTTTATTGACATCAAAATATAAGCTTCACAATAAAATATTCTCAAATATCATATGGTAAATAATCAATTTAATCATTTCCACTATTGTTTGTAGTCCAAATTTGCTTTGTGAATTAAATTAAATTGCTATGAAAAAATAATGTATTGTTAGTTTTCCTTTGTATGATGAATCATTGTATTAGTACAACTTCTTCATCATTATCCAAAATCAAGCTATTCAAGGACACAAGTTAGCTTTCAAACGCTAATTTCAATATCAAATAAGAATGAATTAACAAACATTTCTGTAATTTTCATGTCAAGGACAATGTTTAAAAGAAAAATATCCCTTTACCATTTAAAGTTGTGTGACTTTTGTAAAAATTTTATTTTTCCACAGAAGTTAAGGTGTGCGTGAGAAATCGTTGCCTGCACGTGAGGGCATGAGATTGGTCCAAAATGCGTCTCTCACACACAATGCATGAGATATTACATATATGCAATTTATATACAATACATAGTGTCATTGTCAGTAAAACTTAAATTTATGTCATTAGTGAATAGATATACATGCAGACAAACATTTCTAAACATTTTCAAAACTTATTCAGGTATTATTCCTATTTCTTCTGCAAACTATATGAATAAAAGTGCATAATTATTCAGCCAAATAAGTCACTTATTTCTCATCATATATTCCAGAAATCTTTTCCCTAAACAATTTCAAACTTTAATCGTTAAATTTATCAATATACATAAACATGGTCACCTACATATTACGGTCACATTTATGCTCTCCCTACTAGTTTTCCATTATGAATACATTCTATAAAGCGGTCACCAGCGCAACGTGGTCAGCGGTCAGCAAAATTGATCAAAAGGTTCATTTTTATTTCATATTGCGGCCATTTTAGTCTCATTTGTCTGTTCGAACAACGAATATAACATGTTTTCAGACCGGAAATAAACAGTACAGTCTGAATCATTCGTAAGGTAAACATTGCTGTGTTCCGATGTAATATTTAGTTTGATAATCAGCTGATTGTTAAGTAATTAACACCAATTAAGAGCAGGTAAAGCCCTGAAGGTAATATTTATATGCATAGGTATGTTTAATCACAGAAATGAGCGAATGAATTTGTAATAATGCAGAAATTTAGTCAAGATTTGGATGCCGAAAAGTTCAGAAAATTAAATGAAGATTTCGTTACCGAAAAGTCTGAGGTCCCATAAAGAAACATGCACATTGGCAGAAATGATGATTCCTATGGCTCTTGAACTTATTAATGACTTGTGTTTTTTGTAACTGCACTTGAATACTGTATAGGACAGGTGTACTGCCTTGAGTATGAAAGCAATAGTTCAAACTAAAACGAGTGACATTTTAAAGTTATTTTTAACATTTCTTTAAACTGACATCACTGAGCATATTTCCACTATTTCTTTATTTTTGAAATAAAGTGATGTTTTCATAAAAAATTTATTTATGCAGATATGTGGAGACTTCAACTTTTTATTTCAAATATAATGCATGTACATTTGAAATACAATTAAATTGAAAATAAATTGCTGCCAACATTATCTATTGATCAAAATACAAAACCTGTGCAGAAAGGTCACCTGTGTATAGTGGTCATTTTTATATACTTCGAAAGGTGACCATTATAAACAGCTTTGATTGTATTTAATTTCAAACATTTCTAAATATAAATTTGCACAAATTACGTCATATTTCAAACTTGTGGTCAGACTAAAAAGTTTTGTTTGTTGGCTCTATGGCATGTGCTGCTCACTATTTTCTTCTCAAAGTAATACTTCACAGGTAAGTCACAAAATTTTGTTGATAGCGTGTATAGTAAAAAAGCGTGGGCTATCCAACAAGCCTTTTTTAGTAATTGTTATTGCTCTCTACAACACACAGAAAATCTTGTGCAAACACAAGTCTTTTATGGTAATGGCCAACACCCATATTAGAATATGTCAGCATTTTTTGGCACGATAATACATAGTTTCAGAACTGGGGCAAAATTTTTACATGCCTTTGGCATTTTAGCCATGATTTGATTCATATCGTTTTCAACCATGTCTCAGTTTTCAAAAATTAATCCAGTGATTTTGTTCAGGTTTTTAAAAGCTGCCCCACCCTTTCTTTTTGAGAATTTTTTACCACGTTTTCCACATATTGGGAGAATATTTTCAGTGAAGTATACTAGACCATAAACCATAATTACAAATTGTGAAATGTTTAATGATAGATCAGATTTTTATGTGCCTGCAAGTGCAATCTTCATGCCTATATCTTTTACTTTTCCCTTTATACAAATGATCATCAGGGCATTTGTTATTTTGGATAGTATCCTGGTCAAATTTTTGAACAATTCCTTTTATCAAAGGCTGAAACTCTCCTTGTTTGAATGCAAAACTGAAAAAAAATCTTAACCTCCCCCTCAGAGATGATTTTATTCAGTTATTTAAAATTGATTTCAGTTATTTGGTATTGCAAAATTTATTTGTTAAGTTGTCAAACAGAACCTGCCAGAAAATTATTTTTTTGCACACCTAACCCCCCTATTTCAGTTATTTCTTCTGCTCATTAAAATCACCCCCTGTCGATCCTCCAATTAAACATTTAAATCATTTGTTATTCATTGTGACTACACAATTTTTGTATGTGAAGAGTATATTCCACATTGATCCATGTTTTAAAAAAAAAAAATCACCAGATTTTCATGTCGGGTGAATTTCATCAACTTGTGTTCACGTCTATTCTAATCGCAAAAAGTTTGTGTATAAACAACGGCAGGGACTTTCCAGTCAAATGTGTCAACATATGTTTTAATATTTGAAATTATTTTATTCTTGATGACAGTATGCAGATATTATAGGTGCGATTGCGTGTTTATTTACAGTCCTTCTGATCGTTTTGACATGTGAAAGGGTGATTTTCCATTTCCGATTGCTTGTTTATATTTTTGACAACAGCCATTCATGATCCTTTTATTTCTTAAGGTAAGGTTTGCGGTCACAGGGAGATAACTCGAATTGAAAAGTTGCATAAAGTTCTGATCACTTGAGCGTTTAATCCGGCGAATTTTAACAACGTCGAAAAAGCGCGTTGCGTACAATTATCGTCTGACAAAATGTCAACACATCGTAGCAGTGAATCGAATCACATGTTTAACGATTAAAAATCAAAACGTTGCTCTATTGCTTGGAATGCATTCGGGAACTATATCAATTTAAGAAAAGTTTTTTGCCAGAAACAGCTGAAAGTCTACACAACTGCCGAAGAGTGTATCTATGTGTTGAATATTGATCAACGTTGATTTGGGAGAATATTTTTTGAAACAACAAAGTCTCATGTTTATGGACGACTTCATCATTGCCGATACTTTGAATTATTAGATATTTCAGTAACTGATCGTCTTTAACATGGCCAGAAATTATGAGGATACAAAGAATAAATCATTATTACATGTACTTGAATTAGAGTCGCAACTTGGTACAAGATTCAAACAGCGAACTCATGGAGGTCATAAATCCTGATCTTTCCACAAACTGAAAAATCTAACCGTGAACAGTTCAAGAAGAGATTTTGAATAGCTACGTGTATTTTGACTTCATTAGTTCAATAAAATGTCCATTGATTTTCTGGTCTTCATCTATTTTGCACTCACTCTTGTACTGTAGAGCTATGATTTGGTAGGGATATGGTTAACTGCGGGAAGTGTTCTTTCCTAATACATTGATAATTTGATGTTTTTTTCTTATTTCTATTTAGAATATAAAAAAGGAAAACTATGCAGTATTTTTCAAACATAACAAAAAAAAAAACACACATGCCATGCATTAGGCATGTTTTATAGTTGAATATACATTCCACCATGTTGCAAGTTAAACAGATCCAACACAATATTTGCTTAGTACTTTGTTTTACTACACTCGAATTTAAACTTGATCTAGATACTATCAAAACAAGTCTTCCTCCATATGAATTTCATCAAAATCTGCAAATGAATATAGGCATGGGAGCGCTAACAATGGGGACGAACGGACAGACGGACGGACGCCCGGCATTTCTAGGTCCCTGCATTGCGTTCCGGCGGGGGACAAAAATTGTGCCCTGAAAATGGCTTTCAGTGATTGATTTTCTTACAGAACACGAAAAATACTTTATGTGTTTAAGAGGGTTAATATAGCATCCGTTTCCATGCAAACGAGATCGGGGACATATGAATTTTATTATTTTATTATAATGGAAATATTTAAATCTATGAGTTCTCAATTTTTCATGAAATCGTGGGACCCAGAAACAGGAGATTTTTACCTCTTTGTTGCCATGGCAATATCTCTATTTTTGCAAGGAAATGTTAAAACGTTGTGTTTTCGTGATTTTTTCTTAACTTTTCATGCAGATTTGATAAATAATATCTAGAACATAATCATTTTTATAATTTTCATTAAAAACTTTAACAGTTTTAATACTTACATAAATCATTTCTAGAAAACAGTAAAATAAATACATTGTGACAAAACTACCAAAAATCCAAATTTTGAGCTGTTCTTACAAAAAAACTGGACGGGCAATTTTCTTAAAAATGCCACGATATCAGAGAGGTTCCCCCAATGTACAAATAGATATGTCACATTACTACAATATTATTATGATAAAAATCCAGGGAGAGCGCAAACCTTACCTTAATCCCAAAAACTTACACAAGTGCAAATATTTCATAAAATCTATATTCTCTAGAAGTTTTATCACGTTTTTTGCATGCTTTTTGTATTAAACAGTCTGTAAACTCTAAAAATAGAAGTGTAAGGGTCAAATGTATTCACTTGGGTGACTCCGATTCTCTCCATGGAGGTACGGAATCTACCGGGTTTTGACAAATGAGACTAGGTACGATTTGCCGAAATGAACACCAATGACACCAACGGGAAGTAAACAAAGTCCTGAAACCGAGAAATACAACTTTGGAACATTACACCAGCTTTCTTTTAACTGGTTTTCAATAAATTATGTCTAACAATTGGGAAATTTCCACTGTTTGGGGAAAATGTTTGTCAAAATTTTGGGAAAACTCTCCACGGGAAACAGCTGAAATTCGGCTGTGAAATAAGGCTAACAAAATCACTGTAATCGAAAGTATGTAGACTATGCATGTCATTAGTGGCACATCATGGTGGACACGGAACTCCAGGGAAACAAGTCGTTTCGGCCATACTACCAGTTCGGCCATAGTCGTTTCGTCCATAGTCGTTTCGGCCATACTACCAGTTCGGCCATGGAATATTTATACGGAATCTAACAAATATTTAACAAGTTCTAAGTTCAAAATTTAAGTTTTATTTTATATATATAATAAATATTTGGAAATTAATCATGAAATTTCAGAATATTATTTATTTACTATATGATTAATGATCAATATAAACTAGATATTGTCTGAAACTATTAGTATAATAGTCCCAGATATTGTAGATCAATCGTAATTAATTGCAAGACAAATAAAATGTAATTATGTTCATTACTTCATGATAATTAGCAATTATTTATTCTTTGATCCGACCGCCTATATCCTGCATTTTGTGATTATTAAGCACACGAAATGGCTGCTGTTATTTTTATCCAAGCTTGACCCAAGCTTACCACAAGCTGATGCAAACTTTTAATAATTTATACACATAATTTGCTTAAAGATTACGTTCATTAAAAACAATAACCTCACAGTAAATTAACTTATGTGTATTGAACCAACTGTAAAATATATACTAGTATAGAAAAACAACCGGGACTCAAAATTTAAAGAAAAAATATCACTTTTATCGGTAAGAAACAATGATGCTATTAAGTATATATCTCATTATGAAAAGTATGGCCGAAACGACTATGGCCGAACTGGTCTATGGACGAAACGGTATATGGACGAACTGGTTTATGGCCGAAACGTCTCGAAAGCAACTCCAGTCCAGGGACTCCAAGCAATTTCTAACTCAATGGATCATATTAGCGTGATACATATTGAAAATTGAAATATCTCAATACGTATCATTTGTCAAAAAAGTGTATCGTTACACCTCTACCTACTGGTCAGAACATTATCAAATGGCAGTGAAGGTCAGGGTCAAATTGAGTTGTTTACAAAAATTTGCAGAATGCGTAAAAAATAAACATTCGATAATTATGATCTTCTAGCTTTAAAACGTTTAACCTCCTTGGGTGTTACAAAAACGTGGTAAAAATCTTTGCTTGGTGCAGATGCAACATGGCCAAAGTCAACAATCGCATGGTGCTCATTTAACCAACATGGTGCGATGTCTTCCATTTTGAAGCTTTCGAATATCACCATCTCAACCAAACGCACGAGACCTCAGATTTAAAAAAAAATTATTTTTTTATTCATAGTATTACATCTTAGTATATTATCAATTCAAGTTACTCATGCTAATTTATAGATAAAAGAAATAAAGTTTTATTGTCGCTTTATGACTGGTTTACGAAAGCTGTTTTACCATCACAACAGAATAAAAATAAGGATCAGTATAAGCATTGGTGTTTTTCGAGTCTCTATGGATTTCATCTTTTGATTTGAAGGACAAACAACCACCTGCAGTGTTCCGAATGTCAAAGTGGAATATCTTTCTTAACACTTTACTTTATTGAATCATAATGATGTAGAAATTGTACAACACGAAGTCAGTAATACAAATATGGAGACGATAGTTGAACACCTTGTCAAGAGTTCATTTATACAGATATTTGTCTGTGAAATACTATTTTGTAAAGGATTGAAGTTGTAAAGTGAGATATTTTTGTACACGGTAAATGGTAAATGAACAAAAGAACACCATTCATTGGACCTTATTCAGCTATCAGATAGTTTGAAAGTGAAGAAAGTCCTTACAATGAGAAGTCGTAGTATCAAAATTTTAGTATGGCTCTTGTGCTTTATCTTTACAACATTTGTTTTGTTTTTCCTATATTGTGATAAAAATTACTGCTATTTTTCTGAATCTAAAAGTAGTTCTTATTCCGCAATTGACTTAAGTTTTGACAGAAAACTGCTGGATAAAGATTATGATCTGGATCTAGAAGATGAAGATGTATTGGTGTTTCTTCACATACAAAAAACAGGTGGTACAACATTTGGAAAACATCTTGTGAAAAATCTTGATGTTGGTCAACCATGTAAATGTAGGAGAGGAAAGAAAAGATGTAAATGTTTAACCCGTAAACAAACAGTTTGGTTATTCAGTAGGTATTCAACTGGTTGGGCATGTGGTCTTCATGCAGACTGGACTGAATTAAAAGGTTGTGTGGACAAAGAAATGGATAAACAGGAAGGTTTACACAGAAAAAGAAGGTATAACAATTGACCCATTTCCAATTTGATAAGAATTACTGCAACTGTTGTTTAATGACGGCTCTGAGGCCTGATCAGTGTATTGCAGTGTATCGAAATGTTTATTCATACAATAAACAACTTTTATTACCAGTTTACCTGCATAAGTTAATTGTATATTTTAGACTCCATTAATTATCTCAGTTTCAGAGAAATGCACCCCCAGTTTTTATTAATTATTAGAGTTGGTAAAGTTTGACCTCATGATAAATAAATACATGTAGTAAATGTCTTAACCTCAAAATTGTAATATTGACCGTAAGAGGATAGATTTTAGTTTAAAAAATAGCGAAAACATTAACTGATTTTGCTTCTGACAAAGTAATGGGAGGTAAGAAATTGGGACTTGTGTATTGACATGTGGTATGTAAAACTTTGACAGTGATAATCGGCACCTGAACTGCAAGTTAAATTGTGGAAAAAAGAGCCGGAAAAGTAAACCTTTTTTTTCCCACATATATAATGGAATTTTATGCAGAATCTGAAAAATTAAGCCTCAATTGGATTGAAATGCTGCATCAGACCTCAATTTTAAGCTTAAATGGAGTGAAATTGAACATTTTTAAAGCTTTTTATGTAATTTTTTTAAACGTTGCTATGCCAACTAGGTTACCATGGATATTTTGTATTTATTTTATCATGATTAAAACAATGCTAACATAATGGCCTTTCAGAATATATATATACATGTATATGGGTATTATTTACTCTGAAGATGGCACAAGACCATGACATTTGTAATTATAAGCTCACTTCGCATAGAAAATGGTACTATTAATATATGGTCTTACCATAGGGGTATTTAAAAATGTACATGTGTGATGTATGTCACTTAAATGTAATTTTTCTATCAAAATTTACCTTCTGCAGGATATTTTCTAATTTGACCCAAAAATCAGACAAGTAATTACAAGATATAAAGAAATGGTTGTAATCTTCTTCAACATTGCAATAATTACACAAATTGTTATCGGTAATTTTCCACTTGAATAATAAAGATTTTGTAGGTACAATATATTGGAGTAAAATTTTCAATGTATATTACATAGTCCATAGATAGAACAGATGATATAATCAATATGTTGTATTGTGTTGTCATTATATATGCCTCTTAAATGGGGCCCTTAATTGGTAATAAAAAAACTTGAACTTGTACTATATACAATGTAGTTCCGTTGAAAAATTTAATTTAAAATTTTGTAAATTTTTATTAGGTATCAACTAAACATCCATAAACATCTCAGATTAGAAAATATCCTATGGATGTTCTGATAAAAATACATGTATTTTGCTAGATTATTTCAATAAAAAATTAATCCAATTAATACTTCATGATGAAAAAATTTATCAAAAGGCCTCCATGAAAATGGAATATTTTCTTGGCATACATATATTTATAATATTCTGAAAGAAAATACATGTACATGTAACTTGGAAATGAAAGATATAGAGAACTGGAATAAAGACTAATTTAACAAATACTTAAAAAATACTCTTCAGAATAATTATGAAAAGATATTCTTTGCAAAATTGAATTCCTTAAGTGAAAGTAACAAGTTAAATTGTATATATATATAGTCATTTGATAGTGATTGTGAATGTGTAAAATTATATGTGTTCTGTAATATGCCCTCCTGGGCTCTTAATTTGGAAAATAAATAAAAAATATCTAAGTATCTGTAGTAAAATGAAAAATAATTATAAAATAGAACCATATTTACATGATTTACTTAAAATAAAAAAAGAAAGTATACAGTAACAAAAGAGTTTCTGATCATATTTTAGAACTAAAAAGGGGAAGATATCAAAAACTTAAATGAGAAGACAGACTTTGCAAATACATGTACAATGTACTGTAATCGGCTATTGGTAATTTGCGAAACGGAACGAAACAAGTTAGGAGGCACCATAAAGGGTCGAAAATTAAAATACAATACAATGTAAAAAGGACTTTGCTGTTTTTTCTAAAGTTTGTCTTCAGCTGAAATTGTGCAGCATTCGCCTCCATTCATAAAATAAATTTCTTTGTTACTTATTTTGCTTATTTCGTCCATTTTGGACTCATCATTTGTGCTCAAGGCATTAAATATTGAAAATAAATGCAAAAATACATGAATTTGAAGAGCAAATTAAAAAATGCCAAAATTACCCAAAGGTGGAAAGTCAAAACCATCTAACAGTATAAGGACAGAGCTATGCAAGAAGGAGATACTTCTTTGTCTTCACAATTTATAATTTTGTAATACTAAATTTTAAGTATCAACTTGGTGCTAGTATTGAAATACTAGTAACAAAGCTGGGGATACCCTCAGGGACTTGGAGAAAGTTGTGGCTACTGGGGAGAATGGACTCAAACTCTGCAAAATTTTGAATTTTGTTTGCTGTTTGATATATATATGTGTTTTTTTTCTTGTGTTCAAATGTATTATGCCATTAACGCTTTATCAGTAAAACAGTGCATTAATTAATAAAGACTAATTAATTATAAAATATACATACATTGTAGCTGTAGCTTCACAAAAATGTAGAAATAAGGGGAGTTTATAAATGTTCAATTAGAAAGCTGTCAATCATCTTTTCTCAGACTACCATCTGAAACTGGCATCAGATGATGGAATTTCAATTACCAGTATAATTTGAAGAATGAATGCCACACCAAATTGATTTTTAGTTCTCTGGGTTTTTTTTGGCAAAAATGGGTGAAGATAAAATTTTCATGCGGCACAATTTTTTTCAATTCATTTGCTCAGAAACTAATGGACAGACTGTAACCAAAGTTGGTAGGACAGATACAAATGATCAAACTTTTTTTAGGTCAAAGGTGAAATATCAAGGTCACTTTTGATATTTTTCAAATCTTTAACAGAATAGAAAAGATCTTACATTTTCAAAGCCAGGTGAGCGATACAGGCTCAGGTGATTCTCTAGTTTTGAATAATTATTAACATTTCCAAATATGATATATTATGGTATAATATTTTATTATATCTTTAATGACATACATAATGTAGTAAAACATGTACCTCTTTACAGAAAGTCAGATTTAAACTTTTATTATGCTGGGGCATATAGATTTACCCTTGTCCATCCGTACATTGTACGTCCCGATTCAGTTCAGTTTTGCGTTTACATGTAGCTCCATTTCTCTGAAACCTATATTGTAATATACATGTATCAATGATATTTCACCACTACAGTCCTCTTGTATACATTTTGTAGTACAACACAGTTCAGCAACACTTGGTTCACTAAAACATGTACCTACATTTCATGCTTCAAGGACCTTGGTTAAGAGTTACGATTAGGTTCATTTCTCAGAAACCTATTGTAATATATCAATGATATTTTACCACTACAATCCTCTTGTATAGCACAACGCACTTCAGCAACACTTGGGTCGCTCTGACTTACATTTCATGCTTCAGAGACTTTGGTTAAGTTTTGCGTTTAGGTTCATTTCTCAGAAACCTATACATGCTGTAGTAATATAGGAATGATATTTCAACACTTGGGTTGCTATGACCTATATTTCATTCTTCAGTGACTTTTGTAAAGTTTTGTGATTAGGTTCATTTCTCAGAAACCTATAATAATATATCAATGATTTTTCACCACTACAGTCCTCTTGTATAGTAAAACACAGTTCAGCAACGTTTGGGCTGTTTTTAGGGCGGGGCATCCATGTCTTATAGACACATTTTCTAGTTAGTACTGAATTGGGTGAAAAAAAATTCTGATAAAGCATTTTATAATTTCAATGTTTATTTTCAGATTCCATTATATAACTATCTTAAGAGACCCTGTAGAAAGATATATAAGTGAATGGAAACATGCACAGAGAGGAGCAACATGGAAAGCAGCAAAACTATTCTGTAACGGGCGACAGGCAACTCTAGAGGAAGTGCCATTTTGTTATGAGGGTTCAACATGGGAGGGAGTGTCATTAGAAGAGTTTATGAAATGTAAATTTAATTTAGCAAACAATCGACAGACTAGAATGCTTGCAAATTTAAGTAAAGTGAATTGTTATAATGGGACAGGAATGAGTGATGAGGTCAGGCAGAGATTACTACTTGAAAGTGCAATAGAAAACTTGAAAAATATGTCTTTCTTTGGTTTGACAGAACAACAGGAGGATACCCAACTATTGTTTGAAGATACATTTCACATTAAATTTTCAAAAGCATTCCATCAAATGAACAAAACACTTTCCGAAAAGGCCAAAAATAAATTACCTGATGAGCAAATAGATAAAATAAAAGATCTGAACGCTTTAGACATTCAGCTATATGATTTTGCAAAAAGACTATTTTTAGAGCGAGTCAGAGTGATGAAAGAAGAATTAAAAGAATCTGATTCCTCATCTATAGATCATATGAATGAATCTCAACGATTCAATGATACAGTGTTGGAAACCTTGGTTGAACAAGGATTCCAATACCAACAAATACACAGTTCATTTCAAGGTTCAGGTTGAACAAACGATCTCAAATTTTCATCTCCTAAATATTATAACCAAATCTTTTGCCTGTGATATGTAGCAACAATAAATCCATATTTTGTATATATATATATATATAAATGAATTAGGAAGCAATCATTTGTTTTTTCATTGGGGCAGGGGGTTTGAAGGAGGTGATATTGAATATTGGAAGGTTTCAATGTTTAATGAGCCTGCATTATTTGTTTCAAAATAACATTATTCAATTTCATGTAATTGCATTCCTACCCTTTTTTCAGCTCATTTTTGAGCTTGTCTTTCAAATTTCTGCCTTGACTCCCTCCCCAAGGAAAATCAAATGGTTGTTCCCTAAATTGCATGTGCATGAAATTGTATTAATGTACTAATTCTTCACAATTTATCTTAGCACTGGGAACAGTTTTTATCATAAACACAATGTACATTTTATAATGTTCATCACATGAACATGTTTGTCACTGTTGCATTGAAAAAATATTTCACCTGGGCATGGGTAGTTGATTGCTAAAAAATTGACTCTTCCGCAAATAACTGAATATCAAAAATTTTAAATATTTTTATATTAAACCTTGACACTTGGAGGTTTTGAGTAATGATAAAGTGTAAAATGGTTAAAATTAGTAATGTAATTGTCTTTTTTTTTAAAAATAAAATCATTTATGATTTCATAATCTTTTTCAAGGTGTCTAATATTTAGAGATATTTCCTTTATATGAAAAATTTGTTTAACCTTATGTTTCAATAGTCACTTTTATAAGAAGTGTAACAAAGAAAACATTTTAACAACCAGCCAATTTGCAAATGCATGTGTACAACAGAAAATTTCTTTTGTAATGAGTTTATTAATATTTTATTAGTCATGTTATTAATAATAAATCATTTATGTTGATGGATTTTGAAAGCCTGAATATGTTGCAAAATAACTTACAATGGAACAAATTTAATGTTTTAATTTGTTGCTGTGATTTAGTCAATCTAGAACCTTTTGGCCAGAAAATGTATTCCTGGAACTGAGCTGACCGAAAATGGGTTCTTTTTTAACTTATTTTATAGAAAATTAGGTTCTCCTGGACAAATTGGATTTTTTTTTACTGAAGGAATGTAGGAACGAGTAGAAAACTGTTCATTTTTTAAGCTGTGCCCGCCTGGTTTTTCATGTCGTGTGATTACTCCAGCTGGCACGTCCACCATCTTGAAAGGACCATTCCATCTCATGTACACGACATTGTTAAGGTTGTAATTTACACAATATCACATTGCTCTAAAGATTTACTATAAATTCAAAAGCAATGCAAAAAATGTGACCGCACTAACACAACAATAAATCGACTCATTTTTATTGCACAACTTCCACACATGAACTACTTTAACTAAAGTAAATTTTGAAAATTTTTACATCGTTTCAGATCTGTGACAATATAGGGAGATTTATTTATATAATAGGAACCGTGAGTTTTATTTATAATTACAGTTTTCATACTGTCACATTTTATACAATTATAAAAAATATTGCATTAATTTCTAAATTTGCTGTATTTTTTCTTCGAGGGAAACCCTTTGATTTTTATTTGGATATGGGAGGGAGGGATTGGTTTTGTATCCTGGGAACTTGATATAAAATGATAAAGTATTGCGATGTGTTACTGATCAGACTAGTAGTTTGTTAATAGGAACAGTTACAATGTATGATTTATCTTACAGTAGTTTTTTTTAATAATATATTATATTTTTTAATGGTTGAATGTAAACAAATGGTTTGTGATCTGTTAGGTTTGTTAATTATGTAAAGTTGAATAAATTAACTGGTGCTTTTCATTTCCAATTGGTACTAATAATAATTGTAACAGTTATATTGTTGAAGTATGTATAATGTATTGTAATTTTCATGTGAACAAGAATACTGAGTACATGTATGTGTTAGTTAGCTATTTACATTGTTAAGGGTTGACTGTGGGATTTTTCAAGTTAATAAGATTATGCAATATGTCTAAGCTTGGAAAAAGTTTTTAATAAAGTCGTAAATATTGGATCACTATTTTTTTATACGACCGCAAAATTTTTGCGGTCGTATATTGGTATGACGTTGTCGTCGTCGTCGTCGTCGTCGTCTGCGTCGTTGTCCGTCGTCTGCATCGTCGTCCGAAGACATTTGGTTTTCGCACTATAACTTTAGTATAAGTTAATAGAAATCTATGAAATTTAAACACAAGGTTTATGACCACAAAAGGAAGGTTGGGATTGATTTTGGGAGTTTTGGTCCCAACAGTTTAAGAATCATGGGCCAAAAAAGGGCCCAATAAGCATTTTTCTTGGTTTTCGCACAATAACTCTAGTATAAGTAAATAGAAATCTATGAAATTTTAACACAAGGTTTATGACCACAAAAGGAAGGTTGGGATTGTTTTTGGGAGTTTTGGTCCCAACAGTTTAGGAAGTAGGGGCTAAAAAAGGGCCCAAATAAGCATTTTTCTTGGTTTTTGCACAATAACTTTAGTATAAGTAAATAGAAATCTATGAAATTTAAACACAAGGTTTATGACCACAAAAGGAAGGTTGGGATTGATTTTTGGAGTTTTGGTCCCAACAGTTTAGGAATTAGGGGCCAAAAGGGTCCAAAATTAAACTTTGTTTGATTTCATCGAAAATTGAACTATTGGGGTTCTTTGATATGCCGAATCTAACCGTGCCTTTAGATTCTTAATTTTTGGTTCCGTTTTCAAATTGGTCTACATTAAGGTCCAAAGGGTCCAAAATTAAACTTAGTTTGATTTTAACAAAAATTGAATTCTTGGGGTTCTTTCATATGCTGAATCTAAACATGTACTTAGTTTTTTTATTATGGGCCCAGTTTTCAAGTTGGTCCAAATCGGGGTCCAAAATTAAACTTTGTTTGATTTCATCGAAAATTGAAGTATTGGGGTTCTTTGATATGCCGAATCTAACTGTGCATTTAGATTCTTAATTTTTGGTCCCGTTTTCAAATTGGTCTACATTAAGGTCCAAAGGGTCCAAAATTAAACTTAGTTTGATTTTAACAAAAATTGAATTCTTGGGGTTCTTTGATATGCTGAATCTAAACATGTACTTAGTTTTTTTTATTATGGGCCCAGTTTTCAAGTTGGTCCAAATCGGGGTCCAAAATTAAACTTTGTTTGATTTCATCGAAAATTGACTTATTGGGGTTCTTTGATATGCCGAATCTAACCGTGCATTTAGATTGTTAATTTTTGGTCCTGTTTTCAAATTGGTCTACATTAAGGTCCAAAGTGTCCAAAATTAAACTTAGTTTGATTTTAACAAAAATTGAATTCTTGGGGTTCATTGATATGCTGAATCTAAACATGTACTTAGTTTTTTTTATTATGGGCCCAGTTTTCAAGTTGGTCCAAATCGGGGTCCAAAATTAAAGCTAAAAAAGGGGTAAATTTTTTTTTTTTTTTTTTTTTGGGGGGGGGGGGGAATTCTCCACAGCATATTGTATTGCACAAGAAGCAAAAAATTGAATATAAATTCAAATCATATGACCAATTCTAAGTTCTTTATTTCAGTTATTCTGTGTCAGAAACCTATTATGTGTCAAATATTTGAAGAAATTTTCAATTGCACAGTATTGTGCAATAGCAAGAAATTGATATGTGTGCTCTGCTATCAAAACCTTATTATTAACAAATTCCATGACTATGATGTCATTTTCTATTTTAATATGTTATGGTGTATTTAAATGGGCTGTTATGGTTGCAAAGTATAAAGAAATGGGGGGGGGGGGGGGGGGGGGTTGAAAACAAAATTTAGAGGGGGGGGGGGTAAATGAGAAATTGGGGAGGGGGTAATTTTTTTCTCATTTCATATTTCATAAATTAAAAAGAAAATTTCAAATTTTTTTTAGCAAAAAAGGGGGGGGTTACATTAAATTTTATTGTTTTTTGTTTTTTTTTGGGAGGGGGGGTCAATGTGCAACTTCATAGTGTATTGCACAAAAGCTAAAAAAAGGGGTAAATTATTATTTTTTTTTGGGGGGGGGGGGCAATTCTCCACAGCATATTGTATTGCACAAGAAGCAAAAAATTGAATATAAATTCAACTCATATGACCAATTCTAAGTTCTTTGATTTCAGTTATTCTGTGTCAGAAACCTATTATGTGTCAAATATTTGAAGAAATTTTCAATTGCACAGTATTGCGCAATAGCAAGAAATTGATATGTGTGCCCAATTTTAAATTTTAAATTGGTTATTTCTGATTTATATATAAAAACAAATAATACTGATATGGTTTGAATAGGTAAATTAAAAAATTTTAAGTTCTTAGACAACATTCATTCTGTGTCAGAAACCTATGCTGTGTCAAATATTTATTCACAATCCAAATTCAGTATTGTATCAAGCTTGAATGTTGTGTTCATAATTGCCCCAACTATTCAGGGTTCGACATCTGCGGTCGTATCTAGCTGCGCCCAGCGGAGCATTTTATTATCATATGTTTTAATCCAATTTTCGAAAGGAAAAAAATCGAATTATTAGTATGCATGCGGAAGGGCAAATCGGCGGTTCCACACAGTGATGGAAAAGAAGCCATTTTGCAGTCAGTTTGACAGCTCATTTTATTGTTATGAAATAAAATGTTGAATTTCATTGGATTTTATGTAAACTTTACACAAAGTAGCTTTAAGGGGCCTCAGTGGCCCAGTGGTCTAGGTAGTTCGTCATGACTATTAATGATCACTAACTAGCCTGTCAATGCTGAGGTTGTGAGTTCGAATCTCACCTGTTGGGGGGGTGTGTTCGACTCCGATCTTAATTGACATGGATTGCCAATTTTCCTACCGAAGGTCGGTGGTTCTCTCCGGGTACTCCGGCTTCCTCCACCAATAAAAACTGGCCGCGCGAAATAGCCAAATGTGCTGAAAACGGCATAAAACCCCATCTAAACAAACAAAAAAATAAAATAGCTTTATACATAAATACTAGTCATTAACTTTGTAGTTTACATTGTCCACTGTCCAAGTGAACTATAATTGCTTTCACTTGGTGTTTGTTGTTGTCCATCTCCATCAGTCTGAGACTTGTTTTTACATTCAGAAAATTCAAAAGGGAAATTTTGTTGGAAGATATTGTTCCCAAGGCTTCTTGGGGAATTTTAGGATCAAATTTCTTGATTTTGGTAACCAACCTAAATCGTTCTTAGTTCCTGCTTTAAATGAATATAAATCAAATCCAGATTATCAGTTTCGGCTCCAAAGAGCATCTAGTTTGATACATATATGCATTTTAAGTGTATTTCTTGTGTGCCAAAATTACTGACAGGCAGTAAATAATCTTCCTGATTTGTTATTAGCCAAAACGTTATAAACTATTTAGCATTACATTTTATATAGCTGTATATAAATAGTAGGTATTTAGAGGCAAAAAATGTTTTAAGGTATCCGGACCATAATAGATAATGATCGAAAATTGTATCTCTTTTTGACCGTGAATGGCTGAACCAAACAATTTAAAGCTGGAATTTTGTATATATATTTTTCTCAAGTTGAAACACACTTTGTTGCTTATATACAGAGTCTGTAAAAATAAGTTAGTTTTATTGGCATTTCCGAAGTTTGCCGATAATTACCGAGGTCATTTCAATTGCGTTGCATGGAACATCCGGAAACTTTTAAATAATCACGTGGTCATTTATGGTCCAGATACCTTAAATGCTTTTAAGTAATTTTTCGTTATAACACAATAATTCAAAGCTGCATGTTGTTTTCTATCTTGTCTGTAAATTTCTAGATGTTTTTTTTACAAAATCTTTCAAATGAATGCTTTGTACTTGAACTTCATATACTTGGTGTAAGAACATTGAAGGATTATAACACAGGTCATGTTTTTATTTTTCTAATACTTAGTTACATTTGAAAATTGATAAACTTTTCTAGACTTTTATTTGCAGTGCTTTACATGTCATTTTTGCTTTTGTATTTGGTCATGTGAATAGTGATTTTTTTCAACCTTTTCATGTCTAGGCATAGGCAATCATATATGTAAGGTTGCTTGAAAATTATCTTTTTGTGATCATTGTGTGTGAGAAAGGAAATAATTAATTCATGATTGCTGTACTTTAAAATTCTAAAAAAAAAGAAGATATTTCGGGTTAAGCCCACTTGCAGCACGGTGTGCTTAATCAGGTCTTTACCAGTATTAGTCACATAGCATTAAATTAAATTTATTTTTCTTTCTTTCTTATAACAGGATTTTTACAGGAAATTTTGAATCCCATCTTTCAAGTGATTCACAGAAATACTTTTCATATTTTGATTATCAACACATCTCTTGGTCTTACAAGGGAAAGTTTTGCAGTCTTATTTTTTTGATCCATTTATTTTGAATTTATGACTTTTGTACTTAAAGGATTCAATGGTCTTCTATACATTAAATTGTACTCTGTATTACCTTGTTACTTCCCCTTTTTCATTTCTCTGGTAATCCGTATAATTTTTTTTTATTTTTAAAATAAAATGACCTCTCTGACCTCAACAGAGAAGTTCTGTTATACGTATGTTGCTACTTTTTCCAAAATCTATAATTTTTTTGCTGTTTACTGATGAGCAATCGTATGATGAAAAAAAGATGTGTGAAAAGTTACCTGTAAATAAGACGTTGCAATTTCTCAGATGGGAGATAACTCTTACAAACTACCAGTAAAAGAGGGGACAATAGCCATTGGGGGATAAAAATAATTGTCTTAACATTAATATCAAAATATGTGTTAGTGGAAGTTGTTTATGCCTCTTAAAATAGAATTATATTAAAAAAGAGCTTGTCATTTACTGCATTTTAGTAGTTAAAAGGCTTTTAAAATAGCCAGAAGTAGAAGTAGAAGTGTGAGGAAACAAACCAGTTTACAAATAATTAATTGTGAACAAGTTGTTAAATGAATTATAAAAAAAGTATGTCCCATTTGATATTTTTTATAAAATAATACTTACATAGTGTTACAGTTTATTTTTAATAAACATATCTGGATAAGCATTGAGAGTAGTGAAATCATAGTATTCTGATTTTCTAATAAAAGTCTTTATAAGCCTTAAAAGTAATGATATTCCCTTTTGAAGGAAGATATAAATTGAAGTACAAACAGAAGGTCGTTTGGTTGAATACCTAAGGGTAAACAGTTTAAGTAAAGGTTTAGTTCAAGAAATTGAAGTTCTAAACCATAAGCACATTTGATAAAGGGACCTTAAAGTACTTAAAGGTACCCAGACAGAAAGAGTTATTTTAGTGTCATTGTCAAAAGTAAAAGATGTACTTAATTACATTGTTTTTCTTTAATTCAGTGGTTATATGATAAGATGGATGGATGAATTATTGTTTACAATCCAGTGTGTATATTAAGAAGATACTGTTTTATTATTATGTGACAGTTAGGCTGATTTGATATTTTGTTTAAGTAAAACCGTCTATTTTGTCAACCAGGTTACTTATTTTTCAGTGGTATACATGTTTGCATATGTATATATGCAAGGAATATGTATGGTAAATATTAGGGGACATTGAAAAAGGTTAAGTTGTACTCCAAAAGCTTGTTTTACACCATTTTATATTATTGATGTTTGATAAATCAGAACACCCATATTCTGGACCTCTTGATATTTTTTTGTAATGCCCCACCCACGAATGTCCATCTGTGCGTACGTCCGAACTATGTGGTTTTGCATTTAGGTTCATTTCTTTGAAACTAAGAATAGTTTATCAATGAAACTTCATCAGTGGATGTGCCTTGGGTAGTACTGAGCAGTCATACAATAATTGGGTCATTCTGACCTACATTTCTTGCTTGAGCGACTCTGGTTAAGTTTTGCCTTTAGTTTCATTTCTTTGGATCTAAGCATTATGTATCAACGAAACATCATCAGTAGATATGCCTTGGATAGTACTGAGCATTCATTCATGATGACCTACATTTTAGGCAGGACATCTGTGTCTTACAGACACAATTTCTAGTTTCATATTTATATTTATTTATAAATTGTAAATTAACAAAAATATATACTGTTGAACTTAATATTTACTGTTTAAGCTTCAATTTCTAGATCAGGTACCATGACATGTTTAAATATGTAAACTCCAGTATTTCATATGTAATTTAAGGTAATTTGCTGTTTTTGATTACTGTTATTTTCTGTAATTTTATACAATTGACATGAATATTATATATTTCCTGACATTATAAAATCAGATCATGTTGGTAGAATTATACACAGAGTAGATCTATTGATATTTTTATTTAAACACAGATTGTAGTTTTTGAAAATTGAATTTGAATAATCAGTACTATTGTTGTTCATGCATATTTTAGAATGTCAGAAGTCTTTTACTTACTAATTCAAAAAACTTATGCAGCAGACTGGTCTCAAATTAAATATTACATTTTACATTTACAAGGTCATTTAGTGCTAATGTACTGAGCTGTCAGCAACTATTATAAAACTTTTTAATTGGCCAGTCTGACAGGATAAAATCTCTGCAAATACAAAATTAAAATATCTGAGCATCATTTCATGTTTTTATTCAACTGCAAATATTTGCGGACATATTATATGGTATGAGCCTGTCATTGTCGGTGTCCGTAGAAAGTTTTACTTTTGTTCTACTGAATGTATCATTATAATATTTTACCACAATGGTCCCCCATAAGAAATACAGGTTGGGATTGAATTTGTGAATTCTGGCTCCTCCAATTTTTTTCTTGGGTTAAGGTTTTTTTTGATAATTTTGGTGCAACTTTTGGAATTTTTATGATTTTTGGTTTTTAATGTTCTTTGAAAAAAAGGAAAAAATTCTGTAAGATCTGTATATCCATTATCTCATAAGGGGCTGAAAAATGGACGCATCTTAATGAAACAAAACTTTTATTTCATTTTGATGACTTTTTTAAACACTGTTCTTCGTAGGAAATACAATAAAAGTTACTCCAGGCAATTTTGTGTAACTTTTGTGGTTAAATAGATAAAAGGGATTAAAGGGCCAATTTCGGTCATTTTGCAGGATACCTAAAATTATTATTTTTCATCCGATATCAATGGGGAGTTTTACTTTTAATTCCTCTTGATGATTTGTTCCAGTAGTATGTCAACAGATTTCATCTACCTTTTATGGTTTTTGAGATATAAGGTGTCAAAAGGACCAAAAAAGCTATATGGCTTGATATGTAAATATTTTACAGATTTTGACATATAAGAAGTTAAAGCCTAAAAAGCATTGTAGCTGGATTTCTAAATTTTGTTTTTCATCAGGTTTTTGTAGTATGTCCAATATTTCTGTATAATGTATATTATACAATCCAACACTTTATATGGAAAGGCATAATAGCTAATTACCTGATGACATGTTGCAGTCGCATCATACTGCATACTGTGCTAAGGAAAGCCCTTTATGTAAGATATGCCAGCTGTCATGTCAATGAATGAGGCTTGGTTATGAATGTATAATGCAGTGTTCTCCCCAGGCTTATATAGCACAGTGGTACCACTGTGCTATAATTTTTTTCCACTGTCCTATAATTTTTACCACTGTGCTATTAATTTTGTCAAATGTATATATTTTTTTACTTTTGATGCAGTGATCTGTTCCCTTTTTCCATAGTATACATTAGTCAAAACTAGAATAATTAAAATCCAGTAAATTCTACACAATAATTTATTATTTCTCATAAATTACAAGAAACCTTTTTCAAATGCTTAAAAATGACTGTGTTACAATATTAGAATAATTTGTTACAAACCTATGTGAATTTCTACCACAATGCTATTAAAACTTTCTGGGAGAACACTGTAATGTATGTACATGTATGTTTGGAATTTTTGATTCTTTAAAAACTTTATTTAATAAACAAAAGTATGATGTTCACGATTTATAAAATATTATAAATATACATAGTATGACGGACAAGTAACAAATATGGTGTAACTAAAGTACTGCAGCTAAAGTCTAGCGAAAGTATTTTTCAAAGTTTTTTTTCAAAAGAAATTTCCAACAAAACTTGAAATGGATGAGTAGTTCTCATTGGAAGGCTGAAAATTACAAATAAAATAATGCTCTGCCCAACAGTCCTTCTGATCTGTCAATCAGGTCGCATGATGCAATACCAGTTTTTCAAGATGCACCCACTGCAGGTCATTGTATTTTGATATTAGATTATCTAAATCATCACTGCAGTTGGTGTGTCAAAGAACTTCTTAATTGACTGAAACATTTTGGGACACTGAATATAACTACCAGAACCCATTAACATGAACCTGTCACTCTGTCCATTGGATGTCGAATGACCTATATGGAGTTGAAAATTGTGAAAGGAAATAAAGAAATAAATACATGTAGCGGGCTTTCAAACTTAGTTATGTGTAACGTGTTCTGGATGTAGGCTTTGGAATCGTTTTCTTTCTTCCTGTTTTTTTTGTTTTCTTTGGGTGGGGGGGGGGGGGGATTGAGGGGGCGTAATTTGAGATTAAATACACAAAAAAGGAATCATGAGTTTGGTGCGGGAAGTGTTAGATATCTCAATTGCAACCCATAGAAATATGTGGTATTTGTCTTTTTAAAGACACTGATGCACGCATGCCTGAATTTTTGCGCATGAAAATAAATGTCAACACAAAACATTGTACTGTACTAGTGCCATGACAGTCTTACAATCAGGTGCTTATAGTGTATACATACATGATGTTTTACAAAAATAAAATTATGTATTACATGTAGCTTTCCTCGTTTTTAAATGTCACCACTTTATAATAAGGGGATATTGTTCATGACAGTTTGACTCATGATTCAATGGGATTGTTTCGGAATCTCAAGGATTTGTCCCTATAAATCTGCAATTTGTATAGAAGTCTTTACACAAAAACAATTGCCTACACTATAAGAGAACTCTTTGAGGCCTATGTTTTCCAGTAATATAAATTATTAATACGATTTTTGGTCCCACTTGGCCCAGTGATTTAAGAAAGATTATTTAGCCCAGCTACTGGCCTGGTGAGCTATTATTATTTGCACCCTTTGTCTGACATCCATTCACCAAAACAATCTCCGAAAATTGTATTGGGGGTCTTAACCTTTAACGCATTATGGCTGTCGTTACTATAAATATTTAAAGATCTTCTATATAACCAGTGCGAAAATTTGAAACAAGAAACAAACAAATAAATCAAGGCTGGCCATGATATTTTCCTATAGGAAACCTCATAGTTTATCATTGCTTTTCACCTGGCGCATCCCCAGGTGGAGGATAGAGTTCTGGAGACCCTCGTCCTAGTTGTTTTCATGTGACAATTTTATTTTCTTTAAAGCCTAACCGCCTTGGTGGTCTCGTGGTAGCGTGATTGCCTCGAATGCGGAAGTCGCGGGTTCGATCCCCAGCCGCGTCAAACCAAAGACATATTGGTATTTGCTGCTTCTCAAAGATCGACTGTTTCCGAGTTGGGTGATATGTCTTCCTGCAGACAGTTACCTCGTGAGCTAGCACGTTAAAAATCCGGCTCAGCGTGTCGGTCTAGTACAAAGCAGGGATCATATTCATTATCATATCAACATGCACCTGGTTGCCACTGGACGTTAAACAAGAATTCACCCATTCATCTTTAAAGCCTTCTTCAATAGCCTGTTATAACCAGCATTAATTATTTATGGTAAAAGTCCCATTTCCATTTCTACATAATCCGTTAGCTTCCAAGGGGCTTCGCCCCTAAGAGGGCACGTGCAAGATGGTCAAATTCCGTCAATTTACGACTCATCAGTGCTTAAGGCCTAAAATATTGAAAACAAAAACAACGAGAACAATAGCCTTCTAAACTTATAGAAGGTTACATGATTTGGCTTCGCCTGTGTTATCTGATTTAATCAATAAATAAAACCATAGATATAACATTAAATAGGCTAATTTTAAGGATACCACATGTGAAAACAACAAATGCTGCTCCAGTACTCTCGAATTCCTAGCTTCCAAGGTGCACAAGTTTTTAACAAATCTGCTGGAGTGGTAAAGCATGCCTGCAAACAACATTTATTTACCTGTACACATATTTTGAAACTGAAGCAGCATACAGTTCCTTTGTTTGTTCTGTTTTAGTTACTACTGTGCTTGTGCTTTGCATATTATATAGTTTTAGTGCTTTATTTAGCTAGCTTTGCTTGATGTGCTTGATATATGCTATATGCGATATCTGTGACTGTCCATGTCATGTGTGTATCTTATGTCTTGTTTCACACGGCATGTTTTGTATACATAATCAGATGTCTCATAACTTAATAACGTCTATGTCGGTTCAAAAGCTCGCTAAGTTGAATTGTTACTTAACTTGTCAACTTTAAATAAAGCTTATTTGATTTGATTTGATGAAACATCTATCGATGGACCTTTATAAAGTTTGCATATTTCCTCCGGATAGGAGAACAAACATGGCCGCCAATTTAAAACATCTCCTCTGAAACGGTATAGTCAAATGAACTAATACTTGCTATGAAACATCTATGGAAGAAACTTTAAAGTTTGCGTATTTTTTCCGAAGGCCGCCATGAACAAATGTCAAGTTTAAAAAATCTTGTGCTCTGAAACCGTATAACCCAATGAAATGAAACTCGGTACGAAGCATCTACGGAAGGAGCTTTATAAATTTTGCATACATTTTGAAGTTGTCAATGCAAAGACAATGAAAAATCCAGAGAAAACCCATTTCCTGCAGATTTTCAAGGCCTTATAGCTCTAAAATGAGTCACATGAACCTATATTTTTTTATTGCTTATTTGTTTACTATTCATATGTTCTCTCTTAAAACACCTATTTCATATCCTATTTATTTCCTATTAGACCAGCGATAATCCTTAATAAAACTGTTTTCATCGAATTTATGTTCTTTATTCATGTTATTTGTTTTATAATCTCCTGACATTTGTAATATTGCTTAACGCCCACGGGTATGATTTGCAATAGTCATTCATTTATTATACTAACACAGATCTCAATGTATTTTGTTGAAAATCCCAATACTAGTATACAAATTTAGTATGTGAACAGATACATCTATAAAATGTTAGTTACCATCGTGATTTACATTTTTACTTTAATTTTTGGTTATTTTCTACACAACATGCTCTTTAACCCGTCACCAAACCTTAAAAGTCATGTCAATCTAAGGTCGTATGTCAAGAAAAGCGCGCTTAGAACTATCTTAATAATATTTTTATTAGACGAAATTTTGATCATCACTTTTCTTGACATTGAACCAGTTTAATGGCTGTTTTAATGGCAAAATAGCTATAAAAATAGAGAAAACCAGTCGAGATGTAAATCATATGGATCCTTATTGTTGAAAGAATACATCCACGAGAAAGAAAAATTCAATTGAAAATGAATAAATGAAACAATCTCAAAGCTGTCTGAAAATTTGCGACTTTTGTTTCTTACCTTCTACACAAAGTATGGTCCTACGTCTAAGAAATAGAACCTAACGTTCGTGTAAGGGACGAGATCAAAAGTTCAATGTCGGATAAAAAACTTAATTCACATAGTTTTTTCACTGACCCCCCCACCCCCTCTTAACTTAATTTGGTAAAAATTGATTGACCAATATAGGCGTATACAAAAATCGATGTCGGATAACAAAATTTTCAGTGATTTTTACCCCCCCCCCCCCCCCCCCCCCCCCACCCCCGAACTATTTGAATTAAGTTTTTTATCCGACATTGAACTTTTGATCTCGTCCCTAATGTTTAAGATATTGAAATGGGAATGGCTATGGTAATATGAAGGAAGGGGTCTGGTGGATTAATTCGACACAGAATTACATCATAAAAGTTAGAAAAGTTTAAACAATGAACAGCGCGTTTATTCCAATTCGAATTTTGTGGACTTTCCCCAATCAGCCGATATTTCATATATCAAAGACCCTTGTGGACATTCGAGTTATCTTTCTTGTACTGTAGTTAGATTATAATTTGACAAGAAGTGAGTAACTGTGTATTCACCCTAATAATTTCTGTAATCAAAGTCTGTTTATTGCTAACATGACAGATATGTATATATACAAAATATTTTCAACAAGCTTTATAAGACTTGTTATTTACATCGAAACATAGAATCAGTATCGTCCGACTTGGTATTTACAGACACTAATCAGTGGCAGGGTAAAACCGGTTTTATGGGGGTATTCAAATATTCCCTTATCTATCCTGAACCTCTGTTGTATAAAACACAATTTAAAAGCAAATACAATATGCATGATTACCAAGAAGATGAAATGTTTAAAATTGTTGAACGGTACACTTATGCATTTCACATGCAGAACAGTTGTAGCTATGTACTACATATATATAAGGACCATGTATATGTAAGGATGATATTCTGGTCTCATTCAGATTGGTACGTTATGTCCAAGAAGGCACGACTGTACTGCGGACCTTATTGGGATATTATCTTGGACTATTTTCACGCTGCTACACGCTATTTATTGGTGTATTTTGTAGCTTCCAATTTCTAAATTTAGTAGTACCCTTCGACTGTTACAATTAAATCTTTAAATAGTTTTCAAAATTCAAGTCTGATTTTAATTTACTATAAAGAAACAGCTTTGAGTTATTATCAAAACTGTTAATTTTATCTAGTAATATTTTGCCCCAATTTGGCTTATTTGCCTCGAATAGTTTCAGAAAGGATTTTCAATCTTTAGTGTAAACAGTGGTTTTGTTTGTTTACGCCGTTTTCAGCACATTTGGCTATTTCGCGGCGGTCAGTTTTTATTGGTGGGAGAAGCCGGAGTATCCGGAGAGAACCACCGACCTTCGGCAGGAAAATTGGCAATCCTTGTCAATTTAGATCGGAGTCGAACACACCTCGCCACAGGTGAGATTCGAACTCACAACCCCAGTGTTGACAGGCTAGTGATCATTAGTAGTCGTGACGAACTACCTAGACCACTCGGCCACCGAGGCCCCAGTAACAGTGGTAACATTGTAACAAAGTCTGGACATGCATATACAATTCTGAAAGAAGACCAACTACAGACCATTCATCCAAAGTTTGGTCTCAATCACCCCCAGTAGTTCCAGAGAAGAAGACTTTAAAATATAATTTTCATATTTCTAGTAACGTCGGCCATATTGTTGCATGGATGCTCAGATTCCAAGACACAGTTTTTATAGGGAATCACAAAAGTTTGATCCAAATAGGCCCAGTGGTGTCAAAGAAAGAATATTAAAATATAAACGTCTACAGACACGACGGAGGACAACGTACAACGAATAATGGCAATAGCTGATATGGAAGTTTGGTCCAGGTGAGCTAAAAACCAGGATTTAACAAACCACTGCTATGTGTCTGTACCAAGTATCTATGTCGATTTTATGTGTGTCTTTTCGTTTGGAAGCCTGTTGATTGGTATGTCATTGTTGACATTTCCTGAATGGAATCCTTTTCGAATCATTCATCAAAATGTTTAAGCTTAATATTTATATGTATAATATTTTGTTTGTTTGTTTAGTTGGGATTTTACGCCGTTTTAAGCACATTTGGCTATTTCGCAGCGGCCAGTTTTTATTCGTGGAGAAAGCCGGGGTACCCAGAGAGAACCACCGACCTTCGGTAGCAAAATTGGCAATCCTTGTCAATTAAGATCGGAGTCGAACACATCAAGCCACAGGTGAGATTCGAACTCACAACCTGAGTTTTGACAGGCTAGTGATCATTAGTAGTCATGACGACGTACCTAGACCACTCGCCCCTTGCATGTACTAGTTATATAGGAAGACAATGCGATTTTCTGCTTCCATGAAAAAAGGGTTTTCGCTTTACCCTTTTTGTCATTTTTAGTTCGCCTCAACGAAGTTGAGATGGACTATTGGAGTACCCCGGCGTCCACGTCCGCGTGCGCGTCCACAGCCGGTTCTCAGTTACTTGTTGACATAGGGTCTCATATTTTTGTGTGCAGGTGCATGATGAAGAGACTGGTCATGTGACACGAGATGAAGGTCACATGATTCATATTAGACGTTTGACTGGCTTTTAAGTTTTATGTCAGAAATCATTTACAAAGTGACCTACAATCATATTACTTAATGTTAGGGTGCATCTCAGGGAGTAACACAGCCTCCCACCAAAATTTGGTCACTCTTACCTCCTTATTACGCTTCATTGACGCAGGTTAAGTTTTAGGTCCGAGTTCAGTTCTCTAATACCAAGCGACCTATAATCATATTACTTGCTGTAAGGGTGCATATCTGGGAGATACACAGCCCCACATCAAAATTAGTAGGGGAACGAGGTGAACTTTGTAATCCTAGATTTCTGGTTTAATTTGTTCTTCAACTCTTTGGATTATTGTTCTTGGTGTTTCGACATTTTAGGCCCTATAAGCACAATTAAAGAGTCCTAAATCGACGAAGTTCTTGAGCATCGAAATTGGCATCAAAGCCTGAATTTATTTTAACATAGTGATTTTGTTTAATGGTTTTAAGACACTTTGAGAGCAATTTGCTGTATTATGTTGGAGGTAGTGCTGTATTGTGTTGAGGGGTATGTTGGGGGGGGGGGGGGGGGGGGGGGGTAATTGCTGTATTGTGTTCGGGGTATTGCTGATGGGTAAAATTTATGTAATAATTAATGCGCATGTAAAGAAATAACTTTTATCTTGAAAAAATTCTGACATCAACATATATGTATACATATAAAATATACTTTTTCTACAACTTGGTTACCATGGTTACCAATCAAGAAACATTAACATTTAACATAAATATAATGAATAGTTTAAACAACCATTAGTAAATTGGTCTTTTGTTGAAAATTATGATAAACTATTACTAAATGAGTCTTTTGTTTAAATCAATGTATCAGTGAAATTAATGTCAGTGACGAGAGCCGTCTAAAGTCATTCGCTGGTCATTATTTCCGACAGACACTGTTTGACTCATTATCGCTAGACATCATTATGATCCGCTCATCTAATAAGAGAGATCCTTGGCTAGCAAATTTGTTCCTAAAATATTTTAATACTAAATCTTCATAATACAAAACCGAACTTTTTTGTTTTTAAGATAATCAAGTGATTGTTACTTTACAAAGATTAGGGAGCCAATATTCCGGCTAAATATCAATGGCTACACAATAAATGTTTGACGGGATGTTGTCTCACAGATTAACAGCCCATATCCTTTCATTTCCATATTGCTAATGTGCTGCTAGCAGTCATGAGCTGTTCTAGTTTTATTTTTATTTTTTTGCAATTTTTGTCGGGACCCAAACCTGCACTTTTAACAGATATATCTTCCACCACATTGCAATAGTGAATATATGCAAAACACAAGATTGAAAAGAAAAGTTACTGGCCGTCTTCTCAAGTCCTAAACAAGGACTTTAAATCCACTTTTCAAAGAAATATTTGAATTAAACGCTGATCTAGGAGAACGGTCTGTCCCACCCACATTGGAATCAAAGTCGAGCCTTGAGTGATCTGTCCTATTCTTCTCAAAGACCAGTCTTTAGAGGAAATATAGTCTGCTCAATGATAGCTATCAAATGAAATCAAATCATGTGTATAAGACAAATTAGACGAAATAAAATTACAAAATACAGACAAATGCTTTAAAAAATCTTTTTTCATAAAGTACAATACTGTTCTGATGCTTGGAGACATCCCAAAAATATCACCGGAATCCTACACCAGGTCTTGGGCAACTTTTAACACGACGTTGTTTTGAGGGACAGTAAATCGAATTTTCTTTCATCACTTTTTGGAGCTACCCAGACCACGCCCCTCCCAACCAAAGCTCTTGATAAACTAATACACTAACTTGCAAACTCCGGTACAGTGACCATATCCGTGCGAAACGTGTTGAAAATCCCGTAGAAAATTACAAATAAGAGCTTATTTTTTGTAGTTTCGCCTTTCCAAGGTTTTACATAAATTATCCAAAACTTTGGTAACAAAATAAAATCATTGTTATTGCGTTTCAACGTACGCTGTAATGAGCAAAAGATACATTTTCCCGAAAGATTGGTTCATAAATCTTAAGACACAATATATTGTGGAAAAAATCCCGACAATACTTCACCTGTCATAGTTACAATGTTATAAAATAATTTTTGACATATATGCATAAAAATATATATGTACAGGTACCGTATTTCCTTGACAATCTGTTTTAATGAATAATGCATTAACTAGGTTTTCTGACAAGAAAAGTAATTAATTTACACAAAAATATCACAAATCATTGACAAAACCGACATGTCGGCAAACAATTCTGACCGGGGCAGTGTGTCATACCATAGTGCAATCAACTGAATGGAATGTGATCGTCTATTTTTTTTTACAGTAAAGCAATGAACTTATTTTATTTTAATATGTCTTGCTTTTAATCTATTTTTTATCTGATATAACTAAAACTGTGAATCAATTAGAATAAGGGCAATATTTAAAAAATAACATTGATGAGGTTAATTCAGCTATTTTAAAAATTGATGAACTTTTTTGAATAGGAAGACCTAGAAATTAGGAATAGAAAATATCACTCAGGTATATCATAATGTTTTTCTGATATACAACAGACAATGACAATCTGGAATTTTGATGGATAAAACTGATAGTGTTTAACTGCTTTTAAAAGAAAACATTTTTATCAATCACAATCTTAAAGTTAAATATTGTTAGTCCATTAAAAATACTGTTTTAAATTTACAACAACCCCTTGGCTATATGTAATTAAAATACTAGAAAACCGGTTTTTGTCAATGGAATTTAAACTTTTCTCTACAAACTTTTAGTTTTAATGTTTTAAAATTCCAGAAGCTTATTAACTAAATGTGAGCGCGATCTGGTCAGTTGTAAAAACCAGTAAAGGTGACAAATGCTTACACTTTTTAATTCAAATTTTTAACAAAAAAGAGCGAAAAATCAGACCTGCCGAAGTGCTAAAGAAACTTCAATTCACGCTAGGTGCAGCACTTGTCAGAAAAATCCACTGAAAATGTTGTGTAAGGTATCTTATAGATGTTTAAATGTTAAATTTTTAGTAACCCAGTTGTTAACTAACTTCCGGTAAAAATAGCCCCTCCTTACGTTTGGGTTCGGATCAAAGACATGAAAAATGAAAAAATATATTGTTTATCTGTCATTAATACACATGATATGTTAGAAATATCAACTAAATAAATAAATGTCATGTCTTGAATATAAAACATTTTTTTATTAGAATTAGTACATTTTTTTCCCATTGCGAGTCTTGATTTCTTGATGTCTATGTCCAATCTGTTCGCAGTATAGTAGTTAAAAAACTGGCTCTGTTAAAACGTTACAAGGACTTTCTGAAAAAGAATGTAAAAAGATGTTCAGTAAAGCTGTACTCCTCATGGAATGTGTCAACCTTTTATCAAAAATGTTTTTGACTAAACATGTAAAAAAGTTAATATATTGATAAAAAAAACTACTCCAGTTCTATAACATCTGCTGCTAAACAACTTTTGCGACATATTTTACGTTTGACATGTTTATTTTTGCGTCTGGTTTGTAATAACATATTTTAGTTTGCATAGTTCATGACAGTAATTGTAACATCAATAGGCTCACATCATAAAGGTCAATTAACTAGTAGTATATTTTTTCGATAATTTTTAAAGATCTTTAACAACAAATGAAACAGACGTTAAATGACAATATTTTGTTTTCCTTTGCTGAAAATTTCTGTAAACAAATTACAGATCGCAAAAGTACAAATATTCAAGTCTACTTTCGAGCTTTCTGTTTTGAAAAATGTACTAATCAAGATAATTCAAACAGTGTTTTTCACCACGTACTCATACTGCCTTTATTCCAGAAGTTTTAGAATCTGCTTTTTCCAGTTTTCTCCCCCCTTTCCCCTCAAACATTTGGAATCTGTTTTTTTCGGTTTTCTCCCTTGCCCTCCCATTCCCCTCAAACAGTTGGAATCTGCATTGTTCAGTCTTCTCCATTGCCCCCCCCCCCCCCCTTTCCACTCATACATTTGGAAACTGCTTTTTTCCAGTTTTCTCCCTTGCCTGCCATCTTCCCCATCAAACAATCAAATGATTGCCCCCATAAAAATGAATGAACGACATTTATTAAGTTGTAAAATGGGTTTCCATTTGCTAAGGAAGTACATATTAAACAATTAGGATGTCGAGATTATGACATTAATCATTAAACAAAACATAAGTTTCTATTTATGTAAGTCTGTGTTCTATTTTGTTTATTTATAAGTAATCTTAGCTTCTCGGTCTTCAGCAGGTCAAGATCACCAGTGTAAAGGAGCAGGTGACAGTTTCTACCTTAGTTTAGGTCTATAAATTTTGTGCATAATGATAATTGAAAAGGTATTTAATTCTCAACAGAAGACACCAAATAATAACTTAAATTTTTTATAAATATCATGTAGGTCTTTAACTTTGTGCACGGCGAGTAAATATGAAGCTAGCTCTATAATGAAAGTTTGTTTTGAAGGGACAAATGGACAGCTTTTTTTCAATAAAAAAAAAAAAACACACATGCCAAATTTTGATGGTTAGGTGCAGTCCCCATACCCTTTATTTTAATTGGTACGCATCAAAATAATGGATTTTGAGCATGGTATTCTCAGCTATTTAGCAGGAATTATGCAATGAGGCTAAGAATTGGGGTAAAAATCAGAATTTTTTAAAATTTCTGCCGTCAAATTAAAAAAATAAAACCACTCCTTTAAAAATTTGTATTCTATTAACTGTTTAGGAAAGATATGATATTAAACTTTGACTTAAAGTTTATTTAAAATTAATAACTATTTATATTTAATACAATCACAAGGTATTATGAACAAAATTCAAATACATGATGATTTTGTAGAAAATTTTGTTGTGAAAACTGTCATGTACCCCCTAAAATATAACGCGCAAAAGACATATATTAAAACCAAAATTAGTTCTGTCAACAATAATGAACAATGATGCAACTTTTTAAGATATCATTCTCAAAATATGTTTTTTTTCATTTTTTTTGTGGTAGTTGGTTTAACCTACACTGATAATTATTTTTCGGATAAATTGAAAGACGAAGGTCGAAGTTTAAACTTTGTGACAACGTCTTTTTGATAACTTGGATATATGTACAATGACTTAAATTTTGTTACAATAAGATGGATATTTCATGGTTTGTGCTAAAATACGATGAGGTGAAATTCTATTTTATCTCATATTGGCTTGATTTAAAATCATATCGTCTTGTAGACGACCTTGTGTAGCTTGTAAACGAGTCCTCATCCCTGTTATTTCTTTACAAAAGTGACCTTGAATGCTAATCTTGACGTAATATATTGCTTATATTATTTTCATACATTTCAGAAAAGATTCCTTTGTTGTTTTGTCAGTCAGACGGCCTTGATTTAAATGGGACCGTATGCACAACAGTGCTAGAACCCCCCTTAATTGGAATGCTTATCCGGAACATTTCCGCTCTCCCAGCTAGGCTTATAATGAAAAATCTGTATTGCATTCCCAAAACCCATTCATTTCCATACTTAAATCTTATTTCGCAAGCCCAATTTAAAGAAAACACAAATATGAAGTGGTTTGCAATAATTTTTTTTACATTTAAAAACAAGCACATATATTTAACATCAAAGTGAAACTTTCTGTCCATTATTTCTGTATCTTGGACGTATCCCAAACCAAATCGACAATTATCTCGGATCACTAGAATACCTCCGGATCTGAATCAGACCAAATTAAAGAGGTTGTCCTCCGGTAAAACAATTTTTATCAAAAATATAGTGCGTTAAATCTTTAATGCTTAGGCTGTGTCCCATTTTGTCTGTTCGCTTTATGTGTTTACACATTACTCTTCTTTTAAACTAAGTGTTTGTAAATGCATTCGGCTATCAAATATGAACCAAATAAAGTTCCACAATTGGTAAAAGTAACTTCCATCTTTGTATAATATGCATTTAGTATAATGAATCCAAACTTCCCTTGAATTTCTCCTTGTACAACAGGTAAATTGGGTACAGTTTTTGTTTTGTGAGATTTGCTTCTTTCAGCAAAATTTAACTATCACCACTAATGGGTATTCAGATTTTTTTACTCTAGAGAGAGTAGTCAAACAAGGGGACAGATTAGGACCCGCATTATTTAATTATTTTATTAATGACCTTTATAACATTTTTAATAGCTCATGCGACCCAATTGTTCTAGAACAACCAAACATTACATGCCTGATGACCTTGTTATATTGTCTAAATCCCATGTTGGGGGGGCTTCAGGAAACGTTAAACAAATTAGAAAAATATTGTCATGATTGGCAGTTAACAGTAAATCTAAAAAAGACTAAAGTCATGGCATTCCAAAATAAATATTCCCCTATGGACACATTATATTATAAGATACAAATTTTTTCTGAAACTAGGGAATATAATTTTCTAGGTAACATTATTAATTTTAAAGGTAATTTTATAAAACTCAATACTAGAATTGTCAAAGAAAGGCTTGAACGCTCTATTTGCCTTAAAAACCACTTTACTAATTTTCAAAGTGTTCTTGTTGAACTAGCATGTAATTGTTTGATACCCTTATTAGACCGATATTATTATATAATTGTGAAATATGGTACTCAGAAGAATATCTCCCTATTATGAGAGCTGCTGAAAGAGCAGCTAGAAACAGTTTAACATGTGACACGCTTGCTCTAGAAGAAAAAAAGTCTTACGAGAAAATACATAATAGATATTGTAAAACAATTCTTGGTATTAAAAAAAACAGCCAGTAATTTAGCAGCAAAGTCTGAATTAGTAAGGCTCCCCTTAGATTCCTATATAAAAAGACAAAATGTTAGTGTATTTTTGTAGATTAAATAGTGATAATATTAATCCTTTACTGAAGGAGGCATATAACATTAATAAAACACTAAATGATGATGGTGTTCATACATGGTATACAGTTGCTGTAAATATTTTTTTAAGAAATTGATTTGGAAATAAATGCCAATGTCAATTTTAATAAACCATTTCATACAATTAAACATAACCTACAGTTAAAATTTTAAAAGGCCATGCTTCAGATGTATTCTGATAAAACTTTAGACAAATTATCCAAAATAAATTATAGTTCTTAATTATTTTTATACAGTAAGCTCAAATCAACATTAAAAATGGAGGACTCTTTGAGAAACCAAACAAGCTTTAAAGCGAGACAACTCCTCACAAAATTTAGGTTAAGTGATCATAATCGAAATATTGAACTCGGAAGATATAAAAATATTCCCCAGATAAAAGACTATGTAACATCTGTCAAGAAATCGACGAGGAATACTACTTTTTCTTACATTGTAAATTAAATGCTCAATTAAGAAATTCTTTTTTTTCAAAATGTTATTAAAATAAATCCTTATTTTAAAGATGACGATACTGAAGCACAAATCTTTGCCATTCTTAATCCTAGATTCCAACTTTTACCACTTTTCAATGACTTTATAAAGCGTTTAATGGAAATGCGAACATAAGGTCCGCATCGGTCAAAGTTTAACATTATGTGTTGCTGTTGTATACATTCATTCACTTATATATGTCTTGTACGTTGTGTTTATGTTAGCTTGGTGTTGACTCTTCCCTTCTGCAGTATTGATTATTAAATTTAAATGTTTTGTATTGTTCACCAATTAACCAAATCAGGAATGAATGGTTATGAATGAGAGTGATTTATGAGAGTTTAAACAGTTATATTTTATATACACAGTATTGATTTATGCCCTCATGGGGCTCATGATTGAATAATAAAATTTACTTTACTTTACTTTACTTACTTTACTTTGTATTTGCTTAACCCATATGGGTATAATTTGCTAATAAAATTATTATATAATTAAAGCGCATGTTAAATGTGAATTAGAAAATCGGCCGTTTTTTCCAATCATTCATGCTTTCAGTATCTCAGAACATATACCTCAAAAATGATTTGGAAATACGACTTCCTCTTCCGAGATGCCGCAATAAACCAGATACAATGTCTGTATCCTACAAAGGGGAACAGATCTTCTGTTTCTTGCAAATATTAGATTAGATTTTTTTCTACATCCCCTAAGCAATTTATTTCCACGAAAGCCTTACGAAGCAAAGGAAGGAAGAAATTTGAAAAAAGGTAGGCCCTAAAATTTGGTTGAAAAGGCAGGTTCAACAATGTAATGTTAAAACACAGGACTGAATATCACTTTGAATCAAATAGTGGCCGGGATTTATTTTGGGGGAAAGTTTGCGCTCATTGATGTCGTGGAATAAAAATTTCAAGATTCAAGATCACTTCCTTTATTGTCGCCAACGAAAATAAAAAAAGTTGCTCCATTATCAAGTGAAATAAACACATCAAATGATCTCACGATTAAATATAAAATTCCTATCAAAATTGCAATTGTTCTTAATCATTTTCTACAAAAAATACAGAAATATAAAACTGTTTGTAGCTATCAGTCTTCCAAGAAATTTAACTTAATTATAAACCTTTTTTTGGCAATCATTTCGCGACAGTTACATGATATATTAAACCGCCATTTTGTTTTACACTTGCAAGGTGACCCTGTTCACACTAAGATGATTGTCAACTGTCAATCAAACCGTGTTATATAAGATCAATCAAAGTCTTGTTTGTTAATTTTTTATAATGTACCTGACAACTTGTAGATATAATTATGTATAAAAACATATTTGGCTCAGAGCATCAAACTTTCATTGGAATTGAAAACATTACCTCTGCAAAAAAAATGCGACTTAATATTGTTTCCGCTATGTATAATTTCATTCTGGATATCTTTAAGGCAAAAGCATAAAGAGTTCCGAAATTTTTACATTTTTAGGACATTTAATTGAATAATTATTGAACGGGTATGGATATAACATATGATATGCCATAAATCATGCAAATTGTGACAAAGATTGATCAATTGCTCCTAAATAATCCTTGAATACCGAGACAACTGCATGGTATACTTATGATAAAAACACTGGATCCATGAACACGTGGCTGTTTATCCTGTTAACATAAACATATTGCTGTTTATCGAATTTACATACAAATATGGCTGTTTATCAAGTTTACATTAACGCATGATGTTTATCGAGTTTACAAAAAAACATGTCTGTTTATCGAGTTTTACATAAACAGATGGCTGTTTATCGAATTACATAAATACATGCCTGTTTTCCGTGTTTAAATAAACACATTGCTATTTATAGAATTTAAATACACCTGACATGGCTGTTTATCAAGTTTACATAATCACATGGCTGTTAATCGAGTTTACAAAACACATGTCCGTTTATCGAGTTCTACGTAAACAGATAGCTGTTTATCAATTTTACATAATTACATGCCTGTTCATCGTGTTTAAATAAACATATTGCTGTTATCAAATTTACATACACCTGAAATGGCTGTTTATAAGTTTACATAAACACATGGCTGTTTATCGAGTTTACAAAAACGCATGTCTGTTTATCGGATTTTAAATAAACACATTGCTGTTTATCGAATTTACATACACCTGGCATGGCTGTTTATCAAGTAAACATAAATACGTGGCTGTTTATCGAGTTTACAAAAGCACATGAATTTTTATAGAGTTTTACATAAATACACTCCTGTTCACCGTGTTTTCATAAATACATTGCTGCTTATCCAGTTTACATAAACACGTGTCTGTTCAACGTGTTGACATAAACACATGTTTATTAACTGTGTTCATAAATACGTTCTCAAACATTTGGATTTTTGATACGGTTTTGTAGCACGTACCTAATGTCCATAAATATGCCAAGCGCTTAAAACATATATACTGCATATGTTGTAAACATATCTAAAATATTTTGCAATGTAAATAACATATTAATACATGTATATTAATCTCCACATAAACGATCACGATTAAAATAAGACCTAGCAGGATTGTTGAGATTAAAACCGACGAATCGTACGTGTATGTTTAAAGTAATTTTATCCATTTTTCATGTTTTTATTCATATTTGGAAACTAATATTTCATTTGAATTTTTTGGCATTTCTTGTTTTAGATTTTCAAAATATTCGGTATTTCGAGCAAATGAAAAATTCTATTTAAAAAAATCTCTTATACTGCTTCAATTATATATTTTTTCATCGCAGATGAATCTGTTCGGAAAGATATCACTTATAGTATGTCCCACGCATGTTATATGAAATTATACAGCTGATGATATTTATTATCTGATGTCAGGTTTCACTGAAATTTTCTATATACAAACAAACATGACAACAATACTTCCTGTAAAACGAAAAAGAACATAACTTTTCAATGTTTTTAATAGGAAATGGATTTTGCCGGAAAAAATAAAGCTTAAAATTTCGTTTCAGCTGTATGTTTGTTTGACCTGTAAACAATCCTATGTACTTTATTTCATGCAGGCAGTTTCTATATCCATTTGGATTTAAGGCCCGTGTTCAATTCAACATTGTTTTCGCTTCTAATGCTGTCAAGCAACATCCAGAAAATCTGAATCACTTTGTCATGTGTTTGTACCAATTTAAAAGCAACCATTAGATGTTTTAATGGGGGCATGGAAGATTCTGGATGCACAAAAGCCATCTTTGATACTCATTTTTTTCAGCAATATTCATCAGCATGTACTTTTTAATCTGAAGTAATATATAATCCTGTATTTTTTCACAATTTTTAACATGTTTTTTTTTTTTTACAATTCAATCCATGCACCCCCCTCCCCTACTGTGTGTCTTTTTTCAAACTGAAAGTGGTTTTTCGGGAATATTTCAAACGTTTCTTTAAAATACAGATAAAAAGTATACTAGTATATAGCTGTAATGAGTTATTGTGTCGTCAACTATATATCTTACGAGAGCTGATTTTTCCAATTTCTATGTGCATTTCACTGATTTATGACGTCAATACAAACTGTGACTTTACATAATTTATGCAAGTTCTTTTTCCGAAAGTTTGATCCGTGTTCACTTTTAAGACATACCGAACGGTACGTAATTTTAAATGTACATAATACAATCAATACTGACGGGCAGACAAGGATAAATCTAAATGCCCCTTCCACATTCTTGGACGGGGCATAAATATGAGCCTTACACTTTCATAACGATTGACTCGGTTAATTTGGGTACAACTTCAAATGTTCTTGACCTATAGTTCTAAATTAAGTTATTTGAACGAATTAATATCGTCATTTATTCAGGATGTGTATTATCTGAATAAGCTGAAAGTTTGATATACTTACTTATCGACACACTTACCGCAATTATGTATAATTCAAGGTCACGGGTGATTTATACATATGATATAGGTAAATTCCCCGAATCAATGATTAGGCGGAATTTTGAGGATAAATCAATTTTCAAATTTTCAAAACTAGCTATTCTACCGTGCAATTGCTTAAATTCCTGAGGTATTGTCGTCTATAAAAAAAACCCGTAGCCAATGTGTCAGTCAGAGAAAAGATGTCACTTTCCACTTCTTTAGAGGGATGGATCGGGAGCTACACCCTTTTCTCTTTGTAGGAAAAAGCTACAAAATCGGTGTTCAAAAGCGAATGAAAATTACAAGTAACCTTCTTTTTCAACATAGCTAAAAGTATTATTAAAAGTTATGGTGTCCACAACGAACTCTTAATATTTAAATAATAACAATTTGTATAGGTCTTTAAAACTTAAATGACGATTTTCCCCTTTAACATAAATGAAATCTAATATCAATTATGATTTAAATGACATATATATATATATTTGCGTTGTTTCCTCAATATGTTACGGTGATATCCTATTTAACTACCCGCGTGGAAATCTGATCCATTTTTTTTTAAACTGGAAGTATTCCAAGAATGTTAAAGGATGAAAAATTAATTCATATAAACTTTACATACGTTACACTACTAAGAGTCGATAACCTTGATTTTCATATGTAAACAGTTTGTTTGAAAGCCGCTGCATATCTAAACCGGATAAAAGTATGTACACATCTCCGTTTTATACGAAGGATTTTATAAATCTGTTTTATGAAATCAATGAATGTTGTCCTTTCAATTTAGATTTCTATCAACCACATGTACTTCCCCGATACGTGATACATATTATTCAATGCTACCAATTCATTCTTCCTGGTGATATATATTTTTGTGAGAAAACAGACTTTTGAAATGTTTCTGTGCAGCGATGAAAAAACTATATCGAGTCCACCTGTGATACCTATTAGACCTACAGATACCTGAAACACGGGATCCCCATCTAACGACATATCCGGATTTCTGATTAAAATTTCTCAGAACCTAAAATAAAAAAGAGCAGCGCTTTTCTGTGCATTCCCTGTGCTCTGAATTAAGCCTGATATAGAATTAAGGGGACCAAATGAACAGAAAGTGCATGACCGAGGTGAAAGAAACTAAAGTAAAGAATTTAAAACTTATTGGATGATTAAAAGAATGACATTTCTTTACATTATTTGTTTTCCCTTTTCATGCATTTGTACGGCTTTAAAGTGTTCTTATCCTAGAAATAACTTATTCTGTCCTTAAATCATAAATGAAACACTAATGACAGATCTCCGAACGCACCTTAGCCAAAAAAACTGACAGCAATACAAAATGAAAAAATATGAATAAATAAAAAACTCATGTACAGAGCATCAAACAATATATTACATGGCCGGAATATTAAACAAATAATAACATCATTTTTGTCAATTTACAACGCGTTTTATGTGTCATCCCTTGACTTTTTTATACGCTTGTTTTGAGCTGTGGTCCATTAACTGCCTGACCTATGTACTTTATTATATCAAACTCGAGTCAAATGACAACCAGACTCATTGTCAAACTGCGAAACAAAAAACAAAACAAAGCAAAAAAACCCCAAAAATTACAGATAAAATTTACTGATAAATAAAATGTTCTTTTTTCTGATTGCGGATTATTCTTGACTAAATGTGCAGCTGTAACCATCTGTACATTCCGTCTATATAGTCCTGCAATACTATGATTACTCTCTAGTCTAGGAATCTTAGATTTTATACTTAGATCCGATTTCGGGTCTTATATCAAATTTTGACTTTGGTGGAGGAGGGGTGGCATTTCCATATTTACGGACTTGTTGCAACCTTTTTTAGTATATTTTTTATTTATTTGAAAGCACATTTATACCCATCAGGCATATAAACAAAACAGATATAGAACAATGACAAAAAAGAAAGCATGTAGTACCGTAACATGTTCTGTGGTCAGGGTGGTTAGATAGGCTCGTTAATGAAGGTAAAACTTCGAACACAGATGTTTTGACATAATCATGACAATACAACACATTTTAATAAAATCTTTAATCTAATTTCTCTACAAAACCTTAGTTTATGGGATTTTTTAAAACATTTATTCCTAATTTGTCTTAGCTTAAATCATTATATAAAAATATTGTCATCAAAATCTTTCAGATAACATTTATACATGGATACCGAAAGTGTGTAAATTATTTAATCTGCATAAAAATCTCATTTGTGACAATTTGATTTATCAGCTTCCCACGCAAAGACTAATTTTGTACTAATTCGGTACATTTATGTCATTATTTTAAAATAAAAATACGACCCACAATAAGTTTTCGAGATTCTTCCGCTAGGAGTATGTTCAACAGAATTTGAGAGGACAGAATTCGGAGTACTTTGTAGAGTGACGTCTGATTAAAAACACTATGTTTATATGGATTTAAAGGACACTTATTTCAGAATTGTAAACAATATTATGAGGAATTTTAAAAGAATGATGTTAACAAAAAAAATAATATATTTAAACAGACCAAGATCTGATGCGTTATAATGATGTTGTCCCTTTATTAAAATGTCTTCATGGTTGCTGAGGAGAGCGGACTATGAAGCTGCATAAGACGTCGTTTCAATTTGTTTATGTTATTTTTTTTTATATTTTTCTGCATTATTTGTGCAAAATTTATTGTTTTAAAGATTTCAACCCTTCTTCGGTATAACTGTACTTTCATTAATAAAAGTATAATCCCGTACTGCCTTGGACAATCATGTTTTCTACTTAAGTACGCAAATTTTCAGGTAACTGATGAATGATTATCAAGAAGTACGAAATAGCTGGGAAATATTTTATAATATGAAGTGGCATACTTAGAAATAAAACAAGCGGAAGAACATATAAATAAAAATAAAAATTCGTAAGGGTTCCGCGGAACCCAGTGTCTCGCCTACTTTTGATGTTGTCTATATTTTCAGTGTGATAGGTGAATGCACATAATAGAATGCAATGTTAAGTCCATTTATACGTAAAAAACTGAAAAACAGAAATAAATATTTTACAAAATTTTCTCCTGGATACAATCTTTATATCATAAACAAGCTTCTGTCCAAATTTGGTAAAATTCCTGGATAGTTTAAGAAAGTTATTAAAATTTTAAAAACTTTAACCACAGAGTGAATGTAATGTTTCCTGGCAGAAAAACTAAGTCCATTTATAAGTAAAATACGGAAAATTTTTTTTTTTTTTTACTAAATTTACTTCTGGATACTATATTATGATCATAAACAAGCTTCTGTCCAAGTTTGGTACAAATCCAGGATAGTTTAAGAAAGTTATTAAAATTTTGAAAACTTTAACCACAGAATGAATGTAATGTTTCCTGGCAGAAAAACTAAGTCCATTTATAAGTAATATACAGAAAAACTGGAATTTTTATTTTACAAAATTTACTTCTGGATACTATCTTATGATCATAAACAAGCTTCTGTCCAAGTTTGGTACAAATCCAGGATATTTTAAGAAAGTTATTAAAATTTTAAAAACTTTAACCACAGAGTGAATGTAATGTTTCCTGGCAGAAAAACTAAGTCCATTTATAAGTAAAATACGGAAAAACTGGAATTTTTTTTTTACAAAATTTCCTTCTGGATACTATCTTATGATCATAAACAAGCCTCTGTCCAAGTTTGGTAAAAATCCAGGATAGTTTAAGAAAGTTATTAAAATTTCAAAAACTTTAACCACAGGGTGAATATTTGTGGACGCCGCCGACGACGACGACGACGACGACGACGACGACGGAATGTAGGATCGCTATGTCTCGCTTTTTCGACAAAAGTCGAAGGCTCGACAAAAAATCTGAAAGATTCCATTGACAAACTCTCCATATTTCTTCAGTCATATCTGAAAGATTCATTGACAAACTCGCCATATTTCTTCAGTTATTGAGTTCGAAGTTCGAGTTGTTATTCGTGTCTTTTTCGTAAACATATTTACTAAGACTCCCTGGCTGTAGGGGTCTTCAGAGAACGGAGATATAAAAGATATTAACATTTATTTTGATACTTTTGTCTCGTGGTGGATATTTTGGTCTCTTGTTTTGTATGATTGTAAGTTAAAAGTTAACTCGGGGTCAATCGTTCATTCACAACTTTCGTTAATTGAACGTAGATATTGACAACCTATTTATGGCAAATAGAACAAACAATTTAACGATGAATAGGATATAGATCTATGTTTTATCTACCTTTCAATTCTTAATGTAGTTTTCGTATAATATTGGTCGCGTAAAGATAATCGCATCGTATTCAAGGGTGAACAAGTCTTTAGAATAATTCAGGAATTAATACCATCCCCAAATAGAAATGAAACCATTCACACACACACAATAAAGTCATACAGGTTTTTCAAGACCTGGACCTACCCTGTTAAATAACTGTTTACTTGGCACTCAAATAAGTTGATTACATTTGTTAACGATTCATTTTTTCAATTATCCTTTCTACTAACTCTCGACCTAATAAGGATTTATTTTCTTACGCCACACCAAATTGATTTTTAGTTCTTTGGATTTTTGGATGGCAAAAATATGTGCGAGCGAGCAAAATTTTAATTCTAATTTTTGTTTTTGAGTACTAAAACCGGCGGCACATATTCTTTTAATTAAACTATTTCAAAAATGGGAAAAAAGAATCCCAATTTTTACCAAATTTCAGGAGCGGGCAAACCATTTTTGAAATTTTGTAAAAATTCAATTTCTAGAAAAAATGTTGAATTTGGGGCGAATTTTCAGCATTTTTGCAAAAGGGAGCAGCAGAAAAAAAAATTCTTAACATTTATAGTCCAAAAATCGGAGCGGCAAAATTCAAAGAACTAAAGATCAATTTGGTGTGGCCTTATATAATCCAACTTTAATGAACGTACATTATACACGTCAAGATATGACAAGCTATATCCAAGTGTTACGTAACTCTTTTTTCCATTAAATTCAATGCACAAAACATTTAGAGTAACTACCCCAAATTAAACTTCCCTAATACCCTTCACTAGTACAAGTTTTACATGTATAACAACATCCTGGGGCATAATTTGCATAACTCGAACAAAACAACATTTTCGGATGGGTGACATGATAAAAATCGTTACACATTGCTTCTTTGTTATCAATGACATACTTTATAAGAACAAAACAATTAAACAGAAGTCTCAAGGTTTAAACTATATACTTTACAATATTGTCTATATAAGATATTGTATGGTTGTTGATGGTATGTCTGCGGGTTGTCGTACTTGAATTAGTATGCTCTTTTAGGGCTGTTATTCACGTAGTGTAATAACTGTAATTGCATATATATACTACATGCATAAGGATCAAGAAAACCTACGTAAAGAAATTTGCAGTTCAAATACTACTCAATGTTATTCTGGCGAAAATCATTCCAAATTAAAATTTATAAAGAAATCTTATCTTTTTTTGTCAATTTACGAGCAAACACAGTGAAAAAAAAGAATTAAACAAATGTCCCATATGCAAAACGGCTACATGTTATAAGAGCAGTTTACAGTTTAATTTCTACGAAATGAAAAGATCACTACTTTTGTTCTGTTCAAAGCCTTATTTATTTCCTAGAAAGATGACTGTGTGAATATTCCTAAAATAAATCCTTTAGTTACTTCTTAGAAAAATACCTTCAACTAGTAAGAAAGTAGTAATTAAGTTTCTGTGGGAGATATTTATCCGTTCAATAATTCATTCATCAGATGCTTTATTGAGATAAAAGACCTTCTTTTACGCTAATTGTAGAAAAGATATTAGCAGCTTCTTTCCCCTTGAGCTTTTCCTACATCAACAGCAATCTAAACAATTAAAAAGGGCCGCAAAAATCATGTTCAACTATAACAAAAAATTGTTCCTGTATATGAACAGTGTATGTTTCTGGGACAAATTTCCTATGACAAAAAGATCAAATGAAACAAATCGAATATTACATTAAACCAGTTTCACAGAAAAATTTTTTACCTTACAAAAGTACTAAATCAATTAGAAGAGGGTAAAACACTGGTATAGCTGCGTTTATGTGATTTTTAGTGGCGTAGTGTAATGTAAACAGTTGCGTCCAGAAAATTTGCCAAAAAAAATAAAAATAAAACAAAAGCCAAAAAAAAAAAAAAAACAAAAAAACAAAAAAACAAAAAAAACAAAAAAAAAACAAATCGAAGCTGGTTGCGATATTTTTCTACGGGAAATCACTTGTTTACAGTATTGAAGACCCTCGTACTAGCTACTTCCATGTCACAAAAGCCTTCGTCCACTGCCCGTTGTAATCAGCATTAATTATTTAAGGTAAAATTCACATTTCCATTTCATCAGAACCCGTTAGATTCCGAGGGGGGAGCACCCCTAGATCCCCTGCCCCTTGAGTAGCCCCATTCGATTCTTTGCTTCAAATTCAAATCTGTATATCAACGCCACTTATTTTTACAAACGCACATGCATGGTTACACAAATGTATAAACATTTTCGCACTTGCATACACACACGCAAACAGATCTGGAGAAAGTAAAACAATGGAACAACATGCTTATAAGACGTATATATCCTCTGGGCATACATAAAATACGCGACATACATACCGATCGCCTAAAGGAGGGAGGTGTTCTGTAATTGGATAATAAATTGTTAAGTGACATGGATAATTACAACCCTGCATGTTAATTTACCAATGAATCATATTTCATAAAGAATATATTTTGAAGAGAAAATATTTTGTACATATGAAATGACAATACACTCTAGAAATCTTGATCCTAAATAATCTAAAGAATTGGTATTTTGCGTTTATTTTTTTTATTATTCAAACCCATCGAACTTTAAAACGAAGGGTGTATAACCTCGAGAGGACTCGGGGCAGTTTGCAGCAAAATATGCATCGATATAAAGGCTAATCCATTCTTTACACCGAAACAAGGATAAATAGCGCACATAAAAAACACCGGCTAATCGAGACCAAGACCTACCCACACTAGAATATATGATTAAAAAAACATTAAGGGTTGAAGTATTAAAGCAGAGTGTAGCGGAGGTGGGTACATGGCAATGACCGTTGTTGGCACACACAAAAAGCAGTACTAAACCATGGCCACTGTGTATCATGTTTATCACATTTAAATTTTTCTACAAAAAATATGGGCTGCAAAATTTGAGAATCGACAAAATGTCTAATAATTATATAGTATGTTACTGAAATCAGTACCAACAATGACCAACAAAGGCCCCAGAAGTTGGACATGTCTTTGATAATCTGAGGAATTTCAAGACTTACTTGGCGGTTCGACTATATACCCATTTTAAACAAATAATATTGAATATTAAGCAAAATTCTTTAAACCAAAACCAACTAGAAATCTTGTATTTTTTAGATCAGAGAATCAGACAGTAATAAATTTATTGATCTATAAAGATAACAATGACAACATTTCTTGGTAAACGAATTTCCCATTTTGACGGGTTGACTTCCGAAGTACTCTTCCTTTATACACGAGAGGAATTGTACTTAATCACGTTGACCCTTTTCCTTCTCTATAGTTATTTCATTTATTTTTAAATTTATTAAATGTTTTGCTCGAAAAAATGGACGAGGCAACTGCATCCCCCACCTCCATGAAATTTACGGCCAAGCAGTAACAGTGAACACTGTAATTAGTGCTTCAGAATTTCTGTAGAAACTACAGCAGTGTTACTCTGTGTTTCTGTATAAACCACAGTAGTGTTACTCTGTATTTCTGTAGAAACCACAGTAGTGTTACTCTGTATTTCTGTAGAAACCACAGTAGTGTTACTCTGTATTTCTGCAGAAACTACAGTAGTGTTACTCTGTATTTCTGTAGAAACCACAGTAGTGTTACTCTGTATTTCTGTAGAAACCACAGTAGTGTTACTCTGTATTTCTGAGGCCACACACAACATCCTACATGAGAATATTTCAGAAAAGCAGTACAATGGCCACTATGGTCTTACGTTGAACCAGCAGCAACAATGACCATCATTATGGAGACTTTCTTCAAGGTAGAAGTACCATTAGCAGTACATCACATGGATGTATTTTTCTTCTTCTAAGAAGCATGAAGAAAATGTCTGCCTTAAGTTTTAAAAATGAATTTCGTGTTTGAAAACAAAAAATACGTTCCAATAAAATGACAACTTTTATGGCTATATGAAGTCAGTTATTTCTACCCTTGTAAATTTTATTCTGTCTCGACAATAAAGACATTAAAATATGACAGTAATACATTTATTGATCTACAATAAAATGCCCTTCACTTGTGACAATTATTTCTACTGTTTTGTCCTATTTAGCGTATAGAAAATACAATTAGATCATATAAAATAATACATACGGTTTCAACCCCATTCCCCAACCTTCCCGCATTTTCCAGTAGAGTCGATAATTAATTTGCTTATTTTAGCTTAAATGTATATTATTTCTAAACACAAATTAACGTCCATAAGACTATATGAATGTGCATTTAATAATGTGATCACCAGACCAAGAAAGTTTGACACCTTTAAGTGACCTGAAAAGTTCAAATTACAGTTCAAAGCTTTGTACTGCATCTTTGTCAACACTAAACCGTTTATTTTGGGTCACAACAACCCAACGAAATAAACCTGAAAATGATGTCAGTCGTTAAAGTTTTATATGGGTATGAATGTTGTTTCAGCTAGCTGAAACATTATTGTTCTGGAAATGGAACTTATCGAAAAGCTCTCTCTCCCCACCGACAATGGACAGTGATGGAACCGGAAAACATTGCACTCATTAATCTCGCATTTCTTGGTTGATTGGAGTTTTGGCATTATTTCAGTCACACCATCACGTCTCGCATTTTTAAGTACACACAAATTGAATATAGGCGATACAATTCGTACTTTTCATCAGGGTTTTATTTAATTTTATTTGGCCTAATAAGAATTATAACGTATGTAATTTATTTAAGTACATGCATAAGTGATTTAGTATTAGGAAACCACAAAGGTACAAATATTTTCAACTTATTTCATTCAATAAAAGATTTTTTGTAATAAGTTATATAGCCTAGAATAAGAATTATTCAACAATTACGTCTTTAAAGATTTTATATAACCATGATGGAAATTAATTTAAAATACAATACAATTTTAAAAGGATTTGAATTCTTTCCCACCCAGGTACAACAAAAAGATATACTTTCATGAATTTATATACCCTGGTGATGTAATCGGAACTTATATATGTTACCTTTAAAACAAACGAGTGTATTTTGATTAAAAAGAAAATAGTTCTACAAAACCTTTGCACATAATATTAAAGGAGCAACACTTGAATTTATAGAGGGAGAAGAAAGCCGTCCTGTATCCTGTCATGTTTTATTGTAACAACCATAAGCCTGCCGTTTTCAAAATAAACTACTATTTCATTGCAGATAATATTCAGGCCTGTCGTTCCTACATCACAGTTAGCATGACCCCCCCCCCGATTTTTTGCCTTTTTTATTTTGATCACCATCCCCTCAAAAATCAGAAAACTGCTCCCTAATAAGACTCCACTCATCAGTCTATCAGCATTTAAAAAATATAAACACGGTTAAACATTCCTTCCACCATGAATACATCCGTACACCTTAGATAAAGTTGTTTCGAAACACCTATAATGATATACATGTACGCTGTGCTACGATTCACAAGTATTTCTCGTCTATCAGTAAAATATCTCTGTTGCTAAAGACGTATTTGGTATATTCATACCATTTTCTGAAAGCCTAAGATTTCTCTGGGAAATATATCAGAAGTACAGTCAAACTTGCTCTAAAGGGCACCTCTATGTATATATCAAATCACTGTCTAGAAAAGGCACAGTGAAAAAGTCCCATTCAAGAACAAAGTATGTAAAATTAACCTCTCTATAAAGGGCACCTGCTTATAATGGGCACTTTTTTCTGGTCCCTTAGCTGCCCTTTATAGACAGGTTTGACTCTATTCCTAACAAATACAATGAATCCATGTTTCCTTCTATGCTTTTATATTAACCCATTCGAATATCGCCTCATCTACGCAACACCATATCCTTTAATTTTCATAAAGGATAAAAAAAATATAATCCTTGTACTTGAAAATATGTACGATTTAGGTATTAATTATCTAGAATATTTTTTTTCTTCTTATTATGAATGTTGTATTGTACTCTATATGTTCGTACATATATATGCTTTCAACCCTTAGGGGTACAATTATGCATTTCTAAATAAAGTTATTATCTAGAATATTAATTATATTTAATTATGTGAATTAAAGTCTAATTCTTTCCTTCGAAGCATGAGTTGAATATTCCAAATATGCATGACAAAGACTTGTATTAAGACCTCATACATGTATACAGTTTATATGGCCTTAAAAAAATGCAATAAAAAAGACCATGTAAATGTTTTTGTCTTGCAGTAACTTTTTGGTCCTTTTTTCTTTCATTTTTGTGTTTACTTTCTCTTTTTCTCGGAACAAGAAATAAAAAGTGTAACATTTACCTTAAAAACTAGATTTATCATCAGTATTTGGTGAAATTTTTATAGTAGGTGTAGCTCATAACCTTTTATCAAAAATCTGACAGGGCACTGTGTATCCATCAACTCGTACGATGTAAGAGGGTGTTCCGTAGTTTGAATACATATATAATATAACGTTATATAAATATATCGACAGTTACTTAGAAATAAAACAAGACCAGCGGGCCTTACCTGTCAAATTATACATGATTATAAACATGTCATCTCTGAATGTTCTTCCAAAACTTCCCCTGATGGAATCTCGCAAACCTCTGCATCTAAACTCGTATCGTCTGTCGTGTTTACTCCATCTTTGACTCCTTCTTGATCCTGCTCATGAAATCCAGATTCGGAGCTTTCATCGTCCGAATCACCGTTTGCAAGACAAAACTGAACATCGCTATTCATTTTTAATTCGTCTATATCGTTGCCAATTTCAAGGTCTATAACACGATTGCTTAAAGAATCAATGTCAATCGAGTTCGCCCCACATTGGATATCTAAGTCCAAAGCCCTAACTATGGGTGACTGTGGCTCTATTTCATCCAGCCCAAGCATGTCACCTTCTTCATCAATCTCTGCTAATTCTTCATCAATTGGATCCTCCCAAATATCTTGCAGTTTTGGTGCCGTATTCGATTTTGAAATTGGTGGTTTAAACTTTTGGCCAGTGCTCAAAATTTGAGTTCTTTTGGGTAAAATTTCACCAGACTGGGGAAGCGAATTAGTCCTTTGCAACACTAAACGAGAATTCTGCTTCCGCGTTTTCTCCCTACAAAATTCCTTTAATGCAAATTTCAATTTCTCATGTAATTGCACTGCTAGAGCTTTCGCCTTTGCTTCCGATTTGCACAAAACTGCGTGGCATCGCAATTCAATTTTCATTTTCTTTCCTTCATGTCTATAAACCCATACAAATAATCTTGGGAATTTTGGATGAGCAATACAATAAGAAATACGATGAGCGCGATATTCGGTTATCCCTTGCTCTTTAGTAAAAGCACAGAGACCAGAACTTGTGATTGTCAGTTTCATGTCTAAACCAGGATGGGAACTTCTGTTGTAATTATTCCAAATAATTGTTACGGGTTTATCCACACACCCGTCACCCTTCATCATTGACGTTTGTACATTACCTAAATACCGGACTTTAAATGTCGGCTCCTTTTCACTGATGGCCAAATTCTTTTTCCAATTAAAGAAACTCATTTTTACGATGTAATATTTCGTATTAATCCACTGCTATCTGAGAAAATGTTTTTCACACAAATTCCGATACATTTTTTGTAATATTTCGGTTCACATAATTGTACGTTTGATCGACGAGCTACCGGCGAACATAAGTAAAATAAGTAATGAATACAATTCACGTCACAAACCTAATCTTTGCGCTTCAGTCTATTTAAGAAATTTACCTGTGTGATCATCAAAAATTGTAGTCATCAACTAAATTGTTTCTTTCTTTCAACTTCCTTGTTTTTACGGAAAAATTATGTTCTTTTTTCTATTTACGTTCCTCCTTCCCCAGAAATGTAATGGATTAACTGTCAATTATGTGTAATACTTCTGACACACACCTTTACAGGTGGTAGAAATTATTTACAAAGTAAAATCACGTGACAATAATACATAGGTAAAATCGATTATAGTTTCGTACAAAAACTGAGTAAATCAACATTTTGACTGATGTTTTGGTTGTCAAGATATTTAATAATTTTAATTATCATGAATGATGGATAGTTTTATTTATTTAATTATTCGGCGAGATTTAACACTGAAAGCTAACGACCATGGTTATTACTTAATTATATTTTTAATCAGGTACTTAAAAAGTCAATAGGATTTAATTACCACGCCTAGAACAAAATTAAGAAATTCTTCGTTTCAGGTTTTATCATGAACAAATTACAAATTTTATGAGGATTTGCCATGAAAAAAATTAATGCTAGTATCAATATATCGTGTCAGATATTTCAGACAGATATTAAAAGTGAAAATAACCTTTCAGTCTCGTTAGCATTTGTATTGACATTGAAGAGCTCTTTTCAAATTAAAACGAAAATATGAACAGAATAATCACTGTATTGATTGATTAATTGGAAAAAAATACGAACTGTGGAGACCGAGGCATGTCTTACCTGTTATGGGTTGGAAGTAATCGTCACATTTTGTTTTTGCCTTTCCGGTTACGGTGGTCTCTAGTTACCTCGTTGTTCTGTCATTTCCGGAGACGGTGGTCTCAACTCGAAAACGGCCATTTACGGAAGAATCATGCATCTCAAATCACATTACCTACCTTGACGTAACAATGCAAAAAAAGTCACGTCACAATGTTAGAACGTCAGAAAAACACACAACTTTGCACAAATAGTACGACAACGTTGAAATTAAAATCGCTTCAATTTGAAAACCCCTGAAGCGCTACCTAAAAGATATCTTTTTAAAGTTTTGTACCTTTGGTACAAAACCAAAACGCATACGATCTTTTCAAATATGTAATTTATTTTGTGACTAAGTCTAGTTTAATAAAGCGCATTTTCGTGTCATAGTGGCTATGTTTATTTCTATAAATATTCGACCGAAAAATGTGAGTAAAATAATCAGACATGGTAAAAAATGTGAGACTGCACAATTCCACCCTCGGGTTCACATTTTCCAATATCGGAAACTCGGCAAGCCTCGTTTCTGACTGGAAAATGTGAACCCTTGATTGTCCCATCTCACATCTTAGACCATGACTGATTATTATAGTCTCATTCACGCATACCCGAACCAGACTCTACCAGACAGTTTTAACAAAAAATTTCCATTTCGAGCTTGATCTCCAATAAGAAAACTCAGCGTCGATATTATAATAAAAGGTTATGCAATGCTTGACAATTTTCAAAAATCCGCCTCTGTTCATTAACTTAGAGGATGTAAAACGTAAATTTATATAAGGATAAGACATTATATTTCTGTTTTATTAACATGCCACTGCTTAAGATTGAAAATGGTAAATATTTAACAGTTATGAGTGAAAGATATACATGTAAACGTGGCCATATTCCTACTACACGAACGCGTACCTGAGTTGTGGATATCTTTTCAGATATGACTTCTGCTCTAAGCGGTTTTTTTTAGCTATGGTATATAATTAACTAATTTAAAGTTTAATTCAAATTTGCAATGACTACTTTTTGACAAAAAGAAATTCATTCTATTTCGACTATTTTCATGGGAATTTTCAAAGCAGTAGAAATGTTAACAGGTTGTTTAACAATTTCAAAATTGTTATGGCATATGATTTTAAATTATGTCATTTTGAAAATTATAAAATATTTATAGTTTATAGCATAGTACAATTTGGTATCAAAGTCCAAAATATAAATTGTTTCAAATAAGTCACCCTGTCATCATTGTCATATAAAATATTATGAAATCAAGTTTTAACTAATATAAAGTTTAAATAATTGCCCATTTCACCCAAAATGAAAATGCGCAAAAACCGGATTTTTTTTTTTAAATTTGAGGTAATGTGTCAGATTGCACTTGTATGTACCACTCAAAAGCTTTTCTTTTTACAGAAATAATGTAGTCATGTTGAAAGGCACGTATGACTTTCAAAAGTAAAAACTAATCAGCGATTCATTTGTCAACAAGAACCACAAATAAATTAATAGTCCTTGTTTAAAATTACATTATATTTATATCTATAAAACTTGTATCTAATATGATAACATAAAACCTTTCATTTCATCTTATGACGTAAAATACTAATTTAAGTATTAAAATAATCAATAATATGCTTTTATTAAGAATATTTACCAAGAATACCGGTTAAGAAAGCTATCACGTAAAGGTTACATCTAAATCTCCAAACCCAAGGACATTTTAAATTTCACACAAGCATCTTTGGTTGAATATTTAATGTTTTTTCGTCGATCATATTTTTTCAATCACAGCAGTCCAGTTAGAGCATTAAACGTCGAAGAAGACGGCATGGGTGCATTAAAACGACAGAAGAATTAAGAGCGTGCAAACAAACACATTGGAAAGAATTTAGATTGCTTCTCAATGCATGGAATATAGAAAAATATACACAGGTGCTTAGCGAAAGGACACAGTATTCACAACTTTGCACCCTTTCAAAATAATCAACGCTGTGTTCTGGCCGCATGCCGCATTAGGAAAATAGAAAGAAAAAAAAATAATAGAATATTTCAATAATAGTAACTTAAAAAGTACAAGAACTTTTCCTATCGTGAATTATGCATATAGAAGGTCCTTTTGCATCGGCCCTTGATCTCTTCTCCTGCTGAACAACCTATAAAGCTTGCTCATCTGGATAAGGGACGAGGTGGACATAATTTATATTTTCTTTACTTTCTTTTTAAACACGCCCGTGTGGGGAGAATCACACATATATACTTTATTAATCAGTATTATTGTTTAAAAAAGAAATATTATCTGTATTTATATATCTAATCAATGTGTTGTATTGTGTTGTCATTATATATGCCTCTTAAATGGGGCCCTTTATTGGTAATTAATTGATTGGTATAATAGTATACTAAGCATAGTAGGTTTGTATTGTTGCTAAATGGCTGGTAAACTTTTCTGTTTTATGTGCGTCCCAAAGTGGAGGATGTGACGGAGTGAGGAGAGGTACACACATTCATGCCGAACAATACTCAAAAGAGGGAAAAATGTAGACGAGGTATCAAGTAAAATGGGGCGGAGTTTTAGGTCCATTTTCTGTAGCCTTTAATAAACAAAAAAAATTAATAAACTTGCTAATGGTATAAAATAACTGTGATATAAAACAAGATGATTATAAAAAAACACGAAAATTCCAGCTTTGGTAAATTATGTTTCAAATATATTTCTATAGTGAAATCCACCCCTTTTGAACCCTCGAAATAAAATTGACATAGGTACCATACAGCAGCCCTATAGACATGGAATGTATTTCTTCTAAGTACTAAATACAACTATAAAAAGATTTCAGAGATCTAGTGTTGTAAATTCAATTCTCAAAATCTGTTTTCTGAGTAAAAATTAAGTTTTTCCTCAAAATCATATGATTGATTGACACAAAAATCAATAGAGTTCACAGTCTCATATAACTAAAACAAAACAAAAAATGGTTGGGATCAGCTTAGAAACAACAATGATATTGTCTTGAAACCAACGAGTTCACAAAATATGATTTCTGAGTGAAATCAACAGAATTTTCATTCTCGTATACATATATATATACATTGTAACTGGAAAACATAAAACGACTGAACGTCTTATTATGGTGCTGTGTGAATAATCGCTTCTACTTCCGTTAATTAGTGACAAAGAGGAATTAAGTCATTAGTTCAGAATATTTTTATTCTGCCCACAACTAAGTCGTTTTACTTTTCTATAAATAAGAGGGTAAGTAGCATGTCATGAAACAACACCGAGCTGATCAAAATAATAAAAAGGTGGCCTAAAAGACTGTACTATCATAGTACAGTTTTCTAGTAGTCATGGTGATATCTAAAAAGAATCCAAGCTGCCAAAGAATGGTATCCAATGACACTAGTAAAGACGAATTAAATTGAAATAAGACAATATGAGGAATGTGTTTAAATATCTCCCTGTGTAGTTATGTTAAACGACTACAGACGCTCCTGGGAGCTGCTAGCACAGTACAACAACCACAGACTTTAAGGCAATTAACCGTGTACTCTGGTCCCTGCAAATGACCTCAATTTCACAAAATGTGAACGTGGGCGATTTGAGGACGTATATGTATGAAGCGAATGACACCGTTCACTCTTCTATATCACGTCAAAACATTTTGTAGAAAGTGGCGGAAGCACTTAACGTTTACGAGACGTTAACTTCCGGTTAGTAAGGTAGTAGATAGGTTTGCATGATTAAAGGGATTCCGAGAGATGAAAGACAAATATATTAAATCATATTGATCAAAGTCATCATTGAATGCTGATTTGGAAAATACTTTGGGTTTTCCTTAATAATGTTGTTTGATTTTATTTTGAAATATATTTCTTAAGAAAGTGTTGGCAAATTGATAAGAAGTATGCAAACATATTTTCTCGGCGAAATTGTTTATAGCTCCAGGTTCCAAATGTCAAAATCCTGCAAAAGGAATATAAGTATGGTTTAGTTCAAGCGCCATGCAAGCAGTCGAGTTGGTTGAGAAATTTCTTTTTCAGTTTTCCATGTCCGGTGCTAAGGTCATCTGTACTTCTGTAATTATTTGGCTTTATTTTCGCAAAATTTTGATATTTCGAAAAATTTATTTTAAGAAATAAACTTAATCTTGACAAGCAAAATGTTTCAAAAATACTTCAGTATTTAACGTAACCTTTGTTGGTCTTCCTTTTTTCCAATGACCCTCCCACATCACCCGACTGAAACTTATAACTTACACATGTAGAATTTATATGTTGTTGACGAAACTTGAAAGATTTTTCATGCACTCTGAAACTGATATAATAGTTCTTCAGCTGGTCGCCACGGTGATGACGGTCTCTCTTCTGAAACTTACTTTACATGTAGTTAAACTAAACTAGAGGTTCCCAGGAGCTTGTGTCGCTCACCTGGAAATCATTTGCAGAATACATTATTTGACCGTATCCATCCTGACGGGCAGTATGGAACATTGCTGTCCAATTGGCTCACTTGTTTTGCCAAATTGTTTGCTGGTTTCAAACAAGAACATCTTTAAGTAATTTTCCAAAAGGTCCTATGTTAAACTATGTTCGGCTCTGGTGGACATCTTGGATGGCGGGCAGGGTCATTTGATACAATTCTGAAAGAGGACCAGCCAAGGACCATTGCTGCCAATTGTTTTTCGAATTGGCCAAATAGTTTCAGACAAGAATGTCTTCAAGTGTATTTCCCATAGGGTCCTATGTTAAACTATTTTCGGCTCTTGCGGCCATCTTGGATGGCAGGCAGGGTCATTGGTTATATTTTTGAAAGAGGACCACTGCTGCCAAGTTCTGTTCAAATTGTTTTAGTGGTTTCAGAAAAGAAGATCTTTAAGTGAATTTCCCATAAGGTCCAACGTGAAACTTTGTTCGGTGGTGTCGGCCATCTTGGATTTCAGATTACCACCAAAAGAACAAATTTGAAACAGCACTACCTGAGGACCATTCCTGCAACAGAACAATTCCATTTTCCTTGTGGTTTCTGACAGGATCTTTGAAAATCAGCCAATCAAAACACTTGGATCGGCACCAAATGAACAAACCTGATAGACATCCATCCAATAAACATTCCTGCCAGGTTTGGTTCCAATTGTTCAAGCAGTTTTGGGGAAGAAGATTTAAAGTTAACGTATAACACCGACGACGGATGCAAAGTGACCAGGAAAGAAGAAACAGCGTAAAACAAGGTTGAAAATGAAAATTTCTTTTCAGAAAGTTACCTCACTGTTTTCCACAATACCTTCGAATGTAAGGGGATAGTATTTTTGCTATATACATTCTTGTCGTCTGCTTGCCCACCTTTTAGCCGGACGTACATGGTTAGATTTTATCATTATCAAAGGCGTCCTTCAACCGTTAGTGTGCAAAGTTTTAACATTTCAGTCTTCTCATATAAAACACTTGCGCCAAAATTAACTGAAACATTGCAAAGTTTTTAACATTTCAAGTTATCGCGTGGGGAGACAAGACCGAAAACCTTCTCACAAACTGTATTGCCAACGGAACTGAAACTTATATGAGGTATTCTATGGTAACGAATCCATAAACTTTCTCTGAAATCACTTACTTAGATACATGTATCTAATAATAATTTATATATGAACAACAACAAAGGCGTCCATAGGAGAGTATATGTAACATAACGGTACAGATTTGGACTTACTTGAAAAACTGGCAATTCTCTAAAGCTGTTAGTGTAGGTAGTTTTGAACTTTCCGCTATAAGATTTGTTATCAAATTCACAAATACGCTGTATACATTTTCATTTATCAACCCTTTTTGGAGACCCCCAAAAATGACCCAGTAATACAGCTAAGGTATGTTTTCCGATATGTGCCAAAGGTGAATCAAAATATCTTGTAATCTTTGTATACTAGTATATACTTTTTCTTTTTAATAAGGATAACTTTTTAGCGGAAAAAATATTTGCCTGTACATCTTGTCAGAGTTTTATGCATGTTACGGTGGATATATCTTGTGCCTGCTTTGTGCTTCCACGTCAATCTTGGGGTAGCCACTGCATTATCGTATTCCCTTAAGGCCTATGTTTGATTTATTACACTTACATCATGTCTGCGCCAAGTTAGATACATGTAGTGAAATAATCAGGCAATAATACCCCCCCCCCCCCGCCCCTCCCCCAAGTCAGGGTTTTGTATCCACGTCCGTTCCTACAAACCCCCTGACATCACACATTCATATTTTACGGGTCGGAAGTGAACGATTTTCATTGGTTACTTCTCAAGGTCGAAAGAGAACCCATTTGCGTCGTAGGTAGAATTTTCTAGGTCACACACCAGGCTGCGATATGTACGACCCGCAAAATATGAATGTGTGATGTCAGGGGTTTGTAGGAACGAACGTGGATACAAAACCCTGACTTGGAAGGATGGTGATAATGGAAAAGTTAACACTCTATACAGGCCTGTTTGATATCAGTTATAGCATTCATTGATGTTTGGCTTTCCAAACTTTCAGCCACGAGCGTACCAATAGGATGATATTGTGAAGTAATTGAAATTTTCGTAAACAATAAATAAGGCAATTTCAGTTAACATACTAGAACACCTAGAATATTATACATTTTACACTAGTCTTTACATGTACATACAATTATTCAACACATTTTACACTAGTCTTTACATACAATTATTCAACAAAGTCACAAAAATCAAACAAGTCGCACATTGCTCTCACTGATTGCACCATATTTAATTACACCCTTTAAGTTCAATGTATGATGATTTTACGAGGTAATTGAAAGTGTGTAGATATGTGAACTATTTTAATTTGCTTGAAAGCTTTCTATATTGAATTATTCCATGGAGGTTCTAAAAATGGACGCTAATACAAAGAAGAAGAAAGTTATTTTCAGAAAGCCCAGGAAAGAAATTAGCATCTTATTTTACTTTATAGCAGTTTTTGACAGAATGTTTTAAAGGAATGACCACAGCATAAAAAGGGTTCTAAAAAGGGGGAATTCTAAATATAGTGTTTGAATTATCATTTACTAGTAGTTTCAGAGTTTCTATCATTGTTGGTTGGCAGCAGTGGTAGAGGGTGTACGCCCCCCCCCCCCCCCTGATCACCCCCCAAAAACATTTTTTATCGATATATACGATTTTTTAGCATAGAATCGTCCAAAAAAAAATCTATACAATTTTCAATTCTAAATTTTACTCCCCCTTTCACAAATCCTGGAACCACCCTGGGTAGCTTGATATTCTGAAAAGTTGCAGTCCACGGAATTTACGTGATCCAAACAGCAATTTGAATATAACTAAGCCATGTCACAACTTAAACTAATATATATAGATTTTGTGCTTTATGTTACAAAGTACATTTTGAGTAATATCCCTTGTATTTATACTTGGCTGTCTCTCTCGCTCTCCCACTTTGTTACATGTTATAGATGTACTCAGGGGCCCTTTATAATTAGGAAATAAAAACAATTTGAATTTTGAGTTTGAATTCTATATAGATTATGAATACCACCCGGAATAAATTATAAATCCTTATCAGAATCTATGTATTCCTCGAGCGCTGACCAGTTTATAAACCAGCCAACGTAATAAGGGGAATAACTCTAAAATCATTAAATGTAATGTCACAGACTTTTCTCCCAAATTAAAGCTGAAGGACTAGTGAGGTAAAATAACTGAATAAAACACAATACAAATCTATTATTTTTTTTCCAAACTTGCAAATGATATTTATATTGAAATGTAAGATGCCAGTACATTCTGCTTCAACTGTCAATTTTATTCAAAAATCTTCTACCATATATTTCTCTCAAAATAATGTTAAAGCCTCTAATTATAAACGTTCCTTCGGCATCGAAAGTAAGAGAACATTTATGTTCCATAAGTTCTACAAGAATACCTGTATTTATGTTTTCAAACAAACACAAATGAATGCTGATTAGGATACATGTTAAACAATCAGGATAATGATTACATGTACTTGGGCATCTGACAAAAGATGGATTGGTTATTGGTTAAATTATTACAATACCGGTACATGTTAGGATAGGAATATGTTGCATTGATATGAATATGAACCCCGATTTGTACTAGAATGCCACACCGAGCCAGATTTTTAACATGGTAGCCCATGAGGTAAGGGTCACCAGGGAGACATGTCAGCCCACCGGGAAACATTATTCCGACTCTTGAGTTTACCATCCTAAATGCAATGTGCTTGATGGATAAGCAGGAAATACCAATTTTAAAGTCTTTGGTTTGACTCAGCCTGGGATTCATCCCGCAACCTTCCACACAGGAAGCGAGCATGCTACTACGAGACCACTGAGGTGGTTACTGACAAACGAAGATGAACACATTTCAGTTTTCACTTTTGAGAAATTGAAATAACAAATTTCCAAAACAGTTACTCCGGAGCCTGTTCATTCAAGTATTTAAAGTTACAAATGTAAGAAGCAGAAATAATTGACAGAATAATGCTAAAATTAGAAATGGGCAAAATAAGTACACATCCTGAATTAATAGAGAAATTTCAAATGGGTATCTTTGGAGTTCATAATGAGTTTTCCTAATGCATGCGTTTGATGCTTTGCAAGAAGTACATTTACAGAAGTAGATACATGTATGTCATCTTCAACCTAAATTCTACACCAAAAATGCTTTCTTTGGCCGTCAGTTGAAAGAGGAAAACACCCAACAACGTCAAATGAAATTTCCATTTGTTTACATTCTATGTACGGACTCAGTTGTGCTCTGGATGTCCAAGAGTCAACACCTTTTATTTTTTCATGCTCGTGATCAAGGCCTTATTGGTCAAAATGTTGGGCAATTTTTACTTTTAACTTTTGTTTTCTTTTTCATGATTTTGTATGTGGTTTTGTTCGACTTGTGTATTTTGCACATTTAAGTCGTTTTATGCCATTTCTGACAGATCACCATTTCCATTTATTTTCCTTGTACCCACCATAATATGTTATTCAAGAAAGAATAATTTGTTTTTTTATGAAAAGCTGAAATATTCAAATGGTAATTTCATGCATGAAAAAGAAATCAATGCGACATGCAATATGTTGATTTCATGCATGAAAGAAACTTACAATTGTATTACTGAAGTGGAAAGTCTACCTTGATGTACATGGTTAATACAATTAATGATATGGAGCCGAACCTAGGTAACTATGACCTCCACTGTTATCTTTAATTCATTTTAAGTCCTTTTTACACAATTTAGAGCTTTGATAACTCGAACCATGTTGTGCCAGTTTTTAATCAGGCATTCAATTTTTAGGGAAAAAAGAACAGTTGCATTGTATTAAAAATTTATCTGGGAATCATTTTCTAGGGAAAAGTTTTCCAGCTCTTTATCAGCCTCCTGTGTACTTATAAGGTTTCCACAGTTTGTTGTCCTGACTTGTGAAATAAGTTCAAGGTCCGAGTTTAAGGAATCACAACTTTGATATTTAATTTTAGAACTTTTCATTGGTTCTAAACATTCTGTCATAAGATCAAAGTCGGAATTTAGAGTGTTAAAATCTGAATGTGTATTTTTGGAATGTCTTGCAGGCTCTGTGACATCTGACAGAAGTTCAAGGTCAATATTCAGACTTCCAGTTCCTGGTTCACAATTAGATTTCCTGACGAGTTCACTAATGTTATTATTTTCACTGCTTTCACATTTTATATTATTAAAACTTCTACATGGTCCAAATTTTCTAATAAAATGTCTAGAATTTTCATTTTGATAATCAGGTCCTTGAAAATCAAAATCCATGGTGTTTTCATTTTCTGGTGAAGATGTTTTCATTTTTGTTTGACCTTCATTTCTACATTCAACTTGTGCTACATCTATATTTTCATTATTAAATTTTTGACTGCTCTGAAGAGAGTGGGTGTATCCTAATTCATAAAATGTATTACTATTGTCATCATATTTACATTCAGATGATAATCCTCCACTTTGAAGATATTGAGAACTGGAATGAGAAGTTTTGAGAAAATTGTTTCCAATGAGTGAAGAGCTGTATGTACTGGAAGAGTATTGAAAGGGCTGTATACTATTTTGAGATTCCATAACAATGTAAGAATTGAAATTGCATTGTTCTAAAGAATTACTACTATCAATGTTTGATATACATGTATTATCATATTTTGATCTTGAAATACTTATATCAGCAGGGGAAAAATTTTCATCTTCATATTTTTTATCTCTGTGCGTTCCTGATGTTTGGTTCTCTTTGTCATCATGGTCCGAAAATTTCCAATGCAATTTGTCACATATATTTTTCCTTTCTCTTTCCCATTCAACATCTTGTCTTACATTATCATTAGTATGTTGAGAATAATCTCCCCTGTTACTGGTAGTACACTGCAAGGGAGATAATTTCTCAGTTACTATTAAATTATCTCCCCTTTTATCAATTTGAGTCTTGTTGTGTATACTGAATAGTGTAGGAAGTTCTTCTGAACTTTCAAGCTGGTCATCTCCAGTGTTCTCCAATTCTGAAACTGAATATGAAGATTAAATTGACATGTTACGAGGGAATAATATCTCAGATAATCTGTATTACTTTATAATTAAGATACAATGTGTTAGGCCAAAAAAATATGTGTGTGGTTCCAGTTACAAACTGAAAAAAAAACAGTGTCGGTAGGTGAGCTTATTTTTAAATTTAAATTTTTTTTTTTGGAAACATCCTTTAGATCAACTTGTGTATCTAATATGTAAGATATGTTGTTGTTTGTTGTATGCTTATTCAAATGATTTCCTTTTACCCTCTTTCACTTTGCACTTCATGCTTAAAAATTGTGTCTTGTTCATGCAAAGTCGTAGCTGTCAACATGTGAGCAGCCATGATTTTTTATTTAAAGCCGAATAAACCCGCTATCAAGAACAAGAGGTTCTCAAGAGCATGAATCGCTCATCTGTCATATTTTGTGTACCGGTAGATCTTGCATCAATGATTATTTTTGCTTTTTAATGTATACTGTCGCAATTTTCTCTTTAATATTGACCTGTACAGCTAAAATATAGAATCCTGAATCCACATATAGTTGCTAGGGACTTTTTTATCAGTTTTTTTGCTGTTTACAGTTTGGATTTATCTATAATAATATTCAAGCTAATAACCTAAAACTGTAAAATTTCCTTAAAATTAACAATTCAGGGGCAATAACCCAAAAATGGGTTGACAGATTCGTCTGAAAATTTCACTACAGGTAGATCTTGACCTGATGAACATTTTTACTACTTGTCAGTTTTGCCCTAACTGCTTTAGTTTTGGACATATGAGCCCAAAAGTGCATTTTCACCTATGTTATATTTTTAGCCAGGGCAGCCATGTTTGTCGATGGACAAGAAAATAAAACATATAATTTTAAATAGATACCCTAAGGATCTTTCAGCCTAAGTTTGGCTGAAATTGATTTTGTAGTTTCAGAGTAGAAGATTTTTAGAAGTTTACAAAGATGACCAAAAAAAATGTGAAAAATTGTCTTTAAAGGGTAAAAACTCGTATAAGGGGTCAATTGAAGATTTTGGTCATGTTGACTTATTTGTAGATCTTACTTTGCTGAACATTTTTGTTGTTTACAGTTTATCTTTATCTATAATAATATTCAAGATAACAACCTAAAAGTGCAAAATTTCCTGAAAATTAACAATTCAGGGGCAATAACCCAACAAATGGTTGACTGATTTGTCTGAAAATTTCATAGCATGTAGATCTTGACCTGATGAACATTTTTACCCTGTCAGGTTTGCTCTCAATGCTTTAGTTTTTGAGATTTAAGCCAACAGCTGCAATTTACCCCTTATGTTCTATTTTTAGCCATGGCGGCCATGTTTTTCCATGGACAAGAAAATAAAACACAAACTATATTCTAGATACCCTAAGGATCATTCAGACTAAGTATGGCTTTAACTGGTTCAGTTGTTTCAGAGGAGAAGATTTTTTAAAAAGTTACGACGGACGGACGACGGACGGGCTATGGACGCCAAGTGATGTCAAAAGCTCACAAGTCCTTTTAGGAGAGGTGAGCTAAAAATAGAAGTAAACGTATGATTGTGGTTTGGTGATAAGAAAAAAATGTTTAAGGTCAGGGGATACAGACTAGGGTCGGTTTGGTAAAAAGAACACACGTATATTATTTTTAGCCTTAGAATTTTTTCTATGCTGAGATATCTACATGAAGAGGTTGGACTTTTACCCATCTATTGTCGTAATAACAAACTATATTTTATAATGGAGACATGTAATCAAATTTCTTAATTATTTATTTAAATTTTATCGATATTATACACAAAATTGTCTAGCTAGAAATAATGGTCTTATATATATAATTTATTTTAATTTTTAATTAAACTAGAGGCTCTCAAGAGCCTGTATCGCTCACCTGGATTTAACTTTTCACCTTCAGCAGACCTAAAAATTTAACTGTTGCAGTCAATTTGGCTGTTTTTTCTATAGGATTCTATGTTAAACTAAATTCAGCTGTGGCAGTCATGTTGGTTTACAGTCCAGGTCAACGGATACATTTCTAAAAGAGAACCATCTAAGGACCATTTCTGCTAAGTCTTGTTCCAACTGGCTAAGCGGTTTCACACAAGAAGATTTTTAAATGAATTTTCCTATAGGGTCCAATATTTAACAAAGTTCAGTGTGGCAGCCATCTTGGTTGACAATCCAGGTGATTGGACACAATTCTGAAAGAGGACCTCCTAAGGACCAATGCTGCCAAGTCTGGCTCCAATATGTCAAGTGGTTTCAGACAAGAAGATTTTTCAATGAATTTTTCCATAGGGCCCTATGTTAAACTAAGTTCGGGTGTGGCGGCCTTCTGGTTGACAGTCTGGGTCATCTCACAAAATTCTGAAAGAGGACCAGCTAAGGACCATTGCTACCAAGTCTAATAGTAATTGGCTTAGTAGTTTCAGACGAGAAGATTTTTGAGTGAATTACCCTTAGGGTCATATGTTAAACTAAGTTCTGCTGTGGCGGCCATCTTGGTTCACAGTCCACGAAATCAGACACATTTCTGAAAAAGGACCTCCTAAGGACCAATGCTGCCAAGTCCTGCTCCAATATGTCAACTGGTTTCAGACAAGAAGATTTTTCAACGAATTTTCCCATAGGGCCCTATGTTAAACTAAGTTCGGCTGTGGCGGCCATCTTGGTTAACAGTCCAGGTCATTGGACATATTTCTGAAAGAGAACCTCCAAAGAATCATTACTGCCAACTTTGGTTCCAACTGGCCTTGTGGTTTCATATAAGAAGATTTTTTAAATACCCCCCCCTTTTTTTCTATTTTTAGTAACAGCAGCCATCTCGGTTGAAAGTCGGGGATGCCAGACATAATTTTGGAAGGGGACCACCCAAGGACCATTCCACCAAAGTTTGGTCTCAATTGGCCCAGTGGTTTGAGAGGAAAAGGTCTTTAAAGGAAATTTTATGCTGGATGCCGTCTTAAAAGGGCAAAAACTCCTATAAGGAGTCAATCAATGATTTTGGTCATGTTGACTTGTTTATAGATCTTACTTTGTTGAACATTTTTGCTGTTTACAATTTGTCTTTATCTATAATAATATTCAAGAAAATAACCTAAAACTGCAAAAATTTCCTTAAAATTAACAATTCAGGGGCAATAACCCAACAAAGGGTCGACCGATTCGTCCGAAAATTTCATGGCAGGTAGATCTTGACCTGATGAACATTTTTACCCAATGTCAGTTTTGCTCTAATTGCTTTAGTTTTTGAGATATAAGACAAAAACTGCAGTTTACCCCTATGTTCTATTTTTAGCCATGTCGGCCATGTTGGTTGGCAGGCGGGCTCATCGGACACAATTTTTAAACTAGATACCCTAATGACGCTTGTGGCCAAGTTTGGTTCAATTTGGACCAGTAGTTTCAGAGGAGAAGATTTTTGTAAAAGTTAACGGACGACGACGGACGACGGACGACGGACGCCAAGTGATGAGAAAAGCTCACTTGACCCTTTGGGTCAGGTGAGCTAAAAATTTGAATATTTCTGATACTTAGTTCATTTGAAAAATTTATCATTGTCTTTTTTCCTATAAAATTTCTTTTATTCAAGAAGAAACCATATATTGTTTTAACAAAAGCATGAATTACTGAGAGGAACCTATGCAAGCAGGACAATATATTGACTTGTATGACCTTTGTCAAAAAGAAACGCTGTAAAATACTTATTCTTTATTATAAAAGAAATTTTGTGGATTTCACTATGTACTTGGACGAAATATCAGTATTGTTGATGTAAATGATAATTTTTTCAGGCCACCAACCAGTCCATCATTTGACCCTCTGTGTAATGAATAAAATTTTTCTGTTAATTACCAATGAAAAATTACCTGATATTTTTCTTCCAAAGAATTTAGACAGTTTACTTTGTTTGGTGTGGGTCTTTAACTCTTGTGGAGGAGGAGAATTCTGGGTACACAAGATGTTACCAATATTTTTCAGTGGTTTTGATATGCTAGCCCTCTTCTTCACTGCATCTGTTGTTTCAACCTGTTAATTTAAAGGAAGTTATTTTACATGTGAAAAGTAAAAAAAAAGATACATGTATTACCTGAAATAAATTTATAAATGTACCTTGTTGGCCTGTTCACCATCTAAACAGCATTTATTTATATATTTGCTACACTGTATATGCTAAACTCTGAACTACTGATACTATAATTGTTAATAAATGTAAGCAGGTAATGTTCAGATTATTACATGGTATTTTACATATTGGTCTGTGTATCTTCCTGATACTCCCATATGAAACCAAGGGCTTTAGCTGGAGGTCATACATGTATATGCGTTGAGGGATGATACAAAAGACTATGTTCATCGTACCAAGTAATAATCTTTTGATAACATATATTAGGAAAGAGTTACTTATGTATAATATTAATTTGCATAAATATGTTTAAGTTGAATTTATACTGTAGTTGCTCAGCATTTCTTCCATTCCCTTCAAAGTTCAAAATATCAGACGTTGTTTGGGGAATCCATCATTGATAGATATTTGTGTATTCCAGGGTATTTTCCAAAGCAAGTTAGTCTCAAATTATAAAGTAGGTCTACATGACTTCTTCACTGAAAGAGGGCCGATACAAATTTTGCATGTGAGGACCAAAATGTTTCATCCACTATAAAGACATAGATATTAACTTGATATTAGCTCTAAGGCCCTTGTATCAGCCTGCTGGTCTGTAAACTGCTAATCCATTTGTGTCATATAAACAAGGCAAAAACAAGAATACATTGTATCACAAGAAAATATAAAACATGGATATTCTTATAAAATAATGTCATTATTTCCAACAGACAACCATATGCTAAAGAACATTTACCTTTCTCCTAGACCTTGTAGACAACCATTCGTCACATTTCTCAACTGTATGTATCACTTTATGTTTTCCCATTTCACATCTGCAATGTAAAATATAGAAATTTTTATCTGCTTTTTATAAGAACCCTTATTCAACAAACAACCTTTTTTCAGAGTAAATGTAATGTGTATTCTTAGAATTTTTTTTTTCTCACAATTACGATACATTTCTGCAGAGATCCAGGTAATTTTTGAATGCAAGGTACATTTAATACCTATTTTGAAAGGTAATACTGCAAGTGACATTTTATGCACATTCAAGGATTTCAAGTTGAACAGCTTTCCTACTGTAGTGAGCCATTTTATAAAAGTTGTCATTAGATCTATATCATATGATATATAAAAAAACAACTATTTTAGATCATGAAACATATATATGCAACATACCCAGGATTACTTGCATGGTAAGGCATGTATGACCCCTTCCCAAGAAAAGTTTTTTCCCATTGTGAAATCCATTTCCAGAAAGTACATGTTAAAATGGTACACAGAAAGTTTTAATTTTCCATGCATTTTCTGTGTTTTCACGTGGTTTAAGCATCTCACATGGAGCTCTGATTTCTGTAAAGGGCACCTCTATATAGCAAATCATTGTCTATAAATTGTCATTTAAATATATTAGAAGATGAAGCTCACTTCTTCTATAAATGTCCAAAATATACTTCCATTAGAGAAGAATTTGAAAAACAAAATGTAAACATTTTTAAAATAGAAAATAATGAAAATGAATTTGAAAAACTTGCTACAATATTGTCTCTATCGGTTCACTTGCAATATGTTGCTCCATTTATTAAAAAGTCACTTATACTGAGAAAAGTGGAAAAATAATTGCATGGTTCACCACAGACAATATATTGTCAGATTCACATATAGAGTCATATAGGTTTCATATGTTTTGTTCTTATTATGAATGTTGTATTGTACTTTATATGTTTGTACATATATATGCTTTCAACCCTTAGGGGTACAATTATGCATTTCTAAATAAAGTTATAAAGAGCATAGTGAAAATGTCCCTGTTATGAACAAAACTTGTAAAATTAACTTCTGTATAAAGGGCACCTGCTTGAATTCATTTTTCTGTGAGAATGAAAAGGCAACAAATACAAAGAATAGTGTTTGTTCTTTCAATGTTTTGTCATCATACCAGGATCAACAAATTTTATGGACGCACTTCATTTGGGCGGATTTGCCAATTATCTTTTTTTGCAATTGGGCGTTTTTTAGTTTTGCAATTGGGCGTTTTTTATTTTGCAATTGGGCGGACGTGTTTTACAGGTAAAATAGATGAAGTGTAACTAGTAAAATATGAAATAAATAGAGGTGATGTTGAGGATAGTTTTGTTGAAGACATCATGTCCGAAACACCACGGGATCCTCGGTGTACGAAGTTTGCAGATTACATTTTGGACAATTATGTGTCACAGGACTCGAGATACCCCCCATACTTATGGGCAGCTGCTCCTTCTATAAACTGTAAAAGGACCAACAATGGACCGGAATCGTTCCACGGACACTTCAATGCTCAGTTCTGTAGTGCTCACCCAAATCTGTTCATTTTCATCGATGTATTAAAGCAAGTTCAGGCTACATCTTACATCAAAGTCCGTGCTTTAAACAACGAGTCGAAACCAAGAAGAGTAGATAGAGACAAAATCAGACATGTGATGACCGAGTACGGAAAGTATACATCTGGTGACATTTCGCGGAAGGAGTTCATAAAGGTTGTGGGGTACAAATTCCAAGCCCGAACAGACATGTAAATGTAGAACAGTTATATGTACAGTTATTTTTCCAGTGCTAAAGTTTCAGACTGTTAGAAACAGTGCTTAGTTTATTTTATTTATTTATGAACAGTATTTTATGAAAGTTTTATGTTTATTTTAAGATATTTTTAAAAGATTTTAAAATGTTTTTAAAGAAATATTTTTTTGAGTATTTTATGTCTATTTTAGAACATTTCCTATAAAGTTATGTTTTTCATCAACATTTTATGTCTATTTTTAGATCAATTTCAAACACGAAAATATTTTTATGAAAGTTTTATCTATTTTATGAAATTTCAAAAGAATATTTTTAGTATTTTAGCAATTTGTATGTATGTATGATATTGTTATGAAATAAATTTATATGTAAAAATTCTATGTTTTAGGATGCCAATAAAACTAAAAATACTTTTAATACAAATATAATTGTAACCCGAAAACTACATGTTGGTTAGATTAGTCATCGGAAAATCACAGGTAATCAGCCCATTTGAAAAAATTGCATTCCGCCCATTTGCAATTTTTTTTCAGCCCAATTGAAATACTTTTTCAGCCCAATTGAAAAAAAAATTCAGCCCAATTGAAATCCCAATCCGCCCAATTGAAAGACTACCAATTTTATAGATTGACTGACCTTGAAAGTAAGTGTGAATATATTTGATCACCTTATTTGTTTTCTGGCATAACGGATTCATGTGATGGGGAAAACTTTTGCTTGGCAAAACAAAGCCCTTACAAAGTGGGAAGGTCACATAGAATTTACAGTATAATTTGGGTTAGAAAGCCATTATTGTCCTTATGTGATCTGGGAACTGGTGGAGCATGGTGGCCGAACCGGACACTTTCATGGTCAATGCACAGGGGCTCGTTACAATTGACATAGTATGTCATCTGTGACTGATTCGGCCCCGATCTATAATACCATAGAGATAATTTGGAACTTACCAGAGTTTTCCTATCATCACATACTTTACCCCAAAGGTATTCCGATAAAAAAAGTTAGTTCCAAATTATCTCAGGAATGGATATGTCAAATTTGGTGGTAATATACAAATGTGGATCACATCCGGACAGTGAAGTTCTGATTTCATCAGAAATGGGGCTAAAATGAGCCAATATAACCGATTGGTGGGAAATTAGAGCTAAAACATAGGCATTTTGGTAAAATATAATCATTTTACTGCAGAAATAAGCAAAAAAGCAGACTGGATGGAGAACAGAAAAAAAATTCTGATTTGAAATTTGGCGCTATCAGAATTGATTCCTCCCTTTTGTTATGGATCTATTATAGATCAGGCCGGATCAGTCACAGATGACATACTGTATCAATTGTAACGAGCCCCTGTCGTCAACGGCTGCTGATCAAAGGACAAGGTCACTCTTCTTGCTGGATGATGACGGGTGGAAGGACTGATAAATTATATTGATCCGAAGTATATTAATCAGCACATTGGTACATTGTGTAAGTGCCTTTTGTATATTTCATTAATATACTTTATTATTTTTCACAGCTGAAGAAAGCTGTTCGGACGAAAAACAGCTAAATTTTTAAGGGATCTTCGTTTGTTTGCATACTTGCAAAATAATTCCATAATTAAATACATCCCACGACTTCTTTGAAAAAAAATAATACCCTTACCCTTTTAATAATGTTTTTCACACTACCTAAGCAGGTAAATTAGCGCCTCTTTTTCTTCGGAGATTTGTAAAATGAGGGAAAGAGACGAATCATTATACAAATCAACTGTGTGAACGGTCTTTCAGGATATGTTGATCCTGTTTGAATGTAAAACATTTTTGTAAAGCCACGGCTTTTCCAGCAGGAAAATCTTTCATCATGTAATATACATTATGGAGTGCACTCTGACGACCACTCAATTTTAAAACTATATCCATTTGACGCCAGAAAACAAGGTAACAGTTAGAGTAACTGTGATGCATCCCCAGATACATCCTACTCTACAATTCACTGATTAAATGAATTAGATGTGGAATCTTAAAGCTTCTTATCTTTGTCTCACTTCTGTGACAGCCTTGGATGTTGGTACAGTAAAAAACTTGATTTTTTTACTCTATGCACTAAAGGTAAAAACTGAGCTCAGGCATGCTAAGGACATGTAGAAACTACTTACTTCTTTTTCAAATTTCTGTTCATTCTACCAAAAAAGTCTGCAAGGTTGAAGTATCAATGACTTACCGGAATTTCGTACATTTCTTTATCATTTGTCCTATGGCAACAATCTGTGCTCCACTTATTACAAATTGTGTTGTTGTAAGTATTTTTTACAAGAGCTACTGCAGAATTAAGAAAGAGGAAAACGGCCATCCCAGTCTTCGGTATACAGCTATCATAAGTTCTCGAATGGATATCCTGCATCTTATGTACCCTTGTAAGCTTTAAGAGACTACTTACACACCATATGCATTTCACACATTTACTTAGTACTTAGATGATAACCCGGGGATGAGAATGTGCGATTGAAATAATGTGAACTCTCTGACATCAGGGATCATATACTTCATATACAGTTCCTGCTGACATGCAAACATTATGATTTTTTTTCTCTTTTTAGTATCAACAGAACAAATGCTTTAGCGTACCGAGTCTGTGTTTCACATGGTTAATTGATTCTTTGATACCAATTTTGATGCACAAGATGTGCACATTTCGTCGATTTACGACTCATCTGTTATGCTTACAGCCAAACATTTTGAAGAATTAAACAACAGTCTAAAAGACTGAAGAGAAAATTTTAAAATGCCAAAATGACCAAATGATTCACGCCAAAATTAGTCTTGCTAGTAAATGTTCAGGGCCAGTGTGTGTGTCCAGAAAATTTCAACCCGTGCTGCTGCTTTTGTCTTATTGCTTTGGACTACTTTGTTGACATTAATTGACTGGTGCGACTAATTATCTTCAGAAAGGTTTCACATAAATTTGATCAACCATGAGAGTATTCTGTGAAGTTCCACAACAGCATCTAATTATAAAACAAGTATCTTCAAAATCATGTCATATATAGTGGAAGCAATGGCTACTGAGGCCTAAAAATTAATGTTATAAAAATCAAGAATATAGAGAATAATGATGTTCTAAAAACATGATGTATCTATAATTTTGAATATTTTTGTTTAACTTGTACGTACGCAAGAACATTTTAGGTTATAATCAGACGTGTGGTTCCGGTTGTATATAACCGATTATCGTATTGTTAGTTCACTTAGAAAGTGTGATAAAATCTAATATATCCCCGTCTTGGACAGGTTATATATTCTTTGTTTATGTTTTATTCCTAATGTCACAGCATATGCCAGACGTCAAGTCACAAAGGAATATTTCAAGTGGTAGTTTTATTAAGAAAACATTTTCATCGTTTCAACACATTTTTCCAACAAATTCATGAATTGTGTACATGATTTACACGAAGGGCGACTCAAGGTGAAGACAAATCTACTTAACCTCAAACTAACATTTCAAATTCCTTCCAGGTTCCTGTGTCCCTCTTACAGCCGTCGGTCTCTTAAAAAAAGTCTGGAAGATGAACATCCGACCATGGACTTATAGGGGTGTTCCTTTTATCACTACTTAGTGAAAATGCTAACTTGCATAACACAAAACTTAAATATATACTATTAATAAGCAATAGAAGAGTTAAAATTATCATAACAACACGTACAATAGCTTTATTTCTTGATGAAAGTGTATGAATCAAAACTAATGAATTACTTTGTAAAATGACATATTAAAACATTTATTTTAAATCATGAAATTTATATTTCCTGATGAATGAACATAGTTAAAAGATTACTTAATAAAATCCATATATTAAGACATTTATTTTAAAGTGTTAATTATTCAGACTTATTGTTCTATGAAAATAATCCGGGTTTTGCGAAAAAGCGCCAAAGACACGTATTACAGAAACAAAAATATTTTTTCTTAGATCTATAATCTAATCAAGCTGTCAACCTTTTAGTAGAGATATCATATTTGTCGGTCGCATAACCGTCTGAAGCAACGCTAATTATATTTTTGGATTGTTCTTTTTAAGGAATGATATATCTTTCTGGATCAGTATGCGGATGTGGCATCATTCCCTATGGGTGTGGTGGTGGACGTCTCTCTGAAGGTTTATGTTGGGGTTGCGGTTGTGGCCTATTTTCATGCAGCATACTGTGCGGATGTGGCATCATTTCATGCAGCACCCTGTGTGGATGTGGCGGTGGAGGACGTCTATCTGAAGGTTTGTGCTGCGGTTGCGGATGTGGTATCATCAATTGTGGTTGTAAAGGTGGAGGACGTCTGTGCGACTGGTCGTTAGTGTTTGATGCGTGATGGATTACTGGCCTCGGTGGTACTCTCGGCGTCGTCATCCAGTATAGCCGTCGACGTTTACACATGGCGGAAATAACTTCCCCAACCTTTTCTTTGAATCTGAGAAACTGAATCGGCGATCTGATAGTATTGGCAGTCTGAAACATGTTAAAGGTTCGTTATTTGAAGGATACATTATGTGGCATAGTATGAAACGTATATATTGGTAATTAATTATAGACAGGAATTCTTACAATGAATATATATAATACATTCCGTGATTTTTATCTGAATTTCTGTGAACTTTATGTTATGCGTTTCCTTTGGAACAAATTGTGCAGACAAGTGAGGTGTCATGGTATATCCGGCACTTCTCAACATAGTGGTCGATGTCCTGACGACAAATCGTAATTGTAGAGGCATATCAAGACGCCCGGCCATATTATATAATTATATGAAAACTACATTAGCATTTGACATTACTGATAAACCAGCTAACACAAGTTGGAGCTGTTTTGGGGTCTTGTTTTTCGGCTGGGCCACTAAATATTATTTTCCTATCCAAGTACCAGATTCATGCTAACTGTTTATTACCGCTCTGACCAATTAAGTTTTTTATGAGTACCCATAACTTATAACAAGAATATAGGGCATTAATTGAGTTGACCACACTATAGCGAAACTGAAATATTTTTGTAACTACTATATGCTGGCAATTAGACTTTGGACATAAAGAAAAGAACTTTTTACTTTAGGCAAAATTCTTTCTGGTAAAGGAAGACGAAGATAAGAGAAAAAGTGATACACAGCTGTCTGAATGCAACGTGAATTAAAGAGTTGTTTATGACACCCAAATTGTGTAAACTGTAACTTTGTTTCTATAAACTTACCCTGGATTTGGTTTCTATAACTTTATCCTGACTCTGGTTTCTATAAACTTACCCTGGCTTTTGTCAACTTTATTTTTTCTTCCTCTGTCAGGTTCCATTCAGGATCATAGTTTGTCAGGAAACAAGCATTTATATCTGAATCATGAATGGCTGTCATCCTCTGACATTACAAAATAAGTAAAAATGTATTAACCTGGCGTTATATTATTGTTTTTATAACAATTTTCCCTGACAAAAAGATATAAAGTAAAGACGGATGAATAATGTAAGGAGGACAAATATACCAAAGGATCAAACAAAAAAAAACAAAAACACAATCCATTAGACAGACAACTTCGGGAAGACAAATAAACAACCATAAGCACAACAAATAAACACTGAAAACTAAAACACAATGAACAATACGAACTCCTATAAATCCCGGAGTGAAATCAGGTGCCCCGGAAGGGTAAGCAGTTCATGCCTCGTATATGGCACCCGTCGTGAAGTTTAACAAAATCAACCCGTTGGTAGTCAAAAATCGGTGGAGATATATGAAATATTACGATAGTGGGAATAGGTCCAACATCATCTTCGATATTGGAACATTGTGACAGTCAATAAATTCGTGATGAGGATAGTAAAACTCACGCATGTCTTTTAATATCGGATAAGCTGAGAAACGTAGGCGCCATATGCAGGAGATGCTGGTATATTGCTACTCAAGAAAGGAAAGTTAACAATAGGAAAATTGAAGTTACCACGTTTGTCATAAAGTTTTGTCTTCAAATTTCCCCCATCGTCTGTTTCAAGAAACAAATCCAAATATGAAGCGGACTTCAATGTATCTGTAGTATCCTTAATTTCAAGTTGACTGGGGTAGATGAGATGTAGAAAGTCTGGAGATTTGTCGTTATTTAACGACAACACGTCATCTATATAACGAAAAGTGAAATTGGATTGGGCTAGTTTCTTTTGTTTTCACGAAGTAGCCTTTGAATTAAGTCCGCTTCATATGAGTACAGAAACAGATCGGCGAGGAGAGGAGGACAGTTGGTTTCCAATTATATACCGATTGTAAGATGAAAAATTTGACCTTTAATTTCAACAAATGTCTATGAGAAAATCTAACATGTTTGTTATTTCATCTTCGGAATACCTTTTGTCAGAATCAGAGTGGTTCTTCACGAAATAAGCCTTTTGATGAACTAGTTGTTTCAATCGATATTTTAATTGAGAATGTGGTATTGATTGATTGATTGAATATTGTTTTACGCCGAGCTGGCGATATTTCAGCCAATATCACGGCAAGAATGTGGTATTGTAGTATAGAGTGTAGAGAAGTCGAATGTTTTTATACTGTTGCATGTAGCCATAGATTTTGATTTTAGATATTGTAAATTTTTTGAGTTTTTTAAGAATCCACATCTGATTGACGCCACTTGTGGAACAGTAATTCTAAAGAACCTCTTTACATGTCAATATACATGTTAAAATCTTTGAAAGAGGTTTTGTATAGCAATTAGCTGACCCAGCAATGTACCTTCGTTTAAATGGATTCTCATGTAGTTTCGGAATCCAATAAAGAACAGGAAGGTCAATTTGTTGAAATGCCAAAGTAATGAAAAACGGTCTTGTGGCTATCAAGGACTCCCTGCTTAGTGAGTGTATTCGGTGTATACGTTTGGTTACCCGCAGTGTTATCTATTCCAAACTCGTTTCTAAGACACTCAAATAATAGTTCGAGAAAAACGATGTTATTGGGGGCTTTGTCCGCTGAGACAATTTCTTATCTGTCATGGTGGCGAGTCAAATTTACAACAACCCGAGGGTCTTTAAATATGGATGTAGCTTTAGTGCTCATAGACCTTTGGCGGTTTTTAATTCCCACTTGTATTGACCTAATAGCCGAATAATATAAATGAGAAACTAACCCTTGAAACACACAGACATAAGTGCAAAAAGGGTTTCACCTTGAAATTCACTGATTGGTCCTCCTAAATAAGCCAAATGAAAACGTCCTCTAGCGTGACTTACATTTCAGATGGCATGAACTAAGTAGATTTACAAGTTATCAAAGTTAGTGCGGTATGTTGAAACTTTAGTTGCTGGTCAAATATGCTTAGCGAAAGCGGGGGATCATGTAATACAGTCCGTCCGTACGTACGTCTGTAGTGGCAAGGCATATCTCTGAAACGGTAAAAGATAGAAACTTGAAATTTGGCATCATGGAAGAGTATATGACCCACTAGGGAATAGACCCCTTAAAATTGGAATTCGACCCCTTGGGGCCAAATTATGAGCGAAAAACGAATTTCGCGATATCCAATAAATGGAGATATCTCCAAAAGTGTTAAAGCTAGGATATTGGAACTTATGTCACTACTTATATTGCCTTTCCCAAGTTGAAATAGGGTATCAAAATTTTGGTCCCGCCCCTAGGGGCAATGCCCTAAGGAGTTAAAAAATGTCTAAAAACGATTGTCCAAGAACTCCTCCTACACCGTAGAAGATAGAAACATGAAATTAGGTACACTAGTAACACTTGAAGAGTTGTCTGTGCCAAAGGTTTCGGAATTTTGATTTTTGCCCGGGGGGTGGGGCTACACCCTAATATGTAAAATCTCAAAATATGGTAAGATCAGTTCATATCCCCACCCCTTAACCATATATATTTTTATTCCACATTTAAAGACGAGTTACATGGTCACCCCCGGGGGTCAGCCCCACCCCCCTCATTTGGAAAATTACAAGATATCTCAAAAACAGTTAAGATCCCCACCCCTAAACCATATATATTCTTAGTGGGCATGACAAGACCAGTTTAATGGTCATCCCCGGGGGTCGGCCCCACCCCCCTAATTTAGAAAATTACAAGTTATCTCTAAAACAGTTGAGATCCCCACCCCTAAACCATATATATTCTTAGTGGGCATGACAAGACCAGTTGAATGGTCAAACTTTTTCTCTATTTATGCAATTTGAAATTATGAGGGGTTCAGACTTTGTGCATTCCGACTTTGCTGGGAGCGGGGGGATGTGCAATCTCCGATTGCTGCGTTTCATATTATTTAATTTGATGTTAAGAATAAAGGTACTTTAATTGAAACAAATGTAGGTTCATCCACTTAGTGTCGACTTTTATTGCTTATTTTCGTTAAGTTTTATATACAATGTATTAGAAATCAAAACTGAAAAAGTTTGAAATGCATCCACTGACAAAATTACTTACCGTTTTCTCGTCGTTATATGTAACTCGTACTTCTGGTGGCGCTACTGGGTCATTTAGATCAATTGGGTGTGGTCTGTCAAGGTCTGGTACCTTTTGCCATCTTCTTCTACCTTCAATCTTCATAATTAAAAGGGCATTAAATTTACTATTAAAGCCTGTTACTAAACTGTTTTGATACATCCTTGTGCATTTTATGATGCTGCCCGAAGACAAACAACTGAAGTTAAGCTTATAACAATAAACAATTATATGTGCAAAAGGAACTTAAACTCATTTAATTTATTATTGCTTTCTACATGTTCTATTAAATAGCTAAATAATTACACAAAGGGTTGAGTTATGCTAAAAATAAATAAATAAATAAATAAAACAGTTTCCAAGTACATCCTAAAATATTTTTCGAGCAGGTTCTTATGGCAAAATGACCAATACGGTAAATCAAAATTAAAAAAACCATACAGGGAAAAATATCTGCATGAGAAAGATGTCTCTTATTTTTCCACAATTTAAATTTACAGTAATTTTTAAAATTAATACCCACGCTAGTAAGGAAATACTAGTATTTCAGCTAGTTATCATTATGAAACCTAAGTCCACCTGTAGAGGCAAACACAATAAAACAACCTACGATATATAGAGAATAATACATGGCAAAATCCGTATCACACGCCGTATCATCGCGAGAAACCAATAAATAGGCCCGAGGGCCCTTGTATTGATTGATTGTTAGCTGTATTGTTCCCGAGGCCAACAGGACCGAGGGCCAATACATCTGACCGAATACAATGCAAATACAAAATCAGCAAGTTCGTATCACTTTTATTAAATAATATAAACAGACAGTACAGCTGGTCCGTATGGCCAGTCTGTATAACAAACCAGTCTATACAGCAGGGACCCGTTCACAAACATTCGTGCGACGGCGATCGAGAAGGTTTCCATGAGTCAACAGAATAAATAATTGAAAACCGGAAATCAGATCACGACTTATCGTAGTCGTACGAAAGTTTGTAAAACGAGACCTTGGGCCGTATAATCAGTCCGTATGACAAAATAGTCTGTAAAACCGGTCCTAATGCAATTCTATATTGCCCTTTTCTCAAATTCCCGGTCCGTATGGAATTTCATATTGCCCTGTTTCCATATTGACTTCATTACGAGGCAAAATGACTTTTCGTATCACTCATGCCGAAAATTTGTATTAGATTATTAACCGGATAAATTTTCATATAAATACCGGTATTTCTAAAGACCAGTGCAACGTAAAAATATTGGTCGTGCCAAAACTGCCGTATTAACTACTTTTATCATATTATATAACATCAAATATTGTACAGCCTCATCAATTAGGCATTTTAAAATGTTGCCCATTCAGTCAATATAATTAATCATGTGTGGACAAACAGTTAATATGAAAACGGTTCGGCAATGCCTGAAAAAGTTTTATTTACCATGTTTACGTACCATACTGTGCGATGAATTTTAGTCTTATTTACCATGTTTACGTGCCACAAATTGTCGAACCGTTATATAAGAACAATTTGTCTATTGTTAAATAATTTATTTCTATAACAATTCATACCTGTGAAATACAACATAGCAAGGTGAAAAACACAACAGTATATGCCATCACTAAAAAGCAAAACGAGCCCAAGGCAGTATAGTATCCAATACAATCCCGAGTCTTAAATAGACAAAAATGAAGTTTTCTAAATATTTATACCCCCATTACTGAGATCATTTACACTTTTATAAAGTTCGTTGATTAATTTTTACACTTCATAATAGTCATATTTAGGTATCCAAACGCCATAGAAATGACTAGATTCGTTCATTCCTACTATAAGATAAAGTGTATGATTTCTGAACCAAAGTAATGTTAAATTCATTCATTCTATCTCATATTTTCGCACTCTGTCAAGATTTGAGGTACCGCTCCTATCATGATTTCCTATTTTAGTACTTTATTCACCCACTTATGGTGTTTTAATCTCTATCTTTTATTTATATTAAACACTGGTGTATAATTAAGTTTAGTTATAAATTTGAATAAAATGGAAGGAAATGCACAGTTTTTTTTTTATACACTTGTATACTATATTTGTATAACTGATTAAGTAAAAGAGCTAAGAGTACTTTTTTCAGTACAAATAATTTTTTTTAATTTATAAATTGACGGATCTGATGTAGTTTGTCAATATTTAGTAAACTAAAACAAAACAAAACAATACTATATTGGAGTGTTATTTCAGATTTTTTTTTATTTAGTGGAGCGAAAGTATCCGACATGAAACTATGATAGCCTTAGCTAGTTTTACAGTTAAAACTAGCAAACCTGACCCTGCTATCTAAATTATGTACATTCCACTCCAATTTTGCAGTTCTAACAAACGGTCACCTTGTTGGAAACATACTGCATTGGTTTTAATAGTGTGTTTTATACACCAGAGTGTCAGGATAGATAAGGGGGGGGGGGGGATTTTGGGTACCCATAAAACCGGTTTAACCCCATCACTGTACAGTGTCAGTACCAAGTCGGACAATTCTGACTCTGTTGTGTTCAAGTTTTAAAAGTCTTTTATTGAATACAAACTTTGAGACTGCTTACTCTTCCGAAGCACCTGAGTCTACCCCGTTTTTTTGGTGGGGTCCATGTTGTTCATATGTTTTTAGTTTTTAATTGTAGTGCATGTATTGTTTTGGTCTTGTCTTCGTGGTTCTCCAGAGTTTGTCAGTTGTTACGATTTTTCTCTCCTTCGAATATCCCTTTGGTATTTCTTGATTTGACTTTGATATTATACGAACTTGCAAAATATTATCTGCTGTAGTAGAATTGCTTATCGTAATCATGCTAAAGCAGATCCAGAGAAAAACGAGTAGTAACTGTAACAGTCTTACATTGCATTCCATAAATTATTTGTTTTTCAGAGACTGAAATGGGGAAATTGTTCTTATAAAGTTTATGCATACTTAATGGAGAGGTTACTTGAAAATTGTGATATGGGTATATTTTGTGACCCGAGTTTTACAGTCATACAATGTCACACTAGATCAACATTTGCTTGTCGACATGCTGCATTGACAGAGATATATCCCAAAATTTCTGAACCGTTTACGAGAACTGATTTTATTGTATGGTGTAATAAAATGCAATCGATTTCATAATAAGACTTCTTACCTTCCGTGATAAGTCCTCCCAACATCAAGTCAGTGTAATTTGAATCATATTTTTATAAAACAATACCTTGCAACACAACAAGAATTTGTTTTTTTAAGTTGATGACAAAGCAAATGAAATTATATCTATTATTAAATATTATGTCTGATACATTGATGTCTTCCTTGTTCTGATACATTGATGTCTTCCTTGTATCAATATTTAAATGGTTTATGAGATTTGAACATTGCGTATTAAAATGTGTTAAAGGGATAAACATTTTTACGGATTTTGAAATAATCAAAATTTATTGATTTGAGGGGCGAGGATGACCTTTTTTGGTGGGGTGTTAGGCCCGGGGGGAGGGGGGGGGGGTGGGAGGGGGGGTGGTATTGGTGCACCTTGTCAAAAATTTGACAGGTGGGTTCTTCCAGCACATTTGAATCCCGACCCCTTTCCAGAAAAATTTGACCATTTACAAACAACCTGTGTCTAAAATAACACCCTGTTTTAACCCCCCCGTGTTAGGTTTTTATCAATCTGTTTGTCTTATCATGGGGAAAAAGAAAATATATGATTTAGGGGCAGGGATTTCACTGCTTTACGAGATAATTAAACAATGATAATTCGAGGGGATTGGAAATTTAATTTTATATCATTCAAGATAATTGGTTTCAGGAGCGAGAATAACCCCCATTGAGTACTGAGGTATGTATCATTTAAAGGGGAATCACGGTTTTGTTTATACGCATCGCTCTCAGCGCCGCTATTATGCCGTTTCTTCCTTGTCTGTCGAAAATTTATGAGATAATTGAACATTATTAATTTGATGGGAGTGGTGATTACCCCGCGGGGAAGCGAGGTATGTGTTATTTGGTGCGTCTTTCCATGGGGAATAAGAAAATGTATGGTTTAGGGGTGGGGATTTTAACGGTTTATGAGATAATTTAACATTATTGATTTGATGGGAGTGGTGATAACCCCCTGGGGAAGCGAGGTATGTGTCATTTGGTGCGTCTTACCATATAGAATAAGAAAATATATGTTTTAGGGTTGGGGATTTTAGCGGTTTATTAGATAATGAAACATTATTGATTTGATTGGAGTGGTGATAAGCCCCAGGGGGAAGCGAGGTATGTGTTATTTAGTGCATCCTACCATGGGGAATAAGAAAATGTATGGTTTAGGGGTGGGGATTTTAACGGTTTATGAGATAATTGAACATTATGATTTGCTGGGAGTGGTGATAACCCCTTGGGGAAGCGAGGTATGTGTCATTTGGTGCGTCTTACAATAGAGAATAAGAAAATATATGTTTTAGGGTTGGGGATTTTAGCGGTGTATGAGATAATGAAACATTATTGATTTGATGGGAGTGGTGATAAGCCCCAGAGGAAGCGAGGTATGTGTTATTTAGTGCATCTTACCATGGGGAATAAGAAAATGTATGGTTTAGGGGTGGGGATTTTAACGGTTTTTGATATAATTGAACATTTTTGATTTGATGGGAGGGGGGGGGGTGGGTGAGCATCACCCTACTGAAAGAATGAGGTACATGCCATTTAATGCGTCTTGTTACGGAGAATAATAAAATATATGATTTAAAGCTATGGATTTAATTGCATATGATATTTTTCAAAATTACCGACTTTTGTGCCCCCCTAGAGGAACGAGGTATATGTTATTTAATACGTGTTGTCACGGAGTATAATAAAATATATGATATGAGGTGATTATTGGTCACTCTCGTAGAGTTTTTCGATGAAAAAAAAAATCCCCATAAGGTCCTATTGTAAACCCCTAGCTTCTTTGAACTGCACATTATGCGTATCAGTGACCCCAATCATAAAAGAATAGTATTAGGCACATCTAGAAACATTGATATTTCATCATGGAAATTCTCAGATCCATATCTCTAACGAACAAAATCGGAGAGGAAGAAAAAAATGTTCGATAAAAATCGCAAATCAAAATCTATAAGTTCCCAACTTTGTTTTAGAGACTTAAACATTAACTTGTTACTTATATTTGATTTACCAATGAAACCACATTAACTGTGTGGCAAGACGACATTTCAGACTTACGTTCTATGAATCCAACTTTTATGCACCAAGTGTGCATATTTCGTGACAAGCCCAAACAGGTCGAAACAGTTGTTGCAGAGCACTTTCAAATACCAAAATGTCCAAATACCATCTTAGGATTTTCTAGGAAAGAGAAAGTTTACGTCTTAAACACTTAAGTTTGGAAGTACCTATTTCACGACAGTATCGAAATGCCAGCTACTCTCAGAGACTTGGCAGCCAATAGCTGAGGTATCAAGTCAGTGGTCATTTATTAATATGGAGTCTGCATTTTATGAATTCATAAATTTAAACAGATCACCAAAACATGCCGAATGTCAATGCTGACAAAATGTGTGTCTTCAGATTTTATCTTTAATGTACAGGAAGCTAAATAATTTTAGGTTTCACAATGAGTGAGAATTAGATATTGCTTGTTATCATATACTTGTGTAAAATATTACTTACATTTTACAGTTCAATAACATTTAAAAATATTGAAAGGCTTATGATAGGATTATGAAGTTTATTAACCAGATCCCTACGAACCTTTATTGACTGCTTCCGGAATGTTATCGCATGCATTTCCGTTATTGTACGTAGGGTTTATCACATGTAACTTCGTGCATTTCAGGAAATTTGTTTGTAAACATCGCAGACGACAGGGACACGGCTGCTTTTGTCGAGTCGTTGAAAAACGATAACACAGTGCGGAAAACTGCAAGTGATATGAGACTTTTTACAAAATGGTTGAGGAGCAACAACGAATTAAGGTTAGCGGAGGAAATTCCTGTTATGGAGCTAGATAAATGTTTAGTATATGATAAAAAGATAATTACATGTCATTTTTCATATCAGACCCTTTATCGGCCCTCGGTCATGATATCATCCGTCGAGCCTGCGGCTCTTGGGCTTATATCATGACCTAGGGCCGATAAAGGATCTGATATGAAAAATGCCATGTAATAATCTATACATATCAACCCGAGTTATTTAATTAATTATGGCAAGCCGTTTTACTATTTATTCTAACTTCAAGATATCTAATAAAGTTTATAAGATATCTCATATAGTTTATAAGATATCTTATATAGTTTATAAGATATCTTATATAGTTTATAAGATATCTTATATAGTTTATAAGATATCTCATATAATTTTCTTTATAAGATATCTTATATATTATATAAGATATCTTATAAATTATATGAGATATCTTATAAACTATATAAGATATCTTATAAATTATATGAGATATCTTATAAAGTATATAAGATATCTTATATAAAAAATATTTATAAGATATCTTATAAACTTTATAAGATATCTTATATACTTTATGAGATATCTTATATACTTTATGAGATATCTTATATACTTTATAAGATATCTTATAAACTTTAGAAGATATCTTATAAAGTATATAAGATATCTTATAAAGTTTATAAGATATCTTATAAAAACTAGATTATATAAGATATCTTATATATTATATGAGATATCTTATATATTATATGAGATATCTTATATACTTTATAAGATATCTTATATACTTTATAAGATATCTTATATAGTTTATAAGATATCTCATAAAGTTTATAAGATATCTTATATAGTTTATAAGATATCTCATATAATTTATAAGATATCTCATATAATTTTCTTTATAAGATATCTTATATATTATATAAGATATCTTATAAACTATATGAGATATCTTATAAACTATATGATATCTTATAAATTATATGAGATATCTTATATAAAAAATATTTATAAGATATCTTATAAACTTTATAAGATATCTGATAAACTGTATGAGATATCTTATATACTTTATGAGATATCTTATATACTTTATAAGATATCTTATAAACTTTAGAAGATATCTTATAAAGTTTATAAGATATCTTATAAAAACTAGATTATATAAGATATCTTATATATTATATGAGATATCTTGAAGTAAGAATAAATAGTAAAACGGCTTGACATAATTAATGGTTGTTTTCAATTTTGGAACAGGCTATGCGATATATCATACTTCGAGGCAGTTTATGATTTAGCGTTAACTGACCAAAGTAGGTTATAAACCTGTTCCAAAATTGAAAAAAATCCTTATAATTTAATTTAAAAACAAATCGGATCCAAATTGCAGGTCGAATGATTTGAAACAATTATTTAACCCTGAAATATTTGAATCGCGGACTGCGAATTAATACGCCACAAAACCCAAATTTGATTATATACAATATAATGTAACATTCCCAACTATTAAACGACCAATCAAAGTGTTTGTTACGATTCAAATTAAATTAAATTATTTCGGATATAATAATAAACGAGCCTTTGACTAATTTATTATTAAATTCAAATCATATAACTAGACTTGATAACAAGAGATATCAAATTCTTATGAATTGTTAATCCTATTTTTCTTACGATTCTTCAGGAGTATTTGTTTGTGATTCGGCGTCCAGGTTGCTAGAAATCTTAACGTTCTTTTGTGAGGTCAAATATTGCTTTTCGAAGATGGCTTTCAAAAATGGTGCTACTGTGTAGTAAATATGTTGACTTATCAAACTTTAAGAATTTTCATACACAACAACGCGTTAACTAAATCGATTTTTTACATTTCGCTAGTCCGTATCACACTGTGATGTGATACGAAATTTCCCAAATCGTCCATGAGTTAGATAATACCGATAATGCCCTACTTTTTCATGGCAGTCTACTTGGTTTTATGTTATTAGTTTGTTATTTGCAGCTTATTATTAAAAAGAAATACCTTAACCAATAGAATTTGAAAGTAAAATTCGAGGAAAATAAATGGAAATGGTGAGCTGTTAAAAAGGGGCATAGAACCAATAAAACGTACAAAATAATAACAAAACAAAAAAGTAAAAAGTTAAAATTGATTTTAAATTTCAACTTTTTTTTTGATTTTTCATTACTTTGCATTTGGTTTTTTTCGACTTGTGTCTTTTTTACATTTCTATGCTCTTTTTAACAGCTCACCATTTCCATTTGTTTTCCTCATATTCTATTGTCGTATGAGCTGTTTCGTAACATACATACTTTATCTACATGTAATTTGCAAAGTCTGGTCGCAAAGATATTATTTGCAAAATAAACAATGTTGCGAAGGAATTTGATAACTACATGTACTTTAATCCCATGTCTCGGTTATGGAAAATTAAATGAAATGCATAAGGTAGGTAAAACTGATCAATTGATCATTTTTGTATTTTTGTTCTATATATATTTTGAAATATTTAACTGTTGCAAAATTGTATAATTTTGGATAACTTCTCCATGCATAGGTCTGTCCTTAGATGGTTTTGGCTTTACCTCTTTAGGTCATTTTGGCATTTTTGACTTTGCTCTTCTACTGTTTGGATTGGTGTTTTGGTTTTCATAATTTTTGAAAAACATAATTCTAAAATCTTATTGCGCATCTACATACAGTTTGTGACAATACTGAATAGAAATGAAATGCACGAAATTAAAAATGAACGAGGAGTTCTGGAGACAAGGTTATCTAACGGACTGACAGACGGACAAACGGACAGACGGACAGACGGACGGACCGACAGACGGACCCATTACAAATATCCCCGAACTTCATTCGAAGTGCGCGGATAATAAAGTCGGACTGATTACGGTTTGGCTTGGTTTAATTTGCTTTTACGAAACTTAAAGTGCAACAGGCTATATTGCGGAGGTCGGTAAATATTGGCGGGAGAGTACTTGGACAGAATCAACGACCATCGGCAACCTTTTGAAGATCGGAATCAAACACACCTACCAAACAGCAAGGTTTGAACTCATGTTTGAGAGGCCAATGTTCATAAGCAGTAATGGCGAGCAATCTAGAGCACTATACCACCAATTCTTTTTGTAACGATTAGGTGGATTATCTCATAATCGAACTGAGCTATGTTAAATGATCCCTATCGATATTTCAAATGATTTGGCATAGGCTTACTTGATTTAAAATATGAAAACTAAATTTGAACATTAATATATGATGTCCCTAACCCGCAATAGGAGCATTGAATCCAGGTAAAAACGTAGGAATTCAAGCTTTAACTGTATCACAATCAGAAAAGCCTCATTGGAATTTTTAAAGCTTGAATTAATGATACAATCTCTTAAAAAAGTTCTGCAGCACTAATTCATAGCTTAAGTATATCTTTATAGTAAGCACATAAAACAGCTCCACTCCTTATATAGGTGTCTCATTAACTTCAAAGTCCTCTGAATGAAAGCCTGAAATGGCTTCAACCATCCGAATGAATTCATTACTACAGCCCCGAGATAATTTTGGTTAAGTATAACGTCGAGAAAGTCTTGTAATAAATGGTAATTCAAACAAGCAATCAAGTCTTAAGTTTGTTATTAGCTGATGATACATTACGTCTGGTATACCGTATTGCCCATCATGTGGTCTTTGTGAGCGAATTCAATGACTGCTCCACATGCTTCTGAAGGTGTCTAAATTCTCTCTATGATTAGTAAAAAACAAAATCTCAAATAATCCATATGTATATTCGTTATCTGTTATATTCTTGAACGAATTTAGCTAAAAAACAGTAAAGCGAGATCTGGGAAAACCCAATGATGGATATTGCAAAAGGTTTCAGCTTATCATATCCGTCAATATGAATGCAAAAGTTTGGTCCTTGGTTTGACTATTTTTCCCCTGACTCGTCTTCCTCGCATAATTGTCGTTTTTAATGCTAGTCATGCTTAGCACGTGAGGGCATTATCGGTGTTGAAGTCAATACTACTGTCCCGAGGGCTGACTATGTTTTATGATAATGCGCTCTGCATAAGTAACTATTACGTTTATTTCATTGAAGCAACTATGGATTTTTTGTGCAGACATTTTTTCCGAGAATATGTTAAAAGGAATTTTTAGACGTAGTCTTTTATCCAAGCCCATGTTCAATGTAAACTCTGTCTTTTATCCAAGCCTATGTTCAATGTAAACTCTGGATATTGCTTAGTTAAATACTTTTCATTTTGTGCTTAATTTTTTACCGCACTCCATTATTGTTCACATTGATTGTTTCTTTCATACTGAACAAAATTCTTTGAAAAAGCAATTTACAAACATTTTTCTCTTGCATTGGTCAGCTTCTGACAATGTTGGGAAACGGCTTCTACTAGCAGGAATACTAGCTTCAGCTATATTTGTCAAAACATCTCAATCACATTTGCGTTTTATTACAAGGTCGTAGCCCTAATCCGCGTGCACAGTGGTAATGACCGAAAAACCGGTCTTTATCATGATAAAGATCGGTTTTCCGGTCGTTATCATGTCTAATAACGACTGATTGAAGTTTAATGCAGAATAATAAATGACACATAAGCCCCTTTTAACCAATGAGAAAAATAATTTTTTATCTGATATGAAATAATGATTGATAATTGTGTTATTTGTATATCAAAAATGGTTATACGTGGTCCGAGTCCACAATTATTGTCCTCGAATATAGTTCCCCATATTTTATAGTTCATTTTTTCCATTTAAAATTTTCCCAGTTTCTGTTGGCCTTTTTCAAGCGTCCCAGTTCAAAAAGAAGGCACACTGGTCAAAGTACGTAATTATACCCGCATTGCGGGTATATTGTCGTTGTCTCCGTCCGTCCGTCCGACTGTCCGCCTGTCTGTCCGTCCGTCACACTTTCTTGTGCCATCAACTTCTCATTCAGTTTTGGGTATAGCAATTTAATTCCTTCACAGTAATGTTGCATACATCCTGTAGATGCGCAATAAGGTTTTAAATTTTTTGATTTCGCTCAACAGGTGAAATGTTGGACCGAAAACCAACGAATTATCATAATATGCTTGTGACATCAACTCCTCATTCATTATTGATGCAAGGCTTCTACATTCATTATAGAATGATTGTACATGTGATGTAGATGCGCAATAAGGTTTTAAAATTTTGATTTCTTTCGTGGAGCAAAATTTGGGACCGAAAATGAGCGAATTTTCAAAATATGCTTAAAACATTAATTTCTGAGGCTTTTTTTATGCTTGGCTTCTGGTTTCTTCATAGGTAGATTGTCCATGATGGACAGATGCAAAAGAAGATGTTCAACACACAATTTTAGACCCATGACATATACACAGTGTAATAATTATCAAAATATGCTGTTGATTTTTTTTTCCATTTAAAGCAAAAATGTAAATAAATTTTCTGACCTCATCGAATCTGCCAGCACCCCACATCCACTCCCCTCAAATTCAAATAACCATCTCCTTATTAGGTTATGTTGGATGGACTGAAATGGTTTTTGATATAAAAAAAATGAAAACAGCGTAATGCAGATGTGGCACTGGGTTCTCCGGAATTCCTCTTGAATTTGTTACGTAAAAAGTGTTTTAAAACTAGTTTCTTATTTAAAAAATTTAAATATGTAAACAGACCAGAGGAATTAAACCTGAAACTCGCATAGATTATACGAGTCCACCAGGGTACTGTTTTTTTTTAAATATTTTATTATTATTATTTTTATATATTTTTACATATTTTTATATTTACATATTTTAACAATTTATGTTGATCCAAGCTCTATTGAGACACATGAATCAAAGCTGTTAGTCAACCTTCTATTTTTTTTTACTTCAGGGAGTTTATCCCTTTAATTTATAATTAAATTGGCCCCAGCTCAATTGAGACACATGAATCTAGATCGTTAGTTTATCAGAAAGTCTTTAATTTAAGATGTTGATCAACTAAAGAATATCGGGGATTAACATAAAGATCTTTGATCCTAAAATAAACTTTGCATGGTTTATTTTAACTCGCGGTAAGTTTTTCCTTAACACTAAATTTGCATTAAAATCATCACTTGGATGAAACAAATGTGGGGGTGCGGGTGTAACTGTCGTCTCCGACAGTACTCTAGTTATAAAAAGTGCTTTGATCAGATATATGTAATTGTTTGATCTGGTCACTTTCGAAATGGTCCAATTTCAGGATAACTATAGCCCTATAAGACATTTTGGGAATTTTCTTGAGTTTGGCATAATTTTGAGTTATGAGTGTACAAACTTTACAAAAGAAAAATTATTACGTTTTGACTGGCGCAATTTTAATTTGACATAATGCTAATAACAAAATGCACCATGAAACACTTGCGGTCTCGGGCCAAGTATGAGATATGATGCCGCTGTCATAAGTAGTCTACGGATGTCCACATCTGAATTGTGACTACTCCTGGATGTGATTACTAGTTAGTGCAACTAATGCCGCATGATGTTTTGTTAGGAGCACTTGATGTCAAGTCTTTTTTTATGTTCCCTCTGCTACGCGTTTTTTTTATTTCGACTACCATGATTTTCTCTGTGCTTTGTGTAGTTATCCCCGCACTACGAAGAAGTTAGGGGATATTGTTATCGCCCCCGTCCCTTTGTCCGCCCGTCCGTCCCTCACACTTTCTTGTGACCTAAACTCCTCGTTCATTTTTAATTTCATGCATTAAATATCTGTGCAGTATTGTCACATATTGTATGTAAATGCGCAATAAGGTTTTATAATTTTCATTTTCAAAAATTGGTGCGCAAAGGGGTCGAATTTTGAAAATTAGGAATTTAAGATTGTGACCTAAACTCTTTATTTTTTATTTTATGCATTTAATTTCTATACAGTATTGTCAAAAACTGTATGTAGATGCGCAATAAGGATTTAGAATTTTGATTTTAAAAAATTAGGGCCCACAGGGGTCGATTTTCAAAAATTGTGAATTTAAGCTTGTGACCTAAACCCCTCTTTTATTTTTGATTTCATGCATTTGATTTATATACAGTATTGTCACATACTGTATGTAGATGCACAATAAGGTTTTACAATTCTGATTTTCAAAAATTTGGGCCCACAGGAGTCGAATTTCGAAAATTAGGAATTATAAATGGGTGACTGAAAGTTTTCTTTCATTTTTCATTTTATACATTTTATTTCTATACAGTATTGTCATACACTGTATGCGGATGTGCAATAAGGTTTTACAATTTTAATTTTCCAAACTTTGGGCCTGTATTCAAAGGTATAATTGTGAAAAAGGTGAGCAGGGATACGAAATGTGGGGAGTGCGAGGATAACTGTCATTTCGGACTGCCTCAGTCTAGTTTATTTTGTTCCTATATGTAAAGGTTTTATCAATTTGTAAGGATTATTGACTTTCAGTTTTGCCACTTTTATATCCTCTATATTTTATTGATCAAATCATAAAAACAACAGCCAAACAGAAGCTAGGGCAAACAAAAGTATACTTTTTGGCCGTCAACAGACATAATGTTGACAGAGTACCATTTAAATGTCTAATCAGTTATATACATGTACGAGGAGTGGCACAGTTGATTTGGATCAAAATGCAAGAACTGTAATGAACATTTTTCCATAATTTTCCAAGTGAAGAATTTTTGTATGAGGCAGTAATATTGATAAGGTTGCAATTTTTGAATATCATAGATATGCTTTTTTGCAATATATAGTTTAATTTATCGAAAAGAATCAAATATGCTTGTTCCATTCTATAAATGTTTCTAAGGTAGGTTAGAAAAACCCCAAAAACCAAACAAACAATAAACATATAAAAAGCAACAACAGAAAACCCTGGCTCCAGTTAATCGAGTAAATCTATACATAAATGTTAAAGGTCTGCAAGGGAATTTGTCAGAAAAGAATATGCCTTCCGATGTCTGATACTTAGATACTTTAAAACACAGCTATAATTTTAATCCAATGAGAAATGTTCATTCTAAACACGTGACCACAAATATTTCCCGAATTGTAAACAGATACAGATATTTTATTTGCTAATCACAGCGCCCACAAGGTGCAGATTGATTACAATGAATCATACATAAATCAATATAACTATAATACATCAAATCAAGAAGACAATCATGACAATGATTTGTGTTCATTTTCTCGATTACAGTAATGGTAATTTTAGTTATGACAACCAAAAAGCAACAAAAAGTAAAATAAAAGTAATGTCATTATTCAAAAGTAAAAGTAACAAGTAAAGGTTGGAAGCCGTATTTTTTTGCTATTGGATATCCAGACAAATCCGTATTTGTTCGTACTGTACGTTATGTAAGGGAAGTAATTCGAATTGTTGATCAATTATTTTGATGTTTCTTTTCATCATTAGAATTTAAAAGTTCTGTTGACGTAGAGTTGAATTATTGACAATTTCAGGTCTATAATAAGTAAATTACCATTTTAAGAGTATAATAAGTAAAGTTAAGAAATACCAAAGCGATATTCGAAGGAGTGGAAAATAGAAAACAACTGACAAACTCCGGAGGACCAAAACAATACAAACACTACACTTAAAAACTAAAAACAAATGAACAACATGAAACCCACCGGGGGTAGACCCCGGAAGATTAAGCAGTCTCTGCTTTCTGCTGCCCATGTCAAATCCGGTATGAGGAAGGGACAACATCAATGGAACAGGTCCATTTTTATTATACAATATAGAAAGATAATGTCCAATACGAATTTCAATACACTACAGACTCGTTCAATATCCTTCCATACTGTACGTAACACTGTATAATAAACTATTATGTTCTACTTCGCTACGCTCATACGAACATAAAAATGTTCTTTTCTAAATAAATGAAAACTGGAACAACTAAATGAGGATGAGTTCCACACCGACCAGTTCGACACGTAACAAATGGAAAAAATGGAACAAGGTGATCGGACTATTATAACAAGCCTAAGTTCTGTGAGACGATAAGCTTATTTGGAATAGTTTCTTGAATATAACCGTCCTTCGCTTTGTCAGATTTCTCTCTTCCATGAGATTTTAGTAACCTGTCGGGAATCTTACTAGCGGTTACAGCAGTAGCGACACCGCTACGTAAACTGTGCAACCCGAACTTTGTTATTTCCATGCCGATCTCTTGTAAAGCGGCCAATACGATTGCTCTAGTACGAGTGTATGATAAGGGTTTGTTGATTTTTGCCAAACGGTAAGTATTTGTTGACTTATAAAAAGTAACAGAACGAAAAATGTAATCATCAAAATCTTCACCTAAACGTGTGCCTGCAGCATACATTTTTCCAACATGTGCAATGGGCAAATTAAATTATTAGTTCTAGCGATAATGACAACATTTCCTTGCCTATAAATGTCAGTTTTGTTCTTTTCTATTCTAATTTCAATATGTGATGCTATAATGCTGAAGTGCTTTGCTTGACTTTTACACAGCTCGTGAAAACGGAGAAAACCGGCGTAGCCTATAACATAAAACAACACAATCGCAAGTTTTTGATATTAAAACAATCATCAAATTTCTCTACAACGTTTTTTAAAATAGATGGTGTAATAGGCTCTTTTTTCTTAATTGGTTTTGAAAGTATCCTAATGCCCCCTTCTAAGATCATTTTCAAGAAATTACATATGTCATCAAAAAGATTTATGTCACGTTCCCATTTAATTGCGTAGAAAGAAGCGTTTAATATCTAATATTAGTATCTTTGGATTGTTATTTTAATACGGCTGTTGAAACTCCGTCTTGTATTAAAAAAATTAAATAAATAGCTATGGAACACACAGATGCTGGTTAACAGTTTAGTCCATATTCATGATATTTGCAACACCAATCTAAATTTTTCAAAATAATAATTATATTGTTTTAAAGTATTTCCGCGTTTACTTATACAATAGTTGCTTATATAGAGGGCATTATCATGATGAATTGACTGCCCAAGGGACTGATATTGCCTAAAACATTGAAGGCAATATCTGTCCCGAGGGCAGTCAATTTATCATGATAATGCCCTCTATATAAGCAACTATTGTGTTTATTTCATTGAAGACTTTAAATCTGCTGGGTGTGGGTTCCTTACATGTACATGTATGTTGAATAGCTCATGATGACCTCTGGATATGTGTTAATGTTTCTGTCATTACTTTTGGTGCTATGCTGGTATATTGTACATTTATGGAAGTTCCGCATATATATCCTTTTTTCTATTTCCAGCATTACTGACTAGAATTTATTATTCGAAATATGCATACCTACTAAGTACATAAAAAAGGCACCCTGTTATATATAATATTACAACAATACTATTTATGCAAGTATTGTTTTTATTTCATTGAAACCAAAATTTCATATAGGAATGTCTAGAATTTAATTAATAACTGCTGCATCACGTTTACGTTTTAAGAAGGGAACGTAACTCCAATTTGCAAGCAGGCATTACCGTGTAGTAATGCCCACGGGCATTATCATGATAATGCCTGCTTGACATTTTAACGCAGATTAATAAATACCACATGACCATGTTTTAACCAATAAAAACAACTAAATTTTCTCTGATATGAAATAATAGCTGTTATTACAGAAGGAATTGAAGAAGCTAGGTCAACTTAATCTGGATTTCAAACTCTTTTCAGATCTATCCAATGGGAAAAGTTAAACCTAAACTGAAAAAAAATATTCTAACATATTTATTCATTTTATTTTATTTCATTTAATTTTTTCATTTACTTTTTGATTAAAACAATGTTTTATTGTCCAACAAAAAAAAAAAAAAAAACAAAAAACAAAGAAGCGTAATAACATGGTAATCCAAATTATTTTCCCAAACGGGAAATTCAATATTTCTTCTCATAAATTTTTAATTTCCATACAAAACCCAAACGGAATTTTTATTCAACATAATGAAAATACTCTAAATTTGATATTCATGATCCTTCTAAACCAGATTAATATTCTTCGTTTTAAACGTCAAAAACATGTAACTGCCATGTCTGTTCCCAAACGGGTAATATTTCACTATGCAAATTACGTATGCCCAAACTGGACTTAATTCTTAAAATGTTAAAATTGCCCAAACGGGACTTGGTTCTTTGAGATCGAAACAGATACCCAAACGGGACTTGATTCTCTGAAATCTAAACACATACACAAATGGGACTTGGTTTTTTGAGATCGAAACAGATACCCAAACGGGACTTGATTCTTTGAAATCTAAACACATACCCAAACGGGACTTGATTCTTTGAGATTTAAACGCATGCCCAAACGGGACTTAAATCTCTGAGATCTAAACACATACCCAAACGGGACTTGATTCTTTGAGATCGAAGCACATGCCCAAACGGGACTTCATTCTATGAGGTCTAAACACATGCTCAAAGGGGACTTAATGATTTGTTGATAAATAAAAAAATTAAAAAAAAATTCAAACGTGCCACAAACGGGACTGTGTAAACTAGACTTATTACTTTATCAAAATCAACAGTTATCGATTCTTGACCAAGCGGACTTGTTTTACGAAAAACTACGTCCAAACGAGTACTCTAATAAATATAAACTTACCACTCATCTGTAGTCTAATCGTAAAACAAGGACATTAAAACTTAACTTGTCTGCTGCAAAAATACTATTAATGTCAGAACCAGCTCTAAAGAAAGAAGACGGATTAATATATTCTATAAAGTCCCTCACAAAAGGCTTAAATGCTTTGTCAAAAGAGGATCACAACAAAGGCCAAAAAGGCGAAGATTTCCATTTCGGAACTATTAATGTCCCGCGGCCCTTACATTGCATTAGATATAAAATGGCTTTCGAAACAAGGTTAATTGGGGGGACGACCTAGCAGTTATACGGAGCCCAGTCAAAAGCGAATGCGTCCACCCACCTGTTCCAGGGCACCAATAAGTGGAAAAATACAAAGGGAGCTTATGGTTATCAAAGTCAGCGAATAAATCACGATCAAAAGGTCCCCATCTATTGTTAAATAAGTCAAAATAGCTCATGTCCACGCACCAATCATCAAAACCAAACACTTTACTGAAATGATCAGCTACTTGATTTTCGTTCCGGGGTACCCATTCAACTTCTAAAGTAATAAAGTTACTCACGCATAAACTGAAATTTTTTGTAGCAAGACAGTGTAAATCAAATTTCATGCTTCCGGCTTTAACGATTCTAACTACATTCTGATTATCTGTGTATAGTTTAACTAACCGATTCGAAACGTCGTTTACTAAAGACTTTAAAACAATAAAAACAGCTAATAACTCTCTGAAAGTAGAACTTTTTTGAGCTTCATCAACTAACCACATTTTGTGAAGAATTTTTGAATTAGTTTCCGCTGTAATCCCGAGCAGGCATAACTGACTGATATGATCATTAAAAGATTTCTGCTCATGATTCTGCAAATGTTGCCAAGACTAGATAAAAAAGCGATAATTTTACCAGTTACCCTGGCCAATCGCCGTGCAGTAAAATCACTTAAATTTTCAAGAAGTAAAGATATTTCTTTCTTGAAGTCAAGTAGATTTTGCTCTGGTACTTCAAGTGTTAAACTTTTACGTCCCATTGAAAACCTAACCATGTTAATTTTTGAGTTGGATTCAATACACTCTTCTCATGATTTGGAAAAAGCCTGACCAAAGCAAGATCTTTCTTGACGATATCCGAAAGGATTTTATACCTATCATAGCTTTCTTGAAAGCCCCAACCATCATCTAAATAAACTATCATGCGGAAACCTTGTGCTCGTCAATACTTTACTAAAGGGCGTAATACTTTAGAGAAAACGTATCCGGCAACTGACAATCCAACCAGCAAACATTCGTAAACAAAATACCTGGTCTGATTATTAAAAACCCACGAGAACCCTAAAAATTTATGATGATCCTTGTGAATTTGGACGTAAAATATCCAGACTTTAAATCAAATTTGAATATAAATCCTGGAGATGAGATATATTGTATTGCTTCTGAGACCCTTCGTATTTAAATTTACGCGATTCAATACACTTGTTCACGTGGCTTAAGTCTAAGATCAAACGCTCTTTACCGTTAGCATTGACAGATACAGACAACGGATTGACCATGGTGGGAACATGATTGACACAAATTCCGAAATAACACCTACATCGAGTAAGCTATTAATAGCTGAACGTACAAAAGAGGCGTGCTTGAAAGCAGAACCGTTATTATTTAAACTGACAGACGCTGGTGTATCAAAAAAGGAAATTAAAAATCCTGATTCTATGATTTAGAACCAAATTGTTTGCTTTTATATGATGTATCCAGCTTTAAAAGTATGAGTATCTGTTGGTTCAAATTCAAATTCTTGACTATGTAATAAAAAATTCAAAAAGTTTTACTCAACTGATTTTTCACTGTTTTGGTCCTGGGGTTCCTGGTGGGAATCTAGATGGAACGGGATTTACGGGGGCATTGGTAAGCCCAGTGACCCTCGGCGTTGCAGTAGCAGCATCTATCAAACCTACTGGCTGATTTTTCTTGGCCGGCATTATTGTAGTACTCGGACTGTGAGTAGACATTACTTTGTGGACGTGCCTGTGTGTTGGTTGAGATCCTAAATGATGCTCTTGTATGTGATTGGCGATGCTCACGAAAAAGCTGGGATTGAGATGATATGCTGAAACTGGGACTCTCGGAATTAGAACTATGGCTAGGATAAGGAACAACGCGTTCGTGTAATTTGTTCTTCCTTTTGATCTTTGCACGGTAATCCGCTTGCCTAAGTTTTGTGGCATCATCAGCACCCTCTGTGATAGGGTCATCAGAATATTCATCTATGGTGTTCCACCCGTATTTATCGGCAATTCTCAGAATTTTGTTCCTCTCGTTGAGAGCTTCAATACACCTTTCTAAAGTCTGTTCAACGAAAGCTGTGGACCCCCTCTTAAGGTATTCTAGAGCTTTGGAAATGTCCTCTCGTCTATCTGAGTTAAAATCAAATTGCTTGGAGTTGGATTTGTTTTTACTCTCAGAAGAATTAGCACCTACTTGTGATCCAAATCGAGTGTTAATCTCAGAAAAGATGTCCTTTCTTTGATTTTCCAGAGCAGAATCTAATTTCCTCGAACAAAACTAAAGCATCCTTAGCTGAAAACTGCGTATTAGGACTCGTCTGTGTGTTAGGGCTCCATTGTAAATTCGAATTTGCGTTGAGTTCGTGTGATGTATCTTCTTCGATCATGCTTATCGTGCAAGTAAAGTCGTCGAACTGGTTGAGACGATGTGAATTCTCGACTAATGAATTATGGAACGAAAAGTATATAAATAATACCAAGACAGTTTACTACTGATTCAAAAAATTAATCCGCAAATATTCCAATACATATATTAATAACATGTAAACCGAAAAGAAATGAAATTAATATTAATCGATGAGTTTATGACTGTTTTGTTTTCGTTATGACACAATACGTTTTCAGTCACATGGCCAAATTGATTTAGAAGTTTTGATATTCAAATTCTTTAATAATGGGGGTCAGTCTTTATTTCGACGGTGGGATCAGATTTTGTACGTAGAGCGATATGTTTAACCGTTGTATGTTCTGTATTAACTGCTTCTTTTGAGAATACGTTTTGCACCTTAAGAACTTTTTACTTTTGTAGGGATAAAGCTTTTTTCCCTTGATGATCCTTACTGGAATTTGGCAAATTTCGAATTATAATCATTATCATTGTTGCAGTTAGTTAGGCTTTTGAAATTTTATTGTTGTAGATAGAGGTTTCCAAATAAATGAACAATGAACTATCCGATCCTTTGTTCATTGGCCTACTGGCTGTTTTTTAAGCCGTATTTTTCCAGATTAAGTGCCATTACGGTACAATTATGATATAATTGCTGACTTTGAATGGAAGTCCATTCACCCTTGTTAACAGCATGGTGCAGTTTTTCAAATTCACTTGAAAAAAAGGACAAATATACCTAAGGAGCAATCAAATTGTCTATTGTCCATTGGACAGACAAACCCGGGAAGACAAATGAACAACCACAAGCACAACAAATAAACACAGAAAACTAAAAAACAATGAACAACACGAACTCCCATAAAAACCAGGTGCTCCGGAAGGGTAAGCAGTTCATGCTCCGTATACGGTACCCGTCGTGAAATTCAACAAAGTCAGTCTGGGGAAGTCACAAATCGGTTGAGGCACATGAAAGGTTACGACAGTGGGAACAGGTCGAACATCATCTTAGATATTGGAACACTGTAATGGTCAATCAATTCGTGATGACGACCGTAAAATTTCCTACGTGGTGATTTTATTAGTAATATATCCTTTTTATATTTCCAAGAATGAATTTCCCAAATACTCCTTTAAAGAATATACTGGATTGTCCGATAGCTTTTAGCTGAAGAATGCATTTCTTTCAATTTTTTAAAAACCTCGTATTCATTTGGAATAAGTTCTGTATACATCTCAATAATTTTGCTTCCTCCAAGATGAAAAGCTACATTGCAATGAGAATGTTCTTATTGTTTCGTGAAGGAAGGAAGATTTCTTTGCGACCAGGACTGAAAATAAAGTCATATTCGTAAAGAACACAGCAATGATTAGAAGTAAACAATTTGCGGGTCTATCAATTGGTCTTTGAAGTATTTCTCAGAATTGCGAGGAAATGGCAAAACAGAATATCAGGCTTGTTCTTTACAATAGTGCTATGTACATGTATACAAGAATTACAAAATATATCGAAAAGCTCTTTACCATCGTCGCATATGTTAAAGAGATAATTTCCTACAGACCAAGTTTTCTGGCGTCTGTCATGTAAAGGCCAAAGCTTTGATATCGGTTGCTATGAAGACTTTTTTCCTTTTATGGCCATTTTTCTGGTCTCAAAAGATCGGTTTCATATTCCCAAGAACAATTCATAATACAATAGGAAGGATCCACATCTATGTAGGACATCCATACAGCTCGTTTAATCATCTGGTTATTGAAAAAATTTGAAGATTCTGTATTTCACCTTTAAGAATTTTTTTAATGAAAGACTATTCATAACAATATAAAAGTAAGTCGGCATAAGAGGAGCACAGTTTGCACACATAGGAATCTTTTACTTGCATTACGCCATTTTTTTATTTTGTGTATATTATGCTTTATGATTTGTCGAATTAGTCATGAGCGAGTACATGTTTACAAATTATTTCAAATCATTCATGTGAATGCAGTCAAATTGAATTTTACAACCCCATCTGATAGTTTTGGAAGTGGATTGCGCGTTTCTTGGTTCGTACCAGATAAAAAACTAAAAACCTTCATCAGCTATACTAAACGAATAAGAATCAATTTCACACTAACACAACAGTACCAAACATCCTTCTAAGCTTACAATTAACCTAGGTCTTCTGGACAAGTTCATTAAACAGTAAACTGTACTGAATAATGATGAATAATATTTTCCCCGAATTTTCCTCGGAAAAGATAAATATATAAATAACACAATCAGGCAAATGTTAAATTGTCCAGACGTACATACAATAAATTTAGATCTTTTTTTATGGAACGCCGTAATTGTCTCGTCGTTTGAATTTTTAAATTGCATGTCATTTGTACTTTACGTTTAGTCAAAACTGCGTTACGTTATGAATTTACTTCATTACATCATGTCAGTATCTCTTTATATTATATCTATATACCTTTATATTGTGTCAGTATTCCTTTACGTTATGTTAAACCGTCATTGTGTTCTGTCGTTTCTTCATTTTATCTCGATTTTGCTTACATTATTTCATAACCTCATATTTCGTTATGCTGATGATTATCATACAAATTCAAACTATTTTTAGATCAGAAGTGTTTGTTCGAATTTTGTCCTATGTTTTGTTCAAATATACTATAGACATTCCTTCATCTGGGATTCGAATATATCCTAGGTAACTTTCTATGATGATCGATGATTTACTTCTTAACGTCCAATGGTTGTCAATTAAATGTTTTAATTTTATGTCAAGAATAAATTCACCATATTTCTTGAAGCAAAACAGAGAGTTCATTTAAGCATATACTAAAATCGATATTTATAACCCTGATTCCGCGCCATACTATAGTAAGCATTTGAACCCAAAGTGAAAAAACCACAATACTCCTTATACATTTTGAGGATGAGGAAAAAGCTATCAAAAAAGATAGAAATGTAACTTTATCATTTCAGCTATATATTTTATGAACATTTTGTCTTAAAAATTTATTAAAATGAACAACATCGACAATATTGTTTATAGCTGCATGTCGTATATTTTTACTCAGAATGAAATACAAGTTTATTTTCATCAGTATTGTCCGAGTTCTGTCCATCGTGTTCAGTTTCTGCTTTATTATTACATATGCTTATTCTCTTTGGTAATGGTTTATCCAATGGTTTGCAAATGACAATGCGATCGCCAGTCTCAATGTTTGTAATTCGACCTTTCTGACGATATTTTTCTCGGTATTGTTTTAGAACAGTACAATTAAGTAATTCTAGTGCTTGTTTGATCTCACCATCTTCGGTTGTCCTCGGTAAATTTTTAATTCTTACCATGAGCATAGTTTCATTTTTAATTGTTTGTAAGTGATCTCTTACTACTTTGAAATCTGGTTTACTGCCAAATTCAGTTCTTCGCAGAACATCTGATTGCATATCCATCTGACCAAGAACAGATAAATGCTTTGACTCTATAACCTTTCCGAAATTTCTATCACCAATATGAAAAAGCTTATTTAATTTTGAATAATATTCATATTCTCTTGGAATTTTATGTAAATGTTTTTCAATCATTTTTCTTCTACCAAAATAAAACTCTAAATGACATGCAGAATAGTTCTTGCCATTTACGCTTGACATGTATTCATTAATAAAATGTTCAGGTATTTGACAAACAAATTCGTCGTATTCTTGAAGAACACAGTAATGTAAAAGGCAGTTCCCAAACTTGTCCATATTGAAAGAAAATAACATTTTTCGTAATGCTTGACACTCTGCAAATCGAGAAAAACTGGTACCTAAATCCGATAAACCATTGAATAAATTCAAAGAAATGTCAATATCCAACATCTTTTCTCCCATCTTTGCACAAAACTCTTCAATTATTTCAGTTCCGCATTTCGAAAACTTGCAAAGGTATTGTCCGATTGACCAGGCTTTCCCGTGTCCACCTTCAATTTCTGACAGTAATCTTTTCATAATGTCGGTTTTCTCCACTCCAATGCAAACATCATTTTCGCGAAAGTTCCAAGAAGTAGGGCGAACAAGATCTTCAATATAACTCCATTCACAATTCAATAAACAGTATTCAGAATCAATGTCTATATAGGACATCCACACGGCTTTTGCCAAGGCTGGATGATAAAATGTGAATATACCTGTTGAGAATGTAAGGAATGTATTGCCCAACCTATCCGCTGCATCTTTTATTTCATAAAACTCTATATCAGAAGATAATTGCAGTTTTTTACGAATTGAACTAATCTCTGTCCTATCTTGCTTAACCTCTGATAATTTCATTTGTCCTTTCATCAATATATACACTAGCACTACATACTCTACTTTACAGGACTTGTCTTGACCAGTTCGTAATGAATTTATATCTGTCACTACGGAGTGTGGAGGTGTATTAAAATATCTGTGCTCTAGATGCAAAAGTGAGCGATCACTGCAAAATTTGTGACATGCCTTGGGAAAACCGAGAAAACTATTTGTATCAACTATTGAACCTACCATTTTTTTGTATATTTTTACAACTGTTGTAGGATCTGAAACTACCGAAACATCTTCGTAGTTCGATTGGTGGGCTTTATCACATGTTGTTATTTTATTTTCTTTCATATGTTTTAGTAATATTTCATGTTTGTCTTTGTTACAGAGATGATTAACTACAAGCTGCCCCCTTCTGGGACAAATATCTTCATCCAAATATTTGTCCTGATATTTTGTCATTACTGTGAAAATGAATTTTGAATTTTCATTTGATGAATAACGTTTGCATTTCTGTATCAGATCTTTCTCTAATTGACGTAATCGGAGAACATCCATATTTATGTCATAAATGTACAACTGAGCCTTCCCGGACGACATGAGGTCTGTTGGACTTTTTATATCATCTGAAGAAAACTTAAATGTTGAAAACCCCTTTTTACTAAATTCAAGTGCAACCTCTAAACATAATTTACTTTTTCCCGTGCCCTCGTGACCTAAAACAAATACTGCATTTTCAGATTCAAAAATTTCAATAGCCTCTTCCACTTGTGAGGTTCGGTAATATGATTTATCAGAAGTATGCTGTTGCAACTCAGATTCTGCCTCATCTGAAATACAACGAAAAGCGAAGATATACATTACAACTTATATCATGTATATGTGATACCCAATAATTAAATACATAAAACGGTTTTATATATTTGAATTTTTAAAATAAAATCTCCTTGGTAATCCCCCCGAAATGCAAAGTGGGCTTTTATTAGTATAGCATATTTGATGTGGCTCCCAAACATTTCAATATTTTAGCAAATTCTATATTTCTTTCTGTCGTCGATTAAATTAGTGAATTATTATTATGACTATGGAAAGAAACCATACAAAGACCACGTAATGACCAATTTCTTAGAATGAGTTTAGTTGTTTATTTTTTTATTCATAGTAGCTGGGTTGGATGACGGAGATAATTCCATTGTTATCTCGGTAAGAAATATTTCTTTAATTATACAGACGAAAATGTTTAAACTTATTTATTTATAGTCTATCGGGAAACAAGTTATAGCAACTTATTCTAATCTCCCCCCACTGAGCGGGAGCGAGAGTGGCACCTGTAGCGGCATTTTAGCCTACTCTTTTTCGAAATCTTTAGTCTTAAACGTGATAAGGTTGCTGGTCTCCCTTAACATGGGACAGCCATTGTTCGTCCACTCCTGCCGGACTAGCAACTTTTACCAAGACCATCCTCGCAATCATCCCTGAAATTTTCATCCTGAAAGGGAATCGAACCAAGGAACTTCGGCTTCGTAGTTCGATACGCTAGCTACTGCACCACAGTGCCCATAAATAAAAATGAGATTCAGTGCCCAAGTGGCTGTGAGTACGTTTACTAATGTAAAGATGCATTCATTTTCTGTAATTCCTTACGTATATTAATTTTAATGAAGTATGATCGTATGCTTCTTGGGTGTGTGTAGTTCTGCAGTTGTAAAAAGTTGACAGAAATATGTAATGTGAACAACATGTCTTCCAAATAAGGGTGGTATCTTTAATTTGTTATATATACTTATATACGACATACATGGACCTTTATTCGATTTTAAGTGTAAGAAGATTTAAACATAAATTCAATTATTCCATATAGTTGTTATGCCTAGCGTAAATAATTTGATAATGCCAACACTGACCCGTTTATAAAATTATGCCAAAAGACTTGTTTATTCCATATCTATTTACTATTTTCTAATTGTATTTCTGTAATAAAAACTTTTTTTTTCAATTAGAAGCAGAATCGAAAATTATCATTCATTTTATTTCTTAATCAAATTTTAGTTTTACAAAGAATCCGGAGACAATATTTTTTCGGAAAAACCTAAGCCATCCCTCACAAAAATAAATAAATTAATAAATAGTCCTTGTGTAACGCGCATTTAATTCAACAAGGAATAGAAATAACTCTGGAATTAACTCTCAAAAGATATAATAATGGCAAAATATATACTTCAATATTTACAAGTTAGACTAGTGATTTTTTATGGTAGTATCCACCTCTTGCATATTTCTGTCAACAAAGGGGATTACGACTTTACCCAAAATTAAATTTTGACCTGTAAATCTGCTATATACCTTTTTGTTTACTGTTTTTTAACTTGATTATACATGTATGTAGAGACAACTATGGCCATGTTTTCACATAACTGTCTTCTGTATCACAAAGATAGCGCTTGAATAACTTATTGAAGAGCATTATTATAAAATTTTATTTTGTAGAGGTCTTTCTTAAACTGCCGTCTAATTATGATCCAAGGACTATATACACCATGAAATAACTTACAAGAGGGTTTTGCATCAAGGCTTCTCTTGATACCAATGTTGTTCCAAACAGAAAATCTGTATATTCCTGCATCAGTTTTAGATATTTCATCAATTGTAAACGATATGGTCCTTAGAAAATACCCTGTGTCTTCGACTGCCATCTTGGAAGTGTTTATGTTGTCGACATTGTCGTATATTACACATTCTTTTATGTCTTCATTTGACACATATACTAGACGAAGTCTTTTGATGTTTGATGGACCACATATATTAAAAGTCAAAGCAGTTGCACTGTTCTGAGTAAAGGTATAATTTCCTCCTTTTATATTCAACGGCACTACAATGTAAATACAGACGAAAATACATAAAAGAATATGAGGTATATAATCGTCAATCTTTACAAACCTAAAGGCATGTAGGGAATTATAAGATAGTTTCTTTCATAAAAATTCAAAATATCTGACACATTATATTGTAAAAGCTTTTACAATATAATCAGACACTGCACAACTCTTTTGAAAACCAAGCACTATTCTAAATCAACTATCAGGTATGTCGTGGAGAAATCTTGAACTTCAACGAGCGAAACCATACAATTACTAAAGAACTACTATTACAGGATTGTAGATTTCACAACCTGTTTAATGCTTTTAACAAGTTTTATAATAGATATCAACATGTTGTACCGGGTTCCAGAAAAGACTTATCATGAACGGGGTTTCCCAATTTCTATAGTAATATCGTGAACAAATGCAAAGGCCTCGCTAATAACATTTTTGATCAGTAAGGGCTACAAATGTGAAATTATGCGTAATATTTCAACCAATCACAAATATGACAAAGTAATATTTAAGTTCATCAAGATCCTTCATATATACTATATTACAGACAACCAAGGTGACTTCCTGTATTATTTAGTTTAGAGTGGTGCAAGCAAATTTTGGGCATATCTATATATTTCAGCGTATTTTGTCCACTGACTAATAATCAGATTATTTCCGATTATTCTTTACAATTATTATATAATTTATATCCTCTGTTATATGTACATGCATGTACATGTCAGTTTTTCCTAAAACGTATGCATTATATATTTCATATAATATAAGCCTTGCATAAGATCCATAATTTATATCTCCTGTATGCCCAGTTCTGTCCTTAGATGATTTTGGCTTGAACTTTGGGTATTCTGGATTCAAGTCTGTTCTAAATCGGTCTGGTTTTTTTTCGGCTTTCCATATAACGGCTCTAGGCTTTGCTGATGATGCACAATTTGTTGAAATCAATGCATAATTATGTATGCATTAAAGGTCGTACGATGCATTTAGAATATTTCTTGCAAGACATTTAATGCCATCATAATTGTTGGCAAAGATATTTAATTCTATGAGTTGTTTGGTTTAATTAATTTAGCTGCTAGCTATCTAATGTTATGTCCTGCAACTTGGAATAACAATCTGCATTTTTGTTACTACCCATGAATTAGAGATTAGACATCTCGAAAATCTAGAGGACTCTATTTTAACTGTCTATTTTAAACCTCTAGACATTGTCATTTTAAAAGTGGTAGTTAATTCGCTTTTCCTGTTTAATGTCTAAATAACAGAATTTTGCGATTATTCAAGGCCCACCTTAGATTATCGATATCATTTTTTAGGGAAATGTGCAACTTTCATTGATGCTTAAATATATGTTAGTATTCTATGTCTAAATATGTTATAATTGGATAATTTAGTACTTCGACATGTTCTTAGATTCACTTACCTGCATTTAACAGCGACAAGATAATGATAACTGAAAAACAGAGTAGTTTCAGAAATATATTTAGAACAATACCAATTTGGAATGATAAATAGACATTGACCTGAAACCTATTCGTTTTTTAAAAATCATGTTGATATTTTTGTTTTCTTATGATATGAATAAAGCTGAATTTATTTATGTTTTTATTACTTCTTCTTTAAATAGAATAAAACACGAAATATATTTATTTCATATGTCACAATTGTTTATTAGTGTCCAACTGTTTTAAATGCTTTTTTTCTGGTCTTGATACATTTATACGATTTTCGAGTGGTATAACGAGTGATATGCGTAGCAGAAATTATTTTCCTTGTAGACCACATAGGTTTCACTATACGTTTATTGTTTTATTGTAGACCTATCTCGCCCATCCTCCCGAGTCAGGGTTTTGTATCCACGTTCGTTTCAACAAACCCCTGACAACATTCATTCATATTTTACGGGTCGGAATGGAACGATGTTCATTGGTTACTTCTCAAGGTAAAAAGAATTCATTTGCGTCGTAGGTAGAATTTTCTAGGTCACACAGCAGGCGGCGATATGTTCGACCCGCTAAATATGAGTGAGTGTTGTCAGGGGTTTGTAAGAACGAACGTGGATACAAAACCCTGACTTAGGAAGATGATCTGGTCTCACTATACTTGGAGGAATAAGATATTTTTACTTCTATTGTTTTACTGTCGGATATTGGGCTAACGAGTTAAATGTAGATAGTTTTCATTCTTGTAATCTGCTGTGTATTTTACTTAATTTAATAAAAGGATAGACTAGCCAGCTGTATTTTTAGGATAGTTCCAATATGTTCTGTCTTCTCTAAGAAACAAAATTCAGTTGAAACAATATCTGGAAAACTGTGAATCTGTGTCAATGTGTCTTTTGTTCAATCTGTTTTGTGGTTTTGAAAGTAGATATTACAAGTAAAGAAAGTAAACTGGGAACAATATCGATTTCGCTTATATTACCGTATAAAATGAAAAGGGCCACGATGAAAGCCCGACATTTGTTCACACTGGAAATTGATTCTACAAAAAAAACATTAAATATCATTAGGTTATAGAGCAATCAATTATTACTCCGAGTATATACGATATAAATAACAATAACGTACTACATGACAATTAATACTATGCATAAATTAGAAAATCGGCAAAAGAATACCGAAGCTAAAAAACTGTGAGAAAAGTCCATAAAAACACCACAAGGATACATGTATAACTAAAAGAATAACTGGAGCTTGTATCACTCACCTGTCTATCTTCACTGACAGCCTGGAACACTGCTGGCAAGTTCCAACTGGCTCACTGGTTTTATACAAGGAGATCTTTCAGTGAAATTTCTCCATTAGGTTAAACTAAAGTCCTCTCTGGCAGCCATCTTCAATGGCAGACAGGGTCATCAGATATGATTCTGAAAGAGGACAAAGGGCCATTGCTGCCCATTTTTGTTCCAATTGGCCAAGTGGTTTCAGACAAGAAGATCTTTAAGTAAATTTCCCATAGGGTCCTCCGTTAAACTAAGTTCGGCTCTTGCGGCCATCTTGGATAACGGGCGAGGTCATCAAATATAAGAAAGACCATCTAAGGACCGTTGATGCCAAATTTTGTTCCAATTGGCCAAGTGGTTTCAGAGGAGAAGAGGACGACGGACGACGAACGCCAAGTGATGACAATTGTTCACATTGCCCCTTGGACCAGGTGAGCTAAAAATTTAAAATTTAGAAATAAAATGTATACAGTTAAAAATAAAAGAGGAGGTTCAAGTTCCATTTAATTAACAGTTTTCGAAATTCTACTTTTGTGGCCCTAAGTTTTTTTTAAAATTGAAATTCTAAAACCTTATTGAATTCAAGGTTGTGACGTAACTTTTCGTTCAGTCTTTAATTTATGCATTTTATTTCTATACAGTATTGCCATAAACCATATGCAGATGTGCAATAAGGTTTTAGAATTTTGATTTTCAAAATATGGGGCCAACAGCTGTCAAATTTCAAACATTATAAAATAAAACAAAAAGGTGATCACTGTGGATTCTAGAAAGTAATTTTGTAACAAGTGTGGAACCACATGTCTCGCCTGAGTATGCACATGAACACAGAATAACGATTATCTGATACCCGACAAATACCCGATAAAGTTGCAGAGAAATGGACCTAATCTCGAAAATGTGACGAAGTCACTCAAGCATGTAATTGAGGTCAAAGTCCAGAGACAGGTGTCAGACTTGCATGTACCCACCAAGAACTACAATACGACTGATCGTGGACTCCCAATGTTTATACAATCCGGAAAGCGTGTCTCAAAGATAGGTCAAGTCCCGCTCACTAATACAATTGTAGCAATACGATTGGGTTAAACCTCACAGTGGCCAGTTTAAATTGTATCAAGTTCATCGTCAACACGTATAAATCCCCAGGCTCATGTGTGCTATTACGAATGCTTTACAACACTGTTCTGAGCAATTATTGATACCGTAATATTTTCATGAATAATTTTGTGTATGTGTAACTGAATGTTCACTTTAATGTATATCTGTTGATGACAATCCTTTGTAATAAAGATTCGAATTTGAATTTCACTGAATTGGTACATAAGAGGAGCATGCAAGGATAAAAATATATATATGACACAAAACTTTTAAAAATACCAGCGATTTCGCTTTTATATCTACGAAGGTTGATTAGAATTTCATATTTCGTCAAAAATGAATTATTTCATTGCTAATAATATTGAAGAAAGTTTTTAGAGTATAAATATTTCACTCAAACGTTAAGTTTTAGCCTTAAAATATATTATTAATAAATAACCATATTTCACCAGATATCTTTGTGAAAACCATTTCAATGCAGTATGCATTACATCACATTTCAATATTTAAAAAAGTGGTCAAACTAAAAAGTTTTCTTTGTCGTAACTTACACTATATTGTATCGTAATTAGGCCAAATAAATAAAAGGTGTAATGAAGAACTGGATTAAGAATAAATTCTAGACTAAATCGAAAAACATAAAATTTTTACATGTTAATTGTGTACATAGGAAAGCACCTGCGCGTTGGAATTCCCAAAATGATGAACTTGTATACAATTTCAACTGGCCACCGTGACGTATCATCCAATCGTATTGATACAATGTACTAGTGGGCGGGATTTGACCTATCTTTGAGACACACTTTCCGGATTGTATAAACATAGAAAGTCCACGCTTAAATCAGTCGTATTGTATCAATAGACCAAATACAGTAGGTCTAGGTATTACAGTTAATGAAAAATTGACTTAATTAAGAAACTTGGATGAAAGTCACTCAACCATGAAGCTGAGGTCAAGGTCCAGAAACAAGTGTCAGACTGGCATGTACCCACCAAGAACTATCAATAGACCAAATACAGTGGGTCTAGGTATTACAGTTCTGAGAAATGGACTTAACCACGAAAAAGTGACAAAGTCATTCAAGCATGAAATTGGGGTCAAGGTCCCAAACCAGGTGTCAGACTGAAATTTACCCACCAAAAACTATCTATTGACCATATATGTTGGGTCTAGGTATTCTAGTTGCTGAGAAATGGACTTAACCACGAAAAAGTGACAAATACACTCAAAAATGAAATTGAGGTCAAGGTCCCAAGCCAGGTGTCAGATTGACATGTACCCAGCAATGGTTGGTCTAGGTATTCTTTTTTCTGAGAAATGGACTTAACCACGAAAATGTGACGCAGGTCACTCAAGCATTAAATTGAGGCCAAGATCAAAAGGCGGGTGTCAGACCGACATGTACCCAACAAGAACTATCTATTGACAAATATGGTGGGTATAGGTATTTCAGTTTCTGAGAAATGGACTTAACCATGAAAAGGTGACAAAGTCACTCGAGCATGAAATTGAGGTCAAGGTCCCAAGCCAAGTGTCAGACTGGCATGTACCCGTTAAGAACTATTTATAGACCAAAATATGGTTGGCCTAGGTATTACAGTTGCTGAGAAATGGATTTAACCACGAAACTTGGACACAGATTTTAAATTCAGCTACGAGAGCCTTTGTTAGTTTTAATGTTAAAACGAACATATTTTTATCCTGTCATCTAACATATATACCATCCAATCAGTTTTCATATTTCTGGTTAGCGGTTTCCTTGTTTCTGATCATAATATACTGACATTTTATAGTATCTTTAAGACACTAATTAGTCAGGATAGATAATGGGATGGGAGTGGCTGGTTAACAGGTTTAACTTTTCAAATATTGTATGTACCACGCCAGAATATCCTGACTTTTGTTTCTATGTTTGTTTTGTGCTCATTTTAACCAGCTCCGTTTAGATTAGTTCTCGCCGTGATATTGGCTGAAATATCGCCAGCTCGGCGTAAAACAATATTCAATCAATTAATCAATTGTTTTGTGCTCTTCTTGTCTGAAGGTCTGTCAATTTGGTGGGTTAATTTTCATACCTTCCTAATCCGTTTTATTTTATTAGAATCTCATCTCCCTATATAAGAGTTTTTCATTCTCAAAATAAACATGGCCAAATTGATAAAATATTTTGAGTGGACAATGTTCTTGTACCAAGGATTACCTATATCAGTTACCAGGTCTGCTTTTCTTCCATTAACCATATCCGTGGAGCTTCTTTCCGTAGACATATCAATCCTACAAAAGTATTCTATTAAAATAAGAAAAATCAGTTTGGGCACATGACGACTTAACGGAATACGATACTATAAGGTTCCTCTACTGACATGACTGATTGTTTTTTTTTTATGAAAATTTACCAGATGGACATTTTTTATGTATACTTTGCAAATACGGAAAGAAAAACAAACATTCATGACTTAGTTTTAAGATATTGGACGTTGATTTTTCAAGACCGCCACATAAATCTGTCTATATTTTTTACAAAAAAAGATAGCTTCACCGGGTCTTTTGTAAAATACTCCGAACTACACGGACATGAAAAAAAATGATAAACTAATTAGGAAATTATGCAAATTTCAGATAAATAAGGAATATTGATGCACGTAGAACAACAACAAAAAAATCCTCTACTGATTTTCCTTAAAATTTTAGTATAAATATCTTGAAGTAATGAACTTCTGTTTGCAAAAGAAAACAATTGGGGTTGGAGTGCTTATTGCAGAGATATTTGAGAAAACCCTAAATTTTGAGATGGTATTGAAGTGTTTTTTTTGGAAGGATACTATGAAGTCACAAGTGTTTTTCTTGGCTACGTCGATATCTCTCCCTGCTTCTGTATCGTATCCATTAAAACTTGTGGAATTAAGATTTTGTGTTTTTTTATTTATATTTTTTAAACTTTCTATTTGTTTGTTTGTTTGTTTTTTTAGGGGGGGGGGGGGGGTAAAAACACGCAACCTTTTGCATTGCATGAGAAAAAATTAAACCATTTTACGTCCACATCTAATTTTTATACGAACGCAAAATTTTTGCGGTCGTATATTGATATGTCGTTGGCATCGTCGTCGTCGTCGTCGTTGTCCGTCGTCGGCGTCGTCGTCCGAAGACATTTGGTTTTCGCACTATAACTTTAGTATAAGTTAATAGAAATCTATGAAATTTAAACACAAGGTTTATGACCACAAAAGGAAGGTTGGAATTGATTTTGGGAGTTTTGGTCCCAACAGTTTAAGAATTAGTGGCTAAAAAAGGGCCCAAATATGCATTTTTCTTGGTTTTTGCACAATAACTTTAGTATAAGTAAATAGAAATCTATGAAATTTAAACACAAGGTTTATGACCACAAAAGGAAGGTTGGGATTGTTTTTGGGAGTTTTGGTCCCAACAGTTTAAGAATTAGTGGCTAAAAAAGGGCCCAAATATGCATTTTTCTTGGTTTTTGCAAAATAACTTTAGTATACGTAAATAGAAATCTATGAAATTTAAACACAAGGTTTATGACCACAAAAGGAAGGTTGGAATTGATTTTTGGAGTTTTGGTCCGAACAGTTTAGGAATTAGGGGCCAAAAGGGTCCAAAATTAAACTTTGTTTGATTTCATCGAAAATTGAACTATTGGGGTTCTTTGATATGCCGAATCTAACCGTGCATTTAGATTCTTAATTTTTGGTCCCGTTTTCAAATTGGTCTACATTAAGGTCCAAGGGGTCCAAAATTAAACTTAGTTTGATTTTAACAAAAATTGAATTCTTTGGGTTCTTTTATATGCTGAATCTAAACATGTACTTAGTTTTTTTATTATGGGCCCAGTTTTCAAGTTGGTCCAAATCGGGGTCCAAAATTAAACTTTGTTTGATTTCATCGAAAATTGAACTATTGGGTTTCTTTGATATGCCGAATCTAACCGTGCATTTAGATTGTCCAAAGTTGGTCCAAATCGGGGTCCAAAACTAAAGCTAAAAAAGGGGTAAATTACTTTTTTTTTGGGGGGGGGGGGGGTAGGGGGGGGGGCAATTCTCCACACCATATTGTATTGCACAAGAAGCAAAAAATTGAATATAAATTCAAATCATATGACCCATTCTAAATTCTTTGATTTCAGTTATTCTGTGTCAGAAACCTATTATGTTTCAAATATTTGAAGAAATTTTCAATTGCACAGTATTGTGCAATAGCAAGAAATCTTCAACTGCACAGTATTGCGCAATAGCAAGAAATTGATATGTGTGCCCTGTTATCAAAACTTTATTATTAACAAATTCCATTGGAAATTTGCCAATAACTCCAGTTTAATGAACTTCATTGGAAATTTGCCAATATAAAATGTGCTGATGAAGCTTTTTTGTTTATCTCATCTAAACTGCTTTTAAATTATGTATATTTAAAATTTGCCATCCATGACTATGATGTCATTTTCTATTTTAATATGTCATGGTGTATTTAAATGGGCTGTTATGGTTGCAAAGTATAAAGAAATGGGGAGGGGGGGGGGGGGGTAAATGAGAAATTGGGGAAGGGGCAATTTTTTTCTCATTTCATATTTCATAAATTAAAAAATTTCAAATTTTTTTTAGCAAAAAAGGGGGGGTTACAATAAATTTTATTGTTTTTTGTTTTTTTTGGGGGGGAGGGGGGGTCAATGTGCAACTTCATAGTTTATTGCACAAAAGCTAAAAAAAGGGGTAAATTATTATTTTTTTTGGGGGGTGGGGTGGGGGGGGGGGCAATTCTCCACAGCATATTGTATTGCACAAGAAGCAAAAAACTGAATATAAATTGAAATCATATGACCAATTCTAAGTTCTTTGATTTCAGTTATTCTCTCAGAAACCTATTATGTGTCAAATATTTCAAGAAATTTTCAATTGCACAGTATTGCGCAATAGCAAGAAATCTTCAATTGCACAGTATTGCGCAATAGCAAGAAATTGATATGTGTGCGCAATTTTAAATTTTAAATTGGTTATTTCTGATTTATATATAAAAACAAATAATACTGATATGGTTTGAATAGGTAAATTAAAAAATTTTAAGTTCTTAGACAACATTCATTCTGTGTCAGAAACCTATGCTGTGTCAAATATTTATTCACAATCCAAATTCAGTATTGTATCAAGCTTGAATGTTGTGTTCATAATTGCCCCAACTATTCAGGGTTCGACATCTGCGGTCGTATCTAGGTGCGCCCAGCGGAGCATTTTATTAAATCTGCAAAAGTGAATGGATAAATGAAACTACCCTTAACATAATTACAGAACATGTCATTTAATACATACAAATCGAGCTGCAAAATGTATATCATATATTTGCAATATAAGATGAGTCATATTTACAAATATGAAATGGAAACAAGATCTGAATTCAGTTCAATGTTTTATTTATCTGAATTGGTTAGCATTCTGGTCAGTTTTGAATGATTCACTTATAACAGCCCTAATAGCTTAGGAGACAAAAACCAAACATCGTTTCTTTGTTAAATTTTTCGTTCATTTTAGACAAATCTTTATATAAACTGACTGGTTCTAAACAACAACAAAATACTACTAATAATAAAAATAATAAATTAATATAAATTAAAAAAAAAAGATAATAGCAATTCCGGACTCATTGACCCGATTTTCATCATTTTATTCAAATAAGTAATCAAAAGCTAAACAGAGGGAACCAGTCGTTAAAAAGGACCAGAATAAGTCTCCTGAATGGCCGTCCCATGAGATGGACGCATGCATGATCAACGACCTCCGATTGGTCAGTCAACTGGAATAGCTGATCTGCGGATGCAACTTCGTACATGATCACGGGATAGCATCACCTAAACTAGGGGAAATCGTCACGGACTGTAAAACATACAATATTTGTTCAGTTTACCGTAGTAAAGATTTAAACTTATCGCTGGGTGATTCAAGCTATTACATATATCTGTATGGCAATTTAAAAAAAAATCAAGTATACAAAATTAAAATCTTTGAATATCCTTTAATAAAAAAGGGAAGTCCAAAACACAGACTATGTAGTACTAGTAAAATATCTATTGAAAGGTAGTAATACTACATAGGTAATAAGGGGAGAGTTTAATGTGATGACATTACGAACATTTAATAATACATAAAAAATAGTACTCTTTATCAATAAAAAGCTAAGAGACGGCTAGCTTTTTTACAAAAGCTATTACTTGTATACTTGGTTAGTATCAAATTCTTCTAAGTTCGTACAGACAGAATAAAAATGTCGTACTGAAAATGCTCAATGTTTAAAGCATCATACATGAAATTAGACATCCGTTTTTTTCTTTATCAGTTTCACTTTGTTTGGGAATTCACAACACACTTTGTTTGGGATTTAACAACATCGTCAAAATAATATCTCCCGGGAACTTTCTTCCATCTTTCTTTATAACTGATGCCAAAAACGGTTATTTTTTGGACTGTATAATAATACGAGGCATGATGACCTCATGATGAGTACACACGTCAAACGTACAACTGAAAAAACAGTGCTAAATTCTAGATAATGAGATAAATTCGAAAGTATAATGGTAACAAAACAAAATCTATTAAGAGAAGTCGTATATAACAATCAAAAATGAAAAAAAATAATTGCAATGTTAAACAGCTAATGTTAAATAATATATAATTAAACGATGTACAAATGTATCTCTTTTTGATGGAATGAATTCTGAAAAATACATTGTTGTTTCCATCTTAAGACTTAGAAGCGAGAAAATCGGTTATAGTGCAAACAAAGCAATAAAAAGAAAATATTCAAAACAGGCTAAATGAAAACAAAAGCATGTGTACAACTATTTATTAACTTTCACATTTTATTGTGAAATGTAAAGATAAATAACTTACCCCAGTGTTAAACAGCTTCCATTGCTGAGACATAATGAATCATCATATTTTTCCACACATTGATATTCTGTACAAAATAACGCAATGTCAATGAATGCGCTTAAACCATATCATTCAAAATTGGTCGTTGCTGTTTGCGCAATTATTTTTTTTCCAAGATTCGTTTTTGTATTAAAAAATTTGCAACGAGTACAAAAATCATCGAGATATCACAAACGATTTTCTCTTAACATACCCAACTTTTCAATACTCTACTTTTATTATTGAATTCCATTGGTGCATATATTTTTCTTTAAATTAATGAATGTTATATAGGAGTGAGTGGCAAATCTCAACAAAGGTGAACCGCCTCGATGGTTTCTTGGTAGCGTGGCCGCCTCGCGGGTTCAATCCATGGCCGGGTAAAACCAGACATTAAAATTGGTATTTGCTGCTTCTCCTCTAAGAACGCAGCATCTAGGAGTAAGAACAAAGGATTTGTCGACTCGGAGTCAGTATAATGTGTCCGGATGGGGTGATATAGAACACAATATTACATTCAGGTGATGCTTCTTAAACCAAAAAGGAAAATTTTCGTGGAAATTATAAATAACGTTTTATTTAAAAGCACTCCTGTTTTGTTCTCCTGGTTTTTGTTTTACTATTGCCGTTAATTTTATTTCCCTTCTTTTAGTTTTAGTTTTGGTTTGCAAATACGTTTCACTCTTTAGTGTTACAGTTCGCGTAAATCTGAGTGGTCTTTTTATGTTATGTACTTTCCATGTATCTTATTTTTAATGTATTTTTAATCTAGATTTCCATACCAGTATGATATTTACCTGCATCTAGACAATGAGTTTCATTTAGACAGGTTGACTTATAACAGGAACAGTCTTCCTCAGAGGGTACACAGTAACATTTGTTTCGAGGTTTGTTAACAAATGCATATCCTCGCCTGTAGTCACACGTGCAATTTCTGTCTCTGTCAGGACGTGAGCCATTGTATGAAACTTGTCCTTCCTCTGTACAATTCGACTTTAAAAACCAGCAGTCAAAAACCTCGGTAGATAAAACAGGAGTTGGTTGATACCGGTCCTCTCTACAAATGCCAAAGTGTAATCCTCCTTGAATTGTAGGTCTTTTCCCTGAAAAATGTTCATAAAGATAATACAGAAGATGGTATTTCTCCATCATTTTAAATAATAAATAATAAAAGTTTTTTTTTCTTTTTATTCGTCGATTTTTTTTTTTTTTGGGGGGGGGGGGTAAACTGTGGTACAAATAGTTTTTGACTTGAACCACACTATTTTTTTTTCGTCAACATTTAAGGTCGGATTTAAATTGTTATATCATATCTAGTATTCTATTTTGTTCTTAAACTTACCAGTTCGGATTAGAATAGGCTTAGGACGACATATATCTCTATATCCAATAGCGAACAGATCCCAAGCGCAATGATATACTGGAGAAGACTCGGTGCAGCTTTTGTTCCGAATTCTTTCCTCTTTATTCCAGAATTGTAGTTTCGAACAGTCAGTACAACTTTCCTCTTTCCAACATTCCAAACGATCACAGTGTCTTGAACAGTTCACTTGAGACGATGCAGTTTTGCTTGCTGATACAAAAAACTGGAATAATCATAACAATACTGGTTGTAAAAATCTTTCGATTTATGAAGGAAGAAAACAGTCTAACAGCCTATGCAAAACTTAAAGTTAACTAATCGGAAGAAATAGAGTTAAAACATTCATGCCTTTGCACTATTGGAAATCTAGAGCACTTGACGTTTTCAAGAATACATTTTAAAAGTGTTGGCACTCACATGCATATATATTTCTGAACACTAAGTAACACTGTTAAAATACAAAAATAGACCCAAGTCTAAAAAGTTGAAAAACAACATGAAAATAAAAAAATAAATTAAACTTCATAGACTTTAGAAAAAATTGTTTTTTGTAATAATGCTTTGCAATACTTAAGCCGTTTTTTTCTTATTTACATATATATAACTCATTGATTGCATACAATATGAAAATGCCAGCGGTTTGTTTTTTGTGTATTTGTTTCTTAGATTTCATTAGTTTATTTGATTCAAAGGCTTTGCGAAATCCAATCATTAAAAACTAACTTTGTGTCTTTTATGTCTACTTTATTCTATGGCTGAGATTAGTTTTATGATAAACATATATTCCGTCTTTATCAATATAATTTAATTCTTACATTTGTTATATATATACTAGTATATATTAGACAGATGTGACATTGATTATATATTATTCGAATATCTTAATTTGATATAACAAAGTAAAACATGAAGATGAAGAGCAAAAACATCGGCTTCAATATTTTATTGTAAAAATATATGACCTGTTTTACACAATATTGTTGATATAGATGTTTTTATTAACCAGTAATACATATGTAAGTTGAAATATTCTCTTTATAGTAGATTTGTTGTTTCAGTTACTTCGTACCAAGGACGTATATTATGCTAGTTATACGTCCTTGTTCGTACCGACAGCGATATATATATTTTTTTGTATGAATATACAAACATTCATGAGACAAGGGCGCCAAATTTCGCAAAATTATTAATTAGCAACCAAACTTACCAGTAAAGTTATCCCAATCAACTTGCTTGCCATGATTCCATCAATCAACTTGCTTGCTATTATTACATCTGAAAAGTTACATGCAATGACACTAGTGTAGTCAATTATCCACTGTTGTCGGTAAATATGTTTGAAAATATAGTATTATTTCAAATTGAGGACTTTAATCCTCTTTTTTTTTCAATTTTCATTCAATACACATATACTATATGAAGTAATGAAAAGAGTTATATGAGATCAATCAAAGCAACAAAACATTAAGTGGAATAATAGTTAAAAAATCACTTTACAGAGTGTGTTATAAATAATGAAATTGGTCATATAGAAATGTAGAATTATTGTTAGGCGAGTTATATGTCAAACAAAATGTAGAACAGACTGATGTGGTTACTGTTATAGATAAACTGAGCGTCATATTTAATAATTCATCTTTGAATGTTTTTGGTGTTAAATGTGCCAATACTAGATATAGAAAATTGGACAGTAAACCCTGGTTTAATAGCAAATGAAACTCTAAAAGAAAGAATTTTCATAGAGCAAAAAGAAAATATGGTCAGGCAAAAGATCAGGCAAATAAAAAAGCCATGAAAGTAGCTAGCAAAGAGTATAAATTAGAGTTAAATAAAAGATTTCAAGATTATCAGTTTAAAATTGGAAACACTCTCCGTCAAAAATCAATGACTGATCTAAAAAGTTTATGGAAAATATTAAACAATATAGATAGAACTAAAGCAGCTGGTAAAGTCAGCATGGAAAGTTTTTTTTGAATATTTTAAAATTTAAATCAAGTTGACGAAAAAATAAATGATGATATTGACATAGATTCTGATGATGTTCCACCTTAAAATATTGGAAATATTTTGAACTCGACTATTACAGAGGGTGAAATTTTGTCTGTTGTGAACAATTTTAAGATAAAAAAGGCCAGTGGTTATGATAACATAGTTAATGAACATATCAAGAGTACTATTCATATTATGTTACCAATTTATTATAGATTGTTTAATTTAATATTGAATACTGGTAGAATACCTAGCATATGGTCTGACGGTATTATTATGCCGGTTTTTAAAAAAATAAGGTAATGTCTATGACCCTAGTTCAAATAGACCTATTACCCTGGTATCATGTTTAGGTAAAACTTTTACAGCTATATTATAGGAAAGATTAGGTAAGTCATCTGATGAAATAGACTTAATATCAGAATCTCAAACATGTTTCCGAAAGGATTATGGTACAACTGATAATATTTTCACACTTTATGCATTGATATCAATTTACCAAGCTCTTGTTAAAAAATTTACTATACATTTGTAGACTTCTCCAGGGCTTTTGACACTATATCAAGGGCTGCATTGTGGTTGAAATTGCAAAAATCCAATAAGTTGCAGGGAATTTTTTTTACATTTTTTCATAATTTATAGGATGATGTGAAGTCTTGTGTTGACAGTAACGGAATGATCAGCATTTTTTAGATGTGATATTGAACGTATGTATCCTTTCCTATTTGCCCTTTATTTGATTGACCTGGAAGATTATTTTTGTCAAAATGATGTCACAAGTCTTGAAGAAGTTGAAAATTTTTGTCTTGAAAATCTTCAAATTTATATTAAAATTTTTGTTTTGTTCATGATATACTGATGACACCATATTCCTTGCGGAAACACCTGCGTCTTTACAAAGTGTATTTAATATTTTTGAAATGTATTGTATTGAGTGGAAGTTAAAAGTTAATTTATCGAGAAGAAAAGTTATTTTTGTAAGAAAAAATCTAGAATTCAACCTGTGTTTAGGATCAGGTTTTACAAATAAAACAGAATATTCATACTCTTATCTTGGAGTAGTGTTCAATTAAAATTATTCTTTTATCAAAAATAAAAGAAAAGTAGTAGAACAAACACAGAAAGCTTTGTACGCTTTGTATAGAAAGAAACGTAACATATCCTGTTGACTTGCAGACAAAACTATTTGATAGTGTCATATTGTCTATTTTAATTTATGTTTGTGAGATATGGGGCTTGGAATACATAGATTTGTTCATCTTCAGTTCTGTAGGAGAGTGCTTAAAGTACCAATAAGTACACCAAATTTAATGATATGAGTTGGGTAGCATTCTAAGTACAGTAATATTTTATTACTTTCTTTTTCATATCAGTCAAAACGAGAGAGTCTTACAAAATAAATCAGTTTTTAATTCCCTTTAAGAGCAACATTTAGTTCAAATGAAATATGCTCTGAAAAATTACGTAAATTTTCTTTATCATTTAAACGATAAATAATGCTTTATTAAATGCATATGTACACATAAGGTTCAAGTATAAATTAATACAAGAAATTGCAAATATAGTACATTAAAGCTTAATTAAATTTATGGGTGAAGGTTGTAGATTTCGGACAGGAAGCTCATGTAGCATTAAAAAAGTCAAATGTAAAAATGTTTAATATAAAAAATTGCTTGTTCAAAGTACAGATTAGGTTTATAAAGGTATCTTTCTCAGCTGTTTTTAACGGTTTTTTTTTCTATATTTATTGCTTAGTTTAATTATACATACAATATGTGCCCCTGAACTATAAAACGTGCAAACGTTACTTTGTTTGTTAATGTTCCATTTGCTCCCGGGAGATTGCTGTTACGTTTCTAATCGGGTCAAACCAGACTTGAAAATTGGTACATGTATTTACTGCACGAAATACGCCGTACTATGTTTTAGGGCAAAAGCAAAAAAACTATTTGTAGTTAGTATAATATGGACAGAATAAGGGGACATGTCTTCTTGCGGACTGTTGCTTCATTGTGGTGTCAATAAAAAATCTGGCTTTGGGTGTTGGTATAGCAAAAACAGGACGTATTTTATATCATCATCTATAGCTTGTTATCAACGTGAAATAGTTAAAAATCGCCCACTTTGCGATAAACAAGAAATATCCATATATCATGGTATTTATGTGTCATCTTTGATTGAGTGGTAGCCTTTGTGTTATCCAAAGTTCCATCTTTTCTCCGTTTTCTGGCGAATAAAGGGGAAAAATAGTTTAACAGTTTCAAATTTGGTCGTCAAATCAATTTAACTGTTTTGTATTGTGTTAGCATAATTTGTATTTTGAGATCACCCCTATAATTTACATGTATGCATCGAGTCTTACAGGCATTCGTGTTCCGAATTATCGTAAATGTCTATTACGGGTCTATTTCGATTTCGGTCCTTGGAAACGTCAGGGTTCAGTTTTTATAATAGTTTATAACAAGCTTGAACTGGTGGCAGGTGGCATGTTGACTAATGATCTCGCAAGATAAGACTGGTTAAACTTAAATCAAATGCATCTATAATACAATTACCGATTTCATTCATTTTAATTATTAATCAAGATTTATAACAGGTTTCACTTAACAGGGTCATGTCCTCAAGCACCTATGAACTTCATGGGTCCGACGTACACGTGATATGTATGTTCAACTAACGCCATGTGGAGCTGTTTTTTTTTCCCGGAAGTTATTTAAAACCTGCGTTAAAAATATATATATCGCCTATCTATAGACGATTTAGGTACCAGATACAGTGTTTACAATCGATTTTCCGCCCAGTGCTGCACCTGGCGTTAACTGAAGACCCTAGATTATCCCAGTGTAAATGATAATCAGCAGTCTGACTTGAAGCATGTTTGTTTACAAGGTGTATAAACTTACATTAGGTTGTTTCAATATTAACCGAAGAATCTTCATAAAATAAAGTAAATCAGATGTGTTAAAATGAGTATATGAAATATAAATTCGAAAGTAAATGTTACCTTTCTACACTGAACACAACGCGGCCATGGCCTTATAACCCGGAAGTAGATTAGATGTTAATATAATAGTAAAATTTAATGTAATTTCGTTGTTTTTCTTCCAAATTTCAGAAAGCTTACACAAACAAAACCTTCTGAGTTATTTTGGGAGTTTTATCTTGTCCTGAAAGGTATTGTCATCCTATCAAAAATATTTTAAATTAATTGGGTTGTTCACAATGAAGATCTGTTTATAAACAAGAGGCTCACCAGAGCCTGTATCGCTCACCTGGAGTCTGGTTTTCATTGGACAATTAATCAACTATTTGACCAAGTTTGTTGCAATTGGTTCAATTGTCCAGGGAAAATTTGTTGAAGATTTATTTTTCATAAGGTTTAATGTCAAAATATGTTCCCTGATGGTGGTAGTCCTGCCAGGAAGTTGATAAAATTGACGAGGAATAAGGGTGAACCTTAAATAAATGTAACAGAACCCGACCTCAAATTACACAAACCAATAACTCCTAAATAGAATTTGGGAATCCCTTCAAAATTTCAGGGTATGCAGATCTCAACATGGCAAACATTTTTCAATTTACATTTCACTTTTATCTGAAATAGTTTTGGAGATAAATGCAAAAATGTTAAAATTTTGAAAATTTGACAAAAAAAGGCAATAACTCCTAAATGGGTTTTGGGATTTCCTTCAAAATTTCAGGTTAGGTAGAACTTATCATGCTGATCAATTTTACCCCATCAGATTTTTGATATCTGTAACGGTTTTTAAGTTACAAGCCAAAAACAACAAATGCACCCCTATATTCTATTTTTAGCTACGACAGCCATGTTTTATGTCAGATCAAAATAAATTGAGGATCGTTTGTAGAGGACATGTCATAGATCATTCCTATTAAGTTTCAAACCAATCGGCCCAGCGGTTTCAGAGGAGAAGATTTTTGAATGAAAACATTTTGAAAATTTGACAATAAAAGGGCAACAACTCCTAAATGGGTTTTGGGATTTCCTTTAAAATTTCAGGGTAGGTAGATCTCAACATGGGAAACATTTTTCAAGTTTACATTTCACTTCTATCTCAAATAGTTTTGGAGATAAATGACGAAAAATGTTAAAATTTTGAAAATTTGACGAAAAAAGGGCAATAACTCCTTAACGGATTGTGGAATTTCCTTCAAAATTTCAGGGTAGGTAGATCTCGTCATGCTGATCAATTTTACCCCATGTCAGATTTTCGATATCTGTAACGGTTTTTAAGTTATAAGCCAAAAACAACACATCCACCCCTATATTCTATTTTTAGCTATGACAGCCATGTTTTACGTCAGATCAAAATAAATTGAGGATCGTTTGTAGAGGACACGTCATAGATCATTCCTATTAAGTTTCAAACCAATCGGCCCTGCGGTTTCAGAGGAGAAGATTTTTGAATGTTAAAATTTTGAAAATTTGATGAAAAAAGGGCAATAACTCCTAAATGGGTTTTGGAATTTCCTTCAAAATTTCAGGGTAGGTAGATCTCGTCATGCTGATCAATTTTACCCCATGTCAGATTTTCGATATCTGTAACGGTTTTTGAGTTATTAGCAAAATACAGCAATTTACCTCTATGTTCTATTTTTAGCAACAGTGGCCATGTTTTTCATCGGATCAATATAAAATGAGGATCGTTTGTGGAGGACATGTCATAGATCATTCCTATTAAGTTTCAAATTAATCAGCCCAGCGGTTTCAGAGGAGAAGATTTTTGAATGAAAAGTTTACGACGGACGGACGGACGGACGACGGACGAAAAGTGATGGCAAAAGCCCACATGGCCTTTGGCCAGGTGAGCTAAAAAAGGAGTAGATTAATTTCGAAAAATATACATTCCGTCGTAAAAGCATCTTTTATAGGCCAGACCTGGGCTCATTGGAGGACATACATGTAATTAGAACAACCGGATCCCGATCCCCAAATATGCAATTTGTTCAAACATCTAATTCATGTAATTATATATAAGGACCATATTCCATCATGGTTTGTTCCTAAAGTTTCAGAAATAATTTCGAAATCCAAAGGCAACACAAGACAGTGAGAATGCAACACACCAAGAAAGGAAAGGGGGACTCAAACAATTTTCTGTACTTAGGCTTGTACTTTGTGTGTGTGTGTGGGGGGGGGGCTAATTTTCTTTATTTTGCTTTTTTTGGGGTTCTGACAATTTCAAAGTATTTTTTGGGGGTTAAATATTTCTGAGCTATTTTTGGGGGTTGGGAAATTGTGTGATATTTTTGTGTTGCAATAATTTTAGAAAGAATTATGCCTATAGTTGAAGTATAATATATTAGAAGTACAATATATTAGTATTTACAGACAATGAATGAGTTAGGTTCAAGTTCTTTAAAGCTTATTTCAGGATGAAACTTATAATTTGTATAACGGCAGATTTTGTGTGATTTTAACACCCCCCCCCCCCCCACACACACAAACACCTTCCCGGACAACACAGCACATAAATATCGCAAATACAACTAAAAGGAGAAAAAAAGCTATAATTGTTACGGGCGTAAAACGACTAAAATCACACGGTATGAAATACACAAGTCGAACAAAACCAAATATAAAATAAAAATACAAATTTAAAAAAAAAAACAACAACAAACAACAAAGTTAAAAATACCCAACGTTTCGACCAATATGGTCTTGATCACGAGCATGTAAAAAATAAAAATAAATATAAAAAGGTGTTGACTCTTTGAAACCAAGAGTGAGACTGAGTCCGTACATAAAAGTTAAACAAAAACAAAAAATTATTTGACGTGGGTGTCGATCAGTAAACGTACTTCATAGAAAATACATAAATGGCGTAACCGTTTTAAGGACAGTTAACGGAGGAAGACAATACAGACAACGCCTTGAGCAGAAAATAATTTTTAGCCTGGGGACACTCCGACCCCGTGGAATTAATGTTTTGTTTGTTTGTTTAGTTGGGGTTTAACGCCGTTTTCAGCACATTTTGGCCATTTCGCGGCGGCCAGTTTTTATTGGTGGAGGAAGCCGGAGTACCCGGGGAGAACCACCGACCTTCGGTAGGAAAATTGGTAATCCTTGTCAATTAAGATCGGAGTCGAACACACCCCGCCACAGGTGAGATTCGAACTCACAACCCCAGCGTTGACAGGCTAGTGATCAGTAGTAGTCATGACGAACTACCTAGACCACTCGGCCACCGAGGCCCCTGGAATTAATGTAAAAAATTCTTAATTCAATTCATTTACTAAGTATGCACACTAACTTTACACATAACGCGTCATATATTTGAGCAAGTATTGTTTTTATTTCATTGAAACCAAAATTTCATCTAGAAATGTCTAGAATTTACTTATTTTTTTGAAATGGCTTTAATGAGCTCTGGTGATGTCAATTGCCTTGTACAATAAAACTTGATCCATTTTATTTATGAAATGCATTTCATTTTAAGTTTAGATTTCGTAGTTTCATTCTATTTTATCAAGCATTTGTTTTATCAATATAAACCCACCTGTTTAAGGTTTCTTTAATTATTGTTCGTGAACATTCATTTCACTGATATACCAGTTCATTTTTTATACAATTTTACTCCCGTCAAGTTGCCAAACACCAGATGGTGAATCATTGGCGAGGACCTACATGTATTTAAGGTAAATGTACATGTATAAGAGAAAAGTAAATTAAAATCAATTATTTCATATCAGAGAAAATTTAGTTGCTTTTATTGGTTAAGACATGGTCATGTGGTATTTATTAATCTGCGTTAAAATGCCAAGCAGGCATTATCATGATAATGCCCGTGGGCATTACCACACGCTAATGCCTTCTTGCAAGTTAGTGTTACGTCCCCTATTTAAAACGCAAACGTGATGCAGCAGTTGTTAATTAAATTCTAGACAATTCTAGATGAAATTTTGGTTTCAATGAAATAAAAACAATACTTGCTCAAATAGTATTGTTGTAATATTATACAACAGGGTGCCTTTTTTATGTACTTAGAAGGTATGCATATTTCGAATAATAAATTCTTGTCAGTAATGTTTGAAGTAGAAAAAAGAATATATATGAGGAACTTCCATGAATGTACAATATACCAGCATAGCACCAAAAGTAATGACAGAAACATAAACACACATCCAGAGGTCATCATGAGGTATTCAACATACCTGTACATGTAAGGAACCCACACCCAGCAGATTTATATTCTTCAATGAAATAAACACAATAGTTGCTTATATAGAGGGCATTATCATGATAAATTGACTCCCTCAGGACAGATATTGCCTTCAATGTTTCAGGCAATATCAGTCCCTGGGCAGTCACTATATCATGATAATGCCCTCTTTATAAGCAACTATTGTATAATTAAAACTAATTTAACATTGATATATTCAGTATTATTTCATATCAGAGAAAATTTAGTTGTTTTTATTGGTTAAAACATGGTCATGTGGTATTTATTAACCTGCGTTAAAATGCCAAGCAGGCATTATCATGATAAAGCCCGTGGGCATTACCACACGGTAGTGCCTGTTTGCAATTTAGAGTTACGTCCCCTTTTAAAAACGCAAACGTGATGCTGAACGTAAGTTAATATAAGACTTCATTTTGTATTATTTTTGTTTCCGCGTATTGATGATATATATAGTGCTTATGATATAAATATTATACTCTTTAGATCGTTTCCTCTACATATATGAACACAGATATTAGGTCATTTACTGTGGTTTTTCATTTTTTTGAAGAATCCGATGTATCTCGAGAAAATCGTCGGCGGGAAACGGGCAATTCTTGACAATTGTGATCAGGGTCTAACTTCAAACGACGAGCTTTTTAAAAGTAATTCAAGGTATCGAAATCCTTGTCAAAATTTGATACCGTTAACATTGAATGGTCTAGTTTTGATGCACAAAATTGTTTAATGCCAAAATATTGGAAAGGCAAATTCAGATATCAAAATAGCCCAAAGGTGAAACCAAAACAACCCGAAAAAGAGCTGTGCACGCAGTTATTTCTCAGTTTCCACAGGGTTTTGCAATTTCAAAACTGAAATTTTACAGTATCAGTATCAGGATATTATCGAAATAATACAAACTGAGCTGATGATACCTCGGATAATTAGAGTACACCAGTAGAAACAGAAAATGACTTCATATCTACCTTATTTAACAAATCAATCTATTTTATTGTATATGAACCAATTGTTGAAATCTGAGTGCAAGCGAATGAATGTTTGAAAGAGAATATTGTGGGGAAACTGTAATGATTTACGACTTAGCGGGCTTCTTATTAATTAACTAGAGGCTCACTACTTTTAATTAAACTTCCATTACTCCTCACTATATTTCCCAGAAACTTGTACTCTCTTAAATATTCTATAGTTTCATGTTTATATGTTACTATAATTTTTGGCATTTTATGTCAAATATTTGGAAATATCATAGATGTTGTTTTATTTATATTTAGAGTCAACTGCCAATTATCACTATCACTATAATTACTAGTATCATTATTCAAATTATTGAGGTTATTCTGGAGTCCTGTTTTAGTTTCAGAGATCATCAACAAATAGCAAACTACTATCAATGTGTTTTGATAGCCTTGGCGGAGCACAGTCTTCTCTATCAAATAGATTACGCAGGTCATTAATAAATATGTTTAATAATGTGGGTCCAATAGAATCTCCTTGACGAACACCCATAGAAGTTTTTAAAAAGTTGGAATGTTTATCCTTATACTTAATAGCCCCTTCAGTGTTATTAAATTGTGCTTTGATTATATTAAACAAAGTTTTTGCCTATATCAAATTTTAATAATTTGTAAAGTAGACCCTTAAGTCTCCAAAGTGAATCAAAGGCCTTTTTTAAAGTCAAAACAGACAAATATTTTTTTCTTATTTTTATGCAAATATCTATTAACTAATGATTTTAAGATGTATAAACTATCATAGGTTCTGTGGTTTTCTCTGAATCCAAACTGATTGCAGCTGTATTTATTACCCGTTAGTTTTATAGGTCTTGTATCTAAAAATTTTGAAAAGTAAATCACAAGTGATATACCTCTGTAATTATTAGAATACTCGTATTAACATGTAATACCAGATAATTATAAGTTTTCAAATGTTTAATATCTTTAAGTTAAATGAAAAATTTGCTAATTTTAGAGACTTGTTACTTTCACGGACTTAATTATAAAATAATGGAATTGCCTCTAAGAAATCTGAATATTAATATCCATACAAGCTCTGAATATTAATATTTCCTTAAATTTTGGTCGAAATTTACTGAACTTGAATCCGTCTCACTCTTTTCCAGCAATATAAATAGGCACTTTCTTACTTACAAATCATTATATATCTAGTAAGTTCGGCAAATGTGACAGTTGATGTTAGAACCTTATTGCAAATCTACACATGGTATATGACATAAAATGCAAAAATTGAAGAATGAAAGAGGAGTTCATGTCACCAGCTTAAATTCACAGTTTTCGAAATTCGACCCATATACTATTGTGGGTGATAATATTGTAAAGAAATAAAGTACATAAATTGGAAAATGAAAGAGGAGTTTAGATCACAAACATAAATTCACAGTTTTCGAAATAAGACCCTTGTTGGTCCCAAGTTTTGAGAATGAAAATGTCAAAAACTTATTGCGCATCTACACATGGTGTATGATAATACTGCAAAGAAATAATAATTAATTGCATTATTAAACAGTCTCTCTATTTACACATTTTATTCTACCTTTTTGAAATAAGATTTTCTGTCAAGATGGCAGCAAAAATATTCGACATCATGTAGATATTTGAAATAAACATTCTTTTATTCTTACCATTATTTTAGGATATTCTGTTCCATGAGATACAGCAGCTATTGGAGACTGCTACGTATTTTGTACATGATGTAAATTGTACTATAATAGTGTTGTTTAAATGTGTAATCGAACATCCGGAAAGTAATTTTAAATTTTTAAGTGTCATTCAGTACATCTACATATATGTCGTTTCCTGTAAAGTGACCACGCAGCTCATTGACCGGGGAGTAAAAGTTTGTTATTAAAATAAGAATCTGATATCTATAAATGAAATAGTAGATAACAAAAAATGCTATTGTGAAATTTCTAGTGCATAGCCCTGTCCTTTATAGATGGTTTTTTCTTTACCTTTTCAGGTATTTTGACATTTTCATCCCTGCACTTCCTAAGAAAGTTAGGGGATGTTGTTACCGCCCCGGCATTTTTTTCTAAACAGTACATGTATTTTCATACACTGTATGTAAATGTGCAATAATGATTTATAATTTTGATTTTTAAAAATTTGTAGTCCACATGGGTCGAATTTTGAAATTGTGAATATTAACTATACTTCTCTTTCATTTTAGTTCTATAAAATATTGTCATACACCGTATGTCATTGAGGCTAACCCATTATGATTATATTGTTATATGGTGTATGCGTCAATAAGACAACTTCCTTCTAGATCTAATAATAGTGCAGTTTTTAATGTTGAGCAAAGAACCTAAACACAATTTAAGCACCGAATGGTCCCCAGAGGTGCATTTTCTGGTTGAAAAGTGAACTTAACCTTATTTTTTCCTCCTTTGGATAGCAGCTTGAAGGGAGACAGTCTGTTGTTTACTAGTTGATGTTTCATTTTTTTTTTTCTTTTCATTTTTTTGAAATTTTAGGTTTCTAATTATCGTTATTTCCAAACAGAAAAGGGAGACAACTGTTTCATTGGATGTATTAAATTGCCATTAGATATATGAAAACTTGTCCCTCAAAAATTATTCATATTTTAGTTTTAATGGCAAGCAACAATAATGCAAGCTTTGTTAATGGACGTATTGACAGTAGAACGCCAGCTCCACTAGACCTAATGACGTCGTAGAACAATTAATTTTTTAATTGTCCCGTCAGAATATTTCTTTGTGATGTCAAAAACTACGGGAATTTATATGAAATTGGGCAATGTCGGACAGTATTGTGAACTCGGGTATTATAAATATGTAGTGGGATATAGGAGCCCTTGCCTTGGTTAAAAGATGACATGCTTGTTTCATGTAGTGAAGAGATGTAGAAAAAGAAAAAAACTTGGATGAAGGTGACAGTAGACTTTTAAAGAAACAGAAAATTTATTTGTTGGTTCCGTGACCGGGATATTGTAGCTGAACAAACGTATGCAGCAACAATAATCAAATGCTTAGAACAAAGTGTAAAAATTATTGTCTGTTTAAGCCAATCATTTCTAGAAAGCCCACTTGTAAATACGATTTGGATTTAGCTTTGGAAGAATGTTTAGGAAGAGGCGAGGATGGAGAAACAGGCGCACTTATTCCTGTAGCTCTAGAAAACTGTGTTATTCCAAAAATCCTAAGACCTCTTCACGTACTCTACATTTCGGACCACGAGGAAGATTGGCTATCCATTTTAGTAAAACCTATTGACAATAACAATAAATTTGATTCCTTTTCAACAGGTGAACATATCAAATCTACCAGAGATGACATTGACGAAGCTGCAATGGTATTATGCCAGAAACTCCAAACTGCATCAATACATGAAGTTTTTACCTTTCTCTCAAAACCAATAGCACATACTTTATCTCATTTCTTGTCTCAGAGTTCAGGCTTCAGATTTTTTGTGTCTGCTATGAATACATGTGGAATAGATTTAAAAGAAAATAAAGTTTCTATTATCATTAAAACCTTTAGAAAGTACACTGACAAACCGTATCAAATCGCACACTGTTTTAAAGAATTTGCATTCAAGCTGTGTAAGAATTTGGATGAAATTAATTTAGTAATAGATAATGACTATAAAATTTTAGAGAGAGACATCTGGAAAATGATTTAAAAGAATTCAACGAATTGGTTCGTTCTGTATTAAAGCCACCAGAAAAAGTCTTTGGGGCATAATGTGGAAAATGAAAGGAATTCAAACGAAGGCCACAAGAAATGAATGTAGAAGTTTAATCCACGATGCTATCGTAGAAAAACAGGACGTATTAACAGTTTCACTCCTAAATATGTATCTCTAAATGCACGAATTGATTCGTTCTCAACTTGGCTCTCCGACAAAAAACCAAAGAAAGAAATACTTGCTGAAGCTGGTTATTTCTTTGACTATGATAATAATATCCTCAAATGTTTTTATTGTGATGGTGTCTCTTTGGGGGGGGGGGATCTTAAACCAGACGAGGAGGCATGGGCTAGGCATGCCAAATGGTTCTTTAACAGTCCGTATGTTAAATCTTGTAAAACAGATTATTTCATCAGAAAATGTAAATTTAAGTTAAAACGTAGTGACATATACAATGTTGAATATCGAAATTTTGAGTCGCGTGTCACAGTACACTCGTATGAAAACTGGCCAACCTCTGAAAAAATGTCCAAAGCAGGATTTTACTTTACTCACTAAGAAGACAAGGTTGTATGCTTTCATTGCGGCTATGGAGTAAGAAACCGGCAGAAAGATGACAACCCTTGGTATAGACATGCGTGGTGGTCCCCAGACTGCTACTTCCTGCGTAAGAACAAAACTTCATTGATATAGTACTCTGAGACAGATCAAAACACGTACCCATCGATATATGTGTTCTTACATACAATCTGGATATTCGTGAATCAAAATGAAAAATATACATTTCAGCAACACTTGAACAGATTTACGAAGAAAAGGAATAGAATTACAATGAACAAGATTTAAAAACAGTCATTCTTTGAAAAGATGTAGACTGATTAATTGTTGAAATTTAAACTGAAAAGGAGTAGGACTACTTTCTCTGTATTTCTGTCATTTATAATAAATTCTTTGATACCAATTTTGTGATGCACAAGATGTGTACATTTGGTCGATTTACGATTCATCAGTTGTGCCCAAGGTTTAAAATGTTGAAAACCAAAACATCAATCCAAAAAGTTGAAGAGCAACTTCAAAAAATGCAAAAATGACCAAAAGAGGACAGAGCTATGCACGAGGAAAATACTCCCTTGTTTTCACAAACTGCTAATTTTAAAAATCAAAATAATTAACTACTGTCGTAAATTATATACAATGTATTTGAATGTGTACAAACTGAAATTTAATGCTTAATTAATAATTTCATGTTTTCTATTCTTAAAGTTGCAATTAGAGACAGTTTTGGATAATTGTCAAGCAATCTGTAACATTTTTTGAAATATCACGATGAAGGACATTTAGTACCAAAAATTTGTTACTGTCACAAAAGGTGATACATGTACTTTCTGTGTTTCCATCATGTTGAAAAACGAGCCTTAAGAACCCAAAATGGCAAATTTGTGTTAAAAATGTCTCCACAGGCAATATTCAGATAGGTAGAGTTTTTTTTCTGTGATTAATTTAATGGTTATTATGAGAAATTCTTCAGAGGACACATACCGGTATATCATGCTAAGTCCTGGTAGAGTCCCCAACTTTAGAGCAAAAAAAATTGTTATTCATACATATTAAATCGAAATTAAATTAAAAGAGAAAAGGATTAATTTATACATGAAAACTAAAAGCGCAGTTAGTGTCGTGCAACCAAGAGTGATTTCGGCTATTCGGCTTACTTCAAAGACTTTGCCGCCGAAACTTTCTTTTCGTGTTGAGGTTTCTTTTTTACGCATTAAATAAACTTCATCACTTGACACATCAAAGAAACTAAAACGGTTATTAGAATCATTGACATTTTTTTTTTGTTTCCATTAAAAGAATATAATTCACACGGGTGCAATCGAAATACAAAAAGAAATGCTACCAAGAGGTCACTTCATAGTCTTCAACAAGGTAATAACCCTTTATATAAAAATGTTCAGGATTTCTCCATCAACCCAATGTGAAAAATATTCATCTGAACAGTCAACTGTTGAAATCAAAACTTGAAAGACGAAAAAAATGACCCTTCATTTTAAAGAAAGTTTGATATTATTTATCAGTTATCTAAGACATCGAAACGCCCAAGTGTTAATTATTTTGCAAAAAGGGTGTTTAGTTTCCTCAGACTGCATGCCTCTCCCACCATTAAAGACAATTTACGGCCCTGTATATCATCACATTATATGTAAGTCCTCAATTAAAAATGTGTAATTAATATTGCATTGCAATATAAAACTACAGTATTATTCCATACTGATTATTATGACAGTTGAAAAGGTTTCCTGAATTTACACTTAATCTTGTAAAAACTGTAACAGTTACAAGACCTTAAAGCTTATACAATACCTGTCTTTATCAGTGGAATTTTAAACCTGTGACTGCTAATGATATGAATGATTAATTCTTTTAAATTATGTCCCGGATATTATGTATATATATATATATATCTCATAAAGTACAATAACGTACGCATCACTGCTTGTAACTTTGTTAAGGTTGAAATAGAAGAACATCGAGTGGACATTCAGACAGTAAGTTGATACTGAATATATTTTTTCAATGTTAAACTAGCTTGTAATTGATTTCCATTTACTTTCCTATTATACATGTACATTTACCATAAATAGATATTCGCCAATGATTCAGCATCTGGTGTTTGGCAACTTGACGGGAGTAAAATTGTATAAAAAATACACTGGTATATCAGTGAAATGAATTGTCACGAACAATAATTAAGGAAACCTTAAACCAGTGGGTTTATATTGATAAAAACAAATGAATGATAAAATCTAAATATAAACCAAAATTACAAATCATTACGTAATAGTATAAAAATGAAACTACGAAATCTAAACTTAAAATGAAATGTATTTCATAAATCAAGAAATAAATCATGGATCAAGTTCTATTGTACAAGGCAATTGACATCACCAGAGCTCACTAAAGCCATTTCAATTTAAAACGTAAGTTAATATAAGACTTCATGTTGCATTATTTTTGTTTCCGGGAATTGTGATATATGTGGTGCTTATGATATAAATATTATACTCTTTAGATCGTTTCCTTTACATATATGAACACGGATATTAGGTCATATACTGTTTTTTCATTTTTTGGAAGACGCCGATATATTCCGAGAAAATCGTCGGAGGGAAAACGGGTAATTCTTGACAATTTTGATCAGGGTCTAACTTCAAACAACGAGCTTTTTAAAAGTAATTCAAGGTATCGAAATCCTTGTCAAAATTTGATACCGTTAACATTCAATGGTCTAGTTTTGATGCACAAAATTGTTTAAAGCCAAAATATTGGAAAGGCAAATTCAGATATCAAAATAGCCCAAAGGGTGAAACCAAAACCACATGAAAAAGAGCTGTGCACGCAGTGATTACTTCTCAGTTTCCACAAGGTTTTGCCATTTCAAAACTGAAATTTTACAGTATCAGTAAATAATACAAACTGAGCTGATGATACCTCCGATAATTAGAGTACACCAGTAGAAAGAGAAAATGACTTCATCTACCTTATTTAACAAATCAATCTATTTTATTGTATATAAACCAATTGTTGAAATCTGAGTGCAAGCGAATGAATGTTTGAAAGAGAATATTGTGTGGGAAACTGTAATGATTTACGACTTTGCGGGCTTATTATTGATTAACTAGAGGCTCACCTGGCTTCTATTAGCCCATTGGAAAATGTGAGGTGTGTTGTATCCACATGGCTGTTAAAACAAGATTTTTGAAACATCGGGTCCTGTGTTAACTATGTCCTCGGAGTGGAATCCATCTTGGATTTCTGATCGGCATCAAACTTATAAATTTGGTACAGGACCATCAAACAGTTATTCAGGCATATTATCAATTCAATCTGTCAAACGGTTTCGAAGAAGTTGTTTGTATGTATTTCCCATAACATTCTATGTTAACTATGTCCCATGTTGGCGGCCATCTTGGATTTCCCATCGACACAAATACTATAAATTGGTTTTGTGGTTTCTGATAAGAAGATTTTTTAAACATTTGGGTACTGTCTTAACTATGTTCTTCAGTGGTAGCCATCTTGAATTTCCGATCGGCATCAAAATTACAAATTTGGTACAGGACCATCATACAATCTTTCAGGCATATTATAAATTCAGTCTGTCAAACTGTTTCGAAGAAGTTGTTTGTATTTCCAATAAGCTCCTCTGGTAACTATGTCCCACGGTGGCGGCCATCTTTGATTTCAAATCAGCACCAAAACTACAAATTTGGTAGAGGGCCAATCCAAGGAACATTTTTGCAAAGTAGAAGTTCATTTGGTCTTGTGGTTTCTGACAAGAAGATTTTTTAAATTTCAGTCAATCGGAATACATTACTAGTATTGAGCAGACATGTTGAATATTCGATCGGAACCATAACTTCAAATTCTGTAAAGGACATTCCGAGTAACGTTATTGTAAAGTTTGGTTCCATTTGGTTTAATGGTTTTTTAGAAGATTGAAATGTGAAAAATTAACGGACGAACGGACGAAAAGGTTCACCCTGGCTTTTATTTAATATTACTGTTAGAGCAAAATATAATGTGAACTTGATTTACACAAATAACGTTCAATTTAATATGTATATTTCAGGTTTATGGCAAATAAGGCTGACACCAATACAAACATTGTTAATTACAAATTGGAACGACAGTGGAAAGTCCTAGCCTTTGGTAAAAGATACCATGCATGTTTTTTATATAGAGATGTAGAGAAGGAAAAAAATTGGGTCAAGGTGACGGTAGACATTTTAGAAACAGCAGGTTTTATTTGTTGGTTCCGTGACCGGGATATTGTAGCTGGACAAACGTATGCAGCAACAATAATCAAATGCTTAGAACAAAGTGTAAAAATTATTGTCTGTTTAAGCCAATCATTTCTAGAAAGCCCACGTTGTAAATACGATTTGGATTTAGCTTTGGAAGAATGTTTAGGAAGAGGCGAGGATGGAGAAACAGGCGCACTTATTCCAGTAGCTCTAGAAAACTGTGTTATTCCAAAAATCCTAAGACCTCTTCACGTACTCTACATTTCGGACCACGAGGAAGATTGGCTATCCATTTTAGTAAAAGCTATTGACAATAACAATAAATTTGATTCCTTTTCAACAGGTGAACATATCAAGTCTACCAGAGATGACATTGACGAAGCTGCAATGGTATTATGCCAGAAACTCCAAACTGCATCAATACATGAAGTTTTTACCTTTCTCTCAAAACCAATAGCACATAATTTATCTCATTTCTTGTCTCAGAGTTCAGACTTTAGATTTTTTGTGTCTGCTATGAATACATGTGGAATATATTTAAAAGAAAATAAAGTTTCTATTATCATGAAAACCTTTACAAAGTACACTGACAAACCGTATCAAATCGCACACTGTTTTAAAGAATTTGCATTCAAGCTGTGTAAGAATTTGGATGAAATTAATTTAGTAATAGATAAAGACCATAAACTTTTAGAGAGAGATCGGGAAAATGATTTAAAAGAATTCAACGAATTGGTTCGTTCTGTATTAAAGCCACCAGAAACAAGTCTTTGGGGCATAATGTGGAAAATGAAAGGAATTCAAACGAAGGCCACAAGAAATGAATGTAGAAGTTTAATCCATGATGCTATCGTAGAAAAACAGGACGTGTTAACAGTTTCACATCCTAAATATGTATCTCTAAATGCACGAATTGATTCTTTTTCAACTTGGCCCTCCGACAAAAAACCAAAGAAAGAAATACTTGCTGAAGCTGGTTATTTCTTTGACCATGATAATAATATCCTCCGATGTTTTTATTGTGATGGTGTCTCTTGGGATCTTAAACCAGACGAGGACGCATGGGCTAGGCATGCCAAATGGTACTTTAACTGTCCGTATGTTAAATCTTGTAAAACAGATGATTTTATCAGAAAATGTAGATTTAACAAGTTAAAACGTAGTGACATATACAATGTTGATTATCAAAATTTTGAGTCACGTGTATACTCCTATGAAAACTGGCCAAGTGATAAGTGTCCAAACTCTGAAAAAATGTCCAAAGCAGGATTTTACTTTACTCACTTAGAAGACAAGGTTGTATGCTTTCAATGCGGCTATGGGGTAAGAAACTGGCAGAAAGATGACAACCCTTGGTATAGACATGCGTGGTGGTCCCCAGACTGCTACTTCCTGCATAAGAACAAAACTGAAAAATTCATTGATAAAGTACTCTATGACAGATCAAAACTGGAACCCATCGATATATGTGTTCTTACATACAATCTGGATATTCGTGAAACAAGATGAAAACTAGATGTACTGTGAGCAAAGCTCACAAAGGATACCCCCCGCTTTGCCTTGCCCAGGGTAAAGTTTCATAAGATATTTGCATCAATTTAAGCATACTCATGGTTGCCTTTACTACTCCAAAACATGATATATCTGTTCATGTTTCGAATGGCTGATGTAACTTGGGAAGTATAGGTACAGCAAAAATTGTTATTTTTTTTTCAAATTGAACCTGAAACATATACCAATACAGATCTAGAATTAAGAGTATTAGTTATAAAATAGAAGTCCAATTATCTCCCTTGTGTAATATCGGAAAGCAAAAATTTTCCTTCATGCACATCTTTGGATGATGTACTTCCTTTGTGTAAAGTTTCGTTGAAATCCATTGAGTGGTCTAGGAGGAGTTGCGCTTACGAGGTTCACATAATGTATAAGCCAAAAAAAATACAAGTCGAATTATCTCCCTTGTGTGATACTGGAAAGCAAAGATTTTTCTTCATGCACATCTTTGGATGATGTACTTCCTTTCTGAAAAGTTTCGTTGAAATCCATTGAGCGGTCTAGGAGGAGTTGCGCTTACGAGGTTCATATATAATGTATAAGCCAAAAAAAATAGAAGTCCAATTATCTCCCTTGTGTGATATCGGAAAGCAAAGATTTTTCTTCATGCACATCTTTGGATGATGTACTTCCTTTCTGTAAAGTTTCGTTGAAATCCATTGAGCAGTCTAGGAGGAGTTGCGCTTACAAGATATATGGACAGACGGACAGACGGACGGACAAGGTGATTCCTATATACCCCCCCAAACTTTGTTTGCGGGGGGTATAAATATACATTTCAGCAACACTTGAACAGATTTAACAAGAAAAGGAATACAATTACAATGAACAGGATTTAACTAGATGTACTGTGAGCAAAGCTCACAAAGGATACCCCCTGCTTTGCCTTGCCCAGGGTAAAGTTTCATAAGATATTTGCATCAATTTAAGCATATAGTCAGTTATAATGGAAATGATTATATACATGTAGGTTGACTGGAAAAAATAGAAGTCCAATTATCTCCCTTGTGTAATATCGAAAAGCAAAAATTTTCCTTCATGCACATCTTTGGATGATGTACTTCCTTTGTGTAAAGTTTCGTTGAAATCCATTGAGTGGTCTAGGAGGAGTTGCGCTTACGAGGTTCATATATAATGTATAAGCCCAAAAAAATAGAAGTCCAATTATCTCCCTTGTGTGATATTGGAAAGCAAAGATTTTTCTTCATGCACATCTTTGGATGATGTACTTCCTTTCTGTAAAGTTTCGTTGAAATCCATTGAGCGGTCTAGGAGGAGTTGCGCTTACAAGATATATGGACAGACAGACAGACAGACGGACAAGGTGATTCCTATATACCCCCAAACTTTGTTTGCGGGGGGTATAAAAACAGTCATTCTTTGAAAAGATGTAGACGGATTTATTGTTGAAATTTAAACTGAAAAGGAGTAGGACTACTTTCTCTGTATTTCTGTCATTCATAATAAATTCTTTGATACCAATTTTGTGATGCACAAGATGTGTACATTTCGTCGATTTACGATTCATCAGTCGCACCCAATGTTTAAAATGTTGAAACCAAAACATCAATCCAAAAAGTTTAGAGCAAATTTAAAAAATGCAAAAATGACCAAAAGAGGTTAAACCAAAACCATTTAAGGACAGAGCTATGCACGAGGAAAATACTCCTTAGTTTTCACAAACTGCTAATTTTAAAATTCAAAATAATTTTACTGTCGTAAATGATATACAATGTATTTGAATGTGTACAAACTGAAATTTAATACTTAATAATTACTAATTTCATGTTTTCTATCCTTAAAGGTTGAAATAAGAAACAGTTTTGAATATTTTTCAAGCAATCTGTAACATTTTTTGAGATATCACCATGAAGGACACTCAGTACCAAAACAATTTTACTGTCACAAAAGGTGATACATGTACAGCTTACACCAAAAGTTTGGTTTTGGTTCTTTGTGTTTCCAACATGTTGTAAAATGAGCTTAAAGACCCCAAAATGGAAAATTTGTGTTAAAAACTTCTCAACAGGCAATTTTCAGATATTTAGACAGTATTTTCCAGTGACTTATTTGATGCTTATTATTAGATAATCTTCAGAGGACACATATATCATGCTATGTCCTGATAGAGTTCGAAAGGCATCAAAATGGCCCGAGAAGAGGAAAAATTCAGAGGAAAATTGTTTACTCCTTTCAAGTTTACTTACTAGCTTCACTATTACTGTGTTTATCACTTTAACAACTGCACTCCACTTTTTAATATCTTGGTATTTGACACAATAGTATGTTTATTGATTAAACTGGCCTTCATACAAGCTAACATCCAATCAAAAACAATATATCTTAAAAAAGATGAATATTACAATAAATATACATCACATTTTTTATTTTTGCTTCTAGCATTACATGTATATTAAAAATTATCATTGAGAAAAAAAATACCTGCAAAATATCAACCAACAATTTTAAATTTTATTGGTGGAGATCAGCATTTCCCATATAAGCACATCCTTTTCACTATTTACCGTTAAACTCTACAAAGTAATACCTTTCCGTAGTAAAAAAAACAAGAAAAACATATCACAAAATACCAAAATAAATTTGATGCACTGTATGGCCATTTCGTTGACTGACAACTCATCAGCAGTGCTCGAGATCAAAATATTTGAGAAATATTTCCCAGGTTAGTATAAGTGTGGAGAGTAAACAGTACAGGCTGTATAAAATACAAGCATTTAATGTAATCACCCATAAAATAAATTTAGTACGTCCCCTTTTGCAGGAATTATTTTCATGCCAATATATAAAACTGCATTTATAATGAGCTTTGCATATTTTGTTTTTTTTTTGGTTGTTACAATGTTACCGATTGTCTAATGAGTAAATGAGGTAGTATGTTCTAAATAATGACTATGAATACATGTATGAAAATATAAAAATGGAAAACAAAACCAAAAAACGTAATAAACATTATAATACAATCTATAAATTACAATGTAAAACATTTTTAATAAATAACAAATAACAACATAGAGAACAATATACAATTTGAGGTATATGTTCAATGTTATATTTTATAAAAAAAAATTAAGAGGCATATTAAGGAACTGACCATCTATATAATTATTAATTAACCATTTGTTCACTGTGAAGAGCAGGATATGAATTTATTACATTGATGATGGTGATTTATCACAATTTTCACTCAGTGAAAGATTGGTTTTTATTTAACGTCTTCAAGGACGTTACTAACAAATAACGTTTGTGACGTCGAAAGATTCAGGAAGGGATCTAAGAAAAATATGACACTTTTGAAGCATTTGTTGTCTATTTTATCAATGTAATAAACAATATAACTAATTCAAGAATTTGAATATCGAAAATATTCAACTCGTGACCGGAAAACACTAAAAATTCCCTCATGTGCTGTGCGCATTCGTGAATTAAGGTGTTTTTCGGCAACTCGTTGAATATTTTGTGATATTCAAATTCTTGAATTAGTTTTCCTATAAATAATCAAAAATACAGACAGAATATAATCTAGTGGTTATAATGATTAATAATTATTTTAAGTCAGATAAAGATATAAAATAAATGTAAAATTAATTGTAACACGACATGAATAAAAAGAAAATGATTTTAATCTAGAAGTATTTAAGTTATTTTGCAAAATATGTAACTACATGTAATAATCCCTCAAAACTGAAAGATAAACATGTAATTTTTCAATTAAGGGGGTATGGAACACCTAAGGGAGTTAATTCTCTAAAAATCAACTGAACGTTTTAATCACATACTATTAGTAAAGAGAAATCAAGCTTCTCAATGATCAAAATCAGTGTTTGTCAAACTGCTATATATCCAATGCAATTATTCCCGTAAATTGTGTGGTTAAATTTCTTGAAATTTTTATATTTTTGTCAACAGGTCAAAGTAAATATTTCTACAAAATTTTATGAAAATTAAATGACCCAATTATATTTTAGTCAAAGTGTTGGGTACCCCCTTAAAATCATGGAAACGTTTGACTAAAGTGATGTCAAATAAATTTGAATTATCCTAACAAAAATGATACATCTATTATTATGTATTTTGTTCTGAGTCTAGAGTATTATTTTTATTTTTATATTTAAACTTGGAATTTTAAAAATAAATTTTATACACAGTGTGGCCGACCATCTGAGTGAATCATAAATATTGCAGGTCACAGATTTTTTCTATTACATTCAAAGAATTCATGTAGTTATTCTTGTTAATAATGAAAATGATAAAAACATATGAGGTATATTGTTTTTCTGATAAAATCCCTGACATTTATCTAAAAAACATGTAGGCATGTAACAGGCTGCACAATTTGTTCAGTGTCTGCATCTTCACCCCTACTCCAACCCTTTAACCCTTTGAATGGAGCGAGTGTGCACACATTATTTGATTTTTGAAACACCTTAGTTCATTCACTTGTGTATCTATTGTGTTGGAAATACAACAAATAGTACTTTCAAACAATTCCATTACAATTTAAGATAAAAAAAAATCCAAAAAACTGTACAATTAGTTGAAATCTTCAATAATGTGTGATGTAAAATTTAAGTTGTTGAACTTCTCACTTTTATACTAACAGTATTTGATATTAAACTTGTAGTGAACAACAAAAACTTGCTACATTTTAGATTGCATACTATCTAAGACTTGTATAAGTCCTTCTTTTGCCGACCCTAATCCGTCTTTATAATGTTTTGAGATTTCTTTTCCATTCCACCCCAGTGATGCTCCAAGAAGAGCTCCCAGTGCAGCACCTCTGTGACAATTTTCTCCTGAAACAGTAGAAAGAAATTTCAACATCCTAGGAAGGGAAATGCACTTATTTCAATTGCATTTCAAAAATTAAAAATAAATTAAATACAAAACGTCTTTTGTTGTTTCATGGTGGTCTGGATAAAAACTTCCCGAGTGGTAACCCTAAAACAAATATTGTTAAACAATAATAACTGTAAGTGAATCTTTGGAAACTAATAATAATACACATATAATTAATGTGATTTCGTATTACATGTACATGTTTTAAGGTATCCAGACGATAACTGACCATGTGATTATATTCAATACCCCGTATGTTCCATACAGCGTGGTAATTATAGGCAAACTTCGGAAACACAAATTGTGCTACTTATTATCATAGAGATGCCGTAAACAAACTACAAAATGAACTTCAACTTTGGAAGGATATATCTACACAAAATCTGCATTAACTTTGTGGGTTCATTTTATTTTCCATGAATTATGGCCCAAACACCTTTAAATTAGAAATGAAAATCAATGTTTTCAAAAAGTTATTTTTAGCTTTTTTGTTTATTATTGGTTACTTTGCCAAATTCTTGTTGCCCACATATCAAAACAGAAGAAATCCTATGCATCTGAAGCCTACCTCCACAATTTGCATTAGCTAGTAACCCATCATTTTCTCTATTTGCAAATTCCAATGCAAGAAACATCATACTGCTTAAAGCGCCCTCTATGTAACATGCTGATCCTAGTCGTCCTGTGGCTAACTGGTATATCTGTAAACGTTTCTCTGATCCTACTGGATATCTGAAATATCAGTTACTGATAAGATTTATCTTATATATATTAACTCTCTGTTGTGTTTTATGTTATTATTTTCCAGGGTTCTGTCTGTTTGATTTGTTTGTAATTGTTGTCCTTTCATCTTATCCATTTTGTTGTTTATATTATAATTTCTTTACTGTTTACTTGATCAATTTGAGACAAATAAACAAACAAACAAACAAACAAATATTCAAATATAATTGTGTTTCAAGTGACAAAGACAAAAATAGGCAGGGGTTTCTTTTATTTTAAAAATATTTTTCAAGGAATATTTTGACTACACATTTGCCTTTTCCAAATAAAATATATATGTGTTAATATTAAAATATATATATATATAAAATTGTTTGACAAGGAAATGATTTCAAAAAGTAAACCATTGAGGCAACAGACAAATTATGACATTTTTATTATGAATACATGGCGGGTGTCCTGCAGAAAGCAGAGACTGCTTACTCTTCCGGAGCACCTGAGTCTACCCCCGGTGGGGTTCATGTTGTTCATATGTTTTTAGTTTTGTAGTGCATGTATTGTTTTGGTCTTGTCCTCGTTGTTCTCCGGAGTTTGTCAGTTGTTACGATTTTTCTTTCCTTCGAATATCCCTTTGGTATTTCTTGACTTTACTTACTTGTATATCTTGACATTATTACAATAACAATTACAATCTTTGAAAACTTGAAAGAATAGTAGCAAAAATAAAAAATGTGATTTTATCAAGGGTATTGTTTAACAGCAAAAGTACATACTCTCTTGCCTTCTCTATGAGTCCCTCAATAGTTTTCTTTTTTGAACTTCCACCAAGCAGTTTACCAGACAAGACGTTCCGAATTTCGTCTGCCAAGTTCTTCCCGTTTATCACTCTGTACAAAAGTCGTGCATAGATATCAACATAAGGTACCAAGGATTCCTGTGGATGTGTCAGCTTTACAATATCGACTGTAGCCTTGACACAGTCATCTTCAGTTTTATCTGCATAATGTATTATCCATGGTATGGCTGGGACCAAGGCACCGATTACTATCAACTGATGATCAGAAGTTGTCTTTCTTGTTTTGTATCTAGGGGGAAAACAAATGAATAGATTGAAACAATTCAGTTCTTTTACATTCATGAGATAAGTGTATGACATGATTTTTAGATATTTGTGTTAAATTTAATAAAAGTTTATAAATTTTGAAATTCTGTTAAAATTCCTATTTCAACTCCCTCAGGCAAACTTGATCTATCCTAGATTTTTGCTTAATTATTTAAGTGTTTTTGCTGATAATGTTTTTGTGTTTATTTTCCAAATTTCTGGTAACTAAATTGTAGCCCACATGATGAATGTTAATCTAGAAGTTTATTTAGGTATCAGAGTTTTTATCACATCATTTCAGCATGTTTCAAAAACTTAGTTGCAATCTACTAATCCATATTACAGAATACATGTACTCTGTATCTTTACATCGATGATGCAACAGATAAACATCAATATTGCAATAAATAAACATCATATTTTTTATTTCTACTTGTAGCATAATTTAACTACTTGGTACAATGGTTTATAAACAAATTAGATTTTGTAAAAATTTGGTTTATGTTGAATGTCTGGAAAACCTGTGTTTAACTGCAGAGGAAACTGAATACAATCACATCTTTGTCTACATACACATCCCTGATTTAATACAAGGCTATTAACAGAATGGCAGTTGTATGCTTATAAAAAAAAATTCAATATTAGTGAATATGAGAGTCATACAGGGGAGATAAGACGACATAAAAATATTAACATTTTTGCACATGCACCATTGAAGTTTTTCCTTTTTCCTGTGTGATGTCTGAAATAAACTTATACCCAATATAATTTCATTTCTATACTTTACACTTAAGCACAAGTATATATAAAGTGTTCCATACCCACCTACTTTCAGCCCAATTAACAAGATCCTCAGCAGATTTAGGTGGATTATTCTCCTGTATCCAGTCTTTGAAGAAAGCTCTATGAAATGACTCCGCATAGGTATCACTATGTGTGCCTGGTGTTGTCATAAATTTAACGTAGTCCTCCAGTACAATACCCCTAAGATCTCGTGACGGCATGGTGGCATGTAGATCGACTCTTGCCATTGTTTTTAAACACTGCAGAGCAGTCAAACTGTTAAGAGTACTATCCCCTGCTTTCATTCCTTGAATAATAAAATAACAATCCAAGGATTCTAATATTAGATATAGTAAATTTATACTATGCTATATACGACGCATTTCAAGGAGTTACCTCTCTTCAGCCGCAATAAAACCGAAACATTTGGAAGACCAAAATAATAAAATATTAAAAGTATACGTAGCAATTCTGATAATTTTAATGATTACAAATTTGACTGAGAATATATACCGATGAAAGCGTTATAGAGATAAAAAATCTTTCAAAAATGATTTACTAATACAATTGTCTGAATGCCAAAAATAAATATTTATTTAATAAAAATTATCATTTTTGCATTTCAAAGATAAAGTTGACAATTTGTGTGTATTTGGAATGATGACTCAGCAAGAAACATCTGCTGATTTATAATTAATGGTCTTTTGAGTTGGGATTGCCATGACATAAAACAACAAATTCTATTTTTAAAAAATAATTTCCTTATGATCAAATAGCAGAAAAAGCTGAAAGTCTAGGTTCTATAACAATGTTTAGGCAGATTTTCAAAGAGGAACAATCGTCTGTCCCTTTATCAAAAAGTCTTCGTTACTGACGAAAGCAGACTAAAAGAAGCTGCATAAGGCCAAATAAAAAAATACATGTGTTTAGGGTAACACACTGAAAAAAGTTAGGTAGGGTAGGTAGGGAAATTTTTTTTTTACATTAATTTTTTTAGTCAGGTTGTATACAGGAGTCACCTTGACTTTAACAGTGCTTGTTGAAGAAAGGTTATAAAAATTTAGGGTAGGCACTAAAAATTAGGTAGGGTCGGGTTACCCTAAACACAACTACATTTTTTTTAGGCCTAAGATGACCATGTCTGTTTATTATGTCATTTTTTTGCTTTTTCAGTCTTATTTGTACAAAATTTATTATGATTAAAAGCCTCCAACCCATCTTCGTAATAACTGTGCTTTCATTAATAAAAAAAAGTTCAAACTGTAAATCTGCATGTTTTAATTTACACTTAATGACCATAAAAGTGTAATGAAAAATTTTGTAACTGACAGACGGAACCATAAGGGCAAAACAGTATATCCCCCCCCCTCTCCTTTGGAGCTTGGGTATAATTATTGAATATATAATTTTAAAAAATCTATTGTGGTTGAAATACCTATTGGTCATTCTGACAATAGAATCTGCTCTACAACACTGAAGGTTCTTCTTTTTTCTTTGAAAATTTTCAGCCTTGACCACAACTGATGAATCATATAAATTTGATAAAATATGACCATCTTGCGAAATTAGTATAATAAAATATTTATTACCTTGGTGATAATGTACAGATCGATCACGATTGGTCCAATATTTCAGTTTATCATGAAGAATCACATGACCTATCACTGGTTTAGATTTACTGCTCCATCCTGATCTTCCACTGCCATCTAAAATATAGTAGATTGTGTAAAGGGAAATAACTCTGACCAAGACTTAGTAATTGGGTGCATCAATATTAAATTTATTTTTCTGAAAATATACTGTGCAGAGCTGTTCAAAGAAAGTAGGCAATAACATCAATTTAGATTTCAAAACTCCATAAATTTTCATATTGAAACATCAAGTATAATGATGATATGAACTAAGAAATCTTTGCATCCTAAGATGATTAGGCGTTTTGTGTCAGCCAAACAGACAGTATGTACAAATGTAATGATGTAGGATCTCACCAATGTCTATTAACTATTTCAAACATGTATGTACTAACATAAAAATTGTTTTTATTTTTACAATACCTTTGTCAGAATATTGAATAGTGAGAAGAAAGCCTAAATCCATATTTCAAAATCCACCATTAATTTGAACCAGTAAAAATCAGCTTTTTAATTTAATTTCAGCAGCTCAGTCCAATAGGTAAACTATATGTTATTCTAAATCCTAATAAAGAAATACTGTACAATGTAGTTGACTTTATAAAGCAGTCCGCTGAATTGCGAAAATGATGTCCACATTGACCAGTAATTACTTCTATATGTGTAATATATGTTGTTTGTTTTTTCTATTGTATTGCTTAACCCAGTTGGGTATAATATGCAATAAAGATATATTTAATATTTAATTTAAAATAAAAAAAGCTATACATACCAACTGCGGATAGAGATAGAATGCTGGAAGGATGTTGCTTTTCTGGTTCCCTGTATCCTGTTAGCCAACCTCCATAATCATATTTGATATCATCAGGATTGTAGTACCAGTGGACAGGCATGGCAAGAGCATCAGCAATAAACATACCCCATAGTGCCTCTTCTTTAGCTTTTTGTTGTTTTACAGACATATTCACACTACAGGAGATCAATAAATAAAATAAAAATGTTTTTTTTTTAATACTTTTATGAAATTCTTAAATAGCTCATCACGCAACTAGATGGTATATCCTAGCTGAATGAAAAAAAGGGTGTTTGTGTGAGCAAAAGAATACATATGCATGTACATTGTACATAATTAATATTATTATATGACAAATATTTATCTTGATTTTGATTGGTCAAGGATACCATGAAAAGTATAATGCAAAGGATATGTTAACTTCAAAGTAGTTAAAAATAGAGTGATATAAAGGTTTTGACTTTTGAGTAGCTAAAAATAGAAAAAATTTATCACTTTCCAGTCGTTAAAAATAGAATTTAACATTAGGAAACAAGCATTAATTTGATTGGTTGAATTTAAAATATCAGCCAATAAAAATCGTTCTTTCACTGTTAACTTGCTATTGTTGAAATAAATTGTTACTGTTATTCTTTTTTTTTATTAGGAACTTGCAGAGAAAAAGTAAAAACAGTCATATAATAAAACATAAAAAACAGTCATATAATAAAACATTCATCGACTTTGGTATAGGTTAATACCAAGTTTTATCAACCCTCAAAAATAATATCCACACTCGCCGTTGGCTCGGTGGATATAATTTTTTAAGGGTTGATAAAACCAGGTATTAACCTATATCAAAGTCAATAAATGTATAATAATATCAAAAAATGTACATGTACTTCAGGAAATCATTGAATATTTGTATGAAAGTTTTGATAGAAAGTCTATGATATAGAAATCAAAGTATAATGTATATCATATGTAACATGTCTTTACATTGACATCCTTCTGGCCATCAATTCCAAAAATGACACTGTATAACTACTGAGGGGCCATAGTGAATTCTTGTAATTGAACATGTGTATAGTCACATGATATCATCAACAATTACCATACAACCTACCTCAGAACCAATGATGTTATTTAAATTTTCAGCAGGATTATACAAATGTATATGTTTAGGAATTTCATGCTTTTAAAACTTACTTTAGGTAAGTATGTATTTTTTAAAGTTTAAAATAAAATAATTTTAATTGTGATTGCACAATAAAAACTTTGGAATAGCAAAAATATTAGGGTCACAAGGGAAACCCTTAATACATATTTTTACATGGTTGATGTTAGAATAAGCACTACTTGCCTGTTGTCTGAGCAAAGTCCTTTCTGTAAATGTGACAATTCTTTATATCCCTTTGGTGTCTCTGTCACCTGAACTTTACTTAGTAGGACCACTGTTACAAACGAAGAGGCTGCTCCTGTTGATATCCTTCCCCACAATGTCAACATCTGATGACAAGTGTTAGCTTTGACATATGTACATTTACTACAAACATATAATATGGTTTTATAACAGTTCTCAATAATCAATTACATGTTATGAAAACATGTGACTTAGATAACAAATTTTACATAACTTATTGAATACATAATTGTGTTCAGATTTTTTATCTGTGAAGGTGTTATTTGTTATATTATTCTTTATTAGCTATAAAGGCATTCTGTATATCTATGCCCTAGGCCAAGACTTAAAAGTAATAATTTCATTTTTGTATATTGGTAGAAAGAAAAAAAAAACACCATGAAAACAGTTTCGGAGTTCTGAGTGATGCATTAAATAGTGTTTTTATGTCAACTGCCAGCCCATGTGAACCTACAGGTACATATATATGGACTTATTCAGCCACACGCTCATTATATAATTATTAATATATATTATGCATGCTTGCTGCATTGTACAAATCATGTATATTTATATACTATTCCAGGATTATTACTTTGAGGAATGCATATTTAAAATTTTATTAATGTACTAAACTTAATTTGCTTAGTTTTATTTTATCTAAAAAATGTGGATTCTGTTCTTTTCATGTGAAATTTCATTTATATAATGTTAAATAAAAAACCAGAATAATTTTTATATTATGAACCCAATAAAACCAAAAGTCAGACATGCAGATAATGACGGATTAGTGAATGTCTAGATAATGATATTAAGATGTTTAAACAGTTAAATAACATTTTTTCTGATAAAACCAGAAAACCAATTGTCTGACCGCGGGTCCCATTGACATTTAAGGCAGTTAAAAAACATTACTTACCTGTGGCGGCAGATCAGCACATTTTAATTGCGTTCATCTCCCCCATCGGCCCTCAAATGGCCCATTCAAACAACAGCAGTGAACTCATTGTATAAATTTGGAAAGTTATATAAGCAATTTTACATAAACACATGTCACACACGTGCTTTTATTTATTTTGACGCTCTCCATTTTGAAGACACAAATGATGTAAAAATATGCAAAATTGTGTCTTTCTGACCGGTCACTGCTGATCAAAAAAATGCTAATTTAATGAAAAATGTAATTCCTTAGTAACATATTTGATCAGATTGGAATCGGGCCCTCCTCCTAGTTAAGAATGCCTAAACTAATAATGAAATTTTATATTCGAAGGGGATCCTTTCGTAGTACTCTGGAGTAGTCAAAATGATGAATAATAGTAAGTAAGTAAGTAAGTAAGTGATGTCTTTATTTAAAGAGGGTTACAATCTTCCCTGAATCCCTCAATTAAAATATGAATTATCAAAACACACAGAATAAATTAATCTAACACTGATCCAATTTCTACAAAGATCCACATCGTGTAGACCATCTACACACACACACACACACACACACACACACACACACACACACACACACACACACACACACACACACACACACACACACACACACACACACACACACACACACACACACACACACACACACACACACACACACACACACACACACACAAATAATAAATTTAAATCAAATTCTTTATTCGTATTCAAAGGACCCATTATGAGCACATATAAATCATGAACATCAAGCATACACAATCAAAACATACATAAGCGATATAAACAACCATCCACACTGGGTTTTCATAAATTCTGAAATTTTGATGAATGTTAGCATAGTTAGGTTGCTATCCCGGGTACTCACAACCTCTTATGCTATTTTCGCCCAATCAGGATCAAGAAAAAATACAATCATGTAATATTAAAAAAAGGTTGTGATCGACTACCCGAGATAGCAACCTAACATTCATAAAAAAAAAATCCGAATTCATGGTTATGATCTAAAAATAAAAGTGGTAGGTTACACGGAATTTGATAGCAACCTAATATGATCTAAAAAAGAATGCGGACTTTACTAAAAGTGGTAGGTTTCGCGGAATTTGATAGCAACCTAATATGATCTAAACATAGAATGTGGAATTTACTAAAATTTGCATTTCTTGAATACTGTTGAATAAAATGACACTTTTCTATGCCATAATCATGTAATAAAACACTTTGAACTAGGTTGCTATCGATTTATCAACCCTCAAAATGAATATTCAAATCGCCTACGGCTCACTTGAAATTCCGGACCCGATAGCAACCTAGTTCAAAGGGGCCAAAATTCTGAAATTTCAATAGGAAAATCATTTTGGCTAAGTGGGCACGGTGTACAGTAGAGACCAAACTGGGAATTATATATAGCTCAGGTGGCCTATAGTCCATTTCTTACAATAAATCACCCTTTGTTCTGACTGTATAAAGACATAAAGAAATAAATGTTGAAAACAATATTTTATGACATTTTATTTCTACCTCTTGTTATCAAAATTAATATGGACATTTATTTTATATTATAATATATTATTATCATAATTTGTCAGCAATGGCATCCTTCAGAAGAGCTGAAAAAACGAGTATATGTGGCTTCAGTCTTGTTAGGTAACAGACAATAAACAAGAGGAAACAGTGTACCGTTGATAGCAGTGTGAAATGTGTAAAGCTGATGAAAAAGTGTTGTGCATGAATAAAATGTACCTCCAATAGAGGCTTTCCGTCAAGTTTCGTTCCATTTGGCCAACCGATTTCAGCGGAGAAGATTTTTTTATATCAACCATACAACACCCGCAGCAAAAGATTTACTAAATTAGTATCAGTAGAGAACACAAGAATACACGTACGGTTTCCTTCTACAGTATCATCACAAAGTAGAAACCTTTCTCCAGCTAAAATTCTTGTCCATTTCTCTTGTATATCTATATCAGTAGAGAACGCAAGAATACACGTACAGTTTCCTTGTACAGTATCATTACAAAGTAGAAACCTTTCTCCAGCTAAAGTTCTTGTCCATTTCCCTTGTATATCTATTTCTGTTAGATTGGAATAGAAATTTTAAAATTTTGGCTAAGTTGGAAGACACCAAACCTACCGTTTAAAGTCAATAAATGTTTAAAGCTATTTTCTGCCAATCATGTAATAAAATAAAATATTCTCTAGACTAATGATCCTTAGATGGGATACAGTTAAAAATTGACTGTGTCATAAATGGGACATTCAAGTGTTTTCTATTAAGAATGCTGGCTGGTCATGTTTTGGTCTTTTTGTCAGATTTTCGGAATCCTCGGGTTTTATCCATTTCTTAAACATGAAATTTTTTGCCCATGAACCTCCACTTTTTCTTTTATTATTCAATCATATATACCTTTAAACGGTATTTGACAAAATTTTATGAAATCCTTTTTATTTTTTCATACATCTTTGAGAGACTGAATTTGTAAATGCAAAGACAATGGAAAATCCAGAAAAAACCCATTTCCTGCAAATTTTCAAGGCCTCATAGCTCTAAAATGAGCACATGAACCTATATTTTTTTCTTGCTTATAATTTTGTTTACTATTCATATGTTCTCTCAAACTAAAACACCTATTTCAAATCGTATTTATTTCCTATTAGACCAGCGATTATCCTTAAGTTACGAGAACAATGTTACAGAACCTTTCACATCTAGGCAAGAGCTCATATTTGCCACAGTTATAAAGCTTTAGCTCGTGTCACCCATTTTCATTTTTAAATTGTAGTTACTCAACCTAAATTTTGTTATAACTCTCCTGTTATTAAAATTAGTTACATTGAGATAATTTTCATAGTTAATAGAATATTTAAATTTGAATATATTGAAAAGTCAAATAGATTTTCGCAACTTGCTTAACACTAGTCAAGCATGAGAGGTACCGTTTCCCATATAGTCAAAATTTTCCCCACGCCTATAGGAATTACATACCGTTTTACACATGAAAGGTCTTTGACATACCTACCTCTTATACAAATAAATTCCTTTATTGAGAAATGGAATGATGTCCGAAATAACACGTTGTCAAACTCTGGTAAACTACGAACATATTTCCAGTTTAAATCAAATTTTCGATTTGATAAATACTTAAATGTTATTACAGACTAGAAGTATAGACAATTATTCTTAAAATTCAGTTGTGAAAAATCGACTTGGTAGAAATAGAGGATGAATTATATTTGACTAAAGTGCCCGTATTACAAAGATATGCGTGAGAACATTTTTCAAGGTTACAGAATCTCTCTGTGGTAATTTTATCAGTTTATCTCCGATTAATAAACTAATATGGTTGCTTAATTTAGATAATAATAATACTGTAACTAGCAATTGCGAATTTCTAATGGAAAGTCAGTGTATGATTCTTAGAAGTTAAATATTTTTTTTTTAAATTAACTTCCCATGATTGTTTTAATATTGTTTGAATTTATTATATCCTATTTTAATTGCCACATTTGCCTCCTTGCAGGCAAATTATGGAAATGAAATATTTGTATTTGTTGCCCTTTGTGAATAGATGATGGCCGTAATCACAAATGAATTACGAAAACGAACAAACAAGAGATCAAATACAACACTGTCCAATGCAAAAATATGATACATTTTAAGGATTATTTAAAATATTTGAACGGGTTACAATATACATGATAGGGTCTATACAGTTAAATTTATTTGCATTTTCAGTCATAATGGTCAAGCAATACATGTTTTTGAAACAGTAAACGAAAAACAACTAGCCCCTTCATTTTCCCCAAGAAAAATAATGATTTTCTTCTTTAAATAACATGCTTACATTACCATATAAATATAGGATGTTTAGCTAATAAATATAGAATATGAGATTGGGGAATGTTGAAAAAGTTTGACTAATTCAGGGTTGCCTGGCCAAAAATATTGTTCGTTACATTCAAATTTAAAAGGATACATTTTTATGAATTTTGGTGTTTTATCTGTTATTTATTGGGATTCAAAATTGCTAATAAAAGTTTTTTTCCTAATAAAATAATAATTACACGATACTGCTGAGGGAAAACATTATTCAAAATTAAATCTTCCCGGATATAGAGTTGAATTTTCATGATCACATTTTTTTAAATTTACAAAGACATTGGTATAAATTGAAAATTCAGAATTTAATTGTTCAAAATTGCAAGTTCTCTTTGAATCGAAACAGACGGGTTTATACCCATTTACCTGCCAATTTTTCATTTGTTTAATACGTGTATATGAAATATCCGCTTTGTTGTACAAGATAAACCATTGTCTTTACAAATTAATTTATTTAAATATTTATTCTATTTATTGAATAATTCCGTTCATTTTTTATATTTAGTGTGAACCCTGGCCACGGTCTCTCATGGTCTTGGATACGATGAGAGAATGTAACAATGTTGGTACCATAAGCGAATTGAAACGGGGGATCCAAATTGCAACCTGTATACGTATTATTGATAATAAACATCCGGGTAATTGAAATTGAAAAAAAAAATTGTTATTATCAAATATGGAACTGTTAAAAAGAATCTAATATAAAATCATATTCTATATTTTTGATAATTTATTTCCGGATCGTCTAAAATATCGGCATGGCAGTGTTAGTGCAACATAGAGCAAGACAAAGTTTGTATCCGTATAGCATGATAATGATCAAACGGACATCTTTCATTTTAACTATGTTTAACTATATTTATATGCAGATCAAATGTTAGTTTTTACGATTCATATTTTCTACATTACGGATGAATGTAGTCGTCGCATTCTGGGTACAGCCTATGGCAAGCCGTTTTACTATTTATTCTAACTTCAAGATATCTCATATATAAGATACATGTATCTCATATAATATATAAGATATCTTATATAATCTAGTTTTTATAAGATATCTTATAAACTTTATAAGATATAAGATATCTTATAATAAATTAAGATATCTCATAAAGTATATAAGATATCTTATAAATATTTTTTATATAAGATATCTTATATACTTTATAAAATATCTCATATATTTTATAAGATATCTCACATAGTTTATAAGATCTCACATATAGTTTATAAGATATCTTATATAAACTATATAAGATATCTTATAAACTATATGAGATATCTTATAAAGTTTGGCTATTGGTACTTTTCGGAACGGAACGGAACGGAACGGAATTTCAATTAAGGTATCCATAAGGGGCATTAATCGAAATTTCGAAAAATCTTTAAAACAAAACAAACTTAAAAATTTCTCTGTTTACGGTTTTCAATATACAAATAACACAACTGAATACTAAATCTCATCTTCACACCTCCCGTCGTGTCTTTCCGACGATGATTAGAAACATTGATTCTGATTGTAACTTTTTAAATTTGTTATTCCGTTCCGTTCCGTTCCGCAAAGTACCAATTGATCTGAGGAATTGGTATTTAACGGAATCGAACGGAAACAGACATCTATTATGTAATAAAAGCAGTATGATAAAAAAGATGTCTGACGCCTTTTTTTTTGCATGAGTGGTAAGTGTTTTTAGATAGCATTCTCGACCTGATCAATAATTATGAATTTAACACAAATGCAGGTTAGACAAAAAGTCTTTCTCCTTCCATTCGTAATTATATTTAAAAAGAGAGGCCTTCCTTCGCCCGTTAAGACGATGATTAGAAAAACTGATCAAGTTGAATCTGATTTAAACTTTTTAATTTATTATTCCGTTCCGTTCCGTTCCGTTCTGAGGAATTGGTATTTAACGGAATCGAACGGAAACAGACATCTATTATGTAATAAAAGCAGTATGATAAAAAAAATTGTCTGACACCTCTTTTTTGCATGAGTGGTAAGTGTTTTAGATAGCATTCTCGACCTGATCAATATTTATGAATTTAACACAAATGCAGGTTAGAAAATTAGTCTTTCTCCTTCCATTATCAATTGAAACCCCCTATTGCATGGAAGGCTAGGGAGGGTGTATAAACTTCTTAAACACTGCTAGGGGCCTCGGTGGCTCGGTGGTCGAGTCGTCTAAGTAGTTCTACTACTGTATTCACTAGCCATGCAGTCAACACTGAGGTTGTGAGTTCGAACCCCGCTCGTGTGGGTACACTCGACTCCAATCTCGAAGGTCGGTGGTTTTCTCCAGGCACTCCGGCTTCCTCCACCAATAAAAATTGGCCGCCACAAAATAGCCCAAAAGTGGTGCTAAAAAGTGGCGTTAAAACATCAAAAAATCGAAAATCAAATTAAACACTGCTATATACGAGGATGTGCAAAACATTTTGGTATTTTTTTTGGGAAAAATTAAGAGAAAATAAAAGAGAAGGTATTCAGTAAATTTTGCAATTGAAATTATTAGATCATATTTATATTAGGGTAAAAAATTATGTGTTTCTTATTGGTCTGTCTTGTTTGATCTTTTAGTTTTGGTCAGATATTGTGCCATTTTGCCGTGCCTTTAGATTTGATTGCTTTTATTGTGTTGGTGCCATCCAGAGCTGACTGCCTGTTGGTTGGTAGTTCCCGCTCTGTTGAAGGTTATGAGGTAAGCTCTGGATGTCTTTTTGTGCATTTAATACATTGGGTGATTCGGTAATGTCTTCGTGTCATTGCTCCATATCGATCCTTTTTCATATATCCAGTAAATATGTATATATCATCATTATGACTTTATATATAGACGATCATAGACAGCTAGATTGTCAACTGATCTATCAAAGACAACAGACAAATGATGGCCAAAGCTCTCCTGGCCTTTAAAATATTCAGATATAATCTGACTTGGCTTAGTATATACATGTACATGAATCAAATAAAGTTAACACATGGAAATTCAACTTTAAAAGATATTTTGAAATAGCATAATCATATTTTAATATGTCATGGAACTTCCTTGACAATGTCACAAGATGCAGTACTGTGTAAAAAAATGTTTTTAATATTTGCTGAAAAAATAATTTGTTTGTGATTTGCTATGAAAAATAATGATTAGTGTTTCTAATCATCGTCGGAACGGGCGGCGGAAGGCCTCTCTTTTTAGAAATATTTACTAATGGAATGAGTAAGACTTTTTGTCTAACCTGCATTTGTGTTAAATTCATAATTATTGATCAGGTCGAGAATGCTGTCTAAAACACTTACCACTCATGGAAAAAAGAGGTGTCAGACAATTTTTTTTTATCATACTGCTTTTATTACATAATAGATGTCTGTTTCCATTCGATTCCGTTAAATACCAATTCCTCAGAACAATTGGTACTTTGCGGAACGGAATAATAAATAAAAAAGTTTAAATCAGATTCAACTTGATCAGTTTTTCTAATCATCGTCGGAACGGGCGGAGGAAGGCCTCTCTTTTTAAATATAATTACGAATGGAAGGAGAAAGACTTTTGTCTAACCGGCATTTGTGTTGAATTCATAATTATTGATCAGGTCGAGAATGCTATCTAAAACACTTACCACTCATGCAAAAAAGAGGTGTCAGACAATTTTTTTTTATCATACTGCTTTTATTACATAATAGATGTCTGTTTCCGTTCGATTCCGTTAAATACCAATTCCTCAGAGCAATTGGTACTTTGCGGAACGGAACGGAACTGAATAGCAAATTTAAAAAGTTAAAATCAGAATCAATGTTTCTAATTATCGTCGGAAAGACACGACGGGAGGTGTGAAGATGAAATTTAGTATTCAGTTATGTTATTTGTATATTGAAAACCGTAAACAGAGAAATTTTAAAGTTTGTTTTGTTTTAAAGATTTTTCGAAATTTCGATAAATTCCCCTTATGGATACCTTAATTGCAATTCCGTTCCGTTCCGTTCCGTTCCGTAAAGTACCAATAGCCATAAAGGCTATTAGATATCTTGAAGTTAGAATAAATAGTAAAACGGCTTAACATATACCCCAGTTTGGGTCGTCAAATATCTATTTAAAAGTTATTCATGTTATTTGGGTTTCAATATTGCTTTTGAGCCATATTTACAAATTATGTCTAAACTGATTCAGCATTTACTTTTCACTTTCTGTTGAACGTTATGAGTCGTTAATGGTGTTGCAGTGCTACCTGTAGTTTACATTCAAATATTAAAGAAAGCAGTAGGGCCACTTTCACCTGTGCACATTCCTTTCACTAATTACTTTTAATCTTTTTAACAATGTCTATAGTGAACGATAGTATATACTGTGTTTGAATTTTAACAAACAGTAATTAAATATCAAGTTTTTTTCTTCGTAGAGGTCGTGATCAGGGACGCTTTTGGTCAAATTTCAAGCATTTCTGTCATTTTTTGGAATATCACCGCGGAGAACATTTAGAACGAAAACGATTTTGTCACATGAAGCAGACATGTCCCCACTTACAGCAAAAAATTGGTGTTGGTTCTGAGTTTCTTTCATGTTTAGAAGAAAAACTGTCTCGAATACTCCAGAATATTAAAGACATTTGTATTAAAATTGTCATCCAGAGAGATTTTTACATGCGAAGGATATGTTTCATGAGCTTTTTGATAGTTACTATTAACAAATCTTCAGATTATGTCCTAATATATTTTGAAAAGTGATGTTTTGGACATGGCCCAAGAAATTAAAGATATTAACGATAAAGTGACTCCTTTATTGTTTTAAATGTATGTACTGTTAATTCGCACCAAATATCCCGTTCATGTCACTACATGTATTACTACTCAAAATAGATCAGCTATTTACAAAACAGATTCAGATCAAGATAATGTTATTCACAGTCCTGTTGAACTCGTTGTTAGATCACAGGATAACCACAAAATTGACATGTTTTGTATGCAAAAATCTGTATTATTATCTGTTATAAATTCTTTAGCACACTTCAATCAAGCAAAATCCAGTTTAAGGCGGAAATTTGTATTTTCATTTACACGGTAGATATATTCATAAGTAAATGAATATATGATTTGATAGAGATATCAGAGATGTTAGCAATTTCACAAAACTTCGTTCGACTACGTGTAAGAGGGGTCCGATTTTTCGGTCTTCATTGCTTTTGTTCTGTCGATGTCCTGGAACCATGTTCGATCGTAATTCACCCGAATGTTTGTAAATGGGGGAACTGTTCTATTGGTGTCCTGGAATCAAGTTCGATCGAAATCACCTGAATGTTTATAAAATGGGGGCCTGTCTTATTGATGTCCTGGAATCAGGTTCGATTGTAATAACCCGAATGTTGATAAAATGGCGGCCTGTTCTATAGAAACTACAAAAAAATGATTAATATTATACGACAACTTCGTGTTTCGCTTTCAGAGTGACCGTTATTTATAGCTTATGAAATAATCCTTCTCGATCATTCTTGAAACGCATTACATGTATATGTTGTTAAGTTGGGGTTTTACACCTTTTTTATCACATTTAGCTATTTCGCGGCGGCCAGGTGTATCGGTGGGGGAAGCCAGAGTACCCGGAGAGAACTACAGACCTTCGGTAGGAAAATTGGCAAACCTCAGTGTTGACAGGCTAGTGATCATTAGTTGTCACGACGAACTAACTAGACCAATCGTCCAAAGAGGCCCCTAAAACGAATTATAAAAATTCATGTTAATGTGACAATACGTATACCACTACTGAACCGTTTTAATTATCCGATATGCATGTAATTTTTGGAGTAAATAAATCAAACAGCAAATTATCAATTTCAAATAATTTAAGAAAATTAAATAAAAAATGAACAAGAAACAAAAAACAAAACTCCAAAAGACAAAAAGAAATTAAATTACAAAAAAGAGAAAAAACAAAACTTTTTATCATTAACGATGAAAAAGTTAATCTGATGGCCTGAAGTCAACTATTGAAAATTGATGTGAATTCTAGAATTTAAGAAATGCAGCAACTGGAAAACTATTTTGATTTCACAGTCATCCTGACACGTGTTTTTATAACGTCGCAAAAATATTACGAGTATGTTATCAAAACAACATTCTCCGTCGAGAAAAATCTAGACTAAACCGGAAAGTGCTGCGTTTTATTTATATTTACTTGCTTATAGTGTATTGTGAATCATTGTACTGATTTTGTTTAAACATCACAGTTGGCAGCTTGATCAGATCTTTTCCATGAAGATAAAAATAAAGGTATATATGAAACTTTTGACAATTGTGAATTGTTTTCCATTTTAAAAAAAATCAACATTTCTTTTTGGATTTTCATAGATTTTTTTATTTTTATTTTAGTGCTACATAAGAGATATTTGTGATATTTATATGAGTTGTATTTCTTTTTTTACAGGAAAAACATAAACCAACTTCCAAGGAAGATACAATACCAGACGGTGGATGGGGATGGATGGTAGTTTTTGGAGGATTTGTGATATTTTTAATATTTTGTAGCTTTAACTCTACCACTGGCTTGATCTATGTGGAACTGATTGAAAAATGGGGAGTTAACAAAGAGGGCCTTCAGTGGATTGGATCACTGCAATCAGGAGTTGCTCTCTGTATGGGTAAGTCTAAAATAGTATTTTAATTTGGCAAGATTTTATAAATATTTGAATTAAACTTCTTTATTCGTATTACTGTTTCCCTACCAATGCTGGTGAACTGTAACAAAGCCTTAAGTCAATTAATTTGTATTGATTGTAGTTTTAATTTCGTGGTTGATAATTAATCGTCTCGTGTTTCTGTTCTTACAAATCCCCGAATTAGTACAATAATGCAATACGTAACTTATGTATTCGTGTAGCCGATAATTCCAGAAATGGTGAATAATATGATAAGGTATAAAGATAAACATTTGAATTACAACCAAAGTCCTTACAATGACGCTTAAGGTGAACAATCAGGACTAAGGCGCAGTGGATTTTCTTTTTCTATTTTTTCAGCATTCGATTTATAAATTATTTTTATGGTTTACTGTTTAGTGTATTCCATACATAAATTTTGCAAAAAGATACATTTCATTCCCCCAAACCGTAGCCTCTTATGTCTACTTGGGAAACTGGGGGCCTTCATCCCTGAACAGTGCTATTCACACATCTACTTAAAAAAGTCAATCACTGTGAACTCAATGATAAACACTAAAATGTTCCTCTCAAACTACGTTTGGGGAACATAGTCGTTATCGACAACTTGAGGTCTACTTAATTCGACATATTTTTTTTTTGAATTTCAACATTTTATTGATTTCATTTTAGGACCTCTGGTACCATTCTTGGTTAACATCTTTGGCTATAAAGTGTTGACATTAACGGGCGGGTTACTTGTATTTTCCGGTTTTCTTCTCAGTGCTTTCATCAGATCTGTGAACATACTCTATATAACATTGGGACTTCTGCCAGGTAAAGTATCAATAGCGCTTGGTAGTTCTTTAATTGTCTGATTTCATTTACTAAGTTATTTGAAGTTTAAAATTATGAAATCTAAATATGCATATGAAGTAATATAATAAAGGCTCAATGGTGTCGCTGTCTTCGATAATCTGTATAAACTATATATTTGAGATCTTTAATTCGTACATGTACATAAAGTCATTTCTTCTAGAACCGAACTCGCAGAATTAAGTCTTCCTTGGAATTGATGAATTTTGTATGGTTTGAATAATGTTTACCTTGACCTTATATATGTGGGATTGTTTAGCACTGCGAAATTGCATGTCTAAGTACTGTGCGTGTTCCAAACAAGAATCATATATTTTATCGAAAGTCTCTTTATTGTGTAAGGTCCATTTTTACCTAGGTAGGATTATGAGATTGCTTTCATGGTGCCAAACTACATAAATAAGTACATACTGAGAGTAGTATTTGTGGTTTTATGCATTTCATTTACAGAGGATTTAAAAGTCTTGGGTTTGCGTCTTCCAAATTAGTATCACTTCCATCATATGTATTGCTCATATTCTAGATGTTTTGGGTTTTTTTTTTAACTTTTTGATCGCCATAGTTTGGCTTTTCAATCTGATACTTTTGATTAATGGCTCTGAATGTCACATTTGGTCTAGAGCACTGCTGGCAAAACATAAAATGTTGAAACAACTATACCATCTATCCCGAAATATTCTGTATATTCTAGTCCCTACCCAGAACCTGTATTATTGCTAGATAGGTGACACTGAGTCATTTTAAAAGTAATGCCTTGCCATTCAAGAATAGAAGCTATTTTTAAAGAACGTATCCGAACAAAACCTAAAATAATCTTAATAACGTGTCATCATTTAACTTTCTTTACAGGAATTGGTAATGGGTTGTGTATCTCAACCGCATTAATTATTACTAATGAATATTTTAGTAAGAACCTACCCCTGGCCAATGGTATTTTGTTAAGCGGTTGTGGAGTAGGCCAAGTCGTATTCTCACCCATCTTTGAAAGATGCTTACGAGTATACGGATACCAAGGGGCATTAATGATTTCTTCTGCCTTTGCGTTGAACATACAGATTGCCACCCTTATTTTTAAGAACAGAGTACCAAAGTCAGGTATAGTGAATGTAGAAGGTTTTTATCCGATTTATGTTTAAAATTGTATGAAAGAGTACATAAATAAATCAGTTTATTGGAATTTCCATGTATGGACGCCGCCAAAAATAGTTTATTAACATATAAATGTATGAAACATCACAAGATACAGCTAGACAAAAGCATGATACGACCATCTTAAAGTTTTCACATCAGATGGTTTTGCAGCTCACAAAATCAAAAAGAAACAAGTAGAACATCTCAAAAAGGACAAACATACCTAAGGAGCAAACCAAAAAACGTAATCCATTAGACACACGAGACAAACCAGGAAAGACAAATGAACAACCACAAGCACAACAAAACCAAAGTCTCCTAGGAGCATGTATTGCTCACCTGGTTTATAAATACCCCAAAAAGTCTCATTTAAAGACTAGCCTGTCTATTTTGCCCTTTGAAGATGAAATGATAAATCTTTGTAGAAGACCGCAAACACATCATTTGTACCAATTAACAAAGCTTTGGGTTTGTTCAATTTGGAAACAAAAAATTGCCAATGGCAATGTTTTACCCATATCAGGAAGATTTGATGATAATTTGTGGAGGACGTCACAACAATCCTTTGTGCCAAGTTACAAATCATTTGCACTTCTAGTTTCAGGACGGAAGGTTTTTAAAGTTTCAGTTAATCAGTAACAAGAATTGCCCATGGCAGCCATGATTTTTGCCGGATCAAGTCAAAAAGAGGGATCTTGGTAGAAGATCTAAAAAAAATCACTTGTATCAAGTTACAAATCATTTGCACTTGTAGTTTCAGAGGAGATGATTTTTCAAATTACACCAATCAAAAACAAGAACTGCCCATGGCTATCATGTTTTTCGACCAATCAAGATAAAATGAGGAATATTTGTAGAGCACTTCATTAACATCATTTGTACCAAGTTACAAATCAGTTGCAATTGTGGTTTCAGAGAAGATGATTTTTAAAGTTTGAACCAATCAGAAAAAAGAATTGCCCATGGCAGCATTGTTTTTTGCCGGATCAAGTTGAAATGAGGAATATTTGTAGAAGACCTCACAAACATCATTTGTATCAACTTACAAATCATTTGCACTTGTAGTTTCAGAGGAGATGATTTTAAAAATTTCAGCCAATCAGAAACAAGAATTGCCCATGGCGGCCATGTTTTTCGTCCAATCAAAATGAAATGAGGAATTTTTATAGAGGACCTTTAGTACATTATTCCTGCGAAGTTTGGTTCCAATTGGCCCAGTAGTTACAGAGGAGATGATCAAAATCTGAAATGTTAACGACGACGACGACGATGATCGGACGGACGACGGACGCAAAGTGATGACAATAGCTCACATGGCTTTGCCAGGTGAGCTAAAAACACTGAAAATAAAAAAAAAACAATGAACAACACGAACTCCTATCAAAACCAGGAGTGAACTCAGGTGCTCCGGAAGGTTAAGGCAGTTCCTGCTCCGTATGCGGCACCCGTCGTGAAGTTCAAAAATGTAAGACAATGACCAGTAGTGAACTCAAAATAATTCCAATAATACATCCTAGAAGACAATGTAATAAGAAACTCTGATAATTATATATACATGAGGACAATAGCAAGTTTATTGTCCCCCGAGGCACCAGCTAATTCCCAAGCCAATGCTGTGAGTAAGTTTATGTATCACCTTTCATGTGAAAGTAAAATGGTATTGGTTCTGAATGTTCTTTATGACAATATTCCAACAAACGATATAAAGTGCATGAAAACTGAATACATAGAAAAGTTGAATTTTATTAATGAAAACTATTCTGTGATACCAATTTAAATGCACAAGATGTGCACATTTCGTCAGTTTACGACTCATCAGGTATAAAATGTTAAAAAATAAAACATTAAGGGACGAAATCAAAAGTTCAATGTAGGATAAAAAACTTAATTCAAATAGTTTTTTTCACTGCCCCCATCCCACCCCACCCCCACCCCCCTCTTAACTTAATTTGGGAAAAATTGATTGACCAATATGGGCATATCCGAAAATCAATGTCGGATAACAAAACTTGCAGCGATTTTTACCCCCCACCCCCAAACTATTTGTATTAAGTTTTTTTTATCCTACATTGAACTTTTGATCTCGTCCCTAATCCAAAACTTTAAAGAGCAAATTCAATAGCAACAATGGCCAATAGGGTAATTCTAAAACTATCTAAGGACAGAGATACGTTAAAACTGGCAAATTATTAGTAGCAACTAATTGATAAAGGTAACGAAATTGTGTCGTCTGCTTTCATTTTGTTTTACCAGTCAAACACGGCAATTTCAAGTTGACGAAAATAATAGGTCCAAGACCACAATTAATACATAGTGCATTTTTTTTTATTAAAATAGAAATGATTTTTAAAAAAAATGTCATCTCCGCAAACTTGAAAATCTTTCTCATGTGCAAGGTATACTTACTTCCTGTCAAAATATCAAAATTAAAAAAAATATCATCAGTGCTAACTCAAAATATTGACAAATATATCTCCTAGGGTAGCATAATTCTTGTAGACATCAGACGACGACCTAAATATTGACACTTCAATCTGACCAAATCACCACTTTTACTTATGACTACTCATTCAAACTGTTTAAAACATCAAATTCTACTATAAATTTAGAAGAAAAAAAAACATCTAAAAATGCTTTAATAAGAGGCAAAAAATAATATAGAGAAATACATTAAATTCATAGAGAGGATTGTATTTGCAAATTTGCAAAAAATGTGGTCTTGGACCCATTAAGAGATTGCTATTCAAATGGTTTAATACATCATATATGTTTTCTTGACAGAAAATTCATTTGAAAAGCGGGGCCTCGGTGGCCGAGTGGTCTAGGTAGTTCGTCATGACTACTAATGATCACTAGCCTGTCAACGCTGGGGTTGTGAGTTCGAATCTCACCTGTGGCGAGGTGTGTTCGACTCCGATCTTAATTGACAAGGATTGCCAATTTTCCTACCGAAGGTCGGTGGTTCTCTCCGGGTACTCCGGCTTCCTCCACCAATAAAAACTGGCCGCCGCGAAATGGCCAAAATGTGCTGAAAACGGCGTTAAACCCCAACTAAACTAAACATTTGAAAAGCTGTTCTTAAAATGTCCTATTTTTATACTAGGGTAAGCTCGGGCGAGGAATTTTTCAATCAGGCCGTGTGATGAATCTTAGACTGAATATGAGGACTTGTAATTACCAGTGTCTTCCGATCCAGGGGAAGAGTGAAATGCAAACTGTGTATCACTTGTTGTTTGTAGATTTTAGATTTAAAATAAACAAAAAATAATGATTATAAACACACCTATAAATATTGTACAATAAACGTTTACAAGTAGATAACACTTGCCAAAAATTAAAAATAGATTATGGACTTCTGTTATCAGGAATGCAATTGTAAAATTTATCTAAGAAATTTGAAAGTTCAGAACTTATATGAAATTAATTTTTACATCTTGTGTTAAAGACAGTTTACCAATTACCGAAGTGTTACAGCGACTAGCGGATGTATTAGACAGACGACTTTTTAAAACACCATCGTTCCTTTTTAGTATTTTGTCTAATTCTTTATCGCAAATGGGATTTTTTGTGCCATACGCATTTTTACCAAACTCTGCAATAAGCTATGGAATCAATGATAACGTTATTGCCTGGTTCATATCAGTTATTGGAATAGCCAGCGTTTTTGGTAGACCATTGTCTGGATGGATGGCTTGTAAGTTTTACAGACAAAAAATCCTAATATACATCATAGTGTTGATATTCTGTGCCTTCTCGATAACTGTAATGCAAATATCGAAACAGATGATATTCCTGATACTGGCATGTGCACTTTATGGAGCATGTTCAGGTAAAATTAAATATAAGACAAATTAGAATTCTTCCTTCGAATAGAATATTCCATTGTTCAAATTAAAATTACTAGTAACATTTTTAGTCAAACACGCTTAACGTAACAACCACGAAAGCGAATCGGTCGATTTTTATGCTATTAAAGCGAATAAGAATCTTAAGAGTAATTTAAAAATTCATTACTTTAAATATGTGATGGCAGGAAAATGGATCCCCTTTGAGCATATACGGTCAAGTCAGTGAAATGTGAAGAAATATTAGAAAAATTTACCGGTTGGGACATCCAGCAAACAAATGTTTTTTTGTTTTAAAATTTATTCAAGAGCCAACATCATATTTTTTACTTTGCCCCCCCCCCCCCCCCCCCCCCCCAGGAACTATAATGACATGCATGTATTTTTCTTTATTCAGTATGAATATTTATGTTTTTTTCTGAAAATATTCTATCTAATGTATTCGATATTTTATTGTCGGTTAATTATAGGTGCTGCCATTACATTGTCCTATAGCATTCTGCCTGATATAGTGCTAGCATCATCCTTGAATAATAGTCTTGGGGTGACCCTTCTATTTCAAGGTTTGGGAGCAGTTATTGGAACCCCAATAGCAGGTAAATAGATAAAACAAACAACACTAAAATAAAGTGAAAATGTTCTAAGGACTCTTATCAAGGTAGATTGAGTAAATATATTTTAATATCATGTTTACACTATACATCAACGAATTAAAAGGTCGTGTTCAAGAATGGTAACACAATCATTAAAAGTACATAAGTACCAGAAATACAAAAAAATATTATCACGTTGCCAAGGGCTTGTTATCACGATTTCGAGAGCACCGAACCAGTCCGAGCATCTTAATGATATAAATCACGGAGACAATAGACGATTATGGCATCGGAAATGTGTATTCTAATAGTGAAGCACCGCTTTGACCTTCCAATTCATGGGATGGCGACCATGATAATGAAGAGGATGCTTCAGTATGTTTTGACCAAACGAAACCTCTTGTACCACGTGTACAGTTATTACAACAAATATCATCGTATACAAATGATAAAACTATATTAAACGCGTTAAAATATTTTAAATTTAAACTTTTTTTTATTTTACAGATCAAAATTTCTAATGTGATGAAAATATTTCGATTGTATTTCATTAACATATACATTATAAAATAAATCTGTTTTTAGGCTTCATTGCAAGTGCTTATAAAAACGATAGCATGATATACACATATGGTGGAATAACGTATCTATCTGGTGCCCTTTTGCTTTTTCCAATCATTTATTTGATGAAGACAAAGAAAATCAAGGAGAATTTCCACCAAGACAGCTTGTTTTCCGTAAATTTGAAATTTCCAGAAATTGCTTACAATGTCGAACGTCGAAATAGTGCTACTAACTCCTATTATATCGTGGCAGACTTTTGACGAAGAGGAATACTTTTGATCGTTTCCGTGATTTTTTAAGTTCGCTTTAATTTATTGTAAAATTTCAACAGTTAATTTTTGTTTAATTTTGCATGTAAACTAATCAGTAATAATTTTTCTGTTGATCTTTTTTAATAAATAAACGTATCTTACTTAAAGTTGATTAATTTTGATTGGCCAAGGAGTTTCCAATATCATGTATTTGTATTGGATGATATTTAACCTTTCAACTTCGAACTAATCCGCCACTTTAGCACTGATGAAATTGAAAAACAAAAACATAATTTACGGTCATCGTAACCATGGTAACCATATAATGCGCTGTCTTCGATTTGTATTTTAGCTTTTCTCTTCGTGCTAACATTTCCCAAAAGGATGCAGGCCTTATAAATTAAAAAAAAAACTCTGTACGAAAATCATGAAAGGACGGAGCTATGCACAAGGAAAATACTCCTTAGTTTTCACAAGATTTTAAAACATTCATATAACAGAAATTGTAAATGAAAATTATTTTAATTTTAAATTTAAAAAAAAAAAAAAATGGCATCGACCGTCAATCCGACGTCTATAGCTATCAATACATTCATTTCGTATTTTAAGGAATTTTAAAGTATACCCAAGGGTATTCGCCAACTTGTCTGACATGATTATTCATTGATTTGTTACAGAAATTACCAGTATTTATCAAAATTCAAAAATAATTGAAATACTAAGCGTTCATTCCTTGTATTGGTAGATCTCCTTAGCTGGAATTTTTCCTCCCATTTCGGTATTTTTTTGTTATGAGTTCTTCTTGTTTAATATAAGTTTGGTTTTTGGTCTTCCAAATGTTTCGGTTGTAATGCTGCTGATGAGAGGTAACTCCTTGAAATGCGTCGTATACAGCATAGTATAAATTTACTATATCTAATATTAGAATCTTTGGATTGTTATTTTTTTAACCTGATGCTGAGAACTTTTCAGGTGTGTACACATGTACATATGGTGTATTCTCATTGAAATGCCCTGAATGTCGGAAAACCCTCCATTCCCCACAGAAAAAGGTAGGAAAACAACAGTGTTCAGAAGATCCATATGTCATAATGGACAGTTATTATAAGACAATGAGCAGGATAACGAGATCAAAGAATCTGGCGTTACCTCGGGCCATTACAGCAATCCTAAGGCCATTATTACAGACCTTGGACATATAACAGGGCCTTTTCATTGATTAATACTATAATAATAAAACGGGTTGGAACAAAAAGAAAACATGAAAAAATGTGTAATGTCCAAAACGGAGGTAACAATTACCAAATAAACAACGAACTAGCTAAATAATTAGTAAATAAACCGATAGATTAAAACTGTAAAAAAAATCTGCAAGTGATGCCAGGTCAATCGATTGATTGGTTGTTTGATTATTAGCTAACGTCTACTTGCAATTCTTGCATGCATATTAGGAGAAGAACATGTTGATGTTATACGAATATTAACCCTGCTTTGTACCACACTGACACGAATTGATGTATTTTTGACGAAGTAACAGCATTTATTGTAACAACCACTTGGGCTAGTCCTACAAGTCTTCTGCCAATTGTAGTTGGAATAAACATTCTCCGATTATAGTTTTTCAAAATTTCGCATTTCAACAATTTACATCTCAAAGGCAATGCTCAAGGCCGAAATTGTTGAAATGCGAAACAATAAACCAATTGACGATTATATTCTTATGACAAATTGTTGCAAATTGTAGATCTAAAGAAAAACCAACGAAGAACATACTTATGAAGGTACCAGATATTCCTTTTTCCCCTTCTTTTAAAACAATCTTTATTATCCCCGCGCTTTCGAAGGATATATCGGTTGTGTCCGTCCGCCCGTCTGTTACACTTTTTTGTGACATCAGCTTCTCCTTCACTTTTGGGTTTAGGAATTAAATTTCTATATAGAATGGTTGTATACTACCTGTAGATGCGCTATAAGGTTTTAGAATTTTGATTTTCTAAACAATGGCCCACAGGGGTCGAACTTTGAAAATGTTGAATTCAAGATTGTGACCTAAATTTGTCTTTCATTTTTCAATTTATGCATTTTATTTCTACACAGTACTGTCATGCACCATATACGGATACGCAGTAAGGTTTTAGAATTTTGATTTTCTAAAATTGGGACCCACAGGGGTCGAATTTCGAAAAACTGTCAATTTAAGCTTGTGACCTACACTCGTCTTTTGTTTTTCAATTTATGCATTTTATTTCTATACAGTATTGTAAAATACCATATGCAGATGTGCAATAAGGTTTAAGAATTTTAATTTTCTTAAATTGGGGTCCACAGGGGTCAACATTTTCAATTTAAACTTGTGACCTAAACTCCTCTTTCATTTTTCAATTTATCAATTTCATTTTTATACGGTATTGTCAAATACCATATGCAGATGCGCAATAAGGTTTTAGAATTTTGATTTTCTAAAATTGGGGCCCAAAGGTGTCGAATTTTGAAAAACCATCGACGTAAACTAGTCTTTTTGTTTTTCAATTTATTCATTTTTTCCCTATACAGTAGGATGTGCAAAAAGGATTTGAAATTAAAATTTCCAAAAACTGGGGTCGAAATTTTCAATTTTCAATTTAAGCTTGTGATCTTAACTTCTCTTTCAATTTGCTAATATCATGTATAAAGTATTGTCCTACTCTTTATATAGTTGCACATCAAGGAGTTAGACTTGTCTGACATGATTATTCATTGATTTGTTACAGAAATTACCAGTATTTAGCAAAATTCAAAATAATAGAAATACTAAGGGTTCATTCCTTGTATTGCACATGGTAGATCTCCTTAGCTGGAATTTGGCTTCCTATTTCGGTATTTTTGGTTGAGTACTTCTTGTTTAATATAAGTTTGGTTTTTGGTCTTCCAAATGTTTCGGTTTTAATGCTGCTGATGAGAGGTAACTCCTTGAAATGTGTCGTATACAGCATAGTATAAATTTACTATATCTAATATTAGTATCTTTGGATTGTTATTTTGAAACTCCTGGGATGATGCCTCTGCTGGTGGACCCTAGGTCCCCGAGGGTATTCGCCAACCCAGTCGTCAGACTTGTCTGACATGATTATTCATTGATTTGTTACAGAAATTACCAGTATTTAGCAAAATTCAAAATAATAGAAATACTAAGGGTTCATTCCTTGTATTGCACATGGTAGATCTCCTTAGCTGAAATTTGGCTTCCTATTTCGGTATTTTTGGTTGACTACTTCTTGTTTAATATAAGTTTGGTTTTTGGTCTTCCAAATTTTTCGGTTTTAATGCTGCTGATGAGAGGTAACTCCTTGAAATGTGTCGTATACAGCATAGTATAAATTTACTATATCTAATATTAGTATCTTTGGATTGTTATTTTTATTTAGAATATAGATTTTTAAACAGGGGGCTCACTCAAGTAAAAAAAAAATTGTCAGTTTAAGCTTGTGAACTAAGGTTTTTTCTTTTTCATTAGGTTTATTGATTTAATTTCTTTATAGAATGATTGCATATCATTTTGGATGGGAATAGGGTTTTATATTTTTGACTATAGGTAAGTGGCCCAACTACTTACAGATGTGCGGGGGTTACTGTCGATTCAGACAGTACAGGTTTATAGTTTTTTGCTTTTTCCTAGACATTAATTAACTAGAGTACTGTCGGAGACGATAGTTATACCCACACCCCCAACATTTGTTTCATCCAAGTGATGATTTTGATGCAAATTTAGTGTTAAGGACAAAACTTACCCCGAGTTAAAATAAACCATGCAAAGTTTATTTTAGAATCAACGATCTTTATGTTAATCCTCAAGAGCATATTTTGATAATTATAATACTTCCTATATGCCATGGGTCTAAAATTGTGTGTTGGGCATATTTTTAAGCATCTGTCCATCATGGACAATGTACCTATGATGAAACCAGATGCCCAGCATAAAAAATTCCTCAGAAATTAATGTTTTAAGCATATTTTGAAAATTCACTCATTTTCGGTCCCAAATTTCGGTTCATGAATGAAATCAAAATTTTAAAACCTTATTGCGCATCTACATCATATGTACAATCATTCTATAATCAACGTAGAAGCCTAGCATCAATAATCAATAAGGAGTTGATTCATATTTTGACAATTTGTTGATTTCGTTCATTAAGCGAACTAACTAATTTGGCAACTATTGTGAGCATTTAATAATTTTTTTTTTAAATGAGGTGTAAAATAGAGATCAGCAAACTGAATTTTTCCTAAACACTGTTTTTCTGTGGTCAACGATCATCTGATCGAATCAATTCAATCATTTAACAAATCAATATAGTCAAGGTTGACATTTTTATCAATTAGGTGCTGATACTCTGAGAATTAATAACAATTTTAAAGAAATTGAAGAATTTATTTATTTTAGAATATGTTTGGTCTTCCAATAAACCAAATGATTTTTTTTTTATAATATGTTATACTTAAGATTTAAGTCTTTTTAAAATTGTATTATGATCATGGGTAAAAAAAATTTATCAAGACTAATATGCGTTCCTCCGCTAGTAGTGGAGGTATGTAGTACCGGAACGGATATGGTCACTGTGCCGGAGTTTGTTTTTGTTTAATATGTCCAATATCTGATCTTTTAAATACCACAGTCATGGCAGTGGCGAAATTTTCAAATAATATTTTACCTTTATACTTAAATTACATGTAGAATCCCTAAAAATGTTCATGTTTTCAGATATCTTTTCGTTTTTATTTTTTTCTGTTTTTTGTGTGTGCATTTTCTGCAATTTTTGCAGCAAGAAATTATATTTAATATACCGCCGAACTTTATCGTAAAATATTCCTATGGGTCATGATTAAAACACTGTCCCATTACCTGATTAATTCTAAGACACACACAGAATAAATTTTAAGATTTGTCTAACTGTTAATATTAGGGCTCATTCAAAATTGGAGGAATATTTCATATACTTCATGCAGGTAATTTCAATCTATTTGCCATCGAAAACAGTTTACTAAGGTCGTTGACATATATCTTGGATTGTGTTATAACACAAATCTGTTTCATGAACATATATGTATTTAATTTTTCAAAAACATAATCAATGCAAATTTGGTTTTAGCTTCATAGTTTTATTGTCCCGAGAAATTAACAATCTTTTAAACCAAATATTGTTTGATTATTTTTTGTAAAAAAAAGTATTGTTAATCATATCATTAAAGTAATGATATATGAATGACGTTAAGATTGTGTAAATTATGGACAAACATAAATCAATCTGTAATTTTCAGATTATTAAAAGTATGCAAACTGACTATGACAAGGAGTATATTTTGAGCATGACAGGACAACTTTTTGGAAGAAAAACTTAAAATTACTTTAGACATTGAGGCAACTGACAGACTGCTTGGTTAATGCAAAATAAAACCTCTGCTGAATATAAATAGAAATACTTTTACTTGTTGCTTCTTGAGTGTTTTAATGGGGGCACAGTTATTTTTAATCATTTAAATTTTATTAATAGAATTTTTCTATCTTTCAAACTAATGATTAGACGAAATGAGTTTGACCGCCGTCGTTTTATCAGAAGTAATTTCCAATTTTCCTCCACCCTTTTTTCTGAGGTGATCCCTAATTATTTTATGGAAACCTAATATATTAATAAAACTAGAGGCTCAAAGGGCTGAGCCTGTATCGCTCACCTGACAGAAACAAGAATTGCCCATGGCAGCCATGTTTGTCGCATGATCTAGACAAAATGAGAAAACGTTGTAAAAAACATCCCACTGATGCTTCTTGTCAAGTATCGTTTCATTTGGCCAAGCGGTTTCAGAGAGGGAGTTTTCTTTATATCAGCCTATCAGAAACAAGAATTGCAAATGGCAGCCATGCTTGTCAATCAGGATGAAAGAAAATCATTTAATAGAAGACTTTCCATAGATGCTTCCTGTCAAATTTGGCCAGGTATTTTTTTTTAAATCAACCAATGAGAATCAAGAATTGCCCATGGTGGCCATATTTGTAGTACGATCGGGACAAAATGATGAGACTTGTACAGAACCTCAAATAGATGCTTCCTGTCAGGTTTCATTCCATTTGGCCAAGCAGTTCCAGAAAAAAATTTAACCAACCAATGAAACCATGATGGCCATGTTTGTTGCCCGATCGAGAGGAAATGAGAAAACTTTGTAAATAGCCCCCTATATATGCTTCCTATCAAGTTTAGTTCCATTTGGCCAAGCAATTTCAGAGGAGAAGATTTTTTTTTATATCAGCCAATCAGAAACAAGAACTGCCCATGGCGGCCATATTTGTAGTCCGATTGGGAGGAAATGAGGAAGCTTTATAAAGGACCACCCATATATGCTTCCTGTCAAGTTTTGTTCCATTTGGCCTATCGGTTTCAGAGGAGACGATTTTTGAAAACTCAGCCAATCAAAACAGCAATTACCCACGACGGCCATGTTTGTTGTCCGATCGGGAGGAAATTAGCAAACTTTGTAAATAACCTCCCACATATGCTTCCTGTCAAGTTTACTTCTATTTGGCCAAGCTATTTCAGAGGAGAAGATTTTTTTTATATCAGCCAATCAGAAACAAGAACTGCACATGGCGGCCATATGTGTAGTCCGATAGGGACGAAATGAGGAAACTTTATAAAGGATCTCCCATATATGCTTCCTATCAAGTTAAGTTCAATTTGGCCAAGCAATTTCAGAGCAGAAGATTTTTGAAAACTCAGCCAATCAAAATCAACAATTTGTGTTTCAAAAATGTGGCCAGGTGAGCTAAAAACGAATAACAGAAAAGTTCAACAATGGCATATAAAACAAATAACACCATCCAACCGAAAGACCCTCAAACGATAACAACGTAAAACCGACAGACCCTCAAACGGTGACAACGTATCACAGTACAACATACGAACGTAGAATCAACAGAGACTCAGAATAGTCGGACTTTGTTCAGACATTTACTGGTGTTTAGAAAAAAGTATAAAATCCATTGTACGATTTTATTTAGACGACGAAAAAATTGTTGACTATTTTGTCAGCAGTCTAAATTTCCATGATACTGCAGATACTGGGTCATAACTTATAATACAGTGTGTCATTACCAACAAAGCTCACAATAGCTATGAATGATAAAACTGGTTCGACGGCGCATAATTTAGATAGCAGGGTCGAAATTTTCCGCTGTTACTGTCATACAAGCTAAGAGTCTTGTGGTTGATTGTTGAAAGCTCTAACAAAACAGTCAGAAATAACTCTTATGATGGGTCTAATGGTATCTCGGAATTCAAATGTAGAAATTTGTTTTTAGTAATCGTATAGTTTCGCTCGTTAACATCTTCCAACCTGGAAGAAATCCTTGCAAAATGTACAAGCTGTGATATGTACACAATATACGATGGTGCCACAGGCATGTCTCCGGCAAGAAAGGGGGAATTAGTAATTGGAATTAAGATTGCCCCTTTTCATTATAAATATTAGTATGTATCTTAGAACAGCGGAAAATTCTAGTTTTCTTCCTGCAAACACACATCCAGCACAAAGAATTTATAAAGCCTAGTTTAAGGTTCGTTGTTATTGTGTGTATTTGTTCCTGGTACAATTTGATATATAGATTAATATGAGAATTGATTCTATTCTTTTAATATTGTACGTAATTAATTTAATTTGGATAGGCCAAAATCTATCTGTGATAAGAAAAATAAACTGCCCTTTGCAAATAACATTATCAACACAAGCAGTAAAATTAACAATTACCATGTTTTAAGCTATTTACTGACCTTATCACCTCTGTTATCCCCACTCATCTCTCATGTATCCCGGAAACTCAATGGAATGAAGTGTCAGTTGATCTGCTTGAAGAAATAAAATTTATGATCCCAATATTGATGCACAAAATTTCCAAATTTTGTCGACTTACGTTTCATCGGTTAAAAATATTGAAAACCAAAACAATAATCCAATCAAACCGTTTAAAAAAATGCCAAAATGGCCAAAAGGGTAAAGTCAAAACGCTATTAAGACAAGGTGGTACTCCTTAGTTTCCACAAAATTTTAAATTTTTGTAACGGTAAATTTAAAGTATCAATTTGGTATTGACATACTGCATGCTGATACCTTCGGGGCTTGGAGTCCACCAACGGAAATAATAATATTAATAATAATAATAATGGTAATAATAAAATTTTTGGTACCAATTGTGATGCACAAGATGTGCACACCAAGTCGATTATTGACTCATCAGAGAGTGTTGTAATTTCAGTCTTGTCGTATTCTATATAAAAAAATGTTCGTATACACATGTTTACAATCTGTATTATTAATATAAAAATTGTAAAAATGGTGTAAAACTATAATTGATGTTACATCCAAACTTCTTTGACAAAAGTGATATTTTATGGCATTATTCATCTCCCTTCATTCTTTGTGATAGAAAAATACAGACAAAAAGTTAAAAACATGCAATACAATTCATTACAATGTGGCAGTAAAAAGCATCGCTAATTTAAATCGCATTTCTAGCAGCATCTAGAATTTGAACAATGTTTGGCAACCGAAAATGTTTCAGTTATTCAATTTGATTTAGAGAAAGATCCCACCTGTAAAAACTTCCAAGACCGTTCCAGATGGAGACTGGGGATGGGTGGTTGTCTTTGGAGGATTTATAATAAACCTTATCTTCGGTGCACTATCTTCTACTGTTGGATTGATTTATGTAGAATTAATTGATTCCTGGGAGGTAGAAAAGGAAGACCTACAGTGGATTGGTTCTTTGCAGTCAGGACTAGCCTTTGGAACTGGTGAGTCTCGGTATATCAAAGATCAAGGAAAGAGAAAATAAGAATTGAAAAGATACATGAAAAATTATTTAGAAATCAAAATTATTTTTTATCAAACCTTAGGCCTATCCTACCATGGCCAACGGGTTTTTTTTTAACTCTAGTTCTAGATTTATTACCGTAAATAGGGATATTTTGGTTGTTCTTTTATTTTGGTTTATGTGGTGCTATCGTAAATGTGCCACAATTAAATAAAATAAATTCCAAAAATAAAGCCAGTTAAGAAATAATTGATTTAGAAAACTTTATTTTTATAGGAGTTCGTGTTGTTCATTGTTTTTTAGTTGTCAGTGTTTAATTGCTGTGGTTCTGGTTGTTCATTTGTCTTCCCGTGTGTTGTTTGTCTAATGGATTGCGTTTTGTGGATTGCTCCTTAGGTATATTTGTCCTCTTTCAAATATGTAAAAAAACATATATTTGGACCTCCTCTATAATTGTAATTCTTTGATTGGTATTAATTTTGTTTAAGCGAACAATTATAATTTTAATTATTTTTAATCGAAACAATTCAAATAATTTAAGATTTTCAAAGATTTTTTTCTCTTTCGAATATCCCTTTTGGTATTTCTTGACTTTACTTAAAACAAAAATCTAAAGTTAGGGAACAACAAAGAAATACAAGTAAACATGCTTAACACAAAGGGCAATTGAGTTTATGAAGGCCTAAAATGTTGAAAGCCAAAACATTAACCCAAACATTTGAAAATCAAATCCAAATACCAAAACGTCAAAGCCAAAACCATTTAAGGACAGACTTATGCACGAAGGAAATACATCTTTCTTCCGTAAAAGGCCGTTTTCGAGTTAAGACGACCGAGTGAAGACGAGTTCACGTGCGCTCGTCTTCACTCGGTATGACGTTCAATGAGAATCCTTAATACATTCGTTTATTGTGAGTCTTGACCAATCAAACTTAACGTTACTATACCTTTTCGGTTGTTCATATTGAAAATACATAGGTGTGCGAGGCCTAAAACCCCTGTTTTTACGAAGAAATAGGTACTCACACCCGTTCAAAAATGAAGAACTGGAACATCTTTAACTCGTTTTTAAAATTCATCGTCTTTGCCCTCGTTCCACTGCGCTCCACTCGGAAAAGACGTTAATATTAAAAACCCTGTCTTCATTTTGAACTCGTGTCAGAACCTATTATACCTGTCACAAAATTTAACATTTTTATCGCAGTTAATATAAAGAATGAATTCGTCGCTAGTATCGAAATACTAGTAGTGTTTTATGAATTTTTATTATAAAAGAAATACAGGCCAAATCTTTCCGTTTTGAAATAACCATAATCAAATTCATAAATTAACCAAAATGTTACTAATCTTGACATTTCTTTGCAGGACCCTTAACATCGTGTTTAAGCAATGTGTTTGGCTTTAGAAATTTAGCAGCAACAGGTGGATGTCTGATATTCTCAGGTGTTCTGATAAGCGCCTTTGTAAAATCTGTTTACGTCCTCTACTTCACATTGGGGTTCCTTCCAGGTAATTAGAAATTTTGTATTGTATTTGTATCTAAATACTATCTGTAATGTGATCCATATATATTGAGTATTAATGCAAGCTTAAAGGTGAATTTTAAAGAAATCAATTTTGGTTCACCTGTAACAACACACACGCAAAGTAAAATGTTACTGAATACGTATAGAACAATCTACAAATTAGTGAAAAGACAAACCTGAGAATACACAATTATGAAGAACTAAAAACCACGACATAAAAACACTCTCAACTTAAACTAGCAGACAACAAAAACGAGTGTATGCTACGCATTTTTTATGTTAACAAACACAATTTTTTAAATTCTTATTTATTTATTAGATCAAGTTGTAGGCGGTTTGGGTCAATTTGTATAACTTTTTGGGAAATTGTCAAGAAGGGCATTCAGAACGAAACCCATTCCACTGTCATATGAATGGAAATACAAAAATTCACCAGCAGCAAAAAAAAATCGTTTTGATTCAGAGTCTTTCACGTTGAAAAACTCTCCCAAAGCGATATGCAGGTATGTAGAAAACATTTAGTAACTTATTTTTTAGTTACTATTAACAAATATTTAGAGACCACATACATGTACCAGGCTATGCCACCAGGTTTTAAACGACATTTTGAAAAGTCCATAGAAGCGGAATAAATGCAGGGGGTAATGGCTGCACTTCAAAGTCTAAAGTATTAAAGTGTTTTTTACAGGGCTTGGTAATGGACTGACAATGACAACTGCAGTAATGATTACAAATAAATATTTTATTAACAAATTACCGTTAGCAAATGGTCTGTCACTATGTGGCAGTGGATTTGGTAGTGTCATATTTCCACCAATCTTTGAAGCATGTTTACGACAGTATGGATACCAGGGGGCGCTTATGATCCTATCCGCATTTACACTGAATATTCAGGTTGCCGCCATGACATATGCCGATAGCAATTCTGAAAAAAGTGAGTATAAAACTAAATAATATAGAAAATTGAACAGAATCTTAATACTTTATTCAATAATATTTAAGAAAGCGATTTTACTTTTAGTTTCTAATGGAAATTGTTACAATTTGGCACAATCTCTGTGACAATTGTTTTATTGAGAACACTGGAAAAAAATACATCTACACGAAGATTGATAATCAAGATTTTCTAACATATGCAGTTGATATTGTATTGACTGCAGAAAATGAAACGATTTACAATTACTCCTAAATGTTTTAAATACATGGTGCAAAAATAAGTTATTAAATATTGATCATGAGAAAACTAAAATTGTACATTTTAGAAATCCATCTGCAAAACAGACAAAAACATTATTTTTATTTGACAAATATGTATTTTATCAAGTTATCAATATCTGGGTCTATTATTTACTGAATTTTTAAACTATGAGCAGATGGTTAAAGCTGTAGCAAAGTCAGCAAGCAGGGCATTAAGTTTGATTATTGTAAAGAGTGAGGCACACGGAGTACAGTACATTTACTAAACTATTTGAAACTCTGTTCTGGTCAGTAATAAGTTATGGTGCAGTCATTGGTGCTCCAGAGATTTTTCATGGGTTAATGCTGTCCAGCACAGAGCTATCAGGTTTTTATGGGTGTGTGCAAATATACCCCAAACGATGCAATCAACTGGGATATGGACTGGAAACCTCCAAGTGTTAAGCAGTGGACTTGTGTTTCAGGCACTGGGCTAGATGTAATATAATGTGCACAGACAGATTGGATTATAGAATGTTTAAATGTTGTCACAGTAATGCTCCTAAGAAGAGACGAAATTGGTGTTATAGAATTATGACAAAGTTTAAAGAATGTATTTTTTACCTGTATGCTAATTTAAATAAGAGATGTTGCACAGATCGAAGAAGTTTATTTGATAAATATATAGAAAACTGGCAAAACAGAATATTGTCACAAATGTTGGTATTTAGAAATAATTTTGGAAATGAGTTATATTTATCAAAAAATTTATCATATAGATACAAAAGTGCCTTTGCAAAATTTAGATCCTGAGTAGCCCCGTCGAAACAGGGCGTTATGAAAATAAAATTGTAAACGAAAGAGCATGTTTTATATGTAATGATAAAATTATCATGCCCGTTACAAACATGTATATGCATATTTGCGTTTTTGTTTATACAGTGAAGCGATGAAATGTAATTTAGATTTTTAAAATTCAAATTCAAATTCTTTATTGGTTTGAAATCCAAAATAAATGAATTATCACCAAAGGCAACACAAATATATATATGATTTATCTGATGATGATAAATTTTGTATTAATTTCAAAATGATGATTGTAAAGTAAAGATAACAAGATCAAATCAAGATATCTTGCCTTGCAGTCAATCAAGATCGGTCAAGACCAGTTTAGATCAGTTCAGCACAGGTATTGTTAAACATTGAGGGGGGGGGGGGGGGGGGCGTTACTCTCTGGATTTTTGACAGGGATTTGCGGAAATGGCCTAAGAAAAGGTACCCGAGCCAATACTAGAATACTTGTCAATAGTATACCGACAACATAATTAATTTTGATGAAAATAGCTACCCGCAAATAGCCATATCGAAAAAGCACACCCGAACTAATAATGATGTTTATATTCAAATATCTGAGGAATTGAATAGCACTCAATTTACAACCGAATAAATATTAGTTTTTCAAAATATACCCCGAATTAATACCAAAAATCATGAAAAACCTACCCAAATTTTCCGCACATCCCCGTATAGGTTTATATAGGGAATTAAACCCCACACGCCCGGGTATTAGATGACTTAACTACATGGCGACCTAAGTTCTTAATAATATGAACATTTTTTAAAAAAAGTTGTAGAAGAATCGTTTCGTTTAAAAAATGTAGTTCAAAGATGAAATGGTTGAAATATATAATTAAATTATTTCGAATAATAAACACTGAACTATAATGTTTGGAATGTTTTTTTTTTCACATTGTTTTATATGCTTGTGTTGGTGATAGGGGAAGAAATTTTTCCCCTGACCGCCAATCATGGATATTGTTTTTGTTTTTCTGGATTAAAATGTCCTTATTTTTCTTTTATTTTTTCAGTTATTAAAAAATCCAAGACTAAAAATGCAATAGATTTGATGGACAAACAGCTTTTATCAAATCCAGCGTTCTTGTTCTCTTTACTTTCAAATTTTTTGCTCCATGTTGCATTTTTTGTGCCGTTTTCTTTCGTACCAAGTACGGCTAAAAGCTATGGCATTAACAGTGATGCTGTACCATGGTTGATTTCAATAATTGGACTATCCAGTTTTGTCGGTAGGCCACTGTTCGGATTGATAAAAGTTAAAATTTACAGAAAAAAGATTATTTTATCTGCAACCATTTTGACATTAAGTGGAGTTTCGGTCAGTGCAATGCAGATTTTGCCTCGGTTTGAGTTATTAGCTTTGGCATGCGTAGTTTTTGGAGCATGTGCAGGTAATGTTATTTGATATATACATTTATTCTACAAACATTTTTATTAAATTTGTTACAACATGACTACACCCTACACATTCCTAGCGTCTGATTTCATGTTTGGACAAAAGGTTTATAATCCATAATCTAGATAAAATTGGTGTTTTTTTATAGACAAATATACCTAGGTGCAAGTCAAAAAAACGTAATCCATTGGACAAACAAACCCGAGAAAACAAATGAACAACCACAAACAATAAATAAACACAGAAAACTAAAAACAATGAACACAAACTCATATAAAACCCAGAGTGAACCCAGGTGCTCCGGAAGAGTAAGCAGTTCCTGCTCCGTACGGCACCCGTCGTGAAGTTCAACAAAGTCAATCTGCATGGTGGAAGTCACAAATAGGTGGAGGCACATGAAATGTTGCGACAGCGGGAACTTATCAACTTAGACATTGGAACACTGTTACGGGCAATCAATTCGTGATGACGACCGTAAAATTTCCAAAGTGATGAAATCAACTTATCTCTGATACAACCCTGGTTAAGAAGCTTTTGTGACAGCAATAATCCTCTTTGTCGAAAGTTAGGGTAACTCACGCATACCCTTGAAAATCGGATAAGCTGAGAAACTTAGAAGCCATATGCAGGCGATGCTGGTATATTGCTACCCAAGAAGGGAAAGTTAACAATAGGAAAGTTGAAGTCATCACGTTTGTCATAAAGTTTTGTCTTCAAATGTCCCTTATTGTCTATTTAAAGAAACAAATCTAAATATGTAGCGGACTTTGGTGTATCTGTAGTTTTCACGTAGTAGCCCTTACATGAAGTCCGCTTAATATGAGTACAGAAACTGATCGGCGAGGAGAGGAGCACAGTTGGTTCCCAATGGAATGCCGATTGTTTGTTGAAAAATGAGACCGCCAAATAGGTTGTCTATGAGAAAATCTAACATGTCTGTAATTTCATCGTCGGAATACTTTTTGTCAGAATCAGAGTGGTTCTTCACGAAATAAGCCTTTTCTCTACCTAAAACTAGAAATTAATACCTGCGTGGGCCATTTTTCTTGAAAAAAACATTGATGAACTAGTTGTTTTAAGCGATCTTTTAATTGCGAATGTGGTATGGTAGTGTAGAGTGTAGAGAAGTCGAATGTTTTAATGCTGTTGTATGTAGGCAAAGATTTTGATTTTAGATATTGTAGTATTTTTTTTTAGTTTTTAAGAATCCACATTTGATGGAATATGATGTTCCGCAGTAATTCTGAAGGCCCTCTTTAATACATATCAATATGAATGTTATAATCTTTGAAAGAGGTTTTGTAGAGCAATTACCTTACCCAGCAATGTACCTTTGTTTAAACGGATTCTTGTGTAGTTTATGATACCAATAAAGACGAGGAGGGTCCATTTCATCACCCTTTGTGGAAATGCCAATGAATGAAGAACGGTCATGTGGTTATCAGGGCTTCTTGCTTAGTGAGTGTGGTGGGTGTATAAGTGTTATCTATTCCCAACTCGTTTCTAAGACACTCAAAATCATAGTTCTTGCAGACAAAAACGATGTTATTGGGGACTTTGTTCACTGGGACAACAGCATATTTGTCAAGGATGCTAGTAAAGTTTTCAACAACCTTAGGGACTTTAAAAATGGATGTAGCTTTAGTGCTCATAGACCCGAGGAGGTTTTTAATTCGGAATTGTATCATTGACATAATAGACTTCCCCACTCCGAAAGTATGTCAGCTGGTTCCTGTTCCTTTGAAGTCCATTTTCTGGCATTGTTTTCAGCAGAATCCATCAGTAATTTGGAATTATATTTCCAATTAATTGGCTGAGGTTCAATTACCTTTAAAAAAACAGGAGCGGAGTCGAGCCAATCTCTCCATTAGTCGGGTTCAAACCTACGACTTCCGTCTTGGCAAGCTTGCTGATCAATGATAATAATAATGGAACAAGGACTAATTACCTCCCGAATTACCTAGACCATTAAACCACCGAAATGCATGATATACTGTCGACGTAAAACAACGATGGCAAAAAAACTTATGATCTCCTATGCAATCTCTCACACCCATTTCGTTCAAATACTATGAATATTCTATGCATAAAATTCAATATAGGAAAGGTATAGAAATTTGAATAACAATTTATAAATTGTAGGAGGCGCTGTCTGCCTTTCATACAGTATATTACCGGACATAGTTTTGACATCATCACTAAGCAACAGTGTTGGTGTAACATTTCTGTGTCAAGGACTTGGTGCTGTTATCGGAACGCCCACTGCAGGTAGAGTCAAGAAGTGATCAGTATCATTGTGTATAAAAATCCATCAAACATTGTATCCATTACATTTATTGTTTCTACACACGTTACTTTCACTTAAAAAATTTAATTTCCTTAGATACCCTGCTATATGATTCAAAATGAATATTTTTAATTTGCATGCGGACGAGATTTCCTATCACTCTTTAATGATATTTTCTTTGATACCAGTATTGATGCCCAAGATGTGCACATTTCATCGATTTATGATTCAGCAGTTGTGCTCAATGCTTAATAAAAAATAAAAAAAGCCAGGAAACATCAATAAATAGATAAAAGAAAATAATAAAAAAGGAAAAATATATTGCTAACCGGTGTAACTTTATTTCTTGTGAATTTGTTTCGGGACCAAACATCGGAATAATGTGTCCGGGTGGGCTGATATGTCTTCCAGAACTCGCTATTACACAATGCTTCACGGTACATCAATTAGCTTGTCAGATTGCATCACGTCGATGAATAAAACGTGCTTTAAATATTATCATGATTATACTACAGATTTTTCAACAGATTTACAATCTACAATTACGAACTAAAGAAAAGAACAGATTTCAATTTCCTATCTTCCTTTCTCAACCTGTATACAGTATAGTTACAATTTTTCTCTTGTAGGTTTTCTTATAGGTTTCTTCAGCGATAAAATAGTATATACTTTTGGTGGAGTTACATTTTTCCTTGGAGCACTTGCGTTGATACCTGTCATATTTCTCAAAAGAAATACACTTAAAATTCAACAAAAACAATTGTTTGCTATAAGCGTGTATTCTTCCAGGTCGAATTTCAAAGTTGATCGAATCCACCATGCCACAGGAGCGGACTGGAGTGTTACAGCATTTTGAATAAAATATAAAATGATTGTGGGTATAATATTGTTTAATACTCTTCCACTAAAACAATAATATTTCTAAAGACTCTTCCACTAAAACAGTAATTCTATACATCCGGAGCACCCGATTTTAACTTTTCAGTTTTAATTGCATTGAATTTTCCTTCAATATTTAATAAGTTTGAATTTCCAGACCTATTTCTGAAACATTAACATCAACTATTAAAACGTACATACAGGGAAACCCAAGGTCCATTGCTGAAAGGTACAAATGTACGTTCTTACTGGCTCAGAGGTTTCAGACAAGTACATCTTTATGTGAATTTTCCCACGGGTTCCTAATATAGCGGTCCTGCTTACATTTGTAATTGCAGTGCAGATCATCGGATGCAACATTAAAAGGGGACTACATAAAAACCATTGAATCAAACCACTAAAAAACAGTTTGGCACAAATTTGTGGAGTAGTTTCCGGGATTTTTAGTGAATGTAATCCATATCGAGAATAAATGGTCTCTCAAATAACCCGAAGACATCAAATTGTTATATATAATGCATAGTTTTATTCTTAATGTAAATAACCACAAATTGCAACAAGTACTTTTTATATAATATGACATTCCCGTGTAAGAGCAATATTAATCTGAAAATTTTCCCTTTGCTTGTGCATGTATAGGGCATTAAAACAGTAATTACAACAGATGTATGCTTGCTCATTATGACGCACTGTCGATACTAAAAATCATTTCTTCTTGTAGGTTGAGATTCAATGATGGAAATTCGCGACACAAATGATTTTTCATGATGTTATTAATAGCAAATTTTTTTCTAAAAATTTCAGATTTGATATTTAAATTAATGATATAATTTCAATAACCTGACACTAGTAACCTAGTTTTGATCTTAAACGGACATATCAATTCTGTTTAATCTTGACTATCTTGATAAAGTCACGATAACAAGACCAAAGCAAGTTAACAATGAATTATGTAGTGCCTAACTTTACCTGTGATCAACTTAAAACTTGTCTTGCCTATGGACTGTAAAACATGTACATGTAATTTGACTTTTTACAAGTCTACTGTAAACTATTTTGGAGCATGACATGCTCCTATTCATGTTATATGTATGATGTTATCATTGTAACTGCTGTGCCCCCCTTCTACACATACTTTCGCTATGATATTATAACGTCGATTAAAACGCTATTTCTAACTAATGTATGAAAGAGAAAATTAAACAAATTTGAAAGAAAAACATTTCTTACTCCAGCAATTAAGAATATCGTTCAACCAATCTGATAAAATCGTGTAATTTATAAATTACGCGTATTATAATTAGGACTTTTTCCTATACATTGTTTAACTCAGGAATTGAAAATGTAATAGGATTGCGTTTGTTTTAGTATGGTAAGCCGATTACTCCTGGTGAATGTCTAATTTCATTTTCATGTAAACATGAATTTAATCCTGATATGTATGAAGAATACCTTTCCGTATAACTTTATAAAAACTGTTTTATTTCTGCGATCATGGAAAAGTAATTAGTATAGTGTTTGCGTGTATCACCGGATTTGTTAGGAATTTCATTTTCTATAGGTGTCTGAAATAGTTTTCTGTAGGTGTCTAAAATAGTTATGAACCCTTTGGTTTTTACACCATAAAAGATTATTGGCAGAGAGAGAATAGTGTAAAGTGTGAAAGATAATCATTTTTTTAATAGAAACCCCTTTTCGGGCTTGTATAGCTGTAAATTTCTGGTAATATACTACTCTAAGAAGCAGGAACTGCTCACGCAACCGGATTGCCTGAGTTCACTGGTGTTTTTTTTTTCTCTTTCCCATAAGTGTTATTTAGTTTTTTTTATGTTGTATTTCTGTTGTTTGTTTATTACTCCATTTCGGTTTTGTCCATGACTTTGGGAAGCGTTTTGGATTTTAATCACCTTGACAATGTCTTGACATTTATTACCTCCCCTGATTTTAAACAAATTTTCAAAACAAAAATAAAACCTGTTGTTTATTGATTGATACAGTAATATTTTTACTAATTTCATACAAGTAAGAGACATAATTTCAATATAGAGCAATTCTTTTTATAAACACGTACTAGATTAAAATGTCCATAATGTCTCCATAAACATTATCAGATGCATTATGAACGTTATAAATCAGGGATGGTTATACATTTCTAATTATTGAGCGTCCCTATTTTATTTAAGTTAAGTTTATGGTTGTCCTCTCAATCATGAAGAAGTGATCTTGGATCTTTCTGTGTGTTGCCTTTCACAAATTATTTCAGATTTGTGACGGTTAAAAATTCAAATGCCTAAAAAGTGTTAATTTAGGCGATATCATCTTTTGAGACTAGTTATCTAGCTTCAGTTATATTTCACGCCCTTCTGGAATTGACACCTCACGGACTTGACACTTGTACTGGCTTTTACTCTTTGCCAGTGTCACGAGTGCCGTTAGCGGAGAAGGACATGCTTACCCTTCCGGAGCACCTGATGTCACTCCTGCTTTTTATGGGGGTACGCATTGCTTGTGATTTGGTTTTTGTTTCGACTTGTTTTATATTTCCTTACTTTACTTTGTATTTTATTTTTTGGGGTGTATGTTGTGTATGTTGTGTATATAGTGTTTGTTGTCCTTGTACCGGCTTGCAATGTGACGGGTGTCGTTAACGGGGCAGGACGTGCTTACCCAATCGGAGCACCTAAAACTATTCCCGGTTTTTAGTCGGAGTTCACACAGTACTTTAGTTTTTGTGCTGTTCACTAAAACCTTTTCAGAAATGTTTGTATAACAGCCTGGCTATCTTTACCACAATATTTTTGAGGATTACAGATATAGAAGCAGGTAAATGTTCAGTCGTGTATTTCAAGTTACTTAATTTCAAACGATCAATACACAGTTTCCATTAATTACAGGACAATCAGGAAAATAATGAAATCAGGAATTTCATTGACATTCTGAATCAAACAGAACCCACTTCGTGTGATGTAATGCAAATTTGTATCCTAGTTGGACGGATGTGCTTCTTGTATCTTTTCTTCACTACCTTAACGGAAGCACCTTTCCTGTCTAATTTTCATATTATTTCTTGTATATAAGAATCTTTCTGAATTAATGATCTTTATTCAAAGATTAGTATTTGCAACTTTTCGCAGTAAAACAGAATAAAATAATAAAAAACGTATTTAAAATTATGTAACATAAGTCTGAAGAATAATAACCTTATCTTGGATAACGTAATTTTTATACAATGCGCGATCTAAAACAAGATTTAATTTATGTACATATAATATTGTATATACAAGTTTAAATATTATGATGCAATTTCAATAAACATTGGAGATGAATTATTGACATCAAGGAAAGTGACCGCAATTTGGTTACCTGTCGATTTCGTAACTGATGTGACCAAACATATCACAACACAAACAAAGCAGGACAAGCCTACCCTTCCGGGGAGCCTGATTTCCCGATTTTGGTTGGAGGTCACGTTGCAAGTGCATTAGTTTGTTTGCTATGTTAGTGTTATCACGAATCCGCCATGTCTTTGGATTTTCGCCGTGTGGAATTTGGCCGTTGTCTTATTGCCTCAGTATTCTTTAATTCTCATATAACTAAGTCCAATAACAATTTTGGAATTAATTTTCCAATATAATTCTTTAGAATGGCAACCCACAAAGAGTTTCAAAAACCTAAGAAGTTTTATTAGTAAAATATATTGATGTTTTATACCGTCATATATGTGTTTCACGTCTGTATATTTCATAAACACAACAAATTCAATAAAAGTTTTAACGATATATATTAATTTTTCAACCTTTGATTATATTTGTTTTGACATTTTAGTAATTTTGTCCATAGCAATAGTTTCAAGTTTATTGCAAAAACTCAGTCACAGATCTCTGCGAAACAGGAGATACAATATACAAAGCATTATATATACAGCAGCTCGTCCAGTAATCATAACAATACAGTATGAAAAAATAATACAATTCTATATAAATCAAAATAACAAGTCAAAAACCACGTGCGAATCACAGTAGAATATACATGTTTTATCCAAGTCATCAAATAGGCTACGTTTATCATATTACCAGAGTAGGGCACTGATGTATATGATTCAGACGGTCATATTCCATGATACCAATTTTGATGCACATTTCGTCAATTAACGACTCATCAGTAGTGTTAAAGCCAAATCAAAAACGCAAAACTTTGAAGAGCAGATTAAAGTGTCAAAATTATCCGAAAAGGTAAAGTCAAATCTATCTAAGGACAGAGTTATGCAATACGGAGATGTCCCTTACTCTTTACGAAATTGATCCTCTTGGCATGAGTTTTCTTATTAAACAATTTCATTACGATTAAGAAGTCGTTAATTGAATGTATTTATCTACCTGCGGAGTGTTGCAAGATATAACTATTAGATGGGATGTACATACCAATATCTTTCGTGGATGACATTTAATCAGTTGTTATATGTACTACACATGTACCACCATCAGCGTCGACGTCTATTCGATAAGTGACGATAATAATCGAGAAGTACCGGAAAAACGTTAACCAGCAATGGCAGATCGCACTCGGAATGCACCGATGGTTGTAGATATTTTATTTATCTATACATCGCATTAAAATATATACAACGTTTTATTTTATTCTGATATAAATCTGTACACAAAAGAATTTGAACTTTATTATATATATATATATATATATATATATATATATATATATATATATATATATATATATATATATATATATATATAAAACTTTTGGATTTATTTGAATTATCACCAACAAGCCGAACTTTCAATGAACAATCTATCCCAAGTTGTTCACAGGAGATAAATAAAGATTAATATGAAAAAAAAACTTTTTAATTATACTATATTTATTAATCAGCAGATACATGCTATATTATGTAAATTTGCATTCATCGTTTTCAGGGCTTTGGAAAACGCAAATCATTTATTTTGCTTAGTATTGTTTTTGAATCGCATTTATTTTAATTACCTCTCGATTTCCACGCAACAAAACATATTGAAATTTTATTGATAAACAGAATTTATCAAAACCCAAGCAACACTTCATTTCTGTAGATTACAAACAGAACCATGAAACCCTCTGCTTAAAGAGGCACTTTCCATCTGCAAGTCTATTGACTCAGATGGACTCTATACTTGGTATAGTTTTATAAAAAATATTTTTAAAGAATTTGATCTTGAAATTTCAGATTTCGAAGATTTTACTAGGCCATTTACTTTTATTAAACAATCACTAAGAAAAAAATTAAGAAAGTAATTCATGACTCATATAATAAAAAAATATTAGAAAAAATTTCATCATTCAATGACACCTCTAAATTATATTTGTACAATAAATTAAAATCAGAGTTTAAGCTAGAAAGTTATTTACTATTTTTCTCTAACTTCAAAACAAGACAATTATTTTCAAAATTAGGAGTCAGTGATCATAATTTAGAAATTGAAACAGGGCGATATAAAAATATAATAAGAGAAGAAAGAATATGTAAAAAATCTGATTTAAATGAAATACGAGATGAATTCCACATTTTCTTAAAATGTACAACTAATAATTCTCCGAGAAACAATTTATTTCACAAAATAGTATTAAATAAGCCTGACTTTCTTGAAAAAGAACCATTAGATCTACAGAATTGGAAAAATGAGGTCCTTGTTGGTCAAAGCAATAACAGTATTAATAATGAAACGTGATTTATCATGTATTTTATATCATATAGTCTGAATTTGTGATTTTATATGTTTGTTTGTTTGTTTGTTTTCTTGTTCATGTATTTGCTTGACCCACATGGGTGTAATTTTGCAAATAAAGAATTTGATAACATGTAATCATAAATTGCTGGAGTTATTCTGTAAATGTTTTTTTTTCTTACCACATTTTACTATTTTATTTCTAAAAATGCATCGTGCATGTATGTTTGTTGCTTGTGTTCACCTACGAATGCAATAATTATTTGTGTAAATATTAGTGGGCTAGAGATAAGTAATTATACCATTATTGGCTGATCCAACAATACCTTCGATCCCTTTAAAGATAAAATGATAGTGATATATAATTCCAGTTTGATTTAAATCGTAGAACGTTAAAGTAAACAGGGTTTTATTATTATTTCCGTAGAACATAGAATTTGTTTGAAATTTCCTCTATAAATTTTTTTATCATATAGCGATGGAGAAACTTTTTTCAGCATACCGAAATTAATCACTATTACGTATAAATGATCTGTAAATTAGTAAAAAAAAGAAATGAAACAGCTAAAATTGATTCTATGGATTACTTTAAGCCTAAATATGATTTCGCATACTAACTGTATTGGTGAGTAATTTAGTAAATTATAGTTCATAATTTATAATTCTCATCTTTTTTTTATTTTCTGTTTATCATATTTATTTCTATTTTTTGGGGGGGGGGGGGGAGGGGGGGGGGGTAATTTTATATCTTTTGTTAAGATTTGTGTGAGATAGAGTTTAAACGCACCCTTTAAGACTTAATTAAATCAATAGTAATGTTGGAATCAAAAAGTACAAATTGTGTTTAAGGTATCAATTTCACAGTTAAAGTATCAATTTCACAGTTAAACAGTTAAAAAATCCAAAACGAGAATTATCTGGCTTTTACGTTGATCAAAGTTCGTAGTTACCTTTTTGCTTCATCAAATGAAATACAGCATTTTATCATTTTCCCGGGAATTCGTGTTCTGAAATAAAAATATAAGATTTGCATATCAAATTTATTGTAGACATGATTATAGTTTGTCTTCAGGAACTGGTGTTTGGCCTGAAAAATCAAAAACGAAAGCTGAAACTTAGAATTCACACACGTAATTTCCTTATTTAATTTTACAATAATATTCACGTCTCTATAGCTCTACATGTAACACTGAATATACACCAACCTCCTAGTTAATGTATAAAAATAGCTGGCAAAAGGCGTCAAACAGAAAGCCTTTTTTGGACCACAGCTAGCTATGATTGAAAGTTTTGATTTTAGGGTGAAATAAAAATAAGGTGTAAAGTTTGATTTTATATATCGTTGTAAATTTGGTATAATGGAGTTTCTCTATATCTCCTTTCTCGTTTGCTTCTGTATTTTTAACTGATATTGAATGAAAATTTAATAATGAAGATTACAATGATATGGACAGTGCTATATATAGAGAAAACATGGCAAAATCCGTATCGCATGCCGTACCACCCCGATATTTCAATATCAACACGAAGGCCTCTTATGTTGATTTTTTATAGGCTTTATCATGTATTTTAACAGAGGTGAAGAATCGTGAGACCAATATTATTTAAGGGGTATGATAAAGGGGTGATGATATCGGTAGAAAATATCGCTGACAATGTTCTTTCAGTGTTGTATATGCAATTTTTCCTTTATTTAGTTGTAAGTATATGATAAAATTGTATACTGAAAATACTAAGCTAAGGAAGAAGGAAAAAATATGGTAAAAAAGAATAACGAGGCGATAAGACAGTTTGACAAATCTACAAAACCGAAATCCAAAGACAATGCTAATTCGTCAGAACACTCAAAAAAAAGCAGAAATATACAATCAGAACACAACACAAAGGTGTGAAAAACACAAAACTAACCGAATAGAATCAGAACAAGAGAGCGAAGATACTAAAAAAAATTACAATGTAAACTCCCACAAAAAAAAACGGGATTCACATCAGGTGCCACGGAAGGGTAAGCGTTTTCTGCTCAGTTAACGTCACTCGTCGAATAGTAAGTGAGGGAATTCCGACAGAGTATGAAGCCCATATATATTCTCATGTGTGAGATAGAAACTTCGTATCGACCAATCAAGTCGTGGTGACGACAAGCTTGTCTGAGAAGTTTATGTAACAGTAACTTCGTTCTGTCAACGTACATTCACATGCACTACATCAATTAAAATGTAAACACCTTAAGCTTCAGATTTCGGTATGTTAATGATGAAAAATCTGAAATTCATAATTCAATAATAGTCTTCAACAAAGTATGTAGGCACTAACTGCTAAACAAGTTCATTATCCCTCACCCTAATATTAAATATTTGTGAAAAAGTTAACGGAAACCAAAATATGTCTGATATAAAACTACACCTTAAAATACATAAACAATACAAATTAACAACAAATGACCAATGCCCCAGAATTATGGCAGTCTCATAACCATGTTGATATTTTAGCAAGTTCTGATACCCCCTGTCAATGCTTGTCATGCCGGTACCTGTGAAAGTGGCATGTCAATATACAAAAACAAAAACACAGAAGAAATCCTTAAAGAATTTCTCTCTCTTTTTCTGTCAAAATGGTGGAGAAGCACGAACTGCACTTGTCGCTCTCCGGGTATTCTTTTTTCTGTCTTTAGGTCAATTTTAAGAATTAAGTAAACGTTATTCCTTAAGTGGTTATGACTAAACAATTCATGTACCAAATGACATATTTATCGTATTACTGTCGCATTAGACATGCTCACAATGCTTGAAAATTGTAATTTAAAACTTTCAAAAAAAATTAACATTGTCTTATGTAATCTACGTAAAATTGCATGAATATGCAAAATTAAAATACACAATTCAGATACTCTTATTTTTAGTAGAGATCAATAATATTACGTGGTTCCATCTACAAAATATAGCTTCATAATGAGTTTTCCATGTTATCGAAACAATACTTGCACCCACAAAATTAGCAGAGCGTTCGAAATAAGAATTTTTCAGTAATACAACTGTTTCTAATCTTTTTAATGTTATATTTACCATTGAAATCTATATTTAATGAGTGCCTTAAAGCAAAGACTTTAAACTTCAACATAACAGAGCTATGTTTTCAACTTCATTAAACTTTATACCAGTCTGTAAAATTACATTAATATAATTTTTGCGTAATATATAAAGGAACATATTACATGTTTAGTGCATATAATTCAATTGTATAGATAATCATTTGTTTAGAATTATTGATGACATACTGAAATCTAGATAAAAAGGTAATAATCAACGGATTAACTATCATTTATAATACTGCATATAGTCAACCTGTTTTTAACGGTCAGTTAAATTAGCCCCATAAGAAAGGCGACTGTTTAATCAAATTTTACACTGAGTGCATAGCTAATCGGGATATTGGTTTCTGGTCCGGAACGATCAAGTTATTATCGTTGTTAAATACAAAACACGGTGGTTCGACTGAGATATACTTTCTACAGCAGTTTTATTATTTTAATAAAAACGATTAAAACCTTATATTGCAGAAACTACTTAGCCTTTTTGGCGTGCCTCTTGGTTTCTTTTTCGGAACTGTATGACTACTATTTGTCGTAGGAGTTATCTGATGTTCGGTTTTCATTGTCTTTCCTCTGTTAATGTATACTATGTTCTCACTATATCTTATTCTTTAGGCTAGATACGATCTTTTTTACAGGTGTATGATTTTATACCTTCATCTTACGAAACCACCCATGCATAAGTATATAAACCTGCACAAACCGAACATGTCTCAATTTGAAGTACAAACCAAGAAACTCATTGAATTGTTGAAAATCATGGGTGGGAATACAAACTCTGGGCTGGTCTTTAACCGGCGAAGCCTCCGACTTCCTTATAGAATGTCCATCATCCATCACATACTATGGATGCTTGGATGATGGTTCATTCTATTACAGAAGCCCTCAGCTTCTTGGTTAAAGATGAATTTTTAAAGCCAATTAAATGAAAAACTGTTTCATACCATTAGATACAAATCTGCCATTAACAATAAACAAGATATGCAACAAGAATCCTTTAATTATGACAATGGGATTCTGTACAAACACCTCATCATACTTTACTAAAATGTTCATATCACTCTGCAGTTACACATTACATCGATTTACAATTTTAAACTGTCCAAAAAAGCAATAAATCAATTAACACTGTCCAATGATATGCAATTCTACAATATTTGAATCCATTCCAGTCAATTACGGTACAATCCAAGATGATCATCAAACATCAACTGCAAGGAACATGACAATAATGATTATACAGACAACACAGCATTCGTGAATTTCTTATTCCGGAGCACCTGAGTTCACTCCTGGTTTTTATAGGAGTTCTTGTTGTTCATTTTTTTTCAGCTTTCGGTGTTTATTTGTTGTACTTGTGGTTGTTCATTTGTCTTCCCGGGTTTTATATGTCTAATGGACTACGTTTTTTGGATTGCTCCTTAGGTATATCTGTGCTCTTTATCTGTCTTTCACGACAATAAAACTTTTTAAAAGTACTAACTGATTTACAATTATCTGTTTTCATTATTGTATTCAAAGAAACGCCAGCATTAAAAGCTTTTGATGTAGAAGCACCTCTGTACGAATGTGCTTTGAATTTGTTCACATGAATACCAGAAGATTCTAAAACCGTTTCCAACAAAACGTGCTATTTAAGTTGACGTTGATATCTTATGTAAGTTTTTAAATGAAATTAATACATTATCGTCTTTCCTAAGATTTTGTGTTATATATGGTTCTGTTTAAATAATGTGTTAAGGATGATCGCTGGTCTAATAGGAAATAAATAGGATTTGAAATAGGTGTTTTAACTTGATAGAACATATGAATAGTAAACAAATAAGCAAGAAAAAAATATAGGTTCATGTGCTCATTTTAGAGCAATAAGGCCTCAAAAATTTGCAGGAAATGGGTTTTCATTGCATTTTTCATTGTCTTTGCATTGACAACTTCAGTCTCTCAAAGATGTATGAAAAAATAAAAAGGATTTCATAAAATTTTGTCAAATATCATTTTAAGGTATATATGATTGAATTATAAAAGATAAAGTGGGGATTCATGGGCAAACAATTTAAATACTAAGGGTTCATTCCTTGTATTGCCCATGGTAGATCTGCTTAGCTGAAATTTGGCTTCCTATTTAGGTATTTTTGGTTGAGTACTTCTTGTTTAATATAAGTTTGGTTTTTGGTCTTCCAAATGTTTCGGTTTTAATGCTGCTGATGAGAGGTAACTCCCTGAAATGCGTCGTATACAGCATAGTATAAATTTACTATATCTAATATTAGTATCTTTAGATTGTTATTTAGAAATGGATAAAACCGGAGGATTCTGAAAATTTGACAAAAAGACCAAAACATGACCAGCGAGCATCCTTAAAGTATAAACAGCATAGAAGAGGTTTATAAATGCCGTAAACTGACCCAAACCAGGTTATTCAAAAATTGGAAACATTCCTTATAATTTAATTTCCAAACAGAAGTACAATGATTCCTGGATTCAAGCTTATTTATTTACCAAATGTGTTCATAAATGGATTACTGTGTCTCTTTATTTTTAACTGCATGTCATTTTAGCAATATCTCAAATATTTCTTTAAAATGAAAATAAATTGCATTAGACTACCTTTTTTTCTCAACATTCGTAATAAATTATTGTTGTTTCCACAGCTGAAATTCCTCAGATTTTGTAAGAGACCGCATTTTTCATTTACTGTCTCTAACTTCAATCCAATGATTTTTGCCTAAAATATGACGTTCCTGTATATGTGTATGTCTTGTTTCCAACGGTTTGAATACGTGATTGATATTTGAAATGTACAGAATTGAAATAAATTCCGTTTTTTTTCCATATGAACTTATTGCCGAAGTATGAGGGACATACAGTAATTATTTTCTTTTGATCTTGATCGATTGAGCATTTCTTATAACATATGATTTGTTAAAATATGAAAATTTAGTGCATCAAAACTGGTATCTGCTATGGAGTCACGGCTTACATGTAGTTGATAACGGCATAAAATTGATAGTATTAGAATAACTGATATAAATAGTTTTGTTAAATATTTTACGACTCCAGGTCTATCACTGTTCTAAGGTGGTTATTTTGTCATGTTTATGTAATCTGTTCTTTATAATATTGTTGGTAATTGTTTCTGCTATTTACTTTGTTTTCTTCTTGAACGTGGTGTAATAAGACAAACTTCAGTAATCCAAACAAACCTTCTAACAATGACCCAAAACCTAAAATGGAATAGTCCAAAAACAAGCTTAGATAAACGTGAATCCTAACAATTCACCAGAAACACTATTGGCCATTATCAACATTATATATTTATACTTCGAAAATATGCTTAGTAGTAAAATCTGTCTCCAAAATTACTACTTTTAATGTCTGTATAGATTGAAACAAAATAATAATGTTTAAACCGATTAGAAAAAATAACGGGAAAAATTTTCTGAACATAGTACGTGAGTTCTTACATTTATGCCATGATCAAGGTAACAATATTCGTTAATTCTAGCCCTTTATGATGAATTTCATTATGTTTCTGCGTGTTAATTAAACAATAACAGGCATTGTAAAATATCTTGTATATAAGATAGGATCCTACCATTGATGTGCAAACTCATATCCGCCCGACTATCTTTAATATTGTTAGTCTACAACATTAACCATATCGACTGATTTGTACTTCCGAGACACTCTAAAACCTTGATTTAATTCAAAGGTTTTGAAGAATTCAGATAACTAGGATTTTCAATTTTGTGGTTATATCATTAGAACGTATCAGCCGTATTGTTGACTTTTCTATATTTTGCTGAGGTTTTGCATGCAAATACGAGATATTAAATACAAATGACTTCATATTGAACATAAATATACCGAGGATTTGCATATAAAATACTGCGATTTGGAATATAAATATACTGAGATGTTGCATATGAATATACTGAGGTTTTTCAAATACATGTAAATATAAGGGGGGGGGGGGGGGGTTGCATATAAATAACGAGATATTAAACATATATAACTTCATAGATGTATTGAACATATATAACTTCATATTGAATATACATATCTTGATATCGAATATACTTAACGAAATATTGACCATACTTAACGAAATATTGACCATACATAACGAAATATTGACCATACATAACGAGATATTGAATGCAAATAACCAGAATTTAAATATAACTATCGAGAATATTGGAATTTTGCAACGTTTTGAATGCCATATCAAACGGTCTTTTGTCGTATCAGCTGAGACCTCAGGAAGTCAGAGCACACTCAGTGTATAAAATTGGGAACATTACAGATTCCTTACAGATTATGCACTATCAGCGTTTTACAAAAAATAACTTCACGGCAAACGAAACAAAAGTTTATAGATTTATCAGCGTTTTACAAATTATAAACGTACGGCAAACAAAACAAAACTTTATCAACTTATCAGCGTTTTACAAATTACAGGCTTACGACAAACGAAACAAAAGTTTATCGACTTATCAGCGTTTTACAATTTATAAGCTTTCGGCAAACGAAACAAAAGTTTATCGAACTTATCAGCATTTTACAGATAATAAGCTTACGGCAAAGTTCATATGATTTTCTTCTGTTTTCTTAAAATAACTTTTTAGTTTTTAAGTAATAAACCATACTTATAAAGCTAATCATTAATAAATGGTTGCGCAAACTGCTTTCATATATTACCTGACTAAAAAACGCCAATTTCTAGTTAACGAACACAATATATATTTTATGGTTAGAGGAATGGAACATCTAAGGCTATTACAAAACAAAAACTAAAGCACATTTAGGGCGAATTCAAAATGAAATCACGGGCTCATCGTGTTGCATGTCGACTGAATTTATAATACTAGATAAGAAGGATTTTTCTCCATATTTATACGTGTGAAGAATTTTCCAGGAGACAGTATTTCATATGTTCATGGAACAAGTGCTTGTTAAGCTTAAAAGAGACAAACGTATTTTATGAGTCACCACATTGTGTTCAAAATATATTGTTAATATGACTTCAGATACAGAATATCATTTGACCTATCCCCATGTAAGTCGAATAGAAAAAATATTTTTAACATAAAAACATATATCCCCTCTTTCCTTCTGTTGTCATTCTCCATTTAATGACCGTATGATTTAAACATTGGAATACACCAAAGTATTTTAAGTTCATTAACCTGAACATATGCATGTTAATGAAACAATTTCCTAAACAGAACAAAATCCTGTCTTGCCAATTACATATAGTACGCAACAATTTTGCCAAGTTTCCTTATTTGAAACCAGAGGCTCTCAAGAGCCTGTTATCGCTCACCTGGATTACCACGAACAATTGATGAAAATCATGTTTTGTTGAATGAGTGAGTGCATGTTGTTTAACGCCAAGTGAACAATCGGCTCTATCTTGAGAACTAGACCATTGTGTATGGATGCTTTCATGTGTATAGACCTGCTTTATAGTAGACCAACATTTTCGGATGGTTTTTTGAAATAGCTGTCTACAGTTAGACATGAAAACTAACTTAAGACACAGTATTTTGACACCAAGGTGATCTGTCTCCTTAATGCTGCATGCTTAGTAGAAAAAAAGCAAGTACCAATTTTAAAGTTCTTTTAAGGCTTGAACCTGTGATTTTCCTCACTCAACATGGTCCAGGTGAGCACTAACCAGGACACAGTTTTTTTTTGTTGACAATATATTCCAATTAAGAAAAGTGAGGAAAATGCAAAAATTGGTTAAAATGAAAATCGTTCAACTTAGTTTACCATGTAAATACAATAAAAATCAGATGCTGCTAAGAGACTGTTGCAAGATAACAAGCTTGGTAAAACACTATCCTATGATCATTTAGAAATGTAGTTTTATGTATACTTTGTTGTTCGTTAAATATGTTTCAAGATAATGTTCAGCAGTACTTCAACTAAATACGTACATCAGGACTTATGCTTGTATGTGCAGTTCTGTTTTGTACCAGTCTAGTAACAGTTCGACTTTAAGTGCTAATTCACTTAGTAATATACTCAAAAATAAAACTTTATTACTTACATTGACATTATTTTTGAGATGGGCTCTTTATTTCATTGTTCTAGCCCATGAATTCTAGGTGTAAAATAAGCACAATATCAATTCAATCTGTCATACAGTGAACTGAGAAGAAGTCGTTTGTATGTACTTCCCATAGGGTCGTATGTTAATTATGTGTTGTGGTGGCATCCATCTTGGATTTACGATTAGCATAAAAATTACTAACTTGGTAGAGGACCATCATATGATCATTCAGGCAAATATTATGCATTCAATCTGTTTCTGAGAAGATCTTTTTTCCCCATTGGGTCCTGTGTTAACTATGTTCTGCACTGGCAGCCATCTTGGATTTCTGATTGGCATCAAAATTACAAATTTGGTACAGGACCTTCATACAATCATCCAGGCATATTATCAATTCAATCTGTCAAACCGTTTCGAAGAAGAAGTTGTCTGTATGTATTTCCCATAAGTTCCTATGTTAACTATGTCCCACGGTGGCGGCCATCTTGGATTTCCAATCGGCACCAAAATTACAAATCTGGTAGAGGACCATCTAAGGAACATTCCAGTAAAGTAGAACTTCATTTAATCTTGTGGTTTCTGACAAGAAGATTTTTGAAATTTCAGCCAATCAGAACACATTATTGGGCCTGGCAGCCATGTTGAATATTCGATCAGCACCAAAATTACAAATTCTGTAAAGGACCTTCACAGGAACATTGCTGCCAAGTTTGGTTCCATTTGGTTCAGTGGTTTTTTAGAAGAAGATTGAAATGTGAAAAGTTAACGGACGGACGACAGACGACGGACGGACGGACGGACGGACGACGGACGACGGACGCAAAGTGATGGCAAAAGCTCACCCTGGCTTTTAGCCAGGTGAGCTAATAAAATGTAGAAGATTTTATGTTCACACATGTGAAAATGTCGATATTTTACTATGGGAAACTCTAACATTAACACACACAAAAAAAATCAGAAAACTCTTTTTGTCTTGGTATACAACAAATATGTAGAGTTGTGTTTAATTCAAATTTCACTGTATGAGATTTTGCCATCACAAACTTCCCAATATATATTTATGGCAAAGTCCATGTTTTGCCATATTAAACCCCAAAAATTAATCAGATCAGTAAAACATTTATGTCGTACACAACTTAAGATAGTTTCAGTTTCTTTTCGTTCCTGACCAATGTAAACTATCGTAGATTTTGCAATCACAAACTTTATTCACAGATATTGACTTAATGTATTAAAAACGTATCATTCCTATCAGCGTTGTCGATCTGATATTATGATTTGATATCATTCTTATTTATTGCGTGTCTTTGTACAGAGACGTTATCGCATGATATATAGTTAGCAATATCTGATAAAATAAACGATACAGAAACATATATTGGTAAAGACGTTGAATTGTGTCATCGGCTTTAATTTTGCCCCGTCAAAAACGGCAATCTAAAAAATATAGTACATTTGGTATAATTATTCAATTTGTTAAGGAAGTGATACATACAAGGTTTTCTTCGCAGAAAAGTGATTTGAGATTTGAAGACATCGATTAATGTTATTCACATTTTAAATCCTGTTTTACATATAACCTACCACGATCCCATCCACTTCTTAAACATGTTGTTAGAAGTCAGAGGAATTTGGGACTAAATACCAGTCCGAGAGCCTGTTGTATTGTGATTCATGCGACATTTATAAAATTCAACATTTACTAATAAAACCTGGTTACATTTTATACTTTATCGAACATCAGCGCCAACTGATTCAATTTTTTTATTCCCATTTTAAAAGAATTTTAATTGTAAATAAATATTTTTCAGGGGCTTTATCCAAGTGGTTTAAAGATATTAGTTTGAACAATTACATGGCAACAACTAATGAATTATTGACCTTGACATTGAGTAGCAGAGTTGCTTGTGTTACATTTTGTATGAAGACAGAAACCTGTGTCTCGGTGTTTTACGTTGAAAAAACATGTCGATTGAACAACATATTTTTTACAACAGCATCTGCAGGGTTAGTTCCCTTAGACAACGCTGTGTATTTATCATCAGGTAAGTTATATTCTACAGAACAGTTTCTGTAATGTTTTTTTTATTGTACATTAAACATTTGATACAAATTCTGATGTATTGAGGGTTGAAAATTTACTTTTGTTACCAAAAAATAAGGAAATTTAACCATTAATGTCTCATTAAAAGCGACCAAGGCCAAAATCACCATAAAAGCTAAAACCAAAAACCATGCTGTGAAAGCTATGCATGAGAGAGATTCCTTATCCCTTTAATGTAACAAGTACCTTTTGGCTTCATTACTGATTTCTACGAAAAGCAAATATAACAAAAAATAGGGGTCAGTTTCACAAACTGGCTTACGATTGTCTTACGACATATCTTAGTCCGAAGTCAGTTTCATAAGTAAAGTCAAGAAATACCAAAGGGATATTCGAAGGAGAGAAAAATCGTAACAACTGACAAACTCCGGAGAACAACAAACTAAAAATATATGAACAAAATGGACCCCATAAAAAAACCGGGGGTAGACTCAGGTGCTGCGGAAGAGTAAGCTGTCTCTGCTTCCCGCAGGACACCCGCCATGTCACATCCCGGGTATGAGGAAGGGATAATAGCAATGGAACAGGTCCATTTTCATTTCGGAAACGGTTTTTTCATACCTGTCAACCAAGTCATGATGACGCCCATAAAACTTTAATAAGGCTGAATTCAGCTTAGGAGCAACGTACCCCTGTCTGAGCAACTTTTCTGTCAGGAGCCGGGCTCTGTCCAGGAAGTCAATGTATATGTCACAAGCTCTGGAGTAATGTGGTGCCAACTTAGGACATTTCTTAAAGTTAGTCATAAAGTTAGTTAGGACTACACGGAAGGTGTCTTATAATGGTCTTAGGATCATACGTGTGTCTGTATAGGTTGGCGGAATATTTAACATGATTTAACAACAATGAACATTTGATGTATTTAGAGCAAGTATGCACGATACACCTTTTTATAACTGATGCAGTGACAAATTGAAATGAACTCACTAGTAGAAAAAATAAAGTTATTATTTCATTCTTTTTTCCTTCATTTGTATTTTAATTTTCATATGTGTATTGGTGTCTAATTAATAGATTCTGTATAATTAAACTTCATTTTTTTCTTTTAAAAATCTATTTTCAAATTATCTAATTAGGTAATATATGCATCAATACATTTAGCAATATTTGGAAAACACAAACTACATTTATATTAGTTTTTATTATATGACAAATATTTATCTTGATTTTGATTGGCCCAGGATACCATGAAAAGTATAATGCAAAGGATATGTTAACTTCAAAGTAGTTAAAAATAGAGTGATATAAAGGTTTTGACTTTTGAGTAGCTAAAAATAGAAAAAATTTATCACTTTCCAGTCGTTAAAAATAGAATTCAACAATTGATTTTGATTGGCCCAGGATACCATGAAAAGTATAATGGAAAGGATATGTTAACTTCAAAGTAGTTAAAAATAGAGTGATATAAAGGGTTTGACTTTTGAGTAGCTAAAAATAGAAAAAATTGATCACTTTCCAGTCGTTGAAAATAGAATTTCTTTCACTTAGAAATGTGATAGTTTTACTGTTAACTTGTGATTGTTGAAATAAGTTGTTACTGTTATTCTTTTTTTATTAGAAACTTGCAGAGTAAAAGTAAAAACAGCCATATAATAAAACATAAAAAACAGTCATATAATAAAACATTCATCGACTTTGGTATAGATTAATACCAGGTTTTATCAACCCTCAAAAATAATATCCACACTCGCCGTTGGCTCGGTGGATATAATTTTTTCAGGGTTGATAAAACCAGGTATTAACCTATATCAAAGTCAATAAATGTATATTGTCATAAATTCATGTTAATATTTAACTTGGGGCATCTTTGCTAAGATCATACTAAGACAGCTTGGAGGCGAGGTCTAATATATGTCCTTATAGACATAAGATGATCCTAAGATATGTCCTAAGATATACTAGTCAACAAAAGTAACGATACACGAGTTCCAAATATCTTGGTAATTCCTTAAAAAAAAACTTAAATATGAGGGCAACAGTGGTTTGCTACTTCATTTCTGGATCTAATGCGTCTCATTTTGAAATTTGGATAAAACTTGAAATGGTATATTCAAATTTTCCAAAAAGAGAGTTAAATAAAATTTGAGAAAAATCGAGACGAAAATTGACACACATTTTGTTAAATGAAAATCCAGTGACTGAAATTAGTAGAAAAAAACTCAATCTATTGTCACACCGACATTATGATTAATATAATGGGGTAAAAATACTGATTTTTAATTTTGGGTTGAAAAATGTGATTTTTGTAATCTCAAAAATTGGAATTTTTTATTTCAAACTTTTTGCACAAAATCCATGCTTTTGATGATTTAAAGATTAAAAAAAGAATGTTTTTCTTCATTAGCAGAATATACGAGGAATAATATCAAGTGAAGGTTGTGATACACGTAAATTCGTTTTGGTGGTTGAGTAGCTTTTTAGTTTGACGTTAGACTAGTAGGTTGTATAAACATACATTGTGCGTTCGATCAGTTTTACACCATTTAATTTTGCATAAGAAAGTTCAGTTAGCTTCTCGTCGTTAGACATATCAGGTATTTACTGATTATAATTAAAAATCAGATATGAACTCACTTTTAATCTCCGAAAAAATATGTTTGGTACTTGACGATTCATGATTAATTCGTGTTTATAAATGATTGTCAACATAAGACATATTTGAAGAAACTGTTCATATAAGATACCTCAATATAATCTATTTCATTACTCATTATTCATTTAGTTTTTTTTAATCTAAGGAGTATCTTCCTCGTGCAAAGCTCTGTCCTTAGATTCTCTTGGTCATTTTGAAATTTTTGAATTTGCACTTCAACTTTTTGATTTTTGTTTAGGTTTGAAAATTTTAGGCCTTTTGCACATATCATTAGTCGTAAATCTACAAAATGTGCCAGACGTCGTATTGCTCACCTGGACATCAACATTGGTATCAAAGAACTTATTATTACCACTAGGACGACACTGCTGATGGTAGACTCCTGTTCTACTTATTGAAAATTGAAATATCAGCAAAAATATTTAAAGACTCTTCTCCTCTGAAAGTACTATGCCAGTTTGGACCAACTTTGATCAAATGGTTCTTGAGTGGTCCCTTTTGTTTCCTATTCAAGGCCTGTGGTCCAATATGGCGACTGTTTACTAAAATTAAAACATAAGCATTCAATTTTTTTTAATGTTTAAAAATATTCTCCTTTAAAACTTTTTTAACAACTGTCATAAGATCTTTGTGCAATGGACGCCTATTAGAAATATACCAGGCGGACTCGATCTTGTACCAATATGGCCGCTACTACTGACAAAAATCGGCAAAAGGCAATATTGAAGTAACCTTTTTATGATGTTGTTAATTCATATTTTTGGTCTTTCAACTACACATTTTATGTAGGTGAACGGTAAAGGCTAATGCGAGCTTCTAGTTTTTGCTCTATCACTTTTTATAACAAGAGTATTCTTATTGAAAGAATTGATTAAATATTGCTCCATTTTCAATGGAAGATTGACGGCCTTTTCCCATTGTTTTGTTATACTATTCTATACAGATTTAATTGCCTTTTGCAGTATTGGAGTAAATGATTTCCAGTCGCCTTTTCTATAAATGTATTTTCTCTCTTTGGCTATTCTTAGCTTAACGATTTTGTACTCTATTGTCGACATTTCTTACATGTAAACCGAAGTATCACTTTTTGAAATGAATTTCATTTAGATACATTTATCTTTGCTATAAGTTATCTTTTGAAATAGCTAACCACGAACAAAAGACAAAATTATTTGAGTACCGATGGGAAATTAAAAACATTGATTGATATGCAACTATTGTTACGATATAAAATGCATGCTTTTAGCCGGGAAACTAAATGCATTATAAAATAATTTATCAAAATGTCATTATCAAACTATCTATTGCTATAAGACCTCCTGTGATAATTCTTCCTAGAAATCATAGATTTAAATGTACTTTAAATTTTATTTGTTTAATTTCTCATTCTCTTTTGGGGGGAGGGTAAATTTAATTGATATTAGCTCCAATTGCTATATCATTGTATAGTGAATAAAATAAATTTTTATGTTCACAATTAGCTAGTCTTATTTAAAAAAAGATAAAAATTTGCCTAAAAAATTCGAAACTTGTTGATAGGGTCCGAGGTGCGTGCCCGAAATGGCAATTTGGACTTCATTTGCACACTAAAAGAAAAAAATATGTTTTATTGTAGCTGTTATCTTCGGATAACGTATTAAGTAAACTGATAAATTGCTGGGTTAATCGATACAGTTATGAAAGCGAACTACCTAAAGACCATTGTAAAACTAAGTTTGGTTTTTGGATGACAGTCTGAAAATACAATTCTAAAAGAGACCACAGATTGACCATTGCTACCAAGTTTGGTTTCAATTATGTGAATTTTCTATGGGGTACCACGTTAAAACACATTTTGGTTGGGTGCCTGAGTGCGACCTAAAATTATCGTTGTCAAGTTCCAATTGGGGAGTAATACTATCTTTCGTAGAATTTTTCAGACAAAAATGTCTTTAAGTGAAATTTGATATAGTTTCTAAAGTTAAAGTAAAGTTAAAGCTGTGGTGACCATCTTGATAGGTGTTCTAGGTCAATGGATAAAGCTTTGAAAGAGACCAGCTAAGGATCATTGCTGCCAAGTGTGTGGTTTCAAATAAGAAGTTCTTTAAGTGAAATATCACATAGGTCCCTATGGTGGACATCTTGATTGGGGCTCCAGGTAATGTGATACAAATCTGAAATAAGAACATTGCTGTCAAGTTTAGTTCCAACTGGTTCTGAGACTTCGCACAAGATCTTTCGGGGACATTTCCCATAGGTATTATCTTACACTAAGTTGGCTGTCAGCAATCCGGGATGACTAAAGGGGGCATCACATAATATTCTGAAAGAGAACTAACCAAAAATCTTTACAGCCAAGTTTTGTTTCAGCCAAGAATATCTTTAAGTAAAATTTTCCATAGGTTCTTTGTTAAAATAGTTCTGCTGTTGTGACAACCTTGGATAACCACCCGGGTCAGCAAATCTAATTCTGACCGAAAACTGCATAAGGAACATTACCGCCACGTTTGGTTTGAGACAAGATTTATTAAAATGGAATTTCCAATAGGGTCATATGTAAAAATAATTTCTGCTGAGGCAGCCATCTTTAATGGAGGTCGTATCTAATACTAAGTTTGACTATGGCAGCCATCTTGGTTGGCTTTCTGGATCCTATGGATACACTTGTGAAACACGAAAACCACTTTAGGACCATTGTTGCAAATTTTAGTTTCAATTTGCTTCATGGTTTCAGACAATATCATCTGTATGTACAATTTCCCATAGTGTTCTGTGTTAAAAAAATTGAGTTGTGGTCCCGGTCATCAGATACATCACTGCATGAGGACTAACTAAATATTTACAAAGATAGTCATTAAAATAATCTGCCATAGCAATGGCGGCCATGTTGGTTGGACCGTGGCATCGTCGGACACAATTTTTAAACTAGACATTATTGACAAAGGTATTGGGACATGTACTCTCACCAATGGTGTGGGTCTCACAGTGATGCTTTCTTATAAAACTCGAGAATAAAACTAGTTAAATACATTTTTGTAATCTGGTAGGAAAGATTTTAGGACCAAATTTCATGTATATAACGAATGTTATTGCAATTATGTTTGGTTCTTTATCTACATGTATACAGGCTAATTATAAAAATTGTATAAAAACAACTTATATGGGCAGTGCACTTTTTCTTGTTTGAATATTTGATGAGAGGTAACTCCTTGAAATGCGTCGTATACAGCATAGTATAAATTAACTATATCTGATATAAGTATCTTTGGATTGTTATTTTGAAACTCCTGGGATTATGCCTCTGCTGGTGGACCATAGGTCCCCGAGGGTTTTCGCCAACCCAGTCGTCCGACTTGTCTGACATGATTATTAATTGATTTGTTACAGAAATTACCAGTATTTAGCAAAATTCAAAAATAATAGAAATACTAAGGGTTCATTCCTTGTATTGCACATGGTAGATCTTCTTAGCTGAAATCTGGCTTCCTATTTCGGTATTTTTGGTTGAGTACTTCTTGTTTAATATAAGTTTGGTTTTAGGTCTTCCAAATGTTTCGCTTTTAATACTGCTGATGAGAGGTAACTCCTTGAAATGTGTCGTATACAGCATAGTATAAATTAACTATATCTAATATAAGTATCTTTGGATTGCTATTTTAAAAAATTTATTGTACATGCCATGTAACTGCTACTTAACCTTGAAAGATATTTCTTCTTATATTTATACAGTCTCAGCATGTTCTCCGAATCCATGTATGAATGGCGGTACGTGCACTTTGACTGGCTCATCATTTACCTGTAGCTGTTCTACTGGATGGATAGGAACGACTTGTTCTGATGGTATGTTCTGAAGGACCTTTTACAATTAATTTGATCTTTGTATTTTAACAATACCTTCTGTACTCACTGTACAGTAATCCAGATAAGAAACGTTGAACTGTGTTTTGTACCTATCAATTACTTATATATTGTGCTATTTATTTTAAACTACATGTATGTAACTTTTTCGTACTATGATGCATGTAACGTTTGTACGTAAGAACCCCAAAGATCTTTCCTGTGTGAAACAATTGAGAAAATAGGATGCAATTTAATGTGTAAATACTAGTGAAAATGAAATTCACCAAGAAATTGTTTTGTGTTATTTTGTTACTGTATAACTATTCTTGAAAATAGTTTATTTCAGAAATTCTTTGGTTTCGTTTTAAATTGCTTTGCAATTACGTCACGAACTGAAAGTTGTACGACGATCTCTATTTCTTATTTTTTTACCTTTTAATTAGCAAGAAATCTGGGCAATTCATTAGATTATACACGCTGGTTACAGTGGCATTTTCTTAAAGATATGTTTTAATGACTTTTTAATTACAAGATGTTATTAGCAAGAAATTCTTTTTATAAACAATAGAAATCTGTAGAGTAGCAATAGTACTTATACCTTAGGGAGCAACCATTTGATTTTTATTGGGGGGGGGGGGTTCTAGGATAAGATTTGAAATAAAAAGGCAGGACCAGGATTTTGGACAAAATAAAAAGAGAGTATATCACTTTAGGTGTGAAAAAAAACACAGGACCTGTGTCAATTTAAATGAAAATAAAAATTTAGGACGCAAGACTGTACCCAATATGAGGTGTCTGATACCAATTAAGATATCTCTAAATTTTTGACATGAGCACTTAGGTATACGTTTAATAAACCAGCTCGCACAAATAATAGTATCAGGCTCTGCCTTCGACTTTTATTGATGCACACTTACTTTCAAAGACTTGGCCATATACTCGCAAGTATGGTAGTTACTCCGGCGGAACCTGATAAATAATTGCCGTATCCTTGAACTGGGCTTGTATATGCCAAAGAATTTTAAACATATGACAAGTTAAATTCGAAAAGGACATCGCAAAAGGAAAAATTCAAGTTCAAGGTAGTAATGTAAAAAAAGTTTATGCAGTAAGTATTTTTCATATTTGATATTTTATAATTAATCAAAACATAGTTTAGCTTTTAAAAAATTTGGATTCAAAGTTAGCGTAACTCGTGTCTGATCCTTAATTGTCTCTGTTTGAGAAATAAAATAATTAAAAACTATCTAGTCAAGCCATTAGATATTCATGTATCTACACATAACATTTGATAACTTTATAGAAGATTTTTATATTGTACTTTTTTTTAATTCATAGTTGGTATCGAACCAAACACACAAAATATTATTTTTTATTACAAACCAGCTTATATGCAAGCACATAAAAGTGTTTCTACGAGTCTGTGCAAGAAACTCAATTAAGCTAATTCCTAGAAATCTTGTTTATTCTTTTTTTTTATTTTTCTAAAATCCGCTGTGATAATTTAAAAGCTGTAGAAAATACCACAGAAATGCGTAACATGAGTGTTAAATATGTAAACTTCCTTTTAAAAAAGTGATTTAATACATTTAGTTTTAAATGGATTCATTCAATTCTTTGCATGACCTCAAAGTACTTGTACGCTATTGACATGTTCAACATACGAAACTCATCATGCCAGCTTTAGAACTTCCTGGTGTATAAAGTTCAGATTTCTGTTAAAATACTCTAATCTCAAATGTTTTCCATTTTCTCAATATAATATGCGTGTAGAATTCTTTTCAATTGGCAACATAAAAAAACATCAAAACACTATTAATTATCTCATTTAATTAAAGAAAAGATTTTCGTGTATTTGGTACTGTGTCTGTACTACTTTGTGTTCTACGCTCTTCAAACTGATTTCTTCATGAAAAGGTTTTAGTGGGTTGGGAAACAAGTTATACCAACTTATGATAATCCCTCTCCACGCAGCCGCCTCTTTTTTAAATCTAGAGCGGCGTCTTTTACGTGTTCAGGGTGTTGCTTTCCCTTGACACGGAACAGTCTTTTTTACACAATCCGACGGAATTGTTTCTTTATCAGGCCATCCATGCAAATAGTATCGATTGTGCGTTGCAAATTTGATCCCTGAAATTTTCATCCCAAACGGGAATTGAACCAGGGACCTTTGTCTTCTCAGTAGCACGGTACCTATGAAAAACACGACTATGCTTACATTTTACACATTTTCAAACAAGGAGAATTCATATCATGAATGTCAACATGGTTAAAAGTTTTGGCAAGTAAATTTGCGCTTGTTCAGGTACGTTACAATATAACAATCCAAAGATACTAATATTAGATATAGTAAATTTATACTATGCTGTATACGACACATTTCAAGGAGTTATCTCTCATCAGCAGCATTAAACCCGAAACATTTGGAAGACCAAAAACCAAACTTCTTTTAAACAAGAAGTACTCATAACAAAAAATACCGAAATAAGAAGCCAAATTTCGGCTAAGGAGATCTACCATGTGTAATACAAGGAATGAACCCTTAGTATTTCTGTTATTTTTGAATTTTGGTAAATACTGGTAATTTCTGTCACCAATCAATGAATAATCATGTCAGACAAGTCTGAAGACTGGGTTGGCGAATACCCTTGGGGACCTAGGATCCACCACGCAGAGGCATCGTCCCAGGAGTTTCAAAATAACAATCCAAAGATACTAATATTAGATATAGTAAATTTATACTATGCTGTATACGAAACATTTCAAGGAGTTACCTCTCATCAGCAGCATTAAAACCGAAACATTTGGAAGACCAAAAACCAAACTTGTTTTAAACAAGAAGTACTAATCCATTTTTTAATTATATGCTGTTGGAGTGGCCAATGATGCGAGTACAGCTGAATAACCCTTTCCAGAAACTCATTTCCGGTATCACGATTCTGACTCTAAAATTATAATTTGAAGTACGTTATGTCCCTTACCTCCGTTTCCGGCGAACGAAACTTTTTCTAGCCTTAGCAAATAGAGCAGTAGGGATTAATAATTAAGCAAAGACTTTTCTAATTGATCCATATGTAGAAAATGCATATGCTCCTATAGCGCTCGCTGCGCTCGCTATAAAGCGAAAATTAATTTAGATGTGGTTGAAAATAAATTCTTTGATACCAATTTTGATGCATAATATGTGCACATTTCGTCGATTTACGACTCATCAGTGCCCAAGGCCTAAGATGTTGAAAGTCAAAACAATAATCCAGAAGGTTGAAGAGATATTCAAAAACTCCAAAAAGACCAAAAAGGGGTTATGTCAAAACCAAAAACATTAAGACAACATTGGGAAGGCAATAATTAGTTACAATTAATCAAATATTACTAATTGATATTTTACAAACATCATTAATGTGTTCCCGAAGAACAACTTTTACAGTTTGTGTGGGACACACAATAGATTACACTGTAGTACGTTTCACATGATCTTAAGAAGATGCATTTTAAGTCGTGTTACCTTTGTTATGAAACCAAAGGTAACACGACTAAAATGAAAAATCACCAATTTTTTTATATTTTCAAAATACGTTTTACTAATATTTTCGCAGTTAAAAAATTCAAAATTTTGGCCTTTTTGCCCCCTCCCTCCCAAAAAGTCTGATGAATATATGTTGTAGTTTGGTAGATTTTAAGAAAAACGTCAATCGTCTTAGAGGTTTTTTACACCAGAAGATAGGAATATTAAATTAGTTGTATTAGTAATGTTATGAATTGTATATGCCCCTCTGGCAGAATTAATATATATTTCGAGACAGCCAGTAATAATGTAGAGTTTTAAATAATTTAGTATAGGTTGTTGCAACTTGCGTTGTGATTCATATAAGATGTGTCAAGTGGAATGCTGGCATTTAAAATTTTCATACCCATATTGGGACTTTGCCTTTAAAATATCAATCCAAAGATACTAATATTAGATAAAGTCTATTTATACTATGCTGTATACGACGCATTTCAAGGAGTTACCTCTCATCAGCAACATTAAAACCGAAACATTTAAAAGACCAAAAACCAAACTTATTTAAAACAAGAAGTACTCATAACCAAAATTACCGAAATAAGAAGCCACATTTCAGCTAAGGAGATCTACCATGTGCAATGCAAGGAATGAACCCTTAGTATTTCTATTATTTTTGAATTTTGCTCAATACTGGTAATTTCTGTAACAAATCAATTAATAATCATGTCAGACAAGTCGGACGACTGGGTGGGCGAAAACCCTCGGGGACATAGGATCCACCACGCAGAGGCATCGTCCCAGTAGTTTCAAAATAACAATCCAAAGATATTAATATTAGGTATAGTAAATTTATATATTATTTATATTTTATATTTAACAGATCCAAAAATTAAACACAAAAACGATTGTCTGGGTGCCGAAGATAACACAAAGTAACACTGTAAAATTGTTTTTACTCAGAGATAGTGTATGAATGTTTTGGGGCAGAATTCGAGATATTTAATAACAGTCAAATCTTTTTTATTAATATAGGCCGGATACTACACTCGCATTATATTTAATGACATCGTAAGTTGGTTGTTTTCTCTAGGAGGGCCAAATGTTTTAAAAATCGATTGTCTAAGAAACGTACAATTAGACGTATAATTAACGCGTTAATAGTTAGCTTTAAAAAGATTGATACATGCCCTTATGGCTAATTGTTTGGTGGAAATCTATACTAATACTAGTACTTAGACGGAAGCGAGTGATATTCAATCTGTGACTTCTCCAATTATACATATATATGTTTTTTCATCTTCCTCTTTTTCGAATTAAAGGCAAAAAGGTGGATGGAATATTAATGAAAATTTAAGTAGAATTCAATTAATTTCTAATTGTCGCTTTATTCGGGCCTGTATGTTATCATAAAATATCATAGAACATGCAACTTCATTTTTCAAACTATACGTAGAGGGTTTCAAATTTTAATATACCGGTATATCATCAATGATAATTTATCAGTATTTTCGGGTTCGTATTGTATTTATTTTTGGTTTGTATGTTTATTAAGAACGATACAATTGATGTATAAATCATTGAACCACAGTCCGTTTAATTTTCATTATCATATCAAACTAAGGCAGAGAGAAAAATCCTAAAAATTTCAATGTCGAAGGTTAAGAACGGGCAAATATAGCATGTGTCTTTCGGTGTATAGTTCAGTGAAGCCGATAAATCCAAGACGAAATAACGTAAATATGAGTCAGATGAAGAAATAAAAGTACCATTCACAGAATATTCGTTGTTACAATGAGTACATGATGATGGATCAATTATTGTTTAACGTCCAGTGACAACCAGGTGCATATCAGGACGAGAACATGTTGAAATGATAATGAATATGATCCCTGTTTTGTACTAGACCGACACGCTAAGTCGGATTTTTAATGTGCTAGCTCACGAGGTAACTGTCCGCAGGAAGACATATCACCTCACTCGGACACATTATACTGACTCCGAGCCGACCAGTATTTGCTCTTACTCCTAGATGCCGCGTGCTTGGCGGAGAAGCAGCAAATACCAATTTTAATGTCTGGTTTGACCCGGCCGGGGATCGAACCCGCGACCTTCCGCACTCGGGGAGAGCACGCTACCACCGAGTCGGTATGAGTACATGAATATTGCCGTGTAATACTTATCATTGATGCATTTTATACTTAACAATTAACATCTACAACACAAGACTTTATACAATAATTACGCTATCGGCCTATTGTATGCCAGAAGCTAAACAAAAAATCTGCCTATCAAAAATAATTACATGTTATGAAAAAAAATGTATAATGAGGGATAATTAAAATTCATGAAATACTGTTATACCAATGTAAACCATTTTTATCAAACATATTTAGTGAGTAAAATAAGTAAAATATTTTTCGGTTACGCCTAAATACTATTACACGTACCAAGGGAGACCATATTCACCGCTCTGAAGGATTTCTAAATTAGGTAAAATAGCGGGTTTATGGATAACCTGGTTTAACGCTGAATAGTTAAGCAATTACGCGATAATTTTTGCTATATATTTTCAGATCCATGTACACCGAACCCTTGTCTGCACAGTGGGACCTGTTCAGTTAGTGGATCCGGCTATCACTGTGCTTGCGTTGGAGATCGCTATGGGAACGTGTGTCAATACTGTAAGTTATATACTTGTACAATTAAAATGTTAGTAGAAAGAAATGGTCAATATTCGTAAATACATAGATAATTTGATATTTTATGTCGTATGATATATCACCGTTTAAAGAACGATTGTCATAGAATGGTAACTTCTGTCAAATTTCAAACTATACTATTTGATTCCAATTGATATCGAATTCTGACTTTTTTCACCAAACATTGATGTCTGTCCAGTTTTGACACGTCACTGGCTCTAACATTTCCCTCGATGTTACCCGTTTGAATTTGATAGGTGCCGTTAAATGGCAGGACACGCTTGACATGGCGAAGCCCAGCTGTCGTACTTGGAATTGACATTGTCAGAGCTTTAGTTTTTGTACTGTTTTGTTCTAGTCCTGTTTAGGTTGTTATGGTTTTTAATCCTTTTTGTTTTCCTTTTCTGTTTCCCAAATGAAAATGGACCTGTTCCATTGATGTTGTCCCTATCTCATACCGGATTAGAAATGGGCAGCATGGCGGGTGTCCTGCAGGAAGCAGAGACTGCTTAATCTTCCGGAGCACATGAGTTTATCCCTGGGTTTTTGGTGAAATCTATATTGTTCATATGTTTTTAGTTTTTAAGTGTTGCGGTTGTACTGTTTTGGTCTTGCCTTCGTTGTTCTCCGGAGTTTGTCAGTTGTTTTCGATGTTCCCCTCCTTCTAATATCCCTTTGGTATTTCTTGACTTTATTTGTAATATATTTGTAACATTTGTTTGCTTTGTTCTGTTCCCAAGAGTAGTTAGATTGAACTTATTTATTTATAGTGGATTGGAAAATATGTTATACCAACTTATGCTAATCCTTCCCCACTTGCCGGATGCAAGAGCGGCCCCTGTAGCGGCATTTCAGCACACCCTATTTCAATATCTGGGGGCGGGGGTCTTTAACATGCTAACACGAGATAGCCATTGTTCGTCCCCTTAGTAACAATATAGTAGAAGACTGCAATATGTGAAAATTGTTGTAAGTTGGACAGGACATATTGTATGCTTGATGGAAGTAGGAAAAACCAATTAGCGGACTCTTGTTATATCAAAGTTAAAGGGATTTCGATATGTTAGGACTAAATATAGTACAGAATTTTATCTTATCGCAAAAAATTACCCTAAGATAATGGGTATTTTGATTTATCAGGAATAAATATCATGCAAAATAATATCTTACTTGTGGCCAAAAATTACTCCGATACGATATCAGGGGTAAACTATCATGTCATGGCCAAACATGATCCTACGAAAACAAGTATTTTAAGACACCGGGAGTACATATTGTGAAAAATAAGACAAAAGCAAAGTCCTTTAATTATAGTTTCTGACATATAGAATATCGGCAAAAGAATACCGAGGAAACTTGTCCGTAAAATTCGAAACCCGAGGAAAAGACGAACTCATGAGAATGGAACACAACAAACACAATGATACATCTATTATTTAACTAAAAGAATAAAAAAAACATATAATAGACTTAACAAAAAAGAACAAGACAATACAGAAACTAAAGCACTAGCAACTCCCACTAAAAACCGGGAGTGCAATCAGGTGTTCTTGAAGGGTAAGCATGTCCTGCTCCGTGAACAGCACCCGTCATATTGCCAGTGTGTAAAAGCCGGTGAAGTGTTAAGTCCAATGAGGTGTCAATTCCAGAAGGTCGTGAAATCTTAATGAAGAAACTTGGTATCGGCCAATCAATTCGTGATCACGACCGTAAATTTTTGTAGTGATGAAATTAACAGAGAATGAACACAACCTTGTCTTGGAAGTGTATGTGACAGCAGTCTGGCCCTGGTAAGAAAGTCACCGTATAAATCACATGCACGACAGTAATGAATGTAAAATGTATACCCTTTAGGCTGGAGACCTTGTTATGTTACTGCTAAGAAAGGGGAAGGTCACAATCGGAAAAATAAATCATCACGTTTTGATTTCAATCGCCCATTATTATCTCTCTAGATTTGAACAGAAGTGAGTGTGTGTGTGTGGTCTCTTTAATTTCAAATTCGCTGGGATAGATGAGATGTAGGTAAACCTTAAAGTTAGGATTTTTAAGTGACAGGACATTATCTAAATAGCGGAAACTGAAATTAAAGGACTGGGATCATTTCTTTTCTTTCCGATTCAGTAGCCCATGTAAAAATTAAGCTCCATAGGAAAAAAAAGAACAGGTCGACCAGAAGCGGCGCACAGTACGTCCCCATTGGAATGCAGAAAACTCTGTCCTCCAAACGCAACAAAGATGTTGTCGATGAGAAATTCCAGCATGTTAAGAGCATCAGTCTCCGAGAACTTCTTGTTAGAATCTGGTTTTTTTTTATAAATTAGAATTATCTCTTAATAATAATAACTTTAAAGAATTCTAAATCTTGTCTGGAACTTAATGTCTAAGAGACCACAGACACATTGGCTTTAGGATCATACTAATACTTTTACTTCTATATACACGCAGAAGGCGACTAAGATAAAACTTTTATAACAAGTATGATGATTTTAACTTTCCAAGTTCTCAAGTAGTAACAAACCAAAGTCTCCGGCATATTAATTTTCCATTTCACAGTAATTCGTTATTGTCGTTCATATGATTTCTACGAAACGAAGTTACTGTCACAAAAACTTCTAAGACAAGGTTATGTTCACGCTTATCATCACTTCAGAATTTTTACCTTCCCCTTCATGATAGATTCACCGATGTGAAGTTTCTATCTCAAGTAAGAATATATATCGTCACGTCTTACCGGAGTTTCCTCACTTGCAATGTGACGGGGTACCGCTAACGGAGCGGGACGTGCTTACCCTTCCGAAATCACACCTGGTTTTATCTGGTGAATGTTCACATTGCAACTGCTTTAATTTTTGTGCTGTCTTTTAATTTAGTAAGCTATGTGATTTCTTCTCCTTTTGTTGTGTCTTGATTTTGTTTGCTTTGTCAGTGTTCTCATATACTGAAGGTCGGTGGTTCTCTCCGCGTACTGCGGCTTCCTCCACCAATAAAAACTGGCCGCCCCGAAATAGCCAAGTGTGCTGAAAACGGCGTAAAACCCCAACTAAACAAACAAACAAACAGAGTTCTGATGATTTTGTTTGCTTTGTCAGTGTTCTGATGATTTTGTTTGCTATGTCAGTGTTCTGATGATTTTGTTTGCTTTGTCAGTGTTCTGATGATTTTGTTTGCTTTGTCAGTGTTCTCATGATTTTGCTCTGTCTTTGTAGAATATTTTCCCACTGTCCTATTGTATCGGTATTCTGATTTCTTATATTTATCAAAAATTACACTGAGAAATCACGTAAAATGAAATAACGAAAATTGACTGTACTTTCATACCAGACGAACACTGGGATCTCATATATTCATGAATTCACAGCAAAATGGCTTTATTAGGAATAAGAACCAAGCATGTTTCCTTTTATTTCAGTATTTTTTACTTTTTCTACAAGTGATATATATATTCTTTTTCAAAGATTCTCTATTTTCACGTTTCATGTGGATGGTTTATAGGCGTTCTATGTTGATAAATCTAATATTTGTCAATAGTAATTTTTTGTTATGTTTATATAAAATAGTCATAGTCATAGTCATAACCATTTAAATTTTTACATGTAATTTATGTGCCTCCACCGATTTGTGACTTCCCCCGGATTGACTTTGTTGAACTTCACGACGGGTGTCGTATACGGAGCAGGAACTGCTTACCCTTCCGGAGCACCTGGGTTCACTCGAGGTTTTTATAGGAGTTCGTGTTGTTCATTGTTTTTTTAGTTTTCTGTGTTTATTTGTTGTGCTTGTTCATTTGTCTTCCCGGGTTTGTCTGTCCAATGGACTACGTTTTTTGATTGCTCATTAGGTATATTTGTCCTTTTTATGAGTTTTTCCTGCTTTCATGATTAGTTACAGTAGCTGGGAAAGTTTGGATTAGTTTAAATACGTACCGGTATGAGAGTTGATTCCCACGAATAGTTCAAAACACGGACGTATTCCTGTATGAAAATAATTTATTTTATTTAGTTGGGGTTTTACGCCGTTTTCAGCACATTTGGCTATTTCGCGGCGGCGAGTTTTTATTGATGAAGGAAGCCGGAGTACCCGGAGAGAACCACCAACCTTCGGCAGGAAAATTGAAATCCTTGTCCATTAATATCGAAGTCCAACACACCTCGCCACAGGTGAGATTCGAACTCACAACCTCAGTCTTGAAAGGCTAGTAATCATAAGTAGTCATGAAAATGAACATACGTCTTAAGTCCAAAGTCAACTTGTAATTTTATCTGGTGTCGAAATGCATGTAGATTTGCTTTAAGTTATATGTACAATTATTCAGTGTACAATAATTTTTTTTCTTCTCTTTTGCAGACGACGACAGGTAGTGACAGTTTTAGTTTCATTTTAAGTTTAAATGAATTCTTTTCGCATAAAATCCGAAACCTAAACCGCTTAAAGCTTGGTTGAGAAAATGTGATAATGAAAAAAACTTTACCTGTTTCTAACAATTTACAAAAATGTACATGTTGTAATGACAGTCATATTTCACGTTTATAGACGGAGTCTCGTGTACTGCATCTTTATATTTATGGAATAAATGTTACAATCTAATTTCAAGACTGTTGAGTACATATGCAAATGTTCAGAGGGCTTAGACAATAACAGAAGTTTGTGGAATATTCCTACATGCATATTGAGAGGAAATTATAGAGCTGTACAATAAAGAATTTCCCATAACTTAATTAAGAAATAATTCATTGGTGCCATGCTCTATGGTTATTTTAACATGGGTAGGCATTATATTTGTTAATATTTTACACCGAGAGTTAGTTTCTCATTGATGTTGAAATGAAATCTTGTTACATTTTTAATAACAAAATTCAGATGCAGAAATGATGCTAATGACTGAGTGATAGATTCCTCTGACGTCAAATGGCCTTTTATCATATTGGCTTGGTTTGTGTGACATAAGAGGACACTTAATACATAAAACTTGGAAATTTGCTGATTTTGTCTATAATTGAAACATTTCGGTGTTTTACTACTTAATGCCTATTGATTTTCTGCAAGGATTTGTTTTCCCTTTTATACATATTCTACTCTTAAAAGCTGTAGCTTTTAGGTTTTCCTTTTATCAAGTTTCGGTATTATGTTTTAAACCTAATTAGTGAGATGTTAAGATCTTCAAAATAAAATATGATTGCTAACTGACATACAGCTGTCTTTTTAGATCATTTGTCGGATTAAAATTGCAATATCAAGATGGAAAGATTTATTGTTAAATTATTAAGATGAATACAGAAGTGAACATATAACTTTTTCTCGGCAGAAAGTAAATTTGAAGGTTTAAAATTAACAATATTGATAATCTTGTTTGCCAGATATCCAGTTTTAATATATGTATAGTGTTTTTTATGTTCAAAGGCAAAATCCTACATCACAAAAAGCCGTTTGACATATTTTTGAATCCAGGAAATTATCTGTCTCATTCAAATCTTTACCTAAGCCATTTTAGGCTATACTTATTTAAGGTGTAAAAAATTTTTAGTTTTTGACCTTTAACAATAACAAATATATGATAAAGAGAATCTCCTTCGTACATGCCTCTGTCCTGAGATGGATTTGCCTAAACCCTTTTAGGTATTTTAGTTTGAGAAAACAAATGAATAGTAAACAAATAAGCAAGAAAAAAATATAGGTTCATGTGCTCATTTTAGAGCAATAAGGCCTTGAAAATTTGCAGGAAATGGGCTTTTCTCTGGGTTTTTCATTGTCTTTGCATTGACAACTTCAGTCTCTCAAAGATGTATGAAAAAATAAAAAGGATTTTATAAAATTTTGTCAAATACCATTTTAAGATATATATGATTGAATTATAAAAGAAAAAGTAGGGGTTCATGGGCAAAAACTTTCATGTTTAAGAAAGGGATAAAACCCGAGGATTCCGAAAATCTTACAAAAAGACCAAAACATGACCAGCGAGCATCCTTAATTGTTTATATTGTATAATCTTTTTATTTAAGCAGAAGTGATAATGTTCATGGTTATGTTCTCCTGTAGGACAAATACATAAAGCATGAAATAGTTTTCTGTTTCTTCGATTAAAAGCAGAATGACAAGGAAACTGTCCGATGTTATCATGAAGAGTTTGAATTCCATGTTTCTCCAAAAGAGGTAAAACTATTGGCAAGCAAGATGGTGTAAAATAGTACTTCCGTTGATGTCTTTTGCATTTAAAGATGCACCGTGTGTGACAAGCTAGGTTTCTGATAATACAGTGAATAGTATCCTGTCCTATTAAATTGTTACGGATACTCAGATCAGCTGTGTTGTGAATCCCATATCATTTTTAGAATTAAAATCAATATTCAAATCACTAAATTCCGTTTTAATCATTGACCAAAAATGATCTTTATCATAATATGCAACCCCCGACATAAGGACATGCATAATGGAATTTTAATTAGCATCTCTAAAACTGAATAATTTCTCCAATTTCAAAACGTTTGATATAGTTTGCAATGACCCTGCTTGAAATCACTGTATAGGCGTTCTACCAAGGTTATTTGTAATAGATGCCTGTGCTCCATGTGCCATCAATAATCTTAATATTTCTATATTAGCATTTTTGTATATTGTGATATGAAGTGGTGTATTTCCTTCTTCGTCCTACATGTTTAAAAGATAAATATTTCTATTTAGAATTTGTTTTAAACGCCTTGTGTTATTTGACTTAATTGCCAAATCCATTCGAGTCCTCGAAACTTAGACATTCGTTTCAACACAGCTGCTGTATATCAGCACTATTTAGCTAGTTTATTTTCCTTGTGTAAAATTAAATTAGAAAAAGCTAGTTGTTTCCCTATTTTCAATAAAGAACTATTCCAAAATAGAAGTAATTTACTTCCCCATTTTCAATAGAAAAGAACTATCCAACTATAGAGCACATGAACCATCGTAAACATACCTGTCGTATACGTTTTATCGTTACATATTGCAAAATTTAAACGTTTAGCATTAAAATTTGATCAACAATGTGTTAAATGAATATTCTGAATAAACAACAAAATGGATAACAGGAAAGGTCAACAATGACATACCAATCAATCAAAGCAACCCAACGAATAGAACGCCGGAGAAAAAAGAACATAAGAGAGTATAAAACATAAACATGAACATAACAGAGAGTCTCGATAGTCTGACTTGTACAGACACTGAATAGTGGTGGGGTTAAACCGGTTTTATGGGTACCCAAACCTCCCCCTATCTATCCTGACACTCTGGTGTATAAAACACACTATCTAAACAAATACAGTATGATTACAAACAAGGTGTTTTAAATGTTTCAAATTAGGCCAATCCCCCATCTCCCCCCAAAAAAGAATAATAAAAAATGTCAATCAACTTACAGAATTTAAATTAAATGAAAAAGTGCGTTGTAACAACCATCACTATCAACAGCAACATTTACTGAAAAAAGTAAAAAATATGATTTAATTTGCCAAATATCCGCTTTCGTAAATATGTTTTCTTGTCGATGACAGTAGTGAAGTTATGGAAAACCATTATAAATTTAGTGTAAAGGGTCAGTCTCTAAAATGTGATAAAAAATAAAGGATGGAATATCACCTGAAATCAACTAATGGGATATTTTGGGACTAAAATTTAAATAAAAACGGGTTTGTAGGTGTCGTGAAAAAAGACCCATGATCCTTCTCTATGTGCAATCCAACAACTTAAGTCGTTTCGCCTCTTGTTAAAACATATCGACGAGAAGCTGATCTAAAAGGAAATGCCAATCTCAACCGCCGAATTCAAGAAACAGAAGTCAGTCTATAGTATGTTTTTTGAGCGCAGTTCATCGGATAGCTAGTATTTTCATTGCCTTAGAACTTTGCATCGGTTTTAAATATTTCAGTTCACCTGACCAAAGTAGCAACACCAGCTTTAGTCATCACGGTCTGTGAACTCAAATTCTGATATCTTACAGTCCTAAGCAAATGGTCTGGCTCTTGATTATATCTATGTTCGGAGATTGTATCTCGGTCGAACACTGAAATGTCTAAACTGGACAATCACAATAGAGGCAAAAGTCAATACTCGTTTCTTATTGGTAACATTTTTAACCTTTCCTCTAAAATCTCTAGACCACTTGAAATAAACAGTAGAGCAATTAGCAGATGCTTGGTACGATGGGTAAAATGTCGAAAAGAAAATAACATTTCATGAAGACATGAAGATATTAATTTAAACTCCATTAATGCATCTCTTGGACAGCCTATATGAAATTTTCTCATTACAACCAATCGGAATTTTACGTAGCGGAATAGTAATTACCTGTATGTAATGGGCCAGTCTTGAAAATGTTCTCTCTTGAAATTGCTTGACCGAATGATAAAAAAAGCTTCATTTACGTAAACTATGATTATATCCGAGTTCCATTTCATTACCTATAGGAATTACGATTGGCTAAAAAGAATCACGATATTTATATGGACAGTCTTTCAGACTCCGATGACCAGTTGCGATGCTTGGCGTAGGAATTTAAATGAAAAATCTCTATATAATACATATATTTGAATTTTCGATTACCAAAGGTTTAACGAAAAATTGCTCTTAAATATAACTATAAGAATTGAATGCTTCTTTTTGTCCTTCCACAGGGTTGTAAAAGCGTTGACCGTGCAAACATCTTTAGTATGAAGTGATTAGATCAAGGTTTTTACGCTCGAATAAAACTACCAAACGAAGCATTCAATTCTTCCTTTGACCAGATCAGATGCACAATACGGAATTAATAGCCAATTCTTCTTTGTGACACAAGTTTAAAACTCTTCACCAGTTATTCTACTTAACCAAAGAACATAGAAACTCATACGGAATATTGAGATGTAAGTGTCTATACAGTTTCCTCATTTCGTCTATATTGATACAATCTACGTGATATGGCGTATAACAGTATGATGCATGGTCAGAAATTAGTTGAAAATCTCTGAAATCAGTTAGCGTAAGAATTAGAACTGGAGCATCCATGGAGCGGTCATGTAAACTTCTTTCATCTATAATATGCAGTGGTAAATATCGGATCTCTCATTTATGGTAGCAGAATTGACAATTTGAAAGCTACTTTTCCAGTCAACTCAGTTTGTAAACTGGAAACCTTTTAAAATTAATTTAGCAGGCTTTTTCTCTTTTGAAACAATTTTGGCAATTTATTTATTTATTTGCAATTATTGCATCCAGTAGAGTCAAGGAGCATACAAAGAATATATGATACACAATACGACATAAAGGAAATCCATAAAACAGGATAGTATGTGAGCGATACAAAATCTTTCAACCTGAAAACTCTTGTAAACCTAATTGATATCTCATTCTGCTGTAGCGCTACATTAAGATGGTTTCTCTTCTTTTGTTAACTTTTTGTTCATACCTGCATTTGAACATGCTACGCAATGTTTTATGCAGCCTCATTTGAATTTCCAGATTTTTGGCCTTGATAACTACTGTTTAGACATAAATGTTATTTCATAATGTTTGTTTTATCATCAGAATACTATCTCGATGTTTTATCACCCTATAATAGTACCCTGAAATTAACTAGAATCAGACAGTGAAGTCACTATTGACTCATTATGCAATATAAACATTATATATAATCGTGTTCTTAGAATTATCAGATTATAAAATTTACATTACATGCTTTTCGAATAAATCATGTTTACACAGAATACAATACAATAATTCAATCACAGACCGGCAGTGTTAATGGAATTTGGTATGATATACAATCTAATGATATACCTAGGTAGCAATCCAAGAGTCGTAGGATATAGAAAGCCGAGGAAATCCAATGAACAAATACAAAAGAGCAAACCTTTTACCATGATTGCCAATATAATTGTGTGAAGGCAAATGCACTTTAGTTTTAAAAGAATTTCTAATTTAAGAACAGTAAAATTTTAATAATCAATTTTAAATGTAGGTGACCACATTCATTGACATCGGAGACTCGAGTCGATCACAAGATGCAAATCACCAGAAAGTCGCATGTTATATATCGTACGTAATAGCAGTTTGTCGTGAAATCTGGTTTCAGTTATCTGTTACTACCCCCGGTTTTTTGTGGGTCCATGTTGTTCATGTTTTTAGTCTTTCAGTGTAGTTTTTGTATTGTTTTGGTCTGTCCTCGTTGTTCTCCGGAGTTTGTCAGTTATTTTCCATTTCCTCCTTCAAATATCCCCTTTGGTATTTCTTGACTTTACTTACTCATTTTTTAAGATTACAGTGATATAATGCAATGATTTTAAACAATTGCTCGACTCAACCTCCCTTTCATCAATAAATTATACACTCTCATACATGTCAGATGTGTTTAAAGAAAAAATACTGTAGGACGAAGAAGGAAATACACCACTTCATATCACAATATACAAAAATGCTAATATAGAAATACTAAGATTATTGATGGCACATGGACCACAGGCATCTATTACAAATAACCTTGGTAGAACGCCTATACAGTCTGCTAAGTCTATCTTTCTTAGAATCAAAATTTAAATGAAATGTTACATAAGCAAATGTATCAATTGGTTCCACAATTTGCTTAAAGTACTTCTTTTATTTTCTTTTTGACAAGGTTGAATTGTGAATATGTCTTAAAATGAAACATATCTTGAATTTCAATTTGGTATACCAACTTTAAAATCCATCTTTACATGATGGTTTAAATCGTGTTTTTATTTGCTGGTAAAACATCGATTTAATAAAACAAGAGGCTCACCAGAGCCTGTATCGCTCACCTGGAGTCGGGTTTACATTGGACAATTAATAAACTATTTGACCAAGTTTGTTGCAATTGGTTCAATTGTTCAGGGAAAATTTGTTGAAGATTTATTTTTCATAAGGTTTAATGTTAAAATATGTTCCCAGGTGGTGGTAGTCCTGGTTGGAGTGCTGACATGCTGGACAGTATTCTTCAATGGATCACCTAAACTCTATTGCAACTTTGGTTCCGTGGTTTCTGAGGTTTTTTTTGATGAATTCCATGTGGATGTTTATATGTTGGTATTATTTATGGTCCTTTTGTCGGGCAACGGATGACAGTTTCTGTAGTGGTTTTTATTCAATGTATTCATTGAGATTTTTGTCTGGTGTACATATTGTTACATTTTTTTATGTTATATTATGTTTCCTTTTGGCAGTCATCTTGGATGGGGTGTGAACCTGCTTGACACATTTTTTAAAATGTATTTCACCAAGTTTGGTTTCAGTTGGTCTAGGAAGATATCTACGATGGACAAACGACAGACGAAAAGTGATAGCAAAAACTTATTCTGGCATAGCAGAGTGTCTAATGAAAACAACAAATTTGGCCCTTTTTAGTTCCTTTTTCAAAATGGGAGGGACTATAATACCCAAAACATATCCCTTTGTTTTGAGCCAAGGAACATTGTGTTAAAATTTCATAAAGAATGGTTCGCTAGAACAAAAGGAATTCACCAAAAATCAATGTGTCCACAAACGACAAGGAATAAGGGTGAACCTTAAATAAATGTAAGAGAACCCAAATAACCTCAAATTACACAAACCAATAACTCCTAAATAGAATTTAGGATTCCCTTCAAAATTTCAGGGTAGGTAGATCTCAACATAGCAAACATTTTTCAATTCACATTTCACTTCTATCTCAAATAATTTTGGAGATAAATGCAAAAATTTTAAAATTTTTAAAATTTGACGAAAAAAGGGCAATAACTCCTAAACTGGTTTTGGGATTTCCTTCAAAATTTCAGGGTAGGTAGATCTTGTCATGCTGATCAATTTTACCCTTGTCAGATTTTTTATATCTGTAACGGTTTTTAAGTTATAAGCCAAAAACAACACATGCACCCCTATATTCTATTTTTAGCTACAACAGCCATGTTTTATGTCAGATCAAAATAAATTGAGGACCGTTTGTAGAGGACATGCCATAGATCATTCCTTTTAAGTTTCAAACCAATCGGCCCAGCGGTTTCAGAGGAGAAGATTTTTAAATGAAAAAATTTTAAAAATTTGACAAAAAAAGGGCAACAACTCCTAAAAGAGTTTTTGGATTTCCTTTAAAATTTCAGGGTAGGTAGATCTCAACATGGCAATCATTTTTCAAAATTACATTTCACTTCTATCTCAAATAGTTTTTGAGATAAATGACGAAAAATTTTAAAATTTTGAAAATTTGACGAAAAAAGGGCAATAACTCCTAAATGGGTTTTGGAATTTCCTTCAGGATAGGTAGATCTTGTCATGCTGATCAATTTTACCCCATGTCAGATTTTTGATATCTGTAACGGCTTTTAAGTTATAAGCCAAAAACAACACATGCCCCTATATTTTATTTTTAGCTACAACAGCCATGTTTTATGTCAGATCAAAATAAACTGAGGATCGTTTGTAGAGGACATGTCATAGATCATTCCTATTACTTTTCAAACCAATCGGCCCAGCGGTTTCAGAGGAGAAGATTTTTGCATGAAATGTTTACGACGGACGGACGGACAAAAAGCGATGGCAAAAGCTCACCCTGGCATAGCCAGGTGAGCTAAAAATTGATCTTATATTTTTCCCGAAGTAATTGATTCTAGACCTTTGAAACTTGGACAGACAATTAGAATAAATGTTATAAAATTGTAAAAACAATGTATTTGCGAATTAACGACTATATACCTAACAAATGGTCGAATACTAAGATGGCATATGGTTTTGGATTTAAATCTACTGTACAACATTTCGGGTTATCGTACTAGCTTTTCAGATTTTTTTTACATTAAACACTACTGATGCTTTATGATTTATTAGAATGTACACATTCGACGCATCATAACTGTTACCATACAGTGTCTGTAACAAATAGGAAACAAAAAATCAAAATAAATATGTATGGAGACTTCAATACCAGAATTTCTGTCCGAAAAACCTAATTTTAAAAGATTTATAAAAACCTAATGTTAAAGGATTTATAAAAGTGTTCCTATCTTCAGTTCATACAATCAGTCTTTTTTCACAGGAACAAAACATTTTTACTGAATTTAAAGTTTTATACTAATATTGCAACAACAGTGAACACACAAAAATGTCTCGCCTGTCGTGTATTTCTAATGAAAGTAAATGATATCAGACATATTGCATACAGTATTCGAAAAACAGGCCAAAACACAAGAACTTAACTATAACCAATGAACCATGAAAATGAGGTCAAGGTCAGATGACACCTGCCAGTTGGACATGTACACCTTACAGTCCTTCCATACACCAAATATAGTAGACCTATTGCATACAGTATTCGAAAAACAGGCCAAAACACAAAAACTTAACTAAAACCACTGAACCATGAAAATGAGGTCAAGGTCAGATGACACCTGACAGTTGGACATGTACACCTTACAATCCTTCCATACACCAAATATACTAGACCTATTGCTTATAGTATGAGATATGGACTGGACCACCAAAACTTAACCTTGTTCACTGATCCTTGAAATTAGGTCGAGGTCAATTGAAAACTGTCTGATGGGGATGAGGACCTTGTAAGGTACGCACATACCAAATATAGTTATCCTATTACTCATAATAAGAGAGAAGTTAACAATACAAAAAATCTTTTTTTCAAGTAGTCACTGAACCATGAAAATGAGGTTAAGGACAATGTACATATGACAGATGGAAACTTCGTAACATAAGGCATCTATATACAAAGTATAAAGCATCCAGGTCTTCCACTTTCTAAAATATAAAGCTTTTAAGAAGTTAGTTAACGCCGTCGTCGCCGCCGGATCACTATCCCTATGTCGAGCTTTCTGCGACTAAAGTCGCAGGCTCAACAAAACTGATTCGCATTCCTGTTTTGACACGTGATGTACAGGTAGACCCAACCTTGAATGAGAAATTCGTTTTTAACTCGGGTCAATCGATGGTAATATATAGTATGGATTCAATCCATGTTTCATCTATTAAAACGGCGAAAATTTCACGGTTTACAGCATTTCAATGACAGGAGGCTGTATTTCTTTTACTTTTATGTTCTCAAAACTTTACTGGGGAGAAAATTATATCACTATTGTCCAATCACCAATTTGGAATGCAGGCGGTTTCGCCTGGAATTATGTCCGATCACCAATTTGGAATGTAGGCGGTTTTCGCCTGGAATTATGTCCAATCACCAATTTGGAATGCTGGCGGTTTCGCCTGCATTCCAATTTGGATTGGACATAGTGATATAATTTTCTCCCCAGTCAGATTTCTATTCGGACCATCAAGCAGCCATGTATGTAGGTTCCAGCAAGCAAGTCGTTTTTGAGCATCACACAGTCACGTACATATTCTGTCATTTTTCGTCAGTTTTCATTGGTATTGCGGTACTAAAATCAAACCTGGTTAATTTCAGACATTCGGATACCTGTTTTTTTCACAATCGATAATACATATTTAATCGATAATACATATGAAAATATAGGTAACGTTAAGTACATCGGTATAATTACACATGTATGCCTTGTGGCTTTAAATCGTCTTGTACGATTATCACAATTTCACTATAAACATTCATTACCTGAATCATAATATTGACTTTTTACACAAGTATTGACAATTTGTTTCGATTGACGGCATTCTGTCATTCTTAAATAACAGTGTTAATAAATCTATAGATTTTTAGTCTAGACGTGAAAAAATATTTTACTGGTCAAAACTGTTCGTTATCCTATTTTAATGTTCATTTCCATCAATATCAACTAGAACTAGAGGCTCAGAGGGGCAAGAACTGCCCAAAACAGCCATGTTTGTTGCCTGATCAGGACAAAATGAGGAATCTTTGTATAGAACCTCCCAATTAGATGCTTTCTGTCCAGTTTCGTTCCATTTGGCCGAGATGATTTTTTTATATCAGCCAATCAGAAACAAACACTGCTCATAACGCCCATATTTGTATTCCGATCGGGACAAAAGGATGAAACTTCATAAAGGTCCCCCCATATATGCTTCCTGTCAAGTTTTGTTCCATTTGGCCCTGCGGTTTTAGAGAAGATTTTTGAAAACTCAGCCAATCAGAAACAACAATTGTCCATGGCGGCCATGTTTGTTGTCAGATCGGGACGAAATGAGCAATCTTTATAAAGGACCTTACATAGATGCTTCCTGCCAACTTTAATACTATTTGGCCCATTGGTTTCAGAGAAGATTAAAATGTGAGAAGTTAACGAACGAACGGACGCCGAGTGGTGACAAAAGCTCACATGGTCTTTAACCAGGTGAGCTAAAATATATTAATCTTTTTAAAATGTATTAATTTAATCTATTTTAATTTTTATTCGATATAAATACAAGAGTGGACACACTACAGTCTCGCCCGAGTATGCACATGGACACAGAATAATGATTATCTGATACCTGACATGGCAAGGCAAAGGAAAATGCATTAAAAGAAATAATGGTCAGGCGATAATTTGTCTGAAAAATCTCATGCATGTCATTCAATCCTAAAACTGTGTCCAAGGCGAGCTGACAGGTCTAAGACTGGACAGGTATGTACCCACCCAGCACTATCTATAGACCAAATGTGGTTGGTCTATCTATTGCAGTTGCTGAGAAATGTATATTATCCCAAAACGTGAAAGAAGTCAGTCAAGCATGAAATAGAGGTCAAAAATAAGGTGTCAGATGTTAAATTGGTATATAATAAGAACTATCAACCAAATACTGTTGGTCTAGTTACTAATATAATACAGTTGCTGAGAAATAGACTAAATCATTAAAATGAATATTAAGTCACTCAAGTATGAAATTCAGGTCAAGTTCAGTTGTTAGACTGGCATGTACCCTCTAAGAACTATCTATTGACCAGATATGGTCGGCTTAGGTACTACAATTGCTAAATGGACTTAATCGCGAACATGAAATTGAGGTCAAGGTCAAAAGGCAGGTGTCATACCAACATGTACCCACTATGAACTATATATTGAGCAAATATGGTGGGTCTAGTTATTAAAGTTAATGAGAATTGGACCTAATCTCGAAAATGTGACTCAAGCATGAAATTGAGGTCAAAGTCCAGAGACAGGTGTCAGACTTGCATGTACCCACTAAGAACTATCTATAGACCAAAAGTGGTTGGTCTAGGTATTAGTTGTTGAAAAATGGACTTAATCAAGAAACTTGGATGACAGTCACTCAAGCATGAAATTGAGGTCAAGGTCCAGAGACAAATGTCAGACTGGCATGTTCCCACCAAGAACTATCAATAGACCAAATACGGTCGACCTAGGTATTACAGTTGCTGAGAAATGGATTGAACCACGAAACTTAGACACAGATTTTACATTTATTGTTTCATCCTTTATTTACTTTTCACAGAGAAAAGAAAAAATTCCAGTATGTTATCAAATGTCCAGTACTGTACCATGGTCACTGATGAAAGCTCCTTAATTGTACGCAAAACCAGGTGGACAGTTAGTCTCCAAAGGTATTATGTAATCGATAGCCATTGCTTTGACATTGAAACGGTTATTGTATAAATCATTAAATTTTGATGTTATAAATTATTTTATTTTGTAAGAATGTTTTGATTATGCGAATTTCCACTTTGGGTGAAGGCTTGCCAAACAAACTCTCTTGGTATTTTTTTTTTCTGATACAAGACATTCATTTTAAAGACTTTGTTTATACTTTATTTGTTTGTCATAATCAGAGAGATTTTGCCACTACTTTTTGCAGCAATTGCGGTTATTTAGGTTCTTAGTCTAAGGGAGATAATCATTACTGGTTTAGTTTTTTTTTTGTAAAAATAGAATTCAATGAGAGCTTTCCATGTCTACTTTTCTTTAGAAAGGAGAAATTTTCTATGGTATATGAACTTTCCTCAACACATATATACCAGAGAAAGTATTCTTAACTGAAAATCTAATTGATCAGAAACCCGTTACCTGACATAATAGTGATTATTCCCCTACATTTTTGGAAAATCAAAACATCATGGCCTGGAAAACAATTCTTTAGAACTATTTCATTTTTACTACATGAGCGGTCCATTTTTTCTAGAGGTTGTACAGAATCATACCAACTATCAACTATGATTTTTACCTGCATTTTCAACATGGACCTTCAAAAGTCAAATATTTTACATACTTCACTTTCAGATTAATTTTCTTCTGATAACAGACATTGTTTGAGAATATACACCTACCATCTGAAAAGATTAACCAAGTTTTTTACCTTGAAAGTAGACAATTGAACCATTTCTGTAAACAACCCTGCAAAGTATCATCAATGAATTCCAAGCAGTTCTCAGCATAAAGAAAGAACACAATTGTGTATGAACTTGCATAAGGCCATTTATTTTTAATTAATTGGTTTACGGATTTTTTTTTAAAAAAATAGGGTCGGTCGGTCGGGAAAAAAAAAAAAAAAAGTGGGAAAATCGTGTACTTTTGAACAATCTTGGTTATATTGCCAAATATACAAAGGTTGCAAATGATTTGAAACCCAAATGTCAGAACATCTTTCTTGAAAGGTGTTGTTCAGTAGACCATTCCCTTTTTAAGGGATCCGACTCGTCAACTACAACAACATAAAATGAGTGGATTCGATATCTTACTGAATCAAGATATTCATACAAAACATACTTAAAAGCCGCATGGATTCTAACAGGAAATTCGTTTCGTAAAACTTGTTTAGGAAATTGGCATCAACTAACGGCTATAAATAGATTTTTTTTTTGGATCATGTTTACAAGTATTTTATTAATGGAAAATCTATTTTTAGACGAATTGGAAAATAATCTTTTATGAAATTTTGATGCAAAAAGGATTTTAATTTATTTTTATTTTTGGGATGGCTGATTTCAGAGGGTCGGCGGTAATAAAAAACCAAAATTTTCAATTTTATTTTTTTTCTTCAAATCGGCAAAATCGGGTCGGCAGATCCGTAAACCAACTAATTAAAAATAAATGGCCTAAGGATTGATCACTATAATGATTCCAAATCTTGATGCAGGGGTCAAATTAACTTTCAGATGAATTTTACAAAAAGAATCAATTAAAACCATTTTTTGGACTATTATAAATAACAATATAAAAACTTAGACATTATAATTCTTCCATAAAATATTCTTTGAATATTGATGGTGAATCTGATTCTTTGTAATGTTTTACTATGAATGTTGATCCGTTCTCAGCCCCTTGTATCATTGCTGACAGTCCTGCAAATAAAACAAATACATGTAGAGTCAAATTGAAAATAGATGCACTATAATTCCCTATTATTACTCCTAGCAACCTTGGCAATGTGTCATAAAATATTTGAAAAACTTCAGTAAATGGTTAACATTCAACTAGAGGCTCTAAAGAGCCTGTATCGCTCACTTGCATTTAACTTTTCATCTTGAGCAGGACTAAAGATTTGGCTGGTTTTTCTATAGGGTTCTATGTTAAACTAAGTTCGGATGTGGCAGCCAAGATGGTTGACAGTCTAGGTCAGTGGACACATTTCTAAAACAGAACCATCTAAGGGCCATTGCTACCAAGTCTAGTTCTTATTGGCTAAGTGGTTTCAGTCCAGAAGATTTTTGAGTGAATTTCCCATAGGGTCCTATGTTAAACTAAGTTCGGCTGTATCAGCCATCTTGGTTCACAGTCACGAAATCAGACAATTCTGAAAGAGGACCTCCTAAGGACCATTGCTGCAAAGTCTGGTTCCAATTGGTCAAGTGGTTTCATACAAGAAGATTTTTCAATGAATTTTCCCATGGGGCCTTATGTTAAACTAAGTACGGTTGTGGCAGCCATCTCGGTTGACAGTCCAGGTCATGGGACACAATTCTGAAAGAGGACCATATAAGGACCATTGCTGCAAAGTCTGGTTCCAATCGGTAAAGTGGTTTCAGACAAGATTTTTCAATGAATTTTATCATAGGGCCCTATGTTTAACTAAGTTCGGCTGTGGCTGCCATCTTGGTTAACAGTCCAGGTCATTGGACATCATTCTGAAAGAGAACCTCATAAGAACCATTATTGCCAAGTTTGGTTGCAACTAGCCTTGTAGTTTCATAGAAGAAGATTTTTGAAATTCAGCCCCACCCTTTTCTATTTTTAGTAACAGCAGCCATGTCAGTTGGAAGTCGGAGATGCCGAACATCAGTTTGGAAAGTGGTTTCTGGGGAGTTGACGAAAAAGTAAAATTTCCATAGGCTCAATGTTAAACTAAGTCCAGCCATGTAGGCCATGTTGGATCGCGTTCGGGGAAACCAAACACAAACTTTAAAAGGGGCAACCCAAGGACTATTCCACCAAATGTTAAAATTCCCATAGGGTCCAAGGTTAAACTATGTCCAACCATGGCAGCCATTTTGGATGGCACCCCGGAAAACCAAACACAAATTTAAAAGGGGACCATCCAAGGACGATTCCACTTAAGTTTGGTTTAAATTGGTTTAGTGGTTTCAGAGGAGTTGACGAAAAAGTAAAATTCCCATAGGCTCAATGTTAAACTAAGTCCCGCTATGGTGGCCATGTTGGGTGGCGTTCGGGGAAACCAAACAAGATTTTTAAAAGGGGTCACCCAAGGACCATTCCACCAAAGTTTGGTTCAAATTGGCCTAATGGTCTCAGAGAAGATAACGAAAATGTTAAAATTCCCATAGGGTCCAAGGTTAAACTATGTCCAACCATGGCAGCCATATTGGATGGTGCCCGGGAAAACCAAACATATTTTTTAAAGGGGACCATCCAAGGACCATTCCACTTAAGTTTGGTTTAAATTGGTTCAGTGGTTTCAGAGGAGTTGACGAAAAAGTAAAATTCCCATTATAGAATGATTGTACATGTGATGTAGATGCGCAATAAAGTTTTAAAATTTTGATTTCTCTCGTGGGGCGAGATTTGGGACCGAAAATGAGCGAATTTTCAAAAAATGCTTAGTTTTCAAGGGTAAATACAAATGAGAAAATGTGCAAAACCACCACGCTTTTATTAATTTCCATGCGGTTCTTGCATCGTGGTTGAAATTGAGCTTGATAAATAACACTGCAAAACTTTTCAAGACCATTTTCCCATTTCCTGAGTGCGTGGCAACCCTGTCTTGTTTATGCTTGTGATGTAAACTCTTCTTTCATTTTTCAATTTACACATGTATGCATTTTATTTCTATACTTCTATACAGTATTGTCATGCACCATAAGCAGATGCGCAATTAGGTTTTGGAATTTAAATTTTCTAAAACTGGGTCACACAGGGGTCGAATTTCAAAAATGGTCAATTTAATGTTGTGACCTAAACTCCTTCATTTTTCAGTAAATGCATTTTATTTCTATACAGTAGTCATATGTAGATGCACAATAATGTTTTAGAATTTTAATTTTCTTAAATTGAGGCCCTAACAATGCGAACCATTGGAATTTATCCCTCTTTCTAATCTTTCATGAAAACATTTTTCCACACATTATTTCAAAGTTATTTTAGTTGCCAATTATATTTATAAATATTTTTTTACAACACTCTGCTACATAATATCTTTAATGATGTAACTATAAAAAGTTGGTTTATCATCAGCCTTGATATCTTTTTGGCCAAATGAAAAAATATGTGTGGTTTCTGTTACCCTACCTACCCTAAAAAAAATTTGGACATTTTTCAATAAGCACTGTTAAAGTCTAAATGTCTCTACCATCATGACTATAGATTCTATGTTAAAAAAAATTGCAAAATAAAAAAAAATCCCCACCTACCAACCCTATTTTTCATCTTGATGTGACATGAACTGCGCTTACTTTTTTACTTGGCCTGATTTCAGGGCTCGACAATAACGCTTGTCCGATTGTCCGGTACCAGCTGAAAATTCCGTCAGACAATCAACTTTGACTTGGTACTTGTCCGATGGGACAAGTAAAAAAATTCTGAAAGAAGGACTTAGAAATAAAAATATTCATCGGAAACCTTCCAATTTTTAATTTGAAATTCAGATTATGGTAGCGAGAATTATCGGTAAACCTTACATGCATAGGGATGACAAAATTATTTTATTTTCGATTTCACTTTCGAGGGAGAAATATATACCGTGGAATGAATTTCACTGTTCTTCTATTTAATCTGAATCGCGTAAACGTTTTATCAGGCGGAATAAATATGAATGTAAGTGCGTGTCACAATTAACAGTGAGCGGAGTTAATGTAAATAAATTACGATAAATGGATGTCTCAAAATTCGGGTTGACATGTTCAAATACGGCCAAAAAGAAAAATAAAGATGATTTAGAGACAAAAGAGAGAAAAAAAGTATGAAAGAAAAAGGGAGAGAAATTTTCAATCCAACTGGATTGAAGAATTTCCAGGCGTTGTATATGAAGTCGTTGAAGTCATTTTATTATTTTAGAAACCTTTCTTAAAGCGACTTTACATATCAAACTCAATTTTCGGACAAGTGTCAAATCCTTCCGGACAAGTTGATTTAAGAAAGCACTTGTCCAAAGGGACAAGTTAAAAAAATTGTTATTGAAGAGGCCTGGATTTATAAACTTGTATAACTTACTTCGACCAGATTCTGGTCTGAATAAACAAAGAATCTTTTTCTTTAAGTCTACTGCACGTCCTATCTCATATCCAACTCCCAAAGATGGCTGTGTCACCTCAGCTACCAAATCTGTGAAAATATTATCAAATTACTTCATTTATTTCAAGTTTTCCCATTTCAATAAAGAAATATGCCTTTAAAATTCAATCATGTACCAAAAATATATTTCATGTCTGCTCTTATATTTTACTTACACATAAACATTTATCATGCAAGCTAAATCTTCTACATGTTATCAATGAATGGCCAAGGGGAAGCAAATCTAACACTTCCTAGTTTGTTGATTCAGATTTTACAAATATGCCAGATTTAAATGAAGGCATTTAAGAAACAGATCATCATATATAACTGTATACCTTTGAAATTCTTTTCGACATTATTCATTACAGGGCATAATGTAGACTTCATCCAATAGAGGAAAGACTTCTCTCACCAAGACAGAATTGGAAGAAGTGAGAGATTCATTAGAAGTAAATCTACATGTATCACTGATCGACACAAAATTAATGGCTTGTATATAACAATAAGAAAAGACAAATTCTATGTTAACGTTGTATCTCATGATCAGTCTAAGCTGTCTGGACTCATTATTGAATATTTCCTTATTTTTTATTTTCACAAATCTCATCTGATTTTTTCCCAAACTTTGATTTTTATATTGCATTAGTTCTGTGGATAAAGCACCTGGCAAATTAAAATATAATTAATGTTAATCTCCTTTACTGGTTATCAATCACACAATATGATAACCCACTAATAAAAATTACTAGTCCCTGGAGGTTGGACTAGTGGTATTTTCAACCACTGGTTACTGTTTGGAGCTCATAAAGCTAATAACGAGACTTTTTTCTGTTAGAAAATCTGTTTAAAATAAAACAACAAATCATATTTAACTTGTAAATGCAGGACCCAATTTAAATAAAGAAATGAAAATTTACGTTGCTTTTTAAAAATATTTTAATTAATTAGAATTTGCTAAGGAACTATGGCCTAAAGGAGGCAAATCTGACAGATTTGATAAATATGTCAGATTAAGATGAAGGCATTTAAGAAACGTTTGCACGAAAAGTAACTTAGATTATGCCTTCATCAGAAAATTTTAATGTAAAATTAATCAAGGAATTATGTCAGCAGTCAATATGAATACAATAATGCTGATTGTGAGTGTTGAAACATGTCTTCAGTCCTCATAGACTTAATTAAATTATAAATATAGGGATGTTAAAGCTCAACGGGTTACCAAATTTTTATCGAGCCTATCACTTCAATTTTCAGAATCGAATAAAGATATATAGTCCTGGCAATAGGGATAATCCTACTGCATTTACTGAAGCTGGCAAATTTATGTACCCTGAAATATTTTGCCTAGTACTTAGACCTAACCGTAACAGGCTTGTAAATTTTCAGTAGTGAAATGTGAGCGTGTCCATGAAATTTCAACCCCTGAATAACGTAAGAAAATATGGTTTGTTAAAAATTTTACAGTTCATTAAATCTTATTTAAATTACATGTAACAAGCACAATCTCTTACATCATTTTATGACAAATGATTAAAATATGTCAATTTGTAAAGTAAAAAAAATCCCTACCTAACTATCCTATTTTTTTTTTATCTTGATAAAACTGGAACTATAATTATTTTTTAATTCGACTTAATAAAGGAACTCCATAATTTTTTTTATTTCACTTAACCTTTTCAAGGTCAAGAATATTCTGTCTAATTTCTATTTAAATTAAATTCACAGACCAAGTGCAATGCAATAATCACCTTAAATAAAGACTAATTCAGTGAAGCTTGTAACACTCTTTAGATTGTTTCAGGGTAGTTGACATTGCTCTTGTATTTCCTTTCATTTATAAAACATAACAAATTCAAAGCATGAGATGACCGCAACATGTTGACAGTTAAACAATTAAAGCAAGTGTGAACACACTATTATGCTTGACCCCATTAAGTGTTGGATATTATAATATACATTACACAGAAATATTGGACCTACATGTACCAAAAAGCCAGAAAAATAACAAAAATTTAGAAATCCAGCTACAAATTTTTTTTGCCACTTTAACCCCCTATATCTCGAAAACTATAAAAGATAACACAAAGCTGTTGATACACTACTAAAAACACTCATCAAGATAAATTAAAAGAAAAAAATTCTATTCGAAATCAAATTAAATTTTTTTAAGATTATTCCAAAATTGCTTTAACTTTGACCCCTTGTATCTCAGAAACAATAAAAGATAGACATTTTTTTTTACATACTAATGAAAGCACTCCTGAAGTTGTATTAAGAGAAAAAATCCCCATAAGAAAAATAAAAAAATTTGCATATGAAGCCACATTGCTTTTTGGCCCTTTAACCCCTTATACCTCAAAAACCATAAAAGACGGAAGAAATCTATTGACATACATTGTACAACTAGAAGCATCAAGCTAATTCTGGCCCTCTTTTATCTCTGCAACAACAAAAGTTAGACAAAAATGTGTGAATTAACTTTTATTATATTTCGTATGGCAAACCATTTAAAAAAATCATCAAAATCGGATAAGAAATAAAAAAGTTTTGAAACTTAATGTGTGTCCCTTTTACTGCCCCTTGTATCTCTAAAATGGTAAGATATAGAAGAAACAGATCGAAGAAATTTTCCCGTTTTCATCAAGAAACATTAACTAGAGGCTCACCAGAGCCTGTATCGCTCACCTGGAGTCTGGTTTTCATTGGACAATTAATCAACTATTTGACCAAGTTTGTTGCAATTGGTTCAATTGTTCAGGGAAAATTTATTTGACAAAAAAGGGCAATAACTCCGAAATGGGTTTTGGGATTTCCTTTAAAATTTCAGGGTAGGTAGACCTCAACATGGCAAATATTTTTCAGATTTACATTTCACTTCTATCTCAAATAGTTTTGGAGATAAATGACGAAAACTGTTAAATTTTGAAAATTTGACGAAAAAAGGGCAATAACTCCTAAACGGGTTTAGGAATTTCCTTCAAAATTTCAGGGTAGGTAGATATTGTCATGCTGATCAATTTTACACCATGTCAGATTTTTGATATCTGTAACGGTTTTTAAGTTATAAGCCAAAAACAACACATGCACCCCTATATTCTATTTTTAGCTATGACAGCCATGTTTTATGTCAGATCAAAATAAATTGAGGATAGTTTGTAGAGGATATGTCATAGATCATTCCTATCAAGTTTCAAACCAATCGCCCCAGCGGTTTCAGAGGAGAAGATTTTTGAATGAAAAAATTTTGAAAATTTGACAAAAAAGGGCAACAACTCCTAAATCGGTTTTGGGATTTCCTTTAAAATTTCAGGGTATGTAGACCTCAACATGGCAAACATTTTTCAAATTTACATTTCACTTCTATCTCAAATAGTTTTGGAGATAAATGACGAAAAATGTTAAATTTTGAAAATTTGACTAAAAAAGGGCAATAACTCCTAAATGGGTTTTGGGATTTCCTTCAAAATTTCAGGGTAGGTAGATCTTGTCATGCTGATCAATTTTACCCCATGTCAGATTTTTGATATCTGTAACGGTTTTTAAGTTATAAGCCAAAAACAACACATGCACCCCTATATTCTATTTTTAGCTACGACGGCCATGTTTTATGTCAGATCAAAATAAATTGAGGATCGTTTGTAGAGGACATGTCATAGATCATTCCTATCAAGTTTCAAACCAATCGGCCCAGTGGTTTCAGAGGAGAAGATTTTTGAAAATCAGCCAATCAGAAACAAGAATTGCCTCTGGTGGCCATGTTTCTTGACCAATCAGAACTAAATGAGGAAACTTTGTTGAGGACCTTCCATACACCACTCATGCAAAGTTTGGTTGGAATTGGCCAAATGGTTTCTGAGGAGAAGATGTTTGAATGAAAAGCTAACGACGGACGGACGACGGACGGACGACGGACGACGGACGATGGACGGACGACGGACGCAAAGTGATGGCAAAAGCTCACCCTGGCCATAGCCAGGTGAGCTAAAAACCAAAAATCTTATAAAAATTCAAAAATTTACAAAATTATGAAAAAACCTTTGATGACCCCCAGAAACTAGAGGCTCTCAAGCGCCTGTATCGCTCACCTGGATTTAACTTTTCACGTTGAGCAGGACTAAAAATTAAAGTGTTTGTCAATTTGGCTGGTTTTTCTACAAGGTTCTATGTTAAACTAAGTTCAGCTGTGGCAGCCATCTTGGTTGACTGTCCAGGTCAATGGACAAATTTCTAAAAGAGAACCAACTAAGGACCATTACTGCTAAGTCTTGTTCCAACTGGCTAAGTGGTTTCTGACAAGAAGATTTTTAAATGAATTTTCCCGTAGAGTCCTATATTAAACTAAGTTTGGCTGTGGTGGCCATCTCGGTTGATAATCCGGTTGATGGGACACAACTCTGAAAGAGGACCATCTAAGGACCAATGCTGCCATTGGCCCAGCAGTTTCAGATGAGAAGATTTTTGAGTGAATTTCACATAGGGTCCTATGTTAAAATAAATCCGACTGTAGCAGCCATCTTTGTTCACAGTCCATGAAATCAGACATTTCTGAAAGAGGACCTCCTAAGGACCAAGTCTGGTCTGGTTCCAGTTAGTCAAGTGATTTCAGACAAGAAGATTTTTCAATGAATTTTGCCATAGGGCCCTATATGTTAAACTAAGTTCTGTTGTGGCGGCCATCTTGGTTGACATCTGGGTCATCGGGCACAATTCTGAAAGAGTACTATCTAAGGACCATTATTACCAAGTTAATTTCTAATTGGCTTAGTGGTTTCAGGTAGGAAGATTTTTGAGTGAATTTCCCATAGGGTCCTATGTTAAACTAAGTTCGGCTGTGGCAGCCTTCTTTGTTCACAGTCCAAGAAATCCAACAAATTTCTGAAAGAGGATCGGACCTCCTAAGGACCATTGCGGCCAAGTCTGCTTCCAATTGGTCTAGTGGTTTCAGACAAAAAGATTTTTAAATGAATTTTCTCATAGGGCCCTACGTTAAACGAAGTTCGGTTGTGGCGGCCATCTTGTTTGACAGTGCGGGTCATCAGACATATTTCTGAAAGGCAACCTCCTAAGGACCATTACTGCCAAGTTTGGTTCCAACAGGCTCTGTAGTTACATAGAAGAAGATTTTTTAAATTCATCCCCCTCCCCTTTCTTCTATTTTTAGTAACAGAAGCCATGTCGGTTGGAAGTCAGGATGCCGGACATAATTTTGGAAGGGGGCTACCCAAGGACCATTCCACCAAAGTTTGGTCCCAAATGGCCCAGTGGTTTCTGAGAAGAAGATCTTTAAAGTAAAATTTACACCAAATGCCGTCTTTGAAGGGCCAATACTCCTATAAGGGGTCAATAAATGATTTTCGTCATGTTGACTTATTTGTAGATCTTACTTTGTTGAACATTTTTGCTGTTTACAGTATGTCTTTGTCTATAATAATATTCAAGATAATAACCTAAAACTGCAAAATTTCCTTAAAATTAAGAATTCAGGGGCAATAACCCAACAATGGGTTAACAGATTCGTCTGAAAATTTTATGGCAGGTAGATCTTGACCTGATGAACATTTTTACCCCATATCAGTTTTGCTCTAAATGCTTAAGTTCTTGAGATATAAAACAAAAACTGCAGTTTACCCCTATGTTCTATTTTTAGCCATGTTGGCCATATTGGTTGGCAGGCGGGGTCATCGGACATATTTTTAAAACTAGATAGCCTAATGATGCTTGAGGCCAAGTTTGGTTGCATTTGGTCCAGTAGTTTCAGAGGAGGAGATTTTTGTAAAAGTAAACGGACCAGGGACGAAGACGGACGCCAAGTGATAAGAATACTGTATAGTCAGTGTGATACCGTGATTTTCCACTTTCCACAAGTGGACACCACTCAAATCCCACCACTTCCTGTCCACTAAAAATAGCGAGGTCCACTCAAAATTTGAGTGGACATTTGTGGAAAGTCAGTAATTGCATACCATAATACATATAAACTGTTTCTACAAAATATATATTAAATGAGAAATACTCATAATTAAATAATCATACTTTATTATTTTATATATTTTTTTTTCATTTCTTATTGCTTAGCAAATATTTAAGTGTTAAAACTAAGTACTGTCCACAAATGTCCACTCAAATTTTGAGTGGTGTCCACTAATTTTAGTGGGCATCCTTTATTTAGTGTGGACTCCATACCGTGCAGAATGCAGGGAAAATCACAGTTCCAACCTGACTGTACTGTAGCTCACTTGACCCTTTGGGTCAGGTGAGCTAAAAAACAGGAGGAGCTAGATTTCCCAAAATCAATTCCAACCTGTATTTCTTATGGGGAACCATTATGGTAAAATATTATAAGGATGTAAAAGTAAATGAGTGGAAACCTAACTGTCTACAGACGACAACAGGCTCATACAAAATACATCCCCAAATATTTGTGGCATTATAAACAAGAAGCTGCCCGATTGACAACAAACATGATTAGGATTCAACCGCATTACTGCCTGCCACTAATTAAACATTGCCAAACTATTCACTAGAATTTTTTTCCACTTTAAAATTAGGTTAAAAATCTTCCATTAAACTTACAGTCTGCCTGGTTTAGCCATTCCATGTCTCGATCATGAATTCCCTTTTCATCCAATGTCTGTTCCTCTGAAATAATTATTTTAACAGTGTAATGAATATACGAATACATATATTATAAAAGAATGATTTATCTTCCAGACATGCTAATAGATAAGCACAGAGGATTTTTACACTGCACAATTACAAAATTATTGGTACCTTCATTTTTAGAGGCACAGATTACACATATACATCTAAATAATTTTTATATTACATGTATATTCCATTTGCAATGAACTCTACCTGAAATAATCAGTGATTACCAAGGTCTTTTGCCTTTTATTGGACATTTGGTCCAGTAAAGGTGGGGCCTTTACTGGCCAAACCATTTCTTACTGGACCAAAAAAAATTAAATTGAACTAGTCATTACCCCTTTGTTGTCATCGTATGATAATTAAACCATTCCCGGTTAATCATCTATTTTTTGTTGAATTTACAGGCCGTCTATTCTACTCGTATTGTTTAGTTTTTGCCTTTTAGATTCCTCGGTTTCACAGTTTTTTCTTTTGAACTTTTTACCAGGGAGAGCTCCCTGTACGTACTGAAGGCTCATCATTTTTTTGTTTAAATTCAATGTCAAAATTCTGCTTGTAAATCTGTTATGTGATTCTTCCTTTCAAACACAGATAAGATAATGAATTAAGAACGACCCGTTCACCAATAAATGTAACCACCAAACCGGAAAGGTGAAGACGCATGGAAGCTAAAAATAGATTAGGTGTTTACCAGGCATTGATGACAATATTAGCATATAGAGACAACGAAAACATCGGGCAATAAGATTTCTTAAATTAAATAGTACATGTAATGTCAACTGATTATTTTTAGGATTAATTTACTGGTCCAACACCAATTTTATTGGACTTTTGCCAATGTCCAACAGACCTTCGGCATGACTGCTTAATTTTACCTTTTTCAATTGTTGTACTACCAACATGCTCTGTAAGAACTGTACCATATTTCTTAAGTTGTTCTATCAGTCTGGCATATAAATCTGCATCGTCTCTGCCTGCACGAATACTACCAGCAAAATATATCTTCCTGGACATAATGCTTCTACAATTTAAATATAATAGTATTAATATGGAAATATTAGATTTTATTATTCATTTTGTGAAATTTATAACATTTTTTCACCAGTCTAGGTGAACATACCTTATAAGCAAGCAAAGCATGCCTATTAGTGTAATTTCAGAAAAATTGTGGCAGCACATCTGGATAGAGAAGTGATCTGAAGTGCTTTACACACTAAAATGTTTCGTTAACATTGGACACCCTCACAAACCTCACACAGACTTTATAATTTCCATGTGACAACAGAAAGCAAATAAATAAAGAAAAATCTTCCCTGAAGATAGTAATGGGTTCCATTTTGGGATGAATACTTATCGCACATGACAGATTGAATACGAATGACAATGTGTAATCATTTCATTTTCTTTCAGTACTTACAAAACGCCTTATTTTCCCGCGATTTTCAATATGCATTCGGAAATCAAGTCCGAATGTAAAGAAAAAGTATAAATAATCCGTCAACAGAGTTTATAATAATTCCGGGCAATTTGCAAGATGAGATATTTATTTATATACCTCGTTTTGCGCCTGTGGTATTATATGTTGCTTTAAATTATTTTTATCTACATGCTATGTTGCTTTATGTATATAGATTGTTTTCCATCGATCGATTGATTACCCATGATGAAAAAAAAATCTAATTCTGTGCATTTCCACTCAAAACAAAACCAATTTTAATCATAACATTATTTGTGTGTTTTATATTAACATAAAAGAAACAGGAAGGCAGGAAAGACAGATTAATGCCGCAGGGAAACAGGAAATTTTAAAACGGCGTGAAAGACTCTGTCAACATTGCTCACTTGGATTAGTAGAAGATGAAATTCACTTCATGCTTATATGTCCCCTATATGAACAAAACAGGGAAATATTTTTAAAAAGTCTCTATGATCCTCTATGACATTTACCCAAACTTATCAATTTTGAATGTTACATGTCTGAGGGGGTGGAAAGGGTATTGGGAGACAGGGAGAAAGGGGGCGGGAGAAAGGAGAAAGGGGGCGGGAGAAAGGAGAGAAAGGGCGGGAGAATGGAGGGAGAACTATCAAAGGGAGACGAGCTTTAATGTTGAAAAAAAGAGGTAAAAAAACGAAAAAACTGGATACTAAATGTTCTAATAAATGGACAAATCTTTGCAAAAAGGCAACATTTATATTTCCCAAACCATTTTTGCCATTTCCGATCATTTCTAGAAATCATCCTTTCAAAACGGAATTATCTCTCCGTTACGTTTTCCTTTTTAGCTCATCTGGCCGAAGGCCATGTGAGCTATTGCCATCACTTGGCGTCCGTCGTCGTCTGTCGTCGTCCGTCGTCGTCGTTAACAATTTTTCAAAACTCTTCTCCTCTGAAACTACTTGACCAATTGGAACCACACTTGGTATGAATGTTCTTTGGGGTATCCTGCATAGAACTGATGTATGGATTTTTGATCCGTCGAAAAACATGGCCGCTGTTACTAAAAATAGAACATTGGGGTCAGACAACAGTTTTTCGCAAATATCTCAAAAATAATTAGGTTACGGCAAATTCTGGCAGTTTGAAAGTGTTCAGCATGATGAGAGCTACCTGTGTGGTGATTTTCGTGAAAATCTGTCAACTGATGTTAGAGTTATTGCCCTTTTTTGACATTTTTGGCTGTTTTTTTATGTTATTATTTCAAAAATCGTCTTCTCTGAAACTACTTGACTAATTAGAACCAAACTTGGTATGAATGTTCCTTGGGGTACCCTGCATAGAACTGATATGGGGATTTTTGATTCGTCGAAAAACATGGCCGCTGTTACTAAAAATAGAACATAGGGGTCAAACAACATTTTTTCGCAAATATCTCAAAAATAATTAGGTTACGGCAAATTCTGGCAGTTTGAAAGTGTTCAGCATGATGAGAGCTACCTGTGTGCTGATTTTCGTGAAAATCTGTCAACTGATGTTAGAGTTATTGCCCTTTTTTGACATTTTTGGCTTTTTTTTATGTTATTATTTCAAAAATCTTCTCCTCTGAAACTACTTGACTAATTAGAACCAAACTTGGTATGAATGTTCCTTGGGGTACCCTGCATAGAACTGATATGGGGATTTTTGATTCGTCGAAAAACATGGCCGCTGTTACTAAAAATAGAACATAGGGGTCAAACAACATTTTTTCGCAAATATCTGAAAAATCACTAGGTTACGGCAAATTCTGGCAGGTTGAAAGTGTTCAGCATGATGAGAGCTACCTGTGCGCTGATTTTCGTGAAAATCTGTCAACTGATGTTAGAGTTATTGCCTTTTTTGACATTTTTGGCTTTTTTTATGTTATTATTTCAAAAATCTTCTTCTCTGAAACTACTATTCAAAATCAAATGAATCTTGGTAAGATTGTTCCTTAGGGTATCCTGCAAAAATTTAATGCTTGGATTTTTGATTGGTCGAAAAACATGTCCGCCCTTACTAAAAATAGAACATAGGGGTCAAAATGCTATTTTTTGCTATTTTTTCCTGAATTATAGAAAGAAAATGAAGATGAAAGCTACTTTCAAGGTAAAAATGGTATCCCGAGTTGAATGGTGATGATGAAAGTTTGTTTCGGACGGCCATTTTTCCCGCCATTTTTTACACTTCCTCGGATTTCAACAACATTTTGTTTTTAAAGTAAACATGGTATCCTTAATGTATGGTGATGATGAGAATGTTGTATAACAATGATTAAACTTCATAATATGTGAGCTTTCAATTGCCATCACTTGGTGTCCGTCATCATTGTTGTTAACAAATTTTCAAACATCTTCTCCTCTGAAACTATTAGGGGGATTTGGATGAAACTCTACAAAATGACAGATGAGTTAAGCATGGTTTATTGGATAAAAACCAACAGCTTAGTCAATATGATCAAAGATCAAGCATAATAGAAAATAAAAAGCCTTAACCCACAATTTTTACATAATTTCTTTCAAACATTTTTAAAACGAAGACAACATATAGACCAAAAGATTTATACTTTTATTTGAAGATGAATTAAAGCTTGTATTTTGTATTGTGAATCATCAGATTGATCATGACTGTATCTTAATCAAGCAAAGGGAGAACTCATGCCCATTTCTTGAAAGGCTTTTAAAGGTATTTTCAGCATTTTACATGACCTTTAATACTCAGTTTAATTTACAACAAACATTAATATATTAATTTAGTTTATAGTGCATTGTTTGCCAGATGAGCGATTCAGGCTCTTGAGAGCCTCTTGTTAAAATGCCCCCATCATTTCCGGTTTGCCTTCACATGTGGGTATCTGTTTCCTCTAAGTATTTGGCGATCTTCTACAAATTTAAAAAGAAGGGATGCTGACAATGTCAGAGTGATACATTCCCTCCTCTAAACAATATTACATGTACTTAACGCGTTTTCCGGGTCACCTTAAAATATTTACGTTATCCACTTGACCATACAAAGTAAGGTCTTCTCGAGGACAGGGAAAAATAGAGATGACACAATAAAAAACTATGTCTAATTTCATGATCCTCATACATGACCATACATATCAAAAATGAGTTTCTTGACATTGGGGCATGCACAATGCACCATTGACAACATTCCAACATTGTGTATTAATTTGCGTACGAGTCGGAGGCAGGCCTTGTTCGTAAAATCAGTATATGCTTTAATAAAGACCTATGCCACCTATATATGGTCATATATTAATTCAAATTTGTATTAAAATCGATTGATCTGAAAAAAGACGGTTGTTAAGGTGGGAGATGGAAGCAGAGGGGCGGGAGAAAGGAGAGAGGGGGCGGGAGAAAGGAGAAAGGTACCCCCCTTTCCACCCCCTCATGTCTGTTCCTCTGGATTATGTCTAATGAAGTCGCAAGATTTATAAATTCTTTATCCGAATATTTAATGTCAATTTATTCTGTTAGAAATGCCACATAAAAATATATATATATATATATATATATATATATATATATATATATATATATATATATATATATATATATATATATATATATATATATATATATATATATATGTGTGTTTACCATAGAGTGGTTGATTTACAGTGTAACTCTCCTTTATACTTTTGGTTGTGTCTTGGCTGATTCTACAATGTTTATTATACTATTTGTTTTTGCTGTCTCATATTGTTTGTTCTCTAATCAACAATAATCAGTATGCGAGGTGTATGTATGTTATGAATGAGAGTATGAGTCTCATTTGTTTTAATTATTACACCTGCAAGGGCCCTGTGATTAGGAAATAAAGTATTTGATTTGATTTGATTCCATTTGATTTACTCTTCTTACATTTCAAATCTCTGTAGACATGGTAGAGGTTGTTTGAAGGCAACACCACTGTCGTGATCTCGATCTGAAAATTGACAGATTATCAGTGCAGAAGATGCAGTTTCATAGCCTTTTTAAATCTCCTTTTGAGGTTTTGAATATTGAATTTTAATTGTCATAATCGAAGTTAAATATGAAATAGTCCGAGGATTCTGCATTGCTTTTAACCCAATGTTAAAATTCCTAAGTTCCAATCTCTTCTGGTGCCAAAATATCTGAATTAAGCCTGGTAATTAATTCATGTAATTTTTTAAGTTGAATAAATTGTTTTTGTTCTTTTCCTGACCCTTATAACTATATTGTTTACAGTGAGATATACAGCAAAAGATGCCCAGAAGAAAGAAAATAAACTGGAAATACCATTAGATACGAATAATTCGTGAGTAAAAAATACGGATGCAAAGATAAAATTAAAAAAATATTAATAAGACAAAAAAACACGGAAACACACACAAAGTAACTAAAGAAAATAAAAACAATTCAACTTCAAAAAAAAAAAAAAAAACCGGCAGTGACATCAAGTACTCCTAGGCTGAAAGGATACTTTTGCTAGCTCCATTAGCGACACAAAGCAAACTAGAACTAGGATTATTATTACATAATTTAATATACTCCAGCCGAGTTTGGGCTTCTTTCTTTTTTACTTTTGTCAACTTCAATCCACATTTCCTTTAGACATGTTCTTAAAAGTTCTTTGTAAAGTTGAGAAATATTTTAAAAATTACCCTTGATGTAATATTTATAAATTTCATCCACATAATCATTGATTAATGGCTGAAAATGATTACAGAAAGTTATAATAACTATTGTTAATTACTGATTGTTAAAAAATCATCGTTTGTACGTATGGTACGCCGTTTTTATATTTATTCAAATTCCAAGATATCTTATTTATTTAACAAGATATCTTATTAAGTATTAAGATATCTTTAATTTTTATAAGATATCTTATTTAATTTGAAAGTAAATAAGATATCTCTATAAGTTAATAAGATATCTCTATAAGTTTATTAGATATCTCTATTAGTTTATAAAATATCTCTATTAGTTTATAAGATATCTTATTAAGTAAATAAGATATCTCTATTATTAACTATATAAAAGATATCTTATATAGTTAATAAGATATCTTATAAATTAATAGAGATATCTTATTAACTTATAGAGATATCTTATATATTTAATAAGATATCTTTATAACCAGTTAAATAAGATATCTCTATAAGTTAATAAGATATCTCTATAAGTTTATAAGATATCTCTATTTGTTTATAAGATATCTCTATTAATTTATAAGATATCTCTATTAGTTAATAAGATATCTTATACATTAATAGAGATATCTTATAAACTAAAAGATATATCTTATGAACTTATAGAGATATCTTATAAACTAATAGAGATATCTTATAAACCTATAGAGATATCTTATTAAGTATTAAGATATCTTTAATTTTTATAAGATATCTTATTTAATTTGAAAGTAAATAAGATATCTGTATAAGTTAATAAGATATCTCTATTAGTTGATAAGATATCTCTATTAGTTAATAAGATATCTTACTTCTTTATAAAGATATCTTTTAAACACATATTTTATTAGATATCTTATAAAGCTTATAAGATATCTTATAAACTAATAGAGATATCTTATTAACTTATAGAGATATCTTATATATTCAATAAGATATCTTTATAACCAGTTAAATAAGATATCTCTATAAGTTAATAAGATATCTCTATAAGTTTATAAGATATCTCTATAAGTTTATAAGATATCTCTATCAATTTATAAAATATCTACATTAATTTATAAGATATCTCAATTAGTTTATAAGATATCTTATTTAACTAAATAAGATATCTAGAAATTGAATAAATATAACAACGGCGTGCCATATGTAAGCTTGTTTTAGGGACGAGACCAAAAGTTCAATGTAGGATAAAAAACCTAATTCACAGAGTTCTTTCACTGACCCCCCCCCCCCCCCCAACCCCGTTTTAACTTAATTTGGGCTAAATCGATAGACCAATATGGGCATATGCTTTGAGAGTATACTTTTTGTATCATGGGTCCTTTTTTTCCTCAACAATGAGTGTTTGTTCTGTATATTGACTTGGACATCACTTGAATCCGTATTTTTCAATCCGAAGGATAAGGGACGAGATCAAAAGTTCAATGTAGGATAAAAAAACTTAATTCAGATAGTTTGGGGGTGGGGGGTAAAATCGCTGCAAGTTTTGTTATCCTACATCGATTTTCAGATTGAAAAATACAGATTCAAGTTCAGCCTTAACATATGTTTGGACTTTTAAAGCAAATAAAAGCCATCATACATACATTGTTGAGGAAAAACAGGACCCATGATACAAAAAGTATACTCTCAAAGCATATGCCCAGAGGGGGGCGGGGTGGGGGGATCAGTGAAAAAACTATGTGAATAAGTTTTTTATCCTACATTGAACTTTTGATCTCGTCCCTAACAAAACGGTTCCTCCCTAAAAAGTCTTGTATTTTGAAAATGTCGGGCAGATTAATATGATTAATGCAGTTATATATTTGTTAGTTTTTGTTTTAGTTTTGGCTTGTTTTGTTGTGTATAATTTATTTATTGACATTTATTGTCATTAACACATATCTGGGCAATAGACATTTAGCAAAGACTTATTCAGACCGTTGCTAGATGGTTTGTTGACAATGTGGCGTGAGATTAAAGGGGTTGAAGGTGTCATTGTCATTTATAGATGGATTACAGCCATAAAAAGGGAATTTCCTTTGCTTAAACGTTTGTCACGTACTACATGTATATATGTATCATATATTTATCCACCATACTCATAATATATCATTTCTTGAAAGTTTCTTGCTAGTCACGGTACATACGTCTGACGGTCAAAAACACAGATATAAAAAAGGGTGTGGATGGGGTTTACAGAACATAAAACAATGCCCTGAAAGTAAAGATAGGAGAATGAGGAATCAGAGTGTGTTATCTTTTCATAACCAATGTAGGCAAGGGAGATAATAAATTTGTCTCCCTTTTAGCCTGAGGACAAAAGGGAGAGAATTTAATTATCTCCCTTACCTACATTGGTTAGGAAAAGATAACTCACCTGTTCGTCATTATATGGTATGATGGTCTAAAATATAAAGAATAATTTAAGAATGTTTAAAGAATTTGAAAAAAAGGTATTGATTACAGAAAATGAGAACTGTACAGACTTAAAAAAACTGCTCTAAAATTGATTTGATATATATTACATTAAATTACTTTAAATGACTTGCACCTTATAACCTTAAAAAACTCAGCTTTGGAATTTTGGCTGATTATTTCAGCCTTACAATTAAATTTTACAGAATAAGCCATTTTCTTGACAAAATAGAGAAAACTTGTACAGAAATTAACTGAATACAGAATGCAAGACTCCCTCAACCAAACCCACATAAAATTTACCGAGAGAACAAATGATGCTTGTTCTATTTACAGTTTACATTTACTTAATATTCTATGGTTGTATACATTGTACTATATCTATTAAACAGCAAAATGGATAACATGAAAGGTCAACAATGTCATACCAATCAATTAACACATTAATTCTTGAATTAAAAGCAAAAATACAGAGGTCAAATAAAAGTTATGATCCAGTGTCTGTAGTGCCGTGGAAATTTAGACGGCGGACAAAATTGTCGTACGATGAGGCGTCCAAAATTTTTTTTCGCCGTCTAAATTTTCCTCATGCCGAACCGTACAACTTTTTTTTCCGCCGTCTAAATTTCCATGGCACTACAGACACTGGGTCATAACGTATTTGTGCGATTTTCTAAGCAATATTTCAATAAGAATAAGATCTGACCTAGATTTGGCTCCATACGAATGTCGCTGGACATTTTAATGTACACATTAATGGACTGCCTACAATGACTTTATTTGGTCATTGTGTACATTTGTTAATCAGCGTGTGTGGTAACAGTCTGTGCATGATTTTATGGATACCGTTGTTTTAAAATAATAAAAAAAAACAAACGTTAATATGTTCATATACGATGAAATTTGTGTTATTTCAAAGCATAATATCCAAACCTGATATAAAATATGTGTTTTCAATCTGATCGAGGACCTTTCTGGCGATTTATTGATTTTTTTAATAATAACTTTATTTGAAATGCAAGTTTATACCCCGAAGGGTTGCACAGCATTGAACAGAAATACATAAAAAAATGTGTAAACAAATACACATATAATGCAGCTGAGTAGTACATGCGCACAGTTCAGGTCGTATTTGAGGAGGTGCTGTGGATGTGCCGGAAGTGACGTTACCGGAAGCAGAAATGACGCCATCAGAAGCGGAAGTCACGTGACCGGAACCGGAAGTACCGGAAGTGATTTGCGCGCATGCGCAACCGGAAGTGATGGAATTTCCCGCCATTGGTTTTGACGCAAGTCACGTGTTGGGACCCGGACGTGTCATCTACGCATGCGTGACCAGAACCGGAAGTGATTTGCGCGCATGCGCAACCGGAAGTGATGGGTTTTCCCTATGATTTGTTTACGGAAGTGACGCAAGTCACGGACCGGGATGTGCCATGCTTGACCAGAACTCAGATTGAATTATCTCCCCTTTCCCGCACTTCTCGGTCGTCTCTGGATATTTCATCGGTCTCTAGGGTCTGATACCCTCACTGTTATGTCGAAGTCCGAGAGTATACGAAGTACACTATTGGATTATCTCCCCTTATCCGGTTCTTTTCATCTGCGGGTGATGTTTTCTGTGAGGACCAAAGGTAGGATTGGATTATGTCCCCTTACCTCCAAGTGATGCAGTCACCAATAGATCAATGGAGGGGTGTCCTTAGCAACCGCCTTAGAAACGGCGGTCCATTTCATTGCTCTATGATGTACTTCGTTTCTCTTCTCTTGTTCCATCCCGCTCTTCGCTACTCTTTGCTGCTCATCGCTACTCAGGACCTATTTGCGTGCTCATTTCGCTCCTGTTGCTTGTTGCTGTTCGTCATCGCTGCTCTTCTCTTGCTCTTTGCTGCTCATTGCTACTCATGACCTTACTCGCGTGCTCATTTCAGTTTTGGGGCTGCTGCTGCTAGTGGTGGTCGTTTGTCGTTAGTCAAAGATTGGATCTGTGCGAGAGCACCCTTACATCCAGGTCATTTGAAAGGCCACTCTGCATTTATCCAGGCTTGTGACTGGCTTTCATAAGATAGGCTGTATTAATCCTCCTCAAATTTTTAAGGCCACTCTGCACTCTACCACTAAATCAACGAGAGGCGTTTTCGATTCCATTGATACGTGTGTGTTGTTTGACGGTCTTCAAACAACTGACGAAACTGAACAAAACCTCTGATTATATTTTCGTTAAAAGCTTTCCATTGGTGTCATAGAGACGAAGATTGCCCCACACCGTTCGCTGTTCGTCGTTGCTACCGCTGCTGAGGAGGTGAAGGTGGGATTCTCACTGTTTCGTTATAAGTCACCTCTTGGTCTCGTTGATGTAACGATGGACATCAAAGATGGTTGCCCCCATGTAACGAGGACCTGAAGGAGAGCACCCTAATGAAACGAAAATTTCAGAGTCTTTCCGGACAGAAACGAACGTTTACGGATTTCAGTCCTAACCATAACCCTAACTCGAGTTCTAACTCGAGTCCTAACCCCAACCCTAACTTTAATCCTAACCCTAACCCTAACTCTAACCCTAACTCTAGTCCTGCCTCTAACCCTTATTGTAGGCCTGTCTCACACTCCTACTCTAACCGCTCATACCCCACGTCGAAGGTTCACTGGTGTAAGCGTGACAAAAATGAGGCGAACAGTCACGCTTGCTTAGATGAACCACCGACGATGGGGTAATATATCGAATAGGAAAGAGAAAATTCCAGTAATGTTATCAAATGTCCAGTACTGTACCATGGTCACGGATGAAAGCTCCTTAATTGTACGCAAAACCAGGTGGACAGTTAGTCTCCAAAGGTATTATGTAATCGATAGCCATTGCTTTGACATTGAAACGGTTATTGTATAAATCATTAAATGTAAACTTTAAAATTTTGATGTTATAAATTATTCTATTTTGTAAGACTGTTTTGATTATGCAAATTTCCACTTTGGTTGAAGGCTTGCCAAACAAACTCTCTTGGTATTTTTTTTAAATTTTTAATTCTTTATTTGTTTGTCATAATCAGAAAGATTTTGCCACTAATATTTGTGGCAATTTCAGTTAATGAGGTTCTTAGTCTAAGGGAGATAATCATTACAGATTTAGTTTTTTTGTAATAAAACTAAGTTACTAATAGAATTCAATGAAAGTTTTCCATTTCTACTTTTTTTTACAAAGGAAAATTTCTATGATATATGAACTTTCCTCAACACATATATACCAGAGAAAGTATTCTTAACTGAAAATCTAATTGATCAGAAACCCGTTTACCTGACATAATAGTGATTATTCCCCTACATTTTTGTAAAATCAAAACATCATGGCCTGGAAAACAATTCTTTAGAACTATTTCATTTTTACTACATGAGCGGTGCATTTTTTCTAGGGGTTGTACAGAATCATACCAACTATCAACTATGATTTTTACCTGCATTTTCAACTTGGACCTTCAAAAGTCAGATATTTTACATACTTCACTTTCAGATTAATTTTCTTCTGACAACACACATTGTTTGAGAATATACACCTACCATCTGAAAAGATTAACCAAGTTTTTTACCTTGAAAGTAGACAATTGAACCATTTCTGTAAACAACCCTGCAAAGTATCATCAATGAATTCCAAGCAGTTCCCAGCATAAAGAAAGAACACAATTGTGTGTGACTGTGTGGATTAATCACTATGATGCAGGGGTCAAATTAACTTTCAGATGAATTTTATAAAAAGAATCAATTAAAACCATTTTTTGGACTATTATAAATAACAATATAAAAACTTAGACATTATAATTCTTCCGTAAAATATTCTTTGAATATTGATGGTGAATCTGATTCTTTGTAATGTTTTACTAAAAATGTTGATTCGTTCTCAGCCCCTTGTATCATTGCTGATAGTCCTGCAAATAAAACAAATACATGTAGAGTCAACTTGAAAATAAATGCACTATAATTCCTTTTATTATTGCTGGTAACCTTGGCAATGTGTCATAAACTATTAAAATAACTTCAATAAATGGTTAACCTTCAAAAACATCCTTTCATACAAGATTCAACTGAAGTTTAAGTTTATTTGTGTAATCGGTTTCTGAATAGAACATATTACATATGGCAGTCAAACTATCAGGAGCAAAACTATAACCAATTCAAAGAGAGGGATATATCCATATGGCAGTCAAACTATCAGGAGCAAAACTATAACCAATTCAAAGAGAGGGATATATCCATATGGCAGTCAAACTATCAGGAGCAAACTATAACCAATTCAAAGAGAGGGATATATCCATATGGCAGTCAAACTATCAGGAGCAAACTATAACCAATTCAAAGAGAGGGATATATCCATATGGCAGTCAAACTATCAGGAGCAAAACTATAACCAATTCAAAGAGAGGGATATATCCATATGGCAGTCAAACTATCAGGAGCAAAACTATAACCAATTCAAAGAGAGGGATATATCCATATGGCAGTCAAACTATCAGGAGCAAAACTATAACCAATTCAAAGAGAGGGATATATCCATATGGCAGTCAAACTATCAGGAGCAAAACTATAACCAATTTAAAGAGAGGGATATATCCATATGGCAGTCAAACTATCAGGAGCAAACTATAACCAATTCAAAGAGAGGGATATATCCATATGCCAGTCAAACTATCAGGAGCAAAACTATAAACAATTCAAAGAGAGGGATATATCCATATGGCAGTCAAACTATCAGGAGCAAAACTATAAACAATTCAAAGAGAGGGATATATCCATATGGCAGTCAAACTATCAGGAGCAAAACTATAACCAATTCAAAGAGAGGGATATATCCATATGGCAGTCAAACTATCAGGAGCAAAACTATAACCAATTCAAAGAGAGGGATATATCCATATGGCAGTCAAACTATCAGGAGCAAAACTATAACCAATTCAAAGAGAGGGATATATCCATATGGCAGTCAAACTATCAGGAGCAAAACTATAACCAATTCAAAGAGAGGGATATATCCATATGGCAGTCAAACTATCAGGAGCAAAACTATAACCAATTCAAAGAGAGGGATATATCCATATGGCAGTCAAACTATAAGGAGCAAAACTATAACCAATTCAAAGAGAGGGATATATCCATATGGCAGTCAAACTATCAGGAGCAAAACTATAACCAATTCAAAGAGAGGGATATATCCATATGGCAGTCAAACTATCAGGAGCAAAACTATAACCAATTCAAAGAGAGGGATATATCCATATGGCAGTCAAACTATCAGGAGCAAACTATAACCAATTCAAAGAGAGGGATATATCCATATGGCAGTCAAACTATCAGGAGCAAACTATAACCAATTCAAACAGAGGGATATATCCATATGGCAGTCAAACTATCAGGAGCAAAACTATAACCAATTCAAAGAGAGGGATATATCCATATGGCAGTCAAACTATAAGGAGCAAAACTATAACCAATTCAAAGAGAGGGATATATCCATATGGCAGTCAAACTATCAGGAGCAAACTATAACCAATTCAAACAGAGGGATATATCCATATGGCAGTCAAACTATCAGGAGCAAACTATAACCAATTCAAAGAGAGGGATATATCCATATGGCAGTCAAACTATCAGGAGCAAACTATAACCAATTCAAACAGAGGGATATATCCATATGGCAGTCAAACTATCAGGAGCAAAACTATAACCAATTCAAACAGAGGGATATATCTATTTTACAGCCATATTGATGTTATCATAATATCTATTTCCCATATATACTGTATAAGTTCTGCCTAGATCTGATGACAAATAATAACAGCTACTGAAAATATGGTTTGAAAATGTGATTTAGGAGAAACTTAGTTATTCAAATGTAATCTATCACCTTTTGCTTCTTAATATTGCAGAAAGGTAACTTATTACAAATAATAATATGTTAATCCAGATAATCCTTTATCCCCACACTTTCGAAGAAAGTTCGGGGATATAGCGATTGTCTCCGTCCGTCGTACTTTCTTGTGACATCAACTCCTCCACTTTTGGGTTTTAGAATTTTGATTACTAAACAAGGCGTCGACCTTCGAAAATTTGTAATTATACCCGCATTGGGGTATATTGTCGTTGTCTCCGTCACACTTTCTTGTGACATCAACTCCTCATTATCCCCGCACTTTCGAAGAAAGTTCGGGGATATAGCGATTGTCTTCCTCCGTCCATCCGTCACACTTTCTTGTGACATGAACTCCTCTTTCACTTTTGGGTTTAGGAATTTAATTTCTATATAGAATGATTGCATACCACCTGTAGATGCGCAATAAGGTTTAAGAATTTTGATTTTCTAAACAAGGGGCCCACATGGATGAACTTCGAAAATTTTGAATTCAAGCTTGTGACCTGAACTCATCTTTTATTTTTGAATTTATGCATTTTATTTCTATACAGTATTGTCATGCATCATATGCAGATGTGCAATAAGGTTTTAGAATTCTGATTTTCTAAAATTGGAGCGCACAGGGGTCGAATTTAAAAAAAACTGTCAATTTAAGCTTGCGACCTAAACTCCTCTTTCATTTTACAATTTATGCATTTTATTTCTATACAGTATTGTCAGGCAACATGTGCAGATGCGCAATAAGGTTTTAGAATTTTGATTTTCTAGATTTGGGGCCCACAGGGGTTGAATTTCGAAAAACTGTCAATTTAAGCTTGTGACCTAATCTCCTCTTTCATTTTAGAATTTATGCATACTATTTCTATACGGTATTGTCATACACTATATGCAGATGCGAAATAAGGTTTTAGAATTTTGATTTTCAAAACAAGGGGCCCACAGGGGTCGAATTTCTCAATTTAAGCTTGTGACATAAACTTGTCTTTTGTTTTTCAATTTATGCATTTTATTTCTATACAGTATTGTCAAACACCATACCCAGGTGTGCAATAAGATTTTAGAATTCCTAAAATTGGGAGTTTACATGGGTCGAAATTTGAAATTTTGAAGTAAAGCTTGTGACCTTAACTTCTCTTTCAGTTTGCTTATACGTGTATATAGTATTAAATTGTCCTACACTATATTTAGTTGCACATAAGGATTTAGAATATCATTTGATCCAGGGGCTCACACAGGCTAAATTTCAAAAATTGTTGGTTTAAGCTTGTGACCTAAGGCTTTTTCATTTTTCATTAGGTTTATTGATTTAATTTCTTTATAGAATCACTGCATACTATTTTTTGATGGGAATAAGGTATTATATTTTTGACTATAGGTAAGTGGCCCAACTACTTACAGGGGGTGCGGGGATCACTGTTGATTCCGACAGTCCAGAGTTCTAGTTCAGTTTTGGTTATAGCATTTTAATTCCTTCACCGTAGTGTTGCATATATCCTGAAGATGCCCAAAAAGGTTTTAAAATGTTTGATTTTGCTCAACGGGTAAAATGTGGGACCGAATACAAGCGAATTATCATAATATGCTTGTGACATCAACTCCTCATTCATTATTGATGCAAGGCTTCTACATTCATTATAGAATGATTGTACATGTGATGTAAATGCGCAATAAGGTTTTAAAATTTTGATTTCATTCATGAAGCGAAAATCGGGACCGAAAATGATCGAGTTTTCAAAATATGCTTAAAATATTAATTTCTGAGGGATTTTTTATGCTAGGCTTCTGGTTTCTTCATAGGTATATTGTCCATGAAGGACAGATGCAAAAAAAGATGCTCAACACACAATTTTAGATCCCGGCATATAGGAAGTATTATAATTATCAAAATATGCTGTTGAGGATTAAAATAAAGATCTTTGATCCTAAAATAAACTTTGCAAGGTTTATTTTAACTCTGGGTAAGTTTTGTCCTTAACACTAAATTTGCATCAAAATCATCACTTGGATGAATCAAATGTGGGGGTCTGGGTATAACTGTTGTCTCCAACAGTACTCTAGTACTCTAGTCAGGGTTGCCACTCTTTTTCAGACATGAAATTCAAGGGTTTTTTCGGGATTATCAGTAGTTTTCAAGGATAAATACAAATAAGAAATTGTGCTTTTTTGTTGAATTTCCTTTCGGTTCTTGCATCGTGGTTGAAATTGAGCTTGATAAATAACATTGCAAAACTTTTCAAGACCATTTGCATCAAACCTAATCGATATCAGGATTCACTTCTATCAAGTCGCCCCGTATCATCGTTTTCCCGTTCCCTGGGTGCGTGGCAACCCTGTCTTGTTTAAGCTTGTGACCTAAACTCTTCTTTCATTTTTCAATTTACGCATTTTATTTCTATACAGTATTGTCATGCACCATATGCAGATGTGCAATTAGGGTTTAGAATTTAAATTTTCTAAAACTGGGTCACACAGGGCTCGAATTTCAAAAATGGTCAATTTAATCTTGTGACCTAAACTCCTTCATTTTTCAGTAAATGCATTTTATTTCTATACAGTAGTCTCAAGTGCCATATGTAGATGCACAATAATGTTTTAGAATTTTAATTTTCTTAAATTGAGGCCCTAACAATACGAACCATTGAAATTTATCTTTCTTTCTAATCTTTCATGAAAACATTTTTTCACAAGCATTATTTCAAAGTTATTTTAGCTGCTGATAATATTTATAAATATTTTTTAACAACACTCTGCTACTTAATATCTTTAATGATGTAACTATCAAAAGTTGGATTATCATCAGCCTTGATATCTTTTTGGCCAAATGAAAAAATATGTGTGGTTTCTGTTACTCTACGTACCCTAAAAAAATTTTGGACATTTTTCAATAAGCACTGTCAAAGTCTAAATGTCTCTACCATCATGACCACAGATTCTATGTTAAAAAAATTTGCAAAATAAAAAAAAAATCCCTATCTACCAACCCTATTTTTCATCTTGATGTGACATGAACTGCACTTACTTTTTCACTTGGCCTGATTTATAAACTTGTATAACTTACTTCGACCTGATTCTGGTCTGAATAAACAAAGAATCTTTTTCTTTAAGTCTACTGCTCGTCCTATCTCATATCCAACTCCCAAAGATGGCTGTGTCACCTCAGCTACCAAATCTGTGAAAATATTATCAAATTACTTCATTTATTTCAAGTTTTCCCATTTCAATAATGAATCATGCCTTTAAAAATCAATGCAATTTGTATTCAATATGACTTTTTTGGGGGGAGGGGGGGGGGGGGAGAAGGCAAAAAAATCAAATCAGTAAACTGATGGAATAGGATCTGCATTAAGTGAGACTGTCTAACAATGGCTGCTCTTGATTTTTATAATAATTTTATGTAGTATATTTCAAGTCTGCTCTTATATTTTACTTACACAAACACTTCTAAAACTTCCTAGTTTGTTTAATCACATTTTACAAATATGTCAGATTTAAATGAAGGCATTTAAGAAACAGATCATCATATATAACTGTATACCTTTGAAATTCTTTTAGACATTATTTATTACAGGGCATAATATAGACTTCATCCAATAGAGGAAAGACTTCTGGTTATCAATCACACAATAGGAAAACCCACTAATAACTAGAGGCTCTCTAGAGCCTGTATCGCTCACCTGGATTTTAATTTTTCACCTTGAGCAGGACTAAACATTTAAGTGTTGCAGTCAATTTATCTGGTTTTTCTATGGGGTTCTATGTTAAATAAAGTTCGGTTGTGGCAGCCATCTTGGTTGACAGTCCAGGTCAATGGACACATTTCTAAAAGAGAACCATCTAAGGACCGTTATTGCTAAGTCTTGTTCCAACTTGCTAAGTGGTTTCAGACAAGAAGATTTTTGAATGAATTTTCCTATAAGGTCCTATATTAAACTAAGTTCGGCTGTGGTGGTGATCTTGGTTGACAATCCAGATGATCAGACACATTTCTGAAACAGGACCATCTAAGGAACCATGCTGCCAACTTTAGTTCCAAATGGCTGAGCAGTTTCAGACGAGAAGATTTTTGAGTGAATTTCCTATAGGGTCTTATTTAAAACTATGTTCGGCCGTGGCGGCCACACTGGTTGACAGTCCCGGTCATCAGACATATTTCTGAAAGAGGACCAACTCAGGACCATTGCTGCCAAGTCTGGTTCCAATTGGTCAAGCGGTTTCAGACAAGAAGATTTTTCAATGAATTTTCCCATAGGGTCCTATGTTAAACTAAGTTTGGCTGTGGCAGCCATCTTGGTTAACAGTCCAGGTCATCGGACATATTTCTGAACCTCCTAAGGACCATTACTGCCAAGTTTGGTTTCAATTGGCATTGTAATTTCATGAAAGATTTTTTAAATTCATCACCCTTTTTTTTCTATTTTTAGTACCAGCAGCCATGTTCTTGGAAGTCGGGGATGCCGGATAAAAATTTGGAAGGGGGCCACCTAAGTACCCCATGTCAGTTTTGCTCTAAATGCTTTAGTTTTTGAAATATAAGACAAAGACTGCGGTTTACCCCTATGTTCTATTTTTAGCCATGTCGGACACATTTTTTAAATTAGATACCCTAATGATGCTTGTAGCCAAGTTTGGTTCCATTTGGCCCCGCAGTTTCAGATGAGAAGATTTTTGTAAAAGTTAAAGAACGACGACGGACGACGGACCCCAAGTGATGAGAATAGCTCACTTGACCCTTTGGGTCAGGTGAGCTAAAAATTACTAGTCACTGGAGGTTGGACTAGTGCTATTTTCAACCATTGGTTACTGTTTGGGGCTCATAAAGCTAATAACGAGACTTTTTTCTGTTAGAAAATCTGTTTAAAATAAAACAACACATAATATTTAACTTGTAAATGCAGGGCCCAATTTAAATAGAGAAATGAAAATTTACGTTGCTTTTTAAAAACATTTTAAAGAGAATTTGCCAAGGAACTATAGCCTACGGGAAGCAAATCTGACAGTTTTTTTACTAGTTTGTTGATTCAGATTTGATAAATATGTCAGATTAAGATGAAGGAATTTAAGAAACAACGTTTGCATGAAAGGTAACTTAGATTATGCCTTCATCAGAAAATTTTAATGTAAAATTAATGATAGAATTATGTCAGCAGACGATATGAATACAATAATGCTGATTGTGAGTGTTGAAACCTGTCTTCAGTCCCCATAGACTTAATTAAATTATAAATACAAGGATGTTATAGCTCAACGGGTTACTGAATTTTTATAGAGCCTATCACTTCAATTTCAGAATCAAATAAAGATATATAGTCTTGGCAATAGGGATAATCCTACTGCATATTCTGGAGCTGGTAAATTTCTGCACCCTAAAATATTTTGCTAGTACTTTGACCTAACCGTAACAGGCTTGTAAATTTTCAGTACTGAAATGTGAGCGTGTCCATAAAATTTCAACCCCTGAATAACGTAAGAAAATATGGTTAAATTAACAAGCACAATCTCTTACATCATTTTATGACAAATGATTAAAATATGTCAATTTGTAAAGTAAAAAAAAAATCCCTACCTAACTATCCAATTTTTTTTATCTTGATAAAACTGGAACCATACTTATTTTTTACTTCGCCTTAATCAAGGAACTACATAATTTTTTTATTTCACTTAATCTTTTAGAATATTCTATGTCTAATTTCTATTTAAATTAAATTCATAGACCAAGTGCAATGCAATAATCACCTTAAATAAACACTAATTCAGTGATGCTTCTAACACTCTTTAGATTGTTTCAGGGTAGTTGACATTGCTCTTGTATTTCCTTTCATTTATAAAACAACAAACTCAAGGCATTAGAGGACTGCAACATGTTGACAGTTAAACAATTAAAGCAAGTGTGAACACACTATTATACTTGACCCCATTAAGTGTTGGATATTATAATATACATTTATACACAGAAATATTGGACCTACATGTACCAAAAAGCCAGAAAAACAACAAAAATTTAGAAATATGGCTACAGATTTTTTTTGCCCCTTTAACAACCTATATCTCAAAAACTATAAAAGATAAGAAAAAGCTGTTGATACACTACTAAAAACACTCATCAAAATAAATTAAAAGAAAAAAAATTCTCATTGATATCAAATTAAATTTTTTTAAGATTATTCCAAAATTGCTTTAACTTTGACCCCTTGTATCTCAGAAACAATAAAAGATAGCCATTTTTTTTACATACTAATGAAAGCACTCATGAAGTTGTATTAAGAGAAAAAATCCCCATAAGAAGAAATCTATTGACATACATTGTACAACTAGAAGCATCAAGATGAATTAAAATGGCTAATCCTGGCCCCTTTAATCCCTTTTATCTCTGCAACAACAAAAGTTAGACAAAAATGTGTGTATTAACTTTTACTATATTTCGTATGGCAAACCATTTAAAAAAAATCATCAAAATCGTATAAGAAATAAAAAAAAGGTGTGTCCCTTTTACTGCCCCTTGTATCTCTAAAACGGTAAGATATAGAATAACCAGATCTTAAGAAATTTTCCCGTTTTCATCAAGGAACATTAAAAACCAAAAATCTTATAAAAATTCAAAAAGTTACAAAATTATCGAAAAACCGTTAATGACCCCCAGAAACTAGTGGCTCTCAAGAGCCTGTATCGCTCACCTAGATTTAACTTTTCACCTTGAGCAGGACTAAAAATTTAAGTGTTGCAGTCAATTTGGCTGGTTTTAGCTTTTGGGTTCTATGTTAAACTAAGTTTGGCTGTGGCAGCCATCTTGGTTGATAGTCCAGGTCAGTGGACAAATTTCTAAAAGAGAACCATCTAAGGACCATTACTGCTAAGTCTTGTTCCAACTGGCTAAGTGGTTTCAGACAAGAAGATTTTTAAATGAATTTTCCCATAGAGTCCTATATTAAACTAAGTTCGGCTGTGGCGGCCATCTTAGTTGACAATCCGGGTGATGGGACACAACTCTGAAAGGGGACCATCTAAGGACCAATGCTGCTAATTTTAGTGGAAACCTAACTGTCAGGCTCATAACAAAATACATCCAGAAATATTTGTGGCCTTATAAACAAGAAGCTGCCCGATTGACAACAAACATGATTTTCCTTCATCAATGTTAGGATTCAACCGCATGACTGCCTGCCACCCATCAAACATTGCCAAACTATTCACTAGAATTTTTTCCACGTTAAAATTAGGTTAAAAATCTTCCATTAAACTTACAGTCTGCCTGCTTTACCCATTCCATGTCTTGATCATGAATTCCCTTTTCATCCAATGTCTGTTTCTCTGAAATAATTATTTTAACAGTGTAATGAATATACGAATACATATATTATAAAAGAATGATTGTTCTTCCAGACATGTTAATAGATAAGCACAGAGGATTTTTACACTGCACAATTACAAAAATATTGGTACCTTCTTTTTTAGAGGCACAGATTATACATATACATTTTGTGTACATCAAAATAATTTTTATATTACATGTATATTCCATTTGCAATGAACTCTACCTGAAATAATCAGTGATTATCAATGTCTTTTGGCTTTTATTGGACATTTGGTCCAGTAAAAGTGTGGCCTTTACTGGACCAAACCATTTCTTACTGGACCAAATATTAAATTGAACTAGTCATTACCCCTTAGTTGTCATCGTATGATAATTCAACCATTCCCGGTTAACCATCCATTTTTTGTTGAATTTACAGGCCGTCTGTTCTACTCGTATTGTTTAGTTATTGCCTTTTAGATTCCTCGGTTTCAGCGTTTTTTATTTTCAACTTTTTACCAGGGAAAGCTCCCTGTACGTACTGAAGGCTCATCATTTATTTGTTTAAATTCAATGTCAAAATTCCGCTTGTAAATACCTTATGCGATTCTTCCTTTCAAATGCAGATAAGATAATGAATTAAGAACGACCCGTTCACCAATAAATGTAACCACCAAACCGGAAAGGTGAAAATGCATGGAAGCTTAAAATAGATTAGGTGTTTACCAATCATTGATGAAAATAGCAGATAGAGACAATGAAAACATCGGGCAACAAGATTTCTTAAATTAAATAGTACTGTCAACTGATTATTTTAACCGGACATTCGGTCCGACTTTTAGGATTAATTTACTGGTCCAACACTGATTTTATTGGACTTTTGCCAATGTCCGACAAACCTTCGGCATGACTGCTTAATTTTACCTTTTTCAATTGTTGTACTACCAACATGCTCTGTAAGAACTGTACCATATTTCTTAAGTTGTTCTATCAGTCTGGCATATAATTCTGCATCGTCTCTGCCTGCACACATACTACCAGCAAAATATATCTTCCTGGACATAATGCTTCTACAATTTAAATATAATAGTATTAATATGGAAACATTAGATTTTATTTTTCATTTTGTAAAATATATAACATATTTCACCAGTCTAGGTGAACATACCTTATAAGCAAGCAAAGCATGCTTTTTAGTGAAATTTCAGAAAAATTGTGGCATCTCATCTGGATAGGGAAGTGATCTGAAGTGCTTTGCAATCTAAAATGTTTCGTCAACATTGGACACCCTCACAAACCTCACAAAGGCTTTATAATTTCCATGTGACAGCAGAAAGCAAATAAAGAAAAATCTCCCCTAGAGATAGTAATGGGTTCCATTTTGGGGTGAATACTTATCGTACATGACAGATTGAATACAAATAGGTTGGTCCCCGCCGTAATATTCAGTATGAGCTACGTCATATACAAATATAACGGTCCGTATTGTCAATCTTGTAAAATAACGGACAGGTACCAGTCTACTAATGTGTAATAATTTCATTTTCTTTCAGTACCTACAAAACGCCTTATTTTCCAGCGATTTTCAATATGCATTCGGAAATCAAGTCTGAATGTAAAGAAACAGTATCCGTCAACAGAGTTTATAATAATTCCGGGCAATTTGCAAGATGAGATTTTTTTCGTTTTGCGCCTGTGGTATTAAATGTTGCTTTAAATTATTTTTATGTACATGCTATGTTGCTTTATGTAATATGAAAAAAATCAAATTATGTGCATTTCCACTCAAAACAAAACCAATCTGTATCTGTATCGAGATAAATTCTGCCAATATAGGCACACCTCCAATGGAGTTGAATATATATAATATCCTTCACCACACAATATAATACTCAATGAATGTCTAATCCAATTATGAATACTTAGTAATATATCAATAAAAATGACTTCTGTACCGCCACCGTTATGTACAATTAATATTTGATTTGACAATAAAAGATAAAATTTATCTTTAATTTAATCTGTATGCACCCATATAATAACTAAAATTTATGATTGGTTGATAACCGTCTATTTGATTAATAAAAATGACTTCTGTACCGCCACCGTTATGTACAATTAATATTTGATTTGACAGTGAAATATAAAATTTATCATTAATTTTAATCTGTATGCACCCATATAATAACCAAAATTTATTTTTGGTTGATAACCGTCTATTTGATTCGATTACAACTGATGATACCTGTGGAGATTCCCACCCTGATCATCAGCTTAATGTCATAGTTTACTTTATATTTACTCCACATGAAAGATTGTTTTTCTTTTCACATTTTTGTTGTTTGGTTAGCAGTTCATACCGCTTCATATGTAGATTGTTAATAAGCTGTCTACACACACTCTCTAGTTGTCCAGTAATATTTTGAACAATTTCATTGTTACGTTTATCCACAGTATAGTAGAAAGGATTAACTATTAGCTGAACTAAGTCTACTTCCTCTACAAAGATTTTGCTAAAATTTCACTTCCCATATCAATTATTATCTCCATCAATCTTTTCCTGTCGTTTTCAATTGACTCACATGTTAGTAAAAAATGTGACAAGATTTCAGGACTCTTATTACAAAGTTTACATGTTAGACTGACTTTGTTTTTATTGAATGATGCTCGATTCGATTGAAATATATATGTTCCTGTAGCAATTTTGGTTCTTGTAGGAATCCTTACAATGTCTCTATTGTTGGCTGTTTTCGTAGTGATCAATGGGTGTATTTTCCCAATAGTATAATGACGATTTATATACCGAAGAGTTGAGTACATCTTTGAGTCATCAAGAATTTTATTGGTCCAGTAACTTTGCATTTTATTGTTTATAAAGGATTTCCACTTTGTTTTTGTAAGTGGATTGTCCACAAAGTTTTCTATATTTTCTATATTATATAACAAACAGAGTTTTTTAATATCAATGAACCAACTGTAACTATTGAAAGATTTTAATTTAAGCTGTCTTTCCGCTACTCTCCACACATTTGAAGTTTTTCTGATCTCGTGATGGTCCCAAATAATGTCAAAATTTTGATATGTAACTCAGCTTCAATAGGTATCATGCCAGAGAGATTAAATAAATGGCTGGGTCTGCTGTATTTATAGTTAATGATAGTAGCTGTTTTAATAATTTCTTGTGGTAAAGATTAAGAGTTGTTAGAGATTTTCCTTTTGGGATCAAAATTTCTAGTCCATACGTAAGAATATAGGTAGTACAAAAGTTTTAACTAGTGAGAGAATTGTTTCTGGGTCCAAACCGTTGGTTCCATGTAGACCTGATCCCATTAAACTATATAAAGTGCGCCTTGCTTTTTTGATGTTTTCTTCAACTGTTAACTGGACTGAGTTTTTTTCCTGATTTATGTATTCCAATGTGTGTTGCTGTTTTAACTACTGGCATTGGCTTATCATCCATATTCCAAAATCCTTCTCCAGTTTCTATTATTTTTGAGGTTGTTCTTACTGGCAGTATTACACTTTTAGTTGGTTGTAATAAGTATCCTTCTCTTCGGCTGAAGTCAAAAACAATATCAACCATGGACTGTATCTCCAGTGGATTTGTTGCTATAATAGCGACATCATCAGCGCAGGTAGGTGCACAACAGTTTATGTTACCAATTTTTCCGCCGAGTCCTGTTTCACTCAAGAGGTTCAATAAAGGGTTGACATATACTTTATATAAGTCAGCAGATATAGCTCCACCTTGACGTACTCCTTGTTCTACTAAGAAAGGTTCCGAAAGGTGACCATTCCATTTAATACATGTAGCAGCATTTTGGTAAAGATTTTGTATCATTAGTAGAGATTGATCAGATATTCCAATTTGGAAGAGTCTTCTAATGAGGTTTGCATGTACTACTACATCAAAGGCTGATTTCCCATCAAACATAGCTATGTAAGTTGGTCTTTTTAGGTCTTTATTTTCTCTCTCAAACTCCTCTATGATGAGTTCACACATAAGTGGGGTGGTATCCTCTGTGAATCCACTTTGTAACGGGTTTTGAGTTTCAATAATTTTTATATTTTCTCTTAGTTTCAAGATCTTTTCTATTATTTTCGATAAGGTTGGAGTGACAGTAATTCCACGGTAGTTAATAGCATATTTAATATTGCCTTTGTTTTTAAATATTGGAAATAATGTGCTAATTTTGAGTAGGTCTGGAACATAACAGTATTTAAATGACATATTTATTAGTTCACGTATATAAGCTTTCAGATCTTCATGCTTTGTTTTTGTTCAAACTTGATATTGCTTTTTCTACTTCTTCATCAGTCACTTGCATATGAATATATCTATTTTGACAAATATCAGATATAACTTTAACTTTTTTTTCAACAATTTCCAAATGTTTATGATCGAACTTTGTATTGACAGACTTTTTAGCTAGTTCTCCAAAATGTATATGCCAGCCGTTAATAATTTGGTTGTCACTGTTATAAATTTGATTATCAACATTGAGCTTAACATTTTTCCTCTTTGATTTCGAATCATTCTAAAAAAATGTTTTGGTATCTGTGACTTTAGAATCAATTAGTTTTTGCCTCTCATTTATTCTTCTAATTGCTATTTCTAAGCGACATTGCTTCCTCAGTTCGTAAGTTGTTAGCTTCTTTTGTTTCAGGTAGTAGTTGTGCGGATCATTAACGCTTCCGTTACTTTTCCAATTATAGAACGCAATTTTCTTGTTACTGATAGCTTTACGGATTTCCTCATTCATCACTTGTAATTTTGGCTTCTTTTTTCCTTTTTTTGAATTAGGAGCAATAGCTTTTGTAGCTTTAATTATGATGTTATTTAAAGTGTTGAAGCCGCTCTCAAGGTCTTCACGATTTTGTATTTTACATTTTGTTGAGCTAATTTCTGTAGAGATGAGGCTTGCATATTTTCCTGTATCAATTTTGTCCCATTTTATTCTTTTGTTAAATGTTTTTGCAGATGTTTGAGAGTTTTTAGTAATATTGAGCTTTTTCTGATGATGTAAAACAGACAATAACAGAGGATAGTGGTCCGAAACATTCGAAGTTACATTTAACTTCTGTATATCTATTATGTTCTCCGAATATTTTTTCTGATAAAGAATAAAGTCAATGGCAGTGGCATCTTTTCCATTTGAATGTATGAAGGTAAGTCCAGTTTCATTTGAAGATAGCTCATGGTCTTGCATAAAGTCATTGATATATTTCTTTCTTTGGGAGGAAGCACCATTAATTATGTCTTCATTAAAATCTCCTCCTATAATTATCTGATGAGTATTGGAGTATGTACATACAATCTCATTCAGTTGGTCTATACATTCTAGTAGTTCTTGTGTACTGTTAGTGGGTCCTTTGCATTGTAGATATAAGGAAACAATGATGATGTTAGGATCTCCTTCTATTTCAATGCATTGAATTCTACTGTTTCCTGCTTTCAAAGTCGAAATTAAGAGGTCTAGTTCTTTTCGCCATAATATTGCCACCCCACCGTATCCTCTCGGCATTTGTATTGGAGGCAGAGGGTCATCAGTGTCAACCGACTTTCCTATTCCTATATATTTAGAGTGAATTTCATTCAACATGTTGAGTTGACAATCAAACAACCAATGTTCCTAAAGTAAATAAATATCTACATCTTCCTTCATCTCTCTGCAGAACTTTCATATTCTTCTGCTCACAATCATTAAAATCTAAAACGTTATTTGTACAGTTACTATTTACATGTGTACACGGATTGTCATCTAGTGCGGTGTCTGGTTGAGGCTTGGATAGTATAAAAAATGATCTGTATAACTTGTAGGTTGGTAGTACAATGGTTGTCCTATTTTTCTATACTGATTATCTATTGTTTGCTGATCGGTATGTCTCGAGTGGCATGTATTCTGATCATTAGTTCTTAAATGATGTGTTGTATTGTTTTGAAGAGATATGTGGTTTTGGACCTTTTCTTTATTTGTCCAATTTGGAACAACTTCTATTAAGTTATCCTTGCAGATGTTTCGGGTCTCTAGTTCTGTTTGATATGAGTATTGACTAAATATTTCTCTTTGATCATGATTCTGATACTTCCTATCTTCATTTTCTGATCGGTACCAGTATTGATTTGGTTCACTGAACTGCGCTCCATACATACTGTACTGATTAGTTGCTGGTGGTTCACCATAGTTTGGGTTATAGCTGCTATCTCTATAATATAGTTGGTGGTTTGAAGGATACATTTGCTTGTAATCATATGATGTTTGATTTTGTCTATTGAGAGTATCATTGTTGGTATTTTTATTTTCATTTTGAAGTTTATTTATTACATCATCAACATTACTAAGTACATATTTTGTCACTTTTTCTCGTATACCAATCACAAGGTCATCAGTTGCAGTGCTAGTCGTGTTTTGGTGTTCAGAAGGATGTTGATTTTGCCTGTTCTGAAAAGACTCTATTTTGGTGTACAGAGTTTTAATTGTATTTTCCAGTTCTAAATTTTGAAATTCTGCTTTATGTAATCTATCTAAGATGTTTGTTTTTTCCTTCATATTTTCATTAATCATGGCTTCTTTCATTTTTAATTGTTCTCTTTTTTTCAACTTTTGTTCTAATTGTTTTAATTCCTTCATACGAATTTTGTGATTTTCATCTAGCTTGTTTTTATCAGCTATAACAGTATATGTAGAACCATCAGTGATCAGATGTGAAGTATTCGGAGATTCAGGTTGTGTCTTTTGGCGTATTGAGAGTAGCTCTAAATTCAGGTTGAATATATTTTGGAGTAGTTTCAAGAGGAATGTTAACTGGTCCTGATTCATTAATGTAAGTTGTCTCTATTTCTACAGATTTTGGTATTGTTTCATGTGTTTGTTGTTGGGTTTTGTCACTGAGTTCTCTCTGTTCAGCTAACCCTATGCTCGAGTAGCACTTTTGAGTATCATTATCTAGACAATTGTCATGATATGGCATGTCACATATTAAGCATCTGTTTTCAACACTTTGTTCAAAATTATTGCAGGCATTACATTGAATTTCTTCTTGTAAAATCATGTTAGCTATTGACAATTCTGGATTATCAATAGCACAGTCATTATGTAATATTGCTAACTGTTCAAAGTTGTTTCTTGTATCAAACTCTTCATTTATGCAAATTTTACAAACATAGTTATGTACACTTTGTTCTATTTCTTCAATTTCTTTTTCAGCTAGTTTGTCACATTTATAATGGACCCAGTGATTGTTTTTACACATGGCAGATCTTGTTCGACAATGGCGTTTACATTTAAAGCATTTTTCATCTAGCTGGAGTTCATGTTTGCTTCTCTTGATCTTTGTCTAGATTTTTAACACTGACTTTACTCTGTTGTAAAGAGTTTAGTGCTTCTTTTAAGTTTTATTGCTAGATTTTGATTTAACATTTCTATATTAATTTTTGCTCCATTTATCTGTGTGTTACACATGATTTTGTGAATTTCTTGAGCATGTTGATGTATGAATTGATGAGCATCTTTTCCATTTATCAGTAGTGTACATTTTGTTATATACGCATTGATTGTGAAGCTCAAGTTTGTCGAGTCAGTGATTTGATAGGTATATTGTACCTTGTTGCCGGTTTTGTCCTTGGCAGTTGTTTTATTACATGTATCAAAGTATGTTTCACATGCATATATGAATAGTTCAAAGGATACTGTATCCAGTTTAGCAGTTATACCCCCGCCTGTATATGAATATTCAATCTCAGATCTCTGTGTAGACTCAAATTTTTTCTTTAAAGATTTTTCGATATTTAACACATATCTGTTCTCATAAGTTTTTCCAATATAAAGCTTTTTGAATGTTTTAAGTTCGGTTTTTTGACTAAAGCCATCTTGTATAATTATAAAATTTTCCAGTATTGAAATTATCTATAAGACCAGCGATACCTGTGGAAATTCCCACCCTGATCGCTAGTACCTATAGGTCAATTTACCAACAGTCAAATATTGCCTGTTTTGTGCCACACTCTTGCTAGGTTCGTGTCTGGATGTATTCCGTCACGCTACAAGTTAAAGTTATATTGATCAGATGCTTTACGTTTATTGTCTGATTTTTTCTTGTTTACTTTATGATAGATATCTGAGGCGAAATTTGGTGTAATTGATCCAAGTGTCCTGTTGAGGTTGCCAATATGCTCATTGATTTCTGTGTATTGTTTTAGAAGTTTGATGTCTTGTTCTATAAATTGCTTTAGCTCTGGATGTTGTTTATATTTATTCCAAGCATATATAGAGTATGGTGGGAGTTGTAAGAAGGTGAGTTTGCAACCTGGATAGTTTCTAAAAAGTTCAATAATATGTTGATAGTTATCAGTAAGTGTTTTGATTGTGTCTTGTTCCTTAGACCTTAATGATATGTATTTTCCGTCATAAGATGTAAGGTCGCACGTCCCTAACCATATATAGAGAGATATATTGTCAAGCTGACCAATCTTGGAGTCTAGATTACTATGTAACCATTCAAGTCCTTGTGTTGAGGTACGTCCAGACCTGAACCACCATTTGATTGTGTTTTCTGTGGGGATAGTACAATGTTTGCTGACCCAATATCCCTTACTGTCAGTAAGAACAACCGGAGTTAATAGGCGTTGACCAGGAGGTGGTACAATAGGTTCACGCAAAAACTTCAACAATTTATATTCTGTCATGAGTTGTATTATGCAATCAAAAGTTATTATGTAGATTATATTCAAAAGCGTGCAAGAGTATACACATGTACGGGTAAGGCAAAGCTATCTACTGGTTATATAAGCAGGCTGGATATATGTAGTAGGCAGGCAGTACAAGTTATATACACAAAGCTCTATTGACTGGTAAAAGTCGGTTGTGATTAAAAGAATGTCACGCAACAGACGTCTAACGGTCACAAATACATATATAAAAAAGGGTGTGGATGGGGTTTACAGAACATAAAACAATGGCCTGAAAGTAAAGATAGGAGAATGAGGAACCAGAGTGTGTTATCTTTTCATAACCAATGTAGGTAAGGGAGATAATAAATTTGTCTCCCTTTTAGCCTAAGGACAAAAGAGAGAGAATTTAATTATTTCCCTTACCTACATTAATTAGGAAAAGATAACTCACTCTGGTTCCTCATTATATGGAATGATGGTCTAAAATATAAAGAATAATTTAAGAATGTTTAAAGAATTTGAAAAAAGGTATCGATTACAGAAAATGAGAACTGTACAGACTTAAAAAAACTGCTCTAAAATTCATTTGATATATATTACATTAAATTACTTTAAATGACTTGCACCTTATAACCTTAAAAAACTCAGCTTTGGAATTCTGGCTGATTATTCCAGCCTTACAATTAAATTTTACAGAATAAGCCATTTTCTTAACAAAATAGAGAAAACTTGTACAGAAATTAACTGAATACAGAATGCAAGACTCCCTCAACCAAACCCACATAAAAGTTACCGAGAGAACAAATGATGCTTGTTCTATTTACAGTTTACATTTACTTAATATTCGATGGTTGTATACATTGTACTATATCTATTAAACAGCAAAATGGATAACATGAAAGGTCAACAATGTCATACCAATCGATTAACACCATCTAACAAACAGAACCCCGGACCAAAAAGATCACAAAACACGAACATAAACACAAGAGAGTGAGGCCAACCCGACTTGGTACATACACTGAATATTTGTGGGGTTAAACCGGTTTTATGGGTACCTAAACCTCCCTTTATCCATATTGACACTGTGGTGTATAAAACATACTATAAAAACCAATACAGTAAGATTACCAACAACAGTGTCTATCTGAATAATGAGGAAAAAAATTCTCTGTTCCTTTCGTTTCTATTTCATCTCAATTAGTATAACCAAAATAGATAGACAATGTGAACGGTATCTCGTATATGTAAGGTTATCAGATATGTCTTGTAATTAATCATTAATTTTAGATGAACTTCTTACCATAAATATGGCTATCACATGAATAATACCTTTCAAGTTACAATATCTTTCTAAAAATCGTCTATATCAGAAGGTTGTTGTACCTTTTTAGATGTATCTTTTGTGATTGCTTGATTTGAAGCAATATGTTGAGGTCAATTCACGAAATATCTTTAAAAATACCGACAGATAATATTCTTGAATGAAAAACAAAAATACAAAGGTCAAATAAAAGTTATGACCAAGTGTCTGTAGTGCCATGGAAATTTAGACGGCGGACAATTTTTTTCGCCGTCTTAATTGTCCTGACGCCGAACCGTACAACAATTTTGTCCGCCGTCTAAATTTCCATGGCACTACAGACACTAGGTCATAACGTATTTGTGCGATTTTTTAAGCATTATTTCAATAAGAATTAGATCTGACCTAGATCTGGCTCCAGACGAATGTCGCTGGACATTTTAATGTACACATTAATGGACCGCCTACAATGATTTTATTTGGTCATTGTATACATTTGTTAATCAGCGTGTATGGTAACTGTCTGTGCATGATTTTATGGATACCGTTGTTTTAAAATAATAAATAAAACAAAACGTTAATATGTTCATATACGATGAAATTTGTGTTATTTCAAAGCATAATATCCAAACCTGATATAAAATATGTGTTTTCAATCTGATCGAGGACCTTTCTGGCGATTTATTGATTGTTTAATAATAACTTTATTTGAAATGCAAATTTATACCCCGAAGGGTTGCACAGCATTGAACAGAAATACATAAAAAAAAAATGTGTAAACAAATACACATATAATGCCGCTGTAAGGGTCCACTTTCTTCAGTACTATGGCCTTTTTATAAATAGAGCAACAAACCGCATAAGATCGTTAGAAGATAAAATAAGTTTTAGTTTTTCAAAAGGCGAAATAATTATTTATATTTAGTTGTATTTCAATGATGTTATTGAAGTAATCTTGCCTGAACATATTTCGGACAATTGAAGAAGAAATGTATTTCATCCTCTATCTCATTTAAATTACATTTTGACATATTCTGTTTTCTCTTTTGATGTTTTTATACCGTCCTCTTTTAATTTCTAAAAAGTGGTCACTAATTCTCATTTTTATAAGGTTTTTTTATTTTTTCAAAGTTTGTTTGAAGTAAAAAATTTTCAGTATGATATTGAGTTTTTATTTTACTATATAATTATATTTCACTATCTGCTTTCACTGTTTGTAATTTTTTAAAGAACACACTTTCATAATTATTTCTAAGTTTCTGTTTCAAAGTTTTACTTAAATTAAATTTCTCTTTTTGGTTGTTTATTACTTTCAATTGGTTTTGATCAATGACATTAGAAGTGCATATATGTAGCGTGTAACAAACTTGAGTGAAAAGGGTGACCTCTCCAAATATAGTTTATGTGTATTGCATTAGACATAGCACGCGTCATCCAAACATGGTTAAAATATTTTTGTTTTGACTGTCTGCAGGCTGTAAACAACTTTTTCGATTGGATAGAAAGGTTGTTTACGTTTTAAGTACGATTTCATTGGGTTGTGTAAGGCAGACATGGGGATTTAGCAGTAGGCTTAACAGCCAGTAGAAAACGATTTAACAAAATATTTTTGTGTGTGTTTTGATCATGTAAAGGAGCTGGGCCACTTTCCCTGTATTTGTTTCACTCGTGACCATTGTTTTTTTTTATCTTGAATGTTAAATGAAAAGAAACAAACAAAAAAAGCATATATAACACAAACATAAACACAATAGAGAGTCAGGACAGGCCGACTTCGTACAGACACCGAACACGGTGGGGTTAAACCTACTTTTTGATACGCAATGCAATATTATGTTAACAACCTGAAATTATATAGACGCAAAGGTCGTGTATATAGATGATTTTGGTCAATTTGTATAACTTTTTCGAATATTGCCAACTGAAGAAGGACATTCAGAACCATTTATCAAATCGATACATTTTGGTTTTGAGTGTCCTTCACCCCCCAAAACTGTCTTAAAGACGTGAATTTGGCAAATGTGTTGTCTCCCAAAGCGATACCAGGGTCACGTTTCACAAACATTCGGACGTGTACGATTATTCGTAAGTGTGATCTGATTTCCGGTTTTCAATGTCTTTGTTCTATTGACGTAACGGAACCAGTTTCCATAGTAGTCCTACAAATGTTTGTGAAAGGGGGCTCTGGTCTGTAGAAAGGGGACCCTGGGCTGTAGAAAGGGTATCCTGGTCTGTAGAAAGGGGACCCTGCTCTTTAGAAAGGGGACCCTGGGCTGTAAAAAGGGGACCCTGGTCTGTAGAAAGGGGACCCTGGTCTGTAAAAAGGGGAACCTGGTCTGTAGAAAGGGACCCTGAACTGTAGAAAGGGTATCCTGGTCTGTAGAAAGGGGACCCTTGTCTGTAGAAAGGGGACCCTGGTCTGTAGAAAGGGGACCCTGATCTGTAGAAAGGGGACCCTGGTCTGTAGAAAGGGGACCCTGGGCTGTAGAAAGGGGACCCTGATCTGTAGAAAGGGGACCCTGGTCTGTAGAAAGGGGACCCTGGTCTGTAGAAAGGGGACCCTGGGTTGTAGAAAGGGGACCCTGGTCTGTAGAAAGAGGACCCTGGTCTGTAGAAAGGGGACCCTGGTCTGTAGAAAGGGGACCCTGGGCTGTAGAAAAGGGACCCTCAGCTGTAGAAATGGGACCCTGGTCTGTAGAAAGGGGACCCTGGTCTGTAGAAAGGGTACCCTGATCTGTAGAAAGGGGACCCTGGTCTGTAGAAAGGGGTATTCTGGTCTGTAGAAAGGGTATCCTGGTCTGTAGAAAGGGGACCCTGGGCTGTAGAAAGAAGGACCCTGGTCTGTAGAAAGGGTACCCTGGTCTATAGAAAGGGGACCCTGGTCTGTAGAAAGGGGACATTGGGCTGTAGAAAGGGTATACTGGTCTGTAGAAAGGGTACCCTGGTCTGTAGAAAGGGGAACCTGGTCTGAAGAAAGAGGACCCTGGTCTGTAGAAAGGGTACCATGGTCTGTAGAAAGAGGACTCTGGTCTGTAGAAAGGGGACCCTGGGCTGTAGAAAGGGTATCCTGGTCTGTAGAAAGGGGACCCTGGGCTGTGGAAAGAGGACCCTGGTCTGTAGAAAGGGTACCCTGGTCTGTAGAAAGGGGACCCTGGTCTGTAGAAAGGGGACATTGGGCTGTAGAAGGGGTATCCTGGTCTGTAGAAAGGGTACCCTGGTCTGTAGAAAGGGGAACCTGGTCTGTAGAAAGAGGACCCTGGTCTGTAGAAAGGGTACCATGGTCTGTAGAAAGAGGACCCTGGTCTGTAGAAAAGGGACACTAGGCTGTAGAAAGGGTATCCTGGTCTGTAGAAAGGGGACCCTGGTCTGTAGAAAAAAATTAAGTAACTTATTGGTTAGTTGTTATTATTAGAAACTATTTAGAGACCACAAACCAGGTTATGTCCACCGAAATTTTGACAGGCTTAGGTGACTTTTTGAAAATGGCCCCAGAAGTATAATAAATACAGGTAAAATGACCCTACTTCTTAGAACATTCCGTCAAGGTGATTGGTCTCATCTATACCAATGAGCTCGAAATGAAGGATACCACAGAAAATGCCAAGTCTGCATTTTATCCTGACCTTTATCTCGAAATTGACACCAGATGAAGGTTGAATACAAAACTTTACGACAAACGGGATGACTTTGACTTTTCAATCGTCAACTTCCCATTTTTGAGCGGCAATATTCCAGAAGCGCCGGCGTATGGAGTATATATTTCACAACTCATACGTTATTCCAGAGCTTGTGACATATACATTGACTTCCTGGACAGAGCCCGGCTCCTGACAGAAAAGTTGCTCAGACAGGGGTACGTTGCTCCTAAGATGAATTCATCCTTATTTTAAAAGTTTTATGGGCGTCATCATGACTTGGTTGACAGGTATGAAAAAACCGTTTCCCAAATGAAAATGGACCTGTTCCATTGATATCATCCCTTCCTCATACCGGATTTGACATGGGCAGCATGGCGGGTGTCCTGCAGGAAGCAGAGACTGCTTACTCTTCCGGAGCACTTGACTGTTCACAGAATTGTTGAATGACTTTTTGTTGGTTTGGCATTCATTTTGAAATCATATAAAACCAGATGAACTGAATAACATAAAACTTTGTTAAAAATTCTATGAATCTTTCGAAAATTTTAAAAATAGGAACGGATATGAAATTGCCAAAGGTAAAAGAAAAATATATCAACTACTTTGTTTTGCAGAAATTGATATTTTATGTATACGCAAACCCTTTTAATTATATTTTTCTTACATCGTTTTCAACTCTGAAATGCTTTTATACTGTATTTAAGGAGTTTGTATGAAAAATTAGAAAACAACCATTTTATTTTTAGGGGAAAATGAAGCGGGTTCCAAAATTCGATGAAAAATACTACTGGTCCTGGAAAAAAATTCCAAGTTCTCTATATTTAAATAAGGGACTGGGCGTGCAATGTTAAACGGAGGGATGGGACCGGTACAAATTGGCACGGGACATAGACCTTTTCAGCCTTGTAAGCCATGGGGCACATATTTTTTTCAAAAGAAATTTCCATGTTACCAACACTTTTTATGGTTAAAATTAAAAAACTATGTCTGACCCTTACCCTAACCCTCTTTCCTACTTGAACCTTACAATATCATCAGTGTTTGGAAGTGAGTAATTTACCCACTATGATGGGACACAGACATCTTTTTAACAACTATAGGCGTGGGGCAATTATTTTTCTCCTGGTATCTAGACCATGTAGTGCATGGATTCCTTGAATTGAATTGAATTGGGTGTGGTTTCAATATCATAACGATTATAGTTAAAGGTGTTTTTTTATTGATTGTCCGTGTTTTATGTTTTTCCACATCCAATAACATTTAACCTTTAATCACATTATGATGCCACATTTTTATGGCAAGCCGTTTTTAAATTTATTCCACTTTCAAGAAATCTTTTTAATGTTAAATAAGATATCTTAAACTAAATGAGATATCTTAAACTAAATGAGATATCTTATTAATTAAATAAGATATCTTATATATTAAATAAGATATCTTATTAAACTGTTTATAAAGATATCTTATTTAATATATAAGATATCTTATTTAGGTTATAAAGATATCTTATTTAGTTAAAAAAAATATTTCGATTGTTTTAAAAATATGTTATAAAGTAAATAAGATATCTTGTATACTTTTAAAGATAGAACTGTTTATAGAGATATCTTATTTAATATACAAGATATCTTATTTAGGTTATAAAAATATCTTATTTAGGTTATAAAGATATCTTATTTAGTTAAAAAGATGTTTCGATTGTTTTAAAAGATAGATTATAAAGTAAGTAAGATATATTATATAATTTTAAAGATATCTTATAAACTATGCAAGATATCTTATCTGATAGGGGATTTGTTTAAAAGATATATTGATAAAGATATAAGATATCTTATAAACTAAATGAGATATATTATTAAATAAATAAGATATCTCATTTAGTTTATAAGATATCTTATATCTTTTAAACAAATACTTTCTGAGATATCTTGTATACTTTATAAGATATCTTTAAAAGTTTATAAGATATTTTATTTACTTTATAAGATATCTTGTAAAACAATCAAGATATATTTTTTAACGTATAACCTAAATAAGATATATAAAAAGTTTAATAAGATATATTATTTAATATATAAGATTTCTTATTTAATTAGATATCTCAATTAGTTTATACGATATCTTATTAAACTTGATTTATTCAATTCCAAGATATATTATAAAGTTAATAAGATATCTTTATAAACAGTTTAATGAGATATCTTATTTAATTAATAATATATCTCATTTAGTTTATAAGATATCTTTTTAAACTTAATAATGATATCTTGAAAATAGAATAAATATAAAAAACGGCGTGCCATATATTTTTAGAACTGTTTGAGAACTTGGCCATATTTGATAAATCTTTTAAATTTGTCCATGAAATTAATACTTATTGTATAACTAATCGATGAATTCAAATACCATAAATAAATAAAGCGTGACCGAACTACCCAGTAAATTACGAGTGCGCGTAGCGCACGAGTTATTTACATCTGTAGTTGTTTATATCTGGTATTTCAATTTCGATCTCTGGAGGCCGTTAGTAATGGTTAAGCTGTCAGTGCAGACGGAACAGTAAAAATATTTACAGACGGAACTTTTAGGCAAACGAAAGACTCTCAGGGGCTGTATCGCTCACCTGTATATATTTTGTCGTTCAAACACCATAGAAGGAAATTTAAACAGCATCTTTAAAAAATAAATTGATATCAATGCTATTTGCTGTTTATTTTCAATTGCAGTGACCATATTGCTCTAAGGTCCTGACCCCGGACAAACTTTTGAAAGATGACCACTTAATTAATTGCGCCAGTTATTTCAATAGAAGATTTTAAAATATGTTTTTGTTAATTTCTTCTAATTAAGTAATGGCGGTCATATTGGTGAGAGGTCTGGACCACCATACTGTTCGGAGGTCCAGACTAGCGTACATAATTTTCAAAAGGGACAATCTTACTACTGTCCATCAAAGTTCGGTCTCAATTTCACTAGTAGTTTCAGAGGAGAGGATTTTTAATAAATTTTTTTACCAATTTTTATACACAAGATATGCACACTTAATTCGTCAATTTACGACCCAAGGCCTAAAAACAGTAAATATTTTTTGCTGATTTATCTATTTCTAATAGCGTTGGACCACCAGACACACTTTTGAAAGGGGGCCACCCAAGGACCATCACACCAATGTTTAGTATCAAATGGCCCAGTGGTTTCAAAAAGGAAAGTTCACGACAACTGACGACAGACGCAATTAAGTGATGACAATAGCCATCGGAACAAAGTGGCTGTTACCCTGTTTTTGAACCTTTGACAGTGACAGGAAAGAACAGATTAGAGAATAGTTATGTTTGAAGGATGATACATTGACGAACCCTTCATGTTATTTTCACTTTTCATATCATGTAAATCTACAATTTCATTTCATAAAGGAAACCAGACAGCAATGATAAAAGCTGCAACTAATGAGATGTTGATAAATTTTAATGCGAATAAATTTACAATTATACGAAAAGAAAAATGTATACAAACATCACATTTGGTAAGTAAAATCCACTCATGAATATATATAATATGTGTACATTGTCTCGGAATATGCAATTAATTCGGACAAGGCTTAGAAACAGGCTTTCTGTCATTTGGGTTGCTTTGATTGATTGGTATCTCATTATTGACCTTTCCTGTTATCCATTCTTTTTCTTTTTTTTTCTCACCAATTAAAACATCAAATCTGTCAAAAAACGCTGGAAAACAGTGAAGCGAGCAACGTCAAAACGTTGCATTTCAGGACATCATAAGTTAAATTCCAATGTTGTGTACCGTGTACACAGTAAAAGTGATATACAGTCGATGACTTTATATCACTTTTAAATATACAGTCAATGAATTTTGGCCGCTCATAAAGCTTAGTTGCAGGATAAAAATAAAATCTCCTACCAGCGGCGTATCTATGTCTGGATTGACGCGGAAGCACAATAGTAGGGGAAAACGTTCCAATATAAAACTCTCAGGCTGGTAGTACGTTAATTTATCGTATTTCCCCATGCCTATATCGACCTGCTGAGGCCTTCACCATTTCCCGTATTTCGGCACTGTGACGTCGTAAAGAGTTGACCCGACCCTAATATGAGCTGACCCGAATATATCAGCGACGTCATAATGTTTGACCCAACGTTGACCCGAATATATCAGGAAAACATCCGGTTATAGGCAAATAGCCATTGAAAAGTAAGAAATTCCATTAAGATTGCTAATTAACAATACGATAAATTTATCATCAAGTTTTCTTCAAACAAATATTGTTAAATATAAGCCGCTCGACACAATATGAAGCTTTTTTAGCTCGTTCGCTACGCTCACTCGCCGTAAAAGCTTCACATTGTGTCTCGCGGCTGATATTTTACGATATACGTTTGCAGAAAACCTGATAATATGTACGTATATGTTTCCAAGAAAATGTATCTATATAATAATTAATGATTGCAAGACATTTTGATAAGGCCAGATCATTGTTTGAATTCTTTGCTAACAAGACCAAAACCGGGTTAGGAACTGTGTCATTGATCGGCAAATAGGATGTGGCTGCATGACAGATTCAAAAAACTGCCTACACACTTCAACTCAACATTATCAAGCTGCCAGATAAAATATAAAATCATTCCCTTTTGCAGAAGCCAAGAAAACTTTCCGGAAAAATTGTTCTAGTGTTTTGAGTTTAATTGTTGAATTTTAAACATGCAGGATGTGGCTGCACGACTGACCCCAAAAATTGCTTACACGCTACATCCTAACATTATGAAACCTCAGACAAAATATAAAATCAGTTCCTTCTGTAGAAGCCAAGAAAAGTTTGACGAGTTTCCTACCCAAGGTCTTTCGGACGGACTGACGACGCAAGAAAAAACGTAATAAGGGTGATGAAGTAGACACGAGGTACATACGTACATATTATCAGGTTTTCTGCAAACGTATATCGTAAAATATCAGCCGCGAGACACAATGTGAAGCTTTTTCGGCGAGTGAGCGTAGCGAACGAGCCAAAAAGCTTCATATTGTGTCGAGCGGCTTATATTTTACAATATTTGTTTGAAGAAAACTTGATGATAAATTTATCGTATTATTAACTAGCAATCTTAATGGAATTTCTTACTTTTCAATGGCCATCCGCCTATAACCGGATGTTTTCCTGATATATTCCGGTCAACGTTGGGTCAAACATTATGACGTCGCTGATATATTCGGGTCAGCTCATATTAGGGTCGGGTCAACTCTTTACGACGTCACAGTGCCGAAATACGGGAAATTCTGAAGGCCTCAGCAGGTCGATATAGCCATAGGGAAATACGATAAACTCTCATATTGACTTCTTTATCATTATTTATTCAGTTTTAGTCCATATTGCTAGAGGTTATATCGAAAATAAGCAATGTTAAAATTATGTCAAATAACTTCCTTTATCAGGAATTTTAATTCTTTATCAATATAATCCGTTTATTTTGTTTTCTTTTTTTTGTCAAAATGATGTGGAAGCACGTGCCTATGCGTTGCTATGCCACTGCCTAAACTCCATTAAATATTGTAACAGTTTTAACCCCAATTAAAATTCCTTCGCTGAAAGTAGTTACATAAATATAAAATATAAATATTTAATACTGGCAAATTACAGTGATTATATTGACGAGACTTGTTTGCTATTACTGAATATTAATTGATTAAATTGACATACAAGAACTAGAATTATAATATCTAATAGCCATCGGGAGTCGGAGGATAGTGTTGTAGCCATTGATATATTACCTGCGAGAGCAATAAATCCAATATTATCGACCTCAAAACAAGTCTTTATTCAGATTATTCTTGTTTTATTCAAAACCTTCGTATATTAACCAATCATTGACACGTATTTATTATCCTACCTGTGTATACTCAAAGTAATCAATTTGTTGAAATTCTTTATTAAAATTTTAGAATTGGCTTAACTGTGAACAAGTTGCTCCTAGTTTTTGCAAAAAAGGGCACCTTACTATTGAAATCTTGTGAAGAATTCGTACCAAAATGTCTGTCATACTGATGGCTGGGCGTAAGAGGTTGGACCTCAGTAAACGTGATATGTCCAAAAAGAAAAAGTTCATAAGGTAAGCTAATTTTATAGTATGCATACGAGCCTGACGAAGAAAAATAGCAATATTGGTATTAAAAACGCAGTAAGAGTAATAAAAAAAAAACCTCAAATGTCCTATGATTTTCCGTATTTTTTATTTCTCATTACCGGAAACACAATAGCATTAGTACCCTGGTATAAATCTTTAAACAATAAACATGTGCTTCGATAATTCATGATTGATGCATATAGTGATTTTAATCATATAAATTTGTGAAATTGTAACCCGTCAATATCGTTCACTGAAAAAATAAAAACGAAATATATTATTAAGTAGATCCATACTGACGAAAACGGTCCATTAAATATACTACATATGAGGACTATACCGTTAAAAATACAGATATTTTATTAACGTCTCACCATTAATACTACAAACAATGACCAATATATACAGTTAAAACCATATAAAAATATTAATGCCATACTCAATAGAATTATGATAGAGGATACAATCACATAAAATAATTCATAGTTATTAAACTAATTGGGTATTTACAAAAAGAGCTTTAAAAATATTAAAAAAATATACTACTTATTTTGCAAACTGTTAACTGTTGTAAATCTTACGTAGACGTTTATTTGATATTCTGACAGTTTACAACGTTGGATATTTTTAATTTTTTTGGTTTGTTGATGTTTTTTACGATTTTATATTTGGTTTTGTTCGACTTGTGTATTTCATACATTTTAGTCGTTTTATACCCCTTTTGACAGCTCACCATTTCCATTTATTTTTCTTGTTATCTATTGTCGCATGAGTTGTTTTGCAACATACTTAGTTTTTTGTTAGATATATGTTATTGATTGTTGTTTAAGTTGAAAATAATTTATATTACTATTGAATTTGACCTATTTCTGATCGATAATTTTCATCAACCATGCGGTATATGAATATCAATTAAACTCAGATATCTTATTTACTGGCTTCTAGATATTATCTATCAATTATTTAATTTGCTAAAGTTGGAGAACTATACGCATACAGAATAATGAGGTTTGCGTATGAGGCAAAGCAACTTTATATAAGTACTGATGAAACTCAGTATTGTGATGGGTTTTCAAGACATCGAAATTTACAGTTCATGCATGGGGCGAGGGTTGAGATCTCACAAAACATGTCAGGAACCTCTAGCTTTTGTTAGTCTTGTGTATTTTTTTAATTTTATGTTTTAGAGTTTAGTGTGCCGTCCATTTTGCTGTACTAGTATACATAATTGTTTAGGGGCCAGCTGAAGCCCGCCTCCGGATGCAGGATTTTCTCACTGCGTTGAAGACACATTGGTAGCCTTAAGCTGTTTTCTGCTCTTTGGTCGGGTTGTTGTCTCTTTGACACATTTCCCGTTTCCATTCTCTATTTTATACATCGAAACTTTAAGAAAATTATTCACAAGCAGTAAAAATAATTGGGAATTACCCAAGTCTAACCTAATTGTACAGAGAGAAATTGTCACTTAACGGTAACACTTCCCGATTGGATTCTGATGTTAAAGCCTTTCAACTGTGAAATGTAAATAAAACTCCAGACCTGTATAATTCTCCGCTATTCTTCAACTCTTCAGTTCTATATGGTGTATGGTTTTGAGGGGTTTCAACTCTACCGAAGCAAAAATAGCTTTCGAGATTTCAAACTTTGGTCTATTTAAGTATAACATTATTTCATTGTGATATATTTGATCATTTTGTTTAAGTTGATGTAAATGTTAGGCCATGCATCTCTAATAAATTATTAGATCTAAGAAAGACCAAGTTAACACATCGACAAATTAAAACATCGCATTTATTTCATTTTTTTTTTCTATAACAATTACACTAATCTTTCATACGAATTTTAATAGAAATTCAAGGTGTGATTCATATGTGAATATATCTTGATTGACTGGATTTATATCTTAATTGAGGGGCCTCGGTGGCCGAGTGGTCTAGGTAGTTCGTCATGACTACTAATGATCACTAGACTGTCAACCCTGAGGTTGTGAGTTCGAATCTCACCTGTGGCGGGGTGTGTTCGACTCCGATCTTAATTGACAAGGATTGCTAATTTTCCTACCGAAGGTCAGTGGTTCTCTCCGGGTACTCCGGCTTCCTCCACCAATAACAACTGGCCGCCGCGAAATAGCCAAATGTGCTGAAAACGGCGTAAAACCCCAACTGAACAAACAAATATCTTAATTGAAATTTAAACGTTTCACATTAATCATTACCGTACGATTATTCAGCATTTAAGAATATTTGAATATAGCACTCCGCAACTAAAAAATGTTTACCTAAGTTTTAACACAGCGACGACTTTTACAAACGTACACACTTTAACAAATTAACATATGAATTTTAATTTTAAAGTGAATCTGAAAATATTGACATACGTAATCTATCCCATAATAATTCATTATCACCTGACCATTCTGTTATAGTCACATCTTTCAGAATTTGGTCTAATTCATATGGAATGTTTGTAACACAAATTTCCTTTGCTATCACAATTATCTTTTGCAAATCATTTGTATATTTTTCGAATTTAGTTCTTTCTATTTCAAATCTTCTCCATTCATTCTCCTGGCATACATCTGAAAAAACAAAAATAACGTGCCTGCTTTCCTGAATTGCATTCGCAATAGAATCTGCATGGATGCCTCCAGGTAAAAAATCACGGTCTCTTAAGCACATAGTCAGTGCCCAGGAATTAAGAGATAACTGTATTGTATTTTCAAATTTCACGGCATCAATTGGAGATTTGATGGTCGCAAATTGAGTTTACTGGCGACGCGTCAGCGGAGCCAGTAAACGGGTATTTGCGACCATCAAATCGACAATTGATGCCGTGAAATTTTAAAATACAATACTGTTATCTCGATTCTAATGTAACTGTACGAAAAGACGTTAAAAATACGATTTTAAAATCCCAAAAATACAAGTGCGCATGCCTTGCAAATTTCACACCATCAATTGTGTAATTGATGCCGTGAAAATTTGGACGTCATCCAATCAAAATAGACGTTACATACAGTGTTACATTAGAATCTTCGATTTTAGGAACTAAAATTTCTTGTATCCAATTAATACTATCATCTGAATACGACAAATAAATGTCATATTTGAACTTTCTTTCTATTCCACGTTGAATAACTCTTTTAAATTTGCGGTATGCCCAAAAAGCTATTTTCCATCTAAAATTGATAAGAAGTGCTATCGGTATAGTGAAAACGACAAACCCAATCAAACATCCAATGCCTACGCGAAGCCAGAGTTGACTATTACAGTCACTGAAATGTTCATGGAGATTATTGTAAACTGCTAAGGTATCTGTTTCGATACCATTACTTAATATGCATATGTAATTTTTATGTTTTTTATCGAACTTAACTGTCGACTTAAACATCCACCGGAGGAAATCTATTGTCTCGCAAGTGCATTTAAAAACATTACCCCAAAGAGACAACTCAAATTGAGAATTAAATTTTGAATTTTGTCTGTCAATCCAACTCCGAATGGTTTCATTTATTGTTTGCAGTCTGTTGTAACCAATATCTAGTTTTTTCAAAGTCGACACATGCGTTATTCCTATAGGTATTTCCGATAGCAAATTGTTTGAAACTGTAAGATCTGACAGTTTAGTGTTTGAAATAAATACATCTGTATCCATAAAATATAGATTGTTCCACGATATATCTAATATTTTCACAGTTGGAATAAGCTGGAAGATTTGACCATTTATTTTCATGGTTTGGTCAAGTCGTGCATCTTTCAGGATTACAGTCTGTATTCGTTTAAAAAGCGGAATGTGAGACTTTGTAGAATACAAAGTAGAATCAATACCTGAAAAGTCTAAAAATTTGATGTTTACTTGACTATCAAAATTTACATTTGGAAAAGAATCCATCTGAAAATACGAGAGGTCCAAATTTTGCAAATTTGAAGCATTCCTAATGGTTACGGTTTGCTCATCAAAGACAGTTGATAAAAAGTGCGTCATACGTAAAGTCTGTAGATTATACGGCAAGGTAAACGTATATGTTGGTTTCAATTTTTCATTAGTCAAATTTATATAAACCTCATCTTTTCTAGAATGATTCCCCATTACATTTAATATGGTAGGTTCAGAGAAAAACATACTAACGTTATGCAAGTATTCTATTTTATTATAGTTAAGGGGGTTATAAGAATAGTCAAACGTTTTCAGATTAACTACTTGTGTAGAAAAGCGAAGCAGCTCTCCCATATGTTCCCTTGCCAGAGAAAATCTGTTTCCCGAAAGTACGATAGTCTCAAAACATTTAGGATATGTATGTGTAAGCAACGAACCTTGTTCAAAATGTACGATTTCGTTTTCTGCCAAAACTAGAGTTTTCACACAAATATTTTGCAAATATGACATCATCTGTTTCGTAAGTATTACGGATTTTTTATCATTAGTTCCTACTCTTCTAAATATTATCGCTTCCATTCGTTTGTGAGTGAACGGGTAAAGAAGTTCTAGAGCTTTTGAAAATTCAACATTTGCTTGATCGAGGCTTAAAACTTGTAGTTTATGAAAAGGCTTTAAAAAGTTTGCCTGAACAACTGATATAAAAGATATAATACATTTCTCAAAATAAACTTCTTCGATGTTACCCGGAAAACCAACAAATGTCACATTAAGCATGCTTCTTAAATAACATTTTGCAAATCGCAAAACTCTAAGTCCAGTTAAATGTTTCATGCCGCTGGTATTAAAAGATGGATTAGGCACAAGGTCCATAAATAAATCCGTCAAATCTCGTAACTCCCCGAAATGGGGGTAGTTTTCAGGCGTTGTTTTCGAAGGGTCGACGAAGTTATTCCTTATATCTAACTTCTTCAAAACACTTAACGGACTGAATACTTCGGCATGATATGACGTCACTAAATTAAGCTGGTTATTTTTCATTGAAAGATATCGAAGCCTCTTTAGACCAACAAAAGCACGTGCTTCCAAAACAAATAAACGATTATTGTCTATATTTAAAATGACCAATTTAGTATAATTGCTGAAAGAGTTATTTTTCAGTGTTGATATTTTGTTTATGTTTAAACACAACTTTGTTATGGTCCCTGGTAAATCATTTGGAACGAAATCTATTCCTTTTCCCTCACAATTTGCTTTCACTTGACGTATTTCAGAATTAATTGTACAATTGTTGCTTGTTGAGTAACTGATATAGACGCAGAATAATATTAACAACACTATTAAACGTCTGTCCATGTTGATTATAACAATCTCCGATCTTCCTGAATGAAATTAATTGTAACACGACTTCCTTGAACGCTGAGGTCATTTACCTATTTTGGTTTTGATTTACTTCCTCTGTTCACTTAATCATTACTGGTTAATTTCACAACGCATACAAAGTAGTTTTGAAATAAAATTCCCAAACTTGTTGAAAAAAAGGTTGTTATTTCACTTGAACATCTTGACGAAACTTGACCCTTTACAGCATTGAGTAAAATAACAAGTGATTTTAGAATCAAATGCGGTGATTGGCTGAATAGTTGTAGTGAGGCTGATCAATCAAGCGTTCGACGATTGATATCCAAATATTATGTAATAGATACCGTACAATGAGAACAAAATAAGTGTGTCATTTGGATACTTTTTAGGCACGAGTACCCAGGTAAAGGTCCGAGGCGTTAGCCGAGCACCTTGACCGGGTACGAGTGCATAAAAAGTATTCCCTTTCATCTTATTAAGGACATTTCTTTTGTTCTCATTGTACGTTATATGACTTGTACGACAATCCACACAATTCAGAACTCCAGGACAAATATGTAGACGCTGGCCAACATATTTTGTAGAAGAACGTGACTTTCTGAAAAAATATTGTTTATTTAAATTATATTACAACTAGAGACTCTCAAGACCCTGTATCGATCACCTGGAATTAACTTTTCACCTTGAGCAGACCTAAAAATTTAAGTGTTGCAGTCAATTTGGCTGGTTTTTTTTATAGGATTCTATGTTAAACTAATTTCAGCTGTGGCAGTCATCTTGGTTGACAGTCCAGGTCAACGGATACATTTCTAAAAGAGAACCATCTAGGGACCATTTCTGCTAAGTCTTGTTCCAACTGGCTAAGCGGTTTCAGACAAGAAGATTTTTAAATGAATTTTCCTATAGGGTCCAATATTTAACAAAGTTCGGTGTTTTTGGTTGACAGTTTGGGTCATCGTGCACAATTCTGAAAGAGGACCATCTAAGGACCATTGCTACTAAGTCTAATTCTAATTGGCTAAGTGGTTTCAGACGAGAAGATTTTTGAGTGAATTTCCCATAGGGTCCTATGTTAAACTAAGTTCTGCTGTAGCGGCCATCTTGGTTCACAGTCCACGAAATCATTGGACATATTCTAAAAGAGAACCTCCTAAGAACCATTACTGCCAACTTTGGTTCCAACTGGCCTTGTAGTTTCATATAAGAAGATTTTGAAATTCACCCCCCCCCCCTTTTTTCTATTTTTAGTAACAGCAGCCATGTCGGTTTGAAGCCGGGGGTGCCCGCCATAATTTTGGAAGGGGGCCATCCAAGGACCATTCCACCAAAGTTTGGTCTCAATTGGCCCAGTGGTTAGAGAGGAAAAGATCTTTAAAGGAAAGTTTACGCTGGATTCCGTCTTTAAAGGGCAAAAACTCCTATAAGGGGTCAATCAATGATTTTGGTCATGTTGACTTATTTGTAGATCTTACTTTGTTGAACATTTTTGTTGCTAACAATTTGTCTTTATCTATAATAATATTCAAGATAATAACCTAAAACTGCAAAATTTCCTTAAAATTAGCAATTTAGGGGCAATAACCCAACAAAGGGTTGACCGATTCGTCTGAAAATTTCATGACAGGTAGATCTTGACCTGATGAACATTTTTACCCCTGTCAGTTTTGCTCTAATTGCTTTAGTTTTTGAGATATAAGACAAAAACTGCAGTTTACCTCTATGTTCAGTAGTTTCAGAGGAGAAGATTTTTGTAAAAGTTAACGGACGCGGGACGACGGACAACGGACAACGGACGCCAAGTGATGAAAATAGCTCACTTGACCCTTTTGGTCAGGTGAGCTAAAAAGGAATACTAATGGAAAGGAAATAGGTTGTAAAACTTTATAAACATTTTGGTCAACTCACCAAAATAACGCGTTTTTTTTTTTTTTTTTTTTTTGTTTTGTTTTAATTTTTTTTTTTTTATCGAAGTCCAATACAAAGTTGTAATGTTAAAAAAGACGGTGAGGAAAAGGTCACACCGGCGAATATAATTGCTGAATGTCATATAAGCAACACAATAATGTTTCTTTGGTGATTGTATACAACGTTATCATTCGAGTTTACAAATAATTTACAAATTATGACTCAAAGTGAACATCGTAACATATTCATGTGAAATAAAAAAAAAACAAGATTACAAACTATTTATTATTGTTTTTATGTAAAAAATAAAATAAAAAATTTTTTAAAAATCGATATTTTTTTTGGTTCATTTTTACGGTTCGTATTTAGCGTAAAATTAGGATTTCAAAATTTCTCGATGACCAAGGCCAATTTCTTGGTGAAAATCCTTGCACGTTTGCACTATAATATGATCCGTTATTCCATTATTTGGCAATAAAACGATATATTACTTTTACAGAATAAAAATCAATTGTTAGAAAATCACTCCTTTCTTTAAATAATTTGCACAAAATTTAGGATGGCATAAATTCGTTATTCAATGTTTCAAACTTGTAGCCAAACTAAAAAGTTTTGTTCGAAAAAGAGTACTATAATCTTAGTTACAATGACACTTTTTGTGAACTATTTTAACTGCTCATAACTCATCGACAAATTCTTTCAGGGTTCTTTGTCGTTGAGTTTATTTTTAGCAGTTAAGAAGTTCACAAAAAATTGTGCGTGTAAGTAGGGTTAGAGTACACCTTTTCAATAGCTTTGCTGGGGGTATTATTGTACAAATGGCTTATTTAAGCTTAAATATGTTTCCGGGTACGAATAGGGTCGTAGCTGGAAAAAGATGAAAAGAGAGTTACGGTTCCAGGGGATGATTTCTACACCGTATCCAAACTACATATTATGATTTTGTAAACTTTGATTGTATACAAGTAAGATTTCATTAAAATACGACAACTTTTTTTTCTCACATCACGTGTCCGTAATAAGAACAACAATCAAACAACTTATTCAATATGTCTATGTGGGGAAACAAGCGTCGACTACAAAATAATATGGGTTCGTTTCTTTAAATTCTGTTTGCCATGTGCTAAAAAAAAAATCTGAACTCCGGACTCAATGAAAATAATGGGTTTACAACAGAGAAAATTACATATATTATTAAACGAGGAATAAAAAAAATACTGTGTAAATGGAAATTTTAGAGGAAAACCTCTTCTTGCCATCTGCATGCTCTTCAAATATTCTAGTTTCCATTGCGAGCACACAAACAAATCTGTCGGAACAAATACCCCCCCCCCCCCCCCCCCCATAGTGAAATGGTTCAAGCAACAAGCGCACCATTTAATTGGAATATAGCCGGATTATTTTAGTGATACGACAATTTCTTTTCAACGTATGGATTTTTTTACTTGTTAACGTATCACAATCCAATAGTTGGTACCTGGTTACATTATGAACCAACGTTGTTGTAACTATTTTTTTAGACTTGAATAATTTTATCAAATACTCATGGAAAATGGTTTTGTCTTGCGCAACTCCTACTTTTGATGAATGCTACACTGACACACTACGCGGGGATTAGTACCAAATCACTAAACACAGTCAACAAATTTCACCATACCATGTCGAGAAGAATTGGTCACCTATGGTATTGCTTCGGTATTTTTCCCCGATATCTTTATAAAGGAAAACAATCTGAGTACATGGGATTTTTAAACAAATTTTCCAACAAAATCCAGTTACTGGTTTGGCGATCTACGACCAAAAAAAGCTCTTTGGAGTCATTATTTTTAGTACTCGACGGACCGCAATACAAACCAAACGAGACATGGCATAGTTAATAAAGGGATATAACTGAAATTTTCTCCCTTTGGTGCACGGGCTAATTGGGGGCTATTTTGTTAACGCACTTGGGTTACTTGATCAATGGAGATAACGGAATTATTTTCTCGTTTAATAAAGGAATTAGACACGTAAAAACAAAACAAAACATTATCGATTTACAATAATTGAAGCATGTTCAATTTTATGTATTTTAAACCACTTCTTTTTACACCTAAACTAAAAATCGTAATTTGTATTTATATATTGATAAGTATTGTCTAAACTCTTTTAGAAATAGCCAAACTAATCATTGTTCAAGTTACAACATCTATATTACTAAATAAAGAGACTCGAATGTGGGTGTCCCTTCTCTTTCGAGTAAAATCCATGAATATGCTTTTATAACATAAATGATCAACGCACAGTGAAGTTCATCATCACCGAGTTTGAAGATCTGTTTTGGGGTATTTTTGTTAGCAAAACAAAATGGCCGAACGTCATGTTAAAAACAAACGGGTCGAAAAAGTTACTGAATAGATATTAGAACTTGTTAGCTCTACATTTACGACATTGACCTACCAAAATGAACCTACACTCCTTTATGAAATATTTTTTCATATGAATGTAATATTGACTGGAAATTATAGACTACACCATGGTTAACAATATATTATTTAGTGTGCTACTAATGAGATCCCAAAGGATGAAATTTAATTCTAAAACTAATCTATTAGTGGTTCACTGTGAGTTTAATTAGCGCAAGTTGAACAGGTAATAGTAATTTGAGATTAAATATTAAGTTCTTCAACAATTTTTTCAAACCAAAGAATTTAATTCAATATTGCAATAGAACACCACAGAAACTGGGAAAAAGGCCACTTCTCTAGCTCATATTTTCGGGCCATTTTCAGAAAAAAAATAATGCCTTTCAAAATATATCAACATACACAAAGCCTGATATGTGTCCTTTTAAGATTTGACCAAAGAAGTAACTAAAAATACAATGCATATCTAAATATAAATATGTTTTCAAATTAATTATCCTTTTGTTTACATTTTACGTACGGACTCAGTCTTGCTTTTTGTTTCAAAGATTCAACACCTTTTTATTTTTATTTTTTACATGCTCGTGATCAAGACTACTGTAACTTCAGAAATTATTGCGTGCATTTATTATTTCGATTTTGTCATTTTAGACCAAAATGCGATTTTAATTCTTCCTATATTGAGAAAAATCGCGCTTCATTGATAGTAAAAATTCCAAAATGCGAGTTTAAATTATTGCGATTACAACCCTGTCCCATTTTTCGCAATAATAAAAACATCGCAATAATTTCCGAATTTACAGTATATTGGTCGAAACGTTGGGTATTTTTAACTTTTTAGTTTGATTGTTGTTTTTTACGATTTTATATTTGGTTTTGTTCGACGTGTGTATTTTATACATTTAAGTCGTTTTATGCCCTTTCTGACAGCTCACCATTTCCATTTATTTTCCTTCATATCTAAGTATAGCATTGGTAGACAAATTTAGGTCTTTAAGACAGTTGTTCAACACGAAGGACATTCAGAACCAACACCATTTGTTTCTTTAAGTGTGTATAGTTATTCCGTTTTGTGTGACAGTTCTGAGTGTACTTCATTCCCACAAATGATACAAAATACTTGACAATTGACCAAAACCTCCTCTATTATCGACCTTTTACGGGTAAAAACTCAAAAGTATTAAAAAAAACTCAATGATCATTATAAATCATCAAATTTCTGTTTGTTAGTATTCAAATTCATTATATGTTCGATAGAAATTCATAAAATTCATTATATGTTCGATCAAAATTCATAAATAATTAAAAAAAAAATGGAAGTTTACAATTGTTAGTTTAGGGATAAAGGCAAGATAATACCGAAGGTACAAAACAGTGGAAAAAGTCCGTAAAATCAAAATCTAGAGGCAGGATACACCCATGAGAATGGAACATAACAAACAAACGCCACAAGGATACATGTATTACTAAAAGAATAAAAACTCTATAATATAGAATGAGACAGCACAGAAAAATAAATCACTAGAGCTCCCAATAGATCAGGTTCTCCGGAAGGGTAAACATGTCCTGCTCCTTTAACGACATCCGTCACGTTACCAATGAGTAAAATTCAGAGAGGTGTCAGAGAATAAAAACGTACAATAAACAAACCAAAACTAGAACAAGACAGCACAGAAACCAATGCGCTAGCATCGTGAACTCTTAAGAAAGGAAATGGTATGTAATTTGTAGTCTTGTGAGTGAAGCTCTTCTGTTATATCTCTTAGTAACAGTCTCTATTCTTCATTTCAGCAAAGTTTCTAAAATTATTTAATAAGCATTCCACCATAGATAAATTCTGACGGACAAATTCATATCTTTAGTTTGTTCATACAAAGTCTTGATAGTTAGTGTGTTATATGAGAATGTAAAGATCTGGGATAGGCGTAAATGAAACACCATATTCCATTGTATTGAATACGGGGAAAAACTGATTACATCAGGCAGTCTTGCTGTGGTCTTCAATAAAGAGCAACTGCCCGTAAAATAAGATTACCACACAGAGTACCAGCTGAGGGTGGAGAAAATTTTTCAACCCACGTGTGATTTGCTGATTGGATTTCGAAATTCCCATTAGAATTTATCGATCCTTTTCAAAAATTCAAACGCGTAAATAAAGTATCGCCAACGTCTGCAATATCATAGTCTGCATAATAAAAATGCCCCTTAATTTTAATAGTTATTGTTATTTTCCTGGGATGAGATGTTGTAACTCCACCAATCTTCACTACCTTCTATGACAGTTTTTTCAATTAATATTTCTATATTACACTGGCAGAAAATTAACATACTTGAGAGCTTTTAAACGTAATCAATGATTTTCACAAAATATTATCAAAACTCATCGATTATTTTCAAAATCAATTCTGGTCTAGTTCTTTTGTTTGTTTTTACTTGAGTTTACCTAAACACAATAAAAAGCTTCTAAGTAACAATGATTAGCTGCCAATGTACTCATCATTATTTCAAATTGAACAATATATCCACGAAATATTTACTTACTACTCTTTTGAAAATTTCAATTCTTTGTTCAACTGAGTACTTCAAATTGAGAAAAATATTTATAATATTAGTTGAAGAGGAAAAATATAATGTAAGAAAAAACATTAATAAATAACTAACAAAATAAGTAATTTTCATTTTAAAAATATCAAATTTTCTATTCGATTTCAGATGTAAATATGCGTGCTTTTGGAATTTTAGAAAACATGTTTCGTTGCATGGATTATTATTGCTTTTTGTTATATTGGTATTAAATGTTCATTTCTATTGTAATGTCTGTCTCTTTGATAGCAGTTTTCTTTTTAAATAAAAACAAGAACTAGCTGGATCAATATGCTAACTTGGTGATAAAAAAACCATTTCACGTGCTCATGTGATATTCATCTTGATTTCAGATGTAAAATTAACGTAAGGTTACATTAATTGAGCGTATACGTTAAAATCACGTGAAAAATTCCATTTTAAATTCACATGAAAAAAATTTTATGTTAAAGTCACGTGAAAATTTTATGTTAGTAGATTCATGCGATAAAATTCACTTTAAATTCACATGAACATTTTATGAAAGAAAATCAAAATACTCTTTTTATGCATTCTTTTGTTTCAAATGCATTATAGAAGTATTATTCTTAACATTTCACTTGAGTTTAAAATATAACGATTCAAAATAAAAATCTAAAATACTAGATCCAAGCAAAACATCATTGCAAATGAGAAATGCAAAGGTAGATATTGTGAAAAAACAGATCCATTTATTAACGTGATGATTAGGCTTAGACAATGGTCAAAATATAACTATGCATTTCTGGGACGAAATGGAGTTTTTGAGATCTCAGAATTTTGAATATCGATTTCAAGACGTGAAATGAAGGTTTTCTACATAAAAAAAAATATATTTCAGTCTTTGCAATACAAAACGAATGTTTGCTTTCTTGTTTGGTTGCATTGTCTGTTGGTGTCTAAACACCATAAGCTAAGTTCGGTTAGACCACTTTCTATGAAGTTTCATATAATAATATAACAAAACACCAGGTAAAATTAAATCTATCATATGCACTTATACTAGCCCGAAATTGATACTTAAAATTTACTGTTGGAAAAATGTTAAATTCGCAAAAACTAAGGAGTATCTTTTTCGTGCATGGCTCTGTCTTTAGATGGTTTTGGCTTTACCCCTTTTGTTCATTTTAGTAATTTTGAATTCCTCCAACAGTTTGGATTCTTGTTCTGGATTTCAACATTTTGGGCATGGAGCAAAACTGATGAGTCGTAAATCGACGAAATGTGCACATCTTGTGCATCAAAATTGGTATCAAAGAATTGTAGTTATATAAAATTATTATTTTAATACAGTAGAAAATAATTTTAATAACTTTACTAACGTCGAGAAACTTAGGCTTCTGAATCCGTCAACAACATGTGTATTGAAAACAGTTATATCCTTACAAGTAAAGTCTAGAAATACCAAAGGGATTTTCGAAGGAGGGGAAAATCTCTGCTTCATGCACGATACCCGCCATGATACCCATGCCAAATCCGGTATGAGGAACAGTCATTAGAAATGGGGAGAGAGATTATTATGGTGGATGTCCTGCAGGAAGCAGAGACTGCTTACTCTCCCGGAGCACATGAGTCTACCCCCGGATTTTTTGGTGGGGTCCGTGTTGTTTATATGTTTTTAGTTTTTAATTGTAGTATATATATTGTTTTGGTTTTGTCATCGTTGTTCTCCGGAGTTTGTCAGTTGTTTCGATTTTTCCCTCCTTCGAAAATCCCTTTGGCATTTCTTGACTTTACTTATAACAATTAACTGTTTATATATCGTCTTTATTATCGCATTTTGTTTGTGTGTTATGTTATATATTGTATGCCGCTTATATCCCTAATGGGATTTTGTATTATGTTGTATATTGTATGCCGCTTATATCCCTAATGGGATTGTGTGTTATGTTGTATATTGTATGCCGCTTATATCTCTAATGGGATTGTGTTTTACATTAATAAAGTTATTATTATTATATTTGCACGAAATTCAATTAATAGCTAGTGGTCTAGTCGTTCTATTTTCAGACGATAGTTTATGATTTTTAGATACCAACGCATAGTGCAAACAAAGAACGAAAAAAGTATTCCTTTTGTCTTGCATAGACTGAAATATTGATATATTCTTTAATTATTAATACTTTAAAGTGTATATGGTCCTGCTGACATCAGAAAGATATTTGCGCCAATGATATTTATGATGTGACATTTGATTTTTTATTTAGAAGGAAACATTTCAAATGATATGCCAAACCTCTATTATCATGATTATACAATACATTAAATATTTAGTGTTTGTGTAAAATAGCGATTATTATTGATACTCACCCGCATGTGTTAAAAAAAGTGGTTATCGATAAAGACAAGTTCTGACGTTGCAGGTTGAGTAAATAGGTTGAATTCCAAATGTTAAAACCGGAAGTCGAAATTTTCTTTTTGCTTGGCAACATCGTTAGAAACAGCACATGTATTGTTTTGGTTTTGTCATCGTTGTTCTCCGGAGTTTGTGAGTTGTTACGATTTTTCTCTCCTTCGAATATCACTTTGGTATTTCTTGACTTTACTTAAGGATGCTCGCTGGTCATGTTTTGGTCTTTTTGTCAGATTTTCGGAATCCTCGGGTTTTATCCATTTCTTTAACATTCAATTTTATGCCCATGAACCCCCCACTTTTTCTTTTATAATTCAATCATATATACCTTAAAATGGTATTTGATGAAATCCTTTTTATTTTTTCATACATTTTTGAGAGACTGAAGTTGCCAATGCAAAGACAATGAAAAATCCAGAGAAAACCTATTTCCAGGAAATTTTCAAGACTTTATAGATCTAAAATGAGCACACGAACCTATATTTTTTTCTTGCTTATTTGTTTACTATTCATATGTTCTCTCAAACTAAAACACCTATTTAAAATCATATTTATTTCCTATTAGACCAGCGATCATCCTTAACAACTGGCAAGTAATATCAGTAAAAGGATATCTTGGTAAATTTTAAAATTCTTTTAGCTCCTGCAAATGAACTTTGATTTCGGCAAATCCTTTTAGGCCAGCTTTGGTTTTATTGTTTACAATGCTCGAGGATCTTTGGCTTTTTCGTTTTTGGTATACTAGTAACTGATAAATTACATGAATTAGCCCAGTATCCAATTGATACATTTATTAAATTAAAAGCTATTAAATATTTATTTATATTCATGAGTGGAGATAATAAGCCATTGTTAAATGATGCCTATTTATTATCAAAATCCCTTCATTCATTAGGTACTTATTCATGGTTTACATTTGTGGACAATATATGTGTTAGTAATGATATAAATCAAAGTGAATCTAATTTAATTAGCAAAAAACATTTAATAATGTTTTAACCAAATTACCAGATATAAAAAAAAACTTATCAACTTCTGAGAAACTGAAAAGAATACTTTCTCGTAATGATCTTATGCAGTTTACAGCTCCATTTTAAAAAAAAAAGTCTATCGAGCTTAGGAAAGTGGACTCTACAACTGCATAGATTTTGTATACTATATTAATATAACTTTATTCTACTTATTATTTATTTTGTTTGCTATCAACCCCTAGGGGTATAACCATGCATTTCAAATAAAGATTTATAATTATGTGACATATGTATTAAATATAAAAAAGAAATTATATGCAGTAAATTTCAAGAAAACAACATACCATCTACGAGAGGACATCAAGTACACCATCCTCAATAATTTGGAACCCCCTGAATGGCCCCCACAAAATAATCAATGTTACAAATCAGTGGAAACAGAACTATATCCAATGACCATATAAGATTGAGAAAATATACAGTTTAAATAGACGATACATGCCAGTTTCCAAAAATTACCTTTTGAGCTCGCGGATCACGAGAGAAATAACATTAAATATCGACAAAAGAATACCGGGGCGGCAAAAAAAAAGTATAAAGAGTCCGTAAATTCGAAATCCAAAGGTTAACACAAAAGCATGAGAAAGGAACATAACAAACAAGTGCCACAAGGATAGATATACAACTAAATGAATACTAAGTTTATGTTTTTTTTTGTATTCTTTTAGTAGTAAATCTATCCTTGTTAACTTTGATTTTTGTAGGTTTTTTCGTATACATCCTTTTTAATACTGCTGACTTTTAAGACCAAATGGTGTATCTAAAAGAGGTGCCAATGTTTGGTGGTACTCCGAAACAGAATAATTCATTATTCTATGAAATCATATCCTGTTACATGCGATGTAACATTGATTTGTATAACATGACCATAATCTCAATAAAAAAATGACATAAATAATTAAGCTTTATACTTAATGAAAGCTTAATGATAAATTCCAGCGAATATTGTGTATGTTATGATTACCATGACTACAATTATAGATATTAACCGTAATTTTTATGAGAAATAGTTTAAAGAAGGCTTTCATTATACAAATAATTAATGAGGTCATCTTTGTGTACGGAATCTATGACAATTATTCTTTCCGAAGATTACCGATAAAGAGGACAAATATACATAAGGAGCAATCCAAAAAACGCGCAACCCATTAACGAGTAGAAAGAAAGCGAACGTCAATATTTTGCAGTTCTTGAATTTCCCAGGTCTTAACAAACGAGCTAAAATCTCAGACCAATAAACAGTTAAAATCTGGACGGCCTCAAGCATCAACTGAAATGGCACAAGTTTCAATTCAAGACTTTCACTTTATATGTCCAATTCAAGTTTGCATTTACAAGGCTTTATAAATCAATAGACAATAAAATAAAACTATGGGCAATGCGTATACTTGCCACAAGTATCCGTGTAATATGTCCTATTTATAATTACTTAGACTTACTACAAGTCCCTATGTAATTTTTAATTTTTACAATTATTTATATGAAATAGGAACTTTCCTACCCATACTAATATTTACTATCATTGTGTATACATAGGTAGTAAATCAGTTCGAGATTGCTCTGACGTCTGACGCCTTTTTTTGTGATATGCCGGGGCCGTGGGACGTCAGGGCGGTGGCAGTTTTTAGAAAACGTAATATATCCAATTATAAGTAGATAAATCATACATCAATCGGTTCCTTATTCATTTTTCTCTCAGAATATGTACATTTTATTCACCAGCAATTATCTCTCTGGACCATAAAGAAAGCTTTATTACCTTCAACCCACCATTTTCATCATTTCACTTTCACATCTGGGTCGGCAATTTCAATGTTTTCTATACGGAGTGCGCTCTCACGTCCCATGACCCCAGCATATCACAAAAAGGCCGTCAGACGTCAGAGCAATCTCGGACTAGTAGTAAATAAGTATAATTGTAAAAATTAAAAATTACATAGGGACTTGTATTAAGTCTAGGTAATGCGTTCAAAAAAACCTGTCCTCCGTCATCTGGCCGTTAACTTATTCCCCATTTTTGATACATATAAGTTGTCTCCCATTTACGGATCTATCTGCTCTTTGGAGAAGGTGTCTTCCATAGATGTCAATGGACAAATTGTCGTATTTCTGCAAAATATTTTTCCTTCCTAACAATATCCTCAACATACATTAATGATTTGTGTTTGGATACATTTTCCCACATTTTTCAATTTTGACGTGTCTTCCCGAATTCAACATTTTTATATAAAAAAAACTGAAATTACTTTTTGACCTCTGTGTTTAATACAAGACACCTTCTGTCATGAAAGATAGCTCATGTAAATGGGAGAAAACTCCGATATCAACAAGTAGGGAATATGGTAAACATAAAGTCACACTTAGATTAACTTAACCCACAATACTGAGCACTCTATTTTATTGAACTGATCGGGCGGAGTTTATTCGAAATGATACGTTTTACGTTATAATTGCTTTGACATCACTGGAAAGCAAATTTTCTTCTCTGTCTTGAGCAAAATAATTTTAATATTTATAAATATGTTTTTACTAAAGCATAGGGAACACAAATAAAACAGTTTAATGTCGTAATAATGGTCCTTTAACAACGAGATGTTAGCCAATCAACAGCCGACATTTATTCCAAGACGGGGATAAAAGTAAATAAATCTTGTCGTATACATGTAACTGTTACAATCTCATGTCGTTTACCTCGTGTTAGAATTACATCAAATATTACTAATTCGCAGTTATCTACAACGATGAAACGTGAAGGAAAAAGGGTATAATTAACTTTTCCTTTCGACCTGACATTAGCGGAACAGTATTCATGCGCGTAAATGATTATTTTTTAATCCTGAAAGTAGTACATGTTTTTGCGTTTTAATGCTTCTTAATATGCCAAGAGATTTTTGATAATGTAATGCTTTATAACACGGAAATATGTAATTTCAGCTTGCGTTGGAAGTTTCATTTGCAACAATGTCGGTTAATTGTGTTTTTTAAAATACATTTTAAAGCATATTTATTAATCTTTGGATCTTAGATCGTCATTACACGACAATGAAAGCATACAGAAATATAATATGCAAAATAAACCAATTATATATATAAAAACTGAATCAATCAAAATAATAATATGGCTGTATGTAACTGAACAAATACAGCTCCATTTTCTCCAAGTAATGACAATATAACGATGACATTTTTAGTCCTATTGTATTTAGTGCAATATAGGCTAGCACTACAAATATGTTACAAGGAATCATACAAATCCCGAACTCTTAAGCAAACCCCTGGCCCAGAAAATAAAAACCCTCTTGTACGTTTATTACAATAAAGGATGCACTGAAAATACAAACACTTTTGAAAGGGACCATCTAAGCAATTGATCGTGATCAACCAAAACATTTAAGAAAAACTGCGTCTTTCTACCTCTTTGGCTTACGCTTTGCGGGGCTATTTTCCAGAAAACTGGATTACTAAATATTTATCGCCTGTCTGTTTAAAATTCGGGAACCAGATACAATGTACAAACTACAACTGAACTTGTTATAGTATATTTTATCAGTAGTGCCGATTTACCAATAACAGGAAGTTATACACACATAATAGAATTCCTTTGCTGATCTTGGTTTGTCATTGTTGAGAACATCTTATGCAGGAATACGAATTTAGACTTTTAACAGAATTGTTGGTTTCAGAAACATAATATTGATACCAAGAGATTTGTCTGCAGATTATACCATTACAGTGTATGTACCACGACAACGACTCGTTCAACACCAAGTTTTTCCTATGAAACGCCGTTCTTTTTTTTTCTTCTTTGTAAGTTACGCCTAACCCATTTTTGTTATACATTTATGAAAAAAATTGTCTGATGTAAATTCTGTACTATAACGGAGAATACCTCGTAAGGTGTTATTTGTGACAATAAAATATGTTTAAAGTAAGTATGCAGATTCATTGACCTCCAAAATGACCAAAAAGATAAAGCCAAAAGCCATTTACGGGAATACAGTTCTACTGATTCTTGCTGAAAATTCAACATTATGTCAATTTTTGTGGTGTGTTCTTTCCTGATGATATAGTGGGGAATTTAGTAGGTACTCAGGGAAATAAAACTCCCTATTTAGATAAATGTATTAACAGAACTGCGTAAAGTCACTGTTTCTAGGATAACGTACGTGATACGCACTTGTTAACAACAATCGGTCATCCGATCTATACTTGTCCCTCAGTTTAAGGATTGTTTTATAATGAACGTTCGTAAGAATTAAGGTAATAATCATGATCGAAAATTGTTTCTCTTTTTGACCGTGAATGGCTGAACCAAACAATTTAAAGCTGGGATTTTGTATATATATATTTCTCATCCTTGTGATGACCTGTGGTTAGAAACACACTTATTTGCTTGTATGGAGAGTCTTAAAAAATAAGTTAGTTATATTGTAATTACCGAAGTTTGCCGATAATTACCGAGGGCATTTCAATTGTATTGTATTGAACATCCGGGAACCTTTGAATAATCACGTGGTCATTTATGGTCCGGATACCTTAACAACGTTAAAATCGCGGTTACATGTTTGACAATTATCACTCCATTCATGATATATAACAATATGAAAAATATAAAAACGTTTTTTACACCGTGTATGCTAATTGTTAAAAAATGTTCCTAAAAATTGACACTTTGCTTTCAAAGTTATAATTGTCAAATTTTACACCATGACACATATACGCAAAGAAAACTGCACCTTCGTGACTTGGTTTTCAATATATTTTACAAGTTGATTTTTATATAGTAAACCAAAAACCATTTGATATTTTAAGACTTTCAGAAATTTTTAATGAAAAAAAATAAGCAGGTGTTCTGTAAATATTCTTATGATGTTGAAAATCAATAAACTGATTAAAAAATTATGCAAATTTTGACAAAATAAAAAAAATGATTGATGGTTATTTGGTTAATTAAGATGCATGTTTTTAATATCATAATCAAGAAATACAGAAATGTTGTTTGAGAAAGAAAAAAGAGGGGGTCCATGTGCTTATATATTATGGAAATATTTAAGAAAAACCTTAATTAGGAGATATCGATTTCACGGTGTAAAATTGCCGGCAAGCCCCCCCCCCCCCCTCCTTTTGCAAATGTATCATTCTCCCTTAAGAGCAGAGCAAAAGCCATAATACTTCTTAGTCTGAACACAATATATCATTTTTGTAATAGTAAAATTTCTTGCCTATATCAAAAAATTATTAAATGAGGATGTGATACACTCGTACGTGTATTCGACCCTATGAGAGGCCTCCACTAGATGTTAACGATCAATAGTTCATATCTTCCTTGCTGCACTGAATTAAATTGATTACTGTTATCACATCAGAAAGGGTTATACATGTATAAACTCCGTTTTTGACGTCACGAGTATCAATTTCCTAAACATGAGAAATGGTTCTTGGAGTGCAAATGAAATCTTGATTTAACATCGACATTACTTTTCGTACATTCTATTGAAATTATAAGCAGTAAAGGTTAAACTCAACCCTTCACTCACAAACTTTACATAAAGAGTCGGCACATCGACCGGCTCCTCCAAAATAACATGTATTACTGATACTGATTTCTATGGCAGGCCGTTCTCGTCAAAAGTATGTTCAAAATACACAATCAGATTTCAGAAATACACAAGTAAAGGTAAAAATATACTTTTGACGAGAACGGCGTGCCATATATTTCGATAATTTCTATGACTTACTAATTTCGATACTTTCAAATAAAATTAATCTTCTTTGCATGATGTTGGGTATACATGCACGCTTCAAATCAATATCTCTCACCCTAACGTTCTAATAATAAAATGTTTTCCTTTTTACCAATTCACATAAAAAAGGAAAATCCATTTCTTTTTTGTGATAATTTCTTTAAAATTATTTAACAGGCTTAAATTGATGATAATGAGAAGACGCTTCTATGAGTATGACTTCCAGAAATCAATTTCTCATGTTGAAAGTGATTGTTTTCAACATCTCTAGGTCTACCTTAATCCGAGAATCATGCGCTGTTTAAATGAATTTTCATCAATATGATAGTTCGCTGGTATTGGAGAAATTGATTTGAAGATAGGTACCTTAAAATTCCATTAAGTGCTGACCTTGTTTAGGTTTGATTATTTTTTTCCATTTGAAAACTGTCATATTTAGCATAAGTGATTCATTTCTTTTGCATGCGTACATTGTATGTGTATAACTGATGTGAAATAGGTTGAACTGGATTTCCATCGCGATTAAAATGGTTCCAAAGTTCCATGAAAAAGGATAAATACTTTAGATGCATTTTTACCACAATTACTTCTTCTTGTTTTTGTTTATACAAATGTCATCTTTTGAACATCTAATTGTGCATCAAAATTGGTATCATTACAAGTGTGGAATGGACACTTTTCTAAATGGCAATGAAGTTTTTGATCGAAATACCTCTCCCTTTTTCGGTATATTTCATGTATTCTTGATTTTTTGTATTTCTAGGCTTATTTCCGTTTTTAATGCACAGGGCACAGTTCTCCCGAACCTTCACTGGGTAGGCAATTTGTCCCGAACCTTCACTGGGTAGAAAATTGTCCCAAACCTTCACTGGGTAGACAATTGGTCCGAACTTTCAATGGGTAGGCAGTTGGCCCGCAAATTCACTGGTTAGACAAATTGTCCAGAACCTTCACTGGTTAGGCAATTTGTTCCGTACCTTCACTGTGCAATTTCCTAATTTTACACATCGAATGTTTTCTGACGTGCGTGATCCTACGAACCTTCACTGGGTATATAGACAAATTGTCCCGAACCTTCACTTGGTAGGCAATTTGTCCCGAACCTTCACTGGGTAGGCAATTTGTCCTGAACCTTCACTGGGAAGGAAATTTGTCCCAACCCTTCAATGGGTAGGCAAATTGACCCGAACCTTCACTGGATAGGCAATTTGTCCCAAATCTTCACTGGGTAGGCAAATTATTGTCCCAAACTTTCACTGGGTAGGCAATTTGTCCCGAACTTTCACTGGGTAGGCAATTTGTCTCGAACCTTCGCTGGGTAGGAAAATTGTCTCGAACCGTCCTCGGTCGATATTGTTCTTGGTCAGTGCGATAAAATCATGTATCGACCGAAAAAAAACATGTTACAATTGCTTTATTATTTTTCAAACTGCAATATTAAATCATATTTTTGAAAGCGCTGAATTTTTCGAGTTAGCAATAGTAATACATTTTTAAACAAAAGATGTTGACTTGTTTTGCTAGTTTTTTTTTCAAATAAAATTATAACGTTACAAATTACGTTTTTGTATTTATACAAAAACCCCATTCGTCCTTGGTCATAGGCTTACTGTCAGTGGGATATTTTTGGAAATCCTTAGTCCGTAAAACCTGTATATATAGCATGCTACACATGTTTTTCTATGGCGGGATATTAAAATATGAGTATTTTTAGAAATCCTCAGTCCGTAAAAACTGTATAGCATGCTACACATGAATACACAATAGAAAAACAGGTTTTATATAGAAAAATAATAATATTTTTAATTCTATCTTTACGGACTTACAATTTTCATAGCACAAAAAAGCTTCATTTAGTTCATGTATTATCTATTATGTACATTTTCTTTTATTTTCTATATGTAAAATGTGTGGAAACTTTACTTGAAATCTATTGCTATGCTGTACAGTTTTAAATCAGAGTTTCTTTGAAGACAAAAACAAACCAAAGAAGAATATTCCTTTGATAACATTTTATTGCACTTTACGAACAGTCCGTGAAATTTTAAGTCGTCAGTTTATTGCTGTAAAGTTGTTTTATCATACATTTAAGCGTATAATAATCTTTTTAGTCAATAAGTTCCGGAAAATAATAAAATATGAATTTATGCGTAATTGATACATCGGAGCGTTCGGAAGAACAACGTTAGTGGTTCCCTTACCGGAAATAACAAACTTCAAAGTAAAAATCCTTGTGATGACCTGTGGTTAGAAATTATATTGTTAAACCGATAATACAATCTAAATCGATCCAATAAGAATACAAACTCAACGCGACAGTTGGATTCTCAGTGTGATATGCAACATTTCATTAAACTAATGTAAATTTTACATCAATTATATTTTTTTTTGTTCATCCTAGATTTGAGTCACATGATTGGTTTTTGATTTCAGCTTGAATATAACTGTACGAGGAAACTTGCATATCTTATGCATCGAAAGTGACATCATAAAATATTTATTGATTGTAGAATTTAGGACGAGATCTAGCATACCGGCATATTGTATTGTCACGCCCGCTTGTCTCTCTTATTCATAACAACTGGTAATTGTCAAGTTTTTACAATATACAGAGTAATTTCAAAATTTTGGAAATGTGATTCGATGAAATATTTCCCGTTTGATATGTGTGTATTACCCCATTAAGATACATACAATTATTGTTGAAAAATATATTCTGAACTAATAATGGTTATGAAAGAGATTTAAAATAATGAGTTCAAAGCGGATTTTGCAGCTACACTTGTATCTAATTAACTAGAATTAAACAGTCAGAGCAAGGAAATAACTCTACAGCGAATATCACGACCTTGGATTTTTTAAATAAAACAAAATAATGAGAATATTTAAGATTATCTATGTTTATGCATGGGAAAGATAAGCAGGCTAATAAAAGGCAAGATATACATTCTCAATATAGAAAAAGGGCATAAAAAATCTATCACCCATTGATTATTAATAATTGATTGAGAATATTAAAATAACAACCCAAAGATACTAATATTAGATATAGTAAATTTCTACTATGCTGTATACGACGCATTTCAATGAGTTACCTCTCATCAGCAGCATTAAAACCGAAACATTTGGAAGACCAAACACCAAATTTATTTTAAAACAAGAAGTAATCTTAACCAAAACTCCGAAATAGGAAGCCAAATTCCAGGTAAGGAGATCTACCATGTGCAATACAAGGAATGAACACTTAGTAATTCTATTATTTTTTAATTTTGCTAAATACTGGTAATTTCTATAACAAATCAATGAATAATCGTGTCAGACAAGTCTGACGACTGGGTTGGCGAATACCCTCGGGGACCTAGGGTCCACCATGCAGAGGCATCGTCCCAGGAGTTTATTCGAAGAAATATACACGTTTTGCACATCATAAAGGGAATTATACCACTGTTGATTAATGTAGAATTCAGAAGCTGAAACATCGTATACTAGGTAAAACTGTATATACTCGTTTTCAACTTCTGCCTTTCTCTATTGCGATAATTTCTCCCACTTATTTATAGAATAAATATTAACTCTCTAAACCCAATTTTTGTTATAAGGATGTCTTTGGTATTTGGATGTTTCATTCATTAAGTATTGCCTTGTGGATCTCCAGACCTTTGATTTATACTTCAGTAGCAATTAATGCTCTGTGTGTTGCAGCCTTTGCAATTTGAGTAGTTTCATAACAACTCATGAATTAATCTGAAGACATGCTGGGCTTGTGGTATGGTGTGGTTTCCACCATTGAAAACCATGTTATAATCCATGGATGTTTATTTAGTTATATACTTGTTATTTTGTGCTTTCTTTACTCCATGTCCGTTTTTCCTCACATTTCAAGTTTGTTTTATTTTGAACGAAAGTAAATAGAAGTAGATGCAATTAAGTGTCATGTACGCATTTTATATTTAAATGCTCGTCACAGATTTTCGCGCATATTATTTACAGGGTTATGACTGAGGAGTATAACAGAGTATAAAGAAGGTAGTATTTTGGCACCAACTTTTGGTGTCCATTAAAGTTTTGAAATTTCCTCAGCACATCTATCAAGTTCAACTTTTAACAATTTTCAAATACAGATAACGGTCAGGGGCGTTTCCAGAATATTTGAAAAGGGGGGGGGGGCGTATAATAAAACTTTTACCGAGCGGAGCGAGGCAAAATTTTTTTTGACCTTTTTTTGCTGAAAAACATAAAATAATTGTAAAATGCACTAATATGACGGTTCCTGAGTTGGAGCATGTATATTTTATAGTTAAAGTGTCAGGGTTTGATATTTTTTATGCCGAATTCTTTTTTTTTGAAAAGGGGGGGGGGGGGGGCGTACGCCCATTACGCCCTCACCTGGAGCCGCCCCTGACGGTATATATTTGCCTGGTTGTGACCTTTGAAAAAGTATGTAAATTGCTAATAGGTCATTAAATATCACCAGTTGTCTAAAAAAAAATAGTCAAACAGTTTGTTTATTGACAAATAAAATGTGTTACAAGAAATTTAATGAGCCATTTTTTCAGGCGTAAAATAAGCGATTTTGCCATTTCTGACTTTTTTGGGAGTTTTTCATGGTCACATTCACCACTTTCTATATCAGAACTTGATTTAATAGGCCATCAATAAATATATAAATATCACATTATTATGTTGAAAATAGTACTTTTATAAATGATGAGGAGGCCAATTCTGAGGATTATCTAACTTACCCCTTTACAGACTTTACTTTGACATAATAATTTTTGCTCTTATATTCATGTGTTGTAAGTTATTAATATGTATATAGCTGTAATACGATCATGTATTGTTTCCATTTTAACCCGTCAATGTTTACTTTTTGCAATAAACAATTATATGCATGTATTTACCATAAAACTCAGATTTTAAAAAGCATCTTTACCTATTGTTTTATTTTCTATCTTCAGGAAAGCAGGTTACCTAGGATCTGATGGTGTTGCCAAAATAACAACAGGATGGGAAGTTACAATGGATGGCAAAAGTGTAAAAATTTCCTTCTGTAAGTAGTACGGGGTTATTTGAGGGAAACCATTTTATTTTTATACATTTTTTTGTATATATATATATATGATTATTATAGTGTATTTTATAAGAACTTCATATTCTTATTTGTGAATGTGTAAATATATTTCTTCCAATTACTTAGAATTCTAAATAATAAAGACAGAACGGATAAAATATAAACCAAATATGTAATCTAAAAAAAAATAACCAATGCAATCCTAAATCAGTCTTTCAGTTTTTTATACATGTATATATTTGTGTTTTTTTAGCTCGGGATAACTTTCATGTTTGGGTAAACAGCGAACCAGTGGAAACAACAGTGAGTATTTTATTTAAATATTCAATATTAAAATATATTTAGTACAAACAATTTTATCATGATACAATTGGTGGTTTTAACGAGAATAATAAATTGTATTTTTATAAGAAAGTAAAAGTTTGCACTGTTAAGGAACATACCTATCCTTTAATGATCTCTTTATAGGAATATTTTACACATCCGCATCAGTGACCATGATCTCGAAATTGAGAGAGGTCAATATGAAAAAATACCACGAAAAGATAGAATTTCCAAAATGTGCAAAATTATTGAGGAAGAGAACCATTTCCTATTCCAAAATTTACCCAAGCATACATAAAGGTTCATAACAAAACATGGAACTCCAAGGGAAATGTCATAATCAAGTCCAAATAAATGGCAAGGTAGGGAGACAAGAAACCAACCAGAACAACTGGAAACTAAAATTCACACTCCTGGCTTGGTACAGGCATTTTCAAATGAAAATTGTGGGTTAAACCAGGTTTTACGGCATGCCAAACATCCCACTTGTATGACGGTTGCTTTAATTCGGAGTTGTTTACGAAAATGAGTAGCCGTTAAAACAACCGACTCATAAGTCACATCAGTAAACATTGGTCAACATATCTCAAGGAATTTCATCAAGACTATCATTTATAAATTTTGAAATGGGGAATGAATATTTTTCTATCAAGTCTTGATATCTACCAAAGAATCTTTTTAGGGAACGAAGAAGAGGAGCAGGTATATTACTATTGAAATGTGGAAAATTTATAATTTCAAAATTAAAATCATCTCTCTTGTCATAAATTTTGGTACATTTAAGAATTATTGGCTTTTTTTTAAAACATTCATTAGAGCTCAGGTCAGAAGTCTCTTAATCTGTAAACATGTACTGATTCATCATTTCGCCTGTTTATATGTTTCTGTGCTTTGTTTTGAATGTGTGTTGAAAACGTTTGTACATGTATATTATGTTTCATGACAATAAAGATATTATCACAGCATTCATCAAGTTGTGTAATTTGAATCATCATGTAATCTGATTTTTATTTTATTGGGAATAGAGTAAGTGGTAAATTTAGTGTCCTTCATAGCAATGAAGGAATGTATACAGGGTTAATGTTAAAGAGACAATAATCAAAGAATAGAATCCAAAAACATACAAAAAGGTATTGCCGCACATGTTTACTTCGTAAATCGCACAGTAATAAAAGCATATACAGTATTTCTATGTCAACCTTCATCTGGTAGGCTCATGATCAAAATGGTTAGACAAAACAAACATTGTGATAAAAAAAATCAATTCGGGCTTAAACAGCATAGCCAAAAACTAAATAAGGTAAAGTTGTCATGATTGAGCTGAAAATCTACTTTTAGCTGAATTTCAAATTTTAAGGATTTTCCCCAACTCAAACCGCCATTTTTGTCTTGTTTTATCATGACTGTCTTCAGAAATTTCAGACAAAATCAAGATAACATAGTAAAAACAAGATATAATGCCTTGCTGAGTAAGACCAGTTCATAAAAGTTAAGGATGGATTATGCAATGTTTCTCTTTATATGTACTGAACTGATCTTAACTTGTCTTGGCCGATATTGAACGACTGAAGGACAACATTTGTTGATATTATCTTGTTATCTTGATTCCCCGTCTTGATTAAAATATTGGGATGCATAAAATCAAGACACGATCAGAATTAAAGAGACCAGAGAGGGCGCCGTGGTGTAGTGGTTAGCGCATCGGACTACGAAGCCAAAGGTCCCTGGTTCGATTCCCGTTCGGGATGAAGTTCCGTCGGATGGGGACGAAAAATGGCTGTCCCGTGTTAAGGGAGAAAAACAACCTTAGCACGTTAAAGACTCCTCTGTAGATGTCGAAAAATAATAGGCTAAAATGCCGCTACAGGGGTGGCTTCCGCATCCGCCAAATGGAGAGGGATTAGTATAAGTTTCCCAATCCACTATAGTTTAAACAAAAAACAACCGAGACCAGAATGACCGTTTTTTTTTCAAGATATAAAATTTTTTTTTAATAATGGGTCAGCATTGTAAGTATGATACATGTATACTCAGGTAGTAAGATTTTACGTACCATGAACAATTTTGGATTTACTTTTTACGTTGATACTAAGCTTCTAATTATAGTTCGGACCATTTTCAGACTAATGTATTTTATTTTAACACAAACATTAATATATATATGTATTGATTATATTTGATCCTTATTTAATTGGTCGATCAACCACAAAAGTGTTTCTCTGCAGGATTAATTAAAAAGTTGTTTTCAAGTGTGCTAAATTCTAAAGAACTTATAGAAGAAATGTGTTTCCAACAGGGGAACCAGAAATTAACTTAGAGTTAATTTGACTCTGTAAACAGTGCTGTAGAAAGTCGATAACAAATTGTTTTGTAAAATACAAGGACAAAAAAATCATCCTGAAAACCATATTGGGCCGATAATTATAAACATCTGAAGATTGAAAAAAAGATTAAAATATAAAGAATTCTGAAAATACATTCAAGCAGTAATTAAACTGTGGTGTTTATTTTATCGTTCTATGCAAATACCAGGATAACTTTTTGTCAGGTAGGGTCGTCAACAAATGTTGAAAGCCCATGAGATTCAAAATACAGCGAGCAAAAACAACAATATTTCAGTTTCCAAAGTATAAGATGAAATTCTCTGAAGACAATTAAAATCATATTATTGATAAGATTGCAAAATGTATTAACTAAATGTGTCAAAAGATGTGCACACATACACTTCTGTTACAAACGTGTACAGATTTTTTTTCAAGAATAAATCCATCCCCTCCTTGCTTTCACACTGTATCTAAAACTCGTGTCAATACCAAAGCAAAAACTACAGGAGTATGACACTTTAAATGGACAGTAGTGAACCAGCAGTCTCAGTGTTACCAATTCATTCTTAAAACGATACTTTTTGTGAATTTATGAGTAAAAATGAAAGTACGTGTATTAGGATATCGACAAGAGTCAATGAGACAACATCCCCTCAGAAAGAACACGCAAAAATATTAATTACATTACCACTGAGTCGATGCTGCTGCTGTTGGTGGACTCCAAGTCCCTAGGGTATCACCCGATTGCTAGTATTCCAATACTAGGCCCAAAATTAATGCTTTAAATTTACTTGTACATAAACGTTAGATTTTGTGAAAACTAAGGAGTATCTCCCTCGTACATAGCCCTGTCCTTTTGTTTTGATGGCTTACATCGCCTGTAAACCAAGGAGTATCTCCCTCGTGCATAGCCCTGTCCTTTTGTTTTGATGGCTTACATCGCCTGTAAACCAAGGAGTATCTCCCTCGTGCATAGCCCTGTCCTTTTGTTTTGATGGCTTACATCGCCTGTAAACCAAGGAGTATCTCCCTCGTGCATAGCCCTGTCCTTTTGTTTTGATGGCTTACATCGCCTGTAAACTAAGGAGTATCTCCCTCGTGCATAGCCCTGTCCTTTTGTTGTGATGGCTTACATCGCCTGTAAACAAAGGAGTATCTCCCTCGTGCATAGCCCTGTCCTTTTGTTTTGATGGCTTACATCGCCTGTAAACTAAAGAGTATCTCCCTCGTGCATAGCCCTGTCCTTTTGTTTTGATGGCTTACATCGCCTGTAAACTAAAGAGTATCTCCCTCGTGCATAGCCCTGTCCTTTTGTTTTGATGGCTTACATCGCCTGTAAACCAAGGAGTATCTCCCTCGTGCATAGCCCTGTCCCTTTGTTTTGATGGCTTACATCGCCTGTAAACTAAGGAGTATCTCCCTCGTGCATAGCCCTGTCCCTTTTTTTTGATGGCTTACATCGCCTGTAAACTAAGGAGTATCTCCCTCGTGCATAGCCCTGTCCTTTTGTTTTGATGGCTTACATCGCCTGTAAACCAAGGAGTATCTCCCTCGTGCATAGCCCTGTCCTTTTGTTTTGATGGCTTACATTGCCTGTAAACCAAGGAGTATCTCCCTCGTACATAGCCCTGTCCTTTTGTTTTGATGGCTTACATCGCCTGTAAACTAAGGAGTATCTCCCTCGTGCATAGCCCTGTCCTTTTGTTTTGATGGCTTACATCGCCTGTAAACCAAGGAGTATCTCCCTCGTGCACAGCCCTGTCCCTTTGTTTTGATGGCTTACATCGCCTGTAAACCAAGGAGTATCTCCCTCGTGCATAGCCCTGTCCCTTTGTTTTGATGGCTTACATCGCCTGTAAACTAAGGAGTATCTCCCTCGTGCATAGCCCTGTCCCTTTGTTTTGATGGCTTACATCGCCTGTAAACTAAAGAGTATCTCCCTCGTGCATAGCCCTGTCCTTTTGTTTCGATGGCTTACATCGCCTGTAAACCAAGGAGTATCTCCCTCGTGCACAGCCCTGTCCTTTTGTTTTGATGGCTTACATCGCCTGTAAACCAAGGAGTATCTCCCTCGTGCATAGCCCTGTCCTTTTGTTTTGATGGCTTACATCGCCTGTAAACTAAGGAGTATCTCCCTCGTGCACAGCCCTGTCCTTTTGTTTTGATGGCTTACATCGCCTGTAAACCAAGGAGTATCTCCCTCGTGCATAGCCCTGTCCTTTTGTTTTGATGGCTTACATCGCCTGTAAACTAAGGAGTATCTCCCTCGTGCATAGCCCTGTCCTTTTGTTTTGATGGCTTACATCGCCTGTAAACCAAGGAGTATCTCCCTCGTGCACAGCCCTGTCCTTTTGTTTTGATGGCTTACATCGCCTGTAAACTAAGGAGTATCTCCCTCGTGCATAGCCCTGTCCTTTTGTTTTGATGGCTTACATCGCCTGTAAACCAAGGAGTATCTCCCTCGTACATAGCCCTGTCCTTTTGTTTTGATGGCTTACATCGCCTGTAAACCAAGGAGTATCTCCCTCGTACATAGCCCTGTCCTTTTGTTTTGATGGCTTACATCGCCTGTAAACTAAGGAGTATCTCCCTCGTGCATAGCCCTGTCCTTTTGTTTCGATGGCTTACATGGCCTGTAAACCAAGGAGTATCTCCCTCGTGCATAGCCCTGTCCTTTTGTTTTGATGGCTTACATCGGCTGTAAACTAAGGAGTATCTCCCTCGTGCATAGCCCTGTCCTTTTGTTTTGATGGCTTACATCGCCTGTAAACCAAGGAGTATCTCCCTCGTGCATAGCCCTGTCCTTTTGTTTTGATGGCTTACATCGCCTGTAAACCAAGGAGTATCTCCCTCGTGCATAGCCCTGTCCTTTTGTTTTGATGGCTTACATCGCCTGTAAACCAAGGAGTATCTCCCTCGTGCATAGCCCTGTCCTTTTGTTTTGATGGCTTACATCGCCTGTAAACTAAGGAGTATCTCCCTCGTGCATAGCCCTGTCCTTTTGTTTTGATGGCTTACGTCGCCTGTAAACTAAGGAGTATCTCCCTGGGGCATAGCCCTGTCCTTTTGTTTTGATGGCTTACATCGCCTGTAAACTAAGGAGTATCTCCCTCGTGCATAGCCCTGTCCTTTTGTTTCGATGGCTTACATCGCCTGTAAACCAAGGAGTATCTCCCTCGTGCATAGCCCTGTCCTTTTGTTTCGATGGCTTACATCGCCTGTAAACCAAGGAGTATCTCCCTCGTGCATAGCCCTGTCCTTTTGTTGTGATGGCTTACATCGCCTGTAAACCAAGGAGTATCTCCCTCGTGCATAGCCCTGTCCTTTTGTTGTGATGGCTTACATCGCATGTAAACTAAGGAGTATCTCCCTCGTGCATAGCCCTGTCCTTTTGTTTTGATGGCTTACATCGCATGTAAAAAAGGAGTATCTCTCTCGTGCATAGCCCTGTCCTTTTGTTTTGATGGCTTACATCGCCTGTAAACTAAGGAGTATCTCCCTCGTGCATAGCCCTGTCCTTTTGTTTCGATGGCTTACATCGCCTGTAAACCAAGGAGTATCTCCCTCGTGCATAGCCCTGTCCTTTTGTTTCGATGGCTTACATCGCCTGTAAACCAAGGAGTATCTCCCTCGTGCATAGCCCTGTCCTTTTGTTGTGATGGCTTACATCGCCTGTAAACCAAGGAGTATCTCCCTCGTGCATAGCCCTGTCCTTTTGTTTTGATGGCTTACATCGCCTGTAAACCAAGGAGTATCTCCCTCGTACATAGCCCTTTCCTTTTGTTTTGATGGCTTACATCGCCTGTAAACTCAAATTGCATTAAACATTAAATTTTTTGCCCATGAACCCCCACTTTTTCTTTTATAATTCAATCATATATACCTTAAAATGGTATTTGACAAAATTTTATGAAATCCTTTTTATTTTTTCATACATTTTTGAGAGACTGAAGTTGCCAATGCAAAGACAATGAAAAATCCAGAGAAAACCTATTTCCTGCAAATTTCCAAGGCTTCATAGCTCTAAAATGAGCTCATGACCCTATATTTTTTTCTTGCTTATTTGTTTACTATTCATATGTTCTCTCAAACTAAAACACCTAATATTTCAAATCCTATTTATTTCCTATTAGACCAGCGATCATCCTAAAAATACAAGAAAGTAATCTTCTAAATACGACCTCTTTTCTTTTATCTTGTACGTTTGATATCACATGATGAAATGATGGTAAAACATTTTTTTTAAAACCTCATTGACATCTAAATAATCAATATATTTCAGATTTGTTAATAGATTTTATCTGTTTTACAAACAACGCATCGATGATCTAATGTTGTATTAAAGTTAATAATTTAATGTAATATATTCAATACACAGTATTATTAACCAATGTGTTGAAATACTGTAAAAACTGTCTAGTTGATACATTTCTACAACTGTCATTTATACATGTCTAATACAAGATTTTCTGTATTAGACCTGTATTAATAACCAGTTCCGGGTTTTCTGTATTAATGACCAGTTCTCAGACATATGGAATTGTGTTAAATAGACAATTTATAATGTATTTTAAGTCATTGGTTAATAAAAGTATCATAAAATGGATGTTTTGATATTGATTCTGTATTATTAAGGGCGCTGCCTCGGACCAATACAGCTATACTCGACCCAATAAGACTGTATTGGACATAATACAGAATCAATATAAAAACAATGGGATGAGAAAATCGAAACAACAACTCCGGAGCACCAACGAAGACAAGACCCAAACAATACAAGCACTTTTCTTATGATTATACGGTTAACGACATTTATAACGCTTAAATCTATTTCATAGTGATAGTTCAGTTCGAAATGGCTTGATTCAATTCTTATAAATTTTGGGTCTCATGTCTTATGCAGCACAATTCTAGTAATTGGTTTTAAAGAACTCCTAAGACTTAAAGGATATTTTACGATCTCGGTCCATTTCAGTCTGTAACAGCATAAAACATTTGATTTCTCTACCCTCTACAACACCATTCCCCATTCTCAACTGAAGGAGAAGTCGAAAGATCTAATACATCGATGTTTTCAAAATGAAAATGGCAACAGCTCATACACATATCGTGTCATTGGTAGAGATAAATCATACTGTATTAAAAAACCACTCTAAATCTAACAAAAAATATACAGAGGACGATGATCGAATTTTTTATCAACAACATATTTGTTCAATTTGGTGCATCTTATCTTGACCTTTACCTCGACATTGACACCAGAGGAAGGCTGAATACAAAACTTTACGACAAACGGGATGACTATGACTTTCCAGTCGTCAACCTCCGTTTTTTGAGCGGCAACATTCCAGAAGCGCCTGTGTATGGAGTGTATATTCCATAGCTTGTGACATATACATTGACTTCCTGGACAGAGCCCGGCTTCTGACAGAAAAGTTGTTCGGATTTGACATGGGCAGGAAGCAGACACTGCCTACTATTCCGGAGTACCTGAGTATATCCCCGGTGTTTTGGTGGGGTCCATTTTGTTCATATGTTTTTAGGTTTTAAGTGTAGTGCTTGTATTGGTTTGGTATTGTCTTCGTTGTTCCCCGGATTTTGTCAGTTGTTTCGATTTTCCCATCCTTCGAATATCCCTTTTATATTTTTTGACTTTACTTTTAGGACACGTGTATCGATGATCCGATTTTCAGAATACTCTTTAAATTATAACTATAAGTCGACTTGATATATCAAAACTTTCATGATTAAGTTAGAAATGAAACCATTCTAAATTTATATACAAAAACCCCACTAAACATTTTTGTTTCGATAGTTTTGTGTCTCTGCCAAAGGGCTCGATTGTACGGAGCCGTGTTGGTCTCACAGAGACAATAAATTGTAATTTGAAAAGTCCAGCGCTGAAGATTAAAAGTCCAGCACTGTAGATTTTAAGTCCAGCGTTGCAGATTCAAAGTCCAGCGCTGTAAATTTCAAGTTCAGCGCTGTAGATTTAAGGAGCACTGTAGCTTTCGAGTCCAGTGCTGTAGATTTAGAGTCCAGCGCTGTAAATTTAAAGTCCAGTGCTGTAGATTTAAAGTCCAGCGCTGGAGATTCAAAATCCAGCACTGTAGATTTATTTTGTACTTAATAAAGGCATGAACATAAATTTTACATTTTTGTACTTCAGAAAGGGACATAACTCATGAACATTAAAAGGAAATCGGTCAAAATCAAAATTAACCTGCCTTTCGTGGTTTTTGATAATGTACCCAAATTTGGTTTGATTTGTTTGAGTCACACTCAAGTTCTTGAAAAGAAACAATATTAAATTTCACAATTTTATACTTTATAAAGGGACATAACTCAGGAACGTCAAAAGTGATCGGTCAAAAATCGAACTTGACCTGCCTTAAGTTGTTCCTAACAACATATAAAAATTTCAAAACATTTGACCAAATTTGACCGGAAAGACGGACGGACAAGGGTAAAATTTTTCAATTATCTTCGCCTGTACTCGTGTACATGGAGATTGTACCACCTGAAATGACTCGTGTGCACCATGAGGCGAAGCGTCATGGTGTAAAGATGTCCTCGAAGGTGGTACAATCTCCATGTACACGGGTATAGGCGTAGATATTGATTTTTTCCCCGGCTTGGCCTTATAATGTAAAAGCCACGTTTTCGACAAAAAGTGAATTGACCAAACGCTAATTTAGGCCAAATATACCAAAGTGTAGGAAGATATTTTTGGTATCTGCCTACACAAGTCCGTCGATCTATATAAAATCGCACAAAACAAAACGTTCATTTTGCTGTTTAAAATGTCGACGTCAAAACAACATTCGGTCGGGAAAATAAGCTCGGAAACTAAACATCATTTAGATTTAGCGAAACTTTTCTCTTCAAAATTAAGTATTTGTTTAAAGTAAACACGGTTGACCCCTCTCTTGATAAAAGGTTTATATCTTATAGAGAAAATCCAGGATTAAGCGCTGGATTTTAAATCTACATCGCTGGACTTTGAATCTACAGCGCTGGATTTTGAATCTCCAGCGCTGGACTTTTTCAGTTTCTTCTTGTAAAATGTTTTTTTAATTCCTCTTTGACTTTACCCATCATCTATAATTTTTTTGTTTATGCGAATTTTCTGTGAATTTTCTGTTGCGGATTTTGTTTTCCTCTTAATTTACCGCTTTGGAAAATTCCAATAGAAGTTAAATTATAGCTCTGAGATTCCATCTTGAAAGTAGTGTTTGCATGAATTTAATTGTAATTATCTTCAGTTTTTATGCCTGGATAATCATAAACACGTGAAAATCAATGCCTTATAAATATTTATGTTCTTTGAAATAGACAAAATTTGCATTTATTAACGTATCAGTTGTATAAAAAGAAAACTGTGAGACTTTAAATTAATTCCATCTAAAAAGTTATCAATACTTTGTGTTGGTACAAATAATACAAGTTCAATAGTTTTATTGTAAAACAGGCATAAATATATCATTAAGATCAGGCCATAGAAAAAAACATTTCACGTCGAAAGGATCCGATGAACAAATAAAGATTTAATTTTAGCATTATAAACCATGTTTGTCACACACCCAAATGAGTTTATTGCAATTTTTGTTTGACTCTCTTTTAAGGATATGACATAAACCACTGAAAATATGTTACGGCCGAAATCACCTTTAAAATGTAGCCAACAAAAGACACAAATCAATAATAAAATTTAACAAGATTTATTATATATACAAAGTTTACAAAAATATTACAAAAAAAACTAAAATGTCAACTTAACTGTTCAAAATCCTGTTTTTTCTTGATCCGGAATTCTGGTCACTGTTGCCTGAATCCAAACGGAATATTATATCCAATCAGTCACAATCTAGTATGATGTAATGAAAATAACAGTCTGTCAAGTACGATGTATGAAACGTAAATAAATCCAACAGCTGAGAACACAAGAATGTCTATGTACGGTCCAATATGCTATGCTCTGCAAGTTTAACTTTCGTGTCCATATATATACTGTAGAACGGAAACTTCTGGAATACGGTAGAAGTTCGAATCACACCATAATTATTACGTAAGTCAAATAGAAAGTTCTAGTCATTCCACCAGTATCCATTATTGTTCCAGTGATTTCTAAACTGCGCAGTTATAACATTATTTGGTAAACAACTATAAGTATTATGTAAACACATTATACACGTCACAAGGCCACACAAAACAAACCAGGCCAAGATAAATAAATATAATAATTACAATATCATAACACCTCCCCCCTTAAAAGAAGTTTGAGTGTAACGAGAACTTCATGAACAATATATACAAAAATATATAATATGTGTACAGTGTTTTAATAAAATCTAGATAAAGCATATATCTAATTTCTTGTCTCATAAAATCAAGTTTAAGTGGATTGAGCCGGTAAGGATGTTGCTTAATTGGAGAAGCATCACCTACATCAACATCATGACAAACAGCAGTGGTTTTATTTGGCACATCTGGAAAAAGATTTTTAAAAGTAAATACCAAAGTTTTCAATTTTTCTCTGCGATCGAAAGTCAGATGTGCAAGTTTTGAGTCTAAATTTGACAAAATTTCTGAATTTTTCAATCTAACAGTTTGTTCCATAGTCTTGGAATCAAAAGATGGTTCAATTATATCTGGTTTGTCATGATCGTTCTCCAATTTAACCATGGCTAAAGTGGCGACTGGTTTACTCTCACCTTCATTAGTACGCTCAAAATATGGTTTTAACATATTAATGTGACACACTCTATTTTGTTTACGCCGACCTGGAGTTTTTACAATATAATTCAAATCATTGATTTTACTGTCAATTGTATAAGGACCACAGTATTTAGCCTGTAAAGGATGCCCAGGGACTGGCAAAAATACAAGTACCTTATCACCAGGCTCAAAAACTCTGTCCCTGGCATCTTTATCATACCATATTTTCATCTTATTCTGTACAGTTTTTAAGTTTTTCTGAGCAAATTGACAAGCAGTATACAATTTTTCTTTAAATCTAGATACATAGTCTAGAAGATTCAAATCAGTGTGTTCAGTAAGCCATTTTTCCTTAATCAATTTCAAAGGTCCCCTTACAGTATGACCAAACACTAACTCAAAGGGGCTAAAACCAAGGGATTCTTGAACAGCCTCTCGGACCGCAAAAAGTAGAAAGTGAACACCATCATCCCAGTCCCTGTCAAATTGAGGACAAAAAGTTCTAATCATGTTCTTCAGTGTTTGATGAAAACGTTCTAAGGCACCTTGAGATTCTGGATGATAAGCACTTGATCTATACTGAGTAATCCCTAACTGGTAAACGACCTGCTGAAATAAACCTGACATAAAATTTGAACCCTGGTCGGACTGTATAGACTTAGGAAGTCCTACTAATGTGAAAAATTTGATAAGAGCTTTGACAATAGTTGGTGTCTTGATATTCCTTAAGGGAATAGCCTCAGGAAAGCGAGTGGATGTACACATGATCGTTAATAAATAAGTATTTCCTGTCTTGGTCTTTGGTAAAGGTCCAACGCAATCAATAAGCACTCGGCTGAAAGGTTCTTCAAAGGCTGGAATTGGCAGAAGTGGTGCTGGTGGTATTTTCTGGTTAGGCTTGCCAACAACCTGGCATATATGGCATGATTTACAGTATTCTGTGACATCATTTCTAAGTCTGGGCCAGTAGAAATGTTGCAAGATCTTAAGGCAAGTCTTCCTTATACCTAAATGTCCAGCCAAGGGGGTGTCATGGGCAAGACCAATAATTTCTTGCCTATAGACTTTAGGCACCACCACTTGGTATACCACTCTCCATTCTTCCTCTGGGATAGCATCAGGGGGCCTCCACTTCCTCATCAAAATGCCGTCTTGATGGTAGTAACATTCGGCCACTTTTTCTGCTTCTTCTTGTGGTAGAGCCCTCTTGCAGAGTTGAAGAACCTCAGGGTCTTTATTCTGTTCTTCCCTAAATGTTCTTTTGTCTAATGAATGGCTGTTCACGTCTGGCCATGGCATAATTACACGTTCGTTAGTACCAGGTGGTCTTATTATGGCTTTTTCTGAAGTACCGGGACCTTCAATGTCGGCAAGAAAAGTGTCAGAAAGGTCCAAATAATCATACTGGCCTTCTTGTAAATCCTCATCTTGTTGTTTTCTTGCCATTGCCCTAGTAACAACACAAGCTGGATACAGTTCAGCATCATCTTCAGGTGATTTAACATCCACCACCGGTTCACTGGTAACAATTGGTTCAGCAACCACTTTGTTCCTAGCTAGATCATTTCCTAGCAATAATGAAACACCCTCAACAGGGAGTGTAGGACGAACACCCACAACAACTGGTCCAGTAATTAAATCTGACTTCAAATAAATACGATGGAGGGGAACATCTATACAACCTAACTCCACACCTCGTAACAAAACGGAGGCACCAACGGACGTCTCCTCGGACAAAGGCAACATACCTTCCAACAACAAAGACTGAGAAGCTCCAGTGTCCCGTAAAATCTTAATAGGCTGAGGAGTAGTATTATTAACAATAGAAACAAACCCATCAGACATAAAGGGCTTATAATCCTCCATGTAATCACAAAAACTGGACTTTAAAACCTGACTCGCAGGACATTCCAACTTATTGGTAACAACGGGTGTCGTACAAGCACTGGACTTGGGCTTATGATCTCTTTCATTCTTCTTCTGGAGTCTAAAACAATCAGCCATCAGGTGACCATTTTTCTTACAATAAGCACAAGTTAGTGACTTCTTCTCAAAAGTATCAAATTTTGGACCAGACATGTTATAACTAGACGGACTCTTATTCTGTGCAACAGGCTTAATATCAGTACGCTCAGTGCTTTGATTTTTGTAATTTCCGCTTGATGTATTAAAATTGTGACCTTTGAAACTCCTTTTATGTGAAATGGTATAATTATCGGAAACAACAGCTGCATCTTGCAATGTCTCAACAGTTTTGTCATCTAAATGTGTTTTTAAGTCTAAATTAACACACTGCTTGAACTCTTCTAATAACATTAATTGTCTTAATTTATCAAAATTTTTATCTATTTTCTTTGACGTAAGCCATTTATCAAATAAATCTTCTTTTTCCCTAGCAAATTCAACATAGGTTTGTGTTTCAAACTTTTTATAAGACCTAAATTTCTGTCTATATGCTTCTGGCACTAGCTCATAAGCTTTCAAAACTTCCTGTTTAACAGTGTCATAATCAGAACTTTTTTCTGAAGAAAGTGCTGAGTAAATTTCAGCGGCCTTGCCCACAAAAACACTTTGCAACATTGTAGTCCAATAAGGCTTTGGCCATTTCAAATTTTGAGCAATTTTCTCAAATTGTGGAAAAAATTTATCCACCGTTTTTTCACAAAATTTGGGAACCAAACGTATATTTTTTGCTGCCTCAAATTGTTCTGATTTTGACTTAGTGTTGCTTTCTACTTTAGCTATTTCTATTTTTATTTTCTCCATCTCTAACCTTTCTCTCATTTCAAGTTCTGCCTGTAATTGTTTTTCTTCTTTTTCTAATTGTTTTAATTTAAGTTCGTGTTCTAATTCAAGCTGTTTTAATTTTAAAGCATCAACATTTTCGACCTTGAGGTCAAGAGCCTCTTCACCAAAAATTTCTAAATCAACTAAATTGTCTATTACCAAATTTTTTATAATTTGTTTTCTCATAGATGTTCTAAAATCTATTTTTAGATGTTTAGCAAGCAACACTAATTCTTCTTTCTTTAATTTATCAAACCCTTCCAGGTCTGGCGTTTTCAAAAATTTACCAGCATCAAATTCCATTTTGTAGAATTTTGTTGGCTAATTCTAATAAAAATACTGAAAAAATTTATTAAGATATTAACGTTCTCCCGAGACGAGCCCCCAATTTCTGTTACGGCCGAAATCACCTTTAAAATGTAGCCAACAAAAGACACAAATCAATAATAAAATTTAACAAGATTTATTATATATACAAAGTTTACAAAAATATTACAAAAAAAACTAAAATGTCAACTTAACTGTTCAAAATCCTGTTTTTTCTTGATCCGGAATTCTGGTCACTGTTGCCTGAATCCAAACGGAATATTATATCCAATCAGTCACAATCTAGTATGATGTAATGAAAATAACAGTCTGTCAAGTACGATGTATGAAACGTAAATAAATCCAACAGCTGAGAACACAAGAATGTCTATGTACGGTCCAATATGCTATGCTCTGCAAGTTTAACTTTCGTGTCCATATATATACTGTAGAACGGAAACTTCTGGAATACGGTAGAAGTTCGAATCACACCATAATTATTACGTAAGTCAAATAGAAAGTTCTAGTCATTCCACCAGTATCCATTATTGTTCCAGTGATTTCTAAACTGCGCAGTTATAACATTATTTGGTAAACAACTATAAGTATTATGTAAACACATTATACACGTCACAAGGCCACACAAAACAAACCAGGCCAAGATAAATAAATATAATAATTACAATATCATAACAAATATAGAATCCTGTCTAGCGATAGGAGACATACAGAATATGTCGGGGTCAAACATGTTTATGATTACTCAACCCTCAGCGTAACCTGTGTTTCAGGTTTGTCCTGGCAATACTCAGCTTTCCACTTAAACCGTATGCTAGGTTTGTCCTGACAATACTCAGACTTCCACTAAACCTGTGCCAGGTTTATCCTGACCATACTTAACTCTTTAATTAAACTGTGTGAAAGGTATACTTAACTCTCCGCTTAAACCGCGTGCCAGGTTTGTCCTGACATTTTCTCAAGTACTGTAAATGGAGATGGTTTGGGTATTTTTTAAATTTGATTGAACCCCGGCACATGTTCATGTGTCTGTCCAAAGTCACTGTTCTAATTAATACACATTACATGTCCTGTCATTTATATAATGGTCATGTATTATTTAACTAGTTAATATACAAAGACAAACTAACGCTTGCACATAATATATATTACTTAGTCAACAATTGTGTATATCTTGTAAAATCAATTAAATGGTAGTTAAATTTTCGATTTCCAACACGCGAGCTTTTGCGAGCGTGTTAAAATCTAAAATTTAACTATTGAGGATGGAGAAATTCCATAACTCACGAGTAAATTGAAGGAGAATCTGTTTCTCCTATGATTTTCGACAAAAACCTCAAGAAAATGTCGTTGCTATGTAGTTTGTTTACAAAGACGTCATTTCGGGACTTCTTTAGTTTATCTTTCCAATAACTGTAGAAAAAACGGCGGTATTTCCCACGTAGAAATTTAATCACCGGGAAGTGGTTAAAAATATTATGTATTTTTATCCCACCGATTAAACACGTCAAGAATAGGAGAAATATTATTCTATGATGCCAACCTTTATGCATAAGATTTGCATATTTCTTCAAAATTACCATTGATCAGTTGTCCTGAAGGCAGAACATGTTGATAATCGTATATTATGTTGGGGAAAATGGCTAAATTTTAATTTCTTTATTTCTGGCTTTGTTTTTTACTTCATCTGAAATATCTATAATATTTTTAGATATAATTTGATATTTCTTTATTCAATTCTAAAATGTAATTTAATTATCAATATTATTCTAGTCGGCTTCTGGAACTTTCAACTCAGATAAGACTCGGGATGTCCAAAATTTTTATTGACAGTAATCCAATTACAATACTTTTTTAATATTTGTTCATGTTGAGAATCAATAAATTCCCAAAATATTGAATAACAGAAAATGCCAAAAATGATGAAAATCATGAAATACCAAAAATATTGAAAATCAGAAAATGGCAAAAAATTTGAAAATCAGTAAATTATGATTTTGGTGTTTCATATCATTGTGACATATGTAATTCATCAATATCTAATATTTCTTTTTTAGGCATATATATCAGACGAGGGATATGACGTGGACCTCTTTTTCGAATTTGATGGTCACAGAGGCCATATTTTCAGCGACGTCGACAACGATAGAGATGAAATGATTAACTATATTCTTATCGATAACGAATGCATGGGGGACAGTTACCAAACCGTTCAACGTGTAGAGAACTCAAGTTAAAAACTATTGTGTAAAAAAAAAGTGTTTTAGAGAGTAGTGTCATAACTTGTTTATGTAGAATTTTTGGAATTACATGAAAGAAAATGAAATATCACCAGTATGTATAAATAGTTTAAAAGACTGATGATATGGGATAGATTTTTGTGTTTTTACGGAAACTTAAATATCACAAGATTGAGTAATAAAAAAACTAACTCAAGACCTATTTTGTTGAGTAGATTTACTAGATAAAAAGGATATCCAGTAGATCAAGATTAACTATTAACGGTCTCGGGTCAGATCTATGTGAGTTCAGTATTGACCTCGGGTGTAATAAAGCAATTAATTATAGCGTAGATTTAATAGATAAGAAAGAAATGTACAAAAAAATTTACATCCGTCGACACAAGGTTAACTGCTAACCTATTTAGATCAGATTTTTATAACTGAGTTATTATTGTCTGTAAGTTTGTTTTACATTTTGATATTTTCCCCCAAATTCACTATACGTCTGCTACATATGGTCCTCTATCAAATGTATATACTAGTATATGCAATTACCGAGTATAACATTCCATTTGATGTCCACCTCCTTTTTTGGTAATATATGAATGAATTTGTTGTATTTGAACTTGCTGACGATAAGTCAGTCATTTTATTATCCCATATATCTGTATTTTGGCTCTGGTGAGCGTCGCTGGAAAACTCAAAAACTCATCTACAAGAAACAACTGATATTTGGGACAGTAAAATATAATCTGAAAAAAAAAGAAACGCATAAGGGGTTTTTAGGTTATTTATTGCATGTATTTTAAATCCAAAATTTTCAGCTGCACTTATAGATATTGATTCATAATTTGTTAATTTGTTTAATATGAGGCAGGTGTTACCTGATGAGCTCCCTCAGTTTTTTAAGAGGGGTATATCAGGAAATGTGTATCCATATTTCCCATGAAGAATTATTTAACAAAATATCTTAACAAAGGCTTTGAACGGATCCAGGGGCGAAAATACGTACATTGGGATGAACGGATCTACATTCGTGTCTTAGCGCAAAACCGGAAGTTGGTTTCAACTTTCGATTGAATAAAAAAATCTATGCTTAGCAGCCAAATCTACAATTCTAACATAATAGCGCCCTTCGGAAGCTTATTAAAAAATTAAGTCTATTCTTTAGAAATTACTGATGAGAGTCAGTTTATCACAGTTCAGCACACTTCCGGTCACGTTAAAGTTAGTATCGTTTATAACCACCACTCGCTGCCAACACTGCCCTCCACTTCCTTGGCATAGACTCAATCAATTTTCTCACATTATTTCAAGTTGCAACATTTGGCGGAGTTGATTGAGGGTCTAGGCGGGGGTTGACACTGGCGCACACGTTTTTCCAGTTGGTCCCGTTGGTGTTCAACTGGATTCAAGTCTGGCTATTTTGAACCCCATAGTATCATATTGATGTTATTCTGCGCAAGGTAGTCCATTGTTTAACGCGCTGTGTATGGCCTAGCTTTGCCCTGTTGGAACAACTCCCTCTGTCGATCAATTACGTGCATGAAGTGAGGTTAGAGAATTTCGTCTCTGTACCTTTGTGCTATTAAATTTTCCGGGACATGTACGAGTTTTGTTTTGCTGTCATTTCAGATCGCCGCCCACATTATGACAATCCCTTGACCAAAGCCATCCACTTCCTGGACACAAAAGGAAGTGAAACGTTCATTTCTGTTACTGTATACACGTATTCTGCCATCACGTTTCTGCAGTAGAAAGCGGGCCACGTCGCTGAACCAAATCCTGCGCCAGTTTTGGAATGTACTCTTTCACGTCTGTGTAACGGAGTCATTACCGCTCCAAAATACGGCCTTCTGTGTCTAATGCCATGTTCTGTCGAAGACGGTTTCGGATTGTTTGCGAGCTGATTTTTCGCAATCCAAGTATTCCAGCTGCAGTGGTTGATGCGGAAACGGTTCGATTCGTAGATGAAACCCTCGAATGTAGCGGTCTTGACCAGGAGTCGTTATGCGGGGTCTTCCACACCTCGGGCGGTCATTAGTTGAACCAGTTTGTTAAAAGTCGTGAAATGGTGCTCTCGTTAACGTTCAGAGTTCGTGCAACTGCATTATTTTTTAAAATGGGGTAAGGAAAGAATTGAAAAAATGCAACCTCCAAATGTTATAAAAATGGTAGAATTTAATATAATCTAAAATCAAATAGTAATATATTTTTGAAAAATGTTGTGCACCTAAAAAAAGGGCACGGTCATGGATGTCGTATAAAATTTTCAGGAACCTATGGCTTTTCTGACAGGTACCCCTCCAAAATTTAATGGCTGCTACCTTATAACTGTTAACGTTAACACAACGAATTATTTAAACTCTGAAACCCTCAACATGTAATAATTTATGATGAAAATTGCTCTCTATATGAAATAAAACAAAATCTTCACCATGGAATTTGAATGGCGTTGACCATGGAATGTACTATTTTCAAAATAAACTACTACCTATATATACTAATTTAAAGTAATTCAGAGATTCTTTATTGGTTTTAAGTTTAATGACAATTGATGCATATTATTTGATTGTTTTCCAACAAAGAAAATTATTACTTTCTCGTCATGTTGTCATTATTTTACCTAAACGGTATATGAGCACGTCTCATAAATGTTTGATTACCATTCCATCATACCACATTTTGAAAGAAGCAAACAGACACTGAATCCATCAGTAATAAATGTTTTATGTCTTGTACTGTTTTATTTGTATCATGAGCTTTAGTTAAAATGATATTAAAGAATTTTACTCATAGAAAAAATTGTTTCATTTTGAGATAAAAAATTGAAGTAAAAATTGATAATGAGTACATTAGTACCAATAAAGACATTTCTGCTCTTTGTGGGAAAGAAATAACTTGTGAGGAAATGAATATCTTAATCCTTTTATGGATACGGACTAAGGATATAATTTGTCAGGCAATATACAAACAACTTTATCGAATACCACATCATACAGAGTTTTTGCTTGTTACCGTAAAACGCAGCCATGAAAAGAATAGTATAATAGTAATTTAAGTTATATCAGAATATTATATTCTTTATGAATAACAAGTGATTGAGTATTGTTAGTCCGAGAATTCTGTGACGTCAAATGGCCTTATTCTGGCTTTGTCTGTGGGACGTAAAAGCACACTCCATGTTTAAAACTGCGAATTTTTTTGCCAATGTTTTTTTTCGAATTTCAAATTAATTTTCCGACAAGAAAACCTCAAATGTTTTGATTCGGTAAACATCTGAATAATTAACTACAAAAAAACTGTACATTAATCCATGATTATCATTTATGGTGAGTTAAAAAAGATTAAGATGTTTAACGACACAAATACATAATTCATAACAAACATTTGTTATTTATACATTTCGTAATAATTAGCAGACGTTTCCGGGAAACTATTAACTTTTTGGCGAGCTTAATAGCTCTGTAAGTAACGTATGCTTTATAATTCAATTTTATACGTTTTAAATAATCATAAGATATGTCCTGAAATTCAACAAACTTTAGAAAGTTTTTAACAAAACCTATTCAACAACGTCACAAGCGTTTGTGATGACTTCATATTTTCGCAAAAATAAATGAATTGTACACATTAAACTCGCCTGAAAGCCTTGAGACATTTCAAAGCCAGATGAGACAATATAAACTGTTTAGGCCCATTTGGTTGTATTGCTCGCAATGTTTTTGCTTTCCAAAGTTTTGATCTAGAGTATACCTAATGAAAATTAATCCAGACATGCGCATTGTGAGCAAGGAATTTTGTAGCCGAGTTTATTTTCTACCACGGAGACGATGCCGCTGTTTATGGACTGTTCCATGCTGTTTATGGACTGTTACGTGCTATTTATATACTGTTCCATGCTGTTTATGGACTGTTCCATGCTATTTATGGACTGTTTCGTGTTGTTTATGGACTGTTCCATGCTCTTTGTGGACGGTTCCATGCTGTTTATGGACTGTTCCATACTGTTTGTGGACCGTTCCATGCTGTTTGTTCCCAATGCTACCATCTTCCTCAATAGTTATTCCCTTGGCTATGTCATAATGTTTAGATTCTAGTTTTGAAATTTTCAGATGATGAATTTTTGAAATTCTGTTAAGAGTAGGGTTTTGAAATTCTGTTAAGAGTAGGGTTTTGATCTTACATGGATATTGGCTAAACTGTTTAAGCCCATTTGCTTATATTTTAAATTATTAAATAATACGATTAAAACAGCCCTAATACTACCAAAACGGCATGTTATACTGGTGACGTCGTCCTGGTCATATAAATCACGTGACCTATATTTTGTGAAAGAACATTTTATTCAGTGGATATTTAACTGTGTACAAAGACTGTAAATACGTTCGAAACGTTTGAGGTGAAGGTGTTGCTGTACAGTATGAAAATTAATTATATGTATTTGACCTATCCCTTGGGAGTGATCCTTAGACAGGATGAATCTACAGGATGTAAGATGTAAGATGTAAGCTTTTCGGCCCGGTCCAATACTGAAAAAGGCCGTACGAGCCCTAGGGCTAATACAGCCTTTTCACTTCCGGTTGTTTCATTGCCAGTCCGTATTGGAAATATTGGCAGTATATTCACATCATTGCCAGTCCGTATTGGAAATATTGGCCCTATATTCACATTTGATGTATGTAATACAGCATTCAGAACAAGTCTGTATTGAAAAAGTTGGATTATTTAATAAAAGTGTAATTAACTGGCTGTTTCTGTGACCCTATGGGTCTCGAGGCCAATACAGCAAACCTTGAATCTATACCAGTGCCAATACAGAAACAGCCAGTTAATAACACTATAGTATTGTACATGCATATACAAGACTCATGTAATGTTGTAAATTATCATATACTTAGTAATAAATATGATGGTTTTTGCACATGTGTAACAACCGGAAGTGAACAACCAATATCTGCACACCACAACAACTAACTCATTAATCAAGTGCTTTTTGAACGTACCCGGTCTGATATGGCCATATCAGACCGGGTGAGTCACGTGGTCAAGACTGATATGGCTATATCAGACCGGGTGAGTTGGGAATAAGTATTTAGACAGTATATGGTAAACAGATTAATACATGAACTAATCCATATCGGACCGGTTATCACCCCGCGACCCATATCGTACCTCGGGCACGCACTCGTTCCGATATGGGAGTCTCGGGATGATACCCGGTCCGATATGGATTAATTAATCTATAATTATCAAAATTTGTATTATTGTTCTACTAGGTTTTATGATGAGCCAACGCTAAAAAAAAAAATTAAGATGTCCTAGCATATAAGAATACTGAATGTTCGACATACTAAATCATTTTCATGTTGTTTAGTCTAGGACAGCTCTATGATCCTGTGACATTTGCAATATTAAAAATTTGTATTGTCCATTCTAGAATTGACAAATGTCATGGACGTTCAAAGCATACTACACGTAAAAGAACTGAGAATCTACAGAAGCTGTATGATATTGCTGGACCTGTCAAGTGTACGACCTATTATCTTTCTAACTGAGCTGTAGAAAATGTGGAAACTTGATATTTCCAGCTCTAAGCCTCTTCTTTTTCGTGTTAAAATTATTACTCTATCCGTCATTCAATATGAATTTTTTTAAAATGCAGACCTTAAAGATTTCTCGAAATAAAATTAATAAATGAGATATAAACGTTGTGTGATGCGAATATTAACGCACTAAATATTTTCTTAATTTATGGCTTTAATTTACAGTATCAGAGGTACTGAAGCGATTGGCAAAATTTTATCAGTATTTGATTTATAATGATTCCGATCTCAGATTACAACTGCAATATTTCTCTACAATATCAACAACATTAAGTAACGATCGATCGGTCGTAAGAAAGAACACGAATAGATGTTTTGCCAAATGTAAATGATTTTGAAAGTGTTCCAAAAATGTGTGAGTGAATTACTCTGGCAACAGCCACACTGTATGAGGAATGCTGCGTAATTCATTCGGTTCTTACCATTAATGACCACAGAGACCATTACGGACTAACAGACATTTCAATCAATTGGGACCGCCTCGGTGGTCTCGTGGTAGCGTGCTCGCCCCGAGTGCGGAAGGTCGCGGGTTCGATCCCCGGCCGGGTCAAACCAAAGACATTAAAATTGGTATTTGCTGCTTCTCCGCCAAGCACGCGGCATCTAGGAGTAAGAGCAAAGACTGGTCGGCTCGTAGTCAGTATAATGTGTCCGAGTGAGGTGATATGTCCTCCTGTGGACATTTACCTCGTGAGCTAGCACATTAAAAATCCGACTTAGCGTGTCGGTCTAGTACAAAGCAGGGATCATATTCATTATCATATCAACATGTACTCGTCCTGATATGCACCTGGTTGCCACTGGACGTTAAACAATAATTCATCCATCAATCCATTGGTGTACAGGGATCGTCTCAAAATTTATTTATTATTAAACACGCAATGCTTTGTTTAGACTTAATATATTGGTAGATATGATTATACCGAGACTTTAATGTACATTATTGTGCAATGTACATTTATTTTCTGTAATTTATTGCTGTCTTATAAGAGGAAGATATAAAATATGCAATCGAGTATTCCGTAGACCGGGGAGAATGTATTGCCCTTTGCTTTTGTACATATTTTTCAATGCTAGTGTTATTTCTATCAATGTTTCACGGGCATATAAGCAACTTAAAGCTATGTGAAAAAAAAAGATTAAACAACAAGCAGAATATGATTTCAACCTGTAATAAATTAGTATATATTTTGAGTGAAGAAACGCTGAAGTACATACAAAATATGACACAAATTCATTTTTTTTTAAGTTCAGTCTTCGTCGCTAGAGGAGCTAACACCCAAAGCTCTAAATAGCTTTAGCACCTTTTTCGTCCTAAATTTTTTGTATTCCAGTTGGTCTTGCATGACCAGGTCCATAACGAATTACTTTTTTTTTAGTTTTTTTGGACGGAAGGACTGTCTGTTCTTTATCTAGTAGAAGCGTTCTCTTCGCGGAGATTGAAGGTTCAGCATCTTCTTCCGAATCCATGGCTAGAACTGTGTCTTCCCTTGGTTCCTTCTTATAATTAGACGGTTGAGCTGGAACACCTTGGTCCTTAACCTCGTCTAGTGGGGTTGTTTGTTGACGAGTACTCTTATCAGGGTTTGTCAGTTTCTTTTCCATGTCGTTCACTTTGGCCACCTCCTCTCTAAACATAAAATTCAAATCACTGTAGAAAAGGTTTCAAAATGATGCTCAGCAATTTAGGATGATGAAACAAATTGGAGAGGAACTGCTATTTCCTCAAAACTGTGTAATTTTAGGTGACCATTAGTCACTACCGAGTCCATTACCGGCTACCGAGACCATGACAGATTTTCTGTAATCACTCAGGCTCAATTCAATCGTAAACCTCAAAGGCTGCATGGGAAATATAGAAAATTTAATAGAACTCTCTCCGAATACAGAGTTGTAGTAGAACACACAATCGGAGAGCTCAAATATTATAAAGTTTTTGGAACTTTATGGAGACACCCACGCACGAAATTAAAAACTATAGCAGGGCTTGTTTGTAGACGACGTGAATTGTTCGATTGAACAATATCTGTTGATTTAATAAATTTTAGTAAATTGTCTTTTTATACTCTGAGACGGTCCCCTCAAAACCAGTGTTGTACTCTGATGTCGTTAGTCCGAGTCCGAATTGCTTGAAATGTCTACCGGTACCATTAGTCACCACCTAGACCATTACCGGCTACCGAGACCATGACTGACTACCGATACCATTACTGACAACCGGAACAATTATTTGCCATCGAGACCATTACTAACTACCGAGACAATTACTGACTAACGGGACCATTACTGACTTCCGAGACCATTACTAATCACCGAGACCATTCCATTACTGACTACCGAGACTATTACTGACTACCAGAACCATTACTGACTACCAGAACCATTACTGACTATAAAGACCATTACTGACAACCGAGACCATCACTGACGACCGAGACCATTACTAACTACCGAGACCATTACTGGCTACCAAGAGTACAATTATTATCGGAAAACTTGAGGAAAATTAGACAGCAGGCAAATTCTACGAAAACAAAATAAAAAGACAAGGCGAATTCATGGGAACACTGACACAGCAAAACATTTAACAAAGAAAAACACCAAGACGGTTAGAAACACATAGCTTACCAAAGAGAATCAAGACGGTTAGAAACACATAGCTTACCAAAGAGAATCAGGACGGTTAGAAACACATAGCTTACCAAAGAGAATCAAGACGGTTAGAAACACATAGCTTACCAAAGAGAATCAAGACGGTTAGAAACACATAGCTTACCAAAGAGAATGAGGACGGCTAGAAACACATAGCTTACCAAAGAGAATCAGGATGGTTAGAAACACACAGCTTAGCAAAGAGAATCAAGACGGTTAGAAACACATATCTTACCAAAGAGAATCAGGACGGTTAGAATACCATAGCTTACCAAAGAGAATCAAGACGGTTAGAAACACATAGCTTACCAAAGAGAATCAGGATGGTTAGAAACCCATAGCTTACCAAAGAGAATCAGGATGGTTAGAAACCCATAGCTTACCAAAGAGAATCAGGATGGGTAGAATACCATAGCTTACCAAAGAGAATCAAGACGGTTAGAAACACATATCTTACCAAAGAGAATCAGGACGGTTAGAAACACATAGCTTACCAAAGAGAATCAGGGCGGTTAGAAACACAAAGCTTACCAAAGAGAATCAGGGCGGTTAGAAACACATAGCTTACCAAAGAGAATCAGGACGGTTAGAAACACATAGCTTACCAAAGAGAATCAGGACGGTTAGAAACACATAGCTTACCAAAGAGAATCAAGACGGTTAGAAACACATAGCTTACCAAAGAGAATCAAGACGGTTAGAAACACATAGCTTACCAAAGAGAATGAGGACGGCTAGAAACACATAACTTACCAAAGAGAATCAGGACGGTTAGAAACACATAGCTTACCAAAGAGAATCAGGACGGTTAGAAACACATAACTTACCAAAGAGAATCAGGACGGTTAGAAACACATAGCTTACCAAAGAGAATCAGGACGGTTAGAAACACATGGCTTACCAAAGAGAATCAGGGCGGTTAGAAACACAAAGTTTACCAAAGAGAATCAGGGCGGTTAGAAACACATAGCTTACCAAAGAGAATCAGGACGGTTGGAAACACATAACTTACCAAAGAGAATCAGGACGGTTAGAAACACATAGCTTACGAAAGAGAATCAAGACGGTTAGAAACACATATCTTACCAAAGAAAATCAGGACGGTTAGAAACACACAGCTTACCAAAGAGAATCAAGACGGTTAGAAACACATAACTTACCAAAGAGAATCAGGACGGTTAGAAACACATAGCTTACCAAAGAGAATCAGGACGGTTAGAAACACATAGCTTACCAAAGAGAATCAAGACGGTTAGAAACACATATCTTACCAAAGAAAATCAGGACGGTTAGAAACACACAGCTTACCAAAGAGAATCAAGACGGTTAGAAACACATAACTTACCAAAGAGAATCAGGACGGTTAGAAACACATAGCTTACCGAAGAGAATCAGGACAAAACTGAAGGACTTGCAATTTGAACGCCAAATAAAAACTTGGAGTGAAATCCGGTGTAATCATGAACTGCTCCATCAACAGCACCCGTCACATTGCAAGTGAGGAAAATCCGTTAGAATGTCAAGTTTGGTGAAGAATCAATTCCAGGAAATATAGCTGAAAATGTATTACGAAAAAAAGCATTTTCTTTAAAAAAAAAAAGAAGAAAGTTTTGAAAAATTCAGAACGTGAAAAGAATGATCAAAGCAGACTCTGTAAACAAATTATCATTATTTGGAGGATATTTACATCTTTCAAATACAAATTCCATTGAAACTTATTTATCCAAAGGAAATAAAATGGAAAAAAATCAAGCTTGCTGAGATTGGTTGATGCCACTTCACAGGAGTACCTCCAGAAACTTTTTTTTATCAACAATGCTTGTTATTGGAACAAGTAAAGTCAAGAAATACCAAAGGGATATTCGAAGGAGAGAAAAATCGTAACAACTGACAAACTCCGGAGAACAACGAAGACAAGACCAAAACAATACATGCCAACAATTAAAAACTAAAAACATGATTTTATGAACAACATTGACCCCACCAAAAAACCGGGGATAGACTCAGGTGCTCCGGAAGAGTAAGCAGTCTCTGCTTCCTGCAGGACACCCGCCATGCTGTCCATGTCAAATCCTATATGAGGAACAAATATCATTTTACCATATAATTATTTCGTTGGGAGCAAATTCTCGAATTTTCCCTTTTAATGGTACCAATTTCCTTCTGTAGCCTACAATGCACATTTTTTGGTTAACTCTTGAAGTAGCATTCTAGAATATTCCTTTATACTATTAAGGAAATTTTATTCCGTGATAGACATAGATGTCTAAGATCGAATACGTCGTGAGCAGGGAAAGGTCAGGTTTGGTATACTTGTCTCTGATTGGTTGCTACATGTAGCATCTTGCGTAATTCTTACGTAATTGATTGCATTAGCTCAATATGACTGATATCTTGCATCATATATGTTTTATCGTTGCAGTCAAACGTCATTGTTGTTAGGACATTAGTCATTATTTAATTTATGATACAATCTATTTAGTGATTTCGATTTGGCATTTTTAATGTTTTATACAAGTAGGTGGGGGTCTTGTAGATTTTTTACTCGCTTCGAGATAAAGCATGATTAATGAGAGTTGGTCGATTTTCTGTTAATGTTTGTTATAGAATAAATACCTAGTTAAATATCACAGTCAAAAACAAAACTTTAATTTTAAAACATTCAATAATTTTATTTCTGAGTAGAGATTTATTTCTTCGCTTAGAAATATGCAGCCAAGTAAAAAGTTAATGCATATTCTTCTGAAATGATAGAATAGAGAGAAAAATGGAAGTACGTGTGTATGTATAGCGATATTAATCTACCAATTAATCTAGTGGCGATATAATATCATATTGAGAAAATCGGTCAAGCAAGTTACCTAAGGAAGATAACTGTAATTATGCCCCCTTGATACTATGGCAACAGGAATTGATAGAAATTGTTTTACAGCAGTACGAAATTAAAGAACAAAATAAAAATACCTGTAGTCTGCTTTGAATTTATTCTTTATGACCATAAAGTACATCCGATAATGATACAACAAATTATTATTAAATACCTTATGGATATCTAAAGAATAAATAGCTATTGATAAGAAAATACAATTACACCGAATAACACAATTATCAAATACACTGAAACAGAAGAATAAGAATTTCTGATTCAACTAAGACTTTTCTTAAATATGAATGCGATAATTGCTTACATTTATGGAGTACTTGGCTTCACGCCTTGTTTAATAGGAATTCATTTTTTTAATTTCCATAGTTTATATTCCTTGGATGTTCTTTCCTATGATTATGATCTGTTGGGATTGCTTTATCTTTTTCATTTTTTCCGTTTTAGTATATTTTTAGTTAAAAAATTAAAATAACAGAAAAGGTAATCAACAAAAATACGCCATCACATGATTCGTCCAAACCAAGGATTTAAATCCTTGTCCAAACTACAAAAGGAGGAAAAACTACAAAAACAAAAATACAGATCTGGATCGTCTGACTTGGTACGCGGACATTTTTCAACCGGTGCTATGGGTGTCCAAACCTATATATTACTTGGAATACAAATAGTTTTTTTCGCGTGAAATTGTATACCTTTACGCAGAAATCAACAATACAACAACAATTATGACAATGTTGTAAATTGCAGTACACATTTACGTCAGTAGGGCGAGCCATCTTGCCATGATTCTTGAATGCCATGACAGTTACCGGTAAGTCTGTGAAACATGTGTTTTATTAATTTTTCTTATGTTAATGATGAATTTACAAATGGTTACCTTATGAAAATATTTTTAATAAAAAAATGTTCTTAAATTGACAGACTGCATCATATTTAGTCGTAATAGAAATGGAATAGCCAAATAAATGTCGGATACAGAAAACTCAAATGAGCAAATCGGCGCATTTGTCCTATTTGAATAAAATAATTAATGGGAGTCATTTAAGTTATGATCATTTATACATAGGCTGGGCCTTCATATATTCATATTTTTTACCTCGTTATCGCTCGGTATAAAATATTCGAATATAAAGGCCCGGCCAATGTGTAAATGACTTAAACACTATACATAATCATGCATTTCAAATAAAGATATAAACATACAAACAAACACATAACATGCTGTTGGGGTGGCCAATGATGCGAGCGCAAGCAGTAGCCCTTTCTAGAAACTCATTTCCGGTATCGCGATTCTACTCTAAAATTTTAATTTGAAGTAAGTTCTTTCCCTTGTTTTACTTACTTCCGTTTTCTGCGAACGAAACTTTTTTCTAACCTTAGTATGTAGCACAATATGGCCATATTCGCTTTAACAAATAAATTCATTTCGGATTGCATAATGGCTGCCCCCATTAAACAAAGACTTTTCTAAATGAAGATATGAAGAAAATGCATATGCTCCTATAGCGCTCGCTGCGCCCGCGCTAAACCTATGCACATGATACAGTATGATATCCAAGGAAATGCATTTAGTGCAATCACTTACAGGATTGTTATGTTCGCAGCAGCTTTAAATGAAATTGGAGATCCTTCAAAAGATGTAGCACGGGTTTATATTAAAGAGAAAAAATGTAACTTGAACTATGTAACTTGAATGGTACTGATAATACAAGTGATAATTTTTATTGCTATAAATCATTATTAAAACTAATGAGGTGTATCATTGGCGTATCATATGGAATATCATGTTTATTTGATTGGTGTCGATCGTTTAGTATTCTGTTTCGTTTTTATCAGAAGATATTTGATCTCACATTTTACACAAATGTTTTATGGCGAAAGCAATATGTTGAAAATATTGTCAAGATTTTCACTTCAAAATACTAGATATGGATGCCTTATACAAATCGTTTGGGGAATTTTCCTATTTGGGAAACGATTTTTCTTATAAACGAGAAATAATTCCTAAATGGGAAGAAACATTTTCTGTGCAGTGCACTGCGAAATATTTTTTGTCGATCGGGAAGTACATCAACTGTTAGGGGGGAGGGGGGCACTGTTCGAAAAAGGAAAAGCGGCATGACGATTGGCAATGTTAATAAGAAATGTCCCACAAAGCACGATAAATGTCTTTCTCGGGTGAAAATTGGCTTGACGAAGGGGTAGTTTCAACAAACAGAAATTTTATTTCAAAAAAAGGAAAAAAAAAACGAAATAAAGATCCTCGTTAAATTAATATTCACGTGTTCGGTTCCTCGGATACTCTGGGTTCTTAATTATTAAAACTACAAAACACTTTTTATTAGAAATTTTATTGGACGCAAATCGAAACTGTTTTCCGACATGCGTCTCAATTTCAATTTCTCCACCCAAATTTTTTTATCTAAATTGACGAATTCAAGTTTGCATACTTTTTTGTAGAATTTCGATTCAGCAACATCATGCATTGCAATTAAATTCAAAAGGTGCATCATATTGCGTAAAAAAACACTTTGTTTGAAGTAGCAATACATTTATATCGAGAAATGATTAAAAATATATATTAATTTTAATTTTAAATTAATTTTATTCCTTGGAGTAAAATTTAACATTTATATTAAGCGACACACATATTCTTTGCATGGAGTATTCTAATAGTGCAACTTTTGTTTTTAATAATATATTTAAGGATTGTTTTCAATCTTGGAACCAGTTATACGATATAACCGACTTTGAGGCAGTTTGTTCTGAACTGAGCAAAGTCGGTTATACCAGTACAACCTATTCCAAAATTTAAAACAATCCGTATAATTTATTTTTTTGTAAAAAATGGCAGGTGGAATCATTTGAATAAGTCATTTAGGAATATTTGAATGCTGGACTGCGAATTAATACGTTGGTGGCGTCACAGTACCAATTTAAGAAACTCATAAGAGCTTGCTTCCTTTTTTTTTTTTTTTTGTTCTTCCACTTCAAAGCTATGGCACTGGCTTTGTACGGTTAAAGGGTGTATGTGTAAGGATAGATAAGGGGGAGGGGGGGTCTGGGTAGCCATAAAATTGGTTTACCGTACCAATATTCAGTGTCTATACCAAGTCGGGCTGTCCTGCCTTTCCGTTGTGTTTATGTGCTCGTTTATTTAAATTTTTGTCTAGGATTCTGTCAGTTGGGTAGTGTTGATTGATTTGTATGTCATTGCTGACCTTTCGTGTTATCCATCTTGTTGTTTCTTCATATACAACAAAGAAGTTTGGTGCTTACGAGAAGTTTTGTGCTTACGGTCAAACGGATAAATCCATTTATGTGTATTCTTTTTTAGGAAAGCCCAACGTGTTAGGAAGCTATTCAATGGATACGATGGAATCCCTGATTTATTGTTTCTACAATCTCTAATAGAAGGAAAAGTGCTTTAAAGTTTTACTCTGCACTCCAAAATCTCGAATCTAGATTACCCATTTGGATTTTCAACTACTATAGTAATTACTCCCTTAATACATATAAGTGTGTGTAGAATAGAGAATAGAAACGGGGAATGTGTCAAAGAGACAACAACCCGACCAAAGAGCAGAAAACAGTGTATGACTTTTTATCTGTAACTTTTTCTATTTGCTATTGTTTTTGTATTTAATTTATTTGAATCCTGGTAATTTAAACATTGAACCCCACGTTTCCAGTCGATCCGAGTAATGTTTATTTGTGCATTAAAATGATCTGGTTTGATCTGATTTAGCACTTTTGAATCTACTTCAGATTTACTCTGCTTAATTTAACATTAGAAGACTGTAGTAATCGCTATGGTTTTTTTAATCTTCAACTGAAAACGAGGAAAATTTCCATAATTTTCACATCATCCATTAATGATGTTCCACAATAAATTTCACAGTCAACGTAAATTACTGTGACAGTTCCTAAAAGGTTTGCCATTTACTTATCTGAAATCTGGATATTCTGGTTCATTTTTTACCTTATTTCTGAATTCGAAGAAGCTCTTAATTGCTGATGAGATATAAATTTGTATTCGAATTTCACATGGTTATAAAGTTTATAACATATTATCATCAATCATTCATGTCATTTTAATTTCTCGTACTGCTCTGAAGTATTGGTCTAAAGTTCGTTAACAATAATGAAAAGACTTTTAACTTCATTTGTCTGAACCAAACAAATTGAAAATAGAGTTCAACTATTAGGTGTTTGTAATATAAATAACAATAGGTGGAGAATAAGCTATGGAACCTATACTACTAACCTCACAATGGGCATATTGTGGCTCCGCCTACTTTCCCCTTTGATACAAGATGGATTTAAGGTTCTTATTTCTCATCACACCCCAAGTAAAAGCATACAAAGAAAAGGAATATGTATATTAAAGCAATAGTTAATGGATTTGTTCAAAGATGCCAATAGAACCAAGAAATTGCACACCAGAAAATCGGATACACTTTCGACTAATCATACAATGTCCGATATTCGTATTAATAAATTTCATGATTATAATTTTGGTGCATAACATGTGCACATATATATATACTCTCTCAAAAAAGAAACGCAACATACAGAAAATAGGAAATTTACTTCATATATTATTTTCATAATTTATGATATAAATAATTTACACAGGAATGCAAAAATTGGCACACTTCTTGTTCATGAGTTCTTTTACCTTGGAATATCACAGTTTGTCACATATTGTCAATAAATCACTCATAAATTGTCAATATCTGGTATGTCCACCATTTGCTTGTAACACAGCCCCGACTCTTCTTGGCATAGATTGAATTAAACGCTGAGTTCGAACACGCGGTATCCTTTGCCACTCAAACTGAAGTGCCTGCTGTAATTGTTGCAGATTTTGCGGTGGTGGTTGTCGTTGGCGCACGCGCCGATCCACTTCATCCCACAAATGTTCAATTGGATTAAGATCGGGTGATCGTGACGGCCAACGGATCACATTGACATTCTGTTGTTCTAAAAAGTCTACTGTTACACGTGCTGTATGTGGTCGGGCATTGTCGTGCTGAAAAATTTCTCTCCGAATGTCAATTACGGGCAATAAATGAGGTCGTAAAATTTCGTCTCTATACCTAACAGCGTTCAGATTGCCTTGGATATGTATCAGCTGTGTGTTTCTGGCATAAGAAATAGCGGCCCACATCATAACACTGCCTCCGCCAAAATTGTCTCTCTCCACAACACAGTTTTGCGCAAAACGTTCGTTTCGGCGCCTATACACACGTATGCGACCATCTCGCTTTTCCAGTTGAAAACGTGACTCATCGCTGAACCATACTCTTCTCCAGTTCTGTAAATTCCATGCACGAACTGTAGTACACCATCTAACCCTCGCTCGGCGGTGTTGGCGTCTCAGTGTTGCTCCAAAGTAAGGTCTTCTTCCCCTCAATCCATGAGAACGTAACCGATTGCGTACTGTCTGTGCTGATATACGGCGCAACCCAGGGACGTTTACAGCTGTTTCTGTTGCAGCAATAGTCCTATTCCGCAGATGGAAAAGTCTGATGTAACGATCTTGCGCCCTGGTTGTAACACGCGGGCGCCCTGAACGTGGCCGATCTGTCGTAGAACCAAGCTGCAGGTAGCGTCCCCAAAGGCGTGAAATTGTGCTACGATGAACATTGTACGTTACAGCAACAGCATTCTGTGATTCTCCGGCCTCTAGTCGTCCGATAGCGATATTCCGGGTAGCAGCGTCTAACCTTGGCATAGCGTCACCTCATCAGAATTTTATTTTACGAATGAATTCATGAAAAGAAATACCGGGTTTTTATACCGACTGACTGAGCTAAAAAATAACCCATGATTTGCACGTGAAAGTCGACCCAGTTTTTGGCAATGCGTAAATCGTAGGGTGTCCCAGATTGCGACCAAAGTCGTTTACGGGTGGATGAATTTAAATGATTGTACCTGGAAACTTTTTATGAAGGTGTAATTATGATCATGTGTACATATATTTTGATATTTATTGGTTATTTGTCCGGAAAAATAATATTTCAAAAAGATAATCTGATGTTGCGTTTCTTTTTTGAGAGAGTATATATATTTGAATTAACTTCAAATATAGTAGTGTGAACTTTATATGCCGCAAAAACTTGAATTTCAAATCTTCGATTTTTACATTGTTTTTATAATTGATTTTTTTTTTTTAAAGAAAACCACCCTTGTGGAAAATTTCACTTTTAAAGATTAATGAGCGCATTTTTAATATGTAACAGTAATTTAAGGACAAAAAATAAGCCGGTTACTTGTTCATCACCATTTTCAATTTAAAAGTTTATCACATGTTGGAATATCGTGAAGTCCTCCCCTAGAAGGGCCTCTTAATCTCATGCCTTTTAAATTGCTGGTTGTTTTAGTCTAAGGTTTTAAAAAATAAAAAAAATTTATGTTGGAGAAACGTGATGAATAAACCATCTGAATAGGAGCTAGATTGATTTGTGGCGTAAGGGGGGTAACTCTAATAATTTTTCGCGGGGAAACTTCAGCACATGACAATGGGCTATTCCAGAAATAGTCTGTCCCCCCCCTATGGAAGACATTGGAATTCCAGATTTATTTTTCCTTGTTTTTTCTAAAATTCCAAACAAATTTTCCATCTTTACCAAAAATTTCCATAAGATTTGTCTATTGAGGCAAAGGAAATTCCATGTAATTTCCTAAGGACGGATCAATTTCCGTGCAATTTTAGCTGGTAGTCATTAAGATTTTCCAGACTTTAGAAATATCTTGTAAGCCATTATTTCCAGGTATAAACACAAGAGTTCTGATCAGTTCCCCACCCAAAAAGGTAAGAAGCTGTGTATATAAAAAAGGTGTGTGATAATTTGCCTATGAGAAAACTCAAGTTTTTGGAAGTTCAGATAAAGTGTATGTAAGCAATAAATACAAGCATCTATACGGCCTTCGACTATGGGGGAAACCCATAAGGTTTAAATGGTCTTTTAGTTGTACATTTCTGTAAAGACTTCTAAGGAGAAGGCATAACTCTGATAGTTGTTTAGCTGGAGCAATCAAAATGTAGTGTAAAACAAAATTGCAAATAGACTGAATAAATTTAATAAATAAAGTTTTTGTGAATGACCATCAAAGTTTTGCAATTTTCTGATAATTTGTTAACCACCTTGTGATTTGTCTTTCATCACTTAAAAATTCAATGTTTAAATGAAAAACTTATATAAGTTAGATTACAATGATGTTTTTGACACTACATAGTTTCTTTTGGTAATTTTTATCTTGAATTGTTTCATGTATAAGTCTTTTGAATCTTCCAGTGCAAATGTCAAAATAATTGGATTAATAGCACCTATGACTAGCATCTCTCAGTGGTAAATTATACCACAGTGAAAGATCAAATCAGAGATAATTTGGCTTGACAAATACTTGATGCATTTATGACCTTTGCTAACACATCAAAAATAAATACTGGCATGATGCCATCTGATTAGTTTTAGATACTTATGATATAATCAAGAAAATGATTATTATAACCTAATGATATATGTAAATGATATGAATTTTTCACCCTTTTCATATATAATGGATCATTAAATAGTGACTTTACTATCAGCTCATCACCCCTTGCTACATAGTATTTTAATTGAAAAGAGTGAAACTTGACTTGCAATAAGTAGCTATCTGTCTTCCATTGAAATTTCATTACTGACTTCTTATAATACAGAAATGACTATGCTTAAATTAATTTTTATTGATACCTTTTTAATGTTTTAAATGAAGTGTATAAACGTCCAAGTATGAGCAAATATCATCTTGTTAACTCAGCTGTTGATCCCAATCATTAGTTACTACACATACTAGTACATGTATTATTTTCTGGTGCCACATGTTGCGCAGGATCGGCCTAAACTTCCAAAGCACATGAGATAAAATGATCCCAGATTTTGTTGTGTTATGTGTCAGTCTATAGCTTTAATACATGTTGTGATTTATGTACTGTTGTTTGTCTGTTGTCTTTATTTTGCCATGGCATTGTTCATTTTCCACTTATAAGTTTGAATAACCCTTTTGTATCTTTTTTTGCCTCTCTTTGATATAATGATAAATTTATTGTCACTGCAGGGAATGAAAGCTTAAGAACCTTCCTCAAACAACTACTTCTGATCGATTTAGAGCAATGTACAGAAAGATTAATTTTCAAGAAAAAGAAATACTGTCGCCCACTTACACTATCATTATCACTATCAAAAAACCTTAAACTACCATTTTCTATGTTCAGTGGACCTTGAAATTGGGATCAAAACTCTTATTTGGCATTAATATAAGAAAGATCATATCATAAGCATATAAGAAACATGTGTACTTAGTTTATCCTGAAGCGAGACAGACAGACAGATGGACGAACAGATACACAGACTGAAAAACATAATTTCTCAATATTGAGCATTAAAAATTTGTTCTGAGGACTGAGTATGATTTTATATCAGTAAATTTAATAAGAATAACAAGAATAAGAATATTTATTATTCCAATCCAGGTCCGTTGATGGGCAGCATGACATATACACACAAAACAATAAATCATGATTTGTAAAATAAAATTCAGGAGCCTGTAATTCATTGGTTGTCGTTTGTTTATGTGTTACATATTTGTTTTTCGTTCATTTTTTAAAATAAATAAGGCCGTTAGTTTTCTCGTTTGAATTGTTTTACATTGTCATTTTAGGGCCTTTATAGCTGACTATGCGGTATGGGCTTTGTTCATTGTTGAAGGCCGTACGGTGACCTATAGTTGTTAATATCTGTGTCATTTTGGTCTCTTGTGGAGAGTTGTCTCTTTGGCAATCATACCACATCTTCTTTTTTACATTTATATATTGAAATGAAACATTAAAGTTCAGACAGATGATCATATTATCTCCATTCTAAAAAAATCGCATACATTTAATTCCAGTCAGGACCAGAACCATAAAATCATTACAATTGTCTTTTTTTTGTTAATATAAAAAAGAAGATGTGCAATAATTGCCAATGAGACAAGATCACTAAGAACAAGTAGATACAGAATACACAATATGTTTATTTATTTAAAGTTTTTCTAATTCTTCATCTTCTTCCTCGTCCCCATTATGGTCAACAATTTTGTTTTCTCCATCTTTTCCATTCTCACCTAAGCCTTGGTCTAGAATGTCTTCAACAATGCTAGAGGCAGACACATCACTTTCATTCCCGTTGTCACTATTTTCAGGTACATAAATTGTTTGCAATAACTTTTGAAGTTGTACAATCTTTATACAACAAGCTTTCCTTAAAGAGTCTGTTCCCTTCTGCAGTTCATGGTGCATAATGGTAAGCTCATCCTCCTCTTTGGCAATCTTCCTACTTTTTTCCTTTTCATCGATTTCAGAATCCTCTTTAATGTCCTTTATTCTTCTCAACAGGGATTTTATATCACTTTTAGCCCTGTTTACTCTTTCTGTTACTTTTCTTATTGTCTTTGTCTGCTTTTCATTGAAAGTTTGCCCCCTTTTCTCTAGAGCGGCAATCAATGAATCTACCTCTATGACATCAATGCTTGCATCTAAAGCGTTATAGCGGTCCCAAGCTACCTCAGCCATGCCAATAATGGTAGTTTTATTTTGACCCCTTACTGCTGGATCTTTAATCAACTCTTTTAACTTTGAGTTCATGAACTCCATTTTCTTCCTCCTAAGTCCATAAACTTTTTTAATTTCTGAGGCAGTGTGTAAGCTAATCTTTTTAGATTTAAGCACTTTTTCTTCATCAAAGGGAGATTGCAGCCAACATTGTATTCTAGTAAATAAAAGAAATCATATAAAGTAAAATAAATTGTATTTCGTTCCCACAGAACAAAGAAACAAGTAGTACAAACTATATACATGGTAACATTATATGGCAATGAAGGTACAGGGAAGGATTATAATTCTTAACCAGTGACATTGTGCTATATGAATCTAACAATTTTAATATAAAATACATACATTTACTTGTTTCTGATAGAAATTTTATATTATAGTAACAACTTCTTTTTCTTCTATAACCAAGTTGCATTTTTTAAAACTTCACATCAGTTTCATATACAATTTATCTGCCCAATCATCAATGTAAATATAAAAGAAAAAGTTATAGGTACATGTATGAAGTATCAATCAGCCTTAATTTCGTCTTTTATATACTTGTCATTTTACCACATTAAAGACAAGAAATTTAAAAAGGAATAAATGGTAAAGAAATTGTTTGTGAGCATTCATCTTAAATATTTGGTTCAATGCTGTAAAACTTCAAAGCTTTTAGAATTCGAAATATTTATTTCTTTTCTTGTGTATTATCTATTGCAATTGTTTGATATAAAAATCAATGTACTGACTATGCCTATAATGAGTCCTTTATTGGAAATAAAAGTTATCTTATCTTATTGTAAAGCTAATTCGATTAAAACATATATACTGCTCACAGGTGTGAGCATTATTTTTTTTGCATGATGCAATAAATGATTTTAAAGATTTTTTAATAAACCATGTATTTGAAATTCACCAAAAATCTTCAAAGAATTTTTCAGCAGTTGGATGTGTTTATAATTGAGGAAACTGAACTGACATGCTAGTATGAACTATTTGTTCTACATCTGAACTAGTGTCAGAAGTATCCCTTCTTAATTGGCTTATCTGCAAACACCAGAGGTGACAGATATCTTAACAACATTAGAATTGTAATTAATGGTTTACATCTGGTTTATTTCCTCTTTACTGGACAAATTTATAATAGGATCGACCTAAATTTACACACAACTGCCCAGACTGTACAAGACTTAGATAACCCTAAATACCTACCTATCATCATATGAAAGGCTGCCACTCGAAGACTAAATGAAGAGTTCCGCAATTATTTTAAGACAGTTCAGAAAATAATCATCTGTTAAGTGTCTTATGGAATCATGGAAATGTTATATAATTTAATGTTTACCCAGATTGTTTTCCATATTTCGTACTTGACTGTATCTTTGAAGTGCTTTGTTTTGATGGAGTGCACATTTCATCTTCTGACTGGCTAACTACAAAAAGAAAAATATAATTGTTTCCAATCAAATTTCATATTTAATTTTTAGAATTGGAAAGAAATTTGATTATACAAAAATTGCATATTATTCATTTCTTAAAACATATTCTTTGGACTATAGAATGACTGATCATTTAATAATAGAAAATATCTAAAAAACCATTGGCCATACAAAAAATGTCTGAAATATTTGATTTTATTAGAAACATGGAGTTAGCATAGAAATCTAGGTAATTATATATGGAAACATGATTTTTGAAATAACAAAAAAAAAAATGTTGATTTTGACCAATTTCAAAATTTTTTTTTCAGGTTGATGATAAAATAAGACAAAAAAGGGGGACCATTTTTTTTAATCAACAGAATAAATTTAAAGTTTTCAATGCAGTAGAATACAGAATGCATTTGGTTGGTTATCTTATGTCCTTGACTGTAACTTTCCACTAAAAATATTATTATGGTACTCACAATCCACTAAAAGCTTTCTTTTTGAGGTTGGTTTTTCAATACCCCTATTCATTTCTACTTTCTCCATACTTTCTTGGCTTGTCTCTGGCCTATCCCGAATTTCAGCTATAGTAAATGTATTTAATAACTGCAAATCTGCATTTTCAGCTGCAAAACATTTAAAATTAAGTTAGTTTTTGTTTTATTTGCAAGGTTTACATGTTAAGATGCAAAGTTATACATTTATGGTCAGTGCATGAACTCTGTATATTCAATTTTTGAGATAATTTTTACTTAAACTCATAATTAAGAGATATTAAAGTAAATAACAATGAATAATTATTTCAATTCCAAATTCATAAAGTTTTAATACTATAGTTCACTTCAGACGGGGTTATATTGGTGTTAAAATATTTACTTGTTCAACTTGCATTTATTTTACTTTAAAGAAAAATCATTTGTCAGATTCAGATATTTTATTAATACTTATTTATGAATAACTTTTGAATATTCTTATCAATTCTTGTCAATTAGATTGAAATAAAAATATGTACCTTTTACTTTTTTCCTTGTAATATCTTTAACTGCTGCCATAAACTGTCTTCTTTTCCCCAATGCTTTTATACCCATTTCTTTGAGGTCATCGTCCGTAACTTCTTCAAGCCCTAGTACACTTGAAAATTCATTCTCTAGAAAAGTGTCTTTAATACTCTCCAAGTCATAAGAAGTAAAAAAATCATCAAAATCCATAGTGTCTTTGCAAGTGTTAGTTCATGTACATGTATGCAAAAATGTGGTTTGATCCCTGCCTATAGTGCATGTAACATATGGTTTCATTTAATCTGTAGCCCATCCCTGCTGTTCCTTCCATCAATCAGTTTATGTCCACAACGTTAACAAAATATAGCCAATGAATTTCAGCCTCAAACTGTCTAGTTGAAAAATTCCATAAATTGTCAAATAATTGTCTACCTTGAAATAATGTGAGCTTACAATATATAATTATTAGTGATGAGTCTGATAACAGAAAATCTGCATAATGGCAGATAAGAATCACTTTTTCGTCTTATTTAGACTAGTTGACCCTCAACATTGAATTTATTAAAACCTCTTCATCATATATTCCTTATTATTCCATTCCTAAATTTCTGATCAATGATTAAATAAACATGATTCCTTTAATTTATTATTGATACTTCAACCAGAAAAGTGGTGGGCCTTGGATACACAGACTTTTTACAATCTGTTATATATTTTGTTAATATGGAAATATCATGCATTTGTGAATTATGACCTATATATATGTCCAAGAAAATTCCAAATATTCTCAAAATGGTTTAAATGCAAATTCATGATACAGACTTATTTTTTTTCCAATTGTGTGCTAATTTTTTAACAGAACTTTACATAAAATACCAAAATTCTTATTCCCTTACTTACAAAGAATAAGATAACTATAAACTAAAGAATGCAAATTTTCTATATAAAAAGTATTTAGAGTTACAGGTGCAAAGAGAACACCATTGCCATTGAGACTTTATTGTTATCAAAACCCCATTAGAATCATTTGTGTGTTGAACAGGATCAGTGTCAGTGTCAGGACAATGCCATAATTGTCAGAAGATTCCAAGATAATTGATGCTTTGTTCAATATACAATATATATTAGCCTGCACAGATAATTTAAACTCATATCCTGACTAGCTTTTTTCAGTATTGCACCCACATATTATTACAAGATTCAACATACTTCAAGAGAAGACTACTTTTATTGGTAAGTGTTATGATTTTTATATAGAAACATTAACCTAATAGGTAACAAAAAAAATTGGCTAACTCGTTTGCAATTTTATCCATTTGAATTGATAAAAAAATCATTCTCTCCCTCCCCCTTATAAGTTATAATTTTTTTTTTACTTGAATGTATTTGATGCTGATTCTCAACGTCATGCAAGGTTCTATCATTAAAAAATGGCTTTTGTGATCTCAAAAGTACAAATTATATAATATGTAAAAGATAAGTCAAGTCACATATATTGCTAAAAAAAAAATTTCAAAGTTGCACTTTATAGATGATGTAAACAGTATACAATCAAATATTACACTAATGTATATTCAAGGAAAATAATTTGAATAATATGAATTATAATTACAAAAAGCAGTGGCGGATCCAGGGGTGGATGGGGGAGGGGGGTCTGTGGGTTGGAACCCCCTTTTTTGGACAATCAATGCATTTGAATGGGGAAATATAGTTGGAACCCCCCCTGCCCTTGGTCCTGGGTTGAGAACCCCCCTTTTTAAAATGGCTGGATCTGCCCCTGAAATAGTACATGAAAATTACATCTAAATAAGTATATTCCAAAGATTTCCCAAAGGAGAAACTTAGTTTTATTTTCTATACTTATAATGCATGAAATTAAATTTTTGAGTAATGAAAAATTATATAAGCCATTATTTTAAAAATTTAGCTGTTTATGATCTGAATTTGAAATATGTATAGATGGTAAACAAGATTTTCATCAAGAAAAGATCTGGGAAAATTATTTTCAATTATAAAAGATGCTTACATGTTTTATAATTATATATTGAATTTTAAACCAAATATTGGTGTTGACTTTTATATTAAAAGTACATGAAATATTTAAGTTAGTAAAACCATTCAGATTTTGCTCTTAGAAGTAACCTCTAAGGTTTCAAAATGCACACCTTTTGTCCATAAATTATGTGCAGTCAAATATTAGAGTACTAGTATACAGAGTAAGACTATTTCCATATTAAGATAAAGTTTGGCTTTAAATGGTATAAAAAGGGCCTGATAAAATGTTAAATAAGCAAGACAAATTAAATATTTTTGGTGTTTATGGAAACTTCAGGTGTATAAGAATTATGATTTTCAAAGATGCAAGAGGCAGATTTAAGGGGAAAGGGGGGACATTTGGTTGATCATATAGGGAATCATTGAAGCATGACTGGAGCGAGCCCACACTTAGACAGGCAGCCCCCCCCCCTTTTATGAAGTTTTTGATCTACCACTGTATGAACATGTTATGATAGTATGGATGAACCATTTCACCCCCACCCCCATTATATGAATAATAATAAATCATATTGGATTAATATTTAATATACATCAGTACTATTTGTTTTACATTAAAAAACAGTTGTGCATATTGCTTATATTTTAATAAATCAACTTCAGTAAGAAAGTATCACCTCATTTTAAGGAAGACTTGCACATAATCTAATAATTTAATTATTAGGGGCCTGAGATACAAGCCTACAATGAAAAAATTGTCACTCAGAAGATAATATTTAGACAATCACTCTCATAGCCATACAGTCCCATTAATAAGAAGTCATACAGTGCAGTGTTAAAGCATTATATAAATATAAAAGACATATCCTGACCAGTGTGATATATTGATGACAGATGGGATAAGTCAGATCTTTTATCAAGAATAATACCCTGCCTGCTATTAAATGATTTAACAAGTTACTACAAATATGTTACATACAAATTATAGATAAACATCAATTGGCCTTGATGTTAAGGACAAATTTGCAAAAACCCTGAATCCTGAATCATTATTACATATTTTTTTATACTTCATCATACATAATTTTTTTAGATTTATAAGTGCAAACATTCTCATCTTTAGAGAAATTCTTTCAATTCATAATTGACTATAATTTAGAAGATATTTAAACGTTTCTTTTATCCATAAACATTAATTTTTATCAGTCTAGAACTAATATTTGGATCATTTACTTGGTTTAATTTTGATAATTAAAAAACAGTTTTATACTGTTTGTGGCTCATAAGCCGGATTGTTATTAGATATAAGAATATGTGGTACATGTATGAGTGCCAATGAGACAACTCTCCATCCAAGTCAAAAAGTTAACCATTATAGGTTAAAGTACATTTCTTCAACATGCCATGGAACCTTGGCTCACACTATACAGCAAGCTATGAAGGGCCCTAAAAATTACAAGTTTTAACGGGAAAACTAACGGTCTAATAGTTACACATTGTTGAAGAAGTTTTATGGCAATAAATATGTGAAACTTATAAATAAAGTTATCATGTGCAGAGTGTGACTGGTATAGTATTTGAAATATGAAAAAACAAGAGGTACTGTGACTGTGAGCAGAGATCATAAAATTATATAACCGCTCCCCCCTCCAAACCAACCAACCCCCATTTCTCGCAAAGTTCATTTATTGTTATTTAAAAATATTTTGACCATAAAGTAAATTAGGAAGTGCAAAATGGCATTATATGATAAAGATCCATTGATTGAAGATTTCAGTAAATTAAAGTATGTGGTTCAGGAGAATTAGCCATCCATAACAAACGGGTACCGCACAAAGCAATGGCAAAATCCTATTTTTGAAAAATTAAAAAATAAAAAACTCCAAAAATGTTTGTCACTAAAATATGAAATAGAAATGCACAACATCATTCTTTAATTAAGAATCAGAGAAAGTTTTATTTATTGTATGTGGTTTATGGAGAGTTGGTATACTAAAGTGGAACAATTTGTTCAGGACAGAGTTCCCCATCACTATACATTCACCTTGCAAAACTTGAGTATAAAAAGGGAATTTCATTATTTGCATTTAAAAAAAATATAAATAATTCATCTCACAAAAATATTTCTGTATATAAATATAGATAAAGGACAAGCCATTAATATTGGAGAGCTACGACATTAATAGCTGTTATAAATAATTGCTTAATGAATACTGTAAACAATTGTGGTCAGTGGCACCATTGGATACTTTGCAGATAAAACTACCAGCTCAGTGGGGTGCCACTGATAACAATTTGAAGAGACTGTCTGCTAATAACCATTACAAATTACCAAAGTCTGGTACTCCCAAGTAATTAGTGAGATTTTGACTATACAGTAATTAAATACAAGTGGAATCTTATTTCTGATTTCAAATATTTTTATGACTGATAAATGGCCAATGGATATTTCAAAATGGGTTGAGAATTCATAAAGACTATTGCTTAATTTTATGTTTGTAAAATTTATTTTTAATGAACTGAAATACTCCTGACATTTGACACTTCCCTTCACATTTAGCTTATAGTTTATAGTTTATTTTAAAAAACTAAGATGAATAAAAGTCTGATTTTCTTTTAAAAAAAATAAACAAAATACTGTTTTGCATGAGAGTTGTTTTTACTTGTAAAATTGTTCACCGATCTTCTCCTCTGACAAGGGTTTTGGTTGAACAAGGAGGGAAGAAGACCAAATTTTGTTTTTTCATGTAAACCCTGTACCTCCCAGACTGTATCTGCCACTGTAGCATTATATTTGTATTCGTCGAAGTCTCCTTTTAAAATACTTTACATTACACTTATATAATGGTTTAGGATGAAAATTGATTGTAAAAAAGAAATGTAAATTATGCGGAAACAAAATTATTAATTTATCCATTTCTTTCTGCAGGAAAATCTAGATTCTTCTAATATGGATAAAGACAGAGAGCAGTGTTTTGTCCATATTTTGGAAAAACTCAAAACAGCTGCTTCATCAAGTTTTTCATCATTAAAACTAGAAGCAGAAATTCAGCAACAACATATTAACAGATATACCCTGCCTAATATTAGCCAACCTTGTTCTTCCAAAATTGATAGAACTTCTCTTCAGCTGTATCCAGAACAAGATGTTTTATGTCAAGGGTTTTTGCCAATGAAAATTTATGGGGATGGAAATTGTTTATGCAGAACTGGATCAATGTACATTTTTGGCTCTGAAAATAACCATATAGAACTCCGTGCACGGGTTGTTGTAGAGATGGCTCTTCAGAAGGACTGGTACCTTGTACAAGACAAGGGACAATATTCAGTATTTTCACACTTCAGCTTGCCATCAGATCCAAACTCATCAGATGGGTATGAACGTGCTACAAAGAAATTTGCAACTAAAGGAGAATGGGGAGAAATGTGGCACTTGATGGCCTTGTCATCTGTTTTAGGATGTGATGTAGTATCTGTTTATCCAGATTTGATAGGGACAGTTCGAGATCGGCATCTCTTCCATAAGATAATTAAACCTCGCTTTAGAAGAAGTAACGACACTGTAAGGATAATGTGGACATCCCTTGCTACGCAGTCAAAATATGACAGGTGGTGGTTACCAAATCATTTTGTTGCATGTACTAAAGGGACCATTGAAGAAGCACAGCCGACAAGTCACCAGGAACCAGCAGGCCTAACACTCGCAGATTTCTTTTATCCAAAGTCCAGTGCAAAAAACAATAGACAAAGGTTTAAGGTTAGTATTCAATGTATGACATCCGTTTTACCTTAAACTAGAACATTTTTATTTAGGGGCCAGATGAGGCCCACCACGTGGTGACAGATTTTCTTGTTTCATTGGAGACCCATTGTTGGCCTTCAGCTGTTATTTGCGCTTTGGTCAGTTTATTTTCCTAATGGAAAGGGGTAGGCTTAATTCTTATTCAATGTTTTTCTGAATTTTTTTTTATCAAATGAGAGAAACCAAAATTCACATTTTTCATGTTGGGGCCTTCCATAGTTTACTATATGTTACCACCATACAGATTCTACTTAACTTTTCTATATATGTATATATATATATTTAATTTGTCTCAAATTTAGACCAACAATGTTAGATTTTCAAATTCAGTTAAATATATATATATATTTATATAACTCGTCTAAACTTGTATATATTTATACATTTTGATTCTACCGCTTTGTCAAAGAATGATAATATTTCTTTTCTCAAGATAAAAAAAAGAATGGAAAATTGAATATTTGAGTGAATTCAAGGACCATGCTCTGCACAAAATTATCAGACCGAAACAAAATATTAAATTGATCTGTAACTTGTCATGATAAAACAATATATTAAAAAACAAATCAATAGTTTTTGCCAGATTGAGGGACAGACAGACAGGTGAACAAAGTGCACAGTCACATAGAGTCCTCTACATGGGATTTTAAATCAGATAATGTAATTTGATAAATTTAACCTAGATAATTTTGTTTAGACTAAATATAGCTTTTAAATTATATTGTTTCAGATGAAGAATACAAAACCATCGAACAGCACAATTACCACTGAACCTGTCCATAAACAAGACAAGTGTGAAAACCTAGTCTCAGCAAAGATCATTGAAGGTGACACAAGTACCAACACAAATACATCAACAGTGAATTTAGAACCTATTCATAAACTGGATTTAGCTGACAGCTTAACTAAAGTAAAATCTGAACCAATTCTATCAATGAACCAGGAACCAAACAAATATTCATACACAAATATAGCCGCAATGGAACCAGAAATTATTCATAAAGATGATAAATCTGAAAATATGGCAGAAGCAGGATGTGAAAAAGTCTCACAATTTGACACCAAACAAGACATTACTACAAATGTGACAGAGGGGACGCCGGATACAGTCTGTGAACAAGATGAACCTGAAATCAGAACAGCCACAGGATCTGAACCTCTCAGTCATCCTGATACATCAAAAGAACCCGACTTTATAATGGATGGAAAACAACATTTTCAGGAAGATTTACCTGAAAATTTACTATACGAAAATGTAAGTTTTCAGTTTTACTACAAAATGGGACGATTGGCAGCTCTAAATGAAAGTCGAGATAAAACACGGTATTTAAATCCAATAGAAAAAGATAAAGAAAATGTAGACAAAAAGGTTAAAAGAACTCTCCTTAATGAAACAATCATTAGTAAACTGGAACCTCTTCAGAAAAAAATGGTGTGTGAAGTTAAACGTCTGAAAAGAGCTCATATATCAGCAATAATAGCTTCAGGAAGATATATATTAGATCATGGGCCTATTGTTAAGACACAGACTTTATGCAATGTTTTTTTTAATGCCAAAGATAGTTATCAGGGTATTGAAGTAACTGTTAAAAGAAGGAAAATGTCTATTGAATTATTGGAAACTTTGTCAAAATACTTACCAGTTATGCAGATATATATAAACAAAACAGCATATATTATGGAATACAGGTCTGGCGATATTCAAGAATTTGTTGACACAGTTACTGAAGCTGTTAATTTTAGAGAAGTAGCAAACAGAAATTTAGAAGAAACACTAGACAGTCTACAGGACTATATGAAATTTGTTGACACTGTGCTAGACAGAAACATAATTAGATCTATTCTAGTTGAACTTTATTCTGTAAATTCTGTAAGTCATCTTGAAGGAGCCAAAAGTAAACAAACATTAAGGCGTGCACGAGATGAGATTCCTAGGAAAATGAAGACATTCAAAGACCTTAAAAGAAACCTCATGACAGTGAGGAATGACATGAATAACAATCAGCAGCAAAACCTACATAAGCGTTTAGTTTCTAAAATGAAAGCTAAAAAATTCAAAAGCAGAGCAAAAGGTGCAGGCAGACAAAAAGTTGCAGACAAGTTTCCACAGCTGGCAGAGGTTTTAGAACTCGCATTTGGAGAAGGCTCAAAAATACATCCAAGGCTCACCTCAGACACCAGATACATAAATCCTGATCTTGCCTTGACAATGGCAGAAGCTAGAAAAATTCTACTAACGGCTGCATCTGACAAAATTCCAAATATAGCCTTGTCTACCTGCTACACATATACTGAAAACTACCGTAAGAATTCAAGACAAGCACTCCGCCACCATATCGATCAAGATGTAAATGCAAAGATATCTTTAAGAAAACTTCCACGTGTAGGCATGATGGAAGAGAGGGTGAATGCTCATTACTGCCGGGCAAACGTTAACTTTCATTTAGATATGGCAGCTAATGATAAAGATGACTGCTTGGTGGATGCCAAAGATGCAAAAGGTGTAATATGTGCAGATATCGACCCTGTACAGAACATTGGAAAAAGCTGGAAAAAAGACAATCGACTAGATCACCAATTTGATCAGTCGAGAACGAATGCGTGTACACCAATGACCCATCTTTTTCTCCAGTCAATAACTTCTGATGCTATCATCCACTCTGACAATCTAACATTAATGAACGTTGTAAGGACAGGGCAACCAGTTACATTAGTAAACATATCCTTCTTCGAGCCAGAGACAATTTTTAGGTGTTTTAATGAACTTTTTCTTCTGCTTTCCATTCCAGCATTAGATAAGTTTTTCAGAAATCCTTCAACGCATACATTGAAGAAAAAATGGATTTTTGTAGTAGATAATGGACCATCTGAGGCACCAGCAAGTACACTTGTAAGAATGCTCTTGGTTAGACTTGTAAATTTCATGAACTTAGAAAAGGCCACACAAATCTCCTTTGAAAAATTGAATTCCAAAGATAATCCTGCAGAGAGACCACATGCTGCTGAAAATTTGGTTCTTAGTAGACATGGTCCATTTAAATCTAAAGAGCTTTTCATCCATAAAAATTCAAAACCTGGATCTTCTGACCACCTCGAAAACATGGAAGCCATGGCAAAAGATGTTATTGGATGCTTGAGATCAGCTAAATTTGGCGGCAACCAGTTTTTTTGCTTTCGAGGAATTCAAGACCAATTCATATTTAATGATGAAACAAGCTTGAGGAATTTTCTTAAACTTTCTGAACAAGGCAAGGACAACTGCCATACAGAATATACAACAACAGATTGTCCTCTATTAACAGATATTTGTCATGCATGGGAGTTGCAAAGAGAATTTAAAGGCAATTATTTGGACGACTATAATCATTTGTCAAATTCAATTGATGATGATATCAGGACTGCATGGTTGACAGAATACTCTGCAACCATATTTTCACGTAATAACAACTTAGAATATAGATATGTCAAAGAGCCCTTTCCTGATTATATTCGATGGCTCTCTAGCAATGGCGAATTACACTACATGTGTTATGAGGCAAGACAGGCTGTTCCATTTGGTGAATGGGATTCTGAAGAACAATTCCTTCCAACCCGTATTTTGAACCTTATTAGTGAACTTTGTGTTGACATTCCCGAGTCTGTCCTTGATTCTGTCTCTCTACTGACATGGCTAACTCCTGATCAAGTGCAAAAAGAGCTGGTAAAGATGTCAGAGAAAATGTTAAGTCAGCTCAAAAATGAAGAAATAAAAGAAAGATGGAAAACACATGACTTATTCAAGAAAACTGTTGCAGAACTACAGAATGAAGCAAAACAGCTAAATATTCCAAATGCCATGAAAAGTTCAAAAACAGAGTTGGTTGAAAATATTGCTCAAAGTAAAGCCTTAACAGTTCCACCAGATGTAGATACTTATGATGGAAGTTTAAGTGACATTTCAATGGATTTGAACAGTCTAACCAATCTAAGTATATTTCAGTTAAAAAGTATTTTGAAATACCACAATTTAAACTATCGTGGCACAAAAGATGAGCTTGTAATGAAAGTATTCCTTCTGAGACACAAGCGTTCCTATATGATAGTTGAATCAGTTGTCAGTAAGATAACAAAATTGGGAGAAATAGCAGTCAGTCTTATAATTTGGCAAAGGAGGCATTATAATGAATTAAAACATGTGCATCGACAAAGGCAATACTCTGTTTTTAAATCTTCCAAGACAAAATCCATTATTGCAGTTCCTGAGCATATTACAGAGGAAAACTTGCATGAAACTTTTGATCCTTTTTTTGACTGGTTAGACAATGTGTTGAAATCAAAACAGGAAATTGACCAGGAGAGGCAAATGGAAACAAAACACAATTCCAATAAACCTAATCCTTATGAACAGTGCAAGGAGACTGGAGCCAAACTTAAAATGTATTGGTCACGTGAAGAAATTGGAACATTTAATTGGGACATTGGTTGGTATGTTGCCAGTGTAGTTTCCTATGACGAGGCTTTTGATAGTTTGGATATTGAATATCAAAAAGAACCTGGTTGTGTGTATTCAGTGGATTACACACCAAATTTTCTGAATGGAAAATTAAAGTTTATTTCATCCCCATTTTATTCCTAGACAAACAGTACAGGGTTTAATCTATGTTGCATTTTATGATTTCTGTACATGTAAGAAATTTCTGTAAAACTTTGTGTTTATATGTTTTTTATATAAAAGGACCAATATGAACATAAATTTTTGTGCTAAATATTCTTTTTTCTTTTATCAAAATATTTTTTTTTTATTTTTAAATCTGTTTTAATATATATATATACATATATCATTATATGATAGGTCAAGTGGTTAAATGAAATTGGATATCTTGGATTTAAACATATTATTAATCAAACATCCCTTCTAAATAATTTGTTTAAAACTATCATCCTGCATTAATCATAATAATTCATTGTGTATATATTTAAAATACACCAATTGGCTAAATTATCAGGCTATCCCCAGCATAGATTTTGATGATTAATTCATAGAAGTTAGGGACATTAAGTACACAACCTGTCTCTTAAAAGATTGGTACAAAATTATATATCACATCCTCAATTGCATCATTTCAATTAGACAATTAAAATAGTGAAACCAGCTGAATCTCATAGTTTTATAAATAAGACCAATTAATATGTTTAGATTGTGGTCACTTCACATGTTCACAGATGGTTTTGGGGCATTAACTTAGAACATGAAAAATATTAAGTAAATTTAGGAGATTTGTGTAAAAAGTGAATGTATGATTAAACCATTAAAATTGTAAAAATATAAAAAGATTGATTGAAAAAGTGGTCAAATCATAATACAGATAGAGTTCTATCTAAACATGCTAAAAGATTAGTGAATAAAATTAAAAAAATATATATTAAGTTTTTTTACACAATGCTTTTTGTACATAATTTTGAAACAATTAGTTTTAAAAATTAAATCCTATGTTTGCTAGAATACATAGTGTTTGTGTTATTTCTTGTTTACTCAAGGTAGGAACTAAAACATGTGTTTAATAGCATATGATTTAGAATTTCTACAACAACAAAAAAAACAGGTTACATATCAGAACACAGCTCAAAGGGTGCACTTTAAATAAATTGACACTATTCCAGTCCAATCAAAACAGTGGTCACTATTACAAGCTTCATTATATACTAGAACCAAAAAAAAATCATAAAGATGGGAAATTTAGATGGACAAGTTTTTCAACTTGCTTTGGTAAATCACAAATATCTGAAATAATAAGGTGTAAGAATCTTTTGATGTGGTTAACACAACAGTTGTTAATCAGTTAATGTGTTAGATTGTGGTCAAATAAATTATCTCTCTATTAACTTAACCCTCAGAGATATCCCCATAGTCATTCTTACAGAGCTATAAACTTGTCAGTGTGAGTGACTTGTTTAATCCCAATTGAGCAATTATTCAGCTATAATTTTCAAGAGATAAATATACATGGTTCTTTTAACATCAATAAAAAAATAATAAGATGTGATGCAATTGCCAATGAGACAACACCCAATTAAATACCAAATGTATTTTTCTATCTGAACTATTATAGTTCACAGTATTGCCTTCAACATCAAGCCTCAGTCAGCATAGTAAGCTATGAAAGGCCCCAAAATGACCAGTGTGAAACAATTCTGATTCAGATAAACCAATGTCCAAATTGATATACAAATCAATAAAAGAAAAACAAATATGAAATATAGTAATAAGTGACCATCACTAGAATTATAGGCTCCTGGAGATTTTGATAAAGGTCACAAACTTGTGTCTGAAACTAATTAGATGTTGGAAGCTTTTGATGTGGTAAAACATCAGTTGTAAATGTATTCAATAGTGGTCAAATCAATTATCTCTATTAATTTTCCTATGCATTCCTACCAGTTGTTAATCAGCTGTTTGTGCTTTAAATCCTTTTTTTACATTTTCACCAAATTAACATTTAAAAATATGTGATAATGAAACACTTTATATTACTATCCTAAAAAAAATCTTATTTGTTTAGAGAAAATGGCAATGTATCTATATACTATAGGTTTATTATTTGTTCATAAATACATTTAAAATGTTTTCAAGACAGATGTATACAACAAAAAACTACAACAGGCTTGGATATGACCAGTGTGGAACAATTCAGACATATAAACCAATATTCAAATTGAAATACATAACAATAAATAAAAAACGAATATGAAAATGAAACCACTAAAATTACAGGCTCTTAACTTGGGACATACATGTATATGCAGCAAGGTTAAAAAAAATATGTGCTGGATCCAAATTCCCTAGGGATAGTGTATATGTGTGCAATGAGGAGATATACACTGGTAAACATATTGGCTAACAAGTTCTCTAGTCATGGATTTGGTTGTGCTTGACTTTTAAACATCCTTTTATTAGTAATAGCTGCTTGTTACTTACTAAGTAATTTCCAGTTTTTTTGCATATTTAGAATGAAAAAAATTAATTCCAGACAAAAAAAATAAAACTGATGTCTTCCATAGGTATTGCTTCTAATCTTTACACTAAAATTTCCAGACATATTGACAGCATCATGAAAAAAATTCCAGTATATTTAAGTTATCTAAAGTGTTTAAAATCTGGAATTCCAGAAAATTTTTGTAATAGTAAAAAATACTTCCATGGAATTTTTTTTTAACATCTGATGTCTTCCATAGGGGGGGGACAGACTATTTCTGGAATAGCCCAATGCCAATGGATGAAGACTATGATCTGTCAGGCTTTTCGTCTTATTTAGAGATAAAGTGAAATCAACTTACAGTTTTGATTTCTTTGCAGGTATTCTATTCTATTCTGTAAAGAGGACAAATATATACTATGAAGCAAACCAAAAACATGCAATCCATAAGATAGACAAATCTCAGGCACTTGTTTCGTATGGACCTTCCCATTGATAGAAACAAGTGCCTGCGAGACCTACCCGGGAAGGCAAAATAACATACAAAATAAACAACCACAGGTTGAAGGCACAAGCACAACAAATATTAAACACTGAAAACTAAAAAAGAATTAACAACATGAACTCTACAGTAATCCATTTTGGGATTCTGTGCCCGGAGCTATTTTTCTGACTTGGCCACCTGGGCAGCCAAGTCAGAAATATAGCTCCGGACACAGAGTTCCAAAAGGGATTGTTTGTTTAGTTGAGGTTTTATGCCGTTTTCAGCACATTTGGTTATTTATTCGGGGAGGAAGCCAGAGTATCCGGAGAGAACCACGACCTTGGGAAGGAAAATTGGCAATGCTTGTCTATTAATATCAGTGTCCAACACACCCCTCCACCTGTGAGATTCGAACTCACAACTTCAGTGTTGACAAGCCAATGACCATTAGTAGTCATGACGAACTACCTAGACCACTCGGCCACCGAGGCCCATCCCCATATTGAAAGTTAAGCCCTACTGTACAGCAAAATCCAAAAAGCCACTTTTTACCATGCCAACCTCCCCATCCCCTGGCAACAAATCAATCAAAATGACCATCTTTATTCAGTTCTACAAAGTGCAATCCCAGTAACACTTTATATTTATGGACTATATTTGGGCTTTTCCAAAATACACAATCACTGGACCTTATAGTTTTTTTTTTATATTTTGCATATTTTGGAGCTAAATATGAAAGTACAATATATTTTGTGATATAGGTCCAGTTTAGCTTTTATTATTTGTTAAGTTGAGGTTTTATGATGTTTTCAGCACATTTGGCTATTTCATGGGGCCAGTTTTTATTGGTGGAGGAAGCCGGAGTACCCAGAGAGAACCATATCCTTCGGTAGGAAAATTGGCAATCCTTGTCAATTAAGATCGAGTCGAACACACCCCGCCACTGGTGAGATTCGAACTCACAACCTCAGTGTTGACAGGCTAGTGATCATTAGTAGTCATGACTAACTACCTAGACCACTCGGCCACCGAGGCACCGTTTAGCTTTTACAAAATATCAATCAAAGAATTACTACAAAAATCAATGTTAAATTTTTCCATTTGAAATTATTTTGGAAGGTTATTTTTTCAATTTGTTTCGTTTTTGATAGTCTGTTTAATTTTGGCACTTTTACAGAGAGCACTGAATTACCCAAAATATAACCACCGCCAATGTATCCCAATTTAAGGTATTACAGATAGGCTTACTCATTTGATTATATTTATCACTAATTGATTATGAAATCTAATTAATTGATAAAGGTTTTAATATAAATTAATATAGTGGACTATTTGAAAATCCCCAAGTCATTTTTCGACAGATGGTGAATGCAAATGCTTTTTATGCTTTGGCCAGTTTAGGACTAAATTTGATTTGACATATTTTTTTTAAAAAAAAGCAGGGTATAAATTTAGCTCGAAAAAGGTAGGCTAAAGTGAAAATTCTTTCGAATTCATAAAATTTCTTCATCAACTTATCTATCATATCCTTTCTTACCCATTACTTTATTCATTTGCATTATAAACCCAAGTGGATTAGGCAAAAATTAAGAAAGAAACAATATAATTATATTACACAATATTACAGATCAGAATTTATATGGCCAGTATTAACATGACATGAATGATACAGCCAATGTTGACCTTGTCCTCGCTATTCTCAAGACTGCTTTATAAAATCAACAACATTGGCAAAACATCCATATCAGAGTCGACAAAAAGTTTTAATTTGTCACTAGAGCCATGTTGGTTAAAATCTGGGTATTTATCTATAAATGTATTTAAAAAATCTGTTCTTATATCATTATTAATTTGACAATAGAGGAAGAAATGAACTTCATCATCAACATTATTACAAACTCAGCAGTACCTTTGTTCCATTGGGACTTTTTTATAGCGTCCAACTTTGGTTTCTAGAGAATAGTCACTCATTCTAAATTTAGATAATACTCTTCGACTGTTAGAATTTGCAATCTTTAAATAGTTTGACACTAGTAAGCGATACGACAAGACTTACTAGTATAAAACAAATTGTTTCTCCTTGAAAGTTCACCTGTTCTTTAGAAAAATATGACTGGCTAATGAAAGACAACTCTTAATTGTTTAAGTTGAAATGTAGCCTTTTGAATTTAATTAATACCGGTTTGGCTACTGAATTTGATCCAAACCTTCCTGCAAGTCTTGCTGTATCCTGTACTAGTGTCAGTAGTGGGTAAGAATAGATTGGATGGATTCATGAATTCATGACACAAAATCCACATTTACATGCAGTACACAAAAGTTCAAACCTAGGAACAGTGCTTTTATTTTATTTCGCATTTTAAAGTCACAGTAAGGACTTTAGAATGAAGAAAAATTTTGCACTTCATATCAATTTTACGGCAGCCCTGCTTTTGAAGAAGTTCATGAACATCAAATTTCATAAGAGTTGCAAACAAGAGTTTTCTTCAGTTTTTCGTATGACATCATGAATTGATCAGATGGTCTGTATTCAGCAAGCTGGTGGCTGACCAGTTTGTTGTATCATATATATATACCCATATAAAACAAAATATCAAATAAAAGATTTTTTCAAGCTCTTCCACTATATGACATTTATAATTTGTGATAACTTTATCAAATTTCAGCTGTTGCATGAAAAAAAGTGACAAAATACAGACCTCCCTATAAAAATTCCAAATATAATGTGATTTATACCCATCTAGTGATATGTGCAGGATTAACAGGCATTTGAAAGGGTATATCAATCTGTTTTTAAAACATAGTTTCCAGATAAATTTGCCAAAATTGCCAAAATGGCTACATAATCCAACACAAAAATGTTGATTTTTCCTCTGCTAAATTCAGGATGCATATAGAGTTGTCTCCCATTAGATAATATTTTCTTAAATTATCTGAAATAAAGTTTAAGATTTGATTAAGATATTAAAACACAAAAGTAATCAAAATTCAGTATTCAATGCTTGTAAAAATGGGGAATTCTCTGCCCATTATCTATAATTTTTGGAAAAATCTATAGAATTTTATATGAAAATTGTTTGTTTGCATTCTAATGTATGGACTGGAATGGAGCCATACATGACAAAATAGAGTAATATTACTAAGTGCAGTTCTGCACAATTGTTTATTACTTTTTAGCTCACCTGGCCAAAGGTGGGTACCATGGAAAATCCCTGTTTTTCATTGGTTGATTTAAAAAAGCATTTTTCTGTGGAACTGTTTGGTCAAATGGAATGAAACTGGACAAGAAGCATCTGTGGAAGGTTTTTACAAAGTTTTCTCATTTTGTCCAGATCATGCCACAAACATGGCCACCATGGCCATTTCTTGCTTTTGCCAGGTGAGCGATTCAGGCTCAGCCCTCTGAGCCTCTAGTTTCTTTTATTTGTTGAATTATTTTGGCTTTTGATTTTTGTTTCGTCTATCACCAATGTCGCAAAAGGCGAGATTATAATCAAGGACATGACCGGTCATAAAAGGGGTCAAACGGACATCCAAAATTTCTATTTTTTAATAAAAATATGTAAGGGTATTGAAAAGTAGCAACGCCAAAATTTCGAAGTTTGGTAGGTGACCTCATGTTCAGATCATTTCCTCTCAATAGTTAACTGACCTTTTAACATATTTTTACAGCAATTACGATAATTTACAAAGGTGTCTGCACTTTTATGACGCTTAATTATAATTAATGTACACCTGTCAAAATTTCCAAAATTTCAATCGAGGTCTTTCATCAGTGATGATCAATCAGGCATTTTTCACCCCTTTCTACTTTGAAATGAAAAAAAAATCCATTACAAGGTATGTTTCGGACGATCTAACAGTTCACAATCACAAACTTCAGATGATAAAACGCCTTGGTAGTTTAAACAATATCCTTGTCTTGTGACATTATGATTCATTGACCTCATAAACATAAATTGTAAAATCTGCATCCAAGTTTTGTGATTAAGCAATTTCTTAGCAACTGTTATATCTAGGCCCACCATATTTGGTCTATAGATAGTTCTTAGTTAGTATATGTCAGGTTGACACCAGTCCTTGACCTCAATCTCATGCTTCAGTGACTTGCATCAAATTTTCATGTTAGGAACTGTAATACCTAGACTCAATATATTTTGTCTATAGTTTCATCAATGTACACCAGCCCCTGTGTTGAATAGGTAGCTTTCTGATTTAACATGCTTTCCTGATTGATTCAGATTGTATATTTTTTCAGATCTGTTTGATGGAATGTAGCTGTTGACTGGTATCTATTACCTGATTAAAATCCATGTTTCCTGAAAAGAATGAAAACTTGTGTATAGATTATGGCTGAAATTGTAAGTAAGTTATAGAAATGGAAGGATATGAAAGAAACAGTTTGGGAATGATATGAAAAGTCACATACCATGAGATTATAAGAAACCACTAAATTGTGCAAAAATATACTTTTCATGATTTATTGTAACTGAAAATTGATTAAGTTTGGACAAAAAAGCTATCATCAAGCTTAAAAATTAAATTCTGATTAATTTATAAATTTAGAAATTCTGACTTTTACTTTAATTTTTCTGAAAAAGAGAGAGACATATTTTCTATATTTTTTTTCCCAAAATTGAAGTGTGAGGAAAAATGCAAATGGAATGGATTTACAAAGAAAGCAAAAAATCACAAGTAACTAAACAAACCACTAGAGATTACAACATGGTCTTCAATGGTGGAAAACGACACCGTGCCAAAAACCCTGTATGTCCCCAGGGTAAGTCATGGGTAGTTATATGTATGTCCAGCGATACAATATCATATCAGAATATCAACAAATAAATAACAAATAAATGACTTGGGTCAGGTGCATAAAATGTGGCAGGGTTAAATCAGTTTTCTGTAGCTCCAACCTTCACCTTTTTTGTCCCCCGCCCCAATGCGACGGAGGGACTTAGTAATGGTCTGCGTCTGTCCGTCCGTCACAATTACTTGTGGACGCATCTCTTCTGATCTGATTTGGTTAAAATTTTGTAGGACTGTTAGTCACCATATGTACTTTTTATGGGAGTTATGGGACTTTAACTTTTTTTTTTGCATTCAAAACTATAGGAACACTGTGGACCCAACTCCTCTGAGACCGTTGTCAGATTTAGTTCAAATTTTGTAGGAATCTAGTCACCACATGTACTTGATCCTATGCTGCCATTTCAATAATACACATTTTGTATATCTTGTAGGGCTTTGACTTTTCTCTGCGGCAGGGGGGGGGGGGGGGTGGAGGGGGGGACATATGGCTACATGTAGCAATCTTTTTAAATGTGGTCAAGGAAATCTAAAAATTATCAAAACACATGACAAAACTTGCTAGGAGATGCTTCCAACTCCCATGGTGACTAGGCAGTGATCAATGCATGGAAAAGGTCAAAATAATTATCCTGATGAAAATAAAACTATTCAAAATTTCACCTGTGCCCAGTTGTTTGAAAAAAAAATGGCCAAAAAGAGCTTCATATATATTTTAATTATTAATCAATCATTAGTTGGGGCCTCGGTGGCCGAGTGGTCTAGGTAGTTCATCATGACTACTAATGATCACTAGCCTGTCAACGCTGGGGTTGTGAGTTCGAATCTCACCTGTGGCGGGGTGTGTTCGACTCCGATCTTAATTGACAAGGATTGCCAATTTTCCTACCGAAGGTCAGTGGTTCTCTCCGGGTACTCCGGCTTCCTCCACCAATAAAAACTGGCCGCCGCGAAATAGCCAAATGTGCTGAAAACGGCGTTAAACCCCAACTAAATAAACAAACAATCAATCATTAGTTACTTCCTTTCGACTGATGGTTGAATATGATATTTCTTCATATTCCCATCACTAGCATTTGCCATGTCTGAGTTTTACATGTTTTAATACAACTACTACTCCTATGTTTATATAGATTTGACGGTGTATCATCAATGACACAAAATCCCTTCCATATTTGTAGCAATATTTCAAGCAATTACTTTTTTAGCTCGCCTGACCCAAAGGGTCAAGTGAGCTATTCTCATCACTCATCACTAAGCCGAACTTAGTTTAAAATAAGGCCCTGTGGGAAAATTCATTGAAATATCTTCTTGTCTGAAACTACTTGACTTATTGGAACTAGACTTGGCAGCAATGGTCCTTAGGAGGTCCTCTTTCAGAAATGTGTCCGATTTAGTGGACTGTGAACCAAGATGGCCGCCACAGCCGAACTTAGTTTAACATAGGTCCCTATGGGACATTCACTCAAAAATCTTGTCTGAAACCACTAAGCCAATTAGAACTAGACTTGGTAGCAATGGTCCTTAGATGGTCCTCTTTCAGATTTTTGTCCGATGACCCAGACTGTCAACCAAAGTGGCCGCCACAGTCGAACTTAGTTTAAAATAAGGCCCTATAGGAAAATTCATTGAAAAATCTTCTTGTCTGAAACCACTTGACATATTGGCAGCAATGATCCTTAGGAGGTCCTCTTTCAAAAATGTGTCCGATCACCTGGATTGTCAACCAAGATGGCTGCCACGGCCGAACTTAGTTAAATATTGGACCCTATGGGAAAAGTCATTTAAAAAATCTTCTTGCCTGAAACCACTTAGCCAGTTGGAACAAAAGTTAGCAGTAATGGTCCTTAGATGGTTCTCTTTTAGAAATTTTTCCATTGACCTGGACTGTCAACCAAGATGACTGCCATAGCTGAACTTAGTTTAACATAGAACCCTATAGAAAAACCAGCCAAATGGACAGCAACACTTAAATTTTTAGTCCTGCTCAAGGTGAAAAGTTAAATCCAGGTGATCGATACAGGCTCTTGATAGCCTCTAGTTTGTTGTTATTCATCTTAAAATCCCACTGAGGCCTTCACCATGGAGAAAATTTGCACACCTTACTGCAAGGGGCATATAGCACTATTTTTTTTGTCAGAACTGAATTCTGTGTAATAAAATTGAGATAAGGAATCTTAAATACGGTTTTTATACCTGTATATTCATAACTAAAATGACTGAGCTTAACCGATTTTGTTCAATCACGTTTTCCAGAGAAGCAAACATTTTGCCAAGGATTTTCAGTTTAAAGAATATAGCTGTTCTGAGATTATGTTTAATTACTATTATTTCCATGGGTTGTATCAGATATGCATAGACTGCATGAAAATATTTACAGTAATGATTTTACAAATTATACATTTGAGAGTTAGTCATTTTAAAATTTTAATATTTTTAACTTCGCAAGGGCATTGTCAAATGGAAATGCTTGGAAATAATCATAGTTGAGATATAAAGATATAACCTTTACAAACGATGGTGAAATTTTTGGTTTTTTTTTGACAGTTGAAAAATGGTAATTTTAAACTAAAAAAATTTCTTAATATTCTAGCACGGAGACTTTCTAAATGTCAAAAATCCATTCCACAAACGAGGGGGTTCCAAACAGAAACAGTTATTTGTTTAATGAAAATTTTATATAAAGTAATTGAATTTCTTGGTACTTAAATGAAGGTTAAGATCATAAACTGACTTAGCACATGCAAATATCTGGCTTATTTAATTGACTTTCAAGTGCAAATTATTTGTGCAGTATTGTGAACCATTTCGTGACAGTGTTCTGTGTCATGACTTAATTAACATTTGAAAGGATCAATATTTAACATCATAGAAGCGTTTTATTGGATTTATGTTTTAAAAAATAATTTGATTTTTTAATTAAGAACAATTTTAATCTAATCATGACATGTCTTTTGCTTAATAAATGTAGGTTTTAATTACGAGTAAAGAAATATCTCCATTTAAATTCAAGATAAAATAAGATTAGCTAAGTGCAATTATTATTAAAACAAATGGGGTCTTATTCAGATTTATAATCAAAAAGATTCTCTGTTGGAAAGTAAAACGATATGGAGTATACATAAGACCACATCCTATTAAAATAATGTATGTACACCAAGCTCATTAACATACATGTAGAAAAAAAAATATATGGCTTACAGAAGGAAATCCTTAAACAGTTCCATAGTTTTATACAAGACCTAAATACCACAAAGCAATATCATGTACAACATATAATAAATTGAAATGAAAATATTTTTTATTTTGCAGCAGTGTAATTTATGTTTGGTTATGGATAACCGGCTACTTAAAATGAACAGATTTGAAACTAACCCTTCAGTGAGAAGATGAGAAGGTAAGCACATACAGAAAGCAAGACATTTAATTTTGCAATTATGTATGGCAAAAGAAAATCTTGCGTGCGAAATGAATAATGTTTCTCAGCGCGTTTGAAAAGCATCGTTCACATTTTGAAGAACAGAACAAAATAAAATTATGGACTAGAGAACTAAACTGGAAAAAAAGGCGGCAAGACTGCTTGAAAAAGATTTTAATTTGTGTTCGGGTATGGAGAAAGAAAGATAAGTTTTGTTTTATCCTCAGCTTTTATAGTTTAATTTTAGAAAGTATGACCTAGACTAAAGCAACTTTTTGACATAAATTTTATCAATTTACTGAGACAAATGTACTAAAATCATTTATTTGTCCTTACTCTTGTGATGTTTTAAAATGAATTAATCATTTAACTTGACATCTTAAACAGTTGTTGATTACAAAAGATAGAAATCGGTTGTCTAGAAACATTGAAATACAGTAATGTACGTATTGACATATTGAAACTATTATTTTCCTAGGGTTTTAATGGATTATTTATACCATGAAATTTAGTTCTAAACAGCAATATACATGTATATGTTTTTGTATTATTTCTTAAGTTCAGCTCTTGCAATTTTCAAACCCAGTTACTTTTTTGACCTAAAATAAATCAAATATTTTAGACAAAATAGTTATTATTGTTAATCATCAGTAAGAAAAATAATTCGCTGAATTTTAAATTTAAAAGTTTTATCAAAATACACAATTCAGCAAAATAATTTTATTCTTCCAGGACTTTGCTGGGTTTAAAAAAAAATTTAATGGTCCAATTTGCAGGCCATGCAAAATTGATTGTTGGTTTCCCCTAACATGTGAAAATGTTAAAGGGTCAGCAGGCTGGATTTTTTTTTTTATAGCTCACCTGCCCCATAGGTCATGTGAGATTATGTCATCACTTTGCATCCGCCATTCATCGTCCAGCATCGGTAAACTTTTCACATGTTGATGTTCTCTGAAACTACTTGGCAGATTGTAACCAAACTTTGTAGGAATGATGTCTAGAAGGACCTCTAAAACACATCCAACCTTTTTAGCTCACCTGGCTATGCCAGGGTGAGCTTTTGCCATCACTTTGCGTCCGGCGTCCGTCGTCCGTCGTCCGTCGTCCGTCGTCCGTCCGTCGTCCGTAAACTTTTCATTCAAAGATCTTCTCCTCTGAAACCACTGGGTCAATCCAAACCAAACTTGGTCACAATAGTCCTTGGGTGGCCCCCTTTCAAAATTGTGTCGCTCATGTTCATACCTCATCCAAGATGGCCGCCAGTGGGGATCATAATTTAACATTGGACCCTATGGGATAAAACATTCAAAGATCTTCTCCTCTGAAAGTACTAGGCCAATTGGAACCAAACTTAATCACATGAGTCCTTGGGTGGTACCCTTCAAAAGTGGTGTTGCTCACATCCGTATCCTATCCAAGATGGCCGCCAGCGGGGCCACAAGCGTTTCAAATTCTTTTGTCTTTACATTGCAACTCTTATACAAAGAAAGATAACTCTAACTCAAAATTTGGCATTAGTGAAATAAAAATTTCTAATGTCTGATGGAATATTTAATATATATCTGATTTTGATGGGTTTTAATTTCAGCAGTATATATAACCTAGATTATAGGGGGAACCCCTGCCCGATTTTTTTTTTGAAAGGTGGTCTGAAATTGTAATGGATAGCAGAAGTTTTGGTTGTCATAGAAACTAATTTCAGGTCTTACTTGGCTACAACGGTCTACTTTAAAAATTGTGTCTCTTGGGTCCGTAGCCAATCCAAGATGGCCACCAGAGGGGACCAAATTTTAACATTGGACCCTATGGTAAAACATTCAAAAATCTTATCATCAGATATAACTGGGCAATTGGAACTAAACTTGGTCATAATAAACCTTGGGTGGCCCTGTTTAAAAAATTGTGTTGCTTAGGGTTGTACTTAATCAAAAATGGGTGCCAGCGGGGACCATAGTTTAATATTTGACCTATGGGAAAAGTTTTAAATTCTTCTGCTGAGACTGGAAATACTTGGCCAATTGAAACCAAACTGGTCACCTTCAAAAATTGTGTGGCTTTGATCCGTACCTGATCCAAGCTGGATGCTAGCTGAGACCAAAGTTTAACTTATTGGACCAGTGTAACATGTCCAATATGCTTTTTGTTGTCTAAAATGACTATGCTTATTTTTTTTAAATATGTAATTACAGGTTTTAAAAATTTTTATGTTTTGTGCCTCTAAATAATATTAATGAGCATTTTAAATTTAAAAACTAAATATTTAAAATTGCTAGCATAACGGATCTATTAAATGTAAAATAAAAAAAAATGTAATTCTGTAAAGTTATATAATATTAAATGGTAAAAAGAGATAAATAAAATTAAATGTAGGTTTTTCATGGATTTTTATTTCATGGATATTTCTATATAACTATTTATTATTGAGAATAAATGCATAAAAGTATATATGATGTTAGGGTGTTTTCTTGTTGCTCTTGACACTTCTTGTCTCTTTTTAGTGTTTCCCAGTCCTAAACTCTTCACTTCCTGTTTCAACTTTTGGTGAGAAAACGTGCTTGCTTGAGTGGAAAATTTCTATTATTTCACACTAGTTTATTGAACCATGAATCTCAACTTATGACTCACCAGTAGGTAAAAATTTTAATGCAATTAAATGGATAAAAACCAGAGGATCCCGATAATCAGAAACAATATTCAGTTATTGTCCCTGATCAAATCTCAAAACTTGAGACTGGAAACACCTTAATGAGTACATGCCAATATTTGACGAAAAGATATGGAGTAAATGCACACGACATCATAAAAAATGTGAAGTCCAACTATAGTAAACTTTAGATGTACTGAATTGCAATTTCAACAAGTCATGCCACGTCAGCAGTACTAGGACCTTCATTTGCAAACTTCAGCAACTTGTGTAGTTTTACATTCAAATCCTTGGTATTGGATTTGACCTCCTTTTTTTCTATTTTGGGGAAATGAGTATTTCTTTCTAACTATTTTTGGATTATGGTTCTCTATGCTATTTGATTGTAATGCTGGTTACTCCTTGAAACACTTACATAATTTACTATTTGACCCTATGGCAATAATATTCAAAAAATTTCCCTTAAACTACAAGTGATCACAAGTCAAATTTATAACAAACTTATATACAATTAGTAACCGTGGTCCTAAGATGACTCTAAGTTTACCAGGATGCAATTACCTCATTTAAGATGGTCATCAGTGAGGAAAGTAGTTTACATTGAATCCTATGGGATATATGCCATTCGAATAACGTTATGCTATCAGATGTGGGCCATGTCCCAGGTGAGCGATACAGGCTCTTGAGAGCCTCTTGTTTTCCAGTTGGAATAACAACATGGCTGCCAAAGCCCATCTTTGATTTTGATTTGCCAATTTTCAAAAATCTCCTCTGAAAATACATTATGAAATGTTTGAAACTTTGCAGGAATGATGACAACAAGAACCTCTACAAGCAATCCACATTTAGTTGAGATTCATCCACTCACCCACTGGAAACCATATGGACTTTTTTGTTATTTGCTCAGGAACATTATGGGCAGATTGTAACCAAAGTTGGTAGGAATGATGTATTGAAGGACATATGCTAATGATCCACTATTAAAGTTTACTTCCGTATGTCAAAAGATTTCTAACTATCGCTCTGTCTCTGTTAGAATATATCAAACAATGTAATATACATGCAGAATTTCACCTGCACAACTGTATAATATGTAGTATATAAGCAACATGTATGTAAAAACCCTGAGACAATTAACAGAGCTCCAGATCAGATTTCATCAATTGGGTTATTTTTTCCTGCCTTTTTAAATAAAATGGGTGAAAGCTTTTTCCATTTGCTTTGTGATTTCAGGTTCACTCCTCTGATTAATTTTTAATGGGTTTTTTCACCTCCTTAAGCAGATATCTATTAGGTGATTTAGATGGCTTTCAATTTCAATGGTAATCATGGGAGAGTTGATGTGATAAATGTTTCTAATACACAACAGAATCATTGAAAATACAGATATTTGATAATGACATAAATAATGTCACCAACATATTCCGCAGTAAACAGGCAAATTAGTGGATAGCCAACATAAGGGGATACATAAAGCTGACAGAGCTGCATAGCTAATAGTACAAATAGATAGATTTGTTCACCAAATCAAGGGCCAACAAGGGGCATGTTTTACAATAGACAAGTACATAAACAAATTGATTATTACATGAAATTAAAAGTAGCTATAAATTATAACATGAAAATATTCATTGCAGCAAATGAGTAGGTTTAAGTTGATGTTCATTCAACTGCGAAAGGCACCAAGGGACGATGCACAAGTGTATATAAATGACGGATCTGGGGACCAGAGGGTCGAAACCCCTGGAAAGTACTGGCATTGGATTTTTTACATCTTGATGTCTGATCATTATTTCATTCCAATTTATATTCTTCTACTTTGTCTTGCATGCCTTTTAAAATTAGAAAGAAATAGAGTGAAAAATCGGTGTCAGTAAACATACATGTAGGTAATGTATCGATTACAGAATTCGCCTTTTTAGCTCAACTGGCCAAAGGCCATGTGAGCTTTTGTCATTACTTGGCATCAGTCATCTGTCTGTCCGTTGTCCATCCGTTAACTTTTCACATTTTAATCTTCTTCTCTGAAACCACTGGGCCAAATGGAATTAAAGTTGGCAAGAAGCATCTATGTAAGGTCCTTTTTAAAGATTGCTCATTGTTCCGATCGCACAACAAACATGGCCACCATGGGCAATTGTTGTGTCTGATTGGCTGAGTTTTCAAAAATCTCCTCTGAAACTGCTTGGTTAAATGGAACAAAACTTGACAGGAAGCATATATGGGAGGTCCTTTATAAATTTTCCTCATTTTGTCCCGATTGGACTACAAATATGGCCGCCATGGGCAGTTCTTGTTTCTGATTGGTTGATATAAAAAAATCTTCTCTGAAATCACTTGGCCAAATGGAATGAAACTTGACAGAAAGCATCTATGGGAGGGTCTTTACGAAGTTTCCTCATTTCGTCACGATCCGTAAAAAAACATGGCCACCATCGGCAATTCTTGTTTCTCATTGGTTGATAAAAAACAAATTTTTGTCTGGAACTGCTTGGCCAAATGGAACAAAACTTGACAGGAAGCATCTATCGGAGGATCTTTACAAAATTTCTTTTTTTCATCCCGATCGAAGTACATATATGGTCACCAATTGCAGTTCTTGTTTCTGATTGGCTTATATAAAAGAATCTTCTCCTCTGAAATCGCCTGCCCAAATGGAATGAAACCTCACAGGAAGAATACATGGGAGGTTCTTTACAAAATTTCCTCATTTTGTCCCGATCGGAATACAAATATGGCTGCCATGAGCAGTTCTTGTTTATGATTGGCTGATATGAAAAAATGTTCTCTGAAGTTGCTTGGCCAAATGGAACGAAACTTGACAGAAAGCATCTAATTGGGAGGTTCAATACAAAGTTTCCTCATTTCGTCCTGATCAGGCAACAAACATGGGCGTGATGGGCAGTTCTTGTCTTTCATCGGTTGATAATTTTCTTTATTGAAACCACTTGGCCAAAGGGAACGAGACTGACAGGAAGCATCTGTTGGAGGTTTTTTTACAAATTTTCCATATTTTGTCCAGATCAGGTGACAAACATGGCTGCCATGGGGTATTTTTTTTTCTGTTTGGTTGATTTAAAAAAAAAAATTTATGTTAAACTGCTTGGCCAAATAGAGCCAAACTAATGACAGAAAGTGTCTATGCCATATAACAAAAATCTACAGAACCACAGAATTGCTTGAAACCAAACATAGTCTGAATGTTCCTCTTAATGTGCTCACCAAGTGTTGTTACTCTGGTGCTGCCGATCCCTAATTCAAAATGGCCTTCAGCAGAGGACTTAGGTTAACATAAGACCCTATGGGAAATACATGCAAAAATCTGGAGAACCGCCTAATTTTAGAATATGCTGACCTGTAAATAGAAGGACCTTGATGAAGAAAAATTTAGTTCCTACAAGGTTTACCACACTTCATAATGATAGGGAGAAGTGACTTCTCTGAAGTACATCAATCAAAATGGCTTTCATGCCAGGTGAGCGATACAGACTCAGCCCTCTGAGCCTCTAGTTCATCTGGTGCTTTTTAGTAATTGAAAATGAGGGGCAATAGGACCATTTTCAGGATGTTGGGATTGGGTGGTTGTAAAGAGAACAAATATACCTAAGGAGCAATCCAAAAAACGTAATCCATTAGACATACAAAACCCAGGAAGACAAATGAACAACCACAAGCACAATAAGTAAACCCTAAAAACTAAAAAACAATGAACAACACGAACTCCTGAAAAACTAGGGGTGAACTCAGGTGCTCCAGAAGGGTAAGCAGTTTCTGCTCCATCTACAATTAAGCTTGGGAATTTGGGATTTAATACTTCAGTGGTCTAGGATCCAGGATCTTTTAGGGAATTTGGAATTATATATTTATTTCGACGTGAATTCGTGATTAGACTTTTTTTGCGGGAATTTGATCCTCCAATTGAAGTGAGAAACATAGGTCACAGCCAGTATATGAGGCATATTGGTACGCAACTTTTAAAGTGATACATATGTTACATTTATAATGAGAAGAAAAATTGGTTAGTGGGGAACCAGATCCAATCATATTTAAAATTTCTCTGTATAATGGAGCACATGGCTGGAACCTTGGTACACAAGGTCAGGCCCGAGAGATTCCGAAAGTCTTAATTGTTTACTTCCGATGATATTTAAAAATGCGTTTTTTTACACCAATTGAAGTAAAAGAAATGTGTCTGCAAGTAACCCCATGCAGATGAACAGGAATAAACAATTTGTAATACATTCATTATCAAAAAAAAAAGAAAAATGTTTCGTAACTCTTATTCTAAGCCTGATATCCATAGGTAAAATAATTGGAGAAGGTACAGTAAGTAAAAAATTGTGCTACTCCGCGTCGGGAGAAACTCCCGCAAAATTTTAAAATTGTTGAACTCTGAGAAATCTCTGGGAAAATGGCAAACTTGGAACAAATCTGAGAATTTCAGTGATTTTGCAAGATTTCACGTTGAAACTCGGAGAAAACTCTGAGAATCTCGGAGATTTTGCGCAATTTCTAGCTGAAACTCAAGGAAACTTTAGGACAATGCCGATAAATAATATAAATGAACAGATGCATGTTTATTGTTGTTTTAGTTTTACATGAATAAAATATGCATATATTAAGTTTTGTTATTATATGGTTGTAATGAGCCCTGTGATTAGGAAATTATTATAAAGGATCTTTATCATATCATATATATATCAGGATAATATATGTTTATCCATGTCATGTTAGTTTGTTGTGTTCCATTCTCCTGACTTTGTCTTTTCCTTGGACTTCGAAATTACTGACTTTTCCCACTGTTTTGTTTTTTCTATTCGGTATTACAGTATTCTTTGTCGATATTTGACATGTAAAATTCATCAGCTTGGGAAATTCAACTAAGCAGATGCCAAAAGGGTTATTTTGCTCTTTGTTTAACTAAACATTACCTATGAGTGTAAAGGTATGATGACAACTTGCAGGGGGATGAGTACTTATACATTTTCATAGATTAGCTTGGAGTTGTTATTAATACATGATCTAACTCATGACTTTGATGTGTTAAAATTCATCAGCTTGGGATATTCAACTAAGCAGATGCCATTATAATTAGCGTTGGTATATCTGTTCACCATTAACTAAATTAATTGTCAAGTTGTTCTGACGTTATAATTCATCAGCTTGGGATATTAAAATAAGCAGACATTATAATTAACTTACATACATACTAGATCGTTGTTGCCAAGTCTTTTCTTAACAAACTCTTTGTTTAACTGAACATTTGCTATGAGTGTAAAAGCATATTGAGAACTTGCAATAAATTAACAAACACAGTTTTGAAATCCTTTTATTGTAAAATACTACTATATACTCAATGAAAGATCGATCTTGTGCTTATACTTACCATATTTTTAAAGGTATCAAAGAATTTATTAACTTGGTTTTGTCAGTAATACATGATCTAACTCAAGCTGAAATTTATCAGATTGGGATATTCAAATAAGAAGATGCCATTATGATTAGCTTTGGTTTAACTGTTCACAACGTGCAACTAAATTAATTTTCAAGTTGTGTTGAAGTTATGATTTATTTATGGTCCACATGTCTGTAATTAATGTAAGCTTATATGTGTAATGAAATGATTTCATGAATAATTCTCATGCAGACAGCCATGAATAATTCTAACAATTACAGGTTTCTTTTATTCAGGTAAACATGTTTTGCTGGAAGTCTGAGTCTATTTTTTTTTTCCTACAGTAACCTTAATCAGCGTTTATGAAACTTGAATCTTTTTCTATCAAGCTTTCCTCTGCCAATGTTTGCTTGCAATGCTATTTTCAAGTTTCACGTACATGTAAGATTTTAAATGTACATTTGTGCTCATTGAAATGCCCTCCAAGAATATGCTGCATTTTTCAGAGTTTCACAGCGTTTTTCTGAGTTTTTCTTGAGCTTTAACGCGATAACATCACGTAAAAAACTCTTGAGAAAAGTTTGTGAAACTCAGAGAAAAGTCAGAGAAACTCCGAAAACGAACGTGATTTTTTTTACGGAGTAGCTCAATTTTTTACTGAAACTCGCTTTCTGTACTGTAAGTTGTAATAAGTTGGAAATGCCAAGTGGGTCATTTGTAATAGCATCCCATCACATTACTACATATTTGAAGACGCTTAAGAATCAAGAAAAGACAACCCATGTCAAACTTGATATTCCTTTCATGTTTCGTTAGATATGCTGAAGGAATTAATCACATCACGATATTTATAAACCATAACTTTGTTGAATATTAGCTACCTACACTGGATAAGAAAATCAATGCCGGGACCATGAACTGCAAATCGGCTTAATTCAATATACAGGAAATCAGTTTGTCACTCGATATTCCGATATTGTTTGGCTGATATTGTAATGTCGACTTTCAGCCTTGACAGTGATAGAAAAATTACCTGTAACCAAATGCTGATTAAATGATCAGCAGATATATTTGTGACAAAAAAAAATTTCTACAAAAAAGGATAGGCTACAAAACAAACAGAGGTTGTAATTAGATATATTTTGAATTAGAAAATGGTTTTGCATTCTGACTTTTAAAATTAATTAGTATTTACTGTTGCCCACATGTATTTATTATATCCCCCCTTTAGCAAAGGGGGGATATATAATGATGGGGTGTCTGTTTGTTTGTCTGTCAGCATGTCTTTACAAATGTATACCTGAAACTACTTGTACACTAGTGAATGGATTTCACTGAAACTTTCACAGAATCTTTAGTACAAAGTGGCATTGTTAGGTTAGGCAACTCATCCTGAACCAGCGAATGGATTTCTGTGAAACTTTCACAGAATCTTTAGTACAAAGTGGCATTGTTAGGTTAGCCAACTCCTCCTGAACCAGCAAATGGATTTCTGTGAAACTTTCACAGAATCTTTAGTACAAAGTGGCATTGTTAGGTTAGCCAACTCCTCCTGAACCAGCAAATGGATTTCTGTGAAACTTTCAGGGATCTTCAGTGTACATTGCTGTTGTGCATCTTCTATTTTGTTTTTTTATCAAAATGATTTTTGGGGTTTCCCATAGACAAACATGGACTTATACATTTTTTTAATATTATTGTAGCCATATTGGAAGATAAATATTTGTCAGCTTTGCTCACAGTACTTCAAGTTGTGAAAACAAAATTGAGAGGACACAAGAAAAAATAACATTTTGGGACAATAGATTTTATTCAAATGTTTCAGGATGTTGGAAAAGTTCTGTGCACCTTGTTTGGAGCAATTTCAACTTGCTTCATTTTCTCAGTTCTTCCTGGCTTGTGTTGCTGGATCCCATTCTGACCTATATAAATTTCAGTTTCACAGGGTCACACATTAGCATTTTCTGTCAATCAGTAGTCTGGTCTCAAGTATAGACATTCCTGGTGACAACATACACCGTGTTATGGTATAATCAGTTGACTTTTATGGGGAGTGGGGGAGGTAACGTAGTGAGCTTTGATTCTGGGAAATTTTATCGCAGCATCAAATTTATTTCTATTTTTTTCAAATTAACTGCTCTTTTTATCTCAACAAATTTCTGAGCCCACATTTTTTTGGCTCACCTTACCCAAAGGGTCATGTGAGCTGTGGCCATTACTTTTGTCCATCAACATTTCACATTTTGAACTTCTAGAGAACCATTGAATGGATTGAAATGAAACATTCCACAATTTTTCCTTAAAAGGTGCTGACCAAGTGTTGTTACTTATGTGCTGATCCATCATCCAACATGGTTACTAGCAGGGGATTTAGAAATACACACAAAAATCTTCTTCTAGAGAACCGCTGAATTGATTGAAACCAAATAGGGCATGAATGTTCCTTATGAGGTGTGGACCAAGTGTTGTTACTTGTTGCTGATCCGTCATCCAAGATGGCTGTCAGCAGGGGAGTTAAAAACAGAACCCCAAGGAAAATACATACAAAAGTCTTCTTCTAGAGAACTGGTGAATGGATTGTAAGGAAACGTTGCATGAATGTTCCTTATGAGGTGCTGACCAAGTGTTGTTACTTGGATTCTGATCTGTCATCAAAAATTGCTGCCAGCTGGGGACTTAGTTTAACATAGGACCTTATGGAAAATACATGTATACGAAAGTCTTCTTCTACAGAACCACTGGATGGATTGAAAGGAAACATGGCATGAATTTTCCTAATGAGGTGATGACCAAGTGTTGTTACTTTGATGCCAATCCGTTATCCAAGAGCGTCGGCAGCGGGGGAGTTAGTTTAACATGGGACCCAAGGGAAGTACATGTACATACAAAAATTTCTTCTAGATAACAACTGATCATGAATGGACTGAATTCAAACATAAATATTCCTTATGACATTCTGACAAAGTGTTGATACTTTGGTGCCAATCTGTTATCCTTGATGGCCATCAGCGGAAGACTAAGCAGTCTAACATAGGACCCTATGGGAATTATATACACACGGCTTCTTATTGAAAATTACTAAATGGATTGAAACCAAACATGGCATGGATGTTAATCTCAAGGTCCTTTAGCAATGAACAAATGGAAATATCAAGTGAGCAGTACAGGCCCCTTGGAGTCTCTGGTTTCAAATTCCTTTCCTTGCCCCTTCCCTCTGAAAATCAAATTTTTCTGCTTTTTTAACAGGTTTCATTGCAATATCTTCATAAACAATATTGAACAGAAATATTTTAATAAAAGGTAATGTAACTTGTAAAGAACTCATTTGCAATAAAAGTAGAAAATAATGCCGAACTCGGAAAAATGGGAAAAGCAGTAATGCATTTTATACGATATTACTCTTTACAAGTTACATTATAAAGAGAAATTAACAAAGAGATTAACTCTTGATGACATAATATTTGTATGGACAGAAATAGAAGAATGGAAGTTTAATAATCAGCAGTGTGATTTGATTGTGTACTTTCATCCAGATTATTATGCATTTTTGTAAATATTCTCACAAGTAAAATTCATTTCAGACAATATTTATGTCGTGAGGTGAATTTTGACCTTAAAAAAAATTTTGCTAAATGAAGGGTGTTCCTGAGGAATAGTTGATGAAAGGGTAATTTCAATTTCAATTAAAGTAAGGAAATTTCAACATATGGCAAAATGAAGGCAAAATTCAAATTCCTTTTGGAAAAACATATACTGAGAAACTTTTCCAACAATATTTAATACATATTTAAAAAGAAAAAGAACGATTCTTTTGAATGCTCTTTTGTGAAGTTCTGTTACCAAAATAAGTTGATTTGGAATCAAATTTACGTTGGGATTTGATAGGCTGGCAGTCAAGATTGACATAGTCCAGGTGAGCAATATAGGCTCCTGAGAGGCTCTAGTTAATACTCAGTACATTAGGGTGCCACCAAAATTTACAATATTGCGACTGGATGGCATAGAAAATTACATGCTCCTCTTACCGAAAGAATCTTCATTACCATTTCAATTGGTTGTAGGTGTGATGTAATCATATGTATTAAGCAATAACATTACAATTGTAAACCTATTTAGTTGTAAGTTTTGGTCCATTGGTGAACTAATTTTTTTATAAAAGAGACAAAGAATGGTAATGATTTTTTCCATTTTCTTAATCTACAAAAAGGAAAAAGAAAAGAACTGGTATTTGATGAATGTGAGGTGTTCAGTTAATTAAAATTATACATGTATTCACAAACTGGCGCTACATAGTTTGAAATCATCTCATGGGATATGTTCCATAGATTCGTATTCCATATCCACATGCATTGAATATCACAGAGACAATAGAATATGATGATAGAAGTATATTAAATTCAGTCCTATTTTCTGTATACCTAAGTCACCTATTGATTGCATTGATCCGTTTAAGGGTATTGAGACGTTTTTTTATGAACGATTTATGATCCACGAAGAATTAATTTTCATTGACGGTATGTTTAATGTAATTTAAAAAATCAAATAATGAAACATGCTATTGTAAAATATCATTATAACATTTGATCTGACTTATAATAATCTGGTACACACATAAAATATCAATAATGAATGGATAGAATATACTGCGTAGTATTATGTTAAAAACAACCTGAAGCTATTAATACAAGTTGATATTTGAAGTATTAATAAGCTTTTTTTTATATATTTGAAGCATATGAGCTTTTTTTATGTTTGAAATTGGAAGCATTTTAATACAGATTAGCAGGTAAGAAAAAGTTGAAAAATATGTTTTGTTGAAATCGGTATTTATTTCACACATATAGGTTTCACAATGAGTGAGAATTATATATATCTCTTGATATCTACTAGAGTTATTCAATTTGAATATAATAATAAACGAGCCTTTGGCGATTTTATTATTTAAATCCAAATTAAAGAACGAGACTTGACTTCAAGTGATATCTAATTCTTATGAGTTGTTAAACCTATTTCTCTTATGATTCTTCAATAATATTTGTTTGTTTTTATCACTAGTTCATATCACTCTGTACACAATGTGAAATTTCCCTAAAGGACCAGAGTTAGATTATATCTGTCAATGATAAGAGAATAGATTAATGTATAGATTGATCTCTTCTCTTGATTTGACTAGAAATAGTGTCTTCAAGGAATGCCAAAGTTAGGACATATTCAGACACTGCAAAGACTTAATTTCTTAATAAATATTAAATTAAATGTGATTAAACTTGACCTTATGTACATAATTAGTAATCTAGTTAAAAAAATACAGTGTTTAAGTGAAGGTATTTATTATACCCCACGCAACGAAGTTGCGGAGGGTATAATGTTTTTGACCCGTCCGTCCGTCTGTCCGTCAGTCCGTCCGTCCGTCAGTCCGTCTGTCAGTCCTGTTCTTGTCACTGCAACTCCTCTGTAACCGCTTGACGGATTGCTTTCATATTTAGTAGGATTGTTGGTTATGATGTGTATATGTGCATACTATACCACCATATTGATTGGATAATTTTTGTGGGAGTTGTGGGACTTAGACTATTTTCAGTTAAAATACCAAAGTATCATCTTGTCACTGCAACTCCTCTAAAACCGCTTAATGGATTGCTTTCATATTTGGTAGGATTGTTGGTCATGATGTGTAGATGTGCATACTTTACTGCCTTATTGATCCGATTAATTTTATTTCAGTTATTGGACTTAGACTATTTTTTTACTTTAATGTACTACTGCAACAGTTTGTCATCGCAACTCCTCTCAAACCACACAACAGAATTTCATGAAACCTTTCCAGATAATAAGGACATACTACGTAGATGTGCATATCGACAGGAAATTGCGATTCAATTTTATTTCAAGGAGTTACGCCCCTTTGAACTTATTTACTTTAATGTACTACTGCAACAGTTTGTCATGGCAACTCCTCTCAAACCACACAACAGAATTTCATGAAACCTTTTCAGATAATAAGGACATACTACTTAGATGTGCATATCGACAGGAAATTGCGATTCAATTTTTTTTCTAGAAGTTACGCCCCTTTGAACTTATTTACTTTAATGTACTACTGCAACAGTTTGTCATCGCAACTCCTCTCAAACCACACAACAGAATTTCATGAAACCTTTTCAGATAATAAGGACATACTATGTAGATGTGCATATCGACAGGAAATTACGATTCAATTTTTTTTCTAGGAGTTACACCCCTTTGAACTTATTTGCCTCACTATACTATTACTGTTGACTCCTCCTTGCTTGGAATTTAAATTTCACAACATGCTGCCATTTACATTAGGATAAATATGTGAAGATAAGCATTTGATTGTGTTCATTTTACTTGTGAAGTGAGATTTTGTTTCTCCAGTGACAATATGAAGACGTGGGGTATGTGAGCGTGCTCACAAAGGTTCTTTAATTTATTTATCAAACTGAAAGGTCCTAACCTTAAATTTAGAATTCATGGGCTATTTTGATGGTGTATTTCTGTTTTCTTATTATATATATTTAGTGTAAGGAATCTGAAATTGATGAAATAAAGTATCTTATATAGGTATTAGAATAACAGTTCAGTAAAATTTAAAGTTTGCAGGTCACTTTTCAAGTTGTCAAACACAAATCTGCTGGAAATTTATAATACAATTTGGGGGCCTCGGTGGCGAGTGGTCTAGGTAGTTCGTCATGACTACTAATGATCACTAGCCTGTCAACACTGAGGTTGTGAGTTTGAATCTCACCTGTGGCAGGGTGTATGACAAGGATTGCCAATTTTCCTACTGAAGGTCGTGGTTCTCTCGGGGTACTCCGGCTTCCTCCACCAATAAAAACTGGCCGCTACGAAATAGCCAAATGTGCTGAAAACGGCGTAAAACCCCAACTAAACAAATAAACAAATATAATACAATTTAGATCATTTTATTGTCGAGCCTTCGACTTTTGTCGAAAAAGCGAGACATAGCGATCCTACATTCCGTCGTCGTCGTCGGCGGCGGCGGCGTCCACAAATATTCACCCTGTGGTTAAAGTTTTTGAAATTTTAATAACTTTCTTAAACTATCCTGGATTTCTACCAAACTTGGACAGAGGCTTGTTTATGATCATAAGATAGTATCCAGAAGGAAATTTTGTAAAAAAAAAATTCCAGTTTTTCCGTATTTTACTTATAAATGGACTTAGTTTTTCTGCCAGGAAACATTACATTCACTCTGTGGTTAAAGTTATTAAAATTTTAATAACTTTCTTAAAATATCCTGGATTTGTACCAAACTTGGACAGAAGCTTGTTTATGATCATAAGATAGTATCCAGAAGTAAATTTTTTGTAAAATAAAAATTCCAGTTTTTCTGTATATTACTTATAAATGGACTTAGTTTTTCTGCCAGGAAACATTACATTCATTCTGTGGTTAAAGTTTTCAAAATTTTAATAACTTTCTTAAACTATCCTGGATTTGTACCAAACTTGGACAGAAGCTTGTTTATGATCATAATATAGTATCCAGAAGTAAATTTAGTAAAAAAAAAAAAAAAAATTTCCGTATTTTACTTATAAATGGACTTAGTTTTTCTGCCAGGAAACATTGCATTCACTCTGTGGTTAAAGTTTTTAAAATTTTAATAACTTTCTTAAACTATCCAGGAATTTTACCAAATTTGGACAGAAGCTTGTTTATGATATAAAGATTGTATCCAGGAGAAAATTTTGTAAAATATTTATTTCTGTTTTTCAGTTTTTTACGTATAAATGGACTTAACATTGCATTCTATTATGTGCATTCACCTATCACACTGAAAATATAGACAACATCAAAAGTAGGCGAGACACTGGGTTCCGCGGAACCCTTACGAATTTTTGTTTATACAACCCATTTCATCTATAATGTATAGAAAAAAATCAGTTTATATATACACATTATAATCTGAGACTTATAAAAGGAAGAAATTGATATAAAAATAACATTCAGTTGATGGTAAAATATCTTGATTAAAAACTCGATCATCCGTATAAATTTAACATTTTATGTGGTTTTGTTCTCATTTCTAAATTTGTGGTTATGTATATAATAAGTCAGGAGTGCAACAAAAACTGGGGATTTCGATTAGATATATATCTCTTTTTTAAAACAAAAAATGTACCAACTTTTTTTTCCGAGTGAATTTTAAGAAGGCTTAGTTTTAAGATGAAGAAGTTTTTTTATCAAATTGTTATAGGATTATTTTTTAATTCAAAACTTTTTCAATATTTTAAAAAATTAATCAGTACAAAAAATGAATCAAAAACCACATTAAAATGAAAAATTAAGAAGAGGATACAAAATCTAGGCATCAAAAGTAATGTCTGGTCTCTGTCAACAGTTGGGATGAAAAAATATAAATATTTGTTAGTGTTTGTTTAAAATTATAATTTAAAAATGTGTACAAGTATGTTTCTTGGTTGATGTTAAATAAATTTTCCAAAATTTTTTATTTATTTATTTTTTGTTATGTCCTTCTGAATTTATTACCTTCAACATATATCAGTATATGTATATCGGTATGTGTAGCGTATCAGTATGTGCTTAAACTTAGTTGAAATTTTTGTCAAAATTTTAAAACTAGAGTTGTTAATTTTTTACTTTACCTTTAAATAAATCCAAGACGTGCAATGAACGATATCATTATTATCTTAACTAAAACCATTAGAGGCTTGTTTAAAACAAAACGTTGCCAAAACAAGCTAAAAACACAACCAAAGAAATTACTTGTTAACTAGATTAATTAATTGTTAAAACCTTAAAATACTTTACTATGAAATAAGTGTTTCACTGTAAAAGACATATGTCAAACTGGTGTTCAGGACCCCACTTCCCGTGAGGGATGAAATTTTTCCGGAGACTTTAAGATGGAGAACAGTAATAAAAAGCACATTCCTTCATTTAAATTGTTAGCACATGGTCAGATTTCTTCACGGACATACTGGAATTCTAAATTTTGATAATTTTCACCTCTGCATATATTCTTAAACAAAACTTTGGTATGTCCTAATTTTTTTTTTTTCATTCATAAGAAAAAACGTTAAGGAAACTTTGGAAATTTAAGGCATTTATTAGGAGGAGAGAGAAATTTCCTTCTTGTTTTACAGAAATTTTTACTGAATTTACTTCAGGAAGACCTTGAGGAGGTTTCGTATATACTAGTCCATGGGTAATGTGTCAAATTTAGGTAAAATTTATTACTGTATTTGCCTGGGTCAATTGTTGAGTGCGTAATTTTTTTGAAATTATCTCAGGACCCCAAATGACATTTTTCACACATTAATAGGACTTTAATTAAAGGATTTGTAATTATCAAACATTAGATTAACGTGCTCTAGTGAACACATTATTTTTGTGTAGAACGGTGTGTATGTTACATAGATTTGTTTGCATAATAGTTAATGATATTGTAATATTGTACACTAAATATTTTATTTTTGTTCTAGACAAAACGATAAGATTGTCTAGATTTAAACCTTCAAATAAATTGTTGAAAGAAAATACATTATATTTCCTTGTAAAAATATAACATTGTGAATAGCATACTGAAAAGCCTACATTTGCATTTCAATGAAAAATAAAGTCGGTGAAAACGCTTTTGTTTTCAGTGACTGAATTATATATGCCCCAGGAACAGGTATGTTAGTTTTTTATTAGTGTTTTTGCGGAGTTAAAATAATTGAATGTTACAATTTTAGGATGTATTACGATTCAACATTTAAGTTTGAAGTGATTTTAATGATGATTTTTTCTAAATTACTGGTAAAGTTTTCATATAATAATAAATAATGTCTCCGAGTTCGTGGAATTTTTTTTTTTTTTTTTTTTTGGGGGGGGGGGGGGGGGGGGGTTCTAAATTTTCATTATGTAAGATGGCTTAGCTTATGAAATAAACATTTTCAAATGTTACAATTGTTAGATCTTTCTTTTAATTCATTGGGGGGGAGAGGGGAGGGGGGGGTGGGGCTAGGAGGGGAAGGAGAGGACATTAGTTGAGATCAATCACATTAGATTTTAAGATCAATTGCTGTAAAATAAATTTATTTATATGAATTCAGATTGACTGATAGACTGGTTAACCTGCCTTAGAAATTTTGTCCTTGGATGATTTTTTGTGTGTAATTATGTGAAGAGCATAAATGTTTGTAAATTTTGTGTTAAATACAACACAGTACATATAAATAGATCAATATGGAAATGGACTACACAACGAAGTAGAAATGAACTAAATAAATTACTAAAATAAATTCAAGTTAAAAAACTTTGATATCAGTACATGAAAGTCTTCCCGAAAGTTGAAATTTTTATTACTTTTTCATATTTAATTACGATTCATGCATGGTCAGTGAATATTTTCTGTAAAATACAAGTGTAGAAAATGGAAACAATGTGGAAATCTATAAGTTTTGCCGAGTTAAAACTACCAAGTCATTTTATCTTCTCAAGTTTGTGAACTGTTAGATAGTCCAAAACATACCATGTAATGGATCTTGTTTAATTTAAAAGTAAAAAGGGGTGAAAAACGCCTGATTGATCGTCACTGATGAATGACCTCGATTGAACTTTTGGAAATTGTTGACAGGTGTACATTAATTATAATTAAGCGGCATAAAAACACAGACACCTTTGTAAATTACCATATTGACAATAGTAATTGCTGTAAAAAAAGGTTGAAAAGATCAGTCAACTATAGAGAGGAAATGACCTGAATGAGGTAACCCTTCTGCCGATCTTCAAAATTTTGGCGTCGCGACTTTTCAGTACATCTTTTTAATATAAAATAGAAATTTTGAACGTCCGTTTGACCCTTTTTATGCCCGGACAAATAAACATTTCATGTCTGGAAAATAGAAGGAGCTCCGGATCCTTGCAACACACTGTTAGATATAAACACAACAAAAATGTTAAGGAACGTTTTTGAAAATCCAAAATGTCTTTATAACATAATTAACATCTTCAACAGAATCATGATCAGCGACAGTCATTTCTGACAACTTGTACAAATCTATGTGTTTCAAATAAAAACAAGTAGAAATAACGGCTTTAAAATGGATTCTTTAAATTTTTGGTCGTTAACTTATTTGTTAAGTATATTTATGACAGGCATGTTATATTAGGAAAATTCTAAATTTAGGAAATTTTCATTTTCAGAAAAACTATAATCCATATGTAGGTATTATAAACAGTGAGGATTTTAGTCTGTTATTTATAGCCGATTTCCAGTCTTGATTATTTTATTACAAAATTTTCCCTTTTCCTGGGTAGATAAAGGATTCTCATTAAAGAACTAATTTTAGAAATTTAATTTTTCGTTCAAATGAAATAGATGCAATGTGACCTACATTTTGTGCATCATTCAAGACTTCTAAGTTATTGACTTATCAGAAATTTAAATCCATTGCAAAATTTAAAAAGCCATGACGTTACAGCTTTCTTTTAATGAAGATAAAATGTGATCTTAAGTGTCATGTATGTTGTATGATGTTAATTACAAATAATTGTATCGTTTATATCTTTCTTCTTCGATAATTGGTAGCTAGAATACATGCTCTCGACTTTAAAGTCAGACATGCATTTTATGGTGTTCAGACATGTATTCAATGAACTTTAATAAGAATCTGTGTTTTCTGCATTCTTATCAGAGATTTATGTCTCTGCAACTATCACATGATGTAACAGGTATGATATTACATAAATACAAAATTTCCTCTGTCATATCAATGATAGTCATTGTTAGATGTATTTTATGTTGTCTCTGAGTAGAAGATTTGATTAAATTCTAGCAGTAAAGTTTTATGAAGCTACAGTAAAACAAACAGACTGTTAGATTTATGTAACTTTACGGCAGTTTAATTTTCTTATTGGGAATTGAGAAAGCCTTTGATTTTGTCATAAATGAAAAATAGTTCAAACTCTTGTAGTCTGTAAACTCTCTGGTTGAATGAGTTGAGATACGACATAAATTTCTATGAGAAAAGTCCTAAGTGAATTTATTGGTTAAAGAGAATATGGCCATATTGTGCTACATACTAAGGCTAGAAAAAATTTCGTTTGCCGGAAACTGAAGTAAGTAAAGTAATGGAAATAACTTGCTTCAAAGTATAATTTTAGAGTCAGAATTGTGGTACCGGAAATGAGTTTCTGGAAAGGGCTGTGCTTGCATCATTGGTAACACCAACAGCATATTAGTGTATTGGTTTAATTTGTATATAACAATTTTTGCCCCTTTATAGGAATGGTAAAGCAAGGTTCACTATTCATGCTTCTGGTTCACCATTCATGCTTCCGGTTCACCATTCATGCTTCCAGTTCACTATTCATGCTTCCAGCAATTTTAATCTGTTATTTGTACAAAAAGGTCCTAAGTATCAAATTAATAAAGATAAAGTTATATTGTAGCAAGTAATAATTGCAAATTGAAAAAAATAATTATAATGGCTGTCTTTGCTGACATTTCAAGATTGGCATGTAAAGTACATTTTGATAGACATTCAACATTTGTAAAAGTGCATTTCAAATTGCAAAGATAATAGATAAAACTTTATTAGAATGTTGTAATCTATCTAAATTTGTACTTTTATAATTTTAGTTGTATGTTATTTAAGTCTTGTCTGCTTGTTCAGCTGATAAAATAATATTAAATGGAATTTGACATTAAGTCAATATGATTCTATATCGGTTCATTATATAAAGATGTCAAACAGCTCTTGACTAGCCAATTACACTAAATCTGATGTCCTGATTTGTTTGATTATATCCTAGACTTATATAGGGGCCTCGGTGGCCGAGTGGTCTAGGTAGTTCGTCATGACTACTACTGATCACTAGCATGTCAACGCTGGGGTTGTGAGTTCGAATCTCACCTGTGGCGGGGTGGGTTCGACTCCGATCTTAATTGACAAGGATTGCCAATTTTCCTACCGAAGGTCGGTGGTTCTCTCCGGGTACTCCGGCTTCCTCCACCAATAAAAACTGGCCGCCGCGAAATGGCCAAAATGTGCTGAAAACGGCGTAAAACCCCAACTAAATAAATAAATAAATAAATAGACTTATATATTAGCTTCCTTTCTTCAACAACGTCAAAAAAATATCTCACTTTTAAAGAAGTCTTCCTACATGTCTAAGTTTTAAAAGGGATTGTTGGACATTTGTTAAAAACAATTGATAAAATTTGTAGACGAAAATGTCTTTTTGATAGATTTATAATAGGGGAAATGTGCTTTTTCAAGAGATTTGGACCAGAAATTTACTGATCTTCAACATATTCTGTGATTTCTCAAATTTGCTATGCTCTTTAGAATTCTTTAGAATTGACAGATAAAATTACCAAATTTATTAAAATGGGTGTTGAAAAGGTATTTTTGTTTTGTCAATCTGGTGCCGTATGCTCTTTTGTTTTTTCTGAATTGACTAATTGACAAGGATTGCCAGTTTTCCTAACATAGGTCACTGTTTTTCTTCAGGTCCTCTGGCTTCCTACAGCGATGAAAACTGGTCACCATGTTATAGCCGAAAGTGCTGAAAGTGGCATAGAACTGAAATAAAAAAATCAATCGATCTATAGTCTGATGTCACAAGTAGAATTTTGTCCAGGCAATATGACTTTTTGAAATATTTTTGTTACGCAATCATTTTTTTTGTGTGGAAAAATTGTCTTGTTTGTGCCTAGATTAAAAAAATCTCAACTCTAATATATTTTGTTTTATTTCAAGGGAGTTATTTCCTTTCTTGGGTATATCTCCTGGTTTTCAGAAATGGAGAGTAATAATTATGAAAGTAAATAGAAAATTCTTATTTTATACATCCATTTCTTTCTTTTTGCTATAATTTGTTAACAGATACAACAAAAGCATAAATAATGGCAATATCTGGAATTTATATGCAGAAATTAATAGGGGAAAAGTTGTCTGCCCTTGATAATTAATTCAATAGCCCAGTACATGCACTTTTATCTTGAAGTTGGAGTTTGGAAATGATAAAAATAAACGTTTTCTGTATAGGATTATACCATTAGTGGCTAATTTAAAGTGCATTTTAAAGTGAAATATAGCTGTCAAAACCACAATGGATCCAAACAAGAATGCTGTTTCTCTTAATCTAAATAGGTCAGTTCAATAAGTGATACAAGAATACAGCGAATATTATATTATAAATAAATTGAATTTTGTAATCCCTTTCAACGTGTTATTGTACTGTTTATTCCACATGTTACGCCATTGTACTTTATCAATGAAAGAATTAATAATATTTGGCATGGTGTAGACATTTCCGGTTCTTTGACTGAGAAATATCTTGGATACTGTGGGCCTCTGGTTTGCACATTACGATACAGAACATGTGCATTATGTCACAAAGTATTAATTGTTTGTGCATTACAGATACTAATTATAAAGTGGTTTAGACATTTCTCATAGCAAGGAAGGAGAATTAATTTATAGGTAATTATCTGAGGTAGGAAACAATTTTTACTTAAATAATTATATTTTTTGCAGATCCTGACTATTAAAAATGTTCAGTTTCATATTTTAAGAAATAAATATTGGAGGCATCATTGTAGGTCTTACAGCAAATTTTGTTTCATCTTAGTCTCTGCACTACATATGTACAGTGATTGTGCAAGGGCCGAAGTAGTAAGAGAGGAGTTGCAGATTGGGGCAAGCTTTTGTGCAGTTTTTACATTTACTTTTTCCCCAAAAATATAAGTCACAAATAAGGTTATGTCTAATTAAAGATTTAGTACCACAATCACAATACATATGTTGTGTTACAGTAAATTTAAAGTTACTAAATGCTTGCCAATGTTAATATAATTAGTTCGAAAACTTAGAATACTGTCATAAAAGCAGTACAGTATAGCACTTGTTTTTTATATGTGGGAGTAGCCGTGTATTTATTTTCGTCGATCATCATTTGGCATTTTCACTTATAGCTAATACATTGTACTAAAGAGATAATAGTTACTATCTTACTCTTTGTACATCATATACTCTGTATGTGTAACATCAGATAGCTGTCATGTTTTATTTATACATAGCAGGATGTACAATATGTGAATATGAAAGTAATATGATAATTGACCTTTGAATATAACAGGATTTTCTTATAATAGTATTAGGTGTTAATGTTATTGAATGTGTATGATAATCAGTAGTAAGAGTGCATTACTTATTATTTACAAAGTTAACCCATTTTATCCAGTTTTCTTATGGGAAGTGGTCCAATTTGAAGAAAATGAATACTGTCCAAATTTCATTGGTATATCACCTGTTATGATCTAATCAGTATATCTGTAAACAGGAGAAAGTGGCATGGGCATAAATGGTTGTTGGTAGTTACTTAAGATCTTTTCACAGTAAGGGCTAAAAATATGAAAAAATTGCTCTTTCTTATTTTTTTTGTATAGTAGAGCGACAGTATCCGATCTGCAGCTATGAGAGCCTTAGCTAGTTTTACAGTTAAAACGAGCACATTCTGACCCTGCTATCTAAATTATGTACCGTCCACTCTAATTTTTAGTTCTAGCAAGCGGTCACCTTGTTGGTAATCATACTGTTTTGGTTTTTATAGTATGTTTTATACACCAGAGTGTCAGGATTGATATACATGAAAAAATGATGTTTTATTAATTGAAGATGAATGATTTCTCTCAATCTTTGTTCATTTAAAATTATCTTAAGGATGTTTGCTGCTCAGATTTAAAATAACAAGCTTTTCATAACACTGGTAAATATTTAAAGGGGATTAATAAAGGAACTAACATAGCGAAAGAAAATTATAGGTCTGCATGGTGCTTGTTTTCAAGATATAATAATAAAATATTGGTTATTTTGTGGGGAAAGTATTCTCTCTTGATTTTTCATGGCTTTATTTCTCAAAAACTATTAAAAAATAAGGATTTTATAAGATTTTTACAAATGGCTTAAAATTATCATTCGGCATATAAAAGATTTATGAAAAGAAAAATGGGGTTAGTGGGTAAAATATTTTATGGCAATCAAATGGATAAAACCAGAAGATTCCGAAAATCAGACAAAAAATTCAAATATCTGTCCAGCGAACATCCTTAACTAGTCTTATGATTTTTGTTGAAATATTAATTGTGCATATTTATTGGATACATATTAGAAGCATATAGTTTGGAAGAATGACTTTTTTTTAAATGTTTATTTGTCATTTCTGTTATCACATAATTGAAAACTTAAGTAGTTTTCTTTCATCTTTTAGTATTGTCTGGGTACTTATTATTAATGCACACCTGCAATTTATGTTGTTATTGGTTTTTTTTTGGGAGGGGGATGGTGGGGGGCACATGGGTCCAAATAAGGATTGTTCTGATTCGCATTGTCTTATAAATGTCATAATTATTTCTACTTGAAAAAATGTTTAATTTTCTGGAAAATATATTTTGCACACCACGAGAGGGTCTAAATGAAAAGAAATGATACTATGTATAATATTTGAAACTTATTGTTATTTTGTATCTAAGTTTTAGAAGTATCCTGCTGTGGTTTCAGAATATATATACATAATTTATAAAATAAGTGATTTTTATGTAAGATAGATGATTTGCCAAATGTGAAAAAAACCCATAAGTTCTTGGCCATATAAAGAGAATTGTCGCTGCAGAACAGATTAAAGGTGTGATTTCGTGTCACTTGACACGACAATGTTAATTTCATACCTTTGCAGAAATCATGATTAGAAAATGATATTACACAATCAATCAAATTATTAGTTATTGAGTATTGATTCTTGGGAAGACATTGTACCATCAGAGCAATAAATTTTCCCGTAGAGAATAACGTGACAAATTTCTATTCCTTTTGTAGTAAACAGCAGTGGCTTGAAGTAGCAGAATTGTGGTAAAATATCTGCTCTGGAATGTTGTAATGCGTTGAACAGTGAAAGAGGATAAAAAGGTTAGTCGGCTTTTGGGTGTTTTGGGAAATGGCATTTTATTTTCAGACAATTAAATAACAGACAGTTGTCCTATTTAGAAGTTTGATTTAAGTTAGTACCATTTTAATACAAAATATTGGCAATGTCTATAGTAAACATGCAAGTTAGTTTAAATGGTTGAAACTTTGACTTGTCTGTTAATGAATAAATAGCATATTAGGAATGACTACATCAGTATAGTTAATAACAGGAGGTATAGATGTAAAGCTTATATTATATATCAACAGAGATCTCAACCAAAATCAATTTAAATCTCACCCATACCAATTCTGAATCTGTCACATGTATGAAATATACCTCTTTTAATTTGTACTTTTCTTATTCAATTTCAAGGATATTGTCTCCTCAACAATTACCATACATGTGGTATCTTTTTTATAGAATTAAAAAAAATCACCATTTCTAAAATTTGTTAAATTATACAATCTTTGTTAATTTTCTAATTAGATCTCTCTCCAATTTGAGAAAAATTTCGCCCTTGATCATTTTAAAATGATATTATGCATAATTTCAACAAACCTTATATCATTTTTAATTATATCTTTTTTAGTTCATTTTTAACTGTCTGTGTAATTTAATATCTTTAAATACAAAAGAGCTTTTTTGTATTTTATTGCAGTATTACAGGACATAGTTTCTCAGTCCTTACATTTTCTTCCCTTTAAATATATCATGGGAATTTCTGCATTGTTTATATAATTTAAAACCCATACTGCAGTCTACATACATATATATCAAATTGAACTTACTTGAATTTTTTGTTGAGCTAAAAATATGAAATTTGATAAATTCCTAGAAAGGCAAAAAAATGTTAATTCAAAAAATTTGTTTAGTCGTAAACAAACATTGTAAGGGTATGTTTTAGGAAATGTATTAATTTCAGTGTGCACTGAATATCACTATTTAAGTACTGTAGATTCATTTATTTCCATTATCAGTTTTTGTGTTTAAGTGAAAAATTTAAACTCAAATCCATGCTATGGGCCAATTTGAAATTGCAATAGGGGCATAATTTTTTCCCATGTTGAATGCCTCATGATTACACTACTTGTTCGTTTCAATGAAATCCATCTTTTCTGTTGGATGATATCAATCACGTGGTTCCGAAAATTGATGTTTTATAACCCAATAACAGAGTCAATTTAAAATCTTGTTTAGCATGTGCTCCCATGACTAAGTTGAATAATCTGCAAATCAGCAATGCAGGTGGAGTAATATTTCAAGATGACGAAAAGAATGAAAGAACTATGTAACTATGGTAAAACTGTTGTCACATTATTGTTGGGATTTCGTGACAAACTCATCCACCATATCCCTTTATTTATATGTTAATATAGAATTTTCTAGTTAACCCAAGGTTTTTCCAACTGTTTAGGGATGTATTGTGGGTTGGGGATGAGTGTTTCCATCTTTGATGAAGGAAATGAAGAAAATCCCAGTTTGCTGTAAATTTTGACAGCTTACTTTTTGTAATATTTTTGTAATTTATAAATTAATGCATGCATTTATTTTTTTTTTCAGTTGACAATAATTGATGTCATTTCTGTACATATAGTATTAGGCCATATAAATATAAGAATTAATCTTTAGATTCTTATTTTACAACCGCATAGAAATATAAAAAAATTGAAAGGATGCACATAATCGCTGTAAAGTTTTTCACAGCTAAAGGAAAATATATTCTGACAAAGAAATTTGGCACATATTGTATTTGTTTTGTAATTTACAGGGTTCATCAGTCTTGCTTATGCACAAAATCATGAACATTTCTGCAACAATCAAGTTTTGGATTCTTGGATAGCTTGTGCATTAATGGGAAATGATTGCAGTAAATTATTCTAAGGGAGGGGGAGGGGGGGGGTGTAGGTGATTTAAAAAATAACCCATCTACAAATGAGATTCTAACAATTAATTTTGATTTGCCTTACAATTGGAAATTAAAATAGAACTTATTAATTGTTGAAATATTTTATTCTGTTGCTTTATTTTCTAAATTTAAAGTACCTGAAAATAATACACTAAATCGCTCAAAGAGATATATAACAAGTGGAATTAATGTCATATCCGCCTTCTGTTTGTTCTTGTGGAAATAAGCAAAGAGAAAAATCTACCGAGACTTTCTAACATTTCTTTACAACTTTAAAGTGTTTTTGATGCATGTTTAAATGGTATTAGGGATGTTGCAATTTAAGAACTCGTAAAATCGGCATATTGTAAAATAATTTCCAAACAGCCTACAGACAAACAGGTGTTACTGAAATGTGGTTATATAGTTTCCTTAAGGAAATTCAGCATAAAGAATTAGGTTCACACAGTGATGTATAGTGCACCAAGTTTAATATCGTCTAAAATTTGATTTATAATTAAATAAATATTAGTAAATTTACCTAACAGGAATAAGAGCAGCCACTGGGAAGAATACAGCCACACCATATGAAGAAGTAAAATATATTTAACGATTTTTCAATGGGAAAAAGTCTAGCTATTAATTTGGTGAAGCTGAATGGGCAGTCAGGCAGGCAGCACCAACAGGAAAGAAAGAAAGTCTGGTTTGCCGTCAGTTTGACTGGTCCTCCCTTGTTATATGACTATCTTGAGGTTTAAACTTAATATCGGTAATTAATATCAGTATTAATTTTGACAATGCATTTAATATTTAATATTTAGTCATAAAAGCCAGAATTATAATTTCTATTAATGACATGTATGCCAAGTTTCTTCATTGGAATATGTTTTTCTTTAACTATGAAAAAATAAATTAGAAATTCCACCAAACCCCCCCCCCCCCACCCACCCACCCACCCTCCAATTTCCTGATGTGGTAGGATGAATTTCTGAAAATTAATTTTATTGGCCTGATAGCTTTATTTTAGCTAAATCTGTTCTTTATTCATTTCCATATAACATATTAGTCCTGATGTCAAAATATGAAACCATATATGATCAAGCCAATATGGATTTACAAAAGTCTGATGAAAATTAGGATCAAAATAATCTACCTAATTAATTACAATCCCATGTTATTACATACAATATGCCTATTCAGCCATGCTCAGACGACAAACATCTACGTCTTTATTACCAGACTAATATTTTGTGATCTAAATGAGCACCAACTTTTGTATTATAGGAATAAATTAATACAACCAAGGTGAGGCTTACACCTATAAATATAATAGAGGTCAAATATTTAGTTAGCTATTAGTATATACTGCATATTATTTTTATCAAAGGAAACTATCGGCAGTATGATAAGTTTCGTAATGAAGTTAATTGACTATTGTTATGTGTATATGACAAGTATATGATCCTCTTGGGAGGCTTATTAATTAGAAACTTTACGCAAGATACTATTTTACTTGTATTCTCAAAAATGGTACAAAATGTTAAATTTTTCTGAGAATTTTCAGATAGATAAACCATGCATTTCTATTTTTGTTTTGTTTCCGTTTGGGGGAGGGGGACAGGACGGTACTGGTCCAATCCAAATATCAGTATGAACATTATCAAAATTTAAGATCAAAAGTAATAGTACACCATAAAATTTTTCATATGACAGCTCTTGTTTTATTGTCTCCCCTGCGAGATATAGGTATTACTTTCCGGCGGCAGCATAAACTTTTGTAAAACTTTAATAACTTTGCATATGTAATACCTACAATTAATATTTATGGTCCACAAGGTAGCTTATCGTATAAGATTTGCTGCAGTATACTTATCTTGTGACCCTGACCTCATTTTCAATTACTTCATAAGCATGAATTTAAAATCTGCGTCCAAGTTTTGTGGTTAAATCCATTTCTCAGCAACCGTAATACCTAAACCAACCATATTTGGTGTATAGATAGTTCTTAGTTGGTACATGCCAGTCTGACCTTGACCTCAATTTCATGCTCAAGTGACTTTGTCAATTTTTCGTGCTTAAGTCCATTTCTCTAAAACTGTAATACTTAGACCCACCATATTTGGTCAATACATAGCTCTTGGTGGGTACATGTCAGTCTGACACCTGTCTTTTGACCTTGACCTCTATTTCATGCTTGAGTGACCTGTGTCACTTTTTTGTGATTAAGTCCATTTCTCAGAAACTGTAATACCTAGGCGAACTATATTTGGTCTATAGATAGTTCTTGGTGGGTACATGCCAGTCTGACACCTGGCTTGGGATATTAACATTAATTTCATGCAAGAGTGACTTTTTCACTTTTTCATGGTCAATTCCATTTCTCAGCAACTAGAATACCTAGACATAACATATTTGGTCAATAGATAGTCTTGGTGAGTGCATGTCAGTCTAATACCTGGTTTGGGACCTTGACCTCAATTTCATGCTTGAGTGAGTTTCATCCAAGTTTCTTGATTAAGTCCATTTTTCAACAACTAATACCTATATCTACTGTATTTGGTCTATTGATAGCTTGTGGTGGGTACATGCCAGTCTGACACTTGTCTCTGGACCTTGACCTCAATTGCATGCTTGAGTGACTTTCATCCAAATTTTTTGATTAAGTCCTTTTTTAAGCAACTGTAATACCTAGACCCATCCGTGTTTGGTCCATAGATAGTTTTTAGTGGGTACATGCAAGTCTGACACCTGTCTCTGGACCTTGACCTCAATTTTTGCTTGAGTGCCTTTGTCAAATTTTCGAGATTAGGTCTATTTCTCCTCAACTTTAATACCTAGACCCACCATATTTAGTTAATAGATAGTTCTTAGTGGATACATGTCGGTATGACACCTGCCTTTTGACCTTGACCTCAATTTCTTTTAACACATTTTCCTTTGACTTGCAAAATGTTGGGTATCAGATAATCATTATTCTGTGTGTCCACTCTTGTCTTATATCCTATCCTATTATAGTTTAAAAAAATGATGGATTCATATGTAAAATTTCTCTAAAAAAAAGAACTGACATAGAATGTTGACATCAAAGACTACTGGCTATTTAAGTAATAAAACTATTCTAAAATTGTCAGAAAAATCTCTAGACATTTATATGTCACCAATAATTCACCTTGTTGGGTTTGGAGGGGGGTGTAGGATATGGAGATTTTAGTTGAAAAATGAAGATTCATATGTAATATATGCATAGGGAATGTTTGAGTGCACTGATATATTGACACAAAACTTCTATATATCATCTGATGTATTGCTATCAGTGAAACAAATTAGCTGTTATATTTATTTTAGGATGTAATATAATGAACAAAGCAGATATCTGTTAATGTAATCCTTCAATAAGATATGAACAGTATATCCAGTATTAAAGTACTGAATCGGTTTCTTTGTTAATCTGAGATCGGAGATAAAATTTCATAAAAATATAAATTAATTCCTTCAAATATAACAGCAAAATCAATGTGATAAATATAAAGCAACAAAAATGGGATATTGCTATGGTTTCTCATGTCAAAAATGATGCTCAAAACTGGGGGGGGGGGGGGGTTCGATAAAATTCACAAGGTACCCATTTGAATCAACTTGAAATAGCCACCAGTTCTTACATGCTAGTTTAGTTTTATCATTAGAAACAACAATTGCCATTGATGTTATTTATTATTTATTTACATATTGACCAATTGAATGGGTGTTCCCTTTGCAAGATAGCTGCACTAAGTATATTTTGAATTGTTGCTTTGTATCCGAGTTTAGGGATATATTTTCCCTTGTTTATTTGGCAAGCAAAGAATTTTTACTCATGAAAATGTTTTAAAAGAATGTCTTAAAAGATCTCATTATATTTAAATTTCTGTTGTTATTAATCGTTGTAATGAGACTGCCGAACAAAGGTTGTTTGTTATTAAATAATCCAAAGTGATTAACAAGTTCAGATATTAATAAGTTTTGTGTATTTGTATAAGAAAATATTATGTAACAGGTCTTTCACATGACCTTAGGTTGTTTAAATTGTAAGCCATTTTTATATTTCTGGTTCTTTTGTCATAGTTCAAACGTTTGTTGATTTTTTTTTCAGTATAATATTTCATTTGGAAAGGAATGGATTAGTTAGAAACTTAATCTTTAAGTTTCGTTTTGCTTGTTACCTACATTAACGGCTAGTAGAATACAAGGATGGAATAAGGACGGTAGTCAGCACCTCGTGGATTCCTACTTTTAATTTATTATTATATGTAAGCCATCAGTGACTACCAAAATAATTATTCTTCATGTTTTAAATGTTCAAACATTTTTAAGTTATATTTTATACTTACTCAGTGAAAAATGTAGAAAAATCATGTTGTTTTTCATTGACAATGGAGACATGTGCTTTCAATCTTCGGACAATAAAGTATATAGGTATGCCTTTGAAGGAAATATTTCACATTGCTACATAAATTGTTGGGCCAAAAAGGGGCTTTTAATAATATCTCTTTTTACATTAGTTAAATGAGTGACATGAACAGTTTATTTGTTCAGATTGAATTTTTTTATTGTGTGATAAAAAATGTCAAAGCAGATTAAATATATGTTATTTCTAGTTTTTATTCTAAATAAGAATTGATATTACAATGGAATCCTGATAATTGATATTGACTTTAGACAGAATTTTTCACCATCACTTATAAAATTCCTTTAATAAGACCTTGTAACTTGTCAGTAGAGATCAACTTGTTTGATGGCTAATCTGTTAAATGGAATCACAAATGTTTTTACAGTGTATAACAAGTTGATCTCTTCTGACTGGCAGCTGGGCTATATGTCTCAGCCATGGTGAGGTGCAAAAGAGAAAGAACAGGGATCACCAAGGAAAAAAAATTCAAGGGTGGGTGAAAATTTGAATTTACTTTTAATAAAGTGGTTGTGCCAATACTCCTTTCCTTTTATCATTAACAGGGACGAGTTTCAAAAAAAAGATAAAAATCCATTAATAAAATTTATACCTATCAAAACTTATTGTGGCCCATTAAAACAATCTCAAGAAGCACAAATTTAACGTATTTCCTTAAGTACTTTGCAATCTGATCCTTTCTTTTTCAATCAAGTACCCTTGTCACATTTGTTTTTGTTTGTCTCTGATCCAAGCTCAAGGGTTACTCTGTTAAAAAGTGGGTATATATGTGCCAATTGTGGTGGTCAAACCCCAGAACCTGTTCATGACCCAGAAATTTGGAAAATCATACTCTTTCAGTGACATTCAGTGTTGAAAGGTAACCCTGTTAATTACTTGATGATGATTTGGAAAATTGTACCCTGTCAATGACATTTAATGTTAAAATGTAATCCTGCTAATAACTTGAATACTATTGTCCCAACCATATTGATCAGACCAATGTCACCGATATTATTTGTAACAAAGAAAGTAAAAACATATAATATGAAAAAGAACGGATATGGAGTAAATGTCAAAGAGACACCCTTCCATCTCTGGACAAAGTGGCTGACTCATAATCAAATATCTAGATTTGTATTGTGTAGCAGAAGTGATTTATAGGTTCCACAATGATAAAATTATGAAAAAGTAATCCTGTCATTGACAAGCTTAAAAATAGCAACCCCGATGATGACAGAACATGCGTGAAAAAATGGACCCTGTTCTGCGGCACATACATACTACCATTTCTAATGGAAGTAACCACCCCCCCCCCCCCCACCCCCCCCACCAGGTCTCTGACTTGACCGATCTCTCTTGTATACTAGTATACTACTGATATTATGGAATATTACAGATCTTAACCAACCTAAACTTTTATGTTCCTTTCCCCCATATTTTAGGGCTGTGCTGAAATTTTAAGGATAGCACTGAGAATTTTAAGAGTGGTGGACCCACAAGCTTAAATAGGTCATGATGGTCCCTGAAGAAACAATAATCAAAAATTTTCTGAGCAGGGTCATGAAATTTCATCATCCTGTGCTGGACATTTTTTTTGATAGACATGAATTGTCAATTTACAGTCTTTTTAGCAATCTCAACACACAACCTTATTTCATACAATTCAAACTCCAAAATAAAGCCCAAAACCATCTCAGGACAATAGGCATGCCAAAAAGGCAAAGAAAGCACTATCTGCCTGTATCTTGTATATTTGCCAAAGCTTGAAGCTTAGAAACAAGAGTAGCAGTTGAAAACATACTGTCTACTTTTGAAAGCCCCAAGGGAACAAGTTACTTCAAATCAGAAGGTGTCTTAAATGATGTTCCCTTGCTAGAATTTAATTACCATATACATTTTGAGATTTTGTGTCAAGGATTTGTCTATCAAATCCTTCCACATACCTGTTGTGGATTTCCAGAAGTGGCCTGTTAATTTTACCCATTTTCTGCTGAATTGTTTCACTGGTCCCCAGAATTATGTAATAGCCTGGCTCATAATAACAGTATTACTCTATTCTCATAAAAATGAATATTGATTGTCAGTAAAATAGCAGTAACATCTTTTAACTTTAATCAGCTGTTTTATTGGGAGATCTGTTTGTGATATGTTTATTCTCCTATTTAAAATTGATGAAAGGTGGTCTTAGGCTAATTATTCAGTTTCATGCAAATTTCCCTGGGGCACTTAGCAACAAGAATTAAAAGCAATGAGATGAAATATTCCTTTCAAATTCTCTAAAAGAGTATGATTCCAAAATACTTGACCAAAATTAATTAATATTGGTATTTTGGTAGTCAAAAAGTAACAGGCTGCTTTAATAGTCATCCATTTTGAGTAAACCAGTCTTCTGGGACATTTTGCAGAAGTAGAATTGTACAAAATGTCTGTTTTTGATAAGAAAATTAAATTGCATATGTCATGTTAAAGGATTAGATTAATACTGTCCGGACAATCAGTTATAAAAATGACGTGTGTTTTAACCAGCAAAGAAACTTTAGATGCCTGGGTCACAGTATGTGTTATCTTCAGTTGACATTTTGCTGATTGGTTTTTTGGTCATATAAGCCAATTATTTTCAGCCATTGCTATTAGAACGAATTAAAAAAAAAAAATTAAAACCAACTAAAAAAATAAGTGTATTTTTTGGTTACGTCAAGATAAAAAAAACTGGTAGGTAGTGATTTTTTCAATTTTTCAATTTTTTTTACATTGAGTTCATTTGAGAGACATTCTGACTTTAACAGTGCTTATTAAAAAATGTCAAAAAATGTTTAAGGTAGGTAGGGTAACTTGAACCATGTTAGTGCTTTGGTAACAGTTGAAATTTGAATTTAAATTATAATGCTGGTGTATTCCTATGATACATGTATTTTGATCCTAATATAGATAATTTGGTTTTTGAGTTTTCTAGTATATGTTAATTAAATGATTTTTATGGTTGTGCTTATTAATTCATCACCAGTTTTCCGACATTTTGATCTTGAGGACTGCTGATGAGTTGTCAGTCAACGAAATTACCATACAGTGCATCAATTTATTTCAGTATTTTGTGATACAGGTTATTAAAAGAAAACTTAGGGATGTGGGTGTATGTATTTGATGACTGGTCATGAGGGGAACAGTCCATTTATTACTCTGGGGTACAAACTATTACCTGAGGCAATGCCAAGGGTAATAGTTTGTACCGAGGGGTAATAAATTTACTGGTCAACAAATGTTTTATTATACTGAATAAACAAAAACCAAACAAAAAAGTTTCATTAAAACCCTTTCAATAGAACATATATTTGTGCATTCAGAGTGATAGGTGAAATAGAACAAACAAGGACTTTTGGATGAAAAAAACCCACGAAGTATAAATACACTACTGTCCCCCCTGTAAACAGTACATAAACCTGATGACCGATAGCCAATGAGATTAAGGGAAAAAAAACCACGAAATATGAATACAATCCTGTTCCCCTGGTAAACAGTACATAAACTGATGAATGGTGAAATAGAACAAACAAGGACTTTTTGATGAATCAGTTGAAATGTTACACTTGATTTACTATATGAAAAAAAATACTGAAGTATAATAATATATATATTGTTTGATTTTGATGACTTTTCAAATCATGTTTATTGCCACACATTTTGCAGTCTACATCCGCATTATGCATATTGTCAGCATCTGCATTATGCATATTGTCAGCAAAAATTGAGAGATTGTCTTAAAAGCGGTAGTTTAACTTTTTAATTCAAACTATATAAGGTCATGATGATGTACATTACTAGTTGCAGCTGTCTGGTGAGACTATTTTATGGAGATTTAAAGAGAATATTTAAGGTTGTATATACATTGATTGGTTAAAATTAACGTCAAGTGTCATGTATTGCATGCATTTTCCATGTAAGATAAAGTTATAAACCAAGTGCAGAGAGATGTCTTTTTCAGAACATTGATTCTAAAACACATTTTCCAAACAATAAGTGCAGTAAAAAGATGAATCAATTCAGCTTCAGTGTTTATTGCAATGTTCAGTCTCCTAGAAAATGACACTCAAAATAAGAAAGAAATATTAATAATTTTTATCTTAAGATTACATGGAGTTTTATTTCAGTAGCGAGTTCAATGATACATTATGTAAATATGTAACTAAGTAAATTTGTATGGAGTCAGTTACAGATTGTATTTAAGCATATAGATAGTACAGAATAGTTTCTTCTCAAATTTCCATAAATGGCAGTTTAAGATATTTTGTTTTCAGAAATACCCATATGCGTCGGAGTTATTGCCTTCACTGGGTATCTGTAATCAGTAGCTTTCATGTAAAAATCTTCTTTGAAACTATAGAACCAATTCACCCGGCACTTGGGGTGAAGTATTTATAGACATGTCTCTATGATATTTAAAAAATAAAAATGTCTCAGAACAGCTCCTTTACCAAATAAACAAATAAAAAATTGTCCATGATGTGGCAAATGGGCTAAAGAAAAATTAAAAAAACATAAGACCTGTATTTTCAGTTATCTTGGTTTATTTTTGTGAACTTTTGGTTCCTTTTGTTTTTATGAATTTTTGATATCTTTTATCACTTGGGTCATTTGGTGCTTGTCTTGTTGGGGGTTTGTTGATTACCTGTACTAATTTTTTAGCCACTACTATAATCTGACTGGGCAGACATATGTAATGTCCTCTTCATACATAACTACAAAATGTATTATATAAACAATGGATGGTCACAGCAGAACATTGTCTATAGAGAAGTGTAATAATACTAGATCTCCAAGGCGGATTACTTGCTTGTTAGTCCCTATCTTTCCATTAGTTGGTCACAGATTTTTTAAGCAACTAAAAATCGTAGCTTCTTGATATATAGTATAAATCTTTTTAAGATCTGATGATGAATGACAAGTGTCAAAAACACAATGATTTGTAAAAGATCAACTGTACTAAAGTGTTTTGAACTCGATTTGACAAAATAAGTACATTTGAATGGAGCTGTCTTTTCATGTATTTTTAAGGGTATTAAGAGAGACAACATTATGTAATCAGTTTTTCTCATAACCTTGATGTCTTTTTAATGTTTGAAAATTTGTTATGATTTGTTACAGATTGATTTGATTTTAAGATTTTTGCCTTGAAGAGTACAAAGATATTTGCAATTTTTCAATAAGAAGGAAATTTGGCATGTAAATTGATGTAAGCTTTGACATGGTGTTATTGAAAAATGATAATAGATACTAAGTTTAATTATATTTTTTTCAAAATGATTAATTTACCGACGACTGGAAAATTCTTAAGTAGAATTTAAGTAAAAGGAAGAAGGAAATAAAATTTGTTTTAAAACTTAACTTGATATACAAAGGAACATTATTATATATTTACATTTTCTTAGACAAATAATGTAATAGCACTTGAAGACCAGACAAGGCCAGATTAGCAGTTTACGGTAATCATTTTATCTAAAAAAAATTGGAGTTTTTAAATAAATTTAAAAATTTAAAACTCAGTTGCACATCAAAAAATTCGAAGGAACAACATTATATTTATAAATATTCTCAGAGTTGTTCATCAAAATTTTTTATACCAATTTTGATGCACAAGATGTGCACATTTTGTCCATTTACAACTCATCAGTTGTGCTCAAGGCCTAATATGTTGAAAACCAATACAACAATCCAAAAAGTTAAAGAGCAAATTTAAAAAATGCCAGGATGACCAAAATGGAGAAAAGACAAAACCATCTAAGGACAAAGCTATGCACAAATTTAAACAATTTTATAACAGTAAATTTTATGTATGAATTTCGAGGCTAATATCAAAATACAAGCAACTGAGCGGGGAATACCCTCGGGGACTTGGAGTCTACCAGCAGCATGGCCTCAGTGGTAAAAATAAAAATCTTTGATACCAATTTTTATGAACAAGATGTGCATATTTCGTCAATGAAATTCATGTCACAGAATGTTTATTTGAATACATTTTGGTTACAGTGACCTACGTTTTGGAATTTATTTGTATTTAAAACATCAAATTAATATGATATTGGAATTTATTTGTATTTAAAACGTCAAATTAAAATGATATATTATTAGCTCACCTGTCCTAAAAGGACATGAGAGCTTTTGCCATCACTTGACATCCTTGTCCGTCCATCGTAAACTTTTTCAAAGATCTTCTTCTCTGAAACCTCTGAACCAATTACAGCCATACTTAGTCTGAATGATTCTTAGGGTATCTAGAATAAAGTTCATGTTTTATTATTTTGTCCATTGAGAAACATAGCCGCCATGGCTAAAAATAGAACATAGGGGGTAAACTGAAGTTTTTGGCTTGTATCTGAGAAACTAAAGTATTTAGAGCATAACTGGCATGTGGTAAAAATGTTTATCAGGTCATTATCAGGGTTATTTTCCCTGAATTGTTAATTTTACGGAAATTTTGCAGTTTTAGGTTATTATCTTGAATATGATTATAAATAAAGACAAACTGTAAACAACAAAAATGTTCAGCAAAGTAAGATCTACAAATAAGTCAACATGACCAAAATCATTAATTGACCCCTTTTCGGAGTTTTTGCCCTTTAAAGACAATTTTTCACATTTTTTTTGTCATCTTTGTAAACTTTTAAAAATCTTCTCTGAAACTACCGAATCAATTTCACCCAATCTTAGGCTGAAAGATCCTTAGGGTATCTAGTATAAATTTTATGTTTTATTTTCTTGTCCATCGAGAAACATGGCTACCCTCGCTAAAAATAGACAATAGGTGAAAATGCACTTTTTGGCTCATATCTCGAAAACTAAGGCAAAACTGTGGTAGAAATGTTTATGAGGTCAAGATCTACCTGTCATGAAATTTTCAGAAGAATCGGTCAACCCATTTTTGGTTTATTGCATTTTCAGCAAAGTGAGATCTACAAATAAATCAACATGACCAAAATCGTCAATTGACCCCTTGTAGGAGTTTTTGCCCTTGAAAGATTATTTACATGTAAACAGAAAATAATGGTCCGACATTGTCACAGATGCTTAAGGTATTACTTGAAATAAATTAAATGGTAGCTGTACAAGTAAAATGGAGCGTCAAGGTCATTGAAAAATTCCATAGCAACTGATTAAAAAGTCCCTAGCAACAGATGAAAAAGTCCCTAGCAAACCATATATATTTGGGTTAAGGACCTTATAAATTACATGTACAAGTCAAAAAGAAAGGTCAAGGGTCAAGGTCATTGAAAAAGTCCATAGCAACTGATGAAAAAGTCCCTAGCAACCATATCTATTTGGGTTCAGGATTCTATATTTTAGCTGTACAGGTCAGTATTAAGGAGAAAATTGCGACGGTATACATTAAATAGCAAAAATAAAGATTGATGCAAGATCTACTGGTACACAAAATATAACAGGTGAACGATTCAGGCTCTTGGGAACCTCTTATATTAAATTTACTTTCCATTATACAGAATGACGTCTTATAAGTGACCTATATTTCAAGCTACTTTGAGTCTTCCCAGGCAATAGGTACTAATTTAGATGCCAGTAGTTTATATTATACCTGTATATTGAAATGGTAATTTTTTTCTGTAAATGTCTTTAGATGTAGTTCCTGTATTTAATAGCATGATGTAAAATGACAGGATAAAGTTTGATCTTCAGCTTAATCAGTATTGATTGTTGGTAAATTGTGGATGTATTGAATATTTTAATCAACTATTTTAAATAAGATGATTGGTATAGTATAATGTTCAGTATAGTATTTGAAGATGGCTCTACCTTTGCTAATTATCAAGATTTATACAAATTTCCTAAGGGCAGTTGATCAGGCAGAATTAAAATTAACCAAGTTAAAACATTCTCATTAAATTTTCAGAAAGGGCACAATACAAAAAAACTTAGAAGAATAATAATTAGATTTTTTTGCATAAAAATAGGAGGCTGTTGAGAAAGTTTCAGACTTCAAGCCTTATGGGACTGAATTGCAGAGAAATACTATTATTATAACTTCAAATTGCATATGTCTTCAGAGAGAATTAATCTAAGTCCAGACAATCACTTGTAAATTTACTTGTGTTTTGACCAAGATATATCTCGACTGTTAGTATCAGTATTAGCATTGTATCATGTTCATTTGCTATCAGTAACTTTCAAATGTCCTTCAGGGATTGGTTTTTCATCCAATAACTGTTCAGTAGAATACGAGAATTATTTGTAGAGCAGGAATATTGTTATCAGAGGGAATAGTCATATGATTTATATGTTGTACATCAAATGGAATTGGTCTGATTACCTGTTTGTCAGAGCATTATAGATATAGTGGATATTTTGTATAATAAACCAATGGAATATCATTTGATATATTGTATTGTGGAACTGAGGTTCTTTCGTTCCTTCAACTTGAGATAAAGGTAAGGATTACTTTGGTGAACGTAATTTTAGCACCAACCTTGCCATTTTACCAACGATTATTGATACAAGTCGAAAGGAAATTTCAAAATCAATCATCGGTATGAAAAGAATAACTAATGATCAGTTAATAATTGAAATCTATATAAAGCTCCTCAGGGTCAATTTTCTAACAATCACATTTTAATATGTAATTTTCATGAGGACAAATATTAATTCTGAACATTTTTCATGCTTCGCTTCAAGAGTCTTTCAAACACATATTGTACATAGAAAATGTACGTCAACCTTTTTCTGGGAAGCTTAAAAGTGAAAGTAAGGCTTTTTTGGTTGATTAAAAATTTATTTCTTAGTCCTTTTGACCATTATCAATCAATTTTTTATTAAAACTGGAACAACACAACCAAAACGGGCAAAAGAAAGGTACGAATGTTTTTATGATTTGCTGGTCATATTTTCAGATTCCTCTTGGTTTGTCCATTTAACAGAAATAAAATCTTGTTTGTCTGTTTTCTTCATACTTTGTGTGAGTTCATAGAGATCGCAATGACAAATTAATTTTTTATATTGATGTTTAATACACGAAATATGTTCACACAAAAACTAAAAAGTCAATAGAGGTCTGTTGTTCTCGACCTATTTCAATTGCTTAAACCTTAAAAACAAGTACTTGTACCTATCTATAATTATTTTGCAAATTTTGTTTTTGATTCATACTCCTGTTAAAATTAGAAAAATTCTTTCAGATCTTTTGTCAACATGTTAGATGTGCATTTCGTTAATTAGTACATTGGAAGATTATTATCCCCCTACCCTGCCTCCCCCACATGTCAGTGACATACCTGAACCACCTTGCATTGCCTAATTGTACACTGTATGGTTTCAGATCTGCTGAATATTAGCCTCTCCCTTGTTTTCTTGAAATTTGAAATTTATAATTTTACCTAATGAGCCTATAAGAATACCCATTGAGAGCTGTGGTGTCTAAGTGCTAGGAACTGCTCTCGTGGTAGCATGGTCGCCTCGAGTGGGGAAGGTGGCGCGTTCGATCCCCAGCCACTTCAAACCAAAGACATTAAAATTGATATTTGCTGCTTCTACTGCAAGTACCATAATCTAGGAGTAAAAACAAAGGACTGGTCGGCTCAAAGTTGGTATAATGTGTCTGGGTGGAGTGATACATCAACTGCAGACAGTTACTTCGTGAGCTAGCACATTAAAAATCGGGCTCAGCGTGTTGGTCTAGTACAAAGTAGGGATCATATTCATACCATATCAACATGTTCTCATCCTGATATGCTCCTAATGGTTGACACTGGACGTTAAACATCCATCCATTGAGATTTACAAAATCAGTAATCGTGTTATGGTATATGTATGCCTATACAGACATTTAAAGTCAAATTTTATCTTTATTAAGTACATATAATACATACATACAAATATATATATGAGTATTACCTGTAATTATTACATTTGCTCTATAATAAATTGTGCAAATCGTCTTACAATGTAGTGTTTTGAGTAGCCCGGTAATTAAGCGTACAAAATGCAAAAATAGAAACAGCAGAGAGTCAGGATAGTCTTGAGTTGGTGCAGATGCTGAGTAGTGGGTACCCAATCCTCCTCTCATTTATCCTGACCCACTGGTTTGTAAAAACACACAGTAAAAACCAGTACAGTATGATTACAACAAGGACTAGACTGTCAACACAGAGAGTTTGAATCTTAACTCGTGGTGAGGTGTGACCAACACGGAGATTAATTAAGAGGGTTTTTATTATGTTTTTTTCGTAACATTTTTTTTTTTAATTTCCGGATCAATTTCGGAATCAATCCAGGACCAGTTTTCCTGCCATAAGTTAGTGGTTCTCTTTAGATGCTCTGGCTTTGTATACCAATAAAAACTGGCTGCCCATATTTATTTACTAATGCATATACTTAGTGCCTATCAAAGCCATATGTTTCATCTGTATGCTCTGTCACTGAGAATGATATCAGTGTTCTTTGTACCTCTTAAAAATTGGATGGAAAACGTAAAAAGCTATGCTTCCGATTATAATCGATAATCAGTTGGTTGACATCAACCGATAGTAACAGATAATCGGTTGCAGATATCAACCAACTGAACGACTGTAGTATACCAATATATGGCAATAAGAACTGGCTCCCACGATATAACCAGTTTGACTGACGGTGATATAAAACCACCATAAATAAAACTCTCCACTTACAATATAATGCTTCACTGTATTTACAGTGAACTGACAAATGCTGTAAACAAGAAATGAATAAAAGGATTTAACTCTTGTCACACAATAAAAACATCTTTTTTGTCATCATTTTATAAAAAAATAAACCAGTAAACACATTAATGGAAGTATCTTATGCAACAGCTCCATATTTCCATAGTAAATTGTGGTAAAATGTTATTTCCGACTTTTATAGAAGATTGTTTGTTTCCTGAAGAAATGGATTTTTCCATATTGATTGATCAACACATTCTAACCTTTGGCTACTTTTTCCTTTTAATTAAAGCACACAGAATATGTTTGTAATATACATTTTATAAGGTACTTTATAACAAGGGCAGAACAGTATTATTATTTTGTCTGTTTTGTTGTTGAGAGAAAATCCAATGCTATGAATTTTACTCAGTAAAGTTTATCTGGTTGTCTGTGAATTTATAAAGTTCTTTAAAGAAATAATATTTTTTTATACCCAGTAAACGAAGTTTGGGGTGTTGGTATGCAGGTATCAGTCTGTAGGTTTGTCTGTCTGCCCATCCATCTGTCTGTCTGTATGTCTGTCCGAAATAATGTCCGCAACTCCTCATTCTCGTAAAACCTTCTGAAGTATTAGATCACTCTATGCATGGAGATGTGCATATTGTCAGGAATTTCTCTTTTGACAAGAAATGTAAACGATATGGATGTTTGGACTTGGGCATTTTTTAACAAAACTTTGTTCCATGTGTTGTCTGCAACTCCTCCTACATTACTTGTATGATTCTCATGAAACTTTGTGGAGTGTGAGATCACATTATGGAGATGTGCATATTGTCAGGATTTTCTGTTTGGGCGAGTTCTTTAAAAAATATGATGATTTGAACTTTGTGTAGGCTTCAAAACAGACATGTTGCTGCGGGATATTAGTCTGTTTCATAACAGTTGTAGTTTCTTTTAACATGCTATAACAATTCAGGGTTGGTGTAGGCTATAATGCCGCTACAACAGGCTAAATTATTCGACCTTACCATTCCATCCACCCTTTTACAGTGGCTGTCAAAATTGGTTCCCCTGTTTCCCACCCCATCCCTGTTTGAATTGTTTGAGAAATTGTTGAACTGCTTCTCGTCTTGAAGAAGCATGAAATAGTTGACACTGGACATTAAGCAAACAACAAATCAATCAATCATTGTATTTTTTCTAGAAACTTGAACTGGTTTCTGTAGTGTAAATATTCTGGCTTTTGTAGTCCCCAAAAAGCTAATTATGTAGGCATAAACATTTGTATTATTTCTAGAAACTTGAACTGGTTTCTGTAGTAGAAACATTCTGATATTTATAGAACTTAAGGAAAAATATTATTTAAATAGGGGCTATTGGTAGGCATAAGCATTTGTATTATTTATAGAAACTTGAACTTGTATCTGTAGTAGATACATTCTGATATTATAGAGCTTAATAAAAAATATTATTTAAATAGGGGCTAATGGTAGGCATAAGCATTTGAAGCCAGTTTTTAATGGTTTCTTGGTTCAGAGATTACATTTATGGGTTGGACATTCATTTAATCCTGTAGGTTCAGAGATTACATTTATGGGTTGGACATTCATTTAATCCTGTAGGTTCAGAGATTACATTTATGGGTTGGACATTCATTTAGTCCTGTAACAGACAGAAATCTTTGGTTTATCCATTTGAAGGAATTTATTTGTTATTGGAATTCCTGTTTTCTGAATGTATTCTTTACAGAACTTGACAATTTTTTTGGCGACCTTGTTACATTAAACCAATTAAATATGAAAGACAAGCATTTGTGTCCCAGTATTAAATAGTGAGCCAAATAACCATATGGAATAAAGAACGTCTTAATATAGTAAATTGGAATTTTTATCAAAGATTTTGAAAAACTCAAAATATTGTATTTACATATAAAAAATATACCTACACTGTCATTATCATTTGATTAATAACTGCCTCGGTGGTCTGGTAGCATACTTGCCTTGAGAGCAGAAGGTTTAGGGTTTGATCCTTGGCCTGGTCAAACCAGAGCCATTAAACTTGGTATTTGCTATTTCTCTGTTAAGCATGCGGCATCCAGGCGTAAGAGCAAAGGACTGGTAGGATTTGAGTCAGTATAATGTGTCCGGGTAATATGCTGCTACGTAGTGAGCTAGCACGTTAAAAACCAGCTCTGTGTGTCAGTATAGTACAAAGCAGGGTTCATATTAATATCATATCAACATGTTCTCCTCGTGATATGCATTAGATAATTGCCACTGGACGTTAAATAATAATTCACCCATTCATCCATCATCTAATTAATGCATTGTTACAACCTTCAGAAGAAATTCAAAAGAGAAACTTAAATTATATTAAGATTAGAAATAATAAAGATGTCATCAAAATATTCTTTGCCAGTTGCTTTCCTTAATACTTAATACTTCAGTTCATTGCTCAGTTTACTAAGATTTGATGAAATTCTGGTTTAAAAAATTAAATTATCAGTTTTATTTGATGAAGTAGTAGACAGATCCCATTTATTAAGAAAATGAAAAATTCAATGGATCATGCAAAGGTTATATTTGACTATTCTGGATAAATTGCTTTTAAAACACATTTTCTTGACAATAAAATACTGAGAGCAAGATGATGAATTGTCTCAGTATTTTTATGTAATTCATTGTTCAGTCTACTATAAAAATAACACTCCAAATAATAAAGAAATATTCATAATTTTTATCTTAGGATTACATGGAATTTATGATATTACTCATCTATAAATGAAGCAGAGACAATGAGGAACCAGAGTGAGTTATATTTTCCTAACCAATGTAGGTAAGGGAGATAATTAAATTCTATCCCTTTTGTCCTGAGGCTAAAAGGGAGACAAATTCATTATCTCCCTTACCTACATTGGTTAGGAAAATATAACTCACTCTGGTTTCTCATTATCTTTTTTGCTGCAGATTGTTTTATATCAGTATCATACATGTGACAAATTTAGAATGGATATGTGTGAGATTTTTGTTCATTTAAGGGTGAGATTAAATAATTATGGGTGAGATTTTATTGACATCAAAATATAAGCTTTCACAATAAAATATTCTCAAATATCATATGGTAAATAATCGATTTAATCATTTCCACTATTGTTTGCAGTCCAAATTTGCTTTGTGAAATAAATTGCTATGAAAAAGTATTGTATTGTTACTTTTCCTTTGTATGAAAAATAATTGTATTGTTAAATCCAAAACCATGCACCTATGCAGAACTTTGGATAATATACATGTTATCAATGTTATGTAATTTAGTGTTAACTTATTTAAATGTTTTTCAAATATTTTGTTCTTATTCCTGAATAGGACAATTGTCTTTAAAACAAACAAAAAATAGTGACATATATTAAATTTATTCAATTTTTACCTCACCTTGCCAAAAACTTCTTCTCTGAAACTGTGAAGCCAAATGAACTAATTTTTGGTATGGAGCATCTATGGAAGGTCCTTTACAAAATTGCATAAATCATCCCGGTCCGTGCAACAAAATGGCCACCATGAGCATTTACATGTTCTGATTGGTCAAAATTTAAAACTTCTCCTCTGAAACCATAAAGCCAAATGAACTGATTTTTGGTATGGAGCATCTATGGAAGGTCCTTTACAAAGTTTGCATAAATCTTCTTGGTCCGGTAAACAAAATGGCCCCCATGAGCATTTACATGTTCTGATTGGTCAAAATTTAGAACTTTTTCTACTCTGAAACTGTAAAGCCAAATGAACTGATTTTTGGTAAGGAGCATCTATGGGTGTTCCTTTACCAAGTTTGCGTAACTCATGCCCATCCGAGAAACAAAATGGCCGCCATGAGCATTTACATGTTCTGATTGGTCGAAATTGTTTTCTTTCTTTTCTTTTCGTTCTTTGCATGGTTTAGTAATCAAAGTCGTGCTGTTTCTTGTTTTAGTATTTTTGTTTTTTACTTTCTTGCATATGTATGCCATTTACATGTATATATATTGCTGTGTGTGTATGATGGCATAAAAGAGAAGTATCCGGACTTCGTTGTAAATCACCTACTTTTTGACACAAAGACAAAGAGAAATTTAAAAAACTTGGTGTTAATGTATAATTTTAGTTACATTGTACACACCAGTTTTGAAAGCTGACACACTTAATTTGAACTTCTGTTTCTGTTAAATAGATGCAAGTTTGGCACTTATTGTAGAGATGGGGTGAGTTTTGTAACTATGTCATTCACAATTGCAGTGAATACCAAATCGTTGTTGTCATTAGTTGGGGCGAGTTGGTAACTGTGATAGTCATATGTACCGAGTATGAAATTATTATTTTCATCAGTTGGAGTGAATTTGTAGCTCTTATTTGAAAATAAGTTGGGGCGAGTTTATGACTATGATTTTCACAGTTGGAGTGAGTTTGTAACTAATATTTTCCGTGTTGGGGCCTGCCCCATCCTCAAATCTTCCTAAATCAGTGAATGGATTTCTGTAAATCTTTCAGGGAATCTTCAGTGTACATTGCCATTGTGCACCAGCTATTTTATTTTTGAGCAGAATGTCTTTTGGGGTTTTTCCACACACAAACTAGGACTTTATCATTATTTCATTATACAGTAAGGTAAAGGGGTAGGGATGCCACGTCTGCAACTCCTCCAAAACTAGTGGATGGATTTCTGTGAAACTTTCAGGGAATCTTCGATCTACATTGCCATTGTGCACTTTCTATTTTGTGTTTTGATCAAAATGATTTTGGGGATTTGCAATGACAGACAAACATGGACTTATACATTTCTTTAGTTTATTGAAATTTACAATTACTTCTGGTTCTTGGCTCTGACTCATAATTATTTCATTGAACAAAACATAGTATTTTCCAGTACTTGTATATCAAGTAAGGCCAGAAAAAAAACAATACATGTGTTTCTGCTAAAACAGTTTTTAGCTGGTTACTACTAGGGAAACAGTCTGACTTTAACAGTGCTCATTCACAAATGGCATTAAAAGTGTTAGGGTAGGTAGGGGTAGTGGTAACACATGTATTTTTTGGGGCGGCCTAATATGAAAAAGATAAAAAAAAAAAACGTGACTTGTAGAAGCACTGCAGTGAACTCAGTGTTCAGTACATCAAGTAAAAATTTTTGGATTGATACTTGGTATACACCCTATTTTCAATTATGCACATGACCACTACTGTCAATCTGCATTTCTGTGTATTTATGTAAGTGATTTAAGAATGGTATGCTGTTTTCACTCATTTATTTTCACACAGTGTATCTTTCCACTATCTTTAAAACTGCCTATCCATAACAAATTCTTCTTGTCCATATCTAGACTATAAGGGAACGTTATACCTAAATGATTGATGGCCTTACACAGAATTATGTCCCCTTTTTGATTAAGTACATGTATGGCATGATTGTCCATGTCAGATATAAATATTAATGATGTTTTTGATATAGTCACATCTTTTGGTTTGAATATACTGTCATCGTCTGTATTGACACTGTCACACCCATTGTATACCCACTGCAGTTGCCCCCCTTTATTTATAACTACCACTCTACCCTTATGTTTATCGTTTACAATGTCAACAACAAAAATATTGTCATTAAAGGTACAGATTCTTCTTGGCCATGTAAATAGTCTATGATTATCACTGTCAAACTCCCACTCCCGTTTTATGTCACCATCCAGATTCAGAAAAGCAACTCTCCGTACACTTTCACTTGTAGGTGTTGTAATACTTCGAGAATCAGATAGACCTACTAGTATCTCGTCTCCACTAAAATGGACTCCTAATGTAAATAATGGGTAAAACGATCTCAGTGTTGCAATCTTACCTCTGCTGCAAAGCTTTAAATCACTATTCCAAGTTGAAATAAGTACCCTATCCAGCATAATTTTCATGTCATACACTTCAATTTTAACTTCTTTTTGAACTTTCAATGTATAATTGTCAAATTGATATTTCAGCAAATATCCTTCTATACTAGAAATGAAAGCTGTTTTATCCTTATAAAGTAGCAATTTGTGTACGTCGGGTAATCCTGTTTCATAAGTTTGTACAAGCATGAGTTTTTTAGCTACGTTGTACTGAATGAATTTTTTATGTTTCAGATTAATGGTATGTACTGATTTTCTCTTTGTTGATAAAGTTTTATCATTTGAATAACTTAATGTAAAAATTTCAGATGCCAAATGGGATTGGAGAGCCTTGTCCAGGTTTTGTTTTTGGTTTTCTAATGCACCTTTGCTCTTAATTACTTCTGAAAGTTCCTTCTTGATCTCAGTTTCCAATGGTTTCCATCCTTTTTCTAATTCCTCTATATGGCTTTTTGCTTGTTGTAATATTTGATACTTTTTTTCATTCATTTTTTGTTCTCCATCTGATAGCATCTGCTGCAAGTCATCCTCATCATTTTCGAAAAAAGGAAGATGAGACTCGAATTTGGACTTCATATCTCTGATTTCCGCTACTTTTGTTTTGTAGACTTGATCAAGATCCTTTAAGTTATGAGTTTGATGAAACTGAATGAGACATTTAGAACAGATTGGCTGATCACAGTCTGTACAATAAACACAGCATATTTGTTCCTCATGGCTAGAACATTTCATTCTCAGAAGGTCTAGTTTACGGATTGTCTCAAAAGCTTGTTCCGTTCCACATTCTTTCAAATTAACGATTTTATGTTCCCTCAGAGTGTCATTTTTGGAATGAAATCTCGAACAGCAAAGTTGACACAAAAGTAGGTCACAGTTGATACATTTCCATTTTATATCTGAAGATTCCTCACAAAGCTGACAGGTGGCAGAGGTTTGTGCTTTCTCATGTGATATTGGAAACGCCATTTTGGAAATTTGTTATTCGTGATAAACTTCCCTGTCCGATAACATAAACATACAATTTTATTTTATTGTTATGTATCTATTGAAAATAACTCAAGCAAAGAATTTCTTCCTGTAATTATTTTAAATCTTTTAAATTTTATTTTAAAGTGAACGAGGAATAATTATCATATTACTTTAGTAATGGATTAAAGAGATATACTAGTAATAGCTAGCGCTGTAGGAGCATATGCATTTTCTACATATGGGTCATTTAGAAAAGTCTTTGTTTAATGGAGGCAGCCATATTGTGCTATATAATAAGGCTAGAATAAGCTTCGTTCGCTGGAAACGAAAGTAAGGGAAATAATTTTCTTCAAATTATAATTTAAGAATCAGAATCTTGATACCGGAAATGAGTTTCTGGAAAGGGCTAATATTGCTATGCTCGCATCATTGGACACTCCAACAGCATATTAGAAAATAAATGATATCAAATTGCATCATTGAACATCATGATTTAAAAATATATGTATATAGATATTGAAACCTACATAAAAATGGGCTCACTTGAAATTCTATTATAAATGAAGTTTTTAGTTGAGGTCTATAGAATAAAGAATGATATGGCATAAAAAAATTATTATTTTAGAAAAAAAGGTTAAAAAAAGAATAGAGAATATTGATCATCTACAATATTTAGATTAATTGTTGCATGAATACTTTAAAGAAGCTTTTTAAAAGACATGCATGTTATTTGCACCTTAAACCATACAAATCTACATTTTAACACAAATTTAAGCTACAATTTTTAATTTCTACAATGAAAAATGTCAGTGTGGTAAACTTTTACATAATATTATTTTACTAAATAGAGAAAACTGAGAAAAAAATTAACTGAATAAAGAATCAAATGTTGCCACATCAAGACCCTTAACTGGAGGGCTGTCGTTATAAGTATTTTTGACTTGCTTTTCATAAAGAAGTCATACAAGTAGTGAGGGATCATTTCAGACATGGTAATTTATTCAAACAGATCAACTCTTTTGTACGGGTAACTGGTAAATGAAAAACTTCAATTACGTGAGAGAAAAAAAGTTCCAAGATATGGAATAAACAGTTTTTTCTGTGTTAAATTCATTGAGAAATAAGTTTTTTTTCTGCCAATGTCTAAGGTCCAAAAATTATATATTTCATCAGTTGAAATGTTCATTTTCATCAAATGACATTGAATACCAGATTACATATCAGAAAATGGCAAAACAATGCTGGTAGAAATCATACAACAAGGATATATGAGCATATAAATAAATAATTCAAGATGCTGAGGTGAAATCTTCTGATTACAGACACAGGTAAGAAACACCTGCAACTACCTTTTCCAAAATATTGATTATACCTGTTGAAATCATGTGTATAGGAATCCATTATCTATCAATCGAGAATGATTGGTTTTGGTCTGTTTCCAATCATTTTATAATTATAACATCATTGAACACATTATTGATGTATTTTGTTTATCAGATGTTAGAAAGGATGTTGTTTATATCTCGGTTTATTTGTTTGTTACAATTAGGTATGTACTGAGAATGCTTCAGATCATAATTGAACCAGTATTACAGAGTTCATTGTGCACATTTGTGTTTTGGTTATGATAAAATGAATGTTAGGACTTGAAAAATTTTAAAATTAAGAATAAGTTTGGCTGTGGATTCCTGTGTTGGACATTTGAATTTGTTTTTGGAAAGTATATGTCACTGGTTCTAACTGTGTTAGGTGTTTGTAAGGAATACTGTGGGAGGTAAGGATTTTATTTTAGTATATAGAGTGTAAACCTTTCTTCAGTGACCACCATTTTGACCATCACAAAATTATTACCTTTTAAGACTGTCTATGTTTTTTTTGTATGATTGATTGATTGTTGCCTAACATGGATATATTTCATGCTTCTTCAGGATGATAACCATGGCAATTTATCAAACAATTCAACTAGGTGTGGGATGGGACACAAAGGGGAACCAAATTGGTTCATCCAATTTTGACTGCCACTGTAAAAGGAGGAGGTTAGGTAGGGACAGATAATTTAGCCTTTTGTAGCGGCAATCAGCCTACTCTTTTTTGAAAACTACAGAAGGGGTCTTTAGCATGTAGGGAGTGTGGTATTCTCCAAACATGTTATCCACTATGGTCCCCGGTGAGGCTCTCCATAATATGACCTGACAACCCCCAATTAGAGTGTCTCCCCTATCTGCCACCTGGGGACTTGCTAGGCAGCTGTGGGTTTGGCTCCCGTGACCCTACGCAGTTGGCTAGTGTTTCTGTATGAAATTATGTAGAAGTGTGACATTTTTAGCTCACCTGGCCTAAAAGGCCATGTGAGCTTTTCTCATCACTTGGCGTCCATCGTCGTCTGTCGTCGTCTGGCGTCTGTCGTCTGTCGTCTGTCGTCGTTTACAATTTTTCAAACATCTTCTCCTCTGAAACTACAGAATGGATTTGGATAAAACTTAGCATGATTGTTCCTTAGGGTATCCTGCACAAACTTTATGCTTCGATTTTTGATCCGTCAAAAAACATGGCCGCTGTTACTAAAAATAGAACATAGGGGTCAAACAACAGTTTTTCGCAAGTATCTCAAAAATCATTAGGTTACGGCAAATTCTGGCAAGTTGAAAGTGTTCAGCATGATGAGAGCTACCTGTGTGCTGATTTTCGTGAAAATCTGTCAACTAATGTTAGAGTTATTGCCCTTTTTTGACATTTTTGGCTTTTTTTTATGTTATTATTTCAAGAATCTTCTCCTCTGAAACTATTGAATGGATTTGGATAAAACTTAGCATGATTGTTCCTTAGGGTATCCTGCACAAACTTTATGCTTCGATTTTTGATCCGTCGAAAAACATGGCCACTGTTACTAAAAATAGAACATAGGGGTCAAACAACAGTTTTTCGCAACTGTCTCAAAAATCATAAGGTTATGGCAAATTCTGGCAGGTTGAAAGTGTTCAGCATGATGAGAGCTACCTGTGTGCTTATTTTCGTGAAAATCTGTCAACTGATGTTAGAGTTATTGCCCTTTTTTGACATTTTTGGCTTTTTTTTATGTTATTATTTCAAAAATCTTCTTCTCTGAAACTACTATTCAAAATCAAATGAAACTTGGTATGATTGTTCCTTAGGGTATCCTGCAAAAAGTTAATGCTTGGATTTCTGATTGGTCAAAAAACATGTCCGCCCTTACTAAAAATAGAACATAGGGGTCAAAATGCTGTTTTTTGCTATTTTTTCCTGAATTATAGAAATAAAATGAAGATGAAAGCTACCTTCAAGGCAAACATGGTATCCCGAGTTGAATGGTGATGATGAAAGTTTGTTTTGGACGGCCATTTTTAAAATGGCTGCCATTTTCCCGCCATTTTTAACACTTGCTCGGATTTCAACAATATTTGGTTTTTAAAGTAAACATGGTATCCTTAGTGAATGGTGATGATGAGAATGTTGTATAACAATGATTAAACTTCATAATATGTGAGCTTTTAATTGCCATCACTTGGCATCTGTCATCATCGTTGTTAACAAATTTTCAAACATCTTCTCCTCTGAAACTACTAGGGGGATTTGGATTAAACTTAGCATGATTGTTCCTGCAATATTTCCTTTTCAAGTACAATAAAAAGCCTTAACCCACAATTTTTACATAACTTCTTTCAAACATTTTAAAAACGAAGACAACATATAGACCAAAAGATTTATACTTGTATTTGAAGATGAATTAAAGCTTGTATTTTGTATTGTGAATCATCAGATTGACCATGACTGTATCTTAATCAAGCGTAGGGAGAACTCATGCCCATTTCTTTCCAGAGGTTCTTGAAAGGCTTTTAAAGGTATTTTCAGCGTTTTATGTGACCTTTAGTACTCAGTTTAATTTACAACAAACATTAATATATTAATTTAGTTTATAGTGCATTGTTTGCCAGGTGAGCGATTCAGGCTCTTGAGAGCCTCTTGTTGGTCTCTGGCGTGAAATTTCTTTCATGTTGTGGCTATGGATTTATGATATTAAAGGGAAATGTCTTTGGTATTATCTAATTAATGATACCGTTGTGGGGTTAATGCTGATGTTAAGATTAAGGTAGCCCTAAGTCTTGAGATGTGCTGCTTCCTCCTTAACACAAAGATGTCCTCAGGAGGAGTGCATGTCAATCTCCAAAAACTGGTATGTATCTGGTTCCCTGCTATTTGATGATGTTTTGGATCACTGTAAAATATAATGTGTAGCAACCACTATTTGCTTCCTTTTGATGTTATTGCTTCTGAGGGGCCTCGGCAGCCGAGTGGTCTAGGTATAGTAGGTAGTTCGTCATGACTATATTTCACTAGCCTGTCAACACTGAGGTGAGTTCAAATCTCACCTGTGGTGGGGTGTGTTCGACTCCGATCTTGACAAGGATTGTCAGTTTTCCTACCAAAGGTTGGTGTTTCTCACTGGTTACTCCGGCTTAACTCCTCCACCAATAAAAACTGGCTGCCGCGAAATAGCCAAATATGCTGAAAACGGCGTAAAACCCCAACTAAACATACAATATTGCTTCTAATGAGATCTTCATTTTGCCTTGCTAGATTAGGATAAAACTTACACAGATGCAAAAAAGAGGAGAACCTATTGATTTTGAGGTCTTTAAGACCAAAGTCAAGGGTGGAAAAGGATGGAATATCTTACTTACCATACTTTTTATTTTGATGAAACTGGAAACAAATTTTTTTTTGCCCTTATCAAATTTGTTTGATCAGTCAAAAAAGGTCAAGGCTGAGATTTTTCACATTTGAAGGGAGAGATTTTGAAAATTAAAGAATGTAAAATATTTAGTATAATTTTAGGGCTCAGATTTCATAATTATGCTAAAATTGGAGAGTCATGCCCCTAAAGTTTGAGATATCACATGGATGCTGTTGATATTCCAATCTTGTAATGAAAACAAAGGAAAATCAGATAGGCCGATGGTAACTCCCTTGAATTTTCATGTCACAGATATATTCATATCATAATGTTTAGTAACAGTATTTGTACTCCGGTTAGCTGGCACATTTCATTTCTTAAATGAAACAAGAAATGTGTCTGTAAATACACATTGCTTGTAAAATATACAGAAAACAGATGGTGATAACAGGGGGAAGTGGAATGCGATTGTTGGGGATACTTGTACAGCCAAAAAGAAAAGAAAAATGTCAAACATGATGAAGGAAAACGATTTCGCCAGCATGTTGCATTTTAATCAATTTGCAAGAAATGTGGTGAATAACGACTATTTAGCATGAAAACACATGAAATAAAAACTACAAATATATTGCACAAAAATAGCAGCCTGCCTCTCACGCAGCATAATAAAAAAATTATATTTCATTAATTTGTTTCCAAATGTGTTGTCATGCAAATTTCATTACTAAACAATTTAAATTTTTTCTGTAGAAGGAAGGTTTACAAATTATTGCTGGTTGCAATAAAATTATGTATTGATTATCAAGAGGTTAAATGTCAATGGTATTTCTTTTATAGACTAAATTCTTTATTGAGGAAGCAAACTTACAATACTTAAGGAATATAATATTTCAATAAGGAAACAAATGACTTTGGTATTTTTTTTTCTTTTAGATAAAAAAAATTGCTTCGTTATGCATTAAGGTAAGAAAATGATCGTAATAATATTCTGTTATGGAATTTAATATTTGGAGGTATCTCAAATCAAAATTTAAGATTTCAAAAGTTATTTTTTGGTCCAAATATAATACTTTTAAGTCAATCTTGATTTTGCCAAGCGATGTGAGTTTTTTGTTGATTGGGGAAAACCTTGCTGTGATTTCATCACTTGTCGTCCATCGTCGTCCCATGTCCGTTAACTTTTACAAAAATCTTCTCCTCTGAAACTACTGAGCCAAATGGAACCAAACTTGGCCTCGAGCATCATTAGGGTATCTTGTTAAAAAAATGTGTCCAATGACCCAGATGTCAAACAAGATGGCCGCCACAACAGAACTTAGTTTAACATATAGGGCCCTATCGTCTGAAACTACTAAGCCAATTGGAACTAAAATTGGCAGCATTGGTCCTTAGATGGTTCTCTTTTAGAAATGTGTCAATTGACCTGGACTCTCAACCAAGATGGATGCCACAGTCGAACTTAGTTTAACATAGAACCCTATAGAAAACTAGCCAAATTTACAGCAACACTTAAATTTTAGTCCTGCGTAAGGTGAAAAGTTAAATCCAGGTGAGTGATACAGGCTCTTGAGAGCCTCTAGTTTGTTTCAGCAACATGGGTTCATTTCCCATAAACATTAAATTCTATATCCATCTTTCACCATACCCTGTGCAAACAAAGTTTGGTATGGGACTGGTATATAGGAATCGCCAAGTCTGTCTATTCATGAATCTTGTAAGTGCAAATACTTCTATATCATTGGAAAGATTTTATCAAAGGTAGTTCACTATGTGAAGATGTAAATAAAAAGTAATTTACTGTCAAGGGAGATAATTGTAATTAATTGAATAATCATAGATATAATATTAACTCTGCAACCACAACTGAATGGAATTTAACAAAAATTCAGGCAATGGTTCATAAATGAGCACAACATATGAAGTGTATGGAGAAGAATAATTCTTCGGTAAATTAATGGTTGTTTTCAGTGGGAGATGCAACGATCTTCCATGGTTCACATCGAATCAGGAAAAATTGTCATACCATTCCTGCCAAATATATGGAATGGGAGGGGAATGGGAGGGGAATAATAAATACCCCAAATTTTAGTATTATATTTACTCAACATGTTTCAGAATGTCTGTTATTTCAAATTATTTTTGAAATTCATATTAACTATGAGATAACGAGCTTCCAATGTAGTATCTTTAAGTTTCTATTCTTTCACTGAAATTTTCAGCTTCGTATTTTATGAATGAAACGTTGGATATTTTATAATCAAGGTGGAAGTTTAGTCCATGTTAAAACCATTTGTGATGAATTTTAGATGAAGAACAACAATAAGAATCTAATATTTTTTTTACCTTGGCCTTTGACTTCTGTGTTGATTTTCACAATGTAAACCATGCTATATAAAAATTATTGTAACAAATTTTAACTCAATGACACTACTTCTTTCCTTTTTACCAATCAGGGATAAAACATCTGAGAAAAAAGAGATATTTCATCCACGAGTATCTTTTTTCCTGTGTAATTCATTTACTGTCTGTATTAATGGTCATTAAGTATTGATTCTATTTGTCAATTGACAGATCTTTAACCAATTGGTTGTCGGCACTGAATATAAATTGTTTTGACATATTCTCGTAATTTCTTCCTGTAAAATTGACCACATATAGAAAATATAAGAAATCTTGTGATGTGAAGATTCTGATTATTGGAATAAAAAAAAAAGATTTTTAATGATGAAGGAATAAGATATTCAAAGGATAAACATATTCATGTATATTTATAAATTGGGGTTTAACTTTGTGAGTAAACTAATTTTCATTTTAAGAGTTATTAGTATTGCAGAGAATTTTATTTGTACTCAGCAAAGGAATTGATGAATTTTGACATGAATGTATTAATTTATATTTGGTTTATACAAGGATTGCAATCCAATATCATTTCTAAGTATTGGTCTCCCATGGGTTTTCATGTGGTAACAAAATAACATTGTCTGCATTGTAAAACTTTGGCATCAGTAAATAAAAGGAAATATCATACATATTTTGATAAAGTTTTGTAGGTGTATGGACGAAAAATTTAATAGAAAATTTGGTATGGAAAATATTATGAATGGTTATTTGTGGTCTTGTTTTGTATAAAATTGTGATGTCACTGCGAAATGCACTTGCTGGATTGGTCATATTGTTGAACATGTATTTTGATTGTTGGTTGTCAGTGTTGCTTAGCAGATATCTTCATCCTGGTACTTCTTTCTTGCTAAGACTTCTCTATTAAGGATGCTCGCTGGTCATGTTTTGGTCTTTTTGTCAGATTTTCGGAATCCTTGGGTTTTATCCATTTCTTAAACATGAAATTTTTTGGCCACTTTTTCTTTTATAATTCAATCATATATACCTTAAAATGGTATTTGACAAAATTTTATGAAATCCTTTTTAGCTCACCTGACCCAAAGGGTCAAGTGAGCTTTTCTCATCACTTGGCGTCCGGCGTCGTCCGGCGTCGTCGTTAACATTTTACATTTTGAACTTCTTCTAGAGAACCACTGAATGGAATGAAACCAAACATGGCATGAATGTTCCTTATGAGGTGCTGACCAAGTGTTGTTACTTTGTAGCCGATCCATCATCCAAGATGGCCGCCAGCGGGGAACTTAGTTTAACATAGGACCCTATGGGAAATGCATACAAATGACTTCTTTTAGAGAACCACTTAATGGAATGAAACTAAATCTGGCATGAATGTTCCTTATGAGGTGCTGACCAAGTGTTGTTACTTTGTAGCCGATCCATCGTCCAAGATGGCCGCCAGCGGGGAACTTAGTTCAACATAGGACCCTATGGGAAATGCATACAAATGACTTCTTTTAGAGAACCACTGAATGGAATGAAACTAAATCTGGCATGAATGTTCCTTATGAGGTGCTGACCAAGTGTTGTTACTTTGTAGCCGATCCATCATCCAAGATGGGCGCCAGAGGGGGACTTAGTTTAACATAGGACCCTATGGGAAATGCATACAAATGACTTCTTTTAGAGAACCGTTGAAATGAATGAAACCAAACATGACATGAATGTTCCTTATGAGGTGCTGACCAAGTGTTGTTACTTTGTAGCCGATCCATCATTCAAGATGGGCCCCAGCGGGGAACTTAGTTTAACATAGGACCCTATGGGAAATGCATACAAATGACTTCTTTTAGAGAACCACTTAATGGAATGAAACTAAATCTGGCATGAATGTTCCTTATGAGGTGCTGACCAAGTGTTGTTACTTTGTAGCCAATCCATCATCCAAGATGGCCGCCAGCGGGGAACTTAGTTTAACATAGGACCCTATGGGAAATGCATACAAATGACTTCTTTTAGAGAACCACTTAATGGAATGAAACTAAATCTGGCATGAATGTTCCTTATGAGGTGCTGACCAAGTGTTGTTACTTTGTAGCCAATCCATCATCCAAGATGGCCGCCAGCGGGGAACTTAGTTTAACATAGGACCCTATGGGAAATGCATACAAATGACTTCTTTTAGAGAACCACTTAATGGAATGAAACTAAATCTGGCATGAATGTTCCTTATGAGGTGCTGACCAAGTGTTGTTACTTTGTAGCCGATCCATCGTCCAAGATGGGCGCCAGAGGGGGACTTAGTTTAACATAGGACCCTATGGGAAATGCATACAAATGACTTCTTTTAGAGAACCGTTGAATGGAATGAAACCAAACATGGCATGAATGTTCCTTATGAGGTGCTGACCAAGTATTGTTACTTTGTAGCCGATCCATAATCCAAGATGGCCGCCAGCGGGGGACTTAGTTTAACATAGAACCCTATGGGAAATGCATACAAATGACTTCTTTTAGTGACCCACTTAATGGAATGAAACCAAACATGGCATGAATATTCCTTATGACGTGCTGACCAAGTGTTGTTACTTTGTAGCCGATCCATCATCCAAGATGGCCGCCAGCGGGGAACTTAGTTTAACATAGGACCCTATGGGAAATGCATACAAATGACTTCTTTTAGAGAACCACTGAATGGAATGAAACTAAATCTGGCATGAATGTTCCTTATGAGGTGCTGACCAAGCGTTGTTACTTTGTAGCCGATCCATCATCCAAGATGGCCGCCAGCGGGGGACTAAGTTTAACATTGGACCCTATGGGAAATGCATACAAATGACTTCTTTTAGAGAACCACTGAATGGAATGTAACAAAACATAGCATGAATGTTCCTTATGAGGTGCTGACCAAGTTTTGTTACTTTGTTGCCGATCCATCATCCAAGATGTTTAGAATTCTATCAGAAAATTGTAAAAAAAATTCTGAATGGTCACAACTTGACCACATATTCAAAAATAATAATAAGATGTCTTCAATAGCTATTGTAAGACTACACTAAGATGACCTGTTTTTAATTTTAAATACTGTGTCAAATTAAACCAATCTTGGTCTCAATCATTATATAATTTTACATAATTTCCAAAATCACATTAGATACAGGTGAGCGACACAGGCTCTTGAGAGCCTCTAGTTATTTTTTCATACATTTTTGAGAGAATGAAGTTGTCAATGCAAAAACAATGAAAAATCCTGAGAAAACCCATTTCCTGCAAATTTTCTAGGCTTTATAGCTCTAAAATGAGCACATTAACCTATACTTTTTTCTTGCTTATTTGTTTACTATTCATATGTTCTGTCAAACTAAAACACCAATTTCAAATCCTATTTATTTCCTATTAGACCAGCGATCATCCTTAACATTATACAGGCAGATTCACTTTAGAATTTATACTCTGCAGATGTATTTCTACTATGCACAAACAAATTTTAAAAGGAAATCATAAGATACAACTGTCTTTATTTCATTTCAAATATAATAACAAATTCGCCAAAGGCTGTTTTGTCATTGTTATTGAAGTTAAGTAACTTGATTTTCTTTTATGGCAATTGCTCAATTTTGACTGGAAACTTTAGATTGAATGTTTGAGTACTCGTGTGACAAAAGTCTGTCTCTATACACAAAAGCCTAAAATGTATAGTGAAAGCTCAAGATCTTCGTATGGATTTTCTGCTGTTTTTTTCCCTGTAAATTTGATATTAAGGCGTAATGATATTCCTTAGCAAATCTCTTCAAAGGATTGTAATGTTGAGAAGCTTGATATATTTTGGTATCCATTTCCTAAACTTTATATTAGTTTGTAACAAATTGTTCAGTAAAGAGGATTACCTAAGAATTAGATAAGGAACTTGTTTAGTTCTGTGAGAAATTTTAATTGGAATTTATATTATTTTTCAGGTGAAATGAAGAAAGCGAAGTGAATGACATTTCTTCTGTCAGTTGAGATTTCCCATTGTTACCGTTGATTGTCAGGTTTTCCTCGACACTGTCAGATTACATCCTGATTGAGCATAAATGGATGAGATTACTACACATAACAAACAATTTACTTCTTTGTTACGGTGCCAGATAAAAACTCCATTACCTGTACAAGTGGTTATTATGACCTAAAGCATTTAGAAAAATGAAAACAGCATTCTTCTTGATTATACTTTGTGGCCATGTCAGGGCATCTGTGGACACGGCTGGACACAATGTGACCTATGACCATCATGATAGTAGTCACCATGGCAACACCAGCAAAGACCATGACGATAATCATACAGCCCACAAAGAGGCCCATGATGGCCATGACGAGCACGGGATACATCTGATATCCATCCACTATGATTACGTATCAACGCCGTTACTGATAGCTGTGTTCTTGTTTTCTGCTGGTATATGTAAATTAGGTAAGATATTTTGTGGAATCAAATATTCATCATCAATAGCACTTATAATCAATGTTGTTTTGCTTATAAAAAAAAATATTTTGACTGTTACATGAGTGGCATGTATCATATGTCCCTCGATGTATGGCACAAAACTGACATTTTATAGTTTAACTTGTTTACATTCAAACTTTGGTAGCTCAAACACAACCGATTGCTCAAACTGTTTTATAAATCCTATCAATTTTCCCTGTATTTTCATATTGAAAAGCCCAAGTTTCTAGAACACTGATTCCATGAAAATTTAAAAATAATTTGTTCCGACAATGATAATATTGTGTATTTTACAAAGGAAAACTCGAACTTGGTTATTAAATGAATTATGCTACCTGATACTTACAGTGTGTGTCTAAAAATCACAGGTTTGATCAAAATATATTAGTCTGACAGGTAAATGTTTGCAGTTTGAAGTAATAAATATGTCATGATTATTGTTAATTCGTGAGTAACGTTTTTAATTTTAATAAAAGCAGCTGTACAAACTCATATTCCGCATGACACTGCCTCTGTAGCAGCATTTTAGCATATTCTTTTTTTACCTCTGAAAGGTGCTTAGGGTGTTGATCTCCCTTTATAATACAATACAGCTATTTCTCGTCCCAATCAGTTGGTGTCAATGGAGCATCTCAAATTTGACATTTTTGCTTATATGCACTGAGGTTTACTATTCAATAATACAGTCATGGTCGCATCCCTTATCCAATAAAAGGCCATCGTACTCATATTAGTAAAAGAAGATGATGCAAATTTTGCCATGAAGTGTTATACATAGACTTGCCACAAGTCTCTCCGTAAGTTTTGATCCCTTTAAAAATTATTTACTATGAAAATGTACAGAATACGATCAAATACTTGTTTATTATCCAACTGCAGTATTGCAATGTTATACATTGAACAGTAACTAACAGCTAAGAGGGTCAGGACAGATTTATGACTGTAATTTTAAGAACAAATGTTCTATTATGCAGAGTATGGACAACTGTTATTGTTAAGTTGTTTATATTATTGATAGCTTTTAAAGAAATCTTTTATCCACTTTCATTGAATCAAAGGATTCTCTATGTACCTTGTTGATACTATAACGATCAATAAACATTTTTAAAAATCTGGTTCTATCTCTGTACAGTAAAGTGAAGTGATCTGTTTATAATGCATTGCAAAAAATATCCATGTAATGGTGTTTTCGCCAGTTTTAAGCAGTCACAGTAGAAATTTTTGTTTTTATTTTGTTTTTTGTTCTAACTTGTCTGTGCATTTACTCAGTCCAAAGCATATTATGTGACATCTGTACATGGATGTGTCAGAAGCTTAGACAGAGTACCAGCACTTCTAGTACTGTTCTTCATCATAAAGTTACAATGAGATATTCAACACAGAGAAAATCTTTCACCTACTTGGTTGCAAATACATTGATATTTCATTATACTTAATGTGACATTTTTTGTCAGATTTACTTGACTTTTATTGATAGGAATAAGTTGACATTTTTTTTTGCAGTTTAATAATGTGTAGTTGGTACTGCATTGTTTTCTTGTTCGTAAATTTCAGTATACGAAAGAACAGCAACTTTTCCCCAAAAATTCCTGACATTTTAGACTGATTGAATGTATCAGGGTACTGTTTCACTATAAGTTGGAAGAGTTACAACTTACCCCAAATCCTTTGAATATATACAAGATACGACCCTGCAGTACCGCGGACAATAATTTATCATGTAATTCTTACAAATGTCACAGATCTTCCGTACAATGTAATGGCAATGACCATAGTAATTACTGTAAATTCGGAAATTATTGCCATGTTTTTATTATTGCGAAAAATGCATCAGGGTTGTAATCGCAATAATTTAAATTCGCATTTTGGAATTTTGTATATGAATGAAGCCTGATTTTGCTTAATATCGCAAAAATTAAAATCGCATTTTGGTCTAAAATGACAAGATCGCAATAATAGATGCGCGCAATAATTTCTGAATTTATATTATTGGCAAACTTTGGAAACGTAATACATTTATTTTCATGGATGCCGAATACAAATAACGTAGTGTGTTTCAATTTGACAAAGATAGATCTACATAACCCCTGCTTTAAACTTTTGGTTAAAAAGAATTGTATTTCATGGTCATGGTCTATTATGGTTAATTTGGGATTGATTAAATGTTAAGGTTTTATGGTGTAAGGGATTTTCAGATCTTTCACATATTATTTATATTATCGGCAATTTTTGGAAACGTAATACACTTATTTTCATGGATGCCGAATACAAATACCGTAGTGTGTTTCAATTTGACAAAGATAGATCTACATAACCCCTGCTTTAAACTTTTGGTTAAAAAGAATTGTATTTCATGGTCATGGTCTATTATGGTCAATTTGGGATTGATTAAATGTTAAGTTTTATGGTGTAAGGGATTTTCAGATCTTTCACAAGATCAACTTTTGGTTATTAATAAAGACGAAAATCATTAACCAATGGAGTTATACTTAGCACACATAACATCACCCGTATCTTCATGTTTTTGTAGGAGTTACTACACTTTTCTATACACATGCATATGGAATATTTCACCCTGAACTAAAACATTCTTAGTATAATTCCTTGTCATTTAATGATGATATTGTTAACTTGAGTTTTTCTGATAATTGGTCTTCAAGAGTTCTGTAATGTTTGAACCAGTCTTGGTACAGTGTACATCTTCTTCATGAATTAGTAACTGCCACTGATGTCAGAGGTTGATATAATGTTTTACCAATACCTAGAATTTACTTTTATGGGGGAATAAATTTCACAGAGTAACCAGCATATCTAGTTGAGCATGAAATATTCTAAAAAAAATTCTAATCACTTCTTGCTAAAGCTTTTTATAAAGGGAGAAAATTGGGGTTTTTTCCCAAAAACACATTTATCTGTATGATGAAATGCATTTTTTTTCCTTTAGGTTTCCATCATGCAGATTTTCTGTCTTCAAGAGTTCCTGAATCATGGTAAGTTGTATGAATAACATATTATTAAACTGAGCCACAGAATTGAGTTTGTTTCTTTGTAAACAACAACAAAATTAAATCTAGAAATAACACATAGATTTACTATCAGTAATCTGAATCAAAGTTCATTATATTGTCAGTAAGTAAAAGTAAATACAGCCCAACTTGCTTTTAAGGCAACTCTGTATAGAAAACGTTAGTCTATCATATAGTATTATTGTGTAAGGTTTCCCATATTGGCTTAGTTATTGGTCTGAGGCAAGCCATATAAGACTGAGGCAAAGCTGAAGTCCAATATGATTAGCCAAGGACCAAAAACTAAGCCAATATGTTATATTGACTAGTCAATACAGCATATTGGACGGGTATGTGTTGTTATGGCATACTTTGACATTTTATATTGTATTGACAGGTTTTATCATATTTAGGCTTATATTCTATTGTTAGTCAATACAGTGGGATATAGGTGGTTGGTCGTAACAATTAGTGATTGCTAGTCTGTCACCAGTGAGGTTTTGTGTTCAAATCAGCAGGATTGTTGTTCGACTCTGATCTTAATTGACAAGCATTGCCAATTCTGTTATAGCTTGTGTTTTCTTCAGGCTCTCTGATAATAATCAGTGATCACCGTAATATACCATAGCAAATTGTGGTGAAAGTGATGTAAACCTCCAACCAACCAACATTCCTGACATGACCATGGTTACAAAAATAACCTGTGAATTTTCAACATTTTTTTCCTTATTCCTTAGATGTCCATTATACAAAGGGATGACTTTACATAAAGAAAAAGAGTGAATTCTTGAATAAAAAAATATTTTTTAACAAAAACTGTAGAAGTGGCTAACACTTGTAAATAATGCCTAATCTGTATACAAAATACTTTTGAAACTGATTAAAGACAGTTAGCTGTTAATAAAGATAGATGTCCTTTTCACAACATATAAATTGATATTGATATACTACAGGGGAACACAGAATTACACTAATGGATGTAGATTGTTCCCGTTTTACGGCAAAATGAATAGCGAATGACTTCTTAATTGTACTATCAGGAAATCGTGTTAGCATTATAAATTGCTTTTGGGTGAAATGCATTATAAAAACCTTTTGGTAGGCGACAGTGATAAGTCTTTCATGAGCTGCACATTGGAAAGCACATCCATAATGACAAAAGATATTGAGAAGTGTTATAGTATCATTATCTTAATTTCTGTTGCAATAAAGATCATTTGTAAATTGGAATGATATAATAAGTTGTATTTACAGACTTAGTGATAAGCACCTGGCAATTATGAATATATAATAAGAAATAATTTGTTTTTAGACAGTTCTTCTTTGGTATTTTTTCTTTTAGTCTTATGTTTAAGCCTAATGAGAAATATTAATAAGTTGTCTCCTGTAACCAAGTCATCTAGGGAATATTCTAAATTACTGTTCCTTTTCCCCTTTAGGAAAAAAGGGAGATAATTGTCTCCTACAGGTAATGTGGTTAGTGGAGATATATAACTATTTTTTAAACCAGTTTGATAATCATTATTGCAATTCTATTAGTGAAACAATGACTTTTTAGCTCACCTGACGTGAAGGTGGGCTATTGTCATCACTTTGAATCCTTACATCTGTTCACATTTTGAACTTCTAGAGAACTGCTGAATAGATTGAAACAAAACATGGCACAAATGTTTCTTACAAAGTGCTGACCCAGTGGTGTTACTTTGGTGCTGATGCAACATACAACATAGCTGCCAGCTTGGGACTTGGTTTAACATAGGACCCTATGGGAATTAATATACAAATCGCTTCTTCTTGAAAATTACTGAATAGATTGAAACCAAACATAGCAAATCTCAAATTCCTTTCACAATTACAGATACACCATGATTCCAGTTATACAGATTTTGAGCTCATTAACAACAAAAATGTTAACATACCATTTCCTGGAACACATGGTTATCAAGGAATATGATTTTGAACAGGAAGATATATTTATGTTTGTAGAAACAGGATGATACAAAGTAAAAATTCGGAGATTAAAATAAGACAAAAGAAATTCAAAGAAACCGTGCTTTTATTTTACCATACGTTTTTCCTTTGATGTTAAGCAGCAGCTTTTACCTGTCTTTGTTCATTGGATACTGCAATTCAATTCTTCAAATGTAGACTTCCATTGAATAAATTGTTTATAAGATTGGAAATAAAACCTTCGTTAAGAATTCCTATAACTACTGTTAAATTAAGTTGTTTAAAGATCAAAAGGGAAAAGATCATGCATCAGTTAATGTGGAAGCATTATATTTTGTTTGATACTTGAGGGTATTGGGACATTTAAAAAATGTCTTGAGTGCTATATCCTTTATTTTGTTTTCTATATATACATTTAAATTCTGAATTGTATTTCAGGCTACATAAAAATAACTTCTTTGATACCAATTTTGATGCACAAGATGTGCACATTTCGTCGATTTACGACTCATAAGTTGTGCTCAATGCCTGACATGTTGAAAACCAAAACTATAATTTAAAAAGTTAAAGAGCAATTCAAAATGACCAAAAGGAGTAAAGCCAAAACCATCTAAGGACATAGCTATGCACGAGAGAGATACTCCTTAAAATTATTTTTAATGTAAATTGTTTTGTTGATATTAGACTCCTTTTATCAGTTCCTATGCAGAATACTTATTGATGGAGATTCCGGTCCAGAATTTTATATTACTTTTGTTCAGTCTACTGTGCTTAGTAACACAAACAATTCGGATAAACTTTTAGTTCAGGATTTGATCAAAAGTTGTACATAATGGGATGTGTTAATTAATAGTTTGTGAGTGCACGAATTATTAAATTCTTTGATTTTTATGCACATTTTTGTGATTTATGACTCATCAGTTGTGGTCACGCCTAAAATATTGAAAGCCAAAACAGTTACGAAAAAACAAAAGTTTAAGAGCAAATTTCAAAATGCCTAAATGACCAAAAGTGTAGACCCAAAACCATTCAAGAAACAGAGCTATATGCACTAGGGAGATACACAATGGTGATAACAAATTCTTTGATATAAGTTTTGAAACACAAATCCAGAATTTATATGATTTTAATAAATTATTTCTACTCAGTTTCATAGATGTGCAGGCAGGAAATAAGAATCTATTAATTAGTTCTCTGTGGTCTTAAAATGTAAATTTAAATGCTTGCCTGGAAGTTCAAACAGTTATCCAAATTATTTACTTCCCAATACCACGTAGCCAGGGAAGATAATTGTTAATTATATTCCTTTGTTTTAAGTGCTAAAGGGTGATTGTTTTTATTATCTCCCATTGGTAACTTGGGTAAGGGGAGGTAACTGTCTAATATTTTTTCATTTATATAGTCACCTGATTTTTGTGTTGTAGTTAATGAGTGACCGTCTATCATAAAATCAATTTATATTCTGAATAATGTATGGGTACTCAATTTAAAGTACATTTTGCTAAAAAAAAATTAAATATTTAAAATTGATACAAGTTAATTTATATGTTGATCAGGAGTTTAAAATGATGCATAAATTTGAATAGAAAAGTACATACAGACTTATTTTGCAATAAAACAGGATAAATCTTGTATTGATTTAGCATCATCCTGTAAATTGCATAATAATTCGAACAATAATCAGTTCAGATCAAAATCAAAGTTTTTTAATGAGAAGATAATAAGAGATAGAGCATGTCTAGACATGGATTAACTAGTTTTTTATGCTAATAAAGAAATAATTTAACAATAAAATGTAAAATCGGTAGACTTTCTGAGCAGAATGAACATAAAATAGCAACATTGTGTTTACAGCTGGCCTTTAAAGGTGTTATTACAGATGATTAGAAAACACCGATGTGTGTCAAACCGCTAACAAATCTGCTTAATTGGTTTGTTTATTATTGGAAACGTGAGATGTTTTTGTTTTCTAATTACTTCTGGCCTTTTCATCATTTTATTTTGTTGGGAATTAATTCAGATAAACATTTGTTACTTATTGATATATAAATTGGTCAAGGATATATATGTAAATGCGTAGAATTAATAATGTCTGCCCTTATACCAGGAAGCCTTGAGCTGTGTATTTTAGAAATAAATGCATTGGCTTAAAACTTCCAAACAAAATCTATTGCTCAATTGTTTCATTAACTGAATTTGATGTATTCTTTCTTTGTGAAAAAAACATCTGGGTCTTACTTCCAAAGTGAAAGCAAAAATCTGAAGTCGGTCAGCATCAGTAAGATTTTGTTTCTGTATTATAATGGACTGCAAATAAGCTACAGAGGACAAGACTTTAATTTGCAAATCAAAGTCCGGGACTTAGTTGAAGAGTGGTGTCGGCATTAGGGGACATGTGGAAGAGTGGTGTCATCCTGAGTTGACAAGTGGTCTAGTTATTATGTCGTAAGGTTCAGTTATGATCACCAGTAAGGTCAACACTGAGGTTGTAGTTTGAATACAACTTGTGGCGAGGTTCGATCAACTCTGATTGTAATTTACTAGCATTACTAGTTTTCTTGCTGAAGGTTCCAAGTTCTTTCTGGATACTCTAGCTTCCTCAACCAATAAAAACTGACTACAGTGGAACTCCCTTAAACCGGCCCCTCTGAAAACCAGATTCCTCTGCAAACCGAACGATTTCCTTTGGTCCGGAATTTACACCTATGTCTTCAAGTAAATAAATCCTCCAAAAACCGGCCGCTCTGAATTCCGAATACCGGAGATAATTTCCGGTCCAAAACATATATATTCCTGTGAAATACACCTCTAAAAACCGGCTGAACTCTAACTCTCTTCGTTGTGTAGCGTATTTTAAACAAAGCCTCATTAATGTGTACAGGAAAAACTTTGTTCTAATAAAGGATTTTAACTTGCCATTTTACCAAAAACTAACGACGAAGCTTAAAGACTAAGATTTGGTAGCAGTTATTGAAGAAACAATGCAAATGTAGTAAATATGTAATTTTCATGCCTTCCAATATTTCAATTAATTTACTATCGGTCAGATTGCAGTACAGTCCGGAACCTCTTAAAACCGGCACCTCTGAAAACCGGCCAATTTCTACAGTGCCGTAGCTGTTCGGTTTACAGAGGTTCCACTGTATCATGATATGGCCATATTGAAAGGGGTATATAACCCAATAAACCAGTAGCCAATATGTACTTAAGGACACTATACATTGTACTAAGGTTGAAACTGAAGAAATAAACTTGAAAGGTTGCCTTAATTGGAAATTTTCTCTTACTATGTACAGTTTATTGTACAGCTATTGTTACAGATAATTTTACCGTCTCGTCGATCATAGCTTTTCTTTCATCAGTGTCTTTAATTTGTTGGTGTAATCTTATTGCTTTCTTATGGATCTTTTCATCAGATTATTATTGGAATGAGATGCAATCGACAAAGCGTTTTTAGAGGAGCTTTTTGATTAGGAGATATTATATTGATTAAAGACTATTGCCATGGTATTGTCATCTGCTCAGATAAAATGAGAGTACCAGCAGTTTTGCTGTTGTGATGATACTGTAAAAGACATAACGAAGTGCTTAATCAAAATATCACATAAAGAAAAATTAACTTTGTGAAAGTGGTATAAGTTTTGTTAAGAATAAAAACAACTTAATTAAATTACACACTGTATACTTAGTGAAGACATAAGGTACTATCTGACTGCTTTTTTATAGCAGTTTTTACCTGCATTGCCAATTGAAACTGGCAATGTGGGAATCTATTCAACCCTGACTGTAACGTGTTCTTATTCTTAAACAACCAGTTACTTTTAAAAATAACATTGCAAACATTGTTAGACGCTCCAAATCATATCTGGGTTCCTAACTCGCCATTGCTTACCATAGTTATATTGAGGGGACCAACATGGACTCGGAAACCCAGATGGAGGACGACATCCTTATATGATAGAAGGGACTGTTTCAGTTAACACCTAATACATATACAATATATATATACGTACATTGTCAGGAAATATACATTTTATTTGTAGGAGCCTTAGAAACAGGTAGAAATGCTTGGTTTACCCAGCATTAAATCTCACCTGTTTTCTAGCAAGTATAAATAAAATGTATTATTTGAATTGTTATTAAAAGACATGAAAAATACTGTGAACACAATACAAACTTTTGTTACAAGTGAAGACAAGGGTACCAGAAGTTGATATTTCAATTCTTCTATTGCTTGTATGACAAAAACAGATTATACATTTGTTAGGTATGGATTTGTAAACATGGTAAAGAAGGAAAGAATTGACCTAATACAGATATAAAGATAAAAGTCTGTTATAATGTGAGAAATCATTATACCCTGCTGCAAAGGAGAGGGGGTAACGTTTTACCCTTGGGGTTCCGTCTGTCTCTCCGTAACAAACTTTTTCATCACACTTTTCTCATCACAGCCACTTGAAATTGCAATTTTTAGTTTAGGTGTAAAACTTTTGTCACAAGCCTTCTATAGGTACGCCACATCTTGGGATAGATTTCCGGATGAAGGCGACATTGACTTCCTGTTTGAAGACTTCCTTTATTTTTAGACCTTATCAAAAAGCAGGGGTATCGCTATTGAGCAATGGCAAACAGTATATCTTGTTGTAATGATACTTATAGTACAAATGCTATATATGACTTTTCTTTGTTTTCAGCTTGCTAATTATCCTGGGAATCATCGTTGGTGCTATTTTAAGGTAGGCAAGAATTTGACAGTTGTGTATACATGTATATATATTCATTTAAGAATTGAAGAACTTAATATTGAAGAGGTAATTCAAGATTGTAGTATTTAAAACAAATTATCAGTGTTGAAGGGGCTGTGAAATATAAAAAATTTTGAGATATTTTAAGAAAATATTTTTTATTTGGGACCAACAAATTTTGGATATGATAGAAAGGATTTAGGTGTAGAATACTACATAACTCACCTTCTTTTCTGTCAAATTCAAATAAGTCTCCCTACCATGTTTCCTCCATCCTTTGTAGGGTCAGAATTAAATCCTTAAATCAAAAAATTCCATTAGGGATATATCATATTGTTGTTTATAGATGACTATTTGTGAAATTATCTTGCAGATACTCTATAAAAGACAACGGGAAAGCTCCGGGAATGAATTCAGAGTTGTTTTTCCTTTATCTACTTCCCCCGTAAGTATTTATAGAGCTGAGAAATCATTGAAATGGTTTGCTGGTTAAGTTTTGAGTTTTAGGTCAGATTTTTTAAATGTTTTAGAAATTTTCAGGCTGCATTTTCAAATGATGTGAAAACTGAAGGAAATTTCTGGACAAAAACAGTTGAGATGTTACAATATATGTGTTCATATGATCCTACTTTTTAATGATATTCTTTCATGATATAAAAAATGACTGAAACATTCGGGTACTAAATTAACATTATTGCATCACAGTGTATTACACTGGGAAATTTTTATGCCCCCGCAACTAAAAGTTAAGGGGCATATTGTTTTACCCCTGTCTGTCCACCTATCCTTCCGTCCGTCTGCCCCATTATGGGTATATAGCTATTCCGCATAACTCCTCCTACAGTTTGAATCCTAGGAATTTTTCACTTTGCTGTCTGTTTGTACATATATCGAAGATGTGCATGTGGTCAGGGTTTTGATTTTTATTAATATTTGCTCTTTTGGGAGATAGTTGAACTTTGTCATTTTTTGGAGTATTTACTTGCATAAGAGGAGCGTTTCCGGATAACTCCTCCTACAGTTTGAATGCTAGAACATTTTCACTTTGCTGGCTGTTTGTACATATATTGAAGGTGTGCATGTGGTCAGGGTTTTGATTTTATCTTAAAAATAGATGCTGATTAAGGAGCTACCATTTGATCCGAACCTTTGACCTATGTGCTCCCATGCTCAATTTTGTGTATTTTAAAATAACACTGCATCTGCGGGGGCATCAATTGTGTCTCCCAGAGGCAATAATATCTCAAAGAAAGTCCTACATTGACTTTGTTATAATACAGTTACTTCAGAGTGGAATGCGGAGGCATCACTTTGTCTAGTTTTTTTTGTTTTTTATCAGATTTTTGAAAATGCTGCTATATATAGTCATAGAAACTTAATTCCTGACACTATTTATTAATTTAAGAACTTTTCAGTTAATTTTTTAATGATTTTTTCAAATTCAAAAGATTTTAACTTGATATCTATACATGTATTATAAGGACAGAATTATTGACAATCTTTAAATTCTTAATTACTCTGATATGCTTGTTGATGTCAGGTTCTTATCCATGTTATCATAGCAGGACATGCATATTGTTTTTCCATAATCAATAGTTTTATTCATAAAGGACGGATATTGGTTAAAATTACATAATTAAAACATGATTAGAAAATGTATAGCTCATTCCAGTCACTGCACAGTTAATGGATGTAGTCATTATGGCCAAGAAATGAAATACCTGTGATTCTCTTAACATGTTATAAAACGTTTGGGTTAGTAGATAGAAATAATTTAACGGGTTTTAAAGGGAAGAAAAATTCCAAGTTTCATAGTGTTTTACTGAAAACGTCAAGGAAGGGTTAAGATAGATTTAAAGTAGTTATAGTCAGGCTAGTGAAAATATAGTTTTTTTTTTTTGCTAACTTACAAATTTCAGGTTTAAAATACAGGTAACCATCTCTATCATAAATCACTTGCAAACTGGAATCCTGTCAGGGGCCTCAGTGGCCGAGTGGTCTAGGTATTTTGCCAGGACTATTAATGATCATTAGCCTGTCAACACTGAGGGGGGGTGTGTTAGATTCCGATCTTAATTGACAAGGATTGGCAATTTTCCTACCGAAGGTCAGTGGTTCTCCGGATACTCCTCCCTCGACCAATAAAAACTTGCCGCCGCCGCGAAATAGCCAAAATGTGCTGAAAACGGCATATAACCCCAAATAAACAAACAGAACTGAAGTCTTGTACAAATGTATTATAATATCTAATTAATATACTATAATGATGGAATCTCTGTAAACCAAACATCTTTCTTATTTGAACAAAATCTTAGTTACTGTAGTGTTACAAACAGTTTGAGTTTTTTTTTTTTTTTGTGACATTCAATACACTGTAGAATATTGAATTTTTTAAATTTTATATGATTTCATTTAGAATAAACACAAAAAAATTGTACAATATTTTTCAGAACCAATAGATTTTTGAATGATAATAAGAAAGATGAAGAAAATGACTGTTTTTTGTTATTTACAGTATAATATTGGAGTCTGCTTGGAGTTTACATGATCGTACATTTTTTGACAACGTAGGAACCATACTTATTTATGCAGTTATAGTGAGTATGTCATCACTCTCTAGTCATATTATTGGTGTTGTCCTATATAACCAAGCTGTTATATCTCTGTTATCCAAATACAGATATGCACCAAACCTGGCCATCATCTATCAACCCTCTGTTTCCAGAAAAATATTCTGTATTTCTGCATGTCAGCTGTTACACAATATCCACTAGGAGATCAATGCATGAAAAACAAATATAGGAAAAAGAGTATATTTGTACGGTAGGAATTTTTATAAAAACTTGAAATTTTGCAAAATTTAACTAATGGAGAAACAAAACTGGTCGGAAAGAACAAGATATTGAAGTTATGAATAATATGATAACTTTAATTGTCAAATGAACTGCCAGTAGAGGGTGACATGAAATAATTTAATTTGAATTGTAACAGACAGTTTGATTGGTATTTAATGGTGAGCATGTTAGTTTATATAGTATAATCTACTTTGGGTACCGTGACATCAACACCGTATTACAGTCGAACTTCGGTAGCTCTAACTCGGATTGCATGAACACCACTGATGGCTCGAACCATTTAAAAATTCCTGTCAATTTTCCCTTTATATAAGTGTTGAAAAAGCCCTGGTTTCTCGAACACCAATTTCTCGAAAAGTCAAACAAAAATTTTGGTCCCAACAATTACAAAATAGTGTATTTTACCATTGAAAACTCGAAATTGATAATTAAATGGACAATACTTACAGGGGTGCACCTAACAATCACAAAGTTTAATACAAATAGATGAGTCTGATAGGTAAATATTTACTGTTCAATGTAATAAAGATGTCACGATAAATGTTGACTAGTGATTAACCTGTTAAATTAAGAAATTTTTCATTGTTATGATCAGCTATACCAACACGTATACTTATGGTGGTTCTGACAATTTTTCGTACTTGAATGAACCGGTAACTCGAACAGATTTTGACGGTCCCTTGGAGTTCGAGCCATCAAAGTTCTACTGTACTTCGCATTCCGCAATTAAATATTGTTGAGTTCTATAAGTTATTATACCCCATGCAATGAAGTTTCGGAGGGATAATGTTTTTTACCCGTCCGTCAGTCCTATTCTTGTGAAGGCAACTCCTCTAAAACCACACAACAGAATTTCATGAAACTTTGTAGTTAATAAGGACATACTATGTAGATGTGCATTTCGACAGGAGATTTTGATTTAATTTTTTTTCTAGGAACTTAGAATTTTGGCCTAAATATACTACTGCAACAGTTTGTCAAACAACTTCTCTGAAACCAGACAATGGAGTTTCAGGAAACTGTAGATAATGAGGACATACTATGTAGATGTGCATATCCAAAAGATTTTTTTATCAGTTGACTTTTGTTGTCTTTGAACTTAAGAATCTGGTGATATTTTGTTTGCCCAGTGACAGTGTAGGGGCGTTGGGTATGTGAGCGTGCTCACAAAGGTTCTTTCATTCAAAGTAGTGAAAGAAACTTATGATAATAAATTTCAAAACTCATGAACCCACAAGTAACAAACTCGCAAGTCCCTTGTCTTCAGTTCCACAGCATGAATATATGGCTTATAAGCGAGTAGAAATGGTATCAAAGGTCTGTTTATTGATCTTTAATCTTAATTAAGAGGGAGGGGGGGGTTTACTGTTGTGTTATTGAGAGGACATTGAACAATGTTGAAAATATCGAAAAATGATGTAGCTTAAAACGGTTTCAATATGCAGTGAGAAGAAGTCTCTTGGTTGGGACTTTTCATTTACCAGAAAGAGGAGAAATAATCATTATGGGGATTAATGTTTTGTTTTCCTTTTAATGAACAAATAAATTAATTTTATTGCAAAAGAAACACTGGGCAGTTATGTACACAAAACAATGTGAAGTAAACATTAGGACACTATTATATTTAGATATTAATTTAGATAGGAAAAGAAAGAGCATTTTTCGTTTTGTTTGTTTTCAAATTAAATACCATCAGAAATATTTAATGGCCTAAATTTAACATTCTAATGCTTTTTCGTGCTGATTATCCAGAATTTACTGAGAAAAGCCACAATCACTAGCTGCAAGATATCATATATTACAGTTCTGAAAATATTACAGAGCTTTTGTAAGACAACACAACAGGAAATGTTCCCAATGGTAAACACACTGAGATGTAAACACTGTTATTCATTGATAACATAACAAATATAGCAACCATTAGTATGAGTAAAATAATGAATTCATTATCGATGGTATCCTCACATTGACAAACTGTGAAAATAACGGGACATAACAATTATCTCTCGCTTAAATGCATTGTTAAGAATAATTAACACATCCACATCACAGTAATCAGATGGTTATTTACTAATGGTTATCTTTATTATTTTAGGGAACTGTGCTGAATTGTTTTTTAATAGGTATGTATCAGATAGGGCGTGTAAATGTATCCAGTTAGATCAATAAAATATTAACAAGTTTTCATTGAACGAGTCTGTACTGAAGTATAGGCAAACAAAAAAAAAGGTCCAAATAAAAATATACATGTAAAGGATTTCACTACAGACACTAGCTAATTTTTTTGTACCTATCTTAAGGTTAGAAAAAAAGTTCCTCCCATATAGAAGGTAAAAAATGAGAAAAATAACAAAAAAATACCTTCTATTTGGCCTGGGCATTGCATTGCAATTCAGAGGTTAATTGGGAGGTAACTTACAGTCTTGAAGTACAAGCAAAAGTACAACAGAGAAAAAAGACGTATCCCTTGTGTACTAGACTTGTTAAATATATAAAGAAAAACATGTCAAATAAGTTGGATATTAATAAATTATATTAAAAATATAAGTATGATTACTTTACACATAAACAATTGATGAAATGTGTGATGACACCTGAGGTGTAAAGTGTCACTTCTGGTTTCAAAAAAAAGTAAAAAAAGGTTTTATTCAAAATCTTTTCTCCCACACTAGATTGGAAGAAAAAAAACACTATTGTATTTTAATATATGCTGGTATCAGTTTGCAATACGCAGTCGCAAACTTGTTTCGCAATGCGAACCATCAAATCCACAATTGATGATATCAAATATTAAAATATAATGAAGTTATGGCCTGAATGTGATAAGTCTACAACGGAATCTGAGAAATACAGAAAGACTATACTGTACAACTTTCAACCCAGGGCATTTGCCGGCGATGTGTCACAATCCCTTAAAGGTCTTATAAAATGTTTCAATGAAATTATAATGAAACAACAAAATATTTAACACAATACTGTTGTATAAACTATTAGATAAAGGAACAAAAAATTACTTATACTTCAAAAACAAGGACGTATGAAGCTTTCATTTTTTGCTCAGATAGTTCCTGAAACAGTCTCCTTTTAGAATATAAAATATTTCTGAAATCCTTATTTATTTTTTAATTCACTGATTGGTAAATATCCTAAACCAAGTAATAGGTGATTTGAATGACTGTTGTTTTGCTCTCATCTTTATCTGGTAATGACATGAATTACCCTGGATAAAATGCATATCAGCTTATCTGAGTTCATGAAATTTTGTACTCTAGGCTGATTGATAGACAGAAAAGATTATGTTGCTTTAAAATTCTGAATTGAATTCACTTGTAATTAACAACTTACATTCAGTGTTCTCCCCAGGCCCTTTAAGGATCATGGTAATATGATGCTATCCTGATCAAATGTGATATGCTATCAGAAATGATTTTATATAGACTTTACTATAAATGTGATGCTATAATTTTAATAAACCTAAGATGCTATTTGAAATTTCTGGGGAGAACACTGCTTACATTAAATAGTTTGACCTTCATTATATTGTTGGAAAGAAATTGGACCATGATATATTGTCAATTCTATTTATACCCTCCTCAAGCAATTTTTTTAAGGGGTATATAGGAATCACCCTGTCCATCCATCCATCTGTCTGTCTGTCTGTCTGTCTCAGTCCATATGTCTAGTAAGCGCAACTCCTCCTAAACTGTTCAATGGATTTTGATGAAACTTTACATTAAGGTTGGACATCATATGTAGATGTTCATGAAGCAAGATAATTATCGCAGGATGCTTGCAAATGGAGATAATTCAACATAAAGTTGTAACATGTTTAAAGCTTGTACATACAACTCCTAGTATTGCATGATGGGGGTACCAATCAGTAAGGTCACTCACAGTTCTAGCTGTCTTTTGCTGTTTACAGGTCCAACTTTGTATGGCTTAGCTTCCGCTGGTGCTATGGGCAACATAAACATTGAGATGATACAGTGCCTTGTTTTTAGTGCCATTATTGTTGCTGTGGACCCGGTCGCTGTAAGTTTAAAATTATATTTTCTGTATGATGTGAAGTACCTGCCATGATTTTTAAACTGTCTTATGGAATAAACTAATGGCAAAATTTCCACCTCTCAAATTTATTGGTTTTAAAAAGTCTAAAACAAACAGACATGATTTTTTCCCATTTTAAAAAAGAATTCTGTTTTAATTGTAATCCAGATTTTCCTGTTACAGTCTCTTTATTTTATAGAGCCACATTGCTCTGGGTACACATTTCCATTTTTAGCTCAGCTGGCCTGTAGGCCATCTGAGCTTATGTCATCACTTTGCGTCTGTTTCCTTCATCTGTAAACTTTTCACTTTTTTATCTTCTCCTTTGAAAACTTGGCGGATTGTATCCAAACTTGGTAGAAATGATGTATTGAAGGACCTCTACAAACGATCCCCATTGGTTCTGGTTGGGTGAACAACATGGACACCAGAGGCCATCTTTGATTTTTATTGGCAATTTTCAAAAATCTTCTCCTGAAACTACATTATGAAATGTTTTGAAACTTTGCAGGATTGATGACAGCAATACCCTCTACAAACGATCCACTTTTTGGTTGAGATTCATCCCTTCAACCAACAGCTGTGGCTGTTCAAAGTTTCGATTGAAACAATATAGGAAAAGATTTTTTTATCAACTGCTAAGGAACTAATTGTCAGATTGTAACTAAATTTGCTAGGAATTATGAATGGAAGGACCTCTGCTAAAGTTCCACCATTGGTTCCAGGTGGATGAATAATATGTCCAACAGAGGCCATCTTTGATATTAATTGGCCAATTTTCAAAAATCTTCTTCTCTGAAACTACATTATGAAATGTCTTGTAACTTTGCAGGATTGATGACAACAATACTCTCTACAAACAGTCCACTCTTGGTTGAGATTCATCCCTTGTGGCTGTTCAAAGTTTCCATTGAAACCATATGGGAAAGGACTTTTTGGTCATTTGCTCAGGAACTAATGGGCAGACTGTAACCAAAGTTGGCAGGAATCTCATATTGAAGGACAGATGCAAATAATCCACCGTTTGTGGTCAAAGGTCAAATATCAAAGTTACTTTGACATTTTGAATTTCTTTAACAGCTTTGGAGATACAATAAGAGCTTACATTTTCAAATTATCTAATAAAAGCCAGGTGAGTGATAAAGTCTCACCTAAGCCTCTAGTTTCTTTTTCTGACTGGCAAAATCATCCCAGATTACAAGACGGTAAAAAATTACAGATAATTACCCATGCATATATTTGAAAATATTATATGATAATGAAGTGATAACTGATGTGTTACTTCACCATGAAAACCAATTTCCTGATTTCGTTTTGACACTTAGTAGAAGTATAATCATACGTCTATCACGGTAAATGTCTATAAAGAATCCCTGGACATTGACATTAGGTTTCCTGTTATTTTGGTGTCAGACATAACAGTGGTTTAGACGTAATGATTATGTAATATTAGCCGAGAGTGAAAACATGTTTTATTGGTTTATAACATATGAAAATTTTACCTGTAATGTCTTTTATTGCTTGTGTAAAATGATATTCACTGAAACTTCTATAAGCCATCCACCATTTGGACGAAACAAATGTCCAGTTTAAAAGGCAGCCAGAAAACTGAGGTTCAATTTACAAAGATGAAACATATGGACCAAAAATAATGGCCAGTATACATTTTTAGAAGTTTTGCTTTACCTTTTAAGAAGAAATTCTATTTCTTGGCAAGATTATTTGATGTGCCTAGCAAGACAATGCATCTTAATAGTAAAGGGGTTTGCTATACAATATAAACTAGCCATCTTAACCTTGAATTCGGTGTGAGATTTTTCTTCATTACGAAAACCTCCCTGTGACTTAACAGCAATAAAAGCCGTTGTTCCTTTGCTAAAACTTTTGTCATGCATATAAATATAGGAATTTGTGTCAAAAATTAATCTTATATCACATTGTTTCATGGATTGAAAATAGAAACAAGCTCATTGGGGTCTCAGAAATATGCCTCTAGCTTTAGATAAAAATTTGGTCAAGTATTTATTGAAATGATAATTCTCAACATCAGTTAATGTTTGACCAATGGTGATTCATTTTTGGCAAAAAGAATCAAATAAATATTTAATGTGTGATTGTTTCCAGGTTCTTGCCATTTTCCAAGAGATTGGTGTAAACAATGTTTTATACTTCCTGGTTTTTGGAGAGTCGTTATTGAATGGTAAGTCTAAAAATTTGGTGAATTTTGACAATACATGTTTTGTAAGACAAGGTTATAGTTTTTTTTTTTAAAGAGATTGTAAATATTATATCTAGATGTTTCATCGAAATGGATTTGAGAGACTGAGTACAGTACAGTAATGATAATCAGTGATAATTCATTGCCTTATATTTGCATTTTAAAAATCCATGTTATTTCATATTCCTAATGAAGAGAATCAGCAGTAATGACAATATATAGTTTACAGTGATATTTGTGTTGGAAATCTGGAAAATTTAGAGAAATTCATATTATTGGTATATTATAACCACCTTTGACACACCGTCCCCTCCAGGTGTCTAGATTTTGTTTTTAAGGGTAAAATAAAAGTGATATATAAGTGAAAGGTGCCAGTTGTTCTGCAGTTTAATAGATAACTTACTCATTATAAATGTATCATAATAAAAAAGATACCTCAGATAATTTATAACTCTTGTAAAATATCTAAATGTCAGTTTTACAATTGTGCTCCTCTTTTAACATGATCAGGTTAACCCAATATGTTCATTTTTGATAAAACACATTATTAGTGTTGAATATTTGTAAAAATATTGTCATATTTCCAATAACAGACAGTTGTAGTAGTTATCAGATGTAACTACAGACTGTAAAATGATATTTGCATGATAACAACAATTTACATCTGAGCGACATTTGATTTATAGCTCGACAGATTGAGATATCTCATGTCTGACCATAAAGATATTGTAAACATCAATAAATATAAAAAATGACTTCTAGCAGCAATCAGTTCATTCTATACAAAGGTACCTCGAACAAAATTTATTGTCTTATCGGGAGTATGTATTTATTGTGTCTGGATTGTCTATAAATATTCTGAGAAATCAGCTGAAATTATTACTCCCAAATAGCTCCCCTACAGTTATGGTGTCTTGCTATTATATAACAAAAAAACTAAAGTTGAGAAGATTTGGTATATCCTTAAAATATTAGACATATTCCATTAATCCTTTAGAAGCAACTCGATAATCATAGATGAGGAAAAATATTAAGGGGGTTTCACATCAGCTTTAGTTCTTTAACATACAGTTAGAATAAAGGAGATAGATGTTTTAAAATGCATTTCATTATTTTCTTTTGTAATATATGGATTACTGTGTATCAGGCAATCCAAGATCAATGTGTATTGGACTTTTTTGTGAAACTGAACATTTAAGACTTTTTCAAGAAGAGAATATTATAAATTTAAAACAATATTTTGGGTGAAAATATTAGTTATAAAATAGTCAAAGGAAAGCAGGCAGTTTGGGCAAAGTCAGGAAATGTTCTCTCCATACTGGCCAAAAACTTCTGGCCACCACAAAAATGCATATTTTAAGTTGCTGAGAGCTTGGCATTCTCATATTTTGAGGTTTATTAGGATTTGGGGTTTTTCTTACTTGTAATTTTTTTGAATTTGAAAAGGAAAAAATCCCCCAGAAACTAAATTTTATTTATTAATTTCATGTTTGTGTGCTTTCATTGACATAAATATGTGTAATGTTGACTTCTGCTCATGTAACAACTTATGTCCTTATAGCATATGAATTTGGCTTAATTTTCTCAGTTTTTGATCAAATCATTCAATAATTTTGTTTATGATGACAAACATTTTCTGTGGATTGTTACTGGTACTGATTATCACATGTCAGTAACTACTGCCTGTAGATTTACTAGTTTAAATTGATTGGTTACTTAATATAAAGCACATTTGTCACGTATGTTTTGGACAGAAACTAATTGTTGGTGATTAGACATGTCCTGTACTTTCTGTTTGGCTCGTGAAATGTCGCAAACATTAGTAGTTCCATACTGTTAAATTTCGTTACATTACTAAATGTCAGACTGTTCTGAAATTTTCGATCTAACAAATTATGGAAAAGGTTTCATCATTTAGGTTGAATGTCATACAAGCATCTAACTTATAGATAAATTGCAGAAGTTACAAATTGTGTTGTTACATTACTGTTATAGAATTACAACATCCAAGTTTGTCCAGTCGAGCTATAAAATTAATACTGACCAATAATCAATTCCTTATCAGCTCTGTTCATTCCTCTAACTTGATTTGGTGTGAAAGCCATAGCGATTACATTAACCTAAATTGAATTTATCACCTTGTGAGCCCAGAATTAGTCTGATAAAAATGCAAGTTATTTCACTTCTTTATGATTAGGTACAAAAACCTTGTATGGCTATCTTGCAAAATTGGAAGATAAAAATGTGTTAATGGACACATTATGTGTCAGATTTAATTATATTTCTGCTAATAGTACTATGATAATAATAACGATGATCAATTTACATGAACAGTTTTTTAGATTACGGACTCCCAATTTATACTTATTGGAAATTGTGGATTATATGAAATTTGTTACACATTTAATGAGAAACCAGAGTGAGTTATATTTTCCTAACCAATGTAGGTAAGGGAGATAATAAATTTGTTTCCCTTTTATCTTCAGGACAAAAGGGAGAGAATTTAATTATCTACATTGGTTAGCCAATTGAACAAGATGTTCTTCCAAAATTTCATTTGAATGTCCAACGATATAAGGACAGTTTTGTAAGTTTTCCAATGTAAAGTTATAATCTTGTAGTATCTTGATGTTCTTCCCAATATCCAGAAATGAATTACCCCAATGTTCATTTTCAAATCTCTCTTTCCAAAATCCAACGCGATCTACCTTTGGAACTTTCAGTTGATCTTGCACAAATTTGACTGTGTTATATACACCCTTTGGTTCAACCATTTTCTTGCTAGCAATACTAGTAATCTGCATTAATGTAATTTTGTTGCCATCTTTCCTCAGTTGTTGAACTGCTTCTCTCAAACTTTTTACCGGGATTCTCAGACAGTACACATCATTCACAATGCTTTCACGGGATATGCCGATTCTTAACAAATATTTCACTCTGGCTTTGACGTCTTTTTCCGATACAAGAAGTATCGGATCCAGTAATTCAAACCGATCAGGTGGTATATTTAACATCTCAGATACAGCTTATATCTTGGAATGATCATATTTCTTCAATGTTCTCACGGACACACAAAATGAATCCTTTGAGTCTGCTAAAACATTTAAATATGGTTTTCCACTTGGAATATACTGCAAAAGAAAGGCAGGCACTAAAATTGCTGAATTCACAGAACAAAAATCATGTTTTCTAACACAAAATATAAATACTTATCTACTTGTGTGTTTCCTTTCAGGCTTCACTCTGAAGCATTCAACATGTAAAGGGTAAGAAAAACGCACTCTGGTTCCTCATTGCTTTGGTATTTTTGTCCTACGGTGAATAATGATTTCACATTGAGTGTAATGTTATTTTGTAGATGCCGTTACTGTGGTTCTCTATAATATGATGAAAACGTTTAATTCCATGACAGTGATACCTGTTGAACAGGTACATTTTACAAGTGAAATTTACAAGAACAATAATTTCAGTCTCTCTATTGATTGCATTGTAAGATATGAGTGGAAATAAAGCAGTGCAAATTGCATCATTCTACATTTTAAGGTCAAAGTTCGTAGTAAAAGGTTCTGATTAAATTTATGAGAAAGTACAGATATGGAGTAAATTGTCAAGAATCCTAACTCTAAATTGAACAAACCAAAATAGACATGTAGTGATCAACATTAAACTTTCATTGAGTGGGAAATCCCACATAATGTGGCAAGCACTAAATAGCCACGACATTTTAAGTGTATAAATCAATGAAACAAACTACATCAAATCTTGATATAAGTCTGTTTATATTTATTTAATTTAAAATTTCTCCATAGTTCTTGTACTTTGTCCGTAGTAGTAACTTAAGAGCACTGGGACGTCAAGACATTTGAATTTGGGAGTTTACATTATTTAAAACAATATTTGATTTTTCAGTGGACATGCAATTACTTATCAGGACCCACCAAGCAGTGTCACAAATCATTGAAACAGATGAAATTCATTGTCATATTTATTAAAAAAATTCCAAATACATGTATCACCAATGCTATGATTTTCGACTAAAAAATAACAGACACATGGATAAAAAGCAGCTTAGACTATAGATGATATGTTATATGTAATTTGTTGATTTCCATTCAAATAAAGCTTATAAATATTAATAATATTTTTACAAAACTTAAAAATCTTTTAATAATATTTCAGGTGTTTTTAGGATTTGTGAAATTTTTTGTTGTAAGTTTTGGTGGTATAATAGTTGGTCTGATTCATGGAATGTTAACAGCTATAATCACTAAATACACAGAACATGTTAGAGGTAAGTGTCAATCAGATCAGCAAATATTATTTTGACATTGTCACAATTTTTGTTCAAGTTTTGCTTGTCTGTGATGAATATATTTAAACAAAGGGAATTTTTGCTTTTTCTGATCAACCACAAGAATACAACGAAACCTTGTGACCTGCAATACAGTATTTTGGTTTAGCAGTTTTAATAAGTATCCGGTATGTTAAGAATGATAATAAACTTTTGTATTTTCAGTGATAGAACCTTTGTCTGTGTTTATATTGGCCTATATGTCCTACTTGGTGGCAGAGTTGTTTCATTTCTCAGGAATTATAAGGTAATACATTAAAACTTACATATAGCAAACATTTTTACAACGAATAAAAGGTTACAGCAAACTTTTTGTCATTGAAGATCGATGCCTTAATAAATCTATGTTAAAAATTGTGAGGAAATTAACGGTAACTATGAACAGTTTTCTGTTCCCTAAAATACAGTTTTACACATATTTTTTCACAGTTACAACGAATTGGTATTAAAATGATAAATTATTGATCGGTGCCTTCCTATATCTAATTTTACCTTTTAACTTTGTTTAAGTGTATATGTACTTAAATAATTAATCGAACATGTTGATTACTGTTCATTTAGTTGATCATAGTGATAACATTTTACATGGTTATGATTCAAAATCATAGCTTCTCGGAATAGGAAAGGGAAAGCTATTTCTTTGGAAAATAAATATGAAATTATAAAATTCTATAACAAAGAAATAAACTTTACTTCATGTTGTTTGTATTAAATCATTATCCTTACGTGAAATAAAATGGTCACCTTTATTACGACTTTATTGATTTAGCAAATTATGTTTATAACATACTTAATTTATATGTCCCTAGAAATTCGTTAAAGCAAGTTTTACTGTACTAATAGCAATCTCTTGCTTCACATGTTCCTTGTCAGTGACATGATCTGTTAAGAATTACAGCCAGAAAACTTGTCATTTAGGACAGTCAGTAGCTATAGGGAATGTCTACTTAAGATTTTTTCACATTTAACACATTGACATTTTAATGGTATTATTATATGGCCTGTGTTCCTGTAGTCTATCTTGGTGTCAGCAGGTATCTTTAAACTAATGGTAGACATAATGTTTTATAAAAAAAACAAATGTCAGCAAAATGTTTTCACTTGTCAGTTTATCAGAAAGACCTCTGTTCAAGCAGTTGATATCAGATATTCATAATACAGCATTCTGTTGGATTCCATTTTGTTAACCAGATTTTTCATCGAAAAATGCAGACATTATACTCCCTCCCCCAAATTATGAAGGAATTAAATAATATTTGATGCCATTGTTGAAACTGGTCATCAAATGAACACTTTATTTTGAAATATTTTGTACCATAAACTAAATATGAGGGGACAGGGAGTATAACTTTGTGAGCTTTGTTCGAAGTATCTCTTGTTAGTTTGGGAAAGAATGTGGCTCCAAACAGTGACAAAGAAAATTTTCTGATTTTGTGTCAAACCCAGGGACTTACAAAAGTAGTGTGAAATATCCGCAATATTCCTAAAATTTATTTAGTATGACTAAATTTCCTAAAAAATGTATTTTTAATTTTTGAGTTTTTTACCCCAAAAATATCAGATAAGCCATGATAAATTTGAAATTTATACAAAATCAAGTATGTATTACTTTGCAATATATAATAAATGTTGATGGTAGAATATAATTTTATTTTACAGTATTATAGCATGTGGACTGACCCAAGCACAGTATGCATTCCGTAACATATCACAAAAGTCACATACAACAGTTAAATATTTCAGTAAAATGCAGAGGTAAGGCCAGACATGTCATTTTTTTTATCACCAATAAAAACTTTCCACAACTAACAAATTTTTATTACATTGAGTGTGGTGAAATAACGGGATTTTTGAGTTAAATAAATCCGATAATTCACCCAGTGAAATTGTAAGTCATATTTCACTCTAGGAATTGACGTAACAATAGCCGTCGCTGACAATGTTGCTATACAGAGGTTGACACGTAGTCATATAAAAACATAATCTTTTGTATTTTCTTGTTAAATCTTCTGTATAAATGGAATATTTCAATGTAATAAACAGAATAACTAATCTTGAAATACGAATACCAAAGATCTACAACTCGTGACCAAAAAATACTTATAATTCACTCGCGCGCTACGCACATTCGTGAATTAATGTGTTGTTATGTAACTCGTTATAGATTTTTAGGTATTCACATTTCAATATTCATATAGTTATACTATAATTATCTTGAGACAAGATAGAAATTAAAATTCTGTTATTTCTTTATATACATCTGTATTTGAATGGTTAAGTGTTTCAAGGAGTGCAAGTTACAAGACTTAGATTTCATATCAGTCAGCTTAAATTTTCACTGATGATCGACTGCTGATGTTTGAGTAATGTCCAATAGAAATTATTGATGTATATTTTTAGAATTGAACAAGTTGAACAATTTGCAGTCAAATCAATTATTAAGGATCAACTACTTGTTTTTTAATTAGGATTGACACTTAAGAAATATGGAGAATATTGAAGTGGCTGAAAGGTGCTTTTGTTTTTTTCTGTCTTCAAAAGGGTGTCAGGCAAAGACTTGCAATAAGATATTTAAAAACATTATACTTCTAATGGCAAATCAACAGTATGTAGTCTTAAAAATGATGATTCAAAATTTTGTTTTTCCTTTCAGTTCTATCAGCGACTGTATAATATTTGTGTTCCTTGGTATAGCATTGTTTAAAAAAGGAATGTTCCAACCTAAGAATTGGCATGTAGGATTTATAATATGGACGCTGGTTTTATGTCTATTATACAGATTTATAGGTATGTAGTCCACCATCACGGATGAAAAGAATAACAGCAGATTATTTTTTGTCTTCAGTCCATAACAAGAAAGTTTCAGATCAGTTTACATTTATTAACTTAGCAATTCATTTATGTCCTTTATCTTTTTGATTTTGTCTATCCCTCTATTTTGCAAATTTCAAACATTTGGAATTAAAGTGATTTTAGACCTCTTTAAAAAAATTTTTTTAGCTATCAAATTTTATGATTATATAGTCGATTTGAAAGCTAAACAAAGAACAAAACTTTTAAAGAGGTCCAAAATCGGTTTAATTCCCAACTGTTTCTTATAATCTGCTGAATCAGAAGAGAGATTGTATTGAATGAAAGCACTTGTACAGATTTAAAACAATCTCCTGTAAACAAAACAATTACTACTTAAGACATTGTTTTGCATCTGTATAGGTGCTTTCATACATTACAATCCCTCATCTGATTCAGCAATATATTTTGTATTTTATGGACATTTCAAAGAAATTATTCAACATCACATGCCATTTGTATTAATTTCCAAACTCTTATTCAAAATCAAAAGTTTGATCGGATTAGAAATTGTATCGTGAACACATAAACTTACTCATAAAAGAAAGAACTAAGTTTCCTCTAAACATGCTTATTAGTTGATATAATTCCAACATTAACTCAATGACATCTTAATCACAGTTAATAATAAATCTGTGTCTAGCTAATGACTGAGTTATCAACAGTTATTGTTATATGTGAAGTCAGTTTTACCTTTGACCTGACATGCCATTAATAAATATTGAACCTGTTAATTGGCCATATAAGTTTTCATCATAAATAGATTTATACGAAACAAAAATAGGTGGTCTAGGAAGTGTTGATGAATTATTATTAACATCACATTATTGTGTGGAAATGTATTAAAAAAAGGACTGAATCTGCACTGGCAAATAGATAATTTTGATTATTGGGAAAAATTGTCACCAACCGATAACTAACAGCCATTTTTTACCCTCTTTACATTAACAGTGTTGCAAGACCAAATGACAGTGTTATAGATTATCTAAGTTTTTATGAATTAAAGAACTGACTATAGACATGATTGATCTGAGATTAACAGGCTGGCTGTCACCTAATCAGAATGTTCTAATTATTCATCTATGTCACACGGAAAGAATCTAGTTCTTTCTGAACGAATTTCATTAAAAAGACTTGTAAAGGATTTGATTGTAGACATTTTATCATGGGACCTTAGTAAGATTGGCCTATCGTTTATCAAATGAAGTCTTTATAATATAACTTAGCCATGAAATTTGAGTGATTGACAATTATACAAGATTTTAAGAAATGAGATATAGGATATCAAGAAAATTTTACCGAACGGTAATACACCATATAATTATATGCATAAAGAGAAATGATTCTGGCCCGATAGTTTGGGGCAGAGTGTTTATTTTTATGTTTTATTTTTGAGCACAATGTACCTCGAGGTTTTGGTTTGTTTGAAATAAGCACAGTTTTGTTGTTTTTTTTTATAGATAAATTTTTGTTTTTGGTTTAATCAAAATAAATCCAGATCTCAAAAAACATTAACATGAAGTACTCTGATTTTATACAATGAAATATCTAAACTAACCCATTGTTGTGATCCATAATCATGTTGATACATGTATAATACTGCAGTGTTTGCAACCTTGTGTCAAAAATGATAAAAACTTAAGCCTACAGTAAAATTGTTTAATTTTTTTTTTCAGTTGTGTTTTTGTTGACATATTTTGTAAATAGATCAAATAGAGTAAGAAGAATTGGAAAAGAAGAACAGTTTATTATGGTAGGAGATAAATATGTTTGACGAGACTCTTACGATTCAAGTCCATATGACAACACTCAGATTTCATCAGTCTTTTGCATTGACCTGGGTTAATGTTTAAGTGACACACACTCCATGTCCCTGCATTTTTAAAGCACAGTAGACATAGGGTTGGAAAAATATCTGATTTGACAAAAATCTAATTTATTGCCTGTTTCATGGGTTGCTGTTCTTGTTGAAGATCACATAAAGATCCTATTAAGATGTTATCAAGGTTTTTTGTGTTCACTCCAATGGGATGTCTCATTTACCTTTCATTTTCTTATGTACACAGGTAGACTTTCTTTGTTATGCTTAAGTGTTGACCTGAAAATTTATGTCAGCCTATGATGAATTCTGGGGTTTATATAAAACTAAAAGGTCTTTTAAAAAAAGTAAGAAGTCAAACAAAGCACTCTTTCTTTGCTCTTTTGTTTTGTATTTCATGCAGTTTTAACATGCACTCATTGAACAAATTCTAAAATTAGAAAGACCAAGTCAACATCAACAAAAAAGAAAAGAAATCATTGTCAGCAACATTAAAAAAACAGAGACCTTATCAACTAAAGGACAAACAATATGGAAACACTGGCTTCATATACTGTACCGGGTACTTCCCATTATAGCCAATCAGAAAAAAAGGAAAATCATGTACATTTAAAACAACGCTTAAAAATTGTTTCCTGTGGTAGGCAAGCTTATTATATAAAATATTACATATGTTGCAGGCTTATGGTGGAATAAGAGGGGCAGTAGCCTTTTCCCTGATGGATTTATTAGAAGGAGACAATATCCCAAAGGAAATGTTTACAACAACACTAATGGTTCTCATCTTCTTTACAGTCTTTGTGCAGGTAAGTTTTTTTCAGGGAAATGATTAGTGATTTAGGTATGATCTATTTAACCAAAAGTAGTTTTTCAATACACAAAACTTAGATTTCAACATGTTCCAAACACTGCAGGACTGTTTAACACTACGATTTTGGCGTAGTTTCTACGATTTTTTGTACTCAAATTACGCTCTACGCCCAAATAGGTCATTTCTACGCTTTCAAAGATGTTACAGTAAAAAAAATCGGCAGTATGTAATTTTGTGTCTAAAGGAAGTTATCCGAACGCAAAACGGAGTCTTTGTCTTTTACACGCTTGATAATGAATATATAAGTATGTATTACAAACGCTCTGGTGATCGTTGACTATCAAGTTTGACACATGGCGCGATGCCGAAAGTTTTCAATTAGTTACATATTGTGATGCCAGACATATTTCAAAACGCAAATACGAGCAAGAGGTCAGAGAACATAAATTTTTTGATGTTTGGACCAAGGACAGACCATGGTTGTATCTTTGGATTTACAAGAGAATGACTTAATAAAATTTAGGAAAAAAACATATATCATTATTGTGTTCAATATAACTAATCCTATTGAATTATATATTTGGTATCTTCAAAACATGACTCTAAAAGCTCTCAGAATGCAGGATTTTGCATCTGGTTTTTCAAAAAATTTCTGAGGGGGCATGCCCCAAGACCCCCCTAGCAAGTTCGCGGCGCATTGCGCCGCTCATCGGTGATAGTAATTTTTAAGACTTGTAAAATCTAAAACTACACCTAAATATTGAAAACTACACTACTAGCTTAAATGGGGTAAACAGGTCTGACACTGTTTCGAGATATAGAGTAGTGACAGATATTGTAGTGGTGGATGTTTGGCTTTTCTGTGTTTTTTTCTTTTTTTTTGGTTTGGTCATAAATTTCTAGCTGTCATTGGTGAAGGTTGTCTGTTCTCTGTTTATTCCAGCTTTCTCTGATTATACATTTTACTGAACAAGGCATGAAAAAGCAGTAAAAATATCCAAGTAAATAACACTGTTTATTTGAACATGCTAGACTCGAATACATCAGTTGTGTTGAATTATTTTTATAGTCCCAAAGTCCAAAATTTATGTTATTTTACCATTTGGAAGTTGTACCTAATAGCCTTAATTGATCAGATTTGTTTTCCTTTCATGTCATGCAATTTCTAGCTTACTTTTAAGTCGTTTATTTTAAATGAAAAAATTGTTTTTTTCCAAAAATCCTTGACAGTGATGTAAAGTCATTGTTTTTCAAAAGTAAATTTGTATAAACGATCAAAATGCACAACATTATGTGCGTGAATTAATCATAGAATAAACAATATGGATGACTAGAAGCACTGGATAAGTCAAAGTTTTCTTGTAAGTTCCCTGCACTTAGACACAATCATGTATCACTGTATAAGGTAAGAAAATAATTGAGAGTATATAATATATTTCAGGGTATATCTATAAAACCGTTAGTAAAGCTACTGAGAATCAAACTACAGAGTACAGACAAGGCTACCATTAGTGAAGAAATTAATTCTCATGTAAGTTATTATTTGATTAGGTGGGGTAACCAGTCAATAACCAGTAAAATATCAATCTTTCAAAACCTATCAAAATAACTACAATGACCATTTTTATGCCCTGCCCTCGAATGTGGATGGGGCATATATTGATGGATGAATTATTGTTTAACGTCCAGTGGCAATCAGGTGCATATCAGGACGAGAACATGTTGATATGATAATGAATATCATTATCACTTTGTACTAGACCGACACACTGAGTCGGATTTTTAATGTGCTAGCTCACGAGGTAACTGTCCGCAGGAAGACATCCCCTCACACAGGCACATTATACTGACTCTGAGCCAACCAGTCTTTGCTCTTACTCCTAAATGCCACGTGCTTAGCGGAGAAGCAGCAAATACCAATTTTAATGTCTTTGGTTTGACCTAGCCAGGGATCGAACCCGCGACCTTCCGCACTCGGGGCGAGCACGAGACCACCAAGACGGTGTTGGGGCATATAGAGTTACCCTTGTCTGTCCGTACGTATTTTGGAACTATGTGGTTTAATTTTGCGTTTAGGTTCATTTTTTTGGAACTAAGCACAGTGTATCAATGAAACTTTATCAGTGGATGTGACTTGGGTAGTACAGTGAAACTTCTGAAAACCGATCCCTCTAAAAACCGGTTTTCCCTGAATACCGGTCGAATTTTGAAGTCCCTGCCAATCTGTATTAAAATGTACATAAATAAAACCTTAAGAAACCAGCCACCCCTTCGAACCGAACATCGGCCAATATTTCTGTATTTCTTCAGTTAGAATCAAAGAAATTTTCCCTCAATGAACCGGCCCCACCAATTATATCCACCCATACATAACTTGCATTCTCTGGCAATGAATAGATTTATTTTGACAGCTGTGATCATGTCTAGCCAATACAGGAGGATGTGATCACAGGCAAGTAGAAAATAAAAATTTCAATTTGAACAAAAAATTTTTTCAAAACTAGCCCCCGCATGTTGCATTTTTATCCTTTTGCACGAGTCACCACGAATATCAACCTTCCAAAATGAAAAAAACATTAAATAAAAACTGGAAATATGTTGCAATAAAAAATAACTTTGTACCACAGTCAATACAGACTGATGCTAGTTCTGATTTTAATAAATCCTTCTTTTTCACATATAGGTGACTGATCATGTGATGGCAGGGATAGAGGAGGTTTTGGGGCGAAGAGGAGAACATCATTTCAGGGTATGATTCTTGTTAAGTTTTTAAACAATATAGATTTTTCTAAGGATAAAACATTCTTTTACCAAACCATTTATATAAAGAAAAAAATTGAACACATTCTCATTTGTGATGAAAAGGATTGTTTTCAGTGTATAATAAAAAAAAGAGGAAAAAATTAAGTGCAATATTCAAATGTTGACAGATATTATCCATTAATGAAGCTAGATGCCAAGAACATTTCTGGTCCTATTTATAGTTATATCTAGCTATATTGTAATATTCAGATATGAGTATTGTTTTAATAGGTTTATACAGAAGAGGTGTTTAATTGAACCTGAGTTGTTACTCAAAAGTTGTAATTATTATGAGGTTATATTTTAATTCATAAATTGCCAATAAAAATGAATTTTAAAATCGTTTTATTTAGATTATTACTTTATTTTTTTCTTTCACAGGAAATTTTAGAATTTTATAACAGTAAATATTTAAAGAACTGGTTACAGAAGAACCCTACTTCTGTGGATGAACATATCATGTCATTGTATGAGAAAATAGCACTCCAGTAAGTTTAGATAAACATATCATGTCATTGTATGAGAAAATAGCACTCCAGTAAGTTTAGATGAACATATCATGTCATTGTATGAGACAATAGCATTCCATTAAGTTTAGATAAACATATCATGTCATTGTATGAGAAAATAGCACTCCAGTAAGTTCAGATAAACATATAATGTCATTGTATGAGACAATAGCACTCCAGTAAGTTTAGATAAACATCATGTCATTGTATGAGAAAATAGCTATCCAGTAAGTTTAGATAAACATATAATGTGATTGTATGAGAAAATAGCACTGGCCGGTTGCAATTATGCTTTGCTTCCACTTACTGACCGTGGGTCAATCCATTCATTTTTTCTCGTTTTCATGAATATCCATGAATACAAATTGACCATTGAAATTACTGCTAACAATAATGGAATTCTTCACTTTGGAGATTTTAACAGTTCGTTCTCCACTTTGGAGATTGAAAAGTTCTTTGGAAAGTAAAAAGATGCCCAAGTGTGTAATGCAGTTGATTAATTTTTGTTGTGTAGTGATTTGTTCAACTGGTCAGTAAATGCATTCTCTTTGAAAGTATGAAAACTTGTTTACTTTGTTTGAAAACTATATCGAAAATACACTGGAATTGCGTACCGGCGATGACATATATCTTAACCCAAAGCTCACTTGATTGGCTGTATTCCCATTACAGAATCGTAAGGAAACCAATCAGAATGGTTCATGAATTATTCATGAGAAAGAGAAAAAATGAATGAATTGACCCACGGTCAATTGTAAGCAAAGCGTAAGCTCGACCGGCCGTGGGTTTCCGACGATGAGTCATTCTTTACAGTAAGATTAAATAAACCAACTTCTATTGATTAACATGTCAAGTCATTGTATGAGAAAATAACACTACAGTAAAATTTCTGTTTCTAATTCCTATTTACTGAAACAGGATACATCTGTAAGTTCATGAACAATTTGAATAAAAAAATTTGATTTCAAAAGTAGATAGATATTACTAATATAACTTTTGTATCTATATTTATTGTTATTTTTAGACAACATTTTGAGAGTTTAGCAGGAAGTAAAATGGTACAAGAGAAGTATATAAGTGATGATGACTTAACAACACCACTCATACCAGACGAAGTTCGTAATCAAATGTAAGTGTTTTCTTTTCTACAATGAACTTTCAATAAAAAACAGAATGACAAAAGCACAATGTTAGCACAGTTTTGTCTCAATATATATTGAAATCTGATTACATCATTGAATTTGTGACAAAGAAAAAATAAAATTCTTTAACTTAAAATGAGTTGAAAGTTTGTGTAAATAATTACAATACTTGTTTGTCTCATTGAAATTCTTTTTTTTTAATTGGAGGATATCAATCACATGGTTCTGGAAATTGATGTTTTGTAACTCAAAAAAAATCGAAATCTTGTTTAGTGTGTGCTCCCATGGAGTCGTTGAGTAATGTTTCAAGATGTTACAGAGAATTTTTTTTTTAATTTCTCTGCTTCATTCAAAATTTTTGCTTCGGTCAAGGCGTTTACACAAAACTACAAAACTGAAGCATTCAATTATTAAAAAAACGTTCTCTAATACACATATGATGCATCTTATGTGAACTTTAAACAATTTGTGTCTCATCAGTAGTACTCAAGACAGAAAATATAGAAATCTGAAGTAACAAACCAAAATACTGTAGAGCAGATATATTACCATATTTTCCTGCCTATAGGTCGAGACTTTTTTACTTTAAAATGACCATTTTACCATTATAAGTCTATGGAAAAAGTATCAATTAGACCTATAGTACACATAGACTTATAGTCCAGAAAATACAGTATGCTACAATGATTGAAAATGGAAGTACCAAAAAAAGAAAGTTAAGAGAATTGTTTGCAAAGCAGGCAAACGTCATAAGATATTTTTTAAAATTTAACATCATTGGGATAATAGTACATATAGTATTGTTGATTGCCTGGAAATGTTTCTTATCTTTGATTTCAAAGGCAAAACAACTACCCTGTTTACGATCTATTTCACATTAATTGACCTGATAACACAGCCTTCATCATAAAATTTATATTACTTGAAACTGAGGACCAAGTTGTACAAGAGAATTTCTTAAACTTTCTTATTTACAATCTATTTCACATTAGATTGACCTGATAACACACCCTTCATGATAAATTTATATTCCTTAAAACTGAGGATAATTTCGTCCATGAGAATTGCTTTAAAAATCCTTGTTATTTTGAATATACTTTTTGAGGACCTTGAAAATTTCTTTATCATAGAACTTGAATTATTCAAAATACCCTATAACTTTGTTTTTATCAGTCCCATGGTTGTTCTAGAAACCAAATTGTACTGTACATAAAATTTCAAGATAGATATGACTTTTTGTAGCATACAAGAAGAATCTGAAGAAGATGTTGAAGATGAAGAGAGTGATGATGATGAGAAACTACTGCCGGCTATCACAGTGCCGCCTCCAATACCAATGCCACCAGCAGACGCCGCTACACCCTCGCCTCTTGCGTCACCTCTCCCATCACCTGGGGTTTTACCTTTGGTACAGCCTGACATGATTGATGATTGGTTAGATAGAAAATTGGAAGAACAACGAAAAGGTGAGCTACAATGTACAAAGATTTGAACTCCGTTTACGAAACATGTTACAAACCATAGGAACGGTCTTGCCAGTGAATATGTACAGAAAATACATCAATTCATTTTCTCAATTACTGTACTTATTCAAATTTTAACCCGTTGGAAAATTCAAGGAGAAATGAATTTTTGTATAACCCTTATTTCATTATTATAGGAATTTTACTTATTGTTCAGCATGTCCACTTTTTTCCTGGCTGGCAGAATCATCCCAGTCTTTAGTAAATTATGTGTATAATTTAAACATTTGTCTTATCCATTCATTCACAAAGGGGTTAGGTTTAGACAGGGTTTACTGTACATGATTTATATTAACAACATTCCAACAGAATTCATAGATATTAAAGAAACTTTCTTTGTCCTGCAGAAGACAGAAAAGCCTGGGAAAAAACTGGTAGGAGAAAGTCACTTTTCCCACAGTTTAGAAAGAAAGAACCTGAAAGCACTGAACCTACAGTTAAAGATATACGTAAACTCATGGTTCCTTCAAGAAGAGATGTAAGTTTATCACATATTTTTTTTAGCACAAAAGTGAGAAGTCATCCATCTTTAAAAAATCTGAAAAGAAATCAAGGTTAATAAGAAAATTTAAAACTAAATTGAGAGTAACAAAAAATTAGAAAATTTTTATGGGAACGAATTAAATAAGATGAATATACATTCAGAAATCTGAATCAGTGCAGATAATTAACATAAATCCTGGTGGGGTCAAAGTTAAGACTATGAAATATGTATTTGTATCTCCCACATGAAGGAAGAACAGTGCAGTCGTGAGTAAAAATAAGGGCTAGTCTTAAGATAATGTATTAAAATAAGATTACATATGTTTCTGCTGGGTCTCGCCTATTTTTTCTATAATTTCTGAGGTAATGATGGGCTTTGCCATCAAAATCAGATTGGTGTGATGATCTACTAAAAGTCTGTTTTAATTTCATAAATCATATGATTGAAGTTACTGTCACATAAACTTTTAAGACTAGGTAATGTTTACTTTATTGTTGATATCATCAGTCCAGAAATTTTATGGTTTTCATCACGAATTGATTGGTCGATACAAAATTTCTGTCTTTTATGGGAGCTCTTCTTACTTACTAGTGAGGGGCCTCGGTGGTCGAGTGGTCTAGGTAGTCCGTCATGACTACTAACGATCACTAGCCTGTCAACACTGCAGTTGTGAGTTCGAATCTCACCTGTGGTGGGGTGTGTTCGACTCCCATCTTAATTGACGAGGATTGCCAATTTTCCTACCGAAGGTCGTGGTTCTCTCCGGGTACTCTGGCTTCCTCCACCAATAAAAACCGGCCGCCGCAAAATGGCCAAATGTGCTGAAAACGGCTTTAAACCCCAACTAAACAAACAAATACTTACTAGTGCGTAAGTTTCTGTTCTGTATAGTTCTCCTGTTGAGTTTGTTTTGTTTTGTTTTGGTTATATCCTAAAGAGTTGGTCTGATGGACATTTCCCACTGCTTCAATTTTCTTTTGCCTGTATTCATCATAATGTGCTCTGCCTTTGATATGAACCACCAAGGATTATAAAGTTTTAAACAGTATAATACACCTGATCGATACAGTGCTATTGAAAATGTCATTATTTTCTCCTTTCAGCTGGTACATAGAAAATTAGACAAGAATTTGAAAAATGATAGTAGTGCTGACCTATTAAAATATTTACAAGAAAAGCAATTGCGCACACGTCGTATGTCTCGTGCTGTATTGGGAGGTGGAACTTCTACACCAAAAAGTTCACAGCAAAATATTCATTTTACACCAAGGAGATGCAGTATAATAGCTGCAAACCAAGCAGCTCAAAATTATAAACGAAGACTCAGTTTGGCAGTTCCAGAACGTCCTAGATTCAAAAAAGATCGTAGTCCGTCTGATTTTACAGGAATCACTCCAGATGCTAACTTGTTTAGAGGTATTGGTGATGCTGCTAGGAATGGCGAGTCTTCTCCAAGGAGAAAGAAAAGGTTATTTAAAAAGGCACATACACTTAATTTTGAGCCAGAATTGTCACCAATGGTATACCAAAATTCCATGGGTGGTAGGTCACCAAGACTTTCTGGTAAAAGTTTTGACGTCATTCATGAGCATGACGAAAAGGAAGACAGCTGCAAAGAAGGTGAAGATTTAGATACATCGAGAAGTTCTGCAGGATCTGATGCATCAAAAAAACGGAGGTTTAGATTTAGAAAGGCAAAATCTTTCAGCGATGAGGATAACAAAAGTCCCACCTCGTCAATAAGAAAACAAATTACAGATCCTACATCGGAGTTTACAGAAAGATCCCCGACAAAAGTTAAATTTGCTGTCAAGTCAGAAATCTTGCCCAAGAAACGAAAGAAAAAGGCTATGCAAAAGTCTAAATCGTTTGAACATTCCCGTAGCTCAGGAGAGTTTTCAGATGATACAGGGCCAATGTCAGGAGCAGAATCTCACAGTTCCCTAAAATCAGATTCATTAAAATTAGGTTCAAGTCCTACTAAATCTGACTTGGGATCTAGTCCTACAAGAATGGATTCTGAACTTGAGAAATTAGATGTAAATAATGAATCTGAACATGCAGGACGAAAAGCCTCGTACACTCAAGCAATGAGTAACGTTATTCCAGAGGACAGCAATACTTCAGTCGAATTAAAAGACTTTAAAAAGGGAGGACATAAGAGTTTGAAAAAACAAGACAGTGTTTGATGTTAGATAAAAATTAGAATCTCCTTTTGTGATAAAAGAATTGGTACGACTTTTCGTATGTCATCTGGATTTGGTCTTTAATTTAGTGATATCTGTAGAATAATAAATGCAATGAATTCTCGTTACTTCGTAATCGCAATATAATACTTTATACTTTTGAACAGTCTCAAAATTACTATTGTAAAAGCAGAAATTTTCATTTGGGATTTTATTTCGTTTATTTCGTGGGTAAGTATAATCAACGAAATACCACTCCCTACTCAATATTGGTTAATCAAAATTTGTGATTTTACAGTATTATATCCAGTTTCTTTTAACAGGCCTTTCAACTAAAAGGTAGAAGAGAGTAATCTATACTATGAATTTTTTCTTTTATCTTATGATAACAACAATTGTTGGGAGTTTATGCTGTCATGTTAGATTTGTTTTTAAAGGAAAGTCATTTTGTAAAAAAGCTGTATGAAGAAATTCTTTAGAAAGAATCCTAAGAAATAGAAGTCGATTTCCTTAAATTCACTTTTTATAATATGATTTTTTTTCCACTTTAATTTGTGTGAAATTTTTGGAATTTTGGTCATCTTGGTAGATTTTTTTTTTTTTTGTTTGATGGCAAGTAATTGATGTAGAAAATCATTTGAAAGCATCCAAAGAAACAAAATTTGATTTGCTTACATTTCACAATTTCACTCTGAATTTTTAATATTATTTTCATTTTCATGCTGGTATCATCATGCTTTTATGTCCTTAATTCACAATAGAATGATGAGTGGAAGTATTGAATTTAAATCATTGGTGTTATCATACCAAGCTCAGAAACTTTACTTAACATATCCAGAATAAACGATTACCATAACAACCATATATTTTAAAGACATTACATTTTTGTGCAATAAGTGATAATTATTTATTTTAATTTATAATTGTTATTCTATTGTAAAAAAAAGTTTGTTTTCAGTTGGGTGTATCAATAATAAATATTACAGAGTATTTTTTTAATTTTTTAATTGCTTATATTTAGAAAGGAATCCAAAGTATGAGTATGATACGTTCACAGTCGAACTTTGGTGGCTCGAACTCGGATCGCTCGAAAATCACTGGTGGCTCGAACACTTCTGAAAGTTTGTCAATTTTTCCTTTATTTTCATGTTAAAAAAACCTTGGTTTCTCGAACACTGATTTCTCGAAAAGTCGAACAAAAATTTTGGTACCAACAAATAAAAATAGTGTATTTTACCATTAAAAACTTGAACTCGATAATTAAATGGACAATCTTGTTGCCTGATACTTATAGGTATGCATCTAAATATCACAAGTTTGATAAAATAGATGAAGCTGACAGGTAAATATTTACTGTTCAATGTAATAAAGATGTAATGATAACTTTGACTAGTGATTAACCTGTTAAATTTTAATATTTCATGGTTATGATTAGCTATACCAACACGTATACTGATGGTTCTGGCAATTGTTCCTACTTGGACAAATTTCGGTAACAAGAACTACCGAACTAACTCGAACAGATTTCAACGGTCCCTTCGAGTTCGAGCCATCAAAGTTCTTCTGTATTTAATATTAAGTATTTTAATAATAAAGAGTTGTTTTGAAGCAATTTATGGGTGTATAAAGGAGACCAGTTCACTCTCAAACTGAATAAAGTGCAAAGGAATTTATATTAAGTTTGTGAGTGACCAGGTTGAGTTTATACATCAATAAATTGGAGAAAAACAACTCTTATTATGCTAATTGTTGACATTGCAGTATAGTACTTTTGCATTTTATTCGTTTTTCTCTATTAAATTTAATTTTATAACAATTTGTATTGATGTTTTATGTGAATAGGTCTCTGCATGTAACTTGTTCTTCAGAGTACAGTTTTTATATACATATAAAAGTTATTAAAACCCAAGATTCACTATTGCAGTTACGCATGAAAGTCCATCAGATCTATTGAAAGATAGAAAATTATTATTAGTGTTAATGTGTTTATGCAACTATATGAAATATCATTTTTCCAGAATATATAGTTAACCAACACAAAGAGATTGAGGGGCCTCGGTTGGCCGAGTGGTCTAGGTAGTTCGTCACGACTACTAAAGATTACTAGCCTGTCAATGCTGAGGTTGTGAGTTCGAATCTCACTGGTGGCGGGGTGTGTTCGAATCCAATCTTAATTGACAAGGATTGCCAATTTTCCTACCGAAGGTTGGTGGTTTTCCCCAGGTACTCTGGCTTCCTCCACCAATAAAAATTTGCCACCGTGAAATAGCAAAATGTGCTGAATACGGCATAAAACCCCAACTAAACAAACAAAGAGATTGATGTACATTAAATGAGGACATATCTATTTTACTTCTACATTTTTTTTACCTGAATTATTTATATGTACATGTACTTATTTTGTGATAAGGATATTATGAATTGCTTTAATTTATTTTAGTTTTAGTTTTGTTAGCCCATTGTGTTGTTGAGTACTTATCTGGGTTGTTGACAAATTAACTGTCTCAAAGGGTCTCATCTCATGTTGATGTATTGTTTCTTGTTGTCTGATAACTCAAGATATACCTGTCTTGATAGAATATATCAAATTTCATAGAAAAAAATCACAAACACACTTCCCACACTTGATTTTGGTGTCCAAGTCATGATTTTTAGAAATGGTTTAGTGCCCTGGTGGTCTAGTTGGTGGTCAATATATTTACTAATATCCATTATCTTGTAAAAACTGGGGTAAGGACTTTGTATCCAGTGCATCATGAGGCATGTTCAACTCTGATCATAATTGACAGGTTTTTCTACAATAGGCATTGGTCAGTATTCCAGCTTCCACGATGCAAAAATAATATAGTAGACTGGGCTGAGATTGGCATAAAACTCCAATGAACCAAACCAGTATTTAGTTCTTTATTATCTTTTACAACTTCAATGAAAAGAAAGTTTGATCAGAAAGAGAAACAATAAATTAACGAGGTGATACAATGTTTGTAGAATTATTTATTTAGCGATCAGTATTTTGTTGTGTGTTTTATATGTTAATCTAAAGTATTTAACACTTATTTAGTTATTTATTGTTTACATGTGTTGTTGTTTATTTATCCTTTTTATTTTTGAAATCCAATATAAAACTTTCTAAAATATTTTTTGTCAAGAATTGAGTATAGTCCCATTTGAATATATAGTCCCACACTTCAGTGACAGCTCAGAGCAATGCTTAAAATTAAAAAAAAAAATAATGTTAATATTTTTTAGTTTGAAGTTTGTATAAATATCTTGTAGTTATGAAAGTGTAGATCTTTTGAAGAATCTACTGTGTGAAATCCATTAAAGAGTAAATATTTGATGATGAAAATAGAACTAATAGTGTTTCTTGTGCGAAAATGGTAATAAAGGGAAATAATCCATGGTTTTGGAAAAAATTTGTTGATGTGGTTTGCATGAATGTGTTTGCTAAGAGAGATAATCTATGCTTCTTAAGAAATTTTGTTTACATTTTTGTTAAACACATTTTATGGATTTACCTTACAAGCATACTGATAACATTATCATCTTATTAAGCATTCCATGTGTAAAGTCTTGTCGGTCGTTAATTTTATTCTTGTCATTGTTTATATGCAAGTTTTTATTTAAAGACTGCAATATTTTATGAATAATTTAGAAAGAACAGTTTTTTATCTACAGAAAATTCCTCTAGTTATCTTTTACACATAGAAAGATCATTCTCAATAATTTTATTTTAGTACATATATTTGATATATTTCCATCTGTGGGCCTCGGTGGCCAAGTGGTCTAGGTAGTTCGTCATGACTACTAATGATCACTAGTCTGTCAACACTGAGGTTGCAAGTTCGAATCTCACCTGTGGCGGGGTGTGTTCGACTCCGATCTAAATTGACAAGGATTGCCAATTTTCCTACCAAAGTTCAGTGGTTCTCTCCAGGTACTCCGGCTTCCTCCACCAATAAAAACTGGTTGCCGCGAAATAGCCAAATGTGCTGAAAACAGCATAAAACCCCAACTAAACAACCAAAATGTTTACTGCTCTTAAAATTATAGATTTAAAGTTACAATATATCCCCATATGCTTGACTTTCTTAGATATTGATAAATGCAATAAAATTCAGAAATTGTTTGCAAAATTGACAAAATATCAGGTTGAATTTTTTATGATTACCGGTATATGAAATTCTATATTGTAGAAAATGATACGAATTGTATGGCTTGATGTTGGCACTTCCTATCTAGAATTGTTAATAAATTTTATTTAAGAATGCCGCTAAGTAATTAATCACTCAAAAAATGCCACATAAGTTATTTTATATGCAGAATTCAATATATACAAAGACATATATTTGGTACACAAAACATGCAGTAAACTTTACAAGCAGGATGTTAGTAAAATAAAATTACAAGTTAATTCATTTTTACCAATATTTTTGTGAAGTCCTTTAAAAAGTCCATTGGATTAAAGATATGATATAAAGGGTGTTAGAGATATAGCAGATGGAATTAAAAATTTGAAGGTAGTGAAAATTTCACACGTATCACAAACAATTTGTCAAGGTTATTGTATTTTTATTTTCTCGAAAGTTGTCGCTCTATGTAAGTCAAAACTTGCATTAAAGATTAATTATTTCAGTTTTTTCTTGTCATCACATAGAAGACAAGTAAAGGAAAACTCTTTTATTTTAGAGGTTAAATTCTCTGTTATATTTGTATTGTTTTTTGACATTTTGAATTTATATGTTACTATATAATGTGAGGTATGACGTTGGAAATGGTTAAAGATAGCAATATAGGTTTTACATTGTTATTTTGACTTTGTGTGTAGTGAGATTCAGCATATTTCAACATGATCATAAATTTTAAATAGAGATTATATTTTTAGAATTTTTTTCACAAGGAACATTGAATACTGAGATTAGCATTTAAAATTTTCATTTGTTTATAAATAAAAAGTCAATCCTATTTAACCTAGTTACCAAGGAAAAATTAGCATTCTTCACCCTTAGCAGCACAAATTTAACTGGATTATCTCCCCTGATAATTTTGGTCGATGTAGATAACTTTTTACTGTCCCCAAATGCAGCAGCAGGTCTATGAATCAGGTCACTCCACCGTCTGTACCTACTTTGTGTAATCCAAAACTCCAACACCATAAACCCGGCACTTCTGACATTTTGCATACTTATTCTGAACGCATTGAAGATGTGTAAATACCCTTTTGGAGTGATTTAAGAAAAAACGTCAAACCATTTGTTGAACTTAGTCATTATTAGGCACATTCGGTATGAAGGGTACCTAGTTTGTGTAACCTGAAACTCCAACACCATAAACCTGGCACTCCTGAAATATTGCAGACTTATTCTGAATACATTGGAGATGTGCATCTTCTTTTGGGGTGACTTGAGAAAAAATGTCACATTTATCATTTGTTGAACTTAGTCATTTTTATGCACATCAGGTTTTAAGGGCACCTAGTTTGTGTATTCTAAAACGTTGACAGCTTTCACCTTGCATTTCTGAAATTTTGCACAGTTATTCTAATCACATTGTAGCTGTTTAACTCCCACTTTTGGGGTGATTTGAGTAATAAAGAACATCAGGCTTGTTCACACTTGCTTTTTGGCCCTCATTTAATATAATAGTAAGAATGGAAATGTGGATTGTGTCATATATACAACCATCTAACCAAAAAGTTATGACATTTCTCTCAAGAAATAAAATAAAACTGATTTTTTGATAATTAGATCAATGTAGAATAACATACTACATTCAAAGATAACGTAAGGTCTTATAGAAACTGAGAACAGTGGATGCTAAAAATTCTCTTATTTGTATGTGATGCAGGTCATCTAATTGGTCTTGTTTTAAATCTGCAAATATTCCTTAATCAATGGAATATTGATTTAAAACTGATGAAATTTTTTTAAGAATTCACCACATCTGATTTTAATGCATTATATACGGACCTAATTTTTTCCCACTTAAAGCAGAATTCGCATTTGGAGGTCTAGATTTTTCCATTATGGTTCCTTTATGATACATAGTAAAATGGCCGCCTAAATAGAATTTCCTTCTTTTCCCCTGGTTGTCAAAATCAGGTCTATATATAAAACTTTTCCAAAATGTACACGAAAACATGACCAGTGGATGGCACCAAAAACCATGTTAAGTGTATGAACAGTGAAATAACCCATAATTCACTGTTTTCCGAGTAGATTTGTATGTGATATTTGTTAAATGGTGACCACATCAAAGGTCTAAATCCTCATACTTTTATATTGTGATTGTTATGTATGTGTGATACAAGAATAATGCACGTTATTTTTTATTAGAATTTTATGTCTACATTGAAGAGTGTATTGTTTATGTAGGATTGTTGAATATCATGTGATATGAACAATATACTTTAATCAATTCATATTGTTTCTTATTTTGTAATCATACAACCTGATGCAGATGTGAAAGTTTTTGCATTATGAGATGGTCGTTTGTCTAATGATAACTTGGCTTCTAATACTTAGGTTAGGAGCTGGATTGTCAATAGTGAAAGGTGTTTTCGATCCCAATTTTAGTTGACAGATTTTGCCAGCTTTTCTACCAACTGTTGGTGATTCTATCCGGTATTTGGTCTCTCGACTTCCTCTTCCAATAAAAACTTGCTTCCATAATTTACAAGATAATGTATTTTCCCATCTGGACACTACAAAGCTTTTCTTGTGAAAAATGAAAAATTCTGGATTTTACTATTAAATAAATTTATTGGTTTTCTACAATAATAAAACCATACAAAATATAATTATCATTTTAAAGCTCAACTTTTAAACATGAAATAAATTTATTATAATGATAAAGCTAATCTATGAAATTCAAATGGCTGTCAGCAGGGACATCATACTTCTCCTTGTGTTCCTCAAATAATTCTATTAATCCATCCATATACTGTTTGTGTATGCTGTCTATTTGTTCTTGAGTTGGAGCTTCCATCTTTGGAACGTCTATAGGTTTACCAACTGTGAAAGATGAAAATATGTATAAATCCATTTTCATGCTTTAATTTGATTTGGAGGAAAATACTTCCCTTAAGGCCAAAATCATGTTGAGCAAAGATTGAAGTTCATTGGTCTATAAAATGCACTGTCGATTGATATTTTAAATTTTGTTAATGCTATGTTATAACCTGCAAAGGATAGAAAAAATTACATACAATGGTTAACATTGGACTAGAAATGAACTTTGTTAATTAATGGGTCATCTGAAGAAAAAAATCAAATATTTAGGTCTGAGTGAAATTCTGTCTTTAACTTCTGGCTACCTTTATCTACCATGAACCATATCTGGTTAAAAATGATAAAAAAAAATATTCAGGACATGACACAATGGAATGGACACCTAAAAAATATGAGAAATATGATTGAATAAAAGCCACAATTATTTTTATTCAAATCACCTGTTTGTTCCATTACAACTCTGTCATAAATATATTATCAAAACATCTATTTTGTGGACATTTTTTTGGTTATATTTTGTTCTGTTGAAATAGGATCAAGAGTGAGTAAAAATAAAGCATTTTATTTCCTAGATTTTTCAATCAGTTAAGTTTCTTTATACAGAATGAGAATTTTATTGGTATAAAATCCATACAACTGAATTCTCACCACAATACATCAATAAACAATTACAAGCAGTATTAAGGATGGTCACTTGTGAGATTTTTTAATCTTGGGCTGATTATGTGATCACCTCAGGGTTAATCTATAGTATGGGATATTTTTTACTTAAAGATCTAAATGAGAAAATTTTATGAAACTCTATATTTTATTTAATTTTTTATACAACTTTAAATATTCATTACATTTTCTAGAAATCTAGAGAGACCCACAATTTTAAACACCTTATATCTCAGAAACGAGTTCAGCAACATATAGTTTTCTTTTTCTTATTTTGTTATTGATTTCAACCTCTATCTAAATATAAAAGTATTTGAAAATATCTATACATTAAAACTCTCACCAGTGCCCATCCTTAAGTTTACAAGAAACTACTTGTTCAAAAAAAAAAAAATCAATACAGCTATTTTGAAACTTTCAGCAACCTATCGAAGTAAGCTTTATGTATTTAGAGTTATCTTTTCTGGTTGTTCACGGCAAATATAAAACAAAATATCTACTCACAAACTGTATGTACTGGTTTTCTAAACGGCAAGAGACCAAATGTATAGTTGAATACTCCTCTACCATGGAATAATGGCGGGGAGAATCCAAACTTTGACGTCATAAAATTCTGTAGTTTACGAAGCAGTGATCCCTCTGGGTTCTTGGCCTGGAGATAAAGTGCATTCTCTCCAAAGGAATACACGGGGACTAAACTTGCTCTGAAATAGACAAGATGTAGTTTTCTTTACAAAGGTAGAAAAATATTCTATAATAGATTACATAATTTTAAATTAACGTCAATGATTTCTCAGTGATATTTTGGCGTCTTAGAAATGAATTCTCGGAAGCTAATGTTGGCATCGAACTTGATCCCTGCAAACTACAGATAGTATGCAATCATTCTATTAAAAAGTTAAATCACTCTGTAAATCCAATGAAAAAATTTCAGGACACAAGATTAAATTCACAATTTTAGAAATTTGAACTCTGCGGGCCCCGATTTTTTTCAAATCAAAATTCTAAAACCTAACTGCGCGTCTACACACAATTTTCAGCATAATGCATACATTGAAAAAATGAAAGAGGAAGTTAGGTCACAAGCTTAATTCACAATCTTCGAAGTATGAACCCCTGTCGGCCTCGAGATTAGAAAATCATAATTCTAAAAAAAAAATGAGAATCTACAGGTGAATGAAACATGTTAAATGCAACCATAAGTTAAGGAGACGATGTCACAAGAAAGTGTGATGGGCGGAGACAATCGCAATCTCCCCTTACTTTCCTCGATAGTACAGAAATAATAATGACAATAATGACAATTTATATCATTGTCACAGAACAAAGACCATAATTTTAGAGCCTAGAAGGGTTCAAACTTAATAACCAGATACGTAGTGTATTGTTTAGTTGTCTATTGGACAGCTATTAGAATAGTTTAGAGGACACATACCAGGCTGTGTCTGATAGATTTTGAAAGCCATTAAATGACTATGAAAAGGGTCCAAGAAGTGAACAAAAATAAGCGGAAAAGGGCCATACTCCTTTATGAATGAAAACACGACAGAAGATAAGATTGTAAACATCATCTATAGGTTCCGCAAACTGTTTTGAGTAAGAGATACTTACACCGTTGAGTGAGCGACACTTACCCCGTTTTGAGTGCTACTTTAATAAATCCTTTCTTGTTCTTCAATTTAAGGTTGTATTGGCCGGGATTAGCTTCTAGGGCTTCTAAAGCGCCACCAACAACCAGGCCTATGGCTTGTCCTGATTTATTTTTAGTTAAAATATGCAACAAACTAGGTTGTGTTACGGCCACGGCACCTGAAAATATAGACCAGAATAAACTAGATTATAGATTCATGTATGTTCGTAATTTGGTGAAATTTTTTTTATGTGTTCAGGATATAATTTCGTGGTTCTGTTATTCTCTTGTAATTACACGTAATACGTATATTTCACTAAATAGGCCACTAAAATAGTTATCTGTCCTTATGTTGAATCTACAGTATCCCAACTCAAATGGTAGACCGTATACTCATGTTAACGGTTTTAAAGGATAACTAGAGACTTTCAGTAGCCTGATATCTACTCTCAATGGACACAATTCAGAAGGAGAACCCTTCAAATCAATTTTAACTATGTCCTGGTTTGGATTTCTGCATGGTTGGTACCAAAGTAACAGCACTTGAAAAGTATCTTGCAATCATGATTCATAAATACATTTGTAGCTCCAATTCCATGGGTCCTCATGCCAAATTTATCATCATTCATTTAATTAAGAGGAATAAAAATTAGAAACAGGTTTCCTATAGAGACCAATGTTGGCAGCTATTCGAGATTACCGATCGGCATAAACGTATCAAGAGTTCGGCTTCAAGGGAGTCATTGGTTCTTGAAAACTTTTTCAACCAATCAGATATCTTATTAGACCTTGACGGCTATGTTCCTTTAGCACCAAATTACAATTCTTGGAAATGACCTTATTAAGAAAATCTACGGAGATTAGTTTTGAATTCTCCGTGGTGTATATGCATATTTTGGTTTTAATATTGATTTGCTTAACAGTCTGGGTTGATTGGCCTGTACACTTTTTTACGCGAAGCACTGTTGGTGATCTGGACAAAGTTTGTTATAATATTTGTATACTCTGTGCAGTGCAATTGAGTGTTTATTAATTTGGCCTTACTTTTTGTTCATTTGGCCAAGAACGGGGGTTGGGGGGGGGGGGGGTACTGTGGCGGTTCCATCTTCAACATCTTCGACGTTGCACAAGTAACATGACGATGCTATCGAAATGTGCACATCTAAGTGCATTAAAATCTGTGTCATGATTTTTTTCAAGTAATGACAGTTAAGAAAATTTACAAACCTCCTGCCATGAAGTAGTCTCTGTATACTGGGAACTGAAAATGTCCAGCAAGAACCATTAAATATGGCGTAAGTCCTAGAAAGATTTTACTCCAACCACTTCCTTCTGTTGCAAAATTCGCAAAATGGCTTACGCTCAATACACCATGAGGATGTAGTCCCATGATATAATTCTTATTTGGGTCTAACTCTGCCGTTCTAATAATTTTAATAGGAAAGTAGTTACAAAAATGTTCCCAAATTTTCCATCTTCGAATCCAGTTTATTCGTCTCCCGCCTCTCTCACTTTTTGAAGAATCAAAATAATAGTAAAAACCGTATAAGAGCGGTATATAATAGTACTGTGTTGCTATAAGTATGTAGAGATATAAAAATAGACATCCAAATCCTAGGAAAAGAAACGAGAAGACCCACTGGAAAACTGCAAATGTCTGTAGTCGTCGCTCGAACGGGACCTCCAGTGGAGCGAACTCTATCCCAAAAATCTTCATTGTTTTCTGAAGTAGAGTGAAATTTAAGAAACATTGAAAATATTGTCCCTCAATTTTTTATTTACATTTATTTTACTTAATTATATGGCTCAGGGCTTCATAGCAGTAACAGTGAGATATGCAGATTCTTTGGACTTTTTTTAACATATTCTTTACCTGCGTCTCCAAAGCCGGAAGCGGATCTAAGCGTCGGGTCACTCCTTCCGTCCGTCTGTCACAGAGTAGGGTACATATATTTTGTGTAATACACACTTATTCTGAACACAATGAAGATGAGCACCTCCCCTTTTGGTGTGATTTGAAAGAAAAATGTCAAGTTTATCATTTAAAGGCACATCATGTTTGAGTGTAATCTGAAATTCCAACACCTTTCATCTGGCATTTCTGAAATTTTGCAGTTATACTGATTTTATTGTAGATGTGCACCTACCCTTTTCGGTTGATTTGAGAAAGGAGTAAAATAAAACTGATTTTTTGCTAAGTAAATCAATATATAATAATCTACTACATTGGAAAATAAATCTTAGATAACTTTTAGTCCGATGCCTATGGAAGAGTGGATGCTAAAAATTCTTACTTGCATGCAACCCGGGCATGCAACGCAGGTCCAGACATCTAATTGATCTTGTTTAAATATAAAATGTAGTAAATCGTGAAATTTATTTCTATTAAAAAATGAGAAAAAATAATACGTTACTTAGGTCGAGAATTATACTGAAAAATTAAAATATCGCGGAGATTATGGGTTATAAAAATAAACTTAATTCGCATACACAGAATTTTAAGTATTATGGATTAATTTGTGGAAATAAATCAATATACCGGTCCTACCCGGCGCTGCGTTATTCATATACACACGTGTATACATATATATATACATGAATATGACGCCAATCAAAAAAGGGATGAATGTTATTCTTTCAGTGACTTTTTTACCCTCTCCAACGTGCTTAATTTTGTCATATTTACCGCCCACGCGAAAAAACCTCCAACGAAAACGAGAAAAAATAACCTTGGCCTAGTTTAACAACGCATTCGTGCTTTGATTTATGTGTAAGAAGTTACAAGTCATAGGATAAAATACATGTACATGCATTTGTGAATAATTGCAAAAATAAGTAGACTCACCTTAGCGAAGCATACAGAAGCTTATATTATAACTTAACAATGTTCAAGGTCGAAATTCCACTACTGATAGATATGTAATAGTCCATTGTACTTGACACACAAACACCTAGTATAAACTTTGTTTACACTTTGATATGTAGGGGAAAATACTACTACACGTATATTTATTTCGCTTTAAAATATGACTCGCGCGAAAATTTGATCTCCAAAGTTATAGGTATAAATATTTCATCTTTTTTTTTTATCCTGTCCTTGTTCGGCAGCACAACAGAGGAAAAAAACAGTTTTAAACATTTTATTTAAAAACTTGTATAAAAGGATAAAATGAAAGCAAATAAAAATAAAGATAACAACGGGTTTCAGAAAGGGTTAAATTGAAAAATAATTAGAGAAAAAATACAATTAATATAAGATTTACAAAAAATATTATTTACGTAATAGTGTATCCATGTATTATCGCCGTCGGTATCAATTTTCGCATCCTCCAAAGTCAGGGATTTTGAGACCACGTCGACTTACCCTCGACTTGGAAGGATGTAAATGTTCGTGGCTTAGAAAAATTGATTTGATTCGAGGATACTCATTCATTCATTCATATCTTTGTTTTCTCATTGTATGGGATAGTAGACTTACAAACAAGAGGCTCATAGAGACTGAATCGCTCACCTGTAATTTTTTGTTTAGAACTTGCATAATTGATTTTTTTTTTTTGCCTTAATACAGCTAAAATATATAATCTTGAACCCAAATATATATGACTGCTTTGGACATTTCCATTGGCCTTGACTATTGGCCATATTTGTAGTCCGATCGGGACAACATGAGGTAACTTTGTAAAGAACCTCCCGTAGATGCTTCCTGTCAAGTTTCATTTCAAGCAATTCAAGAGAAAAAAATTAATCAACTAATGAGAAATAAGAATTGCACATGGTGGCCATGTTTGTTACCCGATCGGGATGAAATTTTGTAAAGAACCTCCCATAGATACTTCCTGTCAAGTTTCGTTCCATTTGGCCAAGCGATTTCAGAGGAGAAGAATTTTTTTATATCAGCCAATTAGAAACAATAAATGCCCTTGGCGGTCTTTGGCGGCCATATTTGTAGTCCGATCGGGACTAAATGAAAAACTTTATAAAGGTCACCTTCCATATCTGCTTCCTGTCAAATTTTGTTCCATTTGACCAAGCAGTTTCAGAGGATCAGCAAATCAAGTTTTTATCCGATCAAGATGAAAGGAGAAATATTTGAAGAGGACCTCACACACTTCATTCCTGCAAAGTTTAGTTCCAATTGGCCCAGTATTTTCAGAGGAGAAGATCTTTAAAGGAAATGTTTACGCCGGACGACGAGTGAAGGCAAAAGCTCACATGGCCTTTTAGGCCAGCTGAGCTAAAAACATGGTAATACAATATAAGTATAAGTTAAGCAATCATATCAGCAAAAAAACATTTAATAATCTACTATATGTACAAAAAAGAGCAAAAAAAAAGGGGGGGAGTATGCACAAGGTGAAAACAAAATGTTTTATGTGGCTGCTGTAACTTATGACATATTGAGCAATGCTCGTCCATATTCTGCCACACGTTTGACACAGTTTTATGAATTGGATATATTCTTCATAATCAATAAATTCATGATATGGTAATCGGCCGAGTAGAATTTGTTAAAAGGTTACATCGTTTTAGTGAGATAGTTCACAATGCAACTGTAATTCGAAGCTTTCTATAACTAAGTTCCATAATATTTCTCTGAGAGTAAATGTGCATGGACAGAAACAGCATGCATGTACATAGACGTCATCGAAAAGTTTATTACACATACTGTATAAGTTTCTAGTAGAGTTTGGAATCACGGTCAGTAGCTTTGTAATGGAGTAAAAAATTCTAAGTTGGTTTTATTATGATCTAGCAATAATATAACATATGATAATACGATCCGTTTTATTTATGCATCAAACTTGATATCCATGCGACGATAATGAATCCATATTAGTCTAAGCTGTAGAAATCTCAGGTGAAATACAGTCAAAAGAATATCGAAGCGATAATACAGTACATGGATAAATCAGAATCTGAAGACAAGGCGTGAGAAAACTGATGTCAATAGCAAGAACAAATGCTACAAATCCGAAAGACACTACCAAAAGAATAAAAAACAAACACATGGAAAAACTAAATATTGAATGAAACGTGGATAAAAAGGACTACGTGCATATATGCACCAAATAATAAAATGATTATATTTCGGTGGAATAGGTGTGTGCCTTACATATATTTTTCTCTCTTTGTTTTTTGGGGTTTTTTTCTAGGTTTTGAGCTGCTGACATCCATACTGTGCCGCCATTTCAATAAAACACATTTTATATCTTAACGGGAGTTTCGACTTTTCTCTGCGTCGGGGGGGGGGGGGGGGGGGGGGGGGGCATATGGCTACGTGGAACACTCTTGTTCTTATAGAACCCTAGAAAATGTAGCAGTGTATATATTTCGAACGTAAAATAGACTAGAAATAAACACATATTTGTGCAAACCTTTTTTCATTTGTTTATTTGCCATTTTGAAGTCTGTCGGCAAAAATCGGCATATTACTTACACTGAGAAAAGACCGGTTTGTGTCGAAGTGCTTGACAAAACAACTGGGAATGAATACATACAGTTTATAACAACATTAAAACCCAAGTTTCTCCGGGGGTCGTGTCCTACATGTCTAGGCGTTTCATATGCTGCAGTATTTTTCGTAGCCAAAGTGAATATTTTTCATACCTTTTTTAATGTTCCTTATACGTAATTATAACGTAGGTTAATCCCGGTGGAACGCAATGGCGTATATATAGCTTCCATTTGTTAAAATTGTTCAATAAAAACATAAAAGTTACATATACTTTTAGCCAGTCTGATAGTTTCCGACCAAATATGAATTAAGATATCTTGACACAATCTAGAAAGATAACTGAGCCAAAACTTTCGACTTCGACTCCCATTTTATAATACGAGGGAAAAGTTTGTATTACTGGGGTATAATATTACATGTATGGTAAAATTCCAAAATGATCTATTCCATGGAATATGCTCAAAATTTCCTCTTTCTGAAAGTTTAAAGATCACCGAAAACCTGCAAATTTCGGCCCCCAATTTGGATAGTTTGATATCACTGAAAGTCTATTGAATAAACAATAATAAAAACTTATTTTCTATATAAACGCTTTATTTGGAAAAAAAAGAAGGATAATATTTTGAGTCCGAGAACACTTTAAACATTCAGTTATAAGTTTATTTATGTATAAGGATTAGTTTACATTCTAGGGAAAATAGTCACAAACAACTGGCTATATTTCTATAATTTATCTTTTTATTGGTACTGTTTCGTCTGGTGCTTCCTTTAAATTGGAATAAAATTAATTAACCATATCTGAAGTGCAAAAAATCATTTGAATATATGACTATTATAAATGATATTCGCCAGTCTCAATATCATGTATGATCTGATATCAGGCAAAATCCTTTAAAAATCGTTATCATGCATGTCCAGTAGTTGGTTAAGGTTCTAGAAACTGCGGCGGAAGGCAAGCTACGTCACTGGAACATGCCATGGCAATCCAGACAGAATCAGAGCAGGACACTTCATTGTTAACTTCATAGAATCAAATTAACCGTTGAAAATTGTATGGGGGGTAGTCTATTTGACCAGCTGGTACCAGTAGGAAGTAAAAAGTGCTCATGGAGACTGTTTTCGTTTTCTGACCAGGACAAAATAAGCATAAACATCCCTTTAATGGCTCAGTGGTTTCAGAGATACTTTTATGTTTCCACCAGTCAAAATTCAGAATTGTGCTTTGCGGTCCATTAGTTGTTGGTCGGACGAAATAAGCGACAAATTATACAAAAGTCTATACGAATCAACTCGTAGGTTTCTGATGTCAAGTTTCCCGGTTCATTTTACAAACCGGTTTCAAAAAGATTTTCAATCATGCATTTACAGTGAATTTAATTTCCGAGTGTTTCATTGTAGCCACGTTAATCGTCCGACTGCGGAACTGAAAATAAAACGCAAGCTTGGTACCTTGGGGACAATAAACTTACAATTCCTCTAATTTCCATCCAATAAGTAGATAATACAAAAAATTGTGAATATCGTCATAGAGAATGTATGCGACATTTTGCACAAGTATTGGTGTACATGAGGAATGCTGCATTGTGCAGTGTTTTATTCCAACAGGTCGAGTTTTGAAAAATTATTCTCCTCATATGATTTTGGTGAAATCTATGATGCTCTTTCAGAAAGAAGCAAAGTGATTTTTATCTTTAAATATAGAATTAACAGATAATTTTATTGCATAATAAATCCTGTCGTGTTAGCCAATACGTGTAATAATATATAAAACAGCGCATTGCCTAAAGTTCACATTTATTCATGGCATGAATGATTTTACCACTGTTGACCTCATTCGTGCATTTCTACAGATTGTTTTAATCAACAACACTGGAAAAAATCTCCCGTCTGCATGGATTCAGAATAATTAAGTTTTAGTATACTCATCGACAAATGACCGTCGGCAAATGCATGAAATGATAGTCAAGCTGGTTAAAATCTGGGGACTGCCTCGAGTGCGGAAGGTCGTCGGTTCGATTCCCGGCCAGGTCAAACCAAAGACATTGAAATTTGTATCCGGCTCAGCGTGTCGGTCTAGTTAAATCATTACAGTTTCCAACTGTATTAATCTCTCATTCAACACACACAATCAAAACATTCATTCTTCTCACATTCTGATTTGAATAATTGGGTAAAAAAAACAATATCATCAGATGCAACGCTTCAAACAGTTTAATTCAAAGCAACTGCATTTACAATAATGCTTATTATTTGGTCACCATTTCTATGCAGGATTTATGGGTATTTCCTTGAATTTCAGTCTTATATATATATGACATTGACCAGTATAATAAACAAATGAATTAATAAATAAATGTATAAATAATCTTTAATTTAAGAGAAGGTCTCATTTATAAGCCGAAAAGTTTATGTTCTAGAGGGTCATCAAAATACGATACATATACATTTTTATTTCATTCTATACAATTAAACGTTAATTAATTCTGTTTTATAGTTTCTAAAGTTACTAAACTTGACACTTCATTGGGTGTTACCCACGCAACTGTCATGCGATGGGTACCGTTAATGGAGCCGTATTTACGTAACCTTCCAGTGCCCCTGGTGTCACTCATTTTACGTGTTAGTCTTCTCTTCTCTGAAATAACTGGGAAAATTGGAACGAAACTTTGGTTGAATGATCCTTAGGGTGTCCTCTGATGGTCCAAACCTCCGACCAATATGACCGCTGTTAGTAAAAATAGAAATTAGAAATCAGCAACATAAGAATTAAAAAGTTTTTCCTTTGAAACCACTGGTCCATTTGGGCCAAACTGTAGAGGAATCGTCCTTTTGTAGTCACCTTTTCCGGGGGTCCAGAACTCCGACAATTGGAATAAATCAGCAAAAAGAGAAAGAAATATTGTCCTCCTCAGTAGAGACTACACTATGATTGAATTATATGTGGTCCTCTTTCAAAACTGTCCCTTTGTAGGGAACTATATGACTAATATGGCTGTTGTTACTAAAAATAGAAAAATATATATATAGGCAAAATTTATTTTTTAAATCTTCTCCTGTGAAATAACTTTGCCAATTGATACAAACCTCTAGCCAAATTGACTGACATTAATGAAAATAGACAAATGCCAAATCTTCTTCTCTAAACCTTCTTGGCAAGATAACATGGATAAGCAAAACTTTGAAGCATAGTCCTTATATCAGTATATAGGTCGTTCCCTTTCAAAGTTGTGTACAAATACCGCCACTTTTTCCTGTAAAAACAAATAGAAAAATTGATGTAAAAATCTTCTCTTCTGAAACTATACTTTGACAGTTGAGACCAAACTTTGATGAAGTGGTCCTCAGGAACGGTGGCCTCCCACGAATACTGTCGATTTCTAGTAAATTCTATGACAAGATAGCATTAAACCCTTTATGGGTCGTTATTTCAGACTTTTTCGTTGAGTAGAGCGACAGTATCCGACCTGCAGCTATGCTCAAGAGCCTTCGCTAGTTTAACAGTTAAAACGAGCACATTCTAACTCTGCTATCTAAATTATGTACCGTCCAGTTAAATTTTGCAGTTCTAGTAAGCGGTCACTTTGTTGGTAATCATGCTGAATTGGTTTTTATAGTGTGTTTTAAACACCAGAGTTTCGGGATAGATGAGGGGAGGTTTTAGTAACACCACCACTGTTCAGTGTCTGTACCAAGTCAGACTGTCCTGACTCTCTGTTGCTTTTATGTTTGTACTTTATGATCCTTTATGTTACTTTTTTTTGTCTGCAGTTCTGTAAGTTGGGTTGCTTTGATTGATTGGTATGTCATTGTTGACCTTTCACGTTATCCATTTTGTTTTTGGTTTAGAGATATGGTAAGGTGAATTATTTATCTAATAAAGTTTCACTAAAATGTTTTGTCTTAGGAATAAAAAAGAAACCATTATTAAAAAATATAGTTAAAACTGATTTTAATAAAAATATTCTAGAAAAATGTTACAAATCTATTGAGGTAAAATGTTATTGTCAAATCCTTTTTTGCTTTATTAACGTTTCATTACAATGTTTTGGCTTAACAAAACAATTTTTTAAAATAGAAATGATAAAAGCCATATGTGATAATATATATACAGGTACATGTACTTTATTTTATACATATAAGTAACTGTTAATACAGTACCTTGTCATTTAATGAATGCACGGGTTATAAGTCCTAGTGCAATTATATATATATATATACACTATTAAAAAAACACTTGAAAGCATGTGTAGGTAATCTCTATTGATATTGTTAGCTTGGTGTTGACTCTTCCCTTCTGCAGTATTGATTCTTAAATTTAAATGTGTTGTATTGTTCACCTATTAACCAAATCAGGATGAAAGGGGAATGAATGGTTATGAATGAGAGTGGTGTATGGGAGTTTAAACAGTTATATTTTATATACACTGTATTGATTTATGCTCTCACGGGCTCATGATTGAATAATAAAATTTACTTTACTTTTACTTTTACTATTGTACAAAGATTAACTTGATTTTTTTTAATTTATTCATAAAACAATTTATAGTCTATGAAGACAAATAACGTATGTTTATTGTAGTTATATAAGCATTAAAATAAAAGTTTACAACATCCAAATTTGTATTTCTAAAACAATATTACTTTTTAACTTTTTTCCAGTTATAAATGTGTCATTTTCAAAAAAATGTGCATTTTTAACATTGCAAAATTGAGAAAAAACAATTTGTTTGAATCATCATATTAATTAAACTTGCAAAATATATGATACTTCTTGAACAAAAAACTATAATATGCAATCTTAATGACATAACATAAAAATATTATTGACACATTTTCGACTGATGGTGCAAAATTTTGTCTATCCTGTTACCACATTTGTGAGGATTTTTTTGTTTATTATCAACAGGAAAAATGTGAAAAACGTATTGATTATTTCTCAAAGGTACGGTAGCGGTGCCTCAGAAAACAATAACAGAATATTTAATTTCTTTCCATTAACGGGATAAAAATATCACTTAATATTATGTCATGAAAAAACTATCTAAAAATAGATTTTCAAATGCTGCAAAAATTGTTACAATCAACGCAAAACCAACTGAAGCACTTCCTTATATTCGGCTTATATTGGACTTTTGAATCAATCCATCACTTAGTTCTTTGATTAGATATAAATTTAGTAAAACACTATTTTCTATGGTAACAGGAACGGACATCGAAGGTATACATATATATATTTGTCTATCCTGTTACCAAGGTGGGGTAACATGAAAGACAGTAACAGGATAGACAAAATTATATGTTTATTGATTCTATTGCAAAACAACAACTCCCCTTGCATAGTTGTTTGTTTTTTCTTAAAGATATGTAGACTATCAAATGTTTCATTTCATTTTCAAATATTTCATAATGTCTACAGATACATAGTTGTTTATTCTTTTACTTAATCTGTCTATCCTGTTACTTTATTCAAGGTAACAGGATAGACAGTAACAGGATGGACAAAATTATATGTGATTGATTATATTTCGAAATAACAGATCCCCTTACATCGGTGTATGGTTTTTTTCAGTTAGCGTTTTTTGTTTCCAAACAGTTAGTGACCTTTTGAAAACGTATGGGTGTAGTAATGTATAAATTTGTTGGTAACATGATAGACATTTTAAAAGGGTACGCTATCAGTTTGACTTACTTTTCTGGTTATAACTTTGCTTCTGTTTCTTCTAACGTTCTATTGTTTTGGTTTTTGAAAAATATTTGTACTTTTGATTTCATCATAGAAGATATTCGTATTTGCAGACAAAAATTATTGCTCTGAAAATTTAGCACCGGTAACAGGACAGACATGCATTTCATGGACGCCAACATAATTTACTTTTTTATGAGCAGATATATATATATCTTCAAGACTTTACTTTCTTGTTAAAATTAAATTATATGCTATTCAAACAAATAAATTTGCCAATTTGAAAACATACAAAAAATCATAGAAAAATAATGTGCAAACATGGTTCTTTCAGTCCGGACACTCGTAAATTGCTCAATGTTGAGCTTCAAAATCTATTTTGGATCGCAAGGAGAAAATCGTTCTCATTCTAGATGTGCCGATTTGAAAAAAATAATGCCATTGTGTCTGAATATTTTTTTAACATAGATGGACAGGAACTTTTTTTTTAAAATGACCCAAATAATGCACGTAATGTTCTAAATACATGTATGTTTAAAAAATGTTTACAATTTTTTTGTTGTTGCAAAAAATAGGCATGAACTAATTTTAAAGCATGTTGTCCCAAATTGATCATGTATTTCAGGGTATTTCAATGTTGAAAACTTGTGCTCAAACTAAAAAGTTTTGTTCATTCAGTTTTTGTTTGACAGAAGGATCCAAAAAATTCCCGAACTTTTTCTACGCAGGCGCTATGTGTATTTCACGTGGTACAATTAACCAATCGTATCATTTCGGTCATTGTCGCCGCCAAGCTCGGATTTGCAGGAAAAGAGCCGATACACAAAACATTTCTTTCAATTTTGACAGATTCGACACGAAATGAAAATCAGCATGCATTTATCGATTTGTCATCACCCAAAATGACATACTGTAAAGTTTGCAAACAGATGCACACCGAAATTTCTAACTTTAATGCACATTCCAAGGACCGAAAAGTTTCTGTGGACGCCATTTTGTCATTGGGATTTACAAATTTCTTGATTTGTTGGTAGATTATTGATCGTGCGATCACAGAATCGTCAGAACTTTGTATTAAACTTGATAGTCAGTCATTAAGGAATGTATTATTAATCCAAGAAGGACAAGTTATGGCGAATTCCAATACAACACTGGCAAGTTTGTGGATGGATGATGGTAATTTTTCCCTCGAATTACCTCCCTTGTTGATCTGATTCCTCGTGGTCTTTGTCCTCCGAAATGCAATATTTTATGTGTTATCATACACTCAAAAACAAACCAAATTACAATTTTAATTTTTATCTTGTGTCTATTTTTTTCTTCAAAATTCTGAGACACAAGAGCTGGAGGCAGAGCTCAACTTGAACTAGTGAAAAAAAATCAATTCTGAATCAATTTATTCTTAAAAAGAAAGTTGGATAGCACTTGTTGAAATGAGCAAATGTTGAATGGGGACTAAAAGTTCATTCCATTTACCAAATTATAAGAAAAAACGACATCAATGGGAAAGCCACTGCTTCCTAAAGGATGTATTTTGTTACTGGAACATTGTAAAAGTAATGATTGTCTTTTGGGGGTGGGGGATTCAGTCACCAATAACAGAATAATGTACCTAAATGTTGAGCTGTTCTTTTTCTAAGCAAGATACACTTGAAGTATAAATGTCCATATTCCCCAAACATGTGCCTTTTAGTCCCCACAAGGAACTATGATGTTAAATAACGAATAAAATGCATATTTAAAATTATTGTGTGGTATTATACAGTTCTGCCCATGAAGAGCTTTTGCATTGATAAATTTTGGACTAATTCATGTATATATATCAATATAAATTGTTTAATGAGCTCCAATTCTATAGTTCATCGTAGAATTTAAGGGAAGTGGGATACATTATTTTGGATAAGGGGAAGCGGGGAGCGTGTTGGGCTTTGCCAGTGTCGCCAAATGGGATTTTTTATTCAATCTGGCGACAGAATTTTTTCAATTTTTTTTTTTAAATCTGGCACTTCTGTGACATTTTTAAATGGTGACTAGAAGCATAAGTTTTATATAATTATATATGTTAATTGAACAATTTACATCAGGCCAATAAACACAGCAGGTGTTTCAACAGTAAACAAACACAATCAATAACTTGCATGTGCTGAGATCGTTTACACATGACTGCTCAATTGACCACTCTGAGGATAATTCAATTTATACACCAAGATAGTATTTATATTATCCAAATTTTTATGAGGTAATTTTATTAGTCATGAAATTAAATATGCATGCTTTTTAACACCTTTTAAAGGTGTTTAAAAGCATTATATCATAAAATTTCCCAATCTGCAAAGATTAAGATGTCACTTCCGGTTTAACCTCAACAAACACATGAGAAAACAATAAATGTTTTATTAGGCTTGCCATCAAAATAAAGGTCATTTCAGATGAAAGTTAACTGTCATTAAAACTACTTCATCAAAAATACTTTTCAGGCCATGTTATTTCAAATAGTAATGAATAAATGAACAATCAAGTATTACAGAATGCTTCCAAAAGGGGGAGGTTGACTTGGCGAACAAATTTTGAAACTGGCGACAAAAATGGTGCTTTGGCGATTTTTTTCGCAACAAGTTTTTGAATGCCAGCTCGACCCCTGGTGAGATATTTCAGGTCTGAAAATGGCACAAAATCATACCAACTTTTTTTTTTTCTGGTCAGAATTTGGTAATATTTCTTGAGTCAAAAATATTTAATGTATTTCGAAAAAAAATGTGTCACACTGACTCAAGAAAATCATTTGTAAATGTTAGAACTATTATAATTAAACAATTTACTTCAGGCTTATTAACCCAGGCCACATTTAAAAGAATGTCTGTTTCCCCTCCCCTGGGTCTACTCTTTGTAAACAGACCAGGCAGGCAGGTACTTTCCCCCCCCCCCCCCCCCCCCCCCCCAACTGGAGGTCATGAATGGTTTGACTTGGCCACTGATCATTTGTTTTTGCTCCTTTTGAGTGTATCTATTTAGATTATCAATCCTTGTGGTTTCAAGCACTATTTAAAAAATGTATAAAACTAATGTAGCATTAAACATGTTTGAAAAAGTGTATATTTACTACTTTCTGATTTGACAGTCATTAAAGCTTATATTATTAACATGCATGTTAATACATGTATGACAAGATGTAGATTCCAAATAGCCATAGTTTATTTGTTGCTTGTTATACATGTATACTCAATGTATTTGATACCAGGATATTTGCCCTAGCACAAAAATCTGAAAATATAAAACTGAAAATCAAACTTTGCAGTTATTTATATATATGTATTTATATAAAAAAAATACATTTAAAGTGTCTGTCATACTACAACAAAATGTCTGGTTTGAAAAATGCACAATGACTAGATGAAGGAATGGATGTTTGCTACTCCGTTGTCTGTCATTACCACTGGAAACTTATCTTCAGATGCCAGAAACATGTCAACTATCCCACTGAACAGTTTTTGTTTAGCTGAAAAAAAATACTGTAAAAATAAGTTCAATGCATACTAGGATACCCTAAAGAATATTTACAAATACTAAATATATATAAAAAAGAAGTCATGGTATGAATGCCAATGAGATAACTATTCACAAGAGACCAAATGACACACAAAATAACAACTATAGGTCACTACGGTCTTCAACAATGAGCAAAGCTCATACCGCGTAGTCAGCTATGACTGTGGCATGGTATGCGGGGTATAAAAAATGACAAAGTCCATACCTGTAAAAAATTTGGGCAGCATTTCGCCTAGGAATTTACCAGTTTACCCCCTCCCACACCATTTCCAGGCCAAAAGTTTGGGATGTAAATAGAAATGGAGATGGTAGGGGACAGATTCATTTATAATGACATGAATCATACACCATCTCCAGCCTTCAAGAAAATAAAGAAAATTCTTACCTTAAATAATTTTAACATACTTACCAGTAAACCTTGGTGCTGTTTCGTCCAGTTTTTAAGGCATTTTCGAGTTTGCCTTGGTAGTAGCTTTTCCCATCAGGAGATGTGTTACTTGTCTGATTATTGTTATTGTCATCCGAACTCGAAGGTGGTGCTTCCCTTAAAATGTCAAATTGGACAAATTTTAGTCTTTTTTCAAACTCATACACAACTCGTATTTCTTCATTAAATCGGGTTCAAAAGCCACCTCATGAGCCATCTTATCGGACACAGATACTGTAACCTCATCCGACCAATTTGTCGATGTTGTGCCCATCATCAGTTGTTTTTTTTTTACCTGGTCGGGGCGAGGGGAAACAAACATATTTTTTATTTTGGCCCCAGGTGTTTGAGAGTAAACAATCATAATAACAGGAATCAAAAAACCCCATGTACCTGGAACTGAGGTCAATTTGCACTTGATTACACAATTGACTGTCCACACCCTAGGGACAATTGCAGTTATACTCATAGAAAATGATATTTATAAATCTTTGTAACAAAATAATTTAGTCATTGCAAATAAAATACCCAAGGCTTTTCCAAATTTTAAAAAGCATGAAATCAGAGCTTCCATTCTGCAAGAATGTAAACAAATACCCATAGATTAGGCTTGCTATCAAACTTGAGAAGTCATTTCAGATAATAGATAATTATCCTGAAAACTTTATTTCATCAAAAATACTTTTCAGGTCAGGTTATTTCAAATAGGAATAAATAAAAAGCATGTGGTACGTGTTTATAAAAATGGGAGGAGAATAACTTGAGATAAATTTTGAGAAAAAAAAGAATTCTTTGGTGATATTTGTTGTGACAGTTTTTTTAATGCCAGTGCCATCCCTGAGAAGTAACAATCGTTCATTTACCTAAACCTCATTTTGTCTTTCTTAAGTTTCTTTCAACACTTTAATGAATTTTCATTATTAACTATAAGATGTATTTTCTATATTTTTATCAGGGTTCTCCCTAAAGCATATATATATGCATCCCTGGTGCGGGAAGGTCAGACTGGATATATTTAGATTTATCTTTTAGCTGACTTTCACTTTGATCTTTGTCGCGTGAATATTGGTTATAAAAATATGTATTAAAATAAGGTCCATGAAAAGTAAATACAATGTAATAGAACGTTTAAGAAAAAAATATTAATAACATTATAAAAAAATAAATAATAAAATATAAAATAAAAATATTTTTGTTGAATTCCTGGGACTCATGATGAAAAAATCTTAGTTAGAACCCAGATTTTAGCAGTGAAATGACAGAAAGGGGCATTGGTAAAGAAGATTTGCAGATTGGAATTTTTATGATTTAAAGGTGTTAAAAAGCATGCCTATTTATTTTCATGACTAATGAAATTACCTAATAAAAATTTGGATAATTATATAACCTTAGTGTGTAAATTGAATTGTCAATCAATTAAGCAGTCAAATGTAAAAGATCTCAGCACGTGTTGGTTATTGATTATTTGTTTGTTTACTGTTGAAACACCTGCTGCGTTTATTAGTCTGATGTAAACTGTTCAATTATCATAGATAATTATATAAAACTTAGCCACCATTTCAAAATGTTATCACATAAGTGCCAGATTTTTTTTTTAAAAAGATCGAAAAATTCTGTTGCCAAACATCGCCAACTGTAAAATTATGTGGCCAGATTGAATAAAAAATTGTATTTTAGCATGGTCCCTGTTTCCTCCACCAATAAAAACTGGCTGCTGCGAGAAAGCCAGAAGTACTGAAAATGGCATAAAACCCCAACTAATCAAGGAAACAGATCAGAAACTGGACTCAAATTTAATTCTCAAAACATTTTCACAATATAAATTTATTCTGTGGAAATTAGTATTCTAGTATTTTAGTTCTATTTAGAATTTATTGATCACCAAAATATCATCTTCTATTTTAGCCCAGTTAAGTCCTATGAAAATTATTCAGACCACACCAACACGAGGTGCCAATAGTGGGGGTGAGATCAAAGATGACATTGTAAAATTCTACAAAGAGTCAGGATTAGAACCTGTTGCAAAAGAGGTAATTTTGTTATCTTAAATATTTAATTTATCTGCAAGTGAGCTTTTGCCATCATTATATAAATATATAGTAATGGGGGATTCTGTTCATCTATTCGTCCTTTGCACCTATTTACTGTGATTACTCGTACACCCAGGGATGATTTTAGTCAGTTATTTAGCTGATTTCAGTTATTTGGTATTTCAAAATTTATTTGAAAAGTTGTCAAACTGGGCAGAACACCAGTGAATGGATTTCTGTGAAACTTTCAGGGTGTCTTCAGTATACAATGCCATTGTGTACCATGTGCACAATGTGCACCTATTTTATTTTTCATTAGGATGTATTTTGAGTTTTTCCTCACACAAACATGGACTGCCATTACTTCTTATATGGTGGGTTGGGGAGTAGAAATGCCCCTTCCGCAACTCCTAAACCATTGCATGGTTGGTGAAATGTTTAGAAAATTTTCGGAGTACATTACCATTGTGCTCTACCTATTTTGTTTTTTTTTCCAAATTATATGTAAGGATTCACATAAATAAACATGGACTTTGCTCACAGTACTTTTAGTTTGGTGTGTATTGTCATAACCTTTCCCCTGAAACCAATTGGAATAAATTTTGATGAAATTATCTTTTTTTAATATTGTCATTCAGGTTCAAGCTACTTGAGAATGATAGGGAGAAGTGACTTCTCTCTGAGGCTGACAAGAAGTCATTTAATGTTGTTGCAAAGCATTATGATCATGATTTTTAGCTCACTGACCCAAAGGGTCAAGTGAGCTTTTCTCATCACTTGGTGGCTGTCGTCCGTTAACTTTTACAAAAATCTTCTCCTCTGAATCTACCTGGCCAAATGGAACCAATCTTGGCCAAAAGCATCATTAGGGTATCTAGTTTAAAAAATATGTGCTATATCCCGTCTGCCAACCTAGATGACGAATCGGTCAATCCTATGTTGGGTTATTGCCCCTGAATTGTTAATTTTAAGAAAGTTTTGCAGTTTTAGGTTATTATCTTGAATATTATTATAGATAAAGATAAACTGTAAACAGCAAAAATTTTCAACAAAGTAAGATCTACAAATAAGTCAGCATGACCGAAATCATTAATTGACCCCTTACAGGAGTTTTTGCACTTTAAAGACAGCGTCTGGCGTAAACTTTCTTTAACGATCTTCTTCTCTGAAACCACTGGGCCTATTGGGACAAAACTTTGGTGGAATGATCCTTGGGGGACACCCTTCCATTATTATTTTCGGTATCCCCGACCAACTGACATGGCTGCTGTGACTAAAAATAGAAAAAAGGCACTAAGAATTTTTCATGATGAGTCCTGGGACTCATCATTTTTCAGAATGGTTAGTCCCAGCTGATTTTGATGAGTCCCAGGACTCATCACCACTTTTTAACGTACATTCCTGCATGATTTTGAACATGTTTGGCCTATTGTACTATTGTTAAAGTTTAATTAAAATCATGTGCTGCCTTTAAATATTGACGAATATGATTTAAAAAAAAAATTTGAACATATGCAGTGGTACTCCAAGTTTGGAAGAAAATTTCTGTTACAGATATGAGCAAAAATCTTTGCACCTTTTGACACAACTTAATAATTTATTATTGCTATTTTATTTCTTAATATTTATTTATCTTATTCTATAACCTTTACTATTATTTTTCTCCAACGTACTCTTAAAATCCTCACATTGACCTTGTTTGAACACCTTAATAATCAATATTGACAAAATTTCCATTTGTGCATAGATGAGTCAAAATACGCTAAATTAATTTTTAAATGAGGTCTAGATATTGTTACCGGTCGGTAAAAAACACTGTAGCCAATGAAAAATCAAGAGAATTCTGATTGCAGCCATTTTTCTAGCTTACTTTTTTCGTTTCTCTCCTCTTCCCCTTTGATCTCCATGAAAACAAAAAATGGCAGCTCAAGATTTTTAATGAAAATAGCGGTCTTCGGTTGAGCTGATTAGATCTATATGCGTCCCAGGGACGCATGAGTTTGAAGGATGACGCATCCAGTCCAATTTTAGCACATCCAGGACGCATGTACGCGCCTTAGTAAGAACCATGAAAAGGAAGGGGGGGGGTGAATTTTAAACATCTTCTATGTTACTAGCAATGGTCTTTAGATGGTCCTCTTTCAGAATTGTGTGCAGTGACCCGGACGATCAACCAAGATGGCTGCCACAGCCGAACTTAGTTTAACATAGGACCCTTTGGGAAATTCAGTTAAAAATCTTCTCGTCTGGAACTACTGAGCCAATTGCAACCAAACGTAGCAGCAATGGTCCTTAGATAGTCCTCTTTCATAATTGTGTCCAATGAACCGGTCCATCAACCAAGACGGCCACCACAGGTGAACATAGTTTAACATAGGACCCTGTGGGAAATTCATTTAAAAATCTTCTTGTCTGAAACTACTGAGTCAATTGCAACCAAATTTAGTAGCAATGGTCCTTAGATGGTCCTTTGTCAGAATTATATCCAATGACCGAAATGTCAACCAAGATGGCCGCCACAGCCAAACTTAGTTTTACATGGGACCCTATGGGAAAATTCATTAAAAAATCTTCTTGTCTGAAACCACTTGGCCAATTGGAACCAATCTGGACAGAAATGAATCATATGTGGTCCTCTTTCAGAATTGTGTCTGTTAACCCGGAATGTCAACAAAGACGGCCGCCACAGCTGAACATAGTTTAACATTGGACCCTATGGGAAAATTCATTGAAAAAATCTTGTATGAAACTACTGAACCAGTTGGAACCAAAGTTGGCAGCAATGGTCTTTAGATGGTCCCCTTTCAGACATGGTTTGTCAATCAACATGGTCACAAAAGTTGAACTTCGTTTAACTTAGGACCCTATGGGAAAATTTAATTTGCAGATCATCATACCTTAAACTTGGCCATCTGGAACCAGACAAATGTCCGCAATGGTCCTCTTTCAGAATTGTGTTTGATAATCTTGAATGTCAACTAAGATGAACACCACACTGTACCTATGGGAAAACCAGCCAAGATAACTGCTACACTTAAATTTTCAGTCATTCTGAAGGTGGACAAGTTAAATCCAGGTGAGCAATACAGGCTCTCGAGAGCCTCTAGTTTATAGCTAGTCTTATTCTCATGTTTGTAATGTTGTTTGGAGAAATTCTGATTGACTAGTCACATTTCTGTATTTTTAAAGGCAAACTAAACTTGAATGCAATTTAAGTTGCTCTCTACGATGTGTATAACAGAGTCAACATGAAGACTTCTGAAGTTCATAAAAACTTATCATTTCTTCAGTTACATTCTCATCATCACTACAGTTTGTCGTACATATATTGACCTAAATGATTCTTCTGATGGTCCAGGTCTGCGGGCCGAGTTGACCATTAATTTTTCTGATCAGATTATTTCCCTTTGTCATTAATAAAAAAATAGCTTGGTTTTTTGATCTGATGAATATTTGGGGTTACCCATACCAAAACATGGACTTTGACATTCATTGTGATAGGGGTACCATGATGCCATCCGCAACTCCTCCTAAACCACTGAATGGAATTTCATGAAACTTTCAGAGGATCTTTATTACATGATGCTGTAGTGCACCTCCTATTTTAGATTTTGATCTGACCAACATTTGGGGTTTCCCATACCAACACATGGACTTTGCCATTCATTGTGATAGGGGGTTCCAGTATGCCATCCGCAATTCCTCCTAAACCACTGAATGGAATTTGATAAAACTTTAAGAGAATCTTTTTTGACATGATGCTATAGTGCACCTCCTGTTTTAGATTTTGATCTGACCAACATTTGGGGTTTTCCATACCAAAACATGGACCTTGCCATTCCTTGTGATAGGAGGTACCAGTATGCCATCCGCAACTCCTCCTAAACCACTAAAGGGAATTCCATGAGACTTTCAGAGAATCTTTATCACATGATGCCATAGTGCACCTCTTATTTTAGATTTTGATTTTTGGGTTTTCCATAGCAAAACATTGACTTTGCCATTCCTTGTGATAGAGGGTGCGGGGGTATCAATTGGTGAGCTTTGCTCACAGTATTTCTAGTTTTTAATTGGCCTAAATAACAGAGGTCATCTGATTCTGATATTTCCACGAATTTTGAAGTGAAAACTGATATCTGTAACAGTTTAACAAAAGATATATGAACAGCTACCTGTGTTTTGACGTCAATAAGATTTATATTGTCTTCAATTTATTACTTCATTCATGCCACTGTCAAAATTGTTTCTTTACTGTAAACTGAATCATATTTTTAGAGGTGGGTAGGTAGGTAGGTCTTTTTTTTCGGAGAGGCGTGTGGGGGTGGTGACAGTAGATAGATACATGTTTTTTATCGACAGAACGAAAAAGGAATCTTATTCGGTATAGATTGTATTGAAATGTATGGCATTTTTAGCAAAGTTGTTTGTGTTTTCCCCTTTTCCTTAAAAAGGCTAACTGAAAACACAACGTCGCTGGTTGCCATATTTGTAATTCTCAAATAGGTGGCACTGTTAGGAAGTTGCCAAAAATTTCAGAAGTGGAGTCATTTCAGGAAAGTAATTTCCAGAAGTTATACCAAAAAAAAAATTAATGATAAGTTACAGATCAATTTTGGGTTACATGCTTATCGGATGATTATTGTGAGAGGGTCCGTTCCCAACCTGTTAAAAATTATATGAAACTATTTTTGTAAGATACTGATGGAACATCATTTAAGCCGACTTTCAGCGTGAAATCTAGTAAATTGAAACATGTATTTTGGACTAAATAGATTATTATCGAACAAAATTAAAATAGAAAGTGCATTATACAATTGTTTGAAGAATTGTTATTCCTGTTGATGGCTCTAAAGAAGATCTTGTTTTGCTTCTTCAGATTTGAAACTGTGGTATAGTGTTCCTTGTGGCCTTCTGTGCCTAAATCCTAGCTAGGATTCCCAAATTTATTGAAGATAGAATTTCTGCATTTCAAGCCTGAAAAATTGTTTTAGATATTTTCATAATATAGATTTTATTATAATATATAACATTTTATCAAAACTATAGCAATAAATATAAGTAGCAGTAGTATAAATACATGTGAAGAATGTTTCTAGGACAATTATACAGGTACAAGTATATATTGGACTGTTATTTCCATTCTTCTGTGATGGAATTTATATTAAGTTAACAGAAACAGACTTTACATTTCAACAGTGAAATGTACTCAAGCAGAGACATCTGTCCTGAGACACCTGCCGTTTTACTGGTGACACACACTATCAATAAATGACATCAGAAAGCCTTTTGTTTGAAAGATTCATTATCCCTAATAAAATTGTTATCTGTTTATGCCATTTTGAATATGATTTTGTTGTAAATTTATAAAAACTTTCAGAAGTGTTTTTTTTCATTGAACAGATGCTGTTTAATTGGATTAGATTGATAAAAAAAAAATTGTCTTGGGGTGTTTGATTCTGATTCTGATATTCTTAAAAATAAAAGTTGCTGTAAATGAAATATGATTATTTTGTATTGTTTATCCTTGACCTAGATCTATAAATAAAGGCTGATTTCATTGTTTACAAAATAAAACATGCCAGATAAAAAGGATGGCTGTGCTTAGCATGAAATATTAACATTTTAGTAAATTAGGTCACACTCCTGGCTTAGCTGCCTATTAAAGGTATTTTCTTTGTTGTCAGTTTGAAATAAAACCACCAGTTTTTTACACCACTAAACCTTGTCAATGAAGGTAGAAAGAAACTTCACAAAAATGGTAAATATTGTTATTTAAAATCTGTTTTCACTGCATTTTAAATGTGTTATAAATGTTTTTTACTTTTAAAAAAAATTCAATCAAAAAGTTTATTGAAGCGAATATCCTCAGTTGACAATTGGGTTGGACAAAGGATTAAATCTATTTAGATCAGATAACAGAAGGAATTTGTTGACCTAATTATGTTAGACATTGAATTAGTTGATGAACTTTATTAACTCAGGTGAAAAATATACATGTACAAAGACTGAAAGAGAAAAAAATAACTGCAAAATAAATTTGGAATGTTTTTATAAAGTTAAGAAATTTTTAAATTTTTGTATTGATTTGCTTGAAAGATATAATTATAGTACCTGGAACAGGATGTAAGAAATATTTTCCAGGAAATTCTGATGGGAAAAAGATTTGTAAATCATAGGAAACACAATCAAGTAGTATGCTTTTGATGAATGATAGAAAATGCATTCATATAATTTCCCATTTTAATAAGTATGCATTAGACATGAATAATATTTCAGGCGTATTAACCCTATAGATCTGTTTGACAACTCAAATGGAAATAACTAAAACAGGATTTCACTGAACTAAGTGTTGGATAAAACAGTTTCATTTGTGATTAAGCAATAAGGTGTAATAGTCTGGTTATGTTTTTAAGGAAAGTAATTTTTGCTTTAATTTTTTTCCACAAATATATTGTAAAAGTAAGATTAATACCTCTTTTACAGCTTTTTAATTTAGTTTGGTTATTTGGATAAACTAAATGATTTTGTCCTGTTGGTCAGATAAGGAAGTAATTATTATAGGACTAATCGCATTTAAGTGTTGCGTAACAGGTTGTACCTGGTATATCAGGCGTGTGAATTTCTGGTCAGTATAAGTAGATACTGACTTTTATAGTGTGTAAAGCATGTTATTTGGATAAGTGTTAGAATACACGGAAGGTTAATCCAGAATTTCTGCAGTATTTGTTAAAATGAAATGCTTCACTCAATAATAAAGGACTAAAAATACACTAGTCCCACTTTTCAAACAAAAATGGAAAAAAGTATATAGGTCAGATAATGTACTGAATGGGCAGAGGAATGAGAAAATAATAGCAATATTGTATTAAAATCAATTTTGGTTGGCAAAGTTGTTTGTATTCAAATATAACACATGTAAATATCAAGTGTCTACACATGAAAACAATCTGTTTAAAATGATGAAAAGATTATTGTTGCATTTTTATGCATACTAGATTTTGAATTTACCTAAAATTAAGATATATATACAAAGTTTGAAATGTTCATAAAAAAAAAATACAGGATGTCCAGTTGATGAGACATGTATCAGAGGTGTTTACCACTATGTATTTTCCGTATTTTACACGGATTTTAAATGCAAAATACGGACTACGGATTTAATTCACGGAAGTACGGTTTCCGGTTCTTTTCAAGAAATTATTTTTTTTTCTCCTCAAAGTGCTTGAATGAGCGGTGGTTATGTATTAAACTAAAGTAAACGCGTCTGAGATAGAGATTTCTGCAGTTTTCGGGACACCTCTTATTAATCGTATGTTTTACCGATCTTTCAAAGTATGTAACGAAAGATAATTTAAAATGTGCTTGAAGAAATTATGAAAACTCAAAATATGTCAGCTACAAAGCGGGCAACTCTGGCTGATCACCGGTAATACTACTGAAAAATACTGAGAAAATTGTTATTACTACTGATAGACTGAAATAGTGGTAAACACCTCTAATGTATGTATTGTATATTACAGGTTGGTTTGTTAGATTCCAATGGTGATTTGACAGGATTTAGGGATCAGAACACCAGACAGAATAGTAAGTCGTAATCAGAAAGGAAACGGTTTTCATTATATTGTCTCAGTGACACATACACCATATCCTGACATTGTCATTATGTACAGGAAAATAAAAGGTAATACTGATGCAACAGGTTCATTGTCATTTGTCCAGAGATTAAAAAAAAAAAAAATTCAGACAGGCATGTAAGGATTTGCTTTAAAATAAGCTAAGGAATTTGTGTGATTCATTTTAAAAATGACAGTTGGGATATATAATGTTAATAAATATTCATGATTTTACATGGTTTTATATTAAGTACAAGATTTCTGCTTGGTTAGTTTGAATGGGATTTTTCTCTATTTTGTTTATTTGAAAAGAAAAACCAACAGCAAAAAATTCAGTATATGTATAAATAATGTTTATTTTCTTTTATTGTGGAAAACCTGTAGTGATATGGTAATAAACAGCTGTTAGGAAAATCTTTCTTGAAAGGGTACAACTTCATTCAATATTAATGTTTACAAAACATGTTTCTTTATAAACTGTTAATATATGGGTGCATGTGATTGGGGGGAAGATGTTTGAATATGTACAGGACAAATATAATTAAATCACAATATTTGATTTGAAGCAATTTTTCAAATGATTTCACAAAATCTGTTCTAAGAAACCAGTTGGTATAAAATTTTTGTTCAACTATTTATTGGGAAAAAAAAATTATATGACAAGAATTTAATTGAGTAGAATCATAGAATATACTTTGTAGGTTTCTAGACTGCATGAGCTTAGTTTTAAGACATAGTGAAAAGATTTTTTTTTTATATATACAGACAGTTTTCTGTTTCTCTTAAAGAATAAATTTGTTTTATTTGACCTGAGGTCAATGAGTACAACTTTTACTAGAAATAACCAAGCAAAAGTTACTATTACAAGACCAATTGGACTTGAGATGTTTAGATTAGTCAAAAATAGTTTAACTAGCTTCTGGCTAATGCCTTAAGGCACATACTGCAAATTTCCTGTGCAAAATGCATCATTGACTGAGATGACTAGTCTCTCTGCTATGATTTTGCAGAAAATAGTCTCATGATAATAAATGTTAAGTTTTCATGTCTTAGTTTAATGATATGTGACCAAATTTAATGTTAATTTAAAGCAAATACGTCAATAATTTCAGCTGTACAGTTGATTGCCATCCCAGTGAGTAATTCACCAGCAAAGACTATGTCTCCGTATAAGGTAATTATGTCTCCCCATTTCGGGGGCACTCATAAACTGTCAGTTTAATTATTTAATAAGTACTGTACATGTTTTATAGTGGAATACACATGTAAGGAAAAATATCAAAGATGGGTATACAGGTGGGAGTATTAAACACACAAAAAGATATGTCATTTGAGTATGGTTTATAAATAAAATCTAGCATATTCCTCAAGAAACAAAATTTCATTTGGCATAGCATCAGATTTTCAAAATTAACCCTTTGGCTGCTGAATTAAATATGGACAATTTGTATACTATTTCCATTAAATATTACATAATGGGATGCTGAATGTAAAATTTGATTCTTAATTTGAATTTTTTTTTTTAGATTGGTATAACTTTCAGATAAAGGAGTTGCAACAAAACACCCAGTCTATCAAATGTTCAGTTTTGTCTGAATTTCTATTTTTGTCCTTATTTTATGCCCCGCCACAAATGTGGCTGGGGCACATAGATTTACCCTTGTCCGTCCGTCCATAAGTGCGTACATACATCCTGATTTGGTTAATTTTTAGGGCTTAGGTCCATTCTCAGAAACCTATAGAATATATCAATGATATTTCACCACTACGGTCCTCTTGTATAGTACAATGCAGTTCAGCAAAACTTGGGTTGCTATGACCTACATTTCATGCTTCATTGTCTTTAGTTAAGTTTGCATTTAGGTTCATTTTTCAAAACCATATAGTAATGTATCAATGATATTTCACCACTACAGTCATCTGGTATAATACAACGCTGTTCAGCAACACCTATATTGTTTTTAGGGCAGAGCATCCGTGTCTTATAGACACATTTTCTAGTTGTTTATTTGGTCTGTCTTTACCTGTAAAGGTGTGGTAAAAAAAAAAGATAAAAAAAAATGTAATTTTTCATGCCCAAGACATTTGCTCTCTCACATCTATGTCCTCTGGGCCGAAACCTTCAAATCCCATGTCTGAAACATTTTCGTTGTTTAAAAATGTTACATTTAGTTGAAAGTACCTGAGATTTTCAGATGAAAATGAAGCTGACCAAACAGAGAATCTGTTGCAAACGCATTTAGGACTGATAGATAACTAAGACTAACAGTTTGACTGGTTTTCAGAGGGCTTATGTGTCAAAACGGCAAAAGCTGCAATCTGCACTGGCAACCCATGTTTTCCCTCGTGTCTATAGCCACAATCCGCAGTGGCAGCCATGTTTCCAATAGCAGCTTTGGCCATGATCTGCAGTCTAACAGTTAAAAAAAGGTTGAGTTTGAAATACTATAGTGAAGAAATTCTGTTGTAGCATTGAGTATATGTTAATTTTAAATTTGTTAACATCTTTATAAATGAAAATTTTCCAAAGCTGAATTTGCAATAGAACAATCTAGAGGAAGGAATGGAACAAAATTTTTTCTATTTATCTTCACTTTTCATGTTTTGGATCTTAGAATTTTTTTTTAAAAAATCAATGTCTGTAAGCTTCTCTTTGAGAAATTTTCAATAGTATCTGGGAAAAATATATTACCAGTATTCACTTTTTTATCAGGTAATCCAGCAGCACCAACAGTCCCTTATTACGAACAATTCACAGATTTTTGCAGCTAGTCCACACACCCCAGGGCATGCAGATGCTTCGTGGATTAGTAGAAAAAGAGCAGCTGAAATCACAATAGAACCAGATTTTTCTGATGGGTTTGTAAATTGTAAATTATTTCTAAAAAAAGAAAGAAAATAGTTTGCAAGGTCTTGTTACTGCTAAATAGTACAGGGATGATTTTATTTTTTGTTTTTTTTTAGCAGAATTATGCTTTGTGGCAATACAGATTTGTCCGTTATGGTTTCTTTATTACACATAGTAATTTGGTATTCCTGCTTTTTTCCCAGGTCTACAAAATCATCCTTTATAATGTAAAAAATATCTATGTCATTATCTCCACCTCTGTCGGAAAAATACCTTACCAAATTAATTTATGGAATTAAAAACGCAAACAGTAGCTTTTATGTTAAAATTTTACCGAAATGAAGTTTGAGATTCACACATGATACTTATGAAATAGTAGATAAATTCTCGTTACTAAATCCACAAATGTACCTTATTCTAAACAACAAAATGGATAACAGGAATGGTCAACAATGACATACCAATCAGTCAACACTACCCAACTGACAGAACCCTGGACAAAAAATAATGTAAAAGAGCACAAAACACAAACATAAACACAACAGAGTCAGGATAGTCTGACTTGGTACAGACACATTACATGTTGCATGTTGGATCTTTTCTTAAGTAGAGGATCTTTTCTTAAGTAGAGGAAAAAAGACTGTCTTCAGTAAAGTAAATTATTATGTGAAAGTGAAATTTTTACACCCAATTTGATACCAAAAATACAGATCATACCACAATAAATTTATAGATATTTATATATTTATTTCTATAGGAAAAGAGGCAAGAAAGGGGAAAAGGGAGGCAAAGGTCTAAGACATTTTTCTATGAAAGTCTGTGAAAAAGTGCAAAGGAAAGGTGTTACTACATATAATGAAGTAGCGGATGAATTAGTAGCAGAATTTAGTGATCCTAGAAATCTAACCTCACCATCTGATCAGGTAATTGTTTAAGTCTTCCATCAGTGACCATTCGCTTCATTAAAGTCAGAACAATATGTCGAGTTAGGATAATATGTTTTTCTGCAGACTGTTACCTCGTAAGCTATCACAAAAAAAAATCTTGCTTAGCATGTCTATTTAGTACAAGTCAGGATTCATATAAACATTACTTCAATATGTGCATGTAAAATGCTATTTGACGTTATCCAATAATCTGAAATGCATAGTTTTGGGAGGAGAAAAATTATCAAGAAATAAAACGATATAGACAGTTTGCATGTATTTACTCTATCTATAATAGTAAATTTACGAATTAGCCGAATAGGCGGCAAAACGCGTGATTCAAAATAAACGATGTATAGTTCAGATTATAAAGGTTATTATCGGATTTGACAATCTGCATTTATAAATTTAAACTACAGTTTTGTTTATGTGCAAATGGAATTTGTATGCACTTTTCCGATATGAATTCTCCCAACGTATCCCTTAGAAGGTTCTCGAAGGCATCATTTTAGCACATTGATTTAAATAAACAAGTATGCACATATTTTTAATGTATTTCTGTTTGAAATTACGGAAGAAGAATAAAAAAAAAATTAAAAACATTCTCCTTCGAGTGGGATGTTTCCGCTTTATGTATTCAGGATTGTTTTTCTACAATAACGCAATTTCTCCTAACTGTAAAGGTTATGAACTTTGAAGATAATGAAGAAGTAAAGTAAAGTTCAGAGGAATTCCTAACTTAGTTGTTTTTTGGATTGCTCGGATGTTTACCTTGCACAAAGTGATAAAACCAACCATTATCTATTTTTAAATTATTTGTCATGTGACCTGTCTAAATATATCTCTACTGTAAGCCCTAGATAAAAATATTTTTAACAAATGGCCATCTTTATCATTAATGACGAAATTTATCTCGGACATCTTTGATAAATATAAACGTGGACAACACAAGCAGCCACACACTAAAAATGCTTTCACCTTCTGATTATTGGATATATTTGTGAAATTAAGCCTCGCTTGCCCTGCCCATGATGACAATGGAAATGTTTACATATACAATTTCATTTTCATATTAATTCTGAAGGAAAAAGGTAATGCATTATGAAATGTGTATTTAATGAAAGCTTTTCATCAAGTTCCAGTACAGAATTAATTATAACAATAAAAATAACAATTTATGTGGTTGTATTTTCGTCATAGATTTTGACTTTGATGGCACCTTAAGGTCCATTTTGGTAATTCTATGTGGTATACAGTCTACTGCATCAGTGGATACATCTTCGGTAGTAACGAACAGCCATGACAATTGGGTCACGATGACCTACATTTCACGCTTCATTGACTTTGGTTAAAGTCTGCATTAAAATTCATTTCTAAGAATACTACATGCAGCACATATAAACATGAAACTATCAGTTGATACCACCTACTTGACAGGAAAGTTTATGGAAGCCTGCCACATCATCCATATTGAGTTATTGTTCCATGAATGGCATGGGCGCAACAAATTTTTATAGTCAATATGGCCACCACAAAAAAAAAGCTTATTTTCCCGCGCTCGCACAGGTTCAATGTCTAGTATATTTTATGACTTTCTTGCTTTTATTATTTTTAGGCATATGATCAGAAAAATATTCGGCGGAGAGTTTATGACGCTTTAAATGTTTTAATGGCAATGAATATTATATCCAAGGAGAAAAAAGAAATTCGATGGATAGGTTTACCTACAAATTCTGCCCAAGAGTGCCAAAATTTAGAGGTAAGACAGAAATAATTGTTCGTTGTTTACATTAAGTACTTTGTACATATATGTGCCTGCTTTGTCTTGTTTCCAGTTAGTACATGTATGCTCCAAGAAAATGATAAAGAAAAGATAATATAATAACAAACACAAAACAATTATAATTACATACAAAGTATCCTGATCTGACTGATGGGCACCATTTAAACATTATATACACCTAACTTAAAAATACTTATGATTATAAATATCTATAGATATAATATTTATTTGTGATATAAAGTGTTATAGAAAATCATTAACGTCATTCTTAAATTTGCGAAATTTTGCCTTGAGATGGAGCATTTCGTTTAATATATGAAGCAAAATTATTCCTAACAGGGAAGACAATATTTTAAGGGATGAGAAAAAAGGGAGGTTTCTTGCTTGTTCTTTAAAGTAGGCTATAGTCATTAATATATTTATAATAGTAAATCATTTGCAAATGCAGGATTATTACATTTAGTTTGCTGTAGATGTATTTAGTCTATTATTTATGTGTATAATTATTTGATGGTATGTATTCCTTTGTAGTCTGAGAAACAAAAGAAAATAGAGAGAATCAAACACAAAACTCAACAGTTACAGGAACTTATGCTACAGGTTAGTTGTGTAACAGTATACTGGTATACCGGTATATCATTATATTTCTTAACAAGTCTGTTGCACCGGTATGAAAATCTGGAAAACCAGTTTTTCTGGTACGATGAAAATATAGACTATGTATCACTTATACACTTGAAACAGTCGTTTTTGACATGTTTTGATGACCCTACGAACTCACTGCATAAATAGATTTTGTTGTTAAAAAGAAATGTATGATTTCTTCAAGATATTCAGATGCCAAAGTTCAAAATCAACTGTTACAAATCTGTGAGTAAAATGCACAAATGCACGAACTCTGTCAGAGGAATGAGATCAGGTGCGTCCACGGAATAAGCAACTTTTGCTTTGGTCACTGGTGGTAGCAACACCCCGGCGTCGTGTAAATTTCATGTCAATCTGGAACTGTCACGTCCTGTAAAAGAGGACATGATGGTCAGATATATGATAAGGATTTATATTTTTATAAATAAAAAACAGCTTGGTGTCTCATACCAAAAATATGATTATTTTACTATACAAAAAAATGTTTAAAAAAGAGATCTAGAAACTTAATCCAGTCAAGAAACCAGAAGACGATACGTATCGATACACATCTTAGTCCACTTGCATTGTATCGATTTATGGCGATACAGAATTTTGTCGACGGTACTTAAGTCTACTACAGGTATGGGAAGTCTTTGGATCAAATAAAACAGTTCCACAGATAATGTAAAATAAAACAGTTTTCCTTTAACAAAATTTTACTCATTGCAAATTCATTTACATTTAATTGTGCATATAACATAGAAAATAATGTTTTGTACAATTTCCAATTGTTTTTCATTTGATTTTAACTTTGGTTATGGAATTTTCAAGTATATCTGACATACTTGAATGATGGAGTATACATTTAACATTGTAGCAAATAGCCTTTAAAAATTTGGTACAGAGAAACCGAGAAATGGAACAAAATCAAGGCCCTCCAGCTCCCAACTCTGCCATACAACTGCCATTTATTATTGTAAATACCAGCAAGAAAACTGTCATAGATTGTTCTATTTCAAATGACAAGTAAGTTACTTCTACAACATTTTCCAATAATTTTATATTGGGTGTAAGGTGTCATTTGATTGGTAAAATTTTTTTGTCTATAATATCATAGAATAAATGTTCTTCTCTACTATGACATCATTAAAGGGAATCCTGACATTTTTGACGTCAAAACAACAGCCTGAATTGAATTATAAGTATGGACTGTAATTTTGTTTTCAGTCTTCAAAATAACCTCAAGGCACTCAAAGCACTCGGTGCACACTTTCAAGTAACCTGTTAAGTTTTGGTCATACTTGAAATATAAATACAGATTTCAACAAATTTAAAAGGTAGTAAACCCAATATTTCAGATCAAATGTACAGATTAATGTGTTTGTTTACAGTCTGCATTATATATGGTGTACAGATTAGTGTGTTTGTGTACAGTCTGCATTATATATGGTGTACAGATTAGTGTTTGTGTACAGTCTGCATTATATATGGTGTACAGATTAGTGTGTTTGTGTACAGTCTGCATTATATATGGTGTACAGATTAGTGTGTTTGTGTACAGTCTGCATTATATATGGTGTACAGATTAGTGTGTTTGTGTACAGTCTGCATTATATATGGTGTACAGATTAATGTGTTTGTTTACAGTCTGCATTATATATGGTGTACAGATTAGTGTGTTTGTTTACAGTCTGCATTATATATGGTTTACAGATTAGTGTGTTTGTGTACAGTCTGCATTATATATGGTGTACAGATTAGTGTGTTTGTGTACAGTCTGCATTATATATGGTGTACAGATTAGTGTGTTTTAAGTTTTTGTTATTTGTAAAATGTTTTATTGTTTTTTTTACAGATATGAATATTTATTTAATTTTGATAATACATTTGAAATACATGATGATATAGAAGTTTTAAAAAGAATGGGTATGGCTTTGGGATTGGAAAAGGGGCAGTGTTCACAACAAGACTTATCTAAAGCAGTCAAAATGATTCCAAAGTCATTAACTCCATATGTTGTTGGTAAGTAAATAAATGCAGCCTAACAAGTGATATTATAAATTCATTGATCGTAATGTAAATTTGAAACAATCTAAATGAAATTCAATGTTATTTAGTTCATTATGCATTTCTGGCAGGACAATTTATGTGTTGTACCAGTTTATTCAAACTTTGACAATATTTTGCAATATTTAAATATTATTTGAAGTTAAGGAGGGTTGAAATAAAATTTTCATAACAAAAATGTAAAGTCATAAATAAAATTCTATGATAACTTTTTTAATGCACAAGATGTCCACATTTCACCAATTTATGACTCATCAGTTGTGCTCAAGGAGTGACATGTTTAAAACTAAAATAATAATCCAAAACATTTTTGAGGAAATGAAAAAATGCCAAAATGACCAAAAGGGTAAAACTATGCAGGAAAGAGATTCTCCCTAGTTTTCACAAAATTTAACATTTTTTTTAACATTAAATTTAACGTATCAAATTCAGGTTAGTATAATAATAGTACAACTCAGCTGGTGTGACATTCCATTTTGAATTCTAGAAATGTTTATGTGAAAAGAATTTAAATTAATTATAATACAAATTAAAATAATATTTAATATTTGGCAGAACTGTTTCTTTATATGTTTGTGACATGTAGTTTGAATAAATAGGGTCTTGCAAGCTTGCCTAATAAATTCTTTTTCTTATAAATCCATATCACATATCCTGTACTTTCAGATCTAGCAAATAGTGGAATGGCAAATGCAGGTCAGAGTGGGATACGACCAATGTCAACAGGATTATCACCGGTACCACATAGTTCCAGGTACTATATAAATTCCAGCTAGTGTAATTAAATGTATAACACTTAGAGCAGGCATGAATATTTTATTGCATAACTAATGAACTGTCAACACTCAGATTTTGATTTCCAGTGCAGCTCATGGCAACGTGCTTTCAACTCTTTTAATCTTAAGGGACAAGAATTGCCAGTTTTCCTACCATAGGTTACTGATTCTCCTACGGTACTCACTTCCTCCATGAATAAAAGCTGGATGCCTTTTGTGCTGGAAGTGGGCTAAAACCCGAATAAACCAAAGGCATTGCATATCGCGTGGGTGATTAGGTTAATATTTTCTTGTGAAGATTGTTTTACAAGTGTATTCCTTAAAGGCAAAGCTTGGCTAAACCTTGGGTGTTGTAAAAATTGGTCTCAGTTGGATTTATATGTCAGAGTTTATGATTTTTTAAGAAAACTTAATATATTGAGATCATAAATATCAGATGTCCTATAGTCTAGCTAACAGACCTTAATTTCAATCTTTCATTACACATTTCTACAGAAATCTTAGCTCAATATATGCCTGGTATTGATTGCTATAAGAAATATTTTGACAAATTATATTTATGTATGGTTGTTTAGCAGTGCCAACTTGAGTGATGTCACAAATCTGGACTGTTTCAGTTGGTCACTTTAACTTCTTGTGAACAGGGATAATTTTATTCCGTTTTTTTAGAGGATTTCCGGATTTGTCTGTTATGGTTTCTTAATTTCACATAGCAATATGGCATCGGGTACTGCATTTTAATTTTTTTTCTTGGCTGGGAAAGTCATCTCTGTGTGAAGTGCAGAAGGGTAATGAGTACATAATTTGGTCATAGAGTTGTAATTTCTTAGTAGTTAAATTTAAAGTTATAATTAACTGTTGTGATATAATATACACATGTCTTTTCACAGATCAAAACCAGCAGCTTTAACACAACACAGCAGTGACACATCTGATATGGAAGTAGCAATGGCATGTCAGGGTATTTCCCAGGATTCCTCTAGCATAGGATCACATGCAGACTTACCGTCGAGGGCTGCAACAGAAACTCCGTCAGAGTTTTCTGAAGAGGAAGACGATGATAGATCCAGTCCATTGGATATGAGCTAAAACTGAATCGCTACAGCTCTTAATTGTATCAGGGAAACTGACTTGCATAGCAAGATTTATGATGAGACAGTTCTTTGACTGTCCTTATATAATGTGATGTAGAACTGTGTTATAATGGTCTGTGATGACAGTTGAGTACAAATCTGTGCAAAAAGAAAATGTTTAAGAAATCCTTGTTTCACAGTTGCATTTCTTTAGAATTGCATTTTTGAGTACTTGTAAATTTGTTATCAGATATGATTTGGTGGTTTCTATTGTGATCATGTTTAAGTGACCTTTATGTAGGTTTAAAGATTATTGAAAGTTCTTATGGGAAAATGTGAAGTGAAATGAATTTGTTGGGTTGTAATCCAAACATAGTAAGTTGGAACAGTGGTAACAAATTTCTGTCAGATTTTACAGATAACAGTGAAATTTTTGTATATGTTGAATAAAAAATTTCATGATCTAGAAGATGAATGTGAAATTCTTTGTATTGGAAAATTCAATATTCAAACGTTAACAGGATTTTACTGGTAACAGTTTCAATAGGTGTTTCCCTCTTCTTAGCAAAAAAGTTAAGTAATTTGGTTAATATTAATAGAAAGCTTGCATGTATATCAAGACAGACAGGATTTTTTAAAACATTATGGTAACAGTTTCGACAGGTTTTCCCATCTTCTTAACAAAATAATAAAATAACTTGGTTAATATTAATAAAGTTCTATTAAAAGACAGAAAGGATTTATTTAAAGTTTTAAACCTGATTTCAGCCTTTCTACATCCAAAAATAATTTTCAGAAGTTGTTAGTTTGGGTATAACTAGCAGGAAATGCAAGTAACATACCTATTACAGCTTTTATTCAGACATTATGACAAAAATAATGTTTAGAGGTACTTTTGAGAACCCAAGGCTTGTTGAAAAAAAAGTTGTGCAAGTTTTCATAAATGCAAGTTGAATTGTTTAGATATTGAATTAGCTACAGAACAGACCATGTACATAGCTTCTAACTAGTTTACTATGCTATGGTCAACATGACCATATTTGTACTTAGTAAGGTCATGTGATCTCTAGTGACATTGTGATATTTTATGTGTGAAGTATTTATAGCCATGCACAATGTCCAGTTTTTCTCAGGACAAAAGGAGGATGTAATATATCTTTGGGCTGTTCCATTTAAACCACATTATAGGGGGAATGCAAGTAATTTTGGAGCTCATAACCCCACACAGACATACACCTGTGGAAAGCAATTATACAACAACCTCCTACCACCAAAAGAATGGCGAAATTTTTATACTGATAACCAGTGGAATTTTAAATTATAGACACTGAAACTTTGAATAACTATTTTTTTTCCCATGCTCTCAATGGAATTTCATTGTCTAATAAAGCCAAAATCAATGGTTACGAAATCAAACTTAAGCCGCAGGACCAATATAAAATGTAATAAAATTGCTGTTCCCCCCTTTGAATGTAGATTTGAATGGAATAGCTCTTATCACAGCAAGTGGAAATGTTTTATATCAGATCAATATATATGCAAGGTATCTTAAAATGGACATTTGTTTTACAGAAGGGGTACATGTATATATAGAAAAATGTGTATTCTATATAAGTATTTTATCTGTGCATGTACAAATTTTTATTGTTGATACTGTTATTTTGTATATGTGAATTTTCAAACATTTTGTAAACTTCAAAAATTAAGGATTTAAAAATAATCATGTATAAAGCTATAGTTATATGGAAGCATTATATAGTCTTTATTTTGTTGGCATCTTCAATGGGGAATCAAGAGTGAGTTGTCTTTTCCTAACCAATGTAGGTAAGGGAGATAATTGAATTCTCTCCCTTTTGTCCTGAGGCTAAACGGGAGATAAATTTACTATCTCCCTTACCTACATTGGTTAGGAAAATAGAACTCACTCTGGTTTCTCATTGAATATTTTTTCCTATTTGGATATATTGCTCCATAACAAATTGTGGAATTGGTACAGAATAATAATTAGACGGAAAAAAATATTATTTTTCCAAAGAATTATTTCACAGAAAGGAACATAAATTTCAGGAAAATTATTAAATTTACCCATGGTAGACACAAGTATAATAATAAATAAAGTAAAATATCACTGACACAAATATGTTGTAAATATGTAAAGTTTTGGCTGTGTATATACCTGTATGATATGATGGATTTCCATATGCTGTGATCTTGTTTTAACAAACAGGTAACCAGTGCCATTATTAAATATGACACTGCTCACTGTTGATGACACATAAATATTGGTTACCTGCTGTTGTTCACCAGTTGTGTTCCGGGACATATTGTGTCTTATCTGCTGTTTGTGAAAAAAGAAACCATTTTGATTACCGTTATGGAAGAACTTGTCTCATTCAAAGTTAAATACAGATTTTTGGCGTACTTTTGCATTTTCATTATTTTCAAACGACACGTTCAATAAATACGTATGGTCAGATTTTTACATTTTAGTAATTTTGTAGACATTTAATGATTATTTTGTTTAGTTCACATTTCAAGACCATTTTTCATATTGCAAATTTTGTATGCATTTAAACATGAAGATCATTCTTGTACGCAAATACGGATAAATATACAACTAAACAATTGAAATATAGAAATAAACAGATAAAAATAGAAAAAAAATTTAAAATATATATAAATAAAGCTCTATATATTTTGGAGTACCTTGTCTTGTTTGTTCAGTAACATTCCACAAAAACATTAATGGAACCTATACTGTGGATTCTTAATATTTCATCAGATACAAAGTTGTTTCATATTTTTTCATCCCACATAGAAAAGTAATATGTTTGTTCATCCCACAAAAGCCTTGTCATTACGTGGTATTATTGGTGGTATATTAAAACTATGTAGTAACTTCAGTGGACATTATACAGCACTAGATGGAAATATCTACCATCATAGAATGCATTTACTATTTGATCTAGAGGTTCAAATCTTAAATATATTAAACTTTTTTTCTTAAAATAATGTGTGTCAGCTGCAGAATCAAGAGCAAATTCTTTTTCACTTACAATAGGTTAATCAAGTAGAAAAATTTCTTAGGAGATAACTGTCAGGAAATCTTTGCTATGAATCCCTGAATTAAGTTTGGTTTTCCAAAGACACATCGTCATTGGAGAATTTACATTTTGAAGTTCATTATAAATTTGAAACCAGGAGATTTTTCTTTCCTAAACCTTAAAAGCTAGGCTTTATTAAATTGCATTAGGCTTGTGAAGTTGAACTGAATGAAACACAGGTGGATGGTGTTATCAGGAATCTATTCACCTACTTATTACCTGTTTCTTTAAAATAAAGGATATCTATTTCATTGACAGATTTCTCCGAGTCAAGTAGACCTACATTTTTACACGGTTTTATAGCTAGATAGTTAAGTATTGTGATTTATATTTTAGTGGTGTAAGTCTAGTAGAACTAAATAGAATTTCAATTCATATAACAGTGCCATTTTGTACCGTAATTTATTTCTCTGAAAGTGTTCCTATATTTTTCATCAACTTAAAATTTTGACTGACCCATTATAATGTACAGGTGAAAGGTCACCTGTCATGAGCAAATAAAAATACAGGAGTAAATGTAGAATATTATATACATTTCTCAGGTAAGATGCAGAATTATTGTCTTGTGTTCAATTGTATGGATAACAGATATTTGTACATTTTTGTACAGTTTTTTTTTAACATGGTGATACATATGTACATGTATGTATGCATTTCTTAATGTTGTTTTAGTTTAGTTTACATGTAACCATTTGTGATAAAACTCTTAGTTTTCTGTAGACAAACTTCTATTTAATTAGTCTTTATTTCATTGTTTTATTTACAAATGAAAACTTAGCTTGTGTTTATGGAAAAATAAGCAAGGATGGCCAGAATTCTTCAGGAAAACAGAAAGAATTTAGTTATAGCATGTTCTAATCAAATATGATCGTTTGCAATTGTTATAAGATTTTAAACTGTACTCCATCATTTATAGATTTGTTTGAGATTTTGATGGATTATGGGTGAATCCCCTTTTCTGACGTGACACAGTCTCACATTTGTACAATAGTTAATATATGTGATGGTAAAAAAAAAAGGCATTGCTGGTGTGTTAGACAAAATAAATTTCAAGAAATTCACAAATGAGGCAATGAAAAAATTTAGCGATTTCTAATTTGAAAACAATGACAGTAAAATTAAATGTTCTGTATAAAAGGATGGTTCTGTAAGCCATTTTGTGTTAAACTCTATTGTTTAGAGAAAACATGTTTCTTACATTATGAAATTTGTTATGTATGTATTTTTAAATTGTGATTGTTGAAGTTTTATCATGTAGAAGATGATGTTTAATTTATTAGTTAAATTGGAGAACAAAAAAGGACAAGCAATAAGAAAAATGCCATATCATGTTTCATCAGTTTGATTTCATTTCATGATGGAAATTGAAAAAAAAGAAGTTAGAAACATAATGAATAATAAAACATTATAAGTATCTGTGACTTTTTGTGCTGTATTCTGAAAAGTTTTTTTTTGCCCTTTGGAACCAGACTTTGAGGAAATGAAGCTCTTTGTTGTCCTGTTATATCGGATTGTGTTTTATGTTAGAGTATTGTGCCGGATGGTGTTTCATGTTCCAGTATTGTGCAGGGTGGTGTTTCATGTTCCAGCATCACACAGGTTGGTGGTTCATGTTCCAGCATCGTACAGGTTGGTGTTTTGTTCCAGTATTGTACAGTTTGGTGTTTTATGTTCCGGTATTGTACAGGTTGCTGTTTCATGTTCCAGCATCGTACAGGTTGGTGTTTCATTTTCCAGCATCGTACAGGTTGGTGTTTCATGTTCCAGCATCGTACAGGTTGGTGTTTTATGTTCCAGTATTGTACAGGTTGGCGTTTTATGTTCCAGCATTGTACAGGTTGGTGTTTTATGTTCAAGCATCGTACAGGTTGGTGTTTTATCTTCCAGTATTGTACAGGTTGGTGTTTCATGTTCCAGCATCGTACAGGTTGGTGTTTCATGTTCTAGCATCGCACAGGTTGGTGTTTCATGTTCCAGCATCGTACAGGTTGGTGTTTTATGTTCCAGTATTGTACAGGTTGGCGTTTTATGTTCCAGCATTGTACAGGTTGGTGTTTTATGTTCAAGCATCGTACAGGTTGGTGTTTTATCTTCCAGTATTGTACAGGTTGGTGTTTCATGTTCCAGCATCGTACAGGTTGGTGTTTCATGTTCTAGCATCGCACAGGTTGGTGTTCCATGTTCCAGCATCGTACAGGTTGGTGTTTTATGTTCCAGTATTGTACAGGTTGGCGTTTTATCTTCCAGTATTGTACAGGTTGGTGTTTTATCTTCCAGTATTGTACAGGTTGGTGTTTCATGTTCCAGCATCGTACAGGTTGGTGTTTTATGTTTCAGTATTGTACAGGTTGGTGTTTCATGTTCCAGCATCGTACAGGTTGGTGTTTTATGTTCCAGCATCGTACAGGTTGGTGTTTTATGTTTCAGTATTGTACGGCTAGTTTCTCAGACATTAACCCACATCTGTTTTTTAGCTCACCTGGCCTAAAAGGCCATGTGAGCTTTTGCCATCACTTCGTCCGTCGTCCGTCGTAAACTTTTCATTCAAACATCTTCTCCTCAGAAACCATTTGGCCAATTCCAACCAAACTTTGCATGAGTGGTGTATGGAAGGTCCTCAACAAAGTTTCCTCATTTAGTTCTAATTGGTCAAGAAACATGGCCACCAGAGGTAATTCTTGTTTCTGATTGGCTGATTTTCAAAAATCTCCTCTGAAACGGCTGGGCAGATTGGATCGAGGCTTCATAGGAATGATATATGACATGTCCTCCACAAACGATCCTCGTTTTATATTGATCCGATGAAAAACATGGCCACTGTTGCTAAAAAAAGAACATGGGCGTAAATTGCTGTTTTTTGCTAATAACTCAAAAACCGTTACAGATATCGAAAATCTGACGGGGTAAAATTGATCAGCATGACAAGATCTACCTACCCTGAAATTTTGAAGGAAATTCCAAAGCCCATTTAGGAGTTATTGCCATTTTTCCGTCAAATTTTCAAAATTTTAACATTTTTTGTCATTTATCTCCAAAACTATTTGAGATAGAAGTGAAATGTAAATTTGAAAAATGTTTGCCATGTTGAGATCCACCTACCCTGAAATTTTAAAGGAAATCCCAAAACCCATTTAGGAGTTGTTGCCCTTTTTTTGTCAAATTTTCAAAATTTTTTCATTAAAAAATCTTCTCCTCTGAAACCGCTGGGCCGATTGGTTTGAAACTTAATAGGAATGATCTATGACATGTCCTCTACAAACGATCCTCAATTTATTTTGATCTGACGTAAAACATGGCTGTCGTAGCTAAAAATAGAATATAGGGGTGCATGTGTTGTTTTTGGCTTACAACTTAAAAACCGTTACAGATATCAAAAATCTGACATGGGGTAAAATTGATCAGCATGACAAGATCTACCTAACCTGAAATTTTGAAAGAAATGCTAAAACCCATTTAGGAGTTATTGTCCTTTTTTGTCAAATTTTGAAAATTTAACATTTTTCGTCAATTATCCCCAAAACTATTTGAGATAGAAGTGATATGTAAATTTGAAAAATGTTTGCCATGTTGAGATCTACATACCCTGAAATTTTAAAGGAAATCCCAAAACCCATTTAGGAGTTATTGGCCTTTTTTTGTCAAATTTTCAAAATTTTAACATTTTTGCATTTATCTCCAAAAGTATTTGAGATAGAAGTGAAATGTAAATTGAAAAATGTTTGCCATGTTGAGATCTACCTACCCTGGAATTTTGAAGGGAATCCCAAATTCTTTTTAGGAGTTATTGGTTTGTGTAATTTGAGGCCGAGTTCTGTTACATTTATTTAAGGTTTACCCTTATTCCTGGTCAATTTTATCAACTTCCTGCCAGGACTACCACCATCAGGGAACATATTTTAACATTAAACCTTATGAAAAATAAATCTTCAACAAATTTTCCCTGAATAATTGAACCAATTGCAACAAACTTGGTCAAATAGTTGATTAATTGTCCAATGAAAACCAGACTCCAGGTGAGCGATACAGGCTCTGGTGAGCCTCTTGTTTACCTTACTGACAGAAAATGAAGTGAATTCAGAGTAAAATGCATGGTGGGAAATATTTGCAGGTGTATACCACTACATCAATATAGCTTTGGTTTATACAGATTTTATACCATTTTTGGTACAATTGGTTGTTTATTTTTAAGAGTACATGTAATTTGGAGAGCCATCTTGAAATTTGGCAGGAAAACTTAAAATGGTTGTCAATAACTGATATTGACAATATCGGTGTTCAACAGTCTTCTGATCAATAGTAGTTACGACCAACTAACTTGTACATCAGAAACGCATGATCAAAACAACTGAGAACAGTAGTGAATAATGTTTCAATATTTAATTTTGTTGAGCAAAAGTATGAGATTGATATTCATTGCACAACATCTCGATTGATATTCATTGCACAACATCTCGTGTCGATGCTTCTCACTAACTGAATTACATATAGCTGTGGCCTTTAGTTGCTGTTGACAATATGATAAAGGTGGCATTCATGGTGGTTAAGTTCCGTCACAGGTATAAAATTGGAACATTTGTACCCACCTTTCAATTCATCATTGTCATACTTCACACAAGCTATGTATTAGTTGTGGCCTATAGTAAATGATAATTCAACAACAAAACATTTCTGTACTACATTGGTGCAAATTTGAGGGGTAATTATTAAACAGGAAGTGCATGACCACATTCTAGAAAGAATTCTACACACACAAAACATTCATTTGATCATTTCACTGGCCATCATAAACTGTCATAACTAGATTTCACTAAAACAAAATTTACTGGTTACAGTGTTTTCAGAAGGTATAAAAAACCTATGATCCTGAAAATTTTAGAAATATTGATAAAAGTTGTAAGAATTTACCATACATGTATATTTGTGGTCTGTCAACAAAATATACAAATGTATATAATTTATATGGGAAGCAGGTTGATTTTTTTAAAAAAGTTTTTGAACCTTCTCATGCTTCTAGAGAAATAAAAACTGTTGGTCTGATTCACACCAAATATATACTAAGGGATATTGTGAACAAGCTCACAATGATAAATCCCAACATATATGATAAAGACATAATCTTTCGATTAATTTAATTGAGGTCTAGAGCTGGCATGTCAGTAACTGCTAGTAGTCCTTTGTTAATTTATATTGATCACTGTCATTTTGCTTAGTTTCTTCTGTTATATTTTTTAACATCAGACTCGGACATCTTTTGAACTGAGTTTTATTCTATGTTTGTTTATTCCACATTGGCTAGAGGTACAGGGGGAGGGTTTAGATCTCGCGAAACGTTTAACCCCACCGCAGTTTTGCGCCTGTCCCAAGTTAGGAACCTCTAGCCTTTGTTAGTCTTGTATGTTTTTTGAATTTTGGTTCATTTGTATGTTTCGGAGTTTAGTGTGCTGTCCATTTTGCTAAATTAGTATGCATTATTGTTTAGGGGACAGCTGAAGCCTGCCTCCAGATGCGGATATTCTCGCTGCATTGAAGACCCATTGGTAGCTTTGAACTGTTTACTGCTCTTTGATCGGGTTACATTCTCCATTACCATTCTCTATTCTATAAAATTACAATTTACCTATTCCTTAAAATTATCATTGCCCCATAATTTTACTTTATGTACATGTTCATCCGGTGTGCTACTTTTGTGTACAGTTTCAATAAATTCCATCAGATCATTCAGATGGAGTAATAAGACCAATGCTATATGATAAATCAGGTGAATCAAACGAATGTTTAAGACCAATGAGCTCTATTTCTAGATTTTGGACCATTAATATTTTGTATAATGCATGTCTTCATATGGTTTTCTACCTAGAAGATTCATCGACTGTCATGCAACGATTAAGAAGGAGATTCTCATGAACACAAGGACAGGGTGAATCATATACATAGACCCTCCCCCACCAAGTGATAATTTTTAAAAAGTTAACTGGGGAAGCAGGAATGACAATTACCTATAAATTTATTTTATTAGGATGGACTGTCATCATTTCCACAAAATAAATATACATATTTATATAAAATACGCAATCAATAAAGTGCTGGCTTCATAACAGAGGAAAATTTTAAGTTTATATTATTAGTCTTGGAAACAAGAATTTTCTTCTTTTCAGTAAAATCAATATTTCTGTTTACAAAAGAATTAGGTTACTGGTTATCCTGAATTACACTGCACATCACTGACAATGTACTGAATCAATTTTAAACTTGAAAATTCTGTTTCACCACAAACTGTCTTAAATGACATATAATTTGTCAAACACCACATGAAGATCATCCAAATCTAAAATGTTAATAGTCTCATCATTTTCCTATTCTTTGAACTTCCCAATCCTGTTGGCACAGTGGACATCTTTTATTCTGTTGTACCCATAATGTCATACAGCAAAGATGAAAGGAATGATTACACTCTCCCCAAACAACTGAAAAAAAGGAAGAAAGGAAATATTACTTAAAATAATATTCTGCAAATTCAGACTTAGTGCATCGAGATGGTACAAACCATTTGAGCATTAGAATACGAGGAAAATAAATAGAAACGGTAACATGTCATAGGGGAATAAAATGACTTAAATGTACAAAATACACAAGTCTAACAAAACCAACATATAAATTCATAAGAAAACACAATCACAGTTAACAATTAAAAAATTGAGCATGAGATTAGCTTGAAACTAACTTTCCATCCACATAACCATCCTTTCATCATAATAGAAAATGACATGTCATATTTGTCATGAGGTCTACAAATTTATGATAACAAATTATTTTTCAGGGACCCATGAAAAATGTATCTTGCCTGCTCCCATCAATCACTGTTTGAGGAGAAGTACTAATTGGTATTTTTACCCTTATATAAATAAATTTTATTGAATTAATGACCTAATGGTAAATTATTACGGGGCCTCGGTGGCCAAGTGGTCTAGGTAGTTCGTCATAAGTGACATAAATTTTGAAATATTCATATCTTGCATTAGCAAAAAAATGAGCTTTTGATTATTTAATTTCACCCAACTTCAGTTAGCTCAATAAAATTTTCAAGTTTGAACAAATTTTATAGAGGCTACTGTACATACATGTAAGGGGATGTTTAAATGCTTGTTCTGTTTTTAACGTGCTCATTATTATACCCTTAAATACACTGATATAACAATGAATTAAAGTTGACACCTATGGCTTTTAGGCAACACATTTTAAAATCATTTAAATTCTGACCTCATGACATAAAATGCTAAAAAAAAATTCTATTTGCGAACCAAACTCCAATAAACCGAATGAAATTAAATTTAAAATAAATAAATAATACCCACCAACACAATCGTCCTGTTTATTTTCTGACTGACATCTCAAGCATGCATCTGAAATATTAGTAATATATATTTATACAAGTTTAATTTCAGTAACAAGAAACGTATACTTGGAGCCACCTGCCCATGGTACATGCTAAACAATTATCCATACATGTATTTTTTTGATAAATAAAAGAAACATCTGTGTAGCTAATTTTTTATTTGCTATATTGTCTTTTTTTTCTCGTGTGAAGTTATTATATGTGCTGCTTGTTTGCTGTTTGTTGGTTTTAAAGTTTGCCGCTGATTGTGTATTGTATTATTTCTCAGTATTGATCAGTTAAAACACAAGATCAGAAAGTTCAATAAACTTCATATACTGATACGGAATTCACTTTACCTGTGAACCAAAGGGCATTACATGGAGAATCCGGGTCCATTCATCCTATAACGTGTTCAACCCTATTTCCATTTGCCCTACTTTAAGATATTTTGAGCGAAATGTTAATCCTGAATATGAAAAGATGTCTACGTCATATGGTCGTGAATAGGAATCATGTTATATTACAATTAATCAGATATGCAGAGACCAAGACTATAATTTCTGTCCTTATCAAAAGAATGATATAACTCTTCTGATGGTTTCTTGAACCCCCCCCCTTTATTTGGTTTTAGGAACTGTTGATCAGAAAAATTTTAATCTTAGATTAATGCACAAAAATGTTGCGTTTAAATTAATAAAGATTAAAGTTCATTTGTTTTTCTAATTCTTATTTTTATATATATTTCAAACCTCAACTATATTAATTAGTCCATTTTTAAAACAAAATTGTGTTTCAATGGAACTGTGTGTTTCATGATTTTTTTAAAAATAAGACAAACATTAATTAAATTACATTTCAAGTTTTGTTTTATTATGTTACTAATTACCTCTTATCATCGCTCACAGGAAAAAATAACTAGAGGGTCTCAAGAGCCTGTATCGCTCACCTGGATTTAACTCTTCAGTTAAGTGTTGCAGTCAATTTGTCTGGTTTTTCTATAGGGTTCTATGTTAAACAAAGTTTCAGCTGTTTGACATCTTGTTTGACAGTCCAGGTCAATGGACACATTTCTAAAAGAGAACCATCTAAGGACCATTTCTGCTAAGTCTTGTTCCAACTTGCTAAGTGGTTTCAGACAAGAAAATTTTTTAAATGAAGTCTGAAAGAGGTCCATCTAAGGACCATTTCTACCAAGTCTAGTTCTAATTGGCTCAGTGGTTTAAGACAAGAAGATTTTTCAATGAATTTTCCCATTAGGCCCTATGTTAAACTAAGTTCGGCTGTGGCGGCCATCTTGGTTAACAGTCCGTGTCATCGGACATATTTCTGAAAGAGAACCTCCTAGGGACCATTACTGCCAACTTTGGTTCCAATTGGTCTTGTAGTTTCATAGAAGATTTTTTAAATTCATCCCCTACCTTTTTTTATTTTTAGTAACAGAAGCCATGTTGGTTGGAAGTCAAGGATGCCGAACATTATTTTTGAAGGGGGCCACCCAAGGAACATTCCACCAAAGTTTGGTCTCGATTGGCCAAGTGGTTTCAGAGGAGAAGATCTTTAAGGAAACTTTATGCTGAATGTCGTCTTTAAAGGGTAAAACTCCTATAAGGGGTCAATCAATGATTTTGGATGGATGGATGGATGAATTATTGTTTAACGTCCAGTGGCAACCAGGTGTATATCAGGACGAGAACATGTTGATATGATAATGAATATGATCCCTGCTTTGTACATGTACTAGACCGACACGCTAAGTCGGATTTTTAATGTGCTAGCTCATGAGGTAACAGTCCGTAGGAAGACATATCACCTCACTTGGAAACATTATACTGACTCCAAGCCGACCAGTCTTTGCTCTTACTCATAGATGCTGTGTGCTTGGCGTAGAAGCAGCAAATACCAATTTTAATGTCTTTGGTTTGACCAGGCCGGGGATCGAACCCGTGACCTTCCACACTTGGGGCGAGCACGCTACCACGAGACCATGATTTTGGTCATGTTGATTTATTTGTAGATCTTCCTTTGCTGAACGCTTTTACTGTTTACAGTTTGTCTTTATCTATAATAATATCCAAGATAATAACCTAAAACTGCCAAATTTCCTTAAAATTAACAATTCAGGGGCAAGGGTTGACCAATTTCTCTGAAAAGATCATGGCAGGTAGATCTTGACCTGATGAACATATTTACCCCTGTCAGTTTTGCTCTAAATGCTTTAGTTTTTGAGATATACATTGTAAGACAAAAACTGCAGTTTACCCCTATGTTCTATTTTTAGTCATGTCGGCTATGTTGGTTGGCTGGCGGGTCATTGGACGACTTTTTAAACTAGATACGTATACCCTAATGATGTTTGCTGCCAACTTTGGTTCCATTTGGCCCAGCAGTTTCAGAGGAGAAGATTTTTGTAAAAGTTAATGGACGACGACGGACAACGGATGCCAAGTGATGAGAATAGCTCACTTGACCCTTTGGGTCAGGTGAGCTAAAAATCTCATTCCTCATTTAACAGTTTAAAGAGTTAAATAAACATCAAACATCTAATTAACTCAATGGATAACTTTGATAATGAGTTGTCTAAAAATATTTTTTAGAATTTTAAAATTCTGAATGATAAATACATGCAATTTAAATCAGTTGTTAAAGTATATTAATTTACATGTATATTATATTCAATTAGAACCTTCAATTCTATTACCTTCCCTATAAACTATTTATTAAAAGAGTGGGTGGAACAGACTTGAGCGAACATGTACATGTATCTAGGGCTAACAGACCCGATTATGGGTTCTCACTAAGAATTTTTCATGATGAGTCCTGGGACTCATCATTTTTCAGAATGGTGAGTCCCAGCTGATTTTGATGAGTCCCAGGACTCATCGCCACTTTTTTAACGTACACTTCTACATGATTTTGACCATGGTAGGCCTAATGTACTATTGTTAAAGTTTAATTAAAATAATGTGCTGCCTTAACATACTGACGAATATAATTTTAAATTTCAAAAAAAAAAAAAAAAAAAAAAAAAAAAAAAAAAAAAAAAAAAAAAAATTGGACTTATGCAGTGGTGCTCCGAACTTGGAAGAAAATTTCTGTTACGGATATGAGCAAAAATCTTTGCACCTTTTGACACAACTTATTTATTATTGCCATTTTAGTTTGTAATATTTATTTATGTATAATCTTTACTATTATTTTTTCTCAAACATACTCTTAAAATCCTCCAATTGACATTGTTTGAACACCTTAATAATCAATATTGACAAAATTTCCATTTGTGCATATATAAGTCAAAATCTGCTAAATTTATTTTTAAATGTCAGAGGTCTACATATTGTTACCGGTTGTAATAAACACTGTGGCCAATGAAAAATCACGAGAATTCCGATTGCCGCCCATGGATTTAATTTATTAATTTCTATAACAAGTGACTGAAAAATTATGTAAGGAAGGCTTTAAGCCGCAAGTCATTATTTCCATTGATCTGGAAGGTAATTGGCATCAAATATTGTGACTTTAGTAAAATTCATTACTTTGGGTCCATAATAGGCGATATTTTGGAAGCATCATCACTCACATGATTAACTAAATCAACCAATCAGAAGGCCCTGTGTAGAGTTGTGTAATGTGTAAGCAAACCTATCTGAGGTGAAACAAAATTGTATCCTCCAAATTTTCATAGGAACAATTAAAATTTTAATTCAAAGTTACCATCCAACCAAGTGATAAAACTGTCAATTTAGATCTGCAAGAAATGTAAATTTGGAGTTCTCTTTATAAAGGTCGTGTAAATTTTTATTCTAATGCAATGAGAATGTAACACTCAATTTGGCTGGCTAAGATACTGTGTAAAATCTACATTCTACCTGTCTGTAACCAAGCAGGGTCACCATTTTGAAAACAGGTATTTCAGAGGAATTGAATATTGGACAACAAGAAAAAATAATCGGAAACTGTGCTTTCGAAATGCTATTCAATTTCCCATTCATCTTTTCAAACTTTCAGCAATCACTGACGTCACAATGTTTTGCGCGAACTTCGCACACACAATTTCCTTGACTTTTTGGTTTTCACCTATACATTGAGAATATTACAAACTATATTCATTAGATTGCATTAGACTGGGTAAAACTGTGTTGTCTTTGATGTGGTTCGTGTGTAAAACTCGATTTTACTGTCACAAATATCCAATGCGACAATAAATTTTACATTACGCAGGAACCACATCAAATACAACATGGTTATTCCCTTATTAAATTGGCATTATAACTTTTAACTTTCACAATGGAAGTCCATGATAAAATTGGAGGATTCTGCATTGCTTTCACCTCAAGTTTTTTCTACCCCCTGTAACTGTGGTGCCAAGCTATCTCCGTCTCCCTCTGGGTTTCAAAGAGTCAACACCTTTTTATTTTTATTTTTTACATACTCGTGATCAAGACCATATTGCCATTTATTGGTCGAAACTTTGAGTATTTTTAACTTTTTAGTTTGCTGTTGTTTTTTACGATTTTATATTTGGTTTTGCTCGACTTGTTTATTTCATACATTTTAGTCCTTTACGCCCCTTTTGACAGGTCATCATTTCCATTTATTTTTCTTGTTATCTCCTATTTTAGTATGGTTATGGTTAAATATTACATCATTGAATTTAAAACACTTCTAAAACGGTTATTATGACTTTGTAATTGTGAATTGTTGTAATTTTACTTTGTATAATATTATAATTTGCTGTAACCCAACGGGTTTATTGTCTGCAATTTTGAAGAAAGCAAAGTAATTCTGTTTTGTTCCCGACCTCCTAAACTTACCCATAACTTGAACTCTACAAATTGCACAAGTATCACATTCCACATCCCAACTCCACATGGCAACCAAATTCCATTTTTTCAAAGTAAACATTTTCTCTGGTTTTTTCGCTGTTTCTCTATCCACTTCCATTTCTTCTGACATTTTTGGTTTATTTGCCTCTGGTAAAGTGTTGATACTATGCTAAAGCTTGATAATATTGCGGACGTCATAGAAGACACCGTTTCCACCAAAATTAGAAAAGCGATCCAAGGGATCAATGTATATAATGTATAATTAAGAATGAGTCTCAAAAGGGGGAGGGGTACTCCGAAAATTTTCTTGTAAGTAGGTTCGTACTATAATTGAGATTCAATTTTCTTAATTTTGCTATTGGATTGGGGGGGTCTCAGAAATTCTAATTTATTTTTTTTTTTTTGGGGGGGGGGGGTAAATATTTCTAAGATTTTTGGAGGGGGAGGTCGGGATATTATATAATATTATGATATATTGCATTGAATTGATATTTTTTTTTGGGGGGGGGTGAAAAACTTTTAGGAAGAAGTATTTCCAGTTGAAGTGAATAATAAATGTATATACTGTTTGTACAGCATCCACATTTCGAGTTTATAAATTATTTTACATTACTGGTTTTCAAAATGGGGTATTTTTGGGGGTAAATTTTTTTCTGTATATTTTTGGGCTGTTTTGAAAAAAAGTACTTGGGGGGAGGTTTCCAGAGACGAGCCTATGCTCAGAAGATTAAGTGGAGTAGCCCCCTCCCCTATGTACCTGGGGAATTAACCAAGACAGAACAAAAACAAAGAAAACTAAATACTATAGGCAACTCCTTCGCTAGTAAAAAAATTAGAAGTGGACTCAGGTGGTACGTACGGAAGATTAAGATTTTCATCGTATGTTACATCACCCTCGTGTAGTGTAACCCGCAAATTCATCCGGTAGCAGTGATTGACAGTGGTCGAGTGTTTTGATGTGATTTACAGAATACACACTAATCCTTAAAAAGGTTAATCATATGGTCTTAATTTTGGGATCTCAAAATATGAATTCTTTAATTTTTGTCAATTTTTTCTATTCTCTGTAAAATTTAATGGGAGGGATTTTTTTAGGTCAGAAAATCAAATTGCCAAGACAGGATAAACCGTTAAGATGTAAGCATTTTTTATCTGGGAGGGAAGCTGGTCATTCTGAAAGTGATACCTACATAAATCGGCTATCCCCAGGTTGAAATTTATGCTAAATCCCCTATTAACTGAGAAAAAAATATAAACCCTTCTCTCATGAAAAAGGGATTAGTCATATGCATACATACATTTTATTCACTCATGCAAAACTCACCAAACTGATGATGATTATTTATAAAAAGAGTAGCCGGGAAACTTTCAAGAGGATTGAATGTGTCCATATCCAATATAAGCACCGCAATTCGGATCACAAAGCAGCACCCCCCCCCCCCCCCCCCCAAAAAAAAACCGTCAGTACGATAAAAGATATGTTTCATATCGATAGCATAACTATTATTTCGAAGAAGTCAAATAATTGCTTCATTAGTGTAAAACATGTAAAGCTTGCATAGACTTTAATAGCTCATGATGCAGATTCTTTGGCGTTTCGAACATCTGTTCGGGTCAGCTAATTCCAATAAGCGATCTAGGCCATGTTCTCACCAGAAGGCCGAGCCAGATGTATGAAAATGAGTTAAATACCGACAAATGACTGCGGCGCCATGGTGTAGTGTTTAGCGCATCAGACTACGAAGCCAAAGGTCGCGGTTAGATTCCCGTTCGGGCTGAAAATTTCAGGGATCAAATTTGCGACGCCCTAGGCCTATCGACTCCATTTGCGAGGATGGTCTCGGTCAAATATGCTAGTCCGTCGGATGGAAGTAAAAAATGGCTGTCTCGTGTTAAAAGACTCTTGTGTAGATGTCGAAAAAGTGTAGGTTAAAATGCCGCTACAGGGGCCGCTCTCGCACGTGTAAAGTGGAGAGGGCACGGATTAGTATAAGTTGGTATAACTTGTTTCCCAACTATAAATATATGGGTTTAAACTAAATAATTAAGGTATATACATGATATATGTGAACTTATCAGGGATATGGAAACGTTCACCCCCCCTTTTAAACCACTGGTAAGTTCACACATATATTTTTTTGTCAAAAAAAATCATTGTATGAAATTTCAAACCCGCAAAGAATTTCTATTGCTATTTCTATACCTTAATCCAAAATTCTGCAATCATTTGCCGGTATTTAACACGATCATTTTCATACATTTGGCTCGCGCTCCTGGTGGGAATATGGCCTGGATCGCTTAATGAAAATTAGCTGAACTGAACAGATGTTCGAAACTTCTAAGAATCTTCAACATGAGTTATAAAAATTCCATTCGAGCTTTACCTCTTATACATTGATGAAGCAATTATTCACCTTGCTTTCAAATGATAATTACATATAGCAAACTTAATAATTCGACATGGCTTTTACCATACTGACGTGTTTTCGGGCAGTTTGTGATCCGAATTGCGGTGCTAAGGTGCATGGGATATGTATGGGTTCGTGTTCTATTGGTTAAGGTCGCTGGCTACGGTACTGAAGGTCCTGGGTTCGAGCCTCGGTTAGAGCCTGGAAATTTTGGTACATTAGAAGGGCGTTTTTCACCCTCCCGCAAACGACGGTAACCTCTCAGTACTAGATCTCACTTTAATATCTAATAATTTGGCTAAAGACAGTCAATGGGCAGTTTTAGACGACCCACTAGGATCAGACCACCTACCTATACTTACTGCCTTAAATGCTAAACCAACAAAAAACAAAATTTGTACGCCACAAAGCTGAATCTATGAAAAAGCAGATTGGCATAAATTTTCTAAACTATGTCAATCATTAACATTAAAAGACATCGAACATCAAGATGTTAATATATTTAATCAGAATTTATGTAACAAAATAACCGAAATAGCAGATGCCACCATTCCTAAAACATCAGGTAACACCCACACAAGGAAAAACTGTCCTTGGTGGAATAATCAGTGTACAGAATCAAAAAAAAAATAAAATAAACGAAATAAACAAAGACGTTTTCAGAGAACTAAACTTCCAGAAGACCATGAGTCATATAAATTAGCCTTAAAAGAGTTTAAAAAAGTAACAGATACTGCCAAACGAGAATATTGTGAAAACTTTTGTTCTAAACTCAATCATAAAAGTGACGTCAGAAAAGTTTGGAATACTGTTAAAAGTATGAAGAGTACTAAAATAAACAATCTCCCTACCCTTCATTCAAATAACCTCGTAGCTGCTACAAATAAAGATAAGGCCAACTTGCTGGCACAAACTTTTTCTAAAGCCAGTAGTGATGACAACTTAGATCCAAGTTTTAAAAATCATAAAGATCAATTTGAGGTCGAAAACCCAGCACAAAAAGATCAAAACCAGGAGCATAATAAAAAGGCCATAAATATCCCATTTACAGCAGACGAACTATATAAAGTCTTAAAAAGCAAAAAAACAACATCCCCAGGAGATGACAGGATAACTTATGAAATGTTTAAACATATGCCAATTAATGCAATAGACATTGTACTAAATCTAGTAAATAAAGTATGGGAAACGGGTAATCTACCACCTTCCTGGAAACAAGCCATTGTCATCCCAATAGTAAAACCTAATAAACCTAAATCAGACCCCAAATCATATAGACCCATCTCATTAACATCCAACCTTTGTAAACTTATGGAAAGTATGGTTAATGAAAGACTTAAATATACTTTGGAAAAACAAAATATAATTAATAATACACAGTCTGGTTTCAGAGAAGGTCGCTCAACAATCGACCAGTTATTAAGAGTGGAAACCCAAATTAAAAAGGCTAAGGCACGTAAACAGTATTTACTTGCAGTATTCCTCGACATCGAAAAAGCCTTTGATTTGGTCTGGAGTAACGGACTCCTCCATAAAATTAAAAACTACGGTATAAATGGCCGCATGTTTAACTTTATTCAAGACTTTCTAAAAGATCGCAAAATCCAAGTAAGAGTTAATCAAGAAACATCTGACCTCTGTGACCTACAAAACGGTACACCACAGGGCAGCGTTATAACTCCTACGCTTTTTAATATCATGATTAACGATCTTGCAGATCAAGTAAAAAAACCAGCAGAAATGTCCCAATTTGCCGATGACAGTGCCTTATGGTATAGGGGCAATCAAATAAAACTGTTAATTAATAAAATGCAGGAAACTCTAAATTCCATAAGTAAATGGTCCAAAAAGTGGGGGTTCAAAATCTCAGACACTAAAACTGTAGGAGTAGTCTTTGGTGATAGGTCACCAGGCCCAATTAAACTCACATTAAATAATAAACCAATAACCGTCAAAAATGAGGTCAGATTCCTAGGATTAATCTTCGACCGTAAACTAACCTGGAATAAACACATCCAATATATTCAAGAAAGGTGTAAGCCTGTATTAAACCTAATGAAATATGTTAAAGCTAATAATTTTGGAATGGGCACTGACACACTACTGACACTCTATAGGACATTATTACGTTCAATTATAGATTATGGGTGTCAGGTGTACAATTCAGCCTGCAAAACAACAAAAAATAAATTAAATATAATACAAGCCCAAGGTCTAAAAATAGCACTCGGGGCATTACCATCTACCCCAACCGAATACCTACTAATAGAAGCTGGCGAAAAACCACTCCAACTAAGACGGGATGAACTCTCCCTTAAATATAACGCCAGATGTAAACAAAATCCTAAAAATCCCGCCAACGAATTGCTTACCGATTGCGTTGAATACAGGGCTAAAGCTCATAAATGGAACGAGCACACTGTCCCATATGGTTTCCGAGTAACCAAAGAACTAAAGGATAATAAATTAAATTATATAAATATAGTTAAACATCAAGCTCCACTTTATCCCCCTTGGGTAATCAAAACAGCAAAAGCCTCATGTGAACTAAAAAATCATATAGACAAAAAAGACGATCCTAATATAATCAAGAATTTAACTTTACAACATCTGGACAATAAATACCAAGATCATTTAAAAATATATACTGATGGCTCAAAAGATCCTAACTCGGGTAAAACTGGAGCAGCCTATATAATACCAAAGGAGAGGGTAAAATTTCATGTGAGATTGACCGATGATGTGTCTGTGTATACAACGGAAATGGTAGCAATTTTTCAGGCACTAAAATGGGTCCACAACAATGACCGCAAATACGATAAAATTATAATCTTGACCGACTCTTTAAGCGCCGTCAACTCTATACAAAATAATAAATCAAGTAGACCAGACATACTGGAATCAATTCAAATCCTAGCTTTCAACCTCAAGCAAAAAAATATAAACATCGTAATAGAATGGATACCAGCCCATGTAGGTATCCTAGGAAATGAAATAACTGATAAATTAGCCAAATTAGCACTTAAAAATGATAGAGTTAACATCAATATCTCACTAAGCTCAGACGAATTTAACGCGCTAGTCAAACAAATATTTAATAACAAATGGCAAAATATGTGGGACAAGTTTAAAGACTCCAGGCCTGGGCGCCATAAAGAACTATTTTTGCTGAGTAAAGAAAATTTTACTAAAATTCCCATTCTCAGCCAATCACATTCGAGTATCCCCATATTTAAGAAAATTCTCAGACTTAAGAATATTCTCAACTTTTATGGCGCCCAGGCCTGGTTTTATAAACTTAATCCTAACATTATTAAAAAAAAATCCTTTTATAAAGGTGGTAGATATCACACCAAAACTATCACACGATTAAGACTAGGACATACCCTTTTGGCTGGGCAAATAGGGCAATATATACGGCAGGTCTCACCACTATGTACAACATGCGGCGTAACAGAAAACATCGAACATCTTCTGCTGCACTGTACAGCGCACGAGCCAGCCAGACAAAAACTTAGACAAGCCCTGTATCAAATTAATATAAACAATCTTACCATTCAAATATTACTTAATCCTGAAAAGAATAACCAGCAATATGTCTATACCCAACTGGTAAACTTTATTTCAGAAATAAACTACCATAAATACATATAGGTAACACATTGATCTAAATCCACAGATAGTTTAGTTATAGTTCAGGAACTACGTAAGAAAAGCGAGAACTCCTGTAAAACAACTAACTTTCTGTTCAATTCGGCTATTTAATATACGCGCTCTCTTATAAACCCCCATAAAGTAATACTAATCAAAAAAATTTTGGCTTAAATCTACAGATAGCTTAGTTTTATCTCAGGAACTACGTAAGAAAAGCGAGAACTCCTGTAAGACAACTAAGTTTCTGTCTCAATTCAACTATTTAACATACGCGATCCCTTTTAACCCCCCCTAAAATAATACTGGTCAAATAATAAAATAAAATAAATAAAATAAATAAAGAATCCCCTGTCAGACTAGTAATAACTTTTGTCGCATCCTACATTTTGGCATTAATCCGCAGATAGCTTAGTTTTATCTCAGGAACTACGTAAGAAAAGCGAGAACTCCTGTCAGACAACTAACTTTCCGTTACATTCTCAGTATAAACTAAATTAGTATTAAAAAAAAAAAAAACAAAAACAAAATCATATCCAAAAAGCTGCTAGGTTGCTGACTAGTTAGAACTCCAGAGTTACAAATCACACCATCGACAACAGAACCGAAGATGCCGTTGCCTAGCTGTTCATCATAGACATAGCCGCCAACGACATTTATCCCTCCAGAACCTTGGAATACCGGCTATACCGCCGTTCCTAAATTCAAAATTCCGTTCCACATCAACTCTCTTGCTTATTCAGCTCCGAAATATCTCAAACCCTAAAATCCGTACACACATTTGGCTTACAACCCATCAAATTTCGGCTATCACCAGTTTCGAATATAGTTAGGCCACTGACACTAAATACTAAAAACTGTCTCGATTATTATTTTTTTTTTTTTTTTTTTTTTTTTCTCGAAATTATACTCTTAACTTACGTTACTTAATACAAAATAAATCATATTAAATAAACCGTCCGTGCGAGACCTAAATAGGTAGTCAAGGACGTTAAAAACTCCCTCGATCGAACCCTCCCGCACACATATCTGTTACTCGGAGCAGAGTATAAAACTAGTCTGTGTATGTGGGGGTCTCGGTTGGTCAAAGTTAGTCCCGATTTTGACCTGGAGATCAATCTGCTAGTAAGGATATGCCTACTAAATCACAGAAATACTGTGGTTGATAGTGCTTCTGGTTGATATCGCTTAGGTTTGTCTGTTCCCTCCGAGATGCCCGGTGGTTTTCTCCGAGTACTTCGGCTTCCTCCACCATAATAACAGATTGGGGATTGTCCTGGTGGTTAGTGACACATCTCCATAAATCCTATAGGGAGTGTACATGGATCCGCTGTACCCTTGCAGTCAATCGAGGGGTGCGCCTTGAATGGCGGAATTTCGGTATATACATACGGACAGGTTCAAAACTCTTGAAACTGAATTGTTATCAAATGGACTTGAATCAATTCGACCACGACAGGAATTTGCAGGTATTCAGTAGTGAAAAAACTCTGTGTTTCGGTTTTTTTTCGAAAAGGAAGCATCCGAGATGGTGAAGAATGTTTGTAACAAAAAGTCCAAGTCTTCAATGCTAATGCAACTTATCATTACTAAAACTATGCTGCTATTGCTCAGTCAACTGCCGCAGTAAATATTTAGTACAACATTTAGCCTCATACATATACATGCATTTAATACATACTTATTTAAAAATACCTAGTCAGTCTTTAGAAATGAAATAAGAAATAGTAATGAAATGAAGGGGTTATAAAATAAAATCAACACTTTAAAGCAGTACACAGATGTTTATATACAAAATATTAGTAGAATAATTCGAGCGAAATCATAAGTAAATGAAATAAGGTTGTATTAAATCAAGCTGATTCAAAACTGAAATTATTTTTTATATATCGTGTGATTTATAGGAACGTTTTATTTGTATGTATGTTGCACATGTGATAAAGATTTGTCACGTGACAAAACAAAATAGATTCTAACACGGAAGTAATAACTTTAGCTCGTAAATCAGTGGAAAATGTGAGTTATTTTGTGAGTTATGTTGAAGAGCCAAATAAATAAGTCAAAATGAGTAACGAAGATGAAAATGACTCTATTTATGCCAATGATGACATTACAAAGGTGGCAAATATTAGCAAACTGCTTCAAGAAATGCACATTGATAAACTTCTTGAACAAAATAAAAAGGAAATGGAACGTCTTGACGAAAATGTGAAATGGTATCACAAAAAAATTCCAAGGGATACTGCCGAACAGCTACTTAAAGAAGGTAATTTTAATTGTAAGAGATCACCACTTTGCTACGCTTCACATGTCAGAACCTGTTTGATTGATAAAGAGGATTTTTTGGAGGGGTGGGTGGGGATGAAGGATATGCATTGAAAAATAGGGGAAACATCTCATTTCACAGAAAATAAAAATGTGTGTGCATGTTGCATTTTAGTACCCATTAATTTGCACAAAACATGGTCAACAACAAAAGTTTCTGCACACAAATGTGCAACACAGCAAAAATACATTTGTACTGCACCAAAAGATCCCTTTAATTTTACTTTCATCTGCATGTATATTTTATACACAAGTCAGGTGCTTGTCCTGTATGCATATGTGTACATGTATGTACATTTGTTTTATTTTCTCCTGTAAAAATATTGTTTTTTTGTTTGGTTTTGTGGGTATTTTTACAAGAGTCATTTAGTTTTGAAATTTAATTTAATTTGCAAATTGTAATTACAAATGTAAGAGATTAAAATTAGTGTTTTTCTTGGAAATTGAAGAAGGCACTGTAATTTTTTCAATTGAGGGCAATTTAGTGCATAAATATTTCTTCTGAGGGCAAAGCATGAAGTACATATGTAACAGATAAAACATTGATATAATTATTAATTACCATATACACGCTGTAATTAATTAATTAAAATACTTATTCTTTACTTGTAAAAACCTTATTTTCAAAGAAACACGCCCCCAGAAAGGGTTTAATTTTTAAACATATATATATTGAGATGGCAGCATGGTGTACATGTAGAGCACCTTGCTAAAAATGCCTAGTGAAACCACTAAAATGGGAGTAGTGAGATTATCTGAAGCAACCCCGGCCAGTGCATCTACTCTATAACATTTATATTGTAGCAGCAGTTTTGCTTAAATATTTCCACATGCATGGGTGAATTTTATATCCAACATATGCATTTTGTTGGTCACCTTCATAAACATTTACATTGTTTATTACACATTTCTAATTTTTGAATCTGATGAAGTTAATTCTACAGTCATGAATGTGGTGATATACAGTTGTACATACATTGTATCCTTTTAAAACTCTAACGAGGATGCATTCCAGAATAAGCAGATATCAGTAACATGAGTAAACTACTCAAATGCATAATTCCACATTACCATACACTAGATAATATCACACTTAAGTCAGTTAAGTGGTGATGATCATCCTTTTTCTATGAAATCCCCTGTAAAATTTCTCAAATCCTTAAAAATTCTTTGTTAATTTCATAATTACTGGCAGCCTGAAGTCACACTTTTTGGCAATAATACGTACATGTATGTTGAAATAATGTAATCAGACAGTAATCAGTATTACAGACATTTTTGCCAGAGTAATCAATTAAATTAAATTACATGTAATCAGAAATTTGGCTGATAAATGATTAAATCTGATTACTTGTCAAAATTCTGATAACATGTTGACAAAATGTAATCGATTACAGCTGATTAATGATTATAATTATGATTACCCCATGTGAGTCTCACCCTTGACCATTTTATATTTTTAATCACATGTAGGACAAGAAATGTCTTCTTGAGTTAGTTTTTTTTATATTTAAACTTCTCTTTAACCTTGTAAAAATGTATAACGGAATAAGAATTTTCCTTATAACTCAAATTGAAAATATGTAGCGGTACATGATAGCACCAAGACACCAAAAAAACCTACATGTGTGCATTCCTAAACTTTGAAAAACTTGCTACATGTGTTTATATGGATATATACCATATTTATATCAGATATATACATGTATAACCACCTCGGTGGTCTCGTGGTAGCGTGCTCGCCCCGAGTGTGGAAGGTCGCAGGTTCGATCCCTGGCCAGGTCAAACCAAAGACATTAAAATTGGTATTTGCTGCTTCTCCGCCAAGCACGCGGCATCTAGGAGTAAGAGCAAAGACTGGTCAGCTCGGAATCAGTATAATGTGTCCGAGTGAGGTGATATGTCTTCCTGCGGACAGTTGTCTCGTGACCTAGCACATTAAAAACCCGACTTAGCGTGTCAGTCTAGTACAAAGCAGGGATCATATGCATTATAATATCAACATGTTCTCGTCCTGATATGCACCTGGTTGCCACTGGACGTTAAACAATAATTCATCATCGTCATCATCATATCAGATATATGACTTATACTATGGCCTTATACATGATAAACATGTATCTTGTCATACGCTGTGTACACTCTAACAAAAACCTGTATTTTCCTGTGAACCAAGTTTTGTTGGGGGGGGGGGGGGGGCATATACAAACATCTAATTCTGGAAATAAAGTAGTTTAATAGTGATATCCACATGTTGAAAGCATCTGTTTTTAATTTTGCATTACATGTATCTCCCTTTTAAAGATAGATTTGGAAAGATTGTTGTTCAAGATTATTTACTTTGATTTTAATGATTCACTTGATTATATTATATGCATTGCAAGGGTAGCTAAGTTTGAAATTGTTTATGCTACTTGTTTTGTTTCCTAATTAATAATATATTATAACATGAAAATATTGTATATGTTTGAGTCATCCCCATAATTTTTTAAGAAAATCACAAATAAATTATTTGAGGATATAGTTTATTTTAATTATTATCTGATATGAATTTTGGTAAAAATATTAGTATATCATAAGTATGTATTAAGTAGAAAATAATTAGGTGTGAAAAGGTACATGTAGCTGGTACAGGTACTCACATCGTTAAAAGAAGGATTGACACGCACTAAATGATATAAAATTCATTTTAAAAATATATATATCACCTTGCATTGGTATTAGTAATTTATTTACTTCATTTTTTCAAATAAAAATTAATATCTGATACATTATTAGAAAAAAGCAAAGATTGGAAACTAACCAAGCAAGAAATGTTAGAGAGTAGAATATTGTAAAAAAAATATTAGGTAAAATAATGTTCTCTGTTGGTATTCCAGTTTGTTCACAAATGAAAAGTGGTCACCTTGATTATGCATGTAGTACAGTACCTACATGTAATTTTGCTGAACCCATTAAACCAAAACCAAATATTGTATAAAATATCTGTAGAGTATAAAGAAGAAAAAAATCCTAAAGTGAATTAATTAGGAACTTTATTGTTATTTCTATAATTAATTGAAAATCACCGTAATGCATCAAACATGTACATGTAGCAATATAAACATGAGTCCTAACTTTTGCTAAACTTGTAGCAGAGGGTTGTAAGTCAGGATCTTGATAAGGTCAAACGTGTTTTTATTTGCTTGCAATTGTTAGTAGGTCTGGAGGGGTTTTCAAAAGTTCATTGCAAACTCAAACAAAATATTAGTTTTATACATGTACATGTAGTTGAGTCCTTTTTGGTTATATTTGTTAAGTTTTCTGTGGTGTCAGTCGTATTTTTCTTTTAACTTCTCTAGCCAGTTTCAATTTTTGCAATTGTCTCTATATTGTTCAATCTTGGTTGAAATTTCATCCTTTGTCTGATTCTTCCTTGCTCGCTCTTGGAGTTGAAATAAAACAAGGAAAAAGATACACATTTCTACATTGCATGAATCTCATTGAACAAAGATTATAAAAAGCAAAAAAAATAAAGGTTTTAAAATATACTATATACATGTAGTGTATATATAAAATATTGTCATTAGTATTAACATAAACACTTCCTTGATGTGTCTTCAGAAATTATATTGTTTTTGTACTAGTGCATAAATATGCATTTGTACACTTAAAGTAATTCTACGCTGAATAGGTTAACATTTGAAAGCATAATACAATATCTATACAATTTAGTGTGATTGATTTCATGTGAGTTAACAGATTCATTCTTGTTTTGAAAATTAAACACATGGACATGCATATGATAAGATAAGATAAGATAATATTTATTTATATAAAATCCAACACAGGATTGTAATCTCCAACAAAACAAATTCAGACAAACATTTATTAAACAAACATTTCAATGAACTCAATACAATTGTACATGTGCAGATCTATCACGACTGAGGGGTTAATTTGTATAAGATATAATACATGTAGTTACTATAATAACAACAAATAAATATATAATCATTTTCTCATTTTACGCTTAGTATACATATCATCAATTCCTGTTATACAAACTTTCATGACATCATAATTGTTACTAGACATAATAAATTTAAATTTTTCAATATCAGATAAATCTCGAAATGCAGGAATAACATCACTAATATCAGAAAAAATTTGGTTCTTAAATGCTCTAAATGCATATGTGAAGAGTACAAATGTAGGTGCAATTGATAAAGGTGTACACATGTATCATATATATCCTTTAAAAATTATCAGCTGACCATAAAAAGCTAATTTTATATATGTATAAATAAGGTGTAATTTTCTACATTTAAGTAAAAAAAAGTATACATATCATCAATTCCTGTTATACAAACTTTCATGACATCATAATTGTTACTAGACATAATAAATTTAAATTTTTCAATATCAGATAAATCTCGAAATGCAGGAATAACATCACTAATATCAGAAAAAATTTGGTTCTTAAATGCTCTAAATGCATATGTGAAGAGTACAAATGTAGGTGCAATTGATAAAGGTGTACACATGTATCATATATATCCTTTAAAAATTATCAGCTGACCATAAAAAGCTAATTTTATATATGTATAAATAAGGTGTAATTTTCTACATTTAAGTAAAAAAAATTAAGAAGAATTCTTTTTTTAAGGAAGATAAATAAAAAAATGCTAAAGAACATTCGCATGCAAAACTGTACATGTATATAATTTTTTCACTAAAGGATTATAGTGCCACTTTAAATGGGAAATGTCCTGCATCTATTTAACATGTTGGAGAAAACCAGAGTATCCTTTTGAGCAACTCTTTTTCCATTTTTTTAGCTCATCCAACCCACTTCTCGTCCGTCATCCGTCCGTCCGTCAACATTTCACATTTTGAACTTCTTCTGGAGAACCACTGAATGGATTGAAACCAAACATGGCGTGAATATATGTTCCTTATGAGGTGTTGACCAAGTCCATAAGGATTGTTGCTGATCTGTCATCCAAGATGGCCGCCAGCATGAATTTAGTTTAATATAGGACCCAATTGGAAATACATACAAAAATCTTCTTCAAGAGAACCGCTGAATGGATTGAAACCAAACAAGGCATGAATGTTCCTTATGAGCAGTGATGAGGTGCTGACCAAGTGTTGTTACTTTGTTGTCGATTTATCATCCATGATGGCTGCCAGCAGGGAACTTAGTTTAACATAGGACCCTATAGGAAATACATACAAATATCTTCTTCTTGTGAAACTTAAATAGTTGAAAGTAGTTTTTAAATACTAAATTTTGAAAAGCAGCTTCAAATAACAAAGCTTGTGGACATTTCGACCCCCTATCCAAAAACTCTGCAAAGTAAGTTTTTTTTGTTTGATATTGACCTTTTGAACAAAAAAAAGGTAATTTAAATAGAATAAGTATATCTAAAACTGAGTTTTGTCGAAAATAATTACTATAATTTTGCATTAAAAGATGCAACTCTACCGTTATTGTTGCTTTTTTATACTTTGTCCATACATACGTCCCACCCTATAATAAGACGCACATACTTTCACAGATACCCGGATATCAAAAATAATTTGTGAAATTTAAGATGTTATTTTATAAATATCTTAGCAAAGTGTTTTGTTAATCAAAGACAGCAGTGAGATAATATTTTTAACGGCTTACATTTTTGTCATTCTTTGAAGTTTTTTGTACTTTTTCAAGGTTCATACAACTCTACACTTTCTATATTCAAACTAATGTAATTCACAGGGATGATTTTAGTCAGTTATTTATTTCAGTTATTTGGTATTGCCAGAAAATGATATTTTTGCACACCTAACCCTGTATTTCATTTATTTTTAGCAATTTTCAGTTATTTCCTATTCTCATCAAAATCAATTTCACGACAGGGACATTTTCATAAGTTTTTTTATGGACAGTAATTTGTTATGACGTATTTTTTAAAGCAGGATTGCATAAAAATTTATCTGAGATAACAGATTTATATACTGATGTCCGTTGTACAGAAATATCTTAAATCTTCAACACTTAACTTAAATTTTTATTTATCTTGGACTGTTATAATCTATATTTAGAATAAGGAAGTCACGACTTTAACCGTTTTATGTAGTTAAATTGAATTTGCCAGGCTTTAATCTCTGTTTGTCAATTGAGTTATAAAATTTATGTCAAAAAGAAGACTAAAATGCCTTTTCAAAAAGTTGTTTATGAAAATTGTTATTGAAAGAAAAATTAATTTCATATTTCTTGCATGAAAAGAAATGAAAGATGCATTAAGTTATGTAAAATGCAAATTACTGGATTATGTATTAAAATAATGTTAAGTGCACTGAAAAGTATACTAAACCAAAGTTTTATGATTTCATTTACATTTTTATAATTCTTGCTGCTGAATGTTATAATTTTTTTATTTTAGGGAAGTGAATTAATTTTTCTGATTAAATTTACATTTATATAAATTTTTTTTATTCAACTTTCCATAAAAATATATAGTATGGTAACATAATTGAATATTAAGTGTATTTAAGCAAACTGGAGCAGTCTTTTATGACAAAAATACAGGATTTTTGCTGAGTATAACTGTCATTTACAGCTCACTTTGATGAGTTATACCCCTTTGAAACAAAATCAAAATAAATAAATGAGAATAAAATTCCACAGCTAACTTTAACTTTCATAATTTTTAAATAGATGTAAATATTTTTTTTGTCAATATACAAAAACTTAAACAGTTATGTCACTGTTATTTTTCTTTTGAGACTTGCATGTACATGTAGTATCCACATGCATTGTAACAATATGGGCTTTGTATTGCAAATGTTACAATGTATACATTTTTATCCACTTACGTTTAACATAAACAATGATTCTGTTACAGACAGTTGACATAGTTAATGATAAAAAATAGTACCAATACTTTAATACTATCATGATGACTAATATATTTCAGTTTTCTATGAGATGAGATCATTCTGGTCAGGAAATAATTTCATTTTGTTCAGATAAAGTGACATATTGACATAACTATTTTTTAAATCACATTTTGCTATCTTGATGAATATATATTCTGCTATATCTCATAGTTGGATAAACAGTATTTATCACATGAGATAGTTGATTTTTTTAACTTGTAAATGTATTAAGGCTTTTGGAGCATTAAAAATTTGAAATTTAACTATTTGGAGAAGGATGAATTTCATAATTAACAGATAAAAAAGATGAGATTTGTTTCTCTAATGACTAAAATCCAAAGAATTATATTCCAAACTGATTTCTTGGAAAATCACACACAACAATTTGATCAGCATGTACAAGTAGATTGTCAAAATTTATTAAACTGGTCAGGTTCAGTTTGATGCATATAAAATTAGAAAATGATGAATTTTCACCTTTTTTGTATAGATTTCACACATTTACATATCGATTAGGATCTTCACAGGACAAACATTTAGCATATTTACATAGAAAAGAGCAAAATAGAATGAATTCCACCCATGCTTAATTCACATCCTGAATGGATTAAATTTTAATATAACCAAAAGTAAGGGGGGAAAGATGAATAGTGACAATTTAATTTTTCCTCTTAACTGAAAGTAAAATTATTTCCTTTAGAAAGGCAGTAATTCTATTTTCATGCATTTTAAAATTTATCTGATACATTTTCAACTTAAAGTTACTTGTACATGTATGTTAAGGAAATCAACCATTTTTGGCTGGGTTGCACAGAGTGCAAATCCAGGTTATAGTATGGTGAATGTCGGGCGGGCGGTGGCGGGCTGCACGGCGGCGGGCGGGCGGGTGGGGAAAATGGGTACCTATTTTGAGAAATCAACTCCTCCTACAGTTTTTAACCACATCCTTGAAACTTCATAGAATGTTTCTATATATATTGAAGATGTGCACCTCACTTTATGGAATTATTTCAGGAATTATTTCCCATTTTTCCAAACTTTGGAACTTAGTCGTTTTTTATTGACATCTTCAATAGAGGGTACCTATTTTGCGAAATCAACTCCTCCTACAGTTTTTCACCCACATCCTTGAAACTTCGCAGAATGTTTTAATATATATTGAAGATCTGCACCTCACTTTATGGAATTATTTCAGGAAACTAATTAAATTGATGACTGCCTCTGTGCTCGTACACCAACATACAATGTCTCTGATTTTGTCTATATAAATATTCATGACTGCCAATGTGCAATATGATCTTGTAATCACCTTTGTCTCCACTACAGTAAACACCCAGTAAAGCAACCCGGCCATTTGTGTCTTTGACCAATTTTCAATTAAATAAATGCAAATTGTTGTCAAGATTATATGCCTTAATAATACTTTCAAATTACATGTATCTTAACTCAGCTTTTGCATCTTTCATGACCATTATATTTTGATATACCAGGATAACATCATTCTGAAACAGTTTCCACTTAATCAATAGAAAATTTGATATGGGTGTTTATCATACATGTATATTTAGTGGTGATATAGCTAGGTAGTTTTGCCCATATGATACAATCGAAAGTGTATTTGCCATATTGTCGCAGCGGGAGGATATCCATATTATCCCGCTGGGAAATCCATATCATAACCCTAAGAGGCACGTGATCACAATGTACAACTGGCATCAAAATGAACAATATATGATAAAAAGAATATGATATGGGTTTTTTCATATCATACCCCATATCAACCCCTTGACCCTTACCACACCCAGAGCAAGCTCTTGGGGTGATATTGGTGTCTTGGGGTTCATATTTGGATATGATATGAAAAAAACTTATGATAACATATATAAAATAGAAATGCAGAATGTTTTCTTTCATATATATTTCTTTTAAATCTTCATACATGCATGGGAAGATGAACAAGAAATGAAGAAAGTTTATGAAATACATAAATTATGTGCGCTGGTAATAAATTTGAAAAATAAAATGAAAATTTCAGTGTAAAATTACACCAACATGTATGTGGAAATACTTACCAAAATAGGTTACATCTCTTATAGAACCCGCTGGGGTTGTGAGTTCGAATCTCACCTGTGGCGGGATGTTTTCGAATCCTATCTTAGAATTGACAAGGATTGCCAATTTTCCTACCGAAGGTTGATGGTTCTCTATGGGTACTCTTGCTTTCTCCACCAATAAAAACTGGCCGCCGCGAAATGGCCAAATGTGCTGAAAACGGCGTTAAACCCCAACTAAACAAAAACAAAACTTATAGAACCATTCATATAACGGGGTTCGAGCTCACTACACTATGAGAAATTGGAGATATATAGTCTCCCTTCAATAAGAGAAGTCTCCTGTTATAGGACTGAGGTAGAAGTTATTCTCCATGATTTTCTGAAAAATTAAATATATGATGAATTCTAGGTCATTTACATTGTAAGTCTCCTTATCATTCTATCAATTCTCCCTGTTTTCACGTTAAGGAGAAGTGACTTCTCCTTTTACTAAAAGGCTTTTAGGTTGAGAATGTGGTGAGGCTAGATGTACATGTAAAGGCAAATAGTCTTGTGTAGAAATAAACTTCTAGTTTAGTCTAGTTTAAACTTATTTATTTATAGTGGATTGGGAAAGTTATGCTAACTTACATTGTATGCTAATTCCTCTCCACTTAGCGATGAGAAAAAAGCCCCTGTAGCAGCATTATTTTAGCCTACTCTTATTCGACATGTACAGGGGAGTCTTAAACGTGCTATGGTAGGTTGCTCTCCCTTAACGTGGGACTGCAATTTTTCATCCCCATCTGACAGACTACCATCTTTTACCGAGACCATCGTCACAAATTTTATCCTTGAAATTTTCATCCCGAATTGGAATCGAACTAGGGACCTTTGGCTTCCTCGTCTGATATGCTAACCACTACACCACGGCACCTTTATATAATAGACTCTGTAAAATGTAGTCAAATCTTTTATGTGACCATCCAAGGGAACACAAAATTAGCATCATATTAAACAGGTGGTCACTTAATAAAAGTAATAAAATGCACTAGAAAGGGATACATTGTATAAATATCAAGGTCACATATAAGACAGGTTATTGCTTAATAGGGGTGTTTACTTTGTTACTATGTCACTATCGCAGGGTTGACTAGTTCCATACAACCATGTTTTATGAGATTGCAAGTAATAATGTTGTCCATAAAGAAATGACCTCAAGCATATTATATAACAAGCATTGAGTATAACTTTTTATATGGACCATATGCACTGAGGTTATTATGGTTATTACACATAGATAAAAAAAAAATTATAGTCAGTCCTTATGATTTATTCAATGATGTTGTTTTGAGGCCTAAACATGTGGATTTCCCTTTATTTTAATTGTTACACTGGAACGATAATTTAGTCTTTGGAATGATAAACTAACAAATTTAACCAATCAGAACTTCTGTAATAGATTGTAATGGATTACATGTGAAATACATGTGTAATCGATTATTAATCGATTACACAAAAATATGCCATGTAATCGATTAATAATCGATTACATTTCAAAGTAATCATGCCCATCCCTGATTCAGAAGGCATGTTACATCTAATACTAGTAAGTGACAAATGTTCTTTACAAGTATAATATTACATTTCATTGTATTTATACATTTATAGGTCTTGCACATCAAAATCTTGATGGATTGTTCCTGATTCGAGACAGCACAAGTTCAGCACAAGATTATGTTGTGTCTGTTACATATAAAGGCAAAGTCTATCACTTCCAAGTTAAAGAAATTTATAAGGGACATTACCAAATTGATGAAGGACCAATAATACATGGTATGTATGGACAAGATTACCAAATTGATCAAGGACCAATAATACATGGTACATGTATGTACATGAATGGGCAAGATTTATAAATCATTTTAAAAGTTTGCTGCTATTCTTGAAAAATTACTCTCATTACAAAAAAATTACACTCAGTGGACATAAATGAGTTCCGTCTTGTAAATTTCGCTATACAATTCATATAAAACTACTTTTTTTCAAAATACTGTTCTGCTGTTATTTCTTTTCCTATAATAATGAAATTTTTACGACCTATCTCAGTAACATTTAAAGTTTCTTTAGATAATTTTGAAATTTTTCATTGATTCCAAATTTTTGAGAACTCATTATTTAAATGTAAATAAGTTTTTATGCGTGTCAAAATTACATAGGTTTAATGGAGAAAATATTGTTAATAATTAATATTTGTATTTAAATTGTAGATTTTAAAAAACAATAAAATATTATAATATTTTGATATTATCAGCATAAATTATAGATATTTCTCTGCTCATCAAAACAAATTTCATTAAAATATGACAAAAAATAACTTCAGGACAAAATCTTGAACAATTGTGGCTTTATATGTAATATATAGGAAAATGGAAAACTCCTCTATCATTCTGCAGTATGGGCCATGAAAATTTCTGAGAAGTTATGATTGGTAAAACTGGAAATTATCACTAGGTGCATGTCCCATGAAATCATTAGTTCATTCGTCCCTTTATTTCTTGGACCCATTTTGGTATTTACATCCAATCTAATTTGTCAACCTAATTCGATAAATCTAAATACCAAAAACTAAAAGAAGGCACAAGCTTTGCTCGCTTCTCAGGTCGCACCTGTCTCATATTAGTGAAAAATACTCCAATTTCTTGAAAAAGTATTTGAATGCACATGTACATTTGTAATTTGAAATTTGCTTAACATTTTATGAATGCCAAGTTAACTGTATGACCAAAGGGAGGCAATTACAATTGTCTCCCATGGGCATCTTGGTAAGGGAGATAACCTATTCGTCATTTATGCTTATGTTTTCTTTTATTAGAATGTTCATTTTTACATTTAAATCTTTGTGTATTTATGTTGTGTTACAAATATCTTATGTGCTTTGAAATTTATGTATTTAAATTGTATTTGACAGGACTAGATAAACTTGTAAGCCATTACCAGTCAACTGCTAATGGTTTGGTTACACAACTTACACAACATTGTTATGCAGAAATACCACCAAATAAGGCAAGACAGTACGGTCAGACAAACGTTTTACATAGAGCAGTAGTAGAAGGTAATGTAAAAAGACATAAATGAGGCAGATTTTCCTTTAATTGTTGCCATAGGAACAATGTTAATTTAATATTTTGATTTCAAAGCCTTAATTGAAAACTAATATTCTTTGACTTTGTTGTAATTTTATAGTTGGAAAACTACAGAATGCACCTTTTAAAACTTGAAATAAAGATACCTTTTTGACATTCTGTTTTCTCCAGTTTTGGCAATTACTTCTTGTGTTTTGAACCTCTCTTATATCTTAAGATACTGAGAATTCATAAATTTTAGTACCTTCTCCAAGAAATGTAAAAATAAAAAAAATGAAAACAATCATAAGATTCATGTAATCATCAAATTTGTCAAGCAATTACTTGTAGGTGCTGAAAATAAATTAAAAAAACTGAAAACCAAAATTCACTCATTACAGGAGACAGCAAACTTAAATCAGTGTTTCAGTTAGAATTTAAGGGCAGAGTGGCAGATTTTTATTAAAAGGGACACTTTAATGCAATTTAAGGTCTGAAAACTGTAACAAATTAATAATTATAATATCAATAATAAAAGATATTTTTTTAATTTCTTTCACTTCGTGAAATTGTTTTTGTTATCTGTCATGTTTCCTAGCAATGAAAAGTCAAGTGTATTTTAATGTTTTTTGTGTCAAACTTAATTGAGAAAGAAGTTACGAGCATTGTTAGGACAGTTGTATGTTTGTGCCTGCTATATATATTGGATTGGGTGGAAAACTACAAATTGGGGAGAATTTATATGAAATAGGGAATATGAAAAGAGAAGTACAATAGTAAGAAAGATACAATCTACTTGTAAAGGGAAGCAGGCTCTACAGCTGTTGGCAATATATCATAATATATTTCATAAATAAATCATGAATTGCTAAATCATATATGGAAGTGTATGAATTTTTGTTTCAGACTGTGTCTCATCCTATATCACAATACATACCTGACATTTGAAGATTAATCTCTGTTAAGACTTGTTGATATTGACAGTGTGGGATTGAAAAGAACGGAGTAGGGGATTTTTTCTTAAATTTTAGAGAAATATAACTGCAGTTTCACTTTCCTGTTTGTTAAAGTCACTTCTGATGGGGAAATTAATACTTCATATTTATTTCTTTTGATATTCAGTGCCAAAATAAAATATCTTTAAGAATATATTATACCTCACAGGCTCTGATTTGAAAATGTGGCTGAATAAAATATAGATATCTTTTCTAATGAATCAATTTAAATTGAACTGTTAATTTCCTGTAGCAAAAAATTGAAGGTTATTTTACACAAGTATTTTTATGTGAAAATATGAGGTCAATAAAATATTTTGATTGATGGTAAATGAAATAATTTGACTACGTTTATAAATTACTTGATTAGTTTTAAAGACCTGTAAATTTTTTTTCCAGTTTAAATTTTGACCAATTTTAAGGTACTGATTAAAGGACCATAAATAAATTGTTTTTTTTTTTAATAGCTCAGATGTAGAAAACCTTTAATTTCCTATATTTTTTTTCCGAAGTTTATTTTATGCTATATTAATGTAGTTTTTGTCTCGCCTGTGAGGAATGTTTCTAAGGCCACACCAAATTGATTTTTAGTTATTCAGATTTTGCCACTTTGATTTTCAGACTTTGTAAATTTTAAGAAAAAACTTGTTTGCTGCTTCATTTTGCAAAAATGCTGAAAATTTGCCGCAAATTATTCATTTTTCAAGAAATTAAAAATAAAATGTGTTTGCCTGCTCCTACATGTATGTTTTGCAATATTTAGTTAAAAAATTTGTGCCTCCCATAAATTAGATCTTTGCTTGAAAAAAAAACTAGTTATCAAGAAAAAATTAAAGGTAAAATTTTTCTCGCTCAACCCTATTTTTGGCATAAAAATCAGATTGGTGGGGGCTAAAATCAAGATACACATGTAGATATTACCTTATGCTGGTGGTGGCATTGGCGGTGTAAAATTTTGTAAAAGCTTTTGTAACTTTTCACACATAATACCTATGCTTAAGATACATTATGATATTAACTTCACAGCAGTATACTTGTCTTGTGACCTTGACTTTGTTTTTTTGGTTCATTGACGTCATAAACATAAATTGTACATGTTTCGTGATTAAGTCCATTTCTCAGCAACTATAATACCTAGGCCCTCCATATTTGGTCAATAGATATATCTTCTTAGTCTGATAACCATTTAGACTTTGACCTCAGTTTTATACCTGAGTGACTTGTATCACATTTTCCTTTTTTAAATCCATTTCTCACCAACTGGAATACTTAGACCCAACATATTTGGTCTATTGATAGATCTTGAGTGAATGTCAATCTGACCTCTTTCTCCAGACCTTGACCCCAATTTCATTCTTAAGTGACTTGCATAACATTTTTGTAACACGTAAGCCCATACTGTTTGGTCATTAGATAGTTCTTGGTGGGTATATGCCAGTTTGACACCTGTCAACCAACCTTGACCTCAATTTCATGCTTGAGTGACTTATGTTACATTTTCGAGATGTAGTACATTATGTTGCAACTGTAATACCTAAGGCCCATTATATTTGGTCTATAGATAGTATTTGATTGGTACTCTCCGGTTTGACACCTGACTCCAAACCTATCCATAAATTTCAAGCTTGAATCACTTGCATTACATTTTCGTGAGTAAGTCCATTTCTCAACAACTTTAATATCTAGACCCATAATATTTGGTCTATGGATAGTTTTTATTGGATACATGCCAATCTAATACCTGTCTCTTGAATTTGACCTGAATTTCATGCTTGAGTGACTTGTAATACATATTCATGATTAAGTGTATTTCTTAGCAGCTGTACTTAATAGACCCACAGTATTTGTTGGATAGAAGTTCTTAGTGGGTATAGGTGAGCTGATGACCTTGGACACAATTTTAGGCTTGAGTGGGATGGTCCTTGGGTGGTCCCCTTTCAAAAATGAGTTTGGTGTCCCCGACCTTCTTCCAAGATGGCGGCCAAGCTAAAAATAGAAAAAAGGGGGGTCAAAATTTTTTAAAATCTTCTCCTCTGAAGATACTATGCCAATCTCAGCTTGGTTTAACATAGGACCCTATAGGAAATTCACATAAAAATCTTCTTGTCTGAAACTACTTACCCAATTAGAACCAAACTGTGGTGAAATGGTCATAAGGTGGTCCTCTTTCAAAATTTTGTCTGATGGCCCAACCTCCAACCAAGTGGGCCACCACAGCCGAGCTTAGTTTAACATAGGACCCTATGGGAAATTCATTTAAAAATCATCTTGTCTGAAACTACTGAGCCAATTGCAACCAAAGTTAGCAGCAATGGTCCTTAGATGGTCCTCTTTTATAATGGACCCTATGGGAAAATTCATTAAAAAAATCTTCTTGTCTGCACTACTGAGCCAATTGGAACCAGACTTGATAGCTATGGTCCGTAGATGGTCCTCTGTCAGAAGTACGTCCAATGACCTATAATGTCAACCAAGATGGTCGCCACAGCCGAACTTAGTTTTACATGGGACCCTATGGGAAAATTCATTAAAAAATCTTCTTGTCTGAAACCACTTTGCCAATTGGAACCAAACTTGACAGAAATGGTTCATAGGTGGTCCTGTTTCAGAAATGTGTCCATTGACCCGGAATGTGAACAAAGATGGCCACCACAGCTGAACTAAGTTTAATATAGGACCTTATGGGAAAATTCATTAAATAATCTTCTTGTCTGAAACAACTGAGCCAATTTGAACAAGACTTGGCAGCAATGTATGAAACTACTAAGAGGTTGGAACCAAACTTAGCAACAATGGTCCTTGGATGGTCCTCTTTCAGAATTGTGTCTGTTGACCCAAACTATCAACCAAGATGGATACCACAGCCAAATTTTTGTGGGAACTGGCCGCTATATGTAATAGGCAATGCACTATCAGGTGAGCGATACAGGCTCCTGGAAGCCTCTGGTTCATGTCTAAAACAAGAAAAAATTCTTTTAAGAAATATTTATGAGATTTAAAATGTTTTCTATATTTATCCTTTAAGGAAAACCAGAAATTGTTCGACAGATTCTTAACCATAGACTTTGCCCAGATGTGAATGCCAAAACTTCATGGGGTAAGTTTTCAGAAATTGCATAATATCAGTGTAATGGGGAAAAATTAGGTAATAAATTTTAAGCTATAAATAAAAATATGTTATAATAACTGTAATGTATAAAGAAGGATATGATGGATAATTCTTGTCACAAAATATAAACCATCCTTACAAGTCAGGATGCCTGTGTTCTAGTGTAGCCATGAGATTCTGACAAATGGGCTGTTAAAGCGACCTCTAATGTAATGTCCCTGAATGGTTTATAACAGGATTCAGTGCCAAAATGTTTTAAAATCCAGCAAAACATATCCATGATGAAATTATAATATTTCAAATAATTTGCTATACATTTCATTAGAAAGTAAATCTTAGCAAACTTATTCATCAGGCCATAGTTTTAAAAGTGAGGTCAAATGGGTGTTTGTGTGAAATATGATTTACAATTGGTTGCTTGAAGGCAATGAATATACATGACCTTATGACATATGGAATATTAAATGGCTTTTTTCATATCACACCAATATCAACCTGAGACTCCCATATCAGCCCGAGAGCTTTAGCTTGAGGATTTGATATGGGCTGAGGGTTGATATGGGGTGTGATATGAAAAAAGTCATATCATATTCTTTTTATCATATATTTATACCTGAGATGAATGGACATGGAAAGAGTTTCACATACAAGTTTTGTATCCAGTAAAACATACATGCATATATGATATAAAGGAGATTTTCATGTTTTCGCAAAATGAAACAACTTATTCCACCAAATGGCCATATAAAATGAATTGTTATCTTCTCAGTGAATGTGTCTTCGTCTGCCATCTTGTCTGTTGTCTCTAATGACGTTATTCCTTGATAACATGAATTCCTATAGGTGCGATAATGAATTTATGGGATGTGATATGGGTTCAAGCTATGATGATATGCCTATCATCATGGAAAGGTGATATGGACTATGTGCCTCAATCAATACATGTATCATATTATATACAGAAAATCCATATTTAGTAATATGGCAGGAAATTTCACAAGCATTTAACCAATGGGTGGTGATATCAGAATTTATCAAATGGGTCAAGAAATGTATAAATGTGCACAGAATTAGAGAAATATAGATTCTCCTTCACGTACGAGTGAGTTATGGAATTTCTCAATCCGAGATAGTTATATTTTCGATTTTCAACACTCAAGCGTTTGTGAGCGTGTTAAAATTTAAAATTTAATTATTGAGGGTGGATAAATTCCATAACTCATGAGTAAATTGAAGGAGAATCTGTTTCTCCTATGATTTTCGACAAAAACCTCAATTAAATGTCATTGCTATGTAGTTTGTTTACATAAACGTCCCTAGTTTATCATTCCAATAAATGTAGAAAAAACGGTGGTAATCCCCACGTAGAAATTTAATCACTGGGAAGTGATTAAAAATATAATGTATTTTTATCCCACCGATTAAACATGTCAAAAATAGAAGAAGTATATATATCTACAGTTGAACCTGTATCTAAAGGTCAACCAAGGGAAAATATTTTATAAATGTTCTTTATACAAAGTGAGATTTGTTCATGATGAGACGAGCACGCTACCACGAGACCACCGAGGCGGTTGTTCATGATGAGGATATATTTACATATGTAGTGATTTGTTATATAGAGGTGGAGAAAAATGGAGGTTTTTTCTATAATAAGAATTTGCCATTTCAGAATCTATTGTATTATGGGTGATATTTTCAAAAGTGATTATTGGTCAAAATCAAGTATAACAATAAATTTTTAGCCAGTTATGTTTTAGCATTTAAATTTTAGTTTAGAAATCATACAGTTCACGAGTTTCTGAAAAATTGATGTTTGATGCATTTATAGAAAATCTTGAAAAGGATGAAACCTGTAATTTGGAACAATTATTGCATCAGGCAAATTAAAAAAAAATGAAAGGTTTCAAAACATTTTCTTTCTTGTTTAGAATTCACAAAATTATTCATTAAAATTTCTAAATTCATCATTCGTTATAAGTAAGGTGTTGTATGCATTCACCAAATTTAACAGGAATCTGCTTTGAACTTAGAACTGCATTTACAGGATCAACATGTCTCCATGATGCTGCTAACTATGGTTATCAAGAAATTGTCAGAATGTTGATCAACCATGGTGCTGATGTAGAAATGATAGATAAAGCTGGGTTTAGTCCTTTGCATGTAAGATATTTCTTTAAAAAACTTAACATTTTACAAACATTTATCTATGGTTAATACACTGGTAACTTAATGGGAGATAACTCATTTTTTCCCAATGTATTTTGAAAAAAAAAAGAAATTTAAAAGCATTGTAAGCAAACATTTGTTGGATTTGTAAATACAATAATGGTGACAATAATATTTCAAGAACTAACAAAGCTGAGAAATATGTATTTTATTAAAATAGATATCATTTACCACCAACAAGTAGTTTTTACCTTGCAGAGAAACTCAGGCACATTTTGTGAAAACAATCACACACTGATGTATGTCACAATCACACAAGTACTTTCAAATTCACATTTTAAAAACTGATTGAAATTTTGAACTTTACATAGGAATCATTTAAGACATCAGAACTGTAAGAAGCATTTGGTTATCTCCCTTTGGTAATTTGGTAAAGTTAAGATAGACCGCATTTTTCCATTGATAAGTGGTTGAATTTACTTTATTTGTCTTTTCTTTTTTTGATGGTGATGATAGAAACACAAAATTTGACAATTTAAACTTTGTTTATTAGTCCATTTTTGATATGTAGATTTCATTTTATTAAATAACTGGATTTTCAACAATTTAATAAAGGTTGGTGATGTATGGCAGGTGGGCAGATGGGGAGGCTACTCAAAACAATGATAAAGGTCAAATTTGATTTGCTATCAATCAGACAGCTTCTTGTTCAGTTAAAAAGAAGGGATGATTCCTTAAGGTTGATCACTGGTCATGTTTTTGAATTTTTGTTCAGAATCATCTGGTTTTATCCATTTGAATCTCATAAATTATTTTTCCCGCCAACACCCATTTTCTTTTCATAGATTTTTTGCATGCAGAATAATAAGCCATTAAATTTGGCAAAATCTTATAAAATCCTTGTTATTATTTAGGTTTTTTGTGAAATAAAACTTGTCAGTGATAAATCTATGTAAAATCAAGAGAGCATATTTTTCCCGCCAAATTTTCAATGGCTTATATCTCGAAAACAAGCACACGGACCTATAATTTTTTTTCACTCTTTTAAATCCTTTATTAATCCACTATCAATATTTACCAGTGCTATGCAAAGCTTGTTATTTTGAAACTGAGCAGCGAACATCCTTAATGGAACTAAACGCCAGTTATAAAACTTGGAAATATACAATGTAGTCAGATTCAAAGTCCTCTTTTGCTTTAAGGAACACACTGCCATTATGGATGAAATTTATATTTCAGAGAGCATGTGTAGCTAACAGATCAGATATAGTTGATATTTTGATAGAACATGGGAAATCTGATGTACAGTTACGATGTCCAAAGACAGGCTGGGTGGCATTACATGTAGCAGCCTACAAAGGACATAAACACTGTATAGAGGTACATATATAAGTGTTATACTATGCATAGAATATTAAAACTTATTTGGATCAATAGGTGAGGAGGTTTGATGCCAGGATTCTTGTTTTACAAAGATCTTAATGTTTTTTTTTTTATCATATTTAAAAAAAACATTTGTGTAAACATCAAAATGCACAACATTATGTGTTTGAAGTAATCATAAATTAAAATTTAGGTCAAAATTTAATACGGATGACTCGAAGAACTGGATATGTCAAAATTTTCTGTAAGTCCTCTGTACTTGACACAACCATGTTTCACCGTTTTTATAAATTTTACTTTTTTGTAGAAATTATTGTTTCACAAAGCACCATTATTTCCTAGAGCTGAGGATGGATCTACACCTTATGAATTAGCCAAAAGATACAACAGACTTAATTGTACAAGTTTATTAAGTATGTTTTTTTTTCATCCACAATTCCATGGTTTCTTTTTGAGGCAGTCAATTTACAGATTTATTTTTGATGATTCAAATCTGTTCATGTATATACATACAGTCGAACTTCGGTCGCTCAGACTTGGTTGGCTCGAACACCTCCGATGGCTCGGAACTGTTTTGAAAGTCCCATCAATTTTTCTTCTATTTTCATATTAAAAAACCCTGGTTTCTCAAACAAAATATTTGGTCCCTACAATGATAAAATTGTGTATATTACCATGGAAAATTTGAATTCAATAAAAAAAGAACAAGCATGTTGCCTGATTCGTCTACCAATCTCTGATGTGATGAAAATAGAATAGTCTGACAGGTAAATGTCAACAGTTTGATGTAATAAAGATGTTAAAATAACTGTTCACTAGTGATTTACCTGCTTAATTTTTATACGACCGCAAAATTTTTGCGGTCGTATATTGGTATGACGTTGGCGTCGTCGTCGTCGTCTGCGTCATCGTCCGTCGTCAGCGTCATCGTCCGAAGACATTTGGTTTTCGCACCATAACTTTAGTATATGTAAATAGAAATCTATGAAATTTAAACACAAGGTTTATGACCACAAAAGGAAGGTTGGGATTGATTTTGGGAGTTTTGGTATCAACAGTTTAAGAATTGGGGGCCAAAAAAAGGCCCAATAAGCATTTTTCTTGGTTTTCGCACAATAACTCTAGTATAAGTAAATGGAAATCTATGAAATTTTAACACAAGGTTTATGACCACAAAAGGAAGGTTGGGATTGTTTTTGGGAGTTTTGGTCCGAACAGTTTAGGAATTAGGGGCTAAAAAAGGGCCCAAATAAGCATTTTTCTTGGTTTTTGCACAATAACTTTAGTATAAGTAAATAGAAATCTATGAAATTTAAACACAAGGTTTATGACCACAAAAGGAAGGTTGGGATTGATTTTTGGAGTTTTGGTCCCAACAGTTTAGGAATTAAGGGCCAAAAGGGTCCAAAATTAAACTTTGTTTGATTTCATCCAAAATTGACCTATTGGGGTTCTTTGATATGCCGAATCTAATCGTGCATTTAGATTCTTAATTTTTGGTCCCGTTTTCAAATTGGTCTACGTTAAGGTCCAAAGGGTCCAAAATTAAACTTAGTTTGATTTTAACAAAAATTGAATTCTTTGGGTTCTTTTATATGCTGAATCTAAACATGTACTTAGTTTTTTTATTATGGGCCCAGTTTTCAAGTTGGTCCAAATCGGGGTCCAAAATTAAACTTTGTTTGATTTCATTGAAAATTGAACTATTGGGGTTCTTTGATATGCCGAATCTACCCATGCATTTAGATTCTTAATTTTTGGTCCCGTTTTCAAATTGGTCTACATTAAGGTCCAAAGGGTCCAAAATTAAACTTTGTTTGATTTTAACAAAAATTGAATTCTTGGGGTTCTTTGATATGCTGAATCTAAACATGTACTTAGTTTTTTATTATGGGCCCAGTTTTCAAGTTGGTCCAAATCGGGGTCCAAAATTAAAGCTAAAAAAGGGGTAAATTATTTTTTTTTGGGGGGGGGGGGGGGCAATTCTCCACAGCATATTGTATTGCACAAGAAGCAAAAAATTGAATATAAATTCAAATCATATGACCAATTCTAAGTTCTTTGATTTCAGTTATTCTGTGTCAGAAACCTATTATGTGTCAAATATTTGAAGAAATTTTCAATTGCACAGTATTGTGCAATAGTAAGAAATTGATATGTGTGCCCTGTTATCAAAACTTTATTATTAACAAATTCCATTGGAAATTTGCCAATATAAAATGTGCTGATGAAGCTTTTTTGTTTATCTTATCTAAACTGCTTTTAAATTATGTATATTTAAAATTTGGCATCCATGACTATGATGTCATTTTCTATTTTAATATGTTATGGTGTATTTAAATGGGCTGTTATGGTTGCAAAGTATAATTAAATGGGGGGGGGGGGGGGGGTTGAAAACAAAATTTGGGGGGGGGGGGGGGGTAAATGAGAAATTGGGGAGGGGGCAATTTTTTTCTCATTTCATATTTCATAAATTAAAAAGAAAGTTTCAAATTTTTTTTAGCAAAAAAGGGGGGTTACAATAAATTTTATTGTTTTTTTTTTTTTTTTTTTTTGGGAGGGGGGGGGGGGGGGGGGCGTCAATGTGCAACTTCATAGTGTAATGCACAAAAGTTAAAAAAAGGGGTAAATTATTTTTTTTTTTTTTTTTTGGGGGGGGGGGGGGGGTGGGTCAATTCTCCAAAGCATGTTGTATTGCACAAAAAGCAAAAAATTGAATATAAATTGAAATCATATGACCAATTCTAAGTTCTTTGATTTCAGTTATTCTGTGTCAGAAACCTATTATGTGTCAAATATTTCAAGAAATTTTCAATTGTACAATATTGCGCAATAGCAAGAAATCTTCAATTGCACAGTATTGCGCAATAGCAAGAAATTGATATGTGTGCCCAATTTTAAATTGGTTATTTCTGATTTATATATAAAAACAAATAATACTGATATGGTTTGAATAGGTAAATTAAAAATTTTTAAGTTCTTAGACAACATTCATTCTGTGTCAAACCTATGCTGTGTCAAATATTTATTCACAATCCAAATTCAGTATTGTATCAAGCTTGAATGTTGTTTTCATAATTGCCCCAACTATTCAGGGTTCGACATCTGCGGTCGTATCTAGCTGCGCCCAGCGGAGCATTTTATTAATTTCAATGGTAATGATCACCTTTACCAAATCGTATATGTATGGCACTGGAAATTGTCCGTACTGGACCAAATTTCAGTAACTACTGATAATTCGAACAGATTCATGGGCCATGTCTGGCATACAATACATATATACAATAAATAAACAAATAAAAATATTCTGATTTACATGACATAAGTTAATATGCAATATAAAAAGTTTGTCGTGACTACTAATGATCACTAGCCTGTCAACACTGAGGTTGTTAGTTAGAATCTCACCTGTGGTGGGGTGTGTTCAGCTCTGATCTTAATTGACATGGATTGCCAATTTTCCTACCAAAGGTTAGTGGTTCTCTCCCGTTACTCCGGCTTCCTCCACCAATAAAAACTGGCCGCCAGGAAATAGCCAGATGTGCTGAAAACGACGTAAAACCCAAACAAAACAAACAAGCAATATAAAACAACAAATAGCATATCAGTGGTGAAGCTCGAAGGTAACCATTTGAAAGAAGAAAATGCAAATTCAGGATTTGTTGACAATACTGTCATTTTCATTTATTATTAGCCATATTAATTTATCAATAAACTATAAAAAATCACTGGTAATGATTACTGTTAAATTTTGTAACTTTGCACATAATATGAAATTTAAATTCAGAGGCAGATTGCTTAAGACGGAAAACTTCATGTTTTTTTTTACAGATTTTCCTGATCACAGACCTGTCAATACAAAAAAAGAATTATGGTACCATCCTCATATAGACAGAAAGGTATTTTTATCTTTGTTACATAATTATTAAAGATGGCATCAGCAAAAATATCTACAAATTTTTAATTTTCAGCACTTTATAATCAGTTTTTTAACTGGATTTTCTTCTGGGAAAAATCTTGTTATTCAATTAATTATGTATGGCAGTCAGGGAGAGGGGGGAGGGGGGGTGCTCAGGTAGTTCAAGACAGAGATAAAGGACAAATTAAGATATTCTGCAAATTTTCTTGTTTTGTACTGATTTCAGAAATATAAAGAAAATTTACATAATTTTTGACTTTTGATTAGCCTGAAAATACCCTCTTTTTTTATTAGTTTTTCTTGAGTACTAGTTGAAGGTGGTGTTTCTTAGAACAGGAAGAAAATGTACTTACACAATACTGTTCTGCATTTTCAACAATTTTAACATTCTATAAAAATAATGCTTTTAATTATTTAATATATTATAGTGAGTTTAATAATTTTTCCTAGACTAACATCATTTATTTTTATGTAGGAATTTTCAATGAAGTAATTGAATAAGGAATTGTGATATTTGTTACATCTACGTTGTGAATACAATCAGTGGACATTATATTATCTAAATTCACTTTTTCCAAAAAAAATTACTGTGAAGACATTTCTACACAAATTTTAAAAATCGTTTCACCAGTAACAAGATCAGTGTCAGTAGTTTTATGGTTTATTCTGTCTTCTTTTGCCAGTGCACTGAAAAATTATTTTTGTTGAAAATTGTGACGTCATAAATTTTCATTTGTGTTGAAAATGTTGTTTCTTTAGAATTTATTCACTGAAAACTACAGACGGTATCTCGCAGAACTTACATTTCCCCTGCTGTCGTGATGAAAGTTAATCTTACTGTGATATCGAACGCAAACGTTGTCGCGAGGACTGAATACATTACGGAATAATTATTATGGAATCTTTAATGGGATGCAAGATTGTGTTAGCATTATACAGACAGTAGAAATTCAAAAGTTTTTTATGCAAACTCTTTAAGTAGACATTAATCAATTTCATTTGACTTTTGTTCGGTCTTATTATTAAAAGTTTCTTGACCTGATGATAATTCGGACAAAAGTAGTTGAAAAGATCGAACCATTAGAGTTAACAAGATACGTTTTAAAAAAAAATTTCTGTAAGAATGACGATGCAAATGAACTTTATAAAAGAATATTTAATGAAATTTTCAATAAGAAAATTATTTGAAAAGTATTTGAATTTTTTCGGTATGCATTGTATTTAAGAAAATAATGCGAATTTACCACTTGCTGTCAATTTGGCATTTATGTACATACAAATCAGACACAATAAACATAGGTGTCAAAATCCCTATCAGTCGTTACCTAAACAAACCAAGCGAATCTCCTAGATTATGTAATATAACAAACAGTTTGTTGTTTCTTATTAAATGTCAATTAATTAATCTTTAATAATAAGGTGAACAGACTGACATTCTCTGAAGCACCACTAATGTTAAAAAAAAACGAAATAGCACATGCACATATAGATGATTTGTAGAAAAACTTAGAAATAAAAATTCTATAAAAATTCTTTGATTCCAATTTTTATGCACAAAACAAAACAACAATCCCAATATTGAACAGCAAATATAAAAATGCCAAATTGAAGGAAAGGAGTAAAACCAAAATAATTTAAGGACAGAGCCATGCATGGGGGAGATACTTCTCAGAAATTTTAAAATTTCGTAACAGTTAATTTTAGGTATCAATTTCTAGCTAGTATAGGAATACTAGAAACTGATTCTGGGGATACAATAATATATGAACAGTGTCTGAAGTGACACATTTATTCTCAAGTGGAAATATTGGAAAGTAAATATGCATGTGCAGAAATATGCAGCAGGTACATTGTATGGTCCTTACAAAGATACATGTAATACCAGTTAGAAAAAAAAATAATGTACATGTTTGTGAACAGTGATTTTACAATATAAGCCGTACCTTTAAAATGTATGCTAATTACTGTGTATCTATAACACATTAATAAATACCGCAAATGTAATAAACATATACGTTTATTTCATATACATGTATACTCAAAAAACAACCGCAGATTCTTGTATTTGAAAGAATAACATGCCCTTGATATATACTTACAGATAAGGTTTGAAAATGTTTTGTTTCAATTACCTGTCAATTAAGGGCCTGATTGTGTGAACACCTCGAGCGTATAATATCGAAAAGCCACATCTACATGACATGTCTTTGATCTCCATTACCGAAAATACTCACCTGGTCAGTTTTGAGATGTTTTTATAACAAAGATGTATACATATTCACACTGTTTAATTATTGCACAAGACTTTATATGAAAGTTGTCTTTGATATAATAAATAGTCCAAAAAACCCCATTAAATATTTTAAAATTTCACATGGGATTTTTTAATTCTACAGATTTAAAAATCACGTACAGCTTAATTAATGTTGAATTTCATTGTATTTTTAACTTTAACCTGATGTTGATAATACACATCCCACAGTACCTAATTTTGACCTCAAGAGTCTCAGGTCGTGACACGATTGCGATTGTCGGTTGTCTCGTGTTTCGAATTTTGACGGATCATGGGAATTAGAACAGTTTTCATCACAGGTCAATTCTGCTGAAAAAAAAATCATTTTGTGGATAATTTTTTATATTTTGGTGCAACTATCATGAAAATGGATGGAGAAATGATTTCACAATAAGTTTTGGAAAAGGACAGAACAGAAGTGATTAATATTTGTGTCCACTGACTGTATTTTTAAATACTGTTAATTCTTGGATTTATTTTACTTTTATCTTTATATTCAGAATGCCACAATATTACTGGAAGCTCATCAGACGAAAGAAGGCTTGTTTTTATTAAGGAATAACAAGAAAGATCTGAATTATCATGTAATCACTGTGTGTCATAAACATCATATATTTAATTATGAAGTGAAAGTGAAGGTAATTTGATAATTTAAAATTTTCTTGTAAATGGTTTGAATTTATTGAATGTTGCTTCATGCTCTTGAAATTCATATGTTATGAATAAGATAAAAAATTTAGAGTTCAATAGTTTACTTTGACATAGGGGGTGAATGAAATAATATAATATGCAATATTAAAGAAATAAATTGTGTATTCATTGTTTATAATTGCAAGACTGTTGTAAACATTTTATTTTTTCATCAAAGCTGTGGTCAGCATGAGAAATTGTTGCCCACACATAAGGTCGTGAGATTGGTTCAAATTGCGTGACTATCATTCCCAATGTGTGAGATATCACATATTAGTCGGGCGGTCGGAGTCAACTTTTTTAAATTATATACCCATGGAAAGAAGAAACTGTGTTCTATTCAAATACTTTGGTCGTAAAAATCAGGGTCAAAGGTCAGCACCAAAAAAATGAAAAAAATCCTCATAATAGGAACAAGAGTTAATTCCCTTTTACACCCGAGTAAAAAGAATATTTTTTTACTTTATACTTTTCACCTTGCATTTAGGGATTAATATTTCATAAATTATATTTTGGTTGCAGTGTGAAAAAAGCGAAAAATTAACATTTTTTGTCCACATGTCTCCTTATTATATTTTACAACCTACAAATTTTAAGATGAACTTGACCTTTAGAAAACATCACATTCATTGAAAATAATCAGTTGTTCAAATGTAACACATATCAGAATTATTTTTTGAAATGATACCGATAGAATATAGGAATTACTAAGGTAGGTAATTCGGTAACATACTGTTTAACCTCAGCTACGGTATTTTAAAATTATCATGCATTTTGAAAGGCTAAATATAAATTTTCATATTTTTGTAAGTCTGTTGATATAGAAATCTGTATACTTCAGATAATAGCTAAATTAATGGAGTAACAGATTTTTAAAAATCAGTTTTTCAATTCCTTCTTTATACAGTACCTTGAAAAAACATGAAATTTCCAAAAACTGTACGAATATCTTACAACCTGTTGAAAATGAGAATATAGACATTGTTCTTTCATTCAGACTCATTTTTATTCGTATTTAACATACCGGTATATTAAACTTCTTAATTAAGCATCTTTTTCTACATCGATCGCGGTACTATATATGGTATATTGTCAGATGAATGAAAAAAAATGACATCTGATAATGCACAGATAATAAAAAAGTGACTAACATGTTTTATTATACCCCCACAAACATAGTTTGGGGGGTATATAGGAATCAGCCTGTTCGTCTGTCTGTCTGTCCAGAATTTTTTTGTTCCCGCAGTTTCTCAAACATGCCATATCAGAGGTTAATGAAACTTTGCATACTGTTAAATCCTAGTATGTAGATGTGTGCATGCGAAGTATGTCCTGGTCGAACACTTTTTTCCATAATTTTATACCCTTTTGGACTTAGAAATTCTGTCTATCCCCCAAATTTTTTTGTACCCGCAATTTCCCAAACATGCCTTATCAGAGGTTAATGAAACTGTGCATACTGTTAGATCCAAGTACATAGATGTGTGCATGAGAAGTATGTCCTGGTCCAATACTTTTTCCATAATTTTATACTCTTTTCGACTTAGAAATTCTGTCTATCCCCCAATTTTTCTACCCGCAGTTTCTCAAACATGCCTTATCAGAGGTTAATGAACCTTTGCATACTGTTAGATCCAAGTACATAGATGTGTGCATGAGAAGTTTGTCCTGGTCCAATACTTTTTCCCATAATTTTATACCCTTTTGGACTTAGAAATTCTGTCTATTCCCCAATTTTTTTGTACCCACAGTTTCTCAAACATGCCTTATCAGAGGTTAATTAAACTTTGCATACTGTTAGATCCTAGTATGTAGATGTGCGCATGCGAAGTTTGTCCTGGTCAAATACTTTTTCCCATAATTTTATACCCTTTTGTTCCCTCAGTTATACCCAGTTGGACTTAGAAATTGTGAGACAATTCACCATGATAAGAATGCCCCAGTCCATTAAATTAACAGCAGCAGGGGGTATAGTTAATGAGGTCCCCTCACAGTTCTAGTTAATACTGTTTCAGGATTACAAAGGCCAGTTAGTACATTATATAGATGATGGTCCGCTGTTTGACAGTTTAGAACGACTTGTTGAACATTACCACAGAACAAAAGATGGACTGATCACCACATTAACTTGTGCACTTTCTACTTGTAAGTAGATTTATCATAGCAGTATTGTGGCTTTATTTTTAATAAACTCTATTGCCAGAAGAAGCATTGTTTGCCAGTAGTTAATTGTTTTGTTCAATCACCAGAATGTCATACTGTCGAATTTGAACATAAATTGATTTTTAGATCTTTGTTTGCAAGCTATTGTCAAATTAAATTTCTTCCATAATTTGGCATTTTCCATGTGAGGTGATGGACTTCTATTTGTGTTTGTTATCCACTTAAGTGCATGTTTAGATACCGGTAATTTTCTAGTTTTGAACAAATTGAAGCTTTCGTAACATCTGGGTTCTTTCTGTTGGAGAAATTGTAATGGTTTTGCATGACACATGAGATGCATAGGCAAAAGTCATAATTGAGGCAAGAATGATCTTCAGTATAAAAGATCTAGGCATTTTCCAGTTTTGCAAGTTCTGTCATTTGGCCTCATGATATTTGTAAAGACGGAAATTGTGGAAGATATCTAGATCTGGCATCAGAATCAAGTATTAGAGCCTGTTGTTCTTCATTAATTAACTGAATTCTACAATATAAATTGAGTTTTGTTGAAAATGAGGTAAAATACCAACAAATCCTTTTACTTTGGAATGTTGTTACAAATACAACCTTTGGCTGAAGTTTTAACAATTTTCCTAATTTAACATGTTATATGAAAAAGCAAAATTAGATTTTTGTGTTGCATTGTTAATTTTTAATACTTTTTTGTTTTATGTTTTAGCTGAAACAGTTGTTGCTCTTGTTACTGATGATATAGATGATTATTATAATATTGGTGATGGTGATCAAGGTAAATCTTGTTAAATTTAACTATTGAAAAATAGTTTCTAAATTTTGCAGTATCAGATTTAAGTTTTAATGTTTGAAAGGGAAAGGGCTTAAAACAGAAAACAATGTCTGAACTCAATTAACTTAAAATACTGGATTTTAACGGGGCGTAACCTATAAATCCATGCCTAAAAATTAGGTTTTTAGTCATTTGGTAAAATACGATTGTAGATACTGCATGTGATGCCTACCCTATGGCAAGCCGTTTTACTATTTATTCTACCTTCAAGGTATCTCCTATAATATATAAGATATCTCATATAATATATAAGATATCTTATATAATCTGATTTTTATAAGATATCTTATAAAGTATATAAGATATCTCATAAAGTATATAAGATATCTTATTAAGTTTATAAGATATCTTATTAAGTTTGTAAGATATCTTATAAATATTTTTTATTCTCATATATTATATAAGATATCTCAGATAGTTATAAGATATCTCATATAATGTATTAGATATCTTATAAAGAAAATTATATGAGATATCTTATAAATTATAGGACATATCTTATAAACTATATAAGGTATCTTATAAAATATATGAGATATCTTATAAAGTTTATTAGATATCTTGAAGTTAGAATAAATAGTAAAACGGCTTGCCATACTACCCTCTACCTTACTACATTGATACAATTGTTATTGAGAATTGAATTTTTACCACTGAGTCAATGCCACTTCTGGTTGACTCCAAGTACCCGCAGCTTAGTTGGTAGTATTTCGATACTAGCCCAAAATTGATACTTAAAATTTACTGTTACTGTAAAATTTTCGAAAACTAAGGAGTATCTCCATCGTGCATAGCTCTGTCTTTAGATGGTTTTGGCTTTACAGTTTTTTGGTCATTTTGGCATTTTTTAATTTGCTCTTCAACTTTTTGGATTTTTGTTTTGGTTTCAATATTTAGGCCTTGAGCACAACCGATGAGTTGTAAATCGACGAAATGTGCACATCTTGTGCATCAAAATTGCATTCAAAGAACTGTATCTTCATGATGTAAGTTCATGACAAAGGAAGAAATCTGAAACAAAAGGTAGGCTGCCAAATTTTGAAAAAAAGCAGGACTCTATATCTCCTGGAACCAATAATGGTATATTCTGAAAAAAAAGTTTGTTGAGTTTGTGTCCAAAAGAAGGTAATGCAGGCACATGGATGCTTTAAAAATAATTTCCAGGACCCCCCTCCATAAAAATCAAGTGGTTGCTCTATTGTAGGTTAGCTGAATTCCTAATAGCTTCAACTTTGCTTCACAGAGTTTTCTAATTTTCATGTTCCTTTGATTAACTGGAAAATTGTGTTTTGTGTCATTTCCATCCAATAACTTTAGTTCTGCTTACCACCTGTTAAGGTTTAATGTTTATTTAAATGCTTGAATGCTTGACTTATTTTAGACAGACCCAGTTTATTTGTTAATTGTAATGCTTGACTTATTTTAGACAGACCAAATTTACCACCCAGAAATGAGAATCCAGAGGATATATACGAGACTGCAGATGATGACAATGCAGTAAGCTCTCCACCACCTTTACCTCCAAGTCAGGTAAGGGGAAGTAAATGTTTTTTTATTGTTTCAGTATCAGAGTGTAGACATTGTATGAAAATCAAATTATGATGCAATCATTTTCATAGGGCTGTGACAACCAACAAAAATATCTCAACACCATTGATATTTGCCATAAAATTTCACAGTTATAATGTGGATTTGTGAAAATGCATAATTTGTAGATTATATAATAGTTATACTCAATGGAACAAAGTTTTTGACACCCATCTGTCTGATCAGTCAGAAAGGGGAGTCCGACCAGTTCATCAAAATTTCTTAACATGATAGTGACATACTGTAAATTGGGAAATTTTGGCGTCCGGATATTTTTGCGGTTTTCTCTCAAAAGGCATGCTTTATTTTGGTGTGTGTAATTTTGGTGCTTCATCCAATTGGTGTGTTTAATTTTGGCACAACAGTAGTGAGCGACCTCATTCATATTTGCCTCTATTTACCCGTTTATTGACAAAATATCTGAGTTATGTGGTAAATTTCAATGACCTACACAAACTAGGACCATGACTGAGTTAACTAAATGAAGGAATCGGATACGGATGTAATTGCAAATAATTCCGTATTCAAAGCTGAAAGAAAATGTGAAAATAAAATTTATACATTTTATTGACAATAAAATCTAAAACATTAAAATCATAAAACATGTCATGGTCTTTGAAGTGTTCAAACCACCGTAAATAAGTCATATAAAAGGGGTCGCCCTCTCTTCATGGGTATCAACTCCGTAAGGTCATTATCATTGTCATCAAATAATTTTCGCTTTCTTGATCTTTGATTTAAAATTACTAACTGAAGTTGCCTTCAAATTAAATCTGCCTTTGAAGTTAGCTAATGTTTGTGGTGTAGAATGTTGAGATGTGTATTTCTCAACTTCTGCCCGAATAGCCGGTGATAAAATTTGATAATTCCCTCTTTTCGTCCCTTTTGGACTTGGCATACATGATTGTATACACTTTCTCAAGTTCCTGGTTACAGAGGTCAGTAGTCCGTTTATTAACATTTGACGATTCAATAAATAAATGCTGTGGTTTTGGCATAAAAAATTGCAAAATCGACTTGGAAGACATAGTTCCGTCTTGGTAAAAACTTTCTACTGATGACAAAATACTGAAAAACTATTCACTTTTATTTTAGAAAGAAACACTGGAGGTAACTTTTATACCTGCATTGTGAACACTTTTCATGTTTGCTACATGTATTTGTGTATTACATGTATTCCCAATAATTAACATTACAATATTGTCATAGCAGTACACGATTTTGGCATTTAAATTTTTAGTGTTTGTATTTTCGTGTGTTTAATTTTTAAAGTTTCATTGGAGGCGGCAAATAAACCAAAATAAAACTACAACCAAAATAACCCAATTTACGGTATTCATATATTTACTAATGTTCTAATATCTTATTAAAACATGACTCAAGCCAACAGATCCGATTCCAAGATCACTTGATGATATCAAGGCCAATATAAATAAGGTCTTGTACATGTATTAATCTATAATTTTATCAATTTCATGATATTTCAAAGTAATTTGTTTTCTCCAAGATTATAGTTTACAAATTATTTGCCCCCTGGTAGCTCAAGGTTTTTTTTAAGAGCAGAATTTTGATCATGAAATTGACATATGGGTTGTTCTTCTATGAAATAAAAATCTATTTATGCTTTAATTCTTCTTTTCAGCCTCCACCAATCAAAAAAGGTATTTCTGTAGAAGCAAAAGAAGAGAAACATGAAGAAGTGTGGACTGTAATTAATGTAAAGGATATTAAAATAAGTACGTAAATTAAAATTAACAAATGAAAGCTATCTGACCAACAGCCAAGTTCCTCATTGGTAAATCCCTTAGAAGTAAGGGTATCTATAGTAATTGTAATTTCTCCTTGTAAAACCCACATGTGTCAACTCTTATCTAGGTAAAAATTCCACAACTACAGAATATCATTTTGCTATACTCCCAACCCAATCAGAAATAAAATAAAGATGAAAGGAGAGATGGAATAATTGTCAGGAGACAGCAATTGTGAAACAGAAGTAAGAAGTATAAAAAGATGTCATCGTACAGCTTTCAACACCGAGCATAAGCCCATTCTGCAAAGCCCATTCTGTATAACAAGCTTTGAACACTGTTCATAAGCCCAATCTGTATAACAAGTTCTTTGTGGACTGATATTAACACCGGGGGTAAGCTCACTCTGTATATCAAGTTCGTAGAGGACTGATATTAACATTGGGGGTAAGCCCACTCTGTATAACAAGTTGTTAGTGGACTGATATTTACACTGGGGGTAAGCCCTTTCTGTATAACAAGTTCTTAGTGGACTGATATTAACATCGGGGGTGAGCCCACTCTGTATAACAAGTTCTTAGTGGACTGATATTAACAGCGGGGGTAAGCCCACTCTGTATAACATGTTCTTAGTGGCCTGATACTAACAAGTGGTGAAGAAATTCAGGCAGAACTACAAAATGTCTGAAATATAAACTATACCCTAAATATACAATAACATCACTAAGGAATGTACAATCAATTATAAAGGATCCAGACTGGGGACAGACACATTAAAGGATATGTAACTTTAGCACTGTATTTTGCTGGCCATATTTATCCTTTAGTTTTTGCTCTACTGGTAAATAGTATCTTTAAATTTTCAATCTTTTTTTTCAGTGGAGAAACTTGGAGAAGGGGAATATGGTGAGGTAAAAAGAGGGAGGTTAAATAAAAAACGAGATGGTAAAGGAAAAGTTCAAGAAAAGAAGGTATGCAGAATTCATATCAAAAACATTTCCCTCTGTTAATGATTCATGTTCTCGAACGGTAACAAGTCTTTTACTGCCCTCCATAAATGAGCATTCTTTTAACTCGGTTGATTCAATGGTAAAGTGCTGAGAAAAAGGTTCTGGGTCTTAATAGGCACGATGCAAGAAGATAATTTAAGACAAAGTTATAGTGTTTAAAATATCATCATTTGAGGCATGAGAGTCTTTTGACAGTGTGTATGGGATTTGGATATTTTGTATCTCAGAGTCATATTATGTGATTACCTTGTTATCGTTGGAATTAGTTACTTTTCCAACTTTTTACGTAATATATTTTGTCCAAGTAACAATTCCTGAAAAGCATAGAATTATTGTTTTCTTCATTTCTGTTTACATTTTCACAGTTTTTGTTTGTAAATAAATATTCTGCCAATAACATTATGTATGACAAAAAAGCTGTAAAAAACAGAAAATCAAAATATTAAGTATCCTCAAATAAATATAGATTAGCACATGCCTAAATCCATACTTGTCCTGATATTCCATATCTGCCCCGAGGCACAGTCGAGGGCAGATATGGTTTTTAGGAGTGATATCGGGACAGATAAGGAAATATGCATGTAATTATCTGGTTACCACATACGTCACTTCACAGGACTGAAAAAAAAAACAGAGTACAACTAACATTTATTAACAATAACAATTAATGAAACAGATAACATGGTTTTATTTTAACATTTTATGTCCTTTCGATCGACAGAAATCATTGTTTCAGTTTCATCATAGGATCAAAGCAGAGAGCCTTCCTCTTCGGCCATTTTGTTTACTTTTGATCTCACTTCATCAAGATATTGGTTGTCTGCCCCGGTCACAAATTGTGATCGGAAAAATGGAATACATCTGCAGAACTATATCTTTTTGTTATAAATATGATAAACAAATTTCACTTAAAAAGCAAAATTGATATCAACAAATGTAAATAAATCTATGATAAAAGATAAATCTATAATAAATGATAAATCTATGATAAATGATAAATCTATCATAATGATAAATCTGTGATAATGATAAATCTATGATAAATGATACATCTATGATAATGATAAATCTATGATAAATGATAAATCTTTGATAAATGAATACTTTTAATTTTGAGCTGAATTTTCCAAGGAGAAAAAACTGTTATTGGTTTGGCTTTGTACAGTAGGGGGGCAGTCGGCTGTAAACCATGATGAAGGAAGATCCAGTTTGCTGTCACGCAGACAGTGTCTTGTTTATTATATGATATGAAGTATATTTTTCTTTGCAGATTGATGTAGCCATAAAGACCTTCCATGCTGAGCTTGGTAATGATGCAGCATTAAAGGCCATTAAAGACGAAGCCAAACTGATGGCCTTACTTAAGCATGAATGCATTGTGGAGTTATTTGGTGTCTGTGATTCTCCGTTTATGTTGGTATGTTACAGTAATGAAATAACTTTGTATACTCAGAGGGAGATTTAGGAAAGGGTTGTTAGCTGCACAAAAAAAAGGATTAGTTACCAGTCCTCAAGATTACATATCATAGGTCTTACAGAAAAGAATATAAATCAAGAGGCTCAAGAGAATTGAGCCTGTACATGTATATATAGCTCACCTGACAGTCCCATAATCAATCCATTTTATTTCAAGTGAAAATTGTAATGGACTTTCCATAGATGTTTCATACCTTGTATCAGTTTATTTTGGCTATATGGTTTCAGAGGAGGATTTTTGAAATTTTGACCAATCAAAAATAAGAATTCATCATAGCTGCCATATTAGCTGTCTAACCAGGACAAATTATGCAAACTTTATAAAAGTCCTTCCACAGATACTTCATACCAAGTTACTGCTCATTTGGCGCTGTGGTTTCAGAAAATGTTTTTTTTTTAATTTTGACCAATCAGAAATAAGAGTTCATCATGGAGGCCATATAAGTTCTTTGGCCGGAACAAAATATGTAAAATGTATTAAGGTCCTTCTATGGATGCTTCATACCAAGTTTAAGCTGATTTGGCTTAGGGGTTTCAGAGGAGAAGATTTTTACAATTTGTTCTATCAGAAATAAGAATTCATCATAGTGGCCATATTAGTTGTCCGACCGGAACGAAATATGCAAACTTTATAACGGTCCTTGCATAGATGCTTCACACCAAGTTTCAGTTCATTTGGCCTAGGGGTTTCAGAGAAGATCAAAATGTAAAAGTTTACAGATGGATGGACGGATGGACTGGATTTTGACTTCGCTCATCAAATTACTGAGTTTAATGTTGTAGCTTGGTAAAATGATGATTGGATTTTGAAGATCATTCATTTCGGAGGAGATTGAGGCAGATATGATATAAATTGTCACACGGAAGTATTTTAATTGATTTTAATTGTGGCAGAGGTAGGAAATCCAAAATGGCGGCTTATATCCCTTTAGGATTTTTTAGTATAAGGACATGGATAGTGTATAGCATATTGATAATAAACGCATAATATTCATTGTTATAGTAAATATTTATTAATAGTACTCATGAAATAAGACAACAAAAAAATAAAATAAAAAAGAAATAAATATACAGAAGTCGGGCCACTGTGGACAATAGTGCCAGCTAAGCTGTTGACATCACTTAGCTTATCATAAACAGTCTTCTCTAAAATTATATTGCCAGTTTAGATCAAACCTAAGAGGATCAGTTATTAGGTGGTCTCCTTTCAGTATTGTGTCTATAGGTTTCGACTTCAAACCAATATGGCTACTGATACCAAAAGTAGGAAAAGCAGATAATAAATATTTGAAACTTTTCTTTTCCGAAAATTCAGGGCCTGTGGAGACCAATGGAATTTGCTTAACATGACACCCAATTTTTTAACAGGTTGAAGAATATATTCCTGAAGGTTCCATGTTAGATTATTTAATCAAATTTGGTGAAAAGAAAGTAAAAGTAGATACATTGAAATTATGGGCTGCACAGATTGCTCATGGAATGCAGTATTTAGAATCTAAGAAAATTGTACACAGAGATCTTGCTGCCAGAAATATATTAGTGAAAGATATTAAACAGGTAATTTGCATGTTAATGAATATGCATTAAGGCAAAAATAGATGTTTTTCTTTCTTTTTTTTGTTGAAGTATCCAGAAACAGTAATATTTCTGTTAAGTATTGATCCAATCAAGGGAGACTACTAACTTCTTAATAATTTAACTTTTGGAAAGGATTATGTATTTGCATTTAGATCTTCATGCCAAAATAGGATTTATTGATCTTTAAAACAAAATCATTAATAATATAATAAAGGATATATATATTTATCATGCAATCAAGCCATTTGTGAATGTACCATATGACGTTGTGGAGTTTCCTGCGTTTTCACGGCAAGGCATTTTACGAATCTAAAGGGGATTGCAGAATAAAGATAATACAAAGTCATTGTCAGATAATATAAAATTTATTTGGACCGCTGCAAAACATGGGGAAAGGCTTGCTAAATCTCGCCTTTCCTCATGTTTCTAAAGCTTGCCCAAATAAATTTTATATTTTCTGACAATGACTATCTATTGTATACATATACAGTTGATTCTCGTTATCTCGAACAGACTTAAGTAGAATTTCCGGATGAGTCAAATTTTGCATGAAGTTCCAACTGTTATACAGTGCACTTAAGCAGCTCCTGTTAAGTTGAATTTCGCCTATCTCGAACAAATTTTGGCAGTCCGAACAATTTTGAGATAACAAGAGTCGACTGTATTAGTTGAATATAAGACAATTTTATATTTTCAAGATGATTGTCTTATCACACAATTTTTTTGTAACGATTTATTGTTTTAGGTGAAAATAAGTGACTTTGGTTTGTCAAGAGCTTATTCAGATGAAAGCAGTTACTACAAGGCCAGTAAAGGTGGAAGATGGCCTATTAAATGGTATGTAATCATCAACCGACATCTTAGAATTTTGTCCTAACTGTTATTCTGGAATAATGTTTTTGGTTTTATTTGTTATTCAGGACAGATTTACCAATATAATCTGTATGTAGCATATTTGTCAGAATAGCAAATTATTGTCGTAAATATTTAAAAACATTTCATATCAAGATATATTTCTCCCTGGATATTGTGAGTAAATTTTTATATGGAAATCTGGGTTTCTTATATGAAATTTATTCAGTTTGTATACAATCAATTAGTCAACCACTGTGTGTATATAACCAAAAATGATTGAATGATTTAATTGTAAAAATACTTGTTCATATTTCATGGCTTCGTTATTTTTGTAGTAAGTCATTTTTAGCTCACCTGGCCTAAAAGGCCATGTGAGCTTTTGTCATCACTTTGTGTCCGTCGTGTGTCGTCTGTCGTCCATCCACATTTCACATTTTCATTTTCTTCTCTGAAACCACAAGTCCAAATTGAACCAAACTTGACAGGAATGTTATTGGATGGTTCTGTACAAAAGTTATGTTTATTGTGCCAATTGGATATTCAACATGGCTACCAGGGGCAGATAATTCATTCTGATTGGACTTATCTTCAAAGCTTTTCTTGTCAGAAACTACTGAGCCAATTGATTTGATTTATTGCATGAAAGATCCTTGGATGAACCTCTACAAAAGATATGTTTTTTGTGTTATCGGAACTTCAAGATGGTTGCCACAACCGGACTTAGGTTAACATTGAATGCTATTTGAAAATTTGTACAAAGGTCCTCTTGTCAGAAAATACTAAGCCAATTGAAATTTTTTGTTGCATGAAGATCCTTGGATAATGTCTGCTACAAAAGTTATGTTTTTGTGCCGATCAGAATCCAAGCTAGCTCCCAAAGCTGGACTTAGTTTAACATTTTTAAAATTTGACACTGAAAGAATTCTTTACATATCTTATCTAGAAGTGCTGGACACTGTAGAACAATTCCTTACAGATCATATCTAGAAGCGCTTTATCAGTTGTGCTTATCTAAAATCTGGGTGAGTGATTCAGGCACCATTGAGCTCTCATTGTCTGTCATATGGCATTTTAAATTTAGGCAGATTATGACATTCTGCATTTCTGCCGAAAATGTTTTTTTTTCAATTTTCATTCACAGTAAGCCAGTACCCTATTAAATTTTCCAATATCAGGAAATGGGTACATGTATATACACAAAAGTATAAGTCACAACTTTCTTATATATCTTAACTAATTAGGTATGCACCAGAGTGTGTAAATTATGGTAAATTTACACATGCTACAGATGTGTGGAGTTACGGTGTAACACTATGGGAGATGTTTAGTTATGGTGATCAGCCTTATGGTGAGAAGAAAGGAATAGAGGTTTGTTTATTTCTTTTGTAAACGTCGTGAAGTCGAGATATAGGTATTACTTTCCGTCGCCGGCCACAACAACAGCGTAAACTTTTTAAAAACTTTAATAACTTTGCACACAAAACACCTACAATTAAGATTTTTGGTCCACAAATACCTTATCATATAAAGTTTGCCACAGTATACTTGTCTTGTGACCCTAACCTTGTTTTCATGGTTCACTGACTTCATAAACATAAATGTAAAATCTGCATCCAAGTTTTGTGGTTAAATCCATTTCTTAGCAACTGTAATACCTAGGCCTACCATATTTGATCTATAGATAGTTCTTAGTGGGTACATGCCAGTCTGACACCTGGCTTGGGACCTTGACCTCAATTGCATGACCGAGTGACTTTGTCACATTTTCGTGGTTAGGTCCATTTCTCAGCAACTATAATACCTAGACCCCTTATATATAGATAGTTCTTTGTGTTTATATGTTAGTCTGACACCTGCCTTTTGACCTTGACCTCAATTTTATGGTCACTTCAGTCACAGTTTCATGATTAAGTCCATTTCTCTGCAGCTGTAATACCTTTATCCACTGTATATGGTCTGTAGAAACTTCTAGGCAAGTAGCTATAGGTATCATCAGTCTCACACCTAACCTTGACCACAATTTGAGGCTTGAGTGACTCTCATCCCATTTTTGTCCCCCTTCATAATGGTCTGCATCTATGCATCCATCCGTCACAATTACTTGTGGACACATCGCCTATGAGACTGCTGATCGGATTTCGTACAAATTTTATAGGACCGTTAGTCACCATATGTACTTGATCCTGTTGCACCGCCATTTTGATTCGACAAATTCAACGGGAGTTATGGGACTTTAACATTTTTGTGCATGTGACACTATAGGAACACTTTGTGGATGCAACTCCTCTGAGACCGCTGATCAGATTTTGTTCAAATTTTGTAGGATTGTTAGTCCTCACATGTGCTTGATCCTCTGCTGCCATTTCAATAATACACATTTCATATATCTTTTGGGGCTTCGACTTTTCTCTGCGCAGGAGACATATGGCTACATGTAGCAATCTTGTTACAAATGTGTCCATTTCTCATCAAATGCTATAAATGCATGTAGACCCACTATTTTTGGTCCATAGATAGTTTTTGATGGGTTCATACCAGTCCGAGACCTGTCAGCTGACCTTGGATATAGGACATGCATGAGATTTTTCAGACAAATGTTTTCTGACCATTACAATTTCATTTAACGTATTTTCCTTTGACTTGCAATTTTGGGTTTCAGATAATCTTTATTCTGTGCCCATGTGGGTACTCAGACGAGACATTTAGTGTGTTCATTCTTGTTGGATAACAACACTGAAATCCAAGGTATAGCCTTGGTTAGGACTTAAGATTGTTAGTAGAAAATTCATGAATTCTATAAAAAGAACTTGAACATCTGTGATATTTTTGTCTTCCATTGTTTATGCACCACTGAACAAGCTGTTTTACACAAAAGAGTTCCAGTTAATTTACAAAAGAAACTCCTTGAAAACTGAAATTTTGAACCTTAAAAGTCTTTAGAAATGTAGTTGAATTTTAAAATTTTTGCTAAGATACATGTAGAGTTTCTGTGTAATTGTCTGGAATGAAATATTTAAAAAAACAATTCCATTGTATTTCAGGTAATTCAATTTATAGAGGAAGGGAATCGACTTGATAGACCTGAAGCTTGTCCAGAGGTTACTTATGAAGAAATGAAAAAATGTTGGGAGGCCAAACCGGATGATCGACCGTCATTTAACGAACTATACCATCATTTTGAAACTGCACAAGAATATGCTGCGATCAAAGACATTAAAAGATCCAAAACATCAAAGAAAAGATAAAATTAATGAAATGTTTGTTTGCCTTTAAAGATCAAAAGAGTTATGATATTGTTCAGATCTACGTTTTATTGTATTTTTGATATGAATATTTGTTTATTGTTTAATTTTATGCATTTGTTAAGGGATAGAATGTTGTTACACTGAGAAAACAATTCAAAATATTTTCTTATTTCTTTCTTCACTGTCTTTTACCTGTAAATTTACATTTATGTAGGTCTGTATATTTTAATGTGATTTTTAAAGGAATATAATTGAAGGTTTTTAATTTGATTATTTCAGGTTATATCTTCCACCAGAAATCTTTTGTTAGGAAATATCATGACCATATCTTTTAAGCATATTAATATCTGGTCTTATAATTGTAACATTTAGATTTTCAAAATGCCAAAAATCCATTTCATGAATTGAGCTTTAGGTTAAGATTGAATTTTATAGCATATGGAATTAAGAAAAAATAGATACTGGATCAGTACTGGTACCGCCTCATCCTCTCAATGATAAGAGTCTTTATAGCTTGATAGGTGTGCAATTTTATTTGCATAAGGCTGTGTCTGTTTTCGTTTTTGTTTTGCGTCAACTGAGTCTGTGAAAACATACCAGTCACCCAGGAAAAAAAAACACACAAAGCAAAAAAAAACAAGGCATTTACTCCTCATAGAGATTTGCAATTGAACAGTTAATCTGTGGCACCAGAAAGAAAGAGATTCAAATGGAAAGTAATTTGTGATAGTTTTTGTCTGGTATTGGGCCATTTAAAAAACTAAAACACTAAAACATGGTTACGAAGAGACAACTTTTTGATTTTTGTTACCGATTGAAAAATACATCTGTGTTTGTTTTTTACCATATGAGGTAAAAAACCTTCCCGCATATGGATGCAATACAAAGAAAAAAAACAAATATGGCCTAACGTTAATTCACATTAAATGATCTGTTTGTTGAGTTTAGTTTGTGCAGGCTAGCCTCACAAGGTGATTAATGGTTTCGTAAAGGCAAATATGAAAGAAGAGTTTTATCTGTTGGAAGACATTATTTAAACCAATCATAGTGCATGCCTTGAAGAAGAATGTTTAATAACTATGCTGAAATTTATGTAACCAAGGTTTTTATACTGCAAATTAGAAATCAATACAATTTTCTTTTTTCATGCAAAGAACGTTGCTTTAATTTCACTTTAAAGTAATATTTTGTTAAAATTTGCAGGTTGAATTCTATTAGAATATGTACAGTCAAACCTGTCTATAAAGGGCACCCATATTCATTGGACCAAAGAAATGTGCCCTTTATGAGCATGTGCCCTTTATACAGAGGTAAATTTTACAAGGTTTGTTCATAACAAGGACATTTTCACAGTGATTTGCTATATAGAGGTGCCCTTTAAAGCCAGTTTTACTGTATATGAAATGCATTTATTTATATTATTTTATTGACCTTTATTTTCATTTACAATAATATGGTTCTGAAATGATTTTATATATATCTTTGTTAAGTATTAGTGATAACAGCATTTTGACATGTTGAAAAATCTTCATACATTGCACTATATACAGTCAGTTTTATTTGGGAACAAAAACAGTTGTCTACCCTTCCTTCTTTTACTATGATATTTTGATAAGCACATCTAAACATGTGGTACTTGATAATCCTGTCTAAAGAAAAATGGCTCAGTACATCAAATGATATGTGCCAATCCTGCCAAAATGCATTGAATTCCTACAAAAAAAATGATAATTATTCCATGAAGAAAAGAGATGCCTAAACCCATGTTAAAGTATGGAATACCCCACTCCACCCATCCCTGCACAAAGATTAAATATGCGCAATTTTACAGATAAAACTTAATAATCCTGCCCAGTTTTATTTAATTCCTACAATATTTATAGAAAATATTAACGGGCAAACGGTATGAATATTTCATTAAAATTTATAAAATTACCTTAATTTATAGAATCCAATTAAGGACTATGTGAATGGTATTCTTTGCAGTACAAGTTGTGACAAACAAGTTAAAAATGGGCAGAACCAGTGCATTTCACAAGAAACCTGCAAAAGTTATGTCTCTCTATGCTTGACACAAATATTTTTTTAGAGAAGTAGTCTAAAGCAAAAAAGTTATTCCTCTTCAATTCTGTAATTAAATGAAATCCAGTATATTAGAGCTCCAAACAAACTCAAACGAAAAATAGTTGTTGGGTCAACTATAAATGTAAATGTTATTCCACATTGTTCATTCTTAAATACGTAAGATCATTCTGTTGTTTGCTCTGTCATTGGACTATATATATATATTTATGTATTTATATTTTCATCATCATTGGTAGGCAAGTTCAATATTTTGATGTACAGTTACAATATATATATATATATATACCTATTAAATGGCTAAGAGGAAAATAATTTTTCCCTGAGACACCAGCTATTTCCTGGAGGCAAAGCAGACGGAAATAAATGGTAATGAGGGGAATAGTAAACCAAAGACAAAAAATCAAACAACTGTATTATATTCAACTACGGTAAAGTTTTTAGTTACAACACATTTACATGTATGTTACATTGCCATTTTGAAAATTAGAAATTTGCAATAGAAAAATTTTACAAAGTGAGAGATATTACATTTAACATCAAAGAAAAATGCCTTATTTTGCCTGCTAAATAATCATTCAGGATGAGTCTTTCATTACTATGGAATTTTAAACCTGCCAGGAAAAGGTTCTCTGGCGGTTGGTATTTTTGGAAAATAGTAATTTTATTCATAATTTAATTTATATAGATTGTATATACAGTTCTGTACTGTGGAATATTAAATTGTATGCACATTTCTGTACTGTATGTACATTTCTGTACTGAGGTATATTAAGGATGTATTCTTCTGATATTTCAGTCTCGTTGAAATCTCGTTTGGGAATTATTTCCAATACATGTGATACAAGTGGAAAATATTAATGAATTCAAAAAATTTTATAATCCAACTAAACTCTGTGAACAAATTATATACTTACAATAAGTAGTTTTTGAGGAATAAAATTTTCAAATTTTATAACCAATCTGGTCAGTGTCATCAGCCAAAATGTTGAGAAAATGGCTGAGGTATATTAATTCTACCACATAATTCAGTTAGGAAAGATATTTATCCATTTGTTATTAAGTTTTGAAAATTCGTCTGTTTACAATAATAAGACAAAATGGCTGGAAAAATGCAATAGATGAGGGAAACAGACAGTACAACAACAAGGTGTTAATAAATCATTCTATAACCAGATTTTCAAATTAAAAAAAAAATATGCAACTGCTTTATTAAACTTGAATTTTGTTATATGCCAGTATTGCAGTTATTGTAATGTACCGTTGCATTATACTGTATGCAGAATTAAGCAGAAAGTTAGCCTCTAATATTTTACTTTTTGTATAGCAACATAATATTCCCCGAAGAACGTAAACAACATTTAGCATACAATATTCTACATTTTTATACTTCATGCCAGAAACTACTGTGATATTTGGTACCCGGTAGATTAATAATTTGCATATAAACTCCATCCTATCCGGCAAATATGGTATATGAATTACAGTAATACGTCCACGTTCGGCTTTATATGTCGCTCGAGTTCTTGTGTAAATTTAGCCCGCAAATACGGCATATGAACTACAGTAATATGTCCATGTGTGGCTTTATATGTCGCGCGAGTTTTTGTTTACATTTAGCCAGGAAATACGGCATATGAAATACAGTAATATGTCCATGTGCAGCTTTATATGTCACGTGAGTTTTTGTGTACATTTACAGTTACAAAAAAGAGCGCTTTTCGTGAATATTTACAGTCAGCAATGAGTCTTTTTACATGAGAAAAGTGAATTAATCTTAAATTAGATGAATTTTTAGCATGAAGTATAATAATCACAATGTTAGGGTCTTGTGATGGTTATATGCGAAATATTTGCCAGGTCTGAGTGACATATTACCTGACGCGAAGCCGAGGGTAATATGTCACACGGACATGGCAAATATGCGAATGCGTCGGGTAACATGTGACTCAGACCTGGCAAATATTTCACATATAACCGTCACAAGACCCTAATATTATGTAAATATTGCACTCCAGTCAATATTGCTTTTATGAATTGACGTCACTGATGTAGAAAATAGACTTATTTGACATTTAATAGATCTTGCTGTACAATAAAATGGTAATTTGATTAATATCAAGGAATATTGCCACTTGAAAATAAGTATAATTTTGCTATGGACAATATTCCTCAATATTTGTGCAATAACCCTATGATATTGTACTTAATGCAAAGCTAAGATTACAGTGTGTTAAAAATTTAATTTTTCGGTACTTATACAAATTCTGCCATATGGTAGTAGTAATTAAAGTATAGTTTACAGAATTATATAAACACAAATATTGTTCATTATGGAATAAAAATTGCACTTGCAATATTTATGCAAAAAACCTGATTTATCAATATCTAGAGAGTGCATTTATTTTGACAGTAGTATAAATGATTGTGATGTTACTTTTTTTACAGTATGCAGAGGGGAAAACTAAATCTCTTAAAAATTTTATTTCTATATCAATATAATCCATATAATTATTTATCAGGCTTTACTTAATTGTTATATTATTTTATGAATCAATTTATTAAAGTATAATGTTGATAATAATGACCTGGTGCTAATGATGATACTTAGTTATATGTAAGTGTGTCACAGAATAATTGTTTGAAATTATTTACAATGTAAACTGGTGTTAGGCGTAATAATATTTCACACGTATTTCCCTTATTCACATTTCAAATTCAAATTTCTTAGGGAGGCTATTTGTTATCTCCCTTGGACAACTTTGTTATAAGGAAATAACTAATTGTTTCTTGTTGTTATTGTCTAAAGTTATCTGTTATTTTACAGCTTTGTATCAATTTTTGATATGGTGTTTTCCTGGAATATTTTAAAATCAAGATTGGCTTGTATTTTATTAACCAAAATCATGAGTTATGTCCCCTTTTTATCAAACCAAGTTTAACTTTGAGAATATATTTCTTATATTTGATTTTATCTGCTGTAAGGGGAACTTTTCCCTTTCTGCATTATATGAAGAGCTAGAATTTATGGCAAGCCGTTTTACTATTTATTCTAAATTTAAGATATCTAATAAACTTTATAAGATATCTCATATAGTTTATAAGATATCTTATATAGTTCATATCTGATATAATTTATATGATATCTCATATAATTTTCTTTACAAGATATCTTATAAAATATATTGGATATAAAACAACATGATAACGTGATGTTTTGGAATGGTGCTTATTGCATAAAATTCTGTATTTAAGGAAAAAGTACTGAAAAATAGAGAAAGGAGAAAAATGAATGCATGCCAATAAAAATGTAATATTATAAATCTGCTACTTATATTTGATTATCATTTTATGGTAATTTAGTGATGTTTGTGATTATGATTTTTCTGTGTTTAATTCAAGATGTTATAATTGCTTTAATATATAATATATATAATTTCTAGGACAAAATTTAAATATTTACATGTTGTTTGCAAGCTGTAATTACATTTATAATTATTAAATTTGTAACTTTAAATAAGATAATATTCTAATAAAATGTTTTATTTTTACTTTTTACTGACTTGTATAAGTAAGTACGTATAACAATTTAATTCATGTGCATCCACTTGTCACTGGACCATGAAAAATAGGTCAAGTACACCTGAAGGTTCAGATAAATAGAATTTTTCACTGCAGTTCTTTCTGTTCAAGAACTAGTAGCAGGCCCACACACAAAGGGGGGGGGGGGGGTTGCTCTGGGGTGTGATCATACCCCCTGTGAAACCATTAAACACTAAATCGATTTTTTTTAAACATTGACCAATAAAGTTAAAAAATTGTAATAACTTCACTTGTCTTCATAACTTCTTTGTTAAAGTTCTGATAAAAAATCAACTCCCTTTATAATATACATGGAAATGCCAATCCCAATATTTACAGACATGTGTATCTTAAGAGAGTTATTTTTTGACAAACACCAGGATTTGCAATATTTGGTAGAATAAACGATACATATTGCCATGCGTATTGTAGAAAAAGGTAATGTAGAAGTTGAAACTTTTGTTTTGTGAAGCCTCAGAAAGTACTTGAAAATTTGTTTAGAATGTGCTACCACAATTTTTCCATCACACAACATCATAATTTATTAATTTTTTCGTGAAAAATAATTCAGTAATTATACTCCCCGCAAACAAAGTTTTGAGGGGTATATACATTGTAGGAATCACTCTATCTGTCTGTCTGTCCGTCATGTACCTCCTCCTAAACCGTTCGATGGATTTTGATGAAACTTTATATGAAGGTTGGGCATCATATTTAGATGTGAATGAAGCAAGATAATTATCGCCGGATGCTTGCAAATGAAGATAATCCAACTTGAGGGTTTTACATGTTTAAAGCTTGTAAGCAAAAATCCTCTTAAGCCATTCTGTGGATTTTGATGAAACTTCATATGAAGGTTGGGCATCACATGTAGATGTGCATGAAACAAGATAATTATCGCTGGATGCTTGCGAAGGGAGATAATCCAACTTAAGGGTTTTACATGTTTAAAGCTTGTAAGCGCACTCCTTTTGTTGCAGGCAGGGGGTATCACTCCACGAGGTCACTCACAGCTCTAGTTTTGAAATACATGTTTTGATATATTCCTCACAGGACTGTATGTTTGATATTCTAAGCGGTCCCAAGTACCGTGTATCGAACCATGACGAAAAATACATTGATTCGGTACTCTACGGTGTATCGTTACGTCTATACCAAATAACATGGATCCCTATAAATTTTTTAGAATAAACCAGGTAAGAGTATTTAGGGAATCTTTACTGTAAGTTATTGTGAGCCCTGATAATAATGTTGCTTAATATGGTCTTAGATATAAAGTCAAAGAAACTTATAATTTAGTAAAAAAAGAAAATTTTGTTGAATGTCATACAACAGCATATTAAAAAGAAAATGACAATGCAGAACAGGATTTCCCACTGTGGACGGTCAGTGAATAAAACATATTGACTGTTGATCTATACATGCATTTTTATTATACCACCAATGGCAGAGTGATCCGGCAATAGGTATATTGGAATACACTTGTCCGTTCGTACATAAATCCGCAAATTTTCATTCATCTTTTGGCGTATTTGTATCATATTTTTGTTATGAACATGTTATAAATATCAACACATTTGTCGAAATATCCTTCAATTCAGTTATTGCATGATATTAAATCTTTGTGCCATATATATGCGTTCCCTTGTTAAAGTTTCAAAATTTTGACAAGATTTATATCCACCATTTTATTTTACCGACATTCTGAAAAGATTTATATCCACCATTTTATTTTACCGACATTTTGACAAGATCAATATCCACTTTACCGAAATTTTACAAGATTTATGTCAACCGTTTACCGAGATTTTACAAGATTTAAGTCTACCGTTTACCGAAATTTGACAAGATTTATATCTATCATTTACCGAAATTTGACAAGATTTGTATCCACCGTTAACTGAAATTTGACAAGATTTATACCCACCGTTTACCGAAATTTGACAAGATTTGTATCCACCGTTAACTGAAATTTGACAAGATTTATATCCACCGTTTACCGAAATTTTACAAGATTTATGTACACCGTTTACCGAAATTTGACAAGATTTATGTCAACCGTTTACCGAAAAAAACAAGATTGATAACCACCGTTTACAGACATTTCATATAATTTACAAGGTTTACTTTCGTTACAGAGAACTGTTGATTGGACTGTTAATTAACCATATTTTGAGGTAACATAAACTTTGAGCCCTCATGGGTATATATAATGCAAACTTTGATTAGGATTAAATAATTTACTTTGACATATAAGGATAGTTTAAAGTAAAGGGTTGAGTTTACCAGTCTTCACAGGAATACAATATCTTAGGTCGGAAATGTAGGCCATAAAGCACTACAGTTTGATTGATAGACTGAGCCTCGGTTTCTGTTATTCCTAGTTCCTCGTGTTTACAGTTTTTGGCTAACCACTTCAAAATATGCAATCTACCATTGTGAGCAGCGTTTTTATAAATATGATCTAGCTGAATACGACTTTTGTTAACACATTTCTCTAAAATCCATATGGCAGTTGCTTCTGCATCCTTTTCACATGTAACTGCTATAGCTTCTGTGAAATCAAATTTATCTGCGTTATATGTATCAAGCAGGAGCATTACGACGTCTATAGTATCTGAAGAACAAGCGTTAATCAAACACTTATGCAAATTAATTTTGTCTTCAGGTAGACACTCCAGTAATATTGAAGAAATAGCAGAGTTCCATCTGAAAACTCTGTACATCTCGTCTGTCATTTTTATGTTCTCCCAACTTGTATTTTGTTGTAACCATCTTAAGATAACATCATTGTCTACGCGACATAAAGTGGAAATAAAAGACTGCAAGTCGATATTATTTACACCTTTCTTTTTTATAAGAAAGAGCAACAACTCTCCATCACCCTTTCTGTAAAATGTGCAACATTTTTTAAAAAGCTTTTGATAACTGACTTCGTTTATATCATACATCTCTATAAGACTTTTAACACCAGCACATCCTTGTTGAGTCTCTGATTTGTACAAGTTTAATATGCATTCTGATATGTCAAAAGGTGTTTGATCATAATTATGCAACAACCAACTAGCGAACTCAAAATCTCCTGACAAACAAGCATTCTTCATAATTCGAATTATATTCACAGACGTTGACTTAGTTTCTTTCAAAAACCACCTTATTATGTCTACTCTGTTACAGATATACAACGTCGTCTCTATTTCACTTAAATTTAACCATTCGTGTTGACTGGTCTCCCCTAAGAGTAGTATGATTTCTTTAGCCATACATGTGAGGTTTCCAATATCGTGATATTCTAAATTTAGGTTTTTTATCAGGAATTTTGCAATATCAGGATTTGAAGATGCTCTCACCAGTCCAGCAAAGACAGCTCTTGTGAAAAGCTCACGAAATTTCCAAAGTCGTTTCATCTCCTCTAGATCTCCATACAAACAAGCATTAAACATAGAGTCCCTTATAATTGGTTTAAGAGATGGCAGAAGTGATTTGCAACAATTATTCGCCTCGAAAAGACATTCTGCGAGAGGAGTTCTTCTGTCCCAGTGCCAGCGAGTCCGTAAAACGATAAATAAAGAGTCGAACTGCATTCTTGACCTTTCTCTTGTTTTCCGTGTTCTTATGAAATATCTTAGTAGTGTCAACAGTATATCGATATTGAGACTGTGATGTTTGTTGTTTTCAAAAAGATAAAAAAGCACTAATTCAGCTTCCGTAGAACTATTGTCCTGTTTCAATAGAGAAAAAAGTGTGCAAAATATATCTCTATCTTGTAATAAGGGTGACAAAACAAGCATCGGTACCGTTTGAAGTTTAAAAATGTTGTTGGACGTTATTAGCTGTATCAGTATTTGATACAGTGTTTTTGCCAAAGCCCCGTACATTCTCCTGGGACATTTAAAAATGACTTCCCCTTCCTTCGTTTGATAAGACTGGGGTCTTACTGCATCAACCATGTAATCTGCATCAAACATTCCAATGACTGACTCTGGTCTGACATTCCCATACGATATTAAGACACTTTCCAAAACGGTTTGATGCTGAAAACAGTAAGTATCTTCGTGGTCTCTAAGAAGATATATCCCACACATCTCATGCATGACATCTTTAGTGTCCATTTCTGAAAGGCTCAAATCACTAAGGTATAACGACTTTTCAATTTCTTTGATCTTTTTTATATCTATTTCTTCCACCTTAACCTTATTTCCCGAAAGAGCAGTATAAACTAGACTACAATACCGACCTCTATCCGTCATGACAGTTTTCCCGTTTTTCCGAAAAGATTCGATTGTATTGAAAAGTTCTGCCGTAGGGCGTTTGAAAAAAGACACGCCTAAACGTGTGAATTTTCTGTTGTGTGCAAACATAAAGCATGTTTGCGGAAATCCTATTCGTGTATTTGTTTCAAGGATATATCTGATATTTTTTTCTGAAATGTAAACAGTTGTTTGTTTTTCTGAGACATCTTTGTAGTTTTCTGAGTTTAGGCCTCTTGTTATACCTATGTTATTTTTTCGGAAGTATTTTGAAAGCATCTCAAACTTTTCGTCCTTTGTCAGTGTTAGATTAAGATCATTCAAATCAACAAAATGTTCTGGAGAAAAAATACGATGATTTGTAAATATTTCCTCACACCCATGCTTGACTGTGTCTCGAATTGTGAATATTGTTTTTGAATTTGCTTTATTAACACAACTGTAAATCGAATCTAATATTTGGGGATGAATATCAGGATTGAATGTGCAACTTGTTTTCCCGAACACGTCTTCAAAAAAGTATATTAACTTCATTTTACAGTTCTCTAAACCCTTCCATTCTGATAAACTACTTATTTTTACAGCTTTAAAGACACTAAAATCTTCAATGAATTTCCACAGTAAATGCATACTAAGCCTAGTTTTCCCATAACCTGTTGGTCCTACTATTACCACACGTCCGTGGCTTTTAAGAATGTCAAAGGCTACTTGGGCGGCTTTACAAACCACAAATGTATCATCTTTAATGTGACATCTTATTTCAACATCTGTTAATCCTGAAAAAAAATCTTGTCTGAGTTAAATGAAAATCGAATGACAAATTAAGACATGTGTATGGCAAGCCATTTTACTATTTATTCTAACTTCAAGATATCTCATATAATATATAAGATATCTTATATAATCTAGTTTTTATAAGATATCTTATAAACTTTATAAGATATCTTCTAAGGTTTATAAGATATCTCATAAAGTTTATAAGATATCTTATAAATATTTTTTATATAAGATATCTTATATAGTTTATAAAATATCTAATATATTTTATAAGATATCTCATATAGTTTATAAGATATCTCATATAGTTTATAAGATATCTCATATAGTTTATAAGATATCTTATAAACTATATGAGATATCTTATAAAGTTTATTAGACATCTTGAAGTTAGAATAAATAGTAAAACGGTTTGCCATATATGTGGTTAAATATAGAATAAACATTTAAAATTCTAAAATTACAGATATACCCGAGAAGGATCGAGTGTTTGTGCATAATTAAAGATGCTTACCTTTTTCCAGAACTTCAACAGAAAGTGACGATATATAAAATTTGATTACATGTTCTTTTTTTGCTTTGTGTTGTTCTTGAATTCGTATGAGACCGAAAAAACAAGCCTGGTGATACATTTGTAGCCCCTTTTTTTACTATTAAGTGGTTTTTTTCCTCCATAGAACAGTAATACCCGTATCCCCACATTTGTGTCATCCAAATGATGATTTGATGCAAATTTAGTGTTAAGGACAAAACTTACCCCGAGTTAAACTAAACCATGCAAAGTTTACTTTAGGATCAAAGTACTTTATGTTAATCCTCAACAGCATATTTTGATAATTATGCAATGAGTCTAAAATTGTGTGTAGAGCATCTTTTTTGCATCTGTCCATCTTGGGGACAATCTACCTATGAAGAAACCAGAAGCCTAGCATAAAAAATGCCTCAGAAATTAATGTTTTAAGCTTTTTTTTTAAATTCGCTCATTTTCGGTCCCAATGTTCGCTCCACGAATGAAATCAAAACCTTATTGTGCATCTATATCATATGAACAATAATTCTATAATCAAAGTAGAAGCCTGGCATCAATAATGATTTGATGTCACATTCATATTTTGACAATTTGTTGATTTCGTCCATTAAGCGAAAATGAATTTTGAAACCTGTATTTCCATCTTTACACCATGGACAATTTACCTATAAAGAAACCAGAAGCCTATAATTAAAAAATGCTTCAAAATTGATGTTTTAAGCATATTTTGAAAATTCGCTCATTTTCGGTCCTAAAGTTCGCTGCACTAAAGAAATCAAAATTTTAAAACCTTATTGCGCATCTACATCACATGTACAATCATTCTACAATGAAGGGAGAAGCTTGCATCAATAATGAATGAGGACTTGATGTCACAAGCATATTATGACAATTCGCTCGTTTTCGGTCCCACATTTCACCCGTTGAGTGAAATCAAAAATTTGAAGTTCTTATTGCACATCTACAGGATATATGCAACACTACTGTGAAGGAATTAAAATGCTATACCCAAAACTGAATGAGGAGTTGATGTTACAAGAAAGTGTGACGGACGGACGGAGGGACGGAGAGACCGACAGACCGACGGACGGAGACAACAACAATATACCCGCAATGCGGATATAAGAATACATAATTTCAATGGGGAGAAATTCAAATGTGTTTAGCAGCTCTAATTTATAAAAAAGTTTTTACCTATGTGGAACTGATTTGAAAAAGTCTTCTAAATTGTTTACATGGTTTTATTTCTTATTTTCTCAAATCTTTTGGTAAAGTTGTTACTATAAAGTTCATACAATAAAAAAAAACTTAATCTATATGTGGAAATCTTGACATTCGTGATAAATCCAAAATGAAATCATGGTTGATGTGGCTGGACTACGAAATGGACTACAGTGCAAGAAAAAAGCTACATTTGGTGTGCTTTATACATACCGATGTTTCTTCTTAGTCTGGAGTCTGCGCCTGGAGTAAGAAAATACTTCCTGATAAACGCTATAGTAAGATGTAGATTTAACTTCAATGAGACTGCATTTAAATGATGGAACTTTAGAGTTTGTCGTGATGTCATACCTCAATGATACAAATTTATACCCAATACTATTTAAATGACCATGTCTTTGTGCATAGTGTATTTTATCAGTAACTTAAAAGAGGGAAGGAAAATTAATTTATTTCTTGGCATTATTAATGATTGTCTAGACAAAACTTTATATACACCATTACGAACTCAGTCAGAAATTTCTGTTGTCAAGTGTAAAAACGATTTATACCTGACAATTCAGCCTCTTGCCTCTTTAGTCTTTCAATTAGCTGACTATACTCGTCCATATTCTGTTTGCAATGTTCGTTCGACTGGTCAATCTGACCACTTACTACAGCTGATCTGTTTTCTAATCTTCCCAGTCTGGATAAAATGTCTTCATGTTCTTGTTTTTCGGCTGATCTTGTGTATAATAATGTAGTACTTAAGTTTTCAAAATGCTACAATTGCAATATTGTAAACAAACTTATGTGTATGTTCGAATTTATACAACCATTTTCAAATATTTGCAATTAAAAAAGTTACTTGTATCAATTAAAGCATATCAGATTTTTAAAAAAAAGTTGTACCAACAATTGATTTCAGACTGTAATCCCTTTTAAACGACATGGCACGTAAAAGAGAAATTCTGAACATTGAATGATAACATTTTTTCGAGAAGATCTAAAACAAAAATGAGATAGAAATAATAACAACCAAGCTGTTACACAATATAAATATATTTATTCTAAGTTTCTAATAATGTATGTAACAAGAGGCTCTCAAGAGCCTGAATCGCTCACCTGGTAAACAATGCACTATAAACTAAATTAATATATTAATGTTTGTTGTAAATTAAACTGAGTATTAAAGGTCACGTAAATTGCTGAAAATACCTTTAAAAACCTTTCAAGAACCTCTGGAAAGAAATGGGCATGAGTTCTCCCTACGCTTGATTAAGATACAGTCATGGTCAATCTGATGATTCATAATACAAAATACAAGCTTTAATTAATCTTCAAATACAAGTATAAATCTTTTGGTCTATATGTTGTCTTCGTTTTTAAAATGTTTGAAAGAAGTTATTTAAAAATTGTGGGTTAAGGCTTTTTATTGTACTTGAAAAGGAAATATTGCAGGAACGATCATGCTAAGTTTCATCCAAATCCCCCTAGTAGTTTCAGAGGAGAAGATGTTTGAAAATTTGTTAACAACGATTATGACAGACACCAAGTGATGGCAATTAAAAGCTCACATATTATGAAGTTTAATCATTGTTATACAACATTCTCATCATCACCATTCACTACGGATACCATGTTTACTTTAAAAACCAAATATTGTTGAAATCCGAGCAAGTTTAAAAAATGGCAGGAAAATGGCAGCCATTTTAAAAATGGCCGTCCAAAACAAACTTTCATCATCACCATTCAACTCGGGATACCATGTTTGACTTGAAAGTAGCTTTCATCTTCATTTCATTTCTATAATTCAGGAAAGAATAGCAAAAACAGCATTTTGACCCCTATGTTCTATTTTTAGTAAGGGCGGACATGTTTTTCGACCAATCAAAAATCCAAGCATTGACTTTTTGCAGGATACCCTAAGGAACAATATTACCAAGTTTCAGTTGATTTTGAATAGTAGTTTTAGAGAAGAAGATTTTTGAAATAATAACATAAAAAAAGCCAAAAATGTCAAAAAAGGGCAATAACTCTAACATCAGTTGACAGATTTTCACGAAAATCAGCACGCAGGTAGCTCTCATCATGCTAAACACTTTAAACCTGCAGAACTTGGCGTAACCTAATGATTTTTGAGATATTTGCGAAAAACTGTTGTTTGACCCCTATGTTCCATTTTTAGTAACAGTGGCCATGTTTTTCGACGGATCAAAAATCGAAGCATATATTTTGTGCAGGATACCCTAAGGAACAATCATGCTAAGTTTTATCCAAATCCATTCAGTAGTTTCAGAGGAGAAGATTTTTGAAATAATAACATAAAAAAAAGCCAAAAATGTCACAAAAGGGCAATAACTCTAACATCAGTTGACAGATTTTCACGAAAATCAGCACACAGGTAGCCGTCATCATGTGAACACTTTCAACATGCCAGAGTTTGCCTTAACCTAATGATTTTTGAGATACTTGCGAAAAACTGTTGTTTGACCCCTATGTTCTATTTTAGTAACAGTGGCCATGTTTTTCGACGGATCAAAAATCGAAGCATAAACTTTGTGCAGGATACCCTAAGGAACAATCATGCTAAGTTTTATCCAAATCCATTTAGTAGTTTCAGAGGAGAAGATGTTTGAAAAATTGTTAACGACGACAGACGACGACGGACGCCAAGTGATGAGAAAAGCTCACATGGCCTTTTAGGCCGGGTGAACTAATAATATATTTGAATTTGTGACCAAAACTTTGATAAGCAAAACAGAAGTATACACAATAACAAGAGAGCAGTTTATCTGGTTCAAATGACTTAAAACAGGAACAAAAATATGAATCTGACAGCCATAAAGAAGTGAATCCGTTGAATCCACTCATCAATCGTGATCTGATATCAGATATAAGTGGGTTCAACGGATTCACTTCTTTAATTGAAAAAGTAACATAAATTATTCAGTGTTGTAAGTAAAAAAACGAATACCATTAAGCAAATGTCCCTCTATGCTGCACATCTCTCGAAATAGTTTCATTGCACGATCCACAATTCTGTTCTAGAACATTTTAATAGAATCGATTCGATATCTCAGTTTAACTTGTATCCCGTACTTTTAGGTCATAGGCTAATAAATAGTCGTGTAAGAAGTTGTTTTGTACATATGTAATTTTATATGTGTAAAAAATATTTAAAAACAATAACCAGATATTTCTATTTTATTTGGGTCGACGATGGTATGACATGATTATTTTTTTCTTTCCCTACGATAAAGAGATATCCTTGGATTGAACCATGCATGAATAAAATTTCGTATATAGTGAAACTGATTATAAACATGATGCTTATAAAAAGATATATATATCTAGACATGTTACCTCTGAAACGTTCTCCAACCTAAGCAATTCCTCCAAAAGTAAAGTCTGATATTTTTTAAATAGAGTTGTATTAAAAGGTCTCTTATCAGCTTCTAGAAACTTCACTTCCATCTCTTTTTCATAATTGCAACTTTGAGAAATTTTCTGTAGACTCAAATGTATATCTCGTTTGCAGTTTTCATACTCTTTACCGGGAATTGATGCCGTTTTAGCATGAGCGTAAAGTGTGTTCCTATGACGAATTAAATCCTCAACAGCACTCCGGATTGTACTATCTGATTGGCAGATTTGTGCAAAATTTACCAGAAGACATCGCAGCAATGTCATGTCAAGGTCACTAGTTTTAACACCAGTTTTTGGTGCAGAGCAACAAAAATTTAAAGAACACTTCGGATCGTGTGCTGTCTTTTTTATTCCAGTTTTGTAGAATAATTTATCTAACTGAATTTCTTGAATCACTCGACTACTTGGTGTTGGATGTGGAGGACGTCCTCTACACTGACAACATGCACTTCGACTGTTGAACATATGATATATTTCATGTTGATATCGGTTTAAAAATTCTTCGAAAGTAAGTCCTATATTATCTAATTCTTTAGTGAAAAGTTTTTCTAATACCTCTGATCCCAGATCAACAATAAAAGTCGAGTTTCTGTAAAAGTTTTCCCTTTCTTGCTGTTCTACATCAGCTTCCGTTTCCATTTCAAGCTTTACAAATGCATATGTGATACTTTGAGCAAATGACAATTAACAAAATTAAAATGTAATAATCTGGCTAAATTATGAATATTTTCCAATATTTCAGTTCGGAAATCAATACTTTTTACAAACACGTTTCTCCTTTGTTTTCTAATGAAATGTATGAATAGACCTTTTCAAGCTTTATATGACAAGAATAGAAATCTTTTTATCGAGACAGAATAAATATCATATTTTTGTGTCTTATAGGGAATACGACATTTCAAGCTCTACATATCAATCACAATGAAAATTTATAATTGTCTCCCTTTGCACAAGAATAAAATATTCTGTTTAAAAGTAGTCTATAACGTTTTCTACATTACGGTATATTACAAATTATTAGGTTTTCTTTATATACACAAATTTAAATTATCAGCTAACCTTAATTGCTGAAAAAGCTTCATATTGTAACCAGCGGATGATATTCCCAATTCTCTTATTAAAAAGAAGTTTAAAGAGAGTCTCTAATCAATTAAAGAGAGGTATAAAAAAAGTCACGAGAATTGCAGCTCACTTCAAATAATCTCTTTAAATGATGATATGGTTTTCTTGCTGTGTATGCTTTTTTCCATGTTGACTGAAACAATGCAACGACCCGGATGAAATTAACCTTTTACCCATGCCCAATTTATGTGGTTTATATCCAACAGTGATCTTATAAAATGTATATTTCCTTTGTGTGGTGTTCCAGATAACGTTTTTACAACCTAGTGTACCAAAAAAGCTGAACCGAAAATAGAATTTTATCAGTTATACATTAAATCGATTGGAAAAAGACAATCAAAGCTTAATGCTTGGCAAAAGGACAAATGAACGAACAAAAAATACTATTTACTTCACAAAAGGATCCATTTTTATTAGGGAACAACCATTTAATATTTATCGGAAGGGGGAAGGGCTAGGTTCAAAGGTTTGATCCTGCTTATTTCGTTGATATTTTTTTCGATTTTCATTTAAACCAAAACATTTCCTGATTGACACAGGTCCTGTATTTTATTTTCACACCCGAAGTGATCCTGTCTTTTTATTTTGTTAAAATCCTAGTCTTGCCTTTTTATTTCAAATTTGATCATAGTCCCCTCCTCCCTTCTCCATAAATATCAAACGGTTGCTCCCATACTAGAAAACAATACATACCAAACCTGATAAAATCAGAGTCAGAAAACAAGCTGCCATTAAAATTTTTATCGGTAATACATGTAATATGTTTGTTAAGTTGGGGTTTTACGCCGTTTTCAGCACATTTGGCTATTTCGCAGCGGCCAGTTTTTATTGGTGGAGGAAACCGGAGTACCCGGAGAGAACCACCGACCTTTGGTAGGAAAATTGGCAATCCTTGTCAATTTCGATAGGAGTCGAACTCACAGCCCCAGTGTGACAGGCTTGTGATCATTAGTAGACGAACTACCTAGCCCACTCGGCCACCGAGGCCCCCATGTGGTTGCTCCCTTAGTAGACAAGAGGCTCAGTGGGCTGAGCCTGTATCGTTCACCTGGCCATTTTGTTTCACGGACCGGGAAGATTTATGCAAACTTTGTAAAGGACTTTCCATAGATGCTACATACCAAAAATCAGTTCATTTGGCTTTACGATTTCAGAGAAGAAGTTTTAAATTTCGACCAATCAGAACATGTAAATGCTCATGGCGGCCATTTTGTTTCACAGACCAAGCAGATTTATGCAAACTTTGTAAAAGACCTTCCGTAGATGCTCCATACCAAAAATCAGTTCATTTGGCTTTACGGTTTCAGAGAAGAAGAAGTTTTAAATTTCCACCAATCAGAACATGTAAATGCTCGTGACGGCCATTTTTTTCACAGACCGGGATGATTTATGCAAATTGTGTAAAGGACCTTCCATAGATGCTACATACCAAAAATCAGTTCATTTGGCTTCACGGTTTCAGAGGAGAAGTTTTAAATTTTGACCAATCAGAACATGTAAATGGTCATGGCGGCCATTTTGTTTCACGGACCAGGATGATTTATGCAAACTTTGTAAAGGACTTTCCATAGATGCTCCATAACAAAAATCAATTAATTTGGCTTAACGGTTTCAGAGGAGAAGTTTTAGATTTGGACCAATCAGAACATGAAAATGATAATGGCGACCATTTTGTTTCACCGACCGGGATGATTTATGCAAACTTTGTAAAGGACCTTCCATAGATGCTCCTTACCAAAAATCAGTTCATTTGGCTTTACGGTTTCAGAGGAGAAGAAGTTTTAAATTTGGACCAATCAGAACATGTAAATGCTAATGGCTGCCATTTTGTTTGACGGACCGGGATGATTTATGCAAACTTTGTAAAGGACCTTCCATAGAAGCTTCTGGCCAAGTTTCAGTTCAATAGGTCTAGGGGTTTCTAAGGGGTTTCAGAGGAGAAGATGAAAATGTAAAAGTTTACAGACGGACGGACGACGGACGCCAAGTGATGCTATAAGCTCACCTGTCCTTTCAGGACAGGTGAGCTAAAAACGTGCAAGTCGCAAATGAACAGACAATTACCAAAAAAGACCAAACAATACATACCAAACCTGATAAAGTCAGTGTCAGAAAACAACTTGCTATTAATATTTTTATCGGTAATACACGTAATATGTAACGAACTTGTTAATGTTTGAGATTTTAAGGCCAATAAGAAAGTAACCCTTTTAGCTGACGTAATGTGGATCTGATAAAGTCCGTATAAGAAAACAAATTGTCATAATTAGCTCACCTGGCCTATAGTGTGTGAGCATTTGTCATCACCTTGCGTCCGTCGTCCGTAAACTTTTCACATTTTGATCTTATCCTCTGAAACTACTTGGCGGATTGTAACCAAACTTGGATGAAATGGTGTCTGGAAGGACTTCTACAAACGATTCACTATTGGTTCCGGTTGGATGAACAACAAGGCTGCCAGAAGCCATATTTGATTTTGATTGGTCTATTTTAAAAAATCTCCTCTGAAACTACATTAAACTACTACATGAAATGTTTTGAATCTCATATTGAAGGACAGATGCAAATATATCCCTTTTCTTTTAGGTCAAATGTCAAATATCAAGGTTAATTTGACATTTTGCGTTTCTTTAAAAGCCTTGTGGATACAAAAGAGCTTACATTTTCATATGGCCTAATAAAAGCCAGCTGAGCGATACAGGCTAAGGTGAGCCTCTAGTTCTATATATCAGTGCCAGTCCATGATACTGACATTATCAGCCTGTTGGGATCAAAGCCAAATTACCTATAAAAAAGAAAGAGACCAGCAAAAAAAGGGATACCCAGGGAATTTGCACTACTATAATTTTTCTGCATGTACCATTTTAAGCAGGTCTGAACGTTTTTTCTACCGCTCTCGTTGATCTAAATAGAAAAATTTTTAAGTTCAAGAATAATGCTCTTAAATTTACGTTTGATGTACTAGTATTTACTTTTTAATTGATGATAACTTAAATTTATTTATGCGAACGAATCTTTCTATGCCAATTCTGACAAGCATATATTCTATGTAAAATAACTGTATATATATTTTCTTAAAGAAGAATGATTGTCAGAGAAAGATTAATACTTTATAGGAATGTTTCGACAAAAGTCACGTTGATATAGCTGATATTTTCATTTTCATTTACGAAGAAGGGTATGTTACTTTAATGTATTTCTGCTTCGCCCTCTTCTTCAAATTCTTCATCGTCCAATTGATCTTCAACGGTAGCATCTTGATACTGTTGATATTCAGAAATCAAATCATTCATATTAGACTCTGCTTCGGTAAATTCCATTTCATCCATTCCTTCACCTGTGTACCAGTGAAGAAAGGCTTTTCTTCGGAACATAACGGTAAATTGTTCGGATATCCTCTTAAACAATTCTTGAATTGCCGTACTGTTTCCAATAAATGTAGACGACATCTTTAAGCCAACCGGTGGGATATCGCAAACGGCTGTCTTTACGTTACATGGTATCCACTCTACGAAGTAATTGCTGTTCTTGTTCTGGACGTTTAACATCTGCTCTTCTACATCTTTCATCGACATTTTGCCCCTAAATATAGCGGCAACCGTCAGGTATCGACCATGTCTCGGATCACATGCAGCCATCATATTCTTGGCATCAAATATTTGTTGTGTAAGCTCTGCAACCGACAGTGCTCGATATGACTGACATCCTCGTGCTGTTAAAGGCGCGAAACCTGGCATGAAGAAGTGTAACCTTGGAAATGGTACCATGTTGACTGCTAACTTTCTCAGGTCAGCGTTCAGTTGTCCTGGAAAGCGAAAGCAAGTCGTTACACCAGCCATTGTACACGAAACGAGATGATTTAGATCTCCATACGACGGTGTTGATAATTTCAGCGTCCGGAAGCAAATATCATACAAAGCCTCGTTGTCAATACAGAACGTTTCATCGGTGTTCTCGACTAACTGGTGGACAGCCAGTGTAGCATTGTACGGTTCTACAACAACCTCTGAAACCTGAAAGAAAATCAGCAGTGAGATGGTATTGTACAATGATAAACTATGGCAAGCCGTTTTACTATTTATTCTAACTTCAAGATATCTAATAAACTTTATAAGATAACTATATGAGATATCTTATAAACTATATGAGATATCTTATAAACTATATTAGATATCTTATAAAATATATGAGATATCTTATAAAGTATATACGATATCTTATATAAAAAATATTTATAAGATATCTTATAAACTTTAGGAGATATCTTATATACTTAATAAGAAATCTTATATACTTAATAAGAAATCTTATAAAAACTAGATTATATAAGATATCTTATATATTATATTAGATATCTTATATATAATATGAGAAATCTTGAAGTTAGAATAAATAGTAAAACGGCTTGCCATAATAATCACCGATAAACAAACGTATGAAATAAGTACTAAACTTTGTCGCAAAATTACACCCTTAAAGGTCAAGCATTACAACATCTGAACACGTACAATACACCGTTATACGGATAACTAAACACAATATAATTATATAATATATCATGAACTTGACTGACGGAGGTCCAATGCCATTTGTTCAGACTTTTTAGTGAAGTATCCAATATGATAAACAAGTTCGAGAGTCAGTGGGACTGGGAATGAGAAATAATTTATTTGTAAAATTAAGGTCTTGAGATGATGGAACTTGGTCTTTTAAAAAAGTAACAAATTCTGGACGCAAAAATCACTGAATTTAGTTCACAGTAAAAAAAAATAGTTGTTCGTCATCTTCAACTTTACATTTTTTGCATAATGTCTGTTCACATCTGCCGACCTCAATGCCTAGAGAATCACTTAGTCTAAATTTGGATAATAATTTTCTTTAAGTAAAATTATACATGTTTAATTTAACTGATTCAGGCCAGAATATTCAGGAGCTTTTTATTTATATATATATTTCAGGAATTTTCATGGAATTGTACGCATAGGACATTAAAATGAAATAAAAGAGTAATAAAAGTTGATTGTTACGTATGCTAAGAAGCTCAATTGATAATGAATCTTATAATGCATATATGATACTGTATGATCAATTCTTGTTTTCAAATTTTTAAAAAACTGGATTTATTGACATTTATGACAATAGTAACACATGTTGCAAATCTGATGCGAATTTTTAACATTGACTCTTTGTAGTACTAGAATAATTACTTCAAAAAATGCGAGGCTGCAAGTAATATGAATACTAATGCATATTACACGTGTATGGTGTAGAGTGCATTTAAGTTAAAAGTCTGGATCAACAGTTTCGTAACATATTATCAGAAATGAAAGGCATGTCCGAAGTATTTGGAAAATACTTTAATATTTAATAATGTTGGTGATGGGGTGTTGTCTTTTCTAGAACACCAATAAGTTCAAAGTATACTAGTATTTGATTAATTTTTTTCCAATCTAATTAAAAACCGATCTCTCATCGCTCCCGTTTTCTGATATGTCGCGTGGGCTCCCACCAAGAAAAACGACACAGCACGTCATTGGTTAAACTCCAACAATTTTTTTTCTGTGCCTTGTATAGTGTTATGGTAAGAAATCTAATTAGTGATATGGAAATGATTTTGTTACTACCCAATACTCTACCCTGAGCTAATTTTAAGTTTGTACCGTGTAGCGAACTTTTCGGGGCAGTTGCTTCTCTTTGAGGGCCACACAGTGACCACTAGCCTGCTAAACATCTTTCCCTGTGTTAAATGTTAGGGATGTTGTCCCGATTTCGCCTACCCTATATTCTTACATGTTCAGATATATGTCTGCAAATGCCTTTTGGGTTGGCTATAGCAAATTTAAACACTGCAAACTATATATAAATACCTTTGGTGATGGAACAACCGAGTAAGTCTTCATGATCCGATCCGGGTATTCTTCTCTAACTTTGCCAATAATTAAAGTTCCCATACCAGACCCGGTTCCGCCACCAATGGAGTGAGTTAGCTGAAATCCCTGGAGACAGTCACAGTTTTCGGACTCTTTCCGCACAACATCCAGAACGGAATCAACTAGTTCCGCTCCTTCTGTATAGTGACCTTTTGCCCAATTATTGCCTGCACCACTTTGCCCAAAGACAAAGTTATCAGGACGAAAGAGTTGCCCATATAAGCCACTCCTAACTGCATCCATTGTACCTGGTTCCAGATCTACCAAACATGCCCTGGGGACATACTTTCCTCCCATTGCCTCGTTGTAATATACTTCAATTCTTTCCAGTTGGTTTGGATTTTCTCCATGGTAGGTTCCAGTTGAATCAATCCCATGTTCCTGCGATATTACCTCCCAAAATTTTGCGCCAATTTGATTGCCACATTGCCCTGCCTGAATATGTACTATTTCCCTCATGGCTACAAACGGTTACTCGGTTCAGCCGCTCAAAATCAAGTGAAAATAAGACGGATATGGATTTTTATACAAGGCTAGTAACAGGTTGTACGATGACTAATGTATGTCTATACATATGTGTGAATGTACACTCTATGTATGGATATACATACAGAAATCAGATAATATTGCTTACAAAAATAATGAACATACAAAGCGATAAATAAATTAAATTAAAAAATACTAAGTAAGTACATATAAGCATATTAACTGAACAATAATTTATTGAAAAAAATATGAAATAATAAATAAAAAATCATAATCGAAGAAACTGAAGTTGCCCCTTCCTAGTACCGGATTTGACACGGGTGTCCTAAAGAAAGCTTACTCGATCTTCCGGAGCACCTCAGTCTACCCCCGGTTTTTTGTGAGGCACATATGTTGTTCATATGTTTTTAGTTTTTAAGTGTATTGTTTGTATTGTTTTGGTCTTGTCTTCGTTGTTCTCCGGAGTTTGTTAGTTTTCGATTTCCCCCTCCTTCGAATATCCCTGTGGTATTTCTTGACTTTACTTACTTAATGAATTAATAGGGTTATTTATTAATGGGTCCATTAAAATTTAATACGTACCTAAATAATTCATCAACATTTTGTTAATTGATTCGTTCGTTAATATATATTTAATTATAAAGCATAAGTATATGAAATACGACTATTCCCTAAGTTGTCTTTTTATTTTTAAGGTCGAGTTGTAGATTTGTTTTTAATACAAGTATGAAAGTAAAACACAGAAACTACACTTAATGTATGATGAAATACGCTGTTACTTCCGGTATGTCTACAAATTCTTATTACAGGCCAAAATAGTAATAGTATGTGTATGGCTTCCGTTTCTGTAAAGCATCCTTCCTGTGGATCAGTGATATATGTTATAGATCAATATTTGTATATTGATACATTAGTAATTTTGTTTTAATGTTAAGAAAAATACAGAATATCGTATGATATTGTGACGTTTACTCAATTTCTAAGTACTTTCTATTTTACATTTCCACATAGCAGTAAGAATATACCGCCAAAGGAAGAAGTAAATTATACCTGTCGAAAGAGATCCGATCACGGGGGAAAACGCAGTGCTAAGTACAAAACGGTACCCAATTTACTCATGTTACTGTTCTATACTATTTGCAGATACAATCATGACCTTCGCTTTAGGGAACTGAAATGCCAAAACTTTATGAATAATGAATTTAAACCGAAATGGTTTTCTTATCACAAACTGACAAATGTTAATACACAGGGGTGGGTCCAGGTGAGGGCGTAATGGGCGTACGCTCCCCCTTTCAAAAAAAAAAATCGGCATAAAAAATATCAAACCCTGACACTTTAACTATAAAATATACATGCTCCAAGTCAGGAACCGTTACATTAGTGCATTTCACAATTATTTTATGTTTTTTAGCAAAAAAAAAGGTCCAAAAAATTTTCCCCACGCTCCGCTCGGCCAAATTATTATTTCTGCTCACAAATACTATTCTGACAATTGTCTGTTCACAAACACTATTCTGACAATTTTCTGCTCACAAATACTATTCTGACAATTTTCTGCTCACAAATACTATTCTGACAATTGTCTGCTCACAAATACTATTCTGACAATTTTCTGCTCACAAAACACTACTACTGTACAATTTTCGCTCGGGAAACTGCTGTAATCATTTCAGGCTACTCACAAAACTACTTAACATTTTCTGTTAACAAATCTAAATTTCTTGACACCCAATACAAATTTAAATAAGTGTTAATATATTACAGCGCTAAATGAATCAATATGATTTTTCAATTCATAATTCGATCATAGATGGATATGGATGGGGTAAAGGTCAACCATGAAACAAAAACGCTGAAACGGAATTCGACAAGCAAATGTTTAGCGCAATTACATATAATTGCTCCTTAGACAACCCCATGGAATTCAGCTGGTTGATGGTTAAACAGAAGTTGATACTGTTGATTTAGACTTTAAATTTCAAGTAAGTAAGGCATGGAAACACACGGAACGTTTGATTTTGAACATATGTTTAATATATATTAGAAAATTAGCCTGAAAAATCAAAGCATACTTTCAATATCGTGGAAAATACATTCTATGGAGGTTTCAGGAAACCACTGCCCTTCCATTAAACTGCTGATAAAAATGCATGTAGAGTATAGTAGTAATTCCTCTAGAACCGAAAGCACACTAGTTTATCCTGTAATTGAAAAAAAATGTTCAGTCTCTAAGATAAATTACTTTTCAGGTCTCTGGATTCCCCGGGACAAAACTACTTTACGACGTTCATACCTAGGATTATACATATCGGACACCGCCGACTGCGTACGAGCCGTTTTGTAAGCCCCGTCAATTTCCACTTTATTTTCATATTTAAAAAGCCCCGGTTTAACGAGCACCGATTTCTCGAAAACTCTCTAAAACTTTTGTCCCGAAAATGATAAATTTGTGTATTTTACCACGAAAAACTCTAACTCAATTATCATTACAATAAAATAAACATTATAGTGCATTAATACACTTATTAGAATATCATGTGTTATATCGGCACCACATACTATTGTATTTTGATACGAATATATGACAATATAATAACACGTTGTATAATTTCATTAATATTTTTAATATCAAAATAAACGGAAAATTTATATCAAAACAATTACTTCTATCATTTTCAATCATATGTAATCAGTTTTATATTCATAGTAATTAAATCATAATTAACGAATCTTTGATGAAATGATTAATCAAGATTATAATTTGGATACGACCGTTATAATTAATCATGATCAAAGCAATAATCAAAGACTAGTACGTTCTGTGTTTGTTTTGATATCTACCTATTAGATACACAAAACAGTAGAGACAGACACTAAAACCCAGTATTTCCTTTCCCATGTTTCCTAGCTTCTCTTGAATATACTTACAAAGGAGTAATCTCATCATTAGGAATTATCTGGGTCTACATATGTAAGGAAGAGCATGTCAGTGAGCTCTGCCCAGAAAAAAAATCACACCGTTTACTTTAATATAAGTTATTCTATCTTAGATTAAGTTGGTTACAGAGGGCAAGTTACAAACACATCAGCATAAAACAACGTGAAAACTACAGGGCAAGGTATTCGCTCTCTGGACAGACTACATCAACATAACAATAAGTGCGAGTCGGCTGTTACGCAAGAAAAAAAACAAATAATAATTATATAATTACATGTTTTGACAGTAATTTCCATTTTGACATGTACCTAATTAGTTGGGTAATAAAGCATCATGACACAGTGTCATATTGAATATATAGAGGTGCCGATTTGACTATATGCTTGTGCCGATTTGACCAGTCCCGAAATGACGAGGTGCCGATTTGACCTAGTGCCGACATAACTTGTATTCATTAGGAGACCTTGACTTTTCATAAAACCGACCTTGTGTAATAAAAATACCTTCACAATCCAATTCTGAAGCTGAATCAGTAGATTTTTTTCTTTCATTTGTCACTAATTTGAACTCTCCATCCTAAACTTTATATAAATATGGCAGTTTATCATTTTTTTCACTGTAAAACTTTTGGATAATTCTCTAATTCTCCATTTTCCATTTTCAGAAATTTTATGACAATTAAGATATGCGATTGGCTTTTTATAATTCAATAACAATTCATATTCTTTACCATCCATGTCTACTGTTGACTGAACATAAGAGTGGAAAAAGTCATCAGTGAATACTATTCGTTGTCATTCTTTATTTAATGTTAAGAAATAAAAAAAATATCCCATGCATACCTTACCTGTTTACCTATGGCGTAGTTCCCTCCTCTAGCAGGAGCACCGCTATTTCTGTTGAAATGGCGTAGAAAATTCGTCATAATTAAAAGCACTCAAACATGTCAATACTGTACATCTGCATGCAAACCTCCACCGGGAATATATTACATTTGGGCGGTTAACATTTATAATACAATGTTCATATTTTCCTTCTATCCATCAGATCACTGTTTTTCGAGAACCCTCCTGCCCCCATTAACTGTAGCAAATCATCTCTGCGACAACAATCTAGCACGTTTTTGAACTAGGTTATAACAAAGTCCTCTAGTCATGGTTTCAATTCTATAGATTTCCTTCTTGTTGAAAATATGGAAGGTGGTGCAATCAATAATGAGCGCCGCAACTCTTGTACTGTCCAGAAATAGATCTAGTAATACGGATTGAGATAACTTCCGTTCATCTTGAAGATATGTTTTCAGTTCAGTAATGTATTTGCTTCGAATTTCATCTAGTGAGCTACATTTAACTAGAAAGTGTACGATATCTTCCGGTTCTTTTGAGCATAACAGACAGGTTGCTTGAACAGTTTTTTTCGAGAATTTTGATTTGTGAGCTTGTAATATTAAGGTTCCAACAGCAATTTTCACTTTCAATGAAATATTCATATTATGAAGAATGAAAACAACTCACATCTTAACTAAAGCTTTTATTCCACAAAGAATTCAAAACACTTATGTGACCAAGAATCACATTTTGACAAAATTATTGTTTAAAAAGCTTTATAATAACAGAAAATCAAAAATCACTATTTACAGTAAGATTTCCATTAGTGAAATTATTCCACCCGGAACAAAATTACGTTTACACAAGCGCACTTGTCGATTTTGTCTAGAATCGGTTCTTATTAAAGTTTCAAAACATAAAGGTTTATTTTCTGTCAAGAAAACCCAGAGTTATATTCTTCACTTCTAGAACAGATACCATTCAGCTCTTCAAAATTTTTATATTTTTATGAAATGTCATATCTGATTCATCTTGGCAGGAACTGTATATGTTAGTATTATATGATCCCTGATCTTGGAAATAGATTATTAATTGAAAGTGGTCATAGAAGAAAAAAGGCTTTCTCGGCAGAAAATTAATGTGAAATTCAAAAAACTTTTTCAAATCTAGCTACTAGCAAAAATTTTCAGTCTTCTATACGGAATGTGCTGTGACGTCTCAGAAATCTCGGACTAGCGTTGTCCGACATTTGATTTTAAAATTAGAACCGCCCAGTAACCGGAAGTTGGAAATCGATGCGTCCACAAACTTTGAAAATGCGAAATGAGCAGATTGAAACGGAGAGTAACAGTTGATCAGCAGCAATCAACTCAAGAAGAAAGCGACAGGCGCAGTGTTTTTGACAGACTTGGTTCTGCAGGGGGCAGTCGTAAATACGACGATAACGTAAGCATCTGACAGAATCTATACTGACATGTGATATGATGAACTTGCACAGATCAGTTTTGAAAACGAAAGTCTACCTATCACAGATTCTTGCTTCGTGAAATTTATGGAGTAAATAGACAGTTGATTATTGAACTAATAAACAACTCAGTTTAAGTTTAATGTATCACATTAATAAGGCTTGATAGCGATAGGCATAGTTAGAAATTAAGGGGAGGTAATAAACCATTAAATATTCCAAAAGTGGTCAACCATATGTCATTCATTCACTACCACTGTCTTTTTTTGAAAAAGCAAAATTAAATGTATCTAAAATATCAATAAAAATTTATTGTACCTGTTGTCTCATTTGCTTTTAGTCATAACCAGATACGGTCAAGAACATTTCTGCATATATGTTAAAGAATATTGTCCACTCTTTGTTTACTCAGGTTACCAAGTATGACTCTGTCATGAGTTTCCTTGCAAACAGAGGATTATTACCTGTTATTTAACACCTATACAATAATATCCTTATGCCTTTTTAACACTTCAGCATCATATGGCTATATTTTTGTATCATGGAGCTATCCAAATGACTTTAGTGGTTTTTTTTTTGGCTTATCTGCTATAATTTTTACGGGGTTGAAATATTTCCTATATATGCAGGTAATACATATCATTTTAATCAGTGACTGTGAAAATACATGTAGTTATTAATCACACTTTGCACATGGTTGAGAACATATTTTGATAATTATAAATGAATTATATTATGATCAATGACAAATTGTTGATAAATTAATATCAATTAAAGAAGTGCAACTGGAGTCAATGTTAATAAACTTTTCCATATTAGAACCATTTGAAATTATTTTAGAACTCAAAATTCCCTGATTTGTTTTAAATTTGGCACATTTACAACAGAAACCAAATAAACAAACATATCATAATTTACAGTATGGTTTTTACCCCCTGTAAAACTGTTGAAAAGTCCTGGGTTTGAGTTTGGACAACAGTAAAATATTTTTAAACTTATTTTCCAACGGTAATTACACAAGTTTAGTTTTGCAATGTATGACATGTAGATGAAGAAAAACCTGTTAGCTGTGATGTATGGCATTTGGTCAAATTTGATGAAGGAAAATCCTGTTAGCTGTCAATCAGACATCTTCTTTGGTAAAACAATGCTCTTAGCTACATAATACAATGTATATAAGCACCAAATAAGGGGTCGTCCATAATTGTCAACATTTTTCACAAGTTTACAAAATGCACTCTTCTTTGAAACCCCCACCCTCCCTCAAAAAGTGTACAAAATTTTTTACATTGTTGCTGTGATCAGAAAGCACTCTTATTTTGAAAGAGGATCTATAGACATTAAGGGATCCTCGCAACGCATATAGACACGTCTTTTACTCATATTTTTTAATCTGGATGCAGGCGGCTTCCGATCATGTTCTGTCCGTTTCTGATAGGATACTAACATTTGTAAACAATGTAAATGGCAGCAACGAAAATTTACCTTTGATGAACCAGGGCACAGTTTGTTCAAATGTTAACCACAATTTTCAGTTTCAGATTTTCGCTTCCTTGATTATGCCTGAGGAGTGAAAATTTTCTGATGGGTTAATCCAATGACTTTGTGTGTCCATGCAAAATTCTGTAAAGCAGTATTACTTATCAATCGAAATAATTGATTAACTTTTTGAACAACTGGGCCCAGGTAGTTGTCTTAATTAACGATGTGGATGATGTTTTTAGGACAATAAAGTGCCAAACAATGAGGAAAGAGGATAATTACTGAAAAATTATCAGTTTATATTTACATTATATTTAATTTTAACATTCTTCTCAATTTGACCTTGTTTTAAAATTTTTTAGTGTTTCAACTTTCTTGATTGCATTGAAAATATCTAAATCTTTTCAAGCTTCAGTCAGACATTATGGGGAAATCCATTTCAAAATGTTAATTTTCTTTAACCTTGTTATACATTTATTTAATTGGCTCATGTGATTAAAAATATTTGAAAAATTATACAGTTTGAAAAAAGTAAGGAGAAAAGTCATAAATGGCTTTGAATAAATAAGAACAAATATTTTACAAGGCTCAGCCGCTCAGGCATATACTGAGAGCAGTATAATTCAAAATTTGGGAAACAGAACTCGTGAACATTCAACATCACATTGTATGTGGTGTCGTCATATATAAATAATTTTGGATTCATGTAAATTTGGTGGGACTCACCAATTTTAAAAGTGATGAGTCCAGGACTCACCAAGAAAAAATCCTATGAGGAACACTGGACATTGTTGTTACCTATCTTGAAAATGCAAATGTACCAAATCAAGAGCATGAGTCACTATGTTTTCCCTTTCTTCTGGACTTTCGGAGGAAATGACACCCAGATTTTTTAAAGCAAGTTGAAATCCCCCCTCCCCATAGAGTATGTGTTTGTAAACTTAAAAACTGCTGAGAATTGTGGACAAACCTTACAAATGTAAGTATAAAATTCCTTTAGATCCTTACTCTTTATTAAGTAGTAAACAGTTTTATTAATGTGTCTCATTTTGTCATATTTTTAATATTTTTTTTCAGATTTGTAGAAAATTTTTAGCTGGACAGTGTTACTTTGGAGCAAACTGTAGATATAAGCATGTAAAGAGGCAACCTGAAAGGTATTGAGTCATTCATAATGAAAGGCTTATGTAATTATTGTGATGTTTAAAGTTATGTTCTGGTCATAAAATTATAATAAAATGATATCTCTCTCTCCACTTTATATGGTTTGATTATTATTTTTGAAACCCAAAACTAAGATTGTATGAAAATGCTTTAAGAATTTTCTTCACGTTTAAAAGGCACTTCTATGTATCTTGACACATTATTTTTGTTTTGCCTGCGGAAGGCATGGTCGACACATAGGGATCATTATCTGTCGTCTTGCGTCGTCACACTTTTCTTCTATCCTCAACTACTCGTAAACCGCTCAAAGGATTTTGATGAAACTCTCTCTGTGCATTAAGCTTAATGCACAGGTGTGCATATATATTTAATTTTTTGAAAATTAAAATTTTTTTTTGGTAAAAATTGATATTTTTGCAAAAAAGGGGGGCAAAACTTCTATCCTCAACTACTCCATAACCGCTCAAAGGAATTTGATGAAACTTTCTCTGTGCATTAACCTTAATGCACAGGTGTGCATTTATATTTCATTTTTTGAAAATTTAAAATTTTTCTCTGTAAAAAATGACATTTTTGAAAAAAGGGGGTTCAAAACTTCTATCCTCAACTACTCCATAACCACTCAAAGGAATTAGATGAAACTTCCACTGTGAATTAATCTTAATGCACAGGTGTGCATATATATTTCATTTTTAGAAAATTAAAAATTTTTTTTTGTAAAAAATGACACTTTTGCAAAAAAAGGGGGGGGGGGCAAAACTTCTATCCTCAACTACTCCCTAACCACTCAGTTGAATTTGATTAAACATTCTCTGTGCACTACCCTTAATGCACAGGTGTGAATATTTATTTCATTTTTAGAAAAATTTAATTTTTTTTGGTAAACATTGACATTTTTTGAACAAAAAAAGGGGGGTCAAAACTGCTATCGTCAACTACCCCATATCCGCTCAAAGGAATTTGATGAATCTTTCTGTGCATTAACCTTAATTCACAGATGTGCATATATATTTCATTTTTAGAAAATTTCAATTTTTTTGGGGTAAAAATTGACATTTTTGAAAAGGGGGGGGGGGGGTTCAAAACTTCTATCCTCAACTACTCCATAACCACTCAAAGCAATTCCATGAAACTTTCTCTGTGCATTAACCTTAATGCAAAGGTGTGCATACAGTACAGTCAGGGTGGAACTGTGATTTTCCCTGCATTCTGCAGGGTGGAGTCCACTCAAATTTTGAGTGGTGTCCACTAAAGTTAGTGGACACCACTCGAAATTTGAGTGGACATTTGTGGACAGTCAGTAGTTTTAACACTTAAATATTTGCTAAGCAATAAGAAATGAAAAAAAATATATAAAATAATATAGTATGATTATTTAATTATGAGCATTTCTCATTCCATATATATTTTGTAGAAACAGTTTACATGTATATATGGTATGCAATTACTGACTTTCCACAAATGTCCACTCAAATTTTGAGTGGACACCACTATTTTTAGTGGACAGGAAGTTGTGGAATTTGAGTGGTGTCCACTTGTGGAAAGTGGAAAATCACAGTATCACACTGACCATACTGTATATATTTCATTTTTAGAACATTTTAATATCTTTTGTAAAAATTGACGTCCGCAGGCGACACACGTCTTCCTGGGAAGACTCACACATTTTTAGTTTCAGCTTATTTATTCATAGTGGATTGCAGTGTTCTCCCCAAAAATTTTGGATAGCACAGTGGTAACCTCGAAGGAAATGATCTTGAACGTCGCGCGTCACAAAATATGTTTTAGTAAACAAAGCAGGGGTTACTACTAAAATGCAATGTGGCAGTGTTAGTATGATATATACATGAGGTATGTTAACAGAGATCAACATAGTAAACATAGTAAAACTCATTTGTGTAATTGGTGTGTTTTTACATTTGACCAAATGTCTTTACACATGCTGAAAAGCCAAGCTATGTCAAACCTAAGCTAATATAGAGGTGGCCAACACTTATTGCTTCTTGGTAGATCTGTGTTTTTTTTTTAATTTCAGAGTAAGCTTTACTAGCTAAGTACATGGTTGGCTTGCCAAGATTCAAGACCCTTTGTTTGGTTTCATGTTAAATTTTATGCTCCATTTAAACAGCTTTCCTTGCTTTTACTGTGTAAAGATGAGCCATATATATACTTTCTGCCATTCAGGGTCTATATAATTGCCTAACTTTGGAAGCTAAAGGGGTTTTAAAAAAGTCATAACGTACTTTGGTCATGGAAATTGTCGATATCGGCATTATCACTTCTTGGATTTTTCTGATCCAGTCTTGTTAACCCATCGACATAAGGAATTATCTGTCGTTGATCTCCATCATTTTGCATTTTGGTTCTGACACTTCTGAGTTCTCTTAAATACCAACTCAATATGAACAGCTGATGAGAAACTTTTTAAGACATCTTTACGACTTTTCAATGTCCTTGACCTAACTATTATGGAAACAACATTGACACGCGTGATTTATCTGAATATCACCAGCCTGGTCTTTGAATAAAACAATTCTCAACGTCAATATTACACTTTTAATTAAAATAATGTGTAGCATCATCGTAAACGAATTTAAATCCGTTGGGATACCATGATAATCAACTGGACACCTGGTACATACGATTCGTTTGTCATAACTCAACAGGAAACCAGTTAAATTGTTGAGCACGTGTTTATCAGTGTACCTGAAAACAAATATACCAGCTTGGGAGAAATGTGAACCGACGATTTTTATACCACCGCAGTCGAAATTTATAGCACCGTGGCGATCATGATAGCAATGCGGCCGAGAAATATACCACCACGGTACCACAATGCTATTTAGGCTTGGGGAGAACACTAGATTGGGTTAGTGATTTTTTATAGGGTATCACAAATTTGATATCCTTAAAATTTCATCTGGAATGTGATTCAAACCATGAACCTTTGGCTTCTTAGTCTGATGCCCTGACTACTGCACCACAGCCCCCCCACCCCCTTCATTGTTTTTCAATTATACTAATGTTTGTTTATAGTTTTTAATTTTTTTTTTATCAGTGATTTAAATATAAAAGAAAAAACTACTTTTTATGTTTTTCAGGGATGACTCTAGTTCTGATGAGTATAGAAAACCTGTTAGAACTAAAAGTACAGTTAGGCGGAATTCTGACGGGAGTGACAGAGAGGAAAACATGAGAGGCAACAAGAGTAAGCGGGACCAAGAATCAAGAATTAGGTCAACTGTCGTCGTCAAAAAGTCAGGAGACGACAGCGAGGATAGTGACAGCTCTGCTGCTAGCTGGGAACATGGGGGTACCTGTCATGTCACTTGCAAGATCCCGAAACTGTTTATTTTATTCTGGTGTCGGAATCTTTCTTCTTTCGTCTCTTTCCTTTGATATTTCTCAGTTACCTTGTTTAAATTGCAAAGATTTAAACTTTTGAAACCAGTTTGCATGAAATGGGGATCTTTTCACAACATTTTCTATTGTTTTCATTGTAATGCATGATTGGGATAACTTTTTCCTTTTGTCTTTTCTTTGGTATTCTTTCTTGCTTTGTCCTTATTTGTGACCCCTATTCCTATCATCAGAACAAATTGTAATATGGACAAAATGTAATCAGCATTTACAGGGTAATAAACACATTTACACTGGAATTGGAATATAAATCTTGTGCCTTATTTCTATTGTATGTGTTTCGCTGTTTTGTGAAATTGTCCTATGATTGTCTGCGTAATCATTTTTAGTATGAAGGTAATACTTACCTTACTTGGCATATGTATGAGACGCTGTCAGTTATTCAATTGTTTCATGTTGTGACTTGAGCTACTTGGCAAATAGTGATGAAAATCAGGCATTTTTTACTAAAAAACTCCCATCTTTATAAACATGAACATCTTGAAAGATATTGTCAGTTGCGTAAAGAAACGTGATTATCTATATGTGTTATTCGGCAAACTTTAGACACATATATGTAGTGATCCTGAGTTTGTTATTTTCATTGATTGAAAAGAGGTGGTTGTTTTAAGTGCTTTCCAGCCAAGTGCATGACAAATTTTCCCATTTTTGTATTCAAACAAGTTCTAAATATTGTGACATTGACACCTTGTACAATTAAGGATTGACTGTAAAAATTTTTCAGTCTATGAAGAAATAACCTCAATCACATGGTGCACACTAAAGAACCCACATAGTGTGTTATTTGAAAGTGTGCACCATGTGCATTGAGGTTATTTCGAATAGACTGAAAACAAAATTACTGTTAATCCTTATAATTTAATTCCAATGGTTGTTTTGACGTCTAAAACGTCAGGATTCCCTTTAATGACGTCATAGTAGAAAGGAAAATTTAGTCTATGATATGATAGATGAAAAAATTTGACCAATCAGATGATGTGTTACATCCAATATTAAATTATCTATGTATAATGTACAAAAAATATATTAATAACTTATTAAAATGTATATAATCATAGTTTTTTATCAGAATTTCGAAGGACAAAAGCAAGTTATAAAACATCAGTCGTTCGGCTTGTACATGTATCTTTGACATCAACATATCTTTTATATATGAAATTACTAATAATATATTGAAAAAGGGGTAGCACCTCACCATGATAATGCAGAGGTCACATAGCAGAAAAGAAACAATATTACCCTAACGACGGATAAGATTTTTTTTCTCAAAAACGGCTATGCTTGATTGACCTCTAAGTTTACAAGTAAGTAACTTCCTCAGAATGTGGTCAAATAAAACTTTGGCCATTACTTTTGTAGTAAACTATCTGTGTAAGAATTCTAGCTAAATATGTATCACATTCAGAGGGAATAAAAAATCTTAGTTTACTTTGAAAGTGAAAACAAAGATATACCTATGTCGGTATGCATCACACAGACAAAAATCCCCATCAGTTTTGTATGAATTAGGGTTAATTTACAGAGAATATCATTACAATTGGAACATTCTATATTTTCTATTGCCCAGGCATGAATCATGATGCACCAATAGAAACTGATCAGTTTTCTATATTAACCATCATCAGTAACAGTCCTAACCTCAACTTCAAAAATTTAAATTATAAAAAAGCAATGTCAGCAATAAAGTCATAATTGGTCTTTAAAGGATAGATAAATCCTGATTAGATAAGTTTTGCTCGAGGTAGTATTAGAGACAGCACTGCCTTTTGATACTTCAAGTCAGTACATATACTATTTGCTTTTGCGGCAAATCATATAATTTATGTTGAAAATTCGGAAATAATTGTCACGCCCTTGTAAAGCATAACAGTTACTTCAGTTACCATCTGCCAAATAAGAATATCATAAAGTGAACTGTAAACATATGTCACAGAATATATATTTCAGAACTTGACTTTAAGAAGGAGTTAGAACTTGAGCAGAAGAGACAACAGATTCAAAGGGAGTTAAAACAACTTGGTGGCTTAGAGGAAAGAGAAAACATCACTATAGAGCGAAAAGTAAATAGATTCCAAAATGACTACATATTATAGTATTTAATGAACAAATCCATATATGTGCTACTTTGTTGGAAAGTATACATGTTTTTATTTTTGAAATTTTATTTAGAATACAATAACTAGAAAGTTAAGTACGACTCTTCATTTAAACCAAACCGCCTCAGTGGTCTTGTGGTAGCTTGCTCGCCTCGAGTGCGGAAGGTCGCGGGTTCGATCCCAGGCTGGGTCAAACCAAAGACATTAAAATTGGTATTTTTTTGTACTGACAAAGCATTGTTCCAGCTGGGATTTAAGGTCAGAGGGGCATTTATTGAGGATAAGGGACACTGATCTGAAAATGACAAACAAGATCAAGTCAACTTTTAAGAAATATCAATTATTCACTTATCTAATTCACTTTTAAGATTTCTATTAGGTTCTTTGCAATTAATTCAATATTCTTTATGTTGTATTTAAAAAGTGATTTGTTGTATTTTATATAATACATATTGAATAGTGGAGCACTGAAAGGGCAGAGGGGTGCATTTAAAAAGGATTGGGGTTCTGCTCCCCTCTATTTTTAGCTAGCTGGAACACTGCAATGACAGGTTGTGTTACAGGATATTTTGTCTTGTCTACTACAAATATTGGATTAGGCAAGACAAAAATATACTACTATTTCACAGCTGTGTCAATAAGGACAAATACCTTATATCTTGAACTTATAATAACCACAATATAGAAATAGCTCTTATAACGACACCATGTCAGCCAATCATTTTCACATGCCATTGATGTTGCCATGGTTGCATGATCAGGTTAGGTATTCAGGATGAGGTCTGATTGTCATGGCAGTTCAACAGTAATTGGTTGCAGAATTAATGAAACACTGCACTTGTTAGATTGTGTTCTATAATTGTAATGAAAAAGATTGTCTTTTTTGTCTCAGATAATAAAAAATTTTCTTCCTGAAATTGAGAGAAAAGATTATATTAATGGAACTTGCTTCATATTTGTCTTTTATATCATATTTTATTCTGATGTCATATAGTAATGAAAATAAGTTTTGATTACAGTCAAACCTGTCTTATTAGGGTCTTCAAGGGAAATGCCTAAAAAGGTCACATAAGACAGTGGGTCTCTTATACAGGGTAATGATCTGGATTCATTTGCAGTCACATTATTGCACCGATACAGTTCATGCATATTTACATGTATTTCATTAAAAATTCAAAATAAAGGCTAACATTGGGGTCTCTCAACCAGGAAATCTACTATGTTTGTTTACATTGTTCAAAAGACAATGAGTTAAGCAATTTTACAAGCGGGTCTTCCAGAATCTAACAATTTTAATGCGTCTGCTTGCTGATTGAGTGTTGGGACCTTTCACTTTTGAGTCACCATTTTTGAAACTAAGGTAAATTGTCATCATATTTCATTTATTCTCGTAAAGACAAAGTTATACGGAGTTTGCAGAACATCTAAAATTAGAAAATTAATCATCCTATTACATAATAATGAGACCATCTGGAAATTCCAAAACATTAAAAATTGTACTTCGAAACAAATATTTTGGATGATTGTAACAAACTTGACATCAGAAAGTTGTTTATTAAGAATTGGAGTGGTTGTATGGACCAACAAAAAAAAATACACAGTCGTCAGTAATATTACACACAAAGTCACTTAAAACAGTTAAAAAACACAGCAGAAATCTTGAAATTAGTCGGATAAGACAGAAGTCACTGTATAGAGTGGGTTGCTAAGGCAGGTTTGACTATATTGTCACTTAACATGACTTTTAAGTGAATAGAACCCTATATTTTACTGATTAAATAGACATCACTATTTCACAGTTAGAATTAATCAAGATGTTTTAGTGAAATAAATAAAACGCTGTTTTAGTCAGTGAAATAATGGAACATTATGGCCTACCATCATTTCTTTACATATATTGCGGAGTAGTTGCGTAAAAACATAATTATTCATTTAATCTTAGAAGTCTATTGTAATTTTTCAGGTATCAGTTATTGTGTCATTTAGCCAAATTTGGGTTTTAATATTTGCATTTATTTAGCATATTTTTTGTTTGTTTGCAGTCACAAAAAAAAAATATAGCATGCTAATAATTGATAAAGATATAGAAGTAAAAAGTAGAGATAGTATAAAAAAACTAGTATAAAGTATGTTTTGTGTCTGTTCACAGGTTAGCAGTAGTGATGAAAGTAGCCCAGAACGTTCTCAAAGTCAACGGAAGAAGAAATCTCCAAAGTAATTATTTATATTGATTTTATATAATGAAAGCAAGTACATTAGTTCCTGTTAATACTTATTCATTTGCAATTTATTGTAAATTAAAAATACCAACTGCCTTTTAAAATGTAGGGTTCCTGTATAACATGTTATGATAGGTTTTATTGGTAATTTCTTATCATCCTGGTATTTTTATACCATTTATTAGCTCACTTGGCCCAAAGGGCCATTTGAGCTTATGCCATCACTTGGCATCTGTCGTCGTCTGTTGTGTCTGTTGTCAGCGGCGTTGTCGTTGTAAACTATTTGAAGAATCTTCTCCTGAAACTATTGGGCAAAATACCTTCAAACTTTAACTTAATGTTCCTGAGGGTATCTAGTTTATAAACTATATCTGATGTTTTAATCTATCAACAAACATGGCCACTGTTGCTAAAATTAGAACATAGGGGTCAAATGCAGTTTTTGGCTTGTATCTCAAAAACCAAAGCATTTAGAGCAAAACTGACGGTAAAAATGTTCAACAGGTCAAGATCTACCAGCCATGAAATTTTCAGATGAATCGGACAACCCTTTGTTGGGTTATTGCCCCTGAATTGTTAATTTTAAGGAAATTTTGCAGTTTTAGGTTGTTATCTTGAATATAATAATAGATAAAGACAAACTGTTTTTGCCCTTGAAAGATTATTTACATGTGAACAGAAAATAATGGTCTGACATTGTCACAGATGTTTAGGGCCTTACTTGAAATAAATTAAATGGTAGCTGTACAAGTAAAATGGAGCATCAAGGGTCAAGGTCATTGAAAAATTCCATAGCAACCGATGCAATATTCCCTAGCAACAGATGAAAAAGTCCCTAGCAACCATATATATTTGGGTTAAGGACCTTATAATTTACCTGTACAAGTCAAAAAGAAAGGTCAAAGGTCAAGGTCATTGAAAAAGTCCATAGCAACCGATGAAAAGTCCCTAGCAACCATATATATTTGGGTTCATGACATTACAGTTTACCTGTTCAAGTCAAAATGGAAGGTCAAGAGTCAGTGCCATTGAAAAAGTCCCTATCAACCATATATATTTGGGTTCAGGACACTACAATTTACCTCTTGAAGTCAAAATTGAAGGTCAAAAGTCAATGCCATTGAAAAAGTCCATAGCAACCGATGAAAAAGTCTTAGCAACCATATCTGTTTGGGTTCAGGATTCTATATTTTAGCTGTACAGGTCAATATTAAGGAGAAAATTGTGATGGTATACATTAAATTGCAAAAATAATCATTTAATTTCTTAATTATAATTATTTATGCAATAAATATGTTCCTGTCATTATTCATGTTGATTATTCTATTAATGTATAGTTTACTATACCCATAAGTTAATAAGGACACAACAGGGTGTCAATATGGACGTGTTTATTTAAGAATACCCTTGATCTACCTGTAAAGCACCCCAGTGAAGCCATAAACAATTAAACAAATAAATAATACTTATCTCTGATTGTAACATGTTCAGCAGGTAACAGACTGTTTGGTTTAACTTCTAGAACAATGTGCAATGTTATACTGGGGCCTCGGTGGCCGATTTGTCTACTTGTTTGTCAAGACTAGTATTGATCACTAGCCTGTCAACGCTGAGGTTGTGAGTTTGAATCTCACCTGTGGCGGGTTGTGTTCAACTCCGATCTTGATTGACGAGAATTGCAAATTTTCCTACCAAAGGTCGGTGGTTCTCTCCGGGTACTCCAGCTTCCTCCACCAATAAAAACTGAAGTAGCCAAATGTGCTGAATTGGTGTAAAACCCCAACTAAACAAAAAAAAAACAAAGCAGTGTTATACCTGCAAGTCATTTTGAAAATTTATCCCCTTAACATGTCACTTTTGATTCGACTTTTGTTGTTTTAAGACTCCACACACATTGATTTTAGCTCCACCTATAAAAAGATGGCTGACCTCCACAGCTCTGAGATTAAATTATTTTTTGATCTGTGATCAATAACTTATTGAATTGATTAATACAACACACCAAAACCTTCTTATCTTGGGGTAATGATTACCATATAGAATTATTTGCTAAAAATTACACATTAAACTTGTATTTCATGTTGTCTGCTTATCATTCAAGTTTTACATGAATTGTCATGGCCAGAACTAGTGCACCATTATTGAAAAGAAATCAGCAGGTGATACAAAGTGCAACAAATTTTGGCTGCCACTACTAAAAAATCTGTCAAGTTACTGTAGTAACTGATGGATGGATGATTATTGTTTAACGTCCAGTGACAACCAGGTGCATATCAGGACGAGAACATGTTGATATGATAATGAATATGATCCCTGCTCAATCAGATTTTTAATGTGCTAGCTCACAAGGTAATTGTCCGCAGGAAGACATATCACCTCACTCGGACACATTATACTGACTCCGAGCTGACCAGTCTTTGCTCTTACTCTTAGATGCCGCGTGCTTGGCGGAGAAGCAGCAAATACAAATTTTAATGTCTTTGGTTTGACCCGGCCGGGGATCGAAGCCACGACCTTCTGCACTCGGGGCGTGCACACTACCACAAGACCACCGAGGCGGTTCTGTAGTAACTGAAGAATGTATGGAATACTGGATACTTCAAATTTTCAGCATAACATGATAATTGTGTAAATCTCTTGCTGATGATTTTATATTGTAATTTCAGCAAGAAGAAGGAGAAGAAAAAACATAAGGTCAAGTCACCCAGTAAAATTAAAGTGATGACACCAAGTCCTGAGAAAAAAATTAAAAAGTAAGTTACCTCTGTTACCCCAAAATTCTTTGTAGGTAACAGTTTGCACTATTTTTTATCCAGTAGTATTGTCTCAATGATGTTGATCAATTATTCCCCCCCCCCACCCCTTAAAAAAGCTTGATTAAAGAGGTACATTGAGTCCATTTTACTACATTGATTTGACATGTCAAATTAAAAGAAAGAAGTTTATTTTGATATTTGTAAACTTAAATTGCAAAATCGCCAAAACCGTATCTAGGAATTGCTCATATAAATGGAGTTATGAATTAGATACAAGTTCTAAAGTACATATAACAACAAATCTTTCAATATTTATGTCTAGATAATTTAAAAAAAAACCAAGGAGAGCAACATAATGGATAAGTGTTGGGATTCATTTATTATATAAAAATTGAAAAGTTTATCATATTGATTTTGTAAATTCACAAGAATAGTTTTGAGAAATTTAAGGATTTTGTCATATTTAAACTTAATTTTATTTGTATCGTATCTAATTATATTCAAGGCTTGAAGACCAAGATAAGGATACAGGTCCTAAGAAAAAACACAAAAAGAAGAAATCACTTGATAGAAAAATAACAGAACTGGAAGAGGAGGAAGTAAAACCAAAAAAATCGAAACACAAAGGATCAAAGGTTAAATCTGCAGAACAGAAACCAAGACTGAGTTTTCAGTCAGAGGAGGATGAAGAAGATACTATTGTTGTCAAGAAAAATAGACAAAGAACACCATCTGAGTCACCATCAAGGTCATTTTCAAGGTCAAGGTCAAGATCATGGTCCCAAGATTTACCAAGGCAACAGTCTGATGAAAGTAGGTCACCGTCACCTGTGCAAAGAAGATCAAGGAAAGCACATAGAGGGTATGAAGAGGACATTGAACAAAGTGTATCACCAGAACCTCGTCATCCAGATAGAAGGGCAAGGTCATCCTCATATGAGAGTCAAGAGGAACACTCTTCAAAAAGAAAAGGAAAGAAGGATTCAAAAAAAGGTAAACATAAGCAAGAACCACAGTATCAGTCAGAATCAGAGGAGTCTGATTACAGTAGGGAAAGATCATCCAAAGTAGACAAAAAGAAACACAAGAAGGGAAGAGGAGACTGGAGCCCAGATAGTCACACTCGAGAAGCAGAGTCAAGGTCAAGGGAACAAAGAAAAACGTCATCTACTGAGTATAGAGAGCACAAATCACAGAAAGATCATGATAAACACAGTCCGGTCAACAGAGATCGTAGAAGATCAGCTACACCAGTGAGTCGCCATAGTCATATGGATTCACGTCGTGAGATGTCTCCAGTGTCACCGAGATCTGGATCTGCATACCATAGAGATCGAAGGATGACACCCCCTCCAGACAGAAGAGAACTGGAGGATCGATATGACAAACGAGACAGAGGGAAGGACGATCCAAGACATGGTGGTCGTTTTCCTTCTCAGGACAGAAGGTATGGCAAGATACATCCTGGAGATAGACCTGAGTTAGACCGGGGTCCAGATAGGTAAGTCCTAAGACGTAAAAACCAGGCAGTAAATATTCCAAAATACTTTAGTTTAAACATTTTCCGTTTTATTGACTTGAAGGGCTTTTTATCCACCGTCTCCATACTGGATACCCTTATATGGCAAAAAAGTTATTGAAAGTGATGTAGAATCCAAACAAAACATAAAATGTTTAACTGTTGTTAATAAAAAAAGCTGGAAAACATCAGATTTCCAAAATTATTTTCCAAATTTGTAGGAAATTAATTCAGATTGTTTTAACAATGACCACAGTAATAATTAATATTTAACATTTATTACTTTTTTTTGTAATTTTACATTTTTACAGTGTACCGGTATACAATAATTACAGACATGGAGACAGAAGAGATATTCATGATGATCGCTTTGTGGCTCCACCAAGAGGAGAACCACCACCTAGAGGGCGTTATGATGACAGTAGACGCTACTATGACCAGCGAGGAAGGCCAGAAAGTTTTGACAGGGATAGAGACCGGTACGAAAGGGATCGCTATGGTCAGAGAATGGAACCTCGAGGACCTCCACCAAGAGACCACAGAGATAGAGGGGATCCACATATTGACCCTAGACCTGACCCCAGGTATCCTGAAGGTACAAAATTTAATAGTAATTTATAATATACAGATATGATCATTTATTCTTACAAAACTGTTATTGTACATTTTGATCAAAACATTTTTATACATTTAAATTTAAGTTCATTATAACACAAAATTTTATTGCACCACAGTCATTTATACACTATGAAATCACCATTCTAATCCTTAAATGTCTGTTGCAGTCAGAAAATGTAAAAAATATGTGTCATATCCAGATCAAACTAAATCAAAATATTTGACAAAAAAAAGACCAATTTAATGCTTTTATGCATTTAAACTTTTAATTAATTGGTTCTCCTCAACAATGTATTTTATTTCATTATTTTTTTTTAGCTCACCTGACCAAAGGCCATATGAGCTTTTGTCATCACTTGGCAATCGTCGTCCGTCTGTTAACTTTTCACATTTTAATCTTCTCTTGATTCTGATTGGCTAATATAAAAAAATCTTTTCCTCTGAAATCGCTTGGCCAAATGGAACGAAACTTGACAGGAAGCATCTACAGGAGGTTCTTTACATAGTTTCCTCATTTTGTCCTGATCGGGCAACAAAGATGGCCTTCATGGGCAATTCTTGTTTCTCATTGGTTGAAACAATTTTTTTATGGAACTGCTCGGCCTTAACTGTCATCCAACTTCTCAGGAAGCATCTGTGGAAAGTCTTTTATGAAAAGAATTTTTTTCATCCTGATTGGATGAGAAGCATGGCTGCCATGGGCAATTCTTGTTTCCGATTGATATAAAGAAATAATTAGATACACCAAGTTTAATGTTAAATTCTTATAGCGGATTCAAAACAAAGACAATAAAAAATCTGCAGTTTATCATTTTTGTTTTTATTAGTCAAAAGGACGAAAACAAGAACACCTGTATCGATTGTATTCAGCCATTAAACTTGTGGGATTACAGTGGAATGTACTATTTCTATGTATATGAGATACATGGCAATACATTGAGATTGCCTATGAAAAAAACCTGTATTGCATCACATGGCCCTGGCCTTCAGGTGGCCCTATATTTCCTATATTTCTTTTTAAATCCCTATCTTTTTGAAACTGCTCTATAATCCCTATATTTTGCCATAAAATTACCCTTTTCCCTATATTAGCCCTATAAATTAGAATTAATTGGTCGAAAATTAAAATGTATTTTTTTTTGCGTTCCCCTCCTTTGAAAACCTTCAAGAGTATCGTAAATACAATGTACCTGTAGATATGATCAAATCTAGTACTTGAATATTTCTAAGAAACTCACTGTCTTCTTTTTATCATTTCATGTGCACATCAATCAAGTCTTGGTGATTGACTGCCACAACAGGATGCCAAGGCAATTTTGAAAAGGGAAGAAGTAGAGAGATACATATCACTATAATTTCCCTATGGAGTATTAAATTTGTCCTATTATACCCTATTTTTCAAGAAATTCTGCCCTATTTATGGACCAAAAACCACTTGAAGACCTGATGGCCATATGGACAAATCAGAATGACTGTTTTGTAAAGCATTATTTAATTTGTAATTTCAACCATTCACATCCATTCAAAGTTTTGTTTGTTGAATTTTTTTTGTATTAAATCGTGTGAATAATTCTTTTGCTAAGCTTGTTGGCAGTTCAGTGTACCTATTTATATGATTATTGGGATTGTAGTTGTACAAATTTTTCATTTCAGCCAGTGTTTTTGTTGACCGTGGTCCACCACCTCCAGATTTTAGGGATCCTGGATGGGAACGATGGCAAGGTAAAAGATCAGTTTTCACACTATAAAAGTTTATATAATCTGTAAAGGCTATTTCCTTGTAATATTCAGCTTTTATACCCAGAGGCAAAAGGAACTAGGATTCATGGTAGTGAAAATTCAGAAATATATATGATTTTCAATTAATGCAAAACATTTGACAAAGTGATAGAATATTAATGAAAACTTTCATTTCTAATATTTGACCTACCGTAATTACTCTAATTATTGGACACTAAAATACACCTATTTTTTAGGAAAATTGAAAAAGTGTCGAAAAAATAGAGTTTTCGTATATCCGTCCACATCGTTGTCATTTTTTTACTTCATATGATCGACCTGGTCAATGTACTTTAAGAATATGCAATCAAAATAATGGTTCATACTTGCGGTATTGTTATTTGATTTTGCTTTCATGATTTATCTTTTTGTACCTTTAAGTTAACTGAATGTTGAAGACGAAAACAGTAGCAAACTTCAAACGACCCGCCATGTTGTTGACTAATATGTGGACATCTCACAAATTATTTTTACGATCTGGATTTGGAGCATCTCACAAATGATTTTTACAACACATATTACATCTGTAGTCTCATCGTCTTTTTAGAACATATTATAACTATTACATTTAAATGTCTTATAAACAATGATAAGAGGATCTGTTATGTAAAAACATTATTCATTTCATTTCAAATTTTTATACGACCGCAAAATTTTTGCGGTCGTATATTGGTATGACGTTGGCGTCGTCGTCGTCGTCGTCCGTCGGAGTCTGTAGACATTTGGTTTTCGCACTATAACTTTAGTATAAGTTAATAGAAATCTATGAAATTTAAACACAAGGTTTATGACCACAAAAGGAAGGTTGGGATTGATTTTGGGAGTTTTGGTCCCAACAGTTTAAGAATTAGGGGCCAAAAAAGGGCCCAATAAGCATTTTTCTTGGTTTTCGCACAATAACTCTAGTATAAGTAAATAGAAATCTATGAAATTTTAACACAAGGTTTATGACCATTTTTTGGAGTTTTGATCCCAACAGTTTAGGAATTAGGGGCTAAAAAAGGGCCCAAATAAGCATTTTTCTTGGTTTTTGCACAATAACTTTAGTATAAGTAAATAGAAATGTATGATATTATCTTGGTGGGCTAAGGGAGGTAATCCAAACACATTTAATTTTTTTCTCATTTCATATTTCATAAATTAAAAAGGAAATTTCAAATTTCTTTTAGCAAAAAAAGGGGGGTTACAATAAATTTTATTGTTTTTTGGTTTTTATACGACCGCAAAATTTTTGCGGTCGTATATTGGTATGACGTTGGCGTCGTCGTCGTCGTCGTCCGTCGTCCGTCGGAGTCTGTAGACATTTGGTTTTCGCACTATAAATGTAGTATAAGTTAATAGAAATCTACGAAATTTAAACACAAGGTTTATGACCACAAAAGGAAGGTTGGGATTGTTTTTGGGAGTTTTGGTCCCAAAAGTTTAAGAATTAGGGGCCAAAAAAGGGTCCAATAAGCATTTTTCTTGGTTTTCGCACAATAAGTCTAGTATAAGTAAATAGAAATCTATGAAATTTTAACACAAGGTTTATGATCATTTTTTGGAGTTTTGATCCCAACAGTTTAGGAATTAGGGGCTAAAAAAGGGCCCAAATAAGCATTTTTCTTGGTTTTTGCACAATAACTGTAGTATAAATAAATAGAAATCTATGATATTAGCTTGGTGGGCTAAGGAAGGTAATCCAAACACATTCCAAACACATTTAAAGTAAAATATTGTGTATGATTCAATTATGTATAAAGAAATGTTGATTGTTTTTGGGGTGATTTATAGCTGTCAATTTATTTTTAGAACTTACTATGAATTAATATTAATTTTAGCCATATGTCATTTTTTATTTTAAGACTTCAATGATGTATTTAAATGTTTAATTATGTTTGCAAACTTCATGATAATTTTGAATAGGGATTATGACATTATCTTGAGGGAAAGATTTTTTTTTTTTGAAAAAGGGAAAGTGGGGGGGGGGGGGGGGGTGTCAAAATTTATGGGGTAAATATTAAATTGGCGGGGGGTGGGGAAAATTTTTTTCTCATTTCAGATTTGTACTTAGTTTTGTTATTATGGGCCCAGTTTTCAAGTTGGTTCAAATTGGGGACCAAAATTAAAGATAAAAAAGGGGTAATTTTTTTTTTTTGGGGGGGGGGGGGGGGTGGGGCATTTATCCACAGCATATTGTATTGCACAAGAAGAAAAAAGTTGAATATAAATTCAAATCATATGACCAATTCTAAGTTTTTTGATTTCACTTATTCTGTGTCATAAACCTATTATGTGTCAAATATTTCAATAAATTTTCAATTGCACAGTATTGTGTAATAGCAAGAAATTGATATGTGTGCCCTGTTATCAAAACTTTATTATTAACAAATTCCATTGGAAATTTGCCAATATAAAATGTGCTGATGAAGCTTTTTTGTTTATCTTATCTAAACTGCTTTTAATATGTATATTTAAAATTTGCCATCCATGACTATGATGTCATTTTCTATTTTAATATGTTATGGTGTATTTAAATGGGCTGTTATGGTTGCATAGTATAAAGAAAGGGGGGGGGGGTTGAAAATAAAATTTGGGGGGAGGGGGGGTAAATGAGAAATTGGGGAGGGGGTAATTTTTTCTCATTTCATATTTCATAAATTAAAAAGAAAATTTCAGATTTTTTTTAGCAAAAAAAAGGGGGAGGGTTACAATAAATTTTATTGTTTTTTGTTTTTTTTTTTGGGAGGGGGGTCAATGTGCAACTTCATAGTGTATTGCACAAAAGCTAAAAAAAGGGGTAAATTATTATTTTTTTTTTTTTTTGGGGGGGGGGGGCAATTCTCCACAGCATATTGTATTACACAAAAGCAAAAAATTGAATATAAATTCAAATCATATGACCAATTTTAAGTTCTTTGATTTCAGTTCTGTGCCAGAAACCTATTATGTGTCAAATATTTGAAGAAATTTTCAATTACACAGTATTGCGCAATAGCAAGAAATTGATATGTGTGCCCAATTTTAAATTTTAAATTGGTTATTTCTGATTTATATATAAAAACAAATAATACTGATATGGTTTGAATAGGTAAATTAAAAATTTTTAAGTTCTTAGACAACATTCATTCTGTGTCAGAAACCTATGCTGTGTCAAATATTTATTCACAATCCAAATTCAGTATTGTATCAAGCTTGAATGTTGTGTTCATAATTGCCCCAACTATTCAGGGTTCAACATCTGCGGTCGTATCTAGCTGCGCCCAGCGGAGCATTTTATTTTTTTTGGGAGGGGGGGGGGGTCAATGTGCAACTTCATAGTGTATTGCACAAAAGCTAAAAAAGGGGTAAATTATTTATTTTTTTTTGGGGGGGGGGGAATTTTCAATTGCACAGTATTGCACAATAGCAAGAAATCTTCAATTGCACAGTATTGCGCAATAGCAAGAAATTGATATGTGTGCCCAATTTTAAATTTTAAATTGGTTATTTCTGATTTATATATAAAAACAAATAATACTGATATTGTTTGAATAGGTAAATTAAAAAATTTTAAGTTCTTAGACCACATTAATTCTGTGTCAGAAACCTATGCTGTGTCAAATATTTATTCACAATCCAAATTCAGTCTCGTTGGGGGGGTTGTCAGGTCATAATACGGAAAGCCTGACCGCGGACCATAGTGGGTAACGTGTTTGGAGAATGCCACACTCCCTGCACGATAAAGACCCCTTCTGTAGTTTTCGAAAAAGAGTAGGCTGATGGCCGCTACAGGAGGCTAAATTATCCGACCCTATCCAACCATCCTCCTTTTACAGTGGCAGTCAAAATTGGTTCCCCTTTGTGTCCCATCCCACCCCTAATTGAATTGTTTGATAAATTGAACTGGTTCTCGTCATGAAGATGCATGAAATATTTGCCACTGGACGTTAAGCAACAATCAATCAATCAACCAAATTCAGTGCTGTATCAAGCTTGAATGTTGTGTCCATACTTGCCCCAACTGTTCAGGGTTCGACCTCTGCGGTCGTATCAAGCTGCGCCCAGCGGAGCATTTTATTTAAATTAATTTCTCTGAGAAACACGAATACGCAATTCCGTTCCGAACTCGTTTCGGATTTCTTTTCAAAAGTAAACTTCCAGGTAGGAAAAATTCAATAAAATTTACTTAAAAATCGATCTTGTTTCAATCAAATTTATTAAGATAGATAGTTTAAATGGTTTAGAAAGACGAAATAAACACTCGATGAGGACTGAAAGTAATTAACTTACCTAAGAAGTGAAAATTTCTGTCACCACCTGAGAACAACGATCGTAACTTTGACAATTTTGAAATCGTCGAAAAAATAGAGTTTTCTGAAAATTCAATTTTCCTTGAATTTTCAAAAGTGTCCAATAATTAGGCCGTCCAATAATTAGGGTTATTACGGTATTTTGTAATCGATACTCATTTTAGTCAGTTTTCAAGGATTCACCAAAATAAATGAGCACATTTATTTCCAAACATAAAGTACTTTATTACATATATAATATATATTTGACATCTTTACCTTCTATTTAGGACCAGAGGAGCCTTATCCGAGGGGCAAAGGGTACAATCCTGATGATAGATTCAGAGGAAACCAGAGAGGTTCGTTTTTAGCAAAATTTTAGGATAAAAGTTGTTTTTATGCCCCTGTGATGAACAGTGGGGGGGGTTGGGGGCATATTAATTTACCCTTGTACAGGGTTCTCGCTAAGGCGCGTACATGCGTCCTGGACGTGCTAAAATTGGACTGGACACGTCATTCTTCAAACTCATGCGTCCCTAATCAGCTGCATCTGAAGACTGTTATTTTGATTAAAAATCTCGAGCCGCCATTTTTTTGGTTTTCTTGGAGATCAAAAGGGGGAAAGGGAAAGAAACGACAAAAAGTAAGCTAAAAAATGGCGGCAATCGGAATTCTCGTGATTTTTCATTGGGCACAGTGTTTATTACCAACCGGTAACAATCTGTAGACCTCATTTAAAAATAAATTTAGTGGATTTTGACTTATCTATGCACAAATGGAAATATTGTTAATATTGATTATTAAGGTGTTCAAACAAGGTCAATGGGAGGATTTTAAGAGTATGTTTGAGAAAAAATAATAGTAAAGATTATAGATAAATAAATATTACAAAATAAAATGGCAATAATAAATAATTTGTGTCAAAAGGTGCAAAGATTTTTGCTCATATCTGTAACAGAAATTTTCTTCCAAGTTCGGAGCACCACTGCATAAGTCCAATTTTTTTTTTTGAAATTTCAAATTATATTCGTCAGTATTTTTAAGGCAGTGCATGGTTTTAATTAAACTTTAACAATAGTACAATAGGCCTACCATGGTCAAAATCATGCAGGAGTGTACGTTAAAAAAGTGGCGATGAGTCCTGGGACTCATCAAAATCAGCTGGGACTCACCATTCTGAAAAATGATGAGTCCCAGGACTCATCATGAAAAATTCTTAGTGAGAACCCTGCCCTTGTATTTCACCGCTACAGTCCTCTTGTTTAGTACAGCAACACTTGGGTCGCTATGACCTACATTTCATGCTTTAGTGACTTTGGTTAAGTTTTGTGTTTAGGTTCATTTCTCAGAAACCTATACTAATGTATCAATGATATTTCACCACTACAAGCCTCTTGTATAGTACAACGTAGTTCAGCAACACTTGGGTTGCTATGACCTACATTTCATGCTTCTGTGACTTTGGTTAAGTTTTGCGTTTAGGTTCATTTCTCAGAAACCTATAGTAATATATCAATGATATTTCACCACTACAGTCCTCTTGTATAGTACAACGCAGTTCAACAGCCCCTATATTTTTTTTAGCGCGGGGCATCCATGTTTTATAGACACATTTTCTAGTTTTCAAATATTCTCAAAATGACAGGTAGTTGGACTAAGTCATTTTTTTCGTACTGTCTGCATAATGGAAACATGGTTTGTCTGGCTAACTCCTCCTACAGTTTTAGAGCTACAGCTTTAATATTTTGTAGGATGTTTATACACATAATGAAGGTGTGCATGTCCACAGGATTTTGATTTTTGTCTAATATTCTAATTTTTTTCGTACTAGCTGCATTGTTTATAATTTCGTATGGTCAGGTGGGGGCATCATTTGTGTCTTTCAGACACACTTCATTTTTTAAAAATCACTCCTAACTATCACTCCTAATTTGTCCATAATTATCAAGTGCAGGCAGGGGCATACATCTTTTCTAGTTTTTCAATATTATTGATCCAATATAGAGGCAAGATGTGTACAGATTAACAGTTATAGCGTTATTGATAATTGAAAACAGTACAGATCCTGTCTCTAAAACAATATTTTTCCTTGTTCCTTGAGTCAAGACATGTTGAATAGAAAATGTGGGCTAATGGGCCACAAAACAATCTCTCAAGATTCTGACAACCTTCGAACATGTTTAGTTTGAAATACAACAAAAATTGTTTTAGGAAAACATATGTATTATACTGATTCAATAAATTCAGGTTTTAAGAAAAATGGAAGAGCTAGAGGTAGAGGCAGAGGTAAACTTTAGGGAATTTTATTAGCTCACCTGGTCAAAGGCCATGTGAGCTTTTGTCATCACTTGGCGTCCGTCGTCTTTTAACTTTTCACATTTTAATCTTCTCCTCTGAAACCACTGGGCCAAATAAAATTAAATTTGGCAGGAAGCATCTATGTAAGGTCCTTAATAAAGTTTGCTCATTTCGTCCCGATTGGACAACAAACGTGGCCACCATGGGCAATTGTTGTTTTTGATTGGCTGAGTCTTCAAAAATCTTCTCCTCTGGCCAAATGAAACAAAACTTGATAGGAAGCATCTATGGGAGGTTCTGTACAAAGTATTTTTATTTTGTCCTGATATAAAGAAATCTTCTCTGAAACCGCTTGGCCAAATGAAACAATACTTGACAAGAAGCATCTGTGGGAGGTTTTTTACAAAATTTTTTCGTTTTGTCCAGATCATGCAACAAACATGGCCACCATGGGCAATTCTTGTTTTTGCCAGGTGAGCGATACAGGCTCAGCCCTCTGAACCTCTAGTTTGTTTTACACGAGGGGCTGTGTATGGGTTGCTAATGACAAAATATTGTTTACATCTTTATGTTTACACTATAGTGGCAACACTTAAATCAGTGTCAAATCTTGTCAATATTTAAAGGCAACATCCATATGGCCATGAAAAAAAATAGTGTGTTTCTCAAGCCTTTTTTTAAAATTTTGTGCGGGCCAGCATTTTTTTTTTTTTTTTTTTGCTTGGTGGTATGCATGATCTGTGAATCCCTTATTCATTGTTATTACATGTGATATTTTCCTTGAAAAAAAAATGTTTGTTGTTTCTCCCAGGTGCAGGCACTTTGGGTTACACAGGTTAACTACCATGTTTTGATTTTGTCGTTCAAATGTACTTCCACACCCACAACAACGTTGTTAGACATATTTTTCAAAGAAGATAAGGGTAGATAACTATAATTGATCACGGTAATATGTTTTACAGATTTTTGAACGAAACAAATAACCCTCGTTCTGAAAATAATGGAAAAAAATGCCGACCCGCAACAGTTTTACAGAGAAAATTGAGAAACATACAATTTTTTTTTTCATGACCTAATTAAGGTGAAACAGATAAGGATAATACATACAGATCTGAAGTTCAAACATTTCAGTTTTATGAACCTGATGTTTTAAAATTTTGAAATATATGTATTTTTATGCCCGGCTGGTGAAAGGAGCAGGGCATATAGTGTTTTGGTCTGTGTGGCCGTCCATCTGTACATTCCGCTTTAGATTAAAGTTGAGATTGAAGGTAGTTTAATGGGAAGTACTCAGTTGAATTAGATGTCATATCAACATGAAATACATTCAGATGGGATCTATTCTAAATTTATATCAAAGGGGTGGTGTGACAACAATGTCATGATTGACTGATCATGATTTATGTGTTTGGAAGTGGGGCACAGTGTCCCATTGGACATATATATGTTTAATCAAGTTTTCTTAATGTGAAGCTTAAGTTTGTTGACATTCATTTTGAGCATTGTTTTGATCTTTGATTATAGTTTCTAAAATACCCAGGGCCCAGTTACATTGGTTGCTCTATCAGTTACATGTAATTAAAAGAATTAAATAAATGGCCTTATTTGACTCCGATCTAAATTGACAAGGATTGTGAAATGGCCAAATGTGCTGAAAATGGCGCAAAACACCAACTAAACAAAAATATATGGCCTTATTAGAAAGTGAATAAGGCATTGAAAGAGAAAAATGTAATAATATTTTGACATTTTGAATATATATATATAACTAGACATTGAACCCGCGCGAGCACGGGAAAATAAGCATTTTTTTTTTTTGGTGGCCATATTGACTTTAAAAAGTTATTACGGCCATGTCATTCATGGAACTCAATATGGATGTTGTAGCAGGCTTTCTATAAACTTTCCTGTCAAGTAGGTAGTATCAACTGATAGTTTCATGTCTATATATACTGTAGTATTCCAGCAATGGATGGTCATGCAAACTTTAACCAAAGTCAATGAAGCGTGAAATTTAGGTCAACGTGACCCAATTGTCATATGGCTGTTCGTTACTACCGAAGATGTATCCACTGATGAAGTAGACTGTGTGCCACGTAGAATTACCAAAATGAACCTTAAGGTTCCCTCAAAGTCAAAATCTATGATGAAAAGATAACCACACAAATTGTCAATATTTTTATTGTTACAATTAATTCTGAACTGGAACTTGATGAAAAGCTTTCATTAAATACACATTTCATAATGCATTACCTTTTTCCTTCAGAATAGATATGAAAATTAAATTGTAGATGTAAACATTTCCTTAGAGACGGATGAATTTTTCAAAAGATGCCGTGAGTAAGGTAGAGCATATTTTTGGAAAATAATTGTTCCAATTGTTTCATTGTCGTCATGGATAGGGCAAGCGAGGATTAATTTCACAAATATATCCAATAATCAGACGATAATAGCATTTTTAGTGTGTGGCTGCGTGTGCTGTCCACGTTTATAAAGATGTCCGAGATAAATTTCGTCATTAATGCTAAAGATTACCATTTGTTAAAAATATTTTTATCTAGGAAATTGTATGGTAGAGATATATTTAGACAGGTCACATGACAAATAATGTAAAAATAGATAATGGTTGGTATTATCACTTTGTGCAAGGTAAACATCCGAGCAATCCAAAAAACAACTAAGTTAGGAATTTCTCTGAACTTTACCTTACTTCTTCATAATCTTCAAAGTTCATAACCTTTACAGTTAGGAGAAATTGCGTTATTGTAGAAAAACAATCCTGAATACATGAAGCGGAAACATCCCACTCGAAGGAGAATTTTTTTAATTTGTTTTATTCTTCTTCCGTAATTTCAAACAAAAATAATATTACATTTAAAATATGTGCATACTTGTTTATTTAAATCAACGTGTTAAAAGTATGGATTCGAGAACCTTCTTAGGGATATGTTGGGAGAATTCATATCGGATCAAATCCGATAATAACCTTTATAATCTGAACCATACATCATTTATTTTGAACCACGCGTTTTGCCGCCTATTCGGCTAATTCGTAAATTTAGTATTATAGATATGTATTTGTGGGACATTTATTTTAAGAAAAAACCAAGATCAGGCAAAAGTTCTTACCTCAATTTTACCAGATAAGATTATAGTTATTTAAATTTGTTTTATTTTTCTTTGAAAGAGCAAAATAATAATAAAAAAAGGAATACTATTTATCATAGTAGAATATTTGAAATAGTTGAAGTAGTTTTATGTAAATTCTTAGTTAATCATTCTAATCTACTTTTATAAGGCAATAGATTTGACATACCACCTCCACTGCCGCCCGAGAGACAGAGTAGACGCGGAGACTGGGAGAGGCGAGGAGAATTTTTTGTTCCAGAAAGGCGTGATTGGGTAGATAGAAGAGATGAACACAGAGATTTTCCAAGAGAGGATGAACGGCGAAATGATCGTCAAGATGGAAAAGGCATCAACAGGTAGAAATACGTGATAATACCATATACATGTAATTGATTAATATATATAGACCAAGCACTTCTGTTATTTTATATCTCTCTTTAATATAAAAACATAAAGTATCATAAGTGCATAGTCTTTGCATATTTAAATTAACACAATATTTACAGAAACTAAAATTAGCAATGGGGCATTTTTTCATGGATCATCAACAAATCTGTTACCTTGGTTTCATTTACTTTTATGTTTTTTGTGAAAGAGGAAAAATTTATTGTTTCAAGATTACTAAAATTTCTGGTTTGCATTCTTAACTGGATTCTCCAATGGAAAACATTCCAGTGACTAGTTAAAATTTTTAAAATTTGGATTTTGATATTTATTTCTTTTTCGGAAGAAACAATGTGAATAACTAGAAATATGTAGTGTAATGTGAATGTATATTTGATGATCTGTTAAAATATTGTAAGGTTGAGACAGGTTACAGTTAAAGTAGTATGTAATGTTATACAAGAAGCATAGCCAAAAATTCCATGCCAGTTAATATATGAATTGGCATTAACTCAAAGAATAAGTAGAATTACATAAGGTTATTCTGTGTATTTATTTACAGCTTCAATTGGTGGTAAGCAAAATATTTTTAAAATGGGTTTCCATCTGAATAAAAAAAAGATACTCCCATTTGTTGTCCCCAATAGTGTACTGTATAGTCATTTGTTTACATGTATGTATATTGAAGGAAGGGTAAAAAAATCATTTGAAATATGCTGTTGTCTGTTTTATTGAGAATGGGAAGAAATTGTTGGGCTAACTTTGCATGATATTTTAAGCTGTGGTGGTAGGATAATACATTGGTGTCTAAATGTTAGACCATGTTGGATTGGGAAAACCTTTGCATGAATTACAATGTATGTGTATTGTAAGTATTTTACATATGAATTGAATTTAATTTTCAGATAAGAAAGGCACTCATGGTTAAAAAACTGTCGTCAAGTTAAAAGATTCTCAAAAATATTTTTCTCTTTCCTGAATTGAGTTGGAAATTATACATTTTGTTAGCTTTATTTCTAAACAGAACTATGTTAGGTGTTTTGTATTCTTTTTCAGTTTTTATGTTTACATTCTAATTTTTTGCTTTTTTACAATCTACAAACAAAAAATGCCGATGTCACTTTCAGAGAATTTTTTTGTGTAGTTTTGAAGACTCAAAGCAGTCATAATGCTTTAGATTGTATAAAAGTTAATTGATCAAACTCATGTAAATGTTTAACATTTAAGTTATCAAACTCTTTTAAATGTAATATTTTCTTAACAGGTATGACAGATCTGACAGAAGAAATGATGATCGTGATCGATCTAGAGACCCAAGAGAACGTTACAATGATATTAACAGGGGTGACCCAAGAGAAGGAAGCATGGACAGACATGATAGGCGAGATGCAGAATCTTATAAGAGTCGTGAGTTCTCCTCGGACAGGATGCGTGATGTTGAAAAAGATGCTCAGAAAAAAGACAGGAAGGTGTCAGAACCAAGAGAGGCAGATCGACCTGAACGGAAAGAAAATGTTGAAAAAGACAGGAAAGAAATTGTTGAAAAGGTTTCTGAGGTCAAGGAAAAAGAGAAAGAAAAGATAGAAAAGATTAAAGAAACTGAAGATAAGGAGGGAAAGAAGAAAAAAGAGGAAGGTGATCCAAAGAAACCTGGTGACAAAGAAAAGAAGAAAAGAACAAAGGCAGAGAAAAAAGCTAGAAAGGAAGAAAAATTGAAAGCAAAACAGAAAAAACTTGAAGAAAAACTAGCAAAAGAAAAATTAAAGGGAGAGTCTGAAAAAGAACCAGTAGCAAGAGAGGAAGACATTATAAAAGATTCTAAAGGAACTCCAGATGCAGAAAGAAAAACTGAATCTAGGTATTGTTTGCTCATATGGCAAAAAATAGTATTAAAATTTCCAGTGTTCATAATAATAGGAAATTTGAACAGATTTCTAAATGAAAATTTTGAATATTTTTAAAAATAGCATGAAATTTAAAAGAGATAAAAAAATTACTAAAATTGCATCACAGTTAATGATTTAAAAAAAAACAGTATGATAATTAATACAAAAAGTTTTAACTTAAAAAAAAAATCAATGATGAAATGTTAACATTCATATGATTCCCTCTAATGTAATACATGTACAAGAAAAACATACATATTCACATGTGATAGCAGAATTCAGGAAAATGCCATATTTCCAGACACTGGTTATTTTTGTATCAGTACTGGATGAGTGCCCATACTTGCCAGGTACCAAATTTCACAACTTGCTATTTCTGCACTAAGGTTTTATAGATTTTTATGAAAGTTCTGGTTCCATAGATTGTAAAATATGTGTTTGTTATAAGCATTTTTTAGATCACCTGTCCTAAAAGCACATGTGAGCTTTTGCCATCACTTGGCATCCGTCGTTAACTTTTTCTCTGAAACCACAGAACCAATTACAGCCATACTTAGTCTGAATGATCCTTAGGGTATCTAGAATAAACTTTGTGTTTTATTTTCTTGTCCGTCGAGAAACATGGCCACCATGGCTAAAATACATGTAGAACATAGGGGGGTAAACTGCAGTTTTTGGCTTATATTTCAAAAACAAAAGCATTTAGAGCCAAACTGATTGGGTAAAAATGTTCATCAGGTCAAGATCTACCTGCTATGAAATTTTCAGACAAATCGGTCAACCCTTTGTTGGGTTATTGCCCCTGAATTATTAATTTTAAGGAAATTTTGCAGTTTTAGGTTGTTATCGTGAATATAATTATAGATAAAGACAATCTATAAACAACAAAAGTGTTCAGCAAAGTAAGACCTACAAATAAGTATCATCAATTGACCCCTTATAGGAGTTTTTGCCCTTTAAAGACAATTTTTCACGTTTTTTTCGTTATCTTTGTGAACTTTTAAAAATATTCTCCTCTGAAACTACAGAATCAATTTCAGCAAAACTTAGGCTAAAAGATCCTGAGGGTATCTAATATAAATTTTGTTTTATTTTCTTGTCCATATGGAAACATGGCTGTCCTGGCTAAAAATAGAACACAGGTGAAAATGCACCTTTTGGCTCATATCTTGAAAACTAAAGCAGTTAGGACAAAACTTACAATAGTAAAAATGTTTATGAGGTCCAGATCTACCTGACATGAAATTTTCAGACGAATTGGTCAACCCATTTTTGGGTTATTCTCCCAGAATTGTTAATTTTAAGGAAATTTTGCATTACCTGTACAAGTCAAAAAGAATGATCAAGGGTCATGCTCATTGAAAAAGTCCATAGCAACCAATAAAAAGTCCCTAGCAACCATATATATTTGGGTTAAGGACCCTACAATTTACCTGTTCAAGTCAAAATGGAAGGTCAAGAGTCAATGCCATTCAAAAAGTCCATAGCAACAGATGAAAAATTCCCTAGCAACCATATCTATTTGGGTTCAAGATTCTATATTTTAGCTGTATAGGTCAATATTAAGGAGAAAATTGCGACGGTATACATTAAATATCAAAAATAATCATTGATGCAAGATCTACCTGTACACAAAAGATAACAGGTGAGTGATTCAGGTTCTTGGGAGCCTCTTGTTTTATTTCTCATGAAGGCCTTCATCAATCCAATAGTATTAGAAAAAATTTAAAGGATATTTTGCCCTTTATTTTCAATCAACACCTTTTGTCAGGAAAGATAACTCAGGTATATGGGAGACAACTCCAATATCTGCAAGTAGTGAATAGGTATTTTTCTGATTCAATTTTCTGGAAATTTATGTCCAGCTTATACTATAGTATTTACATTTGTAACAGGAAAAGAATATTAAGTGGAGAAAAAAGCAAATCCCTTTCACCATCACCAACATCAAAACGTGTCAAAGATGGATCACCAGCTACGTCTGTTAATAGTAGACATAGTTTAGGAGCCAGAGATAGGTCAAGGACAAAAGAGGAACCAGAGGTCAGAAATGAAAGGTCAAGACCAAAAAGTGCTGAATTTGAAAAAGATGATGTGAGTGTAAGGTCACATGGGTCAGACAGAAGACTTGATAAAAAACAGAAGGAAATCAGTGTAAGTCCATTTATCTTGTATAATGTGTCAGCAAATATTTTAAAGATCTTTATTAGATTATTAAAAATTCCGAAATTACTGCATCCATAAATTATTATGAATCTTTCACAAAAGTCAATAAATGAAAATCCTTTAACATTGATCTATTGCATGAGTTGTACATATAGAATATTACAATCAAAAATTAAAATGGCAGTTGTAAATATGTTGTGTTTGTAGTATTTTTGTGTTAATGAAAATATCACTTTTATTCTTTGAGTTTGACCATGATAATATAGTTAGGATTCATTTTTGAACAGATGACGCTCCAGTTAATTTAAATCATCTTTCTAAAACAGAATCAGAGCATAACATACATAGTTATTATGTACATATAAAAATGTATATAATTGAAATTGCTAAATGTGATAAATTTAAGTGAAAACTATAAAACACTGCTTGCAGGTGCGTTTGGTGGTGCTACCAGCCTTCATCATTATATTATATTATTAAAAAAAAACATGCCGATGAAGACCAGTAGCATGAATGAAAGCAATATTTTTGTATATATATATTTCCGCTTTTGGAAGTCTAGATTTGTCCATTACGTTCCTGTATTGTAATAGTATCATTTCTGCTCTGTTTCCCCTGTTGTCAAAATAATGTCTGAATATTTGGTCTTTCCCCTGCTGTCAAAATCATGTCTGAATATTTGGTCTTTCCCCTGCTGTCAAAATCACGTCTGAATATTTGGTCTTTCCCTTGCTGTCAAAATCACGTCTGAATATTTGGTCTTCCCCCTGCTGTCAAAATCACGTCTGAATATTTGGTCTTTCCCTTGCTGTCAAAATCACGTCGGAATATTTGGTCTTTCCCCTGCTGTCAAAATCATGTCTGAATATTTGGTCTTAATCCCCGGTTTCTTCATCTAAAAATTACTTTTTCTTTTGTCCAGAGAAAAGATTTGTTTCACTAACCTAAGTTAGGTTTAATTAAAGTTTTATTTGTTTTCCAGCCTGCTGCACCAGTTTCACTTCCAGAGGACCTTAAAGAACAGAAGAAAAAGAAAAGGTCAAGGTCACCATCAGGAGAAGAGGAATATAAGAGGAGAAGAACAGGAGAGGAGAGAGACAGAGGTATCAACCAAATAAGAAGACAAATCTAAAGAAAATAATTCACAGATTCTCATACTCTTTTGTCCCTATATTTGCCATAACCAACATTCATTGAAATATTTCTGCTGTTCACAGTCAAAATTTTGCTTTGTGCTATAATAAAGGCATTTATCCTGCAATCAAGCCATTTCCGGTCTAATAAAAGGGGTAGAATAAACTGTCGTTGAATTTCAACTTCAAACTTAATTTTAAGGCATTTTACGCATCTAAAGGGGATTGCAAGATAAAGACAAGACAAAGTCATTGTCGGAAAATATAAAATTTATTTGGGCTTGCTGCAAAACATAGGGAAGAGGCTCACTAAAGCTCACCTTTTCTCATGCTTCTAAAGCTCGAGTTGACTCTTCTTGTTTTAAACTAATGAGCAGCAAGACCATACTTGGGATAAATCTTTGTATGCAGTGGTATCTGTAGATATAATTTTTTATATTCTTCCACATGTTTTGAATTGAAATGTATATTTTTGAAGCCAGTGTGTTTATTGAAATTTTTAATTTAAATGAGAGCATCGTTTTGGTAATATTTTATGTTTCAAATTTTAGTCAGAAAACTAAGAGGAAGTGTGGACGAAGAAGGAGGAAGGTTCAGTGATTTTACAGATGATTCTACCGATGATATACTGAACCAAGCTGAACCGCAGCAGGTATGTAAGGGCTATTCCAGAAAAAATGGTATGGGGGGGTTGGAAGGCATTTTTTTTCAGCACCCACTACCCATACAATTTAAAATAAAATTTCCTTATGCTTCCTTTAGAATTTTTTTCCAGACCCCCGACCACCCATACAATTTTATATAAAGTGCCTTCCAACCCCCCCATACATTTTTTTCCGGAATAGCCCTAACACATTCTACAGATGGTATACTGAACCAAGCTGAACCCAGCAGGTATGTTACACATTCTACAGATGACATACTGAACCAAGCTGAACCCCAGCAGGTATGTTATACATTCTACAGATGATATACTGAACCAAGCTGAACCCAGCAGGTATGTTACACATTCTACAGATGATATACTGAACCAAGCTGAACCCAGCAGGTATGTTACACATTCTACAGATGACATACTGAACCAAGCTGAACCCCAGCAGGTATGTTACACATTCTACAGATGACATACTGAACCAAGCTGAACCCCAGCAGGTATGTTACACATTCTACAGATGACATACTGAACCAAGCTGGATCCCAGCAGGAATGTTATACATTCTACAGATGATATACTGAACCAAGCTGAACCCCAGCAGGTATGTTACACATTCTGCAGAGCAAATGATATAATTAATCACATAGAACCCAATCAGGTGTGTACACATTCCTCAGATGAAACTCTTTAATCAAGCAGAACCCCATCAGACACATAGGATATACTCAATTTAGCTGAATTCCAGTACATATGTTTTACATTTTGTTTCTTCTATCAGTTTATACCTTTTCTGACAAGTTGATTAGTTTTTGTCTCACCTGTGATGAAAGTTGCGGAAGGCGAGACATATGTGTTCCTTTTCTGGTGGCGGCTGTGTCAACAATTGTTATGTTTTCTGCTTAAGTTACTTTGATAGCACTACTTGTGATAGATCAATATTTTCATGGTCCAGTGACTTTCAATTAATTAGCAATTTTCAATTCTATGTTATCTGCTTAGGTTAGTTTGATAGGAACTACTTGTGATAGATCTATGATATTTTCTATAAAGTTGCATTACTATCAGTACATCTCAGTTTGACGACCCCCTAGGTCATGGTCCAGCGATTTTCAATTTATTAGCAATGTTGCTCTCCATCAGATTGTCTGTTTTGGAATTTTCTGCTGAAAGGCGAGACATATCTCTGTGTTAACCGATTATGTTGATATATAATGAGTTTTCTTGTTTGTTATGTTGAGTTTGTTGAAATTTGATCATTAAATAAAAATGTAAAAAAATGTTGCATGTTACATGTATGTGTTACAAACTGCATTATTTGTCTAAGCATATGAAGCATGTTCACAAAGAAAGAAAATAATTTTATTTAGGCGGGTTCTGCTATTCCTGAACATGTTTACCGTGAAGGTGGCAGACGACGGAGAAGTAGGAGTAGGAGTAGTTACAGCAGCAGACAGAGTCATCATGATACCAAAGTTCATAGGTCAGAGAGTAGCAGATACAGAGACAGAAGATCAAGGTCAAGGTCAAAACACAGAAGTGGAGAAAGAGATAGGAGAAGTAGAGGAGATCCTGAGAGAGACAAAGATAGAGAAGACAGACGAGACAGGGGAAGGGATCGTAATAGGGACAGAGATCGAAATGAGGCTAGGTTTGTAATTGAGACCTGCACTGTGAGAGATTAACTTCTTTTGAGATACCTGTAATAGGTGTTTTAACTCAACATATTCTATAAAAGATTTAAGATCAAAAGTCCTGAAAGAGATTTTCAATTCAAGTTCCAAAAATAGTTCTTTCCCATATAAGTCTACAAGAATTATCATTCAGGTTAACAAGAACTTGTGACCACTTTAAATGAGATCTTGTTAAAAGTCAAATATAACAACAGTTAAAATCACAGTTGCATAAAAATGGTTGTTAAAAATACTTGGAATCTCCTCTGTACTATTGAATCATGTCTTTGAGAAAGGTGATGATGGGGGGGGGGGGGGGGCTTCTGGTGAGAAATCAGTATCTTCTTTTTGTGAAAAATTGATTCTTAATTTATTGCTATTAGCGATCGCTATAAGAGCATGTGCATTTTTTACATATGGGTCATTTAGAAAAGTCTTTGTTTAATGGGGCAGCCATATTGTGCTATAACAAAGGCTAGAAAAAGTTTCGTTCGCCGGAAACGAAAGTAAGGGAAATGATTTGCTTCAAATTTTAATTTTAGAGTCAGAATCGTGATACCGGAAATGAGTTTCTGGAAATTGCTGTGCTCGCATCATGGCCAGGCCAACAGCATATTAAATTCCAATCACTAACATAGTTTTCCCAGTTGATCAAAAATTTATGAAGCTCTACTAGGGTCAAAACAATATAGGGAAATGTCAACATGATTTCATGAAATTATATATAAATCAGTCCATTCCAAGTATTTGTCGTTGTCTCCTTTATTAATACATACAATAATATAAATTTTATAGACCCAGGTCAGGATCAGAAGGGGGTAAAGAAGAGATAGATATTAAATCAGAAGTCAAGGCAGAAGATGTTAAATCAGAAACTAAGGATGATTCAGCAGGAGGTTAGTCGTATAACCAAATTTTTATGATGCAATCAAAAACCATTGGATATGGTCACAAACTAACGGTTTGCCAAATATGGTAATAATTAGTAATATGTATGTCTTTTGTGTATTAAAATTTCTTTAGAAAAATTATCCTTCCAGAAGTAACATTTTTATAAATTGTTTTGGTGTTGAATGCTTTTACTGGTGAAAAATAACAAAATTTCAAAAATTGTTACGATAAATCATATACGGTCTGAAATTTGTAAGGTATGTGATGTATCATGACATTTTTTACATGTTTGCTTTTTGCAACTATCCAAGGGTTAATAAAAAATACTGATCTTTTGGAATAATTGATAAAAGGTCTTTACATGGAAAGTATAGTTCATTGAAGAAAATTTGATAGACATGAGATATACACGATGTTGACATGATTTACCGTATTTGGTAAAACGATGGTTTGTGACCATGTCTGATGGTTTTTTATCGTATCATAATAATTCGGTTGTACGGTGTGTTAGTGTCAACAAACTATCAGACTTGCACATATTGGTTAATAATTTGATTAGCAGTTAGAATGCATCAGAATTCTAACCTAATCATTGTACATGTAAATGTTTTATTGGCATTCCCAAAGTAAGATTTCATTTTCTAACTTTATTTCAGATTATTACGTTTAAGATATATTTTATAGAATTAGAGGTCCTTTGATTTTTAAATGGTTTTCATTTTGAAGTTTTATACCTATTTTGTTTAATTGGCCAAAAGGAGACTAATTTTCCTCATAATTAAACTGAAAAATTTCAGTTCTGTCAGTCACAAACCTGGCAAATAGCCTGCATTATGTTGTCAGCATAAGAGAGGAACCTACTTCAATACACATTAAATTTTTATCTTCATTATATAATGGGCCTCGGTGGCTGAGTGGTCTAGGTAGTTCGTCATGACTACTAATGATCACTAGCCTGTCAACAATGAGGTTGTGAGTTTGAATCTCACTTGTGGCGGGGTGGGTTCGACTCCGATCTTAATTGACAAAGATTGCCAATTTTGTATCGAAGGTCGGTGATTCTCTCCGGATACTCCGGCTTCCTCCATAATAAAAACTGGCCGCCGTGAAATAACCAGATGCGCTGAAAACGGCGTAAAACGTTAATCAAACAAGCAATCATTATATTAAGAAGATATTTTTTGCCCTCTTTCCAAAGCCTTAAGAAGTATAGAATTGTATGTGTTACTTTAGAATACTTTTTTGTTCCGTAAATGGCTGTTTTTGGTGGGAGATGCCCCATGGAAGATCTTTGCATATGCATGGATCTCCCACAGTTGTGACGTCAAGAGATCTTTTGACTAATCAGGCATAACTTTATTTAACTTCGTCCACTGTGCTCAATGAATTTACCTCAGTACAGGAAACCTAAAAATCGATTTATGGAAGAAATAAGTATATTATACCTGTTCAAAAGTGAAGACCTGGAAAATCTTCAACTCATTTTTAAAATTCAGCATCTTTCCCCTCATTCTGTTGCACTCAAATAAATAAAGACATGAATTTGTAAAACATGTTGAACATTTTCCAGTCTTCATTTTGAACTCATGTAAGAATCTTTTATTCTTTTTCAGAATCAGAAGATGATCTGTCATTAGATTCTATCTCCAGCGATGAAGAATTTGAGGCTGACCAAGAGAAGAAACATAGTATGTTTTACAACACCTGGAGATGTATACAAATTTAGATTTGGATTCAAGATGTTGTTATTTTTATTTGGTTACTGCATTTGATTTAGATCTAGACTGAAGATGTTAATAACTGAAAATTCATTTTAGAAAGTCCTGTTATTAGTATAGGAGTGTATGGCAGGTGGCCGGCTCTGCAGTTGGGCAGGACAGAATTTGATAACTCAAAACACATTCTTTTTTTTAGGGGAGGGGGGTAGTTGTGTTATTGTTGATCGCACATAAGTATTTATAATTATGAAAATAACACTTTTCAGAATTTTTTCATTAATGTAGAAGCATGTTATGTATTTTGATAATGAAAGGATCTGAGATATGCATCAATGAGATAACATCCCTTGAGAATGAATGTTAAAAGATTAATAATATCAGAGGGGTGTCATGTGATTTTCACAAGGAGTATCAGCTGACACCACATGACAAGTGCTAAATGGTGCCCCGAGGAAATATTGGTGTCAAAAACTCAACAAAAGTCACAAAGTATCTCAGTTAAATATTACAGTATTTCATATAAAAAACTTTTCAGGTATTGATGCTCTTGAAATAGATTGGGCAAGTCTACAGCAAGATGTCCGACCCAAACCGCCAGTGACTGGATCTGCTTTGAACAGATACAAAGCCAGTAATATATTTGCACAGATTGGTGTGTGTAAAGAATATGCAGGGGAAGAATTATTCAATAAAATACAGAATATCTGTAAAGAGAATGAGACAGGTTAGATATTTATATATGGGTGTGATAAAAAATTCCCCCAAAACGTCACCTGAATGAAGTACAAATTTATTTTGCACAGAGTTAAGATTACCATAAAAGGCTTGTTAAAAATACCTTGTAGCATGTGCTGTTTACTATCTACGGTTTCGTCAAGATTTAGTTACTCACCTGTCAAATATTTTACTACGAGAAGGCATTACGTTGAACAGCTGAACAGAAAATAGTAAACAGCATGTACGAATACATGTATAAATCTTTTATGGTAAATGCTAATCTCCAATAAAATTTAACTTCAGCACATTGGTTGACATTTTGCAGCTATTTTTTGCTTCATAATAATACAAGTGGCCATAAGAAGTTCAACCATAACTCATTTGAAACTTAAAGAATTAACAGCTGTATGAAGATGAGGATTTTCATGAATAAATTTTAAGAAAAGTTTTATTTGGTGCAACATATTGGTAAGAAGAGACAAAATTTGATGCACCATAAAACATTTAAATAATATTTTATGTATAAAATTTTGTTTATTTTCTTAAAATAAAATCAAAGGCGACGTATAGAACTTGTATAAAATATAAAGTCAAACCTGTGTATAAACGGCATCTAAGGGACCAATGAAAGGTGTCCTTTATGAGCAGGTGCCCTTTATGTAGAAGTTAATTTTACAATCTTTGTAGTGGCCTCAGTGGCCGAGTGATCTCATGACTACTAATGATCACTAGCCTGTCATCACTGAGGTTGTGAGTTCGAATCTCGCCTGTGGCCGGATGTGTTCGACTCCGATCTTAATTAACAAGGATTGCTAGTTTTCCTACCAAAGGTTGGGTTCTCTTCGGGTTCTGCCAACAATAAACTGGCAATGCGAAATACCCAAATGTGATGAAAATGGCGTAAAACCCCAACTAAACAAATACAATCTGTACATAACACTTTTTCACAGTGCCCAGTGTTGACAGAGGTTTGCTATATAGAGGTACCATTTAAAGCAGGTTTGACTGTATCTGCATGAATGATTTTAATGAACACAGAAAATTATATTTTATTAAAATTTTATATTTTAGGATCTACAGACCTGATTTTCTTCCACTTTAAAGTGGAATTCCACTTTTGGAAGTCCGGATTTTTCCGTTACGGTTCCTTTATTATACATAGTAAAATGGCTGCCGAAGTGTGATTTCCGCTCTGTTTTCCCTGTTGTCAAAATCACGTCTGGATTTACTCATTCAGAAAAATAAGGACCACTCTGCAAAATTTAACAGAGGAGAACTACAGAAATTTAAACATGGTAAACTGTAGAAACTAAACTATACAATTTTGTATGTATTTATTTCAGATGAAAATGAACAAGTTGTAAAGACAGAAGATGTTAAACCAGAAAATAAATTTAAATTCGAAAGTGACATTGCTGTTTTCCATTCCTCCATAACGAGCAAAAAAAGAGACAGACAAAATTTATTACGGAATATAGGACCATTTAGGCGAGCCTTATGTGCTAGAAGGGACTTAGAAATCAGACGTCAGCTTTGTAAAGTTGACAAGGTATGGTAAACACTTTATATTATCTTAACATTTACTTTTTTTTGGGGAGTGGGAACAATTGTCATTTATATGATCAGCATAGGTTTGTGAATTTTCTGGATAAGCTGAGATATGTTTTTAGCAAGGAAAAGGGAAGTGACACTAATATCCTTTTCTGTTGTTAATGTTGCGGAAATGAATAAACAACGATCTATTCAAATAAAATTGACTGGAATTTTTATGCAGAATATAAAAAATAAAATTGTTTTCTTTTCTGTTTGACAGAAATTTCAATTTAAAAAAATTTAATGTTTGGAAATTGTTTCTTGGAGACAATGTTTTCTCAGAAAAAATGCTCCTTGTGAATGAATTAAAATATTCTCCTTTGTCTATTTCTTCACCAATGCCTAACAGTATATTTCTGATGTTTGTCAGAAATTATTAATAAACAACAAAAAGCAAAATGGATGACAGGAAAGGTCAACAATAACATACGAATCAATCAAAGCAACCCAACTGACAGAAATAACACAAAACACAAACATAAAAACATTAGTTTATATACTACATTCAATTTGATTTGACTTTTTCAGAGTATGGATACAGTTCATTCCTATCCAAGTCAAGTTGTAGACCAAGAACTCTATAAACTAAGTGTTCAGTTATTTAGACAATCATGTCCAGACAAACCAAATGTAGAACAGATCAAACAGGAAGTGACTTGTTCATAGATGATTTTTTTGGATCTCATAAAGGAGAAGAGGTGGGGGGGGGGGGGTAATTTTTATGTAATTTGTTTATAATGAATCACAGGTTATTTTGAAAGGCAGTGAATTGTCTATTGTGAAGCATCTAAATTTTAATATTCATTTATAAATACATTGACCATTTCTCGTAAATACATGTAGATACATTTCCTGTTTTTGTTAATTTCTTTTGTTTTCTGTAAAAGAACAATGGAAAAAATTATTGTTTTCTAAATAACAAATTTATAGAATTGTTGTGTATAATCTCTATCATGACCGAAGTGAGACTATTCTTTCAGTCTGTTTGTCATAGAATGTATTATTTTTTTGGATGAAGCTCTTGAAATCTTTAATCTTGAAATTGATGTGACAATGAAATTCTTTATTTGATTTGATAACAAATTGGGTTTTTTTTCCAAGGCATTTTTTCACAGATATTTTTTTTAAAAGGAAAGTGTGTGTGATTCAGATATCTGTATCCATATTCAAAAAAAATCTTCCTAAAGTTATGTTGTTCAATTACAGGAAATTGCTGTTGAAGTATATTTTTTTTCATTTCATGACCTTTCATTATTTTTCATTTAATGTTACTGTTATGTGTGGGTCATTTTTCTTGTCCCAAAACTTTCAGACTAACATCGTTGTATTTAAGATAGATACATATTTTTTCTTGTTCTGTATATTTATATATGTTAACACAAAATATCATTCCATTAAACATTGATAACAAAATTCATGGAAAAGAATACACCAGAATTATAATTTCTTTTCAGTGAAATGGAATATTTTTAACAGAAATATTAAATCATTTAATAAGATGAATTTTTTTTGAAAGACTTTTTATTTTGGTTATTTTTTAATAATTAGTTTGTGATTATTTACATATATGGTCAAATCACCAGCAAATCAATTATTTCCACAGTAAAGAATATTATAAAATTTTATTATTAAAAATATGTTTCAAATTCGGAAGATATGTATTACCCCAGGAGCTAAAAAGTATGATGGCTTTTCAAAATCTAATTGTGATCTGATCTGCAACGAAAACAAGTTTGTGAAAGCAAGAATGGAGACTTGCTTTACTGGGAATGTAAACAAATTTTAAAATTTGATGCAAAATATTTAACCTAAATTTACTTGACTGTAATTTTTGTATACTCCAGTTTTGCTTTGAGAAGGAAGACATATCAGTGTGTCAACAGTTTTCTGTTTGTATACCAAAAGAGAAATGCTGAAATGTTTGAATGTTTTTTTCTTCATGTTTTAAGTTTATTATTGAATGTTAGGGACTTGAATATACATAATTGAATCCTTATACTGGTAAACAAACTCCATACATCATATACTTACTTTCTTCATTTAGTGAACTAACTATAACACCACAAGTCAAATGCTCAATGATTGATTCTCAAAGTAAAATTATTGTTTTGTATTATCATAACGTAGAGAGTATATGACTTAAGAAGTCTTTTAAAACCATGTTAAATCAAGAAAAAAAAGTAAAAAATGAATGTTGTTTGTTCATATTATTTAATGCCAAAACTAAATTGACATAATTAAATTGATAAACAAAATGGATAACAGAAAAGGTCAACATTGACATACCAATCAATCAACATCACCCATGTAGTATCCTACTTAGGCAAAATTTACCAAATTTCATAAATTTAAAATTAATATCACATCATTATACCCCCCACAAACAAAGTTTGGGGGGGTATATAGGAATCACCTTGTCCGTCCGTCCGTCCGTCTGTCCATATATCTTGTAAGCGCAACTCCTCCTAGACCGCCCAATGGATTTCAACAAAACTTTACAGAAAGGAAGTACATCATCCAAAGATGTGCATGAAGAAAAATCTTTGCTTTCCGATATCACACAAGGGAGATAATTCGACTTGTATTTTTTTTTGGCTTATACATTATGTGAACCTCGTAAGCGCAACTCCTCCTAGACCACTCAATGGATTTCAATGAAACTTTACACAAAGGAAGTACATCATCCAAAGATGTGCATGAAGGAAAATTTTTGCTTTCCGATATTACACAAGGGAGATAATTGGACTTCTATTTTATAACTAATACTCTTAATTCTAGATCTGTATTGGTATGTGTTTCAGGTTCGATTTGAAAAAAAAAACAAACCATTTTTGCTGTACCTATACTTCCCAAGTTACATCAGCCATTCGAAACATGAACAGATATATCATGTTTTGGAGTAGTAAAGGCAACCATGAGTATGCTTAACTTGATGCAAATATCTTATGAAACTTTACCCTGGGCAAGGCAAAGCGGGGGGTATCCTTTGTGAGCTTTGCTCACAGTACATCTAGTTTGCTCTTGTTTTATCTCAAATGTGTACCAATTTAGACTAGAACTGTTCATAAATTTGCTATATATGTTCATATCTGTAGGTATAAAGATTTTACTGGCATGCTTAGGTACTTCATGGTGTTAAAATCTCCAAATCTATCAATTGAACATAGATAACGAATGTTATCCCACTTAGTAAATTTCATGGTCATGATTGGCTAATGACACGTCCATAAAAGTCCATATAGCTGGCTGTTGCTAACTCATATACCCAGACGTTGCTACCCATAGAATCCCTGAGCTATCAATGTTGGTTTCCCATGTCAATGTTTAGTTTAAACTTATTTCTTTATAGTGGATTGGGAAACAAGTTATACGAACTTATACTAATCCCTCTCCACTTGGTGGGTGCAAGAGCAGCCCCTGTAGCGGAATTTTAGCCTACTCTTTGTCAACATTTACAGAGGAGTCTTTAACGTGCTAAAGGTGTTGCTCTCCCTTAACACGGGACAGCGATTTTTCGTCCCCATCCGATGGACTAGATCTTTTAGCGGTATCTTCATCGGAAATGGTGATCGATAGGGCATCGCAAATTTGATTCCTGAAATTTTCATCCTGAAAGGGAATCGAGCCAGGGACCTTTGGCTTGGTAGTCCAATGCGCTAACCACTACACCACGGCGCCCTTTTATATTATATTGGCTATGAAAAGTGTGCGACCTATGATGGCATGCCAAAAATACTCCTATCACAGGGGCTTGTTACAATTGACACAGTATGTCATCTGTGACTGATCTGGGCCGGATCAGTAACAGATGACATACTGTGTCAATTGTAACGAGCCCCTGTGCTCCTATTATCAGCTGATTTTAGAAATAAAAAGTACAAAATTCGTCACTTTTAGTTTGCTTCATTTGCACCTATTCATGCCAAATTTCTAGTTTAAGACTAAGGAAGGGGATGATTTTTTTTTATCTACGTTTGTATTGATAGATATGGAGATTTTAACAACATTTAGTACCCTTGTAAATCCTTTGGCTTCTCCTCAGTGCAACTTGGGTACTTCACTGTGTTAAAATCTCCATATCTACAAATAATGTCTCCATCTGTGTTTGGACTGTTTGTTTGGGCATATAAAACTGAACTATTTCCTGCATCCTTTGGTACATTCTTATGTCTTCTTGCATTTAAATTATCAATAGAAAGAGAATTGAACAACCTTCTTTCTGCATCTTGATTTATGTGCTCTTAAAATTCTTTCATTGCTCTTGGTTTTCTGTTGTAGCCTATGGTTTGTTCTCATTGCTCTCGGTGGCCGAGTGGTATGGTAATTCGTCATGACTACTAATGATCACTAGCCTGTCAACACTGAGGTCTCATCTGTGGCGGGGTGTGTTCGACTCCGATCTTGATTGACAGGGATAGCCAATTTTCATACCGAATGTCGGTGGTTCTCTCCGGGTACTCCCGCTTCCTTCACCAATAAAAACTGGCCGCCACGAAAAAGCCAAATGTGCTGAAAACGGCGTAAACTAAACAAACAATCTCATTGCTCTTTGATCTCTGTATTGTTAGTGTTGCTGTTAACTTTGCTATTTCGGCTCGGCTTTGGTCTTTAAACTTTCTCTGGATACTAAAGATATAAATCTCCGTGATGCTACTGCTATCGGCAGTTCTCAGTTCTCTTTCTACTAAATCTGTCCTTTCGATACTTTCAGATGCGTATTTTGTAAATACGAAAAATGAGTAGAGAGGATTAAAGGCTTTTGTTTTGATGCCCATATCTTTTCATGGTTTTGGTTATATAATAAATTCTGTTTTGCTGAAAATTTCTCGGTCTCTCGTTTTTTAGCTCACATGGCCCAAAGGTGAGCTATTGTCATTACTTGTCGTCGTCGTTGTAAAATTTCCTTTAAAGATCTCTGAAACCACTGGGCCAATTGGAACAAAACTTGGCAGCAATGCATGGTCCTTAGGTGGTCCTCTTTCAGAATTATATCCGATGTCCCTGCCCGTCACCCAAGATGGCCACCAGCGCTGAACTTAATTTAACATAGGACCCTATGGAAAATTTACTTAAAGATCTTCTTTTTCGAAACTACTTGGCCAATTACATCAAAACTTGGCAGCAATGGTCCTTATGTGGTTCTCTTTCAGAATTATATCCGATGATCCGACACGTCATTCAGGATAGCCACCAGAGCCAAACATATTTAAACACAGGACCCTATAGGAAATTTACTGAAAGATCTTCTATTTCGAAACCACTTGGCCAACTGGAACAAAACTTGGCAGCTATGGTTCTTAGCGATCCTCTTTCAGAATTATATCTGATGACCCTGTTCACCATCCAAGATTGCAGCCAGAGCGGAACTTAGTTAAACTTAGGACCTTATGGGAAATTTCACTGAACGATCTTGTTTGAAACCAGTGAGCCCATTGGAACTTGACAACAATGTTCCAGGCTGCCAGTCAAGATGAACATAGTCCAGGTGAGCGATACAGGCTCCTGGGAGCCTCTAGTTGTATTTTTGTTGTCCTTATTGCCACTCGGGTCTTCTTGTTCTTGCAGCTTTTATCTGCTTGTATCTCTTCCGTCGTTTCTTTTTCGTTGCCCTACTCACAAATAAGGACTCAACAGTTGAGCTACCAAATGGCTAGGTAAACTCTATTTTACTGGCGAGTAAAGGCCTTAAGAAAACCCATTAGACACCATCAATATTATGATTGATGCTTCTTAAAAAAGTTTTTTTTTCGAGTCTGGAATCTGGTTAATCGTTTTCGGATCTGCCCTTAACGTAATTTGGCAGCGAGTTTCCCTCCGCTAGTATTTGAAAGAATGTTGCATATTTTTTTTTATAGAAGAATAAACTATTCCTTTCCTTTGCGAAATATGTAGAAAGTGTTAAATGAGTAGCAAGAGTAGAATCGGAGCATTAATATTAGCAAGAGGGTATCAATAGCAATGTAGTCGTGAAGCGAAGCCTAACACCAAGGACCGCGACAACAGATGCAAGTAGTGGAGAAACAAAGAGCGGACAGATATTTTATTTCAATAAACTCACAGCTGAGTTTGTGGCATAAACATAAAACTACAAAATAAATGATTTGAAAGGGAAAAACGCAATACATTCAAATGTCACTATTCGATAACCCCTTTTTATAATGACCGTTCAACGACGCGACGAATTGTTTTTCTGTGAGAAAAAATATTACTAGGGACTATGTAACAGAAATATTAGTTTTTCTATATCATTATAGTCAATAAGCATGATAGGGTACAGTCAATGCACAATATGCGCGCATTTCGTTGATTAACGACTTTTCCGTTATGTTCAAAACCTAAGATTTTGAAAGCCAAAACAAAAATCCAAATCATTGAAGAGCAAATTCTAATCGCATGCTTATATAAATTACAAATAAATTAAATATTTATCTTCAACATCAGATGGATATTTAGTAAAATCATATACCTGATCTAGTATTTAAATTTGCAAAAAATTAAAATTACTTTTGGTTTCAAATAATTTTTGTGGAAAAGAAGAGTAAGTTCTATCACATCTTTGTTGTGGTGTTAATTCTTAAATACCATAATATAATTTTTGAAAAATGGTGTTCTATCGATACAAGCTAAACTTGTGTAATTATTTAGGTATTTAAAACTTAATTTTGTGCTGTATAGGTCCCTATAAATGTTTTTGAATTGCAAATAAAAAAATTTGCTTTTCTAACAGATTAAGCGACACAACATCACAAGGATTTCTCAAAGTGCCATTCAGAATTGGACTTTATTTAAAGTAACATTTTCTGGTCTTTCTTTCGCGTTTAAATTTCCTTTACATCAAAGTAACTTCCTAAGAAAGAAAAATAATTGTAGTACATTTTCATATGCAACATTTTCAGGCTTTACTGAAAAATTCATTGGAAAATTATAGTTTTAGATTCGATTGTAAGACGAAGAAACATATGCACGTCCAAATTCTTTACTGAGCAGCAAGACCATATATATAAAAAGCAATATCGAAATAAGGGAGAAAAAAAACTGATAGATGAGAAAAGAAATCAAGCGCAGTATTGGCGGAACTAGATTAGAAGGCAACGAAACCAAGAGTATGAAGAGCGAGGACAGTACAGCAAAAATAGCCGACAAAACATTCAGCAACAAAAAAAGACGGACATGCGAGCGCAACAAAATGCATATGCACTCCTTTCGCTTCTAATTCCAAATCTCCAAGCAACTATGAACGGCGACTGGTCTAACAAATCAGACATAAAGTAAGTCAAAGTCAAAGATTTTATTGATATAAAATCCAAAATCCGGATTGTCATCAACACACAAGCAAAGAACAAACATTAACTAGACTGAGGCAGTCGGAAACGACAGCTATCCCCGCACTCCCCACATTTTGTATCCCTGTGCACCTTTTCAAAATTATACCTTTGAATACAGGCCCAAATTTTGGAAAATTTAAATTCTAAAACCTTATTTGCACATTTGCATACATTGTATGACAATACTGTATAGAAACAAAATGTATAAAATGAAAGAAAACTTTCAGTCACCCACTTATAATACCCAATTTTTATACGACCGCAAAATTTTTGCGGTCGTATATTGGTATGACGTTGGCGTCGTCGTCGTCGTCGTCGTCGTCGTCGTCGTCCGTCGGAGTCTGTAGACATTTGGTTTTCGCACTATAACTTTAGTATAAGTTAATAGAAATCTATGAAATTTAAACACAAGGTTTATGACCACAAAAGGAAGGTTGGGATTGATTTTGGGAGTTTTGGTCCCAACAGTTTAAGAATTAGGGGCCAAAAAAGGGCCCAATAAGCATTTTTCTTGGTTTTCGCACAATAACTCTAGTATAAGTAAATAGAAATCTATGAAATTTTAACACAAGGTTTATGACCATTTTTTGGAGTTTTGATCCCAACAGTTTAGGAATTAGGGGCTAAAAAAGGGCCCAAATAAGCATTTTTCTTGGTTTTTGCACAATAACTTTAGAATAAGTAAATAGAAATGTATGATATTATCTTGGTGGGCTAAGGGAGGTAATCCAAACACATTTAATTTTTTTCTCATTTCATATTTCATAAATTAAAAAGGAAATTTCAAATTTCTTTTAGCAAAAAAAGGGGGGTTACAATAAATTTTATTGTTTTTTGGTTTTTTTTTTGGGAGGGGGGGGGGTCAATGTGCAACTTCATAGTGTATTGCACAAAAGCTAAAAAAGGGGTAAATTATTTATTTTTTTTTGGGGGGGGGAATTTTCAATTGCACAGTATTGCACAATAGCAAGAAATCTTCAATTGCACAGTATTGCGCAATAGCAAGAAATTGATATGTGTGCCCAATTTTAAATTTTAAATTGGTTATTTCTGATTTATATATAAAAACAAATAATACTGATATTGTTTGAATAGGTAAATTAAAAAATTTTAAGTTCTTAGACCACATTAATTCTGTGTCAGAAACCTATGCTGTGTCAAATATTTATTCACAATCCAAATTCAGTCTCGTTGGGGGGGTTGTCAGGTCATAATACGGAAAGCCTGACCGCGGACCATAGTGGGTAACGTGTTTGGAGAATGCCACACTCCCTGCACGCTAAAGACCCCTTCTGTAGTTTTCGAAAAAGAGTAGGCTGATGGCCGCTACAGGAGGCTAAATTATCCGACCCTACCCAACCATCCTCCTTTTACAGTGGCAGTCAAAATTGGTTCCCCTTTGTGTCCCATCCCACCCCTAATTGAATTGTTTGATAAATTGAACTGGTTCTCATCATGAAGATGCATGAAATATTTGCCACTGGACGTTAAGCAACAATCAATCAACCAAATTCAGTGCTGTATCAAGCTTGAATGTTGTGTCCATACTTGCCCCAACTGTTCAGGGTTCGACCTCTGCGGTCGTATCAAGCTGCGCCCAGCGGAGCATTTTATTGAAATTTGAACCCTAAAGTTCCCAATTTTTTAAAATCAAATTCTAAAACCTTATTGCACATCTATATACAGTGTGTGACAATACCTTAAAGAAATTAGATACATAAAATGAAAGAGGAGTTTAGATCACAAGCTTAAATTCTCAATTTTCAAAATTCAACACCTGTGGGCCCCGAGTTCTTAAAATCATAATTCTAAAACCTTATGGGACATCTACATACAGTATGTGACAATACTGTATAGAAATCAAATGCATAAATTATGAAAATGAACGAGGAGTTTAGGTCACAAGCTTAAATTGCCAATTTTCAAAATTCGACCCATGTTGGCCCCAATTTTTGAAAATCAAACTTCGTAAACCTTATTGCGCATCTAAATACAGTATGTGACAATCTTTTATATAAATTAAATACATAAAATGAAAAATGATAGAGGAGTTAACGTCACAAACTTAAATTCACAATTTTCCAAATTCGACCCCTGTGGGCCCCAATTTTTGAAAATCAAAATTCTTAAACCTTGTTGCGCATATAGATACAGTATGTGACAATACTTTACTTTATTAATAGCATATTTCATCTATAGGGGTCAAGCTATATACATGTACAATCACATACAAATCGTAAATAAAATCAATATGACATTAAACGTGGACCTCGTTTTCACAGTTCTAATGATTGCTTTATAAAGTCGCAAACATAAGGAAACAGTTCAAGTTGAGGATTAAGGACTATTTTTAATTTTTCAAATGGCAGTATATGATGCGAGAAGTTAGGATTATTTTGTTTTATTTTGGTAATTAAGATGATCTCTGATAGAATCATTAATTTTGCATTTAAAGAAAAAGTGATATTCGTCTTCAATTACTGAGCATTGTGTATGTTTTGGTACCTACCCATTTCAATTTTTAATATATGGTCGCTCAGACGAAATTTACTACGGTTGTCTATTGATAAAGCTGTTATTTTTTTAAATAAATAGTATGACGCGGTATGTGCGTCATAAATATTTATTTATGCCTAGGCATAAATCATTTATACATAGCCTTAAATGAATTTATGCCGCACATACCGCGTCATATGATATCTGATATGAAAAAATGTATAAATAAATCAGTATATGGTTTTAATCAGAATTTTAACAAATCTCTTAAAGATTATTTTATTACTATGTGGATTGAACAGTTCAAAAATTTAAAAGAGGGAAAACTGCTTACTTATTCTTTTTGTAAAGGAAACTTAAGGTTTGAAGATTATCTCACAGAGGAAAAAACTTACCCAGCTACGTATATCTACACATACACTGGGAACTGAATGTGGTAGGTACCAGGGTACGCTCAGACAAGACAGAATTTGTTCTCGGTGCACATTAGGTGAGGTTGAGGATGAAATTCATTATATGTTGAAATGTAGTAAACACTTACTTGGTAAACCATATTACAAAGTCCTGTAAAAATTTTCACACATTGAATAATAAAGATAAGTTTATTTGGATGGTGAATACTGAAGATCCATCATTACTCAAATATATTTGTACATTTATACATGATACTGGGTGGTAGTCATATTTGGTTTGGATTGTATATGTATACATGTCTGAGGTGGCGTTCCAATTTTGCATAAAATACAGGTAGGATTTTATCCTTTAAGCATAGTCTCTTGGTGTTTTTTGCAATTTTGGAATGTTTCGATATGTGTGCAGGTGCCTTTATTACACCCTCAAATTGTAGTATATTAGAAACTTTGTCTATTGATATGATATATGCCATTATTAACTAGTTGTGTAAAATATGTTATAAATTGGCTATGCAATACTAAATGTCAAGAACTAATAACAAACAAAAAACAGGACCAATACGAGTTTTAGCCTCAATATGGAAATATGAGCCAGAAAAACATGACCAATACGGATTTCAGCCTCAATATGAAAATAAGGCCTAGGCCCAATATGGATTTGTTTACTTCCGCCATGTTTGCAAGCAGATGACAAAAACCTAGAAAATCGATGCAAATAATATTGGGAGGAGACAAAGCTATAATTTATTTCTATAATATTTGCCTGCGTAAGTATTTAAAAAAAATTACTACAAAAACAACTGTAAGAAAAGAAATTTAGCATGTAACATCACACATCCATCAATGACCTGAAGGTAAGAAAGAAAGAATATGAAGATGTGGCCATCGGAAACTTGCCAATGAAGGTATATATTTTTTATTTATAAACAAGTGAACAAAAATATCACAATACTTTTTTTCAATTATTTTGATAAGTCATACATTTTCATAATTTTACACAGCTAGTTAATAAAGGGATCATAGAATGGGCTTTTGTCATATTGGTCCAGTATTATGTCCTCGGACAGGTCGCATTGGGCCTCGGACAGCTGCATTTGGCCTCGGCTTCGCCTCGGCCAAATACCGCTATCCTTGGCCCAATACGACTGTCCTTGGACATAATACAAGACCAATATGAAAAAGCCCATTCAATAACCCTATATTCCTGCATGAACTGGTCATTATAGCATCGACTCTTGGTGTTTCGTGCAGTTTTTTCACTGTTATGTCATTGGCAATATATATATATATATATATGTATATATGTATACTGCAAAATGTATGTGTTTACTGGTAATACTCCTCACCTTGTATATGTATACCGTGAGCAGGTTCTGTAAATTATTTTATTATGTACATACATACTGGTACATATTTAATTGTAAGAGTTATGTGTTGTAGGAGGGAGTTGTCTCCCATTTGTCAATGATTTTGAATATATAAAATTATATGCGTTTTGTAATATGCCCTCCTGGGGCCCTAATTTTGAAATAAAAGTATCTATCTATACAGATGTGCAATAATGTTTTAAAACTTGAATTTAATAAAATTGGGGTCCACAGGGGTCGAAATTTGAATTTAAGCTTGTGACCTGAACTTCTCTTTCATTTGCAATTTATGCATTTTGCTTATATATATAGTTAGTATTGTCCTACACCCGTGTCCTACACTGCATGTATTTGCACAATAAGGATTTAGATTATCGATTTTTAAACTGGGGGCCCACTCAGGTCAAATTTCAAAAATTGAAAGTTTAAGCTTATAAACTGGCATGGTTTCATGTCCGGTTTCATGTTTGATTTCTTTCTGAGACTACTATAACACAGAGATTGGTCACTTCCCGTACTGACCAGTCAAATAGTAATTAATTGTAAGTCGTCGATTACGTGACTCAGGCACGTGACCCGAAGTGTTTGACAAGAAGGACACGATCGGCCGTGGGATCGGGTCATTGAGCAACTCACCCATAACTTACATTCAGATGAACAATCTGTTTTCCGGATATTTCATTTGCAAGCCTTAATAATAAACCTGTGTAATGATGTAAAATTTGGAATTATATGAAATATCATTTTTTTCTGTATCAGTGTTACAATTCCGATGCAGAACTGAGAATCACACAACATGAGATCTGATACTGAGTGATAGGTCAATTTGTATTGTTAATTCAGAGACATATATAACAATAATATATATATTGTTATATATGTCTCTGGTTAATTTAAGAAATTCAGACTATATTTTGTTCCGTTGATAATATATATGCAGTCTATAAATGTGAGAATAATAATTGTATGCAATGAAAGTTTGTAGCCATGTCTACATAAAGAGTTATAGACATATAGAGAAGGGAACCGAAAAAATGGTTTGAAACAGAAAATTTACGTTGGATGATCTGAATGAGAGTCTGGATGGGGGTTCTTTATTTCCTATAATTTCTATGCCATTTTTCTCTATTCTTTAAAGTGTATCACCTAATTATTTTCTTTTCTCTATTCTTTATTTGTCGGTCCATTTTTCTCCATTCTATACTTTTTTGGCCCCTTATTCTCTATTCTATAAAACCCCATCCACACCCTCCTGAATCCTACCACAAGTGCACCGACGATATTTGACAAGGTTTACTACAATAAACATGCATATTGGGCACCCAGCAGTGAAACATACCTTTACAAGTATAGAATAAAACTTTAAAGTTTACTGCAATAAACGGAGCCTCGTGTATCTTGGGCACCCAGCTGTGAAACAAAATGCATCTCCCATGCTTTTGAGACTACCTGTCTTTACAGGTAAAATATTTGTATATTAGATACAATTAACGGACGTGTAGCAAAACAATGTAACTGTAAGATCGATAAGATTAATTACATTCACATTTTCAAGAGTGGCCGCTAATAACAACATGAAACTATTAACAAATTATTAATGATTAAAAACAAAATTTTAATATGAATAGAGATAACTACATTTGAAAGATAAAAACTAGTTTCCTTTTTTTGATTAATTCAATTTTGTTAATTTATTTTTAAAAGAAAAATAATGATATCCGATACTGTTATACAAGGACGTATATTAGTTATACGTCCTTGTGTTATAGCAGTCTCAGTGATTAGGTGGTGATTTATAACATCAATAGGAGTTATCTCCCATACCCCAGGCCTACCCCCTTAAAATAATGTAGCTAACTATACCGGAGACTCAGATAATCCGATAAATCGATAGTGACCAATCTCTGTGTTATAGTAGTCTCAGTTTCTTTATAGAATGATTGCATACTATTTTTGACTATAAGTGGCCCAACCACTTACAGGGGGTGCGGGAATCACTCTCGATTCCGACAGTAAAGATTTCTACAGTAGTATTTTTTGTCGTTCTATTTGACACGACATGAACAGACGTCAATGCTTACGAGCACGAATATCGACTCGAAGGAAGACATTGTTGAAGTTATTTTTTCTACAAAAGACAAGGTTCGTTATCAAACTTATTTTCTCACATTTATAATTGGTAATCAACTTTACCAGATGATCTAAATTAAATAAATGCCATTCCCCATTCCAGGTAAGCTCCAACAAAACATTCGAGTGAAGGGAACGGTAGTTATTTTTCCATAGGGATAATTATACACTTTTTCGAATTTTCACCACTTTTTCACAAAAACCCTGAGCCAACATTCATAGTACTTTCAAAATAGGGGGGCAAGGGGGGGGGGGGGGGTCCAATAACAGCAAAGCAGCAAATTGATTTGGCTTAAAACACTTAACAAGGAATCGAAAGTGATAAAAACAGATAACTGTTATCTGTTATTGCTTTTCATTTACTGTAAATCGAAAATGGCTAATAACAGTTTTAAACATCATTAAAAGTATCCTATGTTGATTTATGTTTAATAACTGATCATAACTAAAATAAGAAAGCAACATTTGAAAGTTGACATGTAGACAATGAATTTACTTAGGTACAGGAAACTTTAAATAGAAATAGGTACATGTCCGTATACTCGTTCAAAAGTGTACTACTGGAAAATCTTCCAATCCTTTTTTAAATTCAGCCTCTTTCCCCTCGTACCGCTTCTCTCCACTCAGTGAAGGCCTGCATTTTAACCCCTTTAAGATTTTCCCGAGTTCACTTTGAACTTGTTTTAGAACCTACTAATCTTTACTGTAGATCAGTAAAATCTATTTTAAAGATGCCCAAAGATCAAACAAGATTGTGGATTTGATGGTTGCAATTGAGGTCACTAATGCCAATAAACGTTGAAATATATTAAGGATGCTCGCTGGTCATGTTTTGGTCTTTTTGTCAGATTTTCGGAATCCTCGGGTTTTATCCATTTCTTAAACATGAAATTTTTTGCCCATGAACCCCTACTTTTTCTTTTATAATTCAATCATATATACCTTAAAATGGTATTTGACAAAATTTTATGAAATCCTTTTTATTTTTTTATTTTTGAGAGACTGAAGTTGCCAATGCAAAGACAATGAAAAATCAAGAGAAACCCCATTTCCTGCAAATTTTCAAGGCCTTATAGCACATGAACCTATATTTTTTTCTTGCTTATTTGTTAACTATTCATATGTTCTCTTAAATTAAATCACCTATTTCAAATCCTATTTATCTAATCTATCCTATTAGACCAGCGATCATCCTTAATACTAACACAATTTTAATACAAGGGTTAAGATTGAATTTTTTTTAACAAAAGTAATTTTGGATTACGAAAGTGACAAGTTGCAAGTGTCATCTCATGGGATATCGACTGCAGAATTGATGGCTTGAAATTTTCAAAATTTTCCAGTGAAAATCCATGTTAAAAAAACAACATTGGATTAGAATCTAGAATAAAGAATATTACTTTTAAGTAGGAAAAATCACAAGGTATCATTTCGGACTGCCGCACCTTTTTAAACGTCATCTGTTCGTTTGTATATATCTGTGTGAATTTGGAATTACACAGAAGAAACATATAGTGCACAAGTGTAAGATATTCTGATTGAATATTGAGTATTATCCATGTGCAAACAACAGAAAGTAAAAAACTAGAATTGCAATTGCGAGCAATAGCAGATGTCGCCCCTGGCAGCTATCTTGAAAATGGCGGCCATTTCGAAAAAAAAAAGTATTGATTGCACACCTTCACATAGTGATCTAACTTTCTGCCAAGTTTCATTCAATTCTATCCATGTTAAGTTTTTCGCCATTTTAACATCATTTTTCAAAATGGCCGCCAAACGTCTCCAACCGATCACGATTTTTTTTTCATCAGTTTGTTCTTCTAATTGTACTTTACAAACCTACGAAGTTTAATGAAATTCTAAGGTAGAGTTTTTGAGATATAAAAGTTTTAAATTTTTGGAGGGTACCGATCTTTGAATGGCGGCCATTTTGGAAAAAAGTATTGATTGCACACCTTCACATAGTGATCTTATTTTCTGCCAAGTTTCATTCAATTCTATCCATGTTAAGTTTTTCGCCATTTTAACATCATTTTTCAAAATGGCCGCCAAACGTCTCCAACCGATCGCGATTTTTTTTCATCAGTTTGTTCTTCTAATTGTACTTTACAAACCTACGAAGTTTAATGAAATTCTATGGTACAGTTTTTGAGATATAAACGTTTTATATTTTCGGAGGGTACCGATATTTGAATGGCGGCCATTTTGGGAAAAAAAGTATCGATTGCACACCTTCACATAGTAGTCTTACTTTCTGATAAGTTTCATTCAATTCTATCCAGGCATCTCCCAGAACTAACCCGGACAAAAATCATTGGAAGAAAGAAAGAATAATAACAGAGAAACGGAACAATAACAATATCTCGCCGACTTTCGTCGGGGCGACATAATTATTAAACTCAGATATGAACATATTAAAATCAGATATGAACAATGTATATTTCAAGTTTTGATAACATATTCTGTTGACTAAAATTGGGAAAGCCCCAAAAAAAAGATACATTTAATCATAAAACATTGCGACCAGAATAATTTTATAATTTTTTAACAGAGTATCAAAAAAAAACTTAGTATGGTAAACATTAATTGAGGAGGTTGAAAACCACCGAGTTTCTATAATGCTGTCAGGACTATCATCTTGGTTTGCCACCTCACTTTCTGGCACATCCATGTCTTAGTGAGGATCAATAACAACGGTGGAAAGAAACGTATATTTAAGTGATGGTCTTTGATGGGTATGTAACAGAAATCCTCCGCCGAGTAAGGAGCACTATATTAGCAGTGGTAGGACCCCAGTTTTCAGTGATCTTCAATTTCTACCTAAAATTGGCTGTTGAAATTCTAACATTCCAATTTTCAATAACTGATAACAGCAATTACATTCTCACAATAACAGATAACAAAAAAAATAATTGTCCTATAACAGCTAACAAGGAATAAGACAATAACAGCTAACAGCAAACTTATTTTAGGAATAACAGATAACAAAGAATTAATTTGCCCTATAACAGCATAACAGTTATACCCCTTGCCCCCCCTCAAAATAGTAATTAGAAATATCACAGGGGGTTGTTACAATTGACACAGTGTATCATCTGTGACTGATCCAGGCCCGATCTATAATACCATAACAATAGATCGGGACCGGATCAGTCACAGATGACATAATGTGTCAATTATAATGAACCCCTGTGAAAATATATTTGAAAATGCATGATGACCATCTTCCTATTAAGCCAGCTTTACAAATCTAGGGTTACCGGTACTTTGCCGCCTTTTTTTCTGTGCAGTGAATACAAAATTTCATAAAATTGTCAAAAATTCATTTTCACATGGATGTAAAATTCTTTCATATTTTTATACACCTAATTCATCCTACAACTTGATAAGATATACTTAGTACACACTAACTTTTTGTTCAGTCTACAATGTTCTTATATTTTAATCTGAGTAGGGTACACAATTGAGCAACCTAGTGCCTGGAAAGTAATTAGTACCATTTTCCCAGAAATTTGATTTTGTGTATGTACAGTTATTCCAAGTCTTGGGTTGTTTTGAAATGTTTTATAAACAGTTTCATCCCAGAGACGATTTATTTCCAGTCGTATTTCTGATCATGCATATCATTGCATGTTCTATAGACCTATTGACAGTAAAACTTCACCTCCACTTTACCCATGGACCCCAATTTTCAGCTCAGCTTGACCTAATGACGTCATAGAACAGTTGCTTTTTTAATTGTGACGTCATACTTTTTCTTTGTGATGTCAAAAAACTAATTAGAATTTGTATGAATTTTAGTAATGGCGGAAGCTACCGGTATAGTAGCAGCAAATGTTTTAGTTAGGCCAAAGAAAAATGATTTAGGTTTCAAAATTTTAATTTACTGCTGGGTCATCACTCTTTTTTCAGGAAGATAAAAAAAAATAAATTAAAAAACACAGCTTTTTGGAAATTTATTTTGTGTCAACTATTTTGATCATTTCTTTATCAACATTTTGCAATGCAAAGCATGTCATAACAGCTCAGGTATGTGCATGCGGTAAAATGAAAATGATGTTGATTTGAAACACTTCTGTCACCCATAGTATAGCCATTCCACCTAACACCAGGCAGAGCTGTTTTTCCAGAAGTTATATAAAAAATGGGTTAAAAAATATTTATCACCTATCTATAGAAGATTTGGTACCAGATCTGATGTTTCCGCCCAGTGATGCACCTAGCCTTAACTAGAATTGCTACATAGTAATAAATTTAAATTAATGCAGCCGCCAATGTGCTGAGTGCCAGAGTTTTGGCAGTTCAATTGAAAAAATAACATATATATGACATCACAACAAACAAATCTGACATTGCAGAATCTGTGCAAGTTCTGTTTCCGAAAAACTGGACACTTGATTTATGCAATAAAATTGTGTGATGTATTATGTTGTGTTTATTTCTTTCATAAAATGATGAAATAAAGCAAAAATATTTTTATCATTGGGGGCTGTGGGGTTTGCAGAGCTAAAGAGAGGATGCAAGATATTAAAACCAAAAAATTGTGAGCAACACAACCGAACAGGTTTACTGTCTGGACACCTCAGTTCATGAAATTGATTTTTTGCATTTTGAAATCAACGGTAGAATTTTTAGACAAACTTTTGTTGGTTAATTATCCTAAGAAAACATATATATTGCAAAGTTGTTTCCAAAGATTATGTTTGTATACATCACAAGGCCAAAATTAAAAATAGCTTTGTTTCATGCACGCAACCGACCTTGTGAAAACGTTGCAACTTTTGTCATCGAATTTTTTTTATTTGAATTGAATATATGGGCGACTGAAATCGTTCCGAACTTTAGCATTATTTCTTGGAATTGTTCTTCTTTGCTTCAAACGAGTGTTACTAAACAAAAGAACGATATAACCGTTTGCCCATTTGATGCATGTAGATTTAATAGCCTGGGGCCAAAGACTGTAATTTTCAGGAAATTCTTTCTGGTCACATTTTTTGTTTTCGTGGAAATCAAAGGGGAAGTGGGGAGGAAACGATAAAATGGTAAGCTTGAAAGTAGCGGCAATTGGGATTCTTGTGATTTTTCATTGGCCACAGAGTTTTTAACCATATCATAGACATCAATTAGAAATAGATTTAGCAGACTTTGTTATTTTTTTTTCATATAATTATGAATAAATGGAAATTCTGTCAATATTGATTATTAAGGTGTTAAAACAAGGCCAGTGGGAAGAAAATAAGAGTATGTTTTAGAAAATATAATAATAAGGATTATAGATAAAGAAATAATGAAAGAATAAAATAATGATGAAAATAAATAAATGCTGTTAAACAGTAAAGTGCAAAGTTTTTTGAGCATATCTGTAAGAAGTTTTCTTCCCAGTTTGGAATAAAATTAAATGTATATTTGTCAATATTTTGAGGCAGCACATGCTTTTTAGTATAACTTTAACAAATGTAAACATCATGCAGGAATGTACATTGAAAAAAGTTATTATGAGTCCTGGGATTCTGAAAAGATGAGTCCCAGGTCTGGTCATGAAAAAATCTTAGTGATAACCCTGTTCCATGTCAGTGATTGTATATGAATTGATGTCACAATTGTGAGTTACCTGTATATTACAGTATAACTATTTATTTATCCAAAAATTACTACTTAAATTCTGGCTTGGTATTTAGCAAAAAAAACCTACCGACCCAGGTTGAAAATGTGAGGTCAGTGTGGGAAACAAGGGATATTTTAAATTTTAAGGGATTCTTAATTTGTGTCAGCTATGGGGAATTTCCAATTGAAAAATTAATGCACCCAAAAATTTCAAGAAATTAATAATTTGAATTTTATTTATCAACTCAGACTTATCCCAAAATTTGTAAAACTGTTATTTTAAAATATTTTTAATGCGTTTTGTGCATAGGGTTGTAATACTTAATTTTATAAAATCTCATGGGAAGAGTTATCTCCCTTTTACATTGAAAATTCCACCAGCAGGAATATTTTTTTTCTGAAAGACATGATTGAACAAAATCAGGTAAGTTCATTTGGTTCAGTTAGCTCATTGCATCTTTCAACCGAGGACTAGACAATGCACATTGATTAAGATATTCAAATTTTGAAAAATCTGTTTTTCGAACTGAGGTCCAGACAGTAAACAGTTTAATCCAGGTAAGTGACTCATCAACTTTGACTGAAGGGGTTTATACACTCAAAATTTATCATCTGAAAATTTCAAAAGTGATGATTAATTTGTGAAGCAGTTTGAATTATTATCAATTTGATGTGTTTACTTTGAAAAAATATTTCTGATTTAATGTTTGTTAATATTTTGTGACACTTGCTTATTTCTTTTATTTTCAGGTAACACTAATGATGGAGAGCATACCAATATTTAATTCACCTAACTTTAGAATTGAATAGCAAGACAGAAAAACTAAAGGCAATGATTCCACATAGATAATAAACAAACCTAATGCAAAATATGGGTCTAGAGACTCATGCAAGATACCATTTATTGTCTTATTTTGAAAATATGCATACTTGTGCAAGGAAAAGCAGTTTGCAAAGATTTGCAAGAAGTCATAGAGGATCACCATGGAAAATAAATTTTACTAAAGTTTCATATTCAACATGTTCAAAGCCTGCGTTTATATTTTATTACCAGCAAAGGCTACAGCGACCTACTTTGTTACCAGATAAATTATGTAAACCTGTGATATATTATTGTACCAGTAGAGATAATAGCCCTAGTAACTGGGAAATTAATGATACTATAAGACAGGTATGATATTATGTAGCATTTCAAAAATTTCTGCTAGTCAAAAGAGGACAAATATACCTACATGTAAGGAGCATACCAAAAAACACAATCCATTAGACAGACAAACCCAGGACCAATGAAGAACAATAAGCACAAGAAATAAACACGGAAAACTAAAAAACAATGAGCAACAACAAACTCCTATAAAAACCAGGAATGAACTCAGGTGCTCCGGAAGCGTAAGCAAAAGTTTTGATCAGAACAACGGCAGTCAAATTGAACATTTCTTTCATTTGTTTGTTGATAGTTTATACTCAGCCCTTGGCCTTGCCTTAATTAATAAGTATAATATAACAGTAAACAGTCTCTCTGCAGACTTATATTTGAGGTGAATTTATAGATGGAATATTGAATATTGAATAATTTCTTTGATTTAGATGGAGGAATTATTTTCAACATCCAGTCGTAATTATTATATGCGTATCCGGATCTAGTTGTTCAACTTATTTAATCCAAGCTTAAATTTAACCAAAGGTTAAATTCCATAGAAAATCATTACGTTTAATCTGTGGTTAAACAACTGGGCCCAGGACAATACATGTATTGAAATATAACCTTTACAAACAATGGTAAATTCTTTATCTCTCTCGGTTAATAATTACTAACAAAAATTGTCTTATTATTCTAGCATTTAGCCTTTCGAAATTCCAAAAATCCATTCTTTCAACTGAGGTTTCTAGATGGTTTGAAAACCAGTTTTTGAAAAAAAGTATAAATTTCCGAAAAATTGTAATAACTGCTATACTATTGTGCTTTTATGTAATTTATGTCTAGTGTTATGTGAGTTCAAACCTCTTTATGGTATTGGGTCCATTCGCTCCCATTACACATTCGCACCCTACACGTTCCATCCCCTAAATGTTCGTACCCTACATGTTCGTACCCCACACGTTTGCCCCTGGGTTCGTTTGTACCCCACACGTTCACCCCTGGGCTTGTTTGTAACCTACACGTTCACACCCAATTGTTATTTAAATACCAGTTGAATTATTAGATGTTTTTTTAGATGTACATGTATATATCAAAATATTTATATTTTCATGAATAAAAATTGATAAAATGATCCCCTGAACCAATTGACACGTAAATATTGTTAAACAAGTCCAAATGCTTGATTAAAATAAACGTTTATGTATTAAACTTCTATTCATAATTTCTTTTTAAATCATAGTGATATATGTAATAAATTACGGATATAAGATAAATGTATAAGCAATTTTCATCGTCAGCTTAGTTAGTCTCTTATTGTAATGTACTACTATATAAATTTGCAGTTAATTTCAAAATTATTCCTGCCGTTGAAATGCGGTTAATATACATACATGTCATCACAAGTTATAGATTCATATGTTCCATTTAATATATATACTTTTTTTATGCCTTGATCATCATGACAATATTCATTATTCATTTTTAAATAAAGCACTAAAGGAAACCTGACTGTTTAAGTTTTTAGAATGTCACTTTATTTTGAAACAATAAAAAAAATAATTTATAGCAATACACTAACTAAAACACGATTAAAGAATTATTCAGCAAAAACCATTAAAAAGGGTGCTAACATGTAGGGTGCGAACAGACCCAGGGTGCGAACATGTGGGGTGCGAACATGAATGGGAGCGAATGTGATTTTTGGTGAACGGACCCAGATGCCTCTTTTATGACCCATCCTCCCAAGTCAGGGTTTTGTATCCACGTTCGTTCATACAAACCCCTGACATCACACGATCATATTTTGCGGGTTGACATATCACCGCCTGGTGTGTGACCTAGAAAATTCTACCTACAATGCAAATGGATTCTCTTTTGACCTCTAGAAGAACCAATGAAAATCGTTCATTCCGACCAGTAAAATATGAATATGTGATGTTAGGGGTTTGTTGGAATGAACGTGGATACAAAACCCTGACTTGGGTGGATGTTATGACCATCCATGTTCAAGTAATTAATCAACTTAACAAGCTATTTGCTGGTTGCTTTTCTGTTTCTCTCCAGTCAACTGAAAATGAAACAATAAATTTACTTTGTATAATTTCAGATTTCTGAACAACTTAGGAACAATGGTTCAGAATTGACTAGAAGAAATAAAATGATTTATCGTCGAAAACTTGCCATATTACAGGAGTATGGTTGTAAGATGTGTAAAGTTAAAGACAATTTGGATGTTCTTGAGCTTTCGGAAAAAGAAATTAAAGATCAAGGAGAAAAACTTAAATCAGCATATATCATGCTGATAACCCCAGAATTATTTTTAGCCAGAGATTTGAATGTGTTGAGGCTAGCAGCTGTTGGATTTGATCAACTTAAAGTATTAAAAGGTTATGGAAGCAAACTGGAATACCTCCTGGAAAAGTTAGAATGTAGATCAGCAGAGGAATTAAAAAAAACTTTCCCATTCATTCAGAATTATCATCAGAATGCTTACTGTACTTTGCATTTTGGGGCACATCTGGAAATTTTGGAGCAGCATGGATTTAGTATTGATGATCTTAAGGAAGATCCAAGTATATTAAAGACAACAGGATTTAAAAGTCTTCGCTATAGAATTCAGTTGATTAAAGAGGTAAATTTTTCATTTGCAAGGACATTGATACAATATTTTTTATGTGTGTTAATGCTTTAGAAGATTATGATTTAAATACAGAAAACAGGAAAACCCTTTCATATTTATTATAAGAATTTTAGAAAGTAAGCATTTATTTCAGTTCTTCATTTAAAGGTTGCAATGATATCTTAGGTGACAAAACTTTAACCTCGCTACACAGTAACATATCATGATGTGTAAACTTCAGTTTAGTTAGGGTGTCGATTTTAAGAGTCATTTAAAGTAAATCAGCTGTAAATTTGTTCAGAATTTTAGAAATCAAGGAGTACCTCCTTGGCCAGTGATTTGTCAATACATGTAGATAGTTTCCATACTTGTGTGGTCAATTTGTCATCTCAATGTTTCACATCATATTTTTAGTTATTGTTTTTGTCTTAATGTTGTTTCAGAAATTTCCATATATGTATTTAGACAGGAGGTTGATCGAGGAGATTTGTGTCACACAAAGACATTTATTGGCAAGAAAATTACAATTCAGGACAAAATACAGAGTAATTTTTGACGGATGTGTCACTATTGATGATGTGGCACAAAATATTTCCAATATCCGACAACTTATACGTACACAGACTGGTCAGTCTCTCATCACTGATCTTCTAAAATTAGAGGAAGTGGTAGAATACCTTCAGATTCTGCGATTTTCTCTGACCTGCATTGCAGAAAATACATTTTGCCTATCTCTTAGTCTGAGAAACCTTAAAAAGACCATTGAGGTAGTGGTAGAGGAGAATGGAATATTACCTCAAGTAGAATTCATGTCAAAAATAGTTCAAGCTATTTTTAAGCAAAAGTATGTAGCAAGATTAAGCCCTAAATATGAATATAAGATTTCAAAGAAGTTGGAAATGCCAAGAAATGAGATGAAGGACATTGCACCTAAGAGAAAGACATATAGTAAGTTTGAGAAGTTGGTGGATTTTTTATTGGAGGAAGGATACAGCAAGGAAGAAATCAAAGACTCACCAAAGATTTTAGAAATGTCATTGTATGATGTAAAGAGGAGACTACAGAAATGTAGAGAGGTATCTTATTGTAAAACTTTATAATATTCAACATCCCATTAGCTACATGTACATAGAGTTGCCCTGTAAAGCAGGTTTGACTGTATATGATGACAATTTAGGAATTATTTTTATCAAAGCCCAAATCTTGAACCCAATTGTTGAGATGTATTAATGATAAGGACTATCATTAATACAATGAACATGTCAACAATTGGGTTCAAGATTTGGGCTATGATAAAAAAATAATTCCTAACTTGCCATTATATACATGTTCATGTTATATAAATTTGAAAAATTAAGACAGGAAGGGGTTTTTTAGTACACTTTCTGTAAAAAAAATTAACATAGTCAAACCTGTCTATTAAGGGCACCCAAGGGAACAGAAAAAAGTACCCTTTAAAGCATTTGCCCATTGCTTTGTTCAATGAATGGGACTTTTTCATTGTGCCCTTTATAGACAGTGATTTGCTATATAGAGGTGCCCTTTAGGGCATGTTTGACTGTACATGTATGACTCTTATACAACAAAAAATGAAGAATCTACTACAAGTGTATATCCAAAGGACAACATGCCCCATCGACTGATACATGTATATATTTTGACTACAAATTGCATGCAGGGATTTCAAAAGCATTTGAAGTTAATCTGACATTTAGCTGTACTGAACTGTTTAATTAGATTGCCTGTATATTTTAAGCAAAATTTGTTAGGGTATAAAGCTAAGACACAGGAATCTGCTTCCTACCCCCTCCCTTTTATGTCGAGCAGGCGACTTTAGTCGCAGAAAGCTCAACATAGGGATAGTGATCCAGCGGCGGCGGCGTTAACTAACTTATTAAAAGCTTTATATTTTAGAAGGTGGGAGACCTGGATGCTTTATACTTTGTATATAGATGCCTTATGTTACGAAGTTTCCGTCTGTCATATGTACATTGTCCTTGACCTCATTTTCATGGTTCAGTGACTACTTGAAAAAAAGTTAAGATTTTTGTAATGTTAATTTCTCTCTTATTATTAGTAATAGGATAACTATATTTGGTATGTGCGTACCTTGCAAGGTCCTCATCCCCATTAGACAGTTTTCAATTGACCTCGACCCCATTTCACGGATCAGTGAACAAGGTTAAGTTTTGGTGGTCAAGTCCATATCTCAGATACTATGAGCAATAGGTCTAGTATATTTGGTGTATGGAAGGATTGTAAGGTGTACATGTCCAACAGGCAGGTGTCATCTGACCTTGACCTCATTTTCATGGTTCAGTGGTTATAGTTAATTTTTTGTGTTTTGGCCTTTTTTTCGAATACTGTATGCAATAGGTCTACTATATTTGGTATATGGAAGGATTGTAAGGTGTACATGTGCAACTGGCAAGTGTCATCTGATCTTGACCTCATTTTCATTGTTCATTGGTTATATTTAAGTTTTGGCCTGTTTTTCGAATACTGTATGCAATAGGTCTGCTATATTTTATCTCATTATTTACAGCTTAAAATTTATAATGTATGTCTGATAGCATTTACTTTCATTAGAAATAACACGACAGGCGAGACATTTTTGTGTGTCCACTCTTGTCTTTTAAAGCAATATGCATATTTTTTGTGATATGTGTAAAAAATAGTGCAGTACTATTATTTGTTACTTGATAGAATTAAGGAAGTTTAAGTCAGATAAATGTATAAAAAATATATATATACAAATTTACAGGTGACAGGTGTCCAGTCATTTCGTACCATTGCAAAAACCATTTTATACCATCGTCATTTTTGTATCATAACCATTTCGTACCTACCATTTTCGTACCATAACACTTTCGTATCAACCATTTCTTTCCATTGTCATTTTCTAATTTCGTACCATGTACAGCAACAGCTTCATACCATATGTAAAAATCGCTTTTATTTAGATTTATATATAAATATTTATACCCCACGCAACGGGTTGCGGAGGGTATAATGTTTTTGACCCATCCGTCCGTCTGTCCGTCCGTCCGTCAGTCCGTCAGTCCTGTTTCTTGTCATCTCAACTCCTCTCAAACCACACTACTTTTTAGATGATAAGGACATACTATATGTAGTTGTGCATATCGACAGGAAATTGCGATTCAATTTTTTTCTAGGAGTTACGCCCCTTTGAACTTATTTGTCTCATTATACTATTACTGTTGACTCCTCTTGCTTGGAATTTAAATTCCCTAAAATATACTGAACAGTAGTTTGTCATCGCAGATCCTTTGAAACAAAATCAGGAGATCGAGACTTTGAAGTGTGCGTTGTTCAGCAGATGGCTACAAAAGATTTCTGTCAAGTTGTGCATTCACCTACTCATATTTCTGGCTCCTGTATTGACCATGTGTATATACTAAAAGACAAAGTATACGATGCTAGAGTAATCCCTGTTCCATATTCCCAACATGCTGCCATTCAAATTAGGATAAATATGTGAAGGTAAGCATTTGATTGTGTTCATTTTACTTGTGAAGTGAGATTTTGTTTCTCCAGTAACAATATGAAGGCGTGGGGTATGTAAGCGTGCTCACAAAGGTTCTTTAATTAAATATGTTTGTAACATGTTTGTGTATAAAAGTTTTGATTTTTTTTCTTGAAATATGACAAAAGGATAGAAATATCCACTATTAAAAAAGTTCACAAACAAAAACAAGAGGTTATTAAACATTGGTACAAGATAATAAATAAATTCTTTATTTAAAGGTGAAAGTATAAGAATTTGAGAATTTGAAAACTGAATTTGAAATTATTACTTACAATGAAACTCAAGTTTGGAAAACTCTAAATACACATGTAAAATATACCATGAAGAAATGAAAAAAGCAAATTAAAAAATAAATATCAAAATGATATGAAATGATTATAAACCACAGAATATACGACCAGGTGAAGAAACTTAATGACCCATACTCGCAAAAGTGAGTTTCAGTTCACCATTCAGATGTACTCGCATTTGCAAGTTTGACCAGACCTGTTAACTAGAGTTTTTACACAGTCCTTGTAATAGATCAGTGATATTTTCTATAATCAGTACATGTCAATTTGATTACCATTTTGAGGCCTTGCCCCCTAGGTCATGGTCCATTGACTTTCAATTAATTATCAATTTTCAATGTTAAGTTTTCTCCTTAAGTTTGTTTGATAGGAACTACTTGTGATAGATCAATGATATTTTCTATAAAGTTGCATAACTCATGTAACTATCAGTACATCTCAGTTTGATGACCATTTCGAGGCCCTGCTGCCTGGGTCATGGTCCAGCGATTTTCAATTAATTTGCAATTTTCAATTATTGAAATTGAATGCAGGCGAAGAGTGCATGCTACATGATTTTTATGCCCCGCCCACGAATGTGGATTGGGCATATAAGAGTTACCCTTGTCCGTCCGAACTATGTGGTCAATTTTTGTGTTTAGGTTCATTTCTTTGGAACTAAGTATAGTATATCAATGAGACTTCGTCAGTGGATGGGCCTTGGGTAGTACTGAGCAGTCATACAATAATCGGGTACATTTTATGCATGAGCAACTCTGGTTAAGTTTTGCATTTATTTACCGTCTGTATTCATAAACATATCATTTTAGGGTATTGTACTCATCACGTTTTTCTTACCCTTTACATGTTGAATGCTTCAGAGTGAAGCCTGAAAGGAAACACATAAGTAGATAAGTATTTATATTTTGTGTTAGAAAACATGATTTTTGTTCTGTGAATTCAGCAATTTTAGTGCCTGCCTTTCTTTTGCAGTATATTACAAGTGGAAAACCATATTTAAATGTTTTAGCAGGCTCACTGGACTCATTTTGTGTGACCGTTAGAACATTGAAGAAATACGATCATTCCAAAATAAAAGCTGTATCTGAGATGTTAAATATACAACCTGATCAGTTTGAATTACTGGATCCGATTCTTCTTGTATCGGAAAAAGACGTCAAAGCCAGAGTGAAATATTTGTTAAAACTCGGCATATCCCGTGAAAGCATTGTGAATGATGTGTACTGTCTGAGAATCCCGGTAAAAAGTTTGAGAGAAGCAGTTCAACAACTGAGGAAAGATGGCAACAAAATTACATTAATGCAGATTACTAGTATTGCTAGCAAGAAAATGGTTGAACCAAAGGGTGTATATAACACAGTCAAATTTGTGCAAGATCAGCTGAAAGTTCCAAAGGTAGATCGCGTTGGATTTTGGAAAGAGAGATTCGACAATGAACATTGGGGTAATTCATTTCTGGATATTGGGAAGAACATCAAGATACTACAAGATTATAACTTTACATTGGAAAACTTACAAACCTGTCCTTATATTGTTGGACATTCAAATGAAATTTTAGAAGAACATCTTGTTCAGTTGGCTGAAATGGAAAAATTACCAATTTACAAGGACATTTTCAAAGATAAGATTAAACTGATTAATTTGTTACAGTATAACATTGAAAAAAATCACAATTTTATCCCTATAGTCAATGACAAAGTACTAGAAATGGATGACAAAGTCAAAGGAATTATTTATAAAGAAATAAAATAAAATGTCATATCTGATGTGTTTACAAATTATCAGAACTATGGCACGCTGATACTTGTTGTGTATTTTAAAATTCTTGATGTGTAATTTTGAACAAATATCTTCTCCCATACTTTTGATGAGATCGGCGTTCCATACAGAACCATGTTAATGTTATGTGGACGTGAAAATTTGAAGAACTAAATTTTGATCTCAACAACTGTAATACAAGTAAATGCAAAACTTTACAAGAAAAAAAAAATTAAAACCCCAAATTAAGAATAAAGTAAAAAATTACTACAAAAACCTTATTTGTAATAAGATAAATAACTGAAATGAAGATAATAAAAAAAATTATATAAATTATTGAAAGTGAATGTATACAATATAGAAAGATAAATTCTACAACGATGACCAGTTGATTATGAAATTTATCAACTCGAGAAAATTAAATTTTCATTTTAACCTGCGAGGCTTGTCATTTGATTATCCAGTGTGTGGTGATATCAGAACTTATGAAATGGCTCAAGAAATATATAAATGTGCACAGAATAATAGAATACTATTCATCTCATCCAAATAAAGAAATAACAGAACTTTTAATCAAATTTAGGGTGTATGATCATCATTTACTACTAGAAACTGGGAGGTACACTTAAATACCTAGAGATCAAAGAATTAACGTGTAAATTTTGCAATGAACTTGATGACGAACAACACTTTTTATCATTGTAAAATTAACACAAATTTCAGAGAGCAATTCCTGTTATCTTTTGAAGAAAATTATGTTGATTTTAATAACTATAGTTCGTTAAAAAAACATATCTAATTTACTTAAGTGACATTTTAAATTTTTTTGGCGGGCAGTTGAGATTACCATAAAAGGCATGTTGTTTACAGCACATGCTGTTTACTATCCACGTTTTCACCACTCACCTGTGAAATATGTTACTACGAGAAGGCAATATGTTCCACATCTGAACACAAAATAGTAACTAGAGGCTCAGAAGGCTGAGCCTGTATAGCTCATCTGGCAAGAAACCCCCTTAACTTATTTTAGCTGACTGAATAATCTTTTATATCAGCACAAATTGTCCATGGCAGCCATGTTTGCTATTTGATCGGGACAAAATGAGAAAATTTCATCAGGGACCTTCCATAGATGCCTTCTGTCAAGTTAAGTTTTATTTGGCCAACCAATTTGGGAGTAAAAAAGAAAATTTAATCAACCAATCAGAAACAAGAATTGGCCATGATGGCCATGATTGCCATGTTTGTCTTCCGATCAGGACAAAATGAGAACATTTGTGAAGGACCTTCCACAGATCTTTCCTGTAAAGTTTGGTTCCATTTGGCCGAGCGGTTTTAGAGAAGGTGTTTTAATATCAGCCAATCAGAAACAAGAATTCCCAATGGCAGCCACGTTTGTTGTCCGATCGGAACGAAATGAGCAAATTTTATAGAAGACCTTCCAAAGATATGCTTTCTATCTAGTTTGGTTTCATTTGATCCAAAACATTTTTTTTAAATCAGCCAATCAGAAACAAGAATTGCCATGTTTGTTGCCCGATCAGAACGAAATGAGGAAAATTTATAAAGGACCTTACATAGATGTTTCCTGTCAAGTTTGGTTCCATTTGTCCCAGTGGTTTCAGAGTAGAAGATTAAAATGTGAAAAGTTAACAGACGGACGACGGATGCCAAGTGTGCCAATACAAACCTGTCCGAAATTGATACTGAAAATTTACTGTTACAAAATTTTAAAATTGTGAAAACTTTAAAGAATATATCTCTCGTACATAGCTCTTTCTTTGGATGGTTTTGATTTGCCCCTTTTGGTCATTTGTATTTGCTCTTCAACCTTTTGGATTATTGTTTTGGTTTTCCACATATTAGGCCTTGAGTAGAACTGAAGAGTCGTAATCGAAATGTGAACATCTTGTGCATCACAATTGGTATCAAAGAATTTATGTGATGGTAAGGGTAAATTGACATTTTTAGATATTTATATTGCATTAATAAATACCTTAAATTAATAATTTACCTTATGCAACAGTATTACAAAAAAGTAACCTTGTGCACATTACAAAGCATTTTATGTGCATTGTGAAGAGTTCAGGATTAAATTTTATTCATCAAAGCCCGAAAGAAAAGATTGGAAGTCAAACATTTACCAAGCAACAAAAGTCATATGAACCCAAAATAAAACTAAATTAATGCCATTGCATGGTAAGAAAGGTTAGCAAAGGTTAAACCAATGAGACTACTGCATCATAACTAAATACTATCAAAACTACTATTAATATCAGTTAAGAAGTACTGTATATGCATATTTCAACAAATCCAGCATTGCCAGTGGTTTTCAAGGTTATAAATATGGAAAGCAACAGCCCTGAAATGTTTAAAATCTTGTTTAATCATCTGGAAATTTATTTTCATCATTTCATTCAGTATTACCTAGATTTATGGAAAATGGAAAGAGAATATTTTGGATATTGTAACAGTGTATTTCTTAACTTTTTTGTTTGTTTGTTTTCTTTTTTTTGGGTGTTGGGGGGGGGGGGTGTTGGGTGGAGTGTATTTTGCCCTTATCTTGATTTTGGTTATCCTGGGTACAGTTTTGTATTGTACACAGTATGCAGATGTTTATTTATTTTCTAAATCTTGATTATGAATATACCTGATGAAAATTAATCCAGAAATTTTATCAAATTTAGTATTCAATTCAATTCAATATTTTACATGTATTGGAAAGAGCACAATAGAGGCCTGATCCAAATACAAATACATTGAACAATTACATCTACTAAATTGTTAATTGTTAATTAATAAACAGTTATTTATATATAAATATATATATAAATATTACTGAATACAACATCACATACATACACATGCACAAATATATATATACATATATATATATGCGTCTATAAAGGAATGGTATCTGGTAAAACAGTAAGGTGGTCTCTAAAATCAAGAGCTTCTTTTATATACATACAAATGGATTATAGTTCTTTTTCAGAATTGGGATTTAAAATTTCAATAAAATTTTCATTCAAATTATTTGTATCTATTTCTTTGAATTTATATTTTGATCTAATTTTGGAATATTGGGGACATTTGATCAAGAAGTATATCTCATTTTCGACATGTCCTGTGTAAAATTTACAAAATCTCTCATTAGAGGGTGCTATTGGTTTTGGATATCCACCAGTTTCTATGGCTAATGAGTGTGCACTTATTCTTAGTTTGGTGAGTTTATACCTAAGATGTTAGATGTTAGTATTAGAGTTTATTTTGTTTCAATGACTACATCTTAAAGACATAACCTACTTTTCAGATTTACCAATAATAAATTGTTGATATCTAGGAAATATATTCTTAATGATATCATCTTTCAATTAAGCTAATAAAAATATGGGATCACCAACCAGCTTATAGAGTTATGACGTCATCATGGTCATCTTTATTACCTTGTTTTGAATCGAAAACCGCTTATACATCATTTGGCTAACATTTTTTTCAAGATTGTTTTTGGGGGGAAAGACAGATTGTTTTGTAGGTGGAATGACTTATTTAACAAAAATATGTCACAATGAAATAAATAAAGTACATGGTGTGTGCACAATTTGGTATTTTATAACTTCTCACCATTTTTGTTCGGGACTCGAAGTATGCGAAATTGCTAGTCGCAAAAATTTGACCAATAATAATATAATTAAATTTTTACAGAAGATGGAGACTTAACTAATCTTCAGATTAAGAATATAAAAAAATATGGTCACCGTGTCAGGAGAAAATATATTTACAGAAAGTGGGTAAAAAAAAATAAAAATGGCAGGAATTAATTGCATGTTTTTTTGTTTTGTTTTTTTTAAAATACAAATAGCTTCTACTTGGTTGTTAGAAACTTTTCATTTCAAATCTGTTCACAAAAAAAAAAAAACAACCAACAAGCAGGTTTTTATTCTTCTTTAAACTTTGGTTTTGATGAAAATTATGCCATATAAACTTTTGACATGTGCTTTTAACCGTTTTTAGCCCACCTGGCCCAAAGGGTCATGTGAGCTTATGCCATCACTTGTCGTCCGTCGTCATAAACTATTTGAAGGATCTCCTCAGAAACAACTGGACCAAGTACTTCAAAATTTTAACTGAATGTTCTGCAGGGTATCTAGTTTATAAATTATATCCGAGGTTTTGATCCGTAATCAACATGACCGCCATTGCTAAAAATAGAACATAGGGGTAAACTGCAGTTTTTGTCTTACATCTCAAAAATTAAAGCATTTACAGCAAAACTGACATGGGTAAAAATGTTCATCAGGTCAAGATCTACCTGCCATGAAATTTTCTGATGAATTGGTCAACCCTTGGTTGCGTTATTGCCCATGAAATGTTAATTTTAAGGAAATTTTCCAGTTTTAGGTTATTACATGTTTGTGTATCTTGAATAGTATTATAGATAAAGACAAACTGTAAACAGCAAAAATTTTCATCAAAGTAAGATCTACAAATAAGTCAACATGATCAAAATCATTGATTGACCCCTTATAGGAGTTTTTGCCCTTTAAATACGGCATCCGCGTAAATTTTCCTTTAAAGATCTTTTCTTTAAAAAACCACTGGGCCAATTGGGACCAAAATTTGGTGGAATAGTCCTTCGGTGGCCCCTTCCATGTCCGGCATTCCCGACTTCCAACCGACATGGCTGCTGTTACTAAAAATAGGAAAAAGGGGGGATGAATTTCAAAAATATTCTATGAAACTACAAGGCAATTGGAACCAAACTTGGCAGTAATGGTCCTTAGGAGATTCGCTTTCAGAATTATGTATGATGACCAGGACTGTTAACCAAGATGGCCACCACAGCCAAACTTAGTTTAACATAGGGCCATATGGGAAAAATCATTGAAAAATCTTCTTGTCTGAAACAACATGACCAATAGGAACCATACTAGGCAGCAATGGTCCTTAGGAGATCCTCTTTCAGATATATGTCCGATTTTGTGGATGTGTTTAACATAGGACCATATTGGAAATCATTCAAAAATCTTCTTGTCTGAAACCACTTAGCCAATAAAAACTAGACATGGTAGCAATGGTCCTTAGATGGTCCTCTTTCAGAATTTCGTCCGATGATCCAGACTGTCAACCATGATGGCTGCCACTTCCGAACTTAGTTTAATATTGGACCCTAATAAAAAATTCATTTAAAAAACTTGTCTGAAACCACTTAGCCAGTTGGAAAAAAACTTAGCAGTTATGGTCCTTAGATGGTTCTCTTTTAGAAATGTTTCCATTGACCTGGACTGTCAACTAAGATGACTGCCATAGCTGAACTTAGTTTAACATAGAACCCTACAGAAAAATCAGCCAAATTGACTGCAACACTTAAATTTTTAGTCATGCTCATGTGAAAAGTTAAATCGAGGTGAGCGATACAGGCTCTTGAGGGCCTCTTGTTTCTAGTGTGGTGAAGTGTATAATGAAGTTATTTTTTCTCTCATTGTATTAATTTCCATCATACTTATCTTTTATGAAAAAATAATTCAATGGTAGGGACAGATGTTCAGCTCAGAGCAATATCACTAGTGGTGGATAGGGGCAATCCTTGCATGATGGCTACTGGAAATGGGAATTTCGCAGAATATCCTACAACGTCATAGATAAATTGCGAAACAATAGTAGGATTTGTATTTAAAATGTAGCGCACACATATTAGATATCTCTTCTTTTCCTTTCACTTTAACTGTAACAAAGTTTTGGTAGTCATACCTAATTTTTACTCCGCCTCAACAAAGTTGAGGGGGGCTAATGGATTACCCCGGTGTCCACGTCAGCATAAATGTGCATCCACAGCCAGTTCTCAGTTACTAGATTGTAGTTCACATAGGGTCATATATTTTTGTGTGCAGGTGCACGTTGAAGAGACTGACCATGTGACATAAGATTAAGGTCACATTACACATATTACACGGTTGACTGGCTTTTTTAAAGTTTTATGTCAAAAATCAGTTTTAACATACAAAGTGACCTACAATCATTTTACTTTTTGTGAGGATGCATCTTGGGGAGTAACAGCCTCCAACCAAAATTAAGTCACTCTGACCTACTTATTGCACTTCATTGACTTATGTTAAGTTTTACATCAGAGGTCATTTTTCTGATACCAAAGGACCTACATGTACAATCATATTACATGGTGTAAGGGTGCATCTTAGGGAGTAACACAGCCTCCCACAAAAATTAAGTCACTCTGACCTATTTATCACACTCCATTGACTTAGGTTAAGTTTTACATCCGTGTTCAGTTCTCCAATACCAAGGGACCTACAATCATAATACTTGGTGTCAGGGTGCATCTCGGAGAGTAACACAGCCTCCCACCAAAATTAGGTCACTCTGACCTACTTACTATGCATCATTGACTTAGGTTAACTTTTACGTCTGAGTTCAGTTCTCTGATACCAAGTGATCTACAATCATATTGGGGAAACAAGGCAAATTTTGTAATCATAGATTTCTCAGGTTTGTTACACTGTTAGTTGATTACTCTGACCATTGCTACAGATTTTTAACTTAAAAACAGAAAAATTTCGTCAAACTTTTTATTAAAAAATTAAAACTATTTAAATGTACAGTTACAAAATAGCAAACAAAGTAAGTATTTGAATTGTTTACATCATACCTGCTCATGCATAACAATTGATAATGTTAAATTTTCATATCATCCTGCTTTATACCAAAATTCCAGTAATGTGATTCAATATAATATTATTTCCTCAGTGTTTAATTCTAGTCTATGAAATACGAGTATAGCTGCAAAATACGCATTTAATTTTCAATCTTTATCATAGCCAGTATTTTTTGTAACCATTATTGTGTGTATCTAGATGATACAATACACTCTTCACAGAGGAACTATTTCCCAAAATTTTGAAATTACTCAGCAAATTGTAATCCAGATTTCATGAAAAGGAGATAGGTTGGTGTGTTACATATAAAAACATAGAAAAAATTATGACTACTTGCTGCTAAAATTCATTGAATACTTATTTATATAAAAGTTTGGGAGCAATGGAATTACAGTGCCCATTGTAATGGGTATACTAGAATATTGTGAAACCATGAAATTTGGAAAACATGACGCTAAATTAAATGAATCCACAGTATCTTTTTATCAGATAATCCATACTGAGGCAAAAAGATATATCACGTAATCATGTAGGGGAAAGTAGATCTCACTGAATATACTCACAGGTGCTTGAGGACAGGATAATATACCATAGTCGAATGTCACATTGATAGTAAACATGCGTATTATGAGTAAATATATGGTATATTGGTATCCTTATTGTACAAATAAAAGGTAAAAATTAGAAAACAGATAATTTTAGCTCACCTGGCCAAAGGCCATGTGAGCTATTGCCATCACTTGGCGTCCGTCGTCGTTAACAATTTTTCAAAACTCTTCTCCTCTGAAACTACTTGACCAATTGGAACCACACTTGGCATGAATGTTCCTTGGGGTATCCTGCATAGAACTGATGTGGGGATTTTTGATCCGTCGAAAAACATGGCCGCTGTTACTAAAAATAGAACGTAGGGATCAGACAACAGTTTTTTGCAAATATCTCAAAAATCATTAGGTTACGGCAAATTCTGGCAGGTGGAAAGTGTTCAGCATGATTAGAGCTACTTGTGTGCTGATTTTCGTGAAAATCTGTCAACTGATGTTAGAGTTATTGCCCTTTTTTAACATTTTTGGCTTTTTTTTATGTTATTATTTCAAAAATCTTCTCCTCTGAAACTACTTGACTAATTAGAACCAAACTTGGTATGAATGTTCCTTGGGGTACCCTGCATTGAACTGATGTGAGGATTTTTGATTCGTCAAAAAACATGGCCACTGTTACTAAAAATAGAACATAGGGGTAAATATACTAATAACAAAAACCGTTAAAGATATCGAAAATCTGACGGGCTAAAATTGATCAGCATGACAAGATCTACCTACCCTAAAATTTTGAAGGAAATTTTAAAACCCGTTTAGCAGTTATTGCCCTTTTTTCGTCAAATTTTCAAAATTATTTTAACATTTTTCGTCATTTATCTCCAAAACTATTTGGGATAGAAGTGAAATGTAAATTTGAAAAATGTTTGCCATGTTGAGATCTACCTACCCTGAAATTTTAAAGGAAATCCCAAAACCCATTTAGGAGTTGTTGCCCTTTTTTGTCAAATTTTCAAAATTTTAACAATTTTGCATTTATCTCCAAAACTATTTGAGATAGAAGTGAAATATAAATTGGAAAAAATGTTTGCCATGTTGAGATCTACCTACCCTGAAATTTTGAAGGGAATCCCAAATTCTATTTAGGAGTTATTGGTTTGTGTAATTTGAGGTCAGGTTCTGTTACATTTATTTAAGGTTCACCCTTATTCCTGGTCAATTTTGTCAACTTCCTGCCAGGACTACCAGCACCAGGGAACATATTTTAACATTAAACCTTATGAAAAATAAATGTTCGACAAATTTTCCCTGAATAATTGAACCAATTGCAACAAACTTGGTCAAATAGTTGATTAATTGTCCAATGAAAACCAGACTCCAGGTGAGCGATACAGGCTCTGGTGAGCCTCTTGTTTCTGATAAGGGGAAGGGGGGGCTATGAGGGGCCCAAAACAGGGTCCTGTCCTCAAGCACCTGTGAATATACTGACTTCTTGTTTGATTTAATTATTAACAACCAGTGGCTATTAGGACAAGAACATGCTGATGTGATATGAGCTGGATTTATGACCTGCTAGCTCTGCAGGAAGCCATGTCACCCCACCAAAGACAGATCATTCTGACTCCATGCCGACCAGTCTTTGCCCTTACTTCTAAATTCCAAATAAAAATTTCAAAGTCTTTGGTTTAACCTGGTAGAAGAACAACCTCACAACCTCCTGCACTTTAAGTATGCCCACTATTATGTGACTAGTGGTTCAATGAAATATTGAATCTTATATTGGCAAATGAAGCACCATCATTATTACTTTTATCTACTGTTAATTCAAAAATTTATTTGACCACAAAATTTGATTCATGTCATAAAAAATAAAATCCTCCCAACCCCCAAATATGTTTTAGATATGGTGGATAATAATCTATCATTGAACTTGAATTGGCCTGACAGAAAATGTAAGGGATGAACATCACAATAAGTAATCGAATGTTTTTATGATTACTATAGTAACATTCCATTGACTGGAAATTATAAAGAAACACATTAAATAATTTTGTATTATTGTCTACTGGCAGAGAATCCCAATAAACAGCATATGTTAATTTCAGTTTACAGTATTTAACATAAAAAAAATTATGAATTTATATGTATTTTTATATATTCAACATAAATTTCACATTAAAGAATAATATGCACATTTTGAAAAAATGGAAAATTCAAACAGCTTAAAAACAGAATATCATATTACAGAATGTGTGTTGAGAAAAATTTAATTCTTACAATTTTGTGTTTAAATACAACAACGTTACCTTGACCTTTGACTTCAATTTTCTTAGTTTTTTAAAGAACCTAACATGATATATGACCTCAGCTGCATTTGTGTACAATGGGAATCTTCATAACCTACTTCATCCATGCCTGGATTGCAACAAATATTAAATTGTAAGTTGTTCTTCAATGTTTAGTATGTCAATGTGGAATTTTAATAAAATTTGATGAATGTTTAATTAATATGTTTTGTTTATTGTAAAATAGCACTTTTATTTCCCATTCATCCATGCACACACACTTCCAATAAGCCACAACTAAAGATAATAAACAAAATATCGCATAAGGCCAAAGCAAGTTAATTCTTTGTTGTCAACTTTTTGTTTTCAAATGGAGGAGGATATGAGGCAAAGAAACAAAAAAAAAACGAAATAAAACAAATATGAAAACTGGAAGTAAAACTTAATTTCCTGGACCTAGACCATGTAGACTTTAGAGGTATCAAAGTAAAGTTGTATAAATTGACTAGACATTCATTTAAAGCCATCATATGCAGATTCTTTTCAATGACATTTCGATATTAGACATATAAAAAAATAGATGTTATTAAACTCAAATAACACCTACATGTATAGTACATTTAAAATGAAAGAACAATGACGAATTTCTGGATTTTGTCAGCAAATATGTTGACGCCAAACTTAGAATTGACTTGCTTTGGCCTAAATAAAATGCTTAAAAAACATTCTAATATAATACAAATCAAAGCTATATACTCATATGTTTTTCTCTCGAATTCACTGTTTGATTTTACATTTTGAAGGACATTACATACTAGTAACATTTTTTACTAGATGTAATATTACAACATTTTCCCATTTAGAAGACATGCAAATTGACTGCAACACTTAAAGTTTTAGTCCTGCTCAAGCTGAAAAGTTAAATTAGTAATAATTTTTAATATTTTTTGCAAGTGCATTAGAAAAAAAAGGTTTAGAATTGGCTTAAATTCATTTTTTTATTGTGGTAAGAAATAACATGCCTGTTTGAACATGGATTTGCATTTTGATTTTTTAGTGATGCATAAAAGTTACAATCTTTCTTAATTGGTGTCAATCCTGAAAATATAAACTTAATAATATACAAAACAGGGGAGATAACTCAAAACAGTACTTAAAAAAATATTTGAAATGGATTTCTGAGACAATACCAAGACAAGAAAGATGTTTTTGTCATATAGTTGTATATGTGACACAAATTTAAAAAAAAGACACATATGCTTGTTCCTGCAAAATTCATTCCAGCAGAAAAAATTTAATGAGATTTATTCCCTTAGGAGCTTTTTTTTATAAAAAAACTTGTTTAGGAACATATTAGATAAAAAACAGGTTGATCTTAATTAGGGACTTAATTCTTAGAAACTTATTCCTCTGGAAGTAAAGCAAATATTTTTTACAATACTTGAACTGTTAAGATCGAAAGGTCTAAAATCTATCTGTACATAATACTCACAAAATATTGCAATGTAAGTAGGAATTTATATTCCCTGATGGAAATTAATGGTAAGTTAATATCTACGCTTAATGCCGGATTAAAAACTTAAAAAAAAATGTTTCAGCTACCTCTTATCCTAACATTTTTATAAAATATTATTCTGGTGCTTGAACTGCTTTATTAAAAAAATGTGTCCGATGACCCCTCCTGCCAACCAACATGGCTGACATGGCTAAAAATAGAACATAGGGGGTAAACTGCAGTTTTTGTCTTATATCTCAAAAAACTAACGCATTTAGAGCAAAACTGACATAGGGTAAAAATGTTCATCATGTCAAGTTCTACCTGCCATGAAATTTTCAGATGAATAGGTCAACCCCTTTGTTTGATTTGCCCCTGAATTGTTAATTTTAAAGAAATTTTGCAGTTTTAGATTAATATCTTGACTTCCAACTGACATGGCTGTTGTTACTAAAAATAGAAAAAAGGGGGGGGGGATGAATTTAAAAAATCTCCTATGAAACTACAATGCCAATTGTAACCAAACTTGGTCCTTAGAAGGTTCTCTTTTAGGATTATGTCCGATGACCTGGACTGTTAACCAAGATGGCCACCACAGCCAAACCTAGTTTAACATAGGGCCCTATGGGAAAATTCATTGAAAAATCTTCTTATCTGAAACCACTTGATCAATTAGAACCAGACCTGGCATCAATTGTCCTTAGGAGGTCCTCTTTCAGAAATGTGTCTGTTTTTTTTGTCTGTGAACCAAGATGGCCGGCACAGCCGAACTGAATTTAACATAGGACCCTTTGGGAAATTCACTCAAAAACCTTCTTGTCTGAAACCACTAAGCCAATTAGAACTAGACTTGGTTGCAATGGTCCTTATATGGTCCTCTTTCAGACTTGTGTCCGATGACCCAGATTGACAACCAAGATGAAAATTCATTGAAAAATCTGCTTGTCTGAAACCACTTCACCAACTGGATTCAGACTTGGCAGAAATGGTCATTAGGAGGTCCTCTTTCAGAAATGTGTCAGATTTTGGTGGACTGTGAACCAAGGTGGCCACCACAGCCGAACTTAGTTTAACATCGTACCCTACGGGAAATTCACTCAAAAATCTTTTCATCTGAAACTACTGAGCCAATTTGATCTTAAGTTGGCAGCCTTGGTAGATAGATGGTCCTCTTTCAGAAATGTATCCAATCACCTGTATTGTCAACTAAGATGGCCGCCACAGCCAACCTAGTTTCATATAGGACCCTATGGGAAATTCATTTAAAAATCTTCTTGCCTGAAACCACTTAGCCAGTTGGAACAAGACCTGCAAATTGACTGCAATACTTAAATTTTTAGTCCTGCTCATGCTGAAAAATTAAATCCAGGTGAGTGATACAGGCTGTTGAGAGCCTCTAGCTTAATTTTCTCTTCAATGTTTTAGATTGTTGTTTTGGTTTTCAACATTTTAAGACTTGAGCACAATTTGTGAGTGAAAAATCAATGAAATGTGCACACTTTGTGCAGTTAGATTGGTATTTTAGAATTTAGAAAATACAGACTTAAAACTTGCACTTTTCAACATTTTGCTGAAATAAGCAAGTTTGCAATAAACATTGAGAACAGACAGAAATAAATTGTGGTTTTGATAAGAGTGCAAGTACAGTCAAACGTGTGTATAAAGGGCACATACTGGACCAGAGAAAAGTCCCCATAATAAGCAGGTGCCCTTCAATTTTACAAGCTTTGTTCTTTACAAGGAGTTTTTAACAGTGTTCTTTACACACAGTGATTTGCTATATTAGAGGTGTAATTTAAGGCAGCTTTGACTGTACTTTTTTCTTAATTCTTCTTTATTATGTTAATTATGAAGCCAGATCACCAATTTGTCTTCAATTTGGAAATCATTTGTCTGCAATTCGGAAATTATTGAAAGTGACTTTTTCTTATTTCCTTCTTTCTATTCATTAAAACTTCAATTACTCAACTCTCTATATGAAGGAGCTGTAGAGTTTGTGATCGAGCTACCAATTGACAAGTTTTGAATACATTTTACCAGTTCAGTATGCCTTTATTTAACACCATGGAAATGAGTATAAATCAATATCAAAATTTCAATTCACTTGTCCAAAATAACATAGCTTTATTATTTTGAATTAAGCTGACATGGCTCTACTAAGTAACATCATTCAACTTTATTACCAACATAAAAAAATTAGATTCGCACCAAAAGAGATAACAATACTTTAAAAAGTCACAACTGTAACAACAGAGCGTGATTTTGATTCCAAATCTATATGCTGCCACCCAGGCTTTAAACTTGAGACTTTTGTTCTGACCATTTTACCAACTTAGGTAAAGAGTGGTTATAGAACTTGTTAGTCTGTTACATAATATGTAACGCGTAAAATAAAGGCATCTGAATATTTTCTATAATGGTATGAACAAAATGAATTCAAAAACTGGCTCCAAATTTGTAAATAGGAATATTAAAAAAAGTCATCATAATTATATGGGAACCACATTAGATGATATTTTGACAGAAATGAAAAAAAGGTAGGTCTTTACATATACAGTATTTTAACTATGAATTATTACCCTTTATCAAAGTTTATAATGCTGTGTTTTGAATGCCTTATATAATGATGTAATGAGACTACTGTGGTTGCCTCATCACCAGTGGCAGTGTTGCTGATAAATCTAATGAGTAGAAAACAGGGGGAGGGAAGATATATAATTTTATGAACTTTAAACACACATACTGTACTTAAAATCTCCATTCCAAATTATGTTTAGTTTGTTTAGTTGGGGGTTTTACGCTGTTTTCAGCACATTTGGCTATTTTGCGGCGGCCAGTTCTTATTGGTGGAGGAAGCTGGAGTACCCAGAGAGAACCACCGACCTTCGGTAGGAAAATTGGCAATCTTTGTCAATTAAGCACGGAGTTGAACACACCCTGCCACAGGTGAGATTCGAACTCACAACCTCAGCGTTGACAGGCTAGTTAGAAATCTTATACATTGTATATGGGAATGTTTTTTTTTGTGCATATGAACATCTCTTTGAAGCTGAGCTACAGATTACGATTTGGTTTTTAATATACTGCATGTAAGACATCAGTTAGTGTTACCGGTACCTTCTGGACAGAATGTTATGTTACTTTAAAAGACAACCAAGAAGAGCAATGTAATGAATTGCTACAAACTTTTACAACATACTAGATAATTTATGAAAAAGGCATAACAAACATTCAATTAAGTATAAAACTTACCACTACTTAATAACTTATAAAGCAACAAATAAAATGCTCCGCTGGGCGCAGCTAGATACGACCGCAGATGTCGAACCCTGAATAGTTGGGGCAATTATGAACACAACATTCAAGCTTGATACAATACAGTCAACTCCACTTAATTGCAAACCTGTTAATTGCAAAATTCGGTTATTTGCAAAATAATCACCAGCACAAAACCATTTCCCATTCAACTAATGTTAAATACGTCGGTTAATTGCAAAGCAGTTTATAGCAAAATTCGCTTAATAGCAAAGAAACTTCTGGCAAAAATGACAAAAAGTGTTGGTTATTTGCAAAATTTCCAATGAGTTTTGTCATATTTTCCGTAAAATGTGATGATCATTTGCAATTAATTGGTGAAAATTCATATAATTGTCTTTTGAAACAAACTTGCAATTATTTTTGTCAATTTGTAGATCGATGGAAGTTTTAAAATGATCGAAGTTCGTAACGTAGAATCTGACAAACCAAGACATCTAGATCTTTATTATTCATGTTATTTAAATAAAAATGTTTGAAATTGAGTTGTCTTTGTGTTTTCCTTTGCTGAAACTGAATAAAGAATGTCCTGTGTCCTTCATTCTAACAGCGATTGACAAACGAAAATAAGTGACCGCCATTTTTGTTTCCAATGTAAATAACCACGTGCACAGGTAAAAGCAAAAATTGTTTTTTTTTAATTCAAAGTAGGCTAAATAACAATTGATTTCAGATCTATAAACAATTATCACTTCAGATTGAAATGAAAATGAATTATGAAATACATTTAATGAAAAAAAAAAGATGGAAACAGATTAGAGATTATAAACTCACATGTAAACAAACCGTTTCTTGATCACAAATATCTTTCATCGATTAAAATTAAAATTTTTGAAATCATTTCTGCAGCATTTAAAATGTTTTATTGGAATATAACACTGGGATGGAATAAAAGATTGTTGGATTATAGTTGTATTTAAATATGTACAAGGTAAAGTTTCTATATTTAAAATGTAGGTCATCTGGGTTATCAAAATACATGCAATACGTTAAGAAGTTTATGAAGAAAAAAAAATCACAAAAACTTCATTTCACTTTTATTTATTAAAAGGCAATAACTTTCATTCAACAAAATTCTTTAATATAACTCTGGTAAACTGTGGCTAACATCTGACCATCTGTATACAGCTATCAGCTGATTCCAAAACTTCCGGTCTGATACGCTTTTCGTTTTATCGCAAAGTCCGCTTAATTGCAAAATTTTCTCTGACAAATAGGCTTTGCAAATAAGCGGAATCCACTGTACTGAGTTTGGATTGTGAATAAATATTTGACACAGCATAGGTTTCTGACACAGAATGAATGTTGTCTAAGAACTTAAAATTTTTTAATTTACCTATTCAAACCATATCAGTATTATTTGTTTTTATATATAAATCAGAAATAACCAATTTAAAATTTAAAATTGGGCACACATATCAATTTCTTGCTATTGCGCAATACTGTGCAATTGAAAATTTCTTCAAATATTTGACACATAATAGGTTTCTGACACAGAATAACTGAAATCAAAGAACTTAGAATTGGTCATATGAGTTGAATTTATATTCAATTTTTTGCTTCTTGTGCAATACAATATGCTGTGGAGAATTGCCCCACCCCCCAAAAAAAAATAATAATTTACCCCTTTTTTTAGCTTTTGTGCAATACACTATGAAGTTGCACATTGACCCCCCCCCCCCTCCCAAAAAAAAACAAAAAACAATAAAATTTAATGTAGCCCCCCCTTTTTTGCTAAAAAAATTTTAAATTTTCTTTTTAATTTATGAAATATGAAATGAGAAAAAAATTACCCCCTCCCCAATTTCTCATTTACCCCCCCCCTCTAAATTTTGTTTTCAACCCCCCCCCCCATTTCTTTATACTTTGCAACCATAACAGCCCATTTAAATACACCATAACATATTAAAATAGAAAATGACATCATAGTCATGGAATTTGTTAATAATAAGGTTTTGATAGCAGAGCACACATATCAATTTCTTGCTATTGCACAATACTGTGCAATTGAAAATTTCTTCAAATATTTGACACATAATATTTACCCCATAAATTTTGACACCCCCCCCCCCCCCACTTTCCCTTTTTCAAAAAAAAAAATCTTTCCCTCAAGATAATGTCATAATCCCTATTCAAAATTATCATGAAGTTTGCAAACATAATTAAACATTTAAATACATCATTGAAGTCTTAAAATAAAAAATGACATATGGCTAAAATTAATATTAATTCATAGTAAGTTCTAAAAATAAATTGACAGCTATAAATCACCCCAAAAACAATCAACATTTCTTTATACATAATTGAATCATACACAATATTTTACTTTAAATGTGTTTGGAATGTGTTTGGATTACCTTCCTTAGCCCACCAAGCTAATATCATAGATTTCTATTTATTTATACTACAGTTATTGTGCAAAAACCAAGAAAAATGCTTATTTGGGCCCTTTTTTAGCCCCTAATTCCTAAACTGTTGGGATCAAAACTCCAAAAAATGATCATAAACCTTGTGTTAAAATTTCATAGATTTCTATTTACTTATACTAGACTTATTGTGCGAAAACCAAGAAAAATGCTTATTGGACCCTTTTTTGGCCCCTAATTCTTAAACTTTTGGGACCAAAACTCCCAAAAACAATCCCAACCTTCCTTTTGTGGTCATAAACCTTGTGTTTAAATTTCGTAGATTTCTATTAACTTATACTACATTTATAGTGCGAAAACCAAATGTCTACAGACTCCGACGGACGACGACGACGACGACGACGACGCCAACGTCATACCAATATACGACCGCAAAAATTTTGCGGTCGTATAAAAACTGTGTAACTCTGTGGTGTAGCAATTTGGTTGGTGAGATTTAAATTTCTAAAATTTTGCATAAAATTTTGTAATGTTTTTTTCACAGTATAGTCTTAAAAAAACTGAGAAGAGGAGACTCTTTACTATCTAATATCATACATTTGTATAGAATGTACACATTATTTTGTGTTTTCTTTAAATTTTTTAGAAACATTGCTTAACCCTAATTGGTTTCTATCTGCAATAAAGAAACTGACATCAAACATAAATTTTTGCAGAATGAAAGCCAATATTTTTCATCTAAAAATATTTTTTAAAGCTGCTGGTGTGCAATTAATCAATTAATGTTTTTGGAAAACTAACCCCCTAATTTTTCCTAAACTGACAAAATGATATTTGTAACATTTAAAATATCTTGTTTCCTCTCAGAAAAATTCCCCAAGTACAAAATTTTTCATTTATAAAAGTATTAAAAAGAATGATTTTATTATCATTTCATTGAAACACACCTTTATTTTGCAAAGATTGAAGTCAGTTCTTTTGACGGAATCTATGGGTTTATCTTCTTATATATTTTTTTAAATGATGAGTGTTTTTGTATATCCAAGTCCCATTTGTCTAACGGAAAGTCAGAGACAGACAATAGCAATCTATCCAATTCTGTTTTAAACAAATTTCACTTTAGGATTTTATCTACACAGATGACCCAAACATTTGAAGACATTCTCACATATACATAAGAGAGATGAAAGTGAGACACTGAAATACTGTTCTGGTTACTGTAATGTTCGTCGGACTTCTTCGTTCATATGAACTGCATTAATTATTATATCACTCATCTCAGACTTGTCTACAAAAACAAGAGAGCCATTATAAAGATAAAGATAAACAAAACAATGAATTTTATGTTTTAAGTCATGCAAACAGAAATTTTATGAAAACTCAATAACCATGGTACTCTATTTTCTATATGTTTCAATGATTTATTTTTTTTAATTTCTCACAGGAGTCTTGTAAAAATGTTTATTGATATTCAAAAACCAAAAACAAAACTTAAAATAAAAGTATAACATGAGCATCAGAAATGTTTTCATATGTGCCTGTCAGTATTTCTGCATATGTTCCAGTTGCAAATGAAATGAAAAAATGTAACTAACGTAGAAATCCCATAATTTTACTCAGTGGGCGTGTTCAACAATTAGGGCCAAATACATAGTCCTGTCAATGAGTACATGTGGCTGGACTGATTGAGGTTCAAATTATTTTATTTTTTAATGCCCCACTGTCACAAGATGTACAACAGCAATAAAAGTGAAATCTTTCTCTTGACATTTGTCACAGAATTTTGGACCTAGAGTCAAATATTTATCCACAATTTCCTTTCATGCATATCAATTTTTTTTTAAATGATCTAAATCATGAATATTTCTATATTTAATTTTCTTACCTTTTAATCTGAGTATAGAACAACGATGTCCATCAGTCCCTTCCTTCATAATGTTTTCTAATTTATTTGCAAAGTTTTCAGCCTCTTTTTTCATTTTATCTATTGTTAATCCACATATCACAGATGCACCCATTCCTTGTAAAGTCCTGATTGGGGTAGCGAACTCACCAGCAAAGTAATAACAATGACCTCTCTGGAATGAAAATATATCAATGCTACACATTAAATAAAATTAGGGAGCCTCAGTGGCCTAGTGGTTTAGGTAATAATTACACAGTAGTAATGATCACTAGCCTTCCAACATTAAACCACCTCAGTAGTCTCGTGCTTGCCCCGAGTGCGGATCAAACCAAAGACATTAAAATTGGTAATTGCTGCTTCTCCGCCAAGCATTCGGCATCTAGGAGTAAGAGCAAAGATCAACTGGTTGGCTGGGAGTCAGTATATTGTGTCCGAGTGGGGACAGTTACCTTGTGAGCTAGCACATTAAAAATCCGGCTCAGCGTGTCTGTCTAGTACAAAGTAGGGATCATATTCATTGTCAAATCAACATGTTCTCGTCCTGATCTGCACCTGGTTGCCACTTGGCATTACACAGTATTCATCCATCCATCCAACATTGAGGTTTTGAGTTCTCATCCAGCTTGTGGCCTGGTGTGAGAAGGATTGTAAGTTTTCCCACCAAAAGGTCTGTTTTGGTTCATCCAAAAAAAAATTCACTAATTATCTTAGATAACGAGTCAAGATTAACTACTGAAGCCATTTTTATCCCCGTGTTAATGCTTTGATATGTCTGTATTACCTCGATATAATGAGACCATAATTTTATTTCAAAACAACCAAATTTTAGATTCGTCGAATTTTGACAGATCATGATCAGGAGTCAAAATACATATGATTATACGGAACAAAGTTCAGGACCATATAAACCTGTCACAGTTCAATAATGTCTATATTTATCAAGGAAAGTCCATTACAGATGAATGATTTGTTTCAATAAAGTTTTATTGCATATCCTTAAGATATTTTCTATGTAAATTATTTTCTATCTAAATTATATTGTAATTAGACATGATTATCAAATAATAACTAGAACTGTCCTGAAAGGGACTAATACCTCCCGCAGCAACATGTCTGTTTTGAAGCCAACACAAAGTTCAAATCATCATATTTTTCAAAGTACTGGCCAAATAGAAAATCCTGACAATATGCACATCTCTATAAATGTGATCTAACACTCCATAAAGTTTCATGAGAATCATGCAAATAATGTAGGAGGAGTTGCGGACAACACATGGAACGAAGTTTTGATAAAAAATGCCTAAGTCCAAACAGCCATATCTTTTACATTTTATGTCCAAACAGAAATTCCTGACAATATGCAAATCTCCATATAGTGATCTAACACTCCATAAAGTTTCATGAGAAACATGCAAATAATGTAGGAGGCGTTGCGGACAATGTTATTTCGGACAGACAGACAGACTGAAACCTATAAACCCCCCCCCCCCCTCGATACTTCCTTTACGTTGGGTATAATAACAATATACCTTTGTCAGCTTATAAAAATTACAAGCAAACACTCGAACAATTTTTTGCTGCTGTTGCTTTTTGGTAGCCTCTAAACGACCCATATTCTCAATATTGTAGTCACTAAAGGTTCCATCCATTCTAGCTGGTACATCACAGTTTTGTGGTACTATTTCTAACAAACCAGTATGGTAGTGGTTGTGTTGGTCACTCATATCGACAGATAATTCCTTTAGCTTTTGTTCAATCCTCTTTGTAATTTCTGTGAAATAGAATTCCTATATGAAGAGCTTGTAAACATTTTTATTAATATCATACAAGTTGCTGACTAAGTGACAGGCAACAGAAATGTCCTTCAACACTGTTTGGGACTGAACACCCAAACACACAACTGCCCAGCTGGCTGATCATGTCATCAATCTAAAAACCAAATTTTTCCCATTGAAGAATCCCATTAATAACTTGTTAAAGAAAAACATTAAACAGTTGTCTCCCTTACCCAAGTAATCTTGGTGAGATTATAAAACCATCTCCCTTATGACCAAAGGGAAATAATTACTTTTATCATACATTTATCGTAGGTAGTTTTGCCCATATGATACAACTGAACACCCTTTATATCCTCATACGATAACCGGTAGAACAGCCCTGAGTTGTTTCTTTAGTCTAGAAGCTCGTAGCAATGGTTATAATGGAATCATTCTAAATTCATACCATGATTTTGCCATGATATGACCATTTGCATCGAGGTGGCATAAATAAAAAAATCAATCTATTAATCATACCATTATTTATCAAAGAGGAAGGGCAGGAATATTACAATTACATGTACAGTATGCTATCAAAGATGAAGGGCAGGAATGCTACAATTACATGTACACTATGCTATAAAAGATGAAAGCAGGAATGTTACAATTACATGTACAGTATGCTATCAAAAAGAACAGATAACGGATGGATATTAAATTGTTTGTATTTATTATGTGGATCTAAATGTAAAATTTTTATGAATCGTGTAGAATTTACCAGAATACTACCAAACATTAATAATACCAGTTCTAATTATTGCAATATTTGTCCTGTCAAATAATTCACGTTAATGAAAACACAACAATTGCATTAATTTCTAAATTTAAATCATCTGTTACAGCATGAATTGATTTGAGGGAGATAACTCAAATTACGCTCAATTTAACATCTGTCAATGTGTATGCAATTTTCACCTTAAAATACTATAAACAATTTTTTACCTGGTAACACATGTCGGAGATAATTCACAACAAAACCCCAAACTAATCCCTCGTGTACATTTCCCACAGGTGATTGTGTCTTCAATGCAACTCTCTGACCTGCAATGTATATAAAGCACATAAAATATCATTTGCATTCATTTAAGTCTTGATCATGAGGAACTTTAAAAATACAAATGTCTACTATGAAAACCACTGTATCGAAAAAAAATACAAAAATACAAAAAATAAAAATATGAAACCTTTGTCTTAACACAAAATAGAAGTTCTTCAATACATACAGGTACAGGTATAAAGTTTTAAACATTAATAAATACCCTTGAATATTATTTCCAATAGAAGAAATACTACAGAATTTATCCTAATGGAATAAAGACCACAGAATATTTCTAGTCAGAGAACAATTAAATTTTTTTTCCTATGACAGTGATGTCCTCTCATGAATTATGTGCCTGTTCACCTAATTTTTAAACATTTTTATAGCGACTCTAGTTTTTTAAAACTTGTTTGACTGCACGATTAAACACCACGGAATTCTTATATCACAAAACTTCAAAATTTATAAGTTCCAATTTATAATTGATCTTTACCTTTTATTATTTCATAAATTCTTGAAACATAATCTTCCCCATCCTTTGCTTCGATGTAGGTCAGCCATCTAATAAATGTTGGAATGGATTCGGGTTCAACATTGTACAGTAATGGAAGTACACAAATATCCTGTGAGTTATAATCCCTTTCCTCTACCCCACAACACAATAACTCTGCTAACCAAAACTCAAACCATTTCTGATGCTTTGATAAAAGTAACACAACCCACTTGGAATTCTTGACCTTTTCCGTAACCTCTCCCATGGTGACCTCATCAGGGCATGCTGTGGCCACCTTTGGTTGGTCTGTATTAGTAAGGAGAGCTCCCTTTACATACGATGCATTTTGTGTGTCCTCTTTTCCATACAGTAGACACACATCATATGTGAATTCTTTATGACGTGACTCCTAGAACAACAATGGAAAATGCATAAAACAAAGATACAAAAACATTTTTCTGTACCATCTACACAATATATGACAAAAGTGAAGATAATTCTTAACTTGCATATTAATACAATCATTCATATACAAAATAAGAAATATCTCCCTTCTTCAATATAATAACAACTTGATAAAGGGAGACAATCCTAGAATAGTTGTCTGTTTGCCACAAATATATCAAACTAATAGATGGATGGATGAATTATTGTTTAATGTCCAGTGGCAATATTTATATGCACATCAGGACAAGAACATGTTGATCTGATATGAACATGAACGCTGCTTTGTACTAGACTGACAAGCTGAGCTGGATTTTTAGCATGCTAGCTCACAGAGTAACAGTTCAAGAAAGACATCACCCCATTCAGACACATTAGACTGACTCTGAGCCAACCAGTCCTTTGCTTTTAATCCTAGATGCTCCATGCTTGGCAGCAAATACCATTTTTAATGTCTTTGGTTTGACCCGCCCACAGATAAATAAACTTCCTTCCACAATCGAGGTGAGTGTGCCAACACAAGACCAACAAGGCGGTTCACACTAACGGAAGTTTCAAACTGACAATAATGCAAGATCAATGGGCTTGCGTAAGTTTTGTAGAAGAAAAAAGCTTATAAAAATGTCACTTTAAATTATAGGTAAATGTGGTATTTTTCATTTTTAAATTAAAATATCACATCAATTTTAGAATTAATTTACAGTTCAGTTGATGCTCAAAGATGAAAACTAACATCATCAAAATTTCACAAGAATTTTGAATTATACATGTTTTCTGAGTAAATAAACTGCAGAGTGTTATATACAGAATCATTTAAAATCATTCTGACATATCAGAAATATTGAGATGAGACTCTGCTGTACATGTATAATCTAATATATTACCAGAATTCATTACATATATTATTCAATCTGTATTTAAAAAGATTCAATTCATAGAACTTTTTATATCCTAATGTAAGTATTACACAATGTCTGTATGAGTTATCTCCCATTTCTCAACATAAATTTAACAGGAACATTTTTAAAAAAAATGTCAAAATTACTTTTCGGTAATGAATTAATTTCAAATTTTTGGTTTGGTTTCCTTGAATTTTAGGCTGCTTTCGGCTTCATAAATTAAGGGTGATAGTTTTTATTTAAGAAGCAATTAAGCTGCATTACCCAGAGAAAATCAATGATCCTTGGAAGAAAAATGGGCAGTCCTTCTCAATTTATATCACAGGAGTTGAACACACCATGGGAATCAAACTCACAACCTCCATGTTCAATGGCATGTGGTTATCTATTAATACTGTCTGACAATTTTTTTTATTGCTCTCTTCAAGAATTTTCCACAGGCCTGTTATAATTATGTGGAAATGCCCTTTTAAATGGAAAATAACACTTAAGAAAAACAAAGCAGTCAAGGATACATACAATGGAATGTGTGTGAGGTTTCATTAAAGAAAATAAATATTCCTTACATCCTCTTTTTGTGGTGATTCTTCTTTATGGAAATGTCTAAGAATATGAGTGCTTGGTAGTGCTTCATTAGATTTTTCTTCATCTAAAACATAAAATGAAAATGATATGTGTAATAAATATACTCCAAAATAAAATTTTTTTCTTTTAACATAATAATGATAACAAGAGGCCAACATTACTAACTGGTAAAGAAATTTTTGGGAACCTTGATTTTTCACAATACAGAAAACCACAGTTCTAAAAAATACAAATTCTTGTCAAGGGATTAAATAGTTCAAGACAGCCATGATGTTGGTATTATTTAAGTTTGATCAAATGACTTTCTGTTGCATGTAGACATTACTTAATTTAAAAGATGTTATTTTTATTTATAAGTTGTTATTTACTTTGTGTGCTGTATATTGGCTCTTACATTGTTTCCTGAGGATTATCGGATTTATCTAATCAACACAGTTAATTTATTTAATTTTAAAGTGAAAGCCTTGGCGAGGATTTTAAAATTCATAAATTAATCTATCAAGATTTGATAAATTTTCGTTTTTATACTTGATAAATTAAGTAAGTTTTCATATTTATATAACCAAAATCCCCTTTGGGTGCCTCCGTATACCCAATTGTTATGTAACATGTTAACTTGTTGCTATTGTGTTACTGATTCCGAGAAATCTAAACTTAAAAAGTCTTTCTGAAGGGTTATGACCTTTTGATTTAACCAATCATTTACTGAGATCATTGGAAACCATACACTGATGAACAACGGGTTCAGAAAGGGTTATATTGACAAAGAAATATAGTATACTCAACTTTTAATTTACTATTATGAAATAATGAATTTTTATTGTGATTCTGATCTAAATATAATTAAAATAAATTTTTCAATTCAGACACTGACCTAGAAAGCTTTAATTGTTTTGTAGCCAACAATATTGTCTATCTTGGAAATTCATAAATAAGAGGAGATAACAATAATATTTATTGAAATAAGCCTTTCACATGTATAACTGTAAAACTGAATATATCTCCAGCTCCATGCCTTCCTTGGATAATTTGGGTTTTTTAATGTTTTGGACCAATTCAGAATTTGGTCCTATTCTTTTGCATTTTGGACTATTTTGTTGACTTTCAACTATTTCTGGCCTTGAATATCACTGCATAGAAATGATTTGTCTGAGTGCACAAATGTTGCATCCAAATTCGTACCAGAGAATGTTTTTTTTATTACATACTGACTATATAAAACTCCTTTTAATGCAATTTTGGATGTAACATTTTTATTAGATGACATTGAAAATTTCTTGGCATCAATTCTGATAAATGTCAATTCCAGATTTCAAACATCTTTTTTATTCACTTAAAACTTTTTTATTCACTTAATAATTCTATGAAAGTGACAATAGCATTATTGTAATTTAATATATAAATTGATATTTATCTGTACACCAAACTCACCATTAAAAGTTATCAATTCAAACAACATGTGACATCTTTTGTTGTTCTCGTGACTTAATATTTGATTTAGAACATGGTAAAACCTTTCTACTTCCAGGTTTTTCTGTTCAGGAGACAATCTTCCAAGTTTTTCACAAAATATCTTCCCTATACAACCAAAGGCATTAGGTATCTCTGCACAACAGTAGTAATGTGTCTAGGAATTAAGAAAAAAATAATGACCTAGCAATTTTGAAAATCAAAGTCTTCATCTATATATATTATAAATCTTAATTAAGGAAATATGATAAACTAAATTTCCTCTACTTATATTTTGCTGAAATTTTATCATAAGATAAATATTGAAGTATAGTCTTCATATACACAAAGGAAAACATACCTTCATTTTGCAAGATTTTCACCAAAAAGTGCCTAACTTTTTAACAAAAAAAGATATATATCTTCACAAGACCTTTTGTTAAATATTCCTTAAATACAAAGGCATTGTTCTCTGATAATAGTTACCGGTACATGTATATATAATTGGTCGCAAAGATCTATAAAATATTTATGAAATTGTGCAACTTTTGGCCAAAAAAGGAATATTGATGATCATTTGGTAACTTTAGATGCATGTTGAAAAAACCATCTACTGAATTTTTCTTTTAAATTTTAGTAAGAAGTAATAGACTTCATTATGCAAAAGAGAAAATTTGGTTCCATATGATTATTATTGAGATATGCAAGTATAACCTTAAATATTAGGCTGTTACAGGGGTTTTTCTTGAAAGAATTAACATGGTGTCACAATGGGTATCTTGGCGGCTTTATTACCTTCCCCTGTTATTGTCTCATATTCCCTTTATGTAAAGTTTTTATTAATGAAACATGATGAAGATGGCAATTATACATCTCACTTTTTACCAGTAATATTTTACTTAAGGTATTGGTTTAAGAACATAATTAACCCACTGATAATTCTAAATGTCCCAGATGTCCTATGCAAGGTAAAGGCAATGGCCTTGGAAATTATTGGCAAAGTTCAGAAACACTATTTACCTAACTCACTTTCATTGCAACCATGTACAAATTTCAAAGTGAGTTTGAACGTGGGATGGATATATTTTATGGCAAGCCCTTTTTTATATTGATTCCACTTTCAAGGTGTCTTTATAAAGTTAATAAGATATCTTAAAAACTAAATGAGATATCTAATAAACTAATTGAGATATATTTGTGTATCTTATTAATTAAAAAAGATATCTTTTTAAACCTTTTATTAAGATATCTTATTTACTTTATAAGATATCTTTAAAAACAATCAAGATATCTTTTAAAACAATCAATATATCTTTTTAACTAAATAAGATATCTCAATTAGTAAATAAATAAGATATCTCATTTAGTTAATAAGATATCTTATTTAACTTTATAAAGATATCTTGAAAGTGGAATAAATATAAAAATGGCTTGCTATAATATTTACACAATTCTTGCTTTAAACTTATAGTTAAGAAAATTTATTTTCTGTCATAAGAAATACTGATATGGTCATTAGCTATTATAGACCGTATACCTTAAATATGGAAATTGCATAAATTGTTCTTGCAATATTATTGCAAATATAATTGTCAATGTATAAAAAACTGCAGTAATGAATGCACACATTACTTTCAATGCCATGATGTGATGTATTGTATAAATACCTGTTTCGTTTCATCAGCGATGCAGTAAACATTAGGAGTATAAACTCTTTTTGTTCCAGCAATTTGCACTTCTATCTTTAAGTTACCAGCATGTGTGATACGAGTGTCTTTGTCTTGAAGAGGAAAACATGTTCCAGACATTGGTAAAAGCATGAAGAACCTTGTGGACATTTTACCTGGAAATCTTTTAAACCATTCGCATTCTGTAATATTGGAAGCTAATTCTGAAAAATAAAATTATTCATATGTTAACTGAATATAAGTTCTTGGATTTTATTAAGGCAAAAACAGGTGCGACCCAGTGAAATTTTAATTTAAATTTTTTTTTCTTGATGACAAGATTTTTTCAAGCGGGGATCAAATTTACGTCGAGCACAATTTTTTTTTAAAACAAAATATTGCAAAATATCGAAGAAAACCTTATTTCTACCAAATTTTTGGAGTGGGTGAACACTTTATATTTTTAATTTCTTGAAAAATTAAGAATCTGGGGCGAGTTTTCAGTATTTTTTCAAAATGAAGTGACAAAAAAGTCTTTTCCTAAAATTTAAAAAGTTTGAAAATCAAAGTGGCAAAATCTAAAGAACTAAAAATCAATTTAGTGTGGCCTAATGTAGGAAAATAAAAGTGATCACGTCCAAATGTACTAACATGAGGTAGCCTTATGGAGCACAAACCTTGGATAAGCAGTATTCTGTAATCTAATATGTGTATAATATTACATTGGCGTAAGAAAATTCAGAAGTTGTCTTTTAATACCGGTACTACACCAATATTTCCAAATTTATGGTAATATGATGTAAGAAAATATATATGAATACATTTGGAAAAAGGTTTAGTACTAAACTGGAAAAGTTTGTTAAATCCTACCAAATTCTATATCATGTGCTTGTTTCAGCTTTCCTTTGACCGAAGAATCAGTTTTTTTTTAAAGAAAACTTTTATGTACTTGCAAACAATTTACCTGGTAGAATAATACTCAAGTATCCCAAGAAATGACTCCATGCAAGTCCTGTTGCTAGGTTACCAGCAGGCATCTTTTCACTCAAGGTGACACTTTCGCCTTAAAAAATGAGCAGATAATTAATGTAACACTTCATTTGTATGTCATTGGTTGATCCTTAATTAGTGTTAATGAACACACAACCATACATTATTTAACATTTTTTTAAATGAATTTATCCTTCTTTAAAATTCTCCTATCATATACACATATACAGTCAACTCTTGTTATCTCGAAGATGTGGGCAACATAGAAAAAGTTTGACACATCCGTAATTCGACTCAAGCGGAGGCTTATTAAACATAATAAAAAGTTCAGAATATTGAAACGTGTTTCAAATAATTCACAAATTATGTAAGATAACACGTCAAGGTAACCTCGGCCAACAACATGACCATCTTACATCAGTCAGTGGTTAATGATTGGAAATTTATTAATTTTCATATTAACTATTGAAGCTATTTTTATCCTGGAGGTAATAATTTAATATGAGTGTAGTACTTTGAGATAACGAACAAAATCTAAATGCATTTTTTATTTAGGGACCATAATTTTATTTCCAGACAACTGAAATTTCAACATATCAGGATTCAAAATTCACGTAATTATTTGGACCAAAGTAAGGGACCATAAGATAATTTTGACTCATCCAAAATTTCGAGTCAAATTAGTTCGAGACAACGATGGTTGACTGTACGTTGAATAACAATTTAATAATTAAAAATACTTTTTACGCGATAATGTTTTACACTCTGAAATTGTTTTTAATTATTTTACAATATAATTATTCACATCAAATTACATTTCTTTGCAATTCTCATCCTTTGCTACTGTTTTTTTTCTTCTAATTTCCAATATTCCTGAATACTGAACTGATACCAGGATTTGCAGTTTAAAAAGAAACTTTCGTTAAAATTTTGAGGGTTAGAAAAAAAAAATAAAATAAACAGCAAATCATTCAGGTGAAATATTCAATGTGCAATATTTTTACATATTTCCTTCTCAAAAAAAGGTTCTAAATGTCTGATTATTCTATTATACTCTAATACATTTGAGGTTTGAAGTAGTGGAAATCTTCAACCAAATTTAAACCAGATTCAACACAAAATTGTTTTTTCGTTTGTGCATGAACCTCTTCTCTCTACTCTCGACTTTCTGTCTTGGATAATATATTATGCATCTTTCAAATAAGTTAAACTTACTTCTTATATTTTCTATAACCTTTTTGATAGTGTATGGTTGATCGTTTGTTGTGAGCTTTGCTATCATGCTATGTTCAAGCATCGGAATTTTCGGAATGTCTCTTTTTTCCAGACTGTCCAATAATGCTATGGTAACACACATTTTATTTGTGTTTAAACTCTTTTCAAGAGCAAGAAATATTTCAAATGTACATTTAAATCGTTTCTTTGTATATTGTGATAATATAATCAACACTTTTTTACTGTTCTCAATAGCTGCAGGCATTAATTTAATTCTTTGTTCTCCAAGTGGAATGTCGGTTTCTGGAAGAAAATACCCTAACTCTTCCTTCATCAGTTCAGGAATGATATACTTCTTGATATACAAATCATCTTCCTCATCAAAAATCAGTAAAACTTCAGCTTTTTTTATTTTCTCTATTCTTTCATCTAAAGCCATTGCTAAAAAATAGGTGAAAACTAGTTTCAAAAATTATTTAATTCTTTATTCTTTATTAATCATATGCACATTTATACCCCAAGGGGTTGAAGGCATATAGACAACGAACACAAACAATAAAATAAACACAATAGACAATAATTTAACTACAATTATGCAGGTGTAGAGTCCACCCTCCTCAGTTCTATAGACTTTTTAATGAATGCAACTGTATACTGCAAACTTTGTGGTAATTACAGAATTAATTTTAATCTGTTACTTTCATCATATTCATCAAATTCAGGACAGACACTTGCTATGCTTTCGTTTAGTTTACATCGCAAAGTATGGTACTTTGGACATGTAAAGAAAAAATGATATTCATCTTCAACTACATTTAAATGGCAAAGTTTACATAACCTATCTTCTCTTTTAAAGTCTTCCTCTTTCAACTTGAAGAAAATGGTCAGACACACACATTTTACATATAAGTTTTCTATTTTCAAAATCATTATTAAGAATATAGTTATTGATTTCATATTTTGTCTAAATTTTACTATATATAAAGATTTTATTGCTGTCTGTAGTTGATTTTAGTTTTTCAAAAAAAATATGTTTTCATATTTCTCTTTTAGTTTTTCTCTAATGTCTTTATTTAAAGATGTATTTTTATGAGAAATATGGACATCTTGTATTTAATAAAGTGCTATTTCTTCTCAGAATTTATCAGGGGAGGTAACACGTACACATTCATATTTGTTTGATGTTCAGTTGAGATCTTATCAGGGGACATAACCAGGTATATTTAAATTCAGAGGTTAATTTGTCTATTTTTGAAAGATTGCAATGTGTTTTCATTCTTAAAATTCTATTTTTGGTTTTAATTAAATGTTATATATTTCAACACAGTAATGAGACAAATAATATAGGATGTCTGCCTGGTTTAAAATCTTGCAGTTTTATTTTCTATGGAAATTCAATGAATCCTCCTAATTCCAAACAATATATTAAAGACTTTATATCAAAAACTGTAAAGAAAAATTGAAAGTCTATTTTCAGTAAGACAAAATACTCCCAGATGATGAAAAACCCTACGAATAACGGAAATCTATTGGTTTCATAAGGTTTTACACACTAAACTGTAACATATCCTACATGTACTCAAAACAAATTTATTTAAGCACATATTTGTAAAATTTGTAAAGAAGAAAAAAAACTTGACAAAAACAAGCTATGTTTTTTTAACTCATTAGGAGTCAAAAAAAGAGCAAATATTAACTCCGTAACAACAAAATGTTGAAACTGAAACCTCCATAGTCTGCAGAAGCATTCACTAATTTCAAAAAAAAAATTCCATTTGCATATTAAATAAAGTAAATATAAATGAACCATTTACTTACTTTTACAAGACAAGATTGTCAGTTAGTACATTGCATGTATATATTTCCATACTATAATATCCAGGACAAAAAAATGTATAAATTGGATTTTTTAAAGTGTTCATTTAAATGTTTCCTTTTATACAAGAAGACTGCATTACATACATCTAATATCAGATTTTTCAATGAAAAAAATCCCAATCAACGAAATCTAACTATCAATATAGATAAATTTTGTAAATTATCAAAATAAGTAAATTTTTCTTAATAAATTAGTCATAAAAATAACCTCTGTATGTCCAAGGTCAATGCATTGTAGCAAGTTAACAAGTGAAAGAGGAAAAAGAAAGTTAAAAATAATCTTACAGGAAGGTATCTATTTATTTTTCAGTTCTAGGAAAATGAGGGTATTCAATTTACCTACAATTTACATGTAGTTATATTGTCATAACCAGTATGTTAAATGCCTTCTGCACAACAGCTCAGATTTTTTTTTCATTTATAAAAACAAGAAATCAAGTACATGTATTATGTATAATTCATATTTGTGAAAAATAATTAGGCTGAAATTTTTCACAAGGATGATTGCTGGTCTAATAGGAAATAAATAGGATTTGAAATAGGTGTTTTAGTTTGAGAGAACATATGAATAGTAAACAAATAAGCAAGAAAAAAATATAGGTTCATGTGCTCATTTTAGAGCTATAAGGCCTTGAAAATTTGCAGGAAATGGGTTTTCTCTGGATTTTTCATTGTCTTTGCATTGACAACTTCAGTCTCTCAAAGATGTATGAAAAAATAAAAAAGATTTCATAAAATTTTGTCAAATACCATTTTATTAAGGTATATATGATTGAATTTTTCATGTTTAAGAAATGAGGATTCCGAAAATCTGACAAAAAGACCAATACATGACCAGTGAGCATCCTTAAAATATAGTGTGTTTGATTCATTAATACACGTATAACAGCTATAATGGCAGTAAACAGATGGGGGTTCATGGGCAAAAAATTTCATGTTTAAGAAATGAGGATTCCGAAAATCTGACAAAAAGACCAATACATGACCAGTGAGCATCCTTAAAATATAGTGTGTTTGATTCATTAATACACGTATAACAGCTATAATGGCAGTAAACAGATTAAATACATTTTTCATTTGATGCATTTATCAAGTCTTGTGGTTTTTGAGAATGCTGCTGGTCAAACCATGAAAGTATAGTATACATGTACCTTTATATTGTAAATAAACTGTGAAAATATTTTCTTTAAACCTTATGCTTATATTACTATTGAGTATTCCAGGGAACACTTGTTGTGTCTGCTCCCATTTATGCTGAGTTTAACTTTTATTTAGTTAGGAGATCAAATATTTTTGCATTAACTAAAACCAGTTTGATTTGAATTGCCAAAAAAAAAAACAAAAACAAAAAAAAACAAATTAATTTTAGATGTTTGTTGGCAAAAAATTACTTAAGTCCAATTAGTTATTACAGGTTATTCCTAATGAAAGTTTCCTGGAAATTCCAATTGAGCAACAACCATTTTATTACCGAAAAGATGTTATTTTTTGTACCTGGTAATATTTTTTTTTAGGTTAGGAGAAAATTTTTTTTTTTCAGCCATCAAGCAAAGCAGATTTTTTTCCCCAGAAAACAAAAATAAGCAATTTTTTTTCTTTTAGATTTTAATGTCCCATCCACGATTGTGGAAGGGGTATATATGTTTACCCTAGTTCATTTGTCAGACTGTTTGTACGTACGTACATGTAAGTCTGGCTTGGTTAAGTTTTTGCATTTAGGTCCATTTCTCAGAAAATCATTTGGATATTTCAATGATATTACATGTATACTACTAGAAACACCTTATGGGACTGAACACAGATGAGCATACTTTGACCTACATTTAATGTATGAGTGATTCTTATAATGTTCCGGCTTTAGTTTCATATCCAAGGAATCACAATAATCATCTTACATTATATAATGCATTTCTCCAATAGTTGGGTCTTGATGACCCACATTTCGTGCATGAGTCACTTGGTTATATTTGTGCGTTAATTTTGGTCCATTCCTCAGAAACCTATGAAGAAATATCAATATCATACCTTATAATGCATTCATCTTCTATAGTACAACAAAATTTAGCAACGTTTTAGTCATCATGGCATGACTTATATGTTATGCTTGAGTGACTTTGGTAAAATTTTTGAATTTAGGCATATTTCTAAAGAACCTATGGTAGTATATGGATGATATTTTACAACTACAATCATCTTATATAGTACGACCCAATTCAGCAACATTTGAGTATATCATGACCTATATTTTATGCTTGAGTGACCTCAAGTTAAATTTTTGCATTTAGGTATATATTTTAAAGAAGCTATGACTGTATATATTGATGATATTTTACATGGCGCCTATACACAAGCTCATGACAATACTACGCAGTTAAGCTAAAAGGGTTTATTCATGGTATAATAAATAAAGCAGAAGTTTAATATGTAAAAACTTTTCAATTACCTTCTTTAAATAGAATCGCTGCAACAAAACGACAAAAAGACAAAACCACAGAATGACATAACAACAGAACGACATAAAGCCATTTAAGACGCCACAACACGAAATAACAACAACAAAACTATATTTAAAATGCCACATAACGACAAAACGAAAAGACGCCATTTGAAATAGAGCAAAACGAAAAGAAGCCAGGGGAGATAATGAAAAGAAGAAAAGAAAAGTCTGTTATCTTTTAGTTTTTTTTGGCTCTTAAATGGCGTTTTGTCGTTCTGTCGTTTTCACAAGTCGACACATCGACAAAACGAGATGGAACAAATCAGCCACCATACTATTTAGAGTTGTATATAAACATGTACTCTGAATTAGTGTGAAATGGAAAATGATTAGAAAATACTTAAGGTGGTACCCAACACTACAGGGAGATAACTCTTAAACTCTTAAAAATCACCAGAGCGTTTTAATGATATTTAATAAGTAAAGAGAAATTAAGCTTCTCTATGATCAAAATTGATGTTTGCCAAACTGCTATATATTCAATGAAATTATTCCCGTGAAGTGTGAAATTCTATTTACTAAAAAAAATCAACATTTATGTCAACAGGTCAAAGTAAATATTTCCTAAAAATTTTATGAAAATTAAACGAGCCAAATTTATTTTAGTCAAGGTGTTGGGTACCACCTTAAATACTTTAATATATTATACGGTAGTGGCAGAGTATAAATATTATAAGGAAAGTTATACCTGCAATCTCTAGTCCAATCGGTCATTGGTTTTTCTAATTATAGGCCTGTCTATATCCTTTGACTGAATACACTTGCTGACTGATTATATATATTCACTTCAAAGCAAAAGTGAAAGTAGAAAACTTATCTACCAATACTTCTGGTTTACAGTTCAAATATGCAACATATTAATCTATTTAATCACTTCTTTCTAATATCTCCTTTTTTGTTGTCATTACTTTATATTTGTCGATCATTTAGCCACAGTGCATGTATTTAACTTCCTTTTCGACTTTTCTCCTATAGTTTCTGGACGTTTTGGAGATCTAAAAATACACCCTGAGTTTCCAAAAGCATATTCCGGGATATCCACTTTTTACCAGGAGATAACATTTCCCGCCATTTTGATATTAATAGGCAACCTTTCTGTCTTGAGTTTCTGAAGATGTTGATTGAAAAAATGAGACAATAAATATTTAAAAAAATATTTGCTGAATCTTGATAATCTGTATTAGACAAAAGATGACTTTTAGTTTTTGATGAATGAAAGTACACGTAGTTTTGGAATTCTATTGGTTGTTTTTAAATGGGTCAACAACATGTCAGCTCTCATGAACTTGTGAATAAAACGTAAACAGAACAAGATTCACAGTGAAATAAGTAGATTACTGTATTTCATAACAAATTTAAGGTAGGATTTTCATGTATAATGTTCATTAAGCTTGATTACAAGGCAAAATAATCACATAATTCAAACAAATTCAATTTTTGATTGATTTATAAATAATCCAACCAACATTTTGTTTTTGTAAACATGTTACACGCACACACACATAACACAACAAAATAAATGAAATATTTATAATATCAGTTGTACAGTTTTATCAGGGCTGAGGCAATATAATGTCCAAAATGCAATTAGTAAACGACGTTTTCAGAATTTGGCTATTTCGCGGCGGCCAGTTTTTATTGGTGGAGGAAGCCGGCGTACCCGGAGAGAACCACCGACCTTCGGTATGAAAATTGGCAATCCTTGTCAATTAAAATCGGAGTCGAACACACCCCGCCACAGGTGAGATTTGAACTCGCCACCTCAGCGTTGACAGGCTAGTGATCATTAGTAGTCATGACGAACTACCTAGACCACTCGGCCACCGAGGCCCCCCATTATAAATTGAAATCTCTATCGATCTGTAAACATGCGAATACTTGGAATAATATTACATATGTAATTAATTGAGACATAAGATTTGATCTCGTGTGTTCTAGCTAAGAACATTAAAATGGAACTTGTCCTTATGTGCAAAATATGCCTGCAAAGAGGACAAATTCTATCCTGCAATGGAATGTTCTGATACCACTTGTCTTCAAGAAATAATTTACTATTGATTATTCTTAATTTGAAAAAAATTGATGAAAGGTTCTTTTCTACATCTATTAGTAAATACTTTTCCAGGGCATATTCTTTCCATCAATTTTCTTTAAGTCGTCAATTTAATCCCATTTACTTTATTTTCATCATTATGAAATTTGTTTCTCAAGTAACTGAGGTAACTCTTTTGTATAACTCTCTTGTAGTTTTTTATTAGATGAAAACAATCTGTTTTTTGAAAATGTATTTTGATTCTCCCATACATGTTTAAAACCAGATTTAATAAATAAAAGTTTTATTTTTGGATGCATAATTATTATTAAGTCATAAATTTTCTTCGTAGGCATGGTTAACCAACATCTTTTCTATCAATTTTAAAATGATACCAAAAACCAACAGCAAACTGATAATTTTCAGGCATCTATACCCAGAGGCTTAAGTCCCAATTCTGATAAACAGCTACAATATTTAAATTCACTGCACCTCAATTTACCCCCAAAAGATATTTTGCAAATGTTAACTGCTCTTTCCAAGGTCTGAGGAAAGATAAATGCTGATCTTCAAGGTTTCCTTAATCTTTGATTAAAATCTGAGGACAAAATTTCACTACAATATAACAAAATTAGTTTCAAACAAATATAAAGAAATATTAGTGTTTTGACAGCCCTCAAAGCCAGAAAGTAAGATCTTTAAAACATTTTATTTTATTAATGTTGGACAAAATTGTCTTTTTGTCGTCGTTGTTGAGGGTACTTTGGACATTGTCTGAAATTATTTTGTTTTTCAAATTTGTACATGTGCATTAGATGTTTATTTATACAATGTACCTGTTGTATGTACCCACTAGGGGGGGGGGGGGGGGTTAACTGCCTATATAATGGTACATGTAACTACATATGTGTGGCCCAAAAGGGTGTTGATTCTCATTTAAAATATGGGGAAAAGTGTACTGTTTAAAAAAAATATATATGATTCATAGGTAATATTTCCAGATTTATAGAATTTTCCTGCTCTATTTTGCCCTCTGCATGTAAAAATCTTTAATTCTGAATGACTATTTTTGAAAATACAAGGTTAGAAAATATATGAAAGGGTCAGGAAAAGCAACGTATGTGATAATTATTTACTGACAGTGCAAAAATGAACCACACATCATTTAATATACAATCATGTATTATTACTTCTTGCTGAGGATAAATGTAAAGACTCTAACACAACATGTACACCTTCTCATTTATATACCTTATTGTTACATGGAATTTTACATTCTGATTTGTAAAAAACTTTGCACCAGACTGCCAACAATCAGATTTAGAGTCTTAAACTTGTGGGAACTTGAAAGCACAGAAACTTGAAATTCTGATTTATACTGAACTCTTACAAAAGTCACTGATTCCTTATGAAATTTAAATTTTTTTGTCTATAGGAAGAAGTTTAGATTAAAGTTTCAAGATGCCTTACCTAGGCGGAAGATCTGGTGGGCGTGGTCTTGGAGTCTTCTTGCTTGGAGCACAGATGATGAATGTGGGTATTGATAACATTCCTCCCGTGACACTAGCAACCATTATACTACAGTCTGCCATTTTTCTTCAGTTTGGTGATCTGATGAAATGGTTTCCAAATGCAGGAAAAGTCTGTTTAAGTACTTACCATGTTCTATATCGAAAAGAATGGCGTAGACTTGTGTTATCTGCGTTATTTCATTCTAATGATATTCATTTGTACTATAATATGGCATCTTTTCTTTACAAAGGAAGAATTCTTGAAAGGAAGTTTAGGAGTGTCTATTTTTTATACTTATTGGCCGTGTTTACTGTGTTGACAAGTGTAATGTACATTGGTTTGAACTGTGTTTTAGAAAGAGTTTTCGATGATTCTTCATATGATCTTGTATGTGCAGTAGGATTTTCAGGTAAATATACGTTTAAATAAAATTCTTTGATACCATTTTTAATGCACAAGATGTGCATGTTTGATCAATTTACGACTCATCAGTTGTGCTGAAGGCCTAAAAGTTAAATACCAAAACAACAATCCAACATTTGATCAATTTACGACTCATCAGTTGTGCTGAAGGCCTAAAAGTTAAATACCAAAACAACAATCCAACATTTGATCAATTTACGACTCATCAGTTGTGCTCAAGGCCTTAAAGTTGAAAACCAAAACAAAAACCCAACGTTTGATCAATTTACGACTCATGAGTTGTGCTCAAGGCCTAAAAGCTGAAAACCAAAACAACAATCCAAAAAGTTGAAGAGCAAATTCAAAACTGCCAAAATTAAGGGGTCATTTAAAGTGTTATTTGTTTTCATTGCAGATTAGGACACATTCACATGTTTTGTAACAGTAACCTTTTAAAATAAGTCACTTAAATTTTGCAATAATATATCAATTTTCTGTCAGATTCATGTGAGAATTTTAGTAATTTTTAGTCTGACACCATTGTTTTTTGGGATCATTTTTTTTTTTAACTGAAAAAAAAATGAAAATGAAAGAAAATGGTGTAATCAGTTAAAATAAAACATACAGATGAAACAACGAATAAAAGGGCCTCGTTGGCCGAGTGGTCTAGGTAGATCACTAGCCTGTCAACACTGAGGTTGTGAGTTTGAATCTCACCGGTGGTGAGGTGTGTTCGACTCTGATCTTAATTGACAAGGATTGCCAATTTTCCTACCAAAGGTCGATGGTTCTCTCCAGGTACTCCAGCTTCCACTAATAAAACCTGGCCACCGCGAAATTGCGAAATGTGTTGAAAACGGCATAAAACTCCAACTAAGCAAACAAACAAACAACTAAAAAAAAAACAAACTAAAATATAACAAATCCAAAAAACAAAATTTTGAAATAATCTTGAATGGTTTTAATCTAGAACCAGAGGATGACAACATTGAACTGAAGCACCATCACAATGGCTTGTTTGTACATATTATCAGGTTTTCTGCAAACGTATATCGTAAAATATCTGCCGCGAGACACAATGTGAAGCTTTTTCGGCGAGTGAGCGTAGCGAACGAGCTAAAAAGCTTTATATTGTGTCGAGCGGCTTATATTTTACAATATTTGTTTGAAGAAAACTTGATGATAAATTTATCGTATTGTTAACTAGCAATCTTAATGGAATTTCTTACTTTTCAATGGCAATCTGCCTATAACCGGATGTTTTCCTGATATATTCGGGTCAACGTTGGGTCAAACATTATGACGTCGCTGATATATTCGGGTCAGCTCATATTAGGGTCGGGTCAACTCTTTACGACGTCACAGTGCCGAAATACGGGAAATTGTGAAGGCCTCAGCAGGTCGATATAGGCATGGGGAAATACGATAAAGTAACATACAAAGTCATGCTGAGGATATTTTCTGTGAATTCATTATATTTCATGGATTTGTGGGTGGGGTTGAACCAAGATTTGAAGTATTCAACAAAGTGCATATTTCATATTCTTATATTTTACTACAGAATTCAGAACCACAAATTTCGGTATCATCAGAACAAGGAATTTTCAGTATTAAAACAATTGAAATTCACAAAAAAGAAAAAAATTATATGAATTTACAATGCTTTTACTTATAAAATTGTTAGACATGTTAGATGGTTACATTTGTATGTTTACATGAAAGTAAAGCATGAAACAGCAATGAAATAATTTGAAGGAAAGATAACTTAAAATCAGAAATAAGGCCAAATATGAAAATATTTATGGTTTTGGTTACCCTACCAACCCTTTTTTTATGTAGTTACTCTGAAGATTATTTTTGACATTTTTCAATAAGCACTGTTAAAGTCATAATGTCTCTAGCATAGACCCAGTGTTAAAGTCATAATGTCTCTAGCATAGACCCTGTTAAAGTCATAATGTCTCTAGCATAGACCCCGTGTCATAATGTCTCTAGCATAGACCCATTGTTAAAGTCATAATGTCTCTAGCATAGACTCAGTGTTAAAGTCATAATGTCTCTAGCATAGACCCAGTGTTAAAGTCATAATGTCTCTAGCATAGACCCAGTGTTAAAGTCATAATGTCTCTAGCATAGACCCAGTGTTAAAGTCATAATGTCTCTAGCATAGACCCAGTGTTAAAGTCATAATGTCTCCAGCATAGACGCAGTGTTAAAAAGAATGGAGATTTGTAAAATATTAAAGTCTATACCTACCTTACTATGTAAATATAATAGTCTATACCTACCTTACTATGTAAATGGAACAATTCTTATTTTTTTACTTGGCCTAATTATTCTCTCCAGAAACTGACAAATATATTGATGACAAAGTGATATACATATTTTATCATACATTGTACATGTTCATACGTAAGTTTGTTTTAAAAGTTGCATGTTTATTGTCGAGCCTTCGACTTTTGTCGAAAAAGCGAGACATAGCGATCCTACATTCCGTCGTCGTCGTCGGCGGCGGCGGCGGCGTCCACAAATATTCACCCTGTGGTTAAAGTTTTTGAAATTTTAATAACTTTCTTAAACTATCCTGGATTTCTACCAAACTTGGACAGAGGCTTGTTTATGATCATAAGATAGTATCCAGAAGGAAATTTTGTAAAAAAAAAATTCCAGTTTTTCCGTATTTTACTTATAAATGGACTTAGTTTTTCTGCCAGGAAACATTACATTCACTCTGTGGTTAAAGTTTTTAAAATTTTAATAACTTTCTTAAAATATCCTGGATTTGTACCAAACTTGGACAGAAGCTTGTTTATGATCATAAGATAGTATCCAGAAGTAAATTTTGTAAAATAAAAATTCCAGTTTTCTGTATATTACTTATAAATGGACTTAGTTTTTCTGCCAGGAAACATTACATTCATTCTGTGGTTAAAGTTTTCAAAATTTTAATAACTTTCTTAAACTATCCTGGATTTGTACCAAACTTGGACAGAAGCTTGTTTATGATCATAATATAGTATCCAGAAGTAAATTTAGTAAAAAAAAAAAAAATTTTTCCGTATTTTACTTATAAATGGACTTAGTTTTTCTGCCAGGAAACATTACATTCACTCTGTGGTTAAAGTTTTTAAAATTTTAATAACTTTCTTAAACTATCCAGGAATTTTACCAAATTTGGACAGAAGCTTGTTTATGATATAAAGATTGTATCCAGGAGAAAATTTTGTAAAATATTTATTTCTGTTTTTCAGTTTTTTACGTATAAATGGACTTAACATTGCATTCTATTATGTGCATTCACCTATCACACTGAAAATATAGACAACATCAAAAGTAGGCGAGACACTGGGTTCCGCGGAACCCTTACGAATTTTTTAATTTTCTTATCCTAATTTCAGGTGTGATATTTGCATTGAAAGTATTAGTAAGTCACTACACTCCTCCTGGTACACAGTATATACTAGGAATAATCCCAGTACCGACAAAAATAGCTTTCTGGGCAGAACTGGTTATTATACAACTGATAACACCTCATGTATCATTTACAGGTACATGATCATTTTTTGTCAATTTTTCTTAGTTTTCACGACAGTGTTTCCGATAAGAAAAAATATAATATGATCAGCAAATTATCAGTCTATATTTTAAATATTGGCAAAAGAATACCTAGGTGGCAAAAAAACGCTAAAAGTTCGTAATATCGAAATTCAAAAGGAAGATAAACGTGTGAGTATGCAAAATAACAGACAAATAACCAAAGATACGTGGTTCATTTTTATGTTTTGGAGTTTAGTGTGCTGTCCATTTTGCTGAACTACATGTATTATGCATTATTGTTTAGGGGCCAGCCAAAGCCCGCCTCCGTGTGTGGGGTTTTCTCGCTGCATTGAAGACCATTGGTAGTCTTGAGCTGTTTTCTACTCTTTGGTCGGGTTGTTGTCTCTTTGACACATTCCCCTTTTCTATTCTCTATTCTATAAATCTAGGTATAACTAAAAGAACAAAAAATGATAAACTAAATAGAATTAGAACAAGAAAGCACAGATACTAAAGCACTAGCAATGTGAACTCTTACTAAAAACTAGGACTGACATCAGGTGCTCTGGAATAGTAAGCATGCCCTGCCCCTTTATCGAACCAATTACATTGCAAGTGGGAACAAATATTGAAATCATCGGTTTTGCAGTATGATAAAGCAGACACCTTATTAGTGAATTTGTAATAATAATAATAATTATATAATTATATATATGCAAACTACAATTTATCTTATTTTACAAGTTAGAATCAATGGACATTAATAACATCAGTGGAAAATTACAAATAATAAAAAAATAGAGTGCTAATTTTGAAATGAATGTGATATATAATAATTTCTGAAAATCCCGACCACATAATATTTTATAAGTATACATGTACCTCAATAATTTTTCAGGACATCTTGCTGGTATATTAGTTGGTTTACTGTACATCAAAGGACCATTAAAACCATTGATGGATAGTGTTATACCTCCTGGTTTGTATCTCAAAGTCCCACTAGTAAAAGTACATGTTTTCAGTTTTCTCAAAAGATTGATTAACTAGTGATGAAGATGTAATTTATATGATTGAAGTAACTTCAAATAGCAATTACTGTTCATCCACAGTTTTAATTAAAATTTACATGTAACTATTGGAGATATCATTTCTTTGTAATATGACAACCGCCTCAGTGTTAGCATGCTAGCGTGCTCGCCTTGAGTGCGTAAGGTCACGGGTTCGATCCCCAGCCGGGTCAAACCAAAGACATTAAAATTGGTATTTGTTGCCTCTTTGCCAAGCATGTGGCATCTAGGAGTAAGAGCAAAGATCTACTGGTCAGCTCGGAGTCAGTGTAATGTCTCAGACTTGGGTGATATGTCTTCCTGCGGACAGTTACCTCATGAGCTAGCACATTAAAAATCCGGCACAGCGTGTCAGTCTAGTACAAAGCAGGGATCATATTCATTATCATATCAACATGTTCTCATCCTGATATGCACCTGCCAGCCACTGGACGCCAAACAACAATTCATGGTCATGTAATATGACAGACAAAGCACATCTCAGTGGGCATGGCAGACCTATATTTTGCAATTTTAGCAATTTTTACAACAAAAACTTGTTAACCATTTTGTTCATCACTATTTACCGGTAATATGGGGATCAGTCTCGATATATAATATTACATGTATGCATTTATTATCACTTTCGTGACTACTGGTTCCTGGTTGTTTATTATCACTTTCATGACTACTGGTTCCTGGTTGTTTATTATCACTTTCATGACTACTGGTTCCTGATTGTTTATTCGGAGAGAATTCTTTTTACACCTTAATTCAGTTTTTCTTAATGTAAATATAAAAGAACCTTGTTGTTATTAGCTTCATGCATGAATGATAATAATTTAAATTATTTGCTATGTATTGAAAAAGAGAGAAATATTATGTAATTTTAGGTCCAACTTACACATACCAGCGACAGTCCACTGGTTACAGAACATCTTACACAGGTTAGTACATTATTATCAGGGAACAAAGGATGTAATTTATATGGATGGATGAATTATTGTTTTAGGTCCAGTGGCAGCCATTAGGAGCATAGCAGGACTGTTGATATGATCTGAATATGATTCCTGCTTTGTACTAGATGAACACGCTGAGCTGGATTTTTAATGTGCTAGCTTACGAGGTAACTGTCGCAGGAAGACATATCACCCCGCTCCGACACATTATACTAACTCCAAGTCAACCAGTCCTTTGCTCTTACTCCTAGATGCTGTGTGCTTGGTGGAGAAGCATCAAATACCAATTTTAATGTCTTTGTTTCTATCCAGCTGGGGATTGAACCCACGACCTTCTGCACTCGAGGCCAGCACGAGACCACGGAGGTGGAAATTTAAAAAATAACTAAATCTATCAGTGTAATGGAACAGAAGATGTACCAAAATCTTATGTTACACAATTTGTCACACATACTTCTATTTCTTTCCAAAATTTTATATCTCGTTATAGTCAAAGCTAGACCGGCTACTGAATTTTCATCTTGCGCCCATCACTTACCCATGTATGATTTCAGAATTTAATAGATATTGCTATTTTTTGACAGCTAATCTAATCTTGTCAATAGGGATAATTCTATTGATCAATTGCATGTTCCCAAGCTTGTAAATTTTCATACCCAACCAGTCTATCTAGTACTTTGACCTATCAAGCTAGTAAAAATTGAATAATGAAAAGCCCTGGGCTAGTGTGCGTGTCCAGAAAGTTTCACCCCGTTATTTTCAGTAAATTAAAATTTCCCCACTTTTGTTGGTAAGTGTGAATGAAATCTAGATTTAGCTTAAACGGCTAGATGTAGTATTTAATATTCCCCATTTTTGGTACATGTGAGTTGTCTCCCATTTACGGAGTTATCTGAGAAGGAGTATTCCATAGAAATCAATGTACAAATTGTCATTTTCCTGCAAAATATTTTTTCTTGCTAACAGAATCCTCCATATACAATAGTGACATGTTTTTGAATGTATCTTTCCACAATTTTTCGATGTCTAATGAAGGCCTTCCCTAATTCAATATTTTAAGGAGAAAAATAAATGTAATTTTTGTCCTTCACTGGGCTGTTGAATGCAAGACACCTTCTGTCAGGAAGTATAACTGTTGCATATGGGAGACATCTCCAATATCTGCAAGTGTATGTTGATTTCAGTGTACGTGTTCATCAGGTGGCATTCAGTCAAAGAGAGATAACTCATTAAAACAATGGAACATATGAAATATATGAAGTGTCATTGCTTCTGTTCCTTTATGGGTATTCTTTAGAGGCAACCCTCATTATGTCATTCAGCAACAGAAAACTGGGTGGATCAAAACTAGTCAGGCATGAAGTTATTTTTTATTATATATATTTAAGTGTGCTCTTTACACTTTTTCATACACTAATTTGAATGTAAAAAATATATCAGAGCCTGCCAGAGGATACAGTACCAGCAGACAGAATACCAGTTACCAGAATTACACAGGTGGTTTGAGTGAAGAGGAACAAGTCCGTAGAGCAACAGATGAAAGTTTACGACAAAACAGAGGTAATGTTGTTTAAGAAATAAAATATGTGCAGTTGTCCATGTGAGAAAATATTTTTAAAGTTCTGCAACTTAATGTGCAAAATATGGTTGTAGAAGAGATCTCTGGACATGATCACTAGTAACACAAATTTTATATTTAACATCCATACTGGTCTTGTTTGGTTTAAACAATATTTATTGAAACAATCAAATAGAAGTACAAAACTATAATTCAATAAATGCTAATAGGATTGAGAAACAAGCAAAACTACTTTTATAAATCTGTAATTTAACTATCGAGATTGGAGAATTCTGATAATCCATGAGTCATAATGTAAGATGATGTTTCTCTAATTTTCAAAACATTGTAATAACTGCACAATACCATAATATTCTCCCAACGTCTTCCCATCACTATGGTCACCACAATGTATTCATGCAAATTTTGTATTGAAAAATATAGGACACTTTACAAGTACATGTATTTAGCAATCAAAAGTTTTTATTAAATATAATTTTAAAAAGTCATTGTTAAACACAGTATATTATTTCCATATTTCATTTAAACTGAAAATATTTTTACCAGTGGAAGTTGTATGCCACAACAGCTGTCACAATGGCGGACAGAAAGGAACCAAAAGAAGAACAACGCATGTTTATAATAAATCCTATCTGTCCCCTGACAAGTCAGATTTTTTGTCTGATATCAAAACCTCGTTTAAGGACATCTTTTATTAGAAACCAGACGATTGGATCACGTTTGTTTATATGTAACTATAAAGGAAATTTTTAAAAGACCAATCATATTCCGAGAACCAAAAACTTATTAGTGAGATTATCAATTTTTCCAACAGGGGTCAAGAGACTGTTTAAATTGTCTGAAAATTAGAGAAACTCTGCATAATTCATTCTTAACTGTTATAACCATTCTAGCAATATATCATGTTTTCATCTCATCTTTTTTTTTATTTATTGTAAAAAATCTTAATAGCCAAGACAAGACAGAAATGCCCAGTTAAAATCAAATATGTCTTACCAGTGGATTTTGCTTCTGTGATCATTTTCCCCCTACTTTATCCTTATTTCTGCCTTTAGAAAACATTTGTTCATAAAAAAATTTCATGTATATAAAAATTTTACATTCCTAAATGCTTCCTTGTTATCTAGGATTACTTACTACATGTATCAAGTTAACGAATTAGCACTTGTGTCCAACATAGAGATTGGTAGCCATACTAGTATTTAAATGCTTTTTTGTGTACTTTGCAGGCAACACAAACAGATTATATCCAGATTTAGATGACTTACGACAGAGAAGACAGGATAGATTTCAATGAAACATATAGTTCACTTTCTTATTTATTAAAACATATTGAATACTTTTTTTATACATTACTTAATTTCGCATATGTTCTACTGATATACAAGTTTGCAAAAATAAGAATGAAAATGGAAGGGTATGGGGGATGATTTGCCTGTACAATGTATCCAAGGGATTTGGTGACTTTCAATGTAACTTGCTTTATCAAGTCATCAGATATTTGAGGAGGAATACTCAGAGCTCCATTTGGTATAAAACAACATCCAATGAAAATATAAACAACATTAAATGAAAGCTTTTAGGATTAGAGATAACCATGTTTTTATACTGTATTAACTGTAATACTATCAATGGGTCAACATATGCTGATGTACACATTAACCTGTGAAATTTCATACAGCAAACCCACAGAGCTGCATAGCCCATCACCAGGTGGCTGATAGGGGAGACCCTCTTGTTGGAGGGTTGTCAAGTCATATTGAAAGCCTGACCGTGGACCATAATGGGTAGCACATTTGGAGAATGCAACACTCATTGCATGGTAAAGACCCCTTTTGTAGTTTTCGAAAGAGTAGGATGATGGCCGTTACAGAAGGCTAAATTATCTGACCCTACCCAACCATCCTTCTTTTACAGTGGCAGTCAAAATTGGTTCCCATTTATATTTCGGCCCACCCCTATTTGAATTGTTTGATAAATTGAACTGGTTCGTTCGCCTTAAACAGAAGTAAGGGAAGTAACGGGTTTAGAGTCAGAATCGTGATACCAGAAATGAGTTTCTGGAAAGGGATATTGCTGTGCACACATCATTGGCCATGCCAACAGCATATTACAGCTACCAGGCCTTACAGCGGTATCAAAAATAAATTTACCCAGTGACTTTCATGAGATTATTAATTACCTAGGGTGTTTTAACATGCTATTATATACAGAACAAGTATTTCACACATTTACAGGTAAATTTATTCAATTGTGCACATTTACTTAATAGGTAGAAATTGGGTGTACTGTCAATGAGACAACATGAGATTAAACTAACAGCTGTTAGAAAATGGATCAAAGGTCAAGGTTTCTGATTAATATGCTGTTGTGTGGCCATTGATGTGAGCACAGCAATTGCCCTTTCCAGAAAATAATTTCCGGTATCACGATTCTGATAAATTATAATTTTAAACAAGTTATTTCCCTTTCTTCTGTTTCTGGCTAACGAAACTTTTTCTAGTCTTAGTATGTAACACAATATGGCTGCCCCCATTGAACAAAAGACTTTTCTAAATGACCCATATGTAGAAAATGCATCTGCTCCTATAGAGCTCGTTATAAAGTTCAGTGTGTCAGTAAAAATTTATGACTTGCAAAGCTCCTTTGTTACATTCAGTTGGAGTCTTCTTGCTAAGAGATATATAAATTTGAAGTTATAAGCTTTATTTTGACTTTCATCAACAATACATGTAGATCACATAAGTATGATAATATTCAATAAATATTGTTAAGATGAGATTTCTGAAATTCAGAGTTGACCCATACATTATGATTTGTTTTGTTTTCTGTGCAATTTTGCTTCTTAAGCACTTTCTGCCAGTTTGTTTTGTACATACATGTAATGAATGAAGTAACACAATTATTTTGATGTAAAATTTTCACATTGTGAATAATAATGGTCAGCTGATGACTTCTCCTTCTAACTTTTTCTTTCGTAAATTATTCAATCTATCTATCCATCTTTCCATTTTCACTGCTGGATCAACAAATAACTACAACGAAAATTTGTAAATTAACGATAATAATTTTAGCTTTGGAGATCATTTTAAATTTCTTTATGTTAATTTTGTCATGGAAAAAAATGTTAATGCAGGTGTACAGCATCTGACTGTGAAGCACTTCACAGGATTTGAGTAGCTCTGACATCACCAGTTTCGACGGAATACTTTATTAAATATTGGTCAGAATATAACTAAGATGCAAGGTAGCTTCAAGAAACAACATTCTAGCTAGCAAATGCAGGGGAGTATCACCTCTTCCTGTTCAGTTCTCTTCCCCTTCCCACAAAATAAGTATGATATAAAATATGAATCAAAAACACATTTTAATACACAGCACTTTAATGTGCGATACTGTATATGATTTGTTATTGCTGATCATTACCATGTTAATCATTAATTAACAATTTATTTCATTGAATCGTAAACACCTGTCAGACTAATCTATTTTAATCACATCTATGATTATGAGGTAGTACCCTTTTTCCATTTGATTATTGGGTTTGACTTTTCCATGGTAAAATACACTATTTTATAATTGAATAAAATTTTTTGTTCTACTTTTCGAGAAATCAGTTTTTGACTTTTTTAACATTCAAGGGAAAATGACGTAACTTTCAAAACGGTTTCGGGGCGATCTGATGTCAAGGAACTGAAGTAATTTAAAATGCAATATTATATTAAAAAGACATTAGATATTTCTTTCAAAAGTTGACATGATTTTGCCCTTTTGAGAACTGAAACTCTGTTGAAGTGCCCTGCTCTCAAAAATGGAACCCTCTGCCTTTAACACAGATCAATGTTTTGGATTTCAACATCTTGGGACATAGAAATTCTGATGTACTGATGAAGTCTTATTTATAGAAGTAATGTGGATTCATATACTTTGTTTCATAGTTTTAGTTAGGAAAGTAGAACCAAAAATTTATTATCAAGCAAAAAATAACTGCAAAATGTCAACCTGTGCTGAAGTTAAATTTTACTGGTGGAGATCATAGTTTACTATCAAAGGTTTTTACTAGCATATGCTGTTTTCTATTTTCTGTTAAGCAGCACAACATAATGGCTTTTCATAGTAAAATATTTAATAGGTGAGTAATCATGGATTGTAAACATAAAAAGCCTTATAAATCTGGTAATGTTAACTGCGTGCCAAATAAATTAAGTATTTCACTCAGGTGAATTTTTTCAGGAATTATTTTCACAACTCAAGTATTCACCAATATGTGTATTTCATATGCTGTTATTACTGCATAAACAGTACATCAAACAGGGTTCCCACACAACCAGAAAACAGGGGAAATTTTTTGTTCAGAAGTGTGGAAACCCTGATCAAAACTAGAACTGTCCTGAAAGGAACTAATAGCCCCAGCAGCAACGTGTCTGTTTTGAAGCCTACACAAAGTTCAAATCATATTTTTCACAGAAAATCCTGACAACATGCATATCTCCATAATGTAATTTAACACTCCATAAAGTTTCATGAGAATCATGCATGTAATGTAGGAGGATTTACGGATAACATTTGGAACAAAGTTTTGTTAAAAAATGCCAAGTCCAAACAGCCATATCTTTTACATTTCTTGTCCAAAACGAAATTCCTGATAATTTTCACATCTCCATAGAGTGATCTAACACTCAAGAAAGTTTCATGAGAATCCTGCAAGAAATGTAGGAGGAGTTGCAGACATTTTTTTGGACAGGGGGATAAAAAACAGACTATTTCTGCAATGGTATACTTTCTAGAATGTTTGTGTTTTCTAGGGTGATTTGAACATAGACAAAGTAATACTGCCAGAAAATAAGATATGCATACACATACACTAGGATCTGCAAGAGACTTGGGGTCATCAAATGTTGGTATTTTCTTCGGCACAAGGTCTGGTTTGAATTCTGCAGCTGTGCCAAACAAAAATTCATCTTTTTTATCACCTTCTTTGTCACTTTTGTCCTGAAATTCAAGCAGAAAAAATCTCTAAAGTTTCACCTTTTTTTTTATTCAGAGATGTGAAATTATAGTGATTTCATGCTTTTTTTAACATAGCAATATAAATCTTCATTAACTGGTTGATTTGAATCTATTAACAAACAAATCTCTTTAAAATTTTTTGTTTCTAGACTTTTCATCTTTTCTGGTACAATTTTATGCAAATAACCATCTGAGTGCTTGATATTTACATATTTAATCGCATTATGAAAAGCATTTGAGTAACTAAGATAAAAAAAAACAAAGTCTGTCGTCAGCGATGCAGTGACCTCAGTGTCAGGTACTTGAATTTATTTACAAGAAGCCAGAAACACACAATTTATTTTTTCTGGCCTTACAATCATAGGAATAAAGAAGGCATAACTGGATAAATTCTTAATACTAAATTGCATGTGAAAAAATTCAAACATGACCGTGAGATCCGGGATAGGGACTTGTGGTTGATTTGGCTACTCGAAAAGTCATTGAAAAAGATTTTACCAGAAACAGATTACAAAAGAATTCTGAAGGACGTCATGATTCTGGAAAAAATAAAAACAGGAGGCAGGCAGGGATCAGAATCTATCAATTAACTTCAATTGGCGGGACTTAAGCATTACATCACATTAAATTAGAATTAACAGCATTCATACCCCTCTGCTGGAGAGAAAAGTTGACTGTACAAATGATGTACTCTCAATATCCATTACAGATTTGCTGAACTTCATCTGATCTTCAAATGATCTGGTTTCTGATTTAGACTGGTTTTTTATCTTCTCGTCTGCAACAGCTATAAATCATTAAAAAAATCTTTTAAATTTAACAAAAACACTATAATATCAAATACATTTTTGGTACTGTAGATTCATCTATATACTCTCGAGGGTTTCAATTTTCATGATTTTAACAGAAAAAATTAATTAATAGTTCAGTACATTGTACATGTAATAAAAAAAAACATGAAATATACATTTCATGGAATTATTAATTCTTATGTTGGCTTAGTGCACTAAAGTAAAAGCATGAAAACTGCATTTTGGCAATTTGCCTAATTTCCTTATATTGGCAAAAAAATTGTACATCTATGTTCATGTAAATTAATAAACATCTGAGACCATCCAAGAAATAGTGTTTTCTTATCATCATAGTTACACTTTCAAGAGAGAGAGAAAAATTCCACACCTCACTGTAATTTTAAAATTGCACAGAGCACCAATTTTGTAGGAATCGTTTATTTAATGTCGGTCATAATATCACTTTATTGATGTACACAAGATGATCTAGGTGCTATCAAAAAATTACACATTACTGAATAATCACTTATTTATATGAGGGTAAAATTTCATGGATTCCTGTCTGAAAATGATTTTGTGGGGATAAAATATTGTGGATTCCAAATTTAACAAATACACGTATTGATTACTGTGGATTCATTAATATTTGTTGTATACCAATTTTCGTGGTTTTCGTGGGTCCCAGTAAACCACGAATTTAAATATCCAACGAAAAATAATATTTTTACTCTTGTTTAAATGCACTGAAGTTTGAAACCACAGAGTTTTGAACAATTGCGTTTTTACAGCATGTACTTGAATTCTGACATATGATGACTTAGCTATATCCACAGAGGATACTGTGTTTCATGTAATTTTGTCTTTGGTAACATATAAATGCTCAAACAATTTACTTTAAAAAGATTTTGACTGTGTAAATTGTCGCGGAATTCACTTCCATTTTTTTTTTATTCAAACATTCAAGAAAAATCTTAATCCTAAGTAGACCTAAACAATACAGACTTTCTCATAAATTACAGTAAAAACATCTTGTCAAAAGATAATAAAGCAGAAATTATTGATTGTAATCGGATTAAAAATATGTGAGTATATGCCCCGAGGTATGGTGACAAGTGATTGCAATTTTGTCAATATATATTTCACACCTGTTTAACCTAATAAGTAAATAATTACGGATTTTGTTAATCTTGTTAAATTCATGACAAGCTTTAATTGTTCCGTTACAAATTTAAAGAATCTGTTTGTCAGACTGTTTAATGAGTGCTTTAAATCAGTACTTTACTGTACAATATCAAGTCTGATCGGCACGTTTGTCGCAGTATTTTCATGATATCTGATGTGCCAATCCACGAATTTAAGTATTTCAACAACTTTTTATATTTTTTTCTAAGCCAGCAATCCAAGAGTTTAGGTATCCCACGAAATGCATTTTTTCCTCTATCCACGAAAATTGGTATCCACAAAAATAAATGAATCCACAGTATATAAGGAGTCGTATTTCGTTAAGAATTAATTTTTTGTTGATTCTAATTACCCACCAAATAAACAGATTTAAATCCATAACGAAAATTTCTGCTTTTTAGCTCACCTGGCTATTGGCAGGGTGAGCTTTTGCCATCACTTGGCATAGGTTGTCCGTCCGTCGTTCGTCCGTCCGTCCATCGTTAGCTTTTCATTCAAACATCTTCTTCTCAGAAACCATTTGGCCAATTCCAACCAAACTTTGCATGAGTGGTGTATGGAAGGTCCTTAACAAAGTTTCCTCATTTAGTTCTGATTGGTCAAGAAACATGGCCACCAGAGGCAATTCTTGTTTCTGATTGGCTGATTTTCAAAAATCTTCTCCTCTGAAACCGCTGGGCCGATTGGTTTGAAACTTAATAGGAATGATCTATGACATGTCCTCTACAAACGATCCTCAATTTATTTTGATCTGAAATAAAACATGGCTGTCGTAGCTAAAAATAGAATATAGGGGTGCATGTGTTGTTTTTGGCTTATAACTTAAAAACCGTTACAGATATCAAAAATCTGACGGGGTAAAATTGATCAGCATGACAAGATCTACCTACCCTGAAATTTTAAAGGAAATTTGAAAACCCGTTTAGGAGTTATTGCCCTTTTTTCGTCAAATTTTCAAAATTTTAACATTTTTCGTCATTTATCTCCAAAACTATTTGAGATAGAAGTGAAATGTAAATTTGAAAAATGTTTGCCATGTTGAGATCTACATACCCTGAAATTTTAAAGGAAATCCCAAAACCCATTTAGGAGTTGTTGCCCTTTTTTTGTCAAATTTTCAAAATTTTTTCATTCAAAAATCTTCTTCTCTGAAACCGCTGGGCCGATTGGTTTGAAACTTAATAGGAATTATCTATGACATGTCCTCTACAAACGATCCTCAATTTATTTTGATCTAACATAAAACATGGCTGCCATAGCTAAAAATAGAATATAGGGGTGCATGTGTTGTTTTTGGCTTATAACTTAAAAACCGTTACAGATATCAAAAATCTGACATGGGGTAAAATTGATCAGCACCACAAGATCTACCTAACCTGAAATTTTGAAGGAAATCCCAAAACCCATTTAGGATTTATTGCCCTTTTTTCGTCAAATTTTCAAAATTTAACATTTTTCGTCATTTATCTCCAAAACTATTTGAGATAGAAGTGAAATGTAAATTTGAAAAATGTTTGCCATGTTGAGATCTACATACCCTGAAATTTTAAAGGAAATCCCAAAACCCATTTAGGCGTTATTGCCCTTTTTTTGTCAAATTTTCAAAATTTTAACATTTTTGCATTTATCTCAAAAACTATTTGAGATAGAAGTGAAATGTAAATTGAAAAATATTTGCCATGTTGAGATCTACCTACCCTTAAATTTTGAAGGGAATCCCAAAACCCATTTAGGCGTTATTGCCCTTTTTTTGTCAAATTTTCAAAATTTTAACATTTTTGCATTTATCTCAAACTATTTGAGATAGAAGTGAAATGTAAATTGGAAAATGTTTGCCATGTTGAGATCTACCTACCCTGAAATTTTGAAGGGAATCCCAAATTCTATTTAGGAGTTATTGGTTTGTGTAATTTGAGGTCACGTTCTGTTACATTTATTTAAGGTTCACCCTTATTCCTGGTCAATCTGATCAACTTCCTGCCAGGACTACCACCATCAGGGAACATATTTTAACATTAAACCTTATGAAAAATAAATCTTAAACAAATTTTCCCTGAACAATTGAACCAATTGCAACAAACTTGGTCAAATAGTTGATTAATTGTCCAATGGAAACCACACGCCAGGTGAGCAATACAGGCTCTGGTGAGCCTCTAGTTTCTAATAAATAGTCCAGAAATTTTAGGGAAAAATTTTATTCCTGTAAGTTGTGAAGATGGACAAAGGAACAACAAGAACTGAAGGCAATGTAACTACAAAAGCTCACATGGACAAGGTGATCTAACTACTAATTGTTGATGCCACTGCTAGCAGTCTTTGATTTGTAAAAAAAAAATTTAAATGCAAAAAATAATAATAAACTTATTACCTGCTGCTTTTAATGCCATTTTCATCCTAATCTGTGCCTTTTCTGATGGAGTCTAAGAAAACACACACAGTAATTTCTAATGAATTCACAAACATAAATTTTTATTTGTCCTTTTATTTCACAAATGTAAATAATCAACCTGGTAATGTCTGTATCTTAATATTATTTTCAATAGTACTTTGAAAATCTAAGGTTGTTTTGAAAGATAACTTGTTACATTATTTTTGTCACCCACTTCAACATGACGTGGGGACATAGAAATGCAGTCCGTCCCCATTGTTAGCGCTCTCACGCCTACATTTATTTGTGGATGTGTTTTGATAGTATCTAAATCAAGTTTAAATTCGATTGCGGCAACATGTTTTTTGCAGAGTTATTGCCCTTCGAACTTTGAAATCTTGCAAAAATTGCCTTGTAAGCGCTCTCATGCCCACATTTATTTGCAGGTTTTGATGAAATTCATATGGAAGATGTGTTTTGATGGTATCTAGATCAAGTTTAAACTTGAGTACCGTAACATAACTTTTAGCAGAGTTATTGCCCTTTAAACTTTGAAATCTTGCTAAAATTGTCTTGTAAACACTCTCACGCCTACATTTATTTGCAGATTTTGATGAAATTCATATGGAAGACTTGTTTTGATAGTATCTAGATCAACTTAAAATTCGAGTGTGGTCATGTGATTTTTGGCAGAGTTTTTGCCTTTTGAACTTTGAAATTTTGCTAAAATTGCTTTGTATGTTAGTGGATGTACAAGTACTAAGCAAATATTGTGTTGGATCTATTTAACTTTCTCCACTAAATGAAGTTCCATGTGGCTGGGGACATTGGAACACTGATCTTTTTTTTTTATTTGCACAAGATTTATTATTCAATAAAACTAATGTGTGCATGACTAGAAAGCACTTTGTTAGTTAAGTAAATTTCACAAATTTGCAACAACTACCCATACATGTATATATGTAATCAAAATTTTTCTAAAACAAGTAAAGTATTTTTTCCACAAATTATAAAACTTAAGTGATACAAAAATAGGAATAAGACATTGTTTCTGAAGTAGAACCTACCATGTCTTCAAAACCAGGTATATTAGCACATGGGTCTCTGGAAGAAGAATAAGTTCTCATACATATTACAAGTGTATTTGGACATTCATAAATAAGGAAAATAATAGCTGGAAAACTCTAGTTCTATTGCTGAGCAAGAAAATACTTTCATTTTCACAAGCCTTTTACTAACATTAAATCCAGTACTATAGCCCTTTTCAGAAACTCGTTGTGGGAATCAGGATTCTGACTCTAAAAATTATAATTTGAAGCAAGTTATTCCCCTTGCTGGGACGTAGTACTGGTTCACTACAATGAAGAGTAAAGGATTAACTGTTTTTAAAACTTGTTAATTTGCACGTATTAATGTTTGGTTTAAACTAGAAATATTTGTATATCAAAGTAATAAATAATTTCTATTCACTTCGTACTGGTTGCTCTGCACTGCAGCGAACCAGTACTACGTCCCAGCAAGGGAAATAACTTAATTCAAATTATAATTTTGGAATCAGAATTTGTGATATAAGAAATGAGTTTCTGAAAAGGGCTATATAAGTGAAATGCTTAAGTGTTGAGTAACCTCATATTGATAACATGGATAGTACAATAAGTGTTAATTCAAGGCCTTTATGACAATTGCCATTGCCACACATTTAAATTTTGATGCCACTCAATGGAGAAGAAACTGAAGATAGCCAATGATAACTGTCTGACCTTACAAAGATCCTGCTATAGACATTTGGTCAAGCCGTTTGAGATGTTAACCAATCAGAAATCAGAATTAGCGATGGCAACAATTTTAGATATTTTTTTTTCAGAGTAGAATCAATAAAAGTTGTACTGATCCTCTCCATGGTGTATATTACCATTATGTGACTAAGCCTAAAGAGAATATGATCAATCATTGAACTTGTTCTCTCTATTGAAAAGGGTAATCAGGCTTGACGAGCCAATCAGAAGGAGTTATACATACTCTTTACTTTTATCCCTTGATGAACTCCTTGAACTTCTTCTATAAGAACGTTCTTTTGATCTTGACCTAAAATAGAAAAAAAGGAATAAATTTAAATTTTACATTAAAACAATTTCCAAATATTTTTTTTATACATGTACATGTATTTACATTAAATTATCACATACTACCATTATCTTATTTATCAAACATACAGGAATACTTAACCATCAAATACTGGATGTACAATACAGAAATTTTAATCTGCAATTAACTTTCAATCTATACCTAAATAAAGGGAAGTAATAAATGTTTATTCTATAACCCCACTTTGTTGTACCTACAAGAGTTCAACGTAATGGGGTAAGCGTCAATGAAACAACATTTCATAAAGACTGAACAAGGGTCTGGTAAAGGGTTATTTCACGTAAACTTTTGCAGTTTTTATTTCATATGCTTTTGTGTTAGAAGTGTGATATATGCTGTGATTCATCAATATTGATAAAAATGGGACAAGCAGAAGATTTTTTTTTGTTCTTTCACGAATGAAATTTTTATTCCCAATTCACCTATCATACCCCATTGTACAACCCACAAGAAAGAGGACTAGTTGTTGTGTGGCCTTGAACAGGAAGCAACAGTGCACAAACATATTCCTGGGCTTATTTTATGGTTGCACTTGAACTAATCAAATTATTCACTAAATTGCATTATAACCAATATTACATATATGCTAGAAAATTTCAAAATTAGGAAAAATTTCGTATTACTGAATATGAACATACACATATTCAACACAAAAAAATTATGTCCTCAAAAGTATATGTATCTAAAGTAAGAAAAATCAGTAATATATTACAATTCACCTTCTGGATCTTGAATGTCTATCGTATGACCTCGACCTTCTTCTTTGTCTGTCTCTAGATCTGGATCTTTTTCTGTCTCTACTTAATGATCTTGAGTAACGCCTGCCTCTGCTTAATGATCTTGAACGTCTTCTTTCCCTGCTAAATGACCTTGACCGTCTTCTGTCTCTGCTGAATGACTTTGATCTTCTCCTTTCTCTGCTGAAAGACCTTGACCTTCTTGGATATCTATCTCTTGACCTTGATCTAGAGTATTTTCCTCTTGAACGAGATCTTCTATCATAACTTGTTGATACTTTTGTATAACTTCTTGACCTTGACCTTCGTCTCAATCTAGGTGACAAAGACCTACTTCTTGACCTTTTCTTGTGTTTTGCCTTCTTACTCTTTTTCATTTTTGTTGAATACCTACTACTTGCACTGCTGGATCTGAAAAAGAAAACGATATACACGAATTTTCACTATATCCAATTAGACAATGAACTTGATTGTTTAGGTTCATCAAATTTTCCCATGCCCAGATTAAAATACATTGTAATCATGTTAACTGCACAGCTGTACTGAAAGAATCCATATATGTTAAGAAGTGATTTTAGCAAACCTAGTCATGTGAACTATTGTCATCCCTTGGCTTCCACCATCCACTTGTTGTTGGACAATTCATCATCTCCACCGACAACCCTGAGCCAATTTGAACCAATCTTTGCAGGAATAATTAATGAAGGGTGTCTATAAAGAGTCCTTAATTTTGATTGGTTGAAAAACATGGCCACAAGAGGCAATTCTTGATTCTGATTGGTTGAATTTACAAATTTCTTCTCCTCTTAAACTACTAAGCCAAATCTTTTCAAACTGTATAGGAAAAATGACTGGAAGATCATCTACAAAAATTTGTCATTTGTTGTTGATCAGATAACATACACGGTGGCTATGGTGGCACATAAATGTACATTAAAGCCTGCAAGAAATCAATTTCATGATCTCCTCTGAAACTTCAAAGCCAATATTAACCAAAATTGTCAGGAATAGTGTAAGGAAGATACTATATAAAAAGCTGTTATTTCATTATGATGGGCTAATATACAAACAAAATTTAATATGCAGTATGTTATCTGCTTCATTTCCCAGTCAGTGATTCAGACTCACTTGAGCCTCTAGTCTTTTTTTAAATTTGTTAATGGTTAATCTTTTTGTCATTTTGTAAACTATAGTGAGTTTATTTTTTATAGGTATAGTATTTCATTGTACATTTTGATGAATTAGGAATGATAACCAGATTTCATCAATGGTCGTTCCATAAACACCACTAAAAATGAAATCTTACCTGGATCTTGATCTCTTCTTTTTCTTCTTCTTCCTTTTCTTTTTCTCACTATCACTGTCAGAGTATCTACCCATTTTCTGTCTGCTGTTTTGATTTATATCAAATTAAAACTTTCACTGTAATATACATAGGTAAAATCATGTAAAACAAATTCATAATTTTGGCATACATGTATGTTTCTGTTCATTGTTAGAAATAAAGCAAATAATAGCAAAGGTAAGAATTTTTGTTATTTCTGTTTGACTTGAAAATTGAGGAAAATCTAGGGTTAAGGGGTTAAATAAAAACAAATACAGCACAGGCACTTGTTTCTATCAATGGGAAGGTCGACTATCAATGGGAAGATCGACTATCCATGTATAATAGAAGAAGGTGACTAACGATTGTCACGACCGTCTCCGCTTCGGATGCTTTTTGTACCATTAACTTACTGAAAAAAAATCCCTACCTTATATGAATCGTTTCATTGAATATTTTCCTTTAACACTATGCATATTTTATATCCCCCTCAGTGTTCCTCTTCATACTAATCTTACTATTGTTCACTAAACCGTGGTGACATCTTCAACTACCCACTTCTCACTGTATTTACTTCTGGTTCGCTTTGCAGTAAATATTATAGGTCGTCTTTGATTGGTCAATTTTGAATTCTTTTTCAGTTTCTATTTTCCCTCCAATTTAACTTTGTTCGAATGTCTTTAGAGTTACCATATATATTCGGAATTCTCTAGTATTATCGTACTCCATCACATGGGTTTGTGACTTTCTGATTTATTTAATTAAGAATAAAAACGCAGTTATATTGGTGATTTCCATTCTTCAAAAATATATTAATAATGAAAATAACAACACAATAATTTTACAGCATATATTTTTGTTTTTTAATTGATAACATTCTGTCCTAAAAACGCCAACTGGAAGTAAATACAGTGAGAAGTGGGTAGTTGAAGATGTCACCACGGTTTAGTGAACAATAGTAAGATTAGTATGAAGAGGAACACTGAGGGGGATATAAAATATGCATAGTGTTAAAGGAAAATATTCAATGAAACGATTCATATAAGGTAGGGATTTTTTTTCAGTAAGTTAATGGTACAAAAAGCATCCGAAGCGGAGACGGTCGTGACAATCGTTAGCCACCTTCTTCTATTATACATGGATAGTCGATCTTCCCATTGATAGAAACAAGTGCCTGTGAAATACAGGTACAAATACTTCATTTTGTACCCAGTCAATACATAAAGTAAATAGAATATGTAAACTTTGTTTTTCATTCTTGCCTGAATAAATTTGAAATAAACTGAAAACTATGTCTATGATAGGTTTGAGCCAGCCATTTCACTTTTTAAACATAATATATATTTTTCTACTGAAATTCCCCATATTTGGGGATATAACCTTTAAAAACAAAAGTAAATTCAAAATTTTCTTGCCAAATTTGCACGACGAAACAAGGGTTTTAATTAACAAAAAAGTATAGTCTGTATTATTTATTACAGCATTTCGTAATTTAACTGTTCAAAATTTCGAAATATTCCATTACACAAACATGTAAACCGGAGTTTCCAGAGATTAAGTACCATATTTTTCTTCAATTAGTCTCATTATGTTGTACCTTTAAACACTGAAAACTTGACGAAGTAAACGACCAAGAAATCTGAAAAGTGTACGTTTTTTTGGGAATTCAATGTACATTTACAACTGTTTTGAACAGGTTGTAAGCCTTATATTTAAAACGCTGTTGTAACTCCAATGATGTAGGAAACCCGACTTCGATGACGGTTTGTTTTCCGGATGTTTTTCTTGCATTGTAGCAATTAATCGAAATCAGCCGAAAAGTTTTGTAATAAAATGAAAAAATGAACAACTTCTTATGGAATTATACCAAATTTTCATTAAAGAAAAAGAAAGAAAAAAGTAGAAATTCAGAATGTATCGGTTGAGTAGAGGGAAGTTTAAAAATTTACTGAAAAAATGTCTGAAAAATGATTATCTCAAATATTGGAACTCTGTCAGAATATCTACCTTAAAGGAAAAGCATGGAAAACTATTTTTTTCAACTTTAAATTAAATTTTGAATTTCAGAAATACCTCAATTCAAAAAACCATGAGAAGAAATCAATGTGGCAAAATTCAGGCTAAGCTAGAAACCCGACATAATTTAAGAATTGAAAGAGGCCGATATGAACGGATAATACATGAGGCAGGGAAAGCCGTAATACTACCACGGATAGAAAGAATATGTAAACATTGCCCTACTAGAGAGGTAGAAGATGAGATTCGTTTTATATTTAATTGTTCCATGTACAATATGATCTCAGACAGATCTATTTAGATCCTATTTTTAAAGAATTTCCCTCTCTTAAGAGAGTAATAATGATTTATTGTTTTGGTTAATGAATAATGAAGATCTGAAATTTATTTCAATATTTTGTGATTACCTTAATTCACTCATTTTGAAAAGAAATGAAACAGGAGCTCCTGACAGGCACATATATGATTTATACAAGACAGAACAGAGTTGTCTCTCTTTACACGATAGGCTGGCTCTCCCTCCCTCTACAAATAACTTTAAATTCCATGTTTTAATTATGTAATCATTATTAATGTATATGAATGATTGTGATGATGAATGTGTCTGTATTTTTTTTCATTTGCTGATTTATATGCTGCAATGAGCACTGTGATTAGGTTAATAAAATAGTTTAGTTTAGTTTAGTTTAGTTTACCATATTCTTTAAATACTAGGGCTACTCTGACACTGATTTGTGTCAGTAGTCATGTGAAGTTCAATTAATAATGTCCTCAGTTTTATAATTTTTCTGCCCTTTATGCAAACTTTCACATTTTTTTTTATGTGTACGAGTTAAATTTAGAATTTTACGACTATAGCTTGGAAACTATAAAATGAATTAAATGAGCAGACATTCCGGTCCGTGTCAGTGGCATATAGTCCTACTGAAACAGTGATAGACAGTTGCCGCACCAAAAATATTAAGTTTTTCACGAAAAAAAACCCTTTTAGATACATTTATCCCCCAGTGTTATTTTGTCACGATATTTTGTATGTAAAAAATAGTCAGATTTCAGTTTTAAATAATTTTTAATTACATATCGTATGGATTATATATCTTTTAGCTGTATGAGTCATAAATGCAGTTTTATAATGAATATTTGAACTCGAAGGAAAAATGGATTGTTTTACAGAACTCAAAGATTGAAAATATCTCAGACAAATGAACAGAAAGGTAATGAATTGAATGGAAAATTTTTTCTTTCAAATAAACTGCAACTGCAAAATCAACTGAAAACTATGACGCCATAAATATTTATTTACGCCTAGGCATAAATAAATATGCCTAGACATAAATAAATATCTGATGTCTGATGACACTGATATCGAGACTCCTTTATTAGCCAGTGCCATAAGACCCAAGCAGCAGAGCACAAATAAAGTTTCTAGCAATACAAAATACTCATGATATTTGTTTACTTAAAAATTGTAAAGTTTGTGAAGGAGCAGCAAGTTTGCAAAATATTTTTGGTGAGCATGGTATTAGTAATTTGATAAATATTCATGATCAGGTAGCTAGATCTCAGGTACCAAATGCTTATGGGTGTAAACTACCCGTGTATTCAAAGCTCAATATTGAATTTTTTAATTCAAATTACCAAGATTTAGATATGGTTAATTTTTTTAGAGTATGGGTTTCCATTAAATTGTACGGGTTCTTGTTCTGGGTTATCTGATGAAATGAATAAAATCATGCGGGGGCACGGAATTATCCGGAAGAAATGAGAAAATATCTGAAAAAGGAGTGCACATACAGAAGTTTTATTGGACTCTTTTTTGACGATCCTTTTCAAACAGACATGGTTATTTCTCCTTTAAATTCCGTACCGAAGAAGGAACATTTAGAACGTAGAATTATTTGGGATTTGAGTTTTCGTGATGGCGAGAATTCGGTGAATAGTCATATTTGTAAAGACTCTTATCTAGGTAGTCTTATCAAAGTTTCTTATCCTGCAGTTGATTCTTTGCGACTGGCATCTGGCTGGTTTTTCTTTTAGAGTATCAAATTGTTTTTGACAGGGTTTTATCGATGAAATTGAGGTCAGCTGCATACACATGCCAGAGGGTGACAAATTCGGTTTCTTATATTCTAGTCATTATGGTTGAATTATCTTGATGATTTTGCTGGATGTAATGTACCGGGCAAGGCTGATACTGCTTATGAAACTCTGGGTCAGGTGTTGAAAAACTGGATTGGAGGAGTCGATTGAAAAGGCTATCCCCCCTTCTACTTCTATGGGTTTTCTTGGTGTTTCGGTTGATACAGTTAGTTGTACACTTTCTATTACTCGAGATAGGTTGGATGAGATTTCGGCCATAGTTGGTTGAAAAAAAAGGTTGTATACAATCTTTGCTCGGTAAACTACCTTTTGTCAGTACTTGTGTTCGACCAGGGCGCTTATTTGTTTAAATCTAGGTTGCTGACATGTATATATATTTTGATGCCAAAATAATTAACATGTATCTTACTTTGTGTTGTCTAGTTTTACTGCCGAAATGCGAGCGGGGAGAATTGGTGATTGTTATTCATTAATGCAATGGTGAGTTGCGATAGACTGGAAATTCCAAGATCCGTAAAAATACATAACACTGAATAAAAACTTGTCAATTTGATAAAATATTACAAGGATTGTATGTCATACATGTATAGTCATTACCTTGGATGAAGGTCATCATGTCCGTTTTGACATGTAACATGGTCATATAAATATCCATTTTGATTTATTATCATAAATTACATGTAGTTGCGAAGATCGTTTCTCAGAGGTAAGTTAATGTGCAATTGCCTTGTAATTTCATGCAAAAATTTCATGACGTTTTGATTGGAAAAATATGCGGATTATCTTTAATTTTTAATTAATACGGAATTCAGGTGAATTTCAAGAAAACAGTGGTCTGCTGTTCTGAGTAGTTGAATTTTGATTCTCTCCATGTTCCTCAAAATTAAGTTTGTCTGACATTTTACCAGAAGACTGAGGATTTTTGTATTTTTTTACACGACCCAAAGAAGAATTTCATATAATAACGAAGGTATGCACCTTTACATATTTAATTATGGTGATTAAATGTGGCATAAGTGATGTTGTGGATTAATTCTTGACGCAAAGATCTCGTATTATATACATGACATATATGTTAGCATCATAAAGTCGCAAGGGGCCTTTAACATGGAGACAAATATCGCACCCATTGTAAGTTTAATATACGCTCCTTATAGCACCGGTCTGTAATTTTAGTATTATATACATGACATATATGTTAGCATCATAAAGTCGCAAGGGGCCTTTAACATGGAGACAAATATCGCACCCATTGTAAGTTTAATATACGCTCCTTATAGCACCGGTCTGATCGGAATTGCTTTATGCCAATTAAGTTACATCTGTGAATTGAAAGAACATTCTGAAAAATCCATAAAATTACAAATCAAGAAATATGTGATAACACTTTAAAAAATGCACTGCACATGTAGTGTATGCAAATTTCTAAAAGTCCAATCAGTGAAATAAATGAGGCAAACCGTTTTATTTGCAAAGCTATTACTCTTGACTTCGTGCCAGTGGCATATATTCAATTTTATATGCATTAAAATATAGAATACTAATGACATTCAGAATAGAAAATATGTTTTTTGCTATTATTTCAGAAGCCAAGGATGACAACTTTTCTTCAATTTCTGACAGTCGCAACGCTGACGTGTAAGTAAAAAGTAATTTGGGCGCTCTCGATTGTCGATATTGGTGTTAGGTGTATATAACGCTAGAAGTACATAATTTAATATTGGATGTGACGCGTTATATGATTGGTCAAATTGTTTTCGTCTATCATATCATATCCTGGTTCACGGGACTACGTTCCATGTATTAGCTTGTCACGATAAAATTTATAAGATATCTTATAAAAACTAGAATATATAAGATATCTTATATATTATATGAGATATCTTGAAGTTAGAATAAATAGTAAAACGGCTTGCCATATGTAACATGCTAAATGTTGCGATCGGGAACCAGTCTAATCATATCATAGACTAAATTTTCTTCTCTACTATGACGTCATTAAAGGGAATACGTCACAACAATTAGAATTAAATTATAAGGATTGGCTGTAATTGGGAAATAACCCCAACTTGGTGCATACCGGATTTCAACGCGGGTTATTTAGTGTGCACCACGTGATTGAGGTTATTTCTTCATAGACTGAAAAAATTAATCAATCCTTAAATGGAGATATATGTTGTATTCATAAATCAAGATAAAAAAAAAACCTATACCAGGGACTTCATTTATACCTTGTACCTTTTATCTTTAACCTTTTTTATATAAAAGAAAATGAAAATGATAAAAAAAAACCTATGACAAAAGCAAAAGATATCTGTTACATCCACAAAATATTATTCAAAAAATATATAACTCATCCTACCAAGTATCCACGTTCGTACCTACGAACCCCTGACACCCGGCCCTGACATCACACATTCATATTTTGCGGTCGAACATATCGCCGCATGGTATGTGACCTAGAAAATTCTATCTACGACGCATATAACATGTATAAATTCTCTTTTGACCTTGAGAAGTAACCAATGAAAATCGTTCACTTCCGACCCGTAAAATGTGAATGTGTGATGTCACGGGTTTGTAGGAACGAACATGGATACAAAACACTGACTTGGAGAGGATGTATATAACTGAGAAAAACGTTTTATTACTTTCAGTGATAGAAGGCCTTAATGCTACCACGTTCAACAGCTTTATTCCTCCTCCACAAAATTTTCCAGCACAAAATAATTTACAAGATCATTATGACTCATCCGTCAGTGGTATTTCATCAAGATTTGATTCTGGTTTTAGTCCTTCACAATTCAGTTCAGGATCAATATCAGGTGGTGTCTACCCAGAGACATTTAATGGAAATTCCTATTCAAACCAAAATTTGGCGGGAAACTCGTTGATTAACACTTACGGGCGGCCACCTACAATCAGTCATATTTCACATAGGAATAAACGGGCTCTGATATTACCGAACGACTTTCGGAAGAAAAATCAAGAATCGAAATCACAGACCCACCATTTTTTTCAAAGTGGTCAACATGCTAAAGCACATTTTTCACTGACTGGAAAACATAAATCGACTACTGTGGAAAATGAACTGCTGCCTGAGAGGAAAAATAACGATGTACTGGTTGGTCATGGACAGGATTTCGAATTTATCAGTCATCCTTTTGTAAGAGGGTCGCGAGAAAAGGAAAGAATAAGTAAAATTTACGCCAGTGATTTTAGATTTCTTGCTAACCAGGCAAAACACAAAGCGTTGTCAGAAATAAGGAAACAGATGGACGAAGCACAGGCACTAAGAGAAAAGGAACATTTTTATGCAAATTATAAAGGAACAAATTCATTACAGAAGAAAGATATAAAGATACTAAAAACAGCTCAAACCACAAAGAAAAAGGGACTGAAAGAGGGAAAACTTTGAAGCAAATATTATATCTCATTGGTGTTCAGTTGAATCGTACAGCTATGTTCACAGAATGAACTCGTCATAAATGTTCATTGTACGACTGTTAGTTTACAGAAAAACTTAGGTACCATCGCCACAATCATCGAGTGTGTTGAAGAAGCTTAATTCCGAATGCTTTATGGAAGTGTCGACGTAAAAATATAAATCCATTGTAAATACAGAGTAATTTATTTTAAATGTTTATACAATAGAATAGAGGGTGGAAACGGGGAATGTGTCGTGTATATTTAAGTTATTAAACAAGTAAAAATTATGTTGTTATTCATTGTATGGGTCCTAGCTAACGGTCCTAAGTACGAATCCATTTTTACCATGGTGGTTGCAACACTGCAGCATTTTTATCACGTATTATGGAATTTTTTCATCAAACAAATATCAGTATTTTTATAGAATGTTTCAGTGATATTTTTTCGAAGGTTGAACAGAAGTTAACAAAACATATAATTTGAAATTGTTTTATTTATTCAAAGGAAATAATATGAAAGACAGTAAGGAATTGAGAACTTTCGATATATTTGAGACTTTAATATGCAACTACTTAAAATACAAATCTATTGGTTCTCTTGAGAAATCAGTTGGGAAGTTTAAAGCAGAACGTTCGTCAAAAAATGTTAAAAAAAACATTCAGGACATGGATGCGTCAAACACAAAACAAGATACAATCCCGATCGTTAACATCAGTTGGATGTATGCTTCCTAAATTACCTGTCTAATTTAGAATAAGTTACCACAATTTACTAATAGAAAAGGAGAGAAATCTTAAAATACCAAGAGAAGAAAGATGTAAAAACTGCAAAAAAATTGAAGATGAAATTCATTTCTTTTTATATTGTGATATTAACAATCATATTAGAAAAGTTTATTTTGATTTTTTGATAAATGAGAACACATAATTTATAGATTTAAATGATATGAATAAAATCACATATATTCTCAATCCAAGATCGCAAGATTCAGGTAAATAAACTTGGTTCCTTTTTAAAACAATCGATAGAACTGAGGACAGTGGACTCTTGAAAATTTACCCCACAATGTATATAAGTGATCATGTTGATGTTGTATTTCATTTTGTTATGTTGTGTCAAATACTATGAAATTTATTAATATTTTCAAAATTTGCTCCAATTCAATAGACCCGATCACCGCTTTTTAAATTCCTGAATGTTTAGATTGAATTTTCCTGACCAGCCTTGTTTTTGTGGAGGTTAATGCATCATGGAGGGTGACATATCAATGAAAAGAAAACCTATAAGGAGGGCGAAAGGCCAGAAGAAACTTGAACGTTTCACTGTTGTGTTGGTAGATTTTCTGAGTGTGCCCCAATGCCAAGTGATGACTGAAGTTGCAAGTACTTTGTTTACTAGTAAATTCAGAGAAAGCAATCCGTGATGATGTTATTTTTGTATTATCAACTATTTTATAATTCTTTAATTAACGTTTCAACTTTATTAAAATATTTGCTTTTTTATAGTTATAATAATATTCTCCTCACGTTCGCGAAAAATAAGAAAACGTTTACAAGATATATATAAAAAACCAGATGCAAACCCATGCGAAAGGTAAGGATATAGGGAAGTCGTTTATGCCCGGTATTCGTCGTCCGTCATGCTTATATTCCGCTTATAGACACCACATTAGGTGTTTAGAAAGACAAAATTGTGTCCTATGATTTTTTTTTTATATTTGGACACACATTAAGACAAAACGGTTACTCAGTAATGGTGACGATCGTATAATTTTCAATTCATAAAAATGAAGAAAATGTCCAGGTAACTGGGTAAAGTAAATATCGACATGACAACCGATAAAAAAATTCACACCAGAAACAGAACGGGATACTCAGACTTGGTGCAGGCACTAAATACTGGTGAATTTAAACCATGCAGTTTTTTTTATACCCAAACTACCCTTTATCACACCCCCATGCATTCAGTGTATGACAAATGAAAGAGGAGCTTAGGTCACAAGCTTAAATTTACAGTCCCCGTGAAAACCAACTTTGTAAATACAAAATGAAAAAACCTTACTACATGCTGTGTGTGACAATACGGTATAGAAATAAAATGAAAAATGAAAGAGGAGTTTAGGTCACAAGCTTAAAATTCCAATTTTCGAAATTCGACCTCTGTGGGCCCAAAGTTTTGAAAATCAAAATTCTAAAACCTTATTGCATATCTACACACAGTTTATGACAATAATGTACAGCTATTAAGGAGTTTAGTGTGAAGGACCGACGGACACACGGACATACGGGGCGATAGCAATATCTCCGGAAAGTGCGGAGATATTAATAACAGACCGTCAAATAATAAAAGTATGCTCATTGTCACTACAAAATAGCTTAGATATATCATTATAGCAGTTAGTCGGATTCCATCACATTATCAAACAGCATTATCAGAGATATAACTTTTACACTGGGCTCAATGTCAAGTTTTGACAATTGATAGTACCTTCATGTATAGGCACAGTTTCCCACAACAGAACTGGAAACGAGATATTCCATCAATCGAAGAAGTTTCAGTTTAATCCTATTCCGTCTTCCGAAATCATTCTCCAGAATCCCTGGGAATCCTCAACAGAACAAGAGGTTATCTTTTTGAATGCATTGAATCCATAAAAATTAACATCAATACAAAGCCATGCAAATACCAGCTGCTCCAAAGATTTTAAATATACACTGTATACTTCACTTTTTCTGAGCATTTGAATAATGCTGAGGCCAGTGATTGCGTATTGAAAACAGACTACTAGTATTAAACCATATATAGTGAACACGCTATTTCAGTTGTATCAATCATGACCGACTCATGTTCTGTTGATTTTTAATGAGTCTTTAGAGTCTGAAATTTTTTCTACAGCATTCTGAATATTACTTTGAGTAATACTGAATAAACATTTTACACCGTTTCTGAATTTTGTTAAATAAATTTGGAGCATGGAATTTTTCCCCTCTCTAAAAACTGAACGGTTGTTTCCTAAATACAGTCGATATCTTCATTATATCTTAAAAAAAACTGTAAACGGAATAGTACATGCTCGCCACCAGGAACTTTTCTTGTGTTTTCATTTTTACATTTTTACGAGTTTTTACAACTCCGTCGCAATACACTCCGCCACAGGAGACAAATTATACATTGTGACTGAACAAGTAGACAAATATGTTATATTTCAAAATCACAAATGCATCAACATAATGGAGATCTTTAGGTTTTGTTTTATCTTGTCATTAATTTGTTGGTTTTTTTTTTGGTTATTTCTATTGTGCTCTTGTATTGAATTTTTTCGCCTTATTCTTTAATGCTCTTGTTACAACATGGATACCTGAACTTGTTTATCCCAGTTTTTATTTTGGTGCTGACATTGCAAACTTTCGTTGTTTGTGTTTTCGTGGTCAGTTTCGTCTTTCTTTACTATATTGTACTATGAAGATTTTCAAAAACTGGATGATAACCAAAAAATCGACTTTCTTTTAACAGATCAAGATCTGATGCGCTATGTTGTCTCCTTTATTAAAAAGTTTTGGTTAATGAGGAAAGCGGACTAAGAAGCTGCATTAGATGATTATGTATGTTTCAGTTTGTCTGTTTATTATGTCATTTTATTCATTTTGTTTTCAGTATTATCTGTACGAAAAAATTATGTTTAAAATTCATGATATTGGGTATAACTGCTTTAATATCAAATCAAATTCTTTATTTGCAAACATTCATCCATGTGGGTCAAGCAAATACATGAACAAGACAACAAACAAACAAACAAACATATAAAATCACAAATTGAGAATATATGATATAAAATACATGATAAATCACCTTTTATTATTAATACTCTTATTACTTTGACCAATAAGGACCTCATTTTTGCAATTTTGTAGATTGCTTTATAAAGTTTCCTATTTCTGTCAAAAGTTCAGAGTTAGAATTTAACAAAAAAATTATTTGATCTAATGGTTCTTTTTCAAGAAAGTCAGGCTTATTTAATATTATTTTGTTAAATAAATTGTTTCTCAGAGAATGTACATTTTAAGAAAAAGTGGAATTCATCTCCTATTTCATTGATTTAAACAATCAAATAAGTTACGATAAACGCTTGTTTGAATGTCGGTAAAGCAAATTTTCAAAAATGATATACCACACACACCCAAAAACCCAACGGATAACACGCACACCTGATTTAAGCTAACAGCAAATGAAAGTAAAATTAAACAATCTGAATGACATGCACTTCGTACCTTCACTGACTATGTTGCTGTCATGATGTGTTTATAGTCTAAACATTGCCTTAAATTGTTAAAGTTTATCCCGTATAAAACATTCAAACCTTTAGAAAATGATGTATTTGCATGTTATTTCAAATAATAAAAAACTTGTTTATCCGTACAAGATGGTAGCGGCTCCTTTCAATAGAAAATGTAAAAAAGAAATCAATGTTTATATTAAATCTTTAATGACCTAAAACACACATACTTCGTAAATTATATATTTGTAATTTTAATTAAAAAAATGTTATTTGACACAAAATATATGTACTAAAATTAGAAAATTTAGAAAACGATGTTCTAGGTGCATCAATACATAAAAAAATTATGTTTGTTTTCTCATTCCTCACGTCAGATAATCAGGTAATATATAAATATAAAGGTGAGCGATGGAGGCTCCTCTTCTTGTATGTTTGTGTCACAGTACTGGAAAAATTAATTTTTGTAAATTTTACAATATTGCAAAAAAGTAGTATGTTTTTTTAACGAACTAGTTCTAGTATTCTTGTGTATTTCTAGTATAAACTGTAATACTACAATAAAATGATTGTACACAGTAGTCTGTGATCGGTATTTCTTTTGTCTAATATGAAATCTATACTATCATTGCTGTCTTCATGACTTGACTCTATATCCGTTTTTTCTCACTATAGATATTTAAGCATAACAGATAATGGAAATAAACTGTATCACAAAATACCGAAATAAATTGATGCACTGTATGGCCATTTCGTTGACTGACAACTCTTCAGCAGTGCTCGAGGTCAAAATGTTGGAATGATGAATTAGTAAGCACGGTCATGAAAAACCAAAACAATTAAAACAATGAGGAATCCTAAGTCAGCTAAGGGTTACCTCTGCATCAAAAGGAAGAGCCTTAGAATAAAAAATGTAACAGTCAATTTGGTTGGATTTTCCAAAGGTTCCTATGTTAAACTAAGTTCGGCTGTGGCAGTTATTTTGGTTGACAGTCCAGGTCACCAGACACAATTCTGAAAGAGAATCATTTAAGAACCATTGCTGTCGAGTCTGGTTTCAATTGCCCCGGTGGTTTTAAACAAAAAATAAATTTCAATGAATTTTTAAGTTGATTCCTATGTTAAACTAAGTTCAACTGTAGCAGCCATCTTGGTTGACAGTCCAGGCTATCAGACACAATTCTGAAAGAGAACCATCTAAGGACCATTTCTGCCAATTGGGTTCTAATTGGCTCAGTGGTTTCAGACAGGAAGATTTTAAATGAATTTTCCCATAGAGATGGCGGCCATGTAAGGGCTATTGGCCATGTAGTTTCATTTAAGAAGGTTTTAAAAATTCATCCCCCTTTTTTCTATTTTTAGTCACAGCAGCCATATTCGTTGAAAGTAGGGGATGCCTGGTTGACTGATTCGTCTGCAAATTTCATGGCAGATAGATACAAAATGACCTAATCAACATTTCTACCTCGTCAGTTTTCCTCTTAATGCTTTAGTTTTTGAGATTTACGACAAAAAACTGCAGTTTGCCCATATACTCTGTTTTAAGCCATGTCATTTCCTAATGGTTTGAATGTTTATACGGGATAAACTTCAACAAGGCAATGTTTAGACTATTAACACACTAGGACAGCAATATAGTACGAACTGCATGTCATTCAGATTGTTTTTTTCCTTAAATTAGGTGTGTGCGTGTTATCCGTTGGTTTTTTGGTGCTGTGTGGTATCATTTTTGAACATCTGCTTTTCCGACAATCAAAAAAACTTTCATCATAAATTATTTGATTTATTAAATCAATAGTAGAGGTGTTGAATTAAAACATGCATTTATTTTCCAATAAAAACTCCTATAATTTTAACTTTTCCGAAATTTTGTTGTAAAAATATATGGAGTAATATATGTGTGTTATTCGTCGTAATTTTGGAACTGTTTCGAAGTGTTTGCAATAACTGCACGTTTTCTAGCAATAAAAAGTGTGTATTTTAAAACTAGAGGTTATCCGATATTTGGTGCGCTACCTCAGTAATTAATTTTAATTGATATGAACAGGTAAATACCACAAATTACCTTCAAGAGGATTTCTAGACTGTTACGTACGATGTGTGTATATCCATCACGTGATCTTGATTGTAACCCCTGTATATAGTGATGAGGTGTTTCTGTCCTTACCTACTTACTGAAACACTGAATGGATTTCATAGAAACTTTCACAGAGTCTTCAGTTCAAAGTGGCATTATGCATGCCCTATTTTATTTTTGATCAGAAGGTTATTTGGGATTTCCCACAGACAACCATTGTCTTTTCCATTTCTTCATAATATGGTCATGTAAAGGAGGGGGGGGGGGAGGTAGGCATGCCCTGTCCTCATCTCCTCCTAAACCAGTGAGTTAATTTCTGTGAAACTTTCATGGAATCTTAAGTATACATTGCCATTATCCACTACTTGTATTATTTTTTATAAGAATGATTTTTGGGGTGTTCCGCAGACAAACATGGGCTTTGTCATTTTTTCATGTAATGTAAGTGGAACAGGCATGCCCCGTCATGAACTCCTCCTAAACCAATGAATTAATTTCTGTGAAACCTTCAGGGAATCTTCCGTGTACATTTTCATTGTGCACCACCTATTTTGTTTTTGGGTTCACATAAGCAAACATGGACTCATACATTTCTTTACATTATTGTACCTGTAGCGGGAGATATACATTTGAGAGCTTTGCTCACAGTACTTCTAGTTTAGCTGTACTTTCTGTTGCTGTTTTTCTTAAGTTGCCTAGTTCTTTTTTATCTTGTTTCTCTGGTATCCATTTGCTGATCTTGCATGCGATATTTAAATATTCTAATTCCATGCAGAGAACATTTTCCAAGCTGGTATATGTGTTAGCTAATCCTGTGATAATGGAGTATTGTATAGCATTTGAATAAAGTAAATGCAGTGTTTCATCCTGTTTTGGAATGCAAAAAGATTTAAAAACGGCCTTTGGTTATCTCCGATTTGTTTTTAACAGAGTTGTTTAATTTCTTATGGATGATAATAAGAATATATATATATACTGAACCGCAAAAGAAACGTCGCACAAAATGACATGTTCACATACATTTATTTCAAAGTGACATTTATATATTTTAAATTAATTTTTACAAAATTTAATGAATGATATACAGTCTTTTGGTTACAATGTTCACAAAAACGTCACAATTGTCGCAACGTCACATGTTTTCAATGCTGTGCTCCCACGTCCGTTAATAACGTGTATGTCCTCCACCGGCACCAATTACTGCGGCACATCTTCGGTACATGGAGTTGATGAGCCGATTAATAAACGCCATCGGAATACGTGCCCATACTCTCTGAAACGCTTGTGAAAGTTCAGCTGCAGTTGTCGGACTTGGCTGCTCATTATTCAACCGTCTTTGAACTTCGTCCCATAAATGTTCAATAGGGTTTAAATCTGGACTCAAAGCCGGCCAATCCATAACATTAATGTTATTCTGCTGTAGGAAGTCTCTTGTGGCTCTTGCGGTATGCGCACGTGCATTGTCCTGTTGGAAAGTCTTGTTTTGATGACGTGCGAAATGGGGCTGAACATGGGGTGACAAGACTTGGTCGATGTAACGGGCAGCTGTTACGCCATTTCCTCTGCCTGGGCCAAGGTTCTGAAAGATGACTGGACCAAGTTTAACGTTAAGGCCGATTCCACCCCATACCATGATGCTAGGTCCTCCCCACGCGTCTGTTTCCAGAATGCAGCTCTCTTCGTAACGTTCCCCGCGTCTTCTCCACACTCTGGTTCTGCCATCGGCTGTTGAAATGCAGTAACGGCTTTCGTCAGAGAAGATGATGTTACGCCATTGTCGATTTCGCCAATTCTGTCGCTGAGTGGCTCACTGAAGACGAGCTTGACGGTGTCGAGGAGTAAGAATAGGTCCTCTTGCTGGACGGCGACATCTCATGTTTCTAGCAGCTAATCGCCGACGAACCGTATCATCACTTATGGGTCGTCCATGTGTTCCAACAGTGTTTCTGGCAGTTTCGGCAGCTGGGGTGAACCGATTCATCAAATGGTGACGAACAATGCCTCTATTCTGTCTAGGGGTAGTGACTTGGGGTCTACCACTCCGTGGACGGTCATTTGTGTTGTTTGTTGCATTGTACCGTGTCCGTAGACGTTCAATTGTTCGAACAGCACAGTTGAAGTCGTTGGCAATAACTCTGGTAGATTGCCCAGCATCCAATCGACCAATGGCCCTGTTCTCTCTGTTGTGGAGTCAGACGTGGCATAGCTTCTGTGTCAACACTGATACTAACACTCTTTAATTTTCTCCGGCCTTTTATACCCATAAAGGAGCATGAATTTCACGAACATTTAAGATTTAAGAAAAATTACCGCCAAGTGTGTCCCACGAGCGGTTTTAGGTACGGTCGCTCTACGATATCAACTGAAAATTATTCAACCGAAAATTTAATTCACAGGTAATTTAATCTTACCTGGTGATGTAATCGTAATACTGATTATATAAAAATCATTAATTAATATTTATTTTGAATTTTGCTAACATTTTGAAAAAGCGACGTTTCTTTTGCGGTTCAGTATATATATATATATATATATATATATATATATATATATATATATATATATATATATATATATATATATATATATATATACATTATTCTTTGAATTGAACAACATAACCACGATAACATAACATAATGTTTATTTATCCAATTTGTTTAAGGGACAGTAAGTAACACTGTGTAAAACAAAAACAAGCCTTGTAACCATGATTATTTAAAGTAATGATTCATGGCATAATACCGTGGAAAAATTTGCCAAAAGAGTTTAGTGTACATGTATTAGTATCTTCACAATTTAAGATATAGTATAACTTTATATATGAGCTGGTGAATTTGTTACATTAGGAACTTTTAATGATATACGTTTGAATAATTCTTCCAGCTCATAAGCATATTTATCACTTCCGATTAAAAAATTTTCTTTATCTTGAATTTCCCTAGTGGAACAATTTTTGAACCTTCTGTCAATCTCTTACTTTGTTATATCATATCTGTAAGTTGGAAAATAACATGTCTTTGAATTCTTTAACAATATATGTCTTTGTCAAGCAATACTAAGGCCACACCAAATTGATTTTTCGTTCTTTTGAATTTTTGGGTGGCAAAAATTGGTGCGAGCGAAATTTTAATTTCATTTTTTTTCTTGGACAATAGTATTTGTCAAGCTAAGATCAAATTTACGTGCGGCACACATTTTATTAACTAAAATATTACAAAACGGGGAAAAAAATCCGATTTTTAACAAAATTTTAGGAGCAAGCGAACACTTTGTTTTTAAATTTTTTGAAAAATCAAATCATTTTGAGGCGACATTTCAGCATTTTTGTAAAATGAAGCGGCAAAAAAGTTTTTTCTTAAATTTCATAATCCAAAAATTGGATCGACATAATCCAAAGAACTAAAGATCAATTTGGTGTGGCCTTACTTATTAAAGGGTAATAAAAATTGTATCATTGTTTTGGTGAAGAGTAATAATATTACATATTTCAAATGAAAATACATGTAACTTTAGAGCAAAACCTTACTACATGTACGTCATTAATACAAGTCCTATCAAATTTGACAACTTAATGTTTGAATATGACAAATCAATTTACTATTCCTATTGGACACAAAGACTCTATTTACGTTATGATTTCGAGCAATCATTAGCAGTTTTTTCTTGACGTCAAACCAGAATAAATAAAAATAAACGTCTGAGTATAAATTATGAAAAACAGGAACAAGAAAATACATTGTAAAACCGTAAGTAGATATAAGATATTATAATAGAAAATATAGTTTAAATGTAAGAGTATTTATTTTTACTTTTCCAACACACTAAAATTATTCTAGAATTTTAACAATTTGTCTCATGAAAATGTATACAAACGAACTTCAAAATTAAGCATTTTGAAAATTACGCACTGTCCTGAATAATTTAAATTTTTTTATAAGTTTTAACTTAGATATTGAAATAGTTGGATTGCAAGACATATATTGTTATTAATCATCTTATCAGTCAGAGATGTATTCATTTGTTAAATATGATATGTATGTCAAAATTATTATCTCGTTTCAATTTAAAGAAACAGTAGACAACTTTCTTTGGGTTCTAATTTTTGAGGATGGAAGTGGCAGGCAGTTCTTTAAAAAATATACTAACTGCACGAGAAAAAATTAAGAGCTTAATATTAGTTAAGAAATTTACTTGACAGTTAAAGTAAAAATTACCATATGACTATTTGAATATTGCCTGGCATCAAAGAGAAACATTTTTTACCCAGTAATGAGACCCAATTAAAGTCATTTTTAAATATAAATATCAAAACACAATGAATACAAGGAAAAACCCGAGAACAACTAAAACTGTCTAATACTACATGACAATGACTCAATACTTTGGCATATGCCAACAAGTAATTAATTACAATGTACCATTTATAAAGAAATTGTTTTTTTCTTCCAGAACTATTATCACAGTATGCTGACTGGTGCTTTCCTTATAGTTCTAGCTGTTTCAGGTATTACTTTCATTTATTGGATAAACTTATTGCATTATATCTAAACTTAAATTATTACTTAGTATATTTGAAAATATAGGTTAAATTATTACTTAGTATATTTGGAAATATAGGTTAAATTATTACTTAGTATATTTGAAAATATAGGTTAAATTATTACTTAATTGATATTTTCTAGATATAGGTTATCAGATATAGGTTATCAAATATTGGTTATCAAATATTCTTGACCAACGCCTCTCAATACCGACTTCCCTGCTGACTTAAAATAATAACACCAGCAAAATCCCTACGTACTAAAATGTCATTATTGACCTTTTCTATTATCCATTTGGCTGTTTGTTTCTACCATATATGATGCTTTGGATGGGGTTAATAGAATGATAGCCATAAAAATGAATGGCGAATAACTGCCCTAAAAATAACGAAAAGATAATATTGATGTTTTGCATATAAAGAATAGTTTAAAAATGGATAAATAGTTCGTAGAAAAATTAACGAATATGTAAAATAACCATTGTTTAAAACAAAGAAAATTATATGTATTGCATAAATACATTATGTACCTTTAATAAACTTTCCAAAAGACGTACATGTAAATTGCACTTTATACCTTATCAAACATAAATTTTACGCCGGTTTATTTTGCAACTTGAATTTCTGAAATAAACATTTCAACCACAAGACATAAGTTACATAAAACTCATTGTTTACTGAACAGATAAAAATTGGATAAAACTGAATACATAAATTGAGACCCTCACATATCTGAATCTGAATTTGTTATGAAAAGCTCATATCTTTAATACAAATCTGCATATTTCAAGTAACAATCAGCTATATCCTACAAGTAAATATGAATAAAACTGCTAGAAACCGAAGTAATGAAACAAACAGCTATTAAAGTATAATTGAATGTACATGCAGCCTTGAGCTGTTTTCTGCTCTTTGGTCGGGTTTTTGTCTCTTTGACAGATTCCCCGTTTCCACTCTCTATTCTATAAAGAGTGATCATTGAAGATTTTTAAAGAGTGTCTTGCATTAAACACCGAAAAAGTTGCATTTAATTCTACACACAATATTAATAAATTATTTCCCACTAATATTAACAGGGTACCAAAATTAACAATTATAGGTGAATGTATTTTTTTTACAGATGTACATTGCCAATCGTCACCAGTATTTCAAAGTGGTGTACCGCCATCTTGGCATGCAGAGCAGGATTTTCAAAATAGCCGTGGACCACATATTCCAAATGTGAGTAACGATCCATCTTTTATGCCAGAACAACCACCCAGTTTGCACATGGACCATAACAGGCGATCTGGCAGCGGATTTGAAAACAGATTTGGGTCGTTTTCTCCAGAACAATTGTTGTCACCTAGCGGCCAACCAATAGGTTTTATACCGAATGGAGGTCCGGGACCCTCCCCAGGATTCACTTCGCCATTGCACATGCAAAATATACTAATGGACCAATTTACAAATAGTCAGCAACATTTATTTGGACAATCTAACGTTGAAACTATAGACATTGGAAACCATAGGGAAGGCGTTCCTGACGCCATCAAGAAAGCACTGGAATTAAACTATAAATTAAGAAACGATATACAGAAACACCAAGTTCAGGACGATGTCTTGGTAATGACTCCTTCAGAACGCAGCTTATTACAGGATATTAATGCTGAGAATGCCAGACTTCGAGAAGTGATAAAAAAGAAGGAATATTCAATTGAAAAGAAAAATAATGAAATAAGACAGAAGAAAAAATCAGAGCAATTGGCAAATAAAAAGAAGAAGTTCAAAAAAGGACTGTTATTAGGAGCTCTAGGTGCACTCGTTTTAGGGTAAAAATGTGACATTGCAAGTTTTTAAATCAAAGCTATCACATTGGAATTAATACTAGTACATAAATATTCATCATTTAGATCCATTATTAGTCACTCATTCATTGAACCATATAATCACATAGTGTAGGATATTCCAGAGCATGGGATATATTACAGATTTCTATGAAATTTTGAATATAACTAGAATATACGAAACTTTATCTAAATAGAAAATAATATTCGCTTTATTTTTATATTCCGTAAATAAGGCAGATATAAAAAAAATTCAGATGGAAGTTTTCCTACTGTAGAAACAGCCGGAAATGTAAACTAATTTCATTAAAAATTGCGATTTCTCAAAATACATCCCGTTACATTTCCGTTAAAATAATATAAATGCTACTATCAGTTATATGTTATTGTTAATAAATATAAATAGGGTCACCCGTTATTCGTTTTTTGTAATGCTATGAATGTTTGTAATTTGTATTTTTATGTCTGCCTGTAATTTGTAATGTTATGCCTGTCTGTAATTTGTAATGTTATGCCTGTTTGTAATTTGTAATGTTATGACTATATGTTATTTAAATGTTTATTCGTTATTTTTAATGTTTTGACTGTTGGTAATTTGTCATCCTATGACTTCGTTATTTGACATTCTATGACCTAGTCTATTCAGTGTGTATCTACCGTAATAAATTAATTATAGACATACATTGTACATGTATTTTGTTTATCTCTGTTACTTTGAACCGTGCTTAAAGTCACCGAGGGCCTAAATTACAAATTCAGTAGTCATCCAAAAAGTTTTGACACACTAAATACCTCACGTATGCATTGTTATTTCATTTATTTCCAGTATGGGAATATGGCCGAAGTTCAGCTCATTGGACAATAAACAGCATTAGTCCATTTTATCCACAATATCATTTCTCACTTAAAATACAATTGCTTACGACTTAGCAGGTTCTAAATACACAAAGTAAATAATAGGAGTAATATAGTACCATTACAAAAGAAGGTGTGTGACGCATCAAAACATAAAAATAAAGAATTCTTTTCATTTGCAACATTATTATATCTATCGAAAAAATGATATCGAAGCAATGAGTTGAAGGCGGATATTCAAATGAATAAAATATTTATTCACTTCCGTTTTTTTATGGGAGTTCACATTGCTAGTGCCTTATTTTCTGTCCTGTCTGGTTCTTGTTTTGTTTAGTTTATTATACGTTTTTTATTCTTTAAGTTATATACGTATTGTTGTGGCGTTTTGTTTTTGTTCCATTTGTGTTTTCCTTGGACTTCGAATTTGTGGACTTTTCCCACTGTTTTGTCGCTTAGGTATTCTTTTGCCGACATGAAGAAGAAATTGTGAGAATAATTACTTGTATAGGCAAGAGGTATTATAGGTGGTGGGTACCATCTTCGATGACATGGAAAGCAGGGCATTTTCTACATATATTTAATATGTTTAATGCGTCGCATTTTTCTTCGTTCTTCCACTGACGATCAGATATTTTTACCATTGAAAAGACCAAACAGAAGATAAATTCGTTATCTACGTTTATAGATTGTACCATCCTCCAGCACCACTATACAGCCTTCGACCTCAAGCTTCACAGGCAAGGATCTCAATGCCTACGACTTTAAACCCGGATAACATATAAAAAGGTATCTTTGAAATTCTAGAGAAATTCACAGTCGGACAAACAAACCTTATATTTTTAAGTTGTAGTGATTTGAAATATGAATTTGTCAATAGAAAATTAAACAAAATAATTCAGACTCGCGATGTTGTGTTTTGTGCTCTTTCATGTTATTTTTGTATGAAAGTCTGAGGATGGCGTTAATTGTCGGCATGCCATTGTTGACTGTTCCTTTTATCAAAATATATGGCAAACTAAACAGAATTAGAACCAGACAGTACAAAAAAAAACTAAAGCATTAATAACTTGAACTAAAACAAAAAACCAAGAGTGACTTCAGGTACTTCGGAAGGGTAAGTATGTCTTGCTGTATTAATGACACGTAGTAAGTGTATTATATGGTGAATTTTCAAGTCCAGTGATATGTCAATTCCAGGATGATGTGAAATCTAACTGAAGATATATAATCTCATTTGTGAAATAGAACCTCTGTATCGGCCAATAATTTCGCGATGCAGAACGTAAAACTTTACAGTGTTGATATCATAAAGGACACGATGGACAACGAATCAGCTGGCTGGCGTTAGGATGAAGTAATCTTTGAGAGACAATACATAATCAATATAACTGAAACTGAAATTAAAGAAGTTAGGTATAGGATGTGCATAGTGAATCTTTACAGTGATAAAGTTTGTAATTTAAGTGTAGATTATCACTCAAACGTTGATGTGTCCTTACATAGTTTCTGATATTACCACCGTTTTGTTACTATAATTTGAATCTGCTGTACGACTTTTTAGTTTCTACTTAACATCACACGATGTATTTTGTTGAAATTTGCACCTCTAGCGCATCACAAGATATTTTTCTCTAGAGCTGTAAGACTCTCACATGGTTTTATCTATATGCAGGCTCTAAAAATGAGAACAGACCCATAACTAAACTATTCAGTATATTTTGTCCCAATTTCTGGTCTTCCTGTAAAGGTCGTAAATTTATCACATTATGATTTATGGTAAGATTTCCTATAAACATTGCACACCTACTTTTTTTAAAAAGATATACCACATTTAAACAAAACTTTTCTGCGGAGTGTTAAGTAGTATCATATTATAACGGTAACATAACCAAACTAAAATAGTTTTCCTGTAGTATTTAATATTTTTGGGAATAAAAGGGACTATATTCTTATTCCCAAAAATATTAAATACCACAGCAAAACTATTTTGGATTGATTTTGCAACCTCTGAAATATATTCGGATCTCTAACTTAAGTACTACTCTTCGTCTACCGAAAAACTTCTACTGAAAAACCTTCCACTAGACGTTCCTTGACGACCTCCTCATCCACAATATAATAACCAGTTCAAAGCATCCAAAAAAGACAACAGCATTATCCATTGACCGAAAACGGATAATGTTGTTATAAAAACGGTTTGGTACAAACTGACATGATACAGTAGGATTTGACGATTCGACTAACTGGTACAACCTGTTATAGAATTACGAAGTTTCCAATGAAATGACAGCTTCAACAGAAACGGGTGTCCGGTAATCAAATCTAGTGTATGACTCCTTGAAGTCAGACCATAAATTTCTTCCAAAAGCTTAATTTTAGGCATTGAGCACAACTGATGAGCCGTAAATCGACGAAATTTGCACATCTTGTGCATTGAAATCGGTATCAAAGAATTGTATTTATACTAATGATACACTTCCACTCCAGGTTTTACCAAGCTTTTACCAGACTTAATTTGGCATACTTTAACTGATTATATCATTGAAGCCGTTGATATGGTAACAAAACATGGATTGAAACTCTTACCACAGGTAAATCACACAAGTCGGTATTTTTGGCAAAAATTATATTTAATTTATTTATCAAAAGAATTTCTGATATTTAATATCGATTAATTGTCGTGGAAATTTCATATTGTTCGAACTAAATGCAACAGTAAAGAGCAAAAATTTAAACGTTTCCCTTTCTTTTCTTTTCTTTATTTATTTATCATAATATTATGTCAACTGGTCAAATAAATGATCACTTCTGACCAAAGGAACCACGCTTTAACATCCAATCAGTAAAACATTTGGATAGAAGGTACAGCTTTCAATAAATATAAGTATTTTTAAAGTAACATTATTTTTTCGACCGATCTAAAGAATTTTCTTATATTTTCTAATAAATTAATTTGAATTGTAACTGACAATTTGATTGGTTGTTAAAGTTTAAGCAAGTTACAATATATCGTATAATCTACTTTGGGTACTCTGACGCACCAACTTGTTAATGCGCAGTCTGCAATTTAAATATTCCTGGGTAAAATAAATTATTCAGTTTGGTATCAGATTTTATTTTTGAAATTAGATTCTAATGATTGTTATAAAATTTGGTTATATTTTTATAACATATTTGCGGCATAAAGGGTAAACTACCTCAAAGTAGGTTATATCGTATAACCTGATCCAAAATTTAAAACAATCCTTAATTTAAGTAATCTGTACACACGTATCTTCATTATGAGGAACATAAATAATTTCTTTAATTTCGTCTTATTGACTTTTACTCCGCATATCTTCATTTTCCAATGAATTGTATTCATTGATTTGATACAGAAATTACCAGTATTTAGCAAAATTCAAAAATAATAGAAACACTAAGGGTTCATTCCTTTTATTGCACATGGTAGATCTCCTTAGCTGAAATTTGGCTTCCTATTTCGGTATTTTTAGTTATGAGTGCTTCTTGTTTAAAATAAGTTTGGTTTTTGGTCTTCCAAATGTTTCGGTTTTAATGCTGCTGATGAGAGGTAACTCCTTGAAATGTGTCGTATACAGTATAGTATAAATTTACTATATCTAATATTAGTATCTTTGGATTGTTATTTTGTAATGTATTTTATAAAAATATTCCTCATAGAAATTTAAAATCATATATTAATATTTTACTGTAAAGATTTATATTTTAATGCAAGTTAATTTTTGAAATATATAAGATTAAATAATTTTAATTTTGCAGAATTTTGATTGCTGTTATTGAGTTTGGTATCATTGTGAGAACAGCAAAGTATAGAGACAGATACTCAAACAGGTCTCCGAGATATTACCCTTAAGAAAAGGGGAATATTAAATACAAAAAATAGTCAAAAAATTAAGAAATCGCATTCACTAAAAGTAAGTTAAGACTTATCTTTCGATTACAAAATAAATATAAAGACATGAATTAATACATAAAATATCGTAACAATGGAGAAACGTGTAAAATTTATAAATCCAGTTTAAGACAAATGAAGAAATTATTCAATTTGAATATATACTCTGCGTAAAAGGAAACGCATAAGGGATTTTTAGGTATTTTAATGCATGTATATATTTTAAATCCAAATTTTTCAGCTGCACTTATAGATATTGTTTCAGAATTTGCTTATTGAAAAATTAACAGTCTATTCTTCAGAGATTACTGAATGAAAGTCAGTTTATCACAGTTCAGCAAACTTTCAGCCTAGTTAAAGTTGGTACCGTGCATGACTAACACGAGCTGCCAACACTGCTCTGCACCCACTTGGCATAGACTCAATCAATCTTCTCACATTCATTGGTGTTAAACCACTGCCGTGGTTTCTTTTTCTAGAATCAACGCTTCTTTAATCCTTCACTGAAATGAAGTCATCAAATTATATTCAATTGTTCCCTTTGTGTACTTAATTCCATTAAGTTTGAATTGGCTAATTTACTGATTTCTGTTCATAGCTGGTATTAGTTTAAAAACTTACCTTTGACTTTTGCAAATTTTTATTTGCCGTGACTGCGGTTCGAACTGCCTCCTTGAAGTTAATTATATGTCATAGTTCAGGGTATTCGCCAACCCAGTCGTCAGACTTGTCTGACATGATTATTCATTGATTTGTTACAGAAATTACCAGTATTTAGCAAAATTCAAAAATAACAGAAATACTAAGGGTGCATTCCTTGTACTGCACATGGTAGATCTCCTTAGCTGAAATTTGGCTTCCTATTTCGATATTTTTAATTGAGTACTTCTTGTTTAATATAAGTTTTGTTTTTGGTCTTCCAAATGTTTCTGTTTTAATGCTGATGAGAGGTAACCCCTCGAGATGCGTCGTATACAGCATAGTATAAATTTGCTCTAATGTTAGTATCTTTGGATTGTTATTTTCAAGAACACATCGATGAAACCTCTCGGCTACCAATGGGATGATATCTATATGTCATTTTTACATATATCAATATGATACGGTACAATATATATAGGGCTTTCGCCTTTATATATTTAACAAGAGTGGACACACAAAAATGTCTCGCCTGTCGTGTATTTCTAATGAAAGTAAATGCTATCAGACAAACATTATAAATTTTAAGCTGTAAATAATGAGATCAAATATAGCAGACCTATTGCATACAGTATTCGAAAAACAGAGCTAAACACAAAAACTTAACTATAACCACTGAACCATGAAAATGAGGTCAAGGTCAGATGACACATGTCAGTTGGACATCCACACCTTACAATCCTTCCATACACCAAATATAGTAGGCCTATTGCATACCGTATTCGAAAAACAGACCAAACCACAAAAACTTAACTATAACCACTGAACCATGAAAATGAGGTCAATGTCAGATGACACCTGCCAGTTGGACATGTACACCTTACAATCCTTCCATACACCAAATATACTAGACCTATTGCTTATAGTATATGAGATATGGACTTGACCACCAAAACTTAACCTTCTTCACTGATCCTTGAAATGGGGTCGAGGTCAAAACTGTCTGACGGGGATGAGGACCTTGTAAGGTTTATACCAAATATAGTTATCTTATTACTCATAATGAGAGAGAAATTAACATTACAAAAAATCGTAACTTTTTTTCAAGTAGTCACTGGACCATGTAAATGAGGTCAAGGAAAATGTACATATGACAGACGGAAACTTCGTAACATAAGGCATCTATATACAAAGTATAAAGCATCCAGGTCTTCCACCTTCTAAAATATAAAGCTTTTAAGAAGTTAGTTAACGCCGCCGCCGCCGGATCACTATCTCTGTGTCGAGCTTTCTGCGACTTAAGTCGCAGGATGGACAAAAACGACGTTTGTATAGTGTAAGATGGTATCCGCAAGGTAAGGATGAGTTCAGAGTAACACTAGTAGACATAGTTCGAATCTGTTTCGGCGTTCCCTTTTCTCTAAAGCTTTGTGTTATCATTGATATAATTTAGTAATAAGAAAGGATCATTATTTTTTTTGTTGATTATTGTCGACAATTTCATATAATTCAATAAAAAAATTAGAATATTGTTATTTTGATGTTTAAGGCAAATTTCATCTGTTTCGCTGGATATTTTGACCCTAGTGTAAATCGAGTGGATTTAAACTATTTGTTCTTTCAGTAACATTATGTTTTACTGGAAAATTATTTCGACTATGCTTTATTTTGTCAATAATGGACAAATTTCTGAATCATATGCCTTATATTGTAAGTTCACACAGTTTTGTATTAATTTTCATTTACCATTAAAATCATCAACCTGACTATATATATATATATCTAATTGAATTGTAGTATAGAGAATTACGTTAATTTAAGCTCACACATAATAGGGTCCAAATTAAGAAAGGAAAGGTAATTTGAATCATATGCCTTATATTGTAAGTTCATACGGTTTTATATTAATTTTCATTTACCATTAAAATCATCAACGTAACTATATATATATCTAATTGAATAGTAGTACAGAGAATTAAGGTAATTTAAGCTCACACATAATAGTGTCTAATTAAGAAAGGAAAGGTAATTGGGAAAAGTCGTCACAGCAATAGTTTAAGTAAGAGATACAATGGATAAGCTTTGGTTCATGAAAAACAAACCATTCGACCTCCGGGATCATGGTTCCTTTTTCAGGAACCAATGGTTATCCATTGTATCTATAATACGTATTGTTCGCCATTCCTGTTGTAACATTTAGCGGAGTTGATTGAGGGTCTGACGCGTTTATCACGTGTGTTCAACTGGATTCAAGTCTGGCGATTTTAAAGACCATGGTAGCATGATGTTATTCTGCGCAAGGTAGTCTATTGTTAAACGCGCTGTGTGTGGCATAACGTTGTCCTGCTGGAAGAACTCCCCCTGTCGATCAATTACATGCATGAAGTAAGGTTGGAGAATTTCATCTCTGCCTGGGATATGAACGAGTTCTGTTTTGTAGTTATTTGAGATAGCCGCCCACATCATGACACTCCCTCCACCAAGCCATCCACTTCCTGAACACAAGAGGAAGTGAAACGTTCATTCCGGCGCCCGTATACACGTATTCTGTCATCACATTTCTGCAGAAGAAAGCTGAACCAAATCCTGCGCCAGTTTTGGAATGTCCAGCCATTGAATCTGTTGCACAACGGACTCTTTTAAGTCTGTGTAACAGCGTCAAACCGCCCCGAAATACGGCCTTCTGGGTCTAATGCCACGCTGTCGAAGCTTGTATGCAAGCTGATTCTTCGCAATCCAGGTATTCCTGCTGCAGTGGTTGATGCGGAAGATGAAAGGCACATGTGGTAGAAAATTAAATCTAATGAACAGGCATTCAAAATTTGATATATACCTTTAAAAGATGAACACTTAAATTGGTCATTTATTTTTATCTTGAACAGTATGTTTCTAAAAGGCCGAGTTAAACCAGTTTGAGACCCCCGACCACTGTTGGTGGATTGTAAATCATCGAGGGCATTATCCTTCGGTAGTCATTCCTTCGACTATACAAGAATTTTAGATATGTTGAAATTCTGAAAGTCGATTTTAACTCTCTCGGGCTAAACCGGAATTACCTGGATTTTGATTCAACTGTTTAGGCACCGTTGGTTGTATTGCTGACTATGTTTCTGTGTGATTGATTGGCCTAATAAAAACAAACTATTTCTATATGATTAAAAATGTTCACTTTAATATTTATTAAACATATATTTGAAAATGTACATGTTACACAAAAATTGCGTTTATACTATATTTTAACACAACTTCAACATGAGGTATTAAACAAAGCTCGGAAATTTTTCAAGGAAGCTTAAACTGTCAATTCATTAAGTAATATACATGTTATGAGTTCGTTGATATTGAGGTCAAAGGTAAACTGTTTCAGATTCAAAGGCCTCAGTGACCAAGGCAGGTAAAGCAAAGGGCATTAAGAAAAAAATATTTAAGTTATAAAAAAAACAATGCAACTCTGTAGTTTCCCCAAAAAGGTTCATAGTTTGTTTATAGTAAATTTATAAGTATCATTTTTATGTCTTAAAAAATTATACGAACTAAAATTGAAAGAAAAGAACACTGAAGTGATAAGAAAGACCAAACTCTGAAGAGAATACGAACACTAATATAACAAACTAATACTACCAAGACACAACCAAAAGTGTAAAAACACATAGCTATCCAAGAATGTAAAAACACATAGCTATCCAAGAGTGTAAAAACACAGAGCTATCCAAGAGTGTAAAAACACATAGCTATCATAGAGAATCAGAAAAATAAAAATAAAGCATTTGCACAAAAATCTGAAGTGACATCATGTGCTCTGGAAAGGTAAGGATGTCCTGCTTGTTATCGACATCCACCATATTAAAAGTGAGGAAAATCCGCAACAGAATGCCAATTCCATGAAATTTAACTGAAGATGTGAGATAAAAACTTTGTAATGGTTAAAGAATGTTATTGAAGACAAAGAACAAATAATCCATTTAAATGGTCATAAAATATATCGTATTGTGCAGGCAAACGTTTTCCATACATTTCCTCTTCATAGAATTTTCAGGGATCCACTTTATGTCAGTTCGATTAGTAGTCTTTTAAGTCGTTGACAAAATAAATCTAATTCAATACAGACCTAAACAATACCAAATCAGTTAGATTATACAAAATAAGGGACAGAAAAAAACCATTACAAAACACCAAACGAAATATAATATCACATCAAACAAAAAATAAGTAGACTATCATTCTCGAAATATTAATAATTTTGTTTTTAAGTAGTATTTCTTCAAATTACTTCATGTATAAAAACATGAAGTTTAGATATTTGAGATGAAAAGTTCAGTTGTTAAATTTTGTTACATGTAGGATTTCAACTCCTTCAGGCAAAGTTGACCATACTCAATAAAATGTTGAGGTCTTTTATGTTGTATTGCTCACATCGAGTTGGTCTTTATTTTTTATTATTTATTTTTTTTTATTTCCAAAGTTTTTGGTCAAGAACGTACCAAGAAATGAGCATTTGGTATCTGACTTTGTGTTAGATCAATATACAACATTTTTATCAGTAAAAAGGTTCGGACAAGCAATTTCAAAATTGAATGTTTAATGCTAATTTGAAAATGTATATAGTTTATTTGTTATCAATGTTGGGAATATTTATATATTCCAATGTGCCATTGCATATGATTTTTTTAGAATTATAAAAATGCCCAAAAAAAAAAATAAATAAAATAAAAATCAATTTTATTTGCAGACATCCATTCAAATTTAAATTGAAGCAAACAGCAGAGAATTCACTTCGATGCAATGTCACAGAAATGACAGCACGTGGTAACAGTACACACAGATCAATAGTTTCTGATAGTAATAAAAGCTCACAAGCAAGCACCCGCGGCGAGCATCCGCCAGAAATTTTCTTAAAGCCTTCTCATAATACGAAGAAAAAATATTTTGGTAGAAGAAAAACAACACAGTCTACATGAAAAAAGGTTTCTTCAGCGATTCTGATGTATTAACTATCTAAGATACTTCAAAAGAGTACAACGCCATCTACGGAAGTCACAAATAGTATATATAATATAAATACTAACCACAGCAAATAACAAATAAGTTTGAAGATAAAAATAAAACTGAACACACCACGTACTTCCAAAGCCATTCTATCAGAAATATTAAAAAAGAGTAACTTGATAAAGGATTACACAAGTTCTTTTTTATTTTATTTTACATTGATGGAAAGATCAAATGAACAATAATTACAGATTGTAGTGTTAGAAATGAGGATATCGTAAGATTTTTTTTCTCCAGATTTCAAGATTTTATTTGCATTCAGACATAAACAATGTGTAACATGAGATCAATTTTACAATGCATTGAAAATAAGACAAAATGACAGAGTTTCAATAGTAAATGGATACACATATGAACTGTATCTTTAACAAAACACAATCACAATAATTTATCTAAGCATTATTAGCAATATCATATAGAAATAAAATGTATAACACGAAAGATGAAAGAAGAATTGCAAACTTAAATCCACATTTTCTGTAAAAACTAAGACTACATGTTTGCATTGAGACTTAGAAACTTGTCCAGTCATTCAAATAATCGTGATGACGAACATAAATTGTCTTTGCTGCTGGTGGTAAGGAGAAGTCACTATCACTGTCTTAAATATCATTTATAATGTTCAATAGTTTCTGTTTGGTATATTTTCAACCCTATGAGCTGTTAACGTAAATATTGTCTTGGGCGACACTTGTTATTTTTGTACATCACTTTGATTCTTAAGGAGATCGCTTGTCTAATAGGAAATAAATAGGATTTGAAATAGGTGTTTTAGTTTGTGAGTACATATGAATAGTAAACAAATAAGCAAGAAAAAAATATAGGTTCATGTGTTCATTTTAGAGCTATAAGGCCTTGAAAAATTGCATGAAATGGGCTTTCTCTAGATTTTTCCTCTGCATTGGCAACTTCAGTCTCTCAAAAATGTATGAAAAAATAAAAAAGATTTCATAAGATTTTGTCAATTACCATTATACGGTATATATGATTGAATTATAAAAGAAAAAGTAGGGGTTCATTGGCAAAAAAATTCATGTATAAAAAATGGATAAAACCCAAGGATTTCGAAAATCTGACAAAAAGACCAAAACATGACCAGCGAGCATCCTTAATCTCACGAATTTAGTTCGTAATCCAATAGCATAACTTTATCAAAAAAATAAATCATGAGCAAATAACTTTCAAATGTTGATAATCAACTGAAAATCTGTCCTTTAATGACTCGTCATATCCATTGCAAACATTAAGCTTTACCTCATGTGATTGATTTCAGTTATCAAAATCAATTAAATTAATTGAATCCCATTTAACTTGAAAGATTATGTTTGAACTGTAGGTACATATAATTTTATTCATTGACATTGATTTCTGTTATTTTAGACTTTAATTATTCTGTAGTGATAATTGTAAATATGAAAAGATCCAGCCTTTGTTTGATATTCAACTCAATATATTTGCTTTTGTAGAGAAAATCATAATAGATTAACCCTGGAATATTGACTGACAGGGTTATGTAAACTATTATAAAATACCAACAAGACCAACTCTGCATTTGATCAAGAAGCAATATATTTTTTGTTTAATTTCTGAAAAATTGAATACACTTTTATCATAATTGTTGAAATCAATTTATTAAGGATTGGCGTGTAAAATCACCAATTTATCTCCTTGACATTAGTATGAAATACTATTGACTCATTTTCAATTTGTACTCAGTTTTTAACACCACTTTATTTATTTTCACATTACTAATATCAGTTCGACAAGATCCGATAATCTCCTTTAGTTCTAGCGAAAAAAAAACAATATTTTTTTTTATTCTGCATTTATTGATAACAAACTATATTATGCAATAATCTGCATCATTTCTTGTAAAATTATAAGGTGAACTCTTTACTTAAATACGAATTTCAAATCAATGCATTTCTGAGCACGAAAATTTTGCTTCTAAAAACTTATGTTATTCAGTTGTATGAAGTCATTTTCTACTGGCTGCCAAGCTGCAAATTTATCCTCTGTAAACCCATGTTTGTCATAAATATTCCAATGAAAATATTATAAAACGTTAACTGTCGGCTAACACATTACTCTTATCAAAACGAAAATCAAGCAAGCGGCATCAACCTGTAGAATGTTAAAAACACAAAATCTGTAACCATAATAGTAAAAGGTATACAAGGTCGGGATGAAAATAGTATTAATCATAAAATTTAATCTAGTATCATACAGAAATAACCCTTTTCATTGACGTTTGTTACATCATAATGGACAAAATCAGTAATAACTGGTACAGACCACAACAAAGATTCATGTACATATATACTGGTAAAATAACTACCTTGTTTTTAGCGTGCAAATCAAATAACTCCAGTTTTTCTACGCCATCTCTCGTCGATTCACGCGATAATCACTGAGAGCAAGATAACTCCCTCGCGAGAGTGTAATAACTGATATTTTGTTCAGGAGTTTAGTTCAGTATAATAATAAAGTTATGGCTTTCAGAAGGCGGTAATATCCATAATTATTAAATCCCGATTTAATAATTATGTATATTACTTTCTTCTGAAGGCCATAATTGTATATTATCATGATTATGTGATAAATACATGTATATATGATATTCTTGGATATTGTCCTTTGAAATATTAAAAAAAATCAAACTTACATTAATACGATATTTTTAAGTATTAAACAAATTAACGCTTATAAAAAGCATTTACACACAATGATAAAATATTCATATTGGTGGTTCCTCATTGTGCAAGTTAAAAAAACTTGGTCATTAGCCGAATCTATGTCAATAACCCTGCTATTTTGTTTACGATTTGTATATCACTTTTCACTTAAATGCTGCTGAAAGTCTTGAAATTTCAACAAAAATATACATGCAAAATTATGGTTTTGGGTCAAACATACCGAAATCAGTGTCAAATATCTTAAAATTTATGCCATGAAGGTTTGTTTTTCTTTTCATATATTAAAAGAATATACAAAAAATTGAAATTGTGTTACAATTTTACCAAACAATCAGTAGAGGGGCCTTACTGTATTACCTTACTTTGAAGCACTCGTGAATATATACTTTGAGGTATGGATATTTCTTACTGGATGAGATATGTCCTATACTTCCCTGACTCAATTTTAAACGATTTTCAATACCAAAACAACTTCCAGAAAAAAATTCCACATCATAAACAAAGAGGTCTAATTAAAAATTACTCTCCTTGACCATGATTAATTTCCGTTTTGGTATGTTGTTTCCTCTTTTCCGGATTTTATGTACAAAATACCATGCAAGGAACAACAAAAATTCAATGAGTTCCGTAACTGTTAAGATGCTTGCTCCTAAAAACAGACCCAGTTGTCCTCCCAGGTTAGCTGGAAATATTAAAAAAAAAATAATCATTAAAAACAACAACATTAATAATAATAATAATAAATTAATCTTACGTCATAAGGTACAAACTGATGTTGGAATACTTAACATGTGAAAATAACCCATGTATTGTTGAAGGTCAGTTTCTTGTCTAATCGTTTTTCATATCTTGAAAGTCAGTGATGAGAAAAAAAATCGCACATGACCGCAACAATAAGATTATGCCGAGCGTCAAAGTATTATGTTTCTCTGTGTCGGATATAAATAACAACATTTTCATAAAAAATATATGTTATTAAGGACAAATTATCGAAATCTTATAACGACCACAACAATATGTAGTACAAAATTCCATTGATGTCAATTGGCCATTACTCGCCATGGCTAAGGCCATAAGACATTAGAGCACACTTCATATATAAAACTGTTAAATTTGTTTAACAGCAATGATCAATGTTTTTAGAATTTCAATTGTAATGCCAAAAAAACCCTGTACTTTTTGCTTTTTGTAACCATTTGAATAATCATAACCACAAAGTATGTTCCTGATCGACATTGTCCGAGTAAACAGGTTCAATGAAAAGCAAACAACACAATACATCAAATATATAATCTTTATCAAGGGGCTCTTATCAATTTAAACTCCTTAGGGATCAAGGGAAATTACTTAAAACATAAATTTATTTAAACAAACAAACGATATAGAAGTGAAGGATAGTTCCTCTTGGTAGAAAACCTGTGTTATACGTAGAAGAGGATAAGTGTTTTCCCAATTTTTATATGGTGTGTGCTGTGAAGTCCCACAGCCAAAGCAAGTACAACAAACGACCGTTTGACGACAGAGGACTAAAAAGGATATAATTTCATAAGAGTCCAAAATTGTCAGAAATAAGGTCATTAAGGTTTTTATATTATGAATATATTTGACGATCGTTAAAACAATGACCTTAAATGTTTCTATGTTTTCAGACTGACAGTCTGGTTGAAAAACAATTATTGTTGATTCTTGTTAAATAATGTGGCATACTCTTTTTTTTATCTAACATTAACTTAAGTTAGTTTCTTTTTTATTTATAAAGTCAGAAACGCAGATATATATTCTGAATGGTGTATGGTGTATAAAAATTAACAACTTTGATACAAACAAGGTATATGATCAAACTGGTTGGAGGAAACATAACTCAAAGGGTCCAAATTGATCTTTTAACTGTATATTTTCATAGCTATTAGTTGGTTACCGTTGAACCACCGAAAAAAGAATAAAAAATTATACTCCCCTAAAGTGTATGATGATGTTGTCGTCATAGAGTTGAACTGAAATTTGTTACTAGTATTCAAAATACTTGTGATCCGAAAATATTTTATGCCTAAGATTAACGTTAATAGTTTGCCCGACAAAACACCTCCTTTGAACATATTGCCGAAAACGTTACAGCTAATTTCAAGTTGAAGGAAAACTATTTAACTTTTTGAATTTAATTCCAGTATTGCATGGTTTAAATTCTCCTGGTCATTAACCCTATATTATTGGGTTTTTTTGCAAAAGAAGATGTATTAATGTTTAACATGAAAAGAATTTCAAAAACACCGATAGTACTTGATGGATGGATGGATGAATTATTGTTTAACGTCCAGTGGCAACCAGGTGCATATCAGGACGAGAACATGTTGATATGATAATGAATATGATCCCTGCTTTGTACTAGACCGACACGCTAAGTCGGATTTTTAATGTGCTAGCTCACGAGGTAACTGTCCGCAGGAAGACATATCACCTCACTCGGATACATTATACTGATTCCGAGCCGACCAGTATTTGCTCTTACTCCTAGATGCCACGTGCTTGGCGGAGAAGCAGCAAATACCAATTTTAATGTCTTTGGTTTGACACGGCCGGGGATCGACCCCGCGACCTTCCGCACTCGGGGCGAGCACGATACCACGAGACCACCGAGGCGGTTACCGATAGTACTTGAAGAAATAACTATAGACACATACCAAAAATTGCACCTGCATTCTCATACTTTTGAACCTGCTCAGTGATTGTTCTTGATAAATCTTTAAAATATATTCTGACTTGAATGAAATTTTCTCTGAAAAAAAAATCAGAGATATCTTATCTTAATAATAATATTAGCATAAAAATTAAGTATATTTATTTATGATCACAACATTCTGTTTGTCTAAGAACTGCTCAATAAGTTTTGTTAATAGAAGATAAATTTCAGTATCACTATAAACGTTTTAATCATATAATACATTCCTGTTATCACATGAGATCGCTATCAATTTTGTAACCTTCCTGCGATGTAGACCTGTTAAATTTCCTTAATATCCTCCAGTAACACAACTTGATTTCAATTTCAAATAACTTTTGAATTACCAGAGTAAGATGAAATTAGTCTGGTTTAGTTTCAAAACGAAAAAAATCTAAATCAGTTATTTTCAAACTCTGAGCAGATCTGTCCATCAAAATTGGTATCGTAAAATTTATTATTACACTGACTGGATACATCTCCTGGTGGATTTTAAGTCCTAATTCGTAACACGTAATTCGATACTAGCCCAAAATTGTGAATTTTGTGAAAACAAAGGAGTATCTCACTTCTATATTGCTCTGTCATTAGATGGTTTTGTCTGTACCCTCTTAATAATTTTAGCAATTTTTAAATTTTCTTTTCAACTTTTTTGTTTGTTTTCGTGTTCAAAATTTTAGGCCATGAGTACAACTGATATGTTGTAAATCGACGAAATGTGTACATCTCGTGCATCAAAATTGGTACCATACGATTCAATTTAGCACAGCTGTCAGAGTTTTAATTAATGTCGAAAAGTTTATCCTTCATCCTGGTGGACGTCAAATTTTAACTTCAGAGGGCTGATATAAAATGAATGCAGAATTGAAAGATATCTAATTTTTGTTTTTCCATAACTGATACCAAAACTTCGGAAGTCTAAGCATGTCGTGATCCAAAAACCACTTAACGCATCTAGACTCGAATAACCGTCAAATCACAACATAGAATTGAAAGGATTTGAAACGTAGCATATACGTGTAATACTTTTTTCTTTAAGTCCTTTGTCATTACCTAATGTAACTCAAATTTGTCTTAAGCAGAGAAACAAACTGTAAAGCTACGAAATCTGATGGGAACTTTCCAGTTGAAAGTGTGTAGCCGAAAGTTGTGTATTCACATTTCTCTGGACAGTCACACAGTTTGGTATTGTTTGATGTAACGAGTTTCCCTGAAAAACAATTATAGAAAAAAATGTTAGAAGACAAAACTAAAACTGTGAATCGAAATTAATGCTTAGCCAAGCTTTTATTCAAATGCTGTCGAATGGATTAAATGTAAATAAAAAAGCGAAATTATCAATAAAAATTGCGTATTCGCATATTTTCCCTTTCACTGGCATACCATTTTGTTAAGTAAAAAAGAAATCACAACCCGAAGCATTTGAAGTAAAAGGAGGTAACTTCAAAGAAACAAAACAAGATACAGAAGCTAACAAAGTAAAATGAATTCCACAAACCTAATTTGTCTTGTGCTGGGGAGACTTTTTCTGCCTTTTATTAACGTTATGATACTATTTAATTATCAATATATGTATGAAAACAGCTTTTGACGTACACATTACTAGTAATGTAAGATTTAAAAAAAATCATTTGTTATTTTCTTCCTTAAAAAGTATAACTTTTACTCACAAAATTCTGGGCTAGTACAGTTCTGGAATTTGTAATACGAACAAAATGGACCATTTCCTGAAAAAAAATAACAAAAACTAAAAATAATACTAATTAATATGGTTTTTCAAATAATCCAAGAATTTTAAACGTATACTATTCATTCAAGTCGGTAGAAAAGGGATGATGAATAATAATTATATATGGCCTTAGAAAATGAATATACAATTTTTTTATAAAGTATCCTGTTTTTAACGTGGGTTGATCAACAAATGGATAACCGGAAAGGTCAACAGATTCTCATACAAAAATAACAAAAGAGTACAAAACACTTAAATAGAAACAAAAAATCTTCAGGGTAGTCTGACTTGGTTCAGACACCGAGTAGTGGATAGGTTAAACTGGTTTCAAATCCATCTATTCTGATCCGCGGTTGTATAAAACAAACTATAAAACCCAATACAATGTAATTAACAACACAATGACTGCTCGAAATGTGCTCGCTTTAACTGTAAAACTAGCTGAGGCTTGTCCCAACCGATAGTTAGTTTTGCATATCTGTAGTCCGAAACCTTTTTAACGATATTTGACTTAGTTTTGGCTATGACATGTCGGCTCATGCCTGATTTACCAAAGGCCAAGAACGAGGACTCATTATCGTTTTATTACTTTAACATCTATTTTTCTTCATGAAAGGTTAATATTGTTTGCCTCAATTCTCAATATTCTATCACACAAATATAATATCTAGGTTTCAATTACCTTAATAATTCACACCTCAGTTGATTATTAATTCTTGGTATGCCGTTAATATACGTACATTTTGTAAAGATTAAAACGAAAAATGCCCGAACACTTACCTAACAACTAAATGACATAACGACTGGTTTTAATTTGGTTACAAACGTAAATCATATAAAGAATTTTTTCAGAAAAAACGCTACTTAATGACTCCAAGTTCCCGAGAGTGTCAGCAGCTCATTTGCTAGTATTTTGATACTAGTCTGAAACTGATACTTTAAATTTACTGTTACAACAATGTTAAAAATGCAGAACACACGAAATTGATTAGAAACGTCTGTAATGTGTAAGCTTGCGGCTCATTTTTGAAGAGTGCATCAACTCTCTAGATAAAGAACAAAAATAAAAGCGTAGTTTATGCACTCAATTTTTGTATTCAAGTGTTATATTTTGCATTGTCTCATTCTATTAATCTTTCGTTTGCAATGTATCTTTTATTTTAAATTATACTTTTTCCTGTTTTCTTAATTAGTAAGCTTCGTTTAAAAGTGCTTCCCAAGTCTTTAGAAGTTTCATATAACATTGGCGTTTCGGAAGTATTTTGCCGATATATAAAAAAGATACAAAAAAAAAAAAATTATATATACTCACCTCCAAACATTACGGACGTACAATTACACAGCTTATGAATAATTCTATTCCAACAATCTTTGAAACACTTGTATACATTGTAGTCTTCATTATCAACGCAAGTTTTATTCCCGAAAGCTATATATGGCTCTGGCAAAAATTTATACTAAAATGAATTTGAAAATTTAGAAAATTATTTCATATATAATTAAATAGATTTTAAGTTCCGAGGTGTTTTTTACGAACTAAAATCATATTTGGCTTAAGATATATACATTTTTATGTAAAATGAAAGAACAGTTATTTTCAGTTCAAAATACTAACATAAGCAATTTATTATAGTTACATTACGTTACACTTCTACAAAAAACATTTTGCGATACAAATCAGTGCAAAAGAATGATGTCTAGTATTGTAGGCAAAATTGCAACTTTTCTGAAACTATAAAATATAATTTTGCAAATTTAGTCGTTTGCAGGTAAGCATAGTAAAATACGAAAAAAAAAATAACTAGAGGCTTCGAGGCCTGTGTCGCTCGCCTGGATATCATTTGCAAACTTAAAGCTTAATAAATTGTTTGACTATGTCCGTCTTGGTTGGCAGTCTGGAACATTCCTGTCAAGTTGGGTTGCACTTGCATCACTGATATTGCAATTATGTTTCAAATTTCTCACTGGTTTCAGACGAGGATTTTTAGGTTAATATTCTCAAAGGGTCTTATGTTAAACTATGTTCGACTATGGCCATTTTGGATGGTGGGCAAGAACCATTGCTGCAAAGTTGGGTTCAACTTGATTCACTGGACAATTATTACAAGTGAATTATCCCATTGTGTCCAAAGTTAGACTATGTTCGACTGTGGATAGCGGGCAGGGTCATAGCATGTAAGGAACATTTAAGGACCATAGTAGCCATCTTGTAGTCTGTCCGCGTAATTGAATGCAAATCTGACAACCTGTAAATCATTGTTTCCAGTTGGCTAAGTGGTTTCAGACAAGAAGATCTTTAAGTGAATTTTCCCATAGAGTCCAATTTTATCAAAGTTCGCTTGTCGTGGCCATCTGGATGGCGGTTCAGGTCATCGAATACAATTCTGTTAAAATACCATCTAAGAACAATTGCTTCCAGTTTGTGTTGCAATTGGCTAACTGGTTCAGAAAAGAAATATTTTCACATTGGGTGCTTTGTTTCATTATATTCGGCTCTGGTGGGGTAATCAAAAACAAGTCTGAAAGAGGGCCATCTAGGAACCTTTGCTGCCAAGTTTTCTATCAATCTGGGCAGTGGTTTCAAAGAAGATCTTCGACGGACGACAGACGTCAACTGATGACAACAGCTCACATGGCCTTTTCGGCATTGCCGATTATTTTAATATAGCCAATCAGCCACACTTTGTATGTAAATGTAATTTTCCTCAGATTCTCAGTATTTTGCCACTTTTAGCTATATACTTTTGAATAAATACTTGATTTTTTTATGTTGTGTTTAAAAGTTTCCTTGGATTAAAATAACATGTTTGTCATGTTTAAATTTACATTTATATATTTTTTTGTTCCTGGGTTCATGTTTTCTTAATTAGTACACTATTGTTTTCTAATTTAATTGATTGACCGTTACAGTATTCCAGTATCTAAGCTGATGTTGGACCTGTTCCAACTGTAGTAATATTTCATGTACCTCCATCGATAACTACCACCGGATTGACTTTGTTGGACTACGTGATGGGTACCTTATAAGGAGCAGGAACTGCTTACCCTTCCAGAGCACATGAGTTCATTCGTGGTTTTTATAGGAGTTCGTGTTGTTCATTATTTTTTAGTTTTCGTATTTTTTGTGTGCTTGTGGTTGTTCATCTGTCTTCCCGGGTTTGTTTAATGGATTGCGTTTTTGGTTTGCTCCTTAGGTATATTTCTCCTTTTTAAAAAATTCTCAAATTAAACCGCAAAAATATGCTGCATACCTCCTTGCGTTGAATCTCAATGAAAGCTTCGGTCGCGGGCTGTACAACAAGTCCTTCGTTTGACATCAGTGGGTCCGCATGCTGATCATGTATAGCTATCTGAATTTAAAAGGTTAGATTCTACCATACACGCACTCTAACATTGAATATGTGGTTTATGTGTTTAAGATAATTGTTGCTCATTGTTTGTTAATTAAAAAAGTTCAAACCTTTCTGACTTTCACTGTGTTTTTAAGCTAAAAAAAGGATTTTATAGGGAATATCATACTCTACTGTTACACTGTTGCAAAAAGAAGAAACTCTAACATTATTAAACTTCTTGGGTTGGTAAATAGATAGAAATTCGTATATCGTCATCGCAGGAAAACTCTTGAATTCTTATTGTGTAAGGTGACGCCAGTTTTACGATTTAGGTTGACCCATAAAAATTTTAAAGCTGAACTAATGGAGTATTCTTGTATATTAAATTGCCAAAGATCCCGGCTCGGTCAAAATGTCAAGATGAATTAATGCTCTTGTAAAACTTATGTAAAAATCACCCATCTTAAAATGAAAATATAAATTAAAAATTGTTCAGTTTTAATACCTACCTTAATGCCAGAAGACATTGAAGTACTAAAATAATCATCGAATGTTTTGACATTTATATTCAGTTGTAGATTAAAAAGTGCGCCGTACATCGTCGTAACCAAATTACCATCTGCATTAGCTCTAAGACACAAACCCATGTCAGTCAACACTGGTTTGAATAAATTCTGTGAATTAAGACCTCCATATAGAATATTATCAAACGTGACGTAGTATAAAAATTCGCTCAAATTTTTTGACTCTTTATAAATGTCTTCAATAGTTCTGTTTTCAAAAAACCCGTGATTCTTATAAAAAGGATCGCTCCAATTTACGTTTTCACTGAAATCGAACATAGCACTTGTTGACATATGGAAATCAATTATCTTCTTGTCATTTTCAAAAGAACTATTTTTTCTTGGACTCAAATTACATACGGTAATCGCCGGAAACGTAAGTTTTTCTTCCAGTTCTATGTATGTATTAGAAACAGTTGGATAACTATAAAAGTACTTCAGTTCAGTAATGACAGTATATGTTAGATAGACTGCACACAACAACCAAACTGTTATCCAACAGACACTGAAAATATGATTAAAATATTATATTATTTACTCTGTTATGTGAAAAATAATCATCCATGCAGTTAGTACTCTGAGCTAGCTAGTAGCAGATATGCTGAGAACGGCACTGTTCTTTCTATTCGTCTGGTAACTTTTGTTCTGGAATTAAGTAATCATCTGCTTATGGTTTCTGCATTGGGTAACATCACTACGTAGGTTAATTGTTGGTTCCGTACAAATCTTTTCGGTCTGTTTACCTTCATTTGAAGGGGGCACTAAGACCTTATCATTGAATGCGTGTTATACTCGTCACTGAAGGTTGAATAGTGCCCTCGTTTTGTGATTTTTTTGGTGTCTCTTTTTATTGGATTTTTGTCTAATGACCATTTATACAACAAACCTTTATAAAATGTTTTAGGGTATACTATTAGCGCCAGTTCAAACCAAGACCCCAAACGAAGCTTTACTAAAATGTGTCATACGAATACAAAATAATTTATTGAAGATAATTACGTTGTTCTAACCAAATACAAAATTATGTAAATCGCTATTGTTTAAAAAGTATTTTCTAACTAAGGATACTGTAATGTTTTTTCAGTCTCTGAAGAAATAACCTCAATCACGTGGTGCACTCTAACTAACCCGCGTGGGAGGTTATTTGAAAGTGTACACCATGTGCATTGAGGTTATTTTGAATACACTAAAAGCAAAATTACTGTCAATCCTTATAATTTAATTCCAACTGCTGTTTTAACATCTAAAACGTCGTGATTCCCTTTTATGACGTCATAGTAGAAAAGAAAATTTAGTCTATGATATGATAGACGAAAAAAATTTGACCCATCAAATGACGCATTGCATCCAATATTAAATTATTATTTGATAACTCAACATCGATAAATGAAGTTCTACTTGAGATTATATCATTTCATTTTGTTTTTATACCTTTTATCAACAATCAATTATGATACAGGTACATGTACTTAAATGAGAACATAACTCATATAACCATTATCAGTGCATGTTATGAATTCAAAGTAATACGACATAAACAATTTTATGCACGGACTCAGTCTTGCTCTGGGTTTCAGAGTCAACACCTTTTTAATTTTATTTTTTCATGCTCGGGATCAAGCTTAAGGCTATATTGGTAGAAACTGTTGATATTTTTAACTTTTTAGTTTAGTTGTTGTTTTTTTTTTACGATTTTGTAGTTGGTTTTAGTCCGGCTTGTGTATTAAGTACATTTAAGTCGTTTTATGTCCCCTTTGACAGCTCACCATTTCCATTTATTTTCCCTGTTTTCTATGTCGTATGAGCTGTTTCGCAACAGAATTACTTACTCAAAAGTATTGATAATTTGAATGTCAATACTGAGATTGCGAGTTCAATTTCAGATCGAGGAGATGTGCGTTCTCAGTTGACAAGGATTTCCAGTTTTTCTGCCATAGGTTGATGGTTCTTTTCTGGTACCCCGGCTTCCTCCACGAATAAAAATTCTAATATGACGCCCGAACGATATATTCCCGATAGATCAACTTTAAGCACATGCATATAGAGGCTTTTATATAACGCCAATTTTGCAAAATATAAGAAGAAAAATTGTTTATCTTTACACAGAAATCATGAAAAACCAGAATAGTTGTGTTTAATAGTTGTGTTGTATATTGCAATACACAGTTACGCAGGCTGCGCCATCTTGATTTTTGAACGACTTGAAGGTTACCGCGGCAAGTATATGAAACATGTTTTATCAATTTATATTGTGTAAGTGATGCATTACATAATTTGACTGTTCAAATGGTTCTCTTATGAAAATAGTTGTCTTCAAAATATGATCTTAAAGGAACCAGATGCAAGATATTTATCACAAGAGAAATGTAAAGACCAACCCTATGTCAGATAAATATAAAAAAAACTCAAATGAGCAAAATTGGTGTATTTGTCCTATTAGAATAGAAATATTTCATGAGGGTTATAGAGTTGAAATCATTTACACATGGGTTGGGCCTGTATATTTGAATTAAATACCGAGCGATATCATATATTATTTCTTAATTGACCGTGATGATACAGCCAATTACTATGAAAGTTGCGTAAGACACCAATAAACCAATAGGTGACAAAGTAGTTTTAAGACAGGTACTTGTTCCCATAACCTGAGGACAAAAAATGCAATCTCCTATCTTGGGATTAGACTAATTTAGGAGAGAGACATATCTTTAGATCACCATAAGATAGTATTAGTCATAAGAGATCTCCTTTAACCTAGGTCTTTAGCCTATCTATTTAGAATGGAAACAGAACAGGGTCCGAGTTAATAATTATTTGTAGGACTAGGAATAACTATAAGTGTGATCTGATTTCCGGTCTTAATCCTCGAGAGTAGTAGTATGAACGTTTGTTACACTGCTGAAGAAATAATATTCTTCATAGATGACAAACAAGAAATCTGATATGCAAATTTTACTATGAAGTTACATACCCTATAGGTGGTAAGTTTTTATTAGAGATAATGCCGGAGTATTTGGTGCGGGGACCATCGACCTTTCGAGCAATCGTTGAAAATTGAAATGAAAGGCAAACACACCTCCATATCAGTTTGGTTCGAAATCCAAATCTCATGCTGGTGTGTTAACAGGATAATGAGCATATAGTAGAGGGTCGTATAGGGTTCTTTCAACTAAGTAACGTTCCCACATAATTCCCAGACCAAATACAAAAATGGTCAAGCAATTGACAAGAACCACCAAACCATTGTCTCAACTTTTAACAGCTGTCAAAACGGGCATCCAAAGTTATTATTATGAGAGAAGCTATTCAAGAAGTGGTATCAATCAAATGTGGATATTAAAGAACTCCAAAGACGTAAAGGATATGTTACGATCTCGGTCCATTTCAGTCTGTAACAGCATAAAAACATTTCATTTCCCTATCCTCTATACCACCATTTCTCATTCACAAGGGAGAAGTTGAAAGATCTAATCCACCGACGCTTTCGAAATAAAAATGGCAACAACAGATACACATAACTTGCCATTGGTAGAGATAAATCATACTTTGTTAAAAACCACTCTAAATCGAACAAAAAATATACAAAGGACGAAATTGTCCTGATGATTTAATTTTTGATCGACAATATGTTTTTTCAATTTGGTGGACGTGTTTTCCAACAGACAATTGGCATTACTATGGGCACTAATTGTGCGTCACTCCTGTTCCTTTACTCATATGAGGCAGACTTCCTTGACGGGCTTCTTAAGGAAAAACAGAAGTGAGCTTGAAATTAAGGATACCACGGACACTGCCAAGTCTGCATCCTGTCTTAACCTTCACCTCAAAATTGACATTCGAGGAAGGTTGAATACAAAACTTTACGACAAACGGGATGAATTTGACTTTCCATTCGTCAACTTCCCATTTTTGATCGGCAATATTCCAGAAGCGCCGGCGTATGGAGTATATATTTTACAACTCATTTGTTATTCCAGAGCTTGTGACATATGCATTGACATCCTGGACAGAACCCGGTTCCTGACAGAAAAGTTGTTCAGACATGTTGCTCCTAAGTTGGAGCCATCCTTATTAAGTTTTATGGAAGTTATCATGACTTGGTTGACAGGTATGACAGAACCGTTTCCCAAATGAAAATGAACTTGTGCCATTGATGTTATCCCTTTCTCATACCAGATTTCATATTGGAAGCATGGCGGGTGTCCTGCTTTGATATGGGAAGCATGGCCGGTGTCCTGCAGGAAGCAGAGACTGCTTACTCTTCCGGAGCAGCTGAGTCTACCCCCGATTTGTGGTGGGGTCCATGTTGTTCATATGGTTTTAGTTTTTAATTGTAGTGCATGTATTGTTTTGGTCTTGTCCTCGTTGTTCTCCGGTGTTTGTCAGTTGTTTCGATTTTCCCCTCCTTCGAATATCCCTTTGGTATTTCTTGACTTTCCTGAACTAATTGTATGACAAACCCTATTGCCATATGTAGTGAAAAAATAAATACATTTTTAGAACAAGTCTTCAGATTCAATATTAAGCTTAATCAAAAACTAGAATTTGCATATCTTACCATCTTATTGTTTTCCTAGGAGATTTATCCTCCAATGATAATTTATTTACGGCATGAAATCCAGTTGTGCTGACAAAACTATTCCATATTTCTCCTACAGAATAATCTTCCTCCTTATTATCACTGTTTGCCTTTTCTCTTTCTTCCATATCTGAAGATCTAGCTTCTGTAAAGCGTTCTTGTTCAACTTTACTTTTGAAAAACATTTTGAGTCAGGACCATAACAATCAATTCATGTATTAATCATAAGTGATTAGTACAAAGTCAAAGTTGTCACTATAAAGTATATCTGTTGAACAAAAATGCCACACCGAAAAATGTTCAATTTAAAACTGCGCAACTGTTATGATTGTTTTTTGTAAGCTGCAACATACCTTTTTCTTGGTCAAAGAGATATTGAAGCCATTATTTTCATAGATAAATATGGTCCATATTGGAAACGTAACAGCAATCAACCATTACATTCTTAATGGAAACATTTCTATTAACCTACACAGCATTTAATCAGTCATTTATCGGAATAAAACCATTAATGCAAAGAATAACAGGAAACCGTTTCAAGTAAAAGTCAACAATTTTACCTGAATACAATAATATATATCAATTGCGTGCAAAGTACTAATCTGACTAATCTTCATAGGGTAGCCTAATGAGCAATTTTAAAAAGTCTTGCTTTATTTTTTTTTTGGCTTTGCACAATGTCGATGAGTGCATAATACAATTCCTACTGTGGGCCGCTTTTAGCCGGTCTGTTTCTACTTTCACATGAATCTACGTTTATACAATGGCCACTACATAAGAAAGAGAGGGACACTGGCCCGATCCTTTAATTTCAGTTTCTCTGTATAGATGATGTACTGTCTCTTTAATATCCTAAATTTCTACATCTTCTCTACCCCTGTGAACTAGAATTTAAAGAGACCACAGACATATACCTAGATTTATACTTGACGGGTACCGTTAGCAGAACAGGAGATGCTTACACTTCCAGAGACTTGTTGTCACCTCCAGTTTTTAGTGAGAATTCTCTTTGAAAGTGCTTTTGTTTCTGTCTTGTTCTAATTATGTTTAGTTTATTATTATTTTTTTATTCTTTCAGTTATACATGTCTGTTTGTTATGTTAACATTCTGATGAGTTTGACTTGAAAATTTGCTTTTGAAATTGATGGCCTCTACCTTTCATGTATGATTCGTTGCTGTCGTGTATATGATTTCTACGATGACCATTTGACGGAACGAAATTACTGTAAAATAAACTTCGAAGACAAGGTTATGTTTAGACTGTTAATTTCATCACGGTTGTCATCACGACTTTATTGACCGATAGGAAGGTTCTACCTTACAATAAATATCTTCAGTTAAATTGTGAGAATTGACATTTCCAGTTCTCTAGTTTTTGTGGTGAATTTTATAATTCTGATTCGTTTATCACGTATTTTTTTCATATATTTAAGTTTTATCCTATGGAGTTTGCCATGTGTTGCATTCTCATTAGTCTGCCTTATCTTTGTTTTTCGAATATATGGACTTTTCTGACGGTCATATGGCTTTTGTATTCTTTTGTCGATATATAGTTTATATTAATAATAATGATAATAATAATATTTAAAATTGCAATTTTTTAATATATGTAAGCAAACGACACGGTATACGTGACGATATAGCCAAATGTTATAATAAATAATTCATTTTACCAGATGTGCACATTTCGTCGATTTACAACTCATCAGTTGTGCTCAAGGCCTAAAACGATGAAAGTAAAAAAACCAAAATGTTGAAGAGCAAATTCAAATGCAAAAACGACCAAACAAGGTGAAGCCAAAAAACACCTACACGATAGAAGGGACCTTTGCACGAGGGAGGTTTTGCAAAAATTACCATTTTTGTTAAGCAAATTTATAGATAGTATCAAAATATTAGCAACTGACCTGGTGATATCATCGGGGACATCATAAGTGTAATCGAATTTTTGATTGCTCAGAAACATTTGAAACTGCACACATGAATTGCCTAATTTACAATAGTACAGAATGATGTATGTATCTAGCTTTAAACAACTTGACACAACGGATATACCTAGCTTTAAACAACTTGACACAACGGATATACCTAGCTTTAAACAACTTGACACAACGGATATACCTAGCTTTAGACAACGTCGCTGTATTTTTGGGGTTTAATCATATTCTTATTTGGTTATGTTAACAATAAGAAAACTTTGTTTCCAATAGAAAATAGTCACTACTAGTTTAATAAATTCTTAGTTATAAATTTTACCGCATTAGATGAGCACATTTCGTCGAATTATGACTCATTTCTTGTGCTTATGGTGGAAATTGTTGAAAACCGAAACAACGATCCAAAAAATTGAAGAGCAAATTTAAAAATGCTAAATTAACCAAACTGGTAAGTCAAAGTCATCTAAGTATAGAGCTTTGTATGAGGTAGATACTCCTTAGTTTTACCATTTTAATGGATGATGGATGAATTATTGTTTAACGTCCAGTATATCAGGACGAGAACATCTTGATATGATAATGAATATGACCCCTTCTTTGTACTAGACTAACACGCTAAGTTCGGATTTTTAATGTGCTAGCTCACGAGGTAACTGTCCGCAGAAGACATGTCACCTCACTCGGACACATTATACTGACTCCGAGCCAACCAGTCTTTGCTCTTACTCCTAGATGCCGCGTGCTTGGCGGAGAAGCAGCTAATACAAATTTTAATGTCTTTGGTTTGACCCGGCCGGCGATCGAACCCGCGATCTTCCGCACTCGGGTTGAGCACGCTACCACGAGACCACCGAGGCGGTCTTTACCAATTTAAAAATCTATATAACAGTAAATTTAAAGTATCAATTTAAGAAAGTAAAATGCTAGAGTATTCAAATACGGAATATTCCCAGCAAAATGAAATATTGATTTCAACAAAGTGTAAATAGTCAAAATTATATAATCAATGTTAAAATCTACCAAAGGATTCGGTATACATTCATTACACAAATGTACATAGGAACTCAATCAAATGCTTGGATTTAGATAAATTGTTGGGTCCTTCGGTGTTTTTCTGTTCAAAGCATTACAGTTCGTCGATTGACATTACACTAGTGTATTTTAATTGTAATTTGTTTGATGAATATTAAATCATATCAAAATGACCAAAACAAAAATGTATTTCATTAATTCAATTTCATTCCCAAAATGAGCATTTGCTTGAATCTTTTTTATTGTTAAGGAATATAGGTTAAGTCTTAATTATCATAAAACTTTCAAACAAAATTTAGATACCAACAGTTTGGCTTTGGAGTCAACAAGTATCAACTATGGTAATTGCATAATGCTTATGAAGAGATGTGAACTCTCAGCCAGTCTTGCTATACTATTGTTTGATTTTATTTACTTGACTTGACATGGAAATTCTATGATCAGTTAGACAAGATTGAAAACAAAGAAAGGAATGGCTTTTCAGGTCAAAATTAGTTTACCACCAGAGAGTACCAGTAACATTTCGCTAGAAAAAAAACTGGTTAAGATCAGAATAAACACATCCCTCTCCGAGCTTTGGTTTTGACTATCAATATTCCAAGGCAAAATTAATGGTCCTTTTCTGTCTTGCCTGTCATTGCAATGTCATCTAGATATCTTACCTAGGGGATTTCAGTTCGTTATTTACGGCTTAAGTAAAAATTAAATTCATTTATTGATAATTCTATATATTTACCTTCAAATAATAGAAATATACCACACATCACTTTCCAAATCACTATGGTCGTCGGAAAGAACGTGTCTCCTGTTACCAATGACCATTTGTTATTCATTTTAATCATAGATTTTCCCTTTTTACAAATTATTTCATCTTGATGCGACCATGCTCTATAATTTTCAATTTGTATTTAGTTTTTGACATCGCTTTATTCAGGATTGACGTTTTAAAATGACCACTTTATCACTTTGACATTAAGATGAAATATTATTGAGCCATTTTCAATTTGTACACAGTTTTTAACTTAGTTGTATTTTCAAATTTATCAATTTGACGTAATACCAATAATTGCTTATTGTATTATTCACATTAATCAGTTTGACGTAATACCAATAATTGCCGATTATAATATTCAGATCAGGCCCAAAAAGGAAATTTAACTTTTTGACCCACGAAAGACACAAAGATTAAATTCTTTAACTAGGCAAATTTATATTAGAATTACATAGAGAACATATTTTTCAAAGATAAAATCAAAGAATAAAAACATCAAGAAAGCATAAAAAACTAACGCCCTAGCAATGTGAACTCCTACAAAAAATGGAGCTACATCAGGTGCCCCAGAGGGTTAAAAAAAGGACAAATATACCTAAGGAGCAATAAAAAAACGCAATCCATTGGAAGACAAAACCGGGAAGACAACCACAACAACAAACACTGAAAACTGAAAAACAATAAACAAAACGAAATCCTATAAAAACCAGGAGTAAACCCAGGTGCTCCGGAAGGGAGCTGTGTAAGTTCAACAATGTCAATCCGATTGAAGTCACAAATCGGTGGAGGCACATGAAATGTTACGACAGTGGGAACAGGTCCAACATCATCTTAGATATGGGAACACTGTTATTGTCAATCAATTCCTGATGACGACCGTAAAATTTCCTAAGTGATGACATCAACTTATCCTTGATAAAACATGCCAAGACCCATTAATGGTGTAATAAAGATCTTGCATCCTGCTTTTCGGGGAGAAAACGCTAGTATTATCGTGAAATAAATATTTTAAAAATAAAATCACATTATGTAAGATGTAGGCGAAAAGTAATCGTTTATGCAAAGCATTCATTGATAATTAACTGATATACAGTAATCTGCATCATTTCTAGTAAAATATTAAGGTGAAAGCTATAAATAAATCCGAATGTTATTGTATGATTTGGCCTGATATTTGCCCCCTTGAATTCCAAAATCAAAAAGTATTGAAAAACTTACTATCAGCTATCATTAAGTACTCTTTAAATGTTGCATTTTAAGGAACACAATTGTTCACAAGGAATGTCTGTAATAGCGGAAAATCTGTTTGGGCAAGTCTGCTACTCATAGTTGGTTTGACCAAAATCTATATGAAAACACTTAATTATCTACAAATCTTTATTTTAACAGATCTTTATTACGTCACCGTTGCAACATTGGAAGGAATTGTTGTACAATGATTGGTAAATTGTGGAAGACTGATCATTATACGATAAAAATGATTTGAATCTGAAATCTTAATTTTTTAATTTTTTCTTGTTGGATTGGGTCAAATAACGACTGAAATCAAACCATCTTCTTTGGGATCAATACATTTTAAAATCCTGCAAACGAAAATCTTGCATGATTTAGTTGTGTGAGGTTATTTTATACTAGCTGCCAAGCTACAAATGTATCCCCTGTAAACCCATATCCGCCATATATATTCCAATAAAAATCAAATTACTTCTACGAAAGAGAAAATCAAGGTACAACCTGTAGAATGTTAAAAACAAAACTCTGTATCCATATTCGAAGAAAAAAGTATACAAGGTTGGGATGCGAAGAACATTAATTATATTTGTAGAGGGTACCACACATAAATAACTCTTTTTATTCACATATTTTACATCATATTGAGGTCCATAAAAATAAATGGTACAGACCACAACATAGGTACAAGTATATTAAAAACTAACATTATATATCTTTCTTGGCTATTATCGTTTGAAAAATTGAACATAAATAAAAATACACTACTTTTACGTTTTAGCAAATAAATAGTATAAGCACACAATGATAACATATATATATACTAGGTGGTTGCTCACTGTGCACGTTTAAAATCCAGTGAACTTGGTCATTAGCCGAGTCTATGTCAAACGCCCCGATATATTATTTACGATTCGTATATTATTTTTCACTCAACTTTTGCAGGAATTGTTGAAAATTAAAAAAAAATAAAACAATTAGGGATTTTTGGTCAAACATCTTGAAATGGAAGTCTTTAAGTTGTTTTTTTTTCTCTTCATTTTCAATTGTACCAAATGTTCAGTAGAGGAGCCTTAATGTACCATATATACTTTAAAAATGTTAGATCACGAAACACTAGTTAGTACATTGAGCACAAGCATGAATATTTCTTGCTGGCTGAGATACATCTTATATCTGCTGAACTCAATTATAGAATGTTTTCAATAGCAAATTTATTTCCAGAAAACAAAACCATTCTGTCGACTTATTCCACCTGATAATAGATTTCTCTCCTCGACCATAATTACTTTCGTTTTGGTTTGTTGTTTCCTATATTCTGGAATTTACGTACAAAGTACCACGCAAGGAACAAAAAAAATTCAACAAGTTCCGTAACTGTTAATATACTTGCTCCTAAAAACAGACCAAGTTGTCCTCCAAGGTTAGCTGAAAAAAATAATAAAAAAATATAAAAAGAAAAATAAAAAAAAATACAGATGTTTTTAAAAATTCAATATTAAATTTACGTCATCAGATAAGATAAAGACTTATGTTGCAACACCTCATTGTCTCGTGCTCACCTTGAGTGCGGAAGTTCGCAGGTTTGATCCCCGGCCCAAAGACACTAAAATTGGTATTTACTGCTTCTCCACCAAGCACGTGGCATCTAGGAGTAAGAGCAGAAGACGAGTCAGCTCGGAGTCAGTTTAATGTGTCCAGGTGGAGTGATTTGTCTTCTTGTGGACAGTTACCTTGTGAGCTAACACATTAAATTCGGCTCAGCGTGTCGGTCTAGTACAAAGCAGGGATCATATTCATATCATATCAACATCTTCCTGACGGTTGCCACTGGACGCTAAACAAATCCATCCAAATGTTGCAAAATTGTGCATGCGAAAATAACCCATGTATAATTAAATGTCAGTTTCTTTTTTAATATTTTGAAAATCAATGATTAGAGAAAAAACTAACACATGATAGCAACACCAGGACCATGCCTAGCGTCAAAATAATATGCTTCTTAATGTCGGATATAAATGACAACATTTAGATAAAAAAAATATGGTATTAAGGAGAACTTATGTTCCAATAACTAAGATGATGTTGGACCTGTTCCCACTCTCGTAACATTTCATGTACCTCCACCGTTTTGTGACTTTCACCGGATTAACATTGTTGAATTTCACGACGGGTGCCGTATACGGAGCAGGAACTGCTTACCCATCCGGAGCACCTGCTTTCACTCCTGGTTTTTATAGGAGTTCGTGTTTTTCATTGCTTTTAAGTTTTCAGTGTTTATTTGTTGTGTTTATGGTTGTACAATTGTCTTTCCGGGTTTGTCTATCATATGGATTACATTTGAAGTACAACTATAAAAACTTTTTTGTGTTTTATTCCAGTATTACATGATTTAAAGTCTTCTCTGCATTAACCATACATCCCTTTTTTACCTTATTGGTTTTTTTTCGGAAATGTCTTATTGTTTATCATGAAAAAATATTTTAGTCTTATCTGACACATATAAAAATCCAGGTTTTTACAGTAAGAAATAACTATAGACACATACCAAAAATTGCACCTGAATTCTCATACTTCGGAACCTGCTCAGTGATTGTTCTTGATAAATCTTTAAAATATATTCTGACTTGAATGAAATTTTCTCTGGAAAAAATAAAAAATTAAAATCACAAGTGTTCTATTTCAACTGTAGTAACAGCATAAAATTAAGAAATATTTTATTTATGATCGCAACATTTTGCTTAACAACTGCTGGACATTTTTAGTAATAGAAGGTGGTGTTGGACCTGTTCCCACCTTCGTAACATTTCATGTATATCCACCGATTTGTGACTTCCATCGGATTGACTTTGTTAGACTTCACGACGGGCGCCGTATACGGAACAGGAACTGCTTACCTTTTCAGAGCACCTGAGTTCACTCCTGGTTTTTATAAGAGTTCGTGTTGTTCATTGTTTTTTAGTTTTCAGTGTTTATTTGTTGTGCTTGTGGTTGATCATTTGACTTCCCGGGTCTGTCTAATGGCTAATGAATTCAGAAATGAAACAAGATTTTTGTTGCCCATCATTGATCTCAAAACTGCGGAAGTCTAAGCATGCTCTGCTCCTAAAATACCGATATCAGCCAAATTGCAAGTAACTGTCAATTCCGAAATCCAACTTTGGACATCTAGACTCCTATCTGACATAGATTTCAAAACACTACCTAAAGATGACAAATATACCTAAGGAGCAAATCATAAAAACGTAATCTGTCCAATGGACAGACAAACCCGGGAAAACAAATGAACAACCACAACCACAACAAATAATGGAAACTAAAAAAAACAATGAACAAAACGAAAACCAGGAGTGAACCCAAGTGCTCCGGAAGGGTAAGCAACTCCTGCTCCGTATACAACACCCGCCGTAAAGTTCAACAAAGTCAATCCGGCGGAAGTCACAAATTGGTGGAGGTACATGAGTGGGAACAGGTCTAACATCAACTTAGATATTGGAACACTGTAACGGTCAATCAATTCGTGATGATGACCGTAAAATTTCCTAAGTGATCACATCAACTTTTCTTTGATAAACCCTGGTTAAGAAGCTTTTGTGACAGCAGTAATCATCTTTGTTGAAAGTCAGGATAACCCACGCATGCCTTGGAATATCGGATAATCTGAGAAACATAGACGCCGTACGCAGGCGATGCTGGTGTATTACTACACAAGAAGGGAAAGTTAACAATAGGAAAGTTGAAGTCATCACGTTTGTAATAAAGTTTTGTCTTCAAATGTCCCTCTTTGTCTATTTCAAGAAACAAATCCAAATATGAAGCGGACTTCAATGTATCTGTTGTGTCCTTAATTTCAAGCTTACTGGGGTAGATGAGATGTAGAAAGTCTTGGAATTTGTCGTTATTTAACGGATTGGGCTAGTTTCTTTTTGTTTTCACGTAGTAGCCCTTGAATGAAGTCCCCTTTATATGAGTAAAGAAACAGATCGACGAGAAGAGGAACAGAGTTGCTTCCTATTGGAATGCTAATTGTTTGTTGAAAAATTCGACCGCCGAATTCAACAAATAAGTTGTCTATGAGAAAATCTAACATGTTTGTAATTTCATCTTCAGAATACATTTTGTCAGAATCAGAGTAGTTCTTCACGAAATAAGCCTTTTCTCTACCTAAAACTAGATATTTATACCTGCGTGTGCCATTTGTCTTACAAAAACATTGATGAACTAGTTGTTTCAATCGATATATTAATTGAGAATGTGGTATGGTAGTGTAGAATGTAGACAAGTCAAATGTTTTTAAGCTGTAACATGTAGCCAAAGATTTTGATTTTAGATACTGTAGTAATTTATTGGAGTTTTTCAGAATCCACATCTGAGATAATTAAATTCTCTCCCTTTTGTCCTCAGGCTAAAAGGGAGACAAATTTATTATCTCCCTTACCTACATTGGTTAGGAATAGATAACTCACTCTGGTTCCTTATTAACTAACTTGGTTTAAAAGAATTTTTGTATAGTAAAGGAATTCAATAATGGGCAGGAAGGTCCATTTCTTCATCCTTTGTAGATATGCCAAAGAAATTAACGGTCTTTTGGTTATCACGGACTTCCTGCTTAGTAAGTGTAGTAGGTGTATAAGTTGTGTTACCCGCAGAGTTATCTATTCCCAAAATAATAATAAAATTGATTTGAAACGAAGCTTATAATACTTTTTGGTTTGAGTTCTTTCTTATTTATAATTCGTTTCAAAATTTACAGCAATCCTTATAATTTAATTTTCAAAAATGTTGATCGAAAATTGCAGGTAGAATCATTTGAATAACATATTTATCGCGGGTTATATGTTTGTGACGTCACAGCACCCAAAGTATAATCTAACTCGCTCAACTATTAACAACCAAGCAATCTGTCTGTTACAATTCATATTAAATTATTACCTTATAACACTCATTTTCATCCCAATCCGAGAAAAAAGCTGTAACGCTACAAAATCTGAAGGGAACTTTCCAGTTGAAAGAGTGTAGTCGTAGGTTGTGTATTCACACTTCTTCGGACAGTCACACAGACTGGTGTTGCCTGATGTAACGAGAGACCCTGAAAAATAAATAGATATACTAACATAGATGTCTTTAGCCACAGATACGTGGAAGAAAAAATCGTTGTAGCTTAAATAAAACAAATATAAAATTTATACCAAATATACAAAGATATACAAATAAAAATAATAATAAAACGTAACACAGAATGCCCGACTTTTTGGCTTACAAGTCTTGATCACAATCTAACAGTTTGCCAGTAGAAATATAAGTTTCGTATTTCAATGGCTTATCATGACATAACATTGTGATAAATTAAGAATTAGTTACAATTCAAAGCATTCAAATTATATAAGGTAACAAGCAAAGAAACAAAATACGATATAGAAGAGAAAATAAACAAATAATTCCGCAAGTCAACTTTAAGTCGTGGGCTTAGAAAACGTTTTCTGTCTTTTGTTAACGTTACGATAATGAAATTCCATTATCATTATATGCATTAAATCAGCATTTGAAGTATATATTACCACAAGATTTTGTTTTATTTATCGTTTACTTACAAAATATTGGGTTAGTGCAGTTCTGGAATTTGTAATACGAACAGAATGGACCATTTCCTGAAAAATAATTTAAATAACAATTAACCAGTTAATGAGGTATTTCAAATAGTCCTAAACTTTTAAACATATTTATAGGTTTCACATTGAGAGAGGATAATATGTCACTTGATATCAGGTAGAGTTATTTATTATTCAATCCAAATCAATTAACGAGAGTTGATATGAAGCGGTATCTAATTCTTAAATCTATTTCTCTTATGATATTCAGGAATAATTGTTTGTTTGTGATTCAGCGTCCGGACCGCGGGAAATCATAACGTTCAATTCTCTGTGAAGTCAAATGTTTCTGTGCAAAGATGGCTCTCTAATATGGCGTCATTGTGTAGCAAAATTATTGGACAATCAAAATATACAAATTTTCATACACAACTACGAGTAGGTCCACTTCAATTAATATCCGCTTCTACAATGATAGTGAAGGTATATACCGGAACAGCCATGATAACTGCGACGGGGTTCGTAAAAAGGAAGAGCCACGTGTAGACGATCTCGATAATTGAAAAGTGTACAAAACACCACGAGCATTAGTAAAAGACAAAGGAGGAGCCTGAGACTTTTTTTGGTGTGAACTGGTGTATAAAACGTATATTCAAAAATTTAGACATTTCTTACTTGTTATTTGACACATCATAGGGTAGAGTGAAATGAAATCAGACAACCACTACTTTCTATATCAAAGCTGCTTAAGGGCCTTGTTTATACCATGGTAATTACAATATACATTGAAAGATATATACTGTGCTGAAATATTTTTTTTCAGCTATCTACAAAACTAAGTTAATAGTTTTACTATAACATTAACACATATTTCGATTTATACAGTATGGATCCATTTTGAAACACAATAATAATTTGAAGAATCAACAAATTTTATGAAATAATTTTTTCATTTAATATTTATCTTTGGCTATAATTTTTTAATTTATTTGTTTTATCAAAATATTTGTTGTGTTTGTGTTGACATTTGTTGCAGTACAGAGTTTCATTGCGATTTTGAAACACAGGTCCAATTATTACCGTTTTCCATTGGATAATACAAATTTTTCTTCTTCACTAAGAATAAAATATGATACTAATTTAGGTAAAATAGCTATTGGTCGCAAGATGTAGAACAACTATAAAAGGGCGATTCATGCTCTCACTTTTGCGTGTCATTGTTACGTTACCCTCAAATTTTTTAAAATGTTTTGGACCGGAGATGAGATTGTCGATGAAATATATTCTTATTCTTCCTAATGTCTATCTAAGTTATGTTTAGGGATTTTATATTGATATTCTATAACTTTATCTTTCGCAACGTATCTTTCTTTATTTTAAATTGTTCGTTTAAGGACTTTTTTCTCTGAATAGTCTTACATCTTTGGAAATTTCATAACACCTTATTAGTATTTTGAAATTACTTTGCAGACATTTTAAAAATAATTCAGGAAATAAATTATATATACTCACCTCCAAATATTACGGAAGTGCAGTTACATCGTTTTTGAATAATTCTGTTCCAACAATCTTTGAAACACTTGGATAAATGGTAGTCCTTGTCATCAATGCACGTTTTATTCCCGAAAGCTAAGTATGGTTCTGCTAAATATTTATACTGAAATAAAATTGAAAATATATAAAACAATGCTTTAGGAAAAGAAAAGTTTTAACCATTTTTGGCTAAAATTAAAGAACAATTATTTTCAGTACAAAGTACTAAAATGAGTAATTTTATATTATTATAAAAAAAAAATGGTAAAATAGAAAGAAACAACAAATCCCCCACCCCCCCCGATATAAATAATGCACTCTAGACTAAACACCAGGTTGTCATCCCATTTAATTGTAGCATTGGATTGATTAATAGCTGAAAATGTCATGAAAAAAGTCGCTCGCTTGACTTAATCTGCTTTAATTATAAAAAAAATATTTAAAAACAAAAAAATCGTCGCTCGCATGAACAAAAATCCCTGGCCTTTGAAAAAAAATTGAAAGAGAAAATATCACTCGCTCGCATCTCTTATTTTCAGCAAAATCCGAAAAACAAGTTATTAATTTGGCATGGCCTAAGTTACAATATCTAGAAAAATCATTTTGCGATACCAATCAGTGCGAATGAATGATGTCTGGTATTGTAGGGAAAATTGCAACTTTTCTGAAATCACAGTATATTTATACAATTTTTGCAAAATTTTGTTAATGTCAAAGAATGTAACTTTCCTTAGATTCTTAGTATTTTGTCAATTTTTATTAGTTATTTTTATATGAACGTTTTTTAAGCTGTGTTTAAAGAAGTCAACTTTGATTTAAAATAACATATTTGTATTTTTGATGTCGAATCTCAGTATACAGGAGTAACATTATTCAGACACAGAGAAATTAACCCTAACTAAACTTTAGGCCTTTAAACACATTTTTGAAAGGAAAAATTCAAATCTTACATTATCATAAATATATTAAATAATAATTAGACAATCTAAGCTAACTGCCTCAATGTCTTATGAACGGCCACTATCACGTTTGTTAAAGTTATTTCAAATTGGCCAAAGGTTAGGCTTTCTAAAAAGTACACTTTCCATACATTATTTACCAAGAAATATTTGCTAAATATTTTAATAATACAGTTTTTGTTAATTTTTATTAAAATTTCAAGTATCTGTCATATACCGTATAATCAAACAGATGGAGTTTTGGGCTAAGAGACCTTATATTCAACAAATGGAACTATTAAATTCGTAATTTTGAGCAATAAATTAGTCGTCTATGTGCCAATGCAAGGATCCAGAGTAAAGGTCAGTGAGACAATATCTGATGATACTGATTACCGGGAGAGATTAATGTTATTGACAAAGAGAAGTAACGTTTTTTGTTAAGTTAACATCGATGCTAGAACAATGATAAACTAGAAAGACAATTGTTCAGAGAACAATTGCAAGGTCTTTCCCGGGTCAGATTTCCCTTTTATCTCGAAACACGACAAAGATGCGTCTTGACAAGAGGAGCATTTTTCGGAATATATTTCATCAGCTATCTTTTACAGTTTCCGAGACACAGCGGTAACAAAGTTTAAGGTCAGGGGTCAAGTTTGACCTTGACCTTTGGGTCAATTTCAAGGTCATGACCTGTGATAGTCATTGGTGGAAGTTTTCCGTCAAATGTTCAAGGGGAAGTAATTCTGATAAGGAGTCGTCAAAAGGTTTTGACCAAATAAAAACAAACTAGTTTCTTGATATGTCAATATTTGGTTTTGATATCTGATGACCATTGGGTGCAAATCCCAAGTCTCTACAGTAGTGAACTAATTAGGAACGAAAAAATATGGGACGACTTTACTTGCTTTTAATCGTAAGAAATTCATTTTCTATCCCCAGTACAAAACAACCTCTGAATTGAAAGATAAAGCTGTTTTGTTCATATCTATAAAAGTCAACCAATACAGTAATCTGATTGAAAATTATATGAATTACTTCCAAAATTTAGAATTTTGATATTTATAATGATTAGCTCAGTCCAAAGTGAGGTAATATTTGCGAATGATACACAACAGTAATAAAGAATTTTGTTTCTTTTATAAATACATGCTCCCTGTACTCTTTGAACCACAATTTTCTGGTTAAAATATGATTGTTCTTAAATTTATTTCAATTTTCCTACCGAAGGTCGCTGGTTCTCTCCGGGTACTGACCGCCGCGAAACAGCCAAATGTGCTGAAAAACCACAACTAAACAAACAAATTAAATTTGTTTGGATATGATTGTTAAATATGAATGAGGTCAATTATGTCACATTTGTAAACAAAAGGTGTTTATTATAGTTTTTCTTTTCTTTTGTAGTCAATCTTCTCATTCTTCTAGAAATAAACATATGAATGAGATGATTTGCAACTGATTCAATCCCTATATTTTCGACTAACTGTTTATGAGTTTTGACTATTTCGTGTTCAGTTATATATTTAATGGGACATAACTCTAACAAAGAGTCGTCAAACTGAGTCGCAAAAATATAAGATGTGTCTTGTCAAGAAAAACATTTTCTCTATTATATTTCATCAGCTTTCTCTTACAGTTTCTGAGTTATTTCGATAACAAGGTCTACGGTCAAAGGTCAAGGTCAAAATTTACATTTTTATAATATATTATATATAGCTTAATTATATATGATTGTTAAGGGCTTTTTAATCGATTGCTATAGACATTGACCTTGGGCCCTGACCTTCCATTTTTACTTATACAGTTAAAATACAGGTTCCTGAACATAAATATATATGGTTGCTAGGTACATTTCCATTGGTTGCTAGGGACGTTTTCAATTACCTTGATCCTTGACTTTCAATTTTGACGTCTACAGCCCTAAAATAGGGTCCTTAACCTTAACATAAATATATATGGTTTCCATCGGTTACTAAGGGCTTTATCGATGACCTTGGTCTCTGACCTTTGACCTTGGTACCAAAATGTAGATCTTTTGAAACTTTTCTTTTTTTGTATGACATTTTCTTTCTATCTATTATAGTTTGCGAGATATAAAATAATTATAAAAGTGTCAATGGCACTAACCCCTATAAGTTTTCGTTGTACGGATTCGAACCCATGAGACAAATGTATATCTTGGCATTCTTAACATTTTTATCAATACCTTTTATCAGCTATCTTTTACGGTTTATTAGACAGAGCGGTAACAAGGTTTAAGGTCAGAGGTCAAGTTTGACATTGGGGTCATTTTGAAGTTTTTGATCTCTGATGAACATTGGTGCAAGTACCAATTCTCTACAACTAACCGTCTATGAGTTTTGACCATTTACATGTTCTGTTATATATTCAAGGGCCAATAAGTCCTATAAGGAGTTTATATACTGCTTTGATTGAAACACCACAAAGTTTTTTCTCAATACATTTAATCAGCTATCTTTTACCATTTCCTAGCCAGGGCGGTAACAAGATTTAAGGTCAGGGGTCAACCTTGATGGTCATCGGTGGAAGTCCCATGTCTCTACGACTAACCGTTCATGACTTCTGACACTTAAGGTGTTCCGTTAACTGTTCAAAGGGAAGCAATTCTTATAAGGATGGTCAAAATGTTTTGACCAAATAAGAACAAACTTGTTTCTTGAGATGTCGAACATTTTCCACCTTTCGGTTTGCCTCTTTCTGTTACGGTTTCTGTGATAGAAAGGTTCACGGTGTTCGAGCAGATAACTCTTTATCGATAAATATTTCGACTTTGCAGGGTCAGTCCAGATTGCGGTTTATCATTCCAAACATTGCAAAATATCATTTCGATATGTCAAGAAATGAAAAAAAATCTTGACATCAAACTTTGCGGAAAAGACGAAGAATAATAATGAAAGGGCCATTTGTTCAAAGAACAATTAGAGGTTTTTCCTCTCATTTTTGAAGAGTGAAAACAAATGATCACTCTGAAACTAAGCGTTTTTAAACGTTTTGAAAGTTTTTGATCTTATGGCGTTTACCTAAATCATGTTTCGATGAAAACGTCTAAAAACGTCCATTGGTATACGGTTTTCTGCAGGAATGACGTCATTGAATGAAATATTAAAAAAACCATAAACATACTTGTCTTTAAAAGCATTTATAACCCTAGAAAGTTTCAGGGCAAAAATTCTATAAGACGACGTGATACGACCTTGAACCAAATGTATAATGTTACATCTTATCGGCCATCTTTTATCGTTAAGGTATCCGGACCATAAATGACCACGTGGTTATTCAAAAGTTCCCGGATGTTCCATGCAACGCAATTGAAATGACCTCGGTAATTATCGGCAGACTTCGGAAATGCCAATAGAACTAACTTATTTTTAGAGACTCTGCATATAAGCAACAAAGTGTATTTCAACTTGAGAAAATATATATACAAAATCCCAGCTTTAACTTGCCTGGTTCAGCCATTCACGGTCAAAAAGAGATATAATTTTCGATCATGATCTATTATGGTCCGGATACCTTAACGAGATAAATCCATAACAAGGAAAATATTTAAATTTAGAATTTGACCTTGACCTATGTTTTCTTTTGATGGGTCATGAAGCTTAACCATGCAGTTAATGTTGATATCACTACGCTAACATGACCTTGACATGACAAAACAAAAGTGAAATTCATTCAAAAAGAAATAACTCCTTCAATATGACGTCAGATCTTTTCAACATCACATAACAAAATTGCGCACAGATTAACCGAAGACACTGCAAAAGGTTTTAGGTTGATATGTCTTATGAGTTCTTCTGAATATCAATAACAAGGATAACACTGATGGAGAGGTAACTCGTATTTGGTACATAGGAATCAAGATCAGGCTTAGCCAGCGATAGACCATAACGTCCTGATGCTTGATACAAAATATCATTTTGATATTTTAAAAACTGAATTGGGTATTTGATTTTAAAAAACGGATGGAAAGAAGAATAAGAATGAAAAAGTCTAAAAACGTCCAAAGGAAAACAGGTTTCTGTAGGAATGGCGTCATTAATCAGTAAATAATTAATTACGACCATAAACATACTTAAATGGTGTTTAAAAGAATTTGTACCCTGAAAAACAGCGAAAAAAATGAAAATATCACTTTTTTCAAGTGATCTTGACCTTTGACCTTTTGATCTTGGTCACGGTCATTGGTCTCTTGTGTAATTACAAAAGACGTTATGTCTCTATCATTTACCAGTGTTAAGTTATGTTAAAATGACCTTTAAAAATAAAGTTTAAAGGGCAAAAACTCCTATAAGATGACGTCATACGACCTTGAGCTAAATGTAACAAATGATTGGCGGAACAATCTGAAGACTTTTCTCGTTATATCTTATCAACCATCTTTTACCGTTAACGAGATAAATCCATAACAAGGAAAAATGAAAATTTAGAATTTGACCTTGACATTTGACCTTGACCTAATTTTTTCCTTTGATGGGTTATGAAGCGTAACTATGAAATTTCATGTTGATATCACTACTCTAACATGACCTTGACATGACAAACCAAAAGTGAAATTCATTCAGAGGGAAATAACTTCTTCAAGATGACGTCAGATCTTTTTCGACATCCATAACAAAGTTGGCCACAGATAAATTGAAGACAATGCAAAAGGTTTAGGTCGATAGCTCTTATGGTTTGTTGTGAATATCAATAACAAGGAAAACACCGATGAGGATGTAACTCGTATATGAAACAAAGGAATCAAGATCAGGCCAAACCGTAGATAGCCTATGACCTCCCGATCTTTAATACCAAATATCATTCCTCTATATTTTGAACTGATGGCGGAGGATGATTTTGAAAAACGGACGGAAAAGGAGAATAAGAATAATCAGAAGAAATACAGAAAGGTCTTTCCTTTTCCAATGGAGGAAAGACCTTAATCAGAAGAAATACAGAAAGGTCTTTCCTTTTCCAATGGAGGAAAGACCTTAATCAGAAGAAATACAGAAAGGTCTTTCCTTTTCCAAAGGAGGAAAGACCTTAATAATCAGAGGAATTACAGAATGTTCTTTAGGTTGGAAACGGGAAAGACCTTAATAATGACAGAGATGTTTAACTAAGTTTCAGCCTTTCAGAACAAAGAGATAACATATATAGCCTGTCTTGGTAACTAGGTAACTAGGTTATGGAATAACTGTTTTCCTAATTAGTAAAATATCATTTTCTAATTTACAAAAGCTTTTATTAGTAAACATTTCAATTAGCCACAGCCGTGTGGAATTGATAAATGCAAAAATGAAATCGGATATTTCTGACATGGAAAATTCAGTGTACTAGAATTAACCAAAATCTACATAACATTGGTAAATTAATTCCCAAAACTATGCTGCATACCTCCTTGCGTTGAATCTCAACGAAAGCTTCCGTTGCGGGCTGTACAACAAGTCCTTCGTTTGACATCACTGGGTCTGCATGCTGATCATGTATAGCTATCTGCATTTTTAAAAGTTAGATTATACCATAACACTGAATATGTGGTTTATGAGTTGTAGATAATTGTTTCTCACTGGTTGTTATTTAAAAAAAATCAGATCTTTTACTGTGTTTTTGTAACTGAAAAAGTGAATTTTGTAGGCAATATCATTACTATTACACTGGTGAAAAATTAAGAAATTCCAATATTTTTAGTAAACTTCTTCGGTTGGTAAAAAGTCATCCCTGGACAACTCCTGAATTCTAATTCGGTAAGATGATCTCATCAAATAAGACTGCCAAAAAGAGGACAAATATACCTAAGGAACAATCCAAAATACGCAATCCATTGAACAAAAATATGGGAAGACAAATTAACCACAAGTACAACAAATAAACACTGAAACTTAAAAAACAATGAACAATACGTACTCCTATAAAAACCAGGAGTGAACTCATGTGCTCCGGAAGGGTAAGCAGTTACTACTCCGTATACGACACCCGTCGTGAAGATCAACAAAGTCAATCCGGTGGCAGTCACAAATCGGTGGAGGTACATGAAATGTTACGACAGTGGGAACAGGTCCAACATCATCTCTAGATATTGGAAAACTGCAACGGTCAGTCAATTCGTGATGACGACCGTAAAATGTCCTAAGTGATGACATCAACTTATCGCTGATAAAACCCTGGTTAAGAAGCTTTTGTGACAGCAGTAATTCTCTTTTTCGAAAGTCATGGTAACTCACGCATGCCCTTGAATGTCGGATAAGCTGAGAAACGTAGACGCCATATGCAGGAGATTCTGGTATAATGCTACTCAAGAAGGGAAAGTTAACAATAGGAAAGTCGAAGTCATCACGTTTGTCATAAAGTTTTGTCTTCAAATGTCCCTCATTGTCTCTTTCGAGAAACAAATCTAAATATGGAGCGGACTTTGATGTATCTGTAGTATCCTTAATTTCACGTTCAGTGGGGTATATGAGATGTAGAAAGACTTGGAAGTTATCGTTATTTAACGACAACACGTCATCTATATAACGAAAAGTGAAATTAAAGGATCGGGCTAGCTTCATTTTGTTTTCACGTAGAAGCCCTTGAATGAAATCCGCCCCATATGATTGAAAAAACAGATCGACGAGGAGAGGAGTATAGTAGGGTCCCATTGGAATGTTGTCTATGAGAAAATCTAATATGTTTGTAATTTCATCTTCAGAATACTTTTTGTCAAAATCAGTGTGGTTCTTAACGAAATAAGCCTTTTCTCTACCTAAAACTGCCTGCGTTTTGCATTTTTCTTGAAAAAACATTAATGAACTACTTGTTTCAATCGATATTTTAATTGAGAACGTGTTATGGTATCATAGGGTGTAGAGACAAAAAATTGTTTTTATACTGTTGCATGTAGCCAAAGATTTTGATTTTAGATATCGTAGTAAATGTTTTGAGTTTTTAAGAATCCACATCTGATTGACGCCACTGAAGGCCCTCTTTAATACATGTCAATATAAGTGTTAAAATCTTTGAAAGAGGTTTCGTAGAGCAATTAGCTGACCAAGCAATGTACCTTTCTTTAAACGGATTTTCATGTAGTTTAGGAATCCAATAAAGAGCAGGAAGGTCCTTCTGTAGAAATGCCAAAGGAATGAAGACGGTCTGGTGGTTGTCAAGAACTTCCTGCTTAGTGAGTGTGACCGGTGTATAAGTTAAGCTACCCACAGTTTTACCTATTCCCAACTCCTCTGGACAAAAGTTTCTATTGAGTGGGAATTTTAAGAATAAATAATGCTCTAGTAAAACAAATATAAAAGCACCCCACTTAAAAACAAACTATTTGAAAAAATTTTAAACTTTAATACCTACCTTAATGCCAGAAGACATTGAAGTACTGAAATAATCATCGAATGTTTTGACATTTATATTCAGTTGTAGATTAAAAAGTGCACCGTACATCGTCGTAACCAATTTATCATCTGCATTAGCTCTAAGACACAAACCCATGTCAGTCAACACTGGTTTGAATAAATTCTGCGAATTGTAACTTCCGTGAGGGTTATTATCAAACACGACATAATACAAAAATTCGTTCAAATTTTTGGACTCTTTATAAATGTCTTCAATAGTTCTATCTTCAAAAAACCCATGACTCTTGTAAAAAGGGTCGCTCCAATTAACAGCTGGACTGAAACCAAACATACCGCTGTAAGACATGTGGAAATCACTTATCTTCTTGTCATTTTCAAAAGAACTATTTTTGCGTGGACTCAAATTACAGACGGTAATTGCAGGAAACGTAAGTTTTTCTTCCAGTTCTATGTAAGTATTAGATACCGTTGGATAACTATAATAGTACTTCAGTTCAGTAATGACAGTATATGTTAGATAGACTGCACACAACAGCCAAACTGTTATCCAACAGAAACTGAAAATATAAGGGAAATAAAAATTCTTGTATGCGAAAAACAATGCAGCCATGTATTTAATACTCTCGGCTAATTAGTAGATATGACGAGAATAACACTTTTTCCCATATCCGTTTGGTAAGTCTTTTTTTCTAGTTTTAACGTGAACCCAACATTTAGGGGAAGAATTTGGTATCACCGAACGGTTTAACATCAATATATACAATAGATATACGGGTGTCTTTATCAAGTAATTGGTTATTTCGTACAAACCTGTTCAGTCTATTTACCTTTATTTTTGGGTTGGGGGGGGGGGGGGGGGGGGTGATGCAAGATGAGCTTTCCATTGAATGCCTGTTATCAAATTTATTTCGGTATTTTGTGATACGTTTTATTATACTCGTCATTGAAGGGTGAAAAGTTTAACTTGGGATGCTGTTATTTTATTCGGCTTTTAGACTTTGTTGACTTTTTGTAAACGTTTACTTATAGGACAGATACTTATAGTAGAGCATAAAGTTCCTGTTTTCTGCCGTAGGTCGGTGTTTCTGTCCATGTGCTTCCTCCACGAATAAAAACTGACCGCCACGATATAGTTAATTGCTTTGTTAAGTGGAAATACACACGAATACACCAAACCTAAACTGTATAGATTTGATAAGATGGCCTGATAGTTTTTGTTTTGTTGTCATAAGAAAAAATGCAATGTATCCCATTTGAGATCTAGAGAACTTAGGAGTAAGATAGTATTAGTCGTAAGAGATCTTATCTTTAACTTTGGTATTATACCTTACTTTTTTAGAATGAATACAGAAAGAAGATCCCATGTAATAAATATTGGTTTTTGTAAGTGTAATCTGATTTACGGTCTTAAGTCTCGAGAGTAGTAGTACGAAAGTTTGTTAAACTCTCTCTAGTAATAATATTCGTTATAGATGAAAAACAAGATATTTAAAACTGTGCAAAAATCTGCTATGAAGTTACGCTATTGGAAGCAAGTTTTTATTGGATATAAATAAGGAGTATTTGTTGACGGACCAACGATCGTCGGCGCAATTCTTAATAAATGATGAGTTTTGTTCGAACTGACAATCTCGGGCTGGCTTGTTGAAACGATAATGATTTTTTTCGTACAACGCCGTGATTCAGGGAAATATGAAATGTATTGGTCAAAAGTTTATTTTTAGTTCATCGTGAATGCAATTTTTATTTCCAGTTCGCTCGTGTTTATATCGCCCTGTACGACTGTTTTATATGTTACATCTAACTATCTTGTCCACCTATTTCCGAAAATACATGCAAAAACCAATTATCATATGTAGTGCAAAAATAAATTCCCTTTTAGAACAAGTATATTGGTTCTATATTAGGCTATATCAAAAACGAAAAAATATTATCTGTGAGAACATCTTACCATCTTATTGTTTTCCTAGGGGATTTATTCTCCAATGATATTTTATTTACGGCATGAAATCCTGTGGTACTGACAAAACTATTCCAGATTTCTCCTACAGAATAATCCCCTTCCTTATTCTCACTGTTGGCCTTTTCTATTTCTTCCATATTTGAAGATTTAGCTTCTGTAAAGCATTCTTGTTCCACTTTACTTTTGTAAAACATATCAAGAGTCAGGACCATAACGTTAATTTTACGAATGAATTAATTGTCAGCTTGGTTGATTTGTAAAGTTATCACTAAAAAGTGTTTCTGTTGAACAAAAAATGTCGCATCCAAAAATCTTTAACTTAAATCTGCGCAACTGTTTTGAATTTGTCTGTCAGTTGACTCGTGTTCAGAGCCAACAACATTCTGCTTTCAAGATAAAAGAGATATGAAAGCAACGATTTAAGTTGAAATATTGTCATTGATAATTCTGTCCAATATTAGAAAATCTAATGAACATCAAACAATCAATACATTCTAAATTAAAGCATCTCAATGAAGTTTACCCGAAAAAAACTTTTAATCGGTAATTTTTCGGAATAAAGCCATTAATGCAAAGAGTCACAGGAAACCATTTCAAGTAATAGTCAACAATTTTCCTCGATACAATAAAATACATCAATACAGGTATCATATTTACTATATACGAAGCGCTTATCTGATTACTGTTTGGACACCTCAATTCGTGAAATGGGATTTTTCAAAATTGAATACCTAAATCAATGTGAATCGTCTAGTCACTTGGCTGAAACACGTATGCAATGAGCTAAATCGTAACTGAATTAACCTGATTTTGCTCAATCATGTCTTCCAGAAAAAAAATCACCTTTGGATTGTTTAATGTAAAAGGGAGATGACTCTTGCTATGAGATTTTATAAAATTAGATATTACAACCAAGTGCCGCATGAAATATGCACAAGGCGCATTAAAAATATTTAGAATAACAGTTTTAAGAGGTCTGAGTTAGTAAATTCAAATTACTAATTTTCTGAAATATTTCAGTGCATTAATTTTTCTATTGGAAATTCCCAATTAAAAATCATTTGTGAGGTATACAGACATAACTTTTATAAACAACTTTACATTTTTTCTGTTTTCTTGGACGAACTCAATAAGGTTAATTAATCAACAAATGATTTTCTTATAATTCTAACGTTTAGACGTCCAACATGTGAAAAATCCATTTAACGAACAGAGGTTTCCAGACAGTAATCTTCAGTAGGTAGCATCGAGATCAAAGTTTGTATGGTTTGAAAAGTTATGCATAATTGTTTTGGCTTTGGACAATGTCGATGATATATACAGTGCATAATAGAATCTTATTGTGCACCACGTTAAACTACTTCATAAAAAAAGACAGCGGCACTGGTACAATCCTTTAATTTCGTGTTCGCTATATAGACGATGTACTGTATTTTAAATATTTAATTTTATGCATCTTATCAACCCCAGTGAACTTGAAATTAAACCGAACACCGTCCCATCTGCTTCATACCTAAATTTATACTCTTACATAGACGACAAAGAGCGATTTGAAATCAAAACGTGATGCTTTTAATTCTCCACTTCTAAAATCGACATTTCTTATCAATAACATACCAAGGTCTTCAGCGTTTACATTTCACAGTTGATTCGTTGCACGTGATTTCTTCTTAAAAAGGAAATTTCACATAAACATCTTAGACAAGGTTATGTCCAGACTCTGTTTATATCGTCACCACTTGATTGACCGATACAAACAGTGAAAATGACTATTTTTATTGTCTATCAACAATTACTTAAGTCGATACTTCTGGTGGTAGACTCGTAGTCCCCGATGATATCACCAGATCAGTAGCTAATATTCCGACACTATCTATGAATTTACTGTTACAAGAATGGTAATTTATGCAATAACTAAGGTGTATCTCCCGCGTGCAAAGTTCTCTCCTAACTTGTAGGTGATTTTGGCTTACCTTTTTGGGTCGTTTTTGCCATTTGCTCTTCAACATTTTTATCTGTGTTTGTTTAGTTTATTACATGTTTTTTTTATTGCGCGCAATTAATATAAGCTCGGAATTGATATATATTATTGTATTGAGGTAAAATTGTTGCGTATCTTCCTCAGAGTTCATGATTAAAATGTATTACTGGTGTAATAAATTCTTTGATGCACAAGATGAGCACATTTCGTCAAATTACGACTCATCAGTTCAAGGCCTAAATGTTGAAACTTTAACAATATGCTAGAATATTCAATAATGGAATATACTTCAGGAAAATGAAATATTGATTGCAACGATGTATAAATAGTCAAAATGTCTATATAATCAAACTTCTAAATTTCCCCAAAGATCCGATATACATTTTGCAAAAGTACTCATGAACTTAATTAATGTTTGGAATTATCAATTCTTTGATCATTATTGATGACATTACATTACTCAGTTAAATTTGCAATTTGTTAACATCATAACAAGGCAAAAATTTATTTAATTCAATTTTTGTTAACATGACAAGGCAAAAAATTATTCATTTAATTCAGTTTTAATTCACCAGACGTACATTTCAAAGCTTTTGATTGAATCATTTTATTATTGGGATCCACAAACACACACCCTCACACACAAACTGCTAGTCTAATTTATTACATTGTTAATAGATGTTTCATTGTATTATGAATTTTTTTTCTTAACCTTCTGTTTTGTTAGTATGTACAATGCGCATGCGACTGATAATTTTGTTTTATAATATTAAACGGGATATGACCCTTTTGTTGTTTTGGAGCCAATCAAATATGGTTAAACTAATCTAAACCAATAGTATGACATGCATACAATAATATGAACAGTACAGCAATTCCTAAACTTAATCGACATTATTGTTCTGTTTGAACAAAAGCTTTTCACGATTTATCTATGTAAATTTATAATGATTTCTACGAATCGTTGGTATAAGTAAATAACTTATTAATGGTTAAACTGAATGTATTTGTTTGTATTAGTTTTGTTTCAAAGGATATTTGCATTTAATGGAAATTACATTAATTTTTAAAACATCAATTTTTGATTTCGATGAAAAAAAAGCGGTAAGATCAATGATTGAAGAAGCATTTAAATAATCTCACACCAAATTGTATATGAGTTAGCTCATGTCCGTTTAATAAATCACTGGCTTATTTGTAATTATTTTTTTTATATGTCATACTTTAAAACTAAAAAAATATTGATGGGTTTTTTTTGCAGAATGGTTTTGTCACGTTGACCAAACGATGAAACTGGACATGTTCGAAGCTTCAAAAGTCACACTAACTCGGAAGATTAGAAAATATTTAGCAAAGTGAACTGCAAATCTAGCATCTTGATCTACATTGTACAAGCTGATGTGCACGATTTTAATCTACAGTACATTGGAGACGGCATGCAAGCTTTAAACAAAAGACTGAGGCGCCAAAGAAGCGATTTAACCCAGAAAGATTTTCTATCGGCTGAACACAATCTGGGGACTTGGTAAAATCAGATTTTCAATTATAGAACAAAATATAAATTGGAGGGATCGAAAGAAGAAACAAGACAAAGCTTTTGGATAAAAGAACTTGGCGCCTTGTTTCCAAGAGGAAAAAACATTTAAAACTTCATCCCATAGCCCTTGTATCCGAAATTATATCTAACTATGGATACAACTTTTGGGTTCCTCCCAAGTCAGTGCTTATTTTATCTCTTACCTCCAATATTACTTTATATATTTTAATGAGCATTTTCATTTGTTATGATATTATAATTCCATAGAGATTCTAAAGATTTTTTTCGTCTTTTGAGATATTGCCAATTTGCGCATTTTTGGAGGTCTAAATTTAATTTTATTCAAAAGATTAAAAACATTGCTTACTTTTAAAACCAAAAATGACGACTATTTTATGTTTCGTTGTCGGGTAATTATCGGTCAATGTTTGGTGGTCTTCGAAGAAATTATGCGGTCAACATCCATTTTGCATCAATATGATACAGTCAAATGATAACTTATTATCACAATTATAAAAACCAAAATAGCCATGGTTGATGGAAAATTATTTCATAATTTAGAATCCGGAAGAAAGACTATATATCTCAGTGTACTGTGGTCGTATATATCACATGCACGGCAGTAATGAATCAAATGTGAAATGTACACACCATCTTGGTATGTTACGTGTAAGAAATGGGAAGTTCACAATCAGAAACTTATTGTTGTTGATTTTCTTTATTTTTTTTATGTAAAAAATACCGGTATTGAACCTACAATGGATAAATCGCCTACTCGCATCTTTTTCTGCGTAATGGATCGTTTCTATCTGAGTCCTTGAAATATAGAATAAAATGAACAATGTCAAATACAAAGACCAAAGATCGCTATAAAAAAGAAAGATAAAATATGTATTGCAGGTAATTTACCTGATATAATTCCGTAATAAATACGAATATGTTAGAATAGAACCCCAATATGAATCAATATATTTGTCATCTTATTATATAACGTTGAGGGCTAACTCAGTTGTGAACAAATGCCAAAAAAAATTCTAAGGTGAAACTACCCTGTCGGTCCATTTATACCACTTTAGAAACAACGATACATAAATGATAATTACTTCCCTTAACTAAGATGACGCCATCTAAATATACAAAAACTACGCCAGTAATAATCGGAACCTTACGCACTAATTTTTCAGAGGAGTCATGATTAAGAAGAGATGTCAAAATTTAAAAGTTGACTTTGATCTTTGATCTTGACCTCATTTTCTAGCAATGTCAGTAAACGCTAGGTGGAGTTGTTTTGGGGGAAGTTATTTGAAAACTGGATTCCGCTTCTTTACAACCTTTTCCAGCGTATTTTGGGACCAGTATACTGTAAACAAACTAATTTGCGCACCGTGGCGCCCCAGTGTTTACTAACATTGCTACATTTCTCTAGATTTTTGTCATAACGTAACACAAAAATTGGAAGTAAAAGTACTGTTAAGGTAAATAATACCTATAATGTGTCCTCAGTTTTATTTTGACGAAGTTAAACCAGGTAGTATGTTTCGTGTAAGCATTTTTAATGGTTGCAGAGAAATGGTGGTTAACAGGCATAGATGTGAAAGGGGGATAACTATTATAAGATATGTGGAAACTTGGAGGACTTCATGAGCTAGTTTTACATTATTTAAACCTATGGCACGAATTTATATTTATTTGATCAAGGCTGGGTCTTTATGCCATATATTTTAAATTTTGTGGTAAAATATTTAGCATACATGGCAAATCCGTGATTAAATCAATTTAAATTAATTCCATCATGAACCATGAATTATTTATATTCTAATAGAAAAATACTGTTAACATTTGTACCAAAGTTGGTATCAAAATATGCATATTTAACAACCCGAAGCTTTTAAAGAACTTTATATTGGAATTAATATTTCCCCATATTCAGTCCTGTGCGATGCATTTCACCGACTCTTACACGAAATTCCTACACGTGGACACACTGTAATTTTATCGAACGTAACAATAGAGGAACATAACGAACAGCGTTAGAGGAGTAAAAGAAAGAAAGTTATCTTCTAAAACTGAGATGAAAATAAAACAATCTTTTCGTGCTTCTACACTGTATTGAGATGTGTTAAAATTTTATATTCAATGTGTTTATAAATTTAAGCACGTTTTCGCCCATGTTTTGATTCATTGAAAAACTCATCATTGAAAAAAGAGATTAGGGTTTGAGTAGGTACATCATTGTATGATTATTATTAAACATTGTGAAATAAAAATGCTTGTAAAAATTTAACAAACTAGGGGATAAAAATCTATAAATCATATAGACACAAACATCATTGTAAGAAAAACAAAGCATTAATTCCACAATTTATAACAAACTTTGAATAAAATAATTCGTAAGGGTAACATTGTTTACGAACTTAAGGTTTGTCAATACAAAATGGATTACAAAATAAGGAAAAACGGTATATAAAAAAGGTTGATTCAAGTTACCCTAATGCCGGAAGACTATAATATATTTAAATAATCCTTGTACAGCATGATATACAAAAATGTATATATATTCAACTGAAAATTAAAAAGGGAAACGTGCATTTTGGTGACCAATTTATCACCATTACCTGTATAAGCTTTAAGACACAAAGCAAAATCAGTCATCTACGAGTAATCAGTGGTTTGAATAAAGCCTACGAAACACACTCTGTAAGATATTATCAAACGTAACATAGCGCAAAAATTTGCAAAGATTTTTCTGCTATAGTTCGATGCTCAAAATATCCCTTATTCTTGTAAAAAGGGTCACATCTTCACTACAAAAACACACGGCACTACTTTACATATGACAATCATTTATCTCCGTGTTCTTACCAAATGCATATTTTGCGCGAACTCAGATTACAGGGGGTAACAGCTCTAGCATGACAAGATCGACACATTATGGATACTATTAAGAATTAAAACAAAACTTTTAATATTTTCATATACGATGACATTTATGTTATTTCAAATAATAATAGAGCCTCCTCATGGGGTTTTTGATTATGTGATTATTTGGTTGTTTTTTTAGTGATTATTTGATTACTAGACCAAATATTTCTGACTATTTGATTATCAGGATGTATTTTTGATTAATTGATTACTGAATAATAAAATCGGAAGATTAAATATAACTACCTAGGATCACCAGAGACCATCTTTGATTTTTATTGGCCAATTTTCAAAAATATTTTGCTCTGAAACTTCATTATGAAATTTTTTCAAACTTTGCAGGACTGATGACAAAAATGCCATTTACAAACCATCCACTCTTGGTTGAAATTCATCCCCTCAACCAATGGCTGCGGCTGTTCAAAGTTTCCATTGAAATCATATGGAAAAGGATTTTTTTCTCAAGTTTTTTGGGGTATATCGGAATCGCCCTATTTGTCCGTCCACCTATCTGTCTGTCTGTCCATATGTCTCGTAAGCGCAACTTCTCCTAAACCGTTCAATGGGTTATGATGCAACTTTATATGAAGGTTGGGCATCATATGTTACTGTGCATGAAGCAAGATAATTATCGCCGGATGCTTGCAAAAGGAGCGAATAAAACTTAAGGGTTTTTTAGCTCATCTGACCCAAAGGGTCATGTAAGCTATTGCCATCACTTTTGATCTGTCCGTCCGTCAACATTTCACATTTTGAATTTCTTTTAGAGAACCGCTGAATGGATTGAAACCAAACATGGTATGAATGTTCCTTGTGAAGGCCGACCAAGTGTTGTTACGTTTTTGGTGATCCGTCATCCAAGATGGCCGCCATCGGTAGCTTAGCTTAACATAGCACCATATGGGGGATACATACAAAATCTTTTAGAGAACCACTAAATGGATTAAAACCAAACATGGCATGAATGTTCCTTATGAGGTGCCGACCAAGTTTTGTTACTTTGATGCTGATCTGTCATCTAAGATGGCTACCAGCGGGGACTTAGTTGAACATAGAACGTACCCTATGGGAAATACATACAAAAATCGTCTTCTAGAGAACTATTGAATGGATTGAAACTAAACATAGCATGAATGTTCCTTATGATGTTCTGACTAAGTTTTGTTACTTTGTTGCCAATCTGTCATCCATGATGGCTGTCAGCAAAAGACTTAGTTTAACATAGGACCCTGTGGGAATTACATACAACGGCTTCTTCTTGCAAATTATTGAATGGATTGAAACCAAACATGGCATGGATGTTAATCTCCTTTAGCAATGAACAAATTGAAATATCAGGTGAGCGATACAGGCTCCTGGAATCCTCTGGTTCATGTTTATGCTTCTAATCACATCTTCTCCTAAACGGTTCAATTTATTTTAATGAAACTTTATATGAAGCTTAGGCAATTGTATTAAATATTATACATTTTTAATGATAAACAAGCTTTCAGTTTATGATTATTTGATTACTAAAGAAAATCATTTTCTGATTACCAAAGCAAATATTTTAATAATTATGTCATAATATAGGCAACAAAATGGTAATTATGTGATTACTGGGACCCCCATGAGGGCCTCATAATACCGAGATCTGGAATAAAATACGTGCTTTTTATCTGATGGAGGACTTTTCCGACGAATTGTTTATTTTTCACATTGTGGTGTAGCAGACATAAATGAAAAGGATCAATGCTGTGTGGTTACCTGGTTTATGTACATTGCACCCATACATTGCACACGTTATCAAAATATGGTTAGAAACTATGGTTTTGACTGTTTGCATTCCTGTAATGAGGTTTCCGATTGGGTAGAAATGATTTTATTGTAAGGTTGTTTCCATTTTCAAAACGATTTCATTGGGTTGTATAGGGTAGACATGGTTATATAGCAGTAGGCTTAATAACCAGTAGAAATCGATTTCAAAAAAAATAAAATCGCAAAATAGTATATATGTACAAATGACCTAGATTTAGGAGATACCTGTATTTCATTTTGTATATTTCCCGGCATCATGCAGTTGCAAATTGCGTTTACTGGCAACGCGTTCAATATTTGGAACCATCAAATCACAAATCGATGCCGGCAAATATTAAAATAAAATACTTCTCCATTCTAATGCGATGTGAAGACTTTGAATAAAAAAGAGTTGCTTTTTATACGTGCCGTCATGTCAGAGGGCTTCAATAACAGAATCGATGGCTAAAAATTGTCAATGAAAATAGTTACAGCCAACTTTGAATCAGAATGAGGTATTGATATATCTCGTACAACTATTTCCAAAATGACGAGAACAACCAGAAAAGTACTGTTTAGTATATATTGTATAGCAAATGCGTCTTTCAATAAGTTAATGGCATTTTAAAGACTTCTTTAGAATCAGTCATTTGTATTACGATATAAAGGAAAGGAATAAAACTGATAATTAATTCCGAAATCGGAATTGTTTTTAATGTTCATTGCCATACAAAAAGGATAAATTATATTATGAGTTGGTAAGGATGCATTGATATTTGAGTAAATCGGATTGCCTTGTGAGCCACATTTCGTGGGAAGAATTTGTTCGTTATTTGTCCACATAGGAAATTAACTTTAATCTTTATTTAGTTATGACTTTGTACAACTGTCTATCACAGAAGAAAACTAATATTTATTGGTCATAAACACTAACATTAAGTAGTATAAATTTTATTTAAATCAAAAGAATATTTTAATGGACGGACTGTCTTTATGTATACATCTAACAAATACTAATGTTTCACAGGAAGAAGGACAGGTGTTACAGCAAAAATATCTTATATCTTATCACGAATTCTGAATAAAGTGTAAATTACATTGTGCTTTAAATTAATTACTATAAATGATTTTGTCTTCAACAGAATATTTGACATTAGCTTTAGACGCAAACATCATTAACGAAGAATCAGAAAAGGTTAGCAAATGGTCATTAAATCTTATTATTATTATTATGAATGAAAAAGGATTAGGTAGCTATATAAATTTAAGAAGCTAAACTGTTTGGCTAGTCGTTGTAAAAATCTATGTACAAATGGTTGAAATTAATTTTTGGTGTCCGTTTGCATTTATTTATACAATATTATTTAAAATTAGCAACTTATTTAAAATATTTTAGGAAAATAAATCTTAATTTTTGCCAATTTAACTGACATTCTAGAGAAAATTTTCTACTGACATGAACGACACGGATAATTTTATCACCACGTCAACCGATTTCAAAGACATTCAAGGATTTACAGATGTTACGTTTCCGTTATCAACTGAAAACAATGATAACCATTTATACTCAGATAATTCATTTTTAAATTCAACTGCCAAGAATGTGACACATGAACTTGTCCCGGAGGAACATTTTATAGTTCTTCATCCTTATTTTGTCTATGGCGTCATCGTTATTTCTTTATTTGGAATACCAGGAAACATCTTGACAGTCTTTGCACTTGTGAAGGAGAAGCTAAAGTCGTTTTCGATATTGTTATGTTGTCTGTTTATTTCAGACTCGTGCCTCATTGTCACATTTGTCGCCTTGGGTACTCTAGATATCATTGGCATGCAAGACAAAGGAAGATACGTCCTAATGTTTATCCAGCCTTTTATCGGAACAAGCAGTGGGTATGCGGCAATGATTGGAATTGAAAGATCCGTAGCTGTAATTAAACCAATATGGTATCGACAAAACTGGAGGAAGCGTTATACAGTTACAACGGTTGTTTCTATAGCTATACTCAACCTGTCTTTTGAACTTGGGAGAGAAATGTATTATTTGGTTTCTGGTGAAACCAGCTCTACTTATTTTCGGATTGCAGACCTAGCCATAAGGAGGTACATTCCTTTTATCTGCATTGCAACGGGCAATGTTGTAATGTCCATCGGGTTATATCGGTCTCAAAAAGTCCGCAAAGAAATGTCAGCTACAGCCCACGCAGAAGTGAAAGCCACAAAAACTGCACTTGTTTTGGTTCTGATATATTTCCTGTGTATGACTCCCGGAAGCATCAGTCTGATTTTGATTGATCTGGAGGTTTATATCATAGATCAAAGTCAAATATCTGCTATGGTTTCTATTGGCCTGGAACTCTTTAATGCCTCGGTCAATTTTGTAGTTTATGCTCTATCAAACCGCGCCTATCAAATGACATTTATCCAGGTTATTTGTTGTTGTTGTAAGAAGAACCATCCACAGACCATTAACGAGGGCAAAACAGATGGGGAAAACCGGAACATTAAAATGAAATACTAATAATTTATGTGTAACTTATGCGTTGTTAACAATGTTATAGTCTATTAAGTATTTAGCAATCAATATTTATGGTAGTGTTATGTATGTTTGTTATGTGTTGCAAAATGTGTAATTCAATTTATATATTGTCTAATAGACAACAAAATGGATAACAGGAAAGGTCAACACTAAGTTCATTTTTTGTAAAATATTTTGTATTGTTTCTTAAGAATATTGAAAACGTGTTTCTTTCAAATGACACATTCAATAATAACAATATTTCCAATGCATTTTTTGATGGGAAGACAAAATGAGATATTTCATGGAAAGAAGGTCGATTTCATTTATATGTATTTTGTCAAATTCGACAATAGTGGGGAAATTTTATCCCCAAAAAAGGAAATGAACTGGGTGTTTTGATTGATTGGTATGTTATTTTATTTATGTATTCCTTTTTTCTTTTCTTCATATTATTTTTATTCGTTTTGGTGGAAATACAATTTTAATAATCTTCAGTATCAAAATTAATTTGATATTTATTATAAGAAAAATTTTTTTGTTACAATTGAATAAGTTTGTTAAAATAATACAGTAACACTTTTTGCAATATGGAGAAATGACACAACATTCTAATTCCCTTTACCAGGCTACAAAAAATCATTTATAATTATCTCCCTTGGACTTTGGGGCTAAAGGGACAAAATTGTATTATGTTTTTAAGATAAATAACTGACTTGTGTCTCTCATTCAAATCGATATCAACAAAAAATATCTCTATTATTTTTTTTTAAAGAGAACCTTGATTATTTATAGGTAAAAACAAGAATCGCATTTCCCTACATACTACCTGAGTTTACCACAGATTTTTTGGTGGGGTCCGTCATGCTCATCACGTGTTTAGTTTTTAATGTTGTGTTTCTGTTGTCTTTTTTATCATTCCCTTATCTGTCTCGGTTTTCTTTTTTTGTCTTTGAATATATGATTGTTGATTACCCCCTCGAATTTCCCGCATCTTGTCTTTCTGTAGAATAATTTAGTATTTTATATCATTTTATATTATTTAGTATCATTTCTCATAGAACGACTGTGCAAAAAGAATCTTTAAAAAATTTGTTGGTGTCGACAGTCAAATAAAACTGGAAAAATTATAGCTTTATTGAGAAGAAATATTGCCCGTAAACTTACAAACAGAATGATACATTCCAAATCTTATAGTTACGGAATTAAGAATTTTTTTATGGAAATAAAGTTTCATAAACATTTTATCAAAATCATGTAAATGTGAAATATCATTATATACATTCAATGTTTTTAGTGTGTATTAAATATTAGCAAAACCATAGCTCTGTCTATTATTTAACTTGATTTAAAAAACCAACTTGAAAATGAATAGAAAATATAAAAACCATGTTTCTTTGCTTCAATTTTACAAGTCCTACCACACCTATTCGTAGCAATCACTGTGCAAAATTATGCTTACTACAACCTATATCTTGCCCTGAGCTCTTGATGACGTCTCATCAGAAGTAAACAATATGGCTGGCGAGGAAGCTTTTCTAAAAAATAACGTTTGTCTAAGGGAATAAATGTAACATTAAAGTCTGTTTAATTTATTTTTATTGTTCTAGCAATTGTTATTTGTGTTCTGATTTTCTTGAGCCCTTAGGAAGTGTGTGTTATATTTGATAAAGAGGTCATCGCATGTCTATTTTTATATTTGCCCTGATATCACCAGCCGCTGGCGCCTCGGGATGATATCAGGGAAGATAAGGAAACAAGCAGTTGATAATCTATATTTATCCTTGTCGTAGTCAATTTTTTCAAAGAAAAACCATAAAAACTATATATTCTCCGATTTGTAGATCTCCTTAGCTGAAATTTGGCTTCCTATTTCGGTATTTTTGGTTGAGTACTTCTTGTTTAATATAAGTTTGGTTTTTGGTCTTCCAAATGTTTCGGTTTTAATGCTGCTGATGAGAGGTAACTCCTTGAAATGCGTCGTATATAGCATAGTATAAATTTACTGTATCTAACATTAGTATCTTTGGATTGTTATTTTGCTAGCCACTGCCCATCTGATTGTCAATAGAGTCCTGACATATCAGTGTTGTTCTTCCACGTCAACGTCATTATGGTCGAGCTGCTGAAAAGCGTGCAACCTTTAACGGCAATAACTGCTATGTAAAATTCCCGATTATTAAAATCATAAGTATAAAATTCGAACACAAAGTTCTATACAGTTTGTACATTGAGGCCTAATTTACAAAATTTCATAAATTTAACATCTGTTGGTCTAAAACCCGTTACTTTACCATGTTAAATGTTCCATCAATTGGTCAAAATCATACCGTTTTAAACAAAGACGGGGATTGATTGAATTATGTACTTTCATATCTGTAGATTTTGAATTTTAACACCCTTCATTACGGTTGTACTCATTTCGGCTGACTTTTAGGCAATGAAGGGTGATAAATCCCAATATTTATGGATATCAGCGTCAATAACTAATAATAGACCCTAGATATGAATAGTTTCCACTTGCATTCGAAAAGCATTAAATACTTTTTTTTTAATAAAAAGGAAGTTGGTATAACAGAAAATAATGACCACCATACGATGATCATGGTAAAAAATACCTCTAACAATAGAGTAACTTAAATAAAATCAGTCTTGTCTGAAAAATTTTAGTTTCAGAAATATCAAACCCAAATGGAATTATGAATCTCTTCAGCATTTTAAGATTAGTAACAAAATATTAATAAGACTAGGAGTTCAATTGTGCAAGAACTATTTAAAGGTCTTTCCATTTCCATAAACACATAAAAAGTATGTCCTAATATACAGTGTACATGATATGTGCTACATGTTGATGTATTTTTAATATAGAATGGGAGATAACTCCAAGTTCCATTTTCATATTAATGTATATTCAAGTTCCTTTAGTTTCAAATACAATAGATCAGTGTAAAATTAAATAAAGAGCGATAAAGAGGACAGATATACCTAAGCAGCAAATCAAAAAACGTAATCCATTGGACAGACAAACTTGGGAAGACAAACTAAAAACCACAACCACAACAAATAAACACTGAAAACTAAAAAAGACAATGAACACGAACTCCTATATATATACCGATACCAGCCAAATTGCAAGTAACTGTCAATTCCGAAATCCAACGTCTAGACTCCTATCTGACACATACATTTCAAAACACTACATAAAGAGGACAAATATACCTAAAGAGCAAATCACAAAAACGTAATCCATTGGACAGACAAACCCGGAAAGACAAATGAACAACCACAACCACAACAAATAAACACTGAAACTCAAAAACAATGAACAAAACGAAATCCTATAAAAACCAGGAGTGAACCCAGGTGCTCCGGAAAGGTAAGCAGTTCCTGCTCCGTATACGGCACCCGTCGTGAAGTTGAACAAAGTAAATCCGGTGGAAGTCAAAAATCGGTGGATAACTCCTTTAAGTCGTCATTCGATCAGCCAATAATCGCGTGAAAATGTACGTGTGATAATTTCTTATATTTTGCAAAAAAGATTGTTTCGAATCTCCATTTATAACAAAACTCAAAAACTAGGACACTATTATACTTCGGTCACAAATGCAATACTAATTTCTCAGGATTTTTCACTGTTATTTGAAGTGATAACTGAACAACATTTTGAAGACAAGTACAGTTATATTTCGGTCACAAATGCAATACTGCAGTTTCTCAGGAACATTAAGCAGAGAGCTTGTTGTTATATTGTTCAAATGTGCCTTTATTATATCATCATCTACATTTCATGAAAGGAATTGTTCAAATAGTTGTAATGAATTGAAAGAAAACCCGGAACGTGAAAAAGTTAATATTCTATAACTCTAACAAATAATTTTAAAATAATGTCGGACAAATTCTGTATGAGAGATAAGAATGTTCTGTATCAGAGTGATGACAATCAGGTTGTGAACTGTTTTTATTGGTCAGAAGAGTATCTTGATTTCTTATATCTGCATATATTGGGGTTTGTATCCTGAATTTTTACACCATATCCCTTTGTACTATTTACATCATATAATGAAAAGTTCTTGATTTCTTACACAAGCTTTATTCTACTCGTCAAATAGTGACAAATCTACAGATCCCAAAAATCTTTTTTAATGTTAAAAAATAACAATCCAAAGATACCAATATTAGATATAGTAAATTTATACTATGCTGTATACGACGCATTTCAAGGAGTTACCTCTCATCAGCAGCATTAAAACCGAAACATTTGGAAGACCAAAAACAAACTTATTTTAAACAAGAAGTACTCATTACCAAAAATACTGAAATAGTAAGGCAAATTTCAGCTAAGGAGATCTACCATGTGCAATACAAGAAATGAACCCTTAGTATTTATATTATTTTGTTTATTAATTTAGGGAAATTCCTTTTGGAAAACGTGTAATTTCCCTTAGATACTGATAAAGTTAAAGTAAAAAATGACTTTGTATATTGGTTTGATTATTCAAATCCTGATCGTTTTACTTTAAAACTGTTTTAGAAAAGAAACAAGATGCATTTCAATACATGGAAAATTTATTTGAAAAATATCATTTCATGAATTTACAAACAGTTTTCAATTTCATATTCAGTTGAAACAACCATATATATTAAAATGATTTAAAAATATTGTATACATTAATCGTTGTTAAGAGACATTCACACTTTAGAAAACTTGAGTCAAAAATAGTAACAAGAAATATATTAAAACAGGAGTTGACAAACGATGAACAACACTCCAAAAACTACACCTTATTACTATGTAAAGTCTGGAGAACAACGAAGACAAGACCAAAACAATACATGCATTACAATTAAAAACTAAAAACATATTAACAACATGGACCCCGAGGGTAGACTCAGTTGCTCCAAAAGAGTAAGCAGTCTCTGCTTCCTGTAGGACACCCGTCATGCTGCCTGTATCAAATTCGGTATGAGGAAGGGATAACATCAATGGAACAGGTCCATTTTCATTTGGGACACAATTTTTTCATACCTGTCAACCAAGTTATGATGACGTCCATAAGACTTTAATAAGGATGACTCCAACTTAGGGGCAACATACCCCTGTCTGAGCAACTTTTCTGTCAGGAGCCGGGCTCTGTCCAGGAAGTCAATGTATATATTACAAGCTCTGGAATAACGTATGAGTTACGAAATATATACTCCATACACTGGCGTTTCTGGACTATTGCCGCTCAAAAATAGAAAGTTAACGATTGGAAAGTCAAAGTCATCCCGTCATTACTTCTCAATATGCTTAAACCTTTTTTGTTATCATTTCTTTCATACTATACTTCGTTGACCATTATCGTGATCATGGTAAAAATAACTCTAAAAAATACTAATGTTTCAAAGGAATAGGACAGGTGTTACAGCAAAATATCTTATATCTTATCACGAATTCTGAATAACGTGTAAATTACATTGTCCTTTAAATTAATTACTATATTGTCTTCAACAGGATATCTGACAATAGCTTTTGACGTAAAAACTGATACGAAGAATTAGAAAAGGTTAGCAAATGGTCATTTAAACTGAAGAATACAGTTCAGATGGTGACGACTACTTGCTTTTAATCCATTGACACTATTTTTTCGAGGATTGGTTACTTATACACGTTATCGCTACCAGATACATATACTCTATGCTTCGATCGAAGACGCAAGTTTGCAGATCTGACTGCATACACTGGTGGCTTTTAATTCATTCACGGATAAACAATAATATATAGTTATACACTTGATACAAGAAAAATAGCTGTTTTATTGTGACCCAATTACTGCATGAACAGTTCATTGAGATGATCAAATAAAACATCTGTTATTCTGATACCCGGTTCATGATATATTAGTTTTGTCTTGTATTTTTTTAACTGAAATTTCCAACGTTTATTTTTTTAGTTTTAGTTTGTTGGTGTAGTGATCCAAACAACGATGAAGGAAAATCACGTTTAATTTCAATTTTCAGTTCATTTCGTCTTAACAATCAAATTTGATATCTTTTCTTCATTTTTTTTTCTTTCTGACTAATCTCGGCCACTTTTTATACGACGGTCGTATATTTGAATGACGTTGGCGTCGTCGTCGTCGTCGTCGTCGTCGTCGTCCGAAGACATTTGGTTTTCGCACTATAACTTTAGTATAAGTTAATAGAAATCTATGAAATTTAAACACAAGGTTTATGACCACAAACGGAAGGTTGGGATTGATTTTGGGAGTTTTGGTCCCAACAGTTTAAGAATTAGGGGCCAAAAAAGGCCCAATAAGCATTTCTCTTTGTTTTCGCACAATAACTCTAGTATAAGTAAATAGAAATCTATGAAATTTTAACACAAGGTTTATGACCATTTTTGGGAGTTTTGGTCCCAACAGTTTAGGAATTAGGGGCTAAAAAAGGGCCCAAAAAAGCATTTTTCTTGGTTTTTGCACAATAACTTTAGTATAAGTAAATAGAAATCTATAATATTATCTTGGTGTAAGGGAGGTAATCCAAACACATTTAAAGTAAAATATTGTGTATGATTCAATTATGTATAAAGAAATGTAGATTGTCTTGGAGTGATTGATAGCTGTCAATTTATTTTTAGAAGTTACTATTAATTAATATTAATTTTAGCCATATGTCATTTTCTATTATAATGATGTATTTAAATGGGTAATTATGTTTGCAAACTCCATGAGAAATTTGAATAGGGATTATGACCTTATCTCGAGGGAAAGAATTTTTTTATTTTTTGGAAAAAGGGAAAGGTGGGGGGGGGGTGAAAATTTAGTGGGTAAATAAAAAATTGTGGGGGGACAATTTTTTCTCATTTCAGATTTCAGAAATTAAAAAGAAAATTTCTTCAAACATTTTTTTTTGCAAAAAAGGGCGGGGGGGGGGTACAATAAGTTTTTTTTGGAAGGTCAATACGCAATAGCATAGTGTATTGCACAAAAGCAAAAAAAGCGGTAAAATTTCATTTATTTTTTGGGGGAGGGGGTTCAATTTGCAACAGCATATTGTATTGCACAAAAAGCAAAAAATTGAATATAAATTCAAATCATATGACCAATTCTAAGTTCTTTGACTACAGTTATTCTGTGTCAGAAACCTATTATGTGTCAAATATTTAATTACAATCCAATTTCAGACCTGTATCAAGCGCAAATATTATCTTCCATTTTTGTCCCAACTGTTCAGGGTTGGACCTCTGCGGTCGTATCCAGCTGCGCTCAGCGAAGCAATTTATTAAAGTTATCTTAAATGTTTAATTTTCACCCCACATTGTTTCCATTTCAAAGCAGTCTTATACATTTTAATTTAAACAACAGAAGCAGTATTTTCCAAAGGTCCTACTTTATAGTTAAAATAGAATTAAAGGCATATGTAAGACTAACAGACAGTTTTGATTAGCGAATACGGCAGGGGCGGATCCAGAGGGGACGTAGAGGGCGTACTCACCCCTTTGTTCGACAGAAAAATATTTTTTGTCGATATATATGATTTTTCAGCGAATGCGCACACTTTGGCATGTAAATGCATCATCAAAGTATCCGCAAATGAAATATTTCCATACGTTACCGTGATATTTAGTAGTACCTCCAAGAGACAAATAAGATCATGGGCTAATCCATGCAGACGATAAGACTAGTCCTGACCACCAAAGAGCATTGAATTGGACAGCGATACAATCGGCTGGGTTACCTTGATTTTTGGCAGCTTGTTTAGATTTTGTGCTTTCCAAATTTTTATTTTTTATTTTTTTTCAGCTTTAGTCATTCGCGTGGCTAATATTGGCTAATTTAGAAAAGCAATTTCTGAAAAAATTGACTTGTACTAAGTTCTATACACAGATTTTAGATCGTCTTTACGACGAGGATTTAAATTTGTGCACATGATCAAATTATAAGTGGAAAAGAAAATGTACTTTATACGAATGACGATAAACGATCTAGATGTTTTAAATGAATCTTGGACTAAAATTTCTACGAACGTGTATGATGACAAAAATTCAAGGGATAGCTTTTATATCTTCCCTTCAAACACAAGTTTTTTCAAAGTTAAATAATAGACATAAAATGTGGTTTGGTAACATTTAATTCACACCAATAAAAAAAAACAATACATACAATAATATAAAGTTATAATAATTCAATTATATGCTTGTGAAACTTAATTTCCATCATTTTTATTATATCAAAGTTCAACATTTTTTATCGTACCGTGACATATGGATTAAGATTACTGAATGTGAAAAAAATCCTCAATGGAGACCCTCAAAAAATATCTCCCTACATTGAGCTTCACAAATTTAACCCCAAGGGTCTCTTATTTATATTTTATACAATCAATGCTCAAATTATACTATGTGGGCTTTTTGTTGTTGTTTTCATATAAGAAGTTCAACCCATTTTACTTTTTAATATAGTTAATAAAGTTGAGTAATATAATTAATAAATAAGTAAGCATTGGTTTTCCCATAAGCTATTGAAAACAAACCCTAATTTGATTCCCCACAAAAATACATTTTAACCCCCCCCCCCCCTTTATGTCGAAATGGATGTCAATATAGGAAATAACAATGATGTGGCTACATTTCTAGAAAATTTTTAAATCATCATGTTAAAGTCTTTCCCGAGATATAGACATCTAAAGTCGATGAAAATATTTAACATATTTGACGTGTCCATGTCAATGGCAGCCATTTTGAAAATTCCAAGAAGTTTGGACACATCTTGGCATGGTGCCTTACCTTATTATGAGTTTGAATGACCAATGTCCAAATAAACTTTTATACAAGTTCATGTCAGGTATAATAACAAGAAGAAAGGAAGTAAATACTATGTATCCAATCTTCGTTTTGGAAACTTTAATATTCAAAGATAATCACAAATACTTATGATTAGAGATTACAACACTGTTCAAAGTGTCTAATTTACAAATTACAAATCATCAGAATTTCATTTCAATTTGGCGGTTTTTCCCATCCTTTTTATCATCAGTAATGGTCGGTGGTTGGTTAAGCTTACAACAACAACAAATAAGCTTGATAAATGTCATTCTATAGGCACGATTCGACAGAGCATAAACTGCAAAATTGACCGAAGCATTAATGAGTTCCAGACCAATGGAAACCATACCAGATATCGGGATTTGATCCATGTTGTAAACTCCCAGATCAATCAAAATCAGACTTATGCTTCCGGGAGTCATACATAGAAAGTATATCATAATTAAAATAAATGCAGTTTTTGTTGCTTTCATCTCTGTCTGGGCTGTAGCTGACAGTTCTTTTCGGACTTTTTGGGATCGATATAACCCGAATGACATCACAACATTGCCCGTTGCGATACAAATAAAAGGAAGGTATCTCCTTATGGCTAGGTCTGCAAACCGAAAATAAACAGAGCTGGTTTCACCAGAGACCAAATAATACATTTCTCTCCCAAGTTCAAAGGACAGGTTAATAATAGCTATCGTGATAACTGCTGTAACTGTATAACGTTTCTGCCAGTTCTGTCGATACCATATAGGTTTCAGTACAGTTATGGATCTTTCAATCCCAACCATTGCCGCATAGCCACTACTTATTCCAATGAAAGGTTGGATACATATCTCAACGTATTTACCTTTGTCTTGCATGCCAAGAATGTCTACAGTACCAAAGGCGATAAATGTGGCAATGAGGCACGAGTCTGAAGTAAACAGACAACATAACAATATTGTAAACGACTTCAGCTTTTCTTTCATTAGTGTAAAGACTGTCAATATGTTTCCAGCTATTCCAAATACAGAAATAAACATGACACTGTAGACAAAATATGGATGGAAAAATACAATATTTTCGTCTGCAACTTTATATGTCACATTATTGGCAGTTGAATTTAAAAAAGACACATTTGAGTCCGAGTTGTAATTGCTTTCGGTTGAAGATGCAAATGTAACATCTGGAAATCCTTGAATGTTTTTGGATGTTGTTGGCGTGGTGAGAAGATTATCCGTGTTGTTCATTGTCAGTAGAAAATCTTCACCGAAAAAAAAACATTAAGCTAATTTCTATAATGTGGTATAAAACAGGTGCATACAAGCCTACAAAAATGTCAACCTTCACATTTGTTCAACTGACCAAAAATTTAAGCATGTTAAATATATATAGGTACCTAGTTTTTATTTCCTCATAATAATATTCTATTTCATTTTCAGAAATTTAATAATAATTAATTAATTAAGTTTAGAGTTAATTTCCTACTCTGACAAAGAAAGAACAAAATTGCCTCACGAAATATCGCTCAAAAAGCCATCATTTGTTAAATATAAATGAATCCCTTACAAATTCATAATATGATTCATCCCTTATTAATGGCAATAAAAATTGAAAACAATAGAGGACATATTCAGTATCCAGTTTTATCTATTTCGGAATTAATTATCAGTTTTATTGCCTTTGTGTTTATGTCATACAATCTTACTGATTCACAAGATGTTACTTAGTTAAATAACGGCTTTTTTCTTACAATTCAAAACTCAAGAATATTCGGAAAAAAATTACTCAAAAAATTATCTGTGTCAAAAGCTAGGAAGTCTTCATCATTGAGGAAAATGTAACTTTCCAACCCAATGTTACGCGCCGGCTTGATGGTTTTGAAAATGTATTTTAATCAATAAAACGGGCTTCAATTAAGATGTTATATATCCAGCAGAAATAATTATGTAGATGTAATAAACAACATTTTGATGTGTTGTTCTTAAAAATGTATTTGTACAGAATGTACTAAGCGCCTTTCCATACTTCTAGCTGTCTGTAGTTTTAAAAGTAGTATGGAATTAATCTTCGTGAATGTTTTTTATCTTTATAAATATATTTAATTTTAACTTCATTTATATTTTGTTTTCATAGTCATGTAGCAAGAGCCGAATATGCAAGTCCACACTTCTTTCTTTTAAATACAAAAATGTTCTTCATAGTTACAAAGTTTAAGTAAATATGTAACAAGTGATTAAATTTGTGATTTTGATCCAAATTTATTGTATCTAACTTTTAAATTCTACATACAATAAGAATTTTAGAATGTTATACAGATTTCGTACTAAGTTTCTATTTTATTTTATTTTTATTTTAGAAGCAATACACATATTTTCAAAGTTGTATCATATACATATGATGGATGGATGAATTGTTGTTTAACGTCCAGTGGCAGCCCGTTGCATATCAGGACGACATATACATATGAACAGTATTATAGAACTGTCCATTTTTTTTTGTCATTTCTAAAATTTACTCAAGACTGGTTATTACCGGATCCGTTCAGAAACATTTTTCGACATATTTGTGGTATTAGATATCATAACTAGTGTTGATTGATTAGAAAGGCAGACGGTGTGTACCAAATTTGCATAGTGGGAATTATTTTGATAGGTGTATTAATTAGCAAATGAAAGTTAAATTGGCTATAGTCTTTTAAAATAACTGTATATTGCCATAAATTTTATGATACAACGGAACAGCATATATGAATAGAGTGTATATGCATTTTAACGTTCTGACTGAGAACTGATATTTATAACACTTTTAAATACTTATTGGAATAAATTTATGAATAAATCATAAGATCATAGACTTTAGCACTATTGAAATGACAGTTACTTCTCATGTGATTAACCTGTGTTAATGTTATGTTTTGTATAAATGGCAACAAACTACATAACTAGTCCCTATAAACAGATCTGTTAGAGATATAGAGTATTTGTATGTAAATATAGAGTATTTGTATATAAATGTAGAGTATTTGTATATAGATATAGAGTATTTGTATATAAATGTAGAGTATTTGTATATAGATATAGAGTATTTGTATATAAATGTAGAGTATTTGTATATAGATATAGAGTATTTGTATATAAATGTAGAGTATTTGCATATAGATAGAGTTATACATGTATATACTACAATTTTTAAAACAACAAAGCCTGTGAACGTATTTTTACATAAGAAGTGGGAATATTGGCACTTTCAGTTTTCGAAAGTGAACATAAAGACAACGAACCCATGTCACAGTCTTAATTTGGTGCTGTGGGCATTTTCTTGTAACAGTTATAACAACAGCTTTATTAACAAAATTTCAAAATTACGTTTTATTTCTCATTATGAAATGTTGCAATCAGAATCGTTTTTTTTAATAAAAGTTCATTTTCTTCTTAAAGAATCATAGCATTTAAGTTATTTTGCATGATCTTGTTTTGTGATATCAGCTTTTTTGTCTCATTTTAAGATAATATTCAAGTGCTTAATATATTTGGAACTTGGCAAAACATGGCATAAGAATATCTTGTTCTTCTACTTGAAAAAGAAAAGATAGAACAATTTTCTTTTAATTTTTATTTTGGTATCGACTGGGAAAAATGTGGACTTTTATTATTAATGGAAGAAGTTCGGGGATATTTGTAATCGGTCCGTCTGTCCGTCCGTAAGATAACGTTGTCTCCAGAACTCCTCGTTAATTTTTTGTTTGAGCATATTTATTTCTTTATAGTATTTTTTCTTACTATGTGTAGATTTGTAATAAGATTTTTTAATTTTGAAATTCGTTTAAGGGGTCCAATTTTCGGATCAAAAATGGTCAAATTGCTAATCTGGCCGTTTCTCTGAAAGTACGCATTCATTTTTTGTTTCAGAGGTTTATGTTTGTTTGTAATATTGTTCTTCCCTCCGTCTAGATGTGCGTTAAGGCTTTGAATTTTGAAATTCGTTTAAGGGTTCAATTTTCGGACCGAAAATGGTCAAATTGCTAATTTGGCCTCGTCCATTTTGTGGATTTAATTTCTATACAATATTATCACACGCTGAGTATAGATGCAAGATAAGGTAATTTTAGAATTTTGGTTTTCACGAGTTGCGGTCCACACGGATAAGAGTTCGAGAAAATTGGGAAATTACGCTTGTGTCCTAAATTCCACTTTCATTTTTCATTTGTATTCAAAGATATGATTGTGAAAAAAGGTGCTTACAAAAAGTATGGAGCCCGCGCATAGCTGTCGTTTCCGACTGCCATAATCTAATTTTTTTTTTATTTTGCCCCCTTGCGTCCTTGCCCTAGATTTTTTTTAGATTTTCTTGTTTAACAGAAAATTTAAAAATATATTTTGGTCTTAATAAATATTTGATGTTGATCAAAATTAGAAAATAAGATAAGGAAACGACAAAGTCAGTACAATGGGACACAATAAACAAAACCCACAAAAATACACTTGTAACTGAAAGAATAAAAATCATATATTAAACTAAACAAAAATAGAACAAGACACATTATTATCTATATACATTGTACAAGTGCAAATCTAGATATGAAACAGAAGTTGATGTGTCTATAGTATCTTTAATTTCATGTTCACTAGGATAGATGAGATGTAGGTTATCGTTTAAATTAGGATCATTAAGTGACAACACATCATCTATATAGCGGAAACAAAATTGAAAGACTGGTCTAGTTTAAGTTTCTCTTCAGGGTTTTAGTCTTATTATTTTGATTTTCAATATTGTACGCATTAAACACAACTGGTGAGTAATAAATCTAAGAAATGTGTACATCTTCCGCATAGTAATTGCTATCATATAATTTATTTATAAAGAATACAAGTATTTAATAAATAGCTAAAAGCCATGCAATTTATTACTACATACGAAAAATCACAGAAATAGGATAAAATACGAATAAATATTATTCATTGTATTCTTTTTGTTTATATATTGATTCTATCTAACCATTTCTCCATTACGAAGATTATTATTTTCCAATTTCAAATATTGTTAATATTGATGAAGGATAAATAACAGCAAACCAATATCGGATATATAAAACAGTGGATAGTCTATAGGATCTAAATCCAAAGGCAAAACAAACTCATGAGAATTGAACATGACAAACAAAAACTTCAAGGATACACGTATAACTAAGAGAATAAAAAGCATATAATAAACTAATCAGAAGACAGCATCAATCGTATTCATTAACCCCATGTGATTAATCCGTGATATGTATATTTCTTAAATAAACTAGTTTTTACCGAGTGTTTTATTTCACAAAGAACTCCTATAGACTCGTTTTCCTCTCTTCAATGAATCCATTCCTTTATTCTATGTACTAAGACAGGTGTCATTCTGTTCTTTAATGTGTCTTCAAATATGTTTTTTGTTTAAAAATCACGATCAAGATTGTTCGTTTTGTTTTTAACATAAAGATACTATCCGTCATTATAGAAAACATGCTGATTTTATCATTAGGAAGGAATCAAAACTTTTATATAAATGTAGACAGTCTTAAGAAAGCGCATTTCATTTTCCAGACGATCGTGTATAGGGTCTGAAAATAAACGATAAAATGAACGTAGCAAACATTTCATTCCCAAATTTTACAAGTGATAATATCAATGATACAAATGCGATGGAAGCGTTGCAGAAAAATGAGACAGATAGGGTGCTGAAAAATGCGACAGATGGGACGTTTGTTTTCCTTAAGGCTTGCATAACCATTGCAGTTTGTCTGTTTGGATTTACAGGAAATGCAATTACTATAGCAATATTTCTGAAAGACAGACTTAGATCTTTTACAATATTGTTATGTTGTTTGTCTGTTTCCGACATAGGCTTAACTATAGTAATGGTGATCATTGCTACATTTCAAGCCCTTGACAAACAATCCGAATTGCGCTATGCTAGAATGTGTATCCAGCCCTTCATAGGAATCAGCAGCTGGTATGCGGCCATTACAGGATTTGAAAGATTCATGGCTGTACTGAAGCCAATATGGTATCGTCAAAGGTGGAAAAGAAAAAACACAGTGATAATTGTCGCGGTGACAGCTATTGCAAATATTTCCGCTGAGATAGGAATAAGAATGTACATATATTATGGGTTATCAGATGATACGTATACAAAGTATATCCGGATTGCAGACCAATTTGTAAGAAGATACATACCATTCATCTGTATGGCAACTGGAAACATCACGATGGCAATAGGGTTATATAGGTCAGCAGAAATCCGAAAAGAAATAATGTCAGGTACTACCAACACCGACGTAAAAGCAACTAGAACTGCGATTATTCTCATCGCGGTATACTTCTTTTGTATGATTCCTGGAACCATCACTATGAACTTGAAAGATTTTGGAGTTTATGACATTAACAGTGTACGAATCCGGCCAGCCATATATATATCTTCAGCAATGTGGGTCGTCAACGCATCTCTTAATTTTATTGTGTATGTCTTTTCAATTAGAGCCTATCGCCAGAGATTTGTGCAGTTGTTTCGTTGTTGTTGTTGTAAACAGGAAGAAAGAGGTACGAATGCGGTCATCTAAACTGTTCAATGAGATAATGAAATGATCACAAACATTTGAATTCGTCTTTGGGACCATTTAATGTTGAAAATGTTTTTCCTAGATATGTGTATGTACTGTAGATCATGTTTAATCAGCTCTCAGTTCGTAGATACTTTACATAATTTGGGGCAATTGTATAATAGAATGTAAAATCAGAGTCCGTCTTAAATTTATGTACTAATTTGTTTTTGATCTTAACGGCGTATATTTATATTTCATCAAACAATGATTTTACGATTACATGATAAATGTTTTGTAGCTTTTCTGTGAAAGATGTACTGACAAGTTATAATTTTAGCTGTGTTTCAAATTATATATTTGTTAAGTATCATGCCACTTTGTATTATTTCCATAGGTTTGATAACCTCCAAGGCATTTGCACCAATGGTTTTATAAAAGGATTTAGACCAAGGGTGATAGGTCCTTAACTTACTTTGCTTTTTTTTGGGGATCTTTGCAAAATCAAATAATTTTGTTTCATTTTGAATATTTGTTCACATTTGGGTCATTTAAGAAAAACAGTTGATGGCCCTTAAAGCATTTTCCCCACATAGTGATATGTCCTTAACTTACTTTGCTTTTTGGTACCTTTGCAATATCAAATAAAATTTTCCACTTAAAATTTTTCTTTACCTTTGGGTCATATAAATCTTTCGTTTTTTAAATAAAAATGTTTGAAAATAAAATCAGATACCAAATTTCATGCGTAAGATATGCATTTCTAGATTCTAGATTCCTTCATTAAGAACGCTTTGGAAAACCAACAAATTTACACCAAACCTGTGACCAAGAGGGCCTACACATTTTATTAAAAATCCAGGTAAGATTAGCTATGCTCGAAGGAGTTAAAAATCTTCTTTTGAGAGGATTTCATAAATATATCAACTGAAAATTTGTATTGGATACGCATAATTGTATTGTTTGTTTATTGTAAACCATCTGTTTCAAATTCTAGGAGTAATAGCAAGGTAAAAAAACCGTCAATGTTCTTTTTATTCCAGTTGTTCATTTGTCATTATGATACATGTATATTGCATAATAAAGTGTTGAAATATTGTTATTTTATATATCTGAATTGAAGTGTAGGATGTTTTTCATTGTTACAAAGAACAGAATCCATTGTAATGAACAAGAAAGAGAAACCATTGACAAGAAGTTACGCCATTATGACTTTTAGTACACGTAATTCATTATTTAATATTGTACAGAAAAAATCTACACTTCTGTTTCCATACTGAAACAATACTGAAAAGAAAGTTCATTGTATACATATTTCCTTAATTGGTTTTGCCTTCGTGTTTCGCATTGATTATCCCCGCGCTAGCGAAGCAGCGGGGATAATGTTTTGCAGTTTGCCGTACGCACGTACGTGTGTACGCAATGTCCAGGATTATTCCAGGAACCATAAGAGATAGAAAACTGAAACTTTGTACATTGTTAGCATTGTTGATGTAGATTGTACCGAACGTTTCGGAATTTTGGAATTTGCCCTAAGAGCATAATTATGAGCAAAAAACGGATTTCGCGATATCCAGTAAAAAGTGAAATCTTCTAACATATTTGGACTATAATGCTGAAACCGTGACTAGTATTACATATGACAAATTCAAAAGTGGCATAAGAATTTTTCTGAAACCCCTGGGGGCATAGCAACAGGAGAGTTGAAAAATCCCAAAATCGATTGTCACAGAACTCCTCTTACAACCTAAGCGGTAGAAACACACAAATTGGTGAATTACTAGCACTTTAAATGTTGTCTGTGCCCAAGATTTCGTAATTTTGAAATTTGCCCTTGGGGCAGAAAAATTTTTCTGGAAGAGTCTCAGACTTGTCAATTTTTTAAAATTACCAATCAGTCATACTATCAGACACTTGCAGAATAATAACTGTTAAATGGAATATTTTGATTTCAAAAAAAATTCCAACTTTGGTAAATGTCCTGAAAGACTCTAAGACCTTCATTTTTTGGAAATGTGTCTATCAACCATGCATATTAAAACCATTATTTCATATGAGAGAAAATTTAGTTGTTTTTATTGGTTAAAACATGATCATGTGGTATTTTTTAATCTGCGTTAAAATGCCAAGAAGGGACTATCATGATAATGCCCGTGGGCATTACCACACGGTAGTGCCTGCTTGCAATTTAGAGTTACGTCCCCTTTTTAAAACGCAAACGTGATGGAGCAGTTGTTAATTAAATTCTAGATGAAATTTTGGTTTCAATGACATAAATAGTCAATAAAACTGTTAGGCCACCTCCCGTAAATCCCCCCCTTTTGCAACACGGGAACCCCCGTCGTCTGCTTCCAAAAAAAATTAAAGAAAATGGACCCCCTACAGTCATATTTTCAACGATTATATGGATCCATCTTATTTCAATGATGATATGGAAGAACATGAGTTGCCACAATTCAATTTAGAATGTTTAAAATCATCAGCTGACCTGTCAAAATTGAAAAACTAGGTCACCGCCAAAACTGGATTTTGAAAAATGCGGAATGCATCATTTTTATGAAACATTCAGTGATGTACAATGAATTTACTTACTTTTTTCGCGACAAATATGATTTCTCTACAAGTTACAATGCATGTCAACGCTGAAAAGTTTCAGATCAACGTCCTTTCCCTTCCGCTTCAAATTTTGTAATGAAAACAAAATGGCGACCGAATTACGCACGCTATTATATGCCGATGAAATAGTGCGTATTATTTTTTTTTATTTTCATAATGATATATATATTTTTTAAATTACCGATAAAAAGAATAATGTACTTTTTGTTTTTGATACTGACTTTATCACGTGGAATATCAAACTCGCCCTAACGGGCTCGTCTGATATTTCACTGATAAAGTCAGTATCAAAAACAAAAAGTACATTATTCTATATATATTTCTTTTAAAAACTATGCAAAAATAGAGTAATTTAACTATAGAAGGACATTCTTACAGGAAGTATAATAATGTATAATTAATATCATTAGAGTTAAGGAAACATTCAATTTCCAAAAAATGAATTTCCAATTTTGGTAAATTTCCTGAAAGATTCTAAGATCTTCATTTTGTTGGAAATTTATCTAGCAACCATGCATATTAATAAATATTAATGTCACAAGACTTAGGCTAACCATTCAACTTCCAAAATTGATATTCCAACTTTGGTAAATTTACACTTAATTAGTAGAACATGTCATCATAACAACAGTTCACTACATGCATTTACATTATCAATGTATGATATCCTAATCAATCACACTTCATTTAACATTATGACTACTATCTCAACTGTCCAACTGATATATATGTAATTTACCATCTATACAGTTAATATCCTATTTCCTTTCCAGATTCTTTATAACAGCATGTATATTGAATTCAATTTGCATTATTACAATTAATCTTCATCTACTAATATTTGTTTTAATGGCAAAGATATTTAATAATCATATATGGAATCAAATGAATATATTACTGTTCATGCTTTTTCGTGTAAACTATATGTCCATTTCCTTTAGGGCATTTAATTTTGCGATTAACACAACTGTGACGTCTACATATGGGTCATTTAGAAAAGTCTTTGTTTAATGGTGGCAGCCATATTGTGCTACATACTAAGGCTAGAAATAGTTTCGTTCGCCGGAAACGATAATAAGGGAAATAACTTACTTCAAATTATAATTTCAGAATCAGAATCGTGATTCCGGAAATGAGTTTCTGGAAAGAGCTATTGTTGTGCACGCATCATTGGCCAGGCCAACAGAATATTATTTATACTGATGTCAATTTATAACATTAATGTCCGTAGTTATATATGGTTATTGCATGAAAATTGGTGAATATTGAACGGAGAAGACTTTATATTGCACGAGTTTTCGAGTTGGCTTTCCCGTCGAGTCGAACATTCTGTACAAATACAGTCTTAAACATGTAGCACAAATCTGTCACCTTATAAATGCTGAAAAATACAACAGAAACAGCAGAAAACTTGAACCTATTGTAAAACAATACAAAATGTAAAATATTTCATCTAAGAGAGGTGGGAGGGTGGTAAAAAGTTTTTCCTTTACCTTATACTATTTAAGAAATACGTTACAAAATAGTTAAATTCCTTCTTATTTTTGTTATGGTAAAGCATCTAATGGCAAAGATAATGATGACCAATATCGTCACGTGATGTGCATAACAACTAATGCTATATTTCTTCATTCTTTTACTAAATAAGTTTTATAAATAGGAATTAATGCTTAACGAACAGCAATTCATTCATATAATTGGATTTATTCTTCAAATGAACATGATGAATAAATCGCGTTATCGTAGATTCATAGATTCATTGGCGAAAAACATACCAGCAATTTACAGATCAGTCCTGCAAAACTGTTTGAGCTGTAGCCGTACAATGTACATTCCCCAAAAATACAGAACTGAAATGAATATTTAACTTTAAATTGCTGGTATATTTTTCGCCAATGAATCTATGATAATGCTAGGCACACCTTTTTGCTTTAGTCAGGAAAACCAGTGAGATTTTTCGCATGAATACTTCATAGAAATAGATATAATTCAATAATTATTCTGATATACTTCTACAAAAAGAGTATTCATGTAATTGTTATTGTTCAATAGCAAGTAATATTGCTCTGTGTGTTGTGCATCTCATCAGCTACTATTTAAGCACAGCCAATGCTGTACACAAAATGGTTATACAAGTATTTGTTAGATTTCTATGCATGTTTTGTAATTTAATGAATCTGTTCTTCTGTATTCAAAGAATCAGTCTGCTCAAACTAGTACTAAGTTTCGTTTTATACTTGTAGTCAGGTGTGGAAACGGAAAACAGAAGTAAAAGCGTTTTTCCCTCACTCGGGCTTTCGAAACTTTACATATACGAATTTTGTTCCCAGAATTCATCTGCATATCCCTTTTATGTTTTAAAAAGTAGCAGATCCCTCTTCAAAACAATACATTAAAATTTAATGTTTTTAAAGTGTATTCTTTTTTCAAACTCTAGTGCGTAGATTTGTCTTAAGATGGTTTTTAGCAAATTGAGTTTGATAATTCGGAAATTAATTCTGCTTTACGTTTTGTGTTATTGCTGCGGGTTTTCACATGTTTGATCTTAAGCACTACTGATGAGCCATGATTTGTCTATTTATTAACATTCAGTATATCATAATAGGTCTCACTGAATGGCCATTACGTTAGTTAATTTAGATTATTTTTTAAAATGCAGATGTCCTTTTTCAAATTGTATTCACTGCCGTTTCCATCTTTTTGCCACACATGTTTTCTGTCATGGTCACATGACGAATAACTTAAATTCCATTGTATATGTTTGTTTTGTAAATTGTGTGGTAAATAAGTAACTTCCTACGAAGTAGAAAAGAAAACACGTATCACTAACACTGAAGTACAAAATTCCTCAGAGATGTAAACGCAAGGTCGACATTGCCTTATTTTACATCAAACGGACAAAAATGTGTTCGTTTTAGAATCTAAGTTAATCATACGATTTCTAGACACCTACATACTTGATCACATAAACCACAAAACATGTCTTAGAATCTTTTAAAACTAGAAATGTACATTTCACCGAATAACAGGTCGTCTTCCGTCAACAGTGATTGGTTCTAAACTTAAATGAAATGATTTTCTTTTGACAATTATGTCATAATTTGTCATCAATCTACATTTGTATTTAAGACCCTCCTTGATTTAATGTTCAATACAAAAATATATATAAGATAAATTACTGTTGGATAAGAATTCTGTGTTTTTGGTTCGAGTGTTTACGATAACAAAGGTAAGTTCCAGAGCATTTTGATGCATACTCTTATTTACTCAGAGATCAAAATTCTTGCATACATTTCACTGATTATTCTTTGTAATTTAAGGTGCCCAAAAAAATGTACATAAAATAATGTGTTTTTTCGTACTTGGTTCTCACGAATTTTTGAAAACTTTTTCCTCACTCTCTAGGAAGAATTATGCTTTTAACTTTTTATGTTCTGAATAAGTTTGAAAATTAGGGCGCATTAAATTTACGTGCATTTGGGGATGAGCACTGTCCTAATATGGTTTTGGTTTTACATTTTTTGTAATTCTGGCATTAGTTGAATAAAGATTTACGTTATTGTTTCGGATTTTAACATTTTAGGCCTTGAGCACAACGTATGAGATGATTTGTAAATCGACGAAATATATGTACTATAGCAAATCTAAATTGTGCATCAAAATTGGCGTCATGGCATAACTATTGTCATGATTGTGAAGAATATAAATATTTATTGATATTGATATACATATATTTGTTTTGATTTTTAACCAAGGACTTGTGGTTATCATATATTAAGTACTTAATATGATGGTTTTTTTCATACATGTAACGACCGTAAGACCCATATTTGCACACCTTAGGCTAATAACCCTGATGAATTGACCCCAGTATATTGTTAAATTATTATATAACTTTCACAAGTTGCTTTTGTTTGTCTAAAGAAAAGTAAAAATACGTAGGTCTGTTGTAACAGAACATTAAATTATCATCAGCGATAAAAAAAATTCTTTTTTTTTTATTATTTCATTTATATACTAACTTTTTTTGTTTTTTTTTAAATCTCAAATTTTTTATATTTAGATTTTTAGATTGCAACAGGAAATGAAAATTTACAATAAAAAAGTAACACAATATAAATATCATGACGTTTAAACTCTGTGTGGCTTCTTAATTTTAGGCGATTGTAAAATACCCCAAAATGTATCATTTCTTTTGTTTTCTAGAATAAATAAATTGGAGGAAAAAAACTGGCAGGCTTGTATAATATTATAAATTGACAACATTGTCATTGTGTCAAAATGATATTATTCATACATTCATCATTTTTTAAAAATAAAAATAAAGTATATGGAAATAATACATTTTCAAGAAACGAGTTCATATAGGGAACGACCATTCAATTTTTGGGAAAGCAATTGAAGAGATTTGAAGAAAAAAAGACATGCACCAACATTTGGTTAAAAGAACACGTCTATAAAATGGGGCCACTGAAAAGGGCAGGATTGACTATCATCTACAATCAATTAATGGTATATTTTTGAAAAAAAAATGTTGAGCGAAAATAAATTCAGGCTCATAGATACCGTTAAAAAAATTTCTAATAATCAAGATTTATTCCTTTCCCCCAAGTAAAATTCATTTATATTGATTCACCCTTACGGATTTCCCAAATTGTGCTAGCATTGTACTAGAATAAAATAGTACATGAATATAATACAAGTTCTTTATTGATAATCATGTTATAAATTTGCTTTCGTGTGTCCTTTTTTAAAATTTGTGTCTAATATCATTAATTTTTAAGAAAACCAGGAATTAATTTCCGATGAATGTTCGAAAAACAAAATTCACCAAACCAGACTGACTTTGATATCTTTTATCTTGTACACATAATAATAACTATACATACTTGAATTTCTAGATATAGATGGTTTTGTCACTAGTGGACATTGGCTATTCTGTTGTCCTTAGTCTTTTGTTGCTGTTAAAAGGTATGTATAAATAAGCATTTTTTTCTTCATACAATTTTATTTCCCTAATTTCCATATTATCAAATTTTCTAGACTCAAGAATATGCAATGTGCTAGAACATTAAGTGTTTCCACTATGATAAATTCTTTGATACAAATTTTTATGCACAAGATGTGCACATTTCGTCGATTTACAGCTCATCAGTTGTGCTTGAGGCTTAAAATGTTAAAAACCAAAACAATAAATATCATACATAGAGAATAATACATGGTTAAATCTGTATCACATGCTGTATCAACCCGAGAAACCAATATCAGCCAGAGGGCCTTGGCCCGAGGGCTGATATTGGTCGAGGTTGATACAGCATGTGATACAGATTTTAACATGTATTATACACTTTATCATATATTTAAACAGAGGACTTCAAATTTTCCAAATTAAAGTCTACTGCTACAAATGAAATTGATTGGGGAAAATATTTTGTGAAATAAAAAATAAAAAAAAATAGGATGGGGTTGAAAAAAAGTCAAATAATCGGGGAAAAATTTGAACATTTGTTTTTTTATTTAAATTTCCCCCCCCCCCCCCAAAAAAAAAAAAATTTCGCCCCCCCAAAAAACCAAAGAAAAAATTTCGCCCCCCCCCCCCAAAAAAAAAAACAACAAACAAAAAAAAACAAAAATACAAAAAAGTAAAATTGAAAAAAAAATGAAAAAAAGCTATGTGATAAAGGGTAAGCCATGTGATAAAGGAGTATGATAAAGGGAGACATGCGATAAAGGGGTGTGATAAAGGGTGCGCATCAAAGTTGAGCGATACGGATTAAACAGCAGGCTATTTATCAAATATTCAAAACTACTGTATTTACAACTAAATATATGATAAATGAATATATTGATACATAAAAAGAAGTAATATATTTAATACAGTAAATGTCGTGAAAAACGTCAAGGACAAGATTAGATTACATGATAATAAATTATATAATATTTCTCTGAAAGGTAGTACAGTACAATATTAAATATTTATAAACTGTTTTCTTATGAGTAACGGTTAAACAATGCAGGAAATACACTATGAAGACAAACTATTTTAAAAAGGCATTCCATCATTGGCGTCACGACACATATTCCTGAATTACCCCATAAAAAGAGAAATTTAAAAATTTTGATTTATTCAGTAGTAATGGATTAATGCCTTTAAACAATGTATATGTTTTGACGTTTTCCAAAAAAGAAATGAAAACAGGCAAAATGTATTGTTCAGTTTTCGGTTTGTATTTTTGTAAACGAAAGACAAATGTTAGTTTCGGCAAAATGAAAATAGGTTTCGAAAATTCCCACTTTTGGATATTGCAGTACACACGGTTGCACTAAAAATCTCAGGTGATAAATAATTGTTTACACATTAACTTTTTTTCCATTATAAAAGGTACCAATGGACAGAGTGTCGAACCAGCTGGCTCCATTCGGTTGCCATGGGAACCACAACATCCATTTCAAGATCCTCTTGGTGAAACCATTGCCATAGTAGACCAGTCGATGGTGAAGGTAATTCCTGAAAATGTTGCATTTCAAGAAGGAAAACATGAAAATGCTATCAACACAGAAAGCAACTTGGAATCTACTAAACAAGTATCTAATACAAGTCTTAGAAAAAACGACCAAACTTCAACTATATCGGTAAAAAGTAAGGACAATATAAACGTAAACGAAAATTCAAAAACAGATTCAAAAATTCCCATTGTAGTAGCTGCCAGGTTGAACAAAAACAACATACTTGTGAAACAAAACCAAAGGTTAGATAATTTGCCAGCGGCGATGCAAAAACAAAGCCTTACACTAAATAGTGGGAGACAAACTGATTTTGCAAATTTCACGGAAAACGAAAAGAATGATTTAGTCAAAACTGATCATAACAGTTTGACCAGTGAAGCAGGCATGTTGAAAAGAGAGGAAACCAGTCTTGCTGATCTAAGACAGTCTGTCAAAATAGGTCATCTCGAAAAGAAGGAACCTGTAAAGAAGAAAGTGTTGTCAGTCATCCAAAACAAAAACATTAATGGATTTACCGTGTCGATAAAAAAGCAAAAGCTTATGCCAATTAGTCTACACGAGAAAAAGTCTAACCGAGCCGGAAGTACGAATAATAAATCTAATATGATGGAACTTGCCAATTCAAACAATGAAAACGTACCTGCCACTATAAACCCAAACTTAAAACCAAGTGTTAATACTGAGAGTCGTCTACAGGAAAATATGAACACTGACACAGATATGTCCGTTAAATCTGTAAATTCAAAACAGACTTCCGGTTTACTCCAACCAATTTCTGCAAGTGAACGTGCATTTCTATCGCCGGACGCACAGAGAGTGAATATCCCTAATCTAATGCTTCATGGTGTAAATAACAACTTGCAAACTCCAATGCCTTTGAACAGTTTTTCACGGCCTTTGAATGTAGTTCCTGATATCCCTTTCAAGTATAACTTTTCCCACAGTCACGCATCGGGTCATTCTACAAATTTTAACGTGACATGGGGTGATGATGGCCTTAAAATGCACTCGTCAAATGGTACTTTTAAACAGGGGAAACGTACACGCCATCAAACTGTTAATTCCGACAAAGGTGCTATCAATTTTTCTGAAAAGGCCGAACACGGTCAAAGTAACGAAATGAATTCACACCTTCACAAAAAGTCGGATGTTATCAAACTTATAAATGCTAATAATATATCGAAGTTTAACACTAAGTCACATTCTAAGCATATGTTATCAGATGTTTTGAATTCTTTTGCTCGACATAATCAAACGAATCGTCATCTCGGGTCCAGCAGAACTGAAGTAACAAAACGGAATACTGCAAAGCCATTGGTAACCCAATCACATGCTTTAAGAACATCAAATACAATTAATATACAAGCACAGACTTTAAACAGAAATTTGGAAAATCAACATGATAATGAAAATAATCATATGACTCGACCACCTCTAAGACCAAAAAGGAAAAATTTCTCATTTCAAAGTTCACATCACGTTGCGCTCCCTAATGTGAAACGAATGTTGGGTTTTCAGGTTGATGAAAGATCTGGTGGTTCAAATAATTTAAAATCGTCCCAAACATTGGGAATGGACATCGGTAATCCGGGTATGAATAATGCAAACATTTTCAAAACAAACAGATGGAGCACTAAATTGCCAAATGCATTTAATTTTTCAACAGTGAAGAAACTCACGTCAGGAAAAAACTTATTTCACTCAGATTGGAACACCAAATTAAGTCGAAAAGATCAGAAAAACGCCAATAACTTTTCGACAAAAAGGATAAAAGATTCAAATCATAACTTACAGAACAATAAGAAAAATACGAATCAAAATTTTCGAAATTTTCAGTCATCCTGGCATAATTCATGGTGGTCAACGTCGTAATAAGATGGTTTTGATAACGCATTGGAAATATAAATTATACATAGATTTATTGTTGTGTTCTTCTTGGTGGTTTTATATGTCTACTACATACGTTGCAGCAGCATGTTTTATCGTCGCCACTTAAAAAATTCACCTGACAATCATTAACTTTAGAGTTAATGAAAAGCTATTTCGTTTCTAATAAACATAAACGGAAAAACCGTTTTTATGTATTAACATGTATTTGTACATCCAAAATTGTACATCTAAAAATTGGCCTTTACGTAATCCTTGAAAAAAATATATATAGTCTTATGGAATTAAGAAATAATTCATTGTTGGAGATTTTACCATCGGTGCGCCGTATTTCTGTCGAAATTTTACCCTGAGCGTAGCGGAGCGAAGTGAGGGATAAAATTCACAGAAATGCGGCCATCAAGGGGTAAAATCGACCACAAACCACGGGCGTCCATGAATTATTTCGATTCTTATAGGGAAAAACCATTGAAAATGTCCTCAAATTGCCGACGCCATTAAACAAAATATGACGTTATTTTGCGTTCGAAACATACTGTGACGTCGTCCCTTTATAGGGTCGTGGTTAATTGGAAATTTTACAACTGATTTGTTTTAATGACGTTTTCAGCAGCCCATATTATTATTATATTCATAGCAAATAAGATATTTTTTCAAAGTAAAAATAATTTTTAAAAAAATCAAACGACAAACGATCATTGAATTATTTTGGTTTGTTAACATCTAATTTTGTGGTCCTGAATAGACAGCTTATTGATCCTTTGTTAATTACTTATTCAGTATAAAAAAAGTTAAACTAGTCTAGAAATGTACTTTCGTATAAGAAAAGGATGTACAAAAAGCTTATAAAAGAAAACACTGTATTTGAATACTTCTTGCTACTCTTAATATTAATTTTCATGTTTTTGGGGGAATACCACAGGGTTGTCCCATATCGAATGTGGATTTTCATTTTAATCAGGCGCTAATAGTTAATTTGCGCCAGGTTTCAGTTTGAAGATGTCTCATTTAAATACATGTATATCTATGGTATATATTGTCAATTTGAATTTCATTTTCATATTATGATGCAGATGGCAATTCTCTAAAGGTAATTGTGAAATAAAATTACGTAGTAAAATGTTTAAAGAAAACGAATGCCATCAAAAACATGTAAAAAGAAATTAATTATAACATATTTATTCAATAGATATATCATTGTTATTGCTTACTCATGCATATTACATTTATTTTCTTTGTGGTGACTTGTGATTTTTGACAAGCAAGTTTACGGATATAGACATAAAAGTCGGATATATATTGCCAATTTTATCTACTTGAGGTAAGTTTTATATTTTACTGACATAGTTTAGCTGGCACCGTATTCATGGCATGGGTTAAATATGTTTTGGAAATACTATTAACACTCTTTCTTTATAAAAAATAAAGGATCATACGAAAAAGACATACACGCAATGGATTATAATGACATTTATATCTATGTAGTATCAACATTAATGTTTTGATAAATATTATTTATATAATTTACTAATAAATAATATAAAAAATGGATGTGAGAATAAAAGTGCACATTTGAAAATGTACATGTATATTGTAACCGACTTGAACTTAATTAAAGTTTATCTGTTCAGGAAAAAAATTCATTGGCGTGGCTGACCTTGAACTTAATTAGAATAAGTCATCTGGAGTTTAGAGGGCATAAATCCGTCCTTACATGAATTTTATTGTCAATAACGTAATATGAGACTGACTTTCTTCACCTCTTTTATGATTGTCGTTTTTCCCCTTATTAATTTTTTAGATAGTGATATATTTTTTTGACTCTCATTTATATTTCATATACGGATAATTGCAAAGGTGTATTATGAATAAGGCTCCTTCGAAAATTTTTACTAATGGAAATAAATTATGTTTCGTCTATCATATCATAGACTAAATTTTCTTTTATAAAATGACGTCATTAAAGGGAATCACAAAGTTTTAGTATCTCAATCGCGCATAGCTTTGTCCTTAGATGGTTTTGGCTTTACCACTATTGGTAGTTGTTGCTCTTCGACCTATTGGATTGCTGTTTTTGTTTTCAACCTTTTAGGCGTTGAGCACAACTGATTAGTCGTAAATCCACGAAATGTGCACATCTTGTGCATCAAAATTGGTATCAAAGAATTATATTTAGACGTCAAAACAACAGTTGGAATTAAATTATAAGGATTGACTGTATTTTTTTTTCAGTCTATTCGAAATAACCTCAATCCATATGGTGCACACTTTCAAATAACCCACTACGCGGGTTATATAGTGTGTACCACGTGATTGAGGTTATTTCTTCATAGGCTGCATCAGATTACGATCAATCCTTAAATATCGACAAATCCAAAAACTGGAAATCCGTGCCAATAAACCAGAACGCATCAGATTCAAACGGCAAACTGGACTAAAAGTATAAGACTAGAAACCATCCACAGAGTTATGTATGAGGTAATTTTATAACATTCAGATTTTGAGTATCAATGCAATTTTATGCCAAATACCAATTTACTAGCAACTGGGTTGTGAAAACCCTCGAAGACTTGAGTCCACCGTTAGAAGGGGTCCTTCAATAATAAAAACAAATAAACCAAAACGAGGCAAAAATATTTCAAATCCGTTTGAACGTCAACATTTTCCTGGCTAAACAAACAATAAATAAGGCAAGAATAAAGTCAGTGCACTATTACGTAATTTCCTTATTCAACACTTCATTTAAATTTACTTGATGACATACACCAGGGCGGAAAAAATCAATTTTGGTACTTGGAAGTTGTCCCCATTTACGGAGTTATCTGCTCTTTTGAGAAGGTATCAATGGACAAATTGTCGTATTTCTGCAAAATATTTTTCCTTCCTAACAATATCCTGCACATACATCAATGATATGTTCTTGGATATATTTTCTCATATTTTTCAGTGTCTGATGAAGGTCTTCCCAAATTCAATATTTTATGAAAAATTTAAATCGATTTTTGCCCTTATGACCTTCTATCAGGAAAGATAACTTATGCAAATGGGAGACAACTCCAATATCCGCAAGTAGGGAATATCACATCCTGTAGTGAAATATGCATTTCCACTAAGCGTTTAGACCTGATAGATTAAATTAAATATTAATGAAGGGATATAGTGAGTTAATTTTTAACAAAAAATCCCGAAATAAACTTGACAAGTGTTAATCCAAAGAAAAAATGCTTTTATAACTGTATTTCATATCAAGGTAACAGTGAGCCATTCAACAAAGAGAAACGCCGAATATTTTTTTTTTTTCAAAGCATACTACAAAAAACCAATGTTTGACGCTAAAAACAGAATTAGACATCTTTTGGACTGATTATTCCGAAGTACAAAGTTGATATGTATGCCTGATTGACAAATGCATACACAAAAGCTAAAAGGAGCTCAAATCAGAAATGTCCGATTCAACAACGTTACATAATTGATATTCATGAGTTTATATTTTAGGTTTGTACACTTTTAAACTTTGATGAAATTCTCGTGATACAATTAGCCGGTTTAAATCATTTTGACATAGTGACATTTAAACAATGCGGAAAGAGACGCTTAATTTTATTTACGGGAAAACCCATATTTAAAGTTAAGGAATTAAAGCAGCTTTTATCACGTGTTAATAAACACTCTGGTTAGAGTTACTGACATTTCGATGTATAGATATGGCAAGCCGTTCTCGTCAAAACTATGTTTAAAACATTTTTCGAAAATTTTACACACTGAGAATTTAAAAAAAACACACTGAGATTAAAAAACCTAAAAATACACACTGAGAATAAGAAATTACATGTACACGCTGAGATTTCATAAAGACGCATTGAGATTACGAAAAATGAAAAACACACACTGAGAATTGAAAATTACACACTGAGATTTCAAAAAGACACACTGAGATGAAATAAACTAAAAAAAAACACACACTGAAAATTTGAAATTACACACTGAGAATTTAGTGCGCATTTTTTATGCACATATCTAATTAGCATACGTAATCTTAATCTATTACAAGCTTTGAACAACTATGGGACAGAACTCGTTAGTCCTTCACTCTGACGCCACATTTTTTATAAAATACATTAGAAATACAACGTAATAGACCACTGTCTCTCTTTACAAAATATTACCAGAGATGGCATGTATTATAGGTCTCTGATATAACCAAATGGTGAAAACTTTAATAAAATTATAAGTATGTTAAGTCTTGAAATGTATTATGAATGTTGGTTGAAGGAACCGCATTTCATTATAATGACAAGAGTTCTAGAGACCAAGATATTAATCTGCTGAATTATTCATTTCATGAATATTCATTAGTAATTTGCATATTAATCTCAATGTGTATTTTTGAAATCTCAGTGTGTAATTAACAATTCTCAGTGTGTGTTTTCGAATTTATTTCATCTCAATGTGTCTTTTTAAAATCTCAGTGTGTGAATTTTAATTTCTCAATGTGTGTTTTTCATTTTTTTTAATCTCAGTGTGTAATTTTAAAATTTCAGTGTGTAATTTCGATTTCTCAGTGTGTTTTTTTAGGTTTTTAAATCTCAGTGTGTACTTTTTTCGAAAAAAGCGTTTAAACAGTTTTGACGAGAACGGCTTGCCATATATAGAGATAACATGCAGATTGGCAAAATTAATTATAGATTATAGGTGTTATTTACACGATTTACTGATTTTTTTTCAGTGGCTTATCTTCTGGTTTGCTATGCTCGTTCATTGTTTGTTTCTTGTCGCATTGTATCCACCACTGATAAAGGCAGCACATCAAACTGCAAATGCCTTGGATACAGGTAATGTGAAGAATATCAGGTGAGAGGGTGGTTGTTTGGGAGTAAAGCCATAAGACCACCCCCCCCCCCCCCCTTCTTAAGAAAAAAAAATGGTTTCCCTTTCCAGATTTTTCTGATAATCTATTTTCCCAATTTTAGTATCTAAAATGGAAACCTTCAAGTTTACAAGCTTACAAGTTAATTGAACAACACTCAGACACCAATGGTGTAACATGAGGACATATATTTAACATAAAAATACAATATAGCAAAGTGAACAGGCAGTAATAGACACATTTTACAAATAATAACAATTGTGAAATTTTTCGTACAAATATAGCCACATGTTTGAGCAATTGAACATGAGTCAAAGAAAGCATATTACCCATTTTATATTGATTTGGATCCTTACAGAAATATTGAGGCATAAATTGTTGCCTCATGCTAGAAATATTTAATTATAGCATGGTCACATTGGAATAAAATATGAAATTCATCCACCATACCCTTATTACAAAAATTATATATTCTACGTTCTTTCGGAACATTGTGCCACATCCCAAGCTCAATTGATAATTTTAGATTTGATGCTCTTAATTTTGCTATCCAAACACGATTACCAGGAGAAAGTTTTAACAAATATCATTCCATTCCAAAATTTTATTTAAATGTAGAATAAAACCCTCCCCTCGATGAATTTTCAATATCTGAGAACCATCTTTGAATAAATCATTCTTAATTAACATTAATACACGCCCAAGCTCGCCGTTTACCTTGAAATTCGGTGTTGATTTCTCAATTTCAGTATCCTTTTACAAAATTGTAAATGAGTTCTCTCTAGTTCAATATAATTTCCAATCCCCCAAACTTCTGCCCCATAAAGTAAATCGGTTCAACAATTGAATCCAATAACTTAAATAGGATATCAATAGGTATGGATAAATTTCGAATTCGTCTATAAACAGAGAATAAAGAACGTCGAGCTTGAGCTGCAAATCTATTTCTAACATTTGAAAAACTACCATTAAAATTAAAAATCACACCAAGATATAAATAACAATCAACAACTTCAATAGTTTTACCTTGTGATGTAAATACTGGGAGATTTTTTTATTTTTCGTTTGCTAAAGGTAACATTTTTTTATTTAGAATGATTTACTGAAAGTTTCCAATAATACTGGTAAATATTGATAGTGAATTAATAAAGGAACTAAATGAGAGAAAAAAAATATAGGTCCGTGTGCTTGTTTTCGAGATATAAGCCATTGAAAATTTGGCGGGGAAAATATGCTCTCTTTATTTTACATAGCTTTATCATTGACGAGTTTTATTTCTCAAAAACCATTAAATAATAACAAGGATTTTATAAGATTTTTACAAATGGCTTATTATTCTGCATGCAAAAGATTTATGAAAAGAAAAATGGGTGTTAGCGGGAAAAATAAATTATGGCATTCAAATGGATAAAACCAGATGATTCTGACAAAAATTCAAAAACATGACCAGCAAACACCCTTTACAAAACTCCAGATGTAACTTTTCTAAATGTGTTTTATCTATGAAATAAAAAGGTTCTAATTATTTTCCTGAATTATTTGCTCTCTCTTTGGTTCTAAAGTACGTTAGATAAGTACCCAAAAATGTTACTTCTGAATTGTATAAAGATTTAGGTTTAATTACATTGTAATGAATCTAAAAGATTATTTGCGACTTTAACTGGTACATTATTCAATGAACTAGTATGAGTATATGACTTCATACCAAAGAGAACTTTTTAATAGCCTTTTTGGTTAAATCTACAGTGCTGTGAAAAAAATTTTCATTATTTTTTCATTATATCAACAGTCTAAAAAGTTATACTCATTTGTATCTGGTACTGGAATATCGGATACAATTGAGTATAAATTTTTATGAATGTGGAATAAAAATAATTAAACAAAGGCTTTTAAAACATTTAATCTGAAATAAAAGTTATGAGCTAAAGTTATGTAACAAAATATGTCACTGTCTATATGACAAATCTTAATTAAACATAAATAAACAGTTGTTCTATAATTTGTCGGAACTAGAATGTCATAATATACAAGAATACACAAGTTTAATAAAAATGTCTGAAATGCAACCGATTAGTTCAAAATGTTTTGTTATTTAAAAAATAAAGTTTTCTAATTTGAAAAAAATATCGGAAATGGAGGTTTGTCATCATAAAAATCCAAAATTACCCTATGACACAGATCTTAACGAGGTTATTTTCAATTTAATATTTTACAGTGAAGACAAAATTCCTGTTATTGATATCAGGGGCTATGGAAAGTATCAGAATACGTATCTACCCATGATTCATGCTAAGTCAGGTGACCATAAAATTTTTTAATAACATGCAAAGGATTATCATTGATGTTCCGTTGTATATGTATCTTTCGTCCAACATAATTTATCACCTTATAAGAAAGAAATATGCAAATGTATGCGAGACAACAAAACATGAAAAAGGAATCTGAAAACTGAAAAAAACATGAAATAAATGATGTGGGATTTATTAAAACTAGACTTGTAACATTTCTTATAAAATCAAATAAAAATCTACATAAAATTCTTTAGACAATACTTATATATTCATTGTCTTTCATATAGTTTGAAAAAAGGTCAATGCAATCAGTCATAAATAGTTTGTTTTCAAAAGAGGAATCTTGAGTTCACATTTTTCTATTTTCTTCTTATGTAATTTCTCATTTATTACCTTTTAATTAATCTTCGTTAACGAATTTTACTCTCCAGGTGGAAACTTTCAGTTGCCATGGGAACAACAAATAGGTCAGAATGAAGCAGTTACGAATCCTTTTGCAGATCCCTCCCTGGGAGAAACTATTGCCGCCGTTTCTCCGTCAGAAGTAAGAACATTGCCATCAGATGCAGATATTTCTTCAATAAATTCTGATCATGCCGCTGTTTCTCCGTCAGAAGTAAGAACATTGCCATCAGATGCAGATATTTCTTCAATAAATTCTGATCAATTTAATCAGTTTCCTCGGCGTCATTGGAGACGACAGCGACCATTTTGGAGAAGGCGACAATTTTTAAACGGTAGAATTCCAGGCTGGAGATTTGAAGACAGGTCCAGAGATTTGAGATTTGGTTTACCAGAAACTCTTCGTGGGCCCCCCACTCCCAACCATATAGATCACCATGGTTCTGCTACCGATGTTAGCCATAATGATCATGTAAAAACGAACGTCCGCGATTCGGTAATCAAACAACATGATCAAGTGAATTTAATTGCAAAAAGTAAGGATCAACTACCCACAAGCCCAAAACAACAGCTAACGTCAAAGCTCCTTCAAGGACTCGGGCTGAAAGATAACCAAAATGTTAATAAAGAAAACATTAAGAAAGTTTCTAAAACGAATAATGAGAAAACACAAGAAAAAATACCAGCTTCAACAAATCAACTAGGAGATGTCTTGCAAGTATTGGCTAAGAAGATGGCGTCTGATTTGGTAGATAGACTTGTAGATAGAGTTTTCAACAACCAAAGACAAACATTTTCCTTGCCTGGAACTTCGTCACATAGCATGGCGACAGGAAGTGGTTTTAGCCAACCATTTGTACCTGTTGCTCACACACATGGGCCAAACGGAGAAGTAATTCCAATGGCTCATGCAGATCACGTGCATTCACCTCAAGGACATGCCATTCCAGTTACAAATCCAGCTATAACTAGATTTGGACAAAGGAATAGGTGGGCTCAAAATCCGTTTTTACACCCTGCTACGCAAGGAAGATCTCGTGGGGGCTGGATGGTTGGTTAATATTTCTTTTATCATTTATTTACTTTTCAGAGTTTCAAATAGGGACCCTCGTAAGTTTTCTGATGTCGAGATATTACTAGTCCCAAATATTTGAAATACGTAATACAACAATATGGTGAAAAGAGTCAGAAAACTGAATTTTGTTCGTGTTGTACCCTGTGCCAATTCCATGAATTCCGTCGGTACTAACCTAAGAAACCAATGAATTTTATTATTTAAAATACATATGTATTTAATTGATAATTTTATCATATGCTTAGTACTAAATACATGTATGATGGTTTTTGCATATGTGTAATCACCTGCTTCACAACATTAAATCTGGATTGCTTTTGCACGTAAAGTGGAACTCAAGATTGTACTGATGGTAAATGGAGGAAAGTAGACACACTGTAAGCGGGGATTGATATAAATGTAAAAAATATCTTGAATTTGATACTGTACAAAATATAGGATTACACTTCACATACCAGAATGTAATATAATAAAGAAAACTATTCTACAATCGTTTCAATTGTTATAATTGCAAAATGAAACATTTTTAGCAGTGTTGAAAAAAGTTCAAATTTGTGTTGCATTTTAGATGTTTGTTTGTTTAGTTGGGGTTTTACGCCGTTTTCAGCACATTTGGCTATTTTGCGGCGGCCAGTTTTTATTGGTGGAGGAAGTCGGACTACCCTTCGGTAGGAAAATTCGCAATCCTTGTCAATTAAGATCGGAGTCGAAAACATCCCGCCACAGTTGAGATTCGAACTCACAACCTCAGCGTTGACAGACTAGTGATCATTAGTAGTCATGACGAACTACCTAGACCACTCGGCCACCGAGGCCCCTGTATTTCAGAGGTTTTATTAAAAATTAGATAATATCAAAAGAATATTTTACTTTACATGCTGCAAGTTGTGTATTTACTAAACTGACAAATAACCACTATAACAATACCGTTATGTGTTATCACAAGAAAAACACAATTAAGTTTCATGTCGATTTTGAAAGTGGGGCATTGATCAATCGGTTTGTGATGTAAAGCCTTCTGAGAAATTTTTACGTTTAAATCCTGACTCTCCCACTTTTTATATCTCAGTAGTTCTGGTTATCCCACATACATATTCCTGATTGTCCCACAAAGATGCAAGGTATATCTAATGTTGGAATAACAAACGCGTTATAGTGACTACATATTTATTTAAGCAGTTAATTGGAAATAAATTATATAACAATTATTGTATTAGTATTAAAAATATTTAAATATTATAATAATTATAAATTAAAAAATATATTTTTGACGTTTAAAAATATAATACACAAACTATATAAAACTGTGTCATTACTGTGTTTTTTTAACGTGAAAGGGAATTATTTTCATTATTATTCATTTAATATCACACGATTTTTTTTGCATCTAGTTTGAATATGTGGTGACTTGCATATGCTCTCGATTTTAGATAAAAATAGATATGTAGATACTGTACGCAGACGATGGTGGTATTTTATATTACCAAAGGTAGAAAGGGAAATAAACAATAGAGAAGTTAATATTGTACAGTTTTCTCTTCAAATTTTCCTCAATGTCAATTTTGAGAAATAAATCCAAATATAAAACAGTCTTTTTGTGCAATTAACTCTTTTGTCTTGTATTTAAAGTCCGCTGAGGGTAAAAGATAGATGAATTCATTATTTATGAAGGATAAAACATCTTCTAAATAAAGGATCGTGAAATTCATTTAAAAGAATTAAGTAAGTGTCTTCTTGTTTTTGACATAGTAGCCGTTCAATAAAGTTTGCTTTATCTATAATTAATGAAGAGAAACACAACTAACACCCACTGCTATATTGATCATGTTATTTATCTGTTTGAATATTCGATTTCAGTAAATATTAAACTTCCTAAAAAATACTGTGATCTTCAGAATATTCTTGGTCATAATGAGAGTGGCTCTTAACAAAATAGATTTTCTCTACCCAAAGTTACAGAAATTTGTTGCGGCATCTGAAATAGCACAGTCGAACATGTTATTCGATGAACAGGCGTGCCAGATAGAAAGTAGCACAGTTAAGAGTGCCTCTTAACAAAATAGATTTTCTCTACCCAAAGTTACAGAAATCTGCTGCGTGATCTGAAATAGCACATTCGAACCTGTTATTCATTGAAATTCATGCCCGATTGGAAATAGCACAGTGGAACATATCATTCAATAAACATGCATGTCAGATTGGAAATATCACATTGGGACCTGTTATTCAGTGAACAGGTATGTCAGAAGGGAAATAGCACAGCGGAACCTGTTATTCAGTGAACAGGCATGTCAGAAGGGAAATAGCACAGTGGAACCTGTTATTCAGTGAAATGCATATCAGTTGAGAATGCGATATCGGCGTACTCTTGAAAATTAAATCATAAAAATAGTTTTTAATTTTGGAACAGGTTATACTTTTATAACCTACTATATGATCACTTTACGTTTTAAAAATGCCCCAAAGTACAGTTCTATCGTACAACCTGCTCGAAAAATGTTTTGTTTGTTTAGTTGGAGTTTTACGCCGTTTTCAGCACATTTGGCTATTTCGCAGCGGCCAGTTTTTATTGGTGGAGGAAGCCGAAGTACCCGAAGAAAACCACCGACCTTCGGTAGGAAAATTCTGAATCCTTCTCAATTAAGATTGTAGTCGAACACACCCCGCCACCGGTGAGATTCGAACTCATAACCTCAGCGTTGACAGGCTAGTGATCTTTAGTAGTCATGACGAACTACCTATACCACTCACCCACCGAGACCCCTCGAAAAATGAAAATAACTTCTTTTCGGCAATTTTTTGACACATGCACTGCCAATTTGACGTCATAAACTGTAAGTATGCCTCAGAATTGATAAGTCCTACTTCAACTATATTGTTATCATAAAATATATGTTTTTATACTATATACAAATGTTTTTACCATTTATCATGTTAATACTAAAACTGAAATTTACAATATCGCTATTTTAAGGGGATATTTATGGCAGGCAACTACACACAAAAAACATACCGTGTTCATGGCATGCTCTGTGCCAGACAAAATGCGAGAATTTATAAAAAATGTACCTACGGATTGCAATATAATACAACTAAAAATTGGGAAGAATTTACAGAATATTGAAAATGAAACAATTTTCTCTCATTTATTTTGGTATTTAAAACATAAAATCATACACCTAAGAAATTATTACCCTGTTCTAGACAGCAAGATTGCGAAAACACAACCATTTAAAGCGACACACTTGTTATGTCGTTTTTAACGTGAGTTGTTCCCCCACCCCATACCCCTGTATTTATTTCCAAGTTGCTGCCTAGGTATTCCAATGAGTATATTTTTTCAATACATTATGTATCACCTGTGTGCACTTATTTCTATATCGTTTGATTGAGCCTTTAGAGAAGTATGATATTAAGGCGAATATTTTACTAACATGGAGGTCATTTAACCGCAATATCAAACATATATGACAAGATATCAGATGCAGTCTATCTAGAACACATTTAAAACAACAAAACAAGACCATGTTTTTTTACAAAACATCAATTTTCCATGTAAAACATATATTTAATATGTTCATATTAGACTATAGATTGAGTGATTGTTTCTATATTTTATAGGTCGTGATATAGTTATGACCCATACACTTACTGGTTTTTAGGAAAATAAAACTGTCATCTGATTCTACATTATAGCACAACTTTTTCTCAATTTCCGCGCTTTGCATTTTGAAAGTTTGTGCTTACTTTTCATGTCGGCTGTTTTGTACTTAAAGCAACTGTCCTCAGCTTCGTATACATGTAGGAACTGAGGTGATTTCTCGTCTAGTGTTACATCTTTTCCGAATGTTATTCTGTCAGTGTTGGTGTTATTATTTTCATCCGTTTCAAAGTCACTATAATTACGGTGTCTAAATTCGTTCGTCCGTGCTATGTCTTTCCCGCCGTTTCCGCATACCAATTTTTCTCTGTCTCGTAAGATCATATGGTATGTGATTAATTTTAGGTTCTCCTGTTTAATTAAACTTCCATGCGTCTTTCTGCACAATTCAGGGTAAAAATCTTCTACGTATGACCCCAGAAATTGTTCACTTAAGGCGCAGTATACTTTGATGTCCATACTTCTCAGAATGTCTAGTTCCGAGTGCCAGTCTGTACACTGATTGGACATTGACTGCAGATGTGGTTCGCAATCACCAATCACAACTAAAATTTTGCTTGATTTCTCAGTCCAACGCATCTTTTGTACTTCCTGTAAAATCCATTTGTAGCTCTTTGACTTTCGATACAATCCTTGTTCTGCATATTTTATAAACTCTGCTAGTTTCGACACTTCAGAGGTAAAATCTGAATTTGAGAATACATGATTTTTTAACTCTCCACATTTTCCATATACCATAATTGCAATGCGAGAATCAGGAATTTCACGCAAAATTTTTTCACACAAGAATTTTATGTCAGTTTTAATTTTTTCAATTTGAAAATCGTATACGTCCGTCCAGTTAATTGCGAATATAATTTCGAGAGAATTTTTGAAGGCAGAGGACATTCCAAAGTTTGCGAGGTCCTGTTCTTCGACATTATCATTTTCAATGCTCTTTTGATTCGTTTTGCTTCTGTTTTTGTAACCACGTGGGATTTCAAGGTCTAATAAATCGCCATCTTTGATTCCAGATTCAAATATAGTCATACTTCCAGACGACAACGGAAGTCCACAACGCAATAACTCCTGTTCCGAAGAATCAATTCCCTTCGAAGACTCGACCGCGCGTTTTATATCATATATAGTGCTTGTGTTCTGAACGTTAACCAATACACAGCTTTTGTCCCTCTTGATATTAATGTAGAGATTAATATCTTTAGAAACCAGAAATTCTCCTTTGAGTGTGGCTTCATCAGTGAAGCCATAAGATTCAATTGTTTTGTTTTTATCGAGAATTTTGTCTTGAAATAAGGTACGAATTCGAAAAGACGGAATACCTTCTTTATTCCCTAATTCTTCGTGTACTCTGTAAATATATTCAGATTTTGGTAAATTAATATCATATGTCCGATGCGACATTTTTATAGTAATATTAATGTGATTTGGATTCATTTCTATAAAAATAAATATATGACCATAACTCGTGTTGTATTTAAATGATATCTTTAAGACCTTTAAATTTAAATATCCAATAAGAATGAGTTTTATTTTAAGAACATTTAGTATCTAAATCTACCTTTACCTATTTATAGGCAATACACATAACCTTAATATAGTCGACGCCTCATTGATTAATCAGACAGCGAATAACCACGAACGATTCTATATGTATATTAAGCCTTTGTTATGATTGCCAATCTATGTAACTATAACAAACAAACTTGTAGTCGATAAAAATGATAATGTTTATTTCAATAATATAAATTTTTTGACGATTTTTATTTTATTTGAGGCATCTTTTCCACCAAAGTTTTTAGCATGCATTTTACATTAATTGCTGGATCCATATTTCCAATTCCTTCCTTGCTCCCAACCCGGCCCTTAATATAAATGATTGTTTCATTATGTTGATCGCAAGTCACGGGGTCAGTTGAACTTTGAAATACGATGTAATTCGTGGCTGCGTGCAAATTATTTTTACATATGATTGAACTTAAACAGTCGAATTTTCACTGGAATTGAGAAAGTAGGATGTAACTTTTCATAATAAATATAATGATATAACTTCTTTTCGAAAATATGAGGACGAGGTTCTAATACCACAAATTCATTTCATACATACAAGTTCAAAAGTTTTTGACTCCAATTTTCATAAAGAACTATTGCATGTATTGATAAGATTTGAAATAAGGGGGATGGGGGATATAAAAATGCATTTAGGGTTAAGGTAAGGGTTGTGTTTTAGGTTCGGGTTAGGGTTAGGGTTAGGATTAGGGTAAGGGTTGTTAGTTAGGTTAGGTTAGGTTTAGGGTTATTGTTACGGTTAGGGTTAGGTTAGGGTAAAGGTTAGAGTTAGGGTTAGGGTTAGGGTTAGGATTATGTTAGGGTAAAGGTTAGGGTTAGGGTTAGGGTTAGGGTTAGGTTAGGGTAAAGGTTAGGGTAAGGTTTAGAGTTAGGGTTAGGCCGTTCATACATACATCCAAACGTTTTTGACTCCAATTTTCATAAAGAACTATTGATAGGATTTGACATAAGGGGGGTTTAAAAAATTCATTCAAGTTGAACAAAAATTAAGAATTACCATGTATGGCCTTCGCGTTGCAATCGTCGGAATTATAAACCCACGACCGGTCGCGCTAACGCTTTGCTCCCACTCTGCGTTCCGACGATGTCACTTTGCATTTTTCTCAATTTACACGAAAAACGGTAAATAAGTTAAGGACAACGTCAGAAACGTTGTGCGAAACTAATCCTATTCCACTTAAATTAAATAGCACATCCCTTCTAGGAATATTTTCTTATTTTTAATTTGCCCTTTACTTTTGCGTTAAAATGGTGTAGAAGCACACTCTTTCGTGCACATGCCTGTGCGTCGCTATCCCACTGTCACTTATTGTTAGGGTTAGGGTTAAGATTGCGGTTTAGTTATGTTAGGGTTAGGGTTAGAGTTAGGGTTTGCGTTAGATGAAGAGATAACATTTGAGTTAGGGTTAGGGTAAAGGTTAGGGTTAGGGTTAGGGTTAGGTTAGTGTTACGGTTAGGGTTGGGGTTTTGTTAGGGTTAGTGCAAGGGTAAGGTTTAGAACGAGGGGAAAGTGTTAGGGTTGGGGTAAGGCTTAGGGTTAGGGTTAGGGAAAGGGATAGAGTTAGGGTTAGGGTTGGGGTTAGGTTATGGTTAGGGTTAGGGTTAAGGTTAAGGTTAGGGTTAGGGTTGGGGTTAGGTTATTGTTATGGTTATGGTTAGGGTTAGGGTTGTTGGTTAGGTTAGGGTTAGGTTTAGGTTAAGGGTTGTTGGTTAGGTTAGGTTTAGGGTTAGGTTAGGGTAAATGTTAGGGTTAGGGTTAGGGTTAGGGTTAGAGTTAGGGTTAGGGTTAGGGTTAGGCTTATGCTTAGGCTTAGGCTTAGGCTTAGGCTTAGGCTTAGGCTTAGGCTTAGGCTTAGGGTAAAGGTTAGGGTTAGGGTTAGGGTAAAAGTTAGGTTTAGGGTTAATACCACAAATTCGTTTCATACATACATCCAAACGTTTTTGACTCCAATTTTTATAAAGAACTATTGATAGGATTTGACATAAGGGGGGTATAAAAAATGCATTCAAGTTGAACAAAAATTAAGAATTACCATGTATGGCCTTCACGTTGCAATCGTCGGAATTATAAACCCACGACCGGTCGCGCTAACGCTTTGCTCCCACTCGGCGTTCCGACGATGTCACTTTGCATGTTTCTCAGTTTACACGAAAAACGGTAAATAAGATAAGGACAACGTGAAATAAAAACCGTCAGAAACGTTGTGCGAAACTAATCCTATTCCACTTAAGTTAAATAGCACATCCCTTCTAGGAATATTTTCTTATTTTTAATTTGCTCTGTACTTTTGCGTTAATGGAATTGCTGTAAATGGTACTGATTTTAAGTAAAGAAACCATTGAAATACTGACAAATTTTTACAACCATGCATAAAAAATCTGAATAAAATCATTTCATCGCAACAAGGATATCTTAATAAACTATCGTTCGACTTGTTACCAGTGGTATTTCGCAACCTTTCTTCTGCGATGAAACACTTTATAAAACGCACAAATCAACGCGTGCCAAAAAATACCGCTATTTTAAGAAAGTACAAATACAAAGGTTTTTTTCACAGGTTTTATATAATTGTAAGGACTTTGAATTCAGGTTTCCTTGGCAAAGATCTGGTTCAATTATTGATAATTAAAATAATTGTCATCGACTAATGACTGATTTGTAATTTTCCCATCTTCACTGTATGGTAAGAGCAACGACAACGATTGTTTATTTCTGCTAAACCGGAAGCGATACCAAACAACCGTTGTCGTTGTTCTTACCATACAACGATCTTAGTAATTCCTTCTTGTCATGGCTTGTTAGATTAAGTGAAGCCATCTTGGAATTTGAACAAATATTTTGGCACATTTTTAAAAATAGAGAAAATTGTGCCGAGCTTTTTTTAAGGCATTCAGTGGAGTTTGGACAACAGTACTTTTATACAGTTTTACTGGCTTTTTCGATCGTTGCTTGATGTCTCTGGGGCATATCTTTTCTCTTCCCTATACGTGCATGTATAAAGGCAACATTACAAATTATTTTGGCATTTCTGTTTCTACCGCTTTTAATGCTGAGAGAGCTCTGATGTAGCGAAAAAAAGACCTTAAATCGATTCTGTACTTCCACCTGTATTTGAATGAAAATGTTCGGGTCGAAACTTTCTCTTTTTTTAAATCTTGCAGTTCAACTCTCCTTTAATGTCTTCTCTTAAAAAGTACGTAACACGTTTGGAAACATACATGTATACTTTTCCTGTTTTCCCATATTTTTGCACTGATTTTTTCATTATCCCAATTCCCTACTTTTTTCAAAATTTTCCCAATTCCCTATTTTTTTTACTCTTTTTCCCAATTACCAAAAGCGTGTCATTCCTCTCATACTTTGGAAAGGGCTTTTTTAACAAATAATCCTTCACGCCCCCTGTAAAGCAGGGGATAAGATATATAAATTGGTAGGTAAAAATCATCAGCAAACATTCATCTGTGCATTTAATTTGTCATTGAGTGGTTTATTTTTTATTTTTTCTGCACGTGTTCTGTGGTAGAAAATTTTAAGTATTAAAGTCATGTGATGGTAATTTTAACAATCCACGGATAAAGGTTATTGAGCTTTATATCACGAGTATTATGTCCGCTTATAAAAACTGAAAATAATTTTTTTTAACACGGATATGCGAAAATATTTGTATTTTTTTTTATAGTTAACTTTCGGAGGACTGACTGAGTTGCAGGAGGATGTTCTTATTAGATTTTCAATTTTTGTATGATTTGTTATGGGTCATCTCGGGTACAGATTTGCGCAGTATTTGGGTCAAACACTTTTGAATGAGTATTAATTATCATTTGATAGAAAAATTTTAGAGTTGTTTATTTTTTAAGGAAGAAAAAGATTCTGGGAACATTTTAGGGTGTTAATTAAAAAAAATATCGCATTTCCGTTAAAATGACTTTAAAATTACCATTGAAGCTATATCTATAGGGACTGGTCTGATTATAAACGGTTAGTATGTTTCCAAGATAGGTGCTGTCCCTTTGCTAAACTTTTTGTCACGCCGTAAAACATTTCACATGTAAACAATTAATCCACCATGTCCTTTCTAAACTGTTTTAACGAAATTCAATTTTGAGAAATCCTAAGAATATTAAAATTATTCAATAAATCCATATAAAATAGCTAATAGCAAAATTTCATGATTATAATTCCAGGGAACCCAATTGATAAGTCTTATTTGAAGTGTGAAGTGTGCCGAGTACAGCTTTATTTTATAGAAAAGTTATATACTTTTAACTGTTTATACATATCAGTTCTAAAAGAATATTATATTAACGACGGTTTTTCCATCATTATCATTACAGCAAAAACTATATATTCCGATTCTTCTGCAATCTCATATAAACCGGAAACAACACTTTTGACAGTACTCTCCCCCTGACTCATCAATACCCAGCATGCAACACTACTGTCATCCTCGACTGTAATTATAAATTTAGTAAATTTTGGAAAAAATAATGCCCATATATACACTTTGTACACACTGTTTCATCCACAAACAATCCCGCAACTACGAACTGTTATAAAATGTAACAGAGAAATAGAGCAAGCGACCATATCGAATAGTTTTGCACGCCTTCTCTGTGGATGAGGATAGTCAGTTTCGTAGGACCAGGATGGCATCTCAAAGTGTTAATGTTAGCCTGGATGATATAGATTTATCAAGTTTAAGAGTAAGTATTTTGTACAGTGGCGATTGCAGTTTTTGTATAGGCCAAGTTCTTTTGCCAGCTCTTGTCTTTATATATATTTTGTAAAATTTAGAACAAAGAAAAGTTGAAAGAGTTCATTCAATCCGCGAGAGTGTTAACAAAACAAGAAATAAAGTGTAATCTTAAATGGTGGAGTGATATCTGTAGCAGAAGAATATCGGGTAACAATTTACTGACAGTATATTGTCAAATAAAATTGTCAAAAATTTAAACAAATGTCATTTTTACAATGAGCTGTCATGTCTCATGGGCTAAAGTTTAATAAATCAAAGGAAAAACCAGACAGTAACAGGTTGTTCTGTCCCAAAACAAGTCCAGCCTATGATTGCTCCGTCCCAAAGTCGTTCCGTTTCAAGTCAATTCGGCCCACTATCATATATATAATGGAAAAAAAACACTATAAAATATGGTAAACTACATAACGAGTTGATGCGGATTAATTGTGGTCTCGGGTCTATTACGGTAGAAGGAATTATCTGATTTCAGGGCTCAACCTGGAGGGCGGTTCGGGCGAAGTTGAAGTGGCCTTAACTCGTGTCAAAAGCGAAGTTTAAATTGACTATGAATTTTATAACACGCCTGATCCATTTTAATGTTCGAAATCGAGAATATGACAGCCGTTATTTTAAGGAAAGTCTGACTCGTGTAATGAAAATAGAGTCCATGTCACCATTTTTTTCAATAAAAAAAAAACAAAGGAAAGTCTGACTGGTGTAATGAAAATAAAGTCCATGTCACCATTTTTTTTCAATCAATAAACAAAGGGAAATAATCCAATAAGAAAAATATGGGTAAACTCTGCCTGCTGACAACTCGGACCATAATAACAATAATTAAGACGACCGGGAAAAGGTGACAATGAGAAAAACAATGAGAGAGATACTGTGAATGAAGTAATGATTACAGGGTTCTCGCTAAGGCGCGTACATGCGTCCTGGACGCGCTAAAATTGTACTGGACGCGTCATCCTTCAAACTCATGCGTCCCTGGGACGCATGTAGATCTAATCAGCTGCGTCTGAAGACCGTTATTTTCATTAAAAATCTCGAGCCGCCATTTTTTTGTTTTCGTGGAGATCAAAGGGGGGAAGGGAAAGAAATGACAAAAAGTAAGCTAAAAAATGGCGGCAATCGGAATTCTCGTGATTTTTCATTGGCCACAGTGTTTATTACAACTGGTAACAATATGTAGACCTCATTTAAAAATAAATTTAGCGGATTTTGACTTATCTATGCACAAATGGAAATTTTGTCAAATTGATTATTAAGGTGTTCAAACAATGTCAATTGGAGGATTTTAAGAGTATGTTTCAGAAAAAATAATAGTAAAGATTATAGATAAATAAATATGACAAAATAAAATGGCAATAATAAATAAGTTGTGTCAAAAGTTGCAAAGGTTTTTGCTCATATCTGTAACAGAAATTTGTTTCCAAGTTCGGAGCACCACTGCATAAGTCCAATTTTTTTTTTTTTTTTTTTTTTTTTTTTTTTTGAAATTTCAAATTATATTCATCAGTATGTTAAGGCAGCACATGATTTTAATTAAACTTTAACAATAGTACAATAGGCCTACCATGGTCAAAATCATGCAGGAGTGTACGTTAAAAAAGTGGCGATGAGTCCTGGGACTCATCAAAATCAGCAGGGACTCACCATTCTGAAAAATGATGAGTCCCAGGACTCATCATAAAAAATTCTTAGTGAGAACCCTGGATTAGATTTTATGAACTTCTTTATGTCGACTCTGTCGTACACATTTTGTAGACTGGCATGCAAGTTTGATTTGCCTTATCCCAGTTGAACTGTAAATCAGAGAATGAATCTGAAGTTGAAAAAAAAACATTGAAAACATTAGAATAAGACTAGCCTTTTAAAGAAAAATAATCATAGTGTCGATTGGTGCTTTGGAACGTCGCGTTATGACTTCTCCCTGTCTCTCTCCACTTCTCCTTGTCAACTTCATGGTACTTTGGAACGTCGCATAATGACTTCTCCATGTCTGTCTTCCCTTCTCCTGTCAACTTCAGAGGGAGAAGTCACATCCTGAAGTGGGCTGAGCCCTGGATTGAAATAACATTTTGTGTATCTCTTGTGCCATATTTTAAAATAAATATGCATTAAACGAACAAACGTTTCTCAAATTGAGAAATTGTTTGAAGTTCTTCCTTAAAAAACAGAAGACTGTACAATCATTGTGAGGACATCTGTGATTTTTGTTGGGTAGTTTATTCTACATGTACATGCAGGGACGGATTTTATTCTCTTCATATAAAAATGGAAAAGATACGGGGTAAGCTTTGGTGAGACGTGACATAAGATTGAACAAAGGAAAATAATAAGATGTGTGGCCTTCATCAAGGAGCAACTATCCTCACCACACGACAAGAGTATATTGAGAATCGACCAGAAACAATTTAAAACTAATGACAAATTCCAAATAAACAACTTTTTAAAAGTTTTAATATATTGTATTATAAAAGTTTTCTAGTATCTTTTACTCTAAGGTGCATTATCATCAAGTAATATCATGTTGTTTCTTATGTAACTTAAGTACTTTTGACTGTTTTTGATTGTCAGACTAAATTTAGAAGGCACCAAATGGCCACAGAGACTTGGCTATCAAATCAGTAATTTACCATGAAAAAATTAATGAAAATACTCTATGATAGATGGTATTTAAATACATCAATGGGGTTGATAAACAGGCAAAATGAAGGCTTGGAATATCCCCATGCACATTAAATGATATAGCTTCATTATACAATAAAATGTACTTTATTTTCATGTTTGTTTACAGTTTTATGCAAAGAAAGATGTATGTACTGTATACTGTAGGGAAATTCATTTTTTTTTAAAGCCTGTTACTTGATACTATTTTTTTCATATTAACCATTTATTTCCAACTCTAAATTAACTTATTGTACAAAATGTACAAATAGATTACAATGTATTGATTGGTTGAAAAAGGTCAGAATGTGATAACTTTTATTACTTATGACAGATTTTTTTCAGCTGACTGTGGATTTCTGTAGATTCTTCCAGCTTTTTTTCAGTATTAAGAAAAGTTGTAACACTGTTACATGAAATTTGTAATACAACATCATCATGTTTCCAAAATAGAAACTGAGAAAATAAAAAAAAAAAAACAACTTTTATCTTGATTCTTTAAACACTGTTAAAGGGTAAAATTGCATGCATAATATTTATGTACAAAGGTATATTTATTTATTTTCTAGGTCCTCTGAATGAAATTATTTAGTCACTGTGGTAGAAAAAAATCTATGATGTAGTCCATTAAAGTTTAAATAATTATGTCTCTCTAAATTAATTTATAGATTATTGCATGCTAGTGCTTATCATTATAATGATTTATTTGCCTATCTTTTTTGTTCTACAAGTACAAAAAAATAAAATCCTTTTGCATGGCATGATGAACGATAAATTAAACCTGACTGGTTTTTAACTTTCTTTTGTTGATTAATTTATGTAAAAAATTAGTATACAATTGTAAATGTACATGTAGCACAGTAAGTACTGTACAGTCAATTTGTTCTCAATACATGCATAGTACATGTATATCACTTTTGTATATTTATCATGGTTGTATGTAGTTATAATTTTCTTAAAATATATATAGTAAAAGATACAGTTTTTTAATGAGAAATAATCTATTTATGTTTTTTTGGTATTTCTGGTGACTTGAATTTATTATTAAGGTATCCGGACCACAAATGACCACGTGATTATTCAAAAATTCCCGGATGTTCCATACAACGCAATTGAAATGACCTCGGTAATTATCGGCAAACTTCGGAAATGCCAATATAACTAACTTATTTTTACAGACTCTGTATATAAGCAACAAACTGTGTTTCAACTTGAGAAAAATATATATACAAAATTCCAGCTTTAAATGGTTTGGTTCAGCAATTCACGGTCAAAAAGAGATACAATTTTCGATCATGATCTATTATGGTCCGGATACCTTAACTTTGTAACATCAGTATATTTGGTAACTTGTGTTTATTATTAACATCAGTCCCTATTTCCTAGGTCATGAAAAAAAGTAATTTAAGTATGCAGGTGATGCTTACTCAGAATTTTCACGGTACACTGTTTGGGGGGCCAAGTGGTCTAGGTAGTTCGTAATGACTACTAATGATCACTAGCCTGTCAACACTGAGGTTGTGAGTTTGAATCTCACCTGTAGCAGTGTGTGCTGGACTCCAATCTAAAATGACAAGGATTTCCAATTTTCGTACCGAAGGTCGTTGGTTTTTTCCAGGTACTTTGTTTTTCTCCACCAATAAAAACTGGTGGCCGCGAAATAGCCAAATGTGCTGAAAACGGCATAAAACCCCAAATAAACAAACGGTACATGTTTCCCAGATATACATATGTTGTATCATATGGTATTGTACATGTATGTCACAATGACGCATGTACCAATGCAAATGTAAACCAGTATATCATTATGCACAAAATGTATAAATGGATTTTTGTATCCATCTAGAAAAGAAAAAATATGCTTAAATATGTATATGTATATTGAAGAGAGTTTTGATTCACATGTGATCTATGTGAGGCTCAGGAAAATATCAGAGTATTGAAACTTTTGTTCATTTAAATTACATGGACAAAGTAAATGTATATAGAAAAAGAAAAAAATGTTCACTCCATCATTCCACTTTCAGAATCAAAAGACAGAATTTTTTTTTTTATAAAATGTAATTGTTAATGATCACTATTGATGACACTAGAAATGAAATATTTAGAACTTTGATATGACTCATTGTAATTTCATTGCAGGATCCAGCTGGAATATTTGACTTGGTTGAGGTGGTTGGAAATGGAACATACGGTCAAGTTTACAAGGTATTTAAGTGTTGAAAATATATTAAATTTTGATTTCAACCAGTTTGAAGTTTTAATCACATGGCACAAATTAGATGTCTGGGTTTTTGATTAACTTTTCTATGGCTCTTGTGTTTTCTGTATACATTCACCTTTCATCTCTTTGAAAAAATTCATTAAAAACATGTATTTTGGATATTTTTTAATAGCTGACGTGTTTTATATATACATTGTACATTTGTACCTTGAATACAGTATACACTTGTACAGTCACAGAGATCATTGTAACAAAGGCCCATCATGAAACTTTTAAGGGGCTAAACAGCTTGTACATCTATTTTTAAGTGAAAAGAAGAAGAAGTAAAAAAAAATAGTTTCCCCTAAATGTTGAATACATGTAATTAGAATGTGATGGTTTTTTTTATTGTTCTTAACTTGGATAGAACCACTTCTAGCATTTGAATGATTAAAAGGCAATGTTGACAAAAATTATCAGAATGCCATCCCAACAGTAACTGAAAAAATTTTCATAATTAATAATTGACTTGATAGTATTCAGTTAACAATTTTTTGTAAATAATATTTTTTCCCCATTTTCCCTTTTGAATTTTTTTTTTGACAGTTGATTTTCATATTATTTTAAAAGAAGTTGACTTAGGTACAGTAATAGGATGGGTTATATGTTGAGTAATATGGGACCACCTACCGTGAAATATGACACAAATATTAAAAGTTATTCATAAAGAATTATTTATTTACCTATACAGAGTTCTGTACTTTTGTTGAAAATTAAATAGTTAAATTTACAAACATCTGGTTTAGCCATAAATCACACAGAAATTTGAATAATTTTATTGATAGGTACATTGTAACTGTACATATTGAATATGGGTTACTTGGTACAAATGTACATTATCTGTTTACATGCATACACAGTGTTTCTCATGTGTAGATGTACATTTGGTCTGCATTGCTACATGTAAACAATGTTTTAACTTACATGTACATATACAGAGGTGTTACTCATTAGGGGTGTCTGATATACATGATTATGGCAAATTTCATTTGTAAATTTTGTGTTTGTTTGTATAAATGAAGTAATTCAACTTTAACATGTTGAAACTATTTATATTAATGGGGCATGTACTGTACACTTGTGTATAATCTACATTTACATGAAAACATTTGTGGATGTAAAATTTTTTGTTGATTTGATTTGATATATTGTAACTATCACTAAGTCGGCAAAGGAGTATATAGACAGATGTGATGTTTATAAAATGTAATTACAATTAATAGGGTATAAAGACATCAGTCAGAAATTAATTAATAAATTGATTTTTCAGTAGATTATATCTATATGGAATTATATATTTCATTAGCTAAAGTGTCCTGAGTGACAGAATGATCTCATTTGATATCTCACTTTGGACTATAGAGAGTATACTGTTTACATGTGATATATATGTAACTATGTACTATTAGGGTTCTAAAAAATAATACATTATTACAGGTGTATTGATTGATTAACAGTCAGTATGAAATTCATTGGACCATTTACTCTTTCCCAGCAGCCAGCTCTACTATTTTTTAAAGCACTGTTTATTAAGTTTTAGAGAAGATTTCTGGGGTATAGGTAGTGAATTATGTCATTCTGGATTTTTACAAGACAGATTTTTGAGATGGTTGATCAGGCTAAATGTATCTACATTGTATTTGTATTCCATTGTAAAAAGGGAAATTACAAAATTTTTGTATCAGCATACACGTATGTTATTTGAATTCTGATGAAATTTAAAAGGTACTATATACATGTATTAAGATAAACTGAGTGACCAACTGATCAGGTGTAATATCTAACAAGATAATACTTATACAGGTGATAGGTATATATAAATACTTGTCTGTCCAAAGGCAACTATTTATGTCTTCATTACTGTGTATGTCCTGTCAGTCTGGGTTATACCTGAGTTTTCTGTTGTACCTTAGCACTTGTGAAGGTTAACAACTTCGGTGATTGTTATATAATCTTAATTTGTTGCACCCGATACATTTTGATTAAAATCTTATGAATAATCTAATTAAACAAGAAAAGTTAATCCATATTGAAAGCTGAATTATGTCAGAACTGCAGTCAAATAGACGGTTAGATTTGTTTCACCAGAAAATCAAAAGTTTTTTTTACCAAAGCTGTACACACAGTCAGATATTATTCTAATATGATGTCCTATGTATCATCAAAGGATACATAACCCAATATATTCACTTCTAGCACATGCTTATAGAGGCGTTTATGTAAACACAAATTATTTGAACTTTAACAAGAAAAATTTTTTTTTTACACGTTTGTTTTTCTTTGCAAAGAAATCACAATACAATAGTTGTGTACAACAACAATTATGACAATGTTGTACACTTGAATACACATTTATGTAGGCAGCACCATCTTGATTTTTGAACGATATGATGCTTACTGCGAAAATCTGTGAAACATGTTTTATTCATTTTTCATTTTACTGTGCAAATGTTTATCTTGTGAAAAAAGTTTTATTCAAAATATGCTATTAAAAGTTCATTAATCACAAGAGAAATGTTGCAGCCAAAACAATACGCTCGATATAAAATATCCGAATATAAAGGCCCAGCCCATGTGTAAATGACTTTGACTCTATAACCACCATGAATTATTTTTTAAACATAAATTTATTTAATCATTTATTATTTGTATTTGAAAGATACAGTTTGACCTCAAAAATTTTATCAAAACATCAACAGATGAACGAGATCCATATACTGCACTTATTGCAACTTTTAATTTATAATTTATTTACTTGAAATGCAAAATTATACCCCGAAGGGTTGACAGCATTGGAATAACATAAATACAAGTAGAACGGAAATAAATATAACATTTTTAAAAACCACAGAAGTAGTACATTCATATCTTTTTGCAACAAAGAGTCTTAATTAGGAAATCCTTGTTGACATCATGTGTATTTATGTCTAGACGATTAATGTGTACCAGGTAGTTAATTAGTCAGTTAATTATGCAAGTTCAAGGTCATATAAATCTGCATGAATGAATTCTTAGTTCATACATGTATGTTGTGAAAAAGTTATCAAGATAATACACTTGCATGTCAAAAAACATCTACACAAAAATCTTTACACAAAGAAGCATTACATAATTTTTTAAAATTTCTGAATATTATACTGTAGAGTGGTTTTCATGGTTATTATGCCCTGCCACGAATGGTTTGGGCATATAGATTTACCCTTGTCCGTCTTTACGTACGTACGTGTCGTACATTCTACATGTATGTCCCGCTTCGGTTAAATTTTGTTTTTAGCTCCATTTCTCAGAAACTTATAGTAATATATCAATGATATTTCACTTCTACAGTCCTCTTGTATAGTACAACACAGTTCAGCAACACTTGGGTCGCTATGACCTACATTTCATGCTTCAGTGACTTTGGTTAAGTTTAGTTTATTTGGAACTAAGCATAGTGTATCAATGAAACTTCATCAGTGGATGTGCCTTGAGTAGTAATGAGCATTCATACATGATGACCTTCATTTTAGCCGGGGCATTTGTGTCTTACAGACAGTTTTTTTTTATTAGCTTATGTCATCACCTTGGCATCCACCATTATCCATCGTCCTTAAACTTTTCACATGTTGATCTTCTGTAACTAGTATATGGATTGTATGCAAACTTGGTAAGAATGTTCTATGGAAGAACCTCTACAAACGATCCATCATTGGTTCCAGTTGGATGAACAACATGGCTGCCAGGGGCCATCTTTGATTTTGATTGCCCAATTTTTAAAAATCTCCTCCTCTGAAACTTCATTGTGAGATGTTTTGAAACTTTGCAGGATTGATGACAGCAATACCCTCTACAAACGATCCACTTTTGGTTGAGGTTCATATGCCTAACTGATGGCTACGGCTGGATGAACAATCAAATGGCCTAATAAAAGCCAGGTGAGCAATACAAGCTCAGCTGAGCCTCTACTTTCTGTTCCTATTGAAGTCATAGAAGTTCAAACAAAAGTTTGACAAATATACAAATTTCCATAAACATACCAACAATTAATAAAAACAGTGAACACAACTGTAACACTGAAATTGTGCAACTAATTACACATGTTTATTTACTTAAAACTAAAAACATGTATTTTAAAAAATAATTAAGTGTGAAAAGTTACATGGTAATTAAATTACATGTGGTTTTTTGTCAGCTACATGCTTCCTTTAAGATTACCAATATATGTACCTATGTGGCCACTGGTATAAATAATTACATGTAGCTATATGTAAAGAAATTCCAATAAAATACAATGTAAAAACCATGGAACAAATGTGAAAAAGACCTTTAAAACAGGATATGTACACTGTAGAAGCCCAATCTGTATAACACATTCTTAATGGTCCTATATAAAAATGTGAAGAAATTCTAAATAGAACCACAAAATGAAAAATTGTTTTGGAGAATTTTATTTCCTGCCCCTTATATTGAAAACTAGAGATTCTCATAATAAGAATATCATGTCTGGCCTCTCATATATCACAGAGTCAAAGATCTTCGAATGCCAAGTCTAACCCTTACTTTTATCACAGAGATTCCTAGAATTAAAAATTCCAAATCCCGTATCACTTTTATAACTAACATTTCCAAGTCCTAACTTTCTTGTATCACAGAGATCCTTATACACATATACATGTAGCTGAAAACTGACATGTACTTTTGTTGTAAACATCATTATAATTACAATTGAACCCCGGTAAGTCCAGTAAGCCCAACCTTTTTTTTATCACAAACATCCTCATAATTAAGGACCCAGCACTATATCTATTCTTTCATCCCAGACATCTTTATGAATAAGAATTCTGTGTCCAACCTTCCTTTTTAACGCACAGATTGTTTTAGAGAAGAGTGCCAAGTGCAATCTTTCTGTTCTACCATAGATTCCTGTAATTAAGAATTCTAATCCCAACCCCCCTTTTATCACATAGCTTCTTATAACTTGAAATTCCTTGTCCAACCTCATTTATCGCTGAAATCCTTTAACTTAAGCATTGTAAGTGACTGTCGAGGAGTTTATTGGGGAAATATGAAAATGTTTTGACTTTATATGTACGGTAAATTGTTTTTACATCTTGCAAATTGTTTATTATTAAAACAACTGTAAAATCGTAAATATTGTGGCTTATTGTTCATTGCAGTGATTGAGGGCAGATACAATGAATATGTTAAATACATCTTCTGCAGTTTAGCAACCGATACACTACAAAATTTCAATGTTATCTAATGTAATTTCCAGATTTTAAATTAATCAAGCAATTAGCAGTATTTTAAAATTTTTCCCCAGACTATATGCAACATGATATTAATTGAAATAGAATGAGCATTTGTTAGCATATTGCAAACAGATGTAGGTATTGATCTGAGAAATTACATCATCTTAAGCATGTGGAGAGTTTGAATTAAGGTTCAAGACAGCATTTAGATTAACATTATAGGTTGGTAGGGTAAATATTTGTACAATAAAACTTGTATAAATTGGTCCTTCTAAAGACGGGATTCTTTTTATATCGGCCAATTCAGAAGTCCCTATTTGTCCCAATTGGTATGGAAATGTACATTATTTAAACCTTTGAAAACAGGCCGGCCCTTCTGCTTCAAAACCAAACGTCGGCTGGTATTTCTGAAGTTATTTAGTTAGAATCAAAGAAATTTTCCCTCACTAAACCACCTAAGTACTAGTTTACAGATAACAGTTACATAAACACTTAAGGTAATCTATTCAATTGGACACCTGGTAACTGCCATGTCAATATCAACTCAATAATAAGGTCAATATAACCTCCGTACATGAAGATTAGCAATTGTTGACAGATACATTTTCATATTCACAACATTTTTCTTCAACAAATATTAAAGTTTGTTATATGTCCTCGCAAAATAATTATAAATAAATAAAATCTGATGTTGTATTCTTAAATTTATGATTAAAATTATACACAGAATTGACAATAGTCACTGGAAAATTCCACAAAATGCAAAAAAATGCACATTAAGTGAAACGACTCTTGTCTGACGTTCAATATTTGCCACCCCTTAAAATCGACATTTTTCAGTTGTCTCATGGCCAGCCGGTTAGTTCACTGTTCATAAACATAGGAATATAGATACATACAGTTCTTACTGAAAAGTAAACTTTTTATAGGCATCAGATTGTTGATTCCACATTTTGTTAGACCTCTTTGTTCTCTGAACAGAGACCATGCTTTTTTGGAAATATTTTGCAATTTACCTCACTGTTTTGATGTCAAGTTTAGTCCTGTTTAGAGATACACTGTTCCTTAGTCAAAGTTTTTAAGTTTCTGTAAAGCGCATTTTACTTTTGTGACCTCATTTTCATGTTTCTGTTAAGTGTAGTACATGTATTTGTAAAGATTCTGTTTCTCTTCCCTTATACAGGCAATTACAAAGAATTACATTTATTTTGCTTCTCTGACAAGGTTTGCTGAAATTGACCTCATTTTTGACATAGTGCAAATCCATCTTATAGTATGGCAAATTGTGGAATCATTTTTTTAAACATTCAAGCAGTAATATTGGAAGTACATTGAGCCTTGAATGTTTAAGGATATACTAATGATTGATGTTGTAATACTTATGTCCCTTGATTAAAAGCCCCTTAGGATCCAATTTCACCCTAGTATCAAAACTGAGAAATCAAGGAAATTGTTATCTCTCCAGCATAACTGTTTGTACACGTGTCTCCAGATGTTGTATTATAACAATTTTCAGTTTTGCTGAAAGTGGTATAAAAGTGAAACATATTATTCTGACATATTTGTGTGTATCACTCATGAAAGGTAACTTCCTGTAGAAGTTTAGACATTGAAATGTGTGTCAAGTATAGGAGGAAGAAGATAAATATAAAATATGCTTCCTTTATTTACAAGTAATCAGAAGTACAATGGAATTAAAAATTGTACATGTATGTACATGTATACAATATATGGTCTTTATACTGGTAGAATGTGTTATTCAGTGTTCATGTAGTTAAATTGAATTAACAATTTACCTCAATATATAATCTTTCTTTAAATGGTGTAACCATGTTGACTACCGAAGTTGGGATATTTTGGTGGGTTTTGCTTAAAAGCATGGATGTTAAATTTTCATCTGTTAAACTTTCGCACTTTGTGTCAGTACTATGTTTAATTTTGGCACTTTCCAAAAAAAAAGATAAATCGATGCTTATAATGTTGTCACTACAAGATGTCATGGTTGACAATTGATAACTGTTGTTTTAAAGATTTTAATGAGATTAGAAAAATTCTTTTATGATTACATGTACAACAGTTTAGCTGAAACAAAATAAATATTGTATTTCAGAGTGTTTAATTTTGGCACATTAACAACAGGCGCCGAATAAACCAAAATATTACCACAGCCAAAATATCGCAATTTACAGTACGACCTACAATGTATATTGTAGGTACACATTATAGGACATTAGAAATTGCCTATGTAATTTGAAAAAAAATATTAACGCTTAAATCTTTATTATTGGTCATCCAAACAGTGTAATGATTACAAATAAAATATCTGACTGGGAGGCTATTGACTCTGGTTTGGATGATATAACCTGTATGGGCTGCAGGGGAAGGACTCGCTTGGGTGGTTGTAATGGTGTGAACTTACAGTTTATAGTGTTATTATCAGTATTTTTAATCAGAAAATCTATGAGAAAATCATTTAACACCTTCATTGCCTTAGAGAAGAAAGTTTGGGAAAAGTTATAACAATATTTCTAAAGAGGTTTTAATAACGTGTAAATAAGCCTGATTTTATTACAAAATTACAAGATCAGCAGACTTGCTACAAGTCATTCTCTAATGATTAATTAATATTTTCATATATCCATTCATATCATGTAGTGTCTATACTGATAACACTTCAATATTAACTGCTGTTTCATGATAATTGTAAATTTTAGGTTATTTAAGTGTTTTTTTCCTTGTTCATACATGTGAACATCCAGTCTGGAGATATAGATAAAGGATTCTCCTGACTAAAGTTTGATTTCTTAAAATAAAAAGTAAAATTTACTAAAGTCTCGTGATACAAAGCCTAAACTGCTGACCTAATTCACAGATCTGATAATTATCACAATTACTTGAGGTTTGTCACCTATATCCTAGCTGGCTAGGTCATCTTGTTCTGTATGTTTTGATTGAAAATTGATTCCACAGAAAGTAACAGTATACATTTTGTTCAGGTTCTTTATAATTGTTATGGTTGAGAAATCAGTCTGAATGAATCTAAAGATTTATAAATACATGTACATCTTGTCAATGGCTATTGAATTGAGATCAGTTGTTTCAAAGTAAAACTATGCCTTATTTTACAAAAGATATTTTTAAAGTGTTGAAGTAATATTAGACTGAGGTAAATGGCAGTAGAGAATTAAATGATCATAGGTATTTACATTTTTTTTACATTTACATGTTGTACATGTAGGTACATAGCACATTATGACATGTACCTTGCAAGAAGGGAGATAATATTCATTTGCATACAAATATATAGTTATGTCCCCTTATAAGTTTGTACAGGGAGATAACCTTATAAACGTTTCTCATTGACAGGTTTTTTCATTTACTGAGTCTTGCCTGGCAATCATAAAAATGTGTAAACATTGTCAAAAGTGACCTAAAATCCTGACTGCAAATACATGTAACATGGAATTAAAAACCCATCCAGCACCATATGTAAATATGAAAGTGACGTCGATACTGAAAACATCACCTGCTATTGGATGTTTTATTCTTTTTAAAAGCTTTAAATGATGGTATTTTTGTTTTTGGTATAATTACAGGGTCGTCACACAAAGACAGGTCAGTTGGCAGCCATTAAGGTTATGAATGTGAATGAGGTAAGATTTGGATATACCGAATGATGTTTTGTATTTTTTTTTCTGGGAGTAAATTTTTTTATATTAAAATACATGTAAAAAAACACAAGTATTTAGTATTTGTAGAAATACTTGCAGGTTTTTTATACATGGTCTTTAAGTTAATCATGTTACTAATATTAAACAAAAGAATTTGTTTTTATCATACAAAAAAGTGCAAGTATTTAAAATACACAGTTGTAATAAATATTTGTCATTGGAGTTTTTGTAATTATGATTGCTGGTCTATAAATTTCTTACGGTGGTAAATATAAATATCAATGAGACAACAATTGATTGAACATAGGATAAAATCGATTACATTTAGGGGACATTATATCAAAATCTGGATTACTTTTAAGTAAAATAAGCATGTATTGTTTATTGTCTTCAACCATTTCTAATGCTATGTCCATACAAAATGAGTTTATATTTAATGCACATTTCCTCTGTGTTAAATACAATCTGGTACTAAACGATGCGTCAACAGGAACAACCAAAAAATTTATTGTTAAACAGAAATATGCACTTAATGGGTTTAATTGTAAAGTGAAATTACACTTTTCAGAAATTCAAGATCATTTCCTTGTAATTGATTTATGTTTGGGATAATTGCTGATAAATGAAATAGGAAATAAAAGGTTAATTGACTGCAGAATTATATAATGAATAATGTTTAAATCAATGATTGTTGTATGAATGTTCACTGTAGTAGTTTGGTAACAGATTTAGGTTGTCATTTCATCATTTGTATAACATAATTATGCTTCCTTCACTCCCGAAAAATCACATAAAATTTGTACTGTCTGTCTATCAAAAACTTTGTCAACACTTTCTTCTATATTTTTCGCAACAATTCACCAAATTTGTCAGAATTACTAAAAAACATATCATATTAAACATATTTGATTTTAAGGATTCCCATTAGCCATAAAGTCGTCCATTTTTTCTTAAGGATATAATTTGCTATTTATCTACTTTTTTTTGTACGAATTTGATGTAAACATTTTTGGATTACTTAATTATTTCCGGAGGTTTTTAGGTTTCCACACCAAAACATTTATTTAAAGTCTTAAATAGTCAGTTTTACTGTTAGAGGTGTCAAAGTTATGGGAGAAGGGGTAGACAAGATACCAACTTTAGTTAATTTTAACTTTGGACATATTTAACAAACTATAAATATTGCTTTCTCCTATCATCCCATGTTTTTTTCTTTTACTCTTTCTTGTTACTACCGGTAGATGCTGAGCAGAAAATATGCTAACAAATGCTCAGATGCAGAAAATTCATAGTCTGAACTGTTGTTTAAAAGTTCAAAATTTTACTGTCTCTGCATAATACAAGATTTACATTTCAAGTGAAAAACTTAATATTTAACAAAGTTTTAGACATATGGTATAACTTTATTTGTACTACTTAACGTAGGAAATAAATACTTGTTTTACAAAAAATCATTTGTTTTATTTCAGGATGAAGAAGAAGAAATAAAGTTAGAAATAAATGTGTTAAAAAAAGTAAGATTTCTCATTATTGTATAAAATGTAACTGCATGACTTAATTACAAGTCAGAATGTCGGTTTCTTAGATATTTAATATATTCCTTTTCCACGAATAAAGGATGCAACCTGTTTGAATCAAACCTTGTGTAAACTGAAAACTTAGTTGAATTTTGTATCAAAATGTGTATGTTATGAAGCCGAATTTACCAAAATAGACCAAATAGCTGTCTTATTTAAACATAATATCTTGTCCTGATGGAGCTTAGATGAAGTATTGATGGATATATATGTATATCTGACCTTATTTCTTGCAGGTTCTGTTGTTTTCAGTTTTGAAATATTAAAAAAGACAGATTCTTAAGGCCACCTAAAATAAATTATCTTGTTCTCAGAAAATTGATATTACAAAAATGGCAAGGTTGGTAGAGAATTATTTTTTCCTGTCATAAGATGCAAGGGATATCCAGTTTAGCTGTTTCTTTTGGTGATGTACATGGGCCTGGGGAGAACACTGTTGTTTCCGGAAATCAAACATAAATTATTTAAGTGGGGCGTGAGTGTCTGAGAACTTGATATTTAAGTTTAGATGGCCTTAGATGAAATTGTTTTCAGGAATTGTTTTCAGATGTTACCCTGTTATATAAACAAATAACAAATAAGACTGTTTTTATTTTCAGTATTCTAATCACAGGAACATAGCAACATATTATGGAGCATTTATTAAGAAAAGTCCACCAGGCAAAGATGACCAGTTGTGGGTTTGTATTAGATTAACAGTATTGTCATATAAGTCTCCATTATATAATCTATCACATTCCAGAAATGTTCTCAAGGTATACAATAAAACATCCAGATTGGTCAGAATAATTGTTTTGCATATGAACAATGAAATTATACACAATTCTTTAGATTTTGAAATGACAAACTGGTATTTTTGGCCACTACTTGTGTTAGTGTTTACTAAATGCTGTTTAATATTTATTTTGAGTTACTGTAGTATTATATTTATTTGTGTTGAAAGAATAGAATGTTCAGTGAGTAATATGTTAACTTTTTAATACATTTTTTTTACATTACACACTACTCATCTCAACTGAATACATATCCTAATTTTATTTGTTGAAAGCCACCAGTCCCAATATTTAAAGACTGGAAATGATCACATTAAATAAGAATTTATATTACTTCTTAGATTTTGATGCATTGTAAATTTTTACTTTAACAGTTGGTTATGGAATTTTGTGGAGCTGGGTCTGTCACAGATTTAGTTAAAGGTAAAAAAGTTTATCAGATTATCGTCTGGTTTTTTAAAATGAAAAGGAATATCTACCAATACAAAATATTAACTTCAAAGGGAAACGCAATCCTGAGAAACAGATACAAAACAAAGCAAAATCATTGAAACTAAGAAGTGTAGACAAAAAGCATTGTAAAAATCACGAACCAAGAGTTGGATCAAAGTAGAACCTAGTTCATCATATAATTTTTATTTGTAAATAAAAGGATTTGGAGTATGCATTAATGAGATAACATTCTATTAAATTCACACGACAATGAATTGATAAAATTTAAACTAAGTATATTTGTCTTTCATTGAGCGCTTGCCCCAAACTAAATGCCTTTAAAAAAAAATTCTCAACAGTCTTGAAAGATACTTGATAAATTTTATTATGTTTTTTCTAGCTACAAAGGGTAACACATTAAGAGAAGAATGGATTGCTTACATTGCAAGAGAAATTCTCAGGGTAAGGTATTCAGTGTGTCACAAGAGCACATGATTTTTGTATTTTTGATTTTACAACAAGAACCCATAGTAGAAATGTAAGTTAAAGCATGGTTCAAGTGTCAAAGGTAACCTTTTGAAAACTGGTGGTTACAATAAGACTACCGATAATTTAATATGAAAAATTCTTTAAAGATGGTGGCCCAATTATACACTCTAATTTTCATTGAGGACCTCATTCATATGCATGAAATCATGTCAAAATAGATCGTCGTAGTCTTCATTGTTAATACAAACAAAATACACACATAAAATTGTAAAAAATAATGAAATCATTCACACTGTACACTCATTAATCACACTACTTGTAAAAGAATGAAATATTTCAGTATCTTGACACTTTTTTATATAAATTATGGCAGATCATTTAAAATTTGAACAGCAGAATACTGAAAAACTTTTTTGTAAAAATTTGTAGTATGTTTTGGTAAAAATAAATCATTATTTGAATTAGAGCACCTTTGAGTTGATTATAGTTGGTTTGAATGGCAAATAATCAGGTAAAAGTATGTTTAAAACTTTGTACATTAAAATCTATGAACTAACAGTACTTGGTACAAACTATGACTCATGCATAAAATTATATTTGAGGAATTTTCTATGAAAAACAAAGCTACGCAATTGAAAAATTGTAATGACTAAATGAGAGAATAGAACAAGACTAATTCATGAAGGTGTGATGGCATATTGCCAGATATTTTCTTTCTTTGTTTTATTTTCTTTAATTTCATCATTCCTGTGGGGATGCATGGCCTTATCATATCTGTTTTTTTTTCACCAGTAGGAATATTATGTATCAGGAGTAATATACTGATAAAATTAATTGTGTGGTTATCCAAAGATTCCCATCATATCAGATTATGTTTATTTTGATGTTTAAATTCAGGGTTTAGCACATCTGCACCAGAACAAAGTGATACACAGAGATATCAAAGGACAGAATGTATTATTAACAGATAATGCTGAAGTTAAACTAGGTAAGGATTTTAGGAAAATGTCAAGTGGAACCTTTTGTTATTTCTTGTGTTCAAATATTAAAGATATGACCGCAGTTCTTTGCATGCTAAGCTGTTGTATCCATTTCAGAATCAGTATTTGTTTTATACTTTTGATTATAAAGAAATATAATAATCCGAGAAAACTTCAGTACTAATTTTATATTTGAAAATGACTATACTGATATGGACAAACTACGGTAAATATTAAATCCTAACACCTAGGACCAAGTGAGGGCAAGTGGCTAATTCATTCCATACTATGTTTCTTGCTGTTAGTTGAAAAGTATTTTGCATAAATTTGTGTTCATGTTTGCATTCACATTTTTATGTAGCTATTGGTCCTTAGGGACGTAAAATGCTAAATAAAATTATGACTTGTGACTTATGATGATATCTAAGGGTCTTATACAGTGTATAATTTCAGTCCACTTAGGTTTAAATTAGTGAAATTAAAATGAGACTGTATTAAGAGTATTTTTTCGTCCTATTTTGTCAAGATAATGTTTAAGTATGTATTTATTTTTTTTTGAATTTAAGTCTTAACATAAAAAGATATTATAATAATCAATTTTAAACTATTTCAGTGGACTTTGGTGTCAGTGCACAGCTGGACAAAACCATAGGTAGAAGAAACACATTTATTGGTACTCCATATTGGTAATACATAACTTCTTTTCTAAAGTTTTGAAGGTTTTTGTTTAAAAACTGGTTAAGATATGTTTAATTTGAAACTTTAATTGTACGTGTGATTGTGCTGTGAATGTGGTATTAACAGAAAATAATTGTAGCATAGGAGAGGGATGTTCTTTGTAATAAAATATATATCATCAGCTCAGATGGCATTGCCGGTGTTTTTCATTGGAATTCTTATTGATTATATTGTTAAATGTAATGAAATAGATACTTTGTCTCTTGAACAAACAAGGGACTGATCAGAACACTTGTAGTTGCTGAATATCGGCAAAAGAATACAAAAGCGACAAAACAGTGGGAAAAGTCCATAAATTCAAAATCCAAGCAAAAGTCATGAGTATGGAACACAACAAACACCACAAGGATTTATGTATAACAAAACGAATGAAAAAATGAACTTATGAAAAAAAAAAGGAAATTTTTGTGAAATTACCAAGAAATTCAATAAAGATACCCATGGTGTACAATTTGAGGAACAAGAGGTTCATTCACCATAAATATGGATATTATTACATCCACTTATCATGCTTATTATTGCAAATCTTCAACAATCAACAATAGAATTATATAAATAAATGATATTTTTGGAAGTGTTGCAATCAGATTTTACAAGCAAAAATTAAAATGTTATGCTTTATGACTGCAAATTCACCCTGTCACATTTCTGGCTTTAACATAAAAGCATTTCATTAATTTCTGAATTAACAGTAAATTTTTGTATTGTTTTTTTTACAGGATGGCACCTGAAGTTATAGCCTGTGATGAAAATTCTGAAGCGACATATGATAATAGGGTAATACTAAGTGAAAGTTAAAAAAAAATGATCAAGCAATTCAAAGATATTTCAACACTTGCAAAAAAAATTTCAAAGTTAAGATCACTGTGACCAGCCTTTTCCCGTACTTATATTACTTCCAGTCTTTATTGAGTGTTTATTTCATCTTTCTAAACAATTTTGACCATTAGTCTTATTAAAAATTGTTGAAATATGAATGATTTTTGACAAATTTAAAGGAATAAATTTGAAATTATTAAATGACAATGTAATATAAAAATTACCCACGTAAATTTTCAATGAAGTCAAAGACCTCAAATGCTTGTTAATTTATTCTTTTTAGAGTGATTTATGGTCACTGGGGATAACTGCAATAGAAATGGCTGAGGGGAAGCCACGTAAGTAAAGAAATGTAAAAAATAGATAACAAGCTTAAGCAAGAGATTTAATTGTATAGGTACATGTTCAATGTGGTTAAACTTGGTTTATCTGATCAGTCTTAAAATATGTGGTCATTTGTGATAATTACAATAAAATTGGCTGAGGAAAAGCCACATAAGTCATAGTGTCGCAAAAACAGATAACCAGCAAGAAAATTTTAAAATTGCAAACAATGCATTCTTTACCAGCCTAGACCATATGTGGTAAATCAAAACACACAATAAAAAACTTGATGACGGCTGATTCATGAAAAAAAGACAAAACATTATTTGGAAAGCAGGACAAATTATGGTTGCTTCTACAATAAATTTAAGTATTATTATAATTTGAAAAGAATTGATTTGATGATGAGTTTTTTGTCATTAAAGCATCAATTATATATGTGGAAGGCAACAAGGAACAAGCGGTGTTAATAATGAAACTGTGAAGTTTGAATAAAAAGGCAATCTGTTTTGTTTTAAGCAATAAATGTTTTTAAAAGCCATTAGATATGCATACATGTATATACTCCATCTTCACGAATGAAAGCAATCTAAATATTGAATTGGTATTTGAGATAAGCTAATTTTAATTATTTACTTTTAATTTTTTTTCAAAGAACCAGGTACATGTATAATTTTTAGGTGTTGATATATTGTTTTTCCTTTGATTTTATTCCAGCACTCTGTGATATGCATCCAATGAGAGCCTTATTTTTAATTCCTAGAAACCCACCACCAAGATTAAAATCTTCAAAATGGTAAGTAAACTATAAACAGGAGTATAATCTAACAACTATAAAGAAATGCAAAGATTTTGTTCATAAATTGACGCAAAATCTTCCAGTTAGATAAAAAAAACCTTTGTTTTTGTCATTAGTTTTTCCTTTAACAATTGAGTACAACAATGTTAAAGGGTCAAAAAGTTTAAGAATTACTTTAAAATGCACAACGCTATCTGTGGAATTTTGATTCATTTAATAAACTTTATGCTCAATTTTGGTTTATTTAATAAACTTTATGCTCAATTTTGGTTCACTTCTGAACTATATTAGAAACTTTAGAATCAGAATTTATTCATATTCATTGTTGATTCACATTAGAAAGTATGTGGTCCGTATATTCACAATGGAAACTGTTTGTTCAGCTATAAATTCACATTAGAAGCTATATGCTTCAGTGATCCAAATTAGTTTTGTTTGTTTAGTTGGGATTTTACACCCTTATCAGCAAATTTGGCTATTTCGCGGTAGCCAGTTTTTATTGTGGATGAATCCAAAGAGAACCACGACCTTCGGTAGAAAATTGGCAATCCTTGTCAATTAAGATCAGAGTCGAACAAACCCTGCCACATGTGAGATTCGAACTCAGAGCCTCAGTTTTGACAAGCTAGTGATCAGTAGTAGTCGTTATGAACTACCTAGACCATGCGGCCACCGAGGCCCTTGATCCAAATTAGAAACTATTCTCTTTGTTGATTCACAGCACTGCTAAGTTTTATTTCACATAAGAAACTATATGCTTGATTCATATAAGAAATCTTATGTTGAGTTTTGATTCAGAACATTTTTATTTGTTATATTTCAGGTCTTCAAGGTTTCAAAATTTTGTAGAAACATGTTTAATAAAAGATTATACTCAGAGACCTAACACAGAAAATTTATTAAGACATCCTTACATTAAAGATCAGCCAACAGAGAGACAAGTCAGAATACAACTTAAAGATCATATAGATCGACATAAAAAGAACAGAAGAGGTATCATACAAGTTCTTTTTATTTTATCTTTATTACATGAATTTGTTTGAATCTTTGGACTATCGGTTTCATTTAAATATATCTTCAGTCTTGGTTGTGAATTAAGGTTTCTCCTATTCTTGACGTGTTTAATTGGTGGGATAAAAGTACATAATATTTTTAACCACTTCCGGGTGATTAGCGGTAAATTTCTGCATGGGAATTCCTGCCGTTTTTTTTTTTTACGTTTATTGGAAAGATAAACTAGAGAAGTTCCTAAATGATGTTCATGTAATCAAATTGCATAGCAACGGCATTTTCTTGCGACTTCTGTCGAAAATCATAGAAGAAACAGATTCTCCTTCAATTGACTCGTGAGTTATAGAATTTCTCCACCTTCGATAGTTCCATTTTAGATTTTAATGACCTTGCTGAAGCTCACATGTCGAAAATAAAAAATTTAACTATCTCAGGTTGAGACATTCCATAACTCACTTGTACCTGAAGGAGAATCTATATTTAGTTTACTTCCAATTGTTACAGAATGCTAAGTATTTGATAAATGGCCATGAAACGGATGTTTAAAATCTTGAAAACTTACAATTATTTTCTCTATGCATAGCTCTGTCCTTAGAATAATTTTGGGTTCTACTTTTTTTGGTCATTTGGAAATTAAAATCTGCTCTCAAATGCTATGGTTTATTGTTTTGGTCTTGAGCACTAATGATATGTAAATTGTTGAAATATGTACATGTAGTGCATCATATTTGGTATCATAGAGTATGTATTTCATTCTAAAACTCTGCCTCTGTGTTAGATGAGGTGCCTATATAGAATAAGACAAAAACAAAGAAACTGAAATTGTGATATAACCACAAAAATGAAAGGTAAATATGTGTGTCCAAAAGCTGAAAAACATTAAAAAGTAAAAATAATTAAGGATATAAAAGATGGAAACTAAAGTAGAATAACATTTTATTAACAGCAGATGACCATGACACAGAATATGAATATGAAGGTAGTGATAATGAGGAGGAAGAGGACAATACAACACCTGGAGAACCTAGGTACTGTACACTTTATATAAATGCAGTAAGTCTTGTTGTTGAAGGGGGAGGGATGGGGTGGCTAATAAGAAGTAATTAGAGGAATATTGAACCAAATGTTCATTGAAAAGACGTTAACAGAAATCCATAAATAAAGAAAAATTCTTATTTAGAAACAGAAACTAAAATCATGTTATAACCACCCAAATACAAGGTTAAAATCATTATAAATAAAATGTAAAATACATAAAAAAATAAGGACTTAACTCAATACTAGGATCTCAGAAGCAATTTGTTGGTGTACTTATAATAAAACATGAAAAAAGCAAATCTTTCAGACAATAAACGTATGATGGCATCCCATCTTTGATGAAGTCTTTGAAAGGCCTTCTTTAATAAGTGCGAAAAAAAAAAATCTTAAATGGCCTCAAATGTTGAATATGTGGTACTTATACTTTCGTTTTATTGATACATTGAGTTTGAAACATTGCATTTTTTTGGACAAAAAAAAATTCGATAGACAACCAGAAATTAAGAATGAACAATATAAAGCAAATAGAATAGGATGAATGTTTATGATTTGAAAATAAGGTATAGGTTTTTACTTTCTGATTGCAGTTCAATATTACAAATACCTGGAGAGTCTACATTAAAAAGGAATTTCCAGTTAATACAACAAAGAGAGGGTCAGCCAGGTGTCAAACCTTCTGCCCCACCTCAACAAGCTCAAAACCAACAACACAGAGGTCAGAGGCCACATCAAGGTCACCATAGAGATCAACATAGAGACCATGGTGGAAACAGACCAGCATCATCACACCAGGGATGGTCTGTAGCTAGTCAATTCCAAGCTCAACCTGTTCATCAGCATAAACAGCCCCAGAAACAAGGCTCTAGGCAATCACAGATAACAGGTTTGTTTAATTCCACCATTTATTTTTTAAATGTTTTTTTTATATTTTTTGTTGTTTGTTTAGAGTTGATGGATTATTATATTGTTATTGACCCTCATACATCAGATAATTTGTTTTTCTTTGCACAAGTTTCCTTATAAAATTTCCTGTTATGATATTATTCAGTACTAAATATGAATTTAAACATTACAACGAGACATTATACGATTTCCTCAAAAGTTGACCTTTTTTTAGCTCACCTGGCTATGGCCAGGGTGAGCTTTTGCCATCACTTTGCATCCGTCGTCCGTCCGTCGTCCGTCCGTCCGTCGTCCGTCCGTCGTTAGCTTTTCATTCAAACATCTTCTCCTCAGAAACCATTTGGCCAATTCCAACCAAACTTTGCATGAGTGGTGTATGGAAGGTCCTCAACAAAATTTCCTCATTTAGTTCTGATTGGTCAAGAAACATGGCCACCAGAGGCAATTCTTGTTTCTGATTGGCTGATTTTCAAAAATCTTCTCCTCTGAAACCACTGGGCCGATTGGTTTGAAACTTAATAGGAATGATCTATGACATGTCCTCTACAAACGATCCTCAATTTATTTTGATCTGACATAAAACATGGCCGTCGTGGCTAAAAATAGAATATAGGGGTGCATGTGTTGTTTTTGGCTTATAACTTAAAAACCGTTACAGATATCAAAAATCTGACATGGTGCAAAATTGATCACCCTGACAAGATCTACCTACCCTGAAATTTTGAAGGAAATCCCAAAACCCATTTAGGAGTTATTGCCCTTTTTTCGTCAAATTTTCAAAATTTAACATTTTTCGTCATTTATCTCCAAAACTATTTGAGATAGAAGTGAAATGTAAATCTGAAAAATATTTGCCATGTTGAGGTCTACCTACCCTGAAATTTTAAAGGAAATCCCAAAACCCATTTCGGAGTTATTGCCCTTTTTTGTCAAATAAATTTTCCCTGAACAATTGAACCAATTGCAACAAACTTGGTCAAATAGTTGATTAATTGTCCAATGAAAACCAGACTCCAGGTGAGCCTCTAGTTTAATTCATGGTTCCACTATCAGAAGAAAAAATAAATATGTGTAAACGTGTTCAATTGTAAATCAACAGCTCACGAATCTAAATAACACAAAAACTGTAACCAATGGACTGTAACCAGGTTTTATATAACGAAAAATCATATTTTTAATTCAAAATAAAAAATGCCTGCCTTTGATTCTGTTGTTTGAATGATTTATAGATTCTTTTAGTGATTTGTTCAGATCTGTCATTTTGGAGATTAATTTGTGGTCTTATTGTTCAATTGTTTAATCGAAAGCTTGTCTGGCACATATAAACAAATATAAAGCAATTATATTGAAAAAAAGAGACTAAATCATTTTCTGTAGATTAAAGTGTAATATTCTGAATGAAATTCAGTCTTCCTGAAACTTTGTCTTTAATGTTGCATTCTAGAAATATACATGCTTTTATTTATTTGTTTGTTTTTCTGTAAAATTTTAGGGCGTTATATAGGTAATTTCTAGGTTTCTTAAAACAGAACTAAATTGAGTGACAGCTTCTTATCTTTAACATCCTATCAATTTTATTTCTGATTGAATTAACATCTGAACAGTCTTAAAGGAAAACTTTCACTTTTGTTGACTGGTGCATGGAAGTATAGCATTGTTGTGTGATTTAGTGTAGATATCTTGTATATTGAATGTTGCTTTTGATATTTTTTGTACTCTTTTAATTTATCATTATGATACTGTATGAGATATATCTGTTGAAGAAGAAATATAAACAGAGGTGTTACATATGGATTATCAGTTTTCCTGCAGATTAATAAAAAAATATCAGTCGTGAGTCATAATATGAAGCATTTTTTGGCAAGAGAGCATAGTGAATGAGCAAAGAGGCTTTATATTGTGATGAGTGGCTGATATTTTTTACTATATATATCTGCAGAGAACCTGGTAATATGTTATCGTATTCTTATGATTTCATAAAGTTTTTCTACATTTTCAAGTCCTAATAACATCAGGTCAAATCTTGATAAAATTGGGTCAGAACATTCTGACGATGATGATTACCTCGGGTGATCTGCCATTAACGTTTGTGACATAAGAACAGGCCGTTTTTTTCTACAGAATTCTGCTGGGTGAGACAGGGTTCCCACAGGACCTGGAAAACGGGAAAAGACCTGGAGTTCCATTTCGAATTTTCCAGGCCTTGAAAAGTCCTTCAAATTCGGAAAAATCGCCAAAATCCGGGGAAAAAAACGGGATTTTACCGGATTTGCTTTTTTTTTCGTTAATCATCATTTCGCTCCTCTTCACATTGTTACTGTGACCATGCAGAAATCATTATTTGATTGCCTTACTGTTGCTTTATAAAGGGTAACACAAAAGGCAATTTCGCATTGAATTCGGCTACTTCTCCTGTATGTAATCTTTTGAGCGTTTTAAGTAACAGTATCTTGTAAGCATGTTTTGTTTAATGTTTAAAACCGACAAAATGTTGGGATATTTGACCACAAAAGTGGCCTTGAAAATCAAGAGAAAGCACTGGAAAACACCTTGAAATGTCCTTGAATTTGAGATGATTATTTTTGTGGGACCCTGGGTGAGATAGGCATAGGGAAATATGATAAATGTATATGCATTCTCTATGTTCATTTCCAACTCTGCTGCAAAACCTGTGTGATAAGGGAAAATTAATAAAACATGCAAAATACTGGGCTGCATGTATTTCACTTGTATGAAATACAATGTATCATTTTAGAATTGACCAATTCGCGAAGTCAAGAAAACAAAATTTGGAAAAATAACAAGTTAGAAATTAGTTATTAAAAAAGAAAGTGCTAGATTTTTAAGTTTCTTTTCTGTCAAAATGACTCGTATAAACTGTAGCCTTAGTTCAAATTTTGCTGCATGCTAGACTATTCTCTTATCTCTCAGAAATGTAAGACAAAACATCCCTGAATGTACTGCAATTGAAATATTTCTTTTACACACTTTACTGTTACATTAGAAGTCTGTATCATAAAATTTGAATTTCTTGCTGCTTGAGTATTTGTATTGATGTATTTTTAATTTCTGCAATTTCTGGTGTACATAGCTAATTGTGTATAATTATGTTTTGAGATCTTCAGAACTGAATTTTGTCCACTTGATGACCTATATGTTTGATAATTTATTTCTGTCAATGAATATGCCATTGAATGATCAATACTTAAAAGGGAATTTAAATCATTAAGTTACCAAAAAATAAAAAAATAAAAATTGATACTAGAAACACTAATTTATAAAAAAAAAAAGAATAAAAAAAGAAAGAGTGTAAACATTGTACTATGTGGAAGAATTGATTTCTGGGATTTTAAAAATAATTATTAAACCAGTGTTGCTGTTACTACTGGTTCTAATATCCAAACTTTACCTTGTAGAAGAGGAAGAGGAGGAAATTGAGGAACCAGAAACAGGTTACCTCCCTTGCTTTTGTTTTTTTGCTGTGTTGCACATTGATCAACTTTATCCAGAATTTTCATTGTCTTATTCTTCTTATACATGTATATTCATGTAGCAGTTAGTTGAAGTTATTTGATATGTATTTGAAAAAAAATTATTCAAAATTTATCTGTGAGTTTGGAATTAGATTTTCATATTCAAATTTTTATATCTGATTATTTAAGGCAGTGAAAATTGAGGTATTTCATGAAATTTAGCATGATATAGAAATTTAAAGTTGATCATAGAAAAAATTTACTCGGATTTTGATTAATATATTGTCTATTGATTCACATGAAAGTTTGTGTGTTTAAATTGTGGAAATCCTTAAGATTAGATATAGATCAGTATATTTCTTTTTGATTGTTGGAATCTAATGAGACAGTTACATTAAATATGGACGAACGATTATGATATTTTTTGCTGTGTTATAAATGATATCATGAAACATTGGAATATTTATCTGGATAAATTATCTCAGTATAATAGCCTCAAACACCTTCAAGAGGTGCAAGAAATAATGGACATCCAGTGGCAAAATCTTACCCAAGAATGTCTGAGATTTCCATATCTTGCAAATTTGATTGTGTTTGATGATTTTTTATGCAAAGCTTTGCTTTGCGTTATAGCTATCGGTCTTCTGACCCAAATGCGCTTTTCACTACGATGACATCTTGCTGTAAAAGTTTTAAAACATCTAAATCTAATGAGTTTGTTTATAGATAACGGCAGTGTCTTTAGCAGACGATATTTTACAGATGTATTACTATACATTGTACGATTTCACTGTATGTGAAATAATTGCTCACTTGATGTATTGTTCAATTGCAATTTCTCACTGAAAGCATTGGCTTACGAAAAAGCTTTGCGTTTTCTTACTTTCAGGCTTTTATTTTCTAACCTATCAAACATTCAAATGGACTCAAACACATTAATAGGGCATGTACAATACTATGTTGTACTCAGGAGATTCGTTAGACTGCAGGAGATTTGTTAGACTGTAATAACACAGTCCATAGTAACCAAGTGATATTTAAATAAAAATCAGATGAAAATTACAGGTCAAATGGTAATCAAAGAAAGTGACTACAGAAATAGTAGAAGGATAGATACATACAGGTCTTACGGAAAAGTAAACTTGTTTGTGTGACATTTTTAGCTCACCTGGCTATTGCCAGGGTGAGCTTTTGCCATCACTTGGCATCCGTCGTCCGTCCGTCGTCCGGCGTCCGTCGTCCGTCGTCCGTCCGTCGTTAGCTTTTCATTCAAACATCTTCTCCTCAGAAACCATTTGGCAAATTCCAACCAAATTTTGCATGAGTGGTGTATGGAAGGTCCTCAACAAAGTTTCCTCATTTAGTTCTGATTGGTCAAGAAACATGGCCACCAGAGGCAATTCTTGTTTCTGATTGGCTGATTTTCAAAAATCTTCTCCTCTGAAACCGCTGGGCCGATTGGTTTGAAACTTCATAGGAATGATCTATGACATGTCCTCTACAAACGTTCCTCAATTTATTTTGATCTGACATAAAACATGGCTGTCGTAGCTAAAAATAGAATATAGGGGTGCGTTTGTTGTTTTTGGCTTATAACTTAAAAATCGTTACAGATATCAAAAATCTGACATTGGGTAAAATTGATCAGCATGACAAGATCTACCTACCCTGAAATTTTGAAGGAAATCCCAAAACCCATTTAGGAGTTATTGCCCTTTTTTTGTCAAATTTTCAAAATTTAACATTTTTTGCCATTTATCTCCAAAACTATTTGAGATAGAAGTGAAATGTTAATTTGAAAAATGTTTGCCATGTTGAGGTCTACATACCCTGAAATTTTAAAGGAAATCCCAAAACCCATTTAGGAGTTATTGCCCTTTTTTCGTCAAATTTTCAAAATTTAACATTTTTCGTCATTTATCTCCAAAACTATTTGAGATAGAAGTGAAATGTAAATTTGAAAAATGTTTGCCATGTTGAGGTCTACATACCCTGAAATTTTAAAGGAAATCCCAAAACCCATTTAGGAGTTATTGCCGTTTTTTGTCAAATAAATTTTCCCTGAACAATTGAACCAATTGCAACAAACTTGGTCAAATAGTTGATTAATTGTCCAATGAAAACCAGACTCCAGGTGAGCAATACAGGCTCTGGTGAGCCTCTTGTTTTCTTGCGTTGTTTTACAACCAGCTGATAAGACATACAGAAGTTATCATCTTTACTTTTAAATTAATTTGAAAAGTCGTTGAATTTAAAAAAAAAAAAAATTCCCTGATAGAATGTATCAATCTTACAGAAATAATTTCAGATGTTTTTTTAAGGCTGAAGATATCAGTCCTATATTGCTGATATATATTTGTGAACTGATTCAAAAGTTATTTATAATTATTCCCCTTTGTGTAAATATGGTAAAGGGAGATAATTAATTGGTAGCCTTAAGTTTTAGATTACTATGTTAGTAATAGATTTGTAATCTAGAGAATATAGTTGGTGCATGAATGCTTATTTTATATTTATTGTTTTTAGCTAACCTGGCCAAAGGCCATGTGAGCTTTTATCATGGCTTGGCGTCCATTCGCCCGTTGTCCGTCCGTCTGTTAACTTTTCACATTTTAATCTTCTCCTCTGAAACCACTGAAATCCAAATGGAATTAAACTTGGCAGGAAGCATCTATGTTAGGTCCTTTATAAAGTTTGCTCATTTCATCCCGATCGTACAACAAACATGTTGTTTCTGATTGGCTGAGTTTTCAAAAATCTTCTCCTCTGAAACTGCATGGCCAAATGCAACAAAACTTGACAGGAAGGATATATGAGGGGTCCTTTATAAAATTTCTTCATTTCATTACGATCAGACTACAAATATGGTCGCAGTGGACACTTCTTGTTTTTGATTGGCTGATATAAAAAAATCTTCTCCTCTGAAATCGCTTGGCCAAATGGAACGAAATTTGACAGGAAGCATCTATTGGAGGTTCTTTACAAAGTTTCCTAATTCCCGATTTGGCAACAAACATGGCCACCATGGGAAATCCTTGTATCTCATTGGTTGATTAAAATTAATTTTTTTCTCTTGAACTAATGGGCCAAATGTAATGAAACTTGACAGGAAGCATCAATACGAGGTCCTTTTCAAATTTCCTCATTTTGTCCCGATCGGACTACAAATATGGCCACCATGGACAGTTCTTGTTTCTGATCAGTTGATTTGAAAAAAATTTCTCTGAAACTGCTTGGCCAAATAGAGTTTGCCAAACTATGGTATATAACAAAAATCTACAGAACTGCAGAATTGCTTGAAACCAAACATGGTCTGAATATTCGTCATTAGGTGCTGACCAAGTGTTGTTACTTTGGTCCCAATCCTTCATTCAAGATTGCCACCAGCAGAGGACTTACGTTAACATAAGGCCCTATGGGAATTACATGCAAAAATCTTCTGGAGAACCACCCAGTTTTAGAATATGCTGACCTGTAAGTAGAAGGACCTTGATGAAGAAAACTTACCACACTTCATAATGATAGGGAGAAGTGTCTTCTCTCTGAGGTACATCAATAAAAACAGCTTTCATGCCAGGTGAGCGATACAGGCTCAGCCCTCTGAGCCTCTTGTTAAATAATGTAACCATACTGCTATTACATAAACAGAATTGATACAAGGTTTTTGTTTCTATTTATATATAGTTAAAGCATATAGAATATAGAGAAATTTGTTTGTATGGATATCTTTAGTTGAAAAGCTCTTGAATTTACTTGTGTTAAATTTTCATACACAGTTTAATGATGATATATATACAGCATGATGTAATATATATAAATATTTATCTGTTTGATATGGAATATATTTTTAAATTTTTTGTTTATCTGAAGTAGAAAGAATTCAGATTTAAAGAGCACTGTTTCAAGATTGAATTTAATTTTCAGATCAACGGCCAATGAGTGCTGGTCAGAAACCTCAAGGTCAAGGTGACCCAAGAAATGCAATGTATAGAGGCAATGTCAAAAAACCAGAAGTATGTTAATAATGTTTTACAATATATTTAGTAGTTATTTCTTAGATTTTTTAATACAGACACTTATAATTAGCTGGAACCTGTATCGCATACCATGTTTTAATGTCTCCAGCTGAAATATATAAAGTGAACAATACATATCAAAAGCCTTATCACATGCCGTATCAACATATCAACTCTCGACCAATATCAGCCCTTGGACCTTAGGCCCTCTGGCTTATATTGGTTGCTTGGGATCATACGGCATACGATACAGATTTTACCATGTGTTATTCTCAGATACCGTCTGGCCAATTTACCTGCGGTAGTTTGATTGATTATTCTTGCTTCAAGAATTGATATATTAAACCTGAAGTAATTTTTATGGTAACTCCATAGCTCAGTTAAATAGATTTGTTATTATTGACCTTAGTTGATCACTATCATGTCCATTTTGTCTTGGTGAATTTTAAAAGAATTTGATACTAATTGAAAACTATTTATAATGGTCGAAGGTTCTCTGTTAACTGGATTTTTTCCACTTAAAAATTTAATTAGTCGAAATATCTCTGACTGTCAATGACAAACAGACTCACTTTTGGTTTGCTTTATTAGGGTTTTAAGCCAGTTTTAGGTCAGTTGGATATATTACGGCTGCCAGTTTTTAATAGTGAAAAAAAGCCAAGAGTGCCACCAAGCTTTAGTAGGAAAACTGGTAACCCACTTAAGACACTTTAAAACTTGAGTTGGACAAAATATCTCTGATAATGGCATTTATAAACAAACCAGTTTCAGATAAAATAGCTTTATCAGGGTTTTATGTCACTGTCACTCAATTGATGGAACAGTTGACCTTCTGGAAATCCGTTTTTTTCCGTTATAAAAAGGAATTCCTCATTTTGCAATCCAGATTTGTCTGTTATGGTTTCTTTATAATACATAGCAATATGGCTACTGGTACATCATTTCCGGTTTTTTTTTTCTTGGCTGGGAAAATCATCTCTATTGTCAATATCGATTGTAGTCTCTCACACACAAATAAAATTCAAACCTTAATGTTGACAGGCCAAGGATTTTAGTTGTTATGAAGAACCATAAAATCTACTCAGTAAATGAGCCCCCCAGACATATTTGTATATGTTTATTCAGTATATTTTTGTTTTCCTTCAGTGTATATTTTGTTATTCATTATTTTTACATCTTTCTTTTAAGGATTTAGATGTTTTGGCTGCCCATCTTAATGAACTTGGTGCTGAAGACAAGCCAACCACAACAGTTATAATTGAGGATGACAAGTCAGATGAAGAGGATGAAGAAGAAGTTGTTAACCGTGACGGCACACTGTTGGCATCAGAACCTGCTAGACCCTTGTAAGTACTGGGTAGTTACTGGTAGTCAACTCTTGGCTTGGAAGTGTTTGTTGATAGTAAAATCATTTTGATCGAAGCATTCATTACCAGCTGTGTGAAAAAGGTCAAAGCACCAATTTTAGGAGTGGATTAGGAGTTGATTTGAATTTAGAAAGGAAGAGGGTTTGCCACTGAACTTATGACATGGTCAATCAAATTCAGTGAGCCTTTATGTTGCAGCTTCCAGACCAGGAATTTTCTTACTGTTCTTCGTGTTGAGATGGTTATACATTTGTATACTACTTATCTGCTATACACGAATTTCCATCAAAATTTAAAATGGAAGTTTAAATAATTGGGATGTTCACAGTGCCACATTTTCTGATTAAATAGAAATATGAGTATGTTAATAGAAACCCTTTCTGACAAATGGCTAACAGACATATGGACTATTGATCATGTATATTTTTTCCCTTGCAGACCAGCAGGAAGTTACGGTAAAGAGACATTAGATACCCTTTCGTCAATGGTGGTTGATGGTATGTATATAATTTTATTTCGTTTCTTACATTTGCTGAAGGATTTTTATAATTTATAAGGTTTCTGATAAAATCGGGGAATGGTAGGGACAAGAACGCAGAAATTCGAATTTTATTATTGATAATAATTCAAAAATTTTCATACATGTATATACTAATATCAGTATAGACATAAACTAGATACTTGAAACTGTGGTGAGAGGGTCTAAGAAACTAGAGTACAATTGTTTTCCAATACAGTAATAAAATATAGCTTCTGTTGTATCAGTAAAATAATGGTATGCATGTGGAAGCTGTACATCTTCCATTGTGATTTCAGTTTTTAGTTTCAAAAGTTAAAAATCACTGTAATTTGACTTTCTTACATTAAACCGAGAGAATCAGATTCTACAACAGTGTTGTTAGATTCGAATTTAATACATCGCTAACAATACAAACTTATTGTTGATTATAGACAACACTCTGCAATCTATGATAATACATGATGGTAAGTATGTTGTACGTCAGGCAGTAACACTGGTTCTGAATGTTCATTTGCTTCTGACTGGGCCCAGGACATACAAAGTCAGTGTGTTTATTCCTGTAGAATTTTACTTGAAAGGGGGCATGTTGGGGAAGTCTCAGAAGTCAATTGCTGTTGGCAGCCGACCCTATTCTACTGCTTATGATTGGCATACAAACACAGTTTACCTGTATTTCCTGTGAGAAATAAATGCCTGTTTGTTTCAAACTTTTGAAAGTGTCGCTATCATTAAGTCTTACATATTTTAGTGGTGAGTAAATTGAGATCAAAGTAAAGTATGTAATAAGAATGAATATACATCAGTCTCCATGTTCAGTCTAATTAAATGTTGTCCCTAAGATGCACATCCCTTATCTATTCATTTTCAACAGTAAAAGTAAACTAGTTATAGCAGTTTTGTTTTATTGTCTTTTGATGTGTCCACATGTTAAAATTCGATACCACTCTTTTTTCATTTATATATAAAACATTAATTCCATTTCTCCTGGATTTGGTTTTGTTTTGCAAAGCATCGATCAAAACATTGTTAATCTTCATAAATTAATAATCCATCCTATGAAGGCATCCTGGTCATGACGGTAAATTATATTAATAAATTATAAGATTAATATATAACCCTAACCAAACGTTTAATGATGGAATCATGTCAAGTTGAAACACTGTATGTTGTTTGTATGCGGAGTCGATGAAAATAATGATAGGTATATTTTGCAGATAACTACAGAGGTTGTTGCCATTACATTTTATGGAACATTTAGAAGAATCACGTGGTCATTTACTTTATTGTCTGATATGATCAATCTCATGAAAAAAAAACAATTGTAAACGTTTCGATCGCATATTAGGGTTGTTACAGTTACATTACAATTACCAAATAAATTTAAAGATTTTAATAAAAAAGATTTTAATTGCAATTATCTGGCAAGTTTCTATTTAAGTCTTCGAGAAACATGGCAAGCCCAAACTATACATCTATTGTCATTAACCAACTTTTATCAATTTCCTTTTTCCTAATCCCTTTTTGTGTCGCCTGCGGAACGCATGGTCGACACATAGGAATCACTATCTGTTGTCTTGCGTCTTGTGTCTTGCGTCATCACACTTTTCTTCTATTCTCAACTACTCGTAATCTGCTCAAAGGAATTTGATGAAACTTTCTCTGTGCATTAACCTTTATGCAAAGGTGTGCATATATATTTCATTTTTAGAAAATTTAAAAAATGTTTTTGAAAAAAATTGACATTAAAAGTTGACATTTTTTAAAAAAGGGGAGGTGGGGGGAGAGAGGCAGGCAACACATGTCTTCCTTAGAAGACTCACACATTTTTATCAATATACATATTCCCTGAAATTTTATATTTTCCAGATAGTGACCATCATTTCTCTAGAAAAAAAAAACCTTGAACAATATTGAAATAAAATTTAAAGAATGAAATATTTCTAGTGATGGTACCAGTTTTACTGCCTGATGTCGTAGTGTGTGACAATTATGACTAGAATGTTGTTCAATTATTCTGCCTTTTCATGTGTTCAGTATTTATATCTGTGTCTTGTGTTCAAATTTTACAAGGTCATTTAAAGCAAATTTTTACCAATTTTGCTCATTTTTTCCCCAATGTTCTTATTTATTTTTCATTATTTGTTTTTACACTGAAGTCAATATATATTTTATATAATTTCAAAATGATGATTTTGTTCAAATTTTAAAAAAAAATAAAGCATGTAATTTTTACTTCACCAGACATATGCAATAAAATGATTCACATATTATTTTATCATGTAATATGCATGTTGATATAAAATTTAAATATTTAAAATAGTAAAAAGTATTTTTTGCATAATTTTAAATAGCTTCCATAATCAGTAGTATTTTTTGACATATTTTAAATATTATTAAAATATTAGTATTAAATTATGTTTTTTTTTCTTGCTATGGTCAAAATAGAAGCTCTATTAAAAAAAAAGAATACTATATGGCATTTTTCATATCAAATCCTTTATTAGCCTTAGGTCATAATATCAGCCCAAGAGCTACTAGGCTCAAGGGATGATAAATGACTGAGGGCTGATAAAAGTATCTGATATGAAAAATGGCATATAATTATCTTTTTATCATATACTTTAAACTGTAATCACTTTTTTATTTGTATTTGCCTTGTGGGTGTTTATTAAGCTGATGGCGAATTTCAATATTTTGATATCTGTATTTATCTTATTTTTTATTTTTTTAAGTATAATACTATGTAGTATTTTCCTACTGTTAATGTTGTGAATTGTTGGCTCATTTGGTTGTCACCCTCAAATGACATTAAATTTATACATTCGGTTACCTAGCTTATTGAGATAAAACATTAATGGATTTTTATCGTTTTGTGATATGGCGAAAAAAATTGCAGATGAAAAACTATGATATTAAAAAAACTTTACTGGCATTTCATCTGGTTGTAAGATATTTCAAACTTTATTCAAAGTTCATATATATATATATAAGTCAAAGTACTTGCCATTATGGGTTTAAATTACCTTGGATATTAGGATGTCATCAGCCTCTGATTACATTAACTAGAAATTGAGCAATTATCCTTATAAAATCTATTGTCAAATTGAATTTAACAATTGAAATGATGTTTGTGTTATGTCATATCTGTGTTTGTCTGAAGTTCTGCACCGATGTCCAAGCTTACACTTGCTGAAGATGGCTAATATCAACCCATACTTGCAACAATATGATTGTTATTTCTTTACCTCTAAAAAAGTTTAAAATGAATGAAAAATGTTCATTTGTTGTTGTCATAAACGAAAAAAATTTTGTATGCAAGAAAAATGCCAAAGAGAAAATTTTTCCTTAGAATAATGTGTAAACTTTAATTGTAAATCATACAATGTATATATTTTAAACCTGATTTATTTGGCAAACTGAGACACGAATAATTACAAGCTGTTTAGAGCCTCTCGTTCGTGTCAGACGATAGATATTCATTAGTTTCCCTTTAGGTTCACAGTTTCCTTTTCCAAATCCATATATATACATATTTGTATGTAGAACTTGTTTTCATTGTAAGCACCTGGTGTATATGTAATGTGGTGGTTCTTAGTGTATAGAAGTTCCTTACATGATACTTTCACTGTCACTTGCTGTCATGGAAACAGGGATTGAATGTTAGCACTAGTAATAGAACAATATTCATTGAAAAATATGTTTTGCATTAACAAACCCAAATATGGGAAACTAAAAGGTTCAAAGTTCAAAGTGTTCTTTTGGCATTTAGATTTGGATTCAATGTGTTGGAAAGATAGCTTACATTAAATTTCAGAATCCTTTGTTTTCAGAGCTTTTTTAATCAGACAAAAAAATACACAAGTTTAACAATTGTTCTCAACAAGAGTAATCAGAATAAAAAGTACAGATATTTGACATAGTATTTATGTGATTTATTAGTCTGAACACAGGAAAACACATTTTCATGTGTCAGGTACATGTGTACTCGTAATTTCACCATTGGTCCATCAATTAAGAAAGACTGCATTCTTTACACACACAAAAATAAACTGTTTCCTAAATTTATGCTTTACTGTTTATAGAGCCTAACCATAGCAATAATCCTAATGTGAGAAACCAGGAACATACCAGGACTAAAGAAGATGATGATACATTGGTTGTACGACGGGTGAGTCAACATTTCTCACTAACTAAAAACTATACTCCAATTTGGAAGCTACATGTACAGAATAGAGTTGTTTCCCCTGTATATTGCTAGGATTTTATTTTGGGCTGTTTCTAAAGAAAAAAACAGAATGTTAAGGAATAAATAAGAATATTTCATTGGAATATCCCAAATATGACAAGTCGAACAGACATGAAAAGGATGTTATTGTACTACAAAAAATCTTTATGATAGCAACAGATAAGAAACCTGTAGCCTAAGTCTGTGAAACGTGACAACTAAATTTACTACCTTGGTGACATATATATAAAAAGTTTGACAAAGATTTTGTCATAAATAAATATGAAATAAAAGAGAATTGTGATTAATCTTTGCCTTTGACTTTTGGTGGATAACACTACTGGTGTCCAACTAGAGGCAGGACCTGTTTAGAATCCACTAGTCTCAAAATAAACAGGATGAATTTTCTCTTGGAGCAGTAATTAACTTCTTGGCCTTTCATTGCTGCAAACATTTGAGTTAATGATGTTTTATATATTACGAAAGATTTTACTAATGGGTAATGCATTAAAATTTGGTTATGAGACTGAAATTTAACAGTTTGTCCAAACAATAAGAAAATTGTGACGGTATTATTAAAAGCACTACATATATATATGTAATATTATTTGTGTATCTGATTTAGCATCTACGATCATTTAGTTTGTTCAGATCACTGGTAAGTTAACAATAGCTGAACCATATTATTATATTATTATACTGAAAAACATCAATTATGTTATATAAAGGATGATATCTCGATCATTTGACGTGCTGACTTTAAAATAAGATTATATATATGTATATGAATGACCCCTTCCTATGTAGATCTATTATATGAATATGACTTCCCTTTCTCAGCACGATTGCCATGAAATACCAAAATAACAGGAAGAGTTATCTCCCTTTTATCATAAAAAAAAAAAAAAAAAAAATCTGTTATTCCCACAATGATATTGCAGATGCATGATTTTTCATATCGTGTTTCTTAAGTATTTAATTTCTTTGGGAAGTTTGTGATTTATAATAATTATAGATACCTTTCTTTACTTTATAGAATGACTTAGCATGTTGAACATGCTTTTTTTGTCCTAAGCAGAAACTTGTCAGCTTTGACTCAGCAAATTTTGTTATGATCATAGGATTTTAACCTATTATCTGTAAATTGAAGATATCTGTGAAGGTATATCAATTGCAGTTGTCACAGAAATTATAAAAAATGAACAGAAAATAGATATATTTAGTGTTAAAAAGTAACATTATGATCAGATTTTAATGAAACAATCAAGAAAGTTGTCCTTGGATAAACGAAAAAAGGTTTTCTCATTCCCATATAATTAAACGATAGAATTTTTTACAACACTTTAAATAATTGTAAAGTGGTATTTATATTTTAACCGTATAATTATTAGAGAGTTTTAAATAGCTTTGAGGGTCTTTTATTTCAGTAAAACGATCTTTATTGTCCAGGGGGAGGTGACTTTGTCATTATCTAAACCTTTAATTTAGCAACTTTCTATAGAGCTTTGGAAATTGTTTGTTCTTTTTACTAAAGTTTGCAATTTTCAGTCTTTTCTTAAAATACCACATCCATGGGGGAACTGATTTTTCACTTTCCAAATTGTATGATTTTCGCTTTGATGCCTACTTTTGTAGTAAATCGTGATATATTGAGAATTCATGGCTACTTTGAAGGAAAAAAAGTATGCTGTTATAGTTTGTTGAAAGATCAGTTGATTGTGTGGGTTTACAATAGAAATGTTTTTGTACATATTTATCAATAATAACCACATTTCACAGTTTACAATGTATTTACATAATTATTACTTTGACAAATTGCAGGTATTTAATGTACAGGTGTTCCTTTCTAAGGACAGGTGTTACTGGATCAATTATTAGTTTACGTTCTTTTCTGAATTTTATAAATTCAAAGATTACTGTTAAAATTCATGTGTGTACATTTTCAAAAAAAAGCTGTTTTATGTTCCTCAGATTTTTTATCAATATTTTTCTTGATGAATGTATGATTATTTTTTCGTATTTTTTTTCTTTATTGACAAACGGACAAAATTGACAGAATGAGTTCATTAAACAAATTTTTCTTCAACTTTTTTCATTCTTAGTCTTATGGTGTTCAATTGACCTTTGAACTCATTAATAAAATAATTTATTGAAAATCATTAGAAAAAAACACAGAAAGAATTATGGTTGAAATATTATTAAGAAATACAATAAGAACAACCAACATAATAACATTTGAATAATGATTGTCAAGAATTGACATTTTTCATGTCTGATCTCAAATTTATTATTTCCGAAGAAAATTATTTTTGCAGACTTAATGTGAAAAAACAAAATAGGAAGCATTTATCAAAATGGCATTTGTAAAATGTATGTCATCTCTGGGGTCTTATTGATTCAGGCAGGTGCTTGTTCTCATTTGTCTTAAGTAATTAACCTATTCTTATAGCATCATGCTTCATGCCTAATTTGATCAAAATATGTCATGAATTAGTCCAGAAAGGATTTCATGTCAATGCATAATTTTGTCAATCATTGAACATGAAGGAAAGCTGAATGGTGATTTAAGATAGAAGCTGCTTAAGAGTAGGAATTTTGTAAGGTTGTCCAGTCTGTTGTATGACATCTTGTTGAAAATTTTAAATGATTCTGATATATGTTAAGAATGGAGTCTACAATTAATATTTGAGATTCTAAATGATTCTGATATATGTTAAGAATGGAGTCTACAATTAATATTTGAGACCTAAATCCAAAAGATGTGAGTAGCCTTTGCCCATAAAGACAATGCATGTGCCCCACTGCATTGCTTAATGTGAAAATAAATGAACAAATTTCGGCCAGATTCTGTGAAATATATCCTGAATTGAAAAAATACATGAAGCACAGAGAGAGACAGACAACCACAGACAAATTCTCCTTTCTTTGGAGTCTGTGAAGATACAACAGAATAAGCCATTGAAGAAAGTATTCCAAATTTCAATTCAAACTTTATTGCAAACATAAAACCCAGTGGGTTATAACAATATAAATACATTACTTCACATGTGAAAACAAATACAGGATACAAAAACAGTTTTCAGCCTCCCTTTCTCAATTCTAATCACTGAAATGTAAAAGAAACCACTGTTTCTATATCTTCGGGTGTTAACGGATTTAAAATTTATTTAAATTTTAAAGATTTCTATTTTCTGTGTTCACAGTCACCTATGTTTGTATTACAAGAAGTTTTCTATATTGTTATGCAAGGCCACACAGATTGATTGGTATATTGCCTGTCAATTCTGACTTTGATGTAACTTCAAATCCAGCTCGTGGCATTCAACTCGGATTTTGATTGACAAGGGTAGCCAGTTTTCTCAATTTGCCCATGGTTCTGTCCAGTTCTTCCACCAATAAAAGCTGCCAGCCACAACAATATAGAAAATTGCACTGATAATGGTGTAAAAAAACAATAATGTATGAACCATATCTATTGTTGTTAATTCAATATTCCCTATTAATAGATATGTGATGCACAAATCTGAATAAAGTGGTCAGTGTGGTCAAGTGGATTAAATAGTTCATATGTTGTTATTTCTAAAGAACACTACCAACTGTTGTAGGGTAGTGTCAATTCCAGTCTTAGTTGACAAGGATTCCAGTTATCCTTCCAAAAATAATCGGTTCCTCCTTGGTTTCTACATCAAAAATAGAAAATTTGCATTGAAAAGAGCCTCCTCCCCCTCCCCCTCCCCCCCAAATAAAAAGAAAAAAAAAGAAAGGAATATTTTAATATTTGATATCACAGAACAACTATATGTAGTATTTCTGAGTACCCATAGTTCTCTGGAAGGGATAACAGGGAAGGCAAGTTGACTTTGAAAAGATGAATTTAAACAGAAATTCCTTATTAATTATACTTGAAGTCTTCAGTAGTTAAAAATCAAACTCAGATTTGACATTAAAAAACCTGCATTGGCATCTGTGCTATATGAAAGATTAAAGTCTAAAATTCATATTAAAGAAGAATTCATTAGTCATGTATTTCAATGAATTTAAAATTTTTGTAACTTTCAAACAGAAATAAAAGACGATATTTTGCACTTGACAATTTTCATGCCAAAATCCCATTCAGATTTAGAAGATGATCTTTTCTATCAGAATGTTTTTAAAGTTGGTTATTGAATTCCTTCAAATGGATGTTAAAAGTATTTCTAAAAGCACTCAGCATAATGAATTTTGCTCTTAAATGCAATATAAAGCATGCAAGAAAATTGTAATGCCACCATCGTGAGGACATGTCATCCAAGTGTTTAATTACATATGTGATTAGCTAGGGAAACACAATCTTCCATTTGATTGGGATGATTCATAGGACTAAATGAAATTGTTAGCTAAGAATTGAGACAGGACAATAAATTTAATGAAATAAGAATTCCCTGGAATGAAACTAAAACCATTGTGTCTTACACTGATGATAGGGGAGCACTAAAAAGGCCAATAAATTAGTTGCTAATTGGATTATCTTTTTTGTTTTTTTATGCTGTAATTATACTGTGACACTCTCCATCATTCAAGAATACAGTAATGAGTATAACTTATAATGCTTGGATGTTGTTAAATGAAATTTAAAGAGGTGATAATCTTGTAGTTTATAGTTGAATTAGATATGGCTATTAGCATGTTGTCAGTAGATAAGTAAAGGATTTATTTTAATGCAAGTCATGAAGAATTTTTCTGTTGACTCTTTCAATTTTACCCCCAGGGAACCATTATGGGAAACAGTAGAAATTCATTGAGCCTAACAAAAACAGTTTGAACTGCAGGCTTAATTTGTCAGAATATCGGTAATCAAAGTTTCAAAGAAAGGGAAAGTTTGATAGGGAGATTTAAAAAGAAATAAGCTTTAAAAAATTTATGTGAATTTTATCTGAAACATTTCTGTAGGTCATGTCAGAAAAGATTGCTTAGAGGATTATTTGACTCCAGAATTTTCACTTTCCATGTTGAGGGTTTTAGGGATTCAACCAGTTACATATTTTGGTTAGGAAAAAAAAAATATGTCCGTTAAGGGTTACGTCATCCAAAAAGTAGGGTAGGTAGGTTGGTATTTTCATCTTATTTTTTTGCAGCATGATTTCAAGTTGTGCAGTCCAAGTTTACCCATATTTCTAATGATTGGATTATTTCCCTTGGCTATTGGTTTGGGGGAAAAAAATGGTTTGCAAATTTTTTATTTCACAAGTCGTGAGTTTCCTGAAAATGGCTGTCATATTCTGAATTGTGAACATTAGGGTGTATCAGGCAATTTATTGGATGTATTGGCAACTCTATCTTTGCTTTTTTCATGAGTCCATTTAATTTTGCACTTTACCACGGAAATAACATGGCTTGGGGTTGGCCGTGTAACGTTAAACAGACATATCTTTTTTTGGCCTTATGCCCTTAAAAAGAATGATACCAAAATTTGCATCACCCATTTGTTTATTTTGTCTGACTTTGTATATTTTGGACATTCAGATTACCTGACTGGTATGACCGATTTTCTCAGCTTGTTGAGATTTTGTTCAGTATCCTTGACCCTGCACTTTTTGTTCAGACTTTTTGATTAAATGAAAAATTTTCTATAACCGGTAATTTGAAACCTAATCCGTCCCAAGGTGTGGTGAAACCTGTAACAGGGTATAAAATTTACATCATAATATCGCATTATAATTGTTCTTATGCCATGGGTATGTGACAAGTAATGAAACACAGCAATTTTGTGAAAACTGATTTATTCGTAAATGCAGAAAATTACAGTAATTATCATACAGATTATGTCACAACAATGCACTAAATCGTTGTGAAAAAGTAGGTTATTGAATGCGAAGATTCACATCTTTTTTTTACCGAAAAATTTCTTTTGTTCTGGTATACAGGTTAGAGAGTGTTTAAGTTTTGGTCAGAACCGTGGTTTTGAAATCTGAGATCGGGGACAAAGTACCACTCCACTCTATCATGCATCTTTCGGAAGTAGAAGAATGTTAATAACAGTATTTAATTTTTCAATGAGAGTGCTGATGAGTGTTTATGCTTTCAATATAATATGGCCTTGTTAAAGGTACCCGTAATACATGTATAGAATAAAGAGTTTCAAATTACACATAAGTAGAAAATTGCAGTGTCGGTATTTTGGATAAAAATCCAAAAGGAACACAAAAATGTAGGGTTTGCCCTAAAAACTGCCAGGCAGTCGTCTTACAATTCTGCATCAGACTATTGTGATATTTTTTGAGATCTTATTTAAAAGACAAGTATTGAACCATTTTTTTAGCTGGGTCAACTTCAATTATTGTCTGTACCAGATACAGGAATGCTTCATGTTAAACAAAATTCCTGATCTCTCAATAAGCAACATAAAGTTAATAAAATGTATTATTTGTATGAAAAGGCCAGAGTAGTGTACAAACTACAGAACTTCACACAGAAAAGACAGATCCATCTAAACAGTCTGCTTTGTTTACAGATAATACTGTTACTGTTGTCTCCATCAAAAGATACTGTATTCTTCTTTTATTAAGAATTTGAGAACATTTTTTTTATGTTAGCTGTGTCTGTTTTAAGTGGTAGATCTGAAGTGGCAGAAGTACTTTCAGAGACAATATACTACTGGTATCACTTGACTCACAACAAGTAGCTTCCCTCCCGTTAGGACCAATTATATTCATAAACTTCTAGTGTTTCCGTTGTAATTTTGATATTTTCTGACAGTTTTGCTTTGATCATTGTCGACATTGTGTTATGACCTCTATAACTGGGTGTCCCTTATTTCAATGGTTCTTAAAACCAAAGCTGTACGAGTCATATATTTTAATTGAACCATGAATTAAATTTTTTTAAAAGAATTGTTTTACCATATTATGCTGTTATTAGAAAAATTAAAAAACCAGGAGATCATGATCTTTAAAACAAAGTCTTCAATAATTCATGACTTTAAATGAAAAAAACATTTTTTAAATTTTTAGGACAAAATTGTTCATTCCTCAGTAAAATTTCTGATTGAAATTTAATGCCAAATAATTTGAAGAAAAATCTAATGTAGATGACCAATTTCAGTGCTGAAAAAAAGAGATAGCAAAACAGAAAATTGGAAGTCATGGAGCAAATCTCATAAAAAATCTACCAATTAGTAGTTCAAAGGCTTCAATAGAAATATCTGTCGGAATAATCAGTATTTAGGTGACAAAATACAACTTCATCCTCTGATAAATGTTTGTTTTATTTGTCTGATAGCAAAATAGATTGTATCAAACTGGATATGAGAAATAAGTCAGTCAGATAAATTGACTTTGTCTGATAGGGGATCCTAATTCTGATTATATTTTTTTCCTAGGACGTGATTTATGGGGCTTAATTTTGTGTTGTTGAAAATTGGGATTCTAGGATTTTGTAACATTTCCTATTGATTTGAGAGTTGGTTTATAAATATTTAATGTCAAGGAAATTTATTTCTCACACCTTGATGGTTATGGCTAGAAATGGATAGCCTATCTCAGGAATAATGAAATGGGAATATATTTTGATCAGTTTCTGGATGTTGTCCAGATACTTAGTTGTTTTAGAAAATTAAGTTATTCATCAAGGAAGTTGATTTTTAAAGGACCAAGGGTCTGTGAGCTTTGGATTCCCTTATCTGTCTGTCTGTAAAATCATCCATTAATGTGGGGGGTATACTGTTTTACCATTGTGGTTCTGTCTGTGTGTGCATTCGTCCCTCTGTCTGTAACAAAATTTCTATGCAACTACTCATCACAGCCTCTTGATATTTTGTCACAAGCCATCTATAGGTATGCCATATTGTGTGATACAAGGTGACATCAACTTCCTATTTGACGACTTCGTTTATTTTTTTACCTTATCGAAAAGTGGGTGGGAAGAGGGTCACTGGTGAGCAATGGCTCACAGTACATCTTGTTTTAATCATTTTCTGTCAAACACATTTCCTGTTCCTTGCTTTTACGTTAATTGTTAGAGCATCTCAGTGCATCATTTGGGAAGATCTAGTAATATAAGTTCATAAGAGACTTGACATCTGTTGGCTAAAATCTGAGTGTTCTGGGCATTAGATGAAGAATCTGTTTTATAGTATATTTGCACCTCCAGACAGATTTGGTTTTTATTACAGAGATTTGTTGACATTTGTACAAAGACTAATTTGTTATATTTTAGTATAATTAATGTAACTTCACACACTTCCTCCCATTTGTTTAATTAATACTATACATTTGTTTGACATATCTAAGTACCTGACTGGTTATATATTTTACCATATGTTATTCCAGTTCTGGTTACCTTATGTAAACTGTTCTTTTATTCCTTGGTTTTTTTGCCTTTGTGAAATGTCTTGATGAAAACTTTATTTCCTTGAGCATTACATACTGGTATATAAATGGATTGAAAATTTGTCTTTCATAAAGGGATGATTTTATTTGTTTTTTGTCTATTTTAAATAAGTATATGGCTGCTAGTACAGCATTTCTGCTTTTTTTACCCTAGTTGGTATAAAGTCATAGAAGTGTAAAATAAAAAATAATAGACATAAAATTGAAACAGAATTATTGCTTTTATACCATTTCATAACACTTTTTTAGCTTTAAAATGACTTGAGATTTTTCAATTATATTGCAATTAAAAGATGAAAAAAAAAATAAAGCTGTGAGGAAAAATTGGCAAAAGAATACCAAAGTGACAAAACACAGTGGGAAAAGTCCACAAATTCGAAGTCAGAGGAAAAGACAATGTCAGGAGAATACTTTGTGTCAGGAGAGGGTAATTGGGTAAATAAATAAAATTTTGAATTTATTTCTTGTGGGTATTTATAGAAATTCTAAATAAATTGTGCAATAAAATCAAGAATAGTTATAATTCTGTTTGATCTTTCATTAGTAGATTAATTAGATCAGACAGATTTCCTTTGAATAAAATTTCACATAATTTTCCCAAAGTCTGTCTGTTTATTTTGATATTTCTGTCTTTTAAATAAGATGTCAGTTTCTCTAATGAAATTTACATCACTGCCTGTATTTGATGGTCGATTTCATGTGCAACTCATCAATGTTCAAACATTATGACCAAGAACAAAAGCATAATGATTAACAACCCTGCTTAATTTATCAGAACGGAATACTGGCTTTGATTAACACCCCCCTCTTTCTTTGATTTTCAGCTGTTTTAAACATTTCGCCAGTCACAAGCAATGTTTGCAGTTAATTCTGTGCTGACTGTGCCATTGTCACTTCTTGTTCAATAACTATAGAAAAGACAGTATGCAGGGTTATTATAATATGGATGGCATTTAATAAAAATTCTTGTAAAATTTCATATCTTCAATAATTCTTTGACACTGTGGTATTAATTAAAGTATTTGTGATAAAATGGTTTTGAGTTGCTTTATTAGATTTGTTGGGGCAGTTATAAATGGTACCAGATTTAAATTCCAGAAATACATTTTTGTTATGAAACATTGATAATCAAGTTGCAGACTTGATGTATTTAACTGATTCAACAATTTTACTTTACTTTTTTTCTTCGGATGAAATTTATGCTTATTAATGGATTTTATAAACCCATTTTCCCTCCCATCAAAAACCTTTTTATCTTTCTCTCCCACATCATCTATAAGATTATATGAGGTATTGATAACTTGTAATTGTTTACATATCTATGTTACTTATGTTTAAAATTAGGAAGGAAATTCATTAGCCTTGTTAAATTAACTAAAAATGAGATCGTGCAATTTGCTGCACATGTTTAACTATTCACTCTGTCTTTTAACTTCAAATTTGATTTTTCTTAATTGATATTACATCCCACCATGAAAAGTTTTCATCTAATAGAAATTGTAATTTTATAGAATGATTAAAGGAAAGAGTTCAATTATGCAATGGTTTCCATGTGGAATCATCAAATGATAAGTTATTTATTAGGTATGAAATGGACCATTTTAATATACTGTAAATATAATGGGTTTATGTAGCTGTTTGTTTGATAAGAAATTGTTAATGATGGTTTATAGCACAGTAGTGATTAAATATTAAAGTTCTTTTTATGAAAAGTTTCTAAAGAAAACTTGCATGTTTTTTTTTCCTTTTTCAAATGAACGTTGAATCAAGGCCATATTAGCAGAAACATTGGGCAATTTTCACTTTCAAACTTTTATGTTTTGTTATAATTTTGCATTTGGTTTTGTTTAGCTTTTGTCTTTTATACGTATTAGTTGGTCTATGCCCTTTTCAGCTCACGGTTTCCATATTATATATTCCTTGTATTATGCTCATTGTTGACAAAAGTGTACCAATAAGAGAACTATATAAAAGCTGTGGGTTTGGCCATTTAAGCAGTACTGAAGTTAACTTTTGTTGTAATGTACTTTATTCAACATGTGTGACATACATAGGATGTACTGTAGCGTTGTACTTGAAATATTAGTTTTAACAAAGTACTTTTAACAGTCCTGTATGTATGTAATTTTGGCAGTTAAAGTGGTGTTCTAGTACTTTTGGCAGAACTGTAGTGAAGTGTTCTGGACAATTATGGTCAAATAGTGTTAGGAGCCAACAAAGACAATAATTGCTTTTATGCTGCTTCAAACAAGGTTGTGAACATATGTCATGACTAAATATGAATAAGTAAGGTCAGCAGAAGTCAAAATGTTACAACAAAAAGACATTTATGATACAAAGCAACTATTTTTATGCATATCTTCAAAGAGATTGAGATTATGTTGCAAATACAATTCTTGTTTCTTAGAAGAACAAAGTGGTGTCAATAATATAGAGGACTTGTGTCTTATGTTCTCAGATGTCTATAGTATTATTGCTTTGCTATTCTCAAGTTTTTTTTATGTCACAAAGCTGTTCTCTTTGTACATGTATAAATTAACTTGAGTGGTTGATGTGTTTTTACTGTCCTTAATTAATCCATATGGCATACTTTATTGTAATGTGGTTTTTAAAATATTAGATATATCTGAGTGGGTTGTTAGGCAGTTTTCATAACTGTAACAGTTTCATTTTGTTTATTAAGAGAAAAAAGAAGTCTGACACTTTGATGGAATCATTAGAGAAGCCAGTTAAAATTAGAACTTTTATGGACATACAGTTCAGTTTCCATTGGCATTGTTTTATGAAAAGTAGCAGTTCTAAGGAATCCAAATCTTAAATGATTTATATCCATTTACCTGAAGTGCTCAGTAACTTTGATGTCAGATTTTCTCATTCATTCAAAGATGTGAATGTAGATGCATGTTTTAAGATTTTCTGAAGTGCAACACTTAACCTGAAGCTATTATATTGCTTCCAACATATGTTTGTGTTATTTCACTAATGAGATTGATTTCATAATAATTTGGCCATATTTCATAAAACTGATCATTATATATATACCAGAATGATTAAATAAATATGAAGTGATGGCAGATAAAGTTTCCATTTTGGCTATATATGATTCTGGCATGTTATTGACAAGGGTGGGTTTCTATACAGCATGTGTTTCTGTTAAGAAAGGCTTTGTGGTTTTTGGTATAAAACATAGGCTAATTAATTTTTCAAATTAATACTAAATGTATACTTTTTTGTGATTTTTTAAACCAGATTTTCCAATGGAAAATAAATCTGAATATTAGTCTGGCGGGTATAGGGGTCAACAAAAAAAAAAAAAGTAATTCGAACAGACAGACAAATCGTACAACTACAAAAAACAAAAACAAAAAAAACAGTGAGGAGATGTTGTATATGAATAGCCATGTTAACACAATGGTTGGCGGAAGAAGACGTCATTATTATAGCACAAGTTGCTGTAACAACACGTCAGTCAAGTTGGAAAAAAGTTGAGATGATGTCTCATTGACGCATGCGCCCTATCTTTCCTTTTTCAATATGTACAAAAATGCATGATGGAGATGTAAACATTCCCATGTTCTCAAACAAATAAAAACAGAATTCAATTTACCTATGTACAGGTAGCCATTTCACTTAATGCCAGGCAGAGCTGTTTTTCCGGAAGTTCTTTAAAAACTGGGTTCAAAAATATTTATAACCTATCAGTAGATGATTTGGGTACCAGATCTAATGTTTACAATTGATGTTTCCGCCCAGTGCTGTACCTAGTGTTAACTAGAATTGCTAGTACATTTGTATGTCGCTCAACTTTTGCATCAGGGGAATTTATACAAAAAATCAGATTGTTAGTAAATACAAGATTCATGTACACAAATTGTTCATATCAGTTTAATTTTATTTCTCGGCTTTGTCCTTTCTTCTAAGTACTTCATTAACCCTGGAAATAATGGTATTCTGTTGTGGTGGTTGTACAATAGAAGGCTGTGCTATGTCATATTGCTGGTCACAGTGCTGTGTTGGTGCCTGTATCTGTCTGTTCATGTGAATCATCGAGCCTAGCATTGCCTTAATTTCTGTCTGGTTGGCAATGATAGTGTTGTTACACTGTTCCAGTACGGTTATTCTCCTGAAGAGGCCTTTCATTGAATGTGTATCCTGGGATGTCTGTGTAAATGGCGTGTTGCACATTTCAGTTATTGTTCCCTCAGATAAATCAAATAAAGTAGGTGTCTCTGGTGTTGTGTTATTCATGTACCCGAATATGTGCTGGTAATTTAACGTTCATTCTGTGTGACGGTTGGGGTAGAAGATGTGTCAGGTTCAGAAGCTGTGGAAGATGGTACAGGTGGTGGTGGTGGTGAAATTGGTGCAGGTGCTGCTTGTGGTAATATAGGTGCAGGTGCTGCTGGTGGTGGCGATATAGGTGCAGGTGCTGCTTGTGGTGGCGATATAGGTGCAGGTGCTGGTTGTGGTGAATCTATGTCAGTTCTTCTAACTACAGCTGCAGCTTTTTTATAAAAAGAAAAAAGTATAATAAAATATTTTCACCAATCGAAAAATTGAAGCATATATTTGAACTAGTGGTCAGCTACCCCGTCTTAAAATTCAATGGTCCTAAAAGTAAAGTAAATTCTTCAAACATCATCTTTAAATAAACATTAATACATATATTTCTAAAACATAAAGAAGCCAGTCTTAATGGTCAGTCTCTTACGATTTTTCAATAATATTTCATAAAAATTTTGAATTGAGTTACTTCTGAGTAGTTCTTCCGGAGTTTTTCAGTTGTGAACAGTTCAGGAAATAAACTTCTGGTGATACGTTTAGCAAAATGTCCGGGCCCATGGCTTTCCCTCATCATTTGGTTAGGATCCTTCAAACTAAGTCTGTAAATATCCCTAAGATCAGAAAATGGGTATGGCCTGTCATGGTCTGGAATTGGAATGCTATTTGAAGGCTTTAGTGGTTGCAGAGGTTGTGGTGGTTGTACAATAGAAGGCTGTGCTATGTCATATTGATGGTCACAGTGCTGTGTTGGTGCCTGTATCTGTCTGTCTGAAAGTATGTGAATCATCGAGCCTAGCATTGCCTTAATTTCTGTCTGGTTGGCAATGATGGTATTGTTACTCTGTTCCAGTGGGGTTATTCTCCTGAAGAGGCCTTTCATTGAATGTGTGTCCTGGGTTGTCGGTGTAAATGACGTGTTGCACATTTCAGTTATTGTTCTCTCAGATAAATCAAATAAAGTAGGTGTCTCTGGTGTTGTGTTATTCATGTACCCGAATATGTGCTGGTAATTAAACGTTCATTCTGTGTGACGGTTGGGGTTGAAGATGTGTCAGGTTTAGAAGCTGTGAAAGATGGTACAGGTGGTGGTGGTGGTGGTGGTGGTGGCGATATAGGTGCAGGTGCTGCTGGTGGTGGCGATATAGGTGCAGGTGCTGGTTGTGGTGAATCTGTCAGTTCTTCTAACTACAGCTGCAGATTTTTTTCCAAAAAGAAAAAAATATAATAAAATATTTCCACCAATCGAAAAATTGAAGCATATATTTGAACTAGTGGTCAGCTACCCTGTCTTAAAATTCAAGGGTCCTAAAAGTAAAGTAAATTCTTCAAACATCATCATTAAATAAACATTAATACATGTATTTCTAAAACATAAAGAAGCCAGTCTTAGTGGTCAGTCACTTACGATTTTTCAATAATATTTCATAAAAATTTTGAATTGAGTTACTTCTGAGTAGTTCTTCCGGAGTTTTTCAGTTGTGAACAGTATAGGAAATAAACGTCTGGTGATACGTTTAGCAAAATGTCCGGGCCCATGGCTTTCCCTCATTATTTGGTTAAGATCCTTCATACTAAGTCTGTAAATATCCCTAAGATCAGAAAATGGGTATGGCCTGTCATGGTCTGGAGTTGGAATGCTATTTGAAGGCTGTAATGGTTGCAGAGGTTGTGGTGGTTGTACAATAGAAGGCTGTGCTATGTCATATTGATGGTCACAGTGTTGTGTTGGTGCCTGTATCTGTCTGTCTGAAAGCATGTGAATCATTGAGCCTAGCATTGCCTTAATTTCTGTCTGGTTGGCAATGATGGTGTTGTTACTCTGTTCCAATGCAGTTATTCTCCTGAAGAGGCCTTTCATTGAATGTGTGTCCTGGGTTGTCGGTGTAAATGGCGTGTTGCACATTTCAGTTATTGTTCCTCAGATAAATCAAATAAAGTAGGTGTCTCTGGTGTTGTGTTATGCATGTACCCGAATATGTGCTGGTAATTAAAATTTCATTCTCCGCGATGGTTGGGGTTGAAGATGTGTCAGGTTCAGAAGCCGTGGAAGATGATGCAGGTGGTGGTGGCGATATAGGTGCTGGTGGTGGTGAACTTAGGGCAGTTGCTGCTTGTGGTAAGATAGGTGCAGGTGCTGCTGGTGGTGGGGAATCTATGTCAGTTCTTCTAACTACAGCTGCAGCTTTTTTTACAGAGAGAAATATTACCAATATATTTTATTGAAAATATATTATTATTTCAGTTTCAGTGCCAAATTGTATGCTAGTCAGCTTGACATGATTTAACTGTCAAACTTTCACAGGGAGAGAGAGAAAATTTTATTTGATCTGTTTTCAGATATTGATTCATGGAATCATGTGTTAGAAAATAAAATGTTCATTGAATCCTATTGAGTATGGAGACTAGACATTATCCTCATGTTTCTGATACATCAAAACACAAAAAAGTTATTAAGTGTCTCATTTGGCTTTCCCAATTGACCACAGAAAAAATAATGATGATATTACATGAAAGATTGAAAGAGAATATTTTGGATAGTTAAATAACCCTTCAGTGAACTGTGTAAATGTCAGTAATTTGTAAGATGAAACCGTGATATGACAGGCAAGAGGATTCTTTATCATGTCCTCTGTAGATATATTAGATTTCTATCTAGTCAATGGGTCAGTTATATCTCTTTTATTGATCTCATAAGTACTGCCTGATGATAGAAGTTTGTTACTGGGAGAATCCTCCATTGCAAGTTACTGACCATTTATAGGTTAAATTGGTTAGAATGTTTATACTGACATTAGTTAACCATTCTTTTGCTTCCTTTCTATATCTATTCAGCATCAGTTTCAATTTATAACTATGTTGGGATTTATATATTACACATGTATCTCATATTCTTTTTTTTATAGAAAAATCACCAAAATTTCTAAATAAAACAATTAGGCCTTTGCTTGCTTTTCTTATTTTCTTCAGTTTTAAAGATAATTTTAGATAATTTTTATTACATAAAATTCCAGGATTTTATATACCGGGCAGCTGGCAAAAAAAAAAAATGGTAGTTTTTGAAGGGCTAGCAACACTATTACAGCAATTTATACAGCCATTTTAAGCTTTTTTGTGCAATGATTAGAATTATTTCTGCTTTTCTTTCTCTTTGTAAGCTTGGTTAAATCATTTGAATAAATAAGATTTATTGAAGTGACATTGATGTATTGGAAGAAGCAATTAGTTTTAAAAGTTTGTGGGATATTCAGAATTAATTTCTGGAGTGGTTTTGTTTTCCTGTTGACAGTTTATAGACATTAAGTAGAATGCATCTATCATTGAAAGCAATAAGAATATTGATAATTGTCTAAATTACCTCCCTTGTGAAGTTGTCCATCAGCAACATTCAGAGTATGTTGACAGGTAGCTGATGATGGGAAGAAAGGTTTTCATACCATATTCTACAGTCTATGTATTAAAGATGTCATGGAAAAAAGCTGAATGTGACAAAATCTTTAAAAATCTCAGTAAAAGTACTTGGTATTGAAATTCTTTAAAAACATTAAAATTTGATGATATCAAAATTTTCATAATGAGTGGTAGATCTATATAAAAGTATGAAAGACTTTTGAAGTGCAAGACCTCAGAGACCTGACATTTTTTTTAAAATAGGATAATTAATTGCAGATATTTGCCCATCTGTTTAAACATGGAATGTAATCAATGATCTCAAATTTTACATTCTTCCAAAAACATTTCAGAACAGATGACCAAAGATATAAAAAGAGGGAGAAATTATTTATATTTGACTATCAATTTTCATGATTTAAGTCCAATCCTTATGTTTTTGATTTGTAAACCTGCTGCTAGGATTCAGATTTATGAAAGCTTCTTACAGAATCCTGTTTGATATTAACTTTTGATCTGTCTTGTAGGATCTTTGACCCTTTACTGGCTTCTGCCTTAGTGAAAACATATTAAAGAACATGATTTGCCACACAGATGCTTTTTACTTTGATCTGGAAGTGTCAAAACATTGTTTCCTAGATGTTCAGTTGTTTTTATTGAAAACATTCCCTTGAAAAACTAAATAGATGATTTGATTTCCTGTGTATCTGGAATAATTTATAAAGTATTCCGTTTTACCAACAGTAGTTCCCAACATGAAATGACAAAATTTTTATCAGTCGTAAAAATTGTTCAATATTTTGTGCAAATGAATCTGAAAGTATGTTTTAATTTGTCATTTGAATGTGTACTGTAGGTTTTGACTGTGCTATGTTAATACTGCAAATGTCTATAGAATAGAAAACTTTTATTACCAAATAAATGGGTCCCACATGGGACATGATTACAATCAAGTTTACACATATAATAAAATCAATGCATTTAAAAAATTAATACAAAGTTCATATTTTTGAATAGATTCTGTAAAATTGATATGCAGGTTATAGGGAATGAGTATGAGTATGAGTATGATACTTTATTTCCAAATTAGGGCCCCAGGAGGGCATATTACAGAACACATATAATTTTATACATTCACAATCATTGACAAATGGGAGACAACTCCCTCCTACAACACAGAACTCATATAGTTTTCAACACAATTAAATATGTACCAATATGCATGAACATCACTTATAAAAGCAAATAAAATGATTTACAGAACCTGCTCACGGTACACACACACCAAGGTGAGTAATATTACCAGTAAACACATAAATTTTGCAGTATACATATATAAATATATATATATATATTGCCAATGGGAATGTTTGCCATTATGGAATAAAAGTTTCACGCACTTGCAGTTAAAAAGAATATACTTCATTGCAGTAAAATTACCCAATTAATCACTGCCTAGTTTATATGTCATAACTATTCAATATTTAATTCGTTAATAATTTTTTATGACCAAGAAATGTATTTTAAAGAATTTTTTGCAAAAAACATCAAAGCTGTTATAATCAAAAGATAATGAAAAATCTTATAGGTATTCTTCTGGTTTTCTGGATATCTGGTCTGGGACAAATTTTACACCCTCAGAGGTCAAAATGGTGTTTAACTTGATGTGCAGAAACGTCGCCACCCACATTTTGTGTTAGTTTTGTGTAAACAGTAACGAAGATTAATTATGAAAAATAATAAATTACAAACACTGCCATTCAATTTGTATTTTATATATAAACAGAATGCAGTATTTACATATCTGCCGGAAAGCTGGTTATGCCGTATTGCCAAAACATATTGTTACACAACATGAAGGGAATGTCAAATTTTAAAAATGCGTGATATGATACAATTATTATCATGTATAAAGTCTATTATGTACCATCTAATCATAGAAAAAATTAGAGATCCCGCCTCCCCTTTTTTTTGTCCCTAAATTAATCTTTCAAATCTCACTCCGATTTACGTTGATCACATGTATTTACAACATCTTTTGATTGATTATTTTATTAGAATGATAATATTGTGGTTACAAACGCTTTCAAAATTTGTGGATGAAAATATTTATTTGTTATACATATACTTGTCATACATGTTCTGGACAACATGTTTGGAATTTTTGTTTTAATCCCAAGACTTGATTATTATTAAATCAGATATCAAATAAAATTAAAATAATAATAAATAAAATAAAAAGATGTACATGTATTCAACATGCCTGCTCCTATACGTTTTCTTTTTATGTTCTGCTTGCAATAGCAGTGAGGTGTATAGGGTTTTTTTTCTGTGTGTCTGTCTGTGCATACATACGTTTATATAGAAGGTAGTTTAATGGGAAGTAGATGTCATATCAACTTGAAATTTTGTCACTAAATACCTTAAGAGTATTAAAAATTTAGGTCAAAGAGGTGCTGTGACCGGTACCTCTGTGTCATGGTTGACTGATCATGAATAAGGTGTTTGTTTGGAAACAGGACACAGTGTGCATTGGACACATATATTCTTGTTTATATGTATTTATTTTTTATTTTTATTATTTTTTTTTGTAAATTAGAAAAATCTGAAAAAAGAAATGAACAAGTCATTGCATTAGTATAGTAAAACATCAACAAAGAAGGTTACAAAGATTTTGTTCACGTACTTTACTTATGAAATACAGCAGCTTTGTTAAAATTCAAATCAATTAAATATAAAGTGTAGTTATATGTACAGAAAAAAACCTAACCCAATGAACCTATGCAATGTACTAAGTTCATGATAAATATGCAAACAATCACATAAGAGGTCCTTTTTGTCAAAGTACCTGTTTCTTAAATGACATAGATTATGAACCAATTTAAATGTTTGCATTGCAAATATTAAGCTTGATCTTTTTTACAAGATGGGACAATAAAAGAATTAAGAAAAAGAACCGAGTCATGCTGCAGAGTTAAGACTTTAAGATACTTTTAAGTTTAAGTAAATATTACATGGAGTGTACCTCATGGTAAAGTAAATATTATCATCTTAGTTTTTTACCCCCAAAGGTTCATTGTCTGACCAGAAGTTAACACTTTAATATCCCCTGCAATTTATGCTGTTCAGATTACAATTTGTGGCTGAGAGCCCTTCTTCTTATCCTAAAGTGTTCATTTAGTGTTGTTTATTGTGAAGTGTTCATTTACTGTTTGACATGGATATGTATAGCAATTATAAGACTTGTAAATCAATTTATATTGATAAAAAAGTGAAATTTAAGTCAAGAAAAGGTGAATTAATGGCTAGATAGGTTCAGTCATAAAATTTTATTAATGAGAAAACATTTTGAACAGTCATTGATCAAGTTACATGAGAACTGGAAAGTGGCCAGGATGTTAATGTATTACATTTGTTAAGCTGTTACAAGTAACACAACTTTAAATGCTAAATTTGTAAGCTGATTGACAAATTTGTTAGGTGATAATATATGTTTAATTTACAAATTTTGGGGTTTTTAAAAATTAAGGAATAACTAGTAGGTTTCAGTGGATAATATCATTTCAGAAATTTGCTATTTTATAGATTTTTTTTCAAAACAACAACATTTTAATCATATTACAAAAACTTTTTATTAAAAAACAATCAAATTAAAACTCAAGTCCTTCTCAGAAAGAATGTTTTCTTTTCAGTTAAACATTTCAAAGTTAGACAGTTTGATGAAAAAAGAATAAAATTTGACTTTGGTTGTGAATCTTCCAAAATCCAAGCTATGCAGCATACAGTTATTATATAGGAAGAATATTACATTATAAAATTGGTTTGCAGATAACATGGCTGCTACCTGTCATTAAAACAGATCAGAATAATACTGATGTGTTATAATGATTTAATGAAAGTTATTAAGTACTTTAGAGAGGGTGTGATGGAAGATAGAATAAACTATTTTCTAGTCAGTAATGAGTTGTTTCCTGTGGATGATAGGTTGTTGACCATCTTGGTTTTTAGAAACATGCTAAGGCAGCCCTAATGCAATCTTTGTCAAGTATTTTAACACTTGTATGAATCAAAGTTTATGTCATGAATTTTAATAAGTTCAGACTTATTAAACAAGTCAAACAAGTCAAACTTGCTGGATGAAATCTAAAAGCAAGATACTAACTGTTGTGACCTATTCTCTGAAGTCCAAATTTACCTCTTTAATAACAGATTGTGGTATTGGATGAGAGGGAGAGTGTATTTTTCAAGCACTGACCTTTGTCAAACCAAAGATAAAAAAAAAAATTAATATTGATTTTCCATATGCATAGCACTGAGAGAGGTAGACTGGCAACAGTGTTTTGTTTGATTTCAGTTATTGGAAACTGCAGAATGTTTTACTTATTTTCAAAATTTGGAAGGCAATTTTTCCATCAATTTGGGGACCAAGACTCTTCATTCCGTTAGACTTAGTGTATATAGGGCAACATATTTAGTTTTAAGTGCACATGCAGCTAGCACAATCTCCAAAAAATTGGTCTAGTAACATTATCAGGATTCATTTCATCTGTTGAAACGTTAAACTGAATCTTGTCATGATATATCTGATAGTAAGTTCTATACATAATACTGTACATTCATATTTGGATTTTTTTTTCTCTAACCTTTTTCATGTTTGTTTGACACTTATCAATTTTGTAAAAGTTCTATTACTTTAGTCACTCTCATTTTGTTTTTCTCATTTTGTAAGTAAACATGTTTTGATACCTAGCAAATGAAAGCAGGATGGGTGATTAAATTTACAAGTACCGATAATTTGACACTGGCACCAGTATATTGGTTAGGTAAGAACGTGATATTTGTCTCCATCTCAGCATAATGATGTCCACCTTACGTTAACTATATTATGTCAGATTTGCCTCATTAAACATTTCAACTTATATATTTTTGTAAAAAATATTATCCTTTGTTAAAACTAGGGATATTTTATTTTCCTTATTTGGCTGTTTACAAAATATAAAATTTCTGTGAATGGGTCTATTGATTCATTCACGAAAATTAGTTTTTGAAGAAAGTTGTTGTTTATAGTTTAACTGTTAGTAAAATTAAAATTTTTTATTTAAATATTTTTGAGCATGTAGTATAACCATATGCATTTTATGGTTTTTATATAAAGTTTCCAAAGATATAAATGACATGCGACTCATAGCCACATTTTAAATCAGGTATCATTAAAAAACATATAAAGTTTCTATTTCTGAAATTTATTGCAACAAATAACTGTGAGAAACTATAAAAGGCAGAAATTTGAATTAAGAAAATATTAAATTTCACCAGGTTTTTCAATAAAACTTTTTTATGGGATACTTCAGATAGTTGAAAAATAGAAAATAGTAACAGCAATCTTGTGAAATACAGCAGGTTCTATTAAAATTGACAATCCTATAAACAATGGAATTAAATTTAAAGTGTCTTGTTCTGCGTTTTTACGGACAACTTTTTACTTTGATGCCTTTAGATTAGGTGACAAACCACACGACCAGGATTTAGGATCGCCATGTGTCTATCAATAAATAGACATTTCAGTTGAGTTGGTCAAATAAATTAAATGATGAATTATGTTTTGATTAAACAAAGGTATTCCCGTTCATCTGAGATGTCCCCCTCATGACAGCATAATGATATGTAAATATCTGGTTCCCTATTCTAGCCTGGGTTACTTGGGGTCCACTTTGGAATGGTGACAACTGGATTATCTCCCATATGGACACTTGAAGACATTTGTTACCTATTTCTGTTTACACACCTGTCAGGCCGGCATCTGTTGGTTTGTTTGCACATGGATCTTAAATTCACCTTAGTGAACTTTTTAATGTCAATTTTAAAGAATAGAATATGATTTGCAAGATTTTGAATAATACATAGGTGCATATATTGAAATACAAACAGTTCAATTGAGTTTTTTCTATGTATTCTTTTTACAGGTTTTTTTTTACCCATATCAATCTTCGACTTTGTGATAATAACAACTTGCGTCATGCTAAAATGTTGCTCAATAAGTTGACCTGTAATTCCAGCCTTAGTTAAAGCACAGTTTGAAGCCTATAGTGTTTAGCAAATAAATGTCTATTACAAATGCTCAATTAGCAAGCTAATCATAGAGTTGTGCATTGCGCTTATCTGCCCCGCCTGTGGAAGGTAAACTTTAATCAGCCACATCAGGTAATTGTGTAATGGAAATTTTGTTGATTTTGTAAAATAATAGAAATTTATCAAACAAAATATTGTTGATTTGTTATGTAATAGAAATATAAATAAACATGTATTATCATTATGGGGTGTGACATGTGTTAACAAGTTGGTTCATGACTGTTTTTTAGATGTCAGATACAAATTATATGTAAGTAGAGTTACAAAAGGAACAACTGTTTGATACAGCAAAGAAATGATTTGTAAAAAAATCTTGGCTCCAGAATTGTAATGAAAAGAAAAAACCCCAATAGGCTAAAAATGTGACGAAAAAATTATAATAAGTATTGAAGATAGTCATCTAGAAGTACATGTTTATATAAAAAATGTTCTCTTCCCAGTCTTGGACAGATGGTCGAAAAAAGTCTTTTAAAAAAAAATTTTGTTACTCCCTAAGAACCATAATGTTGCCCAAAGATGTTACTCAAAAATTAGTTTAAAACATCAAGTGAAATGCTAGATTTTAAACATTTTCATTGTTTAATGGACAATAAGATATTTGACATTTTAAAGGTGAAAATTTGAAAGTATTATGTATAGGAAATTACAGTAATAGCAATATTTTACTTTAGTTTTGACATTAAATTTGTTCTGACCATTTAAATTTGAAATATTTTCTAACCACAAGTTGGTAGTGAAGCCCAATTAATCATTTTATTATCTGTAACACCTGAAGCAGGTGTCACATAGGATTTCTATTATAAATATTTTATTACTTCCTATATCAGGAGCACCATCATTTTTCAAATGCATGGATAAAATAGTTAAAAGTTTATGCATTTTGATCAGGTTCTTTATGCTTAGTATATATGGAGAGAACAGGAAATGACAACACTGACCTGTAAACAATAAACAAAGTGAATGGTAGAATAATTTCATTTTAGATCCAAACATTAGAAATCAAAAGGTTTGAAACATACTGATAGGCCGAAATTAGGAAACAAGTATAACAACCAATAACATGCAGGGATAATTTAAATCCATTTCTTAGCAGAGTTATGTTTTTTTGCCATTGAGGATCTGTCTATCACGCCTGCTTATTTCTCCCATGCATAATAAGTCATAGTGTTAAATATTCACATAATTCTGTTTAATTTAAAAAATCTCGGAATGTGATTCAATGTAATATTAGTTCCTTAGTGTTTTTGTTTAATTCTAGTTTATAACTTTCGAGTATAGCATCAAAATCAGCTGTGAATTAATTTTCAATCTCTTTCATAGCAAATATTTGTTTTGAACAGATTTTTCAACAATGCTTGTATGTATCTAAATGGGGTGATGCACACACACATCAAGCAGGAACTATTTCACCAAATCGGTTCCCCAAATTTTGAAATTACTCATACTATTGTAAAAATTATCAATAACCAATTGTTATGAATTACAGAGATAAGTGGCTGTGTCTATCATGCCCTATTTTCTGTCTTTTGTCTAAATCATAAGTCATTAGAACAATAGACCTAAGAACTATATATTTTCAATAGAAATATCAGCTTGGAATGGTGTACATTTTAGATAATTTAATCAACAGAAAATTACAGATTGAATCCTATAAATGGTCAAATTTTGACCTTCGTTGGTTTTACTGAATGCGATGCTATAAGGACAGTGTGAATTTTAAGAAAATGAACTGACCACTCTTATTGAAAATTGAATGATTATTTTATTTAAACCAAGAATCAGTGTTAATGTGATATAATTCAGTTTGGACAAATTGTACATTGAAAGAAGTTGTGAAATATAGGAAATTGACTGAGATCAGATAATAGGTTGATTATTGAATCGTAAACCTGATTACACCTTAATGGTGTGACAATTGGACCAAAATGACCATATAATCAGTCATGCCATCTGTTTCAATGACCTGTGAATTGATAGTACTAATTTCTTTCATGGGGAGGGTAAGAGATGGTTTGCTCTAAGGTACAAATATTGTCATTCATTATTTTACTATCTTTGTTGTACATTTCCAAAATTTGCAGAAATTTTTAGCAATGACATCTTGAAAATGTTTTAATGTTCTTGTCTTTATTATTTAACCTGATTAAAGGCCAGGAGAGTGAAAATAAAGGTTAATCTCATGGTAAAACAAGCAGAATGCAAAAAGAAGTTGAAAGATCACGATTATAATTCATTATTGCAGAAATAATGATAAGTAATTCTGAAATAGAGTTCTGATATTTAATCTTTGTAATTACTTGGCTAGTTAACTACACAGCGGGTGTAATTAGCCGGTTCTGTCATTGTTAGGTAAAAAGGTAAAATGTCTGCAGCCAATTAGAAAGTATGCTGAACGATTGGGTTGATCTCAAAAACACATGTGTCTATGAACCATGTGAATGTGTTTATGTTTTCTGGTAGGTGACCTTTTAAAGGTAGTTTTACCCCCAGGTAAAATTGTCAACTGATGTAAATATCGGCACATGTCATATTAAACTATTATTTGGTCTTTAACTTTTAAAGACGTAACATTCTATTAAAGTCGATTGTCACTGAAGAGAATCTTTTGATTGTGGAGATTTTAATTGCTGGAAAGGTTTTGAAAGGAAACTGTCTTGAAGTGGGATTAAAAATCTGGTAAACGGAATGATTCACACATTTTTATTTCAAGTCGTGTCCAACTCTTTTGACGCTCATGGGACAGTAAAACAAAGTGTTTAATAAAACATACTGCCAAAGCAATTGTCCATTAGATCTGACAAATCCAAATTGAGATTATCGTTCATCATATTTAAGATAATGAAGTCTATTTGATATTGACATATTCTATTGGTGGGTAGCAAGCGAGTGAGGGAGATCAACGGACAATTTAGACGTACACGTGGTGTTGATCTGCGTGTTAATCAAACCTTATTGTCCAGTTAATGTGATGCCAGATGTCTTTAGAATCTGACCATTGTCAGCCATAATTATTCATTAATGCTACGTTCCTTGGGAATTTTGTACCTGGCTTGTTCTTGTTTGTGATAATATTTTTATGATATATTGTTGGAGGCAGATTTGTACTGATACATTCTGATAAACATAATTTCATGTTTAACAAGATTATGAATATTTTATACAAGTAGTTGGAAATTGCTTGTACTGTATTGGAAAAAAAATATTTAAAAACTTGAGTTTAAAAAAAATAAATTTGAGTCATTGGAAATTACAAAACTTGGTGACTGAACCTATTACACACTTTTCAAGGCATAAAATATTTATAAATTGTGGACTGACTCTCGTGTCGTTATTCACATGTATATATCAGAGTAATTTGATTAGTACTTTTTCTGGCAGTCCGTTTCATCAATAATTAACAATGTTCAGTTGCTTAATCAAGCAACAGAAAGTGATTGCAAGCTTTCTTTAGTTCAAACACTGTCAAACAAGTGGATATTGGTTGTATTGGATGTCATTGGCCATGATAAAATTACGCTATTGATTTGATGTTATATATTAGATTACAAACAGAAAAACATCTCTCATTTAATACTTTTGTATTGGAGTATCAGGTGGTTTGAAATTTACGACTCACTCAATTTCGTGGTTTATGTCCAGTTTTGTCAATTTCATTGACTTTTTGTGAATTAGTGAATTTTAATGTTTGTGAATTTAACTGTTTCTAATTATCATTTGAATTGATTGCCTGCTGAAGATACTGATTGTTAAACTTTATCTAAGTCACCTGACCTTGTTAATTAGAATTCAGTGCTTGTAATAATCCAGTGTGGCTTTACAAATTATGAAGATAACATCATTGCTGCCTGAAGTCTGAGGAGGAACGTTGGTTTAAAATTTTGATTAAAGATATTTTATCAGCTTGTTATATCTACAAGGAGAACATTTTTTAGCAGTGTGAACTATTGACATCTGATATATTTGGCAATAATTAAAAAAAATCTGTGATAGTGAGTTAAGTTAAAGGATATTTTAAATCTACAGGAAGAGAGATACAGATTTCAGGAAAATTACATTTTTTTTCGGGGAAATAATATTATGTCAGGAAGAAGATGACATTGATGACATCACTTTCAAATGGGAAGATTGAATTTTATGTAGTTTAACTTTAAAATGCAAACTGACAAAATGGTGTTTGAGGAAGGAATACCAGATGATTCGTTCAAATTTTATAAAATCGTAGACAATTACTACTATATGTTAGTAGAGGTATGTATACATAAATTTATTTATATAGTTGTTTACTTTTCTTTTCTTTTTAAATGGTATGACTGACTTTCTTCTTCAAAATATAGGTCACCTTAACTCAATTTTGGAAGACCATTAAAGGATGTTTATATAATAATACCTGTAGTACCAAATACGATGTTTTCGTTCAAACCGACCAGCCACTATGAGAGCCTTAGCTAATTTTACAGTTAAAATGAGCACATTCTGAACCTGCTAGCTAAGTTATGTACTATCTAACCAATTTTTGCAGTTGTAGTAAGTAGTCACCTTTGTCTGTAACCATACTAGATAATCCTATAAAAAATATTTAAAAAATATTGGATCCTTCCCAATTTTCGGATTTTGGCACCTTCTGTACTTTCACCAATGCAGATCTGATAGATGTATCTTTAAAATTCAATATGGGGCCTCGGTGGCCCCATGGTCTAGGTAGTTCGTCATGACTACTAATAATGATCACTTACCTGTCAATGCTGAGGTTGTGAGTTCGAATCTCACTGGTGGCGGGGAGTGTTCGACTCCGATCTTAATTGACAAGGATTGCTAATTTTCCTACCGAAGGTCGGTGGTTCTCTCCGGGTACTCCGGCTTCCTTCACCAATAAAAACTGGCCGTCGCGAAATATCCAAATGTGCTGAAAACGGCGTAAAACCCCAACTAAATAAATAAATAAATAAAATTCAATATTGACCAAATCGTGCAGGAAATTGGAACCTTATGATTGCAGTATAATATAATTACATGAGCTTAATGAGTGCATTTTCAAAGATGATTAGTTTCAATTTATGTGGAATTCATTATATTGAAGTACAGGAATTAATTAGGATATCAGTATGAAAGTCCTTTCATATACCAGGTACATGCTTTCAATTGCCTGCATGTGGATTGCAATAATTTTGAATTGTGATTAAACAGATGTGTTAATTAGTCACGTGAGAAATGTAATGCATTTGGTAAACAAAAACATATTTAGCATGCTTCCAAACTGTAAATCATTGTGTTTGAATGGTAGGTGTTTGATCTGGAGGTCTAATTATAAATGTAGATTTCATAGCCGCTGTGAAGTAATTTATGCAATAGTCTGCGTCAGAAGGAGGGAAAATATTGAGGGTGTTGGAGAGGGAGGGGGGGTATGTGACTTTTTCCAAGAGGAAAGTAGAGAGAAATTTCACTGATTTTTAAGTTCACTTGACATGTTTTATGTCAAAAGCTTGTAAAATAAGTGAAATTTATTTCTGCTTTGCAAAATCACGCTTTTCGGACCTATTTACTAGTGGATGTTCAGCATCTGAAAAATAAATCACATTTAACTTGATTGGTTGGAAGAGGAAAACATTTGAATGAAATCCTCTACAAGTAATTGTTTAATGAAAAAAGGCTATCAACAATATTTTGATTATTACAGCAGACCCATTCTTCATTAAAGTTTAAGTTCTATTGAAAGCAAAAAATTTCATCTATAGTACATATGTCAGTATAGATTAGTAGAATCCTGTATAAAGACGGTTAAAAACATGTTAGCAGAGTAAAACTTCTAAATGACTTTATTTTTGCAATCAATTTGTTTTGTCCACTGTCGCCAACTGTACTGCAGTTGCACCCAATAACCATATCCCTGTATGTCTATAGAGTATTTAAATTCATATGTATGTTTCAGTATGTCTCCGTTTAAGGTCACATTAAAGGTAAATAAACAATTTTTATGAATGATCTAGTTTATGTGTAAAATTTAAAGGGTCAGACCTCATTCAAATATAAGTTTGTATCAAAGTAAATGTAAATTTTCATTGAACTGTGTTTATAATGGACCACATGGCCTATCATTTTTCCATTTGGTAATATAAACACACAAAACCAACAAATTTGTCAGATACAAACAAAATCAGCCTTGTCAAAACCAGAAAATCTTTCATTTAATAAACACAATTTGTCCAGTTCAGACCATTGATAATAGAAATTATTTGTTTTCCTTTGGTCAATGTATTGACCAGTGTCCAGTCATCATATTGATTTTTCTTTGATGTCCTATTGAAATGGTCACAAGAGGCAGGTTTAATTAAAGCAGTTAGTACTGTAATTAACATTAATTAGGTGTATAATTATTGCATGCTGAGGACTTGGAATCTACAGTTGTTGATTGAACCAAGGGTATTTAATTGTTATAAAGTACCTTGAAGAGAAATTTCACAGATAATTGTGGTATTTAGTAAATGTCACCCCACTGCATGAATTTTAAGAGGTTGTTATAGGGTATTGACCATAGACTATGAGTCATTGTACAATCATTATACACATTGTCTAAACTTTGGTTGAAAAAAAAGTTGACTTTTCACACTTTCTTATTATACAATTTATTATTCTATCATATTTAACGTTTGTCAGTCATAAACGATAACAGTTTCTTTGAACATGAAATTCAAAATGTGGGGTAACAATTATAATATACCCTTAAAAGTTTAAATGAAGGTAGTGGTTTCATGTAAAATTTGTTAAAATCTGGAGAGAAAAAATCAGATTGCACAAACTGGAGTGGCTCATTTATATGTTGAATGTAATGATATGTGTTGTATTATGCTCCTTGTGAGCCCATTTAATGGAAATAAAACATCTTCTGTATGACACAAGCAAAACAGAAGTTACATATTTCTGCATGTAAAATGTTCCCCAAACTGAAATTTGAGTGTGTTTTGTTTTGAAATTGATATTGTGGACCCTTGAGCTGGCAAGTAATCTGAAAGGGGAATTTATTAAAATGATAACTTAGCAGAAAAATATTAATTTATTCAAATAATTATCTAGCAGAATATTAAAGAATAAAAAACGTCCATTCATAAATATCATCATGAAGTGGTAATTACATGTCAAAATCTCTCCTTCATAATAAAAGAATTAAAAGACGAGGGTTTAGTGATGGAGAAAATTTCATGTTGTATTATCTTTTGAACCTTGATTGAAGTTTTTGTGTTAGGTTTGTAGACTTTAAGTATATTAAACGTTTAGCTTCATTGTGAAAGTATATTGTAATGTAATGTGGATACGTATCGAGTTTCCAGTTTTATTTATTTTATTTTACCCCTTCTATACCCATTTTATCGAAGTCAATTTCCTTAAGTTTAATGAAACTTGGTGAATAACGGCCCTAAAATTGGCCATCAGTTTTAAGTGTGGTTGCCAGCGGGTGTATATTTTGGCACTTCCTGACTAGGTTTCCCCAGCTGATTCTTAAATAATCTATTTGTCAAAGAAATGAAATGAAAAAATAATTTCTTATAACAATAAAGTTAACTTGTGAATCATGGATTGATAGATTGATGTATTCAATTGGGTTTTGGGATAGGATACAACCAATATTAAACCAATATTAAAGATGAGATGGTCATTCTGAAATCAGTACATTCAGAAATGCATATGTATGAAAAAAAAAACATTTCGGATTGTGATTTTGGGGCTGTAGTTCTAACGTTTTGGCATACATTGCCTTAATAAAAATCTTTGTGATTTCAGGAGGATATTCCGTGAATCTGCCTAGTACGTGACAGAAAAACTGCTGTCAAATCTACGGTAGCAGACTTTAGTTTCCTTTTTGTTTTTAAAAGGGCTTTTTGCTTTAGTCTTATTAGATTGATAGCAAAATCATGTATAAAGCTGACATTGCTACAATAAATTTTTTTTTTAAATTTTTTTATAAATGTCAAGTATTTCATGATGTCCATGTTGAAGTACCTGTGCTATGCTATTTGCTCGTAAGATAGAAAATATAAGGAAAACTAGCTAAATAATATAATAGTTTTCTATGGCTTTAATTATGAGATTTTTGTCTGTAGTCAGGATTCGGTGGACTGTTCATTTACAGATTTTATGGTCAATTTTGTATTGTCCAGTTCAATGTTCATACCATTAGAGATCATAGTTATCAGTAGACATAGTTTTCATTCTTTTATTTTCTCTGGAATTTTGATAAAAAATTCTTGTAATACTTTGGGCTAAATGTTGAAAATCCAACCACAGGTTATCTTTATAAAATAATTGGCGGAAAATTGTAATTAGCTTGGAGCAGTGTTATTGGTTTTTGTAATATAATAACCTTTTGATTCAGGTTTTTTGTTCAGTTTTCCAAGTAATTAAATGACATGAATACAAAATATAGATTTTCATTCATCAGGAGAAATCTGTAAAGTTAAAATCAATGGATTTGAGGTATACATTACATCAGGTAAAAGCTGTTTTATGGAACAAAAGGCTTTATTAGACTATCTGGCAGATAAAGATTAACAAGCTTTGGGAACACGTTTTATAGTTTTGTATTACCTGACTGTCATCAATATTTTATTACGGAAATAAAAAAGATGTTTTTAGTGGTAGATCAATGGATAGCTTAGGTTTATGAGAAGTAACGTCGAAGTCGACTTTTCGAAGCCATATGCCAGTATGTTTACTTGGCCTGATAAACGTACGAGCAATGTTTGATTAATTGAATATGGTCTTGTTGGACACAATGAGGATACTCAATCTAGAGATTACTTTGTTGTGAAGGTTATCAAGAAGCGGTTGCCATTTTGTCATTAAATTGTCTGCTAAACACAGCTTAATCCTCTCATTTTTGCTACAGCAACAGACAAATCTGGTATAAATCTTCTTATTAGACTGCCACAGTGCTAAATTTGTAATGAAAATCTCCTTTGGTTGTCCTGTCATATTCTAAGTTGGATTCATACAGGAATTGATTCCTGTGCTAAATAATTTACCTACCAACGTCAAACTTCTGAATGTGAATTGTCAGATCTTATAATATTTTGCACAATAGATAAATACAACATATACATGTAAAATTTTAGTGTAGGCAACAAGTTTTAATTTTTTTTTTTTTGAGAATTTTCAAAGAAATGTTTTCCTGTTATTTAATATTTCATTATGGAACACATGGGTTATCAGAAGAATTGAACAATTTTTAACTCAATGCCATTCTTAAGTTTTAATGTAAATAGAAAATAACCCTTGCTATTATCTTAGGACAGAAAACTTTTAGATCTGTAAATGTCTATTTCTGGTTAATTCTATTGAGTTGGGATGTTATCACACCAACATTTACAACATATCCCTTCATTTTCATACTTACCAAAAAAAGAAAAAAAAAAAATTGCAAAATTTTTTTTGTTAGAATTATTGCACAATATATGCATTTAACGTGACTAGTTACCAATCTGACATTTGATAGCGAAATATCAAGCAAGTGTTCAGTTTATTTTTTTTAAAAACTACCATGTACCATGAAAATTGTCAATATATCATGTATATTTATTAAACCTTATCAGCAGATTTCATCTATATACAATATTTGCATCGATTTTTGTCAGAAGTTGGCTCGGTCTTGTTAATTATCAGTGTATTGATTAGTCTAATTGACATACTGTAGTTAAGAATTAGCAAATCGACCCTATATTCTACATTTTCAGCTGTCAGGGATAATCGCTAACAAAATCGGAAGTTTTTGAGTTGCTTTGAAAAATTTGAATAATAAATCTAATTTTATAGCGATCAATTTTTGTCTTAAAAGTTTTGTATTGACAAATAGATTTGTGTATTGTAGATGATAAATTAGATTTGTCCACAAATGTGTCTTTAATGTAGGACATTGTAGAATTCTTTACAAAATAGATGATCAATTGTTATTGACAAATTTTGAATATGTAAATTTCTTCTTTATCTACCAATTGATTTTCTTAAATTCAATTGTTTTCATTTTTTTTAAATTTAGCAGAAATTAAGATTTTATGTAAAGGTAGTTTAATACATGGAATTTATTAGGCATGAACATGCAGAGACTGATTTTAATTTTTAGGCTGTTCTCAATGTATAAAACCACAAGACAGTGCGAACAATAGATGTTGGATTGTGTTACAGCCTCTGTTTATTTTAGTGAAAAATACATGCAATAGGTACCTGCCAAAATTGACTTGCAAATGAGAGATTCTCAACCCGATAAACCTTTAATGGTGATGTTTTCGAATAAATCTTGTTATGATGGCCAAGGCTGTATAAATTGCTTGTGTGAGGTCTTCAGATGTGTTTTTTTCCTTTCATTAAATTTTGAATTATGAGTGTTTTATTCAATATTTTTGGGAACAAATTTGATTTCATACTTAATAGATAGATAGATAGATAGATACTTTATTTCCAAATTAGGGCCCCAGGAGGGCATATTACAGAACACATATAATTTTTATACATTCACAATCATTGACAAATGGGAGACAACTCCCTCCTACAACACAGAACTCATATAGTTTTCAACACAATTAAATATGTACCAATATGCATGAACATCACTTATAAAAGCAAATAAAATGATTTACAGAACCTGCTCACGGTACACACACACCAAGGTGAGTAATATTACCAGTAAACACATAAATTTTGCAGTATACATATATAAATATATATATATATTGCCAATGGCATAACAGTGACAAAAACTGCATGAAGCACCAAGAGTCAATGCTATAATGACCAGGTCATACTTGTACTTCATGCAGGAATGGCATATGTCATATCAATGGACAAAGTTTCTTATGTACTACAATTTTAGGGTGTAGTAAAGGATTACAAGGTGTTAATCTGCACACATATCGAAACATTCCAAAATTGCAAAAAACACCAAGAGACTATGCTTAAAGGATAAAATCCTACCTGTATTTTATGCAAAATTGGAATGCCACCTCAGACATGCATACAGATACAATCCAAACCAAGTATGACTACCACCCAGTATCATGTATAAATGTACAAATATATTTGAGTAATGAGGGATCTTCAGTATTCATCATCCAAATAAACTTATCTTTATTATTCAATGTGTGAAAATTTTTACAGGACTTTGTAATATTGTTTACTAACTTTTCCCTCTCAAGTAAGTGTTTACTACATTTCAACATATAATGAATTTCATCCTCTACCTCACCTAATGTGCACCGAGAACAAATTCTGTCTTGTCTGAGCATACCCTGGTACCTACCACATTCAATTCCCAGCTTATGTGCAGATATACGTAGCTGGGTAAGTTTTCTCCTCTGATCAAAATTGTGTATTATTGTAAGGTAATTTTCAAACCCAAAATTTCCTTTACAAAAAGAATAAGTAAGCAGTTTTCCCTCTTTTAAATTTTTGAATTGTTCAACCCACATAGTAATAAAATAATCTTTAACAGACTTGTTACAATTCTGCTTAAAACTATACACCGAGTTATTTATACATTTTTTCATATCAGAAATCCTTTCTAATAGTGCATTTAAACATCCATACCATGATGGCTTGTTTGATTCCCATAATGATTTTGAACAGTTAAAGGCAGCTTTCAGTAATGGAAAGGCTGTGTCCAAATTTTCAAGCCGATACCAAAATTTAAACATGGATTTTACTATTTCATAGTAGAGAGGGAAACGACCCAATTCTGACAGTACTGCAAAGTTGGTACTTTTTTTGTGAACACCCAAAACAAATTTACAAAATTTGGAGTGTAATTTTTCACATAATAATTTAGAAAAGATTTTGTCAATATCAATATTTTCTTTCTTAAATCTTGCAGCAAAAGGATTAAAGTATCCCCATATTTCGGAACAGTATAAAAGAATTGGGCGTAAGGTATGGTCAAATACATGCAATGCTGTCTTGATATTAGGATTGTGTGATAAAAAATCTTTCCTTAGCTTGAAGTATGCCTTCAGTGCCTTTTGATAAATTTCATTTTGGGCAGAGGAGAAAGATCCAGATGCACAAAACTGCAAACCTAGATACTTGTATTTGTTTACACATTCCAATTCATAAGAATCAAACATGAATTTATTTTTAATTAGTCTGCCTGCCTTGTTGAAAATCAAAATCTTTGTTTTATTAGTATTTATTTCAAGACACCAATCATTACAGAATCTATAGAGCTGATCTAGCTTTTGTTGTAGTCCCAGGGAAGACTTAGATAATAAAACTATGTCATCTGCATACATTAAGCAGTGAATAGGGGTGCTATCTAAAATGACAGGATCTGAAGTATCTTTAAGGTATCCCGGCAGTGAGTTTATGAAGATTTTAAAAAGGTTTGGACTTAAATTATCCCCCTGTTTTACGCCAAGTTTAACAGGGAAGAATTCTGTAATATGATCTCCTATTCTAATACAGGACTTACTAAGACTATACATATTTTTAATTACATTATAAAATTTACAACCAACCCCAATTTCTAATAATTTTATTTTTATGCCAGTGTGTATAACTTTATCAAAAGCCTTTTTGAAATCAACAAAGCAGGCAAACACTCTTCCATCTTTGTTATTACAGTATAAATCAATAATAGATTTTAAAATAAATATATGGTCAGATGTCCTAGCTTTCTTGGTAAACCCAATTTGGGAGTCATCAATTATATTATATTTAGTTAAAAAAGAATCCAGTCTGTTGTTCAATATGGCATTAAAAAGTTTACCAATAGAGTTGGTAATTGTTATCCCACGATAATTACCTGGATCAGTAATTTCTCCAGATTTATGAAGCACAGTTACATACCCTTCAGCCCAGGAAGTTGGATATAAACCAAAGCTTAGACAAGCATTAAATATTTTTGAAAAACATGGTAATAAGGAATTCTGACCATATTTAAGCATATTATTACTGACAGTATCCAAACCCGGAGATTTATTACCCTGTAATTTTGAGATGGATTTTGAAATTTCTGTTTCTGTTATCAGTTTGTCAAGTTCACTAAAACATGATTGCTTTTCAAGATGACTTAATTTGTCATCTAGTTGTGAAAGTCTTTCTCGAAACGACTCTTTAATTTGGCTTAAGTCTTGAAAATGTGATACCCATTTAGATGGTGAGACAGCAGAGCTACTATCATTATACTCATTATTTTTTAGGTCATTTATAAGATTCCAATAAAGTGAGGGATTTTTCTCATGTAGATTGTCTAACTTGTCAATTAGCAATTTTTTGTATTCTTTGTATTTCAATTTTCTTAATTTGGAATACTGTTTATTGAGTTTATAATAATGGCCTCTGACTATCGGATCAGACGGGTATTTAGAATACACTTTCCCATAATTTATAAGCCTATATCGAAGATTTTGTAATTCAGTATCAAACCATTTCTTGTGTTTTTTGTTTTTATCCTTTTTTGTTTTACTTTTTTTCAAGGATATGGAAGCTGTATTTAACAAGATATGGGACAGCTCTGCTGAAGCATCATCAATAGATATCTGTGATTCATCAATCTTTTTATTGCTAAATTCCTCAATTTGTTTTTGAATAAGAGGGGATATAAGTGCAGATTGGAATTCTGATGCTGAATTATCTGACCATATAAATTTTGTAGGCATATTATGCATAACAATACTATCATTGCATGGTTGAGTAACATAATTTGCAGATAACTGCCATTCTATAATACAGTGACAATCTGAAATGGTTGGAACAAAATCATGTACACAAAAATATAATATCTGGTCCAGGATACCCTCAGACATTAGAACATAATCAACAACACTAGCACCATTTGGTGTAAAACATGTGTATTTACCATTTACATCACCAAGGACTCGACCATTCAACAATCTGAGTTGATGTGATATGCAAAATTCTAAAAGTTCTCGACCTCTAGCATCCAATTTACTATCTCTACTACTGCGTTTGAGTATTTGTTTATCAATTGAATAATTATTGAACATTGGAATGAAATTGTTATCGTCATCATTTAGAATAAAATCTTGCCCATTTCCAGTTCTTGCATTAAAATCTCCACATAGTAGAACATTACCAAGTTTCGTGAATTTTTCAACATCATTTTCAATGCATTCAATTAGGTGGTGTGATACGACAGTATACTAGTGTTAAGTTGTCTTTGTATAATTTACATCTGACAGTATCATTGTTTGTTCATTTTTCATCGATAATTACCAATCTCTGATATCTTACCATGATGTATGAGGGGAGCATTTTCCTGTATCAGTTTCACTGAAATTGGACCTTATGGACCAACATACTTCTGGGTACTTCCATAAAAAAATCAGGTACGACTGTCTTTCTCCAATATCTGCCAGGCAAATTCATAATGTAGTTCTGGCTCTTGTCAGCAACATTCGGTATTCAGGTACTGTAATAAACAGCTTGATATAGATAACGAGCTTTCTCAGGTGTCGGAACACATAAGAATAGGTGAGAACAAACACCAGCAGGCACCATAGGCAAAATTTTGACAAGTATTTGATCTTAGTATTTGTCTGTGATCAGTTTTGTACCACCATATGGTTTCACATAATATCTACAGGCTTTTTGTACACTTAGAAATTTGTTAAGATTGATAGGATATTAATTTTTATGGATTATCTGACTTAAGAGGGTCAGTTGATAACATCTCTTTGCTTATCAGGGGTGATGATATCAGTTAGATAAAACTTTTTATAAATTAATCAATCTTAAATCGGTTGTTGTATATTTGGAGTATTTACTGTTGATAAATTTGAGATTTAATAAGGGTTGATTGAAAGTTAAGGTTGATTTTAATACATTGAAAATTTGTGAGCTGAAAGAAGGATATTTTCAGATTCCTGCAATCATAAATGTGTTTACAAAGTAAATAATGATAAAACATAATAAGGCAAAAAAACCATAACAAAATGAGAGAAAAGTTGCTGGATCAAGTCATTGATAACAAGTCATCCTTTAGATAATTTTGGGTGGCAAGGTTCCACAAATTGACAAGTGTTTAATCCATCCTTCAGATAATTTTGTTTAAAGGTCCCCCCCCTCCCCCCCTCCCCCCCCCCAAAAAAAAACCAAAAAAAAACCCCAAAACCCAAAAATCATCATAGTTTTGCTTATTGCCAGAGATTCAGTCATTCTGTGGTGTATTTAAGAATAACTTGAGTTAATTAATAAAATTACTCACAATATTTTATGTGCAAATAGCCAACAGCTAGAGTAAAAAAGGAGTATCTTATTTTCAGCTTGGTGGTGTTTTTTTGTGTTTTGGTACCTTTAAAATAGAGACAAGTAGTTATACAATACTAAATCAAATCTTGCTCTAATATTTCCCCATCATTCCAATATGTACATATGGCTTATACAAAGTTTGCTTATTTGTGCTGATGTTATTTCAGATTATCTGTGAAATTGACAAGCATATTTATATTATGAAAATAATAGTTTTTCATCTTACTAATTTTATTTATAAAAGATGAAATGATCCATGAGAAGTAAGGGGTAACTTCTTAGGATAGAATTACTTTCGGTTTGTTTTTCTACACTTAAGAAAATAAATTAATTCTGCATGCTTATTGCTATTTGCCAAATATTTTCCACATGCAAAATGCATAGAAAACTTTATGGTCCATTGAGAAAAATGTGAAAAGATCAGGTTTATAGTGGCCAGATGTCAGTGGTCATTCTGTTTGATTGACCACTTGGGGAGAAAAAATTCACACAAAATTTGAGGTTATACAGGGGGATGGGGTGAAAATTGTAGAAGTATTTTAAGCTGAAAGTAATGTCTTGTATGATTTTAACAGTTTCAATGTATGAAGTGTTCATTACAGTAAAAAGTCATATTAATAATGTTATACCTGGAATACATGCAAATTTACCGGTATACAATATAACTTAATTTGAGGCAGTTTACTCTTCATAACGCACAAACCTGTTCCAAAATTTAAAACAATCTAATTTAATTTTCAAGAATTTTCTGATCAACATTGCAGATATAATCATTTAATAAACTTATTTAGCCAAGGAATATTTGAATTGCAGACTGCAGAGTAATACATTGATGTTTTCACAGTACCCAATATATGTTAACTTGCTTGACTAATCAAATAGCTCATTTCATTTCAAATTAAATTATAAATGAATAGACACTAGTTACAAAAAGCAATAATCAGAACCTTCAGAATATATTTTACAAAATAATTTTAGGGTATGATACATGTAGTTTCTCTACTTTATGGAAAAAAGATAAGTGAGTTTATTTCAATGAAATGGCATAAAGTTAAATAAGTTAAAGCAGAGAAGAAAAATATAGATTGATGACGCATTACAAGTTTAGAACATTTGATAAGTGTCATCAATGGTTCATGCAGTGTCCAATAATGTCAGTGATTTTCTGTCAGTATATAGATAAACAACTTCCAGTAAGAGGTGTACACTGTCTTAATGGAAATATCGTGGAAATTGGAATCGGATGCTCGTTGTATCCGAAAGGCTTCTAAATGTAAAGAGACATTCTTTCAATAATAGTTTGTTTACTGAAGAACCACTATAATGTGTAGAGCCTCCTCAAAAATGTGTAAGTGTTTCCTATTTTCACACAGGAAAATTTGTATACATAGTTTTCTGGAAATCTTAATATCTGCTAAAGACTATTTGATCTTCAAATCAATAACTATTGCTTTTATACAGACTGAGCAACCATTTGACTGTAATAAGGAATGCGGGTGCCAGGAATAAAAAAAGAAACAAAAAAAATTTTGGTTTTTTTTGTATGAAAAATATAAGCAGGTTTGCTTCAATAAATTGGCAAAAAAAATTAAAAATTAATGAGGCATTAGAACTTTTGAAAAGTGTCCCCACTGATTTTTGCATTGTCCAGTAGTGAAGCTCTGTCAATGATTTTCTCTTGATAGATAAAAGTGCAACTTCATTAGAGGCGTTACACTGTAATGGAAATATTTTCTGGAGTCAGCTACTATTTGAAAGGCTTGAATTTCTAAATGGTCTTATATATTAAAGAGCCAATCTTTCAATAATAGTTTGTTTACTGAAAAACCACTATAATGTGTAGAGCCTCCTCAAAAATATGTATAAGTGTTTCCTATTTTCACACAAGAATATTACTCATATATATTTTGTTGTATTCATAGTTTTCATAAAATCTTACAACTGTTGGGGACTATTTGATCTTAAAATTAAATAAATTCACAGAAACCATTCCTTTACAGAGCAATATTAATCTAAGGGAGCAACCATTTGTCTTTAATAAAGAGTGGGAATGCAAGGAAGTTTTTTGAAATAAAAAAAAAACAATAAAATTTTGTGTGAAAATTTTGGCAAAAAGGTGGGATTTAATTGTGTATTTAGTTGTGTATTACCCTAAGTCAAATGATATATTTGCTTGAGCCCTTAAAAAAAGATGCTTGCCTCCCCACTAAAAAAAAAATCAAATGTTTGAACTTAAGTGGCCATACATAGTTTTGTCACAATCATACAAGTAAAATCCAAATTAAAGAGCATACTGTAGGTGCTAGAATTTGCTTTATATCAAACTCAATATAGGAAGTAAAGTTAAAAGGGGAAAATAAGCTGTTGTGACAAGATGCTGGTTGTATCATTTTACAATCATTATAGTCTAATGTTTCTCCATTAAGATATACCTATATCCTTTGTTACAATAGATTTATGTGGGTATATTAACTTGACATCTGGATTTATTACATAATTACAGTGTTTGTGTATATTTCTTGTCAGTTTTAGCATTTTGAAAAATTGTAGAAAGTATAAATTTCTCTATTTTAACAAATATACATACATTACTTCATAGTCAGTCATTTTCAAACTTCACAAAAATAAATTAAAAAAATATTACATCCAGAGTTGTGGGTTTCATACCAACAAAATTGGAAAAGATTTCCCCGTTGGAGAAAATTTCATTTTAAATTAGACATATTTATTTTCACTGTGAAATGGAATAAGATTTTTTTTTACAATGAGAAAACTTAGTGTAGTCTTCAGTACAAAGATACTTACTAAAACACACAATGCGTAAAAGTATGAAGACAGTACATGTAAAAAATGAACAATTTTACAAATATCCTCTGCCACTTGGTATATTGAATTTATTTATATATATATATATTTATATATTTATTTATTGATTTCCCCATGGACACAGAGAAAAAGATAAATAGTATTCTGTTGGCTTTTTGTGTTGTGACTACCACTGGGAAATCTGGCTGTAGATGACAGATCTATTTTTTTCTGTAAAAGTGATGTTCTTTTTCAGTCTTGAGGAATTGGTCCAGTTTGAACTGGAATTAACTTTTATGATTTTTGTGAAAATTGATGCTCATAGCTTGTCTTAAACAGGCTCAAATTGACTTCTTCTAATTCAATTATCTCTGTTACAAAAAAAGTAGTGTTGACTTTGGGTGTCTTAGACAGCTGCTTTCTCAAGTGTCCTGTGTTCAGAATAATTGCTTGATGATTTAGTTTTGAAAGCTCTCATTTAGAATTTTGAAATATGATGTAGTAATGTTTTTGGAAGCTTTGAATTAATGGGAAATTATTAGAGATGAAGCTTCATCTTCAAAGAAAATCAGGATTACAAAGGATTTAAATTGTGTTCTTATATCAGTACTTTGTTGAAATTTCATTGAAGTCAAACAAAAACCATTTGTATTTTCTGTTAATATAATTGAATGAATGAGGAATATTTTCATTTATCAGTCGACAAAAAATACTTTTAATCAGAAAAAAAGGGGGGGGGGGGGGGGGGGGGGAGAAGAGTATTAGAAAAAAGGCCTATCGATTAAGTCAACATGGTTCAAAGCATATTCTTTCTGGCTGCATCAATTTTGATTCAAAGTTGTTCTTTATAAACTAAGGGTTTATTGAAGGATGATAATATTTCTTTGTTAGATTCAGCTTAATTTAATTTTCTACCTTCTTTTATTAATATGGAAACGGAATATTTCTACAGTTATATGACCCATTGTATTTTATATAGAGATTTATTGATGTTTCTAAGATACTTCCGATTACAGTTATTTGGATCATTGACATTTAAATTCCAGTTGACTAGACAAAGAAATTACAAAGATTAATATACTTTATTCTAATCTTAAATTGAAAATCTATACTAGGTCAAAGGAGGTTGCTGTGGAAAAAAAATGATACACTAGTGTGAGTTTCATTTATGTGTCGGTTGAACCTTCATCCGTTGCTATGGTGGTGTAGGTTTAATTAAATGTTTCCCAGTAATAATATCGATATCTTTAATAATTAGGAAAAAAGCAATAACAAATAATGCATTGAATTATATAGGGTAAATTGAAGTTGCAGAAAATAGAAAATTAAGGGAAATGATATCTTCATTTTCTCCGGTAATGACGAATATCTCTGATGATTTGTAAAAGGAAAAACTTGATTGCCGAGAAATCTGACTCATGTGACAGAACTTTGCATCATCTTCGAGAACTAATTGCGGACAAGTGCTCCTTGCTGCTGAAAGAAGTTATGTGCTGGCATGTGATGGCAAAGGCTTTAATATTGATTAAAACTGGTCGTAATTAATAACCAACTGCTGCCTTAATTATTTCGGCTACACAAATTTTGATGGTTTTGAAATAATATAATTACTTTTTGCAAACTTTTTTCTGAGTAACAGACAGGTCTGGTTTCGTGCCCCATTAAGCACACGACAGGCATCTTCATTGAAGAGACTGATAGCATGTGTCTTTTTAAATTATGAAAATATTTTTCCATGTCAGCTGCTTGATTAGGTTAGAAATTAATTTTATCTTGAATTTTCATTTCCTGTTTTTTTTTTTTTTTTTGATAGACCTTAAAGTATAAATTTAGATTCAAAACAAAGGGGAAACTGTTGTCTTAAATCACCAAAAAATCAGATGTAAGAAAATAACTATATGTAACCCATTTGAAATAGTTGAATAGTCGTTTTTCACAATACGTCTATAGATCTGAACAGAAATAATTAGATATATTTTGGTATTTAAATATAGGGGAACAATGAACTAAGTCTTTGCAAAGTCTTCAAAAATTAATGTTAGTTCAGAATTTAATGTGTGCACTTATCGTTAATGCAAAATGTAGAATTCTGTGTAAAGTACAAACTATTAATCATGTTATATTATCCACTTTCAAACAACAATGTAAAATTTTGAAAAATTTGAATTTTTTGTGCATTGAATTCTTAAATACATGTATACGGTAACAGCGTTATGGAAAAATAATGTTGTTTCAGTATAGTATCTCTTACAGTTTTCAGGAATTTTGTAAGATTTTTTATAAAAGACTAAATAAAATACAAATAATAAGTATTTCATACATTCCAATCAAATCAAAAAATTTTATTTCTGTTAGGCAAAATCTCATTAATTGATACGATCTGTTCAGACAAGAAATAGTATTGCAAAAATAATGGAAAAGGTATTTTTTCCAGAAGATACAATCTTATTTCATTCTTCCTCGGCACTTCCCCGTCAATTACAACAAATTCGAAGCGTAATACAATTGATGGGTCTGTTAATCAAGGGATTGAATCCATTACAAGTTGACACTATCATCGAGAGTTTCGGCTTCTCCCGAAGATTCTTCAAGACTTATTTAATATCACGTCACATTAGGCCGAGTCATTCATGGCTGAAATGAAATTGTACAGGAGAAAATTGGATTATTTCTTTCTAGAAGAAGAACATAATCAGTGAAATAGAACCATGATTTCCCTACAGAGTAAATTTGGAGATACTTAAAGTCTCTTTGTGTTGTCTTACTGAGAATTCTTTGAAATTTAAATAAAATTATAGAAATGAAAATCTTTCAAACGAGGACGACGGATGATTTTATTCCTTTAAATTGATTATTATGGGTAGGAAATAATCACGTCTAGAATGATTTGAAAATTTCATGGATAATTTTACAGAACTTTCAGAAAAATTGGAAGAATCTTAGTGAGAGGGTTAAAGCTTTAAAATCAATCTTAGCATTAAAATAATTTTTTTTAATATGATGGTGCAACAACCCCTCTAGCTCTCCACAAAAAAAAAAAGGTTTTGACATTTGACAGGTTTGTCTTTGATGAAGGCATGACTACAGTGGTCAGCTACTTTGACAGATGTGCTGTGATGGGATTGTACAATATGGAACACTGTGTCAATATACTTATAGCAGATTGCTTTTAATAGAGTATGAGATCCAGTCATCATATAAGTTCCTAACCTCTCTAATGAAGAGGGTTGTAAAATATCTTTCAATGGCCACTTACTGACAAGATACATAGAATTCCTTCCTACTTTATCTTAAAGATGATGTTGTTTACATGTTAAACCAAGAGGATATATAATTTGTAGATATGTTTTATGGGTTCTAAAATGGTCAGACGTGTTTATTGCACTTTTTTGTTGCTTTCAGAATAAGTCAGACACTCAGTTCGTTGATCAACAGCATGATAGGAATAGAAAAAGTGAAGCTTTACAGAGAAGTAAGCCACCACTTGCCAAAACTTCTTCAAATTCATCTGCCCCTGGTGCAATTAGTGGTAAGTGCCAATGTCCATGGCAAGGTTAAGAACTCTGCATTTTATACTTTATAACTGATGGATTATTATATGATACTTTCACCCTATCTAGTCTTTATAGCTTAGTTATAAAATCAACAATTCTTCACATTATTAAGAATTAATGTTACCAAAAAAAGGAATTTTGAATGAGAAAGTGTAAATCATAATGGTTAAAAAGAGGGAGAAACAGTGAAATAAAGTGGGAGATATGTTGAGGCCGCAAGTCGGATGAAATCTTTATGTTTGTGGTTATGTTATTACTAAAAGTGTAGTCCCTGTAGAATTTGTTTGTCTGCCAATGTTAGTATAGAGATATGACATTTTGTCTGCATTCTATTATTACATGCCTATTTAGATCCATTAATGCCACTGGCATTGTACAATTATATAATCCATATACATCTACAATGTAACATCGCTATCAGAAGTGTTAAGAGGTAAACTTTTGTGGTTTTAAAGGAGACTATAAAGTGTCAAAATGCAAGCTTAGAATTAGCTATAATTGATAGTATTTTTATTTTGGTTGTAATTGTACCTAAGAAATTAACGTTTTTTTTCAGCTTTCCAGTCCCCTCGCCATAGTGCTAGCAGTGGAGCCTTGCCAGATTTACTGCCACCCCACACACCCCCTCAGTCACGATCCCCACCCACACCACAGAGACCACAAGACAAATCCAGCTCAGACGAGGCAAGTATACCTGCAGTACGTACGTATCAAAGTTTAAGGTATTGAATTGAGTTGAGGATTGATCATAAAAATTTTATGAACGTCGGCTGCCTTGGTTCACAGAGGTATTTGTAATTATTTAATAAAGTTCATTGTTAATGTCCATGGTAATAAAATAGTTTTGTACGAGTTCTCTTCAACGGATTAAATATGGTTTAATACATGTGTATGAAGTGTATAAATGTGTGATCTACCACCCAAAGTGTGTTTTAAAGGTGTTAAAAATCTTGTTGAGGAGGAGCATTTCAAGAAAAACGATAATATCCCCCTATGACAGATATTTACCTTCTATATCTATATAGACTGAAAGATATCTGTACTAATTACCATTGTATAGAAAAGTTAATGAAAGAACAGATTATAACTGTGATAGAGTGGCCGATTGAAGTATGTAGTGTGTAGTATATAAAAAAAGAAGCTTCTGTGCAAAGAAGATAGTTGAAATTGTTTCGGAGTGTTATTGAACGAACATAAGTTGTAATTTGTTTAGATTTGATAATAAATATTTATATGTCGAAATAACTTCAAAGTAAAACCTTTCAACTCAAGGTGTAAATACTTAACATCAGATCTTCTTTTGAATTAGAATGTGAAGCGAGTAATGAATCCATATTGTTTGAAGATCTATAAAAAAAAATGGGTTTAGAGAAAATCAGCACTTTTTATGAGTTAAAAGTTAAAGACAAGAGGGATTAGAGTGTTTCAGCAATAGGGTGATATAAGGGGGCCTTCTCAAAACATTTAATAATTTCTATTTCATATTCTTACAAGACTGTTTAATGTAAACTGCTGTTCTTGCAAATACAGTAAATAAATAATTTCAGTTTTTTAGTTTTCTGGTTGTTTTTTTCCCAATTTAGGACACCATTGATAATTATGTATCCCGAAAAAATTTGATCGTCAGCTTGTTATTCCATTCTCATTGTTTAATATTACATCAATTTTAATACAGGGCCTCCGTCTAGGTAGTTCGTCATGACTACTAATGATCACTAGCCTGTCAACACTGAGGTTGTGAGTTCAAATCTCGACTGTGGTGGGGTGTGATCGACTCCGATCTCAATTGACAGGGATTGGCAATTTTCCTACCAAAGGTTGGTGGTTCTCTCCAGTACTCCGGCTTCCTCCAATAAAAACTGGCCATGGTGAAATAGCCAAATGTGCTGAAAATGGCATAAAATCCCAACTAAACAAAAGAAAATTAATTTTAATACCAGTATACAAACTGCAAAAAAAAAAAACAATATACATAGATGGTAGAATGATAAATATGACATTATCAATTTATCTGACATTTTAGTGTGAAATATTGGTTTAATTAATTAGGCTGTCATATCTTTTGATAAATATACATCACTGATACATTATTTTATTAATTGTTATTTTTCAGTATCGACAAGCTGTCAGTCAACAAAGCCAATCAATACGACACCAGCGATCATTTTCAGCTTTCGGTTTTGGCGCTGGTGGTTCAACAATTGGTTCGGTATCCCAGCAGTCCAGGCGAGGATCACAGATCAATGTGAATGTAACACCGACACAGACAACCACCGAGGCAGTGGGGGATACTCCAGAAATCAGAAAATACAAGAAAAAGTTTACATCAGATATACTCTGTGCAGCATTATGGGGTAATGTAGTTTAGAAGGGGACAATTCAGTTTTGTTGGGTTATGATTTCAGTATTTTTATCAATACAGTTAATTGTGTCCACCCTCGGAAAAAATCTTTCATTAGCAGGGGTGATTTTATTCTATTTTTTAGCAGATTTCCGCTTTATGTAGTTCTGATGTGGCTTCCGGTACAGCATTTCTGTTTTTTTCTTGGCCCCAGAAAATCATCTCTGCATTAGCAAACGTCACCTCTGCATTTATAAGGCATAATACATGGTTTAGTGTTGAACTTAAGGTTCAGATAAAGATAATTTATGGAATTATGAAAAAATACATCTTGGAGAAGATTTTTGTCACACTTTTCTATGCAACTAATCACAGCCAGTTGATATTTTGTCACAAGCCTTCTGTAGGTACACCATATTGTGTGATATGTTTTTGGACCAAGGCGACATCAAAAGTGGGCGTATCACTAATGACTAGCAACAGTTTATCTTGTTTTTAAAGAAAAGCTTTCATGAAAACATGATAACTTTGCATAAATTTGGACATATATCCTGATTCAAATGGCTTTTTTCTAAAGGAATTATTGTGGACTTGATAGATATCTCAAAAACAGTTATTTTTTAAAAGATGTACAATTTTGTATCATAAAACCATCATTAATGAGTAATTTTTATATAGTCTACACAAATTGTTTTCCCTAACACAAATAGCAGTTTTAAATTTGTATGATGTTGAATATTTTTGTTTTACAACAGATTTATGCAACTTCAACAATGAGTATAAGTTATATTTGAGGTGAAGTAAGCTTTTACTAAATATACATTGTATGATTTATGTTTTAGGTGTAAACCTATTAATAGGGACAGAAGCTGGATTAATGTTATTGGACAGGAGTGGACAAGGAAAAGGTATGACTGTCAATCACTTCTTTTAAAGTGAAAATGCAATAAATTGTACCATCCTCTAATTTATATTTGTTACAATTCATAAATCATTGGCAAAAAACAAAACAGTTACAAGACAATATTGTATTTTTGAAAAATGTCACATAGGAATATTGATACAGCATCTTGTTGATTTTTTATGACATCCGTACTGAAAATTGGATCATAGGTCACTTGTCAAGCATTTTATTGTAAAAGATTACAACTTGAAAATTTAATTTTATTCTGAAGCAGTTAGGAAGGAATTGATTTAAACAAGCCAAGCAAGGGGCATCTAGGAGTAAGCAAAGGACTGGGTGGCTCAGAGTCCGTATAACATGTCCGATGGACTGTTAACTCATGAGCTAGCACGTTAGAAATCAGGCTTTGTGTGTCAGTTTAGTACAAAGCAGGATTCATATTCATATCATATCAACATATTCTCATCCTGATATGCATTTGATATATGTCTCTGGACATTAAACAATTCATCCATCCATCCATTGAGTATTTACAATAATAAATGCACTGTAAAATTTCAGAATTCATATGGTATTACAATTTTTTTTTCCAGTATATACGTTGATATCACGGAGAAGGTTCCAGCAGATGGAAGTATTAGAAGGACAGAACATCCTCGTTACAATCTCCGGGAAAAAGAATAAAATCAGAGTCTACTATCTCTCCTGGTTAAATAATAAAATATTTAAAAAGGAAATGGTTAGTATTTGTTTCTAACAAGATAACTTATATTGGTTGAAGTCAAATTAAGTATTTGGTTGTCAGTTTTTGTTTAGTGAAAGAAGCTGGAGTGCTCTGAGGATAATATCAACATTTAGCACCATCCAACGAACTGAACATTTTCCATCACTTCTTCATAATTCAACTGCCTTTTATTATTCAAATTGGATTTTGTCATGAGGTGATCAGTCTACAACAAATACTCTTACCTTGTTTTGTAATTTGATTATTTCTTTCTGATAAACAAAATATTTTGGCTAAGGATTTAATTGTGAAAGGGACTCAACTTTCCTGCTTGGATTTTCATGAACATATTTACAAATAATATGGACAAAATTAATGAAAATTATTTGGAATAATTGTTTTCCAAATTTTAGAATTGATTAGAGCTGGTAAATCTCCTGTTAAAAGTTTTACCAAATAAAAAAGTCATTAAGTGAAATGTGAAAAAGGCACATCTTTCCAACTTGAATATATATACATATGAAGACAATGAATTTGAGGTTAGTTTTGAGAACTAAAACATCATTTGGTTTGCACTGCAATGAAATTTTGAGTTTGTGGTTATTCTTATATTTCACACTTTATTGTCACTGGAAAAAAAATATTACTCCAATGACTTCCCATTACCACTAGTAAGTTTTAGACTTTTCATTTTGGTCTACTTGTGGCATTGCACACACATCACTTGAACATTTTAAGTTGGAATTTTAGTAGAAGGGGTAGAAATGATAGTTACGACATTTAATTTTTCAGAATGAAAAGCGAGCAGGATGGGTTAATGTTGGGGAGTTAGAAGGCTGTGTTCATTTTAAAATTGGTAAGTTTGTGTATGTCAAAATAAGGACTTTTTTTTTATAGTTTTCTTCTAGAGTTTAAATCTAAATTGCTGTATATGTTTTGATAACAGAGCTACCTAAATCATAAGAATGTTGCATACATAAAGATTTGTATTTATTACATAAAATTAAAAACGAATTTATTTGTATCATAAAATTAGGGGAAAAAATGCTTGCAGAAGGAATGGTTTCAGTTTTTGATACTCTTTTTTTAGTAGGAATTTAAATCTTATTTTTTTATAAAATGGTTATAAATAGTATTTTTATCTGTTTTTCAGTAAAATATGAGAAGATAAAGTTTTTGGTGATAGCTTTACTGGACAGTATTGAAATATATGCCTGGGCACCAAAACCTTATCACAAATTCATGGCATTTAAAGTAAGTCAACTGGGAAGAAGTCATGTTAGGAGGGGAATATGATGTTTTATCATTTTGATTTCAAATTGTGAAAGAATAGCTTTCAAACGCAAATACAAAACAATATTGACTTAATCACATATTAGTCAGACTAGATAAACAGAATTTGACATATTGCATTTTTCTCACTACATTGTGTAACATGTGTTTGTTGTGACGTTATGTCATCTGATTCATATAATTATATAATCAATAATTCATAATTAGACTAACTGCACCTCAAGGTATTGTCACAGACTGTGACAAATTGGATGTCAATCATTAATACCTGTGATTCAGGTAAATTGTCATCAGACGCGTACATTAATACTGAACTAAAAATAAATATTAGCTAATCAGCATCAAATAAACATCGTTATCTGCATGATTAATTGTTGGTTTAATTAGATCTGTTCTGTGTCATAGCATCCATGTCTTATTTAAACATAGTAAGAAAAAAAAAAAAAAAACAAACAAAACATAAATCTGTAATTTATGAAAATAAAAGTAATGCAATTTTTGGTTAAAAAAGAACATCTGTTCCAAAACATTTGACAGATACTAATGACTTTATATGAAGCAAATAGATTAAAACAAAATGATACATTATAAGAATTTCTTCTTTAGCTTGATAAAATACAACAGATAAATACTGACCATCTACAAATTTTGGTAATTTATGGGAGTCAGTTCATCAATGAAAGATTATCTTGAAAAACAAGACAAAGACTGGGATAAATTAAGTTCATATTTTGACCATTAAGCTGTATTTTATTTTTTTTTAAAACCTTTAAAAATGAATCACCTCTTTCTGTTTTAGTCATTCACAGAACTAGCCAACAAACCACAGATAGTTGACCTTCTGGTAGAAGAAGGTCAGAGATTAAAGGTCGTATATGGATCAAATAGTGGATTCCATGCAATAGACGTGGACACAACATCATTATACGATTTGTACATTCCCTCTCATGTAAGTGTACAGGAAATTTCTGATTGTGTTTGCTTAGGTGGCCAGTAGTGTTTAGATATTTCTCTAACAACTGTGGCAGAGTTCATAATTTAGGTCATAACCCTAAAACCGTTCAATGAAATTTTGCTTTATTCACACTTGCTTAGCCTTGAGTATTGTAAATCAATCATGGCTTTATATAAAATGACAGAATATACAGGCTGTTAATTGAAATTGTGCACAGAATCACAATAAGTAGCCACTGAAATATAAAAATAAGTAATGTTTTCACTCAGTACAAAAACAAAAGGGTATGAGGTATGCTTCAATGAAATAATACCACATCAACATATATGTAAAAGGAGATTAAAACCATCCTAGGGGCTGACATGTTATCGTAGTCTAGAAAAAGATTATCTTTTAAAAGATTTATTTTGGTTTTGGAAATGTACCATTAAGGTTTAAGAAAAAAGACATGGCATTTTTTTTAAAAACCTGACAACCTTTTTACAAGCATGGGTATTGTAGAGTTAGAATCAATAAAGAATTATTAGTCTCAGTAGGTAAATGAGAAAATGATCAGAAAAATAGTATTTAGAAATAATGGTTTGGTAGGCATACTTAAAACTGTCTAGCATGTTTGCATGTCATAAAAACAATGGCTTCCTGTTCCATTTAGACTAAGCTTAAATGAAGATGAGCACAATGATTTCTGTTATATGGAAAATCAATTACACCATGACTACTCATTTTCTTCCTTGTTTTAATTGAAGCTTAGCTTAAATATAAAAACGGGAGAAAAATGGAGTATTAAACATGGGTATTTAGGTTGACTTAAAAAATCGGAAGAGATTCATAGTTATATCAATTCTAAGTATTACAGTTTTACAAAGATCATTATTGAAAGCCAAAATAGGTTTTTTAAAGAAAGATTAGTGTTTGGAATTTATCCAGCTTATTTTGCTTTATCAAATTTGATAAAATTTTCACAACTGAATTTTGAGAAATCTGCTTTTCTGGCAAAAAATTGTAACATACAAAGATTTTTAACTACAAGATTCTGAGAATGTTGTAAATTCTGTACAGCGATCAGATATAATCCTATTTACTGGAAATTTTTGTTTTGCTATAGTTCCGTGGTAACACAGACACCACTCACCACACAGGTGTAACATTTTTTGTCAATCAGGTAAAAAAAAAAACCTGCTAATTAGTTTGGCTAACTGTGTTTAGATATTATAAAAGGCATTGCTAATAAAGTTCAACACTGTCTCCTTTGTTTGAAATGAACAATTATGTATTTTTGGTCATTTTTCATTTCTATTGAATAGTGATATTCAATTGTTCAAACTGCAAAACTTAAGGTGTCCAGACCATAATAGATATTGATAGGAAATTGTATCTCTTTTTCACCGTGAATGGCTGAACCAAACAATTTAAAGCTGGAATTTTGTATACTGTGGATTCATTTATTTTCGTGGATACCAATTTTCGTGGATAGAGGAAAAAAGGCATTTCGTGGGATACCAAAATTCGTGGATTGCTGGCTTAGAAAAAAATATAAAAAGTTGTTGAAATACTTGAATTCGTCGCTTGGCACGTCAGATATCATGAAAATACTGCGACAAAACGTGCCGATCAGACTTGATATTGTACAGTAAAGTACTGATTTAAAGCGCTCATTAAACAAAAGTCTAACAAACAGATTCTTTAAATTTGTAACGGAACAATTAAAGGTTGTCATAAATTTAACAAGATTAACAAAATCCGTAATTATTTACTCATTAGGTTAAACATGTGTGAAATATATATTGAGAAAATTGCAATCACTTGTCATCAAATACCTCAGGGCATATACATACATACTTTTAATCCGATTACGACCAATAATTTCTGCTTTATTATCTTTTGACAAGATGTTTTTACTATAATTTATGAGAAAGTCTGTATTGTTTAGGTCTACTTAGGATTAATATTAAGATTAAGATGTTTGAATAAAAAAAAACCGGAAGTGAATTCTGCGACAATTTACACAGTCAAAATTTTTTAAAGAAAATTGTTTGAGCGTTTATATGTTACTAAAGACAAAATTACATGAAACACTGTATCCTCTGTGGATATAGCTAACTCATCATATGTCAGAATTCAAGTACATGCTGTAAAAACGCAATTGTTTAAAACTCCGTGGTTTCAAACTTCAGTGCATTTAAACAAGAGTAAAAATATTATTTTTCGTTGGATATTTAAATTCGTGGTTTACTGGGACCCACGAAAACCACGAAAATTGGTATACAACGAATATTAATGAATCCACAGTATATATATTTCTCAAGTTGAAACACACTTTGTTGCTTATATGCAGAGTCTGTAAAAATAAGTTATATATAGTTTGCCAATAATTACCGAGATCATTTCAACTACGTTGTATGGAACATCTGGGAAGTTTCGAATAATCACGTGGTCATTTATGGTCCGGATATCTTAGTATGAAATTTCATCCATTTATAAGGATAAAAACTGAACAAAAATTTAGATTAAAACTTTCTAAAATTATTAGCAATGCTATGTTGCATTTTGAAGTGATTATTTTATGGTGATCAAAATGCATGATCTACTTTTAGATATATTTTCATTTTTGATTTTCAACCCTTTCATTCCAGAATATTAAATAAAAATACTGGTAGAAATCTATTTATAGAATAGCTAGGTTAAATCTGCAGCAGCCATATCTTTATTGTTAACTAATTGAGAGTCTGGAATAGATATTTTTGTATAGCTAGCATTAAAACTACTAATATACAGTTTTGTCTTCTGATCTAAAACAGATTTTATTTCATTATTTTGGGAGAAAGCTGGAGAGTACCACTAACCTTCTGCAGGAAAATAAGATCCGAGTCAAATGCACCTTACAAGGATCTAATATTGTATCCTGAGTTATTTTAATCAGCCAACAAGGCCAGAATTTGGAGTAGTAAATAGTAAACCTGTGTAACTAAGATAATACAATAAAAGAAAAAATGTCAGTTTTTTCTTTAAAAAAATGACTGTTGTGTTGGTCAGCTATATCCAGCAGTTAATTCTGTACAGTGAATTTTTTTCGTATATGTCCAAAAGTATATAAAGGCAGTTTCTTATTTTATACCATTGGGCAAAGGGAGGTAATCCAATGTCCAAAAGAGTATATAAATGTATTATATTTTATAAAATTATATATTCCTGTATTACAATAAGGATATATAAATCTGTGTAACTAATAAATAGAGAATGATACGTGGCAAAATCTGTATCACACGCCGTATCATTCCTGAGAAACCAATATCAGCCGAGGGATGATATTGGTTGAAGGTGATATGGCATGTGATACGAATTTTTTCATATATTTGAACTGGAGAGTATAGTAAAGTGACCAATATCATTTTAAGGGGTATGATATCGATATTATCACGGCAGAAAATACAGCTGACAATGTTCAATATAAAGTATATGATAATATAAAGTATCATCATTCATAAATTGCCTTAGGCTTACAGAAATTTGAATAATGAACTACATGCTGGATAGAGACATAGTAAATATGGCTGCTTATTACATTTACCTGCTTCGTATTAATCTTGCCCAATGCTCACCTTTATAGCTTGCTGCTTATGAAGGCATGGCACAAAATTTTTTATGCTTTTGTGATTTTTTGAAAGATTTCAGTCTATGCCAGAGTTTATAATATTTTGAAAGAGTTTATTTTTTTATTAAGCATTTCAGGAATGATACCAGCATCTTCATATCATTTTCTTGGCTGAAATAATGTCCATGTGACATGAAAAAAACAAACAAACAATCTTTGGTTTTCTTAGAAGTCAAAAGAAAATTTTCATTTTCAATCTGATCTGATCTAATGCCTCTTGAAAGTTAAGAGAACTGTACAATCTTTATTTGTTTTTCAAACACTTTGCCTTCTTTTTATACTAATTCTATGATAGAACATTCTATAGCTTTTTAACAAAACTTTAGTGTTTGAACATCTAATGATTTAGCTTTATAATTAAAATAAAAAAGTTTTTAGTATGTATTGATATTTACAATATTTTGTAAATCGATCATATTTTTAAGTTATACATAATATTCGTGATATTTGGGACAAACAGTAATTAATGAGATTTTTTTGTTATTTTTCAGACCCAACTTCCAATCACTCCTCACACTATTGTAGTTTTACCAAACACCAATCAAATGCAGCTGCTATTATGTTATGACAGTAAGTACACTCATATGTATAGATTATCGGGTTTTCTGCACATTGATATCATAAAATATCGGCCGTGAGCCACAATATGATTTTTGGAGAGTGAGCACAGCGAACTAGCCTAAAATATTCATATTGTGTCGAGCGGCTGATATTTTACAATATATTTACGCAGTAAACCCGATAATCTGTTTATCGTACAAATTCTGTACATTTTAGTCCCCCCTGTAAGACAGTTTTTACGCTTTTTTGTCCTCCTGGAGGTAAGCTTGATAACGTCTGCTCTCACATTGTGACGTTGCTAATAAGTCCTGCTCTCATATTGTGACGTCGCTGATAAGTCCTGCTGTCGCGGATAATGTCTCCTAATACGTCACAAAGCCTTAATACAGAGATTACAGAGCGGCTTAGTAGGGTGATATAGATGCAGGGATGTACGATAATTATTGAGATTTTACACCATTATGTAAACCTCCGTCCACGGAATGGATTTTTTAGTATTTGAGTATCTTAATCACATTGAATGTTTTATCAGTTAGATGGCAGGTGCAATTAACAAAGTCATAAAGTTCTGAACTTACCTGATTCTGTTAAATCATTTCTTCCAGATGAAAAACATTCTGCCTATGGAATTTTCAATGTAAAAGGGAGATAATTCTTCCTATGAGATTTTATTGAATTAAGTATTACATCCCTGGTTTGTATCAAATATTTCAAATAATGGTTTAACACATTTTTGGATAGGTCTGAGCTATTAAATTTTTCAAGTGCTATATTTTTTATTGGAAATTCCCCATTCAGAATGACATTTTTGGTATAAAAATATATGATAAAATTTTTAGGTATCTTGGACACCCCAACAATGTTTATTAACTGACAAAATTTTTTTCTTAAATACTAATTTTAATTCCATGAACTGAGATTTCCAAACTGAGGTTTCCAGACAGGGTCATAAACACTTTAAAATTGGTATCTGCTGCTTCTCTGCTGAAAACACAGCATTAAGGAGTAAACATAAAGACTGATCGGCTCTGGGTTAGATTGTCTTCCTGCAAACTGTTACCTTGTGAACTAGGACATTAAATATCTAACTCAGACTGTCAGCTTTAAAGTACAAGGCAGGGTTCATGTTACCAAAGTACAGTAATGCCTTTTCTGTTGGCTAATGTTTTCCATGTGATAAAGTCCTGTAAGACAGGGTCACACAGATAAACATCCAATCAAATGTATTTGTTCTGATAATGTCATAATTTGATTTGAAATGATAATGGCTTCATGACGTAGAAGTCCTTTTAGGAATGCTGACATGTTTCTACACTATATAGAAATAATAGAAATGAAACATGGGTTGCACATCAGTGAGATAACTGAATTGTCAGTATAACACAAAATGTAAATAAATTTTTATTGAAATATTTTTTTCTAGATGAAGGTGTATATGTAGACACCAGTAGTAGAATTACAAAGAATGTGATATTACAGTGGGGTGAATTACCTACTTCTGTTGGTATGTATAAATACACATTTTATGTCTAACATCCATAAGGCCATGATTTTATAAGAGTGTTTTTGTTTTTATGAATTCCACTTACCAATGGGAGATAATCCAAACTGGAAATTCATTAGATTCAAATGGATGTTTCGGAAGACAAATGTAGTTTTAAATTTCATTTAAGTTGTTGATAAATACTTTAATTTGAGTGTATTGGGGAATTCAACCAGTTAATTAACAAAACTAAACATTTATTTTAAAAGTCAATATCTGGTAAATCCATGAAAGTGTTGTTAAGGAAAAGATTAGGTATTCATCTTGGTGATATTTGAGAAAAACAAATTGTTGTACTTTTCAGCTTACATAAGTACAGGACAGGTGATGGGTTGGGGGAACAAGGCAATCGAGATCAGAGCTGCTGAGACCGGGCATCTGGATGGTGTCTTCATGCACAAGAAGGCACAGAAATTAAAGTTCCTCTGTGAAAGAAATGACAAAGTATGTATGATAGAGGACATCTATCAGTCTACTCTCTGTATTGATATTGAAGATGTAGCTCTTATTTATTTTAAGGATGATCACTGGTCTAATAGGAAATAAATAGGATTTGAAAAAGGTGTTTTAGTTTGAGAGAACATATGAAAAGTAAACAAATAAGCAAGAAAAAAAATATAGGTTCATGTGCTCATTTTAGAGCTATAAAGCCATAAAAATTTGCAGGAAATGGGGTTTCTCTGGATTTTTCATTGTCTTTGCATTGACAACTTTAGTCTCTCAAAAATGTATGAAAAAATAAAAAGGATTTCATAAAATTTTTTCAAATACCATTTTAAGGTATATATGATTGAATTATAAAAGAAAAAGTGGGGGTTCATGGGCAAAAATTTATTTCTTGTTTAAGAAATGGATAAAAGCCAAGGATTCCAAAAATCTGCCAAAAAGACCAAAACAGGACCAGCAAGCATCCTTAATTATGATTTATGGCAACATAAAAGTTTCTCATATATCAGTTTTTAGGCTAAAAAGTCTTCAAATTGTTTTAGAATGTCATTGAATATCAATTCATGCCTATAAAAACTTCAGTTTAAAAAAAATCATATTTTCACATCTGAGGAAATTAAGAATGTTTTGCTTAATTATTTTAAGAACATCATAAAATCTTAAATTATAATCAGTTTACAAATTACATTCTTTTCATTTGATTTCAGGTATTTTTTTCGTCAATGAGATCTGGATCATCTTGTCAAATCTATTTCATGACATTAAGCAAACCAGGCCTCGCCAACTGGTGATGACTGTCTCAGTGCTGTATACACATGCTTTGGATTCATCGCATAATATTCTAAGTGTTCATTGTATGATTGCATGTGTGCTATTTTTAAAGCTGTCTTTGGAAAAAGAGATTTTTATTTTCTCAAAAGCAGCATATAAATTTAGTGGAAAATGTGTGGAATTCATACTGTTAGGATACCTATGAAATCTTTCTTGTTTGAGTGACAGCAATGGACATAGAAAGGCTTTAAGACTTATATAAAGTTTGTGCCATTCATACAGATCTCATCCAAGCATGGACATGTTCTTTTTTGTATAGACGAACAGAATATAACTTATTTCAGGACTTCAGAGGTACACAACGTTCGTGATATGCCTTTTAGAAAGGATTTTAGCCTTTCGAACACAGGGAAGAATTTAAACCACACATTAACAATGTGCCAAAATGTACATAAAATTTGATTTTACAAAAGTGACGGCACTACATCTTTTTAGTGGAAGTATGTCGGCCTTGATGGGAGTTTTACTTTATTCTGAAAAGGCATTTAATGATGACTGCAGTTATTATATTGTTATGAATCAGGTTTTAATGAAGCTGAATATTATTTTAAATACTCATTTATTTTAATTCGTTCGTATAGTCTGTAAAATAAGCAAATTCAGTATAATATATGTATTGTGCAAAACAAGTCATTTTCAATAGACACCTCCTGGAGGTAAGAATTTAGAGTGTTTCTTCAAATCTGCAAAGATATAGATTTAAGATAATGGAATTCCAATTTAGCTGGCTTAATTTGCATTATTATGGTAGATTTTATTTGTGAAAATAATGTAGAATCTCTTAAGCATTAAGTGTAATGATTTCAAAGAAAAATATTTCTTTCCTGATATATCAATAAATGCTTGAATTTGATATTTCTTTTGCTCATGTCTATCAAAAAAGAGAGAATTCTGATTGAAAGTATAGATAAACTGAAAGACAGGGTAGTTTGTGAGAGATTTCATAATATATATTATCTAATGTATTTATTCAAAATTAAAAAATGATTTTTTTTCTACATTTTTCATTTGATCTCATTAATTTAGAATATTTATAGATTTCATTTTCTATATTATGGTCACAATCCTGAAATGTAAAATTGTAAAAAGGTAGTTTTTTCCAAATAAGTTATAAAATTTATACAGGTTTCATTAACCGGTCACTAACATATATTTTAAAAAGTTAACAACTTGATCTGCTTGTGCTTACACAAGTCTGAATTTTTAACTGAATGAAATTTTTGTACAGCAAAGGAATGGTAAAAGTGAACTTACAATATTCTTTAGAGTACAAGTTCTGTTTTGATATATCAGTACATATTATTTGTAAAAATTTCTAGTCATAATTATCATACATATAAAAATATATGTAACAACAAAAAAAGACTTGTAAAAAAATCCAGACATTAAATGTATCTATCAAATCTGTATTTAACAATTTGTTTCCATGTAATATATTCTGCTGAGATAACATTCATGGGTCTGATTGTTTTGGGACAAATTTTGAAAAATGTTTTAAAATATTTTATTAGAAATAATAAATTTTTAAAAATTTGGGGATAAAAAAAAAATACTCTAAGATACAAATAATGGAAAACAGGTTTTTATTGCTTTTAAATATTTTATGTTATTTTGAAACTGTTTTAAATAAGGATATCTCCATAACCTTTATTACTTCCAGTTTAAATAAAACTATCATTTTTTTAACAGCAAAAGAAAATTGACCAGCCAAAAACCTTGTAGAAATTTCTATGCAATACAACAAGTCAAAATGTTACCTTTTGTTATAAACCAAACATGCTATGATACTTTCATATTCTTGTGTTATTAATGTACTGAAAATTGTTTGTTGAATGTACTGTTTCTTCAGATTTGACTTAAAAGTCAGTAAATAGCTCATGCTTCTTTGAAAGTGCAATTTTTTTCAACATAATAAAAAATTGATTCTTCATGTGTTTGTATCTTGTATATATTACCAGTAACCATACCACTCATCAGAGATATCTTATGGTATTGTTTGAATGGTACAATTTTATCTATCCAATTTTCATCTGATTCAACAATAATGTTTTTTTAAAAATGTAACCTGATAATTTATATGAATTTTGATGTCAAATATTTTGTGATGTCCTTCTTAAATTTAAAAATGAAATTGGATTGGAAGATTGTGTCCTACGACTGGACCTTTAGACTTGTGCCTCTCCATTAAAAGGTCTCGTAAGAGACACATTTTGAGTAAATGTACAAGAGAATCTATAACTTTTGTTGCTGTTGTTCATCTTGAAATGGATGTTTCTTATGGTTATATTTTGGACATTAGTATTGAATTTTGATACACAAAAAAGGCATTATTTCGTTAATCATCTTTTGGAAAGTGTATCGATGGAGTCCTCATCATTTTTAGCCACCTGGTAAAGCCAAGTGAGCTATTGCCATCACTTTGCACCATAATTAACATTTCAGATTTTGATCATCTCCTCTGAAACTACTGTGCCAATTGGAACCAAACTTTGCAGGAATGATGTAATAAAGGTCCTCTATGAAAAATCGTCATTTCATTTTGATTGGACGAAAAAAATGGCCGCCATGGGCAATTCTTGTTTCTGATTGGCTGAAACTTAAAAAGTCATCTCCTCTGAAACTACAAGTACAAATGATTTGTAAGATAATACAAATGATGTTTGTGAGGTCCTGTACAAAGATACCTCATTTCGTATTGAAAAACATGGCTGTCATGGGCAATTCTTGTTTCTGATTGGCTGAAACTTAAAAAGTCATCTCCTCTGAAACTACAAGTGCAAATGATTTGTAAGTTGATACAAATGATGTTTGTGAGGTCATACAAGTGATTTTTTTTAAATCTTCTACCAAGATCCCTCTTTTTGACTTGATCTGCCAAATAATCATGGCAATTCTTTTTACTGATTAACTGAAAATGATAGTTGTGAAGTCCTCCACAAAGTAACTTCAAATCTTCTTGATATGGCTAAAACATTGCCATTGGCAATTTTTGTTTCCAAATTGAACAAATCCATAGCTTTGTTTGAAAATTGGTACAAATGATGTGTTCGAGGTCTTCTACAAAGATTTATCATTTCATCTTCAAAGGGCAAAATAGACAGGCTAGTCTTTAAATGAGATTCTTTGGGCGATTAGTAAACCAGGTGAGCGATACAGCCTCCTAGGAGCCTCTGGTTTTATATGATCTTAAATCATAAATATGTGACAATTTTTAAAACTGTAAAATTTTGTGAAACTGAAGGACAAATCCATTACATAGAGCTCTGGCATTAACCTTTTGTCCATGTGACATTAGAATCTCTTTGCAAGATTTTAAGTCACTGTTTTGGATTTACAGTAGTGCTTCAGAATTTTATCAAAATTAGTATAGGATGTCTGTACCTAAGACTGAAGTGGATTTATCCAGTGGTTGGTTATATTCTGGTATCAAGATAAGGTCCTATTATTGATGTGGAAGATATGGTATTTGTGTTTAACGTAATTCTCCATTTTATGAAATGCAGATTGATATTGATTTTTATGATCCTGCCTTCAATTTTTAATTGGATTTCCCAATGGTGAATTACGGTGGGTGGGTCGATGTATCCAAACTGGAATATAAGGACTGAATGAAGAATAAGTAAGCCTATAGTTTACACTTCTCTGCCTATTATGTGTGAATGAATTCTCTGGCCAAAAATATATGTAGATATTTTCTGCAGTATAAATTTAACCACAGCTTTTGCAGCTCTTGCAAAGTATAAGATGGGTAAATTGTTCATGTATCTATTCAAATTCAAATGCAAGCAATTCCTTCTTTCTCAGTATAAACTGTAGTAACATACCAACATCTTTCCAGAGTTGATTAGCTATTTTCCTGCTTGTGCTATGCTAAATGACATACTCGAGAGGGTAAAATCACTGCAATTTTGTCAGGGACATGTTAAAGATTCGTTTTTGCTTCTTATAAAATGATTGACCTTTCTATATTGAGGACTTTTCTAGAATTCTTATGATGCTGTGATATGAAATCAATTTCAAAGTACAAAAGCTGATACTCTATCCAAGAGGACACTGGTCCTTTATCACACAATTTGTACTTTAGTGGGAAGGGGTCTTTTATCACCCAGTTAGTGGGAAGTGGTCCTTTATCACCCAGTGAGTTCTTTAGAGGAAAGTGGTCCTTTATCACCCAGTTAGTACTTAGAGGGAAGTGGTCATTTATCACACAGTGGGAAGTGGTCCTTTATCACCAAGTTAGTGGGAAGGGGTCCTTTATCACCCAGTTAGTTGGAAGTGGTCCTTTATCACCCAGTTATACTGGTCCTTTATGGCCCAGTGAGTTCTTTAGTGGGAAGTGGTCCTTAATCACCCAGTTAGTACTTTAGAGGGAAGTGGTCCTTTATCACCCAGTTAATACTTTAGTGGGAAGTGGTCCTTTATCACCCAGTTAGTACTTGAGAGGGAAGTGGTCTTTTATCACCCAGTTAGTACTTTAGAGGGAGGTGATCCTTTATCACCCAGTCAATACTTTAGAAGGAAGTGGTCCTTTATCACCCAGTTAATAGTTTAGAGGGAAGTGGTCCTTTATCACCCAGTTAGTACTTTAGAGGGAGGTGGTCATTTATCACCCAGTTAATACTTGAGGGAAGTGGTCCTTTATCACCCAGTTAATACTTAAGAGTGAAGTGGCTCTTTATCACCCAGTTAATACTTTAGAGGGAAGTGGTCTTTTATCACCCAGTTAGTACTTTAGAGGGAGGTGGTCCTTTATCACCCAGTTAGTATTTTAGAGGGAAGTGGTCTTATCACCCAGTTAGTACTTTAGAGGGAGGTGGTCCTTTATCACCCAGTTAGTACTTTAGAGGGAGATGGTCCTTTATCACCCAGTTAATACTTTAGAGGGATGTGGTCCTTATCACCCAGTTAGTACTTTAGAGGGAAGTGGTCCTTTATCACCCAGTTAATACTTTAGAGGGAGGTGGTCCTTTATAACCCAGTTAATACTTTAGAGGGAGATGGTCCTTTATCACCCAGTTAGTACTTTAGAGGGAAGTGGTCCTTTATCACCCAGTTTATACTTTAGAAGGAAGTGGTCCTTTATCACCCAGTAAGTACTTTAGAGGGAGGTGGTCCTTTATCACCCAGTTAATACTTTAGAGGGGGGTGGTCCTTTATCACCCAGTTTATACTTTAGAAGGAAGTGGTCCTTTATCACCCAGTTAGTACTTTTGAGGGAAGTGGTCCTTTATCACCCAGTGAGTACTTTAGTGGGATGTGGTCCTTTATCACCAAGTTAGTGGGAAGGGGTCCTTTATCACCCAGTTAGTGGGAAGTGGTCCTTTATCACCCAGTTATACTGGTCCTTTATGGCCTAGTGAGTTCTTTAGTGGGAAGTGGTCCTTAATCACCCAGTTAGTACTTTAGAGGGAAGTGGTCCTTTATCACACAGTTAATACTTTAGAGGGAGGTGATCCTTTATCACCCAGTTAATACGTTAGAGGGAGGTGGTCCTTTATCACCCAGTTAGTACTTTAGAGGGAGGTGGTCCTTTATCACCCAGTTAGTACTTTAGAGGGAGGTGATCCTTTATCACCCAGTTAGTACTTTAGAGGGAGGTGGTTCTTTATCACCCAGTTAGTACTTTAGAGGGAGGTAGTCCTTTATCAAACAGTTAATACTTTAGAGGGAGGTGGTCCTTTATCACCCAGTTAGTACTTTAGAGGTAGGTGGTCCTTGATCACCCAGTTAGTACTTTAGAGGGAAGTGGTCCTTTATCACCCAGTTAGTACTTTAGAGGGAGGTGGTCCTTGATCACCCAGTTAACACTTTAGAGGGAAGTGGTCCTTTATCACCCAGTTAATACTTTAGAGGGAGGTGGTCCTTTATCACCCAGTTAGTACTTTAGAGGGAAGTGGTCCTTTATCACACAGTGGGAAGTGGTCCTTTATCACCCAGTGAGTACTTTAGTGGGATGTGGTCCTTTATCACCAAGTTAGTGGGAAGGGGTCCTTTATCACCCAGTTAGTGGGAAGTGGTCCTTTATCACCCAGTTATACTGGTCCTTTATGGCCTAGTGAGTTCTGTAGTGGGAAGTGATCCTTAATCAACCAGTTAGTACTTTAGAGAGAAGTGGTCCTTTATCACCCAGTTATTACTTTAGTGGGAAATGGTCCTTTATCACCCAGTTAGTACATAAGAGGGAAGTGGTCCTTTATCACCCAGTTAGTACTTTAGAGGGAGGTGATCCTTTATCAGCCAGTTAATACTTCAGAGGGAGGTGATCCTTTATCACCCAGTTAATACTTTAGAAGGAAGTGGTCCTTTATCACCCAGTTAATAGTTTAGAGGGAAGTGGTCTTTTATCACCCACTTAATACTTTAGGGGGAAGTGGTCCTTTATCATCCAGTTAGTACTTTAGATGGAGGTGGTCTGTTATCACCCAGTTAGTACTTTTGAGGGAAGTGGTCCTTTATCACCCAGTTAATACTTTAGAGGGAGGTGGTCCTTTATCACCCAGTTAATACTTTAGAGGGAGGTGATCCTTTATCACCCAGTTAATGCTTTAGAGGGAGGTGGTCCTTTATCACCCAGTTAGTACTTTAGAGGGAGGTGGTCCTTTATCACCCAGTTAGTACTTTAGAGGGAGGTGGTCTTTTATCACCCAGTTAGTACTTTAGAGGGAGGTGGTCCTTTATCACCCAGTTAGTACTTTAGAGGGAAGTGGTCCTTTATCACCCAGTTAATACTTTAGAGGGAAGTGGTCCTTTATCACACAGTCAGTACTTTAGAGGGAGGTGGTCCTTTATCACCCAGTTAGTACTTAAGAGGGAGGTAGTCCTTTATCAAACAGTTAGTACTTTAGAGGGACGTGGTTCTTTATCACCCAGTTAGTACTTTAGAGGGAGGTGGTCCTTTATCACCCAGTTAGTATTTTAGAGGGAAGTGGTCCTAAACACCCAGTTAGTACTGTCATCTTGCATTCAATTAAAAATCAGCATTCTAAGGTACTTTTTTTTAATGTGTCAGTCTTTTGTATGTAAGGTCTCCTGTTCTGGTACTGACCTTATTCAAATACCGGGACTGATTATTATTAATGACATACCCACCTAACAGCACCCTGAACAAAATATAACATTAGAGCACAAACACCCGAGTTTGGATAGATTCATGACTGTCTGACTTGCCACAGAAACTGAATGGTAGTGGGGTTTAATCAGTTTTATGGGTACCCAAACCTCAGCTTCTGACATAAAACCCACCACAATAAAAGCCCATACAATATGATTACCAACGAGGTGACCACTTGCTAGAACTGCAAATATTGCTTTGATGGTATATAATGTAAATATGTTTTAACTCTTAAAACTAGCTGAGGGAGCAACCATTGGACTTTTAGGAGGGGGGGGGGGGGGCTGTGATCAAATGTTTGATCCTGCTTATTTTAATTTGTGGAAGTTTTGGTCCTGGATTTTTTTCGGCCGCAATAGCCGCCTAAATTTTTATTTCATTTAAACCAAAAAATTTCCTGATTTACACAGGTGCTGCATTTTTTTTCACACATAAAGTGATCCTGTCTTTATTTTGCTAAAATCCTGGTCCTGCCTTTTATTTCAAAATTGATCCTAGCCCCCCTCTCATAAAAATAAAATGGTTACTCCCTAAGGCTCTCATAACTGCTGGTTGGATACTGTTGCTCTATTATAAAGGGTTTAATGCTATCTCGTCACAGAATTCATTAGAAATAGGCAGTGTTCATGAGAGGCAAATATTAATTTAAAGTCTTTAAGTCATTGGGAGATAGACCAAATTTTACAGAATTACACAAAATTTCATATTTGTAAGTTTTACTCCAAGTTTCTGTGGGATATACCTCACCACATTCAATATGTGCCTGTCCCAAGCCAGGACCATTTAAATTCAGTGGAGCTGAAATAATTTAGAGCAATATTCAATTTCAAAATGAACTTGGAACATAAAAAATCTGACAAAATTACCTTCCAATCTCAATACGAAATATTCAGTACTGATGTACAATTTATGGGTATTGATGGATACCGATTTTTTTAAAGGGAGGGGGGGTTAAAAGTACAAGTATCTGAGCAGATAATAGGCTTTTAACTGAATGTTTGAATATGTAAAATTCCTTTGAATTTAGAAAGATCAACTATTATTAATTTTAAAGTTATGAGAAAGTGACACAGCTGAAAAAATTACCATCCAAGACTAAAACTAAGATTAATGTTAAGCTCACTTTGTAACCTTAGCTTGATAATGAAGATAAGACTACAAAGTTTAATCCAAGCAGTTTGAAAATTGCAGAGCAAAAACAAACTGTATATGACTGATGGAAAAACAGCAGGACTCCTGGCATTAGTGAATCCTTCTAAACTTCAAGGAATATTACAAAAAAAGATTAAATTAAAAGGCTTACCATATGATAAATGCACAGTTTCCTACTAATTAGGACTTATAAGAGTTAATAAGATAAACACAATATGTGATTATATTTAATGTATAACAATATATTTAAACAACAAACATTTAGCCATATAATATACTGGCTATAAAATCATTTCCGAATGGCGTAATCAGAGTATCTATAATAACACACCTGCCTGGTAGGTATCTATAACACACCTTACTGGTAAGTATCTATAATAACACACCTGACTGGTAAGTATCTATAATAACACACCTGACTGGTAAGTAGCTATAATAACACACCTGCCTGGTAGGTATCTATAACACACCTGCCTGGTAAGTACCTATAATAACACACCTGCCTGGTAAGTACCTATAACACACCTGCCTGGTAAGTATCTATAATAACACCTGCCTGGTAAGTATCTATAATAACACACCTGCCTGGTAGGTATCTATAACATACCTGCCTGGTAGGTATCTATAATAACACACCTGCCTGGTAGGTATCTATAACACACCTGCCTGGTAAGTATCTATAACACACCTGCCTGGTATGTATCTATAACACACCTGCCTGGTAGGTATCTATAACACACCTGCCTGGTAAGTACCTATAACACACCTGCCTGGTAAGTATCTATAACACACCTGCCTGGTAAGTATCTATAATAACACACCTGCCTGGTAAGTACCTATAACACACCTGCCTGCTAAGTACCTATAACACAAATGCCTGGTAGGTATCTATAACACACCTGCCTGGTAAGTATCTATAATAACACACCTGCCTGGTAAGTACCTATAACACACCTGACTGGTAAGTATCTATAACACACCTGCCTGGTAAGTACCTATAACACACCTGACTGGTAAGTATCTATAATAACACACCTGCCTGGTAAGTACCTATAACACACCTGCCTGGTAAGTATGACAAAGAAAAGATTCAAGGAAAATAGAAATGAAACAAACTTTATTTAGGAACACACTTTTTCAAGAGGTTTTGTCTGTCAAATTAAATAAGTGTTACATAGTTGATGTCACAGTTAACTAAAAAATTTTAATCTGTTCAAAACAATGTATAGATATGAAATTACAAAATATCATTTCACATGCATATATAAATAATGGACTGAAAACCTGTTTATTATTGGACCAACTCAAATATGATGTACTTCAGTTTTGGATCATATGCAAATCTCTACAAAGGAAATCTCTATTTATGCCAAAATTCTGCATAACAAAAATATGTCAAATTTATTAATACAGGTTTATATTGTCAACAAATTTTGTGCTGTGTAAAAGCTGCATAATTTTTTGAAATCACAAATTTACAGAATTACACATATATTTTAATTTTTTATATGATGTAGAAAGCAAACCAAAATTAAACAACATAATAAAATAGAACAAAAATAGCACTATTTTTAATAAGGTATGGCACAATTCAGTATAGGATAAAAACAAAACATTTACAAACATCAAACTCCCCTAAATTGAAAACATTGTTTTTATACAAAAACTGCATTATTCAATGTTTTCTTAAGGTTACCATGTACAACTTCGGTGTATTATATTAAATTACTGCCATTTGTACATGCATATTTTTTGGGACAATGAACTTTCCATCACCAAACCAATCCCAAGATTGGCATTATATTAAAACCGAAAATTTATTAATCCTTAAATCTGTCACACAAAAAAAACTCTGAAGCATTGCATGTGACAATAAAGCAACTGTATACATAAAATAAAGCTGAAAAATGAGTATGGCTTTACATAAATCTCTTGTATATATAAAAAATAGCACTTTCCATTCTGACTATGATAGCAAAAAGTCTAAAGATGCTAAAGATATTTAAAGATGAAAATGGTTTTAATCAAATCTCTATCATAGTAAAAGATATCACATTTTATTCCGACTATGATATATATAAAAAAAAAAAGCTTGACTAGTAGATATAGTAAATATCGACAGAAAACAAAGCATTCACCAAACAAAACATGAAACATATTTAATACACAAGATGTCTGTGTACCAGTAACCTAAAGCAGCGAAACCGCAACAGTGTTCATCTCTTTAGACACAAACCTGCCTAGTGAACACTAAAGATTTCTTTGAACATACCTTTAGTCACAGCAACTATCGACTTGAACATAAAACAGAAGTCAACTGAGCATGAAATGTATGGTTTTGATATAAGTTACAATAATTACTAAGGGAGCAAACAATTTGATTTTTATGGGGGTGGGAGGAAGATGTGATCTTGTATTCTTGTATCCTAGAAATTTATTCAATCCTCTGTTTCTTTTTGAATGACTGAAGGTGTAACATGATCCTTCACTTTAAATTAATGCCATATTGGTCTACTAATTAGATGAATTTTGACAACAACACCATTTTAATGAGGTATCTAATAGGACTCTAATAAGCTTTGTATGTGTTGAAAAATTGTGGTTTAGAATTTTTTAATTCAAACTTAATGACAGATATTAATTTTCATGATGTAGATGAAACAGGACTGAACACAGTAATTTTTTTACTTTCCATTATCTGACAAAATTTAAATGTTGCATTATTTAAATCTATGTTGCCAAAAGTATAAAATATAATTTGTGTAATTTGTAAAATAAATTTCAAGTAATTTTCCTTGCACAAACTGTAAACTTTTTAATTTTCCAATTATGCTAGTAACATTCTATTTAATAAAACCATATATCTTTCACATTAATTAAAATTGTAATATTGTATGGTAATAAATATTTGCAATAATAAATTAATTAAAGAGCAAGAAGTTCTTCCATAAATGGCTGTTTTCAGTCGGAGATGACCCATGGAAGATCCCTACATGTGCATCGATCTCCCACTGTTGTAAAGTCCAATCAGAATACTTTTGTCATACCTTTTGACCAATCAGGCATAACGTTATTTAACTTCATCGACTGTGATCAATGAATTTACCTAGGTACAGGATACCTTAAAATTGAGTATTTACGGAAGAAATAGGTACTTAGACTTGTTGAAAAGTGACGAACTGGAAATTCTTCCAACACGTTTTTAAAATTCAGCGTCTTTCCCCTCATTCCACTGCGCTCCACTCAGGAAAGACATGAATTTTAAAAACTTGTTGAATATTTTCCAGCCTTCACTTTGAACATGTGTACGAACCTTTTAATGTCTGACAGACAGCAGATTTCCCTTATCATTAGATATATTCTGTGGGGAAATCTGGATATAAATTTCACATTTTATTTCTTTCAGACAACAAAAACCAATAAGACCAAAACAATATAATCCCTTAATACTCATCAAAACTTTTATATAAAAAGAGCTGTTCTGAATTTCACAGTACTTGAGCAATTCTTAAAAGGAAAAGTGAAAAGTTTATTCTGTTACATAACAAAAATATTTAATACCAAATGTATCAAATTAGTTAAGAAAAAAATGGCTGGTGTAAATGAGGGGGATCGTAACCTAGGAACTAATTGTATCTGGCCTTTAAGCTAAACTATAATTGATAGAGATTCAGATTTGTTCAGGGTCACACCATGAACAAATATCTATTGGCTTTTTAAATAAATAAAATCTATAACTTTTCATCTGACATGGATCCTTCTAGCCGTACAAACATCTGTGGATCATCTGATGCAGGCACTGTTATAATTCTGACAGTATTCGTAGCACCAGATCCCTCCGTCCAGCCTGTTACCAAAATACAAACATCTCCTGTCTTCAGGTAACCAGTTTCTCTAGCAAAATTAAGTCCAGTATTTATTCTCTTATCGACATCATCCACCCATTCTTGTCTTCTTCCCGCTGAAATTTAAAGAACAATCTGAAGTATTTTAGATAAAATGTAATTAAAATTCCAGTTACAATTATACCATCCTCCCAAGTCAGGGTTTGTATCCACGTTCGTTCCTACATTTTGCAGGTTGAACATATTGCCGCCTGGTGTGTGACCTAGAAAATTCTACCTACGACGCATATGGATTCTCTTTTGACCTTGAGAAGTACCAATGAAAATTGTTCACTTCCAACCTGCAAAATATGGACGTGTGATGTCAGGGGTACGAACATGGATACAAAAGCCTGACTTGGGAGGATGAATTATACGTGTATATCATTGTGTATGCCATAATTTTTTTACACCACTTTCAGCATGGATTTTTTTTACCTGGAGAAAACAACTGCCTTTCAAAATCAAAGAAGACTACAGTCAGAGATAAATCATAATAAGTGGGAATCAAACCCAACCATAGAGTGAATAGGCAAGTCATCATTAACGACAATGCACCACAATTATATGAGATCTCAACTATAAATAACAAGCACTCTGAGAGTATTGCTGAGCAATACAATGTCCCTTACCGCCTTCAGCTGTGAGAGAATACACCAAATGCTCCTTGACTATATGAATCAGACACAGACGTATGGATAGAGTGATTCATAAAAATCCTTAAACTATGTTTGCAAGAAGTACACAATAATTACCCGATCAGCCTGAAACTCAAAATTGATCTGTAGTTCATCATTATAAGCCTACATACTAAAAATAAGATCAACTGGTAAAACGGTTTGCAAAATAGTATTGAAATCTAATAATTTCTATCTCCAAGGGCAACAACTCTAACAATAATTATCCAATTGTTGTGAAAGTCATATGTGGTCTGTAGCTCATCATTATAAGCTCACATGCCAAAAATAAGATCATTTGGTAAAAGGGTTTGCAAAAAAGTCCGGAAATCTGTAAATAATCATTATAAGCTCATATACCAAAAATAAGATCAGTTGGTTAAGTGATTTCTGAAAAAAGTCAGGAAAACTATAATTTTAACAATAATTCCTATTTCAAAGGCCAATAACTCTCAGAATAATTATTCGATCAGCATGAAACTCAAACTTGATATGTAACTCATCATTATAAGCTGATATACCAAAAATAAGATCAGTTTATTAAACGGTTTCTGAAAAAAGTCCAGATAACTGTAGTGTGACTGACACACTGACAGACGGACGGAGTGCAAACCTACATGTATAGTCCCCTTCAGAGTTGCCGGTAGGGGACTTATAATCTTGTTGTGGTAAACTGAACTTTCTGAATTTGATTATGATCCTTGACCTATCAGGAAAATTATTTTTAAAATCCATTGATCACTATTTTAGTTATTTCCATTTTTTTCTTGTAAAACAGAAAAAGTTTACAGTAAACAAGCTCTTAAACTGAGTTTTAAGTAGAACAATGATAGAGAACAACAAAACAAGTTCAATATATTACCTACTTTAAAAGCTCATGTTTAACACATTACAGAAAACTATATAAAGAAAAATAATAGACACATAATTTTTAAAATCAGATAAAATGCTCACTAAGTATTTCGTTAATATATTACTACAGATTAAAACACAAAATGTACATGAATCATTCATTTTTATAAATCCAATAATACAGGAACACTTTACCATAAAATATATTTTATCAGTTATTGACACACTCCTGAAAGTGTCAAATAAAAGGGCAGTTATTGGTAAATGGAAAGTAGGACCAAAATAGTCAATGCTTAGGAGCCATATTGAATTTGCTATAAGGTCTGAGGGTCATCTCTGAAGACCTTAGGGTGATTTCTAGATGAACAACAGCAATAAAAGCTCTGGTGATATTTTTGTTACTTTCCAGTATTGCATGGGTAATTTTCTCATTTCTATACTAATGCAAATCTAACTAAAGTTGTCCTAGTTACTCAAATACAATGTATTTCTAAACTGTGAAACAGAAAAGCTAAAAATAACAGATATAACATCATTAGCTTTAACCAATACAGTTAAAACTACAGCTATGTCAATGAAATGTTAAATGAAGGTCACAAAGAGTCAAATGCTTATCTATCAAATACTGTTAGATGACTCTAGCTGATGTATCAAAATTTGTTTCTGACAATTTGTCCATAACAAATAAATAAGGTTAAGGTGACACAAATCTGATTATTTGTAATAGACTGTAGAAAATTACTGTAACAGTGATATATCACTGAAATAAGTTAACGAAAAAAAATTAAATACAGACTCACACATGAAATGTAGAGCCACATTTATTTAACAAACAACAAATTTACCATGTAAAAGTACTTTGGTATATAATTCATATGCAAGTTTTCAGTGCACTTGTGTGAAATATAGGTCAAAATGAACTAAATGAACCGTTTATTTCTTTTCCTAGTGGTGCTTTATTGATATATTTTTATTAATAATTTTCTGAGACATGAAGCCAAAATCATAACCAACCCAAATTTACATACAATCTAATGCCATTATTTAGCAGATGAAGCTTTTGATGGATAACAGATTTTTAGAACTGTTTATGGAGATTATCTGAGATACATTCCACCAAAGTTTGGTCGAATTTGGTAATAGTATTTGCAAAGGAAAATGTATTAAATAATTTCTCCTGCTTTTTCTTGTTAGTGACATTATTGATAAACAGTACCAACATACAGGTTATTTTGATAGGATCATTCTACCAGTTTGGTCTCAATCAGCCTAATAATTTGAGAGGTTTTAAATATTTTTTGCTGTATTTTTTAATTTTCAATAATGGCCACCTAACTGATTGGAGGTCCATAGCTCAAGGTTTAATTTTATAAAGGACCATCCTTGGACCATTTCACTTAAGTTAATCCCATTTGGCCCAGTAGTTTCCAGAGGAAAAGAATTATAAAGGCAAGTATAACACAATGGTGGATGACGAATACAAAGTGATGGCAATAGCTTGCATAGGACTATATGCCAGCTGAACTAAAAAATGGTAAAAATATGAAAAAAGCATGAAATAACTAATGCTCCTCATGCACACACGTTAGGATTCAAACAGGTAAAACTTCCTACCAAAGCATTGTTAATTTTTTTTCAAAAACAAATTCCACAACAGTATAGAAGGTCAAACATATATCTGTAGGTATTTCATTAAACATCTTTTGAAACTATTCCAATCAATTTTAAAAGATGTAAGGGGCATTGCTTTATAAATGATTAAGCCATTGCAAAATTTGTTAACTTTTACACAGCGTGTGCACTCTTGCAGGTTGTTCAAGCTACACAAATGACTTTATTACCACTCATAACTTTCGCAGGTTCATGTGCATCTGCACTAAAGCTTCTACTAAATTTTCCTATAAGCAGAAAATATTTACATAATGCAAATTTTACAGAAAATGTGTAAAAACATGCATTTTCTACATATGGATCATTTAGAAAAGTCTTTGTTTAATGGGGCGGCCATATTGTGCTACATACTAAGGCTAGAAAAAGTTTTGTTTGCCGTAAACGGAAACAAGGGAAATAACGTGCTTCAAATTATAATTTTAGAGTCGGAATCGTGATACTGGAAATGAGTTTCTGGAAAGGGCTATTCAGCTGTGCTCGCATCATTGGCCACGCCAACAGCATATTAATACATGTATATCAAGCTAATTTTTTAATGAGACTTATTTTTGAGGAATTGTAAGATGAAAAACATAAAATAAGAACAATGTAAAACCTTTGATAACTGTATTCGATATAAATATCAAGAGTTTAAGAGCTACCAGACAGCCATATTGCAAGTATTAACAGATCAGAGCTACCAGACAGCCATATTGCAAGTATCAACAGATCAGAGCTACCAGACAGCCATATTGCAAGTATCAACAAATCAGAGCTACCAGACAGCCATATTGCAAGTATCAACAGATCAGAGCTACCAGACAGCCATATTGCAAGTATCAACAAATCTGAGCTACCAGACAGCCATATTGCAAGTGTCAACAGATCAGAGCTACCAGAGAGCCATATTGGAAGTATCAACAGATCAGAGCTACCAGACAGCCATATTGCAAGTATCAACAGATCAGAGCTACCAGACAGCCATATTGCAAGTATCAACAAATCAGAGCTACCAGACAGCCATATTGCAAGTATCAACAGATCAGAGCTATCAGACCGCCATATTGCAAGTATCAACAAATCAGAGCTACCAGACAGGCATATTGCAAGTATCAACAAATCAGAGCTACCAGACAGCCATATTGCAAGTATCAACAGATCAGAGCTACCAGACAGCCATATTGCAAGTATCAACAAATCAGAGCTACCAGACAGCAATATTGCAAGTATTAACAGATCAGAGCTACCAGACAGCCATATTGCAAGTATCAACAGATCAGAGCTACCAGACAGCCATATTGCAAGTATTAACAGATCAGAGCTACCAGACAGCCATATTGCAAGTACCAACAAATCAGAGCTATCAGACAGCCATAGGTAATATGTAATAAAGATTTGCACTCATCAGACAGACTCATCCAGATTTTCTTTTTATTGAGGCTCGTCATCCATAACATTGCATATTTTGCAGTCTTTGAGATCTAGGTATTTTATAATATCTACCAGTCTCAAAATGTTTATGGTCACATATTCTAAATTTTGTGATTTTTTGCCTAATATTTTCATTTGGACGTGATAAAATAATGCTCTATGGTGAATCCATTATATTTTAAGGAATTATAAAGAAAAAAGTTTGTTATCCTTGTTTAAACTTTCAATTCTGTTACTGGTTAAGTTCTGATAATATTCATCAGTCTTGTTTTTTATTATAATTTTAAATTAGTCAATTCAATAGAAGAAATAGTTTTTTAATTTATTTAAATCTACTCCAATAGCTTCTACTGTTTTTTTTACATAAGTAAACCAGGAAAATATTCCTGCTTTGTCTAGATTTTGGCTTAAACTGATAGATTCCTTCAGGAGAGGGTTAATATTTTCACTGTACAGTCTTGTTAGATAAACAAGGGATTAGGCCGTAATAAAAGATTCTACTGGTTTTCCACCAAGTTCAGCTGCCAAGTTAAATGAAATTTTTTTCATTCCTAAACTATTTTTACACAAGAGTGGACACACAAAAATATCTCACCTGTCGTGTATTTCTAATGAAAGTAAATGCTATCAGACATATTGCATACAGTATTCGAAAAACAGGCCAAAACACAAAAACTTAACTATAACCACTGAACCATGAAAATGAGGTCAAGGTCAGATGACACCTGCCAGTTGGACATTTACACCTTACAATCCTTCCACACACTAAATATAGTAGACCTATTGCATACAGTATTAAAAAAACAGGCCAAAACACAAAAACTTAACTATAACCACTAAACCATGAAAATGAGGTCAAGGTCAGATGACACCTGCCAGTTGGACATGTACACCTTACAATCCTTCCATACACCAAATATAGTAGACCTATTGCATACAGTATTCGAAAAACAGGCCAAAACACAAAAACTTAACTGTAACCACTGAACCATGCAAACGAGGTCAAGGTCAGATGACACCTGCCAGTTGGACATGTACACCTTACAATCCTTCCACACACTAAATATAGTAGACCTATTGCATACAGTATTAAAAAAACAGGCCAAAACACAAAAACTTAACTATAACCACTAAACCATGAAAATGAGGTCAAGGTCAGATGACACCTGCCAGTTGGACATGTACACCTTACAATCCTTCCATACACCAAATATAGTAGACCTATTGCATACAGTATTCGAAAAACAGGCCAAAACAAAAAAACTTAACTGTAACCACTGAACCATGAAAACGAGGTCAAGGTCAGATGACACCTGCCAGTTGGACATGTACACCTTACAATCCTTCCATACACCAAATATAGTTGAGCTATTGCTTATAGTATCTGAGATATGGACTTGACCACCAAAACTTAATCTTGTTCACTGTCTGACGGGGATGAGGACCTAGTAAGGTACGCACATACCAAATATAGTTATCCTATTACTCATAATAAGAGAGAAATTAACAATACAAAAAATCTTAACTTTTTTTTCAAGTAGTCACTGAACCATGAAAATGAGGTCAAGGACAATGTACATATCACAGATGGAAACTTCATAACATAAGGCATCTATATACAAAGTATAAAGCATCCAGGTCTTCCACCTTCTAAAATATAAAGCTTTTAAGAAGTTGGTTAACACCGCCGCTGCCGGCGGATCACTATCCCTATGTCGAGCTTTCTGCGACTCTCGTCGCAGGCTCGACAAAAACCTTAAATGTAGTCTTTCAATAGGAGTTTTATCTATAAAAGTATAGTGTATTTCTGTTCCAATTTTATTTTTATCTGCCCCATGCTTATATTTTATGAGCTACATTACATCTTTTTTTATCTTTCATGCTTCATCATAGTTTTTTTTTCTTGTGTGCTCCATGCCAATTCTTTATTTCATGTGCTCCATTCCAATTATTTTATCTCAAGTGCTCAGATACATTTTTTTCTGTTATGATTTAACAATTTTTTTTTTAAATATTTAGTGCTCAAATACAACTTTTGGATATTGCAGACCATTTTGAGAAATGAGAATTCTTATAAAAATATTCAAAATTAAAAAAAGTAAGAAAATTGTCAAAAAGCCTAAAAGAACATTGAGAGTAAAAAACAAAGCACAGTGTATATCATTCTTGTTGCACAAATTACTCATCAACCACTGTGTTGCATTGCTTGGTTACCATAGGTATTAACCACAGCATATTCAAAATCTCACAAAGCAAATAACTTCATTAACAAATATTGCCAAAAAATAATGCTGATCTTTTGTAAAATTTTTATTGTAAAGTTCTTGTAAAAAAATTTAACCAGTATACATCCATAAATAAAGATAAGGCACAAAAAGCTTGTGTTAAAGTTGTCTTTTTGGACAATGTTAAGATCATGGACAGTCACTATGATAAAGTAATTTTTTTCTGTAAACTTCTGGCAGTATCAGAATGACATAGTCTGGCTCTTCAACATAAAACATGAGGACTCACCTGGTATACATCACAGACAAGTTTTATGAAACTGTTCAACTGCTTAATTTTCCACAAATTATAATTTTCCAGCAATATATCAGGTTAGTATTTAAGTTACATGTAAGGACATGTTTAGGAAATCTGAGATTATTTATAAAACACAGACCAGAGATGATTCCTACGCTCACGACTGTTTTAATGCAATCTTGTAATGGCTATTTTAACACTATCAGGAGGAGGACTAACTTTCCAAAGTTCAGAAATTATGCCTTTGAAGAGACTTTGGCAATGTGGTAACTGTTGATGGAACCCAGTATGACATACCTTGGTACAGGAATTATGTCTTATCCTAGTACTGTGATGTAACCAGTTAATAAATGATACAATCCTATCAGCTGGACCTACCTTGGATTGGTACAGCACAAGTATTATTCACCTGTCATAATGGATACTTCTTGCAGTATGATACAATGTTTTGATATCTACTTTGACAGTCAGTAAACTACCAGCCAGAGGTACAGTACAGGAATTGTGTCTGATCGTCGTAGTGTGATGTAACATGCTGATAACTACTTCGACACTGCCATTAAGACTTGCATGTTTCTTGGTACAGTAAAGAATTATGATTTGTGCTAGTACATTGATGTAGCGCACTGGTAACTATTTTGACACAGCCAGTAAAAATTACCTTGGTAAAGTACAGAATTATGATTTGTCCTAGTACACTGATGTAACGCACTGGTAACTATTTTGACACAGCCAGTAAAAATTACTTTGGTACAGTACAGAATTATGATTTGTCCTAGTACATTGATGTAACCCACTGGTAACTATTTTGACACAGCCAGTAAAAATTACCTTGGTACAATAAAGAATTATGATTTGTCCTAGTACACTGATGTAATGCAATGGTAACTATTTTGACAAAGCCAGTGCAAATTACCTTGGTACAGTACAGAATTATGATTTGTCCTAGTACACTGATGTAATGCAATGGTAACTATTTTGACAAAGCCAGTGCAAATTACCTTGGTACAGTACAGAATTATGATTTGTCCTAGTACACTGATGTAATGCAATGGTAACTATTTTGACAAAGCCAGTGCAAATTACCTTGGTAAAGTACAGAATTATGATTTGTCCTAGTACACTGATGTAACCCACTGGTAACTATTTTGACACAACCAGTTCAACTTACCTTGGTACAATACAGGAATTATGCCTCTGTGAAGATGTAGACTCCTGGCAGTATGAGGAAATCTTGTAATGGCTACTATAACACATCTTGGTCGATATTTTGCTATCAAAGCTGCTGATCTGTAAAACAATCTCAATAAAATGTAATTTGTTTTTGGCGTCTTCTCTAAATACTATCTATATATTTGAATTTTTTTTGAATTGATTTATCCAAATCATAATTTTTCCTTGGTAAAATGTTAGTGTCTTTAATTTGTGCAATTTCACAGGTAAAACTTTTAAACTTTAATGCATATTGCTATAGAAATACAAAATTTTAATTGTGATTATAAACCATTCAGTAAGTAGGTCTGAGACCAAAATTAATTCATAGTGCATTTTCATATTAAAATAAAATTGAATTAAAAAAAATCGCACTTGCTCAATCTTGAAAATCTTTCTCATGTAGAAAGTATATTTACTTCCTGTCATAATATCAAAATTTAAAAAAAATCCATCGGTGCTAACTCAAAATATTGGCAAAAATATCTCCTAGGGTAGAAGAATTCTTGAATACAGCAAACGACACTCTAAATATTGACCCTTTTCCATCTGACCAAATCACCACTTTTAATTGTGAGAGCTCATTCAAACTTTTTAAAACATCAACTTTGAACATTCTACTATAAATTTAGAACAAAAACCATTTAAAAATGCTTTAATAAGGGGTAGAAAAATTGAAATGGAAGAAATACAGTAAATTTATATAAGGGATTATATTTGTGGACAACGAGAAGTGAGCGCTAATTGTGGTTTTGGGCCAGTAGCTCTGTCCACTAATTTGTAAAACAGATATTTTGTTAATTTGTTCACTAAATTAACCTTCCCGTAGCTGTTACAACAATTATTCCCTTTGCATGACTTTTCATGGAAGCTTCTACAGCAGCAAGCGCTGTCGTGTGTGTACCATCAGTAGGGCCACCTGACATCATCAGTCTGAGGTCATGGAAAATCTGATCTCTATACAATGCTTGTTCGGTCTCCCGACTTATCTGCAAAATAAAATAGGTATAAATCAATTAGCTATTTAAATTTAATGAATTAAAACTGTTTTTACCTGATCACACGTTTCTTAATAATAAAATTTTATATCATTATAATTTCCACTCTCCCCCTATCCTCATATATTTTGTTTACTTAATATGCTAAATATTTCCAAATAAAGAGTTGAAAAATAAGGTCTCATCGTGTGAAATTGTGCGACATTTGACTGGTGCCTTCATTTCTGAATAAAACCAACAAAAATTTTCTGAATAATCTATTTAGCTTGTATCTCTGAGTAATACAATGTACGAGGAATCACAGTTTACAAGAAATTATGAAATAAAGTGTCCTAGATTTCAAATAATACCTCTAGGTTCACATTTAGGTTTCAGTGACAGCTTACATAAAGATCATGTCTGGGCCAAATAGCTAATATTTGTGGCATTTAGCTTGGCAAGATGGGAGTATTTCAGGTTTATAAGTTATAAATGTGGCAAATCTATACATCTTTTACACATAAATATTTGTTTGAACTTAGTTTAAACTTATTTATCAGGGCTTTCCATACAATTCGAAGTAGTAGGCTGAAATCTAAAAGTAGGCAGCTGTGACATGCGGCCGGCAAAGCTGGCCGCCGCACCATACTACAAGCTTGGCACCTGAACGGCAGGGGGTCTGCGGGCCGCTTTCAATTTTTTTTTGTGCAGGATTGTGTAACCTTCAATTCTTCATTATTTTCTTTCCCTTATGCTGATAATTCATATGTTTTTTTATAATAACAAATATTATTGTTATAAAACTTTTAGCCTACTACTTAATTTTTTTTTGTTGACCATCGGAACTTCTTTGATTATCCTTGCAAAAATACGATGCTTTCCGATTAGAGATGACGTAAATTGACACTTTTTTATAGACGACCAATCAGTGACCGAAATTCACGTGAACTATATTAAGCTAAAGGTAAACACAGGTTTACATACTTGTTTATCGCGACAATACGATTCTCGACGCTTGTCTACATATTTTAAAGAGATTTTTTTTCTTTTTGAATTTATTTTTTTTTATCAGTGAAGTAGCTGGCACTTGTATCCACCGTAAACGGCGGGTTTCCGCCGTCTACCGGCTACTTTGGAAAGCCCTGATTTATTTATAGTGGACTGGGAAACAAGTTTTGCCAACTTATACTAATCCCTCTCCTTTTGTCGGGTGCGAGAGCGACCCCTGTAGCAGCGTTTTAGCCTACTCTTTTTTGACATATACAGAGGAGTCTTTAGCATGCTAAGGGTGTTGATCTCCCTTAACACGGGACAGCCATTTTTTGTCCCCATCCGATGGACTATTATCATTTATCGAGACCATCCTCGCAAATGGTGTCCTAGGGCGTCACAAATTTGATCCCTGAATTTTCATCCCGAACGGAAATCAAACCAGGGACCTCTGTCTTCGTAGTCCGATGCGCTAACCACTACACCACGGCGCCCTTTGAACTTCCTAAGCAGATCTAAGCCAAGATCCACAATATGCTAACAATTTCATACAAAAATGGCCAATGCTGAGGGCCTAAATGCAATGATTTAGAGATCCCAGGAATTGATAAAAGCTATTAGATAAAATATTATATAAAAAAAATTATTTTTAATGTACTGAAAGCTTTCAAACACAATAAACTAATCTGAAACATGCTTTTAAAAAATTCAGGCATAAAATAAAATAGGTATAAATCTATTAGCTATTTAAATTTAATTAATCAAAACTGTTTTACCTGATCACATGTTTCTTTTTGCCTTAAGATATATACTGTAGGTTTTCAGAACTATAATACCCCCCCTTTTTTAGGACAATAATTGGTTAATGGTTAATCCCCAGAAAATCAGATTTATTTTACTGCAAAAAGACTGTGCAGGTGATTTCATGTTATATTTAACATAAATAAATAATAGGTAGTATCTATAACATTGTTCCTTTATAATCATTTACCAGGCCAGGTGAGCTAAAAAGGTAAACAAAATAAAAAAGGAACTGACTCGTAACAAATGTAATAATAGTATAATTTCATTTGAGATATATCCAGCAATTATATTGTATGGGTTACACAAGTTGTAGTGTATAACCTGGTTTGGGTATTATGATGTCAACAACATATTAGTCTGAAGTCTCAACTTCAAATAATCACCTGTGTAAGTATTTAGAGAACACATTCAGTTTATGAGTAGCAAATGGTTTAAAAGTCAAATTATGAAGATTGTTTTATATTTTTTACAAGGTAATACTTTATTAAGCTGTTGAGAAATTAAAAACAGTCCTAACTTTTGCCAAGAACTTGTAGAAATTTCGCGACAAAAATAATTCAACCATATCCGTTCTCCCATCTTAAATCTTGAAATTTTATAATTCCTATTTAATTGCCTACATTGCATATTGTCTGTAAAGTCTTTAGAGGATTCTGTCCCCTGGCCATTTCTCGGGACAACATAATACAGTCAGCACCATCAAGAATAGCATTGGCCACATCTGCCACTTCAGCTCTCGTTGGGCGTGGATTGCGAATCATACTGGGTAAGATCTAAAACATATTAAATAGAAAATTATTCTTAAATCTAATGACAAATAAACTAATTATATATCAAATTATTCCTAACACTCAATACAAACTAAAATATACTGTAGAATAATATAGCCTATGCATGTATATCCTATATAATACCGTTTGAATTCAGTTTCCAAACAGACCCTAATTTTTGCTGCAACCCTTTAATACTTTATTAATATGTCTTTGCTGTCAGGTACAGAAATTAAAATGTTCGGACAAAGTACAATACCTACCCTAATTTTGATTTTTGAATCACACAATTAATGTGGCCAGGGTTCTTACATGAATGGTTATTAAGGAGATACAGGACATCTTCCTGAGGGATACGAAACTCTTGTCTTCAAAGTGATGGGCATTCCAATTGGGGCAAAAGACCTACAATTTCACATGAGTGGAAGACATCAACGGACGAGAGTAACAACCTATATTTTCTGCAAACTATGATTTCTCCTACAGAGTGTAATCAAAATTTGCTATTTTCAGGACAAATTTCAAATTCTGATGTAACAAGGCCGCTCAACATTTTCAAAATAATCCAACTTGAATGTCCTAAGAACAAGTGTGTTCAATTGTATATCTATACTTGTAAAACAGACTAACACAATCCTAACTGCATTTAAAAATGACAAATTTTAGTTAATAATGTAGAATTTCCACAGACATAAAACAGAGACAAAATTTAAAAGGTAACTGGCATTAAAAAAGTCAACAACAAAAAAAAATCCTAAAAATCTTACCTGAGTGGCACATATAACAGGAACTCCAGCATCGTTCGCCCTACCGATCATCATTTTCTGTGCCTTGAAAACTTTCTCTGGAGGGACTTCTATTCCCAGGTTGCCTCTGGCTACCATGATAGCATCTGATACAGCTAATATTTCATTGTACCTGCATAAACATTTCAAAAGCTGATTTAATACAGGAAAAAAAATTTGCATAAACAATGCAACTTTACCCTAAAAATCACATTATGATACAAATGAACTATATCAATCTCACTTAATTCCAGTGATAAAGAAATGCACAAATATAACACTTTACAAAACAAACAATTACCAGTGTACAGAATAACATAAACATATAAGTATTATAATACTAAATCTTTAAGTTTATTATTATCAAAAGACTGACCAAATAACATCAGTATCACAATCTTAATTACCAGTATTGTTTTTATTAGTGATATTGAGCAAATCGGACTCAATTGGAATTTTAAGATATACTAGTTTAGTTTGAACAAAATGTAGAGGGTGGTACAGGGTTAATTTAGTGCAACATTTTTGGCAGTTTTTATTTCCTGTGTGACTGTGCTGATAGATCGTTAATGGCTGCGTTTCGTGCAAATTGAGAAAAATGCAGCATGCAGGTAAAATTAAAACCCCCACCCCCTACGACCCTCAATGTACTTCAATCAAAAACAGAAATTAAAACACTGTTAACTGGGTGTTAGACTGTAGATTGATGTCCCTGTCTAGTTTAGTTACCCATGCATAACTCCATATCCAGTATTTTACCTTATTTCTTAATAACCCATACACTGTCGTTATAAACTTTAAACTGACAAAATGTTTGCAAACAACAAATTAAAGTATTAGCTTAATATACTTTGGAGTAATCCGCCAAGTGAAGAATTGTAAAAAATTTATACTTCCAGCTATTGATTAAATACATCTGAAATTATTTTGTAATTTTGCTTTTAATAATATTTTATTCTAATATGTTTTAATTTTCCATCTTTATAATAAACATCAAACAAACCAAAATGTGACCATTGCCAAAATATCCCAATTTACATAAACTCTATAGGGCATCCAAACAAATTACCCAACCAAAAAATATCTGTAATGGCATCTCATACTTACCTTCTTATTCCTTCATAATTTTCTATTTTAGATATAATTTTGACTGTTTTTGCCTTAGGTCCCAGTAATTCTCGAATTTCTTTCACAATGGCAGGATCACATACCCATGATGCAAAAATCATATCAACCTAGAGTAAAATTTGGAATAAAATTTAATGCATGACTGCATATGTTATAGAATCAATGCCTGGAGACTTACTTCCAAGTTTATTTTGGTGACATACAAATCCAGTTTGAAGCCATTCACATGTATGACATTTTAATAATACAAATGGGTTATCTGCTTTCAATGCCTCAAATTTTGTCCGTTTCTCCTGCAAACACAAGCTGTTCCAAGGTAAATATAGACTGAACAGACAGTATCATCCATTGAATGTTTTGTTTGCAGCGAAAGGTCAATGTCATGATAATATCTGATGTTTATTTATTTCTGTTTTGAGTCGGGGTCAGCAGATGCTTGAAAAGTACTTTTGACGCCAAATTTCGAAGTTTATTAAACTCTGCAACTTTTTAAGTGGGGTGATTGTGTCTGAGAACAAGATATATTTAAGTTTATATGGCCTAATGTGACAGATAAGTCACAAATTTACTTTCATAAATCATGTGAGTGATGATGTTTCCAAAATTCCCCCTATTGTAAAGTATAAATACTTTGATATCAGTTTTGACGCACCAGATGTGCACATTTCGTCGATTTACAACTTACCAATTGTGCTCAAGGCCTAAAATATTGAAAACGAAAACAATAATCCAACAGTTAGAGCAAATTCAAAAATGCCAAAATTATCTGATGACAGAGCTATGCACGCGGGGAGATCCTTCTTAGTTTTCCCACATTTTTACATTTTTGTTAACAGAAAATTTAAATTATTAATTTTAAAGTATTTTATTAGAATTCCTGCAAATTCAAATTTGTAGTGCTGATTGAGAAAATGAAAGAAGAATTGACTTCTTTAGTGAATGTCATTCTTTTAACAAAAATTCATTTTATGCTGCAATCACTTTCAATGTTATCCTGTTAACAGTTTCTGACCAATCAGAACTATTGAATTTTCATTGTTGTGAATTCCCATGCAGACATTTTAACCAATGGGTGATAAAGGGTATTGAATAACATAATTAAATTATTTTTTAAAAAGAAGTTACCCAACAAACATATTGAAAAAATGTAGTCCTATTACACAGTGCCAAATGAAGGGAAATAAGCATTATGGACCCTACAGTAAGGGAGATAACCAGGTTAAGTTTGTCAGTGAAGACCTATTTTTGAACTCACCAACATTCAGCAGTTTATTTTCAAGGCTTCAAAACTTTTAAAATCTACCATGCAACTGTATTTTGACAAAGTGCAATATAATTGCCCATTATTACACCAAAGTTTTTTTGGCACATCAAACTAGAATCTCCACATATTCTATTTCAAAATACTTACGTCATGTTCTATTGCAAACTTTATATCCTCCTTATCTTTCTCTGTGAGTTTAGATTCCCTAAACATAAGTCTAGGTACTGTCCATGCCATACTGCCTCCCAGTATACCAGGTTCTTCTACCTCACAATCAACATAGTTTGTACCTACAGGAAAAAACTTTTAGAGGTATGTCTTAATCAACAAAAGTGTTTAAAATGTAAGCTTAACAATATATGTATGCAAGAAAAAGGGAAAATGGTCTCTGAGATTTGAAAAAAAAATTGCCTGACAACCTCAAAATGTAAAATGTAGGTTATAACGGGTCTATTCTGGTACCTGCCTGTTACACGGCAAATTAACAATTTCTTAATGTGTCTGTCAGTCTATAAACTTTTCTACATTACTAAACAATGTTTGATTCACCATATTTGGCAAATACGACAGAAATTTGGTTTTGTGAACAGATAAAATCAGAGTTATGGATTGTTCAAAATAAGGATATTTTAAATATAGAAATATTTCTCAATAGACTGAAAAATTAGTCCCAGATACCCATAAAGTTTGACTTGTTGAAGTTTTAGTGAACATGATCAAACTACATATCTTAAATTTATAACAGACCTTTCAACTCATAAAGTTGCAGTATGCCAGGTACACATGTAGTTCGTAAATTCATTATTTTGAGTAAATCTGGGCATGCTTGCATTAATTAAATCTCAAAAGGAATAACCAAGAAGAATCAAAATTAAGATTCAAAGACCAACCTACCAGTTTTTGAGAAAAATTTTACGTGATATTTAGCATTTTCTGGGGTATTGTGTGGATTTTATAATGATAAAATTAGAAAATATACCTGCAAAGAAATTATATTTAGATATTTGCATTAGCAGTCAAACATTTTCATAGGAAACAAATTCCTCTTTCTTGAACGTTTTATTTCACATTGTCCATCTTTGATAATCAAACTGCACTGTTATCATATATAAACTGCATAAGTAGGATTAGCTCAGACCAAATTACATATGTCAAAATACACACAAAGAGTGACAGAAATGTTTCTAAATTTTTTGGGCAATTGTACAGATGTTACCTTTATCTACCACTTTAAAACAGAGTGGTCCGTCCTCTATAAACACTTGGCTGTTAATCTGTATCCTGTTTATAGCGTCCCCTGTTGATACAAACATGTTTTCCTGTGTACCACATTCTTTATAGGCAGGGTCTGATGTAAACCTCATTCTGTCTCCTTTCTTCAACTTCAGCTCTTGACCAAGTCCAACTTCCTATAAGTTCATTCAACAATGTAGTTTATTATCCAAATACTTTAAAACAACAGTGGGTAATTCCTTACATCTTGAACTCTACTTAAAAACTGAACAAGTTAAAATGGTCAAACGGACAAAACTCAACCCCAATTCTGTTGAGAGAATTATTACTGCAGGCTCCCTGTATCACTTACATGGATTTCATTTACCCACCTAAAAGAACTACTAAACTTTTGACTGTGGCAGCTATCTTGGTTGACAGATGATAATAACTACTGAAAGAGAACCATTAAAGGACCACCGCAGTCAGTTTCGGTTCCATTTGGCTCAGTGGATTTATAGATCAGTAAGTGCATTTTCCCATAAGGGTCAATGGCCATCTTGGTTTGTGGTACTGGTCATCAGATATGATTCTGAATATGGATCACCTAAGAATCTTTAATTTCAAGTATGGTTCCAATCAGCACGGTGACTGGAGACAAGAGAAACCTCGAGTGAATTTTTATGTAAGATTCTATGTTAAACTTACCAAATTATCAATTATCAAATACAGTCAAACCTGTTTTTAGCGGTCACAATTGGGACAAAGGTAAAGTGGCCGCATAAGACAGGTGACCGTTTAATCAAGTTTTACACTGAGCGGCAAATCCATATTTTAGTTTCTGGTCTGGAAACGATCAATATATTATCGTTGTCAAACATAAAAAACATGGCTGGTCGAATGAGGTGAAACGATGTTTTTTCCACAATCAACCGAATATGAACGATAATATGTGATTGATAATTTAAATGATACTCAAGCTCTACAATTAATCAAAGATGACTTGAAAGTCAATTAACAATGTTTTTAACATGTCTAGAAAGAAAAATGACCGTTTAATTCAGGTAAATGTTCAAGCTAGGATATTATTTTTCTGACACGTAAAAGTCTTTGGGCAGACTCCAGGACAACAGCTGAAGGCATGTGGTCGTTAAATAAAGGTGACCGTTAGGGCAGGTTTGACTGTAAAACCATGTAAGATAACTACTGCCACAAAGTTTGGTTCCAACTATGTAGTTAAGTAGTTAGAGAAGAAGACTAAAATATAAAAATTGCAGATGGACTAATAATTAAAAGACAATGAACAACAGATACATAATAATGGCAATAGCTCAAATTAGCCAGTTGGGCCAACAGTATTACTCATGTGACAATATTCCAGTTCATTTAGAGGTAACTATCAGTTGTCCAATTATAATTCACCCACATACCCCTTTCAGACATCCTACTCTAACACCTGGACCTGTGATATCAATACCAATTGCAACCTGCTGACCTGGTTTTAGGACAACTTCTCTGAGTCGTTGGATAGCATCTGAATGATACTGAAATTAAAAAGAGAAATGTAACTGATTCATTCGGTTGCACCTCTTTGTGTCGGACATTTTGTATCACTCATATGTGAAGTGCTTGAGTCATATACATCAGTTTATGTCAAACCACTTCCTTAGTATATTAAAATTCTAAACTACTCTTGAACCTGACAGTTTTCACAACTTATGTGTAATTTCCCTTCTGAAAATAACAATTTCATTTAATTTTTGGTCACAACTGGTTCAATAGTTTCATTGAAAAAGTTTGTTTTTGTTAGTTATGTTTCTAAATTTTATATTTTTTAAAAGTACATGGATAAAGGAACAGAAGTCATCAACGAGTGTAAATCAAAGCATCCATGCTTTTTATATATATATTGAAAGCAGGAACTGTATATGAAGTATTATATGATCTCTGTTGAAAGGAATGCATGTTTATTGATACAGAATTTACCAAAATCTAGAAATCTGCCATATTCCAAAAAGATTTTCGCACATGAAATTCATTTTGACCAAGGTCATGAACGTTATGACAATAAACATGCTTTGCAGTATAAAATTCAAGGCAAAAATATAACACACGTATGTATGAAAGACTGACTTGAAGCATTTGAAATTTGTGAATAATATCACACCTTTGTCAAACATTACTTTGATACAATGTTCTTCCCTAGAATATAACCATGATGTAACATCCTGATACAGTTGTTCTCTATAGAAATCAAATAGTGAAAGACACGGCGAGAACAAAGACAAGAAATCTGTTTAAAACTTTTTATACAGGGAACACTTGGATTTGAAACATATCCCATCAGATGAAGCATAGACTGCAGGTTATAACCATATAAAATTTTATGCTTTCAGTTTTGTTGATTCTCTGAAAACTTCAATATAGTCTCTCAATAATTTTCTTTTTTCTGATTTTTGTCAGTGGTTGTATCCTACCTTAGGAGTTCTGTATGATAGATTAAATCTGCAAATGTTCATCCCAGCCTTCACCATTTCTGACAATAACTCAGAAGAGTCACATGCTGGACCTGTTATAAAATAATATAATTTGCTTATTAGAACAGAAAGTATTCAAATGTTACTGACAATTCTATGGTGTATTTCAGAGTTTAGTAATGAGGTAATTGAGTTTGGCACAAGCCTTGTATCTAAACATCCCATGTACACTGTGTACAATGGAAATATTTTCTAATGATATCTGGGAAATCAGAAAAGACAACACACATTTCTAAAATTTCTCAGAGAAAATAGTCTTTTAACAAAAATAGTGTATACTGTGTTTAAATCTATAGGAATTACTCTTCACAAAGTCTTTCAGAAGTTTAGGGTGTGGGCAGTCACTTTTTCAAATTCCCATGAAGTATATTACCGGTATCTGAGATATTGAAAGAATGCTTAAATGTTTGTAAACACAACAAATTTTATAATAATTATTTAACACTTTGTTTTATAACCACAAAGGATTTAATTGCATTAGCTGATAAATAAAAATTGTGCAATGGTTTTCAAAAATGTTTAATTTATCTTTTACAATGCTACTTTCAGAATACACTGTTCATTTCAACTTTTTATTCATCTATAAATCTCCTTTTTGACAAAATTTTCACACCTAAAGTTTCTTTGTAATTTTGGAACCATTGCACAATTTTTATTTCTCAGCTAATGCAATTAGATCCTAAGAAACAAACAAAATTATTGGACATAATTCTGAGAGAGTGCAATCTTATAACCACGGCTGGTTCCAATTATCCTTCAGACAAGAAGATTTTTAAATTAATTTTCACTTTGGTCCTATGATAAACTAAGTTTGGCTGTGGTGGCCATCTGGGTCATCAGACACAATTCTACAAGAGGATCAACTAAGGAACATTGCAACCAGGTTTGGTTCCAATCAGCTCAGTGGTTTCAGACAAGTACTTTTTAAATGAAATTTCCCATACATGTAGGGTCGTATGTTAAACAAAATATGGCTGTGGCAGCAATGAAGGTTGACAGTTTGGGTCATTGGACAGAATTCTGAAAGAGGACCACCTAAGGACCATTTTGGGTGACAATCTATGTAATCAGACAAAATTCTGAAAGAGGACCATCTAAGGACTATTGCTGCTAATTCTTGTTCAAACTGGCCAAGTGGTTTCAGACAAGAAGATTTTTTAATGAATTTTCCCATAGGTCCCAGTTGGCAAAGTGGTTTCAGAGGAGATCTTTAAAGGAAATTTTACGACAACCACAACAGATGACACCAACGCACGCAAAGTGATGGCAATAGCTCACCTCGACTTTGGTCCAGATGAGGTAAAAACCTATTATATCTGAAAACATTTTAACAATTGCTGTTCTGTTGCTGAGAACATAATTAATTGTGTAGATAATTTGTTCTTTGTCAATGTACCTAAAAATGAACCCAAACATGGCAAAAAAAATCCCTTGTTTCAGGTAATGTCTTCACCCTAATTTTCAGTGCCTAAACGTAAAAATTTTGGACGCATACATTTAAATGCAGCTCTTTGATCTGATTTTTCCACACTGTCCTAACTTGAATTTGGTATTAGAATTCAATAATCAATTTCTAATCTATTTTCATGTCAAAAGAACTATAAGCCTTATTTAGCATGTTTAGCTGATACATGGATAACAATTATGTATTTCATATTTTATCTATCTGATATCATGTCCTAATTTATTAAGTAACATATTATAAAGATATGAAAATGAATTAAGGATAGTGGGTATGTGACAACATCCCATTAGCTGAAACAAATAAATGTATTAACAGAGGCCCTGTCAAAACAACTGTTCTCTTAACTTACATGTAATAGAAATTTACATATACCTGCATTTTACTCTTTACTGTCCCATTTATAATACAAGAAATGCATTTTTAAGCAATTTATTTCAACAATATTTATTGTATGCTTGCTGTTTGATGGCCTCTGATTTATATGCATTCAATTGCCTTTAGTTAGGAATAAAGAATTTGTATTGTATTATTTTAATTATTAATATTATGTTCAAATTACCAGGTAGACTTCAATGTTGAGCAAACTACATTTATACTGATATCAATAATTCAGCAATAAACCACCAAATATACTGAATATATACAATTTTCCAATTTTTTAAATACATAATACTATTTATTATGAGCAGAAAATGTGGAATAGTAACATATATATACTGATATATGTTTATAAGTACCCAACCCTCTGTTGAGTCAGAGATTAATCACACATTCATATGACTGAATTGTGTACCTATGATTATTTCATTTATTAACATCCACAATGTGATACAAGACATAAGTTGAATATGCCTGTTTGTTTTGGTTTATGTGGAATTTATGCCACTTTGAGTGAAAATGTCTATATTGTGGCAGCCAGCCAGTGTATCTGGAGAGGGGACCACCCATGGCCATCTACATGTACAAAAAGAAATCTGGCAATCTGTGTCATTTTGAGAAAATAGTACGCATGTACTGGATTCAAAATCACATCCTCAGACAGGCTAGTTAAGTCTCCCAAACGTTTGAGATACAATGTATGGATCTAACATTTTCCATGATGAAAGATCAATGTTTCTTGATGTGCCTAATACTATTCATTTTTTGACGGGGTCACTGAGACGTATAATGAGCAGTTCAAAGAGGCCAGGGGTTTACTATAGGGCCCTTTGGGGAAATTTTTTTTTTCATAAAAAAACTCTACAAGAGTGACCAATAACCATCTCATATATTGTTTATTATAAACCATGACAACACCTATTAAATGACATATACCTCATTCTTCTAGGGGGGTCATCCCCACCCCCCAAACTCGATAATTTTGAAAAATTTCATATGCAATTAAAATCCATACCTTTAAATCATATATTTTATTATTCTCCGTAACAAGACACATTAAATGACATCTACTTCATTATCCTCACACCAATAAATCAATAATGCCCAATTATCTTATAAACTGTTAAAATCCCTACCCCTAAACCATATGTTTTCTTATTCCCCATGGTAAGACCCACCAAATGACACATACCTCGCTCCTCCAGGGGGTTATCACCACTCCCAACAAATCAATAATATTCAATTATCTCATAAACCGTTAAAATCCCTACCCCTAAACCATATATTTTCTTATTCCCCATGGTAAGACGCACCAAATGACACATACCTAGCTTCCCCAGGGGCTTATCACCACTCCAATCAAATCAATAATGTTCAATTATCTCATAAACCGTTAAAATCCCCACCCCTAAACCATATACATGTATTTTCTTATTCCCCATGGTAAGAAGCACCAAATGACACATACCTCTATTCCCCAGGGGGTTATCACTGCTCCCATCAAATCAATAATGTTCAATTATCTCATAAACGGTTAAATTCCACATGCCTAAACCATATATTTTCTTATTCCCCATGGTAAGACGCACCAAATGAAACATACCTCGCTTCCCAAGGGGCTTATCACCACTCCTATCAAATCAATAATGTTCAATTATCTCATAAACCGTTAAAATCCCCATCCCTAAACCATATACATGTATTTTCTTATTCCTGATGGTAAGACGTACCAAATGACACATATCTCGCTTCCTCAGGGGGTTATCACCACTCCCATCAAATCAATAATGTTCAATAATCTCATAAATTTTTGATGGTCAAGCGTGACGTCATAATGAAGAAACAGCGCTGAGAGCGATGTGTATAAACAATACCGTGATTCATACATCATTACTCAATGGGCGTCATTCTCGCCCACTTAAACCAATTATCTTGAATTATATAAAAATAAAAAATCTGTGAGAAAGCCGACACCTAAACAGTATATTTTCTTATTCCCCATGACAAAACACATGAACTGATATATAGCTCATTCACCCAATGGTTCATCCCCCACCCCTTCGAATCATTAGTATTTAATTATCTCATAAAGCATTGAAATTCCTGCCACTAAATCATACTAGAAGGAACCCATGATTCTCGCAGAAGAGGTAAGGGAGTCGATATTTGATAGGTAAAAAAGCGGGGGAAAGCTGAATTCTGTTAACAATACTGATACTGCAGATTAAAAATTAATTGTTAAGAGGGAGATTGCGAAAGAGGGGGGGGGGGGGGGCATTATCCTTTCCCCTCAAATAAATATTTTTTAATCATTTCAAAATCTGTAAGAATGTTTATCCCTTTAACACATTTTAATACACAATGTTCAAATCTCATAAACAATTTTAACTCTATACCCCGTAACCCCATATATTTCTAATTGCCCATAAGGAGACGCAATAAATGGCTGGGAATAGGGGTATTCCCTTGTAAAAAAATCAACAAAAGACATTGAGATTCTTGGCTCTTAATAATAAACATTTTTATTCTTTGTGAAAAGCTCAGATATCCTCATGTCCCACCCCTTTAAACACTGGATGTATCATCAGTGTTTCTAAATAGCTTCGAAACTGCTGGCCGGTATTTCATAATGTCCATGACAAGACCTAGTGAATACAAAATTGGTATTGGTCGCAGAGATACTTTACTATCCCCGGAAGATAATAAATTGTTATATATCTATTGTTATTTGTCTATATCTGTTATCGTTTTTGAGATATAAGGTACATGACGTGCTAATTTTTGAAACATTTTAATTCTTCATCGGAATTTATGAATTTTTTAAAAACAAAAGTTGCTGCAGAATTTTTTTTGTATCCATCACTGTTTCCAAAATAAAAGGGTCAAAGGGGCCATTATAAGTTCATTGATATCCATTACCCCATATCTTTACATTTTAGTATGTATATTGAATTTTGCCTCGCCTTACGCAAACAGGGCTCACCAAACTGGGCGATTAGGGCGATTAAGTCGCCTAATGCTCGCCAATGTCGCCCTGTCATCGGCTCCAGAGCGACAAATGAGTCGCCCTGTGTTTTTAAGTAAGGTGCCTCCAAACAACGTACGTAATCAGCTGCGTCTGAAGACTGTTATTTTCATTAAAATTCTCGAGCCGCCATTTTTTTTTCTTGGAATAAGGGGAAAGAAACGACAACAAGAGGCTCACCAGAGCCTGTATCGCTCACCTGGAGTCTAGTTTTCATTGGACAATTAATCAACTATTTGACGAAGTTTGTTGCAATTGGTTCAATTGTTCAGGGAAAATTTGTTACAGGTTTATTTTTCATAAGGTTTAATGTTAAAATATGTTCCTTAAATAAATGTAACAGAACCCGACCTCAAATTACACAAACCAATAACTCCTAAATAGAATTTGGGATTCCCTTCAAAATTTCAGGGTAGGTAAATCTCAACATGGTAAACATTTTTCAAATTTACATTTCACTTATATCTCAAATAGCTTTGGAGATAAATGACGAAAAATGTTAAAATTTTGAAAATTTGAAGAAAAAAGGGCAATAACTCCTAAATGGGTTTTAGAATTTCCTTCAAAATTTCAGGATAGGTAGATCTTGTCATGCTGATCAATTTTATCACATGTCAGATTTTTGATATCTGTAACGGTTTTTAAGTTATAAGCCAAAAACAACACATCCACCCCTATATTCTATTTTTAGCTACGACAGCCATGTTTTATGTCAGATCAAAATAAATTGAGGATCGTTTGTAGAGGACATGTCATAGATCATTCCTATTAAGTTTCAAACCAATCGGCCCAGCGATTTCAGAGGAGAAGATTTTTTTATAAAAAAAATTTTGAAAACTTGACAAAAAAAGGGCAACAACTCCTAAATGGGTTTTGGGATTTCCTTTAAAATTTCAGGGTAGGTAGATATCAACATGGCAAACATTTTTCAAATTTACATTACACTTCTATCTCAAATAGTTTTGGAGATAAATGACGAAAAATGTTAAAATTTTGAAAATTTGAAGAAAAAAGGGCAATAACTCCTAAATGGGTTTTGGAATTTCATTCAAAATTTCAGGATAGGTAGATCTTGTCATGCTGATCAATTTTATCCCATGTCAGATTTTTGATATCTGTAACGGTTTTTAAGTTATAAGCCAAAAACAACACATCCGACCCCTATATCTATTTTTAGCTACGACAGCCATGTTTTATGTCAGATCAAAATAAAATGAGGATCGTTTGTAGAGGACATGTCATAGATCATTCCTATTAAGTTTCAAACCAATCGGCCCAGCGGTTTCAGAGGAGAAGATTTTTGATTGAAAAAATGGTGAAAATTTGACGAAAAAAGGGCAATAACTCCTAAATGGGTTTCGGAATTTCCTTCAAAATTTCAGGGTAGGTAGATCTTGTCATGCTGATCAATTTTACCCCACGTCAGATTTTTGATATCTGTAACGGTTTTTAAGTTATAAGCCAAAAACAACACATCCACCCCTATATTCTATTTTTAGCTACGACAGCCATGTTTTACGTCAGATCAAAATAAAATGAGGATCGTTTGTAGAGGACATGTCATAGACCAATCGGCCCAGTGGTTTCAGAGGAGAAGATTTTTGAATGAAAAGTTTACGACGGACAGACGGACGGACGACGGACGAAAAGTGATGGCAAAACCTCACATGGCCTTTGGCCAAGTGAGCTAAAAAGTAAGCTAGAAAATGAAATGGCGGCAATCGGAATTCTCGTGATTTTTCATTGGTCATGGTGTTTTTTACTGACCGGTAGCAATATGTAGACCTTATTCAAAAATAAATTTAGCGGATTTTGACATATCTATGCACAAATGGAAATTTTGTCAATACATGTATTGAAAGGTGTTCAAGCAAGGTGAATGGGAAAATTTTAAGAGTATGTTTGAGAAAAAATAATAGTAAAGAGTATAGATAAATAAATTTATATTAAAAAATAAAATGGCAATAATAAATAAGTTGTGTCAAAAGGTACAAATATTTTTGCTCATATCTGTAACAGAAATTTTCTTCCAAGTTCGGAGCACCACTGCATAATTTCATTTTTTTTATTTTTTTTATTTCAAATTATATTTGTCAGTATTTTAAGGCAGCACATGATTTAAATTAAACTTTAACAATAGTAAAATAGGCCTACCATGGTCAAAATCATGCAGCAATGTACGTTAAAAAGGTGGTGATGAGTCCTGGGACTGGGACTCATCAAAATCAGCTGGGACTCACCATTCTGAAAAATGTTGAGTCCCAGGACTCATCATGAAAAATTCTCAAAGGATATTGATTAAATGCACATGAGACAAAATCTCAGATTATGACTAAAATGGAAGGATATGGAGTAAATGTAGATAAAATCTCAAACAATACAGGATAAAACACAATAAAGGAATGTATAGTATACACAATAAGACACAAAATAACAGGTATTTACTCGGCAGGCAACTAATTGGGGGGAAAAACACAGTCTCTCTGGTAGACTTGGAAGTCTCCCTGTCATGCCCTGAAGTCTCCCTGTTGCTACCCTGAGGGAGACTCTGAGTCTCCCTGTTATTTTCAAGTGTGGTGAGCCCTGCGCAAATGAATGAAAATGAAAGAAAAATCCTGTTGTTATTGACTCCAGTGGGTAAAAGGTCGACAAGGTCACTTACTAAGAGAATAAATTTCGTTTCAGGATGATAACACTGATTCCGTTCTGCGATTTCATGGGTGTGTTATTGTGTAATTTTTAAAATTGTAATCCCATCCCTCTCAAATTTTAATGTTTTAATGCAAATACATGTATATTTTTGTTAACCCGTCGAATGCATTTTTGCAGGGTATTGCTCCTGGCCGGGGATCCAGTTGGTTTTTTTTTTTTTTGGTAGGTGTTCTTGTGTTAAAAAGACATTAAGAGTTGTCTTTCTTCATAGATACAGCAACTCAGATATTTACATCATATTGTAGATTTAATATAATATTGATACAAGGAAGACATCAATGTATCAGACATAATAGATATTATTTCATTTGCTTGGTCATATATAAATCAAAAGTAATTTCTTGTTGTGTTGCAATTGTTACGATTGTATCAATTTTTTATCAATATGATTCAAATTACACTGACCTAATGTTGGGAGGAATTATCACGGAAGGTAAGAAGTCTTTTTTATTATTTATATTTAATGAAACCGAATGCATTTTATTACACCATACAATAAAATCACTTGTAAACAGTTCAGAAATATTGGGATATATCTACGTCAATGAGTTGATCAAGTGTGCCATTGTATGCATAACTGTAAAACTCGGGCCACAAAAAAAATACGCATATCACGATTTTCAAATAACATCTCCATTAACTATGCATAAACTTTATAGGAACAATTTCCCATTTCAGTCGCTAAAAAACAAATAATTTATTGAATACAATGTAAGGCATTTGGGATATCAGTTACTTTATTTGGGAGACTTCGTAACAGTTCACTGTTACAGTTATTACTCGTTATCATTACAATGAACTATCTAGACCATATGTCCACCACCGCCCTCATAATATGACTTGATACTGGACATTATATACCAATTAAAATGATTTTGTGCTAGTCAATCGTAACTAGAGGCTCTCAAGAGCCTGTATCACTCACCTGGATTTAACATGTCCACCTTCAGCAGGACTGATAGTTTAACTGTAGCAGTTATCTTGGATAGTTTTCAATGTTAAACAAAGTTAGACTGTGGTGGCCATCTTAGTTGACATTCAAGGTTATCAAACACAATTCTGAAGGAGGACCATTGCTGGTATTAGTTTGGTGTCCAAATGGCTAAGTTTAAGGTATGGTGACTGCAAATTGAATTTTCCCATAGGGTTTTATTTAAAACTAAGTTCAGCTTTGGTGGACCATTTCTGCTAAGTTTGGCAGACATCTTGGATTTCATATTGGCATGAAAAGGATAAAGTTGGTAGAGGACCATGTAAGGATCATTCCTGCAAAGTAACAATTCAATTGCTTTTGTAGTTTAAGAGAAGAAGATTTTTGAAATTTCAGCCAATCAGAGTGTATAATTGACCAGGGCAGCCATGATGAATTTCATATCGGCACCAAAAAAATCTATTTTGTTAGGGACCATTATTAAAATTGCAAGATCATGCATAATATTACTTCCATCTGTCAAATGGTTTCTGACAAGAAGATGTTTGTATGCATTTCCCTTAGGATCCTATTTTAAATGTATCCCCTGGTTTCGGTCATCTTGGATTTCAGATCGGCACAAAAAACATACACTGTAAAGTTTATAGAGGACTATGTAAGGACCATTCCTGCAATATAACAATTTAATTGCTTTTGTGGTTTCAGAGAAGATTTTTTAGATTTCAGCCAATCAGAGTGCATAAATGGCCCCGGCAGTCATGTTTTTAAATTTTGGATCGGCACTTAAAACATGCATTTTGTTAGGGACCATTATCTGATCATTCGGGTATAATATTACTTCTATCTGTCAAATGGTTTCTATGTTAAATGTGTCTCATGGTGGCAGCCATCTTGGATTTCAGATCAGCACAAAAAACAAACTTTGTAGAGGACCATGTAAGGATCATTCCTGCAATATAACAATTCAATTGCTTTTGTAGTTTCAGAGAAGAGTTTTTAAATTTCAGCAAATGAGAATGCATAAATGGCCCTGGCAGCCATGCTTAATTTTGGATCAGAACCACAAACTTTGTAGAGGACCATCCAATGAACATCCCCACCAAGTTTTGTTTCAATTGGCCGTGGTACCACTGTGCTATAATTTTTTACTACTGTGCTATATTTTCTGAACACTGTGCTATTAAATTTGACCAATGTATATATTTTTTACTTTTGATGCACTGATCTGTTCCCATGATTTTCCTTAGTTTAAATTAGGAGAAAACCAGAATAATTAAAATCCAGTAAAATTTTCCTTAATTATTTCAAATAAATCAACAGAATCTTATTCAAATTCTTATAACATTGTATAAATGCTTTTATTTCAATAATACAAATCGATACAAACCTCTGTGAATTTTCTACCGTAGTGCTATGAAAAAATTCTGGGGAGAACACTGGGGAGATCTAACGATGAATATTGAATATTGTCAAGAGGTTACTAAAATGTAAAGGTTTATGTTATACTGTACATATGATCCTTATGTCCATTCACAATCCTATATAACCCTTCTACTACTCATTGACCACATCTACAACTACTGACCTATTGTAACTATAATTCCTGTCATCCGCCCCATGAGATCACTGATATCAACATCTATGTCCAAATTACACATGTGACCAAGATGTCCAAATGATGTGCCCACTCTTGGCAATGTACTGTGAACACTCATTTTGAATAATTACTCTGAAAAATAAAAATAAAAAAGATTTTGAACCTCCATATGATTATATACAATAATAGAGCATTCACAATTTCACATTCATTTTTTGTCCCTTCAAATTTGTTCTTTACAATGTTAATATACTATCATGCCAGCCTTCTGACATTTGAAATAAGAAGCTGTCTCAATGAAAACAAACATGATTTTCTTTCATCACTGTTTAGAGCCACCTGCCCACCCACTGAACTGAAATACATTGATAAACTAACAGAAATTTTATATGTTTTCCAAAACTGTTTTCTAATACCCTTATTCTTTTTTTTTTCTTCAACTTTGAAACACCATGTGATTATGAATCCAACAACTTACATGTGCAATTACCTGTTGTCTGCAAATTAATGAATGTTGCTATTCGTGTGCTTTTGAATTTTAAAGAAAAAGGGTTTCATAATGGTTAAGAACTGTTATCTGTCAAATATAGAGCTAATTTTTATACCTAAATTCAAATCTTTATTGTCATATAAATCAAATTATATGATTTGTGACAAAAATAAACCATAGAAGCTAGATTTTGAAATTTGATAAATTTTATATTCAGCAAACTTCATTACAATTTTCATGATTTTGGTAAACAAAATCATTTTTTCACATATTTCCATGCAAGTTATTTGGATGTCTGTTACATTGAACACAATTAATTATAGTATAACTAATCTTGAAATTCGAATACCTAAAAATCTACAATGAGTTACCAAACAACACATTAATTCACAAATGCACATAGTTTTTCGGTCACAAGCTGTAGATTGCTGGTATTCACATTTCAAGATTAGGCCAAAACAAGATTGCTACACGTAGCCATATGTCCCCCGTTGCAGAGAAAAGTTAAAGCCCCACAAGATATACAAAGTGTGTATTATTGAAATGGCAGCACAGGATCAAGTACATGTGGTGACTAACAATCCTACAAAATTTAAACAAAATCCGATCAGCGGTCTCAGAGGAGTTGCATCCACAAAGTGTTCCTATAGTGTCACATGCACAAAAATGTTTGTCGAATCAAAATTGTGGTGCAGAAGGATCAAGTACATGTGGTAACTAATAATCCTACAAAATCTGATCAGCGTTCTCAAAGGAGTTGCGTCCACAAAGTGTTCCTATAGTGTTGAATGCAGAAAAAAGTTAAAGTCCCATAACTCTCGTAAAATTTGTCAAATCTTAATCGCGGCATGACAGGATCAAGTACAAAAGGTGACTAACACACCTACAAAATTTGAACAAAATCCGATCAGCAGTCTCAGAGGAGTTGCATCCACAAAGTGTTCCTATAGTGTCACATGCACAAACATGTTTGTCGAATCAAAATGGTGGTGCAATAGGATCAAGTACATGTGTGGTGACTAACAATCCTACAAAATCTGAACAAAATCTGATCAGCGTTCTTAGAGGAGTTGCGTCCACAAAGTGTTCCTTTAGTGTTGAATGCAGAAAAATGTTAAAGTCCCATAACTCTCGCAAAATTTGTCAAATCAAAATCCCGACATAATAGGATAAAGTACAAAAGGTGACTAACACACCTACAAAATTTGAACAAAATCCGATCAGCGGTCTCAGAGGAGTTGCATCCACAAAGTGTTCCTATAGTGTCACATGCAAAAAAACGTTTGTCGAATCAAAATGGTGGTGCAATAGGATCAAGTACATGTGGTGACTAACAATCCTACAAAATCTGAACGAAATCTGATCAGCGTTCTTAGAGGAGTTGCGTCCACAAAGTGTTCCTTTAGTGTTGAATGCAGAAAAAAGTTAAAGTCACATAACTCTCGTAAAATTTGTCAAATCGAAAGCGTGGTGCGATAGAATCAAGTACAAAACGTGACTAACAAACCTACAAAATTTGAACAAAATCCGATCAGTGGTCTCAGAGGAGTTGCGTCCCCAAAGTGTTCGTATAGTGTCACATGCACAAAAATGTTCAAGTCCCATAACTTCTGTAAAATTTATTGAATCAAAATTGCAGTTCAATAGGGTCATGTACATGGGACGAATAACAATTCTACAAAATTTGAACAAAATCCGATCAACAGGAGTTGCGTCCACAAAGTGTTCCTAGAGTGTCACATGTACAAAAACGCTCTCAAGTCCCATAACTCCCATAGAATTTGTCGAATCAAAATGGTAGTGCAATAGAATCATGTGGTGACTAACAATCCTACAAAATTTTGACAAAATCCTATCAGCGATCTAAGAGGAGTTGCGTCCACAAAGTGTTCCTAGAGTGTCACATGCACAAAAATGTTAAAATTCCCATAAATTTGTCGAATCAATATCGTGGTGCGATAGGATCAAGTACATGAGGTGACTAACAATCCTACAAAATTTGAACGAAATCTGATCAGATGGACGGACAGACAGACGGACGCAAACCATTACCATGATTACTAAGTCATGTTGCGGCGGGGGAAAATAAAATATATGTGTTTCCGGTTACCCCACTGACCTCATTTTCGGCTGCGATCTCAAACATTTTATTGACGTTGGATTGAAAAAAAACCTGAATTTATTATTTTTTCCAGAAATGGTTTTTTTATACATGTAGATTTGCCTTTGAATTGTGTCTTTAAAATGTTTGATTTCAGTGGAACTATTAAATGCAGTAAGCGTTTGTATGATATAGATTCATTATAATCGAACGGCATGGCTTGCCGGGCACCGTGCAATGTAATTGCACAAAAGTTGTCTAAATGTGAGAAAATGGAGGCCAAACAATTAATAAATCTATTCCCCATAAATTTTACATGATGAACATCTTCACTGGACATTTTGCTGCTCTTCTATTGCAGCATGACACTTGATCAAAAAGAGTCTTTCCATGTCGCACGGAGAACTTGCAAGTAATTTCGGGGTAAAATGTATAAAATTACTGTCGCTTGGAGAACTTGCAAGTAATTTGTAAAACGTATAGAATTTCTGTCAGAGAAACCCAGAATCCAATGAAAGCATATCAAAAGACACCATTGCAACCAAGGATGGGTCTTCAACACAGTGAGAAAATCCCATATTTTAATATTTGCAAATCAAATCTAAAATTCTCGTCCTCTCCTGATACGCTCTTTAATATCATGTACAGATTTCAAAGCTAGTAAAATCAGACTTGGTTGTCTACATTTAGATATCGTTTATAAAGTCTTGTATTAGCATTTGATATAGAATTATTCTTTCTAACAGACACAGATAAAGCTGGCCACTGTATGCATCATTGACAAGGGTCCTTGATATTCTTAATATTCCGTAAATTCAATTTCTATGTGTTTTATACAAACATGTGCGAGGCTAGTAAATTCAGCCTTCAGAATTACAGCCGCCCCCATTACATGCAAACTGTCACTATTTGCTGTTAAATTACAGATGTAGACTAGAGTACATAAATTTTCGGTTTAACCATTTACCATTTTTCGGAAAGACAAGAAAATAATTTTTCAAAATAAAATTTTTCCTACCTTCCTACCCTATTGCTATGTCACTTCCTAGAGTGAAATGTGACTTTTGATTTCACTGGGTGAATTATTGGATTTGATTTAACTCGGAAATCCTGGTATTTCACCACACTCTATGTAATATATTTAAATACTTATTTATGATATCCTGTTTTATAAAGCTAATAATTTTTACTTTGGTTCAAAAGGACAAATATACCTAAGGAACAATAAAAAAATGTAATCCATTGGACAGACAAACAAATGAACAACCACAAGCACAACAAATAAACACAGAAAACTAAAAAACAATGAACAACACGAACTCCTATAAAAACCAGGAGTGAACCCAGGTGCTCCGGAAGGGTAAGCAGTTCCTGCTCCATATACGGCACCCGTCATGAAGTTCAACAAAGTCAATCCGGTGGAAGTCACAAATCGGTGGAGGCACATGAAAGGTTACGACAGTGGGAACAGGTCCAACATCATCTTAGATATTGGAACACTGTAATGGTCAATCAATTCATGATGATGACCGTAAAATTTCTTAAGTGATGACATCAACTTATCCCTGATAAAACCCTGGTTAAGAAGCTTTTGTGACAGCAGTAATCCTCTTTGTCGAAAGTCAAGGTGACTCACGCATGCCCTTGAAAATCGGATAAGCTGAGAAACGTAGACGCCATATGCAGGCGATGCTGGTATATTGCTACTCAAGAAGGGAAAATTAACAATAGGAAAGTTGAAGTCATCACGTTTGTCATAAAGTTTTGTCTTCAAACGTCCCTCATAGTCTATTTAAAGAAACAAATCCAAATATGAAGCGGACTTTGGTGTATCTGTAGTATCCTTAATTTCATGTTCACTGGGGTAGATAAGATGTAGAAAGTCTTGGAATTTGTCATTATTTAATGACAACACATCATCTATATAACGAAAAGTGAAATTAAAGGAGCCTAAATGGTATTTTCAATTAATTCCAAAAAGTGTGAAAATGTAACCCAACAACATAATTGGACATAATTCTTTGCTGTCTATTTCGTCGAAAAAGTTTAGATTTTTCAAGGGGAAAAAGTTCATTTAGGACATACAACTTACATATGATATTGACATATATATGTTCTTCTTAAATTAAATGGAACAAACTTAATATCAAATCATTCATTTTTGTCCCTCTGAATAGAAAATTCCAAAATTCTAAACTGCTAATACAGGATAATCCATTTTTGAAGGTGCTGACTCTCATCGGGGGGAGAGAGAGGGGTACTATGTTGTCTGGTAATTCGGCGCAGCGTTTAATTAGGCGCATTCAAATCATTTTCATGTTAATGCGCCGAATAGGATGATGCGCAGAATTACCCCTAATGACTGTATATCCGGGGGTATACCGGTGCTCCAACAAATCATTGTCAAATGAACTTTCCAATGACATGTTCATTGAGGTTTAGATCGGCTTTTATCATAAATGCGCGAATTATATTTTTGGATGCACTATTAAATGCATTACTTACGTGTTACTTTCTTATGGAAATATCACCAAACTAGCTGTCACAGTCCAGTAAATATGAAATTTATGATAAGAACTGCAGAAGAGTGCAAACGACCGTCAGTGGGATTATATTAAATTGTTGAACATCGGTTCGGTACTGAATTTTTCCGGTTTTGTGGTGTTATAAAAATAAAAGTTTATTGCATATTTTATTAAATAAATTTTATTCAAATAAATTTTTAACTATATTTTACTGAAAGAATATTTGAAATAAATTAGATAAAACCATTGCTTATTTCCAACTGTATCTGTATACGGCCGGATATCCCTGCTTCAAACATTTTGTTTGTCAAAGGACCTATGAGGGGGTGGAAAGGGGGGTACCTTTCTCCTTTCTCCCGCCTCTCGTCTCCTTTCTCCCGCCCCCTCTCTCCTTTCTCCCGCCCCCTCTCTCCTTTCTCCCGCCCCTCTGCTTCCATCTCCCACCTTAACAACCGTCTTTTTTCAGATCAATCGATTTTAATACAAATTTGAATTAATATATGACCATATATAGGTGGCATAGGTCTTTATTAAAGCATATACTGATTTTACGAACAAGGCCTGCCTCCGACTCGTACGCAAATAAATACACAATGTTGGAATGTTGTCAATTGTGCATTGTGCATGCCCCAATGTCAAGAAACTCATTTTTAGCTCACCTGGCCAAAGGCCATGTGAGCTATTGCCATCACTTGGCGTCCGTCGTCGTGATCGTTAATAATTATATAAAACTCTTCTCCTCTGAAACTACTTGACTAATTAGAACCAAACTTGGTATGAATGTTCCTTGGGGTACCCTGCATAGAACCGATGTGGGGATTTTTGATTCGTCGAAAAACATGGCCGCTGTTACTAAAAATAGAACATAGGGGTCAAACAACATTTTTTCGCAAATATCTCAAAAATCATTAGGTTACGCCAAATTCTGCAGGTTGAAAGTGTTCAGCATGATGAGAGCTACCTGTGTGCTGATTTTCGTGAAAATGTGTCAACTGATGTTAGAGTTATTGCCCTTTTTGACATTTTTGGCCTTTTTTATGTTATTATTTCAAAAATCTTCTCTGAAACTACTATTCAAAATCAAATTAAACTTGGTAAGATTGTTCCTTAGGGTATCCTGCAAAAAGTTAATCCTTGGATTTTTGATTGGTCGAAAAACATGTCCGCCCTTACTAAAAATAGAACATAGGGGTCAAAATGCTGTTTTTTGCTATTTTTTCCTGAATTATAGAAAGAAAATGAAGATGAAAGCTACTTTCAAGGTAAACATGGTATCCCGAGTTGAATGGTGATGATGAAAGTTTGTTTCGGACGGCCATTTTTAAAATGGCTGCCATTTTCCTGCCATTTTTAGCTCACCTGGCCAAAGGCCATGTGAGCTATTGCCATCACTTGGCGTCCGTCGTCGTTAACAATTATACAAAACTCTTCTCCTCTGAAACTACTTGACTAATTAGAACCAAACTTAGTATGAATGTTCCTTGGGGTACCCTGCATAGAACTGATGTGGGGATTTTTGATTCGTCGAAAAACATGGCCGCTGTTACTAAAAATAGAACATAGGAGTAAATTGCTGTTTTTTGCTAATAACTCAAAAACCGTTACAGATATCGAAAATCTGACTTGGAAAAATTGATCAGCATGACAAGATCTACCTAACCTGAAATTTTGAAGGAAATCCTAAAACCCATTTAGGAGTTATTGCCCTTTTTTCGTCAAATTTTCATAATTTAACATTTTTTGTGATTAATCTCCAAAACTATTTGAGATAGAAGTGAAATCTAAATTTGAAAAATGTTTGCCATGTTGAGATCTACATACCCTGAAATTTTAAAGGAAATCTCAAAACCCATTTAGGAGTTATTGCCCTTTTTGTCAAATTTTCAAAATTTTAACATTTTTGCATTTATCTCCAAAACTATTTGATATAGAAGTGAAATATAAATTGAAAAATGTTTGCCATGTTGAGATCTACCTACCCTGAAATTTTGAAGGGAATCCCAAATTCAATTTAGGATTTATTGGTTTGTGTAATTTGAGGTCGGGTTCTGTTACATTTATTTAAGGTTCACCCTTATTCCTGGTCAATTTTGTCAACTTCCTGCCAGGACTACCACCATCAGGGAACATATTTTAACATTAAACCTTATGAAAAATAAATCTTCAACAAATTTTCCCTGAACAATTGAACCAATTGCAACAAACTTGGTCAAATAGTTGATTAATTGTCCAATGAAAACTAGACTCCAGGTGAGCGATACAGACTCTGGTGAGCCTTTTGTTGATATGTATGGTCATGTATGAGGATCATAAAATTAGACATAGTTTTTTATTGTGTCATCTCTATTTTTCCCTGTCTTCGAGAACACCTTACTTTGTATGGTCAAGTGGATAACGTAAATATTTTAAGGTGACCTGGAAAATTGTTGAAATATGCATGGACTATCCTGACTCTGTGATGTGTTCTGTGCTCTTTTATGTTATTTTTGTTTGGGGCTCTGTCTGTTTGGGTGATGTTGATTGGTTGGAATATATGTCATTGTTGACCTGTCCTATTATCCATTTGTTGTTCATTTTTAAATGTGCAGTAGGTCGAAATTGGCCTATACAGAGTCTACACACATTACCTACTTAAATGCCAAAGTTATATTTTTATCTTTACAAGTATTAAGCCCTCAGAAGTATGGTTTCTGGGACGAAGATGTACTATTCCTATGCCTAAGTATCCCACATCAAACCCACGCGTATACGTGGAGAATTTAGATTTTTCACGCGTAAAGACTTAAGCATGTTAACAATGGTTTGAAATGTCGATAAAATAATTTGTCTATAGTATCATGTTAGTTTAAGTCAGATTGAACATCAAATTCTTTAATGAAATGATCGGAAATGGCAAAAATGGTTTGGGAAATATAAATGTTGCCTTTTTCAAAGATTTGTCCATTTATTAGAACATTTAGTATCCAGTTTTTTTCGTTTTTTTACCTCTTTATTTTTTTTTCAACATTAAAGTTCGTCTCCCTTTGATAGTTCTCCCTCCTTTCTCCCGCCCTTTCTCTCCTTTCTCCCGCCCCCTCTCTCCTTTCTCCCGCCCCCTTTCTCCTTTCTCCCGCCCCCTTTCTCCCTGTCTCCCAATACCCTTTCCACCCCTTCACCTATTCACAGAAAGTGAATATTGTCTAAAATCTAAAATTATTTTGTACTGCGTGGAGTGTTGGCCGTACTTATGAACCATTATGTTTAGAAGTCGATAAAGACTTAAATATTTGTCCTACGAGCATGCAATGCATCTAGAGAGCATGTACAACACCAGTCACGTCTACGTACATACAAGGATCTACTCGGATCTAAAATAAGCTGAATATATGTTAATTGCTAAAGATATTGGTCGAATACATTTTGTGCAGTTAGAAAAAGCTCACATGCTGAAAAGCGATGAAACTCAAGCAGGTATGTATAAAAGTCGGCACTCATCCAAATCCACGGAAATCTTTGTTTATGCAAATTTTCCAAGTAATTTGAAGACAAACGTCATTTTATATTCTATTGTACTAAATATAACTCAATTAGAAATAAATTCTTAGATTAAATAAACGGTATGCATATTGCGAAACAGCTCATCCGACAATAAAATGCAAGGGATATTTAAATCAAAATGTTGAGCCGTTAAAAGGGCATAGAACGACTAAAACGTAATCATGGCAATGCTTAATTATTACCATTCTTCTCATCATAATTTAAAAGAGAAATTTCAAGACTTAATACGTACATATTATCAGGTTTTCTGCAAAAGTATATCGTAAAATATCAGCCGCGAGACACAATGTGAAGCTTTTTAGGCGAGTGAGCGTAGCGAACGAGCCAAAAAGCTTCATATTGTGTCGAGCGGCTTATATTTTACAATATTTGTTTGAAGAAAACGTGATGATAAATTTATCGTATTGTTAACTAGCAATCTTAATGGAATTTCTTATTTTTCAATGGCCATCCGCCTATAACCGGCTGTTTTCCTGATATATATTCGGGTCAACGTTGGGTCAAACATTATGACGTCGCTGATATATTCGGGTCAGCTCATATTAGGATCGGGTCAACTCTTTACGACGTCACAGTGCCGACATACGGGAAATTCTGAAGGCCTCAGTCGGTCGATATAGCCATAGGGAAATACGATAAAAGACGCTATAGTGGCTTTTTGATCAATTTTGATACATCCATAAGCTTCGGAAAATCATACCTGAAAGAGTAATATATCGCTACTAACTATATGCATGCAATGTCGAACAAATTAGTTCATGATTTTCAGCATATATTTAGAACTTTCACGAAATCCAATACAGTACGAACCATGCAATAAGTTAATATGTGCATCAATCACCCCCCCCCCCCCCCCAAAAAAAAAAAATAAATCTACCCCAATGCCGATTGTATCGATTCCTTTCATATTAGGGAAACTGCCTTTAGCTTTGTGGGACAAGGGAACATTGCACGAGAGTTTTGAAGTATTTTACTCTGGAGTACGTATATCCAGAATAAATTAACTAGCCAAAATGTTCAAGTAGTTATTTTTTTCCGCCCGGAATTTTGTATAAAAGGAACAAATAAGCTCTTACAGAGTAGCCATTTCTAGTTTTTTTTTCAGAGATTTTTCTGGTAGAACCTTGATATCACAACTTCTCTTTTTTTTTGTATCGGAATAGTAGTTTGTCACATTTCTGGTCGTGACAGTTTGTAAATTTCAGTTCTTTGTCATTCATATTAATTTTTACACCTCTGTTACTTATGAATTTTTGAACCAAATTGATACCCTCTGAACTATACTCGTACATACCGTTGGAGATGTCAAGAATCTATCAGGTGTGAATGCTACTATAGTCGTACATACTGTTAAATTAATTCTGATATTTTTCACTATGTGGTAAATTAATTAATCAGTAGTAAGTTACAAATGTTAATATAGTACAAAATATATTCAGCATCAGGAAGCATGAAAAGTCTATTTTAAGATGGGAAGAATTGTGAGTTAAAAGGGTTTCTCTGACAATTCTAATAAAAAAAAATGATTTACATGATATGGTATCAGTATAATTCGAATGTAGGACGTTTCGGTATCTTATAAATATTTTTTATATAAGATATCTCATATAGTTTATAAGATATCTCATATAATTTATAAGATATCTTATAAAGTAAATTATATAAGATATCTTATAAATCATATGAGATATCTTATAAACTATATAAGATATCTTATAAACTATATAAGATATCTTATAAACTATATAGATATCTTATAAACTATATAAGATATCTTGTTTTAAATCTTACTTAATCATTTTTAGTTTGCTCACATCTCATGTATCTAAATGAAATTGTAATGCCTGATGTGTATCCTGACTTGTATTCCATCTTTGGCTGTTTAAACAAACTAAAAAATATAAACACCAAAATGTTGGCACATATAACCTTGTTTTTATTCTAACAATCAAGCCAAAAAGATCTCGCTGATAGTTAACTCTAAACATCAAACTTATGTAAGATTAATAGGTTAAAAAATTAGTTCAAAATGAAGGCTGGAAATTTTTCCGTAAATGGCCACTTCCAGTGTGAGATGTCCCGTTGAAGATCAGTTCAAGCGACCTCATCTACCACTGCTTTTAGTCCAATCAAATCGAACCGTTCACAAATGCACATATTTGTTTTACCAATCGTCGACTGTGCTCATTGAATTTACCTATGTACAGGAAACTAAAAAATCGAGTATTTAAGGAAGAAATGGGTACTTTATATACTCATTCAAAAGTGATGAACTGGAAAATCTTCAATTCGTTATTAAAATGAATCGTATTTTCCTTCGTTCCGCTGCGCTCCACTCGGGAAAGACGTGATTTTAAAACTCTTTGAAGATTTTCCAGTCTTCTCTTTGAACTCGTTTAAAAATTTCAATTCACGTCTTCCCCGAGTGGAGCGCAGGAAAGTCGCTGAGTTTTAAAAACGAGTTGTCGTAATGAAGATTTTCCAGTTTTTAACTTTTGAACGAGTATAAGTACATATTTCTTCGTAAATACTCGATTTTTAGGTTTCCTGTACGTAAGTAAGTTCATTGCGCACAGTCGACGCGTTACGTCTGATTGGTCAAAAGGTATGTCCAAAGAATTCTGATTGGACGTCAGAATAGTGGGAAATCTCCCATAAATTTGAACGACACGAAAAGAGAAAACCACACACACAAAAAAAAAAATGATCAGATTCGAGTCGCAAAGAGCTGGGTGGTTCTAAGGAACAGACAAAAGCAATCCTCGTCACAATCCAATCAGCCAATGAAAAGCTTTAAATCCAAGGTTTTGTTTTATTACCTTAGTTGGTTGAAACCCGTCCAGCAAACAATACACACACACACACACACACAGATTGATGGAATCCTACTAGATATTCAGTTCCAGTGGACCTTTCTAACGGCAAAGCAAAACCATAAATGGAAAGGGAAATACTTCCCACCAAGGTCAAGAGAACCAAAGGTCTCGAAATTACTACTTGAGGACCTAACAATTCGGGACTTAAGAAGAAAGGTACAAAATGTCAGATGGAAAAGATTGCTCCGGATCGACTTAAAATTCTACAAAAAATTTAAAATCTGCAAATAGAGTGGAGAAAACTCAACAGAGACCTCATCAGCAAAACAACGAGCTCGAAAAGAATATTTTGACATACGCTTCAAACAATTCATAGAGAAACCAGTATCAAATAAAAGCACCAGCAGAACAGATGCAGCTCATACGAACATCGAATCTCAAGAGGGAAAGACATCTTAAAAATGTAGACCTGTGACATATGTGGATAGCAGTCCCAGTGAAATTTCAACCTAGTGCGTCACAAGAGAATACACACGGTATGGATGAGGATTCACAGAATACAGTGAACCTGATTCAGCCTCAGAAACCACAGAAGCAGATAACGAGGAATCGGAATAAAGCAATGACCACGGATCAAACGAAGACTCCGATGTAGAAAACAAAGACTCTAATTCGGAATGTGAACAGTCCCAATTGCACATCATTATGAACAGAACATTTCAAGTACATCACCCACAGTACAAACAGAAAATAAACGAACTAGTCAAGGGTGGAATGGATAATGACAAGGCACGCTTGGCAGCATATAGAGTCAAGTTTGAACCCTACAGAGAAATAATGACCAAGCATTACTTCGGACTGGTGTTTTGGCAACACGATATAAATAAAGACCCCGTACATCAAAATATCAGGACAACGGCTAAACGCTTGAGAGAAGAACATGAAGAAGACGACTAATCAATCGAAAGAACTTTGGGAATACGCCATCGAAAAGAGAAAATATCTGCTTAACTGGGCAACTAAAACAAAATTACAGCAATGACTCTATGTAATGCAAGGATGCATGGAGAAATTTGTTTTACTTAAACAGAAAAAAGAAAAAGACTAGAGGCCTGTATCGCTCACCTGAATTTAACTTGTCACCTCGGGCAGGACTAAAAATTTAAGTGTAGTGGTAAATTTGGCTGGTTTTCCATAGGGTCTTATGTTAACTGTGGTGGCCATCTTGGTTGAATTTCCCATACGGTCCAATGTAAAATGAAGTTACGCTGTGGCGGTCATCTTGGTTGAGCAGTATGAGTCAAGACTCGAGCAAGAGAAGCCACAAAAAGGATTACAAACTAAGCCATTTCTAAAGGCATAGACCTCAGCTGCATTAATTGATCTTTCGGTAACAAGATCAACCGAGACTCCAGAGGAACACCCTTACCGTATAATTTTGATGAAAAGCCCAGAAACAAGCCAGAACAAAAAACGTGGGAAATGGAAGATAACCCTATCATACCATTGTTTCGGTGCTTGATTTAGCAATTACAGGTTTAACCCTATAGACTTCATTAGGCTTTCAAAACCCTATACATTACCAAGAAAAACCCCCGATACAATCCTTATTGACAAGTGTGGGAAAAGGGGAGATAATACAATCCTGGCAAACCGGAGCGGAGGTAATAAATATCTAATTGGAAGTAGTCAGAATTTCATATAGGGAATAGATATAAATATATTTACCATCCCCCCTTTTGGGTTAGAAAATATAAAACAATTCTCATTGAAAAGTGTAGGAAAAGGGGAGATAATCCAATCCAGGCAAACCTGAAGATTCAAACCTACATCATCAAAGAGAGACTTTGTACTTATCTACTGAATTGGAAAACCCACAGAACATTCAGAAGGAAAAGCGTGGAAGAAGTGGAGATAATCCAGAAAATATACCTCCAGCAATAGGTCCGAGCCTAAAACACTTTGAAGGAAAACTTTACTCCACAAGACAAAAAAAAATGATCAAAAAAGAAATGTGTGGGAAAAGGGGAGATAATCCAATTGGAACAATAGACGTATAGGATGATTCCTGAAATGGCGTGGAAAGTCTCCCTTAAACTTCCTATTGGGCATGCACACAAACCACATCTGGTGACACAATTTCCTGTTATGTAATTTCCTGTGAAGTAACTTCCAGTGACATCATTGAATGAACACCCAAAAACTGTTGTGTACTCTGCAATCAGACTGTGTGTCTACTGAGAGCACTATGTATAATTGCAGTAGAATTCAAGGGCAAGTAACTATATGTACAAGGGTACACATATATTCAGCAATGATCCAGGGCTTAAGTTACTTGAGGATGATGCAAATACCATCTACACTTAAGAACAGATGTATATATACATGAAGGAGAAAGAAAAAGAAAAGTAAAAAAATCCTAAATAGTTTAATATGTATCATAATCAGTATATAACATATGATTTCAAAAATATATATGAACAAGATTGATATAAAACTGTAAAAAATATAAATTTCAGAATAGATGTATAAAAAATAATAAAATATTTGATTACATTTAAGAAAACATAAAAAAATATATTTATCTAAATTAAGTTTAAAACGATTTTGATAAATGTTTGAGCAAAAATAAAAAAACAAACTAGAACTGTCCTGAAAGGGACTAATACCCGCAAACTAGAACTGTCCTGAAAGGGACTAATACCCCCAGCAACATGTCTGATTTAAAGCTTACACAAGTTCAAATCATCATATTTTTCAAAGTACTCGCCCAAACAGAAAATCCTGATAATATGAATACCTCCATAATGTGATCTAACAGTCCATGAGAATCATTCAAATAATGTAGGAGGAGTTGCGGAAAACAAATTGAACACAGTTTTGTTAAAAAATGCCTAAGTCCAAACAGCCATATCTTTAACATTTCTTGTCCAAACAGAAATTAATTACAAAATATACCTATCCATAGAGTTATGTAACACTCCAGAAAGTTTCATGAGAATCCTGCAAGAAATGTACAAGGAGGTGCGGACAACGTTATGTGGACACAGACAGACAGACATACTGAAACCTATATACTCCCACAAACTTTGAATAAAAAGGACAAAATAAACATGCAGTAGTTTTTATTGTAGTAGTCCAAAAATGAACTGAACACTATGATTAGAATTTGAACTGGAAATATCGTTAAGGATGATCGCTGGTGTAATAGGAAATAAATAGGATTTGAAATAGGTGTTTTAATTTGAGAGAACATATGAATAGTAAACAAATAAGCAAGAAAAAAATATAGGTTTATGTGCTCATTTTAGAGCTATAAATCCTTGAAAATTTGCAGGAAATTGGTTTTCTTTGGATTTTTCTTTGTCTTTGCATTGGCAACTTTAAGGTATATATGATTGAATTATAAAAGAAAAATTGGGGGTTCATGGGCAAAAAATTTAATGTTTAAGAAATGGATAAAACCCAAGGATTCCGAAAATCTGACAAAAAGACCAAAACATGAACAGCGAGCATCCTTAAAACTAGAAATACTGTGAGCAAAACTCACAAATTAATATCCCCCGCTATGGCTACAATAATATAAAGAAATTTATAAGTCCATGTATGTCTATGGGCTACCCCAAAAATCATGTTGATAAAAAAACAAAATAGAAGTTACATATGATGGAGGTGGCATATGGACAGGGCATGCCTACCACCTGACATTACAATATAATGAAGAAAAGGCAGAGGCCATGTTTCTCTGCGGAAACCCTGAAAACTCATTCTGATCAAAAATACAATAGGTGGTGCACAATGCTGAAGATTCTGTGAAAGTTTCAATGAAACCCATTCACAATGTACTGAGTAATTCAAATGAGTATTGTTAAAATAGATTGTAAACATGTGCATGAAAATCATACACATTTATTAATTGATTATCTTACCAGTCTTAAAATAATAAATCTAAAAGTCTTGAAATGCTATCCACAACCATTCTACTCTAAGCAATTCTACATCTGTAACACAGTCAAACCTGTCTATAAAGCACACCAAGGGACCAGAAAAAAGTGCCCTTTATAAGCAGGTGCCCTCCATACAGAGGAGGTTAATTTTACATGCTTAGTTCATAAATGGGACTCGCCGTGATATTGGCTGTAATATCGCCAACTCAGCGTTAAACAATATTTAATCATAAATGGGACTTTTTCACTGTGCCATTTATAGACAATGACTTGCTATATAGAGGTGCCCTTTAAATCATGTTTGACTGTAAAAGTATTTGTATGATACAGATATATTATTATATATGTGTCTTTATACTACACTACACTAGTATGACAAGAACAAATAATTTGTGCCTTAGTATTTAAATTCAACGGAACCTTCTATATTAAACACAAATGTATCATTTCCAAATAGTTAAAAATAGTGGTAGAAAATGTTAATTAAAATACATATCTTTAACAATCTCAGTCAAAAAACGTTTTTTTGATTTACAATCATAGTATATAATACAAAATGAAAATACAATCCGTGTACTCAGTGCTTTAATATTCTGATAGAATATGCAATTCAAAAATAATAGAAGTGTAAAAACTTTATTTGATTTTTTTGGCATTATAAAAAAATAACAATAAAAAAAAATATAAGTAAATAGTATAAATGCATAGATTTATATTTATCACAAAGTATGATTTTGATTATGCAACAAAATCCTCATTTCTATTTAAATGTTATTGACATTTACAGCTAAGCATTTATTATCTCCCCTTGTGTCTATTTTAAATATGTGCCTTTGTTGCATAATAGGAAATGTAATGAATATTCAGATTATAATGGTATGCAGTGTGATATGATGTAAAACACCTCTACTAATCTATTTCAAAGAAACAACATATAAGTTGTTTATTGTATCAATAAGGGACGAGATCAAAAGTTCAATGTTGGATAAAAAACTTAATTCACATAGTTTTTTCACTGACCCCCCCACCCCCCTCTTAACTTAATTTGGGAAAAATTGATTGACCAATATAGGCGTATACAAAAATCGATGTCGGATAACAAAACTTCCAGTGATTTTTACCCCCCCCCCTCCACACTATTTGAATTAAGTTTTTTATCCGACATTGAACTTTTGATCTCGTCCCTAAATTAAATTGTAATACATCAATTAGTAAGAGGTCAGTGGAGGTAATAAATATCTAATTGGAAAGTAGTCAGAATTTCATATAGGAAATTAGATATAAATATATTTACCATCCCCCCTTTTGGGTTAGAAAATATAAAATAATTTTGGAAAAATTTCTAAAATATCAATCTGGACATTTGCCTGTTTAAAAAGTACATACTCGTCCATTTGTGAAAACAAAACACATCATACAAATCTAAAAACTGAAAAAAATTTATTAAACAGAATTAAAAGTAATAAATAAATATGAAGTTTATAGGCCCAAAAGAAATGTTTGGGATCAAAAGCAACTGGATAAAATTCAGTCAAGCACATAAATGTTCAGGAAAGTTTCTAATTCAATTTTTTTGATCGGGTGTTATATTTATGTACGGATGTTGACATGGATACGGTAGTCGTTTCTGTGATGTCTGGAGTATGTCCTCCGCTTGATCTGCCGATACACATTATTCGTTCCATTTCAACCCATGAGTGCCACATTAGATATAAAGGAATGACTACCCATATTCCATTAAAGAAAACGAGGTACACCCACAAATACAGGAAGTTACTGGTGTCTAAGTTCTCACTTTTTGTCAGCCATTCTGGACAAAATGTCATCCAACCTATAAAATATGAAAAGCATTTAAATGTATTAATACTTCCAACAAAATAATGTCCAACTGTTAAATCGACCAGACAAGTGTGTTTAATAATAATAATTTACCTGTAAAATACAGGTATACATTTTACCTTAAAATTTACTTTAAATTCTTCACAAAATGTGCACACGGGCTTATGCTAAAAATTCAACAAAGACACATCTGTTTATTTGTTAATTTTCATTTGAAAGTCACAGTGATCGATGTCTATTTATTATAAAAAATCTAATTTTTTTCCCAACTGATTCAACTTCTAAAATTTGATTTTTACCTAAAATAAAAACATTTCGAAATACTAAATATATGATAATTTCAAATCATCAGCAAAATTAACTGCAAAACAGGATACTTAATAGTTTCAATATCAGCTTACATAATGTGCATACTCATAGCAGAAGAAAAAGCCTTAATATGGTAGGAGAAAAGTGAGTTATTTCCCCTAGATTACATTGTTGCAAGAAATTATCAACTAGTTCTTCAGTTTGGGTAAAATTATTTAAATAGAACCAGATTCATAATATTTTGTATACAAATATTTTCGTGAGGTGTAATCTCATGACAGTTGCCTTAGATTCCATCAGTCATTTATGTTTTTATGAATACAATGATACAAAAAATTTTAATCTTCCAAAAAATGCCTTTTTCTGAGGAAAAATCTGGTAAATAAATGTATCCTCAGTACTTCTTGACCTCTTTTGTTTTTATCATACCTCCATACAGCTCACAGACACACAGAACGATTTGAACATAATGTCGATAAAACTTGTCGTTAAGAATGGCATATATCAGTAGTATACACAGTGGTCCATCAATAAATACTGTAAGTATCTCTAGTGACACAACAGTCGGGTCTGACACACCCCATCTTTTATCGGCTAGAGCATACTCCTTCCCTGAAAATACAAAGATGTACATGATATTTTTTGTTTGCAAAAACCATAAAGATAAATGGGGTTTATACATAGAATTCTATAATGAGTAAATACCAATGAAAATAAAAAAAAAGCAATTAAACAAACAGTACAAAAATGCAGTAGGTGAAACATATTCAAGGGTGATTTTGTCAACCATTAAAGGGCTTTGCTAGGCACAGCATGATACTACAGCAACATGTCGACAGGTGAACAGTTGAAGAAAGTGTGGACACTATTATTTGACCAAATAGTGTAATACAAAAATGTGGAAATGCTATTGCTAATTTCACAATTGGTAATAAATTCTCATCACTACAACAACCATTTTTTAATTTATGCAATTCAATATAACCATGTGGATAAATATGATGCAAATCTTTACACGAATCTAAATATTTTTTGGGTTCAAATGTATAGACTGATACATTTTGTATATTAATTGCATAATCATGCATATGCTAAGCTTGTCTGGAGCACTGACATTTATGCAATTCAATATAACCATGTTGATAAATGTGGTTTGTTTAGGCAAATCTTTACATGCACTTAAGGATGTATTCTTCTGATGTTTCAGTCTCGTTGAAATCTCATTCGGGAATTAATTCCAAAACATGCGATACAAGTGGAAAATATTAATGAATTTAGAAATTTTTATAATCCAACTAAACTCTATGAAAAAATTATGTACTAACAATTTTGAGTAATAAAATTTTCAAATTTTATAACCAATCTGCTAATCAGTGTCATCAGCCAAAATGTTGAGAAAATGGGTGAGGGGTACAAAGAAATAATTTTACCAAAAATATGTACATCCCATATCAATTTGTTCTTTTTAAAATTCTTTAATATTTACTTTTTCAATCACTTATAAAAAAGAAGTTCTTTCTGTCTTTGTTCTAAAAAAATGAGAAAAACCCCAAATTTACTAAATTCACTCCACGGTTATTTGGAAACGAAAAAAACAACAAAATTTTACAAAACTTTCTTGAATATATTAACACCTACCTATAGTTTTTTTTAAGTTAAATGTATTCCGATTGGTAATAGCCCAAACATGGGTAAAAATTGATGAATAAATAGCTGTGCCACGAGCGCATGATACGCCCGTCATCTTGTGAAAAAACATAATGTTTTTGGAATCCTCCTTTATTTAGCGGAGCTGCTGGTGGGATGTATATGGAAACCTGGCAAACCATAAGCATGTAAACTTTTAAGCAATAGAGATACGGCCGAAAAATGTGACCAAAAAAGACTATTTTTTTTTCCAAAAAGCTCAATAAAAATTCAATAACTCAAAAATAAAATAAAGAATCATCACGAAAAAGTATACAGATCTTCAGATTAATAAACTAAGAAGTGTGTAAAGTTTTATACAATAATCATAAATCGTTTTTGAGATACGGCGCGAAATGTGAAAATCCCCCCTTTTTTTTAACAAAAAACTCAAAAACTCTAAAATAAAATTTTAAATCATAACCAAAAAGTATACAGATCTTTAGATTAATATAACTAAGAAGTGTGTAAAGTTTTAAGCAATAATCATAAATCGTTTTGGAGATATGGTGCGACATGTGAAACCCCCCCCCCTTTTTTTTTACAAAAAACTCAAAAACTGTAAAATAAAATTTTGAATCATCACCAAAAAGTATACAGATCTTTAGATTAATATCACTAAGAAGTGTGTAAAGTTTTAAGCAATAAACATAAATCGTTTTTGAGATACGGCGCGACATGTGAAACCCCCCCCCCTTTTTACAAAAAACTCAAAAACTCTAAAATAAAATTTTGAATCATCACCAAAAAGTATACAGATCTTTAAATTAATATAACTAAGAAGTGTGTAAAGTTTTAAGCATTAATCATAAATCGTTTTTGAGATTCTGCGCGACATGTGAAAAATAACACACTTCTGTTTTAGTTACAAAGTCCCGTAACTCAAAAGTTTTAATCTTATTTTCACCAAAAAGTATACAGATCGTTTGACCATCATAAGAAACAACTATGTTCAGTTTCGGGAAATTTGGATGAGTCGTTCTCAAGTTACGACGCGACATGTTTACGACGGACAGAGGACATTTGTATACCATAATACGTCAAACTTTTTGACGGGCGTATAAAAATGAGAAAATCATCAAAAATTGGGTACTTTCAAATGACAGTAGCAAAAAAAGAAGTGCACCACCATATGAGTTTTTCTTCATAAATTACTTCCCGACAGTCATATAAACCCAAAAATCATGTTAAGAAAAAAAGTTTAATTGTAGAAATTTTTGGCTCCTCAGAGGTGTACATCCTTAAATATGTTCTGGGTTTTCAAATACATAAACTGATATATTATTTGGGGTTTAAGTAGTTTTAATTGCATAAACATGCAAATACTAAGCTCAGCACGGACACATAATTTTTCATGAAATATATTTCCGGTTTTTTCCTGGATTTTGTGCACCATAACTGGCTTTAATTTTCTACAATTCTGCTTACAGTCTTTACATTCATGAATAATTTTTAAATATGTAACATAATTAACTTGAAAACCCCTTTTCTTAATAATAATACATAGTCATTAATACTGCAGTCAAATAAACGTAAGAAAAAAAGACATAACCATAATACATTAATGGCGAGAATCATAAAATATACCAAAATTTTTCATGTTTATTTTGTACTCACATAATGCTGCTGTAAAGTGATCAGAATCCTGGACCGTTCCAAAAATAGATAACAAAACAAAAGGTCCTTCCTGGAAAAATAATTATCAAACATAATCTTAAGAAAATTTTATATAATACATGTAATATTATGTTTATTATTATTGAATATGCAACTTAAAAAATATCGAAACAAATGAATCATGAAAAAGTCAATTCTTTGCCCTAATATGTCTGAGACCACATTCTGTAGAAAACTTCATAATGTGGCAGTGAACAAGAATTTTTAAAGCGCAAGTTTTTTGGAAACATTCTGCAACTATATTATAAACATTACCCCTAGATAAGAAAGTTTTGTTGTGTTTTTTTATTAAATCAATAAGATATTGAATAGGGAACCAAACATAATTTGGTCTTAGCGATCCATGGTGGTCAATAATCTTTTTATAGGTGGAGCCACAATCGATGTGGGTAGAGTCCCAAAACCACAAAGTCGTAATTAGAAAGGGACATGTCATGGGTATAAATTTTCAAAATGATTTACAGGGCGAAAGGAAATGTTTTTTTTTCATAAAGAAAAGTAATTACATAACAAATAAAATAAAGATATTCAATGTTTAAATATTATTCAATCAATTCGTATTTCTTCATACACATGTACTAAAAATGATAGATGAGGCAGAATGGGGTAAAAAAGATGAAAGACAATATATACTGTGTGGATGTTTAAGTTTCTACATTTTATAGGGAATGAATGAATTATTTAATATAAAGGGAATGAATGAATCATTGAAAGAAACCAAATTTACAAAGTTTAAAGAAATGAGTAAGAAGTTGATATTTCAGCACTACCTAGACATGTGGCAAGCTCAAAAAACAAAACACACGAATGGGAAACTTGAGAACTATTGCCAACTTAAAAATAATTTTGGAATAGAAAAATATTTGCTTATCCTGAAAAACTTTGAGCATCGGAGAAATATAACCAAACTCAGAATATCTGCACATAGGTTACAAATTGAATATGGGAGATATGAGGGTATTCTTCGACACAACAGAACATGTGTCAGGTGCACATCAGGGGAAATAGATGATGAGAAACACTTTTTGTTTATGTGTAATAACAACAATCATTTAATTAATACCTCATGTGCAAATTTTAAATATATAGTTGTTAACTTAAGCAAAATTTACATGGTTATATTATATACCATACATTTGTCATACAAGTTTGTTTTATATATGTACAATGTAACTCAATTATTTTTGTTTTGTACTGTAACTATGCCCTCCATGGGCCCATTAGTTTGCTAATAAAATCTTCTTCTTCTTCTTCTATAGGAATTGTTAGCTCTTTATTCTAATTCTGTTTAATATATGTAATATATGTATTTAAAGTCTTTTAGTTATATATGTATCCTCGTGACATTTGTTTGTTATATCCCACTGAGTTGCCTTTGGATTTAGATTTTACAGACTTTTTCCACATTTTTGTTGCGTATATTATTTTTCGCCAAAATGATGTAGAATCACGTGCACTGGTACTTGATTCACGCTTTCATGTTAAACAAAATAAACTTAACTACAAACTGACAAAAAGACGTTTATTTGTTAAATTTTTGACACCCATCACCAAATAAGCAGACTAGAAATTATAATTACAGACTAGAAAGCTCAGGGTCAGTTCAATGTAAGCTTTCCAATGATACTATGACTCAGAATGTTACTTCAAATTTTTGAAATGCAGACATTCTTCGAACGCAGATGATATATCAATGACTATCATATGTTTTTAACATAAGGAATGATAAATTGGTCGTAAAACATTATCAGGAAAAATGCAGAGGAATACTGCTGTTATTTGGACTAACAAGCCAACAAAAATAGGTTTAACATATCCTATCCACTTAAAGTGATAATTGTTAGTACCATGCAAATCATATATATGGGTAACAGTCAGATAACTTTTAGGAATTTTGTACAAAAATTCAATATTCTATGTTTAATTTGAATATTCAAAGTATATCTTCCACTTTCAACATAAAAAATATATTAAACAGTGCTTTTTCGAATTCCCAGAATATTTCTAAAACTGCAGGTGACTTTTTCCGATCTCAGCTTGCTAAACCAATATTGAAAAGTTTTCAACATTTGGCCTTTTTTTCACTTTAAAATTGCTGGATGAACGAGAGGATAAAGTTGTAAAAAATAAATACGAAAAAATAAAGCATACTAATAAAATTGTAAAAATAATTCTGTAGACATTTTTCCTTTGTCTTTTCTTAGTAGATCACTAATATCTTTTTGTGAGAATAAATCGTAAATCGAAACATTGGATAAAAATCTAATCAACAGTTTAACACAATATGTTCAGAATTCTACATGTTCTATTAATAAAACTATTTACCAGTCAATGCATTACAGTAATTAACTCTTTCTAAGACCTGTTTGACAGCGGTATGCAATGTCATAGACACTGTCATCACTGTGAAGTTAAAGACATAAAGAAAAAACAAGATTCAACAAAGCCAATAAATCGTCTCTTGGCACTCAACAATCTTTCTGAAAAAGCTGATATATCGGGTCTTGGCATAGTAAGGGTTAAACTAAAAATGAAATGTTTCTTACAAAAGTAAAATGTATGAGGGCATCAAAGACGAGCCATGAAATAATGATCCTCTCACTTCTAGTTCTGGAGAATTTCTTTCCTAAGAAGAAGGTTACAGTTATGCTTAATGCAAGATATACAAATGTTGTAGTGAGTGAAGCAATTGTAACAAAATTAATCATTGCTCCAGATGTTATCTTTACTAGAGCTGATAAACGGGAATTTAAACAGTTAAAAGAGGCGTGGCTGCTCAGGACGCTTTTAAAACTCAAAGTCAAATTTGAGTACGCTTATTAAACTAACTGTTTCATTTAGAAAAACACACAATTGACATAGAAACTTGAAGAGTTAGGCGCATATTTCGCACCAATATTTCAAACATTCTACTATGGTCCATATATATATATTACTGCTCAAAATAAAGAATGATCATGATAATATGAATACATCAATTTTATTTTTTTTCTTAAGGTTTTATGTGGTGCATAAAAAAAAGCTAGCTTCTAAAATATAAAAACCATTTTGATTAGAAGTTATTTTTAGCATCATAATTTTAAAGCTGGAGATTTAGCTTTTTTGAAATAAAAATGATATGAATGTGAATATAAAATTTCAGTTTATTGGTTGAAACTACTATTTATTGAATGTGAATATAAATAAACATTGTTTAATTGAATCGTCACAACCGTTGGAAGTATTACGTCAATTCATAACAGACCAATCACAATGCCCGTTTCTCCTGAAAAGGAATGATTCACGGACGAAGGCCGGCATTTTGATTCATTGAAAAAAGACATTTTATTAAGGTTTTAACCATTTATATAAACAAAATGACTGAAAATATCGACAACAAAGGAAGATCACAACAGTTTAAAAACAAAGGAAAGGATGCAGAGGTCTGTTCTTGTTTGATCGAACTCGAAAAGTATTTTTCTTCACTGCCTTCACTTGTTCGTAAACTTGTTTTCATGAACATGTGCTTTTTACAGATTAAACATGCATTTAACGTGACGGTTTTGTAGTTCATGGAGGCTTTTTCAGATTTAAATATATTATAAAATAAGCCAAAATATTCACTTACAATCCACAAATTGCAAACTGTGTTCCAAAATATTGTAATTATGCAACTGATTTCTTGATTAATTTCTGCAAATTTCAAACAGGTTGATATGGTATCAGGTCCATTTGCCAACCCCCAATTAATGAATAGATAAGGGCACTGTAGGCTTAATTGAATAATATACCATTTACCATTAATTTATGAACCGCTTTGCCTTCGTGGTCTCGTGGTAGCTTGCTCGCCTCAAGTGTGAAAGGTTATGGGTTCGATCCCCACTCGTGTCAAGCCAATGATCTTAAAATTGGTATTTACTGCCTCTCCGCCAAGCATGTGGCATCTAGGAGTAAGAGCAAAGCCAAAGGACTGGTCGGATCGGAGTCCGTATAATGTGTCAGAATGGGGTGATATGTCTTCCTGCAGACAGTTATGTCGTAAGCTAACACTTCCAAAATCCGGATTAGCGTGTCGGTCTAGTAAAAAACAGGCAGTCTTTATGAAATGCAATCAGACCGTCAGACAGAATCTCCATAGGTCAGACAAAGATAGTCAAAATTCCAGACCAAATGTCCAGTGCCTCTCCGTACCTGGTGTAATATTACAATATCCCAAACGTGCGCATATAAATATTTATGGTCATCAGGACATGGAACTCCCTAGAAAGTCAGTGTTCCATCTTGCTCTGAATAGAGGGTTATTCCACACTTGTGCCCTTTGAGTCCCAAAAATATCCTACAAATGAAAATACTTTGTACTTTTTTTTTTATTAAATTAAAAAATTAAAAAAAAAAATCATCATTTCTGTTTGCACTTTAACTCACTAAACACTTCCTATTTTATATATTTTATGCTGTAAATATGTATATAATGCAGGACCATATTGTAAACTAGTTGATTGACTAAATATGTTATCCTGTTTAAATAAAGGAGATTATTATTATTCCTAAATCAAATATTTGTGATTCTGTATACAAGTACCAAATAATGTAGTAGTCATATATTCTGTTACCTTTCTTTTACAACATGTTTTATTGCCAATAATTGGTCTAGTTATGATTCAAAGCTTGGGTATCAAACAAACTTTTCCATTTCCTGTTACAGTAAAAATGCCGGGTTGCCCTCATTTAATAATTTTTTCAATTCCATTTAATTGTTAGATTAGAAGTACAAAATAAATATAAGAAGAACAATTTATGCTTCTTTTGTAAGAAAGTCTATTCCAAACTTTTTTTGTAGATAAAATCTTTTGTAAAACTTTTTGTCATAATATGACTTGATTTATATCACTTACAACATTAAAATGATTAATTTATTAAATACTTTGAATATAATACTAAGTTACATGTATATATAGATATATACTTAAGAAATATAAAATAAAGTATACCCTAGACCAGTTAAGAACCTATAAGTTAAATGTGGGGAAAGCAATTAAATGCAAGAGGAAAAACCAAGCGAAAAAATGAACACAAAAACATTTCATTATTAAGTTTCATGATGATTTATTTGTACTGAACAAAATAATCTATTTTCTAGTAAATCCATATTAGCTGGAAATCCCTGAAATAAAATCAAACATGGTAACTTTAACTTCTTTCATAAGGCCAAAAAAAATATATATCTGTTTACTCTTTCCCAATCTACCCTAATTTGAGCGCCGACCCTAAACCATTTTATTGCCATCATTAAGTGAAAACTTAACTGAACTTGTGTCAAAAGCGAAGTTCGAGTTGCCAGTAAATTTAATCAATTGCCTGATACATCCAAATGTTTACAATCGTGAATAATGACAGCCGTTTTAAGGAAATTCGCGACTCATTTGATGAAATAAAAACTCTGTCGCCATTTTGCCCCAACCAATAACCAAGGGAAATAATCCAATCATTAAAAATACGGGTAATCTTACCTGTCTTCCCTATTTTTTGGATGATGTAACCTTAGACATATATATTTTTTTGGGTCTAAGTTATTTTGTTTTAGTGCTTATCAAGTTTTATTTTTTTCTACCTTGAAGTTTAATTTTGAAAAGAAATCCAAAACAAGTAAGTTTCGAATGGACTTGGGTATTCACATTTCATAGAGGAATAAATTTGAGATACTAAATGAAATAAGCAAATTTTTTTAAAAAAACTCATATTAGAAATTTAAAGTTACAGACATTGAACACGTGTTGTAAAAATCATTTATGTGATGCTCCAAGATCCAGATCACATATTTGTCGACAACATGGCAGGTTATATGAAGGTTTCCTTTTTAGAGCGGGTTATATAAAACCTATGTGACAATCGCTGTAAACCGGGACTCGTTTGCGAAAGGGTTGAATATGTATTTGAATGAGGACATGCATTTTGGTTCATTTACCAGATTAAATAATAATTCTATAAAAAACAGCTCTCGAAAAGTTTAAATTTCTTGCTGGTACATTTACAGCTTGACATCCCTCAAATACATGTATGACCATATTGAGTGTTAAATGTCGGAGGGGATAGATGTACATAAATATAAATACCACATGTGTTTCTTGTTTTATGATAATATACATCTCTCATTTTCATATTACAATGTAATGTCTGACATTTTCTTTATTCGCAAATATGCAAAGAACACCAGATAAACATATATATTTGTTTATTTCCAGGAAATGAGACGGCGAAGAACAGAAGTGACTATAGAATTAAGAAAGGTAGAATTCTTTTTGTTGGTGTATAATATGGTCCACAGATGTGCTTTTGTCTGATCAATAAAAAATATGTACGATATAGTTGGTAAAACTGTATACCACAGTTTAATGATTGATATATTGGATGTCATATATTATTTAGTTGTTCTGTACTAGATTTTTTTTTAACTATACAGAACTATATTGGGTATCAGAAGATTATAACCTGAATAATATTTTTAGAAGAATTTTAAATTGAAAAAATATTGATAATCATTTGATTGTTATACAGCTCATGGCTGCTGTGACTATAAATAGAAAAAAAAGCGGGGGGAGGGGGGGGGGGGTGAATTTAAAAAATCATCTATGAAACTACATGGCCAATTGGAACCAGAATTGGCAGCAATGGTCCTTAGATGGCCTTCTTTCAGATAATGTAAACCAAGATGGCCGTCACAATTGAACTTAGTTTACAATAAGACCCCATGGGAAAATTGAATAAAAAATCATCTTGTTCTGAAAGCACCAATCCTATTGGAACCAAACTTGGCAGTAATGGTCCTTAGGTGGTCCTCTCTCAGAGTTGTGTACAATGACCCAGAATATCATTATACTATAGATTACAGCCGAACTTAGTTAATTATAGGACACTATGGGAAAATTCATTAAAAAATCTTGTTGCCTGAAACTACAGAGCAAATTGGAACCAAACTTGGCAGAAATGATCCTGAAAAGGTCCTCTTTAGTTTAACGTAGGACCCTATAGTGAAATTCATTAAAAATTCTTCATGTCTGAAACCACTAAGCCAATTGGAACCAGACTTGCCGGAAATGGTCCTCTTTCAGAATTGTGTCAGATGACCTGGACTGTCATTATAGATGGATGTTACAGCCAAACTTTGTTAAACATAGGACACTATGGGGAAATTCATTAAAAATCTTGTTCAGTTATCTGAAACTACAGAGCCAATTGGAACCTAACCCGACAGAAATGGTTCTCTTTAATGAGTGTGTCTGATGAACCAGAATGTCAGGGGTCGTCGCCCTGGCGTTCAAAAACTTGTCGCCCAAAAAATCGCCAAAGCATAATTTTTGTCGCCAGTTTTAGAATTTGTTTGCCAAGTCAACCTCCCCCTTTTTGATTGTTATTTTATTCATTACTATTTAAAATAACATGACCTGAAAAGTATTTTTGATGAAATAAAGTTTTAATGGCAGTTAACTTTCAAGTTTTATAAATATTACGTAGTAATAGTGCATAAATTGAATTGTCCTCAGAGAGTGGTCATTCCGTTGAGCAGTCTAGTGTAAATAATCTCAGCATGTTCGAGTTATTGATTATGTGTTTTGTTTAGTGTTGAAACACCTGCTGTGTTTATTAGCCTGGTGTGAACTGTTCAATTATCATAGATAATTATATAAAACTGACAAATGGTGTTTCTTAGTCATTGTTTTAAAATGTTTTCACATTAGATGATTGGTTTCAGATTTTGTTTAAAAAAAAACATTGAAAAATTCTTTAGCCAGAATGAATAAAAAATCACATTTGTGAAGACCAGCACGTACCCTGAATGTCAACCAAAATGGCTGCCACAGCCGAACTTAGTTTAACATAGGACCCTATGGGAAAATTCATTTAAAAAATCTTGTTGTCTGAAACACTTGACCAATTGGAACCAGACTTGTCAACCATGGTTATTAGATTGTCTTCTTTCAGAATTAGGTCCAATAATACAGACTTTCGTTCCTAAGGTGCTTTTATGGCAGTTGATTGGAAAATTGAATCAAGGTGAGCGATACTGGCTCCAGGGAGCCTTTCGTTTAAATTAATAGACTGTTAATGGCATAGAGAATAAGTGATATTGATTTTAAATACTGTAATGCAGTTAAAATTGTGTTCAATATACTGTATAGTGTCTGGTTCAATATCAAAAGTTTTAGGTATAAATGTTTTATAATTGCATTATTACATAGGTGCATACTTCCAAAGAAAAAAATGTTAATTTTGCATAAAACAATTATTACAGAACAAACGAGAACAGCATGTCTTAAAAAGGAGAAATGTTCCAGCACAAGACAGCACGGATTCAGATGAAATAGAAAAACTTCCAAACCAGTCATTAAAAAGTATTGTTGAGAATGCTGCAAGCGAAGAACCAAATGTCCAGCTAAGTGCAGTGCAAGCTGCTAGGTTAGAAGATAGATTTACAATATTTTAAAATTCACTTTATTTCTCAAAGTTCTTTCTACTAATTTTAATGATAGTACTATCAGAGTCAAGTTGCTAGCAGTGTATGTAAAGGCATGAAGTTAATAAAATTTGTTATGCTGGCACGTTGTTGCCAATATATAAGAAATATACATGACATTGAGGGCCATATGGCAATATATGAACCAGCAGCTCACTCCAAAAAGTGTTATGAACTGTTTCTTATATTAATGTTATATGATTAATTTTAATTGAAGTTCAGGAAACTTCTAAATTTACAATTGTTTTTTAATTTGGAATCTCAAGAATTTCAAATACGGAGACTGTAGATTAAATTTTCATACAAACTCAGAAGTTTGGCTAAATTTTTATAAGTTTTAGGCTTCCAATATACAGAAATCAAAATTTCGTGGATTTTCTACTTTATCGTTGTATTATCTCAGTCTTTTGTATCATGAACTGCATTTAACAAAGTAATTTAAAGGCAAAACAAACCCGGTAGCATTCCCGGAACTCTGTTCCATATACAGTTATATTGACTGGAGAAGTTTATATAGCCATATAGAAGAAAAAATAACAAAGTGTAATATTAGGAATAGGTAAAATCTTAGAATATCAAAATTTAGTTTTTAGAGCTGTTCTATATTTACTTGAAACTAGATTCCAGTTAACTCCTTGTTTTGAACAATTTTATTGGAAGTAAGTGATGTACATATATAATTTCCTCTTTTTTAGAAAATTACTTTCAAGTGACAGAAATCCACCAATAGATGATTTGATATCATCAGGAATTTTACCTATACTTGTTAACTGTTTATTAAAAGATGATCTGTAAGTATAAAAAAAATATCAGTTGCTATTTCATAATTCAGTATAAAAATTTATTGAAAAAAGCTTGGTGATTGGAATCATAAATCATATTAACCATCCCATACTACAACATGAAGAAGTTCAATCAAGAACTAAAATAAAAATTATACTATTAAATACATAAACAGCACAAATAAAACATACAAATATACAACCATTGACCAAGGCTCCTTATAATTAAATAAATTTGTGGCAGGACAAGCTGGCAGAGAAGTGCAGTAATTAATCATGGTAAAGAACAGTAACAAACTCATTTAGAATTGTATTTGAAACAAACAATAAATAGCCAGACCTAAAAATTCTGTCTAATAGAATAAAGAATGGAAACGGGGAATGTGTCAGACAACAACCCAACCAAAGAGCCGAAAACAGCCGAAGGCTACCAATGGGTGTTCAAATCCCACACCCAGAGGAGGGCTTCAGCTGGCCCCTAAACAATAATGAATGCTTGATGTTAACTGACAGCTAGTTTTGCAGCGTGGGTTCCTTTTTGTTTTTTTTTTTTTTCGAAAGGTAAAGATATTGCTTTGGTTACATGAAACAACTCATTAATTTAGATTTCAGTTCATTTATTACAAACAGGGAAATTCCAGGTTTTTATACGACCGCAAAATTTTTGCGGTCGTATATTGGTATGACGTTGGCGTCGTCGTCGTCGTCTGCGTCGTCGTCCGTCGTCTGTGGCGTCGTCCGAAGACATTTGGTTTTCGCACTATAACTTTAGTATAAGTTAATAGAAATCTATGAAATTTAAACACAAGGTTTATGACCACAAAAGGAAGGTTGGGATTGATTTTGGGAGTTTTGGTCCCAACAGTTTAAGAATCAGGGGCCAAAAAAGGGCCCAATAAGCATTTTTCTAGGTTTTCGCACAATAACTCTAGTATAAGTAAATAGAAATCTATGAAATTTTAACACAAGGTTTATGACCACAAAAGGAAGGTTGGGATTGTTTTTGGGAGTTTTGGTCCCAACAGTTTAGGAATTAGGGGCTAAAAAAGGGCCAAAATAAGCATTTTTCTTGGTTTTTGCACAATAACTTTAGTATAAGTAAATAGAAATCTATGAAATTTAAACACAAGGTTTATGACCACAAAAGGAAGGTTGGGATTGATTTTTGGAGTTTTGGTCCCAACAGTTTAGGAATTAGGGGCCAAAAGGGTCCAAAATTAAACTTTGTTTGATTTCATTGAAAATTTAACTATTGGGGTTCTTTGATATGCCGAATCTAACCGTGCATTTAGGATCTTAATTTTTGGTCCCGTTTTCAAATTGGTCTACATTAAGGTCCAAAGGGTCCAAAATTAAACTTAGTTTGATTTTAACAAAAATTGAATTCTTTGGGTTCTTTGATATGCTGAATCTAAACATGTACTTAGTTTTTTTATTATGGGCCGAGTTTTCAAGTTGGTCCAAATCGGGGTCCAAAATTAAACTTTGTTTGATTTCATCGAAAATTGAACTATTGGGGTTCTTTGATATGCCGAATCTAACCGTGCATTTAGATTCTTAATTTTTGGTCCCGTTTTCAAATTGGTCTACATTAAGGTCCAAAGGGTCCAAAATTAAACTTAGTTTGATTTTAACAAAAATTGAATTCTTTGGGGTCTTTGATATGCTGAATCTAAACATGTACTTAGTTTTTTTATTATGGGCCCAGTTTTCAAGTTGGTCCAAATCGGGGTCCAAAATTAAACTTTGTTTGATTTCATCGAAAATTGAACTATTGGGGTTCTTTGATATGCCGAATCTAACCGTGTATTTAGATTCTTAATTTTTGGTCCCGTTTTCAAATTGGTCTACATTAAGGTCCAAAGGGTCCAAAATTAAACTTAGTTCGATTTTAACAAAAATTGAATTCTTGGGGTTCTTTGATATGCTGAATCTAAACATGTACTTAGTTTTTTTATTATGGGCCGAGTTTTCAAGTTGGTCCAAATCGGGGTCCAAAATTAAAGCTAAAAAGGGGGTAAATTATTATTTTTTTGGGGGGGGGGGCAATTCTCCACAGCATATTGTATTACACAAAAGCAAAAAATTGAATATAAATTCAAATCATATGACCAATTCTAAGTTCTTTATTTCAGTTATTCTGTGTCAGAAACCTATTATGTGTCAAATATTTGAAGAAATTTTCAATTGCACAGTATTGCGCAATAGCAAGAAATTGATATGTGTGCCCTGTTATCAAAACTTTATTATTAACAAATTCCATTGGAAATTTGCCAATATAAAATGTGCTGATGAAGCTTTTTTGTTTATCTTATCTAAACTGCTTTTAATATGTGTATTTAAAATTTGCCATCCATGACTATGATGTCATTTTCTATTTTAATATGTTATGGTGTATTTAAATGGGCTGTTATGGTTGCAAAGTATAAAGAAATGGGGGGGGGGGGGGGGGGGTTGAAAACAAAATTTGGGGGGGGGGGGGGTAAATGAGAAATTGGGGAGGGGGTAATTTTTTTCTCATTTCATATTTCATAAATTAAAAAGAAAATTTCAAATTTTTTTTAGCAAAAAAGGGGGGGGGGGGGGGTTACAATAAATTTTATTGTTTTTTGGTTTTTTTTTGGGAGGGGGGTCAATGTGCAACTTCATAGTGTATTGCACAAAAGCTAAAAAAAGGGGTAAATTATTTTTTTTTTTTGGGGGGGGGGGGCAATTCTCCACAGCATATTGTATTACACAAAAGCAAAAAATTGAATATAAATTCAAATCATATGACCAATTTTAAGTTCTTTGATTTCAGTTCTGTGTCAGAAACCTATTATGTGTCAAATATTTGAAGAAATTTTCAATTACACAGTATTGCGCAATAGCAAGAAATTGATATGTGTGCCCAATTTTAAATTTTAAATTGGTTATTTCTGATTTATATATAAAAACAAATAATACTGATATGGTTTGAATAGGTAAATTAAAAATTTTTAAGTTCTTAGACAACATTCATTCTGTGTCAGAAACCTATGCTGTGTCAAATATTTATTCACAATCCAAATTCAGTATTGTATCAAGCTTGAATGTTGTGTTCATAATTGCCCCAACTATTCAGGGTTCCACATCTGCGGTCGTATCTAGCTGCGCCCAGCGGAGCATTTTATTGTCTGTTTGAGGTGTGGTTTGAAACAATACAAAGTTAAAAAAATTAGAATGTAGCCTTTTAGAGATGTGTCTGATAAAGATTTTACAAGAACTTTTGTTTGCAGTGAGTTTTGTTCATTTTTTTCCAGTCCATCTTTACAGTTTGAAGCTGCGTGGGCTTTAACAAACATAGCATCTGGTACTTCACGTCAAACGCAGGCAGTTGTAAATGCTGGTATGTATTTGTAAAATCTGACATAGGATTGGAAAGATGGAAGTTTGAATAATTTTTCTTTATGAAACTTGAGTGACTTTCAGTTAAAGTTTAATGTATTTCAAATAAAGTTCACTGTTAAAAAAATTATTGTTATATTATGGCATACTCAGAGCCTCAGATAACGTGCATATCAGCATCATTTACACATTTAAAAATGGGAGATACGCTTGAGAAATATTTACTGGCTGTGAAAGTTACACTCAGTTATTAAAAAAAAACTACACACAGGTTTCAAAAATCAAAGCGTTATTAAGATACATTATTGATTGCTTATTAAACGGTATCCGAATACAACATGTATTCAGAAGTCGGCATTGGTAGGACATTGTATGGATCATAAGGAATGTAATAGAGTGCTGATCATGAGTATTAATTTCGGTGAAAACAGCAGTAATTGTGACAAAATGCTAATGAATCAATTTGAAAATATAATACATATAAAGATGATTTTTTCTCTTGTTTTCCATTTTATATACCTTTGATCCTGCTGTTTGGGAGTTAAATTCTCATTTCTTCTAATATTCTAAGATATTTACCCCCGTTTTCCAAAAAATTATCTGGGCTCTGCATACTGTTGAAAGTAAAACCATTTGAAGAACTAAGAAAAATGGAATAAGATATGTTAGACATAGCCTCTATCAAAATTATGGTATAAAATAAAGGGTGAATTTATACATAAAAAAATCAATATGTCATATAATTTTCCTAATAAAGTAAAAATGAAGTAAAAAATGTTTCAAAATCATGTGATTCCAATTGTTGATAATTTGTACTTTCAAAAATGATACAGAATGGGAACTATACCAAATAAGCGTTCAGACAATTTATATTTAGTTATTTCCAAAGAAGTTTTCTGTATACATTTGTTTGGATCTTATGAGCTAAAAAAATGGTATGTGTTTTACACCAATTCATCCTTCACAACAAATCATTCATACAGGCCATTTTACCATTATTAGAATTAACTTATCTTAAACTTTTTTGTTGACAGGTGCAGTTCCATTGTTTTTAAGACTTTTATCTTCACCACATCAAAATGTTTGTGAACAGGCAGTGTGGGCTTTAGGAAATATTATAGGTATAGTATAATAATTACATGTATATTTTTTATTTCTCAAATTGTAAGTATATATATATATATATATGTGTGTGTATACACATATTCTATACCATTTTGTTCTTGTAACTACAAATTTTCATGCTACATTGTAAGGAGTAAGAGTCGAATTTGAGCTTTTTATGAGATCGACCGCCTCGGTCGTCTCGTGGTAGCGTGCTTGCTCTGATTGTGGAAGGTTGCGGGTTCGATCCCCGGCCGTTCAAACCAAAGACATTAAAATTGGTATTTGCTTCTTCTCCACCAAGCACGTGGCATCTAGGAGTAAGAGCAAAGACTGGTCGGCTCGGAGTCAGCATAATGTGTCCGAGTGAGGTGATATGTCTTCCTGCGGACAGTTACCTCGTGAACTAGCACATTAAAAATCTGACTTACCGTGTCGGTCTAGTACAAAGCAGGGATCATATTCATTATCATATCAACATGTTCTCGTCCTGATATGCACCTGGTTGCAACTGGACGTTAACAATAATTCATCCATCCATTTTATGAGATCTTTTTGACTTTGATCTTAATTAATAGGGTTTGCCAGTTGTCCTGACAAATGTCATGGGTTTTCTCCATGTATTCCAACCTCCAACACCAATTTAAAATTCTAACAATATATCCAAAAATGTCAAGAAAAATGATAGAAAAGCCAAATAATGTTAAGCGTTCCACTAAAGCATTTTCTCTTTGAAAGTAAGAAAGCACAGGTTAAGATGGTAAAATGAAGTTTTATTTTATATTTCTTCATTTAAATACTTAGTTTTACTCATGAATAATAAATGAATAATATTTTATGTTGTTTAAGACTTTCATATACAATTTTTTTGTGCAGGTGATGGACCAGATTGTCGAGACTATGTAATTAAAGAAGGTGCCGTAAAGCCATTGCTGGCCTTCATTAATCCTAGTATTCCTCTACCTTTCCTAAGAAATGTAGCATGGGTTATTGTTAATTTATGTAGAAACAAAGAGCCTCCACCTCCTATGGACACAATACAAGAAATTTTACCAGCTCTTAATCAGTTAATACATCATACGGATATAAATGTAAGTTATACAAAATTTACAGGACAGTTGTGAAGCTTAAAGTTTTATTTACAGTTAAGTTCATATAGACATTCACGTTTACCATATGCTGTTGTGAAGCTTAAAGTTTTATTTACAGTTAAGTTCATATAGACATTCACATTTACCATATGCTGTCTTTTGTATTTTTACAACACAATTTTTCACAGTAATATCCTCTGAATATACATGTATAGTGCCTTCAGCATATGTTGTTTCAAAATCTTACGATGACCTGATTGAAAGAAAATGTTTGACTGCATATCAGCTGTTATAGTAGTTCTTAAACTTCAGTTCCTTTGAACCTTTGAATTTATTTCAAAGGCCAAACTAGGAGCAAAGGGTTCGTCCATTTTTGGCTAAGTGGTGTTGTTGAATGTCAGATTTCAGCATCCATATGTTCTGACCTGAACTCAATGTTCTAGTTATTTTAACTTAGAAATTGTGCGACAATTCACCATGCATTTTGTCATCGCGACTTGTCCAACATACTTCATCAGAGCTCATGATACTTTGTATACTGCCAGATCCTAATATGTAGATGTGCGCATGCGAAGGATATGCTGGTCCTTTTATTTGATTCAGATGATTTTTGGAGTTTTCCATTGCAAAAATACACAACAGCAGCAGGGGGTATAATAAGTGAAGTCCTCTCACATTTCTAGACTTTTCTTACTAGGATTTCTTTTATGTATCATTTCAAGAACTGGCCAGTAAACTTGCTGGAATCTTCAAATTTTGAGTTAAAATTGTGTTTGTGGAAAGTCTTTTGAAAAAGGGTCCTATTTTTACTCACATTAAAATCAGAATGTTTACATGAAGCAGATAGTGAATTGATATTTTTTGTAACAATTTTAAAACTTTATTTGTGGTTTAATTTTGGAGAAGATGTTCTAAAACAGAATGCCTTAAGAATTTAGAAAAATAATAATTGTAATAAATCATAATCCAAATTTTGAATTCAATTTTTACCAAATTTTGTTAATAATAAATATGTTATAATTTAAAATTATTCTATTTGTTTGTACTTTTCTTTATATCTTCATATGCCTTTCTCTGCTTTCAGATTTTAGTAGATACTGTATGGGCATTATCTTATCTGACAGATGGTGGAAATGAACAGATTCAAATGGTGATCGATTCTCAAGTTGTTCCTTTCCTTGTACCTTTATTAAGTCATCCAGATGTTAAAGTTCAGGTAATATTTGGTTGGTAAATGTTCTCAGTTTATCTTGAGGGAAGCCATCTTCAGATTCTCCTAAACCAATGACCGATGGGAGTAGGTGACACAAGTGTTCTATGAACACTGAAAGTTTAGTAACAGGCTTTGCATAAGGTTTTATAAACCATTCAATATTTCCGTAATATTTTAAGTGAATTGTTGAAAATTTTAAAATACATTCCAGGAAATAGTGTTTGCATTTTGATTTATCATTTTTCAGACTGCAGCTCTACGTGCTGTTGGTAATATAGTAACAGGTACTGATGAACAGACACAAGTCGTTTTAGCTTGTGATGCTTTGTCACATTTTCCATCGTTATTGACACATCCTAAAGAAAAAATTAATAAGGTAAGTGTATATTGTAAATTTGTTCTTAAAAGATTTGGAGTGAACAAAGTATTAAAATCCAGTTTACTTCTTTTTGTTATTATTTTGTTATTTCAAAGCAATTGCTCAGGTAACCTCTAGGCTGTAGCTAAAAAAGAAAGTTTGAAAATCATTGTTCTGATATCAGGAAAATGTTGTGAAATGAAGACCTTTTGTATGGTTATAATGTTTATACTTTAAGTTTATTTGTTTTGTTTAGTTCTAGTTTTACGCCGTTTTCAGCACATATGGCTATTTCGCGGCGGCCAGTTTTTATTGGTGGAGGAAGCCGGAGTACCCGGAGAGAACCGCGACCTTCGGTAGGAAAATTAGCAATCCTTGTCAATTAAGATCGGAGTCGAACACACCCTGCCACAGGTGGGATTCGAACACACAACCTCAGCGTTGACAGGCTAGTGATCGCTAATAGTCATGACGAACTACCTAGAACACTCGGCCACCGAGGCCCCTATACTTTAAGAAAGAAGCTGTTAGTCAAAGAAAGTAATGAAAACAAAACCAATATGAATAGTATTTGTACATTGTAGGAAGCAGTATGGTTTTTATCTAACATAACAGCTGGTAATCAGGGTCAAGTACAAGCAGTTATAGATGCAGGATTAATTCCATTAATTATTCATCATTTAGTCAGAGTAAGATCCTTGTATTGTTTACTTACAGCATAAAATGGCACAATTGATACTTATAGTATAACTAATTTCTGAATTCAAATTCCAGAAATAAACTGAACTACGCAGTAAAACATGAATGTGTACAGCGCACTAGTTATTTACAACTGTAGTTGAAGTCAATAGTGCATAGATGCCAACAATTTCGATTTTTCCGTAATTGTTACGAATTTCAGGTCAAAATTACTGTGTTACTCTGTATAGTCTATCATTTCGTTGGTTTGGATTTTAATCCTTCATTACAGGTAATATAAAGTGCAATAGAGAGTCAGGTTTTTAAATACTTTCAGGATGTCTCAGGATTATGTGGTTTCTGTACGATTCCGAATATATTGATGGACACAATAATATTCTATGAAAAATTATGATTATTGAAAAAAGTTGCAAATTACTGACAACTCAGATTTTTTTTACTGATAGGACCAAAAAGGGGTTGGCATTCTATGATAGTGTTTTCTGTAGAGATAGTTTTACTGATAGGACCAAAAGGAGTTGGCATCTGTGATAGTGTTTTCTGTAGAGATATTTTTACTGATGGGACCAAAAAGGGGTTGGCATTCTATGATAGTGTTTTCTGTAGAGATAATTTTACTGATAGGACCAAAAAGGGGTTGGCATTCTATGATAGTGTTTTCTGTAGAGATATTTTTACTGATAGGACCAAAAAGGGATTGGCGTCTATGATAGTGTTTTCTGTAGAGATATTTTTACTGACAGGACCAAAAAGGTGTTGGCATCTATGATAGTGTTTTCTGTAGAGATATTTTTACTGACAGGACCAAAAAGGGGTTGGCATCTATGATAGTGTTTTCTGTAGAGATATTTACTTTATTCAAACAAAATAAATACAAATTAAGGTCTATCATCTGGAGAAATTCTTTTATAATTTGAAATGGAAAATATTTATGTTGATAAAAATTTTAAAAAATCACAACATTTGTAAGGTTGAACTTAATATCAAAGAATAGTTATGTGGCAAATTTTTTGTCATATGTGTTATGAATATTTTTATCCCTTCAGGGTGATTTTCAAACAAAGAAAGAGGCTGCTTGGGCAATAAGTAATTTAACTATTAGTGGAAGAAAAGAACAGGTAAGAGGTTAACATTACCATAGTTGTATTAGTAGGTTTAGATAGTATAACAAATTTAAAGTTGAGTTCTACAGATGGTGTGGTACTATCACCAGTTTTGTTTCCTCAGGGTATGAAGGAAATGAGGTATGCATGAAGGACAGATAATATTGTATGAGAATTCTACCTGCAGTAGGATTTGTCAATAATTTGATCTTATGATTTATTTATGTACTCCCATATTTAGTCGTTAATTGTGTTTTATTGTCATTGGTCATAATTCTTAAATTTGAATTTTATACTAATAAAATATTGGATTTATATGTCCAAGTACAAGACCGAGCAAGAAGTATAGCACAAGTTGACAATAGAAGACATGTTATTTTAAAATTGGGCTTTTGGCTCATTGTAGAAGGTGTTAGTGACTTTTCAATATGAAGAACAGCAATCAAAGCTCTGTTCACTTGCTTTTTAGCTCACCTGGCCATAGGCCATGTGAGCTATTGCCATCACTTGGCGTCCGTCGTCGTCGTCGTCTGTCGTCGTCGTCGTCTGTAAACTTTTTCAAACGTTAACTCGTCCTAAACTACTGGACCGACTTCAACCCATTTTTGCAGAATTGTTCTTTAGGGCATCTGGAAAATTTCTATCGTTTAAAATTTTTGAAATGTCGAAAAACATGGCTGTCGTTACTATAAATAGAACATAGAGGTAAATTGCTGTTTTTTGCTAATAACTCAAAAACCGTTACAGATATCGAAAATCGGACATGGAGTAAAATTGATCAGCATGACAAGATCTACCTACCCTGAAATTTTGAAGGAAATTCCAAAACCCATTTAGGAGTTATTGCCCTTTTTTCACATTTTTGGCTTTTTTTTATGTTATTATTTCAAAAATCTTCTTCTCTGAAACTACTATTCAGAATCATATGAAACTTGGTAAGATTGTTGCTTAGGGTACCCTGCATAGAACTGATGTGGGGATTTTTGATTCGTCGAAAAACATGGCCACTGTTACTAAAAATAGAACATAGGGGTAAATTGCTGTTTTTTGCTAATAACTCAAAAACCGTTACAGATATCGAAAATCTGACATGGGGTAAATTAGATCAGCATCACAAGATCTACCTACCCTGAAATTTTGAAGGAAATTCCAAAACCCATTTAGGAGTTATTGTCCTTTTTTCGTCAAATTTTCATAATTTAACATTTTTCGTCATTTATCTCCAAAACTATTTGAGATAGAAGTGAAATGTAAATTTGAAAAATGTTTGCCATGTTGAGATCTACATACCCTGAAATTTTAAAGAAAATCCCAAAACCCATTTAGGAGTTATTGCCATTTTTGTCAAATTTTTAAAATTTTAACATTTTTGCATTTATCTCCAAAACTATTTGAGATAGAATTGAAATGTAAATTGAAAAATGTTTGCCATGTTGAGATCTACCTACCCTGAAATTTTGAAGGGAATTCCAAATTCTATTTAGGAGTTATTGGTTTGTGTAATTTGAGGTCGGGTTCTGTTACATTTATTTAAGGTTCACCCTTATTCCTGGTCAATTCCTGCCAGGACTACCACCATCAGGGAACATATTTTAACATTAAACCTTATGAAAAATAAATCAACAAATTTTCCCTGAACAATTGAACCAATTGCAACAAACTTGGTCAAATAGTTGATTAATTGTCCAATGAAAACCAGACTCCAGGTGAGCGATACAGGCTCTGGTGAGCCTCTTGTTTTCTGCATAAGCTAGGTTCTCAAATAAATTAACAATTCATCTTTAACCTAACAGCTAATAACATCCAGATGTAGTCATGTCAGCTGGAAATGTATTAAGGATATTAAGCAGTAAATGGTCCCTTATTTAGGGCCCCTTCTTGTCAAAAGTAAATACAGCATTGATTCTCATGAATTTTAAATCCCAGTAATAAGTTTTCCTTGATAAAGTTGTACATGTAAATATTATTCACACATATTGAAATGAAAGACTTGAAGCCATTCTGTTACAATCTTTCTGGCTAATTTTATGTTGCAGGTAGCATTTGTAGTAGAAAATGGTGTAATTCCTCCATTCTGTGACTTACTAAGTGTGAAGGACACTCAAGTTGTAAATGTAGTATTAGACGGAATTAATAATATTCTAAAAATGGCAGGAAATGAAGTCGATCATATTTGTCAGATGATAGAAGAATGTCAAGGTAGGTTGATAAATAAAAATTATGTGTATTAAAGAGGAAAATTAGAATGTTTGTGGACAGTCCAAATTTCAAGGATAAATTGAAAGTTAGAAATGATCAGTTAGGCCTGTATCAAAAAGAAAGACATGATAAGTAAAGCCTATATCAAAAAGAAAGTCAGACATGATAAGTAAGGCCTGTATCAAATAGAAAGTCAGAAATGATCACTTAGGCCTGTATCAAAAAGAAAGTCAGAAATGATCAGTTAGGCCTGTATCAAAAAGTCAGACATGATAAGTAAGGCCTGTATCAAATAGAAAGTCAGAAATGATCAGTAAGGCCTGTATCAAAAAGAAAGTCAGAAATGATCACTTAGGCCTGTATCAAAAAGAAAGTCAGAAATGATCAGTTAGGCCTGTATTAAAAAGAAAGTCAGACATGATCGGTAAGGCCTGTATCAAAAAGAAAGTCAGAAATGATCACTTAGGCCTGTATCAAAAAGAAAGTCAGAAATGATCAGTTAGGCCTGTATCAAAAAGTCAGACATGATGAGTAAGGCCTGTATCAAATAGAAAGTCAGAAATGATCAGTAAGGCCTGTATCAAAAAGAAAGTCAGAAATGATCACTTAGGCCTGTATCAAAAAGAAAGTCAGAAATGATCAGTTAGGCCTGTATTGAAAAGAAAGTCAGACATGATCGGTAAGGCCTGTATCAAAAAGAAAGTCAGAAATGATCACTTAGGCCTGTATCAAAAAGAAAGTCAGAAATGATCAGTTAGGCCTGTATCAAAAAGAAAGTCAGAAATTATCAGTTAGACCTGTATCAAAAAGAAAGTCAGAAATTATCAGTTAGACCTGTATCAAAAAGAAAGACATGATAAGTAAGGCCTGTATCAAAAAGAAAGTCAGAAATGATCAGTCAGGCCTGTATCAAAAAGAAAGTCAGAAATTATCAGTTAGACCTGTATCAAAAAGAAAGACATGATAAGTAAGGCCTGTATCAAAAAGAAAGTCAGAAATGATCAGTAAGGCCTGTATCAAAAAGAAAGTCAGACATGATCAGTTAGGCCTGTATCAAAAAGAAATTCAGAAATGATCACTTAGGCCTGTATCAAAAAGAAAGTCAGACATGATCGGTAAGGCCTGTATCAAAAAGAAAGTCAGAAATTATCAGTTAGACATGTATCAAAAAGAAAGACATGATGATTTTATATTCCTTTTTATTATTTTTAGGTTTAGATAAAATAGAAACATTACAGAGTCATGAAAATGAAGATATATATAAGTTAGCATATGATATAATAGATCAGTATTTCTCTGAAGATGTAAGTATAAAGAAATATATAGTATATAAAACCTTCAGAGGTCATTATTGTAATGAATATATCTATAGACTGTAAATCCATATACAGTGTAGGTTTACAAACATTATAGATTTATAACACTTTTAGTTTTGAACAATTCACATTACAATTCCTCACATGAAATACACAATTATCACCAAAAAATATATTTTGTTGAAATGATGAAAAAGAGGTTCATACAGAGAGAGAAACAATTCCTGTCTCATGTCCTGTTTATGATCGTCATATTTCGTGGTTTGAAGCTTTTATGAGTGTCCATGAGACAGACTCTACAAAGCTGATGAAATAATCTGCAAAGATGAATACAGGTACATGGGATAGGTATTTTTATTGGGTTTTTGTGGGGGGGGGGGGTTAAATTTTTTGATTATCTTTATAATTGATAAACATAGCCGTGATGACAATAGTGGGGGTATTCTGAAGTAGTGAGATTGCTGCTGATGATTTTAATGAATAACACTATGGCTGTGTATAATACCTGTAAATTTTAATTCCTATTCATTGTTTGTCTATACTCTCAATGTATAAATCTCAATGAGGCTTGCAGCATGTTTGCTTGTTTGAGCTTCATTATCTGATCTTCTTGGACATTTTCTGATTTTGTCAAAGTAAAAATATAATCATGCCTAATGTTTTCTATAAGATTTGGTGTATTAAAACAAAACCAATATAATTATAGTCTATTATGACCTATGATGAAGTTGAGACAAACATTTAATATGGTTATTTTGTGTGTCAAGGTGAATGAAAAAAGATTGTATTTAATACTTGATTTTAAGTTAGATGTAAAACAGGATTATATACTGGATTTAAAAAGTATACTCATAAATTCATTAGTTCATTTATTTGTGTGTTAGTGTGCATGTGTGTGTCGAGTGAATGAGATCTAAACCATAGGAGTCAATATACCAGAGCCATATATCATATGCTTGACAATGGAGTGCAACTGAAATTGTCGTCAGACAATTGATGATTATATTTGGAAGCTCTGGATATTGATCTCAGTTGTTTGTCTCTTTGAGGCTCTTAGAATATTTCTGATAGAGGCTCAAGTTCTGACAGGTCTGTGTGTTTAATGAAAAATCATGTAGATTCAGCTTTGTACTGGGACAAATTATTGATGGTTGTTAATTTTTATCAGAAGTCATGATATTATCAAAATAAATCTTCAACATATATACAACGAAAAAAGTAGAGATGTTATGTCAATAATTTGTCCAGCACATACCTTCTTTCATGATCTGCTTTTTGTTTTTATTACTAAATTAATCCTGTAAATAAATGAAAAAGTGTAAAAATCTATATTAAAATCAACACCCTAAGAATGACCCAAGATCAATATATTAGCACTAAAGAGAATTTATTAAAATGGAAGTCTCTGTATTCATAAATCTCAATATTGATCATAATTTATTATAAATAGATTTGACCTGTAATAATTACAGAGTGCTACTTATCCTGCAACTGGCCTGTTTACTAGTCAAAATAATTGGTGTCTAATATTTTTTAAAAATATTTTGTCTAGTAGCATAATTTCATCACCTGGTAACATGCAATGCAAGTTTGTATTTTGTTCTGGTTCACAGCATCCTCCCAAGTCAGGGTTTTGTATCCACGTTCGTTCCTACAAACCCCTAACATCACACATTCATATTTTGCGGATTGGAAGTGAACGATTTTCATTGGTTCTTCTCAAGGTCACAAGAGAATCCATTTGCATCATAGGTAGAATTTTCTAGGTCACACACCAGGTGGCAATATGTTCGACCTGCAAAATATGAATGTGTGATGTCAGGGGTTTGTAGGAAAGAACATGGATACAAAACCCTGACTTGGGAGGATGGGTTCACAGTGTTTATTACATTATATTCTCCTTAGAGTATGTGTCATAAATGACTTCTTAAAGTATGCTAGAAATGCTTTCATGACTTCTCCCCAGGAAAGATGTTCTTTATTGTTGCAGGATAAAAACAAAATGTGTACATTTTTGGCAAATAGACATTTCATTTGTACTTGCCTTGAAACAGGTGAGAAATGCTTGGTAAACGTCACATTCTACCTGTTTCTAAGGCTCGTACAAATAAAATATATATTTTCCAACAATGCACATTATATTGTATGTTTACTGATCAAGGTGTAATACTTATTTAGTACATAATAAATGTATTATGCATAGATGATTTATCTCCCTTTCCTTATTTATTAATCTTCTACATATGTTTGAGTGTACTGAATAATCCAATATTTTTCTCTTGAACGGTATTGTAATAGTTAAACGTCTGATGGAAGTGTTAAACTAAGGGCAATGATATAAAAGTAGCATTTTGTTATGATTATAAAACATCTAAGAACTTCCACCTATATATGTGTAGTTTATGCAGATCATTTAACTGATTTTTTATTTAGTTCCTCACCAATTAAAATAAAATTTAAAATGACATACTCTCATGTATTATACAGATAGAAGAGGATCCTAACCTTGCACCAGAAGCACAGAACAATGCTTTCCAGTTTGATCCAAATTCCCAAGTACCTCAAGACGGATTTAAATTCTGATCAACAATTTATGATTATATATATGCTGTGATGTTGTCAGTAAACTCTTGAGGTTTTCCATCATCTGTAAAAAGTAAAAGTGGAAATTTTAGAAACTGAAAATCACAGAGAAATTTCCAATAAGGTGGGGTTTCTGGTGACTTCAGTTTGACACCTAAATGTTTCCATGGAAACAGTATATTTTGCAGACAGTTTTAGGCTGAAATTAGCATAATTTGCTGTGTTAGTGCTACAACTGTTTATATCTGTCATAATAAATGCATTTGATAAAGGATGATGTAAAGGATTTTATTATTTTGATATATATATAACAATTGACATCTGGTATATATGTTTTTGGTTGATGTCAAGTATAATTATTCTAGTTGTTTGGACATCCAGTATATTTATGTATAAAGACAGATCCATCTTGCTTAAAAAACAAATATGTTTATCATAAAACTGTAATTCACTTTAATTCGGGCAGGTAAAAACTGAAAATGAAAATTATCATTTTTAGTAGGCTGTTTTATTTACTTAGGAGAAACACATTGTGATTTCATATACTGTGATTTGTATACAATGCTAACTGATATAAGGAAAGACAATAGCAGTGTTGGTACAAATGTAGGCAAGACATATTCACATGTCTACACTTGTTATTTTACAGTCTGAACCAAAATAAACCTTTGACATGCAGATAGGGTTACAAATTTTTCAAAACCAGTCTGCCCATTGATTTATAATTTTAACTAGCGTGAACCTGATTTACTATAGGTTAGCTGCTTAACTAGATGCAGACTTTTTGATTCATTACAGGCGAGAAATGTTTGTATTGTTTTTATATTAATCTGTTGAATCCCTATCTTTCATCAGTTATGCTTCTTTATTTTAAAGGTTTGATTTGTTCTTAAAGTTTGAGACACATCACACACACAAAATAACAAGTTGATGATTCATTTAAGAGGGACATACATGTATTTTTGTGGGTAGAGAAAAGAAGGTTTTTCATGGGTTGCTGGCTTAGAAAATAATATAAAAAGTTGTTGAAATACTGAAATTCGTGGCTTGGCACATCAGATATCATGAAAATACTGTGACAAAACGTCCCGATCAGACCTTGATATTGTACAGTAAAGTACTGATTTGAGCGCTTATAAAACAAAGTCTAACAAACGGATTCTTCAAATTTGTCATGAATTTAATAATATTAACAAAATCTGTAATCATTTACTTGTTAGGTTAATTGGGTGTGAAATATGTATTGACAAAATTGCAATCACTTGTCACCAAATACCTTGGGGGCATATACATATTTTAATCCAATTACAATCAATAATTTCTGCTTTATTATCTTTTGACAAGATATTTTTACTGTAATTTATGAGAAAGTCTGTATTGTTTAGTCCTACTTAGGATTAATATATTTCTTGAATGTTTGAATATAAAACTGAAGTGAATTCCGCGACGATTCACACAGTAAAAATATTTTTTAAAGAAAATTGTTTGAGCGTTTATATGTTACCAAAGACCAAATTACATGAAACACTGTATCCTCTATGGATATAGCTGACTTGTCATATGTCAGTATCCAAGTACATGCCGTAAAAACGCAATGGTTCAATGTCTCGGATAGGTACATCAGAACTCTGTGGTTTCAAACATTGTCAAACTTCAGTGAATTTAAAAGTAATAATATAAGTTTTCGTTGGATATTTAAATTCGTGGTTTACTGGGACCCATGAAACCACGAAAATTGGTATACAACGAATTGTAATGAATTTACAGTAACTGTATTTTTTGTACATTGCTTCTTTGTTTTAGCTGTGACAAATAAGGTGTTCTATAATTAGAGTTTGCTCAATTTTTTGTGAATTTGCATTTTTTGATTGGGATGTTTTTTCCTCATTGTAAAAAAAACCATATTATTTTATATTAGTGTTTTGTTTTTCACTCGGTGAAATTACATCCTGAATTCACCATGTACTGATTAATCAAATAAAGAGTACATTGAATAAAATTGAATAAAATTCCATTTATTACCATGATCTGTGATGATTTGTTTTTAAACATGCTTTTTTATAATGGATAAAAGGAACAGTTATTAGATCAGTACATATAATGCGTCTGCTGATGGACATCAAACTTAACAAGGGTATCACCGTCTGGGTTGATTGTATTTCCGTAGGAGTGAAAAATTGACACTTCAAAATTTTCTGTCCTAAATTTGTTAAATTTTGTTGGAAATAAGGAGTTTCTCCTTTGTAAATAACTCTGTCCTTATATGGTTTTGACTTAATCCTTTTGGTCATTTTGGTATTCAGATCTGCTCTTCATGATTTTGGATTTTTTTGGGGGGTTTTCAACCATTTTCAGCCTTGAGCACAAATGGTCAGTCATAATTCTACAAAATATCCATATCTTGAGCATAAGAATTAGTAACATTAAGATTTATTCTGACATCAAGATGACTCTTTATGTAATTGCAAATTTATGATGCTGTCCTCTGGAGAAATATTGGATAATACCTATTTATTGTTTTTGTTTTTTTATATTTAATTAAAAAAGAAGTCTTATATCGTGATCTAGAAATGGTTCTTTTATATTTTATTTACTAGTAATATTCAGTTTAAATATGATAGATGTAATATGTTTTTATTTTGTTCACAGAGTATATGCTGCTCATATAAGAGAATTCTTTTTTGTATTGAACCAATTCTAAACTCAGTATGTTGCATATGTTAAAAAAGAGATATTTTTTTCTGCAAATTGATCATTCATTTTGAATGAAGTCTGCATTTAGTATGAAAGTCAAAAAATAGATTACATACTTAATTCATGGAATTTTGCAATATGTACAATAAGGAAACAGACTGTCAAACTGGACAGGAAATAGAATTTTATACTGTCCTATGTACTTTAGGGATATAAATACAGTTAATATTTTAACCAGTATAAAAAAGGCAATAGAGTGATATTTATCTCTTAATCTTTTATTATAAATGTTTTAATCATAGCAGTAGCTCTATGTCTGCTTGTCCAAAAATAATGTCTCATAGGAGATTGAGCTCTTAATGTAAAAAAATCTTTTTTTTTACTGAAACATTCCTTATTAGCAATCTGCTTTGTTGACATTCAAACTTGCAAAAACAAATTTTTAATCTTAGTACATTGTGTGAATTAATGTTCTTAGAGAGAGATGTTTCTCATAAAAATATGTATTTTTACTTTGAATTACTTCAGTATTACGGAAAGGGATTAACAAAAAACTTTGTTATACAATGATCATAATTTGGCAGAAGTGTTTGTGTATTAATTTATGAGGTATAACAAGATTTTATGGCTGTAAAAATTTCTCTTGCTTTCACACAGCATAGTGTTTTGTATTTACATATCATAACAATGAACAAAAATTTAAAACTCAAAACAGTTTTGCATACCTTCTTGACACAAATTTCCAAAATTTTATATGTGCCAAAATAACTTGCTACGTGTTGATTTTCATTTCATTGAAATTACTATAAAAAGAAAAATTAATCAGACTTGCAGTTCTGCCAGATGGATTAGTTTCAGTTTACTTGTATTTTCATCACATAAAATCTTAATCGAGAAGCTTCAAGTAGAAAGGTCAGGTGTCATTTTACATAGTAAAACTCCATAAAGATATATCGCAATGTTTCTTCTAACAAATTTATAGTATCAGAATTAGTTAACAGTCACATGTCTTGTATTGACTGCAAAAATATCATTGTTATTTAATTTATAATGATGTTATTAGTGTTGCAAGGGAGATAATACTGTTTTGTATATGAGATGTCTACCGGTAATTATCTCTCATGAATGTACTATATTTAACTTGCCTTGTAAATAAATAAAACGTAGACAGAATTGTGGGCCATTTTAACGACCTTAAAATAACATGTAAAATATGTAAATAACACAACTCACAGTTGTAACTTTAGGCTAGTTTTTGATAATTTTATATCCAGAATTGGATATGTCCTTGGATTATTTTTAGGAATCCAATATTTTATTAGCAAGAAAAGTCACTGCCAAATTTTTAATGTGATAAAACACTTGTTATTGCATGCATATGGAATGCATGTTAAGATGGCCCCATTGATCTTTCATTTTGTAATTATTGTGCACAGAGGTTTTCATTAATTGTTGCTTAAAAAGTCTATATTTGGCATTTGCCAAATTTCTTTTTTTTTCTGAATTGTATGCAAGATTGTTGAATATTTAAATGATTTGTTGATGAACTTGTTTTTGCTGTGTTTAAATCAGATGAAATTTTGTATGTTTTATTTTGCTTCCAGTTGATATTTTGGACACTATAAGTTTAAGGAGTCATTTGTTATTTTATATTGCGTAATTATTTGAAAAATGTATTGCTTTGTTGGGGGGACAAATCATTGGTGCTAAAGTTTTACATCAAATTCGATTTTTTCTTTTAACAGCAAAAACAAGCATTTTTTGAATAATAAACCTTTGTTCTTTTGCAGCAGCCTGCAATAAAATGAAACCAACAATAAATACAAACTACCAGTTGTCATGGATACCATGATGGCTGGTGGAAAATGATATTATGAGTTATTTTCTGCGGTATTAGTTATTCAAAACAAAGTTATGAGTAATTCAAGCATTGATTGAATTTCATATGTAAGGTATTGATATCTTGCTTACAAGATAAATTCTTTGGTACCAATTTCAATGCACAAGATGTACACATTTTGTCGATTGCGACTCATCAGTTCTACTCAAGGCCTAATATGTTGGAAACCAAAACAATATTTCAAAAAGTTGAAGAGCAAATTCAAAGATGCTAAAATGACCAAAAGGGGTAAAGCCAAAACTATCTAGGAGACAGAGCTATGCACAAGGAAGATATTTCTTAGTTTTCATAAATTTTACATTTCTGCAGTAAATCTTAAGATTGATGAGTTTCCTGATTGTATTTTTCTATTATATAATGTCTATCTCAACCAACTAAGTTCTGTAGAAAACTACATACAAGGGCCTATCATGTCATCACAAATGTTAAAGGAGGATAACCCACTGACCTGAATGTTTTGAAATGAAGTTAAGATTTGACCGAAAGTTAAGATTTGAAAAACCATAAAAGCTATAGTTTGATTGTTCCTTAGGCAGATTATTGAGTATTCTGCAGGTTGCCATTGTAAAATATAAGCTGCCTGTCACAATATGAACCCTTTTTTAGCTCACCTGGCCTAAAAGGCCATGTGAGCTATTCTCATCACTTGGCGTCCGTCTGTCTGTGTCGTTAACAATTTTTCAAACATCTTCTCCTCTGAAACTACTGAATGGATTTGGATAAAACTTAGCATGATTGTTCCGTAGGGTATCCTGCACAAAGTCTATGCTTTGATTTTTGATCCGTCGAAAAACATGGCCACTGTTACTAAAAATAGAACATAGGGGTCAAACAACAGTTTTTCGCAAATATCTCAAAAATCATTAGGTTACGACAAATTCTGGCAGGTTGAAAGTGTTCAGCATGATGAGAGCTACCTTTGTGTTGATTTTCGTGAAAATCTGTCAACTGATGTTAGAGTTATTGCCCTTTTTTGACATTTTTGGCTTTTTTTTATGTTATTATTTCAAAAATCTTCTCTGAAACTAATATTCAAAATCAAATGAAACTTTAAGATTGTTCCTTAGGGTATCCTGCACAAAGTTTATGCTTCGATTTTTGATCCGTCGATAAACATGGCCACTGTTACTAAAAATAGAACATAGGGGTCAAACAAAAATTTTTTGCAAATATCTCAAAAATCATTAGGTTACGACAAATTCTGGCAGGTAGAAAGTGTTCAGCATGATGAGAGCTACCTGTGTGCTGATTTTCGTGAAAATCTCTACTGATGTTAAAATTATTGCCCTTTTTGACATTTTTGGCTTTTTTTATGTTATTATTTCAAAAAATCTCTGAAACTAATATTCAAAATCAAATGAAACTTGGTAAGATTGTTCCTTAGGGTATCCTGCAAAAAGTTAATGCTTGGATTTTTGATTGATCGAAAAACATGTCCGCCCTTACTAAAAATAGAACATAGGGGAAAAATGCTGTTTTTTTGCTATTTTTCCTGAATTATAGAAAGAAAATGAAGATGAAAGCTACTTTCAAGGTAAACATGGTATCACGAGTTGAATGGTGATGAAGAAAGTTTATTTTGGACGGCCATTTTTAAAATGACTGCCATTTTCCCGCCATTTTTTACACTCGCTCGGATTTCAATAATATTTGGTTTTTAAAGTAAACATGGTATCCTTAATGAATGGTGATGATGAGAATGTTGTATAACAATGATTAAACTTCATAATATGTGAGCTTTTAATTGCCATCACTTGGTGTCCGTCATCATCGTTGTTAACAAATTTTCAAACATCTTTTTCTCTGAAACTACTAGGGGGATTTGGATGAAACTACAAAATGACAGATGAGTTAAGCATGGTTTATTGAATAAAAACCAACAGCTTAGTCAATATGATCAAAGATCAAGCATAATAGAAAATAAAAAAAACCTTAACCCACAATTTTTACAGAACTTCTTTCAAACATTTTAAAAACGAAGAAAACATATAGACCAAAAGATTTATACTTGTATTTGACATCAGATTGACCATGACTGTATCTTAATCAAGCGTAGGGAGGACTCATGCCCATTTCTTTCCAGAGGTTCTTGAAAGGCTTTTAAAGGTATTTTCAGCATTTTACATGACCTTTAATTAGGGGATAACTGTATTGTATTTTATCAGTTGCCGACGTAAACCGCTGGTTTTACCGTCGCAAATTGAGTTTACCTGGCGACGCGTGGCGGAGCCAGGTAAACGGATATTTGCGATGGTAAAACCACCGGTTTATGTCGGCAACTGATAAAATACAATACAGTTATCCCCATTCTAATGCAACCTCCGTTAAACGTTAAAAAATAGAATAAAAAGTAAACAGGAAACGTCAAATGCGTTTGCGCAACGTTGTCGTCAATGGTTTCGACGGTAAACCGTGAATTTTACGCTTGACGTTATCCAATCAAAATGGACGTTATATGTTATGTTGCATTAGAATACACAGTTTAATTTGCAACAAACATTAATATATTAATTTAGTTTATAGTGCATTGTTTGCCAGGTGAGCGATTCAGGCTCTTGAGAGCCTCTTGTTTTATGATGTCAAGAAAGTGATAAATTCTCTATATTTGCACACACCGTGACAATGAGTTTTCATTTGTAACAAATGCTCTCACCCACTCGTGTGTTATTTATTTTATTATTAGCTCACCTATAGGCCATGTGAGCTTATGTCAATTCTTTACGTCTGTCGTCTGTAAACTTTTCACATTTCGATCTTCTCTTCTGAAACTACATGGCGGATTGTAACAAAACTTGGTAGGAATGATGTATGGAAGGACTTTTACAAGCAATTACCATTGGTTCCGGTCGGATGAACAACATTGCAGCCAGAGGCAATCTTTGATTTTTGTTAGCCAATTTCCAAAAATCTTCTATACTGAAACTACAGTACGAAATGTTTTGAAACTTTGCAGGATTGATGACAACTATATCCTCTACAAACGATCCACTTTTGGTTGAGATTCATCAATTTAACCGACTGCTGCGGCTGTTCAATGTTTCCATTGAAACCATATGGGGAAGGACTTTTATGTCATTTGCTCAGGAATTACTGGGCAGATTGTAACCAAAGTTGACAAGAATGATGTATCGAGGGGTCGTACCAAATTTGACCTTTGGTTCCAGTTGAATGAACATCATGGCCGCCAGAGACAATCTGATTTTTACTGTCCAATTTTCAAAGACCTCCTCTGAAACGACATTTTGAAATGTTTTGAAACTTAGCAGAATTGATGACAACAATACCCTCTATAAACGATCCACTTTTGGTTGATATTTATCTGCTCAACCGACGGCTGCGGTTGTTCAAAGTTTCCATTGAATCCATACGAGAAAGGGTTTGTTTTTTCATTTGCTCAGGAACTAATGGGCAGATTGTAACCAAAGTTGGCAGGAATGATTTATGGAAGGATCTCTACAAACTCTGTATCTTTGGTTCCGGTTGGATGAACAACATGGCTGCCAGAGGCCATCTTTAGTTTTGATTGGCCAATTTTCAAAAATCTCTGAAACTGCATTATGAAATGTTTTGAAACTTTGCAGGATTGATGATGACAGTACCTTCTACAACAATTCTAATTTTGGTTGAGATTCATCTGAACAACTGACAGCTGCGGCTGTTCAAAATTTCCATTGAATCCATATAGGAAAGGGTTTGTCTTGTCATTTGCTCAGGAACTAATGGGCAGATTGTAACCAAAGTTGGCTGTATCTCATATGGAAGGATAGATACAAATGATCCACCCTTTTTAGGTCAAAGGTCAAATAACCAGGTTACTTTGGCATTTTTATTTCTTTAAAACTTTGTGGATACATTTGTGGATACAAAAGAGCTTACATTTTATAATGGCCTAATAAAAGCCTGGTGAGCTATACAGGCTCAGGCGAGCCTATAGTATTGATTGCTTTAATGCAGAAGCTGACACTTGTCTAAACCAATGTAAATAAACACTACCACACCCTCTACGGAAAGAAAATACCAACACAAACACCACACGGGGACAGAGTCAGACTTGATGCCGAAAAGGGTGTGAGGTTAAAATTGTTTCATGTGTACCCATTCCTCCACTTTGTTTATTCAGACCCACAAGTTCGATATTAACTCAATGAAATATAATTTTAGCTGTTTTTTTTATATTGCATATTCACAAAAACCTCAAAATTTTTTTGTGTTTAGATCAGTTTCTCGGCAACTATACATAGTAGATCAAATATATTCGATTTGTGGAGTCATTACTATGCCAGTCTGACAAAGGTCATATGTCCTTGACAAAACTTCAACTCAAAAGAATGCCGGCCAGAGATGTTTGTGTGTTCGCTCTTGTACGGGGTTAAAAGTAACGAATCAGAGTATTTGCATGCTCTTGATGTAAGAAATAGTAGGTGCGAATCATTCATATATGATTTGCATAATTAGAAATCCTTTGCTTTGATTAAAAGTGCTTCCGATGTAGAATTTGTTGTCAAGTTTTTTTCAATAGATAATAACCGGATTACTTTCATAAATATTTACATTATGGCAACTTGAATTCATGTTACACACAAGAAACATGTAAAAATAAAAAAAAATGTATATTGCTGCGTTGCATCCAAGCGTTCAATGAAAAAGGATCCGCAGGATATTTCATCCGGGTCTAATGTACATATACTGTACTGTTTAACATATGACCCTTTAGGAAAATCATTTAAAAAATCTTGTCTGGAACTAGACTTTGCAGCAATGGTCCTTAAATGGTCTTCTTCCAGAATTGTGTCCGTAGGCCGAATCAACTGAACTTAGTTTTACATAGGACCCTATAGGAAATATCAATTACAAATCTCCTTGTCTGAAACCACTTGACCTATTGGAGCCAGACTTGGCTGAAAGTATCCTTTGATGCTCCTCTGTCCTAGACTGTCCTTAGATGGTCCTCAATCAGAATTGTGTCTGATAACATGAAATGCTAGCTATGAAACTACTGGTCAAAAGGCAGCCGAACTTGGCAGGATTGATATTTATCCTATGACCAAGACTGAAACTAAGGTGGTCACCAATGCCTAACAGAGGATTGGAAGGGACAATTCTCCTTCAGTCTGTGAAATTTGATCCAGTTTGAGCAAACCTTGACAACAATGGTATTTACATGTGGAAGATCTAATATAAAAAGAGATGTCCATTGATCGGAGTCACTAACCAAGTAACATTTCATTTAAAGCTCTTATGCTTGTTGATTGGCAAATTGAATCATTTTTTGTTTGTTTTTAACGGGCTTGTACAATTTAATCAATGCAGTCGTCGTTTTATATATTTTTGTATATTTCATAATTGTGTTAAGTTGTTTAGTCACTTACCGATCTTAAAAATGTATCGTTTATTTTATATTTGTCATCTGTGAAGGACTATTTAACACGTATATCTTATTTCCACTTAAGGGTACTTCATAAGAAACATCTCGACAGTACGAAGCTGCAGTTCATTCTTATTCAAACGGAGAAGTCGGAAATTCACAATGACGGCAACGATGATCATCATGAAATTGATGGTCATGATTAGTATTCTTTTCATTCAACGTATACTGGCAAGATCTATCAGAAATGATACCACAGTAGAGGCATTGGAGCAAACTGTTGAAACCTTGCAGTCCCAGGTACAAAATCTTACCCGTGCATTTGAACACCTAACACGAGGTAAGTTGTTTTGGTGATCTTTAGGAATTGTTCGTCTCTAGCTTTTATATTTACTAGAAGGAACCCGCGGGAGAGGTAAGGGAGTCGATATTTGATAGATAAAAAAGTGGGGAAAAGCTGAAGTCTGTTAACAATACTGATGCTGCAGAGTAAAAAACATTGTTAAGAGGGAGATTGCGGACAAAAACCTATATTATTGATAGCACAGTTTCAATTTTATACGACAATCTCGGCGGGTGTCTTTAAGGAGAAGACTCATACTTTGCTGGTGCATCTGATTTTTATGGATGCGTGTTCATTGTGTATCCCCGTAGACCAGATATTGCTATTTACTGGTAATCAATGCATTATCTCAACAATAAAAGTGTATCGTCAATTGCCGCTAATGTACAGTTAATTGCAGCCTGTTGCCATTTATGATACACCTACATGTATAATATTGCAATAGGTACTAGAAAAGAGCAATATATATCTGCTGTAAGGGGATGCACAGTGGTGTTAGTCTTAATGTGTTTTTTCTTCAACAATTTTGTATTGTCATTATGTCTTTGTTTGTTTCCTAAGCTTTGTCCTTTCCTTCGGATTTTAGTCTTTTAATACTTGGGGGACAATCCGGGGGACAACCATTCCATTTTGAGTGTTTATCATGTACACGCCACGTGAAGACCAGACACACCGTACATGTAGGTGTTCAACCTGTGATAATTTTTTTAAAATTTAAATGACAACTAACATACTGTATAAATGTTCATTGTACACAACTGGACCTATTATTTATTTATTAGTGCAGATAATCATGGCGTCTCAAGGGTATAATTATTACTATTTTTTTTGGATCCCTTTGATGGAATATACATTTTTTAATTTAAATGACAAACTAACATACTGTATAAATGTTCATTGTAAACAACACCGGCAAAGTAAAAATGACCCCAGAAATAATAATCCTAGAAAATCATACTTGGTGGTAAAGAATTTAAGCTGAAATTTTTAACGTAGTCTCCATTTTAATTTAAAGACTGAAATCTTCGATTAAACTTTCAAAATTTAAACCGAATCTTCTAGGAGGGGAACTTGAGTATTCAAATAAGCAAACTCCAAACCAAATGGAGAAAGTGTGATTCTTAACATATTAGCGAATAAGTATTAACAATAAAAATCAAATATACTAATCATAAATCATGGTACCATATAACTTCATTATCCAGTACAGGGCCCGTGATTGTAAAAATAAAAGATCTGTATCTGTATCTGTAACTATATCTTTTGCAAAATATTTAAGTTAAACCGAATATCTAATCATAATAATTATTTTTTTATGTTAAATGATTATTCCCGTTTTATAGAATGTTAAATTTTACCAAAATAGATACTATCACAAAAAATGAAATTAACTTTATCAAAAATGCTATTTCAAAAGGGGACATAATAAAATATTAATCATGCAAATAATACTCTTCCCAATGACAGGCGTGTTTTTAGAACATTTTCACACAAAACTCAGTTATCTAAGAAAAGGAAATTCTCATCAGGGCAAACTTGGGAACTACTGTGTGTCACTATTATGTTATATCTAAAACATTTCCAACATTTTATGGTTTCATAGTTTTTACCGCTCAAAGAAAACGGTCTCTTCTTTTAGTATTAATGAAGATTTGTCGTCATCATTTTATATATTATACTAGTATTTTTGTATTTTTCATTATTGTGTTCACTTACCGATCTTACAAATGTAAGAATACATACAGTTACATAATACTGGTCGGTTTTGGCACTAAAATAGACATCTCAAGTCAAGGGTTTAGTGATATGTTCCCCAAGAACCCTTGACGGATTTAATTGATATTGAGCGGATCTACGTTTGCGCCTTATGTTTTTAAATATTTCCATATTAATATTCCTCAGTATGTTTTTTTTCTATATAAAAATAAAGACAATAATTATACTATTTTGTATATTTCTAAACCTAAAACTATTTACCGGTCAATAGTTTCCATTACTATTTACCGGTCAACAGTTTCCACAGCTTACCGGTCAGTACTGGAAACTATTATACCTCAGTGTATTAGTTTCATTTTTTTTTTGAAAATTACAGATAATAAAAATACTATTCATGCAATTTCCATTGTTCCTGTTTAAGTACTATTGACCGGTCAATAGTAATTTCATAAAAAAAATTATTTCGATTGTGTCTAGTTTTATTTGATCGTAAAGTAAACGTCCGAGAATATAAAAAATATTGATTTGTCAGACGACAATAGAGGCATCCAGTTGGGAGGAATTTGCCTCCCTATAACCGAGGAGACTAAACAAGATATATTAGACGACAGCGGTGAGAAAAAGACCAAAAAATTATTAGGCATAAGTAAATTTTCTTTCGGTATATAATAAAACACTTATTGACTGCATATTCGGGGAATAGTAAGTTTATTGTCTCGGGGCAATAGTTGGTATCTCGGGGACAATAGAATTACTATTCCAATCATACACAGTCAATAAGTATATACTATAAAACGCCACCGCTGAATCGTCCCGGACGTCAGTGGAAAAACATCAGTCGCACCTTTTACGTTCTAACAAACTTCAGTTATGCATGTATCTCCTTTTTTCTCTGTTAGTACTTTGCAGTGGCAATTATCCGTATAAGTAGTATAGAGTGATCAGTTTAATGCACCCCAAAAACACAAGGCCGTAAGGCTCCAAGATGGCGGCTAATCGGATTATGTTGTCGGATGCCAGCTTATCCCGTATCGGATTAAAACACAGGGAAATTCCCAAGAACAAGAATAGACATCCTATAATCCGATTATGATGCAGTGCATTGCCTCTATCCAGTGAACAAAATAGGACCAAAATGATATAACCTTATAAGGTTATTCAATCCTTGCATACAAATCCATTTATAAGGACATGCTTAATCGGATTATGATGAATTAAACATTTTAATACCCTGTATAGAAATGTTTTTTTTTACAACACATGGTGCATTCATGTGCGGATTGTCGGTTGATTGGTTACATAAGATTATGTCAAATGACGTAAAAAATGTCCTACACAGTATTAGAGTATTCTTGATGAATTTAAAGATCTGGATTTAATTTTCAAATTAGTAACATTCTAATTAATACACGAGATTAAGTTGTCAAACAAGGACCAATGACGGAAAAATACACTCTATAGGGATTAAGTTGTTAAAAAAGGAAAGCAAGGAATGTCGAAACAAGCGGAGTTATCATCATTAACGTCATTTTGTTCTCATATTTTTTTTATTATGTCGGATATCTATATAAAATGCACAATCCACGCAACCCGGGACCAGTTGCTCAACGTCACAACAACCATGCAGGACCAAGCGAAGGCCGGGTTGAGGTAGAATAACACATAGGTGACAACATATTTTGAGGGGAGAGTAATAACTCTTTTCCCGCCTTTTTTGTTTCCATGTGAGGATAATTTGGACAGTCTAGTGAGATATTTTTTTTCCTAAACTTTTATGTTTGAATCGTTAAAGTCATAGTTCTTGGATATCTGTAAAAATGACAGCGACATATTTTTTCAACATTTATTGACAATCATATTCCAGATATATACAACAATAATTTAAAAAATGTCATTCGTAAGTCTCTTTCAGCGTGGGCATCGTTGGACTCCAAGTCCCGGGTAGAAAAGTCTTTCATAATGTCTTCTATCGAAAGGTTCCGATATCTCGACTTGATGAAATGAATTCAATGAAGTCCATAGGTGTCACTCCCATACGGTTGGATTCTGTTTGACGTGTAGCGGTACTGAGATCCGTTGATGACCAATACGTTCTCGAAGCAACGATGGTAGGATCCCAGCGTGCGTCCGAATGAATCGAAAAATTCTGCAGGTCCGTCGTTCGGGAAATGAAACACCACCCAATGACTTCCATTCTTTGCACAGGAGTCCGTATTGACGAAAAGACTCTGCGGTCTGTACCCTACACAAACGCGGATATTGTCAGCGCAACAAAAAATCACCGGTAAGTCTTTCAAAAACTCTTCCAACTCGAATCCGTACATTCCATCGTTGGAGTCGTCGTCTTTTTTTCTGTCGTTTGGCAATAGGTAACTCCTCTTCTGCGATGAGTCCCCGTTTGATGTGGTCTCTAAGTCCGTCATAATGAACAAAGACGAGTTCGTAATCTCGGCAAGATCCTCTCTGTCGTCCTCGGAGCCGTCCGGTATATCGATGAATTCTTCCGATTTGTGGTCTGCTTCCATGTCTTCGTCTCGGTCTACGGACTACTGTGCAAAGAATGGAAGTCCTTGGGTGGTGTTTCATTTCCCGAAAGACGGACCTGCAGAATTTTTCGATTCACTCGGACGCACGCCGGTATCCTTCAATCGTTGCTTAGCCGCCATCTTGGAGCTTTAGGGCCTTGTGGTTTTGGGGTACATAAAGCTGATCACTCCATACTACTCGTATACATAAAAAAAAATTATTTAAATATCACCAGCAACAAGACGTTGTTTCCGGCCAACTGAAAATCAATGGTTTATGGTAAGAGTACCGGTAAGCGAATTTTCTCCTATTCTTGACGTGTTTAATAGTTGGGATAAAAATACATAATATTTTAACCACTTCCCGGTGATTACATTTCTACCTGTAACTCGTGAGTTATAGAATTTCTCCAACCTCGATAGTTAAATTTTAGATTTTAACACGCTCGCTAAAGCTCGCGTATTAAAAATGAAAAATTTAACTATCTCGGGTGGAGAAATTCAATAACCTACTCGTACCTGAAGGAGAATATATATGTAAACCCCTGAATTTGGAAGATGGAAAAAGACCTTTTTTATCAATTTACTCGTCGTCAGAAAATTAAGGCTGTATTTATGGCCATCACATCCTCATTCTTACCCAGCAAACCTTTAAATACAATAGTGCTCTTCGTTCCAACTCTGGGTGTTAACGTCATTTATTTTCATCCGATGCATGCATTTGAGAAATATATCCAGAAAAAAAGAAAAGGTTCCTTGTTGTTTGTTGAATTTAATTCTACACACAATCCCATCTCTACACACATTGCTAGTTTCTTTTATTTTATTACAGTATAATAAATTATCATTGTTTGTATTTTGTGAATCTATTTTAACGTTCCGTTTTGTTACGATGCACATTCTACTGATAATTTTGTTATATATAATATTAAACGGGAGAAGACCTAGTAAGTACAATATACTTGTGTCTCATCTCTTTTGTTGTTTTGAAACAAATAAAATATGTTTATACTAAACAAAAATGCCATCGGTGATCTACTGGGTGCAAATATACTTTTACTTTTTTTCTTCAACGCGTAAATGAAATCTGCCTGAAACCCTTCAATATACATGTATAGATAAAATATAAGACTGTTTGACAGATGAATTACACATTAATTTTACAAAACTTGTCGGATCGTGTGTATCTATTTGAAGTAAGAGAGATACAACATTATTGTATATTAATCAGTCTATTTTATTAGGCGATATTGCTTTATTTATGAAGATATCTCAATGGTCATTACATCGACAAACACGAAATGAAATTTTCATGGGCCAGTTGTTCAAAAGTTAACAACATTTTTCGGTCTCAAATGTTTGTCCATTTGCTTGTAATGGATGGTCTAGGGATTTGCAGAAGGGTTAATCTTATCACTTGTAGAATTAAGGGAAAATTTGTAAGAAAATATTGCTTCACAGAGGAAATATGGGGAATGAAAAATTGTGACTTATTTTTGAAACACTGGGCAATTCCTGCCACAAAATCCCTACATATACTTGTACAAAACAGACGTTGAGCAAAGGAACAGTGATTTAATTGCTGTTCTACATCTAAAAAGTCACAGAGAGGCCTTCAGTGTTGAAAAAACCTCGCACCCACTACACATCATAGAAACTCCGACACAGTTAACCTATAACCGGATTCTGACTACCGTATGAGTGTTTTAGACCGTTTGATTTATTCAACTGTCAGCAATATTTTGTATTTTAGACTTCGGCTTACAGAGGTTTATTCACGGGAGCACAAGGTCACAAGTCAAAGGTTAACCTAGTAGTGCATAAAATGGCATATGTACATGTACATGTAGCTAGGAATATCCTTCCATTTTTAGCTCTCCTGGCCAAAAGGGTCAGGTGAGATATTGCCATCACTTTCGTACGTCGTCGGTTGTCTGTCCGTCGTAAGTCCGTCAACATTTCATATTTTGAACGTCTAGAGAACCGCTGAATGGATTGAAACCAACGTTGAATGTTCCTTATGAGGTGCTGACCAAGTGTTGTTAGTTTGTTGCCGATCTGTCATCCAAGATGGCCGTCAGCGGGGAACTTACTGGTAGTTTAACATAGGACCCTATGGGAAATACATACAAAATCTTCTTCCAGAGAAACCACTGAATGGATTAAAACCAAACATGGCATGAATATTCCCTATGAGGTGCCGACCAAGTTTTATTACTTTGATGCCGATCTGTTATCTAAGATGGTTGCCAGCAGGGGACTTAGTTTAACATAGAACCCAATGGGAAATACATACAAAATATTCTTCTGGAGAACCACTGAATAGATTGAAGCCAAACATAGCATGAATTTTCCTTATGATGTTCTGACCAATTGTTGTTACCTTGGTGCCAATCTGTCATCCATGATGGCCGTCATCGGAAGACTTAGTTTAACATAGGACCCTATGGAAATTACATACAAACGGCTTCTCCTTGCAAATTAATGAATGGATTGAAACCAAACATGACATGAATGTTAATCTCAAGGTCCTTTAGCAATGAACAAATGTAAATATCAGATGACCGATACAGGCTCTTGGTTATTGTTAAAATGTTCATCTACGTATGCATTAAAAATATTTTTTTCAATTGTAGTTCAACAGCAAACGTACTTGAATCCGTACTTTTATGTTGAGCTGAGTTCTGATACAACGTTGAATGTTTACTCTATTGTGAAATTCAACGAAGAACGTATTGATGAGGGAAATAATTTTAATCCTGGAGATGGAATATTTGTGGCTCCTGTTTCAGGAATATATCTGTTTTCCTGGACAATTCAACTGCATTCTGGAAATGATATTCATACGGAACTAAGAGTAGATAATGTCGTAAAGGGAAGAGAAGAGACAAATTCACCATCTGGATATTATGCTACCACCAGATTGGTACTTTGTAAGGTACTGAATGGAGATCATGTTTGGATTCAGACAGGACAATATTACGGTGAAAACTTTTTGCATAACTATTACCATGCAAAAAGCTCTTTTCTGGGAATATTGATTAGTAGAAAATGAATACTATAACATGAAAACACACATTTAACAGATTTATAGGCTAATACATCCATATATACATTTTTGCCGATGTATGGGAACTTATTACCGGGTAGACACAATTTCAGTATTTTTAGCATTTTTTGTCAATTCTGTTATGTTTATGATATATGAAAACTAGATTATTAATAAATATCATATATAATAACAAATTTAATTCAACGATATTACACCGAATTACAATTCTTTAGTTTGCATATACGAGTACCTGTAGTTGTTTCTTTAGCCTCAAATTTTTGAAAACAAAATAAAACCTAATTAGTGTCGACCATATGAGTAAAAAGCAAAAACAATAGCTGTCTCATGATCGAAGTACATTTGTAGGTCAATATTACAGCAAGAAACCTCACTGTTTATACACACTGGGAGATTGACTCGACAAGCAGAGGACAAACTCTGTTGTATGCTCAGGTGTTCAACTATCTAAATTTATTGGATAAGATCATACAATGACCTTCTAAATGAGGAACAGAACTAAAAGCACTGTTCATTTGCCTTTTGTATTTTATATCCCTAGGGTATATGGCAGTTTCCTATGTAAATATCTGTTGTAACCTGATCAACATACTATTTTATATCACTTGACAACAATGAAAGATGACATTAAAGTGGAAATGTAGTACTCTGTGAGCTGAAGGTCAATTGGCGTAAACATTTTGAAAAATCATATTCTATTGTATTAAAGCAATTACATAGAAAGTTCCGTTTATGTCTACGCTTAAGATAAAATTAAATCCTAAAAAGTACAACAGTATTTGATGCTATTAAAAATAGTCATATCGTTAAATTGAAAATTTTTACTTGCATTTCCCCATTCAAATTGGAAATTATGATTTATTGAATTCCCGAGATGAATCGACCATTTCTACTAAACTGAAAACTGTACACGAAAGTTCAACATAACCGTAGAGGTATGTACGTAGAAAAAAGTATTGTTATTTTAAGTAACAACTAATACTTCTGAAGCATCTGTTTTATTTCATAAGAGCAATAGTCACCAAGACAATAAGTTTAATCTTATTAAAAGTTTACATAAAGTTTCAGTTAATCAAACATAAAACCTGAACATTTATATACGTGTACATGTATATGATATTAAATAAACGAACACGATGAAACAAAAAAATTCATACGGACTCTTTCACGGATGATTCATATCAAGGCTATATTTTCCCCAATTAATTTTAAATTTGAGCTTTTTTAAAGCTTAGATCGACCTCTCTGTCAATGTTGACAAACTAGTGGTAGGATCATAAACAAAGGATACATTAAAATGTTCAAAGTCCAAAGACAAGCAAATTCGTAAGAACATCAAAACACAGAATAAATAAAACAAACACGTAACTAACAAACACAACAACAAAAATTAAACTAGAGGCTCCCAGGAGCCTGTATTGATCACCTGGGCTATGTCCATCTTGACTGGCAGCCTGGAACATTACTGTCGAGTCCAAATTGGCTCACTGGTTTTAAACAAGAAAATCTTTCAGTGAACTTTCCCATTAGGTCCTATGTTTAACTATGTTCGCCTCTGGATGACGGGCCGAGTCATTGGATACAATTCTGAAAGAGGACCACCGAAGGACCATTGCTGCTAAGTTTTGTTCCAATTGGCCAAGTGGTTTCAGTTAAGAAGATCTTTAAGTAAATTCCTACTAGGGTCCTGTTAAACTAAGTTCGGCTCTGGCGGCCATCTTGGATGACGGGCGGGGCCATCGGATACAATTCTGAAAAAGGACTACCTAAGGACCCTTGCCGCCAAGCTTTGTTCTAATTTCCATAGGGTCCTGTTAAACTAAGTTCGGCTCTAGCGGCCAGTCCAGTGGTTTCAAGGGAGAAGATCTTTAAAGGAAAGTTTACGACGACGACGACGCACGACGACGGACGCCAAGTAATGAAAATAGCTCACATGGCCGTTTGGGCCAGGTTAGCTAAAAATAAATCAAATAAAATTAGAACAATACTTCACAAAAAACTAAACCCATTTGAACTATCACCCATGTCACGTCCAATAAAATGACAATTTCCCCAAGACTAAAGATATCAAATTTCATTGTTGCAAGTATTGATTAAAAAAGTGGACGGACCAATCACTTATCGTAAATCCCGATACAAAGACAATACCGGGATGGGCTAGAACGAGAGCAAAGACATGAAGACAAATGAGAGACACGGATTCCAAAAATAATACTAAGTAATAAACTACAAACAAATATAGCCTGGGGTGGCCATATAAATTGGCCTACTCGATAACCAATGATAAAAAAAGATAAAGATGAAAACTAGAGGCTCCCAGGAGCCTGTATCGCTTACCTGGAAATCATTTGCAGAATAAATTGTTTGACTATGCCCATCTTGAATGGTAGTCTGGAAGATTGCTGTCAGTTCAAATTGGCTAAATGGTTTTGCCAAACTGTTCACTGGTTTCAAACGAGAAAATCTTCCAGTGAATTTTCCTTGAAGGTCCTATGCTAAAATATGTTTGGTTCTGGTGGCCATCTTGGATGGTCGGTTGGGTCATCAGGTATAATTCTGAAAGAGGACAAAATAAGGACCATAAACAAAATTTTGTTCAAACCGGCCCAGTGGTTTCAGACAAGTAAATTTCCAGTAGGGTCCTATGTTAAACTATGTTCGGCTCTGGCGGCCATCTTGGAATACCGGCGGGGTCATCGGATAGAATTCTGAAAGAGGACCATCTAAGGTCCATCGCCGCCAAGTTTTGTTGCAATTTGCCCGGTTGCAGAAAAGAAAATCTTTAAGTAAATTCCCAATTGTGTCCTATGTTAAACTATGTTCGCTCTGGCGGCCATTTTGGATAGCGAGCAGGGTCAATGGATACAATTCTGCAAGAGGACCACCGAAGGACCATTGCTGCCAAGTTTTGTTTCAACTGGCCAAGTGGTTTTAGAAAAGAAGAATTTGAAGTAAATTTCCTATACGGTCCTATGTTCAACTATGTTCATCTCTGGCTTTCCACCTTGGATAGCGGGCGGGGACATCGGATACAATGCTAAGAGGACCACATAAGGATCATTGCTGCCAAGTTTTGTTCCAATTGGCCCAGTGGTTTCAGACAAGAAGAATTTTAAGTAAATTTCCCATTTCTTTTCTATGTCCTATGTTAAATTATGTTCGGCTCTGGTGGCCATCTTGCATTACAGGGGGAGTCATCAGATATAATTCTGAAAGAAAGCCACCTTAGGACCATTTTTGCCAAGTTTTGTTCCAATTGGCCCAGTGATTTCAAAAAAGAAGAAGTCAATGTAAATTTCACATAGGGTCATACGTTAAACTATGTTCGGTACTGGGGGCGATCTTGGATAGCGGCTGGAATCATCAGATATACTTTTGAAAGAGGACCACTTAAGGACCATTGCTACCAAATTTTGTTCCAACCGGACTAGTGGTTTCAGACAAGAAGATCTTTAAGGGTCCTATGTTCAATTATGTTCAGCTCTGGCTGCCACCTTGGATACAATTCTAAAAGAGGACAACCTAAAGATCATTGCTGCCAACTCTTGTTCCAATTGGCCCAGTGGTTTCAGACAAGAAGAATTTGAAGTAAATTTCCCATAGGGTCCTATGTTCAACTATGTTCAGCTCTTGTGGCCATCTTGCATGGCGGGCGGAGTCATAAGATATAATTCTGAAATAAAACCACGTGAGGACTATTGTTGCCAAGTTTTGTTCCAATTGGCGAAGTAGTTTCAGAAAAGAAGAACTTAATGTAAATTTCACATAGGGTTCTACGTTAAACTATGTTCGGCACTGGTGGCCATCTTGGATAGCGGTTGGGGTCATACTTATATACTTCTGAAAGAGGAGCACTTAAGGACCATTGTTCCAAGTGGACCTGTGGTTTCAGACAAGAAGATCTTTAAGTAATTTCCAGTAGGGTCCTATGCTAAACTATGTTCGGTACTGGTGGCCATCTCGGATAGCGGCTGGAATCATCGGATATACTTCTGAAAGAGGACCACTTAAGGACCATTGCTACCAAATTTTGTTCCAACTGGACTAGTGGTTTCAGACAAGAAGATCTATAAGTAATTTTCAAGTAGGGTCCTATGATAAACTATGGTCGGCTCTGGCGGCCATCTTGGAATGCGGGCGGGGTCACCGGATATAATTCTGAAAGAGGACCATCTTAGGACCATTGCCGCCAAGTTTGTTGCGATTGGTCCAGTGGTTGCAGAAAAGAAAATGTTTAAGTAAATTCCCAATTAGGTCCTATGTAAAAGTATGTTCGGTTCTGGCGGCCATCTTGGATAGCGGAAGAGTTCATCGGATATTATTCTGAAAGAGGACCCAGACCACATAAGGATCATTCGTGCCAAGTTTGTTTCCAATTGGCCCGGTAGCTTCATATGAGAAGATTTTTAAATGATACCAAGTGATGAAAATAGCTCACATGGCCTTCTGGGCCAGGTGAACTTAAAAAAAATTGATTTGCTGATTCAGTTTCATCCAGCTTAGCTTTTAGTTTTTTTGACGTCTTATTCTGATTCTCTTTGATTTGCTTTAGTTATATCGTTGTAGTATTTGTTCTTGTCTTTAGATTTTGATCTTAATAGCGGCTTTTTCCGTTTTTCTTATTTATTCGGTAATCTCCTGAGATGTTTATTGCTACTTTTGAGTGGATGCAAACGATGCTAGGCAGGTCTCATGCATGCGTATCATTAATTCCTATTTCCTAAATGTATGCTAATAGTGTATTCAAAGCAGTTGATGCTTACCCTACCGAAACACATATTCTCCTACAAGATGTTTATCTTGCGACACATATAAATTCCCAAAGGATACTTATCTTGCCTATATAATGGTAACTACATATGTGGGGCCCAAAAGGGTCTGTTTTATCTCATATGAAATATGGGAAAAGTTACACTATATATATATATATATATGATTAAATCATATTTCCATATCTATAAAATTATCTGTTCAATATTCCCTCTGCATGCAAAACTTTTTTAGTTCTGATTGACTATATATGAAAGGGTCAGGAAAAGAGTGGTTTATTATATGATTAGAATTGGACTTTTTTGGTATCTCAAATATGTGAATAGGGTGGGATTCAAAAATGCTGGCCTCGCACCTGTACCATAATAAAGAACTAGTTACCCCCCTCCCATCCCCTGTGATTTTAACCTAGTGTACAACAATAGCTCATCTCATCTCCAATAGGATGTTTGCTCCGTCTCTTTCGTGCCGAATTACGAGGTCGTATGCGGTTAATATTTCTGTGCCTTGCACCATACAATCAATCTAAATTCATTGTATATGATAATCAACCAATTTTTCATCTATCCAATATCAACTCGGCAACAAAACAAACGTGATCATGATTCTGAATTCTCCCATTCCGAGTAGAAGATACATATGTCTCTATTGTAAAGTGTCTTAGTGTCAAAAATAATTTCTTACCTTCGTGCATATGATGATATGGTCGGCCAAAAGCGGCGCACAGTTTGTCCCAATTGGGATGCCGATCGTCTTTTGAAAAACATGTCCTACAATCTCAACAAAGATGTTGTCGGTGAGATATTTCACCATGTTAACAAAATCAGTTTCAGAGTTTTTTTTTGGTTAGAATCGGTGTGATTTTTGACAAAGTGAGACTTGTCCTACCAAATACCAGATAGGCATATCTTTTGACAAAGTAAGCCATGTCCTTACCCAATACCAGATAGGCATATCTAATTCTTTATAATAATAATAATAATAATATTTTATTATATGTATTCATTTGTATTTTCGTTCTCTCCTGTATTATTCGATAATTTTTTGGGATTTTCGCTTATAGATCTACATATTCGTTGTCCAATTTGTGGATTATATATAGATATTCTAAGCGTTATCTTACAATTCCTGTACATTAATAGACGTAAGGTTTCTTAAATGCTCTATGTTTGTAAAATGTATGCAAATTGTTACAGGTTTTAATATTATAGCAACGTTGCCGCGAACACCGAAAATTGGAAAGACGAAAAAAAAAAAAAAAAAAAAAAAAAAAAAAACACGGTATACGGCATGTTTCAAGACCCGTATTTTTAGTAGTTGCCTTTTGTTTACTTATCATTCTATGTTTATTGTATGGAAGATTGTTTTTATTGTTATTTGCGGTCGCTTTTGTTGAATATTTACATTTAGTGCGGAGTTTATTGTAACAGGGGTTGTTGCTCCTTTTTGGAAAACATCCTAGATGTGCACGGTAAACCTTTTCTCATTTCCAGTCCTTTGCAATGTTATCTCATTGGTATTAACCCCATATCCATATATTTCAAAATATATCATGTTTAATATCTAAAAGAAAATGTGTGTACAAGCATCATGCATTTGCAGATTTGTATTACTTTAAAAAAGGGTTTAAATGAATGATCTCAATGGCACAAAGCTGTACTGAATATAAAATATTCAGAATGTTTGGGACAAAATCAGACTACAAGTATATTACACCGAAACTGTGACATTAAATAGCTTGGCTATTTATGTACAAGTAGAGGGACAACTCTTACCTACTTACTGCGCTTCATTGACTTAGGTTCAGTTTTACATCTGAGTTCAGTTCTCCGATACCAAGCCACATACAATCATTACTTGCTGTAAGGGTGCATCTCGGGGAACTACACAGTCACACACCAAAATTAGTGGGGGAACGAGGTGAACTTTGTAATCGTAGATTTCTGGTGGTGATTTTGATTTGCTCTTCAACATTTTGGATTATTGTATCGGATTTCAACATTTAAGACTTGAATACAACTGATGTGATTTAAATTGATGAAATGTGCTCATCTTGTGCATCAAAATTGGTATCAAAGAATTGTGTTTTTACCATTGAGTCGATATCCACTGCTGGTGGACTCCAAGTCACCGAGGATATCCCCACCTCAGTTGCTAGTATTTTGATACTAATCCGAATCTGATACTTTTACAAAAATGTAAAATGTTGCAAAACCTAAGGAGTATCTCCCTCGTGCGTGGCTATGTCATTAAATTGTTCTGGCATAACCCCTTTTGGTAATTTTGGAAATTTTGAATTGCTCTTTAACTTTTTCGATTATTGTTTTGGATTTCAGCATTTTAGGCCTTGAACACATCTGATGAGTCGTAAATCATATCTTGTGCATCAAAATTGGTATCAAAGAATTTTATATCTGATGATTCATAATTCAGAAAGTGACTGTTTACTGTTGCATTGTAAAATATGTTATGTTGTAGGATAGTTTAACTGTTGTTAGCCTTTTGTTTTACCAGTTTTAGAACAAAATATTGAACTTTATTACTTGTTCTGACCTAACAGCTACATGAGTTATTTTAGTGAATTACCGAATAAGTGATAATGGTCAGAATGGACAATTTATTATACCCCCTGCAAACACAGTTTTTTTGGTTTTTGTTTTTGTTATTTTCTTTAGGGGGGGGGGGGGGGTATATAGGACCATGTCCATGTACATTGTAAGCGCAACTCCTCCTTAGCAGTTCAATGGATTTTGATGAGACTTTATATGAAAGTTGGGCATCATATGTAGATATGCATGAAGCAATATAATTATCACCGGATACTTGCAAAGGGAGACAATTCATCTTAAGGGTTTTACATGTTTAAAGCTTGTAAGCGCAACCCCTCCTAAACCGTTCAATTCATTTTGATGAAACTTTAATGAAGGTTGGGCATCATATGTAGATGTGTATCAAGCAAGATAATTATCGGTGGATGCTTGCAAAGGGAGATAATCAAACTTAAAGGTTTTACATATTTAAAGCTTGTCAGCGTAACTCATCCTTAACCGTTCAATGCATTTTGATGAAACCTCATATGAAGGTTGGGCAGCATATGTAGATATGCACGAAAGAAGACAATTATCGCCGGATGCTTGAAAAGGTAGATAATCCAACTTATGGGTTTGAAGTTTGTAAGCGTAAACTCCTAGTATTGCAAATGGGGTATCACTCAGTGAGGTCACTCACAGTTCTAGTTATTCATGGATTGTGATGGTCTTTAATCAACCATTCAGCTTATCCATTAGTTGAATTTCTGGTTAAAAGATATCCGTTGAAAATAATTTCTAAATGGAATAGTATAAATGTCTCCAAATATGCTCAATGATCAATTATTCTACGCACAATGGTAGATTTGAAGTAAATTTATTATATGTCAGTGCAGTATCAGCATGACGGTTAGTGCAGTATCAGATATTCTGTTAAGACTCAAAACAACAATAAGGCATAGGAAAATGAGGTTAGTGCGAAAAATCAGCACTTCAGTGCTATGTTTCTTAAATTTAATATGATTCAGGAATTTTCAAGGATTTTCTTCTCTAATCTACCTGTGCAATGGGGCAGTGTTTATAGAGGATTTTTTGCAAGCATCATCACTCACATGATCTATGAAAGTAACCAATCAGAAGCCCCAGTGTACAGTGGTGCAATGTCTAATCAACAATATCTGAGGTGAAAATTAATTATATCATCGGTGTTTTTCAATTTAATTCAAAGTAATCATCTGACGAAATGATAAAACTTCGACCTAACAGAATATAAAATCATTAAGATATGCAAAAAATGTAAATTTGGAGTTTCATGTTTACATATCGTGCAGGTCTTAATTAAACTGGCATTAAAACTTTTAACTTTCAGAATGGAAGTCATTGATAAAATTCAAAGATTCTGCATTGCTGTCACGTCAAAGTATTGTATTTTAAACGTTGTGATTTTATGGGGTGCAAGTATCTGTTTATTTTCCGCGCTAATTCCGGTAAGGGTGTCTGTATTTGAAACCCTGCAACAGATAGATAAACTGCTCTTTTTGATATCCAACTAAATACTTGGCTTAACTTATAAAAAGTTCTCAATTTAGGTAAAAAAAATTTTGATTGCCTTTGAAACATGCATTGCATCGTACGTCTTTATCCGAAGCCTAGGAAAATATGAATTTAGAAGACCAACCTATTTAATTTCTTAACTTAAGCGATACTGCTTAAATCTGTTTTGCGGAGAGGATTATACGCTTCGACAAATACACATTTTTTACTTAAAGTGAAATTATTATTTGATACAACATTGGAACGCTATTCAATCGTGAAATTCGACGAACAATGTGTAGATGAAGGAAACAACTTTAATATTGAAGATGAAATATTTGTAGCTCCAGTGTGACGATTACATCTGTTTTTCTGGACAATTCAGCTGCAAGATTCAAAGGCTATTCACACGGAACTCAGAGTAGATAATGTCACAAAATGAAGAAGATACAAGCTCACCATCTTGATCTTACGCTACCCCTCAATTGGTACTTTGTGAGTTAAGAAATGAGAATCATGTTTGGTTTGTTTGTTTAGTTGGGGTTTAACGCCGTTTTCAGCAAATTTGGCCATTTGGCGGCTGCCAGTTTTTATTGGTGGAGGAAAAATGTTTTAATGGCTAATCTATACTTTCGTATATAATTTTTGGTGCATCGAAATTACATACTTACAAAATTTCTACATTTGTAAAGTTGGTTTAATTTTATGATATAAATACATTATAAATATCATAGATATATAATAGCAAATTTTATTCAACGCAATTACATCGAATTACGACTTAATTATGATCAAACCAAATATCACGGCAAGAAACTACACCATACATGCTGCACTACTGATACTCGTTGGACAGTTTCGCATGTGCTAAACCATCCATATTTATCGGCAAAGACCTCGCAGTGACTTTCCAAATGAGAACCAACAATAAAATCATTATTAACTATGTACCTGCAGCATATATATCATGTATATGACAGTTTTGTGCACATTGACTGCATATTTGTTGTTAGTAATATTTTATATTGCTGCCATTAAGAAATTTGCCGATTATGTGGAAATGTACTACGCTTCGAGCTAAGTTCAGGGAGCAGATTTTGAAAATCCGTACACTATTTTATTAGATCAATTACAGAAATGTTAATTTAAGTGTGGTATTGATCTTAATATTTATGAGATCTTATATAAAACTAAAAATTTTAAAAGTTAGGAAGATGTAATGTGTATCCAAATTTGCCTCCAAAGTTCCTAAGAATTGTATACATGTCCGTCTTAATGAGGACGTTACCTCCTCGACTAGTTGTCGGAAATGATTCCAACTGGGCAAACTTTGTCCACGTTTCTAACGGAACGTAGATTTTCAACAAAACGATCACCGGGCAATTGTCTATAGCTTTCCCCAAAGTAGACCTTGTAACAGCAGTTAAATATTTTGTGTTGGGAAGACATTGTTAGGACCACTGACGTCACCCGTCTTAGCAGCAAATTGAAAATTTAAACTCCGGGAGATATAACTCCAAGGTAACAAGAAGCTATGCCAGACCATGCAAGGTGTTACAGATGATTTTTATTGTTGAGACGATTAAAGTCAAAAGTCCAGGGAAGAGCCCTACCCTTCCAAATACGTATTACGTATGTACACGAAGAGTCTAACTTTTCGATAGAAATAAATAGTCGTAAGATGTTATAAGAGATAGAATTTTAGAATTTAAGATAAAGATGATTTTATAAACAGTATCATTGTATCTTATTCTGTTACCGTTTATTTATCTATTTGTCGACTATAAAGGATTATATTTAACACGCATAACATTTTTCTTCTTGAGAGTACTTGATAAGAAACACTTCGGCAAAACTTAAGCCTTGACTCATCCCTTTTTAAACGGATAACTTTAAAATTCACGATGAAGGTAGGAATGGTCATGAAATGGATGAATAGCGTACTTTTCATTCAAATGGTACTCGCAAGATTTGTAAGAAACGACACTACAGTTGATGCATTGGAGCAAACAGTTGAAAGTTTGGAGACAAGGGTAAGAAATCTTACCCGTGCTTTTGAACAGCTAGCACACGGTGAGTTGTTTTTTTTTATATAAAGGGAAGACATGCATCATCGCCACTATGTCTTTTTTTTATAAGTCGGCAACAGCTAGCCTTTATACTTCAAAACCTGAAACTGTATTAGTAAGTACATGAAAACATTTTTCTTATTGTTTCCACTGTAAATATTCATAATTATTCTAAAAATCTTAAATCATCGTTAAATTGATGAAAAATGGTTATCAAATATTGCCAAGTTCCTTGCATCTGTGATCAAAATTTGAAGTTGCTAAAAGGACTGATACAAGACTCAATTGAAAAACATTTCCTTAGGCTCCTCTATATGGTTACCTTGTGAAAGTCAGGGCCCAATTGTTCAAAAGTTAACCACAATTTTCAGTTTCAAATTTTCATTCCATTAATTATGACAGAGAACTGAACATTTTCTGATGTGTTAATCCTATGACATTGTGTGTCCATGCAAAATTCTCTACAGAAATATTATCTAACAATCAAAATAGTGTAAATTGAAAAAAATGATTAAGCTTTGAACAACTGGGCCCAGATGTTGTTCTGGAGTTAAGTCGCCTAAGCAATTTCGAGTAAATTAAAAAAAAAACATGTCGACTTCGTTTGGCTCAATATATCTTATTAAAACATGAAACATACTTTGTTCAGATAAGTATCTTTCAATGGTCAACTGCTAATCACTGCAAAACATATAGCTTCAACTTCTATTTTGTGTTTAAAGAAGTTAAATGAAGTTTAACTCTGACTTAATGAAAAACGTCAAGTAAAAAGCCTGCTGACCAGCAAATGTTGTTTTCAAACTTAAATTTCTTTATCGACTGATCTCGAAAAATGTAAGGAAAATGTTTTACATCTACACAACTTTTTTGCACTTGGAGAAAAAGATATAGTATTTTCAACAATACTGTCACCAGTTTGTGATTACATTCACCGCTTGCGCGTAAATAATATCTATATGAAAACCTTCAAGAGGTAGATAGTTTAAACATATTTTATTGTCTAATAAGAATTTGGATTGGATACAAGTTATAACAACTTACATAAATCCTCTCCATACAATATATATATATACAATGTAAAGACGGACAGCAAGTACACAAAATAATATAGTAAATAAATATAAAGCATACAAAAGTATTGTAATAAATGTAAAAACAAGGACATATTAGGTTTGGGGTGGGGTGGTGGGGCGGGGTGAGTACATCTATATAAAAAAGTTCTTATTTGATGATCCATGTTATAATTCTATAAAACGTTTTGTTTGGTGTATAAATCTATGAACATTTTCAAAAATATTTTTATTCACTTCGTCACTGAACATATCTGATCCAAATAATATATATTCTATTGTATGGTTTGGTTGAATATTATTAATTAATTGAGCTCGGGGATGTGTATATAGGGGACATTCTAGAAAAAAAATGTATAGCATCCTCCAACGGGCACCCGCAGATGCAGCTAGGGTCATTAACCAAATTAACTCTAAATAAATCAGCTTTAAGTGGACTGCAACAATGACGAAGTCTAGTATGTAAAATATTTATTTTTCTAGGTCCAATGAGGTAGATACTTGGCTAACCTTATAATTGTCATAGTTTAGGTTTTGAACAAAACTAGTTAAAAATAGTAATTTCGTATCGCATCTATTTGAAGTAAGACAGATACAAACTTCTAGCGATTTTTTTATGCTTGTATTCGCTCACCTATTTCACATATTTAGCAACACTGAGGCGATACCGCTTAATCCTGCATGGCGGACAGTAAATATGCGAGAGAAAATTTGAATTGATTACATTTCAGTATGGAAGATTGATTGATTAATTGTTTGCTTAACGTCTAGTGTCAAATATTTCATGTTTCTTCAGGACGAGAACCAGTTTAACAATTCGCATACCCAACTTTCCCGGTCTTGACCAGTAATCACGTGACCAAATCACTCGTTATCGTTGTGACAATAATTTAGCATTGAAGTAATGGGAAAGTTGAAATTAACGTCGATTTGTGTATTAAATATTGTATTTTAAATAAAGTTGGACCTAGTTTGATAAACTTCATTTATTTCTGCTTTGTTTGGTATATTTTTTATCGGTTTAAATTAATCGGAAGTCTCTTCCAATTTTATTTTAATGCAAGGCCTAATTTCTTGATCATTTGCCAAAGACGACAATGTAATATTACGATAAAACTACTGACCCTGCCCTGTTCTACGCAAAATATTTCACTTGTTGTAATGTTTAAAAAATAGTTGGACCTAGTTCCAATATCTATATCCATAGTTCTTAAAATTTATTGTTCCTCTGACAGTTTTGATGTTGAAGAAATTACTTCCAATTTGATTTGAAAATCGTCAATTTTCAGTGTTCAGTATATTTTTCCAAGATAGCGAAAAATAAGGACTTATTTCAAAAAATAATTTTGATGATTTCATACCATCCAACCCCATAAAATAAAGTTAATATATGATAAAATATCATCATGAAGACCAATTATTTGTGTCCCATTTTTCTTGCTTCCAATTAAGGTTGAAATATGTAATTTTTTTACGATTGTTGTGAAATTATTAAAGATGGCGCCCACCCCTATCAGCTTCTACCTTAATTGTCATAACAAAGTAAATATCGTTCATACGAGTAAATAGAATTAATTATATAATATGTCAAATGTTTACAATATATAAATACAAAAAAAAAAGAATTATTAATTTAAAATAAACTAAAATGTTACTTATCTGACATTTGAAATTATATTTCATCTCTGCATTCTTTGTGTCCTCCCCTTACACACACACACATCTTTATTAAAATGCTGCATTAACTATAAAAAAAAAATGTAGCGTTAAAATAAAATCACGCTGGTTTTGGTCAGCAACGGTTTACCTGTATACATACAATGTACCTTTGTACCTTAATCCAATGGGCTTAATTAAGGGTTGGAACAATAAACATCCGGACAGTCAGGTACAATATACATGTGAAATCGTAAATTAGTTATAATTACCTGAAAAACAGCATGTTAATCGCCGAGAACAAATTTGTTTACATGTAATTAAAATTACTCAGATAAAAACAAATCAGGGGCTTAAAAAAAGGAAAAAAAACTTGCACCATAACACTTTATTACGTGTTATTATGTACTTTTGCCAGTTTGTACAATTGGTGATAAATTTCATGTTATAAGTGAAGACGATGGGTGCGTGCTATAATCAATACAGAGTTATCGAAGTACGATAAATGCCTGGTATGAACGGGACCAGTACAAGATAATTGGGTAACCAGTCAATAAGTCTAAACAGAGTTACCTAACCTAATTATGACAGATATAGTTGCACTTGATCATCAAACAAATCAAATGGGGTGGGACAGGGGTACCAATTTTGACTGCCACTGTAAAACGAGGATGGTTGGGTAAGGTTGGATAATTTAGACTTCCATGCAGCGAGTGTGACATTCTACAAACACGTTACCCACTATAGTCCGCGGTCAGGCTTTCCGTATATGACTACACAACCCCCAAACGAGAGGGTCTTCCCTATCCGGCACCGGTGGACACGTAAGACAGCTCCCGTGATCCTTCACAGGTGCCTAGCAGTATGGAAGAAGGGACATTGTTGCTTAACACTACATACTTACATATACGTGGCAAAAGAAAGGGAAAAGCAGAAAACATCCCCTTCATTGCATTGCTGTTCTTCATTTTAAAAGTCACAATGAGATCTTTATTATGGAAAAGAAATTATATAAGAACGACAGAAAAAGTCGACCTTACCTTTATTTTGACTACCATGTCTAAATGTAGGCTATCTTATTTGTTTATCAAACTCCTCCTAAAGTTTCCATGTTGTGGAACTTAGTCATTTTTTGCAACAAATGAGAATGGACGGTTCCAATTTTATGTAATCAACTCCTCATACAGCTTTTAAACTAGATCTTTGAAACTTTGCAGAATATTTATTGACCTCTTCAGGATGCGCATGAAGGAGCTTGATGTCAGTAAAGAGTGTTTTCCATATTTTTCATATTGTGGAACTATGTCATATTTTGCAACAAATGTGAATTGAAGGTATAATCAAATCTTACAGCTTTTAAACTAGTAGCATATAAATAAGCACAGTTCAGTTATCAGTTGTAAAGATGCTGTGGAGGTGCCGGATATGACGCCACGACGTGAAACGATTCGACGTACCCGAAAGTGGTGGGTTTTAGCGCCATTTTCCATGTTTTGTTTACGGAAGTGACGTAAGTCACGTGTATGGTCCCAGAAGTATGTTCTGTACAAGTGTGACGGGAACCGGAAGTCCAAGGGAAGATAATTATTCCAGCCAATTTTGGCTGTTTTAATAGTTTCTCCTTCGTATTTCCCATTTTCAAAAGTTTTATATATTATATAAATTTATGTTTCTTAACATAATTTTACTTCATTTTTAATTATTATGATCATTTAAGAACTTGTTTTCAAGCATTTTTGGCTTTTCGCAAGTATTCGAATGTTTTTGAACCATTCGGAACCATTCTGCACTCTTCGTAAACTTTTGGTCGTTTTCGGCATCGGTGTTTGCTCTCTTACAGGTCCGGGTTCAAGGATGCCGCCCCGGATTAATGTAACGTCATGGAAATTTCGATCGAAATTTTCATTAAAACACGGATTGAAAAATGTCGTGGAACGCTGCTTTGAGCGAAGACACTCGTCGTTCTCTTTAACTTCCGCGTTTGCTTTTACCTAGAAGAGCAGCCTGCCCGACAACACATTCTGCCTCGTTCCAGACCTATTCCTGCCAGATATGTGGAAAGTTTTTTCTAGGGCCGAGAACCCGAATCTCCACGAGAAGTCCCTCAAGTGAAAAAAAACCTAGGACAATCAGACCAGAGAGCCTACCCAAACCATTTCGATGAGAAATTTGGCCTGAGGATCCCGATGCCATAGTTTTGTTACGTGATATATTGACAGTCCATCCGTATCGAGGAAAATTCCGGCGTTTAGGTTCGGTTCAACTTTACGATGTTACGTCCGCAACCCTTCCTGACATGTTTCGCAACATTTTCGAACAGCAGACCATGGCTGTCAAATCCAACGTGTCGTTTTACCGATGAAGGTGGAGACCAGAGAACTAAGATATTACCATTCCAGCCATAACAATGTCCGTTTCTTTGACGTACTTATTTAATAGTTAATTAAGGTTGTGGCGTGGCTGGTGTCTTGACAGATTGCTTGACTGGTATCCTGGGTTTGGCATCCGATCTGGTATGCAGAAGTCTTTGGCGAGCTTAACTGTCTGGTCTGTTAAAATACTGGCCACGCTCTGGACAGTTGAGGTATACTTCTGGTTGTCGGGCTTGAAATATTCTTCGCCATATATGGCAGGAATGGGTCTAGGACGAAGCATCATATGTCATCTGATGGCGAAGATTGATTGATTGATTGATTGTTGTTTAACGCCGTAAGGACAGTATTGCAGCCATACCACGGCGAAAACTAATTAGAATACGATTGAATTAAAACAAATAGTGTATAAAATGGATTGACTATTTACAAATAAAAGACAGGAATAAACAGTAAAACAAGTATCACAATGACACTATCACAGGTAATGTTTTCAAAACAAAACAAACAATATCACAGATAAGCTATCACATATTCATAAAATGACATAATCATATACCAGAATTAGGTAAGGACCATACTCGAGAACATAGTCATAGACTATATTCTCGAATATAGTCCAACGTCCTTCAAATATTTTAAAATCTGGTCGCCAGCGACAATTGTAAATAGATATTTCAAATTATTGACTGTGTAGTACCGACTAATAATGTCGGATTTATCTACACAGTCAATTAAAAGATGTTTAATACTATGTCGACATTGGCAGGGAATACACTCAGGAGGTGGCTCATTCTCTAAAATAAAAGAATGGGTCGTCCGGGTGTGGCCAATGCGACATCTAGTTAAAACAACTTGGTCTCTACGGCTTTTGCCGAAGAAACAAACATTCTTGCCAACAGTTGGCTCTATCGAATGTAATTTATTGTCTGTAAGCAGATCCCACTGGGACTGCCACAGACGTAAAACATACTTGTATATTAAAGGTTTAAAATCAGAGTAAGGCACTGACATATTAGTTATGGGGTCTTCTAAAGCATCCTTCGCTATTCTATCTACGACTGTGTTTCCCTTAATACCAATATGACTTGGTACCCAGAGAAAAATGATTTCTTTGCCCATTTGGAAAAGTCTTTTATAAAATTCAATAATATGGGCAATTAAAGGTTTTTTTATATTTCTGACCTTCCATAGCCAATAAGCATGAAAGTGAATCTGAACAAATAAGAAATTTAAGTTTTTCAGATGTTCTTGCAAACTTTAAAGCAAGAATTATGGCTCTGGCTTCAGCAGTAAAAATGGAACTGGAGGATGGAAGACGGAGAGTTGCTGCTTGCTGTCCATAGACAGCAGCGGCAGTCACTTTGTCATCGTCCTTCGACCCATCAGTATAAATAGAGTCATGAAATTCAAACTTAGATTTTATTTCAGCAAAGTGTTGCTGAATAAGAATAGGGTTTGTTTCGGACTTTTTATGTTTTCTAAGGTCAAAAATAAACATAGGTTTGGGTACAAGCCAAGGTGGTGATTGAGGTATATTAATGGGGGCAATTTCATCAAGGTTGATGTTAGAACCCGAAATATGTGGTTTCATCCGGATACCAAACGGAGGAATTTTATTTTCATATTGTTCAAATATATTCTCATAGAGAAGATTGAAAACACAGTCGTAAGCAGGATTTGAAGGATATGCTTTTAGCTTGGTTAAATATTGTAAACCAAGTTTTATCCGACGATTATAAAGAGACGGTTCGTTCGCCTCTACATATAAACTCTCCACAGGAGACGTTCTGAACGCCCCCAAGGCCAAACGTAGGCCTTGGTGGTGAACAGTATCTAAAATTTGTATGTAGGATTTGCGAGCAGATCCATAAATAATAGAACCGTAGTCAAGTTTCGATCTCACTAAAGATCTATATAAATTTAACAAAATGCTTTTATCAGCGCCCCAGTCAGTGCTGGAAACAACTTTTAAAATGTCCAATGCCTTCAAGCATTTAGCTTTCAGCATTTTGATATGGGGTAGAAAGGTGAGTTTATTATCAAACAAAATTCCAAGGAATTTATTTTCTTCAACAACTTTAATGGGTGCATTATAGAGTTTTAGTTCAGGGTCTAAATGCAGTTTTCGTTTGTTACAAAAATGCATACAGACGATTTTTGAGTTTGAAAATTTAAAACCATTTTCTGTGGCCCACTTTTCAATTTTATTTAAAGACAACTGTAGTTGTCTTTCTTATTGTTCATATTTTTAGCCCTATAACATATCAAAAAGTCATCTACATAGAGGGAGCCCTCAACATTTTGTTTTAATGTTTTAGCTAAACTGTTTATTTTTATACTAAATAAAGTGACGGAGAGGATACTTCCCTGAGGAACACCCATCTCTTGTTCAAAAGGGTCAGACATGGTGGTGTTAACCTTTACCTTGAACTGTCTATCTGAAAGAAAATTTTCAATGAAGGTAGGTAACCTACCTTTCAACCCCATATCATTTAGGTCTTTTAAAATGCCATATTTCCAAGTGGTGTCGTATGCTTTTTCAAGGTCGAAAAAGACCGACACCACGTGGTTCACCCCTAGCAAACCCGTTGCGTATGAAAGACTCGAAGCGAACGAGATGATCTAACGTGCTTCTGCCCTGCCGGAATCCACACTGTATATTAGACAGTAGACCATTGGTCTCAAGGAACCAAACAAGGCGGTCGTTGATCATTCGTTCCATCGTCTTGCATACGCAACTTGTGAGGGCAATTGGCCGATAATTCGACGATTCAAAATGATCTTTACCGGGTTTTGGAATAGGAACAACTGTAGCAAGGTTCCACAAAGAGGGCAAATTACCAGTTTCCCAAATATTATTTAGTATATCCAAAAGTGTTTGTAATGATTTATCAGGAAGATGAGTCAGAAGTTTATAATGGATATCATCTGGGCCACATGCTGTGTCATGGGCCTTTGCCAGAGAAGTTTTGAGTTCATCCAAAGAGAAAGAGCGGTTGTAGTCTTCTGTGTTTTTAGATTTAAAGTTAAGTTTAGTTTTTTCAGTGCAATTTTTGATTTGTTGAAATTCCTGAGAGTAATTTTGAGAAGAGGAATGCTTAGAAAATGTTTCTGCAAGTTTATTCGATACGTCCCTTTCAGATGTTAGAAGGGTCTGGCCATCGTTCAGATGGTGGACATTGGTTTTTCGGTTTTTGCCATTAATTTTTTGTATGAAATTCCAAACTTTATTCATTGGTGTACGAGAATTTATTTTAGAGACGAAGTTTTGCCAAGAGGTTCGTCTCTTTTTTTTGAATGTTCGACGTGCTTTTGCACGGAATATACGGAAGTTACTTAAATTATCTAGGGTTGGATGCATATTGAATCGTCGTTCGGCCTTCTTTCTATTTTTCTTTGCCTCCTCACAATCATCATCAAACCATGGTTTGCTTGGTTGTTTAGGATTTGTCGAGGTTTTAGGAATGGTACTTTCAGCTATCGATACTAACTTTTCATTAAATTTAAGGACTGGATTAATAACAGAATCAAAAGTTGGCCTTGTCAAATTTCCAGCGAGCAACTCTCTCCGATGACGTGGGAAATAAATTTTCCAAAATAATGGGAAAGTGGTCGCTACCACACAAATCATCATGGACTCGCCATGAGAAATCTAGTAATAAAGAGGGGTCACAAATGGTTAAATCGATAGCAGAGTACGAACCATTCCCCGGATGGAGATAAGTATCCGATCCGTCATTGAAGATGCACAAACTTTCCTGATTTAAAAAATCTTCGATCTTTTTGCCTTTGTCGTTTTGTGAGTTACTGCCCCATATAGGATTATGAACATTGAAATCACCCATAAGAAGAAATGGGGCAGGTAACTGATCTGTTAAAGTTTTAAGTTTATTAATTTCCAGGTTTGTGTTAGGAGGAATATAAACAGAACATAGTGTAATAGTCTTATTAAGAGAAAGGCGAACTGCAACTGCCTGCAGATCGGTTTTTAAATTTATTTGACTATGATTAACGTTGTTTTTGATAAGGATTGAAGAGCCGCCTGCAGCCCTTTCATCCTGTTTAGTTCTTGTGCTGTAAAGAGAGTAATTTTTTATGTTTATATTATCGTTTTCCTTTAAGTGAGTTTCTTGGAGACAAAAGGCAACTGGTAGGAAAGCTTGGACAAGTAAAGATATTTCAATTAAATTAATTTTTAAACCCCGACAATTTCACTGAATTATATTGTTCATTTTAAGGGTGGACGGATGGGGAGTAGTTTTTCCTTAGTTGTTCAGTTGAACAACTTCTCCGCCTGCCGCCAGAAGCGCTGGCGTAACGAGAAGAATCCCCGGCAGGAACAGAAGAAACTCCCCAGATGGATTCGTCTGGTTCATTTGAAGTATCCATCTGCTCCGAGTCCTCGTCGACATCATTGTCGAACTCTAAACAGAGGTCTCTAAATCTATTGATTTTTGAATTTTTTTCTGCCTTTGAGAGGCGACCGGATGATGGTTTGTTTCTAACTTTTTCATTTGAAGACGATCGTGTAGTTTTTTGGGACGATGAGGAAGATTTTTGGTTTGAAGGTATTGAAGTTCTTTGTCTGGCAGTCGGTCTTTGTTGTTTACTGGTAGTGTCTGAGGTATTTAAAGAGCCAGAAGTTTGAGAAGAGTTTGATGTAGAAGACGGTTTAGATTGAGAAGTTTTATCTTTAGCTTGAGAAGGTTGAAGTAAGAGTGTTGGTAGTTCTGATCCATCAGGCCAAGTGAATTCAGTTTGTGTTGCAAAAGTTCTGGTTTGTGATGTTTTGACTTTATCAGCATAAGAGGTTTGAACAGAGTTATTCAAGACGGAGACCATTCGTTTCGCTTCTTGATAGCTTATTTTTTTTTCAGTTTTGGTTTTTTGAATTTCTAATTCCTTTTAAAAAGTTCACAATTTCTTGAATTAGCCAAATGATTCAGTCCACAGTTTGCACACTTTACTATACCGTCACATTCAAAACTTGAGTGGCCCTCTATAGAACATTTGACACATCTTTCAGTACCACGACATGAACTCCTACCGTGTCCAAATTTCTGGCATTTGAAACAACGAATAGGGTTAGGTGTGTATGTGTCAACTTTCATTCTATAGGGTCCTATGTAGATATGTTCAGGTACAGTAGTGAGGTTGAATGTAATGAGGTATGTATTCAGTTTGACAATTTTTCCTTCGGATTTTTTTGTAAATCTTTTAACTTTTGAAACATGCTGAGATTCCAATTCTTCCTGAATTTCTTCTTCAGACAACTCGTACAAATCACGGTCTCTGTCTCGAATAACTCCCATGGAAGAATTGAGTGTTCGGTGTGGGGTTACCGAGATCTCAACATCAGAAATACAAGTTAAAGAAAGGAGATTTTTTGCCTGTTGTGGTCTAATACACTCTATAAGCAGACTTCCACTTCTCATTTTGGAGACTTTTTTAACTTGTCCAGCGCAGCTTTGAATTTTTTCTGTAGTAAAAAAGGAGAAAGTTTAGTCAAAGGTCTGTCAGAATTTTTACTTGTCAAAACTAAAAATGTAGGGAATTTGTCAGAAGTTGTGTTTTGTAATTTTGAAATTCGTTCCCCATCGTCACTATGATCACATTTCCGTTTAGATGGTGTTGGTTTTTGGTTGTTTTCTGAATTCTTCATGATGATTTAGTATGTTTCACTGCCCTTGCTCCCCGCCCACCTCGGAGCAGCACCACAACGATGTATGCTTGCCACATATGCGACAAGCACTAGGGCTACAGGAGACCGGGGCAATCCAGCCAATTTTGGAGCTTGTTGTTTAAATATAAGACATTGCGAAACCAAAAACTGTGACCAAGACATTTTAAACAGTTGATTCAAGTGAGAGGTATAATTTAAATTTGAATATTAAGAAAATAATAAAACAAAAATAATGGCAATAAATAAAGATCCAATTCAAAAGTAAAGAAATTTTGAGCTTGTTAAAGTTTGTGACCCATTAGCCAACACCAATCCCGCCAAACAGCAATTTGGAATTCGATTAATCAATTTGGGGAGAAAAAAATATAAATATGTGTTACAAAAAGGGATTGATGTGACCAGCCGATTGACCGAATCGGGTCCATCCGGCCTCCCGTCTAGGTAAAGATTGTGCCCCAGATGGTGATCGGAACCGTTTTTCCGGCCATCCAGGAACACTCCCTATTACCGACACGGGTTTGCGACACACGGCAAACATGTCGCCTCTTTAGGGGCCTCTTACGCCAAGCCGAGGAGCTGTGGGCCTATTCTATTGTGTCCCCGGGACCCACACGGGGGTGATGGCGAAGAAGCCTCCTCTTCTTGGCAAAAGCTTTACCGTAGTTCTCGCAAGAGCACATGGTCCTCACATTTTCAAAGACGAAGTGAGAGGTTGTGCACTGTATATATATGTATAGCCAGAACGCGGATCTAAAAGAACACCGGGTGTCTTCGCCGCGTTTCCGATATGTTTCAATCGTTTAATACTGAAATTGCAATCGAAATTTTCCATGACATCATTACGACCAAACGTTTAAGGAGAGTGTAAATGGTTCCGAACGGTTCCAAAACGTCCAAATATCCAGAAAATCCTTGAAAACAAGTTTTTAATTGCACAGAATAATTAAAAATAATGGGAAAATGGTGCAATCCACTTCCGGTTGCGCATGCGTGGAAACCAATTTTGGTACATCCGGATCCGGTCACGTGATCTCTGCTTCCCGGGACATAACCTCCTTAATGTCATTTCTAGTGACGTCATATCCGGTACCTCCACAAATGCTAACTGAACTGTGCAATATTATAGAAACCTTTCTAAATCAATTGTTCACGTTGTGGAATTTCTTCTCAAAAATTGAATTCCCCCAACTTTTATTATACATACAATGTTTTGTGTTGCATGTCACATTATTTTGGTACTGGTCATCATAAAGCTACCCGGGGTATGGGTTGGATATTATATGTAATCCTTTTAAACTCATTAAACACAACCCGTCCTATTGAGCCTTAATTTGACCCACTTCTTGTTGTTAATATGATGATCAATATATATACATGATATTTTTTTGCAGTTGTAGATCAACAACAAAAGGATTCCAATCCGTATTTTTATGTGGAGCTATCTTCTACTACCACGTTGAATGTTTACTCTATTGTGAAATTCAACGAAGAACGTGTAGATGAGGGAAATAATTTTAATCCCGGAGATGGAATATTTGTGGCTCCATTGTCAGGATTATATCTGTTTTCCTGGACAATTCAGCTGCAAAATTCAAAGGTTATTCACACGGAACTCAGAGTAGATAATGTCGTTAAAGGAAGAGAAGAGACAAGCTCACCACATGGAACATACGCTACTACAAGGTTGGTGCTTTGTGAGGTACAGAAAGGGAATCATGTTTGGATCCAGACGGGAGGACATTACAGTGAAAACGTTTTGAATAGCTATCACAATGCAAAAAGTACTTTTTTGGGAATATTGATCCACAGAAAATGATTGTTGTAGCAAGAAAAGACATTTTAATTGTCTTGACGCTTGACGGCTAATATATATGCCTATCTACAAATTTTGAGTATTTCCAACATTTTTTTTCAATTTTGTAATGTTTATGATTTATGAAAAAACCCATTATCAATAAATATCATGCATGTATAATAACAAATTTAAATAATAGTACACTGAATAACGATTTGTCAATTGTTACCGATCGAGGCCGAAAATGCTGGAAAACAAAATAAAACCATAAAACCAAAAAACTTCTAACGATCGAAATAGGTCAACATCACTTCAAGAGTGTTGATACTTACAGGGCGGTTAATATGACAAGCAGAGGAGAAAATCTGTTGTATGCAGACGTCGATACTGCCCGAATTAATTGGAAAAGACCTTATAATGACTTCTAAATGAGGAACAGCCATAAAAGCGCTATTCACTTTCCTTTTGTATTTTGTACCCCTGACAGCATATCTGTTTTTAAATATATCATTAACAAAAGAACAAGGAAAGATGGCATTAACGCGAACATTTTGCACGCTGTGAGCTGAAGGTCAAGTCACACAGATTTCTATTTCATAACAAAGAAATTACACTTTATGTCCACTTTTAAGATAAAATTAAATTCTAATTAGAACAACATTAAAAATACTCAAAACATGAAAATGGAAAATTTCAAATTCAGTAGTCACTTCCATAATTTATATAATATATTCTTTGATATCAGTTTTAATGCATCGACCATCTCTACTAAACGGAGAACTGTACACGAACGATTAACATAACCTTACATGTATGTATGGAGACAAAAGTACAGATATAAGTTTAAATATGAATATTTCAAGTAACAACTAAACATTCTGAAGCGTATGTTTTACGTCATGTTTTAAATTTATAAAAGCATCAGTTAATCAAACACTAGGTGTTCCCTATGAGTGGATACCAACGATTCTGGGCAGTTTGTATGTTTATCATTTATCTCTATTTCATAAATGTATGCGAATCATATATTCATAGCAGTAGATTCTTATCCTGCCAAAACACTTACGTTCCACAAGATGCTTACCTTGCCAACACACCAATTAACCCACAAAACAGCTACCTTGCCGACACCCATATTCTCCCACAAGATTCTAAATCTGCCGACATATCTTTTTCTCCCACAAGATGTTTAATTTGTCAACACACCTATTCTTCCACAAGATGCTTAACTTGTCGACACATCTATTCTCCCACAAGATGCCTAACCTGTCGACACACCTATTCTACCACAAGATGTTTAACTTGTCGATACACCTATGCTCGTACAACATGCTTACCCTGTCGACACACCTATTCTGCTACAAGATTCTTGACCTTTCGACACACATATTCTCTAACAAGATGCTTAACCTGTCGATACACCTATTCTTCCACAGGATGATTAACCTGTCGATACACCAGCTATCCCCACAAGATGCTTAACCTCCCGACACACCTATTCCTTTACAAGATTCCTGACCCTTCGACACCCCTATTCTCCCACAAGATGTTTAACATGTCGACACATCCATTCTTCCATAAAAAAAACTTACCCTGTCGACACATCAAAATTCCCATACGATGTTTACCCTGCCGACAAACCTATTCCCCATCGGATGTTTCACCTGGCGACACATATATTCTTCCACGAGATTTTTATCCTGTCGACACATCTATTCTCAAACAAGACATACCGACACACCTGTTCCACAAAAAGATGTTTTTCTTAAGAGAACCAGCTTCAGAGTCAGGGTTATATTAATTCTGTATCAATTGCATGATTTGAATGATAAGTACGATGTTTCTGTCTAAAATTTAGAACTATAATAACTTCAATTAAATTTCTTGTCTTATTCGAATAGATATCTCATTTCAGAACTCGACTTCTTCCCGGTTTTTTACATCTGAAATGTATAAGAATGTTGCATTTAAAGAGCAGATTATGTTTACTCTTTCGGTGTATCTTGTATTGTACCGTCTACGTTTCTTTCTGTTATATCTATTGTCGTTCTTCCCTGTATTAGTGTATCTTGTTTCTGGATTTTGGTCTTATGATCTACATGTTCATTGTCCAATTTGTGGAGTACGTGTGCATTTTAAAGATTTTTTCTTAAAGAATTCCTAGACATTAATAGATGCAAGGTATTTTAAATACTGTACGTTTGTAAAATTACAGGAAGGATTTGGTAGTCATAAACAAGTTAATCGCGGCATTACAATTTTCTGCGATTTTTCATTGTGGCGAAAATAGCGAAAATTTGACACAAGCAATAAACCCAATGTACGGCGTCTCAAGCCCAATATTTTTAGTTGTGGGCTTTTGTCTACTTTCCGTTATATATGTTCATTATGTGGGAATATGTGATTATTTGGATTTGCGGTTAGTTTTGAAAGTTTAAATTTTATTCAGAGCTGTTTAGAGCTCGACTTGTGGCGCTGGCTGTTGCTCCTTTTCTGAAAAGAAAAAAAAAACACTTTGCATTTCCTAGATATTGTAAATTGTTTTCAGATTTTCAATCCTTGCGACGTTATCTCATTGGTGTCAACCCTATATACTTATATTTTAAGATGTGTCATATTTACTTTCTTAATGACAGTGTTGTGTACAAGTTTTGCTTTTAAGGATCACGCGTTTGAAGATTTGCATAACTTTAAGAAAAAGGGTTTATATGAATGATGTCAATGGCAAAAAGCTGTACAGAATATGTAATATTCAGAACGTTTGCGACAAAATCAAACTACAAGTAGATTACACCGAAACTGATATTTAATAGCTTGACTTTTTACAACTCTTTGATTATCATTACATACATGTGTATGAAGTGACACTAAGTGCTTGAATAGAGCCATTTTACATGAACAGGAAGTAGATACAATTTTAAGAGTGAGGGAGGCTCAGTTAGGTCTGCTTTTGCACATCTGGTTTGGAGTTTCATGTTAAACTGGCATTAAAACTTTTCACTTTCAGAATGGAAGTCAATGATAAAATTCAAAGATTCTGCATTGCTGTCACGTCAAAGTATTGTATTTTAAACGTTGTGATTTGATGGGGTGCAAATATCTGTTTATTTTCTGCGCTAATTCCGGTAAGGGTGTCTGTATCTGAAACCCTTCAACAGATAGATAAACTGCTCTTTTTGACATCCAAACCGGCTAAATACTTGGCTTAACTTATAAAAAGTTCTCAATTTAGGTAAAAATGGTACATTTTTTTGTTGCCTTTGAAACATGCATTGCATCGTGCGTCTTTATCCGAAGCCTAGGAAAGTATGAATTTAGAAGACCAACCTATTTTACTTTCTTAACTTAAGCGATACTGCTTAATTCTGTTTTGCGGACAGTAAATCTCCGAGAGTATTATACGCTTCGACAAATACACATTTTTTACTTACAGTGAAATTATTATTTGATACAACATTGGAACGCTATTCTATCGTGAAATTCGACGAACAATGTGTAGATGAAGGAAACAACTTTAATATTGAAGATGAAATATTTGTAGCTCCAGTGTGACGATTACATCTGTTTTTCTTGACAATTAAACTGCAAGATTCAAAGGCTATTCACACAAAACTTAGAGTAGATAATGTCATAAAAGGATGAGAAGATACAAGCTCACCATCTTGATCTTACGCTACCACTCGATTGGTACTTTGCGAGTTAAGGAATGAGAATCATGTTTGGATACAGACCGAAGGACCATATGGTGGACATTTTTTTCGGATGACAGTACGGTGGAAGCGTTTTAGAAAACTACAACGGTAAAAAGAAGTTCTATTTTTGAAATATTGATAAGAAGGTAATGAATGCTGTGGTAGGAAAAGACATTTAAAAAAATGTTTTAATGGCTAATGTATACTTTCGTATATAATTTTTGGTGCATCGAAATTACATACTTACAAAATTTCTACATTTCTAAAGTTTAATTTTATGATATAAATACATTGTAAATATCATAGATATATAATAGCAAATTTTATTCAACGCAATTACATCGAATTACGACTTAATTATGATCAAACAAAATATCACGGCAATAAACTACACCATACATGCTGCACTACTGATATTCGTTAGAAAGTTTCGCATGTGCTAAACCATCCATATTTATCGGCAAAGACCTCGCAGTGACTTTCCAAATGAGGACCAACAATAAAATCATTATTCACTATGTACCTGCAGCATATATATCATGTATATGACAGTTTTGTGCACATTGACTGCATATTTGTTGTTAGTAATATTTTATATTGCTGCCATTAAGAAATGTGCCGATTATGTGGAAATGTACTACGCTTCGAGCTAAGTTCAGGGAGCAGAATTTGAAAATCCGTACACTATTTTATTAGACCAATTACAGAAATGTTAATTTAAGTGTGGTATTGATCTTAATATTTATGAGATCTTATATAAAACTAAAAATTTTAAAAGTTAGGAAGATGTAATGTGTATCCAAATTTGCCCCCAAAGTTCCTAAGAATTGTATACATGTCCGTCTTAATGAGGACGTTACCTCCTCGACTAGTTGTCCGAAATGATTCCAACTGGGCAAACTTTGTCCACGTTTCTAACGGAACGTAGATTTTCAACAAAACGATCACCGGGCAATTGTCTATAGCTTTTCCCAAAGTAGACCTTGTAACAGCAGTTAAATATTTTGTGTTGGGAAGACATTGTTAGGACCACTGACGTCACCCGTCTTAGCAGCAAATTGAAAATTTAAACTCCGGGAGATATAACTCCAAGGGAACTAGAAGCTATGCCAGACCATGCAAGGTGTTACAGATGATTTTTATTGTTGAGACGATTAAAATCAAAAGTCCAGGGAAGAGCCCTACCCTTCCAAATATGTATTACGTATGTACACGAAGAGTCTAACTTTTCGATAGAAAAAATAGTCGTAAGATGTTATAAGAGATAGAATTTTAGAATGTAAGATAAAGATGATTTTATAAACAGTATCATTGTATCTTATTCTGTTACCGTTTATTTATCTATTTGTCGACTATAAAGGATTATATTTAACACGCATATCATTTTTCATCTTGAGAGTACTTGATAAGAAACACTTCGGCAAAACTTAAGCCTTGACTCATCCCTTTTTAAACGGATAACTTTAAAATTCACGATGAAGGTAGGAATGGTCATGAAATGGATGAATAGCATACTTTTCATTCAAATGGTACTCGCAAGATCTGTAAGAAACGATACTACAGTTGATACATTGGAGCAAACAGTTGAAAGTTTGGAGACAAGGGTAAGAAATCTTACCCGTGCTTTTGAACAGCTAGCACACGGTGAGTTGTTTTTTTATATTAAGGGAAGACATGCATCATCGCCACTATGTCTTTATATTTAAGTTGGCAACAGCTAGCCTTTATACTTCAAAACCTGAAACTGTATTAGTAAGTACATGAAAACATTTTTCTTATTGTTTCCAGTGTAAATATTCATAATTATTCTAAAAATCTTAAATCATCATTAAATTGATGAAAAATGGTTATCAAATATTGCCAAGTTCCTTGCATCTGTGATCAAAATTTGAAGTTGCTAAAAGGACTGATACAAGACTCAATTGAAAGACATTTCCTTAGGCTACTCTACATGATTACCTTGTGAAAGTCAGATGTTGTTCTGGAGTTAAGTCGCCAAAGCAATTTCGAGTAAATTAAAAAAAAAAATGTCGACTTCGATAGGCTCAATATATCTTATTAAAACATGAAACATACTTTGTTCAGATAAATATTTTCAATGGTCAACTGCTAATCAATGCAAAACATATAGCTTCAACTTCTATTTTGTGTTTAAAGAAGTTAAATGAAGTTTAACTCTGACTTAATGAAAAACGTCAAGTAAAAAGCCTGCTGACCAGCAAATGTTGTTTTCAAACTTAAATTTCTTTATCGACTGATCTCGAAAAATGTAAGGAAAATGTTTTACATCTACAGAACATTTTTGCACTTGGAGAAAAAGATATTGTATTTTCAACAATACTGTCACCAGTTTGTGATTACATTCACCGCTTGCGCGTAAATAATATCTATATGAAAACCTTCAAGAGGTAGATAGTTTAAACATTTTATTGTCTAATAACAATTTGGATTGGATACAAGTTATAACAACTTACATAAATCCTCTCCATACAATATATATATACAATGTAAAGACGGACAGCAAGTACACAAAATAATATAGTAAATAAATATAAAGCATACAGAAGTATTGTAATAAATGTAAAAACATGGACATATTAGGTTTGGGGGTGGGGTGTGGGGAGGGTGAGTATATCTATATAAAAAAGTTCTTATTTGATGATCCATGTTATAATTCTATAAAACGTTTTGTTTGGTGTATAAATCTATGAACATTTTCAAAAATATTTTTATTCACTTCGTTACTCAACATATCTGATCCAAATAATATATATTCTATTGTATGGTTTGGTTGAATATTATTAATTAATTGAGCTCGGGGATGTGTATATAGGGGACATTCTAGAACAAAATGTATAGCATCCTCCAACGGGCATCCACAGATGCAGCTAGGGTCATTAACCAAATTAACTCTAAGGCCTAAAAAAATATAGTTGTGTTTAGGGTAACCCGACCCTACCTAATTTTTAGTGTCTACCCTAAATTTTTTATAACCTTTCTTCAACAAGCACTGTTAAAATCAAGGTGACTCCAGTATACAACCTAACTAAAAAAATTAATGTAAAAAAAAATTTCCCTACCTACCCTACCTAACTTTTTTCAGTGTGTTACCCTAAACACATGTATTTTTTTTATTTGGCCTAAATAAATCAGCTTTAAGTGGATTTTGCAACAATGACGAAGTCTAGTATGTAAAATATTTATTTTTCTAGGTCCAATGAGGTAGATACTTGGCTAACCTTATAATTAAGGATCATAGTTTAGGTTCTGAACAAAACTAGTTAAAAATAGTAATTTCGTATCGCATCTATTTGAAGTAAGACAGATACAAACTTCTAGCGATTTTTTTATGCTTGTATTCGCTCACCTATTTCACATATTTAGCAACACTGAGGCAATACCGCTTAAGCCTGCATGGCGGACAGTAAATACAGAAAATTTGAATTGATTACATTTCAGTATGGAAGATTGATTGATTAATTGTTTGCTTAACGTCTAGTGTCAAATATTTCATGTTTCTTCAGGACGAGAACCAGTTTAGCAATTCGCATACACAACTTTCCCGGTCTTGACCAGTAATCACGTGACCAAACCACTCGTTATCGTAGTGACAATAATTTAGCATTGAAGTAATGGGAAAGTTGGAATTAACGTCAATTTGTGTATTAAATATTGTTTTTTTAAATAAAGTTGGACCTAGTTTGATAAACTTTATTTATTTGTGCTTTGTTTGGTATATTTTTTATCTGTTTAAATTAATCGGAAGTCTCTTCCAATTTTATTTTAATGCAAGGCCTAATTTCTCGATCATTTGCCAAAGACGACAATGTAATATTACGATAAAACTACTGACCCTGCCCTGTTCTACGCAAAATATTTCACTTGTTGCAATGTTTAAAAAATAGTTGGACCTAGTTCCAATATCTATATCCATAGTTCTTAAAATTTATTGTTTCTCTGACAGTTTTGATGTTGAAGAAATTACTTCCAATTTGATTTGAAAATCGTCAATTTTCAGTGTTCAATATATTTTTCCAAGATGGCGAAAATAAGGACTTATTTTCAAAAAATAATTTCATATCATCCAACCCCATAAAATAAAGTTAATATATGATAAAATATCATCATGAAGACCAATTATTTGTGTCCCATTTTTCTTGCTTCCAATTAAGGTTGAAATATGTTATTTTTTTACGATTGTTGTGAAATTATTAAAGATGGCGCCCACCCCAATCAGCTTCTACCTTAATTGTCATAACAAAGTAAATATCGTTCATACGAGTAAATAGAATTAATTATATAATATGTCAAATGTTTACAATATATAAATACAAAAAAAAAGGAATTATTAATTTAAAATAAATTAAAATGTTACTTATCTGACATTTGAAATTATATTTCATCTCTGCATTCTTTGTGTCCCCCCCCTTACACACACACACCTTTATTAAAATGCTGCATTAACTATAAAAAATGTAGCGTTAAAATGAAATCTCGCTGTTTTTGGTCAGCAACGGTTTACCTGTATACATACAATGTACCTTTGTACCTTAATCCAATGGGCTTAATTAAGGGTTGGAACAATAAGCATCCGGACAGTCAGGGACAATATACATGTGAAATCGTAAATTAGTTATAATTACCTGAAAAACACAGCATGTTAATCGCCGAGAACAAATTTGTTTACATGTAATTAAAATTACTCAGATAAAAACAAATCAGGGGCTTAAAAAAAGGAAAAAAACTCGCACCATAACACTTTATTACGTGTTATTATGTACTTTTGCCAGTTTGTATAATTGGTGATAAATTTCGTATTATAAGTGAAGACGATGGGTGCGTGCTATAATCAATACAGAGTTATCGAAGTACGATAAATGCCTGGTATGAACGGGACCAGTACAAGATAATTGGGTAACCAGTCAATAAGTCTAAACAGAGTTACCTAACCTAATTATGACAGATATAGTTGCGCTTGATCATCAAACAAATCAAATGGGGGTGGGACAGGACACAGAGGGGTACCAATTTTGACTGCCACTGTAAAACGAGGATGGTTGGGTAAGGTTGGATAATTTAGCCTTCTGTGCAGCGAGTGTGGCATTCTACAAACACGTTACCCACTATAGTCCGCGGTCAGGTTTTCCGTATATGACCACACAACCCCCAAACGAGAGGGTCTTCCCTATCCGGCACCTGTGGACACGTTAGACAGCTCCCGTGATCCTTCACAGGTGCCTAGCAGTATGGGAGAAGGGACATTGTTGCTTAACACTACATACTTACATATACGTGGCAAAAGAAAGGGAAAAGCAAAAAAACAGCCCCTTCATTGCTGTTCTTCATTTTAAAAGTCACAATGAGATCTGCACTATGGAAAAGAAATTATATAAGAACGACAGAAAAAGTCGACCTTACCTTTATTTTGACTACCCTGTCTAAATGTAGGCTATCTTATTTGTTTATCAAACTCCTCCTAAAGTTTCCATGTTGTGGAACTTAGTCATTTTTTGCAACAAATGTGAATGGACGGTTCCAATTTTATGTAATCAACTCCTCCTACAGCTTTTAAACTAGATCTTTGAAACTTTGCAGAATATTTATGGACCTCTTGAGGATGCGCATGAAGGAGCTTGATGTCAGTAAAGAGTGTTTTCCATATTTTTCATATTGTGGAACTATGTCATATTTTGCAACAAATGTGAATGGAGGGTATAATCAAATCTTACAGCTTTTAAACTAGTAGCATATAAATATGCACAGTTCAGTTATCAGTTGTAAAGATGCTGTGGAGGTGCCGGATATGACGCCACGACGTGACAGGATTCGATGTACCCGAAAGTGGTGGGTTTTCGCGCCATTTTCCATGTTTTGCTTACGGAAGTGTTCTGACCCGGAGGTTTGTTCTGCGGTAAGCGTGATCGGAACCGGAAAGGGTTCGTATGCACACTGAGGTGATGGATTTTCGTTCCATTTCCCATGTTTTGTTTACGGAAGTGACGTAAGTCACGTGTATGGTCCCAGAAGTATGTTCTGTACAAGTGTGACGGGAACCGGAAGTCCAAGGGAAGATAATTATTCCGGGCAATTTTGGCTGTTTTAATTGTTTCTTCTTCGTATTTCCCCTTTTCAAAAGTTTTATATATTATATAAATTTATGTTTCTTAACATAATTTTACTTCATTTTTAATTATTATGAGCATTTAAGAACTTGTTTTCAAGCATTTTTGGCTTTTCGCAAGTATTCGAATGTTTTTGAACCATTCGGAATCATTCTGCACTCTTCGTAAACGTTTGGTCGTTTTCGGCATCGGAGTTTGCTCTCTTACAGGTCCGGGTTCAAGGATGCCGCCATGTTGGATTAATGTAACGTCATGGAAATTTCGATCGAAATTTTCATTAAAACACGGATTGAAAAATGTCGTGGAATACTGCTTTGAGCGAAGACACTCGTCGTTCTCTTTAACTTCCGCGTTTGCTTTTACCTAGAAGAGCAGCCTGCTTCGTCACCCGACAACACATTCTGCCTCGTTCCAGACCTATTCCTGCCAGATATGTGGAAAGTTTTTTCTAGGGCCGAGAACCCGAATCTCCACGAGAAGTCCCTCAAGTGAAAAAAAGACCCAGGACAATCAGACCAGAGAGCCTACCCAAACCATTTCAATGAGAAATTTGGCCTGAGGATCCCGATGCCATAGTTTTGTTACGTGATATATTGACAGTCCATCCGTATCGAGGAAAATTCCGGCGTTTAGGTTCGGTTCAACTTTACGGTGCTACGTCCGCAACCCTTCCTGACATGTTTCGCAACATTTGCGAACTGCAGACCATGGCTGTCAAATTCAACGTGTCGTTTTTATTTATACCGATGAACGTGGAGACCAGAGAACTAAGATATTACCATTCCAGCCATAACAACGTCCGTTTCTTTGACGTACTTATTTAATAGTTAATTAAGGTTGTGGCGTGGCTGGTCTCTTGACAGATTGCTTGACTGGTATCCTGGGTTTGGCATCCGATCTGGTATGCAGAAGTCTTTGGCGAGCTGAACTGTCTGGTCTGTTAAAATACTAACCACGCTCTGGACAGTTGGGGTATACTTCTGGTTGTCGGACTTGAAATATTCTTCGCCATATATGGCAGGAATGGGTCTGGGACGAAGCATCATATGTCTTCTGATGGCGAAGAAGCCTCCTCTTCTTTGCAAAAGCTTTACCGTAGTTCTCGCAAGAGAACATGGTCCTCACAATTGCACAGAATAATTAAAAATAATGGGAAAATGGTGCAAACCACTTCCGGTTGCGCATGCGTGGAAACCAATTTTGGTACATCCGGATCCGGTCACGTGACCTCTGCTTCCCGGGACATTACCTCCTTAATGTCATTTCTAGTGACGTCATATCCGGTACCACCACAAATGCTAACTGAACTGTGCAATATTAGAAACCTTTCTTAATCAATTGTTCACGTTGTGGAATTTCTTAACAAAAATTGAATTCCCCCAACTTTTATTATACATACAATGTTTTGTGTTGCATGTCACATTATTTTGGTACTGGTCATCATAAAGCTACCCGGGGTATGGGTTGGATATTATATGTAATCCTTTTAAACTCATTAAACACAACCCGTCCTATTGAGCCTTAATTTGACCCACTTATTGTTGTTAATATGATGATCAATATATATACATGATATTTTTTTTGCAGTTGTAGATCAACAACAAAAGGATTCGAATCCGTATTTTTATGTGGAGCTATCTTCTACTACAACGTTGAATGTTTACTCTATTGTGAAATTCAACGAAGAACGTATAGATGAGGGAAATAATTTTAATCCCGGAGATGGAATATTTGTGGCTCCATTGTCAGGATTATATCTGTTTTCCTGGACAATTCAGCTGCAAAATTCAAAGGTTATTCACACGGAACTCAGAGTAGATAATGTCGTTAAAGGAAGAGAAGATACAAGCTCACCACACGGAACATACGCTACTACAAGGTTGGTGCTTTGTGAGGTACAGAAAGGGAATCATGTTTGGATCCAGACGGGAGGACATTACAGTGAAAACGTTTTGTATAGATATAACGGTGCAAAAAGTACTTTTTTGGGAATATTGATCCACAGAAAATGATTGTTGTAGCAGGAAATTTTAATTGTCTTCACGGCTAATATATGCCTATCTACAAAATTTGAGTATTTCCAACATTTTTTTTCAATTTTGTAATATTTATGATTTATGAAAAAAAACATTATCAATAAATATCATGCATGTATAATAACAAATTTAAATAATAGTACACTGAATAACGATTTGTCAATTGTTACCGATCGAGGCCGAAAATGCTAGAAAACAAAATAAAATCATAAAACCAAAAAACCTTCTAACGATCGAAATAGGTCAACATCGCTTCAAGAGTGTTGATACTTACAGGGCGGTTAATATGACAAGCAGAGGAGAAAATCTGCTGTATGCAGACGTCGATAGGTGTTCTAATGCGCGAATTTATTGAAAAAGACCTTAAAATTACTTCTAAATGAGGAACAGCAATAAAAGCGCTGTTCACTTTCCTTTTGTATTTTGTACCCCTGACAGCACGTCTGTTTTTAAATAGCTATTCTATACCACTCGCCAACATGGAAAGATGGCATTAACGCAAACATTTTGCAGGCTGTGAGCTGAAGGTCATGTCATGCAGATTTTGAAAAACTGTATTCTATGTCATCAGAGCAATAACAAAAAAATTACACTTTATGTCCATTTTTAAGATAAAATCAAATTCTAATTAGAACAATATTAAAAATACTCAAAACATGAAACTGGAAATTTTTTTTTTAATTCCCATTTCAAATTCAGTAGTCACTTCCATAATTTATATAACAGATTCTTTGATATGAGTTTTAATGCATCGACCATCTCTACTAAACGGAGAACTGTACACGAACGATTAACATAACCTTACATGTATGTATGGAGTACAGACATTAGTTTAAATATGTAAATTTCAAGTAACAACTAAACATTCTGAAGCGTATGTTTTACTTCATGTTTTAAATTTATAAAAGCAAATTCATCATTTCCTTGATTTTATCTTATATAAAGTTTCAGTTAATCAAACATTAGGTGTTCCCTTTGAGTGGATACCAACGATTCTGGGCAGTTTGTATGTTTATCATTTATCCCTATTTCATAAATGTATGCTAATCATATATTCATAGTAGTAGATTCTTATCCTGCCAAAACACTTACGTTCCACAAGATGCTTACCTTGCCAACACACCAATTATCCCACAAAACAGTTACCCTGCCGACACGCTTATTCTCCCACAGGATTCTAAATCCTGCCGACATACCTTTCTCTCCGACAAGATGTTTACTTTGTTGACACACCTATTCTTCCACAAGATGCTTAACTTGTCGACACACCTATTCTTCCACAAGATGTTTAACCTGTCGACACACCTATTCTCCCACCAAATGTTTAACTTGTCGATACACCTATTCTAGTACAAGATGCTTACCCTGTCGACACACCTATTCTGCTACAAGATGCTTAACCTGTCGATACACCTATTCTTCCACAGGATGATTAACCTGTCGATACACCTATTCTCCCCACAAGATGCTTAACCTATCGACACACCTATTGCTCTACAAGATTCATGACCTTTTCGACACGCCTATTCTTCCGCAAGATTTTAACCTGTCGACACATCCATTCTTCCATAAAAAACTTACCCTGTCGACACATCAAAATTCCCATACGATGCTTACCTTGCCGACAAACCTATTCCCCAACGGATGTTTCACCTGTCGACACACATATTCACTCAATTGCTTGATTTGAATGATAAGTACGATGTTTCTGTCTAAAATTTAGAACTATAATATCTCAATTAAATTTCTTGTCTTATTCGAATAGATATCTCATTTCAGAACTCGACTTCTTCCCGGTTGTTTACATCTGAAATGTATAAGAATGTTGCATTTAAAGAGCAGATTATGTTTACGCTTCCGGTGTATCTTGTATTGTACCGTCTACAACATCTTGTTTCTGGATTTTGGTCTTATGATCTACATGTTCGTTGTCCAATTTGTGGAGTACATGTGCATTTAAAAGATTTTTTCTTAAAGAATTCCTAGATATTAATAGATGCAAGGTATTTTAAATACTGTACGTTTGTAAAATTACAGGAAGGATTTGGTAGTCATAATCACGTTAATCGCCGAATTTTCTGCGATTTTTCATTGTGGCGAAAATAGCGAAAATTTGACACACGCAATAAACCCAATGTACGGCGTCTCAAGCCCAATATTTTTAGTAGTTGGCTTTCGTCTACTTTCCGTTATATATGTTTATTATGTGGGAATATGTGATTATTTGGATTTGCGGTTAGTTTTGAAAGTTTAAATTTTATTCAGAGCTGTTTAGAGCTCGACTCGTGGCGCGGGCTGTTGCTCATTTTTTTGAAAATAAAAAAAAAACACTTTGCATTTCCTAGATGTTGTAAATTGTTTTCAGATTTTCAATCCTTGCAATGTTATCTCATTGGTGTTAACCCTATATCCTTATATTTCAAAATATGTCATATTTACTTTCTTAATGACAATGTTGTTTACAAGTTATGCCTTTAAGGATCACGCGTTTGAAGATTTGCATAACTTTGAGAAAAAAGGGTTTATATGAATGATGTCAATGGCAAAAAGCTGTACAAAATATGTAATATTCAGAACGTTTGCGACAAAATCAAACTACAAGTAGATTACACCGAAACTGATATTTAATAGCTTGACTTTTTACAACTCTTTGATTATCATTACATACTTGTGTATGAAGTGACACTAAGTGCTTGAATAGAGTCATTTTACATGAACAGAGAAGTAGATATAATTTTAAGAGTGAGGGAGGCTCAGTTAGGTTTGCTTTTGCACATCTGGTTTGTTAGATAATATTTCTTATAGATATTCTTCATGAGCAATGACACAAAAATCACAAAGATTTCATCATATTAACCACAACGTTATCTTCGCGGAATGAGTATCAGATCTCGGTCAGCTTTATTGGTCCTCTATATATCATTTATAGAAACACATAAGATCTTGACTCATTAAAAAATAATTTGAAGCATGCACCCACTTAATAGCATCATTTTATAAGTGCCTTATATGGCAAGCCGTTTTACTATTTATTCTAACTTCAAGATATCTAATAAACTTTATAAGTTATCAAATATAGTTTATAAGATGTCGTATATAGTTTATAAGATATCTCATATTATTTATAAGATATCTCAAAAAGCTACAACTTTAACACATATATACTAATGGTTGTTTTAAATGTGTAGTAAATCACGCCCTAGGACTGTTCTCAGTGGTTTTTATCCACATTTGTTTATATATGTCGTAATCCACGCCCTAGGACTGTTCTCAGTCTGGTCTTTTCCACATTTGTTTATATATGTCGTAATCCACGCCCTAGGACTGTTCTCAGTCTGGTCTTTTTCACGTTTGTTTATATATGTCGTAATCCACGCCCTAGGACTGTTCTCAGTCTGGTCTTTTTCACGTTTGTTTATATATGTCGTAATCCACGCCCTAGGACTGTTCTCAGTCTGGTCTTTTTCACGTTTGTTTATATATGTCGTAATCCACGCCCTAGGACTGTTCTCAGTCTGGTCTTTTCCACATTTGTTTATATATGTCGTAATCCACGCCCTAGGACTGTTCTCAGTCTGGTCTTTTTCACGTTTGTTTATATATGTCGTAATCCACGCCCTAGGACTGTTCTCAGTCTGGTCTTTTTCACGTTTGTTTATATATGTCGTAATCCACGCCCTAGGACTGTTCTCAGTCTGGTTTTTTCCACATTTGTTTATATATGTCGTAATCCACGCCCTAGGACTGTTCTCAGTCTGGTCTTTTCCACATTTGTTTATATATGTCGTAATCCACGCCCTAGGACTGTTCTCAGTCTGGTCTTTTCCACATTTGTTTATATATGTCGTAATCCACGCCCTAGGACTGTTCTCAGTCTGTTTTTTTCCACATTTGTTTATATATGTCGTAATCCACGCCCTAGGACTGTTCTCAGTCTGGTCTTTTCCACATTTGTTTATATATGTCGTAATCCACGCCCTAGGACTGTTCTCAGTCTGGTCTTTTCCACATTTGTTTATATATGTCGTAATCCACGCCCTAGGACTGTTCTCAGTCTGGTCTTTCCCACATTTGTTTATATATGTCGTAATCCACGCCCTAGGACTGTTCTCAGTCTGGTCTTTCCCAAATTTGTTTATATATGTCGTAATCCACGCCCTAGGACTGTTCTCAGTATGGTCTTTTCCACATTTTGTTTATGTATTCACTTTAAACGTTCACTTTGTTGTAGGGTTATACCACCGAGCAATGAATAATGAATAACGAAATATCTTTGAAGATGTTTAATTAAAACGTTTAATAATGAAATATTTCATTATTCATTATTTGAAGCGGATTGCATTATTCATTAAGCGCTCAGAATAATGAAAAGTGAGTTTTTTCATTTTTCATTATTCATAGTATTTTGAATTTTGAAAAATGAAAAATGAATAACGGACGTACTTCAGCTCGCTGGTATAACTCCACAACAAAATATTTGAAGACAAAACGTTATGACAAACGTGATTACTTCAATTTTCCTATTGTTAACGTTCCCTTCTTGAGTAGCAATATGCCAGCATCGCCTGCATATGACGTCTACGTTTCTCAGCTTATCCGATATTCAAAGGCATGTGTGAATTACCATGACTTTCGAAAAGAGGATTAACAAGGGTTTATCAGGGATAAGATGATGTCATTACGGCCGTCATGTCATCACAAATTGATTGACCAGGGGCGTTTCCAGGATATGCGAAAGGGGGTGGGGGGGGGGGGCGTATAATAAAATTTTTTTGCACCTTTTTTTTGCTAAAAAACATAAAATAATTGAGAAATGCACTAATGTAACGGTTCCTGACTTGGTTTAAAAAGAAAATTGCCACATTCAATACAATATAAGCAGATTACGATAGTTTTTTTTTATTTGAAAAGGGGGGGGGGGGGGCGTACGCCCATTACGCCCTCACCTGGACCCGCGCCTGTTGACGGTCACAGTGTTCCAATATCTGAGAGATGTTGGATCTGTTCCCACTGTCGTAAAATTTCATGTACCTCAACCGAATTATGACTACCACCGGATCGAATTTGTTGAACTTCACGTATACAGAGCAGGAACTGCTTACCCTTCATTAGTACCGAGTTCACTCCTGGTTTTATAGGAGTTCGTGGTGTTCATTGTTTTTTAGTTTTCTGTGTTTATTTGTTGTGCTTGTGGTTGTTCATTTGTTGTTCATTTGTCTTCCCGGGTTTGTCTCGGTAATGGATTGTGTTTTTTTGTTTGCTCCTTAGGTATATTTGTCCTCTTTCGTACCTCAAAATTTGGATAATTAAGATAGTTTTCAGTTTCAGACCTATCTATTTTTATAAATTTATATAAATATATCATGCTATTTTCCTGAAGATTTTCAATTTAATGTCTTAACATCTTTTTGTCGAAGTTAACTTGCAAGAAATAGGACAACAGAACTAGGCATAGTATGCGAGTGTATCTCGTGAATATCTAGGTCAAATTTAATAATGACAATTTTTCGATGATTCTTACTTGTGTAACGTGTAAGGGGAACCGAGCGGGGTGTATATAGCTAAACAATTGCTGTGTCCGTTACCTGATTGTACTCAGGATTCGAGGAGTCTTAAAAAGTTTATCTTGACGTCTCGAGGTCAACGCCAAGACAACTATAATACAATAAAACACAATTTCGAAAGAACCACAAATTCAAAAAGTCTCTATATACAAAATAAACGAATTACACTATAAATATTCTTATCCCTAGAACAATTCCTATATACAATAATAAAAGACTATCCTATAGACCACTGTCCGTAAAAGCAACTGTAAAACCCTATTTATTTAAACAAACCCTATGCAAAACAAAACTTAACCACAGATCAACTATCTATCCTTTATTAAATCTAGTAGCTATGGCCTATAGTCTACAAACTCAGTGTTCATAGACCTTATGTCTATAAGCTCAATGCTTATAGACGATTTATAAACTCAATGTTTATAAACCTCTATGTCACAGCCCTTATCCTATAACTTGAACACAGACCTTTCTTGTATTGTTCCAACACGTTACTGTAAGGCTTACGTTTGTCTGAGAGGCTTTGTAGTCAGAAGAGCTACAGCATCAGACACTGTAATCTCTAGTTCCGTGTTGAAACCTACCTATATGCTTTAAACCACCAAGCTTCTATAGGTCTCTGTCTATGTAATACTTACTATCACGGAGGTCTTCTTAGATCGATCTCTTTAACAAGACTGACAAACTTTACCTGTGCAATCTCCTTTTTATACTAATCAGTGGACTAGTCCATTATTACCAGGACGCTCCCAACTTAACCATATCTTAGCAACAAGGGTATATCAGAACAGGCAATTAACCTCTTATCTCTTATCAGCTGTCAATCAAACTTGTGTTATCTCCTTGAAGTAGCAATGTGTACGTGACTTTAAACATGTTTTAGGACTTAAAAGAAATAAAAAGGGAATTAAAGGGCCTATGTAAACAATAATGTGTAATACATTTAAATCTTCATATCTAAGCGTGGTGGTAACAATTATTGATTATATACAACACAAAAATCATCACATTACCCACGCCTCAATTTTCATGCGTCCCGCATGACAAATAACTTGATAACCTATGTACATCAAACCTATCTCAACAAACTACAACCAAAGTACCTACTGACGTCTGCAATTTTAAGTGCCACGGTCAAAAGAAAACAAATTTTGGATTCCTTAACAAATTTTGCCTCTGCAGCGGCCCCAAGGAGCCTACTCTTAACGAACCCTGCAGGAGGGATCTTTAACGTGCACAGGTTGTGGCGATTCCCGCACACGGGACCTCGGATTTAACGTCCCCATCCGACGGACATAAAAAAAAAATATAAATAAATAAATTAAAACTAATTATAAAATATATACAAAAGCTAACTGCTTTCTTTTTAAAAGACTTGTTACATATGTCACAGAGGTGTTGTGGTGTCTTCTTCATACACGATAACAAGTGATTCTTTAAGTTTTCAATACTGGTAAATTCCTGCAAACATATTGCACACTGATGCCTTGGAAGTATTTTAACCTCCATTGTCTTCCTGGGAGTTGTTTTTACATTGACCATTTCTGAAAAAGAAACGAACAATACATGTATTGAAATAACTAATAACATACCAGGCTTTAATATCTATAGTAATCATCCATCCATACTGGTGGTTGCCTTTTCCTACCACCTGTGTTTTCAACTTTCTCTGTAATGTCTATCTCGTTTTGATTATTTTCAGAGCTCTCTGAAAGACTCAACCTGTTATCTTCCGAGTCTTTATCAGAGGTCTCTGGCATTTCGTTCTCCCCTATAAGTAGCTGTTTCTTTCTTTTTCTAATTCTATCTACATGAATGATTTGCGATTTTCCTTTGTGTCCACAGTCTACTCTATAGGTAACGTCCGTGCATTTTTCGAGGATCTAATATGGACCTCGCCAAAAGCTAGTAAATTTGGCTGTACACCCTGTTTTTCTTAAAGGAAAATAAACATAAACCTCGTCGCCCTTCTCAAACTTTTGCCATGATAATTTTAGATCATGGTACCTTTTCTGTCTACGCATCTCGGCCTGAGAATTATTTCTCACCAGCTTATGCGCGTTTTCCATTTTCTCTTTCATTTCCCATGCCCACATGTTGGCTGGGATCTGTTTTATGGAATGGGGCAAGAGGGGTTGCTACTTCCCTACCAAGCATCAGAAAGTTGGGAGTTTGTCCTGTGGTTTCATGTTCTGCTGATCGGTATGCCATCATGACATACGGCAGGTGCATGTCCCAATGTCTCTGATGCTCACTGACATACGCACTTAACATAGTTACTAATGTGTGGTTGAACCTCTCCACCATTCCATCGGACTGGGGATGGTATGGAGTAGTTCTGGTCTTTTTGATATGTAAAATGTTACAGACTTCTTGAAACAGCCTGCTTTCATACTGGCGTCCCTGGTCTGAATGGATATAGGATGGGACCCCAAAACGTACTATAACCTCTTCAACGATAATTTTTGCAACCGTAGATGCCTCCATGTTTGGCATGGGGAAACTCTCGGTCCACTTAGTAAAGTAGTCAGAGACCACTAATATATACTTATTGCCGTTTTCGGTTTCTGGTAACTCCCCTAATATATCAGTGGCAATTCTGTCCATAGGACAGCTTGTTTCATACAACTGCATCGGGGCTCGTTTTGTTTTCTGTGGACGCTTCCTTTTATTACATTGCTCACATCCTGTCACATATGACCTAACATCTGACTGTAACCCTGGCCAGTAATACCTCTTTCTTATTTTGGCCAGCGTCTTATGAATGCCAAGATGAGCTGAAAACTTTTGGTCATGACAGTACTCAAGGATTCTTCTGCGTTCAGAATAAGGTACAATTATTTGATACATACCTTTATTAAATTCTGTCGGCCTCAGCCGACGGCATAATAAACCATCATTCATTTCAAGACTGTCAAACTGTGACCAAAGCGATCTAACAAAGAAACCTTTACCACATGTTTCAAGAAAAGGTGGTCTTTTGTTTGACTCAACCCAACTTCTCACAAGCACGATATCTGGATCATTAGCTTGTATCTGTCCTATTTCATCTAGGTTTTCAGGGAAATCCTTTGTTTCCACATCGGTGCTTACTTTAGCAACTTGCTCGTTTTGCCCTTCATTTTCCCAGTCGTTTTTATATCCGCACTGTCGGCATGGAATTCTACTCAAGGCATCAGCATTTTTATGCTGTGTACCAGGTCTATGCTGGATCTCTATATCATATTCACTAATGATCTCCAGCCACCTTGCGAGTTGACCTTCAGGTGTCTTGAACCTCATTAACCATTTCAAAGAACTGTGATCTGTTCTGACCATACACCGTCTACCATATAAATAATGCCTAAAATACTTTAAATAGCTAACAACGGCCAGGAGCTCTTTCCTAGTAACGCAATATTTCCTTTCGGACTTGGACAGAACTCTACTTGCGTAGGCTATAACTCTTTCATGCCCATCTTCATCTATCTGAGACAGAACAGCTCCTATTGAATTGTTACTAGCATCTGTATCCAAAATAAATGATTTAGAAAAGACCGGATTAGCCAAAATTGGAGCACTCGTCAGTTTTGATTTTAACATTTCAAAAGAATTTTGACATTCTGTTGTCCAAATGAATGCTCTACCTTTTTCTGTTAAAGTATGAAGGCATTTGGCTATAGATGCAAAATCTTTTAGGTACCTACGATAGTAACTACAGAGCCCTAGGAAAGACCGGACTTGCGTAGGGTTGGTAGGCTGGGGCCAAGTTTTAATAGTTTGGATTTTTGATGGGTCTGTAGCAATTCCTTTCTCAGATACGACATGCCCTAGGAAAAGGACTTCCCTGGCACATAACGTACACTTTTTAGCTTTTAATTTCAACCCTGCGTTTTGTAACCTATCAAAAACCTGTCTTAAATTTGACAACATTTCATCTAAGGTCTTTCCATACACTATAATGTCATCTAAGTATACAAGGCATATTTGCCATTGTAACCCACTCATGACAGTCTCCATTAATCTCTCAAAAGTTTGGGCCGCACAACATAAACCAAAAGGCATAACCCTGAATTGGAAAAGACCTCTCCTACTAGCAAAAGCCGTCTTGTACCTATCCCTATCTTCTAATTCGACTTGCCAGTATCCAGAACATAGGTCCAATGTAGAGTACCAAGAACTTCCTGCCAACTGGTCAAGCGAATCATCGATTCGGGGAAGGGGATAAGCATCTTTTACCGTATAGCTATTTAATCGGCGATAATCTACACAGAAACGATAAGTCCCATCTTTCTTTTTAACCATGACAATGCCAGCTGCCCAGGGACTAGAAGAGGGTTCTATTATCCTTCTTTCTAACATATCATCTATGTTTTTGTCAACCTCTTGCAACAAATGGTGGGGCGTACGTCTGGGAGGTTCTCTAAAAGGTTTTGCGTCACCAGTTTTAATCTGATGTTTTACAAGACTTGTACGTCCTAAATCTCTGTCTGAGGATGCGAACAAAGGACTGTATTCCCTTATCAAGCTTTCCACCTTTTTCCTATCAGCTTTAGACAAACTCTTGGTAGATTTGTCCAACATGGCCTTTAAATCTGGCCTCAACTCTTTACTTATGTTAGAGCTTTTTGTAATATCGTCTGATGCTGTTACACAAACAACTTGACTTAGCTGCCCTAAAGTAGTTCCAGAATAGATAAACTTAGGGGCTTCATCAATGTTCATCAATCTAACTGGTACTATATCTTTTGGCTCTACTATCGCTCTAGCTGTTAGTGCACCAGTTTTGGCAATTGACTTTTCAGTGGCTTCCACAACGACTTCACCACTAAATAGCCTTTGTGTGTCCGGAACACATACTTTCCCCGATACAATCATCTCTGACTTTGGAGGGATACAGATACTATCAGTTGCAACAACCCTATAACACCCCAATGAACCTTCAAAGCTCAACGGTACCACCGTATCACCGATAAGGAGTTCACCCCTACACACATCTACAATACATCCGTTGGCTTTCATAAAATCAAGGCCTAATATACCATCTGTTTTGAGATCAGTTACTACTGCTTCTCCGTGACAGGTGATGTCCTGTATGCGAAAAGTAAATCTTCCCTTTCCCTTAAGATTTAAAATTGTCCTACAAACAGATTTGACGTTCTTTTCTACAATAGCCAATTCAGGTCTTACATTGTCTTGTATTTTGTCATAAAGAGTTGTAGACACGAGTGTCAATGTAGCACCAGTGTCCACAAGAAATTTTGCCTTTTGACCTTGAACTGTCAGCTCTATATATATGCCGGCCTCTTCATATGAGGCTATATGACCTTGTTTGGGTTGTTGATTCCTTGAATTTAAAATGTTAACAGAACCATCTTTTGGTTTTTGTTTGTCACTATTCCCTCTATCTTGGTTGTACCATTGCCGGGCTTTTGGAAGTCTACAGTTAATAGCTTTGTGGCCAGGTTTATTACAATTGAAACACCTAATTGTCTTGTCCTGTCCGTATGTGTTTTGTCTGAAAGGGGGCTTTTGCTCAGGCTTCTGATACGTCCTTCTCTTATCATTATCATTTTGGGTATAAGGTAAAGAGGCCCGTTTTAAATTCTGAACGTCATTTGACAGCTTTGCCAGGTTTTGCTCCATTTTCGACATCCATGCCTCTAATTTTGTACCCTCACTGACTACTGTATGTTTGTCATGTTTGTCAGTGTCTGAGGTTGTTTGTCTTAAATGACCGCGAAAACTTGTCTCTGCTCGATTGTAAGCTTCGAGCTCAACTGCCAGACGGATCGCGTCATTCAAGGTTTTTGGTCTCGACTGTTTGATTCTGAGGCGCATTTCAGAATCAACTAGTGCATCTAAAAATTGTTCTTTAGCCAAAGTTTCTCGAACATCCATAGGGGCTGTAGGGTATGCAAGGTTTGATAATCTACGGATAGCTTGACCAAGTTCTGGCAAGGTCTCTGTCGCTTTTTGACGACGTTCTTTTAGTTGCACCCTATAGAGTTCAGTTTGGCTAGGTGGGGCAAATCTTTCTTCCAGGGAACTTACTAACTCTTTAAAGTTTTGCCTCTTTTCTTTTGGCAGATCCCCTAAAACGGCCTGAGCTTGACCTGTTAATGAGACGGCTAGATAGAGTCCCTTTTGTTCCTCAGACCATTCATTTACCAAGGCACACATTTCAAAGTGAGACAAATAGTCAAGCCATGAGCCTGATCCATCATATTTTGACGGTTTAAACTTGACTATTTTGCTGGAAAAGCTTGCCGACTTTTCTTGATTTTTATCAACTTTATCTTTGACTGCGGCGTCACTTTCTGACTTTAATATTGATGAAATATTTCTAGAATTTTCTGTATCATTGGGTAATGGTAATGTTTCGCCAATACAAAATTGTAACTTCTTGTCGACTATAGCATGATCGGAGGATTTATTTGAATGGTTGACTGCCATTGTCTCACTCTGAAGTTGCGTTGCAGAAAACCCTGATTCTTTAGTTTGACCATGTGTTTCTGTGTGTTTAGTCATTTTTGGGGCTATTGGAGTAGAGGCACGAAGACTTTGTCCCAATCTTAAACTATATTCCAGTTTTTCTATGTATCTTTCTAATTCTTCAATGTTTGCATCCGTAGTCATATCGGCCATGTTCGAAATATCTATTCAAATTTCTGGTAAAATACTAAAAAGACTCTCGAATCCCACCGCTGCCACCAAATTTGTAACGTGTAAGGAGAACCGATCGGGGTGTATATAGCTAAACAATTGCTGTGTCCGTTACCTGATTGTACTCAGGATTCGAGGAGTCTTAAAAAGTTTATCTTGACGTCTCGAGGTCAACGCCAAGACAACTATAATACAATAAAACACAATTTCGAAAGAACCACAAATTCAAAAAGTCTCTATATACAAAATAAACGAATTACACTATAAATATTCTTATCCCTAGAACAATTCCTATATACAATAATAAAAGACTATCCTATAGACCACTGTCCGTAAAAGCAACTGTAAAACCCTATTTATTTAAACAAACCCTATGCAAAACAAAACTTAACCACAGATCAACTATCTATCCTTTATTAAATCTAGTAGCTATGGCCTATAGTCTACAAACTCAGTGTTCATAGACCTTATGTCTATAAGCTCAATGCTTATAGACGATTTATGAACTCAATGTTTATAAACCTCTATGTCACAGCCCTTATCCTATAACTTGAACACAGACCTTTCTTGTATTGTTCCAACACGTTACTGTGAGGCTTACGTTTGTCTGAGAGGCTTTGTAGTCAGAAGAGCTACAGCATCAGACACTGTAATCTCTAGTTCCGTGTTGAAACCTACCTATATGCTTTAAACCACCAAGCTTCTATAGGTCTCTGTCTATGTAATACTTACTATCACGGAGGTCTTCTTAGATCGATCTCTTTAACAAGACTGACAAACTTTACCTGTGCAATCTCCTTTTTATACTAATCAGTGGACTAGTCCATTATTACCAGGACGCTCCCAACTTAACCATATCTTAGCAACAAGGGTATATCAGAACAGGCAATTAACCTCTTATCTCTTATCAGCTGTCAATCAAACTTGTGTTATCTCCTTGAAGTAGCAATGTGTACGTGACTTTAAACATGTTTTAGGACTTAAAAGAAATAAAAAGGGAATTAAAGGGCCTATGTAAACAATAATGTGTAATACATTTAAATCTTCATATCTAAGCGTGGTGGTAACAATTATTGATTATATACAACACAAAAATCATCACACTTGAGTTACCTCCCTTTTTGTACTTTAAAATTGTTATTTTTTGGTTTCCAGATGATAACTTGTGAACAAAAAGTCAGATTAAAAGTAGGTTTAGTATGTAAATGTATCCATTGAAAATCTAGGTCAATTTGGATAATGACGATTGTTTTACAATTCTTACCAGAGTTACGCCCCTTATTGTACTTCAAAATTGCTATCTCATTAATATCTAGGTCAAGCTCGATGATGAAGATTTTTCGACAATTCCTACCGGAGTTATGACCCTTTTTGTACTTCAAAATTGCTAATTTTTTGTTTTCCAGATGATAACTTATGAACAAAGAGTCAGATTAAAACTAGGTTTGGTGTGTAAGTGTGTCTCATTAATATCTAGGTCAAGTTCTATAACGACGATTTTTTATAAATCTTACCAGAGTTACAACCCTGTTTGTACTTCAGAATTGCTTATTTGTTTGGTAACTCCAGATGATAACTTGTGAATGTAAAGTCAGATTGAAACTAGGTTTGGTATGTATCTTATCAAATTCTAGGTCAAGTTCGATAACGACGATTGTCGACAAATCTCACCAAGACTCCCATTTTTGTACTTCAAACTATATAACCTTGTTGTCGCTGCAAACATGATCTTCCGGGCAAACTTGTTCAGTTCGTGATAAATATTCCCAAACATGTGGATTTCATATCGGTACACTTTTCAACGTGGCAGTGACACCAGAAGGCCATGCTGTCCGCCCGTCCGTGTGTCCCAAATTGGTTTCAGGATGATAACTTGTGAATAAAAAGTCAGATTGAAGCTAGGCATATTATGTGAGTGTATCTTATAAATCTAGCTCAAGTTCGATAATGACGATTTTTCGACAATTCTTCTTAGAGTTATGCCCCTCTTTGTACCTCAGAATTGCTAAAATTTTGGTTTCCAGATGATAACTTGAGAACAAATAGTCAGATTTAAAGATGATCATGACAGGGGACTTCAATAATGCCCCAACAGACTTGCTCACATCATTAGGATTTAAACAACATGTCACAGAACCCGAACATCATCAAGGAGGCATACTGGAACTCATCTTGACTAACTTCCTCATCCACTCAACTGAAGCCTTCAATCTACCATACACAGACTATTTTGTGACTTGGGCTACATTTACACAGTAGAATTACAATGTCTGTAAGCAAATATATTGGTAAATTACACCTTTCACAATAACATTGATTAATTATGTTTCCAGGGGGGAGACATATATTGTTTTTGTTCTGTCTGTCCGTCCGTCCGTATTTTCGTCCAAAAGTTTGTGAGCACGAATTCTTCGACACCTTATATTGGATTGAAATAAAACTTGACACATTTAATTATCATGATTTGAAGATGTGCATATCGTTTTCTTGTGACGATCCACAATTTTTTCCAACAGTTATGGCACTTAATGACTTTGAAAATTCGGTTCAATGTGGATTTACTAGGATATGGTTTGTGAGCACAAAATCTTTGACATCTTGCATTGGATTGAATGAAAACTTCAGACATTTAATCATAATGACATGAAAATGTGCATATCGTTTTCTTGCGACGATTTACAAATTATGGCCCTTAAGGACTTAAAATTCACTACAATGTAGGGGATATGGTTTGTGAGCACAGTTTATTTAGCACTTTATACCGGATTGAAATTAAAGTTTGAACACTTGATTATCATCATGTAAACATGGTAAACATGTGCATATCTCTTTTTTGTTAGGATTGACAAATATTTCATAGAGTTATGGCCATTTTGACTTCCAAAAATTCAGTTCAATATAGGATAAATGGACTTGTAATATGGAATGGATAGAATATAACAATCAGCAAAAACGGGAGGCATGTGTTTTAGTTTACTAAAATAACCTATTCCTAGTTTACGGTAGTTTCAAAATTAATACTAACTGTATAACCCTGGCATCGGGGAACCAGTTGCCAACGGCCTTTTATCACAGTTGTAGTCAAGAACATTACCTACGAGTATACAGTGCTTCAAAAGTTATTTTTTCCGTGGATGGTACTGCTAGGATTTATTTTCGTGCAACATGTTTGCAGTTTAATTTCCATTGTGTTATTGCTGGAAAATGATTATTCGGCGTGTTTCGTGCAAATCAGAAAAACTGCAACGTGTGCATACCATATTTTTTATTTTTTGTTTATTGTTAATAACATTTTTATTTCGATGTTGCCAGTGTCCATATACCCCCTGCATGATCCTCCATGTCAGTCGTAAGATAATAGATGCTTTCTTCGTTTTTTGTAGAAGGTTATACAAAGACCTTCACATTCTTCATATTGTTTAACAATAATGTAAACAGAAACATTAATTTAAAAAATCAAAGAAAATGTAAAATGTTTTAGTCCAAGTACATCAAATAGAAAATTGTTTGACAGTAAGATGTGAGATTTATATTTTGATAGATGTTACTAACGACACTGTTCCAACTGATAATGAAGATACATTATACACGAAGAATGAATTTTTGCGTCAGCCGTTTTTTTTAAATTTTTTACAATTAATTATTCGTACGTATGACTTAAAGTTCTCTTTCATTTTTCAATATATTCGTTTTACTTCTTTACAATATTGTCACGGACCAGATGTAGATGCACGATAACTTAAGGTTATAGAATTTTCAAAATTTGAGGCCCACAATGGTAGAATTTTGAAAATTGTAAGTTAAAGCTTATGATCTAAATCTTCCATTTTGGATTGGGTTTAGTGATTTAATTTGTTAATAGAATTATTGCATACTATATTTAGACGGGCAATAATATAATGAGGTGGGCGGGAATCACTGTCGATTCCGACAGTAGCTTTCTAGTTGAATATTACTTAATCTTACTTTCTTTCTTACTGTTTTTACATTTATTAGATGATGATCAGTTCGAACATAAATTATTTAATTAATCTTTAAACTCAACACCTGTATCAGAAATGAGCTCTCCCTGTGAGAGTAGCATATATTTTATTCAATAAACACCAACAGCTCTGACAGCTCTAACAGCTCAACATTTAGCTCAATATTCACAACGAAAACTAATGTCCATCTAAATCTCTATCAAATCTCAAAAACTTTAAATTAAATAACAGCCTTTTAAAAACAACGGAATAACCATATTTCAAAATGGTCCATTGAACTAGTGATATCCACGCACATTCTACAAAATAGAAGAAACAATACAAGTTTCATTCAATCATTCAACAATCAGTATTTACATATATGTACATTCCATTACTAATGGGTTTGGGGAGGGGGGGGGCGGGGGTTAAAGACTAAGAAACGTGCCGTATATGCTACTCGGAAGAACTTCGAATGTCGGATATAAAAATTGACTAATTATTTATATCAATAATAGCATGATTTGCACGAGATACCCATCGTATGATGGGTACAATACCCGCAATGCGACACAAAAACCAACAAATCAGAAAATCAAAACACATACAACATGTACAACCACGTGTTGTTTATAGACAGCACTTGTTCCTAGTAAACAAACATGTGATTCCGTACCATTAATAAATATATTTATATGGTAATTACAAAAATAAAAGTTTCGAGATTATATATTGCTGATTAGCAGTCTCTATTATAATGGTCATATGCTGTTATGACAGCTAATGGCTGTTGTTTTAATAATATTAAAAATAAAATCTTTGATACCAACTATGATGAACAGGATGTACACATTTTGTCGATTAACTTATCAGTTATGCTCAAGGCCTAAAATGTATGTCTTTTCGTGTGACAGTAAAATAGTTTGGTTCTAGGCGTCCTTTCTGACGATGCTTAAAAAATTATACAAAATGCTTTCAAATTGATCAAAGCTAACTTTGTTTATAATTTTTATGTACAGAAAACTAGAATTTATTAATGATTAAGCATTAATTTCTGTTTCTTAATATTCAAAATTATTACCGTATTTACTGTCGTTTACTATTATTAAAAAAAATCAGATTTAACAGTTAACAATTTTGCCGCCTGCAACAATTTCAGGGGAAAGTTGTCCTACTCCTTTAAGATATCACATGATAATTTAAGAAATCTATGTTGGAATTTCTAATCGTTAATCCATTTCTTGAGTTTAGGGGACAATTTTTCAACAGACAATCAGAAATGCACTGCTTTGGCTGATCTAGTACTTTCCTATGTTGCTGGTTTTTTTTAGGTGCACTAAGAGCAAGTAGAAGGCTCTAGATCAGTTCTTTATTTTATTCTCGTCAATAAAGATGGTTTGATGTCTAACTTTATGGTAATATCTGCATCTTATATACTTCAATAAATGTTAAATTAAAGAGGCCAACGCCACATCAATTTCACCTTTACTAGTAACACAACAGCCTCTAGTATAACCATTTTGCAGTTGCTTCGATATCCTGTTGGGCATGTGATATTCCCAAAGGACAAAAATTCATGGTTATATTTAATCATTGGTGATATAATCCCTGCCAAATTTTACGGTTGTCATTGGTCGAAGACTAGATATCATCAGTAGACCACATTTTACAGGAATCTAAGCGTCATTTGATTTAAAACTTCACCTGATCTTATTGTGCTGTTAACGAGGGGGTGGAAAGGGGGGTACCTTTCTCCTTTCTCCCGCCCCTCGTCTCCTTTCTCCCGCCCCTCTGCTTCCATCTCCCACCTTAACAACCGTCTTTTTTCAGATCAATCGATTTTAATGCAAATTTGAATTAATATATGACCATATATATGTGGCATAGGTCTTTATTAAAGCATATACTGATTTTACGAACAAGGCCTGCCTCCGACTCGTACGCAAATTAATACACATTGTTGGAATGTTGTCAATGGTGCATTGTGCATGCCCCAATGTCAAGAAACTCATTTTTGATATGTATGGTCATGTATGAGGATCATGAAATTAGACATAGTTTTTTATTGTGTCATCTCTATTTTTCCCTGTCCTCGAGAACACCTTACTTTGTATGGTCAAGTGGATAACGTAAATATTTTAAGGTGACCTGAGAAACGCGTTAAGTACATGTAATATTGTTTAGAGGAGGGAGTGTATCTCTCTGACATTGTCAGCATCCCTTATTTTTAAATTTGTAGAAGATCGCCAAATACTTAGAGGAAACAGATACCCACATGTGAAGGCAAACCGGAAATGATGGGGGCATTTTAACAAGAGGCTCTCAAGAGCCTGAATCGCTCACCTGGTAAACAATTCACTATAAACTAAATTAATATATTAATGTTTGTTGTAAATTAAACTGAGTATTAAAGGTCATGTAAAATGCTAAAAAATACCTTTAAAAGCCTTTCAAGAACCTCTGGAAAGAAATGGGCATGAGTTCTCCCTACGCTTGATTAAGATACAGTCATGGTCAATCTGATGATTCACAATACAAAATACAAGCTTTAATTCATCTTCAAATAAAAGTATAAATCTTTTGGTCTATATGTTGTCTTCGTTTTAAAATTATGTAAAAATTGTGGGTTAAGGCTTTTTATTTTCTATTATGCTTGATCTTTGATCATATTGACTAAGCTGTTGGTTTTTATCCAATAAACCATGCTTAACTCATCTGTCATTTTGTAGAGTTTCATCCAAATTCCCCTAATAGTTTCAGAGGAGAAGATGTTTGAAAATTTGTTAACAACAATGATGACGGACACCAAGTGATAGCAATTAAAAGCTCACATATTATGAAGTTTAATCATTGTTATACAACATTCTCATCATCACCATACACTAAGGATACCATGTTTACTTTAAAAACCAAATATTGTTGAAATCCGAGCAAGTGTAAAAAATGGCGGGGAAAATGGCAGCCATTTTAAAAATGGCCGTCCGAAACAAACTTTCATCATCACCATTCAACTCGGGATACCATGTTTACCTTGAAAGTAGCTTTCGTCTTCATTTTCTTTCTATAATTCAGGAAAAAATAGCAAAAAACAGCATTTTGACCCCTATGTTCTATTTTTAGTCAGGGCGGACATGTTTTTCGACCAATCAAAAATCCAAGCATTAACTTTTTGCAGGATACCCTAAGGAACAATCTTACCAAGTTTCATTTGATTTTGAATAGTAGTTTCAGAGAAGAAGATTTTTGAAATAATAACATAAAAAAAGCCAAAAATGTCAAAAAAGGGCAATAACTCTAACATCAGTTGACAGATTTTCACGAAAATCAACACACAGGTAGCTCTCATCATGCTGAGCACTTTCAACCTGCCAGAATTTGCCGTAATCTAATGATTTTTGAGATATTTGCGAAAAACTGTTGTTTGACCCCTATGTTCTATTTTTAGTAACAGCGGCCATGTTTTTCGACGAATCAAAAATCCCCACATCAGTTCTATGCAGGATACCCCAAAGAATATTCATACCAAGTGTGGTTCCAATTGGTCAAGTAGTTTCAGAGGAGAAGGGTTTTGAAAAATTTTTAACAACGACAACGGACGACGACGACGACGGACGACGATGACGGACGACGATGACGGACGACGATGACGGACGACGATGACGGACGACGACAGACGACGACAGACGCCAAGTGATGGCAATAGCTCATATGGCCTTCGGCCAGGTGAGCTAAAAAGGAAAACGTAACGGAGAGATAATTCCGTTTTGAAAGGTTGATTTCTAGAAATGATCGGAAATGGCAAAAATGGTTTGGGAAATATAAATGTTGCCTTTTTTCAAAGATTTGTCCATTTATTAGAACATTTAGTATCCAGTTTTTTCGTTTTTTTTACGTCTTTATTTTTTTTCAACATTAAAGTTCGTCTCCCTTTGAAAGTTCTCCCTCCTTTCTCCCGCCCTTTCTCTCCTTTCTCCCGCCCCCTCTCTCCTTTCTCCCGCCCCCTTTCTCCCTGCCTCCCAATACCCTTTCCACCCTCTCGTTAACGGAACAGAGAGCAAAAAGTATGCTTGCCTATAACTCTTGTTACTCCAGATTTTTTGTTTTGAGTTGTTTGTTGGAAAACGTGTTTGATGATGATACTGTCTTTTCGTTTTCATTGGTTAAAAGAGGTACACTTTAGGGTTGAGTTGCATATTTTCGTGGTTGCAAAATTTTTCATACGATTTACACACTGGTTCAGCAAACTTTGAAGTTTCTAAAACCGAAGAAATGATAACGAGGTTTACAAATTAAAAAAAAAATTAAATTTGAGTTAATAATTAATGTCAAGAAATACCAAAGGTGTATTCAAAGGAGGGAAAATAACAAACTACTGACAAACTCCGGAGAACAACGAAGACAAGACCAAAACAATATAAACACTACACTTAAAAACTAAAAACATATGAAAAACATGGACCCCACAAAAAAACCGGGGATAGACTCAGGTGCTTCGGAAGAGTAAGCAGTCTCTGCTTCTTGCAGGACACACAAGGTTGGTTCCAAGTTGAGAGATGTCAGTTTGTGATATTTCTAATGCGGAATCTTTAGCAGTGTGTTGATCCACAGACATTTAGGTTAAAGGTTGGATTTAGACGACGACACGGAATGAAGGGCCACGCTTACCTTCAAAGATAAATCTGACCAAAGCCACGCCTACAACAAATATATAAGACTTGCAAACTGATAATCTGAAAATCTTCTGTGTGTTATTTCATCGTCCTAACTCATACATTTTCTGTCATCATCATAACACCTGCAAGAACTAAATACTGAAAAGAAAACAAATAAAAACAAGATTGCTATAGAATAGCCAACGTTTAATGGTCAATAACATAAATAACAATACAGACAGTTGCAAAATCAATGAAATACAATACTGATCTAACCTTTGACATACATTTTGATAAAATTGGTTAGGATATTAACTGAAATTTTACATTTGCAATTTCTTTTTTACACCTGACTACTTTAGTATATGGTTGCTAGGTACTTTGGTTGCTAAGTAAAAAAAAAAATAAGGGACCGACTCGGAGTCTTCCAGGATATTTATCAAAGATAGAATGGCAGTGGTTGAAATTCAATTATTCCAATCACTTGGTGTTTCACACTTGAATACTATATGGTTGCTACATGTAGATAATTTCCCCATAAATCGAAGGTTACCACAGATTGCAGAGCAGTATTTGAAATTCAAATATTCCAATAATTGTTGTGTCACACCTGTTAATTTAATATATGGTTGCTAGGTATTTTTCCAAAAATTGAAAGGCCTGAGATTCTTCCAGGACATTTACCAAAGATGTAATTGCAATGTTTGAAATCCAATTGTTCCAAGAAATTGATGTTTCACACCTGACGAATTTAATTGATGGTTTCTAGGACAATTTCCTAAAGATTCTCCAGGATATTTAACAAATATGTAATTGTAATGTTTGAAATCCAATTATTCCATCCAATTGATCTTTCATAATTGATTATTTTCATATTTGGGTGCACAATACTTTTATTAAAATTTATCCTGCAATCATGTAATTTTCTGACCTAATAAGGGGGTCGAATAAATTTCAGTGTCATTATATCAATGACCAAATAAAGTATTAAGCCCCGCCCATTTACCAGAACCTCGTGTGAACAACATTGACAACGGGACGGCTATGTATTCCAAAAACAATTCAAATTAGGAACAAAATATGTAATTGGCTTTATTTTATGCTGTTTTCTATCTCATTTCATAATGAATATAAAAAATATTTTGCACTTGTATAGTTGTCGTCATGATTTACAGGGAATTGTTTCACAAGGAAGAACAAAATCTCGTGTTTTTAAACAGTGCTTGATATTTAATTACACCATGCTGTGAGGTACCTCACGGGATTCAATTGTTAGAAAAAAATATTTATCCATTAAAGAAAAATATTTCCCATTCATAAATTGCAGGATAAAGACAACATTGATACCTTGGCTTTGAATACAGAATTTATTTGGACTCGGCACGAAAATGGGGAAAAGACTCGCTGAAAGCCAAACTCCCCGGCAGTTCCAGTTCCGTCCGTATCCGTTCCTCCACTAATAGTGGAGGTATGTGATACCGGAACGGATATGGTCACTGTCCCGAAGTTTGGCTGAAAGCTCGTCTTTTCCCCAGTTTCTTAGTCTCATCCAAATAAATTCTGTATTCATAGCCAAGGTATCAATATTGTATATATGTAGAGATACGTACATGTGAAGTTGTTGAAAAAAGTCTCTTTTTCTTATTCTTAATTTCCCAAAGGGAATAAATCTAAGAAAGTCAATCTGTCGGAGCGGATTTTTCCACTGGTCCGAGAATATGCTGATGTTAACTTTAGACAAACATTTCATTAAAATCTTTTGAGAAGTGTATGACATGAGAGTGTTTACCAAGTCAATTCCCATAGTTTTATTATTCAAAAGGGAATAACTCTTAGAAAATCAATCTGTCCGTGCTGCTTTTCGAATTCTGATATATCCCTTCGACATAAATTAAATTCAAATTTGTTTATAAATATAGACGTGAAAGCGCTTACAAAGCGTGACGGACGGACGGACATCTTCATTTCCATATCTATGCTCCGCGTTGCGGCGGAGATAAAGGAAAGAATTACAATTACACTGGTTGATATGCGAAACCATCCATTCAGTCAGATTTATTTTGACCATTACGTAATTTGTATAAAAAGTATGATTAACTGTAAAGTAAATAGTACAATAAAAGTCTGAAGGATGATATCACGATTTATCTTTAAAAAAATTACCGTTTTTTCAAAAGGCATATATCACTTGTTTGTCATTCTTTTAAAAAGGCAATAAAAATGTCTCTTTTAACAGATTCACAGTCAAGTTAAAAGAAACACATTTTATAAAGATAACTTCAATGAAGTAATTTACCGTTTTACCCCCCCCCCCCCCAAATTCATATCAAAAAGGTTAAAAATCTCGACTCATGACAAAACCTTAAAATAAAAAGCAATAAAAATTTTTCTTATCATTTTTGTTTCAGTTTTGAAATAAGTTCGTTGGAACAAATGATTGGAATAAAGCCTTATTGCAGAGAACAAACTATCACAAAATTTCTAAAACATGTTTGTTGGCATCACCATACGACAATTTTTACTGTCGTCATTACGGTTTGGTTTGGTTTAATGGGATTTTACGCAACTAACAGGGCTATGGATAATTTCATTGAGGTCGGCTTTTATTTAAAGGAGATTAAACAAGGTGTAATATATGAGAATAAGTATATCAAATTTAATAAATGTATGGTTTATAATAAACTGAAAAATGACAAAATCGTACTTAATTTTTAAAACTTACCAATCAAGACATTCAAATTCTCACATTAAATATCAAATATAGTCTTATTTTTACTTTATATCGTTGCAAGAAATTGTTCTAAAATATATAAAGGAACTTCTTTGTTTCATTTTTTAATACTAAGCAGAGAGACGGTACTTAATTTAATTTAGAGGATCAAACTTCGGTGATTTTCTAAAATTTGTTAAACCGATGAGGGTAATAAGTGAAGTAAAAAATACCAAAGGGATATTCTAAGGAGAGACAAATCGAAACAACTGACAAACTCCGGAGAACAACGAAGACAAGACCAAAACAATACATGCATTACAATTAAAAAATAAAAACATATGAACAACATGGACCCCACCATAAAACCGAGGGTAGACTCAGGTGCTCTGGAAGAGGAAGCAGTCTCTGCTTCCTGCAGGACACCCACCATGTCAAATCCGGTATGAGGAAGGGATAACATCATTTGAACAGGTCCATTTTCATTTGGGAAACGGTTTTTTCATACCTGTCAACCAAGTCATGAAGACGTCCATGAAACTTTAATAAGGATAACTCCAACTTGGGATCAACATACCCCTGTCGAGCCGGACTCTGTCCAGAAGGTCGATGTATTTGTCACAAGCTCTGGAATAACGTATGAGTTGTGAAATATATACTCATACGCCGGCGCTTCTGGAATATTGCCGCTCAAAAATTGGAAGTTGACGATTGGAAAGTTTTGTATTCGACCTTCCTCTGTTGTCAATTTCGAGGTGAAGGTCAAGATAAGATGCAGACTTGCCAGTGTCTGTGGTAACCTTAATTTCGAGCTCATTGGGATAGTAAGAAATTCCCAAAACGTGAATTGTTGAGTGTTAAAACATCGTCTATGTAGAGGAAGCTGAAATTTAAGGTACGGGCCAAATTCTTATGTCTCTCCTTAAGAATCCCGTCAAGGAAGTTTGCCTCATATGAGTAAATTAAGTAACAAGTCGGCCAGGAGTGGCGCACAATTCATACCCATAGGAATGCCAATCGTCTGTTGGAAAACACGTCCACCAAATTGAGCAAATATGTTGTCGATCAAATATTCAATCAGGACAATTTCGTCCTCTGTATATTTTTTGCTAGATTTAGAGTGGTAATAAACTCTTTTCCAAACATGTTTGTTGTACCGTTGTAGTACTCTAAAGACTACGTCTACCATCTGCCCAAAAATTACAAATTGTTTAAATCTGCTAATACTTTCCAATGACAAAACTATTTTGAAAATAAAATGAAATAAACATGCAAAAAAAAAAAAAAAAAAAAATTGTAACTTTGATGTCTATTTGATGTTAGTGTTTTTTTGTAAGATTGTAATGAATAAGCAAAAAATAAAGTTCGCTTGAGTGATGATTTAGACGTCTCATTTTGGTATATAAGACTTGAACAGCGGCACCAGTCCCAACTCTAAACAGCTAACTGAACTGTAAGTGTCTTATTTATTATAATGACTTTTTGATAAAATCTTTTATATTTGTAGAATAAATAACAGCATTTTTTGGGTGAAATTTTGAACAATTAAAATGTCTTATTATGTGTTCCTGATCAAGGTTTGTTAGCCGAAACGTTGAGACATTCATTTTTAAAATTTTTATTCTTGTTTTTATGTTTGTCACAGACATTTTATCTTATACAATTCGTAATCACGTTTTAAATCCGTTATCACGAATTACAAACAATTGTGATAACGAGTTTAAACCGTTATTACGAATGACAAAATCTGTTATAACTAATTCCAGAAATTCGTGATCACGAATTTAATCTGTGATAACGAATTCTACATTTCTTGATAACGATTTTAAAACTGTAAACTAATTTCAACCTATCCTGTTTTTGGTTTAACTTGTTGCCATTTGTCTCTTTGCAAAGCTATGAAGTATATGAAGTATACAAAATTTATAATATATTTTTTATTGAATTTTATTTATCTTGTCCGACAAGGGTGCAAAGAGGATTTGGGATTTAATAATTCTGAGATAACTCCTGTAGCCAAAAACAACATGAAAGATCACAAACCACAAACTTAAAATCAACATGAAACATACATTGTATACTAAGCAGTTTAAACCGGTTTTATAAATAATGGATGGATGGATGAATTATTGTTTAACGTCCAGTGGCAACCAGGTGCACATCAGGACGAGAACATGTTGATATGTTAATGAATATGATCCCTGCTTTGTACTAGACCGACAGGCCAAGCCGGATTTTTAATGTGCTAGCTCACGAGGTAACTGTCCGCAGGAAGACATATCACCTCACTCGGACACATTATACTGACTCCGAGCCGACCAGTCTTTGCTCTTACTCCTAGATGCCGCGTGCTTGGTGGAGAAGCAGCAAATACCAATTTTAATGTCTTTAGTTTGACCTGGCTGGGGATCGAACCCGCGACCTTCCGCACTCGGGGCGAGCACGCTACCACGAGACCACCGAGGCGGTTTATTAATAATGAATCTCATTCTAAACACACTTCAATATCTGGCATACAAAACACGTCATCAAAGCAAATTATTGCCAACAAAGCGACCGCTAGTCAAAAAATAACAGCGAGCGCTATAGGAGCATATCGGTCATTTAGAGATCTTTGTTTAATGGGGGCAGCCATATCGGACTACACACCATGGCTAGAATAAGTTTTGTTCGCAGGAAACGGAAGTAAATAAAGTAAGGGAAATAACTTGTTTCAAATTATAAATAATTTTAGAGTCAGAATCGTGATACCGGAAATTTCTAGAAAGGGCTATTGCAGTACTCGCATCATTGGCCACGCCAAGAGCATATTAAATTATTTGGAGGTGTAGTGTGGTAACTCTCTGGGTTTTTGACGGGGTGTATGGAAATGGCTTAGGAAAAGTACTCGAAAAACAGCCATCTCAAATAAGCACTGATGTGTATATACAAATATCTGAGGAATTGAATAGCACTCAAATTTGTGTAAATACAACCTGAATAAATATTAGTTTTTCAAAACATACCCCGAATTAATACCAAAAATCATGAAAACCCACCCAGATTTTCCGCTCATCTCCGTATAGGTTGATATAGGGAGTTACTTCCCGGGGTCTTATGGGGCATTGTAATGATTCCTTGTCCTTCTTTTTTGTAGTGAGAATAATCAGGATGAAGCTGTGTGTAGCGATATTTTTAAGTGTCTGTCTTTCCTTAGCGGCAGCAGGGGATCACGAAGGGATTAATGGCCACAGATACGGAGGCTATAGAATTGTTTGGGCTCCAGTCATACTGGGTAGATTAGGCGGAGGATATGGCGGATATGGGGGAGGACATGACGGATATGGAGGAGGATATAACAGATATGGATTAGGAAATTTCTTATATGGAGGAGGACATAACGGATATGGCGGATATGGAGGAGGACATGACGGATATGGAGGATATGGCGGATATGGAGGATATGGCGGACATCTAAAAGGATATGGCGGATATGGAGGAGGACATGACGGATATGGCGGATATGGAGGAGGACATGACGGATATGGAGGATATGGCGGAGGACATAGCGGATATGGAGGTTCGACGCATCATAAAAAGAACAGCCATGGTAAGATTTTCAATTTTAAGTTTTATGATTTTTTACAGCTATTAATATTATAACAACATTAAAAATAAATGACCTTTTAGGTTGAAAACAAATATACAGTAGAATCTCGATTTGTCGAACTCGAAGGGGTCTGTAAAATTAGTTCGAGGCATCGGTAGTTCGAGCCATACATTTTAAAATTTAATTTACATTCTTTTTATCTATTCGATCGTTAAAACAACATCCACTTCATCAAATCATGAAGTGGAAATAATGATTAAAGAATAAATCACCCATAAATATCAAGTGGATTATCAGTGACCTGTAATTGACAATTAAACACGTTCTTGTCATCAATGATCTGACCTCTGGTTTTTCACACTTATTTGTCATGTACGCCAATTAAAAAATGTGTTCCAATTACTGAGAGTAAAATTTGATCGAGAATTCAAGAAATCGGTATTCGAAAAATCGAGAGTTCATTATATAGACATAATTGAAAAATGACCGGACTTGCGTAAAGGGTCGAGAAATCCATGGTGTTCGAGGGACCCGAGTCGAGCCGCCGATGTTCTACTGTAAATAATTTAATAAATTTCTGAAATTTAATTTTATAATTTTGTGTGCATCTTATTATTTTGTGCAAGTTTTACACCATTTTCAGCACATTTGGCTATTTCGCGGCCGCCAGTTTTTATAGGTGGAGGAAGCCGAGTACCCGGAGAGAACCACCGACCTTCGGTAGGAAAATTGGCAATCCTTGTCAATTTATAGATCGGAGTCGAACACACCCCGACACAGCGAACTCGAACTCACAACCTCAGTGTTAACAGGCTAGTGATTATTAGTAGTCATGACTAACTACCTACACCACTTGGCCACCGAGACCCCGACAACAATTGAAAAAAAAACAGCTGACAACTCAAATTTCTCATGTACATATGTTTTTTTTAAACTGATTTGTTTTTTGTGTGTGTGTGTGTATGTTCATACTAATAGCTATTATTACCGTTACAGAATATTAATAAAAGATTTGAACAGATGAAACGTCTGAGGATCGCCGAAAACTGGAGTTGAAAAACATTTTTGAAAGTTATAAATAAAAAGAGTGCAAATACTGTATATTTTTCATATGTTAATTCATATCTCTTTTATTTAAGGTCTTTCCCGTTTCCAACCTTTCTGTAATTCGTCTGATTATTATTAGTATTCTAAATAAACCCTTTACATGTAAGTGTAAAGCAATACCTATTTAACTCCTATGCCTTTACATGTTTACAAGTGTAACGCATGTCTTTACATCTCAATGTAAAATTATAGCACTTCATTGCAGAGCAATACCTTTATATGTTAGGGCTAAACCAAATTAAGACAATATTAATTTGTCGACCAGCCAACCGTACAAGATGGCTGCCGGATTTTATTCATAATATATTACATTATTTTAATACAATACTATCTAAGCGTTTGTTTAAAAAATAACAAAGTTCTCCAACCCCATTCCAACGGCCAATGCACGCCCAGGAACAACCAGAGATAAAACCTTTTTAGGAAAAATACTCTGGAAACATGTGTTTTCGTGGCAGAAATACCTTTCGACAGACCGTCTAGGAGTTCAGCGTGAAAACCTGCACTGACATTTTGAATGTGTGTGAACTTTATTTTACATGCTTGTAGTTTTCTTCAAAACACAAATAAGAAACTTGAATTTGAAGTCTAACCAGTTGTTATCCTGAGACCAATTGAAATTGAAAGCATCAATACCAGATGTACAATAACACCAAAATCGTGAATTAAACTTATCGCATTTTCTATTGTACGAGGAAGCAAATCTATCAAAAGTATGACTGCCCCATTTTTTGTCAAGTAGCAAGAAAACCCATGATTGTACACCCCAATCACCGCAATCATTTAATCTGCTGATCTTATCTGCTGTTTTGTTCTTATCCCTAGGTATCCAAAAACAAGATAGTGATACATTGTGTTCTGTACAAGTATTGTGAATATTAACATTAATGTCTTGAAGATCACATTTTCTACTACCGACTTTCAAATCGTTTCAACATTTTTGTTGTCGGTCTTCAATGAAACAGTTTTGCCCTCAATATTGCTCAAACTATTCTTAACCATTCTATTCACTGACTCAAGTTCACGCCATGTGGAACTCTTACCTTGTTCTAAATTATCCTAGTTGCCAAACATGCAACTGTCGTCAATCATATCATTAGCATCCAAACCTAAATACCCTCCGTACCCATTACCGGAGCCATCACAAAACATGTCTATATCAAATACTTTGTGATTTGTCAACTGACATAAATCGCTACCTTCTGAATTCAGTTTCTGAATATTATTCTGCCAAAATTTCAATTCAATTTCAGGCTCTTTACTCACCAAAACAGGTGCCTCCCATGAAGCCCTGTCGAGAATGCATTGATAAGAATACCTAGTCATAATGCGTACTTTGTCTTCTATCACTGACTGTGTTGAAATAATTTGTCCTACAATAGTAGTAGGGGTTAGGATCTTTTATCCCCCCCAAAAACCCGTGGCAAATGTGGCAAACCCAAATATGGTCATGCCTCGCCCCTTTTCCGTTAATGGACATACGCCCCTCCCCCTTTTCTATATATGGACATCCGCCTCACCACCGACGTGAGTCATCAGATCATCGCGCAGTCCTTATTCGGTCAACAAAGTCTTATGAGTCATCAAGACACCGAATGGTAAATACGTGAGTCATCGCGCAGTCCTTATTTGGTCAACAAAGTCTTATGAGTCATCAAGAATCCGATTGGCATACGCGAGTCATCGCGCAGTCCTTATTTGGTAAGCGATTCCAATGACTAAAATGTTATCAAAATCACCACAAAGTTCATCTATTCAAGGTTCACCAGAGGTGCTTTACCAAAAGACTACACTATATGAATTTAAAGAGCATAGAACAATAAAATCAATTAATGCAGAACCAAATTAAACAATTGTTTTACCCCGGTGCATTGATCTTTAACCTCAAATTACCCCTACTAGACTGAGCATACTGATAACGAACGTCGACTGCTAGGTCATGACCTATCTCATATTACAAACACACTAAAACCAATCAAATATTGATTAAACCGATGCAACAAAATTGGTTAATTTATTCCACGATAATATCCTATTATGTGATTTATATTCTTACTAATAACAGTCCGTTATCATATAAAACAAAACCGTTGCCGTCGGTAGGGTTAGCAGACACTGCCTGTTGCAACAAAGGAAACTTTTGTTTTTATCTCAGTACAGCTTATCTTTCACCTTAAATTACCCCTACAAGAGCATGCTGACCTATCTCAAGCCAGATGTCACACTAGCGAACAAACCAAACAAATATTGATTTCAAAACCGATCAATAGTAGAATAGTGGAATAGTAGAATTTATCACTATCTTAATACAAAACAATGAAATATGCTGTCTTCAAAACAAACATTTTTCCAAAAAATCACACACACACACAAATAACAGATCTACTGTATTGTATGCCAAATCATCAGCATTTGGTTTTTTTTTTAATTTGCATGAAATTCCTACAGCATTAGTAAAATTCTTTAATTTATTTAGAGAATTCTAGCTGCCCTCTCCTCTTTCCAAATAATTAAGCAAAACAACAAATTAAGGCTTTACAAATGCATGAGAGCAAAGCAAATCATATTAAGGTAGAATATTTATTGGATATTCTTTTTTTTTCTTTTGAGGTTGAAAGAGAAGGCTAAGACAGATTCTACTGTAACATTACTGACCAAGGCTCATAATGGAGAATGTTAACCAGTTACATAGCAATCATTAAAACATTATCAATTTCCTTTACAGTTCTATTAAAGCTCAAGAATTTTACTCTTGTAATCTAATTCAACTGATCAATTTCAGATTCGTAACCTTGTAAAATATCATATATCAATTCCTGTCTTTCCTATAAAATTTCTAAAAATGCAAGAAACAGATCAGCTTAGATTAAACCGATTTTCTCTAAAACTATGTATTTAAAATTAAAAAAAATTCAACATCCACGGAGAGGTATTTTTATTATGACTAAAAGTTTTAAACATTAAAATACGTAATTTAATACATTCTGTGAATAACTGTGTATCCTTATCAAAACATACGTTAATTGAATTAACAGTAAACACTAGTACTTGTACATCAGATTCCTTGTTACTAAAAAAAGTATGGTCAATATCAGATAAGGCAAATAATTCTAAACATATGCAATCCATATATTTTTATATAATCAATACTTTTCATGACATCTCTACAGATGCAATATGAGGTTGATTGACAATCCGAAATAAATAAGAATTTGATAAATAGGAAGCTAATTAAATCCACAGTATTATCTTTACCACAAGTGAGAGAGCATTTAATTAAAGTCAAAAGGTGATAACCTTTAATCAGAAAAATAAAATCTTATCCGATGATAAATTATATCATTAACCACTTGTGAAACCATTATAGGCATATGCCAGATATTTGCTGATGAGAATAGAGCATTTATCAAAAATGATAGAGTTTCATGTCTACTTAGAAAATTGACAGTTTTAACAAATTAGATATTTAACTGGAGCTTTTTAAATCTCCTTGTAACTAATGAACACCAAAATAAACAAAATAAATATATATCGGATAATCTTATCAACTTTGATATACACACAGATGGTATACGTTAGAAGGGAAATAATAATTGATAATATGATTTGACCAAGACGAACGGAGTAGTGACTTGATGAATATGTTTATTTATATATTAGAAGTATATCTTTTATATTTGATTTGATCGACAAAATTTTAGGCACACTATCAAATACTTTTTTTATTTTTTAGTCCACTAAACCGACACCCGAACCAACACTGGGTTCTTCTGAAGGATTCCGATGCCGACGATGTACGGCACGTTTCCCTCACACACGTCAACTCTACCTCCACGGGATGCAACACCATTACCAGAGTGGAGCCGGTGCACTTCAAGCCAGACCCTGGGCCAACGGGGAAGCACCGTGGGAAACTGAAGAAGACGACAACAAACAAAACGCATTGATATTTTATTCATGACAAAACATGTTCATGACATGATTATATTCAACGATTTATTGATAATAGTCTTTCAATTCGTCTTCGATCTGTTTTGGGTCTCTAGCAGAGAGTTCATTGACGATGTGCTCCATGGTAAAGTTCTTGTGTCTGTCCTGGATAAATCGAACGCAATATAATCCACAGCTGTCTCCGTCCCGAGGTTGCACACGAACCTTGTTGAACATGTATTGAGGACCGTTGACTATCAAAACGTTTCTGAAGCGACGGTGATAGGTTTCGGGTGCCCGTCCAAAGGAATCGAAGAATTCGGCCGGTCCGTCTTTGGGAAAATGAAACGCTACCCAGTGAATGCCTTTTCCGTCGCAATCGTCCGTGTTGACGACAAAACTCCAAGGTCTGTTCTCGACTTTGGCTGGAAGGTCGTTGGCGCAGCACACATTGACCGGTAAGTCTTCGAGGTAACATTCCAACTCGTACCCGTAGGTTCCTTTGACGTCATTGCTCTCCTTTCTACATCGTTTGCGCGGCGGTTGACAATCTCTCTCTTGATGCTCTCTAAGTCCCCATGCGTGTACAAACACTAGTCCGCAATCTGTGCAAGCCAAGAGGTCTGATTCGTCGCGGACACTGTCTTCTTCGTCAATATCCATATCGTCTTTCGAGTCCGCGGTTTCTTCCTCCTCTCCCTTCCCCAAGATGTTGTCTCACAGTCTCAAATGATCTGGTGTATCGGCCTTTAAGTCCACTAGAAGATAACTATGGGGACTCTTCGTCGCCTGTTCGAAGACCCTTAGTAGATAATCTCTATTCCGAGGATACATCTGTCTTCCCAATGTGGCAATAGGTTGACGATCGACTGGGTTGTTAAAGAGGACTAGGTAATGGCAGTTTCTTCTCTGAGTCGGATCTTTGCCAAAGTACAGGTTCTGATTAACGGAGACGACCGACAGGTTCCGATGATGCGATCCTTCTGTGAAGAGGTCGTTGATTCGAGGGTCCTTGATGGACATCATGTCGTCCAATACCACCATGTTTCTTTTGCGGGTGTTAAAATAATGGTCGGCGTCCAAGTCCGAAGGTATTCCGCGAACAAACTCCACCCTTGGTTCCACTTCCCGTCGTATTTCGTCATAGAGCGGTTGCCATCGTTTGTACAACCAGACAATTCTCTCTGGTGTGGGAGTCATCGCGCTTTGTGCTCGTCTCAGCATTTCTTTGACAAAGTACGTCTTGCCGCAGGACGAAGGTCCCGACACGATCATGGTGAAAGGATGTCGGAAGCGAAAACGATGCTCAGGCGTCGACGGTGGCGAATGTGGTGGTGGTGGTGGTGGTGGTGCTCCTCCTCCATCCATTTGACGATGATGTCTCAACATGGCGTCTCTTCTGGAAAACGGCTTGTGACAGGTAGGACACTTCATCTTTAACGATCCGTATTACTCTCTTCCTCTTATAACTTTTTGGAAGTGGAACAAACAGAACACGTGATCATCCTTACATCGACAGATGTTTAACTGATCGTCTTTTAAGGTAATTTCCATCGTTTTCATGTCGCTGTTACGGACCATTACGTAGCGAGGTCGTTCAAAGACAATATCCGTTATCTCTTCGTTTCGTACGGACACAGACTGTAAGAGAGGTTGGAAGTTGTCTCTAACGTAAGACCAGTCCCCAACCACATCGCTGCACACGTAAATCCTTTTCGTCGGTGATTCGAATGCAGGCACGAACGTCAACTCTAGCAAGGCACATTCCCACAATCCATCCATGGAGTAAGTCTTCGGTAGCATTATTCTGAACTGACCTCCGTTATTTTGAGGGAAGTGCTCCAGCGAATCGCTGCTATTGACAAACAGGTAAAACTCTTCCATCGTGTATGAAATGTACATCTTTTCTGTCTCCTCTTATAAACTTTTATCACTCCACCACCGCCACCACCACCACCGCATTAACCCATGCGTTGTAGAACTCTAGCGTATCGACGCACGCGGAGTCTAGCCTCTTGTATGGATTGACATTTTCCGTTACAGTTAATGGTTCCGTTAGAAAATAACAGACAGTTTCCTCCAATCTTTCGATGTTGCCAGATCAGTCCCGAAAACGAACTAGGATCGTAGCGGACGTTTGACAAACGATAGGTCAAAGCGCGTAGATCGATGGAACATGCCAAACTAGCTTGTGCGACGACGTTTGTCAGGTGCATTCCAATAAATCTGCTAAATCTACACATTCGTGGACTCGAAGAGCTTCGATAAAGAGTCTATAGGCACGAGGCCCTCTTCTCGTCAGGGTGAAGATCAATTGTCTGTTTTTACGTCTACTCGTGTTTTGATAGACGATGTCCTCGGCAAGATCTAGGGTCAAAATACGTTGTGCTACCAAATAATTAACGACTTCCTCCGTGGGTGTTTCTTCGACTAATCTTACTAAATGACTCAGGAGCTTCTTTTGGTCACGTCTGTCCATGTGAACGGATAATGATGAAATGAAACAGGCACGTTTATACCCGCTTTCAAATAAAATTCGATCTTTTTGATTGGATGATTTTCGATCACGTGATATAGGGTTAACGTGACCAAATAAGGACTCACGTATTTACCATTCGGTGTCTTGATGACTCATAAGACTTTGTTGACCGAATAAGGACTGCGCGATGATCTGATAACTCACGTCGGTGGTGAGGCGGATGTCCATATATAGAAAAGGAGGAGGGGGTATGTCCATTAACGGAAAAGGGGCGGGGCATGACCATATTTGGGTTTGCCACATTTGCCACGGGTTTTTGGGGGGATAAAAGATCCTAACCCCTACTACTAATAGACGCCAAAAAGGTGACGGCTACCAATCTGTTAAACCTGAGCCTAGCTAACAAATTTTCAATGTAACGCAACATTTTGTCAATACGTTCTTGTGTGACCCTTAATTTGCCTTCTTTTAAATCCCAGGTGAAGCCTAACCAAGTCAAGTATTGCGAAGGTTCTCATTCGCATTTTTCTTCTGCTATTACGAATCCAAAACGCAATTAATCGGATCGTATCCGTTCGCTACAAACCGAAGCATCGTGATAATTCTTAACAGCCCCCAAGCCGTCATCTAAATAAGTGATAATAGATAGGTTCTCAGACCTCCAATATTTAATAATCTCTCTGACCAGTTTTGAAAATATGAATCCAGCCGTATTGAGGCCGAATGGCAAAACGTCGAAAACATAATATCGTGAGCACCAACTGAAACCTAAATACGTTCTATGAGGAGGAAAAATGTTCATCAGATATCAGTGGGTTAATGACATGGGGTTTACTGAAAACCTCTTCACTAATAAATTTTGAATTTCATCCGTGACGAAAGCGACATTGTCCCTAGCTGTTTTGTTATTATCCAAGAATACATCATTAGGTATATCTTCTAAAGGTAATTTGTATCCTTGATCGATAACATTTAAAATGTACTGACTTACACCTGCGTTTCTCCACTCAGGAATGTGATCTTTTATTCTACCCACAGGTGAAGGTTGTTTAATTTTAGAATCATGCAATAACATTACCTAAATTGGGGCTCAAAAAGGTTTTGCTAATCGTATTCAGACTAGAATCAATAGGATCTACCTTAAATGTACTAATCTTTTCAGATTTCATCTCCTCAGGACAATCTTTTTTTCAATGTCCTTTCACTCCACAGGAAAAGCATCTGCCAGGACGTGAGACTGGTTTCTGTTGTTCCGCGTTGTTGACATATGGATGAAATCGAACAGGCCTCTTAAACTTGGCTTTCTCCGCCTTGAATTTACGTTCCGCTCTATTCTCAGCTTTTACCATCCTCTTCTCGTCGTCAGAAGCGTCCGCTAATGGATTAGCTTCATACTCAAGAACAACTTTCCATCCTAGTTGGGAAGTATCTGCCAGTTTGATCAGTTTTTGTCTGTGATTGACTAATGAAATACCTTCTGATATTTTCTCACCGGCGGCGTTGATATTCCCCTCGCTGATCCTCTCGCCCCGTAATTCCGTGTCGGCCTCCTTGAGCTTCCCAAGTATTTTATTGTTATGCTTGTACTGCTCCTCGGTACCCCTTTTCTTGAACTTGTATCCTTCGGATATAGTGCTCTCTATCCTCACTAACTGTGTGTCGGCGATATCTTTCTGCTGGGCATTCATCTTCCGCATCTCGATAGAGAAAAGCGACCTTACTTCCGACATCATATTATTCTGGGTAACAGTTAAGGCATTGGCGACTTCATTTCGGATTCGTTCATCGATGTTGGCGTCCGTGTTGAACCTGTCACTGCGAAAGGTGGCTAGAGAATGACTGCATAAGGCGCCCCTAAAAACCAATTAGCATTGGTCCGTATAATAATCATGTGACTAGCCTCAAATTGACAATACAATATTTTCCAGCTATACTAGCGAAACGCGGGAAAATACATTTATTCTTTTTCTTTTCCGCTAAGTTTGATGTCAAGAATTTTTTTCTTTTGGCGACATATCGAAATGATATTTTGCAGGATGGTTCGGAATGATAAACCGCATTCTGGACTGACCCTGCGAAGTCTAAATATTTATCGATACAGAGTTATCTGCCCGAACACTGTAAACCTTGTTACCGCTCTATCACGGAAACCGTAACAGATAGAGGCAAACCGAAAGGTGGAAGATGTTCAACATCTCAAGACACAAGTTTGTTCTTATTTGGTCGAAACATTTTGACGACTCCTTATAGAGTTACTTCCCCTTGAACAATGAACCGAACACCTTAAGGGTCAAAAGTCATCAACGGTTAATCGTAGAGACTTGGGACTTCCACCAATGACCATCACAGGTCATGACCTTGAAATTTATCTAACGGTCAAAGTTCAAGGTCAAACTTGACCCCTGACCTCAAACCTTGTTACCACTCTGATTTGGAAACGGTAAAAGATAGCTGATTAAATGTGTTGAGAAAAATGTTCATCTTGTCAAGATGCAACTTTGTCGTGTTTCAGTCAAAGCAGTATATCAACTCCTTATAGGAGTTATTGGCCCTTGAAAATTTAACAGAACATGTAAATGGTCAAAACTCATAGACGGTTAGTTGTTGAGATTTGGGACTTGCACCAATATTCATCAGATATCAGAACCTTCAAAATGATCCCAAGGTCAAAGGTCAAGGTCACATTTGACTTTTGACCTTAAAACTTGTTAATGCAATATCTCAGAAACTGTAACAGATAGAAAGTAATTTTGAATACAAAAAATGATCAGTTTCCAAAGATTTATATTTTGGTACCAAGGTCAAAGGTCAGAGCTCAAGGTCAATGAAAAATCCCTTAGCAACTGATAGAAAGTACCTAGCAACCATACATATTTATATTCAGGACCCCATATTTCAGCTTTACAGATGAAAATGGAAGGTCAAGGGTGAAAGGTCATTGAAAAAGTCCTTAGTAACTGTTGAATAAGTCCCTAGCAACCATATGTAATTATGTTCAGAGCAAGTATACAAGCAAAATAGAAGGTCAGCAGTGAAGGTCATGTAAATATCCTTCGCAACCATGCAAACAACACACTAGAAACCATATATGTAAATACAAACTTGAGATAAAAGGTCAATTTGACCCGGGAAAGACCTTGCAATTGTTCTCTGAACAATTGTCTTTCTAGTTTTTAGTTAACTTTTCTTTTATATGCAACCAATAACATAACGATCGATACAGTGGGTTCATCTTACAACCCATAAAACCACGCGTACATGATTTATACATTGCACCTTATACGATCTAGTGCATATATAAACTTTACACTAAAAGTGAAATATCCGACAAGAAAACTCTGCTCGATTAGCCATAAAAATACATGCACATATCAGAGCAAAATATTATATGAAACAAAAAACTTGCACTCAACTCAGGAACCTGTAGGTGATGATTTTACAATATGTTTTTTAAGGTAACTTCCGATACCAAGGGAAAGAACCCCGTTTGACTGATGTAAGGCTGGTTTCCTAATTTAGTCATTGGATATATCGCCTATATTTCAATCTCGCGATAACAGTTTTGTTGTCTAGTGTTGGTAAACAATCTATCCCATTCTCTACGGCATTACAATTTTTAAAAGTTAGTTAGTAACCGCTTCAAAAAGCATTAATTTTAATAAAGTTTTAAGAATATTATATAATTTGACTGAATAATTGGCACCACTTAAAGACACTGAACCGAGAACGTGAAAATTAATTTCATGTGTAAGTAAAGTCAAGAAATACCAAAGGGATATATGTAATTATTTTCCGCCTGCGTTCTTTTCCCTAGCGCAAAACGTCTCCCATCCTAACAAATGGTTCAACGTGAATCACTGTCGAAGTTTATCCACAAGATAAAGGTCTCAAAAAGAGTTTAAATAATCAATTCATAAAGCAATGCTTGTTTCAATTGTTTTACTTACAGTGCATTGCTGTTTAAATGTAATCTGCAGTTGGCTGTAGGTTGGAGAGTTGAATGTACAATTTCTTCACTGACTTCAGTCAAAGACCACAAATCAAGGACAAGGAGGAATGATTTTGTAACAGGCTTTCGTCATACAATAAAGACTCAAGTCGTTGAAGGGTTCTTTTATAATTTATTTCAGTTCAATGCGAAATTGAAACACCAACTGAAAACAAAACAATTATGTATAAAAATATATTCATAAAACATAGAAAAAAACACAATCATGACAATGATACAAATCACGAGGAAATTGAACATCTATTTAATTATATGAATTACATTTGTAAATTTTATAGTTTACAATTCTTTAAAGATAAAGTTTCCGAAGAACAAAAATATATCATGGGTATATTATATTACATGTATATAAAAAAACGATTCGTACCATCAGTGTGACAAGGCGACAATTTAGCAAACATCTGACTGTGTCATCTTCATGAACTGATTATGCCATCTATATGATATCTACATGACCAATACTCAAGGACTAAATCCTGTATAAAAAAACTACGTCTTACTCACAAGTACAACAATTGTAAGTTTCACTTTTCCAAAATACAATGCACAAAACGTCAAATAAATACAGTAAAAGTATTTCACAGTTATGGTTCTTTGAAATATTTAGCCATTACTATTATATACAATTATAGTCTTTACAGGAGGTCGATAAAACATGTATCGACCGACATTTTAAAGGCTATAATTGTTTTATTATAATATTCAAATTCACAAAATATCAATCATGTTCTATTTCAATAACCAACGAAGATCAACGAACTAACCTGTGCTTTACGGTTTTGAATCTCTGACATTTTCCCCATATCCTTTTCAGTATGTTGATATTGAATTCAAAATGATAAACTTTAACAATTTAATATTAACAAAACAACATGTAGATATCACATATTTAAGCTTGAAGAAAATTTCACTGTAAGAAATGAAAGATCGATTCTGATTGGTCCTTAGACTAATCCAACAGCCAATCAAAATATAGCTTTATAAAATTGTTCTTCTAAATTCTATTTTTGGAGTAAGGGGATCTTTCAACTAAATTATTTTTAGAAACTCTTAATCTTTCAACATTTTTAATTTTATTTATGGAAACACCTATTTTACAAGCTTTTTACAGGTTGACCATGTGATCTATTTTGATAAATGACAGCTTTTGAATTATACAATATTATAATAAAATGAATTACACAACAATAAGAATATCAAAGTAATACAATGTACTATTGTTTTCCAAAAGTTGGAATTAACAAATTTACCTCAGAACAGTATTAAAAATTATGCTAAAAATGCATTAAATACAAGGTTTGTACTTACAAGTTACAGAAAGTATATATCCAAAAATCCATATATATAGTGTTACATTCTAGACATTCAAAAGCACACTGATAAAAAATGAGAAGTGTCCAGTTTATATAGCTTACACCAAAAAAACCCAGATTCAACAAGATACTTGACAGAAAACTACTCAAACCCTTTGATATTAGAATTAGACAAACTGACCATGACTATATAACGTAATGTCCTTGGGTATGTTAATTATAACCAAAAAATATCCCCAAATAAGGCAAGGTAAAAGTAAAGGTATAAATATACTAATTACAATAACACTAAACCTACAAGTGAAAAATAAGGACGAAAAGTGTTCACTGGCTCAGTCAACTACGACTAAGTTTACCTGCAATTAAAGTAAATTACCTATGTGATATATTGATTAGTTTATAAATTAAACAAAATCATATCTTTCTGAAAGAAACCATTTTATCAAAGTTAATAAAGTAATTATAAGGTTTAAGTTAATATTGTCTGAAACAAAGATAGATAGTTAATATAAAGTATAAATGCATATGCATAATAATACATACAAAACATGATTAATAAATTTATCAAATAGCAAATTTATTATATAGGTCGAATGATAATTAGGATAATCGAAATTGATTAAAAACAACACAGATAAAATCTAATGCGGCCACAATAAAATAATCCTTATGTTATTATAAGGATATATGGTATTTTTTTTAACAGAAAAAAGTGCCTGTGAATACAGTATCCTGACATATTTTGTTCAACTATATACAACAACAGAAACCCACACACAAAATCATAACATTTAAAATTCATAAACCAGTCTTACTTAATTCACAGGCAGTCGACACATGTGTATCTAGTTTCTAACTTGTTTGCTTTCACTTTTAATATTTCAAGGCAATATATGATATTATAATCTATTTCCCTGATGTATAGGACCAACCCAGCTGTTATGAGTAAAATTAGAGTGTTGCAGGGATCTGTATTGCTCCCTGGATTTTGTTTGACATCCATTTTAAAATTTGGTGTCAGTGGACATTGTGTCCAGTTTATAATTTTTAAAAACTAGATTGAGGCAGTCGGAAACGACAGCTATCCCCACACTCCCCACGTGATGTATCCCTGTGCACCTCTCTCACATGAATCATATCTTTGAAATCGGGTCCAATTTTTTGGAAAATCAAAAACCTTACTGTGCATCAATCGGCATACAGTGTATGACAATACTGTATAGAAATAAAATGCATAACATGAAAAACGAAGGGAGAGTTTCAGTCACCAGCTTATAATTCCCAATTTTTGAAAATCAAAATTCTAAAATCTTATTGCGCATCTATATACAGTGTGTGAAAATATTGTACAGAAATTAAATACACAAAATGAAAAATGAAAGAAGGGTTTAGGTCACAAGCTTAAATTCCCAATTTTCAAAATTCAACCCCTGAGGGCAACAAGTTTTGAAAACCTTATTGTGCATCTACATACAGAATGTTATAGGAAATTAACAAACCAGAAAAGCCCATGTTAACTAATTCGGGCACTGACAATATTTGCTTTCCAATTGGCAGCTTAAAACCATGCAGTGATCATTCATGAGAGCTTTCGAATCCATTGGTAAAGTAGTTTCAGAAAAGAATATCTGAAATTTAGCCCACCAGAAACTAAACCATATAATGCTAAAAGGCACCTTCTATGTTATATTTTTGTTTGAATTATATTTTAGGGTTCCCTTAACAAATTCTTAACCTTGTAAGGGGCATCATTTTGCTGAGCTTTGCTCACACTAACATAGTGTTTTAATCAATTTATGGGATGTTAACATGTCATCTGTGGTAAATGTTAACCAAACTAATTGTCCCCGCACTTTGGCAATTTCAAAGAAAGTTACGGTATAAAGCAATTGTCTCCCTCCGTATGTCCATCCGTCACACTTTCGTGTGATATCAACTCCTTCACTTTTGGGTTTAGGTTTAATTGTAATCCCCCCCCAATCGAAGTTTGGGGTATATAGGTTTCAGTCTGTCCTCCGTCTGTCCGAAAAAACGTTGTTCACAACTCCTCCTACATTACTTGCATGATTCTCATGAAACTTTAAGGAAAGTTAGATCACTATATGGAGATGTGCATATTGTCAAGAATTTCTGTTTAGACAATAGATGTAAAAGATATGGCTGTTTGGAATTTGGCATTTTCTAACAAAACGTCATTCCATATATTGTCCGCAATCGCAATTTCTCCTACATTAATTGCATGATTCTCGTGAAACTGTATAGAGTGTTAGATCACATTATGCATATTGTCAGGATTTTCTGTTTGGGCCAGTAGTTTGAAAAATATGATGATGTGAACATTGTGTAGGCTTCAACACGGACATGTTGCTTCGGGGTGTATAAGTCCCTTTCAGGACAGTTCTAGTTTCTATATAGAATGGTTGCATACTACCTGTAGATGCGCAATAAGGTTTAAGAATTTTGATTTTCTAAACAAGGGGACCACAGGAGTCGAACTACGAAAATTTTGAATTCAAACTTGTGACCTAAACTCCTCTTTCATTTTTAGCTTACCTGACCCGAAGGGTCATGTGAGTTTTGTCATCACTTAGTGTCTGTCGTCCACAAACCACATTTTAATCTTCTCCTCAGAAACCACTCGGCCAATTGGGACCACACTTTGGTGGTCCTTGGGTGGTCCCATTCGAAAATTATGTCCAGGGTCCCCAACCTTTGACCAAGATGGCGGCCAATCTAAAAATAGAAAAAGGGGAGTACAAATTTTAAAAATCTCCGTTGAAAAATAACAATCCAAAGATACTTATATTACATACAGTTAATTTATACTATGCTGTATACGACGCATTTCAAGGAGTTACCTCTCATCAGCAGCATTAAAACCGAAATATTTGGAAGACCAAAAACCAAACTTATATTAAGCAAGAAGTACTCAACCAAAAATACCGAAATAGGAAGCCAAATTTCAGCTAAGGAGATCTACCATGTGCAATACAAGGAATGAACCCTTAGTATTTCTATTATTTTTGAATTTTGTTAAATACAGGTAATTTCTATAACAAATCAATAAGCTAAGTATGCTAATCTCACCTAAACTTTGCTGAAATGATCCTTGGGTAGTCTCCTTCCAAAATTGCGTTCGAGGTTCCGACATCTGACCAAGATGGCCGCCACAGCAGAACTTAGTTTAACATAGGACCCTGTTGGAAATTCCCATAAAAATCTTCTTGTCTGAAACTACTTACCCAATTAGAACCAAACATGTGGAATGGTCATAAGGGGGTCCTTTTTCAATATGGTGTCTGATGGCCCTACCCTCCGACAAAGATGGCCGCCACAGCCGAACTTAGTTTAACATAGAACTATATGGAAAATTCATTAAAAAATCTTCTTGTCTGAAAATACTGAGCCAGTTGGAACCTGACTTGACAGTTATGGTTCATAGATGGTCGTCTGTCAGAGATATATCCTATGAATTAGAATGTCAACCAAGATGGCCGCCACAGCTGAACATAACATTGGACCCTATGGAAAATTTATTAAAAAATCTTCTTGTCTGGAACTACCGAGAGGTTGGACCAAACTTAGCAGCAATGGACCTTAGATGGTCCTCTTTCAGAATTGTGTCCGTTGACTCAAACTATCAACCAAGATGGCCACCACAGCCGTATTTTTAACCCTGTGGTAACGGGTCTCACCTGTTGTCATGGTAACCGAATGTTGACAGAAATTTAAAATATCTTTCATTTGATTTTCACATTATAAATATCCAATAAAATTATGCATGTTTAAGAAAAAATTCACCATATATGCCACATTCTGTACATAATTATAAATATAGACAGAAAAATGCCATTTATTTCTGTTTCCGTGGGGTAACAAAGGTGTGTATAGTTCCCAAAATAGTCTGGTGACCCATATATTTCTGTTTATTATTTGAAGGCACATTGTTTGGACTATCATATGTCAAATTTAAAAAAAAATTCATTGAACCATTTTTTTGGAAATTCAAGGAAAACAGAAATTTTTACAGAAATCTTCGTTTTTTGTGTGTTGCTATGGTGAATGCATTAGGTCAGAAATTAATAGATATGCTTACCAATGCCATTATGTGTGTTCTATTTACTTTTTAAACAGTATGTATGTGATAACGGCAGAACAAACTGTCATTTTACTTACAAAGGCGGGGGCCTCGGTGGCCGAGTGGTCTAGGTAGTTCGTCATGACTACTACTGATCACTAGCATGTCAACGCTGGGGTTGTGAGTTCGAATCTCACCTGTGGCGGGGTGTGTTCGACTCCGATCTTAATTGACAAGGATTGCCAATTTTCCTACCGAAGGTCGGTGGTTCTCTCCGGGTACTCCGATTTCCTCCACCAATAAAAACTGGCCGCCGCGAAATGGCCAAAATGTGCTGAAAACGGCGTTAAACCCCAACTAAACAAACAAACAAACAAATCAAATTTTAAAAGAGGTCAATGCAAAGTATATTTATGCACAATTTTAGAAAAATTCATCGAGTAGAAAAAAAAGCTATATCTATAGGCATCCACCTTAAATTAACTCTTTTCCCATTTTTTCTCGTTTTTTTCTGGATTAACAATCAGCGAGTGTATTTGTGACCAAATCTTTGTAAAGCAACATTGTTCGGAATAGATGGAAGCAAGCATAAACAGTAATAATCCACGTAAAGTCGGTTTAGACAAAGTTTCATTTAAATTTGATATGAAATTAACAAAAATACCAAAGAAATCAGACAGATGGTAAAGTAAACCTGTCTTAGAAATTAATGTTACAGCCATTGCTCTGTTGTAATGTCATAAACCACGACATTAACAAATAAACTGTAATGTGATTTAATGTCTTGCTCTGAGTTTCAAAGTGTCAACACATTATTATTTTATTTTTTCATGCTTATGATCAAGGCCATATTGGTCGAAACGTTGGGTTATTTTAACATTTTAGTTTGGTTGTGGTTGTTGTTGTTTTTTTTACGATTTTGTATTTGGTTTTAATCGGCTTGTGTATTTTTACATTTTTAATAGGTCGTTAATGCCCCTTTTGTCAGCTCACCATTTCAGTTTATTTTCCTTGTTTACTATTGTCGCATTAGCTGTTTTGCAATATACTTAGTTTTTTGTAACGTGATGACACCGTTTGTAAAGAGTAAAAAATATATATATATACTTATGCTCAGTACATTGTATATAATTTTATCATAATATTGGTTATATGAAAATGAATTTCAAACCCTTCTCCTTGAGTTGCTAGTATTTCCATACTATCTCAAAATTGATACTTTAAATTGTCTGTTACAAAAACGTTAAATTTTGTGTAAACTATAAGGTTATCTCTCTGTCCTTAAGCTTAGGTGGTTTTAGCTCTACCCTTTTGGTAATGTTGTAAATTTTGACTTTGCTCTTCAGCTTTTGGGATATTGTTTTGACTTTCAAATTTTAGGCATTGAGCACAACTAATGCCAAAGAATTTATGAGACGTCATTCGGAGTTTCTCGGATTTTAGCGTTTAATGAAACAAAAAAAAGAAGACTTTTTTGTATAATTAACTCAGAATATGAACTCAAATCAAATAGATATATTATTATCATTATTTTATTTTATCTTTTACTTACAAAAGTACATGTAATTTACTTTATCAATTTTATAATAAAAACAACATGGCATTGAAAAAGAGATGAACAAACTATAAGATTTATTCTTGTACATGGAACTACATGCAGTTACCATTTTTGTGTCGCCTGCGGAACGCATTGTCGACACATAGGGATCACTATCTGTCGTCTTGCGTCGTCTTGCGTGGTCGCACTTTTCTTCTATCCTCAATTACTCGTAAACCGCTCAAAGGAATTTGATGAAACTATCTCTGTGCATTAACCTTAATGCAAAGGTGTGCATGTATATTTCATTTTTAGAAAATTTTATTTTTTTTGGGTAAAAATTGACATTTTTGAAAAGGGGGGGGGGGGCAACACATGTCTTCCTTGGAAGGCTTACATACTTTCACTGGTAGAGAACCAACATTTAATTTCACTATGCGACATTGGTAGTTGTCAAATTGTGCAATAATGAAATAAAATAAACGAGGAAAGTTCTGTTTCATACTGTAACTTTTTTATTTGCTTAAAATATATACGTTTCACATGTAATACATATGTATGTTTGTTTTCTACTTTCATGAATGCTCTAAACGAGATCGCATACATATCTAACACAACTAAGACGTTGCAGCTATACATTTAAACCTGTTGACAAAGAACAAATTTATATTTTATTACCTTTTCTATTTGCTAGATTTAAATATTAGCAATTTTTATTGAGCTGGAGATATCCTCGTAACGGGGGTGGGGCTTAGTCGTTGTTAATTATATCATCAGGAGTAGGCTTGTGTTTTCAAAATGTTATTGTACACAATAAGTTTATCTATGGATTATCAAAATGTATATATGCAAGATCTGTATAAAATAGCACAAACGTACGAACAATTAAACCAAAAACAAAATATTAGCAATTTATATATGTAATTATTCCGTCAGAAATTCTAATTAAAGTTCTAGTACACAAATGACAGGTGCCAATATGTAATAGATTATATAGGATTAAGGGAAACGAAATTAAATTTTATAGGGTAGAAAAGAATGGATTTTATAAAAGGCAGGATCGCTTCCATTAAAAAGCTACTTGTAACTACCTAAATACAATACTTCACTATGAACAGTAAATATATTACATTTTAAGAATTTTTTTTTATAATATATAGTGCCATCCTTTTTTTCTCCCGTTCGTAGTGGCGTTTGTAAATGTCTTTAATTTGCTAGAATTTCTAGTCCGTTAAAATATATTTTGAGTGTGGATGATAAGTTATGAATAAAATTGCGACAAAGTTGTCGCGGCTTTTAGCCGATCTGTTCTTATTTACTCTACCAGGGTTTCTAGTGGAAAAAAAAATAAACTAGCCCAGTCGTTCAATTCAGTGTCCGCTGTATAGTGACAAACTGTCTTTCAATAATTCCAGCTTTAAATATTATCTACATGTACCCCAAATACTTGTAAAAAGGTATAATATAATGAGACGGTTCTCATTTGAAATCAATAAACTTTATCTTGTTTTTTTCCCAAATTGTAACCATACCAACAATAATTTCCTTCTCACAGAGAACTAATAGGATCAAGGTTGGGATAATATTGCATATCTGAGAAATTTATAGAATTTCACTCCTAATAATTATCACAAGTACGATATTTTAAATGCTATGTTTATCGATGAGAAACACTAGTAACGAATCTGATACTTGGTATAATATATCAACAGTTACTCTTGTTTCAGTGTACTAATCGTCTTACAGTAATCTATACATTAGAGAGATCAAGTTTATTCTAAAACGAAAATACAATGTAAAATTTTTTGGTCATCACATTGATATCAATAAAATATGTAACAAGGTTTTCTAAGAAAACGTTAATTTAATTTTTCACGAATTAAATTAGTCAGAGATTGCTCTGATGCTTAAAACATTTTATTTGACTGACTGTGGTCAAGAGATAAATGGCGCGTGTTAATTTTCCAATTTTTGTACAGCAATATAATCTATATATCAAAACCCATAGAAAAATATAAAATTTCTATGCATGCAGCCATAAAAATACATGCACATATCAGAGCAAAATATTATATGAAACAAAAAACTTGCACTCAACTCAGGAACCTGTAGGTGATGATTTTACAATACAGTCAATTCTCGTTATGTCGAATCCATTGGGACCTGAAAATCTAGTTCGACTTAGCGAAAATTCGAGATATCAGGAGTAACTCTGTATAGTTACTGCCGTTGAGGGTCCATAAAGATAATTCGAGTTACCCGGAATTTCGACTTAAATGTGTTCGAGATAACGAGAGTCAACTATATTTGTTTTTTTAAAATTCTGGCTAAGTAGAAAATATCTTGTCCTATTTCATACTCTTTATGCATTCCACCTTTTTCTACGAAAGTCAATTTCTCCAAAATCCTTTTCGTCTAAGAACCTGCAAATATTTTGATAGTTACCTGTTTGTCCTTTGTTATCTCCCTCGTGCATAGCTCTGTCCTTAGATGGTTTTGGCTTTACCCCTTTTAGTCATTTTTGGATTTTTGAATTTTGATCTTTAATTCTTATGTCTTTTTGTTATAGTTTTCACCATTTAAGGCCTTTGGCACAACTAATGATTCGTAAATCGACGAAATGTGCACATCTTTTGCATAAAAAATTTTATTATTATATTTATTTTGTCCAGTAAACGGATAATAGTATTTGGAGCTAAAATAATAGTTCCATTTTATTATTTACTGAAATAACTCCACTTGTGTGAATAAAGAGAGGTCACATAAGTATCGGTAAATACCAAGTATAAACGATAAAGTCGACGAATGTGGCCGTCTTGACTTTGTTGGGAGGTATGAGATTTGAATATCCCAGAAAAAAAAAAAAAAAATTCAATAAACAGTCTCTGCTTCCTGCAGGACACCCTAAACATCTATTTTCTTTGTCAGTTTATTTATCACGTACATCAATAATAATAATAATCATCATCTGAATATAATATAAAAAGAATTATATCATGTTTGCAAAGTGTTTTGGTGTAAATGTGGTGTAGTGTGACCATTTCCAAAATATAAACATTGGGAAACTAGAAACTATTTAATAAAAAATTTATAAGATGATATGTATTGTTTGTATATTTTTCTTTATAAGGTATAACGTATAGGTTATACATATTTCAGGGACTTCATTGAAATAGGCCTATATCATTTCTATTTAAGTCAAGTGTAAAGTTGCAACAAAATTTGATAGTGAAATGACTAAATGCTGTCTGACAGTAGAAAGTTCAAAATGTTGTTTCTGTCTGCAAATTTGATATTCATTTTAAATATTCTATTTTCTGTAGGGAACCCGGAAATTCGAAAAAAACTTTTTCTGGTTGCAAAGAACAAGCGAATTCTTAATTCTACTGTCTTAGAAAATGTTAATGTTTTTTCACATATAGATTGTGCTATACAATGTACGAACACTGAATACTGCAAGGCAGCGACTTATACAGGGATAACAAACAGTTGCAGCTTTTATGGTGATCCCTGGGAAATGGAACCATCTTTGAATACAGCTGTTTTATGGAAAACAGGTAAAACTATATATTACGAATACTTACATATATGCTATATTATATATAATTGAAATACATAAACATGCACAATAAGATAATATTTTTATTATTATTATTATTATTATTATTGTATTGCATAGATTATGATATAGATATTATAAACTATCTTTAAAACTGTACCTCCTTAGTCAGATAGAAAGAAAAAAATGTACATAAATTGCTTGTAATGATTGTTCTTTGTGTGTTGATGACAGTCCAATAAAATCTTTGACTTTGATTTTGAATTTAACTTTACATATTGATATAAATTTTGAAAACAAATAAAGTTGAAGTGACAAGGTAATTAAACGTTCAAGACAATTTAAATTATTTTTTGTATAAATTTGGTTTTTTTTCTATTTTTAGTATAAATTTGTTTGTTTTTCTATTTTTAGCGAATACTACGAAAATATAAACCCTTAAAACACAAAATGCGGGCTCCCAACGAATGTCTTTCCATATTTTGAGATAAAGAAAACATATTTTTTTTACTTTTTTCGTCGTTTTTTTTAATGCCAAAATCTTATTTAAGGTTGCAGTTTTTATTGGACCGAAGTTCTCGGAAACTAATAAAAATAAGTAAAAATTGTCAAGCGTTTCGATATTTAGATAATTCATCTAAACAAAAAGTCTTTGAATAAATTCATTTTAAAGGGAATCAGCCAAGAGATTGTGGAGATATAGGAAATGGGAGTTTGAGTGGAGTATATAGGATTTATCCTGGACAGTCACCTGGTTTCTTAGTATATTGTGATATGGTTGACGATGGAGGGGGATGGACGGTATGATAAACATGTAAATGGAAAATGTGTGTGTTTTCTGTATGTTTTTTTGTTTTTTAGAAAAAATATTTCCCTTCAGGTTTTGTTTCTAAAGTGAAACTTCAAAAAGATATTGACTCTATGAAACCTTGGTTTGGGTTTCGTGGAATCAGCATCTTTTATTATTTTTTTTGATTTAATAGAGGTAACGTCCTTTTTTCGGGTTTCATATAGTTAACATTTTTTCAGACTTCTCGTGAACAAGGCGAAACGGCCGAAACGTTGGGCTATTACAGCCTTGAACTTTCTGTTTTGTTATTGTTTGTATTTAATTTTGTTTGACTTTTGTGTATCGTACCTTTCAGTAGTTCTTTGCTTTTTTAAGTTTGTTTAGTTGGGGTTTTACGCCGTTTTCAGCACATTTGGCTATTTCGCGGCGGTCAGTTTTTATTTTATCAACTCACCAATTCCGTATATATACCTTGCACGAAAATGCAAATTAAAAAATGTCAAACGTTTGAATGAAGTCATACCGACAATCACAAACTGAAAATTGTACTATGCATAGGATTTAAAACGCCTGAATTTTCATTAAAATCAAACAAATATTAGTCTGAATTTGTTTTTTTGTTTTATCTTTAAGCAAAATTATTACATTTTAACCGGTGATTTACCGTAGTGTTCGAGTGAACGAAAATCTGGTAAATAACATGTGAAAAGAACAGTCGGTATTCACTCCAGGAAGTGACATCACAATTGCCGCGGATAGGTATTAAAAGACATAGGCCGTTTTATTTCAGTTTATTTCTTCTACAATTTTAGATTATGTACAATGTAATAAACAGTATAACCAATCGCTGAATTGAAATACAAGATCTTAACAACTTGTGACCGAACTACAGCTGTAAATAACTCGCGTGAGTTACTCCGTAGTTCGTTCACGCATTGTTTATTTCTGGTATTTGAATTTAGTGATTAGTTATACTATAAATGCTCAATATGTCAAAATCAATAGGTCTGCCCGTTGAATGCGCCTTATAAAATTCGCTTCGATTATAAAAATGTTGTACATTGTCCATTTTGAAATCATTGTAAATGTCAGTGTTTTGGGACGAAGGGTATTTGGGCCGAAATGTTGTTATTGTTGTTTGAGTGGTTTTCTTTCCCCACTCTTATTATCATCCAAAAGGAACGAACATGTCAACGAATGTTTTTTGGTGTTTCAACTAAATAAATAACGATTAGCATCTTGGTCAGAGGAACACGTTCTTACGGTTTGATGTGAACGAAGTAACGAAATAAACTACATTCAAATCAGTCTGAGAATTTTATTAAGAACAAGACCAGCTGCAGTAAGAACTTGTCTTTAGTCATGGATCCTGGTGACAAAGTCAAAGAAATAACAGATATTAGTTCCTTAAAGGATGATACAATTGCTGATGATAACAAGCAAGATGAAACACCCAATGTTTTAGTGATCTTCGACGATCAACAAGAGAAGTGAAATACACTGACAGAATGTCTGAGTACCGACAGGAAGAATTCAACAAAAGGAAACAGAAACTGATGACTATTTTCGACAAATGGAAGGATAATGTCAGAAAATTTAGAAATCTTCTTAAAAGGGAATGCCAAGAATCTGTTCTTGTGGGTATTATTGATTCAGTGAAACATTTAGAATCATCTGTGATAAAACACTTTGAAGATTTGCGCACGTTGGGAACTATAACACCAGACATAGCAAGGAAAGTTGATGCATGTGTTGCAATAAGTGCAGACCTATTGAAAATTGTCAATGAACGATTTTGTGAAATTGAAGAGTTTGATTTGCCTCGTGAAAAGGACCGCCTTAGAAGGTTAAGAGACAATGATTATGCAAAATCTATATTTAGTGAATCTGCTTTAACAGAAAAGAGTAAAATTTCACAAAAGATGGTTGATGTTTCCGTGGAACTGGCCGCCAAAACAGCTGAATACAGAATGGTACAAGAAGAGGAAGTGCAACGAGCAAAACTCATCGAACTTGATAATGAACAAAAAATTCAAATGCAAACTCAACAAAGTGAGCTGAAGAGGATAGCTGCTCGTAAAGAACTTGAGATAGCCAACGCTCGGCTTGGTGCTTATAGTCGGATGACTGAATTAATACAAGGACAAAATGAAGAACCGTCTTGCCAACTCGCATTCCAGAAACAAGCATCTTGCCTACTACAGCTATGGAAACATATTTAACATCCACTCATCAAAATCCAATCCTTTACTAATAATAGTGTGCCAAATATACAGAACAACATTAATCATTTGCATGGAACACATACAGAAACAAATGTAACTACAGACACGAACAATAATTCAAACGCACTCGCTAAGGCTCTTGCTGAGTCAGTGAATCTTAATCGTTTGCCAGTGCCAGAGCCAAACATATTTAATGGTGATCCTTTACAATATATGGAATGGAAAACATCATTCGAAATGCTCATTGATCGTAAAGGTGTTCCTACAACAGAGAAGATCTTTTACTTAAAGAAATATGTTGGTGGAGCCGCTAGAAAGGCGTTAGAGTGATACTTTTATAATAATAGTCAAACTGCTTATGACAATGCAAGAAAGGTTCTGGAGGTAAGGTATGGACATCCTTTTATAATGCAGAAGGCCTTCCGAGATAAATTAGCATCCTGGCCTAGAATAGCACCTAAGGATCCTATAGCCCTGAGAGACTTTGCAGACTTTCTGCAAGGGTGCAGAGATGCGATACCTCATGTTCCAAGTTTAAGTATTTTGAATGACTGTACTGAAAACCAAAGACTTCTTAACAAACTTCCAGACTGGGCATCTGTGAGATGGAATCGAGAAGTAACTCAAAGCCTTGATATAAGTGCTATATATCCCTCCTTTGACAAATTCGTAAATTTTGTTGTCAAAGAGGCAAAGGTTGCCTGCAATCCAATATCATCACTTTATGCCTTGAAGGCCACTTGAACAAAGACTGTAATAGGAAACATACTTGTAATACTTGTAATGGCAAGCATCCATCATGCTTACATGAAGAACGCACTCGTGTTAGACAACGGTCATCAAACGTGCCAGATTCAAATGCTGTAAACAACATAGAGTTAAAACCAGCAAGCTCTCTAACGGTTAGTCAGAATAACGGCCAGAGTACATCCATGATCGTTCCCGTGTGGGTGTCTCACAAATATAAGCCCTCTAGAGAGATTCTTACATATGCATTACTAGACACTCAGAGCGATACAAACCTTTATCCTAGATGATTCAGCCGCATCACTGCATATACTGTGTGAACCTATCAGACTTGGTTTATCAACAATGACCTCTCAGCATACTATTATAGAAAGCTCAAAGGTATGCAGTCTACAAGTTAGAGGATTCAAATCGTCTAAAAGTGAGAAGGTGACAATAAATAATGCTTACACCAGGGACTTTATCCCTGCCGACCGTTCGAATATTCCGGAGAAAAACACTGTTAAGGACTGGTCTCATCTTCAGATGATTACGGATGACTTACCGCCATTACAGTCATGTAAGATAGGACTTCTGATTGGCTATAATTGTCCTCAGGCTCAAGCACCTAGAAAACTTCTAATTGGTGAGGAAAATGAACCGTACGCAGTGAAAACTCAACTTGGTTGGAGTGTAGTTGGTTATTCGGACACCATATCAGATGGATCTTCAATCAAAGGTGTCACACACCGTACGTCAGTGAAGGAGCTGCCACTTTGCTCACCTAAAGACCTTATAAATGTACTAGAGTCAGACTTTGCACAAGACAAGGGACACTTAAGTAAACAAGTATCTCAAGATGATATACGCTTTCTCTCGATTGTGGACAATGGTATTCATCAGCTTGATAACAAACACTTGGAATTACCGCTTCCTTTTAAGGAGAGACCTACGTTACCCAACAATAAGCCTCATTTGAAACGAAGGCTTACAATTGATCATAAGCACTTTGAACAATACAAAATATTTGTGCGAGAGATAATTGAAAATGGAGATGCAGAACTCGTACAACAGGAAACAACTTCCGGTAATGTATGGTACTTGCCTCACCATGGGGTTTACCATCCGCAAAAACCTGATAAACTGCGTGTTGTGTTCGACTGTTCAGCCAAATACAAAAACGAAACACTTAATCAACATCTGCTCACAGGACCAGATCTCATTAACGAACTTAGTGCTGTCTTGTGCAGATTTAGACAATAACCAGTTGCTATCATATGCGATATAGAGAAGATGTTTCATCAATTTAAAGTTCCTGAATCAGACCGAGATTTTCTACGATTTTTTTGGTGGAAGGATGGTAATATTCATTCAGAGAAAGAACCATTGGAATATCGAAAGAAGGTACATTTATTTGGTGCCGCTTCATCTTCTGGCTGTGCCAATTACGGCTTGAAATACTTGGCAAAACTTCAGGAAGTGAAATACCCTGATGTTTTACGTTTCATTCAGCATGATTTTTAGGTAGATGATGGTTTAACTAGTGTAGAAACCGAAACTCATTCGATAAAACTTGTTAACAACGCTCAAAGAATATGTGTCAACGGTGGATTACGTCTTCATAAATTCATTTCCAACAGAGTAAATGTAATGGATTCAATACCGCATTCTGAACGAGCATCAGGCGTCAAGGACCTGAATTTAGCATTGGAAAACTTACCTGTTGAAAGAGCACTTGGTGTGCAATGGTCCGTAGAGGAAGATGTATTCTCATTTCAAACTAAAATTCAAAATATACTACCTACTAGGAGAAATATGTTGTCAATAGTTACCTCAATTTTTGATCCCTTAGGATTTATTTGTCCATTCCCGCTGAAAGGAAAGCGGATCTTGCAAGGAATGTGTCAACACGGCGTGGGATGGGATGATACACTTCCTAATTCTATGAGTTCAGAGTGGCAAAGTTGGATTGACGACATTCCCAACCTACAGTATGTGAAGATTCCTCGTTGTCTCAAACCAGCGGACTTTCGTCAACCAACTTCAATAGAGTTACATCACTTCTCGGATGCAAGTACCCAAGGATATTGACAATGTACGTATATAAGATATGTTAGTCAAAACGAAGTTCATTGCTCATTACTTATTGCTAAATCAAGAGTTACTCCACATAAAGTAGTTACGATTCCGAGACTTGAACTTACAGCTTCAGTGCTATCTGTCAAAATGTGTACATATCTGAAAGAGGAACTCGATTTGCATATAGACAAGGAATACTTTTGGACAGATTCTCAAGTTGTATTAGGATATATTAACAACGATGCTCGACGATTTCATGTATTTGTGGCCAATCGCATTCAGCTTATTCGAGAATGTATTGATCCAAAAACAGTGGTTCTATGTGACATCTGAAAATAATCCTGCTGATTATGCTTCAAGAGGCCTCAATGCAGCTGACATTTCTAAAACAACATGGCTAACTCGTCCTTTTTTCCTATGGAAAATGCAGATTGAAACAAAAGACATTGTTACAAATCGGCAATTAGGTGACCCAGAGGTTAAATCTATAAATGTAAACACTCTATGTACAAAGTCAGACAATGTTTTTCCCAGTATCTTGGAAGGACTAATAAGATTCTCTTGCTGGTCCACAGCAATTTCAGTCATGGCTAGGCTACAAAGACTGTTTAATGGAATTAAAGGAAAACAATCAAATTCAGTACAGGAAACACAATCCGTATTCTTGAATCGTCAACAACTTTATCGTCAACGAACCACCTTTATCCGCTTGACCCAATTCTTGAAAATAGACTTTTGCGTGTTAGAGGTCGTTTAAGAAAGGCTGATCTTCCTTCTCAATGTATTCATCCGATAATTCTTCCAAAGGATAGTTATATCACACAATTGATTCTAGCACATGTTCATCAGAATACCCAGCATCAAGGAAGAGGGATAACTTTGAATAAGCTAAGATCACATGGTTACTGGATTGTCGGAGGAGGCAAAGTTATTGTGAAATTCATTCGTCAGTGTGTTGTTTGTAGAAAGCTTAGACGCCCTACCGAAACTCAAAGAATGGCAGACTTGCCCGAAGATGGTGTTGTGCCTTCGCCACCCTTTATGTATTGTGGTATGGATTGCTTTGGTCCTTTTATGGTTAAACAAGGACGCAAGGAATTCAAACGATATGGACTTTTATTCACGAGCATGTGATCGCTTGATGATATGTCGACTGATGCTTTCATAAATGCTCTACGTTGCTTCATAGCAATCCGTGGAACGGTTAGATAGATCCGCTCAGATCAAGGGTCAAATTTCATTGGTGCTAAGAACGAATTTGAACGGGAGACAAAATTGACCAAAATAGCATCTTTTCTTGTGGAAAGACAATGTGACTTTGTAGTGGATGCTCCGTGTTCAAGCCACACTGGTGGAGTATGGGAAAGACAGTGCAAACAGTGCGAAATATTCTCAACTCATTATTGATGATGTGTCCGGGAAGATTAGATGATTCTTCTTTGCGATCTATCCTTTATGAGGTGATGTCGATTGTAAATTGTCGTCCTCTAACCGTTAGTGAAATAGAAGATCCAAAGGCACCTGAGCCTCTTACTCCAAATCATATTCTCACGTCTAAATCAGATATACCATACCCACCACCAGGTGATTTCGTGAAGGAAGACCTATATCTAAGGAAACGATGGAGGCGTGTTCAGTATCTTTTAGAACAATTCTGGGTAAGATGGAAGAAGGAATACATAGCCCAAATTTCTCTTAGACAAAAGTGGCATAATGCTCGCCGTAATATGCAAATAGGCGATATTATTCTCGCAATCAGTGGCCGCTAGCTAAAGTTGTTGAGGTGAACACAGACGATGATGGACTTGTCAGAAGAGTAAAACTGAAAATTGGAAGAAAAGACTCTGCGTCATCTTCTGTTCTGTTCTTAAATTAGTCTTGCTTGTAGAACACGTTGAAAATTAATCTGAGCTTATTTGCCAAAGAGTTATGTACCGTGTCATTATTTAAAAAGACTTCCTTTGCTAAGAGTATTGGTTAATGAGAATGGTATTTTTGCATACATGCATTTTATTTAAAACACTTCAATTTGTGTAAAAAATCAGTTTTGATTTTGGGGGAGTGTACATGTCAGTGTTTTGAGACGAAGGGTATTTGGCCCGAAATGTTATTGTTGTTTGAGTGGTTTTCTTTCTCCACTCTTATTATTATCCAAAAGGAACGAACATGTCAACGAATTTTTTTTGATATTTCAACTAAATAAATAACGATTAGTATCTTGGTCAGAGGAACAAGTTCTTGCGGTTTGATGTGAACGAAGTAACGAAATAAACTACATTCAAATCAGTCTGAGAATTTTATTAAGACCAAGACCAGCTACAATCATACGTATTTTTGTCTTGCTTTATATAATAAAAATTATGAAATGATAAAAGAATTTTTGTCTAAACCATGAAAACAAAAAGTGCATAGCAATGTTTTTTTAGATTGGTGAAAAGAATTGAGAGAATTTGTAATAAATGTTTCAATTATTTGAAAAAAAATACAGATTAATACATCGTTACGCTGGATTATCGGATTTTAAATCCTTGCTTATAGTTGACTTAAAAATTCTTTTTTAACAATCTAGATTTTAGAAACCATATAATGTATTCGTAACGATATAAGACCTATATACACATAAATAAAAGCCATTTTGTTATAAGCTTCACAAAATAAAATCTAGTCATATTTTTAAAGTCCGATTGTTAGAATTGACATTGAAGATCCCATCACATGAATATATTGTAACATAATTGTTCTGATTTCAAAATGTTTTTATACTTACCTATCTATAGCTTAGTCAGATTTTTTAAAGCACAATATATCATTTTGAAGGTATAGAAGTTTATTTCTGAAAGGCACATACTATATTGTTTTACTGTTGAAGTAACTAAAACATTATGCCTTTTGAAAATTACTTAGATTTGGTAGTATGAAACAGATAATGCTGAACTGACCTTTCACCATCTGAATTTAAGTATTTTATCTTTTTTATAGGTCTTGCAAAAACGATTAAATGGAACTACAGAATTCAGGAGATCATGGGATGAGTACAAGCATGGTTTTGGAGATGTCAAGTGGGAATATTGGTTAGGTAATGATATCTATGACTCTGTTAGATCACTAGTCCACATGATGGGTGCCATATACAGGAGTACCCGAGTTCACACCTGCTTACAGTAAACTGTTTTCTCGAAGTATCTCCTGTTTTTGTTGCTCTTTAGGTATTTTTGTCCACACACACACACTTCCCTGCTAACCTCAAATCGGGTCAATCCTGCAACTGGCCTTTTTAGTAGCCAAAAAGCATGTGTTGAATATTATCATCTCCTGGTACTTTTTTTCTGCACTTTCAATGGACGTTTGTATTGTGTTCTGGTTCTGCCTAGATTACCAGTAATCTAAATGAGATATGTTTAACCTACATAATTATTTCAGTGCTTGTAATATCACGTTTTATTTCAGGAAACGAAAATCTACATATTCTGACATCTAAAAAGAACTACACTCTTAAATTTGACATAGAAGCCTTCACGGGAGAAACAAGATTTGCCCTATACACTGTTTTTCGTGTTAATAACGAGGCTTCAAATTACACCCTAAGAATAGGAGGATACAGCGGTACGGCCGGTAAGTTCATAACTGATAACTAGGCTTCAACGTGTGGCTACCTATTGCAGCAGTACTGCAGGTAAATTGATAACTTCAAATTATACCATTACAATATGTGGATAAAGCAAAATGGCTGGTAAATAGATAACTGAAACTTGGTTTCAAACTATACCCTTAAAATAGGTAATATGGATAAGTTGATAACTTCAATATCCGCAAAAGAATACTGAAGCAAGAAACTGTGGGAAAAGTCCACAAATTCGAAGTCCAAGAAAATGACAAAGTTAGGAGAATGGAACACAGCAAACAAAGGTCACAAAGGTACATGTATAACAGAAAAAAAAACGTATAATAAACTAAACAAAACTAGAACAACACAGCACAGAAATTAAAGCACTAGCACTAGCATTGTGAACTCCCATTATAAACTTGGAGTGCTCCGGAAGAGTTAGCATGTCCTGCTCCGTTAACGGCACCCGTCACATTGCCAGTGAAGTGTCAAGTGTGGTGAGGTGTCAAGTCCGGCGAAGTGTCAATTCAAGAAGGATGTGAAATCTAAGATATCTGGTCTCTTACTTCGTATCGGCCAATCATTCGTGATGACGACCGTAAAACTTTTAGTGTGTTGAAATTAACATAGACTGAACATAACCTTGTCTTAGAAGTTTATGTGACAGCAATCTCGCGCTGCCGAGAAAATTGCTGTATAGATCACATGTGCGGCAGTAATGGATCAACTGGAAATAAATACCCAATAGGCTTGACACCTTGGTATGTTACTGTTAAGTTCACAATCGGAAATTAAAATCATCACGTTTGTCATAAAGTTTTGATTTCAACAGCCAATGATTATCTATTTCAATCTAGATATGAAGCAGAAGTTGGTGTGTCTGTGGTCTCTTTAATTTCAAATTCACAGGGATAGATGAGATGTATAGGTAGTCCTTAAAGTAAGGATTATTAATTGAAAAAACATCATTTATATAGCGGAAATTGAAATTAAAGGACTGGTCTAAATTCTTTTCTTTCCGATTCAGAAGGCGCTGTAAAAATTTAACTTCATATGAAGACAAGAAATGCACAGTTTGTCCACATTGGAATGCCGATCGTTGTCGATGAGAAATTCCAACATGTTAACAACATCAGTCTCAGAGTACTTTTTGTTAGAATCAGTGGGTTTTTTTTTACAAAGTAAGCCTTGTCCTTACCTAATACCAGATAGGTATAGCTTTTGTAATTCTTGTTTAGTGCAGAAACATTGGTGAATTAGCTCACGAAAAACAGATTGTAATTGATCATGTTGGAGGTTGTATACAGTGTAGAAAAAGCAAAGGTTTTTATGCTATTACAATATAACAATAGGTAAGGTCACTAGAAGAGAGATATTCCTGTAAGTCTTTAGCATTTTTTAGAATTCAGATTCGGATGTATTTTTTCATCGGACCAGTAAAGATGAAAATAATCGAATTTATACGAATCATCATTTGTACACGGTCCTCGAATACTGAAATAAAGAAATTTGACATCGATTAAGTATCATTTGCTATACCTACAGGGGATGCCATGAAAGGACCCACAACTATCAATGGTATGATGTTCAGCACTCCAGACAGAGACAATGATGAAATAGACCAAACACATTGTGCAGATACAAGAAATGCTGGTTGGTGGTTCAGAAATTGCTGCCAAGGCAACATAAATGGACATTATGAATTGGATGGTGCCTCTGGATATGGTGTGATATATTGGCGTCCATTTTTGTACTTTAGGGCTCTTAAAGCAACATCAATGAAGATTAGAGGAATATGAATTAAGATAAAAAAGTTTATGGAACGTACATAAAATCTTTGAATAAACCTTATTTCTTTGAATCTGTGAAGTTCTGTTCAATTTCGCGAAGCTTAAATGAAATAAAAACATATTTATTAATAAAGACATGTAAGACCCGAAGCCAATAAGGGACGGGATCAAAAGTTCAATGTAGGATAAAAAACTTAATTCACATAGATTTTTCACTGACCCCCCAACCCCCCTCTTAACTTGGTTTGGGAAAAATTGATCGACCAATATGGGCATATGCTTTGAGAGTATATTTTTTGTATCATGGGTCCTGTTTTTCATCAACAATGTATGTATGATGGCTTTTATTTGCTTTAAAAGTCCAAACATATGTCAGGTCCGAACTTGAATCCGTATTTTTCAATTCGAAAATCGATGTCGAATAACAAAACTTGCAGCGATTTTTATCCCCTCCCCCACCCCCAAACTATTTGAATTAAGTTTTTTATCCTACATTGAACTTTTATCTCGTCCCAAAGTAGGAATACGTGCCTACATGCATAGCAGACTTATTTAAAAAGTAAATAAGGTTTAATATTAAATCCCAACACTTCAGACACATGCGTTAAATTTATTCCAACCTAATAAGTATCTAAAAAAAATGCATATTACTTTGATATTGGCATTTGATTATAAATCATACAAAATTAGTATTATATTTGCAGTTGCGTATAGTATCGTTCGATACAATTCTCTGTAAAACAGATAAAATATTGCTTGTACGGGGAAAAAATGTGCGGACTACAGTTGACTCTCGTTATCTCAAAGTGGAAGGGACCAACAAAAATAGTTTGAGATAACAGGAGTTTGTGATATCAGGAGGAAATATAGTGCAAAGGACCAAAACATTACTTTTATTTATTTGTTCGAAATTTTTATTAAAAGAGTTGAATAATCTTGGAAAATATTTAAAACTAGCTGAGAGACTGTGCATTTGATGAAATTAAAACTACATGATGTTTTTGTAGTATCATACTCCTTATTATATCTATTGTTTTTTTTTGTTTTGTTTTTAAAAAAAAATTAAGTACACTTATGTGTGTATACAGTATTTGCTAATATCATCTATTATATTGATGCAAATAATAATGTGTTTATGATATTAACGTGATAATCCTATAAGCTGTATTTGCTTTTGGTAATAAAGTATTATTATCAGGAATTTTGAGATAAAAGAGTTTGAGATAACGAGAGTCAACTATACATGCAAATCGTAATCACGGTGTATTTAGTACCAAAAATTGTTGGTTTTAACATTGGTAATATTTAATGAATTATAAAGGGCTAACATTTTTAGTTTAAGGATTACCACTGCTCAGTTTCAAAATAACAAGCTTTTTATAACATTTGTAAAAATTCAAAGTGGATTAATAAAGGAACTAAAAGAGCGAAAACAAATTATAGGTCCGTGTGCTTGTTTTCGAGATATAAGCCATTGAAAATTTGGCGTGAAAAATGTGCTCTCTTGAATTTACATAGCTATCATTGACAAGTTTTATTTCTCAGAAACCATTAAATGATAACAAGGATTTTATAAGATTTTTACAAATGGCTTATTATTCTGCATGCAAAAGATTTATGAAAAGAAAAATGGGTGTTAGAGGGAAAAATCATTTATGGCATTCAAATGGATAAAACCAGATGATTCTGAACATCTGACAAAAAATTCAAAAACATGACCAGCGAACATCCTTAATAAAAATGTAACCTTTTTTTAGCAAAGTAACGTAGTTTTGTCTTTTTCATGACTTTATGATTATTTCAATTATTTTACAGTAAATAGACGTCTTTGAATTAATATGAACGTATCGTCTTCCCTAGAACTAACCCGATAAATTTAATTTTAGGAACTGAGCACAACTGATGAATCGTAACTCGACGAACCGTGCACATTTTGTGTATCAAAATTAGAATTTATTCCAGTCAAACCTACTTTCAACGACACCTGTATGTAGCAAATCATTGTCAAAAAGTCCATGCCATATACAAAGCTTGTAAAATTAACCTCTTTAGAAAGGGTACATGCTCGTATATGGCACTATTCCTAGGTTACGTGGGTGCTCGTTATACACAGGTTTGACTTTATTATAAATTAATCGATACCTCTGGAAGTGAACTCCAAGTAGCCGAGTAACTAGTATTTCGACGCTTGCCCGAAATGAATACTTTAAGGTATTGTTTACAAAAATGATAAATTTTGTAAAAATTAAGGAGTATCTCACTCTTTCATGACTCTGTCCTTAGGTTGGTTTTGGTGATTTTGACATCTTTTTATATTTGCTCTTCAACGTTTTGGATTATGTTTCTGGTGACAACATTTCTGGTGACAACATTTTAGAAATGTCGAGGAGTTGTAAATATCGGCAAAAGAATACCGAAGCAACAAAACAGTTGGAAAAGTCCACAAATTCGAAGTCCAAGGAAATTACTTAAACTTCCTTGTCCAATACAATAATGACAAAGTTAGGAGAATAGAACACAACAAACATATGGAAGGAAACATGCATAACTAAAAGAATAAGAAACGTATAAGAAACAAAACTAGAACAAGACGGCACAGAAACTAAACCACTAGCAATGTGAACTCTCAGAAAAACTCGATGAAATATTTTGTGCGCCAAAACTGGTATAACAGATTATATTTGTTAGTGTCACCAACGAAACTGACATTATTTGCCCCTTATTCACTCAAAGTACAGACAAAGAGGTCTATGGCAAAAAGCTCTTAATAATAATAGAACGATGTGATGATTATTCTGTCATTATATTGACTCGGGTGTTTACGGAAAGACATACTTCATTATTGACTCCCTTCAAAATGAAATTACAAAGATGGTAAATTTTCTCATAGACAACATATTTGTTGAATTTGGCGGTCTAATTTTTCAACAAATAATCGACATTCCAATGGGAACCAACTGTGCTCCTCTCCTCACCGATCTGTTTCTGTACTCATATGAAGTGGACTTCATTCAAGAAACTAGCGCAATCCTTTAATTCCACTTTTCGTTATATAGATGACGTGTTGTCGTTAAATAACGACAAATTCCAAGACTTTCTACATCTAATCTATTACAGTGAGCTTGAAATTAAGGATACTACAGATACACCAAAGTCCGCTTCATATTTGGATTTGTTTCTTGAAATAGACCATAAGGGACATTTGAAGACAAAACTTTATAACAAACGTGTTGACTTCAACTTTCCTATTGTTAATTTTCCGTTCTTGAGTAGCAATATACCAGTATCGCCTGCATATGGCGTCTACGTTTCTCAGCTTGTCCGATTTTCAATGCGTGAGTTACCCTGACTTTCGACAAAGAGGATTACTGCTGTCACAAAAGCTTCGTAACCAGGGTTTTATCAGGGATAAGTTGATGTCATCACTTAGGAAATTTTACGGTCGTCATCACGAATTGATTGATCATTACAATATTCGAATATCTAAGATGATGTTGGACCTGTTCCCACTGTCGTAACGTTTCATGTGCCTCCGCCGATTTGGGACTTCCACCGGATTGACTTTGTTGAACTTCACGAATGTGCCGTATGCGGAGCAGGAACTGCTTACCCTTCCGGAGCACCTGGGTTCACTCCTTGTTTTTATAGGAGTTCGTGTTGTTCATTGTTTTTTAGTTTTCTGTTTTATTTGTTGTGCTTGTGGTTGGTCATTTGACTTCCTGGGTTTATCTGTCCAATGGATTACGTTTTTTATTGCTCCTTAGGTATATTTGTCCTTTTCGTTTCACAACAAAATAAACCCCACTTTTGCCAAAATACAATGTTGTGAATATAATAATAATTTTAGTATTTTTTAAATTTCAAACGGAGACGTTGATAAGATTCATATGCTGAGATAAAATGAACATAATCTGAATAATGACAAGCAGCTATGAGAGCCTGAGCTAGTTTTACTGCTAAAACCAGCACATTCTGACCTTGCTATCTAAATTAATACCGTCCAACCACCACTTGCAGTTCTAGCAAGCGGTCACGTTGTAGTATGCATATTTTGTTATACACAAGAGTATGAGGATACATAGGATGAGGGGGTTTAGGTATTCACAAAGCTGTTTGACCCCACCACTTTTCATTATCTGTATACTCACTCTGTGTTTATGTTTATGTTTGTGTTTTTTAATCTTTTATGTTATTTTCGTCTGGGGTTTTGTCTGTTTGGTGGCATTGATTAATTGGTATGTTTCTGTTGACCTTTCCTGTTATCCATCTTTTGGTTTTTGTACTAACTAAATACTAATATGTTATATTTTTTTTATAAAAAAAACAACAGGAAATCATTACTTTATTGAATGTACTAGGGTGTACTGTAGTAAAACAATATTGAGTTACGACGGGCGAAAATGGAATAACAGTGTTGGAGTGTAAATTAATGGCTATAATACATTTCCTCAGATGGTTTTGGCTTTACCATTTAGGTCTTTTCGTTATTTTTGTTTTGCAATTGCTGTTAACGTGTTGAATTATTGTGTTTGGCTTTTAACATTTTTGGACCAATGACGAGTCGTAAATCGAAGAAATGTGAATATTGTGCATCAAAATGGGGATAATATATTCTTTTCCAACATGGAAGAATTTTACATATTAATGCTTACACCGCCGAGATGAGTCGTCTAGATACAAAAAAAGCTGTGGCAGTTTGTGTCCATCATCCATCAGCCTTATCACGAGGACGAAAGGCAAAAAGTCCATACTTGGGACTTCACATTAGGCCATGCTTATTTAGCATATGTTAATGATAAACGTTACATTACACATTTGTCATTGAAGCGAAATTTAATTACTTATCTACCAAAGAATATACATATAATAAAATAAATTGGAATAATAATCTAGATAGAAATATTTGGTAGAATTTTAGTCTACTGTATCCAATTTAGAACTCACAGTCGTTGCATTTGGTTTTATCACAGTAATCACAAGCCTGTTTTAGCCTCCATGATCTTCATTGTGACGGATTTCAAAGAATTCCATAACTTAAATGGACGCCAGTATATAACATGCTGTCCAGTTACTCCTTGCTGGACATATTCTCCGTTTACATTCGCTTGACAACAGGCCCTGAACCACCAACCAGCCTTTCTATTTTGTGCACACGATTCTGTTGTGGACACATGATTTTCTCTGTCGATTGTACTGAACATCATTCCATTTATGCTTTCTGGACTTCTCATGGCATGACCTACACAAGTATATAATCTACATTATACAACATTCAGTCTTTACACTTCTGGACTTCTCATGGCATTACCTACCCAAGTATATAATCTACATTATACAAAATTCAGTCTTTACACTTCTGGACTTCTCATGGCAAGACCTACCCAAGTATATAATCTACATTATACAACATTCAGACTACACTTATGGACTTCTCATGGCATTACCTACCCAAATATATAATTTACATTATACAACATTCAGTCTTTACACTTCTGGACTTCTCATGGCATGACATGCCCAAGTATATAATCTACATTATACAACATTCAGACTTTACACTTCTGGACTTCTCATGGCATTACGTACCCAAATATATAATCTACATTATACAACATTCAGTCTTTACACATACAATTTTATGAAGTATACAGGTTCGTGGTTTGTGACAGGCACGTGTAGCAGGGCAAACACTACACAGCATTCAGTCTTTCATTTACATATAGGATCATTGTTTGCGACAGGCACATATGGACTGTACCGGGGTAAACACTATAAGTGTTCCGTCTTTAATTTTCTAATTTACAATTTGATGAAATACTATATAGGGTCGTGGCTTTGAAAAAAAATATATATAGAACGTGGAGCTGTTAACAATGCGTGTGAGTACTTACGGTTCGCTAATTCCATGGTTAGTGGCGAAACAAAGCTAATACTAATCAGGGATTATAAGTGGGAGTATCAGGATGACACCCTAGTATGTTGAGAATTCCTTAAGTTCGGTACCAGAATAAAAAAAACTTAAATGCAAATAACAGGAAAGATGAAATAGTATTCTAGCACAACTTACAATGCTGGTTGTTAACTGAAAATTGCCAGAAGTACTTACTGGATGATAAAAGATCACACCGATATACTCTAGATAGATGTATCAGATATGATACTTCATACAGTAACGTCATAAAAATTCAATAAAGATAATGATATATTTAACTAGCGTAAGTCCATATGCAAATCAACACACCAATTCATCAATGAAACCGGACAATAGAGCCATTTTTTCCTTCTTAATACTTATTAGCAAATTTACTCAACACTGAAAAACACCTATTCAAAATTCAACATTATATATGGTTATCAGGCGATACAAATAAAATCCACCTATCAGCTACCTATTTGGTTTGGAGCAAAAATCAATTTTTGTTGTATTCATTTCCCCCAGTATTTGTTTCACTCATAACCATTAATTTTTTCATGCATCCTAAATATTTACCTACTTTTTATCATAAACGATTGTATGCAATGTGTTTTTATGTTAACAAACAGAAATTCTATACTTAATCATTAAAAAGCTTAAGTGTTCTACCCGCAACGATTGTGTACAAAGGTGATTCGGGTAAATTTGTATCACATTTTATGATATTGCCAAGAAGGACATTCAGAACCAAAACCATTTTACTGTGAAATTAAAAACATCTTATTGGTTCTGAGTGTCCTTTGCGTTGAAAAACTGTCTAAAAGACGACAATTTGTCAATTTTGAGTTAAGAAATGTCCTCAAAAGCAATATTCAGATATGTACATAAATTATTAGCAAATAGAGTACACACACCAGGCTAATCCTCCAGAGATTTTTAAATGTTTTAAACCACTTTTTTTAATGACCCTTTAAGTGCAATAAGTGCAAGAAAAAATTGCCGAATGATTGTAGTACTGGTGTAGTGTAAAGAGAATTTAGCAGTATGAACTAGTATGCCACTATATAAATTTAAATATAGTAATGAGATCATTTGATTGGTCTAGAGCAGCCCACATGACATGTAACAAATCATCGTGTCACTCTCTCGAATTTATTTTACACTAATGTTATCAACAGCCGAAATAAAAGAAAATGCGAAACATTTCCATGTGTTATTCATGTTATTTCATTGTTGTTTATTTTTCATAAAATTTGTTCTTGTTGAAACATAGTTTTTTTCCTTTCAGAAACTACACTAGGGATAGTGGAATAAATCATTAATTTCCCTTGTATTTGTGAGATATGAAAATTTGTTCAACCTCGGGAAACATGACTTTACTCGGGTGAACAAATTATCATATTTCACTAATACAAGGGAAATAAATGTATATTAATATAGTAAATTTACTTTAGTAGTTTTCCCAAAAACGAAAATCCATCTATGCGCAGACACGAAAATTAAAAATAAACAAATTTTGTTTTTTTTAAATAACGTAGTAGACTTTCAAAATATATTAAAAAATGTCCTCTTATTTCAGCTCTAAACAATTTGGCTTTGATAGAAAATAATTAACCTGCAGTTCCGCTATATTCACCAAGGGTAAGTATGTAGTTTGTTTCCTCGGAATCAACAGCAAACTCAGAGTATACAGCAAAGGCAGTGTCTCCATCAAAAGCTTCAAGGTCAAATTTTACGCTGTAGTTCTTGTTAGACGTTAGAATATGAATATTTGCGAGTCCTGTGAACAGAAATAATGGTTTATATTCTTTAATTCAGTACCATGTGGCGTTATATTCCTTTGGTGGACTATTATGTGTTAGATTGGTATATCTATACTACTAAAATTAAGGGCTCGATTTCTTTGGGCTGTCATCACGTCACAACTGCAATAGACACAATTCCAATCAGAATTTGAATGATTGAGGATGAATGTGTTGTCTGAAAATTTCACAAGTTTAGGTCAATACGTTTCTTCAAATGCTGGAATTATCGATAAGTTAACACGATCCGAACCAATCCGACATGTTTCCATGTTTTTTGTTCATCTCCACTTCCGTTCTAAGGATAATTTTTCAGCTATAAGGTGACGAGAGGCAAGCGAACATAGTACCAATATGCACAGTAATCATACCGCAGATGATACTATTAATAAAATACTATCATTTCTATATATTGAGAAAGCAGGTGGTTTTGACATGTTTTACATAAGCAATGAGAAGGTAAGACAATGACACAGAGATTTTACGCTGAATATTTGTACACAATATGGACCAATAATGGAACTATGAATAAAGAAAACTTTACTTGTATAATCATAAGTTTTAGTGAGATTTTTTAGAATTTAAACGATTTTTTTTTTGTGAATCTGAAACCTGGCTTCCAGTATTAATCAAAACACACCTATCCAATATTCCCATATAACATTGCCAAAACCAAATTTATAATCCTCCCAAGGCCTTTCAAAATCTGTTGTTCCATTGATTCTTCTTTGCAATACCTGGAATAAAGTAAAAGATCTATAAACAACAAGTAATAATTGTAACAGTAAACTGTTACTAAGTCTCCCAAACGCAGTTTCCCAAACTTTACTCCCACATATTATTAAACGATTCATGTTTTCATGAATCCAGTAATGCTCTAGAAACTGATCTTTGACCTATTAAGGGTTTTGTCATTTGAGGGGGTCGGTGTGGGATCTCAATAGTTTTCAAGATATTAAGTATTTTGTCATTTGAGGGCGTGTGGGGCACGCCCTCCTTGGACCCCCAATGGTACCATATGTTTCGTCTTTTCCTAAAGAGTAATAATATATATGGTTATAGGGTGGGGATCTCAAGGGTTTTCAAGATATTAAGGGTTTTGTCGTTAGAGGGGCGGGGCATGACCCCATCAGATCCCCAATGGTACCAAATGCTTCGTCTTGTCATAAGGAGTAATAATATATAGGTTATAGGGTGGGGATCTCAATGGTTTTCCAAGATATTAAGTATTTTGTCAATTGAGGGGGCGGGGCATGACCCCCTCAGACCCCCATGTGATACCAAATACTTCGTCTTGTCATAAGGAGTAATAATATATATGGTTATGGGGTGGTGATCTCAATGATTTTCAAGATATTAAGTCTTTTGTCATTTGAGGGGGTGGGGCATGACCCCCCTCAGACCCCTCTTAGGTACCAAATCCTTCGTCTTATCATAGCAGTAATAATATATATGGTTATAGGGTGGGGATCTCAATGGTTTTCAAGATATTAAGTCTTTTGTCATTTGAGGGGATGGAGCATGACCCCACTCAGATCCCCCTATAGTACCGGTCTTCGTCTAATCATCAGGAGTAATAATATGTTTGGTTATAGGGTGGGGATCTCAATGGTTTTCAAGATATAAAGTATTTTGTCATTTGAGGGTGGCGGGGCATGATCCCCCTTAGGTACCAAATCCTTCGTCTTATCATAAGCAGTAATAATATATATGGTTATAGGGTGGGGATCTCAATGTTTTTCAAGATATTAAGTCTTTTGTCATTTGAGGGGGTGGGGCATGACCCCCCTCAGACCCCCCTATAGTACCAAAGTCTTCGTCTAATCATCAGGAGTAATAATATATATGGTTATAGGGTGGGGATCTCAATGGTTTTCAAGATATAAAGTATTTTATCATTTGAGGGGGAGAGACATGACCCCCTCAGACCTCCCTTAGGTACCAAATCCTTCGTCTTATCATAAGCAATAATAATATATAGGGTTATAGGGTAGGAATGTAAACTATTTTTGACCTATTAAAAAAATATCAATTTTTGAGGTATTTGAAGGGGCGTGGCACTGCCCCTGGGGCCCCCTACTCTTGAAAAATTGTTAGGACCAACATCTCATGGGGCACTATCATTGTGCAAAATTTGATTGAAATCGGTCAAGTATAAAGTACAAAAGTGCCCCGGACAAAGTTGGCGGCGCGAGAAAGAATAATAATAATAGTGATAATAATAATAATAATAAGAAACGCAACAAAATCAATAAGTCTCCAAACTTCGTTTTGGAGACTTAAAAATTAGCAATGAAAAAATAATGACAAAAGGGTCGATGAAAAGAAACGGCCAAAGAAGAATAAATTATAAATTTATTGAAAGTTAGAATAACATTAGAACTATTCTATTCTATTGTCTTACTTTTATACTGTTTGTCAAAGTTTTTGAATATTCCTGCTTTTTCAGTTTTGGTCATACTTACAAAAATTCCATACCCTATAGCCAATTGGACTGCAACTTATATACTGTAAATGATCGCAAATCGAACACAAATCTTCCTTTATCAACTTAGAACTCATTAAAAGGAATCGCAGGTTTAAACTGCTATTTCAAACTTACTGTGATGACGATTTAATAGGTTATAATATGTCTTCCACATATCATTCATTTTTGGAACCATAAATGAAAAATCAAAAATACATTACACTTACCGTCCATCTTCCACTTTCATCATCCATATCACAGTATAGGGAAATCTCATGAAACTGCCCTGGGTAAATATTGTACACTCCACTGGGGCTCCCAACAGGTAAATCATTGCAGTCTTCTGGATATACTGAATAAATTATAACATAATGCATTTTAATTTGGGTATGAATTAATTTCACTTGAAATATTGTTATCACATTTTATCTTTAACGATCGTTTTGTTGTCCCATAAAGAGATTTATAGTCTTTGATGACTTTACCCCTCGTATATGGTTAATGATACAATTTTCTGTTGATTTGTGTAAAATAACTATTTTCTTTTATAATCTACCCTATAGAATGTCTGGTATACCCATAAACCTATGTATGTATTTTTTTTTATAACATTGCTTGTAGAAATTTTCATAGGAAGTTAAGCTTGATAAAGTGTATGTCAGGCCTATGGCTACATCTGTAGATTTATAATGATAATAACATTTGAAATTTTGTTTTTCCATTATCTATTCTATAATTCTAAAATCTCAAATTTTATACGCAACGATCTCAAGTATAACTTTAAGCTTTGATGGCATCAGTCCTAGATTTTACTTTCGAAAAGAAAACTGCAATCTGTCAAATCCATTTGTCAATAAAACTTAATATACCAGAGCTCCAGATAAAGATTTGGTCTAAGGTGTATATAACCCTTTTTTTAAAAAATCAAGGTTGAAATTGAATTTTTATCAATTTGAATTTACCTCCGAATATAAAACTCAATTCTTAAGGTATTAAAAATGAATATTCCACTTAGGAGAACTAATTTGAATGCCAAGGTATCCATATGGGTATGTGCCATGTCAAAATATCCCACTTAGAACGCATTTGAATGTCAAAGTACATGTGTATCAACATTGGTATGTGTTATGTCAAAATTCTCCATCAATGATTTGAACATCAAATTCAAATGAAAATTGGTACGCATTTACTGAAAAAATGCAAGTTTCTCTCTCCTAATTTCAGAGAATTCCATTTCCAGAAATCTGCATATTAACACGACTACAATTCGTTCAATGCTTTTGTCATGAATATCAATTTGTTTTCACGAGTGTACTCACCTTAGAAGCTTTGATATACAATACACTTACATATATACGGGCTGATGAGTTTATTTTGCTTTCCCTTTCGTTGTGCCAAAATTTTTAGAAATAAAATTCGTAAAATGTCGCGAATTTTCTTTTTTTTATCCCCATAATAAACAACAAATTGGATAACAAGATAACAGGATAACAGGAAAGGTCAACAATGATATACCAATCGATCCACGCCACCCAACAGACAGAACACCGGATGTAAAATAACATAAAAGAGCACAACACACGAAAATAAACACATTACAGAGTTGGGATAAGAATACCACGACATCAATAAATACGTCCCGTGCAACACGTAGATAGTGGACAGGTTTATGAACACTTAACCTTGTACATTATCGTATTTCCCCATGCCTATATCGACCTGCTGAGGCCTTCACAATTTCCCGTATTTCGGCACTGTGACGTCGTAAAGAGTTGACCCGACCCTAATATGAGCTGACCCGAATATATCAGCGACGTCATAATGTTTGACCCAACGTTGACCCGAAAATATCAGGAAAACATCCGGTTATTGGCAGATGGCCATTGAAAAGTAAGAAATTCCATTAAGATTGCTAGTTAACAATACGATAAATTTATCATCAAGTTTTCTTCAAACAAATATTGTAAAATATAAGCCGCTCGACACAAAATGAAGCTTTTTAGCTCGTTCGCTACGCCCACTCGCCGAAAAAGCTTCACATTGTGTCGAGCGGCTTATATTTTACGATATACGTTTGCAGAAAACCTGATAATATGTACATCTCTCATAAAACGTAGTTCTAAATTTGTAGATTTTTTTCAATTATATAAGCAAAACCGGAGCTATCTGGTAAAGTAGAAAATAAAAAAATAACTAATCTGATTTGTGAAGATGGCATCTAAGACAACAAAGAAAACCAATATTTTCGGGACATGTTGAAAGTATTGTGCCTGGGACACTATATGGCCTTCCTACAGACATAAATGACGAAATAAAAAAAATTACAGAAATTTTAGGCTAACAACACATTTCTCATCTCATTTGAGAAATAATCTGCCAAATTAGGACTGTAAGAGAAGAACTCGTTTGTTTTTCGTGTTTTTAGTTTTAATATTTTGTCTTTCATATTGATGAGTAAATTGTTGAAACATACCTTTTTGTCCATTGAAATTATTATTTGAATCATTTTGATAAACTATAAATTTCAAATTTCCTATTTATCCATTGTTAGTTAAATCTTTCGGATATGAAAGTAGAAAACAATAGAACAAGTACCATCTGTTTTACAACTATTTGAAAGGACAAGGGGGTTAAAATATATCAAAAATACCCTAATCAAGAAAAATGACATATTTGTAAAAATAACCTTTAAGTATCTATCCTTTGCCAAAAATAAAGAAAAGTACCACATTTCTTACTTAATTATATCAATTTCATAAAATCTCTAGTTTTTGCTGGTTTTGGCCATTTTCACCTGACTTTCCAAAGGAAAATTGCCTGCGCATGCAAGAAACTTTATATTTAACAGGAATATGTATTCGGATAGTATGCATTTCCTATGTGCATGGAAAACCGCTAAAAATCGGCTATTTTCAATATATTTGTTCAATGAAGAAATAAAATAACATCATTTTGACGTCACAATGCTGCAAATTAAACTGAATCGAGTTATGTTTGAAGCATCTTATATATTTTACCAAATTCTCAAATGTACATATTTTTAGGCCAAAAGGGGGGCCCTAACATCCCCCACGTCTTTCTATTGCCATGCAAATTAAGAAAAGAGTGATAACATAAGTGTCCAGTATGACCACTTAAAAAGTTTGTTGATTTTGGAGTAAACGTAAACGACCAATTTTATAGAAATAAAAAATGTTTATTGAAAATTCAGCAATCAGAAACTAGATTTTATACTTGAACTTTTAAAATTTTTTGTACATGTCTTGTGCTTTCTCACAAATAGCAAAACAAAATCGTAGAATTTAATTTTATTCTTATAGAAATTTTTATAATCATTTCGATTTAATGGCCTTAAAACTACTGTTTATATTAATTTTTATCAAAGGCATGTATCTCACAATGGGAACTGTATGTGTTTCAATATTTTCACCAACATACCTCTTACAAATCATGAATTATCATAGCTGTAATTATTTTTTATCAGATTGACAACACTTATTCATTTTTCACATCACAGCATTATCCATATCCAAAGTATCCAAAGATTTCCATATTAAGACCGACGGCAGATAATGTATCTGATATAAAAAAAATGTCATGTCATAATTTTTCTTATTACATGAATAATTTTCTATTTTTTGATTGGATAAGAAATGTCGAAAAGGTCTTGAGTACTCGTCATAGTAACTGAGAAGTATCTAAATTTAGTGCAAGAATTCCGCTTGCATGGTTATGGAATTAAAACAGATCCTGACCAGTCAGCGGAATTTAATAGTGACCGATTTGGTCTTAAAATAGAAAGTGAAAATCCATTTCGCACAAAAAAATCGTGCAACGTGCGAATCGTGTGCGTGTGGTAAGAATCGTGCGATTTGAATCAGGTAATGTGTATGGAATTTCATTGGTCGAGACAGATATTAAAACATGTGAATTCAAATCAGAGCAAATTTGCTTGTGGTTGTTCATTTGTCTTCCCGGGTTTTGTCTGTCTAATGGATTGCGTTTTTTGGATTGCTCCTTCGGTATATTTGTCCTTTTTCGAATTCTATTTAAAATATTGTTGGAACTAACTTTCATTTGAAAATGTTAATATTAATAATCCCGCACAAATTATAATTTTCTTTTATTACTAATGTAACTAATGTAAATTATTCATTTTATTTGGTTTGAAAAGAATAAATTACATAAAATATTTCTAAATTAAATGATCGTATAACTTGCGCACAAAATTTGAAAATTAAACAGATTTGAACTTTAACTTATTTGTAAAAAAAGATTTTAAATTATTCTTAAAATCTTAGTTATTTTTTTGACAAATATCATTTATTAATTTACATCTTCATAGTACGTCTTTTACATATTTACGTCTTTTACATATTCAGTGATTGTTTGGTTATTATCTAATCAAGACTGTTCATTTCCCGGACGACTACTGGGCTTAAACAACATCTAATCAGACAAGAGATTAAGAGGTCCATTAAAGGGAAAATGTCTATTGACCTGTAAATTTACCTGATATGAGCTTTTGATTGTTAAAAGGAATGCATAAGAAATCTGACATAGTTAAATATTTTTCTTAAGTCAAGTGTACATGTATTTACTGAAAAATGCAATGGATTACTAAAAGAGGACAAGTCTCGAGCACTGCTGATGAGTTGTCAGTCAACAAAATGACCATACAGTGCATCAAATTTATTCGGTATTTTGTGATACATTTTATTATATATCTAAGGACCGATCCATTAGACAAACAAAACCCGGGAAGACAAATAAACAACCACAAGCAGAATTTATAAAAAAATAAATATATATACAAATTTATACATTTAGAGTTACATTTTCAGATAAAACTTCAATTTATATTATAAATATCTTTTTTGTACAAATATTTTACATAGAGAATATTTAATCTTTTTATTCGCTGATCGTTTAATTTTAATTTAAATGATTGAATGATAAAACATTTAATATTTTATATCATATATTATATCATTAATAACTAAATAAAATATTTTTACAATTTAACTTATAATTAACTATTAAACATTGTATATCTGAGGTAGATGTACAGGTAAATAGTTTTTGTCCGTTCAGAGGACCACTTAATCCCTTGTATAATTAGTTGTTGTTTTAAGCCACTAATCATTCGTGGAACACATCCACATGTCAAATTTTTTTGTTTGAAAGAAGCTCTAAAATATTTATATAATGTTTATTTTACTTTCAACGTCATTTTTCAATATCAATTTTAATTAATATGCCCTCGCTAATTAGGTAAAAATAACATGAAAAGGTTTGTTGCTTTTTGATAAATTCAAAATATAATTTGACAGTTCTGTTATAAAGTTTAACAAATTTCTCATTAAAAAAAATAGCATATGCAAATAAGTATTTTGTATTTATGAAAAACTTTAATGTGGACGGTTAAAACTCGGCTTCCTTTTATCGAACTTATTTATCTAAAATTAAATGGAATTTTAAATATTTAACTGCTATTCATATCCGACATAAAATTAATGAATTCGTTTCGTTATATTCCGTTCGTATCCGTTACGAAACTTGTGAATAGTGCGAGTGGGGTTTAATGCGTTACACGATCAAAACAATGTAACAGGTCAATCGGAATTTAATAGTGAACGATTTTTTTCTTAAATTATAAAGTGATATTACAGCTTTCCGATTCATGTAATAAAAAATTACTGACTATAATAGGTCGCTATCAGTATTGATCAACTCTCGTCTAAAGGCTCGATAAATATTACATTTTTTCGGGTTGAAAAATCCTGATAGCGACCTATTACAGTAATTGTATAATATCAGGCCGCAAAGCAAATCCTCGGATAATAATTATTTTGATATCAGGCCGCAAAGCAAATCCTCGGTGATATGATATTATATGATAAAAGCTAATTATCACTAGTCATATTATTATTTATGACCAAGATACCTAGACTACTGGTCACTGTATCTCACCAAATTGGTTTGCTTATTGATTTATTTTGCTCGGAAATTCTTATAAAGTATTCAGCCCGAGATTACCTTTCCTTAATAACAAAGTGTTTTGAGATGGTCCTATTCCTGATTGGCTAGAAAATAATCTGCATCTTCTTATTTCTTGTTCATACGTAGATCCTCGGCAATTTTCCATTCTTAAACAATGCGTAGCACATTGATACACAGAGTGTGCTCGAACAGTATCAACAATTACTGGGTTTACAAAAAGTTTGTTTTCATGAAGAAAAAATCTTTGAGATCGTACCTTCGATACAGAGCAATGTGATGATATATCAACGAATGCACATACGGTAACTTGTAAAATAAAACACTTGAGTAGCATGGTAGTCCAATTTTTTTTACAGTTTCACGGAAGAAATACTGTTGAATATCATTAAATTATGAAAAGAGTTATAAAGTTATCCTTTCACTCAGGTTCTCTAGTTACAGTTTGCTGTTGGTCACAGAAACGTTTTAGTCACAACGTACTTCAAGATTATACTAGAATAGACCACAAAACTTACATCGTTTTTGATTCTAGTCACCTGATATATATTTCAACGTAAGCAATATGATTATTTATGAAAATATCCGTATGCTACATAATCAAATTCCTTTGACGATTCAAAGAATTAAAAAAATGCCTTAAAAACCTGAGCAACAGTATTTTCAGATTGAATCTTAAAGCAGAGATTTCCCTTGCTCATTTAATGGTTTTCTGTATAAATTGATTTTAGAATTTTATAGAAACTTGTAATTGCCAAAACAAATGTCTGATTGCATAGACTTGTAGAACTACAAACTTATAGAAAAGCATTTCATTCTGATACGTAACAGGTTAAAGGTTAAATAGACAAAAACAGTGCATTTACTTGTGAGGCTTAGAATCGGATGAAAATGCAAGGGTTTCGAGAGCATTTTACCCGATTCGTGCCGAATACGTATATAGAATTTTATTGTCTTTATACTGCAATCTTTGGTGGCATTAGTCGATATTACTACCAATGTCAAAAATATTTAAATCGTTTAATGCCCTCAGTAGGCCCCAGTTGATTTGGCGGGAGAAAACTCATCTTTTCATAGATCGATGTGCATGTATACCATGATTGATAGTCGCAAAACATTAGTTAAAATAAAGGAAAGATTGTCTGCAAATATATTTTAGACCTTAATTCATCATTATATCTTTAACTGTTTGATCTTGAGCACTGCTGATGAGTTGTCAGTCAACGAATGACCATACAGTGCTTCAAATTTATTGAGTTATTTTCAGATACATTCAATTTGTTCAAAAATGAAAATAAGTCACAAGATATCAAGTATTGAAATTTTGTTCTAAAGATTTAAGATAGTAATTTTGTTCATTTCAGTCCCGTAAATCAGGTCAAGTATGTGAGGCCTAAATGTTATATACGGCAGTGACCGTATATCACTTGTAAATATACTGTCAACACTGCTCAAATAGAACGATTGCAGTATAAAAATGGATTACCTTCATTTACATTGATCCAAATTCCTTAACAGTTATGTAATTTCAGTTGGCTGTAATGAATATCGACAAAAGATTACCGAAGCGACAAAACAGTGGGATAAGCCAAAAAAAAAAAAAAAAAAAAAAACAAAGTTAGGAGAATGGAACACAGCAAACAAAACACAGCAAGGATACATGTAAAGTCAGAAATACCAAGGGGAAAATCGAGACAACTGACAAACTTTGGAGAACAACGAAGACAATACCAAAACAATACAAGCACTACAATTAAAAACTGAAAACATATAAACAACATGGACCCCACCAAGAAACTGGGAGTAGACTCAGATCCTTCAGAAGAGTAAGCAGTCTCTGCTTCCTGTAGGACACCCCAGGCCTCTACAATAACAATTTTTTTAACTTGTCCCTTTGGACAAGTGCTTTCTTAAATCAACTTGTCCGGAAGGGTTTGACACTTGTCCGAAAATTGAGTTTGATATGTAAAGTCGCTTTAAGAAAGGTGTCTAAAATAATAAAACAATATTTAAGGAGTTGTTTTATTGAGTAAATTTAAACATACCATGGTCAATGTCCCTTTGACTAGAAAGAAAATGAGAGTAAATAAAAAAAATGACTAGAAATGGCCAAAAAACCATAATGCCTCTGAACATGTTGAAAGATAAAGTAATTAAGTGTCAGGTAACCCAAATGAACTGAGACTTCAACATATACAGGAACCAATGTCAGAATCTGATGATGACAATAACTCTGACTCACTGAGTGACTGATTAATATGCTTTACCTGACACTTAATTAGGTCAGGTTTCTCTCTTTTGTCTCTAAATCATCTATCTTTTTCTTTTTGGCCGTATTTGAACATGTAAACCCGAATTTTGACAAATCCATTTATCGTAATTTATTTACATTAACTCCGCTTTCTGTTAATTGTAACACGCAATTACATTCATATTTATTCCGCCTGATAAAACGTTTACGCGATTCAGATTAAATAGAAGAACAGTGAAATTCATTCCCCGGTATATATTTCTCCCTCGAAAGTGAAATCGAAAATAAAATAATTTTGTCATCCATATGCATGTAAGGTTTACCGATAATTCTCGCTACCATAACCTGAATTTCAAATTAAAAATTGGAAGGTTTCCGACGAATATTTTTATTTCTAAGTCCTTCTTTCAGAATTTTTTTACTTGTCCAATCGGACAAGCACCAAGTCAAAGTTGATTGTCCGACGAAATTTTCAGCTGGTACCGGACAATCGGACATGCGTTATTGTCGAGCCCTGCACCCGCTATGCTGCCCATGTCAAATCCGGTATGAAGAACGGAGAACATCAATGGCACAGGTCCATTTTCATTTGGGAAACGGTTTTTCACCAAGTCATGATGGCGTCCATAAAACTTTAACTAGAGGTAGGGGCTGTCGGAACGACAGCTATACCCACACCTCACATTTATATGTAAACAAACATTCTTAACATTTTCAGTTTCCATTGCATTAGAGTCTGCATCTGTAACAAATAACCTTTGCAGAGATATATCACAACGCACTTTTACTGTAATCTAACTTTTTTAGCTCTTTTCCCTTTTTGGCCCTTTAAATCCTCAAAATGCAAAATAAAAGCATGCTTAGCATTACAGTTTCCATCTGTAACAAATAAACATTTCACAAATATATCACAACCCACTTTTACTATAATTTAACTATTGGGACCATTTTAGGGACCTACAGCCCCTTTAACTGAAATTCACAAATTTCTTCAATTTTTTTTCCTTTAGATAAAATTTTAGTAATTATGGTCTTTTTCTGTTTTGGCCCTTTCTGGTCCCTCTCACCCCCTTTAAAAAATTTGGAATTCCAAAACCTTATTGCGCATCTACAGTTGGTACGCAACAATATAGCAACAATAAAAATGATTTAAAATCAAAAATGAAATAGGAGTTCGCGTCACAAGGCTCTTTGTCTATTTTCGCCCTTTTTGGTCCCTCCCAGGTCCCCTTTTAGAAATTTGGAATTCCAAAACCTTTTGCGCATCTGCAGTTAGCAAGCAACAATATAACATAGTTATTTCAGTAATTATGCTTTTTTTCTGTTTCGGCCCTTTTTGGTCCCTCCCAGCCCCGTTTAAAAAATTTGGAATTCCAAAACCTTATTGCGCATCTACAGTTGGTAAGCAACAATATGGCAACAATAAAAATAGTTTAAATTCAAATATGAAAGAGGAGTTCACGTCACAAGGCTCTCTGTATAATTTGGGAAATTGCACTTCTACAGTTAGTAAGCAACAATATGGCACAAAAAAATTGGTAAAAATTCAAAAGTAAAAGAGGAGTTTGCGTCACAAGAAAGTAACGTACGACGGACAGTCGGACAGACGGACGGACGGACGACTGCAACGATAATATACCCGAACTTTTATTCGAAAGTGCGGGTATAATAAGGATGATTCCAACTTAGGAACTTAGCAACTTTTCTGTTAGGAGCTGGGCTCTGTCCAGGAGGTTAATATATATGTCACAAGCTCTGGAATAACGTATGAGTTGTGAAATATATACTCTATACATCAGCGCTTCTAACTTAAAGAACAAGAGGCTCCCAAGAGCCTGAATCGCTCACCTGTTTTATTTTGTGTAGATCTTGCATCAATTATTATTTTTGCTATTTAATGAATACTGTCGCAATTTTATCCTTAATATTGACCTGTACAGCTAAAATATAGAATCCTGAACCCAAATATATCTGGTTGCTAGGACATTCCCATTGGTTGTTATGGATTTTTTCAATGGCCTGGACACTTGAGCCTCCATATTGACTTGTACAGCTATATTATAGAGTACAGAATCTAAATATATATGGTTGATAGGGACTTTTTCATCGGTTGCTATGGACTTTTCCAATGACCTTGATTCTTGACCTTTCTTTTTGAATTGTACAAGTAAAGTATAAGGTCCTTATCGCACATATATGGTTGCAAGGGACTTTTTCATCCGTTGCTAGAGAATTTTTCATCAGTTGCTTTGGACTTTTTCAATGACCTTGACCTTTGACCCTCCATTTTACTTGTACAGCTACCGTTGAATTTATTTCAAGTTATGCTCTAAACATCTGTGACAATATGTTAGACCATTATTTTCTGTTTACATATAAATAATCTTTCAAGGCCAAAAACTCATATTAGGGGTCAATTGAAGATTTTGGTCATGTTGACTTATTTGTAGATCTTACTTTGCTTACATTTTTTCTGTTTACAGTTTGTCTTTATCTATAATAATATTCAAGTTAATAACCTAAACCTGCTAAATATAACAATCCAAAGATACTAATATTAGATATAGTAAATTTATAGTATGCTGTATACGACGCATTTCAAGGAGTTACCTCTCATCAGCAGAATTAAAACCGAAACATTTGGAAGACCAAAAACCAAACTTATAAAATTTCCTTAAAATTGACAATTCAGGTGCAATAACCCAAAAATGGGTTGACCGATTCATCTGACAATTTCATGGTAGATCTTGACCTGATGAACATTTTTATCCCGTCAATTTTGCTCTAAATGCTTAAGTTTTTGAGATTTAAGCCAAAAAAATGAAGTTTACCCCTATGTTCTATTTTTAGCTATGTTTCTTGACGGACAAGAAAAGAAAGCACAAACTTTATGCTAGATACCCTAAGGATCTTTCAGACTAAGTATGGCTGTAATTGGTTCTGTGTTTTCAGAGGAGAAGATTTTTAAAAGTTCACAAAGATGACGAAAAAAATGTGAAAAATTGTCTTTAAAGGGCAAAAACTCCTATAAGGGGTCAATTGAAGATTTTGGTCATGTTGACTTATTTGTAGATCTTACTTTGCTGAACATTTTTGTTGTTTACAGTTTGTCTTCATCTATAATAATATTCAAGATAACAACCTAAAACTAAAATTTCCTTAAAATTAACAATTCAGGGACAATTACCCAACATAGGATTTTCCGATTCATCTGAAAATTTCAAAGCAGGTAGATCTTTACATTATAAACATTTCGTCTTCGTCAGTTTTGCTCTAAATGCGTTAGTTTTTGAGATATAAGCCAAAAACTGAAGTTTACTCCCTATGTTCTAATTTTAGCCATGGCGGCCACGTTTCTTGACGGAAAAAGAAAATAAAACACATTTTATTCTAGATACCCAAAGGATCATTCAGACTAAGTCTGGCTGTAATTGGTTCAGTGGTTTCAGGGGAGAAGATCTTAGAAAAATATTACGACGGACGGACGACGGACAGGTGAGCTAATAAAACATATAACAAACCAAACAAGACTAAAACAAGAAAGTACAGAAACTAAAGCACTAAAAATGTGAACTCCCCTCAAAAGCCTGGAGTGTCATCAGGTGAGCATGTCCTGCTTCGTTAACGCACCCGTCACATTGCCAATGAAGTGTCAAGTCTGGTGAGGTGTCAAGTCCGGTGAGATGTCAATTCCAGAAGGACGTAAAATCTAACTGAAGATATCTAGTCTCATACTTCGTATATGCCAATCAATTCCTGATCACGACCGTAAAACTTTTGGAGTAATGAAATTAACATAGACTGAACATAACCCTGTCTTAAAAGTTAATGTGACAGCAATCTCGCCCTGTGGAGGAAGTCGCCGTATAGATCACATGCGTGTCTGTTACTGTGAAATGTACACCCATAGGCTGGAGATCTTGGTATGTTATTGCTAAGAAAGGGAAGTTAATAATCGGAAAATTAAAATCACCACGTTCGTCATAAATTTTCGATTTCAACCGCCAATTACCATCTACGTACATGTACAATTCTAGCAGTTCTTTGGTAACAGAACATATTTGAAATACTAGTAGTATTCACGTATTCTGATGTAAGCAGATATGCCTGTAGTTTCAAATACTTATAAAAGATAATTCAAAAGTATTTCTACAGAATAGATGAAAATATAAAAAGGGAAAAATAAAAATTACTTGATTGTAAAGTGCAGCGAAATCATTTCCTTTCATTTCTATACATTATCTTACATAAGAAACGAGATTAAAACTGTCTCTGTTATCGTACGTATAATGCAAATGGTAACTCGATCAATTTTATTCGTAGTATCTACTATAATTAACAAATTTGATTGTTTTATTTACAGCTTTATATAATGAAGATTTAAAAAACCCTATATTTACTTCTTTAGAATTATATTTGTTTTGTCATATTTTTCTACAGGAGACCTATATTGATTAATTTGGGTTTTGAAGTAAAAGGCAACTGACTTACGTCAGGGGTATTTTTGTATGTAATATACAATCATGTAATTCATCAATATCACTTTCAGTAGGTCATTATGACAAAAGTTTCTACATTTATTTTACTTGACGCCCTGTTTCTATTCTTAGAATATATTGATGATATATTTCTAAATATAGATCGGGACATTTCCCGTTTCATAATTATGAAATAAACGAATTGTAAATTATGAATTTTTTACTTTTAAATATAAATTCTGTGATACCAGTTTTGATGCGCAAGATGTGCACATTTCTTCAATTTTCGATCCATCAGTTGTGCTCAATGTCTAAAATCTTAAAAATCAAAACAATAATCCAAAAAGTTGGAAAATGCCGAAATGACCAAAAGGGGTAAAGCCAAAATTGATTCGTTTTATATGAACTAGAGGAATTTAACAAGTACATCTGATAAATACATATACATGTATATTACAGTAATTAGGTACCTTTTACTCAGTCGACACGTTTCATATTGACCTAAACAATCCATATGAAAAGTGTAGGCACATTTCAGTATTGTTAGATAAATTAATAAAATTTAAAGAAGTCATAATAATATGGACTCGAAATACTTCATCTTAGCTTTAGTCCTATTTCAATTATTAAGCCCATTCTCCAGTACCTGTAAACAGTTTAGATAATGATCGGATTGGAAACTGCTGTACATGAAAAACTACCCTTTTTCAAGCTTCAATAATAAAAATAATAATGATAGTAATATTTTAAAACAAAGACAAATTAAAACTTCACTCTTGATTAGGCTCTTCGTCTTGATTGACTCTGTATGGTCTGATTCTACTGAACTGAACTTTAGGAACTGAAATTTTAGACACGTGTTTCGTTTAAAACACATCAATATGATATTTGATATAATTTTTATTTTTGGCGAATGAAAAGTAATTTTTTTATGAAATATGATTCAGTTCTGACATACTATACCACAAATCAATTATACGGATCATTTACAATTCAAATGACAAAGGAAATATAAATATGAATAAAAGAATATAAATTGTAAACTTTTTGGCTCAACAGTTTTCATCCGTGGTAAAATATGGATATTTTGATTCCAACGTCACAGATGTCAGATGGCTTGTTTGGCAACTTCATAGTACAGTTTTCCACAAGCTTAAACGACGTCATAGTATAACTTGTGTTGAGTAATGGTGTCTTCGTGTCTGAATATCTATGTTGCAGCTTTTCAAAATGCCGTAGAAACTGTTCTATTAGAATAGAAATAATTCAGGATGGCTTGAAAAAATACTAATTTTACCACGAGTAGGCCTTTTATGCCAACAATTTACCACTCGCTGTCGCTCCTGGCAAACTATTTTTCAAAGACGGCCAACCAGTGGTAAAATCAGGATATTTTTAAGCCACCATGAATTATTTCTCAATTTAACAATACCCAAAACAGTTTACAAGTTACTGTATTTGGATGTCAATAAAAAATACATGAATTCAGCATCACCTGTCAATAATGTTTTAATCAAAATGTTCCTGTTATCAAATGTAAGTATATGTCAAGGGCACCGTTAAAAACTTTCAAAATATACGCACTAGGCTTAACAAAAGAGATTTATAGGTATTGGAAACCTGATGCCCCAGCGGATGCAGGACTGATCCCACATTAGGCTGCATGGTTAAGGGGACGGGGTGCCCCTTGAAGCTCCGAGATTTTAAAGGAACTCTAGGAGGATTTTAATTTTCATGAATAAATAAAAACAAGACCATGAAGACCGAAGTCGGGTCCAGACCTACGTCGCCGACATATTGACTCAAAAAGACAAATATACCTAAGGAGCAATGAAAAAAACGTAATCCATTGGACAGACAAACCCGGGAAGATAAATGAACCACAATAAGCACAACAGATAAACACAGAAAACTAAAAAACAATGAACAACACGAACTCCTATAAAAACCAAGAGTGAACCCAGCTCTTTTCAAAATAGGAGGTCCAATGTTTGTGCAATCAATGTGCAAACTGAAACTTTGAATAATGAGGAATGAAAACGTTGGAGTTAGTATAGATTAAACAAACTAGCTACATCCTAAGTGTTGTGAGACGGACGGACGGGGTGGAGCGGTTCCTACACCTGCTTTTGCCATTTGCGACGCGGTAAAAATTTAAAATATATTATTAAGAAAAGAAAAAAGATCGTAGGATTCAAATAGTATGTATGCGTCTCGGCATTAACAAAGGAGTAGTTCGATTTTTAGCAAAATTAATGTATCCTTTTAATAATTGACGTTGTAAATTTTCTCTTACAAAAGCCGTTGAGACTAATTATCTGCATGTCACTACTAGTTTTCTTCTTCAGTAAGAGGTAGTAATTTTGTTTTACATTTAAAAAAATAATAAATTTTTGAATTAAAAACCTACGCACGTGCGTAGATTGCGTATAGGAAGCGGCGCCCTTGTATGTGTATTATCTATTTTTACACCTCCTACATTTCTTTTCCAATGAATTTTAAGTTTTTACCACGTGTTTACATTTGAATTTCAACTAATGAGTTTTTCTGAATGAAACATGGTCCTAGAACTAATATATGGTAGTCATCATGACGTCATATGCTTAAACCTATAACTTGCTACTCAAAAAGCATTAACGCTTCGAGAAATTATAGTCGCAGCAGCCGACAGAAGTAGGGAATAATTTCATTTCATATATAGACAAACACTAATTTTGATTATTGAGAAGCTTGATTTCTCTTTTCTAATAGTATATGTTTAAAACGTTCAGCTGATTGGGGCAATATATAACCCTGCTGACCTCGTGTAAAGTTCTTATGTCTATACTACCATAAATAAAATAAAATAAAGAAATAATCTTTATTTAAAGAGGATTGCCTCATTAGCCTAAACTAATCTTCCTGATGGTCCTGGAAATATGAAATATACAAACATTAACATGTATACAAACGAAAATTAACATACAATTAAATAATAATTAATTGTATTTACTTAAAACGAATTCATTATAATTGATTAATCCAAATTACATTATGACCCCCAGTCCCAACCCTTATGTGATATTACCAAAGCCATCAAATCATAGATATCTAGCTACAGGTGAGGATAGAATTTTGAACAATATTTTCAATTCATATTTATAGGTAATTTTATCTTTAATGGTAATAGGAAAATGAATACATCAATCTTTGACACAAATCACTATATATATGACAAAGGTTACTAGCAAAGCAATGTTTTTTTCTGTTATGCTTCATCGTACATGTACAGTGAGATGTCAACGCACAGTTAATTCTAACAACCAAGAGCGAGTTGACGTCGACGGGTACATTGTAGCACCTATTGGAGAGGAATGTGTGCCCAATATCCATTACCTTGCATCTCTGTATTTGAGGACAGATTTCCAGTGTTAATCAACACGGAGTACATCAGGGAAAGAAACAATAATGTTATACTTACAACTTGATTTTTGAATAATTTTGTAAATACGAATAATGAATGGACATTTACTTTCAATAAGTACATTTTATTATTGTTTTATTTATTTATTTATATTACCTTTTTATTGTACTTTTCTGCATGTTCACATTCTTGCCCCCTGCTTCTAGTATTCTAGTCATTTGAAGTTTCCCGTATTTGGCATTACTAGTATTTATACCTTTGATGTTTACCACAGGTCTTATGTCCATGAAAAGATGTTTAAATATATATCAAGTTACCATGAAAACACCACAGATATGGTAGTTTCAACAGAAACATTTTACACTTCTTTTTAAATTTGTCCCATTCGGGTATTGTCCTCTGGATTTTGATTTCGGATTCCCTTTCTGGCATTGTTGGTTCGGTATCGTCTACGGTTGATTTTCAAGAGTCCTTTGATTGCATAAAATTTGCTATCTTTTAAAGCTTTTGCCTGATTGAAATATATAATGATGGAGGTTTAGATACCTTTTCGGATGGTGATATGCAAATTTGACATAAGAGTAAAATTTAGCGATAATTCGGGGAGGTAGTTAGGGAAAGGTATCGAATGTATCTGTAAATTTAAATTTGTAAAATTTCTATTCGTCAGAAAAATCCCAGTTAGGTTTGCTAAAATAAAAATTGAAATATACACACAGAAACAAACGTATGGGATCATATTTTAAAAAAACTTAACCTTAGAAACAAAGATAAAATAGTATAAATTGTAACAAACTGATTTGCTTACTGCTGAATGGCCGTTTTAGTACTAAACTTGGATAAATCCGTTTGATGTCCACGGAATGTTAAACAGCCTGAACATGTATACTGTATGGCAGTCTGGATGCGTTTGAATTGCAATTAAAACCTGTATTTGACACATATTTATTCCTCACATATTTTTTTTTATTAAGCATGATCGCTGGTCTGATAGGAAATAAATAGGATTTCAAATAAGTGTTTAGTTTGAGAGAACATATGAATAGTAAACAATTAAGCAACAAAAAAATATAGGTTCATGTGCTTATTTTAGAGCTATAAAGCCTTGAAAATTTGCAGGAAAAAGGTTTTCTCTGGATTTTTCATTGTCTTTGCATTGGCAACTTCAGTCTCTCAAAAATGTATGAAAAAATAAAAAGGATTTCATAAAATTTTGCCAAAAACCATTTTAAGGTATATATGATTGAATTATAAAAGAAAAAATGGAGGTTCATGGGCAACAAATTCAATGTTTTAGAAATGGATAAAACCTGAGGATTCCGAAAATCTGACAAAAAGACCAAAACATGACCAGCGAGCATCCTTAAGATGACTTGCTTAAATTAAATAGCAATTTCATCCATCCTTGTCCCTTAAATAATAAAAAATATACAGTGAGATTACAGCAATCACAATATTGATCTATAGGACAAATAAACTACAACATCGCTGGTTTTTATTATATCAAATTTAGTTCTAATCCTTAGGTATATTTGTCCTCTTAGACTTCTACATGTCTGAAACTGACCGTTTTACTAGCCAAATATTGTTTTCGATATTTTGCTAGAAATGCATTATCATCTTGTGGTACCCTGGTCGTTAAGCGTAATAAAAATTTGTATTAGGCTTTGGTTCAATTGTCATGTTCCCCTAAATTAAGCATTCTTAGAAATGTGTCACTTTCATGACTTCGTGATAAAAAATAACAATATATCGTTGCAGAATAAAAATAATATATTCACATTTTAAACCTCACATTAATAACTGTTTCTAAGGCACGTACAAATAAACTTTATATTTTATGACAATGTACTGATAAAGTATGTGACTGTGCGACTATATCCTTAATCTCAGAAGAGAGTTTTCACTTCGTGGATTATCATGGCGACATATTTCAAAGCGTACCACTTCTTAAATGGACGCCAGTTTATTGTCATGAGTTCGCTATGACCTTTCTGGAAATACTTTCCGTTTATATTTGCTTGGCAGCAATCCCTGAACCACCAACCACTATTTCTTTCATTTTCTCTGTCGATTGTACTGAACAACATCCCGTTAATGCTTTCTGTGCTTCTCATTGCATCACCTGTCCAAGTATAAAAAAATCCAATTTCAACTTTTAAAATTATTTCATCTTCACATTATGTATTCAGATATACATTAAAAAGTAACACAGAGTTGACCAATTGTTTTAGATTTACATTTATAATTTCTATTACAAACCTTACATAAACAGTATCATCCTGTAAATTTCCCATTAAATTTTATACAAAATGGATGTAAACACATTACTATTAGAATAAAGTCGTGAAAATGTATGATGTAAACATCCTTATTTATCTATGGGAAAACAGTAATTTCATGGTGAATCTAGGAAATATTCAGAAACATAGTCTTCAATATGGATAACACAACCAATAACTCAAAATTTTATCCGTGATATTTTAGTGAGTATAAATCTTATTCAGGTTGAGTCTTCGAAAAACATATGCCATATAATCTAATGTTTTCGTTTTACTGATATGGGCACGAAGATCAATACTGCAATTTATAGAGAAAAATTGACCGAATGAAAGTCATCAGAATTACGGTACTTTCGACTGACTGAACTATCTATCTACAGAAAAGTCTCGTGCAATCTATTAAATATATGAATAAACACACAAACATGTCCAAATTTACCTGCAGTTCCGCTATATCCATTAATGGTTATTTTGTACTGAGTATTCTCGGAATCAACAGCAAACTCAGTGTATACAGCAAAAGCAGTCTCCATCAAAAGCTTCAAGGTCACATTTTACACTGTAGTTCTTGTTAGACGTTAAAATATGAATATTTTCGTTTCCTGTGAACAACAATTAAGGTTTTATTCTTTTCGCCAAAATGGTGTCATTTTATTTCCTTTGCTTTGCTATTTGCTGTACTTTGTTTTTGTGAAAGAGGTTTCAATGTGAATCATTTCTATCTACATGTATGTAAAAAAAACAGTTATTTTGTCAGTCAAAATTTAAGCGAAGACCTTTTTGATGTTCTTCATTACTAGTATGTGATGAACTTTAGAGGTACTACCTACCAAACACAGCTGCGTATTTTGTAAATTTGAGTCCACGCTAATTTCTAAAATACTTTTCACTGTATGAACAAGCGTATCTTATTTTGGCATTTTTGAATTTGCTCTTCAACTTTTTGGATTGTTGTTCTGGTTTTCGACATTTCAGGCCTTGAGGGCAACTGATGAGTGGTAAATCGACGAAATATGCACATTTCGTGCATCAAAATTGGTATCACAAAATTGATTATATACATGCATCTTTAAACAAATTGTGTCAGTAGTGCTAAAAACAGGAAATTTGTGAAAAGTTAAACAATATCTTAAAATGTAGAGTAGGCTACAATGCTTAAAAAGTACAAAATTTATCTAGGGACAGAGATTTTTGTGTTGAAATCACTCGTTTATTTTTTCCAAATTAAACGTTTTTTTCAAATAAAGTTTTAGGCTAGTCTTGAAATATTGGTAAAAAAGCAGGTGTGTATGGGATATGACATATGCACATATTTAATTGAAGCAACATAAATTCTTATACCCTTTATTTTATATAATAGTTGAAAATGTTTAAAAATGTTCATAAATGTACAATCAAAAACTATTGAAAGGACCACAAATTTTTAAACAAATGTTTTTGTAAGCAAACCTAACCAATATTCCCACATCACATCGCCAAAACCAAGTTTATAATCCTCCCACTGCTCAACAAAATTTGTTATTTCATTGATTCGTCTCTGCAATACATACAAAAGAATGCCTAATTGCAAATCACCGAAAAAAGTATATAGGACACAAAACAGATCAGGATGTAGGATATCTATCTTCTTTATATCATTGAAAATTCACTAAAATATACGCAATCTTAAAAACCTAAATATGGACATTCTTCCAATTGACCAAATTATACTCACTAAGATAGTTTATTGGAACTTTTTATATTTCTATCTTGAATATTCTACTTAACAATTAAAACAAATAACAAAAAAGAAAAGAAAAGAAAAGAAAACCAACAAAATATCAGAAATACTTTTCATAATTAAGAAATTTTCTTATGTAGATATTATTTGTGGTCTCAGGTCTCAGATATATAAACGCAACAGTCTATAAAAAGATGACCAAGCTTATCTTTCTATCTTTCAAATTATCATTAAGTAGCTTTAAAGTTGATAAAAGTGGCTGATAAATTTATAGCCTGCTACATAAACTCATAAAAATGTCTTTCATTTTCCAATTATAAATAAACCATAAAAAAAAAACACATTAGACTAGCCGTTCATCTTCCACTTTCATCATCCATATCACAATATATGAAGATCTCATGCTGTACACACCACTGTGGTTCCCAACAGGTAAATCATTGCAGTCTTCAGGGAACACTAAAAGACTAAATGCATTGTAAATTTCACTTATGTTTTAAAATGCATTTTTATGTTTTACGATCGTTGTTCTCAGAATACTCGACGCCATTCTTAATGAATTTACCCTTCCTAAACTACATAAGAATCCGTTTAAACAAAGGTACATTGCTGGGTCAGCTAATTGCTCTACAAAACCTCTTTCAAAGATTTTAACATCCATATTGACATGTGTTAAAGAGGGCCTTCAGAATTACTGTGAAACATCATATTCCACCAGTGGCGTCAATCAGATGTGGATTCTTAAAAACTCCAAAAATTTACTTCAATATCTAAAATCAAAATCTTTGGCTACATGCAACAGCATAAAAACTTTCGACTTCTCTACACTCTACACTACCATACCACATTCTCAATTAAAAGATCGCTTAAAGCAACTAGTTCATCAATGTTTTTTCAAGAAAAATGGGACACGCAGGTATAAATTCCTTGTTCTAGGTAGAGAAAAGTCTTATTTCGTGAAGAACCACTCTGATTCTGACAAAAAGTATTCTGAAGATGAAATTACAAACATGTTAGATTTTCTCATAGACAACATATTCGTTGAATTTGGCGGTCTAATTTTTCAACAAACAATCGGCATTCCAATGGGAACCAACTGTGCTCCTCTCCTCGCCGATCTGTTTCTGTACTCATATGAAGCGGACTTCATTCAAGGGTTACTACATGAAAACAAAAAGAAACTAGCCCAATCCTTTAATTTCACTTTTCGTTATATAGATGATGTGTTGTCGTTAAATAACGACAAATTCCAAGACTTTCTACATCTTATCTACCCCAGTGAGCTTGAAATTAAGGATACTACAGATACACCAAAGTCCGCTTCATATTTGGATTTATTTCTTGAAATAGACTATGAGGGACGTTTGAAGACAAAACTTTATGACAAACGTGATGACTTCAACTTTCCTATTGTTAATTTTCCCTTCTTGAGTAGCAATATACCAGCATCGCCTGCATATGGCGTCTACGTTTCTCAGCTTATCCGATTTTCAAGGGCATGCGTGAGTTACCCTGACTTTCGACAAAGAGGATTACTGCTGTCACAAAAGCTTCTTAACCAGGGTTTTATCAGGGATAAGTTGATGTCATCACTTAAGAAATTTTACGGTCGTCATCATGAATTGATTGACCATTACAGTGTTCCAATATCTAAGATGATGTTGGACCTGTTCCCACTGTCGTAACCTTTCATGTGACCCCTACGATTTGTGACTTCCACTGGATTGACCTTGTTGAACTTCACGACGGGTGCCGTATACGGAGCAGGAACTGCTTACCCTTCCGGAGCACCTGGGTTCACTCCTGGTTTTTATAGGAGTTCGTGTTGTTCATTGTTTTTAGTTTTCTGTGTTTATTTGTTGTGCTTGTGGTTGTTCGTTTGTCTTCCCGGGTTTGTCTGTCCAATGGATTACGTTTTTTTGATTGCTCCTTAGGTATATTTGTCCTTTTTTTTTTTTTTAGAAAAAACACGAAATGACACTGTATATATATATATATATAATTAGCACTTATGGCGGTCATATTTTTGTTAAACTGCAGATTTGTTCCAGTAGGGTAACGAAAACTTTATATATTGTTCTCCGTTATTTAGAAACGAGAACATTTGCCGAAAATCAATATTTCAAGGAACAGAGCTAGAATTTTATGAGAATATAATGGAATTTTGGTACACCCTGAAAAATTGTATTGTCTATAGACTTTACAGAGAATAACTCTACGTTTACTGGAGGAATTTATATACTTAAATTTCATTAAGTTCTTTTCTCTTAGTAAGTTGTAAATTATTAAAAAATATTATCACCACTGGACGAACTGAAAACAAAATCACAGGTTAAAAAATACAGTTTTTGTCTTGAATATTTGTCCATCCAGTTTTACAAGTTATGTTTGACATACTAATAAAACTGCAAAAAATGCATAAAGTTACCTTTTCACTGCATTAAAAGTATGTAGTTAATTTTGCAATTTTCTTTAAAATATGCCGTTTATTTTTATAAATTTAAAGATAAAGTCTAAACAAAAATAAAAAGCTTTTAAATTCTGGCAGTTGTCTTATGTGGTCTGATAACATTTAAGAAATAATTAACTTGAGGTTAACTTTCCATAATACCGATCTGTTTTGAGACGGTCCTGTTCCTAACGCACTGGAAACCAATTTGCATCTTCTTATTTCTTGCACATACGTAATGCATCGGCATTTTTGAATTCTTGAACAATAACTAGCACATTAAAAGGCGGACTTCACTTGTAGAATCAGTTATTGGGTTTACAAAATGTTTGTTTTTCTCGACTTTAAACCTTTGATAGTGTACCTCCAATGTAGAGACGCAATAAGATGTTAAATGAATCAAAACAAATACAGTAGCTTGTATTGTATTGAAATGCGTCGTATACAGCATAGTATAAATTTACTATATCTAATATTAGTATCTTTGGATTGTTATCTTGAAACTCCTGGAATGATGCCTCTGCTGGTGGACCCTAGGTCCCCGAGGGTATTCGCCAACGCAGTCGTCAGACTTGTCTGACATGATTATTCATTGATTTGTTACAGAAATTACCAGTATTTAGCAAAATTCAAAAATAATAGAAATACTAAGGATTCATTCCTTGTATTGCACATGGTAGATCTCCTTATCTGAAATTTGGCTTCCTATTTCGGTATTTTTGGTTGAGTACTTCTTGTTTAATATAAGTTTGGTTTTTGGTCTTCCAAATGTTTCGGTTTTAATGCTGCTGATGAGAGGTAACTCCTTGAAATGCGTCGTATACAGCATAGTATAAGTTTACTATATCTAATATTAGTATCTTTGGATTGTTATTTTGTTAAGTGAAATATTTGAGTAACATCATATTTTGTTTACCAATGTAGTTTTTATGGTTTTATGAATGAAACACTAAAATCATAAGAAAGTTATATGGTCATCCATCGGTGTTTCTGATTACAGTTACAGTATCATTTCAGATCATAACTTTTCGGTCATCCATATTAAAAGTAAGGGAAATTAAAGCAATCCGTGGATTTATATTCTAGTTCCAGTCACATGATACTGATTTATGCACCATTAAATCTCCAACAGTAGGAACTATATAAAATAATTTATATGTGTATGAGAGAGTTGCACTCTTTTCCGCCTTTGATGGTTTAATGGCTTTAAATTCCCCTAAAAGCAAGACACAAAGACAAAAACAGAATTTACCTTAAACGCATAGGACAAGAAAGCTTTTTGCCTTAAATGCACGGAACAATATACCCAAAAGACAAGAACGTCTTTTACCTTTAATACAAGGGAACAATATATCAAAGATACACGAAAACTATTTATCATGAATCTAATTTTCGATAAATGGACGTTGAAAATTACTGAATTTAAACAAAAACCAATCATATCAAATGAATAGTTTTGTTTTCTACTTTATTCAGCATTTCAATTACCATACATTATTTTCAAAATCTAACTTAATCAAGATTTGTTCCACTGAATTCTGGGATAAAAATATTATTAATGCTTTAAGTTATAAAAACATTGTGTTTGTTTCGAATAATTGTTTTTATTGAAAGAAAACAATTTTAACCAAAGTAGAAAAGCAATGATTGGATAGTACCATAAATATAAGCAAAATACCTAAGCGACAGGGAAATGAACAATTCCAAAAGACCAAAATTCAAAGATAAGGCAAATTTTTAGAATGCTAACTTTGTAAACAAATACCAAAACGACTCAACCAAAAGAGTAAAAAAAATTCACAGCAATCATAAACAACTGTGAATTAATTAGGTTCATGAAACAGCGTTTGCATGTCGCAATATAATATGACAAGAACATTTTTAGAACTACAGAGGTAAAAATATTTGAACTGGAAAGTTTTTGTTCTTATTAAACATAAGTAATTTAGAAGGAAATAGCAACTCGCTATTAACAGTGTAGATTGGGTTTTACAGGTGGTTTAACGTGTAAGGCACAAAACCATACACACACTATTCGCACGTTACACTCACACGATTCGCATGATACACACAAACAGCATGATGTACGCAACATGTTACACGATTTCCAATAATTTGTTTTTCTAAAAATTGTGTGTGTAAAATACAAACGGAATATTACGAATTAATTAAATATTCTATGCCGGATATGAACAGCAGTGAGATATTTTTAAAATATTGATTTGATTTGAGATAAATATGTACGATAAAAGAAAACCGATGTAAAACGGTCGACATTGAACTTTTTTGTCATAAACACAAAATATTTAAGTACTTATGCAATTGTTATTTATCTTATTTTATTTACTGGAAATTTATTAAACCTCAATGACAAAATATATTGTTTTTAAAATCAGTAAACCTTTTCGTGTTATTTTTATCTTATTATCTATAGAACATTAACCAAAAAAAAATGATATCATAACAATAAATTTGTCATTAAAACAAACATTAGGCCAACATATTTTAAGTCTTTTTTAAAATAATCAAGTTTCAAGTTTTTATTTCACTCTAGACAGATTACACTGTAACAAGAGGCATACATGTATAATACATACACAATACAATGGCGAACATACAAAGAAACATACAATAAATAAACATATATACATGTAGGTACACAATAAACTTTTTTTTCATTCAAATAACTTATAAATATGTAAGAATTTTTCTTATGAAAATAGCCAAATTATTCAAAACTCTAACATTACAAAGTGAAAGCATACCTATCATTTTTTCATAACTTGGATTTGTTGTAAAGTAATTGGGTATATATTTTATTCTTAACTGTTTAATTTCTACATGAGGACAAACAAAAAGATAATGAAATTCATTTCCAATTGATTCATTTTCACACAGATGACACAAACGATTTTCTTTTGGAATTCCATTCCAACGGCCAGTCTCGATTGGAAATTTGATATTTGAACATCTTATTTTACTTATAAATATTTTTTTGTTTTTGTTCAATTTTAACAAATATTTTTCCAGACAAAAATCACTTTTAAATAATGCATAAAATTGCCCTCTAGATGAGTTGTTAATGTCACTATGCCACCTCTGGATAAACTGATCACATAATATTTGTTTTACACATATTTTAACATCAAAACTACTCAGTACACATTGACTGTTCCATACATAGCTCAAACCTGTATCATCTAATACTGACTTTAGATAACTGATCCATTTTGATGTACACATGTCTGTTTGGTGCATATAATACAACAATTGATACATAATACTTGATAATTTTGTTTCATTTGTCAGTATTCTTGACCAAAAATTCAACATTCGTAACTTAATAAAAATTTCTAAAGGGAATCTACCTGTTTCACCGTATGTCATAAAGTTGGTTGTACTCGATCTGACAGACAATATTCTTTTAATAAAATCAAGTTGAACTTTTTCCAAAATATTTTTATTTTCAAAACCCCAAATCTCACATGAATATAATAAGATCGGTGTAATTAATGAATCAAATAATTTAAGTTGCAGATCAACAGGTATCGAAATGTTTCTAATTTTTCTGTAAAGAGCAAAAAGAGCTTTTTGTGCTTGTTCAACTAGTTTCTTTTTTGCTAATGTAAATGTGCCATTATAATTAATAAGTACACCAAGATATGAATAAGAATTGACTATTTCTAAATTTGAACCATATAATTCAAAATTAACAGCATTTCTATTTTTCGTTTTCGAGCATATCAATACTTTTGATTTGTCAGTATTAACCTACAATTTCCATTGAGAACAATAATCTTCAAAAACTTTAAGACAAATTTGTAATTCCTCCGCTGACAGTATAGTATCGTCCGCGTAAAGTAATACAAAAATTGATTTGAAGACTCTTAAATGGTCCTGGCATTTTTCTGAAACTTTTTGAAGACCTGTAATATTATTGGCACTCAAAAAGTCTTTTAAATCTGAGAAAAAAATAGAGAATAAGAAAGGCGATAAATTTTCGCCTTGTCTTACTCCAAGATCACACGAAAAAAATCCAGATATATCACTCCCTTGCTTAACACAAGACTTAATGCTATTGTACATACTATAAATAACATTAAGAATTTTACCACTAACACCCTTTTGTACCAGTTTTTGCCATAACCCAAGTCTCCATACCGTATCGAATGCCTTTTTGAAATCTATAAAGGCACAGTATAATTTTTTACCAAATGACATATATAGCTCAGTCAAAACATGCAAACAGAAAATGTTATCAAGAGTCGAATAGCCCTTCCTAAAGCCCGCTTGTGCTTCAGGAATAATGTGAAATAAATCAGCATACTTTGACAATTTAAAACAGCAGTAAAAAGTTTGCCCATAGATGATACCAGGGTTATACCTCTATATGAATCTGGATTCAAGGGATCACCCTTATTTTTATAAATAGGTAAAATGATTCCCAAAGTCCAAATTTTAGGGACAACACCGGTATCTTGTATTTTGTTGAAAAGCTTTACATACAAGGGTAAAAATAAATGTATTGTAGACTTAATATACTCATTCACAATCATATCGTATCCGGGCGCTTTCCCGTTTTTCATATCTTTTACAGCTTTCATAATCTGATCTTCCGTAACGTTGACGTTCAGTATTTCATTTATTAAATCATCGTTACAATCTAGAATGTCAAAATCATTATCGGATTCGACATCTTCGGCGGCAATATTAAGATTTTTAAAATAATCATATAATTCATGAATAGATATCTTTGATTGTCTATCGGCTGATCTATTTAGCTTGTTAAGTATTTTCCATAACTCTCTCGGTTCTGATTCGGACGTTGCACGCAAATCGTTTTCAAGCTTAAATTGGTACTCTTGATAACATTTATTCATTTGGAATTTATACGATTTCGCAGCGCTTTGTAATTTTCGGCGATTATCATCGTTTTTCAAGCGATTATATTTTTTCTTCGCTTTGTGAAATGCATTACGTTTTTCATGACATTGATCGTCAAACCATGGTTGATAAGCTTTTCTCTGAGTATTTGAATAAACAGTCCTAGTACCAAACGTATCTATAGCTGAATCTAGGTACAATTTATTCAAATCTTCTACAAAAGTATCTAAATCGGTCTGAAACGAAATACTATTAACATCAAATTCGTCTATTCGATTAGTTAGTTCATCTACATCTAATAATAAGCTATTTTCGACTTTGTCAACAAACTGGTTTTTCTTGTCACTAATCCAACGGACAGGTTTACTAGTACCCTCTACTGGATTATTGTTATGCAAATCATTTGTTGCCAAAGTAGAAAATTTGACATGTTATCGACAGTGAACGTCAGAGATCAATGGATCAAAATCTACGATTTGAAATTCTGTTATAAAGGGAAATAACTCTGGCGAGACAATAAGATAATCAACAATGCTAATTTCACTACATGTAACTTTACCTATACTTACATCATCACAAATTCTTCCAATTGCAATAAAAATACTGTTATTTTTGCAAAAATTTAGCCTTTTATAACCATAATTATTACATCGACCTCTAAAATAAAAGCAAAATATTTTAAGTCTTTTTTAAAACAAAAGATATCTTGTGTTGGGTGCATAATAACATGAATAAAAATCACAAACACCTGATCGTGTAAAAAATGTACTGTGAAGCCATAAATTAAAACATAAAAATTGTCAAAAAATAACCTTTTGTTTATCTCGCCAGATTTTAAGATAACTTAAGATATTTTCAACAAACACTCAAGTTAAAAGTTAAAATCTATGTTAATGCTTTTAAAAGTTTTATAGTAGATTTCAAAATATATTAGCTAAATAACTGGCTGCCAGAAAAGTACTTATCATGAACGGGATTTCCAGTTCTAGTTTCTATTGTAATATTATGAATAAATGCAAATATCTCGCTAATAATCCACAGAAACTTAGTAGTTACTTAAGATATTTTCACAATAAGGGGTACAAATTTGAAATTATGTGTAATTCTGTAAAAATTGCTCTTGAATTAATACATGATAGTCATCGTGACGTCATACGCATTAACCAATGACTTGCTACTCAAAATCCATTAGCGCTTCGAGATATTATAGTCGCAGCAGACCACGGAAATCTGGAAGTACTGGAGAACACGCATACCATAATGTAAAATGGGATGTTTAATTTTCGATAAATAGATTGAGCGTTGGTTTGTGTCATTTAATGTGTATATGCCGTCAAAACCTGGAACGATTTACCTTATAGTCTTAAAAATTGTACTAATTTAAATTTGTTTAAAACAAACTGTTTTGAACATTTAATAAAAATGTGATCATTTATTGATATACAGTGTATTTATTTATATATGAACATTATTTGATAATTAATTCGACTCCAAACTGTGTTTGGAAAGGCGAAGTATTGTAATCGTATCATGTTTTCCGTCACAAATTTTGTCGCGGTCGTTTGGCAAAACTGCTGTATATTTAGCCGTGAAAATTTACATGTGAATAGATTTTAATGTGGAATAGTGCACCTCGGTATACGTTTTTTGATGCATGAAGCGGAAATTTTCTCTATGAAATGCACTTAGGGACATCCAATTTTTGTCCCCATCCGACAGACTAGCATCTTTTACTGAGACCACCCTCGCAAATGGTGTCGATAGGGCGTCGCAAATTTGATCCCTGAAATTTTCATCCCGGACTAGAATCGAACCAGGCAACTTTGGCTTCGTAATTCGATCCGCTAACCCCTACACCAAGGCGCCCCTAGTTTAGCACTTGGGGCAATAGATATCCCTGCTGACATCGTGTACAGTTATTATGTATATACTATCATTATAATTGATTAATCCAAATGATGGCAATCACCCTCTTAAACGATATTACCCAACCATGATCAACACGCCATCAAATCATAGCCATCTGGCAAAGTATGAGGATAGAATAATTTTAAAGAATATTTTCAATTCATATTTATAGGTAATTTTTTCTTTAATGGTAATATGAACATCAATCTTTGACACATACAACTATATATATGTGACAAAGGTTTCGAGCAAAATAATGTTTTTGTCTGACGTGCTTCATCTTAAATGCACAGCGAGACGTCAACGCGGAGTTAATTCTAACAATAAAGAGCGAGTTGACGACGTCGGATATATTGTAGCCACTATTGGAGAGGACATTTTGTCCAATGTCGACAAAATTTTGGTTAATTTTGTAAATATGAATTATAAATGGATATTTTACTTTCAATAAGTACATTTTATTATTGTCTTTTTATTTATTCATATTTTTATTGTAATTTTATGCAAGTTCACATTTTTCCCTCCCCCTTTATCTCTCCATTCAAGTCATTTTAGATTTCCCTTGTATGTTTGGCATTCGATTACTGGTATTTACTCCTTTAATGTTTACCACACGCGTCTTGTCCATAAAAATATGTTAAAATGGATATCAAGTAACCATGAAAAAACCACAGATATTGTAGCTTAAAGAGAAACACTTCTAGAGTCCTTTGATTGCGATTGAAATACAATTCGTTATCTTTTAAATATTTTGTTTGGATGAAATATATGATGATGGGGGTTTAGATACTGTAAATTTTCCATTAAGTACCTTGACAGATGGGGTATTTGAATTTGTCATTAGAGTAAAACATAGTTATGATTCGGGGAGGGAGTTATGGAAAGGTTTCGGAGGTACAAATGTATCTGTAAATTAAAATTGTGAAATTTCTATTCGTCAGAAATATTATATTTAGTATTACTTAAATGAAAATTGGAATATACATAAACAAAAAAAGTACGAAATTATATTTGAAAATGAAATGACGGAAGAAACAAAAGATAAAATATTATAAATTCCACAAATTTAGATTTGATTACTGTTGATATGGCCTGATTGGTACTAAACCTGGATATAGACCTCTGCATGTCTGAAACTGGCCTATATACTAGCCAAATAGAAGATTTCAAATATTGTTTTCGATGTTTATCTTGTGGTAACCTGGTGGTTAAGTGTAATAAAAAGTTGTATTGGGTTTTGCGTCAAAGTGTTTATGACCTCATGTCCCCCTAATTTACGCAATCTTAGAAATGTGTCACTTTCATGACTTCGTGATAAAAGATAACAATTTATTGTTGAAGAATAAAAATAATATGCATATATTTTCAACACATTTTAAACCTAACATTTATACCTGTCTCTAAGGCTCGTACAAATAAACTTTATATTTTTTGACAATGTACAGATAAATTATGTGACTGTGCGACTATATCCCTATCCTTCGTGGATTTTCATGGCGACAGATTTCAAAGCATACCAGCCCTTAAATGGACGCCAGTTTATTGTCATCGTTTTGCTATAGCCTTCCTGGAAATACTTCCCATTTATATTTGCGTAACTGCAATTCCTGAACCACCAACCACTATATTTTAGCTGTGCACATACAACGTGTGGTGCCACATCATTTTCTCTGTCGATTGCACTGAACAACATCCCGCTAATGCTTTCTTTGCTTCTCATAGCATCACCTGACCAAGTATAAAAAGCCCAATTTCAAATTTTAAAATTATTTCATCTTCACATTATGTATTCAGATATACATGGTTTTCCTAATTCTCTTAAAAAGTAACACAGAGGTGACCAATTGTTTTAGATTTACATTTATAATTTATATTACAAACCTTACATAAACAGTATCATCCTGTAAATTTTCCATTGAATTTGATACAAAATATATATACATTAAAATAAAGTCGTAAAAACGGCTTTATATATTATCATGTTATTAAAAAATGTATAGAATTTATGATGTACACATTCGCATATCATACATGTATTTATCCTTGATGAAATCTAGGTGATATTCAGACAAAAATAGTCTTCTGTATGGATAACACAACATATATCTTAAACTTTTATCTGTGATATTCTAGTGTGTATAAATCTTATCCAGGGTGAGTATGCCAAAAACGTAAAAATATGAATATTTTCGTTTCCTGTGAAAACAATTACGGTTTTATTCTTCTAGTCAAAATGGTGTCATTTTACTTTCTTTGCTCTGCTATTTCTTGTACTTTGTTTTTTGTGAAAGAGGTGTAAGTGTGAATCATTTTTTTCTACATGTATGTAAAAAACAGTTATTTGTCAGTCAAAATTTAAGTAAAGGCTTTTTCTGACGTTCTTCATTTTAAGACCTGAAAGACAATGTGAGGTCGATGATAATAAGCCAAAAGCTCATGAGGTACATTAAGAACGGTCTTATCGTCATTTGGTATTTCCATCAAAGATGATGATTGTGATCTTCCCACCCTGTAATGGATACCCAAGTTACATAAGTGTCCATACAAACAACGTTTTATAGCTGGATCTGCCAAGTGTTCCACCAAACCAATGTCTCAACTCCTAACTTCTATTTTAACATCTGTCAAAACGGGCCTCAAAAGTCATTGTGAGACAAGCTATTCAAGAAGTGGTATCAATCAAATGTAGATATTAAAGAACTCCTAAGACTTAAAGGATATTTAACGATCTCGGTCCATTTCAGTCTGTAACATCGTCGGAAACCCAAGACCGGTAGCGCTTACGCTTTGCTTCCACTTACCGACCGTGGGTCAATTCATTCATTTTTTCTCGTTTTCATAAATATTCATGGATCAAATTGACCATTGAAATTACTGCTAACAATAATGGAATTCTCCACTTTGGAGATTTTAACAATAGTGACGTTCTCAACTTTGGAGATTAAAAAGTTCTTTGGAAAGGAAAACGGTGGCCACGTACGTAATGCAGTTGATGAATTTTTCACGTGTTATGTAGCGTTTTTTCACGTGGTCAGTAATGCATTCTCTTTGAAAGTATGAAAACTTGTTTATTTTGTTTGAAAACTATATCGAAAATACACTGGAATGGGGTAGCGGCGATGACAATATCTTGACCAAAAGCTCGTCTTTTAACTATCACTGGATTGGCTGTTTTCCCATTACAGAATCATAAAGAAACCAATCAAAATGGTTCATGATTATTCATGAGAACGAGAACAAATGAATGAATTGACTCACGGTCGGTCAGTGAAAACAAAGCGTAAGCGCCACCGGCCGTGGGTTTCCGACAATGAGTCTGTAACAGCATAAAAACATTTGATTTCTCTACCCTCTATACCACCATTCCTCATTCACAACTGAAGGGGAAGTTGAAAGATCTAATCCATCGATGATGTCAAAACAAAAATGACAACAGCAGATACATATACCTTGTCATTGGTAGAGATAAAATAACAATCCAAAGATACTACTATTAGGGATAGATATAGATAAACCATACTTTGTTAAAAATCACGCTAAATCTAACAAAAAATATATAGAGGACGAAATTGTCCTGATGATAGAATTTTTGATCGACAACATATTTGTTCAATTTGGTGGACGTGTTTTCCAACAGACAATTGGCATTCCTATGGGTAATAATTGTGCGCTACTCCTGTCCGACTTGTTCCTTTACTCATATGAGGCAGACTTCCTTGACGGGCTTCTCAAGGAAAAACAGAAGAGGTAAGACCGTACCTTTAATTTCAGCTTTCGCTACATAGATGATGTTTTATCACTCAACAATTCACGTTTTGGGAATTTATTACATCTCATCTATCCCAATGAGCTCGAAATTAAGGATAACACAGACACTGCATCCTATCTTAACCTTCACCTCGAAATGGGCACCAGAGAAAGGTTGAATACACAACTTTAGGACAAACGGGATGACTTTGACTTTCCAATCGTCAACTTCCCATTTTTGAGCGGCAATATTCCAGAAGCGTCGGCGTATGGAGTATATATTTCACAACTCATGCGTTATTCCAAAGCTTGTGACATATACACTGACTTCCTGGACAAAGCCCGGCTCCTGACAGAAAAGTTGCTCAGACAGGAGTATGTTGCGCTCGAGTTGGAGTCATCCGTATTAAAGTTTTATGGACGTCATCATGACTTGGTCGACAGGTATGAAAAAACCGTTTCCCAAATGAAAATGGACCTTTTCCATTGATGTTATCCCTTCCGCATACCGGATTTGACATTGGCAGCAAATTGGTGTTACTATTCCAAAAAACGAAAATTTTGGAAAAGTGAAACAATATCTTAAAATGCAGAGTAGGTTATAATGCTTAAAATGTAGAAAATCTATCTAGGGACAGTGATTTTTGTGTTGTAATCAGTAGTTAATTTTTTTGAAAGTTTAAATTTTTGTTTAAGTTTCAGGCTAGTATTGAAATGCAGGTATGTATGGGATACGACATATGCACATATTTAGGACAGTTGAAAATGTTAAAAAATTATCATAAATGTAAAATCAAAAACTATTGAAAGGATTGTTTTAAAAATGTTTTTGCAAGCAAACATATCCAATATTCCCACATCACATCGCCAAAACCAAGTTTATAATCCTCCCACAGCCTAACAAAATCTGTTGTTTCATTTATTCGTCTCTGCAATACCTACAAAAAAAATGCCTAATTGCAAATCACCGAACAAATTATATAGGATAAAAAAGATATCAGGATGTAGGATATCTATCTTCTTTATAGATTATTGAAAATTCACTGAAATATACGCAATCTGAAAAACCTAAATATTGACATTTTTCCAACTGACCAAATCATACTCACCAAGATAGTTCATTAAAACTTTTTATATTTCTACCTTGATTATTCTACTTAAGAAATTATGAAAAAGAAAAAAGACAATAAAATTGGTCGTGTAAATCAAATATACATCATAAATATGTTTCATCATTAAGGAGTTTTCCTATGTAGATATTATTTATGGTCTCGGGTATATAAACGCAAAAGTCTTAAAAATGATGATCAAACTTATAAGTTATTTCGGTATTTTGTGATAGGTTTTATTATCTTTCTACTTTTATATTTTCAATAACTTGCTTTAAGGTTAATGATAAAAGTGATAAAAGCAAAAGCTCGAATTATGACTTCTTGTTACACATACACATAGTCATCTTAATTTTTTTTACATCAAAACACAACAAGTGGATAGTACAATTGGAAAATCGTCCAAAAAATAGAATTTGTTCGTTCCGTCTTCATTTTTGACCCCAGAATTTTGGCACAATTTGGTTGAAATGGTTAAGAATGGCGAAATGAACACTCTATGAAGACTGAAGTAATTAAATAACTGAAAATATTAAAATTACCAACTGTCACCAGCCGGTAACAATATTACGGACAATCTTAGTTGTAACTTAAATTGAATTTCCCTCACTTTCGCACTTCTGTATCTTTTCATATTCATACGCTAAAGTTTGCTTGACTCAAAACAGTTTTCTCTAACACCCATTTGTTATTCGATTGAGTTAGCTTTCGATATATGTTATTATTCAGTGAATAACTGCATGCAACCCCTATGCATTGTACCTTGATTTAAAATTGTATTGAGTTCATAGGAACTATTTGCAGATTGGGGGTACTTTGCCTTAGCAGATCGTCGTGTCAAGAATACTCCAGCACGGCTAGTTTTTATCAAAACTACCAGTGCTGGACTAAAAACTTTGTTTGCTTGCTTTTGAGTTTTAATACCTTGGCGGGGTTTGGTTTATTTTGTTCGCAGATGCAGCTGGAGAATATCCGGAGAAAACCGTTAACCCTTTGCATAATTTTGGTTTTAGTGTTCCACTAAATACTGCGGTCCCCTGCTTCCATCAATTTTTGGTTAGGGATGAGTTGGAAATAGGGATGTTCACCGCTATGAAATTAAATGTTATTGAATTAATGCCCTATAAATGGAAGAACTCCATTTACAATGGGTAGCACAAAAAACAATTTAAAACAGATGAACAGCAAATCATTCATCATATAACCAGCTGTGAAAACAACTGTAAAACTATTAGAGTTGTCTCCCTAATTACATAAAATGATATAAGGCATTACCTGAGAAAATGAATACGATTATCTTTCGATGTAAAAACCATAAAAATAATCCTGTAAATAGAAATTGCACATTACCTTTTGTTACTGTGGATTCATTGTAAGTTGAAAAATTGAAGTCTATTTCCTCATTTAACAGAGATTCAGTTTAGAAGTGTAATGCCTACGATAATATTAAACTCAAGATGAGAGTCAAAGATAGTCATTCCTATGTGTCCACACTACTATGCAGACAACAACAACAAAAAAAAAAACTCTCATAGCTCATCAATTAAGTCTTTGAGCTAGTAATCATCCTGTATAATTATATCTACTGTGGATTCATTTATTTTCGTGGATACCAATTTTCGTGGATAGAGCAAAAAAGGCATTTCGTGGGATACCTAAATTCGTGGATTGTGGGCTTAGAAAAAAATATAAAAAGTTGTTGAAATACTTAAATTCGTGGCTTGGCACATCAGATATCATGAAAATACTGCGACAAAACGTGTCAATCAGACTTGATATTGTACAGTAAAGTACGGATTTAAAACGCTTTTTAAACAAAAGTCTAACAAACAGATTCTTTAAATTTGTAACGGAACAATTAAAGCTTGTCATGAATTTACAACAAGATTAACAAAATCCATAATTATTTACTCATTAGGTTAAACAGGTGTGAAATATATATTGACAAAATTGCAACCACTTGTCACCAAATACCTCGGGGCATATACATACATATTTCTAATCCGATTACGATCAATAATTTCTGCTTTATTATCTTTTGACAAGATGTTTTTACTGTAATTTATGAGAAAGTCTGTATTGTTTAGGTCTACTTAGGATTAAGATTTTTCTTGAATGTTTGAATAAAAAAAACCGGAAGTATTATATTTTTTGTCTAATGAAAATTTAATGTTTTGTCACAATTAAATCTTATTTCAACTAATACTTAACATGACTGAAACTGTCGACCTTCAAAACTTTTTTCCTTGAGTACAAATGATAAGTTGTAGTTTGTCGAAATATGCAACCCTTTCAAACAGAAATATGATTTTAAGAAATTTTATAGAATAATGTTCAATCGTACCAATTTTATCACAGAAGATATGTATATTTCATTTTTTATACTGAAAAGTGGACTGAAAAAATATAACACCAAACAATATCATAAACTTATCTGAATCTTAATGACAAATTTGGATACAACACAGATAATTATACAGTTAGGTTGTTTTAAATGTGTAGTAAACCACGCCCTAGGACTGTTCTCAGTCTGGTCTTTCCCACGTTTGTTTATATAAGTCGTAATCCACGCCCTAAGACTGTTCTCAGTCTGGTCTTTCCCACATTTGTTTATATATGTTGTACTCCACGCCCGAGGACTGTCTGGTCTTTTTCACGTTTTGTTTATATATTCACTTTAAACGTTCACTTTGTTGTGAGTTATACCACCGAGCAATGAATAATGAATAACGAAATATCTTTGAAGATGTTTAATTAAAACCTTTAATAATGAAATATTGCATTATTCATTATTTGAAGCGGTATTGCATTATTCATTAAGCGGTCAGAATAATGAAAAGTGAGTTTTTTCATTTTTCATTATTCATAGTATTTTGAATTTTGAAAAATGAAAAATGAATAACGGACGTACTTCAGCTCGCTGGTATAACTCCACAACAAAATATTTGAAGACAAAACTTTATGACAAACGTGATTACTTCAATTTTCCTATTGTTAACTTTCCCTTCTTGAGTAGCAAAAACCATCATCGCCTGCATACATGGCATATGGCGTCTACGTTTCTCAGCTTATCCGATATTCAAGGGCATGTGTTTGTTACCATGACGTTCGAAAAGAGGATTACTGCTGTCACAAAAGCTTCTTAACAAGGGTTTATCAGGGATAAGGTCATGTCATCACGAATTGATTGTCGGTTAAAGTGTTCCAATATCTGAGATGATGTTGGACCTATTCTCAATGTCGTAACGTTTCATGTACCTCAACCGAATTATGACTACCACCGGATTGACTTTGTTGAACTCCACGTATACGGAGCAAGAACTGCTTTCCCTTCCGGAGCACCCGAGTTCACTCCTGGTTTTTATAGGAGTTCATGGTGTTCATTGTTTTTTAATTTTCTGTGTTTATTTGTTGTGCTTGTGCTTGTTCATTTGTCTTCCCGGGTTTGTCCCGGTAATGGATTGCGGTTTTTTTGGTTGCTCCTTAGGTATATTTGTCCTCTTTCGTACCTCAAAATTTGGATAATTAAGATAGTATTCAGTTTCAGACCTATCTATTTTTATAAATTTATAAAAATATATCTTGCTATTTTCCTGGAGATTTTTAATTTAATGTCTTAACATCTCTTTGTCGAAGTAAACTTAAAAGAAATAGCACAACCGAACTAGGCATACATAGTATTCGACTGTATCTCATGAATATCTAGGTCAAGTTTAATAATGACAATTTGTCGACGATTCTTACTAGAGTTACCTCCTTTTTGTGCTTTAAAATTGTTAATTTTTTGGTTTCAAGATGATAACTTGTAAACAAAAAGTCAGATTAAAAGTAGGTTTAGTATGTAATTTATGTCAATTTCGATAATGACGATTTTGTTACCAGACTTACGCCCCTTATTGTACATCAAAATTGGTATCACATTAATATCTAGGTCAAGTTCGATGATGAAGATTTTTCGACAATTCTTACTGGAGTTATGATCCTTTTTGTACTTCAAAATTGCTATTGTTTTTGGTTTTCCAGATGTTAACTTGTGAAAAAGGTTAACACTAGGTTTGGTGTGTAAGTGTATCTCATTAATATCTAGGTCAAGTTCTATAATGACGATTTTTTTTATAAATCTTACCAGAGTTACAACCCTGTTTGTACTTCAAAATTGCTAATTTGTTTGGGAACTCCAGATAACTTGTGAATGTAAAGTCAGATTGAAATAAAGAACCTTTGTGAGCACGCTCACATACCCCACGCCTTCATATTGTCACTGGAGAAACAAAATCTCACTTCACAAGTAAAATGAACACAATCAAATGCTTACCGTCACATATTTATCCTAATTTGAATGGCAGCCTGTTGGGAAATTTAAATTCCAAGCGAGAGGAGTCAACAGTAATAGTATAGTGAGGCAAATAAGTTCAAAGGGGTGTAACTCCTAGAAAAAAAAATTGAATCGTAATTTCCTGTCGATATGCACATCTATGTTGTATGTCCTTATTATATGAAAGGCTTCATGAAATTTTGTTGTGTGGTTTGAGAGGAGTTGCGATGACAAACTGTTGCAGTAGTACATTAAAGGAAATAAGTTCAAAGGGGCGTAACTCCTAGAAAAAAATTGAATCGCAATTTCCTGTCGATATGCACATCTATGTAGTATGTCCTTATTATCTGAAAAGGTTTCATGAAATTCTGTTGTGTGGTTTGAGAGGAGTTGCGATGACAAACTGTTGCAGTAGTACATTAAAGTAAATAAGTTCAAAGGGGCGTAACTCCTAGAAAAAAATTGAATCGCAATTTCCTGTCGATATGCACATCTACATAGTATGTCCTTATTATCTGAAAAGGTTTCATAAAATTCTGTTGTGTGGTTTGAGAGGAGTTGCGATGACAAACTGTTGCAGTAGTACATTAAAGTAAATTAGTTCAAAGGGGCGTAACGCCTAGAAAAAAAATTGAATCGTAATTTCCTGTCGATATGCACATCTACGTAATTTGGATTCCTATTTCGGTATTTTTGGTTGAGTACTTCTTGTTTAATATAAGTTTGGTTTTTGGTCTTCCAAATGTTTCGGTTTTAATGCTGCTGATGAGAGGTAACTCCTTGAAATGCGTCGTATACAGCATAGTATAAATTTACTATATCTAATATTACTATCTTTGGATTGTTATTTCGAAACTCCTGGGATGATGCCTCTGCTGGTGGACCCTAGGTCCCCGAGGGTATTCGCCAACCCAGTCGTCAGACTTGTCTGACATGATTATTCATTGATTTGTTACAGAAATTACCAGTATTTAGCCAAATTCAAAAATATTAGAAATACTAAGGGTTCATTCCCTGTATTGCACATGGTAGATCTCCTTAGCTGAAATTTGGATTCCTATTTCGGTATATTTGGTTGAGAACTTCTTGTTTAATATAAGTTTGGTTTTTGGTCTTCCAAATGTTTCGGTTTTAATGCTGCTGATGAGAGGTAACTCCTTGAAATGCGTCGTATACAGCATAGTATAAATTTACTATATCTAATATTACTATCTTTGGATTGTTATTTTGAAACTCCTGGGATGATGCCTCTGCTGGTGGACCCTAGGTCCCCGAGGGTATTCGCCAACCCAGTCGTCAGACTTGTCTGACATGATTATTCATTGATTTGTTACAGAAATTACCAGTATTTAGCCAAATTCAAAAATATTAGAAATACTAAGGGTTCTTTCCTTGTATTGCACATGGTAGATCTCCTTAGCTGAAATTTGGATTCCTATTTCGGTATTTTTGGTTGAGAACTTCTTGTTTAATATAAGTTTGGTTTTTGGTCTTCCAAATGTTTCGGTTTTAATGCTGCTGATGAGAGGTAACTCCTTGAAATGCGTCGTATACAGCATAGTATAAATTTACTATATCTAATATTACTATCTTTGGATTGTTATTTTTCATGAAATTCTGTTGTGTGGTTTGAGAGGAGTTGCGATGTCTGTCCAATGGATTACGTTTCTTTGATTGCTCCTTAGGTATATTTGTCCTTTTTAGAAAATTCGGTTCAATGTGGGTTACTAGTATATGGTTTGTGAGCACAAAATCTTCGCCACCTTACATTGAATTGAAAGAAAACTTAACACATTTAATCATAATGATATGAAAATGTGAATATCGTTTTCTTGTGACGATTTGCAAATTCTTTGTGAGTTATGGCCCTTAAGGACTTAAAATTCACTACAATACAGGGGATATGGTTTGTGAGCACAGTTTATTTAGCACTTTATACCGGGTTGGAATTAAAGTTTGAACACTTGATTATCATCAGGTAAACATGATAAAAATGTGGATATTTTCTTTTTTATGATTGACAAATTTTTCATAGAGTTATGGCCATTTTGAATTCCAAAAATTCAATTCAATATAGGATAAATGGATTTATAATTTGGAATGTATAGAATATAACAAAAAGGGGAGGCATATATTTTAGTTTACTAAAATAACCTATTCCTAGTTTACAGTAGTTTCAAAATTAATACTAACTGTATAACCAGTTGCCAACGTCCTTTTATCATAGCTGTAGTCATGAACATTACCTACGAGTATACAGTGCTTCAAAAGTTATTTTTTCCGTGGATGGTACTGCTAAGGATTATTTTCGTGCAACATGTTTGCAGTTTAATTTACATCGTGTGCATGCTATATTTTTATTTTTTGTTTATTGTTAATAACATTTTTATTTCGATGTTGCCAGAGTCCATATACTACCTGAATGATCTTCCATGTCAGTCGTAAGATAATAGATGCTTTCTGCGCTTTTTTATAGAAGGTTATACAAAGACCTTCACATTGTTTAACAATAATATAAACAGAAACATTAATTTAAAAAATCAAAGAAAATGTAAAATGTTTTATTCCAATTACATCAAATAGAAAATTGTTTGACAGTAAGATGTGAGATTTATATTTTGATAGATGTTACTAACGACACTGTTCCAATTGATAATGAAGATATATTATACACGGAAGAATGAATTTTTTGCGTCACCGTTTTTTAAAATTTTTACAATTATTCGTACGTATGACTTAAAGTTCTCTTTCATTTTTCAATATATTCGTTTTACTTCTTTACAGTATGGTCACTGACCAGATGTCGATGCACGATAACTTAAGGTTATAGAATTTTCAAAATTTGAGGCCCACAATGGTAGAATTTTGAAAATGGTAAGTTAAAGCTTATGATCTAAATCTTAAATTTTGCATTGGATTTAGTGATTTAATTTGTTAATAGAATTATTGCATACTATATTTAGACGGGCAATAATATAATGAGGTGGGCGGGAATCACTGTCGATTCCGACAGTAGCTTTCTAGTTGAATATTACTTAATCTTACTTTCTTTCTTGCTATTTTTACATTTATATTAGATGATGATCAGTTCGAGGCCAGTTATGTTGTAATTCGTCTCGCACTCAACCCAACATAAATTATTTAATTAATCTAAAACTCAACACTTGTATCAGATATTAGCTCTCCCTGTGAGAGTAGCATATATTTTATTCAATAAACACCAACAGCTCTGACAGCTCAACATTTAGCTCAATATTCACAACGAAAATTAATGTCCATCTAAATCTCTATCAAATCTCCAAAACTTTAAATGAAATAACAGCCTTTCAAAAACAACGGTGTCGCGTGAGGAGATTTCGTCCGTGAGAATTGCCAGTTCCGTTTCCGATTTCCGGTTTGGCTGTGAGATCATCCAGCACAACAAAATGTAAAAACAAGATCGATTGCCGACCAGATAAAACGCTATTTTGTATTTTTTCGACGTACGATGTATAAAGAAAATTAAGTTTTGGATGCATTTTAATATCATTTATTTATTTATAATCATAAATATAAAATCCCTGATTATTACTATCATGTTAAATTGTTTTTGATCAAATGATATTAATTAATTCACAAACCAATGTAAATTCTTTTAGGATTGAAGACACTGCTAATAAATTTACGATTTTTTTTGGGATAATTAATTGGATTAAAATGATGATACTGGTAATAAAATGCAAACAATTACTAAATCAATTAAACAATATAGCTTAAGTCAGCAATTCATTTGTTTTGGGGGAAATGGCGGGGGGGGGGGGGGTGGTATTAATTTAAAAAAAAGGTTTCTTTAACAAATGTTAAAGAAAAGTTTCCTTCATTTTTTTCAACTTGCTCAAATAATATTAATTAATTCACAGACTAATGGTTTTCTGAAAGTGACTTTTGTTTTTACCGCAGAGGTTTTTGCCTTTGACAGAGAGACAATTCTTTTTTGTTCTGTTGAGTCAAACAAATTTCTTCCTCTATAAAATACGGTTAGATATAGTAATTGCATCCTATGGTACTTTATATGTAACCGGGTAAAAATATGCACAGGCTGGAATTTCTCATGGCCCATATTCATCATCTTTACAATATTCTGTCATTCTATGGTACTTTTTTTGTAAACAGGGTAAAAATATGCACAGGCTGGCAATTCTGATGGCTCATACTGATGATATATACAATATTCTATCATTCTATGGTTCTTTATATGTAAATGGGGTAAAAATATGCACAGACTGGCAATTCTCATGGCTCATAATAATCATATATACAATATTCTATCATTCTATGGTACTTTATTTGTAAACGGGGAAAAATATGCCCAGGCCGGCAATTCTCATGGGTCACACTGATCATATATACAATATTCTATCGAATTTCTTTTCCAGGCTACAATTTTAACCCCCTCTCTTTTTGAGTTTTCCTTTTGTATCAACACTGTTCAAAAGGTACATTTAACTGATTATTATTTTGTCTTGTTTACTATTCATATGTTCTCTCAAACTAAAACACCTATTTCAAATCCTATTTATTTCCTATTAGACCACCAATCATCCTTAATCCATTTCTTGAGTTTAGGGGACAACTTTTCAACAGACAATCAGCAATGCACTGCTTTGGCTGATCTAGTATTTTCCTATGGGGCTGGGTTTTTTCTAGGTGCACTAAGAGCAAGTAGAAAGCTATAGATCAGTTGTTTATTTTATTCTCGTCAATATAGACGGTTTGATGTCTAACTTTATGGTAATATCTGCATCCTATATACTTCAATAAATGTTAAATTAAAGAGGCCAACGACACATCAATGTCACCTTTACATGACCAGCGAGCATCGTTAACTGACATTTTACATTTGCAATTACTATTTTACACCTGACTACTTTAGTATATGGTTGCTAGGTACTTTGGTTGCTAAGTAAAAAAAAATAAGGGTCCGACTCGGATGTCTTCCAGGATATTTAACAAAGATAGAATGGCAGTGGTTGAAATTCAATTATTCTAATCACTTGCTGTTTCTCACTGGAATACTGAACTATATGGTTGCTACATGTAGATAATTTTCCCATAAATCGAAGGTTACCGCAGATTGCAGAGCAGTATTTGAAATTCAAATATTCCAATAATTGTTGTTTCACACCTGTTAATTTAATATATGGTTGCTAGGTATTTTTCCAAAAATTGAAAGGCCTGAGATTCTTCCAGGACATTTACCAAAGATGTAATTGCAATGTTTGAAATCCAATTATTCCAAGAAATTGATGTTTCACACCTGGCGAATTTCATTGGTGGTTGCTAGGACAATTTCCTAAAGATTCTTCCAGGATATTTAACGAGTATGTAATTGTAATGTTTGAAATCCAATTGTTCCATCTAATTGATCTTTCATAATTGATTATTTTTATATTTGGGTGCACAATACTTTCATTAAAATTTATCCTGCAATCATGTAATTTTCTGACCTAATAAGGGGGTCGAATAAATTTCAGTGTCATTATGTCAATGAACAAATAACCTATTAAGCCCCGCCCATTTACCAGAACCTCGTGTGACAAACATTGACAACGGGAGGGCTATGTATTGCAAAAACAATTCAAATTAGGAAATAATATGTAATTGGCTTTATTTTATGCTGTTTTCTATCTCATTTCATAATGAATATAAAAAATATTTTGCACTTGTATAGTTTTCGTTATGATTTACAGGGAATTGTTTCACAAGGAAGAACAAAATCCCGTGTTTGTAAACAGTGCTTGATATTTAATTACACCATGCTGTGAGGTACCTCACGGGATTCAATTGTTAGAAAAAAATATTTATCCATTAAAGAAAAATATTTCCCCTTCATCAATTGCAGGATAAAGACAACATTGATACCTTGGCTTTGAATACAGAATTTATTTGGACTGGCACGAAACTGGTGGAAAGGCTCGCTGAAAGTTCGTCTTTTCCCCAGTTTCTTAGTCTCATCCAAATAAAATGTCTGGTCCATTTTCATTTGGGAAACGGTTTTTTCATACCTGTTAACCAAGTCATGATGATGCCCATGAAACTTTAATAAGGATAACTCCAGCTTGGGATCAACATACCCCTGTCTGAGCCGGGCTCTGTCCAGGAGGTCGATGTATTTGTCACCAAGCTCTGGAATAACGTATGAGTTGTCAAATATATATTCATACGCCGGCGCCTCTGGAATATTGCCGCTCAAAAATTGGAAGCTGACGATTGGAAAGTTTTGTATTCGACCTTCCTCTGGTGTCAATTTCGAGGTGAAGGTCAAGATGCAGACTTGCCAGTGTCTGTGGTAACCTTAATTTCGAGCTCATTTGGATAGTAAGAAATTCCCAGAACGTGAATTGTTGAGTGTTAAAACATCGTCTATGTAGAGGAAGCTGAAATTTAAAGTACGGGCTTTCGTCTTATGTTTCTCCTTAAGAATCCCGTCAAGCCTCATATGAGTAAATTAACTAACAAGTCGGCCAGGAGTGGCGCACAATTCGTACCGATAGGAATGCCAATCGTCTGTTGGAAAACACGTCCACCAAATTGAGCATATATGTTGTGGATAAAAAATTCAATCAGGACAATTTCGTCCTCTGTATATTTTTTGCTAGATTTAGAGTGGTAATAAACTCTTTTCCAAACATGTTTGTTGTACCGTTGTAGTACTCTAAAGACTACGTCTACCATCTGCCCAAAAATGACAAATTGTTTAAATCTGCTAATACTTTCCAATGACAAAACTATTTGGAAAATAATATGAGATAAACATGCAAAAAAAATTGTAACTTTGATGTCTATTTGATGTTAGCGTTTTTTGTAAGATTGTAATGAATAAGCAAAAAATAAAGTCCGCTTGAGTGATGATTTAGATGTCTCATTTTGATATATAAGACGTGAACAGCGGCACCAGTCCCAACTCTAAACAGCTAACAGAACGGTAAGTGTCTTATTATTTATTATAATGACTTTTTGATAAAATCTTTTATATTTGTAGAATAAAAAACAGCATTTTTTTATCACGAATTACAAACAATTGTGATAACGAGTTTAAACCGTTATTACGAATTAAAAAATCTGTTATAACTAATTCCAGAAATTCGTGATCACGAATTTAATCTGCGATAACGAATTCTACATTTCTTGATAACGATTTTAATTCGTGATATCGAATTCAAATTATATTTTTCGAAGGTCCTAAATGGGTTTCCGTAACCTTCCAACTTTTGAACAATAAAGGCAATACTGATTTGTTTTTCGTATTTTGTTTCGATATATATTTTCAATAATATTTCAATCGATCTAATACCGTTTTGCGTGTTATCTGTGCTAACAAAAAGACAAAATAAATTTTCCTAATGTATCTGTTGAAAGCGTATAATTAATTGAATTTTTAAAAACCTTTCTAATCAATATAGACTAATATTTTCTAAAGTCTGACGTCATCATTATAGAATTTCAAAACGTACTTTACGTTAAAGAATGGGGTCCCAAGTGCATATTTTTCAAAGAGGCGGCTTTAATATTCCCGTAAAGACGAAAGAGGGGAAAAAATGATTTTTTAATAAGATATTTTCTCAACAGATATCTTTGGTATTTAACCGATCTTTATTTAACTGCGACTATTTCTTGGCGTTGAAGATGCCAAGGCAGCCTTCTGCATGTTTTGCTATATAAAGGGGAAGATTTTATTTGATGTCAGACATAAAGAGACCTTCTATATAAGTGGTCAATGGAGCAGTGAAAGCCTAATAATTTTCTTAGAAATGCGAGGAACAAAGTCAGTGCCAAAGTTGCACTAGAAATCCAGAGAAAACGATATAGACAGTACTTTCTGAATTAAGCTAATGGTCATTGGAAATTCGATGAGGACAGTGACGAGGAAATCCTTCATTCTTTACATTGAATTTGAATTTTGATCATAGTTGTTTTTTCCGTCACCTTTTTAATAGAAACCGAGATTCAAGCACAAATGAGATCCATTTATTTGCAGTCAAGTTCATTCGTACCACATAATTTCAAATAATTTTTTCCTAGGTTTTGTTATAGGTCAACAATATGCTGTCAATAACGCCTTCACCTACCAAAGGTCATAGTGATATCGTCGTAGTGCATTCCGTGCTTTAATATATCTGTCTCTGCTTTGTATTTTATTGATTAGTTCTACATAGATGTAATATGTTCAAAATAAACGTGAAAACAATGTTTTAGAATCAACAAAATCTTATCTTCTAAATCAATGTTGTCATGTATTTCTTTATTGTCCCTCCTGTTCTTCTTTTGGAAATGTCATTAAACATGTTAGTATAGGACGAAAAACGAGAATCTATTTTTCTTAAGGAATATAGCTATCCCTAACTGGACAAGTTGAATATGATGAAATTAACCAGTTTTTAAAGCTTTTTTTAAAATTAGAGAAACAGCGTCTTACATTATGACTCGTGGATGATCGGATTTCTCCAACCGAGATAGTCAAATTACGGAATTTTAAGCACGAGCCTCAATTCCGTAATTTAACTATCACGGTTGGAGAAATCTGATAATCCACTCATAACAATATAACAAGTTATATTACTAAAAAAATAAAAATGATTTGTGAAAATCAAAAGGGGTAAAAGAAAACTGTTAACTAATTCAACCTGTCCTGTTTTTGGTTTAACTTGTTGCCATTTGTCTGTTTGCAAAGCTATGAAGTATATGAAGTATACAGAATTCATAGTATATTTTTTATTGAATTTTATTTATCTTGTCCGACAAGGGTGCAAAGAGGATTTTGGATTTAATAATTCTGAGATAACTCCTGTAGCCAAACACAAGATGAAAGATCACAAACCACAAACTTAAAATCAACATGAAACATACATTGTATACTATAAAGCAGTTTAAACCGGTTTAATAAATACCGAATCTCATTCTAAACTCACTTCAATATCCGGCATACAAAACACGTCATCAAAGCAAATTATTGCCAACAAAGTGACCGCTAGTTCAAAAATAACAGCGAGCGCTATAGCAGCATATCGGTCATTTAGAGATCTTTGTTGAATGGGGGCAGCCTTATCGGACTACACACCAAGGCTAGAAAAAGTTTCGTTCGCAGGAAACGGAAGTAAGTAAAGTAAGGGAAATTACTTGTTTCAAATTATAACTGTCATAATCGTGATACCGGAAATTTCTGAAAGGGCTATTGCAGCGCTCGCTTTATTAGCCACGCCAACAGCATATTAAATTAGTTGGACAGTCTAAATTTAGATAGCAAGCTTACGAAATGCTTGGTTAGACTGTAAAACGAACTAAGCGAATTCCTCAGCAGATAACTCTCCCACGTTTGTTTAACCGCGTATTTAACGGTACACTGTGTTATTTAGAATCATAACTTATTATACTTCTTACGTCTTCGGTCATTTCAGCACAAGATGGTATCACCCTATAACCAAATGTATTTTACCCCTAAGGAGGGGGGGGGGGGGGAGGTTGGGTGTAGTGGGGTAACTCTATGGATTTCTGACGATGTTACGGCCGAAATCACCTTTTCAATTGTAGCCAACAAAAGACACAAATCAATAATGAAATTTAACAAGATTTATTATATACAAGTTTACAAAAAATATTACACAAAATAAAATGTCAACTTAACTGTTCAAAATCCTATGTCTTTTCATTGTCCGGAATTCTTCTCGTCACTGTTGTGGGAATCCAAACGGAATATTATATCCAATCAGTCACAATCTAGTATGATGTAACGTGGATGTGTGAAACGTTAATAAAAGTGTGTCAATCCAACAGCTGAGAACACAAGAATGTTATTGTCTGGTTCAATATGTTCTGCTCTGAAAGTCTAACTTTCTTGTCCGTATATATACTGTAGAACGGAAACTTCTGGAATACGGTAGAAGTTTGAATTACACCAGAATTATTACGTAAGTCAAACAGAAAGTTCTAGTCATTCCATCAGTATCTATTATTGTTCCAGTGTTTTCTAAACTGCGCAGTTATAACATTATTTGGTAAACAACTATAAGTATTATGTAAACATATTGTACATGTTATAAAGCTACGCAAAACAAATTAGGCTAAGATAAATAAATATAATAATTACAATATCATAACAACGGGATGTGTAGAAATGGTTTAAGAAGAGTACCCAAAAAACAGCCATCTCATATAAGCACTGATGTGTATATACAAATATCTGAGGAATTGAATAGCACTCAAATTTGTGTAAATACAAGCTGAATAATATTAGTTTTTCAAAACATACCCCGGAATAAATACCAAAAATCATGAAAAACCCACCCAAATATTTGGCACATCCCCGTATAGGTTTATATAGGGAGTTACCCCCGGGGTCTTATGGGGCATTGTGATGATTCCTTCTCCTTCTTTTTTGTAGTGAGAATAAACAGCATGAAGCTGTGTGTAGCGATATTTCTAAGTGTCTGTCTTTCCTTCGCGGGAGCAGGGGATCACGAAGGAATTAATGGCTACAGATACAGAGGCTATAGAATTGTTTGGGCTCCAGTCATACTGAGTAGATATGGCGGAGGATATGGCGGAGGACATGGTTTTGACATAGGATATGGCGGATATGGGGGAGGACATGACGGATATGGAGGAGGACATAAGGGATTTGGAGGAGGATATAACGGATTCGGAATTGGAGGAGGAGATAACGGATTCGGAATGGGAGGATGATTACAACTCAAATTTCTCATGTGCATATAATTTTCTTTTTTAACTGATTTGATTTTTTGTGTGTGTATGTATGTTCGTACTAATAGCAATTTTTACCGTTACAGAATATTAATAAAAGATATGAACAGATGAAACGGCTGAGGATCGCCGAAAACTGGAGTTGAAAAACTTGTTTGAAAGTTATAAATAAAAAGAATGCGAATACTGTATATTTTTCTTATGTTTATTCTTATTTCTTTTATTTTTAGTCAACTTTTCTTTTATATGCAACCAATAACATAACGATCGATACAGTGGGTTCATCTTACAACACATAAAACCACACGCACATGATTTATACATTGTACCATATACATGTACGATTTATATATTTGTTTTATAATATTTAAAAAAAAAATATACGATCTAGTGCATATATAAACTTTACACTAAAAGTGAAATATCTGACAAGAAAACTCTGCTCGATTAGCCATAAAAATACATGCACATATATCAGAGCAAAATATTAAATGAAACAAAAAACTTGCACTCAACTCAGGAACCTGTAGGTGATGATTTTACAATATTTGTTTTTTTTTAAATTAACTCGTTTCCCATTTTTTTCTCGTTTTTTCTGGATTAACAATCAGCGAGTGTATTTGTGGCCAAATATTTGTAAAGCCACATTGTGCGGAATAGAAGGAAGCAGGCCTAAACAGTAACAATATACGTAAAGTCGGTTTAGACAAAGTTTCATTTAAATTTGATATGAAATTAACAAAAATACCATAAAAAACAAACAAATATAGTTATCCTATTACTAATAATAAGAGAGAAATCAACATTACAAAAAATCTTGACTTTTTTTTCAAGTAGTCACTGAACCATGAAAATGAGGTCAAGGACAATGTACATATGACAGACGGAAACTTCGTAACATAAGGCATCTATATACAAAGTATAAAGCATCCAGGTCTTCCACCTTCTAAAATATAAAGCTTTTAATAAGTTAGTTAACGCCGCCGCCGCTCGACAAAAACCGAAAACACATGAACAATATGGACATCACCCAAAAACCAGGGGTAGACTCAGGTGCTCCGGAAGAGTAAACAGTCTCTGCTTCCTGCAGGACACCCTAAACATCTATTTTCTTTGTCAATTTATTTATCACGTACATCAATAATAATAATAATCATCATCTGAATATAATATAAAAAGAATTATATCATGTTTGCAAAGTGTTTTGGTGTAAATGTGGTGTAGTGTGACCATTTCCAAAATATAAACATTGGGAAACTAGAAACTATTTAATAAAAAAATTATAAGATAATATGTATTGTTTGTATATTTTGAGACGTATAGGTTATACAGATTTCAGGGACTTCATTGAAATAGGCCTATATCAGTTCTGTTTAAGTCAAGTGTAAAGTTGCAACAAAATGTGATAGTGAAATGACTAAATGCTGTCTTACAGTAGAAAGTTCAAAATGTTGTTTCTGTCTGCAAATTTGATATTCATTTTAAATATTATATTTTCTGTAGGGAACCCAGAAATTCGAAAAAAAAACTTTTTCTGGTTGCAAAGAACAAGCGAATTCTTAATTCTACTGTCCTAGAAAATGTTAATGTTTTTTCACATATAGATTGTGCTATACAATGTACGAACTCTGAATACTGCAAGGCAGCGACTTATACAGGGATAACAAACAGTTGCAACTTTTATGGTGATCCCTGGGAAATGGAACCATCTTTGAATACAGCTGTTTTATGGAAAAGAGGTAAAACTATATATTACTAATACTTACATATATGATATATTATATATAATTGAAATACATAAACATGTACAATAAGATTTTATTTTTTTATTATTTTTATTATTATTGTATGGCATAGATTATGATATAGATATTATAAACTATCTTTAAAACTGTACCTCCTGAGTCAAATAGAAAGACAAAAATGTACATAAATTGCTTCTAATGATTAATTTTTGTTCTTTGTCTGTGTGTTGATGACAGTCCAGATTTTGGATTTTATATCAATAAAATCTTTGACTTTGATTTCAAATTTGACTTCACAAATTGATATAACGTTTGAAAACAAATACAGTTGAAGTGACAAAGTAATTAAACGTTCAAGACAATTTAAATTATTTTTTTGTATAAATTTGTTTGTTTTTTTTTCTATTTTTAGCGAATACTACTAAGAAAATATAAACCCTTAAAACAAAAAATGCGGGCTCACAACGAATGCCTTTTCATATTTTGAGATAAAGAAAACATAATTTTTTTCGTCGTTTTTTTTAATGTCAAAATTTTATCTCAGATTGTAGTTTTTATTGGACGAAAGTTCTCAGAAACTAATAAAAATAATTAAAAATTGTCATGCGTTTCGATATTTAGAAAAATCTAAACGAAAAGTCTTTGAATTAATTCATTTTAAAGGGAATCAGCCATGAGATTGTGGAGATATAGGAAAAGGGAGTTTGAGTGCAGTATACAGGATTTCTCCTGGACAGTCACCTGCTTTCTTAGTATATTGTGATATGGTTGACGATGGAGGGGGATGGACGGTATGATAAACATGTAAATTGAAAATGTGTGTTTTTGTCTGTTTTTTTTAGAAAAAATATTTCACTTCAGGATGATTCTAAAGTGTTTCTAAAGTGAAGCTACAAAAAAGATATTGACTCTATGAAACCTTGGTTTGGGTTTCATGGAATCAGCATCTTTTATTATTTTTTTGGATTTAATAGAGGTAACAATTTTTTTCGGGTTTCATATAGTTAACATTTTTTCAAACTTCTCGTGAACAAGGCGAAACGGCCGAAACGTTGGGCTATCACAGCCTTGGACTTTCTGTTTTGTTATTGTTTGTATTTAATTTTGTTTGACTTTTGTCTATCGTACCTTTTAGGAATTCTTTGCCTTTTTAACAACTCACCAATTCCGTATATATACCTTGCACGAAAATGCGATTTAAAAATTGTCAAACTCTTGAATGAAGTCATACTGACAGTCCGAAACTGAAAATTGTACTATGCATGGATTTAAAACACCAAAATTTTCATTAAAATCTAACAAAAATATTAGTCTGAATTTGTTTTGTTTGTTTTATCTTTAAGCAAAATTATTACATTTTAACCGGTCCGAGTGAAAGAAAATCTGGTAAATCACATGTGGAAAGAACAGTCGGCATTAACTCCAGGAAGTGACATCACAATTGCCGCGGATAGATATTAAAAGACATAGGCCGTTTTATTTCAATTTATTTCTTCTACAATTTTAGATCATGTACAATGTAATGAACAGTATAACTAATCGCTGAATTGAAATACAAGATCTTAACAACTTGTGACAGAACTACAGCTGTAAATAACTCGCGTGAGTTACTACGTAGTTCGGTCACGCGTTGTTTATTTCTGTTTTTATTATATAAATACTCAATATGTCAGAATTAATAGGTCTCCCCGTTGAATGCGCCTGATAAAATTCGCTTCGATTATAAAAATGTTATACAATGTCATTTTGAGATCATACGTATTTTTGTCTTGTTTTATGTAATAAAAATTATAAAATGATAAAAGAATTTTTTTCTAAACCATGGAAACAAAAAGTGGATAGCATTTTTTTTTAGATTGGTGAGAATAATTGAGAGAATTTGTAATATACAGATTATTACATCGTTACGCTGGATTATCGGATTTTAAATCCTAGCTTATAGTTGACTTAAAAATTCATTTTTTAACAATCTAGATTTGAGAAACCATATAATTTATTCGTGACGATATAAGACCCATATAAACATAAATAACAGCCATTTTGTGATAAGCTCCACAAAATAAAATCTAGTCATTTTTTTAAAGTCCATAGCTTTCAGAGCAATTGTTAGAATTGACATTGAAGATCACATGAAAATATTGCAACATAATGTTTTTATACTTACACCTATCTATAGCTTAGTCATAATTTTTAAAGCACAATATAACATTTTATTAGACGTTTATTTCTGAAAGTCACATATCTATATTGTATCGGAAATTAAGAAACGAGAAGACATTAACATTCAATTATATGCCAACAAACGAAAATCCTGCTGATGTTGCAACAAGGGGTACTTCGACAAAGAAACTTAACAACAACAGATTGTGTTGGCATGGTCCAGTATGGTTAAAATGTAATTAAAAATCATGGAAGATGTACAATCGTAACGAGGACGAAACTGTCAACAAAGATTATCTGTCAGAAAAAAAGAGCTGTTAAAGAAAGTAGTTCTCATTATAGTGCAAGTGCTAGTACAATGGATACAACCGAGCAAACACTTTATGGAATTCAAAATGAGATTAATTCGAGTTACAGCATGGATTAGTCGTTTTATAAACCACCTGAGAAAATTGTCAACAGAATCAAGAAAGAAATTAACTAGTGCAGAATTACAGCATGCAACAATTCTATGGTGTCAAAGTGTGCAAAAGAAACATTACTCTGATGTGATCAGTGCTATTTCCTCAAGGAAATTAAACAATTTGCAACGCCAACTTGGTATTTTCATGGATGGTGATGGTATTCTGAGATGCAAAGGGAGATTAGAAAATACAGATCTTTCAGAGGGAGCGAAATTTCCTATCCTCCTTCCTAGAGGGAAGAGGTTCGCAGATCTTCTGATACAACATATTCACTGTAAACAACTTCATTGTGGAGTCTCACAAACTTCATCTCAGATCAGGTACGATTACTGGATACCACAAAGACGTGCTGCTGTAAGACAAGTTCTGCGTAATTGCTTAGTGTGTAGAAGACATGAAGCATGACCATATAAAATGCCAGTGATGGCTCCATTTCCTAAGCCAAGAGTGTCACAAGCAATACCCTTTTCAGGAACAGGTTTGGATTACTTAGGCCCAATTTTAGTGAAATATTGTGGTGAAACCAGGAATAGATGGATCTATGTTTTCACGTGTATTGTAACACGTGCTGTGCATCTAGAAATGCTACAGGATATGACTACGGAGGAGTTCCTTTATGGATTTCGAAGATTCATCTCAACCAGAGGTACCCCTACACAAATAATCAGCGATAATGCCACTCGATTTAAACTTGGATGTGAAATTGTGAATTAAGTGTGGAAACAAGTAATCAGGAGTGAAGATGTCCAAAATTATATTTCAAATTCAGCAATTCATTGGAAGTTTACTACAGAACTAGCACCTTGGATGGGAGGTTTCTATGAGAGGCTGGTTGGCCTTCTGAACCGTTCATTAAGAAAAACCTTAAACAAAAAATTACTTTCTGAAGTTCAGTTACACACTACAGTGAAAGAGATAGAAGCAGTTGTGAATTCCCGTCCCCTTGTATATGTTGGAGATAACATTAATTCCAGGATAACTTTAACACCAAGCCATTTTTTATCCCTCAACCCAAGTATTGGTGTTCCTGAAATTGATTCCATTTGCAAGCACCAGTGAGAAGTTATTAAAGAAGAAAGGACAATTCGTTCTGGAAGATGTGGCGAGAAGATTATTTGATAAGCCTTCGTGAACGGACGCAGACTTCCTTGTAATGTGGAAGAGTTCGGTCTCCTTTTCCTCCTCAGGTTAGAAATGTTGTAATTCTTTAAGATGACATTCCTAGAGGATTATGGAAACTGGGGAATATCGTTACATTGATTCCAAGTAGTGATAAAGAGATAAGATCTGTAAAGGTTCAACTAACAACAGGAAAAAATGTTGGTAGACCATTAAATTTTCTTTATCCGCTCAAAAGTGGCGTTGACACATATGAAACAGAAACAACTGGATCTACTAAGAAACCAAGCATTGAAACAATTTTATTTAATATATTTTACGAAATTTTGTGTGATGATATTATCAGTGTTTTGATATTTATACTTGCGTGCACGATAGATTGAAACAGCTGTGTTTATTTATATCTACCTATGTTTATTTATATTTACCTATGTCTATTTATATCTAACGGAGTACGTCGACATTTAAACCGATAGAACAGAATCATTAAATATTTCAACGGAGCTTCAATTTGTACGTGCAGTTCATGTAGAATTTCATCAAACTTTAATATAAAAGAAAAACTGGACCAAGGTTCATCATTCTGAAAGTTATAACCATGCTGTACTTATGTGACACCTACAACCGAGTATATAAATATAGGAAGAATCTTCTACGTCATATCAAAGAGAAACACGATCCATCCCATGAGAGTTTCCAGTGTGTTGAAGATGGTTGTGAAAGAATGTTTATTAGAAAAGAATATTTAAGTATCCACCTGCCGAAATTACACGGTTACGAAAAAGCAGATGCCAATAGAGCGGTGTTAAATGTTTCCAAAGACAACAAAGAAAATGATGAATTTGAAGATGTATCTGACGACGATACTGTGTTCGATCTGATGGATGAACTGGAAAAAATTAAAGAAAGCACTACTCCGGAAGGAAAGGCGTTCGATATAGATGAATATATGAGTGACATCAGTGATCCAGAAGAGAACAAGATGAAACGTGATCATGACGTCAATAACAACACGGACACATTCCGGACGCTAACGACAACCAGATAAGTGATATCGAAGTAATCGAGATAAGTGACGACGATGAAGTGAACGGAAATAACAGCACAACAACTTTTGACCATTCAACCTTGGGAACCAGAACACAAACTTTAACTTTAACTTTTGAAAGAAAGATCCACTATGTTGAAGGAGTAGAGACATCAGTAGAGATAATGTGTTACCAGGATTTCTATGAACAATTTGAATAACTTTCGCTGTGGGAGTGTCGCGATTGGCGATGGACTTTATTGTTAATTCTCCGATTATTTCTCCGTTGTCTATGTTATTTAAATTTGAACTTTCTCCAATAACAGAAACATTTGTATCTCCTTTTATTGTCTCCTTTAATTGTATGTTAACTCTGTTAAAAATGATAATTATTTCCGTTAATTTAGGGGATAACTGTATTGTATTTTAGCAGTTGCCGACGTAAACCGCTGGTTTTACCGTCGCAAATTGAGTTTACCTGGCGACGCGTAAAAAATAGAATAAAAAGGAAACAGGAAACTTTAAATGCGTTTGCGCAACGTTGTCGTCAATGGTTCCGACGGTAAACCATGGATTTTACGCTTGACGTTATCCAATCAAAAAGGACGTTATATGTTATGTTGCATTAGAATGTTCTATAAACTCCTTCTATTCATTTATTATCTGAATTTCATGCATATCTCGTGCAATATGGACTTCGTTTTTTCTATATATATGAACTGTAAAAATAATTGTCAGGTCACATTAAGAATACTATGTAGGACTGAAAGGAATAAATGTTGAAACTTTAAAGGATTGTGTCTTTATGATGCCCGGAGATATAAAGTGTGTCCATTACAAAACAAACAAAATTTACAGTGTTCGTTAACAAATACCTATGCAACAATATCTGTCTAGTATCATAATATCATTTCCTGGTACCTTTTTCTGCACTTTCAATTGACATTTGTATTGTGTTCTGGTTCACAGTATTTGTGACGCCATGTTCTCCCTAGATTACCAGTAATCTAAATGAGATATGAGTAACCTACATCATTATTCCAGTGCTTGTAATAACACGTTTTATTTCAGGAAACGAAAATCTACATATTCTAACATCTAAAAAGAACTACACTCTTAAATTTGACAGAGAAACCTTCACGGGAGAAACAAGATTTGCCCTATACACTGTTTTTCGTGTTGATAACGAGGCTTCAAATTACACCCTAAGAATAGGTGGATACAGCGGTACGGCCGGTAAGTTCATAACTGATAACTAGGCTTCAATTTGTGGATACCTATTGCAGCAGTACTGCAGGTAAATTCATAACTTCAAATTATACCATTACAATAGGTGGATAAGTCAAAATGGCTGGTAAATAGATAACTGAAACTTGGTTTCAAACTATACCCTTAAAATAGGTGGATACAGCGGTAACTGATAATGAGGCTTCAAAATATACCCTAACAATATGTAATATGGATAAATTGATAACTTCAATATCCGCAAAAGAATACTGAAGCAAGAAACAGTGGGATAAGTCCACAAATTCGAAGTCCAAGAAAATGACAAAGTTAGGAGAATGGAACACAGCAAACAAAGGTCACAAAGGTACATGTATAACAGAAAAAAAAACGTATAATAAACTAAACAAAAATAGAACAACACAGCACAGACATTAAACCACTAGCACTAGCATTATGAACTCCCATTATAAACTTGGAGTGACATCAGGTGTTCCGGAAGAGTTAGCATGTCCTGCTCCGTTAACGGCACCCGTCACATTGCCAGTGAAGTGTCAAGTGTGGTGAGGTGTCACTTCAAGAAGGACGTGAAATCTAACCGAAGATATCTAGTCTCTTACTTCGTATCGGCCAATCATTCGTAATGACGACCGTAAAACTTTTGGTGTGTTGAAATTAACATAGACTGAACATAACCCTGTCTTAGAGGTTTATGTAACAGCAATCTCGCCCTGCCGAGAAAATCACGTTTGTCATAAATTTTGATTTCAACCGCCAATTATTATTTATGTTCAATCCAGATATGAAGCAGAAGTTGGTTTGTCTGTGGTCTTTTTAATTTCAAAAGTTTGTCCCCATTGGGATGCCGATCGTTGTCGACGAGTAATTCCAACATGTTAACAAAATCAGTCTCAGGGTACTTTTTGTTAGAATCAGTGGGTTTTTTGACAAAGTAAGCCTTGTCCTTATCTAATACCAGATAGGTATAGCTTTTGTAATTCTTGTTTAGTGCAGAAACATTGGTGAATTAGCTCACGAAAAACAGATTGTAATTTATCATGTTGGAGGTTGTATACAGTGTAGAAAAAGCAAAGGTTTTTATGCTATTACAATATAACAATAGGTAAGGTCACTAGAAGAGAGATATTCCTGTAAGTCTTTAGCATTTTTTTAGAATCCAGATCTTGCAGTAATTCGGATGTATTTTTTTCATCGGACTACTAAAGATGAAAATAATCGAATTTATACGAATTATCATTTGTACACGGTACTCGAGTACTGAAATAAAGAAATTTGACATCGATTAAGTATCCGCTCAGATACCTTTACATTTACTATACCTACAGGGGATGCCATAAAAGGACCCACAACTATCAATGGTATGATGTTCAGCACCCCAGACAGGGACAGTGATGAAATAGACCAAACACATTGTGCAGATAAAAGAAATGCTGGTTGGTGGTTCAGAAATTGCTGTCAAGGCAACATAAATTGACATTATGAATTGGATGGTGCCTCTGGATATGGTGTGATATATTGGCGTCCATTTTTGTACTTTAGGGCTCTTAAAGCAACATCAATGAAGATTAGAGGAATAGGAATTAACATAAAACAGTTTATGGAACGTACATAAAATCTTTGAATAAACCTTATTTCTTTGAATCTGTGAAGTTCTGTTCAATTTGGCGAAGCTTGAATGAAATAAAAACATATTTATTAATAAATTAATAAAGACATGTAAGACCCGAAGCCAATAAGGGACGGGATCAAAAGTTCAATGTAGGATAAAAAACTTAATTCACATAGTTTTTTAAATCTCAACACTTCAGACACATGCGTTAAATTTATTCCAACCTAATAAGTATCTATAAAATAAAAAAAATGCATATTAATTTGATATTGGCATTTGATTATAACTCATACAAAATTAGTATTATATTTGCAGTTGCGTATAGTATCGTTCGATACAATTCTCTGTCAAAGAGATAAAATATTGCTTGTACGGGGAAAAAATGTGCAAACTACAGTTGACTCTCGTTATCTCAAAGTGGAAGGGACCAACAAAAATAGTTTGAGATAACAGGAGTTTGTGATATCAGGAGGAAATATAGTGCAAAGTTTAATCTAGGGACCAAAACATTACTTTTATTTATCTCTTCGAAATTTTTATTAAAAGAGTTGAATAATCTTGGAAAATATTTAAAACTAGCTGAGAGACTGCGCACTTGATGAAATTAAAACTACATGATGTTTTTGTAGTATCATACTCCTTATTATATCTATTGTTTTTTTGTTTTGTTTAAAAAAAAAATAACACTTATGTGTGTATACAGTATTTGCTAATATCATCTATTATATTGATGTAGATAATAATGTGATATAATATAAATGTGACAATCCTATAAGCTGTATTTGCTTTTTGAAATAAAGTATTATTATCAGGAATTTTGAGATAAAAGAGTTTGAGATAATAAGAGTCAACTATACATGCAAATCGTCATGAAAAACCGCAATCACGGTGTATTTAGTACCAGAAATTGTTCGCCATGTTGAAGATTTCACTGTGGCTTTTAAGATGAAGAACAACAATACGAGCACTATACTTTTGTCTTGTATTTGTAGTTGGTTTTAACATTGGTAATATTTAATGAATTGTAATGGGCTAACATTTTTAGTTGAAGGATGTCCGCTGCTCAGTTTCAAAATAAAAACTTTTCATAACACTGGTAAATATTGAAAGTGGATTAATAAAGGAACTAAAAGAAGGGAAAACAAATTATAGTTGTGTGTGTGCTTGTTTTCGAGATATAAGCCATTGAAAATTTGGCGGGAAAAATGTGCTCTCTTGCATGTACATAGTTTTATCATTGACAAGTTTTATTTCTCAAAAACCATTAAATGATAACAAGGATTTTATAAGATTTTTACAAATGGCTTATTATTCTGCATGCAAAAGATTTATGAAAAGAAAAATGGGTGTAAGCCGGAAAAATAATTTATGGCATTCAAATGGATAAAACCAGATGATTCTGAACATCTGACAAAAAATATTCAAAAACACGACCAGCGAACATCCTTAATAAAAATGTAACCTTTTATTTTTAGCAAAGTAATGTAATTTTGTCTTTTTCATGACTTTATGATTATTTCAATTATTTCACCAGGATGAATACAGTAAATCGACGTCTTTGAATTAATATGAACGTATCGTGTTCTCTAGAACTAACCCGATAAATTTAATTTTAGGAATTGAGCACAACTGATGAATCGTAAATCGACGAACCGTGCAAATTTTGTGCATCAAAATTAGAATTTATTCGAGTCAAACCTTCTCAGGAAAGATGATGTTTGTGATCTTCCTACCTTGTACTGGATACCCAAATTACATAAGTGTCCATACAAACAACGCTTTATAGCTGGATCTGCCAAGTGTTCCAAACCATTGTCTCAACTTCTAACTTCTATCTTAACAGCTGTTAAAACGGGCCTCCAAAGTTATTGTGAGTCAAGCTATTCAAGAAATGGTATCAATCAAATATGGATATTAAAAAACTCCAAACACTTAAAGTATATTTTACGATCTCGGCCCATTTCAGTCTGTAACAGCATAAAAACATTTGATTTCTCTACCCTCTATACCACCATTCCTCATTCACAACTGAAGGAGAAGTTGAAATGCGTCGTATACAGCATAGTATAAATTAACTATATCTAATATTAGTATCTTTGGATTGTTATTTTGAAACTCCTGGGATGATGCCTCTGCTGGTGGACCCTAGGTCCCCGAAGGTATTCGCCAACCCAGTCGTCAGACTTGTCTGACATGATTATTCATTGATTTGTTACAGAAATTACCAGTATACAAAATTCAAAAATAATGGAAATACTAAGGGTTCATTCCTTGTATTGCATTGATTAATTGGTATGTTTCTGTTGACCTTTCCTGTTATCCATCTTTTGGGTTATTTTACTAACTAAATACTAATATGTTATAAATTTTTTTTATAAAAAACAACAGGAAATCACTACTTTATTGAATGTAATAGGGTGTACAGTAGTAAAACAATATTGAGTTACGACGGGTGAAAATGTAATAACAGTGTCGGAGTGTAAATTAATGGCTAGACTAATTTTCCTCAGATGGTTTTGCCTTTACCCTTTTGGTCTTTTCGTTATTTTTGTTTTGCAATTGCTGTTAATGTGTTGAATTATTGTGTTTGGCTTTTAACATTTTAGGACCAATGACGAGTCGTAAATCAAAGAAATGTGAATATTGTGCATCAAAATGGGTATAATATATTCTTTTCCGACATGGAAGAATTTTACATATTAATGCTTATACCGACGAAATGAGTCGTCTAGATATAAAAAAAGCTATGGCAGTTTGTGTCTATCATCCATCAGCCTTATCACGAGGACGAAAGGCAAAAAGTCCATACTTAGTTGCTTCTGGGGTGTATAATGTCACACTGGATACTACATTTAATCCAATAGCTACGTTTTTTTATTTAATACATATGTAATGTAAATGATCAATATCAACGTATTGATGGGTAGTTGTTTAATATCAACAACTGATGGAAATAGACAAACTGCTGATAATGTGTTTTCAGTACCGACTAGGATAAAAACCTTTCATACGAACTTGGGACTTCACATTAGGCCATGCTTATTTAGCATATATTAATGATAAACATTACATCACACATTTGTCATTGAAGCAAATTTAATTACTTATCCACCAAAGAATATACATATAATAAAATAAATTGGAATAATAATCCAGACAGAAATATTTGGTAGAATTTAGTTTACTGTCTCCAATTTAGAACTCACAGTCGTTGTATTTGGTTTTATCACAGTAATCACAAGCCTGTTGTAACCTCCATGATCTTCATTGGGACGGATTTGAAAGAATTCCATAACTTAAATGGACGCCAGTATATAACATGCTGTCCAGTTACGCCTTGTTGGACATATTCTCCGTTTACATTCGCTTGACAACAGGTCCTGAACCACCAACCAGCCTGTTTTGTGCACACGATTCTGTTGTGGACACATAATTTTCTCTGTCGATTGTACTGAACATCATTCCAGTTATGCTTTCTGGACTTCTCATGGCATGACCTACCCAAGTATATAATGTACATTATACAACATTCAGTCTTTACACTTCTGGACTTCTCATGGCATGATCTACCCAAATATATAATCTACATTATACAACATTCAGTCTTTACACTTCTGGACTTCTCATGGCATGACCTACACAAGTATATAATGTACATTATACAACGTTCAGTCTTTACACTTCTGGACTTCTCATGGCATGACCTACCCAAGTATATAATCTACATTATACAACATACAGTCTTTACACTTCTGGACTTCTCATGGCATTACCTACCCAAGTATATAATCTACATTATACAACATTCAGTCTTTACGCTTCTGGACTTCTCATGGCATGATTTACCCAAGTATATAATCTACATTATACAACATTCAGTCTTTACACTTCTGGACTTCTCATGGCATGACCTACCCACGTATACAGTATGAAGTAAACAGGTTCGTGGTTTGTGAAAGGCACGTGTAGCAGGGCAAACACTACACAGCATTCAGTCTTTCATTTACATATAGCGTCGTTGTTTGCAAATATTCAAATAATTGTTGTTTCACACCTGTTAATTTAATATATGGTTGCTACGTATTTTTCCAAAAATTGAGAGGCCTGAGATTTTTCCAGGACATTTACCAAAGATGTAATTGCAATGTTTGAAATCCAATTATTCCAAGAAATTGATGTTTCACCCCTGACGAATTTCATTGGTGGTTGCTAGTACAATTTCCTAAAGATTCTTCCAGGATATTTAACAAATATGTAATTGTAATGTTTGAAATCCAATTGTTCTATCCAATTGATCTTTCATAATTGATTATTTTCATATTTGGGGGCACAATACTTTCATTAAAATTTATCCTCCAATCATGTAATTTTCTGACGTAATAAAGGGTCGAATAAATTTCAGTGTCATTATGTCAAAGACCAAATAAACTATTAAGACCCGCCCATTTACCAGAACCTTGACAACGGGACGGCTATGTATTGCAAAAACAATTCAAATTAGGAAAAAAATATGTAATTGGCCTTATTTTATGCTGTTTCCTTCCTCATTTCATAATGAATATAAAAAAATATTTTGCACTTGTATAGTTGTCGTCATGATTTACAGGGACTTCTTTCACAAGGAAGAACAAAATCCCGTGTTTGTAAACAGTGCTTGATATTTAATTACACCATGCTGGGAGGTACCTCACGGGATTCAATTGTTAGAAAAAAATATTTACCCATTAAAGAAAAATATTTCCCCTTTATAAATTGCAGGATAAAGACAACATTGATACCTAGGCTTTGAATACACAATTTATTTGGACTCGGCACGAAACTGGGGAAAAGACGCAGACTTGTCTGACATGATTATTCATTGATTTGTTACAGAAATTACCAGTATTTAGCAAAATTCAAAAATAATAGAAATACTAAAGGTTCATTCCTTGTATTGCACATGGTAGATCTCCTTAGCTGAAATTTGGCTTCCTATTTCGGTATTTTTGGTTGAGTACTTCTTGTTTAATATAAGTTTGGTTTTTGGTCTTCCAAATGTTTCGGTTTTAATGCTGCTGATGAGAGGTAACTCCTTGAAATGCGTCGTATACAGCATACTATAAATTTACTATACCTAATATTAGTATCTTTGGATTGTTATTTTGAAACTCCTGGGATGATGCCTCTGCTGGTGGACCCTAGGTCCCCGAAGGTATTCGCCAACCCAGTCGTCAGACTTGTCTGACATGATTATTCATTGATTTGTTACAGAAATTACCAGTATTTAGCAAAATTCAAAATTAATAGAAATACTAAGGGTTCATTCCTTGTATTGATAGATCCATGGTAGATCTCCGTAGCTGAAATTTGGCTTCCTATTTCGGTATTTTAGGTTGAGTATTTCTTGTTTAATATAAGTTTGGTTTTTGGTCTTCCAAATGTTTCGGTTTTAATGCTACTGATGAGAGGTAACTCCTTGAAAAGCGTCGTATACAGCATAGTATAAATTTACTATATCTAATATTAGTATCTTTGGATTGTTATTTTTTTTTTAGTCTCATCCAAATAAATTCTGTATTCAAAGCCAAGGTATCAATATTGTATATTGATTTCTATGTAGAGATACGTACATGTGAAGTTGTGGAAAAAAGTCTTAAAGGGAATAAATCTAAGAAAGTCAATCTGTCGGAGCGGATTTTTCCACTGGTCCGAGAATATGCTGATGTTAACTTTAGACAAACATTTCATTAAAATTTTTTGAGAAGTGTATGACATGAGAGTGTTTACCAAGTCAATTCCCATAGTTTTATTATTCAAAAGGGAATAACTCTTAGAAAATCAATCTGTCCGTGCTGCTTTTCGAATGCTGATATATCCCTTCGATATAAATTAAATTCAAATCTGTTTATAAATATAGACGTGAGAGCGCTTACAAAGCGTGACGGACGGACGGACATCTGCATTTCCTTATCTATGCTCCGCGTTGCGGCGGAGATAAAGGAAAGATTTACAACTATACTGGTTGATATGCGAAACCATCCATTCAGTCAGATTTATTTTGACCATCACGTAATTTGTATAAAAAGTATGATTAACTGTAAAGTAAATAGTACAATAAAAGTCTGAAGGATGATATCACGATATATCTTAAAAAAATTACCGTTTTTTCAAAAGGCATATATCACTTGTTTGTCATTCTTTTAAAAAGGCAATAAAAGTGTCTCTTTTAACAGATTCACAGTCATGTTAAAAGAAACACATTTTATAAAGATAACTTCAATGAAGTAATTTACCGTTTTACCCCCCCTCAAACTCATATCAAAAAGATTAATAATCTCGACTCATGACAAAGCCTTAAAATAAAAAGCAATAAAAATTTTTCTTATCATTTTTGTTTCATTTTGAAATAAGTTCGTTGGAACAAATGATTGGAGTAAAGCCTTATTGCAGAGAACAAACTATCACAAAATTTCTAAAACATGTTTGTTGGCATCATCATACGACAATTTTTACTGTCGTCATTACGGTTTGGTTTGATTTAATGGGATTTTACGCAACTTATAGGGCTATCGACAATTTCATTGAGGTCGGCCTTTATTTAAAGGAGATTAAACAAGGGGTAATATATGAGAATAAGTATATCAAATTTAATAAATGTATGGTTTATAATAAACTGAAAAATGACAAAATCGTACTAAATTTTTAAAACTTACCAATCAAGACATTCAAATTCTCACATTAAATATCAAATATAGTCTTATTTTTACTTTATATCGTTGCAAGAAAACGTTCTAAAATATTATAAAGGAACTTCTTTGTTTCATTTTTTAATACTAAGCAGAGAGACGGTACTTAATTTAATTTAGAGGATCACACTTGGCTGATTTTCTAAAATTTGTTAAACCGATTAGGGTAATAAGTGAATTAAAAAAATACCAAAGGGATATTCGAAGGAGAGACAAATCGAAACAACTGACAACGAAGACAAGACCAAAAACAATACATGCATTACAATTAAAAACTAAAAGCATATGAACAACATGGACACCACCATAAAACCGGGGGTAGATTCAGGTGCTCTGGAAGAGGAAGCAGTCTCTGCTTAGTCTCTGCTTCCTGCAGGACACCCACCATGTCAAATCCGGTATGAGGAAGGGATAACATCAATGGAACAGGTCCATTTCATTTGGGAAACAGTTTTTTCATACATGTCAAACAAGTCATGATGACGTCCATGAAACTTTAATAAGGATAACTCCAACTTGGGATCAACATACCCCTGTTTGAGCCGGGCTCTGTCCAGGAGGTCGATGTATTTGTCACAAGCTCTGGAATAACGTATGAGTTGTCAAATATATACTCATACGCCGGCGCTTCTGGAATATTGCCGCTCAAAAATTGGAAAGTTTTGTATTCGACCTTCCTCTGGTGTCAATTTCGAGGTGAAGGTCAAGATAAGATGCAGACTTGCCAGTTTCTGTGGTAACCTTAATTTCGAGCTCATTGGGATAGTAAGAAATTCCCAAAACGTGAATTGTTGAGTGTTAAAACATCGTCTATGTAGAGGAAGCTGAAATTAAAGGTACGGGCTACTTCTTATGTTTCTCCTTAAGAATCCCGTCAAGGAAGTCTGCCTCATATGAGTAAATTAAGTAACAAGTCGGCCAGGAGTGGTGCACAATTCGTACACATAGGAATGCCAATCGTCTGTTGAAAAACACGTCCACCAAATTGAGCAAATATGTTGTCGATCAAAAATTCAATAAGGACAATTTCGTCCTCTGTATATTTTTTGCTAGATTTAGAGTGGTAATAAACTCTTTTCGAAACATGTTTGTTGTACCGTTGTAGTACTCTTAAAGACGTCTACCATCTGCCCAAAAATTACAAATTGTTTAAATCTGCTAATACTTTCCAATGACAAAACTATTTGGAAAATAAAATGAAATAAACATGGAAAAAAAAATTGTAACTTTGATGTCTATTTGATGTTAGTGTTTTTTTGTAAGATTGTAATGAATAAGCAAAAAATAAAGTTCGCTTGAGTGATGATTTAGATGTCTCATTGTTGGTATATAAGACTTGAACAGCGGCACCAGTCCAAACTCTAAACAGCTAACAGAACGGTAAGTGTCTTATTATTTATTATAATGACTTTTTGATAAAATCTTTTATGTTTGTAGAATAAATAACAGCATTTTTTGGGTGAAATTTTGAACAATTAAAATGTCTTATTATGTGTTCTTGATCAAGGTTTGTTAGCCGAAACGTTGAGACATTCATTTTTAAAATTTTTATTGTTATTTTTATGTTTGTCACAGACATTTTATCTTATACAATTCGTAATCACGTTTTAAATCCGTTATCACGAATTACAAACAATTGTGATAACAAGTTTAAACCGTTATTACGAATTACAAAATCTGTTATAACTAATTCCAGAAATTCGTGATCACGAATTTAATCTGCAATAACGAATTCTACATTTCTTGATAACGATTTTAATTCGTGATATCGAATTTGTTTTTCGTATTTTGTTTCGATATATATTTTCAATAATATTTCAATCCATCTAATACCGTTTTGCGTGTTATCTGTGCTAACAAGAAGAATTTTCCTAATGTATCTATTGAAAGCGTATAATTAATTGAATTTTTAAAAACCTTTCTAATTAATATAGACTAATATTTTCTAAAGTCTGACGTCATCATTATAGAATTTCTAAACGTACTTTACGTTATAAAATGGGGTTCGAAGTGCATATTTTTCAGAGAGGCGGCTTTATAATTCCCGTAAAGACGAAAGAGGGGCAAAAGTGTTTTTTAATAAGATATTTTCTCAACACATATCTTTGGTATTTAAACGATCTTTATTTAACTGCGACTATTTCTTGGCATTCAAGATGCCAAGGCAGCCTTCTGCATGTTTTGCCATATAAAGGGGAAGATCTTATTTGATGTCAGACATAAAGAGGCCTTCTATATGAGTGGTCAATGGAGCAGTTGAAAGCCTCATAAAAAGCTTAGAAATGCGAGGAACAAAGTCAGTGCCAAAGTTGCATTAGAAATCCAGAGAAAACGATATAGATAGTACTTTCTGAATTAAGCTAATGGTCATTGGAAATTCGATGATGACAGTGACGAAATCCTTCCTTCTTTACATTGAATTTGAATTTGGATTATAGTTGTTTTTTTCCGTCACCTTTTTAATAGAAACCGAGATTCAAGCACAAATGAGATCCATTTATTTGCAGTCAAGTTCATTCGTACCACATAATTTCAAATAATTTTTCCCTAGGTTTTGTTATAGGTCAACAATATGCTGTCCATAACGCCTTCACCTACCAAAAGTCATAGTGATATCGTCGTAGTGGATTCCGTGCTTCAATATATCTGTCTCTGCTTTGTATTTATTGATTAGTTCTACATAGATGTAATATGTTCAAAATAAACGTGAAAACAATGTTTTAGAATCAACAAAATCTTTTCTTCTGAATCAATAAAATCTTAGCTTCTGAATCAATGTTGTCATGTATTTCTTTATTGTCCCCCCTCTTCTTCTTTTGGAAATTTCATTAAACATTTTAGTATAGGACGAAATACGAGAATCTATTTTTCCTAATGAATAAAGCTATCCCTAACTTGACAATTTGAATATGATGAAATTAACAGTTTTTAAAGCGTTTTAAAAATTAGAGAAACAGCGTCTTACATTATGACTCGTGGATTATCGAATTTCTCCAACCGAGATAGTTAAATTACGGAATTTTAAGCACGAGCCTCAATTCCGTAATTTAACTATCTCGGTTGGAGAAATCTGATAATCCACCCATAACAATGTAACAAGCTATAGTACTAAAAAATTAAAAATACATTGTGAAAATCAAAACGGGTAAAAGAAAACAGTTAACTAATTTCAACCTGTCCTGTTTTTGGTTTACATTGTTGCCATTTGTCTCTTTGCAAAGCTACGAAGTATATGAAGTATACAAAATTCATATATATTTTTTATTGAATTTTATTTATTTTGTCCGACAAGGGTGAAAAAAGGATTTGGAATTTAATATTTCTGAGATAACTCCTGTAGCCAAAAACAAGACGAAAGACCACAAACAACAAACTTAAAATCAACATGAAAGATCACAAACCACAAACTTAAAATCAACATGAAACATACATTGTATACTAAGCAGTTTAAACCGGTTTAATAAATACCGAATCTCATTGTAAACTCACTTCAATATCTGGCATACAAAACACGTCATCAAAGCAAATTATTGCCAACAAAGCGACCGCTAGTTAAAAAATAACAGCGAGCGCTATAGGAGTATATCGGTCATTTATCTTTGTTGAATGGGGGTAGCCATATCGGACTACACACCAAGGGTAGAAAAAGTTTCGTTCGCAGGAAACGGAAGTAAGTAAAGTAAGGGAAATAACTTGTTTTCAATTATAACTATAGAGTCATAATCGTGATACCGGAAATTTCTGAAAGGGCTATTGCAGCGCTCGCTTCATTAGCCACGCCAACAGCATATTAAATTAGTTGGACAGTCTAAATTTAGATAGCAAGCTTGCGAAATGCTTGGTTGGACTGTAAAACGAACTAAGCTGCTGATCGGATGCTGTCGTCCTATTAACTGAATTCGTCAGCAGATAACTCTCCCACGTTTGCTTAACCGCGTATTTAACGGCACACTGTGTTATTTAGAATCATAACTTATTATACTTCTTACGTCTTCGGTCATTTCAGCACAACCAAATGTATTTTCCCCAAAGAGGGGGGGGATGTAGTGGGGTAACTCTCTGGATTTCTGACGGGGTGTGTGGAAATGGCTTAAGAAAATTACCCGCAAAACAGCCATCTCAAATAAGCACTGATGTGTATATACAAATAACTGAGGAATTGAATAGCACTCAAATTTGTGTAAATACAACCTGAATAAATATTAGCTTTTCAAAATACCCGAATTAATAACAAAAATCAGGGAAAATCCACCCAAATTTTCCGCACATCCACGTATAGGTTTATATAGGCAGTTACCCCCCGGGTCTTATGGGGATTGTGATGATTCCTTCTCCTTCTTTTTTGTAGTCAGAATAATCAGCATGAAGCTGTGTGTAGCGATATTTCTAAGTGTCTGTCTTTCCTTCGCGACAGCAGGGAATCATGAATACGAAAGGATTCGTGGCTACGCAAACAGAGGCTATAGAATTGTTTGGGCTCCAGTCATACTGGGTAGATATGGCGGAGGATATGGAGGATTTGGTTATGACATATTGAGACGTGGCGGATATGGAGGAGGACATGACGGATATGGAATAGGAAATTACGGATATGGAGGAGGACATAACGAATATGGAATAGGAAATTACGGATATGGAGGAGGACGATATTACGGATATGGAGGAGGACATAAGGGATTTGGAGTAGGATATAACGGATTTGGAGGAGGATATAACGGATTCGGAATTGGAGGAGGATATACTAGTAACGCATTTGGAGGAGGATATAACGGATTCGGAATTGGAGGAGGATATACTAGTAACGCATTTGGAGGAGGATATAACGGATTCGGACTTGGAGGAGGATATACTAGTAACGCATTTGGAGGAGGATATAACGGATTCGGAATTGGAGGAGGATATACTAGTAACGCATTTGGAGGAGGATATAACAAATATGGAGGATATGGCGGAGGACATGACGGATATGGAGGTTCGACGCATGATAAAAAGAACAGCCATGGTAAGAATTTCAATTTTAAGTTTTATGATTTTTTTACAGCTATTAATATTATAACGACATTAAAAATAAATGACCTTTTAGTTTGAAACAAATATACAGTAGAATCTCGATTTCTCGAACTCGAAGGGGTCTGTAAAATTAGTTCGAGGCATCGATAGTTCGAGCCATATATTTTAAAATTTAATTTAATCTTTCTATCTATTCGATCGTTAAAACAACATCCACTTCATCAAACCATGAAGTGGAAATAATGATTAAAGAATAAATCACCCATAAACATCAAGTGGATTATCAGTGACCTGTAATTGACAATTAAACACGTTCTTGTCGTCAATGATCTGACCTCTGGTTTTTCTCACTTATTTGTCATGTACGCCAATTAAAAATTGTGTTCCAGTTACTGAGAGTAAAATTAGATCGAGAATTCAAGAAATCGGTGTTCGAAAAATCGAGAGTGAAATATATAGACATAATGGAAATGACGGTAATGGGTCGAGAAATCCATGGTGTTCGAGGGACCCGAGTCGAGCCGCCGAGGTTCTACTGTAAATAATTTAATAAATTTCTGAAATTTTAATTTTATAATTTTTGTGTGCATGTTATTATTTTGTGCAAGTTATAACTTTCATGAAATATTTACCAGGTTATAGCTTATATACTCGTAATGTTCAGTTATCACCCTTGTGGCTTGAAGACAACAATTGATTGTTTGTTTGTTTATTTGGGGTTTTACGCCGTTTTCAGCACATTTGGCTATTTCGCGGCCGACAGTTTTTATTGATGGAGGCAGCCGAGTACCCGGAGAGAACCACCGACCTTCGGTAGGAAAATTGGCAATCCTTGTCAATTTAGATCGGAGTCGAACAATTTTTAATTGGCGTACATCCACATCTGAGATTTGAACTCACAACCTCAGTGTTGACAGGCTAGTGATCATTAGTAGTCATGACGAACAACCTACACCACTCGGCCACCGAGACCCCGTCAACAATTGAAAAAAAATAAACAGTTGACAACTCAAATTTCTCATGTACATATAATTTTCTTTTTAAACTGATTTAATTATTTTGTGTTTGTATGTATGTTCATACTAATAGCAATTCTTACCGTTACAGAATATTGATAAAAGATTTGAACAGATGAAACGGCTGAGGATCGCCGAAAACTGTAGTTGAAAAACGTTTTTGAAAGTTATAAATAAAAAGAATGCAAATACTGTATATTTTTCATATGTTTATTCATATGTTTTTATTTTTAGTTATCTTTTCTTTTATATGCAACCAATAGCATACCGATCGATACAGAGGGTTCATCTTACAACCCATAAAACCACACGCACATGATTTATACATTGTACCTTATACATGTATGATTTATATATTTGTTTTATAAGATTTTAAAAAAATATACGATCTAGTGCATATATAAACTTTACACTAAAATGTGAAATATCTGACAAGAAAACTCCGCTGGATTAGCCATAAAAATACATGTAGGTGATGATTTTACAATATGTTTTTAATTAAATTAACTCTTTTCCCATTTTTTCTCGTTTTTTCTGGATTAACAATCAGCGAGTGTATTTGTGACCAAATCTTTGTAAAGCAACATTGTTCGGAATAGCAGGAAGCAGGCATAAACAGTAATAATCCACGTAAAGTCGGTTTAGACAAAGTTTCATTTAAATTTGATATGAAATTAACAAAAATACCAAAGAAATCAGACAGATGGTAAAGTAAACCTGTCTTAGAAATTAATGTTACAGCTATTGCTCTGTTGTAATGTCATAAACCACGACATTAACAAATAAACTGTAATGTGATTTAATTTCTTGCTCTGAGTTTCAAAGTGTCAACACATTATTATTTTATTTTTTCATGCTTATGATCAAGGCCATATTGGTCGAAACGTTGGGTAATTTTAACATTTTAGTTTGGTTGTGGTTGATGTTGTTTTTTTTACGATTTTGTGTTTGGTTTTAATCGGCTTGTGTATTTTTTACATTTTTAATAGGTCGTTAATGCCCCTTTTGTCATCTCACCATTTCCGTTTATTTTCCTTGTTTACTATTGTCGCATTAGCTGTTTTGCAATATACTTAGTTTTTTGTAATGTGATGACACCGTTTGTAAAGAGTAAAATATATATATATATACTTATGCTCAGTACATTGTATATAATTTTATCAATATTGGTTATATGAAAATGAATTTCAAACCCTTCTCCTTGAGTTGCTAGTATTTCCATACTATCCCAAAATTGATACTTTAAATTTTCTGTTACAAAAACGTTAAATTTTGTGTAAACTATAAGGTTATCTCTCTGTCCTTAAGTTTGGTGGTTTTGGCTCTACCCTTTCGGTAATGTTGTAAATTTTGACTTTGCTCTTCAGCTTTTGGGATATTGTTTTGACTTTCAAATTTTAGGCATTGAGCACAACTAATGCCAAAGAATTTATGAGACGTCATTCGGAGTTTCTCGGATTTTAGCGTTTAATGAAACAAAAAAAAAAAAAAAAAGACTTTGTATAATTAACTCAGAATATGAACTCAAATCAAATAGATCTATTATTATCATTATTTTATTTTATCTTTTACTTACAAAAGTACATGTAATTTACTTTATCAGTTTTATAATAAAATCAACATGGCATTGAAAAAGAGATGAACAAACTATAAGATTTATTCTTGTACATGGAACTACATGCAGTTACCATTTTTGTGTCGCCTGCGGAACGCATTGTCGACACATAGGGATCACTATCTGTCGTCTTGCGGTGTCTTGCGTCGTCTTGCGTGGTCGCACTTTTCTTCTATCCTCAATTACTCGTAAACCGCTCAAAGGAATTTGATAAAACTATCTCTGTGCATTAACCTTAATGCAAAGGTGTGCATGTATATTTCATTTTTAGAAAATTTTATTTTTTTTTGTAAAAATTGATATTTTTGAAAAGGGGGGGGGGGGGGGGGGGTAACACGTCTTCCTTGGAAGGCTTACATACTTTCACTGGTAGAGGACCAACATTTAATTTCACTATGCGACATTGGTAGTTGTCAAATTGTGCAATAATGAAATAAAATAAACGAGGACAGTTCTGTTTCATACTGTAACTTTTTTATTTGCTTAAAAGATATACGTTTCACATGCAATACATATGTATGTTTGTTTTCTACTTTCATGAATGTGCTAAACGAGATCGCATACATATCTAACACAACTAAGACGTTGCAGCTATACATTTAAACCTGTTGACAAAGAACAAATTTATATTTTATTACCTTTTCTATTTGCTAGATTTAAATATTAGCAATTTTTATTGAGCTGGAGATATCCTCGTAACGGGGGTGAGGCTTAGTCGTTGTTAATTATATCATCAGGAGTAGGCTTGTGTTTTCAAAATGTTATTGTACACAATAAGTTTATCTATGGATTATCAAAATGTATATATGCAAGATCTGTATAAAATAGCACAAACGTACGAACAATTAAACCAAAAACAAAATATTAGCAATTTATATATGTAATTATTCCGTCAGAAATTCTAATTAAAGTTCTAGTACACAAATGACAGGTGCCAATATGTAATAGATTATATAGGATTAACCCTTTAGCATTTGCACAGTTTTTGACAAAAAATAATGGACAATTAGGGTTGCACAATTGACCACACAGAAAAAAATATTTTCAAAGATAAAAACATTTATTGTATACATTGTAAAAGTATAATACACTAGCTTTAATTTTTTAAATTTATTACTTGATTGCATTGATTCCCGTTGCTATGGTAACACATCAAACTTCACTTAAAACTTGAATTTCAACTATTTTTTAGCCAAAATCCAAATATACTGAGGGTTATTTTTTGTTCAGAAGTAGAAATAGGGTCTGTTTATGGTAAAATATGTTTAATCATAACCTGAACTTCATAAAACAATTGAACAGTTTTGGAAATTATGTGAGAAAGTTAGTTTATTTATGTTGCTAGGCAACCATGAGAATTTGCCAATAAATGGTGATTCCATATAATTTTCTAAAATTTTTAGATCACAACATGAAATTCCACCCTTAAATTATATATATATTTGTATGTGCTTTGGGATTTAACGCTTGATTTTGAATACAAGATTACATTTATCGATGAGGAAAAATATACTTTTACCATTATTATAACTGGAACAAAATCACCATCTTCTCATTTTCTTTCTCCTCGCGATCGTTTATTTCGTGATTCAGCAACGAATGAAGAGAGTCCTCTTACTCTTCATACAGGATATATCGTTTGCAATATTTACAGCCATTTCCACTTGGAAATTAATTAACTTCACTGGATTAATGGTACATTCTTGAGCGTAATAGTTGAAACGCACATGCAAGTCGGTTCAAAAGTCGGCACGTCGTAATAATCTGAAAACCGATCTCCGGAAAGCTATTTACGCTGCGACAAATATTTAAGTTTAACCGGCAGTTGCAACGCCATCAAAGGGTCAATATCTGAAAACAAAAGTGTTTTGCAAAGCTTATAATCTGGAGAAAAAAAATGTTCGATTTAGATTTTCCTTTTTCGATTTGCAATTTTGAAAATTTGACGTAAATTGAAAAGATAGAGAAAAACGAGAGAATTCCTCTGCATTAACTAAATTATTTCATCCGCAAAAATGATAAATCTGGATCTTTTTAAGATATATTATATCAGAATAAAAGTCTTTTTCTGCACTTTAGAATACACTTTTCATATTGTGAAATAATAATCAAACGACTGAGAATATACGCTTCAAGTACATCGGACATCGTTGTAAAATTGCAGATGAAAATTGAATAAGTGTAGCAACGTTTACACCATAAAAACTCGTCTTTTACAAACACATATTTTTTATAAAATTATAATCCTGTGATTATTGGCTTTCAATCAAGCCCTTTCTGGCCAAAATCCGTTGAGTATTGAGGCAATTAACAAGTTTTTGTTGGAAAGCTACTACTCGTTGAACGCCTACCGGTCAAATTAAATTTTATAGGGTAGAAAAGAATGGATTTAATAAAAGGCAGGATCGCTTCCATTAAAAAGCTACTCTTAACTACCTAAATACAATACTTCACCATGAACAGTAAATATATTACATTTTAAGAATTTTTTTTTATAATATATAGTGGCATCCTTTTTTTCTCGCGTTCGTAGTGGCGTAAGTAAATGTCTTTAATTTGCTAGAATTTCTAGTCCGTTAAAATATATTTTGAGTGTGGATGATAAGTTATGAATACAAATTGCGACAAAGTTGTCGCGGCTTTTAGCCGATCTGTTCTTATTTACTCTACCAGGGTTTCTAGTGGAAAAAAAATAAACTAGCCCAGTCCTTCAATTCAGTGTCCGCTGTATAGTGACAAACTGTCTTTCAATAATTCCAGCTTTAAATATTATCTACATGTACCCCAAATACTTGTAAAAAGGTATAATATAATGAGACGGTTCTCATTTGAAATCAATAAACTTTATCTTGTTTTTTCCATACCAACAATAATTTCCTTCTCACAGAGAACTAATAGGATCAAGGTTGGGATAATATTGCATATCTGAGAAATTTATAGAATTTCACTCCTAATAATTATCACAAGTACGATATTTTAAATGCTATGTTTATCGATGAGAAACACTAGTAACGAATCTGATACTTGGTATAATATATCAACAGTTACTCTTGTTTCAGTGTACTAATCGTCTTACAGTAATCTATACATTAGAGAGATCAAGTTTATTCTAAAACGAAAATACAATGTAAAATTTTTTGGTCATCACATTGATATCAATAAAATATGTAACAAGGTTTTCTAAGAAAACGTTAATTTAATTTTTCACGAATTAAATTAGTCAGAGATTGCTCTGATGCTTAAAACATTTTATTTGACTGACTGTGGTCAAGAGATAAATGGCGCGTGTTAATTTTCCAATTTTTGTACAGCAATATAATCTATATATCAAAACCCATAGAAAAATATAAAATTTCTATGCATGCAGCCATAAAAATACATGCACATATCAGAGCAAAATATTATATGAAACAAAAAACTTGCACTCAACTCAGGAACCTGTAGGTGATGATTTTACAATACAGTCAATTCTCGTTATGTCGAATCCATTGGGACCTGAAAATCTAGTTCGACTTAGCGAAAATTCGAGATATCAGGAGTAACTCTGTATAGTTACTGCCGTTGAGGGTCCATAAAGATAATTCGAGCTACCCGGAATTTCGACTTAAATGTGTTCGAGATAACGAGAGTCAACTATATTTGTTTTTTTTAAATTCTGGCTAAGTAGAAAATATCTTGTCCTATTTCATACTCTTTATGCATTCCACCTTTTTCTACGAAAGTCAATTTCTCCAAAATCCTTTTCGTCTAAGAACCTGCAAATATTTTGATAGTTACCTGTTTGTCCTTTGTTATCTCCCTCGTGCATAGCTCTGTCCTTAGATGGTTTTGGCTTTACCCCTTTTAGTCATTTTTGGATTTTTGAATTTTGATCTTTAATTCTTTTGTCTTTTTGTTATAGTTTTCATCGTTTAAGGCCTTTGGCACAACTAATGAGTCGTACATCGACGAAATGTGCACATCTTTTACATAAAAAATGGTATCGAAAATTTTATTATTATATTTATTTTGTCCAGTAAACGGATAATAGTATTTGGAGCTAAAATAATAGTTCCATTTTATTATTTACTAAATAACTCCACTTGTGTGAATAAAGAGAGGTCACATAAGTATCGGTAAATACCAAGTATAAACGATAAAGTCGACGAATGTGGCCTTCTTGACTTTGTTGGGAGGTATGAGATTTGAATATCCCAGAAAAAAAAAAAAAATCAATAAACAGTCTCTGCTTCCTGCAGGACACCCTAAACATCTATTTTCTTTGTCAATTTATTTATCACGTACATCAACAATAATAATAATCATCATCTGAATATAATATAAAAAGAATTATATCATGTTTGCAAAGTGTTTTGGTGTAAATGTGGTGTAGTGTGACCATTTCCAAAATATAAACATTGGGAAACTAAAAACTATTTAATTAAAAATTTATAAGATAATATGTATTGTTTGTATATTTTGAGACGTATAGGTTATACAGATTTCAGGGACTTCATTGAAATAGGCCTATATCATTTCTGTTTAAGTCAAGTGTAAAGTTGCAACAAAATATGATAGTGAAATGACTAAATGCTGTCTTACAGTAGAAAGTTCAAAATGTTGTTTCTGTCTGCAAATTTGATATTCATTTTAAATATTCTATTTTCTGTAGGGAACCCAGAAATTCGAAAAAAACTTTTTCTGGTTGCAAAGAACAAGCGAATTCTTAATTCTACTGTCTTAGAAAATGTTAATGTTTTTTCACATATAGATTGTGCTATACAATGTACGAACTCTGAATACTGCAAGGCAGCCACTTATACAGGGATAACAAACAGTTGCAGCTTTTATGGTGATCTCTGGGAAATGGAACCATCTTTGAATACAGCTGTTTTATGGAAAACAGGTAAAACTATATATTACTAATACTTACATATATGATATATTATATATAATTGAAATACATAAACATGCACAATAAGATTATATTTTTATTATTATTATTATTGTATTGCATAGATTATGATATAGATATTATAACCTATCTTTAAAACTGTACCTCCTTAGTCAGATAGAAAGAAAAAATGTACATAAATTGCTTGTAATGATTAATGTTTGTTCTTTGTTTGTGTGTTGATGACAGTCCAGATTTTGGATTTTATATCAATAAAATCTTTGACTTTGAATTTGAATTTGACTTTACATATTGATATAAATTTTGAAAACAAATAAAGTTGAAGTGACAAGGTAATTAAACATTCAAGACAATTTAAATTATTTTTTGTATAAATTTGTTTGTTTTTATATTTTAAGTATAAATTTGTTTATTTTTCTATTTTTAGTATAAATTTGTTTGTTTTTCTATTTTTAGCGAATACTACTAAGAAAATATAAACCCTTAAAACACAAAATGCGGGCTCACAACGAATGTCTTTCCATATTTTGAGATAAAGAAAACATAACTTTTTTTACTTTTTCGTCGTTTTTTTATGCCAAAATCTTATTCCAGGTTGCAGTTTTTATTGGACCGAAGTTCTCGGAAACCAATAAAAATAATTAAAAATTGTCAAGCGTTTCGATATTTAGATAAATCATCTAAACAAAAAGTCTTTGAATAAATTCATTTTAAAGGGAATCAGCCAAGAGATTGTGGAGATATAGGAAAAGAGAGTTTGAGTGGAGTATACAAAATTTATCCTGGACAGTCACCTGGTTTCTTAGTATATTGTGATATGGTTGACGATGGAGGGGGATGGACGGTATGATAAACATGTAAATTGAAAATGTATGTGTTTTCTGTATGTTTTTTAGTTTTTTAGAAAAAATATTTCCCTTCAGTTTTTGTTTCTAAAGTGAAACTTCAAAAAGATATTGACTCTATGAAACCTTGGTTTGGGTTTCGTGGAATCAGCATCTTTTATTATTTTTTTTGATTTAATAGAGGTAACGTCCTTTTTTCGGGTTTCATATAGTTAACATTTTTTCAGACTTCTCGTGAACAAGGCGAAACGGCCGAAACGTTGGGCTATTACAGCCTTGAACTTTCTGTTTTGTTATTGTTTGTATTTAATTTTGTTTGACTTTTGTGTATCGTACCTTTCAGTAGTTCTTTGCTTTTTTAAGTTTGTTTAGTTGGGGTTTTACGCCGTTTTCAGCACATTTGACTATTTCGCGGCGGCCAGTTTTTACTTTAAAAATTCACCAATTCCGTATATATACCTTGCACGAAAATGCAAATTAAAAAATGTCAAACGTTTGAATGAAGTCATACCGACAGTCACAAACTGAAAATTGTACTATGCATAGGATTTAAAACGCCTGAATTTTCATTAAAATCAAACAAAAATATTAGTCTGAATTTGTTTTTTTGTTTTATCTTTAAGCAAAATTATTACATTTTAACCGGTGATTTACCGTAGTATTCGAGTGAAAGAAAATCTGGTAAATAACATGTGAAAAGAACAGTCGGTATTCACTCCAGGAAGTGACATCACAATTGCCGCGGATAGGTATTAAAAGACATAGGCCGTTTTATTTCAGTTTATTTTCTTCTACAGTTTTAGATTATGTACAATGTAATAAACAGTATAACCAATCGCTGAATTGAAATACAAGATCTTAACAACTTGTGACCGAACTACAGCTGTAAATAACTCGCGTGAGTTACTCCGTAGTTCGTTCACGCATTGTTTATTTCTGGTATTTGAATTTAGTGATTAGTTATACTATAAATATTCAATATGTCAAAATCAATAGGTCTGCCCGTTGAATGCGCCTTATAAAATTCGCTTCGATTATGAAAATGTTGTACATTGTCCATTTTGAAATCATTGTAAATGTCAGTGTTTTGGGACGAAGGGTATTTGGGCCGAAATGTTGTTATTGTTGTTTGAGTGGTTTTCTTTCCCCACTCTTATTATCATCCAAAAGGAACGAACATGTCAACGAATGTTTTTTGGTGTTTCAACTAAATAAATAACGATTAGCATCTTGGTCAGAGGAACACGTTCTTACGGTTTGATGTGAACGAAGTAACGAAATAAACTACATTCAAATCAGTCTGAGAATTTTATTAAGACCAAGACCAGCTACAGTAAGAACTTGTCTTTAGTCATGGATCCTGGTGACAAAGTCTAAGAAATAACAGATATTAGTTCCTTAAAGGATGATACAATTGCTGATGATAACAAGCAAGATGTAACACCCAATGTTTAGTGATCTTCGACGATCAACAAGAGAAGTCAAATACACTGACAGAATGTCTGAGTACCGACAGGAAGAATTCAACAAAAGGAAACAGCAACTGATCACTATTTTCGACAAATGGAAGGATAATGTCAGAAAATTTAGAAATCTTCTTAAAAGAGAATGCCAAGAATCTGTTCTTGTGGATATTATTGATTCAGTGAAACATTTAGAATCATCTATGGTAAAACACTTTGAAGATTTGCGCACGTTGGGAACTATAACACCAGACATAGCAAGGAAAGTTGATGCATGTGTTGCAATAAGTGCAGACCTATTGAAAATTGTCAATGAACGATTTTGTGAAATTGAAGAGTTTGATTTGCCTCGTTAAAAGGACCGCCTTAGAAGGTTAAGAGACAATGATTATGCAAAATCTATATTTAGTGAATCTGCTTTAACAGAAAAGAGTAAAATTTCACAAAAGATGGTTGATGTTTCAGTGGAACTGGCCGCCAAAACAGCTGAATACAGAATGGTACAAGAAGAGGAAGTGCAACGAGCAAAACGCATCGAACTTGATAATGAACAAAAAATTCAAATGCAAGCTCAACAAAGTGAGCTGAAGAGGATAGCTGCTCGTAAAGAGCTTGAGACAGCCAACGCTTGGCTTGGTGCTTATAGTCGGATGACTGAATTAATACAAGGACAAAATGAAGAACCGGCAGCATCAAACATTTTGCAAACTAGAGTTTCCGAATCAAACGTCTTACCAACTCGCATTCCAGAAACAAGCATCTTGCCTACTACAGCTATGGAAACATACTTAACATCCACTCATCAAAATCCAATCCTTTACAATACTAAAAACGGTGTGCCAAATATACAGAACAACATTAGTCATTTGCATGAAACACATACAGAAACAAATGTAACTACAGACACGAATAATAATTCAAACGCACTCGCTAAGGCTCTTGCTGAGTCAGTGAATCTTAATCGTTTGCCAGTGCCAGAGCCAAACATATTTAATGGTGAACCTTTACAGTACATAGAATGGAAAACATCATTCGAAATGCTCATTGATCGTAAAGGTGTTCATACAACAGAGAAGATCTTTTATTGAAGGTGGAGCCGCTAGAAAGGCGTTAGAGGGATACTTTTATAAAAATAGTCAGACTGCTTATGACAATGCAAGAAAGGTTCCGGAGGAAAGGTATGGACATCCTTTTATAATGCAGAAGGCCTTCCGAGATAAATTAGCGTCCTGGCCTAGAATAGCACCTAAGGATCCTATAGCCCTTAGAGACTTTGGTGACTTTCTGCAAGGGTGTAGAGATGCGATACCTCATGTTCCAAGTTTAAGTATTTGTATGACTGTACTGAAAACCAAAAACTTCTTAACAAACTTCCAGACTGGGCATCTGTGAGATGGAATCGAGAAGTAACTCAAAGCCTTGATATAAGTGCTATATATCCCTCCTTTGACAAATTCGTAAATTTTGTTGTCAAAGAGGCAAAGGTTGCCTGCAATCCAATATCATCAATATCATCACTTTATGCCTTGAATGACAATGAACGTAAGGTTTCAAGAGACCCAAGAACAAACACCAAAGTGAAAGTTTTAGCTACATCAGCCTCAAATGACACCAGGCCTAATAACGGCACATCTGCAAATAAAACATTAGCTTGTGAATACTGCAAGAAGGTTGGACATTATATCTTTAAATGTGAAAGGTTCCTGTCTATTTCTATAGCAAATAAACGATTATTTGTGCGTGAAAACAATTTGTGCTATAGTTGCTTACGTAAAGGCCACTTGAACAAAGACTGTAATAGGAAACATACCTGTAATATTTGCAAAGGCAAGCATCCATCATGCTTACATGAAGAACGCCCTTGTGTTAGACAACAGTCGTCAAACGTGCCAGATTCAAATTCTGTAAACAACATAGAGTTAAAATCAGTAAGCTCTCTAAGGGTTAGTCAGAATTATGGCCAGAGTACATCAATGATCGTTCCCGTGTGGGTGTCTCACAAAGATAAGCCCTCTAGAGAGATTCTTACATATGCATTACTAGACACTCAGAGCGATACAACCTTTATCCTAGATGATACAGCCGCATAACTGCATATACTGCAAGGAAAGTTGATGCATGTGTTGCAATAAGTGCAGACCTATTGAAAATTGTCAATGAACGATTTTGTGACATTGAAGAGTTTGATTTGCCTCGTGAAAAGGACCGCCTTAGAAGGCTTACAATTGATCATAACCACTATGAACAATACAAAATATTTGTGCGAGAGATAATTGAAAATGGAGATGCAGAACTCGTACAACAGGAAACAACTTCCGGTTATATATGGTGCTTGCCTCACCATGGGGTTTACCATCAGAAAAAACCTGATAAACTGCGTGTTGTGTTCGACTGTTCAGCCAAATACAAAAACGAAACACTTAATCAACATCTGCTCAGAAGGACCAGATCTCATTAATGGACTTAGTGCTGTCTTGTGCAGATTTAGACAATAACCAGTTGCTATCATATGCGATATAGAGAAGATGTTTCATCAATTTAAAGTTCCTGAATCAGACCGAGATTTTCTACGATTTCTTTGGTGGAAGGATGGTAATATTCATTCAGAGAACGAACCATTGGAATATCGAATGAAGGTACATTTATTTGGTGCCGCTTCATCTCCTGGCTGTGCCAATTACGGCTTGAAATACTTGGCAAAACTTCAGGAAGTGAAATATCCTGATGCTTCACATTTCATTCAGCATGATTCTTACGTAGATGATGGTTTAACTAGTGTAGAAACCGAAACTCATTTGTTTGTTCATTCTTGCTGAAAGGAAAACGTATCTTACAAGGAATGTGTCAAATCGGCGTGGGATGGGATGATATACTCCCTAATTGTATGAGTTCAGAGTGGCAAAGTTGGATTGACGATATTCCCAACCTACAGTATATGAAGATTCCTCGTTGTCTCAAACCAGCGGACTTTGGTCAACCAACTTCAATAGAGCTACATCACTTCTCGGATGCAAGTACCCAAGGATATGGACAATGTACGTATATAAGATATGTTAGTGAAAACGAAGTTCATTGCTCATAACTTATTGCTAAATCAAGAGTTACTCCACATAAAGTAGTTACGATTCCGAGACTTGAACTTATCGCTGCAGTGCTATCTGTCAAAATGTGTACATATCTGAAAGAGGAACTCGATTTGCATATAGACAAGGAATACTTTTGGACAGATTCTCAAGTTGTATCAGGATATATTAACAACGATGCTCGACGATTTCATGTATTTGTGCCCAATCGTGTTCAGCTTATCCGAGAATGTACTGATCCAAAACAGTGGTTCTATGTGACATCTGAAAATATGATTATGCTTCAAGAGGCATCAATGCAGCTGACATTTCTAAAACAACATGCTAACTCGTCCTTTATTCCTATGGAAAAGGCAGATTGAAACAAAAGACTTTGTTACAAATCTGCAATTAGGTGACCCAGAGGTTAAATCTATAAATGTAAACACTCTATGTACAAAATCAGACAATGTTTTTCCCAGTATCTTGGAAGGACTAAATAGATTATCTTGCTGGTCCACAGCAATTTCAGTCATGGCTAGGCTACAAAGACTGTCCAATGGAATTAAAGGAAAACAATCACCTTGAGTACAGGAAAGGCAAAGAGCTGAAATAACTATTCTTAAACTTGTTCAGGAGGACGCCTTTAGCAACACAATCCGTATTCTTGAATTGTCAACAATGTTATCATCAACGAACCACCTTTATCCGCTTGACCCAATTCTTGAAAAAAGACTTTTGCATGTTGGAGGTCGTTTGAGAAAGGCTGATCTTCCTTCTCAATGTATTCATCCGATAATTCTTCTAAAGGATAGCTATATCACACAATTCATTCTAGCACATGTTCATCAGAATACCCAGCATCAAGGAAGAAGGATAACTTTGAAAAAGCTAAGATCACATGGTTACTGGATTGTCGGAGGAGGCAAAGTTATTGCGAAATTCATTCGTCAGTGTGTTGTTTGTAGAAAGCTTAGACGCCCTACCGAAACTCAAAGAATGGCAGACTTGCCTGAAGATCCAAAAGGAACGAACATGTCAACGAATGTTTTTTAATGTTTCAACTAAATAAATAACGATTAGCATCTTGGTCAGAGGAACAAGTTCTTACGGTTTGATGTGAACAAAGTAACGAAATAAACTACATTCAAGTCAGTCTGAGAATTTTATTAAGACCAAGACCAGCTACAATCATACGTATTTTTGTCTTGCTTTATGTAATAAAAATTATGAAATGATAAAAGAATTTTTGTCTAAACCATGGAAACAAAAAGTGCATAGCAATGTTTTTTTTTAGATTGGTGAAAATAATTGAGAGAATTTGTAATAAATGTTTCAATTATTTGAAAAAAAATACAGATTACTACATCGTTACGCTGGATTATCGGATTTTAAATCTTTGCTTATAGTTGACTTAAAAATTCTTTTTTTAACAATCTAGATTTCAGAAACCATATAATTTATTTGTAACGGTATAAGACCTATATACACATAAATAAAAGCAATTTTGTTATAAGCTTCACAAAATAAAATCTAGTCATATTTTTAAAGTCCGATTGTTAGAATTGACATTGAAGATCCCATCACATGAATATATTGTAACATAATTGTTCTGATTTCAAAATGTTTTTGTACTTACCTATCTATAGCTTAGTAAGATTTTTTAAAGCACAAGATAACATTTTGAAGGTATAGAAGTTTATTTCCGAAAGGAACATACTATATTGTTTTACTGTTGAAGTAACTAAAACATTATGCCTTTTGAAAATTACTTAGATTTGACAGTATGAAACAGATAATGCTGAACTGACCTTTCACCATCTGAATTTAAGTATTTTATCTTTTTTATAGGTCTTGCAAAAACGATTAAATGGAACTACAGAATTCAGGAGATCATGGGATGAGTACAAGCATGGTTTTGGAGATGTCAAGTGGGAATATTGGTTAGGTAATGATATCTATGACTCTGTTAGATCACTAGTCCACATGATGGGTGCCATATACAGGAGCACCCGAGTTCACACCTGGTTACAGTAAACTGTTTTCTCGAAGTATCTCCTGCTTTTGTTGCTCTTCAGGTATTTTTGTCCACACACACACACCCACCCCACCCCCCAAACACACACACACACACACACACACACTTCCCTGCTAACCTCAAATCGGGTCAATCCTGAAACTGGCCTTTTTAGTAGCCAAAAAGCATGTGTTGAATATTATCATCTCCTGGTACTTTTTTTCTGCACTTTCAATGGACGTCTGTATTGTGTTCTGGTTCTGCCTAGATTACCAGTAATCTAAATGAGATATGTTTAACCTACATAATTATTCCAGTGCTTGTAATAACACGTTTTATTTCAGGAAACGAAAATCTACATATTCTGACATCTAAAAAGAACTACACTCTTAAATTTGACATAGAAGCCTTCACGGGAGAAACAAGATTTGCCCTATACACTGTTTTTCGTGTTGATAACGAGGCTTCAAATTACACCCTAAGAATAGGTGGATACAGCGGTACGGCCGGTAAGTTCATAACTGATAACTAGGCTTCAACGTGTGGATACCTATTGCAGCAGTACTGCAGGTAAATTGATAACTTCAAATTATACCATTACAATAGGTGGATAAAGCAAAATGGCTGGTAACTAGATAACTGAAACTTGGTTTCAAACTATACCCTTAAAATAGGTAATATGGATAAGTTGATAACTTCAATATCCGCAAAAGAATACTGAAGCAAGAAACTGTGGGAAAAGTCCACAAATTCGAAGTCCAAGAAAATGACAAAGTTAGGAGAATGGAACACAGCAAACAAAGGTCACAAAGGTACATGTATAACAGAAAAAAAACCGCATAATAAACTAAACAAAACTAGAACAACACAGCACAGAAATTAAAGCACTAGCACTAGCATTGTGAACTCCCATTATAAACTTGGAGTGACATCAGGTGCTCCGGAAGAGTTAGCATGTCCTGCTCCGTTAACGGCACCCGTCACATTGCCAGTGAAGTGTCAAGTGTGGTGAGGTGTCAAGTCCGGCGAAGTGTCACTTCAAGAAGTATGTGAAATCTAACCGAAGATATCTGGTCTCTTACTTCGTATCGGCCAATCATTCGTGATGACGACCGTAAAACTTTTGGTGTGTTGAAATTAACATAGACTGAACATAACCTTGTCTTAGAAGTTTATGTGACAGCAATCTCGCCCTGCCGAGAAAATTGCTGTATAGATCACATGTGCGGCAGTAATGGATCAACTGGAAATAAATACCCCATAGGCTTGACACCTTGGTATGTTACTGTTAAGTTCACAATCGGAAATTAAAATCATCACGTTTGTCATAAAGTTTTGATTTCAACAGCCAATGATTATCTATTTCAATCTAGATATGAGGCAGAAGTTGGTGTGTCTGTGGTCTCTTTAATTTCAAATTCACAGGGATAGATGAGATGTATAGGTAGTCCTTAAAGTAAGGATTATTAATTGAAAAAACATCATTTATATAGCGGAAATTGAAATTAAAGGACTGGTCTAAATTCTTTTCTTTCCGATTCAGAAGGCGCTGTAAAAATTTAACTTCATATGAAGACAAGAAATGGTCGGTCAAAAGCGGCGCACAGTTTGTCCACATTGGAATGCCGATCGTTGTCGATGAGAAATTCCAACATGTTAACAACATCAGTCTCAGAGTACTTTTTGTTAGAATCAGTGGGTTTTTTTTGACAAAGTAAGCCTTGTCCTTACCTAATACCAGATAGGTATAGCTTTTGTAATTCTTGTTTAGTGCAGAAACATTGGTGAATTAGCTCACGAAAAACAGATTGTAATTGATCATGTTGGAGGTTGTATACAGTGTAGAAAAAGCAAAGGTTTTTATGCTATTACAATATAACAATAGGTAAGGTCACTAGAAGAGAGATATTCCTGTAAGTCTTTAGCATTTTTTAGAATTCAGATTCGGATGTATTTTTTCATCGGACCAGTAAAGATGAAAATAATCGAATTTATACGAATCATCATTTGTACACGGTCCTCGAGTACTGAAATAAAGAAATTTGACATCGATTAAGTATCATTTGCTATACCTACAGGGGATGCCATGAAAGGACCCACAACTATCAATGGTATGATGTTCAGCACTCCAGACAGAGACAATGATGAAATAGACCAAACACATTGTGCAGATACAAGAAATGCTGGTTGGTGGTTCAGAAATTGCTGCCAAGGCAACATAAATGGACATTATGAATTGGATGGTGCCTCTGGATATGGTGTGATATATTGGCGTCCATTTTTGTACTTTAGGGCTCTTAAAGCAACATCAATGAAGATTAGAGGAATATGAATTAAGATAAAAAAGTTTATGGAACGTACATAAAATCTTTGAATAAACCTTATTTCTTTGAATCTGTGAAGTTCTGTTCAATTTCGCGAAGCTTAAATAAAATAAAAACATATTTATTAATAAAGACATGTAAGACCCGAAGCCAATAAGGGACGGGATCAAAAGTTCAATGTAGGATAAAAAAGTTAATTCACATAGATTTTTCACTGACCCCCCAACGCCCCCTCTTAACTTGGTTTGGGAAAAATTGATCGACCAATATGGGCATATGCTTTGAGAGTATATTTTTTGTATCATGGGTCCTGTTTTTCATCAACAATGTATGTATGATGGCTTTTATTTGCTTTAAAAGTCCAAACATATGTCAGGTCCGAACTTGAATCGGTATTTTTCAATTCGAAAATCGATGTCGAATAACAAAACTTGCAGCGATTTTTATCCCCTCCCCCACCCCAAACTATTTGAATTAAGTTTTTTATCCTACATTGAACTTTTATCTCGTCCCAAAGTAGGAATACGTGCCTACATGCATAGCAGACTTATTTAAAAAGTAAATAAGGTTTAATTTTAAACCCCAACACTTCAGACACATGCGTTAAATTTATTCCAACCTAATAAGTATCTAAAAAAAATGCATATTACTTTGATATTGGCATTTGATTATAAATCATACAAAATTAGTATTATATTTGCAGTTGCGTATAGTATCGTTCGATACAATTCTCTGTAAAACAGATAAAATATTGCTTGTACGGGGAAAAAATGTGCGGACTACAGTTGACTCTCGTTATCTCAAAGTGGAAGGGACCAACAAAAATAGTTTGAGATAACAGGAGTTTGTGATATCAGGAGGAAATATAGTGCAAAGGACCAAAACATTACTTTTATTTATTTGTTCGAAATTTTTATTAAAAGAGTTGAATAATCTTGGAAAATATTTAAAACTAGCTGAGAGACTGTGCATTTGATGAAATTAAAACTACATGATGTTTTTGTAGTATCATACTCCTTATTATATCTATTGTTTTTTTTTGTTTTGTTTTTAAAAAAAAAATTAAGTACACTTATGTGTGTATACAGTATTTGCTAATATCATCTATTATATTGATGCAAATAATAATGTGTTTATGATATTAACGTGATAATCCTATAAGCTGTATTTGCTTTTGGTAATAAAGTATTATTATCAGGAATTTTGAGATAAAAGAGTTTGAGATAACGAGAGTCAACTATACATGCAAATCGTCATGGAAAATCGCAATCACGGTGTATTTAGTACCAAAAATTGTTGGTTTTAACATTGGTAATATTTAATAAATTATAAAAAATTTAAAAAAATCTAGAAAATCTTTATAAAAATGAAGTTAAAGGTGCACAAGTAAGATCCCGAGTGAAATGGTTAGAAGAAGGGGTAAAAAACACAAAATTCTTTTTAGGTTTAGAAAAATCAAGACAAACAAAAAAAAATATTTCGGCATTGAAAGATAAGCAAGACAAAATTATAACAGAGCCATCAGAAATTTTAAATTTAGAAAAATGTTACTATGAAAATTTATATAAAAGTGCAAATCCAGATGTTAACAATATTAAGCAATATGTTAAAGAAACAAAAATAGATCATAAATTAACTGATGACGAGAAAAGGTCTCTAGGCGGCAACATCACAATAGAAGAATGCACAGAAGCCATTTTTAATATGAAGCTAAACAAATCACCAGGTATAGATGGTCTAAGTGTTGAATTCTATCGCGCATTCTGGGACAATATAAAAGAACTAGCTGTAGAAGTTTTCAATAAGTGTTATGAGAAAGAAGAATTAACAACATTACAAAAAATAAGAATAGTATCTTTATTGTACAAAAAAAATGACCCACTATCCCTAGATAATTATAGACCTATAACTTTACTAAATGTAGACACCAAATTAATAGCCTATACTTTAGCCCAACGGTTAAAACCTGTTTTATCGAAAATAATAAATAGTGATCAGAATGGATATGTAAAAAATAGGTACATTGGTTTCAATATCCGACAAATTCAAGATATCATAGATTACTCTGAAACTTTTAATATAGATGGTGCTTTATTATTTATAGATTTTTCAAAAGCTTTTGATTCTTTAGAATGGTCATTTATGTATGAAGCTCTTTCAAAATTTGGTCTCCCGCATTCGTTTATTAAATGGGTTAAAACCCTATATAATGGTGTCAAAGGTTGTATGCTCAATAATGGGTGGATTTCTGAAACCTATAGCATTTTTCGTGGTATTAGACAAGGGTGTCCCTTGAGTTCGATTATTTTTGTTATAGCTGTAGAGATTCTGGCATGTAGAATAAGACAAGATACAGGTATTAAAGGATTTCAAATCAAACTTGATTCTAAAACACATAGTCTTAAAATCTCACAACTTGCAGACGATACAACACTTTTTCTTAAATCAAAACAAGAAATAAGCCTGGCATTAAATTTAATTGAAGAATTTGGAACTCTTTCTGGTCTAAAACTTAATAAATCAAAAACTGAAGGAATATGGCTAGGTAAATTAAAACATTCTAAAGATAAATATGAAAACATTAGTTGAAATAAAAGCCCCATTAAAAGTTTAGGTGTATATTTTGGAACTAATAAAGTTGAATGCAATAAATTAAACACAGAAAATATTTTGAGGAAGTCAGAAAAAGCAATCTCAAATTGGAAGAAAAGAAAACTTACAATGATTGGACGAATAACAGTAATAAAAACATTAATTATACCAAACATAACCTTTTTAGCATCAGTAACCAATTTATCAAGAGACTTTCTAACACAATTTAAAAAACTAATATTTAACTATATATGGCAAAACAAAAATGAGAAAATCAAGAGATCTACTCTATGTAACGATTATCAGGAAGGAGGTCTCAAAATGATTGATATAGATATTTATATAACTTCAATTCATATATCTTGGGTTAAAAGGTTAACAACAGAAGAATTTTCAAATTGGAAGGTTATACCTTTATATTACTTTAACAAATTTGGAGCTAATTTCGCTCTATTTAACATGAACCCTGAAAATATATATGACATACCAAATTTAAAAAAATCTATGCCAGAATTTTATTTAGAAATATTAAAAATTTGGTATAAAGTACATAATAGTGCCAAGATAAGCAAGGGGTTAAATTTCAAAAGTGTAAGACAGCAATTTATTTGGGGTAATCAGTCAATTAAATTAAATGGTAAAAGTCTTGTTTTTCCAAACTGGATAGAAAGTGACATTTTTTTTTATTAATGATATCATTGATAAACAAGGTAATATCTCCCAAAAAGTAATCTTAAATAAATTGAAAGAAAAATCAAACTGGATAGCAGAACTTTCTAAACTAAAATCTGCAATCAAAAAGGAATGGAAAATCATGTTAAAATCAAATCAATCAATTTCAACTAAAGTTCAAATAGATAGAAATCTTTACTTAGAAGCAAAAAACAAAGCCAAATCAATTTGCATTAAAAAATTAAAAGCTAAAGATATATATAATTATATCAAAGGTATAGAAAGTGACACACCTATTGGCTTCATAAAATGGAAAAAAATATTTAATTTAAATTCCTCAAATCAAATACATGATATATTAAACTTTACATTTCACCAGTTAAATGATAACAAACTAAAAATGTTTAGGTGGAAATTGATCAATTATATATTACCATGTAAGCAACTGCTTTATCAATGGAAAATAATGAAGGATAATCAATGTCATATATGTCACCAAGTAGACAATTATAATCATTTTTTTAAAGAGTGTGAATTTTTACAAGAATTTTGGATTAAAGTTGGGTTACTACTAGACAAAATAAAAATAGGTACACACATTTTATCAATGCAAAATTTAATACTTGGATACAAAATTCATGACAGTTCATATTTTGATATTAATGTGTTGTTAACAATAGTTTTATTTGCTGTTTACAAAAGTAATTATGCATCAGAGTTAAAACACAAGTACATAGATGTATATAGTGTTTTTAAATTAGAATTCTTAGAATGGTATGAAAATAGTATACTCTTAGAAAGAAAATATAGTAAATTTTTGAAAGAAACATTTAAATATATCTAATTAACCGCAATGTAATTCAATGGGTGAGGTGTGCAAGTTCTCACGCAAGTTTTTGTGTAGGTATATGTGTGTGTCTCTGTTTATGTGAAAGTTAAGACATTATACTCGTAGAGCAATATTAGGTTTCTCATTTATGTTTTATGCATATTATTTCTCTGTTTACACGAAACGATTGGCAATACTTTATACAAAGTATCAACAAAACTCATTCTTTAAAAAAAAAAAAAAAAAAAGAAAAAAAAAAGAATTATAAAGGGCTAACATTTTTAGTTTAAGGATTACCACTGCTCAGTTTCAAAATAACAAGCTTTTTATAACATTTGTAAAAATTGAAAGTGGATTAATAAAAGAACTAAAAGAGCGAAAACAAATTATAGGTCCGTGTGCTTGTTTTCGAGATATAAGCCATTGAAAATTTGGCGTGAAAAATGTGCTCTCTTGAATTTACATAGCTATCATTGACAAGTTTTATTTCTCAGAAACCATTAAATGATAACAAGGATTTTATAAGATTTTTACAAATGGCTTATTATTCTGCATGCAAAAGATTTTTGAAAAGAAAAATGGGTGTTAGAGGGAAAATCATTTATGGCATTCAAATGGATAAAACCAGATGATTCTGAACATCTGACAAAAAATTCAAAAACATGACCAGCGAACATCCTTAATAAAAATGTAACCTTTTTTTTTTTAGCAAAGTAACGCAATTTTGTCTTTTTCATGACTTTATGATTATTTCAATTATTTCACAGTAAATAGACGTCTTTGAATTAATATGAACGTATCGTCTTCCCTAGAACTAACCCGATAAATTTAATTTTAGGAACTGAGCACAACTGATGAATCGTAACTCGACGAACCGTGCACATTTTGTGTATCAAAATTAGAATTTATTCCAGTCAAACCTACTTTCAACGACACCTGTATGTAGCAAATCATTGTCAAAAAGTCCATGCCATATACAAAGCTTGTAAAATTTACCTCTTTAGAAAGGGTACATGCTCGTATATGGCACTATTCCTAGGTTACGTGGGTGCTCGTTATACACAGGTTTGACTTTATTATAAATTAATCGATACCTCTGGAAGTGAACTCCAAGTAGCCGAGTAACTAGTATTTCGACGCTTGCCCGAAATGAATACTTTAAGGTATTGTTTACAAAAATGATAAATTTTGTAAAAATTAAGGAGTATCTCACTCTTTCATGACTCTGTCCTTAGGTTGGTTTTGGTGATTTTGACATCTTTTTATATTTGCTCTTCAACGTTTTTGATTATGTTTCTGGTGACAACATTTCTGGTGACAACATTTTAGAAATGTCGAGGAGTTGTAAATATCGGCAAAAGAATACCGAAGCAACAAAACAGTTGGAAAAGTCCACAAATTCGAAGTCCAAGGAAATTACTTAAACTTCCTTGTCCAATACAATAATGACAAAGTTAGGAGAATAGAACACAACAAACATATGGAAGGAAACATGCATAACTAAAAGAATAAGAAACGTATAAGAAACAAAACTAGAACAAGACGGCACAGAAACTAAACCACTAGCAATGTGAACTCTCAGAAAAACTCGATGAAATATTTTGTGCGCCAAAACTGGTATAACAGATTATATTGTTAGTGTCACCAACGAAACTGACATTATTTGCCCCTTATTCACTCAAAGTACAGACAAAGAGGTCTATGGCAAAAAGCTCTTAATAATAATAGAACGATGTGATGATTATTCTGTCATTATATTGACTCGGGTGTTTACGGAAAGACATACTTCATTATTGACTCCCTTCAAAATGAAATTACAAAGATGGTAAATTTTCTCATAGACAACATATTTGTTGAATTTGGCGGTCTAATTTTTCAACAAATAATCGACATTCCAATGGGAACCAACTGTGCTCCTCTCCTCACCGATCTGTTTCTGTACTCATATGAAGTGGACTTCATTCAAGAAACTAGCCCAATCCTTTAATTCCAGTTTTCGTTATATAGATGACGTGTTGTCGTTAAATAACGACAAATTCCAAGACTTTCTACATCTAATCTATTACAGTGAGCTTGAAATTAAGGATACTACAGATACACCAAAGTCCGCTTCATATTTGGATTTGTTTCTTGAAATAGACCATAAGGGACATTTGAAGACAAAACTTTATAACAAACGTGTTGACTTCAACTTTCCTATTGTTAATTTTCCGTTCTTGAGTAGCAATATACCAGTATCGCCTGCATATGGCGTCTACGTTTCTCAGCTTGTCCGATTTTCAATGCGTGAGTTACACTGACTTTCGACAAAGAAGATTACTGCTGTCACAAAAGCTTCGTAACCAGGGTTTTATCAGGGATAAGTTGATGTCATCACTTAGGAAATTTTACGGTCGTCATCACGAATTGATTGATCATTACAATATTCGAATATCTAAGATGATGTTGGACCTGTTCCCACTGTCGTAACGTTTCATGTGCCTCCGCCGATTTGGGACTTCCACCGGATTGACTTTGTTGAACTTCACGAAAGGTGCCGTATGCGGAGCAGGAACTGCTTACCCTTCCGGAGCACCTGGGTTCACTCCTTGTTTTTATAGGAGTTTGTGTTGTTCATTGTTTTTTAGTTTTCTGTTTTATTTGTTGTGCTTGTGGTTGGTCATTTGACTTCCTGGGTTTATCTGTCCAATGGATTACGTTTTTTATTGCTCCTTAGGTATATTTGTCCTTTTCGTTTCACAACAAAATAAACCCCACTTTTGCCAAAATACAATGTTGTGAATATAATAATAATTTTAGTATTTTTTAAATTTCAATCGGAGACGTTGATAAGATTCATATGCTGAGATAAAATGAACACAATCTGAATAATGACAAGCAGCTATGAGAGCCTGAGCTAGTTTTACTGCTAAAACCAGCACATTCTGACCTTGCTATCTAAATGAATACCGTCCAACCACCACTTGCAGTTCTAGCAAGCGGTCACGTTGTAGTATGCATATTTTGTTATACACAAGAGTATGAGGATAGATAGGATAAGGGGGTTTAGGTATTCACAAAAGCTGTTTGACCCCACCACTTTTCATTATCTGTATACTCACTCTCTGTTTATGTTTATGTTTGTGTTTTTTAATCTTTTATGTTATTTTCGTCCGGGGTTTTGTCTGTTTGGTGGCATTGATTAATTGGTATGTTTCTGTAGACCATTTCCTGTTATCCATCTTTTGGTTTTTTTACTAACTAAATACTAATATGTTATAATTTTTTTTTATAAAAAAGAACAGGAAATCATTACTTTATTGATTGTACTAGGGTGTACTGCAGTAAAACAATATTGAGTTACGACGGGTGAAAATGGAATAACAGTGTTGGAGTGTAAATTAATGGCTAGACTACATTTCCTCAGATGGTTTTGGCTTTACCCGTTTGGTCTTTTCGTTATTTTTGTTTTGCAATTGCTGTTAACGTGTTGAATTATTGTGTTTAATTTTTAACATTTTAGGACCAATGACGAGTCGTAAATCGAAGAAATGTGAATATTGTGCATCAAAATGAGTATAATATATTCTTTTCCAACATGGAAGAATTTTACATATTAATGCTTACACCGACGAAATGAGTCGTCTAGATAAGCTGTGGCAGTTTGTGTCCATCATCCATCAGCCTTATCACGAGGACGAAAGGCAAAAAGTCCATACTTAGTTGCTTCTGGTGTGTATAATGTCACACTGGATATTACATTTAATCCAGTATCTACGGTTTTTTATTTAATACATATGTAATGTAAATGATAAATATCAACGTATAGATGGGTAGTTGTTTAATATCAACAACTGATGTAAATAGACAAAATGCTGATAATGTGTTTTCAGTACCGACTAGGATAAAAACCTTTCATACTAACTTGGGACTTCACATTAGGCCATGCTTATTTAGCATATATTAATGATAAACATTACAGTACACATTTGTCATTGAAGCGAAATTTAATTATTTATCCACCAAAGAATATACATATAATAAAATAAATTGGAATAATAATCTACATAAAAATATATGGTAGAATTTTAGTTTATTGTCTTCAATTTAGAACTAACAGTCAGTGCATTTGGTTTTATCACGGTAATCACAAGCCTGTTTTAACCTCCATGATCTTCATTGTGACGGACTTTAAAGAATTCCATACCTTAAATGGACGCCAGTAAATAACATGCTGTCCAGTTACTCCTTGCTGGACATATTCTCCGTTTACATTCGCTTGACAACAGGCCCTGAACCACCAACCAGCCTTTCTCTTTTGTGCACACGATTCTGTTGTGGACACATGATTTTCTCTGTCGATTGTACTGAACATCATTCCACTTATGCTTTCTGGACTTCTCATGGCATGACCTACCCAAGTATATAATCTACATTATACAACATTCAGTCTTTACACTTCTTGACTTCTCATGGCAAGACCTACCCAAGTATATAATGTACACTATACAACATTCAGTCTTTACACTTCTGGACTTCTCATGGCAAGACCTACCCAAGTATATAATCTACATTATACAACATTCAGTCTTTACACTTCTGGACTTCTCATGGCATGACCTACCCAAGTATATAATCTACATTATACAACATTCAGTCTTTACACTTCTTGACTTCTCATGGCAAGACCTACCCAAGTATATAATGTACACTATACAACATTCAGTCTTTACACTTCTGGACTTCTCATGGCAAGACCTACCCAAGTATATAATATACATTATACAACATTCAGTCTTTACACTTCTGGACTTCTCATGGCATGACCTACCAAGTATATAATCTACATTATACAACATTCAGTCTTTACACTTCTGGACTTCTCATGGCATTACCTACCCAAGTATATAATCTACATTATACAACATTCAGTCTTTACACTTCTGGACTTCTCATGGCATGACCTACCCAAGTATATAATATACATTATACAACATTCAGTCTTTACACTTCTGGACTTCTCATGGCAAGACCTACCCAAGTATATAATGTACACTATACAACATTCAGTCTTTACACTTCTGGACTTCTCATGGCATGACCTACCCAAGTATATAATCTAAATTATACAACATTCAGTCTTTACACTTCTGGACTTCTCATGGCATTACCTACCCAAGTATATAATCTACATTATACAACATTCAGTCTTTACACTTCTGGACTTCTCATGGCAAGACCTACCCAAGTATATAATGTACACTATACAACATTCAGTCTTTACACTTCTGGACTTCTCATGGCAAGACCTACCCAAGTATATAATCTACATTATACAACATTCAGTCTTTACACTTCTTGACTTCTCATGGCATGACCTACCCAAGTATATAATATACATTATACAACATTCAGTCTTTACACTTCTGGACTTCTCATGGCAAGACCTACCCAAGTATATAATGTACACTATACAACATTCAGTCTTTACACTTCTGGACTTCTCATGGCATGACCTACCTAAGTATATAATCTACATTATACAACATTCAGTCTTTACACTTCTGGACTTCTCATGGCATTACCTACCCAAGTATATAATGTACACTATACAACATTCAGTCTTTACACTTCTGGACTTCTCATGGCAAGACCTACCCAAGTATATAATGTACACTATACAACATTCAGTCTTTACACTTCTGGACTTCTCATGGCATGACCTACCTAAGTATATAATCTACATTATACAACATTCAGTCTTTACACTTCTTGACTTCTCATGGCAAGACCTACCCAAGTATATAATGTACACTATACAACATTCAGTCTTTAGACTTCTTGACTTCTCATGGCAAGACCTACCCAAGTATATAATGTACACTATACAACATTCAGTCTTTACAATTCTGGACTTCTCATGGCATGACCTACCCATGTATATTATCTACATTATACAACATTCAGTCTTTACACTTACAATTGTATGAATTATACAGGTTCGTGGTTTGTGACAGAAACGTTTAGAATGTAGCAGGGCAAACACTACACAGCATTTCATTTACATAAAGGGTCGCTGTTTGCGACAGTCACATACGGACTGTAGCGGGGTATACACTATACAGCGTTCCGTCTTTAATTTTCTAATTTACAATTTGATAAAATACTATATAGAGTCGTGGCTTTGAAAAAATATATATAGAACGTGGAGCGGTTAACAATGCGTGTGAGTATTTAACCGTCCGCTAATTCCATGGTTAGTGGCGAAACAAAGCTAATACTAATCAGGGATTATAAGTGGGAGTATCAGGATGACACCCTAATAAGTTGAGAAGTCCTTAAGTTCGGTACCAGAATAAAAAAACTTAAATAGAAATAACAGGAGAGATGATATAGTATTCTAGCACAACTTAGGATGCTGGTTGTTAACTGAAAATTGCCAGAAGTACTTACTGGATGATAAAAGATCACCGATATGCTCTAGATAGATGTATCAGATATGATACTTCATACAGTAACGTCATAAAAATTCAATAAAGATAATGATATATTTAGCTAGCGAAAGTCCATATGCATATCAACACACCAATTCATCTATGAAACCGGACAATAGAGCCATTTTTTCCTTCTTAATACTTATTAGCAAATTTACTCAACACTGAAAAACACCTATTCAAAATTCAACATTATATATGGTTATCAGGCGATACAAATAAAATCCACCTATCAGCTACCTATTTGGTTTGGAGCAGAAATCGATTTTTGGGGATTCATTTCCCGCTGTATTTGTTTCTCTCATAAACATTGATTTTTTCATGCATCCTAAATATTTACCTACTTTTTATCGTAAACGATTGTATACAATGTGTTTTTATGTTCTATACTTAATCATTAAAAAGCTTAAGTGTTCTACCCGCAAAGATTTGTGTACATAGTTGATTCGGGTAAATTTGTATCACATTTTATGATATTGCCAAGAAGGACATTCAGAACCAAAACCATTTTACTGTGAAATAAAAAAAAAATCTTATTGATTCTGAGTGTCCTTTGCGTTGAAAAACTGTCTGAAAGACGATAATTTGTCAATTTTGAGTTAAGAAATGTCCCCAAAAGCAATATTCAGATATGTACATAAATTATTAGCAGATATTTAGAGTACAGACACGAGGCTAATCCCCCAGAGATTTTGAAATGTTTTAAACCACTTTTTTAATGACCCTAGAAGTGCAATAATTGAGGAAAAAATTGCCCAATGTTTATAGTACTGGTGTAGTGTAAAGAGAATTTAGCAGTATGAACTAGTATGCCACTATATAAATTTATATATTGTAATGAGATCATTTGATTGGTCTAGAGCAGCCCACGTGACATGTAACAAATCCGATGATCGTGTTACCCTCTCGGGGATATCTGTCACCCTCTCGATTTCTTTAACACTAATGTTATAAATCAACAGCTGAAATAAAAGAAAATGTGAAACATTTCCATGTGTTATTCATGTTATTTCATTGTTGTTTATTTTTCATAAAATTTGTTCTTGTTGAAATGTTGTTTTTTCTTTTCCTTTCACAAACTACACTAGGGATAGTGGAATAAATCGTTAATTTCCTTGCATTAGTGAAATATGAAGATTTGTTCAACCCGGGAAACATGACTTTACTCGGGTGAACAAATTTTCATATTTCACTAATACAAGGGAAATAAATGTATATTAATATAGTAAATGTATTTTAGTAGTTTTCCCAAAAACGAAAATCCATCTATGCGCAAAGACACGAAAATTAAAAATAAACATGTAACAATTTAGCTATGATAGAAAATAATTAACCTGCAGTTCCGCTATATTCACCAAGGGTAAGTATGTAGTTTGTTTCCTCGGAATCAACAGCAAACTCAGAGTATACAGCAAAGGCAGTGTCTCCATCAAAAGCTTCAAGGTCAAATTTTACGCTGTAGTTCTTGTTAGACGTTATAATATGAATATTTTGGAGTCCTGTGAACAGAAATAATGGTTTATATTCTTTAATTCAGTACCATGTGGCGTTATATTCCCTTTGGTGGAATATTATGTGTTAAGATTGGGATATCTATAATACTAAAATTAAGGGCTCGATTTCTTTAGGCCGTCATCACGTCACAACTGCAATAGACACAATTCCAATCAGAAATTGAATGATTGAGGATGAATTTGTTGTCTGAAAATATCACACGTTTAGGTCAATACGTTTCTTCAAATGCTAAAATTATCGATAAGTTAACACGATCCGAACCAATCCGACATGTTTCCATGTTTTTTTTGGTCATCTCCACTTCCGTTCTAAGGATAATTGTTCAGCTATAAGGTGACGAGAGGCAAGCGGACATAGTACCAATATGCACAGTAATCATACCGCAAATGATACTATCAATAAAGTACTATCATTTCTAAATATTGAGAAAGCAGGTGGTTTTGACATGTTTTACATAAGCAATGAGAAGGTAAGACAATGACATAGAGATTAACGCTGAATATTTGTACACACTATGGACCAATAATGGAACTATAAATAAAGAAAACTTTACTTCACACTTGGATAAAACATAGAATCATAAGTTTTAGTGAGATTTTTTAGAATTTAAACGATTTTTTTTTGTGAATCTGAAACCTGGTTTCCACAAAGTTTAACATTTTATTAAAATTTTGTATCAGTATCAATCAAACACACCTATCCAGTATTCCCATATAACATTGCCAAAACCAAATTTATAATCCTCCCAAGGCCTTTCAAAATCTGTTGTTCCATTTATTCTTCTTTGCAATACCTGGGAAAAAGTAAAAGATCTATAAACAAAAATTAACAATGAAAACATAATGACAAAAAGGTCGATGAAAAGAAACGGCCAAAGAAGAATGAAGAATAAATTATAAATTTGTTGAAAGTTAAAATTAGAAATATTCTATTATTGTCTTACTTTTATACTGTTTGTCAAAGTTTTTGAATATTCCTCCTTTTTCAGTTTTGGTCATACTTACAAAAATTCCATACCCTATAGCCAATTGGACTGCAACTTATATACTGTAAATGATCGAAAATCGAACACAAATCTTGCTTTATAAACGTAGAACTCATTAAAAGGAATCGCATGTTTCAACTGCTATTTCAAACTTACTGTAATGACGATTTAATAGCTTGTAACATGTTTTTCACATATCATTAATTTTTGGAACCATAAATAAAATAATCAAAAATACATTACACTTACCGTCCATCTTCCACTTTCATCATGCATATCACAGTATATGGAAATCTCATGAGACTGCCCTGGGTAAATATTGTACACTCCACTGGGACTCCCAACAGGTAAATCATTGCAGTCTTCTGGATCTACTGAATAAATTATAACATAATGCATTTTAATTTGGGTATGAATTAATTTCACTGGCATTTTGTTGTCACATTTTATCTTTAACGATCGGTTTGTTGTCCCATAAAGAGATTTATAGTCTTTGATGACTTTACCCCACGCATATGGTTAATGAGTATTGCATTCTTAATTTTCTGTTGATTTGTGTAGAATAACTATTTTCTTTAATAATCTACCCTATAGAATGTCTGGTATCCCCATAAACCTATGTATGTATTTTTTTATAACATTGCTTCTAGAAATTTTCATAGGAAGTTAAGCTTGATACAGTGTATGTCAGGCCTATGGCTACATCTGTAGATTTATAATGATAATAACATTTGAAATTTTGTTTTTCCATTCTCTATTCTATAATTCTAAAAATCTCAAATTTTGTACGCAACGATCTCAAGTATAACTTTAAGCTTTGATTGCATCAGTGCTAGATTTTACTTTCGAAAAGAAAATTGCAAACTGTCAAATCCATTGGTCAATAAAGCTTAACATACCAGAGCTCCAGATAAAGATTTGGTCTAAAGTGTATATAACCCTTTTTTAAAAAAAAAAAAATCAATGTTGAAATTGAATTTTTATCAATTTGAATTTACCTCCGAATATAAAGCTCAATGCGTAAGGTATTAAAATTGAATATTCCACTTAGGAGAACTAATTTGAATGCCAAGGTATCCATATTGGTATGTGCCATGTCAAAATATCCCACTTAGAACTCATTTCAATGTCAAAGTACATGTGTATCAACATTGGTATGTGTTATGTCAAAATTCTCCATCAATGATTTGCACATCAAATTCAAATGAAAATTGGTACGTATTTAATGAAAAAATGCAAGTTTCTCTCTCTTAATTTCAGAGAATTCCATTTCCAGAAATCTGCATATTAACACGACTGCTATTTGTTCTTTGCGTTTGTCATGAATTTCAATTTTTTGTCACGAGTGTACTCACCTTATCAGAAGCTTTGATATACAATACACTTACATATATCATGTATATACGGGCTGATGAGTTTATTTTCATTTCCCTTTCGTTGTGCCAAAATTTTTAGAAATAAAATTCGTAAAATGTAACAGGAAAGCTCAACACTGATAAAAAAATCAATCCACGCCACCCAACAGACAGAACACAGGATGTAAAATAACATAAAAGAGCACAAAACACCAACATAAACACATTACAGAGTCGGGATAAAAATACCACGACATCAATAAATACGTCCCGTGCAAAACATAGATAGTGGACAAGTTTATGAACGCTTAACCTTGTACAATATCTCATAAAACGTAGTTCTAAATTTGTAGATTTTTTAAATTATATAAGCAAAACCAGAGCTATCTGGTAAAGTAGAAAATCCAAAAAAAATAACTAATCTGATTCAGGAAGGCGGCATCTAAGAGAACAAAGAAAACCAATATTTTCAGGACATGTTGAAAGTATTGTGCCTGGGACACTATATCCTACCGACATAAATGAGGAAATAAACAAATTTACAGAAAATTTGAGGCGAATAACAAATATCTTATTTAAGAAATAATCTGCTAAATTAGGTCGTTTGTTTTTCATGTTTTTAGTTTTAATATTTAGTCTTTCATATTGATGAGTAAATTGTTTAAACATACTTTTTTGTCCATTGAAATTATTATTCGAATCATTTTAATAAAACTATAAATTTCAAATCTCCTATTTATCCATTGTTAGTTAAATCTTTCAGATATGAAAGTAGAAAACAATAGAACAAGTACCGTCTGTTTTACAACTATTTGAAAGGAAAAGGGGGTTAAGGTCCGTATTTTGAAGAGATATATCATGTTAAGGAGGGGTATTTGCGAAAAATACCAGTCGAGAGAATGTTAAATTTAGCAAGCCGTAAGGCGAGGGAAATTCATTCTCAAGACTGGTATTTTTCTCAAATACCCCTCAAGAACATGCTATATCTGTTTAATTACACCGAATGTTAACGTACAAAACGCATTGATGATCGTGACATTACAAGCGTCCAGTCGGATAGAGTATTTTTTGGCAAATACCACGGCAGAGAGGGTAAAAAAGGCATTTCCTTTTTCATATACCCCGGCGCTGTTTAAAAATGAACGATATTCATTTGATAAAAGTAAATTGGTGAAAAATACATTGGCTATCAACCAATCAAAACCCAGGATTCTTACATAAGGTGTAATTAGTCATAAAATATGGCAAAAAGACCATAATCAAGAAAAATGACATATTTGTAAAAATAACCTTTAAGTATATATCCTTTGCCAAAAATAAAGAAAAGTACCACATTTCTTACTTTATTATATCAATAAACCAGCAATTTCATAAAATCTCTAGTTTTTGCTGGTTTTATGCCATTTTTCACCTGACTTTCCAAAGGAAAATTGCCTGCGCATGCAAGAAACTTTATATTTAACAGGAATATGTATTCGGATAGTATGCATCTCCTATGTGCATGGAAAACCGCTAAAAATCGGCTATTTTCAATATATTTGTTAAATGAAGCAATAAAATAACATCATTTCGACGTTGTTATGTTTCAAGCATCTTATATATTTTACCAAATTCTCAAATGTACATATTTGTAGGCCAAAACAAACGGGCCCTAACACTCCCTACTCCTTTCTATTGCCATGCAAATTAAGAAAAGAGTTTTAAAAATAAGACTAAAAAGAAACATAAGTGACCACTTCAAAAAGTTTGTTGATTTTGGAGTAAACGTAAACGACCAATTTTATAGAAATAAAATATGTCTACTGAAAATTCAGCAGTCAGAAACTAGATTTTATACTTGAATTTTTAACATTTTTTGTACATGTCTTGTGTTTTCTCACAACTTACAAAACAAAATCCTAGAATTTAATTTGTTGCTTAAATTTTATTCTTATAGAAATTTTTATAATATTTCGATTTAATGACCTTAAATTGACTGGGTTATATTAATTTTTATCAAAGGCATGTATTTCACAATGGGAATTGTATGAGTTTCAATATTTTCATCGACATACCTATTACGAATCATGAATTTTCATAGCTATAATTATTTTTTATCAGACTGACAACACTTATTCATTTTTCATATCACAACATTACCATAGGTTTCCATGTTAAGACCGAGGGTAGATAATGTATCTGATATAAAACAAATGTCATGTCATGATCTTTAATATAATTTCCTGATGCAGTTAATAATTTCTCTTATTACATGAATATTTTTTTCTATTTTCTGATTGGATAAGAAATGTCGAAAAGGTCTTGAGTACTCGTGATAGCAAATGAGAAGTATCTTTTAGTGCAAGAATTCCGCTTGTAAGGTTATGGGATTAAAACAGATCCTGACCAGTCAGCGGAATTTAATAGTGACCGATTTGGTCTTAAAATAGAAAGTGAAAATCCATTTTGGGATTCAGGTAATAAAACAGTTACTGGCTATATACACTTGGTTGAACGTGTAAATCGCACAAAAAAAATTGTGCAACGTGCGAATCGTGTGATTTGAATCGTGTAATGTGCATGAAATTTCATTGGTCGAGACAGATATTAAAACATGTGAATTCAAATCAGAGCAAATCTACCATTGTTTGTGGTTGTTCATTTGTCTGCCCGGGTTTTGTCTGTCTAATGGATTGTGTTTTTTGAATTGCTCCTTAGGTATGTTTGTCCTCTTTCGAACTCGAATTAAAATATTGTTGGAACGAACTTTCAATGGATTCAATTATTTGAAAATGTTAATATTACTAATCCCGCACAAATTATAGTTTTCTTCTGTTACTAATGTAAGTAAAGTCAAGAAATACCAAAGGGATATTCGAAGGAGATAAAAATCGTTACAACTGACAAACTCTGGAGAACAACGAAGACAAGACCAAAACAATACATGCACTACAATTAAAAACTAAAAACGTATGAACAACATGGACCCCACCAAAAAACCGGAGGTAGACTCAGGTGCTCCGGAAGAGTAAGCAGTCTCTGCTTCCTGCAGGACACCCGCCTTGCTGCTCATGAGGAAGGGATAATATCAATGGAACAGGTCCATTTTCATTTGGGAAACGTTTTTTTCATACCTGTCAACCAAGTCATGATGACGCCCATAAAACTTTAATAAGGATGACTTCAGCTTAGGAGTAACGTACCCCTGTCTGAGCAACTTTTCTGTCAGGAGCCGGGCTCTGTCCAGGAAGTCAATGTATATATCACAAGCTCTGGAATATGAGTTGTGAAATATATACTCCATACGCCGGCGCTTCTGGAATATTGCCGCTCAAAAATGGAAAGTTGACGATTGGAAAGTCAAAGTCATCCCGTTTGTCGTAAAGTTTTGTATTTAACCTTCCTCTGGTGTCAATTTCGAGGTGAAGGTCAAGATAAGATGCAGACTTGGCAGTGTCTGTGGTATCTTTAATTTGGAGCTCATTGGGATAGATAAGATGTAAGAAATTCCCAAAACGTGAATTGTTGAGTGATAAAACATCATCTATGTAGCGGAAGCTGAAATTAAAGGTACGGGCTAACTTCTTTTGTTTTTCCTTAAGAAGCCCGTCAAGGAAGTCTGCCTCATATGAGCAAAGGAACAAGTCGGCCAGGAGTGGCGCACAATTAGTACCCGTAGGAATGCCAATTGTCTGTTGGAAAACACGTCCACCAAATTGAACAAATATGTTGTCGATCAAAAATTCAATCATCAGGACAATTTCGTCCTCTGTATATTTTTTGTTAGATTCAGAGTGGTTTTTAACAAAGTATGATGTAAATTATTCAATTTATTTGGTTTGAAAAGAATAAATTAAATAAATCATTTCCTAAATTAAATGATCGTATAACTTGCATACAAAATTTGCAAACTAAATTGATTTGAACTTTAACTTATTTGTAAAAAAATATTTTGAATTATTCTTAAAATCTTAATAATTTTTTGCCAAATATCATTTATTAATTTACATTTTCATAGTACGTCTTTTACATATTAAGCGATTGTTTGTTTATTATGTTATCAAAAAAGTTTTATTTCCCGGACGACTGCTGGACTAAAACAACATCTAATTAGACAAGAGATTAAGAGGTCCATTAAAGGGAAAATGTCTATTGACCTGTAAATTTACCTGATTTGAGCTTTTGGTTGTTGAAAGGAATACATAAGAAATCTTACATAGTTAAATGTTTTTCTTAAGGCAAGTGTACATGTATTTACTGAAAAATGAAATAGATTTCTAAAAGAGGACAAATCTCGAGCACTGCTGATGAGTTGTCAGTGAAAGAAATGGTCATACAGTGCATCAAATTTATTCGGTATTTTGTGATACATTTTATTATATACCTAAGGACCGATCCAAAACAACGTAATCCATTATACAGACAAACCCGGGAAGACAAATAAACAACCACAAGCACAATTTATTGAAAAAATAAATATTATATACAAATTTATACATTTAGAATTACATTTTCAATATCTTTTTTGTACAAATATTTTACATAGAGAATATTTAATATTTTTATTCGCTTATCGTTTAATTATAATTTAAATGATTGAATGATAAAACATTTAATATTTTATATCATATATTATATCATTAATAACTTAATAAAATATTTTTACAATATAACTTATAATTAATTATTAAACATTGTATATCTGAGGTAGATGTACAGGTAAATAGTTTTTGTCCGTTCAGAGGACCACTTAATTCCTTGTATAATTAGATGTTGTTTTAACCCACTAGTCATTTGTGGAACACACCCACATGGCATAATTTTTTTGTTTGAAAGAAGCTCTAAAATATTTATGTAATGATTATTTTACTGTCAACGTCATTTTTTAAATATCAATTTTAGTTAATATGCCCTTGCTAAATAGGTAATAACATGAAAAGTTTTGTTGCGTTTTGATAAATTCAAAATTTAATTTGACAGTTCTGTTATAAAGTTTAACAGATTTCTCATTAAAAAAATAGTATATGCAAATAAGTATTTTGTATTTATTAAAAGCTTTAATGTGGAACGTTAAAACCCGGCTTCCTTTTATCGAACTTATTTATTTAAAATCAAATGGAATTTTAAATATTTCACTGCTATTCATATCCGACATAAAATTGATTAATTCGTTTCGTTATATTCCGTTCGTATCCGTTACAAACAAAATTTTTAGAATCGTGTATCGCATAGTGTGGTTTGCGTGTAGCGTGCATAGTGTGGTTTGCGTGTATCGTGCGAATCGTGTGCGTGTAACTTGTGAATAGTGCGAGTGTGGTTTAATGCGTTACACGAAAAGTGAAACTACAGTTTTCTGATTCATGTTATAAAACAATTACTGACTATGTAATAGGTTGCTATCAGGATTGATCAACTCTCGTCTAAAGGCTCGGTAAATATTACATTTTTTTCGGGTTGAAAAATCCTGATAGCGACCTATTACAGTAATTGTATAATATTACGCCGCAAAGCAAATCCTCGGTTATTTTTTTTTATATCAGGCCGCAAAGCAAATCCTCGATGATATGATATTATATGATAAAAGCTAATTATCACTAGTAATATTATTATTTATGGGTGGGTGAAGGCTATTAGGTCAATGATACAAGGGTCTATGAGCACTAAAGCTATATCCATCTTTAAAGACCCTAAGGTTGTTGAAAACTTGACTCGCCTCCATGACAAATAAGTAGTTGTCCCAGCTGACAAGGCCCCCAATAACATCGTTTTTGTTTGTAAGAACTATTATTTTGAGTGTCTTAGAAACGAATTGGGAATAGATAACACTGCGGGTAACCCAACTTATACACCGACCACACTCACTAAGCAGGAAGTCCTTGATAACCACAAGACCGTTCTTCATTCCTTTGGCATTTCTACAAAGGATGAAGAAATGGACCTTCCTGCTCTTTATTGGATTCCTAAACTACATAAGAATCCGTTTAAACAAAGGTACATTGCTGGGTCAGCTAATTGCTCTACAAAACCTCTTTCAAAGATTTTAACATCCATATTGACATGTGTTAAAGAGGGCCTTCAGAATTACTGTGAAACATCATATTCCACCAGTGGCGTCAATCAGATGTGGATTCTTAAAAACTCCAAAAATTTACTTCAATATCTAAAATCAAAATCTTTGGCTACATGCAACAGCATAAAAACTTTCGACTTCTCTACACTCTACACTACCATACCACATTCTCAATTAAAAGATCGCTTAAAGCAACTAGTTCATCAATGTTTTTTCAAGAAAAATGGGACAAGCAGGTATAAATTCCTTGTTCTAGGTAGAGAAAAGTCTTATTTCGTGAAGAACCACTCTGATTCTGACAAAAAGTATTCTGAAGATGAAATTACAAACATGTTAGATTTTCTCATAGACAACATATTCGTTGAATTTGGCGGTCTAATTTTTCAACAAACAATCGGCATTCCAATGGGAACCAACTGTGCTCCTCTCCTCGCCGATCTGTTTCTGTACTCATATGAAGCGGACTTCATTCAAGGGTTACTACATGAAAACAAAAAGAAACTAGCCCAATCCTTTAATTTCACTTTTCGTTATATAGATGATGTGTTGTCGTTAAATAACGACAAATTCCAAGACTTTCTACATCTTATCTACCCCAGTGAGCTTGAAATTAAGGATACTACAGATACACCAAAGTCCGCTTCATATTTGGATTTATTTCTTGAAATAGACTATGAAGGACGTTTGAAGACAAAACTTTATGACAAACGTGATGACTTCAACTTTCCTATTGTTAATTTTCCCTTCTTGAGTAGCAATATACCAGCATCGCCTGCATATGGCGTCTACGTTTCTCAGCTTATCCGATTTTCAAGGGCATGCGTGAGTTACCCTGACTTTCGACAAAGAGGATTACTGCTGTCACAAAAGCTTCTTAACCAGGGTTTTATCAGGGATAAGTTGATGTCATCACTTAAGAAATTTTACGGTCGTCATCATGAATTGATTGACCATTACAGTGTTCCAATATCTAAGATGATGTTGGACCTGTTCCCACTGTCGTAACCTTTCATGTGACCCCTACGATTTGTGACTTCCACCGGATTGACCTTGTTGAACTTCACGACGGGTGCCGTATACGGAGCAGGAACTGCTTACCCTTCCGGAGCACCTGGGTTCACTCCTGGTTTTTATAGGAGTTCGTGTTGTTCATTGTTTTTAGTTTTCTGTGTTTATTTGTTGTGCTTGTGGTTGTTCGTTTGTCTTCCCGGGTTTGTCTGTCCAATGGATTACGTTTTTTTGATTGCTCCTTAGGTATATTTGTCCTTTTTATGACCAAGATACCTAGACACTGGTCACTATATATCATCAAAAGGGTTTGCTTTTTGATTTACTTTGCTCGGAAATTCTTATAAAGTATTAAGCCTGAGATTACCTTTCCTTAATAACAAAGTGTTTTGAGACGGTCCTATTCCTGATTGGCTGGAGAATAATCTGCATGTTCTTATTTGTTGTTCATACGTAGATCCTCGGCAGTTTTCCATTCTTAAACAATGCGTAGCACATTGATACACAGAGTGTGCTCGAACAGTATCAACAATTACTGGCTTTACAAAAAGTTTGTTTTGATAAACAAAAAATCTTTGAGATTGTACCTTCGATACAGAGTAGCAATGCGATGATATATCAAGGAATGCACATACGGTAACTTGTAAAATAAAACACTTGAGTAGCATGGTAGTCCAATTATTTTTTGCAGTTTCACGTATGAAATACTGTTGAATATCATTAAATTATGAAAAGAGTTATAAAGTTATCCTTTGACTCAGGTTCTCCAGTTACAGTTGTCGGTTGGTCACAGAAACGTTTTAGTCATAACGTACTTTAAGATTATACTAGAATAGACCACAAAACTTGCATCGTTTTTTATTCTAGTCACCTGATATATATTTCAACATCAGCAATATTATTATTTATGAAAATATCCGTATGCTACATAATCAAATTCCTTTGACGATTCAAAGAATTAAAAAAATGCCTTGAAAACCTGAACAACAGTATTTTCAGATTGAATCTTAAAGCAGAGATTTCCCTTGCTCATTTAACTGGTTAAAGGGTACATAGACAATAAACAGTGCATTGACTTGACATAAAATAGATATACGAATGAAGCTTAGAATCGGATGAAAATGCAAGGGTTTCGAGAGCATTTTACCAGATTCGTGCCGAATTCGTATATAGAATTTTATTGTCTTTATACGGCAATCTTTGGTGACATGAGTCGATATATCAATGTCAAAATTATTTAAATCGTTTAATGCCCTCAGTAGGCCCCAATTGATTTGGCGGGAGAAAACTCACCTTTTCAGAGATCGATGAGCAAGTATACCATGATTGATAGTCGCAAAACATTAGTTAAAATAAAGCAAAGATTGTGTGCAAATATATTTTAGACATTAATTCATCATTATATCTTTAACTGTTTGATCTTGAGCACTGCTGATGAGTTGTCAGTCAACGAAATGGCCATACAGTGCATCAAATTTATTGAGGTATTTTCAGATACATTCATTTTTTTTCAACAATGAAAAATAAGAAACAAGAGAATAAGTATTGGAATTTTGTTCTGAAGATTTAAGACAGTAATTTTGTTCATTTCACTCCCGTCAATTGGGTCAAGTAGGTGTGGCCTAAATGTTATATACTGCCAGTGACCGTATATCACTTGTAATATATACTGTCAACACATTTTTACTGCTCAAATAGAACGATTGCAGTATAAAAATCGATTACCTTCCTTTACATTGATCCAAATACCTTAACAGTTATGTAATTTCAGTTGGCTGTAATGATTATCGGCAAAAGAATACCGAAGCGACAAAACAGTGAGAAAGGTAAAAAAAACAAAGTCAATAGAATGGAACACAGCAAACAAAACACAACAAGACTACATGTAAAGTCAAGAAATACCAAAGGGATATTCGAAGGAGTGGAAAATCGAGACCACCGACAAACTCTGGAGAACAAAGAAGACAATACAAAAACAATACATGCACTACAATTAAAAACTAAAAACATATGAACAACATGAACCCCACCAAAAAACCGGGGGTAGACTCAGATGCTCCGGAAGATTAAGCAGTCTCTGCTTCCTGTAGGACACCCGCAATGCTGCCCATGTCAAATCCGGTAGGAGGAAGGGAGAACATCAATGGTACAGGTCCATTTTCATTTGGGAAACGGTTTTTCATACCTGTCAACCGTGTCATGATGGCGTCCATAAAACTTTAATTAGAGGTAGGGGCTGTCGGTACGACAGCTATACCCGCACCCCACAATTATATCTAAACATACATTCTTAACATTTTCAGTTTCCATTGCATTACAGTTTGCATCTGTAACAAAAAACCTTTGCAGAGATATATCACAACCCACTTTTACTGTAATCTTACTTTTGGCCCCCTTTCCCTTTTTGGCCCTTTAAATCCTCAAAATGCAAAATAAAAGCATGCTTAGCATTACAGCTTGCATCTGTAACAAATAAACTTTTCACAAATATATGACAACCCACTTTTATTATAATTTAGTTATTTGGACCCTTTTAGGGACCTATAGCCCCTTAAACTGAAATTCACAATTTTCTTCAATTTTTTTTTCTTTAGATAAAATTTTAGGAATTATGGTCTTCTTCTGTTTTGGCCCTTTTTGGTCCCTCCCACCCCCCTTTAAAAAATTTAGAATTCCAAAACCTTATTGCGCATCTATAGTTCGTTAGCAACAATATGGCAACAGTAAAAATGATTTAAATTGAAAAATGAAATGGGAGTTCGCGTGATAAGGCTCTTTGTCTATTTTGGCCTTTTTTGGCCCCTCCCAGGCCCCATTTTGGAAATTGAAAATTCCAAAACCCTTTTCGCATCTGCAGTTAGAATCAACAATATGACTTAGTTATTTTAGTAAAAAAAAAAGGACAAATATACCTAAGGAGCAATCAAAAAACGTAATCCATTGGACAGACAAACCCGGGAAGGCAAACGAACAACCACAAGCACAACAAATAAACATAGAAAACTAAAAACAATGAACAACACGAACTCCTATAAAAACCAGGAGTGAACCCAGGTGCTCCGGAAGGGTAAGCAGTTCCTGCTCCGTATACGGCACCCGTCGTGAAGTTCAACAAAGTCAATCCGGTGGAAGTCACAAATCGTAGGAGGCACATGAAAGGTTACGACAGTGGGAACAGGTCCAACATCATTTTAGATATTGGAACACTGTAATGGTCAATCAATTCATGATGACGACCGTAAAATTTCTTAAGTGATGACATCAACTTATCCCTGATAAAACCCTGGTTAAGAAGCTTTTGTGACAGTAGTAATCCTCTTTGTCGAAAGTCAGGGTAACTCACGCATGCCCTTGAAAATCGGATAAGCTGAGAAACGTAGACGACATATGCAGGCGATGCTGGTATATTGCTACTTAAGAAGGGAAAATTAACAATAGGAAAGTTGAAGTCATCACGTTTGTCATAAAGTTTTGTCTTCAAACGTCCCTCATAGTCTATTTCAAGAAAAAAATCCAAATATGAAGCGGACTTTGGTGTATCTGTAGTATCCTTAATTTCAAGCTCACTGGGGTAGATAAGATGTAGAAAGTCTTGGAATTTGTCGTTATTTAACGACAACACATCATCTATATAACGAAAAGTGAAATTAAAGGATTGGGCTAGTTTCTTTTTGTTTTCATGTAGTAACCCTTGAATGAAGTCCGCTTCATATGAGTACAGAAACAGATCGGCGAGGAGAGGAGCACAGTTGGTTCCCATTGGAATGCCGATTGTTTGTTGAAAAATTATAACGCCAAATTCAACGAATATGCTGTCTATGAGAAAATCTAACATGTTTGTAATTTCATCTTCAGAATACTTTTTGTCAGAATCAAGTTGGTTCTTCACGAAATAAGACTTTTCTCTACCTAGAACAAGGAATTTATACCTGCTTGTCCCATTTTTCTTGAAAAAACATTGATGAACTAGTTGCTTTAAGCGGTCTTTTAATTGAGAATGTGGTATGGTAGTGTAGAGTGTAGAGAAGTCGAAAGTTTTTATGCTGTTGCATGTAGCCAAAGATTTTGATTTTAGATATTGAAGTAAATTTTTGGAGTTTTTAAGAATCCACATCTGATTGACGCCACTGGTGGAATATGATGTTTCACAGTAATTCTGAAGGCCCTCTTTAACACATGTCAATATGGATGTTAAAATCTTTGAAAGAGGTTTTGTAGAGCAATTAGTAATTATGCTTTTTTCTGTTTCGGCCTTGTTTGGTCCCTCCCACCCCCCTTTTAAAAAATTTGGAATTCCAAACCTTATTGCGCATTTACAGTTGGTAAGCAACAATATGGCAACCATAAAAATGGTTTAAATTAAAAAATGAAAGAGGAGTTCACGTCACAAGGCTCTTTGTATAGTTTCGTTCTTTTTGGTCCCTCTCAGGCCTTTTTTTTAAAATGTGGAATTCCAAAACCTTATTGAGCTTCTACAGTTAGTAAGCAACAATATTTCACAAAAAATGGTAAAAATTCAAAAGTGAAGGAGGAGTTTGCGTCACAAGAAAGTGTGCCTGCCGGGCAGACGGACAGAAGGACGGACGGACGACAGCAACGACAATATACCCGAAATTTCATTCGAAAGTGCGGGTATAATAAGGGTGATTCCAACATAGGAGCAACATACCCCTGTCTGAGCAACTTTTCTGTTAGGAGCCGGGCTCTGTCCGAGAAGTCAATGTATATGTTACAAGCTCTGGAATAACATATGAAATATATACTCTATACGCCGGCGCTTCTAAATAAAAGAACAAGAGGATCACAAGAGCCCGAATCGATCACCTGTTATATTTTGTGTAATTATTTTTGCTATTTAATGTTTACCGTCGCAATTTTCTTCTTAACATTGACCTGTACAGCTAAAATATAGAATCCTGAACCCAAATATATCTGGTTGCTAGGACATTTCCATAGGTTGTTATGGATTTTTTCAATGACCTGGACCCTTGAGTCTCCATATGGACTTGTACAGCTATATTATAGAGTACTGAATCTAAATATATATGGTTGCTAGGGACTTTTTTATCTATTGCTAGGGACTTTTCCAATGACCTTGATTCTTGACCTTTCGTTTTGACTTGTACAGGTAAATATATAAGGTCCTTAACCCACATATATGGTTGCAACGGACTTTTTCATCCGTTGCTATGGACCTTTTCAATGACCTTGACCTTTGAACCTCCATTTTACTTGTACAGCTACCATTTAATTTATTTCATGTTATGCTCTAAACATATCTGACAATATGTCAGACCATTATTTTCTGATTGTAAACAATCTTTCAAGGGTAAAAACTCCTATAAGGGGTCAATTGAAGATTTTAGTCATGTTGAATTATTTGTAGATCTTACTTTGCTGAGCAATTTTGCTTTTACAGTTTGTCTTTATCTATAAAAATATTCAAGTTGATAACCTAAACCTGCAAAATTTCATTAAAATTAACAATTAAGGGGCAATAACACAAAAATGGATTGACTGATTCGTCCAAAAATTTCATGGGGCAGGTAGATCTTGACCTGATGAACATTTTTACCCCGTCAGTTTTGCTCTAAATGCTTTAGGTTTTGAGATATAAGCCAAAACTGAAGTTTACCTCCTATGTTTTATTTTTAGCCATGGCGGCAATGTTTCTTGACGGACAAGAAAATAAAACAAACTTTATTCTAGATACCCTAAGGATCATTCAGACTAAGTATGGCTGTAATTGGTTCAGTGTTTTCAGAGAAGATTTTTAAAAGTTCACAAAGATGACGAAAAAAATGTGGAAAATTGTCTTTACAGGGCAAAAACTCCTATAAGGGGTTAATTGACGATTTTGGTCATATCGACTTATTTGTAGATCTTACTTTCCTGAACATTTTTGCTGTTTACAGTTTGTCTTTATCTGTAATAATATTCAAGATAACAGCCTAAAACTAAAATTTCCTTAAAATTAACAATTCGGGGGGGGGGGGGGGGGGGGGGCAATAACCCAACATAAAATTTAATAGCAGGTAGATCTTGACCTGATAATCATTTTTACCCCGTCAGTTTTGCTCTAAATGCTAGAGTGTTTGAGATATAAGCCAAAAACTGACGTTTACCCCTATATTCTATTTTTAGCCATGGCGGCCATGTTTCTTGACGGACAAGAAAATAAAACAAATATTTTATTCTAGATACCCTAAGGATCATTCATACTAAGGCAGTTATTGGTTCAGTGGTTTCATCGGAGAAGATCTTAGAAAACGTTTACGAGGGACGGACGACGGATGGACGACGGACGCCAAGTGATGGCAAAAGCTCACATGTACTTTTAGGAGAGGTGAGCTTATTAAAACATATAATAAACCAAACAAGACTAAAACAAGACAGCACAGAAACTAAAGCACTAGAAATGTGAACTCCCTTCAAAAACATGTCTTAAAAGTTACTGTGACAGCAATCTCGCCATGTCGAGGAAGTCGCCGTATAAAACACATGTGCGTCAGTTACTGTGAAATATACAACCATAGGCTGGAAACCTTGGTATGTTACTGCTAAGAAAGGGGAAGTTAATAATCGGAAAATTAAAATCCCCACCTTCGTCATAAAGTTTCGATTTCAACCGCCAATTACCATTTACGTTTAAGTACAATTCTAGCAGTCCTTTGGTAACAGAACGTATTTGAAATAGCATTCACATATTCTGATGTAAGCAGATATGCCTGTAGTTTCGATTACTTATAAAAGATAATTCAAAAGTATAAGTTTGGTTTTTGGTCTTCCAAATGTTTCGCTTTTAATGATGCCGATGAGAGGTAACTCCTTGAAATGCGTCGTATACAGCATAGTATAAATTTACTATATGTAATATTAGTATCGTTGGATTGTTATTTTGAAACTCCTGGGACGATGCCTCTGCATGGTGGATCCTATGTCCCCGAGGGTATTCGCCAACCCACTCGTCAGACTTGTTTGACATGATTATTCATTGATTTGTTACAGAAATTACCAGTATTTAGCAAAATTCAAAAATAATAGAAATACTAAGGGTTCATTCCTTGTATTGCACATGGTAGATCTCCTTAGCTGAGATTTGGCTTCCTATTTCGGTATTTCTGGTTATGAGTACTTCTTGTTTAATATAAGTTTGGTTTTTGGTCTTCCAAATGTTTCGGTTTTAATTCTGCCGATGAGAGGTAACTCCTTGAAATGCGTCGTATAGAACATAGTATAAATTTACTATATGTAATATTAGTATCTTTAGATTGTTATTTCTAAAGAATAGATGAAAATATAAAAAGGGAAAAATAAAAATTACAATGTAATGAAACGGGAGGAGTTATAAGAACCAAAATATGTGATGAATTTGATGATTTTTTTAATTGTAAAATGCAGCGAAAGCACATTTCCTTTCATTTCTATACATTATCATACCTAAGAAACAAGATTAAAACTGCCTCTGTTGTTGTACGTATAAAACGGCACTTTGCAAATGGTAAATCGATCAATTTTATTCTTAGTATCTACGATAAATAACAAATTTGATTGTTTTATTTACGGCTTTATATAATGAAGATTTTAAAAACCCTATATTTACTTCTTTAGAATTATATTTGTTTTGTCATATTTTTCTGCAGTAGACCTAGATTGATGCATAGAATTTGGGTTTTCAAGTAAAAGGCAACTGATTGACGTCAGGGGTATTTTTGCATGTAATATACATGTAATACCTCAATATCACTTTCAGTAGGTCAATATGACAAAAGTTTCTACATTTATTTTACTCGTCGCCCTGTTTCTATTCTTAGAATTTATTGATGCTATATTTCTAAAGAAAGATCGGGACATTTTCCGTTTTAGAAATTATTTCCTAATTATGAAATAAACGAATTGTAAATTATGAATTTTTGACTTTTAAATATAAATTCTGTGATACCAGTTTTGATACACAGGATGTGCTCATTTCTTCAATTTTCGATCCATCAGTTGTGCTCATTGTCTAAAATTTTAAAAACCAAAACATAATCCAAAAAGTTTGAAAATGCCGAAATGACCAAAGGGTAAAGCCAAAATTGATTCGTTTTATATGAACTAGAGGAAATTAACAAGTACAGCTGATAAATACATATACATGTATATTACAGTAATTAGGTACCTTTTACTCGGTCGACACGTTTCATATTTACCTAATCAATTAACACTTCCACGTCCATATAAAAAGTGTAGGCACATTTCAGTTTTGTTAGATAAATTAATAAAATTTAAAGAAGTCATAATAATGTGGACTCGAAATACTTCATCTTTGCTTTAGTCCCATTTCAATTATTAAGCTCATTCTTCAGTACCTTTAAACAGTTTAGACCCTATTTAAGCTTCAATAATAAAAATAATAATGATAATATTTTAAAACAAAGACAAATTAAAACTTCACTCTTGATTAAGCTCTTCGTCTTGATTGACTCTGTATGATCCGATTCTACTGAACTGAACTTTAGGAACTGAAATTCTAGACACGTGTTTAGTTTAAAACACTTCAATATGATATTTGATTTAATTTTTATTTTTAATGAAAAGTAAATTTTTTATGAAATATGATTCAGTTTTGACATAGTTACTATAACGCATTTCAATTATACGGATCATTTACAATTCAAATGACAAAAGAAATAGAAATATGAATAAAAGAAAATAAATTCTAAACTTTTTGGCTCAATAGTTTTCTTCCGTGGTAAAATATGGATATTTTGATTCCAACGTCACAGACGTCGGACGGCTTGTTTGGAAACTTCATAGTACAGTTTTCCACAAGCTTAAACGACGTCATAGTATAACTTGTGTTGTGTAATGGTGTCTTCGTGTCTGAATATCTATGTTGCAGCTTTTCAAAATGTCGTAGAAACTGTCCTATTACAATAGAAATAATTCAGTATGACTTGAAAAAATACTAATTTTACCACGAGTAGGATATTTATGCCGATAATTTACTACTCTATGTCGCTTGTGGCAAAATATTTTTCAAAGAGTTCCAACCAGTGGTAAAATCGGGATATTTTTAAGCCACCATGAATTATTTTTCAATTTAACAATACCCAAAACAGTTTACAAGTTACTGTATTTGGAAGTCAATAAAAAATACATGAATTCAGCATCACCTGTCAATAATGTTTTAATCAAAATGTTACTGTTATCAAATGTAAGTATATGTCAAGGGCGCCGCTAAAAACTTTCAAAATATACGCACTAGGCTTAACAAAGGAGATTTATAGGTATTGTCAACCTGATGCCCCTGCGGATGCAGGACTGATCCCAAATTAGGCTGCATGGTTAAGGTGACGGGGTGCCCCTTGAAGCTCCGAGATTTTAAAGGAACTCTAGGAGGATTTTAATTTGCATGAATAAATAAAAACAAGACCATGAAGACCGAAGTCGGGTCCAGACCTACGTCGCCGACATATTGACTCAAAAGGACAAATATACCTAAGGAGAAATGAAAAAAAACGTAATCCATTGGACAGACAAACCCGGGAAGATAAATGAACCACCATAAGCACAACAAATAAACACAGAAAACTAAAAAAAAACAATGAACAACACGAACTCCTATAAAAACCAGGAGTGAACCCAGCTCTTTTCAAAATAAGAGGTCCAATGTTTGTGCAATCAATGTGCAAACTGAAACTTTGAATAATGAGGAATGAAAACGTTGGAGTTAGTATAGATTAAACAAACTAGCTACATCCTAAGTGTTGTGAGACGGACGGACGGGGTGGAGCGGTTCCTACACCTGCTTTCGCCATTTTCGACGCAGTAAAAATTTAAAAATATATTATTAAGAAAAGAAAAAAGATCGTAGCATTCAAATAGTATGTATACGTCCCGACATTAACAAAGAAGTAGTTCGATTTTTAGCAAAATTAATGTATCCTTTTAATAATTGAAGTTGTAAATTTTCTCTTACAAAAGCAGTTGAGACTAATTATCTGCATGTCACTAATAGTTTTCTTCTTCAGTAAGAGGTAGTAATTTTGTTTTACATTTAAAAAAATAATAAATTTTTGAATTAAAAACATACGCACGTGCGTAGATTGCGTATAGGAAGCGGCGCCCTTGTATGTGTATTATCTATTTTTACACCTCCTACATTTCTTTTCCAATGAATATTAAGTTTTTACCACGTGTTTACATTTGAATTTCAACTAATGAGTTTTTCTGAATGAAACATGGTCCTAGAACTAATACATGGTAGTCATCATGACGTCATACGTTTAAACCTATAACTTGCTACTCAAAAAGCATTAACGCTTCGAGAAATTATAGTCGCAGCAGCCGACAGAAGTAGGGAAGTATTTAATATTTAATTTGACCTGATGACAAAAATATAAAAAATTTAAGAAATTTGAACCACACAATTTGCGGGAATAATTTCATTTCATATATAGACAAACACTAATTTTGATTATTGAGAAGCTTGATTTCTCTTTTCTAATAGTATATGTTTAAAACGTTCAGCTGATTGGGGCAATATATAACCCTGCTGACCTCGTGTAAAGTTCTTATGTCTATACTACCATAAATAAAATAAAATAAAGAAATAATCTTTATTTAAAGAGGATTGCCTCATTAGCCTAAACTAATCTTCCTGATGGTCCTGGAAATATGAAATATACAAACATTAACATGTATACAAACGAAAATTAACATACAATTAAATAATAATTAATTGTATTTACTTAAAACGAATTCATTATAATTGATTAATCCAAATTACATTATGACCCCCCACTCCCACCCCTTATATGATATTACCAAAGCCATCAAATCATAGATATCTAGCTACAGGTGAAGATAGAATTTTGAACAATATTTTCAATTCATATTTATAGGTAATTTTATCTTTAATGGTAATAGGAAAATGAATACATCAATCTTTGAAACAAATCACTATATATATGACAAAGGTTACTAGCAAAGCAATGTTTTTTTCTGTTATGCTTCATCGTACATGTACAGTGAGATGTCAACGCACAGCTAATTCTAACAACCAAGAGCGAGTTGACGTCGACAGGTACATTGTAGCACCTATTGGAGAGGACTTTTTGCCCAATATCCATTACCTTGCATCCCTGTATTTGAGGACAGATTTCCAGTGTTAATCAACACGGAATACATCAGGGAAAGAAAAAATAATGTTATACTTACAACTTGATTTTTGAATAATTTTGTAAATACGAATAAAGAATGGACATTTTACTTTCAATAAGTACATTTTATTATTGTTTTTGTATTTATTCACATTATCTTTTTATTGTACCTTTTTGCATGTTCACATTCTTGCCCCTGCTTATATCTCTATTCTAGTCATTTGAAGTTTCCCGTATTTGGCATTACTAGTATTTATACCTTTAATGTTTACCACAGGTCTCATGTCCATGAAAAGATGATTAAATATATATCAAGTTACCATGAAGACACCACAGATATGGTAGTTTCAACAGAAACTTTTTACACTTCCTTTTTAATTTGTCTCATTCGGGTATTGTCCTCTGGATTATGATTTCGGATTCCCTTTCTGGCATTGTTGGTTCGGTATCGTCTAAGCTTGATTTTCAAGAGTCCCTTGATTGCATAAAATTCGCTATCTTTTAAAGCTTTTATTAGATCAAATTTAGATATAACCCTTAGGTATATTTGTCCTCTTAGACTTCTACATGTCGGAAACTGGCCTTTTTACTAGCCAAATAGAGGATTTCAAATATTGTTTTCGATATTCTGCTAGAAATGCATTATCATCCTGTGGTACCCAGGTCGTTAAGTGTAATAAAAATTTGTATTGCGTTTTGGTTCAAAGTGTTTATGACGTCATGTTCCCCCTAAATTACGCATTCTTAGAAATGTGTCACTTTCATGACTTCGTTATAAAAGATAACAATGTATCGTTGCAGAATAAAAATAATATATTCACATTTTAAACCGCACATTAATAACTGTTTCTAAGGCACGTACAAGTAAACTTTATATTTTCTGACAATGTACTGATAAAGTATGTGACTGTGCGACTATATCCTTATTCTCAGAAGCCAGTTTTCACTTCGTGGATTTTCATGGGGACATATTTCAAAGCGTACCACTTCTTAAATGGACGCCACTTTATTGTCATGAGTTCGCTATGACCTTTCTGGAAATACTTTCTGTTTATATTTGCTTGGCAGCAATCCCTGAACCACCAACCACTATTTCTTTCTTGTGCACATATGACGGTTGGTGACACATCATTTTCTCTGTCGATTGTCCTGAACAACATCCGGCTAATGCTTTCTGTGCTTCTCATTGCATCACCTGACCAAGTACAAAAAACCCAATTTCAGCTTTTAAAATTATTTCATCTTCACATTATGTATTCAGATATACATTAAAAAGTAACACAGAGGTGACCAATTGTTTTAGATTTACATTTATAATTTCTATTACAAACCTTACAGAAACAGTATCATCCTGTAAATTTCCCATTAAATTTTATACAAAATGGACATACACACAGTACTATTAGAATAAAGTCGTGAAAATTTATGATGTACACATCACTATTTATCTATGGGAAAAGAGTAATTTCATGGTGAATCTAGGATATATTCAGAAACATAGTCTTCAGTATGGATAACACAACAAATAACTCAAAATTTTTTTCCGTGATATTCTAGTGAGTATAAATCTTATTCAGGTTGAGTCTGCCACAAACATATGCCATATAATCTAATATTTTCGTTTTACTGATATGGGCACGAAGATCAATACTTCAATTTTTAGAGAAAAAGTTACCGAATGAAAGTCATCAGAATTATGGTACTTTTCGACTGACTGAACTATCTATCTACAAAAAAGTCTCGTGCAATCTATTAAATATATGAATAAATACACAAACATGTCCAAATTTACCTGCAGTTCCGCTATATCCATTAATGGTTATTTTGTACTGAGTATTCTCGGAATCAACAGTAAAGCAGTGTCTCCATAAAAAGCTTCAAGGTCAAATTTTACACTGTAGTTCTTGTTAGACGTTAAAATATGAATATTTTTGTTTCCTGTGAACAACAATTATGGTTTTATTATTTTCGCCAAAATGGTGTCATTTTATTTCCTTTGCTTTGCTATTTCTTGTACTTTGTTTTCGTGAAAGAGGTTTAAGTGTGAATCATTTCTATCTACATGTATGTAAAAAAACAGTTATTTTGTCAGTCAAAATTTAAGCGAAGACCTTTTTGATGTTCTTCATTACTAGTATGTGATGAACTTTAGAGGTACTACCTACCAAACACAGCTGCGTATTTTGTAAATTTGAGCCCACGCTAATTTCTAAAATACTTTTCACTGTATAAATAAGCGTATCTTATTTTGGCATTTTTGAATTTGCTCTTCAACTTTTTGGATTATTGTTCTGGTATTCAACATTTTAGGCCTTGAGGGCAACTGATGAGTGGTAAATCGACGAAATATGCACATTTCGTGCATCAAAATTAGTATAAAAAAATTGATTATATACATGCCTCTTTAAACAAATTGTGTCAGTAGTGCTAAAACCAGGAAATTTGTGAAAAGTTAAACAATATCTTAAAATGTAGAGTAGGCTACAATGCTTAAAAATTACAAAATTTATCTAGGGACAGAGATTTTTTTGTTGAAATCCCTCGTTTATTTTTTTCAAATTAAACGTTTTGTTCAAATAAAGTTTCAGGCTAGTCTTGAAATATTGGTAAAAAAGCAGGTGTGTATGGGATATGACATATGCACATATTTAATTGAAGCAAAATAAATTCTTATGCCCTTAATTTAACAAAGATATTATTATAGTTATTATAAGACGTGTTCAAAAAGACCAATAATATGAACATTTATATGATAGTTGAAAATGTTTAAAAATTTTCATAAATGTACAATCAAAAACTATTGAAAGGACCACAAATTTTTAAACAAATGTTTTTTGTAAGCAAACCTAACCAATATTCCCACATCACATCGCCAAAACCACGTTTATAATCCTCCCACTGCCTAACAAAATCTGTTATTCCATTGATTCGTCTCTGCAATACCTACAAAAGAATGCATAATTGCAAATCACCGAAAAAAGTATATAGGACACAAAACAGATGAGGATGTAGGATATCTATTTTCTTTATATCATTGAAAATTCACTAAAATATACGCAATCTTAAAAACCTAAATATTGACATTCTTCCAAATGACCAACTCATACTCACTAAGATAGTTTATCGGAACTTTTTATATTTCTATCTTGAATATTCTACTTAACAATTAAAACAAATAACAAAAAAGAAAAGAAAACCAACAAAATACAAAATAAAATATCAGAAATACTTTTCATCATTAAGAAATTTTCTTATGTAGATATTATTTGTGGTCTTAGATATATAAACGCAACAGTCTATAAAAAGATGACCAAGCTTATCTTTCTATTTTTCAAATTATCAATAAGTAGCTTTAAAGTTGATGATAAAAGTGGCCGTTAAATTTATAGCCTGCTACATAAACTCATAAAAATGTCTTTCATTTTCCAATTATAAATAAACCATAAAAAAAAACATTAGACTAGCCGTTCATCTTCCACTTTCATCATCCATATCACAATATATGGAGATCTCATGAGACTGTCCTGGGTAAATACTGTTCACACCACTGTGGTTCCCAACAGGCAAATCATTGCAGCCTTTAGGGAACTCTAAAAGACAAAATGCATTGTACATTTCACTTATGTTTTAAAATGCATTTTTATTTTTACGATCGTTGTTCTCAGAATACTCGACGCCATTCTTAATGAATTTAGAAAAAAACACGAAATGACACTGTATATATATAATTAGCACTTATGGCGTTTATATATTTGTTAAACTGCAGATTTGTTCCAGTAGAGTAACGAAAACTTTATATATTATTCTCCATTATTTAGAAACGTGAACATTTGCCGAAAATCAATATTTCAAGGAACAGAGCTAGAATTTTATGAGAATATAATGGAATTTTCGTACACCCTGAAAAATTGTATTGTCTATAGACTTTACAGAGAATAACTCTACGTTTACTGGAGGAATTTATATACTTAAATTTCATTAAGTTCTTTTCTCTTAGTAAGTTGTAAATTATTAAAAAAATATCACCACTGGACGAACTGAAAACAAAATCACAGGTTAAAAAATACAGTTTTTGTCTTGAATATTTGTCCATCCAGTTTTACAAGTTATGTTTGACATACTAATAAAACTGCAAAAAAATGCATAAAGTTACCTTTTCACTGCATTAGAAGTATGTAGTTAATTTTGCAATTTTCTATAAAATATGGCGTTTATTTTTATAAATTTAAAGATAAAGTCTAAACAAAAATAAAAAGCTTTTAAATTCTGGCAGTTGTCTTATGTGGTCTGATAACATTTAAGAAATAATTAACTTGAGGTTAACTTTCCATAATACCGAACTGTTTTGAGACGGTCCTGTTCCTAACGCACTGGAAACCAATTTGCATCTTCTTATTTCTTGTACATACGTAATGCATCGGCATTTTTCAATTCTTGAACAATAACTAGCACATTGAAAGGCGGACTTCACTTGTAGAATCAGTCATTGGGTTTACAAAATGTTTGTTTTTCTCGACTTTAAACCTTTGATAGTGTACCTCCAATGTAGAGACGCAATAAGATGTTAAATGAATCAAAACAAATACAGTAGCTTGTATTGTATTGAAATGCGTCGTATACAGCATAGTATAAATTTACTATATCTAATATTAGTATCTTTGGATTGTTATTTTGAAACTCCTGGAATGATGCCTCTGCTGGTGGACCCTAGGTCCCCGAGGGTATTCGCCAACCCAGTCGTCAGACTTGTCTGACATGATTATTCATTGATTTGTTACAGAAATTACCAGTATTTAGCAAAATTCAAAAATAATAGAAATACTAAGGATTCGTTCCTTGTATTGCACATGGTAGATCTCCTTATCTGAAATTTGGCTTCCTATTTCGGTATTTTTGGTTGAGTACTTCTTGTTTAATATAAGTTTGGTTTTTGGTCTTCCAAATGTTTCGGTTTTAATGCTGCTGATGAGAGGTAACTCCTTGAAATGCGTCGTATACAGCATAGTATAAATTTACTATATCTAATATTAGTATCTTTGGATTGTTATTTTGTTAAGTGAAATATTTGAGTAACATCATATTTTGTTTACCAATGTAGTTTTTACAGTTTTATGAATGAAACACTAAAATCATAAGAAAGTTATATGGTCATCCATCGGTGTTTCTGATTACAGTTACAGTATCATTTCAGATCATAACTTTTCGGTCATCCATATTAAAAGTAAGCGAAATTAAAGCAATCCGTGGATTTATATTCTAGTTCCAGTCACATTATACTGATTTATGCACCATTAAATCTCCAACAGTAGGAACTATATAAAATCATTTATATGTGTATGAGAGAGTTGCACTCTTTTCCGCCTTTGATGGTTTAATGGCTTTAAATTCCCCTAAAAGCAAGACACAAAGACAAAAACAGAATTTACCTTAAACGCATAGGACAAGAAAGCTTTTTGCCTTAAATGCACGGAACAATATACCCAAAAGACAAGAACGTCTTTTACCTTTAATACAAGGGAACAATATATCAAAGATACACGAAAACTATTTATCATGAATCTAATTTTCGATAAATGGACGTTGAAAATTACTGAATTTAAACAAAAACCAATCATATCAAATGAATAGTTTTGTTTTCTACTTTATTCAGCATTTCAATTACCATACATTATTTTCAAAATCTGAACTAAATCAAGATTTGTTCCACTGAATTCTGGGATAAAAATATTATTAATGCTTTAAGTTATAAAAACATTGTGTTTGTTTCGAATAATTGTTTTTATTGAAAGAAAACAATTTTAACCAAAGTAGAAAAGCAATGATTGGATAGTACCATAAATATAAGCAAAATAGCTAAGCGACAGGGAAATGAACAATTCCAAAAGACCAAAATTCAAAGATAGGGCAAATTTTTAGAATGCTAACTTTGTAAACAAATACCAAAACGACTCAACCAAAAGAGTAAAAAAAATCCACAGCAATCATAAACAACTGTGACTTATTTAGGTTCACGAAACAGCGTTTGCATGTCGCAATATAATATGACAAGAACATTTTTAAAACTACAGAGGTAAAAATATTTGAACTGGAAAGTTTTTTGTTCTCATTAAACATAAGTAATTTAGAAGGAAATAGCAACTCGCTATTAACAGTGTAGATTGGGTTTTACAGGTGGTTTAACGTGTAAGGTACAAAACCATACACACACTATTCGCACGTTACACTCACACGATTCGCATGATACACGCAAACAGCATGATGTACGCAACATGTTACACGATTTCCAATAATTTGTTTTTCTAAAAATTGTGTGTGTAAAATACAAACGGAATATTACGAATTAATTAAATATTCTATGCCGGATATGAACAGCAGTGAGATATTTTTAAAATATTGATTTGATTTGATATAAATATGTACGATAAAAGAAAACCGATGTAAAACGGTCGACATTGAACTTTTTTGTCATAAACACAAAATATTTAAGTACTTATGCAATTGTTATTTATCTTATTTTATTTACTGGAAATTTATTAAACCTCAATGACAAAATATATTGTTTTGAAAATCAGTAAACCTTTTCGTGTTATTTTTATCTTATTATCTATAGAATATTAACCAAAAAAAATGATATCATAACAATAAATTTGTCATTAAAACAAACATTAGGCCAACATATTTTAAGTCTTTTTTAAAATAATCAAGTTTCAAGTTTTTATTTCACTCTAGACAGATTACACCGTAACAAGAGGCATACATGTATAATACATACACAATACAATGGCGAACATACAAAGAAACATACAATAAATAAACATATATACATGTAGGTACACAATAAACTTTTTTTTCATTTAAATAACTTATAAATATGTAATAATTTTTCTTATGAAAATAGCCAAATTATTCAAAACTCTAACATTACAAAGTGAAAGCATACCTATCATTTTTTCATAACTTGGATTTGTTGTAAAGTAATTAGGTATATATTTTATTCTTAACTGTTTAATTTCTACATGAGGACAAACAAAAAGATAATGAAATTCATTTCCAATTGATTCATTTTCACACAGATGACACAAACGATTTTCTTTTGGAATTCCATTCCAACGGCCAGTCTCGATTGGAAATTTGACATTTGAACATCTTATTTTACTTATAAATATTTTTTTGTTTTTGCTCAATTTTAACAAATATTTTTCCAGACAAAAATCACTTTTAAATAATGCATAAAATTGCCCTCTAGATGAGTTGTTAATGTCACTATGCCACCTCTGGATAAACTGATCACATAATATTTGTTTTACACATATTTTAACATCAAAACTACTCAGTACACATTGACTGTTCCATACATAGCTCAAACCTGTATCATCTAATACTGACTTTAGATAACTGATCCATTTTGATGTACACATGTCTGTTTGGTGCATATAATACAACAATTGATACATAATACTTGATAATTTTGTTTCATTTGTCAGTATTCTTGACCAAAAATTCAACATTCGTAACTTAATAAAAATTTCTAAAGGGAATCTACCTGTTTCACCGCATGTCATAAAGTTGGTTGTACTCGATCTGACAGACAATATTCTTTTAATAAAATCAAGTTGAACTTTTTCCAAAATATATTTATTTTCAAAACCCCAAATCTCACATGAATATAATAAGATCGGTGTAATTAATGAATCAAATAATTTAAGTTGCAGATCAATAGGTATCGAAATGTTTCTAATTTTTCTGTAAAGAGCAAAAAGAGCTTTTTGTGCTTGTTCAACGAGTTTCTTTTTTGCTAATGTAAATCTGCCATTATAATTAATAAGTACACCAAGATATGAATAAGAATTGACTATTTCTAAATTTGAACCATATAATTCAAAATTAACAGCATTTCTATTTTTCGTTTTCGAGAATATCAATACTTTTGATTTGTCAGTATTAACCTACAATTTCCATTGAGAACAATAATCTTCAAAAACTTTAAGACAAATTTGTAATTCCTCCGCTGACAGTATAGTATCGTCCGCGTAAAGTAATACAAAAATTGATATGAAGACTCTTAAATGGTCCTGGCATTTTTCTGAAACTTTTTGAAGACCTGTAATATTATTGGCACTCAAAAAGTCTTTTAAATCTGAGAGAAAAATAGAGAATAAGAAAGGCGATAAATTTTCGCCTTGTCTTACTCCAAGATCACACGAAAAAAATCCAGATATATCACTCCCTTGCTTAACACAAGACTTAATGCTATTGTACATACTATAAATAACATTAAGAATTTTACCACTAACACCCTTTTGTACCAGTTTTTGCCATAACCCAAGTCTCCATACCGTATCGAATGCCTTTTTGAAATCTATAAAGGCACAGTATAATTTTTTACCAAATGATATATATAGCTCAGTCAAAACATGCAAACAGAAAATGTTATCAAGAGTCGAATAGCCCTTCCTAAAGCCCGCTTGTGCTTCAGGAATAATGTGAAATAAATCAGCATACTTTGACAATTTAAAACAGCAGTAAAAAGTTTGCCCATAGATGATACCAGGGTTATACCTCTATATGAATCTGGATTCAAGGGATCACCCTTATTTTTATAAATAGGTAAAATGATTCCCAAAGTCCAAATTTTAGGGACAACACCGGTATCTAGTATTTTGTTGAAAAGCTTTACATACAAGGGTAAAAATAAATGTATCGTAGACTTAATATACTCATTCACAATCATATCGTATCCGGGAGCTTTCCCGTTTTTCATATCTTTTACAGCTTTCATAATCTCATCTTCCGTAACGTTGACGTTCAGTATTTCATTTATTAAATCATCGTTACAATCTGGAATGTCAAAATCATTATCGGATTCGACATCTTCGGCGGCAATATTAAGATTTTTAAAATAATCATATAATTCATGAATAGATATCTTTGATTGTCTATCGGCTGATCTATTTAGCTTGTTAAGTATTTTCCATAACTCTCTCGGTTCTGATTCGGACGTTGCACGCAAATCGTTTTCAAGCTTAAATTGGTACTCTTGATAACATTTATTCATTTGGAATTTATACGATTTCGCAGCGCTTTGTAATTTTCGGCGATTATCATCGTTTTTCAAGCGATTATATTTTTTCTTCGCTTTGGGAAATGCATTACGTTTTTCATGACATTGATCGTCAAACCATGGTTGATCAGCTTTTCTCTGAGTATTTGAATAAACAGTCCTTGTACCAAACGTATCTATAGCTGAGTCTAGGTACAATTTATTCAAATCTTCTACAAAAGTATCTAAATCGGTCTGAAACGAAATACTATTAACATCAAATTGGTCTATTCGATTAGTTAGTTCATCTACATCTAATAATAAGCTATTTTCGACTTTGTCAACAAACTGGTTTTTCTTGTCACTAATCCAACGGACAGGTTTACTAGTACCCTCTACTGGATTATTGTTATGCAAATCATTTGTTGCCAAAGTAGAAAATTTGACATGTAATCGACAGTGAACGTCAGAGATCAATGGATCAAAATCTACGATTTGAAATTCTGTTATAAAGGGAAATAACTCTGGCGAGACAATAAGATAATCAACAATGCTAATTTCACCACATGTAACTTTACCTATACCTGCATCATCACAAATTCTTCCAATTGCAATAAAAATACTGTTATTTTTGCAAAAATTTAGCCTTTTATAACCATAATTATTACATCGACCTCTAAAATAAAAGCAAAATATTTTAAGTCTTTTTTAAAACAAAAGATATCTTGTGTTGGGTGCATAATAACATGAATAAAGATCACAAACACCTGATCGTGTAAAAAATGTACTGTGAAGCCATAAATTAAAACATAAAAATTGTCAAAAAATAACCTTTTGTTTATCTCGCCAGATTTTAAGATAACTTAAGATATTTTCAACAAACACTCAAGTTAAAAGTTAAAATCTATGTTAATGCTTTTAAAAGTTTTATAGTAGATTTCAAAATATATTAGCTAAATAACTGGCTGCCAGAAAAGTACTTATCATGAACGGGATTTCCAGTTCTAGTTTCTATTGTAATATTATGAATAAATGCAAATATCTCGCTAGTAATCCACAGAAACTTAGTAGTTACTTAAGATATTTTCACAATAAGGGGTACAAATTTGAAATTATGTGTAATTCTGTAAAAATTGCTCTTGAATTAATACATGATAGTCATCGTGACGTCATACGCATTAACCAATGACTTGCTACTCAAAATCCATTAGCGCTTCGAGATATTATAGTCGCAGCAGACCACGGAAATCTGAAAGTACTGGAGAACACGCATACCATAATGTAAAATGGGATGTTTAATTTTCGATAAATAGATTGAGCGTTGGTTTGTGTCATTTAATGTGTATATGCCGTCAAAACCTGGAACGATTTACCTTATAGTTTTAAAAATTGTGCTAATTTAAATTTGTTTAAAACAAACTGTTTTGAACATTTAATAAAAATGTGATCATTTATTGATATACAGTGTATTTATTTATATATGAACATTATTTGATAATTAATTAGACTCCAAACTGTGTTTGGAAAGGCGAAGTATTGTAATCGTATCATGTTTTCCGTCACAAATTTTGTCGCGGTCGTTTGGCAAAATTTATTTACACTTTTGCAGATCGAATCGCACGGCTCTAATCCTCTTTTCGCGAAACCAATTTAAGTGTGCAGACAGAAATAAAATATGTCATTGCCACCAAGAATCTGCTCCTTTCAACCACCCTTGAAAGCAGTAAATTGCATTAAAAGGCAGGTATACATGCAGTTTTCCCTTGTTCATCCTTTTTTATGCTATCTCATTGCAAAATCAATATCCTTATATTTTGGTATTTTCTGTTAAAATCTGTGTAATAAAATAGTTAATAACTACATGCTTGTTCAGTAGAAATACCTATTGTCTCTCGTGCTTGAGAAGTGACATAAGGACAAACTAATAACCTCCGCTTGGTTGGTGCGAGAACGCCCCTTGTAGCGGCATTTTAGCATACCCCTTTTCGACATCTACAGAGGAGTCTTTAACGTGCTTAGGGTCTTGCTCTCCCTTAACGCGGGACATCCAATTTTTGTCCCCATCCGACAGACTAGCATCTTTTACTGAGACCACCCTCGCAAATGGTGTCGATAGGGTGTCGCAAATTTGATCCCTGAAATTTTCATCCCGGACTAGAATCGAACCAGGCAACTTTGGCTTCGTAATTCGATCCGCTAACCCCTACACCAAGGCGCCCCTAGTTTCCCTCTTAAACGATATTACCCAACCATGATCAACACGCCATCAAATCATAGCCATCTGGCAAAGTATGAGGATAGAATAATTTTAAAGAATATTTTCAATTCATATTTATAGGTAATTTTTTCTTTAATGGTAATATGAACATCAATCTTTGACACATACAACTATATATATGTGACAAAGGTTTCGAGTAAAATAATGTTTTTGTCTGACGTCCTTCATCTTAAATGCACAGCGAGACGTCAACGCGGAGTTAATTCTAACAATAAAGAGCGAGTTGACGACGTCGGATATATTGTAGCCACTATTGGAGAGGAAATTTTGTCCAATGTCGACAAAATTTTGGTTAATTTTGTAAATATGAATTATAAATGGATATTTTACTTTCAATAAGTACATTTTATTATTGTCTTTTTATTTATTCATATTTTTATTGTAATTTTAGGCAAGTTCACATTTTTCCCTCCCCCTTTGTCTCTCCATTCAAGTCATTTTAGATTTCCCTTGTTTGTTTGGCATTCGATTACTGGTATTTACTCCTTTAATGTTTACCACACGCGTCTTGTCCATAAAAATATGTTAAAATGGATATCATGTAACCATGAAAAAACCACAGATATTGTAGCTTAAAGAGAAACACTTCTAGAGTCCTTTGATTGCGATTGAAATACAATTCGTTATCTTTTAAATATTTTGTTTGGATGAAATATATGATGATGGGGGTTTAGATATTGTAAATTTTCCATTAAGTACCTTGACAGATGGGGTATTTGAATTTGTCATTAGAGTAAAACATAGTTATGATTCGGGGAGGGAGTTATGGAAAGGTTTCGGAGGTACAAATGTATCTGTAAATTAAAATTGTGAAATTTCTATTCGTCAGAAATATTATATTTAGTATTACTTAAATGAAAATTGGAATATACATAAACAAAAAAAGTACGAAATTATATTTGAAAATGAAATGACGGAAGAAACAAAAGATAAAATATTATAAATTCCACAAATTTAGATTTGATTACTGTTGATATGGCCTGATTGGTACTAAACCTGGATATAGACCTCTGCATTTCTGAAACTGGCCTATATACTAGCCAAATAGAAGATTTCAAATATTGTTTTCGATGTTTATCTTGTGGTAACCTGGTGGATAAGTGTAATAAAAAGTTGTATTGGGTTTTGCGTCAAAGTGTTTATGACCTCATGTCCCCCTAATTTACGCAATCTTAGAAATGTGTCACTTTCATGACTTCGTGATAAAAGATAAGAATTTATTTTTGAAGAATAAAAATAATATACATATATTTTCAAGACATTTTAAACCTAACATTTATACCTGTCTCTAAGGCTCGTACAAATAAACTTTATATATATTTTTTGACAATGTACAGATAAATTATGTGACTGTGCGACTATATCCCTATCCTTCGTGGATTTTCATGGCGACAGATTTCAAAGCATACCAACCCTTAAATGGACTCCAGTATATTGTCATCGTTTTGCTATAACCTGCCTGGAAATACTTCCCATTTATATTTGCGTAACAGCAATTCCTGAACCACCAACCACTATTTTTTAGCTGTGCACATACAACGTGTGGTGCCACATCATTTTCTCTGTCGATTGTACTGAACATCATCCCGCTAATGCTTTCTTTGCTTCTCATAGCATCACCTGACCAAGTATAAAAAGCCCAATTTCAACTTTTAAAATTATTTCATCTTCACATTATGTATTCAGATTTACATAGTTTTCCTAATTCTCTTAAAAAGTAACACAGAGGTGACCAATTGTTTTAGATTTACATTTATAATTTATATTACAAACCTTACATAAACAGTATCATCCTGTAAATTTTCCATTGAATTTGATACAAAATATATATACATTAAAATAAAGTCGTAAAAACGGCTTTATATATTATCATGTTATTAAAAAATGTATAGAATTTATGATGTACACATTCGCATATCATACATGTATTTATCCTTGATGAAATCTAGGTGATATTCAGACAAAAATAGTCTTCTGTATGGATAACACAACATATATCTTAAATTTTTATCTGTGATATTCTAGTGTGTATAAATCTTATCCAGGGTGAGTCTGCCAAAAACGTATGCCATACCCGGGGGGTTACTACCATTAGAAACAGGGTAACGTTTTTCACAAATGTCCTGTCATGATAAGGGTTGCTATTTTTACCCTTGTCAATAACAGGGTTACTTTTTCATAATTTTATCATTGTTGGACGTATAAATCACCTGTCATTCACAGGGTCCGCTACACACTACAAATCACTCTCCGTTTTAACCACCCCCCCCCCCCCATTTATCTAATGTTCTCATTTTACTGATATGTGCACGAAAATGAATACCTCAATGTATAGAGAAAAAATGACTGAATGAATTACGGTACTTTTCGGCTGACTGATCTATCTACAAAAAATGTCTCGTGCAATCTATTAAATATGTGAATAAATAAGTACTCAAAACATGTCCCAATTTACCTGCAGTTCCGCTATATCCATTAATGGTTATTTTATATTGAGTATTCTCGGAATCAACAGCAAACTCACTGTATACAGCAAAGGCAGTGTCTCCATCAAAAGCTTCAAGGTCAAATTTTACACTGTAGTTCTTGTTAGACGTTAAAATATGAATATTTTCGTTTCCTGTGAAAACAATTACGGTTTTATTTTTCTAGTCAAAATGGTGTCATTTTACTTTCTTTGCTCTGCTATTTCTTGTACTTTGTTTTTTTGTGAAAGAGGTGTAAGTGTGAATCATTTTTTTCTACATGTATGTAAAAAACAGTTATTTTGTCAGTCAAAATTTAAGTAAAGGCTTTTTCTGACGTTCTTCATTTTAAGACCTGAAAGACAATGTGAGGTCGATGATAATAAGCCAAAAGCTCATGAGTTACATTAAGAACGGTCTTATCGTCATTTCCATCAAAGATGATGATTGTGATCTTCCCACCCTGTAATGGATACCCAAGTTACATAAGTGTCCATACAAACAACGCTTTATAGCTGGATCTGCCAAGTGTTCCACCAAACCATTGTCTCAACTCCTAACTTCTATTTTAACATCTGTCAAAACGGGCCTCCAAAGTCATTGTGAGACAAGCTATTCAAGAAGTGGTATCAATCAAATGTGGATATTAAAGAACTCCAAAGACTTAAAGGATATTTAACGATCTCGGTCCATTTCAGTCTGTAACATCGTCGGAAACCCAAGACCGGTCGCGCTTACGCTTTGCTTCCACTTACCGACCGTGGGTCAATTCATTCATTTTTTCTCGTTTTCATAAATATTCATGGATCAAATTGACCATTGAAATTACTGCTAAGAATAATGGAATTCTCCACTTTGGAGATTTTAACAATAGTGACGTTCTCAACTTTGGAGATTAAAAAGTTCTTTGGAAAGGAAAACGGTGGCAAAGTACGTAATGCAGTTGATGAATTTTTCACGTGTTATGTAGCGTTTTTTTCACGTGGTCAGTAATGCATTCTCTTTGAAAGTATGAAAACTTGTTTATTTTGTTTGAAAACTATATCGAAAATACACTGGAATGGGGTAGCGGCGATGACACATATCTTGACCAAAAGCTCGTCTTTTAACTATCACTGGATTGGCTGTATTCCCATTATAGAATCGTAAAGAAACCAATCAAAATGGTTCATGATTATTCATGAGAACGAGAACAAATGAATGAATTGACTCACGGTCGGTCAGTGAAAACAAAGCGTAAGCGCGACCGGCCGTGGGTTTCCGACAATGAGTCTGTAACAGCATAAAAACATTTGATTTCTCTACCCTCTATACCACCATTCCTCATTCACAACTGAAGGAGAAGTTGAAAGACCTAATCCATCGATGATGTCAAAATAAAAATGACAACAGCAGATACATATACCTTGTCATTGGTAGAGATAAAATAACAATCCAAAGATACTACTATTAGGGATAGATATAGATAAACCATACTTTATTAAAAATCACGCTAAATCTAACAAAAAATATATAGAGGACGAAATTGTCCTGATGATAGAATTTTTGATCGACAACATATTTGTTCAATTTGGTGGACGTGTTTTCCAACAGACAATTGGCATTCCTATGGGTAATAATTGTGCGCTACTCCTGTCCGACTTGTTCCCTTACTCATATGAGGCAGACTTCCTTGACGGGCTTCTCAAGGAAAAACAGAAGAGGTAAGACCGTACCTTTAATTTCAGCTTTCGCTACATAGATGATGTTTTATCACTCAACAATTCACGTTTTGGGAATTTATTACATCTCATCTATCCCAATGAGCTCGAAATTAAGGATAACACAGACACTGCATCCTATCTTAATCGTCATCTCGAAATGGGCACCAGAGAAAGGTTGAATACACAACTTTAGGACAAACGGGATGACTTTGACTTTCCAATCGTCAACTTCCCATTTTTGAGCGGCAATATTCCAGAAGCGCCGGCGTATGGAGTATATATTTCACAACTCATGCGTTATTCCAAAGTTTGTGACATATACACTGACTTCCTGGACAAAGTCCGGCTCCTGACAGAAAAGTTGCTCATACAGGAATATGTTGCTCTCAAGTTGGAGTCATCCGTATTAAAGTTTTATGGACGTCATCATGACTTGGTTGACAGGTATAAAAAACCGTTTCCCAAATGAAAATGGACCTGTTCCATTGATGTTATCCCTTCCTCATACCGGATTTGAAATTGGCAGCATGGCGGATGTCCTGCATAAAACAGAGACTGCTTACTCTTACGGAGCACCGGAGTCTACCCCCCGGGTTTTTGGTGGGGTCCATATTGTTCATATGTTTTTAGTTTTTAATTGTAGTGCATGTATTGTTTTTGTCTTGTCTTCGTTATTCTCCGCAGTTTGTCATTTGTTTAGATTTTTCCCTCCTTCGAATATCCCTTTGGTATTTCTTTACTTTACTAATTACGACTAAGATGGCGCTTAGTGTAAACTTTAGGGGTACTACCTGCGTGTTTTGTAAATTTGAGCTCCAGCAAATTTCTAAAATACTTCTCACCGTATGAAATAAACGTATCTTTTGGATTGTTGTTCTGGTTTTCAACATTTTAAACCTTCAGCACAACTGATGAGTTTTATATCGACGAAATGTGCACATTTTGTGCATCACAATTGGTATCAAAGAATCCATTAGATACATGTATCTTTAAACACGTTGTGTTACTATTCCAAAAAACGAACATTTTGGAAAAGTGAAACAATATCTTAAAATGTAGAGTAGGTTATAAGGGACAGAGATTTTTGTGTTGAAATCAGTAGTTAATTTTTTCAAAGTTTAAATTTTTGTTTAAGTTTCAGGCTAGTGTTGAAATATTGGTAAACATGCAGGTATGTATGGGATATGACATATGCACATATTTAGGACAGTTGAAAATGTTTAAAAATGATCATAAATGTAAAATCAAAAACTATTGAAAGGATTGTTTTAAAAATGTTTTTGCAAGCAAACCTATCCAATATTCCCACATCACATCGCCAAAACCAAGTTTATAATCCTCCCACGACCTAACAAAATCTGTTGTTCCATTTATTCGTCTCTGCAATACCTACAAAAGAATGCCTAATTGCAAATCACCGAACAAATTATATAGGATACAAAAATGTTCAAAGATAAAGGTTATCTGTTAAAAGCAAAAACTGTATGTCGACAATACATCCAATATATATAATTTTTGGCTTCAACCTGGGCAATTGTTTGCTGCTTATAGGACATAATTTACAAATTGCTTTGAAGAATATGGAATTTTGTATTGTTTCTGACCAGTATGGTGACAATAATTGCTGTAAAGAAAAACTGAATTTTCTATTGGTTCTGAACAGTATGGTCTTCTTTCATGAGGTGAAGCCAACTTTTTTTAAAAGTGTCTTGTGATGTTTTAGGATATTACGGAATAAATCCACAGGTAACTGTTGTGTCAAAGATACTCCTTTCCCTCCATCAATTTTGATATGGGAATGTTTTTTTCTGAAATTCAATTCTACTCTTTTCAGATACCATGAGTCCTCGGATAAAGTATCCTCTGATACATACTCGTATGTACATTTATATGTGGTTTTGAATATTTTGGTATGGGTATTAGATTTTTAATTCATGCTTAAAATATTAAAGTAGAAAATTAACCAGAGTACTCGATGCCATTCTTAATGAAGAGGACATATATTCCTAAGAACAAATAAAAAACACTAAATCCATTAGACAGACAAACCTGAGAAGACAAACCACAAGCAAAACATATACACACTGAAACTGAAAAAGGATGAACAACACGAACTCCTATAAAAACCATTAGTGAACTCAGGTGCTCCGGAAGGGTAAGCAGTTCCTGTTCCGTATATGGCACCCGTGGAAAAGTTCCATAAAGTCAATCCGTTGGAAGTCATAAATATGTAGATGTACATGAAATGTTACGACAGTTGGAACAGGTCCAAGATCATCTTAGATATTGGAACACTGTAACCTTCAATCAATTCGTGATGAAGACCATAAACTTCCTAATTGATGAGATCAACTTATCTTTGATAAAACCCTGGTTAAGTAGCTTCTGTGACAGCAGTATTCCTCTTTGTCTAAAGTCAGGGTAACTCACGCATGCACTTGAATATCGGATAAGCTGAGAAATGTAGACGCCAAATGCAGGCGATGCTAGTATATTGCTACTAAAGAAGTTAAAGTTAATAATAGGAAAACTGAATCATCACGTTTGTAATAAAGTGTTCTCTTAAAATGTCCCTCATTGTCTATTTCGAGAAACAAATCGAAAAAAGAAGCGGACTTCGGTGTATCTGTAGTATCCTTAATTTCAAGTTTACTCGGGTAGATGAAATGTAGAAAATCTCGGAATTCGTCAATATTTAACGACAGCACGTCATCTATATAACGAAAAGTGAAATTGAGGATTGGGCTAGTTTCTTTTTGTTTTCACAGTAATACTGAAGGCCCTCTTTAATACATGTCAATATGAATATGACAATATTTGAAAGAGGATTTGTATAGCAATTAGCTGACCGAGCAATGTACCTTTGTTTAAACGGATTCTTATGTAGTTTAGGAATCCAAAAAGGGCAGGAAAGTCCATTTCTTCAACATTTGTAAAAATACCAAATGAATGAAGAACGGTCTTGTGGTTATCAAGGACTTCCTGTTTAGTGAGTGTGGTCGGTGTATTAGTTGGGTTATTTGCAGTGTTATCTATTCCAAATTCGTTTCTAAGGCGGTCATATTTTTGTTAAACTGCAAATTGGTTCAAGTAGAGTAACGAAAAATGTATACTTTAAATTCGGAAATTATTGCGATAAATGCGACAGGGTTGTAATCGCAATAATTTAAATTCGCATTTTGGATTTTTTTTATATGAATCAAGCGTGATTTTTCTCAATATCGCAAAAATTAAAATCGCATTTTGGTCTAAAATGACAATATCGCAATAAAAAATGCACGCAATAATTTCAGAATTTACAATATAATGTGTATATTATCCTCCGTTTTGTAGAAACGGAACATTTGGCGAAAATCAATATTTAAAGGAATAGAGGATTTTACGAGAATGCAACGGCATTTTGTTACACTCTGAAAAATTGTATTTCCTATAGACTTTATAGAGAATAACTGTACGTTTACTGGAGGAAATTATATTCATTAAGTTTTTTCTCTTAGTAAGTTGTAAATTATTAAAACATATTATCACCACTGAACGAACCGAAAACAAATTCACACGTTAAAAAATACAGTTTTTCTCTTGAATATTTGTCCATCCATTTTAAAAAGTTATGTTTGATATAGTAATAAAACTATGTCAAAATATTGCATAAATTGCCTGTTCACTGTATTAAAATTATGTGGTTATTTTTATTTAAAATACGCCATTTATTTTTATAAATTAAAAATTTAGTCTATACAAAAAGTAAACAGCTTTTAAATTTTGGCTTATGTACAGTTGTCGTATGGGGTCTGATACTATTTAAGAAAAAAATAACTTGAGGTTACCTTTCCATAAAACCAAACTGTTTTCAGACGGTCCTGTTCCTAACCCACTGGAAACCAATTTGCATCTTCTAATTCCTTGTACATACGTAGATCCTCGGCACTTTTCAATTCTTGAACAATAACTAGCACATTGAAAGGCGGACTTCACTTGTAGAATCTCAACAGTTATTGGGTTTACAAAATGCTTGTTTTTCTCGACTTTAAACCTTTGATAGTGCACCTCCAATGTAGAGATGCGATAAGATGATAAATGAATCAAAACACAAACAGTAGCTTGTAAAGTGAAATATTTGAGTAACATCATTTTGTTTACCACTGTAGTTTTTACAGTTGTATGAATGAAACACTAAAATCATAAGAAAGTTATATGGTCATTCATCGATGTTTCTGATGACAGTTACAATATTACTTCAGATGACAACTTTTGAACCATCCATATTAAAAGTAAGCGGAATAAAAGCAATCAATGTATTTCTAGTTCCAGTCACATGATACCGATTTAAATATTTATATAACATCATTTGCTAAAATATAGCAACTGCATTGCACCATTAAACCTCAAAGCAGTAGGATCTGTATAAAATATTTATATATGTGTATGAGAGAATTGCGTTCTTTTCCGCTTTAAATTCCCTTAAACGCAATGGAGCAATATACCACAAAGACAAGAATTTTTTTTATCTTAATCGCAAGGGGACAATATACCATAAAGACAAAAAAGGCCTTTTACCTTAAACGCAAGGGATCAATATATCAAAAATACGACACAACGATCACAGTAAATCACACAGCAATCATAGACAACTGTGCCTTGAGCTCATGCAACAGCGTTTACAAGTCACAATAAACATGATAAAATATGATAAGAAGTATGACAAAAACCACAGAAAATGTAAAAATATTTGAATTTAAAAGTTCTGTGTTCTCGTTACACATATGTAATTTAGAAGTGAAGAAATTACAACTCATTATTAACAGGTGTAGATTTGGCGTTATGCATGGTTTAACGTGTAACGCACAAAATCATACACACTATTTGCACGTTACACTCACACGATTCACACGATACACGTAAACAGCATGATGTACGCAACATGTTACAGTATTCCGATCGTTCGCATTTTTAAAATTGTGTCTGTAAAATACAAACGAAATATTACCAATTAATTATATTTTATGATGGATATGAATAGCAGTGAAATATTTTAAAAATATATATTTGATTTTAAATAAAAAGTACGATAAAAAGAAACTGATCTTATACGGTCTACATTGATTTTTTTGTCATAACAAAATATTTATTTGCTTGTTTCTGCTATTTTATTAACGGAAATTTATTAAATCCAAATGACAAAATTGAAAAATTATATTTTATTTTTTTTTAATCAATAAATCTTTTTTTCATTTTATTTTTATCTAATTATATCTATCATCTTAACAAAAATGATATAATAATAGATGTGTGGGTAAAACAAACATTACGCCAAAATAGATTTCTTTAAAAGAGTGTTTGATAATTAAGATTTTAAGTGTGTCAGAATTATACACTTAAAATTAATGTTGTTAAAAATTAATATTTGTATTTTAATTGTGGATTTAAAACAAATAGGACATATTTTATAATATTATCTGTATAAATAATTGACGTTTTACTGCCCATCAATACATGTATATATTTCACTAATAGTTAACTTCTTTACTTTGTTTTAAACTATATCGAAAATACACTGGAATGGCGTAGGGGCGACGACACATATGTTGACCAAAAGCTCGTCTTTTAACTATCACTGGATTGGCTGTATTCCCATTACAGAATCATAAAGAAACCAATCAAAATGGTTCATGATTATTCATGAGAACGAGAACAAATGAATGAATTGACTCACGGTCGGTCAGTGAAAACAAAGCGTAAGCGCGACCGGGCGTGGATTTCCGACAATGAGTCTGTAACAGCATAAAAACATTTGATTTCTCTACCCTCTATACCACCATTCCTCATTCACAACTGAAGGAGAAGTTGAAAGATCTAATCCATCGATGATGTCAAAATAAAAATGACAACAGCAGATACATTTACCTTGTCATTGGTAGAGATAAAATAACAATCCAAAGATACTACTATTAGGGATAGATATAGATAAACCATACTTTGTTAAAAATCACGCTAAATCTAACAAAAAATATATAGAGGACGAAATTGTCCTGATGATAAAATTTTTGATCGACAACATATTTGTTCAATTTGGTGGACGTGTTTTCCAACAGACAATTGGCATTCCTATGGGTAATAATTGTGCGCTACTCCTGTCCGACTTGTTCCTTTACTCATATGAGGCAGACTTCCTTGACGGGCTTCTCAAGGAAAAACAGAAGAGGTAAGACCGTACCTTTAATTTCAGCTTTCGCTACATAGATGATGTTTTATCACTCAACAATTCACGTTTTGGGAATTTATTACATCTCATCTATCCCAATGAGCTCGAAATTAAGGATAACACAGACACTGCATCCTATCTTAACCTTCACCTCGAAATGGGCACCAGAGAAAGGTTGAATACACAACTTTAGGACAAACGGGATGACTTTGACTTTCCAATCGTCAACTTCCCATTTTTGAGCGGCAATATTCCAGAAGCGCCGGCGTATGGAGTATATATTTCACAACTCATGCGTTATTCCAAAGCTTGTGGCATATACACTGACTTCCTGGACAAAGCCCGGCTCCTGACAGAAAAGTTGCTCAGACAGGAGTATGTTGCTCTCAAGTTGGAGTCATCCGCATTAAAGTTTTATGGACGTCATCATGACTTGGTTGACAGGTATGAAAAAACCGTTTCCCAAATGAAAATGGACCTTTTCCATTGATGTTATCCCTTCCGCATACCGGATTTGACATTGGCAGCATGGCGATGTCCTGCAAGAAGCAGAGGCTGCTTACTCTCAATGAGCACCGGAGTCTACCCCCGGTTTTTTGGAGGGGTCCATATTGTTCATATGTTTTTAGTTTTTAATTGTAGTGCATGTATTGTTTTTGTCTTTTCTTCGTTATTCTCCGCAGTTTGTCATTTGTTTAGATTTTTCCCTCCTTCGAATATCCCTTTGGTATTTCTTTATTTTACTAATTAAGACTAAGATGGCGCTTAGTGTAAACTTTACGGGTACTACCTGCGTGTTTTGTAAATTTGAGCCCCAGCAAATTTCTAAAATACTTTTCACTGTATAAAATAAACGTATCTTTTGGATTGCTGTTCTGGTTTTCAACATTTTAAGCTTTCAGCACAACTGATGAGTTGTAAATCGACGAAATGTGCACATTTTGTGCATCACAATTGGTATCAAAGAATCCATTAGATACATGTATCTTTAAACAAGTTGTGTTACTATTCCAAAAAACGAAAATTTTGGAAAAGTGAAACAATATCTTAAAATTTAGAGTAGGTTATAATGCTTAAAATGTAGAAAATCTATCTAGGGACAGAGATTTTTGTGTTGAAATCAATAGTTAATTTTTTCAAAGTTTAAATTTTTGTTTACATGAAGTTTCAGGCTAGTGTTGAAATATTGGTAAACATGCAGGTATGTATGGAATATGACATATGAACATATTTAGGACATTTGAAAATGTTTAAAAATGATCATAAATGTAAAATCAAAAACTATTGAAAGGATTGTTTTAAAAATGTTTTTGCAAGCAAACCTATCCAATATTCCCACATCACATCGCCAAAACCAAGTTTATAGTACTCCCACAGCCTAACAAAATCTGTTGTTTCATTTATTCGTCTCTGCAATACCTACAAAAAAATGCCTAATTGCAAATCACCGAACAAATTATATAGGATACAAAAGATATCAGGATGTAGGATATCTATCTTCTTTATAGATTATTGAAAATTCACTAAAATATACGCAATCTGAAAAACCTAAATATTGACATTTTTCCAACTGACCAAATCATACTCACCAAGATAGTTCATTGAAACTTTTTATATTTCTACCTTGATTATTCCACTTAAGAAATTATGAAAAAGAAAAAAACAATAAAATTGGTCGTGTAAATCAAATATACATCATAAATATGTTTCATCATTAAGGAGTTTTCCTGTGTAGATATTATTTATGGTCTCGGATATATAAACGCAAAAGTCTTAAAAATGATGATCAAACTCATAAGTTATTTCGGTATTTTGTGATAGGTTTTATTATCTTTGTACTTTTATATTTTCAATAACTTGCTTTAAAGTTAATGATCAAAGTGATTGATAAATTTATAGTCTGCTACACACACTCGTTAAAATGTCTTTCATTGTCGAATAATAAATAAAACATCAAAAAATGCATTAGACTAACCGTCCATCTTCCACTTTCATCATCCATATCACAATATATGGAGATCTCATGAGACTGACCTGGGTAAATACTGTACACTCCACTGGAGCTATCAGCGGGTAAATCATTGCAGTCTTCAGGATACTCTAAAGACATAATGTTGTAAATTTAAATTATGTTTTAATATGCATTTTTATGTTTTACGATCGTTCTTCCGATTCATCATGTCAGTCATTCACAGCTGTGAGATTTGTTCTAATTTTCTGATATTTCATATATTTCTGCGCCCACTCAGGACATACAAAAATGTTCAGAGATAAAGGTTATCTGTTAAAAGCAAAAACTGTATGTCGACAATACATCCAATATATATAATTTTTGGCTTCAACCTGGGCAATTGTTTGGTGCTTATAGGACATAATTTACAAATTGCTTTGAAGAATATGGAATTTTGTATTGTTTCTGACCAGTATGGTCACAATAATTGCTGTAAAGAAAAATTGAATTTTCTATTGTTTCTGAACAGTATGGTCTTCTTTCATGAGGTGAAGCCAACTTTTTTTAAAAGTGTCTTGTGATGTTTTAGAATATTACGGGATAAATCCACAGGTAACTGTTGTGTCAAAGATACTCCTTTCCCTCCATCAATTTTGAGATGGGAATGTTTTTTTTTCTGAAATTCAATTCTACTCTTTTCAGATACCATGAGTACTCGGATAAAGTATCCTCTGATACATACTCGACAGTAAAACACAGTTTTAACCAAGTTTTAGATACTGGTATGTACATTTATATGTGGTTTTTAATATTTTGGTATGGGTATTAGATTTTCAATTCATGCTTAAATATTAAAGTAGAAAATTAACCAGAGTACTCGATGCCATTCTTAATAAAGAGGACATATATACCTAAGGAACAGATAAAAAACACGAAATCCATTAGACAAACAAACCTGAGAAGACAAACCACAAGCACAACATATACACACTGAAAACTGAAAAAGGATGAACAAGACGAAGTCCTATAAAAACCATTAGTGAATTCAGGTGCTCCGGAAGGGTAAGCAGTTCCTGTTCCGTATATTGCACCCGTGGAAAAGTTCCATAAAATCAATCCGTTGGAAGTCATAAATATGTAGATGTACATGAAATGTTACGACAGTTGGAACAGGTCCAAGATCATCTTAGATATTGGAACACTGTAACCTTCAATCAATTCGTGATGAAGACCATAAACTTCCTAATTGATGAGATCAACTTATCTTTGATAAAACCCTGGTTAAGAAGCTTCTGTGACTGCAGTATTCCTCTTTGTCTAAAGTCAGGGTAACTCACGCATGTCCTTGAATATCGGATAAGCTGAGAATTGTAGACGCCAAATGCAGGCGATGCTGGTATATTGCTACTAAAGAAGTTAAAGTTAATAATAGGAAAACTGAATCATCACGTTTGTAATAAAGTTTTGTCTTAAAATGTCCCTCATTGTCTATTTCGAGAAACAAATCGAAAAAAGAAGCGGACTTCGGTGTATCTGTAGTATCCTTAATTTCAAGTTTACTCGGTTAGATGAAATGTAGAAAATCTCGGAATTTGTCGATATTTAACGACAGCACGTCATCTATATAACGAAAAGTGAAATTGAGGATTGGGCTAGTTTCTTTTTGTTTTCACAGTAATACTGAAGGTCCTCTTTAATACATGTCAATATGAATATGACAATATTTGAAAGAGGATTTGTATAGCAATTAGCTGACCGAGCAATGCACCTTTGTTTAAACGGATTCTTATGTAGTTTAGGAATCCAAAAAAGAGCAGGAAATTCCATTTCTTCAACATTTGTAAAAATACCAAATGAATGAAGAACGGTCTTGTGGTTATCAAGGACTTCCTGTTTAGTGAGTGTGGTCGGTGTATTAGTTGGGTTATTTGCACTGTTATCTATTCCAAATTCGTTTCTAAGGCGGTCCTATTTTTGTTAAACTGCAAATTGCTTCAAGTAGAGTAACGAAAAATGTATACTTTAAATTCGGAAATTATTGTGATAAATGCGACAGGGTTGTAATCGCAATAATTTAAATTCGCATTTTGGATTTTTTTTATATGAATGAAGCGTGATTTTTCTCAATATCGCAAAAATTAAAATCGCATTTTGGTCTAAAATGACAATATCGCAATAAAAAATGCACGCAATAATTTCAGAATTTACAATATATTATCCTCCGTTTATTAGAAACGGAACATTTGGCGAAAATCAATATTTAAAGGAATAGAGGATTTTACGAGAATGCAACAGCATTTTGTTACACCCTGAAAAATTGTATTTTCTATAGACTTTATAGAGAATAACTGTACGTTTGCTGGAGGAAATTATTTTCATTAAGTTTTTTCTCTTAGTAAGTTGTAAATTATTAAAACATATTATCACCACCGAACGAACCAAAACAAATTCAGACGTTAAAAAGTTTTTCTCTTGAATATTTGTCAATCCATTTTTACAAGTTATGTTTGATATAATAATAAAACTATGTCAAAATATTGCATAAATTGCCTGTTTACTGTATTAAAATTATGTGGTTATTTTTTTTAAAATACGCCATTTATTTTTATAAATTAAAAATTTAGTCTATACAAAAAGTAAACAGCTTTTAAATTTTGGCTTATGTACAGTTGTCGTATGGGGTCTGATACTATTTAAGAAAAAAATAACTTGAGGTTACCTTTCCATAAAACCAAATTGTTTTCAGACAGTCCTGTTCCTAACGCACTGGAAACCAATTTGCATCTTCTAATTCCTTGTACATACGTAGATCCTCGGCACTTTTCAATTCTTGAACAATAACTAGCACATTGAAAGGCGGACTTCACTTGTAGAAACTCAACAGTTATTGGGTTTACAAAATGCTTGTTTTTTCTCTACTTTAAACCTTTGATAGTGCACCTCCAATGTAAAGATGCGATAAGATGATAAATGAATCAAAACACAAACAGTAGCTTGTAAAGTGAAATATTTGAGTAACATCATTTTGTTTACCACTGTAGTTTTTACAGTTGTATGAATGCAACATTAAAATCATAAGAAAGTAATATGGTCATTCATCGATGTTTCTGATGACAGTTACAATATTACTTCAGATCATAACTTTTGAACCATCCATATTAAAAGGAAGCGGAATTAAAGCAATCAATGTATTTCTAGTTCCAGTCACATGATACCCATTTAAATATTTGTATAACATCATTTGCTAAAATATAGCAACTGCATTGCACCATTAAACCTCCAAGCAGTAGGATCTATATAAAATCATTTATATGTGTATGAGAGAATTGCGAGAATTTAATTGTGGATTTAAAACAAATAGGAAATATTTTATATATGTTATCTGTATAAATAGTTGAAGTTTCACTGCCCATCAATACATGTATATATTTCACTAAAATATGACAAAAAATAAGTTCCCGGACAAAATTTGGAAAAATTGTGGGATGACATATAATTAGAAAAATTTTAAAATGGGAATTCCTTTATGGCCACTGAATGTAAATAAATAAATAAATAAATAAATAAATAAATAAATAAATAAATAAATAAATAAATAATAATTAATTAAATAAATACTATTACACGTATTTTGAAATAAAAAAATCAATTTATTTAAAATATCTGTAATACAACAGTATTTGTAATGTAAAAAATAAAATATACAAAAATAACTACAAAATACAGAAAAATATATATTTTTTTTCTGAAAAAAAAGAATATTCAGCATCAATACGTAACAGTCACGCACACCGGTATGCATACATACTTGAAAATGTAATTTCTACCTGGAGATACTTGATTAGTATTCTTTTTTTGATAACAATAAATTAGGCTGTCTACATACTCCTTGAATGCCAACAAAATTTTACCTTTATTACATCATAAGATCAAAAGATGTTGGTATTCTAGGAATAAACCAAAACAACATGAGACGGTTTGTTAGATTTAGAGTGGTTTTTAAGAAAGTATGATTTATCTCTACCAATGACAAGGTATGTGTATCTGCTGTTGCCATTTTTATTTTGAAAGTGTCGATGGATTAGATTTTTCAACTTCTCCTTCAGTTGTGATACCACTTATTGAATAGATAACAAGAGAAATAAATGGAAATAGTGAGTTGTCAAAAGGGGCGTAAAACGACTAAAATCTATAAAATACACAAATCGAACAAAACCAAATATAAAATCGTAAAAAAAAACAACAAACTAAAAAGTTAAAAATACTCAACGTTTCGACCAATATGGTCTTGATCACGAGTATGTAAAAAATAAAAATAAAAAGGTGTTGACTCTTTGAAACCCAGAGCAAGACTGAGTCGTACATAAAATGTAAACAAAAACCAAAAAAAATAAAAAAAAAAATTTTGACGTGGGTGTCCTCAGTAAAAAGTACTTCATCAGTAGAAAATACATAAATGGCAAGGTAGATAGTAAAACTATATAGTAAAAATAACGCAAAACGTTGGTGTACATACTTAGTAAATGAACTGAAATTAAGAATTTTTTACATTAATTCCACGGGGTCGGAGTGTCCCCAGGCTAAAAATTATTTTCTGCTCAAGGCGTTGTCTGTATTGTCTTCCTCCGTTAAAGTGGAACTAAAACGCTTATAGCAAGTTATTTTCATTTTATAGTACTAAATAAACGTATAAAAACGCAAAAAACCCGATGAAATTTGGTCAAGTAATAACGGAGAAAATAGCGAGTGAAGTTGGATTATTTTTACCTGTGGGAAATCCAATCAGCGCTATTTCCGGAAACAGGGTTTCCTCGCTGAGTGACCCCGATTGACCGGAAATGACGTACAGTGCGGGCTACTCTTAAACTTGTTTACATTGACCAGAAGGAATATATTATGGATGAAGACAGCAATGCTAGTGATTTATAATAGTATAGCCAATAAATTTCAATAAATGCCCCCATATACATATATATAAAAAGAATGAAAGTGAAAGATATTTTGAAAGGTGTGTATAACATAAATACAAATGGAAGACAATCTTATAAGAATAAAAAACAAACACTATTTTTTTAAACAAGCAAATATAAGACACAATATTAATTGATAGTTTTAAAACAGATGTTTTACAAATAGTGATATAAGTTACTGAATAGTAATATAGATTTTGATGTAGAATTGTAATGTGTTTTTTTTATTGAATTGACAGATTCATAAAATTTCAGAATTTTCTTATAAAAATATAATAAATTTCTTAGTTTAATCAGAGACATATATGTAGAGAGGGATAAGTAATTTCTTACAATCCTTGTTGTAATAATAAAAATATGTAGAGAATCATTGGAGAAACTGCACTGTACACCTAAAACTTTAATAAAAGATTTTGATGGATTTTAATAAAAAAAAATTATTCAACTTATAAAATAATTCCCACATTTGTAGAGTTATAATTTGGTTAATATTGGTTATGGGACTTTATGCTCTTTGTGTAATTTGAATTATAATATCAGTCAAAACTGGTTTTCATAACACCTTTCTAATGACTTTGTTATATTGATTTACTCCACAGGTGGTAGGTGCATGGCCAAGTTGTTATTTACCTGATTGGAGGGATTAAAACTTTTGTTTGATCTTTATTACTAGATAACAGGATGTTAATTAGTAGGTGCTAAAACTTTAACTGTTTTAATTACCAGGATTAAAGGTGATAAATATCCATCCACATGTTTACTAATTTGTTTTATATCATGAACTAGTTTTAATTTTCACAGGTGTTTAATACTATTTAGGGGTAAATTAAAATTTCTTGCACGATTAGAAGTGTCATATATATATATTTTTTTATAAATAATGAATAAATAAATACATATTCTTTTAATAAATAATTAGACATTCAAACTTTGCTTTAGCTTTACATTGCTAATGAAATAGAATGTCTTTAAAAAAAGCTACATTTTTACCAAAATTATTTTCTGCATTATCAGGATTATGATCATGAACATGTTATATAAATAGAGAGGTAGTTATATCATGGAAGTACATGTATTGTTCTATATTGTATTATTTTACCATAGTCAGCAGACTCTTAATATTTGAAATTATTATGGTTACAAATGTATAACTTTTATGCTCATAGAAAGAGAAAAAAATTCAGAGGGACATGGGACCAGAATAACTTTTTATGGAGCTACACATTTCGCTATAATAGCCTCTTATTGTACTACAACTTATGTCAGCTTGTTGGCTACATCTTTTCAAAGTCATGCCTGTCAAGGCTCTGCATTTGATATAAGCGGCCTTACATGTACCTTCTACTTACTCCATTAATAATATTTTTAAATAGCCCTATGTTCAGGATGTTGGTAACTGTGGTGGTTTGAAAAGAAGGGGTTTAAATCAAACACAATAACTCTAAAAATACCCTTAAATATACCCTATGTATGATGTAAAGGTACAATATAGTTATACATAAAAAATTTTGATTCAACAGGAGAGGCTGCATAGGCTTAATGTAGGCTTATTCTCACAATGACATTATGATAATGCATTCATTTTCAAACATGTGCATATATACACATAAATTTGATGTATATATAAAGACATATGCATGGTATATAAAAACAAATAAGATCAGACATGTTAGAATTATTTTTTCAAAAGTATTTTGGTGCAGACCGTCACTATACCATGTATACTGGTCATGCTGGTTGGGATAAATGCTTGGCACTGAACCTGGCAATAGTCTCTTGCCGTTATGAGCAGATAAACCAAATAACTCCTTGAATCTCAACCTGTCAACCTCATGGCATTCTTCTGAGAAGTGTTAAGAACATATGGCTGAGTGTTTAGATGGCACAGTAAAATCCACTCGGGTTAGTTTTACAAAACGAACCCACAAGTTACGTTGTCGGTCATCTTTTGGAAAAGCGTGTTGAGTATGTCCCGTTTTTGCTGAGTTGCTGCATCCCGCAACTGCACAATTCCTTCCCATTGTTGAATTGTAGATTTAAATTAAGTGCAATGTTTCATCAAACAAGTGTCGGTGAATATATAAGAAGCACTGTCAATCGATAGTTGTCACTAATAACGTATAAACAATCAACTGAATCTGCTTTCACTTTGCAAATGACCTGTACCTATTTATGTACAAGATCTGAACCGCACAGTACGTCACTTCCGGCGACTAGTAATATTCGAGTTTTTTAACAAATCGTTCAGGTGTGCAAATGACGATCGGCCAGTATTTTGCTAATATCTCGAAAACTAAGTTACCGAATTTCATCGGATTTTTTGCGTTTTTATACGTTTTTTTAGTACTATAAAATGAAAATAACTTTCTATAAGCGTTTTAGTTCCACTTTAACTGTCCTTAAAACGGTTACGCGGACGTCTGACGAGCTGTGACCAGGTAATCGAAAGGGATTGCCAACTGGACAATCAGTTCCACTCTTTATAGAACGCAAGTGTTCTGCAAAGTGGTCACCAAGGCGACGACATGTCTCTCCGATGTATACCTTATCACAATTCGTACAGACGATTGCGTAAACCAAATTATTATCGGTACAGATATACCCATTTTGAATTATGTATTTGCTGTCAGGGCACAAGATCTCTTTAGTTTCCATGGTGTAGGGGCATGTCACACATCTGGACCTTTTACATGGCCTGGTTCCCCGGTAGTCAGTTTTTTCTGAGGAAATGTTCGACTTGATCGAACTACTGACTAAGTGTTTTTTAGACTTTTCCCCTTACGGTAAGCAGTGATGGGAACAGCCTCAAAAATTTCGCACATCAACGGATCTTTCATCACTATGTTGTTAAAATTGTTCATTAGGATGTTACGGATGGCGACATTATGGGGATTGTTTACATTTTATGTACGGATTCAAGTCTTGCTCTGGGTTTCAAAGAGTCAACACCTTTTTATTTTTATTTTTTTACATACTCGTGATCAAGACCATATTGGTCGAAACGTTGAGTATTTTTAACTTTTTAGTTTGTTGTTGTTTTTTTACGATTTTATATTTGGTTTTGTTCGACTTGTGTATTTTATACATTTTAGTCGTTTTACGCCCCTTTTGACAGCTCACCATTTCCATTTATTTCTCTTGTTATCTATTGTCGCATGAGCTGTTTCGCAACATACTTAGTTTTTTTGTTCACTTATTGAATAGCTTGTCTCACAATAGCTTTGGAGGCCCGTTTTGACAGCTGTTAAAATAGAAGTTAGAAATTGAGACAATGGTTTGGTGGAAAACTTGGCAGATCCAGCTATAAAGCGTTGTTTGTATTGACACTTATGTAACTTGTGTATCCAATACAAGGTAGGAATATCATAATCATCATCTTTGATGGAAATACCAAAAGACGATAAGACCGATCTATGATTGTCGGTTATTTATCCCTTTGAAAGTGTAGTAGCTTTATAGATAGGATTGCCAAGTGTATTAGCAATCCCTAGTTCGTTAATGAAGCATTGAATATAGTAGCTTTTGCATAAAAAAAAAACGATGTTATTAGGGGCCTTATCTGCAAGAACAACAACATAGTTGTCATGAATGTCGGACAATGTCTTGGCAGCATCAGGGTTGCTGAAGACTGATGTTCCTTTTTTACTGGTAGACCTTCTAAGTTTAGCAATTCGGACTTGAATCAACGATTTCACAGCTGTAACCCACTGTGAAAGCGAATCCAAGGGCTCTTGTTCATGTTTGGTCCATTTTCTGGCATCCATCAGTAGTTTGAAATTATGTTATATTATTAAATTATATTATGATGGTGGTTCGCGACACGTAAGACCTTTTGCCAGGACATCACGAAGAGACTCATTGTCTATGATATTTAAGTCCTCTGTGAAAACATATCAGCAAAACTATATTTGAATAAAGAATTGTTGCATGAACAATCGGTGGCTTAGCTCTGAGATCGTCGACGTTGACATCCTGCAATATACGTTTGTGACTGAAAATTTTTGGACTGGGTGTAGTATAGTATAGGTATAATAAATAACGGATTAGCAAAATCCATTTACATTAAAATCTAGTCACTGCCAAATCAAGAACTGCTGATCATACATATAGCTCTGTGATTTATATTGTAAAGACATAATGTTGTAAATTTAAATTATGTTTTAATATGCATTTTTATGTTTTACGATCGTTCTTCCGATTCATCATGTCAGTCATTCACAGCTGTGAGATTTGTTCTAATTTTCTGATATTTCATATATTTCTGCGCCCACTCAGGACATACAAAAATGTTCAGAGATAAAGGTTATCTGTTAAAAGCAAAAACTGTATGTCGACAATACATCCAATATATATAATTTTTGGCTTCAACCTGGGCAATTGTTTGGTGCTTATAGGACATAATTTACAAATTGCTTTGAAGAATATGGAATTTTGTATTGTTTCTGACCAGTATGGTCACAATAATTGCTGTAAAGAAAAATTGAATTTTCTATTGTTTCTGAACAGTATGGTCTTCTTTCATGAGGTGAAGCCAACTTTTTTTAAAAGTGTCTTGTGATGTTTTAGAATATTACGGGATAAATCCACAGGTAACTGTTGTGTCAAAGATACTCCTTTCCCTCCATCAATTTTGAGATGGGAATGTTTTTTTTCTGAAATTCAATTCTACTCTTTTCAGATACCATGAGTACTCGGATAAAGTATCCTCTGATACATACTCGACAGTAAAACACAGTTTTAACCAAGTTTTAGATACTGGTATGTACATTTATATGTGGTTTTTAATATTTTGGTATGGGTATTAGATTTTCAATTCATGCTTAAATATTAAAGTAGAAAATTAACCAGAGTACTCGATGCCATTCTTAATAAAGAGGACATATATACCTAAGGAACAGATAAAAAACACGAAATCCATTAGACAAACAAACCTGAGAAGACAAACCACAAGCACAACATATACACACTGAAAACTGAAAAAGGATGAACAAGACGAAGTCCTATAAAAACCATTAGTGAATTCAGGTGCTCCGGAAGGGTAAGCAGTTCCTGTTCCGTATATTGCACCCGTGGAAAAGTTCCATAAAATCAATCCGTTGGAAGTCATAAATATGTAGATGTACATGAAATGTTACGACAGTTGGAACAGGTCCAAGATCATCTTAGATATTGGAACACTGTAACCTTCAATCAATTCGTGATGAAGACCATAAACTTCCTAATTGATGAGATCAACTTATCTTTGATAAAACCCTGGTTAAGAAGCTTCTGTGACTGCAGTATTCCTCTTTGTCTAAAGTCAGGGTAACTCACGCATGTCCTTGAATATCGGATAAGCTGAGAATTGTAGACGCCAAATGCAGGCGATGCTGGTATATTGCTACTAAAGAAGTTAAAGTTAATAATAGGAAAACTGAATCATCACGTTTGTAATAAAGTTTTGTCTTAAAATGTCCCTCATTGTCTATTTCGAGAAACAAATCGAAAAAAGAAGCGGACTTCGGTGTATCTGTAGTATCCTTAATTTCAAGTTTACTCGGTTAGATGAAATGTAGAAAATCTCGGAATTTGTCGATATTTAACGACAGCACGTCATCTATATAACGAAAAGTGAAATTGAGGATTGGGCTAGTTTCTTTTTGTTTTCACAGTAATACTGAAGGTCCTCTTTAATACATGTCAATATGAATATGACAATATTTGAAAGAGGATTTGTATAGCAATTAGCTGACCGAGCAATGCACCTTTGTTTAAACGGATTCTTATGTAGTTTAGGAATCCAAAAAAGAGCAGGAAATTCCATTTCTTCAACATTTGTAAAAATACCAAATGAATGAAGAACGGTCTTGTGGTTATCAAGGACTTCCTGTTTAGTGAGTGTGGTCGGTGTATTAGTTGGGTTATTTGCACTGTTATCTATTCCAAATTCGTTTCTAAGGCGGTCCTATTTTTGTTAAACTGCAAATTGCTTCAAGTAGAGTAACGAAAAATGTATACTTTAAATTCGGAAATTATTGTGATAAATGCGACAGGGTTGTAATCGCAATAATTTAAATTCGCATTTTGGATTTTTTTTATATGAATGAAGCGTGATTTTTCTCAATATCGCAAAAATTAAAATCGCATTTTGGTCTAAAATGACAATATCGCAATAAAAAATGCACGCAATAATTTCAGAATTTACAATATATTATCCTCCGTTTATTAGAAACGGAACATTTGGCGAAAATCAATATTTAAAGGAATAGAGGATTTTACGAGAATGCAACAGCATTTTGTTACACCCTGAAAAATTGTATTTTCTATAGACTTTATAGAGAATAACTGTACGTTTGCTGGAGGAAATTATTTTCATTAAGTTTTTTCTCTTAGTAAGTTGTAAATTATTAAAACATATTATCACCACCGAACGAACCAAAACAAATTCAGACGTTAAAAAGTTTTTCTCTTGAATATTTGTCAATCCATTTTTACAAGTTATGTTTGATATAATAATAAAACTATGTCAAAATATTGCATAAATTGCCTGTTTACTGTATTAAAATTATGTGGTTATTTTTTTTAAAATACGCCATTTATTTTTATAAATTAAAAATTTAGTCTATACAAAAAGTAAACAGCTTTTAAATTTTGGCTTATGTACAGTTGTCGTATGGGGTCTGATACTATTTAAGAAAAAAATAACTTGAGGTTACCTTTCCATAAAACCAAATTGTTTTCAGACAGTCCTGTTCCTAACGCACTGGAAACCAATTTGCATCTTCTAATTCCTTGTACATACGTAGATCCTCGGCACTTTTCAATTCTTGAACAATAACTAGCACATTGAAAGGCGGACTTCACTTGTAGAAACTCAACAGTTATTGGGTTTACAAAATGCTTGTTTTTTCTCTACTTTAAACCTTTGATAGTGCACCTCCAATGTAAAGATGCGATAAGATGATAAATGAATCAAAACACAAACAGTAGCTTGTAAAGTGAAATATTTGAGTAACATCATTTTGTTTACCACTGTAGTTTTTACAGTTGTATGAATGCAACATTAAAATCATAAGAAAGTAATATGGTCATTCATCGATGTTTCTGATGACAGTTACAATATTACTTCAGATCATAACTTTTGAACCATCCATATTAAAAGGAAGCGGAATTAAAGCAATCAATGTATTTCTAGTTCCAGTCACATGATACCCATTTAAATATTTGTATAACATCATTTGCTAAAATATAGCAACTGCATTGCACCATTAAACCTCCAAGCAGTAGGATCTATATAAAATCATTTATATGTGTATGAGAGAATTGCGAGAATTTAATTGTGGATTTAAAACAAATAGGAAATATTTTATATATGTTATCTGTATAAATAGTTGAAGTTTCACTGCCCATCAATACATGTATATATTTCACTAAAATATGACAAAAAATAAGTTCCCGGACAAAATTTGGAAAAATTGTGGGATGACATATAATTAGAAAAATTTTAAAATGGGAATTCCTTTATGGCCACTGAATGTAAATAAATAAATAAATAAATAAATAAATAAATAAATAAATAAATAAATAAATAAATAAATAATAATTAATTAAATAAATACTATTACACGTATTTTGAAATAAAAAAATCAATTTATTTAAAATATCTGTAATACAACAGTATTTGTAATGTAAAAAATAAAATATACAAAAATAACTACAAAATACAGAAAAATATATATTTTTTTTCTGAAAAAAAAGAATATTCAGCATCAATACGTAACAGTCACGCACACCGGTATGCATACATACTTGAAAATGTAATTTCTACCTGGAGATACTTGATTAGTATTCTTTTTTTGATAACAATAAATTAGGCTGTCTACATACTCCTTGAATGCCAACAAAATTTTACCTTTATTACATCATAAGATCAAAAGATGTTGGTATTCTAGGAATAAACCAAAACAACATGAGACGGTTTGTTAGATTTAGAGTGGTTTTTAAGAAAGTATGATTTATCTCTACCAATGACAAGGTATGTGTATCTGCTGTTGCCATTTTTATTTTGAAAGTGTCGATGGATTAGATTTTTCAACTTCTCCTTCAGTTGTGATACCACTTATTGAATAGATAACAAGAGAAATAAATGGAAATAGTGAGTTGTCAAAAGGGGCGTAAAACGACTAAAATCTATAAAATACACAAATCGAACAAAACCAAATATAAAATCGTAAAAAAAAACAACAAACTAAAAAGTTAAAAATACTCAACGTTTCGACCAATATGGTCTTGATCACGAGTATGTAAAAAATAAAAATAAAAAGGTGTTGACTCTTTGAAACCCAGAGCAAGACTGAGTCGTACATAAAATGTAAACAAAAACCAAAAAAAATAAAAAAAAAAATTTTGACGTGGGTGTCCTCAGTAAAAAGTACTTCATCAGTAGAAAATACATAAATGGCAAGGTAGATAGTAAAACTATATAGTAAAAATAACGCAAAACGTTGGTGTACATACTTAGTAAATGAACTGAAATTAAGAATTTTTTACATTAATTCCACGGGGTCGGAGTGTCCCCAGGCTAAAAATTATTTTCTGCTCAAGGCGTTGTCTGTATTGTCTTCCTCCGTTAAAGTGGAACTAAAACGCTTATAGCAAGTTATTTTCATTTTATAGTACTAAATAAACGTATAAAAACGCAAAAAACCCGATGAAATTTGGTCAAGTAATAACGGAGAAAATAGCGAGTGAAGTTGGATTATTTTTACCTGTGGGAAATCCAATCAGCGCTATTTCCGGAAACAGGGTTTCCTCGCTGAGTGACCCCGATTGACCGGAAATGACGTACAGTGCGGGCTACTCTTAAACTTGTTTACATTGACCAGAAGGAATATATTATGGATGAAGACAGCAATGCTAGTGATTTATAATAGTATAGCCAATAAATTTCAATAAATGCCCCCATATACATATATATAAAAAGAATGAAAGTGAAAGATATTTTGAAAGGTGTGTATAACATAAATACAAATGGAAGACAATCTTATAAGAATAAAAAACAAACACTATTTTTTTAAACAAGCAAATATAAGACACAATATTAATTGATAGTTTTAAAACAGATGTTTTACAAATAGTGATATAAGTTACTGAATAGTAATATAGATTTTGATGTAGAATTGTAATGTGTTTTTTTTATTGAATTGACAGATTCATAAAATTTCAGAATTTTCTTATAAAAATATAATAAATTTCTTAGTTTAATCAGAGACATATATGTAGAGAGGGATAAGTAATTTCTTACAATCCTTGTTGTAATAATAAAAATATGTAGAGAATCATTGGAGAAACTGCACTGTACACCTAAAACTTTAATAAAAGATTTTGATGGATTTTAATAAAAAAAAATTATTCAACTTATAAAATAATTCCCACATTTGTAGAGTTATAATTTGGTTAATATTGGTTATGGGACTTTATGCTCTTTGTGTAATTTGAATTATAATATCAGTCAAAACTGGTTTTCATAACACCTTTCTAATGACTTTGTTATATTGATTTACTCCACAGGTGGTAGGTGCATGGCCAAGTTGTTATTTACCTGATTGGAGGGATTAAAACTTTTGTTTGATCTTTATTACTAGATAACAGGATGTTAATTAGTAGGTGCTAAAACTTTAACTGTTTTAATTACCAGGATTAAAGGTGATAAATATCCATCCACATGTTTACTAATTTGTTTTATATCATGAACTAGTTTTAATTTTCACAGGTGTTTAATACTATTTAGGGGTAAATTAAAATTTCTTGCACGATTAGAAGTGTCATATATATATATTTTTTTATAAATAATGAATAAATAAATACATATTCTTTTAATAAATAATTAGACATTCAAACTTTGCTTTAGCTTTACATTGCTAATGAAATAGAATGTCTTTAAAAAAAGCTACATTTTTACCAAAATTATTTTCTGCATTATCAGGATTATGATCATGAACATGTTATATAAATAGAGAGGTAGTTATATCATGGAAGTACATGTATTGTTCTATATTGTATTATTTTACCATAGTCAGCAGACTCTTAATATTTGAAATTATTATGGTTACAAATGTATAACTTTTATGCTCATAGAAAGAGAAAAAAATTCAGAGGGACATGGGACCAGAATAACTTTTTATGGAGCTACACATTTCGCTATAATAGCCTCTTATTGTACTACAACTTATGTCAGCTTGTTGGCTACATCTTTTCAAAGTCATGCCTGTCAAGGCTCTGCATTTGATATAAGCGGCCTTACATGTACCTTCTACTTACTCCATTAATAATATTTTTAAATAGCCCTATGTTCAGGATGTTGGTAACTGTGGTGGTTTGAAAAGAAGGGGTTTAAATCAAACACAATAACTCTAAAAATACCCTTAAATATACCCTATGTATGATGTAAAGGTACAATATAGTTATACATAAAAAATTTTGATTCAACAGGAGAGGCTGCATAGGCTTAATGTAGGCTTATTCTCACAATGACATTATGATAATGCATTCATTTTCAAACATGTGCATATATACACATAAATTTGATGTATATATAAAGACATATGCATGGTATATAAAAACAAATAAGATCAGACATGTTAGAATTATTTTTTCAAAAGTATTTTGGTGCAGACCGTCACTATACCATGTATACTGGTCATGCTGGTTGGGATAAATGCTTGGCACTGAACCTGGCAATAGTCTCTTGCCGTTATGAGCAGATAAACCAAATAACTCCTTGAATCTCAACCTGTCAACCTCATGGCATTCTTCTGAGAAGTGTTAAGAACATATGGCTGAGTGTTTAGATGGCACAGTAAAATCCACTCGGGTTAGTTTTACAAAACGAACCCACAAGTTACGTTGTCGGTCATCTTTTGGAAAAGCGTGTTGAGTATGTCCCGTTTTTGCTGAGTTGCTGCATCCCGCAACTGCACAATTCCTTCCCATTGTTGAATTGTAGATTTAAATTAAGTGCAATGTTTCATCAAACAAGTGTCGGTGAATATATAAGAAGCACTGTCAATCGATAGTTGTCACTAATAACGTATAAACAATCAACTGAATCTGCTTTCACTTTGCAAATGACCTGTACCTATTTATGTACAAGATCTGAACCGCACAGTACGTCACTTCCGGCGACTAGTAATATTCGAGTTTTTTAACAAATCGTTCAGGTGTGCAAATGACGATCGGCCAGTATTTTGCTAATATCTCGAAAACTAAGTTACCGAATTTCATCGGATTTTTTGCGTTTTTATACGTTTTTTTAGTACTATAAAATGAAAATAACTTTCTATAAGCGTTTTAGTTCCACTTTAACTGTCCTTAAAACGGTTACGCGGACGTCTGACGAGCTGTGACCAGGTAATCGAAAGGGATTGCCAACTGGACAATCAGTTCCACTCTTTATAGAACGCAAGTGTTCTGCAAAGTGGTCACCAAGGCGACGACATGTCTCTCCGATGTATACCTTATCACAATTCGTACAGACGATTGCGTAAACCAAATTATTATCGGTACAGATATACCCATTTTGAATTATGTATTTGCTGTCAGGGCACAAGATCTCTTTAGTTTCCATGGTGTAGGGGCATGTCACACATCTGGACCTTTTACATGGCCTGGTTCCCCGGTAGTCAGTTTTTTCTGAGGAAATGTTCGACTTGATCGAACTACTGACTAAGTGTTTTTTAGACTTTTCCCCTTACGGTAAGCAGTGATGGGAACAGCCTCAAAAATTTCGCACATCAACGGATCTTTCATCACTATGTTGTTAAAATTGTTCATTAGGATGTTACGGATGGCGACATTATGGGGATTGTTTACATTTTATGTACGGATTCAAGTCTTGCTCTGGGTTTCAAAGAGTCAACACCTTTTTATTTTTATTTTTTTACATACTCGTGATCAAGACCATATTGGTCGAAACGTTGAGTATTTTTAACTTTTTAGTTTGTTGTTGTTTTTTTACGATTTTATATTTGGTTTTGTTCGACTTGTGTATTTTATACATTTTAGTCGTTTTACGCCCCTTTTGACAGCTCACCATTTCCATTTATTTCTCTTGTTATCTATTGTCGCATGAGCTGTTTCGCAACATACTTAGTTTTTTTGTTCACTTATTGAATAGCTTGTCTCACAATAGCTTTGGAGGCCCGTTTTGACAGCTGTTAAAATAGAAGTTAGAAATTGAGACAATGGTTTGGTGGAAAACTTGGCAGATCCAGCTATAAAGCGTTGTTTGTATTGACACTTATGTAACTTGTGTATCCAATACAAGGTAGGAATATCATAATCATCATCTTTGATGGAAATACCAAAAGACGATAAGACCGATCTATGATTGTCGGTTATTTATCCCTTTGAAAGTGTAGTAGCTTTATAGATAGGATTGCCAAGTGTATTAGCAATCCCTAGTTCGTTAATGAAGCATTGAATATAGTAGCTTTTGCATAAAAAAAAAACGATGTTATTAGGGGCCTTATCTGCAAGAACAACAACATAGTTGTCATGAATGTCGGACAATGTCTTGGCAGCATCAGGGTTGCTGAAGACTGATGTTCCTTTTTTACTGGTAGACCTTCTAAGTTTAGCAATTCGGACTTGAATCAACGATTTCACAGCTGTAACCCACTGTGAAAGCGAATCCAAGGGCTCTTGTTCATGTTTGGTCCATTTTCTGGCATCCATCAGTAGTTTGAAATTATGTTATATTATTAAATTATATTATGATGGTGGTTCGCGACACGTAAGACCTTTTGCCAGGACATCACGAAGAGACTCATTGTCTATGATATTTAAGTCCTCTGTGAAAACATATCAGCAAAACTATATTTGAATAAAGAATTGTTGCATGAACAATCGGTGGCTTAGCTCTGAGATCGTCGACGTTGACATCCTGCAATATACGTTTGTGACTGAAAATTTTTGGACTGGGTGTAGTATAGTATAGGTATAATAAATAACGGATTAGCAAAATCCATTTACATTAAAATCTAGTCACTGCCAAATCAAGAACTGCTGATCATACATATAGCTCTGTGATTTATATTGTATACAGCTTAATTTGAAAAAAAAACGCTAATATATTGTATGTAATCAAATTGACTAGTTTTTTTGGTAGAGCGGACCTGGGTACACGACAATTCTGGGTATCATCTTATCTTATCTTAAGCCCTATTTTTTTGTTTTTATTGAATGTTTTTTTTTTTATATAAAATTCTTTATTTGCACAGACACAAGTTAATATTTATTCCAAATATTGATGTGCGACACAAATAAAATTGCTATATTGCACTATTAAGACCTTAGAGATGTCTCTTAATCTGTGCCTAGATTGTATTCACTTGCGCAGGTATGTTAAAAATTATTAGTTGTCATCACATTCTAAAGAGCTATTTTAATAAGTATTCGTGGACAGGACATATAGATTTAGTTTTTGCGTTTAGTTCAATTTCTCGGGGACCCATTGATATATATTAATGATATTATACCACTACAATCCCCTTGTAAGACGGAGCACTGATGACCAACATTTGGGTCACTTTGACATACATTTAATGTATGAGTGACTCCAATAAAGTTTAACTTTAATATCATATCCTAGGAATCCATGGTGTTATATCAAAGATACTTCCTCAGTATAATCCTCTTATATTATATAATGCATTTCTGCAACAGTTGGGTTATTATGACCTAAATTTCATGCATAGGTGACTCGGTTTATTTATGAGTTTAGGTTCATTTCTCAGAAAGCTATTGATAAATATCAATCTTATACCAATGCATTCTTCCTATGTAATACAACAAAAGTCACCAACGGTAGCGTCATCATGACCTACATTTTATGTTCGAGTTACTTTGGTAAAATATCAGTTTCATTTTGGAATATTTTCAAAGAATTTATGGTAGTATATTCATATGTCACAACTATAATCATCTTATATAGTACAACACAATTCGGCACAATTTAGTTGATTTGTAAAGAGGATTTTTAAAAGGAGGAATCAGGTTTTTTTTCGTGAATTAAAAAAATTGGATGTAAATGAATTATGTCAGACATACTTATTAGCAATTGATTTTGAATTACTACAAACAGATGTATCAGTGTTCACTGGGTCCTTTATAAAAAAATTCTCTACCATTTTGCATATTTTTAAGAAGATACTAACAGTACTGAAACTATAATTCACAAGTTAATGGATACTCAAAATTTAGATATAATTTCAATGTTTTCAAATATATAAAGACCAATCCTAGGTACCCCTCATACACCAATGAATGTGCGTCTTGTTATAAGGAGAAACAAAATACGTTTAGAGTTGAGATCTCAACCATTTCATAGTTATTTGAATGTTAAGGTGGATAAAGCCCCCTTCTACATATGACAGCTGACCGTCAATTTGCACTTCTTTTAAATTGGGAACTTAATAATGAAAGCAAAAGCATGAATTATGACTTCTTGTTACACATACACATAGTCATCTTAATTTTTTTTACATCAAAACACAACAAGTGGATAGTACAATTGGAAAATCGTCCAAAAAATAGAATTTGTTCGTTCCGTCTTCATTTTTGACCCCACAATTTTGGCACAATTTGGTTGAAATGGTTAAGAATGGCGAAATGAACACTCTATGAAGACTGAAGTAATTAAATTACTGAAAATATTAAAATTACCAATTGTCACCAGCCGGTAACAATATTACGGACAATCTTAGTTGTAAATCAAATTGAATTTGCCTCGCTTTCGAACTTCTGTATCTTTTCATATTCATACGCTAAAGTTTGCTTGACTCAAAACAGTTTTCTCTAACACCCATTTGTTATTCGATTGAGTTAGCTTTCGATATATGTTATTATTCAGTGAATAACTGCATGCAACCCCTATGCATTGTACCTTGATTTAAAATTGTATTGAGTTCATAGGAACTATTTGCAGATTGGGGGTACTTTGCCTTAGCAGATCGTTGTGTCAACAATACTCCAGCACGGCTAGTTTTTATCAAAACTACCAGTGCTGGACTAAAAACTTTGTTTGCTTGCTTTTGAGTTTTAATACCTTGGCGGGATTTGGTTTAATTTGTTCGCAGATGCAGTTGGAGAATATCTGGAGAAAACCGTAAACCCTTTGCATAACTTTGGTTTGAGTGTTCCACTAAATACTGCGGTCCCCTGCTTCATCAATCTTTGGTAAGGGATGAGTTGGAGATAGCAATGTTCACCGCTATGAAATTAAATGTTATTGAATTAATGCCCTATAAATGGAAGAAAAACAATTTAAAACAGATGAACAGCAAATCATTATATCACCAGCTGTGAAAACAACTGTAAAACTATTAGAGTTGTCTCCCTTATTACATAAAATGATATAAGGCATTACCTGAGAAAAAGACTACAATTATCTTGTGATGTAAAAACCATAAAAATAATCCTGTAAATAGAAATTGTACATTACCTTTTGTTACTGTGGATTCATTGTAAATTGAAAAATTGAAGTCTATTTCCTCATTTAACATTAGGTTCAGTTCTGAAGTGTAATGCCTACAATATTAAACTCAAGATGACAGTCAAAGATAGTCATTCCTATGTGTCCACACTACTATGCAGGTAACAAAAAAACTCTCATGGCTCATCAATTGAGTCTTTGAGCTAGTAATCATATTGTATAATTATATCTATTATATTTTTTGTCTAGTGGAAATTTAATGTTTTATCACAATTAAATCTTATTTCAACTGATACTTTACATGACTGAAACTGTCGACCTTCAAAAGTTTTTTCCTTGAGTTCAAATGTAGTTTGTCGAAATATGCAACCCTTTCAAACAGAAATCTGATTTTAAGACATTTTATAAAATAATGTTCAATCGTACCAATTTTATCACAGAAGATATGCATATTTCATTTTTTATACTGAAAATTAGACTGAAAAAATATAACACCAAACAATATCATATACTTGTCTGAATCTTAATGACAAATTTGGACACAACACAGATAATTATACAGTTCGGAAATAGAAAACCATCAATAAATGTTTTGCGATTTTTTAAACTTATTTTCTTCCAGAATAAAACAAGAATGCACTTGATGTTGTGCTAAGAATGCCCGCACTCGTAATTTTAAGATTCGGCAAACAGTATGTATGAAGTCATTTTGTTCAATAGTACTTTAGAAAAGTGTGACGAGAATTTTTAAGTTCATTCAACATACTAAAATTTCAAAGCATTGACAAACAGGAAGTAGGTGTCCGATAGATCTGACAAGTGATCACGTGTTACAACGCATTACTATTAAGCTGATGACCAAATATAAAGTCATTCCATTCAATAGTTTCTGAGAAAAGTCTGACGGAAATATTTGTTGGATGGATGAACGAACGAACTAATGAACAAATGAACAAGGTGAATGCAATATAGCCCCAACCTTTAGAGAGAGGGTATAATTTCATGTACAGTTTACTCTCATTATCTCAAACTCTTTTATCTCAAACTCATGATATCTCAAATGAATGTTTTGGTCCCTAGATTAAACTTTGCACTAAATTTCCTCCTGATATCTCAAACTCCTGTTATCTCAAACTATTTTTTTTGGTCCCTTCAACTTTGAGATAACGAGAGTGAACTGTATATGGTTTAAGCAAAGGAACTTCTACTAAAGGAAAAAGGCATTCAATAAATACACATAAAATCATTTTTTATTCATTATTCGTTATATAAAAACAATTAAAGCTACTACGAGTAACCTGTACACTTTTAAAGTGTAACCAACATATACATATTAATATTTTTGCTAACAAACAAAATATTTGCATCCTATAATGCACAATCAATCACAAAAAAGTGTAGTTTTTGCTAATATTATCAAACATTTACACAGATTTATTACCAGTATTTTAAATCATTTCGTATTTCATCCTATTATATTAAGGGGAGTGCACTATGTCTTCAACCAAGGCTACTACTTCGCATAGTCAATGCTAAACACAACATTATTGTTATTATTATACTGACTGTCAATAATTGTTTGAAAGGAATGCGCAGATTGCCTATCATAAAACGCTTTGAAGATTCAGATATGAATAATGATTAATTCCACCCACCCCTACATTGGCTCTGCCTACTCGCTTGAATAGAAAGTTGATTGACATATCAGGCCACTAGTATTGAGGACAGCAGTATTGACTATCAGAAGACAGATCAATTCTAGGCCAAATTAAAGTATTTTGATTATCAAAGGACATTAACCTTCTTACAGGAAGTATAATAATCTTTAATACAAAGAAGTGTTGTAACAACAGGTGTCACCAACTTCCTTGCTATACAAACGTTGACGCGTAGTCACTGTTAAATCCTTTAATTTGGACAATGTAATAAAAAGAATAACTTATCTTGAAATTTGAATACATAAAATCTACAATTCATGAAAGAACAAAACTAATACTTCATTCATGAAGTCGTGAAGTAACTTTGTTTGGACAATTATAGATTTTAGCAGGAACCAATATAGATAAAATAGGTTAATGATTTGGCAGATTTGAATGCAAAAAAAAAATGAATTTGTTCAGAGTATCCAAAAATCCAGGGGCTTCGTAGACCAAGAAGTCTGGGAATTTCATCATTCGTCATAACTTCTAATGATTACAAGCCTGTCAACATTAAACATGTTTAAGTTCTTAGTTTAAATCTGATTAATAGGCAAGGATTTACTAGTAGACCAAATATAGGGGGTCTAAGTATTACAGTTGCTAAGAAACAGACTTAATCACTAAACTTGGACACAGATTTTACAAATGTTTAGGAAGTCAAGAAGAATTTAGAATAATCACTTGATTAATTATAGGATAACTAAATCAAGAATTTGAATATTGCAAAATATTCAAAGAGTGACCAAAAAACACCTTAATTCACGAATGCGCGCAGCGCATGGGGGAATTATTAGTGTTTTCCAGGCACAAGTTGAATATTGTTGATATTCCAATTCTTGAATTAGTTATACTGTTTATTACATTGATAAAATAGACAAAAAATGCTTCAAAAGTGACATATTTTCCTTAGATCTCTTCCTGAATCTTTTGACGTCACAAACGTCAATTGTTAGTAATGCCCTTGACGATGTTGAATAAAAACTGATCTTTCACTAAGTAAAAATATCGAATTTATTTTCACTGGAAATTACGATAAATCACCATCATCAATGTAATAATTATTGTTTGCATACCTTCACTTCAAGATAGATCCTAGCATCAAATCTAGGAATATTTTTTTTTTATAATCAAACCTTGCCGAAATGCTTGATACTACAAATAAAAGTGCATGCCATGTAGTGAAGTTTTGATTATTTTAAATGGCCATGGTGCCTTCATAAAAATTAATCCACAACGAATTATTTGTTCAGACAATTGACAATAGATTTATCTAAAACAACTTCATAACAGAGTGTCTACTTTGTTACATCTAAAAACTTCTGTACACTTCAAAAAGTTTTATTTGAAGATGATGTATTTTTAGATGAATGATAGATGAAATATGCAAACTCCATAATGACAATGAAAAAAAAATACGAACTGTCTTGCATAATTTGTTCATATATTTACACAATCTACAACAGACGATTATGAATTATATGTCAAAGATTGCATGCATATGAAAATTGTGAACATTCATACAGAACAAAATCAGCAAGTCCCATTCAAATATCTGATTTATACTGTATGTGTACAAAAATCTGCACAATTTTTGTTAGATACATAGATTTTTTCATTTGATATCTTTGTTACAAAGTTTTTCTATACAAAAACCTTGATTTTCAATTTGCCAGACCTACTAATCAAACAGAACTAAGTTATTTACCAAGTTTTTTTAATAAGATATAGTGATGAAGTGAAGTGCAATATTTCATGCAGTCAAACCTTTCAACTTCTGAACAAGGTATTTATAGACCTAATTTTGTTTTTAAATGAAAAAACTTTTCTTTCTATTTTAACATATTGTTTTGCATACAGAGAAACTGACATTCTTCTTCAATCTTATGGGAAAACAAGAATTTGCAAAATACCAGGCAAAAGCGTGGTACATGTATATCTTAATGGTAAGATCTGATAAGGAGTAACAAGATAGATGGCTTTATAGTCGGGATATAATAGTGCATCCTTGCTTCTCTTTGACATGTTTTGTAGGCAGTATACATGGTCAATATACCATATGGTATTCTGACCCTAGGGTCAATATCCCATGGAGTCAAAATACCATACGACATTGGGCTGTAGATACAAAACATTCACATATTATCTATACGTTCTTTTAGAGAGGACCAAGTCTGAACCTGAAATACTGAATATGTTGTCACTACAGAATCAACAAAAAGCAAAAAAATATATTAAACTCTTGGCATACAGCAAATCTTATTATGTTGTGAAAACCATAACCCTTACAGACAAAAGGTTTTGTTTAAAATACACAGGATTTTGGTTTTCAAATAATAGTCATTGAACATTTTGATACAAGAGTTCAGTTTAAATAGGATTAAATGTACATTAAAAATATAGGTATCTGTAATAAATTAGGTGAACATTTTCTTATTAGCAGTAATATTTCATTTAAAAGAAAGCGTGCACAGAATAGGACTTTTTCGAGATTGATCGCTCTTTGCGACAGAGGTAAAGAATGCCGCATCACGTGACGTTTTGTTAGGTATAGAAACAATAACAATATAGCAGCCCCGGTAAATTTTGAGACAAAAACTGTACCAAAAGGGTATATCATGCCATGAATACAGAAAGCTAAAACTCGTCTGATTTGCTTTATCCTTCAAATTTCCGTTCACTCTCGTAACCTGGAAAGGGCCATTCTGATGCCTAACAAAACACTAATTAACACGTGACGTGAACGAAATAATAATTTCTGCCCCTCATGCGGTAATTCCGGACTAAGTCGGAAATCAAGTATTAGGTTAACATTTTCTTATTTGTGGTTATATTCCATTGAAAAACAAATCTTACATAATTTGATGTTACTTATACATGTACTGAGGCACATACATGCTACTTTTAACAACATAACATATAGCACCATAATAGCAAGAGACAAAATCATATGCATAGAATTTGTCTTTTCTAAGAAAACAACCTAACAGCTGCACTTTAAAGATTTTAAAACAATATGTGTATATTAGCTCTCCAACAAATTTCTGGAAATAAAAATTTTAAGACTGATTACAAAATATCCTATGTAAATGAAGTTAGAGTTAAGCATTAATTAATGTACTCATCAGAGCTATAATTTGACATATAAGAATTAATATTTTCAAAAGTGCATATGTGGGAAAACTGATTTCCAACCAAACATATGTATTTAAATTCAGACAAATCTGCAGATAGGTTATTCCAATTTTTTTTTATCTGCCCCAGTCACCAATGACATGAGAACATCAAAAACACTTTGATATAAAAAATAAAGGTTTATAAACATGGGTCATACAAAAAGTTGTTAAATCAAAATTAAAATTTCTTTATCTGGAATTTGTTCGCAGATTTTAAACTTTTCATTTTCATGAAAAGTTCAGTTCAATAAATAGACAGGCCAGATAAATCAAGTCTTTTGAATGAATTAAATCAGTATTTTGTTGAAAATGTGTTAAAACCTAAACTATAATAAACTGAACTCAAATAAACTTCCCAAGTCTTTTGATGTTACTGAAAAAAAAAAAAAAAAAAACAAGTCACCCTCTGCAAAGCTATTGTAAATTAAAAGGTCATTTGTGCCTAGCACAAATGATAAGGTCTTTCCTTTTCACGTGTCCAGTTTTGCAATAAAGAGGCCCTAGCCCTCTATTTTTGGCAAGGGGCGTAACTCTTGGGAAATAAATAAAATAGACAAAAAAAAAAAAAAAAAAAAAAAGGCCCGTCCCGTCTTCAGTAAAGAGATATTGCTACTTCTATTTTCTCTTGAAACCATTTAAATTTTTAATGTATTGTTCCAAATAGTAATTGTAAAAAAAGATGAAAAAGAAAGGAAAAAAAAATTGAAGTAGCAATATCTCTTTTTCTGAAGGCGGAACGGGCCTTTTTTTTGTTTATTTGTTTATTTGTTTGTTTGTTTGTTTGTTTGTTTATTAATTATTTTTTTTATTTGTAGGTAGCAAGTTTTCCAAGGATTGCTGAATACAAGTAGGGGGAGGGGGCATTGTATTTTTATTTCTCTAGATACACAAGTGACAGTAAAAGTACATTTCTACTATAATGTTTACTTCTATTTCAGGGACGCTGGATTGGATGACGTTGTGTATGTCACGTGACGTCCATTGATATATGTCTGGACTTAGTTTATTTCTTTCTTTTCGAGAGGGGACGTCGTCGGATGAACATGGCACAGGATAATGCATTTTGCTGTTTGATGTGGAAATAGTCATAAATAGAAAACGGAGTGTACGTGTACACATTTACTTATGTCAGAATGAAGATTCATGTAGAAATTTGATGTCACGATTTATTTATTTACATTTCCGGTGCCATTTTGACCAGACGACATCTCCGTGAATAAAGTAGTGTTAATTTGACGCGAAATTTTGACATTCGGATGCAATAAATTGGTAAAATTTGGACGAATCTTGTGTTTTATGGCGGAAAATAGCTTTTTATTTAGCACTGCGCGAACGCTATTTTCAGGAAATTGGTTGGTGTTAGCGTCATAATTTTTTCTCATTAACAAAGCCCTGGATATCCCCCAGCTGTCTAACATGTAATTTTTATGCATTTACAGGTAAATTCAGTAAAACCGATGTAAATTCAGTCAAATCGAAAAAAAGGGGGGGGGGGGGGCTGTATTTACACATTAAAAGGTCATTTGTGCTAAAAGTTGAGGTAATTCTAGACGTACTATAAAATACCAAAATGCTACATCAAACACAAATATGAAATACTGCCAAAACATTTTTGCGCCAAGAAAAAATAGGTTTTTTTCAAATTTTTCAATCTTTAAAAAATTTTCATTTTTTTTCATTTTTTGTCTTACGAAAATGGAAAATAACATATTTTAAATGATTCCTGCTAAAAAATAATGCATTTTTGAAAAAATTCCATGTATTACACTTCAAATATGAAAACAATCATTTTCTAGAACATGACTTTGACCTTTGACCTTGACACCATTTTGAAGGTCATTTGTCCCTGGTGTCAAAACAAAAGACCCCATGCCTCTATCTTGTACCATTATTAAGTTAATAGCCAAAAAACCGTAAATTTAAGCGTTCAAAGGCCAATAACGCATAGAAGATGATGTCATGCGACTTGACTTAAGGAAAACTACGCATTGTCGCGATGTCCCCGACATTTTGCCCATTACATTTTATCAGCTATCTTCTACCGTTTCAGAGGAGATCTGATAACAAGGAAATTTCAAAAATTAGACCGTGACCTTGACCTTTGACCTTGACCTAATTTTACTTGGTACAAAAAATGATGCCTAAATATGAAGGCTCGTGCTTGTATCTTAACTCAAACTTAATATTTGCCTGAAAAATCAAAAGTGAAATTTATATAAAGGGAAATAACTCTTATAAGATGTCGTCAGATCCTTTTCGGCAGATGTGATTAATGTGCGCACAGATCAACCAAAGAAATTGCAAAAGGTTTCATGTCGATATCTCTTACGGTTTTTGAGGAGATCTGATAACAGTCATAACAGTAATAGGGGAGGAAACTCTTATAAGGTACATGGGAACCCTTAGCGGCCTCACCACGTGATAGCTTATGTCTGACTGATGCTTGGTGCCAAATTTCTTGTCAATATGCCTAAACACTTTTCCGACAAATTTAATTGAATTTTGGCAGGAGAAAGAATAATAATAATAATAATCATAAGAAATACAGTAAGGTCTTTCCTATGTAAAGGAAAGACCTTAATAAAAAAAACCTGGAGCTGTAATTCAGAGGGTGACATAACTTTTTTTCAATATTAGTTTTAAACTTCCATCTTATTTCCAATATTCATAATCAAAAGATACAAGTGTAAACAAATTAAAATTGTAAGAAAATTTTGGACGTGAAGTTAAATTTCCTCTTTCACCTATAATATCTGCTTGTGCCAATTCTTACTTCCTGCCATCAATGTGATGGTTTATGGGTAAATTCCTTCCACAGGTTAACAAGCTTTTCTTAAATGTAAATCCAGCCGTTCTGATGAAAATAATAATTAAATCAAACTATCAACTGACTTCAATCTTGAAAATACATTTACAAATGAACACAGCCTTATCAAATGGTGATTTCTCCAATTACTGCAGAAGAAATATATCGAGATCTTTGGTGCTCCAGTGCTGCAGAAATATATCTTTTCATGCTGGAAGACATTCTGTTGTCCATTTAAATCTATGATTGTAAGTTCTCTGGGATTGTGGTGATTAATCTACAAAAAGAAAAAAAAATCATATTCAAAATTGTACGTCTGTAATCTGTTAATACAGATAAATAAAATAAAAATGATATCAACAAAAAGTCAATAAATCGTATTCAATCTTCAAAATCTGTCATTTATACATATCAATACTAATTTAAGTTAATTAACAAATTTTATTACATTGAGTGTGGTGAATCACCGAGATTTCCGAGTGAAATCAAATTTGATAATTAACCCAGTGAGATCGAAAGTCATATTTCACTCTAGAAGGTGATGTAACAATAGCCGTCCCCAACCACTTTGCAATACAAAGGTTGTTACATAAAAAACAGAATCTCCTTGTATTTTCTTGTTAAATTTTCTGAATACATGGAATATATCAATATAATAAACAGAATAATTAATCTTGAAATTCGAATACCAAAGATCTACAACTCTTGACAAAAAAATGCTAATAATGCACCCATGCGCTATGCGCAATTGTGAATTAATGTGTTGTTCGGTAACTCGTTGTATAGATTTTTAGGTATTCGCATTTCAAGATTAGTTATACTATAATTCATCCCCATCCCAACCTCGAAAATCAGCCCATCCCATATTTTTTATTTTAATGCAATGTGATTTTTCAGAAATTTCTCGAGTCTCTTTCAAATAAAATCTTTGAATTGATATATACATTGACTCTGTGAATAGCCAAACAGAACACAACTCCCCCTTTCCAGACTTGCTGACAGTGAGAAGTGTTGCACTCATTGGCTTTGTCAAATATTAGTCGACCAGTGACTAGATCCACAGAATAAGAAATAAAATCCTCCCATCCATCCCATACCTTTTTTTTAGAAGGGGTAGATGATAATCTTTCACTGAATTTGAACTGATTAAGACATTAGGTTTTAGTTCATTGTAACTGTGTTAAACAACAGAATTGGAAAGTCTGGAGTTCACCCCACTGCATATCAAAGTTATTTGTTAATCTAACAATCAACCATATGTGCCTAACAAATGTTTGTTTTTTAGCATACATTGTGAGATTGTCAGGCAAATATGACATAGTTTATTACATTTCTTTGGCAGTTATATTCTTTATAATTTGCTGACTTTGCAGCTGTGTTCTTCAGTAAACATTTAACAAAAGAATTCTCCGTCAAACAAGTATTACAGACTGTTTTAAATGTGAAAGATTTTTTTCCTTGTTGAAAATTTCACCGAATTCTAGATGGTGAATTTCAATAAAAGCACTGTAGGTATTTTGTCTCAAGAATTAAGAAATAATTAAATATTCTCATACATAAAAATTTTCTATTTTATTGTACTTTTTGAAAAAAAAAAAAAAATCGTGCTGCAATTGCCTACTTTACTACATAAAATTATATATGCATAAGACATTGCAAAATAAACACAATATACATAAACTGACTGCAAATCTAAATTTATTAATAAACTCACAGGAAACGGGAAAATGCCAGTCTTGCTTTTCTTCCTGTTTCTTAAGCTCATACAAATAATATTTTTTTGCTGACAATGAACATACACAAATATATATTAACTGGTCACCAAAATGTCAGGAAAAAAGGATTTACAACTATCTATTTTGAAGTATAAACACTGTAATTACCCAGAATGTACTATATTATACTGGAAAAAAAATATTACCTTAATAAAAAAGTCTGTGTTAATGTCCTTTTTGAGCCTCTTTAGCAGCTAAAATAAGTGGTTGTAAGTTGGCTAATGGTTTTGCAAGACGTAAGAATGGATGCTGAAATAGACATATATGTATGTATAAGAATTTATATAGTTATAATCTCAGACCTGATTTTGACAATGAAGAAAAAAGACCAGAAATGATACCTCAGCAGCAATTTTTATTATGTATAATAAAGGAAACAGAACGGACAAAGACAGGCCATCAAAAGGGGAAAAAACTCAGGTCTGCTTTAATCCTTAGTTTAATAATTAACTCTTTTTGGAGTTAACATTACAGTTACCCAGTTAAAGGGAAATAACTCAAAAATGAAAATTTCATGATATGAGCACTTTTTAATAAAATACTTTAAAATTATTTTAAAAAATTTTAACACATTTTTATTTATATATATAAATTATTGTCCTGTGCTAAATACTGATGGCAGCCAATACCACTGTCTCAGAAAAAAAATTTCAATTGTACTTATTGACAGAGACAATACGATTCAGTTGTATTCTGTGTTTTGACTTCCAACTTTAACCAGAGGCTCACAGGAGCCTGTATCGCTCGCCTGATAGTGTATTGCCTATTAGTAGTATTACATATAGCGACCAGTTCACACAGGGTTAAAGGTTCGGCTGTGGTGGCAATCTTGGTTGATAGTTTGGGTAAACGACACAATTCTGAAAGAGGACAACCTAAGGATCATTGCTGCCAAGTCTTGTTCTAATTGTCTAAGTTGTTTCAGACAAGAAGATTTTTAAATGAATTTCCCATAGGTTTCTTGGCCATCTTGGTTGGATGTGGGGACCATCATACATAATTTTGGAATGGGACTACCCAAGGATCATTTCAGCAAAGTTTGGCTGAGATTGTCATAGTAGCTTCAGAGGAGAACATTTTTAAAATTTTGACTCCCCTTTTTTCTATTTTTAGCTTTGCTGCCATCTTGGTCAAAGGTTGGGGACACCGAACATAATTTTGGAAGGGGACCACCCAAGTACCATTCCACCAAAGTTTGGTCCCAATAGGCCCAGTTGTTTCTGAGGAGAAGATTAAAATGTAAATTGTGGACGGACGACAGACGACGGATGCCAAGTGATGACAATAGCTCACATGACCCTTTGACTCTTTGGGTCAGGTGAGTTATAAATGGAACGTTAACTAAAAACAGACTTTTTTGGCACAATGGAACATTTAAAAGCATAAACCTAATTTTTTTAAAATTGAGTATGGCTATGAGAACCAATATTTAATTTTTTTTCGTCCTTAAAAAATATAACTATATTCCATCCGCAACTGATTTTTTAACTCCTTACCTTTAAGAGATCTGATGCACAGCATCTTCTATCAACATCCACCTCTAAACATTTATCTAGAAAGTCTTGGAATACTGGTGATAATTTATTTTTCTCCTTTATTTCTGGTTTACCATTAGTAGCAATTAAATACAAAGCCTGTACGAAAAAAGATTGCCAGTTAGTATATAACAATCAAAATAACAGATGGATGAACTATTGTTGAAAGTTCAGTTGCAATTATTACATGCATATCAAGACGGCAACATGCTGATGTAACATGAATATGAACCCTGCTTTGTACTAAATCGACACATTGAGCTGATTTTTTGTACCTGCTAGTTCAGGAGGTAACAGTCTGCAAGAAGACATATCACCCCAAAGAGACACATAATACTGACTTCTAGCAGACTAGTCTTTGCTCTTCCTCCTATATGCCGCATGCTTAGCGGAGAAGCAGCAATTACCAATTTTAATGTCTTTGATTTCACCGTTTGAGATCAAACCACGACCTTCGGCACTCGAGGATGGAACACTACCCAAGATCACTGAGGTGGTTAAAAGTCATTGGTTATTAAAGTTTGTATTTTTAAAAAACTTTTTTCACACTTACAGAGGTACTGTTAAGATTATAAATACCTTGACACAAAATCCATAAATGTATGTGACTTATATTCAAAGTTACAGTGTTTGATAATTGCTTTAAATAGTGAAATAAGGCAAATTTACCATTTCTTTTTATATATGAATTGCTCTGACAGACATGGGATCACCTAATTTTTTTTTAAATATGTATATTTGCTTTGTGACATACCCTCAAGTATGGTAACGTTGTTCGTCCGGTAAGTCCGTTCATTTCCTTGAAATAACGTTGAATGAACGAACTTACTGGCCAGCATTGTAGAAAATTTTACGGGAAGCTTGACTTACTAGAAATTTGTCTATTAATACTAAACTATTATACACTGTTCACTCATACTAGAGATTTTTTCCAATTACAAATTTCTTTTTGTTTTTCTTTTATAATTCATATTTCAATAATTCTTAAGAGAATATGTAATTTTGGGATTAAATAAATCCTTACATCTGCTCTATTATTTTTAAAATAAAATGACAAATATATACTCAATACTGTCTTATAGAGTACTTACTCTAAGTGGGTTTTCATTTAAATACGGAGGTTCACCTTCAATCATTTCTATTGCCATAATTCCTAAACTCCATACATCTACTTTGGGACCATATTGTTTCCTGCATGTAAACCAATTATATTTAAATAAAAAACAAAGAGTGTGGTAAAAACTAATTTTCACATAAATAATACACATGTGAATGACAAAGGGTGTTGATATCGGAAATTAACAGACTTTCTATTAAATTGTAAGAGTGATTTTATCCAAAATTACGAGTTTCCTCCATTACTTGCTACCACTGAATCATATAACATTATCATATGACACTGTATTCAGAAAAAAAATAACACTGTTCTTCGAGGATTATGCTATAATGGTAGATCATCACAAATTATCACTCTCCATTTAACCTCTGGTAATAATATTTTTCCTGATGTGATAAAGTGCTGATCTGTTTGTAAATAAAATTAATTTTCAGCTTTCTCTTTGTATTTTGATATAATTATATTAATTTTGTGTTACTTTAAGTATAATTAGTCTTCTTTAAACACTATATCTTTTTTTCTGTTGACTTATTTGTTTGATAAAAGATATATTCACAATATTATTGTGCATTATCAGTTGCCTATTAAGTACATACTATGCATACTATTTTCGAACATGGCAATCAACATGGAATCATACCATACATTGCCAATACTCTGCTCTAGATCTGATAAGCTCTGCTATTCTGTGGTGCAGTATTAATATACATAAATTTTAAAACCAACGATAACGAACCTAGTAACAACTTCGGGCGCCATCCAGTAAGGTGTACCGACCATCGTTGATCGTTTGTTTTGTTCAGGAGACAATTGAGCACAGAAACCAAAATCAGCTAGAAAACAAAAAATATTTTATCATTTCAGAAAAAGAAATTGTTTTCAACCCAAATTGATAGTTGAAAGTTGAAACCCACCCGGTGTTTTCTTTATATTTTTAATAAATAAATATCTCCAACTCTAAACAATGGCCATTATCCAATAATTACGTAACTTGTTTGTTTCATTGAAATCTGTAATTTTTATTGGAAGATTCTAGTCACTTGGTTCTAAAAAGTGTTGTTTTATTACCAAATAAAAATCAAAATCTTGTTTAACATGTGCTCCGATGACAATGACGATGTAGCAATGCAGCGGAGTAATATTTCAAATCAATATGGAGAAAAATTGCAGTTATTTTTATTACTTGTCAAATATAAAATTTAATTATAAGAATTGAATACATCATTTAAGTAGTTTTATAGTGTTGTAAAAGCCTTGATCATGCACAAATGTGCTTCTGTCAAGGCTTTGCTTTCAATTAAATGTATTATAAAGTAACCAGAGATAAGATGACTCAAAAGAACAAAAAAAAATATTTACACTGTAGGAAAGGCAAGACAGGCATAAAGACAGGGATAAATGACAAATATATGATGTAATAACACAAATCTTTGAAGTGAATGGACCAAATTCTGGTAGACTTTGAAATATTTTAGCATTTTTCAGTCACCTCACAAGCTATCAATTTTGGAATTCCCTACAAGTAATTGCCTAATACACATTTGACTGTATTATCTTGTATAATTTACATGTTAACTGATACATATGTTGTATGTCCCATAACTTACTTAATTTAACACTACCATCCATTCCCAGCAGTATGTTATCACTTTTAATATCTCTATGTATGACCTGATTCTCATGAAGAAATTCTAATGCATGTAAACACTGGAAAAGAAAACATGGACTTCCATTAAACATCAATCTGCAACTAAAGGCATGTCAAAGGCAGCATTTAAACAAATATCCGAACAATGTTTTTGTGAAAATATGTTGTAAAAAGTTAACTTTTTGGAAACCAAGAAGTCATGTCCATATTTGTTGACTTCAGTCATTTGGCATTTGAATGTGTCCTTCAGCAAGCTGCATCTATGATTTTTGTTTTCACCAATTTTTTGGCTTAAGGGCTGCCAACAAGTCAAAAATTACTGAAATTGCAGCAAATTATAAAATTCATAGAATGCTTAGTTTTTGAGATACTCTATACATTTTTACTTATTCTTTATGTGAACAATTTTCTGGAATCAGATTAAGTCCTAACAAAGTGGGCTTAGCAATTTGCATTGAATGTACCATTTGATTAGTTTTCTGGTCAAAAAACCTTCACTATTGCTTTATAGTACTAGAGAATACTTAATATTTTGATTTTATGATTACAACTGTATACTTTATTAAGGTCATCTAATAGGAATCTCACAATTAAACTATGCAAATATTTGAAACTATCTTGGAAATTAAGGTTTATATAGATATTATTCAATGAATACTTGTTCTAATATGTTGTTCTCTGTTCTCTGCCAGTTATTGTCATTATTGTATTACTAATGTTTGCCATAGCATGTATATGCTTTATGCAATAAAAGATTCATTCATTCATTCAAAACAATTTTTAAAATCAAATTTTAATCTACATTTACAAATGATGATGGTCTTTCTTTCTTTCTTTATCCACAAAAACCACAACTTGTTTCAAAGTCAATAGCTAGAAACAAGAACTATCTACTGAGTGGAACTACATGTATTACCCACTCTCTCCGGTTTCAATAACAGAGTCAAACTTTAAAAACCATCTCTGATTTTTGTTATATTTTATCTTATTCAACACTTTCATATGATGAAATACACATCTGTACATTAGGATCTAACAATATGTTTGTTTTCATATACATCCAACACTATGAGAGAAGATTTGCAATGACAAGGTGCATTCTGAACTAATTTTAAATTTGATCGTTCTAATGGAAATCACTAATGTCAAAATGACAACTTTCAAAATACTCAAAGGACCAAAATTTCTGCCCACATACACATTTGCATATCAGGAGCTAACAAATTAGCATCTTTCATATGAATCTAACAATCCAATTAAGGTGGTACCCAACACTTTCACTAAAATTAATTTGGCTCGTTTAATTTTCATAAAATTTTGACAAAGTATTTACTTTGACCCATTGACAAAAATTTTAAAATTTCAAAACATTTGAACCAACCAATTCATCAGAAAAATTACACTGATTGTATAGCAGTTTGACAAACACTAATATTGATCATTGAAAAGCTTAATATTCCATTAACAAAACAACGTTATTAAAACGTTTAGCTGATTTTACAGAGTTATCTCCCTGTAGTGTTAGGTACCACCTTAAGAGGAGCTGCAATGGCAAGATGCATATTAGTCATGATAAAAATATTTCTAAGTTCATTGGGCCATAACTTTAGAGAGACTGGAAAATTCTACCCACACACACATCTTACAATTTATTAGATTTCATAAACATGTAACAAACCTTCAAACAATATGTTGTGGTGACAATGTGCATACTGCACAACTGCACGTAGTCAACATTTTTAGGTTCAAAGGGCCCTACTTTTGTGGAAACTAAGTCAACCAGAATATCCTTCCTATTTGGATGTTTGCACATTAAGGTCAAGGTCTGTTATGCAAAGATGCATTAAGATTAACCAAAAGGCCTGCATTAAGATTAACTAAAAGGCCTGGGAGTTGGTGAAGGCTGCCAGACAGACAAAAAACAGTCACACCAAAATTGTTCCTTTATACTCATCAAAATTATTTAGCAGGGTTATAAAGATACTTTACCTCTCTCACTACAGCAGCTATCTGACCCTCATCCATACAAGTCTCAGTTACAACATCTGTTAATGAACCACCAGCTAAATATTCCATTACCACCTACAATAAACCATTCAAAATTTACTTTTTTGTGAACATTTCTACAACAATTGACATCCTAATACCTTTGCACATAAATTCATAATTTTATCATCTGTCCTTAGATGGTTTTGGCTTTACCCCTTTTGGGCATTTTGGCATTTTTTAATTTGCTCTTCAACATTTTGGATTGTTGTTTCGATTTTCAACATTTTAGTTCTTGAGCACAACTGACGAGTCGTAAATCGATGAAATGTTAAGATCTTGTGCTTCAAAATTGGTATCAAAAAATATTATTTATGTCATCCCCGTTCAAGAATTTTCGGTGGCCTATTGCAGTGTTCAGTTTAGTTGAAGTTTGACTCATTTATGGTAATTTAAACCAACATTGGAAAAAGGGAACAAATAGTATCAGTAATAATGCTTTAATGTAGTACTACCACTGAATAACATAGATGCTACTTCAACACAAAATTCTATTTCAATGATTGTATATACTACATGAACTTCCTGATTCCTAACACTATACAGTCCTTTACAAAATCTACTAGAGTAAAATAAATATTTTCAAATCATATTTTGTGATAATTCAAGTGATGCTGATAAAAAATTAAAAACAAATCTTCCTGGTGAATTTACATTATATAGATTTCCTTATCTAATGATAACTGAAGATATCCCCAATTTTATCATTTTATGCATTGTATGAAAGGGGAGATAATTCTGAAAACCTAAATATAAAGTATGAAAAATTCTGAATATACTGAATCATAGAAACATTTACACATTTCAAATCTTGCTCGAAGCATTCTCAAAATTGAAAAGATCAAACATTGTAACAAGTAATTTGAGATATGTCAAATTTGAACTTCATCTGCATTTGTTAACAACATCTAGTTTCACTAAGGCTAACTTTAAACCCTAAATATTACATTTTCATGTTTATTTTATTTTTCTGGACTCGAACAATTAACACACTTCTTTCTGAACAACCATCATGATCCCTTCCTTTATATTGGACATGCTCCATTTTCAAATATTTGACATTTAGCATGTATACTTTTAACTACACAGCCACTGAACTTACCCATAATTCCTCTCCCACTAAATAAGAATCAAGATAATTCACAATATTAGGATTTTGATTTTCTCGCATCACTAAAATTTCATTAATTATAAGTTCTTTTTTAGGTTGTTGTGATAAATTCATTGTCTTTATTGCTACTTCACGACCTGTCGCTACTTCTATTGCAATAAATACAGTTCCTGAGGCACTGAAAGGAAAAAAACAGATTTCTATTAAGATTTAATCATTTACAAAATATCAGTAAATATGAAATTGGAGACTTCTTGATTTATTACACCTTTTACAAAAACCATAAAAATATTTAATTTTTGTTTGATTTGTCGTGTTGCACATGGTGCGTATACATCACAGATTATTTCAACAGATTGTTAAATCTTTATCAGTTGTAACAGATATGTAATAAATTTTTTCGTCAATAGAATAGAGAATGGAAATGTGGAATGTGTCAAAGAGACAACAACCCCACCAAAGAGCAGAAAACAGCTCAAGGCTACCAATGGGTCTTTAACGCAGCGAGAAAATCACACACTCGGAGTTGGGCTTCAACTCTTCATTATTTTTAAAAATACATATAAAATGTTACACAAAGTACATTTTACATTAATTATATAAGTATCTAAACATGGATAAAAAATTGATGTCTTGATATGACATGTTAACTATTGTTTCACTCCGGCACCTACAGAGATTTTTGATTTAACGGAAGTGGAAAATTACCTCTCCGTCGTAACTAGGAAACTTAATGAGCCCCTTTTGAGTTGAATTTTGTCTATCTAGAATTTCTTTTGCGGCTCGAAGGACTTCAAGATAATGATAGTAAGTATTTTTTTTAAAAAACTTACCCCTGGCCAATCTTTTCCATTTTAGTATATTTCCTATTAGGATCACCTATAGTAACAATAGTTCGTAATTTTTCAATAATTTCTTCATCTGTCATTTTCTTTTTCTTTGGTTTATCATTTTTATTGCCTGCTATAGCTCCATTAGTTTTTTGTTCCTCCTCTACAGGTTTTGTGTACTGAAAAAGAATAAGGCTAAAATTTTATCATTGTGAGGGGGGAAAATTAAAACCTTTTGCCTCAATATCTCTAATTTTTCGTGACTAAAAAACACATATTTTTGAGGAAATTTGAAAAACTGACGAAAAATTAGGTTTTTGATGTTATGGGATAGTTGTTGACTTACAGCAGATTGATTTGTTTAATAAATAATAAGTATAACAAGATAAAATTAAAGCCGATACTTTCCGAGTTGTTTCTTCATTTGTTTTTTATGAAATCATCATCAATATTCATGAAAATGGCCATTTTAAATCCAACACCAAGGATGACAAACTTCAAATGACCTGCCATGTTCTGACACGTGGTCGTAATCCTGATTTGGAATGGAACCTAATGAATATTTATTTGATTTATTTCTTTCGTCTTCATATAAGATCAATTCAATTTATAGGTTAAAAATTATGAAGTAAAATATGTTTAATTTTATAATATTTATCGAAATTTTATCCTCGTTTAACGCGAAATCAGAAGAGTTTTTATACAGAACTTTGTTTTGTTGTTACTATCTTAACCTAAATTTCAGATTCAAGAAATCGGATTAAATTTGTGTAAAATTTTGTATTTATAACATTTATTTTTATCTTTTGGATGAATAAACTTTTGTTTTGAGGAATAGAAGACTGACAAGAACTTATTCAGTACATGAATAATGCTGAGAATTCCAACTTCACTACGATCGAGATTTGAAAAATTCGTAAATGATGAAAAATTTGAGATTGCCAACAAAATATTAGCAATTTTACGGTAATCATTTATTCTTTTTTATATATGCAAGATAAAAAAAATTTCAAATTCAAAAAAAAAGAAAAAGAACAAAATTTGACAGACATGTTATTCCAACAGCAAGAAAAAATAAATTTGGTATAGAGATTTTGAATCAACAAAAGTAGAGGTGAGGTAGATCTCCACCTTATTTAAGGCCAGAATTAAATTAAAAGAATGACAGAGTAATTAAGAGATGGTGTTTGCTTTTTTGTCTGAGAAGAAGTTGTCTGTGAGAAATCAAAACTTTACTTTCGAGTCTAAATTTGAAAATCAGTGAATAAAGAACAGCGTCTATTTTTAAATCCAAGAAATGAGATCAGGAAGAATTGTTACACTTACTATAGACTTCGTTTTATCTGGACGTGTGGCTATCGGGGGAGGGGGTGTTTCCTCCTCATCATCATCCTCTGGTGTGGAGGGACCTGTAGAATTTTCTTGTTTGGCTGATGGCTGCTAAAAATATTAAATCTTTGTGAGACATTTGCTAATTTTTAAATGAGGACTTAGGATCCTCTTGTGAACTAACGAACCATAACACTTTTTTTATGACATATAATTCAATACCTAAGCACCAGGAAAGTTCTAATTTCATTTCAAATATTTTCGAACATACAAACCTCCTAATCAATAAGATCTGCAATATCCATTGTAACAATGGAAATTATTTAAATTTTTAATATCGAGTATGTGATAATGTGCTAAAAGTAAAAAAAAACAGAAGCTATCTGGTTCCAAATAGATATTTTCCTTCATCAACATTGTGAGTTGTTCGTCATACATTGCTGAACTAATACCAGCAATTTTTTTTCGTTTGAAAATCTTGTTGAAAATAAAACATCAACATTACAAAATGGAGTAAATGACTTCTATCTTTAACTAAAACTTACTGGAGTTATGATCACATTTGTATTGAATTTGTCTGACAATGTTGGACCTCGTGACTCTGCACCTGAAATAAAAGTTGTAAAATTTATCAAAATGCTGATAGAGTATGTCTGGGAATAAAATATTATACAGGTAGACAAGTAATGAAAAAAGTACAAAAAACACAAATTTAACTTTTTTATTAATGCAAATCTTTGTTTTGTTTAATTTAGGTTTCACAGCAATTTCAGTGCAACTGGCCATAAACATGAATTATTAAACATTTAACTTCACCTGTGAAGAACTGAGCTAAACTTGTCTAGACAGATCTTGATCAACTGCAAGACAATATATTGTTTTCTATCATTACAAGAGGTTGAAGACAACGTTTGCATTGTAAGACACCCATGTGGCATATCCTTGTGTTACATCACGTAACAAAAAAAAATTACATAACAGTACATTTCGTCGACGTCATAATGTTAAAACGTCAAGAAAACATCAACCTTCCGGATTTGGACAGAAAATTTCATAAAGAAATTGCTTAAAAATAGAAATAAATACATGATTCTCATTTAGATTTTAATTTCAAGTTTTATACTTTTAGTATAAAACCAAATTGCGTATGATCTTTCATTTATGATGTTAGTTTTTCTCTAGAATCCCTAGTTTCGTAAAAATATTTTTTCTGTCATGGCTGTCATTCTTATTTTCAATCTAATTCTTGAAATTTGTAATGAGAGAAAATTTATCATTCATATAGAAAGATGTAGGATAAGAAAATTCCAACCTCGGTATTACATTTTTTATTGTCAGACACTCGGCGAGCCTCGTGTCTGACAGAAAAATGTGACCCTAGGGTGGAATTTCCCCTATCCTTCATCTCTCTGTATGAATTATAGTTAAAATCTAGGTTTTTCATAAAATATAGTATTGCAGAAAATGAATACAAAGAATGAATAAACAAAACCAGAATGGCTACTTGAGATAAAAAAATGTGTTACTTGTGCATTATAATATAACTTGCCATGAAAAATATAACTATATTTCTCTATTTCTGTGCACATTTATAAATCTCTTGACCTGTTTGACAAATCCTGATATCACCACACTTTGGTTATATATGCTTTAAAAAATTCCCACCAAAAAAAAAAAAAAAAACGTTCGGAAGACCTCTTGAGTTTTACATTGTCATTAGAGAAAAAAATTCTAAAACTCTTGACGTGTTCATTATGAAATTTATCCACTCTGGATAATTAAATTTTCTTTTTTGTATAAACTGCTCGGAAAAGCCTCTTGACCCGTTATTATGAAATTTATCCACTCCTGATAATTAAATTTTCATTTTTTTTTAAAACAGCTTGGACAAGCCTTGCAGTTTTAAAAAGAAAATTTAATTATTTCGAGTTGACAGATTACATAATCGACTGGTCATCATTGTAGAATCTATATTAAACAGCTTAAAATTTCCAATACATACTTGTTATAAACACTGCTTTACAGTTGTATAAGATCATTACAACATAATAAAGATTAGCTTTCTGTATTTTCTACAACTATTAGCGAGCAGCTTCAATATTGTGCAATGACTACATTACAGTATATTTTTAGAAGTTACATTTAAAAATTTCACAACTTTGTGGTTAGTACACAATGACATACAATGATGTGTAAATGTAACATGCATTATCATGCACTTTAAAAACAGGAAGAAAGGAAAGCCTCTGGCAAGCTTGTTCTTCTACTTTGTAACATGTAAAAATAAGTTTTATGTTTTAAGACAATGCATGTGTATTATGTTTATACCGCCATGTCATAAATATTAAATTTACAATATAAAAAAAAAATTTCTTCAGATGAATGTTGTTAAGTGTTCATTTTTTTTTGTATTTTGTATTTTTTTTTAAATTCCTATGTAATCCTCATTTTGTTGATACCAGGACACTATTAATATGGGCTGAGTACATATCTTGCAAAGTATTCGATCTCACCACTTGCCATTTTATTAAAGAAATTTTGAATGATTAACCAGCAGTTACATGTATAAGTTGACAGAAATTCCTTGGGTGGTGAGATTTACTACTTTGTGAGATATGGTTGCCAGAGAGAAGTTTTTGTATTCTTAAACATACCAATCTAAGAATTAACTCTAACATATGGAAATTACCATGCCAGACACTTACTAGGAGGTTTAATATTGGTCATATATTTAGGTTTTGAGCCTTCTTTTTCCTTTGTTGAAGTGTCATAATACTTTAATACATCTAGTACAGCCTGTGGATTTTTCTTCTGTTCAGATTTAGAAATGTTTGATTGAGACAGCAGTTTGGCCCAGGATTCTGGCATTCCCTGAAAATAAATATTTCTCCTTATTAATTTTTACTGAGACAGCAGTTTGGCCAAGGATTCTGGCATTCTTATAATTTTCCCATTAATGCATAAAATATATATTAGATGATTCATGTTTTTCATAAAATTTAATTCCTCTCCAAAATGAACAATCACCAACAGCAGTTAATTTGGCAAACTTTTATATTGACAACACTCTGCAAGGAGAGATAAAATCAACTACAGTATCATTATGGCTTCAAAATGTTTTAGATTGTAATAAGATAAGCAGACCATATTTTACTGATAATTTTATAAAAGAGTTGCCTATTATAATATTTATGCCTTAATCATTATTAATAAACAACAAAAATGTATAATAGGAAAGGTCAACAATGACATACCAATCAATCAAACTACCCAGGAGACAGAACCACGATAGTTGTTATTAGTACATGTATCACCATAGTACATTCTGACTTATTCTAGTAAGTCATACAAATATGACTTAACACATTTAGTTAAAAAAAATGTACTTTACTTCCTCATAGTTTTATTTATAATTTAACTTTTTGTAGAATGCAACACACATGAGGAACAAGATCTTTTCTACTTTCCATGAAATTTTACATCATTTTAAAAAACTGCAAAGGAGAAAATATGACCTGAATGTATTATATTTTTACTTTACTACTCATGAATATTCAGAACTACTCATGAATAACCAGAAAAGAAATAATTAACATTTAAACTGAAAATGTAATAAATAAGCTATTACTGATTAATGATAAATCAAAATAATATCTTTATAGTAAACTTAAATCAGAAATAGAAATAGAAAATTATTTATTAAAAGAGTCCAATTTTAAAAATAGACAAAAGATCTCTAAATTTCGTGTAAGTGATCATATTGTAGAAACTGAACTAGGACAGTACAAGAATACTTTGAGGTAAAGCAGATTCTGTCAAATTTGTGAAGAAGAAATTGATGATGAATATCATTTCTTTTTAAAATGTAAACAAAACTCAAGTTTAAGGTATCAATTATTCTCAGAGATTAATGAAATAGAGCCACATTTTGTCCAACATCAACCACTAGATAAAATTAAAAATATTTTATCTCCCAAATCTGAACTTTTGCCACCAATATGCGACTTTATAAAGCAATTATTATATTTGCAAAAATGAGGTCCTTGTCGGTCAAATGTTTTTACATTTATATATAATTTGTTCCATTGACTTTGTGTTTATTTCTTTGTTTAAAGTATGTATTTGCTGGGCCCACATGGGCTTAATTTTGCAAAAAAAAAGTTAATTTAAAAAAAAAATATTTCCTTTGTCACTTGCATCATTTATTAATCATGAAAATGTAAGGAATGGAAATTGGATACCCCTAATATCATTTAAAGCAGTACATAAACAAAAGGAAAATAAAAATGTTATTACATGTTGAATACATTTCATAAATCTGTATCAAACACCCTCAGATGATCTCATTTTATGACATTCAAGACTTTGGACCAATCAAATACTTGCATTTCAGTAAAATTCAAGTGAATTTTAGAATCACTGTATTTAACCACTTCCAATCCACTAATAAATTTTAAATTTTTCCAGTGGATGGAATGCCACCAATTCTTTGTACACTTACGGTAAATTCTCCTGTATGGGCATCAAATCCAACATGGATGGTATGTTCAAAGTTAGACGGTGACGATATGATAGGCTTTTCATTCTGTAATCTTGTTATTTTAGTGCCTGTAAGGAAATAAGTTCAAAATTTTAAGGCATAATCTAAAAGAAATGTTATCCGAAACTAAGAATGACATTTTTCCCTAAAAAGTGCATAAATTCAGAAATTACATATAATGCATTGCTCATATTAATAAACAAAAATCCAACAGGATGACAAGGCAATAATTTTAAATTCTGCTAGTTAAATTTTATTACTGCAAGTTCATCAATCACCATTAGTTATTCACGGGATTTGTGTGTGAATAAAGATTCCCAGAAATAAATGCTGACATATATACATTTCCGAACTTGTAATATTTCACTGTTGAAAACATATCACATTTACAATTACAAATAATTACAAGCTGAAGCAGACAATATACAATATAGGTGACAGTGAAAAATAAAAAAAACTTTTATGATACAATAATATTTTAAAACAATTTACATTTGTTTTGTTTTAACTAACAAAGCACCAAACTGACATCACATCAGGTTGTTGAGCCAGGCACCTGCTACCATACTTGCAAGTCTTATAACCAGATTTTTACATTGGAAAATCCAATTAAAAATTTATTACTTATTGAGGGTGAAGACATAACATTTTTATAATTTTTGGACAAAAATAGTACATTTGTTGTAAACAGTGAGATATGATATGCAATGTCCTTTGCCACTCAGGGTATAAACAATACAAAAATAATACAAAGTGTAATATTCATTTTTTATCACCTGCTGACAGTGGCTAGTGTGAAAAGTTACATTCAATTTGCTGTTATAGAAATGGTTTTGGTTTCGCTCTTTTGGTTGTTTTGGGATTGGAACTTTCTGTGTCATTGTTTTTGATTTTAACATTCTTATCTTAAGTTTCAACTGATGAGTTGTAAATCGACAAAATGTGCAAATCTTGTACATCAAATTTGGTACATGTATCATAAAATATGTTTTATCTAATGAAAGTTTTTTTACGTAAATCAAAATAAAATGTTTCAAGCACCTGTTGAACTAAGTCTTCGTAGAGTATTTGATAAAAATCCAATACTTGACCGCTTTTTCATCCTAAATCTGGACCATACACTATTTCACTCCTAATCCAAATTCCTGCCATAAAGTCAACTATCCAAATTTTTAACCATGAATTTAAAAATCCAATGCGTATACACACAAATCAAATACTTATCCATCTCAGTAATTTTTGTTTTTTACAAACTTCAACACATAAGAGACAATTTCCCTAATAGGTCAACACAATAAAGGAACGACTACAGAATTTCCATAAGTGTAAGTAAATCCCATCTGTTAGACAGATTGAATATTCCAATATTTTCCTAATTTTTCTTTGTATCAATATGATTGTCTTTCTCAGTGGTCTTTATAATTTAATTAGTCCATTGTGCATTTTATGATCAAAGATGCAGTGACTAATTCTTCAGGGGCACAACACAGGATCTGACCTTCTGCCAAAAATCAATATTTTCACTAAAAAATGTCGAACAGGAAATTAATCTGAGTGATCTCTTTCCTATTATTAATATGACTTTGAGTAACAATGTTATCTTTTCTCCAAACAATGACATGGAGTATCTAAAATTTGATCTCAACCCCTTTGGGAACCCCTGACATCCTGTCCTAAGGAGCAGGGTTCATTAGCAAGAACTAATGTATAAAGTACTTCCTTTGTTGGTCATGAAAATAAAAATGAGGTATCTATTTAGGGAAATATTGTTCTTACAATCAAAATTGTGTAAAATTAAAAAAAAATTTTTTTTTTAGAAAAACTTCCTCTTTGTGATTTAACTTCTTAAACCAACATTACACAAAAAGCTTCATAAAAACTTTCCTAGGATTTTGTGTTTTAACACAATTTTTGCATGTTGTAGTAAATTTATACACACACAGGAAGTTACAGTAGTACACATTTATAATTATATCTCTATGAGAAAATATCATTTTAGTTAAAACCTTCCAAAGTCAAGAGGGGAAGTAACTCTTTGACATATGGCAAGTATATAAATATAGCTTACTCTTTGGCGTTTTAATTCTCCGCTTTTCCTCTTTACTATCTGGTTCCCTTGGAAGTGGTTTCTTTTCTAATGGATGATCAGCTAATCTATAAAAGAACATAAATTATTTATAATCTATTGACATTAACAACAGATAAAACTAATAAAATTTAAAAAATACAAACTGCAGCTCTGCACTGGAAGTTATCTCCTGTGAACCAAGTTATAAAAAGCAGAAGTTAAATAACCTCCCTTTAATCATGAATCAGAATCCCACTGTTATTCAAGAGAAAATAGATTATGTTTGTATTGTAATAATATTAAGAATGAAAAACATTTTTTTATTGATTGTAATAAATACTTTTTTTCCAGTAATATTTAAAGATTGTTCTCACAATATTAATGATCTACTTGATAGTGAGAAGTTACAATTTATGCTTAGTCCATGAAAACCTAAGCAAGTAGAAACTAGAGGCTTCCGGGAGCCTGTATTGCTCACATGGACTTTGTACATCTTGACTGGCAGCCTGGAACATTGCTGTCAAGCCAACTGGCTGACTGTTTTCCAACAAGAAGAATTTCACTATTTTTCCCATTGGTCCTATGTTAAAATATATTTGGCTTTGGTGGCTATCTTGGATAATGGATGGGGTCATGGGATAAAATTCTGAAAGAGGACCAACTAAGGGCAATTGCTGCTATCTTTTGTTCCAAATGGCACAGTGGTTTAAAACAAGAAGATCTTTAAGTAAATTTCCCATAGGATAATATGTTTAACCATGTTTGGCTCTAGCAGCCATTTTGAATGGTGGGCAGGATCATCAGAAACATCATTTAAAAAAGGGCCACTTAAGGACCACTGCTGTCAGATGTTGTTCCAATTGTCCAAGCGGTTTCAGACAAGATCTTTCAGTAAATTCCCCATTGGGTCCTATGTCAATTTATGTTCGGCTCTGACGGCCATCTTGGATGTTGACAGGGTCATCGGACATATTCCTAAAAGAGGACCACATAAGTTTGTTCCATTTTGCCAAGTGGTTTCAGGCAAGAAGATCTTTAAGTAAATTTTCCATAGGGTCCTATGTTAAACTATGTTCGGCTCTGGCATCCATCTTGGATAACGGGTGGGGTCATCGAATAAATATCTGAAAGAGGACAACCTAAGGACCATTGCCTCTAACTTTTTTTCCAATTGGCCAAGTAGTTTCAGACAAGAAGATCTTCAAATAAATTTCCAATAGGGTCCTATGTTAAACTAAGTTCGGCTCTTGTGGCCATCTTGGATGACAGACCAGGTCATCAGATATATTTCTGAAACAGGACAACCTAAGGACCATTGCTGCCAAATTTTGTTCCAATTGGCCCAGCGGTTTCAGAGGAGAAGATCTTTAAAGGAAAGTTTACGAAGACGATGGATGACGGACACCGGAGGCCAAGTGATGGCAAAAGCTCACATGGCCTCTTAGGCCAGGTGAGCTAATAATAAGTTCCTTCATTAAACAGTTGCTAGAACTGTGGGCAGGGGACTCATGACAATATTTTTTCATACTTGTATTTTTGTTTTTGTCAGAAATCATTTATGATTTTAAGACAATAAAAAATTGAATATAAAAGTTTGTTATTCTATAGACAAGTAAAGAAAATTTTTGTAGAATAATTATTTATCAAAATTTTTTATATAATGTCCGAAAAACTTTACATGGGAATGCCATCCAAATTTTTTGTTTCAATTTTTTATATGCATTTTCATTTCAAGCATTCCATTTTTCACAGATTTAATAATTGTCCTTTTTCAATTCACTACTACCTTCTGATTACATCAAAAATTTTCCCTTAACACTTGGTTCAATGATTGACATTTCAATTTCTGATACAAGCATATGACATCAATAAATTACGTAACTAATTGCAAAATTTCTTGCCGAAAATTAAATCTAAAATGACAATTCCTTTTTCCAGTTGCCTATTTTTTAAATGAAAATCAAATAAACAAAAATCATTAACAATTCATAAAGCCATAGAATACATGATTTAATAACAACTAAATCCTACAACCTGATATAAATCATATCTTTACAATTTGTACAATCAAGTGTAAAAAAACATTAAATGCTATTATTTCCTTGACACTAATGATATTTTATACATTTCCCATGTACCATTAATTACCGGCATTCTGTTTCGATCCTGATGACTCAATATGTATTATTTGAACATATAACATATGATATTGTCATGGATAAAAGTTTTATGCAGGAGCAGTCAATATTGAGCATTTAGGCTAATTGTGAACAAATCATTAGGTTCGGAATACTCCAAAAACGATTTTATCCGCTTATTTTGAACTGGATTTTTCATAAAAAAATCTGGCAATTGGTTTGATGTATGGGGCGGGTGGACAGATCGGCAGAGAAGATGATAATGAACAAAGAATAAATAAAATTTATTTTGCTGTCACTTTAGACAGCTTCTTGTTATCCTGTACCATGCTGAAGCTATTAACATGCTGGTCAATGCCCTTTTTCTGTATGTTTTGTTTTTTCTTTTACCAAATTATTTAAATATTTATGATAATTCAGTCATTTTATTAATTAAATACGAGGATAATAAATGGAAATGGTGAGCTGTTAAAAGGGACATAAAACAAATTTAATGTACAAAATACACAAGTCGAACAAAATCAAAAACAAGATCATTAAAAAACAACCAAAGTTATAAGTAAAAATTGATTGCCCAAATTTTTGAAAAATATGGCCTTTGACTCAATACAAGCCCAAAGCAAGACCGAGTTACGGGTAAATGCATTTTCAGCTCATTGCAACCTACTTTTTCAGCCTTTGTGGCAGCTCACTGTTCCACTGTGTTTATTGATTAGTTGCTAAATAATGTAATTTTAATAAAAGGCACATTAACTAACATGTTTAAAATGACCTACATAATAGAAATGAAGAATTAACTGGCAAAAACTCTTACACTACAATAAATATATTGTGTTTGAGACTCTAAAATTTGGAAATTGATAGAGAACATTGATGTGTGTCTACAATAAATATGTATTAATAGTATTGTAATGCAACTTATGGGTCTCCTACAACCGAGTCAATTTTCACTCGCCCCCCCTAAAAAAAAATATGAATCCAAGTAAATTAAAGCATGCACATGTAAGAATGAACACTGTTTTCCCTAGAAATTTTTTTAAGCATGGGGGGATTGACTGAAATGACAGTGGTCATGAATCCTGAAGGATGGGGGTAAAATAAATTTATATAGTTTTATAAGGGATTTAAAAATTTCAAGCATGGGGGCTAAAATTAATGCATGGGGGTACTACCATGCATAAACCCTCTGGGAAAAACACTGGAACATAACAAATATAACTTTCACTGGTCTTTTTACCTGCATCGCCAACAGCGAGATCAGGTCTAGTAACCACTTCACACCGTCCTTCTGCCTGTCCAAAAGACCTTTGGTAGGAAATTTTAGTACAAATTTTTTTTGCTTCTACAAAAGGGAATGAGTTGATATTTTGCATGCAGCTTGATAATGCTGAGTTGTAGCCTGTAAGGAGTTTTTGGATCTGTCTTGCCGATAGTTTAAAATTCAACAATACTCAAAACACTAGAAAAATTTTCCTTACAGTTTTCTTGGCGTCTACAAAAGGGAATGATTTTATATTTTGTCTGCAGCTTCATTACGTTGAGTTGTAGTGTGTAAGCAACTTTAGGATCTGAATTGCATGCTGCGACACAGGTCCAGAACTGGCTTTGGTCTTGTTCATTGCAACTATTAATATTCACAAGCATACATTGTGTGGGACGAGATCAAAAGTTCAATGTAGGATAAGAAACTTAATTCAAATAGTTTGGGGGTGGGGCGTAAAAATCGCTGCAAGTTTTGTTATCCGACATCGATTTTTGGATTGAAAAATACGGATTCAAATGTCCAAGTCAATATACAGAACAAACATATATTGTTGAGGAAAAACAGGACCCATGATACAAAAAGTATACTCTCAAAGCATATGCCCATATTGGTCAATCAATTTTTCCCAAAGAGGGGGGGGGTCAGTGAAAAAACTATGTGAATTAAGTTTTTTATCCTACATTGAACTTTTGAAAACGTTAATCTGACTGGCAAGTTTAAATTTTGATCATATGGACAAATGATTTCTCACCATAAATTAGGGGTCTTTATGATTTCCATTTTCCCTCTATGAACATTCCTTTAAAATTACAAAAAAAACACAAATAAGGACAATTTATTTATCATTTTCTGTAACTACCGGTACTTCTGTACTAACACCAGTTGGCAATGTTTTGGGATAAATCAGTAGAGGTAGGAAGTTTGATTTTGTCTTTCTGTTGAGGAAAAAGAAAGATACCAACCACATGGTCCTCACATCCTTCCCACCCTAAAGTATCTCAAGTTAGTGAGGGTCCCACAGAATAAACTGATCTCATACATGGTTGTTTTACATACTATAAAGGTTCAATAATTGCCCAAACTGTGCTGCCACCTAGAGTTTAAGTCCCAACTAATGTTCCTTAATTGAATAGATTTTTATTTTTTAAAGTAAAACCGATAAAATATCACCATTGAACAACCTACTTTAAACTTCTGAGAAAATTTCTCCCATGTCAATATATGAAAATCTCTGTCAGATTTTATGATAATTTTCCTATGCCATAAAAAATTATATGTGTGATCCTGTTTATGCCTTTGAGGAGTTATTAATCATAACATAATCATAACGACAGATCAATATAATTTATACAGTAAACAATATTGTATTGAATTTTACATGAATCACTCTTGATAAACAAAGAAAACTTGTATTTTTATTTCCTTTATTTAAAACAGATGTCTGGCATGTAATGTTACTGACCATGACATCATACAGCTAAACAAGCATTTAAAATAGAAATCAAATTGTATTTTTAGATTTCAAAAAAGTCAGGATAAAAAAAAAATCAAAATAACTTGAAAAGAGTTGATTATGTGTATACATTTGTGTACGAAATAGAGGGTCTAGATGTATGCCCAAATGACTTAGTTTGTTTGCCCCATTATGGAATAAGAAGGGGGGGGGTTGTAAAAGGTGGTGTGCTTGATAGGAACTCCTCAAATACTTTAAGTGCCCCTAATGACCCAATGAAATAATGTTTTAAACAAAGGATTTCCCATAAGTTTTGTATCAGTTTCATTAGGGAACTTATAGAAATTTGAGCATGTAGATCTTTAAGCTGTAAATTGTGGTCTCGAATCTAACATGATTTCATAGAAGAATTGGATTTATTCTGAACTACATGTACCCCTATAAACCCTAATAGCTACAGGGCAATCAGCAGTAAGCTCCAATAACTAAAACTAGTTTTACATATTCAATAGAAACAAAAAAAAAGATAAATAAAAAACACTCTGTAGAAGCAAAATACAAACAAATTTAGTTCTCTGACATAAAACAGATTTTACAAACATTTACCGAATTATTTACCAACAAACATATACACCTGTCTGTTGGTTAGACAGTGCAGAAACATTGCTGCCAAAAGATATATTAATCTGATACCTATACTGACTGCCAAATACTAAACATCTGTCTAACAAAAATGCCTCTAATCTCACAATCATGACAATGGTCTTCCTGTTCCCCAATTGATTTGTTATTATTTTGGCTCATCATTCAGCAGTCTTTAATCATGTAAGATACATGAAGAGGATATTTTGTTCATGGTTGGAACATTTTCACACAGACAGTGATTTTTTATATATATAGAGGTGCCCTGTAAAGATGCACATACTGAACATGTATTTGATATTTGATATGCATACATATACATGTACTTAAGTTACATCCTCTTCCTTAGAAATAAAAACTAGACTGACAATCTCTTCCTAGAGAATAATCTCATTGATGTATAAATTGGTCTTAACTTCAATGCCATGGGTCAATTATTTATAATGTACAAGGACATGCATGTTAGTTTGATTAAAACTAAAAAAATATTTGGAAAACAATTTATTCCTCATTTTAGGCTATTGTTCATTTTTCCAATTTAAATATGAAGTTACAAAGTATCTTTTAACATCCCCTCCATACATACGGCCATTATCAATTTGTTGAGATATACAAAATGGGGTCCCTAAATCTTTTCTTCCCTCTTAGTTTTTGTGACAAATATTCTTGCTTCTTGCTGACTCTCAGTTCCTTCAAACTTTTATCCCAAATCCCTCGAGATCTTCAAGTCCCCTATATAATTTAACCTCACTTCCTTTTCATTCCTGTTGAATATCGATTCTAATGACTTGCGTATATTATCCCTAATGTTTTTGATATCAAGAGTTCACAATTCTTGAATGTGTTTTTGAAGTTTCTACCTTACTGCTTCTAGCATTTTTTTCACATTAGCAGACAAATAAAGTTAATTTATCAATGAAAAGTAGGAACTGTTTTCTCTAAGCACCAAATATTTTCCAATAAAATCACAAAAACCACAAATTTTCATCAACAAAGCAAGCCAGGGGGTAACATTTTCAACTTTAATGAAATTGTATTTACATTAGGAATAATACAATTATATAGGAGAGGTTTTTATGAATGAATCAACTCCAGACAAAATGCACTCAACATATTGATCCTTATTATGTGTAACTATTTACTTAATAATCTATCATTTCTGGTCTATAGTCCCTGTGAGTTCCTGTGTATTAACAGAGGTATTCACAGGTATAATAAATGTTCTGGGACAGTGTAAACATTAAAATAATTCCGCCAGATAACAAAACTCTCAATGAAAAGAGTACAATGTATTACTGGGTTCAGTCTTCCAGGTGTGAAAACAACCCAGACATTTAAATATCCGTAAAATTATAAATAATACTCCTGAGGCTTCCATTCAAATATTTGTGTATAGTTATCGATATGATCAAAGTTTTTATGACATCAGTAAATTTATTCAAATATGTTTATAATGCATAACTAATCAGCTTACACTCAGTCAATTATATAATCGTAACAGTTTAAATGGTATTATTCAAATTTTGTTTTATCATACACTTACTTGATACTAATATGGCCTTCATCTGCCTTAAAATTATGATTAAAAATATGACAAAATCTTATCTTATAAGGAAAATTTCCCCTCTTACATAAGAAGAAAAAAAACTATTTTTCTATAAGTATGAGCCTGTTTTTGGACTGACCAAAACCTATTCATAATTCTGCAAAAATACCAAATTCTACACAGGATTCCTTACTTTGTTAGGGTACCATATTCAACAAATAAGGCTGAACAAGTTTAGTATCAATTTAGAACTCAGTTGGAAGGTGAAATGCTTAGACCCTCCTCCCCACCCAGTCAATCCCAAATCGAACAATTTTCCATTATAAAAAGTAATATAAATAGAAACTAGAAAATAAATAAATCAAATACACTGTAATGTGTTTCTTTGAATCCTGCTTGAAAAAGGTTCTGTACCAAAACAAAAAAAAAAAAAAGATTAGAAAATAAGACAACTTTCCATACAGACAGAAATTGCTTTAAATTCATATACATTGTTTACTTACCTTGTACTTGTATGCCTGACAGGAGGGGCTGGCGGTTTCTCCCCCTCCTCAAAGTCCGACATCTTTTATATTAATTACCACTATATCGAAGCTACTTCCTGAAATAAAAAGAAGTACACTTTTCAAATATCATTCAATTTCACATTAGCATCATGTACATGTACATGAATCATAACAAAAGTACTTTTGAATAATTTACAGTATGTAATAATTTTGGCAGCCAAATCCTAGTTTACAATTTCAAGCACTTCTTTTTCAACAAAAACAAAATATCTCTTTTACACCATCAAAAACATAATTGTTTTAATTTCTGTATAGAAAATGTTGTCTGTCAATTTCCACAAATGTTATGTATAAACGATAATAAGCCTGTACAAGAACGTCTGCATACATAGAGGTTTGTTTATGTATATTTGAGGCCAAGAAATTTAATGCAGATATAAAATAGAGATAATTGAAAAACAGGATGATGAGTGCTACTAGACACATCAAATATTTCTGTGTAATTTATTATCTATTATAATGCAAGTCTTTGGCATCATTTGGTTTCATCTCCATCCTCATTCTAATACAAACATAAGTCTATGTGGGGGGAAGGAGTCTGAGAATGGGTGGGTTGGGGTGGGGGGGGGGTCCTTACTTTGAAAATCCCAACTCTATTGTTTGCAAATATTAAATGTATTCTAAACTGGTAAAAACTGATCATGAAGATTACAGAGGAAACTCCCTTTTAGATGTTGCAGTTGGGACACTGCTCCTGTTTTAAACTATATGAATTTTGGTGAAATTTGCCTGAATTAATATTAATGGCAATCAAAAAATGAAGACAGAAACATGTTTTTATCACTTTATATACATTATAACACTGAGTATATATACTGTTTATTTAAGTGCATGCACATGTAAAACTCAGGAAGTACCAGTTTTTAGTACTTGAATCACTACTTGTTTTAGTTTTATCTTAAAAAGATTTTCTACAATCCCTACCTTCCTCAAGTTAGAATCACCCCCACAATTCTACAACACACATTTTTGTAATTTTTTTAACTGATCCTGATAAAAACATATCACATTTTACATTCCAGCATAGATAGGATGAAATGTTACACTTCACTGCAATACACAAAATTTATCACCTCAATAACTTTACTTATATACTTCTATACTATCAGATATCTACATGTAATTAGTCATCTAATTTACAATACCCATGATACCAAAAATATCAGGATATTTGAGACTGTGCGGAAAATGATTCAGATACGGTCCAAATTTTTGAAAGAGAAAATGATTCAGCAATGGTCAACAGATTTTCCTTAGATGAGTCAGTGAACAAGTTATCAAATTATAGCACCATAGGTTTTGTCCACTGGATTGACTAATTTATAAAAAGATTCCAAAAACAGAAAATATTGTTTGTAAAACCTGTTGGAAATATCTGATTGACTTCATCAACAGCTAACAATGACATTATTGAATCATGACCAAAAAGGATTAGTAAAATAATTGCACAGATGTTGAATTCTTGTAAAAAAAATCACTTTTCTTTCATCTTATTGAGTCATTTTAATAAAAACTGATGGGGAGGTTAATGACCTAATCATAGTTTGAACCAAGAATAAATTAAAGATATACTGATTTACATGTATATATGATTTTAATAACTGCAAATGCAACTTAGCTACAGGGATCATTTTTATAGGCCAGCGAACAGTAATTTGTTCGATTTTATTTATTTTTGTCTTCAAAACTGTTCGGTAGAAAATTGAATTTCTTTTTCACGATGACATCATACTGAGTCACCGGAACAAACATAGACAAAAGCAACAGAGGAATGATCCAAGTCCATCGTAAATTAATTTTATAACTGTGTAAAATTCAGATATTCATGTTATTCATGTAATTTTATTATATTTTACCAGATTTTGACTTTTTTACAATATGTTATATAATTTTATATGATTTTACCAGATTTTAATTTTTTTTCTTGTTTTCGTAAGAAAAATTTTGATTAAATCATATTTTGATGCATATGGGCATTTCAGTAACTATGACTTATCCAATGGTACCCAATGCCAAAAGTTATATGATTACAAATTTATTTGTTGCTACTACAAGCTTAGATTTACTTTTGGTCTATGCACACAAAATACTTTACAAATAAAATACTATTTCATTCCAAATAATATTTAGCCATACAGTACCATCAAAATTTTTAAACCCGTTTTTTTCAAACAGCATAAGTATTTTCCATCAAATTTTAGTTCCCTAATCCCCCTTTCCAAAAAAAAAAAAAAACAACAACAAAAAAAAAACAAAAATAATCAAAATAAACAAAAACAAATTAAAAAAAAATAAATAAAATACTAAGAAGTCACAGTCCAAGCATTAAAGTTTGATTCAAGTTAAATTTCAACAGCCTGAAGATTTTGCATATAATTAGCACCGTCTATATGCATGTACAATTGAAGATTAACATATTAAGTTCTCTTACATTTTAACAAGATTTGCAATCTTCCCTTCAATAACATGGTTCATCTCTTCCAAATTACATGCACCGATACAATTGCCTGTATGGTATGTAAAATGGTTCACTGTTTCCAAAATAAAAATTTTGCTGAGTAAGTAAAATATCATACAATGTCCTGTATATGTTTAGATCACTTCTATTTGGCTGAAAATCATCATACACTATACATTTGTACATGGACAAACATATTTTCCATTTAAGTTAATAGAAAACTCCACAAATTTCTTAAAATCTTATAATGAGTGTATATATTTATCACAGATGAACAACACTGTCTAGCACAGCAGATACATATACATGTATTACATGTAAAAAATAATGCTTACAGTATACATGTGTACCTTCATATACATAATTTGTACATGTATATACATGTATGCACTTTCATAACTACTGATTCCACAAAGAAATCATTAATTTTTGATCTTCTTAATCCAAAAAACGAACTTTTACCAATTGTTTGTGACTTTATAAAGCAGTCATTGGAACTGCGAAAATATGGTCCACGTCGGTCAAACTTCGTTAATTAGTTACTTTTTCAAGACTATATCTTATCTGTATGTATATGTTTGTTATTGTTCATTTTATGTTATATAGTTTTACCCCCATGGGAATAATTTACAATAAAGTTCACACAATTATGAAAATTTTACATAACAAATACTTATACATGTAAATTTCATGTTAAATGAGATTCATAATTCCAGGAATTATACACACATATGCAATTGATTAATTTTGATGTAAAAAATCACAAATTAACGATTTCCTTAACTTCAATATCGACCAATCATCAAATCACATTTTGAGGAAAACTTAGCACTTCAAGAAGACCTTTATTTGAATTGTATTTATACATGTACATGTAACATATGAAGTCAGATTTTTTTCAAAATTTGATGAAAACAAGACAAATACATGTACATTTATACAAGGATTTAAATCCTTGATTTATAATATCTCAACATTATTTCAGAAAGTTTTTAATATTGTCATACTATAGGTATAAATTTAAACGTTCCATTAAAAATAAGAGCAAACCATCGTATCTACCCTTCATATACATCTTTTAAAAATATACACCTACACATAAGTGATGAAATTAATAATTGTTTAATGCACCTGAGCATAAGAGCTTTCCAATGAATCTCAAATAGTTCATAGAAAATAAATTTCAGAAATGAACCTTAAAAGTTCTTAAAGATACTACTGGTGTAGACAGTTACATGTACAATGTACCACACTACATGTAGCTACATGTATGAGAAATTGGTTAACCAGCCATGTTGTACATGAAGTTAAGTATTTTAATAAATAACAAACAAAAAAACAAACAAATAAATAAATAAATAAAATAAAATAAATTATATATAAAGAATCAACCTAAACATAAAACTAATTTCTTTCTTTTTATAATATTGCTATGCTCTATTCACTTGTTAAATGCAAATGCAAAATATTTTGAGAGAATTATATTTATTTTAATTAAATTACAAAAATACTATTACCATTTGTAGATTATATCTACATGTAAAAACAACATAATTCTACAATAATTCACTAATTAAAGAAGGCTGAAATTAATGTGTATTTATTTACTTATTTCTTAAATATACATAAAAACTGAATTATTTTCCATTTTCACAATTTAACCCAATAATTTTCTTTTTCTGCCCTTACTAACTGTACACCCAACAGCTAATTGACTGAACACTCAACATAATTTGCAATCAGTTAATAAAATAAATACAGTCCAATTAACCACTTTAACTAATAAACAAAAACTGAAATATACGTGTAAACAAATCTGAAGAATTCCATCTGATAGTATCAAATGTCTAAATTTACTTCTTACAAATAAACAAAACTCTTACCTTAAGTAAATAAAATTTAAATCTTATTAAAAATCCACAAAATATCTATCAAATTCCATCAAAATCAACAAATAATGTCCTCAATACACAGGTACACATACTTTTTCTACTCTGCAGGTGGTCATTGTTTACAGTTGTGTGTTATAAGATGCAAGCTAAGTGCAGAGTATGAGTCATACCATAGTATTGATGAGCTCAACATTTATATGTTATCAGAAATTGATCTCAGTGGAATCTTGCTAGGCCAAATTAACATATTTCTTTGTTTTCATACTTCAAATTCCATTCCTAACATTTAGTGGATATATTTTTTTTTTGTTAATTCAGCAATAATTTAATCATTGTACAAAAATGTATATATATATATATATATATGTTTGTTATCTCAATATACCAAAGAGGCTATTGAATGTATGTGAATAGATAGAATACCATGGTTTATTTTTTATTTTCATATCTAGAATTAAATCACCTTGGTTAGTGCGTAATTTGTATACATTAACAACCACAAGTACACAATATGATGCATTTTAGATATTTTATGTTAACAGTATTAAAAGTGAGAAAATTATTTTATGGTGCTAAAAATGTCATTACAGGTACACCCAAGAGATTAGAGATAAGACTTTAGGATTTAATTTCTAGTATTCTAACTCATTTATTTAATACACCAATTTCATGGACACGGGTGATATCATAAACAGGGTACTTATAATTCAAACATGATATTTATCAACTGGGATGAGATTCTAGACATTAAAAATGAAAATTTAACGAATTTTAAGTCTCAGAATTGAAATCTATATGAAATACAAGGCTACATGGACAGAATAAAAGCCCCAAACATATGAGATTTCACATGTTGTGTACAATTGCAAGGAAACATTGTGTCATACCTTTGTCATTCTCAATTAAACAAGAATAATATAAACTTGTCTAATAAAAATCAATTAAGACATGACAATCTATGATACAAAGGTAATGACATATATGTGAATAATACATATACACTTGTTTTCACCTTGTCTATGTAATTTATGATTTACTTTCATACACAACTTGTTGGTTTCATTTACATTTTTTATTTTATATTCCTATCTACACATGATCTAAGAGTCTAATGATATATAAATTAACTCAACCTTATATATATATGTAAATGTCACAAACATTGTTTAAAAGTTTAACGACAATAAAATTTTATTTGAGATGATTTGATTTTAATTTACAAAAATATATTACACATGTAATATAGTCAGCGTTTTCCATAGAAATTTTTTGAAGCATAGGGGCAATTTGACTGAAAGGATGGTAGTTACGTTTTGACAGGGGTAAACAAAAATTATATATAGTATTTTAAGGAATTTTAAAATTTCAAGCATGGGGGTCTGAAATTAATGCACGGGGGTACCACCATGCATAAACTCTCTAGAGAAAACACTGATATAAAGGGCATTTTTGCAGTTCTGACAGAATTATGAATATAGGACATAATTAGAAATAGGACATAATTAGAAATATTCCTATTTTTTTTCACAGAGGATATCAGAACACGTACTAATTCTTTTTTGTGTTTGTGATCACGGCTAGTAAGCCAAAACATTGAGCCTTTTATACCTTATTTTTTGTTAGTTTTTGGTCATTTTTATGTTTGGTTTATCTATAGCTACCTATTGTCCATTTGACAACTCATTAGTTTTTGCTATACCAGCTACAGGTATATAAATTTTTATGAGACCAGATCAATATTTCAAAATACTGGTTAATTCCACAACTGAATTGATCTTAAATCCTAGTAAAATTAAAACCAAATACCTGGGTGAATTACCAAATACACAACATTTTAAATTTTACTTACAGAACAGATAATTTTAATTCATGAATATAGTTCAAAGGTTACCGGTTAACATTCTTATATAATGAGAAAAACTATTTTACAAAAATATTTACCTCTCCAATTTCCCCTACTTGAACTAATTGAAAAAATATGAGAAAAATTTATGTAAAAACAATACATAATGAAAATATTTAAAAGAATCACAAATAAAACATTTATTGTTTCCATTGTGTAGTGGTTACCCATCTGAAAGCTTAAGTACATGTATGACCAAAGTTCTATCTTGTCCATGATAAAAAATTTAGGGATCAAACCCTGCTGTTAACCTTCTAATGGAATAGAGAATGGAAACAGCGAATGTGTCAAAGAGAGAATAACCCAACCAAAGAGTAGAAAGAAGCTCAAGGCAACCAATGGGTCTTCTCCCATACACAGCTGGTCCCTGAAAAATAATGTATACTAGTTCAGCAAAATGGACGGCACACTAAACTCCGAAACATACAAATGAACCAAAATTTAAAAAACTCACAAGACTAACAAAGGCTAGATGTTCCTGACTTGGGACAGGCGCAAAATGCGGTGGGGTTAAACATGTTTTGTAAGATCTCAACCCTCCCCTATACCTCTAGCCAATGTGGAATAAACAAACACACAGCAATACGCACAGTAAAACTCAGTTCAAAAGATGTCGGAGTCTGATGTTAAAAAAGGTAACATAAGAAACTAAGAAAAATGACTATGATCAATATATCTTAACAGTTACTGACATGCCAGCTCCAGACGTCAAAAGATTATGTCTATAAGTCTGATTTTAAGCTGGAAATAACTGTAACAGCAAACTTGCTACAAGTCCCCCTCTTTAATACATGTCAGCAGCTGTCTATACTTTTATACATATAAGTAAGTAAAACACAAGTTGTTAAAGATGGCAAATTAAATATGTTCAGGTATATAAACAGTAAGATAAATTCAGCAATCAGGACTTGTAATTCAAGTTTATGTAATAATAAAAAAAAATCATTTCAATTGCAACAATTTTGTGAACCATTGCTATTCATAGCTACAACCAAATGCATGCTCCTGTCAAGGGAAATTAACTTGGTGGAACTGTAATTTTAGTAGTTTTGATTCCAGAAATAAAATGCAATAATTGCACTCCATTTTGGAGAGTAAAAACATAGATTTTGTGTCAGTAAATGTTAGAGATACCCTATAATTTCAATAAAAACTACAGATATAGCTATATCAGACTTCCCAATGGTGTGATTTAAGAAACTTAATGGATGTTCAATATAGATAACACTCCACAACTCAAATGTATAGTAAATTCCCAAATGTCTAAATGATGGTTATTTAAGACAGACTTTTGCTCTTCCGAAATAATATATCAATGTTTCTTCTAACCACAAAAGCATAGTAATTAGACTTTTAAATGATTGAAATCTCAGACATATTCCCAACAAATCTATTGATTTTTGAGAAAATTAGAGAATATGAATAATGTTTGGAAACAAGCTATATACTGGTGAATTCTAAAGAAAGTTGTACAACCTCAGAATACTAGTTGTATATGCATTGTCTGTTAAAGGAAGTGTTGAAACAAAAATTGCCATTCATGTTTTGGGGCAATCCACAATTGAATACAATAATACAATTGGGTAATATCAAATTAATTTATTGGTCTGACATGAGGTAAAGTACTGCAATTTTTAAAAATTTACATTTTTTCAAATTTTGACAACTCTCCTAATTGTTTGTTTTTTTTCACATTTCTGTTCTTGACAACCATAGATATTGGATAAGGCCACATAAAATTGATTACTAAATTTTCATCCCTGTATAAACCCACCAGATTGATATAATTTTTTGCATTCTTATCATTCCAATCTCTATCTCATTTTTTGTTTAAAAGTAAACTGATCAAATTGGAATGAAAATCATTTACATGTTATTTTAAATGTAAATGTATATTACATGTAAACCAAATAAAGCAAACCCCGAAGAACAAGATACAATCCAGTAGACAAGGCATTTTGTAAATAAATTTATAAGTACATGTGTATATGGGGTATGCACAAATTAGACAACACCCCATAGGCAAAGGCATTCAAAAATGACCAACATCCTAAAATGGCAAGAAAACACTAGTGTCAAACATTCAACAAAAAGTCCCCATAATATACATTGTACTAAGCAGATAAACACTGATCTTGTACTCTCTGTTTTGATAATGTTAAAACATATTCGCCATGTACTCTTTTGTTTCTATTTGTCTGAGATGGTAAGAGAAATAAAGACTTATCTCTCTAAGGCTCACAAGGAGGAATGAAGTGACGACATGGAGAAGCAATTGCAAGTGGTTGCAAAGTACCATGTATGGATATAAATGATATGTTTTTTTAATACATGCAGGTCAAGCTCTTCTTTTCTTATATTTGTAATGTTTCTCAGATTCAAAAGTATCTCTCTGGTCCCATCTCTGCGTAGCGTATTTACCTGTACAATATTTACAACTTTGTAAAAACAGACAATAGTTGCTCACAACCAAACTGTGTACAATACTGTCAACATATTCTAACATTAATTAGTCTTCTGTTAATTAGATAAATAAATTAATTAATAAAAATAAATGAGGCTATTTACATTTCAGAACCTTTGTTGATGTGAAAACTGTATATTCATAGTTCTTTTACTGATGATTTTGTTTCACTATTTGTGTTTTACCTTTACGGACAATGAGGGAGCAAACATTTGATTTTTATTCTGGGGCTAGGATTAAGTTTGAAAAAAAAAAAAAATGCAGGACCAGGATTTTGGCAAAATAAAGTATCACTTAAGGTGTGAAAACAAATGCAGGACCTGTGTTATTAGGGTTAAATTTGAAATAAAAAGGCAAGACCATGCAAAATAAAGGATCACTTTAGGCGTGAAAATAAGCAGGATCTGTGTCAATCTGGAAATGTTTGGTTTAAATGAAAATAAAAATTAGGCCGCAATAACAAATGAAAACAAATTTGACGAAAAAAATAGGCAGGATAAATTATTTGATCCTAGCCCCCCCCCAAGTAAAAATCAAACAATTGCTCCCTTAGTCTAGTAGTTTCATTTCTACCGGTTAGTTTTTTTTTATTGTCCAATTATTCAAAGTGCTTTCAGCTTGTAACCTATTATTTTATTTTATCATTGGCTCTATTGGTACAAATCCACTAAAGATTTTCAGGAAACGAGCATATTATGTATATTATTAAATTCTATACCACACTGAGTTGTTTTAGTTTTTCTGCCTATTATTTTTCGCATAATATGCTTAGGTACATTGTATGTTACCATTTTATACTTTTTTATTTCAGCAGTCTTCAGCTATTTCAGTCAACTGGATTAATATAATTAACAATAAAGCAATTTTTTTTTTTTATCATTACATGTGACATCGGCCGATAATCTTTCCACCTGGGCCAAAATTAAAAAAAGCCTTCTTTCCTGCTCAAGACCGACTGTGTGAAAATGATGCAACTGAATTTTTTTTGTTTTAGGTCTTTGGTCATTTATTTTTTTTCTTATATCTGGAAATGTGGGCACCAATTGTTCTGAACTTTACCACATACTCTTGGAGTTTTTCCCCATTTGCTTCAAATGATTGGGACTGAATGAAAGAACAATATCGTTGTATGTTACGGTCTAGGTATTTTTACATTTCCCATGACAGGGATTGTAAATGAATTGATGTCACAATTGTGAGTACTGTATATTAGAGTATAACTATTTAATTTATCTCAAAACTAATACTTTAATTCTGGCTTCGTATCTGGCAACAAAAAAAACCATACCGACCAAGGTTGAAAATGTAGGGTCGGGTGTGGAAAACAAGGGTATTATTAAGGTTTCAATGTCTGAATCCTGACTGATATGATTCTATTGTCCATCACCTTATATAGAAACTTTGTTACGGCACATATGAGATCAAAAGGGCCAAGCTGTTAACCGAAATTCACTTTCATGCATTAGAATTATCAAAAATTGTTTATATTCAATCTAAGCTGAGTATTACATCTACAAATTTAAAGTTGTTCTTTTTTTCTCTATTCCAATCAAGCCATTTATTAATATAATCAATTATAACAAAGGCATACAATAAACACTGCCTATTGTAGTATCAACAATCAATAGTTTTAATCATTAATTAACACATAAATAGATTGTAAAAATGTCACTTAGTTTTTATAACTATTAAAATTTTATCTTTATTTGTCATATTTTTTTATTTCCGAAAATTTAATAAATAAAGATTTTATGAATAAAAATTTTATATATTGTAATATCAAAATGTAATTATTCCATTATAGAAATTTTATATTAATTTTCCATGAACATTTTCTAATCTCATCTCTATACTATAAACTATATATTTATGTGGCAAACGGACCTGTACAATAATGTATGGAGCTGTTTTTAAAGACATTGTATAATAATGTATGGTGCTGTTATTTGTATAAAACGAAAGCCTGTGATCTATGCATATTAAACTTCTTGTAACTTTTTCATAGTTTCTTAACACCAAATAATTTCTAGGTTCTTGGTGCTAATAAAACGTGTGTGGACTAATTTCTTGCCATAATAGACTGAATAATCTGTCTCTTGTGTGGTTACATTTGTCATTTCATATTTTCTTTTTATCATTTGGCTATTTATTATTTTTTGGAAGCCAAATGATAAAAAGAAAATATGAAATGACAAATGTAACCACACAAGAGACAGATTATTCGGTCTATGACCCCTAAAGAAGCTGAAGGCTGACTAGATTGTTCTAAAGAAGATGAAACAAGTTTATATAATCGGCCGATTGTATATGTTGTGATAAAAGATAAGTTGTGGTCATAACGCTTGAAAGTTGAAACAAAGTCGGAGTGGTTTTTGATTTGTTTACAAAAGATTCGGGAAAGCTGTGAATTTGAACAAATAAAGCGCCGAAATACACTTTCATCTTTGTCTAACAACACTGACTACGTACTTACTAAAGTACTTAATCACCTAACTCCGGAAAAATTAACTACTTTTTGTAAGTTGACATTTCCTTCCCTTGGTTTATGATGAGTTCTCGTAAATTAACGCCGGAAACGGGCACCTGTTCGAGATTTGGTAGATTGCAATGCAGTCAAAGGATTAAGCTAACCTTGAGTTAGACCTTGAGTTACCTCTCTTTAAACGAAGATTTGACATATCTGGATAAATAATTAAACGCTACCGTGTAGATAAACAAAATTTTTTGTCTTACTAATTTTGGGCAAAAATGAAAGACACAGCAGGAAAAAATACAGTCACCTGTTGAGTGTAATACAAGTTTTTAATTATTTTCTTTAAAGTGATTGTTGAACTGATTATTGTGTTCATCAATGTGTTTTTTCATAGTTTTATATACATATATATATATTTTGTAACTTCTAATGTCATTTTCTAAAATTGATACTTTCAACAACCTATTTCGGAAGACACGACTAGGCACCTTTGATGGATGATGACGGGAGCTCAACCCACAGAGCTGCCTATCGCGTCCCCAGATGGAGGATATGTTTGGGGATTGACAGGTCAAAATACGGAAATAGATGACAAGGAAAGTAAATGTATTAAAAATGGTGAGCTGTCGAAAGGGGCATAAACGACTTAAATGTATAAAATATACAAGTAGAACAAAGCCAAATATAAAATCGTAAAAAACAACAATCAAACTAAAAAGTTAAAAATACCCAACGTTGTCTTGATCACGGGCATGTAAAAAATAAAAATAAAAAGGTGTTGACTCTTTGAATACTAAGTACGCACACAACTAACGTTTTGCAGTACAGTTATCTTATATATGGTACGTTTTATATACATCAGTTATTTTTACTATCTATTTTTACTATCTATCTTGCAATCTATGTATTTTATATGAAGTCATTTATTGATCGACGCCAGGTCAAATAAATTTTCTTACTTTTATAATGTACGGACTCAGTCTTGCTCTGGGTTTCAAAGAGTCAACACCTTTTTATTTTTATTTTTTACATGCTCGTGATCAAGACCATATTTGGCGAAACGTAGGGCATTTCTAACTTTTAAGTTTGATTGTTGTTTTTTTTTTAACGATTTTGTATTTGGTTTTGTTCCACTTGTGTATTTTATACATTTAAGTCGTTTTATGCCCCTTTTGACAGCTCACCATTTCCATTTCGTTTCCTTGTTATCTATTGTCGTATGAGCTGTTTCGCAACATACTTAAACATATTTCACTACAACTTGTCCATTTTCCAGTTTGTCAAAACTTGGAGGATTTTTTGTTTAAAATCCCCCTAGTTATTATAGCTGTCATTAATGGTAAAAAAAATACCCATAAGTGTTTAGAATAAACAACTACGAACTCATCAAGAAAAACAAACAATTTTGTATATTTGAATTGTACGTCCGAAAATTATTCTACCAAAAAAATGTTAAAGATATTGACTGAATTTAGTCACCTTCTATACAAAAGTAGATGTACAAAGTAAGTCAAGACAAGTGACTGAATTCATTCACTTAGAATTAAATTCGAAAAGAAAAAACTTGTTATCATAAAATTGTTTAAAATATGACGGTGAGTGAATCCATTCACCCAGAATTAAATTCGAGAAAAAAACTTGTTATCATAAAACTGTTTAAAATATAATAGTGACTGAATTCAGTCACTAAAATTTATTAATGGAATAAAAAAGAGGAATTATTTGAGCTTGTTCTGCTCATCATACACCCCTCCCCTCACTATTCATCCAAATATTTAGATTATACTTTTGTTGCTAAACCGAATGGAAGCCGACAATCAAAGACAATCAAAGACAATAAAGCAGGAACTAACAGATGATTTAGCAGTTATTAAACAAACTCTCTTCAAGAGATGTCAGTTCTTAGTTTTATTTTCTGTCAAACCAAAACTGGATTCATCCTTTTCGACCTTTTGTGCAGCACTCACGTATAATGTTTCTTCTTTATGTTTAATCGAATTTCTTTTTTACCAACCTAAAGGTACAAAACAAACATCTTGATTCACTTTTTTATTGAAGAAAACTTTATAAACTACAGAATTAATATAATCAAATTAAGTGATATTTTTAGAGATCCACCATCCCTAAAAATGGTTTTATATTTCCGATTTTTCTGATAACTTGCATGGTTTAGAAACCTTCAAAAGGGACCAAACAAAACACAAAGGCGACACCCAGGCGACAAAAAGTAACACGTGATATTTTTACATCCCCTCCCCGGTCAGATTTTTCTGAATATCGAATTAATCCGAAAAACAAAAACTGAAGATGCAACCTAGTACGTGTTATTGTATAATACGTAATATATGAGATACAGATAAATGGAAAGTTAAAAATAAATATATATATTAATACAGAAAGAAATTATCCAAGCGACAAGAAGGAATATCTGAATCAAAGTGTTACACCCTCTTTTATAAAAAGACCTACCTTTCATATTTTTCTGATAACTAAACCATTTGAGAGGAAAGTTTGAACCAAAGTTGAAAAGAATCGGAATGAAGGCGCTTACTATATTCAACTGACCAGGAATATTTGTTATTTTAAAAAGTTCTCTCCCGAATTTCTGTTCAAATTTAAAACTTTTATTTTCTAAATGCAAAGTTTGGATGTGATGATAAACGAATTTTTATCATAAAAAATATGTTACAGTATGAAATTTGTATATATAGATTAAAATATTTATCAGGAATATAATCGCTTACCTTGATCTCGTCTTGTATAGTACCAATTTGTGTTGACCAGAAATACTTCCCAGCAGTACGTCAGTTAATCAGTGCACAATACGAATAAACAGATACGCGTGGATTGGCAGTATGTTAATTGACCGGTGTTAATTATGGCATTATGACCGTAATGGTACAATTATTACACTGACAGATAACATCAATTTTAAAGAAAGTAATACAGAAGTTCCAACAGATTCGTATATAATCGAACACAGTGATAAATGATTTCCCAAGAATTATACGTGTGTGGCAGTTTTAAAACATATTACTTACTTTTATTAATAGTATAAGTACTTTTTAAAATTATTTTTATTTTGTCTTCTGACAAAACATATAGAGCAGCTGCCTCTTCTAGAACTTAAAATGGAACATAGTTGAAAACAAATAAAGCCGCTTGTCCCGTTGACGAATGTATCAAGATCCTAAATTATCCATTATAAACAAGACCAGCTAGATGTCTGGACCTGCGTCGCATGCACATAAGAGAATTTTTAGCATTCGACAATCTCAGTTTCAATAAGACTTACATTTATCTACCATTGTAACATTTATCTTTGAATGAAGTAGGTTATTCTATACACAGGTGCTTAAGGACAAGACCCTGTCTTGGGCCCCTGATAGCTCCCCCACCTCATTAGCATAAATATCTGTTTTCTAATTTTTACCATTTATTTGTACCATTATTATACTAATATACCATATATTTACTCATAATACACATGTTTCCTATCAAGTGCCATTAGATCCAAGATAGGATCCTGTCCTCAAGCACCTGTGATTCTATATTGATTTAATCAGCAAAAATGAAGTTTAAATTTACGTCTTTCTCAAATCACCCCAAAAGGGGAGGTGCACATCTACAATAAAATTGGAATAACTGTGAAAAATTTCATAAATGCCAGGTTAAAGGTCTTGGAGTTTCATATAACACAAACTAGGTACCCTTCACACATGATATGCCTAAAAATGACTAACTCAACAAATGAACAATTTGACATTTGTTTTCTCAATTCAACCAAAAAGGGGAGGTGCACAGAATAATAGTGCAGTATTTCAGAATTGCAATGTTAATAGTTTTGGAGTTTCAAATTACCCAAACTAGGTACCCTTCGTACCAAATGCGCATAAAAATGATTAAGTTCAACGAATGATAAATTTGACAACTTTTTCTCAAATCACTCCAAAACGGGAGGTGCACATCTTCAATGTGTTCAGAATAAGTGTGCAATATTTCAAAAGTGCCAGGTTTACGTTGTTGGAGTTTCAGATTATACAAAATAGGTAACGTTTTCTGTGACGGACAGACAGACGGACGGACGAACGGACAGAGTGACCCGACACTTTAACCTGCTTCCGCATTCGGCGACGCAGGCAAAAAGAAGCATTTGGCGATCAAGCCAGGTGAACGATTTAAAATGTGCAATATGTAAAAATCCGCAATTTCGTCATTCATGGCCAAGAATATATATCTGATTTTTCGATACACCTATTATTATATAATTTAAAAATTGTCATAAACAGATCATGTTCTACGTATAGTAGAAATGGCTAACTTAGTAAAGAGATTTAAAACCGTTATAACATGTTCTGGAACAAATTTGCTACGCTCCATTAGATCGGCCAGTTAACACATTCCCATTGTCAGCACCTGTGAATATGCTAGATATCTCAGCTGGTCGGCTACATTTACAAACATTTCATTACTGATAATGGGGTTGTCAATCACGTGACATGCAGTCTTTTTTATGGCCCTATTTTATTTTGCAGAAATTGGTGAGTAGTTTTTTTTATATTTTTTTTTTTAATTTTTTTTAGCATTTAATAGTTACTTTTTATCATGTTTACATAATTATGTATCTGACTGAATTTTATCTCATTGGAGTATACCGATTTTTTTTTTTAAATGAGCTAAGATTCGAAGTGTGGCAAAAAAGTGTGGCAAAAAAGGATTTCACTAAAATGAGATTTCATATTAAACAAAAAAAAAAAAAGATTTAAAACTATTTAAAATGAACAAATGGTGGATAATTCTTAAAATGCATTCCGTGATGTGTCATAGGAACATTGTTAAATAATGAATGGATTCGCACTCTTTCGGGATATTTTTTGTTAATCTTTATAATTAACGCGTGTATGGTTTTTTGAAATTATATTTTCAAATATTGTCATGCATTTTGTTCTTTAGATTTAATTTCTGATATTGACAAATGATTTAGAAGATCTGACTGAAGTGATTTCATTAATTTTATACAATGCTGGATTTCTTTAAGCCAACTTGTTTGATGTTCAGATATTTACTGACATAACATACAAAACCATTTGGTTTACTTCATCTGCTAATACGTCCTCACAAAAATAGCTAATGGGGCATGCGATACACAAGACCATGACTTGCATGAGAAGCTTGAAAATGTTAACAATTGCATAATTGTTTTTCAGAATATACACAACTTCCACAGTTTGAAGATTTGCCAAAAGCTGGGACTATTATACTATTATAGTATAATAGTCCCAGCCAAAAGATCCAATCATCTCTACTCCCGAAGAAACAAAGATACTTATTAAGACTGCTCATGAAATAAACTTTTTAATTGACCTGAACTGTTCATAAGTCTGCGGGTACATCTTTGAAATGATAAAGAACAAGACAACATAGGGACACTTTCCTTTGTATTTCTTTTACTCACAACGGCGGGCAACTGTTCATAGTTTAATATTAATCAAATGCTCGTGAAATTTTCCGCCAGAAAAACGTTCGGAAGACCTCTAGGAGTTTTACATTGTCATTAGAGAAACAGATTCTAAAACTCTTGACGCGTTAATTATGAAATGTATCCACTCTCGAGTTGATAAATATCGTAATCAACTTGTCATCGTTGTAGAATCTGACCAAAATTATTGTAAAGTCACGTGAAAGGGGAAACAAGTAATCAATTACACCCTCAAAATGATTTTTATTATGGTTGCCCTTGAATTCACAACACTCAAGGAAGGGGTTTAAAATTTGGTAAAATTGGATACGTGGACGCAGCTAGAGTTTGATATCCCTTCATCAGTGATATTTATTTTATTGCCATATAAGTAATGATCTATTGACTTGTGACAAAAAAGCATATATACAATAGTAAAACAAATGAAACATGGTGAAACAGCGGGCAACAAATTAAGAGCATGGTAGTGTCTGAGAGTCCCTTATCCTCAATTGTATTGACTGTTCAGTAAAGGGTCCTCCAATAAAGAAGAAAATATTTAACATCTGATCAAATATTTCAAAGATGATAAAGGAAGTATTTTCCACGAATATATGTATACTTGTATATATGTAACTTATTATATCTGTATCTCATACTTTTATATAGTGAAATCTAAATTAATTTGTCCTGTGTGTTATAATTCAGGCATATCCCTGTTTCGGGGGTTCATTTTTTAAAATTTTATTCTTGGATATTCAAGCAGAACTCTCTTCTATTAACACGTGAAAATTGAAATTACACTCATCAAACCAGAAAGAGAAATGTTTTTCTTTTTTGCACAGGCACGTTAGACATTGATCTAGATTATCACATCCCCTTTTTAGCTGTCTTTATTTTTTCTCTGAACCCAACCCCACTCTGAAAGGCAGGTCTTCTTTAAAAAAGGGGGTGGGGGGGGGGGGTGGGGGATGGGGTAATATTTTTAATAACATATTTCTTATTGTCGCTTGGATAATTTCTTTCTGTATTTATATATTATTTTTAGCTTTACATTCATCAGTATCTCATATTATATATTACAGAGTTGCATATACTTGTCACATAGGTTGCATCTTCAGTTTTTGTTTTTCGGATTAGTTCGATATTCAGAAAAGTCTGACCGGGGAGGGGAAGTAAAAATATCACGTATTACTTTTTGTCCCCTGGGTGTCGCCTTTGTGTTCTGTTTGATCCCTTTGAAGGTTTCTACACCATGCAAGTTATCAGAAAAATCGGAAATATGAAACCATTTATAGGAATGGTGGATTAATAAAAAATATCACTTATTTATTCTTTAGTTAAAGTTTTCTTAATAAAAAGTGAATCATGATATTTATTTTGTACCTTTAGGTTGGTAAAAAGAAATTCAATTGCACATAAAGAAGAAACATTATACGTGAGTGCTGCACAAAAGGTCGAAGAGGACGAATCCAGTTTTGGTGTGACAAAAAATTAACTATAAAGAACTGACATCTCTTGAAGAAAGTTTGTTTAATAACTCCTAAACCACCTGTTAGTTCCTGCTGTATTGTCTTTGATTGCGGCTTTCATTCAGTTTAGCAAAATAGCAATGGGAGAATCTAGTTCGCTTTCAACAAAAGTATAATCTAAATATGTGGATGAATGGCGGAAGGGGGGCTGTATGATGAGCAGAAGAACCTAAAATAATTCCTCTTTTTTTATTCCAGTAATAACTTTTAGTGACTGAATTCAGTCACCATCATATTTTAAACAATTTTGTGATAAGTTTTTCTTCTCGAATTCACTTTTGAGCGACTGAATTCAGTCACCATCATATTTTAATTTTTTTATGCTAACAAGTTTTTCTTGTAGAATTTACTTCTGAGTGACTGATTTCAGTCACCATCATATTTTAAACAATTTTATGATAACAAGTTTTTCTTTTAGAATTTAATTCTGAGTGACTGAATTCAGTCACCATCAAATTTTCACACAATTTTATGATAACAAGTCTTTCTTCTCGAATTTAATTCTTAGTGAATGATTTCAGTCACCATCATATTTCAAACAATTTTATGATAACAAGTTTTTTCTTTTCGAATTTAATTCTAAGTTAATGAATTCAGTCACTTCTCGTGACTTACTTTGTACATCTACTTTGTATAGAAGGTGACTAAATTCAGTCAATATCTTTAACATTTTTTTGGTAAAATAATTTTCGGACGTAGAAGTCAAATATACAAAATAAATTGTTTGTTTTTCTTGATGAGTTGGTAGTTGTTTATTCTAAAAGCTTATGGGTATTGTTTTAACCATTAATGACAGTTATAATAACTAGGGGGATTTTAAATAAAAAATCCTCCAAGTTTTGACAAACTGGAAAATGGACAAGTTGCAGTGGAATGTGTTCTTAGTTTTTTGTTCATAATACGGAAAGACTGACTGCAGAACGGCGTTTTCCTTTTGCACCAATCAGCATGACATTTGTGCTATTTCTTTTTTTTCTACTTTTTGTGCCACTTTTCTTTGTTTTATTTGCGCCACTTTACAGGTAAACGTACAGTACCACGATAAAAATACTTACTTTTCAGAGGACAGAAGTTGACGTATTACTTGTTTTATTGATTATAATTTGATGTGTAATTGATTCTTCTATTTGTTGTTTTCACAGACATATGATATATGTTTATATAACAATAAAAGTTTGATTGTTAATCTTTCTTCACACCAATTTACCTTTTGACAGGTTTATATTTATCTAGTCACAGGATAAAAAATTTCAGTACAGCACTTAAATAAGCAATACAAAGTTACAATAACGGATGAAAAGTTATATGAACAACACATTGTGGGACACAGTTTCCAATTTTATCCTCGGCTATTCTCGGTAAAGTAAACCCTTGTGGTAAAAAATCAGATTACACGGATCTCATTTCATTTAATGTATTAATATATTTTTTTAAATTTTAAATAAAATTCTTCTGAGTCACTTAATTTACCTCCAAAATGGCACAAAAGGAAAGACCATTTTGTGGCGCAAAAGAAAAATTTGAATTTGTAAAAAGTTGCGCAAAAGTCATACGTCCCCCAACCCCCCAAATGACCGTAGTGGATAACGTGTTTGGAGAATGCCACGCTTCCTGCACGCTAAAGACCCCCTTCTGTAGTTTTCGAAAAACAGTAGGCTAATGGCTGCTACAGGATGCTTAATTTTCCGACCCAACCAAACACCCACCCTTTTGGCAGTGAAAAATGGCCCTCCGTGTTTTCATTATTTGTTGGATCCACTTTATATTTGAATGAAGGTTTCTCCTCATCAATACTGTGGATAACCTCAATTATAAGAAAAAATTTAGGAAATGGGTAATCATATTTTCGTGATGGGATCTGTGAAATATCAGGTATTAATTCGGTTAGATCTTCAAATTTGATTGAAAACGTCATTTTATCAAAACCATGGTGGGATATGTGAGCTTGCTTACTATTGGTTCTTTCAAGAATTGAATTGTAAATATCCTAAACAATGTACTATGAAGTAGTAATATACAAAGTATAGTAATTTCATTCGAATGCGGATATCTGTACTTCAATTTAAAAAAAAAACATTTACTTCAATTAAAAAAAAAACATTTAGGTGAATTGTTGTTTAGCGTCCAGTGGCAGCCAGGACGAGAACATGTTTGTGATAAGAACATGATTTCTGCTTTGTACTAGACCGACACGCTGAGCCGGATTTTTAATGTGCTAGCTCACGAGGTAACTGTCCACAGGAAGACATATCACCCCACTCGGACACATTATACTGACTCCGAGGAAGATATATGTAAACATGAAATTGGTGCCATCAGAAACGATGCCAATACCCGCACTGCACAAGTCAAAACACAATAAACAGTGAAAAATTAACAATTTCACAATTTCAGTTTTGAAAATTGGAACCCTGAATCAAATTTCAAAATTGAAAACATTATTGCACATCTAAACATAGTGAGGACCAATATTATAAACAAATGAAACTACTGAAACAAAAAATGAATGGGTTTTTCCAGAGATAAGGCAAAATTAGCAATTTCACCATTTTGGGTCCCAAAATTTGATCCCTTAATAGATTTTCAGATTTTCAAAATTAAAAACCTTTTCAAACATCTACAGAAAATAAAGAACAATATTATATACAAATAAATTGCTAAATCTAAATGAAAAATGAAAGAAGAGTTTAAGGCACAAGCTTAAATTTCTATTTCCGAATTACAACCCATGTGGGCCTCAAGTTGTCAAAATCAAGATTCTAAAACCTTATTGTGCATCTACATACAGTATGTGACAATATTGTATAGAAATTTAAAGCATAAAATGAAAAATTAATAAGGAGTTTAAATTAAATTTCCAGTTTTCGAAATTCTACCCCTGTAGGCCCCAATTTTTGAAAATCAAAATTATAAAACTTTATTGCGCATCTACATACAGTATGTGATAATACTGAATAGAAATTAAAAGCATAAAATGAGAAATGAATGAGGAGTTTAGGTCACAAATTTAAATTTCCTATTTTCGAAATTCGACCCCTGTGAGCACCAATTTTTGAAAATCAATATTCTAAAACCTTATTGCGCATCTACGTACAGTTTGTGACAATACTGTATAGAATCTAAATGCATGAAGTGAAAAATGAACGAGGAGTTCTGGAGACAAGGTTATCTAACGGACGGACAGACGGACGGACGATCAGACGGACCGATTACAAATATCCCCGAACTTCATTCGAAGTGCGGGGATAATGAAGTATAGACATCATATGCTGAAGACGCTACAAAGAAAATTTCACAATTGAAGTCCAGAATTTTATCGTTTTATTTCAATCAACCATTGTCGTCTATGTATAATTCTGAGAACAAATAGAAGTGGAGGTGTAAGCTGTCTCTAACTGAAGTCGCTTGAGAAGCAGTCATTCTATCATTTGGAAATTAAAATCCTATTTGCAAAAGATAAGGTTCCGTTATTAACTTTTATATAGTAAGTAAATAGAAAAAATTACTAAATATTTATATTTATTTTTAAATGCAAAAACAATATTGACGTATACCTGGAGCAATGCTTGCGATGCAGTCAGCAGAAGAACCGTACGAATTTGTTCTACTAATTTCATGATTATTCACGAAAAAATCTTTAGACTTTTTATCATATATTACAGTAGCCTCATAAATAGCATCGCTAGGAGAAACTTGGACTGTAATTTGGAGCATGTTGTTTGGAATTGTTATGGCAGTGTTAAATTTAGCACGCCGGCCATCTTTATCTTTACTACCATTGTATTGTACAACCTCTGTACTTGGACTGAAAGTTAGTGCCCGTATTATTTTAAATACTGACAGAATACTACACATATTTCGAAATTCTTGTGTCAATGAATTGATAAATTTAATTACATTCTGAGCAGCATTTTGGACTAAGCTGTTATTTATATTACTAAACTTCCACGGAAGACATGCACACCAATGAGCTGCTATTCCAGCATCGTAACACGATCTGTTCTTCGGAATACTTCTTAGAATACTAATACTTCTGAGGTGATTCCGATTATTTGACACAGATATATTCGGATTAGTTTGAAATGATACATTCATCATGTTGATTATATGCTCAAATGTGGCGTGAATATCAAATGGGGTAACGAGTCTATTGGCATTAATTTGTAAATTCATAAATTCTTCAGGATAAATCTTTGAGAACCAATCAGGAAATCGAAAAGCAAAAAATGGCATTCTCTCCTCGTATTTGCCTTGTAATGTTTGTCTTATGCCATGAAACCTAGCTCCATGGTCACTCATCAGAATGAGCAGAGATGAATTCAAATGACCACTGTCGTGCAAATATGTAAGTAAGTTTGTAAGATCGTTATCTAACCACTGCAAAGTATTCGAATCATCATGGCTGTATTCCGAATGAAACATAAAGCTAAATTTCGGATGTTCACTGTACGTATCTACAAAATCTTTTAGATAATTAAACATGACTCGATGTCGAGGCTGGGAGCCAATGCAGTAAGGTTTGAAGAAGCGATGCAACTTTTCGGTAATGAGATAAAATGGGCGCATATAATGATCTACAGGTTGATATTTAAACCCCGTCATTCTCATGTTAAAAGTTCCAATAAAAGCCATGTCTTCTCCCCACTGAGTTACATATCCTAACCGAGAAAATTGTTTCCATATCCATGGATGATTGTCAACAAATTTTGCCCCTTTATGACCTCTTCTAGCTTCCGGTAACTCCTCTTCTGTACTTCCGGTGAGAATTGGTAATAAAGCTTGTGGAGTTCCATCTCCAACAATGTTATAGCCTTCCAAGACTGTTCCTTTCAAAATATTTTTATAATACGAGAAAGAAGATGGAAGCATTCGCATCCAGGTATTTTTTGACACAGAATCAAAACCCACCATTATAATACTGAGTTTTGATATTGATGTATTCTTAGTCTTAAGTTTATTCAAACGATCAAATATGCTTTGGTCAAACGCTATTGTAGAATGTACATTCACGTATCTTTTCCCACTTTTAGATTTACACGAAATCTTAATGAAATCTGAAGGAACTTTCGTTTGTCCATTTAGAATTTTGAAGGGAGGACCATATTGGGTAATAGTATCAAATATTAATGGTCTGATGGGAACTATTTGACAACTTATTTTTCCATGTCGCCGTTCCGCTTCCGGTAATATTTCAATAGAACCGTTGCTTGCTTTTATCCAATCAGGTTCAATGTCACATTTCAACTTTGGAACTTTATGAAAGAAATCCATTACAGATGGATGATAAGGATTCAGAAGTGGATGAACACAATACTGGCCTTTCAGAGCACTCAACAAAAATGGAAAAGATGTTGGTTTGTGAGCGGTAACCTCATTTACTGAAAACGTCTGGCTTTCTCGCAATAAATCGTACACAGAAGTAAGAAGAACACATGTCAGCAGTAACACACAAATACGAAACCGTTTACGCAAAGCCTTTCCAACTACTTTAAAACAAATAATCTGGAATATTTTATACATATTCATGACAGTAACAATGATGACACAACTGGTGATCTCTCTATATCGTTTTGAAGGGAAGACTTCATATCGCACATGTTAAAATCGGGGTTACCACCTACAAAATAGAAAAAAATTAAAATGATAGTGATAGATATTTGGAGTTACACGTAGCATTATATTAAACAAATAAAATTAAACGTGAAAACACAGACGATAAGTAACAACCATTAAGATTTCATTGTAGATCTTGCTATTTGTATTTCACATGCTTCCTTGTATGAAGCTCATTATTTACCGTGTTCCGTGAAATTGTTAAAAAAAGAAGCAGCATGCAAGAATTTTCTTTTATTTTTCGTTCATCATGAAATGGGCATTTGATTTCACGTTCATTAATGCATTTTTACGACCCACCGTGATAGGTAGTCTCCTTGAAAATATCGAGATACATGTATAGTTGTTTTTCAGGACTTTCCCTGCGAGTTCCTTACTACTTACCATTAGAGTTGGGCAGTCATAGTAGTACAGTATAGCAGAATTCACTTTTTTAGTCCGACAATGCATAGGCGAAGAAGATGATTTAAAAATAACAGAAATCGGTATATAAAGATAAGATAAATTTTATCTGAAGTTGGTTTTGTAGAAAATAGAAAAATGCAAGCTCTCAAAAGCTTAAAACCCGACAAGAGAGACATAATACGTGTATTTTATGTCTCTGGTCCGACAGTGAACACATATACACGAACATGTAAAAAAGTAAAAAATCAATAACAGAGACAAGATGACAAGAATGATACATTTTAGTGAAAATATAAAGGCTAGACATATTCGTAGCTATGATATGTACATGGAACAATATTTCTCCTATTCCTGACGTGTTTAATCGGTGGGATAAAAATACATAATATCTTTAACCACTTCCCGGTGATTAAATTTCTACGTGGGAATTACCGCCCTTTTTTCTACAGTTATTAGAACGATAAATAAGAGAAGTCCCGAAATGACGTCTATGTAAACAAACTACATAGCAACGACATTTTCTTGAGGTTTTTGTCCAAAATCATAGGAGAAACAGATTCTCCTTCAATTTACTCGTGAGTTATGGAATTTCTCCACCCTCAATAGTTAAATTTTAGATTTTAACACGCTCGCTAAAGGTTCGCTTGTTGAAAATCGAAAATTTAACTATCTCGGGTGGAGAAATTCCATAACCCACTCATACCTGAAGCAGAATCTATATATATACACTTCCCAACAAAAGGAAGACTTCAAGTTCCGGCTTACGCCATTATAACAATTTAAGGGCTAAGGGATCCCTTTTACTCCCTCATTATCCCTTACATCCATTGTATTAGTTACCTTTTTTTACTATTTGGTATTACACTTTTATATGAGAAAGGGGGAACTTCATTTCGAAAATTTTACTATGTAAGTATTATATAGACAATATAATATTCCATTTTAACCGGGAAAACCTGGCAATATCCAAGCGCATCATATCTGTCAAATAGTGATTTATACAATACCAGTCTCCTGTTTTATTGAATAATAAAGCCAATAGGTATTGTTGCTATCATAAAAATAATAAATTTCGAGTCAAACTTCCTTTCTGTGGTAGTTATGACATTGCCAATAAATACGGGAAAATTGTAATATGACGTCAGATTCATTGTTCCGGGAAGGATAACTCTTTTCTTGTCAATAACTGAAAAAATATCATAAAAATATATCATCTCTTTTTGAAAAGATCGGTTACATATAATTTTTTTTGGTCTCCTTTGAATAAGTACACAATTTTCATTCTCTGTTAAAATTTATAGGAAAAAATCACCTACAGATGTTTTTTAAATACAGGAAAAATATTTCACTTCGGTATATTATTTTAGCCGGAAGGCAATCGACTTTGATTTTCAAAACCATAACACACAAGAGCACACACTTTAGAGTCTGATTTTGATACATTTGTGTACATACAAATATTCTTTTTCGTTTGAAAAAAAATTCAGGTTCTATGTCCGATATTTACAGAATAATTGAAATTTGAAGTAACAACCAAATAATTGACTTTTTCGCAAAAACCCCGAAACTGAGGTTACTATAGTGACAAAAAGAAGTCGGTGACCCATATTTTTTTTTTTATCGTATTTTGTTTCCCAATCTTTGAAATGCGTAGACACAAAATTTTGAGAAAAAGTCCCCTGCAGAATTGAACAGGCAGTTTGGTCTTTAAGGTAGGAGTTACCAAAATCCGATAAATTACAGATTTTTATGAAATTTTACATGAAATAAGAAAGTTGGAAACTGTATCTAAATATCGAAAAAAATATATATTTAGCTTTTATATTTCTTCAAAAAGGTTGATCTAAATTCCTTAAAATACAGGTTTCATATAAAATCGAGTAAAAAAAATTAATAGTTTCACTTTAAATCGTCAATTCTCAAAAACAAATCCCTAGAATTCTCTATAAAAATGATGTGCAATTGCTGTGAACTTTTCTTTTCATTGATGCAAAACAAATATAGGGCCACCAGCTTCGTTTTAGCTGTGGAAAACATTGAACCTCACCTCCTGTCTCTAAAAACATTAAAAATCTACATTTTTCATCGCGACGTCGTAACGACGTTATGCTTATTTTGGCTTTTTGACGCCTTTTTTCACTCTACATACAGTGATCAATTTAATATACTGCGAAAAGGAATCTGGTGACCTCTATAGCCAATAAAATGTATATCAATAAAAAGAGACTTTCAATGGCCATAATATTCATTTTTGTTTTAAACCCCTGGGAAAGGTTTTTGAGAAATAATTTAAAGTCTAAATTAATTTTTCCAGTGATATTGACGTGCATTCCATGTATATACATAGTCTATTTGCCAAAACTTAATACAGCATTTTTGGGGAAGTATTAAAGTGATAAACATTATTTTTTTATATATTAAGATGCAATGCAAAATTTTATAAAAATCTGAATTATAGCCAAATTACGTACCTCCTACCTTAAATCTTTTACTATTCACATTTCTGATGTTTTTATACAACTAAAATAAAGTACAAGTTTTTATAAAAATAATAAAACACAAAATTAATCAAAACTCAGAATGCAATGGTTATAAAAATAGGGAATTCCCTACCCATTATTTATATCTCTATGAAAAGATGGCGGACAGGGTATACATACTGAAAAACTCAGGAGAAATGAAGGGTTTATTTATGCTTACATGAACTTTCTACGGAATCAAAAACTTGTATGGATGTATTTCAATGTATATTCTGGACTATGAAGTATTCAGAATGTAAATATCTTGAATGGGAAAGAAGAATAAAAGAAAAACGAGTGATAGATCAACTCATTCACCCCCGGGCAATCCACAAAAACTTAGTAAACAAGGGAATAACATGGCTACCAGGGACACAATTGGTCAACCAGTCAATACAGTGAGTAGTGCCTTTGCTGAGGGTAATTAAACTTTGTATAATTATAACTATCCATCAACTCCGTATACAATATTTCAACCCCAAGGTCCACATACAACAACAGCATGTTTACAAACACCACTTCCACCGCCCCCGCAAGGTCCACATACAACTCCAGCATGTTTACAAAGACCACTTCCACCGACCTCGCAAGGTCCACATAAAACTCCAGTATGTGTACAAACACAACTTCCACCGCCCCCACAAGGTCCACATAAGCTCCAGTATGTGTACAAACACCACTTCCACCGCCCCCGCAAGGTCCACACACAACTCCAGCATGTTTACAAACACCACTTCTACCGCCCCCGCAAGGTCCACATACAACTCCAGCATGTTTACAAACACCACTTCCACCGACCCCGCAAGGTCCACATACAACTCCAGTATGTGTACAAACACCAATTCCACCGCCCCCCACAAGGCCCACATATAACTCCAGCATGTGTATGAACACCGCTTCCACCTCCCCCGGCAAGGTTCACACAGCTCCAGTATGTGTTCAAACACCACTTCCACCGCCCCCATTCTTGTTACCATCACCCTTGCCACAGTTCAATGTATTTCAAAGAATTGATGAGAGGCTTAATAGATTTGTGATAGATAAAAAAAAAATGGAAAAACTTGATCTTTTGGATGATATGAATCAAATATAAGTACAAATAGAAAAGCACTGTGAACAGTTGAAAAAGACATGTGTGAAATGGAACGGGTATGTGCTTAAGGCAAGCCTCTGAATTGTATGATAGAGTCGAGCATGTAAAGAAGGACAACAGATGGCGCAAAGAGGAGAGCTAGATGTTGAGAGAAAGAATGATAGAATCCCAGACAATCTTATTAGGGTATACCAGATGTTGAAAATTATAATGAACCTGAAGACATAGAGGCAAAAGTCCAAACATTTATCAGTGAAGTTTTGGAAATCAAAGATGAAATCAAATCCTAATCCCGATAGGAAACCTTGGAATGTTATAGCCAAATTTGAAAGTAGGAAACATAGAAATCAAATGTTTAAAGTAGCAAGACAAAAACTGAAAAACAACGAGACCTATGAATTTGTCATGTCTAACTATACAAAAATTTGTCATTATTTTTAAAACAAATTGGTCTATTTTTATAAATCAAAATTACTTACTCTCTAATGTTTGTTAAAGAATCCATACTAATAACGTAATAGATTTTCAGAATTAATCCCACATTATATTGCTGTATGTATTGTTTTGACATTGTACATTGTTTGAGGTACACTCTATTACTTCATATGCGTTGTGTTTATATTGTACTGGGTACACTCGATACGTACATGTTTATATGTCTATTTACTTCATGTTTTATGTTGTTTATCTGTCTGTTATCTGTTGTAATTTTTATACGCCCGTCAAAATTTTGACGAGACGTATTATGGTATACAAATGTCCGGCGTCCGTCTGTCCGTCCGTCTGCCCGTCGTAAACATGTCGCGCCGTAACTTGAGAACGACTCGTCCAAATTTCACGAAACTTAACATAGTTGTTTCTTATGATGGTCAAACGATCTGTATACTTTTTGGTGAAAATAAGATTAAGACTTTTTGAGTTACGGTACTTTGTAACTAAAACAGAAGTGTGTTTTATTTCACATGTCACGCGTATCTCAAAAACGATTTATGATTATTTTGCTTACAACTTTACTTTAGTTATATTAATCTAAAGATCTGTATACATTCTGGTGATGATTCCAAATTTTCCTTTAGAGTTTTTGAGTTTTTTGGTAAAAACAAAAAAAAGGGGGGGGGGGGGGGGGTTCACATGTCGCGCCGTATCTCAAAAAACGATTTATGATTATTGCTTAAAACTTTTCACACTTCTTAGTTTTATTAATCTTAAGATCTGTATTCTTTTTGGTGATGATTTAAAATTTTATTTTAGAGTTATTGCGTTTTTTGTAAAAAAAGGGGAGTTTTCACATGTTGCGCTGTATCTCAAAAACGATTTATGATTATTGCATAACACTTTACACACTCTTTAGTTATATAAATCTGAAGATCGTGATGATTCTTTATTTTATTTTTGAGTTATTGAATTTTTATTGAGCTTTTTGGTAAAAAAGGTAGTCTTTTTTGGTCACATTTCGCGCCGTATCTCTATTGCTTAAAAGTTTACACGCTTATGTTTTGCCGGGTTTCCATATCATCCCACCAGCAGCTCCACTAAATAAAGGAGGATTCCAAAAACATTTATTATGTTTTTTCACAAGACGATGGGCGTATCTGTTTATTGGATCTGTTGTGCAGCCACTTCCTGTTTGCCGATAGTTAAAAATTCTACAATACTCAAAACACTGGAAAAAAAATCGTGAAAGTTTTCTTGGCTTCTACAAATGGGAATGATTTCATATTTTTTCTGCAGCTTGATAATGTTTATTTGTAGTGTGTGAGCAATTTTTGGATCTGAATTGAATGCTGCGGCGCAGGTCCAGACCCAGTTTTGGTCTTGTTTAATTGCAAATTGTATTTGGTTTTTAAAAGAATTTTATTTTATCAGCTGTCAATCATGACCATTACTCAAGACACTACTTACCATACAGATCAGCAGATGTAAATCCTACACTAATTGTATTTAAGTTTTAGTTTTAGTTTTATTTATTTTTTTTCAATTTTGTTCTGAAAGTGACAAAATTAAATACAGTACTGACACAAGTGCCAAATTTTAACATCCATGTGTTTAGCAAATAGCCGCCAAAATATCCCGATTTTAGGTATTCAAAGCCGATTTACTGTCACAATATGTAAATGCATGTATTATAAATGATAAATATATCGCAACATACTTAATTTTTTATTATAAATGATTAGGTCGTGTTCACAAGTTTGTGTGTAATCCATGTTCTATTTGTATAGTTGGGTGGTGTTTCTTGATGAGAGTGTGTTTAAGAAATTTTCTGATGATCGGTTTCCTATATACATAAGCAGGTAAAGACTTACTTGTAACTTTAATTTCTGTAAACTGCATGCCCTTTTCCGTTGGTTTCGTTCTTGTCCCATTTGGTCATGTTTAGTTTTATTCTTGCATACTTATTTGATTCGGAGAAAAATTTCCTGTAATAAATGCAAGTGCTTTCATACTAAGTCTTATATTCTAATCAAAATCCGATTTCTCCAAAAAAAAAAAAAAAATGTTTAAGTATTAGTGGGAAATCCCACTTGCATAATGGAATAAATTATTTAAGGATTGACTAATGTTTTTCAGTCTATGAAGAAATAACCTCAATCACGTGGTGCACACTAAATAACCCGCCTAGTGGGTTATTTGAAAGTGTGCACCATGTGAATTGAGGTTATTTCGAATAGACTGAAAATAAAATTACTGTCAATGCTTATAATTTAATTCCAACGGTGTTTTGACGTCTAAAACGCTGGGTTTCCCTTTAATGACGTCTTGTAGAGTGGAAAATGTAGTCTATAGAAAATAAAATTTACCAATCAAATGAAGCGTTACATCCAATATAAAAGTATTTAGAAATATCAAATAAAGCATCTCTGCAAATCCAATTTTGATAGTAAGCTTTAATCCCAATATACAAACCTAAACTTCTCTTCTTCATTACAAATACACGGCATTATGCTCTTTGTATAGCCAATTTTTGACTAGTGTTATCCTACATATTGATTTTCCAAACTTTCTTTGAACAGATGACATTATCCATCAATACCATTTGCTAGCGAATTATTTTTTAAGAAAAGAAGAAGAGAAAATTATGACCTTCTTTTACAACAATTTTAATAAAACATTGTTCGACTTTTTAACAATAACTGTTATTATTTTTATTGTCATTGTTACTAATTCAACACTAACAGTAAATTTCAAGTATCAATTTCGGGCTAATATCTAATACTAGGCTACAGAGCTGGTGATGACCTCGGGCACTTGGAGTCCATTAGCAGTGACATCGACTCCGTCATTTGTCTGTGGTAATGATCAATTCTTTGATATCAGTTTTGATGCACAAGATGTGCAAAAATCGTCGATTTAAAACTGCATCAATTTTGCTAGGCCTAAAGGTTGAAAATCAAAATAATAATTCAAAATGTTGAAGACATGCACATACATTTTGTTTCCTAAATACATTTATCAAAAATAAATAAAAAAATAATTAATAATTGAATTTTGCAATAATCTATTAAAAATAAAATCAGATTCTATAATTTAAGAAATACCAAAATACTTACTGTAAAAATTTGTAATCACTTCTATATCAAAACGTTTCAAATTAACCACAAGCAAACTGTTTACGTTTCCAAACTATTGGCTATGAAATAATGTCTTATTGACAATTTTGATCGCACCAGACAATATAGCACAACCAATTTCATTGACGTCGTCTGCAAGTATATCACGCGGATTCAGTTGAAATGATTGATCACATTATCTATTCTTTGAACATAACATATGTTTTTTGTATACGAAATAAACTAAAATTTTCTGCAATTTTTCATTCTCCTGGATAAGCATGACATTTGCGTCTAATTATTTATCATGTGTTTCTGTGCAATGTAATTTGTAATTTGCAGTTGATGAGATTCCTATGGATTTCAGAACATCAATAGTAAGATCACGTATTGCTGAATGGCGGCTACAAAAGCAATGTCAGTTAATTCCCTTGATTTATTGTATTGCAGTTTTGGGGGTTTCAAATTGAATCACATTAACATGATAAACGAATGCCGTTTTGACTTTCAAGAATTACAAAATGCATTTTTTGGCTTTTTTGTTATTCAAATACAAAATAATACATATCGATATTTAAGTCTGCTAGCAAACACAGAGAATTAAATACTAGTATGAATGCCCGAACAGATCGCTCTCACCTTAAAAAAATTAGGTCTGATTTTTTTCTCAGCCAGACACATGCAGGTACATTTATGCATATGCATGAGTGTATCTGGATGAAAATTTTAACAAGCTATCAGAGTGGCCTGGGGCGGCGTCATGATAATCCTTGTTGTGGTATATTTCACGCGTTATGTTTACAGTCGAAGGCGATCTATGCGATACATGTAAAATGTAATATCAGACGTAAGTATTCGTTCTTTAATTCGAGTGTGACCATGATCAGCTCGACAAGATCAAAATTAGAGTTCAAACTTGTTCAACAGTGACTGCACATTCATCTGTAATTCCTGACTCCCGATTCCAGGTCCTACACAACTACATGTGTAATTCGATTTTCAAACATATTTCGCCACATCATGAAAGGATAGCCATACAATGAATTATTTTATTTGTTTTATTCACCATTCCTATCGTATGAAGAATAATCGATACCCAACGTTCTGATATTTTATTACTTTATCGTATCTGCTAGATCGCTTTTGTTTAAAATAAACTCAGATTATAATAGCTAAATTGGTTCCGTACGATGATCATCTCAAGTTAAATTCATGAAAATATGGCGATACTCTCACTCGGTATTCCAATCTTTTTTCATGAACAATAGTTTTGCATTTTCCTTCTCGCTCTTTTTTTCAGGTATTAGTGTTATACTTTCGATTTTTCTTTGTTAATTTATGTTTTTGTAGTTTTACTTTTGTATTATTGATTCGCTTAGTTGCTATCCACAAGTGTCTTGTTCCCCTGGTATAACATGGTTGTATTGGCTTTAATCAGTGACATTTGAATACCACCCAGTGAGGGAAAGGTTGTGTGCCAACTGTTATGCAGCTGAAGTTTGGTCGCTTCGATTACTAGAAGTGTGTTTACCCTATAACAAGAAATTATTTTCCCTGGGCCACTTTGATGTTTCGATTGACAAGACCTCCAGATATAATGATTGGTAACCTACAATTGGAATACACCTTCTTAGACCCCCCCACCAAAAAAAAAAGCTAATACACCTTGGTAATTCGGGTATTCTTTTTTTCAACTCAACTAGAAATTTTTTGTACACTACATGTGTGATTTTATAAAAAAAAAAAAAAAAACGGATGCAGCCGCATTAAACCATGAAATGAAGAACATAAGACCAATTATAAACAAATAAGTTTATTGAAAATAATAAATAGCAGTAAAGTGTTTTAATATTTATAAGTTATATTTTCTATTTTACGACACATTTAGGACAATTATTTAACATCCAAGGGTTTAGGTACGCATAAAACCGGTATAACCCCACCACTGTTCAGTGTTTGTACCAAGTCAGACTATCCTGACTCTTTTGTGTTTATGTTTGTATTTTGTGCTCTTTTATGTTATTTTGTTTGTCTGGGTTCTGTCTGTTGGGTGGCATTGATTAGTTGACCTTTCCTGTTACATTTTGTTGTGTATCCAAGTATAATAGAAATATATGATAATTCAAACGACATGCTCAGAAGTATGGCGCAATGAGAACCATTAGCTCTTATATTTTATTTATAATTTCTAACATAAGAAAAAACCCATTAAACATCTTAGATAAATTTGTAATTGTACATTATACATTCTATTTCAGACGGGTTTATCGTAATTTCTTCTACACGTGATATTAAAGACAAAAAAATCAATAAAGATTTTATGAAATGTTTACTATTTTTTGGTAGATGGGAGTAATAAAAGAAATATTTCGTATCCCGATAATGGAATCTAAGAGCCATTTAATGGAAAACCACCAATGATAATAAGTCTACAAATAAAGAAAATTATCTCTTTCCTTCGTTAAAAGGTTCCATGTATTCTGCATTTATATATGTCGGAGTTTCCTTTTAATTTTTTTTACAATCAAAATCATCACAAAATTAGAGCTAAGTACATGTAATATAGTAAGAACTATAAATGTTATCTGCATCAACCAAAATATTCGAGGTGCAATTGGTGTTTTCAGTACATTATATGTCGAAGATGTAACTCAAACTACTATAACCAAATAATTTAAACATTATCAAATCAAAACGTAACTATGACGATCATCAGGTTCTCCATACTGCTAACAAAATGTATATAATGTTGACTGACGATTTTGACCTGTGTTGTGTTTACGACATTTCAAAGTACATGTAGTTCTGAAAAAAAGAAAAATAATCAAAATTACAATGAAATTATGAATCACTGGTTACTATGGGTACGTAATGCATGCAATTCATTAATGCAACATTAAATGGCCGTTCTGGATCGATAAGGCTGGGCGTTTCCAGGATATTTGAAGGGGGCGTATAGTTAAACATTCGGCGACAGTTTTGTATCAACGTTCTTTCCTACAAACCCCTGACATCACACATTCATATTTTGCGGGTCGAACATATCGCCGCCTGATGTGTGACCTAGAAAATTCTACCTACGACGCAAATTGATTCTCTTGCGACCTTGAGAAGAATAAATGAAAATCGTTCACTTCCGACCCGCAAAATATGAACGTGTGATGTCAGGGGTTTGTAGGAACGAACGTGGATACAAAGCCCTGACTTGGGAGGATGGCGTAGATTGTGTCGACACACGTGTCAACGTGACCGTAAAGATTAAGAATTCACCATTACACTTACACCCATTTCGCATTAGAAAATAATTTTTCAAACTTTATAGAAGTAGCATTTATCTTTCAAATAATCCTAACATATAAATGTTTCAACTGAAATCTCCCTTCTGTGCTGTCCGATTTATGATCTTTCTTATTACTATTATGAACAATAAATTAAACTGCTTATAGACTTGAATGAGCAAAAAGTTTACTTACAACGAGGAAAGCGCCGCCTAGTACCAACATCTTATCAATTGGATCCATCTTTGCTGGGACTAAAAAAGAGAGAAAAAAATCGTATTTTAACTATAGATTATCCGGCGCAAAAACCATATTATTGGCATGGCGATGTACATGGGCCGTTGAGCGTTAGATCCCATACAGTTATTTATCTGACAAATAATTAATTCTTTCTTTTTGTTATTAATACTTACAATGTATTTCAAAGTACTCGTGGTCAACGTTAAGGTTATCGTCTCGTTCACCTTCCCACTTTTTATTTATACTTCCAATAACATCTTCCCCAGTTTTATCATATATCTGAAAGAACAAATCCAATGTTAAAATCGTATCTCTATTATGGCAGTCCATCGTGTGTCTACAGTTTTAAAATATCGTTGGATTTTCAAACTTAAACCCAGTAATAAATATTTAATCGTACCCATTGTGATTCACAAGAATATGTCTGAAACCGAACATGCTGAAAGCAAAAATATTGAAAAACAAATCCAAATGTAACTGTAGTCGAAATGATAAGGCATAAAATTATCTAAGGACAGAATTATGCACAAGGAAGATACAAACTATTTACAATTTGATAGCAAATTATAGCCTATTTCCAGGAATCAATTTTATCCATGGTTGACTTCAAGATGATGTAAATGTTTTCTTTTACACGCGATTTGCTTTTGTTGATGTAAGTGTAATGCCACTAATACGATTGTCATGTTATTCATTTGAAAGATACTCTAAAAATATCCATACCATATCCTTTCACTTTTTATATATTGTATCTTTAAGGGTATCTACCTTAAATGTCAGCTCTGTAGAACATCTGCACACACAGTTGGGACCCTTTATCAATGCTACGACATTTCCATCACCGTCCACTATATCAAACCTTTCCTTACACATCCATGTAAATCTAAGTTCAAATATGAAAAGATAGTATTTTCAGTTAAGGTAATCGAGTTTTTTTTTGGTAATCCTATCACCAAACATGACATAAGCAAAATATTGCTGTCGTGAATTAGAGGCAAGAACTATGGCAAGCCGTTTTACTATTTATTCTAAATTCAAGATATCTAATAAACTTTATTTATAAGATATCTCATATAATTTTCTTTATATCTTATAAATTACATGAGATATCTTATAAACTATATGAGATATCTTATAAAGTATATAAGATTTCTTATATAAAAAATATTTATAAGATATCTTCTAAAGTTTATAAGATATCTTATAAAGAAAATTATATGAGATATCTTATAAATTATATAAGATATCTCGTATAATATATAATATATAAGATATCTTCTATATAATTTTCTTTATATAAGATAAAGTATATAAGATATCTTATAAAAACTAGATTATATAAGATATCTTATACATTATATGACATCTTTTATATTGCATGAGATATCTTGAAGTTAGAATAAATAGTAAAACGGTTTGCCATAAGGAACTGTTTATCCCCATTTGACTGTTCGAGTCAACCGCCAGTTTTATATTTCCAAACACCCCCGTCAAAAATCCAGAGAGTCCCCCTCCCGGGGGTGGAGTCCAATGTTACTCATCATTTCGTTTTAAAGGTTTTTGCCTTTTTAATCTGTTTGTTCTCCTCCTTCCCCATCTCAGTTTGTCTTTGTCTCTGTATTTCTGATTGTTAAAGGGCCCTTCAGATTTGCTCACCTTGTCGAACATTTCCTACAGTTTTGTTAGATGGCATTTGAATCGAAATGCAAACCAAAGTCTGATCGAATTTGAAAAAAAGATGAATAAAACCCATTATATATAATTAAAGTTTCGTTTATTTAGAAGCTAACCGTTGGCAAAGATCCAAGGACTAAAAACCTGTGCGACATTGCTGACTGTGTGATTGTTCTAGAATTACCGGTATTCAGTTGTTTTAACATACTTTAATATTCCTGACAAATAAGAAATAAAATATTTAAAAAAAGAAAGAAAGCGATAGAATATATATTTCACGCCAATATTTCACAGATTTGAATTAGATTGAATATCCCATTTAAATTTAATCCTAACCTTTGACGAACAGATCCAAGTGTACGACCCAGACAGTCAACTACGTATGTTTTATTTACACACATAAAACAGTCAAGACAACAACACCAATCACATCTACAACACGTGCGATGTAATGCAAACACAAGATCATCTTGTGGTGAGAATAACTCCAGTCTAAATTGACGGTTTGGTCCACAGGCCCAACGGCAGATACAGCTAGATTCTGAAAAAGATTAAATTAGAAAACTTTAAAGATTACAATTATTAGACTTACAGTTTGATGGAATTTTAAGGGAGGTTTTCCAAAAGCATAGAATTTTAAATTATATAACCTCCTCACTTTCAAATCTAATTTGATAAAACAAACTCTATTTTGTTGCGATCATTAATTGCTTTTCATGTTTATCTAGAATGCTGTTCACTTTTACAACGTTTCACACGCCTGGCTATGACTCAAGACCAACTCTTAGGTGCTATTAAAGTGATTTGTTTTAAATTTGACATTGTCGGAATACACCAGCCAGGTGAACAAACTGTTTAAAAATAGTCAATAACGAGTAATACATAACAAAAATCCGACTTTTCGTATTTGAAAAGAATAAGACATAAAAATATAATATGCCATAAGCTGAAAATATTATTATTTGAAAAAACATAAAAATATAAGTAAAGTAGGCAAGAGTTCCATTTGGCACCCCCAAAAGTACATGTTTACCTTCTAGTGCGTAGAACATTTCTTCTTCGTTCTCATCCCATACTTTGTACGTATTTGGCGCACCACAACCAGCTGTGAAAATAAATCAAAGCTGATTTTGAAGCCCGTATATAGAATTTTCGGTTTCTTAATTTTCCATAACAAGAGCTTACATTGTTATCTACATTTTAAAAAAATCCGCGAGAAAGACAATTAGAAAAAATTGGAGGCTTCTTGAGACTTTTTTTTTGTTTATTTTTAAAACTTTTTTTAATTCAAGAATCTGGACTTGATTTTACCTTATCACATATCACGTTAATATTGAAAATACGGCATAAGTGAAAACAAGCAAAAAAAAAAAAAAAAAAAAAAAAAAAAAAGAAAAAGAAAAAAAAAATAAAAAGAAAAAAGAAAAAAAAGGAAACGAATAAAATCAAATACCACCGAGTCCGTGCCAGATAGTCGAAGATAGCTGGACTGTTTCCGTCTTTGAATATGAAATGTATGCAGAATCTGGGAGTATTATAACTAGTTATAATTGTCCCAGGCAGAATGGAGCGAACGTATGTATAAATGTTTTCTAATTTATTTTATTTTCATTTTTAAAGTTTATTGGAAACCTTAAATCATTATTCAACTTTTATGAAGTATCGTATTATTTTTAATTAAAAAATTCCTTACCAAGTAAATCCGATTCCATCTGTTGTCGAACGTAAACAAAACTTTTCCCCTCAAAAATTTCCATACCCGGTGGAGGGTCGATTTTCGGATTTACAGATTTTCTCCTTGGTCGCATACTCATTCTTCTATTTTTCATTTCCAGCAAAACATCGCTAGTAGTTCTAGATTCCGTAGACATATTGGAAACAACGGACTGGCGGGGCTGTGTATAGATAACGGAACTTCGAGCAACTCTGTCCTGTACCAAAGACTGGCGTCTTTGTTCGTTTCTCTGTACTTCTTCAGGAACGATCATATTTACCAAATTATTATCAAAATCCTCTTAAATTAAGATAAATTATATTTTTATCAACAAAATTTAGAATCCGATTTAAAAAGTCCTTTAACCACTATTTTCCGGCAATGTTACATTTTCTCGTAGACCCGCGATGGTAAGAAAGATTTATATTTTCCTATTTCAAAGGAATAAACTCATCATATGCTTCACACAATGTAGACTATACATTTAATGTTAAAATATGGCAATAAAAATATAAATATGAAGCTAATTCCTAAGAGATCTCATCTATATATTAAACAATTTGTCGTTACCAAGAGTTTTACCTATATAAATAATAAAATAACAAATCTCATAAAGATTGCTATATACTAATGATAAATAGTTGGGGATTAATGCACATTTTTGTGACGCAGCAACGAAAATTTAAAATTTCAAGTTCAATTATGCTTCTATGTATCCATTCAGTGTATGAAATGGTTTACTTGTACTAATTTACGAAATTACTTGAAGCCATCTTTAGTTGGATAAAGCTTTGTTTTCATTTAAATATTATGCCCAACATTGTCATTCAGTTAAAAATTTGCTTGGATTATATGAATTCTCCGTCAATGTAATTTTTGAAGTGTGCGATATTTAATATAATAGTTCGAATTTTGGACAATAACAAATACATTGTTTTCTGAATTAAAATAAACAGATTATCTATAAATCAAAATTTCATTCTTTCATTTATACAGTATATACTCGTCCCGAATGCTGCGAATTTTTTTTTTTTCATTTCTTTTAAAAAGATGGAGATCCATAGGGCTTTAAAAACAAAGGACATAATTTATGTCGTTTATAACGCTACAGTACATATCCAGGAACATTGAGTACGCGAGCTTGGTATACAGTAGTAAAGAAAGTTTTTCACACTTCTGTCTAAATTAATTACCCTATATTTATTCTAATCACCAGTCACCTTTTAGCCAAACAATATCCTGAATTTAAATCTATGCTGAATATGTATGATATTGTTTGTCTTACAGAAACTAAATTAGACAATTTAGAAATTATTGAAGACAAAGATTTTATATTTCTAAATAAAAATAGAAAGAACATTTCTAATTATAAATCAGGCGGAATAGCATTGGGATATAAAAAGGAACTTGAAAATTTTATTATTCCAGTGGAAACAGACAGTTCTTTTGTTTTTTGGTTTTCTGTTAAAAAAGATTTTTTAGAATTAAAAAAGGATTTGATATTTGGTATAATTTATATACCACCAGAAAATAGTATATATACATCTACAGATGCTATTTCAGAAATAGAGTTAGAATATCAAATATTTAATAAAAATAGTAATCATATTTATCTGGTGGGCGATTTTAATAGCAGAACTGCAAATTTTATAGATTTTTACGAAGATTTAGAGTTGTCTGAGTTAGAAACCAACAACCTAGATGTCAACGAATTTTCAGATGTTCACATTTTAGATGAGTTATGTATTCCTAGATATAGAAATAGTCCAGATAATATTGTCAACAGTTCAGTATGGCAGAAAATTGTTAGAATTTTGTAAAAATAACAATATGTTTAAACTTAACGGTTGTATTGGTAAAGATAAGACTGGTAGACCAACCAGCAAAAATTCAAGTGTAATTGACTACATGATAAGCACTGCACATTTTTTAAAATTAATTAATGATTTTGAAATATTAGATTTTAGTAAACTTTTTTTCTGATATTCATTCTCCACTTTCTATTATTTTATGTAGTAAAATAGAAAGTTGTAAATTGATTGATCGTTCAGAAAATAAAAACAGTCCGAAAATAGGAAAATGGAATAATGATAAATGTGCAGAGTTTAAAGAAAACCTTAGTCAAGAAAAGATAACAGATTTACTTATTAGATTATGCTCGTTATATGAATAAAATATAGATGTAACAAAATATACTATAAATGAAGCTGTTTTAGATCTATCAGATATTTTATTAGAGTCAGCAAAATCCACTTTTGGTATGCAAACACGTGTTAAACATAAAAACAATACATGTAAAGAATGGTTCAATACTGAGTGTTATAAAGCAAGGAAAGAGTACCGAAAAGCGAAGAGATTGTACAAGCATTACGGGTCACATTTCTTTCGAGAAAGACTGAAATTCAGTGAACGTTTTTATAAAAATTCATTAGATGAAAATATAAAAAAATACAATAATGATTTACGAAATAAACTTAAAAATATGAGAACAAAAAATCCAAAAGATTTTTGGAAAATCTTTAATAAAGGAAGAAAAAGAGACCACTCAGATATCAGTATTGAGTCACTTTTCACCTTTTTTAAAGACTTAAATAATTATTTTATAAACTTATTTTAAACAACATAAATGGTAAATTTTTGAAAGTTATAGAAAATATTTATAAAGATGCAAAATTTTGTATTATTCACAATAATGAAAAATCAGACTTCTTTGCTTGTGAAATTGGTGTGCGCCAAGGCGAAAATTTATCACCCTTATTGTTCTGTATTTATTTGAATGATTTACAAGAGTTTTTAGAGAGTTCGTTTGTAAAAGGGATAGAATCTATAAGTAAAGACTATGAAAATGAAATTATGATATATTTCCTATTGTATGCTGACGATACAATTCTACTTTCTCAGTCTAGCGAAGATTTACAAAACATGCTTAATGTTTTTGATGAATATTGTGAGAAATGGAAACTTAAAATTAATGTTCAAAAAACAAAAGTTTTATTTTTTTCAAAAGGGAGAATACCCCAAAATTTGAAATTTTACATTCGAAACAAAGAAATAGAAATTGTTAAAGATTACAAATATTTGGGAGTTTTTTTTTCTAGAAGTGGTTCTTTTTTAAAAACTAGAAAATATTTACAAGTGAAAGCTGTAAAAGCTATGTATGAATTATTACAGAAATGTAGAAAAAATAATTTATCAATAGAATGTCAGCTTGATATGTTTGATCGAATTGTATTACCCATCTATAATACTAAATTTACGAATTAGCCGAATAGGCGGCAAAACGCGTGGTTCAAAATAAACGATGTATGGTTCAGATTATAAAGGTTATTATCGGATTTGACAATCTGCATTTATAAATTTAAACTGCAGTTTTGTTTATGTGCAAATGGAATTTGTATCCACTTATCAGATATGAATTCTCCCAACATATCCCTAAGAAGGTTCTCGAATGCATACTTTTAACACGTTGATTTAAATAAACAAGTATGCACATATTTTAAATGTAATATTATTTTTGTTTGAAATTACGGAAGAAGAATAAAACAAATTAAAAAAATTCTCCTTCGAGTGGGATGTTTCCGCTTCATGTATTCAGGATTGTTTTTCTACAATAACGCAATTTCTCCTAACTGTAAAGGTTACGAACTTTGAAGATTATGAAGAAGTAAGGTAAAGTTCAGAGAAATTCCTAACTTAGTTGTTTTTTGGATTGCTCGGATGTTTACCTTGCACAAAGTGATAATACCAACCATTATCTATTTTTACATTATTTGTCATGTGACCTGTCTAAATATATCTCTACCATACAATTCCCTAGATAAAAATATTTTTAACAAATGGTCATCTTTAGCATTAATGACGAAATTTATCTCGGACATCTTTATAAACGTGCACAGCACACGCAGCCACACACTAAAAATGCTTTTATCGTCTGATTATTGGATATATTTGTGAAATTAATCCTCGCTTGCCCTGTCCATGACGACAATGAAACAATTGGAACAATTATTTTCCAAAAATATGCTCTACCTTACTCACGGCATCTTTTGAAAAATTCATCCGTCTCTAAGGAAATGTTTACATCTACTATTTCATTTTCATATTTATTCTGAAGGAAGAAGGTAATGCATTATGAAATGTGTATTTAATGAAAGCTTTTATCAAGTTCCAGTTCAGAATTAATTGTAACAATAAAAATATTGACAATTTATGTGGTTGTGTTTTTTGTTATAGATTTTGACTTTGAGGGAACCTTAAGGTTCATTTTGGTAATTCTAAGTGGCACACAGTCTACTTCATCAGTGGATACATCTTCGGTAGTAACGAACAGCCATATGACAATTGGGTCACGTTGACCTAAATTTCACGCTTCATTGACTTTGGTTAAAGTTTGCATTAACATCCATTGCTGGAATACTACAGTATATATAGACATGAAACTATCAGTTGATACCACCTACTTGACAGCAAAGTTTATAGGAAGCCTGCCACAACATCCATACTGAGTTCCTGTTCCATGAATGACATGGCCGTAATAACTTTTTAAAGTCAATATGGCCACCAAAAAAAAATGCTTATTTTCCCGCGCTCGCGCGGGTTCAATGTCTAGTATTATTATATGGTGCCGAAATTTGGGGCTTTGAAAATTTAGATATTATAGAACGTGTTCATTTACGTTTTTGTAAACTGATTCTTCGTCTAAAACCGTCAACACAAAATTTTATGGTATATGGGGAACTGGGTCGATTTCCTGTCTCACTGACGATAAAAGTTCGTATGATAAAATTTTGGTGTAGAATTTTGAACGGTAATAGTAACAAACTTTCTTTTTTGCTATATAAGTTATTGTACATTAATTTTAATAACTATGGATATGAGAGTAAATGGTTGATATTTTTCAAAGGTATTCTTGACAATTGTGGCATGTCAGATATATGGTATTATCAAAACATATACCCTACAAATTGGATTTTTAGAAGTGTCAATCAAAAACTTAAGGACCAGTTTTTACAAGATTGGCACGATGCCATTAATTCTTCATCTAAGGGATTGTGCTATAGAATCTTCAAAAAAGAATTTGAATTAGAAATATATATTTCTCTTTTATCTTTTAATAATTTGTACACTTTTTGTAAATATAGATGTGGAAATCACCGATTGCCTGTCGAGTCTGGAAGGTGGCAAAACCTGCAAAGAAATGAAAGGTTGTGCCCCCTTTGTGACTCAACGGACATCGGTGATGAATATCATTATATATTGTCCTGTCGGGCTTTAGATAATGAAAGAAGAAAACACTTGCCTGAATATTGTATGTCAAATCCAAATGTTGTAAAATTAGAGCAACTCTTTTGTTCAAAAAATATAATTGTATTAGAAAAGTTATGTAAATTTATCAAAATTATCAATGTGAAAGTCTCTCCTCCTGGTTGATGTTATTCATACATGCATTTGTAATTGTATTATAGCAGTTATGTTATCTTCTCTGTAACTATGTATTAGTTTAGAGAATAAAGTTATTTGTATTCGGGTCATATCGAATGTAAACAGACATCAATAAACCAGAACAGATAAGGGGTACCGTGTCACAAACATTCATACGATTACGAGTCGTAAGTGTGATCAGATTTTTGTTCTATTGAAGTCATGGAACCAGTCACGATTGTAGTCCTGCAAATGTTTGTGTAACAGGGAACCAGTCTGATACTATTAAACAGGTTTGTGTAACAGGGAACTAGTCTGGGTTTGTGTTTTGTTTACTCAATTTCATTTTGTCGAGCTATAAAGGACCGGTCTTGTTTATTGATTGCTGTTGGCCTTTCCTAGGAGCATTTATTTTTAACAATATCATACTTGTTTGTTATTTTATTGGTAACAAAACACAACATATTTTGCATACTTATATATAAAATAATATGAATAGCAACAATACAATACACGTATTAATGTATAAAGTTTACATAAAACCACACATTTGCTTAACTATGTGAGATAGTGTAGCTTAACTAGGCAGTGTGATGGCGGTAACAAAGACTTATTTTAAGCAAGCGTAATTTTAGAGTATACATGGGTTTCCTTAGCTGGTATATAACTTCAAAATGCCAAGGAAATTCAACCAATCATAAAAATTACCAATTACATGTATGATCAGCTGTTTTGTATTTTAAACATAGATAAATACAAGACTTACTAGTCTCTCTATCTGGGATGCTTTTGTAGCGGTATCACATTTTCAATTCTTTCGGTCAAGAGATTCTAGAAAGTCGTAGTTTTCAGAATACATATTAAAGGTTCTTTCGTTGATGTGGGGGACTGAGGGATCGTGTAAGATTACTTTTTCACATTGAGAAACAAATAAAAGACAAGGGAAATTTCTGTCCACCGATGGTATTACTTCAATCAATGTCTTCCTTCAATCATGCCGATGGAATGGGCAAAAAATATGTGGGATGTGAAGTTGAGTACATCGATCTTAAAAGGGTTATCTCCAACTCCGTGAAAACGCAAATCATGTTAGAAAAATACGTATTTTCATAAATTAGAAAAAACACGCCATTTCACTAAGTGTTCACACGCTGAAAAATACTGCTCACGTTTTTTTTCTAGTGATGATGCAATTGTTCATTCATATCATTTAAAAAAAATGCAGCGTTACAGTATCAAACCTTTTGCCAGAGAACATGCTATAAATGGTATGTATTTTGACTCGTCACATGCATTAGTGTCAATATGTCACGAAAACCTAACGTTTTATCTGATATCTATATAATTATTGGAAGCCTTGGTTACCATGACACATTATATAAAATTGAATCATGGATTCATACGTGTATGTAGACGTTATAACCTTTAGTTTGTTTAAGTGAAACATGCTATAAGAACATTGTACATTTCAGTATAATATGGTATCTCCCAATGAATCCGCTTGTAATTCAAGTAAAAATCGTTCCAAATCCTCTCGTGTAGCACCTAGGTGAACTCGATATGGACTGTGTGATATGTGTTGTCCTGACCATTTAACATTAATAATATATGTCCCAGGTTCGTGCGGATTGTACCGACAGTGAAATATTTTATCCTTCTGACTGTCTCTTTTCATTTCCACATTGAAAGCACCTGAAATTTCAACATAACTTTCATGCGATTTAATGTTTTAACGGGTTACTTATACTTTTATTACACTTAAAAATACCATACTTATACATATTCTACAATTTTAAATTGCAATTTTTAGGAAGCAGAGACTGCTTACTCTTCCGGAGCACCCGAGTCTACCCCTGATTTCTTGGTGGGGTCCATGTTGTTCATAGGATTTTAGTTTTTAAGTGTAGTGGATGTATTGTTTTGGTCTTGTCTTCGTTGTTCTTTGATAGTTTGTCAGTTGTTTCGATTTTTCCCTCCTTCGAATATCGCTTTGGTATTTCTTGACTTTACGTAATTCATATTACACTTTCAATGGAAAACTTTCACTTAACGCAATTGTCATCATTGAATATTTAGTAATTGCAATGTATAATATTTACTGTAACAAATATACAGTAGAAGAGGACAGATGCGTGATGGTTGCCCTTATGTGTTAAATATATTCTCCGCTGGGAATATGAGATTAAGATGGATTGAAAAGACAAATGATAGGATAACTAAATTTTCAATTTCTCTTACCCAATTTTGAAAATTTAAAATTTAAACCGTGTGTGCATAATCTCTAAAATTATGAACGAAAATGTAGAAATTTTTACCAAATATTGTAATTACATAGAAACTGATGCTTTTAAACTTTGTGTTTTGGGTAAAACTAAGGTTTCACATTTTCGCAATAACCGAGACAAATATCACAATGAAACTACATTTTCACCTGTTATAAAAAAATAATTAGTTATTACAGAAAAAAATTCGATATAAGAGTCTTCCCTTTGTTGAAAACACATACAGTACGGGTATCAGACAAACAAAGTTTAGCAATTAGTTAAACTATTTATTTAAGTCGTTCAATTATATACTTGAACGGATGGAGGCTGTTGCGCCATGGACAAAGCATGGAAATGATGAACCATACCTTTTGGCCCCATAACACTGACTTTGAGCTCTCCAGAGCCAGCTTCTCTAGCATCAACCCAAAAATGGCTTTCATATTCTCCTAAAACACCATTTCTTTCAATTCCCGGTCCATGTACATATACTATGCCTGTACCATAGGTTGGAACTTTAATATCGATTGCATAAGGACTCCCTGAAAGAACAAAGATAAACTTATTTGGTGGGGTCCATGTTGTTCATATATTTTTAGTTTTAAACTTTAGTGCATGTATTGTTTTGGTCTTGTCTTCGTTGTTCTCCGGAGTTTGTAAGTTGTTACGATTTTTCTCTCCTTCGAATACCCGTTTGGTATTTTTTGACTTTACTTATTGCAAAATTATATATACCTTTTTATACTTATGTTGCTTAAATTGCTAGAAACTGAATATGATATAAATTGTTGGAAGCAGTGGGTAGTTCAATTAAAGCAATCCACAGAGGTTGTCTGGATAATCCTGATATATATTATGGAAACCTCGAAGGACTGAACATATTAATTCGCAGTCCACGATTTAAATATTCCTATGTTAAATAAGTTATTTAAATGATTCAACCTGCAATTTTTGATCAGGTTTTTTTTTTAAATTAAAGAATTTTAATATAACTTTTGGTACAGGTAATTCTTGTTTACCTGTTCCAAAACTGAAAATAGTCCTTAAATAAAAATAAATTCATGTGCATGATACACGAGCCATTGTCATAATGAAACTAGAAATACTGTGAGCAAAACTCACTAATTGATACCCCCGCACCCCCTACCACAAGGAATGGCAAAGTCAATGTTTTGCTGTAGAAAACATAAAAAGTTGGTCAGATCAAAATCTAAAATAGGAGGTGCACTATGGCATCATGTGATAAAGATTCTCTGAAAGTCTCATGGAATTCCCTTTAGTGGTTTAGGAGGAGTTGTGGATGGCATACTGGTACCCCCTATCACAATGAATGACAAAGTCCATGTGTTGGTATAGAAAACCCCAAATGTTGGTCAGATCAAAATCTAAAATAGGAGGTGCACTACAGCATCATGTAATAAAGATCCTCTGAAAGTTTCATAAAATTCCATTCAGTAGTTTAGGAGGAGTTGTGGATGGCATCATGGTACCCCTATCACAATGAATGTCAAAGTCCATGTTTTGGTATGGGTAACCCCAAATATTCATCGGATCAAAATCTACAATAGGAGGTGCACTATGGCATCATGTAATAACGATCCTCTGAAAGTTTCATCAAATTTCATTCAGTGGTTTAGGAGGAGTTGCGGATGGCATCATGGTACCCCTATCACCATGAATGTCAAAGTCCATGTTTTGGTATGGGTAACCCCAAATATTCATCAGATCAAAATCTAAAATAAGAGGTGCACTATGGCATCATGTAATAAAGATCCTCTGAAAGTTTCATCAAATTCCATACAGTGGTTTAGGAGGAGTTGCGGATGGCATCATGGTACAACCTATCACATTGAAAGTCAAAGTCCATGTTTTTCTATGGGAAACCCCAAAAATTGGTCCGATCAAATTCTAAAATAGGAGGTGCACAATGCCATCATGGGATGAAGATTCTCTGAAAGTTTCATTAAATTCCATTCAGAAGTTTAGGAGGAGTTGCGGATACAAAGGTCGGACGGACGGACGGACGGACACAACGAATACTATATACCCCGCTTTTTTCAAAAGCGAGGGTATAATAATGCACATACAAAATAAAAGTGCCACTACTCACCTAAAACATGTTCTTTGTTGTACTTTATTGCCATAACATGTCTTCCAGCTTCTACTGGTTTGACGGAGACTCTAGTGGTACCATCTGGATTCTCAATTAAAGAAACTGGAACTTTTTGTTTTGACGGTCCAGTGCATTTAGCTGTTAACTTTCCTTAAAAAGCATCAACATATATTCAATTTACAAAATCATTTTTATAAATTGTGCGGACAATTAAAAATTAAAGAAAAAATGTTTAAAAGTACTTCAAGATTTTGGTTGTTCAAAAAAGTTTTCATTTTAATGTCTTTGTTATACGGACGATAAGCAGCAGTCGTGATGCATTCATTTCGTTCTCTAGACCGGGTTTTTTGCACCTTCATTATCTCAGTTGTGGTTAAATGCATGCTTAAATATAAAGAAAAAACATGTTATTTATATATTTAATAAAAGTCTAAAATGCAAACACGTCTGTTATGTATTAATAAAAAGTCTTATTTCTAATGTATTGAGTGCATGGATTTTCAGCATGAACGTTCTTTTCATGTGACCCCCCCCCCCCCCCCCCCCCCCAACATTAATTTATCTAAATTACTTGTTTGATTTACCATGATTTTTGCCAGAATATTACCAATTATTCCTACAATAGATGAGTCAATAATTAATATAAATACCTTTTCCAGCTTTAGAAGGATCAATTCTTAATTGGAAGTCTTTCCCAACTACTCCACCCCTGACATTTGGTCCTGTTACATCAACCTTTTCTGGATAATATGGTGGATTCACGTTAATCTTGAAAGGACAGCATTTTAGAGGCCTTCCATTCCATTTAATATCTAGGAGATATGCTCCAGGATGAGCAGGAACGTACGTACAATGATACTGTTTTGGTCCTGTTGGTTTGATATCTACTGGGATTTCATGTTTCGTACTGACCATTTTAGTAGACGGATCACCTGTCAACGATTACAGCATACGACATAGGAATTTATCCAAACAGAATCTCTTTCTTACGGGAACTTTTGATTGAATGACTCGCTTTGTTTTCACGAGTTAAGGTATCCGGACCATAATAGATCATGATCGAAAATTGTATCTCTTTTTGACCGTGAATTGCTGAACCAAACAATTTAAAGCCGGAATTTTGTATATATATTTTTCTTAAGTTGAAACACACTTTGTTGCTTATATGCAGAGTCTGTAAAAATAAGTTAGTTATATTGCCATTTCCGAAATTTGCCGATAATTACCGAGGTCATTTCAATTGCGTTGTATGGAACATCCGGGAACTTTTGAATAATCACGTGTAACATTTATGGTCCGGATACCTTAATGACAAATATTTCCTGTATGCCATGATACAAAATATGAATCAATTAAGAGAACACATTTCATTTTACAAATAGTTTAGCTTTTATAGTTTCACTGTGAGCGATTAAGTTGACAATTGAAATATAGAGTACAAAAACAAGTAGAAGTAAAATATTTATCATAACAGAAAATCTCAAAATATGGAAGAAAGAAATACATAAGTTTTATATCAGCTGTTATGTTTGATTTAAGCTTTGTGCTTTTCATTTTATTTCCAACATATTTATTTCGTACGTGTACAATTTATCATGTTCCTTTGCTAAATTTTGTTCATTAAATACAAGTACCTGAGCCAGCATATCGACCATCAATTTCGAATGTCGCTGGTCTGTTAACGAAAGCTTGTTTAAGTCCTTTTCCACTGAGTATTACTTTTGGGGACTCGCCAGGCGAATCGGGGTTACTTTTTGGTGACAACGAATGTCCTTCATAATACTTATAAGAAGGAGACCTTGAAGGTGTTCTTGATGATACTGAACTTGAGGTAGGACTTCTTGCTACATAAGACGTGTAAATTCTAGGAGGTTTATAATTAACAAATGTTCTCTCTGGGTCAGTAGTGCTGGTGTTCTGTGAAGGCAAGCTTCCTGTGAAGAAATGGCTGATATTATTGTTTGATATAAACAAATAATTTTATTGATATGTAAAGTATTAATACAGAAACGAAACAAAAAACTTTAGATCTATCTCTGACTTTAATTTGCTTCATCTTCGTACTATTAAATGCCTTTGTTAAGACAGATATTTACCTTTATATATGGTTGTTGCCTGAAACCTATTGTAACAGATATTTTCGGGAACGTGTTCGATAAACTTTAGAACCCTGGGTACCTTAAATCTAAATTAATAATCCTACACCAGAACGGCAACTTTAGATGAGAATATATGTGTAAAAACAACAAATTAAACTTTGAACAAAAATCAGTAGTCTAACCCCTTAACAAGAGTCTTTCTGATTCACACCAAACTGGAAATTCTTTTCCTATACCTTGCCCATAGTAAATCGCCAAACTTATTACCAGATTTTACCGTTGGATAATCCGGTTCTAAAAATGCTAAATCTAGTGTAAATCTGCGTGTATCGACGTGTCCTTGATAGGTCTTCATATGTAAAGTGAAGAAATACCAAAGGGATATTCGAACTAGGGAAAAATCGAAACAACCGACAGACTCCGTAGAACAACGAAGACAAGACCAAAACAATACATGCATTACAATTAAAAACTAAAAACATATGAAAAACATGGACACTATCAAAAAATCCGGGGGTAGACTCAGGTGTTCCGGAAAAGTAAACAGTCTCTGCTTCCTGCAGGACACCCGCCATGCTGCCCATGTCAAATCATGTGTAAGGAAAGGATAAAATCATTGGAACAGGTCCTTTTTTATTTGGGAAACGGTTTTAGATAATTTAAAATCACTTGCCTCCGTGTTTAGGAACAAGAATGCGTGGTGTAGATCTCGAACTGGCATCTGAAACATTCCGAATGACCGTTATTCTTGGAGTTATCTTTCCCTGTTTTCCATCATCGTCAGAAGAGGATGAAGTACTACCGCCACTGGAATGACGTTTCTTTCTGTGATGAGGGGACTTTGTTACATATATTTTACCTGCCTTTGGTACATTGTTAGCTTTTACCCATGGACCATCTACGACATCATTGATTTGCCTTAAACAAAGAGTATTTGAATATATGTACAACTATGAACATTTACATCAAATGATAAATGGACATCTTTTAACAAGTTTCTAAAATGCCTGGTCTGTGGAAAAGGTTCAATTATATGACATAGATATGTTTTGTTTATTGTTATTATTTATAGAATTTGATAATATATCCCAGTTATCATGGAGTCTAACCTCGAGTCTTACAAGATATTATTTTTGCATTTTTCCAAATGCAATATTTGAGGCTATATACATCCATAAAGATAAATGCATTTAAAAAAAAATTCTGCATAATGTTAGTAAATTTTAAAACTTTTCAACATTAGAATTGATATTTATATTTTTTCCCTTTCTACAAATTGTTACATGTTCTCATTACTTACATCCTAATAATATATTTCATTCGCTAAAAATTTAAATACATGATTGGAATGGAGAAAATCTAACACAAACCTATCAGGCTTTCTGTATACGTCGTTTGGAACAGACAAATATTTTGGAATTCTGTCTGGGACAGACATATATTTAACTGGCTGCTCCTGTAATTCCGGTCTATTTGCTGGATGAATAAGATGGTAGTTATATCTAAATTCGAAAACATGCATTTAAATGTTAACATGCAGCATGCATAATAAGGTTTTGAAAATGTCCATTAGGGAAAAGCCGTTTGATTTTTAGGGAACAGCAAGTCAGGACTTGAAAAAAGACATGCTCCAAAATTTTGACAAAGAAAGGCAGACTTTAAACTTGATTGAAAAAGGCAGGATTGAATATCATGTAAAATCAAATACAGTCTTGTAGAAAATTTTCAGTTTAAAATTACAGAAATAATATAATGAGGAAATTTTATTATCGAAGATATCTTCCTTACTTGCAGCCTTAAAGATCAAATGACCACTACCTTAGATACAGCTAACTCTCTTTCAATTAAAACGAAATATATGTTAATAGTTTACCATGGGAATTGTATAGGATTAAGCCTAGCAAAGTTATTTGAATTATTTGAACACAGATATACAAATGTTACGGTCTATAAGTTTTAAGCAATTAACAACAAAGAAACAACAACATGTAACAAGAAGCCAAGCATTAGAGGAAATCAACATCAAGTTAGGTGATCAGGAAAACGCTGTAAACGGGATATAGGAGACTGACACACCATAAACACAATATATTTTTAAATTACAGTTTTTCCTTGATATATAAATCAGCTTTCGTTCTCTTCTTAAATACCTTTTAAAAGTGTTTCAATATCACAACGCATTTTATTACTATTGCTGGTGCATTACCTGTTTGGGGAATTTTCAAGATGTGGTTCAGAGGAATGATGTTTCTTAGGCTGCATATATACTACTGGAGATAATGTCGGCTGAATTAGATGGTCACTTTCTGGTAGTCGTACTGCATATCCCAAAAATGGCTCTTTAGATAGAGGAAATTCACACCATTTCACATCAATGTAATGGCGGCCTGGTAAAAAATTATCTAGAAAGTTAACTCATTTTATTCTTATATGTGTATGTCACAAGAGAAAAACTTCTAACTTCAGTTTTTAATTAGCTTTAATTTAATTTTCAGTATCATTGTTTTTTGTTCTGTTTAAATATCCTTTGAAAATTGAAAATCAAACGTTTAGCTTTGAGATTTGAAAATATATAAATCAATATGATCCTTACAGCAAAAATGTAAACTCAAATTTATACTTATTAGCTACTTCATTAGAAAACCTGGAAATGCTCATATTTACCTTCTTCTTTTGGAGTAAATATTAATGTATGTTTTCCATCTTTTCTAGAGTCTACGGCCACAGGAACTTTGTAACTAGGACCGTGAACTTCCGCAGTTAACTCCCCTGGTCCGGCCTTTGAGGCATCAAATGGAATTTGTTTTTCTTTGTTAACAACCAATGGTATTCTCCCATTATCATCTAAGAGAGGTTCCCATCCTCCAGAAACTAACACTTTTGACGGATCCACTATCAGTGGTCTAAAAGGACTTCCTATAAGTAACAATCAAAACGTTAAGATTCCAAACCAGTTGAAATATTAGAAGGCCAAATATATTTTATATTTTAGGTAAAAAAAAAGCGGACTATAGAATCACAAGTTCCAAAAATTATTAATTAGGTGGCATTCCTTTCCTTGGTTTATACCAGCTGATGTTTCATCTTTAACTTAAAATGTGTTTTATATATTGCAATTGGATTTGAAATCTTTAATATCTTGACGGGCACTTATCTACGGGGTAACCAGAACGGCCAAATTGGAGAAAATAACCACCAAATAGGACAACATCGGGACCAGATCGGTGTGTCTAATTACCAAAACGGACCCGGTAGCAAAAATGTGCTTGTAACTGCCGCTCTTAAATGTAGTATTGAGTTAAAACATAGTATTGGGGAAGACATGTTTGACTTCAAAATTTGCACTAGCGCGTTTTACAACTGATGATTGAGTCTCTTTTAGATGGAATTCTGATGTAGAATTATAAAAACAAATGCAAAAGTTTCTATTTTAACAAAATTTGGCTCAAACAATTGTTACTGTATTTATACCATCTATATCCTTTCCGTCTAGACGAACGTGTATCCTATGTGGACCTGGTTCTTCTGGTATATATACCGCAGTGTGTGTCCCATCATCCTCCGGTTTAACATTACAATTAATTGGAAAATGTGGTCCTATAAATAATCATTAAGTAGGGATATATTATATGGCACGCCGTTGTTATATTTATTCAATTTCGAGATATCTTATTTAGTTAAATAAGATATCTTATAAACTAATAGAGATATCTTATAAAGAGATATCTTATAAATTAATAGAGATATCTTATAAACTAATAGAGATATCTTATCAACTTATAGAGATATCTTATTAACTTATAGAGATATCTTATTTAACTGGTTATAAAGATATCTTGTTAAATATATAAGATATCTCTATAAGTTAATAAGATATCTCTATTAATTTATAAGATATCTTATTAACTATATAAGATATCTTTTATATAGTTAATAATAGAGATATCTTATAAACTAATAGAGATATCTTATAAACTAATAGAGATATCTTATAAATTAATAGAGATATCTTATAAACTAATAAAGATATCTTATAAACTTATAGAGATATCTTATTAACTAATAGAGATATCTTATTAACTTATAGAGATATCTTATTTACTTTCAAATTAAATAAGATATCTTATAGAAATTAAAGATATCTTAATACTTTATAAGATATCTCTATTAGTTTATAAGATATCTCTATTAATTTATAAGATATCTCTATTAATTTATAAGATATCTTATTAACTAATAGAGATATCTTATAAATTAATAGAGATATCTTATAAATTAATAGAGATATCTTATAAACTAATAGAGATATCTTATTAACTTATAGAGATATCTTATTTAACTGGTTATAAAGATATCTTATTAAATATATAAGATATCCCTATAAGTTAATAAGATATCTCTATTAATTTATAAGATATCTTATTAACTATATAAGATATCTTCTTTATAGTTAATAATAGAGATATCTTATTTACTTAATAAGATATCTTATAAACTAATAGAGATATCTTATAAACTAATAGAGATATCTTATAAACTTATAGAGATATCTTATTAACTAATAGATAATTTGAAAGTAAATAAAATATCTCTATAAGTTAATAAGATATCTCTATTATTAACTATATAAAAGATATCTTATATAGTTAATAAGATATCTTATAAATTAATAGAGATATCTTATTAACTTATAGAGATATCTTATATATTTAATAAGATATCTTTATAACCAGTTAAATAAGATATCTCTATAAGTTAATAAGATATCTCCATAAGTTTATAAGATATCTCTATTAGTTTATAAGATATCTCTATTAATTTATAAGATATCTCTATTAGTTTATAAGATATTGAATAAATATAACAACGGCGTGCCATAATATTATGGTACAATGATACTATTATAATCACAAAAACATAAAAACTGTGTAATATTAATAATAAGAGAGCTTTAGCCTGCTTCATTATTATGTTTTTTTTTCCGTAATCTAATTAAAAACCGATCTCTCATCGCTCCCGTTTTCTGATATGTCGCGTGGGAGATCTAACGAAATCCCCTTTGAGGTCACATATGAGTGAACTGGAACTTATGAATAATGACATGCAAATGAGTTGACTTCCTATCAATAAGCCAATCAAAAAAGTTTATGAATTCTGGGGACTGACGATTTCTTCGTTAATAAAATAAGCCGCAATTTCATTGGTCGAACAAGACACACCTACGACGTCACTCACATGTGACCTCAAAGCGGGTTTCGTTAGATCTTCCAAGCGACATATCAGAAAACGGGAGCGATGAGAGATCGGTTTTTAATTAGATTGTATTTTCTCTCTTGTAATTTTTTACACACTAAACAGAAAATGTTTACCTTTGAACATGTTGAACGGCATTACCCCTGCAAGGAACATAAAGAGACAGACGTTTGTGCAGTTAAATGTGTACACAGCCCAAGTTTGATATGATCCTCAAACCAATGTTAATACCTTCTACATTTACAGATAGTTCCCCGGGGAATCCTCTTGCATCTATATGAAAGGTAGCTTTATGACCGTCACGTCCTCTTCTTAAACCTTCTCCAGTTGCAGTTGGGGCCAGTTCCTCTATTTGCTGAAGAAATGGTGAGCCTAGAAAAGGAAATAATGTTAATTACAATTTTATTTACCTTGAAGGTTATTCTTCAGACAGGTGTATAATCAATTATTAGTTTAGTACAAATGTTGATGAGGAAACATTTCATTTGTTAGCAATTTTACAGTGTCAATTCGATCGCAAATGTTTATGCAATCTGTGTATATTATCATGCATAGAATAACTTAATTTATGAATTTTCTGTTTTATTTATATCAAAATCTTTACGAAATATCCACACATTAAAAAACCTTTTACAAGCTAAATGCACATGCTTTTGAAATAAATAGTCAATAGTCATATCATTAGACATACCTTTTACCATTCTGCCATCGAATACAATCCATATTTTATATGTGCCTTTACCACGTGGTTGGAAACTTATTCTATGAACACCGGGTTCGTTTTCTACAACATTTGCTGGGAACCGGTAACCATTATATGATACATCGGCCGTAACAGGTGCTGGATCCATACCAGAACAATCAGCTTCAAAACAAAATACATATTACGTATTTGGATAGGTGCTCTCTGTTTATTTATGTCCTTGTGTATGTCTTTTTACATAATCGAATTTCATTTTTTTTGTTGTTTTCGTCATTTTTTATTATATTATGTAATATCACAAGATACTAAACCACAGTCTTTTCACATTCTTACAATAACAGTTACTGGCACCTTAATACAAAAGTTTTTTTTTACATTAACATGTAAAATATCATATTTGAAATTAACATCCCTTTGCCGAATCTTTATAAGGTACAAATCTGCTTGAAAATTACAAGCATCAAGATCTTTTATTTAATATTACATTATTTAAATCTATACATTTCTTACAAATATAGTTTTGGGAAGGCAGTCTAAATATTTGGCAAAGAGGTGACGTGAGAATGTTAAGACATGAAATTTCTTATCCTACCTATCAGGTGAGGAAAACTGCAAACTGTTCCATCCTGCATACTATATACTTTGATGTCCGGCTTGTCAGTAATGTAGACTTCAAAAGGACCTCCAGTTATGTAATCTATCTGCCAATCACCTGAGCAATGATAGCAAAAATAGATAAGTAAAATTACATTTATTCATAATAGTAACAACACAATTACTTGAATGTGTCCCTAATGGACATATTTCAGACCGAATGACTCCACCTTTAAAAATGACCGTACTAGTATGTTAATATAAACAAAGTACGATGACTTTATTCATTTTTCCTCATCAGAGACTATTTCATATTATAATATATTCAAACCTGAAAATACTGTTCATCATAGAATAGAATATTTTTTGGTAATTTCTTTTTTCTCAATATGAAAATTACAATGATTTCCTATTTTCTATTTAAAGGTACTTGTATCGGCGCTTGACATGCTGACTCTTTCGGAGTTTTTATTTTGTTATTATTGTTTTTGCGGGACTTAAAATTGCCAGTGGTTTAGTTTTTTGTGTTGTCATGTTCGCATTCACTTTGTTTGGTACATGAATTTTTTAAGCGTTTAGTATATGTATGACGTTGTTGTAATTCCTCTGTCACTTTCTCGTTTTTGAAATGTAATCAGACTTTCTGCTCTATCCGATAGCCTTCGTATTTTGTTGTCTAATATTAACATACACATAATTAATGGGAGAATTAATGGTTAACGTCAACTTTTACATTACATCAGGAATAATCTTACTGGTGTGATATGAATATGAACCCTGTTTTGTAATAGACCGACACAGTGGGTCTGGTTTTTAACGTGCTACCTGACGATGTTGCAGTCCGGAGGAAGACATGTCACCCCAACGGACACTGTTATTACTTCTAATGCCACCCGTCTTTTCTCTTACTCCTAAATGCCGCGTAGTTAGCCAAGTAGCAGCAAATACCAGTTATAAAGTCTTCGGTTTGACCCGGCCGGGGATATAACCCGCGACGTTCGGGACCCCAGGCGTGCATGCTTCCAGGAGGCCATTGAGGCTTTAAGCAATAAAAGACATGGGGTATATAACATGTATAAATAAAATGTGCAAACAACACTTACATGTAGACTTGACATTGAATTTATCTCTATCTGGTTCAACAGTTGTAGAGAAGATTGCTCTTCTGTGCATGCCATCACTGTCAGAGGCAAGGAGGTAGTCTGAATCTATAAGAGAAAGTTAATTTTTGAAGTGGAAAATCGTATCCATGTGACGTAAATACATAACCAAGAACATCAATATCAGCTTAGTGATATTTAAATCATCTCTTTTTCCTATTTTCAATATGGCTTTATATAATAAAAAAAATAATTGTATTGCAAAATATTGTTTATATATTAGACTATTCATCATTTGTTGATAACAAATGTACATATATTTGATATAACTGAATGTCTTCAGTATCAAAAGATATCAGCTATAAAAATCGTGTATAAAGAAATCTATAGGGAGGGGGGGGGGAATAATTATGTAAATGTAACTCATCGATGAAGACCTTACATCGACTGTCAATATGAAGAACATCAATAAAAGCATTGTTCCCTTGCTTTTTATATTAAGCTCCTGTATTGAATGGCTTACTTTCTCATATACAGCAACACATAGCCGTCTTTATCTTATTGGAACTATAAGTACCTCTGATTTCAGATTTATTAAAACTGACGCTGACATGATACACCCCACATGATAATGGAAGGTAACTAGCTGCGTATACTCCTTGCTGTGACTGTCTTAAATTACAAGGAACTTTATCTCCACGAAAAGTGACCGACAACTCTAGATCTCCTTTGCCTGCTTTCTGACAATCAACTACAGAAAATAAGCAACATATATAATCTTCTATATACATTTATGTAAATTAAAATCCATCTTGTCATATGAGTAAAAATGATTTCCTCATTTATTTAATTTTATAATTTTTTAGCTCACCTGACCCAAAGGGTCAAGTGAGCTTTTCTCATCACTTGGCGTCCGTCGTCCGTCGTCGTCCGTCGTCCGTCGTCCGTTAACTTTTACAAAAATCTTCTCCTCTGAAACTACTGGGCCAAATTGAACCAAACTTGGCCACAAGCATCATTAGGGTATCTAGTTTAAAAAATGTGTCCGATGACCCCGCCTGCCAACCAACATGGCCGACATGGCTAAAAATAGAACATAGGGGTAAACTGCAGTTTTTGTCTTATATCTCAAAAACGAAAGCAATTAGAGCAAAACTGACATGAGGTAAAAATGTTCATCAGGTCAAGATCTACCTGTTATGAAATTTTCAGACGAATCGGTCAACCCTTTGTTGGGTTATTGCCCCTGAATTGTTAATTTTAAGGAAATTTTGCAGTTTTAGGTTATTATCTTGAATATTATTATAGATAAAGACCAATTGTAAACAGCAAAATTGTTCAACAAAGTAAGATCTACAAATAAGTCAACATGACCAAAATCGTTGATTGACCCCTTATAGGCGTTTTTGCCCTTTAAAGATGGCATCCAGCGTAAATTTTCCTTTAAAGATCTTTTCCTCTCAAACCACTGGGCCAAATGAGACCAAACTTTGGTGGAATGGTCCTTGGGTGGCCCCCTTCCAAAATTATGTCTGTCATCCCCAACTTCCAACCGAGATGGCTGCTGTTACTAAAAATAGAAAAAAAGGGGGGATGACTTTCAAAAATCTTCTTATATGAAAACTACAAGTCCAGTTGCAACCAAAGTTGGCAGTAATAGTTCTTAGGAGGTTCTCTTTCAGAAATATGTCCAATGACCCGGACTGTTAACCAAGATGGCCGCCACAGCCGAACTTAATTTAACATAGGGCCGTATGGGAAAATTCATTGAAAAATCTTTTTGTCTTAAACCACTTGACCAATTGGGACCAGACTTAGCAGCAATGGTCCTTAGATGGTCCTCTTACAGAGGTGTGTCCGATGACCCGGAGTGTCAACCAAGATTGCCGCCACAACTGAACTTAGTTTAACATAGGGCCCTATAGGAAAATTCATTGAAAAATCTTCTTGTCTGAAACCACTTGACATATTGGAGCCAGACATTGCTGCATTGGTCCTTAAGAGGTCTTTTTTCAGAAATGTGTCTGATTTCGTCGACTGTGAACCAAGATGGCCACCACAGCAGAACTTAGTTTAACATAGGACCCTAAGGGAAAATCACTCAAAAATCTTCTCGTCTGAAACCACTAAGCCAATTAGAATTAGACTTGGTAGCAATGGTCCTTAGATGGTCTTCTTTCAGCATTTTGTGCGATGATCCGGACTGTCAACCAAGATGGCCACCACAACCGAACTTAGTTTAACATAGGGCCCTATAGGAAAATACATTGAAAAATCTTCTTGTCTGAAACCACTTAACATATTGGAGCAGGACTTGGCGGCATTAGTCCTTAGGGGGGTCCTTTTTCAGAAATGAGTCTAATTTTGTGGACTGTGAACCAAAATGGCCGCCACAGCAGAACTTAGTTTAACATAGGACCCTATGGAAAATTCACTCAAAAATCTTCTCATCTGAAACCACTAAGCCAATTAGAATTAGACATGGTAGCAATGGTCCTTAGATGGTCCTCTTTCAGGATTTTGTGCGATGACCTAGACTGTCAACCAAGATGGCCGCCACTTAGTTTAACATAGGGCCCTATGGAAAAATTCATTGAAAAATCTTCTTGTCTGAAACCACTTGACATATTGGGGCCAGACTTAGCAGCATTGGTTCTTAGAAGGTCCTCTTTCAGAAATTTGTCCGATCACCCGGATTGTCAACCAAGATTGCTGCCACACCGACCTTTGTTAAATATTGGACCCTATAGGAAAATTCATTTAAAAATGTATCCGTTGACCTGGACTAAACCAAGATGACTGCCACAGATGAAATTAGTTTAACATAGAATCCTATAGAAAAACCAGCCAAATTGACTGCAACACTTAAATTTTTAGGTCTGCTCAATGTGAAAAGTTAAATCCAGGTGAGCGATACAGGCTCTTGAGAGCCTCTAGTTTAAGTTATTACAAATGTGTTCCATGGGTTTTGACTGCTCTTCGAGAAAAAGTTTGGTTTTCTGATCAATTGCTTTGAGACACAAGTTGTTGAAACGTGCACATATATGCAATCAGAGAAAGTTTCAGTCAGCTAAATACAACTGAAGCAGGAAAATTCCTTTCGAAAGGAATCTTCGGTAGGTTAATAAGTGTTAATGACAGTGGATTATTTTCGTTCAATATTAATAGATATTAATAATAAAATCATGCTTAAAAATTACTAAATTTCAAAAGTAAAATAAATGGTTTACTTGTAAAATATTGTTTCTTGTTTACAAGTCCACCCTTCAGTCCGGTCACCTTGACCTGTGAGGGATCGCAGACATCTATAGGACACGAATCTACCAATTTTCCGTGACAGAATAGACTAACTCTCCATTCACCTGTGGCAAAGAAAAAAAACCCAACCAATACAAATCACGAATATGAATTTCAGGAGCATCTGGTGCCATTCAAGGTACATAATTATATAACTACTAAAAAGACCAAATATTCAACAATAATAATATACAGATAAAAATTGGCACATAATGCCAAAAAAACAAAACAAAAACAAAAACAAAAAAGTATTCTCTTTAACGAATTTTCAAATTGTCAAACATGTTAATAGCAAAAAAAAAACATAAATTGTCGTCCTTATGATTTCCTGAAAATTCTTTTCAGTGCTAAACTATGGCATACACGTCTGTCTTACCGATTTCATCTGGTGTGAACTGTGCGTTGTAATTGCCATCTCCTGTCAGTTTAACCAATCTACCACTGGGTGATTCCGCCTCTACAAAGACTTCATCCTTACTGATAATCTCATGTGACTACATAAGTAAGAAAATACAAGTTATTCTGGTTTAAATGTTACATAAAAGAACACAAAAACAAACAGCAACACAACAAAGAGTCGGGATAGTCTGACTTAGTACAGACACTGAACAGTAATGGGATTAAACCGGTTTTATAGCTACCCAAAATTAAACATCCCCCTTATCTATCCTTACATTCTGATGTATAAAACACAATATAAAAAGCAATACAGTATGATTACCAACGAGGTGACCGCTTGCTAGAACTGCAAAATTAGAGTGACTTGTACATAATTTAAACATCAGGTTCAGAATTTGCTCGCTGTAATTGTAAAACTAGCTAAGGCTCTCATAGCTGCTGGTCGGATACTGTCGTTCTACTATACGAAATCACATTTTATGGTGAAATATTATACAATTATGGCACTTCGTTGAGTACAATATGATTGTAAAATATCACGAACTACGGACTAGTTTGATGATGATGATGAAATATTGTTTAACGTCCAGTGGCAAACAAAGTGCGTAACAGGACGAGAACATATTGATATGATAATGAATATGATCCCTGCTTTGTACTAGACCGATACGCTGAGCCGGATTTTTTATCTTTTAACGTGCTAGCTCACTAGGTAACAATCCCCAGGAAGACATATCATCCCCACCCGGACACATTATACTGACTCCGAGCCAACCAGGTCTTTGTTCTTACTCCTAGATGCCGCGTGCAGGGCGGAGAAGCAGCAAATACTAATTTAAGTCTTCGGTTTGGCCCGGTCATGGATCGAACCACGAACCTTCCACCCGTGAAGGCGAGCACGCTACCAAGAAACCACCGAGGCCATTTGGACTAGTTTCTATTTAAATCGAGTACGAAATGTAATTACATCTGGTATTGCAAATTTGCAAATATGTAAAATATGCTATATTGAATAAGAGTGACTTGCAAATTTAAATTAAGGCTTTTTAAACATTTTCATGGCCTACAAAGGTCAAGGCCAATCAAATAAAAGAATTTCTCGCAACACTTGTTCATATCACACGATTGGGAATTGGTTATGACAAATAATTCATCGCGCGAGAAATAGATAACAACGCACCATGATAAGAGATTTTCATGGCCTACAAAAGTCAATGCACAGCATGTGTTATATATCAATTTTACTTTTTAGGGTCATATATCATACATTCAATAGTACAGTTTCAGTTTTAATAGTAAAGCATCGGAGTTATTTTACCGAAACATGACATGATACACATTTTCATCCCCACTGTTAAGTGTATGTGCCTAGTCAGACATTCCTAGCTCCCTCTTATTGTGTTGGAAGTTGGATCAAAGTGTGATGTTCATAGTTTCACTGCTGACGATATTTTAAGAGAATATTAGTTAATGATCCTCTGCCAATTCCAATGGCATTCAATTCAACTCCGACATGTATAGCTTGCCTCGAATCAATAACATACCCGTATATAAATTATCACGAAATAATGTCATGTTGTCGTATAATTATCTCTCTGAATACGCAAAATTCATGTCTAATTCTTGTATTGAATGCTGTAAACTGATCTCCTGTGCAAGTGAAAATAGTATTAATCTTTATTTGTGACAACTAAAGTCCGTAATGTATTCCTACCAGAACACCAGATTATATTCCGAATGAAACTAATATTACAAATAGGTCACCCTAACCTCACGCAAGGTTTTATGTCATAATGCATTTCAACTAATTTCAATATTATAGTGCTATGGACTTATTATTTCTTAAGTGGGTCTTGTAAAATGATTAAAGCTACATGTATAGTATGCTTATACAACTGGTTGATCATCTTAACTAGGGTTGTTAAAGACATTCGACAAAAGATTAAACATTGGAAAAAAGCCGTAAGATCGATATCCAAAGGCAAGACAAACTCATGACAACGGAACATGGATGGATGAATTATTGTTTAACGTCCAGTGGCAACCAGGTGCTATCAGGACGAGAACATGTTTATATGATAATGAATAATCCCTGCTTTGTACTAGACCGACACGCTGAGCCAGATTTTTAATGTGCTAGCTCACAAGGTAACTGTCCGCAGGAAGACATATCACCCCACTCAGACACATTATACTGACTCCGAGCCGACCAGTCTTTGCTCTTACGTGTACTCCTAGACGCCGCCTGCTTGACGGAGAAGCAGCAAATACCAATTTTAATGTCTTTGGTTTGACCCGGCCGGGGATCGAACCCGCGACCTTCCGCACTCGGGGCGAGCACGGTACCATGCACTAGACCACCGAGGCGGTTGAGAACAGAACACAATAAACAAATGCCACAAGGATACATATTTAACTAAAAGAATTAAAAAGATATAATAAACCGTGAAACAGACTTACAACAAGACAGCACAGAACCGTGAAACAGACTTACAACAAGACAGCACAGAACCGTGAAACAGACTTACAACAAGACAGCACAGAACCGTGAAACAGACTTACAACAAGACAGCACAGAACCGTGAAACAGACTTACACCAAGACAGCACAGAAACTAAAGTACCGGGAATGTTGAAAGAAAAAGACTAGTTATAAAGAATTCAGAAGTCATTCCATATTGTACTGTTCCTATAAAAGTTTTTTCCTGTTTTGGTCGGTTTCGTCAGGTCCAATCTCTATGAATAGTCAGCATTAACATACATGCCTAGTTGACAGTATCTGTGCTGAATCATTCATATATAAATACAATAATAAACTTACCGTTGTAGATATTATAACTCCAACAGAATAAGTATCCACTTTGATTCCGCTGACTGATTCCAATTTTTCTCGTTTAGGAATTTTCCCTTTTTTACGCAAAGAAGGAATTCTCACAAAGCTAAAAGAATCAGTTGGTTCAGAGTTCGGTGTATCCTGATTATTTACAATTTTGAAAGATGATGGGGCCTCATTGTTCCTTGTATGATATATTGGAGAGTATTGCTTCGTGTCCACAGTCAGAGGTTTGATATCATCAACACTCCGAAAATCAGGTGAGGTTGTTATCCTGTACGTGTCAAACTCGTCTATTTCCCCGTTAACAGGGTAGTATGTTGACAATGTCGATTTCCTATTTGGAGGACTGTATACATTCCTCGTTGTCACTTTTCTTTCCTCTTCATAAACTGTGACCTTGACAGATATAGCAGTCATAATGATAAATTGAATATTAAACAATGCTTTAACTTAGTAATAAGAAAATGGTAGAATTTTCGTTATGTAATTTTAATTTTAATAATACATTTCGGGTCTGGGTTTAAATGTACCTAAAATAATAAAGCCACATAATAACTTGATATTTTTAATCCATATATATATGTATGTAATTCAACTACTAAATACAATTGTTCATAGGGCTGTTACTTTAATCGTTAAGTAACAAGTTTGGTCGAATTGTTTGTTTGTGAATTTTGCTATCAAACTATTTTTTTTCATAATGATGGACCTTGATTACGATCTCTGTAACTGCTTCTTACTGACTGAATTACTTGGAAACTCTGGGGTTATGATGAATATAACCGACATTCGTTTTCTTTCTTATGCGATTCCCACGTGATTTTCTGTCTTCTGCGAAAATAATGGAACATTGCCAAACCATAAGCGTTACCTTTACTCTGGAATTGTTTGAGATCAGTAGAGAGGACATTACAATAGTTAAGGTTTATCAAATTTCTTGAATTAAACAAACATTAAAACAGAATGAAATAAAAAAAAAAACTTGCGCATCAACTGTTAGCCATAAATATTTACAAGTACGGTACGATATAATAAAATGAATGACGTGAATGCAGGGCTAATGAAAGCTATTTTACAAATTTACAGCTTCCGCCCAAATCACGAATTAAAATGTACTTCCGGTGAAGATAATATGGTAAATGAATAGATGTAGCTTATCTTGAAATACACATTCATATATATTATGTATTCTTATTTATCGTTAAATTTTATACACCTACATGTTTGCACCCGTTTAAACTATTATAAAAATTTATTTTACGCCCAGATAATTTGTCATCAGAATAAAATGAAACATTGACATAGGCTAATATAATGAAGTAAACGCTGATCTTTAAATAACTATAAAGTATTATATAACTTGGTAATATTACATCAAATTACAAATATCTTTATCAAATACTACATACATGTATGAATGGATATATATTATCAAACATGTATAACAATCATTTTTATGATTTCAGATTTAACATTTATCCGGGTAGAATGATATTTTAGAATTATGTATGTTTTTTTCACTGTATGCAATATTTTAATAAAGATACAGGTATTACACTAATTTATGGTAGAAATAAAAGTCAATGAGAAAAAATTCTCTAACTGGCAAGAAAGCATGTTGAGTTTTTTTTTCAAAGTATTTAAAGTTTTAATTCTTTCAAAAATTAGAATTCTCTTCAACGAATTGGACTATTGTTTTGGTTTGCTTTGTGCAACTGGTGCCTTGCACATTTTGTGCACTGAAATTGGTATAATAGAAAATATATTTAATCTCTTTTAATCTCAGTGTAAATAGTTACCATTGACGGTATTGACAATAAGTAACAAATAAAATAAAACACGATTTAGCAAAAATTAAAACAATACTGAAATAGTTTTAAAATAGTTTTAAATTTAGTTGTCATCATCTTTGCAAATTTACCAAGGACAATTCAAAAAATGAATGCAGAAATGAAAAATATAGTGTTTCAACAATTACTTTACTATAAACTGATTTTGCAAAGGAGACTTTACATCAAGATAAATACGCCCTGACATTCCTTTCATAAAATTATTTGCTCCATAGTTGTGTGAGATAAAGAATGACAATAAAACCTTTCAAGTGTGTATCATAACCATATAAAACCTTCAAATTGGCTTAGGCAGTGAATCTCAGCAAAATTTTATTTTTTCATAAGAAATATTATAAATTTTTTAACATGTTTGTCAGGTTGTGAGCAAAATAAAATAAATTGCAAAACGTCAAAAAGCCAAGATATAAACAAGTTTATACTAACCCTATCACCATTTGTGGTAGTACTGTCCTGGAAAGTGGAATTTCCTGGTTTTAAATGCAGAAATTTAGCAGCATATGCCATGATTCCAAGGTGTTCTTGGTCTTCCTCTGCAAAGTCTGAAGCTGTAAGAATAGGCTCTACACCGAGTCTTCTTGCCGCATCGATTCCTACCAATTTAACGGAGAATTATGGACCGAAAGCTTAATTTTCAAAATTGCCTTCATTATGCTAAAATATCTTTATATTCCTAAATTGTTTTCACTTGTGTATTTTAGTTAACAAATAAGCTCAGGAAACATTGATTTTATACATCCAAAATAACGAAAAAATGTCACATATTTTGACAAACCGAAGCGTAATCTAGAATAACATATTTCTATCCCCTAAACCAGCTACCCAATAATTAACAAACAGGTACAGATTAAAAGGCCGCTGGGTCAGCCAGGTGTAACAAAACCCCTACGATATGTCTACATTACGATAACAATTCTTATAATAACTTTAATAACAACCGTGGCGTAAATTTTACGAGTTTTCTTTAAATACAAGCGATATTTTATTATCCCAAATTTTACTTTCTTCGCAACTAAATTTTTACCACAATGTCGAAGTTGTCCGGTGTAACTGTATCATTAAGTAAGGCGACTTAAGGCGTGTGTTTATCACACAAAATACCTGTTGTTAGTTCATTATTTGCTCCGCATGAACTGCACTGTATATTGGTTATGTAAATCTATAGTAATAAAAGTATACGAAAAAAGAGTTTCGCCTACAAAATTGATTCATCTTTTGATGTTTTAAATGGAAGGCTGCAGTATAAAACTAGTACATACGACTAATCATTTAGAATATTTACTGAGATTCAATATAAAGTGTTCCCATTATAAAAAAAATATATATCAAGTTTCAGATTTGAAATCCGATATTAGAAATATTTACTAAAACTAAAACTTAAAATAATTTACCCTCTTGGAGCCTCTCAATACTGGAAATGTTTCTGTTGGAGATGTTTGGTATCCTAACACCTAGGTTAGTGACAAGTTCTGTAAGGACACGACCATCATTCCAATCCGTCTAAAAGCGTAAATGCGACGGAATAGAACACAAGCATATATGTGGACAGTATAAACGATCTCCAATTGTTCACAGAATGCACTCGAAAACTGAAGACCGTTGCAACGAATTTTATACTTTGTTAGAATGCTATCAACAAACTTTTTATAGTACCAATTTTGATTCATCGGGTGCGACAATTACGACTTTCAGCTTTTCAGCAACGCTTGAGGTAAACAATGTGAGAAACTAAGCCACATTTCAAAATTATGCTAACATATTTACCTACTACAGGGCCATTAAAATGCTAAGAAAATAGGGAAACGAAAACCGACAAACTCTACAGTGTGGATATAGTGCATGGTTTCGTTCGTTGTTAATATACCATTACGGTACATTTGACAATAACGGTTTATAAATAATGGTTTGTATACCATTGTGCAAATATAAGCATATGAACTAAAACACAATCGAGAACTCAAGCCGTCCTCACAGACACGATCAAACATCCATAAAGTGAAGTTAACTCTGATACATACATCATATACCCGTTTATGTATATTCAGTAATGCATGCAGACAGTACACATCCATTCTGAATACGTGACATCAAAGTATTATGTCTTATAGGGAAATAGAAAATATTTCTTTCCATTTCACTTGAATATTTTTTTTTTAAACTTAAGAATCAATATATTTGATTTTTTATGTTTAAATATGGCAAGCCGTTTTATTATTTATCAGATATCTTATTAACTTTATAAGATATCTTAAATACTTTATAAGATATCTTCTAAAGTATATAAGATATCTTAAATACTTTATAAGATATCTTCTAAAGTATATAAGATATCTTATAAATATTTTTATATAAGATATCTTATAAATATTTGTTATATAAGATATCTTATATACTTTATAAGATACCTCATATATTTTATTAGATATCTTATATAGTTTATAAGATATCTCATATAGTTTATAAGATATCTCATATATTTTATGATATCTTATAAAGAAAATTATATGAGATATCTTTTATAAATATTTTTTATATAAGATATCTTATATACTTTATAAGATATCTCATATATTTTATTAGATATCTCATATAATTTATAAGATTTCTTATAAAGAAAATTATGTAATATATCTTATAAATTATATGAGATATCTTATAAACTATATAAGATATCATTTAAACTATAAAATATATCTTATAAACTATATGAGATATCATATAAAGTTTATCAGATATCTTGAAGTCAGAATAAATAGTAAAACGGCTTACAATATTTAAATGCAATAATTTTACGATAGAAATAAAGGTAATAACCAAATTATCGAAATCCAAGGCAGTTATCAAAAGGAATAGTAAAAAACTGGGGTATCCATATATAACAGGAAAAATCAAGGCAACCACTGGAAAAGTGCAAATAAACGTAATGGTCCTGACTTGGTACATGCATTTCCGATGGAAATGGTGGGTTAAACCAGGTTTTACAGCGCTCTAAACCTCCCGCTTCCATTACGCTTAAATGGATTCCGGTATATTGAAAAGGGATCAACGAAAAAGGGTCGTAAGTAAAATATAAACACCCTCGACCCGTTAGATACATTGCATTTCTCTGTATCATTGGGAAAACAGTGTGAAATGACTCAGCACCTATTTACTTGGTCAGTGGATAATGTGATATCATTCAGTGCGTTTTTTGATTGAATGGCGCTCTTAACACTGGAAGACATGTAAAGATGGGCCAACTTACGAAGCAACCATTTGATTTTTATGGGGGGTGGGGGGCGGGGGTACTAGAGTATGAAATATTTGATCCTGCTTATTTCTTTCGCCGAAATATTGGTCCTGGATTTTTTTTCGGACGCTTTCGGGACCTAAATCTTTATTGTCCTTTAAACCTTAATATTTCCTGATTGACACAGGTATTGCATTTTTTTTCAAACCTAAAGTGATCCTGGCCTTTTATTTTGCCAAAATACAGGTCTTGCCTCTTTTTATTTCAAATTCCCTCTTTAAAGATCAAATGGTTGCTCCCTTTGAACATTTTTATTGGCAACAAAACGACAAGAAATCCATGCAAGTTCTGCAACAATTTTAGTGCTTCCCAAGATCAAATTACTCTAAAGTGTTTATAAAAGCGCTACAATTTAGCACCATTGACAGAGATACATGCATGTATTCAAATAAGTAAATTAGTTATATATTAAATAACACTTATCATTTTCTTATAACATTATTTTTACATTAGCTTACAGTGAAATTGAAGACTGGGACATTATGCACCATAGGTTGTATCCTCTGCAGTGTGGCGTTATACCCGGGAGATCCTACTTTGATGAAATAGGACAGGTATGTGATTGAAGACAAATCATCCAATTCGGTACTTGCTAAATGTTCTGGGCGAAGAATAAGAGGTATCCCGAACTGCTGCCGAGCTAATAGCATTCCTTGGCGACAATTATTTACCCTGTAAGTGTGAAAAAGTATATATACCCGAAAAACCAAACCTCGATTATAAGTCGGCAAAAGAATACCTAAGTTATAAGTTCAAATGATAAAACTCAAATAGAAGTATACTATGATTTATTCCTTTATCAATCAAAATACATAATGTGCTATCAATAGATTTTTCCAGGTTTGCCCAACTCAACCGGAAATTATGATAACGTGTCACACGTGCGCTTCTTTTTTCTCTCGGCTACTATGTTGCTGAACAAAATCGATAGACAAACTTTCAAACTCTATTTTTTCGTACGTACATATTTCCCAAAAGCTATAAAATAATTCTCTGCTGCACTTAAGCAGACCTTGTTGTTTTCATTTTGACAAACTCGAACTTACTTGTCATGTTTATCCAAAGCTCTCCAGTGTGGCGATAAACCAGGCATGCAGAAATCCAGTAAAGCACTGAAATGGATATAAAAATATGTTACCTTTGGTAACAGCACTTTAGATAATTTTTTTTTCCATAAGTTACTATTTCCAAATCAGTATCGCCAAAAAGTGTGTATGGACATGATTGGCATAATGTCATCTTTCTGTAGTTTCTGATCCAAAATAAAAGGCATTCAGAGAGAACATTGTGGTGTATTTATTAAACTGAATTCTGATCATTTAGTTGACTAACTTACTGTAATGCCAAGCCATCGTTCCAGTCTGTTGTCAAGTTTGTAATATTGCATCTTGGGATTACTGCTTGTAGCCATGCCAACAGCCAATTTTTGTTCTGAATATTTGAAAATCCTATTTGATAACGTAAAATCAACTGCCAAATCAGAGCAAGGATTAACTTCAAATTTCCATCAGCTATATCAGAACTATCTGAAATAAAATAATCTTGTTCCAGTTGTTTTGGTTTTTTTGTTTTTGTTTTTATCCCTTTGTGGATCTGTGATGTTTTATTTTTATCACGAATTCATGAATTGTCAGCTCAATATTATACACTTACCCAAATGTTATGAATTTGTATGTGGTCATGCCTTCCTTGTCTCCAGTTAACCTTGTTTAATCTATTTTTTGTTTGTCAAAAACGCTTTACTGGGCCTTGTCCTTTCTAAGTCATTACGAAGTACAGTCCAAAGTACATTCGAATGTCAAGCAGTACATTTGGTCAGGAAACTCGCTTGGCATTAATATTTCAATTCGCTCTCGGTTAATAGTTTTCAGAATTAAGGATAGAAAGTACACATGTAGATTCGTTAAAAAGATACCACTGTTTGACAAATAGGACTTGTTCAAAGATAGGACCCCGAACTCATTTCCACTTAAATTTTTCCCATTTACAAAACTTGATTTATTTTTGTTTGTTTTTTATTTGATATTTAACCAGTAGTATTTTCACGAGCCCTTTAATGCCGATATGCAGGAGAAATTAACACCACGACCTGGAGACTTTTTTCTGTATCCATTCTTTGTAGCTGGTACCCCCCAAAAGGTCTAAAAACCCAAAATTGTAAACTTTCTGCGTCAAATGAGTCTAATTTATATGTTTTTATATTGCCTTACATCTAGTATGGAAGTTTTCGTGTTTCAGTTTGGACCATTTCGATTGTCTTCATTTTTAATTATGAGAAAAATAAGCAGAATGCTATATTTGTATGGTTTGGCCAGTGTGGCAGACTTGTAATTTCTTAAATATCGACATCAAAGGTTATAATTTATAAAATATATGTTCTGAAATATTTAAAATACATGTGTATACACAAAGTGTCAAATCTGTTTGTGATCAGCGGAGCTGAAATGATAGATAATTAACTTTAATAAACATATCCATTTAGATCAAACCCATGATTCAAAAGTTTATTTCAAATAACATTTAACGCAAATATTTATGTTGCGTAAGAATTGTATCCCTAAAAACGTGTAGGCTAATAGGATGAAGAAGGAGTGCGTGTTTATTTTGCATGACAGAGTAACCCACGGTATACACAAAAAGTAAAATATTTCATATAACACACTAACCCACAGAATACAGAAAGAAAGGAAAATTTCTCATAAGACACTAACCCAAAAATACACAAACTGAAAATTTCTTATGAGACACTAACCCACAGAATACACAAAGAAAGTGAAAACTTCTAGTCCATGGTTCGATTCCCGTTTGGGATGAAAATTCAGGGATCAAATTTGCGAGGCCTATTGACACCATTTGCAAGGATGGTCTTGGTAAAAGAGGCTAGTCGTAGAATGGGGACGTAAAATGGCTGTCGCGGGTTAAGGAAGAGCAACACCCTTAGCCCGTTAAAGACGCCCCTATAGATATCGAAAAAGAGTAGGCTAAAATACCGCTACAGGGTCCGGTCTCGCACCTGCAAAAAGTTGAGAGAGATTACTATAAGTTTATATAAGTTGTTTCCCAGTCCACTATAAATAATTAAGATAAAGTAAACTCACTGGAATTAACGCATTCAACGATAACTGAAAGAAAACACTCGTTAAACAGTGAGAACAAGGGCTATGTCGTAAAAGAACTACAGAAGGCAAGTTAGCGCATATCCATACTAAACTTTACTTGGCAGCTTGTGCTATTCCTAAGTTGGTTGCTCATGAAGAAAAAGAAAACAAGACTTACTAATAACTCAACCCAGACCTGGTAAAAAAAAAAAAAAAAAAAAAAAAGAAAAGAAAACGTTCAAACTGCCATGGTCTGTTAACGGATAAAAGACGAGGGTTACAAAATATATACAGACAAAATTTTATGGGATGATCTTTAGTTTTTCTCGTGCTGCCCATCTCGTTAATTGTTTCTTGTATGTAATTTTAAGAAATGCTAACCGTCCTGTTGTTAGAAAAATATATATTGCAGTGCAAAATATGAAATATCTTTCTAGATTATATTTTGAAAATATAAACCCTTTATCAAAAGATGCCTTCACAATATGTAAAAATTAAGGCTCGGAAGACATTTTTGTTTGGTTATTTGGTTAAAATCTATTAGATTTAGACATTGATTTAAAAGATGTCGAATTCTGTGATAATATTGGATCATTACAAATACTGAAAACTTTACTTAAAAACGAATACGTATTATAAAAAGATGTTAAGAAATAAATTGAAAATTTCAGGAAAATAACAGGATATAGTTGTACATAAAATGTATCTTTATCATCCAAAGTTGAGGTATTAATAATTAATCGAAATTGGCAGATGAAGAAAACCATCAAAAGAAGAAAAATTGTATTTTTTTGTAAAAGTGAAATTGATGATTTTTAATTTTCAGCCAGTTTAAGCGTCCCTCGACTGGTGTTGGAAAGATTACAAAAGTGATTTGTTGGTTCTTGGAATATGATTGGTTAACAGATTAATATTTGGAGCACCAATCTACGGCGGAACTTTTAACATTAACTTTCACACAATGCAACATGCTCCTGAGACGAGAAAACGCACCTTTGTTATTAAAAGTGACAGGTAAACTTGTTAAAAAGTTAAACTTGAACATGTCGCGCCATGTTCTTCTTCTTGTTCCATTCCGTCCGCCAATGTGACAGCTGTTGTGTAATACATCCTCTAGGAAAAATTAAGCTCCGGTTTAAATTGCAACAATCTACCGTGTTTACAATTAATTATATTAAATAAAAATGTTTATTGTTTACGATTGCTTCATACTTATAAAGTGTCCGATATTTTTCAATACAAGATTCGCATGAATACATACTGGTGACCATAGTGACAAGAAGACGTTGGGAGAATTTGATGCTGCTGACCAGTTTTTATAGCGTCTTGAAAACTACAGAAACAGCCTTACATTATGACGATTATCGGATTCCAACGCTCGGGCTTAAAATTCCGTAATTTATCTATCTCTAATGGAGAAATCCGATAATCCACTCAAAACAATGTAAAAAGTTATTTTTATTTCTGTCCTGCGATTTAACACCAATTATATCAATACAGTAGAAAATAAATTCAGTAACTTAACAAACGATGATAAACTTAACAAATTCGTAAGTGTTCCACGGAACCCAGTGTCTCGACTGATTTCGCTGTTGTTTATGTTTTCAGTGTAATAGTGGAATGTACATAATCTTTCTCCACATGTTATTTATTGATTATGAAGAAGCTTCAGTCAAAGTTTGGTAAAAATCCAGGATGGTTTAAGAAAGTACTTAATGTTTTAAAAACTTTAACTGTCGACTGTATGTAATGTTAACTGAAAGAAAAAAGTCCATTTATAAGTAAAAGACGAAAAAATGGAAAGAAAAATTATTACAAAATTTTCCTCTGGATACTATCATGATACTTTGATCATAAACAGGCTTCTGGCCAAGTTTGGTAAAAATGCAGGATGGTTTAAGAAAGTTATTAATGTTTAAAAAACTTGAACCACAGAGCGAATGTTGACGCCGCTGACGACGACGGAATGTAGGATCGCTATGTCTCGCTACCGCGACAAAAGTCGCAGGCTCGACAAAAAGGCCAAGGTAACAACAATATAGTATATAATTATGTAATTTGTTGATATCCATCTAGACATCACTTTGGCTTGATACAAAAAAAGCAACTTCAGTCTTGTTTTAGTTTCTTATGGCCATATTTTTTTTAATTTTCTGTTTAACGGGAAAAACAGGAAAAACCTAGGGTCGAAAAATAAAAAAAATCATCATAAAGTGTGAGAAAAATAGCTGTAAAGCAGAAAACATTCTCATAATTAAAATTCTATTAGTATTTATATATGTTTTTAGGACAAACTGAACAAATGTTTGTTTTTCAGTTTTACATTTTTTCTGTACACATATTATGTCTATTATCCACGGGAGCTCAAACTACCGAGCTTCCTAGCGCGTCACCAGGTGGTGGACAGAGGAGACCCTCTCGTTAGGGGAGGGGTTGTCAGCTCATAATACAGAACTTCTGACCGCGGAACATAGTGGGTAACGTGGTTGGAGAATGCCACTCTCTCTGCATGCTAAAGACCTCTTCTGTAGTTTCCGAAAAAGAGTAGCTGATGGCCGCTACGAAGGCTAAATTATCCGACCCTATCCAATAATCCTCCTTTTAAAGTGGCGCACAGAATTGGTTCCCCTTTGTGTCCCGTCCCACCTCTATTTGATAAATTGTTGTACTGATTCTCGTCGTGAAGAAGCGTGAAATATTTGCCACTGGACGTTAAGGTGGGACGATATTAAATCGACCATATTTATATTTGCAAAATATTTTGCATAATATACCTACTATTGAGCTTCATTGAAATATGAAATAAAAAATGGGGGTCACCGTCCTTGTTTTCTTGCAATTACAATTATGGCGGGAAATTTACATAGACATAACGTAAAATGGCCAATTTATTAAGAATCATTTCCGTTCAACCAAGGAAATGAGATCGGCTAACTATGTAAAGATTTTGACCAAAAACTAACAAAATAGTCTTACGGTATTTCTGAATCCTCTGGTGTGAAGAAAAAGGGGGATCACCATTCTTGTTTTTAGTGTAATTGACTTGAAAATGGTATGAGCGCGTAAAAATGGGTATTTTTTGACGCTTTGATATTTTGAATGTCAATTTATAGAGTGAATTTTTACAAGCATAAGATTTGAAATTGTGTGCAATTCAACATTAATTTAAAAACAATAATCATAAAAAAATTATAGAATAAAGTTAAGAATATCTACTGTATATTCAGAAATTATTAGGGTGTAATTTTGTGAAGGTTTTAACTATAACAGTGGTCATGATGTCAAACACGTCGCATTAAATTTTACAGTTTTTGTTTGTTCATCGGTAACTTTTTTTTACTATCATCTGAAATATTAAATTCTGTAAAGAATCAATTAAAACTGAATTATAAATCTTAAATTTCTATTTGGCGGAAAATTCGAAGACAAGTTGAATAACTACATTTTGAAACTGCTAAGATTCACATTTTTCAGTTCTGAATGTTGATTAAATTTATCTATTAGGATTGTTCTCTGTCATTTTTTCCTTGGGCGCGACACCGGTTCTTTATTTTTTAATCAAGTAAATCGCTTTTTACATCATTACAAAGAAGATTAAGATTTTCCGCAAGCTCTATGAATTTCGGGAACAGGAATTGTACGGGTAAAATTATTTTGATATTTTCTAATGATCTTTATAAAAATCAAGGAAAAACAGAAATTTTGCAGTAAAAAAGACGAACACCTTTTCCTCCCCTTGTTAGACGTAGTTTCTTTTTAATACTGAGTAGAGAATTACAATTTAAAACCCTTATATTTAGTAGAGAATAGTGAACATCAAATTTATATACGACTATACATTTGGTGTAGGGTCAGTTACTACTTTGAATCCGATAGAATATGGAAAACGCTTTTATAAATGAAACAATCTTGTATATGCATATTTCCTGAACAGAAATGTTTTACATGCATTGTTTTTAATACTTGTGACAAAGTGTGGAAAAGTCGGGGGGGGGGGTGGTATTGTGTTACTTTTTTCCTTCTTTTTTCTCAGTCTAAGTTTTTTCTTATATAATTTCCTGATTTCAATTTATATAATTTTATTTTGGTTTTAGGGCCGTATCTTTATCAGAAAATAGAGATTTATCTTATCGTTCGCTTTTTCTGGATACATAGATATCTGTTCCGATTATTCAGATTTGATCTCTTTATATAAATGTATAATATTGGCAAATAAAAAGGATGATAAATCGAAGTATTAATAACATTTTTTCTATATAATAAACTCATAACCCCTTGCATAACCCTCTGTTTATACAATCACTGTATCAAATTCTAAAAAATCAAGCGATTCACAGTACGAGTCAAGACCGATAACTCTTGACGTAACGTCATTTGGTAATATCCCACCTTCAACCTATATATCTATTATCCTATTTTAATGTATTTTTAAGTCTAAAGATTTTGTTGTGAATACATTGTCTGTGCCAGGTTTGTGTGAAAAATTTTATTCCACCTATATAAAAACATTGACCCCAATCTTACTGCTTTTATTTTTTCTGAGTCGGTTGAGAGATTAAACATTTTATTTCATTTTTATTACGTTTTGTAAAAAGTTAGGACAGGCTCTTCCGTTGAACAGAAAACAAAATAAATAAAATTCTGGCTTTATGCTTAATTATAAAAAAATTGGCTTCATTTATTTTCACGCTGCCGTTCAATTGCTCAAATTATATTTTTTTTTGCTTTTTTAGTTGCTCATAAATTTGAAATATTACATTAATAAATGAAAATTTTTCAACCATTGCCAATTTGAAATTCTCAACCATGGCCAATTTGAAATTCTCATCCATGAATTTTATTTGTAAAAACAGCAATAAAATGTATGAAATGAATTTCACATATCGGCCACGATATCTTATTTGTCCGGTCATCTGGAAATAAGTATCTTTCTAATTTGACACTTGACAAACTTTTCACTAGGTAGCCTGCTCCTTATTTATCGCTTATGTTTATTTACACAATTTGTTCATCTTTAAGTGGTAAGATAATATCAATCTGTCATAATTTGAAAAAAAAACATTATGTAAATATAAAATCGTAAAGGCGAATGACCTTCATTTTTTGCATTTTAAAAACAACTTTTGAAACTGGTTGAATTCTTTCGTATGGAGGCAGAAGCTCAAATACAAATGATCTGTGGAAAAGGTATTCATGCATTTTTCCTGCATCGCTCCATCCTTAGATGGTTTTACCGTTAACCTTCATGACCTTTTGGTCATAATGGCATACAGACTGCATTTTCGACAGTGAGGATTATCATTTCAGTAACGAGAACAACTGAGGAGTCGTAATTCGACGAAATATGTACATCTTGTTCATCAAAGTTGCTAACATAGAATACAACCATGAGTGTCGACACTGGGTTTTGTGGCTCCACCCCTTTTATGGTATGATGCGTTGTATTCCGGTCCTAATTGACAGGTTTTCTCTAATATTGATGGATCTGCTCGTTAGGATACAGCCAATTACATTGTACGCTGAAAAGTGTCGTTAAACTCTAATGTATTCATTATATTAATAAATTTTATGCACAAGATGTGCGCATTTAGTCGATTTACGATTCGTCAGTTGTGCTCAAGGTCTAAAATGTTGAAAACCAAAACAACAATCCAAAACGTTGAAGAGAAAATTATAAATTGCTGAAATGATAAAAAGGGTAAGAAATGTGACTATATATTAAAAAATCCTCAAATTAATCTGTTACTCACAGTACTGGTGAAAGACCAGTGTGAATCGTGAAAGACCTGTACAAATTTTAAGTCTTCAAACCATTACACTAACAGAACGGTAGATTTGTTTTTTCTATTAGTAGGCCTTATTGTGACAATTTCTCAACATACGCGGGAAGAAGTTTACATTTGTATAGAGGCTGGTACACTAGAAACCAGGATGATACGTATCCTTCTAACCATATTAAAAATAATGATCTATATACAAGACTATTAAGCTTGAATTTTTTTCAAAGATTATATAGATTATAGTTACAATCCACACATTTTTAGAAATTTGCATAGTGGTACTTTAAAGTTAAATATAGAAACTGGTAGATATTCGTAGATAATTACGTATATGTAGCTGTTGTAATTTGCGAAACATTGAAAACGAATACCACTTTTTATTAGTATGTCCAACTTTTATAGCTATAAGATCGCATTTTTTGCATAGACATTTTTGTTCCTGGCCCAATACCACAATAAGTTGCTTCTTTTGTTGAAAAGCAATTCATCACCACCGGTTAAGAAACTATGTAATTTTATAAAATCTGCCTCGTCACTTAAAAATCTTATTTCTTGAAACTGTTTTGCCTTATGTCTAATGTTTCTAATATTTATATATGTTCTCTGCTATTTGTCATTGTCACACATTGTGTATATGTTTCTTTGCTATAGCATATTATGTTTTGAAATAAAGTATTCAATCAATGTGATTTTTCTGCTTAGTCTCGACGCTCCGCGATTGGGAAAATAAAAGTCCTATATTCTGTAATGATGTTTGTCCTTCAAGTAAACACCCAAAGTCTACTTATAAAAATCCAAAAATATGTATAATAGAAAATCTTCAGGAACATTTATTTGAAAGGCGATTTATTATTTCTGTTTGGCTGACAAACATCTTTTGTAGAGTTGTTAAGCCAATTTACCTTCAAAGCAACAGTATTAAAAACCTACCAATACATCACCTTCATTTTAGACTGGGGTTAACTATTTAACCGAACAAAACAACTTGAAAGCACCACGCTTCTTAACATTGTCTATTGTTGAGGGCTATTTTAATGGTTTCTTAAATACGTACTTTCTCCATCAATTACTGTATTAACATTATAAATAGAAACAATTTTTACTGTGAATAGCGTGTTTTGAGCTTTAGACATTTTCTTGTTTAACGGTCTGTTGAACTGCGTAAGTGGTTGAATCGTCTGATCTCTAGATCTGAAGATATTAATTCACCCCTTAAAAGAAATATGAATTCAGAATTCACGTACTGAAGTATATATGTACATGTAAAGTAGGAATATTTTTGTCATTATATTAGCTAACACGATTTTAGAACATCAGGCTACCTTTCGCAGACAAACTTAAAATTTGAGAGTTATACAGAATGCCACTAAAATACTGATTTATGAATATTTACTTTGTTCTTTAAAGAACTGACCAGAAACAGTTTAATATCGTATAGTCTAGAAACTATTTATAATGTGTGAATGTGTTAATTTGTTCTTTCTATCCTTGTAATTATATTTGCATGACAAACTTGGGTGTAACATTTCAATAAAGTAAATATTTTAAATCATTAGTTTTGATACAGGGTTTTTATTCAGCTTGTGGACCGGTATTGGTAGAACATAGAATGTGAGACACGTCATGCAATTTAGGAAAAAATATAAAAAATAAAATATCTCTATAAGATATCAGTTCGGGTGTACGAGATGCACACACTGTATATATACTACAAAACTTTTATTATGTTTCCTTTTTTTTTGTCACGATAACACCAAATTAAAAACCATCACTCTTTCACCCTTGCTCTACGTATTCCCGTATTGACAATCTGTTGTCATAATTTATTCTGCAAAAACATCCATTTATACTCTCTGGATCACGACCTTGGCCTTCACCTTCGATTTCATTCACCTTTACATGCAAACAAATTACGTATAGAGAATTCCTGTACAAATACCTTTGATATCGTGTACTAGACCATTTATATGCATAAGTAATATATCTGTGTAATATATTCTCGCTACCTGCAATGAATCTCGCCTTAGCGTGACAAAAATTCTAATTATACAACAAATCCTTATTTACATTTCAAAATATAAGTCAGTTTAAAAAATTAATTTCAGATCAAGATGAATGTTTTCGAATTTTTAAAAAGTAGACCAGCTTCGACGCGCATATATGATAATTGATATAGATGAGAATCAAACGTACCAAATTTGATTTGGGATTTTACAACCTGTGTGCTTTGATGACGATAAATGATTAGGTTTTTGGATATACCCTCCTACACATACAAGTTGGCTATAATGTGTCGGTGTCATCTTTATGCATGTTTGCTTCGACTAGAAAAAAGCGGCACATTTTGCCAATAAAAGAGGTTCTTTAACACTCTGTGAACACTTTCGTAATTATTATTAAGAAAATGAAGGACGGGGGTAAGTGTTAGGGAGACAATTCTACATTTTGGTAAAAAATGAGTCTCACAGCTATGCTTATACAGAGGGACAGCGTGTCCTTCCCCTTTCACGTGCAGGTGCTGTTCTTTAACCTCCAAATAAAGTAATAAATAAAATACAACAAAAACACTTTTTAAATACACATACTAATAAACAAGAATGAATGAACTGAACATGTTGAAAGATACTATAAGAACGGAAGAAGATAATTCAGTTATTGGCATTTTGTAGAAATTGTGCTCTTTGCTGACCTAAAACCGCATACAAATGCCCTTAATCTTTAAAATATGCCCCTGTCTTAAATCCAGATAACATCGAGGTACCCTTGCGTGGTCTGCAACACTAAACAATAGTTAACGTCAATCTTCTCTGGATAATATTTCGCCCCGTGGGGCTAATTGGTTTAGTCATGTTAGTAGAAACTTACCTATGTTAACTATCCGTAACCCGTCGCTGGAAATAGCATCCAAAGCCACCGTGATATTTTGCAGACGTGCATACTGGTTATCTCGTCTGCTTACAGTTCCCACCAAAGTTCTTCTTTGTAAAACTTCAATTAATGTACAGAGATGTTCCGAAAGTTCTGTCCTCAAATCACTAATTATAATCCCTTTTGTTCTAAGTTGTTCGTTAACCCAGTTTGTGAATGTGTGTTTCTGAATGCCTTCCCATTGCATATTACTCGTCGGTGTAAGGTCATTCATACTGTCCTTGGTAAAAATCGTCGTCTTTCGAAACATTTTAATATCTATAGGCTTTCGTACACCAAAGATATTCACACCCGATTTATAGAATACAAACCGGTAAAAGTTTATGAAGTGAACCTTTGTATACTACGGTGAAGTACTTACATAAATCAGTCACATAAGATCTAATTAGAAAGTTTTACGAAATTGCATATACATGTACGTAAACTTTGCATATTGTGTTTACAACGCCCCAGGCTTAGCTAGAACATATAGCCATGCATGGTTGGTTCTAAATTATCATCGCGCTGAAACATCTAAAGAGATTGAATTTATTTATAAGTCGTTTAGTAATATTCGAAGGCAATTTTATTCAATTTTTGCAAAATTTAAAATTTGAATGATTGCCCATCCGAGACCTAGAAACATATGTAGGAGGTTAAAAACCGGTTTATCTTCCCAATGGTTGTCTAATACATGCAAAAATACGTAATAAGTCCTTCAATGTCAATGTAAATAAAATAGAAAAAATAATGTGGATTAAATTTACAAATCGACTATATAAAGGTATTTTTATTATAACTTCGAGGGAATGTAATATTTTAATAATTTTAATTTAATTTATGATTTTTCAAGTCTTCAAAAAATTTTTTTACTTCAATATTTAATGAAGTGTTAAATTCGGAGGCCTGCCTATGATTGCAGGATTAGTATAGATACACGATACAAACGGAATTGTATTTACTTCTATCTATCCATTCTAGATATTTTGGTTTGCCTATTTTCTCATTGGGCGTATACAAAAACTCGGAATTGAAATAAAATGATGTTTGTGACAGATCTTACTAGATTTAAGAGTATCAAATAATAACCAGTTTGCATAATTATGTACAGTGTAGAGTGTACACTTAAAGTACTTGTTTTATCAGTACACTACAATGTAATCGTCAGGAAAGGATACAATGAACAAATTACGAACACCTGACAATAGTAAAACATAGGAACAGCGAACTTATTCACAGTGTACCTTCTTAGATATATATTTCTTTGTAAGTCTTCGGTATTTTGTTACTAACTTACATCGAATACGTTTTGTGAATAAAGCTCAACTTTTATGATGTTCTTAAATCCCAGTGACAGCGAAACCTATGTTCAAAGCAAAATCTCCTACATCGAAGCTAGCTTATAGGAGGGCCATGTGTAAAAGGTCAAAATATCAGAAACTGAGCTTTGTGTGTAGGTTTGGACCAAAATTCAAAATAATTATTTTTCTATAAATTGCTGACACTAGAGTAACTACATGCATGACGTTACATGAAAGTTGGCGAACCTCTCTCATACATGTACTATGCATAAATAAACTTCTGAAATCCTTTACATGGAAGGCCATTAAAATATTGACCATTATGTAAAGTTTAAAAGTTTTTAAACACATCATATTACTGCTAATCGAACTTTATTATGTATACATCCGGATATAAATTGGTCATTTCACTCTCTTTTAACATATACAATTGAACAACCGTTTTCTCCCCAGTTTAACAGGTCATACTTTGACCGCAACATGTTTTTAATTCAGATATATTTGCCTCTCCGTATCAAATTACCAGCCATTCTTGTTGTCTAATGTACTAAATTACAGGTTTTGGCTGTGTAAACAATGTCTGTTAAACGGTTGACCCCTGTCGGACTATATTATCAACTGTCCGTGAAATTGACAATCTATGTACATATAAACATATAATTACACACAACAGTGATCCTACGGACTTTTACTCATTGTAATTTAAAAAAGAATGACGTTCTGGGCTCTGTTGTTCATCGCATGTAATCTGTGGTTAACAGTAACCTCTTGTTATATATGGCTGCTGCTTTTGCTTTGCAAATAATGATGTATTAAAATTTTCGATTTATTATGGGCAGCACGCGCCTTGCGTCATAGTCAAAGATACAACACTATAATTTTGATTATCACCAAACAAACTGTCAGAACGGGGATACACGGCAACTATTTTGACTTTTTATTTTTCAAAAGGCAATAAAATCTAATGAAAAGTCTTAGTGTTTTCAAAAGTTATTTTATTTACTTTTTTACCGTTTCATTTTTAGAAGATGCAAAATCAAAATGGATGTAATTTCTAAAGACTTATATTACAATTTTTATATCTAGATTCTCCTTCAGGTACGAGTGAGTTATGAAATTTCTCCACCCGAGATAGCCAATTTTTTTTATTTTCAACACGCGAGATTTAGCGAACGTGTTAAAACCTAAAATTTAAATATCGAGAGTGGAGAAATTCTATAACTCACGAGTAAGGAGAATATGTTTCTCCTATGATTTTCAACAAAAACCTCAAAAAATGCCGTTGCATCACATTTTGTTTATATGAAGGCCATTTCGGAACTTCTCTATTTTATCTTTTATCTATTTTCCAACAAACGTAGAAAAAACGGCGACAATTCCCATGCAGAAATGTAATCACCGGGAAGTGGTTAAAAATATTATGTATTTTTATTCCTCCGATTAAAAACGTTCTGTTTTTGCCATATTAGAATCAAAATAATTCAGGCAGCCATTACTTGATTAGGCTTGAGATATAATAATTGCTCAAATAATGTAACAAATTCTAACTATCAAACAAACATATATATCAAATGATTAAATTGAACAAAAGACTTTCTGGAATTATACCGAAACAAGATTTATGTTACAAAAATATTTTGTACCACACGAAAATACACTAAGGACAAAAACAAATCTTATTCTTAGTGCCCGCCTCAATCAATTTTTTGTTACATTTTTCAGTAAGTACATTAAAGAATCAGAATGTCTCTTTTTAAAAAAGCAGTTTAAATTTCTTTCGAAAAAAAAAAAAAATCCTACGAACAGAGCAATCATGACGACGTCACAAGTATACAGGATAAAAAATCTATAATATCCATGCATATATATATATCAAGCCACTGGTCAAAATGGAGAGAAAATGAACGATATGTGAAATATACAGTAAAATATTCCCAATTTAATTAATTACTTGCCTCAAAATATTGTAACTGTAATTCAATTGAAGGTTTTGAGAATGTAATTTTAATTTGATCAATTACTTTTCGAAGCAATTGACAACATTAAACCTTAAGCTTATATCAGGTTGAAATTCCCGTAATAGCCTGAAGCCTGACATGAGGCTATTTATCATATAATATGGGTCCCGGAGAAACAGCTGCTATTTTTTTCTGACATACTGAACACTAGTCCTAATCTTCTCTGACGCCACAATCCTCCTTTTTTATTTGAATAATGATAGTAGAGAAACAACAAGTTGAGTTATCTCGCTTTGATGGTTATTTCCGCCAAACATGAATAAAATATACTGAACCGCAAAAGAAACGTCGCACAAAATGACAGGTTCACATACATTTATTTCAAAGTGACATTTATATATTTTAAATTAATTTTTACAAAATTTAATGAATGATTTACAGTCTTTTGGTTACAATGTTCACAAAAACGTCACAATTGTCGCAACGTCACATGTTTTCAATGCTGTGCTCCCACGTCCGTTAATAACCTGTATGTCCTCCACCGGCACCAATTACTGCGGCACATCTTCGGTACATGGAGTTGATGAGCCGATTAATAAACGCCATCGGAATACGTGCCCATACTCTCTGAAACGCTTGTGAAAGTTCAGCTGCAGTTGTCGGACTTGGCTGCTCATTATTCAACCGTCTTTGAACTTCGTCCCATAAATGTTCAATAGGGTTTAAATCTGGACTCAAAGCCGGCCAATCCATAACATTAATGTTATTCTGCTGTAGGAAGTCTCTTGTGGCTCTTGCGGTATGCGCACGTGCATTGTCCTGTTGGAAAGTCTTGTTTTGATGACGTGCGAAATGGGGCTGAACATGGGGTGTCAAGACTTGGTCGATGTAACGGGCAGCTGTTACGCCATTTCCTCTGCCTGGGCCAAGGTTCTGAAAGATGACTGGACCAAGTTTAACGTTAAGGCCGATTCCACCCCATACCATGATGCTAGGTCCTCCCCACGCGTCTGTTTCCAGAATGCAGCTGTCTTCGTAACGTTCCCCGCGTCTTCTCCACACTCTGGTTCTGCCATCGGCTGTTGAAATGCAGTAACGGCTTTCGTCAGAGAAGATGATGTTACGCCATTGTCGATTTCGCCAATTCTGTCGCTGAGTGGCCCACTGAAGACGAGCTTGACGGTGTCGAGGAGTAAGAATAGGTCCTCTTGCTGGACGGCGACATCTCATGTTTCTAGCAGCTAATCGCCGACGAACCGTATCATCACTTATGGGTCGTCCATGTGTTCCAACAGTGTTTCTGGCAGTTTCGGCAGCTGGGGTGAACCGATTCATCAAATGGTGACGAACAATGCCTCTATTCTGTCTAGGGGTAGTGACTTGGGGTCTACCACTCCGTGGACGGTCATTTGTGCTGTTTGTTGCATTGTACCGTGTCCGTAGACGTTCAATTGTTCGAACAGCACAGTTGAAGTCGTTGGCAATAACTCTGGCAGATTGCCCAGCATCCAATCGACCAATGGCCTGTTCTCTCTGTTGTGGAGTCAGACGTGGCATAGCTTCTGTGTCAACACTGATACTAGCACTCTTTAATTTTCTCCGGCCTTTTATACCCATAAAGGAGCATGAATTTCACGAACATTTAAGATTTAAGAAAAATTACCGCCAAGTGTGTCCCACGAGCGGTTTTAGGTACGGTCGCTCTACGATATCAACTGAAAATTATTCAACCGAAAATTTAATTCACAGGTAATTTAATCTTACCTGGTGATGTAATCGTAATACTGATTATATAAAAATCATTAATTAATATTTATTTTGAATTTTGCTAACATTTTGAAAAAGCGACGTTTCTTTTGCGGTTCAGTATATACATTGCAAAGGGGGTATCTCAAGTGCTCAAAGGCATCACTTGTCACTTACATGAACTTGTGTACTGCTTGAAAATAGATACATGGAATCTAACATATATAAAAATTACATTAATTAGGAAATTGTTTAACTTACGGTTAAAATCACACATAGTTCTGTCAAAGATGGTTTTTAATTTAACAAGTTTAATCATTTGGCATTTAAATCTGCACTTAAGCTTTAGAAAATATTATTTTGGCTTTCTATACTTTTTAAACATTAATCACTTCTGATAACAACGAATTTGATGGATTGTGCACATGCAGTGGAACCGAATTGATATAATATATAGCCAGTCTGTTTTATCCTGGAAGTTACACGTACCTGAACCTACATGTAGCTTGTGTTTTGGTCCGTTTACGCGATTTATTTTGCGTTAACTGACTCAAACCAGGTTATATCGTATAATTTTTAAAAAATTGGAAACGTTATAATTTAATAAAATAAATAGAATAAAATAAATATTGGAGCATTTATAAGGCGAAGTGTTTCTGGATTAACCTTCGTCAGCCGTATCTAAATACATGAATTGGTTGAATAAGAAACATTTCCTAATTATCTCCCTTTGCACGACTGAATGAGAATTTAGACTTTAATGATATAACTTTTAGGTTACAATTAAGGTAAACAATTCACACAAATTTATAAATCAGCTTTATGACAACAATTTATACAAAACACAGGGAATTGCTCCTTGCTATAGATAAATAAAATATGCCTTCCGCATCGGCTGTTTATGAGAAAGTATCTTACTTTTTCTAGCAGCGGATAGTAAATTTCATTAACAGACTTTAAGAATAACGAAATGTTTTCTTTTACACTTAGTTTACATTTCGTAACATTTATTTTAATACTTTCCCCCTTTTAAATCCTTTTTGTAGATATTGGAATTAAATTCGGATCTTAGCTAGTTTTGACAGTACATATTGTTTTCCAATTAAGACCAGAAAATTAAGAGCATCACAAAAAGAAATAAATACAAATGAGAAATAATAGCATTCGTAAAAACAATCAGGAAAAAATAATATAAAACAAAATTTAAGGAAAGAACAAAATAAAAGGAAAGAAAAGCTTCACCTTATTTTGGAATGATTTATGAACTTAGATTTCTACTATCTAGATAGATAAGCTTTGCGCATGCCACGATTTCTTAACAGTTTAAGTCAAGGAACAGGTAAGACGTCTTGATTTCATATATATGCAATATAATCACAAACGTGTATTTAGAAAATTGCACCAAGTAATATTGTTTTCAATATATATTTCTGGCAAAACCACATTATTTCAATATTACATTGTTTGTCGTTTTAGAAATATTCAAAATGAATTGTTTAACTCTACATTTCTTTATTTTTTTCAGCTTGAATTGTTCAGAATTCTTAAATCATGGCAAGTATAATCAATATTCCTAATTTCTAACTGCTCGCTCATTAATCTCTCATTAATAACAACTGGTTATTGTCAAATTTTTACAATATGCAGATTAATTTCAAAATTTTTGAAATGTGATTAGATGAAATATTTTCTCTTTTATGTTTGTGTATTACCCCATTTAAATATAGAAAATTATGTTTGAAAAATCTGTTCCGAACCTATATTGGATATGAAAGAGATTGAAAATTAGTTCAGAGCGTATTTCCCTGCTACACAGGTATTTAATTAACTGGAGTTAAATAATCACAGTACGGATATATTACAGCGAATCATATTCTTGGATTTTTGAAAAAAAACCATAATAATGAGAATATTTAACATTATAAATTGTTGTGCATACGAAAGACAATTTCTTGGAATCATGATAAAATTTTCACAGACTTTGTATGCTACATTCATTCACTATTAGATTGACACCCTCATGGGCTACATGCATATACATGTATATTGAAGCAAATAATGTCCACTTCCATTATGTGTAAATGTAGCTATTGTTGATTTCGTCTGAAACTTTCTGATCATTTTGGTGCTTTGATCCCGCTCTAGGACATTTTTGATTGTTTATTAGGCCTTTCCATAATCTCTGTCTCAAGCGCCATTTGATGAATGGAAGACTCTTTCACGAAATACAATATAGTTTTGGGGGAAAATCGTACTGGTATCAGATAAATAAAAGTTAAGTATATTCTTTGATTCTCTAAAGTCATTCGGCCTTTCTAGAATAAGTTCTGGTAATAACTTAAGAGTGCACTCCAGATATAAAATTTGGAGATTTGCCAACATTTTATCAATGGTTTTTTTTACTTTCAAATTAGATTTCTGCCACGAAAACTTGGTATCTTTCATTCCTATGGCCATTTTAAATATCTAACCTCCAAAACAATTTTTGTCAACTTGTAATTACTGTTTCTAACTAATAAAAATGAATGTACAGAACACAAATTCGTCATAGATGTATATACCAACAAGTATATGTAGTTGTAATTAATTAATTTCATGATTATTAGGGAACATATTTTAAAAATAAAAATGTTATCCTTTCAAGGGAAAAATGAGGTTATAAGTGAAATATACAAGATTCACCGCAACTTAAAAACTTTACCTAGTTTTTCCTTTTCTTCATGATGAAAAAAGATTCTAGTCATTGTTTGGCCCCATTTAACATGAAAAAAACTAGAATTTAGATTAGAATTTGTATTTTTATCGTATAATGATCGAACTTTCAGTCTATCAATTATTGTACGAAATTCCTTACCATGATGCAACAGCGACACCACGAACGTAAGCTACATTTGTGTAAAAAGGATTTGAAGAAAACTGAATGTGTTCACAGTATATTTCGGTCAAAATAATTATGAGCAATAGACTTGCCCAAAAAGATTATTTAATATAATGTTTGTCATTCATAAAGTATACTTTAGTGAAATATCTTATTGGGTAAAGCAGTTGCTTATGTCAAAAATTTAATTCAAAGGTCCAAAAATGACTGACGTTTGGCGTTCTTTTAATTGATTTCTTGACAATTAGCCATTTTTGACCGCATATTGCCGCTTTTACAGAAATTACTTGTTTAAAGCAAAACATGTTTCGTTAAATGCAACATTTTAAGAGTACTTAATCAATAGCTGAGAGTAAGTGTTTCATTTGAATGGTGACTACCACGAGACCACGGAGGTGGTTTTTTTTTTAGAAATGAAAGTTTTGTTTGTTTAAAATTTTGGAACCCAGTGATTAAGATTTTAAATGGTTTTTGTTTTTTGTTTCTTTTTTGACTTTTTCTATGTTTGTTTGTTTTTGTTTAATTCTACACTGCCTTAAAATCCACCATTGTACCGAGCGTAACTAAGTTATCAAGAGAAGCGGAGGTAAGGCGTAATTTATAAGACTTAAAATTTCACGATTTGTTCTTTAATTTTTCTGTACACATTCCTAGCGTGTCTTGAAAATGAAGATTTTATAAGATTCCCAAACCCGGACCTATTATTTCCTAAAAGTTCCTTTTTGCAAATAGCAATTAAATATGTAATTGAATGACCTTAGAAAAATAAAAACACCCGTAAAGATAGCCTTATGAAAGTTCGATCATTATACATGATAAAAATGATACAAATTCGAATCTGAATTTTTAATTTTGGCTTTTCATGGCAGATGGGGCCAAATAGTGGCTAAAATAGCACTGTACTAAACATTTGAAACCCAAGGTACTTCTCACTACAAAAAATATTTCGCTTACATGTTAATTTTGATAAAATCGTAATTCTACTATTTTTTGTTTTGTTTTGTTTTTGCTGACTGGTGTCAAACACCCCCGACCCCTACTAACACTTAAACAGGCCAGAACATGTTTGGATACTTTTCGTCCGAAAAATATGGCATACACCTGTATTAGTACAACGAATAATATAATGTTGTTGGTTTATATTCTGATTTCAGATTCTGATTCTACTGCTGTGTTTTTGTTTGGCAGAACAGTTGGTTAACGCCCAGAGTGGCTGTAAAAAAATAAACCAAGTGATAGATTGTCGTAATTTAGGACTTAGGTCGATACCTGATTTCTCAACAGTAGTCAACCCCGGGTCCATCATTACGATAAACCTTGGAAACAATAACATCCGTACTATCCAGGCTCATGCATTTCATGGTATAACACCACAAACTATTATCATAGACAGGAACCAGATAAGCAGTATAGCGGACGGTGCTTTTGATTCAGTATATAGCACGCTAAAGACATTGAATTTAAGAAATAATCGGTTGAAATATGTTCCAAATGACATCGGTAAACTTAATGCTTTAACAGATCTCGATATCAAAGACAATGACTTCTCTGATGGAACAACGCTTGACAGTGGTATTACAGATATTGTCTTTAGAGAAATCGGAGATTCGATTCGAAAATTTCATTTCGGTGGTAAAAATATTGCATCATGGCCACAAAATGCTCTTTCACATTTCCAAAAGTTGGATACTCTTGATTACGAGGGAGGATATTTAAGTTACATTCCTTTCAACGGTTTTCATGGATTTGAGCATACATTAAAAAACTTGTACATTTCTCGTACAGTACTACGACAGGTCCCTCTTGCAATATCTCAACTTACAGAATTAAAAAAACTCTATTTTGATGACAACCCAAAAGTCGGTAATAACGGTATATTGGCTCAAGCATTTGCTACAATAACACATACCACCAGCCCGTTAGAGGTACTAAGTCTGCAAAATGACGGTCTAACAAGGTTTCCGGCTGTGTTGCGTAATCTAGTAAACCTTAAAGAACTGTACATGGACAGAAACAAATTGTGGTATGTTGCTGACGATGCTGTTCAATTACTAATCAATTCCCAGATAACAAAAATGGGCTTGAGCGGATGTAGTCTAGACCGAATACCACAAGCTTTGTTGAAACTACCCGCCATGGACAATCTCGATGTATCTAGCAATAATATCCAGAGTATTGAGCGCTACGATATGAGTAATCACCTAAAAATGGACACTCTCAACGTTTCTCACAACCCACTTGCGTACGTTTCCACAGAGGCCTTTCAGTCTTTGCCATTACTGAAAACACTTGACTTTTCGTCGACAAGTATGACCAGAATTCCACAAGCCATTTTAAACACCGGTGCGCTAACCAAACTTGATTTGAGTAACTGCTTAATCGAATGCACCTGCGATTTGACCTGGATAACCGGCACACTAAAAAACAGAATAGATTTTGGAGGAACATGTGAAACCATTGAACAGCCTATTGATTCGTACATTAGAGTTCGTGTGCCAAAGTGTCCTTATAGAAGATAAAGTAATAAAATTAGACGGGATTAAAAGATTATGATTATTATTCTTTATTGAAACAATTTACAGTCAATTAAACTTGGTAATCGCTAATATCTCATTATCTTTGTATTGCTACCAGTTCAACAAATGTTTTGGAATGTCTTAACATATCTTTAAAATATCAGTACAATTAACCTGCTGATGATATTTTAGTTTCGTTTAGTCGTAACTCGTTCTTTCTTCTTCAGATGCTGAAATGCCAAAAACCCCGCATGAGCATAAATTTATATTTGATTCATTGATTTTCGAGCAAACTATGACGTCACCAAAAACAAAAATCATATGTGTAAGTGCTGTTTCAAAAAGTTGTAAACCATTTTGCCTATCTCAATATGCCTGATATTTCTTTTCTTTAGTTGCAGGACACACTATAAATAAAACTGTCAAGATATTGAGCAAGAATCAATGAAAAACACATTTTTCCACAAATATGGGACAAGTTTAGGATACTATTTTTTACCTCGTCTGGCCTAAAAGGCCATGTGAGCTGTTGTCATCACTTGGCGTCCGTAGTCTGTCGTCCGTCGTCGTCGTCCGGAGTAAACTTTTCTTTAAAGATCGTCTTCTCTGAAACCACTTTGCCAATTGGGACAAATCTTTGTTGGAATGATCCTTAGGCTATCTAGTATAAAGGTTATGTTTTATCTTCATAACCGTCGGGAAACAGCCACCATGGCTAAAAATATAACATAGGGGGTAAACTGCAGTTTTTTTAAAAATTTATTTAAAAAACAAAAGCATTTAGAGCAACACTGACTGGATAAAAATGTTCATCAGGTCAAGATCTATACCTGCAATGAATCGGTCAACCATTTGTTGTTTTATTGCCCCTGAATTGTTAATTGTAAGGAAATTTTGCAGTTTTCGGTTATTATCTTGAATATTATTATTAGATAAAGACAAACTGAAACAGAAAAAATGTTCAACACAGTAAGATCTACAAATAAGTCAACGTGGCGAAAATCGTTAATTGAGCCCTTGTATGAGTTTTTGCCCTTTTAAATCAATTTTGCAAATTATTTTCGTCATCTTTGTAAACTTTCAAAAATCTTTTCTTATGAACTACTGTATCAATTTCAGCCATATTTAGGCTGAAAGATCCTTAGGGTATCTAGTATAATGGCTATGTTTTATTTTCTTGTCAATCGAGAAACATGGCTGCAATGGCTAAAAATAGAACATAGGTGAAAAATGCAGTTTTTGGCTCATATCTCAAAAACTAAACAGTTTGAGAAAAACTGACAAGAAGTCAAAATGTGTATGAGGTCAATATCTAACTGCCATGAAATTTTCAGACGAATCGGTCAACCCATTTTCGGGTTATTGCCCCTGAATTAATTTAAGGAAGTTTTGCAGGTTTATAGGATAAACTGGAATATTATTATAGATAATAAAGAGTCAAGGTCATGGAAAAAGTCCATAGTAACCGATGAAAAAGTCCACAGCAACCACAGATTCAGGACTCTATAATTTAGCTGTACAAGACAATATGGAGAATAAAGGGTCAAGGTTATTGAAAAATCCATAGTAACCGATGGAAAAGTCACTAGCAACCAGATATATTTTGGTTCAGGACCCTACAATTTACCTGTTCAAGTCAAAGTGGAAGGTCAAGAAAAATGCCATTGAAAAGGTCTGATGAAAAGTCCCTAGCAAACATAGATATTTGGATTCATGATTCTATATTTTAGCTGTACAAGTCAATATTAAGGCGAAAAACGCGACCGTATACATTAAATAGCTAAAATAATCATTGATGCAAGATCTAAACAAAAAATAACAGGTGAGCGATACAGGCTCTTATGAGCCTCCAGTTCATTTTGTTTTATTTTTTCTGGTTTGTTAGGACCAATATCTGCATAAAGTCATTGTTTTTGTTTCATTAAGGTTCCACTATACTATTACATGTATTAGCATTTTAGTTCATTTATAGTTTCAGAAAATACGACGGTCAATTTTTTAAATGTTTAAAACTGATGGGTAAAATTTGCTGATAATTATGATTTCTGACCATGAATTCCGAAGCTGATTTATGCTGAAAGAGAGGATGTTTGACAATTGATTTAATCTCATTTTAATTGTTCAATGTGTATGCAAGACTTAAGCGGCATCTCCATCTGACCTTGTAGATCAGCATATTGTGTGTTTTTTTAAGTGTGTAAATTTTGCACGAAGTTTTGAAATGTAATTTACGAAAAAATGAGCCGAAAAACCTGCTCTTTTATTTATTTTTTGAAATGGCCCAATGCTATGTTTAATTAATGCAATATGTCATATCCATTGAAATTCTACATTAAGGTGATAACTTGTCCTAGAATTGGGTCACTATAATGCATTTTGCACAATATTTTGAAAAAAGTTATCATTTCCGTTGCTATTGGTATCCAAGGAAAAAAAGATATTTTGGAAGAAATTGTTAAGTTTCCCGGACCGGCACACCTTGGCGATTCTGTTCATATATACATATTTGGGTCTAAAAACCAAATTAAGTGAAGATTGTGCATGACGTACAAGTACAATTTCATATTCTGTGGCTAAAATTCAACTCAAAATGACAATTGTATAGTACTACCTAAAATACCTTTCTTGCAATGAATTTATCTGAAACGGACATAAAAGATTCCCCAAAAATCGCATTCTAAAAAAATTTTAAAATATGGGGAAGCTCGATTTTCAATATGCAGGTGGGGTTGATAATCCATCAGTTAACTTGAATAGTCCTTAGGTATTGTTGAGTGGTTTTCTACAAGGAGCAACCTTATATTGATGATGAGTCAGTGACCAAGACATTATAGTAGGTGGCCTCACAAACAAGATTCAGAAGAATAACTGGTGTTCAATCAAGTACTTCAGACATTAGATCTATTATGACCCTTTTCCATGTTTCCTTGATTTTTTTATTCACAATATTGTGAAACAAGTGCATAAACAAATATGTATCATAAGATTTATTCATTTAAATCCAAGTAAAACAGCCTCGTGGTAGCGTGCTCGCCCCGAGTGCGGACGGTCGCGGGTTCGATCCCCGGCCAGGTCAAACCAAAGACATTAAAATTGGTATTTGCTGCTTCTCCGCCAAGCACGCGGCATCTAGGAGTAAGAGCAAAGACTGGTCGGCTCGGAGTCAGTATAATAGTGTCCGAGTGAGGTGATATGTCTTCCTGTGGACAGTTACCTCGTGAGCTAGCACATTAAAAATCCGACTTGGCGTGTCAGTCTAGTACAAAGCAGGGGTCACATTCATTATCATATCAACAGGTTCTCGTCCTGATATGCACCTGGTTGCCACTGGACGTTAAACAATAATTCATCCATCCATCCATCCAAGTAGAACAGTTTTTGACTATATACCATTTACACTTATAAGAACTTGTCGGAGTTTTATAACTAAATGATTTACTTTATCTAATAAACCTTACATGTAATGCATGTATAACGTCTTTAACCATTTTTTGCTTTTACGTTATTTAGACTTATAATTAAGAAGATGTTTAAAAGGAATTTCTTAGTATTGAGGCCGAATTTATGTTACCTTCTTTCATTTATGTTGCTAGACGAAAAAAAACCAATCCAATATTACTAGTACTTTTGAAGGTACACTGCAGAACCAAAGCACGTACTGTTTCCTTGGTAATAAATTTGAATTTCTAAAAACATATGGTTAATGCAATTCAACAAATTTCCAAGTCTTATGAGTGGATTGTGTGCTCTGGCGTCCAACAGCATAAACCCTGAAATATTTTAAGGTTTCGATGTCATTTTTGAAAAGAAAAGACACAATTAGATGGTTAGAATGTCATATAATATTAGTAGAATTTCACACTGCGAATTCCTGGCGGCAAACTACGCTGGATAACGTTTTCATTACATCATTACAACACTTTAACGTTATATATTACAATGAAGGAACCGGAGATGACGTCATTGAATAGGGTACTACATGTACGTGTTCAGTCGACAAGAACAAAGAGGGGTTATTTCAATTATTATAACAAATACAAACAGACATCAGCAAAACTAATTAATAACTCATAACGACCATCAGGCAGATAAGCAATATAATATTGGAAATTACATGAATCTACTGCTGGGGTACTCAAAGTCCCCGAAAGTATCCCCAGCTCAGTTGACAGTTTTCGATACTAGCCCGAAATTGATACTAATAATTTACTGTTACAAAAATTATAAAATTTGTGAAAACTAAGGAGTATCTCCCTCGTGCATAGTCTGTCCTTAGATGGTTTTGGCTTTACCCCTTTTGGTCATTTTCGTATTTGGAATTTGCTCTTCAGCCTTTTGGATTGTTGTTTTGGTTTTCAACATTTTAGGCATTGAGCACAACTGATGAGTCGTAAATCGACGAAATGTGCACATCTTGTGCATCAAAATTGGTATCAAAGAATTATATTTTAGACACCGAATCGATGCCACTGCTGGTGGACTACAAGTCCCCGAAGGTATACCCAGCTCTGTTGCTAGTATTTCGGTGCTAGCCCGAAATTGATACTAATAATTTACTGTTACAAAAATTATAAAATTGGTGAAAACTAAGGAGTATGTCCGTCGTGCATAGTTCTGTCCTTAGATGGTTTTGGCTTTACCCCTTTTGGTCATTTTTTAAATATGTTAGGCCTTGAGCACAACTGATGAGTCTTAATTCGACGATATTTGCACATCTTGTTCATCAAATGAAAGAATTATATTCCAAACGGACTTGGTCACTTTTTAAAAATAATAGAAAGGATATGGTGAATTTTAACAACGCGCACTTGTTTAACCAAAGAAAAAAATAAGCAAATTACAATCACTCAGATTTTTATTGTCATTTTAAATTCAGTTATGAATCAACTTGAGATGTTTTGCTGATGACCTAAAAAACATTGTCTCGAGTTGTAATATATTTGTCATCCTTACATCATTTTATCTTCATTTATCTAATGACAAAACAATATCTTGGAAGTTCAAGTGATTGTATCTTGGGATGAATATTTGTGTATGCATGCTAGGATGGAATTTTCATACTTAGTTTGAATAAATTTCACAGTAATCTAAAGAAGCATTCTGTCATACAGTCACAGCGCATACATTATTTAACTAAATAATCTTAATATTAATCACACATATTGACATATTGGATTTTCGAAGAATTACAGTGTAGTCGTAAATATTTATATACTTCTGAACATTGTTAAAATTAGGTGTTAATACTATCAATTTTTTGTCCGCCCTCGGCGTGTCTCGAAACAACACTATTGAAATACTATGAAAGATATTTTAATAAAACTAATTACGTCATTGCAAGTTATACTCCATCCTCCCAAGTCAGGGTTTTGTATCTACATTCATATTTTGCGGGTCGAACATATCGCCGTCTGGTGTGTGACCTAGAAAATTCTACCTACGACGCAAATGGATTATCTTTTGACCTTGAGAAGTACCAATGAAAATCGTTCACTTCGAACCGCACAATTTGAACGTGTGATGTCAGGGGTTTGTAGGAACGAACGTGGATACAAAACCATGATCTGGGAGGATGGTTATACTCATTGGGTTTAAACAATATTACAAGTAAAACATAATAACAAACAAATACAGATAGAGAAGTAACCGACAAAAAAAATTGACCGATGTGGACCATATTTTCGCAGTTCCAGTGACCGCTTTATAAAGTCAAAAACAGTTGGTAAAAGTTCATTTTTAGGATTTAAGATCATATCAAAAATTTGTGATCCTTCGTCGGCCATTAGAAAATTTTGATTTAGTTCTATTAACTTTTCAAAACGATTAGCTCTTAGCTGCGTATTTAATTTACAATGTAAGAAAAAGATGTTTTCACCTTGCATCCAGTGCATAGTGAATATCTTTATATCTACCCACTTCAATATTAAGAGAATGATCACGGATTCAATTTTTTTCAGAAGCTGTCTCATTGTAAAAATTTTAAATAGTGTTTACTATATGAATATAACTTGGAACTATCATTTATTTTTGAGAGTTTAGACAATGCTAATTTCTCATATTTTCTGTTCAATTATTTTTTGGAGTTTATCTTTCAATCTCTTTTTAAAATGGCTTATCATAGTTAGAATAATAATTTATGTCTATATCAAATTCTCTAAAAATTTTAAAGGCAACAATGTACCATGTATGCATATCTGCATCACTTAGAACATTATAAGCTTCCTTCAACAAAGGGTTAATATTATCAGTATTAAATCTACAAAAGTATATCAATAACGTTTTTTCTTTTATAAATGAATCAATTGGAAGTCTTCCAAGTTCACACTTGGTAGCTATGTTGCTAGCAGTTTTTCTTGATACCAAGAATAGTTTTACAATATTGTGTATCTTTTCATCAGAGTTTTTTCTCTTCTAATGAGAGTGTATCACAAATAAAACCATTCCTGTCAGCTCTTTCAATATTCGTTAAGCACTACAATAAATTTTCATTTGTGAATACATTATAAATGAGATATATAATTTTTGTCTAATTTTATTCATTTACTTATTATTATTATTATTTTCCTTTTCATTTATGGTTCATAGATCAACCAATGGAAATAAGAACATTTCTTGTGTCGATGTTTGTGTTTTGTGCTCTTTTAATTAATGCTTATGTTATTTTTTTTCAAAGATGCTCGCTGGTCATGTTTTGGTCTTTTTGTCAGATTTTCGGAATCCTCGGGTTTTTTACTATGAGTGGCCGTTCGTGTCATTGGCGGTATGAACATACCGTATGAAATTTTCAACGCGTTGGTTTTTACTTTCAACGCGTTGGTTTTTATTATCAACGCGTTGATTTTTACTTTCAACGCGTTGGTTTTACTTTCAACGCGTTGGTTATTACTTTCAACGCGTTGATTCGTAATTCATACGGTATGAAAAACCAACGCGCTGGTTTTCAATTCCATATCGTAAGTTTTTCATTCCATACCGTAAGTTTTGCACTTTTGTCAACCAATCAAAAAATCTTTCTAAACAAGTGTTTTCTAAAAATATCCTGTCGTCATTAGTCCATCTCTCTAACTATTCGGACAGCCTCCGGATTTTTCTTGAGATTGGCGGTAAAGTATAAATATGGCTGAATCTATGGCACGCCGTTTTTATATTTATTCAAATTCCAAGATATCTTATTTATTTAACAAGATATCTTATTAAGTATTAAGATATCTTTAATTTTTATAAGATATCTTATTTAATTTGAAAGTAAATAAGATATCTCTATAAGTTAATAAGATATCTCTATTAGTTAATAAGATATCTCTATAAGTTTATAAGATATCTCTATTAGTTTATAAGATATCTCTATTAGTTTATAAGATATCTTATTAAGTAAATAAGATATCTCTATTATTAACTATATAAAAGATATCTTATATATTTAATAAGATATCTTTATAACCAGTTAAATAAGATATCTCTATAAGTTAATAAGATATCTCTATAAGTTTATAAGAAATCTCTATTTGTTTATAAGATATCTCTATTAATTTATAATATATCTCTATTAATTTATAAGATATCTCAATTAGTTTATAAGATATCTTATTTAACTAAATAAGATATCTCGAATTTGAATAAATATAACAACGGTGTGCCATATGAATCGTCCGCAGCCCGTCTGCAAATGTCAATAAACAGGTCACACGAGTTTTAATTGAATATTTTTATAGAATATTAAGTGTTTAGATACAGCTCTACTTATACTGTCAGTCATGTCAGTGTCATCATCTTGTGTTGTTATTGTAGCAGAAACAATAAACTATTATATGTATATGGGCTTCAAAAGTTAATATCCACAATTATTAAATCATGAACAGAATTATTGAGGTCTGTTAGTAATAGTAAAAGTTCAATGATAAGTTAATGTTGATATTAAAAGACCTCCGAACAAAAAGGGATGTTCAGACCAACTAGACAAGCCCCTTTGATACAAGTTACAACACCACATCAATAAAATAATAACAGGGACGTGTATACACATAAATAAAAGAAATATTGTTTTGACGTAAATTTTGATTATCAAAAATTCACCCAGACAAGAAATCATCGTCATCTTGATTTTTGACAACAGTTGCTTCTGTATTCAATCTTTGTGCCCTGTTTATTGACATTTGCAGACGGGCTGCGGACGATTCAGCCATATTTATACTTTACCGCCAATCTCAAGAAAAATCCGGAGGCTGTCCGAATAGTTAGAGAGATGCACTAATGACGACAAGATATTTTTAAAAAAACACTTTGTTAGAAAGATTTTGATTGGTTGAAAAAAGGGCAAAACTTACGGTATGGAATTGAAAACCAATGCGTTGGTTTTTCATACCGTATGAATTACGAATCAACGTTGAAAGTAATAACCAACGCGTTGAAAGTAAAACCAACGCGTTGATAATAAAAACCAACGCGTTGAAAGTAAAAACCAACGCGTTGAAAATTTCATACGGTATGTTCATACCGCCAATGACACGAACGGCCACTCATATTTTACATTTCTTAAACATGATTTTTTTTTACTTTTTTTTCTTTTATAATTCAATCATATATATATACCTTAAAATGGTATTTGACAAAATTTTATGAAGTCCTCTTTATTTTCTCATACATCTTTGAGAGACTGAAGTTGTCAATGCAAAGACAATGTAAAATCCAGAGAAAACCCATTTCCTGCAAATATTCCAGGCCTTATAGCTCTAAAATGAGCTCATGAACCTATTTTTTTTTCTTGTTTATTTGTTTACTATTCATATGTTCTCTCAAACTAAAACACCTATGTCAAATCCTATTATTTCCTATTAGACCCGCCATCACCTTAAATGACGTTATTGGATTGGTATGTCATTGTTAACTTTTCCTCTTACCCGATTGTTTTTTTTTATAATTGATTAATTGATTACAGGGTGTAAATGGTAAATGATAATTATATCAATGTTTTATCTAATTACTCAAGAATATGACTCTCAGACTTTTATCAACAGCGGATAGTCATTGGTCACATTTTAACCAATCCAAATTACCCTCCAATCTTTTGATAACCATCTGTCTAGGGCTACAAGGTGATCCTGGGTTGTCTTATCTGGAATTAGTACAATTTTACGGCCATGGTGGTTCTTGAGACAAGAATGATGAAAAGGTCATTCCAGTATAAATAAAAGCTGACTTCTTGAACAATCTTATCATTTAGTTCGTAAGTTCGTACGAATGAATAAATACTGTACACCACTGATGTAATAATTGCCCTATTTAGATAAATTAAAGGACAGTTCAAGCTTTCAGGAGATAAGCGTCTGCATTTGTAGTAACAGACATTCATCAATATTGATGAAATAGTCATGACATTTGAACTAGATGAACAAAGGCCATTCTGAAATTTTTTTTTTAAATATATGATACAAGTACACATCCTGTAATGGAAAATTGTAGTGTTCTCAAGATACAATTCAAATTCAATGTCAAGGTCACACTTGACGACTCCTTAAAACAGTTTCTGGCGCTTGAATATTTGACAGAACGTGTGACTGGTATGATGTTATAAACTGTTAATCTTTGATATTTTCGAGCTACACAAATGGTCACCTGAGGAAACAACCGAATTTATGGTTAAAGGTCAAAGTAACATGATGTTTTTTTACCACTTAAAAATGAACTTTTGTCAAATTATTAATATGAAAACATGAAGAAGTGTCGAGGTATGTCAAAAAGGACACCTTCGATCCATACAGCATATACAAAAGATTTTGAACATGAAAAATAAGAACCTAAATATTTTTCACACATGTACATAATAATCATACTACATATATATTTCCACGATACCCGATGCTGCAGTCTTAAGATATGATCTTGTACAATAAAAGTAATTACATGGGATCATTATCTTTAATTACACACACATATATATATATGTATAAATGAAAACAATTGTCAACTGTGAAGCATTGAAATAAATGAAGATAAAATGAACAAAAAATGGTTCAAATTTTCAAAAAAGTAAAATCTAATATATCTCGATTTAAAACTTAATATATACATTTGTACCAATGTCATGTGTATGTTGATATACGTTTTACACAAATATTTTTCTGTGTAGATACCAAGGATAATGTACATAAATGTATTATATGAATAACATTTAAAGTACTTGAGTATGAATATAGTTTAGAGCCCCATATATTGACCTATATTGCGTTGAAGAATCAAAATGGACCCACTACAATTTTTAGCCTTTTTATTGCTTTTAATTCATCCATTAGTTTCTTCAGACGGTAAGTTCGAAAATTGCATGAATACTAACTAAATACACGCATATGTACATGTATCAAAATAAATAATAAATTAATAAAACAACTGACATAACATTAAAACATTACTTCCTGTTATCAATATATATGTGATGTCCATTTCCCTTTCATGTTTATAATGTTTAAGGTATGAAACTATATTTGAAATGAAATATGAGCTGCTGTTTTTAGTAGGCTACACTGCTGAAGGGTTATGATAATAATTTTTTAAAAGTTTGCTGAGTTTGTAAACAGAATATATCTGGACGAACGATAACATGAATCACATGACGTCTATAATATGATAAATATTACCGTGTTGAAATTGGTTATGTATACATGTATGTCATAGAGATTGTGTGTGTTAGTGTGTTATAAATATATATCCGGCTACAATGAAAGTTTTCGTTCATATTATACACGTGTATGAAATCCTTTGATTTTTTAAAAAAAATCCAGGACCAAAATTTCGACGAAAAAAATAGGCAGGATCAAACATTTGATCCTAGAACCCCTCCTAAAAATCAAATTGTTGCTCCCTAATTTTCATTTGCATGAAATATTTGCTGTTTTTAAAGTTATTACGAAGTTATTCTTACATTGTACATTTTCAGCCGAAATATTGCTGAACCGTCATTGTGCCTATCTTATATATTTATTTTGTTGTTTATCCCTTGTGGTCCCAAGCTAATTCGATGTAACCTATCTCGCTATATACACAATCTCATCACTACTTGCCATTTCTGCCCAAACTTTTTTGGGGAGAAAATAACTTATGGTTCACTTATTGCATATGTGAAAATTGATAATTTTTTCTACAGAAATACCCTGTATTGCGATAGTTTGCACCTGACCAGATAAGGCAGCAATGGCGCCACGAAATAATGTATTTAACATAATTACACCTTATGTAAGAATCTTGGGTTTTGATTGGTTGATAGCCAGTGTATTTTTCACCAATTTACTTTTATCAAATGAATATCGTTCATTTTTAAACAGCGCCGGGGTATTTGCAAAAAGGATATGCCTTTTTTACCCTCTCTGCCGTGGTATTTGCCAAAAAATACTCTATCCGACTGGACGCTTGTAATGTCACGATCATCAATGCGTTTTGTACGTTAACATTCGGTGTAATTAAACAGATATAGCATGTTCTTGAGGGGTATTTGCGAAAAATACCAGTCTTGAGAATGAATTTCCCTCGCCTTACGGCTTGCGAAATTTAACATTCTCTCGACTGGTATTTTTCGCAAATACCCCTCCTTAACATGATATATCTGTTCAAAATTCAAATGCTGTTTTGTGTTATTATAAAAAAAAGTACAAAAGCAAGAAGTTCTCAACTTAAGATTATTTCTGAGAGCTATACTGTTTTGTTGAAAAGCGTTTCAGAAAGGATATGCACTATCGTTTCTTCTCTGTGTTATAAAGCATTTTCCAATGGCTCAAATTGTTATGCACTAAAATTAAGAAATCGCAATGATATTCAAAGAACTATTTATAAAAACTAATGGTCATCATTTATTTCCTTTATTTACAAACAGATTTTAGATATTACGGATGCTATCTTAACTTCCAAGCTAATACTACTTACAAAAATTCCACGAACGTGACCAGTAGCGAGTGCACGGGATTTTGTCAGGAACAAGGGTACATGTGGGCTTCAATATCGGTAAGTACTAACAATAAGTCTAACATACCATGTAGACTCTGCATTCAAATAAACTGGGTTCTATACTTTTTAATATATTGGAAAGAATACATCGGACGCTTTCCATACTTTTATGTTCTGGAACACTCTGCGTGTAAAATATATTAGATAAAGACTTTTCTAAAATAAGACGACATTTAAATAATTTTCCTCACTTGTACACCTGTAGAAAGCATTATCCATTTACATAAGGAAGTAACTATTTGCTTTAGTTTATGAACAAAAATGAGGGTGGTAAGGATGTAATGTTGCATCATGGAATCCATAAACCTGTCTTTTTTTTCGGCATTCAAGCGCGTCCAGTTATTTTCAAATACATATATACAACTATTTGATTCCAGGTGATATAATACCCTTGTATGTTTTGAACCACTTATTAAAAACTGCCTTTTCCATTCTTTCCCTCTTCCTCCATAACTAGCAAATAGTTGTTTCTTAAAGACTTTTGAATTCTGTATAGGTGAAGCAGGTCATATCGATTTTAGTCAGCGGTTTGGGGAGAACAGAGGTACATTGTAGTTGTGGAAATGAACTTCCGGATACTCAACTTAATGCTAGTTATTGTAACTACGAGTGTCCTGGCAACGACGAAATGATATGTGGTGGATCTAATTCTTCTATTTACGCTATCTATAAAATTATAGACAAAGGTACATGTATCTTGTGTTCGTTTCTTTTTTTTTAAATAATTTTTTATTCTAATGTTTATACGTTCTAATTTCTTTAAGGTGGTACCCAACACTTTCACTAAAATTAATTTGGCTCGTTTAATTTTCATAAAATTTTGATAAAGTATTTACTTTGAACCATTGACAAAAATTTTTAAATTTCAAAACATTCGAACCAACCAATTCATCAGAAAAATTACACTGATTGTATAGCAGTTTGACAAACACTAATATTGATCATTGAAAAGCTTAATATTCCCTTTACAACACAAAGTTATAAAACGTTTAGCTGATTTTACAGAGTTATCTCCCTGTAGTGTTAGGTACCACCTTAAAACTGAAACAAAACAACAAAATGGATAACATTAACGCCAACAATAAGTCATACTTGTCAATCAAAGCCACGCAACAGACAGAACTCCGGACAACACTATAACATAAAGAGCACAAAACATAAACACAACAAACAGTCGGGATAGTCTAACGTGGTACAGACACTAACAGCGGTGGTGTTCAATCGGTTATATGGGTACCCATACACCCCCATATCTACCATGACACTAAGGTGTATAAAACATATTATTGACTAACAATAGAATATTAGCCTCAATGTAATAAAACCTGTCAATACAATACAAAATGTCAAAGTATGCCAATACGACACATACCTGTCCAATATGCCATATTGGACTGGTAAGTCAATAAAGGATCATATTGGACTGGTTAGTAAATAAAGGACCATATTGGACTAGTCAATATGACATATTGGACTGGTTAGTCAATAAAGGTACAATTGGGTAAGGTTTTCCATATTGACTTAGTTATTGGTCCTTGGCTAGCCATATTTGACTTCGGCTTCGCCTCAGTCCAATATGGCTTGCCTTGCCAAGGACCAATAACTAAGCCAATATAGAAAACCTTAAGCAATAATTCTATAATATAAAAGCCAATACAGTATGCATACCAACATGCAAAACTTCTATGACTGTATTAAACAAATGTTTATCTAGTCACTTTATCTTCCTCCAAGCTTGTAAAAGATGATCTCAATATATACAGGCTTGAATTTAGTGTATACAATCAACATATAGATCTTGTAAAAGGATTGAAATTTTTGCTCATTGTGGAATACCTCACATCGGCGACTTCACATTTAACTTTCAGTATGTCTTTGCTCCATGGACATAAACCCAGGGGTCTCAGTGGCCGAGTGGTCTAGGTAGTTCGTCATGACTACTAATGAACATTAGCCTGTCAACACTGAGGTTGTGTGTTCGAATCTAACCTGTGGCGGAGTGTGTTCTACTCTGATCTTAATTGACAAAGATTGCCAATTTTCATAACGAAGGTCGGTGGTTCTCTCCGGTTACCCCGGCTTCCCTCACCAATAAAAACTGGCAAAACCCCAACTAAACAAACAAACATAAACCCAACAGCCTGAGGGGGGAACTACATGTAATCAGATAACCACTAAATCATACCTTGAATACAACATAAGTCACTGGTCTAGAATATCCTGTAATTGTAATGGCTATGTATGAAAATGAAAGTACATGTATATATACAATCCTTCTTCCTTTCAGGAAAGCAAATGGAAGCAAAAATGGGTAAGAAATAGACATTTATAACGTACAAACGTTTCTTATTATTCAAGAACTTACTATAGCAAAAGTCATGAAAACTTAGAGAAAATAGATTAAAATATTGAAATATATAGAATTAAGGTATAGGAGAAAACGCCGAAAAATTATAATTGCATATATGACCCACGGAATTATATAATAAAATGCCTTAATAAATAGGCTTGTTTATGAGCGTTATTAAAAATATATTTGCATATATAAAATCAAATCAAATCATTTAATTTTTTTTAACAAATGGCATTATTTAAAACTAGAATTATTTTTTTTCAGCGTTAATTATTGGTGCAGTCGTCGGTACTTTATTGGCAGTTATTGTAATCGTGGGAGTTATTATCATCATTACTTTGCGTAAAAGGTATTTTTATATGTAGAATATAATATGGATTTTTTCATATCATATCCCAAAGTAACCCCAAGACACCAATGTCACCCGAGAGCTTGCTCGAAGGGTTATATGGGTCGAGGAGTGATAAACTAGATAATGTTTATATTTTTCTTATTACCTTCCCAGTTTTATAGATACATGTATAATGTAGACAAAGAAGGACTCATTCTCAGATCGTAGCAAGAGCGTCCAAAATGGTGGATGTTATAAATGAACATTTAAAGTCATAAAAGAAATCTACCTCTTAATCTTTTTAGACACGTGCAGATAATTATGATAAAACTGTAGTAACGAGGGAAAGTTCAGTAAATAATGAAGACAGGAAACATATAAAACGTCTATATTTTTCATTAAAGGAGTGGATTCAATGTCCTAAAAATTGACCCCATCATTTTAGAAAAGCATTTTGTTCAACAGTAGAGTACAGAGAAGCTTGTAGAATAGTGCTTCATATATCCCATTTGTCAATCTTGGTAATAATATGACTTTACCGAACCTTTCAAAGGGGTATTTGATTTCCATTTTTGCTACATTATGTCGTTGGTATTTATTAAGTGTTTTTTGTTTTGTTTTAGAAAATCTAAATGTCAGTTTGAGCCGGTATCAAAGAAAGAAAGAACCGGAAAGAAAGGTGACATCAGCGGTCATCAGAGAAAATCCAAACCAAATAAATATGTCCATACTGAACAAAGTAACATAGAGGAGCAACCAAAGTATGATTATCCAATGGTAGAAACCAGTATTGGGAATGTCCAACATAAAACAGACAAAAACAAAAAAGATAAAATGACAAAACAAACAAAGTATGAAAATACTGACATGGAAAAGACAGAAAACGAAGACACAAATACAAAAGGTGACTTTTATGTGAATGTTGAAGGCTCTGAATTTCTTAACTACGAAATTCCAGAGCCACCAAAAGACGCTAAACATACGTATCTGTCGCTGGAAACCCCAACAGGGGATGAGGATGCAAATGAGGAATATGAAGCTATTATGCCCAGAAATATAGACATGTACACGTAAACCAATCCGATGATGAGGTGTTAACAAGTCGAGATGGTATGGTTGTTTATACGTACAATCAAAGTGACATTAAATTTGAACATGAACGTACACGAAAAGCAGATCTCGATTAACAAGTTGTATTAAAAATCCGAATCGTTGTCTCGAAAACTTTAATATAAGGCAACACCAAATAGATCTTTTGTTCTTTGGATTTCGCCGCTCCGATATTTGTACTTTGTAAATTTTAAGAAAATAATATGCTGCCGCCCCATATTGCAAAACTGCTAATATTCTTCATTTTTCAAGAAAATAAAAGCCCGCTCCTAATATTTTGTAAAAATTGTTATTTTTACTCATTTTATGAAACATTTTAGTTCAAAAAATGTGTGCCGCTGTAGTCAGTGCATTGGTTAATATAAGTATCATAAAATGGCTGTTTTGATATTGATTGGGTCGAGTTCAGCTATAGTAGCCCTCTGCGTTGTCTCGGGTCAATACAGCAATATTTGAGACAATAAAACTGTACTTGGACATAATACAGGATCAACGTACCATCTGAATTTACCTTATCACCTGGTGGACTGAGGGCATAATCTCTTGAGCAGTCATTACTTTGGCAATGTTTTTGCCACAAGGCACATTGGGTTATAAGGAAAGTTCTGATTGTAAGTTTATCGTAAATAAAATTATATAATTTTTTTCTAATTTTATTATTTTTAAACAAATTAAAATTTCCCCTAGGGCATGTAGGGTGTAATGTTTAAACTCTGCAATTTAAACTAATTTGATAGATACAGAATTCCAACTTGACAATTTATTAAAATGACAAATTATTCAAATGATAAATCCATACATTGCTTGATTTCGTTTTTTTAAACTTGTAATTAAGTCGTGATAATTAGTGATGAAAGTTGGTTATATCTTAAGATGAGCATTTAGGTTAGATGGGAAGAGTTTTAATTTTAGGTATAATTAAAATTTTAAATGTGAAATCAGGTGTGCTTTCCAAAGATTTTAATATGATATATTTTAAAATGTAATAAAAAGAAATGTGCCAAAAATCTATTGCCTTAGAGGCCGAGTAGTCTATGTCGTTGAATGATAACACACTTGTCAAAAGTAAGGTGATATGTTCGAATTCAACCCATGGCGAGGTGCGTTAATCCCCGAACGTAAAAAGACAACAATTGCCAGTTTTCAGAGTTTTCTCTCCGGAACCCCGATTTCCTTCGCTAGTAAAAAACAATCATGAAATACACTATAATACGGTCATCATTGTGGTGTTAAAAATAATTTCTTTGATACAAGTTTTTTTTGTCCAAAAAATATGCACATTTCGTCCATATACGACTCGTCAGTTGTGCCCAAGGCCTAAAACCCTACCGACAAGTTGGGTTTTCCTACCTGTTGTCAAGACTCGTCAGGGAACACTTTCAGAAATTCATTACCAGGATGCAGGATTATCTATTGTCATGGCATAAACAAATGCACTTTTATTATTAGTAAATTACACTTATACTTGGTACATTTTGTAAATTAGTCAAAATAGCTAATTATAGGGGACTGCCACAATAAAATATTTTGAATTTTTATTAGAGGAAAAGTCATTCAAAATTTTAACCATACGGAGAGATGTTGCACTTTTCTTTGTATCCTGGGCAACTGGGAACATAATTTGTCAGGTATTCCTCAACGGTTGAGTGAATGGTATCACAGTCTCCAACCACCTGGAATTGCCTGGGTGCTGTTGGCCTGCAACCAGCTACTTTATGGAGTAACCATACCGTATTTTCACACATACAATCAACAGCATTATGTCCTATGCTAACTTTGGTAAGGGTATTTGTTAGATTTAGAGCCTCTGGTACTTCTGTTAGAGCAGTGTTGTTCATAACAAGTTCTTTAATGGAAAGTAATGGCTGCAAAGAATTTACGGACATATATTTCAGTGGAGTATTGGACAATACCAATTTTTTTATATTAGAGAATCCTGCCAAGTCTCTCTGTTCTACGGTTTCTATGGCATTGAATGAGAAGTCGATGGATTCTAAATTTTGAATAGTAGCTAGAGCGGCAGGAACTCTTTCCAGGGAGCAGTTACGAATTGTTAATTCTTGCAAAGTATCTAAACCTTGAACAGAGGTTTCACTTAAAAAGTCAAGTGGATTATTATCGATGCTGAATTTAGTTAGATTCTTCAAATATTTCAAAACTAACGGAAAAACAGTCAACGAGTCTCCTTTGAGTGATAAATTCTCAAGTTTTGACCGGCTGCTAGTTGGAAACGATTGAAGCAATATCCCACGGTCGCCAGTGTTTGGGTTGTAATCGTAATTTAGAGTTAATAGATTTCTTAAATTCGAAATTCCCAAAGGAACGGCTAGTAAGTTAGTATGGTGAATAGACAATTCAAATAGGGTCGTCTCAAATCCATGAAAACCAGTTGGAGGCAGGATCGTCAGGTCAGGATGCAGAGAGGTAACTTCCAGACGATGCAGATCTTGTAAATGATTCAGGGTTCTCGGCCATTCTCGTTGGTGCACACTTCCAAACGTGAACTCTGTCAGAGTGTCTCCAAGAGCTTTCAATACGCTGTCGGTCAAATCTAGGTTCATTGCGCCGTTGTAATTGTTTGAAACATTCAATGATACCAAAGACTCTAACCCCCCGACTGCATCTGGCAAAGTTAAAAGCTTGTTGTTGCTGAGATCAAGATGTTGGATTTCTTTTGTCAACCCTTGAAAGGAACCGTTTTCAATTCTATTAAGTTGGTTGTGATGTAGCAAAAGCGTGTTGACGTGCACATTCGGAAAAGCATTATTTGGCAACCTAGAAATTCTGTTATGGCTCAAGTCTAACGTCCTAACATTAGTAAAATCACTAGTTTTAAAATGTGGAACGGAATACATTCCTCGATTTCTACACGATACAGTATCTGCAATACAGGTACAATCACTTGGACATCCGATTACCAAACCCACAAGCGACACAGTAAACAGCAGCAACAACAAAAATCTCTGAAACATAAATTTAATTAGGTTGATCATAACAAAAATGACTTCCAAAATAAGCGGAGGAAGAAAACTTTACTTTAATTTTCGATAGTTTGGCAGAATAAAATTAATAAAAGAATCTGATTATTTTGTCCGCGCATTTTATCTAATTTTCTCTTAAATTTGGATTTTCCTTAAATGAATCTGAACGCTGTATACAATGTACAGTTATATTTAAGAACCATATTAAACATATTTAAGAAGTAAGTGTCCACAATAACACAGATTCAAAGTTTTATAACATTGACCGAATTGTCAATAGATTTAAAGGACAAAAACAGTTTCGTGTTGGTAATGTTAATAGCAGCTCTTAATTTATAATAAAATGTTACATTATTATAGGCATTATGTCTCTTTACTGAACTTAAAACAATCTATTAAATCTATATCTCATATGACCAAGTATGGTAGTTTTTGTTACTAAAGACAAATTCAAACTTTTTACTTAATCCATGATTTTTTTCTATCATGTTTCACCCCAAGTCTGGATCTAATAAATAAATACATATAGCTGGACTTCATGCTCTATTCATTTTCACTTCTGAACTACAAAGTCTATCAGTTACAATTAAATGAATTGATTTCTATGGCGACCGATCTGATTATTTTTATATTGAAACTGAATAATAAAGAAAGTAAAGATTTTTTTCGTTATAAAATTCCTTAAGAGGCCCATTACATTTTGAATTTATTTCATATTTATTTTATCTGTTAATAATATACAGAGTCTGGATTATCAAGCAATTAATAACTTTTGTAACCAGCGTGTAATAAAAGTAGTTCAGTCTAAACATATCAGATTGTCTTTCAAAGCGCCCAATGTATGGATTTTGCAAACCAGTAAGTTAAAAAACAGCTCACAGACTCTCGCCCGCTTTTATTTCGTTTGCACACAAAGCAAAAAAAAAATTATTGAATTATAGGCCTTCTTAACAGGCGATATGTATAACCGTATATAATTCTAAGAGGACTACCTGCATTGTTTCGATACAATTGCTCAGTGGATTCACACAAGGTGCCTCAGTTAATTTTATATAGGGTCCTGTGTTATTTTGGCTGTAACTTCTATTTAGATTGGCCGATATAACTCTGAAAGAGGACTATCTAAGAACTCTAAACAAATTGGTTCCATGATTTCAGACAAGATGATCTTCAAAAGTTTTTTACCTTTAGAATGGTGAATAGAAAATTCTAATCTCGTTCGATCGTCTTTGTTGTCTGTCTGCGTTAGCGGGACCAAAGGAGCAGGGCCACTTTCCCATGTATTGACAAGTACACTTAATAGAACCATTACTTTATAATCTTAAATGTTTACCTAATCTTTATTTTAAGCGATTGTATTTTGTATGCAAGGCATTTTTATATTTACAAACATACATTTAATACGTTTAAATTTTCTACCCGCAAAGGTCGTGTATATGTTCAATTGCAGAGCATTTTTTATCACCTTTTGAAATTTTGCCAAGAAGGACACTTGGAACAAAAACTATTTTATGGTCACATCAAAGGAAATACATAAACTCTCTTACAGCACGATGAAGTTGATTAAAGATGTTAATTTGGCACATATGTGTTAAACTTGTCTCCGAAGGCGATATTCAGGTACGTAGAAAATGTTTTAGTAACCTATGTATTGCATAATACATGTATTTGCAAATCTTAGGAGAACAAATACAAGGCTATGCCCTGGGAAATTTTGAAATGCATTAAGTGATTTTTTGAAATTGGCCCTAGAAGTGAAATAAATTTAGGGGGGACGGCCATACTTCTTGGAAAGTGGATCACTATTGACAATTGCTGTCACGTTTAAATGCGTTACATTTGGCTGAATGTTTTCACAAAAGAATATACTTAAGGGGGTACAGAACGCCTAAGGGAATTAACTCTTTAAAAATCAGCTGAACGTTTTAATCACGCACTATTAGTAAAGAGAAATCAAGCTTCTCAATGATTAAAATTAGTGTTTATCAAACATATATCCAATGAAATTATTCCCGTAAATTGTGTGGTTCAAATTTCTAGAAAATTTCAGATTTCTGTCAACAGGTCAAAGTAAATATTTCATCAACATTTTATGAAAATTAAACGAGCCAAATCTATTTTAGTCAAAGTTTTGGGTATCCCCTTAAATGATTTTTTGTAAGTTCCATTTCTTAAAATAAACTCTAATACTAAATGCATATTTCTGGATCAACCTTTATAAGGAAAGCACGTGACCAAAACTTTGGAAAGCCAAAAATAACACCAGCACATTATGACTAATACAAACAAACAAGCCTAAACAGTTTATACTAATTGCAGGAAAAGTCAAAATTTCCCGAAGGAATTGAAACCCTTTTTTTCACAGAATTTATGAACTGAAAATTTTAATACAATTATCTAAAAACTACGTCGAAGCAATGACTACTGACGATGGGGTGGGGGAGGGGGGGTGGGGTTGGTACACTCTGGGACAAACAATCCAACATGTGGGTATCCCCTTAGTGGTAGTAAAATAAACTCTGATACCTATCTTCCGTGCATACAAAATTAAATAAATCAAATTTGGCTTTGAAGGAGTTTTAGAATGGTGCCTTATTAATTTAAAACAATTTTGGCTTTGGCGGCTCTGATCGATGGTAACTGGATACAATTTTTAAAATAGACAAACTGGAGACCATTTCTGTCAGATTCCACTGGCTTAATGCTTTCACAAAAAGTTCTTTAAATTAATTTCCATATGGGCTTCTACGTTAAACTAGTTTCTGGTCTGCAGCCATCTTTGGGGCGGTCCTCGTCAGCGGATGCAATTCTGAAAGAGGATCATCTAAGGAACATTGCTGGCAAGTTTCGGCTCCGATTGGCTGATTGTTTTTCCGACAAGAAAACTAGATAGATTACAAAAATTTATGGGTGAATCAAGGACGCGAAGTGATGGCCAAAATTGTCAACAGAATTGTAGTTAGGGCAGTTTCTTCATTTCGGAGTAGAGAAGTTATCTTCAGGAAATAAAGAAAAGGACCTTTTTCTTAACATGTAAACACGATATGTACAATGTATGCTATGGTTAGTCATAAGACCGCCGTTTACCAAAAAAAAAAAAAAAAAAAAAAAAAAAGCAGTAGGATATTTAATGTCTTAAAATATGTTTTTGACTGCTTTATTATTTATCCCGTAATTAATTTTTTTTTTTGGGAAATTAAAGGGACCATGTACAAATATTTAAAGTAAAATCATTAGTTTAATATATTCTAACGTCTTTGAATTATCACTAAATAATAAACGAATTAATTTATTGATCAGAATTTATTTATTATTTAAAAAATGTGCATACATGTTTGCTATATATATTCACTTCAACTTTAAAATAAAATTCATTATCACCCAAAATTGTAGGAAACCGGTATTTTATTGATATCTTACCATCTTGTATGTCTTCCTTATTAAATTCAGACAGTTTGAGTAGCTGTCCCTTGATAATTTTGCTGATATGACATTCGAAATCCGATTGGCTCGTTTCCATGTCGATTTTACTTCTAAACGTATACCTGTGGTTGTGATATTTGGTTTTAGGTATCCGGACCATAATAGATCATGAACGAAAAGTGTATCTCTTTTTGACCGTGAATGGCTGAACCAACAAATTTAAAGCTGGAATTTTGCATATATATTTTTCTCAAGTTGAAACACACTCTGTTGCTTATATGCAGTCTGTAAAAATAAGTTAGTTATATTGACATTTCCGAAGTTTGCCGATAATTACCGAGGTCATTTCAATTGCGTTGTATGGAACATCCGGGGACTTTCGAATAATAACGTGGTCATTTATGGTCCGCATACCTTAAGTTAATGTTTCCCTAGATGTATTATAATGTAGCGTTCTATTTACTGGGAAAAATAGAAAAATAGCAATTTAGAATATATACAGTACTTTAGAGGAGAGAAAAGAAAAGAAAAATTGTTGGATTTCAATCCTTTATGTACTACACACATATTTTTTTAACATATTTTCTGTTCTTGAAAACAATGGACCAATGCGAAATAAGATTGCTTTGTTTGATATGAAAATTGCATGGTACATGTATGTACTGTTTTAAAATATAGAAATTACTTTGGCCAATTGTCCGGGAATTGTTAGATAATTTTGAAAACTTTTTATGGAAATATCTTAAAACCGTTTATCAGGTATTTTAATGTCTCAAAATGTTATTTGCAAGTATGTTCAGTCAATCAATCTCCTAAGGGAATAACCATTTAACTTTATATTGGTTTGAAATTTTTTTTTTCAAGATATGGACACAATTTTATTTTTTTTCGACTACAGTCAAACCAAATTATTTTTTCCTTATCAAGTCGAATCAGAATTTTTTTTAGCAATGTCCAGAAGTAAAACGCGTATTTATTCCTATGAAATCACAAGCCGTAAATAAAACGAGTATATACTATGAATTTGTTTTTATAATAAAACATTTGCATATACCTTTTATTTGTAAATTTAAAACAAAATTAGTTCAGATCATTGCAACACACATCACATGCACATAGGTCCATCTCGTTTCTCAAGAAATGGAATATAACATCATTTTCTCTGTACTTTGTATTTTATTATAATAATCATAATTCCACACAGTACTGAGTAGACACACATTGGGTATACGTACATGTATCCATATTTAAACTAGAGGCTCAGAGGACTGAGCCTATATCGCTCACCTGAAAGCCATTTTTACTGATGTATCTCAAAGAGAGAAGTCACTTCTCCCTATCATTATGAAGTGCGGTAAGCGATTTCAGAGGAGAAGAAAGAACCGCCAATGGTGACCATATATGTACTATATGTATATAACCTCCCGTAGATGTTTTCTGTCAAGTTTCGTTCCATTTGGCCGACCAGTTCCAGAGAAAAACTTTTTTTAAATCAACCAATGAGAAACAAGAATTTCCTATGGCGGCCATGTTTTTTTCCCGATCAGGTCGAAATGAGGAAAGATGCTTCTTGCCAAATTTAATTCAATTTGGCACAGTGGTTTCAGAGGAGAAGATTAAAATGTGAAAAGTTAATGGACGGACGACGGACGCCAAGTGACGACAAAAGCTCGCATGATCTTTGGCCAGGCGATCTAAAAAGGAGCAATGCTTTGATTTCCACGATTGTTGCTCTTCGTCTTGATGGCTAATCACTGAAAGGTCAAGTTTGACAGAAAAACTAAGGAAAATCTTTTATTATGTTAAAAATAAATCAAGTCAGGTTTGTACTAAACAATGGTTTAAAGCTTTTCTTGTAATGCTTGTGATTTTTTAAATCAACTCTCGGATTCATTTTTTGTTGTTGTTGAACAAGTATATCTAAACCAGAAATTTTTTTCCCATAGTTTTGTAAAACAGATTATTTTTTTGGCCCTTGCTGCAACATATTTTTGTTTTTCCTTCCCTTTAGAATCAGAATATTTTTTAACAAGAAAACCATAACCCTCCCCCCCTTGACGTTAAATGGTTGTTCCCTAAATCCCTAAATGAAAAAAATAAGTTACACTATTTTTTAACAAAATAGTGTTAATTTAGGAGTTCAAAACAGTTTTAGGGACATTAGGAAAACTAGTTTTTGTTTTCTCACTTATGCAGGAAAACGTCCACAAAACTGATTTGGATATTTTGGGTCGTGACTTTGGGACATACTATAATTGTACGAAAACTCAAGACCTAGATGAATAACACCAATAAAACCAATGTTCTTTTGCTTGTTGTTTTATATATCACCACTAAAAAGGGTAAAATACCTCACATTCTTTTTTCTGTGCTTAGAATAGAATAGAGAATGGAAACGGGGAATGTGTCAAAGAGACAACAACCGAACCAAAGAGCAGAAAACATCCCAAGGCCACCAATGGGTCTTCAAATCCCGCATCCGGAGGCGGCTTCAGCTGGCGCCTAAACAATGATGCACACTATTCAGCGAAATGGACGCCACAATAAACCCCGAAACATACATATGACCATAATTTAAAAAAACACATAAGACTTGCAATGTTTTTAGTTGAAATCAAGGTTTTTTTTGGTTTTTTTCCTATGCTTCTCTTTAAACCTTTGGTTTTCTCACACCTCCACACCATGATAACCTCAAGACCTAACTATCTTTATGGGTTATATTGTCTGTACAAACGTGTTGAAAACAAGACAAAGGTCAAAATTATCATAACCAGAAGATATCAACTAGGAAGTAGGACAGCTAATCACCAGCTCACAAGTTTTGGAAAGGTAAGAATGTTTTGAAAGTATTTAAATTGAAAAAATCAAAAGCAGTAAAAACAATAAGAAAACAACCACGGTAACGGGTTTTTAAAATTAGATGAATTAATTAACCAAACGAAAGCAATTACAAATGTATTTACTTTATGTACTTGGTAAACATTTAGTACTTTCAGTTCTTGAAAAGGGGCCTCGGTGTCCGAGTGATCTAGGTAGTTCGTAATGGCTACTAATGATCACTAGCCTGTCAAGTTCGAATCTCACCTGTGGCGAGGTGTGTTCGACTCCGATCTAATTGACGAAGATTGCCAATTTTCCTACCGAAGGTCGGTGTTTCTCTACGGGTACTCCAGCCTGAATTGAAGCTGGTTTTGTATGGCTCATTGGTTTGGATTTTTGTTAGGCGGGGATTTAGGTATGCTGAACAAGCCATTTTATCATTTGTGATATATTTTGCATTTTTGGTAGTTGCTAAATCTTGTTTTTCTTATGAGTTTTAGTGATCTTCGTATGGAATCGAGTGTTTTCTTGTAGTGAAGAAATTTTTTCTATAACAAAATGTGACGTAGGCATATGACGAATACTCCATTTCAACTAGTTTAATTTAAAATACACAAGTGGAAAACATTGGTTAAATCTTGGCATACTGTTTCCATTATACAGAAATAAGATTAAGAAATAATCTTGTCATTATAGCCAAATGGATAGATGGATGGATGAATTGTTGTTTAACGTCCAGTGGTAGCCAGGTACATATCAGGACGAGAGCCAAATGGAACAATAATATCTTTGAAAAAAGATATCCCACGCAGTTTTCGATGTAAATCCTCTCGGTCATGTTTTTGTTTATCTACGAAAGTCCCAGTGGATTTGTTTATACACTGTACACCTCCCGTTATAGTCGATGTAAAGTATAATTGTCCACATACACTTAGTATTTTAGTTTTCGGAAAAAACTCTGTTTTGAAAGTAGTTTTTTTTATACAAGATTGTAGTGAATCTTAAATTTCACTTACTGGTCTTTGCAAGAGGTTACACAAAGACGTTTCCTTAGGTATATTTGTCCTCTTTCGAACATGAACAACATCATAATTTACGTCCAATCACGGAACATATATTAACAATCATTCCAATGTTGTTTTTAAAGCATCAAATGCAGTAATTTCAATGGCTAACAGCAACTTCTGGTAAAAAGTTTATAACTTGTTAAATTCCTTTCATGATGTCGTGCGTATGAAATATAGTACATGAGGAAAATTTTAATTTCAAATGGAACACGTCATATTTCTGATTAATTTGGAATTATAAGTAATAAAGGTTATTTTTACGCAATTTATCAATGTTTAAACTCGGGCGATTCACTCACAAACTAAATAAAGTCATTAGAGAATCACTTACAAACTAAATAAAGTCTTCCTTCGGACTTCGCCAATGATGTGACCACAGAAAATTCTAAATCGACAAAAAAGCAACCGATGTGTACCAACAAACATCATTACTGTGAAAAAAAACCATATCAAATGTTAACCAGGTTTAAAAGAAAAGATTTTTAAATATATTCTGCTTTTTTCAAGATCATTTAAAATTTGTGCGTTAAATGGTTGTTTGTATGGTATATGTATGTGTGGGTTATGTATGCTTGACTCTCATGATTTATGTTGATTTACATGCCCTTTATGGGCCTTTTGATTAGGAATAAAGAATTTGATTTGATTTGATTTTTGATTTTTTGATTTGATCTCATTTGATTTATACTTTTTAGATCTAAAGATGAAGCTTTTATTTGAGGTACGTCTTTTGTTTACATGTAACATTGTCGCGTTTGTTTGTTGTGTTCTATTTTCCTGACCTTTTCTTTTCCTTGGGCTTCGAATTTGTGGACTTTTCCCACCGTGATGTCGCTTCCGTAATCTTTTGTCGATATATAAATGTATCTGACGTAAGTATTGTGTTATCAATAAAAATATAAAGCATTTGGAGATGTTGCAACTGAACATTTTGTGTTATAGGTACCCTGCAGAAATACTCGTCTATCCTATATCAATTATTCAATGTATCTTCTTTGCTGGAGATAATAAAACAAAATGTATTGGAAATACACAGTAAAAATTACAAGATTAGAAAATCTAACGAGGTATTTAAATACAATGTACATGTATAACGCATTACGCCATTACCCATAGATTTTTTCACTACTTGTTAACATGTCTATCTACAATATTGTATTAGAAGGCCAAAATATTCTAAGATCCCAAATTAATTACGCAAATGTATTGAAGCGTTTTGATTCATCCAAAAATATATTTTCTACATGTTCTAGGAGCTTTGCCTCTTTGGCGCATATCCCATATTTCTTATGTTTTGGTTAACATGTAGGTCAGAGATATGTTAATATATTACATATATATATGTATATTCTTCATAGGTTTCAATATTTTTGTTGCTTCAAAATGTATGGACTGCAAGTCTGTCAAAAAGAGATGCATGCAATTTACCATCATCAATGCAAGGGAAATGCCAATGTCAGTTCAGCACAGTCAAATGTTCGGATATTAATGCTATATATCCGGCAACCTCGCCGAGTTCAGCTTTTCGATTAGAGGTGTTCGACAGTAATTTAACTACAAATGGAATCAGAGCTAATTCATTTAACAATTGGCGATTCACAGAAATAGTTCTTGAAAGATGTAATTTAACGGATTCAAGTTTAGATGCAAATAGTTTTCATGGATTGGAGAATATTTTACGAAAGTTAAGTTTGGCAGACAATGACCTTACCATGCTGCCAACGGCTCTTTCAAAATTTACAAAAATTGAAAACATTGATGTTTCTGGAAACCCAATAGATGAAAACAGTTTCCAAGAAAATATTCTTCGAGATGTTGGAGATACGCTATTGACATTTACATTTGGTAACAAAATAGGAGGCACTGAACTAAAACAGTGGCCAGTAACTTTAAAACATCTTCAAAAGTTACAAGAGCTTAATTTGATGGCAGCAGATATGACGATTTTTCCAACTCGTGCATTCCATGGATTTGAGGGGACACTGCTGCGATTAACAATTTCTCACACTAACCTACGATCTGTTCCACTCGCACTTTCGCGTTTAAGATATCTACAGGAATTACATTTTGATCACAACTCACGTGTTGGTGATTATGGCGTAAGAATACCCCTCATTAAGGGATTTCTTCCTTATCTCAATCAAATGTCCCTGATAGATGACAATATAACGACATTTCCAGAGGTTTTACAAAGTTTCGACAGGCTTGACCAATTAATCATGGACGAAAATAATTTGAAATTTGTCAGCGACAAGTCGGCAAAGTCGGTGACTCAAATTTCAAGCCTTAGTCTTAAAAACTCCGGCATTACTAGAATTCCGGGAGCAATTCAAGACATCACACACCTGACTGTTCTGGATCTTTCTGATAATACCATTCATGCAATAGAAACCAATGACCTTAAGGAGTCAAATGAACTACTAACACTCAAACTAAACAACAACCCAATATTATATATTTCTGAAAAAGCTTTTGCTAGTCAAAAGAATATCCGTAGACTCGAACTGAGAAATGTCCAAATAACACGAGTACCATGTGCTCTCGAATCATTGCTTAGAAATCATAATGGATCCTATGTCATAGTTGATTTATCTGGCAATACCATCGAATGTAACTGTGGATTGAGATGGCTCTTTGATGTAAAGAACAACCCATCTGTCACTACGAGATTTCGGTTAATGGGAAACTGTGATACAATATCCTCAACTTTACAGGACTATCTCGATAAACAGTTGTCCGTTTGCCCTGCTGGCATCGGCTGCAATGATTCTGACTGAGAATAACGAAATGACACATGCATACTTTTAAACCGTCAATTAAAATCATACATTGGTACATGCATTTATAGATTTCAAAATCTATTTGTATAATGTTTAATAAAATAAGGGAAATACTTTAATTTGGTTTTTATATAAACTGCACAAAAGCCATACTGTGACAGTATTGTTTAAATCAAAACAAACAAAAAATTGATCTCTGATAAATATACATTCGTGTCGTCCATAAAAGATACAATTTTGATGCATGCAGTTGCTAGATTCCTTTGATAACACACAGACGAATGTGAGGTCATTGTAAACGAAAAATTAAGCAATTTAGTACGGAAACATAATACAAAATTAATGAACAGTGATTTTATTGCGAGCGCTATAGGAGCGTATGCATTTTCTACATATGGGTCATTTAGAAAAGTCTTTGTTTAATGGGGGCAGCCATATTGTGGAACATATTAAGGCTAGAAAAAGTTTCGTTCGCCGGAAACGGAGGTAAGGGAAATAACTTGCTCCTCAAATTATAATTTTAGAATCAGAATCTTGATACCGGAAACGAGTATCATTGGACGCGCCAACAGCATATTATATAATACTAATCTTCATCTAATAATATGCTATGAAGTCTCAATACATGGTTCATAACCACGATTTATATAACGAATACCATCAACGTAAAACTACACCAGTGTAAACAGTAATCAATACATTGTTAGTATTATAATTGCGTTGGTTCACAGTGTTTATTTAATATTATTTAAAAAAGTGATTTCTCTTACAGATGGCAGCAAGTTTTCTTAGAATACCACAATATATAAACATTATCCTATTAAGTCAAAAAATATCAAAGGGATATTCGAAAAGGGGGGGGGGGGAATCCTGACAAACTCCGGAGACCAACGAAGACAAGACCAAAACGATACATGCACTACAATTAAAAACTAAAAACATATGAACAACATGGACCCCCACCAAAAAACCGGGGGTAGACTCAGGTGCTCCGGAAGAGTAAGCAGTCTCTGCTTCTTGTAGGACGCCAGCCATGCTGTCAATGTCAAATTCAGTATGAGGAACTGCTAGCATCAATAGAACAAGTCATTTTCATTTGGGAAACGGTTTTTTCATACCTGTTAACCAAGTCATGATGACGTCCATAAAAGTTTTATTTCTAGTAGCATAAAAATTTCTCCAGTCCTACCAATCATTGCTTTGTTTCTATCATGTTGTATGTTGTTTTTTTTGTCTTGGTAATTTTCTGATGACATGTTTGAGTGTTAGTGTGCTCGTATCTACACGTGTATGTTATTTGTATGCCTTGTCTCCTACATCGGGCATTTAGAGAGGATAAACATAGGCCTAGCCTGTTATCCAATCCTATTGGTTTGAATATCAATAAAATGTTTGAAATTGAATTTATTGTCATGCAGTCACTGGACTTTCGTCTTTCGACAGCCAGTCCCATACCCACCCATTTTACTTTTATGTTATTACTTCAGAATTCGGTCTTTATAGATGAATATTATATATTTGACTTTCTCCTATTCTTGACGTGTTTAATCGGTGGGATAAAAATACATAATATTTTTAACCAATTCCCGATTATTAAATTTCTACGTGGGAATATTACCTCCGTTTTTTTCTACAGTTACTGGAACGCTAAACTAGAGAGGTCCCGAAATGACGTCTATGTAAACAAACTACATATCAACGACAGTTTCTTGAGGTTTTTTGTCGAAAATCATAGGCGAAACAGATTCTCCTTCAATTTACTCGTGAGTTGTGAGTTTCCCCACCCTCAATAGTTAAATTTTAGATTTTAACACGCTCACAGGTTAAAAATCTAAAATTTAACTATCTCGGGTGGAGAAATTCCATAACTATTCTAACCGCGAAGTGGTTAAAAATATTGCCAAGACTTCCTTTTGGCACCCCTTTCGCGTGTGTCTATGCTTATTCCGTCAACCAAGGGGTGCCAAAGGGAAGTCTTTCCAAAATATTGTGTAATTTTATCCCACCGATTATCTGTATGTCTCCATCAGGCCCAGTTATTCAACTGATTTAACCCAAGGTTGAATTTAACCGACGGCTAAATTGTATATGTTGTATAGAATATCCCTACATTTAATCGGTGTTTAAATTTAACCCTCGGTTTTAAAAACGAGTTGAACAACTACATTTGTAGGCCCATGTCTGTAAAAATACAATAATATATCAGTAAAAACATATTTTAACATATGAAATGTGAAAAAGGGTAAATGTCGTCGAGATTATGAATTAACAACGGAGTTAAGATACAATCAAGCTTCGGATTTTCCGTCACTCGGAAATCATGCTATAATTCACCAATTTCTATGTAATAGACAAATAACAGTAAACTCTAATGAAATATGATTGCTGGAAATGGCCAAAAGGTGGGACGAGGCTGTTCATTTTGTAATTGATATTAATCGAGTTGTATATATTCTCGTTTTAAGTCTTAAATATCGCATAGCTGCTGGTCAGATATTGTCTACATAATTAAACCAGAAGTTTTAAATAGCAATTCTGCTTGTACATGTATATACCGTGGCGTAGTGCAACTGAAATCTGCAGTAGTTATGAGAATGGTGTAAATTTATGAGGATAAGAGTTAAAAAGAACAATTAGCCTGTCCCACAAAACAGGCAATGGACATATTTTTTATCGCTGTTCTTCGTTTTATGCTTTGAAAATAACAATCAAAAGATACTAATATTAGATATAGTAAATTTATACTATGCTGTATACGGCGCATATTAAGGAGTTACCTCTCATCAGCAGCATTAAAACCGAAACATTTGGAAGACCAAAAACCAAACTTGTTTTAAACAAGAAGTACTCATAACCAAAAAAACGAAAAAGGAAGCCAAATTTCAGCTAAGGAGATCTACCATGTGCAATACAAGGAATGAACCCTTAGTATTTCTATTATTTTTGAATTTTGCTAAATACTGGTAACTTCTGCACATATGCACATTTCGTCCATATACGACTCGTCAGTTGTGCCCAAGGCCTAAAACCCTACCGACAAGTTGGGTTTTCCTACCTGGTGTCAAGACTCGTCAGGGAACACTTTCAGAAATTCATTACCAGGATGCAGGATTATCTATTGTCATGGCATAAACAAATGCACTTTTATTATTAGTAAATTACACTTATACTTGGTACATTTTGTAAATTAGTCAAAATAGCTGATTATAGGGGACTGCCACAATAAAATATTTTGAATTTTTATTAGAGCAAAAGTCATTCAAAATTTTAACCATACGGAGAGATGTTGCACTTTTCTTTGTATCCTGGGCAACTGGGAACATAATTTGTCAGGTATTCCTCAACGGTTGAGTGAATGGTATCACAGTCTCCAATCACCTGGAATTGCCTGTGTGCTGTTGGGGTGCAACCAGATACTTTATGGAGTAACCATACCGTATTTTCACACATACAATCAACAGCATTATGTCCTATGCTAACTTTGGTAAGGGTATTTGTTAGATTGAGAGCCTCTGGTACTTCTGTTAGAGCAGTGTTGTTCATAACAAGTTCTTTAATGGAAAGTAATGGCTGCAAAGAATTTACGGACATATATTTTAGTGGCGTATTGGACAATACCAATTTTTTTATATTAGAGAATCCTGCCAAGTCTCTCTGTTCTACGGTTTCTATCGCATTGAATGAGAAGTCGATGGATTCTAAATTTTGAATTGTAGCTAGAGCAGCAGGAACTCTTTCCAGGGAACAGTTACGTATTGTTAATTCTTGCAAAGTATCTAAACCTTGAACAGAGGTTTCACTTAAAAAGTCAAGTGGATTATTATCGATGCTGAATTTAGTTAGATTCTTCAAATATTTCAAAACTAACGGAAAAACAGTCAACGAGTCTCCTTTGAGTGATAAATTCTCAAGTTTTGACCGGCTGCTCGTTGGAAACGATTGAAGCAATATCCCACGGTCGCCAGTGTTTGGGTTGTAATCGTAATTTAAAGTTAATAGATTTCTTAAATTCGAAATTCCCAAAGGAACAGCTAGTAAGTTAGTATGGTGAATAGACAATTCAAATAGGGTTGTCTCAAATCCATGAAAACCAGTTGGTGGCAGGATCGTCAGGTCAGGATGCAGAGAGGTAACTTCCAGACGATGCAGATCTTGTAAATGATTCAGGGTTCTCGGCCATTCTCGTTGGTACACACTTCCAAACGTGAACTCTGTCAGAGTGTCTCCAAGAGCTTTCAATACGCTGTCGGTCAAATCTAGGTTCATTGCGCCGTTGTAATTGTTTGAAACATTCAATGATACCAAAGACTCTAACCCCCCGACTGCATCTGGCAAAGTTAAAAGCTTGTTGTTGCTGAGATCAAGATGTTGGATTTCTTTTGTCAACCCTTGAAAGGAACCGTTTTCAATTCTATTAAGTTGGTTGTGATGTAGCAAAAGCGTGTTGATGTGCACATTCGGAAAAGCATTATTTGGCAAATAAGAAATTCTGTTATGGCTCAAGTCTAACGTCTTAACATTATTAAAATCATTGAGGTTAAAATGTGGAACGGAAGTCAATCTTCGATTTTTACACGCTACAGTATCTGCAATACAGGTACAATCACTGGGACATCCGATTACCAAACCCACAAGCGACACAGTAAACAGCAGCAACAACAAAAATCTCTGAAACATAAATTTAATTAGGTTGATCATAACAAAAATGACTTCCAAAATAAGCGGAGGAAGAAAATTCTACTTTAATTTTCGATAGTTTGGCAGAATAAAATTAATGGAAGAATCTGATTATTTTGTCCGCGCATTTCATCTAATTTTCTCTTAAATTTGGATTTCCTTAAATGAATCTGAACTCTGTATACAATGTACAGTTATATTTAAGAACCATATTAAAGATATTTAAGAAGTAAGTGTCCACAATAACACAGATTCAAAGTTTTATAACATTGACCGAATTGTCAATGGATTTAAAGGACAAAAACAGTTTCGTGTTGGTAATTTTAATAGCAGCTCTTTATTTATAATAAAATGTTACATTATTATAGGCGTTATGTCTCTTTACTGAACTTAGTAGTAAAACAATCTATTAAATCTATATCTCTTATGACCAAGTATGGTGGTTTTTTGTTACTAAAGACAAATTCAAACTTTTTACTTAATCCATGTTTTTTTTTATCATGTTTAACCCCAAGTCTGGTTCTGATAAATAAATAAATATAGCTGGACTTCATGCTCTATTCATTTTCACTTCTGAACTACAAATTATTTCAGTTACAATTAAATGAATTGATTTCTATGACGACTGATCTAATTTTTTTTTTATATTGAAACTGAATAATAAAGAAAGTAAAGAATTTTTTTCGTTATAAAATTCCTTAAGAGGCCCATTACATTTTGAATTTATTTCATATTTATTTTATCTGTTAATAATATACAGGGTCTGGATTATACAGCAATTAATAACTTTTGTAACCAGCATGTAATAACAGAAGTAAAGTTTAAACATATCAGATCGTCTTTCAAAACGCCTAATGTATGGATTTTGCAAACCAGTAAGTTAAATAAAGGATCAAAGACTATCGCTCGCTTTTATTTCGTATGCAGACTTAAAGCAAAACAAAATTATTGAATTATAGGTCATCTTAGCTGGCGATATGTGTAACCGTATATAATTCTAAGAGGACTACCTGCATTGTTTCGATACAATTGCTCAGTGGATTCACACAAGATCCCCCAGCAATGGTCGTGTATATGTTCAGTTGCCAAGCATTTTTTATCACCTTTTGGAATTTTGCCAAGAAGGACACATGGAACGAAAACCATTTTATTGTCACATCAAAGGAAATACATAAACTCACTTAACAGCACGTTGAAGTTTATTAAAGATGTTAATTTGGCATATATAAACTGTCTCCGAAGGCAATATATATTCAGGTGGTGGAAAATGTTTTAGCAACTTATGTATTGTATAATATTCGCAAATCTTAAGAGAACAAATACAAGGCCATGCTCGGGAAATTTTGAAAGGCATTAAATAATTTTTTGAAATTGGCCCTAGAAGTGAAATAAATTCAGGGGGGAATCGGCCATACTTCTTTGAAAGCGGATCACTATAGACAATTGATGTCACGTTTAAATGTGTCATATTTGGCTGAATGTTTTCACACAAGAATATATTTAAATGATTTTTTTGTAAGTTCCTTTTCTTAAAATAAACTCTAATACTAAATGCATATTTCTGGATCAACCTTTATAAGGAAAGCACGTGACCAAAACTTTGGAAAGCCAAAAATAACACCAGCACATTATGACTAATACAACCAAACAGGCCTAAACACTTTATACTAAATGCAGGAAAATTCAAAATTTCCTGAAGGAATTGACACCCTTTTTTTCACAGAATTTATGAAATGAAATTTTTAACACAATTATCATAAAAACTATGTCGAAGCAATGACTACTGACGAGGGGGGCGGGGTTGATACCCTCTGGGACAAACAATCCAACAGCTGGGGTATCCCCTCAGTGGTAGTGAAATAAACTCTGATACCTATCTTCCTTGCATACAAAATTAAATAAATCAAATTTGGCTTTAAAGGAGTTTTCGAATGGTGCCTTATTAAGTTAAAACAATTTTGGCGGCTCTGTGGTTGGCGATCCTGGTCAGCAGTTTCAATTCTAAAAGAGGACACCTAAGGGCCACGCCGGCCAAGTTAAATTCCAACTGGCTCATTGTTTTTAAACATAGTTATCATATATTATTCCAAGTTTTGGAGACCACCTTGATCGATGGTCCGGATAACTGGATACAATATTTAAAAAAGACAAACTGGAGACCTTTTCTGTAAAATTCCAACTGGCTTAATGCTTTCACAAAAATGTCTTTAAGTTAATTTCCATATGGGCTTCTACGTTAAACTAGTTTCTGCTCTGCAGACATCTTTGGGCCGGTCCTCGTCAGCGAATGTAATTCTGAAAGAGGGTCATCTACGGAACATTGCTGGCAAGTTTTGGCTCCGATTGGCTGGTTGTTTTTCAGACAAGAAAACTAGATAGATTACAAAAATTTACGGGCGAATCACGGATGTCAAGTGATGGCCAAAATTGTCAACAGAATTGTAGTTAGGGCAGTTTTTTCATTTCGGAGTAGAGGGGTTATCTTCAGGAAATAAAGAATAGGACCTTGTTCTTAACATATAAACACGATGAGTTACAATGTATGCTATGGTTAGTCTTAAGACCGCCGTTTACCAAAAAAAAAATTATTGCAGTAGGATATTAAATGTCTTAAAATATGTTTTTTGACTGCTTTATTATTTATCCTGTAATTAAGATTTTTTTGGGAAACCAAAGGGTCCATGTATAAATATTTAAAGTAAAATAATTATTTTAATATATTTAAACATCTTTGCATTATCACTAAATAATAAACGATTTACCAATATATTTATTGATCAAAATTTATTTATTATTTAAAAAATGTGCATACATGTTTGCTATATATATCCACTTCAACTTTAAAATAAAATTCATTATCACCCAAAATTGTAGAAAACCGGTATTTTATTGATATCTTACCATCTTGTATGTCTTCCTTATTAAATTCAGACAGTTTGAGTAGCTGTCCCTTGATAATTTTACTGATATGTCATTCGAAATCCGATTGGCTCGTTTCCGATTTTACTTCTAAACGTATACCTGTGGTTGTGATATTTGGTTTTAGGTATCCGGACCATAATAGATCATGAACGAAAAGTGTATCTCTTTTTGACCGCGAATGGCTGAACCAACAAATTTAAAGCTGGAAATTTGTATATATATTTTTCTCAAGTTGAAACACACTCTGTTGCTTATATGCAGTCTGTCAAAATAAGTTAGTTATATTGACATTTCCGAAGTTTGGCGATAATTACCGAGGTCATTTCTATTGTGTTGTATGGAACATCCGGGAACTTTCGAATAATCACGTGGTCATTTATGGTCCGGATACCTTAATGTTTCCCTAGATGTATTATAATGTAGCGTTCTATTTACTGGAAAAAATAGAAAAATAGCAATTTAGAATATATACAGTACTATAGAAAACACAAATTGTTGGATTTCAATCCTTTATGTACTACCCACATATTTTTTTAACATATTATCTGTTCTTGAAAACACTGGACCAATGCGAAACAAGATTGCTTTGTTTGATATAAAAATTGCATGGTACATGTATGTGCTGTTTTAAAATATAGAAATTACTTTGGCCAATTGTTGGTCCGGGGATTGTTCGATAATTTTGAAAACTTTTTATGTAAATATCTTAAAAACGTAAAGCAGGTATTTCAATGTATCAAAACGTTATTTGCAAGTATGTTTAGCCAATCAATCTCCTAAGGGGACTACCATTTAACTTCAGGGGGGGGGGGGTATGTTTTTTTTATATTGGTTTGAATTTTTTTTTCAAGATATGGACACAATTTTTTTTTTCGACTACAATTAAACCAAATAATTTTTTTTCTTACCAAGTCGAATCAGAATTTTTTTTAGCAATGTCCAGAAGTAAAACGCGTATTTATTCCTATGAAATCACAAGCAGTAAATAAAACGAGTATATACTATGAATTTATTTTTATAATAAAACATTTGCATACACTTTTTATTTGTAAATTTAAAACAAGATTAGTTCAGATCATTGCAACACACATAACATACACATAGGTCCATCTTGTTTCTCAAGAAATGGAATATAACATCATTTTCTCTGTACTCTGTATTTTATAATAATCATAATTCCACACAGTACTGAGTAGACACACACTGGGTATATGTATATGTATGCATATTTAAACTAGAGGCTCAGAGGACTGAGCCTGTATCGCTCACCTGGCATGAAAGCCATTTTTATTGATGTATCTCAAAGAGAGAAGTCACTTCTCCCTATCATTATGAAGTGCGGTAAGCCTTGTAGGAACTAAATTTTTCTTCATCAAGGTACTTCTACTTACAGGTAAGCATATTCTAAAATTTGGCGGTTCTCCAGAAGATTTTTGCATGTATTTCCCATAGAGTCGTATGTTAACCCAAATCGTTTGCTGAAGCCCATTTAGGGATCGGTACTAGAGTAACTACACTTAGTGAGCACCTTAAGAGGAACATTCAGACCATGTTTGGTTTCAAGCAATTCTGCGGTCCTATAGATTTTTGTTATATGTCATAGACACTTTCTGTCACGTTTGGCTCTATTTGGCTAAGCAGTTCTAAAGAAAAAAATGTGTTTAAATCAACCAATCAGAAACAGGAATTACCCATGGCAGTCATGTTTGTCGCCTGATCTGGACAAAATGAGGAAACTTTGTAAACAACCTCCAACAGATGCTTCCTGTCAAGTTTCCTTTGGCCAAGCGGTTTCAAAGAAGAAAGTTAACGGATGAAAGACAAGAACTGCCCATGACAGCCATGTCTGTTGCCTGATCAAGACGAAATGGTGAAAGTTTGTATAGAACCTCCCAATTAGATCAACCAATGAGAAACAAGAATTATGTTTTTTGCCCAATAAGGTCGAAATAAGGAAAGATGTTTCTTGCCAAATTTAATTCAATTTGGCACAGTGGTTTCAGAAGAGAAGATTAAAATGTGAAAAGTTAATGGACGGACGACGGACGCCAAGTGACGACAAAAGCATGATCTTTGGCTAGGTGAGCTAAAAAGGAGCAATGCTTTGATTGTCATGATTGTTGCTCTTCGTCTTGATGGTTAATCACTGAAAGGTCAAGTTTGACTGAAAAACTAAGGAAAATCTTTTATTATGTTAAAAATAAATCAAGTCCGGTTTAAAGCTTTTCTTGTAATGCTTGTGATTTTTTAAATCAACTCTCGGATTAATTTTTTTTTCGTTGAACAAGTATATCTAAATCAGAAATTTTTTTCCCATAGTTTTGTAAAACAGATTATTTTTTTGGCCCTTGCTGCAACAAATTTTTGATTTTCCTTCCCTTTAGAATCAGAATATTTTTTAACAAAAAAAACATACCCCCCCCTTTTGAAGTTAAATGGTCACGTTGTTCCCTAAATCCCTAAATGACAAATAAAAATCCCTAAATGACAAATAAAAAACGTGTTGGTTTTTTTTTAACAATATAGTGTTAATTTAACGGTCAAAACAGTTTTAGGGACATTAGAAAAACTAGTTTCTCAATTATGCAGGAAGACGTCCACAAAACTGATTTTAGATATTTTGGGTCGTGACTTTAGGACATACTGTAATTGTACAAAAACTCAAGACCTAGATGAATAACACCAATAAAACCAATGTTCTTTTGCTTGTTGTTTTAGATATCAGCACAAAAAGGGTGAAATACCTCACATCCTTTTTTCTGTGCTTAGAATAGAATAGAGAATGGAAACGGGGAATGTGTCAAAGAGACAACAATCCGACCAAAGAGCAGAAAACATCCCAACGCCACCAATGAGTCTTCAAATCCCGCATCCGGAGGCGGGGTTCAGCTGGCGCTTAAACAATGATGCACACTATTCAGCGAAATGGACGCCACACTAAACTCCGAAACATACATATGACCAAAATTTAAAAAACACATAAGACTTGCAATGTTTTTCGTTGAAATCAAGGTTTTTTTTGGTTTTTCTCCTATGCTTCTCTTTAAACCTTTGGTTTTCTCACACCTCCACACCATGATAACCTCAAGACCTAACTATCTTTATGGGTTATATTGTCTGTACAAACGTGTTGAAAACAAGACAAAGGTCAAAATTATCATAACCAGAAGATATCAACTAGGAAGTGGGACAGCTAATCACCAGCTCAACAAGTTTTGGAAAGGTAAGAATGTTTTGAAAGTATTTAAATTGAAAAAAATCAAAAACAGTAAAAACAATAAGAATAAAAGCACGGTAAAGGGTTTTTTAGAATTAGATGAATTAATTAACCAATCGAAAGCAATTACAAACGTATATACTTTATGTACTTGGTAAACATTTAGTACTTTCAGTTCTTGAAAAGGGACCTCGGTGTCCGAGTGGTCTAGGTAGTTCTTCATGGCTACTAATGATCACTAGCCTGAAAAGTTCGAATCTTACCTGTGGCGGGGTGTGTTCGACTCCGATCTAATTGATAAAGATTGCCAATTTTCCTACCGAAGGTCGATGTTTCTCTACGGATACTCCGGTTTCGTCCATCAATAAAAATTGGCCGCCGCAGAAAATATCCAAAATGTGCTGAAAACGGCGTAAAAGCCAAACTAAACAAACAAAAAAACAATTCTTAAAAAGGAGCCATGCGGCCAATGCTATTTTGTATTTGTTTTGGTGCCTGAATTGAAGCTGGTTTTGTATGGATCATTGGTTTGGACTTTTTTTAGGCGGGGATTTAGGTCTGCTGAACAAGCCATTTTATAATTTATGATATATTTTGCATTTTCGGTAGTTGTTAAATCTTGTTTTTCTTATGAGTTTTATTTTTTTCTGCTGTTTTCTTGTAGTGAAGAAATTTTTTCTATAACAAAATGTGACGTTGGCATATGACGTATACTCCATTTTAACTAGTTTTATTTAAAATACACAAGGGAAAAACATTGGTTAAATCTTGGCATACGGTTTCCATTATATAGAAATAAGATTAGAAAATAATCTTGTCGTAATAGCCAAATCGATGGATGGAAGGACGAATGTTGTTTAACGTCCAGTGGCAGCCAGGTTCATATCAGGACGAGAGCCAAATGGAACAATACTATATTTTAAAAAAGATATCCCACGCATTTTTCGATGTAAATCCTCTCGGTCATGTTTTTGTCCCAGTGCATTTGTTTATACACTGTACACCTCACGTTATAGTTGGTGTAAAGTATAATTGTATAAATGCACTTATTATTTTAGTTGTCGGAAAAAACTCGTTTTTAAAAGTCATTTTTTTTTATAAAAGATTGTAATAAATCTTAAATTTCACTTACTGGTCTTTGCAATAGAATACACAAAGACGTTTCCTGAGGTATATTTGTCCTCTTCCGAACATCAACAATATCATAATTTACATCCAATAACGGAACATATATTAACAATCATTCCAATGTTGTTTTTAAAGCATCAAATGCAGTAATTTCATTGGCTAACAGCAACTTCCGGTAAAACGTTTATAACATGTTAAATTCCTTTCATGATGTCGTGCGTATGAATACGTACGCAAGAAATATAGTACATGAGGAAAATGTTATTTTCAAAGGAAAACGTCATATTTCTGCATTAATTTTGAATTATAAGTAATGAAGTTTATTTTTACGCAATTTATCAATGTGTAAACTCGGGTGATTCACCCACAAACTAAATAAAGTCTTCCTTCGGACTTCGCCTATGCTGTGACCACAGAAAATTCTAAATCGACAAACAGGCAACCGATGTGTACCAACAAACATCATTACTGTGAAAAACATATCAATTGTTAACCAGGTTTAAAAGAAAAGATTTTAAAATATATTCAGCTTTTTTTCAAGATTTTTAAAAATTTGTGCCTTAAATGATTGTTTGTATGGTACATGTATGTGTGGGTTAATGTATGCTTGACTTTCATGATTCATGTTGATTTACATGCCCTTCATGGGCATTTTGATTAGGAATAAAGAATTTGATTTGATTTGATTTTTAATTTTTTGATTTGATCTGATTTGATTTATACTTTTTAGATCTAAAGATGAAGCTTTTATTTGAGGTACGTCTTTTGTTTACATGTAACATTGTCGCGTTTGTTTGTTGTGTTCCATTTTCCTGACCTTTTCTATTCCTTGAACTTCGAATTTGTGGACTTTTCTCACTGTTATGTCGCTTCGATATTCTTTTGTCGATATATAAATGTATCTGACGTAAGTATTGTGTTATCAATAAAAACATAAAGCATTTGGAGATGTTGCAACTGAAAATTTTGTGTTATAGGTACCATGGAAAAATACTCGTCTATCCTATATGATTTATTCGATGTATCTTCTTTGCTGGAGATAATAGAACAAAATGTATTGGAAATACACAGTAAAAATTACAAGATTAGAAAATGCTAACGAGGTATTTAAATACAAATATACATGTTTTACGCAAATGCTTCTGGCCATTACTCATATTTTTTTTTCACTACTTGTTAGCATGTCTATCTACAATTTTTTATTAGAAGGCCAAACTATTCTAAGATCCCAAAATAATAACGTACATGTATTGAAGCGTTTTGTTTCATCCAAAAATATATTTTCTACATGTTCTAGGAGCTTTGCCTCTTTGTCGCATATCCCATATTTATCCTGCAATCAAGCCATTTCCGGTCTAATAAAAGGGGTAAAATAAACTTTAGTCGTATTAGGTCAATGACTTAATAAAGTCCACTGGTACTTGTTTACAAGTTTCCCGCTTTTTCACTGAGTTATTTCAACTTCAAACGTAATTTTATGGCATTTTACGTATCTAAAGGGGATTGCAGGATACAGACAATACAAAGTCATTGTCGGAAAATATAAAATTTATTTGAGCTCGCTCCGAAACATGGGGAAAATGCTCACTAAATCTCACCTTTTCTCATGTTTCTAAAGCTCGCCCAAATAAATTGTATATTTTACGACAATGACAATGTTTTGGTTTACATGTAGGTCAGAGATATTTTAATATATTAAACACACACACATATATATTTATATATGTATATTCTTTATAGGTTTCAATATTTTTGTTGCTTCAAAATGTATGGACTGCAAGTCTGTCAAAAAGAGATGCATGTAATTTACCATCATCAATGCAAGGGAAATGTCAATGTCAGTTCAGCACAGTCAAATGTTCGGATATTAATGCTATATATCCGGCAACCACGCCGAGTTTAGCTTTTCGATTAGAGGTGTTCGACAGTAATTTAACAAAAAATGGAATCAGGGCTAATTCATTTAACAATTGGCGATTCACAGAAATAGTTCTTGAAAGGTGTAATTTAACGGATTCAAGTTTAGATGCAAATAGTTTTCATGGATTGGAGAATATTTTACGAAAGTTAAGTTTGGCAGACAATGACCTTACCATGCTGCCAACGGCTCTTTCAAAATTTACAAAAATTGAAAACATTGATGTTTCTGGAAACCCAATAGATGAAAACAGTTTCCAAGAAAATATTCTTCGAGATGTTGGAGATACGCTATTGACATTTACATTTGGTAACAAAATAGGAGGCACTGAACTAAAACAGTGGCCAGTAACTTTAAAACATCTTCAAAAGTTACGAGAGCTTAATTTGATGGCAGCAGATATGACGATTTTTCCAACTCGTGCATTCCATGGATTTGAGGGGACACTGCTGCGATTAACAATTTCTCACACTAACCTACGATCTGTTCCACTCGCACTTTCGCGATTAATATATCTACAGGAATTACATTTTGATCACAACTCACGTGTTGGTGATTATGGCGAAAGAATACCCCTCATTAAGGGATTTCTTCCTTATCTCAATCAAATGTCCCTGATAGATGACAATATAACGACATTTCCAGAGGTTTTACAAAGTTTCGACAGGCTTGACCAATTAATCATGGACGAAAATAATTTGAAATTTGTCAGCGACAAGTCGGCAAAGTTGGTGACTCAAATTTCAAGCCTTAGTCTTAAAAACTCCGGCATTACTAGAATTCCGGGAGCAATTCAAGACATCACACACCTGACTGTTCTGGATCTTTCTGATAATACCATTCATGCAATAGAAACCAATGACCTTAAGGAGTCAAATGAACTACTAACACTCAAACTAAACAACAACCCAATATTATATATTTCTGAAAAAGCTTTTGCTAGTCAAAAGAATATCCGTAGACTCGAACTGAGAAATGTTCAAATAACACGAGTACCATGTGCTCTCGAATCGTTGCTTAGGAACCATAATGGATCCTATGTCATAGTTGATTTATCTGGCAATACCATCGAATGTAACTGTGGATTGAGATGGCTCTTTGATGTAAAAAACAACCCATCTGTCACTACGAGATTTCGGTTAATGGGAAACTGTGATACAATATCCTCAACTTTACAGGACTATCTCGATAAACAGTTGTCCGTTTGCCCTGCTGGCATCGGCTGCAATGATTCTGACTGAGAATAACGAAATGACACATGCATACTTTTAAACCGTCAATTAAAATCATACATTGGTACATGCATTTATAGATTTCAAAATCTATTCTATTTGTATAATGTTTAATACAATAAGGGAAATACTTTAATTTGGTTTTTATATAAACTGCACAAAAGCCATACTGTGACAGTATTGTTTAAATCAAAACAAACAAAAAATTGATCTCTGATAAATATACATTCGTGTCGTCCATAAAAGATACAATTTTGATGCATGCAGTTGCTAGATTCCTTTGATAACACACAGACGAATGTGAGGTCATTGTAAACGAAAAATTAAGCAATTTAGTACGGAAACATAATACAAAATTAATGAACAGTGATTTTATTGCGAGCGCAGCGAGCGCTATAGGAGCGTATGCATTTTCTACATATGGGTCATTTAGAAAAGTCTTTGTTTAATGGGGGCAGCCATATTGTGGAACATATTAAGGCTAGAAAAAGTTTCGTTCGCCGGAAACGGAGGTAAGGGAAATAACTTGCTCCTCAAATTATAATTTTAGAATCAGAATCTTGATACCGGAAACGAGTATCATTGGACGCGCCAACAGCATATTATATAATACTAATCTTCATCTAATAATATGCTATGAAGTCTCAATACATGGTTCATAACCACGATTTATATAACGAATACCATCAACGTAAAACTATACCAGTGTAAACAGTAATCAATACATTGTTAGTATTATAATTGCGTTGGTTCACAGTGTTTATTTAATATTATTTAAAAAAGTGATTTCTCTTACAGATGGCAGCAAGTTTTCTTAGAATACCACAATATATAAACATTATCCTATTAAGTCAAAAAATATCAAAGGGATATTCGAAAAGGGGGGGGGGGAATCCTGACAAACTCCGGAGACCAACGAAGACAAGACCAAAACAATACATGCACTACAATTAAAAACTAAAAACATATGAACAACATGGACCCCCACCAAAAAACCGGGGGTAGACTCAGGTGCTCCGGAAGAGTAAGCAGTCTCTGCTTCTTGTAGGACGCCAGCCATGCTGTCAATGTCAAATTCAGTATGAGGAACTGTTAGTATCAATAGAACAAGTCATTTTCATTTGGGAAACGGTTTTTTCATACCTGTTAACCAAGTCATGATGACGTCCATAAAAGTTTTATTTCTAGTAGCATAAAAATATCTCCAGTCCTACCAATCATTGCTTTGTTTCTATCATGTTGTATGTTGTTTTTTTTGTCTTGGTAATTTTCTGATGACATGTTTGAGTGTTAGTGTGCTCGTATCTACACGTGTATGTTATTTGTATGCCTTGTCTCCTACATCGGGCATTTAGAGAGGATAAACATAGGCCTAGCCTGTTATCCAATCCTATTGGTTTGAATATCAATAAAATGTTTGAAATTGAATTTATTGTCATGCAGTCACTGGACTTTCGTCTTTCGACAGCCAGTCCCATACCCACCCATTTTACTTTTATGTTATTACTTCAGAATTCGGTCTTTATAGATGAATATTATATATTTGACTTTCTCCTATTCTTGACGTGTTTAATCGGTGGGATAAAAATACATAATATTTTTAATCAATTCCCGATTATTAAATTTCTACGTGGGAATATTACCTCCGTTTTTTTTTCTACAGTTACTGGAACGCTAAACTAGAGAGGTCCCGAAATGACGTCTATGTAAACAAACTACTTATCAACGACAGTTTCTTGAGGTTTTTTGTCGAAAATCATAGGAGAAACAGATTCTCCTTCAATTTACTCGTGAGTTGTGAGTTTCCCCACCCTCAATAGTTAAATTTTAGATTTTAACACGCTCACAGGTTAAAAATCTAAAATTTAACTATCTCGGGTGGAGAAATTCCATAACTATTCTAACCGCGAAGTGGTTAAAAATATTGGCAAGACTTCCTTTTGGCACCCCTTTCGCGTGTGTCTATGCTTATTCCGTCAACCAAGGGGTGCCAAAGGGAAGTCTTTCCAAAATATTGTGTAATTTTATCCCACCGATTATCTGTATGTCTCCATCAGGCCCAGTTATTCAACTGATTTAACCCAAGGTTAAATTTAACCGACGGCTAAATTGTACATGTTACATAGAATATCCCTACATTTAATCGGTGTTTAAATTTAACCCTCGGTTTTAAAAACGATTTGAACAACTACATTTGTAGGCCCATGTCTGTAAACATATAATAATATATCAGTAAAAACATATTTTAACATATGAATTCTGAAAAAGGGTAAATGTCGGCGAGATTATGAATTAACAACGGAGTTAAGATACATTCAAGCTTCGGATTTTCCGTCACTCGGAAATCATGCTATAATTCACCAATTTCTATGTAATAAACAAATAACAGTAAACTCTAATGAAATATGATTGCTAGAAATGGCCAAAAGGTGGGACGAGGTTGTTCATTTGGTAAAAGATATTAATTGAGTTGTGCATAATAATAATTTTAAATATCGCATATCTGCTGGTCAGATATTGTCTACATAATTAAACCTGAAGTTTTAAATAGCAATTCTGCTTGTACCTGTATATACCGTGGCGCAGTGCAATTGAAATCTGCAGTAGTTATGAGAATGGTGTAAATTTATGAGGATAAGAGAAAAAGAACAATTATCCTGTTGCACAAAACAGGTACGTGACAATAGTCCAAGGAATGGACAGATTTTTTATCGCTGTTCTTCGTTTTATAAAATCATGATTATGCTTTGAAAATAACAATCCAAAGATACCAAAATTAGATATGGTAAATTTATACTATGCTGCATACGGGGCATTTCAAGGAGTTACCTCTCATCAGCAGCATTAAAACCGAAACATTTGGAAGACCAAAAACCAAACTTGTTTTAAACAAGAAGTACTCATAACCCAAAAACCGAAAAAGGAAGCCAAATTTCAGCTAAGGAGATCTACCATGTGCAATACAAGGAATGAACCCTTAGTATTTCTATTATTTTTGAATTTTGCTAAATACTGGTAATTTCTATGGGTTGGCGAATACCCATGCAGAGGCAAACGCGCCTTACTTAAAGTTAAAATAGTCCTAGGTCATGTAGGTCAAACCTTAAGTACGGTAGGACACCTTTAGAGTTAATAAGAAAAGTAAAATCAGTTCCGTTGTATAAACGATAAGTCCGAGTATACACTGTGTTAATCGAATTCTCGGGGGGGGGGGGGGGGGGGGGGGGGGGGGGGGGGGGTTGGGCACTTCTATACTTAATTGATAGGGGGTGCCGCTGGGGCTCTGTAACCCCACCCTTTTCATATAATTAAAGTCTTTAAAATGTATACCTTTTCATATATTGCATAGGTAAAAATGTAACCTTTTCCCATATTAATAATGGTTGACTGTGCGGTGTATACCAAAGTGTCGAAGAGGAAAAAATGTGTGGATAAAAACAAACAGGAACAACCAGAGACATAATAGACGAAGAATTAACAAATAATACCAAAAAATAAAAAATAAAGAGTACATGCAGCAACCAAATTAAAAAACCAAGGGTGAATTCAGGGGATCTGTATCTGTATCTGTATTAGGAAATCCCTCCTTCAAAGGAGCACTTCGTAAAGAATAGGAGGTTTTCGGGAAGATTTTTGTCATGTGGGAACTGACAATCAATGGCGGTCAATCCGATCGTGGTGACGACATTAGCATTTTTTAAGGGACAAACTCACAGGCACTTGTCTCACAAAAAAAAATAAAGTGTACAAACCTACCTAAGGAGTGGTTAGAAGACAAACCGTAGATATTATGGCAAATTCCGCCGTTATCAGAGGAACCCCCTCGAGAGCTGTGAGGGAACAGTGGAATCCATGCACACTCCCTATCGGGATTATTGGAGATGTGTCACCGGGAAATCTGGAAGCCAAAGTACTCGGAGAGATATTAGAAGATTGATCTCCAGGTCAAAGTAGGGGACAACTTTGAACAACCGAGACCCCTAAAGTACCCATTCAAGTTTAAACTCCGTCCACGGAAGTCTGTGGGAGGGTGAAAATCACCCTTGTGACTGAAATTTCCAGCGCCAAAATCAGAATCGAAACCTTCTGCACTGTAGTCATCTGTTTTTTCTCTTGATAAAATTTTATTGTACATATATTTATCCCCTTCTGCATCAATTTAAAAAAAAACCAAGTTCCTATCAGGTTTACCTCACTCTCACTCACATGCAGCTCACTCATTCAACTTTTTTCAGAAACCTACACAAAAAACAAAATAAAATATAACGACTAAAAAAACCATCTGTCTTAACCACGTACACACAACTGTAGAACATACAATACTGGGAACAAAACTCCCCAAAAAATCAGCACTAAACAGTTTTTTTAACACATGTTCCGGAAAGGTCAGCAGTTTCTATTTTGTATGTGGCTTGCAGTCAAAAAAAATCAGTTTGCACAGTCATATATATCATAGATTACTACAACGGTTACAAGTTCGAACAAAAGAAACTCATGATTTTTTTTTCAGTTCTTCTTGTGCAAGTTATAGTCATAGAATTGACCAGTCCCACATGTGTAAAAACTGAGAATTCTTGTTCTTTAAAATTGACAAGGCTGTGTCCCCTATGAAAAAATCTAAGGAACAAATCTGAGCCAAAAATACAGGGCTTTTCGTATAACAAGTAATGTGTACTTTATTGACCTTATGATATATTTATGATAGTTTTCCCGACCTATTCACATATTTTCAAGCTTGAAAAGGTGACCTATTCCAGCGGCACGTCCTATCACCTTGTATATAGGAAGTGCCCCCCCCCCCCCCCCCCCCCCCCCCCCGAGATCGAATTATGAAAAACCGGATGCAACTCTCATATCAAGCAAAAGATATTGATAACGCATGTACAAAGATAAGTGAAGTTGAAGTAATTGGCATTTTAAATGACATTTGTTGTAAAGATCAGGCCCGCTGATATTGGTTGTAAAGATCAGCCCGCTGATATTGGTTGTTAAGATCAGGCCCGCTGATATTGGTTGTAAAGATCAGGCCCGCTGATATTGGTTGTAAAGATCAGGCCCGCTGATATTGATTGTAAAGATCAGGCCCGCTGACATTGGTTGTAAAGATCAGGCCCGCTGATATTTGTTGTAAAGATCAGGCCCAGTGATATTGGTTGTAAAGATCAGGTCCGCTGATATTGGTTGTAAAGATCAGGCCCGCTGATATTGGTTGTAGAGATCAGGCCCGCTGATATTGGTTGAAAAGATCAGGCCCGCTGATATTGGTTGTAAAGATCAGGTCCGCTGATATTGGTTGTAAAGATCAGGCCCGCTGATATTGGTTGTAGAGATCAGGCCCGCTGATATTGGTTGTAAAGATCAGGCCCGCTGATATTGGTTGTAAAGATCAGGCCCGCTGATATTGGTTATAGAGATCAGGCCCGCTGATATTGGTTGTAAAGATCAGGCCCGCTAAAATTTTGTGTTCATCATAAAGGAAAAGCTGTTTTTATGTAAGGCTGGAGTTACAAATGCGTCAGGATAGTAAAAAATGATTATACACATTCCAAGAACCATCATAACTTAAACTTAATTTGAAAATTTTTGCTAATCATCCACACCAATAATCCTGAATGCTGAGGAGCATGTTACTAAAAGTAAACAGGAAAACAATCTATCATCAATAAAACGTTATAAATGCTTTTTTCTGAAGGACGACAGATACCATGTTATGCTTCACTTTCTATTTTCAATTGGCTAGACCCTGGCAGTTGCATGGGGAAAAGACATTCCATGTAAATCCAATAGCAATGGCATAGCAAACCATTATTTATTTACTTTCTAACCTAACCATTGAAGTCGTGAAGTATTGAACGAATTGACCTATCCTTTTGAGGTCATGGATTATTTGACCTAAACTTTTGAGGTTATGAACTATTTGACCTAACCTTTGAGGTCATGCACTATTAGACATAACCTTTGAGGACATGAACTATTTGACCTAACCTTTGAGGTCATTAACTAGCGGATCTAACCTTAGAGGCCCAACAAATTAGCTACCCAAAATTGTTTGCAAGTTCACCTCCCAGGGATAAATGCGAGGTAATAGACAAAATTCAAAATAACTTTAAGCCTGCCAGAATCCAGCCATGCGGGTTTGCTGCGACAAATAATTTAACTGCCATTCTTCTTTTCTCTTCAGGACTAACTCATCACTACATATATGTTGTTCCAGTTCAAGCACCACTCTGAAATTATGTCCTGATTGAAACATATAATTTTTACTGAATAATTGATGTCGAATGATGTTATGTTAACTGTTCAAAACATTTATTGTTTATCAGGAATCAGTCCACCACTGGGAGATCTATTTATCTACATCTGGATGTTATGGTCTTTGTATTAAAATCCAACATCTCCAACACTAGTGGTCATCATTTCAATTATACATCATTCCAGGTGCAACCTGAAAGTATATATTCTTAACAGCAGTAAAAAGTTCAAAAGTATTTACAAATATACAAACATAAAACAAGTTTAAATGACAATATATGCAAACTGATAACTTTAACATAACGAATAAAGGGAGGGGTAGGTGGGAATTTTAATGTGCAATTCAAAAGACTGTTTTAACTGCTCGAATGCAACGTAGCGACTGACTGGCCGACCACCTAAAATTGCAAACCTAGCATTTATTTGCTGTCTCAGGATTTGCGGAGTTATGAGCAAGATACAAAATGTTTTGGAAAAACCGATTCTGCATGGCAATAAGCTGAATTGTTCCAATCCTATTACATTTATGCAGACTAGTGTTGAAAGGGGGACAACTCAAAATAAAACAAATGCAAATTTCACCAAGCACAATAAATCACTGAAATTAAAATTAAACTATTTTATTTCTTATTAAATAAAATGCATTATATGTGAAAATGTACTGGGTGTTTTAAAAACAACAAATATTTGAAGAATAGTAATTTATATACTTACCGACACAAAGTTTTAGGATATTGAGAGTTAATCTTTCCACAGGCACTGCACTAATCTTTGAAATGTTTAAAAAAAAAAAGTGTAAACTTTGTTTTCGTTTACATTTACTAGCTTCTTTTTCGTCTTTTTTAAAATGTAAGAATGTCATTCAAAATTTCGATAAAATTCACTTTGTTTCATTTTACGTTTGCTACACAAAGTCATGTGTATTAAACATGGTATTAGATTTGATAATGTGATAAGGGGACGACCATTTGATATTCTAGGGGGGGGGGGGGGGGGGGGCAGGAGGATTTGTCTTGGATGGGTTATTTATTTTTGTGGAAAATAAAGACAGATTATTTATTTTCTGCACCGTTGAAGCATGATTTTTCATTTTCAGTAAAACAAGGGAGTGATTATTTATTTTCACAATTATATTTATAATATTTGAAAATACACAATTTTTAAATTCAGGTTTTTATTCTTAAATAAATAACATAGTCAAGGTTGTATCTGTTCGGAATTTGGGCTGTTCCAGCTTGCAGTCTCAGTCCCTGTCCAGCACTGTGGTATTCTTTAAGACCATCATAAAGATACTATTTGTTATTGTGTTTGATGCAAGCACAAAAATGGCCACGATTGCCATAAATCTGTGCACCCAGTTAATAACTGCCAAATCAAGAAACTGAATTGTAGCTGCAAATAGAAATATGGAATGTTTATAATGCATGCTTGTACATTCATGTTGTATTGTGCATTTCTCTGTTTAAAGTAAAGGAGAAAGGAAAATCAGGGGCGTTTCCAGGATATTTGAAAGGGGAGGGGTATAATAAAAATTTTGGGACTTTTTTTTTGCTAAAAAACATAAAATAATTGTGAAATGCACTAATGTAACGGTTCCTGACTTGGAGCATGTATATTTTATAGTTAAAGTGTCAGGGTTTGATATTTTTATGCCGAATTCTCTCCATTAATTGTCTATGGTATATTAAAATGATTGGATGGATCTTAACAGCAGTAGACCAATAACGAGAAATTCCAAATTCTAGGGTATAAGGTGTTACTTAACATTTCAATAGTCTTTTAAAGAAATCAGATTATGTGTTGAATTAATGAATATGATAAATTGCCATATTCAATACAATATAAGCAATATTTTTTTTAAGGGGGGGGGGGGGGGGGCGAACGCCCATTACGCCCTCACCTGGACCCGCCCATGAATATATATTTCTGAAGTTTAAGTTAAATATACCAGTATGTTGCATATATATATATATATATATATATATACTTACATTTTATAAATTCAATGAGATGAAATACATTATGCACCATTTAATCGAAATTAATCATCATCCTCTGGAAGTGAATCTTCTGAATTCAAAACTGCATATATTGCATACGTACAAAAAAACAATATAGGTGAAAATGGGAAAAGGTATTAAAGTGAGGTAAATTTTCATGAGACAATATACCTCATGTGAAATGAAACCCATTTTCAGACATTTCAAAAACATTAATATTTATATATGGTGTAGTTTATATATTATTAAAATATTTGGGAAGTTTTTCCCGAAAAAAATATGAAAAAAGACGAATTTTGGTAGAATCTGGTGCCATCTCATGCTTTAAAACATGCATTTATAAAATGGTTTAAAAGACCTGCCGAGTTATTTATTTTCAATACATTGTAGTTGAGGTTATTTATTTTCAAACTACCACAGAACAAACCATTCATTTTTGTTATTATCAAGGCTGAGTTATTTATTTTCAAAATCCTCCTGGCCCCCACCAGAATATCAAATGGTCGTCCCCTAATGTTAAGGTATCCGGACCATAATAGATCGTGATCGAAAATTGTATCTCATTTTGACCGTGAATGGCTGAAACAAATAATTTAAAGCTGAAATTTTGTATGTATATTTTTATCAAGTTGAAACACACTTTGTTCTTATATGCAGAGTCTGTGAAAATAAGTTAGTTGTATTGGCATTTCCGAAGTTTGCCGATAATTACCGAGGTCATTTCAATTGCGTTGTATAGAACATCGGGAAACTTTTAAATAATCACGTGGTCATTTATGGTCCGGATACCTTAATATTGGTGTAAATTGTTTTTTGTGCTAGAAACACCATTATAGATCAAACAATTACACAAACCTATGTAATATGATAACCTCGAGTTCTAATAACATTGATTACATATAATCATTATAAAAACACATTTTATTCACATTAGTGAGGGTTGGTTTGGGATGGGAAGTGGTAGTATATGGTTTGACCTACGTGAAAGAAGTTATGAAATAATCTTCATCAGGCAGAAAAGGGAAAAAGTATGTCTTGTGATTGATTGTAAATATTCACAAGCAGAATTTCAAATGATATCTTTTTATCTAAAATACAGTGCGCTTAATTTTTTTTTTTTTTTTTTTGGGGGGGGGGGGTTGGAGGGGGGTTAGCATAGGGTTGGGGAGCTTTCTTGGAACCTGGGAATTTCCCTTTTGACATATGTGAATTTAAACGTTGCACACTATCCTTCCACATGAACTGAAATCTGTTTTCTGTGATCTATTTCACTAATTTTTCTGCACCACATGAGGGATAAAAAGATACACCTAACTGGAAGTTTGATAAGGAAAAGGGTTAAAAATTTAGTCAAAACCAAACTGATAGGATAAATTGTCAAATGGACCTATATTTAATTACTTTTTTTTATCGTGATGGGGAACATGGTGAAAAACATTACAATTTAACGACTTAGATCTCTTTAGGATTTGTCAATCTAAGATAGCATGTTGATTATAAATGCCTTAATCTTCGTGTTTATGGGAATAAATTATTAAAATTATTCGAGACATAAGGAAAAAATCAATATACTGAAGTCCCCCCCCTTTTATATTACAATGATATCCGAAATACTAATTTTATCAGAGAGTAGAAAGAATATGACTTAATATTATTATTATCATTATCAATTTTTTTCCAACATTACACACTTCTGGAATAACTTTTATCAGCTCGTGACCGAAACTTTGAAAATAATCAAATCGTCAAATCGTCAAATCGTCAAATCAAATGGGACTAAGGGACGAGATCAAAAGTTCAATGTAGGATAAAAACTTAATTCAAATAGTTTGGGGTGGGGGTGGGGGGTAAAAATCGCAGCAAGTTTTGTTATCCGACATCGATGTTCGCATTAAAAAATACGGATTCAAGTGATTTCCAAGTTAATATACAGAACAAACATACATTGTTGAGGAAAAACAGGACCCATGAGACAACAGACAACTACAAATGGATAACTTTTTGTAAATTTGCGTTTTGTATGATCTTATACACTGTACTAGAGGATTTTCTACAGTTTCTCTCTTATACAAAAAGTTAAGAATCGTCGAAAACTCACGACTGATTACCCACGGGAGATTAAGAAACGAACAGGTATATTTACGTAGGTTGGATGACCAACTGTGAGCTTCAGACGGTGACTGTTTCATAGAAAGCCATTTGGTTGTAACCTATCCTGTTCAACTAGGAATAATATAAACGTTGACATGAAATATAATTAAATGGTGAAATACGAAACAAAAACAAACAAACAAACAAAACAAAACAAAAACGAAACAAAAAAAAAAAACAGAAAAAATGGAAAAGAAATGTCTTTACCATGCGTTTTTTTTCTCGAAGGTAATTGAAATGAAAATATTTTGCATTAAAAATCTTGTCTAAAAAAAAAGGCTTAAAAATAACTTTTCCATAACTCCGTATGGAAGTAGCAAACATGTTACAGTGTAACACTGGGTTTACCGTAAAATTACATTTGGTACTCTCATGTTCTTGTGCAGTGCTGATACATATGCAGATATGATGTATCGATAAAACAGAATGTGGAAGTACATGTATCTGTTCCACACGCTTTTACAGGTACTTATATGGAACATAAGATTGAATTTAATTGACCTCGTAATCGGATAAATTGTTAAGATTTTCGAATTTCGAACGAAATAAAGGAAAATTCAAAGGCGGAAACACTAAATGACCCCATTCACCCATCTAAAACATCCCCTGGTTATTTCATTTTTTTGTTAAAAGATCTTGTGTAAATATCGTTTAAACAATGTAAATATCTATATATACATTGTACATTGTATGATGTTCCTGGATACAATGCTACGCACAATAATGTTAAAGATTTTGATATTAATTCTAGAATTCATATTAGTATTTTTGCTGAATGTGGAAAAGTAAGCTTTGTGTATCAAACTGGCATTTATAATTAAAAAGTTTTGTATTTCTTGCATTATGCATAGAGCTTACACATTTCCTCCGAGATCACTCACCTGCCACCCAGATTCTTCCTTATTAGAATGTTGACGGATAAAAATCTCTTTATAAAATTCCCCTCATAGTACAATATTTATTCATCGTTAAGCTGTTAAGCAGTATATCTATCTTATCATTCGTGCCCTGAAATTTATAAAGACGTCGAAATATTTTATACCTTCAAAACACATTTGTACTTGCTAACAAACCGTTGCAGCAGATTGTCCTCACTTGTAGAAAATCCACTTTTTTCAAACATGAAATTGCTGTTGTCAGTTTTCTGTACATTTGGTAAGTATATACGTATATAACAATAGTAAGTAACAAAAGTCTAACTTCAGAGAAATAAAGGTATTATCGGTATTTTTCCAAGTTTTTTAAATTCAGATCGCATAGTTTTTGTCATTAAAATTGTTTTGTAACGGAGGGACCTAGTAATGGTCTGCGTCCGTGCTTCAGTGAGTGCGTCCGTCCATCCGTCCGTCCGTCACAGTTATTTGTCAACGCAACTCCTCTGACATCGCTGAAGGACTATTAGTCACCATATGTACTTGATCCTATCGCACCGTCATTTTGATTTGATAAAATTTTACTAGTGTTATGGGACTTTAACGTTTTTGTGCATGTGACACTATAGGAACACTTTGTGGACGCACCTCCTCTGATACCGTTGGTCTGATTTCGTTCAAATTTTGTAGGATTATTAGTCACCACATGTACTTGATCCTGTAGTTTCGCAGTTTTGATTCGACAAATTTTACAGGCGTCGTGGGACTTTAATGTCTTTGTGCATGTCACACTACAGGAACGCTTTATGTATGCAAAATTTTATTTGTACTGTACTGCAATTTTTTCATTATGTGTTGACATTCATACTATTCTAAATGATTAACACATGTACTATATAGAGATAAGATATCCCAAGCAATCCGTCAGTTCGCTCACAGGCAGTGGTCAGTAATCATCAGAGGTTGATAAATATTAATAATTTAGTAGTCGCGCGGAGTTATCTGTTAATTGCCAAAATGTTATTGGAAAGGGATTTAAAGTTTAATCCAAAGATGATATTAAGTCTGATTATGAGATTTAATGCGGATGAACATTATGATCAATTAAATAGCTTCAAGGAAAATGAGGATTTAAGAACTATAGATGTAGATACTTTAAAACTTAGAATTGAGAAGAGTTTAGGGATCCAAATAGATGAGCTGAAGAAAATGATAAATAAGGATTTTGATAGATCAGACTATGTAAAGGTTGCCCATATTGGGATACAAATTGCAAATGAAGATGGATTAGAGGAGCAAGAGCCTCCAAGGAAAAAGAATAAAAAACAAAGTGAAAAACCAAATGTGCCTTGTTCGGTAAGCTTGTTTAGTATAGTTTTAAAAATTTTTTGTCACCATCGTCAGGTTCCAAATTTATGGCATTATAAAGGTTAAAACATGTATATGTTACATAGAGTAGTTGTCAGCGAGTCATTTTTTTTTTGCTATTTGGTATCAGGGAGAACCTGAACAGGTGTGTCTGTGAATCTATAGATTCAAAAATGCAGAGCGCCTTTTAAATTCAATAATTGAGTTATAATGCTTTTGGGTGAAATCCACAGTGGGCATGCTTACAGAACAGGAACTGTGGTGTTTAGGTACTTTTGTTCTTGTTGAACAAATGGTCAAAATTGCTAAAATTATTGGAAACTGACGTAAATTCTATAGACTTGATGGTAGTAGCATAGTGATAATGCATAATTGTTTGAAGTCATAGTGGAAAACTGGGGTTTTTAGGCACTTTTGTTCCAGCTCGAACAAATGGTCAAAAAAAAAAAAAAAAAAAAAAAAAAAAAAAAAAAAAAAAAAAAAAAAAAAAAAAGGGCTGACAACTGAGTAGTTATTCAAGTCTATGAAAAGTAAAGAATATGTCACAGTGGTAGTAACTGTGGTTTAGGCAATTTTGTTCTTATGAACAAATGGTTAAATTGTTTAATGTGGTGACAAATTACTGGTGTTTGTTTACAAGTCATGTGATATTGATGACAAGTCAAAAAAGTTGGGTAAGAGAATAGACACCTGGTGTATAAAGAAATTTATGAGAAATATGTCAATCTGGCTTTGATTTAAAAAAAAAAAAAAAAAAAAAAAAAAAAAAAAAAAAAGGGCTGACAACTGAGTAGTTATTCAAGTCTATGAAAAGTAAAGAATATGTCACAGTGGTAGTAACTGTGGTTTAGGCAATTTTGTTCTTATGAACAAATGGTTAAATTGTTTAATGTGGTGACAAATTACTGGTGTTTGTTTACAAGTCATGTGATATTGATGACAAGTCAAAAAAGTTGGGTAAGAGAATAGACACCTGGTGTATAAAGAAATTTATGAGAAATATGTCAATCTGGCTTTGATTTTAAATGAATCAGGCTATAACGGAAATCAATTAAGTGTTATTTAAAATGTTTAATCATATTAATTATTGCCGTAAAGTGTCTCATAGGGATGAATGTGTCGACATAATCTAATATGTACATAATCTAAACTTTTACAAATTATAATTTTTAGAGAAGTCGATTTATTAAATTTTAGCATATTGATCATTTCATTATTTTCTTCTTTAGAAAATTACAATAATTACATTTACGCCGTTGGTTAACTTTGCACGTGAATTTCATAATAATTTATAATATTTTCAGTCTACATGTGACAATTCGCTTGACCAGACTACGGATATTATAAATGATAGAATATCAGAATTGGAATCTCTTCTTCAAAGTACAAAATATTCAAAGCAAAAAGATAGTTTACGTTATAATCTTGTGAACTTTCTGCAAGACTTAGATCCAAAAAGAAAATTAGATGACGCTCTACCATCGGATATACGTAGGTTTTTAGTGGTGAAAGATACAAGCGGAAAAACGCAAATTCACATAAAACAATGCGAGAATAAAGGGAAGAAGGGAAAGTTTGAGTGCGGGTGCCCATGTAGACTCTCTGCTGGTTCGGTTGATAGCTTAATTGGCCAAATTCGTGCAATCTTTAGGGACCATGGCAGAGGGAGTGATTGGAACGATGTGTTAGGACTAGGAAATCCAGCAGCTGCCCCGTTAATAAAACGATATTTGTCTGCTATTAGATTAGAACAATCTTTGGCTGTGGCATCTCCTAAAAGGGCAGTCCCTTTATTTTCCAATAAACTTATATTATTGTCACGGTACATTTCTTATAAGTTATCGGATAATAGATTAACGCCTTTTCAGCAATACATTTTGATACGTGACATGACTTTCTTTAAAGTGATTGCATTTACGGGGGATCGCGCAGGGGATCTAGGATCAGTCTTGACGGATCAGATTAAATGGTTACCAAATAATGAAGGAATCATATTGTGCCTGGTAACTGGGAAAACCATAGATATTCGAGACCCCAGAGTAGCGTTTGTGTTTCCGTCGAATAATGTAGAAATCTGCCCATACCGTGAGATTGAAAAATATGTAATGTTCTGCAAAAAACATGAAATTATGTTAAAAGGTGGTTATTTCTTTCGTCCGTTGGCCCCTTCTCAAAATGAGGTTTTCGACGAACCATTTTCATCATCAGCAGCTAATGCGAGATTAAAGTTGTATTTAAAAGATCTTGATTTGTGGGATGGTGAAACTCCACATAGTACTAGAAGTGGGTGTGCTTTAACATTAACTTGGTTAGGAATCAGTAATGAATTAATTAAGTCGCATGTAGGCTGGAAATCGGACGTTATGTTAAATCATTACACTGCTCCTAACGCGTTATGTGACAAGATAACATCTGCAAAGGCATTATCCAATATGAGTGAAAACCTTCCCCCTAATGTGCTTGAAAATATAAATCAAATTCAAAATTTGAGGAAAATTGTTGACTGATTTTGGTAATATTTATCCCATTACAGAATCAAGATCTGTTGTTGGAGATAGAAAACCTGAAAAAAAGTTTGAATGTTGATGTGGTTGCCCAAGCCCTTCGAGAGGTCAAAGAATATGCAGCACGTTCCTCTGAAATTAACGTGGATACCCTTCAGCTTAAACTTATGCACTTGGACGAAGTAGCTAGAAGAGTAAATGATAGTAATAGGGAGTTGTACTCCATGGTATTACAGAGATTTTTGTGTCATAAAAATCATGATAGAATTGGTTTTCTGGTCACCTCGTTACTGTCGTCTCCCGCTGAAACAAAGATATATGAGAAAGAGCAAAAATTCCTAAAAGTTCATGGTAGTGACAAAGAAAAGGTCTCAGATGAAAGTCAACATAGTAATCAAACTACATCAAATCAGAAAAAAACAGAGAATGATCAGATGCAGCAGTTTGTTAACATGTTACAATTGGCACAATCCTTTATGCAACCTGCACGCTCGGTCCAAGCTGTCTCGCCATATCGTAATGTAAATGTTAGGAGGCCTACTGCTGCTAGGAAAATACCCCAGAACTATTCCGGTTGTTTTAAGTGTGGAGATGTTAGTCATTTTAGGGTAGATTGCCCAAGAAAGTAACAGTTTTATAAATTTTGTAGGCTGAAGATGAGCACTGTCCTTTTAAGCCACGTGTATGGGAATTTTGTGACACCTTCAAACCGTATGATGTTGTAAAACGGAGCAGTAGAACCGAGCATGTAAATATGAACAAAGAAATTATTAAAACTGGTGATTTAGTGTTTGATCCTGAAAGAGATGTTTTAGACTTTAATCTAGAAGAAGAAATGGTTTTCCCCGATCCATGTCATTTCATTGCGGGTAGTATTCATAATAATTCTGATTTGTGGTGTAAGATAATCGAGCAAAGCAATAATGAAGTGTTAAAGTGGGTTAATAATTATGTAGACATTCATGATTTTATGCAGCCATTTAAAGGCACGTTTTGGGGTGTACAATATGATGATGCTTATCCACCACCACGGCATTTCAGCAATGCAGAAAACTGTCAAGACCACGTTGATTTCATTAACGATGAAATAACTTCTCGTTTACAATCTGGAGCTATTACATTATTGGGAAAAGTTGGAGAAACACGACCGCCGCATATCGTATCACCGATTACTATAGAACCTACAAAACCTCGGTTGTGCATTAACCTGATGTATCTCAACTCATTCATGAAGGATACACCTTTTAATCTTGACACTTTAATGGATGTTCCAAAAACTGTGGGAAAGGGCTCATTTTTGACTAAGTTAGACGACAAATCTGGATATGACAATGTATTCGTTACTGAATCTTCAAGACATTTACTTGGGTTTGAGTGGGGAGGGTATTATTTCTGTTGTAATACTCTCCCATTTGGTTGGAAAAACTCAGCTTTTGTATACCATACGCTAAATTTACAGGGAATTTCATTTCTTAGACGAAAGTCTATTTCTTGTTTATTATATATTGATGACAGATTAATTGAAGAGTTTCATGGTAATCTCTCTGGTGACCTTGATAACCCTTTAATGAGATCACATATTGCCATAAGATATGCTGTTAAATTTTTTGTCAGTTTGGGGTATTTTTTGAACATAGACAAATCTAGCTTCATGCCAAAGCAGTCATTAACATTTTTAGGTATGATTATCGATACTATTTCTATGTCATTTTTTATTACAGAACAAAGAAAACAGAAATTTGCAATGTTAAGGGAAACAATTTTAAAATGTACTTCATGTCCAATTTCATTGATTCAAAGATTTACTGGCATGTCGAAGGTAGTTTATCAAATCCTATGTTTCTAGTTCTAGAGGAGATATTTCTCCTATCCCATATCTTACCTCTATAGGGACATGGGATATCATTTACAATAGAATACTGTGCCGCCATTTCAATAATACACATCTTGTGTTTGTTAGCCTCATGAAGAAGTGATTTCTTTAAATAATTCTGTCTGTGGTTAAGACATTGCATATTCATACATGTAGCTGTTTTAGTTTAATTATCAAAACTACTTAATATCATTATTTAAGGCCTTATTATAGATTTTATTTTATATTTTAAAATCATAAATGCCAGCTTTTCTTGTGTCGTGTAAGTTTTGGGCGTTACTTGTATCCATTAAATAAAAAAATATTTTTCAGTTGCTGTCTTACTGAAGTTTACCAATAAAATGATTTTCTGTCGAATAATTTACTTCAAAGTTATTTGTGACCAATATGATAGATATTGCATAAACCCAACAGGGGGATATCCTATGTCATGATACTCTGAAACGTGAAAATGATAGGTTTTAATAATTTAATTTCACATTGAGTAAATATAAATGCAGACAATTTATTTACATTTTGTGGTATCATGCTATACTTTTAGGTTAGGTTGCATGCTTGTAGGTTTTGGTGTCATGTGAAATCTGACGTATGTTCAAGATTTCTGTCTCATGTTGTACTCTGTAAGTAGTTGATCTGAACTTGTTTCGGACTATTGCGTGAACAAATGTGCCATTGTCATCTGCTTGAGCTCAGTAATGTCTTTGATGAGATTTTGAACATGTAACATCTCCTTTTGTTTATACAGATTTTTGTCAGCGCTGACGGTCTCTATGTTACGGATAATTGAACTACTTTCAAATTGACTGTAATCAACTGTGCATAAGATGACTCATTTAGGGACGAGATCAAAAGTTCAATGTAGGATAAAAAACTTAATTCAAATAGTTTGGGGGTGGGGGAGGGGGGGGGAAATCGCTGCAAGTTTTGTTATCCGACATCGATTTTTGGATATTCCCATATAGGTCAATCAATTTTTCCCAAACTAAGTTTAGAGGGGGGTGGGGGTCAGTGAAAAAACTATGTGAATTAAGTTTTTTATCCTACATTGAACTTTTGATCTCGTCCCTTATACATGTATACTCCATATCATATCCATGTTATTTGTTTATGTGTATATGGACCACGTGTCGCAAGGCAAGCAATAATAAATTCGTTGATACCAATTTCGATGCACCAAATGTGCACATTTCGTCGATTTACGTCAATTCAAGGCCTTAAGTGTTGAAATTAAAAAAATAGTCCAATGAATATATTGTCTATTGCCTTTAGGAATTATTTCATACAGCACGGCCAAACACCCGGTCGTCTGCAGCATGAAGACATATGACCAATGGAAACGGCAGCTTGGATACAGATACGACGAGAACAGCCAGTACGATTGTTCTAGGTCATCGTGTGGTGGGCAGTGTGTGGCTTTGGCTAAATGTGCTTGTGGTGCTCCTTATACAGGAGAATGGTCCGCTGGGCAAAAAGTGAAGTATTACTAGTATCTAGCATAAACAAGATGGAGCACCATATCTTTAAAAATGAAATTTGAAATAAAAAGCCAGGACCAGGATTTTGGCAAAATAATCCTGACCCAGGATCACTTTAGGTGTGAAAAAAATGCCTGTGCCTATAATGACTTGTTTTGGTTTAAATGAAAATAAAAATTTAGTCTGCTATAGCAGTCTTAAAAAAACATCCAGGACCAAAATTTTGGAGACAAAAATAGGCAGGATCAAACATTTCATCCTCACCCCCGCCCCGCCCCTCACATAAAAATCAATTAGCTGATTCGTAAATTAAAACAATCATTGAACGCTTTTTGACAGAAACTTGAATAATAATATTGTACTCACAATGTTTGGAAAAAGTGCCATCTTTATGAAGATTATGAAAATAAAGTACAATTGTTTAGAAGTTTATACGTCTATTTAAAGGTAGCAGACTTTTGTAAATACCGAAGAGGTCATATAGCACCGGGAACCGTTGTAGCTACAATAGAGAACGGGCGGTATCATAACAGATGGACAGACCATACTGCTATATTCTTAGGTTGTACCGGAAGTGGAAATATCAAGGTAAATAATCATCAGCTGCGGTGTAAAACCTCAAATGAATTTTAATAAATTGCCTCCACTCAAAATATGTTTGGTCTGAATTATGCAGTCTATAGTATAGTGTATTACAAACGGGTCTAAGACAACAATGAACAACATCTCTTAGAGAATTTCTGTACCTTTATTCTATATTTTTTACGAAATCTCGAGGCTCATTTTTATTTTCAACAAACAGTATTTTAAACACATTTAGAATATGCCTTAATCTTATTCCAAATTTTTATTTATTAATTTTTAGATTTTTTTATTGCTCCTTAAGATGCCTACTTCATATATTTTTTCTTATTCTAAAGGTGATGGAGCAGGCATGTACCTTCAGCATAAAAATGGGAGTATACACTCCGTCATACAAAAACTACAATCGATTCTATGTTGTGATGGTAAACAGTTTGGGACCGACGAATCATTGCCTCCATCGTCACACTGGTTGCAGTGGGAAATAAAAAAATTTAACGAACACTTGCGTATGATGTAGGAAAATGAATAAATGGATTTTTTTTGTCAAATCAAATGTCAAATCTATATAATAAATTCATTCAGATGTATTCAAACCGTTGTTCTCATATGTGTTATATAATGTTATACAATTTCGTGTTTACTGATACATCAGACATTTTTCATTACATCCCAGAAGCGAGATGTTGAAATTTAGTGACGGTGTCGGGAGAGATGGACAGGCGAACCCTCCCTTCAAAAATGACATTTGTTTTTTTAAGATCATGCACACTATGCAAAAGTTTACCTCGCTATACTCGGATCAAAAGTTAAAAGTAAAGTGAATATATTTGCAGAGTTTTTTTGTACAAAAACGGTTACATCCAGATGTGATATTAACACTATGCCAAAGTTTACCTCGCTATACTCGGATCAAAAGTTAAAAAGAAAGTGAATATATTTGCAGAGTTTTTTTTGTACAAAAACGGTTACATCCAGATGTGATAGTAACAAACAAAAAAAAAAAAAAAAAAAAAAAAAAAAAAAAAAAATAAATAAATAAATAAAAACGTAAAAGGGGGGGCGTCACCATTCTTATTTTTAATTTCTTGTCGTTGAAAATAGAAAATTTGGCGTGAGCATTGACGTGTACAAAATGCAAAATCCATTGCCAATGCACATCGGAAAAGTCATGTTCGGTTTAAATCTAACGCAAATGTTATACGGAACAGGATCAATTTGAGCGGTTAAAAGGTTTACATGTGTATGTATAGAAGTGTATTCTGGCGAACGTTGATATACATTTTCATGACTCAGTCTCATATTGTTCTTTTTTCAAAAACCTACACACTGGAAAAATCGCATTTTGAAGGACAGAAAAGATATGACATATTTAAACATGAATCAAATTGTCAATACTGTATTCTATTAATAATGTAACTTATACGTAATAACAATACATTTCTTATCAAAATTTGATAGAGTTAGCTACAAATATGACCAAAAACAATACACGAATCAGTTTATTTATCCAATCAGCCAATCACTTTAAGTGTTATTTATTAGACTGTTAGATATGACCAATCATCTCAAGTGTTAAGTCAGGTCGTCGTATCTCTGGATTAGGTGCCATGACGTAAACAAGCGTAGGTGTTCAAGATAAATTTATGCAAATTTTAAGTATCGTGATTTTTAAATGATAAAAAAGACGTCTTAAAGGATTAAACCTGTTGTGGAACAAATAAACAAAATAGGAAATATTTATTACAAACGTAAAATAACCCCATTCTCCTATACAAAAAGGGTTAAATAAAGCGTGGGAAGAAAGGTTTCAGAGAACATTTTTCATACTCTGTGAGTACAATGCTGTATACTGAATGCTTTCCCTACTGATTACTTTACCCCTTTTGGTCATTTTGGAATTTTTGAATTTGCTCTTCAACCTTTGGATTGTTGTTTTGTTTTTCAACATTTTAGGGCTTGACTTGAGCACTACTGATGAGTCGTATATCGACGAAATGTGCACATCTTATGCATCAAAATTGGTATCAAAGAAGTTTATTAAGAAGGATTGCCGCATGAAATACTGCAGACTCAAAATTTGCAGAAATTTTAATTAATTTCTCCGGAATGTCCGGTGTAAAAAAATGTGTGTATTAGTTAACAATTATACGGCAAAAAGTAAATCAACAAATGTTTTGTCTGTGTGGACACAACCTATATTTTTGCTTTATCATACAAATGTACAACATAAATCCATAACTAATGATACATGTACATACGAATAGCCTTCTATACAGGTACAAATGTACAATAAAAAGACATGTACTTTCAAAGTCGTTCTATGTTAATAAAGTCATTTACTACGTGTAAACATGTTTTCTTTTCTACTGAAATGTTTCATCATATTAGGGTTCACGTATACTCCGTGTAGGAAAAGAACTTATATAAATATTTAAGATAAAACCATTTACATGTTATCATAAACTTATTTTTGTAATGTTACAATTTAAATTAATTTTTCTTCTAAACCAACCCAATGTTTTCAGAAACATTTTCCCTTTTTATAATTATGTTTAAAGATATTTATTTAAAATTTATATTTGTTAAATAAAGTTGATTTAAAATTAAAGTAAGGATTTTGACTGTTGGAATCAGGTAAACGCAGCCTAAAAATACTTTCACTTAAATTTACCAAATTTCTATAGAATTGATGTGAATACGTGTATCCAGAGACAAAGTTCAGAATAGAATCATGAAAGACAAAAGATGGCTATATCAATGCTAGTAATTCTTTTAAAAAGACGAGAAAAATCGTTAACTATAATTTATCTTTTAGTATGACACCGTCACGATGCTACGCCTATTTTATTTTTTTGTCGCTTCTTTGCATATTTTAATTTGCTCCTTAGGTATACTTAATTGTCTCTTAATCATGTATATCAATTAATTGGAAATTTTTGACAACTTTAATGAAGTTTTAAGAAAAGACAAGAGTGGACACACAAAAATGTCTCGCCTGTTGTGTATTTCTAATGAAAGTAAATGCTATCAGACATATTGCATACAGTATTCGAAAAACAGGCCAAAACACAAAAACTTAACTCTAACACCTGAACCATAAAATGAGGTCAAGGTCAGATGACACCTGCCAGTTGGACATGTACACCTTACAATCCTTCCATACAAGAAATATAGTAGACCTATTGCATACAGTATTCGAAAAACAGGCCAAAACACAAAAACTTAACTATAACCACTGAACCATGAAAATGAGGTCAAGGTCAGATGAAACCTGCCAGTTGGTCATGTACACCTTACAATCCTTCCATACACCAAATATACTAGACCTATTGCTTATAGTATCTGAGATATGGTCTTGACCTCCAAAACTTAACCTTGTTCACTGATCCTTGAAATTGGGTCGAGGTCAATTGAAAACTGTCTGCCGGGGATGAGGACCATGTAAGGTACGCACATACCAAATATAGTTATCCTATTACTCATAATAAGAGAGAAAATAACATTACAAAAAATCTTAACTTTTTTCAAGTAGTCACTGAACCATGAAAATGAGGTCAAGGACAATATACATATGACAGACGGAAACTTCGTTACATAAGGCATCTATATACAAAGTATAAAGCATCCAAGTCATCCAGGTCTTCCACCAAGTTAGTTAACGCCGCCGCCGCCGCCGGATCACTATCCCTATGTCGAGCTTTCTGCGACTAAGTCGCAGGCTCGACAAAAACCATAGGGATAGAATTAAAGTTATCTCAATGTTGTAATTTTTGAAGAGAAATTGACACGGATTCTACAAATTTATACATCTGTCGGCCAAAATTTGATATACAATATTTTGGGAAGTATTAAAGTGAAATATTATTTTAAAGATAAGAAGATACATTTCTTCACAGTTATACACAGCGATGTATGCCAAATCTAATACATAAAAAATATCTTCGAATAGCCAATTCAGGTACTTTCTAACACGGGGTTTTTGTTGACATAAAAAAAAACAAGATAATAGATCACACAAATATGTGAGAGTGACATCACTCATATTATGACGATGTCATTTTTACCGTTGAGGTTAATGGATCGTTTGATTAGAGTTCATTAAGACCAAATTGTGGTTTCACTTATACATGACGAACTATTTATTTAATTTGTTTTCATTCGGTCTGTTACATTGTAAAATATCAATAGTTTTTTGTTTGATGTTTTTCCTATAAATTATCTAAGGCGAAGGGATTTTTCGTTACTAGAATTTCTTAAAATCTCATGAAAGGACTCACGATTTTATCAAGATAATGTTGAAAAATTTGAGGGCATAAGAAAATAATTGTCAAGCCACTCTTCGTCAGATTATTTATCCATACTGTTTGCAAGGTTACTTTTAAAATTTCCTCGTGGTCTTACTCGCACAGTCGTCCACTTATCTCATTGTGGGAACTTGTCTGGGGCGAATGAGTTTTAAAATGACCCCTTGACCGTGCGTCCTACTTAAGCTGAACCTTGTTTGTTGGAAGAATCTCCAAAAAAATGTCCTTAGATATACACAAAAAACTGGTACCTTATATCAGTATTAAAATATTGCATTTTAATATAAACAAGAGGCTCACCAGAGCCTGTATCGCTCATCTGGAGTCTGGTTTTCATTGGACAATTAATCAACTATTTGACCAAGTTTGTTGCAATTGGTTCAATTGTTCAGGGAAAATTTGTTGAAGATTTATTTTTCATAAGGTTTAATGTTAAAATTTGTTCCCTGATGGTGGTAGTCCTGGCAGGAAGTTGATAAAATTGACCAGGAATAAGGGTGAACCTTAAATAAATGTAACAGAATCCGACCTCAAAATACACAAACCAATAACTCCTAACTAGAATTTGGGATTCCCTTCAAAATTTCAGGGTAGGTAGATCTCAACATGGCAAACATTTTTCAATTTACATTTCACTTCTATTTCAAATAGTTTTGGAGATAAATGAAAAAATGTTAAAATTTTGAAAATTTGACAAAAAAAGGGCAGCAACTCCTAAATGGGTTTTAGGATTTCCTTTAAAATTTCAGGTTATGTAGATCTCAACATGGCAAACATTTTTCAAATTTACATTTCACTTCTATCTCAAATAGTGTTGGAGATAAATGACGAAAAATGTTAAATTTTGAAAATTTGACGAAAAAAGGGCAATAACTCCTAAATGGGTTTTGGGATTTCCTTCAAATTTCAGATTATGTAGATCTTGTCATGCTGATCAATTTTACCCCATGTCAGATTTTTGATATCTGTAACGGTTTTTAAGTTATAAGCCAAAAACAACACATCCACCCCTATATTCTATTTTTTAGCTACGACAGCCATGTTTTATGTCAGATCAAAATAAATTGAGGATCGTTTGTAGAGGACATATCATAGATCATTCCTATTAAGTTTCAAACTAATCAGCCCAGCGGTTTCAGAGGAGAAGATTTTTGAATGAAAAGTTTACGACGGACGGACGGACGACGGACGAAAAGTGATGGCAAAAGCTCACCCTGGCATAGGTGAATTGCACTCCTGCAACACAGCTTCCATTTTCTTCGGTGTATACAAAATATATGTCTATGAATTTTATCCGTTCTCGTTAACATTCGTAAAATTGCCGAAGTTTTTCCGGCTTTTTCCGTCAAGTATCATCATCATCGAAAAATCGTATAATGAAGAATGCACCGAATATAATGATTTATCTACCGCATATAATGATTTTGTGACTGCATATAACAATGGAAAAAGAATGCACTCCACACAATGATGTATGCACTGAATATAACGATTTATCTACTGAGTATAATGTCATAAGCATTGAATGGAATGATTAATGTACTGAATATAATGAAACAAGTACCGAATATAATGTTTTAACTACCACATATAATGCATTAACTACCACATATAATGTTTTAAGTACCACATATAATGAAGTTCGTACCGAATATAATGCAATCAGTACCGAATATAATGCAATCAGTACCGAATATAATGTTAAACTGACCATACATAATGGTAAAAGCACCACACACTATGATGCAAGCACTGAATACAATGATCAATGTACCGAATATAATGAAATAAGCACCGGATATGATTTAAAAAGTACCGAATATAATGCTTTAACTACCACAAAGAATGCCTTTACTACCACATATAATGCATTTACTACCACATATAATGGTTTAAGCACCACATACAATGAAGTTTGCACCGAATATAATGCAATTAGTACCGAATATAATGTTCAAATGACCACACATAATGGTAAAAGCACCACACACAGTGGCATAAGCACCACACACAATGATGTATGGACCGAATATATTAAAAAAAGCACCGAATATAAAGATCGAATACAACATAAGGCAGTTGTGGCTTTCCATATAGCTTGATATAATTCTACTGGTTCAATACCAAGTATTTTACGTTTCACGCAGATGCACCTGGGGATATTTCTCTTTCTTAATTGACCTATAAACACCGAAAAAACTGAATGTCCGAATAAACCCTCTTTAAAGAAAAACATAAGCTTTAGACTTTAACTAAAATTGAAAATTACACTTTGATAATACAAAATATCTGCACTAAAACAACTTTATAAGTTTGTACGTATACGTGCAGAAGGCGAACATTGCTCACTGTCTCAAAGTAAATGATATTGTTTATCGAGAAAAATATTAACTGAGTCACCACATATGACATGAGTATCGGGTGGTCGTAAAATTTGTTCCCTACTGTGCAAACTATTATATATGCCATGTATATGTAACAACATTTTCAATGTAGAATTTGCATTTACATACAAGTAACTGTAGTCCACACCTTTACAAAATTCATTATATAATATTATAGATTGCGAAATTAAAAACTGTCAGTTGGTGGGTTTCGATCAAATGCAGATTGTGGTTCTGTAATCTGCGTTAAATTATTTTGACCTTAAAACCATTTAGAATATGTATAGTATTTTCGGTCATTAAGTTAAAACCCTGGATATGCACTTCTCAACTTGTTGGATTTTTTATTTTGCAAGATGAAATTCCAGAAAATTCAAGAAAATATTACCTCATCCTCTGAATGTTTATTAAATGATATCATATAGAATAAAGTCAAAATTTGTTTAACAGTACCTTTCAAAACAAGTTTAAAGAATTTTACAAGTACAACGCATTCTATAAATCATATTTTCGATCAAAAGATGTCAATCTGTCAAAGATATACACATATGATGGGAGTTCAATTCATATCTAATATTAAATAAAATAATAACGTATTGAAACAATGATTGTATAACTGGAGAAAAATTCCCCCGAATTATACCAGATAAACCACCAAGTTTGTTCGTGACTCTTCGTACGAAGTTAGGTAATGTTTTGACAAACCGGATAATATGTATTTTTATCATTGTGGCTGCCCCATTTTTTTTTTTTTACTAATAATTTAAAAATATAGGTCGAAAAATTCCAAAAATGTACATGCCTTAGTTTAAACAAACGCCATAAAACTGTATTTTAATTTATTTGATTGACACACTTTTTCAACTTTAGAAATGAAGCTAAATTGATATCTAAGCATAAGTTAATGATATAATAAAATAAAAAATATGAAATATATTTCTCGGAAAAAAGTGGTGGTTAGAATAGGATTTCCCTCCGTGGCTTACAACACATATAAGTAATTTACTATTTCTTAGTACTTACACATACTTACGATGACAAAATGCTTGATTTATACAACAAAATAAAACAAATGAGTAGGAAGGTACACATTTGAGAAATATGATTTGTTTTCCACTAACTAATTAATTTTAAATTACATTTACAGTTAAACTTAAAAAACAAACCATTCAAACTATGTTAACATTCTCAGGTTTTGATGAGAGGCAGCGGATCACAAAATTAACGTATTGAAGTGAGAGTATACTCCAGCATTTATTTTTCTGATTTAATATACATTAATTATAACCCTAATTCAACAGAAAAGCCTAAAAAGTCGCCAAGAAATTGACAGCAATAAAACCAAGAGCAGACCAAACTCGAGTAGCAAAGCGGAGTTAGGTCAACTTTTTCTGAAGGCTTTTAAAGTGAATCCGATTTTTAACAGAATTCACAATTCGTTAAATGAAAATACTTAACACGTGCATGTTTTAAACAAATCATTTTATAACCAACATATACAGGAATAAAAATTAATCATCGGTCTATATACTGGCTTGGGTTCAATTTAAGAAGAATGATAAAAATGTAAAATATACAAGGGAAAAAGAATCTGATTTTAATGGGGGGAGGGGAGATGAGGCTACAATGACTGAAATACTTGTTGATCGGTGCTGCAAAAAAATTTAAAATCCAAAATCATTTCTCTCCCCCACCCATCCTCTCATAAAAATTAAATAGTATTATTTAGGTCAAAATTTATTGGGAAGAACAAAAACTATAAGACGTAGCCACGCTTTATTAACTGTGACCATATTTTATATATAACTCGTGGCCACGATTTACTAGCTCGATGCCACGATTTATTATCTCGATAATAAATAAGTCGTGGTCACGAGTTATAAATTTTTTCACCATGAATGTTGACCCAGTATGCCCCTTAAGTTTCGTATTAGGCAATAAATTAAAGTAGTAGGACTTTGACAATTTTGTTAATAATTGAAAAAATCGAAGATTAAATAAAATTTAATTTTTGAATAATATAATTAATTTACATTTTATTCCTTTTATTGACATTTGGAAAAATAACATAATGTGACATTTTATTTCATCTTCGAAAAGCTGTGAAAAAAAGTTCTTGTGTTAAAATGGTGTCATCCTGGTTTGCCCACTTTTAATTACAAGTATAAATAAACATAGGGGGTCATGTTGTTTTAACAATTTAAGTTTGTTTCTGAAATGTACTTATATTTCTACACGTATTTTACCTGTCAAATCTTGTAAAGAATTCTATAATTTACTATTGAATTAAGTGAAATATAGAATAGAGAATGGAAACGTGGAATGTACATTTTAACAATAAATCTTTTACAATTTCTGTAGAAATATGCTTAATTTTACTAACAAAATTTACAAAACTTATACAACTTTTACGAAATACCTCACAAATTTGAAAATATATGTATGATTTTGATAAAACATGATTAACAAAATATGCATTTATTTTAATTGGTAAAATTATGACAGATAATTAAGTTAAATGCACGATACTTGTAGAATAAAACGAAATTAAGGATGTCATTTAGAAATTATTTTAATTTTTGCATTTTCTTTATTGTTTAACTGTGTATTTATACTTTTACCCCAAATTTATTTCATTTTAAAATCAAATGAATTAACAATCTTCTATATAAACAGAAACATATATATGTATATGACACACCTATATTTGGAACAGACTATACAATTTTATGGTCAGTAAACCCTTTGTCTTTTTTGTTTATTTAACTGATTGATAATTGGTGTAATTGAATTTGGGATTATAGATTTCACAGGATAATTAGTGTCTATTTATTAAACCTAGATGCCATACTCGAGTGAATAAGGTCATGGTAACACGTGTTGTTAGAGGTGATCGACCCAGCGGATCCTGATAATTACATGGCAATTTCTCTGTTATCACCTTTAGGTAAGATCTTTACATCTATCTTAAAAACAATATAGACCGTAGAAATTTTCTGATGAGGTTAATTTGATTTCAGGTTCTCAGGCTGGGTTTCGAGTCATTTATTGTACACAGGATAACATGTTTATATTACAATGTTTAATTGATTTATACAACTTTTACGTATCTAGTAACAAGAAGCTCTTTTGTACGTTTATAGATTTAAAAAAAGTTTCGACACTGTTTGGCGGGCAGGTCTGAAGCGGAAATTTATACAAAATAACATTCAGGGGAAAATGTTTCGGACAATATTTTTCTATGTACGAAAGTGTTAAATTCTGTGTATCTGATGGTAAGAATTTTTCTGACTTTTTTAATTGTGAAATAGGTGTGCGCCAAGGTGAAAACCTTCATCCATTTCTCTTCGCAAACTACCTCAATGATTTGAAACAATTTTTGTTAGATAACAATATCACGGGTCTAAATATATGTATGTTTATTGACTTAAATGTAGATAATTAGGTGTATACCTTAAACTGTTTTTTGTTGTTGTATGCTGATGACACTGTAATATTTGCAAAGAGTAAACACGAACTAGAACAAACATTGATAGTAACTGGACAATATTGTAAACATTGGAAGTTATAAAAGTGAATATATCAAAAACTAAAATTTTAAAAGAAGTTTTACACGTAAATTTGCTTTATCTGCCCATGTCATCTGGTTTTTGGAAAAGGGTCATTTTTTTCAAAACGTAAATACAAATGAGAAACGATTTTAAGTTATTTAATGCAAAAATTAATGTAATAAAATGTCACAAAATACCGAAATAAATTTGATACACTTTATGGCCATTTCGTTGACTGACAACTCATCAGCAGTGCTCGAGATCAAAATATTGGAAAACCCGTTAAAGATATGGTGGATATGCATGTAATTATGAATTAATAAGCACAACCATCAAAAATCAAAACAATTAAAACAAACAGGTAACTGATTAATATAATTACTCGGGTTTGTTATTTAATTTTTGAAAGCCAGAAAAAAAACTGATAAAGCTTTGTTGTCAATTTATACAAAGATTAGAAACATAAGCCTGCCTATAGATTTACAGCTGAAACTGTTTGATTCACTTGTTTTTCCTATCTTAACATATATATTGTGGTGAAGTTTGGGGATTTTAGAACAAAGATATTATTGAAAAATTACAGTTACAATTTTGCAAAAAACATCTAGGTGTCCGATCTAGTACACCAAATTTTATGATCTATGGAGAACCTGGGATGTTTCCCCTAGAATTACAAATTAAGATCAAAATGTTATGTTTTTGAATTAGATCAGCAACAATGACAACTCTCTAGTATTATTTATAATTTTTATACCTATAAATTATTAAATGGGCTGACTATATAAGGCAAATTTTTTAGGAAACAGGGTATAGTAATATCTGACGTGAACATGTACCTGTTACAAAGTTTTTAATAATTGTTATGAAAAAAGGTTACAAGACCAATTTATTCAAAAATGGTCTTCTGACATGTTTAATTCTTCTCGAGGAGATTATTACTCAAAATTCAAAACCGAATTCAAGTTAGAAAGTTATCTTCTAAACTTGAGTCCTGTTGATAGAGGCTGTATTTGTAAACTTCGAACATTTAACATGCAATTCCCGATTGGGACGTGAAGATGAATGAGTATCCCCAGAAATGAGTGTTTTTGTATCCTCTGTCATCAATGTTTAGGTACATAATACCATTACATATTTTGTTGTAATTAGACATTAACGAAAGAAATTTTTGCAAAAATATTTTATTGATAATCCAAATGAAATGAAATTGAATAAAATCTTGTTTATCGGAAACACTCAACTAAGAAGATTTCTACATTACTGTAATCCAAATTATTTAATTTTTGTGTTAGTTGATGTCTGTTGCGTTTTGTTGTATTAAGTGATCGAGTAGACCTTTTTGTAACTTGTAACTTGTAATACTTGAGTTAATTTATAAGATAGATATATCTACTCATTCTGTCAACTTTAAGTAGTTAAGTATTTATTGTACCTTTGTAGTTGTTTATGTTAACACTTTGTAATATTACTCGTCTGAGTTTTAAATAAAAGTTCCGAAGTTCTAGAGCGTGATGATTTTGACAAGCCAATGAAAATCGGCGTTGTTAAACCACTGCTGTGACGTCAGCCTATTCATTTACCGTGGTTTCTTTTTTCTAGAATCAGCGTTTCTTTAATCCGTCACTGAAATGAATTTAATCAAATTATATTCAATTGTTCCATTTGTGATTAAGTTTGAATTGGCTAATTTACTGATTTCTGTTCACAGCTGGTATTAGTTTAAAAACTTACCTTTGACTTTTGCAAATTTTAATTTGCCGTGACTGGGGTTCGAACTCCCTCCTTCATTCATTCATTCATTACTTTATTTCCTCTACTCAAGAGATACAATGAAAATTACAAGTCAACAAACTAAATGTACATTACAAAGAAAGAAAAAAAGAAAAAAAAGATATAATATATACATATATATATACGACATTTGTATAGTGTAAATTGGTAGCCGCAAGGTTAGGGTGAGTTGAGAGTAACACTTGTAGACATAGTTCGAATCTCTGTTTCGGCTTTCTTTTTTCTAAATCTGTGTGTTATCATTGATATAATTTAGAAAGAAGAAAAGATCGTTAATTTTTTATTTGATTATAATCGACAATTTCATAAAATTCAATAGAAAATTAGAACATTGTTATTTTGATTTTTATGGCAATTTCATCTGTTTCACTGTATATTTTGACATATTTTTAAAATATAAAAATGTATATCGGGTGACTTTCAACTATTTTCTCTTTCAGTAACATTATGTTTTACTGGAAAATTATTTCGACTATGCTTTATTTTGTCAATAATGGACAAATTTCTGAATCATATGCCTTATATTGCAAGTTCATACAGTTTTGCATTAATTTTCATTTACCATGAAAATCATCAACGTGACTGTATATATCTAATTGAATAGTAGTATAGAGAATTAAGTTAATTTAAGCTCACAGATAATAGGGTCTAATTAAGAAAGGAACTGTATTTGGGATTAGAATATAGCAAAGTGCTCTCGACCAATGAAATTGTAGGATTTGATGGTTCTTAATTGTGAAGAATCAATGTAAAACATGTTCTTAGTAAGGGATTATCCTATTGTTTTCTTACCATTCAAAACAATGAATTCCTATAAATGAGTTCCAACTGCCCCGAAGCACATTTATCACCTCACAGAATTTTTAAAAATTTAAATTTGATTTGAAAAAAAAGTAATAATGAAACTGTTCTAGTTTTTAAGATCGGTAATGTTGAACGTTAAACACGACATAAGACCAATACAAAAAAGAAAAATCTCATTAATTAAATTTACCTACATCTTTATCTAAAGGCATTAATACTTCTAAACTCAGATAACTTGACCCGCGGCTGGTAAGAATAGACATTTCAAGTATTCCGATGTAATTAAAACAGGAGGTAAAATTAATATTGGAATTTAATATATAAAATTTAAATTTTAGCTAATTACTTTATATATGAAGTAGTATTTTAATTATGTATACAGAAGGCATTCCCTGTGGAATAAAATATAGGTTTAACTCATATTTAGAAATTTATTGATTTCAACTGTAAATAAACAAAAAGATAATTCCTTATTTAAATGTTACATGTTTTACATTCGTACTAACAATAAGGAAACACCATTGCATCGTACTGTTGTGTCTTTAAATGTTTAAAATGCAATGAATTAAAATTTCCCAAATTATTAGAAATACCTTACATCACTACGACTAATTCATCAATGAAATGTCTAAAAGGAAATCATGATTAACTATAAACCTTGCACTGACATTGAAAACAATTATACTTAATTAAAACGAATCAAGCGGTCATTTGAGCCTTGAGCACTTTACAATATTCCAAGTTTGTAAGAGAATGATAATCCCTTTCTTCATGATAAGTACTCGCTAACGCTCGTACTTAATCATGAAGAAAGGGATTATTATTCTCTTACATATACAAAGTCGTCACAACAATAGTTTAAGTAAGAGATACCATTGATAAGTGTGAATTCGTTGAAAACAAACCACTCGCCACCGGCTCGTTGATTGTTTTCTACGAATCCACACTTATCCATTGTATCTCCAGTACGTAAATAACCCTCTTGAAAAAATGTTTTGATGGGTGAAAATTAGGAGAAGGTTTGGAAATCAGTAATTACGCAACAAAATATTCATAACGAAATTGTGGTTTTAATTTGGCACTTTAATTGCTTATTTCGAAGTTCGTTTTAAATATAACTTTCTTTCTGTTTTACATCAGGGGCTAAAAGTCATCAGACAGGACAGAAAAGTGGTTTATCTCCTATATTATACAACTTGTACAAAGTCTCTGTCGACGAGGAATATTAGAATAACGTCCTGTTCAATTAAAAATGGTCACTGACTCTTAATGTGATAAATATTGTCGGTTTTTAATTTTTTTCTCTCCATATTTTAGATGGTTTTCAAGTTTAAAAACAGTTTTCTATTGGCTGCATAAGAACAATTTGGAACTAACTGTAAACTTTGATTTTTTTTGTAATCATTTTATCTTTCTATAAATCTTGTACTACAGTACGTATTCCTCCTTTAAACACTTGTTTAAATTTATCGGAAAGTTTATATGTAGATAAAATTTCTCTTGTCATCTTGTCGACTCATTGGTTCGGTCAATATTAACCTTCGATGGCGAAATATATATATTATTATAACTACGGTGTTTTTAGCGTGCAAATAAAATAACCCCAGTTTTTCTGTGCCAGCGGGAATTAACTGTTATTTTGTTCTCGTCGATTCACGCGATAATCAATTAATGAGAGCAAAATAACTCTCTCGCGAGAATCGATGAGAGCGTAATAACAGATACTTGTCCAGGAGTTCAGTTCAGTATAATAATAACGTTAATATGTCCTTCAGAAGGCGGTAGTATCCATAATTATTAAATCTTGAAAGGGTTAATATAAAATAACCCTTCCTCGATTTAATAATTATGTATATTACCTTCTTCTGAGGCCATAGTTGTATTTTACAATTCTGCAGTTATCGACCTCCTTTAAAGGCTATAATTGTATAATGTAGCAGACTGCATGAATTTTAATTTCACAGATGACTCTTTGGCAGATAGGGTTCATACGCAATTTTGTAAATTTACATTGGGTAAAAAAAATATGTGCAAGCAATATGACTACAAGATTCGTACTAGATATATTTCTAGTAGATAACTTCATTCAAGTTTAATCTTTATTATATAAAGACAGGCTAAATAGGCTAAATATAGATTCTATTTCAGTTTCGAGTGAATTACAAGATTTCTACACTCGAGAGAGTTAAAATTAAGGTCTTAACATGTGAGCCTTGGCGAATTTTAATTCACGAGAAATTGAAGTAGAATTTGTTTCTCCCAATACGCTTGTACCAAAGAATCTAGGTCATCCCTAATTGTACTCCGACATTTGTTTTTGTTCTCGTTTACGCTCGACCGGATATCGCTTGACGATTTGTTTAGTGCGAGGTAGCGACCTTTAGGACGGCCAATAAAATTCCATTTCCGCACGAGACATTTTAATTGCTCTAGAGCATTAAATTATTTTTATTCAATGGACTGAACGGTATGAAAATACGCACACCCATGGAAGAAATATTAATCCAATTTTAAAAGAGAGCTACCAGGTGTCGACACAAATAGATTCCAAAGGTGTTTATTCATGGTTTTCCTATATAAAGCATATAAAAAAAACAAGGAAGATAAATGGAAATGGTGAGCTGTCAAAAGGGGACATAAAACGACTTAAATGTAGAAAATACACAAGTCGAACAAAACCAAATATAAAATCGTAAAAAAGCAATCAAACTAAAAAGTTAAAAAGTTGATAAGGATTAACTTTTTAGTTTGATTGTTGTTTTTTTTAACGATTCTATATTTGGTTTTGTCTTCTTTGTTTTCTGTTGTCGTATGAGCTGTTTCACAATATTCTCAGTTTTTTGTTCATATTAGGAAGGATTAGATTTACAGAATTCAGAACCTGTTTCGATTTTATATAATAGAAAGACATGTTACCAAAATAAAATTTTCAGAAATTATGGAAAACCTTTTATGGAGAAACTCCAAAATATTGAAGAAAACAACAAACTTGTAATATTTAAAATTTTAAAAGACACTTAAAAAATGGAAGAGTATTTAACATCTTATAATGTAGAATTTAGGAAACTCATTTGTAAATTATGAAAAAGCGACCATACTTTAGCTATAGAAAGAGGTATCAAAAGATAGCCATGGAAAACCGAATCTGCATGCAATGTACTGTAATTGATGATGGATGTTACTTTCTTTTCAACTGTAAAATAAATGTTTGTTTGTTTAGTTGGGGTTTTTCGCCGTTTTCAGCACATTTGGCTATTTCGCAGCGGCCAATTTTTATTCGTGGAGGAAGCCGGAGTACTCGGAGAGAACCACCGACCTTCGGTAGGAAAATTGGCAATCCTAGTCAATTAAGATTGGAGTCGAACACACCCCGCCACATGTGAGATTCGAACTCGCAACCTCAGTGTTGACAGGCTAGTGATCATTAGTAGTCATGACGAACTACCTTAGACCACTCAGCCACCGAGGCTCGTAAAATAAATGAAAACGTCAGAGATTATTATTTTAATAAAATAACTTTAAATGAAAATCAAGATGAACAGTCTAAACATAAAGCTTATCTGAATGACCTAGTGAGTTTTTGGTTAATACTGATCCATACTGATATCGTAAACTTGTGTTCAATAATCCATAACTTAAAACTTGGTATACCAATAAGAAGAGCAACAGGAGGAGTCCAAATAGTATATTTCGTGATTTTAACACACGTAGTCGTTGAAAGTTTCTATACTTTTTTTGTCCTCTATCAAAGATATTTACAATATACGGCACAACATATTTACAATAAATTGCATAACATATGCACAGGTCCATGAATGCGACTTGGAAACATTACAAACAGACACGATAGACTCCGCGGCTCGCTTAGCGAGCGGTGTGTTTGAAGAACGATTTCGAAGTACGTTGGAGTATAGAATTGAAAACTTAAAACTTACTGACCCTTTAAAACAAACCACGTGTATTTAAAGTGTTTCTCGTTGATAAGGTACCAATGTCAGTAAACGCCAGGTGGAGCTGTTTTGGGGGACGTTATTTGAAAACTGGATTCCGCTTCTTTACAACCTTTTCCAGCCTATTTTGGGACCAGTATACTGTAAACAAACTGTGGTTTCCGCCCAGTGGCGCCCCTAGTGTTTACTGACATTGCTAGATAAGGATTAAAATATATGTATAATTACCCAAAACCGTAAGAAATGTACAAACTAACGACAGTGGGTTGTATTAAAACGGATTAAACAGAGTTCTAATTAATTTGACATGTTCAGATTTGTTAAAACGTCTGTTGACAAATCTATTGGCTGAATCCGCGGAAGATCTGCAAACTCAGATAACGGCATTTGGCGAATATTGTGATAACGGGAAACTGACTATAAACGTTGAGAAAACTAAAATTATGATTTTCGGATTAGGTAGAGCTAATACAAACACTAGTATTGACATAGTTTGATTATCTAGGCAATAATTTTACAAAATCTGGTAATTTTGATATTGCCAAAAAAAAAAAAAAAAAAAAAAAAAAAAAAAAAAAAAAAACACTTAGCCGAAAGTTTTGAGATCGATGTATGAACTTCTAAAAATGGCAAGGTTGTATAAATTTCCAATCAAAATCATGTTAGATTTGTTCGATAAAATGGTCAAGCCCATCCTTCTATACGGATGCGAAATATGGGGTTTTGGTAAAAATGACATCCTTGAGCGAATACAACTGAGATTTTGTTCAATCATTTTGAATTTAAAATCATCTACTCCAACCTATTTGCTATATGGGGAACTTGGGAGATACCCTCGTAGCTGGCAAGGAAACAAAGATCTCAAATATATTATGTCGGCTTTCCCGGAAATCACATGAACAAGGAAATAACCGGTTAATCTGGATCCATTTCATTAAAACATCATGGATACCTGTTGTTTTTTCTTTTATATGGGACACAGAAGATTTCAGAAACCAAAATGACTTGAAAATAACCGTGAAGCAACGTCTGTTTGACCATTTTTTACAAAACTGACAAACTTCTATGACTGACTCGTCTAAATCATTAAATTATAGAATTTTTAAAACGGAGTTTAAATTTGAAGAATGTCTTCATATTTTGGATAAAAGTGATGCAATACAAATTTGTAGAATTAGAACTACAAACCACTACTGAAACTGGAAGATGACAAACCAATGATAGACAAAATCGTTATTGTAATGTATGCTATTGTCAAAAATTAGACGACGAGTACCATTTTATTTTGGAATGTAGAGCTTTAGATGAATATCGTAAAAGCTTTTAAACAAATATTACAATAAACTCAAAAATACTTTGAAATTTCCCCAACCGAAGTCTTGCAAATGTAAAAATATACTAAAAAAACTGTGTAAATTTATTTAATATATAAATAAATGTATGCGTACTCCTGGCTTGCCTGTAATGTAGCTATCTTTGTACGGTGTGTATATAGTGTACATATTTATTTATTTTAACCTATTTGTTTGTCTGTCTGTTATTTGTCTGCATTGTGCATTGTTATCTCTGTACCAATATTATATTGGCTGTTTGAGAAATAAAGAAGAATAACAAATAAAACACTTTAAGTGACAGCGGAAACTAATTATGTGTGAAATAATCTTAATCCTGGGAAAAATCTCAAGGTAATACTTTACAAAATTAAAATTCAAAATATGGAAAATTATTAAATAACTCTGTGTAGTCGGTTGAAACAATATAGATTTTAACGAATGGCACAAAATCTAAATTACGCATTAAAATGAATAAATTTGATACCAAACACGACACAATTATAAAATATAAAATTAGAGTATTTTTACCCTAGGCATGAATCCGGGTAACAGTGAACAAGTGAAATTGATTGGTTCCTTTCTGAAACAGTCTTTTGCGCTGAGGTCTGAGGACACTTAGTTTCACTGCACTAAGGTCTGAGGACACTTAGTTTCACTGCACTGAGGTCGGATGACACTTAGTTTCACTGCACTGAGGTCTGAGGACACTTAGTTTCACAGTATCTTCTACTACTGAATTATGTCACCTAGGATAGAGAATGGAAATGGGGAATGTGTCAAAGAGACAGCAACCCGACCAAATGGGTCTTGAACGCAGCAAGAAAATCCCGCACCTGTAGGCGGGCTTCAACTGGCCCCTAAACAATAATGTATATAGGTCAGCAAAATGGACGGCACACTAAACTCTGAAACATAAAAATTAACCAAAAATTAACCAAAATTGAAAAACAAAACACAAGACTAACAAAGGTTAGAAGTTCCTGACTTGGGACAGGTGCAAAAATGCGGCGTGGTTAAACATGTTTTGTGATATCTCAACCCCCTCCTCCCCTATACCCCTTGTATTGTTGTTTATTTTGTTTATTTGTAAGCCACTGGCTTTTTTTAATTTGGCGAAATTGAGCTAATGAATTTGATTTGATATATTCATTATAGTCAATATGATAATCAAACGACAATTCACATATCCAATTTTCGTGACGTCGACTGATACAGTATAAGAGAGCTATCTAACACTTCATCAGCCGACGAAAATTGGACATTTGATTTATGCTATAGTTTTCTGATATTGCGTTTTCTTCTGTTATAAAATGATGAAAAATGTAAAACAAAGTGGACAATGAAGGTAGAAGGGTGTTGTAGAGAAAAAAGGGGGCAGAGGAAAAAATGATGGGACGCAACAGACTAAATGCACTCCCCAGTGCATGTGTGTACGCTGGCAAACTATAAACTATTAGCAGATTCTATATATATATTACCATTTTCCATGTACATTTGTACATTATAGTAAATCATGCAATGTTTTTGACAGTACGTTATATATTTCTTTTCTATTTATATCGAGGACCGTCTTTCTACGAGAGTGCTTTGTTATATAATTTAAAATTTTAATTTGTATCATCTATCTTTTGAGAATATCCGGTTACAATACAAAAGGGGTGCAGTTAATTTACTTTTGATGTTTATTCAAACTTTTCAAGTTCGATTGACCTTAAGGTATTACCTGTATTTACCTCAAATATGATGTCATACAGGTAAATACGTTCTATTTATATACTTCCATTGTACCGATTCATATAATGAGTAATATTCTAATCATAAACCACGTGGTAGGAAGGGAAATCCAGCATTTTCGGATAGTTGTATGATTTTATTAAAATAAAGAAAGCGAGGGAAAGATGAACCGAATTCAGATTTTGAATTTTTATGTGATTTATCTGACTGTTTGTGTATTTTTCACAGAAGGAAATGTGACCTTTACAGGTAGGATTTTTATATTTGTTAGTCAAATATATTTTCTTTGTATTACTGTTATATTTTTTATTGTCAACTGATTATTTTTTATTGATCTGCTTGTACATGTATATGTTTATGAAATTACAGTTTGGGTTGGAAGTTTACATTTAGACTTGCTTCAGTTTTTTTAGTTCTGTTTGTTTGCTAGTCTTTTGCTTTTTGTTTTTATTTTCGTTTTCATTATTATTATTATTATTGTTATCAATTTTATCAACTTTTTAACCATATCAGTGGATTTTAGCCCCCCCCCCCTACTGACCGCATGAATCAAAAGTAATTTAACTTTGAATAAATTTGATAAATTTGAATTTTTCATTTAAGAAAGAAAGCTCTAACGTGGAAAGCTGAGTAACATCTGTCATATAGTATATGGTGCTAATGTAATGAATTTGATCAATACATTAGAAATCGGTTGTGGGTCGATTCAAGGGAGCAATTATTTGATTTGTATGGGAGGTGTAAGGGCAAAGACGATTATCTACAATCTTCAAGATTGGGCACTGGACGTAAAGCAACAACCAATCATTCAAGATTGGAAATTTATTGCATCATCATCCTTGATCCTGCTTCTTTTCAAAATGCATATTATTTGATTATTCACTCCTGCCCCTTTTTCACCAAATTTTTGAGCCTGCAATTTTTCCACTTAATATTGACACTCGCTTTTTCAGATTTCTTCCTTGCTCCCTCCAATCCCCCAATTAATATAAATTGATTGCTCCCTAAATAGACAAATTTGTACTACAATGAATCTACAGATATTCGGGTCACTAGGGTTCGAGATAAAAAATTGTGGAAATCTGAATGTACCTAGCAATAGAACTAGCAATGACAATTTGAAAAAAATGTCATGACATCATTTTCCTACCGCCTCTTATTGAAAGCTAGCTTTTGTATTTTTTTATATGTTGGTTCTTCATACCACCCATTTGGCTATTGCTGTTGCCAAAAATGTCATGTTTTTATGTCCGACCATGTATGGGAAAGGTGGGGAAATAACCGAACTATGTATACATATGTATTTGTTTTTAATATTTCTGACCTCGTTTGTAGCATATAGTTACCCCTCCCCGTCACAGACCATACATATCAGGCAAAAAAAAAGAGAGACTTGTTTAACTGTTTCAAAAGAATAAATGCCAGAGAGCAGATTCTCTATCCGAGTTAAGAAAGATATTATCTTGTGATATAAACATGTCAATCACACAAAAACTAGGTTGATTAGATTCGGGGAAATATAATATACATCTAATTATAACACAAATGCAACAGAAAATTGTCATTGTTTTGTACTTTTAACCAATTACTTAATTCAATGTGAATTGTATAGGTTTTGTTCTTGTATTTTATGGGTGTGAGATTGAATAAATCTCCGATTCTTTTTACAATTCTGTTAAAATATCGAGGCAGGTCCTGAAAGGAAGTTTTTTAGCTGACTGCCCCTATTGTTTCAATTGCTTGCAGGGCTTTGGTATTGTAACAGTGAAAAAAACTATCTGAATTAAGTTTTTTATCCTACATTGAACTTTTGATCTCGTCCCTAAGGTAATATTCGTCTTTGTAAAGTTATTTGCTGCGAGCATAACTGATGATAATTAAGAGCTTAGATATAGTGTAGTTTATTTGAAAGTCATACATGTCGTTACATGTATTTATTCAAGACGTGCTTTACGACAGTTGATTCTGTGAAGATACATGTGGTATGCAGACATACGTCGGACTTTCAACTTAGAAATTAATATAATAATCCTAGACAAAATACAATTTTTACGTGGAAAATTTACAGGAAGGTATATCTGTTTCCTCGCAACATATGTGTACAGGGAATGTGTCCATAATATTTAGAATTGAAAGAGGGCTTTTGAATTTTTTTTAAAATTGAACTAGAGTTTTAGAGGATTAACATTTTGTTTTATGGGAATCCATATCAATGTAATAAAAATGGTCCGTGTTTCTATAAGTTCACATATTTTATCTTTTGTGTTTGTGATACACTTGCGTAGGGTTCTTTTTATATTTCATGTCGTTTTGTTCATGACATTGTTAAAAATTCAAAAAGCCGAAAGAAACGTGGTAGCCCCATAATGTTGTCATGTTATTTAACTCCTTTTCATATAAAAGAAACCTCCATAATCTGTACATCACCAAAATTGTAAAAACCAATTCTACAAAATCGTGTAGGTTTTTATGTTCACGAAAATTGAACTGTCAAACCAATCGTGTATGTATGGCTTCATTTATCACGTAGAAAACATGATCTTGGAATGCTGTCAAATTATTTAAAGCACACCATTGATTATATTTAGAAGTTTATAATGAAGTCATGCATTAATATTATTGGTTAATTTTAAAGGAACATAAATCTATACCCGTATATTTTGACCTACAAGACTGTTCTTCCGTGTGGTAAATTTGCTGATGTCATACCACATGTGAAATAAGTTCATTATAATTCTCTGGGCTTTCTGTAGGTTAAATTTAGTATTATATAATGAGACAATGTGAATGAAAGGTCAGTACATTGCTGTAAAGTCTTCTAACTGGTCACTAAAGCGAAAAATACCAATACCAACATATTGTAATATGATAAAAATAATTATTCAAACATGAAAAAAAAAGAAATTCCTTTTCCAGGAGACAGAAGAATGTACAAAATCTCGAAAAAACAAGAGATTCCTGTTCCAGGAGACAGAAGAATGTAAAAAATCTCAGAGACGAATCTAGTTTTCATGACAACCATTCTTTCAGATAAATTTCATATGTTTCTGTAACCGTTTAATAGTACGCGTTCCACTATAAGGCCTAAAGAAAATAAATCCACTCTTTCAAGTCTACTTTGAACTCCCAATATTGAAGGCTATAAAATAACGAGGGGCTACGTTATCAGCTTTAAATAAAACCTTCATAGAAACGTCCTAAACCATCAGCAGAGCTGTCATAGAACACGTTTGACTTTTTGAGAACAGTTTCTAGTCAGAACGGGCATTTATTCTTAAAATAAGTTTCTGGCAGCAGTTCTAAGAATGTAATTTATAGCTAGTGGTCTTTGAAACAATTTCTGAAAGCTCCTCTATAACAAAAGTGTATTTTAAAAAATCTTCATGTTAAAGATCTATTTTCATTTTATTAAGATAACATACATCGGATATACTATAAAGTATTAATATTTTTCAATCAAAACATTTTAAAATATAAAAACAGCGTACATTTCTAGAAATACGAAAATAGATTAAGTTTTCAATTCTTATACATAAAGTAATGTCACTCATTTTTATATCATTTAATTAAAACATATTTATTCCTATCATCATCATAAAATTTACTCGTACATGTAGTTTTTTTCATTAACATTATATTAGTGGTAATATCTTTATTTGCATTTTACACCCAATGGGTCAGCCAATTCAGATACAGACAAACAAACATACAAAACACAAACAAACACAATCATATATTCATGTTCTTTGTTCTGTTATCCTTGCGAAATTTTCTACATATATATACACTGTCTGCCATACGTTGTAAGAGTTCCCATAACCGTCTGAATACATTTAATGCCCTTTAAAACAGACTCATTCTACATGTATTTTGAAATTTGAATTTTAATATAACCTCAAGTATTATCTGTCGAAATGTCAACGATTTTTGCATTATTATAAAAATGTACTTTTATTTTAATTGCTTTGCGTGTCTTTGTACATTTTTTTCGGGTTTCACAATTGTTTGTCTTAAATACAATTAAGGAGCTGAATATCGAAAAATGTGCATATATACTGTTACTTTTCACCCTGGACTATTTGATATGCCTATTTCTCCGTATTTGAAAACACAAATAAAGGTTTTTGGACGTGTTTTTTACATTGATTTTGTAGTTGCTTTCCCTTGTGTACGGTATACGTAACAGAACTTAAACTTTAACTCTAAATAACCCTCCATTAGCTGCGCTATTGAAGTCGTGTCGAAAGAGCGGTGAGGTCTCAGTTTCGAAATTTGAAAATTGATAAATGTACTTTTAAGCTAAATATATTTAATTTACATTTTTATGTAACTTTACCATGGACTTGTAAAACATGTACACTGTATGGCATGCATGTACATGTATCAGGCACAAGTAGCTGAGTAAAATTACTAGTGTTCTGCCTTCTCACCTTTCTTTTGAAAAGGGGTGTCAATTAATCTTTCAACTGTTTTCGATATTAACACGAAATAGGACAGTTTTTTAATTTACTTAACCTGTGAAAGCAATAAAACGATAAAATACGTCATACAGAAGATAAAAAAGGGCATAAAACTGTACCAGTGAAATGTTGAAATGTTATAAGGAAGAAATGTCGCTGTACCTTTAAAAATACCATTTTTAGTACTCTCACGTTGTACATGATAAGATAAGATAAATAATAGTTTATTTGAGTGTCACTATTGATCTACAAATAGTTACAAAATAATATCATAAAACAGGTATCAATACCCAGCGTTTAAAAGACTTATGAGACACTGTATATACAACTAAAAACAATAATAATAATATTAAAGGAAAATGTTATATTTACAATAACACAAACTGGTATCAGATTATTTAAAATTCATTAAATCTGTTATATATTCATGAACACTTCAAAATTAAAGCACCTAGAACGTAATAATAGCGAGCCAGCGAGCGCTATAGGAGCATATGCATTTTCTACATATGGGGCACCCATATTGTACTACATACTAAGGCTAGAAAAAGTTTCGTTCGCCGGAAACGGAAGTAAGGGAAATAACGTGCTTCAAATTATAATTTTAGAGTCAGAATCGTGATACCGGCAATGAGTTTCTGGAAAGGGCTATTGCTCTGCTCGCATCATTGGCCACGCCAACAGCATATTATATTAATAGATAAACAACAAAAACAAATTATCATTACAGTGAAATTCATTGAAAATCACTACGATGAAAAAAGTTACATAAAAGAAACACTAAGACAATATAAGCTTAAAAATATTAAGAAGTTCATTAAGGTAAAATTTACTAAAATATTCATTTAGATAAAATTACTTAAAAATGCAGTGACTTATAATTATGTTATAAAAATTTTTATACAATCTGAATCGGAAAAGTTCGTTACCAGATTTCTTCTGAGATCCTCAACATATTAAACTATGTGATTCAGTATATAAATAAATTGAAAAAAAAATAATGGATAATAATTCATTTAAAATGTCCATAGACGATTTGATAAATATTGAGGTTTGGGGAATCTGGAGCACGAAGATTTTACACATGGAAACTGACGTCACTCAAAGTTTATCTCATGAAAAATTTTGTAAATTAATTTTTTTTTTCTATTTTGGAGTTAAGGATTTAAAATTTTGTAACATACATAAAAATCTGAATATATAAAACTTCAGAAAATATATTGTATGCAAAACATGTGTATTTTTTGACTAATCAGTCAAAGATGACTTCCTTAAAATACACAAATGACGTAGTTCCCATTTTATGTGTTAAACTGATAAAAATACATAGGATAATTATATCATATTTTTCAGCAAACATAATACAAAAATGACACATACATAGGTAAAGGTAAAAATTTTTTTTTTGTACTTTTGTGGTGTCGCAGTTTGAACCCTATAAGTCAAACATCTCCGGTTTTATATCAAAAACATTTTTTTTTTGTTGTATTCGGTTTTTGGTATACATGTGTCAACATTGTGGTCTTCATGAAATAAGGTGTTGATTGTAGTAATGTTTAAATCCGTGAATTGTGTGTGTACTCCTTCTGGTGTCGGGGGAGGGGGGGGGGGGAATAGATTATTAGAGTATTTTTACAATATAGAATAGGGCCACTTTCCCGGCCGTGTATTAGTTTCACTCATAATTACTCCGTAAATTTCTGAACGTGGAAAGGATTTTTCATAATTTTAAAACCAGTCAATTTGAAAACTCTTAATATCAACTATTTGTTGACAGAAGAGATGAGCTAAGTCGCAACTAAAACAATTAAACGTGTCTTATTTTGTTCAGTCATATGTTCCAGAAAAGTGGCCAAAGAAATGAATTGAAATAAGAGGAAACATTTCCTTCTTTAGTAATCTATAATGATTTACAAATACTTATACATGTACAGTATTGGGTCATTAAAAACCTTTCACTAGGCACCTGTGATAGATCACGTGGGCTTAACCCACAGAGCTGCCTAGCGCGTCCCCTGGTGGCGGATAGGGGAGGACCTCTCGTTGGGGGGTTGTCAGGTCATAATACGGAAAGCCTGACCCCGGACCATAGTGGGTAACGTGTTTGGAGAATGACACACTCCCTGCACGCTAAAGACTCTTCTGTAGTTTTCGAAAAAGAGTATGCTAATGGCCGCTACAGAAGGCTAAATTATCAGACCCTACCCAACCATCCTCCTTTTACAGTGGCAGTCAAAATTGGTTCCCCTTTATGTCCTGACCCATTCCTATTTGAATTGCTCGATAATTGAGCTGGTTCTCGTCCTGAAGAAGCATGAAATATTTGCCACGGGACGTTAAGCAACAATCAATCAATCAATCAATCAATCAATCAATCAATCAATCAATCAATCAATCAATCAATCAAAAACCTTTTATGAAGTGTGTATCCCATGTTGAAGGCAGTTTGTGGACGACGACTTCTTTTTATAGTTTTCTGATTTGATACCAGTTTTGATGATCAAGATGTGCGTACATTTTGTCGATTTTCGACTCACCGGTTGTGCCCAAGGCCTAAAATTTTGAAAACCAAAACAATAATCCAAAGCATTAAAGAGCAAAATGTCAAAATGACCAAAAAATTTAGGGTTGTAGAATCCACATGTTTGTATAATTATTTGAAAGCATACAAATTATTGATAGACACAAGGTGTGGGAAAACATCCGGGATCCACTATTCTAAATGTGTTATTTTTCTTAATTTTCTTCTAGCAATATACATTTTGAGTTTTTCCTTCTGTAAATATATGTAATAAGTCAGTAAAGTATCGAAATCAACAAGAAATAAATTAAATCAAATTCATGAAAGAAAACGAAAACAAAGTAAAATAAAATAAAAAAATCTTATTCAACAAAAATATTCAATGACTTAAAATATATCTTAATATCTTTAGGCTATTGGACACAGTGGTTTGATACAGACACACCCAGAGTTGGAATTGGTGATGTAGAGACAATTGAAAATATTGAGAAGGTACATAGAAATTAAGGTTGACGAGTGTTAATATAATCTAGTTTTAAGAAATCCTGAACATATTGACAACTGTATGGCGAGATGGTTTGTTTTATAAAATGTTATTGAATAATATAAATGGTAAGATGTATAAGGTTATATTTAATATGTACAGTGATATTAAATCTCGTATATCATATAATAATTGTAATTCGGAATACCATGGCGTACGGCAAGGAGAAAACGTATCACCTTTCCTATTTTCTTTATTTTTAAACAATTTAAAAAATTTAATCAGTTAAAATAGTACAGGATTTAAAGATTAAGATCCGGAAGAAGAATTAGAAATATATCTAACGGTTTTTTACTATATTATACGCAGATGACACGCTGTTGTTGGACGAAACAGAACAGGACCTGCAGACGCAACTCAATGCCTTTCATGACTATTGTGAGGCTTGGAAATTGAAATTAAACGTAGACAAAACCAAAGCATTTATTTAGTGTTTGGTTTTGGACGTTTGCCTAAAAATCTTCGATTTACTTACAATGGCATTAACATTGGGATAGTAAAGCCATCCGATCGAAATAGATATTAAATTTGATATCCGGCAAACAAGCAAAGTTTTCCTTCTTATTATATCGACTTTCTCGCCATATGAACGCTCACCTTAACAAGCAGACTAAATGGATTTTGTTTGTACAAAAACTATTGCAAGACTAGTTTCACATATATATGGGAAACACAGAATTTCATTAATAAAGATAGGTTAAAAATTGTTATAAAGCAAAAGTTGTTAGACCAGTTTCTTCAGAATTTGAATTCGGTCGTTCAAAATTGGTCAAAAGGTATTAACTACAAAATTAAAAAAAAACAAAAAAAAAAAAAAAAACGTGGAATTAGAGGAATAATTTTGGACTTCAAAGATGCTATTGTTCTCTGTCTATTTTGAACGACCAATAACAAATTGCCGATTGGAACAGGAAGATGGCAACACGTAATTAGAGAGAGAACCGATTTTTGCCGCCTATCCAACAATCGACAAGTTGGAGACGAATATCATTATATATTTGAATGTAATTTTTTCGATCAAAAACGTAAAGAGTATTTAACTACATATTTTATAAAACGTCATAATACAGTTAAATTTTATGAACTTATGTCGAGTAAAAGAAAATCAGTCCTAAAGAAACTGTGTTCATTTATAAAAAAAATATTTTAAATACTTGTGTTTGTCCTCCTGGCTAGTGACTTTTGTAACCTCCCTCGCGTGTTTTGTATATATTGTAAAGCGTTATTGTTGTTGCTGTCTCTGTATGCATTGGCTTTCTGAGAATAAAAATATAAGAAATACCGCCGTTTGTGACGTTAATATTTGAGTCGATAAGACTTTTTGTCTTTACATGTTTTAGAAAAACAAATTTACATTCTTTGCCAAACTTTCGAGATAATGAACATGAACGACAAAATGTTGGGGAAATGTTTATGCTAGAACGGCGAATACACATAAATAGTAGACAACTGTATGGAATTTTAATATATGCAATTATATCATATTTTAGATTTTATGATTACAGATTGTGTTTACAGGTATTTGTAATCATAAAATAAAAAATTGATACCGACAAATATCAAAACTCTATACTGTTAATTCCATTGTATTGATTTTAAGTAATAGGATTTTTTTTATTGCGAAAATGACGTTTGGCACGTGCTGTCAATTTTGGTGGCATCAGTTGCAGAATTGATGTTATGGAATTTTTAACGTCATCCAATGAAAATCCACGTTACATCCGACGTTGTATTAGAATCCACTATATCCAATCCACGTTCTGTGCCTTTATTTAGATAAATCAAATTATCACGCACATGGACGAAAAATTGTGAATTTTATAGATGTTTAAAACAGCAACAAAAGCTCTTGTACCTTTATTTTGACTTTTGTCACTTAAAAGTTGAGATTATGTTTTAAGATGTAATCGGCTATTCTTTTGTATAATTTTGATGAATTGCAAACAGGTTTAGATTCGTCCAGAAGTCACTGTTTATCACATAGGGAAAATCGTATTTAGTAAAGATAAACAAAATTAAAAATAGAGAATGCTGTAATCTGAACGGTTCCTTAGAGGGGTATTTTTCACAAATATTATGCATTACAAACGATTTCAGGGGTAGCGAGGTATTTGCCACTTTTAACCCTCTACCGTGGTAATCGCCAAAATCTAGTTTGCCGATTTTTACCCCCACGATTCGATAGACGTTCGTTAACTTGACGACCTTACCAAAGAAGTCCGAAAATTCATAAACACGTAATGGCTGAGGAGACTGCTGCAAGTCGTTTTGGAAGTTGTGCCTTTGGATTTGTTTTATATACTATTATGAAAATGAAAACTGGTCTGATACTGAAATTTGAATCACATCCGGTGTAATTAAACAAATACATAATGTTCGGGAGGGGTATTTACGAAAAATAGCAGTCTCGAGACGAAATTTTTCTCGTCCGTTGGGATCGGGAAACTTCAGTCTCTCGACTGGTATTTTTCGCAAATACCCTCCCGAACATGATATATCTGTTCATATTACCACTGTCTACAAATAGAAACGCGTCATTGTATAATTTTCCCCGACAAAAAAATTAATGTAGAGTACTTAAAAGTGAATATCATTGCTGTCCATACTGCGTTTAAATAAACACTTTGGAGATAATTTAACAAAACATAAAAATTACCTTGCATATTTATTACACGTACATACATTTTATTATTGTTTTACAGGAAGGAATATCGATATGTGACGATCGTTATTTCGTCTATGGAGCGCAGTGTAGGACACATATTTTTGATGAGTGGTTGGAATTCCAGGAAAGCGATGCAGACATCATAGCGCCTGATAAATTGCACATCCCTTGCACGTACAAAGGATTGGAATGCAGAAATTCCGACCAACCGATGGAGGCCACGTGTAGAGATTATCAAGTCCGGTTTTATTGTGCTGCTGAAGGTATTGCCGACAATCAAAGATTCAATATTTAGGGGTTAAATTGATACACACACACAAAAAAAGAGTTATGATGCAATAAATAAACAAAGAGAATTTATTTTTGCCATGTGAGAAGGAAAGCAATTTAGTCGGTATTCCATTAAAAAAACAAGTCTATATGAACAGGAAAAGATTGCGGTTATGTGTAGAAGTTTTATGTAATGTGACGCTTATTAGTCATATTAACTTTTGGAATAAAGAATATATACAATCATAAAGTTGGTCAGTCAACGACAGTTAAACAACAATTGCATCTGTTGTCTCTTAAATTGTAAATAGCGACAAAAGAAAGATATTTGGGAAAGTTCACAAAAACAAAACCTACGAAGATGCGAGAACAGCATCGCAACAAACAAACACGACAACGACAACTACATGAAAAAAATCAAACCACAGCAAACCAAAGAGACTTAGAAAAAAAAAACAAAACAAAAGGAAAAGCAATAGCTTTGTGAACTACCAAATTGCATTAAAAGTATAATTTTTATTATAACGCTGCAAACATTTACTGTAATTCTAATAAATATAAAATATTTTCAGGGAAAGACATCATAAAGAATGATAACAGTTCCATGATAGCATTAGCTGCAGGATTGACATTTTTATTCCCAATAGTGGTAGCCTTAGTTATTAACCTCTGCAGGAAATATTGCCATCGAACGAATAACAGACAATTTCCGATCTCACGTGACAACCCAGAGGAACACATAGACCAAACTTTATTCGATCCTCCCCCTAGTTACAATTGTTTATTCGGAAATACTCAGACAACATCGAGTACAGAACATTTATTACAAACGACCAACGAAAGCACATCATCCGAAAATCAACCGAGCCAAATAAATATTCATACTCTTCCTAGCTCTAGTGCTTTACCGGCTAATTCGGTAACAGTAGCTGAAGCTGACGACTGCTACAGACAATTTCGGGATAGAATCAAACAATTTCCGGGAATGCATCTATCTGTGATTGACATGTATAATATGTACCGCGATTCAAACACTACCCCTCCACCAACTTATAATGAAGCATTAGTTATATTAGCAACAGTTCCTAAAAAGTCGGAGGAATCTTGACACGACTTCACACAGACTTGCTTGTATTGTTGGTTGAACAGTTGAAGAAACATACGTGCCAAGACTTGATAATCAATGAAATCCTTTCTGGCATTTTTACTGCAAAATTATGTCAATTTTTGTTTTGTTCTGATTTTAATGATCTGCAGTATACCATTACAATATTATATTTATTGAAAAAAGACTCATATTTTTTTTTTATAAATTTGCGAAAATTTTGTGTGCTTTTTAGTCAGTGTATACATGTAATATATGAGTGGTTGTTAGAAAAAGTAATATATATGTGTGAATTTCAAATATATTTTGTTATTAAATTGTTGAATATTTACTGTATTCTTATTTGTATATTTTATGAACAACTCGCAATAACTCATATATAACAAAACCATTCAGACATGATAGGATTCATAGCTTAATATTTAATACATGATCCCATTTAAAAAAAAAATATATATATATGTATTAACCACGGGGGATGGGTAACTGCCTCTATAGGTTTTTTTCAATTAAAGGTATACTATTTAAAAAAATATATATTAGGTCATATTTCCAGATTTATAAAATTTCCTGCTCTATTTTTGCCTCTGCATGCAACAATATTTAGTTCTGACTGACAATTTGTGAAAATACAAAGTTACAAAATATATGAAAGAGTCAGGAAGAAAGTGATTTATATATGATTAGGCCGGACTTTCTTGGTATCTCAAATATATGAATAGGTGGGATGGATTCTAAATGCTGGCCGAACACCTGCACCATAATAAAGAGCTAGTTACCACCCGTGATATCAACCGTTATCAAATTAGACTTGTTCTAAAGTAGACCTTTCAAAACTGACTGGAAGACCTTTTATCTGACCAGAAAATAGTCTAGGGCAAAGTGTTTTGGAAAGAAGCTTCTATGGATCTCTCGTAAGGGAGCAACTGTTCTAGAGGAGAGCTCGGGCATGGTTAAGAAACTGGCTTAAGACTGCAGATGGCAGAAAACTGTTTAACATGCAGTTCTACTCTGATCAATCAGGTAGTGTACTAAAAAGAACCGAACGGAGTCTCTCGGGTTTTGATAAGCGTTTGAAGGCTTTATGTGTAAAATTTTGGATAAATTTCTGAAAACGGAGTTTAACGACAACTACCTTTTCAATATGAACAATAAAGCTTTTCGAATTAGTTTATTCCTAACATTTCAGCTTGTTTCATTGTAAGCATATGATAAAAATTTTATGACCTTTAGTAACCTTTTAAATAGTCCATTGTACTTGAGGTAAGAAAAAGGTTCAGTAAATTCGATTTATCTATATTTCGTGGGTACATATTTACTCATTTTCAAACTAGACCTTTGTCTTTATATCAGTATAAATTTGATAAGGAAAAGAAAATTCATAACAAATTATAACAGTCACATGTGTACCTTTTTGAATAACGAGTCGTTCCAACCACAGGGGCTCGTTACAATTGACACACACATTATGTCAATTCCGAAGATAATTTGGAACTAATTTTTTATCGGAATACCTTTGAGATCAAGTATGTGAGGATATGAAAACTCTGGTAGGTTCCAATTTATCTCCAGAATGGATATGTCAAATTTAGTGGAAATTATACAAATGTTTGTCACTTCCGGACAGGGAATCTGATTTCATCAGAAATGGGACTAAAATAAGCCAATGCAACCGTTTGGTGGGAAATTAGGGCTAAAAGGTAGGCATTTTGTTAAAATATAATCATTTTACTGCAGAAATAAGCATAAAAGCAGACTGGATGGAGAACAGAAAAAAATTCTGACGATTTGAAATTTGGCGCTCTCGGAATTGATACCTCTCTTTTGTTGTAGTATTATAGATCAGTCACAAATGACATACTGTGTCAATTGTAACGATCCCCTGTGTTAGAACATTGAATTTTACTCTAAAAACCACAAAATTACGTGAGTGTAGGATAAAACAGAAACACATTTACCTAATTTCTACGAAAATGCATTGCTACAGCTTGACTTAAAAGGCCACACTAAATTGATCTTTAGTTCTTTGGATTTCATCGCTCCAATTTTTGGACTATGTAAATTTTAAGAAAAAAAATTGCCACCTCATTTTGTAAAAATGATGAACATTCGCCCCCAAATTCTTTTGCCCGCTCCACAAATTTTGGATATTGTTCTTAAAAAAAACATAGTACACGTACGGTTCGCATGTCAGATTAAACATAGTATATTTTTGTTGAATAATGTTCGTTTTCTATATACAAGGAAGTGTTTAATGAAATGAAAACTTACATTCTTCTTTGATCTTCAAGTTCGGTCAAATATAAATACACATTTCCTTATTGCTTCTTGTAAGGATTGAGAACTGTTCTCCTGTATATAACTATATTCTTGATATATGAAATGTTTTTATTTAACTTTAGCTGAAACGGTCAATTTGATTCTTTGAACAAGTTATAATACACACTTTTATATAACCTACTAATGCACTGTAACGCCAAGAACGTATTATTCCACAGTCCGCAATTTAAATATTCTTGAGCTAAATAAATTATTCAAATGACCCCACATGTGAATATTGGTTCTGAAATTCTTGAAAATTAAATTAGAAGGATTGTTTTAAATTCGGAACATGTTATACTTAAATACAAGTACATGTATAGGCTTATTTGGTCAGTTAACGCTTAATGTTTTTTCTCCGGCATATTTGTTCCAAAATGCTTTGAATGTAACCCTTAAACGATTAAACACTTTTTACCCATTTAAGAGAAAGTACAGTTACGCTATATTAAAGAAACGTAAACACTAAACAAAATACCTAAATGTTTTTACATATTATTTTTGTCTAACTCTTTCGAGCGATTTGGTATTTGAAACAGCACTGCCGCCCTTGGTAGCCAATTGGTCTAGGATGTAAAAAATATCGGAAAGATTTTTGAACATCACAATCTTATCAGTTCAGTATAATGGGTCATCCGAGCATGCATGCCCCTTTTGGACAACATTGTTACCTCAGGTTTTATGTATTTTCTCACTTATTAAATCTTTGTAGTATTTGTTCTCAGTCTCACTAATTGTTTGTCAATTAAACCATTTCTGAACCCTTTGGTTATCACAAATTTAATCAACGTGTGTTTGTCGATGATCTCAGTCGATGATTGGTTAAGACAAAAGGGCATAACCCACACGAACGACTTTTACATTCGGATTTCTAGAAATTGATTTATAACACCATAGCAACATATTAGCCTGGTTCCCTGTAATGCATGGCTCGAAGTTTAAAATTCGATAATTTACTATATCCATTTAATAAATCCAATAATTCACTGGTAATGGTGTAAGAATTTATATTATTCTCTCTTATTACCTCACCTGTCCTAAAAGGATATGTGAGCTTTTGCCATCAATTGGTGTCCGTCGTCCGTCGTAAACTTTTTCAAAGATCTTCTCCTCTGAAACCACCGAAACAATTACAACCATACCCAGTCTGAATGATCCTTAGGGTATCTAGAATAAAATATTTGTTTTGTTTTTTTTTCAGTCAGGAAAGATGGCCGTTATGACTAAAAATAGAACGTAGGGGGTAAACTTCGGTTTTTGGCTTATATCTCAAATACTAAAGCATTTAGAACAAAACTGAAAGGCGTAAAATGGTCATCAGGTGAAGATCTACCTGTTATGAAATTTTCAGATGAATCGGTCAACCCTTTGTTGGGTTATTGCCCCTGAATTGTTAATTTTAAGGAAGTTTTGCAGTTTTAGTTTGTTATATTGAATGTTATTATAGATAAAGACACACTGTAAACAGCAAAAATGTTCAGCAAAGTAAGATGTACAAATAAGTCAATTTGACCAAAATCGTCAATTGACCCCTTATAGGAGTTTTTGCCCTTTAAAGACAATTTTTTTCGTCATCTTTGTGAACTTTTAAAAATATTCTTCTCTGAAACTACAAAACCAATTTCAGCCAAACTTAGACTGAAAGATCATTAGGGTATCTAGTATAAATTTTATGTTTTATTTTTTTGTTCATCGATGGCTACAAATATAACATAGGTGAAAATGCACTTTTTGGCTCATATCTCAAAAACTAAAGCAGTTAGAGCAAAACTAACAAGTAGTATAAATGTTAATGAGGCCAAGATCTACCTGCCATGAAATTTTCAGACGAATCGGCCAACCCATTTTTGGGTTATTGCCCCTGAATTGCTAATTTTAAGGAAATTTCACTGTTTTAGGTTATTAAATTGAATATTATTACAGATAAAGACAAACTGTAAACAGCAAAAATGTTCAGTAAAGTAAGATCTACAAATAGGTCAACATGACCAAAATCGTCAATTGAACCCTCATAGGAGTTTTTGCCCTTGCAAGATTATTTACATGTAAAAAGAAAATAATGGTCTGACATATTGTCACAGATGTTTAGAGCATAACTTGAAATAATTTAAATGGTAGCTGTACAAGTAAAATGGAGGGTCAAAGGTCAAGGTCATTGAAAGGTCCATAGCAACCAATGAAAAAGTGCCTAGCAACGGATCAAAAAGTGCCTTGCAACGGATGAAAAAGTGCCTAGCAACAAATATATTTTAACTATGTTAACGACCTTATAATTACCTTTACAAGTAAAAAAGAAAGGTCAAGAATCAAGGTCATTGAAAAATTCCATAGCAACCGATGAAAAGTCCCTAGCAACCAGATATTTTTGGGTTGAGGATTCTATATTTTAGCTGTACAGGTCAATATTAAGGAGAAAATTGCGACGGTATACATTAAATAGCAAAAATAATCATTGATGCAAGATCTACACAAAATATAACAGGTGAGCGATTCAGGCTCTTGGGAGGCTCTTGTTTTCGATATTCTTTTGTCGATATTAGTAATTATTAACAAACGTGTCAGAAAATCAATAAAGGACATGATATGATTTGGCCAGATAATTGGCCTCATGAATTCCAAAATCAAAAAGTAATGAAAAACATACTTTCAGCCATTATTAAGTAGTTTTAAAATGTTGAATTTTAAGGAACATGTTTTGTTTTCAAGAATAAATTTCTGTAATAGCAGCAATGGATAATTGAAGAAAACAACGAAAAACATGAAAATTCACTCATTTTAATTAAAATTTTGCTATGATCAAAATCCTTACCCAAAAAGATATTTCACTGAAATGTGTCTTTATGTAAGACAAACATTATATTAAAAAATCTTTTTGGGCAAGGCTGTTGATCAAAGTTGTTTTGACCAAAATCTGAAAATGATCAATTTTCTTCAAATCTTTGATTTATCACGGGAAGGGATTTTGAACAATGATTGATAGATTGGGAAAGTTTGATCATTATATATGAAAATGATACACATTCGACACTGAAATCTTAATGTTAATTTTTCATGTCAGATGGGGCCAAATAATCGCTGAAATCATACAATCTACTTTCACCGCAAATCACAAAAAATTCACAAATTTTATTCATTATTTTACTAATCTACCTTCCCAAAAACGATAAAACATTATAAAAGCTTAATGTTAAGAACACAATGTACTTGTATCATGTAGATGTACAGGTTGTAGCCTTCTGTAAGGGAAAAAATACTGCCTACTCTTTAGACTTTAGAGTACAAATGTTTTCTCGGAAGTCTATAATTATAACACGGTATCGTCCAAACAAGTGACACTATTCTGATATGTTGAAATTATGTTGTTAAGTTTTGATACATCGTTTACTGTTTGTCCTATTTAATAGAATAATAATTGTTCATGGGCCATGGATTTATAATGATTTTACCACGGGCTGATCTTAATTACCAACATTTGGTTAAAAATTCGGGTAAAAACAATAGGTTCATGCTGCCATGAGCCTCTATAAATAGGGTCTGTTAACTGGGTTGTCATCTTTCCTCCTTCTCCGATCTCTGTTCTTTTTTGAAAAGGGAGAACAGGATTTTTTGCTTCAACAAAAAATATGCAAAAAAGAATAAAATGATAAAAAAGATATAAAAGAGAGAGACGGAAGGGGGGAAATGACCACAGTGAATCTTTTGTTTGGATAAATGGCATGGATAACCCTTAAAATGAACTTGATACTTGGAGAAAAATCAAATGGTTCTCCGCTTAACTTAAAAAAGGACGTCCTGTTCGACTTGTATATTATGAACCGCTTCCAAGATTTCATTCTTAATTCTCTTCCTTGATGTCTTATTTATTGAATTTATGTGCCGATATAGATATTTTATATAACCAATTATTCAAATAAGAGTGTAAGATTAAGAATGAATGTTTTGAGCGTGTGTCAAAAGTATATTGCTTAATATTGTCAAAAATCGATAATCTATTTCTATCCAAGACGTTTAGAAAGTGTAATCAAACAAAGGTTATATATAAAATGGTTGTAAAATTATATTTGTTTGAAAAGGAAATGTCACGTAGAGAGATATTTTCTGGAATTTTGTTGAGAAGAATATTAACATTATTTTCCCATTATCATGTTTCATGTTATTTTGTACTTTATTATTACTTGTATTTCTGCGATAAAACTCACAATTAATTCTGTAAATAATCGCAATTTCATAATGATTTGAAGAAATAGTCACGATTATACGCCTTTTCATAATTTCCACATCCTCGGCATTGCCTGCTGATGATCGGGAAATGTACATCTAAGATTATTTTTATTACGCAGTTGACGTATCAAATTCTCCACGGACAGCTCAATTCACATTTATCCAGAAAAGACCCCCCTAGCGGTATCAGGGGTAGATAATCCAAATTTACGTGCAAGACTGAAATAATTATCTATGTGGCAGGCTTAACAAAACATGTTTATACTATCAATTATAACACCTATAATGAACAAATACCCGGTAGGCGAACCTCGGAAGGTTAGGTGCTATTTGATCATTGAATGTGCCCAGCTGAAAAAAAAGTGTTTATATAGGTAGATATGCGGTTTTAAAGACATGGGTATACAATAAAAGTTTTGACAATTAGAATTTATAAACTTACTAAGACATGTCATTTAAGTTTTTTCTTTAGAGAAATAGACAGATAAATGTAAAAGTTTAAAAAATATATTATTATATTTTAATCAAAAATATTAAGAAATGTGTCATTTTACACTTTTATAAAGAGAAAAAGTAGAATGGAAAGAAAAGAATATTTATAACATACGATTAGAGAAATAAAAATTATTATGAAATATAATGATATAATGAGATATAATTATTTTTATTTTATTATCTTATTGAAATATAAAAAACGCAGGCAGTTTGTTTATTAGATTATACTTTTAAATCTTTTATTTAATAATTATTAGAATAAAGTAGAAGATATATGACTTATTCCATATTTTCAACAACTTTACTATCTTATATAAGGTACATGTGCGGTTTTTCCAGTGTATTTGATCATGTCACCTGAATATACAAAACTGATACCTAACGGTAACAGGTCCCATCTATAGTGGCAGTAAAACTACCTAAAGAAAATGGAGCCACTCTAAGGTGTGAAAGAATAAATCATAAAATAGTTATCGTTATTCAACACTTTTAGAGCATTCAGATGTCATATTTTACTTTATAACTTGTAGAATACATTTCATTTCAGTTTAAAAACTTTTTTCTTAAAAAAATAACATCCTATTTAGACTTTCGATGTTTGTAGTACATAAGTTTCTATTGATACTTATAAATGGACTCACCTCGGTAAATGTCTTATTCAAATAACTTTTTTTATTGGTGTTAAAGTTGGTAAACAGAATGAGAAAAATGAATCAGAGACAGTGTTCACCATATGATCTGATTTTACTCATCTGGTTTATGAAATCATTCAGTTTCTTTTCAACTTCAGGTAATAAGGTACTAACTACAAAACCTTTAACGGTAGTTCTAATCTATAATACTAAATTTACGAATTAGCCGAATAGGCGGCAAAACGCGTGGTTCAAAATAAACGATGTATGGTTCAGATTATAAAGGTTATTATCGGATTTGACAATCTGCATTTATAAATTTAAACTGCAGTTTTGTTTATGTGCAAATGGAATCTGCATGGACTTTTCTTGTATGAATTCTCCCAACAAATCCCTTAGAAGGTTCTCGAATTGATAATTTTAACACATTCATTTAAATAAACAATTATGAACATATTTTAAATGTATTTTTGTTTGAAATTACGGAAGAAGAATAAAACAAATTAAAAACATTCTCCTTCGAGTTGGATGTTTACGCTTCATGTATTCAGGATTGTTTTTTCTACAATAACGCAATTTCTCCTAACTATAAACATTATGAACTTTGAAGATTATGAAGAAGTAAGGCAAAGTTCAGAGGATTCCTAACTTAAGAGTTTTTTGGATTGCTCGGATGTTTACTTTGCACAAAGTGATAAAACCAGCCATTATCCATTTTTACATTATTTATCATGTGACCTGTCTAAATATATCTCTACCGTACAATTCCCTGTAAGCCCTAGATAAAAATATTTTTAACATCTTTATCATTAATGACGAAATTTATCTCGGACATCTTTAAAAACGTTGACAGCACACTCAGCCACACACTAAAAATGCTTTTATCGTCTATTGGATTTATTTGTGAAATTAAGCCTCGCTTGCCCTGCCCATGATGACAATGAACAATTGGAACAATTATTTTCCGAAAATATGCTCTACTTAACTCACGGCATCTTTTGAAAAATTCATCCGTCACTAAGGAAATGTTTATTCATATTCTTTTTAATATTTATTCTGAATGAAAAAGGTAATGCATTATGAAATGTGTATTTAATGAAAGCTTTTCATCAAGTTCCAGTTCAGAATTAATTGTAACATAAACATATTGACAATTTATGTGGTTGTATTTTCTCATAGATTTTGACTATGATGGAACCTTAAGGTCCATTTTAGTAATTCTACGTGGCATACAGTCTACGTCATCAGTGGATACATCTTCGGTAGTAACGAACAACCATATGACAATTAGGTCAGGTTGACCTACATTTCACGCTTCATTGACTTTGGTTAAAGTTTGCATTAACATCCATTTGTGGAATACTACAGCATATATAGTCATGAAACTATCAGTTGATACCACCTACTTGACAGGAAAGTTTATGGGAAGCCTGCCACAACATCCACATTGAGTTCCTGTTCCACGAATACCATGGCCGCAAAAACTTTTTAAAGTCAATATGGCCACCACAAAAAAATGCTTATTTTCCCGCGCTCGCGCGGGTTCATTATCTAGTTTAATTGAAATTTTCAAATAATATTGTCATCATAACATTCAAGATTACTTTGCAAAACTTAAGCTTGGAAGCTAAACATAAAATATGCATCACGGAATTAATCATTTACTTAATCTTACAATAATTAAAAGGTGAAATGAGTAATAAAATGAAATATTTTTTTTTAAATACATCTAATTAAGTTATAAAAGTTCAGTTGAAAAAAAAGATATTTATATTTAATATTTGCATGCGACATACTTCTGTTTCTTAAATTTATTTTCTTTAAGTTATTAATTTCCTAGAGTTTTAAGCAGTTGTAGACAAAACACGTGAAAACACAAAATGAAGTCATTTTTTCGGACCGATAAATTCAAAGATTTTGGATAGATCGAAATAGTGTTTGCACTTAAAATTCAACATATGTAAATATACCATATATTTCTATGATTCGATTGATGCACCTTTTGTAGTGGAGGTTCTGAAGCCCATATTTAAAATCTGCACTTTGAATATTAACTGTGACCATTCCTAAATACCCCGGGGCATTACATTACATATGTTGCAATAGAACAGTTCACGATCACCGAGATTAAGTTGGACTTTGGACCCATAGTAAAATTTATAGTAAAACTGACCTTTATGACCTCTAGTTGACCAATCAGATACAAGAAAATGTCACAGAATGAAACTTCTGACCTACTCGAGGAGAGCCGGAAAATTGTCGAAAATAAAGGTATGGACCCGAACGCTGTTTTGAAAATGATATTACAAATTGTGACCAACACTGACAAAAAGATTGCGGACATGGAGAGTAGAATGATGAAAAGCGTAAATGAGATCAAAAATGATATACTAGTTGTCTTCGGTAGAGTAAGAACTATAGAGGGTCAAACATCGGACCTGACGAAGAGGGTCGCTGAATGCGAAACGAGCTGCCAGGGTGTGAGCAACCTTTTTGACCAGGTTGATAAACAGGTTAAAAACAACACACGGAACCTTATCGTCCAAGAGGGGCACATTAAAATCAATAGCAGTCGAGCACAGATGGACATAGAAAAACTGTCAAAACGTATAGAAATGTTAGAAAAACAGACACAACAACCAAAGTATGTGGAACGAATAGATAACGACATAAACACAAACTCTCTGAAAAAGCTTGAGGAATCCGTCATAGATCTACAATGCCGTTCTATGAAAAACAATCTCATTTTTACAAACTTGTTACAGCAACCCACAGAAGACGTTGAACGGAAGCTGCACACCTTCTTATATGAGCAGCTAGGAATCGAACACCAACTTGAATTCGGGAACGTCCACAGGTTCGGCAAAAGAAATTCGAGCCACCCACGACCAATAGTGGCTCGCTTTCTTTATCATAAAGATCTTCGTCACGTTTTATAGAGGGCTACTTGGTTAAAGAACACCCCCTTCGGCATACATGAACAATTCCCGAAGTGTATTGAAGATAGCAGAAAGAAACTGTACCCTATAATGAAGGAAGCGCGAAATCGAGGAAAGAACACTGTTTTGGTTAGAGACAAGCTCTTCATAAATGGAAACCAGTATATCGCACCTAACACCCAAAACGATGTCCAAGAAGATAAACGCTTTGGATACCGGGATTCGTTAATAAGAACACCGAAACAGCCTGAACGGCCTTTCAAAAGACAACACCTGTCAGACTCTTCGCCGCACGGATCAGCAGTGCAAGGAAGCCCTCGCTAGGACAGCCACGGGGCTCCAGTATTAGAAAAAGATATTTTGAATTGTATTTCTAGTAGTATTGAAGATTGTGATAATTTTTGTTAAGTAGATAATGTAAATAATAAATGTACCGAGTGTAATTGTAGCTCACATTTAACTAAACACGAACATTTTCATGCCATTGAAAATGAACTGTTATATTTCGATCTTGTCTTTAAACATTATAACCACTATATTAACAATTAAGATCAGAACGAGTCATTGAAACTTAATCTCCGTGAAATTATTGATCCGCAATTACACTCAACTAAAGATAATATAACTGAAGGGCATTTTGAGCATTTAAATATAAACTAGACATTGAACCCGCGCGAGCGCGGGAAAATAAGCATTTTTTTTTTTTTTTTTTGGGGTGGCCATATTGACTTTAAAAAGTTTTTGCGGCCATGGCATTCGTGGAACAGGAACTCAATGTAAATGTTGTGGCAGGCTTCCCATAAACTTTCCTGTCAAGTAGTTGGTATCAACTGATAGTTTCATGTCTATATATGCTGTAGTATTCCAGAAATGGATGTTAATGCAAACTTTAACCAAAGTCAATGAAGCGTGAAATGTAGGTCAACGTGACCTAATTGTCATATGGTTGTTCGTTACTACCAAAGATGTATCCACTGATGAAGTAGACTGTATGCCACGTAGAATTACCAAAATGGACCTTAAGGTTCCATCATAGTCAAAATCTATGACGAAAATACAACCACATAAATTGTCAATATGTTTATGTTACAATTAATTCTGAACTGGAACTTGATGAAAAGCTTTCATTAAATACACATTTCATAATGCATTACCTTTTTCATTCAGAATAAATATGAAAAAGAATATGAATAAACATTTCCTTAGTGACGGATGAATTTTTCAAAAGATGCCGTGAGTTAAATAGAGCATATTTTTGGAAAATAATTGTTCCAATTGTTCATTGTCATCATGGGCAGGGCAAGCGAGGCTTAATTTCACAAATAAATCCAACAGACGATAAAAGCATTTTTAGTGTGTGGCTGTGTATGCTGTCCACGTTTATAAAGATGTCCGAGATAAATTTCGTTATTAATGATAAAGATGACCATTTGTTAAAAATATTTTTATCTAGGGCTTACAGGGAATTGTATGGTAAAGATATATTTAGACAGGTCATATGACAAATAATGTAAAAATGGATAATGGTTGGTTTTATCACTTTGTGCAAAGTAAACATCCGAGCAATCCAAAAACCAACTAAGTTAGGAATTCCTCTGAACTTTGCCTTACTTCTTTATAATCTTCAAAGTTCATAATGTTTATAGTTAGGAGAAATTGCATTACTGTAGAAAAAAACAATCCTGAATACATGAAGCGGAAACATCCCACTCGAAGGAGAATGTTTTTAATTTGTTTTACTCTTCTTCCGTAATTTCAAACAAAAATACATTTAAAATATGTGCATAATTGTTTATTTAAACCAATGTGTTAAAATGATGCATTCGAGAACCTTCTAAGGGATATGTTGGGAGAATTCATACCGGAAAAGTCCATGCAAATCCCATTTGCACATAAACAAAACTGCAGTTTAAATTTATAAATGCAGATTGTCAAATCCGATAATAACCTTTATAATCTGAACCATACATCGTTTATTTTGAACCACGCGTTTTGCCGCCTATTCGGCTAATTCGTAAATTTAGTATTATAGATGACGCAGAAAATTTAAATGAAAGTCAAACCTCGTTTATTTCAGATTCTCTAGATGAAAAAGTATCAGAATGTCCAGAAAAATATTTACGTGTGTTATGTTTAAATTGTTGTGGGATCAAAACTAGATTACAATACCCAGAATTCCAAAATCTTCTTAATAGTTACGACATCGTCTGTTTTGTTGAAACGAAAACGGACGATATTGACAAAATAGAGTTTCCGGGTTTTAAATTTGTAATGAAAAACAGGACGAAAATTGCTAAGAAACGTTCTGGTGGTATTTTAATTGGATACAGAGAGTCTTTAGAAAATGATATCCAAATAATGGACACAAAAAGGAAATTTGTTCTGTGGTTTAAATGTAGTCAGAAACTTTTTCAAACTGACCAATTCTTTGGCGTGGTTTATATCCCACCAGAACATACTAGATACTCTTCTGAAGATGCATTTAATGAACTGGAACAAGAATTGCTGTCTTTTTCGGCAAGATCTAAGTATATATGTCTTCTTGGGGATTTTAATGCTAGAACATCAACTGATTCTGATTTTATTGATATCGTTGAAAATAGGCACAACGAAGAAGATATCTCGAATTATGTTCAAAATTTTACCCATTATTTAAATGATTTAAAAATGCCACTTCTCAGATACAGCATGGACAAACAAAAAAATAAATATGGTACTCTATTATTGAACTTTTGCATGGGTCACAACATGTTCATTGTTAATGGTAGATTTGGTAAAGATCAAATGATAGGAAAATTCACATGTAAAAACGCTAGTGTTGTTGACTATTGTATTAGTAGCCCTGATCTTCTAAATAAGTTTACAGACTTCAATATTATAGAAACAACTAAACTTTACTCAGACGTCCACACGCACCTACATATAATATTCACTTCTGATAATAAAAGGGTCGAAAATCAATCCCAATCCGGTAATACCGGAAGTGGTCGTAAATCAAACATCAAACCATGGCATATTGGAAAACAAAAAGATTTTGAGGAAAATATTGATTTACAAAAGACAAATAGTTTTGCTCAAAAGCTCGATAATTTGCATGAGAGAATAGATGATATTGATACAAATGTCATTGACGCTCTAGTAGATGAACTTGGTAACATTTTTATAAATTCGGCAAAGAAATCTTTCGGTACCTTTTCAAATCACAAAAAATGTAAATAATAATGATGACTCGAAACAAGTAAACGAGAGTGGAAAAAATCTAAAACCATGGTTCGATGGTGAAAGTAAAAAAGCTCGTCAAAATTTCCGAAAGGCTAAAAAAGGTACAAAAATCACAACAATATTCAAAATTATGAAAATATGAGAAGTGAAGAAAAGAAGTATAAGAACTTAATGGATACTAAGTACAAAGATTACTGCAAGCAACTATCTGATGATTTACAATATTCGTACAAGTATAACCCCAAACATTTTTGGAAAATTCTGAATGGTAACAAAAGCAAGAAACGACCACATATTGAACTTAACGTATTACATGACTTTTTCAAAAACTTAAATTCCCAGGATACTGACGACCAACAGTCAACAACACTTGAACTGAATCTACATGATAATATCAATGAACATATTAATAGATATATATCTCCAGATGAAATTCTCCATTGTATAAAAAAACCTAAAGAATGATAAGGCATGTAGTGAAGATAATATTATAAATGAGTATATAAAAAGCACAAAAGACCGTCTCATCCATATCTATGAGAGGCTTTTCAATAATATTTTTGAAACTGGTATACTACCTAAAAGTTGGCTATCTGGGGTCATTAAACCAATATATAAAAATAAAGGAAACAGTAAGGATCCTAAAAACTATAGACCGATTACTATAGTGAGTTGTTTAGGAAAATTATTTACTGCGGTTTTAAATGCTCGAATAAATGAATACTCAGAAGATTTTGCAATTATCAAAGAAAATCAAAGTGGCTTTCGACAAACCTATTCAACAATTGATAACATATTTTCCATTTTCTCACTTTTCGAAATTCTGAAGTCAAAAAAGAAAAAAACTTTACAGTGCCTTTATTGACTTTGAAAAGGCGTTTGATAAAGTATGGAGAGATGGTCTTTTTTATAAGCTGTTATTGAATAACATAAATGGCAAAATGTATAATGTAGTTCATAACATGTATTCTGATATAAAATCTTGTATATCTTATAATGGCAATGTATCAGATTATTTCATGTGTGAGACGGGAGTAAGACAAGGTGAAAATTTGTATCCTTTTCTTTTTTCGCTATTCCTAAATGATTTAGAAGAGTTTCTACTCAGTAAAAATATTACAGGCCTAACCAACATATCAAACCTTTTGGAAACTGAACTCGAAATCTATTTGAAACTATTTATTTTATTGTATGCTGATGACACTGCTCTTTTAGCAGAGTCGCCTGAAGATCTTGAAACACAACTAAACGCATTCAGTGATTATTGTGATACACGGAAAATGAAGGTAAATGTCGATAAAACCAAAGTAATGGTATTTGGATATGGGAGACGATGTCAAAATTTGAAATTTGAATACAAAAACTCTGATATTGAAATAGTCAACGAATTCAATTACTTTGGAGTAATTTTTACAAAAACGGGAAATTTTAACCTGACGAAAAAGCGCCTAGCAGATAAAGCACTTAAAGCTATGTACGAAGTTCTGAAATTTGGAAGAACCTATAAATTAACCATCAAAATTCAGCTCGATCTGTTTGATAAACTGGTCAAACCAATACTCCTGTATGGATGCGAAATATGGGGATTCGGTAAAAACGATATACTGGAACGTATCCATCTAAAATTTTGTAAACTACTCCTGAATCTAAAGTCATCAACCCCAAACAACATGGTTTACGGTGAGCTCGGCATGTATCCAATCGATATTGATGTTAAAGTTCGGGCTATTTCATATTGGGCCCGACTTTTAAATGGAAAGGAGTCTAAACTGTCATTCATATTATACAAACTATCTCGAAAACTAAATGATAGAGGTCTATTACTCAAATGGACTCAGTTTATAAAAACAACGTTTGAAGAATGCGGTTTAACATATATTTGGGATACCGAAAACATACTAAGTAAAGAATGGGTTAAAGCTGTTGTCAAACAGAGATTGCTTGATCAGTTTATCCAAAAATGGCAAACATCTTTAAATGAATCATCAAAGGCAGTGAATTATAGAATCTTCAAGGACAAATTAGAATTCGAAGACTATTTCAATAAACTAAAAATACAAGATGCGATTAAATTATGTAGATTTAGAACAGCAAATCACTATCTTCCGATTGAAACTGGTAGATGGAGAAACATCGATAGGTCAAATAGATATTGTACCCTCTGTAACTGTCAAAAACTTGGCGATGAATTTCATTATATTCTAGAATTTGATCTTTTGGCTGATAGAAGAAAACAATACTTTCCCAGATATTTCATAAGTAGAGCTAACACATATAAGTTCTCAGAACTTATGTCCACCAAGAAACAATCACTATTATACAAGCTGTGCAATTTCATTAAGTTAATCAACAAAACTGTCGGACCCCTTGGCTAATTTACTTGTCTTGCCGCCTGTCGTGCTTGTTTGTGTGTTTGGGTGTGTGTGTGTTTTGCCTTGTATTGTGACTTTTGTTTTGTAAATATTGTACATAGTCTGTTGTTAACTTCTCTGTACCAATATTATTGGCTTTATGAGAATAAATATATAATATATTCATTTTGAAAATATTTCGATAGTAAAATATATAAAGTATTTTATTCAAAGTTATAAATTTACTTCAAATACTTATTTCTTTAATTTTGTTTTATTCCAAATTATAATTTTTTTTAAATAATGTCCTCATATATATATGTATTTATATACACCCCTAATGTACCCCAATCGAACACACTTTAATTGCTAAAACAACAACATGTATCAATTATGATTTTTAAAAAGTTGACGTTCGGGGAACACACCAACAAAACTATTGCAAAATCAGTTATTTCCAGCTGACTGTGTATTGTCATAATTTTTCCCTTAAGTAAACTCAGGTTAACATCCACCGTAACACCAATCAACTGGAACAAAACAGGTGGTCAATTTATAATACAAACAACAAACACATTTTGACATCACATCACAAGGTATTTGATCAATAAAATATTCAGTTTTAAGTATATATAAGAGAATGATAATCCCTGTCTTCATGATTAAGTACGAGCAAAATTGTCAAAATATAGGAAGTCCGTGAAAAAAAGACGACAAAGGACAAATAACAAAAAAACAGAAAAAAAACAGCACGAACCACACCAAAAACCGGCGAGTACTCAGGTGCCCCGGAAGGGTGAACAGTTTCTGCTTCTTGCCAGACACCCGCCGTGCTGCTCGTTGAAGGTCATGTCCGGTGAAGGAGGAAGAACATCTATGACAGATGGAGGCTTTTCGTCATGTTGGAAACTGACACTCCATAGCATACAATGCATACAGGTCCCCACACAAAAAATAACATAACAGAGCACAAAACACAAACATAAACACAACAGAGAGTCAGAATAGTCTGACTTGGTACAGACACTGAACAGTGGTGGGGTTTACTCGGTTTTATCTGTACCCAAACCTCCCCTCATAAATCCTGTTACTCTGGTGTATAAAGCATTATTATACCTCAGTATGTATATTCTATATAAATTTTATTTAGATAAATTTGTTATTTTAAAAAGAATACATAGATCCTCTTAATAGTTTCATGACTATTTTCCCTATGGGAATAGTCATATTGATCTATACGACAATTAGCCCTTTAAAACATCGCGCATTTTCCCGCGAAATTTTTGTCGAATACGTCTAGTTTTATCTTATCTTAACATGTTCCGTGATTGGAAAATAAAAGATCTGTATCTATCTGTATCTGTCTTGATTGGCTTGACAATACGGTACGGCAGAAAACCAAGACAACGTTAGAACAAATAAGACCAGAAAGGCCTATTAAAGTGTAAGTACTGAAGTTGTTATAGACCCCCAAATATCTCCGTTATTTAGATGGCTATTAAACTTTGTCGACTGTTTGTTATTTTAATTTGCTCTTTCACCTGTTGGTTTATCGTTTCAGATTTTTGCATTTTAGGCCTGGGATATGCTGAAGAGAGGTAAATCAATTAAATGTGCACATAGTTGGTGTCAAAAATATTAAATGTTTGTTTTTTCCATAAAGTCAAAATAACGCCCGAGAAATTTCCTACATTTCCAAAAAATATGTATTACAGACGGATGAAATATATTATTGTACACATAAACCTTCAGATTATTTGATTGTTTTCTCCTCCTGAAACTATACCCTTTTCAGATTACGAATTTCATGTACCAGACCAAGATCCAAGATAGTCAAGGGAGAAGGGGGGGGAGGGGGGTTGGTACCACTAAAACCAGTTTTACCCCACCATTGTCCAGTGTATGTACCAAGTCAGACCATTCCGACCCTCTTTTGTTTATCTTTGTGTTTTTCGTTGTTTTTTTTTTAAATTTTATATTCTGCCCTGGCTGCTGTCTTTCGGTAGAAAGTTTGTATGTCAGTGTTTACTTTACCAATTTTCGACAACATATCTTCGATGCAGTTTCCGGGCTAGATTATCCTAATCAGTTGTTCTATTTGTAATTCTTACAATTTCTGTCTAGTTTTCTCAGAGTGTTTTGTGATTGACTTGTGCGTCAATGATGATTAGGTTTTAATTGCTCATCTGAAATAATTACCGGAAAAACAACTTTCATGGTATATCGTCATGAAACATCGGTAATATTGAGAACAGTTCTAATTAATATAGTACAACTTTACAAGTTGACATATATATATATATATATTCCTTACTCATTTTGAATGTTCCAAAGCTTTGAAGGACGAGACGCTGGTTTTCTTACAGCGTTGCAATAGAAAATATAAGAAAATAAGTCCATTATATAATTATACCCGCATTGCGGGTATACGTATTGTCGTTGTCTCTATTCGTCTGTCCGTCCGTCACACTTTCTTGTGACACCAACTCCTCATTCAGTTTTGGGTATAACATTTTAATTCCTTCAGAGTAGTGTTGCATATATCCTGTAGATGCGCAATAAGGTTTTAAAATTTTTGATTTCTCTCAACGGGTGAAATGTGGGACCGAAAACGAACGAATTATCATAGTATGCTTGTGACATCAACTCCTCATTCATTATTGATGCAATGATTCTACATTCATTATAGAATGATTGTACATATGATGTAGATGCGCAATAAGGTTTTCAAATTTTGATCGAAAATGAGCGAATTTTCAAAATATGCTTAAAACATCAATTTTTGAAGCATTTTTTATTCTAGGCTTCTGGTTTCTTTATAGGTAAATTGTGCATGGTGTAAAGATGGAAAGAAAGGTTTCAAAATTTTCATTTTCGCTTAATGGACGAAATCAACAAATTGTCAAAATATGAATGTGACATCAACTCCTTATTGATTAATGATGCTAGGCTTCTACTTATGTTATTGAATGATTGAACATATGATGTAGATGCGCAATAAGGTTTTAAAATTTTGATTTCATTCATGGAGCGAAAATTGGGACCGAAAATGAACGAATTTTCAAAATTTCAAAACATTAATTTCTGAGTCCTTGTTTATGCTAGGCTTCTGGTTTCTTCATAGGTAGATAGTCCATGATGGACTGATGAAAACAAAAAGATGCTCAACACAGAATTTTAGACCCATGGCATATAGGAAGTATTATAATTATCAAAATATGCTGTTGATTTTTTTCCATTTAAAGCAGAAATGTAAATAAATTTTCTGATCTCATCAAATCTGCCAGCACCCCACACCCCTCCCTTCAAATTCAAATGGTCATCCCCTTATTGGGTTATGTGGGATGGACTGAAATGGTTTTTGCTAAAAAAAAAATGAAAACAGCGTAATGCAGGTGTGGCACTGGGTTCTGTGGAATTCGTTTTGAATTTGTTATTTAAAAAGTGTTTTAAAACTGTTTTCTTATTTTAAAAAAAAAGAAATATGTATACAGACTAGAGGAATTGAACCTCAAACTCGCAAAGATTATACGATTCCACCAGGGTATTGTTTTTTTATATTTTTTTTTTTACAAATATTTTTATATATTTGTATAAATTTTTATATTTACATATTTTAACAATTTATGTTTATCCCAGCTCTATAAATACACATGAATCAACACTATTAGTTAACCTTTTATTTTTTTTTACTTCAGGCAGTTTAGCCCTTTAATTTATAATTAAAGATATTGATCCCAGCTCTAATGAGACATTGTTAGTTTGTCACTTTAATTTTAAAAAAAGATGTTGGTCCCAGCTCTATTGAGACACATGAATCCACATCGTAGTTTATCCGAAAGTCTTTAATTTAAGATGTTGATCAACTAAAGATTGTCGGGGATTAACATAAAGATGTTTGATTCTAAAATAAACTGTACATGGTTTATTTTAACTCGGGGTAAGTTTTTTCCTTAACACTAAATTTGCATCAAAATCATCACTTGGATAAAACAGAGTATAGAACTTGATTTAACGAAAGGATTAAAACTAATAAGTATAATAATTCTTTATTAAAGCTGGTTGTTTTAGTATGAAGGGGTTTCCCTCCTCAGTTCTAATGGTCATTTTATTGCACATGGTAGATCTCCTTAGCTAAAATGTGGCTTCCTATTTCGGTATTTTTGGTTATGAGTACTTCCTGTTTAAAATAAGTTTGGTGTTTGGTCTTCCAAATGTTTCGGTTATAATGCTGCTGATGAGAGGTAACTCCTTAAAATGCGTCGTATACAGCATAGTATAAATTTACTATATCTAATATTAGTATCTTTGGATTGTTATTATGAAGACAAAAAACTGCCTAGCTTGAAATCAGTAGGTGTTACAGGGTTAAGAGGTTTATTAATAATCAAAGTATCCGAATATATATTGTTCAGATAATTAGAAGAAATTTTCTAAGAATTTTTATTTATGTTACATGGGAGAAATAAAAGATAACGGTCATGACGGATGATCAATTGAACAATTTTGTCAAAATGTCTCATTTCAACCATCTTTCGACCAAATTTTCAGATTACTTGATTATTATTATTTTGCGATGTATCAACAAAACGACAAAGAATACATGTAGTTGTGTATTTCAATTTTGTTTTTTGAATGTATTTTTAAAAACAATGTACAAGGTAGGGTTATATACAAAAGAAACTACAAAGCAACGAAAAGGAATTGTACGTATCATGCTTTAATTTTATGCATAAATAGCACGAAAAGCTGTATAAGGAAGCAACCATTTGATTTTTACTGGGGACTAGGATGGAATGTTTGAACCTGCATGCCTATTTTTTTCGCCGAAATTTTTGTACTGGATTTTTTTTTCAGCCGCTATTGCAGCCTGAATTTCTATTTTTATTTAAACCAAAATTTCCTGATTGACACATGTCCTGCATTTTTTTCACACATAAAGTGATCCTGTCTTTTTATCTTGACAAAATCATGGTCCTGCCTTATTATTTGAAATTTCATGCTACCCCCACCCCTCCTCATAAAAGTCCAATGGTTGCTCTCTAAAATACGTGCATATTGTCATTCGTCGTATTTACAATGTCGTGACGCCGTATTATTAGCAGGTGGAAGTCGATGGATCATTATATATGGTAAAAAGGTTTGCATTATTATTGAAATTAAAACGTTAAAGACTATGTATCTAAACACAGCAATACGGACGACATTAACTAGCATATTTATTACTGTTCTTTGGTTTTGAAATGCCAAGCGATCACACTATGCCATAAAATCATCTTTAAAATTCTAAGCCATGAATAAGAAATGTTTAGGTACAGTCTAATGTAAAATCTGGATTAAAATTGAAAAAAATCTGGTAAAAGAACTCTTGGGAATGTGACTAATGACAAAAAACAATCGTATAATTATAGCTATAAAAAAGTCAAAACTCATGTATAGAAAATAAAACATAAGTAAGATTCTTAATACCAAAACTGAACAGCGATGTATCTATTGTGAAAACTAAGAAGTATTTCCCTCGTGGGTAGGTCTGTCCTTGGATGGTTTTATCTTCACCATTTCGGTAATTTTTGCATTTTTGGATTATTGTTTTGGTTTTCAACATTTTAGGCCTCGAGCACAACTGAAGAATCGTAAATCGACGAAACGTATATCTTTTACATCAAAATTTGTACAACAAAGTATTATAAAAGCAATAAAAAGTTGACTTTAAGAAAGCATATTAAAAGAAGGGCAAAAATATATCCATTTGATCACAGATTTATGATTAACTTGGATATTCTACGTTGTTGGGAATTTTGATCTGTACAATCATAAATGTCATTTATGCTGCCAATTTTAAGCGCATTGAGTTTAATTGAAATGGCAGTATTCTAATATCAAGCCTTTTAAAGAAAGACAACACTTTTTTTTCATCCAGTTCAAAAAGGATGAAGGAAAGTATTGGTTACAGCAGTCAGTCAGAAAGATGAAAGATCGCATCGTCTTGGTCTGTGCCCCTATTGTTTTGTATTATTTTTAAAATGATTCTAGTGATATGTCAAGCATCATGGCGTCGTTGATATATTAGGATCAGCTCATATCGACTCTACACTTGTAGCGCCGCTGTACTATAAATACTGATCATTTTAATAGTTTAGGACGAGGATTGAATGTTTGAACCTGCATGCCTATTTTTTTCGCCGAAATTTTTGTCCTGGATTTTTTTCAGACGCTATTGCAGCCTGAATTTCTATTTTCATTTAAACCAAAATTTCCTGACTGGCACAGGCCCTGCATTTTTTTCACACATAAAGTGATCCTGGGTTTTTATTTTGACAAAATCATGGTCCTGCCTTATTATTTGAAATTTCATGCTATCCCCACCCCCTCCTCATAAAAGTCAAATGGTTGCTCCCTAAAATACGTGCCTATTGTCATTCGTCGTATTTACGATGTCGTGACGCCGTATTATTAGCAGGTGGAAGTCGATGGATCATTATATATGGTAAAAGGTTTACATTATTATTGAAATTAAAACGTTAAAGACTATGTATCTAAACACAGCAATACGGACAACATTAAACAGCATTTTATTACTGTTCTTTGGTTTGAAATGCCAAGCGATCACACTATGCCATAAAATCATCTTTAAAATTCTAAGTCATGAATAAGAAATGTTCAGCTACAGTCTAATGTAAAATCTGGATTAAAATGGTAAATTATGGTAAAAGAACTCTAGGGAATGTGACTAATGACAAAAAACAATCGTATAATTATAGCTATAAAAAAGTCAAAACTCATGTATAGAAAATAAAACATAAGTAAGATTCTAACTTAATACCAAAACTGAACAGCGATTTATCTATTGTGAAAACTAAGAAGTATTTCCCTCGTGCGTAGGTCTGTCCTTAGATGGTTTTATCTTCACCATTTCGGTAATTTTTGCATTTTTGGATTATTGTTTTGGTTTTCAACATTTTAGGCCTCAAGCACAACTGAAGAATCGTAAATCGACGAAACGTATATCTTTTACATCAAAATTTGTACAACAAAGTATTATAAAAGCAATAAAAAGTTGACTTCAAGAAAGCATATTAAAAGAAGGGCAAACATATATCCATTTGATCACAGATTTATGATTAACTTGGATATTCTACGTTGTTGGGAATTTTGATCTGTACAATCATAAATGTCATTTATGCTGCCAATTTTAAGCGCATTGAGTTTAATTGAAATCGGCAGTATTCTAATATCAAGCCTTTTTAAGAAAGACAACACATTTTTTTCATCCAGTTCAAAAAGGATGAAGGAAAGTATTGGTTACAGCAGTCAGTCAGATATATGAAAGATCGCATCGTCTAGGTCTGTGCCCCTATTGTTTTATATTATTTTTAAAATGATTCTACGATAAGTCAAGCATCATGGCGTCGTTGATATATTAGGATCAGCTCATATCGACGCCACACTTGTACTGGCACTGTACGATAAATACTGATCATTTAAATAGTCTATTAATAGCCCTAAAAGCTGTATGAGGAAGCACCCATTTGATTTTTACTGGGGACTAGGATTTAATGTTTGAACCTGCATGCCTATTTGGTCGCCGAAATTTTTGTCCTAGATTTTGTTTTCAGCCGCTATTGCAGCCTGAATTTCTATTTTCATTTAAACCAACATTTCCTGACTGGCACAGGTCCTGCATTTTTTTTTCACACATAAAGTGATCCTGGCTTTTTATTTTGACAAAATCATGGTCCTGCCTTATTATTCGAAATTTCATTCAACCCCCCTCCCCCTCCTCATAAAAGTCAAATGGTTGCTCTCTAAAATACGTGCATATTGTCATTCGTCGTATTTACAATATCGTGACGCCGTATTATTAGCAGGTGGAAGTCGATGGATCATTATATATGGTAAAAAGGTTTGCATTATTATTGAAATTAAAACTTTAAAGACTATGTATCTAAACACAGCAATACGGACAACATTAAACAGCATGTTTATTACTGTTCTTTGGTTTGAAACGCCAAGCGATCACACTATGCCATAAAATCATCTTTCAAATTCTAAGTCATGAATAAGAAATGTTCAGCTATAGTCTAATGTAAAACCTGGATTAAAATTGAAAAAAATCTGGTAAAAGAACTCTTGGGAATGTGACTAATGACAAAAAACAATCGTATAATTATAGCTATAAAAAAGTCAAAACTCATGTATAGAAAATAAATGATAAGTAAGATTCTAACATAATACCAAAAATGAGCAGCGGTTGGTTTGTCTGACCTATATTAATCTATTGTAAAAACTAAGGAGTATTTACCTCGTGGGTAGGTCTGTCCTTGGATGGTTCACCATTTCGGTAATTTTTGCATTTTTGGATTATTGTTTTGGTTTTCAACATTTTAGGCCTCGAGTACAACTGAAGAATCGTAAATCGATGAAATGTGTATCTTTCACATCAACATTGGTATGAAAAAAGTATCATAAAAGCAATAAAAAGTTAACTTCAATAAATTCTATGCCCCTATTTTTTATATTATTTTAAAATAATTAAACATCATAGCGTCGTTGATATATTAGGATCAGCTCATATCGACGCTACACTTGTAGTGGTACTGTACGATAAATACAGGTCATTTTAATATTCTTGCTCGGAATTCGTTAATGCCAATTCCGACAAAGGTTCATGGTAGTTCTTGAGTAAAATTGATTTGGCAGTATATAATTATATACATATCGACAAAAGAACACATACGCGACAAAACAGTGCAAACAGTCCGTAATATAGAAATACAAAGGAAAGACAATCTCATGAAAATGCAACTTAACAAATAACACAAGGATACACAGTCACATAAATAAAGGAATAAACACATAGTATGCTGTTGGCGTGGCAAATGATGCCAGCACAGCCAGAAACTCATTTCCGGTATCACGATTCTGCAGGACTCTAAAATTATAATCTGAAGCAAGTTATTTCCCTTAGTTTACTTACTTCCGTTTCCGGCAAACGAAACTTTTTCTAGCCTTAGTATGTGGCACAATATGGTCATATTCTCTTTAACAAATAAATTCACTTCGGATTGCATAATGGCTGCGCCCATTAAACAAAGACTTTTCTAAATGACCCCTATGCTCGCTATAATAAACTAAAGATAATCAGAACAAGACAGCTCAGGAACTAAAACACCAGCAATGTAAACTTCAACTAAAAACTGAAGGGAAATCATGTGCACCGAAAGGGTTCCGTTAACGACATAGTCACATTGCCAGTATGTAACATCAGGCAAAGTGTCAAATCCAAGTAGGTTTAAATCCAAGGAAGACGTGAAATAAAGATTTTCTTTTGGAATTCAGATCAAACAACGTGCCATTTATTATCTTATATGATGCTGAGATTGATATTCATAGTGGTCATATTAAGACCATTTTCTGCGTTAACTGATTTTGCACTTTGGTTCCACTTTCGGATGAAACACTAACAATAAAAAGAGTATTTATAGAAATATAGGAAAAAGGAAATGGTTTTTAAACATTTTCTGTAAAACGTAAATTAATCCACGTCATACTATCACTACAAAAAATAAATAACTGAATGTTAAAAGTGTTCTTGGACTTGACATATTATCTAAGGTTTTCAAAAGAAGCGTTTATATAATTTTTCAGAAAATATCGTTTATCACACATTCAATGAACATTCAGTAATACCAAACCAAAATGGATGTATAGTTTGCAACCTTGCAGTCAGAGAAGATAAGTTGTAGGAAAAAATATCTAAGCCACCTTTGTGCAAAAAATATCGCCGACATATTTTGATTGAACGTGGGCAAATGAGATATTCATATAGGTAACCAGGGGCCAGGTTTTCGAAGATGTGTTATGAGTACGACATATCGTAAGATGGTCTTACGACATGTCGCAGTCATAAAATGTGTTTTCGAAAGGGTCGCAACTTGTGACATGTCACAAAATTTGTCACAAAGTTACGTATGCATTAATCATTTTTAAAAGGCTATTAAAATTAAAATTATTTAAACGTCATTTTTTATTTATTTTTTCTCCTTTTAGTTACATGTACTTTTTTTAAATTAAATTGCATACTTTGTTAAATCATTTAAACTTTCATTATTTGTCATTACTGACTTGCGATGGTCATACGATTGTCGTAACTATGATTGTCGTAGGATACCTTTGTTTTACATCACACGGTAGGTCGTAAGACCATCATAACATAGTCGCAAGTAAAGTCATAAGATATGTCTTACGATCAATTTTACGATACTTTCGAAAACCTGGCCCCAGGTTCTATCAATAATCGATAAACTTTCACATGGGATAAGTTTTGACCAATTTCCATGAAATGGGGCTATTTTCGGAATTTTACAATATTACGTGTATATCTATTATAAAAACTTCTCCGTGGGTTTCTTAAATAGCGGAAATCAAGCAACATGGAACATATTTTGCTTATTTCTCTTTCTAGATATCTCAATTCATTTATTCTCGGAGTTCTGGAACTAGTGGAAAATGTCATACGTAAATTACCATATGAAAATAGCACTGATTTAAAACATATGTAACTTTTATGTTTTCATTGGACACTTCTAACATTTTCAAAAATGTTTAGGTGAGTAAACTGTCTCGCTGCTTCAATGGAAGCTATGGCCACTACTTTAGAATTTTATGTGACGGCCATTTCGCCTTGTCGAGAAAGTACAATGTATTCCTTCCGGTTAAACGCTCTATAAAGGAAAGTCAAATATAAAAAAAAATTATTTATCAAATTTCGGGGGGGGGGGGGGGAGGGGGTACTGGATGCAATGGTAAAAGTAAATAAAACAAGATTTAAAGACGTTATAACATGTTAATTTATTTTAATTACAATGTATATTAAGAACAAAATTAGAAAAAATACCCGTACAAAAGTAAGTACTAAATAAGTAAAATTGTGAGACATGTTTCAGAAAATATAATTACATATGTACAATTAGGGACAACCGTTTGATTTTAGTCGAGAAAATGAAGGAATTTGACAAAAAAGGCTTACAAATCTGATGAAAACAAAAATGCAGGCTCAAAAAGAAATGAACAAGATTTTTTAAAGATGTATTTCCTGAAATCAAATAGTTTTGCATTTTGATAAAAATGTTGCTAGTGCAAGCGAGACAAAATGTCCATGGAACTTTCCTCCACTCTAATAAAAATCAAGTAGTTTAAAAAAAAGAACATATTAAAAATATATAATTTTCAAAAAAAATATAATTACATATTATATACATAATAAAAATTGTGCCATTTTATTTTGACTTTTGCCATTTCTGTCTAGCCACTGTGTTTTTTGTAATGTGTTGTGAGGCGGGCTTCAGCTGGGCCCTAAAAAATAACGAGCTAGATATGTTTATCGGTTCCACTCGTTCCGCTGCTCTCCACTCTTGAAAAGACGTACAATTACACCGATCTCCCATGTCAAGGTATAAAAGAATATATTAGTTTTTTATGCTTAAAAGATCGAAAGACCGATAACGGTACATGCATGATAATGCGATTGTGTATTACAAGACATGTACATGTAAGTGATGTTAGAAATACAATATCCTAGAAAAAGTGACCAGTTATTTCTTTTCGAAAAAAAAACATTTACATATTAATCATATCAAATAAAGAAGATTTCCAAGACGCTACATATTAATTAATATAATTACAAAAATTCTTATTCATTTTTATATCAAGTAATAAAATATGACGAATTTTTTTAACATTGTTGTTCTACATGCATATAAACATAAAAACGCACAATCAAATTTCAAATAAAATACAAAAAATGAGAACAAAGATTTGACAAATGAATTTGAAAACGAACTCATATGATTTTGGAGATAAAAAAGATAAAAATCTATTAGCCCTTTAAGCGAAGATATGTTTCACCTTGTCTAGTAGCAGTGGTCTACCCCGACGTCCTTCGGTCGTTGAAGTGCTAATCCAAAGTATGTACGAAATGGATCTTGTATAAAGTTGATGTTCCGGATGTTCATTTGAGATATCTGCCTAACCATAATAATGTCGTTGCAGTTTAAACGAAAATACCCATTCTGGTTTATGGTATCGACTGGTTCCACAAAATCTCCATTCACGCCAGAGTAATGTTGACCTCTGAAATATGACATTGTACATTTATAGATTATCACATGACTTTTTCCTATCAAGGCAGATATGGAAATATGCATCTGATTATATTTTATCATATATTTCATAGGGCTGAAAAAAATCCAAATACAACTAACATTAATATATTAAAAACAGATAAAAGAATTTCAGTTTTATACCAACAGAACAATGAAGTAGAATGCGAAATTTTATCACAGATCAGAATAGGTATAAAGAAAATTCATATCAAAAATCGTTTCAGTTTCGTCAACAGTTAGGATAGCATTCAGCGTCGGCCAAATTGTTTGACCTTACTTCTGACATGACGTCTTTACGCGTTCAGGGCCAGATAATGCAGAAATATCGATCTGACATCAGTTCGCTTATACATTTTAAATGTGCAGAACAGCATCTTCTTCATATGCTGTTGACGTGGCCAATGATGCGAGCACAGCAATATTAGCCCTTTCCAGAAGCTCATTTCCGGTATCACGATTCTGACTATAAAATTATCATTTGAAGCAAGTTATTTCTCTTACTTCACTTACTTGCGGCGAACGAAACTTTTTCTAGCCTTAGTATATAGCACAATATGGGTGCCCCTATTAAACAAAGATTTTACTTTCTAAATGACCCATATGTAGAAAATGCACATGGTCCTGTAGCGCTCGCTGCGCTCGCTATAAATTTTGGATTGCATGACACTGTTCACATTTAATAATAATAATAATAATAATAATGATAATAATACTATACAATTATGGCACTTTATTGAGCACAATCATGTTTTATGGACCACTTAACAGCAATATTGCCCAAGGCCAACAAACGCGGGCAATATTGCTTTAAGTGGTCCATAAAACATGATATGTGCTATGCTTGTTTTATTACATTTCACTTTAAAGAGCATGAACTGGAAATCACCTGATTCTAAAGACAGTTCACCGTGTAATATCACTTTTACTGTGCAATATCACAAAAGATGGACTATTTTGAAGCACACTGGTTCTATATAAATTGTAAATTACGAAATGTAATAATATTAAAGAAGAAGAATAAAAAACCTTTCATCTTGGGTAATATAGCTCCGACTGAGTACACTTACTCCTCCACGAGCCACTTTTATTGTCTCATATCCGAAACTTGGAACTGCTCTAAAAAAAAAGAACATATTTTGGTAACCTTATAAATTCATTAGGCGAAATAATCACATAAAAAATAATGTGAACTAAATTTTTTTAAGACGTAAAATGGAAAAATGAGATTTTTCCCCCATACACGTGTATTTGCTTGATCTAAACATAAACATTTTTACTAGACTTCACATTTCTACACGTTATATAAAAAGAAAGAATGAGCGATAGAAAAAAAAATCATTGAATAAAATTGTGACAGTTTAATTATGTGATACATACATCCAATCGTGATATAAACACATTGTTTTATTTTAACTAATCATTTTAAACATAGCTATACAAAAAAGTCTGCCAAGACAACAACAAATTAATAAAAACTGGGTTATTTTTTATATAATGCGCATGTCTGGTTTAATCTTTATCGGATGTATTTTTCGCTCCTGACCAAAACCATGGAAAGGGAAAATAAAATGAAATCAAATCAAATTAAATCAAATCAAATCAAATCAAATCAAATCAAATCAAAAATGAAATGAAATGAAATGAAATGAACACCACAACATTTTAAGCAACAGAACCAAACGGACATAAACAGTATAGCCAAAATCCAAGGAAAGTCAGGTTTGTCTTAGGGAATTGAAATAGAATACAGAATGGAAGTTTGGAATGTGTCAAGAGAAAACAACCCGACCAAAGATCAGAAAACAGCTCAAGGCTACCAATGGGTCTTCAACGCAGCGAGAAAATCCCGCACCCGGAGGCGGGCTTCAACTGGCCCCTAAACAATAATGCAATGACGTAATAATGAAAAAAGAATATATGTATCCAATGGACACTGTGCCCCGTTTCCAAAGAAACACCTAAATCATAACCAGTCAACAGTGGCATTAAGGTCACACAACCCTTTTCACCTTTTAGTGACAAAGTGTCATGTTGATATAACATCAACTTCCTCCAGTCTTAATTGTAACATAAAACGGGACGTACATGTACGTGCGTGGGTACGTGCATAGGGACGGATACACAGACCGAAACACTATACGTCCCGCTGCTTATAATTAACATCCCCATTAAGGGTAGAGCTTGAGAGGTACATACTTCGACAGCCGCTGATATGCACTTTACTCCTGCGTTTTACAAACAATATGATCGCAATATAATAATATTAATATTGCAAATTGAGCGTAAGGAAACATGTAGGAAAATTTATATTAGCTAAAGTATCATAATAGTCAGTATACATACGGGATATTTTCATCGTCTATTAATCCAGCTATACTAATCTGTGAGTAAACGTTGTAATATCCGGCCTTAGTAATTTTTATACCAATAATACTACTGCCTGATGCTGTTTTTATATAGACAAACATGTTGCTAAAATAACTGGTAGGTTGGGCCCACAGAAAGCATCGCTGATCGTGCGTACAGCCATCTGAAAAAAAGACAAAAAATTTGAATCTAATACATAGAAAAGGAAGGGTTTCTACATGTAAATGATGCCAGTAAGAAAAAAAAATAACCGTACAGAAAACATAAAATATGATTCTAAAACGCGCCCAACTTTTTACAGTGTTTATTTAGTAAATATACTAATTTTTGACTCCAGGTAATTTTCAAATTTGCCTTTTTTTTACTTTTTAAAAATGTTTCTTGTATCTCTATTTTTCTTCTTCAATTTCGATCCAGTCTTTTATCAAATTCCTTCCGTTTCAATTCTGGCGTAAAACAATAATTATTTTTATGGGCTATACATTACTACAGTTTAATATCACCATGATCACACGTTGCAAGAAAGCAGTTTGAAGGCTACTTTCTTGAAACAAATAACAAAATTGAGTCATATACTTTAAACAAAGTTTGCATACTTACTTCGATCGCAAATATATAGTTACTTACTTCGACCGGAAATAGTTCCGTGCCGTGCAGATGTACTTCTTGTATCTCGAAATCCGGTCAAGTGAGTGACTGGTAACTGTGCCAGATCTAAGGTAAAAATAGTGACAATTCAATAAATTTCTCAAATACGAATTAACATTTTAACACATTTTAAAAAAACGCAAACTCTGTTCATTTTATTTGTGTCTTCAATTAAATATTTCAGTAGGAAAGGGAAGCTGAGTAAATGCCAATTATACAAAAACAAATCGGTATTACAATATGGTAAATTTTTCAAAAAGAGGCGCCATTCAGCTCTAATTGCACCCTACACCCTCTCTCTCTCTCTCTCTCTCTCTCTCACACACACACACACACACACACACACACACACACACACACACACACACACACACACACACACACACACACACACACACACACACACACACACACACACACACACACACACAGATAGAGCTAAACAATTTATTAGAAACCACCAGTTTACTACGAGCTTTGATTTTTTATTGGTCAGTTGGCGTGTCACTGTAAACCTCTCCTGATAGCCGTAATTACACGCAGTATGAAGATGTTCAGAATCTCTTCAATCAATGACTACGCATCAGAACTTTTGAATATCGATTCCAAATAACATTAAAACTTACTTACCATTTATCTGTTCTTGAAGTCTTTGCATGTCGCCATTATGCCCTGTAAAAAAATATTTGTTTACATTTTGTCGGCTTTCATTTTACAATAAAAAAGAAAGAACTCTGTGAGTTCAAAAGTAAATATACAAATTTACAATTACAATATATAGATAAAAGTACTTCTGTAATAATATAAAACTTAAAAAACTAAAAAAAAATAAGAACTAAAGAAGGCATGGTACTGTGCTAAAGTATGTTTTTGCTTTTTGTCGAGGCTGCGACTTTTGTCGCGGAAGCGAGACATAGCGAATCTACATTCCGTCGTCGTCGGCGGTGGCGGCGTCAACATTAACATTCACCCTGTTGTTAAAGTTCTTAAAACATTAATAACTTTATTAACGTATCCTGGATTTTTACCAAACTTAGACAGAATCTTGTTCATGTTTCCCATTTTTCCGTATTTACTTATAACTGGACTTAGTTGATCTCCCAATTAACATTACATACAGTCTAGAGTTAAAGGTTTTAAAACATTAATTACTTTCTTAAACCATCCTGAATTTTACCAAACTTGACAGAAGCTTCTTCATTAACAATAAATATCATGTGGGGAAAAATTATGTACATTCAACTATTACACTGAAAACATAGACAACAGCAAAAGCAGGCGACACTGAATTGTTTTCCTTTAAAAGTCTTTCGACCGGATTTACCAACGGAGAAAACCTGGTTATCAGTTTGGCGATGTACGGATCCGAACGGGAATGAAGGAAAATCCGGTTTGCTCTCAATTTCAAAGCTCGTTTCTTGTTTTGGATAATAATTTATTGAAATATGATTAAGTAGTGTTTCAGGAATTTTATCTTTTCTTTTTGGCTTTTTTTTTGTTTTCGTCATTTGTTTGATACTTGTTTTGTTTTGTTTTGCTTTTTTTTATTTTTCTATTTATATTATTGGGAGATTTTGTTTGTTTTCTACTATTTTATTAAATTTAATTTTTTAATATTTTGATTTTTTTTTTTGGCTATTATCTAACACTTACGTTTCTTACGCGATTTCCGCCTATGTTGCCTTTTGTGACGTTTGTGTTCTTCATTTCCCTATCAAAAATAACATTAATGTATTTGTCTACCATTTGAATTAAAACACCAACTGAAAAAAGTTACAATTGTAACTAATTTTGTAATTGTAAGAAGGGTAACTCTTATATTCTTCTAACTAATACGTTTAACAATTGTCTCCCTTATGACATAAAAATCGTTTTTAGCACACATGTATGTCTTGCAAAAAAAAAAAAAAAACCTCGGTTGAATTATATTAAAAAATTAACGTTAAGCCTTCATACACGAATAACAACATACAGGTGCTAGATGCGATTTAGTTTTGTAGATACAAGCAACAGATCGCGTCTACCACCTGGTAACAACACATTCACCTTTCTTTTCTTTCGCTGGCTTTTAAATGGAATAAAACAGAAATTAAACATAAAAACTTAAACAAATTAATTGAGATGGATAAATAATGCAATAATATTTCTATAAGAATGTACAAACACTATAGCTTCAAATTTTTTGCCTTAGTGCTACTTACCAAATCCCGTTTTTCCAATGTTACGTTAAATTCTCCGGGATATCTCAAGTTGTTTTTAATTTGTTCTAGACCATTTTCTAATCGAATGACGTCATGATGAATATAAAAGCAATATGCAAACATTAACACCAGCAAAATCCCAAAACAAAACTTGACCCTGGTATGGCTGCAAAATGTCCTAGACCTAGTTTTCAGTGTAGTTTCCAAATCTATTCTAGTTTCTGGAAATTTGGGTTTAGTTTTGCACTCCATTTTCTGGCTTATCATAAATTTTGGGATTTTCCCACCTCTTCAAATTTCCTACATTTCAATTTTGGTAACACGTAGATTGAAAACATCAACTTTATCCTATATAGGAACAAAGACAATTTTTATGTAAATTAGTAAAGGCGGAGCGTAATGCCTCTTATTGCAAATGATTTCTTTAAAATATGATTTATTTATACAGCTTTTAAGTACACCAATTTTCTTACAGTGAATATGCGCATCACGTAGCTAAAAAACACTTCCCCTGGAACTTGATAACTGTTTGCCGGAACGAAAAAACATTGCCAGTATTTGAACGATGCTGCCTCAATAATTATAACGTGACATAGCTTTACAAAGGATAAAAAAATCACATTAAAAAAATCGTTAATTACTTTGTAGTCTGGCAGTTGTTATATGCAATCGTAACCTCCACAAGTGGATAAAAAATGAATTTAGATATTTTCTTTAACACCATTCTGTATACTGTTTTTTACCACATCAATTTGTAATGCTATAAAAATGTGGTTACCTCAGATGATGGGTACAAATTTCAAACCACAATTTAAATAACTTTATAATGGTTTACAAATATCAGTTATTCAATTGTGATGCGCTGAACATTTTCAACAAAATACATTTTGTAAAATTGTTGACTTTTATAAGCCTATCTCATGCTCGTGATCAAGGCCATATTAGTCGAAACGTTGGGCAATTTTGAATTTTGCTGTTAATATTTGTTGTGTTTTTTTTTGATTTTGTATTTGGTTTTGTTCGACTTTTGCATTTTCTACATTTAAGTACACGAGGCATGCTGAGTGTCTGACAATAAAGAATGTAATCCCGAGGGTGGAATTCCCTTATCCTACATCTTTCTGTATGAATGATAAATTTTCTCTCATTGTAGACCAAAAAAAAAAAAAAAATCATAGAAATAGATGGGAAGGTAGAATAGCCACCATGACAGAAAAACTATTCCTACAAAGCGAAGGATTATAGCTAGGAAAAATCAAACATTATATAAGCGGAAAGATCATGCGCAGTTTGGTTTTTCACTAAAGTAAAAACTTGAAATTAAATTCTAAACCAGAATAAGTTAGTAGTTTTCTTTATTATCATTTCTTTTTTTAATTTTTTTGTCCAAATCAGGGAAAGTTAATGTTTTCTTGACATTTTTGCATTATGACGTCGACGAAATGTACTTTGACGTGACGTTTTGTGTCACGTGAATTAAGACTATAATTATCTTTCAGACGGATAATTCCACAAAAGGAGTCACACCCTTCTGTCGGACACGATGCTTGCCGAGTGTCTGACAATAAAAAATGTGATCATAGGGTGGAATTCCCTTATCCTACATCTTTCTGTATGAATGATAAATTTTTTCTTATTACAGACCGTAAAGATTGAAAGAAATAGATTGAAACTAAGAATGGCCGCCATGACGAAAAAAATTCTGCTACAAAACGAGAGATTCTAGAGAAAAAAGTCACATCATAATCGGAAAGATCATACGCAATTTGGTTTTATACTAAAAGTATAAAACTTGAAATTAAATTCTAAATGAGAATCATGTATTAGATCCTTTTTGTAAGCAATTTCATTTTGAAATTTTCCGTCCAAATCTGGAAAGGTGGATGTTTTCTTGACGTTTTGACATTATGACGTCGACGAAATGTATTGTGACGTTACGTTTTTTTTTTGTCAGGTGATGTAAGACATTAAGATAAAGAATCTAACACCGGTGCAAGTGCGAGATAAGGAAATCTCAGACACCCGAGGGTAAGATTTGATCGTTCTCTAACGCCGCCGAGTTAGAGAACGACCAATCTTACCCAAAGGTGTCTGAGATTTCCTTAACTCTAACAAGCATAACCGATGTTTGATTCTTTTTTCTCACCTTGTTTCCGTTAAAAAATAGTATGGGTACTGTCATTGATCAGCTGTTCATGACGTGACACCATGCGCAGAAATATGCCGTATCACACAGGTAAATGAACGATGCGCACAGTGAAATATGATTTGAAAAACGAAGTTGAAAAGCAAATTCTAGGTTGTAACAATTATTTTTAAAGATAAAATGTAATTACACAAAATTTTTAATTCATCAAAACAATGAACTATGGCTAAACACATTTGAATAACACAGCTATATTGACGGTCCAGTTCAGTACTTTCAATTTTCCCTGGCGCCATTGATCGTGGATCCATAGAAAAAGGAATTTAGAAAGTCAGATGGAGTTTGTTTGAAAGCGTATGAAGTAAGAGGATATCGGTATTTTTGCATATTAGTCATAACACGCCCCGACACTTTGGTGATCGTTTTTTACGGGAAACCGCACGTGTTTTGTCTCAACCCATGTGTGAGATAAGGAAATCTTACTATGGCAAAAATTGGAATTGTCTTATCCCAAAAGTGAGAAAAGGATGTCTTACACCGGCAAACGTTGTCTTCAATCGCTTGTAAAGAGAGAGAGAAAAGCATATTCCACACGAGTGTCTTTCACCGGCAAATGTTGTCTTCAACCGCTTGTAATGAGAGAAATATATATGATATGTAGTGTACTGTGTTGTTCCCGTCTAAGGTACTTCAATATTATGATAAGACCCAAAACAGCTTAGTTTGACCCTTGACGTTGCCACTGACCTGACAATAATTGTTTTATCAAATCTAGTCTATACTACACGCATCTGCAGGGGACAAAGGAATTCACAGAAATCACAGACAATTTGTCTAGTCATATGTTCCTGTCAAGGTTTTCAACTCAACAAAATATTGTTAAAAAAAGATTTTCCTAGAATTCAAATAATATAGAAACAGACACTTACAAATTATCTAATTACGAAACAATTTAAGAGCAGTTAAATGAATTAGATAACAAAACTTCAAAAGTTGTTTTCCGTAAGTTAAGTATTCCTTGAAATTTAATTGAATATGACATGCAAGCAACAACAGTTCGGAGAAGTTTATCTTCAAAAACTGGTAACATGTCCGCACTCTTTAAACCTCTACATCTTAATGTTTTCTGAGAAAAAAGAAAAAAAGATTTTGGGGGTCTTATCTACTTGTTTAAACAGATAAAACACTAAATAAAACTGGATTGGTTGCTAAGTGGACAAATCGACAATTGCCGTAGCTGCAGCCTTTTGTTGTCAGCCTCAGTCTTCGTAATTGGCCTTTGCACATATTACAGTGGATATATGCAGAAAATGGCTGGAATGATAAATGCATTTGATGACAATTAATGGTTTCGGAAACCAGTGGTGAGTTCGATTCTGAAATAAAATAATTTACTACCCGGCTATTATCCTAAGAGCTATATGTCTTTGTAATAACATTTTTCCAGCTTTTTTGAAAGAAGAATTTTAAAAATCCCAAGACAATTCACCAGTCAATGTACCTATATGCTCAAAGATGAAACATCTTGTTTCATATGAACAAACCACAGCACAATTGACGTAGATGAAAACCTGCTCATAAAGTTACTTCAAATATTTTTTGAGGTAATGAGGTCAAAACCTATGCATTGGATTACGTATGGTTCAAGCTAAAACATAAGATTAAATTTTATTTATTCAAAATTGAGCTATTTACAGCACAGCACACTTTAAAGATTTGTATTTGTATGAAATGTCTGCTTCAGAATAAAATATATATATATATAAATACTTCATATATTCGTCGGTGGTCACAAACCTTGTAGTTAAATTTTCTCAGTAAACCTCGGTCCATGGGAAAGATATTTAATAATTTAAGTACCTAAATGAACTTTATCAAGTCTGTACCAAAGAGGATAAATATACATAAGGAGCAACAAAAAAACCGCTATCAATTAGACAGACAAAACCCGGGAAGACAAATGAACAATTACAAGCGCAACAAATAAACACTGAAAACTAAAAAACAATGAAAATAAAGACCAGGAGTTGTAAGCAGTTTCTGCTCCGTATACGGCACCCGCCGTGAAGTCAGATTATCTTGACTTTGTTTTATGTTTTGTACTCTTTTATGTTATCTTTTGTCCGGAGTTCCATCTGTTGGTTTGCGATGTCATCGTTGACTTTTCCTGCTATCCACCTTGTTATTTATTTAATCATCGTATACATAGCTGACATACGCAATTAGATTAGCTAAGTCGTAACTAAAACAATTGAAGCAAAAACCTTTTTGTTCAGCAATGTCTTCTAGAGAAACAAAAACTTTTCACCTATGGAATTTAAAGGGAGATAACTCTCACTAGTAACACACGTTTTATCTTAGATTGCCATTTCTCACTAGTTAAATCTCGATGGTCTTGATATTTTCAATTTTTGAAACATCAAGATACAAAGATCAAAACAAGATACATTTTCTTGCAGTCAATCAACACTAGTGGAGACCAGTTCATAAATGTTAAGTATGAATTCTATTAAGTTCAACTTTACCTGTGCTGAACTAATCTAAACATGTCTTGACCAGTCTTGATTGGTTGCAGGATATATACATGTCTTGATTGATTGCAGGACAATTACAACATGTCTTGATTGATTGCAGGACAATTACAGCATGTTTTGATTTGATCTTGTTATCTTGATTTTGCTGGATAATATAGTGACGCAAAAAATCAGGACACGGTAAGATTTAACAAGACCAGAATTTCAGTTTAAGATCAAATGTGAGTTACTAGTATATTCCTGTGAGATTCTATTGAGTACTTTATTCCTGGGTTGCACCAAAAATGCATAGAGTGCGTGAAAATTATCAAAAATAATATTTATAGATAGGTCTGAGTTCGTCATTTTAAATTTAGAAATTTCTGAGTGTATTCATTTTTCTATTGAAAATTTCACATTCAAAATAATTTGGCAGTTAAAAATATATATCCATTATACACTTGTACAATATTTATGTTTTATTATCAAGGTTGATTAACTAAAAATTGTCCTGTATAATTTAGGTCTTAATAATGCAAAAAAAAAAAAAAAAAAAAAAAAAAAAAAAATTCATTCCACGAGCTGAGGTTTCTAGACAGTAGATCAGCACATCAATGCAACAAAAGCAAGAAAAAACTAGATAATTTCACGAATGAACTACGCCCATACTCCGTTTGATAATTAAAGACACACTGTCAATGACTGTGCAGTTATACCGACAAACTTTATCACGTCTACCTGTATTCATTAATACATCTACTGCATGGACACATCACTTCGTAAAATGGTGAAAGTCTAAACGTTAGAATTATCAGACAATCTTTTGTTATAAACCTTATTGAGTCGTCCAAGAAAACATAAACATTTCAAAGTTGTTTATGAAGGTTATGTCTGTAGAACTCACAAATGATTCTGAATGGGGAATTTCCAATAGAACAATTAATGCACTTGAAATTTCAAAAAATTAATAATCTGAATTTATAAACTCAGACCTATCCTAAAATGTGTAAAACTGTTATTTTAAATATTTTTAATGCGCTTTGTGCATATTTCATACAACGCGGGGTTGTAATACTTAATTTTATAAAATTTTTCAACAAACAATCGGCATTCCAATGGGAACCAACTGTGCTCCTCTCCTCGCCGATCTGTTTCTGTACTCATATGAAGCGGACTTCATTCAAGGGTTACTACGTGAAAACAAAAAGAAACTAGCCCAATCCTTTAATTTCACTTTTCGTTATATAGATGATGTGTTGTCGTTAAATAACGACAAATTCCAAGACTTTCTACATCTTATCTACCCCAGTGAACTTGAAATTAAGGATACTACAGATACACCAAAGTCCGCTTCATATTTGGATTTGTTTCTTGAAATAGACTATGAGGGACGTTTGAAGACAAAACTTTATGACAAACGTGATGACTTCAACTTTCCTATTGTTAATTTTCCCTTCTTAAGTAGCAATATACCAGCATCGCCTGCATATGGCGTCTACGTTTCTCAGCTTATCCGATTTTCAAGGGCATGCGTGAGTTACCCTGACTTTCGACAAAGAGGATTACTGCTGTCACAAAAGCTTCTTAACCAGGGTTTTATCAGGGATAAGTTGATGTCATCACTTAAGAAATTTTACGGTCGTCATCATGAATTGATTGTCCATTACAGTGTTCCAATATCTAAGATGATGTTGGACCTGTTCCCACTGTCGTAACCTTTCATGTTTCATTTACGATTTGTGACTTCCACCGGATTGACTTTGTTGAACTTCACGACGGGTGCCGTATACGGAGCAGGAACTGCTTACCCTTCCGGAGCACCTGGGTTCACTCCTGGTTTTTATAGGAGTTCGTGTTGTTCATTGTTTTTAGTTTTCTGTGTTTATTTGTTGTGCTTGTGGTTGTTCGTTTGTCTTCCCGGGTTTGTCTGTCCAATGGATTACGTTTTATTGATTGCTCCTTAGGTATATTTGTCCTTTTTAGGAAGAGTTATCTCTCTTTTACACTGCAAATTCCATATGCGGAATTCTTTTGTTTCTCTGGAATTTCATTATTGAACAAAATCAGGTAAGTTCGATTGTTTCAGTTACGACATAACTCATTACATCTTTAACACAAGTGACTAGACAATTCACATGGATTAGGGACGAGATCAAAAGTTCAATGTAGGATAAAAAACTTAATTCAAATAGTTTTTTTTTGGGGGGGGGGGGGTAAAATTCGCTGCAAGTTTTGTTATACGACATTGATTTTCGTCGGATATGCCCACATTGGTCAATCAATTTTTCCCAAATTAAGTTAAGGGGGGGGGGGGGGTCAGTGAAAAGCTATGTGAATTAAGTTGTTTATCCTACATTGAACTTTTGATCTCGTCCCTTAAGGTATTATAATTTAGAAAAATCCATTTTACGAACTAAGGTGTCCATACAGTAACACAACTTATGTTGTAAATGTACATGTAACTACATGTAGTCATAGTAATATTTGTCCACAGAATATTTTCTATATTTTAGGAGTGTATATGTTTTGAAAAATCACATGTAGACTATTACATATCATTAGTTACTCGTGATTGTATATCCAAACGTGTAGTAATATATCTATACAACAGATATTTGGCGTTAATTGTGTGGGTCCAAAGGCAATTATTCCGCCAAACATATTTCATACGAAATGAAATTCCACACCACCCATGACTACTCTATGTATACACCTACAAACTAAATCTAGGTGTTAAAAAAGAAGGTCGTAACTAATTTTGACAGTGCATTTATAGCGGATAGATAGAGTCAATGTTTGCTGAAATGCTATTTTTATTCGTTTTCCAGTTTACTTATGCTTGAAATACTACAAACACAAACTTTATTTGGAGTAATAAAACTTTAAATAAAACATATGTTTAGTGCAATAAAGTAATAGACATAAACATTGGGTTTAAGGTCAAACTATTATATAATCTAAGTATAGGTAAACCGGTTACATAATTTCCATTCTTTGTGGAAACAGAGCCAAGGCTGTTGTCATTTTAAGTCAATGTATTACACAGGTAACGTAAATTTGTTTGCATGTTATGCGCTTTTTATCGACTGATTTAGCGATAAATGGTATTAAATATAACAACAAAATAATGGATACAATAGGGTTCAGCTCAAAAGTACACGAGTAACAATGTTCAAGTAATGATAAGCATTGGATATACCATTAGGGCGTATATATATCTTTATATATACAATGAATTATTGTGCTTGGCCTTGAGCACATTTGATAGGTCGTAAATCGACGAAAATACATATCCAAATTAATATCATTGAATATGTGTATGAACTTTGAGTAGATATCTACTTTATCTTTTATTGGAACCGCCTCGGTGGTCTCGTGGTAGCGTGATGTCCTCTAGTGCGGGAGGCCGCAGGTTCGATCCCTGACCTGGTCAAGCCAAAGACATTAAAATTGGTATTTGCTGCTTCTCCGCCAAGCACGCGGCATCTGGGAGTAAGAGCAAAGAACTGGTTGGCTCAGAGCTGGTATAATGTGTCCCGTTGGGAGGTTGGAATGATATGTCTGCATGCTTACAGTTATTGGACTTAAAGTATTTGAATTTTTTAAACATTTTTTGGCCTTGATGCCAACTGATGAATCACAAATCTACGAAATATGCATATCTTTGTGCAGCAAGTTGGTATTAAAAGTATTTATATGCATCTATAAATATCAAATAAATAAACAGTGTCATAAAATGGTGGTTTTGGAGGAGTGCATTATGAAAATGTATATTTTCAATCTCTTTTCACCAATGGCATTGACAAAAGTATTGACCCTTTCCATGCGGTTCGGAGTTAATTGCTTTATTACATAAAAATGTTCCTGGAAATCAGTCTTTTGTAATTCTGTATTTCGTCGTCTGAAAGGTGCCTTTCTGAATTATAAGTTAAGAATCATTTTGGATAGGTATTACTCAGATGCTGTTTAGGCTAATGGTTTCGGGGGTGTCTTAAATCTGTTTCGATTATTGTAATTTTATTTTTTGTTCTAAAAGACTGAATGGATTATGATACATATTATTTTTTTAATACGAAATCGTTGATCGTATTAACTGAATTATTAGTATATTTTACTGGCATAAAATAAATATTCATAATGTATCGTTAAAAAATTAAAATTAAGAATCACCTCCCTTGTCCGTAACTCTCCCCTTAGAATGTTTTTCTAGCTGTGAACTTTTGGTAATTTGGTCATTACTTTTATTTTGCATGACATCTGTATATAGGAGGTGATCATAATCATGGATCATTGTTTTGATAGTTTGCTTTTGAAATACGGATCGTTAACATGATCATAACATAAAGCTGTCATTGCCTGGACCATGATCTTTTCTGATCAAAGATGGCGGTCAAACTATCTTATACAATTGCACGAATAGCAACGACTTGTCAAAATATGACCTTTAATCAAATAAAAAACACATTTTTTGGACGAGGTTGGCGTTCGTACGATGGTGCGGTTAATGGCATTTGGTTAATTGTCGAACACCCCGCAGCCAGTATAAGATGACGTATAACAAAACAGCGATGAACACTAACTTTTGGGGTTGTGTTCCCATGTTGCATGGCTGAGTTTCTCATGACAATTATCTAATCTTGTTTTACTTATTACATCTTTATATGAAATTAAGAATAAGACGTGGAGGGGCCAAATAAGTAAATGCAAGATAAAATTATCTTCAGATATATACCGTGTATGGTATAATAAATATGTAATCATTATTTCAATTCATTTAATCATTTTTGTGACGTTAGCCTGTGCATCAAACTGTGGATTATTTTTAATGATCTGCACTTTCTGGACTCAATTAAAATAAAAATGCTCATCGGATTTTAAATATTAATGCAATATGAATGATTGCTTTATTTCTATAATGAAAGAATTGCTTTCTTCATTTTTTTGTCAAAAATTACCACCTAACGTGAAAGATGTTCGAATCTACAAAGTATATGTAATGACGGTAATCATGACACACTTGCTCCGTACAAAGATAATGAGGCACAATTTTCACTGTAAAAAATTTGACGAAATAAAAATGGCTTTAATACGAGATACAATGGACAAACGTTAATTCTTTAAAACAAACCACTCCATCTGCGGCGTCGTGGCTTATTTTTTAAAGAATCAAAGCTTCTATATATCTACTGAAAACAGTTGTTTGTTAACAATTTTCATACTATGTATTTATTAATGGCAGGGTATAGTCAAACGACAAATAGTGAAATGTGTAATTTAATATTAATAAGTATGATAAAAAAGAAATATTTTATATAATATTTCTTCCAAATATAAATACAAAATATACACAAAAAAATCTTAAACTATATATAGATAAAGTGATTGCCATTATACAGTCTTGTTAATATATATACAATTGTGACCATAGTGCACAATTACAAAGTACAATGCAGTATGGTGAATAATATTTATAAACCTTTGTTGCACTGTACAGTGAAATTTATGTTTAATACAAAATTCTCAACTACAGATTAATATTAAACAATATTGCTTGATTTTTTTATGTACGGCCAATTAAACTAGTAAGAATTCTTTAGTTTTCACAAACGGACAACAGTATCATACAAGCTTCATAAATTTACTTATAAAGATATATGCAAATAAGTAAATTATCTTTTCGTCTAATTATGTATAAAGCATGTTGTTGGTCTTTTGTGGTGCCTTGTTGGTGTCCAATTTATAATACATGAATATTGGAAACGTGTGGTCCATTATGAGAGAGACAGATTTTTCAATTCTCAATGAAATATTAAATGTGCGGTTCACTAGTCATGTTTAAAAAGTTATAATTTCCAGTGCTTATTATAACAAATTACAGTTGACTCTCTTTATCTCAAAGTGGAAGGGACCAACACAACTAGTTTGAGATATCAAGAGGAAATATAGTGCAAAGTTTAATCTAGGGACCAAAACATTACTTTGAGATATCAGGAGTTTTGAGATAAAAGAGTGTGAGATAACGAGAGTCAACTGTATAATATAATATATTCAGATCTTGACCAACACATCTTTACATTTAATCATTTGAGTCTAACAAGACCAAAGTACGATGCATTAGAATCAAATTGTGCCATGACTCCTTCTCGTTTATAATGACGTATGCGAAGTTTATCTTTGGCGCCAAATGCAAAAATCCCTGTTGTAGAACAAGACATGTTATGGTCATGGCTATTGTCACCTGTAAGAGCTGAGTTTGGGAATGTCAAAAAACAGCTTGCAATTTTTTCGTTATTTCTCTCAACAAAATATCCTTGGTCAGGTTGACCCATTAACGTGATCTGAAACAAAAAAGAAAGATAATTTATATTTTTATTCTACTATTTCCCCACTGGGTGATCATTTTTGGCAAGCAATGGGAAGTTCAAATGTTTCCAGCTGTTTATTGGTTAAAAGAGGTGACGTCATATATCCTGCTGTTGATAAATATTTCATATTACTCGTAGTTTTGTCTTTGATGATTTTGGCCTTACACATTTGGTCAATTTGGCATTTTTTAAATTTTCTCTATACTTGTTTTGATTATTTGGAACATGTTAGGCCTTGGGTACAACTGATGAGTCGTAAATGAACGATATATAAGCATCTTGTGCAGTATAATCGGTATCATAATTTATTATTTAATTCCTCTTCCTGGAATAATGTTTAATTAGAATTGCTTTAATATTATTTATGCATATTTTGGCATTAGCAAATACACTCGTGAAAATGTGTTATTGCAAATGACATGGTGATATGTTTTGTGGGAGGGTTTTTATTATCAAGTGATTTCCATTGCAGGAGAATCGTCAAATCATATGCGTCGTCACATGACATGGTCGAGATGTATTTGTTACGTAATCATCTACGACTTACAACATAATTTTTTCAATACATTGCAATTATATTGGTTTTAGAATAGAAAATTTTGTTTTTAGTTTTTGTTTTTCATCTTTTGTTGTCTGTAAAATTGGTAATATAAAATCCAGAGTAATAATTCTTTTATGATAATCTTTGTATTTGTGTCAGGGATACTTCCCAATGTTGGATTTGTCTTTCTCAATGGGATATTGGCAAAAGAATACCGAAGCGATAGGGGAAGCTTGAATATTCGATATCCAATGAAAAGACAAAGTCATGAGAATAGATCACAACAAACGCAACAAGGAAACATGTATAACTAAAAGAATAATAATAAACTAAACAAAACAAGAACAAGATACCACATAAAGTAAAGCACTAGCACTGTGAACTCCCACTATAAACCGGGAGTGCCATCAAATTAATTGGCTGAGGTTCTCGGTATTTGAAACCTTCAGCTAGCACATTTGTTCATCAACTAGATTTAGATCTCCAGTGATAACATGACCCACAGGACTATAACTGAATGGAGATGTAGAACAGGAGCAGTCAGCTTAGACGTCAGATCATCGGAATTGCAAATCTTGGTTGCAATAGGTTTTGTATAGGAATAAGAAATAAGTGGAACAGTTTGGTATTTGAAATATGGAGGAATTTCAGATTTTACTGTTTTGCGGTGAAGGATATTGCTGAGATTTATGGCATCCACGCCTTTATTAACAAAGTTAACTATAAGGAACGACCCTTGGTAAGATTCGTCGTTATGGATTCGAACTGGTTTGAATAATCTATGAGAAGCAATATCCGATAACACAGCAGGAGTTTATATTCAGCTGAATTGAAATTCTTGCAATTCTTGATTTGCTGCTCCATTGCTTTTTTGTGGAGTGAGCTAAGCTTACACAATGGAAGAGAATATAGTTTAAATTGAATGTGATGAAGTCCTAAAGATTTTTATATATACGGCAATAAATCATTCTAAAGGAAAAAAGGACAGAAAAACGTATACGAAAAGAAAACGTTTTAGGTCCTACCTGAGAATAAAAAAGATATATGCCCTGCTTTTTGATAGTAAGTTCTCCACTTCCAAGGTTCAAGTGAAAATCGTTCCCTCCAGTTCTAACAATGCCGGGCTTAACTTTTAATGGAACAGTCCAATCAGCTAATTGCCATTTACTGAATATTCCTGCAAAATGATCTGCAAATGTACCCAAATTGGTTACAATTATTATTGCTGTTGTTGCTTTTTTTGTTATTTTATTTAAAACAGAAATGCAACTAATATCAACATTATTTAACGATACAGTTATATTCATTGACTATAGCAGATCATAATTTTGTATATTGACTTAAATTGTATTTAAAATTTCAGCATTGCTTATATCAATACATGATTTGTAGTTTGAAAATGAAAATTTAAAGAATATTCAGTGAGAAACAAATTTTATCAATATCATTTGTTTTCAAACTACACTGATAACCTTTGAAGGGGCAATTAACTAAAAACAATGAACTAAACTGTGTGTTCCAGAGAAAAGAAGGAATTTGTAACATCATTTTGAATGTAAAAGAGATCTTCTAAAATTAACTTTTACATCTCTATAATCGTCAGGCTCCCTGCACGCTATAGACCCATTCTGCAGTTTTTGAAAAATATTAGGTTAATGCAGCTGCAGAATCTTGAGTTTTGCTTTTCAGATTTGCAATATTTTTATTTAAAAAGAATCGAAATATCTCATTTAGAATCATATTTGAAGTTTAACAACTGTTCATCAAATAATTGCCTTATTGACCAAGCATTTAGATTATTGTCAAATAAAAACACATTCATTAAGCCGAGCTTTTCAGACAGCAGCGATGATTGACATTTAAAGCTGAAAAAGCTAATGGATGACATCAGAATGTTTTTCAGCAGTTTGGATAAAAAAAAAACAATGTTTTGTTTACCAAGTATAGTTCCATATTCTATTTTATTACGTTTTGTATAATGAAAACTAAAATTACCATTAGGTAGTGATTTGAATTTGCCTCCTCTACCCTCATATTGAATTGCCACTAATGCAGATGACTACAATAAAAGTTAAAAACAAATAATGCGTCGCATGTTGCCAGCATTAACATTTTATCGTCTGGTCCAGATCAGACCTGTTCAGAAATTTAACCCAGGTTTATCCAATTTTCGAATGACCATTTCAGGCTCCAGTAAATTTAATCCTACATGTTCACCTATTTTATATCTTTTTTACGGAAATCGTAAAGGCAAATAGCATGTATTCTATAACAAAGGAAGTTTTTATTTCACGTTAATGTATAAATAAAGTGATCTAATTTTAACTAAAATCATTTTCAACATAAAAGTAGTGCGTAAAAGTTAATATAGTTAATTATCCTGATAATGTAAAAATACGAATCTGGAAAATATGGGTTCAGAATTAAAGAATGAATAATTGATTGGTCATCAATTCTAAAACCATTACATTGTTTGAGTATATTTAAAAAAAAAGAAAGATTTCCGATTTCTAATTTCGCCAATGTTTTGGAATGTTATGTGACAACTGATTTCTAGTGAAATTTATCAGCATGGAATCGACTCTTTTGAATAAGTTCTGCAATTTAGAAAGAAATGGAATAGACTAAATTTTTGGAAACCCGAAAATGGTAATTTACTTTTACATTTAAGTTTAATTTCTGAAATGGTCAACCATAGTGATCAAGAACTGTTCATTCTATATGACGCTGTCCGTCATTGGTAGATACTGGCACATATGACTCGGAGAATATGTTTCATAAAAAAGTAGCATTCAATTTACCTATCCTCACAATTTGAATATTTCGAAAACAAATCAAATTTGATATTTTTTCGGGGGAGGGGTAGTCCTGTTTCATATGTGCCAATATTTTATTCGCCAAAAAGCTGGATGACGTTATGAAAGATGCTGTCAGAAAAGGCTTTTATTAGCACATGCATTTGTTGAAAAGTAATTGATTACCCTCTGGGGAATGTTGGCCACCAGTCCCTTCAATGTGAACATAACCCTACAAATAAATAATAAATGTATGCAGATGAAAATATGGAGAGATGCAGATGAATAAAAAAAAATGACAAAATGGCATCTGGCGGCGAACGTTGCCCAAGTGTGTTCACACTACTAAATAGCAACCATTAGATGAGACATGGGATTTTTAATATTGGAACGTTAGTGAAATGCATATATACCTTTAATGATGATGAATCAATGCAATTCAAAATATATAGTATTTTGATACAGAACTATCTTACATACAGCAAATAGTAATTTAAAATCAAGGAATGAAATGGTTGCTGATTTGTTAGAATGAACAGATTTGGGTAATGTTTAATCTCAAATTGTTACATTTACCCTTTGGGTAGTCTTCGCCACCAGAACCTTCAATATGGACCAGAAATGCCTAAAATATAATTTATCACAAAACATATAATACCAGTCACCTACGTCAAATATTATTTACAAATTATCATTGAAAAAATTTCCCCTGTGCTGCTAAGCTGGAATCAAAGTATTATCCTGATTTTAAGAAGGGCTCTGTAAGACAGGTCAGAGCAGATCCTATTTTCAGCCTTTTTTGATTTTTTGCCTTACGATAGTTTGAGACAAAGATTAAAATATATTTCTGGAAAACTGCATTAAAATTTCTTATGCTTCAGGGGCATCTACTATTTGAATAATCTCTGAAATAATGTTCGACGTGCAGTGTGGTGTTCTTACTATCCTAACAGTAGAAACAGGAATTAGGGACAACTTGTTAAAGTAATTAATATGGTGGTTCATTATTGTTATTTTTTTAATCCATTTTTTTGAATTTTGTATTGTTTTTTTTAATATAAAATCATTTAAATCTATAATTCTATTTCGAATTAAACCAAGCTTTATGTGCATTTTAATAAATGTGCTTATGTAGTTTTTTTTACTGTCGTAGTTATCTCATTCTGCGTGCAAGTTCAAATATAGTATCCCTTCTAATTTCCATGTTTGACGTCAAAGTTTTTTGTTAAATGATATACTTAAACTGGATAAATGAACAAACACAAAACAAAAGAAAATAAACAAGCGAAAGAACAAAACATAACAACAAAAAAATTAAAAACAATAAAAAAAAAACATCGGTGCCCAAGAATATATATTTAAATAGTCGGGTTCTTAGAAAGTATGGAAATATTGCAAGTGCATATTTTCTATTTATAGTTGACGGAATTTTTATATATTTAATTATAGTTTTGTATGATGTGTATAATAAAAATATAAGCCATTATATATAAAAGTCACCGTTATTTTCTTATAAGTGTTATAGCAACAAATTAACATGGAAGCAGATGTTTGTCCGTAAGTAGGAACCTTTTCTTTTCTGTTTGTTTGGTTTTTAGTAATTATGATATGCTGTTAGATACCGTACCAATTTTGGTAATCTCAGCTTTTACTTCTAAAGATCTGAACACTGATTTTTATTGTAACAAGCTATTAATATTGTCCATGGTATGGATACAACCATTTTATTAGTCCGAGATTCCACTGACGCCAAATAATATGTTTTAGAATTGATTTGGGTCATGGGACGTCACAGTACACTCCATATATAAAACTTTGCAATTTGCAGAGATAGGACCGCCAAAAATGGTTCTATGATAGAACCGTCCAGAATGGTTCTAAGTAGAACTGTTATACATGGTTCTAGGATAGAACTGTCATAAATGGTTCTAGGGTAGAACTGTCGTAAATGGTTCTAGGGTAGAACTGTCGTAAATGGTTCTAGGGTAGAACTATCATAAATGGTTCTAGGGTAGAACTGTCATAAATGGTTCTATATGAAACCAAATTTTTGATATGTTTAAATATTTTGACTTCATGTACTGGTTCCTTTGAATTCTTTTCTATTTCTTTACCCATTTATATGCCAGCCAATATCAATCCTGAAATTATTTTCAAACATTTGATAGCCCGAAGGCTTTTTCACTAGATGTTTACTCCAGGATTTTATTCATATAGTCTTTCCTACCTCACCCCTTATAACCCAAGAAACAAACGATTGTACCTGTATGAAATTTATGTAAATTGAATATTTGCAAAAAAAAAAAAAAAAAAAAATAATAATAATAAAAAAAAAAAAAAATAGAATAAAATAAAAAAATAAATAAATAAAAATAATTCAAAATAGGGGCTTTCAGTGCACGTAACAAATAATTACAGCAATCATAAATACTTATTTTATGTAAATAGAAGTAAAAATGTCTACTATGTTCAAACTGTTGTGTCATTATAATCATATTTCGAGACATGAAATCTTAAAACGTGTACTTGTTAAACAATAGGTACCCACTCAGTTCATTAATTTGTTTACATTGAACTGTCATTGACCTTTCAATGTAGGCTAACCTTAACCAGGAAGTAAACAAACAATTTGAGTGGTTAATTTAAATACCCAATCATGTACTAAGTCATAAAGTAGGTTTTTGTCAACATGACAACAAATTCCCATGTGATCTACGGAATTTCTATCATGGATGTAGTTCTAACCATTTTTTAAAATTGTTTCATGAATTATTGTATTCGCAGTGAGAGATACAATTTATATTCTACTATTAAGGCGGAAGGGGGGGGTGGTCAAAACGCTCCCAACTGTTTTTTTTTTCCACAATATATTTGATTTGATTCTGTCTTTTCCATAATAAAAGTGAAGTAGCTGTTTCCTTTAATTTATATGTCATTACCAAGTTGATAACTGTTGCATAAACATATACCCAAATTGTTATTTGATATGTTTAATGAATGTTTGTCCCAGTTTGTTCTTGGTGTAATGTTTGGTTATAAAGTGAATTAGATTGTACTCATTACTGGTCAAATAACCCAATTTCACACTAAAATCAGGGTCACCCAGATACAATAGTGACCGATATTTCGTCACCTTTTTGTCGCTACATTTATAAAGCCATTGTATCCTCTTCGCTACATTTATAAAGCCACTGTATCCTCTATAGATATTGTTAATAAGGCGAAAAATACATATAACATTATTGTACATGGGCAATTACCTCGCACTAATAAATTTCTCGTCTTAAACGGCCATTTCTATCATGTTAAAGTTGGCCAGAGTTTTACTATCTCTGAGCTTTTTAGATGAAATCATGGCAATAAGACCAAAATAAGACATATGACTCTGCAGTCAAGATCTGTTAATTATTATGAAATTTATTTCTGATGACCTAATCATTACTGATTTAGGACGTTCTTGATTTACTGCAAAACCATTTATCTTACTTGAACTTCTAGAAAATAAAAGTTGCTGTCTGATACAAAATATAGATAATCCATGCAATACTGTATAATTTGAAAGAACGACAAACATTGGTGTTGTGGATCTTTAAAATTGTTTTTTGGTAAACAATTATGAGCCAAATATAAACATGTACAGCAATAGTTAGAGGGTACCACGTGTCTGCATTGTAAGTAATACTTTCTATTTGTAGATAATTAATTTTACTGCACCAGATGTGCACATTGCTTCGATTTATAACTAGTAATTTGTGTTCGAAGCCTAAAATGCTGAGAACCAAAACAATGACCAACGACATTAAAGAGCGCATTCCAAAATTCCAAATGCGTAAAGTCAAAACCATCTATGGACAGAGCAATGCACGACGGAGATAAACCTGACTTTTTCTCAGAATGACCCTTATTGTAACAGTAAATTTAAGCGATATTTAACCGAAGCAAATTTATCTTTTGTGTGTCAATAAATAATAAGATTAAATTCCTGGAAATGTTAACTTACAATTGACTTCAATTGTTACTTCAGTTAATATTGCATAATATAATGAATTAAATCTGATGGTCAATAGTATGTAATTTTCAGTATTAAATAACAAATTCCGTCTTGCTTAATACGGCCACAGAGTTTGGTAACAAGATACATTACTTTGCAGTCAGGGAAGACGGGTTAAGATACGTTTACATGAGTTCAGACATAAAAATCCAGTAAATTTGTTTTTCTTTCTCCGAAATTGACCAAATAGGTCAATAAACAACAAAATACACAGGAAAAGTCAACAATGACATACCAATCAATCACAGCAATCCAACTGACAGAACTCCGCGCAAAAACACAACATAAAAGAGTACAAAACACAAACATTTACACAACAGAGAGTCAGGATAGTCTGATTTGGTACAGGCTGAACAGTGGAGGGTTAACCCGGTCTTATGGGTAACTCTAGATTGACTGCAAAGTAAATTGTCTTTCTTTTTATATTTTTATCTTGTTTTTGTGTGAAGTCAGAATCAGCAGAACAAAATGACAGACAAAATTCAAGTTATTTTATCTTACCAATTTTAATAATAAAAGAGTAAATACTGCGTTATGGGGTGAAGTTTATGCGGTTAAGTTTATCCAAATTCAATGTATATTCACATTTTACAAATTCGGCTATCAGTTTATATATATACTCCCTTTGTCTAAGAAATTAATTATTTCAGTACAGCATTTGTAATTTTGATTCAGTTGTTTGACAATTTGAAAAATGATTTTTTAGGTTAAAATGTGTTTAAATTAAATAGTCCAGAGCTAAAAATGTTTATGAAAAATAAGAGCTAATTGGGAAACGAACCTTTTAAGGCGGTTTCATAGAACACTGGCACAAGAAACAGACAGCACATAAACTAAAGCATTTGCAATGTAAACTGAAAATTTACTGTTGCTGATATTTTGTGAAAAAAAGGACAAATAAACCTAAGTAGCACTAAAAAAACGTAATCAATTGGACAGACAAACCTGGGAAGACAACTCAACAACCACAAACAGAACAAATAAAAAGTAAGGAAATAAATGTCGAGAAATCTAAGGAGTATCTGCATCGTGCGAAGCTCTGTCCTTATGTGGTTTGGCTTTACCCGTTTGGCCATTTTGGCATTTTTTTCATTTGATCTTTAGCGTTTTCAATTATTGTTTTTGGTTTCCAATATGTTAGGCACAAGTCACTGCACATTAATCGAAAGAAAATGCACATCATATGCATAAAAAAAAATAAGATCAAAGTTGAGGATGCCCGAAACGCTCTCGATTCAAGTTATATTGACTTGAATGACAAATAAAGTTATACCTTTTTAAATGGCTTTTCGTAAAAGAAAGTTTATGAATTTTGAATTCTGTTTTTGGATATCACTGGTGATTTCTATGCAGTTTAACAAGCGAATTTTGATACTATCTCTTTTGTACAGCATCCTTTCTAGACCTTCATCTCGAATTTGACAGTAGTGGTAAACTAAGCACCAAGATATACGATAAAAGAGACGATTTTGATTTTAAAATTATAAATTTTCCTTACCTATGCAGCAATATCCCAACATCTCCTGCATATGGTGTTTATATTTCTCAATTGATTCGTTACGCTAGAGCATGTTCCAACTACTCTGATTTCCTTGAACGCCATAAACATCTGCGTGACAGACTTCTTAGCCAGGAATACGAGGAAATGCGTCTAAAAAGGTCTCTTACGAAATTCTTTTTCAAATACCAAGATTTGGTTGAAAAATATTCAGTATCTTCTACTACTATCATTGAAGATTGTTTTTTATAACTTATCTTGGTGTTTTGTTTCTACTTTACCAACTTTGACATCAGCATATCTATGTTGATTACCACCACTGGTACTTTTATGCCGTAATGGAAGCGGGAGGTTTGGCGCGCTGTAAAACCTAGATTCAACCCACCATTTCTTTTGAAATGCCTGTACCAAGTCAGGACCATTACGGTTGCAATTTTCCAGTGGTGTGATACCAGTTTTGTCACACGTCTTATGGACTTGCGAGTTTTGTTAATACTGTTATGTACCTTATTTACGTATTTGCACACCTATGCAAAGTTTTTAAAGTCCATCAAAATAATTGCTTAACAGGTATAATGATAATGAACATATTTGATTTGACACATGACCCTGCAAAATCTATTTCTGACAACAAATTGTTTTAGTTTGGTTTCTATATTTTTTTTATATTTTCTTTCTGTATAGATTATACAGAATGTCCATTAAAGACAACACATTTATTTTCAATTTCGGATACAAAATGCCAAACGTCCTCATGTTGAAGAGGACAAATATACCTACGGAGCAAACCAATGAACATAATCCGTTGGACAGACAAACATAATTTTCAAAACAACAGCCCCATACGGAGTAGCTAAAATTTATTATGTAAGGTCAACTTTTCTAGAGGCAGTTGAAATGATGTATTAACAAAATTCTAAAATTCTTAACATATATGCGGGAACATTTAAACCGTTCTGATTATTTATTGATACAGGTTTAACAGAAAATGGGGAAGGGGAGGGGGACAGGCAGACGTCTGTATAATTGACCTTTGGATTCATTAATGATGACCTTACAATGACCTTGAGATCAAAGAAAAGCTGTCAAACAGCTGTTCACTTGCCATTTCTATTATGTTTATGTTTCGGTGTAACATGGGTTAATTTTTGTATGTAAATAACGTACGGCTTATTCCTAAATATTAAAAAGGTCCCTATTACGTAGACACTAACACATGAGGGTGATTCACTCGAAGTGGCAAAGCACAGTAGGATATTTTACAATTACTCACGGGTTTGTAATTAATTCTAATTATACTACGTTAACTGTTAATAATGTTTTTAAAAGAGAAATTAGTAGTATAGTTGGCAGACTCAACAATATACCTTGTGTATGGATATTTTTGAAGTTGGAGTATGCAATAAGTAGAAAGGTTCAAAGAAAATTTACAACAGGTTCACTTCAAAACAGAGATTAGCAGATCTAATACAGTTTTCCGACCGCTCCGGTCTTAAACTTTGAGTCTAGACTAGCATAGTTTTTGAAATCTCTACGAAAACAATTTTGAGCTGTTATAAAAATATACAGAGGACGAAATTGTCTTGATGATTGAATTTTTGATCGACAACATATTTGTTCAATTTGGTGGACGTGTTTTCCATCAGACAATTGGAATTCCTAAGGCTACTAATTGTGCGCCATTCCTGGCCGACTTGTTCCGTTACTCATATGAGGCAGAGGTCGTTTCTTAAGGCAAAACAGAAGAAGTTCATCTCATCTATCCCAGTGAGCTCGAAATTAAGGATACCACAGACACTGCCAAGTCTGCGTCTTATCTTGACCTTCAACTCGGAATTGACATCAGAGGAAGGTTGAATACAAAACTTTACGACAAACGGGATGACTTTGACTTTCCAATCGTCAACTCCCATTGTTGAGCGGCAATATTCCAGAATCGCCGGGGTATGTGTATATATTTAACAACTCATACGTTATTCCAGAGCTTGTGACATATACATTGACTTCCTGGACAGAGCCCGGCTCCTGAAAGAAAAGTTGCTCAGACAGGGGTATGTTGCTCTTAAGTTAGAGTCATCCTTATTAAAGTTTTATGAACGCGATCATGACTTGGTTGACAGGTATGAAAAAAACGTTTCCCAAATCAAAATGGACCTGTTCCATTGATGTTCTTCCTTCCTCATACCGGATTTGACATAGACAGCATGGCGGGTGTCCTGCAGGAAGCAGAGACTGCTAACCCTTCCGGAGCACATGAGTCTACACCCGGTTTTTTGGTGGGGTCCATGTTGTTCATATGTTTTGAGTTTTTAATTGTAGTGGATGTATTATTTTGGTCTTGTCTGCGTTGTTCTCCAGAGTCTGTCACTTGTTTCGACTTTTCCGTCCTTCGAATATCCCTTTGGTATTTCTTGACTTTACTAATGTACAATATTTAAGAGCATTATATGTTGTTGTAATATTATTCTTATATTATTTTAAAAATATGATTGTTTTCTCCACAAAACTTTCTACCAAGGATAGTTAAGAAAATTTGTCCTTGTTCTAGAATATTTTAGTTCTCCAATAGAACTTTCTTGAACTAGTATGCAAAATCAATTTTAAAGTACGGAACTTCTAGAATAGTTTAGAACAACTGTGATAACTTTTCCATACACCTATTGTGATGTGTTTAAACTTTTCCCAAATAAATCTGATGTACTTCGTCTTCGTTTTGTTCCAAGCCACTTATATTGTAAGAAATCCTCAAATTCACCCTTAGGAACCTGATCGACTGGAACCCGCAAACATCAGGAAAAGGGCTCTTAAACCAGCCTTTAAAAATATGGATTGAAAATCTATTACTATAAATATTTTTGCTAGGTAACGTGATTAATTTCACAATCAAGACATTTGCAGCGGGATTGGATATCTTAAAATTTATTGCAAAGAGATAATAAACAAAGCAGATCTAATGTAGCAAGACACGAAATCTGATTGTTGTTTGTTACAAGCAATTTTGTCCTATGCATTTATACAACAAAATTATCTTTAATTGAATTCTCGTATATTAGAACTCGCAAATTTACATATTTAAATATTAATTTTTTTATTCTATTCAATCACGAGTCTTAAAATATATGTATATACAACTACGAGAATAAAAGATCATCAAAAAGGTGAGTGAGAACGGTCTCCAAGAATCCCCCCCCCCCAAAAAAAAAGCTCGACTTGATCATAGTTACTTAGTTGTGAAGAACATGGAGGGGTGATTTAAATTTATAAATATAATCTATGAAAAGAATTATTCATTTGGATTTTTTTGTCCTGTCACTCTTTAAATATATATAAAAGTTTATGTTTTTAGCACAAGATTGGTTAAGATTTAGGTTGAAATGTAACTAAGTCTATATTTAGACCAAATAAAACATAGTCGTCAAGGACTGTTTGAACCTTGTACATAATTGTATGACAGACCCTACGAATTTGAAGTTTTTAAGCCTATTTTTTTAGATCTTGTAATTACAAAATACAAAATATATGTAAGTATTATGTCAAAAGCTCTATATCTAATATTCCACTATCAAAAATCGATAATGCCGAAATATTATTTCATAGTTATTATAGTTATTATAAGATTTCTACCTTAACTTCAAATATTACTTTCAAACACAATATATCTAATAAATAGTCAAGTCACATACAACCAAATAAAATAATCGTTTTCTTTCACTAAATTTCATAATGACCAAGCTTTTCGATATCTGAGAAATTATTAAAAAATAGAAAAAGAAAAAAAATGTCTGCCTACTATTAACGGACGGAAATGTAACGGTATACATGTATGATACTTTCATTGCAAATTCAATCATGCACATATAAAAATCATTCCTTTAATGAAGCGCAGACTACTGGGAAAATGATACCACTTAACGCTTTCAAAAAGTACTGCCTACCATCAGCGGAATTGCCTTAGCGGTAATGTGAAAATTTTATATCAAATGCATTGATTACAAAGTGTTTTCCTGGACTTATCTTCGTCTCAAACTATTAAAAAGTGTACAGTAAAGCTATAAATAATGAATAATTTAATTTTTGGCTTATATATTATTTTTCATAGTGATAAATCTACTAAATAATCAGTTTCAGTACTTTTCGAAAAAACAGTTAAATATCCTATTATTGGACACTTTGAAATCATTATAAAGCATAAACAAGAGGAATGAAAGAAAATTATTAAACGTTACGTAGATGTTTTGAATCATATACAATATCCAGATAGTTTTCTGTTATTAAAAGAAGAATAATGTAAAGAAAGGTTCTGTTTACACACATCAATATCTTTTATCGGAAATAAAATGGAAATTCCGATGCAATACACTCTTTATTCTTAATTATGTGTATTTAATTGCTTACATCAGAATTTTCGCTTGATATTAAGCAAATTCTACTAAACAGCTAATATACAGGTCTTAATACTGCAACAAAATCTCCACTTTCATTTCTTTTTCTAATTTCAATTAGCATTATTTTTTATTTTTCGTTCACATATTTTTTAGACAAAGTAAAATTTGAATTTTTATAAACAAGTGTATTATACAAATTTTGTTTACTGATCGATACATATTAAGAAAAAATAAACGATATATAAAGCTAAATCTATCTCGATATGAATTCGTTTCTAATAAATGAACATTAGATTTGGATTAAATTATTTTCTATATCAAATGACATAAAGGAAGTACGAACAATTTCAACAAAACCTTATTCAAATTCTAAGAAGTGTCTCTGTCATAAGGATGTCCGGCACTTGAGATAGATAAAATATTAGTAATAAAATCAACAGCTATACGATCTGCTTCAGAAGGTAAGTGCAAGAATTTTGAATATATTCTTAATATGAAAAAACTTCTAAATTATTTCAATAAAATATTTTATCAAAACGTTTTTAATGGCAAATCTTTTAAAAAAAACCAATGGTTCAAAGTTCATATTCTTAAATTAGAAATATCTTCACAAATGTCCATTAAAATTATAATATGTCAATATATATTAAATATATAAACTGCAGTTGTAGTATAAGACCTACTACAAGAATGATTTTCTCACCTTTCTTTTCTTTTTCCTTTGTGCTTTTCTCTTTATTCTCTTTTGATTTTCAGGTGAAATTCTCTGAGACTGAAAAGGGTTCGTGTCTGATACCCAATGGGATTCCTAAAATGAAATCTGACCATTTAAGAATTATTTAAATTTACATTTTTAGAATGATTTGTACAACGTTTTTTATCCACTAATATAGGCTTTTTGATCTTGCTGTAGGAAATATACTTTTGGTCAATTGTTGAAGTATTTCAATGACTTTTAAGATAATTAACGACATTAGAACAGTCGACATCATTTGTGTATTTTGTCTGGTCATAAATTGCTTGATACAACCGACTATTTTTGTTTGTGAGATACATTAATGATTGTTGTTATAATTCCGGGACGAGACATCCCTTGAAGTACAATATGCAATTTTTTAAATTTTCTACTTTTTGAAAATTCTTAGAAACTAAACCTAAAATATGCATGCAAAATCTTAGTTTTATAATAATCAGGAATAATCATATAACTTTTTCCTAAATTAACTACAGTCGTTATCACTATTCTTCCAAACCATAACAAAATCTTATAGTCATTATTATGACATTCCTAGAATCAAAATCATTTGTACTTGTCAATTTGCCCATATAATAGAGTTGATTTTAAATCTAAAAAGAAAATTTTTCTTGATAAACATTGAAAATGTGACCTTAAATTCGAAGCGATGAGATAAATATGATCAAATGAATGCGAGATTGAACAACAAGAACAGAAACAAGAACAACACAATGAGTAAAATGTCTTAAATTGAAATTCACTTTCCTTATGGAAAGAATATGGAAGAAAATCCTAGCAATGAAATATGGTCGTTAAGACTTCACAATGTATTTAAATTTAAAATATCATTTTTTGAAACCGGTAGTTTCAGACCTAAATCTATTGCAATAAATGTTGAAGCCAATTCACATTATTTTTTTTTATTAACAATAATAATACATATTAATATGATCATACAGAAAAATATATCAATGAACAGAAATGCCTTGTTTTTAATAAATATATAGACAAACAAAACTACTGCAAAAGATATATTGCTCATTCAATTAAAAAAAAAACAGATTATTAATAATAATAATAATTATTATAATTATTATTACTAAATTAAGACAGATAAAGCGCAGTTTCTGTTATAATAAATATAGCATTCATTTAAATAATAAAAAAAAGATTAATACTAACTATTTAATTATTATTAACCAAAAGCATTTATTGACTTATATGGCCATGGAGAACTACTCGAATTTTCAATAACTATGAAATAAATTAATACACAATAATATAAAAGTACTAAGTACATAAATAGAAGATAATGAAAAAAATAATTATATGAATAAAAAAATAAAAAGACAAAATTCAAATAAGAAAAATGTCATTAGATTGATTATGTAAATATCAATAACACAACATAACAATATTAAATAATTACTTCAATTTCCCAAACTTAAATATATTTTACAGTATCATGTATTGGAATGAAAGTTAAATAAGAAAAACAAACTGTAATCTAATTATGAAATAAAAACTCTGATATAAAACTTACGTTACGAAAAGCAATAATTTAAAAAAAAAGATGGCCAAATTAAATATGATATTTCAACATTAATTATTTTTACTAGATGTGCTATTAGATATTTGCTCCTTGGGTATATTTGTCCCTTTTTTCAGAATGGCCAAAAACTACAAAATATTTCAAATATTCTATTTCCTTGTAACACGGATCAAAATTTTGTTTTATCAACAAATGCAGAACTTGCGAAAATTCCAAATGTTTTATCGTTATCTTCCATTCACGTTTTGGAATCCACAGACCAATTTATAGGGAATTTATTTTTTGCATATTATAAGATCGTCAAACATGAACATTTTCCCCAGAAAGTTGAGACCAGATGATCTACTGTACCATTTCTATTTTTTTGTGTTTTATTTGTTGTATTCTAAGGCTACGGATTATTGCTTTTGATTATGGGAATTTACGTATATTCAGAAGTTCATTATTATAATTATTAAACGTAAGCACTTTTATAGTGTTACAGAAAGCTTGCGTAATGCATACTCAGATTGCTTGGGGTTTTGAATTTGGTATTGCCTCAAGCAAGGGGTTCTAGTTGATTTTATTTAGTTTTTTCGTTTGGGATTTATTTTTTGTTGGTTTTGTTTTATATTTTACATTACTAATGTAAGGTTTCCGATCCTTTTTAGGTTATAAGCCACAATTTTACAACTATGCATTAGGAAACAAATAGGATGTTTTGTTCAAGGGTGTGGTGCTTTTGTCGTAAGCCAATCTGAGACGTTATCATTAGCTGATTTTCTAGTATTTTGCATTAGCCATGAAATTAATATTAAAATCTATACTTGAAATTAAAATTTAAAAAATAGAAATTAAGAAATATAGCTATTATGCACCAAGTTGTCGTTAGATTTTTTTATTCGGCTTATTGATAATTTTGGCCTTTGATTCGGCTTTTCGTTATATATATATATATATATATATATATATGTTTAATTGCTATTTTTTTTATTTAATAAAAATGATATAGAAACAATTTTTTACATGATATTGCCCTCCTTTACAAAATGTAAATGTATGTTTCTGAGGCTGTTGCATTTCCTTAAAAAAGTCAGATGTATATTTTGACAGTAAGTTAACATTCCCCTCTTGCGTAATTTAGCCATTCATCTCTATTTATGAAAACAGCCATGTGACAATTCTAATAGGGCAAATAATAATCTGATATTTCTTTTGTTGCACATACCAATCGGGTACAAAATAATCTGACGTCTCTTTTGTTGCACACGCAACTGGGAAAATGATTATCTGACGTTTCTATTGTTGCATATGCAATTAGGGTAAATAATAATCTGACGTCTCTTTTGAGCAGCATGGCGGGTGTCCTGCAGGAAGTACCTGAGTCTACCCCCGGTTTTTGTTGGGGCCCATGTTGTTCATATGTTTTTAGTTTTTAATTGTAGTGCATGTATTGTTTTGGTCTTGTCTTCGTTGTTCTCCGGAGTTTGTCAGTTGTTACGATTTTTCTCTCTTTCGAATATCCCTTTGGTATTTATTGACTTTACTTATTGCTCATGCAAATACAGCAAATAGTAACCATGGCTAGTATCTCTTGTGGTCATCAGACAAATAAAGCGAATAATAATCTGATGTGCCTCTTTCATTGCACTCGCAAGCAGAGTAAACTTCGTAAAGATTGCTTTAGCAAGTAATGAAATTTTAACGTACCTGATTGACTTCAACAGCAGCAGTATTCAAAACAGTATGTTGTGTTCTGGTGGATGCAACTTTGTTCACTTGTCTCTGCAAAGAGTCAATTGAATCCGTCATCGATTTCATTCTGTAGGAATTCGAAATCTGATTAGTCAATAATACTGCATTCATCATAACTGTCAACAGAAGGAAACCAATTATGAAAATATGAAATTTTTGTTGGTTTGCACATTTTCGGCAAGGTTCCTCAGCCCGATTTATTTCACATTTGTCAGTGTTAAACACAACTTTGAACATATCTCCATCCGATTTGCAATTTATATTTTCCATATTGTGAGACTTTACATTCTATGCACAAATAAACGTCAACGAAAAATTAAGCGAGAAAGAAAAATATCTATGACCGGCCATGTATTTATCTAAATATAACTTTATATGTGATTATATTTAAGGTTGATTTAGCCTATAGGATATTTCTTGGGTGCATAGGATAAAAATAGATTCATAAATTTATAATTCATTGTATATTTATTATTTTTCTTTGATTGATTTCTGACATATTTGAAACAGAAATATGACTTAGATCTGTAAGATAGAAAAAAATGCAAACACATATATTTAGCAATTCTGAGAATCAATAAGTTTTTCTCGAAACCAGTTGCGGCGAAAGAGGAGGAGATCTTGAGAAACTTCAATCACATTAAACGACAGCTGTCACATTTTCCATGTGACACAATTCGGAATAGTATTTTCGGAAAAAGCTGGTTATGGACTTCGTGGAAACATCATCTGAACTAAAATAAAAGTTGACAAAGTAAATATATAAGACCTTGTCCTACTTTAACCATTAAAATGTTTTGAAGTTTGTTTTTATAACTTGTAACTTGGATTGTATGCCCTGGTTATTTTCAAAAGCTAATAGACAGAGAAATATAATATGATTAAGATAATCATGAAGATTAGTGATATAGCAATACGGTGTATGTACCTAAAATGTCAAAATATATTATCTATTTTTTTAAGTACATACTGAATATATTTACATCTTGTTTTAATATCAAACTGATATTTTAGTATTATGTTTCAATTTAGAGTTTGAATTATTTATCATCATTAAGAAAAACTAATACAATATAAGGTACATCTAAAATATGTAAAAAGGAAACCTAAATTAAATGTGTAATGTTTGTGACCTTCAAGTCTCATACAGTTAAAATTATATTTTGCAAATATCTCATGGTGTAAAAAATAATCGACTACATGCAAATTTAAACATGAAGTTATCTGCCCTTTGACCATGTATCTTAGGATATTGTTTATTTAAATTCACACTGAATAGTGTCTTGCTTTGAATAAATTAACACTCTAAGTATCCAATTAAAAGCTTTAATTAATTTTTTTTAAATTCACTCGTTAGAGTTTGTAGTAAAAGTCTAAAAAAATAATAATAATGATAATATAAAAGATAGAATACATATTTGTTTTTAATTTTTAATTGTCTCCCTTCCTTGTTATATAAAAAAGGAAATCTAAAAAAGAAATTTATTCTTGTTTCTTTTATGTACATTTCATTAAATAAATGATTTGTTGTTTCTGTTTTTGGTTTTATTTAGCATTTAAGCTAAGCTCAGGCAGTATTTTGATTAGAAGCAACAAATTGTGAGAATAAAAAAATGAATTCTTGTTTATTCAAACAATTTAACCTTCAATTGATTTGAATATACATCAAGTTTCAGCAAAATCATTATGATAAAACTTTCGAGTCAATTATTTTCTCTGTTGTACAAAGTTATTCAATGGTGAAATATTGGAAAAGTGCCAATACTTTATGCGCATTTAATACATTTGATTTTAATGTCCCGCCAACCAAATTTGGGAGACATATATAATTTCGGTCTGTGGGCTGGTCTTTTCGTCCGTTGCTCCGTCCCACCTCTGGTTAAGATTTGCGAAATTCATGAAATGAAGTTCTATCATTATGAAACTTGGTAAACATTATTAACTCGCATTTTTTGCCATTAATAATGTCAATATTCTACCGCTATATCTGTAACGACGGATCAGCTGGTTTATCAGTAGTCTGTGTGAATGACAATACATAGTCTTTCTCTTTTGTCTTTTGTCCCTGGAAAATAGTTAGCCATTGTCAACTCGCAAGTCAGTACATCTAAAGTCAAATTTACATATATGGGGTAGAATATTTAAAATATACTAAATTTTAAAGTGGTACCTTTTGGATCGACAATATAATCGTTTAAAACTACAATTTCCCTGTACATAGGCTCGTACAATTTTTTTTTTTTTTTTTTTTGGGGGGGGGGGGGGTTCAATTTTCTTAATTTTGATATTTTTTGTGGTCTGAGAATTTCAAAGTATTTTTTGGTTAAATATTTCTGAGCTATTTTCGGGGTCGGGAAATTATGTGATATTTTTTTGTGCCAAATTTTTGGGAAGAGTTATGCCCTTTTTTTACACAAATCATTTGATTCAGTTTATATAATTTGGTGTAATAGATTACTGGTTTTCAAAATATCTTTAGGTATTATTTATGGTGTAATATTACCAAAGATATTTTTTTTGGGTGGGGGGGGGGGGGTATATGTTTTTAAGGGTAACTTATTTAGAAAAATATTTGTCAGGTTGTTTTTAAAAAAGTACTACTGAGGGGGGGGGGGGTCATATATTTCCGGAGATGAGCCTATGTACATATGATTAACGGGAGTACCCCCACCCGGCTATAACTATCCATTAATCAGTCCTAACGGATTTTAAAACTTATTATATAATATTGGATTTGGTGCATATATATATATGTAATACAACCCTATATACACCGAGGAACTGAACATTATTAACATTTCTAATCTATACCTCTATGGAAAGACCTGTATGTTTACCGCTGATATCTTTTGTTCTCTTTTCCCCTTTTTCAGCCGATTACGAACAGTAAGAATTTTACACACAACATCCCACTTTCCATAAATTTACTCTTCATTTTATCAAGTAAGTTGATAGGGAGCCTAAGAATTAAAACATAAAAATACAAATGAAGGAAAACTACAATATTGTTCGACTTTTCAATTCAAAAACACATGAACTGACAGCTTACAAAATATATTAGACCTAACACAATACTTTGCACATGGCAAACATGTAAATTATTTGTTTGTTCAACCATTAGTGTTGGACATAAAAAGTCAAATTTACATATATGGGGTAAAATATTCAAATTATACTAAATTTTAAAGTGGTACCTTTTGGATCGACAGTTTCATCGTTTAAAACTCCAAAGGTAGTACTCTGAAAATTTCAGTCATAAGATCTCCCTTATTTTTTTTTACATTTATATAATGTATTTTGCAGGTTGAAATAGAAGACCGTGTAACAGTGAAAACCAATCAACGATTTACAATTCGGAAAAATATAATTGTATGTGTATATGAATACTAAGTTCAAAATGAAAATGGACTTTTAATTTCTGCTTAGTAGACGCGAAATGTCTACATGACGAACAACATAACGACAATGAAGGGATTCATTAGCTGATTTCGTTAATACAAAACGCATAGTAGTGATTATTGGAACATCCAGTCATAACAAAGATTCCTAATCATAACTGAAATTCAATACTATATAAGCACATTAAGCGTATATCAGAAGCTGGCATCGAGTCCCACTGAGGGAACTGATTTCGAATATAAATATATCGTATGAATATTTACCATCCGTCAACTTGTTCCTAGCCATAAGTAGAGGAATTGGTGAAATCTGAAAAGAATAAATGAGTCATACCATATGTATTTAATGTTACTCGTTCAATTCCCATGCTTCAACTTGCAACGAATAAAACAATTGAAATATTATAAACCTACTTTATAACACATTTACTGTAGAAAATTAATAAAAGATCATCAAATATAATTATACAGAGCAATTTTTTTCCTTAGATGTTTTCATTTCCCCATTGCTGTTCAAAGATTTATGATGTTTACATTTATAACAAACGTGATCATTTTAATTCTCCAATTGTGAACTTACCCTTTCTTAATATTAACATACCAAGGTCACCAGCCTGTGAGGTTTACATTCATAGTTGATTCTAAATGAAACTGCGGTGCATGTGATTTATAAGGCAACGTTCTCGTAGGGCGAGATTGCTGTTATATAAACTTCTAAGACAGGTTTATATTCAGTCTCTGTTAATTTAGTCACCCCAAAACATTTGCGGTCGTCATCACGAATTGATTGGCCGATAGGAAATTTCTGTCTCATGTATTAGAAAGATATATTCAGTTAGATTTTACGTCCTTGTGGAATTGACACTTTACTGGCAATGTGATGTGTACCGTCAACGGAGCAAGATATGCTTACCCTTATGGAGCATATAATGTAACTCCCAGTTTCAATGGGAGTTTACGCGTTAGATTCTGTGCTGCATTGTTTTTTAAATGTTGTTCCCGTGGTTAAACGTGTGTTCTCTCATGACTTCGTCTTTTCCTTGAATTTCTAATTTACTGACTTTTTCCACTGTTGTGTCGCTTAGGTTTTCTATTGCCGATATTACATATTGATTGTTCTGTTTGAAGCAACACGGATAATCGCGTGGAATTTCTCATAAGTCAAAGAACCTAACTTTGAATTGGCTGTGGCAATAAGACATCAGAGCGCACTCAAAATATAAAATAACTATCCAAAGATACTAATATTAGATATAGTAAATTTATACTATGCTGTATACGACGCATTTCAAGGAGTTGCCTCTCATCAGCAACATTAAAACCGAAACATTTGGAAGACCCAAACCAAACTTATTTTAAACAAGAAGTACTCATAACCAAAAATATCTAAATAGGAAGCCAAATTTGAGGTAAGGAGATCTACCATGTGCAATAAAAGGAATGAACCCCTAATATTTCTATTATTTTTTAATTTTGCCAAAAACTGGTAATTTCTGTAACAAATCAATGAATAATCATGTCAGACAAGTCTGACGACTGGGTTGACGAATACCCTCGGGGACCTAGGGTCCACCATGCAGAGGCATCGTCCTAGGTGTTTCAAAATGACAATCTAAAGATACTAATATTAGATATAGTAAATTTATACTATGCTGTATACGACACATTTCAAGGAGTTACCTTTCATAAGCAGCATTAAAACCGAAACAGTTGGAAGACCAAAACCAAACTTATTTTAAACAAGAAGTACTCATAACAAAAAAAAAAAAAAAAAAACGAAATAGGAAGCCAAATTTGAGGTAAGGAGATCTACCATGTGAATACAAGGAATGAACCCTTAATATTTCTATTATTTTTTTAATTTTGCTAAATACTGGTAATTTCTGTAACAAATCAATGAATAAACTGGGAAATTTTTCGATTCTGTGGAGAATAAAAACTTATCTCTGTTTTCGGCTAATACGTGTATTGTCTGTCAAGAAGATCTATGACACTGTGCTTCTCTGTTGCGGCCTTTTATCTTTGAAATTTAATAGCTTTGAGAGATGTCCCATATTTATATAAGTGAAAGTTAATAACTGCTTGGTACGGATAACGAATCATTGTTAACACACCTACTTTGCCTGGTAAAAACGGTAATTTCAAGTTGATGTTATTAATTTTGGAGATAATGAATTAAATGCTTACAAAAGCGAAACTTACAAGATTTTAATAAAATAAATTTTTTTGAAATTAAAAAAAAACATTGGCAAATTATCTTTGTAGTATTTTTCAGTTGTTTTAAAGCCAACCCTTAATCTAGCAGTTTGACGTCAGGGGAATTTAGAACTGCAACACAATGCAACAAAATGTGCGTATATAATTCAACTGCATGTATATTGTGAAATACAAAATTGAGATGCCAACTACATTTTGTTTGTGAACAGATTAATTAAGGATTAAATTCGTAAGCTATATTATTATACAATACCTTTAAATGACGTGATAAAGCTTTTTGGTTAGTGGTAGTGGTATCACATAGGCATGGTTTTGGTAAATTCCATTCACACTATAATAGAGCTTGCCGTCCGTGCGCTAATTTCGCCGCTACTGAAATAAATATTTTAACAAGCTTGGAAAAATTTTAAAGCCTATGCGAGTGTCTCTAACTGACTACTTATAATGAAAATTTGCTACTTATTATCTGTAACCTAACATGAATTTCTACCGTCAACGGGGAACATGTCTCTCAAAAGCAAGAACTACTGAGGTTCGGTGCTGTATATTTGTTATTAAAGAACAGGTATTTACACCCAGTTTATATATTTGCCTGGATTCTAAGGATTCTAAGATTAACTTTGGCGTGCTACTTTAATATCCAACTAATTGTATCAGTGAGCACTCGTCAGTAAGTAGGCCGTAATAACTTTGGTATTTTAATGATTCCATCATAAGCTTTTTATGATGATTGTTGACATAGAAAGACAATTGGAACCAAAAATGTATCAACGTTGCAATATTCTAGCATTGAATATATATGGCGTCTATTTTTCTCAATTTAATCAATTATTGTCGTCAAAAAAGCTTATTAACGAGAATTTTTTCGAGGATACTGCTGTCATAAATACAGCAATTTTACGGGGTATCCATCATTTATTTATTAATCATTGCAATGTATCAATCTACAAAAACACTGGAGGTAGTATCTTTCTTAATACTATGCAGTAACTTATATGTTCTTATCCTTATTTGCAATCACTACCAGACTTTCCTTCGCAGCTCATGGTTTATCGAATAGTGAAAATGAATTTCTTCCCTTCGAACAGAGCAGTCTGCCTTTTCGGAGTGTGAGATTTTTTTGTCTTGCAAATGAAGATATCAGATTATCACCCCCCCCCCCCCCCCCCCCCCAAAACAAAAAAAAAAAAAATTATATTGCTTTCGGCATGCCTTGTGAGAAAACGTTTGAAGATTTACCCTCTGAAGACTTAGATTTCTCGATTTTGAAATAGGAATTCTTGTTGTGTATATGAAAAATAAGCTGCGTTGTGTTGTCTCAAATGCATTTCTTACATTGTGCTAGTGTACATATCCCTCCCTTTTAGTAAGGTATGGAAATTGTCTTTGTGTCCATTTCAGCCCTGCGTGTTTACAAAAGAAATCCGGAAGTCTATCCACAAAGGAAAATGTCATGTTACGACAATGGAAATACGAAAACTTACTTCGCGGGCAGCTGGTTATCATATTTGTACAGTCGAGATAGTTAAACCTTCAAACCTTGTGACAGATTTGACGGTTGAACTATCGAGACTGTAGAAATATGATAATTAATTACTAGCGAATTAAGATTCTGTTTCTACAATTCTTTCAACAGTTTTATATAAGCTTTCATAACATACTGCTTGCAGTGAGTCCTATCATATCAATACGTCATATTTTGAAACCAATTTTTTTGTGGGGCCGTTTAATATTCCTATTGATCCATGAAGAATCGTCACGTTTTGTCCCCGCTTTAACTTCTCGTTAAGGGACATGTTTATTTTACACAGAATACTGCAGACGATGGCGGTTACTTGTTTACGTTGCTACGCAATCTTTGAACAGCATCGAGAAAGTTGAAAGGAAATTTCAGCCAGAACACACCGATCGAGAACAAAAATCACAAGTGGATCATATAATTTGTTCTGATTTTCTCTGAAAACAGCCACAATATAAGAGAAAGAAACCCAGCACGACTCTTGATGTTTGCCATTGTAACGTTAATCAATTCGTAAAATGTACAAAATGCAGATATCTCTGTTTAAAAAGTTGTCTAAACACTATTAGATAATAACATTTAATTTCAAAACGATACTAAAAGCTTTATCAGTAAAACGAAAACAGTTTTTTCCTCAGCAAATACTAATTTCTATCTATCTTTTACTTGTGAATAGTGGATGATAATACATTTGATGTAAAGCCGACCAAAACATCTAATTCCCTTACCAATATCTCGTATTAATTTATAATATGTTCAAATTGTGAAAAATGTAAATTTTGCATCTAAATTTAACTTTTAAACCAAAACTAGATTTACATTTACATTTTCTGTTCTATCTTTAGTTTTCTACATGGTTTCATTTTTTACTTAAGAGTTGTCACTCATAACATTTTTTACTTAATGTACTAGCTTGGCAAAAAAAATATTTCTGTATATTAACTTACCTTTCCGTTCACAACTTCAACCATTTTGTCTGTTCTTAAATGAAATTGATATAATCACTGTACGCCAAAACGAAGAAAGCGAGCGATCATTGAAACAGGAGTAAGACAACACTTATACTTATTAACTTAATTACATAAAAACAGTGCAGATGTACATATGTAAGAGGTTTAAATACGTCCAATAATATGTATTCAATCATATTCAATCGTATTTATGATCTTCAACTCAGAGTAGAGAAAACATATTTTCCAAGAAATTATATTATATACCTTTCATTGAAAGGTATATTTATATTTAGATATGTTGAAATTGTAAATCGTTACACCTGCATACTTCCAGAAATTATTTCCGTTGTCAACATTGATATTATGAATGATACGTTGTGTTAGCTAGTAGATTATTTCCTCAAAAGTATTTTGTTGTAATTTCTACTTACATCAGAATCATTCGCTGAATAAATCTGTATGGTGTCATCATGTTCTCGTAAAGTTTTCTTCTCTGTTAAAACATTGTCCAAAATATGATTTAGAAAACGAATTCAGCGGAACTCTTTTATGTTTTATTAGCACCAGTTCGATCAGCCCACATCATGTAATACAAAAAAAAAAGAAATAAAGATAAAATAAAAGGTCTCACAATTGGTGTTACCATGTTTTGATTCACTACTAATTTCGTCATATTTTTCTTGATTTTATCTGGAAAGGTAGTTTTTGAAAAATGAAAACAGTTTCAAAATGACGGTTTCAGACAGAATAGTGCCTAATACTACACTAAGGTTTAAATACTGTGAATTCATTTCTTTTCATTGACATCAATTTTCAAACTCCTGGACATACAACTGACATTATTATAAAAAAAAGATAAGTAACAGAAACGTCTTGGTATCCATAAAACCAGCTTACCCCGGCACCCGACAGCGTCTATACTAAGACAGACTATCCTAACTCTCTGTGTTTCCATACTTTTGTGCTTTGTACTCTTTTATGTTATTTTATCCGAATGTCTATCGCTCGGATGGTGTTAATTGATTGAAATGTTTAATTGAATGGCTGAATGGCAGTGATTCTAAAAAACAAATGTAACACATGTTCAAACTTAACCAAAATCGTGGTACTGCAGTCATAAATACAAAATAGCTACAAAACTGTCCTTAAGCTGGATGGATGGATGGGCGGATTATTGTTAAATGTCTAGTGGCAATAATTACATACATGTCAAGACGTGTGGCGGACTTGTTGGTCTGATATGAATATTAACTCTGCTTTGTCCTTGAAAGCCTCGCTGAGCCCGATTTTGAACGTGGTAGCATACGAGGTAAAAAATATGCAGAATGATATTTTACCCCACACGGACACATTTATACAGAATCCGAGCTGACCAATCTTTGCTGTTCCTCCTTAATGCTGCGTGCTTGGCGGGAAAGCAGCAAATACACATTTTTTAAGTATTTGATGTAAAAAGGTCGAGGTTTGAATCCGCAACCTTGCGCATTCGAGGCGAGCATGCTACGTCAAGACCAGCATCGCGGTTAAAAAACTTTAAGAACATAGCTATGTACGATAGTGATATTCCTTAGTTTGAAAAATAACATTTTTATTTACACCAATTTTGTAATATTAGCTTCACCTTATTATCAAAACATCAAATGATCTGGGGATAACTACGTGGGCTTTGAGATAACCGATTTATTTGCAACTGTTTTTTTTTCCAAATATATATTAAACTGTTTTAAAGTATCATCGTGCTTGAGTTAGTTCCTAAACAGTATGAAAAATAGCAAACATGCTACTTACCTTTTGGACAATTCTTTATTATAGTCTGATAGTTTATTTATTATATAATACTTCACTCTGTCCCCCACTTCTATTTTTTCACATGAATCTGTATTTAAACTGTCTGTTATTGGTTTTATAGGAACACATATCCGGATAAATAACCAATCAACTTAATGGTATTTCTATAGAAGTTTGAAACTCAAAACAATATTCCATTTTATGCCAATAAGTGTAGAGAAAATAGTTATCATTTGTTGGTTTTAGATTGTTTTTTGTCTAATTCTTAGTAGCAAGAAAGATTATTCTTTTTTTGTCAGTTTTGGAAATAATCCGTCTTCTGCGTTTGACACTACTTCGAAATCTAAAGATAAAAAAACAGAAAAAATATTAATAGGTTCTATCTAGTATTGCTTGTATTTCTATTGGTTAGTTTTCGCCTTTAACTACAAAAAGTTAGTTTATCTGATGCTCACATTTATAAAGAGGACAAATATACCTAAGGAGCAACTCTGCGACTCGGAGTCCACCAGCTGAGGTATTGACTCAGTGGTAACAATATTTTCTATGATACCGATTTTGACGCACAAGATGTGAACAGTTCGTCGATTTACGACTCATCGGTTGTTCTCAGGGAATAAAATTTGAAACCCTAAACAAGCGACTAGGATTAGTAATTTTGGCTAAATGTCAGTTGGCAACAGACGTTAGTTTACTCATTTAAACTTTTGACAAGTTCCTTTTCCTAGATGTTGTTTTGTCTTGTTTTTCTTTATTTCAACTGGAAAGGTAGTTTTTGGAAAATGAAAACTAGGTCGAAATGAGTATTTCAGGATTTCTTAATAGTTCAATTTTAAGGTTTTTAATTATGATAAGACTTGAAAACAATTTAATTCCACATGAGAGTCATTTATAAAAAATATATGTATGTGTCAGCCTTCTAGACATGCAGCTAATAATGTTGTAAAACAGACGTACAAGAGGAAGATTTTAATACCCGGTTTAACCCACCACTGGACACTAGTCTAGTAAATTGTTCACTGCAAATGGTTTTTTTTAGAGTTTAAATGTTGCTGACTAGTAAATAAATATCTAAACTGTGATTTGTTTTGTTGGATTATTAATTTTGGCTAACTGTCGGTTAGCAACAGACATTTGTTTTTTAATGTCTGGATATCTACTCATTGGTCTGTTGTTTCAAGTGAAGAATTGAGTAAGTAGTTCTTTGTTATGTATGCATCTTATTACAGATATTCTGTTGGTTTGATAGAATTTCAGCACAATATTTTAATATGTGACCATAAAGGGCTTGTTATGCATCGTAGGCACATGCTTCATTATTGAAGATCGTCGTATAAAGCCTCAAACATGAGCCTGTGTATACATTTATGTAAAGCTCCTCCAAGCCCCATAGTAAAACCATAGGTTACAACTGCGAATCCCCCATTTCTGCCTGCTAATGACATAATGACTATTTTCAAAATTTAGTTCAACAGAGATAGTTTCATTACACGTTAAGATTGATTTGACTTCGAATTATTTTGTAATACAAGGGATTGTTGTGGTTTCTTTTTTGTGCTATGTGTAGTGTTCCACTTATGTTAATGCTATTAAAATCAGCTTAATAAACCCTTGCAGTAGGTATTATTATTATGTGTACTTTCACTGTAATTATTGAAAAAAGTTTATTAAATAGTAGAATAGAAACTTGTTTTGGTTTTCAACATTTTATGCCCTGAGAACAACTGATGAATCGTAAATCGACGAACTGTTTACATCTTGTGCTTCAAAATTGGTATCAGAGAATTTTTTGTTACCATGGAGTCAATACCTCAGCTGGTGGACTCCAAGTCGGAGAGTTGCAAATATTTTGATACTAGAATAAAATTTATACCTTAAATTTACAGTTACAAAAATGTTGAATTTTTTGAAAACTAAGACTTTCTTCCTCATGTATAGCTCTGTCCTTTTGTCTTTACTTTTTCACTCATTTTGACATTTTTTCAACATTTTAGGCCTTGAGCACTTTAATTTTAATGTTACAAAATGTTGTGAAAACTAAGGAGTATCTTCCTCATCCATAGCTCTTTCTTTAGATTGTTTTGGTTTTATCCTTTTGGTCTTTTTGGCATTTTTTGAATTAAGGATGCTCGCTGGTCATGTTTTGGTCTTTTTGTCAGGTTTTCGGAATCCTCGGGTTTTATCCATTTCTTAAACATAAAATTTTTTGCCCATGAACCCCAACTTTTTCTTTTATAATTCAATCATATATACCTTAAAATGGTATTTGACAAAAGTTTATTTTTTCATACATTTTTGAGAGACTGAAGTTGCTAATGCCAATTCAATGAAAAATACAGAGAAAACCTATTTCCTGCAAATTTTCAAGGCTTTATAGCTCTAAAATGAGCACATGAATCTATATTTTTTTCTTGCTTATTTGTTTACTATTCATATGTTCTCTCAAACTAAAATACCTATTTCAAATCATTTTGAGGCCACTGATGACTCATACATATCTTCTACATCGACATTTGCATGATACAATTCATATGAAGACGTATTCTTTGTCTACAGTGAATGTAACAGGAATAGTTAACAATCATGATTCTCCTCAAAAATTGAATTTCAACAAAGATCACACACTCACACACACACATATAGGAGGAAAGTTCGACCTATTATAGAAACTTACGTGTAGCATTTTGTCTTATTTCTCATTTATTGATGTTCAATTCATATATGTCAAAAAGGTATTGTGGTGTAAAAACACACGTAAGGTCAAACTAATTTGATTACCGAAGAGTTGAATAATTGCATCAGTCTTAGATTGCTTGGATTTCTGTCTTTCTCTGAAGTCATCGGAATAGATGAGGAATCATTCTTGAAGATACATCACGATCCAGATGCAGTTATTTAGGACAAAATATAAGTGTAACTGACCCAAAAAAAAGGGGAAAGCCAATATATTTAGTAGAAGTTAACACATTGTTTTCTTTATATTAGTTTTATATTAGTATGTAGAAAGTCTATTATTTTGTGATAATTTCAGACAATAGACATGACAAACATGACAAAGGAATGATAACATTTTAAACATGCACTACACATACCCGGCAAAGACACTTTCCTGTAGTTTATTTTAACTGTTTATCTGAAGAATCGTTTGCCACTTCTACAATTAAATGTTTGCTTTTTGATTTAGGGGTCATGTGTTGGGGTTCTTTCCAAATGCGAATTAAGTTGAAATACACAAAGGAGTCAACGAACATCACTGTAACATGCTTATCTGTTTTATCCCGTCTGATCATAATGTTTACAGAAAAGTCATTCGATTATAATATATAGTACATTCAGCTTTATATGTGTATTTCTAAAACAGTGGTAAATTGATAAATTTCACTAAAGAAAATTGAGTCTATGATTTATGCACACAGATCTATATGTAAAGTAGCTAATTTCCAATTAATAAAAGTTTCCCCTACTTCATGTACAAATGAGAAAGTACATTTTAGCAATTACTGTAAAACTATTGATTAGACGTTAATATGCAAATACACTATATAAATATTATTATAATATTATTCATGAGGCAAAGTTTTTATAATTTTTAACATATATCAACCTATAAAATTAGGACAGACATGCAAAAGATACTATTTTTGTCCAGATATTCAGGCTAGCTTATAATTCAAATTGGAAACAGCTTGTTTGGAAAAAAATATTAAAAAAAATAGTTGAAAAGGAATATCTGGGAATTTTTTATTTAATATGTAAAAATGGAATTTTTTTGTAACTAAATTGGAATTAATTCTGATGCAAAATAAAAAAATCAACAAGTTTTATGCTTAGAACACGTGCTTCTGTTGTTACGTTTGATAAAGTTTTTTGCGTTCAACATTTCAATCATATCAAATTTATTACAGGATTTTTTATACAAGAAATTTGTAACGTTTTTACTTGTTTAAAAAAATAATCTGAAATTTTGAAATAAATGACTAAAACTGAAGTTCTACATAACTTACGTTGTTTTAGGAATCCTTCTTGCATTATTGATAATTCTAAAGTGTAACACTGTTGCAAAGGTAAAATTGTATACAGCTAGTTATTACCTTAAACCCTCTTCTTCCACACACTCAAGTATCCGGAAATTTGATACGGAAATATATAAAAACTTCCACATGATATATATATATATTATAGGTAATCTGAAAATTCCTAGGTAAATTTAATAAAATGGGTTTTCCTTTTTATTATTTTTAATGCCCACTCAATCACTGTTAACAACTATAAATGGTAAAACTATATTTCCAATGCGGAAAAAATCTTTGGAAAAAGAAAGAATACGAGGTAGGAATTCCATAATTTATGGCGGGAAATGTTGTTAAATGTAAATACATTGGAAAACCCATGAAAAATATAATTGTTTTTAAACAGTATAATTTAGTATTTTCTCATTATATAAATAGGTAGAAATAAAACATTTTTCTATGCTATTTTCAAATACGTAATTTAATTATAAAAATAAGAATGTGGCATTTAAAAAAATCTATATCTTACCACGCGAATACCAAAATATCTTTTGAACAAATTTTATTCTTAAAAAATCTATACATATCTTTAACTTTGCTTGTTTAAAGGGCATGTTTTTACTTTCATATGTACCCAATACAAAATTAGTACTGGGATGTTGTAGAATTTGGGATATGACTGCTTAAAATACGTGTATGATAGCGGATTGTCTTTGGCATCTTTGTTTACATCCAGTGTTATTGTCGCCTCTTCTTCGATAAAAAATACGAAATAAAATTCAAATACGAGAATCCCTCTCGTATTTGAATTTTATTTTTTATTTTTTATCACAGAAGAGGCGACAATAACACTGGATGTAAACAAAGATGCCGCAAGTTTGATATAAATGAACACGTCGTTTTATATTAATAGCTTTCTATTGACATTGATCATTCGATCTTAATTTGACGTTTTTTATGTGTAATTTGGATCGTACTGAAAACGTAAGTGGCTGCATGATACCACAATCAAGTTCTTGTCTGAAAGGCGAACCAAAATCATTTTACAATAACAATTCTTACATTCTTCCAATGCTAAGGATAAAAATATCTTTCACACGGGTGAGGCATTATTGTTCCACTGCGGTCCAGTATTTATATACTTTTTCTTGGTGAAATCAGTCGAACACATACCAAATTGTTTATAAGGACTCGTGTCGGGACCTATTGTGCAAAAGGCCTAAAATCCGAAAATTCGAATCGTGATAAGATGTAGCTGTAAAGTCAAAGGCAGACAATTTAGATGACTTAATTCTGCCGTGATTTCAACTCTTAAAGAAATATAATAAAGTCAAATAACTCGTAAATACAGTATTTTCCCATGTTCAATCATACGGGATATTTCTAACCTCATACCAATACATTTTAATATAGAAACAAAAAATATATACGTATCGTAAATCGCACTTTAACAGTATGTATAATATGATGTTAACTACTATGGTAAAATGTAGAGAAATCTAGCTCTAGTAAACTATTCTTTTCCTTAATGTTCAATCAAACAAACACTGTGAGTGCTCTACATTATCAAGTTGTAGTTCCTTAATTTGGAATAAAGAATTCTTTAACCGAAGCCTAGAAACAGTCATGATCTTAGTGTAAGCTGTGAACATTTAACTCATTGTTGGAAACTGTAAAGAAACTTTAATGATAAGAATGGCAATAAAACAACTGTTCACTTGAGTCCTGACTATATGTATGCTTCAGCACTGCAACGGTAAGTTTCTCGTTTAGATCAATTACACATCCATATTCTAACTGCAAGCTTTGTGTTTTTACCATCAATTGATTTGAAAAATATATATGTTTCTTTAAATGTAAATATAAAAAATTATTAAGTTTGCAAGTTTTATTTTGGAAAATATACTTTTTTCATTTAAATGTATACATAAAAATATATTAAGTTTGGAAGGTTTATTTGTAATACAAATCTTTTAAAAAGAGAAACCCCACAAAACTTTTTTCTAAAATGTTTTATCTCCAGTAGTTTTCATTCAGTTGGTTCAACATGAAAAAGAAAGATAATGCAGTTTATCATGCTTATCTTGTAATTTTGTCAAGTTTTTAAATTTTGCTTTTTAACATTTATTTTTATTTTTTATCTAAAATCATCCATAAATTTGGATGAAACCTTGTTCTAATCTAATGTAGGGATATTTATGTTAAACAATAACTGTTACAAAACGTCCTTTGGAAAAGGTAATTAAATAACACAGCATTTCTTAGTCACGCCTTCTTATATCTGGGATGCATAACAACTGATTATTTTTAAAATTCTCATTATTATGTTTTAATAAAAAAATCCAAGAATGTGATTGGCTGTAATATCATTTCATTGTTATAAGTTGTTAATTGCAGCTGATTAAATATGAGTATAGCTGCAAAATCCACTATGAACTAATTTTCAATCTCTTTCATAGCCAAGATGAGTTCAGAACAGATTTTTCATAAGTTGGTGTGATATCAAAAGCTGTAGAACTATACAGATTTTTTTTTCTAATAATAACGACATTTTGAGGGACTGTTATTAATCTCCAAGGATTGCAAATGCACATGTTTTGATCAAAGTTTATAAAAGATGTTTTTTATTCTTCTAAGCGTTAAAAGAGTATTTATTAGTTTATATGAGAACAATCTTAAAGATTATAACAACATGTTTCACCCCCCCTTTATATATCTGTTAACTGCACCAACTGAATTATGACAATAATTGAAACCTGTGGAAAGTATGCATTTTGTTAAACAAGTTAGAAGAGAGCTTTTGACTTCAATTGGATAAGAACAAAAATACTGAGGTTTCCCTTTTTTGGAAAGTGCACTTTCAAAATATATATCAACATGTATACAAATATAACAACCGACTCTTGAAACCGTTTTGAAGTTGCATGAAAGTGAGATTTTCTTTGTGATAAACTTCAGGCCTCTACTGCGACTTTAAGATAAAAAACAGTAATTCTATACTTCCTTTTGCTAAAACATTATTGACGCATATTAGGGATTCCTTTCATAATATTTTATTTAAAAGAATTCAATGAGATAAGAAAATATTAATTGCGTACTAGGTCGATTGCTGGGTCCATTTACAAATCGGAAACATACATTGGAACCTCTGTTTGTCTTGAAACAAAGAATTATGATATATACATTGATACCATAAGAACAGTTGTTATGAACTGCATCATATTTATCTGCTCACTTGTCTGCGCAATCGCCAGCTTTATTGATACAATTCTAAATGTCTGGCGAAATTTTATTTTTATTTGTATTCACAAAGTATGGTATTTTTATTATTATTATTAGTTTAGATTGCCCCCGCCATACAATGTGACCTTTGATATCTATTGGACAGGTAATTCAAAGATTTTGCGGTCATTATCACCTTACAAAATTTGATTGTACATAAATGATATTTGATCATAACATTTCTATTAGAAAAGCTCTATATCATTTTATCAATATACATTCTATTCAAATTCAGTTGATAACATCTTATTTAGGCCAGACAGTTCTTATCTCATGGTTCATAGCCCTTGTATAAAGCTTGGATTGAGTAGTATAAACACTTAATGTATAAATAGACTTTTGAACAAAATTAGAACACGTGAACACTGTTTCCAATCTAGCACAAGGTATCCTATCATAAAGTGACCTAGATAAATAGATCAGATAAATCTTGTTTACATTGTATAGGTTTAAAGGATAATATTTGAGGTAGATTTTTAAAATAGAAAATTAAAAACATTTACGACAGACGTATAAGTCGCATTTTCCTGAGAGGGGAAATCCAGTGGTTATTTGGATGAAATGTCCATTTTTAATGGTTTTTTTTTCATTTTGTACAATTTTTCACTTAAGTATATTATGGATAAATAAAAAACACCTGACATTTAATGTTAGTACATACAATTTACAAAAATCCGTTTTAAATAAAGGTGTGTACATTGCATGACTGAACTAACACATAACAAGTAAATTATAATTTCCTGGTTTTAAGTATAAATATAGCCTTTGAGAGTTTTGAAAATTTCAAAGAGTGATATATATGTTAGAATTTGTTTAGAGAGACAAAGTGTCTCAGAAATGCACGATTTCTTAAATAAAATTTTAAAATGAAAAGATATCAAAAACAAATCTTTTAGTCAGATAATTGTTGGAATTTACTCTAAATCTACAAAATATATATAACAAAAGAAATGTTCAAAACAAAAACTGAAATTTTACACTGAGGTTTTTGACAATAACACCGCTCCAAAATAAGTAGCGTCTTTTGTGAGATCAATCGTCGTTCCAGCTATTCTGTTCTGTATTTCAATGACATCACGTTCTTGTACAAATAGTACACTGGTAATACTGCATGTTTTCATCTTCTTGTTTTTGTACTTTTTAGGTCCATATACGTAACTGTCATGGCCTTCAACACACCTGAGAACGGTATCCGCATTCATATCATTCCTGTGGTGTATTAATGCAATTTCTTCCTTCGGGGCAATATCATAAAACAAGACCTGCAAAACAAAACAAAATTAAAACTAATTTTGATAGAACAGACTATAACATTGCTTCTGAAGTGTAAAAGGTGAATATGCTTCCGTTCATATTGTAATATACTAAGTAAAGTAACAATATTTTAAACTTAAGGTTTTGCAAAGTAATATTTTTTAAATTTTTATTTAAAGTACTTCTTTGTTTATATAAATAGAATTACAAACTATTCGTAGTTTTATAATTTCTTTTTATATTTTGCTCATGCCAAACCCTAACGCTCAATGCCCAGCGTCAGTACCAGGTCAGACTATCCTGACTCTTTGTTGTGTTTATATTTTGCTCATGCCAAAACCTAACGCTCAATGCCCAGCGTCAGTACCAGGTCAGACTATCCTGACTCTTTGTTGTGTTTATATTTTGCTCATGCCAAAACCTAACGCTCAATGCCCAGCGTCTGTACCAGGTCAGACTATCCTGACTCTTTGTTGTGTTTATAGTTTGTTCATGCCAAACCCTAACGCTCAATGTCCAGCGTCAGTACCAGGTCAGACTATCCTGACTCTTTGTTGTGTTTATATTTTGCTCATGCCAAACCCTAACGCTCAATGCCCAGCGTCTGTACCAGGTCAGACTATCCTGACTCTTTGTTGTGTTTATAGTTTGCTCATGCCAAACCCTAACGCTCAATGTCCAGCGTCAGTACCAGGTCAGACTATCCTGACTCTTTGTTGTGTTTATAGTTTGCTCATGCCAAACCCTAACGCTCAATGTCCAGCGTCAGTACCAGGTCAGACTATCCTGACTCTTTGTTGTGTTTATATTTTGCTCATGCCAAAACCTAACGCTCAATGCCCAGCGTCAGTACCAGGTCAGACTATCCTGACTCTTTGTTGTGTTTATAGTTTGCTCATGCCAAACCCTAACGCTCAATGTCCAGCATCTGTACCAAGTCAGACTATCCTGAGTCTCTGTTGTGTTTATGTTTGTGTTATGTGCTCTTTTCTGTTATGTTTTGTCCAGGGTTCTGTCAGTTGGGTCGCGTTGATTGATTTGTATGCCATTGTTGACCTTTCATGTTATACATTGTGTTGTTTACCATTCAATTATTATGATGAGACTCATAATAGTCTAATTGAACTGGTTGTTTTCTCTTCTTTTTTAGAATACACGTTCTTATGCTTACGTGGAAATAAACAAGGTATATTCCCGATTCCTTGGCTTTGTATTTCCCCTTCTCGATGTCAGTGAAAGGACTCTTAATATCTGGCCAGTTTAAGCTTTCAAGAAATGGTAGAGTTTGATCATTTTCTACAACAAAAATACTTATTTTTTTGACTTAAGATGTATATGTTTATGCAAATTACAGCAATCTATTTTACCTTTTTTTACTTATCGAAAAATAAGACAATACAGAGAAAACAATCCTTTCTTGTCAATCTAGAAAAATCAAAACACGTCACATTTATCTAGTAGATACATCTATAAACCTGAAAAGCGTATAGATAAAGTCACTGTAGAATATACGGTCTAGAGACTATTATTTCAGGACTATTAACAGAAATAGTATTCGACTTATAAAGAAGCGTTCATTTAATGTATTTCCTTTCTCTTATTTGGGAATAAACAAACAAGATACCATATGTATCATTAAATGAATTTCTGGGGAAAATCCTGCAAAGTAAATTGATGTAAATTATTTGTTGCAATAAACAAATTCCTATGTTGTCGACAAATTAAGAGAAATCCGACTAATATTTTGTATATTCTAACATCGATTTTGCATTTAACTAATAGCGCAATAGCAGAGCAGATATGCCCACTCGCCAAATAATAACCTGATAACAGCTTATCAAAATGCAATGCAAGTTTAAAAATTGAGATGCTCTGCAGGGTAAGTTGAAACTGATTACATCAATTTCAAAACTGTTTCCTTGTGACTTGATAGTATGAATTGTCCAGGTGTATGTTACACTGTTATAAGGCGTGTATATATATCTTTATATTTTATGACATACTTATACTTGTATATGTCCTGTTTCTGCATACGGTACCGTGCCATTTCTCGATACAGTTAACTGACAAAAAAATAATAGAAATAATTTTTTTTTAATTTTGTGTCAATTAATTCATTACAAAAATTACAAAAGTATCAAAGAAAATCGCTTTGTCTTTTTTGATAATCAGTTTTCTTTGTTTTTTTGGAAGACTTTTACAAATGAATGTAATAGAAATGAGAAATCTGAAATAATTTAAGATAAAATTGTTTGGTTGGATTTTTTTAAAAGTAATCTTGTACAAAATTTTACACAATTTAAAGATGAACCGTGTGAAGAATATGGGCATTAATTATATTTCATTGTAAACTAAATAAATCTTTTGAAAATTGTTTCTTTACAGAATTCGATATTATTACTGAAAAAAATGATGAAAAAAAAAATACCACGCGAGAAAGCAGCTGATGTTTAAAAAAGAGATAAAAAATACACGACAGCCATTGATCAATGTCCACACTAATCAGTCTTAGGAAATGAATGGTCAGCGCAAGGAAGTGATCCGTTGACCAGGTAAAAGTGTTTATGGGGTTAATACTGGAACATTAAACAAAAATAAAACGAATTATTGTCTAACACCTTTGAAATTTTGGCTCATTCAAGGTCTTCCATGTACTCCCTCAAAAATCAGAGCACAGACCCAGCATCGACTTAGATCAAGTTAACTAAAATAAAGATAGTTGTTTCAAGTTATTTTATCTTTCATATTTTAGATTTTTTAACGCCGATATCGTTCCTTTTACAGAACTTTAATTTCAAGAAAAAACACCGAAAGTAAGAGAAATGAAATGTATTTTCAGTTTTTATCGCGGGTTGTATTCAGTATTTTTATTATTAATGAGGGTGTACACCCAACCAACTTCAGACATCATATGTTATATAATGGGACGTTAGTACCAAACATATTAAATAAGAATGCTTGCTTAATGATATAATAGAGAGAATAAAATGATAAAGTGCCAACCAGGTCTCTGACTGACTGTCCAAGATTCGTCCTTATTGTTAACGTCTCTTCTGAAATCGCTTGCGTAATGTGCAGCTGTTGATATTGCCTGAAAAAAAACCGTATAATTATGATATAGCTATTTCATTTGTGGAAATTGTCATTTCCTACACAAATGGTTCGCATTTGTTGGCAAAATGATTAAATGCTTTGACACAAAACCCAGAAAAAAAATATTATTTTATCTTTAATTAGAAAATATTAAATATAACATTAAAAACGGTTGTTTCGAAGTCCCAAAAGTAGGTATTAATATGAGATCTAATTTTTTGTTCTTGTTGTAATACAATAACACCAATTGACATTTGGGATCTGGTCCCATTAAATTCAATGTTGAAATAAAACATGTGGCTTGTCTTGTAAATATTTAGGCAAAAAAAAGTTGTTTGGCTTGCTTTTGATCTTCTGTGAAACCTAGGTTTTCCCTTTATATGTTATAACTATTGATGCATAATTCATTTTGTATTGCAGAAATCTTTTCTTAGCTCTTTCCTTAGATGGTTTAGATTGGTATCAACGAATTGTATTTGAAATGAAAGCGGTGGAAAATGATTTGTTATTTGTCTGTAGTTTCAACCATTTCTGATCACTAAAAAGGGGCATTTGAATTAAACACTTGATTTGTCTGATAAAATACATGTAGATGTCTGTTATTAATTAGGAAAAGGAGACAAATACATAATCTAACTTTAAAAAGATGCTTCAATCCTCAAAAAAAACAAAAAAAAAAAAAACAAAACAAAAAACAAAACAATTATTCATATATAATGAACTACCAATCAACTTACCGGTTTACCTTCGTCTCCTTTCTCTCCTTTCAGCCCTATTGGTAATATAAACACGTTTTTATTGTCCAGTAAATTTAAATCAAATCAAAACAAGAAGGAAAGCAAGAGGGATGTAAATTTCATATTATATTGCAGCTTGAAAATCTGTTACGTTTTGTAATGTTATGAGCATAGTGCGAGACTGATGGGCAAAGATTGTTTCGTTGAATATTCACTAGTAAAAAAGTAACACACTTTTGATCTTAGTCTTGACTGTCTTGATTTTCACAAATCCTGAATTTCAGACAAAATCAAGACTTGTTCAGTTTATAAAAGAATGAATTAAGTAATATTGAAGTTTACCAGTGTTAAACTGACCTAAAATTATCTTGACCGATCCCGATAAACTGAAAGACATGTCCAGATTTGTTCTTCTTGTTTAATTTTGTTTTACAGTTTGGTGATGTACTTAACCAAGACAAAGTCAGAATAAACAAGACCAAAATGATATTGTAAGTCATAATATGGTTTACCAGTGGCGGCAATATATAACATACACAGACAATCAGAATTACGGTGTAAAAGTTTTTGTGCCAACCCAGACTATTCTCATCTCTTGCTGTAATAAATCTTTGTATATATACTTTTTGTTGGTCTAAGTCTGTAATAATATTTTTTTAGCTAGTGGATTAGTTTTTTTCTTGTTAAATCCTTAAAAGAACAAATTATACGCTTAGAAATCAACAATCTCTATCAAGTTTATAAGCCAATTTGAATGCAAATCAATGTATGTGAAAATTCAGTATTAATTAACGGTATGCCATTATTATGACTGCCAATAATTTACAAAGGTTATGTGATCTTTTCATCATCATCTTTTTACCTATGGGACCCATTTTTCCTGGTGGACCTTGCAATCCCATTAGACCTTGATCTCCTTTCGGACCCCTCTTTCCAGTTTTTCCTTTTTTACCTCTACATTTACAATGTCTGTCTAGAAAATTAAAAAAAAAAAAAACAAATAAGTTGAAATCATAATTTCGATATTTGAAATAAGTCCATAGTAGTAGCTTAGTTAAATTAATTCTCTGTAAATCAAGTACTTATTCTCAAAATATCTACATGTATACAAAAGTCTCATTAGCTGTTCCTTGTACTAAGTTTTTATTTAGTTCTTATTCCATAGTTTTATTTTTAATTAGTAGTAATAACAATATATATACATTGTATTATTAAATGTTGTCATACATTTGGATTCTCTCTTTGGATTTTCCCTTCTGTTAATTGCTGTGATATTTATCCCCACTATTTGACACAAAATCGTAATATTATTATTAGCCTTTCTACTTAAAAAAATGAAACTGTATTAATAAGTACATGAAAACATTTTTCTTATTGTTTCCAGTTTAAATATCAAAAATTATTCTAAAAAAACTAAACACATCGTTACTAAAATGGTGGAAAAATGGTTACAAAATATTGCCAAGTTTTTTGTATCTGTGATCAGAATTAAAAAGTTGCTAAAAAGACTGGTACAAGACTCACTAGACTTGTCTAGTTACATTTTCCTTAGGCTCCTCTACTGTTACCTTATGAAAGTCAGATGTTGTTCTGGAGTTAAGTCGCCTTGTCCATAAAAAAATCAAATATGCACGAAAAATCACAAAATTAACAATTTTCGGGTAAATTAAAAAACGTGTCGACTTAGACGGGCTCAATATATCTTGTTAAAATTTAAAACATACTTTGTTAAGATAAGTATCTTTCAATGGTCAACTGCTAATCAATGCTAAACATATAGCTTCAACTCCTATTTTGTGTTTTAATTTAATGAAGTTTACCCTCGACTTAATGAAAAACGTCAAGTAAAAAGCCTATTATTATTGTTTACTTCTTGTGAATATAATGCGATTTCTAAGGGAGACAAATCTAATATTTATCTAACTTCCAACTAGAAAATTTTAAATTGATATGATAAAACATTTTAAATATCAAGCTCATGGTAGAGAATCAGTATAAGGTAAAAGAGTAATAAAGTGTATTAGATTTTGTTTTTTTTACATTTATATACAGTTTATATCTCAAATATCAATCACAACAGGTGTTAAAAAGAACTGACAAGAAAGCAAAAAGATTAAAATGGGCAAGTATACCTAAAGACCAATTCAAAAAAAGTAATTCAAAGGGATAGACAATCCAAATAAAACAAAGAAAAAAAATGACCACCACAGAAAACCCACTTAGAACTACAAACATACCTAACCAAGAAATTCCTATAAAACCATGGATGACCCATGTTTATGTATTGCAACAGGTAGTTATATGTACACGGTCCCAGTAGTTCTGTCTAAAAAAGCCAGTAAGATAGTAGTGAAATTTCAAAGACAATACGAACCTAGTTATTAATGATACAAAAAATATCTGTAAATACATATATCTTAACACGGACCACAATGCATTACAAAAATTTTCTTACGTTTTCTTTTTCTTCTTTTTGACGTTTTTTCAGTGTCACGTCTGTATATGTGAAGTGGAGATGAACCATCGAGTCTTTCCAATGTACCAGTGCCATCAATGGACTAAATATTTAAGATGCAGGTATTTACTAGTTGATGTTTTAGTCATTATCACAGTAAACATAATATGTTTGGTGCTTATTCCAACAAAATGGATAACCGGAAATGTCAATAATGACATACCAATCAATCAATGCCACCCTACAGACAGAACCTCGGACAAAAAATAACACAATGGACCACAAAACACACACATAACACACATAAAAACTTCAGAGAGTAAGGATAATCTGACTCTGTACAGACACTGAACAATGCATATGGTGGTGTTAACTCGTTTTTTTTGGGAACCCATATCTCATTTATCTCTCCGTTAACTATCCTGAAACTCTCTCAAGACTAGTGTTATGACGCAACTTCAACTGACGCGCAAAATTTAAATAAAGGATCTATACCAAGAAGGAAATAGAAACGTTACATTAATATTTTGACCAATATTATATAAAACTGATCCGATTTCTGATAATAATGGGCAACAGGTTTACAATGTCATTATATACATTTGAATGTCATGAGCATAGGTAAATGTGTAAAATTAACTGCGATTATTAAAAGTGAAATAATAACCTCAAATGAAACACCCAAAATCACAAAAAGAAGAAGAAAAGATGATGTATAAATAAAGTCAAAGCTATTTACGCATAGAGCTTTACATAATTCAACATTAAAATAAAAACTAATTCCACAGTTTTGTAAGCTTCGAACACACAAAATATCATATAGAGATAGAAGGCAACTGTTACAATTGTTTTTTATTTACTCCTTTTCGTCATTTTGGCATTTTGTTCTTCAATATTTTTGTGATTGTTGTTTTTCTCCAACATTTTAGGTCTTTAGGACAACTAAGGAGTCGTAAGAACGACGACATGTGCAGATCTTGAGCATCAAAACTTTATTTTTACTACTGAGTCAAAGCCTCTGCTAGTGGACTTCAAATCTACGAGGTAATCCCCAGCCTTATTGCTAGTTTTTCGATACTAGTCCGAAATTGATATATAAAATTTACTGTTACAAAATTGTAAAATTTGTGAAAACTAAGTAGTATCTCCCAAGTTTGAATAGCGTTTTCGTTACATGGGTTTGGCTTTACCTATTTTGGTCAGTTTGGCATTTTTTAATTTGCTCATCAACATTTTGGATCATCGTTTTGTTTTTCACCATTTTAGGCCTTGAGCAAACGTGATGAGTTGTAAATGGATGACATGTACACATCTTAAACATCAAAATTGGTATCAAAGAACTTTATTATTACGATATTTATATATTATTACACATAAATCTGTATCAGTAATTTTCTATTGAAACGGACAAGAACCCGAAATAATAATATTATAATTCAACATTAAATTCTTACAGGAATTGAACTCAATATTCTACAAAATTTATAAGGGTTTTGAACGTCGTCCAATTTCAAAATATCATATCAAAATCTCTTTTGTCAAAATTGAGTACTTATTTTGAAGTTATAAAACTCCATTTTGTGCGTCGTAAATCGACGAAATGTGCACATCCTTTGCATTAAAATTGGTGTACAAATTTCCAGTAAAAAATATTACTTTTTCTATACTTTTCGGTAAAACAAAAGGGATACATATAGATGTTGTTCAAACAAAAATGGTTAACAATTAAAATTATATAAATATAAGTTAATTCATTTTTATGATGGTGCTTACCAATAAACTGTTGTTGTAGAAGAAGCAAAAATTGAATTAACGCACAGCAAAGCTTAATTCTTTACAAGAAATAATAGAGCATCACCCAATGGTTTATACGAAAATTAATAGGAAGTTTAAGTTTCACTGGAACTCATGATAATTCTGCGAAATCAACGCTAAGGGAGATAACTTTATTTTTACTTCCCTTTTTGGAAAAAAACTCCATTTTGAAATAGATCAATTTCTACAAAAAGATTTTTGAAAAATCTTCCGTTTGTAATCAAATTTGTTCCTTAAAACCAGTCTTGAAGAAATTACGATATATTTGTCTCCATGGTTTCATTGTTTTATACATTTTAATGTGTTTTTTATAATGCGCAAAAAAGCAAAACAAAGTTGTAAAGAACGATTATTTCCAGTCAGAGATTAATTTTTTTCAACAGTAGTAAAAAAAAATCTTACCAGATCTAAATTTTCTTTCCCGTTTATTAATTTATCTTTGCAGAATTCTGTTATTTCTTTTTTCAGATCTACATCATAGTTTGCCTTGAGAATCCATAAATTGCACGCAAGAGTCAGACAAGAGAAAATAAAGATAGCAACGGTAGCCAGGTGAAGACTTCGATGAACAACAAAAGGTAGTGACTCTCTGGCAACAGTTTTTTCTAAACAATGGATGCACTTCTGGCAGGGCACTGAATCACGACCTATATTCAAACTGCTATACGATTCCATTTTTAAATTTCGAGAGAAAAAAAGCATCAAGCCCAAGTTATATGAAACTAGCTGCTTACTGCTTTTCCCGCCATTTAGCTGTTTGCTATTTTACTTTTGGTTTCCACTTCAAACATGCGCACGCCGAAACAAATATAGGTAAACATAAGTATATCATTACAGGTGAGTTATACCTGCACTTTGATTCCCGGGAAATCATTTTACTATTACTATTAATAAAAACAGGACCCGAAGTTCACCTTTTGTGTATATATTCGGTGTCTGATTTCAATTAATTGTGTGATCTGTTTGTAACTTGAGGAACCAATATTTTATTTAAAACAATGAATGTGTCATTTAATTTTTCAAAACATATGTTTTAATTTTACCTTTAATCTTACTAGTATAACAAATATGACAACCTGAGTGGTTTTCGGTACATATGTAATATTTATCAGATATACAATATCAATACATTATGTAACTAAAGGTAATTTTAATTGCAAATTGGCAGGTGTCATTAAATTTAAAAGTCATAAAACATTTCAAATTTTCTGTCAATTTCTATTTTCAAAGTAAATCAAATTACCTTTTCCCTTTGACTTCATAATAATTAAGTGTGGTATAATTTCTAAATTAAAATGACCTTCAAATCGATGATCATGAACAATAAGGAATAATAATATTGCATAAAAGTTAAGAATGCCGTCGACTCAAGAATATACGTGAAATGTAAGGATCCCCAATTGCATTTAGTACAATCAAATTATCATGATTCTCTTTAATTTCAACCGTTGTTCTTTTTGTACATTTTTATGAAATTTTTTCGTGCAAAGTGTTTGTCTTTTTTTCTGAAAAAGCCAAATCTTTCTGTGAAAATTTTATATAAATCAGAATTCGACAATATCGACCTTCACTTTTATTGATTACACATTTCTGACTTGAAAAAAAAATCTATCAAATTTGTATATCTATACATAGTAAACAAAGTATACTGAATGCTCAGGTATGCTATTCAAACTTCAGTTTCAATGATTTCTATTAACTTTGTGCAGCTGCATGGCAATCTCATCTTTCTAAATGCGTAACAAAATCATTTTGCATTTAAAAAAAAATCCACTCAAATCTAACACTAGCATCCCGTATTGTTTCCTTTATCAATTACTATTGTCTTATTTACTCTTATTTATCTGTATTTCAAAATTTTCAAGATAACAGACAAATTAAGATTGGTCAAGACTAGATATCAGATTATCATAGGTATTTTTATAATGTGTTTGAACAGATGTGAAGTAGCCTTAACCATTCGTGGTTGACTGAAAGCTGGTGTTTTAGTGCATGTTCGAACATAAAAAGTAAAACTACCGCTATCGACACCATTAAATGTAATTGTACATAGTAGAAAACCGTATGATTTATTTCAAAGTTTTTTGAATTTGTGATTATGGCTAACTCCATTTGATATAAATCAGAGTCTGCAGTTTTGAAACATACAGGTAAAAAGTTATTCATGAGTCGACGGATATAAGTAGCGCATTGAAATAGTAACTCCAAAATATTGAGAACTCCATTTGGCAATGATTCTCTCTCTACATTTTAAATTGTTTCAGAATTGAGAAGGATGTCAATTTCCAAATCCTGTAATAGGTCGTACATGCATTTAAGATAAAAATCCGGCGTAAAATTTAAAAGCTCAGTTGAAATTGATTAATATTATTTTTCAGATGTTAGTATGTCTGTGCATAAATATAACTCTTCCCGTCTAAAAGTAGAAAAACGTTTGGAATAGACTAGTGCCTTTAAAATGATATTCACATTTGATTTTATGTTGTTCCATTTGTGGCTAATCATTCATTTATGCTTTTAGTTTATCTATTCTCAGTGTTGAGATTTTGCGTATTGTTGACTGAACGTAAATTTTAAGCTTTGGACATATTACATAATGAAGGATAGTTTCTAGATTCAGCTAAGTAATGGAAGTCACAGTTTTTCATTAATTTGATTTTAATCTGATTTATTTTTTATTTTGAGATCACTGGTAATTAATTCATTCTTGGATCATGATGTACCTAGTCCCAGGTAGCTTTGGTGAAAGAGTGATGTAGAGTTAATGTTCCCATGTAACACTGATACGAAAATTGATTTATTTAATATTGTTGATCTTCATCTTGAGTGTCTTCAGCAAAAGTTAATATCTTACACCAAGACAAAATTTACGAAAAGCGGCATTAGTTGCCATTTACCGATATCTACTACCGAAAACAATTTAAAAAGGGGACAAATATACCTAAGGAGCAATCCAAAAACCCAATCCATTAGACACACAAAATCCGGGAAGACAATGAACAACCACAAACACAACACACTGAAAACTAAAAAAAAAAAACAATGAATAACACGAACTCCTATAAAAACCAGGAGCAAGGGTAAGCAGTTCCTGCTCCGTATACGGCATCCGTCGTGAAGTTCAACAAAGTCAATCCGGTGGTAGTCACAAATCAGTGGAGGTATATGAAATGTTACGACAGTGGGAACAGGTGCAACAACATCTTAGATATTGTAATACTGTAAGTAAAGTCAAGAAATACTAAGGGGATATTCGAAGGAGGGCAAAATCGAAAAACTGACAATCTCTGGAGAACGACGAAGACAAGACCAAAGAAATACATGCATTACAATTAAAAACTAAAAACAAGAACAACATGGACCCCACCAAAAAAATCAGGGGGTAGACGCAGGTGCTCCGGAAGAGTAAGCATTCTCTGCTTCCTGCAGAACACCCGCCATGCTGCCCATGTCAAATCCGGTATGAGGAAGGGGCCAATCAATTCGTGATGACGACCTAAAATTTCCTAAGTAATGACATCAACGTATCCCTGATAAAACCCTTGTGACGAAGCTTTTGTGACAGCAGAAATCCTCTTTGTCGAAAGTCATGGCTACTCACGCAGGCCCTTGAATATCGGATAAGCTATGAAACGGAGACACCATTTGCAGGCGATGCTGGTATATTGCTACTCAAGAAGGGAAACAATAGGAAAGTCAAAGTCATCACGTTTGTCAAAGTTTTGTCTTCAGATCTAGCTAATTGTCTATTGTATATTTAAAAAATATCTTTAAATTATCTCCTCATATAAAGTCATGACAAAAGTGCAGATAATTCTTGTAATACATAAAATAACACTCGTACATATTTATTTTATAAACTGCATGTATGGATCTTCTTTCTTATATAGAAATTTGACAAACATTTTACAGTAGAAACAGGTATTAAATTGAGTAAGGAAAAAATATATAGGCGATGAAATTTATAGGTATGTTTGTTATTTCTTATGCAATAAAATGACACCAAAATTATTTGGAACTCCCCAAAGTAGTACTTGAGTAGACTGTGTTTCGATACGTATCGACAAAATCTGGTCTTTATTCACTACAAAAATTCCTAAAGTACTGCATAACTTTTCAGTCAAATTGTATCTGTTCCTATGGGCGACAACTCCTCTTTCAAGTGTTAAGCCATCTTGGCAAGTCATTATTCTTTTTTCGTCGAGATATATCCCAACTCTTTCTTCCGGCTGTGCAGGAATAAATAGTATCTGAAACGTATGAAATCGAAAATGTTATGACATTGTTGACATGTTGATCTCAATTTCAAAACATATCTATTATAAGTTTTATAGATAAAGCAATATCTTTTGTAGCGCGTTTTGTATTTGAAATTTTGAAAATGTGCTGCCCTTTGGATGAAAGGAATTTCTCTAGTAATGCCTAAGTCATATTTTCATATATCATTAAACATTAAATCATAAGGTAATTAAACTGTCCATTGCCTTTTCAACATTACATTTTTATCAAAACAGCCATTGGAAATTTCTTAGTTTAATACAATTTTCAATGAAAAGATAAAAATACTTACATTAAGATATACGAGATACAACCCATCATATTTGACTTTGAATTCCCCATTGTGTGGTGTCAGTTCCAAAGGAGACCAGTTGGGCGGTGTTGATAACTTCCAAGGAATGCCAAAGACTCTCTTATCATCTGCATTTTAGACAATTTATCTCATTGATTATAACAGCGACTTCTCTTATAATTTTTAATTATATCTAGAACATTGAAATGTTATTTCTCTCACAATCATGACAATAGCTAGTGAAACACAAGATCCTTATATATAATATTGCGATAGATTAATGGTTTACATTCTTCTGTTCTTGAAATACATACACACACAGCCTCTTATTTGGCTTTTATGTATAAACTCTGGATTAATGGGTAACCAATGTGTACCAATATTCATAAATTTCTTGCATGGGTAGTTGAAAACTACGAATTTAACTTCCAAATACAATTATTTAATTACTTTCATACAAAAAATGATGAATACACGAATTTAATTAACAACGATTTACAAATCCACGAAAACATATGCCTTGTGTAAAAAATCTTAAATTTTACATATAATACAGTCAATATGTATCTATCATTTTATTCCAATGCAATTTAACACCATTTAATATACAGAGAACAGATACTGTGCATGTATTCGAATTGATTATTGAGTAAAGTCAAGAAATACCAAAGGGATATTCGAAGGAGAGAAAACAACTGACAAACTCCAGAGAACAGCGAAGACAAGGCGCTCTGATAGTCCTTATGTGTGGTTAAGCATATCTTATATACCTACATCTAAATTTTCATTTATATATTTCCTTTATATCTAACCTGATATTCTTGGTTTAATTCCGCTGTCATATGTTTTGTTGCTGTAGCAAACAATTCCTCCATATTCCGAAAAACAATCTAAAAGTATTATAAAGAATAACAGTCGTGAAGAAAAGAATAATTTTAAATTTTAGTATTAATTTGAAAATCATCGGGTGTATTTTTTTATACCCTTAGTAAAATGTAAATTGATTTTGAATAGGAATAACATTTTCCACACCGTACAACCGAATGTATCATTTGTTCACGTGACCAGTCGTGCATATCTGGCCATGATATCATTGTCATCTAAGGGTACCTTATTAAATTCCGTTCACAAAGCTTTACAGAAACGAATTAAGGATGCTCGCTGGTCATGTTTTTGTCTTTTTGGAATTCTCGGGTTTATCCATTTCTTAAACATGAAATTGTTTGCCCATGAACTCCCACTTTTTCTTTTATAATTCAATCATACATACATTTAAATGGTATTTGACAAAATTTTATGAAATCCTTTTTTATTTTTTCATACATTTTTGAGAGACTGAAGTTGTCAATGCAAAGACAATGACAAATCCATAGAAAACAAATTTCCTGCAAATTCTCAAGGTTTTATAGCTCTAAAATAAGTACATGAACCTATATTTTTTTCTTGCTTATTTGTATACTATTCATGTGATCTCTCAAACTAAAACACCTATTTCAAATCCTATTTATTTCCTATTAGACCAGCGATCATCCCTAAGGCTTGAAAATGGCACATAATGTTTATACATAGTTCTTCTATAATTATAATCTCAGTTTGATTGGCATATTGAAACCTAAAGGGAAATAGAAATTTTGTTAAAAATTCACTATAAAGAGTAAAAAACCTGAGAAAATGTACTTTATCATAAACTATGTTGATTTATTCGCTCATTTGTTAGATTGATTCAACAAACTATTTCATTAAAGAAGTAAAGAAATAAAAACAAAAATGAAAAAAATCCATCAATCAAAATGATTAGGGTCGGTTGTACGTCTTTTTCTCTTCAGTATTTTGGCATTTTCTGTTCTACAATGTTATGATTATTTGTACCAGACATTTTCAATTATAGCTATACTCACTGTCCATCGTGGTAGCTAATCTTCTCTGCATTGTCGAATTAATTTTAAATTCAAGTGACACGTGAGCTGCTTGTATTTGTTCCTGTAAAAATAAAAGTCTTTGCTAAGACAAGATAATCTCCTATCAAATAACCTTATTATTCAACTGAATTTTATTTTACAAATAAATGAAACTCAATCGATTTTTTAAAATAAATCTTTTGTTTAATAGTTTTATATATGTTTTACCTTGTTTTTTACCGTTGCTTTCATTTTTCGTAACTTTCTTCTGCATTTCTTAAGATATCGTTTCTCTTTATGACAAGTCTTTTTATCTGCAAAATAATTATATACAGTATGGCATACATTTACCAAAACATTCAGAATGAATTTCAAAGTAGAATAAGAAACACGAAAAAATAGAATTGTTAGCTAAAGATGTCCTCTGTTACAATACATTGCATCACGGTCAAATAGCTGTCACTTTTGTTCTTTGTTCTTACTTTTGTGTATTTTATTATGCTGGTTAATGCTAAGCTACAATAATGTAGCTCCAGTGACAACTTTTGACCATTATTACGCTGAGTCAAAAGTTGTCACAGAGCTACATTATTGCGCTGAGTCGAAAGTTGTCACAGGAGCTACATTATCGTAGCTACTTCATGCTGATTGCATATTGGAAATCGTAATTTAGAACAATCTTTAGTTTGTTCATGCGTTAAAAATCAGATAACTAGACTGGTAGTTTGCAAAAGAGTCCGTCCTACCGACTAGAGTTTTTTTGCATCCTTACTGAATATACAGAACTTATAAAAGCCTGTTTAACATAACTAGTTATGAATTTTTTAAATGATACCTGAATCTTTTGCAGATCGTCTATGGATATGATGGACAGTATCATAAATATTGCTTTCTTCGTCATAGCTGCCCATGTTAATGGAATCACCCTTCATAAAAATAAAGTTTATCAATAGAAGTTGGACTAAACTAAAGGTACATATACTATTATTCATTTATTCAAGGAAATGCCATATCTCAAAAACAATTAAAATTTATTGCGTCCTTTTTTTTATCGTAAATGTTAAACATATATATGAAATGTGTGAAATATGGTGTAAACGAGGAGCAAACCAAAAAAACGCAATTAATTAGATAGACAAACCCGGGAAGACAAATGAACAACCACAAGCACAACAAATAAACACTGTAAAAAACTCATTAAAAGTGACTAATTGGACCAAAGAATACCATGTGATTGGGAAATATGAAATAGTTTTCTACTCAGAAAAATTGGTAATCTCGTTGTCATATCATGGGATGATAAACTTTAAGTACATCGGTTATCTTTTCTGGAAGATGAATCAAACATTACTTATTATTGTTTATATGAAGAACATTCTAAAATAAATGTTAATAAACATAATGACAATATTTAAATATAAGCAACGCCTGACACGACTAAATCATTATCTACAGGAAAAGAAAACATAATTTTAAAATAAAACTAAACATTTTTTTTATATCCTGAATGGCCATTGTTGTCTTAACTTTTCAAAATCTAACTCTTCATTTTCAGACAATCAATTAAAATAATGACAGAAAAAAAAACAAAGCAAATTGCCTTTCGCCGATTAATATTGGTGCCGACTATTTCTTGTCTGTTTGCAAACCTAACTGTCCTAAACCGGTAATAACTGATCTTGGTTGACCATTTTAGACAAATACATGTATATGTAACATATTTCAGATATTTTGCTGGAGTGATTACGAAAATTATAAAATAAACGAAGGAGTACTCCCAATTAGCAAAGCTCTGTTCTTAAAAGCTGTTTGACTTAAAATTTGTTCATTTATACTTATCTGTGTTCTACTCAATCGGCTTAACACATTTTAATAAAAGTAATAATTTGTTGACATCATGTCTAAACCCCGGGGAAGGGGGGGGGGAATAATTTATATGAGGTGCTAGGTATATACTGCACGACAAAAGGGGTTGATTTTTCGCAAAACGACTGTACAGGGGTATATTTTTTCCTCTTTTCTACAAAGCGGTAATATCTGACTATCTGGAATGGGGTTATATGTCAAGTACATCTGGAACGGGGATATTGTCTGTAAATTTTATGGGGTATGTTAAATGGTCAAATTTTGTCTGGAAAGCGATTGGGGTACAACTATGCTGGAAGAAACCACTTATCGCTTTTTTCATGGTGACCACAACGACCCCCGCCCCCGACCCCCCCTTCCAACCCCGCCTCCGGGTCTAAACCATGCATATAGTGCATACATTTTAGAAAAATATAAAATGCTTACTACATAAAAGGACCAAGTCTCATAATTTCATAAAAATTACCTTATGCGGTCTGTACGATTCACTTTGAAGTTCCCGGACTTTGCGATGCAAAATGTAAACATCGTTTGAAAGTCGCGCGATTTCTTTTGATGACCACAAAATGTAAACAACAATAAATATATATCCGAGTGTCTTTAAATAAACAGATGCACTATTTTTAGATTTCATATCGGCTGTTGGCAATGAATATGTCAAATTTATTGGAATATAAAACTATTTAAGCAATATTTAAATTTTTCGTAAAATTTAAATTATTTAAAATACCACTAAAAATAGTAAACAAAAGTGACCGAGATACGGCTCATGATTTCCGCCTAATTTTACCTTGACAGAAAGGTTGTATTTGAAGTTGTTGAATAAAGAACTAACCAAGGATAAATATAGCTTGAAGGATGACGCACGACAAGTCGTGTTGAACTTACAAATTAAGATTACAAAATTATGTAATAACGACAACACTGATTTTTTCCTTAAAAAGACAAAACCTTGTAATTATGAAATAATTCATTGGGATTATAGAGTTGAAATCATTCACACCTGGACTGTGCCTTTATATTCGGATATTTTATACCGAGCGATAGCGAGTTATAAAAATACGAATATGAAGGCCCGGCACATTTTTAATGCAATATTTCTATTCTAATAGGACAAATACGCTAATTTACGCTATTGTTTTGCATTCTGTCCTTTTAAAATCATATTTTTTATAAAACGATTTTCATAAGATAACCTTTTGCACAGTCAAATTATGTAATTCATCATTTATACCCAAAAAATGATAAGACAGTTTCACAGCTTATACGCGGCAACCGTCATGTAAATGAGTGTTGCAGTGTACAACATTGTAATACGTGTTGTTGTATACAAAACTACTGTGGTTGTTTCGCATGATTTCTTTGTAAAGATAAAGAATTTCCTGTGGAAAAAGATACTTTTAATTGTTAAAGTTCACACAATTCGCGTTTTTATAAAATTATCTGTATGCATGTGCTAGAAGTGGATATATCGGGTAATATATCGTTTGGCGATATATAGGACGTCATATTAGAATTACTATTTACTTTGATAACACAAATAAAAATAGTTTTTAATTTATTTCATTTATTACTAAAATAATGATTTTGTGAATACAATAAATATAAATATATTCATCTACATGTGCGTCTGCATTTTCATAAATACAAGTTTATAATGAGGCTACCATTGATATTTTATTTAAGAGGGGGTGGTGGTCTTTGTGAATTTGTTTTTTTTTTAAGAATATAATACTTTATGATTCCAAGTGATATTCACTCCTTCATTTTTTAACCAAACTTTTTTATTTGTTAATAATCTTTGTAGCCGGGCTATTTTCGAATTCCTTCCATCAACCACACATGGTTGTATCCTAATATAATATGTGTTTGTGATATCGGGTTATTGTTATAATCACGCTAGCATAACTGTTCCAAAATTAGTGTTGTAACTGTCTAGATAAATTTCAGTGCCCTTTGTAACAATACGGACGCTGATTGTTTTATTCTGCTCAATATAAAATACACCAGAGACACTACAAGTTTTGGCCTTTGCATTGTTTGATATCAGGGAAGATGCTCTAATAATATCAAGATTTTCCCAACAGACTAGCTTTTTGTCATCCGATATAAATATTCCAACGTCGTGTCTGGAATGGGTAGCACTGATTAATACCTGAAGAAAGAAATGATGTATATTAAGCTAAATGTGAATTTAAGAAAACGTTTACCTCAACGCACAAAATAATCACTGTGAATCAATGTTAATATGTTACTGCAGTAAAAAACTACGATCTATTGGAACTAGAAGTTTTTACATTTACGATGTCAGACTCTTTCAATACTGAACTTCAAATGATGTATTACGTACGATGCTAGATAAAGTACAAGGAAAGACGACCAGCAACAAAATCGTATCTGTATTACCCAAAAACATCTTTTGGATGACAAGACCGTGCAAAAACAACAATGGACATTAAACGTGGCAATACATAAAACAATTAGTACAAGGCAAATTTTCATATAACTTTATACCATAGAATTTTACAATTTACCTTTAAAGTCTACAAAAGTCTTCAAATATTAACATATTAAATCATTTAGCATACAATTCCAGAATCAAGGGCTGAAATTGAGATTATCATAAAATTGAAACAAAGTTTAGTTACTCGAATTCTTACAATACGTATTAGACAAAACGTTTTCAACAAACATTTTCAGAATAGAATTCAGAATACTAAAACATTTACATTTAAGTACAAGAGATACAGTCCTCCAGTTTCTATTCTGAAGATTCCAGGCATCGTAGAGTTAGTTCCGAGTAATAAGACATCAGTGGAGTGCATTCGTGTCCAAGGAGCTTTTTCCCAAAACTGTATTATACTATCTGAAACTTCAAAAATAAAAAAATCAGGACTTAAACCTGTGGGTAATATCTATAATCATTATGTTAAAGCGATTTTCATATTATATTTATGTGTTGAATTGGTTGACCAGCGTAGTAGGTACATGTGTATCCATTAGCAACGGAATATTTCAGAAACATTTTGGCATTGGCCAGCTGGATATTAAAAATTGCTCAAAGTAATATGATGTAGGTGTTACCTGATGAGCTCCCTCAGTTTTTTAAGAAGGGTATATCAGGAAATGTGTATCCATATTTCCCATGAGAAATTATTTTACAAAATATCTTAACAAAGGCTTTGAACGGATCCAGGGGCAAAAATACGTACATTGGGGCGAAAGGACCCACATTCGTGCCTTAGCGCAAGACCGGAAGTTGGTTTCAACTTCAACTTCCGATTGAATAACAAAATCTTCTAAGTACAGTAGCCAAATCGCCACTTCTAGAAATAATAGGCCCCTTTGGGAGCTTCTAAGGTGAAGAATATCAACAGAAATACATGAATGAAAATATAGTTTTATTCTGTTTTCATATCTTCATTGTTGTACCATGTTATAATGTAAGTTACAAATAATATAAGAACAAAAACTTGACAGATCTTTGATTTTACAATTAAATCCAGAAACCGGCTGACAGATTGCCTGAAATAATAGAAGTTTAAAATACACAACATAAAAATTGGTATCATAAATATATTACCATTAGTATGATACGTGTTATTTCTACATATAATACCGTTCCATTTCCTTACACATCTGTCATCTAAAACAAACAGTACTTTATCATTTATGTATTGTTAATAATTAAGACGCTGCTTGACAGTTATTGGTAATAATAATAAGAGCCCAGAAAGTTCTCTAAAATTTATTTTATTTAGATATTAATTGGTATTGGGTAATTTAGTAATAATCAATACGTACAATTTTCAACTAAAGTTCTGTCAATTTTGTACCCGTCTTTTCATAAACGGAGGACAAGGACGGCTTGTCTGGGAAATTATTATATACACAATACTGATTTTGATATTGACTATAATAAATTTCAGTTAAAAACTTTAACGGTAATTGAAATAGTACTATATGAAGTACAATATACTATTTTAACGAATTATTAACAGTGGATAATTATACGTGAATATAAAAGTGTACAAAAATCTATACCACTCCGTTGGAGGTTTTTGGTTCCAATTTTTTTTTCTGCGCCAAAAAATAGAATTATAATAAAGCTGTCACTTTAATCTAATTGTTAAGAATAAAGCTTACGGTTTGCAAACTCATGACGAATTCTGTTATCTGTAACTGAAATAGGGATGTAATGGACAGCTGTAGGCTGTAATGGAATAAAATGTGCACATAAAATATTTAGAAAAAAACTTTTATAAATTAGAATTTTAATGTGAAATGAAAAATATAACTTATATACCATACCATGACATACAATGTACGTTTCCTGTATTCATATATGAGATTTACAATAACAGTCCACCTCTACGACAATGAAATGTGTGCTCAAACCTTTACTTTTTAACAAAATAATTTTTTTTGGCATCTAAGAAACATCTACTCTGTCCACAGATGTTATACTTTTCAATTCATGTTGGCGATGGAATCTGCTATACAAAAATGTTGGTTTGGTTTCGACAAATTTACGACTGATCGACATAAATCATTAGAACGTGTGCACATACAGTGTACCATAATTGTTGGACATGGAATGTTCATTCACAATGAAAAGTAGATACTTACTTGCTGGAGTGGTGTGTCGAACAGAATATCGCCATCTGAAAGAACAAGAAATATACTATTCATAAAACTTGAAAATGCTAGTTAAAATGTGTTAGTTTGCAACTTTAACTGAGATTGTACTGTTTGACTTTCTATCTTGGGCTCCTTTTTTGGATAGAAAATTATGTTGTGATATATTGCATGTATTGCCAATATCAAATTCCTAAATACAACCAATAGAGATGAGCTCAATATACATTTTATATTGATTTATTAAAATGGATTACCAAGCACTGCTTGTTACCAACGACATTCTTAGCTTGCCGAGTTACAAGCATACTTTGTCCCGAAAAGCATTTCGTTATTTGTTATTTTTATCTCTTTTAAAACAAGTGAATGGTATATATTTGTATTATGCATTTTAATTGTTGTAATATTTTTGACTCATTAATTTGTGCATAGTCTTTGAAGACTATTCTTGAAAATTGTGTACATATACTACCGTCTATGCATTGATTTGATATATCAGTACATTTTTATTGCACATGTACTTTGCTGAGATCATATCATTTGCAAGAATAACTGCATATTATTACACGTACCTTTTATATCTGTTGTCCTATTTATTTTTCTGTTAAATCTTCATCTGCAGCCATCTAATAAAACATTAAAGAAATCATTCATTTTTTCGGCTAATTAAGAACAAACATTGATTTGTTAAATAAATTTAAAGTATTTTATTCTTAAAAGGGCAATCTAATAATAAAGTTACAAGAATTTTCTTTATTTCTAAGTCAACCACAGAAAAAGGTCTCATAAAATTCTGTGGAAATTTTTTTTCTTTTAAATGGAAACTGATTAATGAGCATTCCTGCCTGTCCAAAACGTACTTGAATGTCCACAGATCGAGTTTGGGTTGATTGGTATTTCTTCTGCTTGTTCAATTTTACTTTTTCCGTTAGAAACTTTTTCAGTGTCCTATACAAAGTAAAATAACAAAGTAAATATGTTAAAGTTTTTTAACGAAAGCCTTTTATTTTTTGTTTAATTTGAAATTATACGATAACTCTAGTTTCATTTCTGACTATAAAAAAAAATAGATTTGAAAAGGAAAAAAGTGAGAAATACGACGTATACGGAACAGGAACAGCTTACCCTTCGGTAGCATCTGGGTTCACTCCTCGTTTTTATAATAGTTCGTGTTGTTCATTGTTGTTAGTTTTCTGTGTTTATTTGTTGTGCTTGTGGTTGTTCATTTGTCTTCCCGGGTTTGTATGTCTAATGAATTATGTTTTTTATTTATTTGCTCCTTAGGTACATTTGTCCTCTTTAAAATGTACAAGACAGAAGACATATATTGTATTTACATGGACGTCTATTAATTCGACAACCTATGTTATTCGAATGCGGATTTTTACACTTTTTTCTACCTCATTACTTTTTTATTCCTGTTTTAATTACCTCCAGTGCGGTTGCAATTGCGTCGTCCGTCTTATTCCTCGGGTGTCTGTGCGACAAGGAGCGCAACTCCCTCCTTATCTCTTCTACTTTGTTTAACGATATCCACACAACTACGACACAACAGACTGAACACAAAGATGTGAACACACATGTAAACACAAGCTTAGTATTATTACAAAAAGGCTTGTTTATCCTTGTTTTTCTGTGAATTGCAAATTTCTCCATAGCCCTGATGACCTATGACATAGGCAAAATGTCATCAGCTGCTAACAGAACAGTATGTTTTGGACACATTAACAAATGCATTTGGTAATTTTACTTTTATTATAATGTAAATAAACATATCAGCTATATTTGCATTGCGTATATCGGATGTCATATTATCTTTTATCTAGTAGAGATATCTACTAATTACGGAGAAAGGTAAGTAATTATCAATTTTACGTACCACCACTTAAAACCTGAAATCAGTACGACATGTGAACTTAATTCTTATATAAACATATGAAAGTCATATGTCACAAATTCGTATCCCTCGATGATAAATCAGTATATTTGAATGCAGATAAGTTTATTATGTTCCCCCACGAAGTGTCGAGGGGGGACCTATTTATTTTTACTCCTTTTCTTCTTCTTCTTATTATTATTATTACTTCACCAGTCAATTTTTGTTCTCGAGTGTTCTCGGAGATGGTTGAACCGATTAAAACGAAACTTGGTACAAAAATAGGGCACATTTGGTGTTTTCAAGCTGATTTTAAAATTTTAAAAAATTCATATAAAATAAAAAAACATTCTGCACAGCTCCAATTTTAGCAAAGAAATGTTCCGCGCCATCGAAAATGATAAACACGACAATTTTGAAAAATCAATGATGAACGCCAATTTCAAAATGGCCGCCGACTAGGTTGAAAAAAAACTTAGAAAAAAATTCTCCTTGCGTAAAAATTTATATTTGGGGCAAGAGTTGCAATGGAAAGACGGCGGTACATCTATTATGGTGTGCATAACAATCAGTACTAGTTATTATTACTATCATTCTTTCTTCAGTAGCTGCTTGTTGGCGAGTGTTCTAAAAAACGGCTCGATCGATTGAAACCAAACTTCACGTTACATGGCACAAAAATAGAGCACCATCTGAAGTTGTGCCTCGTCATACTTAAAACCCCAAGACGGCCGCCTTCAAAGTTTAAAAAAATTGTAAAAACATAGAAAACAATTCTGGACAGCTCCAATTTTAGCGTAGTTCAGCCCCATCGAAAATGGTATAGATGTAGGATTTTTACTTGACGTTTTTCATTAAGCCAAGGGTAAACTTCATTAAATTAAAACACAAAATAGGAGTTGAAGCTATATGTTTAGCATTGATTAGCAGTTGACCATTGAAGGATACTTATCTTAACAAAGTATGTTTCAAATTTTAACAATATATATTGAGCCCATCTAAGTCGACACGTTTTTTTATTTACCCGAAAATTGCTAATTTTGTGATTTTTCGTGCATATTTGATTTTTTATGGACAAGGCGACTTAACTCCAGAACAACATCTGACTTTCATTAGGTAACAGTAGATGAGCCTAATGAAATGTCACTAGATAAGTCTAGTGAGTCTTGTACCAGTCTTTTTAGCATCTTTAAAACTTTGATCACAGATACAAAGAACTTGGCAATATTTTGTAACCATTTTTCACCATTTTAGTAACGATGAGTTAATTTTTTTTTAGAATAATTATGAATATTTACACTGGAAACAATAAGAAAAATGTTTTCATATACTTATTAATAAAGTTTCATGTTTTTAAGTAGAAAGGCTAATAGATGACCATTTTGAAAAATCAAAGATGGCCGCCGTCTAATTTGAAAAAATCGAAAAAAAAAATTAAAATTAAAAGAAATCCTACCTGCGTAAAAATTTGCAGCTAGGTGAACGAGGGAAACGTCTGTTATGCTGCGCATAATAATCAGTGTTAGTTATTATAATTTTTAATGCTGCATTAATTGAATAAAATTCTTGATACCAATTTAGAGGCACACATGATGTGCAAATTTCGTCGATATTCAGCTCATCAGTGGTGCTCAAGGCCTAAAATATTGAAAACCAAAACAATCCAATATGTTGAACAGCAAATTAAAAAATGCCTGTTCTTGGTATGAATGTAGAAATTTTTGATGTTTTACATTTGAAAAATATATGTAAACAAGGAAACAAATAACAAGAAAAACCTAACCAGTTTATCCAAACTCCAGTGAAGGTCAGCTTTACCTAAATAACAAAATAGAAAACAGGAAACGTCAATAATGATATAACAATCAATCAAAGCAACCCCTCAACTGGTAGAACTCCGGATAAAACACAACATGAAATAACACAACAGAGAGTCAGGATAGTCTGACTTTGTACAGACACGGAATAGTGGTGGGATGGGTATCCAAACGTCCCCTTTATCTATCCTTACACTCGAGTATATAAAATATAATATAAAAACCAATACAGTTTGATTCCCAACTAGGTGACCGCTTGCCAGAACTGCAAAATTAGGGTGGACGGTACATAAATTAGATATTAGGGTCAGTATGTGCTCATTTTAACTGTAAGGCTCTCATAGCTGTAGGTCGGATACTGTCGCTCTACTAAACGAAAAAGTCTGAAATAACACTCCAATAAAGGGTTGAATGCTATCTCGTCACAGTGTTCGTGAGAGGCCAGTAACCATAATTTTAACAGAATTTCATAATTTATCAACTGAAAATTTCGCACAAGTATCTAAATCATAACTGAAGCAATGAGGTGGTGATTGACTCGAGAACTGCAGTCCACTAGCAGCATTATCACATCACTGTGTGTTCCAGTAAAATTTATTTAGATACCCAATTCTTTAAAATAGACCATCTTTCATTAAAGTTTGGTCCCAATTGTCATAGTAATTTTCTGAGATTTTAAATATCATTTTGCTATTTTGCATTTTCTAACAAATAAAAAAAGAAATAATGGACAAGGTTAAGACATGATTTTTCGTAATTTTTCCAGTGGTCGAAGCAAAGAGTTTGAAAGGAAGGTTTATCAGGTCAAACACAAACTACGGCAAAAGATCTCTGGAACCGTTTTTCCAAAAAGCCAAAAATTGTCTGGAATAGGAAACAAAATGAATTTAAGAGAAAAATGTTGAGGACCAAAACCAAGTTTTGCCAAATAATAATTTAGTTCATTTATATTGAACATGCATGGAATATATCTGTTTGTTGTTTTCTTAAAGTCCAGTGGCAAATATTTCGTGATTCTTGAGGACCAGGACTAGTTCAACAATATATCGCAATTCACAAATAGAGATGGGATAGGACAGGACACAAAGGGGAAAAAAATTGATTGCCGCTGGAAAAGGATGGATGTTTGGATAATTTTGTCTTCTTCAGCAGCCATTAGCCTACTCTTTTTTGAAAAATACACGTCAGATGGAGTCTTTAGCGTGCATGGAACATGGCATTCTCCAAACATGTTACCTACTATGGTCTGCAGTCAGGCTTTCCTCATTTTGACCTGACACCTCCCAACAAGAGGGTCTCACCTCGCTGCGACTTGGGGACCCTTGGGAAGCCCTGTGGGTTGAGCTCCTGTGATCAATCACAGGTGACTAGAGAACAAGAGTATAAGTGAATAGGTTTATTTGCATTAGTTTCCAGTGTATAAAATATAGCAATAAATTATTGTTATAAATTGTTCAGTTTGCAAAGATTGGTATGATTGAAAAGTTCCCTAATGACTGAGATTCTACATTTTGTTCATATACCCTGCACACACAAAATGTGTCAGATAATAAATTAATCATATAGTGTACAGCTAATGACTTTTACAGATGTTTAATAAGATTACAGGAAGTCTAAATTAAATTAAATGAATAATTTTTTTTTTATTTCTCTTTAAACAAGGGCTATTACAAAATTCCACTTTTAATTCTTGAAAATAAATGCCAAAATATATAGCCTCCTATTATTTAAACATAGTTCATTTAATTTCCAGATAATTCAAACTTAATCTACAGAGCTTTCATTTGACTGAAAACTAATTTTTATTCCTCTTATCTCAAATTTTCAATTAAAAGAAAAGCATTCAAGTCCTGCAATTTGATAAGGAAAACAGGTGCCTGTAAAGATTCTGTACAAATTATTATAAATTCACTTTCTATCAGCAACAAAAAATAACTTCATATATTTGTGACTTAAACTTCATAAATTTCAACATAATTACAGTCAAACCTGCTATAAAGGGCACCTGCTCATAATGGGCACTTTTCTCACGTCCCTATGATGCCATTTATAAATAGGTTTGGCTGTATATAAAAATGCTATAGATGTAAACAGATCTTAATTGCAAAAAAGTTTTAAAAAAAAAACACCCTCAAGGGGTTTATTTGCAATCTGAATTTATTTTTCTTGTGTGTATCCATATTCTGAATCATTTTAATAACTTTTTTTGGTATGAAGTGGAGTCAAATTTACAGTGTAGGTCATAGGATGATAATACTACATCCAAGTTTAATTGCAACAAGTCAAGTAGGTTTAGAAATTTTTTTGCAAATGGGCATTACATTTACTGATAGCAATAACTAGTGTCAATATTAATAATTCAATACCTATTTTCCAGTTTTTACAGAAGCATATTTTGTCAGGCATAAGTATGGAAGTGCAGATAATTGTCAAAGCACCTTTACACTACCTAGAGACTGAAGATCAAACAACAGACCAAATGGATATTGGCTTAAAAATAATTTCTACAAACAGTCACCTTAGTGACATACTAAATTAAATAGACAAGTAGTTGGATTTCCATAACAGGCTTGTCGTATATAGCATATGCTGTTCAATATCCACTCTTCTGGCAAGATTATGGCTACTAACATGTTAAATAGTTTACTATTAGAGGGAATTACACTGTACAACTTAATGGAAGACAGTAAACAGCACATTCTAATACATGTAATACAAACCACCTATGGTTAATCTTCACCAATAAAATTTAACTTCAGCATGGGGAATGACATTTTGCAGCTTTTTTCTCAATATTATTAAAGACAACCCTATTTAATTCGATATTTGTTAATAGAATATTGCTGTTATTTGCATAAGATTTTGCAACACCCAACCGTTTGCCATATAGTCTATATGAAATACTCCTGATAATTACACAATGAACTGTTAAGAAACTCCTCTCAATTGCATATTTTGTTTTCTAAATCATGAGTTTTTTGCCAAAAATTGATATAAATTTGTGATAATTTGACTGAAAATGCTGCAATGAAATTAAAAAAAAAACTTAATGGATCAAATTAACTAACAAAATTGTTTACAAAGTTCATATTACACCTATCTATACAGTAATTATCACCATTAATGACGACAGAAATGACATATATTGTGTTTTACATGAAAATAAAGGTAGGGAGATGGATTAATATAAGGACTTCCTTGTTTCTGAAAACCTTTTGTACTTTGTTATATGTGTGTATTGTAGTATTAGTTCTTTGAATAAATATTGTTTAAACTAAAATAAAGAAATCGACTTATTGGCATACTCCTGTTAATTGCATAATTTATTATGACAAAATCGGTACGCAATTAGGAGGAGTCTACGGTACTATAAAAATAATTAGAGGAATTTTTATTTCTTGCTTTATCACTTACTAACATAAAAAAAATAACAACAGGAAAATCTAAGAATATCACATTATTCCACGCAAAATATTGTTCCTCACAGTTATACAAGTACTCTGTATCTATACATGAAACATATATCATACCTTGTATAATTAAGGAGCTTGTCATTTAACACAGTCATTTATGAACTTTTGATTAAAAAGACCTGAAGAATTAAAATCACAGTTATTTCTTCATAATACTGGAATAAAATACAAAACATAATTTTCACTGATTCTTTAAAACTTCATTATTTATGTTCGCTACAACACATCCAAAGGTACTCATGACCGTTGGCAATTCTTGTCCTTCCACCCACGTTTGTCGACCTTTATCTTCCTTTAACCAACAGAGTCCTGCCATCCAACTCTTATCATCTTCTCCACCAACTAATAATATTGTGTTCCCATATTTAACAATTCCTAAAACAAAAGAAAATGCAAGTGGAATATTGATTAAAAAAGACACCTCAGAAAAATAAATTACTGTCTAGTTATTAATACATTGCATTTATTGACAACTGCCCTTTTTTATACAATTTATTTATTACAAATTTTCATCTTATTTTTATTTTACTCTTTCTACCACTATTTTTTGGTGTTATTTTGAATGAATGAGTGACAATTCAACTAGAAAAATATTATTTTATTTATTATTGTAAAATACATGACTGGTCTATGGGCAGATAACTCTTACTACTAACTTCATGCAAAATCTTTTGTAATATGGGAAATTAATTCCAGTTTAAGAAATAAATTCTGACATTTAAAAATTGTTGTATTTATATGTATTATATATTTAAAAAAATGTCTAGACTAGTCATGCATAGATTTTATTTTGTGTTAAAAAGTCTAAAAAAAATTAGAACTGGATTGCATTTTTTTCAAATATATACTTTACCAAGCAATGGAAAACACACATAAAAATAAATAACTTTCAACTTAATCTCATTTCATGATTTTTAAAATTATACGTTAAATTGGCAAAAATTCCCAAATCAAATTCACAACATTAAAAGTTTTGTTTACCTTTCATTCCTAAATAAAGATTTTAAAGTGATTCTTGTATTCAGTGAAATTACTTAATATTCAAAACTTTCCACATAAAAAGCCGATAATTTCATTACATAGCATACCATATACACATAAAAAAATCGCTGGAAAAAAATTGGTTGATTAAAGATAATTGAATCTGCTTTTGTAAATTTCATTTTATTTTCTTCTTTTTAAAATTCCAAAAAAAGGAACTTACTTTTCCGGTAAAATTTTTACTTTTCATTTTATATAAAGACAAAGTGTTCAGACATGGTAAAAACTGACAAAAACATCACATACTTGTACCTAATTTTATTTCTGAGTGTTCAATTAAACTCAAATTATTTCAATATGTTTCTAAATAATCTTTTCATAACTATATCTCTAGATGATAAAATGTGTCTAAAGAAAATGTGCAATTTATCCATCACTGGAGGACAAAACACACACCTCAAGCTGATTATTCTCTTTTTTTCTTACAAATCTTTCAAAAGATTATTAACCTACAAAATATTATTTCAATTTTTGTTCATAATGTAAATAAGAAAAACACATTTAACCAACCTGCACCACATAATGCATTTGGAAGTTCTGGACCAGGACTCCATGTCTGTGCTTCTGGGTCAAAAATTTCAACAGAACTGACACAGTGTTCTGGTAAAAATTCTCTTTTCCATTTCTCACTAAGTGCAGAATTTCCACCTTGAAAAAGAAGAAAAGTGTTGAATCTTCATACTGGACTGAACGTATTTACTTTGTTATCATACATATATTGTATATATTTATTTATTTAGTTGGGGTTTTACGCCGTTTTCAGCACATTTGGCTATTTCGTGGCGGCCAGTTTTTATTAGTGGAGGAAGCCGGAGTACCCGGAGAGAACCAACGACCTTCGGTAGGAAAATTGGCAATCCTTGTCAATTAAGATCGGAGTCGAACACACCCTGCCACCAGTGAGATTCGAACTCACAACCTCAGCGTTGACAGGTAAGTGATCATTAGTAGTCATGATGAACTACCTAGACCACTCGGCCACCGAGGCCCCTATATTGTATATAAACTGTATTTTTATTTCTTGAACTCAACCAGCTAGTGTATTTATATATTCAACTTCAATGATTCGAACACCAAGACGCCGTTAAAAATGGTTCGAGTGACTGAAGTTTGTTTAAGTACACAAAATTGCCAGTGCTCAACTGTAAATATTACCTGTCAGACTGATCTATTTTAATCACATCTGTGTTAGACGCACACCTGTATGTACCAGGTAAATTCTTATCCATTTAATTATACTTAATTACTGAATTTGACTTTTCCATGTTAAAATGCACAATTTTATCAATATTGGGACCAAAGATTTTGTTTGCAAGAAATCGGTGTTCGAAACTGGTTTTTTTAACATGACAGGATTAGAGTAATCGTTGGTGTCTAACCGATCTGAGTTTGAGCTACCAGAGTTCGACAGTATCTTATATGAGTATATTACAATTTTTGCCATAGGTACACCATTTCTCATTTAAAAATAATTTTATTTCACATTATAAGTGTTTATCAACTAAGCATTGTAGCCGAATTAAAAAGCAAATCTGACAGTAAATACACAGATAAAAAAACTTTCTAATAATAGAAAGAGATATAAATAAATATGAGAATTGAATAATAAAATTCTCAAAAATTGTTTTTACCAATGACATATATCTTGTCTTTGTAAACAACACTTCCAGCTAACACTCTGGCTATATTCATGGGAGGTAACTCTATCCAAGTATCATCTGTTGGGTCATATCTGTTAAAAAAAATCATGTTATTATCATTAATACATGTACATGCATAAAATAAAAACAGTTAAACCACATCATATTATAATGCAGGTAAGTATTCACTTCAGTGTTTTATGGTCCCGTATGAGGTTTTTAAACAGAATTTGAAAATTCTAAGAATGTCATCATACCCTTTAATAATTTCCCTGTCACATATTAACAGCGTTTTACATCTGTAATATTATGTTGGCGCTGCAACTTTTGGCAGACAGAAGTTGATGTTTTTCATGCTGCAGATGGAATTTCAAATCGTCTTTTCCGGAGCGAAATGGTTGTTTCTGGATGATTTTTTTTATTCAAAAGGATTCTATTTGACGACAAGACATTCAAGTCACCTTTAATCAACCAAATTCTTTGAATTGCCAGCAATTATGGACATTTAGCCCAATGCTGTGACTGAGAGAGACTTGTTGTAATGTGGAGGATTTGACCTATATTGTATGCTTGAATGAATATGGTTAAATTTTGTGTTTAGGACCATTTCTCTTTAAAAACCTCATACGGGACCATAAATGTACGACATACCTGCAAAAGGTCACGTAAATGATTTCCTCCAAGTCACAACTGGAAATTTTTCTAAATGTTTTTCTTTCACAGCATTTGGCTGTGACTTACAGCGATTGGTGGGCGTGTTTATAAGGCATAGCTATTACAATGTCTGAAAGTTCTGCGAGATATTGCTAAATACTGAAACTTATTTTTTTATGTTTGAATGTTTTAAACTGAATGTTTTAAATGACTGTTAATCTTGTGAATATTCTGTGTGGTTTTTAAGTCTTTTGGTTGGTAGCACTGTCTGCAAAAATCCATGACAATTTTTTAAACAGAATCCAGACATTAGTATGTACACGTACAAAACTATGTCTTGAAGGAATGGTGATAAAAAACAACTGTTGTGCCAGTAAAAAAACAATAATTTAATGTAGTTAACTGGCTGCAGTTGAAATTTTGTTTTTAAAAATTACAAGTATTGCAGTACACTTTTCATTTTCCATTTTAAAATATTTCCTGTCTTGAAAGCAGACAATCAATCAAACCTATATATTTTGAACAATAAAACAACAAAAAATTCTTCCTATATCAAAATTTTAATGCAAGCATTCAACGAAATTCAAACTATGGTTTTGTTGCTTAACGACAATCATCTTTCATATTCACACTGTTTTCTGATTTAATTTACCTATACACTGAATTACTGACATCTGTTGTAGATTCCCCACCAAAAACAAACAAACTTCCTCTATAACTCAGTGATGTCATAAATCTGAGTGGTTTCGGTAAAGCAGCTACCAACATCCAGGCATTTGTAAGTGGATCGTATCTCTCAACACTACTAAGGATTTCTGTCCCATCCTGCCCACCAATGGCAAACATGTATCTATAATATATAAGAATTAAGTCAGAGACATTAAAAAAATTGTTATGCATTTATAATCCTTTGACAATTACATAAATTTTTGACCCGTGAGCAAGAATTCTCTTAAAATATTGATTTCGTGATACTGAACAAAACCCTATACCACCATTATAAGATCAATATTTTGTCTTTATGACTTTTACAATTATTTTGAATACTGTAGGGAAGACATACAGATACTCTTATATAAAACATGTACTTGTCTCAGATGGGTTTGCCCAAAATAGATTGATAAAAAATTCCATGTACATTGTAAGGTCTAAGATTTAAATAACTGGATTATAAGGTAAGAAAAGGTAGAATTACACAAATGTACATACAAGTTCTCAATCACTACTGCATGCTGAATCAAGAACACTACATTATCCATTTTTATCTCAAACAACTGGTAAAACCTTGAGTTTAAACTGCAAACTTTGTTCTCAAATGTACATGTAGTTTCTTTTGCATCATTTAAACCTGGGGTCAATTACATGCTAATGTAATCAATTACATTTCAATTACATGTATGTAATGCCATCATGATGCATGTATAAAACAAATCTTTTAATTATCAATTTTTCAAAACTAGGAATGAAAAGCTATTAATTTTTTGCATGCACTTATTTTAATTTTTCGAAGTCACTTTTTTCCAGGATGAAAAATAATAAAAAAAAAAAAATAATAAGTTTACCCATAATGCAACTACTGATATTTGTAAATATATACATTTTTTTGTAATTACCCATCAACAACGGTGAGACAAAACTGTGATCTACACATGTTCATCTTAGCTTTGGTCTGCCACGTGCATTCTAATTGGTCGAAGACATAGAAGTTGTTAGACACGCCCTCTGTGGTGATAGATCCACGGTAGTTTATCTTTCTGATAGCACCACCAGCTAGGTATATTTGATTATCCCCAGTTATTGCACAGCCTGTTAAAAAAAGACAAATAGATACAATCTAATCTAATTATCCCACGTGTATCAAAGTTAAAAAGCACATGAAAATCAATAACTTGCACATGACACCAAGGTCTTTTACACCTGACTGCACAATTTTCTGATCATTTATATTATTAAAATTTTGATAAACATGTGTATATGTAATTTATAATTTATTAACCAAGAAAATAAATTTGCATGCCTTTTACTATTGTACAAAAATGTATCACCTTTCAAAACCTGAAATCATAAAGTTTCCATTCTGAAAGGGTCACTTCTGGTTTCAATTTAAACAATTGATTGGGAAAGTCCTGTGAACCAAAGTCTTTTCACAGAAAAACAGAAAATGCCTGTACAATGTTAATCTAGACTACTAGATGTAGTGTTATAACATGCATTGGCTCGAGATTAGTTTAATTTGAACATGCAACAGGACCTTACACAGTGTTGACTTGCTAGTGATAATTAGTATAAAAGACTCTTTCTAAATGCATACGAACCGCCTCGGTGGTCTTGTGGAAGCGTGCTCGCCCCGAGTGCGGAAGGTCGCGGGTTCGATCCCCGGCCGGGTCAAACCAAAGACATTAAAATTGGTATTTGCTGCTTCTCCGCCAAGCACGCGGCATCTAAGAGTAAGAGCAAAGACTGATCGGCTCGGAGTCAGTATAATGTGTCCGAGTGAGGTGATATGTCTTCCTGCGGACAAGTACCTCGTGAGCTAGCACATTAAAAATCCGATTGAGCGTGTCGGTCTAGTACAAAGCAGGGATCATATTCATTATCATATCAACATGTTCTCGTCCTGATATGCACCTGGTTGCCACTGGACGTTAAACAATAATCATCCATCCATCCTAAATGCATACGTACCCTTTTTGTTAAAATAATGAAATTAACAGGAGTACGCTAATACGTCGAATTCTTTATTTTCATGTTTTGTTTCTACATGTATGTTTTGGAAAGCACCTCAGATCGACTTTTATCAAGTGTTTGTATATATCTTAAGTTTTGTGCTTGTCCCAACAAGAAAAGTATGGTAATGAATGTGTTTGTATAGGTTACCCTTTTTGGTATATTTATTTGTTGATATTCTTACATAATACTGTACCACAAGACATTACTCAAGAATTACTATGATGCTATTCAGGGCTTACAACAGGGTGTGATTTTCGACCATACAAGACCATGTTGTAAGCTCTGGATGTTCGTTTATATAGTTATATACATTTCTGTAGTTGTGATTACATGTATGTGCTTTCTTTGTACCTTTATTCCATATTCATTAATCTCCTCACATTTTCTAGATTTCAAACCATTGTTTTTTCTTACCTGGTGTATATAAACTTTGGGGAAGTTTACAAATTGAGATTGCTTCTCCTGTTTTTGGCAATAGTAACTCCATATTATTGAATTTCTTAAGAGAATCTTCTGTATATGGATTGGCAATGATCATAACCCCTCGTTCATAAGCCATGCCTTGACGAGGCATCAGGTTGAGGTCCATTTCCTGCTGTCTATTTCTCAACATGTGATAATACCTTACAACATCTAAAGTTTTACGTAAAGCTTCACAATCTTTCAAAAGTGGGTTTCTATCAATTCTATCACAAAAATAATATGAACTTATATTTGCAAATCTCACACAATTCATTATTTCCATTAAATTTTGTTGTCGATTTTCTTTTTCTGTCATGACCCATTCTAAACATGCTTCAAATACTGTTTCTTCGACTGTTACGTTAATGTCATCATCACTTACAATTTCAACAAGCTTATCAGCGGGCAATGAAAGAAATTCTTGTTGTTTACACAGAACTGAGAACTGATTGTTTATAATTTCTTTTGCTTTCAATGCTAATATTTCACATTCATGTGCCTTTGCAAAGAAATAAACACCAATACAATTTACAACCGTTATGTGATTCATCATGAATTCCGCACAACCAGTACGCAAGGACAACAACTGAAATCTGTTTGATGCTGATAGAAGATGCTGCACAGTATCTTCTGATAAATTCACTTGACCTGTGTAAATATAGTCTAAAGCTAACTCCATAGTCAGTGAGTCAATTTCATGTAAAGTTATCTTCTCCTGATGACATTCTGCCATGTCGGTAGAAAACATAGCCATGAAAAATGGACTTGAAATAGCAAGGACATTTTTATGACACGGAAACTCCTTTCCTTCTACAGACAGTACAACATCCACAAATTCTTTGTTGCGGTAAAGTTTAGAAAACCCCTTCAGAAAGTTATAGGACCTGTCTTTGTCTATAAATAGATTACTGTTACTTGTTCCACCATCACCTTGTTCGCTGGTCTGTGAAATGTTGGAATCGATCAGACTAGAACTTCGACTCTGTTGCGATTCAACCATGACCAGAGCATTGCTATTCTCCATGATGTCAAAGCTATACAGCTGACGGAATATACATCAATTCTAAACAAACAGATCATTCATCTCTGAAAAAAATGTGTTTAATATATTTATTATAACTATGCCCTCCTGAATTTATTGTCTTCTTATATTGAAGCACTGAATAATGGGACAAATGACCAGTGGAATTTTATCAATACATCCAAAGGTTTGAATTTATTGTCTTCTTATATTGAAGCACTGAATAATGGGACAAATGACCAGTGGAATTTTATCAATACATCCAAAGGTTTAAATATCAAAGTGACAATGAAGTAAAAATTAAATTTTCAGTCATTCATGCATTACCGGTATATTACCCTTTATATAGGAATTTTGTATTAAAGAGATCATTTTATTTTGCTTCCATTTCATGTCTTTATTCTAAAATCCAAGGCCAAAAAAAATAGAAAATATGTGAGTTTTACTGTCACGTGCTGAAAAATAAAATGCTCCGCTGGGCGCAGCTAGATACGACCGCAGATGTCGAACCCTGAATAGTTGGGGCAATTATGAACACAACATTCAAGCTTGATACAATACTGAATTTGGATTGTGAATAAATATTTGACACAGCATATGTTTCTGACACAGAATGAATGTTGTCTAAGAACTTAAACATTTTTAATTTACCTAGTCAAACCATATCAGTATTATTTGTTTTTATATATAAATCAGAAATAACCAATTTAAAATTTAAAATTGGGCACACATATCAATTTCTTGCTATTGCACAATACTGTGCAATTGAAAATTTCTTGAAATATTTGACACATAATAGGTTTCTGACACAGAATAACTGAAATCAAATTACTTAGAATTGGTCATATGATTTCAATTTATATTGAATTTTTTGCTTCTTGTGCAATACAATATGCTGTGGAGAATTGCCCCCCCCCCCCCACAAAAAATAATAATTTACCCCTTTTTTAGCTTTTGTGCAATATACTATGAAGTTGCACATTGACACCCCCCCTCCCAAAAAAAAAAAAAAAACAAGAAACAATAAAATTTATTGTAACCCCCCCTTTTTTTGCTAAAAAAATTTGAAATTTTCTTTTTAATTTATGAAATATGAAATGAGAAAAAAATTACCCCCTCCCCAATTTCTCATTTACACCCCCCTAAATTTTGTTTTCAACCCCCCCCCCCCCCCCCCCATTTCTTTATACTTTGCAACCATAACAGCCCATTTAAATACACCATAACATATTAAAATAGAAAATGACATCATAGTCATGGATGGCAAATTTAAAATATACATAAATTAAAAGCAGTTTAGATGAGATAAACAAAAAAGCTTCATCAGCACATTTTATATTGGCAAATTGGTAATAGGTTTCTGATACAGAATAACTGAAATAAAGAACTTAGAATTGGTCATATGATTTGAATTTATATTCAATTTTTTGCTTCTTGTGCAATACAATATGCTGTGGAGAATTGCCCCACCCCCCCAAAAAAAAAAAAAAAAAATTTACCCCTTTTTTAGCTTTAATTTTGGACCCCGATTTGGACCAACTTGAAAACTGGGCCCACAATAAAAAAAACTAAGTACATGTTTAGATTCAGCATATCAAAGAACCCCAAGAATTCAATTTTTGTTAAAATCAAACTAAGTTTAATTTTGGACCCTTTGGACCTTAATGTAGACCAATTTGAAAACGGGACCAAAAATTAAGAATCTAAATGCACGGTTAGATTCGGCATATCAAAGAACCCCAATAGTTCAATTTTTGATGAAATCAAACAAAGTTTAATTTTGGACCCCGATTTGGACCAACTTGAAAACTGGGCCCATAATAAAAAAACTAAGTACATGTTTAGATTCAGCATATCAAAGAACCCCGAGAATTCAATTTTTGTTAAAATCAAACTAAGTTTAATTTTGGACCCTTTGGACCTTAATGTAGACGAATTTGAAAACAGGACCAAAAATTAAGAATCTAAATGCACGGTTAGATTCGGCATATCAAAAAACCCCAATAGTTCAATTTTCGATGAAATCAAACAAAGTTTAATTTTGGACCCCGATTTGTTTTTTTTCTAAAAAGTACAATGTGAGATCTGTAGATATGTTTTACTATGATTGGTCACCAAAAAAATCCAGGTTTGGATCACTTTGAGCTGTTTTTATTGATTACTATGTATGGTAGTTAAAGATTGCAATATGTTGTAGTTTTCTTTAGGCATTTTCAAGAATCTTATTTTGATACCATGACACACATATTTGACACGAGCAGTCAAAAAGTTGTGGCCTGACCTTATACGAATATCATAGTAGTATTTTATAAATGGAAACTTCCTTATTTGGAACGTGACTTTAGTGAGAACCCCTCTGGGACTTGAAAAAGAAAACAAAGTTCAAAACATGGACCGAAATTTTGAATGCCAGATTTCTAGATTTGAAATCTCCCATTAGGTGACGATATGTTGCTTTAATTTAACCGATAATGATAGAAATATATTTTTACAGTTTTTGAACAAAAACAGGTGGAAAATATACCTAATGGGACCGCTTTGTAGCTCCGCCAAGTCAAAAGTTGTCACAGGAGCTACATTATTCTAGCTAGGTTGACGGAATGGACTTCTCTTTTTAACCCAAAATATTTTATTTGTTAAATTAATGGACAAACCTGAGTCTGAGAATATAAAAATGGCTTGGCATTTCTCACTGTGCATTGTTGTTTACTTGTATTTGAAAACAGGCGGACTTAATGACAATGAGTAAAGGCAGGGTATTGTTACTTTAAAAAAAATATTTTGATTATTTAGAAAATTATGTTTGCTATACAATGTATATATATATATAGAGAGAAAAAACCTTACAAATTAATCGTCATATCAAAACAACACCGGAAGTATACATGATAAATAAATTACGAATCTAGTCGGTAAAGCAATCCGGAAATCCTAAGCGTTACTATCATTTATGATTCAAATATTAACTGATTAAATAAAATATTCATTAAAGGTATTAATAACTTGTTAATTTTTTTTAGGACAGACGTTTTTGTTTTCTGTTTCAAAGGTACTCGTGTACAGGACCCCATATGGTACCCCTATGATACCGGACCGCCTTTATGAAATTTTTTTTGTTGCGATTTTTGAGATATTTTTCTTTTGGATATCACATGGATATTACTATCAAGCCGTATTTTTATCCACAGCGGGACACTTATATGTATAAAGAGAGAATCCCGCTGTGGATAGAAAATACGGCTTGATAGTAACATCCATGTGAACTCCAAGAGAAAAAAATATCTAAAAAATCACAAAAAAAAAATCATAGGGGGGGGGGGGGGGGGGGCGGGGTTCCGGTATCATAGGGGTACCATATGGGGTCCTGTACACGAGTACCTATGTTCTGTTTAACGAGAAAAATAAATATTTATAATAAAAAAAAGAAAATTTGGCACAGAGTTTAAGTTTTACTGCAATATCAAATGTATATTGCCATTTTTGGGCTTCGATAAAAAAGGTATTCTTCACGCAATTCTTTGTCAATTCGGTTCCAACCGACATTAAGCCGCATGAATAAAAATATCACTAGAAAAAAAAAAACAATAAGAACAATTAAGGTGTAACTTCAAGATTAAAAAAAAATTAAGAACATGACTTTGTCGTATAGAAATACAATATATAACCAGGGACTGTGTTAGTATTATAATAATAATAACTTTATTTAGAAATGCATAATTGTACCCCTAATTTAAGGGTTGAAAGCATATATAAGTACAAACATATAGAGTACAATACAACATTCATGATAAGAAAAAAAAATGAAACCTATATGACTCTATATGGGAATCTGACATTATATTGTCTGCCTGGTGAACCATGCAATTATTTTTCCACTTTTCTCAGTATAAGTGACTTTTTAATAAATGGAGCAACATATTGCAAGTGAACCGATAGAGACAATATTGTAGCAAGTTTTTCAAATTCATTTTCATTATTTTCTATTTTAAAAATGTTTACATTTTGTTTTTCAAATTCTTCTCTAATGGAAGTATATTTTGGACATTTATAGAAGAAGTGAGCTTCATCTTCTAATATATTTAAATGACAATTTGGGCAGATTCTATTTTCTCTTTTTACATTTTTGAATCTGCCTCTTTCTAGTTCTAAAAAATGATCACTTATGCGCATTTTGCATACATTTTTTCTATTTTCAAAATTAGTTTTTATGAAGAAGTCTTCAATTTCATATTTAGTTTTAATTTTACTGTATAGAAAGATTTTATTGTTTTCAGTAGACGATTTCAATTTATGAAAGAAAGTGTTTTCATATTTATTTTTTAATTTTTGTTTTATATTATTTAAAGTTTTATTATCTTTTAGTTAATTTAGTTTTTCTAATTAATTGAAATCAATATCATTTGATAAGCAAATATCATTTACATACGAAAACCATGAATATGTTCCGGCTGTATGAAGATTTTTTGATAATGAAAATGCATCATCTAATAATGGGTTACTAGTGTGACTAAATAGTCTCACTAGATATTTGATAGTCTGTGTCTTAAGGTGGTACCTAACACTACAGGGAGATAACTCTGTAAAATCAGCTAGACGTTTTAATAACGTTGTGTTGTTAAGGGAATATTAAGCGTTTCAATGATCAATATTAGTGTTTGTCAAACTGCTATACAATCAGTGTAATTTTTCTGATGAATTGGTTGGTTCAAATGTTTTGAAATTTTAAATTTTTTGTCAATGGGTCAAAGTAAATACTTTGTCAAAATTTTATGAAAATTAAACGAGCCAAATTAATTTTAGTGAAAGTGTTGGGTACCACCTTAATAAATGTATCTAGTGGATATTGAGCAAGTTCAGCTCTAGCTGCTATATTCACTGACTGTTTGCTCAGCCCCAAAACAAATTTACAAAATTTTAGATTTGTTTTTTCTATATAACTGGTGTCAATAAGTGATATTATATCAAATTTTGGATTATCCTTATTCCTGTTTTTTGACTTTATGATTTTTTCATAAAAGTCCATATACCAGATTTCAGAGTTATATATCAATACTGGTCTAACTAAAGACTCCAAAAGTTTTTTATATATGTGTAAGGGTATATTTGTTAAAGGATTCAGATATTTAAACATTGAAAACATGACCTTATTTCCCTTTTTAGATAATTCTAAATGAGAAGAATGAAACTTTCCTGAAGATTCAATTACATTTCCTAAATATTTATATTTCAATACTATGTCTATTTTTTCTCCATCAAGGAAAAAATTATTCTTTTTATCTATTACATTTCTTTGTTGGAAGATCATAATTTTGGTCTTTTTTACATTTATTGAATATATATGATCCCTGATATAACAGAAAGAACTCTCATGATACAAATCTTAATAGTTTTAATATATGGGTTTATTAGGCAAAGCCGTAGAAATATTTATTGTTGATTTTCATATTTTTATCTGTAACGGTCTCTTGATTTTGCTGTTTTTTTTCTTTGCCAGATACGTGTGAAAAATGCACTAACATTTTGATGAAACCTATTTCTTAATTATACTCTTTCTAAAACACACCGTCATGACCGTGAGTATGTTTTACACACTAACAGAGTGTCGAGATAGATAAGGGAGAGATATAGGATAGTATTACAATAACACCGATACCGTTAAACGTCTGTGCCAATTCAGACTATCCTGACTCTTTGTTCTGATTATGTTTACAAGTACACATGTATTCTTGTATGTTATTTTTTTGTCGGTGTTAAATACTTGCAAACATATTTTTGCTAGAATCCCTGATAGAATCGACAAGGGGTCTGGGTCCATGGCGAGGCCCTCGGTAGAAAAAGATTTACACTACACTACCATACCACATTCTCAATTAAAAGATCGCTTAAAGCAACTAGTTCATCAATGTTTTTTCAAGAAAAATGGGACACGCAGGTATAAATGTCTTGTTCCAAGTAGAGAAAAGGCTTATTTCGTGAAGAACCACTCTGATTCTGACAAAAAGTATTCTGAGGATGAAATTACAAACATGTTAGATTTTCTCATAGACAACATATTCGTTGAATTTGGCGGTCTAATTTTTCAACAAACAATCGGCATTCCAATGGGAACCAAAGGTGCTCCTCTCCTCGCCGATCTGTTTCTGCACTCATATGAAGCGGACTTCATTCAAGGGTTACTACGTGAAAACAAAAAGAAACTAGCCCAATCCTTTTATTTCCATTTTCGTTATATAGATGATGTGTTGTCGTTAAATAACGACAAAGTCCAAGACTTTCTACATCTTATCTACCCCAGTGAGCTTGAAGTTAAGGATACTACAGATAAACAAATCTGGGATAGTATATACTAAAATCATTTTAGGGTATCCTAAAATCAATTTAGTATATACTAAAATCATTTTAGGATACCCTAAAATCAACTTAGCATATACTGAAATATTCAGCTTATACAGAAATATTGGCGCGGAATCAAGGTCATAAATATTGATTTTAGTATATACTACTAAAATCGATATTTATGACCTTGATTCTGCGTCATAGTATCCACTGTGATGAAGACCTTGTGGAGACTTCTGAATTGGTGTCTTCCTTAAGAGAAGGGATTTTGTCTATCTTACATTATTATAAGTATAAGCACTGAAAAAATCCCTGGGAAATTTAGAAATCCCGGAGAATATTACAGTCCAGTTGGTAACCCAGTAATGGGGGCAAATTTCCGGAGGTTCCGGGTGTATGGGTTTATGTCTGTTGGGGGCATGCTATTGGCGCTTATTGATTTGAACTTGATAGTTCACCTAGCTTTCTTGTTATACATTCTGTTGTTTGTTTATATACAATAAATGGACAAGATCGAGCGAGTCATTGTGTCTCTTTCTTGTTTATTTTCTGATTTTATATGTGTCAGAATTAGTTTATTTCCTTATTTTATCCAAAGAAAATAATGTTTAAAGTCACATTTGCACTAATTCAGAACACCATCTAAAAAACACGGTACCAATTATATAACTATTAATTATGTGGTAAATGTGTTACAAATGTATATTCCGTTTATGTACTATAGCTACTGTACATTACCTATGAACCATTTACAATTTAAACTTTTTAGTGTAGTCATGTAGTTTATCTTAGTTGTCGTTTTCAGAAAATCAATCTGCCATTTTATTCAGGTTATGACAACACGAATTTCTGAAGTATACATTCTGTAGATTTACGTACACTAACAAGTGAGTATCAATCTGTTGATAACTTTGTATGACTTATCTTTGTCAATATAATTTCTAAACTTCTGTAATTTTTCAAAACTGAAAATCGAGAAACAGATACCTCTTTTGAAGGCTAAAACTCAATATATTGCATCCTATGTTTTATATTAGAAAATGGACAAACTCTGCTACACATGTAAAAAACCAGAAGAAGGCTTGAGAAAATGTTCCAGATGCCAGCAAGTGTATTATTGTTCTAAGGATTGCCAGGCTAAAAACTGGCCTCAACACAAACTGGTGTGCTCCAAAATTGGTGAACAGACATCACCAAGTTTCTACAAAGGAGGTAGGTAGCCTATTTTGAACACATCAACACCGGTACACGTGTAGGAACAAACAAGCAAGTTCAAACAAACATTTCATATATAAAAGATGATTTAACTTAAGTTTGTAAGCATCTGTAATATAAATTTAATATCAGATATAACTCGTCTTCTGATTGGTAAATGTTTTAGTCTAATTATCTAATAGGCTAATTTTTTTCTTCTGTGACGTCAAAGGAGGAAATTCATTTGTTTTAAGACATAAAATACTATCTGGTATTAAATTATAAGGAATGACTAATGCATTTTCGATCTTTTAGGATTAACTTCATCACTGCTAGTGATGCACACTCATAAAATAAAACTGCTACTCGATACGCGGGTTCTTGTGAGATTATTTTTTCGTAGACATGATTGACAGTGTATAACCAACATACACGAGTTTGTCTGCCTGAAATCAACGAATTTTAATTAATCCCTATTCAGATAGATATTGATGAGCAGAGCTACAATGTAATACACGATCGACCTTTATTATGTCACTGACACTTAGAAACGAATCGCATTACCTAATAATGTTAACCTGTAATATATATAACCCCAATTCTTATGGAAAAGATGTACATGTACCTAACTTCTTTAGGATGAAAATGAGTTCAAGTTCATGTGAAAAATATAAGACGAACATAAACTACTTATATACTGCCATACATAGTTACTGAGGAACATATACCTAATCTAGGACCGTGAACTTGAATTTGGTCGATGTCGAGATACTAAATTTTGAACATGTTTTGGAATTATTTCCCTGCTAGTAGCCAAAGGTATTGTATTACAGGAGGTCTTTGAATATTCATTGACTCCGTAATGCTGTTTCAGGACCTCCATAAAATATTTATTGACCTTCAAATTAGCCTTTGAAATATTCGAGGAGCAACACAATTATATTTCAAACCTGAAGTATTTAGGGAAATTCATTAATCGATTTCAGGAGGCCTGAAAGTCGATTTATCAAAGGTCCTGAAATAGATTTATGGTGCTAATTATATCGATTTGTGGATGTCCTTCAATAGATTTATAGAGCTTCTGAATTCGAATAGAGGAGTTCCGACAGTTCCCTAGCTGATTACATGGAGATAATCAAAATCAAAGTAATATTTTTAATTCCATTATAAATGGTATCTTGATTTAACCCTAACCCTAACCCTAACGAATATACGTAATATTTAACAGATGTGTGTCATCATTGTAAATCAGAGAGTGCCTCCTTGAAGAGATGTTCCGGGTGTCTACTCGTTTTTTACTGTTCCACTGAATGCCAGGCAGCTGCATGGAACATTCATAAGAGAGACTGCAAGAAAAGAGAAACAAATGAAGATGATGGAATTTTTGAAAATTTATTTCAACCTTGTTCTGGCTGTGGTTGTCTGATGTCAGATTTTAAGAATATAGTTGAATGCAAAGGTTGTTCTTCTACTTATTGTACAAAATATTGTTGTGCTAATGAATGGCCAAAGCATAAATATTTCTGCAGTCGCGAACACAGGGAAAAGTTTGATTTATACATGACAGAATTAATGGTGGCTAAAACCGAACCGGAAACAAAGTGTAACACATGTTTCTCTACAGAAGAATTAAAGTGCTGCAGCAAATGTCATAGGATTAAATATTGTTCTAAAGGTTGCCAGAAAAAAGACTGGAAAAATCACAAATATGTTTGTATCAAACAGACGGAAAATTACACCGATAAAATTATATTAAAAATTGAAATTGAGTTAAAACTGAAACAAATATCAGCTGAACAAAACCAAATCATTAAATATACACCGTCTAAATCCGAGATACAGTTTAATTTGGATATAAGTAGCCCGTCTGCTAGATCGTCACTACTATATGTTGACAAGTGTGATTTGACGATTTATAATCTTCCAGAACATACTGCCTGGGAAAAAGCAATTACCTCGACAAGACAAAAATACCCGAAGCATTTCAATATCTTAACGAACATGGATGATGTTCTGGTTGAGGACAGTAAACAACTAAAGCTACTTCTTTTTATACCTAGATACCATCACTACAGAGGTCGCCACTGCGTTTATGTTGAGGTGAGCTATATTTATGTTTTATTTAAAGAAGAAAAAACGATTTTTGAACTGTTGAAGCGATATTTTTTGGAATACAATTTTGGTACACTTAATTTACACAGTCCCAAGTTACCTGGGAATTAAAAATGGTTATTTTACTGTTTGTCAAAAAAGGAATGCTTAAACTACACTGTAAGATATATACTTCTCTGGGGTTCAAAGATTCAACATCTTTATATTTCTTACTGCTCGTGAACATGGCCATATTTGCCGAAACGGTAGGCAATTTTAACTTTCAAATGTTTTGTTTTGTAATTGTTTTGCATTTTGTCTTATATACATTTCAGTCGTTCTATGCCCTTTTAAAACCTCATCATTTCCATTTATATTCCTTGCATTGTAAATTTTAGTTGTTTGAACCCACGAAACAGCCTAAAACTCAGTATGTTTTAGTCCCCTTCCGGCAACGCCGAAGGGGAGTATAGGTTTGCACTCCGTCCGTCCGTCCGTCAGTTACACTTCAGTCTCGGACTTTTTTCGGAAACAGTTAATTAACCAACTGATCTTATTTTCGGTATGTGAGCTTATAATTATGAGTTACAGATCAAGATTAATTTCCCTTGCATGAGTGAAATATGAAGATTTATTCACCCGAGTAAAGTCATGTTTCTCGAGGGCTTGCCCGAGGGAAACATGACTTTTCGAGGGTGAACAAATCTTCATATTTCACTAATGCAAGATTAAATAAATTAATGATTTATTCCTCTATCCCTAGTGTAGTTTCTGAAAGGAAAAAATATATATTTCAACAAGAACAAATTTTATAAAAAATAAACAATAATGAAATAACATAAATAACACATGGAAATGTTTCACATTTTCTGTTACTTCAGCTGTTGATTTATAACATTAGTGTTAAAGAAATCGAGAGGGTGACAGATTTCCCCGAGAGGGTAACACGATGATTTGTTACATGTCACGTGGGCTGCTCTAGACAATCAAATGATCTCACTACTTGATTTAAATTTATATAGAGGAATAATATTATATATACATGTATATTTTGTTAGAGTTTTCGAATGAAACGTTCTTATTACGTTAATTTAAAATATAATTTTTCTTATAGCTTTCCTTGATTAGCCAGTGATAGTGTTTATTTAGAAAACTAAAAATTACAATATCATACATTTCATTTACTTTTTGTTTAAATATTGTATGTTAAAAAATATTGCATGGCGAATATTTGTTCCTTTTCACTAATGCTTGTCATTTGAAAGTGACAAATAAAGCATTTACAAATGGAAGTAAAATCGCTATTTTCTACTTTGGGATTAAAAAAATACAGAAAAAATAGAAAAAACCGAAAAAGCAAACCAGAAGAAAGAAAAAGAGCAAGTACTGCCCGATTTGGTTCAAATTGGCTTAATCTTATCCGAGTAATTTTTACACCAAGTCTCCGTCTAAGGTATGTTTTGGCGACTATCTTGGTTTACCGGCTAGGTAAACGGATATCAATAGTAAATAGCAAAAATAAAGCTTTAAAAGCAATAAAGGAATTTTAACCATATGAACATTTCTCATTGCTTTCTAAAAGAGCACTACCTAAGTCCATAGCTGCAAAGTTTTAAAACATAAACTGATCATGCAGGCTTTGAAACGAAATTTAGGAGTTAATAACTTAAACATATGTAATACTATGTGCCATTGACTTTTGTGATGACAATTTTTGTGACATGAACTGGTAAGTTAAATTATGAGGAAATGAGCCGGAAAACTTTCCTTTTTATATAGTTTATTTTATTCTAATAGTTAATAGCACAACACGTTCACGTAGTGTTGACATTTTTTTTTATAATGCAGGAATATTAATAAGGTCACGGAATATAAGCTATTGTCTGTTATTATATATGTATCTTTGATCCGTTTAAACAAAGGTACATTGCTGGGTCAGCTAATTGCTCTACAAAACCTCTTTCTAAGATTTTAACATCCATATTGACATGTGTTAAAGAGGGCCTTCAGAATTACTGTGAAACATCATATTCCACCAGTGGCGTCAATCAGATGTGGATTCTTAAAAACTCCAAAAATTTACTTCAATATCTAAAATCAAAATCTTTGGCTACATGCAACAGCATAAAAACTTTCGACTTCTCTACACTCTACACTACCATACCACATTCTCAATTAAAAGATCGCTTAAAGCAACTAGTTCATCAATGTTTTTTCAAGAAAAATGGGACACGCAGGTATAAATTCCTTGTTCTAGGTAGAGAAAAGTCTTATTTCGTGAAGAACCACTCTGATTCTGACAAAAAGTATTCTGAAGATGAAATTACAAACATGTTAGATTTTCTCATAGACAACATATTCGTTGAATTTGGCGGTCTAATTTTTCAACAAACAATCGGCATTCCAATGGGAACCAACTGTGCTCCTCTCCTCGCCGATCTGTTTCTGTACTCATATGAAGCGGACTTCATTCAAGGGTTACTACATGAAAACAAAAAGAAACTAGCCCAATCCTTTAATTTCACTTTTCGTTATATAGATGATGTGTTGTCGTTGAATAACGACAAATTCCAAGACTTTCTACATCTTATCTACCCCAGTGAGCTTGAAATTAAGGATACTACAGATACACCAAAGTCCGCTTCATATTTGGATTTATTTCTTGAAATAGACTATGAGGGACGTTTGAAGACAAAACTTTATGACAAACGTGATGACTTCAACTTTCCTATTGTTAATTTTCCCTTCTTGAGTAGCAATATACCAGCATCGCCTGCATATGGCGTCTACGTTTCTCAGCTTATCCGATTTTCAAGGGCATGCGTGAGTTACCCTGACTTTCGACAAAGAGGATTACTGCTGTCACAAAAGCTTCTTAACCAGGGTTTTATCAGGGATAAGTTGATGTCATCACTTAAGAAATTTTACGGTCGTCATCATGAATTGATTGACCATTACAGTGTTCCAATATCTAAGATGATGTTGGACCTGTTCCCACTGTCGTAACCTTTCATGTGACCCCTACGATTTGTGACTTCCACCGGATTGACCTTGTTGAACTTCACGACGGGTGCCGTATACGGAGCAGGAACTGCTTACCCTTCCGGAGCACCTGGGTTCACTCCTGGTTTTTATAGGAGTTCGTGTTGTTCATTGTTTTTAGTTTTCTGTGTTTATTTGTTGTGCTTGTGGTTGTTCGTTTGTCTTCCCGGGTTTGTCTGTCCAATGGATTACGTTTTTTTGATTGCTCCTTAGGTATATTTGTCCTTTTTCTATTTTCTTAACACAATAATATTTTTCTTTATGTTTTATCTGAAAAATTAGGGATTATGCCCATTAAAATGCTACAAAAGACCTTCATTTTCAGTCGAACATTGGTAAAATTGAATATTGTTTTACCATTTTTCGCAAAAAAATGTAAAATGTTGCTGGTAACTCTGTTTCCATAGTCAAATTCTATTTTAGTTTTTGGTGATCGAAGGCCTGTATTTTGTCATTTCTGAATATGTATATAAATATTATTAAAGTCATGATCAAGATTATTCAAACTAACTAAAGCAATTTTTTCTAGGTAAAAATGACATCATCATGGCATTAAATATGAATGATTATGCCGCTGTATAAGATATATTGGACATTCACGATCTGCATATAGTTGGGAATGACAAGATTTTCAGCGCGTTGGTTCACCCCGTGTTCCATTAGATCACCCATTAGTTTTCGTTTTGTCGTCAGATTCGATGATTAGTTGAGCATTCACGTTGAATTGTTGGATTATGGTTATCGGCAAAGAAATACCGAAACAACAAAACAGGGGGGACAATCCGTAAGATCGAAATCCAAAGGAAAGACAACTCATGAGAATGTGGCATAACAGAATTAGAGAATTAGAACAAGGCAGCACAGAAACTAAATCACTAGCAACGTCAGCTACTAAAAACAGGTAGTGACAGCAGGTGCTCCGGGAGAGTAAGCATGAACTGGTTTTTAATTGAGCGGAACCATCACATTGCCAGTGAGTAACATCCGTTTAAGTTTCAAGTCCGTTGAGGTATCAGTTCCATGTGTGAGATAGAAACTTTATATAGATCTATATAGACCAATCAATAAAATAATTTGAGTGTAGAAATAGACAACAGAACATAACCCTGTCTAAGAAGTTGATGTTACAGCAACCTCGCTCTGCCTAGAAGATTGTCGTATATATCATGTGCAAGTAAGAACTAGAATGAGATCTTCGGAAACAACAGCTATCCCCACACCCACCAATTAAAATTCTAAAAGCTTACTTCACATGCATCTTCTTCAGTGCACCGCAATACTGTGTGTGTATATATATATACATATAAATGAAAAATGAAAGGAGCTTGTAATTCCCAATTTTTGAAATTCGACCCATAAAGGCCCCAATTTTTTAAAATCAAAATTCTAATATTTTATTGCACATTTATATACAGTGTGTGACAATACTGTAAAGAAATTAAATACTGTAAATATGGAAATTATTGCGATGTTTTTATTATTGCGAAAATTGCGATTGGTTTGGGATCGCAATATTAAAAACTCGCATTTTTAATGCATATTTTCATGTCCGATTTATTATAAATGTGTCACCCTTTGTTTAAATTTACACAGGTAAGTTTCTGGTCATTGATTGCCGACATCCGGAAACAGGTTAATTGGTAGATACTTAGTTGTATAGTTATTGACAGCTATTATATATAAATGACATTTTGAATTTTAATATTTTTAAAACCATTAATTAAAACGATTTCATGAATAAAACTTCAATCTTCAATTTTTACCCGATCTCCGATTTATCCTTTTAGTTTTCACGCGGTCAGCGATCGCAATAATTAAACCTCGCAATTTTGCCTGGAGCAGAAGAATCGCAATAATAAGTTGACGCGAAAATTTCCGAATTTACAGTACATAAAATGAAAAATGAAAGAGAAGTTGAGGTCACAAACTAAAATTCCCAATTTTCAAAATTTAATTCCTGTGGGCCTCAAGTTCTAAAAATCAAAATTCTAAGACCTTATTGCACATTTATATATAGTATGTGACAAACTGTATAGTAATCAAATGCATAAAATAAAAATGAACGAGGATGTTAGGTCAAAAGCTTAAATTGACAATTTAGAAATTCGACCATTGTGGGCCCAAATTTTTTAAAATCAAAGTTATAAAACCTTATTGCGCATCTAAATACAGTAAGTGACAATACTTTATATAAATTTAATACATAAAATGAAAAATGAAAGAGGAATTAAGGTGACAAGCTTAAATTTACAATTTTCGAAATTCGACCCTTGTGGGCCCCAATTTTGGAAAATCAAAATTCTAAAACCTTATTGCGCATCTAAATACAGTATGTGATTATACTGTATAGAAATAAAATGCATGAAGTCAAAAATGAAAAGAATTTAGGTCACACGCTTCAATTCCTAATTTTTAAAATCGACCCCTTTGGGCCCAAATTTTTGAAAATCAAAATTAAAAATAAACGAGGAGTTTAGGCCATAAGAAAGTGTGCCCAGTATTGTGTTAGTGTAAGTATAGATATGAAACAGATGTGGGTGTGTCTGTGGTCTCTTTAATTCCATCTTTAATAACTACTTACAATTAGAATGGACATACGGTTGTCAAAAGAATAAAAATATAAGATTATTTGAAAATGAATTGTTATATTTCCAACATTTTGAATGCTTTAACTTTAAACACTAAAAACATTAAAACACTGGGAGTGTAAAGTAAATTCCTTATTTTTCTACACAAAACACTATGCAGTCCTTATAGTTGTCTGTTACTCGTAAGTAAACAAAATGACTGCCAAATTCCTCAATTTTACAAGTATAACTAAACAAATACAACATAATACTAGTAAACCAAACCAGAATTAGAACCAGACAGCACAGCAATTTGAATTCCCACTTAAAACCAGAATTGACATCATGTGCTCCAAAGGAGTAAGCATTTCCTGTTCCGTTAACAGCACACGTCACTGAAAAAGCAGTTGAACAGCATCCGGTGAAGTGTCAAACCAATTCCCGGGAAGACTTGAAATTTGAATGAAGATATGTATTCTCCTTTGTAAGATTGATACTTTCTACAGGCCAATCAATTCGGGATGACAACCGCAAAATATTTTGAGTATGGCAATATACAAGAATAGAACATAGTACATAGACAGCAACCTCGTTCTGTCGAGAAAATCCTTGTATAAGGTGCAATACTGCTCTTATGTTAGATTTCTAAGAGATTTAAACGCGTCACAAAAGTAACATAAGTGCTTTTTTAAAGGTCTCACATAAAATGTTAATCATTTTTCTGTTGAAGCATGCCCCAGATTTAGTCTCACCTGCTTCACCATCATTTACATATTGTCAGTGCTAAGGATTTTTATAATTTTAACTTTTTGTTATGTTGATACTGAATTGTATTGCTTTAGTTATTATGTTACTATTTGGATTTTATGCCAATAAAATATTTGAACTTGAAGTTTAAAGTTATGTAATAAAAATCAATCCAAGCTAAACAAAATACATATGAACTAAGTCTGGCAAGGCTTCTGATTCGAACATCAAAATAACAATCCAAAGATACTAATATTAGATATAGTAAATTTATACTATGCTGTATACGACGCATTTCAAGGAGTTATCTCTCATCAGCAGCATTAAAACCGAAACATTTGTAAGACCAAAAACCAAACTTATATTAAACAATAAGAACGCAACCAAACATACCGAAATAGGACGCCAAATTTCAGCTAAGGGGATCTACCATATGCAATACAAGGAATGAACCCTTAGTATTTCTATTACTTTTGAATTTTGCTAAATACTTGTAATTTCTGTAACAAATCAATGAATAATCATGTCAGACAAGTCTGACGACTGGGTTGGCGAATACCCTCGGGGACCTAGGGTCCACCAGCAGTGGCATCATCCCAGGAGTTTCAAAATAACAATCCAAAGATACTAATATTAGATATTTGTACATGTCCTTGTAACAATGCACTGCAAATAAAAGAAAGGGACACTAGAAAGAATTCACAAACTGCTACTAAGTAAATACATGCAAGTTCTATACAGATATTACGGTAATAAATGTACGTAAGGCAATTAAGGAAAAAAGCAATATAAAATTGTAACTAATAACTGACTCGTAAATGTACATATAGCTCAATCTGCTCATCTGTATACCAATTTCTGTTTAAATTCAATCAAATTCAGTATTGCCTCGCTGCTGTAACTTGGTTACATATATACATATACTTTTATCCTGCCTTACTCTTAATCTGGCAACGGAAGAGGTTATTCACATTCGGCACACGTGTATCCTTTAGAATTTTCTTTACATCCTTCTGAACTCTTCATATTTTTCTGTGAATGTGAAAATGTGCATTTGAGTATATGGTAAACGACAATGTCACAGCTCCAATTCTGGAACTATTAATACGACCAATGACAAGACAATATATATTATTATAGTCTGAAAACATGTATGCTCAAACATTGTAATAACTATGTAGTATCCTAGTAATGCATTACTATACATCGAGTCCTATAGTACATCGCTTTAGAATGGAAAATAAGGGAACAATTCAATTCAAACTATACGATATTGAAATTTAATTAAGGATTGACTTATAGTTTAATTCCAGCGGTTGTTTTAACGTCAAAAACAGAGGAATTCCCCATCATGACGTCATAGTAGAAAAGAAAAAATTAGTCTATGTTATGATAGACGAAAAACATTTAACCAATCAAATGATGCGTTACATCCAATGTCAAATTATTTTACAATAAGGCAATCAATAACAATCAATTCTAAAGTCGTTTGGATTTTCCAGTTTAAATCCAACTGACGAATCTTGAAAATGATGAATTCTTGGATGCTTGATATAAATAAAACGCCCTGGTTTGATCTGGGACCAATCAAATTCACGACTCTTGAAATAGAAGGCGATATACAGTTCATGTCCTCTTAGATCCTATAAATAAAATAACAAAAAGTCCGGTATTATATGCAATGATATATGATAACATGATAATACAAATTACGTTAATACAAACATAGATTCATTTATAAGATATTTTTATATTTATATATTAACAAAAAGGACTATATTACAAAACTTGATGACTAGACAATAGCATGATATAAAGCAAGACAAATTCACAGCTCTGTATAAGCTACATGTCACAAGGTCGTAACAAACTTTCTGTTTCTAGAGCTCATCAGTTTACCATTTAAAGATCTCTATTGAACAATTAGGGAACCTTGTCCACGCGAGTAAATAACTGATAATTGAAATATAAATTCGAGCACTGATGATGAGTTGTCAGTCAACGAAATGGCCATACAGTGCATGAATTTATTTCGGTATTTTTTGATACAGTTCATTAGACACTTGGAAAAATGTATACACATCCAGTGCCCTTTACCATTTAGAGTCCTAATACAGGGTAAATGTGTAATTAAATTTACTCAAAAATAGTGTTGGTATTGAGTTGTTCTCAAGATGAAAACCATAAGAACATTTCGGATCCTGAAGAGCAAATTGCCAAAAACGACCAAAAAGATAAAACCAAACCCATCTGATGACAGAGCTATGCAAGCGACAGATACTCCTAGTATTCATTTCGGGCTGGAATCGAAATACTACGAACTGTTCCGTGGATACACTCCACCAGTAGAGGTATGACGCAGTGGTATTTATAAATAAAAATCGGATGCACAAGATTTACGACTCATCAGTATCAAAATAAAATGATGCTACATGTACATGTGTAACATTGCAAAAAGAGTTGTACGTTTTGCACGAATTTGCTCTTGGCTTGAACATTTTAACGAGCGAAACCATACGGTTACAGAGTTGTAGATTTCACAAGTTGTTTAATGCTTTTAAAAAGATTTATAATAGATATCAACATCTTTTATCTAAATGCCCAGCTTCTAGCAAAAGTCTTCCTAGTAACTCACAGAAACGTGGTAGTTACTTAAGATTTTTCACAGTAAGGGCTACAAATATGAAATTATGTGAAATTCTGTAAAAATTGCATTTTCTCCCAATGACTTTAAATTCATACTGGCCTCTCACGAATACTGCCGATTTCTATTCAACTCTATGACGAAATAGCATTAAACCCTTTAAGGGAACTGTTATTTCAGACGCTTTCGTTTAGTAGAGCGACAGTATCCGACCCGCAGCCATGACAGTCTTAGCTTTTTTAAAGTTTAAACGAACACTTCTAAATTATGTACCATCCACTCTAATTGCGCAGTTCTAGCAAGCGGTCACCTTGTTGGTAATCCTACTGTACTGGTTTTTAAGTGTGTTTTATACACCAGAGTGTCAGGATAGATGAAGGCAGTTTGGGTACCCATAAAATCGGTTTACCCCCACCACTATTCAGTTTTCGTATGAAGTCAGACTATCCTAACTCTCTGTTGTGTTCATGTTTGTGTTGTGTACACTGTCATATTTCTTTTTGTCCTGAGTTCTGTCACTTGGTTTGTTTTGATTGATTGGTGTCATTATTGACCTTTCCTGATATCCATTTTGTTTGTGTTATTTGTAAGAAGATATATTAGTTGTTTTCCCTGGAAAAGTTTCAAATTACGAACCTCAACAAAAACACAGTGTCGTCCTCTGTAGTGATGATATCTTGGGATAAAGGCAACTAACAGATATGATTTGGACACTAATGTACCCTCCTGTGGAACCTGTGCCATAGAGGTTATTATATGGTACCTAGGGTACTCGAAAGTCGCATTTGTCATTGCTTGTTCCCACGAATTTGGACCAGGACGTTTAACGATTGTTATATCAGCATTGTCGTCGTAGTGTAAAGCAGTGTTGTCATAGGTACCGGTCACTAAGATGTGTTTATATTTCTTCGATCTATCAAATTCAACCATGTCTTCTATATTTTGAATTCTCATATCTCGTAGCTTTTTTTCCGCTTCAATTTTCTTCTTCATTGTATCCTGATTATAATTTCCACTGATTTTCTTGCAGATTGTTTTATGATTCTTCCAGTCGGACTTTTGGCACATTTTTGAACAATAAAATACAGATTTGCAATCACTACAAGTTTTTAAATTATCTAGACTCCCACAGAGACTGCAATTTTGTCCAGATGGTTTACCTATGTCTCCAAATTGTTTGTCTCCACACTCTGCTTCTGAATTTGAATTTTCGCAAATAAATTTGTGTGTCGACCAATCATTCGCAAGACAATATCTTGAGCAGTAGGCTGCCTTCCAACACTCTGGACAATGCCTTATTACAATAGGATTGGTGATAACATTTCCACAAAAAGTACATTTGGTAAATAAACCATGTACCAGCACATCTGGAGATTTGAGAAATGAATTTTTACGTTGTCTCTCAAGACAGTATTGTTTATGTTCTTTCCATGCCTCACCTTGACACTGTTTTGAGCAATAGTATACAGACTTGCAACCAAGACACTTCTTTAAACCAAAACTAATTTTCTTACAGTTGTTGCACTGGGATGTTTTCTCTGTAAAATTCAATCAATAATATGCATGTAGGCCAATTTAGAAAAGAACATCTCTTGAAATTATGTACGATTATCCTGTGTTCTTCTAGGCATATATTGTACATGTACATTTGTTAAACAAGAGCAACTCATGCAAATAAGAATTTCTAGCATTCACAGATCTCAGTTTCCATAAGACCTAAAGTTATCTATCAATGCAAGATTTATCTTTGAATGTAGTTGGTCTAATTAGGGAAAATCAGTTTGATGTTATTTCTTTCTCAAATCACCCCAAATGGAGGTACACATCCACAATTCATTCATAATAACTGAGCACAATATAAGAAGTGTCAGGCGAAAGGTGTTAGAGTTTGTGATTACACAATCTATATACCCTTCAAACTTAATGTGCCTAAAAATGACTAAGTTAAACATATGACAAATTGACCAAAAGGGTAGATGCACATTTTTCATGGGGCTATGTGAGCTGTTGTCATCTCTTTGCGTCCGTCTTCATCGTCAACTTTTCCTTTCTTCTCCTCTGAAACCAGTGGGCCAATTGAACAAAAATTGGCAGCAATGTCTTTATGTGGTCTTCTTTCAGATTTGTATCCGATGACCCTGCCTACCATCAAGAGCCAAATATAGTTTAACATTTGACCCTATTTACTTTAAGATGTTCTTTTTTGACATCAATAGGCCAATTGGAACATAACTTAACAGTAATGGTCCTCGTGTAGTCCTCTTTCGGAATTGTATCCAATAATCCTTACCGCAAACCAAGATGCCGCGAGAGCCGAACATAGTTTGACATAGAACCTTATGAGAAATATACTTCCTTCTTTTCTGAAACCACTAGGCCAATTGGAACAACACTTGGCAGCAATTTTCCTTCTGTGGTCCTCTTTCAGAATTGTATCCGGAGACCCTACCCACCATAAAAAATGGACGCCAGAGCCGAACACAGTTTAACATAGGACCCAATGTGAAATTTACATAAAAGATGTTCTTGTCTGCAACCACTGGACCAATTAGAACAAAATTTGAAAGCAATTTCTTTTACGTATTTATCCGATGACCATCCCCGCTATCAAAAATGGCTGCCACAGCCAAACATAGTTTAACATAGGACCCTATTGGAAATTTACTAAAGATCTTCCTGTCTGAAACCACAAATCCAACTGGAAAAACTTTGCAGCAATGGTCCTTAGGTAGTCCTCTTTCAGAAGTGTATGAAATGTCCCTGTCCACCATAAAAATGGCCGCCAGAGCCGACTGAGTAACCTTATCTCGTTTGAAACAAGTCAAAATTTGGCAAAACCAGTGAGCCAATTGGAACATAACATCAATGTTCCAGACTGCCAGTCTATATGGGTTGAGCTCCCGTGATCCGTCATAGGTGCCTAGTGCTCAAATAATATTACTCACATCTAAATCTGCCATGAATTATGTCTTAAATTTAACTAAAATTACTTAAACATTTTTACAAAGCTTTATCATTTTTTAAGATAAGTATACATCGCTTATCTGGGTAAATAGAATCTCTGGTTGTGCAATACGCAAATTAAGATTATATATTTAAGTTGTGCAACATTGTCGTTTTGAACACGCACAAAATGAAACATTCCATTATGTAAGATAAAAATTAACTGCACCCGATGAGTAAATATTAACTTTCCTCAATGATCAGTCTTTGGTTAGGGGAACGAAACGTATTAAAACTATTTTTACATAACGAAAGAATCCAAAGGTCCGGGGCGGGTAACTTGGTCTATGTTTGTGTACAGACCAATGACAAAGTACGTGTATCTGCTGTTGCAATTTTTATTTGGAAAACATCGATGGATTATATTTTTGAACTTCTCCTTCAGTTGTGAATTAGGAATGGCGGTATAGAGGGTAGAGAAATCTAATGTTTTCATGCTGTTACAGAATAAAATGGACCGAGATCGTAAAATGTTCTTTAAGTCTTTGGAGTTCTTTAATATCCACATTTGATTGATACCACTTCTTGAATAGCTTGTCTCACAAGAACTTTGGAGGCACGTTTTGACAGCTTTTAAAATAGAAGTTAGAAGTTGAGACAATGGTTTGGTGGACCACTTGGCAAATCTAGCTATAAAGCGTTGTTTGTATGGACACTTATGTAACTTGGGTATCCAGTATAAGGTAGTAGATCACAATCACCATCTTCTTTCTTTGAATGTGTAGCAGCTTTATAGGTAGGATTGCCAAGTGAACTAGCAATCCTCAGTTCATTAATCACATTTTGAATATAGTAGCTTTTGCATACAAAAACGATGTTATTAGGGGCCTGCTCTGCAGGAACAACAACATAATTGTCATGAATGGCGGACAATGTTTTGGCAGCATCAGGGTTACTGAAGAATGATGTTCCTTTTTTACACATAGACCTTCTAAAATTATATTCGGACTTGAATCAACAATCACACAGCTTTAACTCTTGGGTCCATTTTTTGGCATAATCCTCTACAGCATCCATCAGTAGTTTGAAATTATATTTCCAATTCATGGATCGTGATTCGCGATACTTAGGAAATTTAGTAAAGATATAATATATACGAAGAGACTCATTGTCTATGATATTTAAGTCTCCTGTTATGCCATGGCCGGCAGGACTATATTTGAATGGAGAACTGATGCATGAATAATCAGGGGACTTAGCTTTGAGATCGATGTTGATGTCCTGCAATACACGTTTGTGATTGACGATGTTTGGTGAAATGGGTGTACTATAGGTATAAGAAATAATGGGAACAGATTGATCTCTAAAATAAGGCGGAACTTTCAATCTAACCGATTTGTGTTGAAGGATATTGCCAAGATTTACGGCATCTAAACCTTTGTTGGCAAAAAAGAGTGGACGAAAGGAACAGTTATCTTGTTTATGTAATATATTCACCATTTTCCAAATTATTATATATATACTGTTAATACGTACTCATTTCTTGATCATTGTTGTCTAAATTGTTGCAATTAACTTTGTGTGCTGACCAATGTTTCTTCTGACAATCAACGGAACAATAGTATACAGACTTACATCTTGAACATCGCTTTGAACCTTCATCTTGATTTCCGCAGTGTGCACACGGGCTACAGGATAAATCCATTGGAATCGACTCCATAAATCATGAAATAAAACAATTCACTGTCAGGACAATTGAAGAATCTCAGTCATAAATATATTCTGTCACAACCATAGAATAAAATACTTGTTCAGTTATTAAATATTTACTCCATTAAAAACCCTTAACGGCATGAATAGCTGTGTCTACAACAATGTGTATGTATATGTGTGTACATTCTTCAGTCGTATATGCTAATAAACTTACTAGATTTAAAATACATGTAGAATTAAAAAAAAAACCAATTATCATCAACTTAACATAATATAACAAATTTGATTTAAAACCACCAAAACGAAACTAGATTTTTAGAAAACGTTGACACCATTTTAAAAAAAGATAATGGTTATATTAAATGTATACATGAATTTCTATACGATAAAAATAATACAAAAACAACGGATGTTGATGACGTTACTATATGTATACGCACGTACTAAAAATAACAATCCAAAGATACTAATATTAAATATAGTAAATTTATACTATGCTGTATACGACACATTTCAAGGAGTTATCTCTCATCAGCAGCATTAAAACCGAAACATTTGGAAGACCAAAAACCAAACTTATATTAAACAAGAAGTACTCAACCAAAAATACCGAAATAGGAAGCCAAATTTGAAGCCAAACTAAAATATTTATAAATTTCTACTTCAAACAGATTTCGTTTAAGTTGGAGAGAACACATTTTCCAATAAAGCGAGCGTGTTAAAATCTAAAAGTTAACAATCGAATGTGGAGAATTTTTATAATTCACAAGTAATTGTTTCTCCAATGATTTTCAACAAAAACCTCCAGAAAATGCCGTTTTGTTTACATGAACGTCATTTCGGAACCTCTCTTGCTTATCTTTCCAATAAAAGTAAAGAAACGGCCGAAATTCCTATGCAGAAATTTAAACACCGGGACGTGGTTAACAATATAAAATATTTTTATCCCAACGATTAAAAACGTCAAGAATATGAGCAGCATTGTTACACCTTTATCATGCCATCCGATGTGAACAAACCTTAAAATTCAAAACTTTGTGATGCCCCGCAAAGTGACCACATGCTAGAATAATGGAAGAAGAAAAAGGGACGGTACCTTATTTAAACAGAAGGTGTAAAATCTGGTCGTTTGTAACTACATGATATACTCGTTTCTAGGAAAACGCAACAGATATAATACTAAGTAGAGCCAAGCAAAATTTTATGTTTGTTGGAAGAATTTGTATTTGGAAAAATATTTTTTGTTTGTATGAAATTAGTGGATAACCTATAAATTCAATTAAATTCATTATGAAAATCGCATATTATATAACAATCGTTATATTAGACAATCCAACCATTCAACCCTTCACACATCACTAGTTTTAATATTGATTTCTTGCTAGTTTGAAAGCCATTCTGTACGATCTTTTAATTCTTTATTTGAGTACCACTGTTATATTCTAAATAAAACGTATGTTAGTTTGAATAACGTGCATTTAAATATTATATGCTCTCAGTTGAAACACAGAGGATTTTTAGGTACATTTACATATAGTTTATTAATCGTATGTTAAGTATAAATGAAAAGTCGTGAAACATTAATCCAAACCATCTAAACTTTTTGCCAAAATCTTCTTTTAATTTTTCAGATTTGAAAAGAACAGAATTTAATATGGATCCGAGTAAGTAAAATACTATTTTTAGTGGTAAGATGGACGATATTTATTTTTATTTGTATTTTGTAATATTTACATAAAACATTTTTAGTTTTGTGTTTGTTTGTTGAGGTGGGGAGGGGGTTGTTTTTTCATTGTTTTTTGAATTTTTATATCACAAATTTCAACAGGAATGAAAATTCACTTAAAGGCATCTAAAGGCAGGACCATTGCGAAACAAATCCCTCATATGAAAAACACATTTACGAACGCTCATACATTGTAAAAATTATATATTAGTAATAGACAATTGAAAGTTTTCTAGATGGTAGTAAATACCAGGAATGCATTGGGTGCATTTTTGTTGGCGAACGACACTTTAAATTTTCAAACCCATCATTTGCTTGTAGTATCACTGACTTTTACCTGTGGCTGTTGTGGAGTGAAAAAACCCAACACGAAGCACTGTTCTGGGTGTATTTCAATAACATACTGTTCCGAAACATGTCAAACTAAATCAAGACCAAAACACAAAGATTTCTGTGTGAAGAAGCAAAGACTATTCTCCAATTCGAATATCGAATTTTGTCAGTATTGTGGGCATGTCATTAGTGATTTCCTGGAAAAACGAGAATGTCCCGGATGTTCCCATACAGTGTATTGCTCTAGAACATGTCTGGCAAAAGATTGAGTCAAACATAAAAAAAGATTGCTTAGACATCGAAAAGACCGAAGAGTGCACAAAGCAATGTAGAATGTGCAGCTCTACAGAAAACATTAGAACATGCAGTAAATGCAAGGCCGCACATTATTGCTCCAAGAAATGCCAGAAAAAAGACTGGAAAATCCACAAAGATGAGTGCATTACGCCATCAATGAAGTATAAGACGGACGTCGAGGAGAAGATGAGGGAAATGAGAATGCTTGAAATACGGTATTTAAATCACAAACAAAGATCTGGGGTGCCCTGCACTAAGCTGAGAAAAGATGATGACTTTTCCGTTAACCTGTATGAGGATTTTGCAGATCTTACCATATTCAAACCACCAAATGAAAATCAGTGGACAAATATTACGTCGAAAGTCCGAACTAATTTTCCAAGCAATGAGATTATAACCAGATTTCAACTTCTGACTAAAACTTCTCGTGAGAAAACGTTGTTGATTGCCTTCATTCCAAGATACCACAACTACAGAGGCAGACATTGTGTTTACCTCGAGGTAAATATATACTCTTATAGCATAACAATGATCTGAGTTTCTTCAAAACTTGTGTCTCTTGTTATTTCTACTCCTTTATGTTGCCCACTATTAGCAAGTATTGACAATATAATTCTAAAGGTAGGACAAACGAGACCGTATTGTAGGAAGACCATACAAAAAGAAAACTTGTTATACATGCCGTTTTGAATTTGCAATAAGATGTGAGCTTTTGAAGGTGTTGCAGGTTTAACTATGTCTTTAAGTTTAAAAACAGCAATGGAAGCATGTTCATCTGTGGATATTTTGTCAAGACTTTATTCATCATGTCTTCTCATATAAATTTTGTACATACCAAAGGAAAACAACTTCATTTTAATACATGTACAGTCAAACCTGCTTTAAAGGGCACCTCTGTATAGAAAATTATTGTCTATAAAGGGCCCAGTAATAAAGGCCCAATCAGGAACAAAGAATGTAATATTAACTTCTGTATAGAGGGCACCTGCTCATCAATCGATTACAATCGATACTAAATCTTTGATAAGCCTGAAATTATGCTTAAACATTGTGAGCAATAGAATAAAAGGAAAACAATGTACTATTTAGGAAAGGATATTTCACAATTAGGAAAATATGCTAATCATATCTACAATAAATGGCAATTTTATGTCTGAGACTATACATATAATTTATATAGCTATCACTTCAAAATTCGCTCGTTCAATTAAGCAGATGTTATCATGGATATCATATGTAAAAATCCTGAAATTATTTTGGTGATCTATGGCGGACGATCGGCTGCAAACAGAAATGGTTTCTTCACCCTGAGTTCATATATGCTAGTTGTCCCGAAGATTTTTAAAGAGAATAACAGTGCTAGTGACATGTCAGTTCTTACGTTTGGAGCATACATATCGATTCAATGTTGTTTCTCTGTTTCAGGATGATACTGAGACCGAACTTTATGCTGCCTTTTACTTCAAGATAAATGATTTTTCGAATTTCAGTTGGTCAGAAATTAAACCGGGTCGATTTATTATAATCGAATCACCAAAGCTGCATACTTTCAGAGACCATACAACTGGCTTTCGTTTTGATGATCCTTCCAAACTAATCTTTATTGATCCTGATATGGAGCTGCTTTACTCTAGAACGGATTAGAGAAGTTCGTCACTTCATCTTTTTTCTTTGAGATATAAGCGAGTCAAAACTCATTTTTTTTGCAAGTATGACACATTCAATTGCTGAGTAGTGACTTAAAATAATAGTACACATGTACTAGTCGGGTGTTTTCTGTTGAAGCGTGATTGAATTTAACATAAGATTCAGAAAGTTAATCAACAATTACACATTCAATAAAAATTAATGTAAAATAGCTAAACAAAATACATGTATATAAATTACAGACAGGATAACATTGAGATCACCAATGGCATACACGTACATGCATCGATAAATTAACGTCAACCAATCAACAGAACTTCAGACAAAAATATAAATTAAACCGTTGAAGAGCAAAAATGCAAAACTGACTAAAAGCGGAAAAGTCAAAATCATAAAAATACAGAAACAACGGGAAATTATTACATCTTTGGCTACTTTGAATACTCATATCTCGTTGGCGTTTTTAGTTTTTTCCATTTTTTTTCCACATTTCACCTATATTATAATTTTCCTTGGTTTTCTAGCAGGTTGCTATATTTTTTTTACAAATAAGATCTGTTTTTCACATTGTTAACAATAAATTACAGATTTTCAATCGTTTCAAAGTATGACTAAATGCATTTATTAGGAAAATAAAATTAGAGACAAAATATTAAAAATAAATGCATAAATTCGTCAAAAAAATGCCACTACAAGTGACTGTTTGTTTGAGACTTGGATCTAGAGTACACGTTACAGGTGTTACCATACAGCAATACAATGTATATAATTATAAGCTCTATAAATTGAAAATGTTCATAGATTTATACACCAAACAAAACGTTTTATAGAATTATAACATGGATCATCAAACAAGAACTTTTTTTATATAGATGTACTCAACCCCCCCCCCCCCCCCCCCCCACCCCACCCCCAAACATAATATGTCAATGTTTTTACATTTATTACAATATTTTTGTATGCTTTATATTTATTTACTATATTATTTTGTGTACTTGCTGTCCGTCTTTACCAATTTTGTGCCATATTGTTGCTTACTAACTGTAGAAGCGCAATAAGGTTTTGGAATTCCAAATTTTTAAAGGAGGGCCAGAGATGGATAAAAAAGGGCCAAATTATATAAAGAGCCTTGTGACGTGAACTCCTCTTTTATTTTTGAATTTAAACCATTTTTATTGTTGCCATATTGTTGCTTACCAACTGTAGATGCGCAATAAGGTTTTGGAATTCCATTTTTTTTAAAAGGGGGGGGGGGAGGGGGGTGGGAGTTACCAAAAAGGGCCGAAACAGAAAAAAAAGCATAATTACTAAAATAACTATGTCATATTGTTGCTTGCTAACTGCAGATGCGCAGAAGGTTTTGAAATTCCAAATTTCTAAAAGGAGCCTGATACGGACCAAAAAGGGCCAAAATAAACAAAGAGCCTTGTGACGCGAACTTTTTTAAATTTAAATCATTTTTATTGTTGCCATATAAATAACTATGCCATATTGTTGCTTACAAATTGAAGATGCGCAATAAGGTTTTGTAATTCCAAATTTTTTTAAAGGGGGGTAGGAGAGACCAAAATGGGCCGAAACAGAAAAAACCATAATTACTAAAATTTTATCTAAAGAAAAAAAAATTGAAGAAATTTGTGAATTTCAGTTTAAAGGGCTATAGGTCCCTAAAAGGATCCAAATAGTTAAATTATAGTAAAAGTGGGCTGTGATATTTTTGTGAAAAGGTTATTTGTTACAGATGCAAACATAGCTGATTTTTTTTCATGTATGCATGCACAATTATAAAAAAATAGAGGTAGGGGCTGTCGGAATGACAGCTATACCCGCAATCCCACATTTATTTGTAAACAACCATTCTTAACATTTTCAGTTTGCATCACAGCTTCCATCTGTAACAAAAATAACCTTTGCAAAGACATATCACAGCCCATTTTTGCTGTAAGCTAACTTTTTGGCCTCTTTTCCCTTTTTGGCCCTTTAATTCATCAAGGGGGAAAATAAAAGCATGCTTAGCATTACAGTTTGCATCTGCAAATGTTCTGAAACTGATTTAAGTGAATCTGTCTAATAAAAAGATTCAATATAAAATATTATTGAAACATGTAGATATCATGAAATTTATAAAATCTTTATGATAGGATTTAGATCTAGAGGCCCTAGCTGTCACGTGAAGTCAATAAAATATGTACCCAAATTGATATTTTATTTACCGAATAATCCGAATAACCGCAATATACATAAGATACTTGACACAACATGTAAATTTGGTTATTTTACACCTTCGAATATATTTTCGTCTCGATATTTGCGGTTTTTAAATATACATAAATCATTACATAATTAATTTGTACCCTTTGGCATTTATCTATATTCACTTTGAACAGCAATATAGATGAACAACAACATCACTGCACCTAAGGGAAAGGCAGTCAAAAATACATAATTTTAATAAATAATTTTCAAATTCACTAGCAGTAACAATTGTTCAATAGATATTGTGAAATGATATCAGTCGCATATTGCCTTGAAATTCAATACCTGAAAAATTACAATCAATTATAACAAATATTTATTTGAAATGAATGTGACAATTATTAATCTACCTTATTCTTCTTAAATACCTCATATATTTTAAGACAGCATATGTTTCATTTTCTTTGGGCAATTGTTTTTTTCTAACGGAAAGGGAAGTAACTTTCTCAACTCATTATTCTTTTCGTTACGATTTGTCAAGATATTTAAATCACATATAGTTCTTCTGGTTTTGTTTGCATTTTTTCATAGAATTTATGAATGCAACTGTGTCGTCTGCAGTTTAAAGGATCTTTTAAAAGGGCTACTAGTGAATTGACTAAACTAGATTTAAAAATGTTCATACTATCCCAGTAAACTTGTCATGTAAACTGTTTGACACACTTATAAGACTTAGAAAGTCGCCGTAAAATCAAATGCGCGGCAGTAACTAATCAATTGTGAAAAGAACATCTTATAGGGTGGAGACCTTGGTATGTTACTGCTGAGAAAAGGGAAGTTCAGAATCGGAAAATTAAAATCATTACGTCTGTCATAAAGTTTTGAGTGGCCCATTATAAAAATTTTAAAAATCAAAGAAAGAGGTACATTTGTAATCTACCGTTCATGAAAATTTCAGCCAACGGCTTTCATTTGATCACTCTCATTTGACCAGTAAAAGTATTTTTCAAAAGCATTCAAGGTCATCTGGTCACGTTTATGTACTAAATTAGGAATCAAATCATTTTAATTACATTGCACATTTTTGCACCACCGATAATCATACAAAAAGTATTTTTTCATCTGCAGGTGAGGTGACTAAGCTATTGTATCAAACCTTTATATATATTGACGAAATATGCACATCTTGTGCATCAAAATTGGTACCCAAAACTTTATTTTTACCGCTGCTGATGGACTCTAAGTACCCGATGGTATCTCCAGCTCAGTAGCTAGTAGCTATTATTTCGAAACTGGCCCGAAATTGATACTTAAAATGATAAGATTTGTATCTCTTTCGTGCATAGCTCTGTCCTAAGATGGCTTTTGGCTTTAATACTTTTGATCATTTTGGTATTTTTGACTTTGATGAGCCGTAATTCGACGAAATGTTCACATCTTGTGCGTCAAAGAACTTTTTTTGTTACCACTGAGTCGATGCCGTTGCTGGTGGACTCCAAGTCTCCAAGGTTATCTCCAGCTCAGTTGCTAGTATTTCGATATTAGCCCGAAATTTATAATTAAAATTTACTGTTAAAAATGACAAAATTTGTAAAAACTGAGGAGTATCTCCCTCGTGCATAGCTCTGTCCTTATATGTTTATTTTATGGCTTTATCCTTTTTGGTCATTTTGCCATTTTAACATTGCTCTTCAACTTTTTTTATTGTTGTTTTGGTTTTTAACATTTTAAGCCTTGAGCACAACTGATGAGTCGTAAATCGAACGAAATGTCCACATTTTGTGTCAATTAGTATCTAAGAAATTTATGGAACCAGTACAGGTGGGATTCGAACTCACAACCTCAGTGTTGACGGGCTAGTGATAATTAGTAGTCATAACGAAATAGTATATGGGCACAGGCAAATTAGAATTTGTGGATAAGCGTGGAGGAGACGGAAGTGACGTCACCTGAAGCGGAAATGGCGCCAGAAGAAGTGACGACACCGGAACCGAAAGTCACATGACCGAAACCGGAACCGAAATTTACGTGACCGGAACCAGAAGTACCCAGAAATGGTTTGCGAGCATGTGCAACCGGAAGTAGTGTGTTCCCGCAATTTCTGCATTATTTGTTTACGGAAGTCACGTAAGTTACATGGTTGGACCTGGATATGTCGTCTGCGCATGTGTGAACGGACCCTGAAGTAGTTTTCTCGCATGCACAACCGGAAGTGATGGATTTTTGTACCATTTCCCCATTATTTACTTACGGACGTTTCTGTGTCTTTCATCGGACTGTATAGGATAAGGGCCTCGCATCGAGTCTCTAGGGACTGATACTCGCACCGTTATGTCGAAGTCCGAGAGTAATCGAAGTACAGAGAGGTGATTGGATTATTTTCCTTTATCCCGCGCTTTTCCCCACGGGTTATGTTTTCTGTGAGGACCAGAGGTAGAATTGGATTATGTCCCCTTACCTGCAAATAATGCTGTCACCATTAGCTCAATGGAGGGGTGTTCTTAGCAAACGCCTTAGTAACGACGGCCCATTTCATTGCTCTATGATGCACTTCGTTTCTCTTCTCTTCCTCCATCTCGCTCTTCGCTGCTCGTCGCTGTTCATCGCTACTCATGACCTTACTCGCGTGCTCATTTCAGTTTCTTGGGGCTACTGGTCACTGTTTTCGCTGCTGCTGCTGCTCCTGGTACTTGTTGCTGTTCGTCATCGCTGCTCTTCTCATGCTCAGCGCTGTTTTTCTCTTGCTCTTTGCTGTTCATGGCTGTTTGCCTCTTGCTCTTTGCTTCTTATCGTTGTTTGTCTCTTGCTCTTTTCTTGCTCAACGCTATTTTTCTCTTGCTCTTTGCTGCTCATCGCCGTTGTCTCTTTCTCTTCTCTTGCTTATCGCTGTTTTTCTCTTGCTCTTTGCTGCTCATCGCTGTTTTTCTGTTGTTTTTTGCTGCTCATCGTTGTTTTTCTCTTGCTCTTTGCTGCTCAACGCTCTTTTTCTCTTGCTCTTCTCTTTCTCATCACTGTTTTTCTCTTGCTCTTCTCTTGCTCATCGCTGTTTTTCTCTTGCTCTTTGCTGCTCATCGGTGTTTTTCACTTGCTCTTTGCTGCTCATCGGTGTTTTTCTCTTGCTCTTTGCTGCTCATCGGTGTTTTTCTCTTGCTCTTCTCTTGCTAATCGGTGTTTTCTCTTGCTCTTTGCTGCCCATCGCTGTTTTCTCTATCTCTTTGCTGCTCATCGCTGTTTTTATCTTGCTCTTTGCTGCTCATCCCTAATAATGACTATACTCGCGTGCTCAGTTCGGAGTTTTGGTGCTACTTGTCGCTGTTTCTGCTGCTGCTGCTGCTCCTGCTGCTTGTTGCTGTTCGTCATCGCTGCTCTTCTCTTGCTCATCGCTGTTTTTCTCTTGGTGTTTGCTGTTCATCGCTACTCATGACCTTACTCGCGTGCTTGTTTCAGTTGTTTTGGGGCTACTTGTCACTGTTTTCGCTGATGCTGCTGCTTCTGCTGCTTGTTTCTGTTCGTCATCGCTGCTTTTCTCTTGCTCATCGCTGTTTTTCTCTTGCTCTTTGCTGTTCATCGCTAATTATGACCTTACTCGCGTGATCATTTATTTTTTTTTTTGGTGCTACTTGTCGCTGTTTTCGCTGCTGCTGATTGTTGCTGTTCGTCTTGTTGCTGCTCTTCTCTTGCTCATCGCTGTTTTTCTCTTGCTCTTTGCTGTTCATCGCTAATCATGACCTTACTCGCATGCTATGTTCGTTTTTTTTGTGCTACTTGTAGCTGTTTTCGCTGCTGCTTGTTGCTGTTCGTCATCGCTGCTCTTCTCTTGCTCATCGCTGTTTTTCTCTTGCTTATTGCTGTTCATCGCTAATCATGACTATACTCACGTGCTCATTTCAGTTTTGGGCTACTTGTCGCTGTTTTCGCTGCTGCTGCTAGTGGTGGTCGATTGTCGTTAGTCAAAGATTTGTGCGAGAGCACCCTTACATCCGGGTCATTTGAAAGGCCACTCTGCATTTATCCAGGCTTGTGACTGGCTATCATAAGATAGGCTGCATTAATCCTCCTCAATTTTTTAAAGCCACTCTGCATTTGTCCAGGCTTTTGACTGGCTATATATATGTATAAACATAAATAGGCTGCACTACGCTCCTTCCCTTTATTCTTTTATTTTTATTGCTATTTTTATTTTTTTATATTTATTTTGTTTTTCTTTGTAATATGTTCCAATTCCTTCGCCACATAGAGTCATAGCTGTCTTCAGCTGGTGGTGAACCGTAGTCGTTCAATACACGGTTAAGCAGATATTTTAGTTGATTTAAAATCCCCCCCCAAAAAAAAAAAAAAAAGTAAAATGAGGCAAGTTGTAATTGCTGAAAAAAATTAAAATCGATTTTTCTATTATACAACAGGTTTACTTTGAAGTGAATCAACCATATTGTTATTCTAAGATTAAATTATTCTGAACGTATTACCATTAGAGGTTTGTTCAAGGAAAAATGTTGTAAGAACGATGTTTGCTGTTCACACTAAAGCACAACCGAAGAAATTAACTATATTAACTATATATAAATTGTTGTGTAATATATCACATTCAATGAACACTTTACTTGAATTATTTATTGATGTTCAATAATCTATCTAAGCTCAAAATTCTTCCATGTCAACATTGTTATCCATTTGAGATATATTTATTACATCTATTAAAGATAAAACAACGATAATTGCAATCTTTAAAAGCACCTCGACCTTTATTATTTCCCTTTGATAAAACAATTGAAAATATATATTTCGTTGGATTTTTAAATTCGTGGATGGTGAATTCTGGTCAAGCATGGCACATCAGGGTACCACCACGTGACCGACGTCACTTCCGCTAGTAAATAATGGGAAAATGGCACGAAAATCAATCACTTCGGGGTCAGGTCACACATGCGCAGACGAAATATCCTGGTCCAAGCACGCGATTAACGTCACCTCCGTACAAATAATGCAAAAATTGCGGGAAACCTCCACGCTCCTCAAAAAATACTAATTTGCCTGTGCCCATATACTACTGACGAACTTCCGAGACCACTAGGCCACCGAGGCCCTTCTGTGTTTACTGTGACTGTTTGACTATAAAACATTATCCCATATAATGTATAAAAGAGTTTAGTCTGATTGCTGTCAAATAAGTGAGAGACGCATTTTACACATGTACCATGTTCATTCTAAGATTCACGTCGGTGAATGAAGATATGTTTTAATAGCGGTCTTTGGCGCTGGACACGGTACTAGGTGAATAGGTGCCATAGTGTTTCAACGGTTTTTTTTACAGTATTATAATCTGATTTAAACAGTGTTAGGTTAGTGTTTATGCGTATATAAATATTTAGGACTTCCCTTTATCTCCGATGATTCTTAGGAAATCCACTGGATATATACATTATTTGGTTGTCAAAATATTAAGACGATTCGTTAGATACTGTGACTGTATGATAATAAAACAATATCATTCCATATAAGAACATAGCTAATTCCGAACGCTTTCAAATAAGTGCCAGAGAGGTAATAAAGTTCCATCGCCACGCGCATATACACATGTTCCCTGTCCATCCCTAGATTCACGTCGGTCACTGAAGCTATATTTTTATAGCGGATTTGGCCTAGTGGTTAAATCTGTCCATTTTTAATTTTAAATTTCGCTTCTGTCACCATATGACCAATATTATTGAAGAATAATTTGCATCTTCAACTTTTCTTCAACCCTGAACTTTGAATAATGAGGCAAAAGCGATTAGAAAAAAATATAAAAAATGAAATGAGAATTCTATATGATTTGGCACTAAGACGTGTCTTCAAAGAATGACTAGTTTGTTGAAAGAGCAACTCTCTTGTTCAACAAATGTTGCCACTAAATATTCATTGACAGTGATAGGAATTCTTTCTCTAGAAAAAAAACCCAAAAACAATAGGACATTCCAAAGTTCATATAGACATAAGGTAGATATCCTAAACGCCCAAAAAATAACGCAATGCGGATTATTCTCATAAACGATTTAAATAACATCATTCTCATGGATCGGTTGATGTACGAAAGTTTTAGACTGTTTAAATTCAAATTCAAAATTTGTATTGCCATCAAATACGCAGTATTAATGCTGACTCATTATTATGCTAATCTCGAAACAATTATACCAATATCATTTCAAATTTGTGGGGGAATTTGGTCGTTGAAAGTTAAGATTTTATATTACTTATCCAATCCTTGGTCATTGGGTATGAAAAAGATGACTTCGAGCCGAATGCGAGAAGTTATATTTTTCATATACAATCACCGGTGATTGAATAAATTATTTAGCCTATACTTTCTTTGTCGAGGTCTTGATGGACAATTATTACCAATTACACTTCAATGTCAATAATGATAAGCCTTCACCCAGGAATGTGTCTTGATTTTTCAACCAGGGAAAACAATGTACAGAAATTATATAGACAAATTTCCTGACAGTTAGAAGATTGTTAACGAGCTAAACAATACTAAATAACTTTTATTACAGGTCTATATATTTAACAAGCTAAATCCCCTCATTGTCTATTCATGAACTGCTGTTAATTCTCAGTCTTTCATGTAATGGCTTCTAAGTTTAATCATAACAAAAGCCGAAACCATGACTATCTCTAAAAATTCTTTCAAACCTATACATCCTCCATTTAAAATAAATGGCCAGAATCTTTGATTACATTTTTAACTAGAGGCTCAGTGGGCAGAGCCTGTATCGCTCACCTGACAAAATGCTTCTACAAACTTCCATTAATTCTTTGGTTGAATTTGCTTCAAAAGTTTCAGAGCAGATGATCAAAATATATTTTTCTCATAGGGTCCAAAGTTAAAAGTATTTCCCCCCTGGCGGCCATATAACAAAAACATTCTAAAACATATCATCTGAAATAGGGTCCAATGTTAAACTATGTCCTGGCTGGCGGCCATGTTTTTAAACAGATCGCAAAAATTTTTTATTAATCTTTGTGAAGGACATTCTATGCATCATTCCTGTAAAGTTTGGTTTAATTTTATTTAGTAGGTTCAGAGAAGATTATCCTTAACATGTTTTCCCATAGAGGTCCAATGTTAAACTATGTCCTGCCCTGGCAGCCATGTTTTTTGGCGGATCGGAAAAATTTCGACAACCTTAGTAACAGACCTTCCATACATCATTCCTGTAAAGTTTGGTTAAATTTGCTCAAGTAGTTTCAGAGGAGATAAACTTTAACCTGTTTTCCCATAGGGTCCAATGTTAAAATATGTCCTGCTCTGGCAGCCATGTTTTTTGGCGGATCGGAAAAATTTCTCACAATCTTTGTAACAGACCTTCCATACACCATTCCTGTAAAGTTTCGTTAAATTTGCTCCATTGGGTTTAGAGGAGATGATCAATATGTGAAAGTTTACGGACGACGGACGCCAAGTGATGGCAAAAGTTTACATGGCCTTTGGCCAGGTGAGCTAAAAAGGCATTGATAGATTAAAGATCTTTCCCTTTCGTTAATCTCTGATATCTTTGACACGACTTTTCTTCTGTTTGAGAAAGAGAGGTTCGGGTCTCAAGCTTAAATTTACAATTTTCAACCACTGAAGGCCCATATTTTCAACCACAAAGAAATGTATATGGCAATTCTGTATTTAAATTAAAAAAAGGAAGTTAGGTCATAGACTTAAAAATTCATATGTCAAAATTCAAATCCAGTGTACCATTTGTTTTTTAAAATGAAAAAAGAGTTCTTTTGGCTCTGAGTTCAAACTCTACACAATTGAATTAACAAGGAAGCAATACGCAAGTCAATTTTGCTGATTTGTTTTTTTATATTTTTCTTTGGTTGTAGTGCAGTTAGACTGTGTAATTATTGTCATTCTTTAAATATACCCATTAAGTATATCCCAGAAAAGGAAATTAGTTGAAAATTAAATTTATGTTGGTTGGAAGAGAGGGTTTCTTTTTTGAAAAACGATTTCTCATGCATAATTTGGTTAACATTTATCAAAGCAGTTGAAGGGCAACTTTTAACCGAAATATTCAATTTGCATTGTAAGCATGATATAGGATTATTATTGGTGTAATTAGATGTATAATAAAATGTATCACAAAATACCTAAATAAATTTGATGCACTGTTTGGCCACTTCGTTAACTGACAACTCATCAGTAGTGCTCGAGATCAAAATATTGGAAAACTGGTTAAAGATATAATGGCGAATTAATAAGCATAGCCATCAAAAACAAAAACAAAACAATTAAACCAACAGGTATCCAACTTATTCTTTGTTAAGGGGTTTCTTTATTGGAAGAATACCATCAGTTGTATTACCCAATAAAGTTAAATTTAGTATTTCAGTTGATGATGTTAGTAAAATTACAAATAATGATATTTTTACATGTATAAGTACAATGAACTTTTTTCAAAACAGCTATCGAGGTCTTAATGATTTTAAGACATAGAAAGTTTTCATACCGTTAATGTACATTAAAACAGTTGAGACGTTTTAATTATCCAAATTTGGTAATTCTTTTTTTAAATGGGTTCTCAAGAAAAATACAATATTGTCCCTTCAGAAATTTTTGTGCTACTTTCGTTATTGCAGATACAGTTTGTATTGTTTCTTCAAATAGACATTGAGGGACATTTGAAGACAAAACAAACGTAATTAGCAATATACCAGCGTCGGCTGCATATGGCTTCTACCTTTCTCAGCTTATCCGATATTCATGGTCATGCGTTGGTTACCATGATTTTCGAAAAAGAGGATTACTTCTGTCACAAAAGCTGCTTAACCATGGTTTTATCAGGGATAAGGTGATGTCATCACTTAGGACATTTTACGGTCACCATCACGAATTGATTGACCGTTACAGTGTTCCAATATCGAAGATGATGTTGGACCTGTTCCCACTGTCGTAACAGTCCATGTGCCATCACCAATTTGCGACTACCACCAGATTGACTTTTTTTTAACATCAGGGGTGTTGTACACGGCGCTTAACCTTCCGGAGCACCTGAGTTCACTCCTGGTTTTTATAGGAGTTCGTGTTGTTCATTGCTTTTAGTTTGGTTTTCAATTATTCTTTGTTGTGCTTGTGGTTGTTAATTTGTTTTTCCAGGTTTTTTTGTCTTGTGGATTTTGTTTTTTGGTTTGCTCCTTAGGTATAATTGTCCCCTTAATCGGAACTTTATTTTTTTCATTTAATTCTAATTTGATGGTTAAATTTTAACTTGCTTGAGTTTTATTTAGATTTTTAAGAAAACAATTTTTTTTACCTACATCTCATCTATCCAAGTGAACTTATGAGACCTTAGACACACCAACGTATGGTTCATACCTAGATTTGTATTTGTATATAGATAAAAGCGGGACATTGAATCAAAGTTTAAGACAAACGTGATGATTTAGTCTTTCCCATTCTGACCTTACCCTTTCTTGGCATTAACATAACAAGTTCTCCAGACTATGGTGTACATTCCACAGCGATTGTCTCTTTAATTGCATTACTGAGATAGATGAGATGTAGGAAATCCTTAAAGCAAGAATTAGTAAGTGAGAAAACATCATTTATATAGCAGAAACTAAAATTAAAGGAATTGTATAGTTTTCTTTCTTTCCGATTCAGTAGTCGTATAAAAATTTAGCTCCATATGTACAGATCGGCTACAAGCGGTGCACAGTTTGTCCAATTGTGATACTGATCGTCTGTTGAAAACCTTTCCTCCAAAGTCAGTGTGTTTGAAAAAGTAATTTTTTTTCTTACCTTATACAATGTAGGGATATCTACATGTATATTTACTAGAATTACTTGTATATTAGCTTTAACATCTTAAAACAGAGCTAGCTGCCATGATATAACTAGTATATTTGTTGCTAAAGTGCATTTGAGCCCCCCCCCCCCCCCCCCCCCCCGGAAAAAATATGAGAATTGGGTTTTTGGCTAATGTCAGAAGATAGAGTCGTATATTTGTAATGTCATTAACATTTTCATACATAATGTGGTGTTTAAGATTTTGTTTTAGTTGTATATTATCAATATTTACATTTTTAAGTTCCTGTGTAAGCCTGCTTCATTTTTACTGTAATCAATATGTCAGAATTATTTATTTAAGGATAATATTGTAGAATATTCCCTATATAGATTTATGATAACGTCATTCTTAAATGTTCTCTACTTTATCTTTCCTTCTTTGGGAAGTTGCCAGGCATCATTTAAAGGTTTTCCACCATTGGTTATAAGAAATCCATGTTATGATGATTGTATCACCTTTATTAGATGGGTTAGGGAGTTAAAACCCATTCTTCTTTATTGAGTGATGAAAGTTACATACACTCCACTTGTCGATTATTTAAAAAAAATTGTGGAATTCTTTGTTACAATTTAACAGATTTCAGCATAACTTAAAATAGATAAGCTGAACAATCAATCAAATTGTAACACAAGTCATTCTGAATTTATCGACAACCGAAAATGTTTTTGACATGCAAGAAACATATATGATTATCACATTTCTTGATGTTATTAAAAACACTCTAAAAAATAATTCGGGTTTTTTTGTTTTATCTTTAGGCTAAACCTCATCACGGATTTAAATCGCCATGTATCAGAGTATATCTGCACTTAATTTACTGCTATTTCATTTGTTACCTTTTAAATCGAGTATTAAATACAAATTGAAATTATTAACACATATAAAGATACATATTTAAAATATAAAAAAGAAAAAAAATCCAGTATTTAATTTTCTTCATGTGTTGAATTGTGAACCTACTAAGTTTTATGAAGTTTTCCATAATACTCAATCAAATGGATTTTCAAATGTAAAAATATCATAAAGTTTGGAATATTGGGCAGCACGTATCCGAAAAGTGGTGTAGGAAATTTCTTGTATGTTTTCACCAAGACGTTCTCTTGTTATACTTTATTATATATAGATATTAAAATATGTGAAGTGGGGGATATATAGTGATCGAGGAAAATAAATTCAAATAGTGAGCTGTCAAACGGAGCATAGACGACTTAAATGTTCAAAATACACAAGCCGGAAAAAACCAAGACAAAATCATTAAAAACAACCACCAAAGTAAAACATGAACATTTCCCAACGTTCCGACCAATATGGTCTTGATCACGATCAGGGAAAAATAAAAAGGTGTTGACCCAGATATATATATTGATATGAATTATGTTCTTGCGTCTTTCGTCAGTCCATGCAAAACTTGTACATCGGGGAATGGATTTCTGTGAAACTTTTGGAGAATATTCAGTGTACATTGCTATTGTGTACTACCCATGACATTTTCAGTCCGGGGGTTTTCACAGACAAACATTGACAATGCCATTTCCTCTTAATATGTTAAAATAATGGGATAGGCATTCCCCTTCTGCAGGTCTAACACACACAGTGAAGGGATTCTTGTGAGGCTTCCTATCATACCTGTTTTCCAGGTCTCATGCATAATTTGGTTAACATTTTATATTATATAGATATTTATCAAAGCAATTGAAGGGCAAATTTTAACCGTAATATTCATTCCATTGTAAGCATGATATAGGATTATTATCGATGTAATCAACTGTATAATTAAACATAATCAGATGCATAATAAAACGTAATGTTTAATTTTAAAGGTATTGTAAACCTGTGATTCACAACCATCTGTGATTGTTAAAAGTAGACCAAGTATATAGCCTATCATACGTTTTTGATCTTGTATATTGTATATCGAGATATAAATAACTATTAACATAACGACTAATAGTAATAGGACACAGGATTCTGTAAAAGACTTGGCACAAAGCCAGTTAAACATGACAGATAAAACACTTACCTGACTACATACAAATAAAACAATTCGGATGTTCACGTTATTGGAATTTTAGCAAATGGTGTTCAACTGTATATAGGTAGACAAAGAACATGTTATCTCTAAACTTGATAGTCTAGTATAGACATGATAGATATAGGAAAAACAGTCAATACAAATCAAAGGGACTTGTTAATTAAATTCCCATAACTTATTTGTTATCAATCATGTGTTTGATCCCTCATGCAACCCCTCATTGTATAACTTATCACTTGGTAGTTTTCGATATGTACTTTAAATCAGTCCAGGGCATAACATTTTTGCTTCCAATTTCATTTGAATTTTTCGTGTTTAACGCCTAATAAATACATATAACATACGTGAATTTTGCATAAGGACTCATTTTCAAAAAATAATTTCGATGATTTCCTCTTGATATTTAATACCATCCAACCCCACAAAATGAAGTTAATATATGATAGAATATCATCATGAAGACCAATTCATTTCGGGTCCCATTTTTCTTGCTTCCAATTAAGGGTGAAATGTGTTATTTTGTACGATTGTGGTGAAATTATTCAAGATCGCGCCCATCCCAATCAGCTTCTACCTTGTCATAACAAAGTAAATATCGTTCATACGAGTAAATAGAATTTATAATATAATATGGTTTATATGTGAGTTCACGTTGCTAGTGCTTTAGTTTCCGTGCTGTCTTGCTCTAGTTTGTTTAGTTATTATAGGTTTTATAACTCTCTTACGTCCAGTTGTCTCATTGATACAAAATATTCAAACTTTAGAAAGGTTCTTCCATACGTTCTCCATACAAAGTTCCAGTTCATTTGTCCAAGGGGACAAGATCAAAATGTGGAAGGTAGTCGAGAATGACGAGCGGAAAAAACATTGTGGAACGATAAGTGATGAAAAAATCTTACAAGGTTATTCTGTGCCAGCAATTAATATACGTTAGAACATAAAATAAACTTGAACATTGATGTTTTTGTGTAGCAATGATTTAAATAAGACTAATGGCATAAACAAAATTACTAAATCTGAAAGAATTTTCAAGATGAAATACATTTTAAGTGTGTATTATAAAAAGTGCAATGATTTTTTAGGCCGATATTCGAAATTTGGTAATTGCATATCTTAAAAAATATTTTGATCGTGCATATTATTGCAATACAGACACATAGAATGAAATGCTATTTTTTTTTGGCATGGGCAAATAAATTAGAATGATAGGACATTTAAATAATAATGAGTCTTTATTCAGAAGCAGTACAGCTTAAAGAATTTACAAGACACATGACGTATTAAATAGATGTACAAAAAGACTGCATGATGTACCTGTGACACAAAATGTAAGTTGTAATGATGTAAAATGTAATTGTTAAAACTATAGATAATATTTTCAAAAATACTTGTGCTAATGTTTTTTTTACTACATGTGGAATGTCAGTTAACATAAATGGAAAAACTTATAATAAGCTATGGTTTAAGTGAAATGTGAAGAAAAAATAACAAATTTCCATAAACAAAAAAGAACTTATAGTAGTGTAAAAAATCAGGTTAATAGAAATGAAATGAAAAAAGCCAGAAAAGTTTATAAGAAACAATTGAACAAAAGTTATTCTGAATATCAGGTGAGAACTTAAAATTTTATACGAGAAAAAATCAAATATTGACCGTTAAAGTCTTTGGAAAGTACTGAATAGTATTGATAGAAAACATTCAGATGATGGTAGTAGTTTGACATTGGATCAGTTTATGCAATATTTCAAAAATTGGATTGTTCAGGTGAAACAAAAGTAGATGACTTTGATTTTTCTAGTGTAGATAATGGTAATGTTTTTAATATTTTGAATTCTGAGATAACAGAGGAAGTCAGTTTGAGTGTTGTAAATAATTTAAAAAATAATAAAGCTGCTGGCTTTGAATATATAGTAAATTAACATACCAAGAGTACAGTTCATATTTATTTACCTATATATTGAAGGCTGCTCATGCTTTATGTGTATATATTGAAAATGTTACTGTGTTATCTTTTATTTGTATTGTTTGTAATTGTAATGCTTGGCCCATATGGGTGTAATATGCATTTAAATAAATATAATTTAATATTGTACTAAATTCTGGTAGAATTCCATGGTCAGAAGGGATAATTTTTTCCAATTTTTAAGAACAAAGGTGATATTAATGATCGTAGCTGTTTTCTTCTTATTACATTAGTACAATGTATCGTGTCTCAGTAAAACTTTTATTTCTGTTTAAATGGGAGATTGTGTAAATTATCTGATGAAATTCATTTGGCCACAGAAGCTCAAACAGAAATTGGGAAGAGGTATTTTACAACCGATAATTTTTACTTTAATTGTATGGATTAATATTAATTTATTTGTCTATGGGGAAGAAATTATACTGCACATTTATTGATTTCTGTCGTGCATTTGATACCATATCCCGATCCTCTTTATGGATCAAACTCCAAAATTCAAATATAACTGGAAAACTATTTAGAGTAATACACAATCTGTATGACAATGTTAAGCCTGTGTTCAACACAACAGTACGTCTTCTGCCTCGTTCAGATGTGACATTGGCGTTAGTCAAGGTGCAAAATTTTAATCTTTCCTATTTTCGTTATATGTAAATGATATGGGACATTTTGTACAAGAGAATGGTGTTAGATATCTGGAAAATATGAATTCTATGTGTTTTGAACATTTAGGAATATTTATCAAAATTTTTCCATTGTTATAATCGGATGATACTATTATTCTGTCTGAAACTGAAGTTGATATGCAAAACGCCTTGTATACCTTTGAGACATATTGCCATGAAAGGAATAAAGTTATATAAATCGGAAGAAGCAGCAATGTTCTATTGATAGCTTTCTTCTCAGTGAAAAGATATTTCATTGCCCAAATACTATTCACAACTTAGAAGCTGTCCTCTGATTGCTTATTTTAGATGTTAAATTTCGAATCTCGAATTGCGTATTTCGTATTTCGAATCTCGTACTTCGAACTTTGGATGCTGAATTTCGTATTTCGAATCTCGTATGATCCTTCTAGTTTTCGTAGTAATTAGACACAATTATCAAATTCACTTTTCTAAGATTGACACATTGTTAGAGAAATGAGTTCTTAAGATTGACAATAACCCAACATATTTTTTACATTTAATAAAAACTGTATTTAAAGCAATCGGAAACTCAACATTATTATTTTTATATCAGATTAACATAAAAGGACTAGTTACCAATATTCGGAAAACAAAATGTCAGGAGAGGGCAACAATAGGTGTATGAAATTCAAGTCAACAACGTCTGAATTAAAATGAACTTCTGTTAGGAGATTTTCTTGAACAAAACATTAAAACATATGATTATCATTAAAATAAAATAGTAGATGATTGATATTCTGCGCAAATCTGTTAATTTTGGATAAAAGATGGGAGAAAAGTCAGTCACATAAAACAATTATTAAGTGCATTTCAAAAGATGATGAACCAAGACAGTTTATTAAACACAGTCTATAAATTAGCTTCAAGTTTCATAGCTGAACAGATTCAGTCAGTACTTCCTATATATATATATATTCCTGGACAATACATGCACGTGGGAGAAAAAGTACGTCCTATTTTCAATATAATAAAAAGATATACCAGGCATTCTCCTTTTCTCATTGATTTTGAAACAAGTTTTGAGTCAAAGTCATTTATTCAAAAGGTTTTGGATTTTTTTTTACTTTTGAAGAATCTAAATTTAGGTCTTTTGAACTGATTCTGCAGGGTTTTTGTCACTTTTTTGTACCATTGTAGATATCGTTATTGAAAGATAATTTATTAACGTTTCTGATTCTTACATATTTATATTATCTATTTCCAGTAACAGTGCAATGCAATTTGGAGCGACATCATTCCCTGCTCTTAATTATATTATTTTCACTGACGTGTAAATTCTTTTTTGCGACTGAACTTTTGAAACCGTAGAATTTCAACCTCCTTTTAACGGTCGATGTACTGATTTTAACAGGTGTTTTTTCAGATTCGATAGTTCAGTGCGTTAAATTCTTCCAGTGTTATGCTTTTACTAGCCGCAAGAGCCCTCTGTCCGCTCTATTGTTTATTTCATTCTAGAATTTCATCTTACAATGTATTAGTAATTTCGTTCTCGGAAGTTCTAAATGTAGCATTAAATAGGCAGGTAGAGAGTGCGACTTGCCGAGGGAAGCTCCACTGAGTTTATTGCACGATTGTATACTTACGTGTAAAACAAAAAACATTCTACATCTTTGCTTGTATATTGTCACACTTTTATATTGTATTTTCTCAAATAATCTTAAAACTTAGAATACTCCGCTGCCACTTTTAATTAATCATTGTTTGATGAAGGAATTCCAATTTTGTTTTGTCAGAAGAGATTTCCTTTTGAAAAGTCAAAAAGTAGGTCGGAGATTCAATGTTTCAAATTAAACGTTTGAGAAAAATCGATTAGCAAAAACACAGGATATTGTCATTTTTTTTTTCTTAATAACATACATATATGCCTTCATAGTTTGACAAGGTTTGCACGTTTTATGTTTGTCTAAAATATATATATGAAAATACAGACCTCAATGTTTCATTTATTTAGGCAAACATTTAAATCCGTACACACATGAATATTTTTAATTACATACGCATCAAAAAGGTTTACTCCGGAGGAATAGATAGGGTACATTGTATGTCCGCGATTCTGTTGTTTATACACATTTATATTCCTGGCATGTTACATGTACATCTACACTTGAAAGTTTGAGCAACAAAATGGTTTAGCCCAATGTTAAAACCCCCCTTTTACACCTTTTCGATCACACAATCAAACCAATTTTATTATATGGTTCAGAAATGTGGGGTCAATTGTCTCAAAACAAATTACAATCTAAAGGTGGTTTATATTTTTCACATCTTTTTAAAGACTATTGAAAACAACAGATGTCAAATTTTGCAAAAAGATTTTGCAGGTACCAAGAATGGCAACAAATAATAAAGGTGATGGGAGAGCTTGGGCGTTACACATTGTTTCTTGACGTTCTCCTAAACATGATCAAATTTTGGATAAGATTATCAGAACAGACTGACTCACTCATTACAGAAACATTTGAAGAATAAAAAAACATATCTAACAAAAGTAATGATTGTTGGTATGGAAGCATTTAATCAATTCTAGAGTATTTGGAAATTATTCCCCAGTATCTGTTCAACCACAAAACTAGATTAAAACATATATTATGAGGAAACTTAAGGTTAAAACATGATAAATTGGGAGGGGGGGGGGGCAATTTGAACAATGACAAACCAAATATGGTTCATTGAAATAAATTAAGAACATATAAACTTTTAAAAATAACATATTTCTTGAAAAATATTTAATGTTAGAAAACTGCAACCAACTTTCCAATTAACCGAGTTAACCAAATTTAGAATTATTGCACATGATCTTGAAATAGAAAAGGGCGACATCATAACATACCATCAGATAAAAGATTTTGTAAATTATGTAAAAACTATCTTGTTGAAGTTGAAATCCACTTTCTATTTCTAAATGTCCATCACTTGAAACTGAAAGATTTGAATTGATGATATATTATAAATATATCACAAAAAACTTGGTTGACCATACAAAATACTGGTAAGTATGTTTTTCCTGTCGGCCATTTAATTGATACATGTTTGAAAAATCTTATAATATACTTTTATGGCTGTCGTGTTCATTCAGTAGATGATGGTAATAAGGCTCTGTATTTGTTAACTTTTCACACCTACAAATATATCAATTCAATATATTTCTGCAATAAATATAGAATCAACACAATCATTTGTAAACTTTAATTGTAATCGTAATTTGTCTGCTTCGTAGGGGCGTCATAATTGGAAAATAAATATGTGTTGTTGCCTTTGACAGACAGATTTGACCACAATTTCAATTTTAAAAAGATCGCAAACTAAATTGGTCAAAACCTTAACTCAAACAAATAATTTTTACCAAATCATGTGGGCAGTTTATATGGTAGTTGGGAAAAAAACGGAAAACAGTCTTTATTTAAAAATCATCATGAAAACAAAAGAGTTATCCTCCTCTTCTGTCTGTTATGACGGACAGAGTTAAGCATTCTTTTAAAAGTGGTCTGAACGAAAGAAGAAAAAGCGTTGATAACCTAGTCACTACAAATCCATGGGTTTGTTAGATGGAACTATGATAACGCCAAAATGAACGGACTGCATTGAATCTTCACAAAATGAAAGCTTTATTAATTTTATGTCGGTATTTATCATTCAATTTTTGAAAGTATTTTGCCTTCTAAATTATATCAGCATTGATAAAAATTTGTATTAGTGCAACAAAAATAATGGCGGAAATCTGTGTAAATGTGATTACAAAGAAATTGCTACACGTGATATCTAATTGATACATTGTCTCAACTTCTAACTTCTATTTTAACAGCTGTCAAAACGGGGCTCCAAAGTTATTGTGAGACAAGCTATTCAAAAACTGGTATCAATCAAATGTGAATATTAAAGAACTCCAAAGACTTAAAGGATATTTTACGATCTCGGTCCATTCCAGTCTGTAACAGCATAAAAACATTTGATTTCTCTACCCTCTATACCACCATTCCTCATTCACAACTGAAGGAGAAGTTGAAAGATCTAATCCATAAAAATGGCAACAACAGATACACATACCTTGTCATTGGTAGAGATAAATCATACTTTGTTAAAAACCACTCTAAATCTAACAAAAACTATAGAGAGGACGAAATTATCCTGATGATTGAATTTTTGATCGACAACATATTTGTTCAATTTGGTGAACGTGTTTTCCAACAGACAATTGGCATTCCTATGAGTACTAATTGTGCGCACTACTGGCCGACTTGTTCCTTTACTCATATGAGGCAGACTTCCTTGACGGGTTTCTTAAGGAAAAACAGAAGAAGTTAGCCCGTACCTTTAATTTCAATTTCCGCTACATAGATGATGTCTAACCACTCAACAATTCACGTTTTGGGAATTTCTTACATCTCATCTATCCCAATGAGCTCGAAATTAAGGATACAACAGACACTGCCAAGTCTGCATCTTATCTTGACCTTCACCTCGAAATTGACACCAGAGGAAGGTTGAATACAAAACTTTACGACAAACGGGATGACTTTGACTTTCCAATCGCCAACTTCCCATTTTTGGGCGGTAATATTCCAGAAGCGCCGGCGTATGGAGTATATATTTCACAACTCATACGTTATTCCAGAGCTTGTGACCTATACATTGACTTCCTGGACAGAGCCCGGCTACTGACAGAAAAGTTGCTCAGACAGGGGTACGTTGCTCCTAAGCTGAAGTCATCCTTATTAAAGTTTTATGGGCGTCATTATGACTTGGTTGACAGGTATGAAAAAACCATTTCCCAAATGAAAATGGACCTGTTCCATTGATATTATCCCTTCCTCATATCGGATTTGACATGGACAGCATGGCGGGTGTCCTGCAGTAAGCAGAGACTGCTTACTCTTCCGGAGCAGCTGAGTCTATCCCGGTTTTTTGGTGGGTCCAAGTTGTTTATATGTTTTTAGTTTTGTAGTGCATCTATTGTTTTGGTCTTGTCTTCGTTGTTCTACGGAGTTTGTCAGTTGTTACGATTTTTCTCTCCTTCGAATATCCCTTTGGTATTTCTTGACTTTACTATGAATTGATTTAGCATCATTTCAATCAGAATTTGGTAATATAATTTTACTCTCTATTTGGTATCATAATGAAACCGGTCCATCAAATGCTATACGGACCGGCTGGAAATTATATTGGCCCGGTGGGCGGGGCTTATTTTTATTGACATCCTTGTTCCGGATTCCTTTTTATCATGTCAATTTGAAAAGTGTAATATAGCGAAAAGCTAAATGCTCTGAGGGTCATATGGCAGTACATGGACCAGTAGGGCGACCTCAAAAATTATACGTATTTTTTTCGGGACGACCTACCGGTCCATATATTATATATTGCCTTCTAAATTATATCAGGATTGATAACAATTTGTATTAGTGAAACAAAAGTAATGGCGGAAATCTTTGTAAATATGATTACAAAGAAATTGCTACATAGTTACTTCCGGTACAAAAAAAAGTGAAACAAATTAATGGCGGAAATTTTTGTAAATCTGGTTACACAGAAATTGCTACATAGTTACTTCCGGTACATAGCTGCGCCCAGCGAATTTTCGCACATAGCTTAAATGTAAACCAAGACAGCTAAAGTGAACGAAAGTCTTGTCTAAATTTATTATAAAACAGTCTCCACAATGGGTGAAAACACAAAAAATAAACGTACAATATTTGTAGACGGTGCGTGTCGTAACAATGGTCGTCCCAATGCACGTGGAGGTTGCGGTGTCTTTTGGGGACTTTTACATCCAAATAACGTTTCAGAGACCATTTTTGGCTCAACACAAACTAGAAATTTCTTCTGCGATAATTGCCCTATTACAAATAAGACATTTTAAGCTTGAAAAATGCATCATTAAAACAGATAGTAAATATGTAAAAGATGGGATCACAAAATAGATAACCAAATGGAAATGTAATGACAGGAAAACCCAATCAAACACTGATGTACAAAACAAAGACTTGTGGCTTATCTTTGATTCAATGAATAGCAATGACATAGAATGGCAATGGGTTGAAGGTCACAAAGATCCTGGTAATATAGAGGCAGATAAGCTTGCTAAAACAGGAATCGATAGCAACAAAATTGAGTGGCAGCTATATAATTTCCCAAATCCTGCTGATGAGTTATCTAGAAACGACCAAAGTAAGGGTATCATATCTCAATAAGAAATAAGCCAAGAGATCGATGAAACATTCCTTACAGAGATGAATCCTGTATTTCCCCTGTGCATGGCCACTCAGGGGGGTTTAGTTATGCAGTGTGTTTTATGTAAAGGCTGGTGTCAGTATTCTTGTACAAAGCTTCCGCCATACCATCTTTTTATATTTACAAATACTTCAAGGAAATTTACATTTGAGAAATGCACACCTCTACCAGACTCTTTTAGTAATAATTTAATAGAAACTGGAAGCATAGCAGAATGTCATCTTTTATCAGAAATTACAGATAATAAGGAGGCTGAAACTCAGACTGAAAGTAAAGTGGATAAAGATCCAATTAAAATCAAGGAACAGATAGCCAATAACATTCAATCAGACAATATTCAGAAATTTATTAAAAGTACCCTCCTAGAATTTCAAAATGTCACCTTTAAGAACATAGAAAAACTGTTTGTAAACTCACTAGACAGATTGACATTAGCAATAGATTCAAGTAAGTACAAAGACACTAAAAGCACAATTGAGTCTCTACAGAAAGATAACGAAAATCTACAAAATGACAATACATATTTATCTAGTTGTAAAGAAAATCAGAAGATGAAATTAGAGAACTGTAACAAGAGAACTGAATCGTGTAAGAAATGTAACGATAAAGAAAAGATAATTAGTTCTCTGGAGGTAAAAATAGATGAAATCAAACAAAAGCAGCATAGAACTGTTCTGGATCATGAAATAAATAAATGGAAAATGGAAAACTGAAACAAAGTACTTAAAACTGAGATGCAGTCCTGCATGTCCAGAATGAAATTACTGGAAAGGGAAAATTCTAATCTTGAAAAAAACTTCCAGAAAAAAATTTAGTATTTAATCTAGATGAACAACTACATAAATTACAAAAACAAAAGTCTGAAATGGAAGATGATTTAGTCTCCTGGAAACTACACTCAAGCCGAAAAGATGACGATTTACTAAAAACTCCAGAGATTACAAGATCCAAGGAGCAAGATACAACGAATCCGATACAATCGAGTCAAAATCAGAAAAGAAGAACCTTAGTGGTAAACTTTATCAGAAGAAAACTGTTCACCTCATTGGAACTTCAAATACAAGACACATTGATCCGAAATCTCTATCAACTCCTAAGACCTATGTTAAAAAATCCGAACAAATGTGCATTGAAAAGGCGGAACAGTACATCAGATCACTGAATACAGACACAGGCGCTTGTCTCAGAAAAAAAAATTACTATATATGCCACGAGAAAAGAAAAGGTCCCCAACTCGGGCAACACAATTTTACGCACCTGCTTCGATTTCCAAAGAATTATCGCTTTCACCTTTCGGTCTCGCTCAAAACTTTTGGATCAATAAAAAAAAATATTAATTTATCAACACAATGATGTATGACACGGCTACCTTACTTGCCAATCAACAGCGCTTTAGGCATATGAAATCGGTCAAAAGTGAATTATTTATCAATAATACAATGAACTGCAAATTTGGGTCCCCGAGTTGGGGACCTTTTCTTTTCTCTTGTCATATATAGTAATTTTTACAAGCGCCTGTGAATACAGATGCGAAAGTCGACTCCTTTATATTTCATTTAGCGGGAAATGACATCAAGTCCCTTGAAGTTGATGAATCTATTCACGGGTTAGAGAAAATGTTGAAAATTACAAGTCAAAAATTAAAAAACACAAAAATTATAGTTTCCTTGGGTTTACCTAGAAAAGACAGTGAAGATTTAAATACAAAAATCCAATTGTTAAATGTTTTATATGTATATATATATATATGCCTCCCTCCTTCCAGCTAGGGGTTGATACTCCCTTTGGTTTGCCGACTGCTCTCCACGGAATAAATTTCATAAAAAAACCTTTTTGTAAAATTCTAATTTTGTGTTAAATACTGTGGTATATAATGATATTTGTAAGCACAATGGAAAGCCAATACAATTAATTGGAGTTAGCTCTCTTTGTGTGGTGTTGGAGTTTAACCGTGCTCCGTTAATGGTATTATCATGCCATTTGTGTGATTACTATGCTACAATTTTGTTTATCTTTATGTTGAAATGTAATTGTTATGCTCGTGTGGGCAAATTAATTGGAAATAAACATATCTTACCTTATCTTATCTTATCTTATCTTACCTTATCTTACCTTATCTTATCTTATCTTATCTTACCTTATCTTACCTTACCTTATCTTATCTTATATACTGCCGTATGTCACTCAGTAACTATTTGCTAAGTATATTTTTGCCGCATGTGTTGTGCTTGTTTATAATTATAGTATGTGTCTAATTACAATTATCATTAAATGAATACTTTCACTTTATTGGAATGTTTTAATAAGAAATACAATTTCAGATGCAAATACATTACGCTACGGTTGTTGGAAAATTAGGACTGTCTGTTAGAAAGAGTAAGTTTTTAAACTACAGTTGATCAGGTCTAAAATATCAAATGTGCCCTCAAATTCAGATTCAGATATCTCTTACCATTAATTTGAACATCATATTAAGACTCTATAGTGCAACTAAACGCTTTCTCGCATGGAGCTATATCATTGATACTCTGCAAGGAAACCTGCATTAAGGTCAAGATTTAGTAAATGAAAAATCAATAGAATTTTTAAAAATTTTCACAGTGAAAATAAATGACATTTTTGAAGCCACCTATGTAAAATATATAGGGCACCGAGTTCATTTCATGGGAATACAACTTTGAAATGAGGAGGTTTAACTGTGCTTTTATACATAGAATTAATGGGGAAAGTCAATAAAAAATCGGTATGTTATGCATATAAATAGTTGTATAACATTCAAAAAATTCAATGGTGTAAAAAAATCATGTGATCACCGACTTCGTTTTCACTGCAGATGCGTTTGAAGCTTAAAACATTCGCAAACATATGACAAAAATCGCGACGTTGCGATAACGTTATCTGGGAGAACTGGATATCTGTCAGGAAATCGTCTCTATTTTGAGCATTTTTGATGCAAAGTAACCGGGCACAAGTAACTTGTTATTAATATTTGTACGAAACTTCATTTTATAGTTCGATAAATGGAATATGTTTGAATCATAAACTTTATATACTTTGATGGTAATGTTCTTATTATTCCCTTTTTACATCAGGCAGACCGTTTGACAGAAAAAGTATATATCTTAGCTATCAAAATGGAATCATCGCTTTATTAATTTACGGCCTTCGGCATCACTGACCTAGATATTCGCTATGCCCTATCTTTCTGAACCATGCAGACATTCCAGATAATCATGATAATTGTCTCTTGTTTTACTGTCAGCTTTCTGTTTATTTTCTAATTGATATTGACGTTGATATTTACATGTGTAACTCGTTAGTTGTTCAATGAGCTTGGTTCTAGCAGACGTTCAACCCATTTGATCATTTTGTGTTGTCAGTCATTTCCGTTTTTCTCAAAAGTATAAAAAATGACTCGGGTTTTTCAGAAGCAGTGTAAAAATCTGGAACTACGATGCCCTGCATCTAATTTCTGAACTCCTTATCCTCATGAAAACGTATGTTGGACCTGTTCCCACTGTCGTAACCTTTCATGTGCCTCCACCGATTTGTGACTGCCACCGGATTGACTTTGTTGAACTTCACGACGGGTGCCGTATATGGAGCAGGAACTGCTTACCCTTCCGGAGCACCTGGGTTCACTCCTGGTTTTTATAGGAGTTCGTGTTGTTCATTGTTTTTAGTTTTCTATGTTTATTTGTTGTGCTTGTGGTTGTTCGTTTGTCTTCCCGGGTTTGTCTGTCCAATGGATTACGTTTTTTTGATTGCTCTTTAGGTATATTTGTCCTTTTTATCAGATACAGATCGCTTCCTTCCTGTAAAGACTAAAATCTGTTTAAATCTATTTTCGTCTAAACGCAATATTTAACCGAGTTCACTCGTCCATTCGACGTTTGCACCAATTTATCGTTCATTTGCGTCAATTCGTGATACGTTTGCAATAAATTTTCTGAAATACATACATTAATAGCCACAAAAAGAAACAATACAATTGTGTACATATTTTGGTTCTTTATAAATTATTCCGGCCCTTCCTACTTTAGTTGGGCTTGGATGCAGCAGATAAGTTTTTGAGGATTTATCTTATAAATGTGTTCTTCCAAAATAGCATTTAATATATGAACACATGAACTGACTATTGTGAGTTTAGCGGAACGTACCTTTACTGTACATGCATCACCAATATTTCCCCATTTTCCTTATGAACGACTACATAATTCGACCATGTAGTTGGTTTCCCTTAATCCATCTTATCCACTTACATGTGAGTTCTTATTTATGATTATGAAATCTAAATATAGTGAATATTACGGCAATAAAAGCCGGCCTATAGAGTATAAATTTAACAACTCGTACGTTATTCCAGAGCTTGTGACATATACAATGACTTTCTGAACAGAGCCCGGCTCACACACGGGTGCGTTGCTCCTAAGTTGAAGTCATCCTTATTAAAGTTTTATTGGCGTCATTATGACTTTGTAGACGGGTACGAAAAACCCGTTTTTCAAATAAAAATGGACCTGTTCCATTGATATTATCCCTTCCCCATTTACCGGATTTGACATGGGCAGGAAGCAGAGACTGCAAACTCTTCCGAAACACCTGAGTCTACTCCCGGTTTTTTGGTGGGGTCCATGTTGTTCATATGTTTTTAATTGTAGTGCATGTATTGTTTTGATCTTGTCCTCGTTGTTCTCCGGAGTTTGTCAGTTGTTACGATTTTTTCCTCCTTCGAATATCCCTTTTGTATTTCTTGACTTTACTTACTTACCCGTTATATATTTTAATAGTACCTGCAGGTATAACAGTACAGGTTAACTGTGTATGTAAATATGAGCTCTTGACAGTTATATTTTTTAATTGCGCTTTTGATACATTTCGGAAACATGTAATTTTTTCCAGAGTCCGCTTCATATTTGGATTTGTTTCTTGAAATAGAGTATGAGGGACATTTGAAGACAAAACAAACGTGATGACTTCAACTTTCTTATTGTTAACTTTCCCTTCTTGAGTAGCAATATACCAGCATCGCCTGTATTTGGCGTCTACTTTTCTCAGCTTATCCGATTTTCAATGGCATGCGTTACTTACCTTGACTTTCGACAAAGAGGATTACTGCTGTCACAAAAGTTCTTAACCAGGGTTTTATCAGGGATAAGCTGGCGTCATCATTTAGGAAATTTTACGGTCGTCATCACGAATTGATTGACCATTACAGTGTTCCAATATCTAAGATGATGTTGGACCTGTTCCCACTTTCGCAACCTTTCATGTGCCTCCACCGATTTGTGGCTTCCCCAAGATTGACTTTGTTGAACTTCGCGACGGGTGCCGTATACGGAGCAGGAACTGTTTACCCTTCCGGAGAACCTCGGTTCACTCCTGGTTTTTATAGGAGTTCGTGTTGTTCATTGTTTTTTAGTTTTCTATGTTTATTTGTTGTGTTGTGGTTGTTTATTTGTCTTTTCGGATTTGTTTGTCCAATGGATTACGTGTTTTTTTTGACTGCTCCTTAGGTATATTTGTCCTTTTTTTCAAAGCTGTCATTTTACCGAATACAAAGTTTGAAATTAGAATAGGGATTTTCTGACAAAGAGACACGGAACATTTGAAATAATTACACATACCAAAAAAAAAAAAGATTCCAAACATGTGGAAAATGTGTTTATCATATGTGAGAGCATGCATTTTAACAAGACCTAAGTAACATTTACTATATCGTAATGTGTTTTAGAGGAAGACGTAATGGCATCTGGGGGATATATTGGTAAGTAATGACACGTGAAAGTCTTGAAATATTATACCATAATGACTTCTAAACACATAAGCACAGATATACAAGAAAAGAAAGAAAAGAAAGAAAAGAATTAAAATGGTGTTAAAAATGACAATGCAATTTTTTTTCTGACCTGATCCAAGGAGTCTTTCTGGAAATCTATTATTAGGAGTAACCAGAAACTATAAAAATCATTTCGAACTGACCTAACTCCTTCTTACCACCACCACCCCTTGAACAAAGGATTTAGATATGACGGATTGTAAAAATATACATGTAGCTTATGAGCTTGGGATAGGAAGTTCTCTACCAAATTAATTGTATAGAGTAAACACCTTAATTTAAACAGGATTTCAAAATTCATCAATTGAAAAGTTCTTTCCACTAATCCAAGAATGCCGTACATTTACCAAAGTAGCGTGTATATAAACATTATTTATGCATTGTATATGTTGAATACAATCATCCAAAATGAGACAGACAATTTTCCTAAGCGTACCCTTTCGTCGGTTTTAATAATCTGACTTTCAGACTTTAATTCGATGTAATTTTTCAAATTATGCAGATAATAGATATTTATTATAAAATGTATCACAAAATACCGAACAAATTTGATGCATTGTATGACAATTTCGTTGACTGACAACACGTCAGCAGTGCTCGAGATCAACATGCTGGAAATCCGATTAAAGATATAACGTTGAATTAATAAGCACATCCAAGAATTTAAGACGTATGTTTTGTCAAGTATATGCATCTCATTTACCGGTACATATTCATCAATTTTTATCGTTCAAGATAAAACTAGAATTTGTAATTATTGTGCTGATTTTCCAGAGAAATTAGAATATATTACTCTTCACGTGTTACAAGAAAATCGTGATTATCTGATAGAAAATCTTGAGGTTTCCGAACTTTACCACTGCTTCTTCAAGATAATGTAATAGATGTGAATGAGTATCAAAGAATTCGACAAAGGCAAAGCAGAAAGGAAAAAAGAAAACAACTGGTTGAGATCCTTTTTTCAAAAGAAAACGATCATTGGGTGTCAACTTTTCGTCAACGTTTAGAATGTACGGGTCAAGGAGACATTCTACACCAGTTGCAACGATTTATGTTATAATATGTTCAATATGAAGTTTTCTGTGTCAACAATTTATGTCCTACCGAATTTTCGTCTAGAGAATGCACCATTGTACAATTACTGTCTCTACATAGACATTTTTCAAATTTTTTAAAGTCTTTGGCTATTCATGAAGTGCCACGATTTTATATTTTTGTGATAAAATACTATACAGCTTGGATTTTTTGAATTTTCCGAAGCTCTTTTAGACTAAAGTATTTGAAAAATTCCAATTTATTTCATTTCAACCAGATGACGGTTCTGGAGACACAGGTCCATGTGTTCGAACTCTATACTTTCGGGATATAAACGGTGTCGAAAAATAACACTCATAAAACTCCTCCTGTTACACGCCCAAAGAAATGGGATTTGAAAACAAACAAACAATGCGTCTTCGAAATACATTCATTCTAAGATGACACGTGTAAATTGTAACTGGAGTTTTTTCCACTAGGATTAAGTTTCCGTGTCCCTATTTTCCCTTTTTTTTCATTTCACAAGGCCCTTTCGCTTCGTAATGTCATCAATTTATTTTGTGTTCGTTAATAATAATAAGCTATGAGATCTTATTAGTCATTTTAATTTTAGAAATGTAATCGATAAACCAATAAGAATTACCAATAACACAAGCTCATTATTGGATACTATAATTATAAGCGATACACTTAAATGTTTATACTCTGATGTTTATAGTTTACCATTATTAGTGATCATCATGCAGCCATTGCTGTTCTGGGATGTCAAAAAAGTACTCCTTCATCCGTTAAAAGGGAAGTCTGGTTATATGAAAAAATTGTTTAAAATTTGAAATATTGTTTGGTTCAATAAATTTAATCATACTAACGACGTGGACGACTTGTGTGAAATTTTTTCAGAAACGTTTCAATTTATCCTTCTTGTAGATGTGGTGTTCCACGTGTGGACGTCTACCATTTTTTCTTACATTGCCCACTATATCAGGATATACGAAACACTTTTATTTCGATCATTAAATTTTTTACCAGTGGAAATAAATATTGAAGCATTAACTAAATGTTGTTCCAACTTAACATTTGAAGAGAATGTATCTATTTTCGAACAAGTCTTCAAGTTTATCAAGGGTTCCAAACGATTTTTGCTTGTATGAGTATACTTTTTCGTTCAGGGAAACACCCCTCCTTCATATAAGTCATCACCCATCCTATCTTTCTTGTCTTTGAAATCGTTATTACTAGCTTCGTACTCAACCATATGTTAAATGTTAAATAGCTGTTCAATTTGCCAATATGTTAAGATTGTTTGTATATGCATGCTCTTTTCTTTATATGTTGTTATATGATTTTACTAATTGGTACTCATATTATTTGGGAGAGGACTTCATAAGTTGGAAAAACTTGTGTCCAATCCTTTTTGTTTTGTCGTCATTATTGACAGCCCAAATATCATCCAAATCTCTAAAAGTGTTATTAAATTTTTGTATCAAATGTTGTTTCGTTGGGTCTTTGCAGTTTTTAGATATAACAAATTTAACTAACTGTTGTGCAACGAATTTTTAATCTATAGTGAAATAACTAGCACTTAAAATTTTAACTAACAGTTAACGGCCAAACAGCTAGTTAAATTAACTGACGTTCGTGCATCCGGATCCAGATCATTACGTAATGCAAGAATTATCGTACTTTTAAGATAAGACGAGAAAAAACATCGGTTGCGTTGACCGACATTTCTGCTGTGTTCCACGTCAAGCTAACGGTATTCGAAATTTTAGTAGGTCAAAAATTAAACCTGTTCTGTTTATTGTAGTTGACTATCCAAAGCTATTATATTTGGCTTTCGTTTTCATGATCTGTCAAAACTAAAAATATTGTATCCTGGTAAAAACCTGCTTTGCTATATAACAGAATAATATAGGTCGCTTCTTCGTCAATTTTCACAAATATAGCACATTCATGTCCGAGAACAGTCTCTTACCGAATGAATACATGCAATTTTGTATACAGAAATTAATGCATGTATGAAATCAAGTAAATAAAAACGACGAAATTGTAACGGCTACAATAATGACAGGTCTATGTACGTAGAGTTTAATTTGCTGATCCATCGCAATTTCTGAACAAAACATTATTAGATTAAATATTTTATCGCTGCTAAAACTTGGTTACACGTGATTTTCAAGCTTTTATTTTCATGACAGTAATTAAGACAACAACCCGACCAAGGCCAGAAAACTGCCCAAGGCTACCAATCGGTCTTCAACGCAGCGAGAAAATCCCACATCAGGATACGGGCTTTAGCTGGCCCCTAAACAATAATGTATACTAGTTCAGCAAAATGGACGGCACACTAAACTCCGAAACATAAAAATGAACCAAAATTTCAACAAACACACAAGACTACCAAAGACTAGACATTCCTGACTTGTGACAGGCGAAAACATGCGGCGGGGCTAAACATGTTTTGTGAGATCTCAACCCTCCCCCTATACCCCTAGCTAATGTGGAATAAACAAACATACAGCGATACACACAGTAAAACTCAGTTCGAAAAATTTCCGAGTCTGATGTTAAAAAAGGTCAGAGAAGAAACTAAGCAAAATGACAATGATCAATATATATTAACAAAAGACTTCTAGCAGTTACCAGCTCCAGACCCCAATCAAACTGGTCGAAAGATTATGTCTATGTCATATAGAAATCAGCCACAATCCCTCCCTTTAGTGGTTTAGTGTCATGCCATCATAAATTATACGAGAATAACATATCCCGTATCATGCCAACATGGTTTTAGAATAAATGAGTTTTTTTTCGATGAAAGTTCCCTATGAGTGGGTCTTATCAATGTTAATTCTAAAAAAATGTCATGTTTAATGACTGGACAGCAGTATCGTAACTATATTCCTTGTTAATACGTCTGTTTAAAGGTTTAATTAGCTTTTCAGGTGAATGACGACATTTTTGCGCTTTGTATAGAATATTATCATAAAAGATGGGATGTGAAATACCTGAAGATATAAGATGCTTGCACGTTGATTTATTAGTTGTACCGATGATAAATTTAGTAAAAGTTTTTACAAGTTTGTGATATCAAAATCCCTGGCATAACAGTTTTTCAGTAATACAGGAATTCCTTTCGTTAAAATCGAATACGTTGTTACATACACGAGCGAATCGAACAAGTTGACATATATAAACACCATACGATAGTGCCAAGGAAACGTCACCATCTAAAACCGGATAATTAACAATAGGAAAAGAAATTAAATATTATTATTAAGCTTCCCGTTAGAGATATAGATATCAAGATCAAAAGTATCCTACAAATTGTAGGAATAAGGTTGTCCTAAGATGGTCATAGGATACATTCTAATCCTAAACGGTCTTTTCGACTCCGCTGTTAGTAAGGATGTGTTGTAAAATTTAATTACACATTTGTTAAAAGATAATTTTTAGAGGAGGGCATGAAAGGACCAATATATGTCCCAAAAAAGGCATACTAGATAAAATATATACTGTAAATTCGGAAATTATTGCGATGTTTATATTATTGCGATAAATGCGATAGGGTTGTAATCGCAATAATTTAAATTCGCATTTTGGATTTTTTTATATAAATGAAGCATGATTTTTCTCAATATCGCAAAAATTAAAATCGCATTTTGGTTTAAAATGAGAATATCGCAATAAAAAATGCACGCAATAATTTCAGAATTTACAGTACTTAAAAATTAGGACTTAATATAAAAATGATATATAAACGAGAGAAGTGCTATTTGCATTTGACATTAATACTATTAAATATATATTAAATAAGTGTATGAAAGATTATGCAAGCAAAAATATTCATGGACATTTAAAAGTGTAACAAAAGAGAGTAACAGCGTTTACATACACGGCGTTTATGTAATCTTGGATCTTTTGACTTATTGTTGAGAATAACGACTTTCTAAAACTGCAATTATATGATACACGTTTTCCTTTCGAACATGGAACGCTGCTCAGGCTGCAAGATATTGGATCATAAGTAGCTGTTCTAAGTCAGAGCTGAAAATAAATCGCAATGCCCTAATAATTCAAATCCAGCTGTCCCTCCGCATCTTTTGACAAGGTGCATGTGTGTGGTTTTTGAGAATAAAAAACCCTTCACAGCTTCAAAGGATGGTTTTAGAAATCGAACTATTTTAGGTAATATATTTATCATTCTCCACAAATCATAAATCTACTCTTAATACGTATTCATTTCTTGATCGTTGTTGTCTAAATTGTTGCAATTAACTTTATGTGCTGACCACTGTTTCTTCTGAAATTCAAAGGAGCAATTGTATATAGACTTGCATCTTGAACAAAGCTTTGAACCTTCATATTGCACACGGCCTGCAGAATACACCAATTGGAATCGACTGTATATCATGAATTAAACAACTTGCGAAAACATTTCGTCGTCAGAATCTTATCTTGACCTTCACCTCGAAATTGACACCAGAGGAAGGCTCAAAACAAAACTTTACGACAAACGGGATGATTTTGACTTTCCAATCGTCAACTTCCCATTTTTGAACGTCAACATTCCAGAAGCGCCGGCGTATGGAGTGTATATCTCACAACTCATACGTTATTCCAGAGCTTGTGACATAAGCATTGACTTCCTGAACAGGGCCTGGCTCCTGACAGAAAAGTTACTCAGACCGGGGTATGTTGCTCCTAAGTTGCGATCATCCTTATTAAAGTTTTATTGACGTCATGACTTGGTTGACAGGTATTAAAAAAACCGTTCCAAAATGAAAATGGACCTGTTCCATTGATGTTGTCCTTTCATCATACAAAATTTTAGATGAGCATCATGGCGGGTAACCTGCAGGAGGCAGAGACTGATTATTATTCCGGAGCACCTGAGTCTAACCCCGGTTTTTTGGTGGGGTCATGTTGTTCATATCTTTGTCGTTTTTTAAGTGAAGTATTTGTTTGTTTTGGTTTTGTCTTGGCTGTTCTCCGGAGTTTTTGATTTTCCCCTCCTTCGAATATCCCTTTGGTATTTCTTAGCTCTACCTATCCAAAAAATTTAGCTTACCGCAATTCACTGTCAGGACAATTGAAGAATCTCAGTCATAAATATATTCTGTCACAACCATACAATAAAATCTTTGTTACATGATTAAATATTTACTCCATGAAAAGAACTTTAATCTGTTTGAAAATCAATTAAAAGCAGTGTTTACAACAATATGTGCGTATACATAATATAAGATATTTGATGAAAAACCACAAAAACGAAACTTTCTACTTCAAACACATTTTGTTTAAATTGGAGAGAACACAATTTCCAATACAATCATAATAATAAATTTTAAAATAAATTTTTTTTGAATGAATATCTGAATATAGACGGTATTATATATTTATTTATGCTTCACAAGATCTATACAGATTTCGGTCTTATTTACAAGGATTGATTCGGCTGTTTTATTAAATATCAATAACAAAAAAAGCATTTTCTGAAAATGTGTTACCATTATACGACTTGTAAAGATATTTAGGCCAACAAATCGACTTTTATCGTGATTAAAAATAAAAATAATCACCAAGGTAAATTTATAAATTTTATTATAACAATGTATGCTAAAATTGCAAACTTACATAAATGAATTCGGTCATATTTTAAAATATCTGTGGTGGAATTCGGATTCGAATTTTTTCTGTTAAAATACAATGAGAAAGATCCTTCAAGAAATTAGAATATTCCATGATATTTTCGTCTGATACTGTTACAAGTAAAGGAATAAAGAAAGAAACACTTGTGGGCATGGAATATATGATATTAAGAAAACCTAGAGTTTGCTGGAGGAATTTTATTTTGGAAAAGAATATTTTGTCTGTATGAAATAAGTGGGTAACCAATAATTATATTTACATAATATTAGGGTTTTGTGACGGTTATATGCGAAATATTTGCCGGGTCTGAGGGACATATTACCCGACGTGAAGCGAAGCGGAGGGTCATATGTCACTCAGACCTGGCAAATATTTCGCATATAACCGTCACAACACCCTCGTATTGTGATTATTATATTTTTTTAATCTTTATTTAATATTTATTTAAGATTATTAATAAAATATATACAACCAATTAATTTTAACAACCTCTTTATATTGTCAGCATTAGAAAAACGCTTGTAATTAAGTTGCTCCTTCGGCGATATCAAACGCAATATTGACTACTACGATTATGGCGTACATTGTAATTAGGCATGCGGGCATATTACTGCAGTTATATGCCAATTTGGATATCACCGTAGTTCATATGCAAAATATTACGGTAATCAATATCATTACAGTTTCAAGCATGAAGTATAATTATAGACAATCCAGCCATCCAAACTTTCAAAGATCAGTGGTTTTAATATAGATATCCTATTGTTTTGAAAATCATTCTATACGAAGTTTAAATCGTTTATTTGAGAACCATTGTTATATTTTAGATAAAACGTAGGCCGGTTAGTTTGAGTAACGTACAATTAAATAGTATATGTTGTCTGCAGACAGTTAAAAACAAAAGGATTATACATGTAAATGTCTTTTGTCAATCGTAATATTAAGTATAATAAAATGAAAAGTCGTGAAACATTAATCTAAACCATCTGGAATCTTTTGTTAACATATGAAATCTTCTTTTAATAATTTTTCAGATTTGAAAAGACAGAATTTAATATGGATCCAAGTAAGTAAAATACTATTTTTAGTGGTAAGATGGACGATATCTATAATACTAAATTTACGAATTAGCCGAATAGGCGGCAAAACGCGTGGTTCAAAATAAACGATGTATGGTTCAGATTATAAAGGTTATTGTCGGATTTTACAATCTGCATTTATAAATTTTAAACTGCAGTTTTGTTTATGTGCAAATGGAATTTGCATGGACTTTTCCGGTATGAATTCTCCCAACATATCCCTTAGAAGGTTCTCGAATGCATCATTTTAACACATTGATTTAAATAAACAATTATGCACATATTTTAAATGTATTTTTGTTTGAAATTACGGAAGAAGAATAAAACAAATTAAAAACATTCTCCTTCGAGTGGGATGTTTCCGTTTCATGTATTCAGGATTGTTTTTTTTCTACAATAACGCAATTTCTCCTAACTGTAAAGGTTATGAACTTTGAAGAATATGAAGAAGTAAGGCAAAATTCAGAGGAATTCCTAACTTAGTTGTTTTTTGGATTGCTCGGATGTTTACTTTGCACAAAGTGATAAAACCAGCCATTATCCATTTTAACATTATTTGTCATGTGACCTGTCTAAATATAGCTCTACCGTACAATTCCCTGTAAGCTCTAGATAAAAATATTTTTAACAAATGGTCTACTTTATCATTAATGACGAAATTTATCTCGGACATCTTTATAAACGTGGACAGCACACTCAGCCACACATTAAAAATGTTTTTATCGTCTATTGGATTTATTTGTGAAATTAAGCCTCGCCTGCCCTGCCCATGATGACAATGAACAATTGGAACAATTATTTTCCAAAAATATGCTCTACTTAACTCACGGCATCTTTTGAAAAATTCATCCGTCATTAAGGAAATGTTTATTCATATTCTTTTTCATATTTATTCTGAATGAAAAAGGTAATGCATTATGAAATGTGTATTTAATGAAAGCTTTTCATCAAGTTCCAGTTCAGAATTAATTGTAACATAAACATATTGACAATTTAAGTGGTTGTATTTTCGTCATAGATTTTGACTATGATGGAACCTTAAGGTCCATTTTGGTAATTCTACGTGGCATACAGTCTACTTCATCAGTGGATACATCTTCGGTAGTAACAAACAACCATATGACAATTAGGTCACGTTGACCTACATTTCACGCTTCATTGACTTTGGTTAAATTTTGCATTAACATCCATTTCTGGAATACTTCAGCATATATAGACATGAAACTATCAGTTGACACCACCTACTTGACAGGAAAGCCTGCCACAACATCCACATTGAGTTACTGTTCCACGAATGCCATGGCCGCAAAAACTTTTTAAAGTCAATATGGCCACCACAAAAAAATGCTTATTTTCCCGCGCTCGCGCGGGTTCAATGTCTAGTTTATTTGTATTTTGTAATATTTACATAAAACACTTTTTGATTTTGTGTTAGTTTATTGAGGTGGGCAGGGGAATTTGCTTTATTTATTATGCCCGCACTTCAAATGAAGTTCGGTGATATTTATAATCGGTCCGTCTGGCTGTCCGTGTGTCCGTGTGTCCGTTCGTTAGATAATCTTGTCTTTATTCATTTTTAACTTTATGCATTTAATTTCTATACAGTATTGTTACAAACTGTATGTAGATGCGCAATAAGGTTTAGAATTTTGATTTTCAAAAATTGGGACCCACAGGGGGCGAATTTCAAAAATTGGAAGTTTAAGCTGGTGACCTAATCTCCTCATACTTTTTTTTATTTAATGCTTTAATTTCTATACATATTGTCACATACTATATGTAGATGCGCAATAAGGTTTTAGAATTTTGATTTTGACAACAGGGGTTGCATTTAGGAAACAGTGAATTTAAACTTGTGCCTTAAACTCCTCTTTCAGTTTTCATTTACATTTAGCAAATTTATTTGTATATAATATTGTTATTTATTTTTTGTAGATGTGCGAAAAGGTTTTTAATTTTGAAAATCTATTAAGGGATCAAATTTTGGGACCGAAAATGGTGAAATTGTTAATTTTGCCTTGTCTCTGGAAATACGCATTCATTTGTCGCTCACCTGACCAAAAAAGGGCCAAGTGACCTATTCTCGTCATCGTCCGTCGTCGTCCGTTAACTTTTACAAAAATATTCTCCTCTGAAACCACTGGGCCAATTGGGACCAAACTTTGGTGCAATGGTCCTTGGGTGGCCCCCTTCCAAAATTATGTCCGGCATCCCGGAATTCCAACCGACATGGCTGTTATTACTAAAAATAGAAAAAAAGGGGAATGAATTTCAAAAATCTTATATGAAACTACAAGGCCAGTTGGAACCCAAGTTGGCAGTAATGGTTCTTAGGAGGCTCTCTTTCAGAAATATATCCGATGATCCGTTACTGTTAACCAAGATGGCCGCCACAGCCGAACTTAGTTTAACATAGGGCCTTATTGCAAAATTCATTGAAACATCTTCTTGTCTGAAACCACTTGACCAATTGGAACCAGACTTGGCAGCAATGGTCCTTAGATGGTCGTCTTTCAGAGATGTGTCCGATGACCCGGGCTATCAACCAAGATGGCCGCCACAACCGAACTTAGTTTAACATAGGACCTTATTGCAAACTTCATTGAAATATCTTCTTGTCTGAAACAACATGACCAACTGGAACCAGACTAGGCAGCAATGGTCCTTAGGAGGTCCTCTTTCAGAAATGTGTCCGACTTTGTTGACTGTGAACCAAGATGGCCGCCACAGTGGAACTTAGTTTAATATAGGACCCTATGGGAATTTCACTCAAAAATCTTCTCGTGTGAAACCACTTAGCCAATTAGAATTAGAATTGGTAGCAATGGTCCTTAGATGGTCCTCTTTCAGATTTTGTCCGATGACCCGGACTGTCAACCAAGATGTCCGCCATACCCGAACTTAGTTTAACATAGGACCCTATGGAAAAATTCATTGAAAAATCTTCTTGTCTGAAATCACTTGACATATTGGAGCCAGACTTAGCAGCACTGGTCCTTCGGAGGTCCTCTTGCAGAAATGTGTCCGATCACCCGGATTGTCAACAAAGATGGATGCCACGGTCAAACTTAGTTAAATATAGGACCCTATAAGAAAATTAATTTAAAGATCTTGTCTGAAACCACTTAGCCAGTTGGAACAAGACTTAGCAGGAATGGTCCTTAGATGCTTCTCTTTTAGAAATGTGTCCGTTGACCTGGACATTCTATCAAGATAACTGCCACAACTGGACTTAGTTTAACATAGAACCCTATAGAAAAAGCAGCCAAATTGAATGCAACACTCTTTTTTTAGGTCTGCTTAAAGTGAAAAGTTAAATCCAGACGAGCGATACAGGCACTTGAGAGCCTCTAGTTTTTTTCATAGTTTCATTTGTTTATAATATTGTTCATCACTATGTGTAGATGTGCAATAAGGTTTTCAATTTTGATTCAGACTGAAATTGTGAAATTGCTAATTTTTCACTGTTAATTGTTTTTTGACTTGTGCAGTGCGGGGATGGACATCGTTTATGATGGCACCAATTTCTAGTTTATTTTGTTTTTGTTCACTCATATCACAAATTCCAACAGGAATTTAAATCCATTTTAAGGCAAATACATGACAATTGCGAAACAAATCACTCATATTAAAAAAATATTCACGAACGCTCATATATTTATTGGTAATAGAAATTTGAAAGTTTTCTAGCAGTAAATACTAGGAATGCAGTGGGTGGACGACACGATTATATTGTCGCAGTTTAAATTCTCAAACCCATCATTTGCTTATAGGATCACTAACATTTACCTGTGGCTCTTGTGGAGTTAAAGAACCCAACATGAATCACTGTACTGGGTGTTTTTCAATAACATACTGTTCCAAAGCATGTCAGACGAAAGCAAGACCAAAACACGAAGATTACTGTGTAAAGAAGCTAAAAGCATTCCGCAACTTGAATGCAATTTGTCAGTATTGTGGGCAGATCACTAGTGATTTCCAGGAAAAACGAGAATGTCCTGGATGTTCCCACACTGTGTATTGCTCTAGAACATGTCTGGCAAAGGATTGGGTCAAACATAAAACAGACTGCTTATGCATCGAAAAGCCCGAAGACTGCACAAAGCAATGTAAAATGTGCAGCTCTAAAGAAAACGTTAGAACATGCAGTAAATGCAAGGGTGCACATTATTGCTCCAAGGAATGCCAGAAAAAAGACTGGAAAATCCACAAAGATGAGTGCATTACGCCATCAATGAAGTATAAGATAGACGTCGAGGAGAAGTTGAGGGAAATGAGAATGCTTGAAATACGGTATTTAAATCACATACAAAGATCCGGGATACCCTACACTAAGCTAAGAAAAGATGAGGACTTTTCCGTTAACCTGTATGATGATTTTGCAGATCTTACCATATTCAAACGACCAAATGAAAACCAGTGGACAAATATTAAGTTGAAAGTCCGAACTATTTTTCCAAGCAATGAGATTATAACGAGATTTCAACTTCTGACTAAACCTTCTCGTGAGAAAACGTTGTTGATTGCCTTCATTCCGAGATACCACAACTACAGAGGCAGACACTGTGTTTACCTCGAGGTAAATATATAGCATAACAATGATCTGAGTTTCTCAAAACTTGGTTCTCTTGTTATTTCTACTCCTTTATGTCGACCACTATTAGCAAGTATTGGCAATATAGTTCTAAAGGTACAACCTGTAGGAGAAACGAGACCGTATTGTAGGAAGACCATACAAAAAGAAACTTTGTTATACATGCCGTTCTGAATTTGCAATAAGATGCGAGCTTTTGAAGGTGTTGCAGGTTTAACTACGTCTTTAAGTTTAAAAACAGCAATGGAAGCATGTTCATCTGTGGATATTTTGTCAAGACTTTATATATCATGTCTTCTCATATACATTTTGTACTTACCAAAGGAAAACAACTTCATTTTAATCAGGCATGGGGCGAATTACATTGCAGTGTAATGCATTACATTACAATTACTGTGAAAAAACCATGCATTATATTACAATTACTTTTGCAAAGTAATGCATTGAATTATACATTACATTAGTTTGTAAATTTTATTTATTTTATCTCTGTGTTTTCTCTAAAAAGAAATTACAGAGATGTAGTTTAATACATATTTTAACTTAATGTTAACTTTTCGTTTATAAAAATACATTTGTTTTGTTTTTTTTTTAATTTCAATCAAAATATTTACTAATCTTTCCTAATTACGTCATAAACATAGAGCTTAATTTATGACAAATGGAGAAAAGATTGATTGTAAAACAAACAAATTAGTGTTTTATGACAATGTTCAATTATCTGTTATTTAATCAAGACGAGATATTCATTCATCTTTTGACAACAATGGAAAACCTTTACAGTATAGCTTTTCATATATAATTTTTGTTTATGCAGGAAATAGAATGAAAAAAAAAAGACATTAAAAAAGATAACTCAGTCTGTCTGATATACAGTGTTGTGTTTTTCTTTTAAAATTGTAATTTGGACATTCTAGTATTTATACAAAATTTTTTTTTTATTTATATATTTGTGAAATATTTCTTAATATTAATACAATATCTTAATTATTGAAAATCTTACCTTCAGATGAGTTACAAAATTTGATGTTATCTTTAGACTACTTTAATCAAGAAATCTTCAATTCTATTTTAGTTAAATCTCCAACAATCTGTTAAAGCTCTATAGTAAACAAAAAAAGTAATGCCATGTAATGCATGAAATTACACAGATTTTTGCTAAAGTAATGCATTATATTACAATTACATGTAATGCTAAAAATCCTGCATTACACATTACATGCAATTACTTGAGAAAATGTAATGCATTTCCATGCATTACAATTACACATTTGCATTACCCCATGCCTGATTTTAATACATGTACAGTCAAACCTGCTTTAAAGGGCATCTCTGAATAGAAATTTATTGTCTATAAAGGGCACAGTAAAAAAGGCCCAATCAGGAACAAAGAATGAAATATTAACTTCTGTATAGAGGTCACCTGCTCATAAATCGATTACAATCGATACTAAATCTTTGGAAAGCCAGAAATTATACTAAAACATTGTGAGCAATAGAATAAAAGGGAAACAATGTACTATTTAGCAAAGGAAATTTCACAATTAGAAAAATATGCTAATCATATCTACTATAAATGGCAATTTTATGTGTGAGACTATACATACAATGTATATAGCTATCACTTCAAAATTCAATCGTTCAATTAAGCAGATGTTATCATGGATATCATATGTAAAAATCCTGAAATTATTTTGGTGATCTATGGCGGACGATCGGCTTCAAACAGAAATGAGTTCATATATGCTAGTCCCTAAGATTTTTAAAGAGAATAGTAGTGCTAGTGACATGTCAGTTCTTACGTTTGAAGCATACATATCGCTTCAATGTTGTTTCTCTGTTTCAGGATGATACTGAGACCGAACTTTATGCTGCCTTTTACTTCAAGATAAATGATTTTCCGAATTTCAGTTGGTCAGAAATTAAACCCGGTCGATTTATAATAATCGAATCACCAAAGCTGCATACTTTCAGAGACCATACAACTGGCTTTCGTTTTGATGATCCTTCCAAACTAACCTTTATTGATCCTGATATGGAGCTGCTTTACTCTAGAACGGATTAGAGAAGTTCGTCACTTCATCTTTTTTCTTTGAGATTTAAACGCGTCAAAAGTCATTTTTTGCAAATATAACACATAAAATAATAATACTAGTCGGGTGTTTTCTGTTGAAGCGTGACTGAATTTACATAAGATTCAGAAAGTTAATCAACAATTACACATTCAATAAAATGTATATAAATTACAGACTAGATAACATTGAGATCACCAATGGCATACACATACATACAACGATCAATTAACGTCAACCAATCAACAGAACTTCAGACAAAAATATAAATTAAACCGTTGAAGAGCAAAAATGCAAAATTGACTAAAAGCGGAAAAGTCAAAATCATCAAATTACAGGAACAACGGGAAATTATTACGTCGCCTTGGATACTTTGAATACTGATATCTCGTTGACGTTTTTAGTTTTTTCCATTTTTTTCCGCAGTTCACCTAGATTATAATTTTCCTTGGTTTTCTAACAGGTTGCTATGTTTCTTTTATATAAGATTTGTTTTGCACATTGTTAACAATAAATTACAGATTTTCAAAGTATGACTAAATGCATTTATTAGGGAAATAAAATAAGAGACAAAATACCCTACCTACTTTTTATATATTTTTTCCCACCAAAATTATAGTTTTTTGGGGTTTTTTTTTTGTCCCCTTTCTGGAGAAACAGATTATACTACTTTTTATTACAGTAATAGTATGTTACATATGATGGCTCTCTATAATGTTCATATAAAAGATTCTCTATAAACCTTCATACAAAAGACTATCTATAAATGTTCATATAGATATATGCAGAATGAAAGTGTATTGTTTAATGTATAATGTAGAAATAATTTGTGTTGAACTCTACTGTTGTGTATATCTGTGTAAATGAATATGTATCTGTGTAACAATGTAAAATGAAAAGTTGGTTTTTAAAAAAAAAATTAATATAAAAAAAAGAGACAAAATGTTAAAAATAAATGAATAAATTCGTCAAAGAAAATGCCACATGTGACTGTTTGTTTGAGACTTGGATCTAAAGTACACGTTACAGGTGTTACCATACAGCAATACAATATATATAATATATATTTATAACCTCCCATTTTCTGAAAATGTGTAACCTTTATTCGATATATATATATATCTATAATTAGGGCTACATGTTGATAACGTTTTACGTTCGTCAACAAAATATGGATTTTAAAATGTTCAGCCAGGTAAATTTGTTCATTCGTATGTCTATAATACATTATTACATAATTATACCCGCACTTTCGAATGAAAGTTCAGGTACATTATCGTTGCGGTCGTCCGTCCGTCCGTCTGTCCGTCCGTCACACTTTTTTGTGACGCAAACTCCTCCTTAACTTTTGAATTTTTACCAATTTTGTGCCATATTGGTGCTTACTAACTGAAGAAGCGCAATAAGGTTTTGGAATTCCAAATTTTTAAAAGAGGACCATGGAGGGACCAAAAAAGGGCCAAATTATACAAAGAGCCTTGTGACGTGAACTCCTCTTTCATTATTGGATTTAAACCATTTTTATTGTTGCCATATTGTTGCTTACCAACTGTGGATGCGCGATAAGGGTTTGGGATTCCAAATTTTTTAAAAGGGGGGTAGGACGGACCAAGAAGGGCAAAACAGAAAAAGACCATAATTACTAAAATTTTATCTACAGAAAAAAAATTGAAGAAATTTGTGAATTTCAGTTTAAGGGGCTATAGGTCCCTAAAAAGGTCCAAAAAGTTAATTATAGTAAAAGTGGGTTGCTTTTATTTTGCATCTTGAGGATTTAAAGGGCCAAAAAAGTGAAAAGAGGTCAAAAAGTTAGATTACAGTAAAAGTGGGTTGTGATATACCTCTGCAAAGTTTATTTGTTACAGATGCAAATTGTAGTGCAATGGAAACTGAAAATGTTAAGAATGTTTGTTTACAAATAAATGTGGGGTGCGGGTATAGCTGTCGTTCCGACAGCCCCTGCCTCTATTTTTTTTTTATAATTGTGCATGCATACATGTACATGAAAAAAAATCAGCTATGTTTTAAATACAATACATATATAAAGAGTACTATGATTTCACTCAAGATATTTCATGCAGAAATTTTTGGAGAGTATCCCCCCCCCCCCCGGAATTAAGTTATTGTGCGTTGATTTTAATTCCTCGCCGTTTAATCATCTGGTCAACGGATATAGATATCAATGAATCTAAATTGACCGCCTCCTCATGCAGGGCAAATGAAACGTTTCCGATTGGGTTTCCTCGCGCGTTTTCCTTTTCTCTTTCTCCTTATGTCCAACCAACGAATGTGGAAGATACGCACATATAGTTTAACTCTTGTCCATTTAATTATGTTATATATTTCCGTAAAATCACAAACTGAAAAAAAACCTGCTCCCCCCAATATCCGAAATACGTGTATTTATATTGTTCAACCCGCCTTAAAGTACTAGTATGAGGTTCTCCATAAATCGAAATGCATGTGGATCCTGTATGATTTTAAAAAGTTTTTTTCAAACCTTCCTTAAAACCAGAGGCTCTCTGGAGCCTGTAGCCGCTCACCAGGTACTTTCAGAGGAATTGATTAAGTAAGATATGTTCTCCCATGGATCTAATTTTAAAATATGTTCTGCGCTGGTGGCCATATTTTTCACTAATCGGAACAAAATGAGTAATCTTTGTTAAGGGCCTTTCATGCGTCATTCCTGTTAAGTTTGGTTGAATTTCCTTCAGTACTTTCAGAGGAGTTGATAATAACATGTTTTCCCATAGGGTCCAATGTTAAACTATGTTCTGCGCTGGCAGCCATGTTTTTTTTACCAATCTGAACAAAATGAGCAAGCTTTGTAAAAACCTTTTATACATCATTCCTGTCAAGTTTGGTTCAACTTCCTTCAGTACTTTTAGAGGAGTTAATGATTAAAATTTTTTCCCATAGGGTCTAATGTTAACCTATGGTTTGCGCTGGCGGCCATGTTTTTTTGACGGACCGGAACGAAATTAGTAATCTTTGTACAGGACCTTCCATACATCATTCCTGTCAAGTTTGGTTGAACTTCCTTCAGTACTTTCAGAGCAGTTGATGATTAACTTGTTTTCCCATAGTGCCCAATGTTAAACTATGTCCTCCGCTGGCGGCCATGTTTTTTTACCGATTGGAACGAAATGCCAACTTTGATTCAATTTTCTTTAATTGTTTCAGAGGAGTTGATCAAAATGTTATCAACCAATAAAAATGCATTTTGGGCACTGACGGCCATACTGATTTTCCAATCAGGACCAAATGAAGCAAACTTTCATGTCTTCATGCCAATGAACATTCCTGCCAAGTTTGGTTTCATTTTGCCCCAGCCGTCAAGGAGGAGATGATGTTTTACGACGACGAAGCCGACGGACGCAAAGTAATGACTATAGCTCATATGGCCTTTATGTCAGGTGAGCTAATAATCCGTACACGGAATTGTGAGATTTAAAGTTGTGGCAGAAAACTGCGGTATAAAATAAAAGTTAAGTTATGAATGAAAAATGAAGGGATCTGGAGTAAATATACATTAGACAAAATCCCAAATAAAACATGGTAAACAAAGCAATGGATCAACGCTTTTATTGTTGTTCTTCATCTTGAAGTCACCATTATTTTGAAATGTTTGTTATATCAATATTAGTAACGAACAAAAATACAATGAATTTTTGATTGATTGGCTTTCTTGATGTTTTCTTCGTATCGTCGATGTACCGTAGAAGAAGACGAAACTTACATGTAACAACGGTGTACAACCGGGGCACACGAGACCATCGGTAAAACCGGGTGCGTTTAAAATTGGATGGCTAGGGATGTATTTTTATGGAAAGCAAACGGGTCAAAATTTAATTGTATGGCTATTCATACTTGGCCAATCTATCAGCTGAAATGAAAACACTCCGTTTAACTGATTGTCTCGGATGCGCTGATTGTATATACCGTGTTAAATATCTCTAGTAAACAAAAAATCATAAAGGCCATGTAAGCTTTTGCCATCACTTGGTGTCCGTCATCTGTCGTCGTAAACCTTTTGGAAAACATCTTACACTCTGAACTTGCTGGGCTTATTGGAATCAAACCTGGCCCGAGTCATCACTAGAGTGTCTAGTAGAAAAAAGTGTGAAAGGATGGCGCAAGTCAAACCACATGAACTATGTTACTAATAATAAAGCATATAGGTCAGACAGTAGTTTTTGAAAATTATCTCAGAAGAAATGCCTTTTAAAGAAAATCTGGCAAGGTAAAACGATCAAGAGGACAAGATCTACTTGAATTGTAATTTTCGTATAAATCGGATAACCCGTCTTGGAGTTATTGTCCCTGAATTGTCGATTTTTGGCTTTTTTGTTTTTTGTTTTTTAATATAAAAATATTCTCCTCTAAAACTACTGGGCCAATTGAAACCAAACTTGATTATATTAGTTATGGGATGGTTCCCTTTAAATGTTTTATCTGGCGTGTTGATACGTCATCCAAGATTTCCGTCACGACCCGACATAATTAAACTTAGGACACTATGGGGAATATTATTTGAAGATCTCCTTTGAAACTGCTGGGCTAATTGGAACCAAACTTTGGTGGAATAGTCCTTGGGTGGTACCCTTCTAAATCTGTCTGTTGTCCCCGACCTTCAACCAAGATAGTTTCCGGAGCTAATTATAGAATAGGGGGAAAGAATTTTTTTAAATCTTTTCCTCTGAAACTACAAAGTCAGTATCAACCAAACTTTACTTTAATGATCCTTAGATGGTCCTCTAAATCCAATGGGCAATGTGGCCTTAATCATCATTAGGGGTGTTCAGTTTAAAAATTGTGTCAAAGGATGCACCGAACCAATATTGTTTACAGGAGAGCTTATATGAGCTCCTTGCAGCCTCTAGTTTGTTTGAAATATTGTTTGTAGTATAGAGACCTGTAGGCTTGATATGTTGTGTTCACATTTTTCTAAATTTGGGGCAAATATAGTGTGTATGTACCTCCGTCCAAATGTGAAGATCGTATGGTAGAGTCTGTTTGACTTGTTTGCTACACCCGGAAAAAAGAACGCTTATATTCTCAAATAAAAAATCTTAAATTATTAGCAGATGAAGCACTCTAAAGGCCCACGTAGAAGGATTTCATCATGTGAACTGTGAATAAAAGTCAGCAGAACTCCAGTTCGTCACTTATTTCCGTATTATAATAAGGTTTGTACGAATATCGGCATCGCTACATACAAAAAATTTGTATCTTAACTCGAACTTTAACTCGAACCGTAACTCTAACTCGAAATGTAACTCGATAAATGACATTGGAAATTATATCTGAGTTCACTCGAACTTCAACTCGAACTCGATTTATAACTCGAACTTCAACTCGAACTCTAACTCTAACTTTACCTCGAACTCAAACTCGATGTTTAGTCACACCCATCCCAGTGACACTGTTGTGTACAACTGCACATCAACATGATCAAGGAGGGGGATTCTAGTTTTCACAGTTCTTTTGCATATTTTTGGTGGGGCATTGGGGAGGTAAAAATGTATATATTACTAACAAAGATATTTCTTTCATAGGGGAAATAGTATAATTTCTTAAAGTATTTCTTTTGATAAGACTGATTTACATAGATATCAAAGAGAATATTAATTCACCCATTATCAAAATTTATCTGATTAACATCTCTTATATAGTGTTTTTATTTTTAAATGAAAATTGGTGCATTTGTTTACAATAGTCGGGATAAGAAGCTCCCTAATCCCTCAAGAATAATCATAACACCTGTGCAGGATATTAATTAAGTAAATTATTCGTGTATAGTGTGTTTCTCAAGTTATAATTGAACTTTATTAGTTTATTTACAAAACAGTAAACATAACTTATGATGTAAATGTGCACTTTTATAGAACAGAATATATGGACCATAATTTGGTATTCGAACCTTTGGTTTCTTTGGTTTCCAAATTTTTAATCACTTGAATTTGAATTTTTGATCTTTGGAATATGTATAAAATAACATTTTATAAGAGAATCAGATGGACAAAAGATTTTCTTTAAACCCTGTTTGCTCAACACCTTTTTCGTGACAAGATACCATGAGATACCGAAATGAAAATTAGAAAATTTGTCATTTTGTGTTTATAATAGCATTATCCAAGACCGATTTTGTCTTTTTCATAAGTTTTTATGCATGCATGATGCATTTGTAAATGCTGAATTTATACTTTCAATTTTCGACAGGAAACCAAAAGAAACCACAATGAAAGATGTCAAGATATTTCTCCTCAAAAGAACCAATATTATCTGCATTCTATCATGTTTTGTATACTCTAATAGATGGTCAAAATGAACTTATTGATGAGACATTTTTTTTATTATCAGATGAAGGATCAATAAAGCCAAACATTCTATTTTTATTTATAAGGGTGACAGGAAACAAAAAGAAACAGAGCTTTTAAAATATCTCTTTTTTTTGGTAAAAATGGCATGTATTTATGGCAAATGCAAGATAAATTGCAAACTACATGATGCAGTTGATAGGGAGAATTTTCAGATTTTTCCCTGCTCAATTTCTGGACTGCAAATATTGATATTTAAAAAGACATCATAACTGACGAAACAATGTCTGTTGTTTCCTAATTAAAAATATAAAAACAATTGGTATATACAAGCCCTTTTCTCCATTTTTGTGGCTCTTTGAATAATATCTCTCTCACATATTTAAAACAACAAAGATTAACATATGGTTCATCACATAAACGATACTTGAAAAAAAGTTGTGACAGGAAACCAAAAGAAACTAAACAAGTATGATCTATAATTTACCTATTATGTGTGATTACTTGCAAGTTGTTGGACCATAGATCATTTTTTTCAACTATTGAGCAACAAGAAAAAAAACTTTGTTTTCTTTGAACTTTTGTAATTTATAGCAAATTAAGGGACAAAAAGATGGTGTTACAAAAGAAACCATGAATGTTGCTTCTTCAAACTCGATTTCTCAGATTTCAAAATTTAATTATATTTCACCAAATTCAGATGGCCATTTTTGGTTCTTGTATTGTGCTTTTGCACTTCCTGTTAGCAATGCATTTCTCCAATATTTAGAAAACAAAATCTGGTTAGCGTTATTTGGAAACCAAGTGTAATATAACAAACAAAGCATTTGAAACTGCTGTAAAAAATGTTAGGGACCAAAATTTGAATTCAATCACTTGTATTTTTGTTCCTTAACATGACAAAAACTCCTTAAGAAAATGATCTTTTTCTTGGTTTAGGAAACACAAATTACGTTTTTACCTACAAAGCAACTTCAAATTCACAAAGTGCCATAACAAGGATGTTTAACTGTTGATGGGACTTCCATGTGGTGGGAGTTTTTTATTATTCATATTTATATACTTCTTGAAATAACTTTTTCTTTTTGTGTGACATTGAACGCATAACGATTTAGTTGGACTCTAATGAAAAAAAAATGAAAAAGAAAAAGCTCAAATATGAATATCTTTGTCTCATTGTTTAAAACATAGGCAATAGTTCAATAATCCTAATCACTGTTTTGGAAACTTTTTTAACACAGTCAATTTTTAAACTTTAAAATACCGTGACAAATAGGAAACCAAATGTAACGCGTATTTTAGGGGATTTATGAAAGAAATACATACATTTTCCAAGATTTTCTTTTTTCCATTCTACAATATAAATGTTTCTTAAAACTTTAAAAGAGACCTCAAAGTTTTGTAAGAAATAGTTGTGATGATTACCATGGCGTTATGCACTAAGGAAACCAAAAGTAACGGTAAGAAACCAAGGATAAAAACACAAATATGGGCAATAAAATATTTTTTTTTGAAAAAAAAATGAGAAAATATTAATCGCAGCTATAAAAGGAACACACAACCAATTATTTTGCAACTTAATTATAGTACATATCAAAGAAATATGCAATTTTGATACTTTTTTATTGTTGCAGGAAACGATTCGAATACTAAATTATGGTCCATATTCTTAACACAAGCATAAATCCACTATTTGCTAATAATGATATTTCTGATTTTAGTACACTGTCAAAAGAAAACATATATCAAATAATAAAAAAGAGAGCAAATACTCCCAATTTAAAAGAAAACAATTTAAGGGAGGTAATAATTATTGAGCACACACAGTTACACACATGACACAGGAAGATCAATTTACTTTCATTTCGTATGATGTTGAAATTTTTACAAATTAAGCGTCAATTTCAATAGTCATGATAGTATTAAGGAAATGTTACGCTAAAAATATATCTTTCTCCGAAGTACAACGAATTCGCTAAAGGTTTTGTGCAGTTTGCACAATTAAGATTTACCATTATTTATATTGGGTGAATTTCTTCCAACTCAAGTTTCTCATTTCTATCATGCTCTATGGTACCAATTTTCAACATGTCAAATTTTCTATCTATATAAAATAATTTCGGGAATTTTAATAACGAAAACCTACTTACAAGTGTCATTATTTTGCAACATAACATTTCATCCCCCCTTCTCGCAGGGATCCCGATTCCTCATTATTAGCATTACCAGAAGCTGTCATGTCATATCAAAAGGTCCGAGACCACAATTAATTCAAAGTGCATTTTCATATTAAAATAAAATTGAATTAAAAAAAATCGCACCTCCGCAATCTTGAAAATCTTTTCATGTAGAAAATATACTTACTTCCTGTCATAATATCAAAATTAAAAAAATTCGTCAGTGCTAACTCAAAATATTGGCAAAAATATCTCCTAGGGTAGCAGAATTCTTGAAGACAGCAGACGACACCGTAAATATTGACCCTTTTCCATCTGACCAAATCACCACTTTTAGTTGTGACAGCTCATTCAAACTTTTTAGAACATCAACTTTGAACAGTCTACTATAAATTTAGAACAAAAACCATTAAAAAATAAGGGGTAGAAAATAAACATGGAAGAAATACAGTAAATTTATATAAGGGACTATGTTTCTGGACAACGAAAAGTGTGCGCTAATTGTGGTCATGGGCCAAAACAACACCGGAAGTATACATGATAAATTAATTACGAATCTAGTCGGTAAAGCAATCCGGAAAGGATAGGCGTTAATATCATTTATAATTCAAATATTAACTGATTAAATACAATATTCATTAAAGGTAATAATAACTTGTTAATTTGTTTTTAGGACAGATGTTTTTAATTTTCTGTTTAACGGGATAACCTTGAAAAAATCTAGAGTCAAGGGGCGAAATAAATAATTATAAAAAAAAAAAAAAATGTCACAGAGTTCAAGTTTTATTGCAATATCAAATGTATATTGCCATTTTTGGAGTTCGATGAAAAAAGGTATTATTTACGCATTCCTTGTCAATTAGGTTCCAACCGACATTAAGCCGCATGAATAAAAATACCTCTAGAAAATAAGAACAATTAAAGATTTAAAAAAATATTTAATAACATGACTTTGTAGTATAGAAATGACAATCTATAACAGAAAGAACTCTCATGATACAAATCTTAATAGTTTTAATATGGGTTTATTAGGCAAAGCCGAGAAATATTTATCGTTGATTTTCATATTTTTACCTGTCAATATGTTGCCTTTAAAATTATTTTTGATAACGGTCTCTTGATTTTGCTGTTTTTTTCTCTTTGCCAGATACGTGTGGAAAATGCAGTAATATTTTGATGAAACCCATTTCTTAATTATACTCTTTCTAAAACACACCGGGAGTATGATTTATACACTAGCAGAGTGTCGAGATAGATAAGGGAGAGATATAGGATAGTATTACACATAACACCGATACCGTTAAGAGTCTGTAAACATACCTGCCAACATATTTCTGGTAGAATCCCTGATAGAATCGGCAAGGGTTCTGGGGATCGCTCAAGGTCCCCAGTGGGTCCATGGCGAGGCCCTCGGCCGAAAAAGAATTTAAGGTATTTGGAAGTTAGCTGTTTCCACAGTACAAAAATGTGAATAAATGTTTATGAATATTACTTTATTTTGATATAAAATATTATCTTAATTCTTGATATTTTGACTGGAACAGCAGTAATCAAAACACAAGATGTAAATACATATGGGTATCCTAGCTATGACGCGGAATCAAAGTCATAAATATCGATTTTAGCATATCCTAAAATGATTTTAGTATATACTAAATTACAATTTAGCATACCCTAAATTGATTTTAGGATATACTAAAATCATTTTAGGGTATCCTTAATCAATTTAGTATATCCTAAAATCATTTTAGGATACCCTAAAATCAATTTAGCATATACTGAAATATTCAGCTTATACAGAAATATTGGCGCGGAATCAAGGTCATAAATATTGATTTTAGTATATACTAAAATCATTTTAGGAAATACTAAAATCGATATCTATGACCTTGATTCCGCGTCATAGTATCCACTGTGATGAAGACCTTGTGGAGACTTCTGAATTGGTGTCTTCATTAAGAGAAGGGATTTTGTCTATCTTACATCATTATAAGTATAAGCACTGAAAAAATCCCTGGGAAATTTAGAAATCCCAGAGTCCATCCGGTAACCCTGTAATGGGGGCAAATTTCCGGAGGTGCCGGGAGAATCCGTAGCATTGGCATGAATGGGGTTATGTCTGTTGAGGGCATGCATTGATTTGAACCATAGGTACTCGTGTACAGGACCCATATGGTACCCCTATGATACCGGAACCCGTCTCCCCTATGAATTTTTTTTTTGCGATTTTTTAGATATTTTTCTCTTTGAATTCACATGGATATTACTATCAAGCCCTGGGATGATGCCTCTGCTGGTGGACCCTAGGTCCCCGAGGGTATTCGCCAACCCAGTCGTCAGACTTGTCTGACATGATTATTCATTGATTTGTTACAGAAATTATCAGTATTTAGCAAAATTCAAAAATAATAGAAATACTAAGGGTTCATTCCTTGTATTGCACATGGTAGATCTCCTTAGCTGAAATTTGGCTTCCTATTTCGGTATTTTTGGTCGAGTACTTCTTGTTTAATATAAGTTTGGTTTTTGGTCTTCCAAATATTTCGGTTTTAATGCTGCTGATGAGAGGTAACTCCTTGAAATGCGTCGTATACAGCATAGTATAAATTTACTATATCTTATATTAGTATCTTTGGATTGTTATTTTGAAACTCCTGGGATGATGCCTCTGCTGGTGGACCCTAGGTCCCCGAGGGTATTCGCCAACCCAGTCGTCAGACTTGTCTGACATGATTATTCATTGATTTGTTACAGAAATTACCAGTATTTAGCAAAATTCAAAAATAATAGAAATACTAAGGGTTCATTCCTTGTATTGCACATGGTAGATCTCCTTAGCTGAAATCTGGCTTCCTATTTTGTTATTTTTGGTCGAGTACTTCTTGTTTAATATAAGTTTGGTTTTTGGTCTTCCAAATATTTCGGTTTTAATGCTGCTGATGAGAGGTAACTCCTTGAAATGCGTCGTATACAGCATAGTATAAATTTACTATATCTAATATTAGTATCTTTGGATTGTTATTATTTTCTATCCACAGCGGGATGACTCTTTATACATATTTTTATGACTTTATCCCTTTTGGTCATTTTGACATTTTTGACATTGCTCTTCAACGTTTTTGACTGTTGTTTTTGTTTTTACATTTTATGCCTTGAGCACAACTGATGAGTCCTAAATCGAACGAAATGTGCACATCTTGTGTCAAATTGGTTTCAAAGAACTTTATAGAACCAGTACAGACGTTTACTTGTGTAATGGATGAAATACGAAAGCTCCGGATATAGTTTTAGAGTTTTATATATTACGCCGTTTTCAGCACATTTGGCTATTTCTTGTCAATTAAGATAGAGTGCAACACACCCCGCCACAGGTGGGATTCGAACTCACAACCTCAGTGTTGACAGGCTAGTGATCATTAGTAGTCATGACGAAAGTAGTATATGGGCGCAGGCAAATTAGCATTTGTCACCGGAGGCGGAAATGACGTCACAAGAAGTGACGTGACCGGAACCGAAAGTCACTTGACCGGAACCAGAAGTACTCGGAAGTGGTTTGCTCGCATGTGCAACCGGAAGTAGTGGGTTCCCGCGATTTTTGCATTTTTTGTTTACGGAAGCGACGTTAGTCACATGCTTGGACCCGGATATGTCTTCTGCGCATGCGGACCCGGAAGTGGTTTGCTCGTATGCACAACCGGAAGTGATGGATTTTCGCGCCATTTCCCCATTATTTACTTACGGACGTTTCTGGGTCTTTTATCGAACTGTATGGGATAAAGGTCTCTAGGGACTGATACTATAACTGTTATGTCAAAGTCCGAGAGTAATCGAAGTACAGAGAGGTAATTGGATTATCTCCCTTTATCCCGCTTTTTTTCCCACGGGTGATGTTTTCTGTGAGGACCAAAGGTAGGATTGGATTATGTCCCCTTACCTCCAAGTGATGCTGTCACCATTAGATGAATGGAAGGGTGTCCTTAGCAACCGCCTTAGCAACAGCGGCCCATTTCATTGCTCTATGATGCACTTCGTTGCTCTTCTCTTCCTCCATGCCGCTCTTCGCTGCTTGTCGCTGTTCATCGCTACTCAATGCCTTACTCGCGTTCTCATTTCAGTTTCTTGGGGCTACTTGTCAGTGTTTTTGCTGTTGCTGCTCCTTGTGCTTGTTGTTGTTCGTCATCGCTGCTCCTTGTGCTTGTTGTTGTTCGTCATCGCTGCTCTTCTCTTGCTCATCGCTGTTTTTCTTTTGCTCATCGCTGTTTTTCTCTTGCTTTTTGCTGTTCATCGCTGTTTGTCTCTTGCTCTTTGCAACTTATCGCTGTTTTTCTCTTGCTCTTTTCCTGCTCATCGCTGTTTTTCTCTTGCACTTTGCTGCTCATCGCTGTTTTCTCTTTCTCTTTATTGCTTATCGCTGTGTTTCTCTTGCTCTTTGCTGCTCATCGCTGGTTTTGTCTTGTTCTTTTCTCCTCATCGTTGTTTTTTTCTTGATTTTGCAGCTAAACGCAGTTTTTCTCTTGCTAATCGCTGTTTTTCTCTGCTCTTTGCTGCTCATCGCTGTTTTGCTCTTTCTCTTCTCTTGCTCATTGCTGTTTTTCTCTACTCTTTGCTGTTCATCGCTGTTTTTCCCCTTGCTCTTCTCTTGGTAATCGCTGTTTTTCTCTTGCTCTTTGCTGCTCATCGCTGTTTTCTCTTGCTCGTTGCTGCCGATCGGTGTTTTTCTCTTGCTCTTTGCTGCCCATCGCTGTTTTTCTCTTGCTCTTTGCTGCACATCGCTGATCATGACCTTACTCGCGTGCTCTTTTCGGTTTTTTTGATGCTACTTGTCGCTGTTTTTGCTACTGCTGCTGCTGCTGCTGCTTGTTGCTGTTCGTCATCGCTGCTCTTCTCTTGCTTATCGCTGTTTTTCTCTTGGTCTTTGCTGTTCATCCCCACTCATGACCTTACTCGGGTGCTTATTTTAGTTTTTTTTGGGCTACTTGTCACTGTTTCGCTGCTGCTGCTGCTGCTGCTTGTTGCTCTTCGTCATCGCTGCTCTTCACTTGCTCATCGCTGTTTTTCTCTTGCTATTTGCTGTTCATCGCTACTCATATGATTACTACTTAAAAGCTGGTGTGCCCTAGGGGTCGGTACTGGGTCCGCTATTGTTTTTAGTCTATATTAATGACATAGCGGATGATCTAAGTGGGTTCAGTAGACTTTTTGCTGATGACACATCTATTGGCCATTCAGTATCAGATGTTACAACTCTTAAACCTTTAATAAATATTGATTTAGATAATTTACAAAAATAGTCTGATAAATGGATGCTAAAATTTAATCCTAATAAAACAGATATAATGATTTTTAGTACTAGAAATATACAGAACAACCTTTCTTTTGATTTTGGTGGAGTTTCAATAGCACCTGTAGACACACATAAACATTTAGGTATAATTTTTAGTAACGACTGCAAATGGAATAAACATATTGATAACTTGATAGAGAGGACGTCAAAACAAGTAAACGTACTGAGGAAACTCAAATTCAAACTAAAGAGGGAATATCTTGAAAAGATTTATATGACTCTTATTCGTCCTATTTTGGAATATTCATCTGAAGTCTGGGACAACTGTGGGCAAATTAATTGCGAACGGTTGGAAAAGATTCAGATAGAAGCAGCACGTATAGTTACCGGATTACCATGCTATGCTAGTATTAACTCCATTTATAGAGAGACGGGATGGGAGAAATTAAGTGTAAGAAGGGAAATTAAAAAATTAACGATGTTTTATAAAATTGTGAATAACCAGGCACCGGATTATTTACAAGAATTGGTTCCTCCGTATGTAACGGACATTTCTAATTATAACCTCCGAAATAGACAAAATATTAATATACCATTAAACCGTCTGTCAGTTTATCAACAGTCGTTTTTTCCATCATGTATTAATCTATGGAATAAACTAGATATAGATATTTGTAAAAATCCTACTTTCTTATCTTTCAAGTTAAAATTTCACCAATTGTATTATCATAATGTTAAATCACCTAGACATTATTTTTATGGAGATAGAGTATTTTCTATTTTACATTCAAGGCTTCGCAACAAGTGCAGTGCACTTAGTGCTGATTTAAACAAGGCTAATTTAGTACAGGATGCATATTGTACATGCGGTTATATGAGTGAAAGTGTTGAATACTATCTATTATATTGTAATAATTTTAGAGTGCAAAGAAATGTTATGCTTAATGAGCTGACCCACTTAGATATTCCCGTTGATTTGCTACTGTTTGGTAATGATAACTTAGATTTAAATGACAATTTTGTTATAGTTTCTACCGTACATAAATATATAAAAGAAACAAAACGTTTCTCATTATGATATCAACCTTGCTATGTAATTTTAAGGTATTTATTTATAACGGTACAAACGTTGCAAAGTTCGAATGATCCACTTTTTGTTCATCACGGTTTTAAGAAGTTTCGTCTCAATGGATTTCAATCACTAATTATACAAAGAATACTTGTACTTAGAAAAATCCTATATTCTTTTAATCTCTTTATCAGCATATTTATATGTCATAATTTAAAATCCGTGAATATATTACACTATTGTTTATTTACATAAAACACAGGTGATAAATGTCCTTAGAAAGTTCACATCATTAGGTGTTTTCCAATTGGTATTAAACTTTGGGTGTGTTCGATTTAAAAAAAAATAAATAAATAAAAAGTTGATTATCCATTGAGATGTTCTATTACCTTCTATTATTTTCTTGTTAAAAAAACAAATATTACTGTTATTTATTCAAATACTTTTCATGCCTTCATACTTATTAGAAAATTATAAATTTATGTAATGTATAATATCAATATTATGTATATTCATGTCTATTACGGAGAAGACGGTTCTAAGTTGAAAAACTTGTGTCTAATCCTATTGTTTTATACAATAAAATATGTTTAAACTAAATAACCTTACTGGCGTGCTATTTTCGGTTTGTTTTTTTTTTGTGTAACTTATAGCTGTTTTCGCTGCTGCTTGTTGCTGTTCGTCATCGCTGCTCTTCTCTTGCGCATTGCTGTTTTTCTCTTGCTCTTTGCTGTTCATCGCTACTGATAACCTTACTCGCGTACTCAGTTCGTTTTTTGGGGGCTATTTGTCGCTGTTTTTGCTGCTACTGCTACTCCTGCTGCTTTTTGCTGTTCGTCATCGCTGTTTTTCTCTTTCTCATCGCTGTTTTTTCTCTTGCTCTTTGCTTATCATGACTATACTCACGTGCTCATTTCCGTTTTTGGCTACTTGTCGCTGTTTTCGCTGCTGCTGCTAGTGGTGGTCGATTGTCGTTAGTCAAAGATTGGATCTGTGCGAGAACACCCTTACATCCGGGTCATTTGAAAGACCATTCTGCATTTATCCAGGCTTGTGATTGGCTATCATAAGATAGGCCGCATTAACCCTCCTCAATGTTTTAAGGCTACTCTGCATTTGTTCAGGCTTGTGACTGGCTATATATATATATGTATAAACATATAAAGGCTGCATTACGCTTCTTCCCTTTTATTTATTTATTTATTTATTTTTTATTTTTATTTTTTTATATTTTTTTCCGTTTTTCTTTGTAATATGTTCCGACTTCTCCGTCACATAGAGTCATTGCTGTCTTCAGCTGGTGGTGAGCCGTAGTCGTTCAATACAAGGTTAATCAGATATTTTCGTTTTTCTACGGCATACTGTGAATTCAGTTATTTTCGTTGACATCAATTTTCGTGGATTGAGGCAAAAAGATAAATTCGTGGGTTCTAAATTTCGTGGATTTAAAAATCCAAAAAAAAAAAAAAAAAAAAAAAAAAAAAAAAAAAAAAAAAAACAAACCAAAAACAAAAGTAAAATGAGGCAAGTTATAATTGCTAAAAAAAAGTTTAAAATCGATTTTTCTACTATACAACAGGTTTACTTTCAAGTGCAATCAACCATCTTCACCTTCAATGAACACTTTACTTGAAGTATTTATTGAAGTTCAATAATTTATCTAAGCCCAAATTTCTTCCCGTACAGTAGCAAAATCATTCTTCCCTGTCAACATTGTTATCCGTTTGAGATATATTTATTACATCTATTAAAGATATAACGATGATAATTGCAATCTTTGAAAGGACCTTGACCTGATTTCCTTTTGATAAAACGATTGAAAATATATATTTCGTTGGTTTTAAATTGACGAAATTTGCGACCTAGTGCGACACAAAAAGAATGCACACGGTATGGAAGAGGATTCAACAGGCTATAGTGATTCAGTCTCAGACACCACCACAGAAGCCGTAACGAGGAATCGGAACAAAGTAGTGACCATGAGTCCACGAAGACTCCGAAGAGCAATGCGAACAGTCTCCATGGGATGTTATTTTGAATAGAACATTTCAAGTTCATCAATCGGAATACTCACAGAAAGTAAACGAACTAGTCGAATCCGGAATGGAAGAAGACAGCGACAAGTAGCCCAAAACTGAAATGAGCACGCGAGTAAGGTTATGAGTAGCGATGAACAGCAAAGAGCAAGAGAAAAACAGCGATGAGGAAGAGAAGAGCAGCAATGACGAATAGCAACAAGCAGCAGTAGCAACAGCAGTTGCGAAAACAGCTACAAGTAGTACCAAAAAACCGAAATGAGCACGCGAGTAAGGCCATGATTAGAGATGAACAGCAGAGCAAGAGAAAAACAGCGATGAGCAAGAGAAGAGCAGCGATGACGAACAGCAACAAGCAGCAGTAGCAGCAGCAGCAGCAGCAGCAGCAGCGAAAACAGTGACAAATAGCCCCAAAAGAACTGAAATAAGGACGGGAGTAAGGTCGTGAGTAGCGATGAACAGCAAAGACCAAGAGAAAAACATCGATGGGCAAGACAAGAGCAGCGATGACGAACAGCAACAAGCAGCAGGAGTAGCAGCGGCAGCGAAAACAGCGACAAGGGGCACAAAAAATCGAAATAATCACACGAGTATAGTCATTATTAGCGATGAGCTGTAAAGAGCAAGAAAAAAACAGCGATGAGCAGCAAAGAGCAAGAGAAAAACAGTGATGGGCAGCAAAGAACACGAGAAAAACAGCGATGAGCAAGAGAAGAGCAAGAGAAAAACAGCGATGAGTAACAAATAGCAAGAGAAAAACAACGGCCAGCAGCAAAGAACAATAAAAATACAGCGATGAGCAGCAAATAGCAAGAGAAAAACAGCGATGAGCAGCAAAGAGCAAGAAAAAAACAGCGATGAGCACGAGAAGAGCAAGAGAAAAACAGCGATGAACAGCAAAGAACAAGAGAAAAACAGCGATGAGCAGCAAAAAGCAAGATAAAAACAGCGATGAACAGCAAAGATCAAGAGAAAAACAGCGATAAGCAGCAAAGAGCAAGAGGAAAACAGTGATGAGCAGCAAAGAACAAGAGAAAAACAGCGATGAGCAGCAAAAAGCAAGATAAAAACAGCGATAAGCGGCAAAGAGCAAGAGAAAAACAGTGATGGGCAGCAAAGAACAAGAGAAAAACAGCGATGAGCAAGAGAAGAGCAAGAGAAAACCAGCGATGAGCAGCAAAGAGCAAGAGAAAAACAGCGATGAGCAGCAAAAAGCAAGATAAAAACAGCGATGAACAGCAAATGGCAACAGAAAAACAACGACGAGCAGCAAAGAACAAGAGAAATACAGCGATGAGCAGCAAATAGCAAGAGAAAAACAGCGATGAGCAGCAAAGGGCAAGAGAAAAGCAGCGATGAGCAAGAGAAGAGCAAGAGAAAAACAGCGATAAACAGCAAAGAGCAAGAGAAAAACAGCGATGAGCAGCAAAAAGCAAGATAAAAACAGCGATGAACAGCAAAGAGCAAGAGAAAAAGAGCGATGACCAACAGAAGAGCAAGAGAAAAACAGCCAAGAGAAAAACAGCGACGAGCAAGAGAAGAGCAAGAGCAAAACAGCGATGAGCAGCAAAGAGCAAGATAAAAACAGCGATGAACAGCAAAGAGCAAGATAAAAACAGCGATGAACAGTAAAGAGCAAGAGAAAAACAGCGATAAGCAAGAGAAGAGCAAGAGAAAAACAGCGATGAGAAGCAAAGAGCAAGAGGAAAACAGCGATGAGCAGCAAAGAACAAGAGAAAAACAGCGATGAGCAGCAAAGAGCAAGAGAAAAAAGCGATGAGCAGCAAAGAGCAAGAGAAAAAAAGCGATAAGCAAGACAAGAGCAAGAGAAAACAGCTATGAGCAGCAAAGAGCAAGAGAAAACAGCGATGAGCAGCAAAGAGCAAGAGAAAAACAACGCTGAGCAGCAAAGACCAAGAGAAAAACAGTGATGAGCAAGAGAAAAACAGCGAAGAGCAGCAAAGAGCAAGAGACAAACAGCGATGAACAACAAAGAGCAAGAGAAAAACAGCGATGAGCAAGAGAAGAGCAGCGATGACGAACAGCAACAAGCACCAGGAGCAGCAGCAGCGATAACAGTGACAAGTAGCCGCAAGAAACTGAAATGAGCACGCGAGTAAGGTCACGAGTAGCGATGAACAGCGACGAGCAGCTAAGAGCGGCATGGAGGAAGAGAAGAAAAACAAAATGCATCATAAAGCAATGAAATGGGCCGTCGTTGCTAAGGTGGTTGCTTAGGACACCCCTCCGTTGATATAATTGTGACAGCATCACTTGCTGTTAAGGGGACATAATCTAATCCTACTTTTGGTCCTCACAGAAAACATCAGTCCCTAGAGACTCGATGCAAGACCATTATCCTATACAGACCGATAAAAGACCCAGAAACGACCGAAAAGCACGGGAAAAAGTGCAGATAATCCAATTTGAATTCTGGTACCACCACGTGACTGACGTCATTTCCGTAAGTAAATAATGGGAAAATGGCGCGAAAATCCATCATCTTCCGGTTGTGCATGCGCGCAAACCACTTCGGGGTCAGGTCACACATGCGCAGACGACATATCCGTTTCCAAGCACGTGACTAACGTCACCTCCGTAAACAAATAATGCAAAAATTGCGGGAAACCCACCACATCCGGTTGCACATGCGCGCAAACCACTTCCAGGTACTTCTGGTTCCGGTCAAGTGACTTTCGATTTCGGTTTCGGTCGCGTGACTTCCGGTTCCGTGGCGTAACTTCCGGTTCCGGTGACGTAACTTCCGGCTCCTCCACGCTCCTCCATTGCCTGTGCCCATATACTACTGACGAACTTCCGAGACCACGCGGCCACCGAGGCCCCTCTGTATTTACTGTGACTGTTTGACAGTAAAACATTATATCCCATGTAATGTATGAAAAAAGCTTAGTTTGATTGCTGTCAAATAAGTGCCAGAAAGGCAATAAAATTCCATCCCCACACGCATTTTACACATGTACCATGTTCATTCTAAGATTCACGTCGGTGAATGAAGATATGTTTTAATAGCGGTCTTTGGCGCTGGACAAGGTGCTAGGTGAATAGGTGCCATAGCGTTTCAACGGGTTTTTTTTTACATTTTTTTTAAATGAGAATTCTATATGATTTGGCACTAAGGCATGTCTTCAGAGAATGTTGCCACTAAATATTCATTGGCAGTGATCGGAATTCTTTCTCTAGAAAAAAAAAACACAAAAACAATAGGGTATTCCAAAGTTTAAAGAGACATAAGGTAGATATCCTAAACGCCGAAACGATAACGCTATGCGGATTATTCTCATAAACGATTTAAATAACATCGTTCTCATGGATCGGTTGATGTACGAAAGTTTTAGACTGTCTAAATTCAAATTCAATCCTTGGTCATTAGACTTCGAGCCGAATGCGAGAAGTTATCTATTTCATATACAATCACCGGTGATTGAATAGATTATTTAGCCTACACTTTCTTTGTCGAGGTCTTGATGGACAATTATTACCAATAACACTTGAATGTCAATTATGTTCTACTTCGCTACGCTCATACGAACATAAAAATGTTCTTTTCTAAATAAATGAAAACTAAAACAAATAAATGAGGATGAGTTCCACACCGACCAGTTTTATTATAAAATACATGTACAATGTGAATGTCTATTTTTCTTGCACAGGTGGTGGGACAGCGTACTACTTTTATAAAACAAACAACACAAACGTCCAAGCAATCTAATCTGAAAAAGAGCAAAGATAATTACAATTTCAATCAAAAACATGTTTCTTATATACACATGGTTTATATATCTGTATACGTGCAAGTAAAGTCGTTGAACTGGTTGTTACGGTGTGAATTCTCGACAAATGAATTGTGCCGCGAAAAGTATATAAATAAGACCAAGACGGTTTACTACTGGTTCGAAAAATTAATCCGCAAATCCTCCAATACGTATATTAATAACATGTAAACCGAAAAGAAATGAAATAATGATAAGCCTTCCCCAAGGATTTTTTAACCTGGGAAAACAATGTACATTGAGCTTCTATTCATTACATGTACATCACATTAAAAATCTGTATGTACTGGGACCTTCAGACTGGACTAATAAGCTGTATATGGTTTCTATCAAAGTTGCAAGCCTACTGCCTTGGTATATTTTGAATATTTATTTAATTAGTTTGATTTTGCTGTTGATCATGTCAGAACAACGTTGACGGTGTAGGTCCTCATTCATTTTTCTCTAAAGGTTCAAAATTAGATATAAAATATGGTTCCCTACTACGTGCAAAGGTCAAGTTCAAGTTTTGCATAAAGGGTGTAATTTGTTTTGTAGGACGACCAAATTAACAAAATGAACGCTATTTTGAACAAAAAAAATAACACAAAGTGTTAATAAATATACTTGCAGTCCATAGAAATTATATAGACAAATTTCCTGACAGTTAGCAGATTTTTAACGAGCTAAACAATACTAAATAACTTTTATTACAGGTCTATATTTTACAAGCTAAATCCCCTCATCGTCTATTTCATGAACTGCTGCTAATTCTCTGTCTTTCATGAAATGGCTTGTTAAGTTTAATCATAACAAAAATCGAAATCTCTAGAAATTCATTCAAACCTTTACATCCTCCATTTAAAATGAATGGCCAGAATCTTTGATTACATATTTAAAAAGGCATTGATAGATTAAAGATCTTTCCTTTTCGTTCATCTCGGATATTATTGACACGATTTTTCTTCTGATTGAGAAAGAGAGGTTCGGGTCTCAAGCTTAAATTTACAATTTTCGACCACTGAAGGCCCATATTTTCATTCACTCAAGAAATGTATATGGCAATTCTGTATATAATTAAAAAAGGAAGTTAGGTCAAAGACTTAAATTTGTATCTCAAAATTCAAATCCAGTGTACCATTTTTTTTAAATAAAAAAAAGTTCTTTTGCTCTGAGTTCAAACTTTACGGAATTGAATTAACAATGAAGCAATACGCAAGTCAATTCTGCTGATTTTTTTATTTTTTTTATTTTTTGTTGGTTGTAGTGCAGTTCGACTGTGTAATTATTGTCATTCTTTAAATATACCCATTAAGTATATCCCATTTTGATAATTCTTTTTTTTTTTTAAATGGGATGTCAAGAAAAATACAATATTGTTCCTTTAGACATTTTTATGCTACTTTCGTTATTGCAGATACAGAGTTTTTATATCCCGGGACATCTAAATTTTTCATTTCTCTTCCTATTACAATAGGACATTTTCTTCTAATTCACCTTGCGGGTGTGTTCACTAGTATGTCAACATATTTCTGCTATCTTTTAGTTTTCTGTTTCTGTAGTCATATAAAGAGCACTTCATTTAAGAGCTACTACGTGAAAAGAAAAAGACGTGTTGTCGTTGTATAAGGGCAGATTTCAATACTTTGTACATCTCATCTACCCTAGTGAGCTTGAAATTAAGGTACTCCAGATACATACAGGTCTCCTTCATATTTGGATTTGTTTCTTCAAATAGACATTGAGGGACATTTGAATTCAAAAGAAACGTGATTAGCAATATACCAGCATCGCTTCTACCTTTCTCAGCTTATCCGATATTCAAGGGCATGCGTTGGTTACCATGAATTTTGACAAAGCGGATTACTTTTGTCACAAAAGCTTCTTGACCAGAGTTTTATCAGGGATAAGTTTATGTCATCACTTAGGACATTTTACGGTCGTCATCACGAATTGATTGACCGTTACAGTGTTCCAATATCGATTAATGCTTAATTTTTACTGTATCAATATGTCAGAATTATTTATGGACAATTAACTCGTTGTAGAATATTCTCTATATAGATTTATGATAACTTCATTCTTAAATGTTCTCTACTTTATTTTTCCTTCTTTGGGAGTTCCCAGGCATTATATAAAGATTTTTCACAATTGGTTACAAGAAATCCATGTTATGATGATTGTATGTATCAGCTTTGTTAGATGGGTTAGGGAGATAAAAATCCGTTTTTCTTTATTCAGTTATGAAAGTTACATACACTCAACTTGTCGATTAATTTTTTAAAATAAATTTTGGAATTCTTTGTCACAATTTCACAGATTGCAGCATAACATAAAATAGACAAACTGAATAACCGGTCAAATTGTAAAACGAGTCAGTCTGAATTTATCGACAACCGAAAATGTTTTTGACATGCAAGAAACATATACGATTATCACATTTCTTGATTTTATTAAAAACACTCTAAAATATAATTCGAGTTTTTTTGTTTTATCTTTAGGCTTAACCTCATCACGGATTTAAATCACCATGTATCAGAGTATGTCTGGACTTAATTTACTGCTATTTTATTTTTTACATTTTAAATCGAGCATTAAAGACAAATTGAAATTATTAACATATATAAGGATAGATATTTAAAATATAAAAAAAGAAAAAAAAAATCCAGTATTTTATTTTCTTCATGTGTTGAATTATGATCCTATTAAGTTTTGTGAAGTTTTCCATAATAATCATTCAAATGAGTTTTCAAATGTCAAAAACATCATAAAGTTTGGAATATTGGGCAGCACGTATCCGAAAGGTGATGTAGGAAATTTCTTGTATGTTTTCACCAAGACGTTCTCTTGTTATACTTTATTGTATATAGATATTAAAATATAGGTAGCAAAGTGGGGATGTATAGTGATAGAGGAAAATAAATTCAAATAGTGAGCTGTCAAAGGGAGCATAGACGACTTAAATGTACAAAATACACAAGCCGGAAAAAACCAAGACAAAATCATTAAAAACAACAACCAAAGTAAAACATGAACATTTCCCAACGTTTCGACCAATATGCTCTTGATCACGATCAGGGAAAAATAAAAAGGTGTTGACCCAGATATATATATTGATATGAATAACGTTCTTGCGTCTTTCGTCAGTCAATGCAAAACTCGTATACCGGGGAATGGATTTCTGTGAAATTTTTGGAGAATATTCAGTGTACATTGCTATTGTGTATCACCCATGACATTTTCAGTCCGAACGATTTTTGGGGGTTTTCACAGACAAACATTGACAATGCGATTTCCTTTAATATGGTAAAATAATGGGCTAGTCATTCCCCTTCTGCAGGTCTAACTAAAACAATGGATGGATTCCTGTGAGGCTTTCAGTGAATCCTCACTGTACATATGCCATTGTGCACCACCTATTTTATTTTATATCAGAACTAGTTTGGGGATTTCATAAAGGCAACTATTGTTATATATTCATATTATGGTAGTGTAAGGAGGTAGCCATACCCGTCCACAACGCGTTCGAAGCCAGTAAATTAATTTCTTTAAAATTTCCAGGGGTTATTCACTGTACCTTGCCATCGTGGAACACCTACTTGGATAAAACATTTTCTTATAGTTTACAGCCAGTTAACTTCCAACTTCAACAGTTTCGTATGGCTAACTTAAAAATCAAGTTTCATTTTTGTCTTTGCATTTTAATTCTGGCAGTTTTATTGATAATTCCTTTTCATAGTTTGAAATTCAGTATATTTCATTAATCTTACTTATATAAAATTCTATACAACATGACAGTTGATTGTTTCGATATTCAATATTGACCCAAATTCCAACCAATCTATAGGATGTCTGCAAAGTTACTCGTACACGTTAACACCTTGCTCTGCTAGATTTCATATATGCAATAGCAAATTTATGAATTGAAGGAAATACATGTACAGAGAATAGATCATAAAGATTAGGTCAGTCTTTTGTCAATACATGTACCATAAATTTAATGTACTAAAAATGTTTTATTTTTTCAAAATCTTGTTTACTTTTACAGATATTGTAAACTTGTGGTTCACACCCCTTTGTAATTGTTAAAAGTAGACCAAAGAGATAACCTATCATACGAAAACGAAAGTGGCCTTTAAAATAAACAACCAGGAAACAAAAATGTTATGATACCCATATTGAGGAACAAGATATCTCACATGTCCTTTCTTTTTTTTCATTTTCTTGTTATTTTATTCAGAAGTTATTAAGTGACAATATATGTGTTATTAGAAGACACAACTTTTTAAAACTTTTTTTGGGTGTAATTTTATTGAACAAAAATGGATTGAAATAAGGAAATTCAATAGAATCACTTAATGTTGTTACTTGTTTCACCTTCGACGATGAAGTTATTACAAAATAACAATCCAAAGATACAAATATTAGATATTGTAAATTTATACTATGCTGTATACGACGCATTTCAAGGAGTTACCTCTCATCAGCAGCATTAAAACCGAAACATTTGGAAGACCAAAAACCAAACTTATATTAAACAAGAAGTACTCAACCAAAAATACCGAAATAGGAAGCCAAATTTCAGCTAAGGAGATCTACCATGTGCAATACAAGGAATGAACTCTTAGTATTTCTATTATTTTTGAATTTTTCTAAATACTGATAATTTCTGTAACAAATCAATGAATAATCATGTCAGACAAGTCTGACGGCTGGGTTGGCGAATACCCTCGGGGACCTAGGGTCCACCAGCAGAGGCATCATCCCAGGAGTTTCAAAATAACAATCCAAAGATACAAATATTAGATATTGTAAATTTATAATGAACCCTTAGTATTTCTACTATTTTTGAATTTTTCTAAATACTGATAATTTCTGTAACACAACTATTTTTTGTAGACATAACCTGCTCTCTCTCTCTCTCTTGCTCTCTCTAGCGCGCTCTCTCTCTCTCTCTCTGAGTCCCTCAATAAAAAAGTATTAGACAAGGAAGAGATTACTTTGTGCATATATAATATTAAGACGATTAGTTTACTTTGCGCATATATAATATTAAGACGATTAGTTAAATACTGTATTTACTGTGACTGTATGATAATAAAACATTATCATCCCATATAATGTATCAAAAAATAGCTAAATCAGATTGCTGCCAAATAAATGCCAGAGAGGTAATAAAATTCCATCGCCACACGCATAGACACATGTACCATGTTCATCCCAAGATTCACTTCGGCCACTGAAGCTATATTTATATATAGCGGATATGGCCGAGTGGTCTAGGGCGCTGGACATGGTGCTAGGCGAACAGGTGCCACAGGCGCACAGAAATTTGACAGTATTAACATCTGATTTTAACCATGATAGATTCTACATCGATGAATAATAGGTATTGTGTGCACTTTATTTACAGTAGTAACCCAGAAAATGTATCTTAAATTGAATTGACGGATGATATTAGGTATAATAAAACCTATGTCGAGGGTATAATTAGATCTTCATGAATATGTACAATAATGTAGGTTGGTCAAAACAGCAAATTAGCATACTGTCTGAACCAATGACAAAGGATATTTTCATCATGTCGACATACACAATGAGTATATTTATATAGATATTATGAATAAGTATATATTGATATTTCCGTACGGTGAAAAGCTAATCTTAAATGGAAAACCAGTTTCTAAACAAAGGACAAATATACCTAAGGGGCAATAAAAAAACGTAACCAATAGGACAGACAAACCGGGGAAGACAAATTAACAACCACAAGCACAACAAATAAACACAGAAAACTAAAAATCAATGAACAACACGAACTCCTATAAAAACCAGGAACCGTTCGTGCTCCGTATACCGCATCCGTCGTGTGAAGTTCAACAAAGTCAATCTGATGGAAGTCACAAATCGGCGGAGGCACATGAAATGTTACGACAGTGGGAACAGGTCCAACACCATCTTCGATATTGGAACACTGTAATCGTCAATCAATTCGTGATGACGAACATAAAATTTTCTAAGTGATGACATCAACTTATCCCCGATGAAACTCTGGTTAAGAAGCTTTTGTGAGAGTAGTAATCCTATTTGTCGAAAGTCAGGGTAACTCACGCATGTCCTCGAAAATCGCATAAGCTGAGAAACGTAGACGACATATGTAGGCGATGCTGGTATATTGCTACTCAAGAACTATGAATTCATATCCAGCTATTTCGGTCATCACGTGATTAAATGCCCATAACTTATGTGTTATCGTATGTTTGACACCATGCAACCCCTCATTGTATAACTTATCACTTGGTCGTTTTCGATATGTACTTTAAATCAGTCCAGGGCAAAACATTTTTGCTTCCAATTTCATTTGAATTTTTCGTGTTTAACGCCTAATAAATACATATAACATACGTGAATTTTGTATAAGGACTCATTTTCAAAAAATAAATTCGATGATTTCCTCTTGATATTTAATACCATCCAACCCCGCAAAATAAAGTTAATATATGATAGAATATCATCATGAAGACCAATTCATTTCGGGTCCGATTTTTCTTGCTTACAATTAAGGTTGAAATGTGTTATTTTGTACGATTGTGGTGAAATTATTCAAGATCGCACCCATCCCAATCAGCTTCTACCTTGTTATAACAAAGTAAATATCGTTCATACAAGTAAATAGAATTAATTATAATATGGTTTATATGTGAGTTCACGTTGGTAGTGCTTTAGTTTCTGTGCTGTCTTGTTCAAGTTTTGTTTATTTATTGTAGATTTTTTTACTCTTCTAGTTATACATGTACCCTTGTGGCGTTTGTTTGTTTTAGGCAAATATTTTTATAAAATAAATTTTGAAAACTGAAGTCTATAATTACTTGACAAATATATGAATCATTATGATTAAAGGAAGGACATGTGTTTTACGAAGAGTAAAGAGTACTTTGTTGATATAAAATCGATAATTGTAAAATATTGTTGATATAAATTCGATCATTGTAAACATTGCAAAATGGATTAACTTAAATATCTTAAGTGCATGTGGGATAGTCAATACCAATATTGACCCTTATATGTTTGGTGTCTAGATCCAGGCTATGGAATTTTGTTAATTATTTGATGTCGATGTGGAAACAGTAAAATTTTGAATGAAAACCCTCAAAAGCAAAATTGAAAATTTAAAAATAACGAGCCTTTATTCAGAAGCAATACAGCATAAAGAATTTACAAGACAAATTCTGTATTAAATAGATAATGTAGAAAAAAGATTGGATAATGTACCTGTGACACAAAATGTGAGTTGTAATGATGTAAAATGTAATTGTTAAAACTATAGATAATATTTTCAAAAATACTTGTGCTAATGTTTTTTTTTACTACATGTGAAATGTCAGTTAACATAAATGGAAAAAACTTACAATAAGCCGTGGTTTAAGTGAAATGTGAAGAAAAAATAACAAATTTCCATAACCGAAAAAGAACTTATAGTCGTGAAAAAAATCAGGTTAATAGAAATGAAATGAAAAAAGCCAGCAAAGTTTATAAGACACAATTGAACAAAAGTTATTCTGAATATCAGGTGAAAACTGAAAATTTTATACGAGAAAAATCAAATACTGACCGTAACAGAATTGGGAAGTACTGAATAGTATTGATAGAAAACATTCAGATGATGGTATTAGTTTGACATTAGATCAGTTTATACAATATTTCAAAAATTGAATTGTACAGGAGTAGCATATATGCGGTTTTCAAGTCGCATTTGTGGTGGAGCGTGGTGGAGCCGGCAGTGACATCAGCGGAACCGGAAATAACGTCACGGAAAGTGACGTCACGGAACCGGAAGTCACATGACCAGAACCGGAAGTACCCGGAAGTGGTTTGCGCGCATGTGCAACAGGAAGTAGTGGGTTTTCCCACCATTTGTTAACGGAAGTGACGTAAGTCAAATTCCAGACCCTGGATGTGTGGTCTGCGCATGCGTGACCGGGACGGGAAGTACCCGGAAGTGGTTTGCGTGCATGCGCAACCGGAAGTGATGGTTTTCCCGCCATTTTCCCATTATTTGTTTACGGAAGTAACGCAAGTCACGTGCGAGAACCCGTATGTATAATATGCGCATGCGTGAACGGATCGAGAAATACCCGGAATATTTTTTGATAATTTTGGATTTAAAGGTTTGTAACGTTTCCTTATTTGACTAGTATATATAATGAATGGATTAAGTGGGGAATTATGGTAGTTAAAGATTTACTTTGTGAAGATGGTACATTTCAATCCATTTTGGATTTTGAAACTAAGTATAATATTTCTGATTTTAAAAATTAAAATGCATCGCAAGAGGATCTGGTTTCTTTCTTCTTATCAGAGAAAAATTCAGTAGATGTCTTTGAAAAGTTAATTTGTAAAGACAACTCGGACCGTCAGAAAAAGATAAAAAATTATTCTCAGCCAAAAGTTACAATATCGCAGCTAGACCAAAGTACAACAACCTGACACGTATCTGCAACCGTATCCGCATCATCACCTCAACCGTAAAGCCAAGAAAGGGAACCTGCTATTCTATGTCCTCCTGAAGCTCCTGACCAAACAGGCCATAGCAGTTCCGTTGCAGCTTAAACTTGTCAGTGAAGGCAAGCTCCGCCGTACCCAGCGCAAGAAGACCAGGGCAACCCAGGGGAAGTTGTTTGCTTTATGGAGGCAGTTCGCCGATAAAAGCCTTAGTGTTAGCCGACTTTTGAAGAAGTGTGGTGCCATCTATGGTCCAACAGTTTAGTGACATTGACTTTTATATAGAAGTGTATTATGTTTCTGTTATGTTATAAAACATTCATTCATTTCATGTGCTTCATGTAACTGTAGTGCTTTATACTCACTTATTTTTATGACATCTTCATATTATACATCACTGATAACGGGTTTTTAGTGCTTGCCTTGGTGCTATGTAGTATTACTGATATTGTTATATTAATTGTTGTTATCGTAATAAAGAAAGAAAATAATGACTTTTTTGTTTATATTATATGTAATTTTATACTCCACAATACAATTCATCATCATTTTTGATGGTCCGAGTGGTCCTTTTGATGGGCCGACTGGTCTCTTTAGTACAAATGAACGGGACGAGTGGTCCTGGGCCGAGTGTTCCGCGGGCCGAGTTGTCCTGCACCCGATAAAGTGTATCTCCGGTTTACCCAACATAGATAAATTTGTTACATCGTTTACAAAATATAGAGCATACATATCACATAAGCTGTGGAACAATTTATATAATTTTTATGTTAAAAGTTTTTGGAAAGATTGCAAATCGTTCCTATGCCATTGGCCTCCAAAACTGAAAGTGTGTAGCAATGTCAGTAAACGCCAGGTGGGGCTGTTTTGGGGGAAGTTATTTGAAAACTGGATTCCGCTTCTTTACAACCTTTCCAGCCTATTCTGGGACCAGTATACTGTAAACAAACTATGGTTTCCGCCCAGTGGCGCCCCTAGTGTTTACTGACATTACTAAAGTGTGGCCTTTTCGATACCATTGGACATTATTACATAAAAATGTAGTTCCAATGATGACAGCATTTTTTTAAAATTACGATTACTTTATTCTTGTTGATAATATCTGAACTAATATTTTAAATTAACATTATCTTTGTTATTTATCGAAATTTCCAAGAAAATAAAATTAATTTCCTAACATTATTTCGTAGACATGACTTGCGGCGGATGAATATATCAAAAAAAATCTACGCAGATACTGTTTCCAGTTACATTTGCACTCGCATACGTGTATATACAGATATAGAAGGTTTTTACGTTCATAGTTTCGTTTTAAAGATTATCGATTAATTAAAAGTATTATGTTGCTTTTATAAATGTTAACGAATATTCTTTTAGGACTGACCAATTTAAATTATGCATGTTTTGAATTTTGTATTTCGGTCTGAGAAACGTGCTGTATGCATTTAAGTTACTCATTTGAATTTAAGTTACTCATTTGAATTGTTTATTATCAAAAATCAATCTGCCAAACCTCTGTTTAAATTTCCATTGACAATTATGTATACCACAATTTCAAAATATTGACGGTGAAATTGATCAACAATTTAATAGTAGAATGGATATATAGTTATTTCGGCAACCCAAAAATCCCCGTAAGTGCGCATTGACAAGGTGTAGAAAAACTTCCGTGTACGTGATTTACATAATCGTTTATCTGGATAAATTTGGAAGTTTGATTATTTGGAGTTGAAATTTGGAAAGCAAGAATGCATGTTTAATTTTTTCTCTGTGTATAACAGACTTGTATGGTCAACCTGGAGGGCGATGAAGTAAAACTCAAATAAATCTTTCGTCAAAACTGCAAAAGCGAAGTTTGAGTTGACCATACATTTAATTACTCGCCTGATCCATTTCAATGGTCCAAATCGCGAATATGACAGCCGATATTTTAAGGAAAGTCCGACTCCTGTAGTGAAAATATAATCTATGCCGCCATTTTTTTCACTCGGTAATCAAAGGGAAATAATCAAATAAAAAAATATGGGTAAATTTACTCGGTCCGCTGACAACTCGGACCACGGTAAGTCGGACCGGAATAACAATAATTTAAACACAATGAGAGAGATACTAGGAATGAAGTAATGATTCGATTTTATGAACTTATTTATGTTGACTCTTTTGTACACTGGCTTAGAAGGCATGCAAGTTAAATTTGCCTTAACCAAGTTGAACTGTAAATCAGAGAATTAATGAATCTTAATTTCTTTTTAAAAAAAACATTAGAATAAGACTAGCTCTTTAAATAAAACATAATCAGTGCCGATTGGTGCTTTTGAACGTCACATATTGACTTCCCCCTGTCTCCCTCCACTTCTTGTAAGCTTCAGGGAAAAAATCATTTCTCCCTGTCATCCTGAAGTAAGCCGCTGAACCCTGGTCCCCTATACATTAAAACTAACATTTTTGACTCATTTCCATCCATGTGTTGAAAATACAGCCATTTTGATTGTTTACCTTCTGTTCCATTCACGTATAATAGGGTAGCGAGTAATCATCCGTTCTTGAGAGCATGTCAAAATTAATTATGCATTTACTAATGTGACAATTATTTCTTTAATGGACCCATTATTGGAGAAAAACCTTACGATTTTCTCAGACATGCACGTGAATCTATTTTTTTAAAAGTCATTTCAAGTAATATTACGGTCCAATAACATAATTTAGTAAAATGTATTTATAATTTAAATACATTGAACTCTTATTGAAAATTATCTTCGGAAAACGAATACACTCACTGTAATTGATCCCACATAGAAGAGATAATATCTGTGATAAAATTATGTCTCCCCTTCGTAGAAGGGAGACATCTTATTTTTGTAGTATTTATGTCGCCCCCAGACTTAGTCGGGACGAAAGATTGTTATTGTTCCGTTTCTTTGGGGTTTTTTTGGTTTTTTTTCTTCCACCTAATTTTGTCCGAACGAGTTCTTAGAGATGACTGAAACAATCTTTATGAAACTTAACAATAATGATGATTTCCAAGTCTAATTGTGCATATTACATTAAAAATTCTCAAAATGGCCGCCGTTGTCATGGAAACGGAAAAAGTATGAAAATTTTTGAAAACTTTCATATCTAATGTCATGAAACTTTGTACTTTTCTAAAGTATGAGTAGTAAAACATACTCATGGAAAAGCAAATGCGATCGGTTGGATACGTTTGGCAGCCATTTTGAGAAATGTTGTAAAAATGACGGAAAAATAAACATTGTCCGATTTCAATGGAAATTGATATCTAGGGTAAATTTGGGATGGCAAACAAGATCAATCATCAAAATACAAAAATTTTCAAAATGGCCACCGTGGGCGCATTTGCAATTCTAGTTCTTCTTATTCCTCTCAGCGAAGCTTGCCCAGGCCATTACTTTTTTGTCTTTTGACCTAGGCTTATACCCTTGGGTATGTAGGTGTATTACCACGAGAGTGTGTGTCGCGTACCATTATGACCTTCATTTGACCTTGGCCTTTGACTTCAAGGTCACAAAGTTATTATTTTTATCCTGGAGGTAAAGATTAATCTAGAATAAAGTGAAGGGGAGACATGTGTTTTGGTTTAAAAAAAAAGCCCCACCTAGTTCCATTTGAAATTATACACAACTACAGTTGCAATCTTTCCAATGGTGATTTCCATCACTTTGATTTCTTCAAAATTGGTAAATGTTGAAGTATTCATTACGTACGGACAAACTGCGCATTTTCGGCCACAAGGCTCACATTGATTGGGTTTATTGAAAAAACATAGAATTATGTTTCTTATATGTCATGTATGTAATGTTTCTTATATATGATAAAAAATATTTAATTACACTTTTCAAAATAAATAGAAACCTTTCTTTAATAATTAGGTTGGGATATGTACAATATATCTTATCACCATGATACGATAACCATAGGACATGTCTTAGAATGTAAATCAAAGCCCTCTAAAGACCAATTTTCTTAGGACTGTCCTGTATAATATGCATGTATAATTATGAATATGTTATAATTTGGTTGTAATATTCAATATGGAATAAATGAAAAAAAAAAAATAAAATAACAATTAAAATAAAAACTAAGAAATATTATGAGTTGAATAAATTATTATCATAATTACAACAAACTGATATATTGACAATGAAAATTATTATTTTTACAATGATTTTATTATAAAAACAAGATTGCTGCATTGAATATGTGATGGGAAATGAACATCTCGTGGAAGCATAGATATACTTGAAAAAATGATTTTGTTAAAAATCTTGGTAATAATCATTGTATTTTTGGGTTGGGAACAATACTCTGTTTTACATTTGTGTCATTATTTTGATCTTATCTGATAATTGAGAAAATAATATTAAGAAGAGGCTCCCAAGAATCTGAATCGCTCACCTTTTATCTTTTGTGTACCAGTAGATCTTGCATCAATGATTATTTTTGCTATTTAATGTATACCGTCACAATGTTCTCCTTAATATTGACCTGTAAAGCTAAAATATAGTATCCTGAACCCAAATAGATATGGTTGCTAGGGACTTTTTCAATGGCATTGACTTTTGACCTTTCTTTTTGACTGTACAGGTAAATTATAAAGTCCTTAACCTAATATATATGGTTGCTAGGGACTTTTTCGTCGGTTGTTATGGACTTTTTCAATGACCTTGACCCTTGACCTTTCTTTTTGACTTGTACAGGTAAATTATAAGGTCCTTAATCCAAATATATATGATTGCTAAAGACTTTTTCATCGGTTTCTATGGACTTTTTCAATGGCATTGACTCTTGACCTTCAATTTTGACTTGAACATGTAAATTGTAGGATCCTGAACCGAAATATATATTATTTTCATAGGTTGTTATGGTCTTTTTCAATGACTTTGACCCTTGGCCTTTCTTTTTGACTTGTACAGGTAAATTATAAAGTCCTTAATCCAAATATATATGGTTGCTAGCAATTTTATCATCGGTTGCTATGGAATTTTTCAATGACCTTGACCCTTGACGCTCCATTTTACTTGTACTGCTACCATTTAATTTATTTCAAGTAACAACCTAAACATCTGTGACAATGTCAGACCATTATTTTCTGTTTACATGTAAATAATCTTTCAAGGGCAAAAACTCCTTTAAGGGGTCAATTGACGATTTTGGTCATGTTGACTTATTTGTAGATCTTACTTTGCTGAACATTTTTGTTGTTTACAGTTTGTCTTTATATATTATTATATTCAAGGTAACAACCTAAAACTGCAAAATTTCCTTAAAATTAACAATTCAGGGGCAATTACCCAACAAAGGGTTGACGGATTCATCTGAAAATTTCATGATTTATATCTAATTATAGCCTGAACATTTTACAATTATTCTGTCTGTTCAATTTTAATTTTGTTCCCATTGCCTTTTCCAGATAAAATATTTTTGGTAAAATCTAAATTTCGGTCTGTTGAACTGATTCTGCAGGGTTTTTGTGAGTTTTTTGTACCTTTGTTTGGTAGATACCGTTATTGAAGGATAATTTATCAAAGATTCCGATTCTTACATATTTATATCATCTATTTCCAGTAACTGTTTACAGTGCAATGCAATTTGGAGTGACATCATTCCCTGCTCTTAAGTAGATTATTGTCACTGACGTGTAATTTCTTTGCGACTCAACTTTTGAAACCGTAGAAGTTCAACTTCCTTTTAACGGTCGATTCACAGATTTTAACAGCTGTTTTCTCAGATTAGATCGTTTGGTGTGTTAAATTCTTCCTGTTTTATGCTTTACTAGCCGCTCTATCGTTTATTTCATTCGAGATTTTCATTTTACAATGTATTAGTAATTTCTTTCTCGGAAGTTATTATAGCATTAAATTGGCAGGATGAGAGAGCGAATTAATTATTGAAAACACAGATGTCAAATTTTGCAAAAAGATGTTGCAGGTACCAAGAAGGGCAACAGACATAGAAGTGCTGGGAGAGCTTGGGCGTTACACATTGTTTCTTGAAGTTCTCCTAAACATGATCAATTTTTGGATAAGTTATCAGAACAAACTGACTCACTCATTACAGAAGCATTGGAGGAATAAAAAAAAACATATCTAACAAAAGTAATGATTGTTGGTTTGAAAGCATTATTCCTTAATATTTGTTGAACCACAAAACTAGATTAAAACATATATTATGAGGAAACTTAAGGTTAAAACATGATAAAATTTGGGGGTGGGGACAATTTGAACAATGACAAACCAAATATGGTTCATTGAAATTAATTAAGAACATATAGACTTTTTAAAAATAACGTGTTTCTTGAAAAATATTTAATGTTAGAAAATTGCAACCAAATTTTATATTAACCAAGTTAACCAAATTTAGAATTAATGCACATGATCTTGAAATAGAAAAGGGCGACATCATAACATACCATCAGATAAATGATTTTGTAAATTATATAAAAACTATCTTGTTGAAGATGAAATCCACTTCCTATTTCAAAATGTCCATCCCTTAAAACTGAAAGATTTGAATTGATGATTTACTACAAATATATCCTGACGTTTATTGATACGTGTTTGAAAAATGTTATAATATAATTTTATGGCTGTCGTGTTCACTCAGTATATATTTTATGATGGTAATAAGGCTCTGTATATTTTACCTTTTCACACCTACAAATATATCTACGGAGCCCCGCAGGGGACACGACAAGAAAAAAAAATATATCGTTATCTAGATTTATGATATCGTTATCACGATTTATGATATCGTTATCTCGATTTATCATATCGTTATCACGATTTATTATATCGTTATCTCGATTTATGATATCGTTATTTCGATGCAATATTGTTAGTTAAATACGTGTCCACTACCAATCCAAACACGTACCCAATTAAGTTCACCATTAACAGATAATTTCTGAGTCAATTACCATTTGTATAATTTATGATTTATAATATCAATACATATAGTCAAGAAAATCATCTCTTAATTTTCCAGTGTTTCGGTTTAGGTTTTAAGAACCAAGGCATATCCTCACCAAGCACCCCTAGCCTTTTATTCATTAAGAAGATATGGAAATGTGTTGCGCCAATCACATATTACTATTAAATTTCAATATAAGAGGTATGGGGTACGACACCGGTCGTCTCTTTCCATGAAAGTGTCTTTCATTTATTTCGTTTAAACGAATGTTTCAATTTGATACGAAAAATAAATCCAAGATTCACATCCCACTAGTATTTACAACAAGATATAACCCGACTCTTCGGCAATTAGGAAGGGCTATTAAGTTGCATTGGTATAATATTCATAATGATGAACAGATCCCAAAATGAGCAGAGCAACCGAGTTTCTAAAATTTTCGATGAAGCTGAACTTTTCTACGCTAAAATTGAATCTGTCAAGAATTGTTTTCTATTTTTTAAGATTTTTAAAAATTTGATAGCGGCCGTTTTAAAAATGGAGGCCATCTTGGACCTTTTAGTATGACGAGGCATTACCTCAGATGGTTCCATATTTTGGTTTCAATAGATTGAGTGGTTTTCGAGAACACTCTGCAAAAAAAACCAGCTACTGAAGAAAGAAGAATAATAATAACTAGTCGTTCAAAAATTATTTCTTCGTTTTTGGTAATACTGTGCATCGACACGTCATTGAGATTCCTATGGGTACAAACTCTTATTGCCGACCCATTTTTATATTGTTATGAACAGTCTTTCATGAAAAAACTCCTTAAGTGTTAAATACAGAATCATGATAAATTAATTGACATTTATAACAATAATTGCAGGTATCTTGATGATGTACGTACTGTTGATAACCCCGAGTTTTTTTAAATATGCAAAAGACATTCATCCAAAAGAGCTACATTTGAACAAAACTAATAAGAAAAGTAAATGTTGTTCTTTTTTAGATCTTACTATAAATATCGAAAATAGAGATATACGTACTAAAATTTATGACAAAAGGGACGATTTTGATTTTCCAATTACTAGTTTCCCCTTTCTTGATGGAGACGTGCCTTTGGTACCATCGTATAGAGTGTACATATCACAGTTTGGACGTTTTGCACGAATATGCTCTCGGCTAGAAGATTAACGAACGAAACCATATGATTACTAAAAAAAATATTTGCTGCTTAATGCTTCTAAAATGTTTCATAATAGATATCAACATCTTTCATCTAAATATCCAGCTTCCAGAAAAGCACTTATTATGAACGGATTTTCCAATCCTAGTCTCTACTGCAATATCGTGAATAAATGCAGAAGTCTCGCTAGTAACCCACAGAAACTTGGGAGTTACCTAAGATTTTTTCACAGTAAGGGCTACAAATATGAAATTATGTGTAATTCTGTAAAAATTGCAATTTCTCCCAATGGCTTGAAGACTCTAAATTCATAATGGCCTCTCACGAATACTGCCGATTTCTATTGAATTCTATGACTAGATACCATTAAACCCTTGATGGAAGTGTTATTTCAGATTTGTTCGTTCAGTAGAGAGAAGTATCAGACCTGCAGCTATGAGAGCCTTAGTTAGTTGTAATGTTAAACCCTCCACTCTAATTTTCATTTCTAGCAAGCGGTCACCTTTTTGGTAATCATACTGCATTGGTTTTTATAGTGTGTTTTATACACCAGACTGTCATAATAGAAAAAGCGATAGGTTTGGGTACCCATTAAACCGGTTTAACCCCGCCACTATTCAGTGTCTGTACCAAGTTAGATTATCCTGACTCTGTTGTGTTCATGTTTGTGTTTTGTACACTTTTATTTTTTGTCCGGCGTTTTGTCAGTTGGGTTGCTTTGATTGATTGGTATATTATTGTTGACTTTTCCTGTTATCCATTTTGTTGCTTGTTTATAAAAATATAAAAGATTATCTCACAGAATACACTTAAATAAATTATCTATATAAAAGTAAAATTCTTTTAAACGAAATAATTGCAATACACTTTCATGACTTTTTTATCGAAAGAGAGCATCAGTGTCGTACCCCATTCCTCTTATATTAAAATATAATAGTTATGTTATTGGCGGAAACACATTTTCATGTCTTCTTTATAGATGAGGATATGCCTTGGTTCTTAAAACCTGAACCGAAACACTGAACACCTATGACTCGACTAGTACTATTGGAATTTTAAATTATAAATGAAACAAATGGTAATTAACTTAGAAATTATTTGCCTATCATGAACCTAATTGGGTATTTGTTTGGATTGTTAGTGGACAGGTATTTAACTAACAATAGTGCATCGAAATAACAATTTAACTAGAGGCTCCGTGGAGCCTGTATCGCTCACCTGGACTATGTCTACCTTGAATAGTCGAGTCAATGGATATAATTCTGAAAGAGAACAACCTAAGGACCATTGCTGCCCAGTTTTGTTCCAATTGGCCAAGTGGTTTCGGACAAGCAGATCTTTAAGTAAATTTCCTATAGGATCCTATGTAAAACTATGTTCGGCTCTGGTGGTCATCTTGGATAATGGAAGGAGTCATCGAATATACGTCTGAAAGAGGACCACCTTGCTGCCTATTTTTGTTTCATTGGCGAAGTGCTTGCAGACAAAAATATCTTTATGTAAATTTCCCATAGGGTCCTATGTTAAACTAAGTTCGGCTCTGGCGGCCATCTTAAATGACGGGCTCATTAATCGGATACAGATCTAAAGGAGGACTACCTATGGACCATTGCTGCCAACTTTAGTTCTAATTGGCCACGTTGTTTTTGTTTCAGACAAGACGATCTTTAAGTAAATTTCACATAGGGTCCTACGTTAAAGTATGTTCGGCTTTGGTGGCCATCTTGCATGATAGGCGCGGTCATCTGAAAGAGGACCGCCTAAGGACCATTGCAGCCAACTTTTGTTCCAATTTTCCCCTTGGTTTCAGAGGAGAAGATCTTTAAAGGGACGTTTACGACGACCGGCCAGGTGAGCTTATAAACCGAGATAACGATATAATAAATCGAGATAACGATATAATTAATTTAGATAACGATATAATAAATCGAGATAACGATATAATTAATTTAGATAACGATATAATAAATCGAGATAACGATATAATTAATTGATATAACGATATAATAAATCGATATAACGATATCATAATCGAGATAACGATATCATAAATCGTAATAACGATATCATAAATCGTGATAACGATATCATAAATCTAGATAACGGTATAATTTTTTTCTTGTCGTGTCCCCTGCGGGGCTCCGTATATATCAATTCAATATATTTCTGCAATAAATATCAATACAACACAATCATTTGTAAACTTTAATTATAATTGTAATTGGTCTGTTCCGTAGCGGCGTTATAATTGCAAATAAATATGTGTTGTTGTTGTTGTTGTTGTTGTAGAGCCATTGACAGATAGATTTGACCACAATTTCAATTTTAAAAATATCGCAAACTGAATTGGTCAACACCTTAACTCAAACAAATAATTTTTACCAAATCATGTGGGCAGTTTATATGGAAGTTGGAAAAAACGGAAAAACAGTCTTTATTTAAAAATCATCAAGAAATAAAAGAGTTATCCCCTTCTGTCAGTTATGACGAGCAAAGTGAAGCATTCTTTGAAAAGTGGTCTGAACGAAAGAAGCGTTGATAACCTAGTCACTAAAAATACATGGGTGTGTTAGATGCAACTATGATAACGCCAGAATGAACGGACTGCATTGAATCTTCACAGAATGAAAGCTTTATTAATTTTATGTCGGTATTTAACAGTTAATATCAGTTCAATTTTTGAAAGTATTTTGCCTTCTAAATTATATCAGGATTGATAACAATTTGTATTAGTGCAACAAAATTAATGGCGGAAATGATATCTAATTGATATCTATGAATTGATTTAGCATCATTTCTATCACAATTTGGTATAATAAAACTTCAACAAGTTTGATTGTAAAAATGCATATGCCTATGTATGTACATAGCATTGCGAATACAGGAAATTCAACTTTGTCAAAAATGGTCATAGAAATACATCAATCTAAACTCACATGGGAAAATACATATATCACACTTTGTACACTGAAAACTTTACAATATTATCACGATTATATCTTAAATGAGATTAGTGTAGTTTCTTAAACCTAATGTATTTTTTTCTTCATATGTTAGTAGGATGTCTAATCGAAGAAAATTAAGACCGATGACCTAGTTAAAGGTATGCCTTTTGATAATTATTTAGTTTTAATTTTCCCATATAACAACAGTTTTTAATACGTTTATGTAATACTATAAGAGAAATCTGTAAAGATGTGGCACAGAATTTTTAATATTATACTTTTTAGAATTTTACTCTCTATTTGGTATCATAATGAAACCGGTCCATAAAATACTATACGGACCGGCTGGAAATTTTATTGACATCCTTGTTCCGGATTCCTTTTTATCATGTCAATTGGAAAAGTATAATATAGCGAAAAGTTGAATGCTCTGAGGGTCATTTGGCAGTACATGGACCAGTAGGGCGTCCTTAAAAATTATATGTATTTTTTTCGGGACGACCTACCGGTCCATATATATATATATATATATCACTTCAATTTTTGAAAGTATTTTGCCTTCTAAATTATATCAGGATTGATAACAATTTGTATTAGTGAAACAAAATTAATGGCGGAAATCTTTGTAAATATGATTACAAAGAAATTTCTACATAGTTACTCCCGGTACAAAAAAGTGCAACTAAATTAATGGCGGAAATCTTTGTAAATATGATTACAAAGAAATTGCTACATAGTTACTTCCGGTACATAGCTGCGCCTAGCGAATTTTCGCACATAACTTAAATGTAAACCAAGACAGCTAAAGAGAACGAAATTCGTGTCTAAAATTATTATAAAACAGTCTCCAGAATGGATGAAAACACAGAAAATAAACTTACAATATTTGTAGACGGTGCGTGTCGTAACAATGGTAGTCCCAATGCACTTGGAGGTTGCGGTGTCTTGTGGGGACTTTTACTTCCAAATAACGTTTCAGAGACCCTTTTTGGCTTAAAACAAACTAGCAACAGAGCTGAAATTTCTTCTGCTATAATTGCCCTATTACAAATAAGACATTTTAAGCTTGAAAAATGCATCATTAAAACAGATAGTAAATATGTAAAAGATGGGATCACAAAATGGATAACCACGTGGAAATGTAATGACAGGAAAACCCTGATGTACAAAACTAAGACCTGTGGCTTATCTTTGATTCAATGAATAGCAATGACATAGAATGGGAATGGGTTGAAGATCACAAAGATCCTGGTAATATAGAGGAAGATAAGCTTGCTAAAACAGGAATCGATAGCAACAAAATTGAGTGGCAGCTATATAATTTCCCAAATCCTGCTGTTATCCTGAAGTTATCTAGAAACGACCGAAGTAAGGGTATCATATCTCAATAAGAAATAAGCCAAGAGATCGATGAAACATTCCTTACAGAGATACATCCTGTATGTCCCCTGTGCATGGCCACTGAAGGGGGTTTAGTTATGCAGTGTGTTTTATGTAAAGGCTGGTGTCACAATTCTTGTACAAAGCTTCCACCATACCAACTTTTTATAGTTACAAATACTTCAAGGAAATTTACATGTGAGAAATGCACATCTCTACCAGACTCTTTAAGTAATAATTTAATAGAAACTGGAAGCATAGCAGAATGTCATCTTTTATCAGAAATGACAGATGATAAGGAGGCTGAAACTCAGACTGAAAGTAAAGTGGATGAGGATCCAATTAAAATCAAAGAACAGATAGCCAATAACAACCATTCAGACAGTATTCAGGAATTTAATAAAAGTACCCTCCTAGAATTTCAAAATATCACCTTTAAGAACATAGAAAAACTGGTTGTAAACTCACTAGATAGATTGACATTAGGAATATATTCAAATAAGGAGAAAGACACTAAAAGCACAATTGAGTCTCTACAGAAAGAAAAACTACAAAATGACAATATATATTTATCTAGTTGTAAAGAAAATCTGAAGATGAAATTAGAGAACTATAACAAGAGAACTGAATCGTGTAAGAAATGTAACGATAAAGAAAAGATAATTAGTTCTCTGGAGATACAAATAGATGAAATCAAACAAAAGCAGCATGGAACTGTTCTGGATCATGAAATAAAGTAATGTGAAATTGAAAACTCCAACAAAGTACTTAAAACTGAGATGCCGTCTTGCATGTCCAGAATTAAACTACTGGAAAGGGAAAATTCTAGTCTTAAAGAAAACTTCCAGAAAAAGATGTAGTGTTTAATCTAGATGAACAACTACATAAATTACGAAAACAAAAGTCTGAGATGGAAGATGATTTACTCTTATGGAAACTACACTCAAGCCGAAAAGATGACGATTTACTAAAAACTCCAGAGATTACAAGATCCAAGGAGCAAGATACAACGAATCCGATACAATCGAGTCAAAATAGTGAATCAGAAAAGAAGAACCTTAGTTGTAAACTTTATCAGAAGAAAACTGTTCACCTCATTGGAACTTCAAATACAAGACACATTGATCCGAAATCTCTATCAACTCCTAAGACCTATGTTAAAAATCCGAACAAATGTACATTGAAAAAGCGGAACAGTACATCTGATCACTGAATACAGACACAGGCGCTTGTCTCAGAAAAAAAATTACTATACATGCCAAGAGAAAAGAAAAGGTCCCCAACTCGGGCAACACAATTTTACGCGCCTGCTTCGATTTCCAAAGAATTATCGCTTTCACCTTCCGGTCTGTCTCAAAACGTTTGGATCAATAAAAAAATATTAATTTATCAACACAATGATGTATCACACGCCTACATTACTTGCCAATCAACAGCGCTTTAGGCATATGAAATCGTCCAAAAGTGAATTATTTATCAATACTACAATGAACTGCAAATTTGGGTCCCTGAGTTGGGGACCTGTTTCTTTTCTCTTGGCATATATAGTAAAAAAAAATTCTGAGACAAGTGCCTGTGAATACAGATGAGGAAGTTGACTCCTTTATCATGTTTATATTTCATTTAGGGGGAAATGACATTAAGTCCCTTGAAGTTGATGAATGTATTCACGGGTTAGAGAAAATGTTGAAAATTACAAGTCAAAAATTTAAAAACACAAATATAATTATGCCTCCCTCGATGAGTGAGAACCTTCCAGGTAGGGGTTTATACTCCCGTTGGTTTGCCGACTGCTCTCCATGGAATAAATTTCATAAAAGACCTTTTTGTAAAATTCTAATTTTGCGTTAAATACGGTGGTATATATGATATGATATTTGTCAGCACAATGGAAAGCCAATACAATTGAATTGGAGTTAGCTGTCTTTGGGTGGTGTTGGATTTTATCTGTGCCCCGTGAATGGTATTATAATCAAAATCCTTTTACCATGCCATTTGTGTGATTACTATGCTACAATTGTGTTTATCTTTATGTTGAAATGTAATTGTTATGCTCGTGTGGGCAAATTAATTGGAAATAAACATATCTTACCTTATCTTATCTTATCTTATCTTATATACTGCCGTATGTCTCTCAGTGCAAATAACTATTTGCTAAGTATATTTTTGGCGCATGTGCTGTGCTTGTTAATATAATTATAGTATGTGTCTAATTACAATTATCATTAAATGAATACTTTAACTTTATTGGAATGTTTTAATAAGAATTAAAATTTCAGATGCAAATACATTACTCTACGGTTGTTGGAAAATTAGGACTGTCTATTAGAAAGAGTAAGTTTTTAAACTACAGTTGATCAGGTCTAAAATATCAAACGTGCCGTCAAATTCAGAATCAGATATTTCTAATCATTAATTTGAACATCATATTAAGACTCTATGGTGCAACTAAACGCTTTCTCGCATGGAGCTATATTTATTAAAAGCATTAATACTCTGCAAGAAAACCTACATTAAGGTCAAGATTCAGTAAATAAAAAATCAACAGAATTTTTTTTAAATTTTCATAGTGAAAATAAATGACATTTTTGAAGCCACCTATGTAAAAACATATATAGGGCACCGAGTTCGTTTCATGGAAATACAACTTTGAAATGAGGAGGTTGAACTGTGCTTTGTACATAGAATTAATAGGGAAAGTCAATAAAAAATCGGTATGTTATGTATATAAATAGTTGTATAACATTCTACAGTCCATAGATTTTTTTTCAAAAAATTCAATGGTGTAAAGAAATCATGTGGTCACCGACTTCGTTTTCACTGCAGATGCGTTTGAAGCTTAAAACATTCGCAAACATATGACAAAAATCGCGACGTTGCGATAACATTATCTGGTAGATCTGGATATATGTCAGGAAATCGTCTCTATTTTGAGTATTTTTATGCAAAGTAACCGGGCACAAGTAACTTAACAATATTTGTACGAAACTTCATTTTATAGTTCGTTAAATGGAATATGTTTGAATCATAAACTTTATATACTTTGATGGTAATGTTCATATTATTCCCTTATTACATCAGGCAGACCTTATGACAGAAAAAGTATATATAAAAAGGACAAATATACCTAAGAAGCAATCAAAACAAACGTAATCCATTGGATAGACAAACCCGAAAAGACAAATGAAAAACCACAAGCACAACAAATAAACACAGAAAACTAAAAAACACTGAACAACACGAAAACTCCTATAAAAACCAGGAGTGAACCCAGGTGCTCCGTAAGGGTAAGCAGTTCCTGCTCCGTATACCGCACCCGTCGTGAAGTTCAACAAAGTCAATCCGGTGGAAGTCACAAATCGGTGGAGGCACATGAAAGGCTACGACAGCGGGAACAGGTCCAACATCTTAGCTATCAAAATGGAATCATCGCTTTATTAATTTTACGGCCTTCGGCATCACTGACCTAGATATTCGCTATACCCTGTCTTTCTGAACCATGCAGACATTCCAGATAATCATGATAATTGTCTCTTGTTTTACTGTCAGCTTTTTGTTTATTTTATAATTGAAATTTACATGTGTAACTCGTTAGTTGTTCAATGAGCTTGCTTCTGGCATACGTTCAAACTATTTGATCATTTGGTGTTGTCAGTCTTTTCCGTTTTTCTCAAAAGTACAAAAAATGACTCGGGTTTTTCAGAAGCAGTGTAAAAATCTGGAACTACGATGCCTACATCTAATTTTTGAACTCCTTATCCTCATGAAAACGTATTTATCAGATACAGATCGCTTCCCTCCCGTAAAGACTAAATTTAAGAAATCTGTTTAAATCTATTTTGGTCCCAATGCAATATTTAACCGAGTTCACTCGGCCATTCAATGTTTGCGCCAATTTATCGTTCATTTGTGTCAATTCTTGATACGTTTGCAATAAATTTTCTGAAATACATACATTAATAGCGACAAGAAGAAACAATGCAATTTTGTACATATCTTGGTTCTTTATAAATTATTCTGGCCCTTCCTATTTTAGTTGGGCTTGGATCCAGCTTATAAATGTGTTCCAAAATAGCATTTAATATATGAACACATGAACTGACTGTTGTGAGTTTAGCGGAACGTACCTTTACTGTACATGCATCGCCAATATTTCCCCATTTTCCTTATGAACGACTACATAATTCGACCATGTAGTTGGTTTCTCTTAATCCATCTTATCCACTTACACGTGAGTTCTTATTTATGATTTGAAAATCTAAATATAGTGAATATTACGGCAATAAGCGCCGGCCTATGGAGTATAAATTTAACAACTCGTACGTTATTCCAGAGCTTGTGACATATACATTGACTTTCTGAACAGAGCCCGGCTCACACATGGGTGCGTTGCTCCTAAGTTGAAGTCATCCTTATTAAAGTTTTATGGGCGTCATTATGACTTTGTAGACAGGTACGAAAAAACCGTTTTCCAAATGAAAGTGGACCTGTTCCATTGATATTATCCCTTCCCCATACCAGATTTGACATTGGCAACATGGCGGGTGTCCTGCAGGAAGCAGAGACTGCTAACTCTTCCGGAGCACCTGAGTCTACCCCGGTTTTTTGGTGGGGTCCATGGTGTTCATATGTTTTTAATTGTAGTGCATGTATTGTTTTGATCTTGTCCTCGTTGTTCTCCGGAGTTTGTCAGTTATTACGTTTTTGCCCTCCTTAGAATATCCCTTTGGTATTTTTTGACTTCACTTACTTACCCGTTATATATTTTAATAGTTCCTACAGGTATAACAGTACAGGTTAACTGTGTATGTAAATTTGAGCTCTTTACAGTTATTGTTTTTAATTGCGCTTTTGATACATTTCGGAAACATGTAATTTTTTCCAGAGTCCGCTTCATGTTTGGATTTATTTCTTTAAATAGACTATGAGGGACATTTGAAGACAAAACTTTATGACAAACGTGATGACTTCAACTTTCCTATTGGTAATTTTCCCTTCTTGAGTAGCAATATACCATCATCGCCTGCATATGGCGTCTACCTTTCTCAGCTTATCCGATTTTCAAGGGCATGCGTGAGTTACCCTGACTTTCAACAAAGAGCATATCTCTGTCACAAAAGCAAATTAACCAGACTGAGTGTTTTATCAGGGATAAGCTGACGTCATCATTTAGGAAATTTTACGGTCGTCATCACGAATTGATTGACCATTACAGTGTTCCAATATCTAAGATGATGTTGGACCTGTTCCCACTTTCGCAACCTTTCATGAGCCTCCATTGATTTGTGACTTCCCCAGGATTGACTTTGTTGAACTTCACGATGGGTGCCGTATACGGAGCAGGAACTGCTTACCCTTCCGGAGCACCTGGGTTCACTCCTGGTTTTTATAGGAGTTTTCGTGTTGTTCAATGTTTTTTAGTTTTATGTGTTTATTTGTTGTGCTTGTGGTTTTTCATTTGTCTTTCCGGGTTTGTCTGTCCAATGGATTACGTTTTTTTTATTGCTCCTTAGGTATATTTGTCCTTTTTTTCATAGTTTTTCATTTAACATCAACAAAAATATTACTTTACGGATTTTGTAAAATTGTTAAACTGGCGAATGAAATATTATCAAAAAGAAAAAATGATGCTCATAGTTTTCAACACTAATGTTTTAATTTTCCTACAGTTGGCCGATATAAAAATATTTCTCTGTATAAATATATTGCATCACAGTAGAGAAAGTACAAAGTCATAAAAAATACACGTCACTAGTTACTTTACAACTACATACACCTTACCCGGATACGAAGTTTGAAATGAGGGATTTTCTGACAAAGAGACAAGGAACATTTGAAATAATTACACATACCAAAACAAGATTCCAAACATGTTTATCATGATATGTGAGAGCCTGCATTTTAACAAGACCTACGTAACATTACTATATCGTAATGTGTTTTAGAGGAAGACGCAATGGCATATGGGGGACATATTGGTAAGTAATGACACGTGAAAGTCTTGAAATATTACACCATAATGATTTCTAAACACTTAAACCATTGCTGTGACGTCAGCCTATTCATTTACCGTGGTTTCTTTTTCTCAGATATCAACGCTTCTTTAATCCGTCACTGAAATGAAGTCATCAAATTATATTCAATTGTTCCCTTTGTGTACTTAATTTCATTAAGTCTGAAATGGCTAATTTACTGATTTCTGTTCACGGTTGGTATTAGTTTAAAAACTTACCTTGGACTTTTGCTAATTTTTATTTGCAGTGACTGGGGTTCGAACTCCCTCCTTGTAGTAAATTATGTGTGATAGTTCAAGAACACATCGACGAAACCTCTCGGCTACTAATCGGATGGTTTCTAAATGTCGTTTTTACATATATAAATATGATACGGTACAATATATACATAGGGCTTTCACCTTTATATATTTATAAACGACGTTTGTATAGTGTAAGACTGTAGCCGTAAGGTTAGGATGAGTTGAAAGTAACACTTGTAGACATATTTTGAATCTTTGTTATCTCTGTTTCGGCGTTCCTTTTTTTTCTTCTTTGTGTTATCATTGATATAATTTAGTAATAAGATAATATCATTATTTTTTTATTTGATTATTATCGACAATTTCATATAATTCAATAAAAAAATAGAACATTGTTATTTTGATGTTTATGGCAATTTCATCTGTTTCATTGCATATTTTGACATTTTTTTAAAATATAAAAAGTGTAAATCGAATGGATTTAAACTATTTTTTCTTTCAGTAACATTATGTTTTACTGGAAAATTATTTCGACTATGCTTTATTTTGTCAATAATGGACAAATTTCTGAATCATATGCCTTATATTGTAAGTTCATACGGTTTTGTATTAATTTTCATTTACCATTAAAATCATCAAAGTGACTATATATATATCTAATGAGAAACAAGAGTGAGTTATCTTTTCCTAACCAATGTAGGTAAGGGAGATCATAAATTTGTCTCCCTTTTAGCCTCAGGACAAAAGGGAGAGAATTTAATTATCTCCCTTTCCTACATTGGTTAGGAAAAGATAACTCACTCTGGTTCCTCATTGAATAGTAGTATAGAGAATTAAGTTAATTTAAGCTCACACATGATAGGGTCTAATTAAGAAAGGAAAGGTAATTGGGAAAAGTCGTCACAACAATAGTTTAAGTAAGAGATACAATGGATAAGCGTTGGTTCATGAAAAACAAACCATTCGCCCTCCTCAAGAACCAACGCTTATCCATTGTATCTATAATACATAAGCACAGATATACAAGGAAAGAAAGAAAAGAATTAAAAGGCTGTTAAAAATAATAATGCTATTTTTTCTGACCTGATCCAAGGAGTCTTTCTGGAAATCTATTATTAGGAGTAACCAGAAACTATAAAACATTTCGAACTGACCTAACTCCTTCTTACCACCACCACCCCCTGAAAAAAAGATTTAGATATGTCGGATTCTAAAAATATACATGTAACTTATGAGCTTGGGATAGGAAGCAAATTTATTGTAGAGTAAACACCTTAATTTTAACAGGATTTCAAAATTAATCAATTGAAAAGTTCTTTCCACTAATCCAAGAATACCGTACATTTACCAATGTAGCGTGTATATAAACATTGTTTATGCAACTGTATATATTGAATACAATCATCCAAAATGAGACAGACAATTTTCCTAAGCGTACCCTTTCGTCGGTTTTAATAATCTGACCTTCAGACTTTAATTAGATGTAATTTTTTCAAATTATGCAGATGTATCACAAAATACCAAACAAATTTGATGCACTGTATGACAATTTCGTTGACTGACAACACATCAGCAGTGCTCGAAATCAACATGCTGGAAATCCAGTTAAAGATATAACGATGAATTGATAAGCACATCCAAGAAATTAATACGTATGTTTTGTCAAGTATAGGCATCTCATTTACCGGTACATATTCATGAATTTTTATCGTTGAAGATAAAACAAGAATTTGTTATTATTGTGCTGATTTTCCAGAGAAATTAGAATATATTACTCTTCACGTGTTACAAGAAAATCGTGATTATCTGATAGAAAATCTTGAAGTTTCCGAACTTTTACCACTGCTTCTTCAAGATAATGTAATAGATGCGAATGAGTATCAAAGAATTCGGCAAAGGCAAAGCAGAAAGGAAAAAAGAGAACAACTGGTTGAGATCCTTTTCTCAAAGGAAAATGATCATTGGGTTTCAACTTTTCGTCAACGTTTAGAATGTACGGGTCAAGGAGACATTCTACACCAGTTGCAACGATCAATTGTAGTAGAAGAGCAAGGTATGTGTAAACTTGTATGCATATCTAATTATTTGCTGCAAAAATTAGGGTATTCGATCGGTTGGAGAACAAATTGAAAACCCTAGTGGCATGGTCTCGATCTCTGATTTGTGGACCCGTTTTGCATTATTGTATAAAAGTACGGCTGAAAGAATTAGTGAAACAGAATCCTACTTGATCATTTTATTCTACCACTACTTCTTTAGGTGACCAGTATGGTTTTCGATATTGTTCAGTAGCCTAGTACATGTATTTGTAGCCTTGTCCTCACGTCCAATTATAGTTTGCATTGTGTTCCTGTTCACAGTGTTTATGATATCATGTTTCCATAGATTACGCACCAAAAACGCCCACACTTCAAATCATCTGTACATGTTCCATTTCCATGACTTTTCGCTGAGACAGATAACAATTTAGTACTCCAGGATAAGAAAAATAAATGTACATTTTCTGAAAACAGAAAGTGTATTTGTACTCGCTGCGAAACGGACGAGAAACGTTCTTAAACCTTGCATTTCTACATTTTCTAAGGCTAAGTTTATTTCGGACAGTGTACACATATTGTATATTGTTAAACGTAGGCCCGCAATTCGAAGATTTAAAATCTTGACTGTTGACAGTAACATTTAAACACTAATATGGGAATTTTCATAATAGAATTCAGATAAATACCACAATGAACTAATATTTTACATTTTTCTTCTTCTATTTGATGCACTATTGGACATATAATATCATATTTGCTATTATGTTTTTGTTTTATTGATTTTCAAGCTTTTCTACCAGCAAAACATACTCTACTTCAGTATATTTTTTTATTACATGTATCGGTCCTTCTTCTTAAACCTCAGGAAAGTGACATTAAGTCATAAAAATAAAAACACAAACATAACAGATTCAGGAGAGTAACCTGGTATAGAAACTGAAACTTGGTAGAATTTTTATGGGTACATAAATTCTCCCCTCTCCTGCTAGTTGGATATCGCTCCATTAAACATAATTATCAAAAATTCCAATCTCTCACGGGGTTTTATGGTACATATATATTGTCACTGTATTCACTTCATTTATCGTATGAAGTAGTATATATCAATTAATCATAAAACGTAATTGTTGATTATACATGTTCCTGTGCCTAAATGTATTTTTTGCAAACCATAGAATATTTTATTAGAAAGATGAAAGCAATTAAGTTACTATCACATTTTAAATATATTTCTTCAACATTGCAGAAAACCTTTTGTTAATTCGTGCTTCTGGGCCTCGAGTTAATGTCGACGATACAGATGACGATGCCATTTTGGAAAATCTGGGTCGTCAGTTTAAACTAATTGACAAATATCCTGGCTCGGTATATTTACTGCTGGAGATGAAATCAAAGAAAGAACTTCAGTTATTTTTGAGCGATAGAGACAGAATACATGGATTTCTTCGTAGCATTCTTCCCCGGCAAATACATGAACCAATTGGAGGTGAAAAGGAAACAATTAAACTTGAAATTGCCGAGATAGATTCTAAGACCCTACTAGGACTAAAATATGGTAACAATACAGCTAACACAACTAAATTATAACACACTAATAAATTGGTCCCTGTATTATATCTTTTCAAAACGCATTTTTTCCCTCGGTCGAAATTCTACAAAAATGTACTAATTTTCTATCACCAACGATGAGGAAAAGTTTCTATTTTCGAACTTCTTTTTTTTTAAATCAATTAATCAGTTTCGTATTTTATTTTATTTATATGTTTATTAATTTTTTGTTTGCAAAGTTCCTGCATGCAAGCAAAAAATGTGAAAGAAATATACATAATTTTTGTTGTTCTTCGTCATGTTAAATTCTTCGATGGTTTTTGACGAGGGGAAAAATGTCACACTTCGATAAAAGGGTATCTTATTCCAGAAAACGAAATGACTCGTTGGTCTCGTATTACACATATAGAGGACTCGTCTTGAGTTGGTGAGCTCAAATACCGAAATATTTCTAAACATCGACAGAGCATCGGTTGAGACAAAATTATTTCAGCCATCTGGTGTGTGATAAGTTCGTCACACCCCTAGCGGGATACAAAATATAATATATGTCTCAGCCATCCCCAGAGCAACGGTAGAAAAGTAATTCAAATTTACGAAAAGTGCCAATAACTACTATATTGGCAGATCGGGCAATTTCACGAAATTGGAGCCACATTTGAGACTAGACTTATTAGAGATCACGGTATAAGGCCTTTATAGTGATGAAAGATACTTTTGTATTTCGACCGATTCATAGTTACTGGCGATTATAACATTATAAAGTTCTGTACTCTCAATTAATATTTTAGCTCAATTTCGGTTAGAACACCAGCAATGCAATGCCTCCGGAATTTGTCTGAAAATTTTATCACTTTCCAATTTAGACAGAAAAAGTGAAATAAGACAAAATTCAACGTTAATAGTGGTAACTTGCCATAAGTATTTGTGAAAAAAAAGAATTACTCATAAAAAAGTCTAATTACTATAGAATATTACGTAATTGGTTTTAAATGAATAATGGTACCTTGAAATCAGTCAAGCAGAGATAAATGGAAGTACAATTAAATAACTACAAACAACAAAGAAACCCAAAACTTTACGATGTATGAACGGCAGATATTCCCTCAAACAACTCCGAGTAAACCATGGGAAAACAGTTTTTGCGCCGAACCAATCGTATAGACTACCATTTAAAGACGTGTCTATCATCTTGACCTTACACACTATAAAGAATTAAAAACATTATTTATCATAAATGTACATACAGTTTCTTATTAATAGGAAGGCGAACACGAATCAGCGAAAGGAATGGCGAAGCGTGTTCAGAGTATGTAGAGAATTATATTTTAAGAAACAATTATAGTTAAATGAATGGAAAAATAGAATATTAATTACTGAAATCGAAATAATTATTGTCTCAAATATAACTGTAAGAATATTTTATGATTAGCTATAAATCAATATTTTATGACAGTGATGAGTCTTTGCGATTGCCATTTTCATTATAAATTACTTTATATCACTTTCATTTTATTGGTTCATTTCCTATTAATTGGTTTATGAAATGCGGCTAAATCACTTTTTGTGAATTCACCTATAAAGAATGGCAAAGTTTCCAATGAATGGAAATGAGCACGAGTTTAAGCAATATTCAAAACTTTAGGGAAAACATCCATCAGTATAACCTCAGACTTTAATCGTACACGACATGTTTTTAAGATGACGGCTTTTATGTTTGCATATGAAAATCGTGAATAACATGGATGTAGTGACTAGCATGTTAATAAACTTTTTCTACATCTTGATCAAGTGTTGAAGAAACGGAATGCATCTTGTTAGACCAATAAATTCTCAATGGTGTTTTAAATTGTCCTCGCCTTGTCTCCTAAGGGTAGTTTTATAAAATTCCGATCGGCACGAATTGTGCATCCTGCTTGCTGATTTTTTCTCCATTTATATGAGGCAGACTTCATCCAAGGTTACTAAAGAAAAAAAGAACGTACGTTAGGCCAGTCTTTAATTTCAGCTTCCCCGCTATATAGATGATATTTTATCACTAAATAACCCTCGATTTGGTGACAATCTTCACCTCAGCTATCCCAAAGAGCGTGAGATTAAATACACTACAGACACGCAGAAATCTGCCTCTCATCTTGACCTTTATCTCGAAATAGACAATGGGAGGAAGTTAACAACTTAATTCTATGACAAACGCGACGACTTTGATTTTCCCATTGTCAACTTCTCATTCCTGTGTAGTAACATTCCAGTTGCTCCAGCGTATGGAGTATTTATCTCCAAACTCATACGTTATGCTATATATTGCAGCCATTATGCCGATGTTCTAGATAGGGCTCAGCGGCTTACGCAACAGCTAATAAAATAGGGTTATGTTGCTCATATATTGAAGTCGTCGCTTCGAAAATTCTACGGTTTTCACCACGATCTGATTGACCGCTATAGAGTGTCAGTTTCCAACATGACAAAAGACCTCCATCTGTAATAGAAGTTCTTCCTCCTTCACCGGAAACGACTTTCAACCACTAAGGGTGTCTTACAAGAAACAGCAACTGCTCACCCTTTCGGAACAACTGAGTTCACCCCGGATTTTGGTGGGGTTCGTGGTGCTAGTTTTTCCGTGTACTTTTCGGTATTTTTGTTGTTTGTTACTTGTCCTTGGTAGTTTTTTTGGTGTTCCCTGTTGTCCTTTTTGTCCACGGACTTTTCCTGTTTTGACACTTTTCTTTTCATACTTGTTCTTGTGGAGTATAGTATTAAATAATTAGATAATATTTTGAACAAGTATTTTTATCTGCTATTTATATAAAAACAACCGTCTGCACAATATTTTTACATGGTAAATTCAGGTTTTATGTGAAGGCAGTCTACAAAGAATTAAGATTGAAGAAACTTTAATATGAAAGTGATGAACGAGAAAAGTTGCATTTTGTAGTGATAATTTAATTTAAGTTTACTCGCCATTCCAGTCAAATAAATAAATTTTGGGAATAGAATACAAATCATAACAATATACGCTTTTTAGAGGTATTTGGGCCATTGGTATATAACATGAAATAAAGTATTGTTTGTTTTGATGTTTTTATCTTGTCTTTGTGTTTGCTTACGATGAAGTGTCTGTCTGCTACTGTGGTACTTCAGACAGTTAGTAAACAGTCTAAACGTTTCACAATAAACTCGGTTTATAAAAATACCCCGGTATTAAAGACACTCTCAAACCGCCTTAGGATCGGTAACTTTATGTACGAATGTAAAATGGGTGTGAATCCAGGATTATAGATTCGTATGTTACAGGTGCGTAGTATTCATGGTATCAGATGCTCCGAAGATTGGAGCAAATACATGCCAATTTTCCAACATAAAAATATGCCTATGAAAAGGTTATCATATTTTTTCATTATTATCTTGAACGCAGAATAGTCGTCAACCATGTGTATTAATTCGTCTTCCCTCGGAGGCAACCTCATTATTGGCTTCCAGGTTAATCTGGTTTTTTGGTTACATAAACAACTATTTGCATATATGACTAAGAAAAAATTATGTTCCAGAGGCAAAAAACATGAGAATTAAATATACAAAAAAATTCATAATTCAAATGTTGTTTTCCAAAAATCAAATGCAGTAATTTCATTGGCTAAAAGCAACTTCCGGTAAAAAGTTTATAACTTGATAAATTCCTTTCATGACGTCGTGCGTATGAATACGTACAAATGTTAATTTCAAATGGAAAACGTCATATTCTAGCATTACTTTGGAATTATAAGTAATAAAGGTTATTTTTATGGAATTTATCAATGTGTAAACTCGGGGTTATCAATCACAAACTTTGCATGGTGTCCTTTGGATCGCCCGAGTTTTCAAATTGATAAATTCCTTCAAAATAACCTTTATTACTAAACTAGTGGAAAAATGAAGATTCGGAACATACTCTTCAGAGACAGCTAATCATGGAAAACCGCGATTCAAATTAAACAATCGTATCAAACTCAGGAGACCAAGATTATACCAGTAAAACTATGAAAAACACGACACGAAAGACTAAAAAACCACAATATAAACAACAAATAAAATATAATAATCAACTCGGACTCAACCAAAAACGTTAAGGAACAATGCTGAACCTTCACGGTTCGGTAATCGGAGAACTGAATCATACAAAAGAGAACGTCGAGTGAAGCGAGACGAACAAAAGAATAGAATACGTCCCAACTTTCTGATTTCCTGTCATAAATAAAATTCTGTTCGAAGTTTAAAGAGCGCTGAATGCACCCTCAACATGGATCAGCCCATGTAAAATGACAAATTGTGTGATTTTTAAACTCTATTTTAGATGCACTTTGGACACCATCCGTTCTAACTATGTTGATATCTTAAATGAGATAGAAACAGATATAATGAACAAAGTCTTGAAGGAAGGAACACCAATTCACGACGTCTGTATCAAAAGAAAAGGAAATAAATCCAGAAAAGAGAGAGCAGACATATTCCTGAATCATGTTATGTCGAATGAAAATGATCTTAAATCATTTATGAATGAGTTTTATGCAGTTTCTGAAATTAAATTGGACACAAAGAAATGTGAACAATGTTCAAAACGTTTTAATGGAGGTAAGCACTATCAACAAAGAATACCGAAGCAATAAAACAACGGTAAACAGTCGCTAAGGTCAAATCCAGAGGCAAGACAAAAACATGAGAATTAAATATACAAAACAAATGCTTTAAGGATTCATGTACGTACAACTTTAGTAATAGAAAAAATAGGATTATTGCTGTCAAAAAAGCTTCTTAACCAGGGTTTTATCAATGATAAGTTGATTTCATCACTTAGGAAATTTTACGGTCGTCATCACGAATTTATTGAAGTTTAAAGTGTTCCAATATCTAAGATGATGTTGGACCTGTTCCCACTGCCGTAATATTTCATGTACCTCCACCGATTATTGACTACCACCGGATTGACTTGATTGAATTTCATTACGGGTGCCGTATACGGGGCAGGAACTGCTTACCCTTTCGGGCACCTGAGTTCACTCCTGGATTTTGTAGGAGTTCGTGTTGTTCATTGTTTTTTGTTTTCATTGTTTATTTGTTGTGCTCCTGGTTGTTCATTTGTCTTCCCGGGTTTGTCTGTCTGATGGATTGCGTTTTTTTATTTGCTCCTCTGACATTTAATAAATACGAACCATACACACAAAAAAATATGTCTTATGTTCGGAATATAACATTGTGTATATAATATATTTGACACATTTACATGACATTTCCTTTAAATAGACTGTTACTCAATCATCATATATACCATGAGATATCTTGACAGTATGTTTGTATCGGTATTATACAGCTAATTGTTCGGATTGTTTTCCATTACTTTATCATGATATGTGCAAATATAATATATCAACAAGACAGTCAATATTTCAACAAATATTTTATTGGTCTTTCCATCGTAAAATAAACAACTCTTCAAAAGAAATAACAAATACAGGTTTTCATAATATTTTATTATGTGACGTTTCATACACTTTTAATAAACACGATAAAGGCGTTTTATGTTCGATAATTCCTATATGGGATACGAAATTTTGTTGTAACGGGTGTGTCTCATAATAATTAAGTCATCAGAAGATTTCATGTTTACATGTAGAAGTGATAGAATATTTGATTATTTTCATTTGAAGATGGTTCTCTGAAACAGAGGAAAGATGAAACTAAATGGGATTATACATTTAGAGTTACAAGAAATACAGAAGGTAATTCCTTTCATAAATATAGTAGAATTTTCTGACCAACAAAATAAAAAACTACGAAGGACAGGGTCACACTGAGACTTGAACAAGTTAGAACTGATTTCTGATTTTTGATAGCAGTCACACATGACACAGTATATTTGAATTAGTAACGAAGGTCATTAGTATATATCACGTACATGACGTAGAAGTTAAAAAAGAAAACTGTAACTACAGAAGGACAATAATCATGTTAAGAGTGAGAACGCGTTACAATGCCACTTCGGCTAATATTTGTTAAGAATATATTTTACTTATCAGTGTCACTGTTTGACATTCGACTACTATTCGATTATTTTTCCACCTAATACTAAGTAGCGTTAACCGAAATTGCTACAAGAAATGATAGAAGAGGTAGTGGCATGTTAAATCGAAAACAAAAAGAATGAGCACCTAAATTAAAACAAGAACAGGTCAGAAAAATCTTTTACAGATACTTAGCATTATCTTAATAAACCAATTTTATATTAAAGAAAACCCAAAGTTATTTTAAATATTGACTGAAATATTTATTCAATATAATGCAGGTGAATTTGAGATTGAAAAGTGATATGGTGAAGATTCGTTCGACTTACAACACTGACTAATCTATTGGATATTTTAATGTTGGCTAACAGTTACATTTATGTTATAATATGTTCAATATGAAGTTTTCTGTGTCAACAATTTATGTCCTACCGAATTTTCGTCTAGAGAATGCACCATTGTACAATTACTGTCTCTACATAGACATTTTTCAAATTTTTTAAAGTCTTTGGCTATTCATAAAGTGCCACGATTTTATATTTTTGTGATAAAATATTATACAGCTTGGATTTTTTAAATTTTCCGAAGCTCTTTTAGACTAAAGTATTTGAAAAATTCCAATTTATTTCATTTCAACCAGATGACGGTTCTGGAGACACAGGTCCATGTGTTCGAACTCTATACTTTCGAGATATAAACGGTGTCGAAAAATAACACTCATAAAACTCCTCCTGTTACACGCCCAAAGAAATGTGATTTGAAAACAAACAAACAATGCGTCTTCGAAATACATTCATTCTAAGATGACACGTGTAAATTGTAACTGGAGTTTTTTCCACTAGGATTAAGTTTCCGTGTCCCTATTTTCCCTTTTTTTTCATTTCACAAGGCCCTTTCGCTTCGTAATGTCATCAATTTATTTTGTGTTCGTTAATAATAATAAGCTATGAGATCTTATTAGTCATTTTAATTTTCGAAATGTAATCGATAAACCAAAAAGAATTACCAATAACACAAGCTCGTTATTGGATACTATAATTATAAGCGATACACTTAAATGTTTATACTCTGATGTTTATAGTTTACCATTATTAGTGATCATTATGCAGCCATTGCTGTTCTGGGATGTCAAAAAAGTACTCCTTCATCCGTTAAAAGGGAAGTCTGGTTATATGAAAAAATTGTTTAAAATTTGAAATATTGTTTGGTTCAATAAATTTAATCATACTAACGACGTGGACGACTTGTGTGAATTTTTTTCAGAAACGTTTCAATTTATCCTTCTTGTAGATGTGGTGTTCCACGTGTGGACGTCTACCATTTTTTCTTACATTGCCCACTATATCAGGATATACGAAACACTTTTATTTCGATCATTAAATTTTTTACCAGTGGAAATAAATATTGAAGCATTAACTAAATGTTGTTCCAACTTAACATTTGAAGAGAATGTATCTATTTTCGAACAAGTCTTCAAGTTTATCAAGGGTTCCAAACGATTTTTGCTTGTATGAGTATACTTTTTCGTTCAGGGAAACACCCCTCCTTCATATAAGTCATCACCCATCCTATCTTTCTTGTCTTTGAAATCGTTATTACTAGCTTCGTACTCAATCATATGTTAAATGTTAAATAGCTGTTCTATTTGCCAATATGTTAAGATTGTTTGTATATGCATGCTCTTTTCTTTATATGTTGTTATATGATTTTACTAATTGGTACTCATATTATTTGGGAGAGGACTTCATAAGTTGGAAAAACTTGTGTCCAATCCTTTTTGTTTTGTCGTCATTATTGACAGCCCAAATATCATCCAAATCTCTAAAAGTGTTATTAAATTTTTGTATCAAATGTTGTTTCGTTGGGTCTTTGCTGATTTTAGATATAACAAATTTAACTAACTGTTGTGCAACGAATTTTTAATCTATAGTTAAATAACTAGCACTTAAAATTTTAACTAACAGTTAACGGCCAAACAGCTAGTTAAATTAACTGACGTTTGTGCAACCGGATCCAGATCATTACGTAATGCAAGAATTATCGTACTTTTAAGATAAGACGAGAAAAAGCATCGGTTGCGTTGACCGACATTTCTGCTGTGTTCCACGTCAAGCTAACGGGTATTCGAAATTTTAGTCGGTCAGAAATTAAACCTGTTCTGTTTATTGTAGTTGAGTATCCAAAGCTATTATATTTGGCTTTCGTTTTCATGATATGTCAAAACTAAAAATATTGTATCCTGGTAAAGACCTGCTTTGCTATATAACAGAATAATATAGATCGCTTCTTCGTCAATTTTCACAAAAAATAGCACAGTCATGTCCGAGAACAGTCTCTTACTGAATGAATACATGCAATTTGTATACAGAAATTAATGCATGTATGAAATCAAGTAAATAAACACGACGAAATTGTAACGGTTACAATAATGACGTAGAGGTTAATTTGCTGATCCATCGCAATTTATGAACAAAACATTATTAGATTAAATATTTTCTCGCTGCTAAAACTTGGTTACACATGATTTTCAAGCTTTTACTTTCACGACAGTAATTAAGACAACAACCCGACCAAAAACCAGAACACAGCCCAAGGCTACCAATCGGTCTTCATCGCAGATAGAAAATCCCACACCAGGAGACGGGCTTTAGCTAGCCCCTAAACTAGTTCAGCAAAATGGAAGGCACACTAAACTCCGAAACATGAAAATGAACCAAAATTTCAACAAACATGCAAGACTAACAAAGGCTAGAGATTCCTGACATGGGACAGGCGCAAAAATGCGGCAGGGCTAAACATGTTTTGTGAGATCTCAACCCTCCCCCTATACCCCTAGCTAATGTGGAATAAACAAACACACAGCGATACACACAGTAGAACTCAGTTCGAAAGATGTCCGAGTCCGATGTTAAAAAAGGTTAGCAGAAGAAACTAAGCAAAATGACAATGATCAATATATATTAACAAAAGACTACTAGCAGTTACTGACATGCCAGCTCCAGACCTCAATCAAACTGGTCGAAAGATTATGTCTATGTCACATAGAAAATCAGCCACAATCCCTCCCTTTAGTGGTTTAGTGTCATGCCATCATAAATTATACGAGAATAACATATCCCGTATCATGCCAACAACTGGTTTTAGAATAAATGATTTTTTTTCGATGAAAGGTCCCTATGAGTGGGTCTTATCAATGTTAATTCCAAAAATGTCATCTTTAATGACTGGACAGCAGTATCGTAACTATATCCCTTGTTGATACGTCTGTTTAAAGGTTTAATTAGCTTTTCAGGTGAATGACGACATGTTTGTGCTTTGTATAGAATATTATCATAAAAGATGGGATGTGAAATACCTGAAGATATAAGATGCTTGCACGTTGATTTATTAGTTGTACCGATGATCAAATTTAGTAAACGTTTTTACAAGTTTGTGATATCGAAATCCCTGGCATAACAATTGTTCAGTAATACATGAATTTCTTTCGTTAAAATCGAATACGTTGTTACATACACCAGCAAATCGAACAAGTTGAGATATATAAACACCATACGATAGTACCAAGGAAACGTCACCATCTAAAACCGGATAATTGACAACAGGAAAAGAAATTAAATATTAGTATTAACCTTCCCGTTAGAGATATAGATATCAAGATCCAGGAAAGGGCAGTGTTCATTGTTAGTATTAGCTTCGTTTAAAGTAAGTTCAACAGGATAAATCGCTTTAGTGTACATACTGAAGTCGTCATTATTGACAGCACAAATATCATCCAATTCCCTAAAAGTGTTATTAAATTTTGGTATCAAATGTTGTTTCGTTGGGTCTTTGCTGATTTTAGATATAAATTGTTATTCGTAACAATGCAGAAACAGGTCCGCAATAAGTGGCGCACAGTTAGTCTCCATTGGAATTCCGACAACTTGGCGATATAAGGAATCTCCATAGCGAACAAAAATGTTATCTTGTAAAAATTCAAGTGTAGTTATCATCCCAAAGCAGGTCATATTGACATAGTTCTTTTATTTGTCGTTACTGAAAAATGACCTAAAAGAGTTTGAACATATATATTCACATTCTTTTTAAATGCCCGTCTAATTAGGTATTAATTTTTTTCTTAATTAGATATGAGGCAAAGTGGTATATAGGGTGCAAAAACTTTGAACAGATTCGAAATCCCCAATATGAGCATGTAATCTATCAAGTACTTCCAACGAATTTTTCACACTCCAAAAGTAATTAATACAACTATTTTCGTATACCTTATTTGAAAAATTTATTACCAGGTTTTTGATTGTACGAATGTATTCTTTACAATTTTCTTTAAATCCATCTGAAATCTAGATATTTTTTCCGTCAATGCGAAAATGTGTGCATGTAGATATATATGTTAAACGACAATGTGACAGCTCCAATTCTGAAACCAATGTCACTATCAATGATAAAGACAATCTGTAATACAATAGATTGACTACAAGCATGCATAAGTATCTTAATGCAATCTACATGAACTGTTAATGCATTACTGTATACATCGAGTCATGTAGTGCATTGCTTTAACATTAGAAAATAAAGGAACAATCTATCTCAAATTATACAATATTCAAAATATAATTTACAATTAGCCGATCAATTATCATCAACGACTTCAAAGTATTTTTAATATTTGTAACCATTGTAACAAATTAAAAATTTTTTTCGATATTTTTATATCATAGCTTTTTTCCGCTTCGAATTTTTCTTCATTGCAACCTGATTATAATTTCCATTAATTTTCTGGCAGATTGTTTTATGATTTTGCCAGTCGGACTTTGTTTAACTATAAAATGCAGGTTTGCAATGGCTACAAGTTTTTAAATTATCTAGACTCCCACAGAGACTGTACGTTTCTCCAGATAGGACATCTGGAATCTGACCATTTATATCTCAAGATTGTCGATCTCCATACCCTACTTCTGAATTTGAATTTCCGCATAAAGATTTGTGTCCCAACCAATATCTTGAGCGATAGGCTGGAAACATTTTGGAAAATGCCTTATTAATATAGGATTGGTGATTACATTTCCACAAAACGAACATACGGTAAATAAGCAAAACCTGGAGATATGAGTAACACATGTTTACGTTATCTTTCAAGAGTTTTTTATGTCCCTGTCATGTCTCACTTTGACATTTGTTCGAGGAGAAGTAAAGAGACTCGCAACCAACACACTTTTATAAAATAAAAATTTAAATTCACAGAATTAAAGGGCTGTATATATCATACCCGGATATCACGATTAAAGTCGTTATTATTGTCGATCTAAGTTTCAATTAAAGGTACAAATTGTGCAAATGATAATGAAATAAAAAGCCGTTCGTATTCCAACGTCTGTAAGAACATTAGACTGTTCATGTTCAGTGCCAATAGATAGTACTGTGAACTTACCTTGTCGAATTTGTCCACTGTCTTAATGCTTCGTTAATGTTTATTATTATAATGTAACATTTGTATTAAAGTTTTGATTTGTCAATTCACAATGTTAATATAATTTAACCGGTTTAATCGTCATGATCGTAAACGTTTGGATTTCTTTTTTAATATAACAATACTTATTACAACAAGCCTTCTATTGAATTTTTTATACCAACCATGAACATAAAAGACAAATTTAGTCACCGCCAATTTCATTATACAGAGAGGAATTTATCGCGATTTACGTACTTTTATTTCAAAATCATTAATTTAAATACCTTAACAAATCAACAATGAAAACATGATGATATGAATTTGATAATGTCATTTTAATTGCGTTTCTAAATATTGTGGTTTTTGAAAATAAAAAACCCTTCACAGCTTCAAAGGATGGTTTCAGAAATCGAACTATTTTACGTAATATATTTATGATTCTCAACATTATCATGATATGAATTTGATAATGTCATTTTAATTGCGTTTCTAAATATTGTTCAGGGGTAAGATTTTCGAAAGTATCCTACAAATTGTAGGAATAAGGTTGTCCTAAGATGGTCATAGGATACATGCTAATCCTAAGTGGTCTTTTCGACTCCGTTGTTAGTTAGGATGTGTTCTAAAATTTAATTATACATTTGTTAAAAGATAATTTTTAGAGGAGGGCATGAAAGGAACAATATATGTCCCAAAAAAGACATACAAGATAAAATATGTACTTAAAATTCAGGACTTAATATAAGATAGAACTAAATGATATATAAACGAGAGAAGTGCTATTTGCATTTAACATTAATACTATATATTAAATAAGTGTATGAAAGATTATGCAAGCAAATATATGAACATTTAAACGTGTAACAAAAGCAAGTAGCAGCGTTTACATACACGGCGTTTATGTAATCTGGGATCTTTTGACTTATTGTTGAGAATAACGACTTTGTAAAACTGCAATTATATGATACACGTTTCCTTTCGAACATGGAAACGCTGCTCAGGCTGCAAGATATTGGATCATAAGTAGCTGTTCTAAGTCAGAGCTGAAAATAAATCGCAATACCCTAATAATTCAAATCCAGCTGTCTCTCCGCATCTTGTGATAAGGTCCATGTGTGTTCTTTTTGAAAATAAAAAACCCTTCACAGCTTCAAAGGATGGTTTCAGAAATCGAACTATTTTACGTAATATATTTATGATTCTCAACATTATCATGATATGAATTTGATAATGTCATTTTAATTGCGTTTCTAAATATTGTTCAGGGGTAAGATTTTCGAATAAAGATTAAATCTAGTACAGTATTCATAGATTGATTTCCTTGAACCTTTACATTATTGTTAGGTTTGTTATAAGGAAACTCCATTTTTTTTTATTTATTTGTTGTTCTGGAGTAACAGGACTTTACTAGTTTGAATTAAAGGCAAATTTTAATGCCTTCTTTTCCAATTTTATTTATTAGCACCAATTGGTATATGCTCAATACAGGTGTATCATTTGCTCTAGGTGCAGCTTCTCTTAATAAAATTGAGAATGGAAATGGGGAATATGTCAAAGAGACAACAACCCAACCAAAGAGCAGACAATAGCCGAAGGCCACCAATGGGTCTTCAATGCAGCGAGAAAATCCCGCACCCCGAGGTGGTCCTCAGCTGGCCCCTAAATAAGATTGTGTACTAGTTCAGTGAAAATGGACGTCTCACTAAAATCCAAAACATATAAATGAACTAAAATTAAAAAAACATCTTAAGCATGTTAGGTGTATCACTAGTTTGTATTTCTTGACATAAGGTGTGATGCAACTTTGAGGTCATATTCAATTGTAAGAAATGTGGTGATTTATGGTAGGCTGATGCTGACTATCTATAAGATAATTTAGGAACCGTTCAACAAATTTGTTTTCAAATTTGAATACATAATAATTATTATGTTGTTACTGAGGACAAAATAGGGGTTAAGTTATTTTTCAATTTTACTGTTCCAGTGAGTTATAGTTATTGAAATATTGCACTATCCAAATAAATTAAACTCTTGTCTGGTCAGCCAATACCTGTGTGAATCCTTTCGGTAGAGTCCATGAAGTAGGTACCTTGGTATGCCTAGTTGTCAAATAATACAAATGAATGCAAAACTTAAATTATAATCAAAATTGACAACACCACAGTGGCACTTCAAATTTTGTTAAGTATGGTCCACATGATTCCCCTGCCCTAAAGTGGTGTTGTCAATTTTGATTATTGTCCAGATAAACGTTAACAAAAAACTGATAAATGTCTTCTGACAGGCCTTGTTCATTTTTTTCTTTTTTTTCTAGGATTCGAGTACTCTGGTTGCAGCACCAAATGCAGTGAATAACCCAGATCCACAACAGGTATGTGAATGCAGAGACAGGACATTGTCACATTAAAGTGAAGAGACCATCAAAATAATACTTTTGTATGGGAATATATTTCTGGTTTTCAATTCATTTCTTTTTGATATGAAAAAAAGTTTTCTTAAAGAACATTGTTACAAGAATAACTTTGAATGACTAGTATTCTGGTAATTGAATGATGAAATTCTTTTAGGTATCCCAAAATAACTCCGCGGGTAGAAGAAGCACATTATCAACATCAAGACAGAGAAGTACACCGTCAACACCAAGAAGGAGATCACTGTCAACACCAAGAAGGCCTAGGAGAAGTACAGCAATCGGGAGTGGAACACAGGTATAAAGTCAATCAGTAGCAGATTACAAAAAAATTTGGAAAGTAAAAGGAATGTCTTTCTGCAGTTTACTGGTCCAATGAAAAGTATGACTTATTAAGTACACTGGTATGTTTTTTGGCTTTCTTGACCCAAAGGATGGGTTGACCTGTTGGATATTTTACCTGACAGGTTGTATTTCAATCCCATTTTTTTGCTCATTGGCAGAAAAAATGGAAAGTTATTGACAGTCATCACAAACACACTTTATAGTTTTGATATATATGGCATGTTTGAATTGTTAAAAGATATAAGAAGATGTGGTATGAGTGCCAACGAGACAACTCTCCATCTACAATGTACGTCACAATTTATAAAAGTAAAGCCTTTATTGACAAGCAAAAGCATAAAAAAAATTTTTACAGAAATTTTTTATTTATTTTAGTGAGAATTAATAAACATTGATTTAAAAGAAATATTGTAATGTCGTGAACACCCCTTTTTGAATGCATCTTGCTGTGTTGTTATGGAGTACAAACAATAATACAGAGATGTCTGTGAGATGACATGCTATGCAAATTAGTCTATTTGATATGCTGATTGTTCTTATATTAATTGTGATGATTGAATTCTATTGTGTTTCAAGTGATCGATGTTATGACTGAGATTTATTTGCGGTGACAAATTTGCAAGTTTGTCACCGGAATGTGGTACCTTTAGTTCTGTTGTTTATTTGTGATATTAACCTTGTTAAATGTGTTCTTAAGGATGGTTGCTCCTCTTGATTTTGATTTTTGCCATATATTCAGAATCCTCTGGTTTCATCCATGAAGTGCCATTAAAAAAATTTCCCCGCTAACCCCTACTTTTCTCTTCATAATTTTATTACATATATAGTTTAAAAAGCCATATTTGAAAATCCTATAAAATCCTTTTTATTTTGTCATATTTTTTTAAAGAAAAAGGGTGCCAATGTTAAATGTATGAAAAGTCTAGAGAGAATTATTTCCCGCCAAATTTTCAATGGCGTATATCTTGAAAACAAGCACACGGACCCTTCATTAATTTCTGCTTTTTTAGTTCCTTTACTTATATCAATATCAATTTATAACAGTCTTTTAAAAAGCTTGTTATTTTTTAAACAGAGTAGCAAACATCCTTTAGTTATCCTGTATGTGTAAAAACTGTCATGATGAATAAATATGTTGTTTCTTATTGATAATAAGCTGGAAAACATCTTTGTTTACACAAAACTTCCAGTGTTTACATTTTGAGTTGATATTTCGGGAATTTCCCTTAACAGAGAGATGGCTGCTGATTGGTTCAACATATTTAAAAGCGTCTGTGATTGGCTGATTGTGGAATAAAACTATAAAGATCAACTACAGAGGGCAGTGATTGTTTGTTGTTTGAAAGTTACAGAGTGTCAAATTTAAAATGTCTTAGAATTTAAATATGATAGGAAAAGTAAGGAAATTGCACCTATATTATTACGGATGAAAGTTGGTTACATTTCCTAGGTGTAAATGGTTGGGTGAGAATTTTAGGTGTAAATAGTTGGTGATTTTTCTCGGTGTAAATAGTCAGCGACTTATTTGGGTGTAAATACTTGGTGACAATTTAGGGTGTAAATTGTACCAATATTTTAAGTATTAATGGAATAGATGTCTTTGTGACAATAAAAGCAAGTAGTTTTATACTGATAGTTGTTTGAAATAGATGTTGTTAAATTAAGGCTACATACTTTTATATGTGTTCTTTTAAGGCATATTTGTAAGCCTGTTCAAGCTATATGCTACCTATAGTTTTTAAACTAGTCGAAGTTAACAGAGAGGTGACTCTGGATAGTTATATATATAATTAATATATATAGATTAAATAAGATAGACCAACCATGCCGGGGACCCAACCAGACCAGTGAAATAGCCTGTACAGCCATTCTCTCAGTGTTTTTATGCCCCATTTATGGGCATTATGTTTTCTGGTCTGTGCGTCTGTCTGTTCGTACGTCTGTTCATCCGTGTGTCTTTCCCGCTTCAGGTTAAAGTTTTTGGTTAAGGTATTTTTTAATGAAGTTGAAGTCCTGTCAACTTGAAACTTAGTACACATTTTCCTTATGATATGATCTTTCTAATTTTAATGCCAAATTAGAGTGTTGACCCCAATTTCACTGTCCACTGAACATAGAAAATGATAGTGCGATTGGGGCATCCATGTACTATGGACACATTCTTGTTAATTGTCTAATAAATAATCAAAACTGTTATATGCTATGACTTTTATTTCTCAGTCATATATAAAATAGATAGACCTGTAGAAAATAGGTTAAATGAAGCTGTACAGTGTGTTGGTTCCACGGTATTCCAATTAGACGTCGGGCCTTACATTTTACAGTAATAAATAATACCAGTTAAGAAATTTCTTTTCTGTGTAATCTGTGATCTCTGATGGCCGACTCTAGCACTGTTAAATTTGGTTTAGATTTATTGGTAGAATACTATAAAAAATCTTCTTGTAAAAACCACTAAAATTGCAGGCTCCTAATGCTAGGGACAGGTATATTTAGTATATGTCGAAAAGTTAACTTATAGAACCTTGTAAAAAAAAATGTAATTGCAAGTATACTGGTAATTGAATGATGAACCTCTGTTAGGTATCCCAAAATAACTCAGCGGGTAGAAGAAGCACACTATCAACATCAAGACAGAGAAGTACACCGTCAACACCAAGAAGAAGAACACTGTCAACACCAAGAAGGCCTAGGGGAAGTACAGCAATCGGGAGTGGAACACAGGTATAAAGTCAATCAGTAGCAGATTACAAAAAAATTTGGAAAGTAAAAGGAATGTCTTTGTGCAGTTTACTGGTCCAATGAAAAGTATGACTTATTAAGTACACTGGTATGTTTTTTTGGCTTTCTTGACCTAAAGGATGGGTTGACCTGTTGGATATTTTACATGTTGTATTTCAATCCCATTTTTTTGCTCATTGGCAGAAAAAATGGAAAGTTATTGACAGTCATCACAAACACACTTTATAGTTTTGATATATTTGGCAGGTTTGAAAAGCCATTATTGACAAGCAAAGGAATAAAAAAACAATTTACAGAACAATTTGTATTTATTTTAGCCAAAATTGATAAACATTGATTTAAAAGAAATATATCACCAAATTTTGGAATAAGTCACCTTGGGTTTTTAAAATAGTCAGACAAATAGCATTTACTTTTGATTTACACTATAAGAGTAATTTTAATTTCTGTAGGAGCAGGAAAATAATTCTGAGTTAATGCAATCAAGCATCATTGATGTAACAGAAGAAACACCCCAGGTAAGTGTTAATTTAGCAAGATTATTAATAGGTCATATTTTACAGGTAAATCTTTTCTACTTAATAAATGGCTTACACTGTTAAATTTTGTTTAGTTTTTAGGTCACCTGGCCCAAAGGGCCAAGTGAGCTTTTCTCATCACTTGTCGTCCGTCGTCCGTCGTCCGTCATTAACTTATACAAAATTCTTCTCTGAAACTACTGGGCCAAATATAACCAAACTTGGCTACAATCATCATTGGGGTATCTAGTTCAAAAAATGTGTTCCATGACCCCACCTGCCAACCAACATGTCAAACATGGCTAAAGTAGAACATAGGGGTAAAATGCAGTTTTTGGCTTATATCTCTGAAACTAAAGCATTTAGAGCAAATCTGATGGGGTAGAATTGTTCATCAGGTTAAGATCTATCTGCCCTCAAATTTTCAAATGATTCAGACAACCCCTTGTTGGGTTGCTGCCCCTGAATTGGTCATTTTAAGGACATTTTGCAGTTTTTGATTGTTATCTTGAATATTATTATAGATAGGGATAAACTTTAAACAAAATAATATTCAGCAAAGTAAGATCTACAAATAAGTCAACATGACCAAAATTGTCAATTGACCCCTTCAGGAGTTATTGCCTTTATAGTCAATTTTTAACAATTTTTTGTAAACTTTTACAAAAATCTTTTCCTCTGAAACTACTGAGACAAATTAAACCAATCTTGGCCACAATCATCATTAGGGTATTTAGTTTAAAAAATGTGTCCGATGACCCCACCTACCAACCAACATGGCCAACATGGCTAAAAATAGAACATAGGGGTAAAATGCAGATTTTTGCTGATATCTATGGAACTAAAGCATTTAGAACAAATCTGACGGGGTTAGAAATGTTCATCAGGTTAAGATCTATCTGCCCTGAAATTTCCAGACAAATCAGACAAGCTGTAGTTGGGTTGCTGCCCCTGAATTGGTAATTGTAAGGACATTTTGCAGTTTTTGGATAATATCTTGAATATTATTATAGATAAAGACTGTAAACAGCAATAATGTTCAGCAATGTAAGATCTACAAATAAGTCACAATGACCCTTAAGAAGTTATTGCCCTTTATAGTCAATTTTTAACATTTTTTGTAAATTTTTGTAATCTTTTACGAAAATCTTCTCCACATAATCTACTGGGCCAAATTTAAACTTAGCCACAATTTTCAGTAGAGTATCTTGTTTGAAAAATATATCCGATGACCCTGCCATCCAACCAACATGGCCACCATGGTTAAAAATAGAACATAGCTGTTTACTATATAGAAGTCTATGGGAAAATTGTTAAAAACAGTTTCAAATGGACACATTTTGATCACTAATATAAATAATGAAAAGGGGTCTTCAGTAACTATTGTAAGTCTACACTGGGATGACCTGCTTTTAATTTAACTACTGGGCCAAATTAAACCAAACTTGGTCTCAATCATTATTGGTGTATCTAATACTATTTATTATGATTTAAACCTTATTTAAATGATTTCCAAAACCACAGTAGATACAGGTTAGCGACACAGGCTCTTGAGAGCCTCCAGTTATTGGTAGAATACCAGTGAAAAAGAATTCTTTGATATGAAACACTGAAATTGCAGGCTACATTCTACGAACAGGTACATATAGTATATAAGCTGCAAAAGTTAAATGTTTTTGCTGGACCCAAACCCACCCTCTACCTGTGACAATGGTGTAACTATGTTCAAAAAGGCATAATTTAGCAGATCAATACCATGCCAATTATAAAGTTTACAATAAACAAATAAACAGGTTTGATGGCACAAAAAGACATAAATGGAAATTTAAAATGTAAATTTACCCGTAGTGAAGTGGAGACAAAACTTTTGCCACATGTATACCAAATCTTAGGATGAGGGAGATGTACTTTAGATAATTCATATCTGAAATTAATAACAGTAAATTAAATGCTAATTTTGAATATTATTCCAGGTACTAAGTCATGAGCCTAGTTTGAGAGTTTGACATTTAGATTGTCACACTAGTAAAACAATTTTGTAGTTGATACTAATACAGGCAAGAAAAAACCTACAGAATAGTATGCTATTTTGAAAAAAGTTGTTATTGGTTTCTTGTAATTTCTCAATTTGTAATAGGAAGTGGTTGCTGCAGGATATCGCACTGCCACTGGTGACTCACCAACAGTTTTATTTAGAACATCAGCACCAGTAATGGTAGATCAGATGGATACTCATTCCTTATCAATTCCAAATCAGACAGCCAGGTCTCAACAAATTATTGACATAACAAGGTATGTTCTTACAGCCATAATTAAGTCTCCCAAATGAAGTTTGGAGACTTATTGTTTTTGTTGACAAAAAGACTTAATATCTTGAAAACCATAGAGATCCCCACCCTATAACCATATATATTATTACTCCTTATGACAAGACGAAGCATTTGGTACCATTTGGGGGGTCGGATGGGGTCATGTCCCACCCACTCAAACGACAAAACCCTTAATATCTTGAAAACCTTTGAGATCCCCACCCTATAACCATATATATTATTACTCTTTATGAAAAGACGAAACATTGTACTTCTTAAATGATCAAAAGTTATAACCTCCATTACACCACACAATATTAGAAAGACATTGCCTGTATCAAAGGACAAAATTTATATATTTTAATCAATATACATGTACATGTTGGAAAACTGAAAAATAATACTCATAAAATAGTCATTGATATTGCATGAATGTGCAAAAATGACAACTGTGTGATTTATGTTTCAGTTTATCTTTTAATAATATGTGGGAGTTATGTTTGGGAAACTTCGTTTGGGAGAGAGACTTAGTAGAATTCATGCCAGATTGCCGTACCTCAAATTGCCGATCGCCAAATTGCCGATCACCAAATTGCCGAGTCCTTATAGCCGAACCATGTGTTTGCCGACATTTTTGTATTTTCAATTTTTACCGACAGTCCCAATTTGCGGAACCCATATTGCCGAATCCAATTTGCCGAATTCTTTTTTTTCTATGTTGTTTATTTTCATCTAACATGTTTACTATTGATGATTATGGATGTATTGGATAACGACAGAACAAAGTGTATGATCGTTAGTGCACACATGTGTTTATAAGTGTGTCATTGTGTAGCATAAACTCAACAACATAAGTTATGAACCAACAATAAACATCTGTATTCTAGGGCATTAACTTGTGCATGACATATAAAGTGTACCAGCTTGAATCGCGCTGATCATCTGAGAAAATTATACTAATTCCCAGAAAAAAGGGAGATAATAAGACAAAACCTTTTTCTACTATATAATCATCCTGTATTGGAACACCTTCAGAATTAAAGGTTGATAATAAACAGAAAAAAAAACACAGAAACTATTATAGATATATTATTTATTTTTAGCACTGCATATTATAACACTATTTTAAGCATTTAAAGCTTTAAACTAAGCTTTAGTTGTGGTATCATAAGTGAGCAGTAATAAATGTATGTTTAACAAGTGAATCTTTGAGCTACTGCTCACTTATGATACCACAACTAAAAGTAAAAATTAAACAGAATGAGTAGGTATCAGATCAATACTGAAATCATACAACACAGCATATCTCACTCATTGTAATAATCCTTAATATCAAATTTCAAAAATCCTTTTAAAGTAGCTCTTGAGAAAATTTGTCACAATTTTTTTAACTTGGCTATTATGTGTATCATACTGTTTTTTCAATCTCTTTATCAGTTTAATGATGACATTTAGATGTTTTACAACCTTTCTCACAGATTCACTTGCTGAACATACATTTATGTAAGCTGGTTTTTGTAGAGAAAAGAATGTGCTTGAGGTTCACTTGATACATAAATTCTCTAATCTTCATATAGGAAACTATGCTCCCTATTACATATTGTTTTCTATTTCAGAGGACTGCATGTAAATAAAACCAATGACAATGGTTTGAATGACTATATACCAGAAATAGCACCATTTGGTGATGTTGGGTAAATATTCTATTATTTTGTTATAAACCAACCAAAACTCAAGTAAATATACATTAAAATGTAACACCAAATCTTTTTGTGGTAAAAAAAAATGTTAAATTAGAAAATGCTGGGGTATTTTTTTCACACCTTAACCACCCATAATTAGGAAAATAATATTAAATGCATTTTAAAATTTTTTTAGACCACACAGTGAAATTTGGAACAGCTCTCTCTCAAAAAAAGTAAGAATAGCAGGTTATTTTCATGGGTCTAAAATTCCGCGGTATAGAGGCAACAAAGAATACGAAAAATTTTGGTGGATTCTTAAATTTCATTTAAATATTTTGGCGGATACTGAAATTGTTGCAGATAAAAATGAGAAGCAAGTATCTTACTTTATTGACATTTTATTAATAGATAATTAGATTATATTCTGATACGGAAAACAAAGACCAGCAACTAAGATATTTGTCACAGGTATACACACTTCTGGTAAATTTTATGGATGAATAGTTACGAAATTGACCGAACCTTTGATGTACTTACTAATTAGGTTATAAAATTATCAAGAGTGAGTTACAACTCTTATGTTGTTTGACACTAATTAATAATGGTAATTGCCTGATAGAGTACCTTACAATGAATGATAAGGGTATACACACCCAACAGTCATTTTATAAAATACATGTGTGTACCCTTTGGGCATTTATGTTGTTAACACTTACCTATACCCTTATAGACCTGCAGGCAGGAAAAAAAGATCGTTTACTAAACGCTATTAGAAAGTGTAGAACGTATGCATAAATTTTCGCTAAATTTATTTTTGCTATTTTCATTTATCTGCCAAAATAAGCAAAAATAACCCAAATTGAAATTGAATTGAAAAGATGTTATATATTGTTGGGAGACTGTTATTTATGGTTAGCATTTATATCCTTTACACAGACAAAATCGTTCTGCTGACGGGTTGAAAGATGTTCTGGTTGAACATAGGGAACTGTTCATAAAATCCACATCAGAAGAGGATCCATTGCTGATGGAGGTTCGAAGGGGCTATGTATTGGTGGACTCCATTGCCATCATAAGATTCTCAGGAGATGACCTACATAGTCCTTTGAGTATAAAATTTGTAGATGAAGAAGGTGTAGACTTAGGTGGTCTTAGAAGAGAGTTTTGGAGCCTTTTGCTTCATAACATTAGTCATTCATGTTATGTAACAGGTAATGTTATTGTTTTGTTAAAGATGGAGATTTAATGACATTTTAAATACCTGAATGTATAAAATACTACAGAACTACTTTTATTTGTGGGGTACCATCTTTCGTGGTTTAAATGGATGGCTTTATCCGTGAGTTTAAATGCCTATGGAATATAAGAACTGTTGTCTAAATCAAGACTTAAAAAGATTTTCCTTACCTCTCATTATCTAGAGAATACATCGAATATCAGGAAACGCTTTATGAATACAATATACAACCTCAGACAGGATTTTACCTATTCAGTCATAAAAAAAACAAATCTGTATAACTTTTAACCTTTTGATTCTCACGAAAAAATAGTTTTGATCGATAAAAATCAGATTTCCGGTGATTTTAAAGCTATGATGAAGTGTTCATTTTATCTCCTCATACAAAAAATAAATATTTTCATATTTGAAAATTTTTATTTCATAAGAATTTATTCTGCAATTCAAAATACATTTGTAGCATTTTTTATGTAATTGTTTTCTTTGTTAGTATGTTTAGGGCCCAATTAACACCTTTGTTGATCAATCTATCTCAGGTTAATAAGTGTCATAACTTCTAATTACATGTGTGCAACAATTAAAATGTTTACTTTGGAATTTCATTCAATCAAGAACATTTGAGGTCATAATTGAATTGGCTTATTTCCCAAAGCCATTTTCTTATCAAAAGTTGATGAATGTTGTCAGTAATGAAAGACAAACAAGTCAGTGAAAATCATCACCTTACTTTGCATTGTCACACAAATTTTTACAAAGCAACATACATGTATGATTATTTTCACGAGTATCCTTTTCAGATGGCTTCAAATTCTTCCCCTGATTTTATTCTTTCAAATAACTAAAATCCATGAATTTAAGAATCCTCGAACATGTAACTTTTGCTCAAACCATTAAAATTTGATACCCCAGAATAAAAGTACTTTCACAGAAACTTGGAAAGATTATATATAATAGTAATAAAAACATATCTTATCACAAAAAACACTATCGAAAAGTGTCCAATTGGTTTGAAAGAACTGTAAAGTATTGCTGATTTATATTTAACTATGTTAAAAAAATCTCATTTTTTAACTTTCCCTAGAATTAAATTATTGATGAAATACTTATTAATTACTAGATTTCTGTTCAAAAGGAAATAACTCATTTTTTAAAAGATTTGTAAAAGACATTGTATTAAGATAAATGACATTTTGGATTTTTTTCCTTTTCTTTAGTTAATTGTTTGAAGAATTTATTGGTAGGTTTGTTATTTTATGTAGTTTACAGCATCACAAGTTATAGATCAAGTTAGAATTTTGTTCCATTACAATGAATTTTTAACCGGTAGGGGATTATGTATTGCCATGCAATACTCACAGAATGCTTGTTTTACTTTCTTAAGTCAAAGAAGGTACACAAAATTTGTTTGCAAAGGAGGGGACTAAAAAAATTTCTTCTTTTCTAAACAAGTAGCATGTTGACCGGTATTCTATGCTTAAGAATAACTCAACTAGGGTGTAAATAAAAACTTAGTTAAAAAAAGTTAATATTATTTATGTTTATCATACAACAAACAAAAATTTGTACACTCATCTTTTTTTAATTTATTAAGAAGATTGATATTCTTTTTTCAGGAAAACCTGGAAGACAAACATTCCAATCTAATTACCTGGAAAAGAAAAAGAGAACATTTTTTCACCTTGGTCAGCTGATTGCCCTGTCAATTATTCAAGACGGTTCTGGTTTGCCCATTTTTTCTGATATTGTAACCGACTACATTATAAATGGGCAAACCACTGTGATAAATCTCGATGATCTGAATGATGGACTGAAAGATGCACTGGAGAAAGTAAGTATTTGTGAATAACTTTATTGCACAATATCACAGTTTTGTGCAATAGCAACACATCTTTAATTGAAAATTAATACAAATATTTTAACTTATTTTTAAGATCTTTCACCTCATTTATTTTGTGTCAGAAACCTTTATTTTGTCAAAAATTTGATGGCAATCCAAATTCAGACAGTATAAAGCTTGAATATTGTGTCCAAACTTGCACCAACTGTTCATGGTCCTACCTCTGCGGTGGTATCAGGCTGAACTCTGCGAAGCATTTTTTTTAAAGATAATACAATGAAAAGTGTACGGAGCAACCATTTTATTTTAGGAGGGGCTTGGATTAAACTTGAAAAAAAAGGGATATAACAAAGTTTTGCAAAAAGCCTATGTGATGATACTTGCAAACTCACTTAAGGTAGATTCATTTTGGATTGTACGATCGCAGTACACAATCGGTCTAGATCTTTGTCAACTTGGCCATTTAAGGGGAGATAACTCTTTTAGTAAAAAATTTATACTGGACTGATGAGAATTTTTAATTTTTAACTTGTAGCAAGAAAACAAGTTCGGTGACACCATTTTTACTTTTTATTTTCTTAAAGCATATTATGAAACCTATCTTCTCATATTTTATTTCAAAATTCTATCTCATAGATTTCTTTTTATACACAAAAATATGTTTTTTCATGAACAATCTAAGCAAATTTGGGCAATTTCGTACGACCTGTAGCTTGAAAAATAGCACGGTGACCCATACTTTTTATTATATTTTTGGAAAAAGCATAGGAAAATCTTTATTTTGGCAAAGTATAAAAAAATTCTATCTAAGAAATTTATATACCTATGATCTACCTTAAGTAAACAGTTAGAAGGAAATTCATAAGTCAAAATTCTAACAGAAGTCATTTTGTTAAATATATTAATATTGACTTACGGAGGCTCATAAATTTTCAAAATCATCGGTGATTTATAATATTTTAAGCCTAATGTATAAAGTTGATTGAAACAATAATACTTGACAAATTTAGGCAAGATCTTATATAAACCTTTTCTGTTATTTAAGTTCATAATACCAAAGATCCAAAGGTTTCAACCCAGGATAAAGGGGGGGTTTAAATATATATCCAAATACAATTACATTGATCGTCCATAAAAGGGGCGTTTCTGTCATTTCTGGCATTTCCTTGTCAGATAAAATTTAAGTATTTTGTCAAGATAGCTATGATGAAGTTATAGTTACATGTACATCAAATTGAAACTTCTAACACATGTTCTGTATAATGTCATCTTCCTAAATTAATTGCCAAAATAGTGTATTGCCCAAATTTTCATGGTTCACTGAATGTAGTAAAATTATATTGAAAGGATCATATGACTTTAAAGAGATAATATATTCTTCCTTTCATATTGCCAATTTTTAATATGTTGCTGATTATATACAAAAAAACAGCAGATGATAATGTCATGTGTATTGATCTATTTATTTCGTTGCTTTCAGATGCAGAATAGTGCATCTGATCGAGATGCAAAAGAAGCGTACTCATCAATTATGGATATTGCAACAGATATTGGGTTTATAGTACCAATAACATCCTTTACTAAAAACCATGTCAAACCACTGCAAGCCGCTTTTATTGAAAGTCAGATTTCAAGCTGCAAAGATGAACTTAACCAGTTTATTGAAGGTTGGTTAATCTATAAATGTTTTGCAGATAGCATCCGGCATTATTTGAAACATATAAGTTTTGTCACATTTCCTTGACTTCATTTTTATGGTTAATTGGTCAAAATAGTGCCATGTTCATTAAGAGTTTTATTGAAGATATTTTGATAAACAAACTATGATATTATAATAGTGGGAAATCAGTCATATATTCAAAATCTATAGTCACAAAGAATTCAATTAGATTTGTATTTGATCAAAGCAATTTTCTAATTTTGTTGAACTAATGTGATACTTGTAGTAAAACCTTCAAGACAATAACAATCAAAACCAAAGAGTAAACAAAGACTCATAAAACAAAAAGACATTTACATCAGTTAGAATAAATAAGAAACGACACAAACTCCATTAAAAACTGGGAGTGAAATCAGGTGCACCAAAAGGGTAAGGATTTCCTGCACCCTGTACGGCACCCATCATGTTATTTCTTTGTACTATCTGGTAATGATAGAAGGTTACTTATAAATGAGAAAGAATATCAGTTATAATTTCTGACATACTTTTGTCATAATGGCCAATTACATGAGTTTTATAATTTTAAGATAAAGCAGGTGAGACATGTCCTGCTATTTTACAGTCCTCTTTGCTTTTTATAGGACATTCAATTACTTTCTGTTTCTCTGTGGTTAAAAATGTTACAGCAATCAATGAACATGAAAATGTTCTGTAAAATTTGTCTTTGCTTTTATGGAAGCTGCACATTTTATAAATAAGCTTGAGCTTAATAATGTTGAACTATAAAACAAAACATTACATCAATTGAAGTATCATTTTCAAGTTATCTTCATCAGTTATGCTTCAGTACTCAATTTCATGAAGAATTGCAGGTACAGTCATGGTATTTGTTTATTGATATCAAAACTACAGGAATTTGAAAATTAAAGTATTTTTCTTTTATATTTTGATAGGTTTAGATACTCATCAAGTATTGAGCCTTCTTCGCCAGCCAGAAAACAGGGCTTCTGCAAGATCCTTGTTCAGTGGGAGGGTGAAACCCCTCACAGTTGGTAAATTGAGGGGACTTTTAAAATTTAAATATGCAGAGGGAAATGCCAATCAGGATCAGAAAGCCACTGGGATAGGTTTCTTGACATTCCTTCAAGCCACCAAGGGTTTGTATATTTGTTAGGCCGTTTCATTTCCTCTTTTGTTTTGTAATATAAACTTGTAAGTGTGTCTGTTCCTCAATTTTATAAAACATTATTTAAATTAAAACATTTGAAGAAATCAAATAATATGCAATTACATTAAATAAAAATCATGTTACATGTATATTGTGCTAGAGGAATTCCTATGCTTCTGATGTTTGCTGTTCACATTTTTAATCTCCTTACAAAATGATTGCTGGATGAAATAAAACCAAACTAAGCAAAAAATATTTAAGAGACTTTTTTTTTTATTCACATTGTAATCAAAAGAAATATTCTTTAAAATTCTTTTAACCACTGTTATACTATTTGTCTGTTGATGATCATATTACACTGAAAAAGTGAACAAAATTTTTTTTAAAACAAAATTGGCTAAGTTTGTGTCACTATGTTTTTCCTATAAAATTTAAAATTTTGAAATCGGTTTGCCCATTGATAGTTTTATTCAATAAGAATTTTGACCCATATTTAAAGTGTAAATTTGATATTTTAACCAATAGCTGATCAATAAATGTGTGAATAGTGTTTCTACTGTTTATGCCCTGAAATATGTAATTGTTTATATATAACGTAGATTGCTTTTCCTTTTCTATACAGTTTATAAATCAAGATTGTGTGATATAAAGTAAAGGATATTAACATGAAAACTCTAATCACTAGTAAATATCATAGAACCCATGTTGGATGTATGCAAAGCTTCAAATACAATACAGTTATCTCTGTTCTAATGCAAAATATACAGATAATTTAATTTTAGTCATTTTTTTTCATTGTAAACTTTTCATTAAAAAAAATTCTGTGAAATGATGTTATCTTCATTGGCCCCTATCTAGGTGACGTCATAGGTATGCTTCCAGCGTCAAACATACGTTTCTGGCATTTTCTGGCTTCTTGGCCTCAGAATGAAATAAAATTTGATTAAATAAGGTTTTCTAGGTGGAAAATGTGAGTTTTTTGGCTTTTTATTGGAGAAATTACATGTCAATACATTCTGCAATTCAAAATGTCAGCTTCCTTAGTTACAGACAGGGAGATTGAGAATTTTACGCTTACTGTCATCCAATCAGTACCATTGATACAGAATAATTTTATTTATAGAATTTTTATTTAATTCTTGCATGCAGAGTCATACATAAATTAAACAGAATAATTAAGGGGACTAAGAAATTAGAAACATGCAGATATCCATCAATCACATATAGATATAAGTACAATGTATAATACTTAATCTTTTTTAGGAACAGCAACTGAAATAAATGGAATAAAGGTTCAACTGAAAGATGTCATGATGTGGTTGACTGGATCAACAATAATACCAGCCATTGGCTTTCACAAGTTGATCGATGTGGATTTTGCAGATAGTACTTTTGTGAATACATGTGCACTGGCTTTAACTTTGAAGACACAACCAGACCTATCATCAGAAGATGCAGTGTCATACTATACTGAATTAATAATCAACAGTCAAACATTTACAAAAGAATAGTTTTTCTGCAGCACTGCTGCAGCGAAGATAAGCTTTAGCTAGTCTCCATTATCAGGGCCCCGTTCAACCTGAACCAGTCTCAGTTGTAGGCTTGTGCATTACCTGGGGACATTTTGTTCTCTTTCTTTTTTTAATAGATTTAATTACATAATTCGTGTACAATGCGACTTTAATTTCGATGTTTATACAATCCAGAAAGCGTGTCTCAAAGATAGGTCAAGTCCATCACCTAATCTATTTATACGATTCGATGCTATGCCAAGTCAGTCCCAATACGGGGATATTTCAAAAATGCATTCGGAATCTTTAGAAATCTGAAACTGTCTTATATACTGTTCCTTAAATATCCCCGTGTATCTCTGAAACTTTCTTATATACTGTTCCTCATCTCTGAAACACTGTCTTATATAATGTTCCTCAAATTTCCCCGTATATCTCTGAAACACCGTCTTATATACTGTTCCTCAAATTTCTCCGTTTAACTCTTTTAACGCTGCCTGTCTGTTTTTTATTTATAGGAATTGTCCGTCCGTCTGTCTGTCTGTCCATGTACATTGTAAGCGCAACTCCTAAACAGTTCAATGGATTTTGATGAGACTTTATATGAAGGTTGGGCATCATACGTAGATGTGCATGAAGCAATATTATTATCAATGGATGCTTGGAAAGGGAGATAATTCATCATAAGGGTTAGTGCGAAAAATTTAGCAGCAGCGCTGCAGATCAGCACTTCAAGGCTATGTTTGTCTTTCCTGTTCAATATAAACTTATTGACAAAATTGTGAAGGGTTTAATGTTTTTGACCTGTCCATCAATGTTAATGTCAATTTGATATTATGATTCAATTATTTTCTAGGTCTTATGCCCATTTGAGCTTAGATTTTGCACAAAATATACTTGATCTGTAGAAAACTGTTTCCAGCCAAATTTTTCAATGTCTGTCATCTCAATAATAAGCATACTGACCAATTAAATTTTTCTGCATTTTTAGTTTGTGAAGTACTACCTATATTTAACAGTCTTTTACAAGCTTGTTATTTAAAAATTGAGTTGCCAACATCTTTAACACCTTTTGTGTAACTTTGAAACATAACCCCAGAGTTTTCTGAACAAATATTTGTAGAAATTATTATCAATAGTACAATTCAGGAGTTATGGTTCTTGAAAGACTTAGAATTGGCATGACACACACAAAAGTTAAAAAAAAATAGTTAACTTTCATTCTAACAGCTCTTGTTTAAAATATTGATTGACAATTTTTGCAGATTTTTTTATTTTGATTACTGGTATGAGTTTGAGGCCCAATATAAACATTATAATAATATGCCATGGTTCATTTAAGATGTGTAAATCCCTTTGTAACAACTTGTTATTGTATATTTATCTAGGATGTTGCCTCAGTAGTTTTTGAAAGTATGTTGGCAAAATAAAATTGCTGAAGCATATACAATTCATGAGATATAAAAAGAAATCAAACCAGAAAATGTGAGCATTCTATAGAGTTATTAGTGTCTAAGAACTATTCACAAATAATATATAACTGTATTTGAAATATATGCCAATTAATAAAGACATTATGTACTTGAACATGCTATTTACAATGTTTTATTAGCAAAGTCATAGCAAGATTCTTTTATCATATGAAGATAAGACATTGCAATGTTTGTGACCTCATTATTCTAGCAAAGAAAGAAAAGTAACAGACATTAAATGGAACAGTCTATAAACAATGTTAATCTCTCAATTTAAGTGACTACATATAAAGTTTAATTTTCTTCTGTGGTAACAAGGCTTAATGCTTTCCTAAATAGTTGAAGCCCATATTCCACACTGCTAACGTTTTCTAGTGGGTTGATTCCTGCATCCAATCTTGAAAGAAGATCGTTTTCAGGTGTCCTTTGAGGAATTGTCTGTATGTCTTTATCTTCACTATTAATGGCTACATCCTCATCATCCAAATCGCCAACACCATAGTCTTCTGGAGGTAAAGAATTCTGAAATTCGTCATGATTTCCAGCATTTTCGACAAGTTCTTTTATTGGTTTATTTCCTGAATTGAACTTAGTCAGAACACCTGTTATGAATAGCTGACTTGGTGTTTTGTGACTTTCAGTTGAAAGTGGGTGATTATTGTACTGATAGTTAAACATAACTAGACTTTCATTTAATCGTGGAATAAAAACATAGAGAAAGCAAAGCATGTGTACCTCTTCAGTTATATCTAGTATTTTTTTGTGCTCCATGTATGTAAACAGGTCATAGTACTCATTACTCACATTCTCCCATACATCGACCCACAAACGTTCTATTCTCTGATTGTGGGAGCTTTTGCCCTTATAGCACTGCCCCTTCCGTTGCCTCTTAGATCTTCCATGAATAAGCATACATCATTGTTTTCAATGCCCTTGTCTACCCGTACCCTTGACGGAATCCCATATTTTGTAGTTGCCTTGATAAATTCATTAAAAACTGTTATTGATCTGTTGTTATTGCTTGCTTTTAAGAATGTTACCATTCTACTGTAACCATCAATACCACCATGGATGACAATTTCCCACCTGTGAATAAATATTTAAATTCTTAAACATCGAATAAACATATTAACAGATGATTTCTTTTATCAATTGTTTACGTCTCTATTTGAACCAGTTGATTTGTGAAAGAGTGAGATTTTGAAGGCCTTCACCATAGTTTTAACCAAGGACTGCTGCAAATTATAATGCACCCGATAACCAATATGTTTTGCATTGAAACTCGTTACCTTGTGATTAAAACAGAAATGTGATTACTTATGGAAATTGGTATATCAGTATAAAACGACAAAGTGTTCATGAGTACGTGTATGTTTAGTTTACTTTATCGCTTATTTACGAAATTTTCCTTTTATCTTGCAGACTAATAATTTCCTATCTAAGCACAGTAGAGTGATGTAAAAATTGTCTATAGAAACTAACAGCGCACATAATGTTTTAAATATTAACATCAACAACGACATAGGAAAATAGAGATAAACAGACTATCATTTGTCTACATGTTGCAACTTTCTAAAAACCTGTTACAAAGTAACTATATTTATTTTATTATGTTAAAACGACAAATCAGACCAATCCGAGTTCTGTCTATATGCAACAAATTATGCATTCAATGTCAAGTCGTATTGAACATAAGCAGATGTGACTTCAACATTGAGTACATTTTAGTAAGGTCAGATATTTATTATAAAGTAATAACACCAAAATCATTCTCTATTGAGAAGTTTTAACTTCAGTTATATCTACATTTGAATGTTCCAGTTGAAACAACATACCATACACGCAGGTTTCACATTTCATTTGAATAAGAAATAATCCAACTTTAAAGTTGATGTTGGAATGGATAGCTTTTTGTATTAGTTAGGGGCTATTTTTTACTCTTATATCATGTATATAGCAATAGGTACAAATGTAGAAACTATTAAGAAGGTTTTGTTATGAAATGAATAAATTAAAAGTGTTAACATAATGCCAATCAATTAAGTTAGACAATATGAATATCATTGTATGGTAGGACTAAAAGAAAAAGTCTACATGAGAACCATCGTCCAATATTTATTTTGAAAAATATATTTGAGCTTTACATCAAAATTGCATCAATATATACCTTATCAACTTGTGGTTTCCATCCAGATGCCACAGGGAATTTGGTCCAGCAACCTTGTAGGTACGACGTTTTATATTCTTTCTCTCTAACGATCGTAAAGAACATCCATCTGGATCCACACGTGCACATGCTTTCCTAACCCTTTCTCTGGAAACAAATATTTTCTTTTGAGCAAGTCGAACTCTGACAGAATTCGGACCAATCTGGCGATTTGTACCAATCACTTCAGTGATTGATTGATCTAACTAAATGTCGGTAATATTTGTTGTCTTTCTCAGGCTTAAACTAAATTCTCTGAAAATACAAATATTAAAATTTTTATCAAAATTTTATCATGATTTAAATGAACCAAAGATATCTTTGCCGAAAATGTCAGATGGACTAACCGACAGAAGGATAAAGTCAATCAAGTATATAACCCACTTTATTAAAAAAGGGGTATCTTTGATATGTGTGTATTAAGATATAGGTCTAACAGTTGTCTTTTTGAATTAATTAAAGTGTACCAAAACCATCATACTTTTAATGCATATACGACTACATGTACATGTATATGCATAATACCCAATTCTGATAAAACTATTCAAACATACTGCTATATTTTGTACTCTACTTACTCCTAACAGATACTGGGCAAATTTGACTTGCCCCCGACGGAAGGATTGTGTGTGTCGCAAATTACATTATATTGATTATCCTTAACAAAATTGCATCAGTCTTTTTGTTTAACTAGTAATAGGTTATAACTTAAATGTACATTTAAATTTCGTTTTAAGATAATATATACCTCAGTCTTCGACGGACAGTTGACTCTGATATACCAAGAACATTACTCATCATTGGTGCTGTAAACCCATATTTGGCTAGGTATTCCAGTTGTTCTTTTGTAATGCTGAATTTAAAATGTCCATTCCCGTCAACTGCAACCCGTTCACTGCGGTATTGTTCTTTTTCTATGGTTAAAAAAACAACATAAAAATTATGAGGTACTACAACTGAGTCTGTTCCTTAAAAAAGTTACAACATTTCATGAAATTTATCTTTTTTGTAGTTCAGATGGCATGTAAAAGTCATGATATTGCACTTTAAATTAATGTGAACAGGTACAATGTATAGTCAAACAGACGAGAACTATAACAATTTTATGTTTAAATATGCTGCTGAATATAAAATAAAAAATTTTAATCAGACATTTTTAAACTAACGACTGTAACATATTTATATGCAAAATCATCGGACAGTCTATTGTTTATAACCTAGAATACATACCCCTTTTAAAAGAGAGTTTTCTAACGGCCATTCCCATATAATGGCACATACCCATAATGAAAAAGATACCCCTTCATCGGGTTAGATATGAATTAAAGAAATCTGATATATTTTTTTTAACTAATTAAATATTCATGGCAAGAAAATACATTTAAAATCAGCACTGAAGATTAAAGACAAACTTGTATCGTCATTAATTTGACAAAGTCTTGTGTAAGACTGAAATCACACTATCATGAATATTTCTAAATTTCCCTGGTATGCACTTCCACCAGTGCTAGATTTTATGAGTTTATATATTAAAATGCTTTCTTTTTTTTCGTAGCGTATATTCATATAATGAAAGTGGGTTCAACCCATTTATCTATCCAACTCAACTGATATATACCAGATCTACAAGCTGCAAACCTATCTGAAACTTCTTTTTCCATGTCATTCAGTAATGGAATAAATTCGGCACATTCTTCATTAGTTATCAGTCCACCACTGGCTCTTTCAATATCTCGACGCAACAACTGTAGTCTGCAAAATATTTTTGTATAACAAGTTGAAATTCGAACTACACCGTCGTAGGTATTTCGTTGCATATTAATCTTAGTGATTTCATTATTATTTCAAGTCAAGAGAGTTCAAGAAATTTTGTGAAACCTCTTGTGTCCTAAATATAACCACTGAGCTTGTAGCTGACTAGAAATTATGTATGTTATTAAAATTTTCCTATAAAAACACTTCATGTCTGCAGCTTCCCGATATTTTTTGCAAGAGTTGTAGACATGGGGAGTCATTGATTCCTTTCCTCTGAATTCCAACTTCCCTTCCCAAACATTAAATTTCCAGAATTCCGTTCCCCTGTTATTTCATTTTATTTGTCAAGTATAAATTAACCATATTTTTAGTCACCTTTTCTCCCAGTTCCTGTCTTAACTTCTGATTCCCTCTGGTTTAACCCCCGATTTTCACCCCCTCATTCCCGGGTTCCAATAACCATGTACACCTACCCATGATTCTGTAAATTTAGTGTAAATACTTTACTATATATAAATTGCATATAATTTTTCAAGGAACCTCTGATAGCAACCTATCTGAACGTTATTCCTTTGAAACCCAATTGTTGTAACTTTCATGGCTGCAGCTCGTTTCGTAACATGGTCGTTTCGTACATAGACGATTCCTAACTAACTAGGTCGTTTTGTAACTGAGACGTTTCGTAACCTTATCACAATATATAATAATATGAGTTGTAGGTTATGGAAAAAATGTTGAATAAAAGTTTCTACAAAACATTTGTTATTGCTTGTATGGAAAATTATATCTTTTGAAGGAGTTTTCCACCTAAACAATTTTCTTTGTAGTGGGTACTGCTTGAATGTAAGCTCTGACGAGAACTCAGAATGTCAAGAAATATCTTTGGACTTATCATGTAATTTTTATTAACCCTAAACATATATCAAACATGTGTACCTTCCTCGAACATTTTCTGATGTATCATCGTCCATTGTATCTGAAGTGCTAATCCGGCTGCAATAATTCACCGTTTCCTTGAATCGATCTAAAAATCGCTCCCGGTCTCCCCTACGTGTAGCCATGTATCAAGTCAGTATCTTCAACAACGGAGAATATATTTTCCCGCCAAACTTAACAACAATCTGGAGTCCATCCGAACGGTTAGATTGTACTTTGTTAGAAAGATTTTGATTGGTTGACAAAAGTGCAAAACTTACGGTATGAAATTGAAAACCAACGCGTTGGTTTTTCATACCGTATGAATTACAAATCAACGCGTTGAAAGTGAAGACCAACGCGTTGAAAGTGAAAACCAACGCGTTGAAAGTGAAAACCAACGCGTTGAAAGTAAAAACCAACGCGTTGAAAGTAAAAACCAACGCGTTGATAATAAAAACCAACGCGTTGAAAGTAAAAACCAACGCGTTGAAAATTTCATACGGTATGTTCATACCGCCAATGACACGAACGGCCACTCATACATGTGTGTGGTTTTTGAAAATAAAAAACCCTTCACAGCTTCAAAGGATGGTTTCAGAAATCGAACTATTTTAGGTAGTATATTTATGATTCTCAACATTATCATAATCTACTCGTAATACGTACTCATTTCTTGGTCATTTTTGTCTAAATTGTTGCAGTTAACTTTGTGTGCTGACCACTATTTCTTCTGAAATTCAAAGGAGCAATACTATACAGACTTGCATCTTGAACATCGCCTTGAATCTTCATATTGCACACGGCCTGCAGGATACACCCATTGGAATCGACTGTATATAATTATCATGAATTAAACAACTTGCAAAAACATTTCGTCGTCCGATCTTATCTTGTCCTTCACCTCGAAATTGACACCAGAGGAAGGCTCAAAACAAAACGTTATGACTAATGGGATGACTTTGACTTTCTAATCGTCAAATTCCCATTTATGAACGGCAACATTCAAGAAGCGCCGGCGTATGGAGTGTATATCTCACAACTCATACGTTATTCCAGAGCTTGTGACATATTCATTGACTTCCTTGACAGGGCCCGGCTCCTGACAGAAAAGTTACTCAGACAGAGGTATGTTGCTCCTAAGTTGCAATCATCCTGATTAAGGTTTTATGGACGTCATGACTTGGTTGACAGGTATGAAAAAACCGTTCCCAAATGAAAATGGACCTGTTCCATTGCTGTTGTCTCTTCATCATACCAAATTTTATATGAGCATCATGGCGGGTGTTATGCAGGAAGCAGAGACTTCTTATTCTTCCGGAGCACCCGAGTCTTTACAATATGTGTGTATACATTCTCCAGCCGTATTTGCTAATAAATTGAAAAAAAACAATGATCATAAACGGTACATAATATCAAATATTTGATGAAAAACAACCAAAACGAAACTTTCTACTTCAAACACATTTTCTTTAAATTGGAGAGAACACAATTTCCAATACAATCATAATAATAAATTTTAAAATAACATTTTTTATGAATGAATTTCTGACTATAGACGGTATTATATATTTATTTATACTTCACAAGATCTATACAGATTTCGGTCTTATTTACAAGGATTGATTCGGCTGTTTTATTAAATATCAGTAACAAAAAAATCATTTTCTGAAAATGTGTTACCATTATACGACTTGTAAAGATATTTAGGCCAACAAATCGACTTTTATCGTGATTAAAAATAAAAATAATCACGGTATTGAAGGTAAATTTATAAATTTTATTCTAACAATGTATGCTAAAATTGCATACTTATACAAATGAATTCGATCATGTTTTAAAATATCTGTGGTGGAATTCTGATTCGAACTTTTTGTGTTAAAATACAATGAGAAAGATCCTTCAAGAAATTAGAATATTCCATGATATATTCGTCTGATACTGTCAGAAGAAGAAGAGGAATAAAGAGAGAAACACTTAAGGGCATGGAATATATGATATTAAGAAAACCTAGAGTTTGCTGGAAGAATTTTATTTTGGAAAAGAATATTTTTGTCTGTATGAAATTAGTGGGTAACCAATAATTATATTTACATAATATTAGGGTTTTGTGACGGTTATATGCGAAATATTTGCCGGGTCTGAGTGACAAATTACCCGATGTGAAGCGAAGCGGAGGGTCATATGTCACTCAGACCTGGCAAATATTTCGCATATAACCGTCACAACATCCTCACATTGTGATTATTATATTTATTTAATATCTATTTAATATTTATTTAATATTTATTTAAGATTATTAATAAAATATATACAACCAATTAATTTTAACAACCTCTTTATATTGTCAGCATTAGAAAAACGCTTGTAATTAAGTTGCTCCTTCGGCGATATCAAACGCAATATTGACTACTACTAGGTTTTTTACCATTATGGCGTACATTGTAATTATGCATGCGGGCATATTACTGCAGTTATATGCCAATTTGGATAGTAGTTCATATGCAAAATATTACGGTAATCAATATCATTACAGTTTCAAGCATGAAGTATAATGATAAACAATCCAGCCATCCAAACTTTCAAAGATCAGTGGTTTTAATATAGATATCCTATTGTTTTGAAAATCATTCTATACGAAGTTTAAATCGTTTATTTGAGAACCATTGTTATATTTTAGATAAAACGTAGGCCGGTTAGTTTGAGTAACGTGCAATTAAATAGGAGATGTTGTCTGCAGACAGTTAAAAACAGAAGGATTGTACATGTAAATGTCTTTTGTTAATCGTATATTAAGAATAATAAAATGAAAAGTCGTGAAACATTAATCTAAACCATATGGAATCTTTTGTTAACATATGAAATTTTCTTTTAATTATTTTTCAGATTTGAAAAGACAGAATTTAATATGGATCCAAGTAAGTAAAATACTATTTTTAGTGGTAAGATGGACGACATTTATTTGTATTTAGTAATATTTACATAAAACACTTTTTGGTTTTGTGTTAGTTTGTTGAGGTGGGGGAATTTGCTTTATTTATTATGCCCGCACTTCGAATGAAGTTCGGGGATATTTATAATCGGTCTGTCCGACCATCCGACAGACTGTCTGTGTGTCCGTGTGTCCGTGTGTCTATCCGTTTGATAATCTTGTCTCCAGAACACCTCATTCATTTTTAACTTTATGTATTTAATTTCTATACAGTATTGTCACAAACTGTATGTAGATGCGCAAAAAGGTTTAGAATTTTGATTTTCAAAAATTGGGGCCCACAGGGGGCGAATTTCAAAAATTGGAAGTTTATGCTCGTGACCTAAACTCCTCATACTTTTTTATTGTATGCTTTAATTTCTATAAAGTATTGTCACATACTGTATGTAGATGGGCAATAATGTTTTAAAATTTTGATTTACAAAAACTGGGGCACACAGGGGTCGAATTTCGAAAATTGGGATTTAAGCGTTTGACATAAACTCCTCATTAATTTTTCATGTCATGCATTTAGTTTCCATCCAATTTTGTCACATACTATATGTAGATGCGCGATAAGGTTTTAGAATCTTGAAGCCCACAGGGGTTGCATTTCGGAAACAATGAATTTAAACTTGTGCCTTAAACTCCTCTTTCAGTTTTCATTTATATTTAGCAAATTTATTTGTATACAATATTTTTCTTTATTTTTTGTAGATTTTCGAAAAGGTTTTTAATTTTGAAAATCTATTAAGGGATCAAATTTTGGGACCGAAAATGGTGAAATTGCTAATTTTGCCTCGTATCTGGAAATACGCATTCATTTTTCGCTCACCTGACCAAAAAAGGGCCAAGTGAGCTATTCTCATCACTTGGAGTCCGTCGTCCGTCGTCGCCCGTTAACTTTTACAGAAATCTCGCCTGAAACTACAGGGCCAAATGGAACCAAACTTGGCCACAATCATCATTAGGGCATCTAGTTAAAAAAAATGTCCGATGACCCCGCCTGCCAACCAACATAGCCCATATGGCTAAAAATTAAACATAGGGGTAAACTGTATTTTTTGTCTTCTATCTCCAAAACTAAAGCATTCAGAGCAAAATTGGGTTATTAATTGGATTGTTAATTTTACGGAAATTTTGCAGTTTTAGGTTATTATCTTGAATATTATTATAGATAAAAACAAACTGTAACCGGCAAAAATGTTCAACAAGGTAAGATCTACAAATAAGTCAACATGACCAAAATCATTGATTGAACCCTTATTGGAGTTTTTGCCCTTTTAAGACGGCATCACCGTAAACTTTCCTTTAAAGATCTTCTCCTCTGAAACCACTGGGCCAATTGGGACCAAAGTTTGGTGCAATGGTCCTTGGGTGGCCCCCTTCCAAAAGTATGTCCGGCATCCCCGAACTCCAACCGACATGGCTGCTGTTACTGAAAATAGAAAAAAAGGGGAATGAATTTAAAAAATCTTCTTATATGAAACTACAAGGCCAGTGGGAACCAAAGTTGGCAATAATGGTCCTCAGGAGGTTCTCATTCAGAAATATGTCCGATGACAAAGATGGTCGCCACAGCCGAACTTAGTTTAACATAGGGCCCTACGGGAAAATTCATTGAAAAATCTTCTTGTCTGAAACCCCTTGACCAATTGGAACCAGACTTGGTAGCAATGGTCCTGAGATGGTCCTCTTTCAGAGATGTGTCCGATGACCCGGACTATCAACCAAGATGGCCGCCACAACCGAACTTAGTTTAACATAGGGCCTTACTGGAAAATTCATTGAAACAATTTCTTGTCTGAAACAACATGACCAATTCGAACCAGACTAGGCAGCAATGGTCTTTAGGACGTCCTCTTTCAGAAATGTGTCCGATTTTGTTGACTGTGAACCAAGATGGTCGCCACAGCGGGACTTAGTTTAACATAGGACCCTATGGGAAATTCACACAAAAATCTTTTCGTCTGAAACCACTAAGCCAAATAGAATTAGACTTGGTAGCAATGGTCCTTAGATGGTCCTCCTTCAGATTTTGTCCGATGACCTGGACTGTCAACATGATGTCCGCCATACCCGAACTTAGTTTAACATAGGACCTTATGGAAAAATTTATTGAAAAATCTTTTTTTCTGAAACCACTTGACATATTGGAGCCAGACTTGGCAGCATTGCTTCTTGGGAGGTCCTCTTTCAGAAATGTGTCCGATCACCCGGATTGTCAACCAAGATGGCTGCCACGGCCGAACTTAGTTAAATATAGGACCCTATAGGAAAATTAATTTAAAAATCTTGTCTGAAACCACGTAGACATTTGGAACAAGATTTAGCAGAAATGGTCCTTAGATGGTTCTCTTTTAGAAATGTGTCCGTTGACCTGGACATTCAATCAAGATGACTGCCACAGCTGAACTTAGTTTAACATAGAACCCTATAGAAAAACAACCCAAATTGAATGCAACACTTTTTTTAGGTCTGCTTAAAGTGAAAAATTAAATCCAGAAGAGCGATACAGGCTCTTCAGAGCCTCTAGTTTTTTCATAGTTTCATTTATGTATAATATTGTTCATCACTATGTGTAGATGTGCAATAAGGTTTTCAATTTTGAAACTTGATTCAGAATTCCAATTTTCAGACTGAAATTGTGAAATTGGTAATTTTTCACTGTTAATTGTTTTTTGACTTGTGGACATCGTTTATGATGGCACCAATTTATAGTTTATTTTGTTTTTGCTCACTCATATCACAAATTCCAACAGGAATGATAATTCACTTTAAGGCACCTAAATACAGGACAATTGCAAAACAAATCACTCGTATCAAAAAAATATTCACGAAAGCTCATATATTTATTGGTAATAGAAATTTGAAAGTTTTCTAGAAAACAATAAATGAATGCAGTGGGGGGAGGGGGGACCACACGATTATATTGCCGCAGTTTAAATTCTCAAACCCATCATTTGCTTATAGGGTCACTAACATTTACCTGTGGCTCTTGTGGAGTGAAAGAACCCGAAATGAATCACTGTACTGGGTGTTTTTCAATAACATACTGTTCCGAAACATGTCAGACGAAAGCAAGACCAAAACACGAAGATTACTGTGCAAAGAAGCTAAAAGCATTCCGCAATTTGAATGCAATTTGTCAGTATTGTGGGCAGATCACTAGTGATTTCCAGGAAAAACGAGAATGTCCCGGATGTTCCCACACTGTGTATTGCTCTAGAACATGTCTGGCAAAGGATTGGGCCAAACATAAAACAGATTGCTTAGACATCGAAAAGCCCGAAGACTGCACAAAGCAATGTAAAATGTGCAGCTCTACAGAAAACGTTAGAACATGCAGTAAATGCAAGGCTGCACATTACTGCTCCAAGGAATGCCAGAAAAAAGACTGGAAAATCCACAAAGATCAGTGCATTACGCCATCAATGAAGTATAAGATAGACGTCGAGGAGAAGTTGAGGGAAATGAGAATGCTTGAAATACGGTATTTAAATCAAATACAAAGATCTGGGACATCCTACACTACGATGAGAAAAGATGAGGACTTTTCCGTTAACCTGTATGATGATTTTGCAGATCTTACCATATTCAAACGACCAAATGAAAACCAGTGGACAAATATTAAATCGAAAGTCCGAACTAATTTTCCAAGCAATGAGATTATAACCAGATTTCAACTTCTGACTAAAACTTCTCGTGAGAAAACGTTGTTGATTGCCTTTATTCCAAGATACCACAACTACAGAGGCAGACACTGTGTTTACCTCGAGGTAAATATATACTCTTATAGCATGACAATGATCTGAGTTTCTTTAAAACGTCGGTCTCTTGTTATTTCTACTCCTTTATGTCGTCCACTATTTGCAAGTATTGGTAATATAATTCTAAAGGTACAACCTGTAGGAGAAACGAGACCGTATTGTAGGAAGACCATACAAAAAGAAAACTTGTTATACATGCCGTCCTGAATTTGTAAGGAGTTGTGAGCTTTTGAGGGTGTTGCAGGTTGAACTATGGCTTTAAGTTTAAATACAGCAATGGAAGCATGTTCATCTGTGGATATTTTGTCAAGACTTTATTCATCATGTCTTCTAATATACATTTTGTACTTACCAAAGGAAAACAACTTCATTTTAATACATGTACAGTCAAACCTGCTTTAAAGGGCACCTCTGAATAGAAATTTATTGTCTATAAAGGGCACAGTAAAAAAGGCCCAATCAGGAACAAAAAATGTAATATTAACTTCTGTATAGAGGGCACCTGCTCATAAATCGATTACAATCGATACTAAATCTTTGGAAAGCCAGAAATTATGCTAAAACATTGTGAGCAATAGAATAAAAGGGAAACAATGAACTATTTAGCAAAGTAAATTTCACAATTAGGAAAATATGCTAATCATATCTACTATAAATGGCAATTTTATGTGCGAGACTATACATACAATGTATATAGCTATCACTTCAAAATTCAATCGTTCAATTAAGCAGATGTTCATCATGGATATCATATGTAAAAATCCTGAAATTATTTTGGTGATCTATGGCGGACGATCGGCTTCAAACAGAAATGGTTTCTTCACCCTGAGTTCATATATGCTAGTCCCTAAGATTTTTAAAGAGAATAATAGTGCTAGTGACATGTCAGTTCTTACGTTTGAAGCATACATATCGATTCAATGTTGTTTTTCTGTTTCAGGATGATACTGAGACCGAACGTTATGCTGCCTTTTACTTCAAGATAAATGATTTTCCGAATTTCAGTTGGTCAGAAATTAAACCCGGTCGATTTATTATAATCGAATCACCAAAGCTGCATACTTTCAGAGACCATACAATTGGCTTTCGTTTTGATGATCCTTCCACACTAACATTTATTGATCCTGATATGTAGCTGCTTTACTCTAGAACGGATTAGAGAAGTTCGTCACTTCATCATTTTTTGCAAGTGTTAACACATTCAATTGCTGAGTAGTGACTTAAAATAGTAGTACTAGTCGGGTGTTTTCTGTTGAAGCGTGACTGAATTTAGCATAAGATTCAGAAAGTTAATCAACAATTACACATTCAATAAAAAATAATGTAAAATAGCTAAACAAAATACATGTATATAAATTACAGACCGGATAACATTGAGATCACCAATGGCATACACATACATACAACGATCAATTAACGTCAACCAATCAACAGAACTTCAGATTAACATAAAAAATCAAACCGTTGAAAAGCAAAAATGCAAAATTGACTAAAAGCGGAAAAGTCAAAAATCATTAAATTACGGAAATAACGGGAAATTATTACGTCGCCTTGGGTACTTTGAATACTCATATCTCGTTGACGTTTTTAGGTTTTTTTCCATTTTTTCCGCATTTCACCTAGATTATAATTTTCCTTGGTTTTCTAGCAGGTTGCTATATTTTTTTTTTAAATAAGATCTGTTTTTCACATTGGTTACAATAAATTACAGATTTTCAATCGCTTCAAAGTATATGACTAAATGCTTTTATTAGGAAAATAAAATAAGAGACAAAATGTTAAAAATAAATGCATAAATTCGTCAAAAAAAAAAATACCACTACAAGTGACTGTTTGTTTGAGACTTGGATCTAGAGTACACGTTACATGTGTATAAGCTCCCATTTTCTGAAAATGTGTAACCTTTATTCGATATATATAGATATCTATAATTAGGGCTACATGTTGATAACGTTTTACATTCGTCAACAAAATATGGATTTTAAAATATACAGTCAGGTAAATTTATTCATTTTTATGTCTTTAATTCATTATTACATAGTTATACCCGCACTTTCGAATGGAAGTTCAGGTACATTGTCGTTGCGGTCGTCCGTCCGTCCGTCTGTCCGTCCGTCACACTTTCTTGTGACGCAAAGTCCTCCTTAGCTTTTGAATTTTTCCAAATTTTGTTGTGCCATATTGTTGCTTACTAACTGTAGAAGCGCAAAAGGTTTTGAAATTTCAAATTTCTAAAAGGGGGCCTGGGAGGGACCAAAAAGGGCCAAAATAGAAAAAAAGAGCCTTTTGGCGCGAACTCCTGTTTCATTTTTTAATTTAAATCATTTTTATTGTTGCCATATAAAAACTATGTCATATTTTTGCTTACAAACTGAAGATGCGCAATAAGGTTTTGGAATTCCACATTTTTTAAAGGGGGGTGGGAGGGACCAAAAAGGGCCGAAACAGAAAAAGACCATAATTACTAAAATTTTATCTAAAGAAAAAAAAAAAAAAATAAAGAACTTTGTGAATTTCAGTTTAAGGGGCTATAGGTCCCTAAAAGGGTCCAAATAGTTAAATTATAGTAAAAGTGGGTTGTGATATATTTGAGAAAAGGTTATTTGTTACAAATGCAAACTGTAATGCTAAGCATGCTTTTAGTTTGCAGCTTGAGGATTTAAAGGGCCAAATAGAGAAAAGAGGCAAAAAAGTTAGATTACAGTAAATGTGGGTTGTGATATATCTCTGCAAAGGTTATTTGTTACAGGTGCAAACTGTAGTGCAATGGAAACTGAAAATTTTAAGAATGTTTGTTTACAAATAAATGTGGGGTGCGGGTATAGCTGTGGCTGTCGTTCCGACAGCCTCTACCTCTAGTTTTTTTTTATAATTGTGCATGCATACATGAAAAAAATTAGCTATGTTTTAAATACAATACATATATAAGGAGTACTATGATTTCACTCAAGATATTTCATCTTTGGTTGGAGATATAGTATGCTGGAAGGTTTGCTCTGCCTGATGTGCCAAAATGGATTTCCATATTCTATATGGAATAAATTTGATATATATCATAAAGATATATATCAAATTTTATAAATTTCATGATGTCTACATGTTTCAATAATATTTTATATTGAATATTTTTATTAGACTGATTCATTTAAATCAGTTTCAGAACATTTCCGTACAAAGATAGAATATGGAAATCCATTTTGGCACATCAGTAAGAGCAAACCTTCCAGCATACCATATCTCAAACCAAAGATGAAATATCTTGAGTGAAATCATAGTGTAATAAGGTAAATAAAAACAATAATTAAAAATCTTACAGTATAGTTATTTTATATACTCGTATGTATATGACATGACTGATCATGCTAGCTGATAGGGAAGTGTGTCAATTAATCAGTAATCTATTTTCAATTTGAGCTAGGAAAACAGTTTTCAGAAAATCTTCATGTACATGTACACGTGTACAAATCTACCTAGCAAAATATCGAAACCTTTAAACATTGCACAACACCAATAAAAAGGTAAGTTAAGGTAATTTTTAATGTAATAAATACAAGAAAAGAAAAATTGTAAAAAAATAGATGGACTTAAAATTTGTCAGAAAAAAAATGGACACCACATGTGACTGTCTGTCTGAGACTTGTATATAAAGTACAGGTATTACAGGGGTGTTGCTAAAGGGCGGAAACGGAAAAGGAAACGGAAAATTTGCATCTTTTATTAGTTCAAACTTATTTACTTATAGTGGATTGGGAAACAAGTTATACAATGTACCAACTTATACTAATCCCTCTACACTTTGCGGGTGCGACAGCGGCCCCTGTAGCGGCGTTTTAGCCTACTCTTTTTCGACATCTACAGAGGAGTCTTTAACGTGCTAAGGATGTTGCTCTCCCTTAAACACGGGACAGCCATTTTTCGTTGCCATCCGACGGACTAGTATCTTTTACCGAGACCATCCTCGCAAATGATGTCGATAGGGCGTCGCAACTTTGATCCCTGACATTTTCACCCTGACCTGGAATCGAGCCAGGGACCTTTGGCTTCGTAGTCCGATGTGCTAACCACTACACCACGGCGCCCTCTTTTCTTTTTGGTCATTTATTTTCATATGCATGTTGTATAGCATATCACATCTTTACAAGAAAGAAAAACAGGAATACATTTGAGATAAAGATTTGAAAGCGTAAACTATTGACATAAATGGCAGGAGATGATGATCCTATGATTTAAAGGCGTGAATCATATAGTATTGTACGTAATTTAATTGCGTAAACCACTTGGAATTGTTACATTAGTTCATTTATTTTATATTGTATCCTTGCACTTAGACCATGAACGTACGTCATTCATGCGATTCATTATTATTTATTTCGGTATTTTTGGTTGAGTACTTCTTGTTTAATATAAGTTTGGTTTTTGGTCTTCCAAATGTTTCGGTTTTAATGCTGCTGATGAGAGGTAACTCCTTGAAATGCGTCGTATACAGCATAGTATAAATTTACTGTATCTAATATGAGTATCTTTGGATTGTTATTTTTTTTATTGTCCGTTTATAACGTCAATAAGACAGTAACCAAACAACACAAACAAATCTACATACGGCATTCAACAATGGAAATTCGCCTCGATTCTAATTAAGTTTTATGGGAAATGCTTTTCATTTGTTTTCTCGTCTTCTCAAATGGTTATACAAACTCACACGATAAATTGTTGAATTTTTGGTCGATTATTTAAAAAATTTCCCGTATGTGTCTATAATAAACCATTTTATTAAATAAATATACACCTTCTTGGGAACTTTTTTTTAATAATAGACCAAAATTGTGAAAATAATTCTGCATGTTCTTTTAACACATAAACAAATACGGCATGTTCTAAGTTACTAAGTTACGGGTCTACGAACATTTTTGTGTGTGCAAAATTAGAGAAGTCAAACGGATACTATACGACAAATATAAATCCTTTGATGTATATGAATTCCGAACTATGGTTCTATCTTCTTTTTTTGTGCTTCTGTGTATTGTTAGATTAAGAGCTTTTTGAACCAATCCCATTTCTGCTGTTGTTTATTATATAATTACCAAATACAAATTGGTGTGAAAATTAAAAAAAAAAATTTTGGGAGGGGGTTGTGCCTTAAGATTTGTTTCAGCAACACATCAGGCAGTCAAGCTCGTAGCGCTTAGCCTTAACTTATCATAGGAAACCTGCATCCAATGATAAGAAAAGAGAAATAATTTTCAAAACAAATTCCTATTTTGTTACTGATTTACGGTGAAAATGACGAAAATGCCATTTTTGTCTCTAACTGCATTCCATGCATCTATAAAGGATGGATAATTTCAGGTAAATGCTAACATCTAGTCTCTCACTGTTGCTAACATAATGCAGTCTAACTTCCTGTTGTATCGAGTAGCTTCGTTTCCATGGCAACGAAAATAGTGAATTTTCACAAAAAATTGCATGTTCGAAGGGCTAGCGGTCTTGTCTTGTATCCTCCAACCATCCACACTCCTCACTCCTCCTCCCGTGCACCCCACCCATCCTCCAACCCTGAAATCAGCCTGATGTTGATGTCAGCCCATATTTGATCTTGATCTTATTTGCATACTTTTTCAAATAAACAAGGTAAAATCATTGAAAAAGCATTGTTCACGGTATGGTTTATGACATTAACCCCCCCCCCCCCCCCCGAAGAATCATTGTGTATCAGTTGGGGGTTTGGAAAGTTTAGGCGTCACATTTTCCCAGGTCAGGTCATCACAATTAGGGGCGTAAAAATATCAGAGGAATTACAAAATATAACCATTCTTAGATACACTAAAACATATGCAGTGTTCCAGTTCAAATTTAAGCAAAAGTTAAGACTGAATCCCAAATAATGTACAATCATAGCTTTCACGTGTTTCAAATACACAATGCAATAAAGTTTATGTCGTCGAATTGTTGTTTATTTAATTTAAAAATACGCAAACTTGAATTGTTTTTTCTTTGTGTATTATATTCCGTGTTTTTATTGAAATTATTAAGAACTCTCGGTCTTTATCTCTATGTGGCCGCTAGATAGGACGAGGATCTGTTATAAATGGATATTTAGAAACAACAAGTATAAGTATGTTCTGTCTGTTCTTTGGTAAAAAAAAAAAAAACAAAAAATACAAGTTTTATTTGAACAATTGTTAATTTCATTCATATCACCCCGAATCCCATAACAGTCACGACAAATCAGAGCCAATCTAATTAACATTTGTTATCTGCACTTACTCCTTATTTTCGTTCGGTTGTTTATATGTCGCGCGTGGGCCAACTGATTGCAAAAAAATGTTTATACTACAATTTATTGGCCGCATTTCAGAAAATTTTATGAAGTTTTAAAATTTCATTACCGAAATTATTTTTTTTTTATTTCCGAAAAAAATTTTTTTTTATTCCGAAACTTTTAATTAATAGTTCATGATTACCTGCGCAATGACATAGCTTAAAACCATTTTACCTTTACTTTGACCTTTGACTTGTTATGAGTTGATCTCTGGTCACTTTTAGCTCATAAAAATTCAAATTCTGGCGATGTATCTAAAGGTCCGTCTGCAGTGTTTCGGAATGAACTTAAAACTTTATTAAACATTAAAATAATTAGTATTCGGAAATGCAATAAAACTTCTTTCGGAAATGATATACTATAAGTTTTGGAAATAAAAAAAGTCTTTGGAAATGATATGCTGATTTTCGAAAATGCAAAACAGCGAATTTATCTGATATTTATGTTTATTAATTGTAATTATAACACTGCTAATTAGTGATTAATAATGGATGAAAGATTTTTGCAAATTTATATTGGGGTGATTGAAAAACAAATATAGTAAACATAAAAATGTTTATAAAAACAAAACTTTTGAATTTTTTACACCGCACATTGAACATTTAATTATGTAACATTGGTATAGTATTATTATTGGACGATAGACTAGTCGCACTTTGAACTAGCTAGACCTATGGGTTTAATGTTTAAAAAACAAAGCTTTGAAAAAAATTACGAGTACGAGAATTAGGAGTTGTCCTATACCTTGACTGACTAGTTTATCGAGTTTGTTGAACATAGTTTTTACTGCATTACTGCTGCGAGATGCGAAAAATTAACATTTTTTTTTTTTTGACCGAAAAGAATAAATATTAAATGATCATTCCTTGCGATCCAGACTTAGCGTCGTAAAAGAGAACTAAAAGGAGATGTCCTATTTACCAAACACCGAAGGGTAGATCAATACAAACCATTTGTCACTTATTATAATACAATCACAGTCTAGAGAAAAATTCACACGAGGCTACCATACAGATAGCAACGATTCGACATTTGGACTATCAAAATACGACCACAAACTTTCAAATCTTAAATCGTTCATAGCTTTGTTAAAAGCTTTGAAATTACAATTATTTTTTTTTAAAACTGAGCCTGACAAAAATGTCTAATGAACGGATTCACTTTAAAATATTACTGAAACATTTTATCTTATCAGAAATTTAATATTTGATATATATCATTTATTTTATGATTAAGAAGCCCCAACTGTCACGGGAAGTCACCAAAATATACCCAAACCGATGTTTAATGCACCAGAATATCCAATTCTAGATAATTTTTTCTTGCCACAAAATCGGTATTAAAACTATTAATGTCCCGTTGGAAATTTACAAATTACATGTATGCACTGACTTTGCAAACTACATGTACATGTATTATTATTTAAACTTGCTTCATTCTCCTACAATTTCAATTTTGTCATGAAAAGTTTTTATATGTAAATTGATACATTTCAATACTTACCTTTTTTAATTTAGTTTTTTATTTGTTATTTGCATATACTTTTTTTACTACATTCATTTTTCTTTTTCGGTAAGGCGAAATGTGCGACACCTTAGTTTTTTCGATGATTCATTACAATCATTATCATATATTTTTCTAACGTAAAATCAGCCATTCATTGATAGGTATTCAACGGTCCTTGAACTGGTTACCTATTTGAATATCTCAGGTAGCAAGACCGTTAGAATTTTAACATCCGGGCTGTTGAAAGGTACCAGTTTTCACAATGGGTTATCAGGTTGCCAGCTCTTGCTGCATTTTGTAGGGACAAAACCTTAGACAGGCTGACGCTGTATATCTATTTATTTTCTTATTTCTTTTTAATTAAGAAATTGAAATAAGATGGGACGTAAGAAAAAAACGAAGCAATTGTGGCCAGTTAGTACAACGAGAAAAGCATCCCACACAAGCCATCAAAACAGATATTCAAGCTACCATCGTTACAGCGATGAGACAGAAGTCGAAACCATACAGCGACGTGTTGAACAATATGAACAATATGAACGGCATCAACTCGTGCTGAGAGATTTGGAATGGAATAGAAAATTGAACGAACAATTCTTTAACAAGGCCATAAGTAAAGTTATTAAAATGTTTCCTGGTCATCCCGTCTTGACAGGATTTGATGAAATTAAGCTAGAAATATTGCATCTTATCCCAGTTTATCCACATCATGCACCGGAGTTGATATGTTTCAGAACAATTGAGGAGAATTCTATTTTACTTGGAAAGATTGATAGATATTTGGTCGCCCAGAGGAAGGCGTACATTAAGGTTAGTCTCTTTTCCTTAAAGAAAAACAGAACCTTTGAAATTCATGGGTCACTGAATAACCTTGTCGGAAAACTTTTCGTTTCATCATAAAAATTCAATTTCAGAACTTTAAATTACATTATTTTCAGTGAAAATACACATGAAACGTGTATATGTATAACCTACATTCCCACTGAGGGGAGATGTAATTCCTTGCAACATATTCTTGTTAGATATGACAAAACCCACATCTGTACCTAACTGGTCTATAGTCTTGCTCTGGGTTTCAAAGAGTCAACACCTTTTTATTTTTATTTTTTACATACTCGTGATCAAGACCATATTGGTCGAAACGTTGAGTATTTTAAACTTTTTAGTTTGTTGTTGTTTTTTTCACGATTTTATATTTGGTTTTGTTCGACTTGTGTATTTCATACATTTTGGTAGTTTTACGCCCCTTTTGACAGCTCACCATTTCCATTTATTTCTCTTGTTATCTATAGACTATATGTACCGGGTATTGGGTATTTTCCTTAAAACAATACATCTCCCCATTCTGAAATATATTGATTGTTATAAACGTTAATTATCTTGTAGTATATATTATATTATTTTTAATGTGTGATACATTGTACCTCAATCCTCACTGAAATATCAGTATAAAATCTACCAAACTGCTTTACATGTACAGGGGTATTTGGCATTTTTCTAAGCCCCCATCATAAAACATATTGATGATTCTCGCATCGGTAGCCTATAATTTTTCACAGTATTTCCAAATATCGTTATTGACTAAACCTTCAAAAGTAACAAAAGAAATAAGTCATAGTAAGCGGAACTGGGAATTAAAAAAATAAGTCATAGTAAGCGGAACTGGGAATTAAAAAGTTATATGAAAATTAAATGTTTGTGTTTTTCTTTTTATAGGATATAAATGGAGTAGAAATATGTCTCAAATTGCAGAGCAGCACCGAAGTTGCACAGAAGGGGCGTTTTATAGCAATACAAAATCCCAAATTAACAATTTTGGAAGATGGTGAATTGGGATTTCGTCCCGCAGAAGAAGAAAATGTATATTTTATAGAAAATGGAAACATGATCCTATATTCCTTCATTATATTTTTTCTGATAGTATCAGTTTTAATAGTATATCTAACAAGGACAACTGGGGGCCTCGGTGGCCGAGTGGTCTAGGTAGTTAATGATCACTAGCCTGTCAACGCTGAGGTTGTGAGTTCGAATCTCACCTGTGGCGGGGTCACAGTTCCTTCATGCAAAAGATACATGTAAATAACAGGTTAATTGTGCCCGCCCCCGGGTTTCTCGCTGCGTTGAAGACCCATTGGTAGCCTTGAGCTGTTTTCTGCTCTTTGGTCGGGTTGTTGTCTCTTTGACACATTCCCGGTTTCCATTCTCTATTCTACCAATACAATGAAACCAATCGCAGGATGATGTACTGGTAACAGATGTTAACCAGTAACATGCTAAGTACACATGTATAAATGTTGAAATCAAATGTTACTAATTTCTGAAATTCACAGAAAACAGTAGCTGTGACGATAGCAGGTTATTCATAAGTTTGAAGTCTTTGAATGATAAATACTTCCAGGAAAACATACACTACGGACATTATTTTTTCAAGGCTGCCGGTAGAAGAGGGAGAGTGGGTTTGTTTTTTTTTAAATAAAACATGATAATAATATACTACACTTCATTTAAAACTTCACCACAAAATGTCGAGCTAATTGACCTAATATTAACCTAGATACTAGCTTTATTTATCCGAACACTTTTGCTGTTTACAGTTTGTCTTTATCTATAATAATACAATTGTCTTTATCTATAATAGTACAAATGGTAGTTTTAATGAAGCCTTAAAAAAGCTTTTTTCAAATTAACAATTTTTTTCAAAAACATACCTTGTGACCCTGCAAAGTTTCTATATGTATTTGATCATACTGTCAAGCCAATTCTTTTATATGCATCTGAGATAGTTGGCATGTTCAAACCTTCGTCAAATGAAAATTTATTTGAAAATGTTTATAAGTATTTTCCAATAGAAAAACTTAACTTGAGTCTTTGCAGATATATTTTGTCAGTCAATAATAAGACATGCAAATTGGCCTTATATGGTGAACTGGGTCGATATCCTTTGTATATTGATGTTGTTGTTTCTATGTTGAAATATTGGACTAGACTTAAAAATAACAAAACAGGTGATAATCTTTTATCCCATGCACTTGAAGAAAATCTAAAGATGGTTAAAGGTAATCAAAACTGCTGGTTAAGCTCAACTCAAAACATTCTTAAAAAATTTAATATGTTTAATTTAAAGAATTTTGATTTAGATCAGCCTAATAGTTTATCATTTAAAAATAGTAACATAAAAAAGATAATAAAATCTGTCAAAATTGAGTTTGAATCTAATTGGTTTCAACAGTTACAAACTAGTGAGAAATTGAGATCATATAGAAAGTTTAAAAATATTTTTAAATTAGAAAAATATCTCACTAATATTTATAATGAAAATGATAGATTTAACATGAGTAGATATAGAACCAGCAATCATAGACTACAAATTGAATTGGGTAGATATACAGTACCAAAAACACCTGTTGATGACAGAAAATGTAAGAATTGCTCTTCTGGTGAAATAGAAGATGAAAAACATATTTTATTGACATGTGATAAATTTTCCTCTTTAAGAAAAACCTATATTGATATTTGTTATAACAAAAATATTTCTAGTAGCATTGATAAAGATAGCAAATTTATATGGCTATTGAGTAATGAGGATGGTAACATATCCCGTTATGTATCTAGATTCTTGAGTTTAAGTATATTTAATAAGACAAATGAATCAGATGAAAAGTAATCTTCATTTTCTGTCATTGGGTATTCGTCATATGGAATTGTGTCTTATTGGAATTGGGTTGTCTCCCTTGGTATATGATTTATATCATACATGTATTATATAATTATGTTCTTCTTTAATATCTATATTCATCCAACTCTTTCTCAATATTTTTGTATGTACTTTTATGCATTAATATTGTTTGTTTTATGCTCTTTGTGAGTTTTCTTTAATAAATAACTTTGAACTTTGAACTTTAATATTCAAGACAATAACCTAAAACTGCATAATTTCCTTAAAATTATCAATTCAGGGGCAGTTACCCATCAAAAGGTTGACCGATTCGTCTGAAAATTTCATGGCAGGTAGATTTTGACCTGATTAACATTTTTACTATGTCAGATTTGCTCTAAATGCTTTAGTTTTTGAGGTAAAAGACAAAACTGCAGTTTACCCCCATGTACTATGTTTAGCCATGTCGGCCATGTTGGTCGGCAGGCGGGGTCATCGGACATATTTTTTAAACTAGATACCCTAATGATGCTTGCGCTCAAGTTTGGTTCCATTTCAGAGGAGAAGATGTTTGTAAAAGTTTACGGACGACGACGGACAACGGACGCCAAGTGATGAGAATAGCTCACTTGACCCTTTCGCTAAAAAAAAGTAAATGAAAGACGACACAATAATGTTCGTAATTAGAGAGGCAAAATGTTATTACGCATATACAATAATAATAATAATCTTTATTTGAAATGCAAATTTATACCCCGAAGGGTTGACAGAATTATTTAATAATTAAAATAACATTAATTAAAAGTAGAACAGATATACATAAAAAAATGTGTTAACAAATACACATATTATGCAGCTGTAGAGTCCACTTTATTCAGTACTATGGACTTTTTTTATAAATGGAGCAACAAACCGCATAAGATCGTTAGAAGATAAAATAAGTTTTAGTTTTTCAAAAGGAGAATAATTATTTATACTTGGTTGTATTTCAGTGATGTTATTGAAGTAATCTTGCCTTAACATGTCATATTTTTGACAATTGAAGAAGAAATGTATTTCATCCTCTATCTCATTTAAAATTACATTTTTGACATATTCTGTTTTTCGTTTGATGTTTTTATATCGTCCTCTTTCAATTTCTAAAAAGTGGTCACTAAATCTCATTTTTATAAGGTTTTTTCTATTTTCAAAGTTTGTTTGAAGAAAAAAAAATCAGTTTGATATTGAGTTTTTATTTTACTATATAAGTATATTTTACTATCTTCTTTTTTTAAATTAATTTTTTAAAGAACACACTTTCATAATTATCTCAAAGTTTCTGTTTCAAAGTTTTAGTTAAATTAAATTTCTCTTTTTGGTGATTTATTACTTTCAATTGGTTTTGATCAACGTCATTAGAAGTGCTTATATTATCAACAAATGAAAACCAGGAGTAAGTACCAGCGGAGTGAAGGGACTTTGATAATAAGAATGCATCATCTAGTAAAGGATTATTGTTTCCATTTACACATCTACATAAGTATTTCAGGGATTGCAATTTAATGTATGTATCAATGGGGTATTTGTACTAATTCAACTCTGGCTGCTATGTTTACGGATTATTTACTTAAACCAAGGGTAATAATAATAATAAATTAATCTTCCTGGGGTTCAATACAGCTTAATAACGTTCAGGCCACTTAGAACTTTTTCTCGAGTATATATATCAGTTTGACGTTTATATTGTTGCCATTTACGTCAAACACCTTGAATATTATTGAAATTATAACTTAGGCTTGTCATTATGTATTTACAAATTGTAAAGTTCTAATCTAAATAAATCAGTGTCTTACAGCAGAAATAAATTGTCTGAGCCAAACATACAAAGTACTGTACTTCATTTAGTTTCAGGTTGACTGCGAGGATTTTTAGAGTTTAAAGTTAATAAGAATATTTAATTCATTTTTTTAATTGTTATTTGGTTGTATCGTTTTTGTTATGTGGGTTAATAAAACAATATTTAAAATGTTGTTCCTAGCAGAATATTGATTTTGCACATGTACATAATAAAGCGAAAGTAGGTATTTTGTTAGATCACGAATTTAGTTTCACTTTCATAAGGCAACCGTCCAGTTTCCAGAAAATCTTTATATACACATGTACATGAAAATTTGCTTGGAAAAATGTCAAAATCTTTAAACATCAAAACAGATTTTGTAGACGAACAGGTACATTAAGGTAGGTGTCGACGTAAAAATAGTTGTAGCCAGGTTTATTTTCGTTTGGAATTGGCATTGATATTATCATAAAGTCGTATTTTCTGTCCATATGTGTAGTTTTTGTTATGTCTGAAAAGGTTTTTTTTTCACTGGGATAAAAAGTCATTGGTTAAAAAAGAATATTTCCAATGGCGAGCCTATGTCCATATACAATGTAACTACGGTGGGTTGAACCCTACCACATCTCCTCCCACCACACATGCCACATGACATTAATACAAAACAAAAAATCTTTAAAAAAAATCCAAAAGACGGTTTCTATGCGATGGCTAAAATAAGGTAATTTTATAAATGAAAGAGGGTACAATAACCCAATAATGTGACAGAGCAGACTTAAATGATTAGAAAATGTGAGGGAAAACGGACATGGAGTGAAGTTACAAAGAAAGCACAAAATCACAAGAATATAAACAAAAACAAAAAAAATATCCACAAATTACAACATGGTCTTCAATCGTGGAAAATTACACCACGCGCAAGCCCTGAAATGGCCCCAGAGTAATTCATGACTAGGTTTGTCCAGCACATACTGAAACTCTACCTAGTACCATTTATTCTATTCAAGATCGAGCGAAATGTACCGTCTTTCTTTGAATTTTGAAATGAACAAATTTAAAACAATTTTTTTAAAAAAAACAATCCGATGATAGATAAAATATGACAATTTACGGTTGTCGTTGTCATGGTTGTGTTGCTACAGGTATCAACAATCAGTAACAGTCCAGATCATAATACAAAATTGAAGAATGAAGCTATAAAACAAAAACAAAACAAAAAACGAAAAAACGAAAAAACAAAAAACACATACAACAACTAAAAAAACAATAAAAAGACTACATAAAGCAAAACCAAATGAACAAGCAAAAAATTGGAAAGATTTTATAAGAGAACAATATCCAATTAAATCAAACATTAAACAAGTTAACTTAATACAAATTTGTTTTTATTTTTAAATTTTAAGACTAATATGGAGTGTTCAAGATGTAAGAAAACATCGACAAATTTGAAGCGTTGCAAAGGATGTTACACGGTTTCTTATTGTTCCAAGATATGTCAAAGAACAGATTGGCCTGATCACAAAAAATTTTGTAAAACTGCTTCTTTCAAAGAAAAATCAGTACCTAGGATAGACACCGACAAGAATAAACTACAATCTGATCCGACCTCATTGTATGGAAAAGCCGAAGATGTCACGAATGAGAACAAAGATGTTTCAGAAAGTTATCCTGAAGAGAGCAGCAGTCAGTCACAGGAAGAAAGCTCTGAACAAAACAAATGCCACTTGTGCGGAAAAACCGCCCAGAAGAAATGTTCAAGGTGTAAGACTGTGTTTTATTGTTCGAAACAGTGTCAGAAAAATGATTGGGCGCATCATAAACGCTCCTGTTTAAGACCAAATCAACAAGAGGAGACACGACCGCTAATTCCTAATCCGTTCTGTAATCCATTGTTTTCACCATTTTCTCCATTCAATCAATTCTTTCAAGGTCCAAACCTATCTACTATTGCAACAACGACCGATGAGGCTTTTAACAGAGCTATCCAGTTAGCACGGCAGAAATATCCTTTCCAAGAAGTTATTTGTATACTAGATGAAATTCCTTCTGAACAATTCTTTTTCAGACCACAAACTAATGACGTGCTGGTTGCGTTTATACCTAGATATCACCACTATAGGGCCAGGCACTGTATTTACATAAGGGTAATGTATTTGTAACTTTAAACCCACTTGTTTCTGTTTGAATTATTTGCATAGAGTATACACATTTCAGTAAGATATATTTAGGTAGAGTTCTATAATACTCTGTGTTAATTGATCTCACTGAAAGAAAAGCTTGTGTAAAGAGCTGAGAACAGAGTTAAAGAATTTCCATAAATTCATTTTATCTAAACCGTTAAAATATAATGTGTATAATAATTCGAGGAAAAAGGATATGTCGAAAGCACGAAATCACAAGTATATAACCAAACACATCCAGATCTTACAAGATGGTCTTCAATGGCGGAAAGCCACACCATAACACAAACTCTGAAACATTGCAAGTAAGGTTTCCACTTCACTTTTGCATTAAAAGTCAAGATTGCACCTAACGTTGCAATAAGCTGTTGCACTTGCAATATATTAAATCTATATTTATTTATTTGCATTATAAACCCATTTAGGTTAGGCAAACACTTTACAAACAAACATGCAATTATAGTTATACTACACAAATTTTATATAATGACAGGTAATAACATGACATGAATGATCTAGTCACGTGTAGCAGCAAAATGAACAACACACAGCTTAATATAAGAGAATATTTTAAGGCGAATTTCGATTAACGTGAGTGCACACATGTATATACACTAGTTAACAAAAGAAAGGATACAGGGTAATGCATTTTTCACATATTCATAATTTCAATAAGCTGTACTAAGCAGAAAAATAGACCCACACATCTGATTTTCATAGTATGTTTTCTCGTCAAAAACATGGATTTTGTGCAAAAAGATTGAAGTAAAAAATTTCAGTTTTGAATTTTCAAAAATCACAAAAAAAATTTACCCCGTTATGTGAATCATAATTTCTGTGTGACAAAAGATTTACGTTTTGTCTACCGATTTCAGTCCTCATACCTAAGTTTTCTTTTAAAGGAACTACCAAGATATTTGGTTCCGAACTCGTGTATCGTTACTTTTGTTGACTTGTATATTATTGCAAAAAAAAAGGCAAAAAAAGGCTAATACATGCATCAATTGTTTTTTCGCACATTGAAATTCACGTTCGTGAAATTGCTGACACTTGTATAGCAGGTACTTTTCTATTTTTGTAGGACAAGCAAGGAGAAGAAACATATGTCGCTTTTTATTTGGATTTCGACAACCCTTTTCCATTCTTCAGCTGGGGGAGCGTCAGACCTGGTCGGTTTATCGCTATTGAAAACCCATGCATACATTATTTCATGGATGGCTCTGTTGGTCTTAGAATAGAGGATCCATCTGATGTTAGATTTATAGACGTCTGAATGACAGAAAATTAATGAATTGCAAAAGTCTCTAATCATTAATGCCATGTTATGAGTAAACGTTTATTCAGTAAAAATCTGGTCTTTTCCTCCTTCACTTATGGAGTATAATTTGTAACCGTGTATTTCAGAAACTTGTGGTTTGGTAATAAAAAAAGGTTATAATTAAAAAAAACATACAATTATTAAACGATATGTCCAAATCCGTTTATGTAATAAAAATCCAGTTCAAACACTGTGTAAGGCTGGTTCTTACGTCATCTCTGACCTACTTATCGTGCTTCATTTACTTGGGTTAGGTCTTATGTCCGAGTTCAGTTATCCGATGCCAAGCGACCTACAAGCATATTACTTGTTGTAAGGGTGCATCTCGGGGAGCTACGCAGCCACACACCAAAATTATTTTTTGACACTCTGGAGGATTCCGGTCAGGATTTTAAGAATTTCTGCAGATTTTTTTTAAAGTACTGAGGAGAATTCACGTTGAACAATGTATAAATATGTCACATCATGATAACTGCCTTTCATTAATTTTGGATAATTTCGGGTATGTAATGTATTTTGGGATCACAAATTCGATATAACGTGGATAATTTCGGGTAGCTAGGGGTTCCAAGTTCACCGACGCACCCACGTGATAAAATGGCCAAGTCCCCCCCCCCCACCCCTCCCCCCCCCCCCCAGGGTCATTCCCAATATATTTTGGTTCTTGGATGGGAATTTATTTTAAAAGTCTGAAAAAAGATTGAACATAACATTTTAATTCTTTAGTAATTAAAAAGGGCGCTATGTTATAAACTACATCCGTTTGCCAGGTTCTTTGTATTTACCATTTATGTAGTTTTGACATTTCATATTAATACATGTAGTTTTGTAGCTTTTGTATCCGAAATTATTGATTAACTCCTACAATAAATGATTTAGGGGGACTTTCAAGAAGGTATGTTACCATATATAATTTTTTATACCAATTTTGATGAACAAGATTGCACATTTCGTCGATTTCTTGCCCAAATAAACAAAAATGCCAAAATTACCAAAAGGATAGAGCATCTTTGGACAGAGCCATGTACGAGGGGGGATTCCCCTTAGTTTCATTCCAATGGAATATTACAGAAAAAAAAAAAAATAAAATGCAACATTCAATTATTGCGATCTTGACCCAGTGACACTTTCATATTATAATATTATTGATACAAACATTGCCAACTTTCTGAAACTACATTACAGCTATTGATTTGTTGCGTAGTTCCAATAAAGTATCCGGACCATAATAGATCATGATCGAAAATTGTATCTCTTTTTTACCTTGAATGACTAAACCAAACAATTTAAAGCTGGAATTTTGTACATATATTTTTCTCAAGTTGAAACACTTTTTTGCTTAAGCCCCCTTTACACTGGTCGAAGACTGTGCTACGCTCTCCACGACCTCTACGATCGCCAAGATCGCAGCAGGGTCGTGGAAAAATTGGAAAACCATCTTCAGTGTAAAGGTATTCACCACACCCCTACGCTTACCATACGATCAAAATACGTTTTTTCGATAAGCTTTCACGTTGCTACTACGCTCTCCTACGTTTTCGCTACGATGCCTGCGTTTGTGGTACGTTCAAGCTACGACAATAACACGATCACACGACGCCCCTAGGCCGATGTTGTACGACCTCTCACGATTGTGACACAACATCGATACGCACTTGACGATCGTAATACGTTGTCACTACGCTGCTACCACGAGTATTACGACCTTGCTACGTTGTTCTCACGATCTAGCCACGATCAGCAAATAAACTATATAAAAGGACAATTTCTTGCTTGAATGTATATTCTCACTACGATGTCTCACTACGATGTCACTACGATGTCTCTGCGCTTCCTCTACGACCAGCAAATAAACTATATAAAAGGACAATTTCTTGCTTGAATGTATATACGATGTCTCACTACGATCTCACTACGATGTCTCTGCGCTTCCTCTACGACAGCGGTGCGATGTCTGTACGATCAAAAGTGGCGACGACCTCGCTACGTAAATGTTGAGCATGTTCAAAACAGTCGTGGCACCTGGAGATTCTACTACGACCTATCACGCGCAATGCCGACCACACTACGCTACATGAAGACCTCAGTATGACCCCACTAAGATGTTCCACGATCAAAATATTTTTTATGGTCGTAGTGCAGTCTTCGTTCAGTGTAAAGGGGGCTTTATATGCAGTCTGAAAAATAAGTTAGTTATATTGGCATTTCCGAAGTTTACCGATAATTACCGAGGTTATTTCATTTGCGTTGTATGAAACACCAGGAACTTTTGAATAATCACTTAGTCATTTATGCCAACGTTTAAATTGTTTGCCTCGGTGAAAATGAACATTCTGACTGATGCAAAATTAAAAATTAAAAAACAATGTTGTGCCATAGATAAATACAGGTTTATGTGGAATGAGAATCGCTTACTATTAATTGCAAATCAATTTTGGGGTTAAAAAAGACAGCATGTAATATTTCTTCCAAAACTGAATTAGGTAGACTACCAATTGAAAGTTTCATAAAAATTCAAGTTATATTGTATTTCAGTAGAATGTATTCCGACAAAACTAACCCCTTGCTGAAAGAAGCATATAATGTAAACAAAAAATTAAACGATGAAGGCATGTACACATGGTATACTCAAGCCTTGAAAATATTTGAAGAATTTGATCTTGACATTAAAGAATACGAAAAGTTTGACAAACCTTTTCATAAAATTAAATATAATTTAAAATGTAAAACAAGAAAACTGGTAGAGGATAAATATAAAAATCAACTAATGTTGAAATTATCAAGTCTTACAAGCGATTCAAAATTATATTTATATAAACAGATAAAATCTGATTTTGGATTGGAAAAATATGTAATAAAAGAATCCAGTTTCAAAAATAGACAAATTTTTACTAAATTCAGAGTCAGTGACCATTCTTTAAATATAGAAGTAGGAAGATACAAAAATATTTTAAGGGAAAACCGGCTATGTACTGTGTGTAAAGAAATTGAGGATGAGTATCATTTTTTCTTAATTTGTAACACTAATAAAAAGCAAAGGCAAACTATGTTCCAACATCTTCAACTTAATTTGAATATAGATTTTAATAACAAATTGGAACATATTAGTCAAATTTTAAACCCTAAATTAGAACTTTTACCTTATGTTTGCGACTTTATAAAGCAGTCATTGGCACTACGAAAATAGGGTCCACATTGGTCAGAGTTCATATTATAATTATAAAGAATTTTTTTTTTCATTGTAAGATGTTTGTTGTATTCATGTTGTGTTAATGTCTATTGTGATGTATATATACTGAACCGCAAAAGAAACGTCGCACAAAATGACATGTTCACATACATTTATTTCAAAGTGACATTTATATATTTTAAATTAATTTTTACAAAATTTAATGAATGATTTACAGTCTTTTGGTTACAATGTTCACAAAAACGTCACAATTGTCGCAACGTCACAAGTTTTCAATGCTGTGCTCCCACGTCCGTTAATAACGTGTATGTCCTCCACCGGCACCAATTACTGTGGCACATCTTCGGTACATGGAGTTGATGAGCCGATTAATAAACGCCATCGGAATACGTGCCCATTGTGAAAGTTCAGCTGCAGTTGTCGGACTTGGCTGCTCATTTTTCAACCGTCTTTGAACTTCGTCCCATAAATGTTCAATAGGGTTTAAATCTGGACTCAAAGCCGGCCAATCCATAACATTAATGTTATTCTGCTGTAGGAAGTCTCTTGTGGCTCTTGCGGTATGCGCACGTGCATTGTCCTGTTGGAAAGTCTTGTTTTGATGACGTGCGAAATGGGGCTGAACATGGGGTGTCAAGACTTGGTCGATGTAACGGGCAGCTGTTACGCCATTTCCTCTGCCTGCGCCAAGGTTCTGAAAGATGACTGGACCAAGTTTAACGTTAAGGCCGATTCCACCCCATACCATGATGCTAGGTCCTCCCCACGCGTCTGTTTCCAGAATGCAGCTGTCTTCGTAACGTTCCCCGCGTCTTCTCCACACTCTGGTTCTGCCATCGGCTGTTGAAATGCAGTAACGGCTTTCGTCAGAGAAGATGATGTTACGCCATTGTCGATTTCGCCAATTCTGTCGCTGAGTGGCCCACTGAAGACGAGCTTGACGGTGTCGAGGAGTAAGAATAGGTCCTCTTGCTGGACGGCGACATCTCATGTTTCTAGCAGCTAATCGCCGACGAACCGTATCATCACTTATGGGTCGTCCATGTGTTCCAACAGTGTTTCTGGCAGTTTCGGCAGCTGGGGTGAACCGATTCATCAAATGGTGACGAACAATGCCTCTATTCTGTCTAGGGGTAGTGACTTGTGGTCTATCACTCCGTGGACGGTCATTTGTGCTGTTTGTTGCATTGTACCGTGTCCGTAGACGTTCAATTGTTCGAACAGCACAGTTGAAGTCGTTGGCAATAACTCTGGCAGATTGCCCAGCATCCAATCGACCAATGGCCTGTTCTCTCTGTTGTGGAGTCAGACGTGGCATAGCTTCTGTGTCAACACTGATACTAACACTCTTTAATTTTCTCCGGCCTTTTATACCCATAAAGGAGCATGAATTTCACGAACATTTAAGATTTAAGAAAAATTACCGCCAAGTGTGTCCCACGAGCGGTTTTAGGTACGGTCGCTCTACGATATCAACTGAAAATTATTCAACCGAAAATTTAATTCACAGGTAATTTAATCTTACCTGGTGATGTAATCGTAATACTGATTATATAAAAATCATTAATTAATATTTATTTTGAATTTTGCTAACATTTTGAAAAAGCGACGTTTCTTTTGCGGTTCAGTATATATTGAAGGTTATTGTATTGTTTTGCTTTGACCCATATGGGTGTATTTTATGCAAATAAAGTTATATTAATTTTATCCGGTCTTACTGATCTAAAAATCAAACGTAATAAATACTCAAATATTAAAAGTGTGTCCTATCTTTTCTTTTTCTTAATGTGAATTTAATGTTTTTAGATATTTTAATCCAACTGAGCAGTAAATTGCCCTGATTTATAAATGATACATTGATTCCCTCCTCAGTTATGAAGACACATACTACCTTGAAATCATTTTAAGAAGTTTCTTAATAATAAAAGTATCAGAGGTTATATTGTTTACATCTTTTAGTTTATCTAATATCTAACGCTTGTCTGGGGGAAATAGTTCTTTTACAATGTACAATTTCTCCTCAATTTTTCATTTATATTACATGTGAGAAAAATTTTATTTTCATTGCCCAATATCTTACAGACTGGACACTATGTAATATAAATGAAAAATTGAGGAGAAATTGTACATTGTAAAAGAACTATTTGTGCGACACCGAAGATGAAAAGATTTGGCAAACTACCACGTGTAGCGCCGTACTAGAGCGTCATAAATGTTTATTTGAGACAAACCCCAACTTCCCAATTTTAGATAAATTTTTAGAGAAGCCGAAAGATGACTTTTATACCCACAGCCTTAACGAGAGGCTAATTTAGAAGAAGCTCAACCGTGCGACAATGGCAGCGGGAGTTCCATAAGACGTAGAATGTGTGCTAAAGAGGGACACCAAAGCAAACAGATCTGCCGAAATTTACAGCGATCAATGTTTGTTGTGTCACCAGGACACACGCTCCGGTAACACTGTTGCGGTCGTTGTTTATATATAATGAGGATAATATCTTAACACGGAAAAAGGTGATATATTTGTATAAATATTTACAAAATCCTAGTAAATATTAGATGTTAAAATAATAATTAACGTCGATTTTTATATACAACACGTTTGGAAGAATATTCGACAAAAAAATGTTTGTCTGGGGAAAATAGTTTTATTATTATTACAATCACTCCACAAAAAAGGCTTAAAAAGTTAGATATATTTGCGTATTAGAAGATAAAATTTGATTTTTTTTCCCCCATATATTCTATATTGAGATAGTTATTAGGAAAACGTATATTTTTTCTTTACCTAAATATCTTCATTTTAACAATACATCTCTTTGCTGTTGTAGAATTTCAATATAAATGTATTTGAAATTAAGAAAATTAATTGTTCAAATAATTCCTGAGTAGTCTCCCTTTACAAGTCGACGTTTTTGCTTACTTTTTCTAAAATCGAAGTGAATCCTAAAATTAAATTGAAAGTTATGTATTGTTTAATTTTTTTTTTATTCTATCTGGTGATATACAATAGAAATGAAGAGATTTAAAAATGATTAAACGAATATACTTAATTGTTAATTAATTGTTAAACACCATTAGCTGGAAAATCCCACAGCCAAAGTTGACATTTAATTTAAATTGTGATATTTCCATTATTTTTGACATAAAATGATGAAAAAAATAACGTTGACAAGGGAGGTAGGTGTTGTAGAAAATAATTGTGTAACAGACTACATCCATTCCCAAGATGCCTACGGAAAATTCGATGAAGCTAAGAAAAACTATCGGAACCATGCTACGGTAACTGTGCCATGGCAATACAATCAATCAAATACTTTATTGTCATAGAAATCAAATATATGCATGATTTGTGACAAACAAAACAAATAAATCAAACATACATCAAATTAATCAATGTAACATTAAAACATCAGTCAAAATTAAAGTTTTGGGTCTCCCGTCCTCACTTCTAATGACTGTCTAATAAAGGAAACTGTATTTTTAATTTGACTGTGAGATGTGGGGTTTAGTATTATTATAAGATTTATCATGTCATTTATATCAGTATCATACCACTCAGGATTGCATTTCATAAAGTCAAAATAATTCTTCCTAGTGGAGTTATATTTAGGGCATTTGAGAAAGAAATGTTTTTCATCCTCTATCTCATCGCAGAAATTGCAGAACCTTTGATCTCTATGGATCTTAAAATGTCTACCCTTTTCTATTAAAAAGAGCGCGTTCGCTAATTCTAAATTTAGTTAATCGTTTTCCCTGGAGTCAGAATGGTTATGTTTTAGATAGAATTCTTTGTTCAATTAATGATTTTATATAGAACATTTTTATTACTTTCATTTAAGTCATTTTTCTTCTTTTCCAATAATTTATTGAAAAGTCATTGCAGCAGGATTTAATTTGCCTTTTTGTGTTATTAATCGCTGTACTTGTATCGTGTACAATTGTAAGTATTTCTGGATTTTTATTTAATTCTGTTAAGATATCAGAAAGGTAAGTATACCATGATTGTGTATATTCCTTCTGAGTGCATCTTTTTACACATTTAAGAAGCCTCTTTTAGTAGAGGGTTTACAGACGGGAAACGTATAGCAATGTTTGCGAGAGTATATACTCTTCTATAGGGAGCCGACCCAGCTCTGCTCGTGTCGCTTAATTTGACATACAGAGATTTCAATTAGATGAGTGATAATGCATACTTTCATCGGAACATTACTTTGATAAAGCCGATGAAGGTCTATGTTTACACCCCACGTAAAGAACCATAAATGTGCTACTGCGATGAATGTCATGCTTACATTATGTAGACTTCAACTGAAGTCATCAAAGATTTTAAATATAGTCGTATCGAGCTGCTTAAGCGTAACGCTATATATTGGTATGACGTTGTCGTCGTACTGAGTGAATGTCGGTATGATTTATATCTGTTTATCAGATTTTGCAACTTATGGTATTGAAATATTAATCAATCATTGAATATTTTTGTCCATGTATTTACCCTTTTTATTTCGATGATATATCCACGAGAACAACAAAATAAACAACACTTTACAAATCTTTGATTTAATTTGATTTTTAATTTTAATGCTAAAGGATAATATATAAAAAATATCTCTGTGTAAAGGGAGAATACTCAGGAGTAATCCCGGATTATTTGCAATGAAATTAAGAAATGTTGCTCAACAGATATGCAATTAGAATACTTAAAATCGAATAAATTGTAATAATACCCAAACTATATTTTCCTCTGACGAAAATTAAGTCACCGACATTTAAATATCTGACCACTTCTTGTGTAATGGTGAATAAAGTGGTTTTCACTGAATAATTTGAACGTCTTTCCACAAGGTATTTTAAATTATAATTGAAAGTTAAGTTAAAGTCGACTTCGATAGTGGGAAATTTGATCTCTTAATATCTTTTTATAATACGCATCAATTTCTTTTTAATGTAAAGTTTTTAGTATTTTTAATGATTTAGCATCATCACATGTAACTTGCTCAATTTCAACCAAACTTGCTCCATTTCAAGTAAGGTCCAAAATGGGGCGGGGCAAGCACTTTTTTGTGTAAATATTTGGATAGGCGAGATCTTTTTTTAATATGTATAGTGTATTATTGAAAAAGTCATTGCAGCAGGATTTAATTTGCCTTTTTGTGTTTATTAATCGCTGTACTTGTATCGTGTACAATTGTAAGTATTTCTGGATTTTTATTTAATTCTGTTAAGATATCAGAAAGGTAAGTATACCATGATTGTGTATATTCCTTCTGAGTGCATCTTTTACACATTTCAGAAGCATCTTTTAATAGAGGGTTTACAGACGGGAAACGTATAGCAATGTTTGCGAGAGTATATACTCTTCTAAAGGGAGCCGACCAAGCTCTGCTCGTGTCGCTTAATTTGACATACAGAGATTTCAATTAAATGAGTGATAATACATACGTTCATCGGAACATTACTTTGATGAACTCGAAGAATGTCAATGTTTACAACCCTCGTACAGAACCATAAATGTGCTACTGCGATGAATGTCATGAATACAATATGTAGACTTCGACTGAAGTCATCAAAGATTTTAAATATAGTCGTATCGAGCTGCTTAAGCGTAACGCTATATATTGGTATGACGTTGTCGTCGTACTGAGTGAATGTCGGTATGATTTATATCTGTTTATCAGTATTTGCAACTTATGGTATTGAAAGATTAATCAATCATTGAATATTTTTGTCCATGTATTTACCCTTTTTATTTCGATGATATATCCACGAGAACAACAAATAAACAACACTTTACAAATCTTTGATTTAATTTGATTTTTTAATTTTAATGTTAAAGGATAATATATCAAAAATGTATCTGTGTAAAGGGAGAATACTCAGGAGTAATCCCGGATTATTTGCAATGAAATTAAGAAATGTTGCTCAACAGATATGCAATTAGAATACTTAAAATCGAATATATTGTAATAATACCCAAACTATATTTTCCTCTGACGAAAATTAAGTCACCGACATTTAAATATCTGACCACTTCTTGTGTAATGGTGAATATAAAGTGGTTTTCACTGAATAATTTGAACGTCTTTTCCACAAGGTATTTTAAATTATAATTGAAAGTTAAGTTAAAGTCGACTTCGATAGTGGGAAATTTGATCTCTTAATATCTTTTTATAATAAGCATCAATTTCTTTTTAAAGTAAAGTTTTTAGTATTTTTAATGATTTAGCATCATCACATGTAACTTGCTCAATTTCAACTAAACTTGCTCCATTTCAACTAAGGTGCAAAATGGGGCGGGGCAAGCACTTTTTTGTGTAAATATTTGGATAGGCGAGATCTTTTTTTAATATGTATAGTGTATTATTGAAAAAAGTTATTGCAGCAGGATTTAATTTGCCTTTTTGTGTTTACTAATCGCTGTACTTGTATCGTGTACAATTGTAAGTATTTCTGGATTTTTATTTAATTCTGTTAAGATATCAGAAAGGTAAGTATACCATGATTGTGTATATTCCTTCTGAGTGCATCTTTTTACACATTTCAGAAGCATCTTTTAATAGAGGGTTTACAGACGGGAAACGTATAGCAATGTTTGCGAGAGTATATACTCTTCTAAAGGGAGCCGACCAAGCTCTGCTCGTGTCGCTTAATTTGACATACAGAGATTTCAATTAGATGAGTGATAATACATACGTTCATCGGAACATTACTTTGATGAACTCGAAGAATGTCTATGTCTACACCACAGGCACTTGTCTCTGAAAAAAAAATACTATATATGCCAAGTGAAAACATTGGCATATATAGTAATTTTTTTTTCTGAGACAAGCGCCTGTGGTCTACACCCCTCGTGCAGAACCATAACTGTGCTACTGCGATGAATGTCATGACTACATTATGTAGACTTCAACTGAAGTCATCAAAGATTTTAAATATAGTCGTATCGAGCTGCTTAAGCGTAACGCTATATATTGGTATGACGTTGTCGTCGTACTGAGTGAATGTCGGTATGATTTATATCTGTTTATCAGTATTTGCAACTTATGGTATTGAAAGATCAATCAATCATTGAATATTTTTGTCCATGTATTTACCCTTTTTATTTCGATGATATATCCAGGAGAACAACACAATAAACAACACTTTACAAATCTTTGATTTAATTTGATTTTTAATTTTAATGTTAAAGGATAATATATCAAAAATGTCTCTGTGTAAAGGGAGAATACTCAGGAGTAATCCCGGATTATTTGCAATGAAATTAAGAAATGTTGCTCAACAGATATGCAATTAGAATACTTAAAATGGAATATATTGTAATAATACCCAAACTATATTTTCCTCTGACGAAAATTAAGTCACCGACATTTAAATATCTGACCACTTCTTGTGTAATGATGAATATAAAGTGGTTTTCACTGAATAATTTGAACGTCTTTTCCCTCAAGATATTTTAAATTATAATTGAAATTTAAGTTAAAGTCGACTTCGATAGTGTGAAATTTTATCTCTTAATATCTTTTTATAATAAGCATCAATTTCTTTTTAAAGTAAAGTTTTTAGTATTTTTAATGATTTCGCATCATCACATGTAACTTGCTCCATTTCAACTAAACACGAAGTAGCTATAGGGAATATTGTGTTTTCCATTTGCTCTTGTTTATTTTATTTTTATTTATTTATTTATGTCATTTTGTTTTATTTTGCTGAATATTAAATACATTATGTTGGAGTCTTTTAAAAATGTTCATTGTTGTAAATGTGTTACTACAACTACAGCCTAGTAAAAGTTAATAAGGCCGTTAAAAACAGAAGTAATGTGATACTGGCAGAAGTTCTATTAATACCAGTGTCATATCAAGGATTTCAACCCTTGGTCACATGTTTTAAAAGGAGAAATTTTGCCACGCCTGGTAGTTCATTTGAAGAGTCTTTCGTTTCATTAATCTTTTCTTTTGCTCATATTTGTTATTTTTCTAATTTGTGCATATTGAGATTAAATGTAATAATTAGTGCTAATCTTAATCCGAATATTTCTAGAGTTTAGATTAAGCAAATTTTATCACATGTGTAATTAAGATTACGTTAATTCAAATTACCATGACAGCATTGACGTACATATTATATTTAAATCCCAAGGATGTTTAAAAAGAGAGACTGTTTTTAATCCAGCAGAATCGGATACCGTTTAGCGAAGTATACGGACACCGTTTGATGACCAAAATTTGGATTATCAAATACATGTGTAGTGAATTTATGTTGATAGTTACCCAGCGTAGTGCCGAAGAAGGTGTTATTACTTTTCCCTATCCCATATGACCCATCAGTTGTGCTCGAGGCCAAAAATAATTTAAAATGTGCAAATGAACCTTTAGTTCTGTAGTATGTAAATACATCCTACAACTAATACTTAAACAATCCAACAGGTAAGAAATTTAAAGTTGGATAATTGTGAATACCAAATGTTCAAAAGTTGGATAAATGGGAAGACACCATATTTTAATAGAAATGTATACACCTTGTTTTAGTTGATATATACTATCATTAAAATAGCTATATTTATCTCGGGGTGGGGGGGGGGGGGGGGGGTGGTCACTTTCAATATATGACGAGGTAGGGATGAGCCGCTGGAATAGGTACCTTTTTCACGCTTCGTAATATATGATAAGGGTGTGCAATTGAGATGAAAATATGCGATAAGGATAGGAATTATTGATGGGATTATGTGATAAGGTCAATATGTTGCATCTAAATAAAATATCATTCAGTCTGACAGTTTATGTGTATAATCAATCATTGCAGTATAAATCAAACATTGTTTTTCTTGAAAATAAAGAATTTCTGTTCATTATAATCGTTTTGATCCAAATATATGAAAAGGTATACTTTTCGGCATAAATATATGATTAGGTATACTTTTCTGCTAAAACTATGGGATAAGGTATACTTTTCTGCTAAAAATATGGGATAAGGTATACATTTTTGAGATTTTTAATATATGATAAGGGTGGGGGTCCTGGTGTGCCAGCTGCTCACCCCTACCAAAAAACATATTGAGTGACCCCCCGAGATATTTATAAGCAAATAGTAGAATAAGAACATTTTTTTAATAAAAACTTATCGAATTGCTATCATATTTTGTTTTTTTCCCCGAGTTAAATACTACTTTTTTCAAAACCTTCATTCTGTTGTCTCGAAGATACCCTATACCAAAATCTTGTAAACCTCACAAACAACTTATGTTGTTTCATTGATGCTAACTCCGTATCTCATATATATACTACAAAAATATATATATATCCTATGTAATGTAAATACTAAATTGATAAAACAACTCAAAATTAAGTGCAAAGCTACACGACGACGCCGCTGCTGACCCAAAGAAAGGGAAAAAGTATAAATTATAATTTAATGAAGTAATAATTGCTATAGACCCAAATTTAATGAAAAAAGCATTCTTTCGGAGAAAGAGTCTTTCACGTAACTGTCCTTTGCAGTCTCCGATTTCCACCTTCCGTGTCTCTTAAAAAGTCTTATATTCCAAAGCTACAAGCTGCAGTGTTCCACCGGCTTGTAAGCCGTGTAACCCCAAGGATTTAATGTTTGGAACAAATGACGAAAAGGCTTCTATAAATAGTTCTCTCATCCTTGTATACGAAAGCGGCTTCTTATCCTTGCGGAAAATAAAATGATCTTTAAGCTTTGTCAAATTACGGAACAAATAAACATCACTATCCGAAGGGTTATTGCTCCATTCTAAATAATTTTCTAGATTTTTAACGGGACACAATTTATTTTACGGTCTTAACAATAACTATCCTATCACCATCTCTGTAGATATCGGTTTTACTTTTCTGTATAAAAACGGACATATGACTTTGAAAAAATAGAATATCACATGATTTAATATATAACAATTCGGAAACTGGTAAAAATCCAGAATAAGCTAATAAACAGGCACAAATAGTACGTTGTGTATATGAATTTTTATCACAGAACATTTTACCATACATTTCGGACAGAAAATCTGGTGTAATAGGCTCTTTATTCTTTATTGGACCGGGTAAACGCCTCTTTGCACCTCCTAGAATATTTTTCACTAAATTAGAATCTGTAGAGCCAAATACCATTTGTTGTTTTGTTTGATGCTAGCACAAAAATGGCCACCATTGCCATAAATTTGTGCACCAAGTTCATAACTGCAAAATCAAGAAACTGAATTATAGGTGCAAATAGAAATATGCAATGTTTATAATGCATGTTTGTACATTCATGTTGTATTGTGTATTGCTCTGTTTAAAGTAAAGGAGAAAGGAAAATGGAATGCAGATATATATTTCTGAAGTTTAAGTTAAATGTACCAGTATGTTGCATATATTAAATGACTAGGGGCTCAGTGGGCTGAGCCTGTATCGCTCACCTGACAAAATGTTTCTACAAACTTCCATTAATTCTTTGGTTGAATTTGCTTCAAAAGTTTCAAGCAGATGATCAAAATATATTTTTCTCATAGGGTCCAAAGTTAAAAGTATTTCCCCCCTGGCGGCCATGTTTTTCTCAGATTTGAACATAATGAGCCAACTTTGTAAAGGACCTTCCATACATCATTCCAGTACAGTTTTATTCAATTTGCTATTACAGTTTTAGAGGAGATGATCAAAATATGTTTTTTTTTTGCCATAGGCATGTATGTTAAACTATGTTCCTGCTGTCAGCCATGATGTTTGTCGCAATTGAACGAAATGAGCAATCCCTCTAAAGGACCTTCCGTACATCATTCCAGTACAGTTTGGTTAAATATGCTTCAATAGTTTCAGAGGAGATGATCAAAATATGTTTGTCCCATAGAGTCCAATGTTAAACCACGTTCCTCGTTGGTGGTTATGTGTGTTGTCGAATTGGAACGAAATAAGCAATCTTTGTTAAGAACCTTCCACGCATCATTAAAGTACAGTTTGATTCAATTTGCTTCAATAGCTTCAGAGCCTATGATCAAAATATGTTTTCCCATAGGGTCGGAAAAATTTCGGCAATCTTAGTAACGGATCTTCAATACATCATTCTTGTAAAGTTTCGTTAAATTTGCTCCATTGGTTTTAGAGGAGATGATCAATATGTGAAGTTTACGGACGACAGACGGACGACGGACGCCAAGTGATGGCAAAAGCTCACATGGCATTTGGCCAGGTGAGCTAAAAAGGGGGTTTTACTTTGGGGTATACCAGTATAATAAGTTTATACTTACATCTTATAAATTCGATGAGATGAAATACATTATGTACCATTTAATCGAAATTAATCATCATCCTCTGGAAGTGAATCTTCTGAATTCAAAACTGCATATATTGCATACGTACAAAAAACAATATAGGTTAAAATGGGAAAAGGTATTAAAGTGAGGTTAATGTTCATGAGACAATATACCTCAAGTGAAATGAAACCCATTTTCAGACATTTCAAAAACATTAATATTTATATATGGTGTAGTTCATATATTATTAAAAGATTTGGGAAGTTATTCCCGAAAAAAAAATGAAAAAAGAGTTATTTATTTTCAATACATTGTAGATCAGGTTATTTATTTTCAAACAACCACAGAACAAACCAATTATTTTTGTTATTATCAAGGCTGAGTTATTTATTTTCAAAATCCTCCTGCCCCCCCCCCCCCCCCCCCCCCCCAGAATATCAAATGGTCGTCCCCTAAGCAAGAAAAAAAAAATAGATTCATGTGCTCATTTTAGAGCTATAAGGCCTTGAAAATTTGCAGGAAATGGGTTTTCTCTGGATTTTTCATTGTTTTTGCATTGACACTTCAGTCTCTTAAAGATGTATGAAAAAAAAAGGATTTCATAAAATTTTGTCAAATACCATTTTAAGGTATATATGATAGAATTATAAAAGAAAAAATGGGGGTTCATGGGCAAAAAATTTCATGTTTATGAAATGGATAAAACCCCAGGATTCCGAAAATCTGACAGAAAGACCAAAACATGACCAGCGAGCATCCTTAACATTTTGAATAGCAGCAAGAGAAAGTAATTTCACTCTAATTCACTATGTTCAAACGCGTGGAATTTTATTTGTTTATTGCATCCTTGATTTTTGTTTTGAAAAAGGGAATAAAACAGAATTTCCCTTTTTAAAATAGAAGAGTTTTCTTGTAGATATGTATGAAACAAACAAAAGATTGGTAGTGAGAAAGAAAGAAATCGATTAAGAAGTATATATAAATAAAATGTATCACAAAATGTTTTTTAAGCAATGTACGAGAGATAATCCAATACTATTTAAATTCAGATGAATCATTTGAATGCTCTCCCATATAATACTATAAACGTAGAAAGTTAAGAAAAAAACAGAAATTAGTTCCCCTTTAGAAAATGAAACGGCACATACAATGATGAACAGTCTAAGATATCGCACACCAAATACTCAATTAATGATTGCAATTAGCTTTGAAATTAATTAAATTTCTGGGAATATTTATGCCGGGTGAAACGTCGTTTGAGAATTTCAGTGTGATGTAGGAAAAAAGAAAAGCTCCCGAGTAAAAATTTAAGAAAACTGTGGTTTCCCCTTTGGTTGTAGTGGGACATCGTTATGCCGCTGGCCATGGATTACTCGATGGGAAAGGTAACGCGGTGGAATCGAATACACCTTGCATAAGAAGCACACTATGATCTGTACTCCAAAATAGCTAAATCTGCTTCATTTGGATATTTTTTTCATACCGCGGATTATTACACTCCATACATGTACATGTATACTTTTGATCACTTTTTGAATTTCAAGTACCTTTGGATCCTTTTATTATAGAAAATAGTTTTAATACGTTTCATTCCCCTAACCAAAGACTGATCATTGACAAAAGGTAATATCAAATCGTCAGGTGCAGTTAACTTTAAATTATTTGCATAATGGAATATTTTATTATTTGAGTGTTCAGAACGACATTGTTGCACACCTAAATTTTTAATCTTAATTTGCATATTGTACAATCAGAGATTCTATTTACAAAGATAAGCAATTTATTTTTAACTTAAGAAATTGTACAGCTTTGTAAAATTGTTAAGTAATATTGGTTAAATTTAAGACATAATTCACGGCAGCAATTCGTTTGATGCAGATTAAGATGTAGGTAACATTATTTGATCATTATTTTGACCTGTGACGGATCATGAGAGCTCAACCCACAGAGCTGCCTAGCGCGTCCTCAGGTTGCGGTTAGGGGAGACCCTCTCGTTGGGGGTTGTTAGGTCATAATACGGAAAGCCTGGCCGCAGTGGATAACGTGTTTGGTGAATGCCACACTCCCTGCACGCTAAAGACCCCTTCTGTAAGTTTTCGAAAAAGAGTAGGCTGACGGCCCCTACAGAAGGCTAAACTATCAGACCCTATTCAGTCTTCCTCCTTTTACAGTGGAGGTCAAAATTGGTTCCCCATTTTTGTCCATCTAACCCCATTTGAATTGGTAAATCTCGTCCTGAAGAAGCATGAAATATTTACCACTGGACGTTAAGCAGACAACAATCACTGAATCAATTATTTGAGCAAAATTTTATCCCAAGGGTTGGCAAAGCCTTTAAGCAGCGCTTATTGGAATTACAAACAGTTTAAGTAAACAGTTTAAATCTAATGGATATATTCATTAAAATAATTTTCCTTTTCTAGATTGATGGAATCTAAATCTTCGTCTAGATTATGTTTTGTTTGTGGAAAGGGAGACTCACAAAGATGTTCCACATGTAAACAAGTCCTGTACTGTTCAAAGAAATGTCAAAAGAAGCACTGGAAAACACATAAATTAGAATGCAGAAAAAGTGACGAAAACGCCAACTTTAGAGAAATAGACTTTAACCAAATTCGAACTACGATTGAAAAAAGTTTATCAGAAGTAACCCTTACCGATACATTGTACAAAACTGCTAAAGTCCAAGCGGAGAAGTTGTTCCCATCGAAAACCGTATTATGTAAATTGGATGACTTAGCACCAAAGCCAAGATACGATGCTGTGTTTTTGGCCTTTATTTCAAATTTTCATCCTTATGTCTATCGCCATGCAATCTATATTCAGGTGAGTCTGGTTTGAGTTTTAAAAATATACTAGTAGCAGAAGGAAAAATTCTTGTGATCACATTTATTACTGTCAGTTTTAACAAATCAAACGCCATGTGTCAATCAAATCAGAATTTTTGAGTTTTTTGTATTATTTTTATTCCAGGACATCAATTGTAAGGAATCCTTCCTGACTTTCTATTTAGACTATGATAAGCCTGAACCTTATTTTACATGGTTGGATGTCAGACCTGGACGTTTCATTCTCGTTCACCAACCTCATCTTCATTTTTTCATGGATGGCCAGGTCGGCTTTAGGATTGAAGAGCCACACGAAATAAGGATTATGGACGTCAAGTAGCAGAAAGACGAATGCAATTTTTTGATGCAAGGATTCGAAACAAAAGTCCGTATCTGCTGTTTGTTACATCTATGCTTGTTTTCATGCTGTTCTTTAACAATAAATGTAAGAAAACAATGTTTGGCTGTCTTAAATGATGCTTTAGGAATGTAAAAAATGACCTAAATACATCTCCTAACTTCACATTTACCCTCTCAGCATAGAATGATTTAAGTTAATTTGTGTCCAGTGAATTCGACGTAATCAGAATATTGCCGTTTGATAGATCATCTGGTTGTATTTATGAAAGTGAAAGGATATCAAGTACTGTAAATTCTGAAATTATTTTAGACCAAAATGCGATTTTAATTTTTGCAATATTGAGAAAAATCACGCTTCATTCATATAAAAAAAATCCAAAATGCGAATTTAAATTATTGCGATTACAACCCTGTCGCATTTATCGCAATAATATAAACATCGCAATAATTTCCGAATTTACAGTATGCATCAAATAGAAAATGTTCCTTTAGATGATCCCAACCTTAGGTTAATATTTTCATATACGATGAAAGGTTTGGGTTTTTGTCAAGTCATAATACCTAAAATCGAGGAGTTTTGCAACGATTTATTGATTTTTCAATGTGGCGTGTAACAAACATGAATAAAAAATATATTTTATTTGTATTGCACCAAGACATACCTGTACATGTAGTACACGTTATCCAAATTGGTTAAATATTTTGCTTTTGACTATCCTCAGGCTTTAACGAGGTTTCGATTGGGTAAACATGATTTTATTATGAGGTTGTTTACGTTTTCAAAACGAGTAGGGCAGAGATGGGGGATTTTGCAGTAGAAAATATTTCATAAAATAAAATCGCACGAGTTCATCAAGGATGTTCGCTGCTCAGTTTCAAAATGACAAGCTTTTCATAACACTGGTAAATATTGATAATGGATTAATAAAGGAACTAAAGGAGCGAAAAAAAATTAAAGGTGAGTGTGCTTGTTTTCGAGATATAAGCCTTTGAACATTTGGCGGGAAAAATATGATCTCATGATTTTACATAGCTTTATCATTTACAAGATTTATTTCTCAAAAACCGTTAAATAATAAGAAGCATTTTATACGATATAACTATCAAGCCGTGTTTTCTATCCACAGCGGGTTACTTGTATGTATAAAGCGAGAAGGTATGTCACTCCGGTTTTTTAACATCGTGTAGAAGCAACGGAAATGACGAAAATAGCGAGAGTTCCCTGTAAAAAGTCGGGATATATCTAAACTTGGCCAAAATATTTCCCGGACTTTGTACTCGGAACTCTCGCTATTTACCGTTATCGCTATAACACAGATGGCGTTAGTACAGTATTCCGGACGGAATGTTGCACCCCTCCCAACACATAAACCTGGATCCGCACCTGAATTGTATATACACCCTTAAGGGTCAAGTAATACAGAACAAAGAAATATAAATATCAAAATTAATAATATGCAGTCTGCGTAGACTGACTTGGAATAGACCTCATGATCTCGGTGCGTTCTAATGATTGTTATTTAAAGTTACATAAAAGATTTATTTAGTTTCAAAATCTAGATTCGAAATTTGTAATTATTTAATCATTTATATATTTTTCAAAATCAAAATGGTTAATTTGTGTTTAATCTCTCTATTCATATGACGATTCGAGAGAAATTAATTTTTTTATAGAGAGGGATGCAAATTAATTAACTCAATCGTGCATTTTTTGCAGCACCTATGATTCAAATGGTTTTTAGAGTCTGATATTTTCCTTGAAACCCCCCCGCCCCCGCCCACCCCGACTTACATTAATCAATAAATAGAAGCCCCCTTTAATAAAATGTGAAAATCAAATGCCTGACAATAAATTATATTAACTTTAATAATTTCTCTCCCCTTATCAGTTCTTTAATATTTATTTCGTATAATTACATGATCATTGCTGGTTTTTGGTTGCATAGTTTCCCCACCATCCCCTTCAATTCCCTATCTCTACCGTAACTTTATGTCCTATGACTGTATTCCTTAAATTAAACCAGTCTCAAATGTTCCTTGGTAGATCAACGTCGGAAACCCGTGGCCGGTCTCGCATACGGTATAGATGCTACACTGGAGTAAGCGCGACCGGCCGTGGGTCTTCGACGAATAGGCATATTGGAAACTTGACCTTTTGTTTTGGAATAGTCCATTGTGACCATTTTTTAGCTCTCCACTATAAAAGGTCCATGTCAGCTATTGCCATCACTTGACCATCTGAAACAAAAAGACAAATTTAAGGTCCGTAAATATTTACGTTTTAATCTTCTCCTCTACAACCACTGGGCCAGTTGGGATTAAACTTTGGTGGAATGATCCTCAGGTGGTTTAATTTCAAAACTGTGTCCATAGTCCGGACCTCCAGCAAATATGGGTACCGTTACTAAAATATAAAAAAATGCACACAAAAAAATTCTTAATTTCCAGTGGCGTAAGTATCGCTATGCAAGTATGATGAGTTACTGCAAAACTTTGGTGAATAATCGTCAATATCACTTTATAAGTCATGGAGATTTAACTGACAATTTTTCCGGTTTGAAATTTGATCAACAGGGAACAATTGCATTAAAACAAAAGTTCAACCGTTTCATTTATGTGGGAAAAGGAAGTGATCTTGGATCCTGGAATGTTTGTTTAGGTTTCCATGATCCTGTCGCTTTTATCAGCGCGCAAACGTCCCAAGATTTTTTTCAAAATTTTAAGATCAAGTTAGCGATTTCAGAAGTGAATGTTGAAACTGGATTAGTTTTGCATATATTTTCGGAATTTTAAAGAACAAGAACAACACCATCAGATCTTGTGAATGAAATCCATGACTGATTTTGTCACCTTAATTAAGCATCGTCATTGGAGAGCTTGAACACAGTTACAATCAATATCAACTTTATGTATTCATCAAGTCCCTTAAAAAGACTAGACCATCGGAAAATTACATTCGCACTTTTCAAAAAATCCACACAAGTCATACAATTATGTTTTGTTTGAACAAGATAAACGCGATATATTAAAAGCAAAGGTTAAAATCTAGGCTCCCCACTGAAGTTCCGGCTAGATTTATTTATTTTGTTGGCAGAGTGATTAACTAACATATAATCTAAAGGTAGGAAAATGAATTATAACTATTTGCATTTTTTGTTTCACGACCTTCTAAGTTAAATCACTATTAACAATTTTTGTACTTCGAGGGTTAGAAAACAACATTATCCAAATATTGTTTTAATCTTACATTTATTAAATATATTAACCCATAAGGGTCAAGCAATACAGTACAGACAAATAACTTAAAGTAACACAATTACATGTATCATAATTAATATGCTGTATAATTTATACGAGTTGAGCCTTGATCGACATGGACCTCACAATCTCAATGCTAAAGGTACATGTCCAAAAATGTAACGGGCAATAGCTCTAAGAAGGTTAGAGTTAGCATTAAGAGGGATTCTTTTCTATTATTTTTTCGGTTAGGTGTGAAAATTGGAGCCATAGCAAGAATTTGTTTCATTAAATTTCCACCCCAAAAACATATGCATGTTAGTTCCCTTAAAGGAAAAGTTAAATGCCTGAAAATTGCATTTTTCAACTGCGTACCCCTTTCAAGCTAATTTTTTTATGACGTGAAATTAGATGATGTCAAATGATTGCTGCTTTTGGACGACATAGTCTTAACCGTCTCCCACTCTCTACCGTAACTTTGTGTCATATTATTGTATTTCTTCCGTCGCTGACCCGTTTGGTCACATATATACTTTTTTCATCTGACCATCTGAAACAATTAGACAAATCTTCTCCTCTAAAACTGCTTTGCCAAATGGACCAAAACTTGACAGGAAGCATATATGGGAGGTCCTTTATAAAGTTTCCTCATTTCATTCCGATTGGACTACAAATATGGCCACCGTGGGGATTTCTTGTTTTGATTGGCCGATATAAACCAAATTTCCTCTGAAATCGCTTGGCCAAATGGAACGAAACTTGACAGGAAGCATTTATGGGAGGTTCTTCATAAAATTTCCTTATTTTGTCCCGATCGGGCAACACATATGGCAGTCATCGGCAATTCTTGTTTCTCATTGGTTGATTATTTTTTTTTATGTGGAACTGCTTGGCCAAATGGAATGAAACTTGACAGAAAGCATCTATGGGATGCTCTTCACAACTCGGACTACAAATGTGGCTGCAATGGGCAGTTATTGTTTTTGATTGTCTGATGTAAAAAAAAATCTCCTCCTCCGAAATAGCTTGGCCAAATGGAACAAAACTTGACAGGAACCATATATGGGAGGTCCTTTATAAAGTTTCTTCATTTGGTCTTGATCGGACTACAAATATGGCAGCCATAGGGAGTTCTTTCTTCCGTGATAGGCTGATATAAAACAATCTTTTCCTCTGAAACCCCTATGCCAAATGGAACAAAACATGACAGGAAGCATCTATGGGAGGTCTTAGTTTCCTCATTTCGTCAAGATCAGGCGACAAACATGGTCACCATGGGTAATTCTTGTTTCTGATTGGTTGATTTAAAATAGAAAATAGGGGAAAAATGCACTTTTTGACTCATATCTCACACAGTAAAGCAGTTACAGCAAAACTGACAAGAACTGTTTATGAGGTCAAGATCTACCTGCCATGAAATTTTCAGATAGATCGGTCAACTCTATCTGAAGGGTTATTGCCCCTAAATTTTAAATTTTAAGGAAATTTTGCTGTATTAACAGGTGAGCGATTTCTTATCCGATTTGGATGATTTTTTAAACGGTTCGTCATACGGAATACAATGAGAATTACTCCTTGCATTGTTATGTTACTTTCGTCGTTGCAGAGATAAAAGGGATTAAAGGGGCCAACATTAGCCATTTTGCAGGACACATAAAAATTTTATTTTTCATCCGATTTTAAGGACGATTTTTTCTTTAAAATAATCTTGATGAGTGCTTTTTGTAGTATATCAACGGATGTTTCCTATTTTTTTTTACAGTTTTCGAGATATTTTGGGGTAAAAGGGCTGGATTTCTAATTTTTTTGTTTTTCATCTGATTTTTGTGGTAGGTCAAATATCTGTGTGTGAAACGTATATTGTATGGCCAACATATAAGAATTCCATCCTATCCATATATTTAAGATTCTAAGACATATATAAACCACGCTTTTCCTGTCCCTTTCCAATATTTCTCACTTTATATTTTCACAAATAATTCAATCAGAACTAAAGATCTTTGCATGCAGAGGGAAAAATTAGACTATGAAATTTTATCAATCTAGAAATATGACATAATCATATACATATGTATATTTTATTGAAAAAGATCCTTTTGGACTGCACATAATTATGTAGTTACTAGTAAATAGGAAGTCAACCCCACACCCCGTGTCATTGGCAGGGTCATTGGAGTCTAACAAATAATTACAATTGCACTTTCATGTTTACACTTTCGTTTTGTATACACTGAAGGAAAGGTTAAAATCTAGATTGAAGCTCCGGCGAGATTTATCGATTTTGTTCACAGGTACTCGGGGACAGGACCCCATATGATACCGTATCCCTATGATTTTTTTTTTTTCGATTTTTTAGATATTTTTCTCTTGGAATTCACATGGATATAACTATCAAGCCGTATTTTCTATCCAACGCGAGTTACGTATATGTATAAAGCGGGAAGGTAAGTTACTCCGGTTTGTTTACATCGTGTAGAAGCAACGGAAATGACGATACTTGCGCCATCTGTGTTATACCGGTAACGGTAAATAGCGAGAGTTCCGAGTAAAAAGTCCGGGAAATATCTAAATTTGGGCCAAATATTTCCCGGACTTTGTACTCGGAACTCTCGCTATTTACCGTTACCGCTATAACACATTTGGCGCTAGTATAGTATTCCGGACTCTGCTCTGGACCCCCTGAGCACCCCCTCCTAATACCTAAACCTGGATCCGCGCCTGAATTGCATATACACCCATAAGGGTCAAGTTATACAGAAAAAAGAAATATAAATATCAAAATTAATAATATGCAGTCTGCGTAGACAGACTTGGAAAAGACCTCATGATCTCGGTGTGTTCTAATGATTGTTGTCTAAAGTTACATAAAAGATTTATTTAGCTTCAAAATTTAGATTCAAAATTTGTAATTATTTAATCTTTTACATATCGGGTAGAAAACTGATCAAAATGGTTAATTCGTGTTTTAATCTTGCTATTCATATGACGATTCGAGAGCAATAAAAAATTTTTATGGAGAGGGATGCACATTAATTAACTCAATCATGCATTTTTTGCACCACCTATGATTCCACCTATGATTCCGAGTGGTTTTTAGAGATTGATATTTTCCTTGAACCCCCCACCCCCTCGTCCCCACTCACATTAATCAATTATAGTAAGTGCCCCCTTTAATAAAATGTGAAAATCAAATGCCTGACAATAAAATATATTAACTTTAATAATTGCTCTATTCTTATCAGTTCATTAATATTTATGTCGTATAAGTACATGATCATTGCTGGTTTTTGGTTGCATAATGTCCCCACCACCCCATTCAATTCCCTATCTCTACCGTCACTTTATGTCCTACGACTGTATTTCTTAAATTAAACCAATCTCAAATGTTCCTTGGCAGATCATCGTCGGAAACCCATGGCCGGTCGCACATACGGTATAGATGCTACACTGGAGTAAGCGCGACCTGCCATAGGCATATTGGAAACTTAACTTTTTGTTTTGGAATAGTCCATTGTGACCATTATTTAGATCTCCACTATAAAAGGTCCAAGTCAGCTATTGCCATCACTTGACAATCTGAAACAGTTAGACAAATTTAAAGTTCGTCAATAGTTACGTTTTGATCTTCTCATCTACAACAACTGGGCCAGTTGGGATTAAACTTTGGTGGAATGATCCTCAGGTGGTTTAATTTCCATATGTCAACCGTTACTAAAATATAAAAAATGCACAAAAAAAAATTCTTAATTTCCGGTGGTGTAAGTATCAGTATGAAAGTATGATGAGTTAATGCAAAACTTTGGTGAATAATCGTCAATATCACTTTACAAATCATGGAGATTCAACTAACAATTTTTTCGGTTTGAAATTTGATCAACAGGGAACAATTGCATTTAAAAAAAATTTTCAACCGTATCATTTTTTCTGGGAAAAGGAAGTGATCTTGGATCCTGGAAATATGTTTTTTAGGTTTCCATGATCCTTTCGCCACTATCAGCACGCAAACGTCCCAAGTTTTTATTCCGAATTTTAAGATCAAGTTAGCGATTTCAGAAGTGGATCTTGAAACTGGATTATTTTTGCATATATTCTCGGAATCTTAAAGAACAAGAACAACATCATCAGATCATGTGCATGAAATCCATGACTGATTTTGTCACCTTAATTAAGCGTCGTCGTTTGAGAGCTTAAACACATTTACAATCAATATTAACTTTATGTACTCATCAAGTCCCTTATCGGAAAATTACATTCGCACTTTTCAAAAAATCCACACAAGTATAACGATCATCATGTCATAAAATTATGTTTTGTTTGAACAAGATAAACACGATATATCAAAAGAAAAGGTTAAAATCTAGGCTCACCACTGATGTTCCGGCTAGATTTATTTATTTTGTTGGCAGAGTGATTAACTAACATACAATCTAAAGGTAGGAAAATGAATTAAAACTGTATGCATTTTTTGTTTCACGGCTTTCTAAATTACATTACTATTTCCGATTTTTGTACTGCGAGGTTAGAAAACAACATTATCCAAATATTGTTTTAATCTTACATTTATTGAATATAATATTAACACATAAGGGTCAAGCAATACAGTACAGACAAATAACCTAAAGTAACACAAATATCACAATTAATACGCAGGCGTATAATTTATACGAGTTGAGCCTTGATCGACATGGACAATCTCATTGCTAAAGGTACATGTACAAAAATGTAACGGGTAATAGCTCGAAGATAGGTTAGAGTTAGCACTAAGTGTGGTTCGTGTCTATTGGGTTTTCGGTCAGTTGTAAAAATTGGAACCATAGAAAGAATTTGTTTTTATTAAATTTTCACCCCAAAAACAATAGGCATGTTAGTTCACTTTAAGTCAAAGTTAAATGCCTGAAAATTGCAATTTTCAACTGCGTACCCCTTTCAACACAGCTCAGGTACATTTGAGTCACTATGACCTAATTTTATTGTAGAGTGAATTCGATTAAATTTATTTTTTTAATCTAAAAATATCTGATATTTTACAACTACAATCATCTTTAGTTCATTACATATCACCAATATAAGTCCACATGACCTACATTCCATGCTTCAGTAAATCCATTAAATGTTAGCGTTTGAACCCTTCTGCCCGAAACAGAATTTAGTACTGGGATTCCTTCCTTTTAAAAAGGTAAAAGTAACGTAACCAGGATATATTATGAAACGTTCATATATACACCTGAAAAAAAGTATTGCAAAAATTGATTTTAAGCGGAATATTTTTTTAGATGAACAATTCCAATTTATATTTTACACCTGAATGGTCATTTAAGCTTTATTTTAAACGTACCTGTACCTAATAAATAACCGCCCTCTGTAATAGCAATCATTGGTACGTAGAGTGTCTCAATACATAGGTTATGAAATCACTACTTTTACAACGCATCATTTTCGACACAACTTTCGAACGCAGAACCATGGCAAATCATTGGTATGATGTCACTGAGGTAAATTGCACAGCGTTTTGGGCATCACCACTCTACCATCAGTCGAACAAACATCGACTAACCAATGACGTCAAGGATCAACTGTGGTCAGAAAGGCCCTGTATCACATCGCAAAGAGAGCACTAGGGCGGATAGTTCTTAATCCGTTCGCCAAGCGTACCCGTTTGGAAAAAACACTGGATATCCAATAAGTTGCTATCTGAAAGGACAGTCAGAAACCGTCTAAAGTCCATTGGCTACCGCTCAAGAAGACCCGTGAAGAAATGTTTACTGACACAAGCACACAAAGCTGTTTGTTTACAGTGGTGCCAAACACGTCATCAATGGAATTTTACCTCATGGAGGAAAGTTCTTTGGTCAGACGAAAATTGTTTCTTGTTGCATATGCCCAATGGCAGAGTGCGCGTATGGCAGCAACCGAACACTGCTTATGCTGAGCGTAACACTGTTGAAACCGTTACTTTTGGAGGAGGCTCAGTCATGGTGTGGGGATGTGTTTCATATCATCTAATAACAGTAAGAGGCAACCTCAATTGAAAAGCTATCGGCAAAACATCGTTTAAGCTAGTGTTGTGCCTCACTTTAATAATCTTCCTCTGAATGCAAAGCCAGTTTTTATGGCGGATAAGGCAAGACCACACAGGGCTCGTGTTGCGACAGATTACCTGTACAAAAACGATTACCACACTTCCGTGGCCTGCCAGGCGTCCTAATTTGAACCCAATCGACCACATCTTGGACATTATCCGTCATCGAGTGCAAGAAAGGATACCGCCGGTTCAAACTTTAAATGAATTGGAGCAAGTATTGTACCAGGAATGGCAGCGTCTTCCACAAGTCCAAATTCGTTCTTTGTTTGACAGTACGAGATTAGAGGTAGTCATCCGTGTCAATGGAAGGTACAAACAATACTATAATTCGTTTCGTCTCATGTGTTACTTTAAAGCATAATGACTCTTTCAGAGAACAAATTGTGTTAGCATGACTAAATTTTCGACAGCGGGATCAATAGTTTTCAAATGACATTTTTTTCACAAAAATGATACATTTTTAACTTATGAATAGTACATTATTAAAATTTAAAATTTTGAATGTAACGTTGTCATTGTAAATGTCCTTGGTCATATTTAAAGTATCCTGGTCGCATTTTGCATGAATTAAAACCAATAATGACATTATTAAGTTTTAGAAATTTTTCAAGAAAAAAATAGGGTGTTGCAATACTTTTTTCAGGTGTATATCCAAAATAAATCTAATGATTTCCAATCATAAATTATAGATGAGAATTCTATGTTCAGGAAGACGGGACATCTGTGTCTTACAGACACCCGATCTTTAGTTTTGGAATAGTGTATGGTAACCCCTTTTCTTGAATCCATATAGTCAGTTCCAATCTTGGACCGTATACATATTACTGGATTAACCTTTAAACTCATTTTTATACAAAATATTTAATTATATCATAAATGTTCACTATATTTTTCGGGATGAACAAGTCCCTTATCCTGTTCTACAACCATTATGGTACTATCACGACAATAACTAAAAATGCTTAAATCTAAATCACAATATGTTATTACAGTTTTTAATAAGTGTCAACGAGTAATATAACTATCAGAATAGCCTAAAGAAAATTATATGTCGCCAAAAAATGACTATATTTCCTGAATTTTGTGTTTGACTGATTACTGAAAGAGGTCCATGTGCGAAAAAAAGAAAGAAGTTATAAAACAATTAGTACATATTATAATACAGTTACTTCAAACTTTGCTTGATACGCTTCGAATTAAGCTACATATATCTGTATATAATCAAGTTCATGTTCTTATACATGTAATATGTGTTCATACATTTCAGATAAAAATGGAATTGTTGGTGAGAATTGTCATTTCTGTTTCGCTACCCTACGTTTTCCTAGCAGACAATAAAATAGAGACTACAGTACTAAGTACGCCAGTAGGACCAATCCAAGGTTTTAAAACAACCAACAAACATACGCAACTAACTGTATATGAATTCCGTGGGATCCCGTATGGAAAACCCCCTTTAGGTCCTCTGAGGTTTAGGAAACCATTACCCGTCGATCCCTGGACTGACACTTTGAAAGCAATGGAATTTGGTGCAGGATGTCCACAGAAAATCCCAGAAGGCTTTACTGATTTCAAACCTCCAAAGATGTCTGAGGATTGTTTATATCTAAATGTGTATGTGCCTGGAGATTTGGATGCGAAAAAGAAATTACCAGTAATGGTTTGGATACATGGTGGCGGTTTAGTACTTGGGTTTGCCCACCAGTATGATGGAGGTTGGATTGCAACTGAGGGGAATGTAATAGTTGTAACTATAAATTACAGGCTAGACGTTTTTGGATTTCTTGCTGTAAATGATAAAGCGTCAAAGGGAAACTATGGGTTGTGGGATCAAAAACTGGCACTGGAGTGGGTTCATAAAAATATTGCGTCTTTTGGTGGAAATCATGAGTCGGTTACGATATTCGGCGAGTCTGCTGGAGGCTGGAGTTCTTCTTATCAATCACTGATACCATCGAACAAGGGGTTATTCCAGAGAGTAATATGTCAAAGTGGGATAGTAAGTAGACTAAGTTTCTTAAGAAAGAAGCAGATTAGTCAGAGAATTAAAGAATTATCCAATAAGACTTCATGTCCAATGGAAAATATGGATGCGTTCGTAAACTGTTTACGGGAAATATCGATGGAAGGCATATTAAATGTAATTGATCCGCTCGGTAGTCATCCTGAAGATAGGATGCTTTACCAGATAAAATATCTTCCAGTTGTAGATGGTGAATTATACCAAGACCATCCAATTAGACAACTAGAAGACCGTTCATCAGAGGTATCAAAGTTTTTTGGATCCTTAGATTTTATTGCGGGTTATACTTCGAATGAAGCTATCGTGTTACCAATCACCATGGATCCGGCTTTTCAGAAATATTTCGATTTTAATTCTACAGATGGAATACCAACTAGAGCTGTTCGGAACGGTATGATTTTTCCATTTGTAGAAGAGTTCTTTAACAACGACTCTACGATCAAACAGAAGATTTCCGAATTTTATACAGTTCTTGATTCAAAAGATGAGCAAAGTGTGAAAGCTATGGAATTCTGCAATGCTGTATGGTTTACGTATTGGACAGTAGAAATGCTAGACTACCATTCTACCTTAGGAGGAAGAACCTTTCAATATCAATTTTCCAAACCAGATAATTTGCATCTATTTGGAGCACCACCTGCATGGGCCAAAGGTTCTGGTCATGGAGCGGATCTGCAATATATGTTTGACATAAATATCTTATTTCCATCTTTGAACGAGAGCCATGTTGATGAAGAGACAAAAGAGTTTTCAAGACAGTTACTGCAGTATTGGACACACTTTGCAAAGAATGGGTAATTGCTTCAGCTAGTTCTTCTACACCATTAATACTGATAATTTTTAGTACAAAGAGTAAACAAACTACAGTAATAAGACAACTACATAATGTATTTAATTCAGTTATTATTTTTAATCTCCTTTAAATTTTAGTAATTTTTTACGCTGAATTTAAAAACAAATTCCGCAGACGTATTGCATGTTCTTACGATTAGGAAAAAACCTCCATCATTATATAGTAAATTCTTCCTTTGAATACATTGTGGTAAAGTGTTACTAACCGATTGCTTCTGCATTGGCCCAGGTATAGATTCGACGTTTGCTTTGCTGGCTTAAAGGCCCGCAGGGCTGTTGGCCAATATGGGTCACTAAGAATCTACACCCGGGCAGATATAGAAACAGACAGTAAGTAACACTTTAATTAAAAGTTCACCAGTCGAAGACAGAAGAGTCACTTTCATCCACGTTGCCCCTGGGCCGAAATGTATACCTGATCATTTTGGCAAACTAATGGGCAATCCCGAATTACCATATTAGGGCAGAGAATTTTACTTATTATTTAATCAATTACCGGCATAATGTCCAGTGATTCTATGCTAAATAAAGCCACAAACGCCTTGAAAATAATATAATAGAAATTAATTCAGTTGTCACGTCACAGATTAATTTTTCTTCTACTATGACTTCATAAAAGGGAATCTCTAATTAAATTGTTCCGTAGGAGCAATTTATTTATTGTATGTAGTAATTTGAGTACGTTTTCTAACGTTCATATTTCTCACCTTGACCCCAATAAGATTGCAACATTTTGATACTTCATTTGCAATAAAAATGTGGCCAGATTTTATTTTCATCCCTAAGATTGATAAAAATATAAGAAAGCATCCTTCTTTTTTTAAATTTGATTCATTTTGAATTTGTCTTTTTTAGCAAATGGTTTATGAAAAATGGTCAGTTTCATGCTCATAGATACTGCAGAAAAAACAAAAATTCCGAGAACTCTCCTGCCCCAGTCAGTAACACATGCTGCTTCTTTATTACTTAAGTATCGACAAATTATTTCACATCCATTATGGGTTACTTGTAGTTTGATATATTCTATAATGTTCATTTCAGACAACCAGACGGATGGGAAGGAGCAGTTCCATGGAAACAGTACGATTTAAAAGCAAGAAACTATTTAGATTTCGACATTCCAATTACTCTCAAAAGTAATTTAGACCCTATATCGGTAGACTTCTGGAAAAACCAAATTCCTCAGATAGAGCTCGAACCACCTGAAGACGTATCACTTAGAGATGAATTGTGAGGATATGATTTGTCGTAAAACAGAGATTACCCAAATACAGATGCAACAAATTTTAACCTTTAAAAGACACTCTTGGAAAAAAGTAGCAATGAAATGGTTCTCCTAGCTATTTGTTTTTAGAAAGGTCTAAATTAAGGCTATTGTCTACTATAACACTTTCTTATCAGAACAGTTCTACAGGAATGCTCCGCTTGAACAATTAAGATTGATTTTTTGAAAGAGTTTATTTCGGACAAAGTTCTGGAGAATTTATGGGCGTGAAAATAGATCCTGCAAAACGTCACCTGAATGACGTTCTAAATTCAGTTTACAGGCAATTAAGATTACTATAAAAGGCTTTTTGAGAAGAGCACGTGCTGTTTATTATCCAAACTATCTGTTTATTATCCTGCAAAACGTCACCTGAATGACGTACTAAATTTAGTTTGCAGGCAATTAAGATTACTATAAAAGGCTTTTTGAGAAGAGCACGTGCTGTTTATTATTCAAACTATCGCCAAGACCTTAAGTTGGAAAGTTGAAAGCAAAATGGTAAACATCACGTGCTTATACAAATCTTTTATGGTCAACGCCGATCTCCACCAATAAAATTTAAAATTCGGCATGCGGATTGACCATTTCCAGGTTGTAACTGTATGTAATGTGATTTGTGTTATCCTTTTTTACATCAATATAGCTAAAATTGCCCACGCTTATATTCAGTATTACCTCAGGAAGAGAGAATCCTTCAAACAGTATAATTTAAAAGAAATTTTTCGCTGACAAATACTTTATTTATTACGGAAACAAAAGTATCAATTGCAAACTTCTCAAAATATCATTCACAAGAAACATAACAACTTATTTTAAACCCGAATACTGAACTCTCGTCAGCTGTTAAAGCAATCTATTGAATTACGAAATTGAGGTCCGCAATCCTCTATTGTAACTTTGTTATTGCTTTGAAATTGCAATATTCTCATTGTCATGTATTATGTACCAATATTATATGTATGTGCTGAGTTGTAGATGTATTTTGTATTTACTTGACCCCAGTGGGTGATTTATTTTGCGAATAGATATATCATTATTACAAAGTATTTTACAAACATTTCTGTTTACAAGTGTTTTTGTACCTTTTTATCAACATGATCAACAATTAAATTGCCTATTTTCATTGTTCAAGGTATCTGTATTTCGTCTAAAAATTGTTACACGTACTTTGCTAATAATACAGTTTGTATCCTTAACCACGAATCATTACAACGCAAGTAGCACAAAACATTTTCATGATATTTTTAAAAGGTCAGATAAATGTTTTTCACAAATGTAATCAAAATAATATTTTCAGGATGTCATGTAAATGTTTTTTTTTTGATAATCTTTATAATGTTCTCTTCAAACATTGATCGGAAACGTTTCAAAAATATTTTAAAAACGTTTCAAATAAATAATACTATATCACTTTATAAGAACATCTTATTTCAATGTTTAAAAAAATATTTTATAATATTTTCCTAGTTTTAACATGATATTTTAAGAATATCAATAAAATGTTAGAGGAAAAGATTTTTATATAACATTTTCTATACATGAAATAATAAAAATATCTGGAAAACATCTTTTTAAAAATGTATAATAAATATTATGAAGAAATATTTTTGAAAAATGTCTTTGAAATATTATGTTTCATGTTATGGTAACATTTCTATAAAATATTCTGACAGAAATATTTTTAAAATGTGAAAATAAATTGCTGTAAAAATATTTTCCCCAAACATTCTAAAAACATTTTGGGAAAATATTTCTTTAATGTTTATGATAAATATTATTGATTCACGATTTAAGGATATTTCATTTCAAAGGTTATTAAAATATTTTCATGATATTTTTCAAATAACAATATGATGTTTCAAAAAATATTTGTATTTAATGTTTTCTATATGTGAAATAAACATTCTGGTAAAATATTTTTTAAATTCGCAAATAGAGTATAATTTATTGTAAAAATATTTTTTGCAAAACGTTTTCAGAACATTTCTGAAAAATATTCTCTGGATATCAGATAAAAATAGTTTATCATAACGTTAAGATAATGTTTTTAAAGCATTGTTTATGTCTGTCTGCAAAATTATATCCATTGCCACGTTAAATCGATTTGGTGTACAATAACCGAAAAACAATTTTTTTTAAATATCTGACCTTGGCGTGTCGGTGTAAATGTTTGGATTTTGGGTTTTCGGTTTTAAAATGTAACTGGTTCCAGATTGTTATACCAGCTTGCAAACAATCGACAATGTTCATTGGAAACCAGTGACCGGAAGTGTATTTGAGCGGTTTGAAACAAAGAAATTTGAAGTTGAAGACGACGCCTAATTTCTACAAGTATTAGTAAATCAGTCGTGTTTATTATCTTCTGGTGATAACAGTAGGTAAGAAAATAAGCTAAGATAATGAATTCTTTCTGTACACATCGCTGTCTGTGTGTTATTTATTCACTCGACGGTCATAACCAATGACAAAGTCGATGAAATTATAGCAACAACTTGAACAGTGACAGAGTGGACATCTTTTGGCCATATATTAAAACAGGAAACAAAACTACCAGTACAGTACAGATGTATCCGTTGAACCCTTGATTGGGCTCTGTTTAAACTTAATTTTATTTTGTCAATGTTTCAGAAGAATGGGGGGAGGGGGTGTTATTATTGAACTCTTATCTGATTCTAAGTCAGTTAGAGTATTCCAATGTCTATTCATTGAGTTTTCTTACACACCAATAGTATCCTCATTTTCTGTTTTTTTTTTCTCTTTTCGTTTAAAAACATATAGGCCTATAAAATAAATCTATATGACTAAATTGTATGAAGGTCATCCGCTGTGTTACCCACACACTTCGGTACGTGTTTTGTTGATGACAGTCTCTGGAGATTATTACAATTATTTACATTTCAAATAACATTTTGGTATATGTTGAAAATCAACATGGTTCAAAGTCTTTGAAACAAAACTTGGGGATATCATACTTTTTTCCAGATTGGAGGTAGATATTACATGTGTATGTGCATTGTATTTTTGGGGAAGATTTTAATACTTATATTTTCTTTTTCAGACAAACCATGAACAAGTAGAAGAGTAAGAAATAAATCCATCATTTAGAACAATAGAAAGGAGGTTGATAGCTGTTAGAATAGTACTTGGTAATATGATATTTATTAAATATTTGTAAAATAAAAGGCAATCTTACATGTTATGTTAGAAAAATTTGTTTTATTTTTTTAAATTATTCTACACGGAAGAAATTTTAGACATAAAGTGCTTACTGTAGGGGAAAAAAATTATTGTTGGTGTCTAAATGATAAAATATTAGAATAAAGACAGGAATTATTTGCCGGCTGATTGTTGTGCTTAAGTTTAAGTTTTAAAACTTCAAAGTATTTACAGTGAAACTTGACTGTTTAAGTGTCAGAGAACTGTAACTTATCATGTGCTTCAGCTCATTTATATTCAGTCGTACATGTACATACATAATTGAATGCATTTTGATCGTTAACATAAATCATTTAATCATTTTCAGTAATAAAATGTGTGAAAATAATTTATATTTGACTGTTTTATGAATACTGGTACCTTTGTACTTTGTAATGTTGGAAAAAAAATCACCTGATTTTTTAATAAAGAAAATTGCTTTTATCCTATTTTCAGATAATGCTTTATAATACAAGTTAATTTGAAGAAGACCGAGTGTCTATTGCAAGTTCAACCAGATGAACATAAAGAAAATGAATAAGTTGTGCATAATACTGGAAAGTGTTTTTATGTAAGTTGATTTGAACGAAATTTTTATTTCAACTGAACAAATCAGTTAGCATCTTTGTGTGAATTATAGTTTTGCCTCCTCCTATCTGAAGTCTTGGACAGTAATGGTGTATATGGAGGCCTGTTTCATATTTAAAATCAGGCCATCAACCAAGTTGTCTTGCTTGAAGCTTCATAAAATTAATCCTTAAGTAGTCATCATTCAGAATGAAATTTATTTGATGTAACCCTACCCAGTTGAGGAGTACAGGCTTTGAAATCCTCATTTCTGTCAAAGTCAGATATATTTGGAGTTGTTTGAACTGTCTTATAGATTGTTTTCAGTTTGATAATAAATTTTAATTTTGTATTAATAGCCTGCTTATCAATGTAGACATGGACATGTAATAATCTCACATTTTTGTGATCATAGGTCATAACAATTTCTAAGCATGTAATGCATTTGTATTTTTATTTTTAAATGTTTTCAATTCAATTTTTGCAGATGCAGACAGGAAGTAAAAGAAATGAACAAGACCTCAGTTGAAGGAGGATGTATAAAATTATGAACTTTTTCTGAAATATTGATGAGACTAAATTGTAAATACAGATTTGTAAAATTTGTTTGAATTTCAATATGAACAGAAAAAAATAAATGTTAAATCAAAATATATTTTCATTTCATTTATATCCCATAGTAAAATGTAGCTGTTTGAATTATTTACATTACATTACAATACATCAATATATGAGAGAAAATCATTTGCAGAAAGTTGGGAAATGAGACAGATTCTTTCCGAATATAAATATAAACGTTACAGTCTGACAGGAACATTGTAGAACATTTTATTTGAAATGTCCAAATGGTCAGCTGCACACTCAAAGGGTATCTTAAAATGTAAGGAGGATATTTTTCAAACTTTAATGTTATAATGTTTATGATATTAAAAATACATTGGACTGATGTTTTGAAGTATGAAAATATAATAAAAATATTTTCAGAATTTTATGGGAACATTTTTACAACATTTTAAAAATATTTTGTTGTGCTGAAGGGAGAAATGTTTTCAGGATATTTATTAAATGTTTTGAATTTTTTTATGACAAATATTTAAATGATATCAAAATAACATTGACATATAAATATTCCAAGAACATTTTACTGATATTTTAAAGTACAGAAAATGTTTTTAAAATGTCATTAAAATGTTACCAAATGTTTTAGCAATATTTTTAGAACATTTTTCATAAAATGCAATTCAAAAGTTTCTTGAAAATGTTTTTCAGATGTTTATTGAAAAATTAAGACAAATGTTTACATGATATAATAAAAATATTCACATTTTGGTATCCTGAAAACATTTAACTGATGTTTTGAAATACAAAAATGTTATTAAAATGTTGTATGAATGTTATCAAAATGTTTTTCAAATATTTTTAAAACATTTTTCATTAAATGATATTTCAGAAAATGTTTTTATGATTATTACACATTTTCAGATCATTATAAAAAATATTGGGACGATGTTTCAAAAATATTTTGGAAAAATGTTTTAAAAAACGTTAAACCGCTGTTTACTGCGCCATACTTTTTAACATTTCTTTCATATTTTTCTGCAATATTTTTACAACATTATTGACAACGTTTTAAAAACATTCTAAAAACATCATTGTGTTACCTGGGAAGCCAACAAGGTTTAAAAATGCATCATTTAAAATGTTACTTTTTAGTTTACACGTGTCTTAGGTCCATATGTGCACCCTTGGTTTTCCTCATTTTTCGGAACCTCTAATAATAGTTTATATTTTATTTATAAAAACATGCCATCTATTGCTAGTAATACTTCTTGAAATCCAAGTATATGAACTTGGTGTGACGGCCAAGTTGATTGGCTGGGAATTAGTTTGAACCTGATTAGGAGAAAAGGTATACCAAGTAAAGTCAAGAAATACAAAAGGGATATTCGAAGGGGAAATCGAAAGAACTGACAAACTCCGGAGAACTACGAAGACAAGACCAAAACAACCCATGCCATTAAAATGTAAAAACATATGAACAGCATGGACCCAACCAAAAAAACGGGGATCGACGCAGGTGCTCCGGAAGAGTAAGCAATCTCTGTTTCGTGCAGGACACCCGCCATGCTGCCCATGTGAAATCCGGTATGAGGAAGGGATAACATCAATGGAAGTTTCGAAAATTATTATGGAACAGGTCCATTTTCATTTTGGAAACGGTTTTTCATACCTGTCAACCAAGTCATGATCACGTCCATAGAACTTTAATACGGATGACTCCTATTTAGGAGCAACATATCCTGAGCATCTTTTCTGTCGGGAGCCGGGCTCTGTCCAGGAAGTCATTGTATATGTCACAAGCTATGAAATAATGTATGAGTTGTAAAATAAATACTCCATACGCCGGAGCTTCTGGAATATTGCAGCTCAAAAATGGGAAGTTGACGATTGGAAGTCAAAGACATCCCGTTTGTCGTACAGTGTTGTATTCAACCTTCCTCTGGTGTCAAATCGAGGTGAAGGTCAAGATAAGATGCAGACTTGGCAGAGTCTGTTGTATCCTAAATTTCGATCTCATTGGGATAGATGAGGTGTAAGAAATTCCCAAAACGTGAATTGTTGAGTGATAAAACATTATCTATGTACCGGAAGCTGAAATTAAAGGTACGGGCTAACTTCTTCTATTTTTCCTTAAGAAGCCTGTCAAGGAAGTCTGCCTCATTTGAGTAAAGGAACAAGTCGGCCAGAAGTGGCGCACAATTCGTACCCATAGGAATGCCAATTGTCTGTTGGAAAACACGTCCACCAAATTGAAAAATATGTTGTCGATCAAAATTCAATCACCAGGACAATTTCATCTTCTGTATATTTTTTGCTAGATTTAGAGTGGTTTTAACAAAGTATGATTTATCTCTACCATTGACACGGTATGCATCTGATGTTGCCATTTTTATTTTGAAAGCATCGATGGATTAGATCTTTCAACTTCTCCTTCAGTTGTGAATGAGGAATGGTAGTGTAGAGGGTAGAGAAATCACATGTTTTATGCTGTTGCAGACTGAAATGGACCGAGATCGTAAAAAATATTTTATGTCGTTGGAGTTCTTTAATATCCACTTTGATTGATAACAATTCTTGAATAGATTGTCTCACAATAACTTGCGAGGCCCGTTTGGACTGCCGTTGAAACAGAAGTTAGAAGTTGAGACACTGGTTTGGTGGAACACATGGCAGATCCAGCTATAAAGCGTTGTTTGTATGGACACGTATGTAATTTGGGTATCCAGTACAAGGTAGGAAGATCAAAATCATCATCTTTGATGGAAATACCAAATGACGATAAGACCGATCTATGATTGTCGGTTATTTCTTCCTTTGAAAGTGTAGTAGCTTTATAGGTAGAGTTGCCAAGTGAACTACCAATCCTTCGTTCATTAAAAAAGCATTGAATATAGTAGCTTTTGCATACAAAAGCGATGTTATTAGGACCTTGTCTGAATGGCGGACAATATCTTCGTATCATCAGGGTTGCTGAAACTGATGTTCCCTTTTTACTCATAGGCCTTCTAAGCGTATGAATTCGGAATTGAATCATCGATCTCACATCTTTAACCCACTCTGAAAGCGAATCTAGTGGCTCTTGTTCACGTTTGCTCCATCTTGTTGATTTGAAAAAAAAACATCTCCAGTGCTATAGAGTCTAGTGAATTCGGCATAATCAGAATATTTCTGTTAGATAGATCACCTGGTTGTATTTATTAAAGTGAAGGATATCAAGTATGCATCAAATAGAAAATGTTCTTTTAGATGATCCCTACCTGACTACAAATACGTTAATATTTTCACATACGATGGAATTGGTGTTTTATCAAGTCTTAATACCCAAACCTGGAATAAAACGTGTTTTTAATCTGTTCCGGGTTCTTTCAACGATTTATGTGACGTGTAACAAACAAGAATGAAAGGGATCAGTGCTATGTGGTGACCTCCCCAAATATAGTTTTATTATCCACTTTCGGTTCGTCCGTCAGTCCGTCCCTTCTTATAAAGGTCCAGATCTAAGACACTGAAGTCATATAGGTGTAATATTTCATCAGTGGATACGTCTTGGGGAAATAACGAAGGTCAGTATAAAAATTGGATCACCCTTACCTACATTTTATGCATGGGTGATTGGTTAAGTTTTGCGTTAAGGTCCAGTTCTATAAGACACTCAGTCATATAGGTATAATATTTCACCAGTGGATGCGTCTTGGAAAATAACGAAGGTCCGTATAAAAATTGGACCACCCCGACCTACATTTTATGCATGAGTGACTCTGGTTAATTTTTGCGTTCAGGTCCAGTTCTAAGACACTGTAAGACATATAGGTATAATATTTCACCTACATTTTATGCATGATGTTTAGTGACTGTACACAAATCAATCTTTAGTTACCGCGCAGTAACAGATAGACCGACCAAGCAATGCTTTTCAAATTATAATACGTTTTTCCTGATGATCAAATAGAGGTCAAGTTCGATATTGACCATTTTCACTTTTAGATATATGTAGATATTCTCATCCACCCCAATAATGTATTATATTACTAACGTAATGTTTAATTGCTGATGAGTTGTCAGTCAACGATATGGCTTTACAGTGCATCAAATTTATTCGGTATTTTGTGATACATTTTATTAGTACAACACTTGTTTCTCTACAGGTTGCACGTTTCAAATGCATACGTTTAAACAACATTAAGAAATATTTTAGAAAACCCGGTTTGAAAACTTTTTTGTAACAATTTGTCACTGCAGGGTCGTTGGAGAAACCGAAATATCATCGGTATAAATTGAATTTATAATCCATTAATGTGTGTAGACTAATAAATAATTACAATTGCACGTTTATGATGACACACGTGTGTTTAGAATTAAAATCTAATAAATCTATTAAAAGCCAGATTTATCGATTTTGTTCACAGGTATTTATTGGTCTTATCGGCGAAGGTAAGCATTTTATTTTGTTCACAACGTTCTGAATTCTAATGAAATTATACCAGCAATAGCAGATTAGCAATGACATTTTAAATGCGCAGATCTTAAGGATGGGAGCTGGGGTAGGGTGGTGGTGGTTGGGGGGGGGGGGGGGTGGCGGGGGGGGGGGGGGGGGGGGGGGGGTGCGGGCCGGGCCCAAAGAAGACTGGGACGTAATCTAAATTTTTTCGTCTTGTTTCGCTCGACATTTTCTGTTGTATGATTCAATTTTCCGATTCCGGAGATATTCACCGAACATTTGAGACATATTCCGAATCTTTTCTTTTTTCACAATTTTCTGAATATTTAAATCAATTTGCTTTTTATGAAACCAAATAGCCATGATAACCTGGGAGCCAATATATATGATAAAGAACTAACACTACTGACAATGGCTGGTTGACGACTATTTTGTGTTCAAAATAACAAAGTTTTTACGGAAAAATATAATAACCTTTTCACAGGCATATTTAGATAAAAATGCACAAAAAATATTCTTACTTTCCCGTGGTGTAAGTATCAGTATCCAAGTATGATGAATTACTGCAAAACTTTGTTGAATAATCGTCAATATCACTTTACAAGTCATGGAGATTCAACTAACAATTTTTTAGGTTTGAAATTTGATCGACAGGGAACAATTGCATTAAAAAAAAACAATGTTCAACCTTTTTATTTTCTGGGAAAAGGAAGTGATCTTAGATCCTGAAAATGTTTTTTTTTAGGTTTCAATGATCCAGTCATTATTATCAGCGCGCAAACGTCCCAAGTTTTTTTTCGGAATTTTAAGGTCAAGTTAGCGATTTCAGAAGTGGATCTTGAAACTGGATTATTTTTGCATATATTCGCGGAACAAGAACAACATCATCAGAACATGTGAATGAAATCCATGACTGATTTTGTCACCTTAATTAAGCATCGTCATTGGAGAGCTTGAACACACTTACAATCAATATTAACTTTATGTATTCATCAAGTCCCTTAAAAAGACTAGACCATCGGAAAATTACATTCGCACTTTCAATAAATCCACACAAGTAGAACATATCATGTCATACAGGTATGTTTTGTTTGAACAAGATAAACAATATATATCAAGAACAAATGAAAAGGTTAAAATCTAGGCTGGCATCTGAGGCTCCGGTTATAGTTTATTTATTTTGTTGGCAGATCGAATAAATCCACACAAGTAGAACGATCATCATGTCATACAATTATGTTTTGTTTGATCAAGATAAACGCCATATATCAAACGAAAAGGTTAAAATCTTGGCTCCACACTGAAGCTCCGGCTGGATTTATTTATTTTGTTGGCAGAGTGATTAACTAACATATCATTTAAAGGTAGTAAAATGAATTATAACTATTTGCATTTTTTGTTTCATGACCTTCTAAGTTAAATTACTATTTCCGATTTTTGTACTTCGAGGGTTAGAAAACAACATTATCCAACTATTGTTTTAATCTTACATTTATTAAATATAATATAAACCCATCAGGGTCAAGCACTACAGTACAGACAAATAAATTAAAGTAACACAAATACATGTATCATAATTAATATGTAGTATAAATTATACGAGTGGAGCCTTGATCGACATGGACCTCACAATCTCAATGCTAAAGGTACATGTACAAAAATGTAACGGGCAATAGCTCTAAGATAGAATAGAGTTGTTTATTAAACATGTTTAATAGATTTTCTCATAGACAATATTCGTTGAATTTGGCGGTCTAATTTTTCAACAAACAATCGGCATTCCAATGGGAACCAAATGTGCTCCTCTCCTCGCCGATCTGTTTCTGTACTCATATGAAGCGGACTTCATTCAAGGGCTACTACGTGAAAACAAAAAGAAACTAGCCCAATCCTTTTATTTCACTTTTCGTTATATAGATGATGTGTTGTCGTTAAATAACGACAAATTCCAAGACTTCTACATCTTATCTACCCCAGTGAGCTTAAAATTAAGGATACTACAGATACACCAAAGTCTGCTTCATTCTTGGATTTGTTTCTTGAAATAGACTATGAGAGACGTTTGAAGACAAAACTTTATGAGAAACGTGATGACTTCAACTTTTAATTTTTTGTTAATTTTCCCTTCTTGAGTAGCAATATACCAGCATCGCCTGCATATAGCGTCTACGTTTCTCAGCTTATCCGATTTTCAAGGGCATGCGTGAGTTACCCTGACTTTCGACAAAGAGGATTAACGTTGTCACAAAAGCTTCTTAACCAAGGTTTTATCAGGGATAAGTTAATGTCATCACTTAGGAAATTTTACGGTCGTCATCAATAATTGATTGACTAATGCAGTGTTCCAATATCTAAGATGATGTTGGACCTGTTCCCACTGTCGTAACCTTTCATGTGCCTCCACCGATTTGTGACTTCCCCCGGATTGACTTTGTTGAACTTCACGAGTGCCGTATACGGAGCAGGAACGGCTTACCCTTCCGGTGCACCTGGGTTCACTCTTGGTTTTTATAGGAATTAGTGTTGTTCATTGTTTTTTAGTTTTCTGTGTTTATTTGTTGTGCTTGTGGTTGTTCATTTGTCTTCCCGGGTTTGTCTGTCCAATGGATTACGTTTTTTTGATTGCTCCTTAGGTATATTTGTCCTTTTTTACAGTCATCTTATTTAGTACAACACTGCGCAGCTACATTTGAGTCACTATGACCTACATTTTATTGTAGAGTGGATTCGATTAAATTTAATTTTTTAATCTAAGAATATCTGATATTTTACATCTACAATCATCTTTAGTTCAACACAGATCACCAAGATATAAGTCCACATGACCTACATTCCATGCTTCAGTAAATACATTAAATTTTAGCGTTTGGACCCTTATGCCAGAAACAGAATTTAGTACTTGAATTCATTATTTTTAAAGGGGTAAAAGTAAACGTAACCAGGATATATTATGAAACATTCATATATACACCCGGAAAAAGTATTGCAACAATTGATTTTAAGCTGAATATTTTTTATTAGAAAAAACAATTCCAATTTATATTTTACACCCGAATGGTCATTTAAACTTTATTTTAAACGAACCTGTACCTGATCAGTAACCGCCTTCTGTAATAGCAATCAATTGTACGTGCAGTGTCTCAATACTTGGGTAATGTAATCACTACTTTTACAACGCATCATTTTCGACACATTGCTTCGACTGTGAGAACTTGATTCTTCTGCTCTGGAAGCAGAATTGGTCCTCCAGATGTTTCGAACGCAGAAAGATGGAAAATCATTGTTACATGGGAAGCAGGTATGTCAGTGAGGCAAATTGCACAGCGTTTTCGTCATCACCACTCTAACATAAGTCGTATTGGGAACACACATCGACTAACCAATGACGTCAAGGATCAACTATGGTCAGATAGGCCCCGTATCTCATCGCAAAGAGAGCACTAGGGCGGAGGAAAATTCTTTGGTCCGACGAAAATTGCTTCTTGTTGCATGTGACCAATGGCAGAGTGCGCGTATGGCGGCAACCCACAACTGGTTATGTTGAGCGTAACATTGTTGAAACCGTTCCAGTAAGAGGCAACCTCAATGTAAAAGCTATCGGCAAAACATCCTTGAAGCTAGTGTTGTGGCTTACTTTGATAATCATCCTCTGAATATAAGGCCAGTCTTTATGGCAGATAAGGCAAGACCACAAAGGGTTCGTTTTGTGATAGATTACTTGCACAACGAGGCGATTACCACAATTCCGTTGCCTGTCTGAGTCCTGATTTGAACCCAATCGACCACATCTGGGACTTTATCGGTCGTCAAGTGCACGAAAGGACGCCGCCGGTTTAAACTTTAAATGAATTGTACCAGGAATGGCAGCGTCTTACACAAGTCCAAATTCGTCCTTTGGTTGGCAGTACGAGAAGATTAGGGGAAGTCATCCGTGTCAATGGAAGCTACACTCATTGCTAATTCTTTTCGTCTCATGTGCTACTTTAAAGCATAATGACTCTTTCCGAGAACAAATTGTGTTAGCATGATGGAATTTTCAACAACGGGATTAATAGTTTTCAAGTGACATTTTTTTCCACAAAAATGACACAACATTAGATTTAAAATTTTGAATGTAACGTGTGTCATTGTAAGTGCCCTTGGTTCAATTTAAAGTATCCTGATCGCATTTTGCATGAATTATCACCAATAATGACACAAATAAGTTTCACAAATTTGAAACAAATTAGGTGTTGCAATACTTTTTTTCCAGGTGTATATTTAAAATACTTCTAAAAATGATTTCCAATCATATATTATAGATGGGAATTCTATTTTCAAGAGGATGGGACATCTGTGTCTGCACAATCTCTAGTTTTGGAAGAGCCTATGGTTACCCCTATTCATGAATCCATACAGTCGGTCCCAACCTTGGACCGTATACGTATCACTGAAGTAACCTTTAAACTAATTTTTCTACAAAATGTTTAATTATATCAAAAATGTTCACTATATTTTTCGGGATGAACAAGTCCCTGATACTGTTCTACAACCATTATGGTACTATCACGACAATAACTAAAAATGCTTAAATCTAAATCACAATATATTATTACAATTTTTAATAACTGTCGACAAGGAATATAAATATAACAATAGCCTACAGAAAATTATCTGTCACCAAAACATGACTATATTCCCTGAATTCTCGGTCTAACAGATTATTGAAACAGGTCCATGTGCAAAAAAAAAATAAAGAAGTTATAAAACAATTAGTACATATTAGAATACAGTTACTTCAACCTAATACGCTTCGAATTAAGCTACATGTATTGTCAAGTTCATGTTCTTATATGTGTTCATACATTTCAGATCAAAATGGAATTGCTGGTGAGAATTGTCATTTCTGTTTGGCTACCCTACGTTTTCGTAGCAGAAAATAAAATAGAGACTACAGTACTACGTACGCCAGTAGGGCCAATCCAAGGGTTTAAAGCAACCAACAAACATACGCAACTAACTGTATATGAATTCCGTGGGATCCCGTATGGAAAACCCCCTTTAGGTCCTCTGAGGTTTAGGAAACCATTACCCGTCGATCCCTGGACTGACACTTTGAAAGCAATGGAATTTGGTGCAGGATGTCCACAGAAAATCCCAGAAGGCTTTACGGATTTCGAACCTTCAAAGATGTCTGAGGACTGTTTATATCTGAATGTGTATGTGCCTGGAGATTTGGATGCGAAAAAGAAATTACCAGTAATGGTTTGGATACATGGTGGCGGTTTAGAACTTGGGTTTGCCCACCAGTATGATGGTGGTTGGATTGCAACTGAGGGGAATGTAATAGTTGTAACTATAAATTACAGGTTAGATGTCTTTGGATTTCTGGCTGTAAACGATAAAGCGTCAAAGGGAAACTATGGGTTGTGGGATCAAAAACTGGCATTGGAGTGGGTTCATAAAAATATTGCGTCTTTTGGTGGAAATTCTGAGTCGGTGACGATATTTGGCGAGTCTGCTGGAGGCTGGAGTTCTTCTTATCAATCACTGATACCATCGAACAAGGGGCTATTCCAGAGAGTAATATGTCAAAGTGGGGTAGTAGGTAGACTAAGTTTCTTAAGAAAAAAGCAGATAAGTCAGAGAATTAAAGAATTATCCAATAAGACTTCATGTCCAATGGAAAATATGGATACGTTCGTAAACTGTTTACGGGAAATATCGATGGAAGGCATATTAAATGTAATTGATCCGCTCGGTAGTCATCCTGAAGATAGGATGCTTTACCAGATGAAATATCTTCCAGTTGTAGATGGTGAATTATACCAAGACCATCCAATTAGACAACTAGAAGATCGTTTATCAGAGGTATCAAAGTTTTTTGGATCCTTAGATTTTATTTCGGGTTATACTTCTAATGAAGCTAATTTGTTACCAGACTCCATGGATCCGGCTTTTCAGAAATATTTCGATTTTAATTCTGCAGATGGAATACCAACTAGAGCTGTTCGGAATGGTATGATTTTTCCTTTTGTAGAAGAGTTCTTTAACAACGACTCTACGATCAAACAGAAGATTTCCGAATTTTATACAGTTCTTGATTCAAAAGATGAGCAAAGTGTAAAAGCTATGGAATTCTCCAATGCTGTATGGTTTACGTATTGGACAGTAGAAATGCTAGACTTCCATTCTACCTTAGGAGGAAGAACCTATCAATATCAATTTTCCAAAACAGATAATTTGCATCTATTTGGAGCACCACCTGCATGGGCCAAAGGTTGTGGTCATGGAGAGGATCTGCAATATATGTTTGACATAAATGTCTTATTTCCATCTTTGAACGAGAGCTATGTTGATGAAGAGACAAAAGAGTTTTCAAGACAGTTACTGCAGTATTGGACACAATTTGCAAAGAATGGGTAATTGCTTCAACTAGTTCTTCTACACCATTAATACTGATCATTATTAGTACAAAGAGTAAACAAACTATAGTAATAAGACAACTACGTAATATATTTAATTCAGTTATTATTTTTAATTTCCTTTACAGTTTAGAATTTTTTTATGCTGCATTTAAAAACAAATGCAACAGACATATTAAATGTCATTACCATTAGGAAAAAACCTCATATATGATAAATTCTTCCTTTAAATACACTGTGGTAAAGTGTTACTTACGTATAGCTTCTGTATTGACCCAGGTATAGATTCGACGTTTGCTGTGCTGGCTTAAAGGCCCGCAGGGCTGTTGGCCAATATGGGTTACTGAGAATCAACACCCGGGCACATATAGAAACAGACAGTAAGTAACACTTTAATTAAAAGTTCAGCATTCCAATATAGAAGAGTCACTTTCATCCGCATTGTCCCTGGGCCGAAATGTATATTTGAACATTTTGGACAAAATTATGGGCAATCCCGATTTACCATATTAGGGCAGAGAATTTTACTTATTATTTAATCAATTACCGGCATAATGTCCTGTGATTCTATGCTAAATAAAGCCACAAACGCCTTGAAAATAATATAATAGAAATTAATTTAGTTGTCACATCACAGATTAATTTTTTTTCTTCTATGACTTCATAAAGGGGAATCTCTAATTAAATTGTTCTGTAGGTGCAGTTTATTTATTGTATGTAGTGATTTGAGTACGTTTTCTAACGTTCATATCACCTCGACCCCAATAATAGTGCATCATTTTGATACTTCATTTGCAATGAAAATGTGGTCAGATTTTATTTTCATCCCTAAGATTGATGAAAATATAAGAAAGCAGCCTTCTTTTTTTAAATTTGATATTTTCATTCAGTTTGGTTTTGTCTTTTTTCCGCAAATGGTTTATGAAAAATAGTCAGTTTCATGCTCATCGATACTTCAGAAAAAAACACAAATTCCGAGAACTCTCCTGCCCCAGTCAGTAACACATGCTGCTTCTTTATTACTTAAGTATCGACAAATTATTTTACATCCATTATGGGTTACTTGTAGTTTGATATATTCTATAATGTTCATTTCAGACAACCAGACGGATGGGAAGGAGCAGTTCCATGGAAACAGTACGATTTAAAAGCAAGAAACTATTTGGATTTCGACATTCCAATTACTCTCAAAAGTAATTTAGACCCTATATCGATAGATTTCTGGAAAAACCAAATTCCTCAGATAGAGCTCGAACCACCTGAAGACGTATCACTTAGAGATGAATTGTGAGGATATGATTTGTCGTAAAACGGAGATTACCAAAATACGGATGCAACCAATTTTAACCTTTGAAGGAAACTCTTGGAAAAGAGTTGCAATGAAATGGTTCTCCTAGCTTTTTCTTTAGAAAGGTCTAAATTAAGGCTATTCTCTACTAGAGCATTTTCTTATCAGAACAGTTCTACAGGAATTCTCCGCTTGAACAATTATGTGAAAGTGTCTATTTCGGACAAAGTTCTTGAGAATATATGGGCGTGAAAATAAATCCTGCAAAAGGTCACCTGAGTGACATACTAAATTTAGTTTGCAGGCAATTAAGATCACTATAAAAGGCTTTTTGTGAAGAGCACGTGCTGTTTATTATCCCAACTATCGTCAAAATGTAGTTGTTAACACACTCGTCACGGCTTTGAATTAAGACATTAAGTTGTAAATCTGAAAGATAAATGGTTAACATCACGTGCTTATACAAATCTGTTATGGTAAACAATAAAAATACTTCGCTGACAAATACTTTATTTATTACTAAAAAAACAAAACTATCGGTTGCAAACTTTTCAAAATATCTTTTTTTACGAAATTGAGGTGCGCAATCCTCTATTGTAATTTTCTTATTGCTTTGAAATTGCAATATTCTCATTGTTATTATTACACATGTATTATGTACCAATGGTATATGTATGTGTTATGTTGTATTTTGTATTTACTTGACCCCTGTGGGTGAATTTTTTTGCGAATAAATATATCATTATTACAAGGTATTTTACAAACATTTCAGTGTACCTTATGTAACTTCGGAATCCAGTACAAAGTAGGAAGATCGCAATCACCATCCTGATAAAATCATATGATTGTCGATTATTTCTTCTTTTGAAAGTGTAGTAGCTTTATAGGTAGGATTGCCAAGTGAAGTAGCAATCCCTAGATCATTAATCAAATATTGAATATAGTAGCTTTTGTATACAAATCGATGTTATTAGGGGCCTTGTCTGCAGGAACAACAACATATTTTTCATGAATGGTAGATAATGTCTTCGAAGCATCAGGGTTCCTGAAGACTTATGTTTCTTTTTTACTCAAAGACCTTCTAAGTTTATCAATTCGGACTTGATTCGGACTTGATTCGGACAAAGATCTCACAGCTTTAACCCACTCTAAAAGCGAATATAGTGGCTCTTGTTCACGTTTGCTGCATCTTGTTGATTTGAAAAAAATCCTAATCTCTAGTGCTATGCAGTTTAGTGAATTCGGCATAATCAGAATATTGTCGTTTGAAAGATCACTTGGTTTTATTTATTAAAGTGCAAGGATATCAAGTATGCATCAAATAGAAAATGTTATTTTAGATGATCCCTACCTGACTACAAATACGTTAATATTTTCACATACGACGGAATTGTGTTTTGTTAAGTCTTAATACCCAAACCTGGAATAAAACGTGTTTTTAATCTGTTCGAGGATCTTTCAACGATTTATTGATCTTTCCATGTGACGTGTAACAAACAAGGATGTAAGGGATCAATGCTGTGTGGTGACCTCCCCAAATATAGTTTTATTATCCACTTGAATAACGGAGTTGGGGAGGAGATATAGCTTTCGGTTCGTCCGTCAGTCCGTCCCACCTTATAAAGGTCCAGATCTAAGACACTGAAATCATATAGGTATAATATTTCATCAGTGGATGCGTCTTGGGAATTAACGAAGGTCAGTATAAAAATTGGATCACACTTACCTACATTTTATGCCTGGGTGATTAGTTAAGTTTTGCGTTAAGGTCCAGTTCAATAAGACACTCAGTCATATAGGTATAATATTTCACCAGTGGATGCGTCTTGGAAAATAACGTATAAAAATTGGATCACCCTGACCCTTCATTTTGGGCATGAGTTACTCTGGTTAATTTTTGCGTTCATGTCCAGTTCTAAGACAATGTTATATAGGTTTAATATTTTGCCTACATTTTATGCATGGTGTTTAGTGACTGTAACTTTTAGTTAAGAAGCAGGAGACGGGATAAGCTGTCGTTTAAGACTGCTCCGGCTAATAGTCTGAATTGCACCAAGACATACATGTAGTACACGTTATCCATATATGGTTAAATAATTTGCTTTGATGTCCTCAGGTTTTCGATGGGGTAAAAATGATTTTATTATGCGGTTGTTTACGTTATGAAAACGAGTAGGACAGACATGGGGATTTAGCAGTAGGGCAGGCTTAACAGCAGGTAGAAAATATTTCACAAAATAAAATCGAACAAGTAAATTAAAAATCAACTGGTTGTTGATTAATATTTTTATTCTGTCACATGTTTAATGATTTATTTTCCTGGAGTGCTACCATCAATTTTTATAGCACAGCTCAAGACAAGTCTGGTGTGTATCCATATTTCTATAAGACCGTAAACTTTTGCGCACGTATGATGGTTTGAGCTTGTCGTTGTCGGCGTTGTCTTTGGTGTCCTCGTCCGTAGACAGTTAAGTTTCCGCTCATTAAGTTTTGTTCAATTAAACATATCTATAATATTTTACCACATTTTTATCCCATTAAAAATAACAGGTTGGATTGACTTTGGGACATCTGGCCCTTCCCGTTTTTTTTCTTTTGGTCATTAAGGGTTTTTTTTATAATTCTTTTGTAAATTTTTAAAAGTTTTATCCGATTTTCATGATATTTGGTTTATAATGCTTCGTGATGAAGATGGATAAAAAGTTGTTGCAGATGCATTTTTTACTTTCTGTTATCGTTTTAGGGATACAAGTTGCCGAAACATTTTTATTTCCTATCCCATTTTGATGATTTTTTAAAGGGTTTTTCATACGAATACATTGAGAGTTACTCTTTACATTTTTGCGGTAACTCTTGTCGTTGCAGAAATAAAAGGTATTAAAAGGGCCAACATTAGGCATTTTGCAAGACACCTAACATTTTTATTTTTCATCCGATTTTAATGGGCATTTTTTTCTTTAAAATAATCTTTCAGTAGTATATCAATGTATTATTCCTATCTTTTACAGTTTTCGATATATTGGGAGTTAAATGCGCTGGATTTTTATTTTTTTGTTTTTTTTTTTGTTTTTCATCTTATTTTTGTGGTAGGTCCAATATCTGTGAGTAATGTATTTAATAATATCCAACACTTTATTGGGTCAAATATAATAGTGTGTCCACATTGACTTTGATTGTATACCTTTCGACATATTGTGGTTGTATAATTTTGCGCTTAGCGAAGCCCTTTATTAACCGGGTTTTCCAATGGAAAAATCCGGTCATTAATCTGGTAAAGCGGCTGCCACCAGTGTCAGAGCAATTACTGATGAATCCTTCACCAAACCTTTTCAAATTATAATATGTTGTTCCCGAGTATAAAACGGAGGTCAAGTTCGATATTGACCATTTTCACTTTTACCGCTCCAGAGTTACGGTCTTTGATTAATTGGAATATGACACTTTTTGTCGTTTTCGTGCAATAAGAGATGAACCGACCAAGCAATGCTTTTCAATTATAAAATGTTGTTCCCAAAGATAAAATGCAGGTCAAGTTCAATATTGACTATTTTCACTTTTACCGCTTTGGAGTTTCGGTCCTTGATTACATGTTATTGGAAAATGGCACTTTTTGACGTTTCCGTGCAATAACAGATGTATTGATCAAGCAATATTTTCCAAATTATAATATGTTGTTCCCGATGATAAAGCGGAGGTCAACTTCGATACTGACCATTTTCAATTTTAATGCTCCGGAGTTATGGTCCTTGATTAATTGGAAAATTACACTTTTTTCGTTTCTGTGCAATAACAGTTGAACCGATCAAGGAATACTTTTCAAATAGTAAAAAGTTGTTTCCGATGATAAAATGGAGGTCAAATTCGATATTGATCATTGTCACTTTTACCGCTCCGCAGTTACGGTCCTTGATTAATTGGAGAATGGCACTTTTTGTCGTTTCCGCGCAATAACAGATTAACCGATGAAGCAATGCTTTTCAAATTATAATATGTTCTTCCCGATGATAAAATGGAGGTCATGTTCGATACTGACCATTTTCAATTTCACCGCTCCGGAGTTATGGTCCTTGATTACATGTTATAGGAAAATTCCACTTTTTTCGTTTCTGTGCAATAACAGTTGAACCGATCAAGGAATACTTTTCAAATACTAAAAAGTTGTTTCCGATGATAAAATGGAGGTCAAATTCGATATTGATCATTTTCACTTTTACCGCTCCGCAGTTACGGTCCTTGATGAATTGGAAAATGACACTTTTTGTCGTTTCCGCGCAATAACAGATTAACCGATTAAGAAAGGCTTTTCAAATTATAATATGTTCTTCCCGATGATGAAATGGAGGTCATGTTCGATATTGACAGTTTTTCTTTACCTCTCCGGAGTTAATACATAGATACATGTACCCCATCCACCCCGATAATGTATTATATTATAAACGTAAGTTTAATTGCTAATGAGTTGTCAGCCAACGATATGGCCTTACAGTTTATCAAATTTATTCGTTATTTTGTGATACATTTTTTTTTGGTACAACACATGTTTCTCTAAAAGCTCTTATCGGGTATCGAGACCAAAAGTTTGGAAAGCCAAAAACAAACAAGGGCACAATAAACTAATTATTAATAACATTTATAGACAAGATTTGCACCTTACAAGTGCATATGTTTCAACAACATAAACAAATATTTGAGAAAACCCGGTTTGACAGTTTTTTGTAAAATAGTGTCGCTGTAGGGTCGTTGGAGAAACCGAAATATCATCGGTATAAACTGGATTTATAATGATTAATGTGTGTAGACTAACAGATAATTACAATTGCACTTTCATGATGACCCACTTATGTTTTTTATAAACTGAAGAAAGGTTAAAATCTAGATTGAAGCTCCGGCGAGATTTATCGATTTTGTTCAGACATAGTTATTGGTTCTGTCGGCTAAGGTAAGAATTTCATTTTGTTCACGACGTTCTGAAATCTAATGAAATTATACCTGCAATAGCAAATTTTTTACCGCGTTCGCTAGAAAGCACTAACAATTTAAATGGGCGGATCTAAATGATGGGGGCTGGGGGGGGGGGGGGGGGGGGGGGGGGGGCTTGCACCCAATTAAAACTGGGACGTCTTCTCAATTTTTCCTCTTGTTTTGTTCGACATTTTCTGTTGTATGATTCAATTTTCCGATTCCGTAGATATTCACCGAACATTTGAGACATATTACGAATAATTTCTTTTTTCACAGTTTTTTGAATATTTAAATCAACTTGCTTTTTATGACACCAAATAGCCGTGATAACCTGGGAGCCAATATATATGATAACGAACTAATACTCCTGGCAATGGCTGGTAACGACTATTTTGTGTTCAAAATAACAAAGTTTTTACGAAAAAATATAATAACCTTTTCACAGGCATATTTTTATGTGGGAAAATTGAAATATATCTGCTCATATCTGCGGAGCTTCCAGATTCTCTACAAGGACTCTGCATTGGACGCCCCTGAGCGACCCCCATACCCCTCGACGGAATTTTGCACTCCCTTCCAACACATAAACCTGGATCCGCGCCTGAATTGCATATACACCCATAAGGGTCAGGTAATACAGAACAAAGAAATATAAATATAAATATCAAATTTAATAATATGCAGTCTGCCTGGACTGACTTGGCATAGAACTTATGATCTCGGTGCGTTGTAATGATTGTTGTCTAAAGTTACATATAAGATTTATTTAGCTTCAAAACCTAGATTCGAAAGGAGTAGGGCCACTTTCCCCTTTATTTGTTTCACTCAATGATTTTTCAATCTTAAATATTTACCTTCATTTATCGTAAACGATTGTATGCAGTACTGTTTTAGTTAGCAACCAAAAATTTGCCAAGAAGGTAATTCGGAACCAAAACCATTCTACTGTCATATGAAAAGAAATACATAATCTCACTTACAGCCAAAAATTCGTTTTGGTTCTGAAAGGCCTTAACGTTGAAAAACTGTCTTATATACGTTAATTTGGCAAATTTGTGTGAAAACTGTCTCCCAAAGCGATATTGAGGTATGTTGATTTTTTTTTTAGAAATTACTTGTCAATTTTTATTAGTAAATCTTTAGAGACCACATACCAGGCTTTGCCTCCGGAGATTTTGAAAGGAAGAGGCGACTTTTTGAAAATGGCCATAGAAGTGAAATAACTACAGAGAAAAATATCCCAACTTCTTTGTAATTATTCAACCTTTTATATATCGGGTAGATAAGAGATCAAAATGGTTTATTCGTGTTTAATGTTTCTATTCATATGACGATTCAAGGGCAATTATTTATTTCATGGAGAGGGATGTAAATTAATGAAGTCAATCGTGCCTTTTTGCAGCACCTGATTCCAGCTAGCTTTTAGGGCATGATATTTTACTTAAAATGTGAGTGGGGGGGTGGGGGGTGGGGGGGGGGAGGGAATTTATCAGTTAATGGAAGCTCCCTTTTATAAAATGTGAAAAATCAAATGCCTGACAATAAAATATATCAACTTTGATAATTTCTCTCCCCTTATCCGTTCTTTAATTTTTATGTCGTATAATTATATGACCATGTGAGGTGTTTTTTAGGTTTCCACGACCCTGCTTTTTTTTATTAGTGCGCAAACGGTTTAAGGTGGTACCCAACACTTTCACTAAAATTAATTTGGCTCGTTTAATTTTCATAAAATTTTGACAAAGTATTTACTTTGACCCATTGATAAAAATTTTAAAATTTCAAAACATTTGAACCAACAAATTCATCAGAAAAATTACACGGATTGTATAGCAGTTTGACAAACACTAATATTGATCATTGAAAAGCTTAATATTCCCTTAACAACACAACGTTATTAAAATGTTTAGCTGATTTTACAGAGTTATCTCCCTGTAGTGTTAGGTACCACCTTAAGCTTTTTTTTCTCGAAATTTTTCAATCAGGTTAGCGATTTCAGGGGCGTAATTTTAGATTATTTTTGCATGTATTCTCAGGATTTTAAAAGAAAAAGAACAAAATCCTTACTGCATTTATCCCCTTAATCAAGCATTGTCGTTTGAGAGCTCGAACACAGTTACAATCAATATTAACTTTATATATTCATCAAGTCACTTAAAAAGACTAGACCATCGGAAAATTACATTCGCTCTTTTCAATAAATCCACACAAGTAGAACACATCATGTCATACAAGTATGTTTTGTTTGAACACGATAAACAGTATATATCAAGGACAAATGAAAAGGTTAAAATCTAGGCTTGCCTCTGAGGCTCCGGTTAGACTTTATTGATTTTGTTGGCAGAGTGATTGTAAAGGTAGGAAAATGATTTATTTATAACTATTTTTGTTTCATGAATTTCTAAATTACATCACTATTTCCGATTTTTGCACTGTGTTGGTTAGAAAACATTATCCAACTATTATTTTAAAATTAAATTTATTAAATTGCATAATAAACCCATAGGGGTGAAACAATACAGTATAGACGAATAACTTAAAATAACACAAATATCACAATTAATACGCAGTAGTATAATTTATACGAGTTGAACTTGAACGACATGGTCCTCAGAATATCAATGCTAAAAGTACATGTATAAAAATGTAATGAGCAATAGCTCTAAGATAGGTTAGAGTTAGCACTTAGAATGATTCGTGTCTATTAGTTTTTTTATTTATCTGAATAGTTTACACAAGAACATTATATTACTCTTTACATTTCTACAAATTCTCTTAAATAAAGAGAGATTATACTGAAGAAGGGGGTGGGAAATCTTTAGGTCGGATATACTCGGGATCAGACTGTTTATTTCGTATGTTTAAACCATTTATCTTATGGAGTTGTAAAAATTGGAGCCAAAGCACGAATTTGTTTTCATTAAATTTCCATCCCAAAAACATATGCATGTTAGTTTCCTTAAAGGAAAAGTTAAAAGCCTGAAAATTGCATTTTTCAACTGCGTACCCACTTCAAGCTACATTTTTATGACGTAAAATAAGATGATGTCAACTCATTGCTGCTTTTGGATGACATAGTCTTAACCCTCTCCCACGTTCTACCGTAACTTTGTGTCCTACGATTGTATTTCTTCCTTCTCTAACCTGTTTTGCCACATATATACTTTTTTCATCTAACCATCTGAAAGAATTAAATGTAGACCAATCTGAAATGGTCCTAGATTGATTGATTCTAAAATGGAAAAAAAATAGATTTATCCTTGTACGTCCGACCGTCTTGGTTAAAGTTTCTGCGTTTAGGTTCATTTCTCAGAATCCCATTGAGATATATCAATGATATTATACCACTACAATCCCCTTATACTGAACAAAGATGTGCATTTGGGTCACTTTGACCTACATTTAATGCATGAGTTGGCTCCAATAATTGTTTGCCTATATTTTCATATCCTAGGAATCCATGGTGTTATATCAATATTTCATCAAGTTAATCGTCCTACTCTATAAAATGCATTTTAAGTTGGTTTATTCTGATTAAAATTTCGTGCATGAGTTACTCGGTTAAGTTTTTGCCTTTAGGTCCAGTTCTCAGAAACCTATTGGATATATATAGTTTATTACATGCATTTTTCATATCACACCCTTTATCAGCCCAAGGTCTTTATATCAGCCCAAGAGCCGATAGGCTCGAGGGCTGATATATGACCAAGGGCTGATAAAGGGTGTGATATGAAAAATGACATGTAATGATCTGTTTTTATCATATACTTATAGAAAATATATGTATAATTTTACCCTGCGATAAAAGGAGAAAAATTCTGTATTACATAACCAAAAATGAGAATCGGCATTGCGGGCTGATATAAAAGTCGTATTAACTGCTTCCGGAATATTATCGCATGCCTTTCCGTCATTCATATCGCATGGAACATCGTGCATTTCCGGTAAACTTCGTAAATATTGACAAAATGGCAGACGACAGCGGGACGGATGATGACACCACTGCGTAGATTGATTCAATGAAAAACAGCAATACGAGAAGGAAGACCACAAGCGACATAAACATTGTCAACAAATGGATGACCAGCCACAACGAGCAGAGAAAACTGGAAGAAATTCCACCGGTAGAACTTGATAAAATTCTTGCAAGATTCTTCAAAAAAGAGAAGGGCAGACCCTTTTACAGCTGAAGAGATTAATATACTGTACCAGAAAGATTTACTTGGTAGAGGTAAGCACAGTAAATATATCCAATATCTTGATATTGATGCAGAACAGTTACATGTATGACATAAAGGGGAAAAATGATATAAAGTGCGGCCATCCCCCTTGACTCATAGTTTCTTTTGCAAAGAGTACCTTTCTTGAGTGGTGAAATTACTAGTCAGCTAGAATTATTTCACATTTCTCTAAAAGAGTCATTTACTTGAAAATGCCTGTACCCAGTCAGGAATATGACGGTTGTTTCTTGGGTGAACGTGCTATTGGATTTGCCTTTGAATCAAGTTTGATCATGTTCAGTGTTTTGTTGTCACATTTTTTTATGCAAATCAATACAGCATTTAGTGCATGTATACACATGTACATTTACGTTTACTACATGAACATGATGTCAGAATAATGATAATACCCTTGCGAAATCAGGCCGTGATGGTAACAGAGCGTCTACCACATTATTGAGTATTTTTTCATAGATGATCAGGTCTTGAAGATTACAAAAAATGTATGGTTATATATAAACATGAACGATAAATGACATGAATCGCTGCTATACTTATTCAGTTCTTGTAATTACACTCAAATTTTTTGCAGGAAATCCAAAATGCTTAGTTAGGACAGTGTGGATGAACAACTCGATGCACTTTGGTCTCCGTTTCCGAGAAGAGCACTCTACGTTAAAATGGGGAGATATTCAGATGAAGGTCACGTCAGAGGGAAACCAGTATCTAGAACATACGGAGAGGATAACCAAAACCAGAAATGGTGCCAATAGAGACACTCGGGCCTTTCAAGCAAAGATGTTTGCTGACCCTGGTAAATATATTTTACAAAAAAATTAACGTTATAATTTGTAAATTACCCGATTCGTGACAAAGAATTTTCATTGAAACTCACATAGAGAGAAAGCATAAGAACACAGACATCATGCATTTTTAATAAAAAGACCTTATCGATTCTAGGCTTATGAATTATCGTGCGGTGCAGCCGAAAGGGTTTCATCTCTACAAGACTCATCAGTGACGACCTAATCAAAACAGACCAAAAAAAAGTTTAAGCACATATAATACCAAACATTTCAATATATCTGCCAAATGTCATATACTGTATCAATAATTTTGATGTCAAAATAATTTATGTTTAATATCATGAATATTGAAAATTTCTACGTTTATTTCAGATAATCCCAGATGCCCAGTAGCAACATTCAAGGAATATTTAAGAAGACGACCTGTTGATATGGTTGAGGATGAATCCCATTTTTATTTGGGGTGTGCCAGGCAAATTAAAGATAATGTTTTGTACTCTAGACAGGCATTAGGAAAGAACACTTTGAGCAACTTTGTCAAGGAAATGTGCGAGGAGGCTGGTATTCAAGGCAGACATACAAATCATAGTGCTCGTAAAACCACCGTAACAGCTTTAGTTCACGAAGATATACCAGACACCAGAATAATGCAGTTGAGCGGTCATAGAAATGTCCAGTCGATTAATTCGTACAGTTCTATTTCTCTTGAGCAACAAAGACAAATGTCTAACATTTTATCCAAAGTCGGTACAGGTCAGGTGAGCAATTCTAATCAGCAAAAATATCAACCTGACAAACCATGTTTGTCTGACAATAACAATAATGCTACTGTAGAAGAAATGACTTCTGATGATGACACTGACTTGTTACCTGCCTCCCAGGAAGCTGAACTTAACCAACTTAACCTTGTCCTTAAAGATATAACAAACTATGAGTCAAAACCTGTCGCAGTTGCGAATGAGTTGCCTGAGATTATACATGATAACTATAAAGGCAAAGCTATCCAAATGTTTGCTGGTGCCACTATAACTGGCAACGTCACCATTAATTTCCCATGATAAAACACTTTAATGAACTGTTATCGTGGTTATTATCACATTGTTATTGAATTTTGAATTTAATGTTGAAATAAACATTGTTACCGGTAATTGTTATTAACTAGTCTTGCCATACTGAAAAAACATCTAAAATATTTTTTTTTATTTGGTAAGAAAACTGGCAATATTTTAAGTACCAAACTCAAAGGGATTTGTCAACGTTTATAGTCCCCAAGCATTAAAAAATCCAAAAAATTTCAGGCATAGTAAACAGTCAGATCAATTTGCAAATATTTTTTTATTTTTCTGACATGGTACATGTACATATATTTTCAGCAGGAATATTTAACATCAAAACAAACAAAATATCTTGATGAGCTATCTGTCGTTTACACAATATAATCCAGCAAAATCAAATTACTATTGTTTTGATATGAATGAAGTAGGTGTCCTGTATATCTGCACCATACACTCACTGTCTACTTAGTATTCATGAGACAATAAAATTCAAATGGAGGATGTGAAGTATATGATATAAATGATATTATACCTATGCATTCATCTGAAATAGTACAACAAAATTCAAAACAATTTAGTTACCATGTTTGTGTGACTTTGGTAAAATTGTTGTATTTAGGTTTATTTTCAAAGAATTTATGATATTATATTGATATTTTACAATTACAATATTCGTGTTTAGTACAACATAACGCAGTAACATTCGAGTTACCATGACCTACATTTTATTCATGAGTGATTATTTTGTTTGCATTTAGGTGTATTATTAAATAACCTATGATAATTTATTAATGATATTTCACAATTATAGTCATCTTATTTAGTACAACAGAGCTCAGCTACATTTGAGTCCCTATGACCTACATTTTATTGTAGAGTAGAGTGAATTTGAATAATTTTCTATATTCTAAAAACATGTGAAGACATATCAGTGATATTTTACAACTACTATCATCTTTAGGTCAACATAGATCACCAAGATATAAGTCCACATGACTTACATTCCATGCTTCAGTAAATTCATTAAATTTTAGCATTTTGATCCTTATGTCAGAAACAGAATTTAGTTCTGGGATTCATTATTTTTAAAGGGGTAAAAGTAAATGTAACCAGGATATATATGGAAACTTTCATGCATTTAAAATAATTCTCAAAATGATTTCCAATCATAAATTATAGATGTAAATTATATGTTTAGGAAGACGGGGCACGTGTATCTTACAGACACACGATCTCTAGTTTTGGAATTGTCTATGGTAACCCCTTTTCTTGAATCTATACAGTCGGTCCCTTGGACCGTATACGTATGACTGGATTAACCCTTAAACTCGTTATTCTACAAAATGTTGAATTATACCATAAATTTTCACTATATTTTTTCGGGATGAACAAGTCCCTGATCCTGTTCTACAACCATTATGGTACTATCATGACATTAAGTGAAAAAGCTTAAGTCTAAATCACAATACATTGTTACAATTGTTAATAATTGTCAACGAGTAATATAAATATCAGAATAACCTACAGAAAATTATCTGTCACCAACAAAAATGCCTATATTCCCTGAATTCTGGATTTAACATATTACGGAAACAGGTCCATGTGCAAAAAAAGAAAGAAGTTAGAAAACAATTAGTACATATTAGAAAACAGTTACTTCAAACTTTGCTTGGTACGCTTCACATTAAGCTACATGTATTGTCAAATTCATGTTATGTTATAGTTATTGACTAATCAAGTCGGTATATGTCATTTATTCTACACAGTTTGGGTGACCCGTCTTGACCCAATCAGTTCAGAATAAATAACATATACCGATCTGATTGGTCAATAAGTGTTTTAAAACATGAACTCACAGATGGCGATTTCACGCGCTAAATATTCTTCTGCTGCGTATCCGATAAAACGGTTTGGGACGAAATGTCTTAACCCAGAGACTGATGTCGTGATGTTGGAGAAACACAGATCAACAGAGTTGCTATTGATGTGAATCCGGCCACAAACATTGAACATGGTCATGCAGGTAAGTATTTTTTCATGATTTAAGCAGATGACCGCTCGCTTACAAAATAAAATTCGCTTCACTTCATTCTATCAGAAAGGTTTTTCAGAGAAAGATTTATTTGGAAGTGGTCTCCTTGAAAACAAACATTAATAGCGAGCGCTATAGGAGCATATGCATTTTCTACATATGGGTCATTTAGAAAAGTCTTTGTTTAATGGGGGCAGCCATATTGTGCTACATACTAAGGCTAGAAAAAGTTTCGTTTGCCGGAAACGGAAGTAAGGGAAATAACTTGTTTCAAATTATTTATATAATTTTAGAATCAGAATCGTGATACTGGAATGAGTTTCTGGAAAGGGCTATAGCTGTGCTCGCATTATTGGCCACGCCAACAGAATATGTAAGGTATTATTGAATATAAAAACATTACCAACTAGCTTCTCTCGGCCAAAATCTTTGAGTGCATACCCTCAGAACGTTATATTTCGTATCCATAAATCTCCCCTCTCATCATATTGAAAAAATGCAGCGTTTATAACCTTATAGCGACAGTCCAGTGTCTACAATTCCACAAAATCTGACGCTTTTTCCAATTTATAGGGATTTTTTAAATTTTAATTATTTTTTTTGAAGGGGGGATCCTCCTCTAGATATGCCATAAAAAAGCACAGTCTAAGTTTTGTGTGGGCACTGATCATTTCAAGAAGGAAACTTGCAGGTTTTTTCCACACGTGTAATTTTTTATAATGACACTGTATGAAATTTAACATTTAAAAAGTAATGTTAATGTACTGTTTTCTGTCAGTTGTAAGAAATTATCAAACGTTATAGATATTATAATTTCCGATCTTGTTTTTATTACATTTCTACTTCTTTTTTTCCAATTTATTTGAACTTCGTGAAAATTATTTGTTATTACTGCAATATTTTAATAATGAATACACATTTTGTTTATTATATCATGTTAATTTCATATTTTAATTTATTTTTAAAATTGCAACTAAGTTAAACAATTTGGCAGTTTAATTTCAATAATCTTATATTTTAATTAGTTTTACAAAATGTCCTTTTATGAATAATTATACAATTAAATCTTGTTAAATGTTAAATTTTTATTTTTATTTCCCAAAAAAATTAGAAGTGTAATATTGTGATTAATTTATTTTTAATTAATTTAAAAAAATTCCTGAATAATATTCTTCAGTTTTAATTTATATTGTATTGATTGTATGTTGATTCAAAGACGCAGTTTTTTTTAGTAAATCAATATATTTTATTTATTTTATATTTTTAATTTCAGGATGCAGAACAGAAGAAGAAACTTTATATTCAGGCCCGTATACATGGGGAGGGGGATGGTGGATGGGAGGGGTACGGTAGTACAAATCATTTGACATCATACAATAAAATTTTCGATAGAATAATGTCGATCAGAAGCAGACATTATAAAAAGTAATTTAGTTTATTGTTTTTTAATGCTACTGCAAGATTTTTTATGGTTCTTTATATTGATGTTTATATATCCGGTAATACTTCTAATTGAAGTATTCACTTGATAATTCTGTCAAAATAAGGGAAATAAAAAATTCCTATAGTAGCAATAGAATTAGTAAAAGTTGACCTTTTATTGTTTTCTATATATTGTTTGTTTTAAAATTCACATATGACCTATGAACTATGCAGTATAAGTTAGGAAGTTGTAGCACAGCTGACCTATGCATTAAGTTAGTTATACGAACGAGACGATCAAAGGAGTTTGGCTCATGTCATGTTAACATAAGTTAGTGAAAGTTTGTAATCTTAGCTTTTACATGTGATCATATATTTCAGATAAAAATGGAGTTGCTGGTGACAATTGTCATTTCTGTTTCGCTACCCTACGTTTTCCTAGCAGACGATAAAATTGAGACTACATTACTAAGTACACCAATAGGACCAATCCAAGGGTTTAAAACAACCAACAAACATACTCAACTAACTCTGTATGAATTCCGTGGGATCCCATACGGAAAACCACCTTTAGGTCCTCTGAGGTTTAGGAAACCCTTACCCGTCGATCCCTGGACTGACACTTTGAAAGCAATGGAATTTGGTGCAGGGTGTCCGCAGAAAATCCCAGAATTCTTTACGGATTTCAAACCTCCAAAGATGTCTGAGGATTGTTTATATCTAAATGTGTATGTGCCTAGAAATTTGGATACAAAAAAGAAATTACCAGTAATGGTTTGGATACATGGTGGCGGTTTAGTATTTGGGTTTGCCCACCAGTACGATGGTGGTTGGATTGCAACTGAGGGGAATGTAATAGTAGTAACTATAAATTACAGGCTAGACGTCTTTGGATTTTTGGCTGTAAACAATAAAGCGTCAAAGGGAAACTATGGGTTGTGGGATCAAAAACTGGCATTGGAGTGGGTTCATAAAAATATTGCGTCCTTTGGTGGAAATCCTGAGTCGGTCACGATATTCGGCGAGTCTGCTGGAGGCTGGAGTTCTTCTTATCAATCACTGATACCATCGAACAAGGGGTTATTCCAGAGAGTAATATGTCAAAGTGGGGTAGTAGGTAGACTAAGTTTCTTAAGAAAGAAGCAAATTAGTCAGAGAATTAAAGAATTGTCCAATAAGACTTCATGTCCAATGGAAAATATGGATACGTTCGTAAACTGTTTACGGGAAATACCGATGGAAGGCATATTAAATGCAATTGATTCGTTCGGTAATCAGCTTGAAGATAGGGTGTTTCTCCAGGTCAAATATCTTCCAGTTGTAGATGGTGAATTATACCAAGACCATCCAATCAGACAACTAGAAGACAGTTCATCAGCGGTATCAAAGTTTTTCGGATCCTTAGATTTTATTGCGGGTTATACTTCGAATGAAGCTATTATGTTACCAAACTCCTTGGATCCGGCTTTTCAGAAATATTACGATTTTAATTCTACAGATGGAATACCAACTAGAGCTGTTCGGAACGGGATGGTTTATCCATTTGTAGAAGAATTCTTTAACAACGACTCTATGATCAAACAGAAGATTTCCGAATTTTATACAGTTCTTGATTCAAAAGATGAGCAAAGTATGAAAGCTATGGAATTCTCCAATGCTGTAGGGTTTACGTATTGGACAGTAGAAATGCTAGGCTATCATTCTACCTTAGGAGGAAGAACCTACCAATATCAATTTTCAAAACCAGGTTATTTGCATCCATTTGGAGCACCACCCGCTTGGGCCAAAGGTTGTGGTCATGGAGAGGATCTGCAATATATGTTTGACTTTAAGGTCTTATTTCCATCAATGAACGAGAGCCAGGTTGATGGACAGAACAAAGATTTTTCAAGACAGTTACTGCAGTATTGGACACAATTTGCAAAGAATGGGTAATTGCTTCAACTAGTTCTTCTACACCATTAATACTGATCATTATTAGTACAAAGAGTAAACAAACTATAGTAATAAGACAACTACGTAATGTATTTAATTCAGTTATTATTTTTAATTTCCTTTAAATTTTAGAATTTTTTTATGCTGCATTTAAAAACAAATGCAACAGACATATTAAATATGATTACCATTAGGAAAAAAACCTCATATAATTGTTTCAAATAGTTCTTCTAGACCATGCATTTAATACCGATCATTATTAGCACAAAGAGTAAACAAACTAAATAATAAGGCAACTTTTAGTAGTTTTTTATGCTGCATTTTAAAACAAACTTACGATTGGCAAAAACCTCATAATATGGTAAATTCATTCGTTGAATACATTGTGGTATAGTGTTACTAACCGACTGCTTCTGCATTGACACAGGTTTGACGTTTGCTGTACTGGCCCAAGGCCCGCAGGCCTGATGGTCAATATGGTTACTGAGATTCTACACCTGGGCAGATATAGAAACAGACCATAAGTAACACCTTTATTAAAATTTCACTAGTCCAATACAGAAGAGTCACTTTCATCCGTATTGCCCCTGGGCCGAAATGTATACTGATCATTTTGGACAAACTTATGGACAATCCCGGTTTACCATATTAGGGCCGAGACTTTTACTTACTATTTAATAAATTAAAGGCGTATTGTCCAGTCATTCATAAAGGGGAATCTCTAATTATTTTTTTCTGTATGTGCAGTTTATTTACTGTATGTAGTAATTTGAGTATGTTTTCTGATGTTCATATTTCTCAGAATAATAGTGAAACAATTTTTGTGGACAATAATATAATGTTGATACATCATTTTTAATGAAAATGTGGTCAGATTTTATTTTCATCCCTAAGATTGATAAAAATATACTAGTATTTAAATTTGATATTTTCATTCAGTTTGATTAAGTCACTAACAGATGTTGCTTCTTTACTACTTGTCTTAAGTATCGACAAATTATTTAACATCCATGTTGGGTTACTTGTAGTTTGATATATTCTATAATGTTCATTTCAGACAACCAGACGGATGGGAAGGAGCGGTTCCATGGAAACAGTACGATTTAAAAGCAAGAAACTATTTAGATTTCGACATTCCAATTACTCTCAAAAGTAATTTAGACCCTATATCGATAGATTTCTGGAAAAACCAAATTCCTCAGATAGAGCTAGAACCACCTGAAGACGTATCACTTAGAGATGAATTATGAGGATATGATTATTCGTAAAACGATACAGATGCAACAAATGTTAACCTTTAAAAGAAACTCTTGGAAAAGAGTTGCAATGAAATGGTTCTCCTAGCTTATTTTTTTTTTACCGGTATAAATTAAGGCTATATTCTATTAGAACACTTTCTTATCAGAACTCTTCTACAGGAATGTTCCGCTTGAACACGTAAGATTAATTTTGTGAAAGTGTCTTTATTTTGGACAAAGTTTTTGAGAATTTATGGGGCGTGAAAATAAATTGTGACGTACTAAATTTAGCTTGCAGGTAATTAAGATTACTATAAAAGGCTTTTTGTGAAGAGCACTTGCTGTTTATTATTCCAACTATCGTCAAGATTTAGTTGCTAACCCATTCGTCACGGCTGTGAATTAAGACATTAAGTTGGAAAGCTGAAAGCAAAATGGTAAACATCACGTGCTTATACAAATCTTTTATGGTAAACGCCGATCTCCACCAATAAAATTTAAAATTCGGCATGCGGATTGACCATTTCCAGGTTGTACATGTAACTGCATGTAATGTGATTTGTTTTATCTTTGTTTACATCAATACAGTTAACATTCCCCAGGAAGAGAGAATCCTTCAAACAGTATAATTTAAAAGAAATCAGTGGCGATGAAACTCATCTCATACTAAATTAACGGAAACAGTCTTCGCTGACAAATACTTTATTTATTGCGGAAACAAAAGTATCAATTGCAAACTTTTCAAAATATCATTCACAAGAAACATTACAACTTATTTTAAACCCGAATACTGAACTTTCGTCAGCTGTTGTGGACATTTTAAAGCAATCTATTGAATTACGAAATTGAGGTACGCGATCCTCTATTGTAACTTTCTTATTGCTTTGAAATTGCAATATTCTCATTTTTATTATTACACATGTATTATGATGTACCAATGTTATATGTATGTGCTGAGTTGTACATGTATTTTGTATTTGCTTGACCCCTGTGGGTGATTTTTTTGCGAATAAGAACAATCAATAGTTCAATTTATATGACCAAAACAGGAAAAACAATTGAAAGTGCATATTAGCGAGATCTAGATATTGTATTTGCTCATGGACTTTTTAAATAAAAAATATAAAATCTTGAGGTTTTCAATTTCAACAAGAATAAAACACAGGTTGGTTCAATACTAAATATCGATCGGTTTTGCCTTCTGGGATCATAGGTCTAGGAACCATAAGCTCCACAGAAGTCTCATTTGGATCAAAGTGGTCTGACGACTCTTTATAAGAGTTACTGCTCTTTAAAGGTAAAAATGATCATTTTCGCAGTTTTTGATTTATAACATGAAAGCTTGGTAGTTTTTTGCTTACATAAAGAAAACACTCTACCCCAACCTCCCTCCCCCCGGAACGCGACGGAGGGAATTACTTATGGTCTGCGTCCGTCTGTGCGTCCGTCCGTCCGTCAGTTATTTGTGGACATCACCTCTGAGACCGCCGATCGGATTTCGTTAAAATTTTGTAGGACTGTTAGCCACCATATGTACATGATCCAGTCGCACAGCCATTTTGATTCGACAAATTTTCGGGAGTTATGGGACTTTAACTTTTTTTCTGCACACTATAGAAAAGCTAAGGAAGACTATGTTTCAGGCAAAATTGAAGGAAATAAGAAATCTCCCAAAAAACACTGGAAGCAATTAAAATCCATTGGACATAGGTCCAAAAAATCGGATGGTGCAAGTATAAACGTCATAATTTAAAAGAAGTAGCGAATCAATTGATTAACACCTTTTTCACCAGTGTTGCTTCTTCTCTGGTCGATAAATTACCACCAGCTCCAAGGATATTTGATTTTGAATCCATACTCTTTAAGCAATTCTATAATAAAGTTATAAATAATAATCTTCAAATAAAATTAACAACAGTAAATGAAGACTTTATATACAAAGAACTCTGCAGTCTAAACTGTTCCAAGAGTTCAGGAATTGATAACATTCCTGCGAGGTTCATTAAAGATGGAGCGAGCGCTCTAGCTTAACCAATAACCTACCTGGTAAATTGGAATAGTACCAGAGGAACTTAATTTAGCTAGAGTGAAACCTTTATATAAAAAGAACAGTAGATTAGAAGTAGGAAACTATAGACTAGTAAGCATTCTATGCATCATCTCTAAAATTCTTGAAAAAGTGATGTATAACAACTAGAGGGACATTTGCTCCAACATAATCCACTGTATCAATTTCAGTCCGGTTTTAGGAGTTCGTATTCAACTGATACTTGTCTTGTCCGTCTATTGATCACATTAAATCGCAAACATCAAAAGGATTATTTACAGGGATGGTTATGATAGATTTACAAAAAGCCTTTGACACAGTTTACCATCAAATACTCTGCCAAAAATTAAGAACTATGGGCGTTAAAAATGTCAAATGGTTTGATGCATACTTAGCAGGAGGGAAACAACTTGTAAATATACTTTAATACTTTATTAATAGCATTTTTCACCATAGGGGTCAAGCTATTTATATACATGTACAATCACATACCAATCGTTAATAAAATCAATATGACATTAAGGTGCAAATACATAATGTAAACATAGAATCTGAGAACATGTAACCGACGTGGAGCTCATTTTCGCAATTCTAATAATTGCTTTATAAAGTCGCAAACATAAGGAAACAGTTCAAGGTGAGGATTAAGGACTATAGCTTTAATGTTTTAAATGCCAGTATATGTTGTGAGAAGTTAGGATTATTTTGTTTTATTTTAGTAATAAGATTATCTCTGATAGAATCATTAATTTTGCATTTAAAGAAAATTTGATATTCGTCTTCAATTACTGAGCATTGTGTACATAACCTTTGTTCTCTTGGTATGTTTTGGTACCTACCCATGTCAATTTTTAATATGTGGTCGCTCAGACGGCATTTACACATCAGTTGTCAATTGATAAAGATGTTATTTTTTAATAAATAGTCTTGTCTTCTAATTTAATGCCAGTTTTCAATTTATTATATAAAAATATTTTTGAGCTATCTGTTAGTTTTGAAAGTTTTTCTAATGTTTTTGATCTATAATTTTTTGTATTATCATTTTTTTAAATTTTATTCTATTAAAAGATTTATCACACTGAATATCTACAATATCAATATAAATGGGACGGAATCTGAATTCCTAACTATAACTTGTGGAGTACCCCAGGGAAGCATATTAAGTCCTCTACTTTTCCTGTATTATATCAATGATATGTCTATCAGTTTTCAATCTGACTGCAAACTCTTGCGTTATGGGCCGATGACAGCACCATAATATTTTCCCATAAAGACCCCGACGTTATCGCACATAAATTAGGAAAGGAACTGAGTCTTGTAGCAAATGGCTCGTTGACGATAAGCTACCTTTACATTTAGGCAAACATAATGCATTATCTTTGGTCCGAAACGTAAACTGAAAAAAATAACAAATTTTAAAATACAGTGTAACGATCAAGTTATTGAATTACAGCCCAGACTTAAATTTTTAGGCATAGACATAATCAAAACTTATCGTGAGAAACTACTGTTAATTATGTCCAAGATCAAGCGTTCGCCAGCCAGAAATATGAAGTGTTGGATTTTTAACTATTGAAAATAGAGTAAAACAATTACGATTAGGACACGCACATCAAATCTAAAACAGCAAATGTCCAACATATTTAAAAGATAATTCTTTAAAAGTTAACGAACACCATGGATATATTACAAGATCAAGCCAATTGAATTTTATTGTTCCTAAAATTAAAGGAGTGGACTCTTCATCTTTTTTCTTTAGTGCTATTTAAGATTGGAATGCGCTTCCAAATGGAATAAAATCAATAAAAGACCACGATGGTTTTAAAATTACATTAAGACATCTGAAAAATTAGTAAACTAAATATTATCAACATCAGTTGAAATTATACCATGCTTCCTTCCGGTCTAAATGTAATGTAAAGTGATATACACTAAAAGGGCCCCATTGGAAATAAGCGGAAACGCTTTCATGGGTCATCCCTTGGAATGATATAAACTTGTTAGTGCTTTTAATTCTTGTAGTACGCGTTTTAATTTATACTTTTATAAACTCAAATTTTTAAATACACTTGTGCATAGTTGGTATCTATTCCTAAATGAATTTTACCTTTGACCTTTTACCTTACATTTTGTGGACGCAACTCCTATGAGACCACTGATCAGATTTCGTTCAAATTTTGTAGGATTGATATTCACCCACATGTACTTGATCCTATCTCACCGTGATTTTGATTCGACAATTTTACGGGAGTTATCGGAATTTAACGTTTTTGTGCATGTGACACTATAGGATACCATAGTTAATTCCAAGAAGAAGAAGGTGAAGATCTATTCCAGTCTATTGCACCCACAACCATTAAATAACTGAATATTATAATTATTCTTTTCCTTTCTTCTTCATCATCTTCTTCTCCTGAGCCATGAACTTGTCCAAAGCGGATCTCAAAAACCGTTTAAGCGAACCTAATGAAAGTTTGTACAAAAACAGGTTCCATGTCTAGTTGTGCCTGAAGGTTAAGGTTTTTCAAAATGGCCGCCAAAATGTGGAAAAAATTCAACATGCTTCTATTTCAACGAAATTTGGTTTCCATGTAGATTATGATATGGCAAAGTGATTTCCGTCATGGAGAAAGTTTCCAAATGGCTACCATTTCAAAAATGGCCGCGGTTTTGACAAATTGTGTTGGCATCCCAACACAGTATTACTTGTTATTCTTATCATTATTTTTTTCTTTTGCTTCTTTCTCGCAGCTGAACTTGTCCGGAGTGGATCTCAGAAACCGTTAGCTGCAAGTCGATGGTACTTATCCGGAGTGGACCTCGGAAACCGTTAGCTGCAAGTCGACGGTACTTATCCGGAGTGGATCTCGGAAACCGTTAGTGCAAGTCGATGGTACTGTATGGTATTGTAGGCCTATGTTCATAGATGATCCTAAAGGTTTAGGTTTTGCAATATGTGGGAGGGAAAGTATTTTTGGGGGGCCAAAAGTGGCTTTACTATAGAAGTCTATCGGAAAGTTGGAAAAAAAAACAATTGCAAATGTTGACAACTAGAAAACTAATGTAAATAGTTATAAGGGGTCTTCAGTAGCTATTGTAAGACTACAATAAGATGATTTGGTTTTGGTTATTTTGGGGGTTGGGTTGGGGTGGGGGGATTTTATCGGGGGGAGGGGGTGCGAGTAATTTCTGCTTGATATGTTCAATTTTCAACATTTTTCAGTAATATTTATTCTAGCTACTTACCTTCTTTATATCTTTTCTTTTGGCATACTTTTATCGGACCTGTGCCTCCATGACCCTTCGGGTTAGCCGGGGTCTAGGGGAATCCCTGCCCAAATGGTTTTCGAAGGGTGTCCCAAAACATATTTAATGGCATTTTAAAGGGGAATTCAATTGGTGTCCATTTGGGAGACTTCCCAGCATCCTGTTGCAATCTTTACGTGTAGTTACTGGATTCTTTAATTTGTTTCAATATAATTTTGCTGTTTTGTTCTGAAAGATATAAAACTGGTTTTCCAGTAAAGACGACCGATGGCAATGTCTTTAAGATAGGACAGGACAAAATATTATCTTGCAAAGTAATACTTGGCTAGTTGCAACCTAACTTAGTAGTTACAAAACTCTGGTGGTGTACATTGTAGGTTTAGAACTATATCTGACGACTCTAAACGAGTTTGTCTGAAACCAGTTGGTTAGTTTGAACTTGACTTGAAGCAATGGTGTTTCTGTTGTAATCTCATCTTATGAGGTCACCCTTCCAGCAAAGAATGATGACCGTCTTGGCTGAACTAGTGTTAAACAGGAGGCTTATGTTCCTATTACTTCTGGACTAAGTTCCTATTCCTTCTGGACTGTAATTTATTCGAAATTATTTATCGTAGTGTTGCACTGAAACCTTGAACACATTTTACCTGACCTTAACATGTACTGGCCAAAATTTAATGATGTTCGTTATAGTATTGACCCAACGCCGTTGACCTATATACAGGTTAATTAAATAATATGATAAAAATAGCCTTAATATGGCAAATTTGGCACGATTAATATTTTTACGTTTCCCTGATCTTCAAAAATATCGGTATGTATATGAAAATGTATCCAATTAATAATTTAATACGGATTTTTCGGCCCATGGCAATACGGAAAGGCATTGTCCTGTATTATAAAGTCAATATGGAAATAGGGCAATATGTAATTCCATACGGACTGGCAATTTGGAAACAGGGCAATATGAAATTTCATACGAACTGGTTTAAAGACTATTTTGTTTTACGGAGTGGTCATGCATATTGACCAGCTATACGGACTGTTTAGATTATTTAATAAAAGTGTTACCAACTTGCTGATTCTGTATTGGTCCTGTATTGATTCTCGATCGGCTGTATTGGCCCTCACCGCTCTGGGCCTCCGGAACAACACATCTAACTTTGAATCAATAATTGCCTATCACTCGTCAAACTAGTATAATCTAACATATATCTAAGTTGATATGCTAAGGAATAAATGTGCAGAAAAATACCTGATGATATAGGCTGTATCTTTATCAATCTAATTAAATTAAAAACCGATCTCTCATCGCTCCCGTTTTCTGATATGTCGCGTGGGAGATCTAACGAAACCCGCTTTGAGGTCACATGTGAGTGAACTGGAACTTATGAATTTATAATGACATGCAAATGAGTTGACTTCCTATCAGTAAGCCAATCAAAAAAGTTTATGAATTTTGGGGACTGACGATTTCTTCGTAATCAACTTACAAGATCGCGTAAGCCGCAATTTCATTGGTCGAACAGACACACCTACGAGGTCACTCACATGTGACCTCAAAGCGGGTTTCGTTAGATCTCCCACGCGACATATCAGAAAACGGGAGCGATGAGAGATCGGTTTTTAATTAGATTGTATCTTTATATAGATACTATAGATCGGCAATGGCATATTGGAACGGAACTAAGAAACATGTTTTTATTTAAATTTAATTTAAAAAAATTAATCAAGACTGATGTTAAAAAACGGCCGCTAATTGAAAAGATAATGAGTAAAAAATCTAGACACCAAAAGAAAATGAGTAGGGTCATTTTCATAACGCCTTTCAAAATCTATCAGCATATAGCCCAGTGATGATATGAAAGCTACCTAATACAGTAAGTTACTAAGAAATACCTTACATATATGAATATCGCTTTGGAGGACAGCTGTAACACATATTTGCCATTTTGGGGTCTTTGACACAGTTGTTTTACATGAAGGACCATTGTTTTCTGTTTTCATGTGACAAAATATGAAATATTCCAGAAATGTCACAAAATGCTTGAAATTGACCAAGTCCATCCCTGATCACAACATTTACGAATAGAAAACTTTACCTTAAACATTTTGCATTCTCAACAATTGCTCCCTAAAGTTTTTAAATCAAACGCCATTTTCAATCTGCCAACAGATTTGAACATTTAAACTATCGGTAGTATATTTTGTACATAATTGATTCCAAATACAAGTAGGGAAATCTTACTTGTATGTTGTGTCAAACCCAAGAAGTGTTGATCAATATACTTCTTCTTCTTGTTGATTTGAAATGGCTTCCTCTATCATTGTCTATTAAAAGGTACGTTTACGGATGCTCGCTGGTCATGTTTTGGTCTTTTTGTAAGATTTTTGGAATCCTCGGGTTTTATCGATTTCTTAAACATGAAAGTTTTTGTCCATGAACGCCCACTTTTTCTTTTATAATCCAATCGTATATACCTTACAATGGTATTTGACAAAATTTTATGAAATCCTTTTTATTTTTTCACACATCGTTGAGAGACTGAATTTGTCAATGCAAAGACAATGAAAAATCCATAGAAAACCCATTTCCGGCAAATTTTCAAGGGCTTATAGCTCTAAAATGAGCACATGAACCTATATTTTTTTCTTTCTTATTTGTTTACTATTCATATGTTCTCTCAAACTAAAACACCTATTTCAAATCCTATTAATTTCCTATTAGACCAGCGATCATCCTTAAGTTCTGAAAATTTAATAAAATCGTGTGTACATTATAGTTTCAAAGACTAGTTTAAAAAGGGATCAACCATATGCTGACAAATATGTACAATGTAATTGGGCAGCCAGGAAGTATTTCTTTATTCCAGCATCCATGATTTTTTTTTTCGCACGCGCTTACAAAGTACATGAGAATGCACGGAGATAACCCTAGAACACAATTGCAATGTAATGCCAAAAACAGAACTATGCTTAGATTGATTAAGTGGGAGTTGCATGTGTCGAAATCAAAATTAAAATATATAACAAAATGAAAATGTAATGCAAGACAGTAGAGCTCTTTGAGGTGTCTCCCTTTATACAGTTTTTCAAATTCTAATTACTTTATTGTCATTAAACATAAGTTTGTGACAAATCAGAGTAAAATTATATTTTCACCAACTCTCACCACATGAATTTTTTAAATGATTCTGATAATAAAAAAAGTAAGTGTACAATAAAATAATAAAAAAAAAGTTAAAATATTCGGTGCACAATGCCATTAGTTACTGAAGATTCCCTGAACGTTTTATGAAACTCCATACATGTAATAGGTGCAGAAAAGACAGTGTGACGACGTAATATAATAGATGGTGTTGTGACAGTGCTAAGCAGGCGAAACAATAAACTGGATATTTATTAATTATATTGTCAAATTAATATTAGAACAGATTTTCTAAATACATTTATGGATGAAAACCCAGGTTTTAACCACTCCATTGACAAATTAAAAAATTTTCTCGACGTTTATATGGATGTTATGCCAAATGTTGTTGATTTGATATGACAGTCTTTAGAACAGCGAAGATAAGGTCCACATTGGCTATATAAATCATATCATGTTAATACTGGACATATGCATTCTGATCGGTTATATTGTGCTCTATAATTATGAGTGTTTGTTTGTTTGTTAATTGGTCTAACCCACTTGCAAACAAAAATTGACTTGGGTTTATAATTCAAAAAAATAAACTTTATAACCGAGCCTGTACAAATAACGTATTTGGTCATTAGTCAATTGAAGTTATGTGAACCTAGTTACACTGTACATCACTTGGGTGAGTATTATGAATTATTTGCTCAATAAAGTGGAATGGTGACCGAAACCCATAAGCCAATAAGTATATGTATGAAATAAATCCAAACGGACATTTTTTAGCATGACATTTTTCACCTTTTTTCAATCCCTTCAGTAGTATATGGGCACAGTTCAGTTAGCATTTGAGGTGGATCATGAGGTGGATAACCATGAAGTGACATGAACCGGAAATGACGTCACAAGAAGTTACGTGACCGGAACCGAAAGTACCCGAAAGCAGTTTGTGCGCATGCGCAACCGGAAGTAGCGGGGTTTTCCGCCATTTTTCTTTATTTGTTTACGGAAGTGACGTCGGTCCCGTGTAAGGACCGGATGTGTCGTCTGCACCGTTTTTGGATTTTTTTTCCATATTCTCCTCCATCAATACAAGGCGAGATCATTTCCCCAAACTTCTCTCCTAGTTTTATGTATTATATTTACCTTTTAACCTTAAAGAACTATAATTTTTTTTATTTTTCGAATTTTTTTTTAAATTTTTAAATTTGGAAGCATTTCGTAAAGATTTTCTAATTAAAGTAATTATTTTAAATTATTTTTTGCTTTTCGCCAACATTCTGAACCGTTTAGACGTCGTCGGAACCATTTGGCACTCTTCGTAAAGATTCGGTCGTTTCCGGTAGACGAGCTTTCTTACACGTCCGCGTTCGTGGAAGCATCCATGTTGGATTACACAATACCTTTAACGTGACGTCATGGAAATTTTCAGTAGAAATGTCCATTAGAAAATGGATTGAAACATGTCAGGGAATGCGGCCGTGAGCGAAGACACCAGGTGCTCTCTTTTACGTCGGCGTTCTGCCTATATATACAATGCAGAACCTCTCCTTTCGTCTTGAACCTTTGAAAAGCTAACGACCATGTTCTCTTGCGAAAATTGCGGTAAGACTATTACCGACAAGACTCACCTGCTTCGCCACCAGAAGACAGGCTGTCAGATATATGGTTAAGAATTTTCCAGACCAGATGCCAGGAAACGCCACAAGGTGTCCCACCAGTACACCCTGAGTGTGGGCAGTATTTCAACAGATTGGACAACCTTGCTCGCCACAGACTGTTGCATACCAAATCCAGGATGAAAAAAAAACAGTCAAGAGACCAGCCTAGCCACTACCTGGCCCCAGTGCAGGACGATATCGCCACCAGACAACCTACCAGTGAAGACATCTGTCAACCTTCAGCCAGACGTTTTGCCAGAAGATCCCGATACTAGGGTTTTATACCTGAGACACTGGCAGTCCATCCGGTCAGAGGAAAATACCGAATCCGGCATAGGTTCAACTTTACGTTGAACGAGATTACATCCGCCACATTTCTTGACATGGTTCGCCACATTTTCAACCTTCGGACCGTGGCCTTTAAGATCAACGTGTCATTTGGATTTGTACAGAGGAACATGGAGACCGGAGAACTAAGATACTTCCATTCCAGCCAGATCAACGCCCGATTTTTCGACTTACTACACCTGATTAGGAATGAAGAAGACCTAGAGAAGGTTTGGACGAATAAAGCCGTCACGACATTTTGGAGTTCATAAGGCAGCATAGACCCGATACTAAGTGGGTGGTGCATTTACTGACAAATGCCACGTTTTATGTCAACAAGTTGGTGGAACACTCAATAGGAGCAAGAGTCGTGTTACCAGACTTCTTCCTACGGAACAAAGGCTTGGTTGGTGGATCCAATGGGCCATATAATGACAACTTGTGTTTTTTCTGGTGAAAGACGTAGAAGTACCTGCCAAAATTTACCATCGACAATATCTTGAACGTACAGAAATGTCCGGCGGTGATTTCAAAGGTATTTGTTTAGAATATTTGCCCTACATCGAACCACTGTTCCAATTAAACATCTGTGATTACGATATGCAAGAAACAGAAGACGGCTACATAGCGGCGAGATTGGTACGGCGTTCTCCCAACAATTCCTGGACACCATGAACATGAACCTGTACAACAATTTCAGTTATGTCGGCGACATGGAGAAATACAGTCATAGTTACCTATGTTCCACATGTGACCAGTTGTGGAAGCATGTAAGACATTTAAACCGGCGTACACGAAAGAATCTGCACCGATGAAGTCCTATACAAATTTCCCGGCGGCGTGTACCATACAACACAGACCGTGTTTGAACGTTTGGAGGACGAAGGTATCCAAGTCCCGGTAGAAGATAGATATTACTCTTACAGAGTCAGTTATGATGTAGAGATGATGCTTGAACCTACAGACAAACCAAGGTCAGATAAATTGGAATGGACCAGCCAGCACAATTTGCGTAGCGTCTCCGTATGTTCTAATGTACCGGAGTTTACAGAGCCAGTATGTTTCGTGTCCGAAGGCGATAGGAGTGAAACCGTGGATTCGTGTTTGATCCATTTGACAGAAATCAATGACGAAGACTTCGGCTTACTGATACCCAGGTATGCTGGTTTCTTTGAAGTGATCCAAGAGAGACTGGACCGGGACCTGGAAGAAAACCAAGACGACAAAGAGCGAGAACGACAGGAAAAGAAACATCATCTGTATAAGTTAAAACAACAACTGGAACGACATCTCCAAGAATTACCCATGATTGGCTTCAACACCGGGAAATACGACGTGAACGCCATGAAGATTGATTTCTTCACTCGTCTTGTGGAAAGTCACAAGATAAAGTATACCGTGAAGCGCAACAACAACTTCATGTGTATAAAGACTGAGAAGTTGAAATTTTTGGACATTACCAACTACCTGGCTCCTGGATTTAGTCAAAGCGTACGGCTGTACGGAAGAGAAAGGATTTTTTTCCATACGAGTGGATGACCGATTTCGACAAGTTGACAGTGATGGAGTTACCACCACATCAGGCGTTTTTCAGTACACTGAAAAACGAGAACATTGCACCTAAAAAGTACCAGTTGTGCCGGGACGTCTGGCACGAATTAAACATGAAGACAATGAAAGAGTTCCTGGTATGGTATAACAAAGACGTGGAGCCCATGTTGGAAGCTATCGAGAAGATGCTTGTGTATTATAAAGGTTTGAAGGTGGACATGTTTAAACACGGCATCAGCGTCTCGGGACTCCCACTGAAAACCATGTTCGATGATCTGGTCGATTATTTCACCATCATGCAGGTTATGACAACGGGTTACTTTGTCCGACGCAAGCGCGAGGACGATTTTAAAAGACAGACACCTCGAAGGTACGAACGTATGGCCATCGAGTTGTTGGAGAAGCCAAGGATACAGGACACCACATACGTCACCAGGGGGACGACACGGAATAATTGTACAAGACTATCCTAGACAAGTACATCACATCCGCCCTTGCACTGAAGTTTTGAGGAAAATTATCTCTTCCTTGCACTGATGGAGATGTTTTTGAGGAAAATTATCTCCCCTTGCACTGACGTTTTGAATTATCTCCCTTTGAACATGCGCAGACGACACATCTAGGTCATAGCATGTGTTACGGCCGTAAATCACCGTTGAATTGTAGCCAACAAAAGACACAAATCAATAATAAAATTTAACAAAATTTATTATATACAAGTTTACAAAAAATATTATACAATCGAAATGTTAACTTAACTGTTAAACATTAAGTCCGATCATTTTGTCTTTTCTTTATCCGGAATTCTTCTCGTCACTGTTGCGGGAATCCAAACAGAATACTATGTCCAATAAGTCACAATCTAGTATGATGTGTGTAACGTAAATAAAAGTGTGTCAATCCAACATCTGAGAACACAAGAATGTTTACGTCTGATCTGATCTGTTCTGAAAGTCTAACTTTAGTGCCCGCATATATATACAGTGTCACGGACACTTCTGGAATACGGTAGAAGTTCGAATCACACATCGCATATTATGATCACTCCAGAATTATTACGTAAGTCAAATAGAAAGTTCTAGTCATTCCATCTAGTATCTATTATTGTTCCAGTGATTTCTAAACTGCGCAGTTATAACATTATTTGATAAACAACTATAAGTATTATGTAAGCATATAATACATGTTGTAAGGCCACACAAAACAAATTTAGGCCAAGATAAATAATATAATAATTAAAATATCATAACACACGTGACTGACGTCACGTCCGTAAACAAATAATGGAAAATGGTGGCAAAGCACACTACTTCCGGTTGCGCATGCGCGCAAACCATTAAATAGAGAAAAAAAAAAGAATGTTCATTCAACCTATATATACATGTATATATGTACACATTTTCATGCCTGTCAATGCAGAGTAGCCTCATGTCATGTATAAAAGGAAGTAAAGTTATTGAAAACAACAGGCAAACACATGTTCAATAAAGCTATCGGGTATGCCGGCCCACCCGGAGAACGATACCCCTCCCACGAGTGTTTACCCGTATGGGGCCTATATAGAAATCTTGCTCTTTTATCGGAAATCTATGGACCCGCTGCCAAAGAATTGAATTGACCGGAGTCATGTGGTACAAAGACTTGTTTTGTCAAGATAAATACTTATTAAATCAAGTTGAACTGAAAATCAAACTGAGGAGGAGCAGAGACGTCTTTGCTTTGATGGGACATGCCGATGCTTTCAATGTTAAGATTAGAGATCATACGAATGGCCCACATCAAAGCTTTGGAAAAAAACGAGCAGCAAATACCCCATACGACGGGTGGAAGTCAAAGTGGACACTGTACCTAGAGGAAACACGAATTACGTCCAAGACAGCCTGTTTCTGGGATGGATGCCCAAGCGATTGGTCATTGGATGTGTAGAAAGCGATGCTTTGAACGAAAACATCACGAAAACCCCGTTTAACTTTAAACACTTCAAGATAAACTTTGTCGCGTTCAACGTGGACGGAAAACAGATACCAAGCAAATCCTTGAAGCCGGATTTCAGCGGAGAAGGATACATTCGAAGTTACATGGGACTCCATACCAGCACCGGAAAGATGTTTCAAGACCAAGGAAAAACCATCTCAAGAGAAGACTTCTCTAAAGGCTACACCTTGTTTGGCTTAATTTGGCTCCCGATATGTCTGAACTGTTCCCATATACTACTTCCTTTCATACCCAATGACATATACATGTTAATGTAATAAAACTGTTTATAAGATTTAAACTTTGGTGCAAACTAAATTGAATTTCTTAAACTGTTAATATTTTTACAAAATAATTAATTTCTAATGTGAAAGGTAATTATTACTGGTCAACCATGCGAATAAAACATGCACATGTCACATAAAATGTCCTACAGACATTTGGAATGTAATCATTTCTGGTTGATAGGTGAAAATGTGTGATAATATAAAGATAACATTGGATTATGGAAGTACACTAGCAAGGTATGTCAGCTTTCGGTACTTAATTATTCTTTATACATGTGCATGAAGCAGCTTCCGTTATAAATGAAAAAATGGGCAAGCGTTTTAAAGTCAAATATAAAACAAAGAATAACAATGAACCGTACGAGGCATTTTTCAAGAAAATTTTCCATCAGGTTTGCTTAATACATGTACTTATCAAAATATTATAAGAGATAATTCAGTTTATTTATAAGATTAAGTTAATAAATATAGAAGGGATGTGATACTTCAACTGAATGATTTTCACCAGACAATACTTAAACAATTGCAACAAACAAAACATTATATATTTATTATATTTCCCGAGATTTATTTCTTTTCCGAATACTACACATGTAACTTCTGGTTCACTTATCCACACAGCAATAGCATATGTTTAAGGGCAGACTTAAATGCAAAATTGGCTAACATTTCGAAGTTGTTAATTAAAAATGATCTGAGAATATTCAAGCGTGAGAGATATATTCGTCTGTAAGAAAGAAATTCAAACTAAATTATAAACTAAATTCAAAATATCGAAACCATACAACTACCAGCAACCGAGCTGGGATTCCAGTCCATCACTAGAAGCGACAACTCTGTCACCGGGATAAACACAAAATATAACTAATAACTTTCATTATAAAGCATATTTGTCAGCAAGGTTTACTTTCAGTATGGTTACGACTATGTGAAGGAAATTTTCGATTATGACAAGCAAAGAAACAGAAAGGATAGTAAAGACATTCTCTCATCCTGTAGATTCAGGATGGTCCTGGGTGGTCCTCGCAGGTAAGATATACCTAGATATGGTCCTAAGTGATTGTGATAGTTAAGATATATCCGTAAGTGTAGAATGAAGAAGATATATCCGTAACTGTAGAATGAAGATTTGATTGGCTGTAGTTTCTGGATGATCTTGGGTGTTCTTGGCAGGTAAGATATTCCTCAAATGGTGTAGATAGACGGTCCTATAGGTGATTGTGATAGGTAAGATATATCCGTCACCCTGAAGATTCAAGATCTTATTGGATGTAGTTTCTGCGATAATCCTGGTTGATCCTGGCAGGTAGGACTTTTCTCTCATTCTTGACTCTGGATGTTCAAGCAGGATTTTACATGATGAGGTATGCAGGGGTATAAGGGTCGTTTGTATTTGCACCCTAATACAACATAAATGTACACTTCTATCTACATCACGCCAATACATTAAAAACACTAACAACAAGATCGAAAGTGAAAATGGTTCATTTTCACATTGTTCTGGTTATGCCGATTTTTCTTGAAATCATTTAAAATTAAGAAATAATTCATGGACGCCAATGGTTTGTTGGATATTTTACCACGAGTGCGCCATATTTCTGTCGAAATTTTATTTACCCTGAGCGTACATGTAGCGGGGGGTTACATTCACAAAAATATGGCCATCCATATATTATTTTGATTCTAATAGGAAAAATCCATTGATAAGGTCTTCACATTTCCGAAGCCATTGAAAAAAATATGACTTTTTTGCGTTCGAAACATATTGTGACGTCGCCACTTCATACGTCTCGTGGTTTATTTGAGAAATAATTCACGGTGGCTTAAAAATATCCTGATTTTACCATGGGTAGGCCATTTATGCCAAATATTTTGCCACGAGCGAAAGCGAGTGGTAAAATATCGGCATAAATGGCCTACCCGTGGTAAAATCAGAATATTTTCAATCCACTGTGAATTATTTCCATTCTAATAGTACAGTTTCTACGACATTTGAAACGCCGCAATATAGGTATTCAGACACGAAGTCGCCATTACACAACACAACGCAAGTTATACTATGGTGTCGTTAAAGCTTGTGGGAAACTTGGCAAACAAGTGGTCTGGCGTCTTTGACGTTGTGACCAATATATCCAGGTTTACCGCGGATGTAGACCGAAGGCGTTTGAAGCAGGTCATATTAGAATGTACAATATATTACTCAGACCGAAAGCGATTGAAGCAGGTCATATTAGAATGGAAATTTTACCTTGGGTTTATTTTAAGGACGTTTTAAGCAACCCATATTAGAATAAACATTTCGTTTTGCTTCTCGATTCTTTGAAATAGCAGTGCTATAATAATACACTACAGTAACTGTTAATTCTGAAAAGTTTGCGTGCAATTATCATTGCGAATTTTCATGAACAGAAAATATTGCGAAATTAATTACCGCGAATGATGTTCTTTTGTATTGCTATATGCGCGTTTTAATTATTACCACGTTTATCCTGTCTCATTTTTTTGGCAATATTAAAAAGATCTTCTGATTAATAATTTTTTCTAGATTTACAGTATTATTTATATTTTTATTAATTTTAGGCGGATTCGCAGCGTTTGTTATATTTGGAGGTATATTTAGATCTTTTGGTATATTTATGGTAGAGTTCATATCTATTTATAATACTGATGTAACCATATCGGCGGTGATACTCGGAATCCAAATGGTAGTCAGCAGCATCACTGGTAAGTCTGATAGAAATATCTAGCAGGGATGACTTTTTTTTCTTTGAAATAAACTCTATAATTCGTCATGTTCCCTCGAATAAGACTGTACATCATTTAGGGATTAAATATCCCAACCATTCCATGATATAGTCATCCTTGGAATTGAATGGCTGGTATGACCCTGACAATAAAGTTTAGAATTTATTTCATTTTAAGAAGTTTTTTAAATATGTGATAAAAAGTTGAGAATGTGAACTGTTTTCAACGCTGATCTATACTTGAAACGGAGGAGACTTGTAAGTCCAGATACATGTACAACCATACTACATATCACCATATTATCACCAATGATAAGGTCTCATATGTTATTTAATCAGTTAGGTTGTTTTCTTTATATTAATTTCCTTATTATTTTAGCCTTCCTGAGCACGACATTGGTTTTGAAATTCTTCAGTCCACGCCAAGTGATTATGGCTGGAGGTCTTACGGGAGGCATTGGCTTGCTGATTAATGTCTTTGCTGAATCGATTTATTTCTTTATATTTACTCAAGGAGTTTTACTGGGTAAGAATATACATGTGTTTATGTACGACATGATTGATATAGATATATGTAACACTCGCATTAAAATGTCATTAACAGTTTTACTACGCTCAAAACACATTATTGAGAAATAATTCAAGGTGGCTTCAAAATATCATGATTTTACCACGCTATGCCCTTTATGCCAACTGTTTTACCACGAGCAAGAGTTTGATATTTTCAAGCCACCCTGAATTATTTCTATCTAATAGAACAGTTTCTACGACCTTTTGAAACGCCGCAACATAGTTATTTTGACACGAAAACCCCATTACAAGTGAGGCTATGACGTCGTTAAACTTGAGGGAAAACTTCAATGAAGTTGCCAACGTCTGACGTCTGTGACGTAAAAATCAAAATATCCATATTTTACCACAGATGTAGATTGAAAGCGTTTGAAATAGATCATATTGGAATTGAGAAATAATTCATGGTGGCTTTAAAATATCCTGATTTTACCACGGTAGGCCATTTATGCCAACGAGTTTGCCACGGGCGAAAGAGAGTGGTAAAATATCGGCATAAATGGCCTACCCGTGGTAAAATCAGGATATTTTCAAGCCACCGTGAATTATTTCCATTCTAATAGTACAGTTTCTACGACATTTTGAAACGCCGCAACATAGTTATTCAGACACGAAGACGCCATTACACAACACAACGCAAGTTATACTAAGTCGTCGTTAAAGCTTGTGTTAAACTAACAAGCGGTCTGGCGTCTATGACGTTGGAACCAATATATGTTTACTCCGGATGTAGATCGAAAGCGTTTGAAGCAGGTAGGTTATATTAGAATGTACAATATATTACTCAGATATATGGCACTTGCTACGGGAATAGACAACATATATTTTTATATATAGTACATGGAACAAAGTAATATGTTTTGTCGGTTTTATTTACCTTTTTTACCGTCTTGTAGTAAAGTTTGTCCATAAAAAGTTTGAATTGCAATATATAAGACTGTACCTGATTTAGGGATTAAGTCTACTGCAACGATAGACTATGCGCATAAATCGTGCAACACACCTTTTACAAGAACGGTAGTCATACATATATATATATACGCAAATGTAAATGTCACATCATCAGCAATGCTTTGAAGAAGGAACTATTTGATCTTTATGAAGGGAACGGACAGGATTTAATCCTGGGTCGTGGACATTTTTTCTTTTCTTTTTTTTTTTTGCTCTTATAATGCCCAACTAAATCTTTTTTTCGAAAGATACTGCTATTTGATTCCAGGCAATATTGAAATATTTTTTCTTTTCTTTTTCTTTATTTCCATTTTTTGTTCAAATTTCATTTCTTGCAACACGCCTAGAAGTTCAATTGTTCTTTCCTAATACAGTCTCACTGCAAAATGTAAACTGGTAATATCCCTATTTTTTCCAGGTCTTTCTATTGGTTTTATTCTTACTCCGCTTTCTGTATCAATCATTACGTATTTCGACAAACGAAGAGGATTGGCCAATGGCGTAATGATGAGTGGCGTTGGTATTGGTGGCCTAGTTATGGGACCATTGTCACGTTACCTGATCGACAAGTTTGCTTTAAATGGAGCATTCCTTATAATTGGAGGGATATATTTCAATGTATTGGTAGCTGGAGCGTTATTTCGACCTATCTCATTTTATCATATTTCCATCAAATCAAGCAAAAGTCAGACGACAGATAAAAATGGGAAGGGAGATGAAAAATTAACTCGACCATTAACGAAGGAAGAAACTGTTGATGCAATCTCGAATGAAAAACTGTTGAAAAGCAGAATACATATAGGTTCGTTGCCGATACCTTTGAATGATATAAAATTGCGAAAGCATACTTTTTCAGAATCAGACAAATTTATCATTGAAAATGGCACAGTGGACAGTTCTGTTACTAAATCAAACACAGACCATCAATATTTTAGTTACGAATTGCTACCGGTATTAACTATTAACAATGCTTTTAGTGAGGAGGAAATTTGTCGAAGAAGTAGACAAAACGTCTCAGTATCAGGAAATAGCACAGAGGAGGTGACAAGTAGATGCGCTACTATTCTAAAATCTATATTTGATATAAAAATATTTAAAAATATCCCTTTTACAATTTACACAGTGTCATATCTTATCGGAGTCATAGGATGTTTTCATCCAGCATTTTTTATACCAGTTTTAGCAGCCTTTAATGGAATTGATAAAACCAGACAGAGTTTGCTAATATCAATCATTAGTGCTTTAGACACCATTGGCCGTGCCGGAAGTGGTATTGTTGCAGATTTGTTCGGCAGAAAATATGTCATTATTATTTCATTGGTAGTTTGTGGTGTTATGAATTGCTTGAATACTTTTTACACGGAATTCTGGTCATTAGCCTTATATTCCACGGTGTATGGTTTGTTTGGAAGCGTAATGATTGTACAGAATCCTCCCGCAATATCGGAACTAGTCACAAAAGAAGAGTTTGGACAAGCAGTCGGGCTTGTGACTGCCACTCAACAGATAATTCTCGGTTCCTTTGGTCCAGTTATAGGTATGTACATCTAGTTTGAAGAATAGATAACATATACTTGAAATATTCATATTAAACAAATTAATTGTAGTCTTTACGACTGACTAATTCTTAATATGTCATTCCTAAAGAAATGATATCACGGATAAATCACATAAAGCAGTTCAATAGCAGATTAAAAGACCAAAATGACAGATCTCCCTTACCTTCCACAAAATGACACAATGGGCAAACACAACACAATCTAAGGACAGTGCAAATGAAATGGCAGATCTCCCTTACCTTCCACAAAATGACAGAATGGGCAAACACAACACAATCTAAGGATAGTGCAAATGAAAAGGCAGATCTCCCTTACCTTCCGCAAAATGACACAATGGGCAAACACAACACAATCTAAGGACAGTGCAAATGAAATGGCAGATCTCCCTTACCTTCCACAAAATGACACAATGGGCAAACACAACACAATCTAAGGACAGTGCAAATGAAATGGCAGATCTCCCTTACCTTCCACAAAATGACACAATGGGCAAACATAACACAATCTAAGGATAGTGCAAATGAAAAGGCAGATCTCCCTTACCTTCCGCAAAATGACACAATGGGCAAACACAACACAATCTAAGGATAGTGCAAATGAAATGGCAGATCTCCCTTACCTTCCACAAAATGACACAATGGGCAAACATAACACAATCTAAGGACAGTGCAATGGAAAATGCAGACCTCCCTTACCTTCCACAACATTACACATAAATATTAACTTACCATTTTCACCTAGTATCGAAACAGTAACAACTGGACTTGAAATGCTTTCAGAAACAGAACTCCACCAGCAGAGGAATCAACTCAATGGTAACAATGATATTGGATGTGGCTGATATTTTACAATATTATTTACATGTATTTTTTTAACATTTGTTCACCTATACCGCTTATCTTACGTAGCGTATGCAATTAAACATTTTAATTTTAATTTCAGGAGCCATCAAAGATGCAACAGGATCATTTGATGCTTCATTTTACTTCCTTGGTATGACGAATCTGTTTGCAGCGTTTTTGTTAACTGTCGATGTCATCATTTTACATAGGAGAAAGAAAAAGTGTAGTTTTGGTCAGGAAATTGTATAGGACCTATAAGTCTGCGGTTGTCAGATAAGTTTTGAAAAATGAATACGAAAATTCTTAGAGGCGAATGCTTTGAAATGAACTTTTGGTAGAATTTGTGAATAATAAAGTTATTCAACAAGATTACATATGATACATTATAAGTTTCTCTCTATATATCTTCAACTCATTACTGTTTAAATAATAACCAAATATATATATAGCGGATTTGGCCGAATGGTCTAGGGCGCCGGAAATGGTTTTAGGCGAATAGGTGCCATATGTCTCAACGGTGTGAGGCGGACAAAATTTAACAGTATTAAAGTGTGACTTTAACAGTGTTGGGTTAGTGTTTAGGCGTATATATATAAACTCATGATTTCAAACTGTAGGCATGACTTGAATAGTTTTTGTTTTGTTTCCTTTGCAAGCGTGTTGAATCATTTTGAATATCGCCATGAAGGACTTTCACAATCAAAATATTATAGGGTCGTATGAAAGGAAATATTTTTGAAGATACGACTGTCTTTCCAATAAATACCAATGCCTTGTGAAAAGTAATTGTTCTTTATAGAGATCCAAAGGTACCATATTTTGTTATTGTTAAATGTAAGTTTCACGAAAAACCGTCTTTCCATGATTATCGCTTGTACCTATATGATTTTACGTTACTTTTCAGGTTAACAGCGAACACAAAATATCTACATCAATACATATAAACATCGGAAGATAACACATGTTCAAACTAAAGATTATTTTCATGCCACTTATAAATTAAGGTATATGACCAGGTATCATTTTAAATATCTTGGGTGTTCCAATATAGCATCTTTCATTCTTTCTTTGAAATTTTAGTTCATTTTATTTTCGATCAAAAAACTATTTACGGTTATTAACACTCATGCCCTAAATATCTTAAAAATCAAATACTTTAATGTTAATTTCAGGGAATGAAGTTCTATTAATAATACGTCAAACACGATCCATAATTGATGCCAAAAGCTGATATTGTATGATAAATGTTTATATTATTGCATCATTTAAAAAATGATCATCAATTAAATGTTAAATATTAAATATTGTCACATTAAATGGGATATCTGTTACTGTAATAGTGTCAGATGGATTACCAGACTACATTGTAGGTTATCTAGTTAGAAAATGAGTTAGTGCAACAGATTGTCGGAACAACTGAAACAATGCTGCCTGTTCAATGCATTTTAGAAGCTAGTACCTACTTTCAATGAATTATACATGTTTTGAAGGAGCAGTCTAAGCCATGTCTTCACAATTGCTGTATATTCCCATTATAATTGACAAAGTGAATTTTATACTTGAATATGCTTCCATTTGAACAACTTGCTATATATACAGTACAGTATACAGTGTATCTGTACTGATAAATGCCTCGACCCATCGTCCTCGACAGGGAGATCGTCGTTAGAAAAACGTCTAGGAAAAATCAGTTGATATAAATATACATATATATTTGAAATGGGACAAAAGAAGTGAACTTGGATGGTCCTGGAGTTTTTTATTTCATTGAACCAATCAACATTTTTTTTTAAATACGACAACTATTATACAAAAACAAAAAGATATTGTTTTTGTAGTATGTATGTCGCCACTAGACGTAGTCGGGACGACATATTGTAATTGTTCCGTTTCTTTGGTTTTTTTAATTTTTTTATTCTACCACCTAATTTCTTCCGGACGAGTTGTCAAAGAAGGCTGGAACAATCTTTATGAAAATTCACAGTAATGATGATCACCAAGTCTTGTTGTGCACATGTACCATTAAAGATTCAAAATGGCCGCCGCTGCCATAGGAATGGAAATAGTATGACAAATTTTGGAAATTTTGATATCTCAAAAACTGCACCATAGAATTTCACGAAATTTTGTACTTTTGTAAAGTATGATTAGTTGAACATATTCATGAAAAAAAATCGCGATCGCTTGGAGACGTTTGGCTGCCATTTTGAAAAATGTTGTAAAAATAACGAAAAACTGAACATTGTCAGATTTCAACGAAAATTGATATCTAGGCTAAGTTTGGGATGGCGAAATACGTGGTTTTTAAAATGGCTGCCATGGGCGACATCTGATATTGCTCGCATTTGCAATTCTAGTTCTTCTTCTTCTTATTCTTCTTCTCAGCGAAGCTTGTCCGGGAATAACTTTTTTGTCTTTTGACAAGGTCAAGGTCAAATTATGGTATTTCCTTGTCCGGGTTGTAACTTTTTAGCTCACCTGGCTATGCCAGGGTGAGCTTTTGCCATCACTTTGCGTCCGTCGTCCGTCCGTCGTCCGTCCGTCCGTCCGTCGTAAACTTTTTTCAAAGATCTTCTCCTCTGAAACTACTGAGCCAAATGGAACCAAACTTGGGTTGATTCATCACTTGGATATCTACTTTCAAAATTGTGTTTTTTTAGTCGGCTGGCCAAACAACATGGCTGCCATTGCTAAAAATAGAACATAGGGGTCAATTGCAGTTTTTTGCAAATAACTCAAAAACCATAACAGATATCAAAATTCTGGCACAAGGTAAAAGTGTTCAGCACCTCAAGATCTACCTGCCCTGAAATTTTGAAGAAGATCCAACGACCCATGTAGGAGTTATTGCCCCTTTTCTGCATTTTTTCCAAATTTTGCACTTATTAAGCTCAATATCTTGGATACTATAAAGGAAATTTGAAAAATTTAAATTTCATATTGTTAGGCACACAAAGATCTACAAAATTTGTAACAGGATCGAAGTTGTAGGTTCGTTCCTTTTAGGAGTTATTCCTCTTAGATCGTCAAAATTGACCATTTTTGCAGTCTTTATTCATTGTAATAAAATCGTTAACTCCTCTTACACCATAAGTTTAATTGCAACCAAACTTAGTGTAGTTGTTCCTTGGCATGAGTGCTACTAAACTATCGTTTGGATTTTTGATTTGTAAAAAAACATGGCTGCCATGGCTAAAAATAGAACATAGGGGTAAATTGCATTTTTTTGCAAATAACTCAAAAATGGTGACAGATATCAAAATTCTGATGGGAAGCTAAAGTGTTCAACACCTCAAGATCTACCTGCTTTGAAATTTTGAAGAAGATGTAACCGCCCATGTAGGAGTTATTGCCCTTTTTCTTGATTTTTTTTTTAAAATTTTTTAAATTTGTACTTATTAAGTTGTATGATCATTCCTTTTAGGAGTTATTCCCCTTAGAACATCAAAATTGACCATTTTCACAGCATTTCCCTTAGTTTGCAAAATGTTTAAATGAGCCCTTTAGGAGTTAAAGTTTTGTCCCTTAAATGTCAAAATAACTGTTGATGCCTTATAGATGACCCTTTAAATGTCAAAAATAGCGTTTTCTCTTGTTTTTGCCCTATAGAATGAAAACTATTGTCGATAGAGAAAAGCTGTTGTTTGCTTAAACAATCAGCTCATTGAGCTCTACAAAAGTCTGAATTGGGTCGAAGTTGTCAGATGATCCATTATAGGGGTAATAGCTCATGAAAGACTCCCTTAAAGCTTAAGGACCAGGTGAGCGATTCAGGCTCCTGGGAGCCTCTTGTTTTGTCTATTGACCTAGGAGTGAACCCTTTGGTATGTATGTGTATTACCACGAGGGTGTGTGTCGCGTACCATTATGACATTCATTTGACCTAGACCTTTGACCTCAAGGTCAAATTATAGTATTTCCTTGTTCAGGTTTCAACTTTCTCTTTTGACCTACGCTTATACCCTTTGGTATTTAGGTGTATTACTATGAGGGTGTGGGTAACGTACCAGTATTACCTTCATTTGACCTTGACCTTTTACCTCAAGGTCAAATTATGACTAAAATTATAGTATTTCCTTGTCCGGGATGTAACTTTTTGTCTTTTGACCTAGGCTTATCCCCTTTGGTATGTTGGTGTATCACAATGAAGTAGTATGTCGCGTACCATCATGACCTCCATTTGACCTTGACCTTAAGGTCAAATTATGACCCAAAATTAGTGTTTTCTTGCCCCTTTGTTATGTTGGTGTATCACCATGAGGTGGTGTGTCCCGTTCCATTATGACCTACATTTGACCTTGACCATTGACCTCGACGTCAAATTATTGTATTTCCTTGTATTGGTTTTAAGTTTTTTGGCTTTTGACCTAGGTTTATGTCCTTTGGTATGTAGGTGTATTACCATGAGTGTGTGTGTCACGTACCATTATGACCTTCAATTGACCTAGCCCTTTGACCTCAAACTTTGGTATATAGGTGTATTACCATGAGGGTGTGTTCCACGTACCATTTTGGCCTTCATTTGACCTTGACCTTTGACCTCGAGGTCAAATTATTATTTTTATATTAGAGGTAGACAAGATTGATCTAGAATAAAGTGAAGGGGAGACATATGTTTTGGTTTACAAAAACGGTTCCACCTAGTTCCGTTTGATTTTGTATTACCTTTGCGATAACTTCGGCGATTTATGTTTTGCCAATTAATTAGCAAAAGTGTAAAACAAAAATCTGCTCTCGACCTACTGAAAAAAACTGAAAGGAATCAGGAAAAAATTTCTTATTTTCGTAGATTTTTCTACACCATCTTCCGTGAAAATGTAGATTAATCTATGCAAGTGTCTTGCTGCGTATATAAATGCCTACAAATGACCGACAAAAACGTGTAACATAACACAAGATTTTATTAAATATTTCAAGTTTTTGGATATAAGGCAAGGAGAAACATCTTTGGTTTGATACTTTTAAGATTCAACTTAATTAATACATAACCCTTTATTTCAGTATATCATGAAATTTCTATTTCAACGGAATTTTTAGTTGGCATTGTCTTACGTCTTAAAAACAAGTAAAGCATATCTATAAATAACAAGCATGCTCCAAACAAGTTTCCTGCACCAAAAAAATAGAATGTAGCACTATAAGTTCCTGTCAGATCTCGCAGAGCACCTGAAAATACAAAAAAGCTAGTTACAATCTTTACTCGAATCAAATTAATCAAACAATAATATATACATTTAAACTGCACTACAAGCATATTCAATTGCTTTTTTAATCATTTACTAACACTACGTGGGTTAAGGAGAAACTAAACAAACAGATACTGAAACAAAACACAAAATACAAAAAGCAAGATAACAACGCTTTTAATGTTCTTCGTCGTGAAAGTCTAAGGTCACAGATGTCAACCCATATAGCTGCCTATCCCGTCCCAAGGTTGTGGAAAGGGGAAACAGTTACTCTGTAGGGTTGTCAGATCATAAAACGGAAAGCCTGACCGCGGATCATATAGTGGGTAACGTGTTTGAAAAATGGAACACTCCCTGCATTAGTAAGAAGCCTTCTGTAGTTTTCGAGAGAAAAAAATGTGTTAATGGCCGCTACAGAAGGCTGGATTATTCGACATTACCCGACCATACATTCTTTTAAAGTGGTAGTCAAAATCGGTTCCCATTGGTGTCCCATCCCAACCCTATTTGAATTTTGTTAGATAAATTGTTGAACTGGTTCTCGTCCTGACGAAAAATGAAATAATTGCCACTGTACATTAAGCAAACAACACCAACAACCATCAATCATGCCGACAGGTAACATGATCTAATTATTCTGAAATATTCCTCTTCACACAGACACCAGGGACACTAGTCATACGCAAGATACAGAAAAACGTGACCATTTTCACAAATAAACATGTGACTCTGATGGTGACTGTTTTACACAGAAATCAATAAAACTGTACAAATATATATAGAAATCAATACAGCTGTACAAATGAGCTGTTTAACCACTGGAATACTTGCATATTTGTAAATTTATATGCATTTTATCGACTCTGAATGAATGGGATTTGTTCCCGTTCTGTTTTGAATATACTTTAAGTCATTGTTAATTTTTATTCCTTTAACACCACTTTCATTTCATATATTCTCATTTATTATTTACATTACATAACAAGGACAAATATACCTAAGGAGCAATAAAAAACGTAATCCATCAGACAGACAACCCCGGGAAGACAAATGAACAACCACAAGCACAACAAATAAACACAGAAAACTAAAAACAATGAACAACACGAACTCTTATAAAAACCAGGAGTGAACCCAGGTGCTCCTGAAGGGTAAGCAGTTCCCGCTCCGTATAGGGCACCGTCGTGAAGTTCAACAAAGTAAATCCGGGGGAAATCACAAATCGGTGGAGGCACATGAAAGGTTATGACAGTGGGAACAGGTCCAACATCATCTTAGGTATTGGAACACTGTAATGGTCAATCAATTCGTGATGACGACCGTAAAATTTCCTAAGTGATGACATCAACTTATCCCTAATAAAACCCTGGTTAAGAGGCTTTTGTGACAGCAGTAATCCTCTTTGTCGAAAGTCAGGGTAACTCACGCATGCCCTTGAAAATCGGATAAGCTGAGAAACGTAGACGCCATATGCAGGCGATGCTGGTATATTGCTACTCAAGAAGGGAAAATTAACAATAGGAAAGTTGAAGTCATCACGTTTGTCATAACGTTTTGTCTCCAAATGTCCGTTATAGTCTATTTCAAGAAATAAATCCAAATATGAAGCGGACTTTGGTGTATCTGTAGTATCCTTAATTTCAAGCCCACTAGGGTAGATGAGATGTAGAAAGTCTTGGAATTTGTCGTTATTTAACGACAACACATCATCTATATAACGAAAAGTGAAATTAAAGGATTGGGCTAGTTTCGTTTTGTTTTCACGTAGTAAACCTTGAATGAAGTCCGCAGTAGTTGTATATACTAAGTTTGATAAAGCAGATGCACCTATTCAGTGGTGCCTAACGCCAGATATGCAAAATATATCTCACCATTTCGTTTTAATACATTTTTTTTTGTTTTCTTAATTTTCTTTCCTTGAAATGTCCTTTTAAAATGATATCTATTTTCATTTTGCACCCATGAGTGTCAAACAAACATCCAAAACGTATTAACAATACAATATCTCAAAAAAAACTCACCGGTTAAGGGGCCTGCTATGCCTAGACATAATTGTTGTAAACCAACCATTATTCCGACTGCTTGGCCTAATTGTTCTGGTTCAATCACCTCTGACAAGGTGGAGGTATTAATCGCAAATATTGTTCCTCCTATCAGTCCATATATCACAGAAAAAACTGCTAGTGACCAAAATTCAATGTAAAATGAATTTAAGCAATTTGAAACACCACAAATCGTCAATGCTATTATCATAATCTGTTTTCTACTTATAAAACCTCTGTCAGCTATAATTCCACTTCCGGCGCGACCAAATATGTCCACTGCACTTGAAACTGATACAAGAAGACTTGTCTGGATTTTATCTATCCCATTTTGATCGCCAAGGGCCGGAATAAAAACAATTGGATAAAAACATCCTATACTCCCAATTATAAATGCAATCAAAAATATTGTAAAAGCAGGGTTTTTAAATATTGCACAATTGAATACTGATCGCAAAAAGGTTTTTAAACTGTTTTTCTGTGGCATTACGCTTAAAGATGAGCTAAACCCATTTTCTTGTTTGTTTACCTTTTCCTCGCTTAAACTTCGCACTATTTCCACAGTTGAAATATCAAATAAAAATTCGCTACTTATATAATGCGGTCTTTTATTTCGCATTGTAACAATTTTTGAAGGTATATCACCTTGTGAAGTGCTTATGGTACTGGTATCACCTTTCTGAAATACGCTGGGGTCAATCTCCATTGGAACTTCTGATTCTGTTCTTGAGCGCATGCGTTGGAACATAGCCTTTCTAGCAAGCGGGGAAAAAGAATCACTGGTATTCGATCTAGGACGAAATCCATCTAACTGTTCGTTACTTACATCCAAAAGAGATTGCGTCTCTGGTTTTCTGGAATCACTTATTTTTCGTTTTATCTGATCTAGGTTTCGATTTTCATTACTAACCTTCAACTTTGGTTCATCTCTTAATTTTCTTGTTCTCTGATCTCTACTCAGGTTGGGATTTTTATTATCACTAATTTTTCGTTTTCGCTTTTTCTTTATCACGATTTGATAAAATGTTTCGGGTCTTATTAATGCTCCAGCTACTAGCGTGTGAAGATGGAGTCCTCCTGTGATGAGAAAAGCTCCTCGAAGTCCATACTGGTCTATGAGATACCTTGATAGAGGTCCCATAACTAAACCACCAAAACTGACACCGCTCATAGTCACTCCATTTGCTAAACTTCTCCTCTTGTCAAAATATTTTCCCAATGAATATAAGGATGGTCCATTTAACAGACCTATAGCACAACCTGTAAGAATTATTCAAAAACAGCAGCATTTAATTCCTAAACAATATTTAACTATTCTTACGACACTAAAATAGTAAACAAATATTGGGTATCTACATGACCTCTTTTCCAAAGACATAAAAATTGCACACCACGGTTTTCTTGACTGTGGGGTTATACTGTTTGAGTGCTTGAAATTTTGCACTTGCATTTTAATATAAATTTATAGCTGTCCAGTGTGTTCTATTTTAAGGATTTACACACATACAGATATGTTTAGAGTTCAAATTGAACTGCAGACATTTCGTGTTCAAGGCCAATATCGGAAATATTGAGCTCTTTTGGCTTTTATTTTTGTTGTTACTTTCATTTTCATTTTTTGTCGGTTTTCTCTGGTTTATTTACTTTTAGCCCATTCAAGAGCTCACTGACAATTTATCATTTTTTACCTGATATACCGTCCGTTTCTTAATATTTTTTAATCTCTGTTATACATTTGGTACTTACATTCACCCCTCTCCCCCCGAAACCCCAAACCCTACTTTCCAGCTTAGTACTCAAAATCTTTGTGTGAAAGTCAAATATTACTTACCAACTAAAATGCCATGTGAAAATATAAAGAAATAAATGCTTTTAGCAAATGTATTTATAAATAATCCAATGCTCCCAATTAGTCCACCAATCATAATTACTTGTCGAGGACTTAAAAATTTAAATCCAACGGTCATACCAATAATAGCTGAAAAATTGAAAGAACAAAATTAGACAAATATATAAACATGTCTCTCCGACTTCCCCTTTTTTGACAAAACAAACTTGTTGCAAATCATGTCAGTGATAAACAATTAATATAGGTCATTTTCAAATGACTTATGGAGATAGTTGTTCATACCCAACAGGAAAGAGAAGCGAGAATTTGATAGAAAACTTAACATTGCTGGTTCATGAAATAAATCATTTCTTGTAAAAACGATAACTGCAAACAACTTTATTTCAGTAGGTGTGAATATTTTTTTTCTCTTTATTTCTCTCTCTTTTTTATGTATTCTTGTCTGCTAAGGCTACTGTAAAGATTTGTACTGCAAGCTAATTATTTTTTTTGAATATATATACAATATATGTACATTGTCGGAGAATATAAAATTTAATTGTACGAGCCTTAAGAGAGGTAGATATGCGAGGTTTACAAATAAGTTGCATATTTTCAGACAATTTACAATTATTTTATCTTGGAACTATAAATTTTTATCTATTATCGAGAAGTCATGAAAATGGCACATTTTTTCGCCTATTTCCAGAAGGCTATTTTGGCGCGTAATCTGGGGATAACGTGACGTCATAAACACTGAGAACCAGCACACAATATAAATGTTCATTGCAAGTGAAGACAGTGGTACAGTTTGTACTAAGAGATGATAATATTCGTCCCTCTTTGTCTACTAAATAGGATAGGTGAAGGATAAAAACACTCATCAGTTGTGCTCAAGTCCCAAAATATTTAAAGCCGAAACGATAACCAAATTAGTTTTTCTATGAACACTTACCTGCAATACCACTAGATGCAAATTGTAGTCCTATAATGAGTGATGATGACGTAGAATCGGTACTATACACCGACAGGAACTCTACCATGTATATCCCAAATGATCGCAGTATGCCACCAAAAGTCACAAATATGGTGAAAGTAGCTAGAAAAGAATATTTGAAGTGATCACAACATACCACGAAAGTTCACAAACATAGTAAAATTAAATAAAACAGTGCAGATACCTATGATGTACGAACAAAGTTGAAATTACATTTTCGTCGATTTTTTATACATTTTTTTTTAAATATTGCTTTATAAAGTGTAATTACAGAATAATTAATGCTGACACCGCTGAGTCAGAAAGCACACGTGTTGCTCAAAACTCACAACTCATAAAACAATCTAAATTAAGCCAAAAAAAGAGTTTTTGAATTCCAAACTTGAAACTTCTAAATCAAGAAGGTGTCTAAAAAGATGAAATATCATGGGATAGATCGAAAACATTTTTTAGTCTACATGTAAACTACATATCACTTTGGATGACACTTATTTTTACACCCTCTAATTTATTTTACCTAGTAATACCATCCAAGACCAACCAGAATCTATAGGATGGGGAAAAGTTTTAATTTTCTGTTTGGATTTCTTATTCATTTTCGATGACTGGATTGTTGTCATTGTTACTAACGGATTTCATCACATCTGGAAAAAAGTTGAAATATATAACATTTTTAATTAGCAAGAAGTCTGCATAAAAGTTAAAGAAAATGTTCAGACATCGCTGCATGGAGCAGCTTTTCTTTAGTATCCTTACCTTTTAGGCAAAACCTCCGCTATAAAGATTAAACTGCTCAGTTTATGGTAATGACGCGTTTCAAAGGCATACATACGAAGTTTACACATTAATAGGAATTTCTGTAAGAGTGCGATTGGAAGAGTTAGTCATCGAAAGGATCATGAATATTTGACAAGATACGATTTTAACATAAAAATACACAAGACGTCATAAACAAACAACATGTATTAACATGTGAAGTCTTCCTCCATCCTAATCAATACATTTTTATACAAAACTGTTACCGAATCAGACCGCAAATACATTAAAAATCGTTTCCTGTAAACACAATTGTAGTTTTACATGTGTTCTGATGTCCATTTGACGTCAAAGGAATCTTGTACCCTCTAGACAGCAATCGAATGAACAAAAGTTTTGTTTCGTTAGTGGTGCGTGCTCCGGGCCAAAAGAATTTAACCAAACGAGAACGGTCATTTCACAACCCCCTCCAACAATTTTTGTTCACTTACTGAACCAATTTCAAAAAGCTTCGTTATTTGGTAGTCATCAGTTCTTAAGAGAACACATAGAAGACTATCGATGCACTGATAGTTTTTAAATTATAATTACAACCAAATAACAAATAAAGTTAAAAATACCCGATATACAGAAGACAGTTTCAACACATATTTCACCAATTTTGGGGCATTTAAGACAACTGTTCAAGCATACTAACAACTAACAAGAGTGGGCACACTACATGTCTCGCCTGAGTATGTACATGGACACAGAATAATGATTATCTGATAACCGACATTTTGCAAAAGAAATTGAGGTCAAGCCAAGGTCAAAAGGCAGATTTCATACCAACATGTATCCACTAGGAACTATCTATTGACCAAATATGGTGGGTCTAGGTGTTAAAGTTGCTGAGAAATGGACCTAATCTCGAAAATGTGAAAAAGTCACTCAAGCATGCAATTGAGGTCAAAGTCCAGAGATAGGTGTCAGACTTGCATGTAAATACTAAGACCTATCTATAGACCAAAAACGGATGGGTTTAGGCATTACAGTTACCGAGAAAAGGACTTAAGAATTTTGGATGAAAGTCACTCAAGCATGCAATTGAGGTCAAATTCCAGAGACAGGTGTCAAACTTGCATGTAAGTACTAAGAACTATCTATATACCAAACACGGATGGGTTTAGGTATTACAGTTGCTGAGAAAAGGACTTAAGAAATTTGGATGAAAGTCACTCAACCATGAAATTGAAGTCAGGGTCCAGAGACAAGTGTCAGACTGACATGTTCCCACCAAGAACTGTCAATAGACCAAATACAGTAGGTCTAGATATTACAGTTGTTGAAAAATGAATAAATCAAGAAACTTTTTCCCACCAAGAACTATCTATTGACCAAATATGGTTGGCCTAGGTATTAGTTTCTGAGAAATGGACTTAACCACGAAAAATGACAAAGTCACTCAAGCATGAAATTGAGGTCAAGGTCCCAAGCCAGGTGTCAGACTGACATGTAACCACCAAGAACTATCTACTGACCAAATATGGTGGGTCTAGGAATTTTAGTTTCTCAGAAATGGACTTAACCACGAAAAAGTGACAAAGTCACTCGTGCATGGAATTGAGGTCAAGGTCCCAAGTCAGGTGTCAGACTGGCATATACCGACTAAGAACTATCTATAGACCAAATATGGTTGGCCTAGGTATTACAGTTGCTGAGAAATGGATTTAACCACGAAACTTCATGTTTATGAAGTCAGTGAACCATGAAAATGAGATCAGAGTCACAAGACAAGTATACAGCGGCAAAGCTTATACGATAAGCTACCTTGTGGACCATAAATAATAATTGTAGGTATTACATGTCCAAAGTTATTAAAGTTTTACAAAAGTTTACGCCGCCGCCGCCGGAAAGTAATACCTATATCTCGCCTCCGCGACTTTTCGTCGCAGGCGAGACAAAAACCATTTTTTACCGTGGGTACGTATATGTACATGTACCCCCTTCATGTTACAGTAAAATACTTTTGGACATGCGCATGCTTCATAAAAATATTCTAACTGTTAGTTAATGTTTAATACGTAAACGTTGACCAAAATCGTCTTTCTTCACGACTTTTAATAACACCATCTTTTTATGATTGAAAATGGAATATTAAACAAGGTAAATTTAATAGTTATGATTGAAACAAATACCGAGAAAAGTGGCCCTACTTCCTTCTGAATGACTGTCAGATCTGTGTGTCAGAGACATAACATTCATGATCATGTACACATACAATTACACAAACGCTTGTATGTATGATGAAGATTCTTGATATAAAAAAAATTTGGTTTATTCTTCTATCAATTTCAACGTTTTATACTGATACAGTCAAACCTGTCTATAAAGGACACTCAAGGGATCAGAAAAAGGTGCCCTTTATGAGCAGGTGCCCTTTATACAGAGGTTAATTTTGTATGCTTTGTTCATAAATGGGACTTTTTCACTGTGCCCTTTATAGACAGTGATTTGCTATTTAGAGGTTCCCTTTAAAGCAGGTGTGAATGTATTTAACCTTTTCATTTTGATATGAAATATTAAATTCGTACATTTCCCTTCGAACACGGAAGTTGAAAATAATACTTAAAAGTTAAAATCTGTTTTTAAAAAAAGTTAGAATGATTCAAAACTGTTCTACACGTACAAGTTTATATGTTAATACAAGATAGATTTTTCCATTACCTGTAATATAATCTTCTATCATTCTATTTTAATGTAACTATCAATATTTATCTTAATAATATAAATATCTAGAAGGTAAATAGGTTAGATAAACAATGAAGATATCAGATTGTCAATGCATTTTCAAGTAGAGTCTTCCACAGTTTTACGTATTTCAGAATAATGTGTTGTTGTTGGTTGGCCTTCTCTGTTGTTTGTTCAATTATCCTGCTTTCAGTTGGTTTACTGGCTGAATAAGGGGGTGGAATAACCTTAGCTTTATTAGGTCACTATAGCCTAATGAAGTCTCCTAGTATGCTTGTCCTGACATTAAGCAAAAGATATGTTTTTTTATTTATTCATTCATTTATTTATCTGTGCATTTTTATTCTTTTGTTATTTACGTTTTCATTCATTTTTTAATTTATTTGTTAAATTATTTCATTCAATTTTATTTATATGTATTTGTAAATATTTGCTTTTACTGTGTAAAATTTTAAAAATTATACAATCCTAGTACCAGTCTGAGAAAAAGATTTATGTATTTGACTACCCAAAAAATCTACGTATTTTACGTCCTTACCTGTCGAATACTATGAAATTCATTTATAATAAATCCCCTACTTCTCTCGACCTTTGTATGAAACTGATACTAGCTGCAAAAATTAATAATACATTACGTTATCTGCTGACAAATGCGCTCACATTATTACACAAGCTACATCACTACATACAGTTAAATGGGATAAAAAAAAAACATATAATTGCACACTTGTCATGCTTGTTACTTCACAATTCCACTTGTCGAGCGGTCTTTGACCCCTGGGCCATATATTCTACAGCTTACGGATTGTATGTAATTAACACTCAGTATGATGATCCCAATCCCGATACAACAAACTAAAATGAGAATTCATCATATTTCCTTCAGTTTACAAATAAAAACATCAATCAAAGTAACATGTGTGAAATAAAATAAATAGGTTACCTATTATTGATTTATAAATAAAAATAAGCAGCCTACCTCATTCATATAGTACAGCGACTCGACATAAATATTTTGTTTACTTAGAATGTATATTATGTGGTGATAAGATCCAAAGAGAAACACATTATCAGTTACAAATTTACTGTGTCCACTTTACTTTACTTTACAGCTCATTGTTTACACTTTGCAAGCAAATAGTCATATGATGGTCACATGATCACTTTATGTTTTTCCGGTCATTTAAAAAAAAAATTATAAATTTTTCATTCGTTAAAATACTTTGAATTGATAAAAAAAATTGCACGGTGTTCTAAAAGAAAAAAAAATACATTCTACCAAAGATTCTTGTAAGCAATGCAGTTTGAAGTATTTTTTAAGCATATTTTTGTTCCATATATAAACGAGTTCAAATTGAATTTTCGTTGTACTTTACCCATTCATAATATCATTTTATGATTAGTAAATTGAAATTAGAAACATAAATTGAGAAATTAATGACACAAAATGAATAGGGATAATTGGCTTAAAATGAAGAAACAAAAAATAATAAAAGTGCGTTCTAAATTAAATATTCATTAAGATAGAATAACAAAATCTGGATTTAAAAAATAATCAAAAAGAAATTTCATCGTCTTCATCATAATTTAAGCATTAAATAAAAAAAAAATATGTGTTGAAATTTAAAAAATACAGAATTTGAGCACCCCCCCCCCCCCTCCCCTTTTCCGACCCTCATACTAAAAAATGACCTGAAAATGAACTGGTTTTAAAAGGCCTTAAGCACTGGTTACATCATTTTACTGTATATCACTCTGGAAGAGGTCAAATAATTTAATCTAGTATATAATTTGTCATGTTAAAAGTCTCATAGTGATTGTTTAATTGGGGGGGGGGGGGGGGGGGGGGGGAGCTTTTTTAGTGTATTCAATTAAACAATGCTTCTTCTGTAACATTTTACGGGTGGAGTCCTTTATGTCAGACAACCAAATTAACAAGTCAGTTATGAATTGTTGATATACGTTTGGTGGGGTATATAAAGTGAAAATCACACGTACACTTGTATGTCTATTAATGATATTATTAGTGATGATATATACATGTACATAGTATAATGCATTTTTTAGAGCTCAGTTTCTATATTTTATAGACATATATCAGGGGTCCAATCTAATTGTGCACCGTGGTAAGGAAAATGGCGGATGCGAAGCGGACGAAAAGTGAAAGGAGAGTAATCTTATTGTCGTATTGTCAAGCTGCTTCATTTATATCTTTTAAAATTATTACGTTTCGGCTTCCCATTTATTCATGGAAACTAACGGATAGTCAGTTTGTGATTAAAAGCTCCATGTAAAAATCTATTGAAGGAAAACCTGTGGAGGATACCCGAAAAATGTGGAGCGTCGAACTTTTTTAGGTGCGTATCTGTATTTGTTTGCAGAATTTCAACATTTTTTCGACTGAAAAATATTGTCTTTCCATAGACCAACGTATAGAATATCTAATTCAGTGGGAGTTACCCATTTCTTAGTCATTTCGTAACATTAAAACTTTTTTGGTGTGTGCAAGCCGGTGTATATCGAAATGGTATGTGCATTTTTTAAAGGCATGTCTTGAGAATAATTTGATCGACGTTTTTAATAAAATTTAGCTTGAAACAATAATTTATGATTTTATCACACTTTTGATAATTGCAATCTCTTGCACATTAAGGTCGAAACAACTTCAGATTAATTACCCACCATACAGAATTATAGTATTACGATCGTAATTAAGAGACAAATTTTATAGGAGTCATTGAAGAACATAAATAATTTCAAAATATTTTAATAAATACTTTTTTTTTATTTCAGAAATTGTAATATTATTGTATTAAAAGTTGATTCTGGATATAAGAGAATGCTTTAATATTAAAAATTTAATTTTTAAAATATAGAAAAAAATGAAACATTTTTCAAAATGACAAAAAAACCCAAACACCAACAATATATTCTAAATATTAATTATTTTTAAGAAATAATCATTAATATTAAAAATACTGATTTGTTTTAGATGAAAATTTTTTAATGATATAACATTTTTTTTATGAACATTTGAAAATAAATTACTTCATATATTTTACTAAATATAGTGATAACTGGTCCCAGAATTGCGTCACTACAATGCATTTTCGACAATATTTTGAAAACAAATTATCATTTTCATTGCTATGGGTATCCAAGGAAAACAAGATATTTTGGAAGAAATCGTTAAATTACCCAGATCGGCACAACTTTGTGATTCTTTTCATACAGTGTTTATACATATTTGGGTCTAAAAACCAAAATAAAGAAAAGAGTGTGCATGACATACAGGTACAATTTCATATTTTGTGGCAAAACTCAAGATGACAATTGTGTAGTACTACCTAGACGTCAGAAGACCGTCGGATTAATGACCTTGTTTAGCTGATAGCCGTTAATTGTTCCAAACATATTTTGCAACCATAATTGAGTGTATCTCACAGTGGTGATATATACACTTAATACGGGAACTAGTTCACAGAATCACATTCCGCAAAGTCTGAAATAATTCAGCATATTAAAGAAATTTAACCATAACCAGTTACGAATTCAAGAGATAACGGTATGCGTGGTGCATGAGGATGGCCAAAAGGTCTTTTAATTTCGCTGTTGTTTTGTATATGTATGCAGTAATGAACTAAAAACTTTCAAATTGAGGTTCAAAACACCATGTATTAGATATAGAACAATGGCAATTTGTTTTCTGATAATAACTTCATCAGGTTTGTTATTAGTCGAGGTCTTAATCCAACTTAGTGGGAAGTCTTCCAGGGAAGACGTGTGTTGCCTGCGTACTTATTTTTTGTAATGAAAAATTACTTCATCATTAAAAGCATCATCATGATGAAAAAGTATGTAATTCTAAATTTTGTGATATCTTTCTATATCAAAAATATTTCATCAAACAGGATGTAGACATGGGGCAGATTTTAAACTGCCTTAAACAATACTTACAGTACTCCATACTGATACTTTGTGCCAAATATCGGGAAACTAACTTGCTTGGTTCCTAAGGAAAATGTGACAGAATTTTTTCTATCTCCAAAAATATTTCAAAGTTCCGCCAAACAGGAAGTAGACACGTGGCAGATTCGAAACTGACTTCCATATTACAGTTCTCCAGCTTGAGGGTTAAAAGAAAATGCACACGGATTACCGATAAAAAGAAAAGGATAGCATAAACATTTGTTACCCTTGTTGAATGTTTGTAAGAATGAAGACAAAAGGATATGAGGTATGCATTAATCAGACAATATTCCACTATAAATTAATTTAGGTTAAACACATTTAGTATTAGCCACAACAAGACATAAAACTAAACGGCCAATGAAAATACTGGTACTAGAACGAACAGGAACATTCGAGATAAAACTCCTAAATAAACAAAAAAAATTAATGTCAAACCAGATAGGTCACAACCACCGAAAATGTGCACCACGAATAAACCAAGCAAATATCTCCTAGTAATGTAATATAAAAATAGACAGACACAAGGCCAAAATCAATTATTATTAGGTCTTTCATTAAACAATCACTCCTTTGGCCTATGTAATTGCAGAAACTAGAAAACCACAAGAGAAATTTATTTTCTTATTTTTTACAATTTTTTTCTATGATAAACATGTTAATTTCCTTAAGCATGTTATAAGTAGATGTAACAACTCTTATAAGTTGACACCTGTATCAAAATGAAACACTTCTCCTGATACATGTGATATGTACATGTACAGATGTACATATATAACGGGATAATCTGAATGCTTTGACAACAATTGTATAATAATATTTACTGCATCTGTTTCAGCAGAATTCACCTGCAATTGTCTATTTTCGGAAACAGATTTGTCCGTGACATATTTGTTATTAGTACATTTTGTTCCTTGATATATCACATGGATATAAATGATTATTTATCACACTTCTGTCAAAATGTAACATTGTTTATTATACTAACAATACAAGTATAAATATATCAATACAAAGAGTAGTATATCCAGACGCCATAGTCCAGATTCCGTTTGATGCGTTCGAGTTAGAAATACTGGATATCCAATCGTCCACCATTTCTTCTAAAATCCATAAGGAGACTGGCCCTTTTCTTAGAATTATGTCATGGAAATCTTTCAGACGGAAACTTGGACCTGCAAAATATTGATTAAAATGGTAATTTTGTTTTAGCTACACAAACATGGGTATGTTTTTCCTTGGATTAAGTCATACTTCCAAAATTCTATAAGAGGCAGGAACTGGTTACCAATCCGACGGACCTGGGTTCATCTCCGTTTTTTTGATGAGGTCCACATTACTATTTTTTTATTTTTATCTTATTTTTATGTTGTATTTCTGTTTTTATTTGTTCTCGTACTAACCTATCTCGGTTGTTGCTTTATCCCCGGATTTATGGCTGTTAGATTGCCCATCAGATTTTCCTTACTTTGTTTAATTGAACTTATACGCAGAATCAAGGAAATTATCTCGGATCTCGGATCAAGCCTGGTGTTTTTATTTTGTAGCACTAAGATTGAATTCAGTTCTGAATTTTTTTCATCCTATTATCGATCCTTATGTATTTCATAAATTTGTGTAGCCTTATATTTTAACTCCCTGATTATAAAACCATAAAATGTAAATTTTCAATAATTTTATGACAAATGTATTTTGTTCATTATTGGGGATTCCAAGGATACTAATATTAGGTTTGTTTACAGTATGTCAGAAAGAATGAGTTTCAAAAACAAAATAACTTATCAGTCACAAAAAAACAGTCCACAAAAACAACAAACAAATAAATAAACAAACAACGACAGCAGCATATACACAAAGTAAAACACTCGGTATTAATAAAATTTTACTATATTGCCGTACAATTCCAATTACATGTATTTAATTATGTCACGCAGTCCACCTACAATGTATTCTTTGCATATAATTATTTTTTGTACAAGGTGAAAGACTGATTAGGAGTAAACATATTCATGCAAAACTTGGAAAATAGAAAAACAAGTGAACGACGCTTTTACGGCTGTTCTTCATCTTAAAAGTTACTGTAAGGTCTTAAACAATGAGTCTAAAAATATACAGCAAGATCATGAAGTGTCTTAGCCTCTCCTTAGCGAAATCACTTGCCGACAAACTCTTCGGGTTTATATTGTTTACAAAATACAGGTGTGAAATAATGTATGTGTATTGTTTGTATCAATTCGCCATTGCAAATAAATTACTTTCTGTAACTCTATAAATTTTTTGTAAGATGAACTCAAAATGCCTTAGATTTATGGGCTAAATCTGAACCGGTGAAATCATGGTAGCTTTGCTAACACTCTTTACAAAGCAGCAGGTATGATAAGAACTGTTTTGTCCCCTAGGATAACCCTTTTTTAATTACAATTTTTTGTAAAAATGTTGAAAAAAGGTTTGTATACATTGCAACTCTTTTTCTGATATATATAGTTTATGACGAGCGTTCTTATAGAGACCGTTGTTTTTAGTGATATTCTTAAAATTGTGAGGATAATTTATTATCCTGTTAGAGTAAATATCAAAAATACGTTGTATTGACTTAGTGTATTTTATATACCAGAATGCCCGGAATGATATGGGAAGGTTTGGGAAAACACTGCTCTGGACGATGTTCTATCTGTTGATTCTATGTTTGCGTTTTGTGGTCTTTTAAGTTGTTTTCGTCTGATAGTCTGTCGGTTAATGGCATTATTTATTGGCAAGTCATCGTTGACATTAAAGTTTTTTGGTTATTGGTTTATTACACGGTACACCGTCTGCATATGCATTTTACAAGTTTCAATATATTAGATGACCTACTTCCAAATAGCTTTTTGGAATGGCTAAAAGACAACTGGTAATAGACAATGTAGACTGTGCTTAGGATTGTTGTACAAGGACCCATTTCCATTTATGATAAAACAATGTAATGCAGTTACATGTACATATATATACCAATTCTTGGAAGAAAAAAGCGTTTATGCATTTTTCTCTTACAGGTAATGATTCAGGTGAGAAAAGTATTTTATCCAAAATGATTTTCCATATGAAAATGGAATTAAAACTTTCTTTCCGTCTTTGAAAGCGAAAATTCATGCATGAAGGATTAATTCTATATGTTTAAATATTCTTTATACATTGTTATGTTTATTTTTTTTCTTACATACCTAACTTTCGTTCTGCTTTTCTGCGTAACTTCAGAATTTTCATTTCCCCAATTTTATAAGAACATGCTCTACCAGGCCACGTGATTATCATGTCTACTTCATTTTCTATCTGTGCTATATCACTCCCGGTGAAATTTTGTATATATTCTATTCCTTGTTCTCTTGGCCATCTAAATTTTTAAAAATCACACATATTAAAACAGAGATACCATAGGATTTAAGCTTCAAGGGACTACAACATATTAGGTAAAGTGGAATAGGCAGCACGTTATGGTAACTTGTGCAAATCCCCATCTACTGAACGGGGACTTTTTCGGACTTCAACGTGGCAAGGTCATAAACTACCATAACGCATTCATTCATCCCCAATCAAAGGATAAACATCGTTTATCGGCCGAAAAATATTAAAAGACATTGTTGTCAACTCCATTTTAAATTCGTACGCAAAACGTAAGGAAAAAAGATGGCTTCTGAAATCTGGAAGTGACGCTGCGCGCTTGCCACAAACTAAGACTGGGTGCTAAGAGATTTTCATTATCATCGAATGATAGTAAATATTGGCAAGAGAATATCAACGTGACAAAACAATGGGAAAAGTCCACAAATTCGAGGTCCAAGGAAAAGACAAAGTAAGAAGAATGGAACTCAACACACAAACGCCACAAGGATACATGTATAACTAAAAGAATAAAAAACGTATAATAAACAAACAAAAAAAAAAAAAAAAAAATAGAACAAGAGAGCACAGAAACTAAAGCACCAGCAATGTGAACTCCCATTAAAAACTGGGAGTGACATCAGGTGCTCGGGAAGGGTAAGTAAACGTTGAAATCTAATGTTGAATTAAATTATATTTATAATGTTGATTCAACAACTAACTAATTACCCAAACGCATGTATTCCCGTGTCTACTACAAGGCGACAGGCTCTCAGTATATCAGATATATAGCACCCAAGCCTGAAAAAATAAGAAAAAGTGCATCCTATAGTTTATCTTTTACAGAAAAGTCAATTTTGTGTTGAAACGGTTCATAGTCGAATCGACAAGGCCAAGAATAAAGTTTAATTCATTACAATTTTATGAATACAAATGAATACACCCGAGTGTATTCGAAGGTAGCCAAAATTTCCCTTCCATTAAAAGAACTGCGACAACATATACAATGTATTTACAGCTGACAAAATATTCAATGTATCTGTATCTTTTTTTTTCAATATGATATATAGGTATTATCTGTAGATATTTTTTATACTTACTTACTTATCATAAATTGATGGATATAGTCCCATTTCATGTCCTAAATATTCTGCATACAACGCCCATCCCTGCAATAGTAAACATATAAGAATGCAAACAGAAAACAAATTATTACAGTCGACTTTCGCCTGTGATATAAAAGTTGATCTTAGAGAAATATTGTTGCTAGTTGCTAGTATTTCATATTTTTATTTACTAATACAAAACAATGTTAAGCTCACAAGAAGAATTATCTAATTCTGCATTGATTATTGGTTTGTTTGAACTTTATAATGGCCAATAATACATATATCATGTATATGCTTAACATTGTTCTTGAGTTTAAAACCAAAAGCGTAATCATTGAAAATTGTTTAATGCTGCATCTAATCAGACAAAGAATATAATGTCAATTTGCATCTACAAAATAATTTAAAACTGTTCAAACAAAAAATATCTTTCTAGTGCAAAGCTTTACAACATGTATATATGTGGGAGTTATCTCCTGTGAATAAATGGAAACGCTATGGATTACAATGTAATCTTTGTCATGCATGTAAAGTTACCTCTACATAAGCTGTATATGTCGGATAACTAAATGGTATAGTATGGTATCCAGTGTTAAACATATTCTGTCGGTAATGTGGTTGATTATAACTGAATGAATATGAAGTCTACAAGCATAAAAAAAAATATTTGATCAGTTTATAAATATTGTAAGATAAGAAAGGTCACCTGTACGAAGTGCTTTGGAGATTATCAGTTGCAATCATGTCAAAAACTTTAAAACCAATATAAAAACCGAGGAGCTAAAGCCCTAATGTAATAATTTTATCACAAGAAAGGGTAAAATTCAATGTAGGCATCTATAGCAATAGACATATAGATTTGTTTTAGGTTTGAAATTTTGGGGGTTTGTACAAAAGTATTTAGAAATACATTAGGTTACAGAAATATATACCTGATAATGATGCCCTGGGTTTGCTTCGTGTAGAACCAGAGGAATGGTTATCACTGAAGACCTGAAATGGTCAAGAACTACCAGAAACGTTTGAAAATTGGCAATTATATATATAAATGATAAATGTACCTCAACAATCTAGTGGCACATAATGGCAAAATTATTAATGAATAAATAAATAAAAGCCAGACTGTCTCAGAGTCCCAGATAACGTGGGTGTCATGTACGCGTTTAAAAAACGACATATACGCTTCAAAAATATTTTTTGGCTGTCAGCAGTATGCTGAGTCCGAAATAACTAAGCACATGATTAGGAAATCAACGCGTCATTGGTTACATATCAATTTACTGGAAAGCTCCATGAAAACAAAATATGAATCTGTCCTTAAAAGGACACAAAATCATAGTGACGTGTATCACTTTAGAAGATATTATGACTCTGTGAAAGAAAATCTCATATCATAAACACGTGGTTAAATAAGGAAGAAGTTTAACCCATGGTTAAGAAATGAAGATGTTGATGTTGATGTTGATGAAATTAAATGGTCAGTTTTTAGTATTCAACGTAAATGTGACAGTATGTAAGCAAACATCGGTATCCAAATATATATATACATATATATTTAAAAGTCGAAATTTGCAGGACATAGCAAGGACCATAAGGAATGAAAGAGTGTTGATCTTGAGTATTAATTTGGGTGAAAACAGCAGTCATTGTAACAAAATGCTAATGATTCAATCTAGTTACACATAAGATGCATTTTACTCTTTCGTTTTTATATTACCCCTTTGATACTGCTGATTGGGGTTTAAATACTCATCTCTCGTAAAAAAATTGGAGGTTGTTAAGCCCTTATTAAGAAATAATTATCTGGGGCTCTGCGTTCTATGCAAGCTTTCGATTAATCTATATTTTACAGTTTGTAGTACCGGCTTTGAGGTTAACGAGAACAATCACAGTAACTCTCTAGGACGGTGTCATCTGAATACTTTTATGTATAACAGTTTAGTTTTTGTCATTGAAAGCATGTTTTCTAACTACGTATAATTTTATTTCTCCTATTACTGACGTGTTTAATCGGTGGGATAAAAATACATAATATTTTTAACTACTTCCCGGTGATTAAATTTCTACTTGGGAATTACCGCCGTTTTTTCTACAGTTATAGGAACAATAAACTAGAGGTCTCGAAATGACGTCTATGTAAACAAACTACATAGCAACGACATTTTCTTAAGGTATTTGTCGCAAATCATAGGAGAAACAGATTCTCCTTCAATTTACTCGTGAGTTGTGGAATATATCCACCCTCAATAGTTAAATTTTAGATTTTAACACGCTCGCTAAAGCTCGCGTATTGAAAATCGAAAATTTAACTATCTCGGGTGGAGAAATTCCATAACCCCTCGTAGCTGGAGGAGAATCTATATATATCTTTAACAGGATATTTTAAACGACTTTAAACTGAAAAGGATAAAGACAAAATGTCCGGCCGGGAGACAGATTGCTGTGTATTTGTGTTATATTTTGTTATGAACGAATGAAGAAGACAAATTGTAAGTTTTGAGTTTTACTTCACTTCTAGGTATAAAGTGAAAACAAACACATTTCCAATTGAACAGCTACGGTAGTTTACCAGCTTTTTTACAGTACTTACCTATTTATTGCAGGATTAATGTTCACAAAAAACGTATTTCTCATATAAGACCCCAGTGACAGATCATGTTCATCTAACACAGGAAGTAGTCTGTAAACAAAATATAAATTACCAGGATTGTAGAATGAAGGAATACAGTTGTCTTAATTCATATCTTCCACCGACAATACATGTACTGTGAGGCAGTTTATGCTTCATAAACCACGACGCGATTTATGTTAACGCGTAAACTGACCAAAATAGGTTATACAAGTATAACCTGTTCCAAAATTTTTAACAATCCTTATAATCCAATCCCCCCCCCCCCCCCCCCCCCCCCCAAAAAAAAAAAAAAATCTGATCCAGAATTGCAGGGAAAATTATTTGAAAAACTTATTTAAGCCAGGAATATTTAAATCGCGGACGGCGAATAAATACGCTGGTGACGTCATAGTACCCAAAGATGATTAAACAATATAATGTAACTTGCCCAAACATAAACAACCAATCAAATTGTCTGTTACAAATCAAATTGAATTATTGCAAAATGAAAACAAAGTAACGAGGATCAGAAAACCATTTGGATGGTAAATAAAAATGTTATTTACTTACGTCACTTCTGGTTTTTGTAAGTTATGGAAAACTGTCTCTAGAATGGTATCATTTATTCTGATTATTAACTCATGGATTGCACGGAGCTGCTGAGACTAAAATGTAAACAACAAAATACATTTATTCTTCCGTAAATGACCGTTTTCAGTGGGACATCACCCATGGGAGTTCGTTACACATGCATCGATCTCCCACTGTTTTGATCAGAATTCTTTTGTCATACCTGTTGCCCAATCAGGCGTAACGTTATTCAACTTCGTTGAAAACCTAAATGTCGAGTAAATAGGAACTTATACTCGTTCAAAAGTGAAGAACCAGAAAATCTTCATCTCGTCAAGATAAGATGCAGACTTGGCAGTGTCTGTGGTATCCTTAATTTCGAGCTCATTGGGATAGATGAGATGTAAGAAATTCCCAAAACGTGAATTGTTAAGTGATAAAACATCACCAATGTAGCGGAAGCTGAAATTAAAGGTTCGGGCTAACATCTTCCTTTTTTTCCTTAAGAAGCCTGTCAAGGAAGTCTGCCTCATATGAGTAAAGGAACAAGTCGGCTAGGAGTGGCGCACAATTCGTACCCATAGGAATGCCAATTGTCTGTTGGAAAACACTCCACCAAATTGAACAAATATGTTTTCGATCACAAATTCAATCATCAGGACATTTTCGTATCAATGACAAGGTATGTGTATCTGCTGTTGCCATTTTTATTTTGAAAGCATCGATGGATTAGATCCTTCGACTTCTCTTTCAGTTGTGGACGAGAAAAGGTGGTATAGAGGGTAGAGAAATCAAATATTTTCATTGTTACAGACTGAAATGGACCAAGATCGTAAAATATTCTTTAAGTCTTTGGAGTTCTGTAATATCCACATTTAGGGATGAGATCAAAAGTTCAATGTAGGATAAAAAACTTAATTCACATGGTTTTTTCACTAACCCCCCCCCCCCCCCACTCCCCCTTTTCTTAAAATTGATTGACCAATATGGGCATATGCTTTGAGAGTATACTTTTGTATCATGGGTCCTGTTTTTCCTCAACAATGTGTGTTTGTTCTGTATATTGACTTGGACAGCACTTGAATCAGTATTTTTCAATCCGAAAATCGATGTTGGATAACAAAACTTGCAGCGATTTCTACCCCCACCCCCAAACTATTTGAATTAAGTTTTTTATCCTACATTGAACTTTTGATCTCGTCCCTAAATTGAAACAACTTCTTAAAAAAACTAAGTATGTTGCGAAATAGCTCATGTGACAATAGATAACAAGAAAAATAAATGGAAATGGTCAACAAAGGGGCATAAAACGACTAAAATGTATGAAATACACATTAAGTCGATATCATTTTACTTATTTTTAAAATATAGTTTTACTATCTACCTTGCCGTTTACGTATTTTCTATGAAGTACGTTAACTGATAGACATCCACATCAAATAAAGTTTCTTTTTGTTTACATGTTATATACGGTCTCAGTCTTGATCGAGGTTTCAAAGAATCAACGCCTTTTTATTTTTATTTTTTACATGCTCGTGGTCAAGACCATATTGGTCGAAACGTTTGGTATTTTTAAATTTTTAGTTTGATTGTTGTTGTTTTTTTACGATTTTATATTTGGTTTTGTTCGACTTGTGTATTGCTGTTGCTCATATCCGATTTTTAATTCAAAGGTCCAAAAGTAAGTGAAATTTTGTTTCCTATTGCTTTCTTTACAATTAGCCATTTTTAACAGCATTTTGCCGCTATTTCAGAAATTTCTTGTTGAAAACAAAACATGTCCCTTAAAATGCAACATTTGAAGAGTACGTTTTGATAGCTGAGAGCAAGTTTTTCATTACTTTTTGATTTTGGAATTCGAGGGGCCAAATATCAGACCAAAGCATACTATGTACTTTTCTCTATTTCAGTTTGTCTACTTTTGGTGGAAAAACATTTATTGCAAAGCTGCTTCAATAATTTGATAGAGAAATCCATAGACTTTTGTCAAAATATGTACTAATTTTTTTTATTCTTTGATAAATTACAAATGTATGAAAAGAGGACCTAATTGTCAATTCAAAATTCGTAATACCGTCGCAAATAGGTACAAGTATCTCATTTGTTATTACGATCGATATTAAACATTGCATCACCTTTGAGAGATAAATATAGACAAAACAAATACTTGCCACCGTTATCGTTGTATGATACTGGACATGTTTCAGAAATGTTGTCAAATCTGTGTTGAAATTTAATTTTTTCTTAATCTGTTGAATAATAAACATAGATGAAAAGTATTAACGTGTAATTTTAAAACATACAAGTTCATTGAAAAAAAACAGCATTTAGCATTTAACTACACAATATATAATTGTCAGTACTTTACCCCTTGTTTGAGAACCTTGATTTGTTGAAATTGTATATGTCTAGCTCATCAGAGAATACTCCAACCATCTTTATTTTTGCAATTATTTCAATAGTCCGACGTGGTTTATTGTTTTCGTAATGTTCCCAAAATTCTTGCCATAGGTATACATGATGAATGTTAATCCAGCCATGCGCATATAATTAAACGCAAACATTGAGATCTGACCTTATTCTTTTTTTATTGAGAGAACATTTTTCCAGCAGTGTCGTTACTTTTTCATCCTGTTTGACTTATGTTAAACCATTTTTTTTACATGTAGTACGAAACGTAAAGAAGTTTACATAAGGGTTGATAAATGTTTATTTTTTTTAAACCACTGACTTACCAGGAGAATGGAGAGGGGGGGGGGGGGGGGGGGGGGGGGTGGGGGGGAGTTGAGTCTTCATATATGAATGTTCAACCCCGCCATCTACATGTAACTGTTCAACGCTAAGAAACAATACTTTCAATATAAATAGTTGTCTCCTTGCTAAATGTGTATCTTTTTGACGGAAATCGATATTTTATCAATATACGTTCAGTCTGCAGAGATTTATTTTGTTTATAGTTTATTGAGATTTTACGCTTTTATCAGCAAATTTGGCTATTCCTCGGCGGTCAGTTTTTATTTTCGGAGGAAGCCGTAGTACAACTGGCATTCGGAAGGAAAATTGGCACAGGTGAGATTCGAACTCACAACCTCAGTGTCGACTGGCTAGTGATAATTAGTAGTCATTAAGAACTACGTAGACCACTGAGCCACCTAGACCCCCTGCAGAGATTGCAGTACACAACATCCATACATTTACATTTGGAAAACCATCATCTTAAAAATGCCTTTTATAGTTTGTTTTTTAAAGTAAGTTTATTTTATTAGCTCACCTGACCTGAAAGGTCAAGTGAGCTTTTCTCATCACTTGGCGTCCGTCTTCCGTCGTCGTCGTCTGTTAACTTTTACAAAAATCTTCTTCTCTGAAACTACTGGGCCAAATGGAACCAAACTTGGCCACAAGTATCATTAGGTTTCCGATGACCCCGCCTGCCAACCAACATGGCCGACATGGCTAAAAATAGAACATAGGGGTAAACTACAGTTTTTGTCTTATATCTCAAAAACTAAAGCAATTAGAGCAAAACTGACGGGGTAAAAATGTTCATCAGGTCAAGATCTACCTGCCATGAAATGTTCAGACGAATCGGTCAACCCTTTGTTGGGTTATTGCCCCTGAATTGTTAATTTGAAGGAAATTTTGCAGTTTAAGGTTAATATCTTGAAAATTATTATAGATAAGGACAAATTGTAAACAGCAAAAATGTTCAACAAAGTAAGATCTACAAATCAGTCAACATGACCAAAATCATTGATTGACCCCTTATAGGAGTTTTTGCCCTTTAAAGACAGCATCGAGCTAAACTTTCCTTTAAAGACCTTTTCTCCTCAAACCACGGGGCCAATTGAGACAAAACTTTGATGGAATGGTCCTTGGGTGGCCCCCTTCCAAAAGCATGTCCGGCATCCCCGACTTCCAACCGACATGGCTGCTGTTACTAAAAATAGAAAAAAAGTGGGGGGGGGGGTGAATTTCAAAAATCTTCTTATATGAAACTACAAGGCCAGTAATGTGTCTGATTTCGTGGACTGTGAACCAAGATGGCCGGCACAGCAGAACTTAGTTAAAAATTGGACCCTATATGAAAATTCATTTAAAAATCTTCTTGTCTGAAACCACTTAGCCAGTTGGAACAAGCAGGAATGGTCCTTATAAGGTTCTCTTTTAGAAATATATCCGTTGACCTGGATTGTCAACCAAGATGACTGCCACACCTGAAATTAGTTTAACATAGAATCCTATAGAAAAACCAGCCAAATTGACTGCAACACTTAAATTTTTAGGTCTGCTAAAGGTGAAAAGTTAAATCAAGGTGAGCGATACAGGGTCTTGAGAGCCTCTAGTTTTTAATAACAATGATTTCATGCAAGGATCTGTATTGACAATACAAAAAAGAAACATACCTCCTATGATTTGTAGGCTTTAAGATGCAACATTTCCGTTATGCGAGCACTTACATGGTTACATGGTTATTAATTCGTTCGTTTCTGTGTTTTGTGTTACCGTGGGAGTTGAAGAATGTCAGATAATCTTTTATAGTGTGTTTTGATATTTTATTTAGTTCTCCTTGACCATATTAAAATAAAGATCAGTGTTGGAGCTCCACAAAACTGGTTTAAACCCGCCGCATGTTGTGCGCCTTTCCCGATTCAGGAAATGATGGTCATGAATGTCTTCGTCTCGGTTCACGTTCTAGTTTATTAATTCCTTGTCATTGTACCGCTGGACATAACTATTCATTAATTACTCTAGAACCATTCAGGGCTTGCGCACGGTGTGGTTTTCCACCACTGAAGACTATAAGGATTTAACACCGGTAAAAGTACAAGACGCCGAGTTGGAGACCAATGGAAATCTTTCACGCGGGTTCTGAGATTTTTCAGTCTTGCACTTTAACACCCGTGTTTTTATCCTTTTTCTCACTAATATTTACTCCAGCAAGTGTGTCATACAACGTATTCTATGCGTAGGAAACAATCGGAGTTATCTCCCCATGAAAGTAGTCCGATATGTACATTTTGTGTGTGATGTACATGTGCTTTTGTGTATTGGATGTATTTTGAATAATTCAAGCCACCGACGAATGAAACCTTTAATAAAACGATATGGGCAATATGGAATAGGTAAGACTAATAAAAACTCAAACTATTTGTTAAATATCGCTCAAACAGTAAATAATCACGATTGTCGGAACCGCGAAAATTTTGCGGGAAAACAAGCGTGAAATTCTTATCTTACCCACGGGAAAGACAAGGATATCTCACATGGGTAAAAATAGGTACTGGGCTGTCTCATTAGCGAGAATATATTTGTGATTTTGTGGTTTTTTTTTGTAACTTCACTTCATGTCCGATTTTCCTCACATTTTCCCATCAAACTGTCTAATTTTGTTATGTTTTTTAAATGCAATAATGAATCATGAAAAATGAAGGGATTCAGACATACTTTATTAATTTGTTTAGCTATCCTTTCAACTTCATCCAGACCTCTAACGTGAGCTTCATCTGGTGAAATATCTACTGTAGTATGGAAACGTAGGCATGCCTTGTAGTATCCAATCCCTTTTCTTAGAGAATGAAGACCAGGTGCTTTCCGTGTTGCCGGAATGTATTCCTGTTCTTAGAAAGTTGCAGTTATTACAAAATTAAGTGTTACTCTCTACCATGTCAAATGAAAAAGAATAGATTCTAACTAATTCTACTGCAGTTTGCATTTGCGTACATTATAAGTAAATGTCGCACACAAAACTTGGTTAAATTCGTTTCTAAATATTGAGTGAATAAAACTAAACCTTGTGACTCAGTCCATCCTATACCCTGTATTACAGTAGTTAAATGACTTTGTAAAGTTATTGCGCTAGTCTATTTATAGGGTTAAAAAAATCTTGATTAATCAGATAAATTGATGTTGTAACGTTTTTTTTTCCAAAATTTTATTCACTGTTTATTTCTTACAGTAAATAGACACTAATTATAAGGTAGTAATGATTTAGAGACTGTTTGTTCTTTTCCTTGACTCTTGAGTTATAAGTACTAATTTTTCTTCCATTGTGCTATACTGTTATTAAAGATTTGGCCAGAGTTTGTGCATTAAGACAGATATTCACCATTCACCTTTTTCTTTTGGTAAGTTGTAACGAAGGCTGTCACCGAATGTATGTCTCTTATGTCATTAATGTTACCAATTTTTTATATGTATTTTTTTAAATCTTAAATGTTTCCTAAAGCAAAAAGTAATCAATAAATTATATGATACCAATTTTAATGTACAAATTGTGCACATGTCGCCGATTAAAGATTCGTCAATTGTGCTCAAGGCCTTTAATCTGTAGTTATTCCTTCGTTAGATTAAAGACTCCTTATAGTCTACTCACGTTGATAAGAAAGGATTTGAGTTCCACAAAAGCTTCATATGCCATTTGAACTTGTCGTAGAATACTTGTGTCTTGGTAAGATGATGATGTATAGCTATGAAAAGAAATTTTTGTTTTTTAAAAATCTTTTCATATTATTTTGTTATGGAAATACATCTGTACCTCTCTCATCATAACGTATATTAAAAATATAATAGTTACCCCTACTGTTAGTCAAAAAACTTTTTACACATGAAACAAAAGTTTAAAAGTATCAAAATTCATTTATCATATGATATACTGTCAAAAGTCCCATCCCAGAAATCCCAAGACTTAGTATGAATATTTTCAGTTCTATGTCCTGAAATACAATGTATATTCATAAGGTCTTCGAGTCTATTTACGGTAAACCAGTTTCATAAGTTTGGGCTGAAGGGTTGCAGTCCGGCATTATCTGTCTTTTCAACTCTCGGACGAACATATATGTTAGGCGGTTTCAAATGAATTTTTATTTCATCATCGATTAATTTTAAGTATGCTTTTGGTTGGTAATTTCTTTCCGAGCTGCCTTTTAACACAATTGTGCTTCTAAGACCAGGCTATTCATTTTCATACAATGAATTCTCCAGAGAAAATCACACGGTCTTCCCCTATTTGTTTGTTCATGCTTTCTCGTCTTTTCTGAAGTAGCCAACTGTACATGTAGGTCATAGTTTAATACTCAACCTCAGTTATGAATTGAAAGAAGTTTGAAGAGTTTTGCTTATTGCATTAAAAAAAGTTCCAAAGACATATTTTGCAGACTTCAACATACCTATTATTATTCTGGGAAAGGAATGGAGACAGTTGTAAATCCATATCATTCTGAAGCTTTTCTAACACACCTGTCTAAAAAACGTATAAATATATTTAAGACAAAATGCACATTAGTTTATTAGGAAAGCATTTTAGATTATTAATGGATATAAATTAAATATTTTTTAAGCAATGTTTCTTCTGAAAAATGGTTGTTTTAAAGTAGGAGATGACCCATGGAAGATCGTTGCTCATGCATCGATCTCCCACTGCTGTGACGTCCAATCAGAATTCTTTTGTCATAACTTTTGGCCAATCAGGTGTAACGTTATTTAACGTCGTCAATGAGTTTGCCTGGGTACTTGAAACCTAAATATCGAGTATTTACGGAAGAAATAGGTACTTATACTCATTCAAAAGTGAAGAACTCAGTGTGAGATGACCCGTTGAAGACCGGTTTACGCGACCTCACCTCTCAATGCACGAAGCCTCATCTTCCACTGCTTTTAGACCAATTAAATCGCACCGATCACAGATGATTTTAACCAATCACGGGCACAAAGTTATTTAACTTCGTTGAATGTGTCCAGTCTTGCTCTGGGTTTCAAAGAATCAACACCTTTTTATTTTTTACACGCTCGTGATCAAGACCATATTATTCGATGGGTATTTTTAATTTTTTAGCTTGATTTTTGTTGTTTGTTTACGATTTTATATTTGGTTTTGTTCGACTTGTGTATTTTATACATTTCAGTCGTTTTATACCCCTTTTGACAGCTCACCATTTCCATTTATTTTTCTTGCTATCTCATTGAATTTAACTGGGTAGAGGAAACATCAAAATCGAATATTTACGGAAGAAATAGGTACTTATACTCGTTCAAAAGCGAAGAACTGGAAAAAACTCAACAATTTTTTTAAACTTCAGCGTCTTTTCCCTCGTTCCGCTGCGTCCCACGCGGGAAAGACGTGAATTTTAAAAACTCGTTGAAGATTTTCCAGTTTTCACTTGGAACTCGTGTAAGAATCTATTATTCTCATATACGTGAATCACTTTTTTTTTTAATGTGCATCAAATTTATTTCGGTATGTGTGATATATTTTATTATTACCACTAGATCTGTCACTGCTGGTGGACTGTAAGTCCCCGAGGGCATTATCAGCCAGTAGCCAGTATACATCAGTATACAGCCAAGTTACATAACATACATTTGTACATTGTACATCTTAATCTTAATGTACATGTATGTCTTTATGCATCTTATTTTTGACGCAGTCGGTAAAGTTTAGATTTTAGTCATTTGACCTTAGAGATGTTTGACTATGATAACAGTATTGGTCACACCAATTGCCTGTACTGCGATTGGACAAAAAAAATTAAATATCACGTGACATGTCACCACGAACGCACTGGTTAATAAATCAACGCTGTACTTTCGAGAGGTTTCAATGCACCAGAATATGTACATAGAACAATGAGTGGGAAATATTTTTTCTTTAAACATAGTTCTTTTTACTAATTGTGAGATCGTGCAACATACTTTACCATGGTCGATATATAATTTGTTCTTCCTAGCCGTATGGCCTTTCGCATCAAGGAAATCTGCTCATAAATCTAAAACAAAAGTAAACTTGTTTTAAATCTTCTGCATAATATACATTGTATATTCTTTTGAAATAGAAAGGGCGGATAAACAAATTAGCTTCAAGTAAAATTATATACTAGTTAACATTCTCACATACAGAAACGTTATTACAAACTATGTTCAAAGGAAAACAGGTTATATTTATTCATCTATTTAAAGAGGGATTAATCAATGATCATGATAAAACAACACACAAATAACAGTTTAAAACAGAACATATTTAAAACACTCTATTTTACCACTGCTTACCTGCACAGGTAAATGTTCCAGATCTTTTGAAAATATGCCCTCCAGATTGTTATAAGGCGTTAGTGCTCCATACCTGTGAAATCATTTGAGGGATATTAAAATTACGGACTGTTCGTCAAAGTGTTTATGACAGTGTCATCATGGATTTATGAAGTAGTTCAAAACGCTTAATTTTTTTTTCCAAAAAAAAACAAAAAACAAAAAAAAAAAAACTGAATAATTTTAATCACCACATATTTTTTAAATGACTGTGCGTATTTTTCGTACGGTAGACTTTCATTATTTCAAAATTTCTGATTAATCAAAATAAAATGCGAGTCTCGATATAATACGTTACTCCTAAAATATCTCCAATTGTTTATCTTCTGAAATAGTTTTAACAGCCCAATCTAATTTGATATACAATAGAAACAAATTAAAAAAAAAATTAAACGGGGTTTCTGTTCCAGATTTTTCTTATTATCGAAATGAAATATATTGTACCAACCAAATGTTTATCTGCCGGACAAATTTGATAGGTCGAGATCGACGTTTAGTATAAAAGGTTTGTATTTGTACATGCTTTATTTCTAGTTTCAGCTCAGCTGGACGGCGTATTTCTGTAGGTTTACATGTATATTCACGGCCATTTTTGTGTTGATTTTCTGCATTACCAGTCAATCAAGATCGGTCTTGACAAATGTTACATAATTCATTCTTTAGTTTCTAAACTGATTTGAACAAGTCTTGATTAATTGCAAGGTTTGGTCTGATCTTTTTTTTTTTTTTTTTTTTTGTCTGAAATTTAGTAAATTGCAAAAATTAAGATAGTCGATTTTCAACAAGACAGAAATTGTCGTTTAAAATCTAGATCAAAATTACATGTATGTTCCTAGTGATAAATGAAGTCGATCAACTTATTTTTTGTAAGACAATGCCACGGACAGCTGAATGTACATGTACATGTAGTACATCCGACGTGGTACTGACCAATTTGGTATAACATACATGTGCAGAAACACACACATTATCGAATTTGATCTGATCCTACACTCATGTTTTACAATGAGATTGACTTTAATTATACGGAAAATGTTAAATCAGTCTCGACTTATTTTTGTTAACCTAAATGTGAAATTAGAATATCATCATTGGTGTATTCATTAATTTTCATTACACTATTTCTTTTATTTTAATATAATTTATTTAAATCAATTTCTCAATCCTTTCATATCAAATCGATCTCTTCTCGTTGTTTTCACTTACGAACATATATTTTGTATTTTGAAATGCACTTTATTTTTGACAGACAGTTGCTATAGAAATTTGTCAAATTAACGTAATCCAATTTGATCAGCTGATGCACATTCTGCCAATATAAACTTGAAATGAATTATATATATATGCCAACCTGTACATGTTTATAACTGGAGCCAGTAAAATTAAAACATTATGTATATATAATTGCAATTTTACTTGTGTGTCAAGGCATACATGCTCTTCAATTAATAATGTAATATACAGAAACAATAGCTCGCAGATGCCCCTTTATCCTTTCTTTCATTCTGATTAAATTATAATTGGAGGAATCCAGATTTCTTCGTATGTTTAAGATTAAAAATGTATTAAAATTACTTGTGATATCAGCGAAGTGAATCAAACTATCAGATGCTGAATTATAAACTTGTAAAATATTCTTGATGACTGTAAATAAGTGTGATCAGTTTATAGATATCGGAGAGAGAATACCGATTCATAAGACACTGATATTCCACAAGACTAAAGTCTAAAGACAAGGCGACATCGTGAAAGCACTAACATAACAAATAAATGTTACAAGAACACAACCAGTAGTATAAGTTGGTATAACTGGTTTCTCAATCCAATATCAATAAATAAGTTTAATTTTAAAATAAAAGGCACTAATAGCAATGATTCAATTAAATAAAATAAATAAATAAATAAATAAATAAATGAAACAAACAAAATCAGAACTTTAAAATTAAGCAACTTAAAATGTTTGACGTAAAAGAACATTTTGAAGTGTCATAGTAATCAACACAACGGCACTGGATGCTGCGTAGATGTATATATATGGGTGGTTTGGATTTTTGTTAGATGCATGATTGTAAGGAAAAATTCATCCAGATTCCAGATAAATACATGCAATTCATATTCCATTAAGGATGATCGCTGGTCTAATAGGAAATAAATAGGATTTGAAAAAGGTGTTTTAGTTTGAGAGAACATATGAATAGTAAACAAATAAGAAAGAAAAAAAATATAGGTTCATGTGCTCATTTTAGAGCTATAAAGCCTTGAAAATGTTCAGGAAATAGGTTTTCACTGGATTTTTCATTGTCTTTGCATTGGCAACTTCAGTCTTTCAAAAATGTATGAAAAAATAAAAAGTATTTCATAAAATTTTGTCAAATACCATTTTAAGGTATATATGATTGAATTATAAAAGAAAAAGTAGGGGTTCATGGGCAAAATGTTTAGGAAATGGATAAAACCAGAGGATTCCGAAAATCTGACAAAAAGACCAAAACATGACCAGCGAGCATCATTAATATTATGATAGTAAAATTCCATCTTCAGGTACATAAACATTCAATCCATTAAAATTGAGAGAAATAACAAATTGACGAGCAAATAAAAATTCCAATTTTTCAAAAAAAATACATCTAACAATTACTACTCACATTATCCATCGATGACCTCTTACAAATGTTTTAATGTAGTCTTTCAATATTTTTAAATCAAGTCTCTCTTCATTAGACAAATACTTAGAATTTATCCTATTTATTTCCTTCAGTAGTTCTTTATTTAGATTCTGAAAATAAATAAGGTAGACGTACCTGTTATTTACATTAATATATATATCACATGCAACAAGCAAGATCGATCTTCTGTCAGTCCACATTGACCGGAAAAATAAATATTGCCATAATTTTCCATTAAGTGGTTCCGGTTGTCTGTAGGAACATTCAACATTTTCTATATGATCAATGTCTACACACTGACAGTTGTATTGCGGAATTGTCTGTTGGCATAGTGCATTAATCTAAACGTGCATGATGGTATTCATTAAATATCTGTGAATATGGTGAAATAAAAGCAATGATATATTGCTTGGTCAGTCAAGTCCTCTACAAAACCACTTTCATAAGTCAGCAAAGAAATTTTTATTAATATCAAACTATCATATCAGAATGTATATGATGACCATCACAACATTTTTGAAACAGTATTATCAAATTGATTTTCTAATTTTAACAAAATGTGGTGAAACAACACTAAATCGATAAGAAAACAAAAAAGAAAACCAAAAAATAACACAAATCAAACATATACTGCAAAGATATACCCCAAAAAAACCAAAATTATAACAAAACAAACCCATAGCAACCTAAACAAAATAAGAACACGACAGCACCAACCATAAAGCAGTGTGAAATGTAAACATTTTGGAGTTATGATGTCAAAGTCTGAACATCCGTTTTTTCTGCTCTGCTTAGGAATTCGTACTATACATTTTATATCGCTCGATCGACAGTAACGACAGTCACACAACTTTGACATATGCGGACAATTCTGTATGTTACTGCTAAGAAAGAGCTAGAAAGTTCATAGTTCGAAATTTAAAATCATCACGTATGCCGTATAGTTTTGATTTCAGTCGACCATTATAATTTAAGTACATGTATAAGTCTAGGTGTGATTTTTTTCATTAGTTGCGAGTATTGACATTCTATTTTATTTTCATTTTCTACTTTTGAAAAAAAAATTTATGTTTGGTATGTTCTTAAAAAAATAATAAATAATTAATCACAGTAAAATAAAGATATATTTTATTTCATTTATTGACATTTAAAAACAATTATTTTGTATTATAATCATTATTTGTTTTTGTAAGAATCTGCAAATTACATAAATTTTGAACTGTCTTCATGTTTATTTTTTTTTTTTTAATTTTCTTCTTAAAAGAGACACCCATGTAAACAGATATATGATACAAGGTGTGGCAGTATTCGACTAATTGTCTAACATTATCAGGTGGAGTTACATGTATGTTGTTTTCCTTCACGACAAAGCTCACTAATGGCAGGTTGTCGAAAAGCTTTCTGGTGTTCAACAATAGCTATCCACGATTGATGGCAATATTATTTCATGCTGGCGAAAAGCTTTTAACCGCTGAAAGCAAGCTATGGGTCAAATCGGGCTTTAAATTTGATATATCTTTGCTACTTATTGTTAAATTCTCGCCATCCGGGACTGTAGAAGTCCGATATGGGGTTAATTTATTTAAGAAACAAACCCATGCAAAACTGAAATATACATGTACATGACAAAAATGTCAGTTAAATTATCAACAGAGACTAAGAAAGACTTTTACACGGTCCAGTCTATGTAAACGTAGAAAGATTAATACTGGTTTCAAACTCTTCACATCCCCATTCAGCTGTTGATTGAATATATGACTTTTTTCTAAAAATGCATAACAATAAAAGTGAAGGTCTTTTCTTGACTCTGATTTTTTTCCTAAGAAAATTAACCTAAAAATAACTTAAAATATAAAAAATAAACTAGGTGGAGGAAGTCGGAAATGGCAGCGGTTTATTTTACTTAACTCCTTCTTTTTTATCTATTTTTTTTCTTCAGAAAAGGGCCTTGGCCTTGATAGTTTTGCTATTACTAAATTCTAAAATCGTATCGTACATTTACAAACAGTTTACGGTGAAACTACATGTATATAGTAATAGAAATAAAAAGCATAGAGTTAAAAATGAAAGAAAAATTTAGGTCACAAGCTTAAATTCGCAATTTCTGAAAATGATAAAACCTTATTGCGCATCTACATAAAGTGCAGGGAAAAAATTAGGTCTATGCACGAATTAAAACTGATCTAAATTTTAACCCCGCTTCCGCTTTTCTCCTATTTCTTGTTTACTTTGTGAGTAAACTTATTACCAATATTTGAACTTAAAAACAAACTGCTTAAATACTCATCCAACCACTAACCCGTCTTCGTTTGAATGTCCGGAGTGTATACGACTGTCTAGGATGGTATTCTCCCAAACTAGTAAATACATCTGGGTATTCCTCTTTCATGTGGTTGTAAAGCTGTTCCTCTAAATCTTTCACTCTATTTTCAGATGAAACTGAAAAAAAAATCATTGTTTGTGTGTCTGTACATGTTAAAATAATATGAAAAAAAAATTGAGATTCATTCCTATAAACTTTTTTGCATATTGACGTATTACGCCAAACACCATCTGTTATGACTTCTAGCCTTTCAAAAGTTAATTCGGACAGGAATTATTTTACAATATACAAATCGTCATCACGAGTGTACTACCTTTAGAATAGAGAATGGAAACGAGGAAAAGACAACAACCTGATCAAAGAGCAAAAAACAGCTTAAGGCTACCAACGGGTTGTCAACGCAGCGAGAAAATCTCGCACCCGGAGGTGGGCTTCAGATTGCCCCTTAACAATAATGCATACACTAGTTCATCAAAATGGACGGCACAATAAACTCCGAAACATACAAATGAACCAAATTTCAAAAAAACACACAAGACTAAGGCTAGAGGTTTCTGACTTGGGACCGGCGCAAAATTGCGACGGGGTTAAACATGTTAGAATATTTACTGTGCCTGTTAACATGATTAAAATCAACCATTGTCCCTTGTTTTGTTTGACTTATAAGCTGCGCCTAATCTTCTTTACATGTTTTATTGTTTACCCCCACCCCCTCCTCTCTCTCTCTCTCTCTCTCTCTCTCTCTCTCTCTCTCTCTCTGTTTAAATGAGTGAGATACACATATATACATGTAGGTACGGGAAACTATAAAAAAAAAGTTGAATGCAAAGCTTAGCTTATTAGAAATATAATTATTTTTGTTATTGGAAAATTTTTAAAATTTGCCATTGAAAATACTTCTGTAACAGGCTTCCCTTGATTAATGTAGAAGTTATAGAACCGTAACAGGTTTATAACCACCCTCCATTAGCTGGAATAGTGGAGTACTCCTTTAGCTCAGTTGGTAGAGCGGTGGACTATTGAACCAAAGGTCCCGGGTTCGATCCCCGGTTGGTGCGGTAGGTAATTTTGGGATTCACTGTTACACTTCGATTTTTGTCATTTTCCGCTGGATTCGGACGAAAGGGTAATTTACCGTGACTATACACATACGCAGCGTTATCCTTCAAACATTTTTATGGAAATAATGTGTTAAATAATGCTTGGTGTATTTGATGTACATGTAGGTGTTGTTACGTGAAATGTTCTAATTCCACCCACTTCCCCATGTTCCCCATAGTGAGCAGGGAGTACAACAGGTGAAAATTACCCTAATAGCATTTGAGTTAATGTAAATTAATGAAAATATGCGGAGTTGTTAAATGAAAATTTTAAACATAAAAACTCGTAAAAGGAAATATTTTTAACGAAATTCAGAAAGTTGGGAAATTAAATGCGTCGTTAAAAATTAAAATTTCATTAAAATACGGGCGTTTTCACGTAATATTGAGAAATTATGTAATATCTCCGTATGTGCTTTTGATTAGTAGGCTTCACATGATTAATTTTGAAAATTGGCTAATAACTTCAACTTCTGAATAAAATTTAAACATAATTCAAGAGAGTCATAAAAAATTTATTTGATGAGTATTGCAATGATAGACGGTTTAAAAGAAAAAGCAAGTGAAATTAAAAGCTTTAAACTCCAACCAAAATGACTTTCATAGACCAAATATATCTTAATAAATAAATTAACTATAGGAATTATATAAATTCAAACAAAAGAAATTATAGGGACCAAACAAAATGCAAATAGATAAATAAATCAAACAAATAAATAGATATGCCTAGGCGTTCAACTTTTCGCTTGGATTCACACGTGCCAATATTTGAGTACTACATGTATTTGAGTCTGTATTATAAACTGTATACCCTCAAGGGCAACAGTCCGATAAGTGTATGTCTGCTTTATACATGTACCAGGATAATTTGTAAAATACAATCAAATTTTTAATAATTAGGAGTTTAGTATATCAGTAAATATACCTCGCAAAGTATATGGTATTTGCATGGTTACACATATTTTTGGAATCGTCGTAGAGATCGTAGGGCTGACAATATTTTTTGTATTTTTGCTCTTTTTAGGAAAAATGGATGATGAGAAAATGAGCGATCTTTCGTAATTTTATGTTTTGGCAGATGTAATTTTAACTCCAAAATGTTTGCTATTTTCAGAACAGCTTGATATTTTCAAAGGTATTGTTTTTATAATAAACTCTACGTATAATTCTAGCTTTGATCAGTGTAATCGAATCCAGGATGACAAAATCTAATAGAAAATCATTTAATCTATAAAACAGATGTAGTCTTACGTAATACCAACAGATTCTGACACTTCACTACAAGTAAAATTTGGAGAAATTACAATAATGGTAATAATAATACATATTTTCCTTCAAGCATGTCGAAAGGGGTATCCGCCTAATTATTTTATTATATTTTCAGTCAAAAGGAAGGCACAATTAGATTTCCAAATGACTACAACCATGAAAACCAGATCGAAACATGCATTTTTTCGGAATTATTTGATTGAACTGACTTTACTTTCAAGTGTATATTTAAATGATTTTAAAGTAATTTTTTTTCAAAATTACATTTTTCTTAAATGAGAGTAAAAGTTTAAACATTTTTTGAAAAGGTTTCTATTATTTCACAAAATATATTAATGAAATACTTACCCGTTCCGAATACAATAATTCCATGGAAAACTCCAAAGAAAAAAACAATAATGACCCATGACATCACATTATATAAAATGTTCATATTCTCGTTCCTACTGTATCTAGATACATGTAAAAACAATTCTCAAGATTGTTAAGCGAAATTCGTTGCATTAGTCTGTCTCCTCTCTTCCGTATAACATTGTGTAAAAACGCGCAAACTATACATTTATTATTTTTCTATTAGAGAACTCTTGCAGATATAATTCATCATTTTAAGATAGTACCGTAATTCCTACGAAAAATTGGCTTTATGAGATTGACGTATGGTATCATTTATAATAATTCTGCATCTGTCTTTATTTATGTGCAGTATGTTATGTTGTATGCATAACTTGTTATGATTTTCTCTATTGGCTTATAGTGTTTGCCAGAGAAAATCTAATATAATTTACTCTGGAATTTCACGGTTTTAGTGACTTGAACCAAGGACAGATAATTTGATTTTCGAATTCTTTAAGGAAAACTAAATATAACATGTGTTATGTACTAATGCAAGTCGGTTGTGTCCGAGTATAGTACATGTAAAGTTACTTTTTTAAATTGTTTTTATTTATTTTCTTTTATATAAAATATCATGTATCGGCACAGGAATACCGATGCGACAAAACAGTGAGAAAAGTCAACAAATTCAAAGTTCAAGGAAAAGACAAAGTCCGGAGAATGGACCACAAGAAATAAACGCGACAAGGATACATGTGTAGTTAAACGAATAGAAAACGTACAATAAACTAAACAAAACTAGAACAAGACAGCACACAAACTAAAACACTGGCAATGTGAACTCCCATAAAAAACCGCGAGTAACATAGGGTGCTCCGGAAGGGTAAGCATGTCCTGCCCCGTTTACAACCCAGCAAGTCACATTGCAAGTTGGAACGAATCGACTGACAATGAGAACAGACACTACACAATAAAAATCTTAAAGAAGTAAAATATGTAGTAAAGAGGGCAAATATACCTAAGGAGCAAATCAAAAAACCTAATCCATTGGACATACAACCCGGAAAGACAAACAAACAACCACAAGCACAACAGATAAACACTTTAAACTAAAAAAACAGTGAACAACACGAACTCCTATAAAAACCAGGAGTGAACCGAGGTACTCCGGAAGGGTAAGCAGTTCCTGCTCCGTATACGGCACCCGTCGTGAAGTTCAATAAAGTCAATCCGGTGGAAGTCACAAACCGATGGAAGCACATGAAATTTTACGACAGTGAGAACGGGTCCAACATCATCTTAGATATGGAACACTGTAACGGAGTAAAAGAAAGGAAAAGACCGTTTTCTTTGAGCGGTAAAAACTCTGAAACCATAAAATGTTGGACATGTTTGAGATATAACATATAATAGTGATATTCAGTATGTGTACGAACTGACTGACAAGAAAGCCAAGTGTTCAAATCTCGCTCGGGTTGATGTCAGGCCAGTCCGGTTACAAATAGTTCCCAAGTTTGCCCTCTGAAGAATTTCTTTTTCTTAGAAAACTGAGTTTTGTGTGAAAATCAGTGATCATAATACTTCATAATACAGTTCCTGGTGAAAATGTTCTTAAAAAACGCCCGTCAATAAGAAGAGTATTATTCGCATGATTAATATTTTATTATCTCCCCTTTTGAAATAAAATGTTTGCTAAAGTTAATTTCATTTTTGTGATAGTATCTATTTTGGTAAAATTTAACATTCTGTAAAACGGGAATAATCATTTAACATAAAAAAATAATTATTTTGATTAGATATTTGGTTTAACTTAAATATTTTGCAAAAGATATAGTTATATGGTACCATGATTTATGATTAGTATATTTGATTTAAAGCCTATTGTTCAAATGTAGTTGATTCCGATAGGTATGAAATCTGTTAAGAATCACACTTTCTCCATTTGATTTGGAGCTTGCTTATTTGAATACTTTACGAAATTCAAAGCCCCTCATAGAAGGATTGGTTTAAATTTTCGAAGTTTAATCGAAGATTTCAGTTTCTAAATTAAAATGGAGACTACGTTAAAAATTTCCGCTTAATGTCTTTACCACCAAAGTATGTTTTTCTAGGATTATTATTTCTGGGGTCATTTTTACTTTGCCAGTGTTGGTTTTGCAAATTATAATTATTTTTGATATAAAACTATTACTTTTTTGTAAGGAATTCCTATTTATATTTTTGAATTAAATGTTCGAATCGTTGTTCTATATTAACATAGTTAATAAAATATGAAATCAGCTGCAACAGCCAAGTATGAGTCTTTTCCTGCTTAAAGACACCCGCCGAGGTTGTCGCATAAAATTGAAATTGTGCTATCAGTGATATAGGTTTTTGTTCGCAATCTCCCTCTTAACAATTATTTTTTTTTAATCTGCAGCATCAGTATTGTTAAAAGACTTCAGCTTTCCCCCACTTTTTTACCTATCAAATATCGACTCCCTTACCTCTCCTGCGAGAATCGCGGGTTCCTACTAGTTATATATTAAAATGCTTGATTAATAATTTAATGATAAATACGTTTGCGATGTGTTATCACTGTTAAAGAGCTGTCAGCAGATTTTAACTTCTTTAAAGCAGATCGAATTAATTAAATTTTAACAGCATCACTTGAATCGTGTAATTTAGAATGATAATTAATCTAAGCTTCGGGCATGATATAATTTTGCAATTAAGTGCATGTTAACTATATTTACAGAAGTTAACTGAAATATATCGCTGTTTGTCAAATATCTATACCTATACACTCGAAATGCTCAGATGTAACTGCAGAAGGAAAGAATAACTTCTTTTTCTTGACCTTTAAAAAGGACAATAGATGACTATTTAAAAGGATTGTTCAAATGCATATAGATTTTTGTTAGAGCAAACACAAGTACATATCTAATAAAGGATTCATTGAACGCCTCCCGAGCGTTGTAATTCTAACTTATATAAGTATGCTGTATTTTTATTGGATAAGATGAATTGTATTTGTTTGCAAATTCAATGAATTTCAATCTTTTTTTTACTGTTCCGTTATATTTGCTTCGAGGGAATTTCTCAAAGCGTGGTATTTGTGAAAAATACAATGCTAAATGGAAAATACCATGATGTCTGAAATAGTAACCACGAGGTCTCGGGATTTATTTTTAGGTAACGGCAAGTTAAACCATGATAAAATGTTCCGTTTAACAGCAAGATAAGAATATTCGGTGGTATTAAAGAAATATATCGTGTTTGTGCGTGGTATTTTCCAAAGGTTTCGAGGAGAAATTTACCAGCCTCTCAACCGATATTTTTTGGCAAATACCACACACAAACATGATATATTTCTATACAATACAATTCCTTGATGCCAATTTTGATGCACAAGATGTGCACATTTCGTCGATTATCGACTCATCAGTGCTAAAATGTTGAAAACCAAAACAAAAATCCAAAAAGTTGAAAATCAAAAATACCAAAATCACCAAAAGGGGGAAAGGCGAAACCATCTCAGTCAAAGTCAAGTCAAAGTCACTGGTACGAAAATATTATCGCATGCACATGTACATTTTGTACACCATTCAAGGTCGTTTTTATTTTTTTCAAAATATAGGTGGATAGATTGGGAAAGACACAAGATATATGTATTGTTGTGACTTCCACCGGATTGACTTTGTTGTACTGCACTCACGACGGGTGCCAGATACAGAGCAGGAACTGCTTACCCTTCCGGAGCACCTGGTTTCACTCCTGGGTTTTAAAGGAGTTCTTGTTGTTCATTGTTTTTTAGTTTTCAGTGTTTATTTGTTGTGCTTGTGGTTGTTCATTTGTCTTCCCGGGTTTATCTGTGCAATGGATTACGTTTTTTTTTAATTTGCTCTTTAGATATATTGGTCCTCTTTAAATACTTTCAATGTAGCTTCCTCTGTATATTCATTCATGGGAAATACAATACAGCCGCCAGGTACTGTTGGTGGTTCTTTTTGTTTTTTCGACATGTTCCAAGGAAGTATACTATTATTAACTTTCATGTATTGTTTCCTTGTGTTATTGTATACTAGTATACAGTTTTTGTCCACTTTAGAAAGAGCAAACATGTTGATTAGCGATCCGAACAATTGATCATGGGCCAATTAAGAAACCAATTTAGTTTCATTGCAATATTATAACTACATGTATCTTTCATAGAGAGAGGGGTGGGATAGGGAAATTCAACTCGAGGGTTCATGTTTTCTGTCACACACGAAGCTTGCCTTATGTCTGACAAAATATATGATCCCGAGGTTGAATTCCTTCACCGTACATATTGTTATATGAATGATAACTGTTATCTCATTACAGATCGAATCAAAAAAAAATCATAGAAATGGATTGAAAGTGAGAATGGCCGCCATGAAAGAAACCATCTTCTTACAAAACAAAGGATTCTGGAGAAAAACAAACTTAATAATCGGAAATAATCGGAAAGATCATAGATAAAATGATTTTATACTAAAAGTATAATACTGAAAATTAGAATCATGTAGTAGTTTTCTATTTATAAGCCATTTCTTTTTTAAATTCTTTGTTCAAATCTTTGAAAGTTGATGTTTCCTTGACGTTTTGATATTATGACATCGACGAAATCTACTGTGATGTGACATTTTGTGTCACTTGATGTAAGACAAGGATATTCAACGTGGGTATTTTAGACTGGAAAAAGTGTCTTCAAACGCGAGTAATGAAAGAAAAACATATCAACAGTAAGATGCAGTAAAATCAGTAAAAACAAAGAAACTATGTTGTTTGTTTGTAGTTTGCTTAACGTCCAGTGGCAAATATTTCATTTTTCTTCAGGACGAGAACCAGTTCAACAAATTATCAAACAAATCAACAGGGATCGGGCGGGACACAGAGGGGAACCAATTTTGACTGCCGCTGTAAAAGGGTAGAAGGATGGGTAGGGTCGGATAATTTAGCCTTCTGTAGAGGCATTAACCTACTATTTTTTCGAAAACTACAGAAGTGGTCTTTAGCGTGCAGGGAGTGTGGCATTCTCCAAATACGTTACCCACTATGGTCCGCGGTCAGACTTTTCGTATTATTACCAGATAATCACCCAATGAGAGGGTCTCCCTTATCCGGCACATGGGGACGCGCTAGGCAGCTCTGTGGTTTGAGCCTCCGTGAGCCGAATAAAATATGTATACTATATCGTATGCTTTCGTCCATTCACTATCCAGGTCCACCTACATCTTTGGGTATGGCATTTTACAAAGTAAAGTCCAAAGAGTGGTCTGCCTATAATGCCTCTAAAGTCTTTGGTGTTCAAAAGATACTTTATTAGATCGTATCAATGGAAGAGTAGATATTGAAAATCTTTCGTCGGGTCGTCAACAGTTTTGACAATAGAACGCGTGGCCAAACTTGTTGATCACTCCAAAAGATAGTGTCCCATGCCTATGGCTATATACCTACAGATGTGACAAGCTGGGCAACTGAGCAAGCAGTTAAATAGGAATTCGACAAAAGTCGGACAAACCTCTTACTCTTAAATTGTTCTGCTCTTTCTTAGAAAGATAGCCAGGCATAAATCTTTACGGCCAAGATCACTTTTTAGATCTCGTAGTAAAGCAGAATCACAGGTAAGTGTTGATTATTACAGTGGACCCTCTTTACAACGACCATGTTTGTCCCCTGACAGTCTTGACGTTAAACTGGATTTGCTGTTATACAGAATCCATACTTCAAGAAAAATGCAAATTTGTTTAAGAGCTTTGCTGTTATAAAGAGGGATTCTGTTGTAAAGAATGTCGTTATAAAGAGGGTTGACTGTACTTTCAGCAATTACAAACTATAATGAACAAAAATAACTTGAATGATAAACCACAATGTATAAAATTGACGAAAAAGGTATCGCAAAGGACCTTATGTCATGAATGCTATTTGTGATAGTAATGCCAAGAAATCTAATCCAATCATCACTCCGTAGAGATTCAATACCAGTACCATTATAGAAGCTAACAATGCAATTGGCACTCAGATACCAACTTTTTGGAATTACTGGTTCTAGAATTCGCGAGGAACTAGTAACTGGTTCTACAGCTGGCACAAATGGCAGAGTTAGTGCGACTTGTTGGTCCGACTCGGACATTTCAAACTGTATTTACAGGGACATTGTATTAATTATGTTCACGTCTTGTCAGATGGACATGTTTTATACTATTTGAAATTAAAATCCCACATTTCCCCATGCACACAACATAATTTTATTTCTGGTACCTGCTCGTAAAAGCCACTTACTTCAACCTTTAGATGCTGGGTGCTTTGGTCGACAAAAGCTGGGATATTTCCTTTATACAGGATTCCATATCCGACACAGACATACTTACCTTCCACTGTATTTCAATTGTGCCTTTACATATGCATTGGATGCTTATTCACAAATATTGACTGACTTGATTATAAATATGTACTGTTAAGATGTTTTATTTATTAATTTTGGTAATGATTTATAGTTAATTTCTATTACAAAACTGAAATATTGAGTATTAAAAAGACTTTTGGAAATTTTATTATAATATGCAAAACCATTTTACTATTTAAGTTGAGTTTTCTAAAACTTTCAATCAAACATTTATTAAAGGTAACAAATGTCGCTATTACTACGATTCTTACTTGACATTGAAACTGTTTAAAGTCGCTTTAAAAAATTCAGTTAAATTTACAAATCATGCATTGATTTAAAAATGTTATTTCCACTTTAATTAATCGAATTACCTCGCTTTGGTCAAATGTATGTCATTATTTTGTTATTTATATGTTTAAACTAAACTAAGACGGACAATGTACATGTACCTGACACGACAATTGATAACGACAGCTTGAAAGAAATAGACCATGTTGAACATGAAGTTGATAAAGCTACTGACATGACTACTGACAAGCGGACATATTGCGTCAAGACAAGATGATACAGACTTTGCTCGTGATTTCACAATTTTGGACACATAGGACAATGGCACCACTTATGATAGATACATGTATTACGATTCTTAACCATTACAGTCATCCCCTCCCATATCTCCACCTGTTGATAAGCCTCCTTTTTGGTCCCTACCATTGATAAAATATGACATATTATTCATTTGAATCCAGTAATTGTTCTGTTTATGACACAGAACTATTGAAAATGTCGACAATGACACACAGACTCCTCATTCTCCTTTCTTTACAACCTCGAGAAAAGGATGACATCAAAATCAAATATGAATAAAATAAAAGAAAATTTTATCATTGGACATGTCAGGTAAGGCAATAACTGAGCAAAATGTTGTAAAACATATAAAATTACACGACGAAAAAAAGAAGTGTAAAATTGGTAGTAAAGGAAAAGGTAAAAAGAATGTAAGATTAACTAATAATTTTTTATGGACTTCTCCCGAAGGAGCCATTTTCCTATAGTGTTGTCTTGTGAGGCATAGTTTCCGAGCCGCTGTCAAAAGACTGTTAAAAATAGTGAATGCTCATTGTCCAATCTAACATAAGGGTTTTTACCTATTATGTACTTAAAAATAAATTTTCTAAGACTTAATATGAACTGAAATCATGAGAATATAAAAAAGATGTGGTAAACTGAACAAAACCAGACCTCTCTGTGCTGCAAATTATTTTTTGTATGACAGTGATTATAGTCTAAGTGAGCGTGATGTCCGAATATTCACTTTGTTTTGTGTAAAAGAAGTTTTATAATGAAAACATGAAGGAATGTGTTGATCTTACTATTGCAAAATTGGGAAAATGTATGTTTGAAGGTTGTGTTGACTGGACACATTTGCGTTTCTGTTGTGAAGTTCGGATTTGAGGCGTCATAGTGTGTATTACTGTCCTTGTCATGATGTGCCATGTTTGCAAGAAGAGTGAAACTTCATGTTATTAACTTTCTCATATTTATTGAAAATAACTGAGTCTATTTTGGAAATTCAAACAATTGCAGTTACCTGTTAATGAATAAATTGATTGACAGAATTTTGAAGTTTTTAAGTTGGCCAACACACATAATTGATACAGTGCATCAAATTGATTTCGGTATTTTGTGATACATTTTATTACTACCACTGGGTATATGTCACTGCTGGTGATCTGTAAGTCCCCGAGGGCATTATCAGTCCAGTAGCCAGAATGATTGTCCTGTCATAATTCATTACTTAAATGCCTTTAAATTTTCAGTTCAAAATTTGACAAAATTTATCAGAAATTTATAAGGCTCTTCCTTTTGATGCAGAGGTAACCCTTAGCTGAGTTTGGATTCCGGTTTGTTTTAATGGGTTTGGTTTTTGATGGTTATTAATTCATCACTATATCTTTAACTGGATTTTCAACATTTTTATCTCAAGCACTGCTGATGAGTTGTCAGTCAACGAAATGGCCATACAGTGCATCAAATTTATTCGGTATTTTGTGATACATTTAATTTTCTATACTTGCGGAAATATTACTACAAAAAAAGAATAGAAAAAAAAACACGGATATCTATTAAATTGCACTAAAATTCAGGGATTCCACAGAAATGGGCATGATTTAAACCTTCATGTATGTGTTAGCTCAAAAATAAGCTTTACACACAACAAAAACTAAAATCCGATAATAGGACGAAAACCCATACCACAAGGATATGCCCTACCTTTATGATCGAAAAAACATTTTCTTAAATTTGCAAAAATTCAAGAATTTGTGCTAGAATTATTCCATCTATGGACGAAGGGGAATAACTCATTTTTATTTACACTTTTTAAATGTATCAGTGTTATATTTTTCTTTAAAAATGTATACCACATTTGTAACAGAAACACCTAAGTTTTTCGGGAAGAATTGTGCAGAACACTATTGTACTTCACTTATGATATGATATAAAAAAAACATGAAAATACAATCTATTTGTTCAAATTATAATTGAAAGTAAGATACTTTATTGCAATAAAAACAGTTTTTCACAAATCATAACGAGTACCTACCAATTTAATTAAATTTAACAAAACAACAATCGGCGATCAGTGTCACCAAAGAGAAAAATAAAATTTCTAAGGAAAAACTCAACTTTACAGAAATTGTCCGAGAGCTGTGGCAGTCAGAAACTAAAAGCTGATCTGTTCTAGTTAGAACAATTACGCTCTATGCTGTGATAAACTATTTTAGAAAGTAGATAACTTGACCGATTTCTTCCTAACTTTTGGGAAAGTTTATGGGTATTCCAGTATAAAGATTGCTGGTGGAATCCAAGTACAAGAGTGTATCGCCAGATCAGTTGCTAGTATTCGGTTCTCATGATTTCTCAATGTCATGACTCATTGTGCCTTTTGATTGAATTATATGTTTTAATCACGTGTTTCTGTAGGGCAAACGGACCCCAGCATTTGTAGAGTGAGTTTACCACTGACTTTTATTTTATCTTATTATTCATACACTACTGGATTGTGATAATAATAAGGTTAAAGCAGAGGCAATGGCAATAGCAGAGGTATATTTTCAGATATTATTATACCCCCGCTTTTGAAAAAAGCGGGGTATATAGTATTCGTTGTGTCCGTCCGTCCGTCTGTCCGTTCGTCCGACCTTTGTATCCGCAACTCCTCCTAAACTACAAAATGGAATTTGATGAAACTTTCAAAGAATCTTCATCCAATGATGGCATTGTGCACCTCCTATTTTAGAATTTGATCGGACCAATTTTTGGGGTTTCCCATAGAAAGACATGGACTTTGACTTTCAATGTGATAGGTGGTACCATGATGCCATCCGCAACTCCTCCTAAACCACTGTATGGAATTTGATGAAACTTTCAGAGGATCTTTATTACATGATGCCATAGTGCACCTCATATTTTAGATTTTGATCTGACCAATATTTGGGGTTGCCCGTACGAAAACATGGACTTTGACATTCATTGTGATAGGGGGTACCATGACGCCATCCGCAACCCCCCTAAACCACTGAATAGAATTTGATTAAACTTTAAGAGAATCTTTTTACATGATGCTATAGAGCACCTCCTGTTTTAGATTTTGATCTGACCAACATTTGGGGTTTTTCATACCAAAACATGGACCTTGCCATTCCTTGTGATAGGGGGTACCAGTATGCCATCCGCAACTCTTCCTAAACCACTAAAGGGAATTCCATGAGACTTTCAGAGAATCTTTGTCATATGATGCCATAGTGCACCTCCTATTTTAGATTTTGATCTGACCAACTTTTTGGGTTTTCCATAGCAAAACATTGACTTTGCCATTCCTTGTGATAGGGGGTGCGGGGTCATCAATTAGTGAGCTTTGCTCACAGTATTTCTAGTTGATTCAGTATTACAGCAAATAGGTATTCACAAACGAAAGTGTATCAGTTTTGTGAATATCGTGTATAAACGGAAACAAAAATTTAAATACTTTACAAGCAAAACAATATAAACTAAAGTAGGTCAACTTTGTACCTATAATAATAATGTATCCAAAGTATACTGTATTTAATGAAACTATTTCTACAGCCCCAGTATACAGTTAGATATATGACATCTGCCGCTATTTATACATGATCTAGTATATATTTTCATGTGCTATCTCATAAATTGTTCAAAAATGTTACATCGTTCAAAGTTTTGTGATTGCTATTATTTGTTAGTTCATAAAAAGGTCTCGACAATTTGTTTCGTATCCCTATTCTAATTAACTGATTTCAGTATAATTTCTTCTAGTGCTATCTCTTTCATAATCATTCTTTTCAAAAGATAGAGCTCATTATTGCATTCTGATAAATATTCTATAGCCATTTTTCCATTACTGTCCCGGATACCTTGGTCTATACCTTGTTCAATGACTAAATTAACAAGTTCAAGAATAGGATGAACATTACGTTCAAACTTAGGTTCATTAACACAAAATATGTAGTTCTCCATAAGGAGATGTAAAATTGTTTTTGACATGTTATTTACAGCGTCTATGTTTGCTCCTTTGGCTAATAATATCCTTACGGTGGATATTCTTAGAGAAGAGCACCACGGCAGGTCACTTCGATGATTTTCTCTGTTGATTGTACACGCATGGTGTAAAACGCTGTTCTGTTGATTATCTTTCGCATTAATGGCTTTTAGTATCTTTTCTGTATCAGTTTCTGCAAGACAATACAATAAGATCTTTATCGTGTCATATTTCATTCGGAACACAAGATGATGAAGAAAATTTCGTTCTTCTTCATCTGTTATTTCGATTTTCCCACCTAGTTTTCGTATTTGTTTGATTATGTCCAGTTCCTCTTGACCTTCGTATAAAAGTGCAACATTATGCAATGGAGTTCTTCCAAATGAATCTGCCCCATCTATGTTCTTTATATGCTGTACAATCTCAATAATTACACTTCCAGGAACTTTTTGACTTTGTAACGCAATGTTTATAAGTGTGCTTCCATTGGAAAGGGTACCTGAAAGATCTATGTTTTTTAAAAGCAGTTTAAATAATGGTACCAACATATCTATTGCATCAGAGGACACAAGCCTATCAAGGAAAAATTGAAGCACAGTTTTCTTTTTCTCATCCTTTTGGCTAAAATCTGTATCGTTATGTTTCATAATAAATTTCACGGTTTCAGGTTTTAAACTAGATGCCTTCAATGCCCAGATGAGAGGTGTTTTGACGGCAAGTGTCGAGCCATGCTTTAGTAAAATCTCCAGGCATTCTAAAGTAGATAGATCCTCACTACGAGAAAGAAGACAGTCGCGAATGGACATATCATAATTTGCAGACCCATCTTTTTCTAGAATGAATTGTGTGACCTTTGCTAGTTTGGTATCTGGTTTTGTATATTTTAGAATGTAAGATAGCAGAGAAGATTCGCGACAATGTAATTCTATTTCCATGAGTTTTTCTATAGTTTTGAATAAACTTTCTTCATTTTCAAGCTTTTCAATGCAATGTCTTATAATCATTTCGAAAAGACTCTGTGAAAAGGCCGATGCTATTTCGGATTCCGATAGACACGCATGCCCCATGAATAAAAGTATAATGCCACTACAGATGTTACTTTTTTGACGACATAAGGTGCAAATTATTTCCCTCTTCTTGTCATCCACTGATCCTATGAAATTCGTAAGTGCAAAAACAAGTAGGTCAATATTTCCATTTAAATATATATACTTAGTAAAAATTAATTCACTTGTATTTATTTTGCACGTTCCTAGAAACAACCATTCCAAAATTTTGTAACCATCAGTAAGAAAATCGTATTTTAGATTTGTTCGTAGAGAATATGCGTTTAAGAAATGCTTTACAAGTTTCTCGAAGTCGTCGAATTCTAAGTTTTTATTTTTGTTTAGACTGTTGATTAGTTTCAGAGTATCATACTTTAAACAGCATCGACATTTCATCAAAGTATGGTGTGGTTTATCTCCGTTCACATTTGAAATGTTTACATCAGTTCCATATTCTATTAATAACTTTACTACAGAATTTCGTTTTGATTTTAGTTTATTTAACCTTTCACAGCAGCATGCAAGATGGAGTGCTGTATTGCCATTTTTGTCAGCAGCATTGAGGAATATTTTAAAGGAATTCGTCTTTCCTTCGGCAATACCAGACTCGTGCTTCAAAATCATTTCTATTAAACAAGCAGCATTCTTAAGACGTCGCTCTGTTGATAAAATAAAATGCAATATCGTCCGCCCGTCACCATCTTTTGTGTAAATGTCACATTTACTATCAAGGCAAAACTCTAACATGCTTTCTGTAAGTTTACCACGAAATGCCTGGTACATCAGTGCAGTAAATTGTATATGCGGTATTGCCTGTATGTCGTCATTTAGTATTTCTAGTTCGTCTTCTGTTATAAGTGTTTCTTCTTGTATGCATTCTGTAGACTCCGTATCATATGAATCAGTTTTATTGTCAGTTTTTAGACACTTGTGCACATATGCTGCTATCATTTCCTTTGACGAAGAATACTTTTTACAGTAGATACCTTCAGCTGTTGCTTTTCTAGGATGACTGAGTGAGCATTTCAGATTCAAATCAGCCCCGTTTTCTACTAAGCATTTAAAAACATCTGTTTTGGCTTGGAAAATTGGCACAAAACCATAAGCGTTCTTGAAATTTAATATAGATTGTTTTTTGTCAATTTTCATATTATTGATAACGGAGTAAATAATATCAACATTCCTGCTAACGTGAAATAAAGTATCATTTGTCGATTTATCAACTGTAAATGAAGCTCCTAGATTTAACATTTTCTTAACTGCATTTTGTGAAGTCGCATAATAAAGTGGAGTCCGCCCAAAATCATCACCATCATCTATTTGTACACCATTGTCGACGAGGAAGTCTATTAGCTCTTCCTGTTCAGCATAATGTAACAGATTTTTTCCATCAGCGCCCTTCATTTTGAGGTCAATATATGGCGAGAGTAATTTCATCATTTTGAAAGTTTTCGGGTGTAAAAATTCGAGTTTATTCCCATTTGCAATAATCCTATCCAGAATCAGTCTCGTAATTTCTAAATTGTTTTCATCTACGGAATAGTATAGTGCAGAATAACCTCTCATATCAACTGCATGGATATTTATACCATTCTCTAAAAGTACTTTCACAAGGTTAACGTTTCCTTGCTTAACAGCATGAATTAATGGTCTCTGCATTTTTGGTTTCTCTTGAAATGTACATCCTTTTGTGATTAAATATCTCACAAATTCTTCCTTGTTGGTATTTGTACCACATACTGCAGCCTGAATAGGAGTCCAGCCTTTCGTATCATGAACAGCAAGGAGGTCAGATGTATATGTCTGAAAGCTCCTTTCAGAATGGATTGAACTATTTATGTCTGCTCCTAATTCTAACAGATCGTCTATAACAGATGTACTAAATCCATACCAGCATGCAGGCACCAATGCAGCAGAAGCTTGGATTCCCAACCAGAACCTTTCACCAATATTCGAGTACATTTTTTCTTCAAGGATTTTCTTGCAGAGCTTTTGCGCTCCACATGAGGCGGACCAATACAGCAAAGAACCATCCAAAGTTGATCCATATGCCCTCTCTGTTATCTTTATTAGAAATGATATATCTTTGTCATTTCTTACTTGACTGACAAGTGCACAGACAAAGTTGAAATTATTGCTGGCAGGATGCTCGCAGATAGCTTTAATATTACCTAGTCTTAATTCTAAAATAAATCTTTTTGCCAATATATCATATCGATCGGCATGGATAATTATCATGTCATGAATGTCGCTTTCATAGTCGTCAGTACGTATTCGCTTTGAAATGAACTGGAAAGGTGCATTTTCAATGACTTCCCGTGGTAATAATTTTCCAAATGATAAACATACAGATTCAACAATACGATCATGTCTGAAAGTTATGATGCCAGATGAACTTACACGGCTAACATACACGTATTCAACGCGTTCTAAAGCCAGATTTAAAAGAGCACTATATTGTTCTTTCGGCTTTTGGGCGACTGGTAACTTTTGTAGAATTTCAATTATATTTTCCTCTTTATCACAGTTGTCAATAAAACTTCCCCTTATTTTTCCACCCTTTAATAGAAGATATATCAATAATAAATATACATCCGGGTCCGTAACTTTTAGCCCATCGATTTCTTCTCTGATTATCTGTATATAGGAAATAAAAAAGTCGACACCCCGAGCAAACCACTTTTTGTTTCTAACAAATAGGTAGACACAATTTGCGAAACCTTCACAATCTTTGACAGAGGTGAGTTGTTCAACCATATCCCGTCTCCTTATCTTATCTTTAAAACAACCTTTTCGATATTTATCGATGTACTTTTCAATCATCAGTTTTTTCTCCTCACAGCTCAGATCACGCTCTGGGCTACTAAAGTCTACAATACAATCGCTTTCTAAAACAACGGAATTCTTTATTTTCGCCCTAGCGTTATTAAATGGAAGATTTCTTGAAGTTAATATAAGGTAACTACTTTGCAATTTTTCATCTATAAATTGATCCATTTCTGAAATTAACCAATGTGTGTCTTTATTGTCAATTGGGAAAGCATCGTCAATAAATACAACCATTTTTTCATTTCGGTCTAATTTTTGAAAATCGTTACTGGATTTAATCAGTTTGAATGCACAGCCTTGTTGAATCAAATCGTAAATGAGTTTAATTGCTATAAATGATTTCCCATATCCGGATGCTCCTATTATTAGGCAAAAATGGTTTTCATGTAAAATCCGCTTTGCGTCTCTATAGCCTTTTGTCTCCACAAAGACGCTCTCCATCTCTTTGAATCTTTCTATCAGAAACCTTTCGTGAACTATCAAACAAATTAAAGACACAAAAATACAATTAATTGGAAAACTGAACAAATACTGAAAAACTAATAATTGTGTACTAGTGCGTTCTTAAATGTTTTATATATTTTTATTTCAACATTTGAATCTGATATTGGTGTCGGAGTTTCCGTCTTAACCACCACTAATGAGATATACATTTTCAATATTTATACTAGTGTGCACCTAATGCAATGTGAAGGGCGAAGCTGATGGAGCAGGTCATAGTTAATATGATCATGGTCACTGCCGGATTTATTTATTCGTTTTAATGAGACCTTTTTTCGTTTTTGATATTTTGATTATATGTCCGATGTAATTTTTCTCTGGGATACTGTTCTCGCAAAAGTTGTCTATGCATTTTAATATTATGGACTTCAACTGTCATATTGCTTTAATATTTCATCAAAAATTATATTATAGACTGAATGTTTTTTACCGAAGAAACCACAGTAAAGATTCTCATACATGTATCTTTTATAAAAATAATTAAAAAACTTATATACTTAGAAACAGATAATAAGGATACCTGTTTTGAATTTTAGTTTTATTGAGGGCACAAAGAGCTCGAAATGAAATAATTGATTATAGGATAATATTAAAGTGAGATAAAATAATTCATTAGCTTGATAATATCGAAGATAAGAAATAAAAATCGACCCAAATGAACGCCAGGTATACCAAAATCAGATTTATTCAATGAACTATACTTAAAAAGAAGTTAAATTTAGTAACAAGGGAGATAATCTTTATACAAATATTACAATATTACAAAAGAATTTGGACTTATTTCTGGTGCTATATCTCCGCTGATTAGCTACTACCAAAAATGACTTGTATAAGAAAAAATTTAATATGTTCCTGTTCTTCTACTTATACATATGTTCCACAGATGAAAGAAGTAAACCAAATTACCAGATATTGATACATGGGTGGGATTTGGTGCATCAGTAGATTCCAATTCAATCTTATCATATATTCAATTTTTAGAGATTTTCATGAGATATAATAATGCACGTTTAAAACCAATCTTTCATTGGTGCATTTGTTCAATCAGCATATATACATTTGTTTACTTCGACGTGGTGTAGTGATAAACACATGGACTGTGATTACTAGGATGGGTAACTGGTTCGATTTTTATACTGGAAAGATTTGTGATTCCCTTTTTACATGATTTGCGGGGATAGTCTAGAAAAAATAATGCTCTGTTGAACGAGTGGTACGGTACAACGGTTGTCCTACATTAAAGAAGAACCACGCTCTGGAACTAAATAGGCTGAGTTAACTGCCCCAGAGGGAGAATATTGCAAAACAAACTCGAATCTAAATTCAATGTGTAACATGCGTTGTTCCTGGTTAACCTTATACGGTTGACATGCCGAACACAAAAAATACCTTGTTGCACAGAACAAAATAGATCAATTGACTATGCCCCCAATTATTGTTTCGTTTGAGTAAAGTCGAGAGAATTTGTTGATTACTTTATTTTCAATTTATTGCAAACGTTATTATGCAATCTATCATATATTTAAACATTCACTCTCTAATAGAAAAAATAAAATAGTTTTTTTCGAATGAATAATAAGTAGGTCTTCCGTTAATATACAGGAAGTATGTTTATTTAATCCTTTATATTAACTAAAAACGCATTTCCACAATGAAAAAGGGGCAAAGGGTGCAAACTGTCTAGGTCGATACTTTTCTTTAAGTAAAGTCAAGAAATACTAAAGGGATATTCAAAGGAGGAGAAAATCGAAAAAACTGACAAACTAAACTGAGAAAAACTAAGACAAGACCAAAAACAATAGATGCACTACAACTAAAAACTAAAAACATATGAACAGTATGGACCCCACCAAAAACCGGGGGTAGAATCAGGTGCTCCGGAAGAGAACGTGAATTGTTGAGTGATAAAACATCATCTATGTAGCGGAAGCTGAAATTAAAGGTACGGGCTAACCTCTTCTGTTTTGCCTTAAGAAGCCCGTCAAGGAAGTCTGCATAATGTGGGTAAAGGAACAAGTCGGCCAGTAGTGGCGCACAATTAGTGCCCATAGGAATGCCAATTTTCTGTTGGAAAACACGTACACCAATTTGAACAAATATGTTGTCGATCAAAAATTTAATCAACTGGACCATTTCGTTCTCTATATATTTTTTGTTACATTTAGAGTGGTTTTTAACAAAGTATGATTTATCTTTACCGATGACAAGGTATGTGTAGCTGCTCTTGCCACTTTTATTATGCATTTAATATAAACAGTGAAACAATAGAATATCTCGCCTTCTAATACTGTAAAATATACTCACAGTATTGGAAGGCGAGATATTCTATTTCAATGTTTATATTAAATGCATATTTAGATAGATAGATAGATAGATAGATAGATACTTTATTTCCAAATTAGGGCCCCAGGAGGGCATATTACAGAAGACATATAATTTTATACATTCACAATCATTGACAAATGGGAGACAGACAACTCCCTCCTACAACACAGAACTCATCTAATTTTCAACACAATTTAAATATGTACCAGTATGCATGAACATCACTTATAAAAGCAAATAAAATGATTTACAGAACCTGCTCACGGTACACACACACCAAGGTGAGTAATATTACCAGTAAACACATAAATTGTGCAGTATACATATCTAAATATATATATATATATATTGCCAATGGCATAACAGTGACAAAACTGCATAAAGCACCAAGAGTCAATGCTATAATGACCAGGTCATACTTGTACTTCATGCAGAAATGGCATATATATATATGCGTATATAAGATGGTCTAAATGATGGTGATCTTTGTAGATATTGGATCAATGTTAGATTAATTTATTTTGTATGTTTTCTTTTAATTTGTATTTTAATTGAGGGCTTCAGTGAAGATTAGCTTATTAATGCTAACTGTGTTACCCTCTTTAAATGAAGACATTTATTACTTACTTACTTACTTACTTACTAGAATATTGCAGACGATGGCGATGCTAAAGCGTTGCTATAGAATCTTTGAAAAGCATTGAGAAAATCGGATAGGAATTTCAACCACCAATCAGCGATCGAGAACAACAAATCACATGTGGATTAAACAAAATGATCTGCCATCATCTTTGGTGACCAACAATGAAGACAATGGTTTTCAATTCCAGTACCTATTAACTTGAATACAGCTGATCAGAACCCTTAGGGCAAGCAGATAAATTTTAAACATCAAAATACAAAACAAAAATATATGATTTCTAGTTCAAATTGCAAATGTCTTTGTGCATGTTGAATGTGTATGTGATATAAAAAATTCAGTTCTTTATCACATTAATTGTACAGATCGGGATGAAGTCCAAACCAATGAATAATATTCATATTTCAAAAACTCAAACATTTTGAAATTCAGAGCTAAGGTTCAAAAGTAAAAACTAAAATTTAACTCCATACATCAAAACAAAAAAGATCACACATGTCGCATCAAACACATTTAAACCAGCCCATTAGTTTACTTACAGGGTGAAACATTTGAAAAGCATTTATCATTGCATACACTTACACGACTTAAAGTTTCGTTAACAGTATAAGCCAAATTATAAATATTTAGCCACACATTTTATGCCACAGTGTATTTCATGCAGTATTGGTATTTCATTCTAGCATATTGCAATGTATAAAGTTGTTCGAACACTAGTTTACGCGATGACAAATTGCATCTAATCATCTTACACTGATAGTAATAGGTAATAACTCTATATGTGTCAATGCAACCTCTGCAGATCCTGTCCTTTTTTACATTTTGTCTTCTAATAATATTTAATAATTTTGATAAATATAATTTCTAATAGTGAATGAAAAGCACTGATGGCAAGGGCTATTTGGGGAATTACTGTGAAACTATATCCCTTGTATGGAGGATAGTGCAAATGATTACAACTCCATTATGGTTTGACACACATGTAGTTTGTAAAAGTACATGTGTACTTTAATTTAAGACTAGGCAAGTATTTTTTTTTTTTTTTTTTTATTGCAAGCCATCTTTGTAAAACTTATACTATTTAGTCTTTCAATGTGTACAAGAGCACATATTTTTACCTGAACATGCAGATTAAGCTAAAATCGTGTACCCACTACAAATGTACAAAATTCTTTTGTAAAAAAAATAAATAAATCCACAAATTCAAAAATGTTTTATAAGTCCATGAAAGTTGTGTGATCTAAAAGAATTTAATTGCATATACCTTTGTACAGGTACATATAGATGACAGGGTGTTTATTTGAGACTGTAATTTTATTTATAGGCTGTGAATAGTTCATAATTATCTAACTAAATGATTCCTATGCATTATTATGTCTAACAAAAATCTTAAAAATATAATTTCATATATATGAAATGCCTTTTATTTATTTTATTATTTTTTTTATATAAAAGAGTAAACTAAAGTACCTTCATTGCCTGTAGTATTGTTGGAAATTGTCATTGAGTTGGAACCGTTTCCGATGTTTATTTGTACATTGTTGGCATTTTCAATGGATACTGGAACTTCACTTCCTAATGCAATAAGAAATAAAAAATGAAAGATCGTTGCATGGTTAATGGGTGTATTAATGAACGCAATTTATCATTATTAATAGTATTTGTAAATATTTACAATTGTCTGCTGGAGAAGTTTTCGCCGATTCGTTTTGCCACCTCTGAATGGTGGAAAATCGATTAAAATTTCACGTTGCCAAAAAGGTCGTCCAAAAATGTACATGTGATTTTGTGTAAAAAGTTGGCATCTTATGGAAGAAACAGATCCCCCATCTGTTTTCTCATATATTAAAAGAATAAAAGTTAAGTAATTATAGGATGACTAATTCAAGAATTTGAATATCGCAAAATATTCAACGAGTGACCGAAAAATACCTTAATTCACGAATGCGCGCAGTGCATGAGGGAATTATTAGATTTTTCCAGTCACGAGTTGAAAATTTCGATATTCAAATTCTTGAATTAGTTATACTGTTTATTACATTGATAAAATAGATAAAAAATGCTTCAAAATTGTCATATTGTCTTTAGATCCCTTCCGGAATCTTTTGGCGTCACAAACGTCATTTGTTAGTTAAATTAAAACCGATCTTTCACTGAGTGAAAATATCGAATTAATGTAATAAAGTAAATTAATTCCCTATAAATATATTACAGAGGTAAGCAAAAAAAGCTCAGGTCTATTCACGACATTTTATTCATATCTATGTTTTAATAGAAATTTCACGCGTAAAAGAATTTACAGGAAACACTTAGTTTTTACATGTACAATGTAATATGTATGAGTGCCTGATTACTTCGATACCTAAGAAAGATATAATCAATAATCACATTTCTTCGGTATTGTTGTAAGTGATGAAAATTTTAACCTTCCTTCCATTTTACCTAAACTTCATAAGTATCCATACAAACAAAGAAATGGTACATACATGTAGACAAATGCACTACTAACCCCTCACAAAACTCCTTACTACTTTATTACAGCAATTAAGTACGGTCTCAAGATCTAGAGCTATTGTGATGAGGCCTACTCAACTATTGGTGTGATTCAAATGTGAATTCTTAACAATACTAAAGACTTTTAGGATTTTCTCTCTTCTAGTGACCCTACTTATTTTGATAGCATAAAAACTTTTTATTTTTCTACACTGCAAACGACCGTCCCACATGATAAACTAAAATTTGTTTTTCGTGAGCTAATTCGCCAATGTTTCTGGACTAAACAAGGTTTACAAAGATATGCCAATGTTGTGATAGGTAAGGATAAGGCTTATTTTGTCAAAAACCCACTAATTCTAACAAAGAGTTCTCGGAGATATGCTTACCCTTCCAGGGCGCATGTCGTCATAGTGGGAGTTCACATTGCTAGTGCGTTAGTCTCTGTGATGTCATGTTCTATTTTTGTTTAGTTTATTTTTGTTTTTTTATTCATTTAGTTATACATGTATTATCGCGGTGTTTGTTTGTTGTTTTCTATTCTCATGACTGTCTTTTCCTTTGATTTCGGATTAACGGACTTTTCCTACTGCTTTGTGGCTTCGGTATTCTTTTGGCGATGTTTTATATCATCATGTTTTCTTGCTTTTGGACATGGGGACTGCCTGATAAGAGATAGAAATCATAATTCACATTGAGTTTATCTACATTTTTTTCTTATTCACTTGGTAAATTTGTTCTCCCATGTAATCTATAATCTTCGGATAGTATTACACGAATCAATACAAATATAACCATACCTTCTGAAATGTTGATTTGTAAAACATCAGGTGTCGATGGACCTATAAAATATTTATAAGTATATTTTTTCACACTCAATGATTATGATAAACTATATATACACTTGGCCACCAGTTTTTCAAATGTGTCGGGAAACATGTTGTGCACAACAAATCCTTAATGGTTGACCACAGTATGACTCGGGCCACCAAAACAGGTAATGTTGTCAAAAATAAATCAACGAAAGTACTGTTGCTCCTTAAAGTGAGTATGCAAAATTGAACAAAAAGTTAAGAGAAAAAAGTTTCAATTTTGGTGTGTGGTTACAAAATTTGCCGAACCCAAACATGTTTTATCTGGTTCGAAAAAGAAGACTTATCAATTTGCAACATTTATTACTGATGATACAGCCAATAACGGGTATAACAGCCTTTTTCGGTCTCTCAGAATGAAGCCTTGCGTTCTTCAGACGTCTGTTGACGGTACGCCTGCGTATGCGTTCATTGACGTACAGATACTGATTAGAAACCCCTTTCAAAATTCAGTTTCGTATAGGTACAGATGACCTTACAAAGTTTTATCGTTCTGTTATTAATCGATCGATAGAAAAATTAAAGTACTATGAAAGAATAAATGTTTATGTATAAAGCATATACATTTGAATAAGGATTTGAATAAAGATATTACAGGGAATGTGTATTCCATATTTGCCCTAGATCTTTAAAATTTGTGCCCTAAAAATCCATATTTGCCCTAAAATATATGTGATAAATAAATTATGACATGGAATTGTCCAAATAGGCCCTGGTATCAGCCCTTCACCCATATTTGCCCTCGGGCTCAATATGGGAGTGTCGGGATGATACCAAGGCCAATATGTAAAATACCATGTAATAATCTGTAAATATTTGATCGTTTGTCCGCTAGTGCTATCCCCAGAGACAACAATGAACAGACTCTGGTCTGACAGTTCTTAACCAATACGGGGAAGGTTAGAACTAGATATTACTGTAAAAATCTAACTTACTAAAAGCCTGGGTTGATATGTCATCTCTAATGCTGTGATCTGTGTTTGTACTTTTGCTAACACTCATGACTCAATCTTAAAATAAAACATTGATATTGTTACTTTATTTACATCTAGTTTTTCCCACTGAAGTCTCGAATATACTGTATTGAATTAAATAAAAATATTTCGTTATAAAATAACACAGTTACTGTATGTTGGGTGGTGTTTGTGCTCCCCAATTTAAGAATGAAATGAAGATACCGAAAATTCATTGTTTACAGAGTGTTGTTTTACTTTTTATAAAGCCCTCTTTCCCTTTTAACTTATTATTATGTTAATATAGCTCTACATAGAGTATTATTTTTAAAATTGTGTCTAATGTTTATTACCACTTCTCTGCACTTATACATCAGTTATCTATTAATATCTTCAATTTTCTCTGGAATGTCATTATTCAAGGATACCAAAATGCATCCTATTAAAGTTCATCCTGTGAACAGTAAATTAAGGAGCATATCAGTCTTTTTGATAGTGTTGCATTTAGTAAGGTTTCTAGAAGAGAGATATTCCTATAAGTCTTTGACTTTTTTAAGAATTATAAAGATTGGGAATTCAGTAAATGAGAGGATGTTGTTCATGTTCTTATTGAAATAACTTACATGGGCATGTGAAACATATACATTGTATATGGTTATTGAAGACGTCTTCCCTTAGTATTGTAGTGTGATTGTAAGTTGGATTGTAAGTAATATATCCTTAATAAAACATTCAATGTAGTGTCTTTTGCGGACAAAAACAAATGCTGTTAGGAAAATTACAAGTTTATATTGTAATAAAGGTTAGACAATGTGTTCGCTATTCGTGGTCGTTAAAATTATTATGTGGATCGATATACTACGAAAAAAACAACTGAATTTCAAATTATTCTTTTGTTAAACTTATTTATAGAGGATTATTAAACAATTTAATTTCCCCTCCACTTTCTATTTAAGACCATCAAAGGGACGAAGGTCGGTTTTGAGCTATTGTCATTGCTAAGACGGAAACTTTAATTAAGCCCATCTCCTCTGAAACCACTAGGCCAAGTCAAACGGAAGTCGGCAACAATCATCCTTATGGTATTATATTTTATACGTTTATCCAATTATTCCGCAGACTAACCCACGGTTATATTTACAAATGCCATGCGGTTCGTTAGATTTGACAAAATTTTGACCTGATAACGGCCTGTGGAAATAGGGGAAATCATGAATGTGACAGTTTAATCTATATTTCAAACTTCTTCGTTGAAACCATTTAGGTCAATAAGACAAAACCCTTAGGTGGAACGATTTCAGAATTGTATCCGATGACCTGGACCCCATCTACAGCCGAACTTACCTTACCATAGTACTCGTTTACAAATATATATTAAAGATCTTTTTTAAAAGTACTGAGTCAGTTGAAACCAAACTTACCTGTTCTCGTCTTTAGGTGGTACTCTAGTTCTTTAAATGTTAGATTACTAACCAACATTGCTAGTTAATCTATTTGTGCTATACGTCCACGTATTCAAATTAAATCCAGGTGCCTTATTTCTATTTGATGTATAAATAATGTTACGTAATGTGATATAGCATCTGCCTTTGTTAATTGGGTGGTACAAAATATTCATATATTTGTGGGTACATAAAAAAGAACGGAAATGCTATTTAACCCTTTTTGAATCTTTGTCTCAGTATTACACTTCAAATTAACAATCCAAAGAAACTAATAATAGATATAGTAAATTTATACTATGCTGTATACGACGCATTTCAAGGAGTTACCTCTCATCTGCAGCATTAAAATCGAAACATTTGGAAGACCAAAAACCAAACTTATATTAAACATGTTAAACAAGAAGTACTCAACCAAAAATACCGAAATAGGAAGCAAAATTTCAGCTAAGGAGATCTACCATGTGCAATACAAGGAATGAACCCTTAGTATTTCTATTATTTTTAAATTTTGCTAAATACTGGTAATTTCTGTAACAAATCAATGAATAATCATGTCAGACAAGTCTGACAACTGGGTTGGCGAATACATCTTCCCGATTCTTTAACTCAATGAATAATTACTAAACAGTGCAAGAAGCAAATTTACGTTCTAAAATTTTCAGTTGCAGCTTGGTGACACAAAAGTACATACCGTCGGGTTGTTGTCTCTTTGACAAATTCCCCGTTTCAATTCTAAATTCTAAACTGAATTGCAATGAACATAACAACAATTAAATCAACGAAATAACAATAATTACAATATCTGAATATTGTGTGTATTTTCTATTATGATTGGTGACGATAAATGACGTTCAGCGGGTGAATGTATGACCCAGTAAAAGAGCGCAATTTTAAACCAATCATTTCTTTCCTAAACGTATGCCTAAACGCGTAGTTATTATGGAATTATAAGTAATAAGAGTTGCTTTCCGCAATTTTTCAGTATATAAAACTCACAAACTTAGCATAAAGTCGTTATTCAGTTTGTGAGTGAACTGGTGTCCTTTATACTGCTTCAAAACAACTCTTATTACTAAATTAGAGGAACATTGGAAATTCTACTTCCAAATTAAAACTTATGTTGATCATATGAAAGTTGTTACTGTGCTCATATTCTTCCTTTTAAATTTCGCACTTTTTAGAAGACAAAAATTACATTTGTAAATGCATCACTACAAGTGTCTTTTTATGAGCAAGTAACTTCCATAACGTTCTATAATAAATATTCAGAAAATGCTTGTAAGTTTATCAGTTCTGAATAAACTACATTTTGTTTATGATCTACACACTTTTTTGGGTAGCTATGACTTTGAATATACAATGTATATAACTGTTCTGTGCATGTACAAGTTATAGCATTTTTCTTTTATAAACTGCTTAGCAACTGTTTAATAGGACATTTAAGCGGTGGCGGACAGGTTTAAATGTAAACACTATAGGTCTCCGTTATCAAGGATGTACATTTTGTAATAAGATACAACTATAATTTTATTCGTAAAATTACACAGTCACACAAAGTGACCTTTATCTGACAAATGTTACATTAAATGTAGCTCCTAACCGATATTTATTTAACAAAACAAACACACGTGTGAGATTGTCGTGAGATTTCTTTTCGGAAAGCACTTTAAAGAAAATATATGATCCTCATACGCCCCCCCCCCCTCACAAACACCCCCCCCCCAAAAAAAAAAATACTACAATTATATTATTTGTTTTTATGGCCAAAACATATAAACACAATTCCATATGTCCGAATTACTACATAATCTAACAAATGTAGTTTGTGAAATGGTGTATGCCTCGTACATGTCGTATATGTACTGTGATTAAAAAGAATTAAAGATTGCGCAACAGTTCATGTACATTTGTACTGTGACTGTGAATTTAGTTTTGTGTAAACTGTACAGAACCTCGGTGGTACAATATCCTACTTAATAAATCTTGGTGACAAAAAAAAAAAAACAATATGCACTAATATATGTATTAGATACTTATTTATATACATTAAAGTCTCAAACAAATCCTACATAGTCGACATGGGTGTTATAGCCCCTTGAACTGTTAGCTATAGGGACAAACATACCAGACGGTTCCGGGATTGGAAACATACACAGAACGTCATTTTAGCACACATTACTTGTGAATCCTTGATCTTTATAGAATCTAAATTGTATATACAGTCGACTCTCGTTATCTCAAACTCTCTTAAGTCGAATTTACGGATGAGTCGAATTTTTCTTGTTGTCCCAAATGTTTTACAGTGCACATATATATATTTTGACTCCTGTTTAGTCGAATTTCATTTTCTTCTATCACAAACTAAATTTTAAGTGACAAATTATAAACAAAACGAAAATGTTTTTCGTTATGCCGAATATTTATCATCTTTCAAAACATAAGCTTGACGATTAATTGTCTTCACATGTATGATCCATGCATGTAAACCCTCATTAACTTTGCCGAGGAGGATGTGTCAGAAAATACACATTTTCAAATTTACAGATCTAATTGTTTTAATTCATTTTGATACCTACTACCCTTCATGATTAAGAGTTTGACCCTACGCAAGTTTACCTCTCACTCGCATACATTTTTGTTGGAGTACAATCAGTATCAACAGAAAACAAATGGCTTCGCTAAGCACAGCTTGATACGACCGCACCATGTCGACAGCGATTAGTTGAAGTACATGTAAGTGTGAACACACTATTTTGCTTGCTCTAATACAATGTTCTTTATTCTAATATTCATTATGTATACAGTAATATCGGACTTACCTCAAAATTAGAAGAAAAAAATAAAAATAAAAAGATTACATATTCATTGAAAACCGGATGAAAAATAAAAATGTACCTCTCCAAAATTGCTAATTTTGACCCTTGTCAACACTTGTATCACTGAAACAATAAAAGATAAAAAAAATATTGTTGACATAATAACGAAAGCACAGTTCATCATCAAGATTTTTAATGATTTTTTTTCTATTGTTAGCAAGGAACATTTAAAAACAAGAATAAAAAAATTGGATAAAAATTTTAAAAGTTACACGAAATTTATCAAAACTTCTTACTGACCCCCGAAAAAACTGGAGGGGCAAGATTTTCTAAAATCAATCCCAACTTGTATTTCTTACCATTGTGTCAAAAACTTATACGAATACATTCCATATAACAGAAACTGTCTACGGACGCAGACGCCGCCGCCGCCGCCGCCGACGACGACGACAGGCTCATACCATAAAACGACAGCAAGTATGCAAGTATTTGCGGTCGTATAAAAATTAGATGCATATCCAGGCACATATTACTTACAATATATTTGACAAAGAAAGAACCAAATAATATTTACAATCTATGCTAAAATACCAAAGAACTGCCCCATCTTTTATAAATATATACAGAGGAACATTTAAAGAATGAAAGTTACAAATTACATGTGTCTATTATGATTCTAAGAGTGCATATTTAATTATGAAAACCATATTGTTTACAATAGACTGTACGCTTTAGTTTTGTTTTTTTCCCCAAATAATAATCACCAGTAGACTTGAGCTGCTTGAATAGTTTTATTAAGATCTTTATCTTTACACTCTCAATTTGTGGTCCTAGCTTGTGTCAGCCATTTTAAATAACCTACCTTTGTTATTAATAAAGTTTACAATTTCAATGTACATTGTAAATAAAGTTTAAAATTTCACACTTTTCTTAACGTGTCGTAACACCCCAGATAACTTATACTGTGATGATACTTAGATCGCTTTAATAAGAATGTTCATAAAGCAGATTTTTAATCTAGAGTTCAACTGATTCATTCCGGTAAATAAAATAGCAACATTTTACTAATAATAGCTATAGACAAAGAATACCTGAAGTCGACTAATAAAAAAATATAATTATATTCACGAATCGAATCAGCTACATTTGTACCCGTTTTAGCGATACAAAACAATGAGAGAAATATTTCCTTTTTTCAAATCAAAATACGATATTTATATGCCTTACCTGAATCGTGTTGTTCATATAGTAAATTATAAATTAACTTTTAAAATACGTTATCCAGTGGACTGATCACCGGACTGGGATTTCCACGTTATCAAAAGTTTAAAGTTCAAAGTTTCTGAACCATTTTATTAATGACTCAAGATACTTTTTTTTTAGGAAACCCTTTTCTATAATTCTTTTTTTTTTGTGCTACGGGGTGAAGAAATTTTTTCATAATACATTCTAATTTGCTAGTCTTTTATTTCAGGTAATACTCAATCTTGCATTTTGGCATCATATATTTTACTTTTACTTTTCACTAACTTTCATTGTTTCATATTCATGATATTGAAGTCTCATGTACATAGATTCCTTTACAATGAGCTCATATATCTGATTTCTTTAAGATAGAGTAATATTCATGTGTATATCTGAAAATAGAACAGTAAGTAATTGGTATGTCATTGTTGACCTTTCTTGTTATCCATTTTGTTTTTATTATGTTACTCCTAAGTTGGAGTCATCCTTATTAAATTTCATGGACGTCATCATGACTAGCTTGACAGGTATGAAAAAATCGTTTCTCAAATGAAAATGTACCTTTTCAATTGAAGTTATCCCTTCCTCATACCGGATTTGGCATCGGCAGCATGGCGGGTGTCCTGCAGGAAGCAGAGACTGCTTACTCTTCCGAGCATCAGAGTCTACCCGCGGTTTTTTGGTGTGGTCCATGTTGTTCATATGTTTTTAGTTTTTAATTGTAGTGCATGTATTGTTTTGGTCTTGTCTTCGTTCTTCTTCGAGTTTTTCAGTTGTTTCGATTTTCCTCTCTTTCGAATATCCCTTTGGTATTTCTTGACTTTACTTATTATTTGTTAGGGTGGTTATTAATGACAAGACAAGACAGACCTCCCCCCACATACAATTCCTTTTCTAACTTAAGATAGGAAAATATGCACTAAAAGAACATTCATTAAAATTCATTTCAGTGGTAACATTTACCTGTCTCGTTTCTGCTCAAAAGTGTTTGTAATGCTGTTTTCAGCCTTCAAACTGTTTTAGAGCTAAACTTAATTAGTTAATATTGAGGTCGCATGGCAAGACGTTTTGACCACTCCTTTTCACCTTCAATCCCAAACTACAGTAATGATGTTTTTACGCTCTATCGATCTATGATGAATTTTATTGTTTTGTCGTAATAGGCTATACATACGCAGATCTATGATCGACGAGATAAAACATGAGGTGTATCTATATCTAGAAACCTAAAACGTTCTCTATAATTTTAATGTGTTAGCTATATATATATTTAAATGTAATTTTTTGATTGACCGATTTTAATATGATTTTGTTCGCTCACGCTTATGACTGAATTGCTGTTCTTAAAGACTTTAAATTAACAGAATATCAGATAATTTTATATGGCTAAAGGTTGCTTTTTTATACCCGGAAGATTATTTTATTCACAAGCCTAATTTTTTCTCATATATTTGATTCAATCTGGCATGTTTCGCATCCATTTTAGTCAGCCTTTGTCACATTTTGGACCCTTGAATCTCTTATTTCTATCGTCACCGAATGGTTATGGCTGGCGCGTTTTGGGAATTGAGGAAAAAGAGTGATTTGGGGGAGGGCATTATGGAATTGATTACAACTTTTGAGCAATAACAGATAAATTAGGAAATTAAGATATGTATTTTCTCACCTTTAACTTCCTAATTTTATTTATGCTTTGTTATATGACCTGTAATATGTTGGGAGATTTTGTTTGCGCCACTTTCACTGAAAAACCTTCTCATCAGTAATTCTTAATGTCAAATAAAATCATAGCCAAAATTACTGTGATGAATTGACAAATTTGATTATACATTTCAAAGTAATAAAGCTTGCAAAAATTATTTTGATTGGAGGCAACGATATACTGCATTCTAACTGTACACACAGGTTTTCGATAATATAGTTACAAATCTGGACTTAACGACAGGTTTTCAGTATGTACTGATAATTGATTAGAAACAATAAATAACAAGAAGTACGTTTATTCTGAAAACTTCCTGAAAACGTAAGACGTTTAGTGCCTACGACTTTCCAAATAAAGAATAACAATAAAACAAGTGCTGTTCACTAATTGAGCCATTGCCATCTCTTGACTTCTGTCGTCGTCCGTACATTGTCCGTAAACTTTTACATTTTAATATTTTCCTCCTTTAATTGGGACATTTTTTTGGTTGGTCCCGTTTCAAAAATGTATTATAAGATCTGGATCAATGACCAATATGGCCGCCACATCTGAAAATAAAACAGCAAGCAAAAATATTTAAAAATCTTCTTCTCTTAAACTAATGCATGTGGGTCAATTGAGTCCAAACTTTTCAAAGTTTTGTCGAGGGGTCTGGTCCTCTGACCAACGTGGCTGCCAATTCTAAAATTAAACAAACAAATCTTCAAAAATCCTCTGAAAGTAATTGGTCAACTTAACTCTCAGACTTTCGTTGCAGCATTTACTAAAAATAGAGAACATACTTAAGAATCTTGTCTCCTGAAACTAATAAAGCAGTTGAACAAATTTTCATGGAATGGATCTTAGTTTCAAAACTATGCACAGAGGTCCAAATATGGCTGCTGTTACTAAAAATACAAAAATCAGCTTAAAATCTTTTCATCTACTCTCCCCAGGACATTTGAGCCCAAATCTCAATGGAATGGCCATTAGTTGGTCTCCTTTCAAAATTGTATCCAAGGTCTGAGCAAGATGCCCGTATGAAAGAATAGAAAAATCTTGTTTACAAATCTCCTCTTAAACAACTTAAGCAATTGATACTTTTTTGTAACGGTCCGCTTTATAATTTGTGTTTTAGGGTCCGGACCTCTGACGTATATGACCACCGAAACTCAGCAAAAGTTATTTAAAGATCTTCTCTGAAACAAAACTGGGCAGTTGAGACCAACTGTGATGATGCATCTGCATGGTGGACCCTAGGTCCCCGAGGGTATTTGCTAAACCAGTCGTCAGTCCAAAGATACTAATTATTAGATAAAGTAAATTTATACTATGCTGTATACATCGCATTTCAAAGGGTTAACTCTCATCAGCAGCATTAAAACCGAAACATTTGGAAGACCAAAAACCAAACTTATTTTAAACAAGAAGTACTAATAACCAAAAATACCGAAATAGGAAGCCAAATTTCAGCTAAGAAGATCTACCATGTGCAATACAAGGAATGAACCCTTAGTATTTCTATTATTTTTGAATTTTGCTAAATACTGGTAATTTCTGTAACAAATCAATGAATAATCATGTCAAACAAGTCTGACGACTGGGTTGACGAATACCCTCGGGGACCTAAGGTCCATCAGCAGAGGCATCATCCCAGGAGTTTCCAAATAACAATCCAAAGATACTAATATTAGATATAGTAATTTTATACTATGCTGTATACAACGCATTTCAAGGAGTTATCTCTCATCAGAAGCATTAAAACCGAAACATTTGGAAGACCAAAAACCAAACTTATATTTAACAAGAAGTACTCAACCAAAAATACCGAAATAGGAAACCAAATTTCAGCTAAGAAGATCTACCATGTGCAATACAAGGAATGAACCCTTAGCATTTCTATTATTTTTGAATTTTGCTAAATACTGGTAATTTCTGTAACAAATCAATGAATTATCATGTCAGACAAGTCTGACGACTGGGTTGGCGAATACCCTTGGGGACCTAGGGTCCACCAGCAGAGGCATCATCCCAGGAGTTTCAAAATAACAATCCAAAGATACTAATATTAGATATAGTAAATTTATACTATGCTGTATACGACGCATTTCAAGGAGTTACCTCTCATCAGCAGCATTGAAACCGAAACATTTGGAAGACCAAAAACCAAACTTATATTTAACAAGAAGTACTCAACCAAAAATACCGAAATAGGAAGCCAAATTTCAGCTAAGAAGATCTGCCATGTGCAATACAAGGAATGAACCCTTAGTATTTCTATTATTGTTGAATTTTGCTAAATACTGGTAATTTCTGTAACAAATCAATGAATTATCATGTCAGACAAGTCTGACGACTGGGTTGACGAATACCCTCGGGGACCTAGGATCCACCAGCAGAGGCATCATCCCAGGAGTTTCAAAATAAAAATCCAAAGATACTAATATTAGATATAGTAAATTTATACTATGCTGTATACGACGCATTTCAAGGAGTTACCTCTCATCAGAAGCATTAAAACCGAAACATTTGGAAGACCAAAAACCAAACGTATATTAAACAAGAAGTACTCAACCAAAAATACCGAAATAGGAAACCAAATTTCAGCTAAGAAGATCTACCATGTGCAATACAAGGAATGAACCCTTAGTATTTCTATTATTTTTGAATTTTGCTAAATACTGGTAATTTCTGTAACAAATCAATGAATTATCATGTCAGACAAGTCTGACGACTGGGTTGGCGAATACCCTCGGGGACCTAGGGTCCACCAGCAGGGGCATCATCCCAGGAGTTTCAAACTAACAATCCAAAGATACTAATATTAGATATAGTAAATTTATACTATGCTGTATACGACGCATTTCAAGGAGTTACCTCTCATCAGCAGCATTAAAACCGAAACATTTGGAAGACCAAAAACCAATATAGAACAGCAACAAATGGAACAGAAAAATAGTTATTCTATATATGATATTCAGGCTTCCGATCCTGAAGTACAAAGTATAGTAGAGCAAATTCAAAGACTTTTGGATGCATACCGTGTCTCGATTATGATTCGGTGAACAATTATTATGTATATGCATAGGTGTTGTTTTTTGTGTTCGTGTGCACCATCATTAAAATCCGTTAAATTGAACAAGCGTCTTCATATACATACAGTCACAAGTTGACAGAGGAAGGGAAGTAACACTCACTCTTGATATTGTAAAATTATTTATGCGTACGCATATGTACTCACATTTCTAGAAAAATTTTAGAGCAATTTATTGTATTTAGTCTCAAATTAGATTATGCAAGACGGACATTCACTATTGCCGTGGCACATTTTTTTTTTGGGGGGGGGAGGGGGGGGAATAAATTACATTCAAATGAAGTTCTTTACATTTGAACAACCAACACTTAAGCTTCAGTCAGTACCAAACTTGTCAAGAATTCTAACCCATCGACAAATAGAGCACCACTGTATTTAAATGCCGATATGAATGGGGGCTTGGTCGGACTTTATTTACTCTAGATCTGTCGATAAAAGTACACATTTACAGTTACAAATGTAATCGTAAATATACTTGAACTTTAAACTATATTGTATTACCCACTGAACTGTGCAAAGAACTTACCTTTCTTCAACCGGAACTTGTAACAAATTTGACATTGTTTGAAAATTTGAAAAAATTACTTTAGTCGGAGGTATACTGATTTCTCATACAGCTCATAATTAATGGCGGCATTGTAAGTCAATTGTATGTAAGTACATGCAAATTTATTTAATATTATTTAAATTAACGACTGACCGATAGGGTGAAGGTAAGACAAAGCAACAAATATTATCCCTGTAAATTAAACAGGTGGATGGAAAATGGCATGATGTTTAATAATACATTCTCTTGGTATGCATATACACGATTGTGTTGTTATTATCGATTTAAACTTTTATATCATTTTCGTCTTTTTCTCTCTTGTTGAAATTCTGAATCTGGGTTTATTTCTATACTATATAAAATTAATCGCTGTAAAATATATAAGTTCAGTATGTAGTTTTAAACATTAACTAATCTAGAGATTCAAAATTGTTTTTTCTGCATGCATGATCGGATATTAACATTTAAACATTAAAATACATTGAAAATTAGTACCTGCTGCAAAAATATTAACTTTTATGTTGTCAGATAACAGCTGAAATATGACACTTCACTAGATGTACGATCGTTGATCAATTTATTTGAAAAGAGTCATTAAGGCTGATTTTTAAAATGGCGGACATACAATGGAAAATTACACGGACTTGTAAGTATAATGATGGCAGCCCTATTTCGGATTTTATTTATATTTGAATGTCTCTTTTTTAATTTCTTTCCGAAATGTGACGGGTTTTTAGTTCTCAGACATTCATAAAGCAATACATGTAGCATACTAAATGTCATAATACCATGTTTGATTAACTAGATATATAATTTTTGACGTGACCACACAGAGCTACTGAAATCATTTTGTATACGTCGTTTGCCACGTTTCATATTTTCCTAAATACTCAAGTTAACAAGTAAATACAAGCACGACTTGTATGTGTTTCCAGCTGGCCATAGTTTGGACTAGAACCGACACATATGACAATTTTTGTGGGTATACTAAAAACATCAGCTGGAAGGTTTTGATAGGTTTGCTGTAAAACTAGCAATTGCATGGTTGAAATATTGTTGATATAAAACGGACATTTTTGTCTTGGGTTACATAAGATGAACACCGTGGCTCAGGTCTTGATTTTTCACAATCTCTGAATTTCAATAGAAGATTAAAACAGAAAATATTGCCTTCAAGTCAATCAAGACTGATTAAGAATAGCTGATGTCTGTTTAGAAACTTGTAAAATGTAAAATACGTATGTTGAACTGATCATAACAGGTCTTTACAGGCCATAATCCCGGGGAGGCGGCTATTCCCATATATTTCGGTACTATAAGTATGCCGCAGTAAATAGTCGTTTTTTCACGGTCTTGTTGCCTAGAACAGGATCTTAATTTCTGTAAAATTTCTTTAACAGGGTAAGAATTTCTCAGGTGCATAATGTTAAAAACAGAACAATTAAAGCTTAAAATATGGAATGATTTTAATTTATTGTGAAGAAAAATGTTTCATTTTCAATATTTCATATTCCTGGTTTAGTATTGTTATATCTTTTTATTGAAAAGTTTATGATGTGTGAAAAATTAGAATTATAAAGAAAGAACAAAACAAGAATTGACATAAATATATATATATATATGTTAATAACAAAACGAGTTGTTGGTGAATCACTCAGTCTAACGTTTTCATCCTTCACGGGACTTGTCAAGACTAACTATTTGACGTCATATAGTTAGTCTTGAGAGCGACGTCACATAGTTAGTCTTGACAAGTCCCGTGAAGGATGAAAACGTTAGACTGAGTGATTCACCAACAACTCGTTTTGTTATTAACATTTTTATTTATATACAGCTGTACACTGTACAATTAACATTTTATTTATATACAGCTGTACACTGTACAATTAACATTTTATTTATATACAGCTGTACACTGTACACTTAACATTTTATTTTTTTATATATATATATATATATATATATATATATATATATATATATATATATATATATATACATGTATGCAGACAAAATATCGTTTACATGTTATAATGTTACTTACCATGTTAGATGTGCGAAACCATCGTGGAACGTACACACATCCGTGAGAAACAAGCCACAGACTGCTTTGGTTTGTAAAAAGGAAACCAAGCGGTTTATAGACTAATTGTGTTTAACGACTCTCAGTTTATTCATGAAATGTAGACTGGAGACGTAGCTAGTCCTAGGGGACATCCATTTGCAGGGATACGTGTAAATTACATGTTTGTTTTTTTGTATGTTTTTTTTGGGGGGGGGGGGGGGGGGGGATACTACCAGGTACAATCAGTGTTTGGTCCTATTGATTATGTCGTTCTTCTCCAAATAACGGGTCCTGTCTTTATTTATTAACTCCTTCCTTAAATTGAAATCCCTTAATATAGCAGGACAGGCAAATTGTATAGTTGCTTCAATTAAATAATAGAATAATGTGGTAATGAAATCATAATAATTCAAAACATTTTTAAAAACTGAGTTTCTTTGAAATGCACCTTCATTCTGTTTGTTTTAAGGATAAGGATAAATTTAAATTTTTGTTTTCATATAAACAGCTATTCTCTGGGGAAATTATCTCCAATGTCATCTTACTACATGTAAATGTCGGTCAGCTATATTAAAATGTTACAATTGGGTCAAGGTTATCGATAATATCTATATGACATGTGTACATTTAAATAACATGTTTTTGTACATAATTCATTTCTTTATACACTATATATCAGTTGATGGTGATATATATATATAAGATACTTTATTGAAAAACGTTCTTTAATAACAATTTTGATGTACAATGTACAAGATTTTCACATTTTGTCGATATCGTACGACTTATCACTTGTGCTCAAGGCTCAAAATGTTGAAAACCAAAACAGCAATCCAATAAGTTGAAGAGCAAATGCAAAAAGATGTAATGTCAAAACCATCTAAGGACAGAGGTATGCACGACACACCTGCGTTTTCACAAATTTTACAATTGTTTTTACAGTGTTGAACCTTGTCTCCTTCCTAAAAAGAATTAAGAAAAAATTGCTGCTTTTACCTGGCGTTTGGAAATTGAATAAAATCATCTAACGGGCCAACCTGGAATTTATATGCAAAAAAAAAAAAAACCGGTCTAGTTTCTGAAATATAGAAATATGTCTTTTGATGTTTGCTTTTCTAAACGATATAAGCTTAATTAATAAATAATTTTTCCGTGCTATTGATATTTGTAAAATAAAAACGTATACCGTAAGATTGGCATTGTGTAAAATATAGGTGGAGGTTGGAGTTGGAGTTGTAGTCCTGTTACACGTATTTTGAAATGATATATATATTAATGTATAACTAACGGGTGATCATAAAGCAGTTGCAAGAATTATTACAAGTCTATTTCACTTCTGTGGAAAAAAGAACAAGTTTATTCTTTTATCACGTTCCTTCATTTTTTTATATAGAACTGTGAACGTTTTTTTCAGCATGAATTATGGATATAACATCGCGTAAAGGCGTTTCCCGAAATGATAATGACCAAGATGACTCATCAGTGGTGGCTTTTAGTAAGTATAAACAATATTAGTTGTGTAATATATGTCAGAAAGTATTTTTTTCATTTTAAGATGTACATGACTGTTAAATGTGCATGTATTTCTCCTAAACAGGATCTCATTTTTAAGATTGAGTTTTGCTCGATATGAAATACTGTGTATTACCGAATTCGGATAATACAATGAATCAGAGGCATTAATCGTTGTTAGATAAACAAAACCAAAAAGGCGTCCATAATCATATTCTTGAATACATAATATGCAAAATGTGTGATTACAGAGAAATCGAAGACGTATAACATTTCCAGATAAAATTTTCTAGACATACTGATATCCGGAACACACGTTATTTACAGCTGCCTGATCTTGTGATGAGATAAAATCTCTTTTATGTAATCTCGATCAAGGGTAGTTAGCCGAAACGTGATTCCATATTTTTGAATGTTTTGTTCATAATATATTTGACATCTCACCGACATTGTATAATTTGCTTATTCCAACATCGTCTCTTCTGGTGGTAATAGACCAGTTGGGACTCAACTTTATTGGTCCTTTGGTCGTTATTTTTCAAAGCTGTGGCATAGCCCATATCTTTAGCGTGGACCAACGTGGATGTTGCTACTAATATGGAAAAATCACGGAAAATTTTCTAAAAGTTTTATCAGAATTTGAAGCGTTCAATTTTTTTTAAATCCTTGTTTTTGTCCTTTCGGTAAAATTCGGTCAGAAAAGAACATTTATTTTATCTAGTTATGACCTTACAGCTTTCAACATGTAGCTGTAAATACACCGTGACAAGTACCATCTAATTTATAATTATCTGTATCGTATAAAATATGCTTGACGTCAGACGTCCTCTTAAGTGTCACATTTATTTCGACCTGGCTATCTTGTCCTCATCGTCAGCAGATATGAACAGGAATACATATATGTAACTAAACCGATCTGCTTGGTAAAAATTTAGCTAACGCTTGGTCATTGTTTTACAGGTCCATCTTCAATGTCAGTGAAATCAGATATGCTGCAAATAAATATACCAGAAGGTATGTAAATATATGGTTTCATATAAAATTGAATATGAACACCCTCGGTGTTTTTAGTGGGGTCCATGTTTTTCATATGTTTTTAGTTTTTAAGTGTAGTGTTTATTGTTTTGGTCTTGTATTTGTTATTCTTCGGTTGTTTTCGATTTCCCTCTCCTTCGAATATCCCTTTGATATTTCTTGATTTTACATAAATTATATGACATATGAAAATGCACCTGAGAAATTACACTGCAGTTAAGTTTGATCCCTGTTCTCTCAAAACCTGCGTTCTCATTGTGATTTGGATTTTTTTAGTATTTTTATTTATTATATGTCATTTCAGTTATTTTGTTGCCAAAGGTTTATATATAGATTCTCCTTCACGTACGAGTGAGTTATGGAATTTCTCCACCCGAGATAGTTAAATTTTCGATTTTCAACACGCGAGCCTTTAGCTAGCGTGTTAAAAGCTAAAATTTAACTATTGAGGTTGGAGAAATTCCATAACTCACGAGTAAATTGAAGGAGAATCTGTTTCTCCTATGATTTTTGACAAAAACCTCAAGAAAATGTCGTTGCTATGTAGTTTGTTTACATAGACGTCATTTCGGGACTTCTCTAGTTGATCGTTCTAATAACTGTTGAAAAAAAGGGCGGTAATTCCCACGTAGAAATTTAATCACCGGGAAGTGGTTAAAGATATTATGTATTTTTATCCCACCGATTAAACACGTCCAGAATAGGAGAAAAACCCATAAATCTCGTGTAACCCTCTGCTCAATGTCTGTACTCTGTTGTGACGATATTTGTGTTTTGCGCTATTTTACATGATTTTTTGTCTGCATTTCGTTTGATTCGGCGACGTTAATTGATCGGTATATCATTTTTGACCTTTTCTGTTATCGTTTTGTTATTACAGTAGGTAAGAGAAGTAACACTAATAATAACATTTGAATGATATGGTATCTCCAAAAGGTAATGATAAATGAGATACACTTAACGGAGATAATAAAAGAGATGAATGATATACGTGTAGAAAGGAATTTTCACAGATGACCTTGACATTTTGGGGGGAGGGGTATTCTATTATAAAGTCGGTACATATATTTATCGATGTACTCAAAGGATGAAAATTATTCCCAATGAGTATTTAATGGCAGTTAAGGGAGAGAGAGACAAGGAAGTAACAATAAGCCGAAATATACAGCTTTCTGAAGTCTTGCAGGACAAATAGTGTGGGGTGTAATTGGCAGATTTTTTCCTACAAAAAAAGCCACATTTCTCAGCTTATCCGATATTCAAGGGCATGCATGTGATACCATGACGTTCGACAAAGAGGTTTACTGTTGTCACAAACACTTCTCAAACAGGGTTTTATCAAGGATAAATTGATGTCATCACTTTCATTTTATGGTCGTCATCACGAATTTATAGAACGTTACAGTGTTCCAATATCTAAGATGATGTTGGAACTTTTCCCACTGTCGTAACATTTCATGTACCTCCACCGATGTGTGACTACCACCGGATCGAATTTATTGAACTTTACGACGAGTGCCGTATATGGACAGGAACTGCCTACCCTTCTGGAGTAGGCAGAGTTCACCCCTGGTTTTTATATGAGTTTATGTTGTTCATTGTTTTTTTAGTTTTCAGTATTTGTTTGTTGTGCTTGTGGTTGTTCATTTGACTTCACGGGTTTGTCTATCTAATTGATGGGTTTTTTTTTTGTTTGATCCTTAGGTACATTTGTCTTCTTCATGTAACTGACAATATCTAGTCGCATTATTATCGAATCGTTAATTCGTTTAAGATTACCGTAAAATGTCTGGTGTGATTAAATCAACAAGGACTGAACATAGCCCTGTCAGACAGAAATCTCGGTCTGCCAAGAAAATCGTCGTATATATCATATCCACGGCAGTAAAGAATTAGCTGTGATATGTACAAAATAAAGGCTGGTGTATGGTGGCTGATTTGTGCCATTTCGTTTTTTCGGTATGTCGTCGAGATGGCACAAATCAGCCACCATACTGGAGACCTTGTTATGGTATTGCTAAGAAAGAAGTAAAAATATGGAAAGTTAAATTCATAAAGCAAAATATATGGGCACATTTCGAGTTGCAATTAATTGCAACTTAATGTATTTCAGTCACCTATTATTTATGCCATGAGATTGATAGAATATGTACCTGTAGGAAAATTTGCTAAATATATTTATTAACTTGTATCTTATTTATTTTCGTAAGGGCGTTGTGTTACTCTGAACATCTTGGAACCCGAGAATATACAAGTAAACACTGGAAATCACTCCAATACAATGCAGATAAACGAATTTCCGGGTAGAATAACAGGAAACGAAGGTATGCGAACACAAACTACGCCCTTTTCTTTCTTGTTGCAATTATTAATAGAAATATAGCTGCTCTTTATTGTTCTATAATGAATCAGCTTTGATGTAAGCTAGAAAAGGTATGAGCTGTGATATAGAAGCTAAAACAGCTCTTAATTGTTCATAAATATATAATATGATAATATAAATATTTATCAAACAAAATTGAAAAAAATACATTTTGGCAATATCGAGATTTTACGAATGAGTTTAGATCTAATTTAAGTAAAATATGGAGTCAATATTCTTTTACGGAGGTTAATATGCTTTTACAAGAGGCCAATAATGAAATAGCCTAGTAATCATGTGGCGAAAATAACCATTGAGAGAACATCCCATATGTAATATAAATATGTTGCATTATTCTAATATAAGTGTATATATAATATAACCTAATCACACGGATTTATTCTTTTTAAACACTATTCTCTAAATTGTTCCCGAATAGAGCTGTCAGAAACCCTTTTAAAGGAAAAGTAATTGTAGTTAGTACAGACCCCGTCTTAACTACATGGTACATTGGGGCCTCGGTGGTCTAGGTAGTTCGTCATGACTACTAATGATCACTAGCCTATCAACACTGAGGTTGTGAGTTAGAATCTCACCTGTGGCGGGGTGTGTTCGACTCCGATCAAAATTTACAAGGATTGCCAATTTTCCTACCGAAGGTCGGTGGTTCTCTCCGGGTACCCCGACTTCCTCCACCAATAAAAACTGGTCGTCGCGAAATAGCCAAATGTGCTGGAAACGGAGTAAAACCCCGACTAAACATTTTTTGTAAGGGAGATCTGCTGTGATCAAAAAATGTTCTGAAGAAATTATCGTGCAATTGATTAATTACAAGTTATATAAGATACATGTACATGTAGCAGAACTACACGCTATGCATTAAAAACAATTACACTGCTTTCTTTATATTGTTTAATTTCATTTTGATGAAAGAGGGACTCAATCCCGAATTTAGAAACATGTCTTGTATGCTACGTTGTAGATTAAGGCAAACAATACCTTTTTAAAAATATATTGTTGATATAATATTAATATAATATCAGCGGGAAAAAGCGTCAAATATTTCATTAAATCCCCGATCCTAGTTTTCGGCTTTTCTTGTTGTTATAAACTTATTAACTAAAGAAGATAACAGAACGAGGTGATTGTACAATTATTGATCATGATACCTTCCTTTCATTAACCACATTTAACTTTCAGGAACTGAAAGATTTTTAGTTGACAGATTTAAACAGATGATGAATGTCTTTGTGGAGACAAAACCTTACGACGAAACAAAAAGGGTTTTGGCGGAAAGTCATTATTGCTTGATTGTAGGGGCGTCGGGTGATGGGAAATCTTTTATAGCTATGAAGCTTGCTTTCGAGTTAATTCAGCAGGGTTACGACTTTAAAATTATTAAATCTAGTCAAGATTTTAGGATGCTTGATAATTGTGAAAAAGTGGTTGTTATGATCGACGACGCTTTTCAAATTGACAGCCATGAGACCCCTTGGTTTATATTAGAAATTGAATTTTTCATAGAGCAAAAGGTACAAAAAAATCCAAATTGTTATCTCATTATGACATCAAGAAAACATATATTTTCAAATGTGAAAGAAAAAATAAAACAGTCATGGCTTTTAGAAGGCGAATGCATTGTAGATTTTAGTAGAGCGGACTTGGATCTTAGTAAGAAAGAAAGACGGAAAATTATAGAAAATTACATTTACGAATATCAAGAAAACAGCATACAAGATAAAAAAAAGTTGAACAGCATAATAGAAGAAATAAGTAATATTGAAGACTGTAAAGGTTTTGCAAACTGCGCCTATTTATTTGTTAGAAACAAAAAATGGTTTGAAAAAGGAGTATCATTTTTCCTTTATTACATTGACATTGTCAGAAAAGAAATTGATGCCTTGAAAGAATCGGATCCGGACGTGTATTTATTATTAATTTATCTTCTGTTAAAAGGGGGGAAAATAAGAGGAAGTGCCATTGACAATTGTGAAAGCGATGATGCAATAATTGGAATTCTACAAAAATTGCCAGTCAAACCGCATTACAAGAGAGAACAATATTGTAGCATTTTAAATAAAGCGTTACAGCGCGTTGAATTTGTGTACATTAGTAGAGTGAGTTCATCTGGAATTATAACTTTCAGACATGACCGTATTGTTGAGTCCATTTGTTTATCATTTGGTAACTTATTGCCTCACCAAGCGATTGAAAATGTGCCCTTCGAATTTATTTCAAAGCGAATACGTACCAACGACTACAAAACAGATATTCAGGATATGATAATCATTTATCCAGACAGATACGAAGACTTAGCAAAGCGATTTCTCAGTGAACTTAGACTAGGTAATATAAGATCGGTCTGTGAGCATCCTGCAACCAATAATATACAATTTGTTAATGAACTAGTAAAACAACTTCAAGTGGACAAGCGTTTATTGTTTCTAATCAGAATTTCAGAGAGAGCTGATGGATCAAGCCTAAACGGGTGCTTATTATATTGGTCGGCGTCATGCGGTGCAGAAAATCTATGTAAGAAAATTCTTGAAAAAAACATTTATTCGAATATTGAAGATGAATTTTGGTTACGAACTCAAGCGTCCGCGGCGTTTGTCCCTTCGTGTTGGTTCGGATTTGACATATCCGTTATTGACAGCCTAATACTATTAGGAGCCGATATACATAGCTCAATACATTCCGAAAGATGCTTCCAGACTTATACAACAGATCTCCTTGCCGTTCATGACCCCAACGGCTGGACTCCTATTCAGGCTGCTGTGTGTGGTACCAATAAAAACAAAGCAAAATTTATAGATGATTTGATTGCAAGAGGATGCACCTTTCAAGAGAAACAAAAAATGCAAAGGCCATTAATACATGCTGTTAGACAAGAAGATAAGAAACTTGTAAAAGTTCTTTTAGAACACGGTGTTAATATTCAGGCAGAAGATGGACCAAAATTCAATGCACTCTTCTTTTCTGTTGAGGAAGATCTTGTAGATATTTCAGCAATGATCGTTGAAAAAATGATTGAAAAGGGAATGCCACTAGAATTTGTGCGTCCAAAGAGCATGCAGATGATGAATGTATTTAAACCTTACATCAAAGTGACGTCCACGGACCCAGATGGGAAATGTTTGTTGCATTATGCAAAAGATGTAGAGTTAGTCACCTTTCTTATTGAGAATGGTGTTTCTATAAACGTCTACGACAATTATGGGCGAACACCGTTGTATTATGCAACAACTGTTGATGTAGTTCGTGTAATGATAGACAAAGAAGCTTCACTTGTTGTCGATAAAACAAAAGGCAACACGATATTTCACGTGCAGAGGAACATTGACATAATTCAGTGTGTGTTGCAGAAATTAAATGTGGAGCAAAGACAACATTTTCTGAATTTCGAGAACGCAAATGGGTTGTCTCCAATATTTGAAACAAAGTCAAACATTTTCGAATGTTTAGTCGAAAATGGGGCCGATTTGAATCGTAAATTTACATTCCGTGCTCACAGACAAACCAGTGGCGAAGATATATATATAGAAGCTTTAACAAAAGGAATAAAAACTAGTTATGTGCAAAACTATGTTAATACTGACAATAAAACTGACACTTCCTACGAACAATCCAATGATGGGGAATCAACCAGTTTTGAACAAGGAGAATCACTTGCAATGGAAGACGACGAAAATTTAGCATTTGAAAATCCAGAAACAACACAACCTGTAGATTTCACTGTAATTATGCACTTCGCTTTTTACGGAAAACTTACGAAATCTTTGTTAGAATTTTCTCTTCAACATGGGTATGACCTTGCAATCAAAGATGGTAATGGTAAGTCAATACTGCATTATATTCTAACGCCAGAACGGAGAGTAAAAGATGATTTAATTGACTTAATCAAAATAATATTGCAACATTTTTCACGAATTAGTAACGATAGTAGTAATGTTATTCAGAACATTATTAATGCTTGTGACGAAAAAGGTAATACAGCACTACATCTTGCCTGCTCTTGTTCCAATTTAAATAAAATCAAATCGGACAAAGAGTCTATTGTCAAATTATTGTTAGATTACGGAGCAGAACCGGATATCTGTAACAGACAGGGAGATAAGGCACTTCACCTGCTGATGAAATGTCGGTGTTGTTTGAAATTTGAGATATTGCAGCATCTTACAAATCAAAACACAGATCACATATTACAACCCAGTGACCTTGATAAACTATTAACATATTTATTGAGTGCCTTATCATCTAACACCAATTTGAAACAGGATATTCTAAAGGATAGCTACAAGATTCTACTGTTCGTGTCAAATATGCAAGGCAGTGAAAAGACTCATAAGACTATTCTTACAAATTGCATTCGTATAGACCCAAATATTAACATAGTGATGTTTGCTTTAAAAACCTGTTTAAAATCATTGGAAGATAGTGAGAAAGATGATATTCGTAAATTTTGTCTAAACTACAACAATATTTGCAGTGGAATTATCCTCTTACTTAGCGAATCCTCATGTGGAACGGATCAAGAAATAGAATCGGTCTTGTCAATTAATCTTTTTCAAAACATTCTTCAACATTGCATTTCAAAAGTTGAGGACGAACAGAGTTTATTCGAAATATTACAAAAATTAATCAAAATAGACATGGAATATGACGACTTTCCCTTTCTCTCGTACATTTTGAAATATTCCAGTTCATCCTGTAAACCACGCCTTCTTAGCTTCATTCTGCATACTGAAAAATCCAAAAATTATGAACTGTCTGTCCAAGATTGCTTATATGCAAATGCAAATGATGTAGCTACACAAAAATCTCTCAAAGAATTATTAAATCATGGGTCATCCCTTTCAGTAGGAACCCCTCTATGCTGGGCATTGCAAGCACCCGATATAAAGCCAGAAACTATAAAGTTTATAATGGAACATGATGACACAAATATTAGGCAAAAAGACGAAAACGGGAAAACGGTATTTCATTTCTTTTTCAAACGACTCGAATCCAATACAAATACAGATGCACTGTTGCCATTATTTCGCCTACTTTTACAAAATACAGATGTTTCCGATCCTTTGTCGAGTGGGGACACACCTCTGGAATTGGCTTTACAAAATTCGAAGATTCCTGGAACAATAATCATTGAAATTGTTCAGCATTTATCCGACATCAACTTGACTGATTCATACGGGAGAACGCCGCTGCACAATGTGGCATTGTTGTATGAAGGGAGAGCGGAAATTGAAATAATACAACAGATACTTAAACTTGGTGGAAAAGTAGAAGTTACTGATAACCAAGGAAAAAACTTTTTACATCATCTTGTTTCCAGAATGAAATACCAAACAATAAAGATTTTGCTCTTGTGTCTTGCAGAAACCGATTCAGATAAGCTGATAAAAATAATTCAGGCGACTGATCAGCGTCAAAATAACGTTCTACATCTTGCCTGTTCAATCGGTAAAGTAGGTCCTAAAAGTGACCTTTCATGGTGTTCCTCTCTTAGAGTGTGCCTTGTGAGGATTTTATTAGCATGTGGGGCTTCAATAGACGCGGTCAACGATGAGAACCAAACTTTATTACACCTACTGATCCATAGCTATATATTTTGTATAAATAATCCAAGGTTTGCAATTATGCAACACGCAGTTCTAGAACTTATAAATTTAGTTAGTGAATGTGGCATAAATAAGGACATTCGAGATAGTAACGGAAAAACAGCTTTAGACTATCTGAAAGGGGATGAGGACGAACTCGTGCTTTGCAAGGGAATGATTATGAGGGAGGTGATGCCCGAAAATATTATATTGAAATCTCTCACTGATAATCAAGTAGACAGAGTTGAAACAGATTAGCATTAACAGATTTTCATTATTCTTGGTTATGTAATGTGTCTCATTGTAATGTACATGTAAAAATGTTTTTAAACCAAAGAACATAATTGCTAGATGCTATAAATTGTCAATTATTTAAGATAGGGAAGAAGAGGGCGTTGTCGCCTGTAGAGTGATGTTCTCATACATTAACTTGTGTTAAAAATACATGTCTTTTAAACATTTCATCTTAAGGATTTTATCATATGAGGAAAAATGGTTTGAATTGATTTTCAATTGATTTTTACTAAACTTCAATATGTTATTTAGCAATATGAGACTCCGAAGATTTATTCATTTAGGAAATAACTATGATGTAAATCAATATGAGACTCTGAAACTATTTGTTTGGATGTTAATCTATGACATTTTTTAGGGATTGGAGGATTCAATATGTATATCTACACATGTATGTGTATTTTAATGCACAATGGCACAATGCGATTTCATTGATAACAATTCAAATATCCTGGAAGTAAATTCGACATATTGGAATAAGTCACTCACCTGCAAATCATAACACTTGGTTGGATTTACAAACAATCCGTCATGATGACATTTTCATTTACTACTACCACTGTTTACATTTACCTCCAATTTTATTTCATGTTTTGTTGTTTCAATAAAATTAAAATATACATTTTGGCATATTCTTTGAGGAAATAGTACAATAAGGACGACAACTCCAACAGTCTTGGGTGAACATTTCCGCCTGGTCTTTATCTGAAAATCCCCCTTAACCATGATTGATGGGAAAAGGTGAAAGAATTTTCTATGAAAAACTTAAACCTATATTGATGTTCCTCAACAGTCTTCGGTTTAAGTAAACTGCTGAAGCCTTATTGGTGAAACAAGTACGGTGGGTAAAAAGGATGCATAGATGGATTATTCTTAAGTGAATGGAAATTATCACATGCTTTGAAACTTCAAGTAAGGAAGCAGCGCTTTTATGATGTTCTTAATATTTATTAATTTAAAGTCAAAATAGAAACTTCAACATAATAAAAGATCAACCCCTTTAACGCAATTTGAAGACAATCGAAAACACTGGTTTGAACGGATGTCTTAACTAGATGGCGATAACATCACATCAGCAACATAATTGAACTTCTGTACAACACATAAAACATTTCAGTTCCTGATAGAGGTCACAAAAGTGAAAAAAAAAGTATTTCCTGCGACAAATACACAGAAAAGCGACATTGCTGAAGCTGTTTTTCTATGGTTTACTACAATTTGCATATTCCCGTTTGAAAAAGTAATAGTGACACGCCTAAACATTGCCGTTCGTTTCACGACAAAACACCATTGAAAACGTGTGACGTCAAAGCAATTGGCATACTAATTTCAGTCTTTAGAAGGACGTACTGGAATTTTTTTTTATGATACAAACAAGGTAGAACAGTCACATTTTTGGAATTTTCATATATAAAACTTTACGACAAACGGGATGACTGACTTTCCAATCGACAACTTCCCATTTTTGAGCTGCAACATTCCAGAAGCGCCGGCGTATGAAGTGTATATTTCACAACTCATACGTTATTCCAGAGCTTGTGACATGTATAATATAAAAAATGTCCGAAATATCCTAGGTGACCCATTCATGCCATTATACACTTCATAAAAAAATGGCCGAAAAGTTCTTGGATTGAAGACAATGATTTTTTAAAAATAATTTTGCAAGTTTATTTTAATCGTTAATTTTCAGTATAATTATGTTGATAAGTTACAACATTTCCGTCTACTTATTTTAATGAAAGATAATAGTATTTTCCGCAGAGTTTTTAAAACTGTAGAAAGGTCTTAATTAAGACGCCTTCAGTAGGTCAGTCTAGAGTTCAAATTATAGTCGTCTGCAATGCAGCTGGTGGTGATTAATTACTTTTGGTTTTATAATCTCTCTGCGAATCAGGTTAGATAAGTGTAGATTTTGTATGACGTAAACACTTCGTTTTTATCACGCGTTAAGTTAACATCTAAAACAATGTTGTGAAATTGTGATAGAAAATGATTGTATATATTATTGTAAATATTAAACGTAATTATTAGCTAACATTCGTATTATAATTATATGTTATGGATAAATAAAGAACAAAATATAAACGCTTATTCCACTGCACATGTTAATCGTCTCCGTAACAGTCCTTGTCCAAAATGTCCTAGTCCGAAATGTCTTGACCGAAACGTCCTACATTCCGGTCACCTGGTTGTTTCAACCTTGTAATAGATTCAGATTAAGTATGCTTATTACATATATGCGCATAAAAATTGCGCACAAATCTCAGTGTGTGTTTTTCAGATCTTTTAATCTCAGTGTGTATTTTTGAAATCTCAGTGTGTAATTTTTAATTCTCAGTGTGTTTTGTAGAAGTTTTTTAATCTCAGTGTGTGTTTTTGAAATCTCTATGTGTAATTTTTAATTCTTAGTGTGTGTTTTTGAGTTTTTTAATCTCAGTGTGTAAATTTTTTGAAAAATGGCTTAAACATAGTTTTGACTAGAACGGCTTGCCATAGACTCCATAATTTTGTAAAGCTTCCTCTTCCAGCCTACTTCATAAGATATGTTATAACAAACAAAATGATATTTTACGTTTAACCAGTGAATATGCTAAAGTGACAAGAATTTAGACGAGGGTTATCTGTAAAGGCGGAAGAAGTAAGTAAACACAAAAACATCAATGAAATTTAAGAATGTAGACGAGGGTTATCTGTAAAGGCGGAAGAAGTAAGTAAACACAAAAACATCAATAGAATTTAAGATTGTCATTATTTTTTATCGAGTTTTATCTTCCTGTTGCCGTAAATATGTACCTCAATTTAGTATTCTAATGGCATGAATGGACTGGATATATATTGTTCTATCAATAATTACAACAATGTAGAGTAACTTTGCAGACAGTTTAAACCATTTATTAACAAAAGAGTCAGGCAAAGAGCTACCAATAAGAAGAATGAATTTCATGTAAATTATGCAAATACAGTGCAAACAATACAAATTACAAACACAATAGCAATCTAAAGTCCTTCTACAGAATTACAACAATTTTGGAGCATTACATGGCACGAATTGTGTTCCGTAGATAATTATTCTCCAAAGGCGAGGGGTTATCTAAAACAATTAAAATCCGGAAGAAAATGGGAATTTAGGACAAGGAAGTTACAAAAATGTAAAATGGGTAGGTACAGATCGAGTAAGTATCATACCAGGTAGGTATATTTCGTATATTAACATTTTACAAACACATCATGTGACGTCATAAAAATATTCTCTTATCTTCTTTTGGGTAATGGTCCTCTCGTTGACCTTCCTTCTTTGACCAATCTGCGTTCCCATTTTAGTAGTTCTGAGAGAGGAACACCATGTAAGTTTTTTCCTTGGTTATCAGTAACTTCTACTTTTCCACCAAGTTTAAGTATCTGTTGTATTATTTCAATTTCCGCTCTCCCTTCATACAACAATGTAAAAGTACATGGTTTAAGGACTCAGAGTTGTTTTTTTTCCAGTCTTTGTCGAAGTTTCCATTTGGTACCGGCCCATTCGATATATATCTGCTAAGTTGTTCCTCGGTTTTCTATCGAAATAACGGTGGAACTTGGTGGATTTTTCCTGATTTTTATACTCCAATTCGGCACATTTAATGTCATAAGTGACCACATCTTCACAATGTAATAATCCATTATCACCAAAAATATCATCCATAATAGAATTCCTGTCAGATTTATCCATGCAGTCGTCCACCAGTTTCTGTTTAATGTTCTGTTTAAGATGACGCATACACAAAATATGCCCAGATTCCGGGAATGCTGTCTGAATGGCATTGACTAATCGCAAATACTCATTAAGTTTCAAAGTTCGAACTATAAAATAATCTATATCTGTTATTGAATTTTAACATATATGTAAATATGTTGAATGTTCTGATCCTCGGGCATAGCTTTGTTGAGAATTTGAGACGTTTGTGTGAGGATAATAGGAAACCCCATAAATGGGAGGACCCTACCAATGCTCGCGGAAATGTCTCTGTTCAAATGCATGTTATCCTGGAGGAACGGTCAAAAGGTTAATCGCTAGAATCGATGCCAGATTATTTGTACATTATCAACATGCCGTTATTTGTCAAATAGATTGATTGCAGTGGGAAATCTTTTGACCTGAACAAATTTGAAGCAGACTTGGATTGTTTCGATGATGCTTGCCGGGTGCTTGCCTTTCGAGGGGAGTACATGTCTGTTTTAAAACGTTCTAAGCCTCGTTTTTGTACCTCAGAGGAATACATTACCCAGTCTGGTTTAATAAATGGATTATTGAAACAGAAGGCTGTTGGACCTAATTCATTATATTATGTCAAGCCGAATAATGTTTACGGGGGGTGCAGAACAACTCGGCCCGCGGACCACTCGAACCAGGACCACTCGTACCGTTCATTTGTACTAAAAAGAACAGTCGGCCCATCAATAGGACCGGGTAGGGTATTGATTATGGATGGTGTTCACTTTACAGAGGACGATTACTGTGCTTTTCTTTTTGCTTTAAGAATATCGCTTTGTTGGTTTATTAATATGATTAATAAATGAATTAAGAGGTGTTCTAAAAGTGAACAATACAGATAGAAGTATGTAAGTATATTTAAATATATATATATATATATTTTTTTAATCCAGATTTTTCTAATTAATTTTCCTTCTTATATTTTTGGTGAAGGATCATCAAGTTAGTAACGCATTATTGATTTGTTTTTATTACAGGTCAAACAGATGGAAGTGGACAGCAATAGAAGTGTGACCATCCCAATTAACAATTTAACAGACGTGTCACAAATCACAGAACTGTATAATACACAATATAATCGATGATAAACGTCAGAAAGATTTGATAAAATTACTGATGTTTTGTTTAAATAAAAATTAAAATAATAGCTTATTTGTAATTTGTTTTACATGTATATTGCTTTAGTATGCCACAAAATATTGCATTTAATAATGAAGCCTAAATTCAAATTCCAACTTATATTTTAATCACATATTATTGTACAAATTAATAAAACTGTAAATTGTTAGCTCTATTTATAATTATTGTATTTAATAAAACTGTCAGTCAGAGATCCCACTTGTACAAGTAAATTAAAATTTACTTGAATAGGTAACTGAAAAATTGCCAATTTGATTGCCTCCCTTTTAATACTGTGATATTAATTTACTTATACAAGTAATTTTTTTAGATACCATCTAAACATCACAAGATGCTTTCAGGTCAACTTTCATATCAGAGTTGTTTCCCTTAGTTATTACTTGTACAAGTAAAACGCAATTCATAATGATAGATAGGCCTGTATGGTGTTAACCACTGGATATGAGTGGGATTTGTTCAGTTGAAGTGATTGTTTGTATGTCCAAAAGAGCAATGTCCAATTAATTGATCCATACTTGTGGTCCGGACGCAGTCTGTTCATGGAAAGATACATGCTAATCAATAATCAGCTTGATAGGTGCCTGAAATGTATCATCTGGGAACAGTAATGGGATATTTAGACCTAGAAGTATCATTTTGTCAAGTCTGAATGAGAAAAGGGCACTGCCAAGCGGTTGAACACCCCCCCCCCCCCCCCCCCATTTTGTTGAATCGTAAGATTGATTAATGACAAAAAAGTGGCTTTTCCTATCTATTCTAACCACCTTGAACAATTGGACGACCCTTAGATGATAGCATTGTTTTTTTCAGATAGTGTCCCGTTGATGCATACTTTGTTTTTTTTTCATATTGAATAGAAACATGGCCAATTTATTTCTATTAGTTATCAAAAAATACCCACAGTAATGACAGTATATTCTTTTAATAATTATTTTTAACATACACAATGACATAACTAACAAACTAAAAATATAACATTATATTTACAACCGTCGTGGCAGCATAATGAGATAATGGAATTCCCACCATTTGAATTTCTTTTACATGCCTAATACAAGTGATACATGTAATGAAACTAAAAATATATAGATTATCAATATCAAGTAACACATGGACACATTTTATGACATTCCTGAGACAATGTACCATACATCATGAGAGAAACTGTTTAAAACGCTGAGCAATAAAATATTCTGTAAAAGAAAGAAAAAAAAACATGAACAATTTTTTATTAAAAACGCATTGTTTCTAATTAATATATATACAGCACAACCTGTGATATGCTTGTGAATTTCTTTGTTGTTAATACCTCATATTGCAAGATAGGGAAATTGGGAATATTCAATAATGCATATTAAATCCTTCACTGTTCCAATAGTGCTCTTACAACTTCAAATAAAACTGTCCTACATGTAAATAGTATATTATATAGTGTACAGGGTACATTTGTGTACGAGCTTGCAAAGTAAAGCATTCAGATATATACACTGAATACACAATTTTTCTGAAATTTACTTATATAAGTCTGATTTGTTTTACTCGCTGAAGTAAATCTTTTATTATACAAAATATTTGAACTTTGTCTGAATTGGGAAATTTATTTCTATAAGATTTAATGTTTTTACTCCACAGAGTAAGTGAAAAGTATATTTAAACTTTGCCATCCATGAAATTTTCATAATTTAAATATTTTTTTTTTGTCTTATAAAATCTGTTAACTTAAGTTTTGTTTTTTTACTCCTCGAAGTAAAATTTTATCATACAAAACATTATAATTTTGTCTTGTGAAATTTACTTGTACACGTATAGTTTTAGTTTTTTACTCCTTAAAGTAAATCTTTTATTAAATGAAATATTAAACATAACTTTGCCTTGTGAAATTTACTTGAAGAAGTCTTGTTTTTCTACACTTTATAATTATACAGATATTTTTTTTAACAGGAGTTCATGTAATGCTTGTTCAATTTGGGACAGTACAATTTCAAATAAAATTACTTCTCCGCCTAATAAAAAATATTTGTGTTGTTGCTGAAATGCCTTAATAAGTACAAAATAAAAATTTGTCATGGTAGGCCCAAAAAATTGAGGTTGGTTGGGTTAGGCCGTTTTGAGCATATTACCTATTTCTTTGCTACTTAACTGAACGTCAAGGTATATTTAATAATAAAAAAACACCAACTGCATACAAACATCAAATCATATGTTGTCTTAAATTATTAGAAATAAAGGTATAAATTTCTTATACAAGTAAACAAACTTTTACTCAATGAAGTAAATTTCTATATGAAATATATATGTGATATAAATTATTAAAACCTCACCTTAAGAGATTACTTGTATAAGTAAACTTTTTTCCTGATTGAAGTATATGGTGCTATTATGGCTCTTGTTCTTAAAATGTTTACAAGGTTAATGGTCAAATGTAAAAGCAATAGTGCTGACGACAACTAATTGCAGTTGTGAAACGATTGACCAAAGTTAATAAATTAAATTAAACACACTTTACATTACATTGTATTTGAAAGTATAAAGGATGCTTGTGAATTTCTTTGTTGTTAATACCCCATATTGCAAGATAGGGAAATTGGGAATATTCAATAATGCATATTAAATTCTTCACTGTTCCAATAGTGCTCTTACAACTTCAAATAAAACTGTCTTACATGTAAATAGTATATTATATAATGTACAGGGTACATTTGTGTACAAGCTTGCAAAGTAAAGCATTCCGATATATACACTGAATACACATTTTTTTCTGAAATTTACTTATATAAGTCTGATTTGTTTTACTCGCTGAAATAAATCTTTTATTATACAAAATATTTGAACTTTGTCTTAATTGGGAAATTTAATTCTATAAGATTTAATGGTTTTACTCCATAGTGTAAGTGAAAAGTATATTTGAACTTTGCCATCCATGAAATTTTCATAATTTAAATATTTTTTTTGTCTTATAAAATCTGTTAACTTAAGTTTTGTTTTTTTTACTCCTCGAAGTAAAATTTTATCATACAAAACATTATAATTTTGTCTTGTGAAATTTACTTGTACAAGTATAGTTTTATTTTTTTACTCCTTAAAGTAAATCTTTTATTACATGAAATATTAAACATAACTTTGCCTTGTGAAATTTACTTGAAGAAGACTTGTTTTTCTACACTTTATAATCATACAGATTTTTTTTTTTCAACGGGAGTTCATGTAATGCTTGTTCAATTTGGGACAGTACAATTTCAAATAAAATTACTTCTCCGCCTAATAAAAAATATTTGTGTTTTTGCTGAAATGCCTTAATAAGTCAAAAATAAAAATATGTCATGATAGGCCCAAAAAATTAAGGTTGGTTGGGTTAGGCCGTAATGTTTTGAGCATATTACCTATTTCCTTGCTACTTAACTGAACGTCAAGGTATATTCAATAATAAAAAAAGACCAACTGCATACAAATCTACATCAAATCATATGTTGTCAATAAAGGTATATATTTCTTATACAAGTAAACAAATTTTTACTCAATGAAGTAAATTTCTATATGAAATACATATGTGATATAAATAATTTAAACCTCACCTTAAGAGATTACTTGTATAAGTAAACTTTTTTCCTGATTGAAGTATATGGTGTTATTATGGCTCTTGTTCTTGAAATGTTTACAAGGTTAATTGTCAAATGTAAAAGCAACAGTGCTGACCACAACTAATTGCAGTTGTGAAAGGATTGACCAAAGGTAATAAATTAAATTAGACACACATTACATTGTATTTGAAAGTATAAAGGATGCTTGTGAATTTCTTTGTTGTTCATACCCCATATTGCAAGACAGGGCAATTGGGAATATTCAATAATGCATATTAAATCCTTCACTGTTCCAATAGTGCTTTTACAACTTCAAATAAAACTGTCCTACATGTAAATAATATATTATATAGTGTACAGGGTACATTTGTGTACAAGCTTGCAAAGTAAAGCATTCCGATATATACACTGAATACACAATTTTTTCTGAAATTTACTTATATAAGTCTGATTTTTTTTACTCGCTGAAGTAAATCTTTTATTATACAAAACATTTGAACTTTGTCTTAATTGGGAAATTTAATTCTATAAGATTAAATGTTTTTACTCCACAGAGTAAGTGAAAAGTATATTTGAACTTTGCCATCCATGAAATTTTCAAAATTTAAATATTTTGTTTTGTCTTATAAAATCTGTTAACTTAAGTTTTGTTTTTTTACTCCTCGAAGTAAAATTTTATCATACAAAACATTATAATTTTGTCTTGTGAAATTTACTTGTACAGGTATAGTTTTATTTTTTTACTCCTTAAAGTAAATCTTTTATTAAATGAAATATTAAACATAACTTTGCCTTGAGATATTTACTTGAAGAAGTCTTGTTTTTCTACACATTATAAGTATACAGATTTTTTTTGAAACAGGAGTTCATGTAATGCTTGTTCAATTTAGGACAGTACAATTTCAAACAAAATTAATTCTCCGCCTAATAAAAAATATTTGTGTTTTTGCTGAAATGCCTTAATAAGAAAAAAAATAAAAATATGTCATGGTAGGCCCAAAAAATTAAGGTTGGTTGGGTTAGGCTGTAATGTTTTGAGCATATTACCTATTTCTTTGCTACTTAACTGAACGTCAAGGTATATTTAATAATAAAAAAAACACCAACTGCATACAAATATCAAATCATATGTTGTCTTAAATTATTAGAAATAAAGGTATAAATTTCTTATACAAGTAAACAAATTTTTACTCAGTGAAGTAAATTTCTATATGAAATACATATGTGATATAAATTATTAAAACCTCACCTTAAGAATTTACTTGTATAAGTAAACTTTTTTCCTGATTGAAGTATATGGTGCTATTATGGCTCTTGTTCTTAAAATGTTTACAAGGTTAATGGTCAAATGTAAAAGCAATAGTGCTGACGACAACTAATTGCAGTTGTGAAAGGATTGACCAAAGTTAATAAATTAAATTAGACACACTTTACATTACATTGTATTTGAAAGTATAAAGGATGCTTGTGAATTTCTTTGTTGTTAATACCCCATATTGCAAGATAGGGCAATTGGGAATATTCAATAATGCATATTAAATCCTTCACTGTTCCAATAGTGCTCTTACAACTTCAAATAAAACTGTCCTACATGTAAATAGTATATTATATAGTGTACAGGGTACATTTGTGTACAAGCTTGCAAAGTAAAGCATTCCGATATATATACTGAATACTCATTTTTTTTCTGAAATTTACTTATATAAGTCTGATTTGTTTTACTCGCTGAAGTAAATCTTTTATTATACAAAATATTTGAACTTTGTCTTAATTGGGAAATTTAATTCTATAAGATTTAATGTTTTTACTCCACAGAGTAAGTGAAAAGTATATTTGAACTTTGCCATCCATGAAATTTTCCTAATTTAAATATTTTTTTTTGTCTTATAAAATCTGTTAACTTAAGTTTTGTTTTTTTACTCCTCGAAGTAAATTTATCATACAAAACATTATAATTTTGTCTTGTGAAATTTACTTGTACAGGTATAGTTTTATTTTTTTACTCCTTAAAGTAAATCTTTTTTTAAATGAAATATTAAACATAACCTTGTGAAATTTACTTGAAGAAGTCTTGTTTTTCTACACTTTATAATTATACAGATATTTTTCTTGTAATGCTTACAAGTTCAATTTGGGACAGTAAAATTTCAAATTAAATTACTGCTCCACCTAATAAAAAATACTTGTGTTTTTGCTGAAATGCCTAAATAAGTAAAAAATAAAAATATGTCAAGGTAGGCCCAAAAAACTAAGGTTGGTTGGATTAGCAGAAGCACAGATATATATTTTTTAGGCCTTACTGAAGTAAGTTGTTACACATGAAAGTTTATCAGACTCTTGTCCTAATGCTAAAAAGTTCAATGGTAAAATGTAAAAACAATAGTGTTGACTACAGCTTATTGCAAGTGTGGAAGGATTGACCTATGCAAATAAAATTAGATCTAGACACACTTGACATTATATTGATTTTGAAAGAATAAGGGATGCCTGTGAATTTCTTTATTGTAAATATGTATAATATATGGCCATTGAGAATATGCAATAATGCATATTAGATCTATCAGTGATCATATAGATATAGTGTATAGCCCTTATAACTTCAAAAAATTGTCCTAAAATGCACATGTATAAAAAAAAATATTTTAGATAGTGTACAAGCTAGCAAAATAAAGCATTCTGATATGATATAGATATATACTATTTCTTACATATATATTTATCGTATTTCCCCATGCCTATATCGACCTGCTGAGGCCTTCACAATTTCCCGTATTTCGGCACTGTGACGTCGAAGAGAGTTGACCCGACCCTAATATGAGCTGACCCGAATATATCAGCGACGTCATAATGTTTGACCCAACGTTGACCCGAATATATCATGAAAACATCCGGTTATAGGCAGATGGCCATTGAAAAGTAAGAAATTCCATTAAGATTGCTAGTTAACAATACGATAAATTTATCATCAAATTTTCTTCAAACAAATATTGTAAAATATAAGCCGCTTGACACAATATGAAGCTTTTTAGCTCGTTCGCGACGCTCACTCGCCGAAAAATCTTCACATTGTGTCTCGCGGCTGATATTTTACGATATACGTTTGCAGTAAACCTGATAATATGTATGTGTATGTGTGTGTATATATATATATATATATATATATATATATATATATATATATATATATATATAAGAAAAAAATCAAATGGTCCGTACGCAGGTACTATATACAAAAACCATTAAGATGAATCAGTTTCACTTTTACGACATTTATTACTACAAGCGCTTTCACTGCTTTACACAGATCTTCAGGTAGATGCCATACATGTTATAAACAATGTTGATAATAGAGTGACGTTAACAATATAGAGTAACGTTAACAACAAGAGAAGTAACTTTCAATTGTGTCTTTCGCGCGAAAAATATGATCGCAATGTCAAAATAGAAATAATGATAAATTATTGATGCAAGTTCAAATATCAAGTTATCCTTTACACCGACGCCTAAACAAGCACTATTTAAGCTCGAATGTTTTCGTAGTACAACTTAAGGTAACATATATAAAACAAATAAAATGTAATGCCTACCTATCTCTCGGGGGGCCACTGACTTCCTATATACAAGGTGATAGGACGTGCCGCTGGAATAGGTCACCTTTTCAAGCTTGAAAATATGTGAATAGGTCGGGAAAACTATCATAAATATATCATAAGGTCAATAAAGTACACATTACTTGTTATACGAAAAGCAACCTCCTATTCTTTACGAAGTGCTCCTTTGAAGGAGGGATTTCCTAATACAGATACAGATACAGATCCCCTGAATTCACCCTTGGTTTTTTAATTGGGTTGCTGCATGTACTCTTTATTTTTTATTTTTTGGTATTATTTGTTAATTCTTCGTCTATTATGTCTCTGGTTGTTCCTGTTTGTTTTTATCCACACATTTTTCCTCTTCGACACTTTGGTATACACCGCTCAGTCAACCAATATTAATATGGGAAAAGGTTACATTTTTACCTATGCAATATATGAAAAGGTATACATTTTAAAAATTTTAATTATATGAAAAGGGTGGGGTTACAGAGCCCCAGCGGCACCCTCTATCAATTAAGTATAGAAGTGCCCCCCCCCCCCCCCGAGACCTATCTACCCTTTTTTTGGCATGTTAGCGAAAACGCAGGTATTTTTTTTTATTAGGCCTTAATTAAATTTACTGACTAAAGTTTATTTTTTTTACTCCCTGAAGTAATTTTTTATTGTGCAAAACATAATTTGTCTTACACGTCATATGAAATCTTACACGTCAAATGAAATTTACTTATACAAGTTTCATTTTTTTTTACTCCTTAAAGTCAATCTTTAGGGGACTAGTCACTTTTTTCTTGTTCTCTGTGTTTAAAATGTTCAATATTGTGTATTTGTTAATCTGTTTTTTGTTGTTGTCACAAACTATGTTTAAGGACAATAAATTAATTTGATTTAAAAAATTAATTGAAATGCTAAATAGAACATTGCCTGAAATTTACTTGTATAAGTTTTATTTTTCACTCTTTATACAAATGATTGTTTGACAGTTCATGAAATCCTTGCACAATTTTGACAATAGTAGAATCTCAAATAAATTTACTTCTCAGCCAAATAAAAAATACTTGTGTTTCTGCTGAAATGCCTAAATAAGTCAGAGTTGTAAGGTATAACGTCGGGGTATCCAAATCGACCACAGGTACCCAAATCACACGTGGTACTTTATTCTTTAACGCAGCATAAAATGTATGAACTCATTTTACAGAAATTTATTAAAAATAACCTTCTTTAACAAAATGTAATTGTTTTTCCTGAGTTTTGTCAATGGGGTTGATATTTAACCTTGGGCGATTTGGGTACTCCAACGTTAGGCATTATTTTTTTATTTCTCTAATTTTACGTGCATTTTTCACATCTCTCAACCAGTGTTAGAATAATTTGATAATCAAGAATTGGCTGAAAGATAAACGTTCCATACCTTTATATGTATGTCAATGTATGTGTTTCAGGCATCTTTCAGAAATGGTTTGGGGCACAAAAATTCAAGACCCCATACTGAAAAGAAATGAAAGAATAAAATTTCCCTAACAGACTTTTTCAACTAACAGACTAACCATTTTTTTAAATGTATCCCCTACTCCCCCCACACGAAGGTGCTTGTTGCTTGTTTTTTTTTTTTTTTTTTTTTTGTTTTTTGTTTTTTTTTTTTTTTTGTTTTTGTTTTTTCTTACCTAACCAGCTTTTTTACCCCAAAAAGTCCCCATCCTAAGAACAAGCCCATGTGCCTCCCTCTCCCCCTCCCCATTTTATGATTACTTTTAATATGAACATTTTAGATGCTTTAGGTATGAAACCATTTTTTTTTATCCATAAACATATAAAACTCATGATTGGAGCCCCTGTCCCGACAGTTCGGAGACATGTTCCCATCCTGATTGTTGTCCTCAATAAATGTCGATAACGGTAGCTTCACGAAACAAGCTACAAGGACGCATGAGTTGTCTCCCCAAAATGTCTTTAAAATGAAAAGAAATATTTTTTTACTTGCATGCGTAAATATTAAGGAACAGTGGTCAACTTAAAATGACGTGCGTCAACCCATAACCGCAGTGCGCTTCTTCGTTATATAATAAAATAGACTGCTTAACCATTCTGTTTTATCAGAAAACTCTCCGTATTTCTAGATAAAAGTTTTCTTCAACAAACGAATCTCTTGAAAACTAGCCCAAAAAACACAAATTACGATTAAAATCTTTCAATAAAAACACTGTCATATTTACCTTTCAAAACTCCACGTGATATTTTCGATGGCTGTGATGTTCTGATTCTCCCCAATGCATTTCGGGAATGCTCTGATACGTCAATAAGCGGCAATTTCAAAAAAATTGTCGATCTCGGGAAAACTCTCCGATCAACCATTTACGCGATCGGGTAATTTTTTTTTTACCCATATGAGTAAAAATCGATTTACTTGTACAAGTGGGATCTCTGACTGACTGTAAGCTGTATTTATTATTATTGTATTATGCATTTTCATTATTTGATAAAATAAATTAAATACATATAATTAAAAGAGTTTCTTACCTTGCAAGTGACATAGTAGCATTGAACTTTCCATCCGGGAAACAACATCCTCTGGAAATGAAGGTCATGTTGGCATCCGACCCTTCGTCCAGGAAATTATTACTCATGGGAACACAAGCACTATGAATCCACTTATCACAAATAGAACACTGAATTGTGCCATTAAGACACTCCTCATTACATTGAATACACGGATAGAAAGCCATCATGAAAATGATAAATGGTCGGAAAAAAAATTAAAGTTATATATCGTTTTCATCTAAGACAACAAAAATAAATGATCCAATTAAAATTTATATAGATCGTTCTCATCTAAGAAAAACAAAATATTTTATCCAATAAAAATTTAGTAAATTTAAGAAAACATAAATCTCATATCCTTTTTATAAAAACACAATTTTGAGAAATTTTCTGCAAATTATAAAAAGTAACCACCTTTCATCTTTTTCTAAACATTTATGCTAATTGGGCTATAACAACAGTTATACAATACAACTTTCTTTGTTTTTCTTTCGTGTTTAATTGGCAATTAAAGTTGATTTTCCATTCCTTGTATTGCACATGGTAGATCTCCTTAGCTGAAATTTGGCTTCCTATTTCGGTATTTTTGGTTGAGTACTTCTTGTTTAATATAAGTTTTGTTTTTGGTCTTCCAAATGTTTCGGTTTTAATGCTGCTGATGAGAGGTAACTCCTTGAAATGCGTCGTATACAGCATAGTATAAATTTACCATATCTAATATTAGTATCTTTGGATTGTTATTTTTAATACCATGGAGTACAAATATTGGTTTATAATATACACAATAATTAATTTTATATTACCTTCAGGCATTAATCGATATGTTGATCAGCCATTTTGATTTAATATAGAATGCACTATGTCTAAGAAAATCATTCATAAAAGTCACATTTCTTATAAAATATTAATAAAATTATGTTTTCTAGATGTAAAATTGGCCTACCGATCTAATAGATGTGGCTTTTGCAACATTTTATGAGATTGAGGTAATATTATATCAGGTTTTCGGTGTTTTCACGAGGTTTTAGGTGATTCGAGGTATCGTCCAAAAAGTGTTCGTTCACAGATACTAAATATAACCAAAGTCCGATAACACTAAAACTTTTTACATTAACCTTTTCGTGACAAAAAAAAAAAAAAAATAAAACGTACAAAATTAACAATCTGAACACAAAAATTTGACACTAATACGATAAACTGTTGAAAGTTAGTTTTTTAAAGCAATTACGTTAATTCAATTAATATTGAGTGTGATCATTTTCAAATAAAGATGAACATATATGTTCATCTATAAAAATTTTACTATGTGTCTATTTGTATTTGTTTTCCACTTAGGTATAACCAGGGAGACTGTTTGGATCCACAGTAATCGAACATGTTTATTAGGAATAATATGTCGCTGGCATGTATCGTCTATTGAAATTTAAAACCCCAACTATTGAAGATCGTGAAGTGAACACTAGATTGCTCCGTTCGGTTATGGGTAATTGTCTTATGTATAAGTTCTGGAAAGATATTTATAAATGTTCATTGCAATATTTCCCAGTTTTATATATGGAATTCATCTGACGTCACAGAGCCTCAGGCAATTGTAAAACATGTCGTTTGACGTCAGAGGAATCTCTGGCTAGTCCTTAGATGGTTTTTGCTTCATCCTTTAATCGTTTGGGCATTTTAATTTGCTCTTAAAAACGTTTTGGCTATTATATCGGCTTCAAACAGTTTTAGACTTGAATAAAACTGATGAGTTGTAAATCTATGAAATGCATCAAAAGTGGTATCAAAAAATGAAATGTATTTATCAATAAAATGTGTATTACAATGCTTCCGTTTCGACCTTTACAATAAAACTTTTGTATTTGAACAAGACAAGAGTTGTGGTTTTCAAGGACAATTTCATATTGTTTTATCTGAATTATTAAAGAATAGAGAATGGCAACGGGGAATGTGTCAAAGAAACAACAACCCGACCAAAGAGTAGAAAACAGCTCAAGGTTACCAATGGGTCTTTAACACAGCGAGAAATCCCGCACCAGGAGGCAGGCTTCAGCTGTCCCCAAAACAATAATGTATACAAGTTAGCAAAATGAACGGCACACTAAACTCCGAAACATACAAATGAACCAAAATTTTAAAAAAACACGACTAACAAAGACTAGAGGTTCCTGACTTGGGACAGGCGCAAAAATGCGGCGGGGTTAAACTTGTTTTGTGAGATCTCAACCCTCCCTCTATACCTCTAGCCAATGTGGAATAAACAAACACACAGCGATACACACAGTAAAACAGTGAACCATGAAATGCTCAATCAATGTATACAAAGATGTATTTTCACTGTACAGATCAATGAAACCCCTTTAAAAACGTCTATAGCTAGTGAACTGAGCGCTGTTTTATCTCTAAAAATTGTATTTGTTTGGTATCTTATTTCTTTCTTCCGCCAATGTTCACTTCAATTGAGGGCAAGATAACCGATTAACAAAAATACACTTAATATAACATTGAAACTGATATCATATCAAGTGAAAAACATTTTTGGGGCTTCTAAATTTTTGAAAGTCAATCCGCTATGTTTCAGGTAATTTTAACATTAATCTTTTTTATTCTTTTGATAATTAATATGACAATTGTTTTTGTCATTAAACTTGGACACTTGTACAGTCTCAAAGGAGTTATAATTCTTTTTCATATTAAGTTACATGTACATGGTGCAATTGTAAACTCTATTCAAAAAAGTTAATAATCCATCTAGTATATTACAGGTATTAGGTTTTACTCTGACTAACATTTTCTTCTACAGTCACGCGAGTCAACATTTATACAAGCCCGGATTTTAAAAACTCTTAAAGCAGATAGAGGGTTTTTGTTTCAAGCAAGAAATAAATAATCAATGATATGGGACTTGGAAGTGATTTTCACTGTAAATATGTTTTGCTTTTAATAAAAGTTAATCAACGTTTTAAAAAATTGTTCACCAAAATTTAAGCCATGTTTATTGGCGTAAAAAATTTAAGACAAACTAGACAATGTTCATTATTACGTCTGTGGTAAAAAGAAAAAAAGTGTGATGCAAATTACATCCATTTATGTCTCATATGCAGTACCGAAGGATGACAATTTAAAATTTTAAACATTAATTCAACCTATTAATTGCAGTAACTTGAAATGTAAAAATGACCGAAAATTATAGAGCCAAAAACTATCTAAGGACAGGTCATTAGATATGGGAATATACCTTAATTTCCAACATATTCAGGATCAATTCTATGGTCAGTATTGAAATGGCAACAGTTAAACTTTCGTTGGGACTTGAGCATAGACATTCTAAACATTCATTTTATTTGCATTATGACAAAAATTGTACCATTCCCGTCTTGAACCGAAATTTCAGTTAAACATGACTTTATGATGTAAACATCAGTATCATTTTAATCAACCTTCTTTTCATTTTGCCCTTGGTAAGTAGTTCATTATTGACAGTTCTGCCCCACATGCAGAAATCCTGCATAAAAATCCCCACCCCGACGGCCAAATGCAAATGGGCGGTATTCCTATTTAGCATAGGGTAAATACAAGAATTATGGCTTTCGCACAGAGCATAAGTCAGATCAGTCAGTCTTCACAGGAAGGTGTGGATAGGGACACCTTAGAGGGAAGGATGTCACAGATTGATACAAATAAAGATATGACATCCAAAAGAAATATGATGGATTTCTTTCTGGAGAATGAAGAAGATTTGGAAGATAGCACCCCAACCCCCCAACGGCAGCAGCAGTGCCGCAATTTCCCCAATCTGCGGCAGATGGATGAACATACTGAGCTTTGTCAAAATTGTGGGGCACAGTCAATGAAGCCGCGATTTGAGCATCATCAATCCGGGGAGCAGAAGACCAGCTGCGGCTTCCCACTCAAGAGGAAGAAGGGGCAATTCTGCAAGTGCAAGCCCGGGATGTATGGTCTCTGCTGGAGGCATAGGGAGCAATTATATCAGAAGGAGGAGGAGGAGGAGGAGATCATCCCAGTCCAAGGCAAAATGGTGGTGAAAGAAAGCATGAAGACCCTCCGTAAAATAGCTAAGGATGAGGGTCTGAGGAGATTTAGCAGGAAAAACAAGGAGGCCTTGGTGAAGCTCATCGAGGAGAAAACCACCCGTAAATTTGCCCGCCAGGAAGTCTTCAGCAAGAAGCAAATCAAAGCGCTGGCAAAGAATCGCGGCCTAACCAAATACTCCCAGCTTAGGAGAGACGATCTGCTCCATATGATGGAAGAGGACATCAAAAATGCCCCGACCGAGGAGGAGATCAAGGTCACTGATATTCGGGAAGCTCTGAATGGCGTATTTGGCACGGTCGTCATCGAACCTTTGAAGCCGCACGACGTAGCCACTTTTCTTAAGGTAAGTCGGGGCACCGTCACCACAACAATCTCCGATGCGCTTGCCCAAAAGAAGGGATTGAAGGTAAACTTAGTGCTTGAAGCAGAGCTGGTGAAGACCGATCTCGCGACTGGGGAAAATAAATACATCATTCCCTACTTTCGATCAACCCAGGCTACCCTCACCACATCATCCGACCTCGAATCGGAGATCATGCGTATGATGGAGAGGGTCAAGGAGAATATGGCCAAATATATGCGCGAAGGGAGTGGATGGACTTTCAGCAGAGTCGATAAGCTAAAAATCCACCTCAACCAATTCAAGCCTCTCAAGGGGGCTTCCTTCATACCAACCCCATCAGCACTCGCGAAAAAGAAGGCCATCATCAACGTGCAGAACGAGGATCAGGAGTGCTTCAAGTGGGCTATCCTCTCCGCGCTTCATCATGAGGAGGTGGATCAGAAACATGCCAATCGCCCCACTCAGTACGTGAAGTGGGGGGACGATCTAAAATTTGAAGGCATCGACTTCCCAGTCTCGCGCAGGGCGATCGATAAAGTCGAGAGGCAGAATCCCGCCATCAACGTCAACGTCTTTGGCTTCGATGGCGTAAAGAAGGGTGAAGATGAGGAAGAGGATCTTCAGATCTACCCCCTCAGGATATCCAAGAATATAGGCCCCACCCACGTAGATCTCCTCTTCCTGACTCGCGAAGGCAAGCAGCATTACTGCTGGATCAAGAGCTTATCACGCCTTCTGACTGCGCAGGTCACAAATCACGATGGGCAAGCTTTCTTTTGCCGTAGGTGCTTGTGCCATTTTACCAAGCAGAAAGTCCTCGACGAGCACATGGAATATTGCAGCCGGAAGGATGCGATCAGGATCGAGATGCCGGAAGAGGGGTCCGCCATAGCCTTCCACAATCACAAGAAGATGATGAGAGCCCCCTTTGCGGTCTACGCAGATTTCGAGTGCTTCACGGAGAAGCTCGACACCTGCCAGCCGGATCCGTCCCACTCATACACGAAGGCCTACCAAATTCAGCGCCCCTCAGGAGTCTGCTATCACGTGAAATATGCTCACGGCGACTACAAAGAGCCAGTCGTCTACTGCGGGGAGGATGCGGCTAAGAAATTCGTGCAGTGCGTGGAGGAGGAAGTGCGGGCAATAGGTAAGTTCTACAAGGAGATCAAGCCGATGGAGATGACTGATGGGGATAAGGAGAGCTTCGCAGAAAGCACGCACTGCCACATTTGCGAGCACGAATTGGGAGGGGATAAGGTTCGGGATCACGACCATCTGACCGGGAAATATCGCGGCGCAGCACACAACCAGTGCAATCTGGATTTCCAGCTCCCGAAGCACGTCCCCATCTTTTCCCACAACTTGAGCGGATATGATGCCCACATCTTCGTCAAGGAGCTTGGATTCTCTGAGGGTAAGATCGCCTGCATCCCCAATACTGATGAGAAATATATCAGCTTCTCCAAGCAGGTGGATAATCTGGAGATGAGATTCGTCGATTCGGCGCGCTTCACGCTCAGCTCGTTGGATAATCTAGCCAAGAATCTCACACCCGACCAATTCAAGACCGTGAAAGCAAGATTTGGTGATCGTCACGAGCTGATGATTCGGAAGGGGGTTTTTCCCTACGATTATATGGATGGGCCGGCTAAGCTGGAATAGACTCAGCTCCCACCCAAAGAAGCCTTCTACAGCACGCTCTCCGGAGAGCATATAAGTGACGAAGATTACGCGCACGCTCAGAAGGTCTGGGAGGCCTTCGAGTGCAAGACCTTGCGCAATTATCACGATCTCTATCTCGAAACCGACGTGCTCCTGCTGACTGATATTTTCGAGAATTTCAGGAATATCTGCCAGACTCACTATGGGCTCGATCCTGCCAATTACTACACATCCCCCGGCCTTTCCTACGACGCCGCCCTCAAGACCACTGGGCAGAGATTGGAGCTTCTTTCCGATCCAGATATGCTGCTGATGTTTGAGCAGGCGACCAGGGGAGGGGTGGCCATGATCTCTCATCGCCACGCTCGGGTCAATAATCCCTACATGGAGAGCTACGATCGCTCCGAGCCCACCAAGTATCTCACCTACCTCGATGCCAATAATCTTTACGGGTGGGCGATGTCGCAGCCTCTTCCCACGGGGGACTTTGAATGGACGGAGCCGGAGGAGATCGACGAGATTCTCAGCTATCCCAACGACCACGAATATGGCGCCATGGTAGAATGCGATCTCGAATATCCGCAGGATCTTCACGACGCCCACAACGACTATCCCCTCGCCCCCGAGAATGTGGAGATCGACAAAGTCCGGAAGCTCGTGCCTCATCTTGGCAAGCGTGAAAAATATACGCTCCACTATCGGAATCTCAAGACGTATTTGGAGATGGGCATGAAGCTCACCAAAGTCCGTCGGATCATCAGATTCAGACAATCTCCATGGCTCAAACCATATATCGAGCTGAATACTGCTCTTCGCGCCAAGGCCAAGACCGACTCCGAGAAGGAATTTTTCAAGCTCATGAATAATTCGGTCTTCGGCAAAACCATGGAAAATATTCGGAAGCACGTCGACGTCAAGCTCGTCACCACCGAGAAGCAGGCCCTCAAGTTCGTGGCCAAGCCCAATTTCGATCGTCGAGTCGTCTTCACCGAGAATCTGGCAGCCGTCCACATGAAGAAGACCAAGCTGAAATTTAATAAGCCGATCTATCTAGGAGCCTGCATCTTGGATATTTCGAAGCTCCTCATGTACGATTTCCACTATGGATTCGTGAGGAAGATGTACGGCGATAAGGCTCGGCTGCTTTTCACCGACACGGACAGCTTGGCCTATGAGATCCAGACCGACGATTTCTACCAGGATATCGCTCCACACGTCGAGGCTAAATTCGATACGTCAAACTATCCCATCGAGCATCCTTCCGCCATCCCCACCGGCAAAAATAAGAAAGTCCTCGCGCAGCTATGTTAAGGCAATGTTTTTTATTTTCGGTCACGGGGAGATAACTCCTGCTAATAACATGAATATTCATGAACATTGCGTGCTACGTCATGGACGTCAATGCCGGCGTTGTTTCCGTCATAAAAGATATTTACGTTAAAATTTCGGTTAATTTTTCGTTGAGATTGATGCGAATGATATAACAACGTATATCCTTACGTTGTACATCGCAATGCGTGTCTATATTTGGAGAAAAAGGCTTTGAAGTGGTAAAACTTGAGCCGTCCATCATCGTACGAAGGCGGGGTCTATTTTCCTTATATGGAAATCTTAATCTTTGAGAAGCTTGAAGAGTGGACATTTCACGTGTTATCAGCCGAGGAGAAGGAGCAACAATGATGCAGGCCTTGTAATTGACCAGACACTGATTGTGCTGATCTTAAATATTAAGGTAACGTATATCAGTAACCTGACAACATTCATAACATGACCCACATGCATTTGTCCACAACACGAAGTGGTGTATCACCTGTTCACTGTTGACACTGACACTGTTGTTGGTCATTTTTCGTGAACCGTATTTAAAAAAAGAATATTTGTGTGAGAATAGTACAAAATCCAATATCAGAACATGATAAGTCATAAAAGTATATGTTTTGTTTAAACATAACATTTACCACCCCCCCCCCCCCAAAAAAAAATCTCCCCAAACAAACTCTGGCTAAGTTTTTAGTTGTTAATAAAGCCTCTTTTTATTGTCACCAGGGGATTGTAGTTTACTTTGAAAGCCAAATAATAAATAGAATATAAGCGTTTTGTCCTGCTCTGATCTGACAATCGGCCCCAGGGTAAGGAATGGGGGATTTGTTTTTGTTTTTTTAGGTGGCTAGAGAAAATCTAAATGTTGGTGCTGGTGAAAAGTTTATTTATTTAGTTGGTGTTTTACGTAATCCCTTTTGGGATTCTGTGTTCAGAGCTATTTTTCTGACTGGCCGCCAAGTCAGAAAAATAGCTCCGGACACAGAACCCCAAAAGGGATTAGGGTTTTATGCTGTTTTCAGCACATTTTGGCTATTTTGTGGCATCCAGTTGTTTTTTCATAGAGGAAGATTAAGAAAATGACAAAAATATTATCAGGTTCTCAGCAGATAAATATTTATAGTGACACCTTTAACCAGTGACTTAAAATTACAGTAATTCTTCTATAACTTAATTAAATAAAATACAGGGCAAATATATTGTTGTTAAGGTTATTATTTTTTTCAGCAGCAACAAAATGTAGAGCTATGTATTTCTATGGAGAACAGGAAGCAGAAGTTTATATAAGGCCAATGCTCTGTATATCGGCCCTGTACAAGTGCTAGCTTTCAAGAACTTCCTGTTATATTAAACGGTCCATTTATATATACTGTATTTCAGGTCATTGATTACCGTTATAATGTAAAATACAGCCGCTCATCACAATATGAAGCCATTGGCTCGTTGGCTATGCTCACTTGCCAAATAAGGCTTCATATAATGACTGCCAGCTGATATTTTACAATATCAATCTGCAATAAACCTGGTAACATTATACATATTTTTTCATATAGACTGCAAAAAAAATATTACAGTCAATCTTTAAATAATTTAGAGAGCTATAGTTTTTGGGGTTGATTTAATTGGATATTTAAAAAATAATATTTGATTGTCAGCATGATGCACAGCAACAAGATCTTTATGCCCCGCCAAAAATGTGGCTGGGGTATATAGATTTACCCTTGTCCGTCAATCCGTACGTTTAAATTCAGTTAAGTTTTGCGTTTAGCTCCATTTCTGAGAAACCTATAGTAATATATCAATGATATTTCACCACTACAGCCATCCTGTATAGTACAAGGCAGTTCAGCAACACTGGGTCGCTATGACCTACATTTCATGCTTCAGTGACTTTGGTTTAATTTTACTACATTAGGGTCAATAAATCAGAATCTTATGGTAATATATCAATGACCTTTCACCGCTACATTCCTCTTATATAGTACAACGCTATTCAGCAATATTTGGGTAAGCAAGTAAGTAAGTAATGTCTTTATTTAAAGAGGTAACACAGTTAGCATTAAAAAGCTTATCTTCCCGAAGGCCCTCAAATAAAATATAAATTAATACAATGCACAGAATAAATTAATCTAACATTGATCCTATTTCTACAAAGATCCACACCATGTAGACCATCAATATAAATATATACATATATATATAATCAATAAAATTATATGCATTTAATATAAACATTGAAGCAATAGAATATCTTGCCTTCAAATACTGTGACTTTAATTTAATAAATTTAGAAAGCTGCACGGAGCTTTAAGTAATCTGTATAATTTCTTTTGAAGGTTTCTATATTTTTCTTTAACTTTAGGTCTGTTGGTAAAGAATTCCATAAAATAGTCACATTGACCTACATTTCATTGTCGAATAACTTTGCTTAAGGTTTATGTTTAGGTCCATTTCCTCATATTTCTTACATTTGAATTTTTTTTTTTTTTTTAAATGCTCATTCGAACATATAATAAAAGAAATTAAGTTGATACTGCCATAGCTCCATATCTTAGAAATCATGTTGTCAATGATACTTTAACAAAACAATTTTGGTCTTTTAAAGTACAACACAGTTCTGTACCATATATTTGCTCCATTATAAACTTCATTTTTCACTTTTATAATTGGATATAAACCTATATTGTTTTTAGGGCGGGACATGTCTTTTGGACACATTTTGTAGTTTTCTTAACTTTTGACAGAAAAATGAGTTTTTTTTATTGGTATCGGGTAAAGATTATATTTTAATTACAAGCTGATGTTATATGGCAAAAAAAAGATTAAAAAGGACAGGAAAGTTACATTTACGCTTGTAAAAAAGTAATTCGATGTGAATAGTTAAATAAAATGGAATTGATACTTGGAACACTACATCCAACCTTGAATCCATATCTAAGGGCCAATGCAAAAACCAACCAAAAGTATAAATTAAGTAATATGACTCTTGCCCCTTTGTTCTCCCACCTTGCCTTAAAAACATAAAGAATGATGATCACAAAAACTTTTACTTTACTAAAATTCTGACAAAAGTCATTATACCATTCTGGAATTAATTCTAAAATTGGCTGTTTTTTTTTGTCCTTAAGTGTTGTAAAACTTTACACCTATAATACAGGGTCTTGCATAGGGAAACATGAGGAAATAAAAATATCATTTATGGTGAAAACCGCCTTTGTGGTCTCCTGGTAGCGTGCTCGCCTCGAGTGCAGAAGGTCGCAGGTTCGATCCCCGGCTGGGTCAAACCAAAGACATTAAAATTGGTATTTGCTGCTTCTCCACCATGCACACGGCATATAGCCTACAATGTATAGGAGTAAGAGCAAAGGACTGGTAGTCAGTATAATGTGTCCGAGTGGGGTGATATGTCTTCCTGCGGATATTTACCTCGTGAGCTAGCACGTTAAAAATCTGGCTCAGCGTGTCGGTCTAGTACAAAGCAGGGATCATATTCATATCATATTAACATGTTCTCGTTCTGATATGCACCTGGTTGCCACTGGACGATAAATAATAATTCATCCATCCATCATTTATGATGAACAAAACATAACAATTTAACCTTCATGTAGTATTTTTATATAAGTTTGTTATAAACATCCTTCACTGAGAACTGCATGAAAATAACCATGTGCCTATATGTTCAATCTGATATTTTGAAAATAGGTGAAAATTTGAAACTTGAATAGGAATACATTGTACACAAACATTCATTGCAGTTCTAAACTCAAAGACTCATATAGCATCGACTTAGAAAAAACTACTTCATTGATATATTACATACATATATTCCCTATTTGCAGATATTGGAGTGGTCTCCCGTATGCATGAGTTATCTTTCCTTACATAATGAGCAAAAATTTCTTTAACCTTTTCTGAAATATTGAATAGGAGAAAGCCTTCATCAGTTACAAAAATTTTGGAGAATAATGTGTATGGAACATATATATTCCTAAGATGGATGGATGGATGATTATTGTTTAACGTCCAGTGGCGACCAGGTGCATATCAGGACGAGAACATGTTGATATGATAATGAATATGATCCCTGCTTTGTACTAGACCGACACGCTCAATCGGATTTTTAATGTGCTAGCTCACGAGGTAATTGTCCGCAGGAAGACATATCACCTCACTCGGACACATTATACTGACTCCGAGCCGACCAGTCTTTGCTCTTACTCTTAGATGCCGCGTGCTTGGCGGAGAAGCAGCAAATACCAATTTTAATGTCTTTGGTTTGACTCGGCCAGGGATCGAACCCGCGACCTTCCGCACTCGGGGCGAGCACGCTACCACGAGACCACCGAGGCGGTTTATATTCCTAAGAAAACAAATGACTATTTGTTCATTTAATGTGCACACAACAGTTTTCAGTTTCCTAAATGATGTCAGGAATTGATGGTGTCTGTTAATCAAGTTGGTAACTGACCAATTTGTTGTATCTTAAACTCCTATATAAAAACAATATACAATGTATATCAAATAAAAGATTTTTTTTCAAACTTTTCCACCATGTGACATTTATTTCTGATAAATTTCCACTGTGACATAAACGAGATAAAATACAGTCCCTTCCCCCTTACAAAATCCCAAATACATGTATTGGCTGATTCTAGACTAACAGATTTAGGTGTGAAATTTAAAGGTGTATTATTATAGATATTTGAAAGGTTATATCAATCTGTTTTTAAAACATAGTTTCAAGGTAAATTTGCTGGCTTCCAATAGAGTAATCTCCCCTTAGTTAATATTAAATTATATGTTTTAAATTCACATTTCTGATCTTTTTATACAACTAAAATAAAGTTTAAGTATAAAGTAAGATAATAAATCATAAAAATTCACTGTGCAATGATTAGCAAATTAGGCAATTTGCTTCCAGTTTTTTATTATTTTGGGGAAAAGTCTATAGAATTTTATTCAAAACTGTTGTTTGCATCATGTGAAAGATGCCTCCAATAAGAACGTGGGAGACAACTCACATCTATCATGTCAATAAAAAGCACAATAAAAACAAGTAATTTGACCTAAATTAAGAATTGTTTTGAAAAAAATGTGTTTGTTGTTACACAATCTTACACTTATTACCCATTTATTTAACATGTACCTTGTATTCTTATTTTACAGCCTCAAGCTTTGTCATGTGTAACCCTGAACAGGAAAAGGTTTATAACCCGAGAAATGTGATACGACAAAATGCAAGGTAACATTATTTCTGGTATTTGGTATAATACTGCTTGATTTTGGTCACTGACCTACATTTAACGAATGAGTGACTGATAAAATTTTACATTAAAGTTCTTTGTAACTAAATGTAAATAATGTAGCTTACAGGTAAATATGTAAGCAATATCACTTCGGATTTGTTAAACCTGTGCATAGTTGTTTCGGACTGAACGTAACTTTGATGGCCTGAAAATAATTCTCAAGCTTATCTTCCACTTTTCAATGTGTAAATGAAACTGATGTGCACGTTATCTGGGACTCTGTGTTGTATTTTTGTTCACAGTGCTTATGAAGTCATGTTTTCCCTGTATTATTATCTTTGTAAAAAGGGGCTAGAAATGTGCCATTTTCATGACTTTTCCCAATTAATAAAAAAAATTATCATTGCTGAATAAAAAAAGGTATTCTTTTAGGCCAGGCAAAATTTATTTTTGGTGAATAGTTTCAGTCTCTAAGAATTCTGTAAATGTAAAACAAATTCATTTCATTACAAAGTTAGATAAAAGGTTTGTTTCACTGGAAATTATTGAGTTTGTTTCATTCCTGATTCCATAAAATAAGCTATTTAAAAACAAGGGGGAAGAAAGTTGCATGATATTATAACAGTTTCTAATAGACAGTCAGACAATTTAAAACAACATTAATAATTGCCACAAAACAAAACATGAAATTTATTTAATTTTCGTGCACCCGTCTTTAAAGACAGGACATATTATGGTATACCGTTGATTCCGTCTGTCGTCCACACTTCGGACAACAACTCGAAAACGCTTTCACCAATTTTCAAAACTAGTTGACTTATTTAAATCTATTGACGTAAGCTCCCTTTTGTTTTGTTTTTTTTATTCCGATATGACATGGATCTTTATTCGTTGAAAAATTGTCGAAAACTGTCAATTTTTCACACTTTGGACGGTTATGGAATTTTATTCATTCAAATTTCAGTGTTATGGAACTTTGTTCATTAAAAAAGGGGGGATTTTTCAGTTGTTTGTTGTGATAGTCTAAAGGTCTTTATACTTTTTGGTGAAGTTACAATTTTCTGTTCCAGAGTGGGATGCGACCTACCTGGTATTCATAAAAAATAAGCAACAAAATCAAAGAGTCTGTATGTTAACCGGTGAAATTTTATTTCCTGGACGACAGGTGTATCTTGCCCTCATGTTGCAGCAGTTTATTTATTTCTGCCTGGAAAAAAATTGCCCCCGAAGGTGAAAACAGACCTGATCATGTTAGGAGAAACCAACAATCATTCTGTAAATTGTCAGAAAATATACATTTATTTTTAATTGCCAAATATGTTATAAACTTCTACCTGTTTCTGACGCTCATATACTAATAAATTATATATATTTCCCAACAATTTACTTGTACTTGAACAAAAATGTTTTACTTTGTCAGTTACTGATAAAAAAGTATATTCTAATTTGTACAGTCAAGGATTTTATGTAGATGTATACTTAATATAAAATTTTCCGTTTTTATTAATAGGATGGTGATAGGTTACAGCCAAAGAGCCTGTTGAAAATTGAACATATTAAATGTAAAATTGTCAGTTGTGGAGTTGGACAAAGTTGAGCTGAAGAAAACTGAGTGTATTATACATTGTACGGCAGTACATGTAGCAGTTTGAACAAGAGATTGAATTTTAATTTGACTAGATGAATTGAAAATTGAAATACACAATGACATTTCTGGAGTAATCCTGAAAAATTTTGATTTAAAAAGAAGTTTCTGAAATGTTCATCACACCATAAAAAAAAACCAATGGATTTATTTGAATTACGGAAAAAGATTAATCAGTTTTGGATAAATATATAACGCTAACTGAATGAAAGTTTCTATATTTAGTTTGAAAAATGTTCATTGAAATAGTTGTTTTTAATTCAGAATACAAAAAATCAGTAGATTTACTTTATATCTTTATTTTGTTTATATGTTTTGATGTTCTTTATCTAAAATCTAAAAGTAATTTTTGTCCTTTGTAAATTTATACAAGATACTTTTGGGGGAAGATAACTTATGCATATGGGAGACAACTTCAAATACAAGTAGGGAATGTGACATCTGGTTAACAAATGTAAAATGATAATAAATATAAACATTTATTTTAGCAGTTTATTAGAAAATTTTTGTATTTTGAAAAAGGATTGTTAACATTTTTTTGTATTGAGTATTGACATACTATGTGATATTTATTATTAATAGATTTATTAAAATCATGTGTCTTGAGTAATTTTTCAAGTTTTATTTTTAAAGATGAGGTGGCAAGAATTTGTATGAAATTTCTTGCTCTGTAGTAAGTGAACTTGATATCTCTGCTTGAGGCTTTGATAAAACATACAAGTAAAGTCAAGAAATACCAAAGGGATATTTGAAGGAGGGGAAAATCGAAACAACTGACAAACTCCGGAGAACAACGAAGACAAGACCAAAACAATACAAGCACTACAACTAAAAACTAATAACATGAACAACATGGACCCCACCAAAAAACGAGGGGTAGACTCAGGTGCTCCGGAAGAGTAAGCAGTCTGTTGACAAGAACCAACAATTGTGCAAGTATCAATGGGGGGGGGGGGGGGCTTTTTATGACCGTGGGGTGCATCAGTGAACTGGAAACCCCTATCCGAAATTATCCATATATCGAATTTGTGACCCGAAAATATCCAGCTAAAATTACATATCCAAAATTATCCAAAAATAATAAAAGCCATGATGGGACATATTTAAAGGCAACCTGAATTCTCCTTTGTGCTTTATAAAAATCTGCAGAAAATCCTGACCAAAAATCTCCACCAGTTTTGTAAAATCTTGACCGGAATTTGCAGCACGTCCTTTATCTAGTACCATTGAGTTACAGAGTTACACACACACACAACCCCCCCCCCCCCCCCCCCCCCCCTCCCCCTTCCTCTCTCAGCATTGGGGAGGATAAAAGGTCATGTTGATGGTAAGTGGTGCAGAATCTGCATGAATTGGCCCCTGCCATGATCATGCAGGGATCATATAATACTATATATACAGTTCCTGGATCATGTATTCCTGTAAAACCCTTGTATTATGTACACATTGACCCAGAACAGTTAATATGGCTCATACATTTAAAGGTAGAAGTTACATCTATTCCTAAGCAAAGAAGGTAATTTTTCTCACAAGTAGTGATTAATTACCGGTAGTCCACCATTTTAAAGCATGGAAAACTTTTGCATCCAGATTGGTTTCAGAAGCTATATGCAGTGAAATTTGGCAGTCTCTGCAGTAAAAAAATAATCTCTGAACTTTAAAATTTTAATTCCTTGCCAAATTTAGGGAGATTTCAATACATGAAAGCAAATATTTTATTTGAAAATGAAAATAAAAATTTATTTGTAACATTTTAGCATATGGTCCTACAGGATTGGTATAAATACATAAACGTGGGGTTTTGTAACATTTTGTTGGAGCCAAAATATTAAATCTGATCATTCTGAAACCTGGTGGTTTGTAATCCTGTGAAAAAATCTACTATACTGGTATGATATGTGAAATAATGTATAATTTATCCAGATCTCATTGTGCATCCCCCCTACTTTTCTTGTGTTGTGTTTCAGTAAACCTAAACTGAATGTAAATTGATTTTTCCCAGAAAACCAAATAGAGTATTAATGTTTATTTATTTAATATGGTAACAATACAATATTAAAAATATGTTCATAATATTTGCGCTTCTAAAGTTTATATAACTGGTTGCCGACTACAAGATGGAAACAGTAATTCCGGATATCTTTTTGGTCATCGGTCCGCTCTTAGAAATCCATCGTCCTCGTTGCGGTTTAAATCCGGAGCGAAATGAGAGTAGAGTTGTTGAATAAAATAAAATCGAAAAGTGCATGTGCATACGCTGAACAGACATTATAGACATGAATATGTGTGAAATCTGCTATATCTGCGGTAATAGAAAAGTGCTGCTACTTTTCCTGGTTTGTATTCGTTTTTGAGAAAACTGCATTTAAAGATGAAAAATCGTGCTTTTTTGACGCATTCGAGTACTTCATGTCAAATTTTGTAAAAAATACACAAATCCAGACAAAGTAGCAGCACTTTTCCGAAAGGCGGGGTCCTATAGAATATATCGTATATATTCTTGTTAATAGCTGACACCCCTACGCCCTTGCACTTTTGCGAAATGTATGTACACCCGGTCCGTTGTTGGTAATTCGCTGTAGTATGCAAATGAGCAATCATGTGACTGAAATAATTACCTGTTAGGTACCTCTTGTCATTGTCATTAACATAGTGGTTAACGATAACGCTCATATCCTAAATATGAAGAGTATTCCTTATTTAAGTGGAATAGACCCAATATTATGAAATAAAAAAAAAACATATGCCTTAACATCGCTGCGCGGGATGTTCAAGGACGAAGGACGAGTGCGGCGGGAAGATCATGACTGATTTCGTGGGGCTCCGGGCGAAGCTATACGCCTTCAAGATGGATGACGGTGAGGCCACGAAGAAGGCGAAGGGAGTCACCAGGAGCGTCATCAAGCGTAGCATCGCCTTCGAGGACTACAAGCGATGCCTCGACACCCAGCAGGAGATCCATCGCCCGATGAGCATCCTCCGCAGCCATCTCCATCAGATCTACGCCGAGGAGATCAACAAGATCGCTCTCTCCGCCAAAGACGATAAGCGTCACATCCTCCCGGACGGCATCAGCACCCTCGCCCACGGACACTATCGAATCACTCACGGCAGCAAGTGAGGCGCCCCTCCCCGCCCCGCACTTAGATAAATGAGCAGCATACGCGTGCACGGCCTCCTCCTCCCCCATAAGCCCCTCTTCAACGTAGAGCTTGAGGAAGCCGCCTCAGCCCTAGGCATCTCTCGATTCAGAGGAATATTCATGCGCGATGCCTTGCCTCCCAGCCCCCAGCCCATCGAATGCGGCATCCTGAATCACGACGATAGCGATGGCCCCGGCACGCATTGGACGTGCTGGCATAAGCGCGGAGGATTCAAAGTCTACTTCGATCCCTACGGCCTGCCTCCGCCCGACGAGATGATTGGCTATCTGCGGCCTGAGATTCGATATAATACCGATGAAATCCAGCGGCGCGGCGACGTGGTCTGCGGACACTTTTGCCTGCACGTCCTGAAGCTCTTATCGGAAGGTTGGACGCTCGAGGAGGTGATTTTCAGACTATAGATAAATGGATAAGTTTGGATCTCACTCGAGAAAGCGCATGCCCATCTGGCGGATGCTCCAGGATCTAGATATGAATGATCATCGCATCACTAGCTTGGGGTTGCCCCAGGACAGCTCGGACGCCGTGACGAAGCGCTGGGTCAACCAACAGCTGAAAGACGGTATGAAAGACATCGACGAGCTAGATTCAGATGTTAAGCAGATGCAGATGGCCATCAAGCGGATGCAAAGGGAGTATGACGAATCCATCAAAGACCTTGCCAAAAAGCTGATGACCGTAGAAGATGGCAAAGTCGATAAGTCAGAGTGCGTCTCGACCAACGGTGGCTTGATGACTACGGACCTAGACATGCGAAAATATCACCTGCTAAATCTCCCACTCCCCCAGACTGATAACGAGCCCATCACCAAAGCCGTCTTCGACCAGCTGAAGACGGAGCTAGACGCATTAAGGGTCTTCGTCCACCTGAAGCATGCATAAATCAAGACTTTCTGGTCTCCTTTGAATCGAGACCGGAAAGCCTGGGGGGATCATCGCCAGTCGGACTCCTTGACCCAGGAATTGAAGGTTTTGGGATAGCCTCTCCACTTGACGCGGATTTCTTTCTCCCCATTCCGGATGCGTCGGCTCAAGATTTTCTCGATGCGAAAGATATCTTGGTCGGTGCGCTGGAGCTCGGGCTCGTAAAAGGACCCTTTGATTTCCTCACCCTTGTAGTCTTTGAGACGATAGGTTGGCGGCTGCGTCGCTAGGGCCTGGGCGATGGTAAAGATCTCCTCCGTCCAGCGCGGAGTATATCCCTTCTCGAAGATGCCCTTCTTCTTGGTGATCCGGACCTGATCGCCGACGTCGAATCGCTGAGGCTGCATGGGTGGGAGGTCTCCGTAGAGATTCCAGAAGACCTTGGCCTCGAGCTCTTTCTGGCTTGCGGCGGTGGGGTCATCTTGATGGATCGATGCTTGGTGGTATTATACTGGCGGACGAGATCGTCCAGGACGGGAAGGTAGGAGCGCGTGGAATTGGCCGAAAAGTATTTGAACATCTTCTCCTTCATGGTGCGATTCCAGCGCTCCACCACGCTCGATTTCTCTTCGTTCTCTGTGGAGTAGAGATCGACGTCGTGCTTCCGGAGCAGATCCTTCACGTCGCGATTATAAAATTCCGTGCCCTTATCGGTCCATAGCTTCTCGGGTGTGCGATCCTTGAAGACGGTCCGGAAGGCATCTCGCACCGTGGCGCCTTTCTTATCCTTGAGCGGCACCAACCAGCCGTACTTGGAGAAGACGTCGATGATGCTCAGGAGGTATTTGAAGCCTCGATTATCGCGGGAGAAGGCGCTCATATCTACGAGATCGGCAGCCCAGATCTCATCCACCCCGCCTACCATCACGTGGCGCTTCTGAAATTTGCGTCGGACTGGCTTGTGCAGCTCTTCGGCTAGCTCATCCGACCATCGGACTTTTTTTTTCCCACGCCCAGTCCAAATCGTGCTTTGGTGCCGATGATGGGTCTGACGATGCCGCGCTCGAGGCGCTCGCGCGCGGTGGGATTGGGGATGGCATCGTCTTATCGCAGATCGAATTTCGAGCGGCCGTATCCTTGTGCTTGGCATAGCAAAGATCGTGGCGATAGGCGGCCTCATCCACTCGATTGATGGGTTTCGACCAAGGTTTGGGCGTGCCATCGGCATTGAGTCGCTGGCCGAGTCTCGTCCCCGGCCCGGTGAAATTATGCCCCAGCAGATGCATTTCGACGGGTAGACGATTGATCATCTTATTCACGAGTCCGGCGCCCCTCTCCTCCGTCTTGATGAATTGCGACTTCCGCGCGCCGCACTCTGCGCAGGTCCCCACCTTTCGCCGCCGCCGTCCGTCGTCGCTCGTGATCACGGCGCGATTATTCGTCTCCGTCTTCTTCTGGCACTTCAAGCAATACATTCCCATTTTATATAGATAAATGGACGTTGAAGACCTTACCTACGATGAGCCCGCCGCGAGTCGTCGGCATAACCACTATCTCCTCCCGCAGCGATCCATCCGAGGTCTGATCATCGGGAAATCGGACTGCGGCAAGACGACTCTGCTGAATAATCTCCTCCTGCGCGATGGATGGCTCGATTACAATAGCCTCTTCGTCTTCGGAAAATCGCTCCACCAGCCCATCTATCAGCTGCTGTGGCAGGCGCTGGGGAAAGGATTTTCGAAAGACGATATCCGCGACCTTCTCTCCGTCAAGGATCGCTATCCCCACTCTCTGGTCGACGTGGTGCAGATGATGAAGCCACCGTCCAAGCCTAGCGGCATCGAACCTTTCTTCTTCGAGGAGGCGAGCGACGTGCCCGATCCCCGAGAGCTCGATCCCGCCCGCAAAAATCTCATGGTCTTCGACGATCTGATGCTGAGCAAGCAGAGCAAGTGCGAGGACTACTACGTGCGCGGTCGCCATAATAACGTCGACTGCTTCTACCTCTGCCAAAATTACTTCAAGCTCCCGCGGCAATCGATCCGGGAGAATGCCAATTTCATCTGCCTCTTCGAGCAGGATGCCAAAAATCGCGACCATATCCGTCGAGATCATTGCGGCGATCTCACCCCAGCTCAGTTCGATTCCCTATGCGACTATTGCTGGGCGAAGCCTCACGGATTCATGACCATCGATTCACGAGTCCCAAGACGGCGGGAAAGTATCGATGCAATCTGGATGAATTCTATTGGGCATAAGATAAAGAATGGATCACTTGCAGGAATTTTTCCTGGAGAATCAACGGGACTTGGATCGGGATAATGCCCCCGAGCCCCCACGACCACCCCCTGAATGCGAGCACCGGTGGGAGCGTGTGCTTATTAAATGTGAGATCCAGGGATATTTCTGCGGCAGATGCGGAGCTGAAAAGTACGCTCGCCGCTTCGATGATCAGGATTTCGAAGGAAGGACCTATAATTCCCACTCCCACCGCAAACCTCAGCAGCCGCCCAGACCCCCGTGCCCCATCAACACCGTCCGCGGCCATCAGTGCACGTATCCCTCCGTATCGGGCAGTGATAAGTGCAAGAGGCATTCGAAGCTTTTCCCCGAGGCATGCTATCGGTGCGGAGTCTCGATCGCCCGCGGTAAGGCTTTGCATCGTATCCACGAGGAGGCTATATACGTGCCAAAATTTGCCACCTACTGGTCGGGCGTAAAAGTGAGGATGGTGGGGGAGTGCGATCTCCTCAAAGGCGTGAAGAGGATCGGCCGCGAGCCTTTCTGCTCCTCCAAATGCATGGAGAGTGCGTAGGATCTTCGGGAATCTACGGTTTTTGCATCCCGCTGAGGCAGGAGGCAAAAAGCATGGGAGAATGATGGGTTCAACGCTATGGGGCGATCGATCCAACGCTTAGGGGCGATCGATCCATCGCTTAGGGGCGTTCGTTCCAACGCTATGGGGCGTTCGATCCATCGCTTAAGGGCGTTGGCGATGCTATAAATAAAATGACGTTCATCAAGATCACCGACCCCAAGCAGCGTGAGGCGCTTGCCAGGGACTTGCAGGAGACCAAGCGCAGCATCCAGGCTAGCGATATGCAGCGTCGCCTAGATAAGATCGGACTCAGCCGCGATCTCTCCAAGATATTCAAGCCCGTGGTCGAGACGCAGAAGGAGACTGCCTTCCAGATCACCAAAAAGATCGAAGATATCCCACTCGCTCTGCCGGCCCCGGTGCCTGCCCTTCCTCCTCCTATCCCTGCCGCCGAGGACGACGACGATCCGCTTGCCATCGAGCAGGCATTGAAAACCAACCTCGGTCCGCGAGCCACCCACTATCTTCAGCTCAGTATGACTCCCCAGGCCGACCATACCTTTGGATTGCGAGTGGAAGACGGCGGCATCATGATCGGGAGTCTGCCCGTCACCTTCGATGGAGACGATATCCTCGTCGATGGCGAGCGCTATGAGGGCACCCCCGGCCTGTGGGAGCTTATGGTCCTGAAGAATCCCAAAGACTTCGACGTGGAGGACTTGCATACCTATGGCGATATCCTGCGAGCATCCAATGCCATGTATCAAGGCAATTCTTCGCTCTCGCAGACCCCCAAGGCCAGCAAAAGCCGGAAATGGAAGGAGATCGTCTCGTACCTCTATAAGCAGGATAAGTATGGGAGTGGGGTATCGACCGTCTTCCTCCCCACGTGCTTCGACCAGCTGTTGGATCGTCTCGATCTTTGCGCTGCCGCCTACCAGGCTGGAAATAATGGGGTGCGCAACGAAATCGTGGCCATCCTCGACGCCATGAAGAAGTCCGGTCATATCAGCAGGAATGAGTACGAGAAGCTGCCTTTAGTAGTGAGTCACGGATATCGTCGAAAGTATGCAGTCGGCGGAAGAGGCCTTTTCGATACGATCGCCAGTCTGGCCGGACGGGTGCTTTCCTCCTCCACCGCCAAGACGTTGGGAAGCAAGGCCGTGAGCGCTGCCTCCAATGCAGCCCTGAAAGGCGTGGAGAAAGGCGCGAGCAAGGCGGTGGATCACGTCGTCCGTCGAGTGAGGCGCAAGAAAAATCCTCCGTCAGCACCACCCCGGACCTCGCAGCAGCAGGCCCGTCTCAATAATCTCATCTCGGGCGGGGCATCGCCACCATCCACGACTTCGTCCAGCGCTATAGATAAATATATCATGGCCGATATGTTCTCTATCACCGAAGGACTGACTTTCGATGAAAGTCTCCAGGAATATCAGGTTCACGAATACGAACCTCAAGCCGGGGCGCAGCTGAATAATGCCGGCGCAGAGATACGCATCAATATCGAGACTCAGGATCTCTTCCTTCATCCCTCCGAAAGCTATCTCTTGATCGAAGGCCGACTTCAGAAGAATGATGGCACTGCGTATGCCGACGCCAATCTCGTATCGCTCGTCCATAACGGCGCCATGTATCTCTTTTGTAGCATTAGCTACCGACTTTCCGGCCAGCAGATCGAGCATCTCAACGATCCGGGCATCGCCACCACCATGCTAGGGATGCTGACGTACCCCGACGACTTCTCCAAATCGCAAGGCCTCAACCAGCTATGGTTCAAAGACTCCACGGCAGATGCCGAGGCAGAAAACGTCGGATTCGCGGCACGCCACGGATATATCATCACCAAGCCAGCCAATAAGGGATCCTTTTCCTTCTCCATCCCGCTCAAGCACGTCTTTGGCTTTGCCGAGGACAACGATAAGATCGTCTACGGATTCAAGCACGAGCTCTCCATGGTGCGCGATTCGGATGCCAATGCCATCCTCCGAGCCGCCGCCGTCAACGACGTGGCCAAGATAGTCTTGAGCAAGATTTCCTGTTCGTCCCCCACGTCATCCCCTCCGACGAAAAGAAGCTGCGGCTCTATAAGACCATCCAGAGCAAGACCAAGATCGATTGCGGATTTCGCATGAGGCAGTGCGACTCCATCGCCGTGCCCCAGACCTCACAATTCCAATGGCGTCTGGCCGCTAAAAGTGGACGTGAAAAACCGCGATGGATCATCGTCGCCTTCCAAACGAATAGGAGCAATGATCAGACGCATAATGCCGCCGTCTTCGAACACTGCCGATTGCGAAATATCCACGTGACCCTCAATGCGGAGCGCTATCCCGCCGTGGATTTCAATGCCGGCTTCACTCAATGCAGGGTCGCCAGGGTCTATAAGGAGGCCGCCGAATTCCGCAAGAAATTCTATAGCATGGAAAGTCTGCTGAGCAATGGCGGCATCAATCCCTCCGACTTCATCGATCTCTATCCCCTATTCGTCATCGACGTAAGCCATCAGTCCGAGCGGTTGAAAGAGTCGACGGTGGATATCCAGATCCGAGCCGACTTCGAGCGAAACGTCCCTGCCAATACCCAAGCCTTCGCCCTGGTCATCTCCGATCGAATCCTCCAATTCGAATCCGACGGCCAGAAGATGAGCGTCGTCTTCTGAAGAGGCTTAGATAAATGGACGCTTCACTTTTGCGGAAAATCGCCACCAATACCGAGCCCAAGCACGGGTTCTCCTTCATCGTCTCCGGGAACGATAGTCAGATCTTGACTCGCTTCAACCCACCCCTCCAGCTGCGCGAGGAGAAATCTTACGAGATGGCCCTCGTGAATCTGGAGACCTACTACTCCATCCCCAATATTCATGCAGGAAATAATTCCTTCCGCTACTCTCCTGATGATGGGGCTAGCTGGTTTCCCGTCGAGCTGAGCACCGGCTCCTATGGAATCGACGATATCAACGATGAGATCCAGCGACAATTGCGGCTCAATAAGCACAAGGCTAAGATCCTTCTCGATGTCAATCGCGCGACGCTGAGAGCAACCCTCACTCTCGCCAGAAATTATCAAGTGGATTTCGACGTGCCCAATAGCATCAGTACGGTGCTTGGATTCGAGCGCCGGACGTATGCCTACGATCGAAGCACTAATGGCTACGCGGAAGGCGAGAATATCGTCAATATCATCAGCATCAATAGCATCCTGGTGAATAGTGATATCATCCATGGAAGCTACGTCAACGGCACGCAGCAGTCCACCATCTATAGCTTCTTTCCCGCAGTCGATCCCGGCATGAAGATCATCCAGACTCCCAAGAATCTTGTCTACTTACCCGTGACCCTGAGGACCATCGACCGCATGCAGACGTATCTGACCGATCAAGACGCTCACCCCATCGATCTGCGAGGGGAGAATCTCAACATCCGCTTCCATCTGCGTGAGGTATAAATAAATGGATTATCAAGAGTATGGTCTCAACTTGACGAAAGGTCAGGCAGAGAAGATCCAGCGTGCGGCAAAGAACGGTTGTCCCGTGAGCGTCCGATTGTCGCATGCCAACCTATCCGGCGAGCATAAGATGCTCCTCACTCGCCGCCAGATCCAGCGCATCGCCAAGCTCTTGCAGAGCGGTAAGAGTGGAATGGTCTTGGAGATGAGTCCGAAGCAGGTGAGGCATAATGTGCAGAAAGAAGGTGGATTCCTCCCCATGCTGGCAGGTCTCGCCTCTGCTGCGCTGCCCATGCTGGCCAAAACCGTGCTTCCTGCTTTGGGCGTGGGCGCATTGAGCGGTTTGGGTAGTGCAGCCATCCAAAAGGCCGTGGGATCTGGATTATTTCTCAAGAAGGGTGGGAAAGTATGCTGCGTGAAACCTCGTGGTCGTGGTCTGTATTTGAGCCCAGGCACTTTGCCCAATACGTACGGCGATGGCTTATATTTGAAGAGCGGACGTCAGATCTACGACGGAAGTGGGCTGATCCTCGGTCTCAATAGCCCCTTCAAAAGCATCCCCATCTTGAGCATGCTCCTCTAGATATAGATAAATGGACGACGTAGACTCTGGGAAGCAATCCTACCGAGAAGCTAGAATCGGGTCGATCGAGAGAGAGCTTGATTCCGAAAAGAAAAAGTATGCCCGACTGTTGAGGACCTATAAGCGAGTGGATAAAGCGGCATCTTTCGCTCTGGGCGTGTGCGCCGTACTTAACGTCATTTGCTCCGCCGGCGCCCTCAGCACCGCCGCCACGGGGGTAGGCGTAGTGGCATGCCTTCCTTTGAGCTCTCTGACCGTCGTGAATTCCATCGCGATGATGGTATTAACCGTGCTAGCCAAGCGCATCCGTAAGAAATGTAAGAAGCATGAAGTTACCGTGCGTATCGTCAGATCCTATCAATCCCAGATCGAAGATTCAGTGAGCAAGGCCCTAGAGGATGGTGAGATCGATGAGATCGAATTTGCAGGCGCTGTGAAATGTCTCGGCTTCTACTACGACGAAAAGCAGCAGCTGCGAAAACCTTCCACCACTTTTAATGAAGACCTTACTACGCATGCGCCATAAGGAGGATTCTTCCAACGCGCGCCTCGCTCGGCTACGCCTCGCTCCCCGAGCTTATTCCAGAATCCTCCACATCAAAGTTCCAAGTGACCAAAAAAAAAAATTTCCCAATCCAGTTATTTGGATTGGGAAATTTCATACCCCCTACCCCCAGAATTTTTTTTTTACTTCCTCACCAGATCGTACGAGAGATACTGCTGGTAAGTCTTTTTGCTGAGCTTGAATCCCATGCTCCGAACGCAAGCTCCTTTCAAGGAGCCCTTCTCTTTGTTAAGCGTGGGGTAGGCCCATACCCTGGTGGTTTCTCCTTCTCGATCCTTCAGGGTGAGGATTTTGCTTTTGCCGAATTTCCCATCAACTTCTACCACCTCCAAGATTTTATAGATCACCCCGGTGGGTAAATCCTTCCATTTGAGTGCTTCCTGATTCTGGTCCTGCACTTTCTCCTGGAAGGCGTCTTCGCTGATGAAGTCATCCCCATTTGTGGGAATTTCGACGAATCCATTCTGTGCGAAAGCCATAATTCTTGTATTTACCCTATGCTCAATAGGAATGCCGCCCATTTGCATTTGGCCGTCGGGGTGGAGATTTTATGCAGGATTTCTGCATGTGGGGCAGAACTGTCAATAATGAACTACTTTGGTACGACTTCCATCTTAACTTAGAATTGGGGCACAAAGAGGTATCTGATTATTAGCCTGTTTTATATTATTTTTATGCTTAAAGTTTGGTAAATTAAAAAAGGAAAATATGAAAATATTGAAAATATGTTTCTGTGAATTAATCAAATGATAGATATTCACGAGAAATAAGAGTACTTTACACTTATTGAGGATAGTTGCTTCCATCTAGTGCAATTAATTTTCCATTTGCAATATCCCTTTTATTTAGATATGTTTACGTCGAAATTAACCATTGATAAAAACACAAAAATGATAACCATTGTAAATATGTAACAGTTATGAACACGGCTGATTTCTTATAGGTGTGATTTGTTAATCACCATTCTATTGTCAGGTAAGATTTTAAAGATGTACATGTATAAGACAGTTAAAGATGCTATAATTTTATTTCTTTTTGCCATAACATTTATTCAACTGGTTTTCATTTTTTTATGAAGTAAAATTGACGCCTTCATCAGTCTTAGCGTCATTGCTATCCCATTTCTGCCTGTTGTAAAACAATTTTCTGGCAAATTGACTTAAATCGATTTTTGTGTTTGAAAGTCAGGTAAACATTTTATTTATGCTTAGGTATAGACAACTTCTGAACAAAAGAATTTGATTTTTATCATCTCGAGTAAGTAATGTTGTAAATGTTAATTGTCCAATTTTATATACAAACAGGAAAAACGGAACATGAGTGAAAGAAGATGTTTTCCTAAGCATATACCAAATTGGGTTGAGATTCTATATACATGTATACATATGTAAATGATATATTATATATGTAATATATTTGTTCCCAAAACAAGTGAAAAACATTAATCGTTTTGCAAAAAGCAAAAAGCACAACCGGGTACACCAAAAAGACGACAAAGGCCAAAGTAACAAACAACATAAAAAAACAGTATTTCAAAAAGAAAAGAGGACACAATGAGTAAAATTACTACAAATCCCACTTTGAATAAAGGGGAAAAATGGTAAACATATGTTTGACAAAAATTGAAATGTACAGGAAATTTAACAAATTACATTACGTAAAGGCACCCATGGGCCTGAATCGATTTTATTTGCTGTCATTGGACAAAATTATGATAGTTACCTTGGATCACCAAAATAACAACACTTGGATAGTAACTTGTAATGACCATAAATGACAATTTTCAAGCCATGTTTTTTTATGAAATGTTAACCAATAAGAAAAGCACCTTTGTTAGTCATATTTTATGTGGCTCCTCAAAAGTATATAACTTACACTGAGTATAGCATCAGACTATTAAACTGTTCGTCAATGGGACTTTTAATAAAATTAATTTCCCATGGGCCAAATGTTAACTTCGTTGGACACTGGCAACCGTCTTGGATATCCATTCGACACCAATTTGAAAGTAACAATTTTTCAGTAGATCCTTACAGTTATCATTCATGACAAATTTGAAGATACTGTTTTAGTCTTTTACCTTTACAGCCATGTTTTTATCCAAACAACAATTGTATGGTTTTGGCACATGTTTGGCTTGACCTTTTTGGTAATTCTGGCATATTTTGATTATTCTCGTCAACGTTTTGAGTATTATTTTGGTTTTCAACAATTTGGGAAAACTGATGAGTCGACGACATGTGCACATCTTGAGAATAAAAGAATTTCTTATTGAATGAATAAATGACCGTCGACCACAGTGCGTGATATGTCTTGACAATATCACACTCCTTAATTAAAGACGTTTCCTGAAGATTTCTACATATAGTAGTACATGTAAATTGACACTCTTAGTGGCTAAATTACTAGTTAAAACCAAATGCGTTACTTATTTCCGGTTGCAGTTAAAAATAGTCTGTATATGCCATTACATTTCCATTTCAGAGATCCCTAAGAAATTAGTGATTAGTGCAATCTTCTTTTAACTTGAAAATAACAAACAATCGCATGTTGTGGTATTATATTTTTAAATGATTATTTTTACCAAATTACAGTACATTTTCTTTATATTTTATCAAAAGTAATCAATATTTCAAAATTCTATTTTTAGATCTTTAACTAACCAAAGTCTAAAGTTAAATTTCACCTAAGATTAAAACTATAGATAAATAACTCCGGAGATTCAAGGTCCATGGGAACTGAATTCGGTAAAATTATATCTCAAAACAGATCTCTTTTAAGTTTGCTAAACATTTTATTTTCATTTCATTGATACATGTGTATTATTATTATTATTTTTTTTTTTTTGGTTGATTTTGAATAAATTAAAAAAATAGCGTTTAAAAGACTGTCCTATTGGAATGTTTGCCACTGAACTACATGTATATGTACGATTGCTTTGACTTTTAACTAAGGTATTATCACTGTGTATCCCCGTACAACGGATCTTGGCGATAGTGTAGTGTTAATTGCGGTTTATGTGCCGCAAATTGGGATAGTCGAGGCGAGTAAACAACAGTTGCAACAAGATGTTTGGTAAGATTTCCCTTTTATATATTGTTTTCTTTGATATATTCTAACATGCTGATATTTTCCAGTATATAGGCACTTCGTATATATGAATATAGTTTGATAATGACTTGTGTAATGAATGAATTTCAGCATAGAAGTCCCTGACAAACACGTAACGTTTCTCAAAATTTAAATATAGTGCTAAAGTTGATGCGTTTAAAGGCCAAAAATTCTAAAAATATTTTCATTTTTTTCATAAATATCTCTCGTGTGGAATTATTTTTTCATCAAATGCGTAAATAAACCAAAAAATGTTTTCTTTGACATAACCTTATGTACCTTATATTGATGTTCGGTGTACGAGTTGTAGAAATAGACTAAAGGTACATGTATGTACTGCACATTGATCATTACAAAATTAAAGTATTCGTAAATTGCTTTCAAATACTTACCTCTATTTAAAATAAGTTTCGCTTATAATTTGATTGTGTATAATTATATCAGATATGGATTCACTCCAAAGTTGGGGCTGTTAAGATTCATAGACGTACCCTTTTCCGTAAACTGGTCTCATTTCTATATAAGTTACGTCCATTTTATGTATACGAATCTTTGTAAATACGACCATATCTCTGTTTATGTGATATTTCAATATACTACTATACGGTCGACAATGAAATGGGGTAAAAAAACAACAAGGCAAAAATCGGCAAAGCAACTGACGTGAAAAGTGACAAAAAGAGGGCATCGTTCAGCTTTCAACAGAACTACCACTGAACTACAAGCTCTTAATGGCGCCTAAATAAAAATTCGTGGACACATTTTTACAAAACCACCTACTATCTAAACACATCCTACATTCTCCAAAAGTACACAAACAAACAAGAAAACAAGAAAATGTCACAACGTCTATTTCACTTATTGCTGAAAGATCCATAAAGACATCTGTAGTGTTCATCTGGAAATAAATACATAGAAAACAAAGATAAGTCAAAGAACATTTCAATAATATTTATATCCATTATGGGAATTTTGACATTTGTTATTCGATAACAAAAAGCTTCGTCGCTAACAAAAGAATGTGACTAAACATGTTTATTGATTATAATAACTATATATATTGAAACCGAACAAGCAAAACAAGAACAGTGCTCCAGGTCCCCCGCCGTGTAAATCAACGGTGTGACATTGACCTTTGACCTACTAACCCCAAAAATCAATCGGTGTCTTCCTTTCCCCCGAAGCCTTCACCTGTATAAGTTTCCGTTAAATCAATGAAGACTAACAGAAGTTATGCCCCAGAAACCAAATTCTGGACAGACGGAAGGATAGCCGAACATACGGAAAGCCCAATTTTATAGTTCCTCGCTTTCACGAAAGGCGGGGGACAATAAAAGAAAAAAAGAACTAGAAGTCTCGTCAGTCGGTAAATAGATGCACAGTGTATAAGCGTGAACAAGTCATTCCACCAAACAATGAGGTCAGGGTATGATATATATATATAAGAATATGCAAGATTGACATGCATACATGTATATTGGAAAGTCTAGGGTACTATTTCACTAAAGGTCGTAAGAGTTACGATTTATCGTAAATATATACAAGTTACGACTGATCGTAACTCTTACCACGTTTAGTGAAACAGTACTTAGATCTTTCAATTCACAAGATATAGACTACAGCATACATATGAAAGTAACAGTGGCTTTTGGTGAAGCCGATCAACAATGAAAATGAGGTCAAGATCAAAGAAAGATGTTATACTACATGTATTTGAGATACATACTTTATCATGACTTTTGGTCTCTGATTTTGGTTGAACCATGCAATTATGTTAAGGTCAAAACGTTATTTGCCAGAATGATATATATTCCTAATGGGGCATCTGCATACCAAATATTGGAGAACTTATTCTGATAATTTATGGATATAGACGTAATCACGAAAACTAGTAGCAAGTCACTGAACTATGCAAACGATGTCAAGGTAAAAGGCCATATATGATACTGGCGAATACATTACATCGTGGTGCTACTGTAAAACAATAATTGATGGTCTAGGTATACCTTCTGGGATAAAATAAAAAGCTTCAACTTTCTGAGATAGAGCTCATCGTAAATTTTGTAATTTTGACAAAATCATTAAATAATGAAACGGAAGTCAATATCAAATGACAAATTTTATAATGAATATATGGGTCACAGAAATTAATAAAAGTTATGAAGTCATTTTGTTCTTAAGGTCAGCGGGTAACTGAATAATCTAATTCAAAATTCCATATCCTTAAAAATTCATGCATTAACTAAGGATGGGCTGTGTCATAAAATCCACATTCTAATGTAACACTGTATGTAACGTCTATTTTGATTGGATGACGTCCAAATTTTCACGGCATCAATTACACAATTGATGGTGTGAAATTTGCAAGGCATGCGCACTTGTATTTTTGGGATTTTAAAATCGTATTTTTAACGTCTTTTCGTACAGTTACATTAGAATCGAGATAACAGTATTGTATTTTAAAATTTCACGGCATCAATTGTCGATTTGATGGTCGCAAATACCCGTTTACTGGCTCCGCTGACGCGTCGCCAGTAAACTCAATTTGCGACCATCAAATCTCCAATTGATGCCGTGAAATTTGAAAATACAATACAGTTATCTCTTAATTGTCGTCGCTGTACATGTACTAAACGTAGATCAACTGGGACGGTCCTCGAGATCCGATATGTACATATTATCAGGTTTTCTGCAAACGTATATCGTAAAATATCAGCCGCGAGACACAATGTGAAGCTTTTTTCGGCGAGTGAGCGTAGCGAACGAGCCAAAAAGCATCATATTGTGTCGAGCGGCTTATATTTTACAATATTTGTTTGAAGAAAACTTGATGATAAATTTATCGTATTTTTAACTAGCAATCTTAATGGAATTTCTTACTTTTCAATGGCCATCCGCCTATAACCGGATGTTTTCCTGATATATTCGGGTCAACGTTGGGTCAAACATTATGACGTCAATGATATATTCGGGTCAGCTCATATTAGGGTCGGGTCAACTCTTTACGATGTCACAGTGCCGAAATACGGGAAATTCTGAAGGCCTCAGCAGGTCGATATAGCCATAGGAAAATACGATAAGTCTCGCGACGCGACTATCACAGTAGAGACATACTATAAAATTCAACTATTTTTTCTCTCTTATGCAAAGGCAAACATTTTTTTCTGTAAATTTTCGAATTTTATCTAATCAAAACAACGTACACTTTCCGATCATTATACGGTACATATCAACACGATACAACCACAATCGACAGTTCACCACTTGTACATAGTTTAGCTAAAATTTGCAACTATAAAGACCATTGAAAACTACCGACTAAAATTTTCATGTCTCCCTGAACTATCAAAACATTGATAAAGTAAAATACATAGTTTATCATTTTACATTGGTTTTGTGAGATGTGTCACGCTTTTGTTGACAATCTTCTCGAAATTTCATGTTTAGTACAGAATACATAATTGGTATTCACGTTTTACATAGCTGTGGTCGATTCACAAATACTTAGTAAAATGTCGATGGTGTAAGTGATAATATATGTCATATCAATAGAAAAAAGGGAAACCATACATTGCTGTCAGTTTGTTTATCGCCTCGGCTATCCCAATTTCCGGTACACAAGCCACAATTTATAGTACACTATCGACATTATCCGTTGTACGGGGATACACGGTGACTATTGTTTATTCAAAATACGTTGATATAAAGTTGTTCCTCACAGTGCATATTATTGAACTGGTACAATTTTTTTAAACAGATGATGTTTTATTTTAAACATGTTGAGTTGATACAGGCATTCGCAGATTTCGAAAGAGAAACGGTTTCTATTTTTCGTATTTATTTCCGAGTATGTGGAATATGATTAGATTAAAATTTACATGTATTGAAAAGCATCTTTTTTTTTAATTTATGTATACTCAGCAAACGAGAACAGTGTTAGAGCGTTCACTGTGGCAAGTGTACAATGTACGAAGTATTCAAAATTTAATATTTTAGCATAAATAATCAATATTTTAAATTCTACAATCATTTTTTGAACTTTAACAAGCCTAATGTAAATATACAGGTACAAGGAAATAGTCCTCATACTTTATCGAAAGGTCGGAATTTCGGCAATAATACTAAACTCGATTTATTTGTTGTTGATATAAAAATTGATCAAAGTCCGTCAAATTTAACCATTCATGAAAGATCTAAATGATAATTTATGACCCTTCACCGTAGGTTCTAAATTTAAATTCATTTCCTTTCCGATTATCTTTTGTATCTTCTTTTTGTTTATTTTTTAAGTGGTTAACTGCAATAAAACTATTTCAATTAAAACGCGGTCATCGATATAGATTTTTAGAAATAAAAGATTTCGACATTGTTTTAGTGTTCTCATCTGTCACACAGTATCTACATCCAACCTTCATTTGACCTTGAATGTTTGTTTTAAGATAACGATAGAGATGTTCAAAAACCATTTTATTGGATGGAAATTTTAAAATACACGGCAAATAAGTTTTAAAATATTCAATTAGTCTAAATTCATATATTTGCAATGTCCATTGGTATTATATTTATATTCATATTTAAAGCATTTGGCTCTTCAGTTAAATTGCCATGTACATGAAACCTTTTCATTAGCTAAATGTAGCTATTTTCAATTATCCAGAATTTCGATCACAACGATGTCACAATCCCTTATCAATCAAACCAAACCTTCTATTGAACATTAGTACTTCCTACCTTCCAGTCGATCGCATGTACATTAAGAAGTTCAATAGGGGTAAAAATATGTAATAGATTTTCCTCAACATTGCATGTAAAATTGTCAAATTTCAATCTTTCATGTAAAATTGATATTGATTTTGAATACATTGAGAGGCATATCATGTGAAAACTACATCATATCTGTTCCCTTTTCCTCTAAATTCTTTTTTTTTTTTTTTTTTTTAAGATTTAAAACATGTTTATTGCACTAAAGCTGTTACATTCACTTTGTCAATCACAGCTATCTTTGACAAAGTACCCTGTAATGTTTATATCCATATGGTAGGGTTCCATACTGGATAATATACTAGTATACATTTTCAAATTATTAATTTTACATAAATTGTACAATAAATCATCTATTGCATACACATAAATATTTATAAGGCATAGTGAAACAGGTTGTTTTGTTTAATTGAGAAACATCAGAACTTTCTGATTATATTAAAGGATTTGCCATGTTAACAATTAATTACAATAAGATCAATTTTGAAAACAACAATCGAATCTAACAGACCGGTACAAGTTCGATGGGTAAGATTAATGTAGTTTAAACTTCCATGGGCTATCAGTGTTTGCGGTACACGTGTTCTATAGATCTAGTTGTTGATCTATAGATTTATATTATGACAAATTAAGGATTATTATTTCAAAGTTGGTAAGTAAATTAACTTTAAATGTACCATATCATGTGAAAACTACATCATATCTGTTCCCTTTTCCTCTAAATTCTTACTAGCATAAAAGACAGTAATTTGCCTTAGAACTCTAACGTTACGTCCTGAATTTTTCACCTCAAAACTGAGTGTCCGTACTTTTTAATGGTCATCTTTGATGTTTCATAAGTGGCCAGGGTATTATTCAAGTGCAGAAACATCGCCATTAAAACTTTTATATAAGTAAAAGTTTATATAACTCTATAGGTACATATAGATCTTGTCCTTTTTGTAGGTTGTTGAATGGAATTTACCTAGGCAGGAGCGAGTCTTGACTGAAGTGTTGTAAACATGAATTATGTTCGCTTTCTACTTTTGGTATGTTTTCAAAATGTAGTGTTTGTATCATTTATTTTTAACTTTCTCAGACCTTTTGTTAGATGAAAAATTAAATGTTGAAGTTTAAGACGTTAATAAAAAATGTTTGTGTGATAATACCCATGTTAATAAGTTTTCAAAAATATTAGGCAAAAATTGTACCTTATATTATTTACAAAAATATGGTATAATACTAAATAAATTTAATTTGTGCTCATAGTTAAAAATTTAGAAACAAAATGCTCTATATCACATTCAAATTTGTTATGGCAGACCATAGGTCAAAGGACAAAGTTATCTTGAGAGACATACTTCTTGTTGAGTTTAAAGATCCATTTCTCCGCAGTATAGACAACCGTGTTGATTTAAATCTTTGTATCGAATGATTGTAATTTGAGTTTTTTTTAAATCTTTTTTCTTCTTTTTTTTTTCGTTGCACCTGTATGTCTCTGTGTACTGATGTTAACTGATCTGATATGTTTTTAGACGCTTTAACATTTAATCAATGAAATAACTTTATTTTGCTCAGTTACAATACAATAACCCCAAAGTAATGAAAGCAGAATGCGATGGACTAAAACAAAATCACCTATGGACAAAAAATGGATAGCTCCACAAAATTTTCAGTTTTTAGAAACGTTAATTTTAAAGCATATCATTAACTCTAGTATCGAAATACTGAGCTGGCTATACCCCTGCATAACCGGAGTCCATCATCTGAGGCATCCACTCATTTGTAGTAGTTACGGTAGTTATTCTATGAAACATTTAGTACAAGATCTCCAATTTATTAAATTTTAAGGATATGGGGTATTAGGTAATTATATCCCGTAGATTTGAACATTGGAAAAAAAATATTACATTTAGGGGTCTTCCTGTAACTTTAAACAAAGGGAACAGCCTCATCAAGAGACAAGCATAAAATGGTCCCGGAAATGGTGTCAAAAATTCGACAAAACTAGTCTAAAATGTATAAAAGTGACAGCAGCTACAATACAGTTTATGGCTTCAGACAGTCACGTATAGAGTGCTAGCTAGTAGGTAGCGTGGTACTCAACCATTGCCTACATCGTGGACCAGTGGCCAAACAAAAGTAGACAGACAATAGTCCTAGCGAACAATTAATTCGATTAATTCAGTAATCGAAAAGAAAAAGATCTTTGACGAAAAACGACCAAAGATAGTGATTGATTATCGTTCAACAAAAACATAGTCCTTTTGTGTATTCTGAAATATGTATATAGTAAATCACCTTTTAAGCTCTGACCATAAGTGTTTTAAATTACATTTCATCGTATAAATGCACTTTATTTTTTATTTAAGATTCAACTCTGTAGTGGGTTTGAATTCAAATGTCCAGAACCATCACAATGGGCCTTAAGGGCGAAATCAAAATGCCAGGATTCCAGCAAATATTATTGCCTACAAGATGAACTAAGGGGTGGATTTACGGAAGGTTGTAATAGGGTTACATTTAGACGTCTAGGTAAATAGACGTAGGTACATTGTATCCGAGACATAATCATGAAAATATATATTGACCGTAAAAAATAGCTTGATCCAAAAATTAAAAGCCGGAATTATGTAGATATATCTTTTCAAGTCGAAATTCACATTTCTGTTTCCGGAGTTGGCCAATAATTACCGAAGGCATTGCAGTTAAGTTGTATGGGACATATGGAAGAGCCGTGTTGTCATTTATGATGTACACAGTTCACTTATTTTAGTTTATCATATGAATTATATTGTTTATTAATCAATATATCAACATCCATAGCACTCCTTTCGTGAATTTTGTCCGGATCAGATTCGTAATTATATAATCCACATATTAGGTTATTTCTCCTTATTCTTCACTTTTGACGTTATTTTCTTAGGTCACAATCAAAGAACGCAATGTTTACAAACACACACAGAATGGTCTTTAATGCAGCTTATGATTTAAACATCTAAAGGAATATTTTATATCCACTTGCTTATAGTGATAATGAAAAATTGTTAATGACTTTAACGGAAGCGGATCACATGGGAAATATATGATAAACATTTTAATTAGATAATCTTCATGATCTTAATAAAATCTTATATAATAAATATAGATTTTATACACCTCATTTTCCATAGCGTCCTGATATTATCCCTAGACTGATGATGATACGACCTCGGCCAATTCCTTGTTGATAATGGAGTTTCGCGGGAGGTGGTAGTGTCGGGACTGATAAACTGGAAAATTGGGTGTTAGAATCTACATTTAGTACATAAGATTTTATTACGATAATCTAAAGAGGACAAATATTCCTAAGGAGCAAACCAAAGAAAAAATTCATTCCATAAAAGAGACAATCCCGGGAAGATAAATGAACTTCAAGCACAATAGGAAATAAACACTGAAAAATAAAAAAATAAAAAAAAACAACGAACTCCTATAAAAACCAGGAGTGAACTCGGTGCTCCGGAAGGATAAGCAGTTCCTGCTCCGTATACGGCACTCGCCGCAAAGTTAAACAAAGTCAATCCAGTGGTAGTCACCGTAAAAAAAATCCTAAGTGATGACATCAAATTATCCCTGATAAAACTCTGGTTAAGAAACTTTTGTAACAGCAGTTATCCTCTTTGTCGAAAGTCATGGTAACTCATGCATGCCCTTGAATATCGGATAAGCTAAGAAACGCAATATGCAGGCGATGCTGGTATATTGCTACTCAAGAAGGAAAAGTTAACAACAGAAAAGTTGAAGACATCACGTTTGTCATAAAGTTTTGTCTCCAAATGTCCCTCATTCTCTATTTCAAGAAACAAATCCAAATATCAAGCGGGCTTCGATGTGTCTGTAGTATCCTTAATTTCAAACTCACTGGGGCAGATGAGATGTGGAAATTCTTGGATTATGTCGTTTTTAACGACAACATGTCATCTACATGTTATGACAAAAAGTGAAATTCAACGATATTTAAAAAATCATTTGAATTCCATTTCTTCCATGTTATCGTAAGCTTTATTACATTAATTATTTTGATTTATCAACATTAAAATTCAGTTTTACTTGTAAGGGTTCATTATATACAACCAGGAGCTACAGTTGCGACCAGTCATAGCCTCTCGTCCAAGTTAACTTGCAGAGCAGTTCTAAGTTAACTTAGAGCAGTCAGGAAGAAGAACAGCTCTGGTCAAGAATTAGAGCAGTCCTCGTCCACGACTGCTTTTTAGAACAGCTCTGGTCAAGAATCAGAGCAGTTCTGGTCCACGACTGCTTTTGCGACGATATCACTACATTTCATCAATCGTTATATCATTATTATAGAACCCATCATAGGTGGCAATCCCTTTTTTATAATTACTTACTCAAGAAGAAAAGATCTTGCGTAAAAAAATACAAGACAAAAATTTAAAATTAAAAAAAAAAATTAAATAAATAAAATTACATTAATAACAAAATTAACATTTAAAAAAACTAAATTTAAAATTAAAAAAAAAATAAATTAAAATTTAAGAAAAAATATTTAAAAAAAATAAAGTAAAGAAAGTCAGGTCACTGATACGATTCATGGGTGGGTAACGCGATCAATTCTATAATAGAGAATGGAAACGGGCAATGTGTCAAAGAGACAACAATCCGACCAAAGAGCAGAAAACAGTTCAAGGCTACCGATGGGTCTTCAACGCAGCGAGAAAATCCCGCACCCTGAGGCGGGCTTCAGCTGGTCCCTTAACAATAATGTATACTAGTTCTGCAAAATGGACGGCACACTGAACTCCAAAACATAAAAATGAACCAAAAATTAAAAAACACACAAAAATGCTAGAGGTTCTCGACTTGGGACAGGCGCACAAATGCGGCGGTGTTAAACATGTTTTGTGAGATCTTAACCCTCCCCCTATACCTCTAGCCAATATGGAATAAACAAACACACAGCGATACACACAGTAAAACTCAGTTCAAAAGATGTTAGAGTCCGATGTTAAAAAAAGTAACAGAAACTAAGGAAAATGACAATGATCAATGTATATTAACAAAGGACTATTAGCATGCCAGCCCCATACTTCAATTGAACTGATTGAAGTATTATGTCTATATCATATAGAAAATCAGCCAAAATCCCTCCCGTGAGGGGTTAAGTATCATGCAATCATAAATTATACGAGACGAACATAACCCGTATCATGCCATCATAAATTATACGAGAACATAACCCGTATCATGCCAACAACTGGTTTTAGAATAAATGTGTTTATTTCCGATACAAAGACCCTATGAGTGAATCAATATTAATTTTTAAAAATGCCATCTTTAATGACTTGACAAGAGTATTTTAACTATCCCTTGTTGATTAATCTGTTTAAAGGTTTGATTTGCTTTTCAAGTGAATGACGACACCTTTGTGTTTTATATAGAATATTACCATAAAAGATGGTATATGAAATACGTGAACATATATATAAGATGTTTGCACAATGTTATAGAATTGTTCTAGACCATAACAGGTTAGAGCTGTTCTTGACCATGGCAGCTTGGAGCAGTCAGAATCGATCAGGATTCTGTTCTAGAGCAGTCAGAATTCTATTCTAGAGCAGTTCTAAAGCAGTCAGCAGAACTGCTCTAAGTTAACGTAGAGAAGTCAGTAGAACTCCTTTAAGTTAACTTGTTGAGAGGTTATGTCTGCACCTAAATGTACATTGTACCTAAATTGGTTTGCCTGTAACTGCATTTAGAGCATGTTGAAATATTTCTCGATATCGAGAAAATTTATGTCACTTTAATGCTTCCGGAATTTCGTGTATGTAAATAAGGGCTATCGTGTTAAAAAGTAAAAAGTAAAACCGTTCACTCTCGACCTCTTGTCCCTTGAATGTTTTTAAAAACCTAAAATACGTAGGTTGCGAAAAAGCTCATATTACGAGAATATAATCAAAGGATTATATATGGAGTTCGTTATACGTTAAAAGGCAGAGAATACAATATATGTTGACTCTATAAAACCCAGTTCAGGTCTTGCTTTGGATTTCCCAGAGTCAACATATTTTTTTTTCGAGAACAAGGCCCTATTCGCCGAAACAGTTGGAGATTTTAACTTCTTGATCACATAATATCTGGTAATATTGTTCATTAACTTCCCGTCTTGGCTCGGTATACTACAATCAATCTCATGTATATTTTCTCTTGATTATATGATTTAGTGAAAGACCAAAGCTGAATGATTTACTGTAGTTTGTTTACTTAAAGGTTACAAGGTTATCCTTCGAGGAGGCATGGATATTGGTCCCTGTGGCGCTGAAAGATATCAGCCTTTCACCTATTTCACAAATACGTCCTGTGGATGTATACTCCAGAAGTCAAAATGTAATGAAAAAGGTCAAGTTGTGTTTAACAAATCCGATAACACCAATGATATCAAATGTAGGTGTGATCACACTCAAGGATATGCATTTGTTACTGAACCCAAAAATCCTTGCTTCTGCATACCTTTACAAGAAGACTGCATATGTTATTTAAAGACGTGTCCAAGTAAGGAACCTAACTTAACATCAGGTAAGATAAATTAATCAACGAAAGGTTAATGATAAGTAGTCGTCCTCTCGTTTGAATTCGTAGATCGTAAATAACTTCAGTCTAGAGGTAACCGTCCACAGGAAATGAAATGGAATTTATAATTAGAAGTACCCTTTAACCCTTGAAAAAAAATTCGACGGTCCGGACCATGAACTGATATGAATTCCAGCATAAAAATGTTCAAACATCCATGAAACTATTAGATTAGTTGAAAGCTAACGTTAAATAAATGGTTCTAATGTAGTCTCCTTTCAGCATTGGGACCATTTTATTGAAAGCATTAATCAAAAATACGGATGATGCTGTCTGTTAATATTATTGTCAACTTCCCTTTTATGATCTTTGAATAACAAATTGAATTCAAAAAGCGATAAATGAACCCATTGGCCTCTAGTTAAGTTTGTTTAATTGTTTTTGTTACTTTAATGTGATAAAATAATTCCAGGTGAGCGATACAGACTCGTGGGTGCCTATAGTTGTGCTAAATTCCTTTTTATGATCTTTCAGTTGTAAATTAAATCGTGTTGGGCAATAAAATTTAAAGCTCCTGGAATTTTCAATGTTTATTTTGATTTTAACGGTTACCTTATTTATCTTGAGATAATATGGTAAATGTATTATTGGTACATTACGGGAGAGATATTCATTAAAGGCAAAACTGCATTTTGATATCGTTTTTCATTTTGTGTTTCCTCTGCGCCAATTTGGTGAATAAGATATACATGTATAATCATGATCTATTTGTTAACAGAGTACAAATGTGCAATGAGATCACAGATCGTGTTGAAAAATAATTGTGAACAGCTAGATAGTTTTCGGTAATGTATTATTTCTTGTTTTTAGCAGCTTAATTCAAATATCTAACTTTGAGATTTTTGTAGATACCATAATGTTAACGCATTTCAAAACTTTTAAAAACATTTTGAATACGAGGAAAATAAATGGAAATGGTGAGCTGTTCAAAGGGGTATTAAACGACTGAAATGTACAAAATACGCAAGTATAACAGAACTGAATACAAAATCATTAAAACTTAAAAGTCAAAATGTCTCAACGTTTCGACCAATATGGCCTTAAATACGAGCAAATAAAAGTAAAAAGATGTTGTCTCTTAGAAACCCAGAGAAAAACTGAGTGCGTACATAACCAGAAATCTACGATTACAAAGTTTGCCTCGCTCTCCAAATAATTTTGTGTGTTGCTGTTTATCTCCCAGAGATGCCCCCTTTACAGCAATTAGTATGACTGTAGGTCGCTTGGAGAACTGAACTCGGATGTAAAACCTAACCTTAGTCAATGAAGCACGATAAGAAGGTCAGAGTGACCTTATTTTGGTTGGAGGCTGTGTTACTCCCTGAGATGCGTCCTCACACCAAGTTATAAGACTGTAGGTCCCTTGGTATAGAAGAACTGAACTTGGACATAAAACTTAACCTAAGTTAATGAAGCGCGATATGTAGGCCAGAGTGACCTAATTTTAGTGGGAGGCTGTGTTCGTCCCCGTGTTGCAGCAGTTAATATGATGGTCCCTTGGTATTGGAAAACTGAAGTCAGACGTAAAACTTAACCTAAGACACTGAACCACGATAAATCAGTCACAGTGACCTATGTTTGATGGGATACTCTCTTACTCCCCAAGATGCACTCTGAAACCAAATAATATGAATGTATCTCGCTTAGAGTCCTGAACACGGACGTAAAACTTAATCTAAGTCAATGAAGCACGATAAGTAGGTCAGAGTAACCTTATTTTGGTGATATGTAGGTAAGAGTGGCCTAATTTTGTGGGAGGCTGTGTTTTTCCCCGACATGCACACTCACACCAAGTAATATGACTATAGGTCCTTTGGTATTGGAGAACTGAACTCGGACGTAAAACTTAACTTAAGTCAATGAAGTGTAATAAGTAGGTCAGAGTGACCTAATTTTGGTGGGAGGCTGTGTTACTCCGTAAGATGCATCCTCACACCAAGTAATATGACTGTAGCTCCCTTGGTATCGGATAACTGAACTCGGACGTAAAACTTAACCATAATCAATGAAGCGCGATAAGAAGACCAGAGTGACCTTATTTTGGTGGGAGGCTGTGTTACTCTCCGAGATGCACCCTCACACCACGTGATATGATTGTAGGTCACATCGTATGTTAAAGCTGATTTTTGACATAAAACTTAAAAGTCAGTCAACCGTGTAATATGGGCCATGTAACCTTCATCTTATGTTACTGTTATGGCCGAAATCACCTTTTAAATTGTAGCCAACAAAAGACACAAATCAATAATAAAATTTAACAAGATTTATTATATACAAGTTTACAAAATAATATTACACAAAATAAAATGTCAACTTAACTGTTCAAAATCCTCCGTCTTTTCCTAATCCGGAATTCTTCTCGTCACTGTTGCGGGAATCCAAACGGAATATTATATCCAATCAGTCACAATCTAGTATGATGTAACGTAAATAAAAGTGTGTCAAGGATGATGTGTGAAACGTAAATAAATCCAACAGCTGAGAACACAAGAATGTCTAGTCCAATACGTTCTGCTCTGAAAGTCTAACTTTCTTGTCCGTATATATACTGTAGAACGGAAACTTCTGGAATACGGTAGAAGTTTGAATTACACCAGAATTATTACGTAAGTCAAATAGAAAGTTCTAGTCATTCCATCAGTATCTATTATTGTTCCAGTGATTTCTAAACTGCGCAGTTATAACATTATTTGGTAAACAACTATAAGTATTATGTAAACATATTATACATGTTATAAGGCTACGCAAAACAAATTAGGCCAAGATAAATAATATAATAATTACAATATCATAACACCTCCCCCCTTAAAAGAAGTTTGAGTGTAACGAGAACTTCATGAACAATATATACAAAAATATATAGTATGTATACAGTGTTTTAATAAGATCTAGATAAAGCATCTGCTATTACATTATCTTTACCTTTAATATGTTTTACAATAATATCATATTCCTGTAACAATAAACTCCACCTAGTCAACCTCTGGTTCTTGTTTCTCATTTTATGTATGAAGGTGAGAGGATTATGATCAGTATAAACCAGAATAGGATGCATAGTGGGATTTAAATACACATCAAAATGTTGAAGTGCAGACAACAGTGCAAAACATTTTTTTTCAATAGTGGAATAATTTTTCTGATGTTTATCTAATTTCTTGGAAAAATATGATATAGGTTTCTCAACATTATCATCTGTTTCTTGACATAAAACGGCTCCAACTCCTACATCACTTGCATCAACGTCAAGTTTGAATTGCTTTTTAAAGTCTGGAGTGATAAGAACGGGACTGTTAATTAAAAGTGATTTGCTTTTTTCAAAAGAGTTTTGACAATTATCACTCCAGATGAATTTAGAATCGTTTCGTAAAAGATGAGTCAATGGTTGAACAACAGTAGCAAAATTTGAACAAAATTTTCTGTAAAATCCAATCATGCCTAAATATCTCATAAGTTGTTTTTTATTTGTAGGAGGAGGAAAATTGGTAATTGCATCCACTTTAGCCATAATAGGTTTCACTTGACCTTGGCCAACTGTGTGCCCTAAATAATCAACAGTGGCCTTACAAAATTCACTTTTAGCAAGATTAACAGTCAAATTTGATTGTGACAATCTATCAAAAGTATCATATAATTGTGTTAAATGTTCTTCCCAGCTATCACTACATACAATAAGATCATCAATATAAGCATAACAACAGTCTAAATCTTTTATAACATTATTAATCATTCTTTGAAATGTAGCTGGAGCATTTTTCATACCAAACGGCATGACAGTATATTGAAATAAGCCGTCTGGTGTGACAAAAGCTGATATTTCACGAGCTCTCGATGTCAAGGGGACCTGCCAGTAAACCTTTTAATAAATCAAATTTGCTTACGAATTTTGATTGTCCAATGTTATCAATGCAATCGTCTATCCTTGGAATCGGATAGGAGTCAGATTTTGAAACTGAGTTCACTTTTCTGAAATCAGTAACGAAACGAAAGGTTTTATCTGGTTTCGGGACAAGGAGACAAGGAGAGCTCCATTCACTGTTACTCGGCTCAATAATATCATTGTCAAGCATATATCTAATTTCTTGTCTCATAACATCAAGTTTAAGTGGATTGAGCCGGTAAGGATGTTGCTTAATTGGAGAAGCATCGCCTACATCAACATCATGACAAACAGCAGTGGTTTTATTTGGCACATCTGGAAAAAGATTTTTAAAAGTAAATACCAAAGTTTTCAATTTCTCTGCGATCGAAAGTCAGATGTGCAAGTTTTGAGTCTAAATTTGACAAAATTTCAGAATTTTTCAATCTAACAATTTGTTCCATAGTCTTGGAATCAAATGATGGTTCAATTATGTCTGGTTTGTCTTGATCGTTCTCCAATTTAACCATGGCTAAAGTGGCAACTGGTTTATTCTCACCTTCATTAGTACGCTCAAAATATGGTTTTAACATATTAATGTGACACACTCTATTTTGTTTACGCTGACCTGGAGTTTTTACAATATAATTCAAATCATTGATTTTACTCTCGATGGTATAAAGACCATAGTATTTAGCCTGTAAAGGATGCCCAAGCACTGGCAAAAATACAAGTACCTTATCACCAGGCTCAAAAACTCTGTCCCTGGCATCTTTATCATACCATATTTTCATTTTATTCTGTACAGTTTTTCAGTTTTTCTGAGCAATTTGACAAGCAGTATACAATTTTTCTTTAAATCTAGATACATAGTGTAGAAGATTCAAGTCAGTGTGTTCAGTAAGCCATTTTTCCTTAACCAATTTCAAAGGTCCCTTACAGTATGACCAAACACCAACTCAAAGGGGCTAAAACCAAGGGATTCTTGAACAGCCTCTTGAACCGCAAAAAGTAGAAAGTGAACACCATCATCCCATTCCCTGTCAAATTGAAGACAAAAAGTTCTAATCATGTTCTTCAATGTTTGATGAAAACGTTCTAATGCACCTTGAGATTCTGGATGATAAGCACTTGATCTATACTGAGCAATCCCTAACTGATAAACGACCTGCTGAAATAAACCTGACATAAAATTTGAACCCTGGTCGGACTGTATAGACTTAGGAAGTCCTACTAATGTGAAAAATTTTATAAGAGCTTTGACAATAGTTGGTGTCTTGATATTTCTTAAGGGAATAGCCTCAGGAAAGCGAGTTGGATGTACACAGGATCGTCAGTAAATAAGCATTTCCAGTCTTGGTCTTTGGTAAAGGTCCAACGCAATCAATAAGTACTCGGCTGAAAGGTTCTTCAAAGGCTGGAATTGGCAGAAGTGGTGCTGGTGGTATTTTCTGTTTAGGCTTGCCAACAATCTGGCATATATGGCATGATTTGCAGTATTCTGTGACATCATTTCTAAGTCTGGGCCAGTAGAAATGTTGTAAGATCTTTAGGCAAGTCTTCCTTATACCTAAATGTCCAGCCAAGGGGGTGTCATGGGCAAGACCAATAATTTCTTGCCTATAGACTTTAGGCACCACCACTTGGTATACCACTCTCCATTCCTCCTCTGGGATAGTATCAGGGGCATCCACTTCCTCGTCAAAATACCGTCTTGATGGTAGTAACATTCGGCCACTTTGTCTGCTTCTTCTTGGGGTAGAGCCCTCTTGCGGAGCTGAAGAACCTCAAGGTCTTTATTCTGTTCTTCCCTAAATGTTCTTTTGTCTAATGAATGGCTGTTCACGTCTGCCCATGGCATAATTACACGTTTGTTAGTACCAGGTGGTCTTATTATGGCCTTTTTTGAGCTATCGGGACCTTCAATGTCGGCAAGGAAAGTGTCAGAAAGGTCCATATAATCATACTGGCCTTCTTGTAAATCCTCGTCTTGTTGTTTTCTTGCCATCGCCCTAGTAACAACACAAGCTGGATACAGTTCAGCATCATCTTCAGGTGATTTCACATCCACCACCGGTTCACTTGTAACAATTGGTTCAGCAACCACTTTGTTCCTAGCTAGATCATTCCCTAGCAATAATGAAACACCCTCAACGGGGAGAGTAGGACGAACACCCACAACAACTGGTCCAGTAATTAAATCTGACTTCAAATAAATACGATGGAGGGGAACATCTATGCAACCTAACTCCACACCTCGTAACAAAACGGAGGCACCAACGGACGTCTCCTCGGACAAAGGCAACACACCTTCTAACAACAAAGACTGAGAAGCTCCAGTGTCCCGTAAAATCTTAATAGGCTGAGGAGTAGTATTATCAACAATAGAAACAAACCCATCAGACATAAAGGGCTTATAATCCTCCATGTAATCACAAAAACTGGACTTAAAAGCCTGACTCGCAGGACATTCCAACTTATTAGTAACAACGGGTGTCGTACAAGCACTGGACTTGGACTTATTATCTCTTTCATTCTTCTTCTGGAGTCTAAAACAATCAGCCATCAGGTGACCATTTTTCTTACAATAAGCACAAGTTAGTGACTTCTTCTCAAAAGTATCAAATTTTGGACCAGACATATTATAACTAGACGGACTCTTATTCTGTGCAACAGGCTTACTATCAGTACGCTCAGTGCTTTGATTTTTGTAATTTCCGCTAGAAATATTAAAATTTTGACCTTTGAAACTTCTTTTATGTGAAAGGGTATAATTATCGGAAACAACAGCTGCATCTTGCAATGTCTCAACAGTTTTGTCATCTAAATGTGTTTTGAAGTCTAAATTAACACACTGCTTGAACTCTTCTAATAATATTAATTGTCTCAATTTATTAAAATTGTTATCTATTTTCTTTGACGTAAGCCATTTATCAAATAGATCTTCTTTTTCCCTAGCAAATTCAACATAGATTTGTGATTCAAACTTTTTATAAGACCTAAATTTCTGTCTATATGCTTCTGGCACTAGCTCATAAGCTTTCAAAACTTCCTGTCTAACAGTGTCATAATCAGAACTTTTTCTGAAGAAAGTGCTGAGTAAATTTCAGCGGCCTTGCCCACAAAAACACTTTGCAACATTGTAGTCCAATAAGGCTTTGGCCATTTCAAATTTTGAGCAATTTTCTCAAATTGTGGAAAAAATTTATCAACCGTTTTTTCGCAAAATTTTGGAACCAAACGTATATTTTTTGCTGCATCAAAATGTTCTGATTTTGACTCGTATTTAGTGTTGCTTTCTACTTTGGCCATTTCTATTTTTATTTTCTCCATCTCTAACCTTTCCCTCATTTCAAGTTCTTTTTCTAATTGTTTTAATTTAAATTCGTGTTCTAATTCAAGCTGTTTTAATTTGAAAGCATCAAAATTTTCGACCTTGAGGTCAAGAGCCTCTTCACCAAAAATTTCTAAGTCAACTAAATTATCTATTACCAAATTTTTTATAATTTGTTTTCTCATAGATGCTCTAAAATCTATTTTTAGATGTTTAGCAAGCAACCCTAATTCTTCTTTCTTTAATTTATCAAACCCTTCCAGATCTAGCGTTTTCAAAAATTTACCAGCATCAAATGCCATTTTGTAGAATTTTGTTGGCTAATTCTAATAAAAATACTGAAAAAAAAATTAATAAGATATTAACGTTATCCCGAGACGAGCCCCCAATTTCTGTTACGGCCGAAATCACCTTTTAAATTGTAGCCAACAAAAGACACAAATCAATAATAAAATTTAACAAGATTTATTATATACAAGTTTACAAAATAATATTACACAAAATAAAATGTCAACTTAACTGTTCAAAATCCTCTGTCTTTTCCTAATCCGGAATTCTTCTCGTCACTGTTGCGGGAATCCAAACGGAATATTATATCCAATCAGTCACAATCTAGTATGATGTAACGTAAATAAAAGTATGTCAAGGATGATGTGTGAAACGTAAATAAATCCAACAGCTGAGAACACAAGAATGTCTGGTCCAATACGTTCTGCTCTGAAAGTCTAACTTTCTTGTCCGTATATATACTGTAGAACGGAAACTTCTGGAATACGGTAGAAGTTTGAATTACACCAGAATTATTACGTAAGTCAAATAGAAAGTTCTAGTCATTCCATCAGTATCTATTATTGTTCCAGTGATTTCTAAACTGCGCAGTTATAACATTATTTGGTAAACAACTATAAGTATTATGTAAACATATTATACATGTTATAAGGCTACGCAAAACAAATTAGGCCAAGATAAATAATATAATAATTACAATATCATAACATTACATGGTCAGTCTCTTCATCATGATCCTGCACACAAAAATATATGACCCTATGTCAACTAGTAACTGAGAACTGTACGCACACGCACACGCGTACGCGTACGCGGACGGGACGCCGGGGGTACTACAGTAGTCCCCCTCAACTTCGTTGAGGCGAACTAAAAAGTAAACAATAAGATATTTTATATAATTATATAAAATTGTATAAACAATTTTTTTTTGTTTACTTTCAACAAGTCATCATTTCAATTTAATTTCCTCGTGTTTCGCAACTTACTTTATTAAAACAATTTGGACATGTTTTCCCTCTTCGTGAAAGTGTAGTCAGATATCTGTGCCATTTCGAGAAGCTTTATTTTATTAAAAAATACGAGTTAATGTATGTGTGAAGATGAAAATGCTTTAAAGGATTGGGTGGTACCATTCAGTCCATACTGGTCATTGAAGAAAAATCTCAATTTTGTTTGACTGACAAGACCGATAATAAAACAACAGGTATTCATATCTTTGCTTATTGTATATGCAATTACCATCGGGTGTAAACACTTAACAATAAAAAAAATACAGCAGGCTAATTGTTCTTAAACCTTTGTATTTGAAATAACGATGGTTAAGATCTTGCAATTTGCACCAAATTAGTTAATTGTATGGTTCTATGGGTTTCTTTGTAACTTTTATCAAGAATTCAGCAACGGAAGATTTTTCTGAACTACAATAAACATGGCCATTTAGGACCCTTTCAACATACATTAGTTTATTTGTGATTTATTTCAAAACCGGAAATCTAAACTTGGCTATGAGCGGTATGGATATGGCCACTGTATTTAAAAATGGTTAAAAATCAGCCAAAATATGGCCAAAATTTCTGTTTGTCTGAATCCTCGTTGGGTGTCCGAATGTTTTATCGCGATAAGGTCATCCAGATGTGCCTTAAACATTCAATAGTCTGAAGTTTCCATAGAGCCAAAACTATCATTATTCTACTACTGTGATTCATGATTCGCGTTTTCTTTATACCTAAAGCAGTCTTTTTAATTTTTTTTACAGAAATTTAGAACACGTATTACAGACCACAGAACGGATTCGTGTTAAACAAAATCCAACACAAATAGGTACATAATTTGATTTTGTAAACGAGGATCCTTATTATTCGCTTTCTAGAATTTCTGGCCAATTGCATGTCCCATATAGTTATATTCTGTGGATAAACCTCCCCAATTTAAGATATTCTCAGGGTCACTCTATTCATCATGATAATTAACCATTATATTCAGTTTATCGACAAAATCACGACTTTTTATTATTTTTTATAAAAGTCCGACAGTCGAGTATGTTTTTAAGGTCTGTTTGTTTTTGTGGTGCTTACCATAAATTCTTTGACACCAATTTTTAATGTCCAAGATGTTTACACTTCATCGATTTACGACTTAGCAGTTGTGTTCGGTGCCTTATATGTTAAAACAAAAACAATAATGCAAAACGTTGACGAGCAAATGTAAACATGCTGAAATCGCCAAAAGGGCGAAGCCATAACCATTAGATGAAGCGTTCTTCCTTCTCAAGGACGATATTCACTTGTTTTCAAAAACGTTGTATATATATATTTGTGTCATACATGATATAATAACTAGTGTTAAATGAATTTCCTTTGACAAATCTCAATTTGTTCAGATTTGTCCAGTATTGCGTGTGTTATATTTTGATAAACATTGTTAGCTATTTATGTTTACCTTTATCCCTTTGACCCGAAGCTAAATGAATTGACCAGAATTTATCAGGAACGTCTAAATGTCCGCCGAAAAACAATGTTCACCAAGCTAATTTTACATTATAATTTAGCGTCATAAGTCATCAGTTTATTAAGCGATTTACGTGCATACATAATATACAAATCAGAAACGAAGTTTTAAATTTAAAAAAGCTGAAAATTTTGAATATTGCTTTTCCTAGCTCGTTGCCTATTATTTATATATAATTTTGGAGATAATGTATAAATCTATTTATATCACATCTACATTTGTAAATTCATTTTTGTTCATTGATTTGTACATAGTCATGTACTGTTTTTCAATCTAAGATAAGAACTCTATGAGACATTTTCCTTGACTAATTAAACAGATATAGTTTCCAAAAGTGATAGTATATGATAATTCATAGTGTTTCCACGATGGTTTAATAAGGTTTTAAAATTTACTCCTTTAACCAACATGTACTAGATTGTTGATAATTTATTTATAATAATAATCATCCAGTCAACATAAATTTGTATCAGTGGGCCGTATTAGTTGGCATCATTAAAAATCATGAATACAAAGTAAATCTTTTGGAATATAGAGATTGAGAGGAGAACCCGCATCCGTGGTAATATTGCATATGTCTATTAATTTTTTGTGTAAGTCTAGAATGAAAATGTCGCCTGTTACGTTACGTAGTTTAATTTGTACACGTAACAATAAAAAGATATCATATTCATTTTCTCTTTCAGGCAGTACAGATCTTATAACTATATTTTATTTTTTGAAAGACCTTCGAATATTCCTTTTGTATTTCTTGGCTTTACTTACATTTTTAATTTTAGGTAAGTAAACATATATGTTAATAATTTGAAATCAAATTAGATACACTGGCTAACTGGATCTAAATTTCATAGTTTATATGATCGGTTTGTTCTGCCCACTTTTTGAAATTGAAATTCCTGTTCTGCTCACATGTCCTGTGTGTAAACTTAATTAGTATGAATGTTGTTTTAGTACTTATAGTTAATTTCTTAAAACTCGATAAAAGGACAGATAAATTTTACCAATCAATTTATATACTATATTAAACTACAAAAAAAATAATTTAAAGAAATCAAGATGCTAGATGTTTTTTTTTTTAATTTTGATGTTTAATAACTCATAAAAACTTCAAAAAAAATTATGTAAGAATTCTCTCCTTGAATTTTTTTTTTTTGCTTCTAATATGACACTTAGTCACTATCCAAGCTAATGAATTTGTAACGAGTTGTGTACCAAAGCTAAGCTCATGATATATGTAAGCAGCCTTTATAATTAGGAGAATTGCAAGGTCCTGTCAGTTTCAAACTACATCATGGCTCATGCACACATTCAAGTACAGTTTCTACGTAATAAATATGAATCACAGAACAGCCTACCTTTGCTACATTTACAGCGTCAAAAACAACCATGGAGAGAGGACATACTGGCAATGCACTATAAAAGATTGCCCTACCACGCTTACTACCAGAAACAGCATACCAGTAGGATTTGGGAGACACCACCACAACTATCAAGAAAAGCAAGCAGAGATCAACGCCAAACAAATTCTAACCAATATACTTAAAAGATGCTTAGAGGAAATCACAGCAATACCGAGCATATACGATGAAGAAACTACCAAATTTCTAGACACCAACTAGAACGACCAAACAGAACAGACCATTCAAGCACTACCTACCTTCAACTCAGGTAAAACTTTACAACGTAAGACGCACAGTGACACCCAGACTACCAACATCTACAGCTGACATCAACCTTGAAGGAAAATGGACACAGACAACTACCGGCCATGAATTTCTACTGTTCGACAACGATTAGAACCTAAACACACGTATCATCACTTTTGCAACATCACAGAACTTAATTGACCTGTCTAACGCAAATACCATCTACTGTGACGGAACATTTTACTCATGCCCATCCTTGTTTAAACACATTTACACCATACACGCTATAGTAGAAGTCAAGATGTATACAACAGACTACTAACAAAACTGACAGACACCATGAGTCAACTACAACTAGACTTCCAACAAGGCACTCTGTTCATGGACTTCGAGACGGCAGCACACAATGCTGCTAGATCAGTATTTCCAGGTGTTACTATAAAGGACTTCTTCCAATTCACCAAGGCCATATGGAGAAAGAATCAGCATTCTGGACTACAAACTGCATACAGAGACAACGAAAAAATCCAACAACTCATTCGACGTGCTTCAGTTCTCCCACTCGTACCCCTGAAAAAATTGAGGACATCTGGTTTACCGGACTAACAGAATTGAAAGACTTCGAGACACCACCCGGGACAACAAAATTGACACACTACGTAACCTACACAATGAGTAGAGGGGGACCAACAGCTATTGCTACGTAGAGAGTGATGTCACAACAAGTTAAAGGAAAGAGTACAATACGCACACCCAAACATCTACACCATCATCAGAGTTTTCAAGGAGATACAGACATCAAATGCAATTACCCGCACACAGCTTGACACAAGACATACAAGACCAAAGCCAAAGAAATGCGGAAACATTGACTAGCAGCAGACAGAATCGACAATCTACAGTACGCAGATGCAGCCTCTCATCTTATTCACCTTAATTAATTATTTTCTCGAATTATGAAATAATTTAATGTTCTATTCTAATTTATTATAGTAAGATAATTAAAAAAATGAATATGTATATCATCTTGTTTTTTTCTTCCATGAATTGTTCCTCCGATAAGAATACATAAAATAATATTCATACTTAGATATTTCTATTAGTAAATTTACACTAAAAGACTACCACTTCAAATCTATTGTTCTCTGATTAGATACAATTAGAGTGTTTATACCACCATTCCTGTTCTTCCCACTACATTTTCTACCTGTATTTTTAAAAAGTGGGCAGAACAGGAACACGCCATATGATCATGTGATAGTATTGACACATCGTTTTCCTGGTAAAAATTAACTTTCTACGTTGCATATCTACAAGATACATTAAATTTTTCCATTATTTCATCATTATGAACTTCATTATCAATGTGAATTGTCAGTTTAAATACGAATACGGGGATTTAAGATATGCACTATTTGTTATCTTTCTGCAGTTCTGGGACTGGTGCTAATTTATGAAAAAGAGATTAGAGCTTTCTTCATAAAATACTATCTTGAAGGTAAGCAAAGTAAATTTTGTTATTCTTATAAGCGTCTTTATTAAAATAGAATGTGTAATACGCGTGCTTTTACTAATTTTCTGATACTTTATACCTTTTCCGTCATTTTTTTTTAATCCACTTTTATATTGAACTATAGTAGTTATAAGTATGACGAAAGTGAAACATATATGTAATTGTTATATAAATACATATTGGATAATTGCATGTACAATATATTTTGCTTCATTGTTGCGTTGTGCAGCTAGGGAGAAATTGGAACAAATGTATTTATAAAAAAGAATTTGATATGTACCATTAGAAGACCTTACAGTCTTCAAATCTATTTCGAAAGATGAAACATTCCATTTCTAAATATCCGCAAAATATACCGAAGCGACAGAATAGTAGCGAAAGTTTGTAAAGAAAAAGACAAAGTCATGGTCAGTTAACGTCACCCGTCAAAAAACAGTGAGTAAAATCTAATGAAGTGTCAATTATAGAAGGACGTGAAATCTAAAGTCAAGTTACAATGTTACATCTCTCATATCTCTATAACGGATACTAATATCGCTGTTCAAATATCGATTGATTTTTACATGTCCTTTGGGCATTAAGCAAACCCCTAAGCAAATTTATCTCTTTTTAGGGGTAGAAGAATTTCTTATCAAACGATTTGAAGAATTTAACGTATTTGTGAGAACAAACCGTTATGAAAAAGCAAAAGAAATATTACAGTTGCATAAATTTCTTATGATAACTGGTCTGTCGGGTGAAGGAAAATCGTTTTTAGCCATGCAACTTGTGAAAGACAAGGTTTCAGAAGGATGTAATTTTCTTGCGATACGCGACATCTTCGACTTGCATGGTATTGATAAATTCAACAAAAAAATAGTTATTTTATATGATGATTTACAAGTTAATGATGTTGACACAAAGAGGATACTAGAGCAGTGTCAACGTATTCTGAATGCAAATCGAACTGAAAACGTGTTTTTGATAATGACAGCACGCAAAAATAATCTTTTACGATTGAAACAATATCTGAGAGATAGTTGGCTTATACAGGAAGATTGCACAATCGATTTAAGTGATGATAAACTGAAGCTAACGGAGTATGAAAAAAGAGATATTCTAAATAATCATATGAAACGTTTCAGACCGGATTCAAAAATAGACGAGAGAACCATCAATGAAATTGTTGCTGTAGAATGTTATGGATTTCCAAACTGTGCTTACATGTTTGTTAGAAACATACAATGGTTTCAAATGGGCCCACATTTTTTTCAAACACCTTCCAACTTTATTGAAAGTGAACTTCATTCTTTACAAACATCCTCTCCAGAGTTATATTTGTTTCTTTTCCTTCTTCTTATCAAAGGTGGACGTATGGTGATTTCGGACATTGATAACTGTTTTAGTGATGTCAAAACGACTGACCTTTTACGAATATTTTTTGAGCAAAAAAACACAGAGTACCGGTCAAGTTTGCATCATACTCTAAACAATATCGATTTTACGTATGTTAGTCGCATAAAATCGTCCGGGATTATTACCTTTAGACATGATTGTATTGAAAGAGCTTTCTGTAAATCCGTCCTCACGCGTTGGCCAGATAAAGGTCTTGATATTTTTCCAATGCACATTATATCAAAATATATACGATTAGACGTCGTTGAATCAGATAGCAATTCTGAATTGATTGCCATCCCATTAGATCGTCACGAATATTTGGCTGAACGTTTTATTGAGGAATTAAGGAAGGGACATATCAGAGAAGTGTGTGAGCACGACGCTTGCAAGAAAGATCAATTTCTTGACTTGTTTTTACCAAAGGTAGGACGTTTATTATTTCCAAAGAATAAACAAGTGCAGAAACAAGGTGTAGAGGAGAACAAAATGTTGATATGTAAACGAGATTTATTGTACTGGTCAGCTGTCTGTGGCATAGACAGGTTATCCCAAATGATAATGGATACTGTATTAGACAAAGAATTGGTCACAATAGAGGCATCTAAAGTTCGAGATCTACAAATACTAGATAGATTTTCACCTCCAGTAATAGGGACACTTGCACTTTTGGAAAATGAAGGTAATTTTTATACTTAACAACATTATCTTTGTCAACAGCAACCCTGTAGAAAAACATATAATTATCAAATTACTCTGAGTAAAATCTAGACAATACTAATTTCCTTTTGTAATCAAAGGAGGAATATTGATATTATTTTTTTTTTCGATTGAACATAAATATAATTTTTTCTTGAAGTAAAGGATCTCATTAAATAATACAAATATTTAGATAGGAAAACAGTTATAGGACAAAGTCACATTTGTTTTTAAAACATTTACATTTGCATTTAACACAAACTTTTCATTCAAAGAACAAAATTGTTGCATATTTATTCAGAAAAAGTTTATTTATTGGTCTGTAGAACAGTTTTTCGCACTTTGGGACAAGACAATTCCAATTTTTGCCGGTGTGAGATTTTCTTATCTCACCCATGGGTTGAGACAAAACACGTGCGGTTTCCCGTAAAAAACTATCACTAAGGTGTCGGGGCGTGTAATGACTAATATGCAATAAATACCGATATCCTCTTTCTTCATATGTTTTCAAACAAACTCATAATTGGATTACATCCCAAAAGGTATCTAATAAAGCTTTCTTCCATCGTAAAAAGTCAGTAAACAAAGTACACAAAAATTGAAAGTACTGACCTTGACTGCCAATATAACTGTGTTATTCAAATGTTTTTAGCGATAGTTCATTGTTTTGATGAATTTAAAATTTTGTATCATTACATTTTATCTTTAAAAATAATTGTTACAACATAGATTTAGCTTTTGAACTTCGGTTTTCAAATTTCTTTTCATTGTGCGCGTGATACGGCATATTCCTGCGCATAGCGTTACGGCACGCACAGCTGATCAATGTCAGTCCCCACACTATTTTTTTTTTCATTGCAAACAAAGTGAGAAAAAGAATCAAACATCGGTTATGCTTGTGCGAGATAAGGAAGTCTCAGGCACCCGAGGGTAAGATTTGATCGTTCTCTAACGAGACTCCGGTGTTAGATTCTTAATATCAAATTTCTCGTTTTTGGCAACAAAGAATGATCAATGTTTTGCAACAATTCTTTTTTAGAATGAAATATTTATATTTAGAATAGAAAAATATTATACGATATCTTGAACACAACTGATGAGTCGATGAAATGTGCAATCTTGTGCATCAAAATTTTTTTTATTGCTGAGTCGATGCCGCTGCTGGTGCACTCCAAGTCCCCGAGGGTATCACCAGCTCAGTTTCTAGTATTTCAATATTTTTAAAAAAAATTACTGTTAAAAATTGCAAAATTTGTAGAAACTAAGGAGAATATATTTTGGCAATTTTTAAATTGTTTGGATTGCTGTTTTGGTTTTCAACATTTAAGGCATTGAGCACAACTGATGAGTCGTAAATCGACGAAATGTGCACATCTTGTGCATCAAAATTGGTATCCAAACATTTATTTTGACAACAAATCCAAATTATAAATACATGCAGACCTAGGTGCATTTCTAACATTTCCATTTTAAAGTAAAGATGTCAATTATATTATCGGGGTATGAAGTTTGCTAGTTTCCATTTTCACAATAGTTTGCCTTGAATGAAATCCGCTTTCATGTATGTAAGAGAACCAAAACATACAGATCTGAAAAAAGGATGTTTATCATATTGTCTGTTGGAAGATTTACGAAAGTTTTCAACAAATATGTGCTGATTATAAGCTCATAATGTCATCTAAATGTTTTTGTCAGAATGACAATAAGGGTTTTCTTTACTATGACTAGAAATTTACATCTTTGTGTTCATTTTTAATAAAAAAATCTCAGGTACATTTTATTAGGTTTTACGAATGTCTATCTTATTAAATAATTCGTCAAAAATTCTTTATATTATTGTGTTATCCAAATCAATTCAAATCAATATTTGTAATCTGCATATTTTTTAATAGTCATTCTATGATTTTCTCATCAAATGTTTGAACTGCTGTTTTGGTTTTTAACATTTTAGGCCTTCGGCAAAACTGATGAGTCGATACTCGACGAAATCTGAACATTTTGTTATTCAAAATTGGTATTAAAGAATTTTATTAATACAGATAATTGAACTTGCAACGTACCAAACCACACTGTTAGAACATTAAACATACAACATTCGCACGTTAAACGCACACGAATAGTACATTACAAGTATCATAATTTTCTATCGTGCAATGTTTAAAAAATGTGTTTGTAGAATACGAACAGAATTTAATTATATTTTATGGAATACGGTCCACACTGAACTATTTTGTAATAAATAAAAATATTTACCAATATATGTGCATATGCGATTTATATTTATGTTATTTTATAAATGGAAAATTTATTAAAGCCCGAATTACAAATCCATGAAATATTTCAAATTCATACAAACATAATAGACATTGATATTCTAAGGGTCTTCTTTTTTATGCAGAGGTAACCCTTAGCTGAGTTTGGATACCTGTTTGTTTTAACTTTTTTGATTTTTGATGGTGGCGCTTATTAATTCATCATTATATCTTTAACCGGTTTTCCAATATTTTACTTTCGAGCACTGCTTATGAGTTGTCAGTCAACGAAATGGCCATACAGTGCATCAAATTTATTTCGGTATTTTGTGATACGTTTTATTATATGTTATTTTTACCTATACTTAACGGTAGCATTTGAACCAAAGATATAATAATAAGAATCTCAGCAAAACAGATATTACGCCACGGTATTTGTGGATTTTTTTAAACAATAGGGATCATTTCTTAGCGACATAATCTGATAAAAAAATCCTGCTCATGTTTAAGATGTACTATGAAGCTTTAAATTGTTATATGACATTTGTCAAAAAAATCCAAAATGTTTTTATTTTGACAGACTTTAAGAATAACTTGTGCGCTGGAAAGCTGTATGCAGTTAACGAATTAAAAAGGAAATGTGTACTATCCTGACACTCTCTTGCGTTTATGTTTGGGTTTTATGCTCTTTTATGTGATATTTTGTCCGGAGTTCTGTGTGTTGGGTTGCTTTGGTTGATTGGTATGTCATTGTTGATAATTTACGTGTTGTTTTCTCATGCACTTACTATTTTTGCAGGCAACGAAAATTTTTTGCTAAGACGATTTAAGGAGTTCGACGTATTTGTAGAAACTAACTGCTATAAAAGGGCAAAACAAATATTACAGAATCATTCATTTGTTATGATAACTGGTCAATCGGGTGAAGGAAAATCGTTCTTAGCAATGCAACTTATAAAGGAGAAAGTTTCAGATGGATTCAGGTTTCACATGATAAGAACCGTCTACGACTTGCAATACATTGGTAATGTAAATACAAAGTCCGTATTGTTTTATGACGATGTTCAAGTCAATAATAATGACACACCAGTTATAATACAGGAGTGTCAAAGTATATTAGATACAAAGCGAACTGAAAACGTATTTGTGATAATGACGGCACGCAAACATAGTCTTTTAAGATTAAAACAATATATAAAGCCCAGTTGGCTTCTAGAAGAGAACAGCATAATAGATTTAAGTGATGGTTCACTACCATTAACAACGGAGGAAAAAAAAGATATTCTCAATAAATATATGACCCGTTTCAGAGCGGATTCCAAAATAGATGAGAGAACTATTAATGAAATTATTGCTGTAGAATGTCCTGGATTTCCGAACTGTGCTTATCTGTTTGTTAGAAATAGAATTTGGTTTCAAAAGGGTATAGATTTTTTCAAAACGCCTACGTTGGTTGTTGAAAGTGAAATCCATTTTTTAAAAAGGTCCTACCCGGAGGCATATTTGTTTCTTTTCTTTCTCTTTATCAACGGCGGACGTATAGAATCTACTGACATCGATAACTGTCCGAAAGATGAAGATACGTTTATGCTTCTAAGAAAGGTTCTCGAGAAAAAAAGTAGAGAGTACAGTTTAGTTTTGCATGAGACCCTTAATGACATAGATTTTACATATGTTAGTCGCTTGAAATCGTCTGGAATTATTACCTTTAGACATGATTGTATTGAAGAAGCTTTCTGTAAATCTGTCTTCAAGCGTTGGCCAGATGAAGCAATCAAATTTTTTCCATTCCATTTTATATCGAAATATATAAGAACCAACTCTGTAGATTCAGATATCAAATCTGAATTTATTATTATGTCAACAGATCGTTACGAACATTTAGCTGCTCGTTTTATTATAGAATTAAAGAAGAGGCAGTTGGGAGAAGTTTGTGAGCACGAAGCTTTTAAGGATGATCGATTTCGTAACTTGTTTTTTGAAAAGTTAAATCGGCTGGATGATTTAGAATACACCAAAATGTGCAAGATCTGGTTCGAACAGAAAGAATTTGAGGCTGCTGATCTTGAAACTGAAGAGCAGTCAATAATACAAAAAAATATGGGGAAAAACTTAACATCCTTAGCAAGGTTGCAAAAATATTAAGTTAATTTTTTTTTTTTCGTTTTAATCTATATGTAGAGGTGTCATGGTATATACAGAGAATTTAAATAGAAGGTAGAACGATACATTATATTTAAAGCTTTATTGAAATATGTGTCGCTATAGTTTTTGGTGTACTGACAATAAAAGTGAATACAGAGAGTTTTCTCCCTTTACGCAATAATATATCAAAATTAACTATACTTGTAGAATTGCCACGACTGCAGAATGCGTTGAAAAACAAAAAGTAAAAAGCATATATAAGATAGGTGTCTAAAATCTGGTTCTTTAATAGTTGAAAAAACCTGAATATATATCTACTTTCGTTTTTGTCTAACTTTGATCGAACAAAACGAAGTATCCTTAAAACATGTAAATAAGAGAGTCTGAGAAAAATCAAATATATATGTTAAATTTACTGGGCATACATATGATATTTATGGAATTTATTTTTGGTTGAAACTTACCTCGATATACATTATATATAAGAATGTATAGTCCAAAATCAAAGGAGAAATAAACACGTGTAGTTTATAAAAAGGAACTACGTAAATACCAAACCGTAACCGGAGAAAACTGAAATCCGCAAAATTATAATATATTGTAAAACACATATATGTAGAATATACTGTATACTGAAATTAACAAGTAAATATAATATTTCTTCAAATGTATCCCCTGGTTCATATGAAGACTAACATACAGGGATAAACCTATATAAGATAGTTGTGATATATAGGGTGGTTGTTAACAACTATATTGTGTAATAAAGAATTTGTTAATTGTTAAAAAAAAAAAAAAAAAAAAATATGGGGTCGAGTCTGTAACACAATTGCAAATATTTCACCTACAAATTATTTTTGATTATAGTTTTTATTAACAACTTAGTGACCCAGTCTTTTACTGTTTGGTAAGTTTTGCTTAATAAATTCACCAGACCTATACAGTAGAATAAATCTGTTGAATCTACCTTAACATCTATAACGAAATCATATACATGTTGTAATTAGCTAGTAAGTTATTGAATACACTGAATGTGAAATTATTAAGCCGGATATACCTAACGATAGGAATCATAATAATCCTGTATGTAATTTATTATATGTTGGATTCTTAATGCCTACCATTCGTAAACCAAAAAGAGTAATGTGTAATACTATAAATACCAACCAGTACTAAAGTTTTGGCTTTGAATTGTAATAGCAATCATTTAAGAAAAAAACATTTATCAAATGCACGTATAAACTATCAAATGTCAATATACATCACAGTTTTGGAAAAAAGGAATAGTAACGTGAACTGAACTTCAATCTTTTGAAAAGTCGACATCTGATCTATATATTAATAACATGTTTTGGGTTTTTCATGTTTGGTAATCCCGATTTCGCCATTTTTAAAAAAGCAAAAAGGAAAGAGAAAAGGCCGATATGAACATTATACTTTCATAAACGGAAGAACAGACAAGTGGCAATACATTTAGTATATGCGTCAATAATTCAATTGTAATATTTTCAAGTGAATCTGAAGGACCAAAAAATGTTCCATACTCTTTTGTAAAATAAATGAATGTGTTAAATCGTACATTCCATAAAGTTTCAAATTCTGACTCATGCCAGATTAATAAACTTTTACTGTAGCAGAGGTATATCCATGCGGAAACATATATGCAGTATAATTTACTAAATCTGAAAAAATGGTGACCATGTATCTTGTAAACCTAGGCTTAATCAAAAATTCACAAAAGATAGAACTCCGTTTCTGTATGTGTTCCAAGTGTTTTGAGACTTAGAATCCTCACTACTATTCATACCGTATCGAAACAGTATCATAACTTCTGATTTAAAAGGATCCAAAATTCCTCCGGAACTGAAGTGTGGCATGTATCTGCTGTCGACACTAAACAGATTTTTGAATTTCTGAAAATATTCACGATAAATTCCATCTGCTAAACTATTAATATAACAAGGTACAAATGTGCCTTTAATTTCAAAATTACCAAGCAGAGACCAGAAAATAATGTTTCTGACAGGTGACATAACTCTTAACGATTTGGACGTTTTTACTATTTAAAATGACAAATACTGAATTATTATATGAATGGAACAATATTTTCTGTTTTATGAAATGATCTTTCCCACGAATAAACCGAGAACGAAATGGGAATTATCTCAAGATAAGTTATATCTTTCAATATTTCTTAACTAGACCAGAACTTTGTCCATTGCAAATAAGCCCATTTACCTTAAAATAAACAGAACATCCATTGCACTATCGGTATAAAGGTTAATTCCATAATTTGAAGTCGTCATTTTCTAACATTTAACTGATACCATTTAATTTGTCTAAAAACATTTTCCAAACCAGAAAATTGTCATACATTCCTGTAGTAATTTTGATAAAACGGTGAGGTTTTCTAGCTTTACTTGTTGCAAATAAATCTGTGCTCTGTCTGCCTCTACTGCTTTTGCACAAAAGGCTAATGAACCACATAATGACTGTAAATACCTTACGGTTACCTTTTTGACCAAGAACATATTCGTTCTTTTACTTTAAGTCAAAAACTTTGTCATCCAGATTTTTCTCACCATTTTTCCGTGTCTATTAATAAACCTAAATTAAGCAAAGATGTACAATGAACTTCTGTTTTTTAGCAACAGGTACTTGAAGTTGTTACAAAATGCATCAAAAGTATCCACTAAATATTAACCTTCCCAGGTCTTACCTTTTCCAGCAAATAGAAAATCAAAAACGTAATGATCAATATTATCGAAGTAAGATTATTTCTTTACCTCTGTGACAGGGGGGGGGGGTATCATCCATGTCTTAAACTTCCGAGATTTTACAATAACTTAAATAAATATACTTTTTAGTAGAGGTTTTAAGGTGTACTTTCTTACCTGAATGTTATTTAATGTTATTTTTATAGATTAATGCCTTTTAAGTCCATATCTTCTTACGTTCATCAATATTTCATTTATATTTTTCTCAGCTAATTTCGCTGCCAAAACGGAAGTAAACTCCAGTTCGTGCAAGGGCGCTAATTTTTAACATTTTATTTTCATTAATTACGACCTCCGGATTCCTAATCCATCGGGAATTTCTATGTAAATTATTGCTTCACTTCAGAAAGTATTCGAAAATATGTGCTTTGACCTGTGAATCTTAAAGGATCAATAAATTTACAACTATATAAGCAATGCAATTTTACTATTTCGTCGGTACATCCTGAAGACCAGGTATGTTACCCGAGGGAATCAATCTAGATTCCAGTTAAAGCCATTTTTTTTTAACATACGGGAATTGATAACAATTCCAGTTGTCTGCATTTCTCTTTATTCAAAGTATTGTGTCCGTTAAATTTCAACTGTCTCCCTATTTATTTGACATTATTTTTTTTGTGTGTCGTACTTCTCTCAAAAAGTCTAAGATATTAAACTTAAATTGTTCAACTTAATTTGTTAACTATTGACGTTGTAATTAATATTAACTTATAATAAAATTATCAACTGTAAACTGTAGTCCTAATGAGCCTAAGCATCCAGCGATACGAACAAGGCTACCACTGCAAGTCCGCAATAACCCCTACCGTGTACTGGACCTGCTTCCTGTTACAAATTAATGCCGTGACCAGGATGCTTTAGGCCAACAGCAAAATTATCGCTTTAAAGTTATATTAAGTTTGATATAGATATTTATTTGTTTTTAATTTAAGAAATTTAAAGGATAAACGTAAGTTTAAAATGGACTTAGATCTCAGGAGAAGACTGGGTTTATTGAGAAACCATGTTGGAAGAAGGTACCCCCTTGCTTCAACACCTTGTGATGAAGATTTAGATGAACGTAGGTATAATGTGGTTCAATTTGAAAAGTCAACTTATAATTTAAATGAAAAGCAGTGTTGGATAGTGAGGGTGAAAATGAAAGTTTACCGACAAGAGTAGGTACTGATACTAAGTTTAAAAATACAATTGCACAATCTTCCCCCTCTAGAAATGAAAATTTATTTGGGGCAGTAGGTGGATATGTTTCAAAGTATACCAGATCCAATGAGAAAAAAAATTGTGTACCCCTGCAAGGGAACGTGAAATACGTTCAGAATCTAATAACCAGGGTACGTGTGTAAACAGGAAAATGCGAGATTCAGTATCAATCAGAGGCTGTGCCTGAAACCTATCGATACGGTATGAATAGTAGTGAACAAATGGATAGGCGGACTGGGATTGAATACATTAATCCGCAGATCTCTAGAGGTAGGAGTTATGAACATACTTTTATGCATGACAAAATAAGTTCGAGTTCCGAGAATAGGAACCGACTTTCACAAACCAGTGAGGGATTTTTACTTAGAACACGGTCGGGACTATGAACAAAGAATAGGGGTCCTCAAAATAGAATCGGCATGACTTCCTTTCGCGGAACGATAAATAGGCCTCACTTTGAATATGAACACGAACAAGAATTTAGAATACCTGTTCCACAAAACAAACATAATTTAACGAACTGTACAAGGCCTAAAAGCGATGCATATTTCTTATGGACGGCCTTTGGTCACGTATGATTACGGCGGTGCAAGCCAAAACAATATGCAACTACTGCGAGCTATCCGAGGTCAACTCTCAATCCTTACATGTATCCATAAAATTAATTAAGCAATTCAAATTTTAGGTTTCAACGTGAACCGCCTAGATTTTATCCTGAATTTAAAAGAGTTGAAAAATCGCGCCGGGATAAGTTTTGTTCACAAAGTCGAGAAAAATATGTTGAATCGGCAAATCATGGAGAATTTGTTAGATGTTATCTTTTCCTCATACCGGATTTGACATGGGTAACATGGCGAGTATCCTGGAGGAAGCAGAGACTGCTTACTATTCCGGAGCACCTGAGTCTACCCCCGGTTTTTCGGTGGGGTCCATGTTTTTCATATGTATTTAGTTTTTAATTGTAGTGCATGTATTGTTTTGGTCTTGTCGTCGTTGTTCTCCGGAGTTTGTCAGTTGTTTCGATTGTTCCTTCCTTTGAATATCCCTTTGGTATTTCTTGACTTTACTTAGACGTAACGCTTACAAACGTGGGCATAACACGTATTAGAATTATCCTAATTTTGACCATGAATACGGGCATGACTTGTCATATTCTCATTATAAACCACAGAAGTCCTTTCAGCGACATGAAAAAGAACCAGAAAAGTATGACGGATCGTCGGACTGGAATGAATTCATCATTTAATTTGAAAGCGCCGCTCATTGGAACGAATGGGAATAAAATGAAATGGCCCAACAACTCGTCAGGATACTTAGAGATACAGCCCGTCAGGTTATCGGTGACCTTACAGTGCGCCAGTTAAACGATTACAGTGCATTAAAAACGCTCTAATGCAACAATTCGACCCTCCAGAACGCGAACTATCTTATAGATGTGAATTTCAAGATATGCGCAAACTAAAACGGAAACCAGATGTGAATATGGGAATGCTTTACATAGATTAGCAAATCAGGTTTATCAAAGCTTACCCTCAGCTAGTTTAGATGTTTTTGTAGTTAATCAGTTTATAAAAGGATTAGGCAATTTCGTACGCTATTGAATTCGAAGCGGTAGAAATATATGCAAAAACGAAATTTGGAACAGTTTACCTTTAAACATAAGAAATTGCAATTCTGTATTTAAGAAATTCATTCAAATCCAAAATGAAAAATCGCCAACCTATTATTACTTAGGCAATCGTTTTGGTCAAATTCTTCATGCTCGTTTACACATGAATAGCAGCTCCTTAAATTCTCATCTTTTCCCCAGGAATTTAGTTGCAAGTCCAAATTGCACATGTGGACATTTAGAAAATACTTTTTTGATTTACTGCCCTTTATATACTACTATTAGACGTGAACTGTTCGCATCGCTTAAGGGTTTATCTGTTAAAAATTTTTTGTTTGGTTCCAGCACTATGTCTGACGAAGAAAACTCTGTAATAATGAATTCTGTACAGAAATATATTATTAAAAGCAAACTATTTACAACATGAAATTAATCATTTCACCCTATAAAATAAAAAAAGAAAGAAAATATATCTTAATCCTATTTACCCCTTTCTAGTTTACTATCTCTTTACTTATGTACACGTTAGTTCTGTTTGTTTTTTTGTTTAGTTGGTGCTCAGTGTTTTCAATATGGGTCATTCAGAACGTTTTATGCATTGTACCAACATGAACGTAGTTGTTCAATACAACTTACATTCTCCAGTCAACAATTACTCCAAATCTTTCATCTCTATGCATTACTATATTGAAAAACAATGTACACTTATAAAAGATACTTTCTATGTTCATGATTATTCATTGATTTGTTACAGAAATTACCAGTATTTTGCAAAATTCAAATATAATAGAAATACTAAGGGTTCATTCCTTGTATTGCACATGGTAGATATCCTTAGCTGAAATTTGGCTTCCTATTTCGGTATTTTTGGTTGAGTACTTCTTATTTAATATAAGTTTAGTTTTTGGTCTTCCAAATGTTTCGGTTTTAATGCTGCTGATGAGAGGTAACTCCTTGAAATGCGTCGTATACAGCATAGTATAAATTTACTTTATCTAATATTAGTATCTATGGATTGTTATTTTGAAACTCCTGGGATGATGCCTCTGCTGTTGGACCCTAGGTCCCCGAGGGTATTCGCCAACCCAGTCGTCAGACTTGTCTGACATGATTATTCATTGATTTGTTACAGAAATTACCAGTATTTAGCAAAATTCAAAAATAATAGAAATACTAAGGGTTCATTCCTTGTATTGCACATGGTAGATCTCATTAGCTGAAATGTGGCTTCCTATTTTGGTATTTTTGGTTGAGTACTTCTTATTTAATATAAGTTTGGTTTTTGGTCTTCCAAATGTTTCGGTTTTAATGCTGCTGATGAGGGGTAACTCCTTGAAATGAGTCGTATACAGCATAGTATAAATTTACTTTATCTAATATTAGTATCTATGGATTGTTTGTTTTTTTTCACACGTGGATTGTGTAAAACTTTATCATGTTTTGGGTGTGTGTGTGGGGAATATAACACTAAAATAAAACTAGCTATACGTCATGCATTTAGTAACAGTCGTATTCACTGGGCGGTTAGGAAGTCTGTTTGCTGACTTTTGATGATATTTTCAAGAAAATTAGTTAAACGACAATTTAAATATCCTTCAATCTGCAGGTTGAAAGCTTACCATAATTTCGGTTAACCGATTTTTATACAAGATTTACAGATGGGAAGAAAGCCTAAAAGGTAGACTTTAATATTCAAATGCTCAAAATTTTAAAAAAAAAGTAACACTTTATTTTAAAGTTTAAGTTTATAAACGAATCCTTTTTCACAAAGATCAAAACCTCACCGGCTATTGCGTGGGAGCATGCTCAATTTGAGAGTCCATGACATGGAGTCGTAGGCCGCATTTCTGATTTTAGGCAGATCAAATAAAAGACTTTAAATTGGTGTTTGCTGTTTTTCTATTAACGTGATTAACTATCGGGCATTTAGGAGTAAGAGAAAGACTGGTGGATTTGGCGTCAGAATTATGTATCCAGGTAGAATAAATTGCCTTCCTGTGACTGGTTACCTTTTGAGCTAATCCATTAAAACCCCCGCTCAACGTCTAGGTGATACCTGGTTAAAATTTATATCTGTGCCACATCAATTAGTATTCTTACTGCACTGGGACTGGATAACACCTATCAATCAATCATTCAACCAATAGATTCAATTATAACTGTTATTTACCTAAAATTTCAAATATAATTTTTTTAGTTTCTTTCATGGATGAATTTCCATAGAATAGAGAATGGAAAATGGGTATGTGTCAAAGAGACAACCCGACCAAAGAGCAGAAAACAGCTCAAGGCTATCAATGGGTCTTCAACGCAGCGAGAAAATCCCGCACCCGCAGACGGCCCCTAAACAATAATGCATACTATCTCAGCGAAATGGACGGCACACTAAACTACAAAACATACAAATGAACCAAAATTAAAAAAACACACAAGACTTCGAAATTTGAAAATGAGTGCACTAAAGTGAGAGGCCCTCTCACAATTGTATGGGGGTAGTATGGAATAAGTTGCAATGACAAAATATGGATCATATTACAATTTGAGTCACACATCCTTAATTACAATGCAATATTTAAAAATAGGTTAAAGATATCATAACGCCGTGATGTGGCTGCGATATCGCCAACATGGCGGAAAAATCAGAAAACAGTTGCTTGGTTGTAACAAAAACAAGGCTTTGATCAGCAAACAGTATGTGGCTGCACGAGAGATCCAAAAATTGTTTACATGCTACAACTCAACATTATCAAGCTGCAGATAAAATATAAAATCATTCCCTTTTGTAGAAGCCAAGAAAATTTGACGAAAATTTTTCTAGTGTTTTGAGTATTGTTGAACATTAAACTGTCGGCAAACAGGATGTGGCTGCACGACAGATAAAAAATAGCTTACACGCTACAACTCAATATTATCAAGCTGCAGACAAAATATTAAATTATTCCCTTTTGTAGAAATCAAGAAAACTTTCACGAAAATTTTTCTAGTGTTTTGAGTATTGTGGAATTTTAAACTATTGGCAAACAGGAAGTGGCTGCATGACAGATCCAAAAATTGCTTACACGCTACAACTCAATATTGTGAAGCTGCATACAAAATATAAAATCATTCCCTTTTGTAGAAGCCAATAAAACGTTGAAGAAAGTTTCCTAACCAAGGTCTTTCGGACAGACGGAGTCAAGTGGTTACTAGACCTGCTTTCGCCGTTGGCGACGCAGGTAAAAAGATATAAAACATACTTGGCGAAATTGAGAGATGATGCTTATCATTTCATTTAATTGTATTCTGTCTTAAATGCTTCTTCTTCAGATCTCTTTAATTTATCTGAAATGAAAGGTATCATTGTCAAATTAAGAAGCTCCTCTGGTCTGAAATTTATTCTGACTAACAGATTTGTCTTTGGATTTGGTTTGGTGATGGGATATTAAAATATAAAGATGACAAATATACCTAAGGAACAATCCAAAAACGCAATCCATCAGACAGACAAAACCCGGGAAAACAAATGAACAACCACAAGTACAACAAATAAACACTGAAAATTAAAAACAAAACAATTAACAACACGAACTCCTTTAAAAACCAGGAGTAAACTCAGGTATTCCCGAAGGGTAAGCAGTTCCTGCTCCATATACGGCACCCGTCGTGAAGTTCAACTAAGTCAATCCGGTGGTAGTCACTAATAGGTGGAAAAGTCGATGGATAAAAATGTTTATTAACGGTTTTTATTAACTTTTTTCATTAGTTTCATAAAGACCTATTTACTTAATCTTTTTCATTACCCTTTCGATGATTTTGACATTTGTTAAATGGATGGCAGGACGGGCCAGCAATAAAATATTTGTCAATCAACTCCACCTAACAGATAGAACACAGGTCAAAAATAACATAAAAGAGCACAATACACAAAAATAAACACAACAGTTAGTCTGCGATTACTTACAAACAACATTCGGTTTATTGCCATGGATTCCTACAGTTTTGGTCATTTGAAATCCTGGTAAGACACAAATTGTTTAATCGTATACAGTACATTACACATGAGGTCATACAATGTTAATACAGTATAACATTTGCTTCTGAAATTGTGCGCATAATTGTTTCCTGACACCATGCAAGTCAACACTAGAAAGGATCATTGAGCTGTCGAAAGAGCTAAAGATACATAAACCATTTGAACTTTTATTCAAGACATATGGTATATTCAATCTACATTGTGTATGTTTTTGTACAGAAAATAAGACAACAGAGAAGTATTTAATAAAATCATAAGCCATTGTAACTTTGCCTAAAGTCAGATAAAATAAAACTTGAAGGAAAATGATTACTGAAACCTGGGAAATAGATGTTTACACTATTGATATTGAAACGGTCACTCTACTTAATTTGGTAAGTGCTACTTGAATGCATATCGCAATTCCGAAAGTTTTTAAATAGTAAAAATCATACCCTAGAGCCCGCGCATATAAAATATACAGCAAAAAGTATATTAGGAGCTACGGTTCTGTAGCAAGGTCAAATTTTGTTCGTTTTCTACTCTAAATCATTTTGATGTAACACTGCTAATGAATGTCCCAGATTTTAAATTGTCTGAATATAGAGTTTTTACTGACTCTATAATAAAGAAACAGCGCACAATATCATATGTAAAACTATTTATAAACGACATTGACTGGAATTGACAAATGTATGTACTGAACTGACATAAAGAACAAGCAGAAGATTACAAGAATGTGGCTTTCATTGTATGAAATATGTATGGAATGTATATTTTAAGAATACCTATTTTTCACAGATATATTGCTGTTGTCTATGACAAGGTTGGTCATCCCATCCATGACTATCGGTATACCAAAAATGGATACAGTCTTCAGTAGATAATGCAGATGGTTGAATTGGTTTCCAATCTGTAAAGTCTCCTAGTGTAGAATTGTCAGATACCCATCTGTATATTCCATCTATTTCTATGTCGTTCAATCCTATCCAGTAATGCGAACCAGCTGAAAACAATCAACGAATCGGTCATTTAATATAACAAAAGCCTTATGAAAAAATATGGTAGTACATTAATGTAAACTCAAACTTAATTTATCCAATAAAATAAACACAATACATTCTACAGGGCTGTGTCCGGATAATTAGAGTGATCGCGGGCATTGATGTGGACCAGTATTTTGATATGACAACGCTCTTAGCTTATATCATAACACAATATCCAGTCCATATCAATAGCCTTGATGATCTAGAAAGTAGACATATTTGACAATTAAAATATCTCGCTATGCAATAAAAGGGTTATTGTATCAAAAGTTTAGAATATTAGTATTTTTTTATCATTTTTGTTATTTTCCTTATAACTTACTGATTTGGTGGTTACGTGTAATAAAATCGAACAGTTGCATTTTCTAGCTAAACATTTGACCTCCGGCATGCCCAAAGGCTTCGAAAATTAACCAAACTGTAAAATATTTCAGCTATATGATCTACGGGCCTACTTTTAAAAAGAGTTTTATGTTTCCAGTATGCGGATTATGGCAATAATAAAAACTATTGAATTAATTCAAAACGTGCAATCATATAGTAAGAAATTTTTTTCTTCTGAATAAATCTGTCCCAAAGAAAAGGTAAAAAAAAAACAAGTATTTCGTGGAAATAAGTCCTATCTTAGAAATATATTTGCCATAAACTTCAGCCAAAAAGTACATGTATCGTATCAACAGTCCCTGTCATTTCACCACAAAATCTCTTGATAAAAGGCACTTTTTACCTAAAGCAAAAGAACATCTTCATGATTTCACCTTTTTTATTTTTTACAAACGTTAGCGGTACAAAGCTGTCCTTTTGGTAGTAAACGTTTACGGCTATGGTTTAAGCCAAAAAGAACATTGACTTTAAGGCGTTGCTAGCATTGCCAAACATTTAACTGGTACATTAAAAATTGAAATGTTGGTAAAAGCTGGTATAATTTCAAAGCGAAGCAAAATGTATGTATTACCTGCCATTTTGGATTTCAAAAAGTTGTTTTCATCTTCATTTTCAATTTTAACTAAATTTGCTCCCATTCCCTCGCATGTTTCCTGTAAAATAAAATCAATGCGGCAACTACATGTACATGTATGTGATCAAATACATGCATTAATATCCACCATATCCTTTTTTTATATTATAAAGTGGTAAATTGGAAAGCTCGACAAAACCCTGGAATCATTTCAAAAATCAATCTTCAAAATTTCATGAGAAACTTTTCAAAGCCTTTGCACTTTTTAAAAATAGATGTGATACTAATTCTGTATTAAACCTCTTAAATATAAATTGTTGTAGAATATTATATTCGCGTAATACGATTTAGACTATATAAGGGATGATGAAGATGAAATTGGGGTTCAGTGTGAATTTATAGATAGAACAAAAATCATAACGTATATTTTCACATTAGTATTGGTGAAGAAACGCATGACATTTGGTTCCTGCGTTTATTTCACATTTCCAATTGCGTACCTGGGATAAACCGTTAATTATAAATATCAGCAATGTTGATGTTGGATTGTCGTTCCTCAAAAGGTAAATTAATATAGGGACAGTTGGATTTCTTATTGCAAAATATTTATTTATTTAATTAATATTTTCTTTATTAACACTGTAAGAAATGCGTCGTATACAGCATAGTATAAATTTACTATATCTAATATTAGTATCTTTGGATTGTTATTTTGAAACCCCTGGGATGATGCCTCTGCTGGTGGACCCCAGGTCCCCGCGGGTATTCGCCAACCCAGTCGTCAGACTTGTCTGACATGGCTATTCATTGATTTGTTACTGAAATTACCAGTATTTAGCAAAATTCAAAGATAATAGAAATACTAAGGGTTCATTCCTTGTATTGCACATGGTAGATCTCCTTAGCTGAAATTTGGCTTCCTATTTCGGTATATTTGGTTGAGTACTTCTTGTTTAATATAAGTTCGGTTTTTGGTCTTCCAAAAGTTTCGGTTTTAATGCTGCTGATGAGAGGTAACTCCTTGAAATGCGTCGTGTACAGCATAAATTTACTATATCTAATATTAGTATCTTTGGATTGTTATTTAGATAAGAGGTAATTTCTCATTTTTCTCTCAACGAGTGAATGAACACTCCCTCGAGATGACAAAACACAAATAATCTGTTTTTCAAGAATATGTGTGTATTTGTATTAGTTTTTTTCTGAATTATACTCAGTTCTATCATCCTGTACTATTTCCACTATTTGATTATAGATTTCTGCTCTGTTGTCAGCACCTCTCGCGAATCCTTAATAACTGGAAAAAAAATGTGCTCAAGTTTACTGAGAGAGGAAATTATCTCTGTTAAAGTGCTAAGGAAAATGCGATAATATATATATATATATAGAACTCTCTTACCTGTGCAGTAGACCAATTGTTTGAATTGGTTGAAAATAAATAACATTTATCTTGGTATGCCTTCCAACCATCAGGGCCTGAAAGGAAATTTTTTTCTTTCAAATGGGATGGCTTGAGGGGGTAGGCCTGGGTTAGGCCAAAATTTTCCACTCGTTTAATTTTTTTCATATTTTCGTCATGCATTATATATGTCTCAATACACCACCTGAGAAAATTTTGTTGAAATTCAACCACACGTTTCCTTCACAGGGTTCATTGAAAATGGGCATTTAAGGGGTACCCTTCATTCCAGGAGATGACATAAGTTAATGAATATTACTACCTCTCATAGCACATATGTTTGATGAAAAATAGTTATAATTGTTGAACTGAAGAACAGGGATATAGTCTTAATCAAAAATGAAATATGATGGTAAAATTCACTCTTTATATGAAAATCCAAAGGTAAAAAGTACCAGACATGTTAGGAATTTCATTCACTTTCAGTTGCCTCATTCAATATTCAAACACTGCTGTAAAAAAATCCTGTCGTTTAATTCTTACAAAAAACTGTTACAAAAAATATCATATATATGTGTGTTATATGACAAAAAATTATGAAATTCTAACCACAATTTTTCACAAAATACTCGATCAATTTTGAAGGTAGGACGTCATTACGTTACAATACGACGTTACGATAAGAGTTATCGTTCCTAACGTTATCGAGTATAAACCTATTCTATATGCCTGTAGCGGCATTTTAGCATACGGGACAGCAATTTTCGTCCCCATCCGACGGATAAGCATCCTATACCGAAACCATTCTCGCAAATGGTGTCGATAAGTCCGGTCGCAAATTTGATCCTTGAAATTTTTATATCGAGCGGGAATCGAACTAGGGACCTTTGGCTTCGTAGTCCGATGCGCTGACCACTAAACCACGGCACCCACGGCGATAGTTTTGTAAGTTTACTTTTATTTGTCAAAACTGGGTTTTGTTTATAAAATACATGATCTAAAAAACATTACAGAAAAAATATAGACTGTCATGAAAGACTTGATATTCTCCTAAATCTAACAAATTACAAAATATGATGGTTAAATCGCCAATGACTTAAAGTTTTTATAAATACAAAATAGGAAAGGTAAAGCGGTGAGAGGAAAAGAGAAGAATGAGAGCAAAAAAAGAAAAAACCCTGAAATCGCGTTATATCGAAAAATCATGAACCAAAGACAATTTTTTCGAAAAATTTATTCTCCCCGGGTAGTCAATACATCCGAAAGCCGCGGAAGTGATCAAGAGGTATAGTTCTATAAATTTTTCTAAAAGTTTTGAATTTTCTGTTTATTGTTCCCATCTTGACTGGCTTTGAAAGAGATAAAATCCGCACGGGCTCTCTACGAGCTCGTTCGCAAAAGCTGCACATTAAAATGGAACCTTGTCTCACATAGACGAATTTACCAGCAAAACTTTTTACCAATAAATTATCTATTATTATGTATTACTTTTATTTGTATTACAATTCGTTTTTTTTATTATTATTATTTTAAAAAAAATGATTTGCAAGGGTAAGTATTGCCGGTGTGGTGTAAAATATAAATATACCTGACAATTATATATCTTCAATTTAATATGATTTAATTTAGTCCAGTTTTCCTCATTCACTTTGATAAGCCAACATATTTCAATGTTCAATATATCCACTAGAACATTTTGACCAAATGTTCAAAAGAAAAAAAAATCGATTTCATTAAATTTTGATTATTTACAAAAATAAATAAAAAAGATAGACCATTCCATAAGGGTGGGGGTAAATAATCCATGCTATTTAATAACGCAATTATTATGGTAATGCTCGGGTATATCTGATTTTTATTTGGAATAAAACATGTCTTGGAACTTTGTCTGTTTATAACTGGTAAGTAAATAGATTAGCATAATCCCTGGACACCGAACGTACAGTTGTTCAAATACTACGTTCTTCGTGATATGCATTTCATAATTGCCACTGGATGTTAAACAATAATTCATCAATATATCAAATCCTACGTAATTATCGATTTTGCACATATTTCGAGAAAGTTTTAGATTCGTTACGGAGATGCCCTTTACCGAACCTCTTCACAATGCGAGGAAATTTTGTACGTCATAGTAATGCCACGTCATTCCTATTGTTTGACGTCAAAGAAAAAAACATCAATAGGAGTTATCTCCCATACCCCAGGCCTACCCCCTTAATGTACGAGATTAGGGTAGTAATGGTATGGAATTTGCTTTTGAAGAGCTCTGTTTTGTCTTAAAAACGGCAATCATTTTTACCAACTTCTGTAAACGACAGTTGTATATGAAATATATTTCACTGCATTTTGGTTATTCATTTTCACAAAAAAGCTTTGTTACAGTAAGAAATATGTTAACAGAAAATATGTGCAATAAAATTTTGGTTTGTTTGTTAAAAAAACTGTTTTTATTTTTAAGCAAATTCATTTTATTTTATCTCATTTTTATTCAAGAGCGGATCCAGAGGATGCCCAAGGCCGCTTCGAAACCACAAAAATGTAAAAGTCTGTAATTTAATTTAAAATGTCTCACTGAGAATACCAACATTTCAAAAACTTTCTGATGGGAGGGGGCCAAACCCACAAATAATACCCTCCCCCTTAGCAAAAGTTCTGGATCCGCCACTGTTTATCGTCCTTTTTATTTAAAAAAAAATAATTTTATACCACTAAACATGTGGACGCATGTTCTCCCAACGTTTCCATTGCCACATGAGCTCCCAAAATAGTTTTTTTGTTTATTTTTAATTTTTGACCAATGACCATATTAAAATTTTAGCCAATCGGAAGTCCTTGTAGAGACCTATTTTTACCCAAGTTTGAAGTTTCTACGATTTTTTTTTCGACTTTGAACGGCGGCCATGTTGGCTTTCTTATTATGACGTTGCACAATTTCAGAACGGGCTCTATCTTTGTGCCACGTTTGGTTCAATTCCATTTGACCGTTTCTGAGAACACTAGAGGACCGTTTCAGGTTAGGCGAAAGAATAATCACCATAATAATAACTAGATATAATTGTTAAGCATAGCGTATCTGCTGTTCCCCCAGCGTTCCAATTGCCACAAGGGCTTCTAATATCAATTTCTACGGCTCCCTGAATTTTTTTTACATTTTCGAGTGGCGGTTATCTTGCGTTTTGCAATATGGCCGATCGAAAGCACTTGTTGTGACCTATTTTAATGAATGTTTTGTCACTGATTTTTTTATACAGCTTTAGGATAATAAATTTTCGCTTTTTAATGAAAAAAGTAAACAACTTTTGATCGCTATTCCTGTAATGAAAACATCGTATGGTAGAAATAAACGTATTTATAATTCCAGTATTGATAAATTTTCAATACAAACACTGCGTTAGTAAAACATTAGTGACGAAACATAACTCATTTTAGATAAAGAGCAAAAAGTAATATTAATATTTAATAGCCAGATTTATATTACTTCAAATAAGAAAAATGAACTTGCATGGAATACAACATTTGTTTTTACAACAACGTCCACTTTCAATGTGATCCACTGGACAGCTGTCTGAACGGCTTACGCATGTACCACCCTTTTCCAAACACTTTCTTTTACCTGTTTAAATAACAAAAAATATTTTTGAAATTATATTTATTTAAAAAGGAACAGTAGTGGTGTATCTATGTTATGCACTAAAATTTATAGAAGAGATACTCTGCATATAGAATATCTTCAATTTATCAACAGTTCTAAGCAGATACAGCAGTTCAGACATCAGTTGACTCCAGTTATCTCAAAGTGAAAGAAACCAACAAAAATAGTTTGAAATAACAGGAGTTTTAGATGTCAGGAGGAAATATAGTGCAAATTGTAATCTAGGGACCAAACCATTGCTTTGGGATATCAGGAGTTTTGAGATAAACGCCTTTGAGATAACAGAAGTGAACAGTACATTTGTATATCATGATCGGGAAAGATATTTGCGAAAAAAAACAGAAGAGTAATAGTAAAGTTTCCAGAACCGCTAGTCTCGAGACTAGAAATTATCACAATTTGGTAGGACTGGCTAAGGCAAACTAAAGATATTGTCAAGAAACCAATGTGTGTACGCCTGCCTGAACCACCATCTTTCATCAAACCAATAGTGGACAACTTAGATGACTTGTTGTTATATTTATTACCTCCTCTATTTCCCAATGGTATCTACGGAACACACATTCTTCAATGACCAGATAACTCTGTAAACGGGAGACAACTCACATGTACCAAACAATTGAGAAATTAAGATAAAGCAAACGCTGGAGTGTTTCTTGTTCCTTTTGATTTTCATGTTCATTGGGACACATGTAGACGAGATGAATTGTATTTTATTCTACAAGAAAATTCAAAATATGAAACGCCTTTTATATTTATTTTGCTTCGAATGATATTTTTACATTTTGTTACTTACATATAAAAAACATCTCTTCAAAGTATGTTTACAATATCTTTGTAAATAAGTGAAATACAAGATCACTTACCTCCATTACAAACTTGAAGCAAAATAACAAGATTAAAAAGGTAAAAGATTGGTCGTGACATATCTGTCTGACAGATCCTCAATTCTTCACAAGCCCACAACAAGTATGGCACATTATATATATATTAATACTGTTTTTAAAGCGTCACGCAGGCATTTAATTGGTTGAAAATCATGTTAATGAAAGAAAGGGTCGATTTCTTGGAAGATTACTGCGTAAAATTCCGACAAAATATAGTCCCAGTATCTCTATACACTTAGTGGTTAAATTTACATATGTGTTAGCATATAATAAATTACAAAAAATCATATTAATGTTTCAGTATTTCATTACTTAGGAAATAATTCATGACATACTGTGGTTTGTTGGGAGATTTTACCACGGATGCGCCTTATTTTTGTAAAAAATTTTACCCTGAGTGTAGCCATATTAGAATTTTATTTAAGACAATGAGATACATGTATATGCTGCAAAGCTCCGCCTTAATGACGTATCAAAATGTGGCTGGTGGCCATCACTGTTTTTGCACGAGATTTTCCATATGTTGTAGAGAGTAATAACAATTACATTACCATAAAAGGCTTGTTGTACAGCCCGCGCTCTTACTATCCACTCCTTCGTCAAGATCGGGTTACTCACTTGTAAAGTATTTTACTACGAGAAAAAATAGTAAACAGCACGTGCTACTAGTATGTTGCGACAAATTAACTCAAGATGTAAACATTGAAAATACGACATAATGCGGGCTCAATTTAATGCTTTTTTGTGCAAATTATATAACTATATGTTTGAAATTTAGATATGTGATGGAAAAGTGACAGATAGACTTATGTTTATGCATATAAAGTTAGAAGTTGAATGAAAGGTTCGGGAAAAAGATTTATAGAATACATGAAATGAAATACATGTACATTGCAATTTTCTTCTTTGACTGAATATGAAATTTTAACCAAACAGTTTGTAGAAAGATTAAGAATAATACCGAAAGTAAGTTTAGGAAATGGTTATAAAAATATTTATAAGTTCTGTTTCAAATATTTCTGTTGTCCCTATCTACATGTATTCATTGGTGACATAAATTTTATATTTTCCGACAATGAGTATGTATTACGTAGGCCCCTGTATTTAATTTTTTGTTCTTTACTATATTTGTTTCGTTGCCAGACTTTACGAAATAAAGATTCACATTAAATTGAAAAGACGTTTTACAAAGAAATTGTGAAATAATACTTTTTTTTAAATTCTTTTCTGTACGGTAATAAAAAATATTTCACGGCGAGATATGACATTATAATCTGTGTACGTTGTGTAGACCAACACAGAAATGATCATACCAGAAATCTACGATTACAAAGTTCACCTCGTCCCCCCACTAATTTTGGTGTATGCCTGTATAGCTCCCCGAGATGCACCCTTACAGAAAGTAATGATTGTAGGTCGTTTGGTATCGGAGAACTGAACTCAGATGTAAGACTTAACCTACGCCAATAAAGCGCAGTAAGTAGGTCAGAGTGAACTAATTTTCGTCTGAGGCTGTGTTACTCCCCTAAATGCACCCTGACACTAAGTAATATGATTGTAGGTCGCTTGGTATGAGAAAACTGAACTCAGACATAAAACTTACCCTAAGTAAATGAGCGTGATAAGTAGGTCAGAGTGACCTCATTTTGGTTGGAGGCTGTGAACTCCCCGAGATGCACCATGACACCAAGTAATATGACTATAGGTCCCTTGGTATTGAAGAACTGAACTTGGATGTAAATCATAACTTAAGTCAATGAAACGCGGTAAGTAGGTCAGCTTGACCTACGTTTGGTGGAAGGTTGTGTTACTCCCCGAGATGCATCTTCACACTAAGAAATAATACTGTAGGTACCTTGGTATCGGAGAACTGAACTCGGACGTAAAACTTAACCGACGTCAATGAAGTCGGTTAGTAGGTCAGAGTGCCCTAATTTTAGTGGGAGGCTGTGTTACTCCCTGAGATGCACCCTCACACCAATTATGTAAAACATGCGAAGTACGTTGAGTGTTATTTACAATATACTTGAATCCTCTGAACTGATTTCATTATTTCACAGATGTTGACGCGATATGATGCCATTTTCATTCATATTGTTATCACACAAAAATTATATTTATGAGCAGATGTGAGTGCATCGATCATTAAATCTAATGAAGGTCGTTGTAACTAGAAAACATGAGACCTTGATAAAATATGAATTCATAAAGGAAAACATCAAAATTAATCAGTGGTAGTAAGTGACAGCTTTAAATAGAGAATTGAGTGCATTGTCATACTAATTTGAAGGTTTATACACGTCCTTTACACATACATCAATTAAATGTGAAACCTTTCTATCTGACTTGCGGTATTAAATCATTTCGCTTATCAGTTAGATATGAAGTGAGGTGGCGCAACAGATGCCAATACAATGTCCTTTACACATACATCAATTACATGTGAAACCATGCAGATTTAAATGTCTATCTGACTTACGGTATTAAATCATTTCGTTTATCATTTAGATATGAAGTGAGGTGGCGCAACAGATGCCAATACAATGTCCTTGACACATACATCAATTACATGTGAAACTATGCAGATTTAAATTTTCTATCTGACTTGCGGTATCAAATCATTTCGCTTATCGGTTAGATATGAAGTGAGGTAATGCAACAGATGCCAATACAATGTCCTTTACACATACATCAATTACATGTGAAACCATGCAGATTTAAATTTTTCCATCTGACTTGCGGTATTAAATCATTTCGCTTATCAGTTAGATATGAAGTGAGGTGATGCAATAGATGCCATTACAATGTGGACTAACATAATAATTATTATAAAGGGATCAATAATAAATTATCTGGGAAATTTCCGATTGGCAGGCTACTCACGACTGTCGGAATGATAGTAAACAAACAAAAACAAGTTAAAATTATGGAAAACACCGTAAACTGAATTTATTTTAGTCCAGTATAGCTATTTTGCGGGTATGTGGATCTGCGGGCATGTGGGTCAATTATTGAAGAAAACTGATAGAACCACACTTTTCCGTATAAATTTAGATGTAATTTCTTTCAAGTTAAAATGGTGTGTTCTTTACTGCTGATCTTATCAATCTCAATAAACCAAAAGTGTCACTTGCACAATGCAATAAAACAGCTGCAGTGTGTACATAGGCTATTTGGTAGCACAATGCAAAATTAAATTTTTGATCTTAAATTATTTATTGATTGGGAATTCCTTCATAGTACACATGAATTTAAATTGTAATTCATTGTATCACTGATTTTAAACATTTAAAATGTGATATAACTATCTACATGGATCCCCCGCACTTTAAATGCAGTTCGGGGATATTTGTAATGAGTTAGTCTGTCCGTCCGTCTGTACGTATATGTATTTCTATATCATGTATATAGTATTGTTCCTTACTATATGTAGATGTGCAATAAGGTTTTGATTTTTGAAATTCGCTTAAGGGATCCAATTGTCGGACCGAAGATGGTCAAATTGCTAATTTGGCCTTACTTAGGTATAAAAATAATTAAAAGAATTACAAAGATGGCTAACAAATATCCCATTGTTACAGACATGTCTGGTCATCATAAAGAAAGTACATCAATTTAATTTCAAATTACATGAACCGAAGTTTGTCATAAAACTATTACGAACAGTTATAAAAATTGGAAGATATCAATATATCTTAACACTTGATGAAAGGAATAAGATGGCGGCAAGTGTAGACGCATAGTAAACTAGCAGCCACCTTTTTGGGGAAATTTAATCTAATTAAGTGATATCGAGCTAATGATGATATTAAATTGTCGGACATTTATATTCCTGTAGGAGACTTTTGCAAAGTTTAATATCGAAATATACACTGACATTGGACAACATGAAAATCACTCACAAACATAAACAACTATGGCGGACAACGACACAAGTGTAAATTCAGAGAAAGTTACTCCTCAACCTAAGAGATTTCGTAAGTACACATCTGAATCTAACACTAAACTTGAATCTCCTAATATTACTTCAATATTACCCAATATGGAGGAATCTGACAGTGCGTCAAATAGTAAAACTAAACATGCCAAGGTGACCACAATCCTCTATAATATTCCAAAGTTCTGATGGCCAGTAGTTGATTTGTTGGAAGTTATAAAGCATACAATATCCAGTCCAGGATTTATTGACTCCATCGGCCCCTTATTAGCCAACTCAGTAAAGGCCAGTCTAGACAATGCAATGTCAAACTATGTGACTAAACTTGAAGCCAAAGTACAAGATCTTGAGAAAACGATTGATGAACTCAAGGCAGTAAATGAAGAGTTCGTAGATACTAATCAATCGCTTACTAGTCGTGTCCAAACACTTGAATGTGATCTAGAAGCGTTGGAACAATATGGGCGACGCAATCATCTCCGCTTCCATAACGTCCCTTTGGCTACAGAGGAGTTAGCGCCACCGACAGAGAAATTGTCAAAATTTGTAAAGACTACCTTAAATAGAAATTTGGTAGGATGATATAAATCGCTCGCATTGACAAAAGCGGTAAAGCACAGCTCATATGTCGATTTAAAAACTGGAAAATAAAAAACCAAATTTATCAACAAAAGAGGAAACTGAAGTCCAATCCGCATAATATTGTAATTACAGAAGATTTGACCCGATATAGACAGTTTCTGGTGAAAAAAATTAAATGTAGCGCGGAATAAGAAGCAGATTAACTTCTTCTGGACTGTTGAATATTTGCAAAAAGGTCATCGGGCGCTAATAAAGTGTTATTAAACGACACAACCAACATTGAGAAACTTGTTTCTTGACTATAAATACAGACAATATTTGATTTAATAAATAGCTTCTGTAATTCTCATATTTTGTTTTATTATAATGTGCTTACCTTTTTTACAAATTCCACAAAAAGTAAGACACTGTTCTTAGAACAGATGACTTTTTAAAATTAATCATCCACATTCATCATTGTGCCATCTAAAGGCATCATTCTACAGTGTCTTTGTAAAGTTAAAACACTGGGGTAGGTATAGTGACAGAAATATTTACACATGGTAATTCTAAATAAACAATGAAATAATATGTATCTGCTTATTTCATTTTGGGTATCTTCTGATAAAAACCTGAAAATGAATAAGGAAACAAATTGTTTAGAAATGATTTAGACAACACCCCCTTCCTCATGTGAAAAAAATGATTACTTTAATGCACATCAGCAACCCATCAGCAACAGGTACAACCTATTGTTTTTAATGCTACCGCTTTATTGCAATCGGCTGTGTATGATGGTTCAACCAAACCAGCAAATTGGATATGTCAATTTATCGCATGGATAAAATTACAGACTGACATTTTATTTATCAGGTGTACCAAAAGCATGGTTTGAGAGTCTGCCAGTCAGTGCAGCAGTGCAAAACACAATTTAAATGCTATTCCTAAATTACTTGAAGTCAGATTCAAAAGAACAGAGGATGATGACATACTCACAACACAATGGAAAAAATGAAAGAGTGCTCGAATATCTAGATAGAGTAACCGTAAAGGCCAACTCGCAAAAACTTCCGGAGCTTCTTAAGTTGAAAATATCACAAAAAGGTTTTCTGCAAAATCTTCAACCATACATCATTCAAAGTAATTCAAAACGTATAGAAGAACTAAGAGAAGCAGCAGAAAAAATTTCGGCTTCCAACTTACAACAATAAATGACAGTAAACGCAATGTCACAAAATGACATAAAATTTTTAAATGAAACTATTAAAAGCTTGTAACAAAAGGTAGAAAATTTGAATTTTGAAAATCAGGGATTGAAACAAAATTTTAATAAATAATACGGAAATTTTCAAAATACACCAAATTGGCAAAACCCTGGCAGGAAATTTGGAAATCGCAATTCTTATAGCAGACAAACATGATAAACAAGACCTGCCAAGAAAATAAATCGTACATCATGTGGAAATGTAAAATGTTCAGGCAAGAGAGAAACATGTGAAGCAAATAACAAAAAATGTTATGGGTGTGAGAAAGTAGAACACTATTCAAGGCTCTGTAAAAGTATTAAAAATATTAGGGCGAAATTATCCGGGATTAGGGACGCGCACCTGTTTTAGGCACAGATCTAAAAATGGGCAAAGTGGCAGAAAACATGGCATTAATGTAATCACCCCCATGGATAAGAATAAGGTCACTTTAGAAATTTTTGGATTGAAAACTGTGGGATTAGTTGATACCGGTTCATCAGTCTCGTGTATATCACAAGAACTAATAAATAGAGTAGGTTCAAACAAAATTGAATTTATCAGGTCAGATTCAATGAATATTTGTGGTGTTGGGTGAACAACATAAGATAATGGGCAAAGTTAAGATACCACTTAATTTGAAAGGCCTTATAATTCAATTTTCATTTTATATTGTTCAACATTTAAAGACCCTAAGGTTGTTCAAAACTTGAATCGCCTCTATGACAAATATGTAGTTGTCCCAGCTGACAAAGACCCCAATAGCATCGTTTTTGTCTGCAAGAACTATTATTTTGATTGTCTTAGAAACGAATTGCGAATAGATAACACTGCGGGAAACCTAACTTATACACCGACCACACTCACTAAGCAGAAAGTCATTGATAACCACAAGACCGTTCTTCCTTCCTTTGGCATTTCTACAAAGGGTGAAGAAATTAACCTTCCTGTTCTTTATTGGATTCCTAAACTATATAAGAATCCGTTTAAACAAAGGTATATTGCTGGGTTAGCTAATTGCTCTACAAAACCTCTTTCAAAGATTTTAACATTCATACTGACATGTATTAAAGAGGGCCTTCAGAATTACTGTGAAACATCATTTTCCATCAGTGGCGTCAATCAGATGTGGATTCTTAAAAACTCCAAAAATTTACTTCAATATCTAAAATCAAAATCTTTGGCTACATGCAACAGCATTAAAACATTCGACTTTTCTACACTCTACACTAGCATACCATATTCTCAATTAAAAGATTGTTAAATCAACTAGTTCATCAATGTTTTTTTCAAGAACAATGGGACACGCAGGTATAAATGTCTTGTTCTAGGTAGAGAAAAGGCTTATTTCGTGAAGAACCACTCTGATTCTGACAAAAAGTATTCTGAATATGAAATTACAAACAGGTTAGATTTTCTCATAGACAACATATTCGTTGAATTTGGCGGCCTAATTTTTCAACAATCGGCATTCAAATGGGAACCACCTCTCCTCGCCGATCTGTTTCTGTACTCATATGAAGCGGACTTCATTCAAGGGTTACTACGTGAAAACAAAAAGAAACTAGCCCATTCCTTTAAATTCACTTTTCGTTATATAGATGATGTGCTGTCGTTAAATAATGACAAATTCCAAGACATTCTATATTTTATCTACCCCAGTGAACTTGAAATTAAGGATACTACAGATACACCAAAGTCCGCTTCATATTTGGATTTGTTTCTTGAAATAGACTTTTGCATTGACTATCGCAAATTAAATTCAAAATCAATAGTAGAATCATGGCCTCTCGCAAACTTATGTGATGTTTTCGACGCAATAGGGGAAGCTAAAGCAACAATGTTCAGTACTTTAAATCTTTGTCATGGCTACTGGCAAATTCCACTCCATAAAGATTCTCGAGAAAAGGCTGCATTCGTCACACACTCAGGAGTGTATGAATGGGCAGGAATGCCATTTGATCTGAGAAATCATGGAAATAGCAGTATAACCGTTTCTCGAGTAATATGACAAGTGTTGCAAGGTTTGAACTGGAAAAATGTTTTAGCCTATATTGACGACATTCTAGTATTTAGTAAAAAATTTGAAGATCATGTTCACCATTTAGAGCAAGCATTTACAAGACTAAAAAAATGCAAATCTCAAACTAAAATCATCCAAATGTAACTTTGGAGTTTAAAAGGTTAATTTTCTAGGCCATGTAATTTCTAAAGAAGGAGTCCAAACAGACCCAGAAAAAATTAAAATCGTTAAAGATCACCCTGTTCACAAAAATCAACATGAGATACGCCAATTCTTGTGTTTATGTAATTATTATAGGAAATTTGTACCAGGTTATTCAAAAATAACAATCCCATTAAATTCTATATTACAAACAGAAAATGAATTCAAATGGACAGACAAATGTCAAGAAGCTTTTGAATTGTTACAATCAAAATTAATATCTTCACCCATACTAGCATTCCCAGACATTCCAAACCTTTTATATTAACAACAGACGCATCAGGACAAGCTATTGGACATATTTAGGGTCAAAAAGCATATCTTTTGGGGGAAGAGCTTTTAAGGAAATTTTGCAGTTTTAGGTTATAAACTTGAATATTATTATAAATACTAACAACAAACAGCAAAAATGTTCAGCAAAGTAAGATCTACAAATAAGTCAACATGACAAAACTTGACCCCTTATGGGAGTTTTTGCCCTTGAAAGATTAGTTACATGTAAACAGAAAATAATGGTCTGACATATTGTCACAGATGTTAAGAGCATAACTTGATATAAATTAAATGGTAGCTGTATAAATAAAATGGAGGGTCAAGGGTCAAGATCATTTTAAAAGTCCATAGCAAAGATGAAAAATTCCTTAGCAACCGATGAAAAAGTCCCTAGCAAACCATATATATTTGAGTTAAGGACCTTATAATTTACCCGTACATTTCAAAAAGAAATGTCAAGAGTCAAGATCATTGAAAAAGTCCCTAGCAACCATATATATTTGGGTTAAGGACCATATAATTTATCCGAACAAGTCAAAAAGAAAGGTTGAGAGTCAAGGTCATTTCAAAAATCCATAGCAACCGATGAAAAAGTCCCTAGCAACCATATATATTTGGGTTCAGGACCCTACAATTTACCTATTTAAGTCGAAATGGAAGCTTAAGAGTCAATGCCATTGAAAAAGTCCATAGCAGCCAATAAGAAAGTCCATAGAAACCAATGAGAAAGTACCTAGCAACCATATCTATTTGGGTTCAGGATTCTATATTTTACCCGTACAGGTCAATATTTAGGAGAAAATTCTGACATTATATATTAAATAACAAAAATAATCATTGATGCAAGATCTACACAAAATATAACAGGTGAACGATTCAGTCTCTTGGGAGCCTCTTGTTCATATTCCTATGCTGCAAAGTCTTGCCTATTATTCCTCCGATAAGATGGATTTGCAACCTCTCTCCTGGGAGCTATGCATGTGTTTGTTTACATGTAGTTCTAATGTAGGACACGTGACGTCATACCCTATTTTCGTTCACCTTCCACAAATAGGCCAAGGCTATTCATATATTGGTTTTCTGCCATCTATTGTGTAATCGTAGTTAGAAAAAGATTGTAATGAAACAAATCAACACTTGTGGATGGAAAATGTTGTAGATAAATCAGTTTAAAGTATAATCATGCATTTTTCTAATGAATGAAGTCTTGAACATGTGCCTTTGTACACCAGAGACATAAAACAGTAATGTATTAAGTTGCCTACATGAATAATTATGTAATATGTTATGCTTGCTGTTTGTGTTATAAAATTGTGACACATTTGTGCTTGTTGGGAAATTCTATGTATAGATTAAAATTTTAAAAAATGATAAATTTATTAATTGTAATAAAATGAATTGTCATGATATGTGTTGATTAATCACTCTGACTTGCAGTGAGGATATAGAAAATTCAGTGCCTTTTCTGATCACCCTTTCCCTCGTACAGTAGATTATGTGAACCCAGTGTCCACAATTGTCATATTTTACCCATTTAGTGAACTGACATGGATTTCCTTTGGGGTAAACAGTTTGCACACACAACACTTTTCTTCGGTGATCTGACTCTCAGTTTCAGACTCTGAATCACTGAATGGAAGAGCATTTTGTAGAGTTCCAATTGTTATATGACTCGGTCCTGGCATTTGGGAATCCAATACTTTTTTCTCTTTACCCTTTGTCTTAGATTTCTGTCAATTAGTTTTTCTATTTTTTATGTTGTCTTAGTTCCCTGGTTCACTGTGGTCTTTTTTGAAGTTTTATCATTGTACTTGGCATTGCGCTACAACATCTTTTCCCTTACATTGTCCTCTGTTATACAGTGCCCACAGGTTATGTTGGACATTGTATTTCTGCTCTTTGCAATATGTTCCGACTTCAGATTTTTTTCAGTTTGTCCACTCTAGACGTAAAAAAAAATCTCCTGTTATGTCTGGTTGACTGATTTCCTGGCTGACATTCACTTTATTTCCAATACTGTCTCCTCCTGGGCCTGGAGTATAGCTATCAGACCTGTTTATAATTGGTCCAAGTACCAAGATTAGCTCTTCTTGGTTATCAGCTTCAGCTTCATCATCTTCTTCAATATTATTTTCCGGCTCAGAATTCAATGGAAGGGTTATGGTAGCAGATAATCAGAATTGATGGATGTTTTATCAAAGGGAAATATTCCTGTTCGCCTAAATGCATGCTTAAGATTGTCTGGGCTCAACGACTTGGAATAAGCTCTGCAAGCTATTTCACAAATGTTGTATTTCGTAATTACTGTTGACAGAGTTCTAGTTTCTTTGTGACATTCGTTGTTAAATATTCTGTGAAATGGGCCATAGCATCCCACATCTTATGGCTGGAGAACATGACGAGTGTGTGCTGGCAATTATGATATTGTGTGTGACTGCCCAATCAACCAAACCGACTGAAGTGTGTGATTTGTGACCATCAAGGAGTAGTAGGATTGGATGGTCCCCTCTAGCTAGAGCATACTCTAAAAAATTATCTTCTATAATGTACGAAATATATCTGTGTTCGACCAACCGGTCTTAGAAACTGTCCATTCTGCACCAGCTGATTTGCCTTCCATCAACTCTTGTCTCATTCTCGTCCCTTCAAATACGAAATAGGGAGAGATGGCTACACCAGCTGCACTTCCACATCCCAACACGGTAGTTGTTGAGGACTTGACGGATACGACTTCTTGTACAGCTAATGTTCGACCTGCAACAACTGACGGCGGAGAATGGTTCTGCTGAATGCCCTTTTCGTCCACGTTGAAGATTAAGTGCGGTTTGTCTTCTAAACTGTGCTCTCTAATTACCTTCTGTAACTCATCAAAGTATGAGTTAACGGACTTGATATTGCCTGCTTTGGCCCTCTGTATTTCGAACGCTCTTGGTTTTATAAGTTTTACGCCATTCCCCCATCGTGATATGAAACATTGATACCATCTCATTGTAAGTGGATTTTTCTTGTCTCTTTTCTGTAAGACCTGTGCAAAGTCATTTGCTATGTCCACTTTCTCTTCTAATGTATCCGTATTCTATTAATGAACAAAACAGGTGCTCTCCTGGACTTTAATTCTTCCACTTATATTTTTCCACTGATTCTATCTCGTAGTGTTTGCAAAGGAACTCCATACTTAAATAAATTCCATCGGCTTTGAAGGCGTGGTAGGCGTTCGTCATCTTTGTAGGGCTGTACAACCTTTACTTAGAAGTAACCTGCTGTGGTTTAACCTGGAAAATAAGTTCGAAATTAATTTAATTTTAATTTCCTGGTAATTATGTTAACATATTTCTAATTGCATCGTGGCTATGTTAATTCAATTTTTTGGGAGTATGATATTTTTGTATCTTTTTTTTTCTGTTTTTTTTTTTAATTTTGTTTCTTGTACTCTACATGTTATTTGCATGTTCTAATTGGTGAACATGCATCATTATATAGTTCATTTTCTCTCTTTTCAAGGTAATTACAGGTGAATTTTGTTGTTTTATATCTAATGATATACATTATAATTAATTTTTGGCTTGTATTTTTTTTTATTTGTTTTACATATGCGGGTTTTTTTGTGTGGAGACGTCGTTTTTATGGTTCTTTGTTAATTTGTTCCTTGTGAAATGACACTGTGCTAGTATCATAGTTTGACGCCATTGTCGTAAAATTGTAGTGAATTGTATAAGGAACAATCGATTTTTAATCGTAAATATTTTTTGTTTTTCCTACTTTCACATTTAAGCGCAACTGTGATTCTAATAATGGGACAACAAATATGGCGAATAGGGAGGGACATTTGAAGTGTCAATGTTTTTGTGAAAAAATTATAGTTTGAAAATAACAATCCAAAGATACTAATATTAAAAATAATAAATTTATACTATGCTGTATACGACGCATTTCAAGGAGTTACCTCTCATCAGCAGCATTAAAACCGAAACATTTGGAAGACCAATAACAAAACTTATATTAAACAAGAAGTACTTAACCAAAAATACCGAAATAGGAAGCCAAATTTCAGCTAAGGAGATCTATCATGTGCAATACAAGGAATGAACCCTTAGTATTTCTATTATTTTTGAATTTTGCTAAATACTGGTAATTTTTATAACAAATCAATGAATAATCATGTCAGACAAGTCTGACGACTGGGTTGGCGAATACCCTCGGGGACCTAGGGTCCACCAGCAGAGGCATCATCCCAGGAGTTTCAAAATAATAATCCAAAGATACTAATATTAGATATAGTAAATTTATACTATGCTGTATACGACGCATTTCAAGGAGTAACCTCTCATCAGCAGCATTAAAACCGAAACATTTGGAAGACCAAAAACCAAACATATATTAAACAAGAAGTACTCAACCAAAAGTACCGAAATAGGAAGCCAAATTTCAGCTAAGGAGATCTACCATGTGCAATACAAGGAATAAACCCTTCGTATTTCTATTATTTTTGAATTTTGCTAAATACTGGTAATTTCTATAACAAATCAATGAATAATCATGTCAGACAAGTCTGACGACTGGGTTGGCGAATACCCTCGGGGAACTAGGGTCCACCAGCAGAGGCATCATCCCAGGAGTTTCAAAATAACAATCCAAAGATACTAATATTAGATATAGTAAATTTATACTATGCTGTATACGACGCATTTCATGGAGTTACCTCTCATCAGCAGCATTAAAACCGAAACATTTGGAAGACCAAAAACCAAACTTATATTAAACAAGAAGTACTCAACCAAAAATACCGAAACAGGAAGCCAACTTTCAGCTAAGGAGATCTACCATGTGCAATACAAGGAATGAACCCTTAGTATTTATCCTAAACTATGGATTGAAACGGGTCTAAGTAAAATGGTAGGTTTCAGTTGTTGTGATAGATTTATATGCTTAGTACCTGCTTGAAACGCAGTTTCTTTGTTTGAAGTACACAGTTACTTTCGGTCTTAGAACCTCGAGAAAAGTGACGTAGCTATCGATCTTGGTGCACTTTATCTGCATGCAAACATTCGTACAAATTTTAGGGTATGAACGAATTAGGGCAGCCGACGATATATACACAAGTATCACGTTTGTTGCTATTTATTTATATTATAAAAATACTACTATGTTTTCAATGTATATTTATCTTACTAGCAAGGTATATACAAATCTTCAGCATAAATTGGTTTCCGTTATATGTTTGGACTGTAATTTTCCATATATGATTGATTGAACAGAAAATATTGTAAAATTTGATATATCAATAGATCTGTATTTGGAAAGTATATTATCATGCACTATCTTGAATATTTAAAGTTACAATTGCCGGGAAAGTTGTAAAATAATTAAAATGGTATGGAAGATTCTGATAAATTACTTTTTAAAAATTTCGCTAATAGTTGCTACTCTGCGTCACAGCGAGGTTTGCAACCTCAAATTAGGTCAACCCTTTTTAACTTGTTCAAAAGAGTAACACAAGTTGTGTAGCTGCAGCACATACCCAAGGTCACTGTTGCTACAGCTATTTACTACTTTTTTACTCTTTTTTTAAACATTTTTTTTTTCATAGGATCAGATTATCAACCTTTTTTGCTGAGGGTAATCCATTGAATTAGAATTAGTCAATTGAGTTGACCATATTAGAAAAAATACATATATAATATTATATTCATCAGTGTAGACATTTTCCCATTATGTGCTACAGCTTGTGTTTATATTTTCAATTTATCATATGTCTCACATTTTCAATGTCTCATAATTATAAATCCAGTGCATCCATATACCCCTTTAATATTTGTAACCTTGATGCTTTTGGCTCAGTGGTCCATTGTTATTTCCAAGGGGCATAACTCACATGATAATAATTTGATCAACATGAAACTTGAAACCTGTCACTCTGAAATTGCATACAAAAAATAAAATTATTTGGTTGAAGAATGTTTTGGTGATTTTTACTATTTCCAAGGATCATAACTCCCATAATAATAATTTGATCAACATAAAACTCAAACTTGATCTGTATCTTGTTGATCTGAACTTGCATACCAAAAATTCTAATAATATAGTAAATAAAATGCTGGAAAACTGATATTTTAAGGATTTTTGCTAATTTCCAACAATTTGGTTGAAGCGTGTTGGGTATATGTCTTGAAAAAAATATTTTGAGGATGTTGGGTATTTCCAAGGAGCATAACTCCTATTACAATAATCAGATCAACATAAAACTAAATCTTGAACTGTAACATGTCATTGTGAACTTGAATACCAAAAATTAAATGATTTGGTGGAAGTGGTGGAGTGAAAAGTGCAGAAAACGGATGTTTTGGTGAGTTTTGCTATTTCTAAGGGTCATAACGCACATAATAATAATTTTATCAACATTAAACCCAAACTTGATCTGCAACTTCATTCAGTTGAAGAGTGGGAAAACAAAATGCTTGGAAACCGATTTTTTAGGGATTTTTGCTAATTTTAAAGGAGGACAACTGGATGATGTTTTTTTATTATGGCAACCCCAAAGTCCGTTATATTTTTTCAGAAAGACATAATTTAAAAGTCAAGTCACAAACCCTCTTCTATCTTCTAAATGTTGTAGGGAAGCCTCCTCTTTACTGTGTATTACCTTGTTCAATTTTTTTTATTCCAAATTCGGAGTAAAATGTACGGAGATCAAGTACTCTTGTAGGTACAGTATATCACATCTCAATTGGAATTGGCACGGTAAAAAGTCCTAATAATTTTATATATTATAAAAGTGTTATATAAGCATAGAAACAAATATTTATTTTTTTTTTAATTTTTAATACTTCGGATAGGGGGGAGTGGCCTATATTGCAGTGGTTCCGCTGGATGTTTTTGGTGTATTTTTAGTAACATTTAAAGGTATGACATTTTAATATGTAACAAAAAAATATTTTTTGTCAGAATTGTTTTATAACCTTTAAAAAAGAATTCATAATATAGAACACTTGACAATAAATATTTTGATACTTGTGCAGTTTTAGACTTTTATATGTTGAGATCAGATGCCCTGAGATGAGTGTCCAGGGTCGGTATTGTTGGACCTCCTGGCAACATGCCAAACATAATTTGTGGTGAATGTGTGTTTAAAAGTTATCCATTAGCCCCCTCTTATCAACTTGTATGTGAAGTTCAACAAAATCAATCCGGTGGAAGTCACAAATCGGTGGAGGCACATGAAATTTTACGACATTGGAAACAGGTCTAACAGCATCTTCGATATTGGAACACGGTAACGGTCAATCATTTCGTGACGACGACCGTCAAAGGCCAACAACTGATAAACTATCATTCAAAGTTCTACAGTAACAGTCACTTTCTTACTTATGAATCAACAGAAATCAAATGAAAAGAAATCATCCAAAATTTCTAATGTTCCGCATTCATAATATATGCATGTAAAAAAAAAGAATTAACATAGAAAATTAATTCCTTTATACTGTAAAATTTAATGTGAAAAGGAAAATATTGCAATACATGTTAATAAACTGTCAAGTGCACTAAGTATTAATAAACAGCTTTCTTCTCATAAAATCAGTAAATGACATTCTTTGATTCCAGTTTTGATACACAAGATGTGCACATTTCGGCGATTTACCACAAGGCCTAAAATGTTGGAAACCAAAACTATAATCCAAAAGTGTAAAAAGAGCAACATATTGTTATGATATTGTATTATTATATTTATTTTGTTATGATATTGTAATTATTATGTTTATTTATCTTGGCCTAATTTGTTTTGTGTGGCCTTATAACATGTATAATATGTTTACATAATACTTATAGTTGTTTACCAAATAATGTTATAACTGCGCAGTTTAGAAATGACTGGAACAATAATAGATACTGATGGAATGACTAGAACTTTCTATTTGACTTACGTAATAATTCTGGTGTGATTCGAACTTCTACCGTATTCCAGAAGTTTCCGTTCTACAGTATATATACGGACAAGAAATTTAGACTTTCAGAGCAGAACGTATTGGACCAGACATTCTTGTGTTCTCAGCTGTTGGATTTATTTACGTTTCACACATCATCCTTGACATACTTTTATTTACGTTACATCATACTAGATTGTGACTGATTGGATATAATATTCCGTTTGGATTCCCGCAACAGTGACGAGAAGAATTCCGGATTAGGAAAAGACAGAGGATTTTGAACAGTTGAGTTGACATTTTATTTTGTGTAATATTATTTTGTAAACTTGTATATAATAAATCTTGTTAAATTTTATTATTGATTAGTGTCTTTTGTTGGCTACAATCTAAAAGGCGATTTCGGCCGTAACAATATACATACATTTGAACACTTTCATGACACTCCTCCCTAAAAATAAAGTATCTTAAGTTTTGATTTAATTAAATTACAATACAAATTACTTATACATATTGAAAGAAATCAATAGCATATACATTCACAGGCCCCTGACAAGTACTAATCACCATGTACTTAGTGTAAAAGGCTTTGTAGACACGTACTTGTTGTTGGATTCAGGTTCAGGGGAATATAAAATAGATAATGAGAGTCAACTGCATAAGCTAATAAATTATATGCAATTTATCTTAATTGAAATGTTTTGTTGAATACTAGTTATAAATTAAATTAATTACAGTGCGACTGATTTACTTTTTCGATGTTTATATAAACCGGAAAGCATGTCTGAAAGATAGTCAAGTACCTCCCACTAATACATTGTATTAATAGGACTGGCGAAATCACTGGTATTTTTAAAAGTTTTGTGTCAACTTTTCTCGTGATCACCTACATGTGCCCCAATGTACCAATTCATTGAAATTCAAGTTTAAATTTTTGTAACATAAGATACGTATTAAAATGGGCATTCAATTTGCACATACGCATAGGCCAAAAATAAAATAAGGTGTATAGCGAATTTATATGCAGTTTTAAGTACGAATGTAGACAAGCAAAGGAATTTAATATTTATAAATCTAAGATCCAGACATTTGACGAAAATAGATCGAGTATGATGTAATCACGAAACAGCATGAAATATCTAATGATACATTTTTTACTAATTTTTCATGGTTCATTAAAAAGAAATAACCACTAAATAGTCTAGAAAGGGCCTCGAAAGTACTTGAAAAGTCCTTGATTTTATGATTAAAAATGGTGTATACACCTTGTTAATTGGTGCAATCGGTTTAGGGGGAAACAAACATGTACACAAAATTATATTCATGAAAATATTACAGTATCAATAACTGCTCAGAACAGTGTATGGTAAACCAATCATAACAGCACACCTGATCATGGGAATGTTATATGCGTTATGTGACTACTGATATTGACCATGAACTTGTTTACAAGATACAACAGGCCGCTGTGACGTAGCATCCAATTATGTATTAGTGGGTGGGACTTGATCTATCTCTGAGACACGCTTTCTGGATTGTATAAACATCTAATTCAAATGACTAAATCAGTCGGACTGTACAAGAATTATTCATATAATTAAATCTATTGAAAACCATAGAGATCAAAATGTCGCCAGGTCAATGTTTCAGAACATGCATTTTACTTTCAAGGACATCAACAAATGTTGAACGGGAGACTGTACTAGTTTCAAATATTGTATCAAAACGCAAGTAGTAAAGAACACGGAAGCATTTATAAAAAAAAAGTAAACTGCCCTAGATTACAGAAGAATATCAGCGTGTCGACAATCTTACGCCCTACGTCAGCTTGATAAGCAAAGCTTATCTTCGCTCCAGCAGCGCTGCAGAAAAAAGTGTGCAACGCTCAATACAATGAATATATAAGAAATATTTTATAAAGAAGCCTAGAAACCTTCGTTATAATGACCCAAATTCTTGCATTCTAATATGCTATATTGTAAATCTTTTAAATGATTGTGGTTATTCAGAATATTGGATTGCACAAAATGTTAACAATACTGTAAATTAGTCAAAAAAATGTTAAACAGAGATTACGACTATGTGATCAATTTAAAAAACAATAGCCTGAATCGCTCACCTACCTGTTACTTTTTGTGTAGATCTTGCATCAGTGATTATATTTGCTTTTAATGTATACTTTTGCATTTTTCGCCTAAATATTGACTTGAGAAAATATAGAATCCTGAAACCAAAAAATATATTTTTGCTAGTGACTTTTTCATCGGTTGCTATGGACTTTTTCAATGACCTTGACTCTTGACCTTTCTTTTTGACTTGTACAGGTAAATTATAGGGTTCTTAACCCAAATATATATGGTTGCTAGACGTTTTCATTGGTTGCTATGGAATTTTTTCATTTGTTGATATGGACTTTTTCATTGACCTTGACCCTTGAGCATCCATTTTAGTTGTACACCTACCATTTAATTTATTTCAAGTTATGCAATAGTCCTTAGGTGGTCTTCTTTCAGAATTATAAAAACTACATAAATATATTAGAAAAAGCATTTGTTTACTATCAACTGCAAGTTTACTATCGACGGTGATTACAGATATATGTATACATGGTATACAAGAGAGTCGATAAAGTTAAAATAGATTTGCTGGTTCCCATGTGTTCGAGAGACGCGTATACCTTATAATGGCATCAAAAATGTGCCCTTATATTGTAAACATAACAACTGGTTTATGAAATGTTGTTTAAATTAACGGATCTATGACTTTTCTCCTTGAATATAATGTTTGGTGTATAATAATTGATATAGTGTTAACATAAATTATGTATCTTGAAAATTTTCATGGTCCAGAAACACATCTAGGAATACATACTGAAACCTTTTTTAATGCGTCCATGGTGTAAAGTAAACATATTTAGTTCGGTTCCACAAGCACTGAAAGACAGGTGCAACAAGCACTGATAGTCCGTTGTCACGAAAATCGTAGAAAAATGATATTATACCGCACAATAGTAAAGATAACATTATTTCAAGGTGAGGAAACGTTTCTTTGTTTTAAAATTCGTATATAAAAAGACAAAATTTACTAAGAATCTTCAACTGTTTACTTAAATAATAGGTTTCAAGCAACATGGCCCTTATTTTCATTCATTATGTTTGAATTGTGAAGATGATTAAAACTTAGAGGCTCCCAGGATCCTGTACAGCTCACCTGGATTCAATTTTCCAATCAACAGCCATGAAAGTGTATTACTGGACATAATTCTAAAAGAAGATAATCCAATAACCATGGCCAAGTGCTTTCAGACAAAAAGATTTTTTAAATGAATTTCCCCATAGGGTTCTTTGTTAAACTAAGTTCTTTGTTGACAGTCCGGGTCATCTGACACAATTATGAAAGAGGACCACCAAAAGATCATTTCTGCCAAGTTTGGTTCCAATTGACCCAGTGGTTTCAGACAAGAAGATTCTTTATTATTTTCCCAGAGGGTTCTATGTTAACTAAGTTTGGATGTGGCAGCCTTCTTGGTTGAATTTCTAGGTCATCAGAAACAATTCTGAAAGAGTACCACCTAAAGACAATTTCTGCCAAGTTCGGTACCAATTGGTTATGCAGTTTCAGACAAGAAGATTTTTAAATTTTCTCATGGGGTTCTATGTTAAACTAATCACACTTGCTAGGGTGTTGGGGGGGGGGGGGGGTAAATTTACAAAGATTGCCAATTTCCTACCGAAGGTCATGGTTCTGTCTTGGTATGCCGACCTCCTCAACCAATAAAAACTTGCCGCTCGAAATACTCAATGTGCTGAAAACTGTGTAAAACCCCAACCTCTTAATGACCATTGCTGCCAACTCTTGTTCCAACTGGACATGTAGTTTCATATAAGAAGAGTTTTGAAATTCAAAACAGGTCTTCCATATGAATTTCATCAAAATCTGCAAATAAATGTAGGCGTGAGAGTGCTTACAATGCCATTCTAGCAAAATCTCAAAGTCAGTCAAAAATCATGTTCTGGCACTTGAACTCAAATTTGATCGAGCTGCCATCAAAACACAACTTGCATATAAGTTTCATCAAAATCCGTAAATAAATGAAGTCGTGAGAGCGCTTACAGTCGCGACGGACAGACAAACAGATGCCCGGCATTTCTATGTCCCCGCGTCGCGTCGCAGCAATAACCAAAAAGAATTGTAATTATTGTGATACACAATTTTTAGTCAAAATTTTAAGCAGGTATGTAGAATTAATTCAACAGTTACAATTTTTTTTCGATTTTTCGAATTACAATCAAATCATACCATAAAATATTCTGTCAAATAATATTTAAATTCAATATGAACTAATAAATCAACATGACAGGTGAGATAACAAGTTTTTACTTATACCAGGTAATATCGAGATAAGAACAAAAAATTCTATTACAACATTTTATTTTTATCATTAAAAAGAGAAATTTTGATGAAATGATAATATTTATAAAAATAACCATTGTATAAATGACTAAGATTCGTGATATATTTAGTATTTTAATTAACTAGTGACATGTTTGATTGTCTTTATATAAGGAAACACCATGTTGAACATCACCCCATACCATACTGTTAAACCTAAACATCAAACTTTCAATACATCATCTAGTGTAAAGCAACAAATGTTTACATATCTAATTAAAACCAAATTTATTACCTATTTACCACATTTCTTATGCCTTCATGTATAATAATATTGTTTTTTTTAATTAAGAAAAGACCAATTTTTAAGGATAGACTGTATTTTTTTCAGTCTCTGAAGAATTAAATAACCTCAATCACGTTTTGCGCACTAAAAAACACGCGTAGCGGGTTATTTGGAAGTGTGCACCGTGTGAATTGATTTCATTTCGAAAACAAATTTACTGTCAATTCTTATAATTTAATTCCAACGGTTCTTTTGACGTCTAAAATGTCGGGATTCCCTTTAATGACGTCATAGTAGAAAAAAATTAGTCTATGATATGATAGACAAAAAAAATTTGACCAATCAAATAACGCGTTACATAGAATATTAAATTATTACGTGTTAGTTATAAAACAAGAATATGATTTTTGATGAAATAAACATGACAATAGGAATACTAAATCTAGACACCTTCTAACTAGATAGAACTTTCTTGTTACATATGTTACCTGCAGATACTGAAAGTGACATAAGATTTTGTTGTCAAAAGTCACTAACATATAACAAAGTTAGTAGCACGATCGATTAACGTATAGATAAAAACTTTCTTGTAACCACTAACCTATAGATACTGAAAGTAAATCAAGAGTTTGTATATCATAAAGTTAGTAACTCGAATGATTGACCTATCGATATTGAGGCTAACGTATGAGATTTTGAGATATCTAGATAGTATATTTTACTCATCATAAGTGACCTTGACATGAGAATTGTGTTACCTTTTGTGATGGGATACGATGTCACTTACCATCTTCAGAAATGTCGGAGCAAACTGATGGTACCTTGTCAAGGGATGGAACTCTATCCATACTACCACTGGATGACACTCTTTCAAAGCTACCAAGCGATGGTACTTGATGATCATTCAGACTGTCCTGCCGACAAAATTTCCCCCTGTAAACTTCTTCCTTGCTGTACTGACGTGAGGATCCTTGACTGTAACCTTCAATACTATCCTGGTGACAGAATTGCCCCCTGATAACTTCTTCAAGACTGTAACCATCATCAAGACTGTTTTGTCTACTCAGTCTGAAACAGTCCTTTATAACAGTCAGGAGTGGGTCATAGGTCACCTAGAAACAATAGAATGTTTCAGTGTTTCGAAAGATTAGTTGCTACTTAAGAATCTTCAATTTCCAAACTAATTTATGTTTATGTAATCATTTATAGCAATATAGCCTATAGGTTCAGGGTCTATAATTACATGTAAATGTGTAGCAGTAATTACAATAGAACTTTGGCTCAAACTCCAAATCTGTTCAAGTACCATATACATGTATGAGTTATTTTAGCTGATCATTATCATGAAATATTTTTTAAATAAAAAACAAAATAATCACTTATTAACATTTTTATTACACTGAACTATAAACTTTTACCTGTCAGACTAACATTGTTTTATCACATCTGTGATTGTATGAACACCTGTATCAGGCAACAAGCTAGTCCATTTAATTACCGAGTTTGAGTTTTCCATTGTAAAATACACACTTTTATCATTGCAGGGACCAACAATTTTGTTCAACTTTTTGAAATATTGGTGTTCCAGAAAACATTGCTTTTTTAACATGAAAATAAAGGGAAAATTAATGTGACATTCAAAACAGTTTGAGCCATTGGTGGTGTTTGAGTGACCCCAGTTTGGGCTACCAACATTTGAATATATGAGAGGAAACGCTGATAAATTAAAAACAACATCTGTTGATTTTATACTTAAATGTCAAAATTAATGGCAGAAAAATATAAGATATGATGCTTTACAAATCAAGTGCCCTTGCAGGCATGAATGTTAACATGTATATCCATATCAATTAATATGGGGGGTAGGGATAGACATTAAAAGTTATCTTGAAAAGCACAAAATCTAGATCAGGACTCACAGACAAATGAATAACTCATCCAATCTCAGATGCCGTTATAATTCTTCAGTTTCTTTTTATAATAGTCAAGTGATTATAGAGATAGAATTTTCTGAAGTTTAGAAGCAAAATTTATTAGGTTGAAGTATTAGGTAGTACATTTTGTAGTCAAACTTAACAGAGACTTTCCCATTGTTTCCTCATATCATCATATCATATCTTTCTGATGACAAGTTGTTTGCAATTTGTCATTTCATACATAGATTTGTCCATGGCATCTTTGTTAGTTCTCTTACTGAGAGGAACTAAACATTATAGTCATATCATGTTTCAGTTCATTTGGCCTAGTTGTTTCTAAGGACTGATGTGCATTTTTAAAATCAGACCATAATAAATAAAACTTGCTGATTGTTGAAATTTGCAAAGTCTTTCCACTAAATATGTATATATATCACATTTCAGTTAAGTTTGCACAGGGTTTTCAAGAGAATTGGATGGATTTATAAATTATTGCTCAATATCCAATGGCAATTATTATATGTATATCAGGATGAGAAAATGTTGGTGTGAAATGAATATGAACCCTAATTTGTTCTAGACGAGCACACTGAGTCTGATGTGCTAGAACAGTCCGCTTGAAGAAATATCACCCTACCCAGACACATTAAACTGACCCTGAACTGACCAGTCTTCTTACTCTTAGTTTTATTACTCTTAAATGCCTTGTGGTTGCCAGAGAAGCAGCAAATACCAATTCTGATAACTTTGGTTTGACCCAGCCGAATATCAAACCCTCAACCTTCTGTACTTGAGGCATACTACCATCGAGGCGGTTTCAAAAGAAGTGGATTGCATGTAGAAAGATAAAAAAATAAAAAGAAATGCACAACATGAAACTTCAGCTATGATGAGCTTACAAAAATGACATATATAGTTTTAAAAAGCCTTTGGACATAACCAACTTAAATTGGTACCAGGTCAAATAAGAATATCAGGGGTGATTTGATTGTATAAAGTTAATTGTTTATAATTGAGTGGTCTACAACATTAATTGCTGCTGTCCGTTAACTTCTATTTCTGTCATCAGATTGGTTTTACTCATGTCTTTAAGTTACAAAAATCGATCATTTTTTTATTAAGTTTAATTTATTATTCAACAATTTCAAAGACTACTAAAGTAAACAGAACAGTTACAAAGGAAAATGTATTTGCCAAGTATCATAAATCATTTTAAAAAAAAAACTAGTTCATTCGCCTTTTTTTTTTTGGTCAAATAGTGGAAAACAAAAAAGAGTGATTTTTTCCCATCTTTGAATTTATGTTCAGAGAAGATCTACAGCAATACACCTTCATACAAATTTAAAATAGCCCTTCAATACTGTTGAATCAATCTTGATCCAACAACAAAAGTCATTTCCGAACTGAACTGAAAAACAAGATAGAATGAAAAAGTGGGAAAAGCCATTTTTGTTATTATCACAAATAGACCTTTTGTTCTTCAGTACTTCTCACACAAAAATCTTAAATCATACAGATTCTAGTATGACGTGCGAGTTATTTTACTCTTTAAGATATTTTGTAAAAACGTCTCTTGACCCTTTTTCTCAATTAAGATACACAAAATCATAAAAATTATTACATTTTAGGATTTTTATGAATTTTTTCAAATTTTGTCCATAGGCTTGTACAGTTATATATGCACTAAACATAGAAACGTTCAATTATTATAAAATGGATCCAATCAGAGACCCAATTATATGTCCTACCTAAGAGATAATCATGTTAAGATTGACAGATGGTAAGGCATCATAATTGATAGCCAAACAGGTGTCATATACCACATAAATTTATGCAAATTCAGAATCAAACAAAAGTTGACAGACTACAAATTAAAATGGAAGTACAGATCATTATAATGATTTTTTTTATAAAAAATAAATTAATACGATTCCACAACATGGTGTGTTGGTTTCAATGTATGTTCTTTGATGATAGCTTGACCACAGGTTAATAAACAGAGCTATAATTTTATGGTTTTTAGTTCGCCTCAACGAAGTTGAGGGGGACTATTGGAGTCACCCCGGCGTCCACGGCTAGTTACATTTGTACTAGTTAACATAGGGTCATATATTTTTGTGTGCCGGTGCATGATGTAGAGACTGGCCATGTGACATAAGATGAAGGTCACATGACCCATATTACACGGTTGATTGGCTTTTAAGTTTTATGTCAAAAATCAGCTTTGATATACAAAGTGAACTACAATCATACTACTTGGTGTGAGGGTGCATCTCAGGGAGTAACACAGCCTTCTACCAAAATTAGGTCACGTTGACCTCCTTGTCGCGCTTCGTTGACTTAGGTTACGTTTTACGTCCGAGTTCAGTTCTCAAATACCAAAGGACCTATAGTCATACTAATTGGTGTGCGGATGCATCTCGAGGAGTAAAACAGCTTTCCACCAAAAATAAGGTCACTCTGACCTACTTATCTCACTTCATTGACTTAGGTAAGTTTTACGTCCGAGTTCAGTTCTCCGATACCAAGTGACCTACAATCATATTACTTGGTGTGCGGATGCATCTCGAGGAGTAACACAGCCTTTTACTAAAATTAGGGCACTCTGACCTACTTATCGTGCATCATTGACTTAGATTAAGTTTTACGTCCGAGTTCAGATCTCCGATACCAAGGGACCAACAATCATATTACATGGTGTGAGGGTGCATCTCAGGATGTAATACCGCCTCCCACGAAGATTAGGTCACTTTGACCTACCTAGAGCTCTATATTGACATAGTTTAAGTTTTACGTTCGAGTTCCGTTATCCGATAACAAGGGACCTACAGTCACATTACTTGGTGTGAGAGTGCATGTCGGGGATTAATACAGCCTCTCGCCAAAATTAAGTTTTACGTCCGAGTTCAGTTCTCCAATACCAAGCGTCTTAGAGTCATATAACTTTGTGTGAGGATGCATCTCGGGGAGTAACACATCCTCTCACCAAACGTAGGTCACTCTGACCTACTTATCGCGCTTCATTGACTTAGGTTTTGTTTTACGTCCGAGTTAAGTTCTCCAATACCAAGGTACCTACAATCATAATCATATTACTTGGTATCATGGTGCATCTCGGGGGGTAACACAGCCTCCGACCAAAATTAGGTCACTCTGATATACTTATCGCGCTTCATTTACTTAGGGTATGTTTTATGTCTGAGTTTAGGTTTCTTATACAAAGTGACCTACAATCATTTTAATTGCTGTCAGGGTGCATTTCGTGGAGTAACACAACCTCCGACCAACATTAGGTCACTCTGACCTACTTACTGCGCTTCATTGACTTAGGTTAAGTTTTACATCTGAGTTCAGAGTGTCCGATACCATCAACCTGCAATCATTACTTGCTGTAAGGGTGCATCTCGGGGAGCTACACAGCCACACTCCAAAATAAGTAGGGGAACGAGGCTAACTTTGTAATCGTAGATTTCTGGTTTTAATTAAAAGCATTGGACCTACAACATCACAGTGGTTTCAAAATTATCTTTTATGGAATTTGTTGACGTAAATCTCAAAGTACTACTGAATTTTGTCTATATCATGGCGGCCAGCTTTACTCATATAGCCTGACTACCATTCTAGCAATCCTTGTTGTTAAAGACCTACGATGAACACAGAATGAGCATGGTTCTACCTCACCTCACTGTTGAAAGTTAAGCTACAACCTAGAATTTTCGGCAATTGACGCCTATATTACTTTTTATTGAGTATATTATAATTCAAGAATAGTTAAATCATTAATTAAAATCATCATGTAATCTTAACATATATTTATTACACGTAGTAAACCACAAATGAAATGGGGAAAAACCTACTTTTTTTTAATACGGATCAATTAATTCAAATGAAAACGCACAAGATCACAAGTGAAATACTTAAGAGCAAAAAGGGGGTGAACAGGTCTAGTATTGTGAAAAGCAGTATCAAACACAATTTCACCCAAACCAAAGCTATGGACAATCCAGTTTCAAACAATTCCACCCAGACCAATGCTAGGGACAATCCAGTATCAAACACAATTCCACACAAACCAATGCTAGGGACAATCCAGTATCAAACAAAATTCCCCCTAAACCAATGCTAGGGACAATCCAGTATCAAACACAATTCCACCCAAACCAATGCTAGGGACAATCCAGTATCAGACACAATTCCACCCAAACCAATGCTAGGGACAATCCAGTATCAAACAAAATTCCACCCAAACCTAAGCTAGGGACAATCCAGTATAGAACAATTCCACCCAAACCAATGCAAGGGACAATCCAGTAGTAAACACAATTCCACCCAAACCAATGCTAGGACAATTCAGTATCAAACACAATTCCGCCCAAACCAATGATAGGGACAATCCAGTATCAAACAATTCCACCCAAACCAATGGTAGGGAAAATCCAGTATCAAACACAATTCCACCCAAACTAATGCTAGGGACAATCCAGTATCAAACAATATTCCACCCAAACCAATGCTAGGAACAATCCAGTATCAAACAAAATTCCACCCAAACCAATGCTAGGGACAATCCAGTATCATACACAATTCCACCCCCCCCCAAACCAATGATAGGGACAATCCAGTATCAAACAAAATTCCACCCAAACCAATGCTGGGGACAATCCAGTATCATACACAGTTCCACCCCCCCAAACCAATGATAGGGACAATCCAGTATCAAACAAAATTCCACCCAAACCAATGCTAGGGACAATCCAGTATCATACACAATTCCACCCCCCCCCAAACCTAAGCTAGGGATAATCCAGTATCAAACAATTCCACCCAAACCAATGCAAGGGACAATCCAGTATCAAACACAATTCCACCCAAACCAATGCTAGGGACAATCCAGTATCAAACATTATTCCACCCAAACCAATGCTAGGGACAATCCAGTATCAAACAAAATTCCACCAAAACCAATGCTAGGGACAATCCAGTATCAGACACAATTCCACCCAAACCAATGATAGGAACAATCCAGTATCAAACAAAATTCCACCCAAACCTAAGCTAGGGACAATCCAGTATAGAACAATTCCACCCAAACCAATGCAAGGACAATCCAGTATTAAACACAATTCCACCCAAACCAATGCTAGGACAATCCAGTATCAAACACAATTCCGCCCAAACCAATGATAGGGACAATCCAGTATCAAACAATTCCACCCAAACCAATGGTAGGGAAAATCCAGTATCAAACACAATTCCACCCAAACTAATGCTAGGGACAATCCAGTATCAAACAATATTCCACCCAAACCAATGCTAGGAACAATCCAGTATCAAACAAAATTCCACCCAAACCAATGCTAGGGACAATCCAGTATCATACACAATTCCACCACCCCCCCCCCCCCCAAACCAATGATAGGGACAATCCAGTATCAAACAAAATTCCACCCAAACCAATGCTAGGGATAATCCAGTATCATACACAATTCCACCCCCCCCCCCAACCTAAGCTAGGGATAATCCAGTATCAAACAATTCCACCCAAACCAATGCTAGGGACAATCCAGTATCAAACATAATTCCACCCAAACCAATGCTAGGGAAAATCCAGTATCATACACAATTCCACCCAAACCAATGCTAGGGACAATCCAGTATCAAACAATATTCCACCCAAACCAATGCTAGGAACAATCCAGTATCAAACAAAATTCCACCCAAACCAATGCTAGGGACAATCCAGTATCATACACAATTCCACCCCCCCCCCCCCAAACCAATGATAGGGACAATCCAGTATCAAACAAAATTCCACCCAAACCAATGCTAGGGACAATCCAGTATCATACACAATTCCACCCCCCCCCCAAACCAATGATAGGGACAATCCAGTATCAAACAAAATTCCACCCAAACCAATGCTACGGACAATCCAGTATCATACACAATTCCACCCCCCCCCCCCCCCAAACCAATGATAGGGACAATCCAGTATCAAACAAAATTCCACCCAAACCAATGCTAGGGACAATCCAGTATCATACACAATTCCACCCCCCCCCCCCAAACCTAAGCTAGGGATAATCCAGTATCAAACAATTCCACCCAAATCAATGCAAGGGACAATCCAGTATCAAACACAATTCCACCCAAACCAATGCTAGGGACAATCCAGTATCAAACATTATTCCACCCAAACCAATGCTAGGGACAATCCTAAACTTGCAGTTAGGTGCAAGATTTTTTTGTCCTGAAGGTTACGCCGACTTATTAATAGAAGAGCTTCTCTTTGTCTACATTTTCTGGATTTGGGCAGTTAATTTCCTATTACTGTCATCGTTGTTACATTTTTTTGTATGCAAGGTTTAAATTTTCGATTTGGTTTAATAACTTTATACTGTTTCAGAACTTCTTTTTGTCATTTTTTACTGGTGATTTTACCCATCAATTCTAAATCTTGTATAGGAAAGTTTTTATTAATTGAAATTTTTTCTGCATCTGTTCATATATTATGTAATAACAATTCGTTCTCAGGGCAAAGTTACTTCTTATTATTTATCTTTACATTAGTGTCTGACCCCTCTTTGGTTCATTACATTTTGTTATTACAATGCCAGATGCCCAGAATTACGTTTTTGTTATATAAAAGTCTATATCTGTTTTAGAGTTGTTTCAATTTTAAAATTTGAGCCATAGTTTGATAATGATACGTATTTGTATAAGTTTGGGCAGTGAAAAAAAAAACCAAAATGTTGCTTTATTTTTTTTAAATATTTTTTGTATGCTTTATTTCACTCACTTATATGATTCCTGCGCTATGTACCTCTGTGAACATATTTACAATGTAATATTACCAACAATATAAAGTTTTAAAACTAGAGGCTCTCAAGAGCCTGTATCGCTCACCTGAATTTAACTTGTCCACCTTCAGCAGGACTGGTAGTTTAAGTGTAGCAGTTATCTTGGCTAGTTTTCCCATAGGTTCAATGTTAAACAAAGTTAGGGTGTGGTGGCCATCTTAGTTGACATTAAGGTTATCAAACACAATTCTGAAAGTCCATTGCTTGTGTTATTTTTGTGTCCAAATGACCAAGTTTAAGGTATGGTGACTGCATAGGATCCTATGTTAACCTACGTTCATCTTTGGTGGCCATCTTGATTGACAGGCCAGGTCAGCGAACACAATTATGAAAGGGGAACATCTAATGACCATTGTTGCCAAGTCTGGTCCCAATTGGCCAATTGGTCTCAGATCAGAATATTTTTTAATGAATTTTCCCAAAGGGTCCTATGTTAAACTAAGTTCAGCGGTGACGGCAGTCTTTGTTGACATTCCGGGTCATAGGACATAATTCTGATAGAGCACCGCACCACCTAAGGACCATTTCTGTCATCAAATTGGCTAAGTGGTTTCAAAGAAGAAGATGTTTTAATGAATTTTCCCATAGGTCCTTTGTTTAACTAAATTCGGTTGTGATGACCATCTTGGTTGACATTATGGGTCATCGGACACAATTCTGACAGACGACCATTTAAGGACCATTTCTGCCAAGTTTGATTCCAACAGGCTCTGTAGTTTCAGACATCTTGGATTTCATATTGGCATAAAGTTGGTAGAGAATCATGTAAAGATCATTCCTGCAATGTAACAATTCAATTGCTTTTGTAGTTTCAGAGGAAAAGATTTTTGAAATTTCAGCCAATGAGAGTGCAAAGTTGACCCTGGCATCCATGCTGAATTTTGGATCGGCACAAAAAACATCCATTTTATTAGGGACCATTATCTGATCATTCAGGCATAATATTACTTCCATCTGTCAAATGTTTTCTGACAAGAAGATTTTTGTATGTATTTCCCATAGCATCCTATGTTAAATGTATGCCATGGTGGCGGCTATCTTGGACTTCAGATAGGCATAAAAAGGATAAGCTTTATAGAGGACCATGTAAGGATCATTCCTGCAATATAACAATTCAATTGCTTTTGTAGTTTCAGAGAAGAACATTTTTTTAAATTTCAACCAATCAGAGTACATAAATGGCCGGGCAGCCATGTTTTTGAATATCGGATCGGCACCAAAAAGATCAGTTTTGTTAGGGACCATCAATTGATCATTCAGGCATATTACTTCCATCTGTCAAATGGTTTCTGACTAAAAGATGTTTGTATGTATTTCCCTTAGGATCCTATGTTAAATGTATCCAGTGGTGACAACCATTTAGGATTTCAGATCGGCATTAAAACATAAACTTTATAGAGGACCGTGTAATGATCATTCCTGCAATATAACAATTCAATTTCTTTTGTAGTTTCAGAGAAGAAGTTTTTTTTTAAATTTCAGCCAATCAGAGTGCATAAATGGCCCGGGCAGTCATGTTTTTGAATTTCGGATTGGCACCAAAAACATTCATTTTGTTAGGGACTATTATCTGATCATTTAGGCATAATATTAATTCTATCTGTCAAACAGTTTCTGACAAGAAGATGTTTGTATTAATTTCCCATAAGACCCTATGTTAAATGTATCCCGTGGTGGTGGCCACCTTGGATTTCAGATCGGCACAAAAAAATAAAGTTTATAGAGGACCGTGTAATGATCATTCCTGCAATATAACAATTCAATTGCTTTTGTAGTTTCAGAGAAGATTTTTTAAATTTTAGCTAATCAGAGTGCATAAATGGCCCGGGCAGTCATGTTTTTGAATTTCGGATCGGAATCAAAAACTTTGCAGAGGACCATCCAATGAACATCCCCACCAAAAGTGGTTTCAATTGGCCATGGGGTTTTGGAGAAGAATGTGAAAAGTTAACGGACGGACGCAAAGTGATGGCAATAGCTCACATGGCCTTTTATGCCAGGTGATCTAAAAATAATGGAACTGCTCAAGTAAATGTGTAAACTAATTTACAAACTAAAAACACTTTAAAATTCCGTGACATTAACCATTTATGGACAAGTATAGAGTAATAACCCTTATGAAGAATTGTGATACACCTACCCTCTCGTTTTTATAAAAAAAAAAAAGTTCTTTGCTAAGCACGTTTAATCAGGAAACGCAGAAAAAAACCCCGAAAAGTCCGCTACCATTCCACACCGTGCCCATGTCAGTTTAACTCTAAATGCTTTAGTTTTTAAGATATAAGCCAAAAATTGCAGTCTACCCCCAATGTTCTATTTTCAGCCATGGCGGCCATGTTTCTCGACGGACAATAAAATAAACACAAACTTTATTCTAGATACCCTAAGGATCATTTAGTCTAAGCATGGCTGTAATGGTTCAGTGGTTTCAGAGATCTTTGAAAAAGTTTACGACGGAAAACGGACGCCAAGTGATAGCAAAAGCTCACATGTCCTTTTAGGACAGGTGAGCTAAATATGGTCTACACCAAAATGTCTTAACTACAGAATTTTTAAATGTAGTCATGGATTAGAAAAATATCTACTGGATTTGCCAGATGTTTAAGAAAAGCATTATGTAGTTTCAGATGTATGAATCATCGACTCCCTATTGAAAGGGTTAGATTTTAGCGTGTTGAACGTGATGATAAAATTTGTGACATTTGTAAATATAAATAACGCTATGGGCGATGAGTATCATTATCTTTTTGATTGTTCCTTTTTCAAAATTAACGTAAGGTATTGTAACCACACAATCTTATTACAAAACCCAATATTGAAAAGTTTAATTAATTGTTCATTTCTTATTCCTATAATATTTTCTATAAAATTGCAAAATTGCAAAATTCTGTAAAATTGTATTATCAGTAGTTAACTAATGTGTGCATTTGATTTTTAAACCAGAAATCAACGATTACAAAGTTCGCCTCGGTCCCCCACTAATTTTTGTGTGTGGTTGTGTAGCACCCCGAGACACACCCTTACAGCATGTAATGATTGTAGGTCGCTTGGTATCGGAGAACTGAACTCGGACCTAAAACTTACCCTAAGTAAATGAAGCGAGATAAGTTTGTCAGAGCGACCTTATTTTGGTGTGAAACTGGGTTACTCCTCGAGATGCACCCTCACACCAAGTAATATGATTGTAGGTCTCTTGGAATTGGAGATCTGAACTCGGACGTAGAACTTAACCTAAGCCAATGGAGCGCAATAAGAATGTCAGAGTGACACAGTGCACACAAAAATATATGACCCTGTGTCAACTAGTAACCGAGAACTGGCTGTGGACGCGTACGTGGACGCTGGGGTGAATCCAAAAGTCCGTTTCAACTTCGTTGAGACGAACTAAAAATGTATCAACATATTTGGTTGCCTTCCTTAACACATACATGTACTTGTATATATGTTAAAATGTTTACAATATTCACTGCATTACTTGTGTTATTATACCCACACTTTCGAATGAAAGCGGGTATATTGTCGTTGCGGTCGTCCGTCTGTTCGTCCGTCACACTTTCTTGTGACGCAAACTCCTCCTTCACTTTTGAATTTTTACCAATTTTATTTTTGTGCCATATTGTTGCTTACTAACTGTAGAGGCACAATAAGGTTTTGGAGTTCCAAAATTTTAAAAGAGGGCCTGGGAGGGACCAAAAAGGGCCAAATTATACAAAGAACCTTGTGACGTGAACTCCTCTTTCATTTTTGAATTTAACACTAATGCTTCTGAACTATACACGCTAAACAAGGTTTACAAAGATACGCCTATCAGGAATTAGTAATCCTAAGGCCTATTTTGTCAAAACACACGCTGATTCTAAGACCTTCTGACAAAAAGTACTCTGAAACTGATTTTGTAAACATGCTTTAATTTCTCATCGACATGACCAGGAAAAATTTTTTAACAGACAATCAGTTTTCCCATGGGAACCAACTTTGCGCTGCTTTTGACTGATGTGTTCCTATCGTCATAGGGGCTTAATTTTTACATGGGCTATTACAGATCACGAGAAAAGGAAAGAAACCGGTCGTCCTTTAATTTCATTTTCCACTAATCAGATGATGTCACTTAAAAATCCTAACTTACCTTTTATCAGAATGAACCTATCTAGACCTGTGCTTGCACATGGCTGATAATGGGCAATGGAAATCAAAACTTTATGACAAACGTGATGATTTTAATTACTCCATTGTGAACTTCCCCTTTCTTAGTAGTAACAACAGAAAAAAACATACCTGCTGGGGGGTGCAAATCAAGTTTTATTAAACTGTAGTTTCATCAGCATGTTAGAAATATAGGATTATGTTAGTTTACTTATAGTTTCAAATTCATGATCATACTTAGTAATATTTCAAAATGAACATCTGGTGTGTGGTGAGAAATGGGGTGGTGGATGAATTTAGAGCCAAGGAAATATCCTCCTATTAATTAATTAAACATTTAAAATTCTTTATATTCAATTGATGAAATCATTTGATAAGTAGGGAGACTGTGTTAACCTTCCAATTCTCCTCTCATTTGGTTTTTCTATTTGAAAACAATTTCTGTACAAAAGTACTCCGCATCATGCTAAATATATACATATACATATTCATCCACTGTACAAAAATAAAAAACAAATTAATAAAAGACCAAGTGTCCTCTGAATGTTTAATACAGGTAAATTTGTTTAAAACCTTTAGAAAATAACCCAAACCAAGGAGAAAACAGACGTTTGTACTGAGCATTCACAACAACCTGGTGTAGTGGTTAGCACATCGGACTACAAAGCCAAAGGTCCCTGGTTCGATTCATGCGTTCGGGATGAAAATGTCATGGATCAATAAATTTCCTGCTCTAGAAAAATTCCAAGAAATTCATGACCAGACATGTACATGTGTCTGTAATTTTTTGAGTTTGCTACGATCTTAATTCACAAATAAACTATTAGAACGCAAGGTTCTATCAACTACAATACTACATGCAAATTCCAGGTCAAAAACTACTGGTAAGTTTAAATTTACCTATCAAAAATCCAAATAAACAGTAATATAAAGTTGTGTAACATATTAGTTTATTACCTTGAATTAAATAATAATTGGTAATGTTGTTGCATACCACCAGAGGGTGTGGCATACCCTTCCTTACTTCATAAACATACATGCAACAAAGTCAAAAATAAAGGTCAAAATGACTGGGAACTTTATTGTTTGTACTGTTTTTATTCAGTATTATTTCAAACAAAAACAAGAATTAACAAGAATTAAACTTGCAAGAAAACTGGTCAACACATAGATGTATGATAACTAGAGGCTCTTAAGAGCCTGTATCGCTCACCTGGATTTAACTTTTCACCATGAGCAGACCTAAAAATTTAAGTGTTGCAGTCAATTTGGCTGGTTTTGCTATAGGATTCTATGTTAAACTAATTTCAGCTGTGGCAGTCATCTTGGTTGACAGTCCAGGTCAATGGATACATTTCTAAAAGAGAACCATCTAAGGACCATTTCTACTAAGTCTTGTTCCAACTGGCTAAGCGGTTTCAGACAAGAAGATTTTTAAATGAATTTTCCTATAGGGTCCAATATTTAACAAAGGTTGGTGTGGCAGCCATCTTGGTTGACAATCTGGATTATCAGACATATTTCTGAAAGAGGACCTCCTAAGGACCAATGCTGCCAAGTCTGGCTCCAATATGTCAAGTGATTTCAGACAAGAAGATTTTTCAATGAATTTTTCCATAGGGCCCTATGTTAAACTAAGTTCAGGTGTGGCAGCCATCTTGGTCGACAGTCTGGTTCATCGCACAAACTTCTGAAAGAGGACCATCTAAGGACCATTGCTACCAAGTCTAATTCTAATTGGCTTTGTGGTTTCAGACGAGAAGATTTTTGAGTGAATTACCCATAGGGTCCTATGTTAAACTAAGTTCTGCTGTTGTGGCCATCTTGGTTCACAGACCACGAAATCAGACAAATTTCTGAAAAAGGACCTCCTAAGGACCAATGCTGCCAAGTCCTGCTCCAAAATGTCAAGTGGTTTCAGACAAGAAGATTTTTCAATGAATTTTCCTAAAGGGCCCTATGTTAAACTAAGTTCGATTGTGGTGGCAATCTTGGTTGACAGTCTGGGTCATTGGATACACCTCTCTAAGATGACCATCTAAGGACCATTGCTGCCAAGTCTGGTTCCAATTGGTCAAGTGGTTTCAGACAAGAAGATTTTGCAATCAATTTTTCCATAGGGCCCTATGTTAAACTAAGTTCGGCTGTGGCGGCCATCTTGGTTAACAGTCCGGGTCATAGGACATATTTCTGAATAAGAACCTCCTAAGAACCATTACTGCCAACTTTGGTTCCAACTGGCCTTGAAGTTTCATATAAGAAGATTTTTTAAATTCACCCCCCCTTTTTTTCTATTTTTAGTAACAGCGGCCATGTCGGTTGGAAGTCGGGGATGCCAGACAAAATTTTGGAAGGGGGCCACCCAATGACCATTCCACCAAAGTTTGGTCTCAACTGGCCCAGTGGTTTGAGAGGAAATAATCTTTAAAGGAAAGTTTACGCTGGATGCCGTCTTTAAAGGGCAAAAACTCCTATAAGGGGTCAATCAATGATTTTGGTCACGTTTACTTATTTTTAGATCTTACTTTGTTGAACATTTTTGATGTTTACAATTTGTCTTTATCTATAATAATATTCAAGATAATAACCTAAAACTGCAAAATTTCCTTAAAATTAACAATTCAGGGGCAATAACCCAACAAAGGGTTGACCGATTCGTCTGAAAATTTTATGACAGGTAGATCTTGACCTGATGAACATTTTTACCCCGTCAGTTTTGCTCTAATTGCTTTAGTTTTTGAGATATAAGACAAAAACTGCAGTTTACCCCTATGTTCTATTTTTAGCCATGTCGGCCATGTTGGTTGGCAGGCGGGGTCATCGGACATATTTTTTAAACTAGATACCCTAATGATGCTTGTGGCCAAGTTTGGTTCAATTTGGCCCAGTAGTTTCAGAGGAGAAGATTTTTGTAAAAGTTAACGGACGACGGACGACGACGGACGACGGACGCCGGACGCCAAGTAATGAGAATAGCTTACTTGACCCTTTGGGTCAGGTGAGCTAAAAATGAATACGAAAAGGGGGGATAACTTTGTGAACTAGTTATGTAGTTATTCAAAATATTTTTATTGCATTGAGATGAATAAAATTTATCTGTTATTCGGAAAACTTTACAGTCATTTAATTAACATTTTCATTGATATTTGCAATCAATATTGATTTTGATGATGTGTTTGGAAAAAAATGCAGGTGTGTTGTTTTGAGCTTTTGTCTGAGGTTGTGTATTTCTCTATGTTGTTTGTGTATTTCAAGGATAGTTTTATTTCAGTCATAAATATATATTTCATTTAAATCCTTCAACAGGCGTTTAAAAGAGGGCGGAACAGGGTTAATTTTTTGGCAGTTTTTAATTCCCGTGTGACCGTCGTTATTCACCGTGTTTCATGCAAATTGATAAAAATGCAGTATGCAAGTCCATTCTTTTTTTTTTGTTCATCGTGAATGACAATTTAATTTCTCATTCACACGTGTTCATATCCCCCCTGTACGACCCTCTTAAAAGTTCTAAGCTGGACAGTATTTGTACAGAGGCTAATTTAAGTGATTATTATATAACTCCCTCAAACTTCATTCCAGGGGGGTATAAAGATATAAAAGTTTTATATTAAACTTTACAATACAAAAACAGTCTACAAAACAACGACAAATAACAATTTTACTTCCCACACAAGAAAATAAAAACATGGGGCCTGTTATGAGATAAGTTTTGCATTCATTACCAGACATAAATTCATTTAAAATTTAGAAAAAAAAATTATTAGTCAGTGGTGTTCAGAAAACACAGATCTTCCGAGTACTCAAGGTTCTTCATCCAACATGAGTGCCATGCTCAATCTTCATGTCCAATCTGCATCAAAGTTCTTTGTTTTAAAATGCGATACCAATCAGAAAACCTCCAGCAAATCCACCAGCTAGACACATATTCTTCTGTATAAATCTCTTTAACTGAAACAGAATAAATAATACAAATGTCAGAATTGTAAGATTTTCTAAACAAAAATAAAATTTTTTATAAAATGAGCAACCCCTCCCCCCAAACAATACACACACAAATTTGTTAAAGGGGAACAACACTATATAATCAAGCCACCAAAGTTTGGTCCCATTTGTCCCAGTAGTTTAACAGATTTTAAAAACTTATGACGACAATGGATATCCAGTTCATGGTGTCAATTCTGTACGAATTTGCTAAAAAGCTGGAAGCTTGAGGCAATTTGTGGTTAAATCACATTTTCTAAGTGGTTAAACGTAAATTCCAAGTTGTACCACTTACGTCAATGCTTATCTTGATCTTATTTTAAATTATTTACAGATTCTACTGTAATTTGTTTTTATAAATAGTGCACAGAGGTTATTTCTAATGTTGAAAACAAAATAACGGTTAATTCTTATAATTTACTCCACAATGTTGTTTTCAGATCAAAAACAAAGGTATACAAGGTATAATTGAAACTGGATGCAGTTTCGAATGTCTCCCAAACGAAGCTCTTTCTCTTTCAGGGTATTTTTGGAATTCCTAGTGTTTGAAATACTGGGCAAAAACTTCCGTCTATTTAGTATTTTATCATTTGACGGGGTGGGGCATGACCCCCCCCCTCAGACCCCCCTATGGTACCAAATGATTCGTCTTATCATAAGAAGTAATAATATATATTAATATATATGGTTATAGGGTGGGGATCTCAATGGTTTTCAGAATATTTAGTATTTTATCATTTAAGGGGGTGGGGCATGACCCCCCCCCGACCCCCCTATGGTACCAAATGATTCGTCTTATCATAAGGAGTAATAATATATATGGTTATAGGGTGGGGATCTCAATGGTTTTCAGAATATTTAGTATTTTATCATTTGAGGGGGTGGGGAATGACCCCCCCTCAGACCACCTATGGTACCAAATGATTTGTCTTATCATAAGGAGTAATAATATATATGGTTATAGGGTGGGGATCACAATGGTTTTCAAAATATTAAGTATTTTGTTATTTGAGGGGGTGGGGCATGACCCCCCCTAAGACAATGAAATGGAGGGTATAACATAATACCTCGCCACTTCGTGTGGCGGGGTATAAAAACTTCCGTCTATTTAGTATTTTATCATTTGACGGGGTGGGGCATGACCCCCCCCCTCAGACCCCCTATGGTACCAAATGATTCGTCTTATCATAAGGAGTAATAATATATATGGTTATTGGGTGGGGATCTCAATGGTTTTCAGAATATTTAGTATTTTATCATTTGAGGGGGTGAGGCATGACCCCCCTCAGACCCCCCTATGGTACCAAATGATTTGTCTTATCATAAGGAGTAATAATATATATGGTTATAGGGTGGGGATCACAATGGTTTTCAAAATATTAAGTATTTTATCATTTAAGGGGGTGAGGCATGACCCCCCCCCCTCAGACCCCCTATGGTACCAGATGATTCGTCTTATCATAAGGAGTAATAATATATATGGTTATAGGGTGGGGATCTCAATGGTTTTCAGAATAAGAAGTATTTTGTCATTTAAGGGGGTGGGGCATGACCCCCCCCCCCTAGACCCCCTATGGTACCAAATGATTCGTCTTATCATAAGGAGTAATAATATATATGGTTATAGGGTGGGGATCTCAATGGTTTTCAGAATAATAAGTATTTTGTCATTTGAGGGGGTGGGGCATGACCCCCCCTCAGACCCCCTATGGTACCAAATGATTCGTCTTATCATAAGGAGTAATAATATATATGGTTATTGGTTGGGGATCTCAATGGTTTTCAAAATATTTAGTATTTTATCATTTGAGGGGGTGGGGCATGACCCCCCTCAGACCCCCCTATGGTACCAAATGATTTGTCTTATCATAAGGAGTAATAATATATATGGTTATAGGGTGGGGATCACAATGGTTTTCAAAATATTAAGTATTTTGTTATTTGAGGGGGTGGGGCATGACCCCCCTCCTAAGACAACGAAATGGAGGGTATAACATAATACCTCGCCACTTTGTGTGGCGGGGTATAAAAACTTAAATATCCAAGGTAACAGGTAGTATTTCCAAGTTAAGATCACAAATGATCAAGTTATATCACTTTTCCCATAGACTTCTATAGTAAAATTTTGTAAAACCCCACCCCCTTTTGAGACCCCCAAAATATATGTTCCCTCCCACAGATTGAAAATTTTTTTTTGGGAGGCGCATCTAGGAATATGGGCCTAGCAAGTCGTATGATATCAAGCGATTCCGTCTATTGGTTTATGAGAAACGGTGCACACAAGTGTTCGAAAAAACGCGCCCGGAAAGAAGAAAAATAATAATAATAAGAATAATAATAAGAATAATAAGAACTGAGCAAAAACAACATGTCTCCAAACTTCGTTTGGGAGACATAAATATCTCCATTAATGATAATGTAATACAGTAGAAAAGAAAACCCAAATACCATGTACCTGGTACGGCCAGAAATACAATCAATGTGACATGCTTCACCTTGCACTGTATTTATAATAAGAACATTAAATAAAATAGGGGCTCCCAAGAGCAAGTATTGCACATCTGGCAATAATAAATTCAATTCAAAGGAATTGAAGAACATCATTGTAAATTTAATGGTCCCCAAGGTCTAGATATATAATTTTGAAAGGGAAAGACCTATTGGACTATTTCACCAATGTTTGGTATAAACTTAACATTTCAAAGGGTAATATTTCAATTTTTGATTTTTAGTCAAGGCAGCCACATTAGTCCAATGTCTAGATCCCCTTGTTACACAGTCATTTCAGTTAAGATTTAAAATAAATTTACGCAAACATTTCTACTTATAATAATGGCAACCATATTGGTCGAGGGTTTGGACCCCTAGGCAAAATTTTGAAAGGGTACACCACCTTAGGACCATATTATAAAACTTTGGTCTCAGCTGTCCAAGTACATTTGTATATTATTTATATATCTAAATATGTTTTTGCTTATTGTTTCACATTTTCAGTAATAGTAACTAGTCACATCGGTCCAAGGTTTGGTGTCAACTGTCTCGGTTGTTTCAGAGAAGATTTTTAAATTTTATTTTCTTAGCTGATTTTCTAATTTCAGTAGGAACAGCCGTACTGGATCAAGGTCCAGACCTGCACAATTTTTAAAGGGACAAACTGAGGACTACTGCAAATGTCTTAGTATTTCAGGAGAATATTTTTCACTGATTATTATTTGTTCATAAGACATAATCTTAAAAGGGGACCACCTAAGCACCACTCCACATCAATAGGCCCATTTTTTCAGAAGAGATCATTTTAAAATTTTAACTATTTTTGAGACTGATTTTTCTATTTTTAATAAAAGTCCAAGTTTAGGATAGGCATAAAGAATTGGGTCTGTAGGGAAACCCTAAACACACAACTATACAAGTATTTTTGGGGGGCTAAGCTTGGTCATATATATACCTACATTTTCTACTACACCAGGATATTGCCTATTAGCCTGTCTATTTATTCTTTCTGCTGTTCTGTTAATATCTGACTGAATACCTCTGTAGTTGATTTTTATATATCCTTGATGCTGAGCTATCTGAAATAATTCAAAACCTGCATACATATAAAGATACTTCCTTTTTGTTAAATTCTCCAGCTTCAAACTTAATAGATATCAAACATATTTTTCTTGAATTTGTAAAACAACCTTTACAGGTGACCTCAGCAATATCCATGACTGGGAGAAGTTTACTACATGAACCATTTAAACCAAAATATTTCCTTGTTGACACAGGTCTTGCATTTTTTTTTCAAATTTGATCCTAGCCCCTGCATAAAAATCAAATGGTTGCTCCCTTATTATATCAATCTCAAGAATTTGAAATAAAGTATAAGATCTCAAAATATGGTATGTATTTGCTGCTGCTGATAAAGCTGCCAACTAGGTAGTCCTTGTTTGACATCAATACTTTAATTTTTGAAACAAAAATTCAGTATCACCAACTGCCTATTATGTTTCTGATTTCAAAACTGCATATTAAAAAACCCTTCAAATTTCAGTTTACTTTTACCAAATGCTCTTCTACTTGCTTTTTCAGTTTTACAGGCTTGTAAGTGCTCTCACAACCATTGAGGAATTTAATTTTGTAATAATCATATATAAAACAATGACATTATGAAAAGAAAGAGCCTTTTTGCTCAGTCCTGGATTTCATCTGAACAAATAAAGTGAAAATGAAAGTGGACATCTTGACTTGACCGTCAGATAAAAAAAATTCTAAACAATAAAAATTGCCATTGTCAAGAGATGCCCCTCAAACAGCATGTTTATTTAAAAAAGGGAATTTATGAAAAGCAGGTATTGTCTATCTTTTTATTTCTAGTTAACAAAACAGTATGCTTGGAGTGATATAAAAGATAGCATTTTTTCTTGATCCTGATTGGCTGAAAATAGCATAAGAGGTTGTGAATACCCGAGATAGCAACCTAACATTCATAAAAAATTCTGAATTCATGGTTATGATCTAAAAATAAAAGTGGTAGGTTATGCAGACTTTGATAGCAACCTAATATGATCTAAAAATAGAATGGAGACTTTACTAAGTGGTCGGGAACCATGTAATAAAACACTTGTTGACTTTGAACTAGGTTGCTATCGATTTATCAATCTTCAAAATGAATATTCACCTCGCCTTCTGCTCAGTGAATATTACCATTTTGTAGGGTTGATAAATTCCGATAGCAACCTAGTTCAAAGTCAATAAATGTATAATTGAGTATTTGAACTTCAAGTTCGATTATTATTGTTTATTACATTGTCAAAATGAAAAGATATTTGATAAGAATATATAAGGGATTAATTCTTTATTAGGCAAGACAAAAAAAGACAATACAAATACACCATCAATAACAAGCACATTATCTATTAACTTCTTACTAAATGAATATTTCATAAAATAATAAACATTATTGAAGATGACTATATTAGTGAGATACATAAGGTATTCTGAAACAAAATAGAAAATGAGAAAAATAAATGGAAGTGGTGAGCTGTCAAAAGGGGTATAAATGACTTAAATGTACAAAATACACAAGACTTAGTCGAACAAGATTCTTCCGAAGGAGAGGTTATCCCAAAACGGTGACAGGGCTTTTGATTCTATTTCTAAGGTGACCAGACCAAATGCTTAATTAAAGCCTGGCCAGAAATCAGATGACAAATGTGTCCTTACCTACCATCCCCACAATGTCGCCATTGGTAAAATCCTTATGGGAAATTTTCAAAATGTAGTAATGAAAGATCTGTTGATGTGTGAAATTTTTGAGACTGTTCCCATCACGGCTTACCATAAGGGGTAAAGTCTTGAAAACCACTTAGTCTGGGTACCTCCATGATGACAAGTCAAATACTTCCACAGAGAAAACTGAATACCAGGGAACAAGGCCATGTAAAAGGTCCAGATGTGTGACATGCCCATGGATCGGAGACAAATGAGATCTTTGGCCCTGACAACAAATACATACATTCTAATTCAAAATGGGTTTGTTTGTACAGATAAAAATTTGGTTTACGCAATCATCTGTACAAATTGTGATGAGATATATATCAGAGACATTGTTTACATTCTATGTACGGAATCAGTCTTGCTCTGGGTTTCCAAGAGTCAACATCTTTTATTTTTTCATACTAGTGATCAAGGCCATTTTATATTTTAACTTTTGTTGTTTTATTTTTTATGATTTTGTATTTGGTTTTATTCGACTTGTATATTTTGTAAATTTAGGTTGTTTATGCCTCTTTTGACATCTCACCACTTCCGTTAATTTTCTTCATATTCTATTATGTCATATGAGCTGTTTCACAACATTCTTACTTTTTTTCTGGAATAAAATAAACTTTTTTTAATATACTATACAGATTAGTGCTTATTTTCAACAGAGGTTTGCAGTTTTATATATGGAGAGTACTCTTCTGTCCTATGCCCCCAGCCAATTTTAGAAAAGGTCGGTTGACATCAGAAGAATCTCAGCCTACACAAGATCAGTTTTCATTGTTTTTTTTTCTACAACAAATTATGAGTTCTCTTTGAATGAAGTTTACAGACCTCCTCCTTTCCATTGTGTATGTATGAAAAAGGTGTCTCATTGAATTTCCTATTTAATACAGAGGGCAGACAGTAACACTAAAGGGGTAGAAGGACAGAGGACAGGGTGCTGCTTCCCTTCATTTTAGGCTATCCTTGCTAGATGGGCAGTAATGTTTGTTATGTTTATTTTCATAGAATCAATTGTCATTTTTTTCTTTTTATTTATTTATTTTCAAACTGTATATAATTTTTTGTCACTTATTTTGACCTAATCTTCATTAAGGTTTGACATTTTAATTTTAATGAATCTTTCTTTCATATTACCAGTATTTATCTTAAAGCATTGTCTGTTTGAAAGTGATTGAGATAATCTTTTATTCACATTACAGAATGTATCTGTTGTATATCATATATATAAAAACTATTGTATTAATATTTAGTCATTAGATTTAGTTTTTACCAACATGAATCAATATATTCACTCAGTGAACAATACATGTAAATATATTTCATTAAGAAGGCACATACTAAAACTAAGAACATAATCACCCCTGTTTACGATGACTATTTTGTTCAAAAAGAATTTCACTCTTTCTGGTCTACAATAGTAGACACATGCCAGTCCTAATTTTTCAGTTTATTTTTAGAATTTTACCACATAAATTATTAGTTCACTTAATTGGAATAAAGTCTGCATCTCTCCTCCTTGATTTTTTTGTATAGATGAAACTGTCTCTTGCGTATTTCATACAAGGACAAAGAGAAGCATTGAAGTTTAGACAGATGGCGTTAGGATGGGGTAGGGTGCTACTCCCCTCTATTTTAGGCTAGTTGGAACACTGGTATCTAATTTCTACTATTTTTCACGTAAAATACCAGTATTGCACAATACTGAAAAAAACCACAATAACATGTGTTTCTGCTAAATCAATATATGGTTAGGTAATGCATGTAAAAATCTCTAATATCTTAAGGTATTTTATGAATTCTCTAAAATAACTAAAAATTTTGAATTCTTCAATAAAATAGAGATTAAACAAAGTCAATGACTGTACATATATCCTGTAACAATGTTAAACAAACTACAAATTATGATCTCCATTTGTATTATAACAATTGAAAAAGAAGGCTAATTTTTTGGTACACACTCCCCCATTTTGTGGAAGTCCCAAAAACCAGAAAAAGAAAATCACCTGCAGAAGAAGTAAACTCATACCAAGGGTACCAGCTGCAACTTTACCAACCCTAACAAACAGAAAACCAGTACACCTGTAAAATATATATAATCACCTGTGTAACATAAGACCACCTTGTTATTGATGGGCACATTTCATCACAATCAAAGGGTTAAGATCATCATACTTCATAAAGGGAACTAAAAAAGTATTAACACTTTTAGGCCTCAAAACTTTAGAGCTAAAATACTAGCAAAGTGAAATTTGGCTTATTATTTCAAGCTAAATTTGGCCCATGAACACAATATAATCAAATTGAAATGGCTTAGAAAAAGTTGTACATTATAATTTTATCCTTAGAAGAATTTCAATAAAGGCTTTATTTTAGCTCAGAAAGTTTAAGCCTATGTAAGATTATAATAAATAAAATTCCATTCAAAACAAACAAAAAAATTTCTGCCATTCATGTAACTGTAACATAAAACCTCACTAATTTTAAGTTAATAAGATGACCAAAATATTTTACCAATCTCAGCTGAATGTCTACGACATATCCTGCTATTATGAATTACAAAAAGTTATGAACTAAAAAAAATTAATAGCAGGACAGTATGACATATTTGAAATTGTCTTTGAATAACAATGAATTCTTCAAAATACACTATTATTAAGAGAAGAGATCGATTTTTAAATAATGAGGTTTTATTCAACAGCAAACATCATGCAATAATCTTTCCTTTTTTTTGACAGGTTCCCTGTACCTGTAAACAACAATAAATTTACCTGTACTAATAATACACTCATTCCTAAAGAGCATACTGCTGCTTTTGTGACCTTTACAAACAGAAAACCCACAAACCTGGAAAAATATATTTAGATCTAACCATCATACTACATATATATGATATTCACAAAGAAAATATATCAATATTTTGATATTAAATTAAGTGCTGTTCCTGAAATATAATGTGTGTGAAAGATACAAAGGTTACCCAAAAGTTTCCCCTAATCAACTGTTGCATTGTGGTGACTCTAAAACCTCTTTTCTCTGAGCTTATGGGTGCTTTTTGCATCAGTAACCCTATCTTGATCCTGAAAATTATATATATATATGAAGTATCATGTCAGAAGTCACACATGTATTATAATATGGCCAATGATGCGAGCACACCAATAGCCCTTTCCAAAAACTCATTTCTGGCATCATGATTTTGACTCTACAATTATATTTTGAGGCAACATTTCCCTTACTTTACTTACTTCTGTTTCTGGCAAACAAAACTTTTTCTATCCTTAGTACAAAGCATAATATGGCAATATTCGCTTTAACAAATAAGTTCACTTCGGACTACCATAATGGCTGCCCCCATTAAACAAAGACTTTTCTAAGTTATCATATGCTCAAATAGCGCTCATTATAATTAGCTTTTCACACCTTACAGGGACAATAGCTACATAACAGCCACAAATCAAAAACATGTGAACAAATAAGAACAATCATAACTAAAAATTAACTGGACAGTGTTCTTTGTGCTAGAAATTGTTTCGAAATTCCAACAATTGACTAGATCCTTGTTGTCCAGACTTAATATGTTTTTATATTTCTTCATCAGAATTATTCGGTCATAAAAATGTTAAAATAACACAGAGAAATACAGTGTTTTTGTCGAATCTAATAGTAATCTAAAATGTCTTTTCCAGTTATATTTAATACAACTTAAAACTAGAGCCTGTATCGCTCAACTGATATCCATTCAGTAATTTTCAAGAAGCCGTTTGTATGTAATTCCCATAGGGTCCTATGTTAAACTAAGTCTTCCGTGGACGGCCATCATGGATGACAGATCGTCACCAAAGTAACAACACTCAGACAGAACGTCATAAGGAACATTCTTTCCATGTTTGGTTTCAATCCATTCAGCGGTTCTCTAGAAGAAGATTTTTGTATGTATTTCCCATATAGGGTTCTATGTTAAACTAACTTCACCACTGGCGTCCAACTTGGATGACAGGTCGGCAACAAAGTAACAACACTTGGCCAGCACCTCATAAGGAACAGTCATGCCATGTTTGGTTTCAATCCATTCAGTGGTTCTCTAGACTAAGATTTTTGCAGTATGTTAAACTAAGTCCGCCGCTGGCAGCTGTTCTGCAAAATAAGTTTTTTAAAAATTCAGCCAATAAGAAATTAGAAAACACCCTGATGGCCATGTTTTTCGACAAATTGAAAAAAAAGTAACATCCTTTGGAAAGGACCTTATAGGGAACATCTCTGCCGAATTTGGTTTCATTCTGTTCAGTGGTTCTCAAGAAGATCATTATGTGAAAAGCTAAGCACGACGCCAAGTAATGGCAAAAGCTCACATGACCCTTTGGATCAGTCAGCTAACAAAATGATGTTCATGGAACCATAAATGTAGTTGCGTTGAAATATACAGTAATGTGAAATAGGGATATACTCCCACAAATGTTTTTACTAATATAACCAGAGGCTCCACGGAGCCTGAATGGTTCAACTGGATTTTAGTTGACCACAACTGACAAAACGCTTCTACATGTAGATAAGATCTGTAAGGACTTGTTCTGCAATGTCCAGCAATTCTAGATAAGATATGTAAAGAATTCTTGAAGTGTCCAATGTCAAAAATGTTAAACTAAGTCCTGCTGTGGCAGCTAGCTTGGATTCCAATTGGGCACGAAAACATAACTTTTGTAGCAGACATCTATCCAAGGATCTTCATGCAACAAAAACATTTCAATTGGCTTAGTATTTTCTGACAAGAAGACATTTGTACAAATTTCCCCATAGGGTCCAATTTAAAACTAATCCGGATGTGGTGACCAGCTTGAATTTCAGATCAGCGTTAAAAAAAACAGAAGTATTGTGGAGCTTCATCCAATGCTTGTTCATATATAAAAATATTTCAATTGGCTTGGTAGTTTCTGACAAGAAGACCTTTGTACAAATTTCCCCATAGGATCCAATGTTAAACTAAGTACGGTTGTGGCAACGATCTTGAATTTCTGAGTGGCACAAAAAAAACTTTTGTAGAGGTTTGTCCATGCTTGTTCATACATAAAAATATTTCAATTGGATTGGTAGTTTCTGACAAGAAGAGCTTTAAAGATACACAAATGTATGTCCATTCAGAATGAATTATCTGCCCCTAGTAGCCATGTTGAATAAAGAGGATCTTTGTACAAATTTCCCCTGGGTTCAATGTTAAACCAAGTCTGGCTTTGGAGGACATATTGAATTTCCAATCCGCACATAAAAGAAAAAATTTTGTAGTGGTCTATCAAATGATCATTCACACATCAAAAACATTTCAACTGGCTTGGTAGTTTCTGACAAGAAGACCTTTATACAAATTTCGCCATAGGGTCCAATGTTAAACTTAGTCTGGCTGTGGCGGCCATCTTGAATTTTCCGATCGGCACAAAAAACCAAAGTTATGTAGAGGTTCACCCAAGGATCATTCATGCAACAAATCAATTCAATTGGCTCAATAGTTTCTGAAAAGAAGAGCTTTAAAGATACACAAATATATGTCCATTCAGAATGAATTATCTGCCCCTAGTAGCCATGTTGAATATCCAATTAGCACAAACAACATAAATCTTGTAGTGGTCTATCAAATGATCATTCAAACATCAAGAACATTTCAATTGGCTTGGTAGTTTCAGACAAGAAGACCTTTTTGCAAAATTCCCCATAGGTTTCAATGTTAAACTACATCCTGCTGTCACAGCCATCTTTAATTTCCGATCGGTATAAAAAACATATCTTTTTGTAGAGGTCATCCAATGCTTTCATACATACAAAAATTGGCTTGTTAGTTTCTGACAAGAAGACCGTTATACAAATTTCCCTATAGGGTTCAATGTTAAACTCGAATTTCCGATCGACACAAAAAACATAAATTTTATAGAGGTTCATCCAAGGATCATTCATGCGAAAAACCAATTCAATTGGCTTGGTAGTTTCTGACAAGAAGAGCTTTAATGATAAGTCCAATCAGAACAAATTATTTGCCCCTGGTAGCCATGTTGAATATCCAATCGGCACAAAAAACATAAGTTTTGTACAGAACCATCCAATTAACATTCCTGCCAAGTTTGGTTCAATTTGGACTGGTGTTTTCAGAGAACATGAAAATGTGAAATGTGGATGGACGACGGACGCAAAGTGATGGCAAAAGGTCACATGGCCTTTTTATAAGGCCAGGTGAGCTAAAAAAAACTTACAATATCAGACGTGTTCCAGTCAGGCAGCGTGTTTATGAAAAACCACAGCTATACCAAAGGAGGCGTGATTTTCCAAAGCAGTGTAGCCTCAATCTTTTGTAAGCATAGAAATTGAACATTATAGGATTTTTCTTTGTTATTTTAACATTTTTATGACTTAATCAAGAGTAGACGCCTCTTTTCAAAATCTTTGGACACTCCAACATACCAAATTAAAAGAGAATTAACAAATATTCAATTGCCTGACAAACTCTATTTACTTAGTCTATGATCGAAAAAATATGTAAGATTTGTATACACTGGAATATGGAAAACTTTGATTTAAAACTGATCAAACAGCATGGACGTATGTCAAGTCAATCTCTTCACTAAAATTATTATTCTACATTTTGAACTACATGTATTCATACTTCTTATAAATTTGTCTGTACATCCCTCTGGTGTTTAAGCAATTAAACATTTCTTGTTAATCCAAATAATGCAGAGAGATGCAAATGAAATACAAAGGTAGCCTACAACTCAACTTTCAAGTTATGGCCATCACTCAAAAAATCTCTAAATTTATGACTGTCATTAACCAGTTTGTAAGCTTAAATTAGCCTGTATCCCTGCAATATCTACATTTATGCCTGTCATTAACCAGTTTGAAAGCTTAGCCTTTTTACTTAAATATCTTCCCTGGTACATTTATGCCTGTCATTAACCCGTTTGTAAGCTTAGCCTGTATCCCTGCAATATCTGAGTTCATCAAAGGTTAAACTGATCATGGTCATTTATGATATGGATAGCTGTCGTCCAATGTCGTCTGCATTATGAAGAGGTTGGAAAATTTTCTCTAAGATTTAATTTGTTAATTTGTGATTATTCAATGAACTATACAAAAATATAAATATACATGAAGATCAACATCTACCGGTACATGTAACATGCTGGAAATTAGGGATGGAAGTATTCACTTTTGATAAAAAGACAGTGGTCAAACTCATTTAATCTGATCATGAACTAGAAAAAAGTTTGAAAGTTCAGAAAGAAAAAAATCTAACAATAAAAGTTTTATTTAAATTAGAAAACATTGAATAAGCACTAAGTTAACATATTTCCATATTAAAGTATTCAGCAGTCGGAGGCTTTCTGATTTGCAAGTCAAGTGCCCTATTTGCCAATATAAATGTTTTCTTCTAACTAGTTGTTTTGTCATATGCTTAATACTATACCCCCTAGTCAGGTTTAAGTCTTAGCTACATATCATTACATTTTTGTTTTTTTGCCATACAAATTTCTGCTCCAATCCCACTTTGGTATCGTTCTTGCTTTACTAAATACTTCTTACTCATTCTGACGCATCGTTTCTGTGCGCACTCTTTTAGGCATGGTACCGATTACGGATATTTTGGAATTTAAGAGCTTAAAAACATAAAAATTTAGTTTCCTCTCAACATTAACATTCTCGACTGAAACAAAATCGATGTGATGGACATCAACCCTTAAATAGGTCATGGTGGTCCCTCCTAATTCGCAAAACATAGGTAATCTATCGATTACAAAGCTCACCTCGTAACGCATTATTATCAGTAAGCCGTAATTGACTTTTCAAAATTTTAAGTGCTCATCCATGCAGAAAAAGAAGGTCACAGCCAGCATCTGAACCATGCATCTTACAAAGCATCTCTGGATGCTTTGGTTGATGTGGTACTTGCCTGTTAGCAGGAATGCACTTTAACCATTCTTCTGTAAGTGGTCATCCATGCAAAAAATATAGGACACAGCCAGCATCCAAACCATGCATTGTGCTAAGCATCACTAGGTGCACTTACCATACCAATATGGTTGATGTGGCACTTGTCAGTAAGCAGGAATGGACTTTAACCATTCTTCTGTAAGTGGTCATCCATTGGGAAAAAGTAGGTCACAGCCAGCATCAGAAGCATGCATCGTGCTTAGCATCTGTAGGTGCACCAACCACGGCAATATGATTGATGTGGCATGTGTTAGTAACCAGGAATGGACTTTAACCATTCTTCTGTAAGTGGTCATCCATCCGGAAAAAGTAGGTCACAGCCAGCATCCGAAGCATGCATCGTGCATAGCATCTGTAGGTGCACCAACCATGGCAATATGATTGATGTGGCATGTGTCAGTAACCAGGAATGGACTTTAACCATTCTTCTGTAAGTGGTCATCCATTGGGAAAAAGTAGGTCACAGCCAGCATCCGAAGCATGCATCGTGCTTAGCATCTGTAGGTGCACCAACCACGGCAATATGATTGATGTGGCATGTGTCAGTAACCAGGAATGGACTTTAACCATTCTTCTGTAAGTGGTCATCCATCCGGAAAAAGTAGGTCACAGCCAGCATCCGAAGCATGCATCGTGCTTAGCATCCGTAGGTGCACCAACCATGGCAATATGATTGATGTGGCATGTGTCAGTAACCAGGAATGGACTTTAACCATTCTTCTGTAAGTGGTCATTCATGCGGAAAATATAGGTCAGAGCCAGCATCCGAAGCATGCATTGTGCTTAGCATCACTAGGTGCACCTACCACACCAATATGATTGATGTAGCACTTGTCAGTAAGTGTGTATGGATCTTAACCATTCTTCTGTAAGTGTTCATTCATGCGGAAAATATAGGTCAGAGCCAGCATCCGAAGCATGCATTGTGCTTAGCATCATTAGGTGCACCTACCATACCAATATGATTGATGTGACATTTGTCAAGAAGCGTGTATGGATCTTAACCATTCTTCTGTAAGTGGGTGCGGACGCCGACACCGACGCCGACGCCGACACCGACGCCGACGCCGACGCCGGGGGTATCACATAAGCCCCCCTCACTTTCGTGAGGTGAGCTAATAAAATTAAATAATTAAAATGAATTTTTTCTAATGACAACCATAACTCAAAAGTCTGTTTTATACTTCATTAGATCTCAACCTTCCTTTTTAGGTTGGAGGTTAGATATATACGGAATATAAAATTTATTCAGACAAGGCTTAAAACAGCTAGAAATGCTTTTCTCAACTGTTTTGTGCCAAGTTCAAATAAATTTTATATTAAGAGACAATAAACATATTCTGTTTATCCTGCAACATAAAATCTGTCAACAATCGATGCAAAACAGTGAATTTCTGAATGAAGCGAGCACCGTCTAAAGACTGCAAAACTGTCACATTTCACACCATCATAAGTAAAATTCCACAGTAAAATCGATTTCCAGTCAGTGACTTTATATCACTTTTAAATACAGTCAATGGTATACAGTCAATGCATTTTGGGTGCTCACATAGCAGAGTTGCAAGATAAAAATGGGTAACATGTTATCTTACCATCCAGATACACCTCCAATAGCAATTTGTTGTGCTGCAGATCTTTTAGAAATGTCACCAAAAATTTTCTTTACCCATGGCTCATTACGTCTCCTCAAGGAATTTATATCCAAAATTTCAAAACCGTTATCCATAATTAATCACTACTTTTGCAACTATAAACCTGGAAAATAAAAAAAATGTATAAGAAAATTTGAAAATTGATCTGCTCTTTAATGTAACTGTTAAATTTATGCTGTTATTTTTTGCCTTGCAATTATCAGAATAAAAATCCGCAAAACAGAACAAAACACATAAACAACCACAAGATAACTGAAAATAAATATCAGACATAAGCAGACCTGGAGTCAATTACATGCCAAAGTAATTAATTACATTTCAATTATATTGATTTTTTAATGGAATTAATTACATCAAAATTACATTATTTTTTAATTTAAAATACATTGTCTATGTAATTAATTACATCATTTACATTTCAAATTACCTTTATCCAAAGACATGTAAGAGCTACATCATTTACGATAAACATGACAAAAAGCTAGAATGAAGCTTTTATACATGCACTGTTTAACAGAGACAACATTTGAACAAGCTTTGTTTTAAGTTTTCAAATTCAAATGTCATTGTTATATTTAATCATCATTAGATCTTCAAATGTTTTGTCACTCAGAGAACATCTTTCTGGTCTGAATATTTTCCCAGCAATCGAGAAAAGTCTCTCAACAGGACCTGATGAAGCAGGTGTGTTAAGATAGGCAATGGCTAATTTTGAAAGAAAGGGAAGTCTCTGCTCATTTACGTTCCAGTACAAAAGAGGATCATTGTCCACCATATCACAATCCTCAGATAAATTAGTTAAGTGAAAGGAAATATCCTGATGCTAGGATTATTGTAATTGTTAGAACATATTTACAGATTGAAAGTCAATCATGACAATAAATTGGTATTGTTTTTAATTTCTAAATTTTTCATTTTGTTCAGTTGTTTAGTTGAGGTTTAATGCCGTTTTTAGCACATTTGGCTATTTCACGGCGGCCAGTTTTTATTGGTGGAGGAAGCCGGAATACCTGGAGAAAACCACCGACCTTTGGTAGGAAAATTGGCAATCCTTGTCAATTAAGGTGGGAGTCGAACACACCCAGCCACAGTTGAGACTCAAGCTCACAACCGCAGTGTTGACAGGCTAGTTATCATAAGTAATTATGACGAACCACCTAGACCACTCGGCCACCGAGGCCCCCTAGATTTTTTATGAATGTGAAAAAATAATTAATGAATTAAATACAATTAAAGATTACTATTAATGCTATAATGATTTAGGAAGTATAAAGAAATGTCTTGTCTTCATTTTGTCAACATGGCAAAAAGGCAACTTTCAATTACATGTAATTGAAAATATGCTAAATTACAAATTACATTGAATTACTTTAAATTTGTATTAATTACAGCTTATTACAATTACATTTTAATTACCCCAGGAATAGACATAAGCTATCTGAGTAATAGTAAACCAAATTTTCCTCATCTATGGCACCCACCTGCTAAGCCATTATCTGCCAAACTCAACACATGCTTGTATATATAAACAAAACAGGGAAATATTTTTAAAACATCTCTATGATATTTACCAAAGTTTATCAAACTTCAATGTTAAATCTCGGTTTCTATGGATTATATCTAATGAAGAGGCAAGATTTAGATTCTCTATACACTCCGAGAAATTTAAGCACACTCGGAAAATCTGCAAGGATCTCCGTGATTCAGCATGATTATGTGCAGAAACTTGGAGTGAACACCGATAAATGGGCATGTATAATTTATATAGTTTAAAACATTATACATCATCTGGATATGATTTTTTAAACATTACATGAATAACTTTAAATATATCAATACCTTAGAATATAAAAACTGTCTACTTATACAACAGTGACTGTCGTCAGAAGTGAGGAAGGGAGACCCATAAATGTTTGAATAATCATTTGTTTTCAACAATAGATTCTCTTGAATTGTTATTGGGTAATGGATGGATTAATCTTTGATACCAGTGTTAATTATATATTTACCTTACCAAAGTTTTTGTTATACATGTATTTGTATACATACCTATATCTGCTAAACATCAAGATGTTTCGTATTGTAGGTCAAAACATAGTTTAGAAATAAATATATTAAAACATAATAAACGGTTAACACAGAGATATGTCTCGCCTGTTGGCATAAAATTCGAAAAAAAGACAATCTGGTGAACAGCAACATCACTAATTACTTCAAAGTCACTGAACCATGAACTAGGGGGCAGGGCATCGAAATGGTCGAACAAACTGAGATGTACTGATAGTGCAACTTTAAAGAAAATCTCAGATTGAAGGACCTCAAAATTGTCAACAAGCTGAGATGCACTGTTGATCTATCATAAGTAGTTCTATCAAACTGACTTTAGCAGAAAACTTAACAATTGTTGATGGAACCAAGGCTGTTGTCGCCAGAAAAGCAACACCTATGTCTCGCCTTCCACGACTTTTGTCGCAGGCAAGACAAAAATCTACAATGAGTGAACTGAAAATCTCTAAATGTGAATATCTGTAATATGAAAAGACTAATTTTTTAAGATGCAATGTATGCAGTCAATTAATTTTAGAAAGGCACAATATTTTATACTGAATAAAGTAAAAGATAACCAGAGGCTCCTAGGAGCCTGTATCGCTCACCTGGTTTACAAATGGCCCAAAACATCTCATTTAAAGACTAACCTCTCTATTTTGCCCTTTGAAGATGAAATGAAAAATCTTTGTAGAAGACCTCAAACACATCATTTGTACCAATTAAGAAAGCTTTGGATTTGTTTTATTTGGAAAAAAATTGCCAATGGCAATGTTTTAGCCATATCAAGAAGATTTGAGGATACTTTGTGGGGGACTTCACAACAATCATTTGCACTTATAGTTTCAGGACAGAAGATTTTTAAAGTTTCATTTAATCAGTACCAAGAATTTCCCATGGCAGCCATAATTTTTGCCGGATCAAGTCAAGAAGAGGGATCTTGGTAGTAGATCTCAAAAAAATCACTTGTATCAGGTTATAAATCATCTTCACTTGTAGTTTCAGAGGAGATGATTTTTCAAATTACATCCAATCAGAAACAAGAACTGCCCATGGGGACCATGTCTTTCGACCAATCAAGATAAAATGAGGATTATTTTTAGAGCACTTCATTAACGTCATTTGTACCAATTAAAAAAGCTTTGGATTTGTTTAATCTGGAAAAAAAATTGCCAATGGCAATGTTTTAGCCATATCAAGAAGATTTGAAGAAAGTTTGTGGAGGACTTCACAACAATCATTTGTACCAAGTTACAAATCATTTGCACTTATAGTTTCAGGACAGAAGATTTTTAAAGTTTCATTTAATCAGTAACAAGAATTGCCCATGGCAGCCATGATTTTTGCCGGATCAAGTCAAGAGGACTGATCTTGGTAGAAGATCTAAAAAAAATCACTTGTATCAAGTTACAAATCATTTGCACTTGTAGTTTCAGAGGAGATGATTTTTCAAATTACAGCCAATGAGAAACAAGAACTGTCTGTGGGGACCATGTCTTTCGACCAATCAAGATAAAATGAGGATTATTTGTAGAGGACTTCATTAACGTCATTTGTACCAAGTTACAAATCAGTTGCACTGATCGTTTCAGAGGAGATGATTTTTAAAGTTTCAATCAATCAGAAACAAGAATTGTCCCTTGTGGCAATGATTTTTGCCGGATCAAGTCGAAATGACAAATATTTATAGAAGACCTCACAAACATCATTTGTATTAACTTTCAAATCATTTGCACTTGTAGTTTCAGAGGACATGATTTTTCATGTTTTATGCCCAATCAATACGAAATGAGGAATATTTGTACAGGACCTCACAAACATCATTTTTGTTAACTTACAAATCATTTGTACTTGTACTTTCAGAGGAGATGATTTTTTAAGTTTCAGCCAATCAGAAACAAGAATTCCCAATGGCGGCCATGTTTTTCATCCAATCAAAATGAAATGAGAAATTTTCATAGAGACCTTTAGTACATCATTCCTACAAAGTGTGGTTCCAATTGGCCTAGTAGTTTAAGAGGAGATGATCAAAATCTGAAATGTTAACAACGACGGACGGACCACACACGCAAAGTGATGGCAAAAAAAGAACATCAAAGAGAGAGAATGAGGATTGGTAATAATACAGTGTTACTAACTTGCTGATTCTGTTTTTGTCCACGTATTGATTCAAGGTTATCTGTATTGGTCCCGAGGGCCAATACAGCTGACCAAGAATCAATACAGGGCTAATACAGAATCAGCAATTTCGTAACACTTTTATTAAATAATCTAAACAGTCCGTACAGCTGGTCCGTATGGAATTCCATATTGCCCTGTTTCCAAATTGCCTGTCCGTATGGAATTCCATATTGCATGTTTCCATATTGACTTTAAATTATTAATCGGATAAATTTTCATATAAATACCAGTACCAGTATTTATACAGACCAGGCCAACGTAAAAAATATTGGTTGTGCCAAATTTGCCATATAGAGGTTATTTTTGTCATATTATTTGATAATAGTGAATATATTATTCAATAACATATCTTTTTGAAATATTTGTATGGTCCTTGAAAGGACTGTTTTTTTAAATGACTCTTCTTCACATCTAATCACATAGACAATGATAGATGATCCAAGGTGATCATCTTCATTTACAATTGATCATGTAACTGTACCAGTATGTGGAATGTATATATCAGGCTCACCTGACAAAATGCTTCTACAAACTTCCATTAATTCTTTGGCTGAATTTGCTTCAAAAGTTTCAGAGCAGATGATCAAAATATATTTTTCTCATAGGGTCCAAAGTTAAAAGTATTTCCCCTCTGGCGGCCATGTTTTTCTCAAATTAGAACATAATGGGTTAACTTTGTAAAGGACCTTCCATACATCATTCCAGTACAGTTTTATTCAATTTGCTATTATAGTTTTAGAGTAGATGATCAAAATATGTTTTTTTCCATAGGCATGTATGTTAAACTATGTTCCTGCTGTCAGCCATGATGTTTGTCGCATTCTAACTTAATGACCAATACCTCTACAGGACTTTCCATACATCATTCCAGAACAGTTTGGTTAAATTTGCTCAAGTAGTTTCAGAGGAGATGAACTTTAACATGTTTTCCCATAGGGTCCAATGTTAAACTATGTCCTGCGCTGGCAGAAATGTTTTTTTTGCAGATCGGAAAAATTTCAACAATCTCAGTATAGGACCTTCCATACATCATTCCTGTAAAGTTTGGTTAAATTTGCTCAAGTAGTTTCAGAGGAGATGAACTTTAACATGTTTTCCCATAGGGTCCAATGTTAAACTATGTCCTGCGCTGGTAGCCATGTTTTACGGCGGATCGGAAAAATTTCGGCAATCTTAGTAAAGGACCTTCCATACATTATTCCTGTAAAGTTTGGTTAAATTTGCTCAATTAGTTTCAGAGGAGATGAACTTTAACATGTTTTCCCATAGGGTCCAATGTTAAACTATGTCCTGCTCTGGCAGCCATGTTTTTTGGCAGATCGGAAAAATTTTGGCAATCTTAGTAAAGGACCTTCCATACATCATTCCTGTAAAGTTTGGTTAAATTTGCTCAAGTAGTTTCAGAGGAGATGAACTTTAACATGTTTTCCCATAGGGTCCAATGTTAAACTATGTCCTGCTCTGGCAGCCATGTTTTTTGGCAGATCATAAAAATTTAGGCAGTCTTAGTAAAGGACGTTTCATACATCATTCCTGTAAAGTTTGGTTAAATTTGCTCCATTGGTTTTAGAGGAGATGATCAATATGTGAAAGTTGGACGACGGATGGATGCCAAGTGATGGCAAAAGCTCACATGGCCTTTGGCCAGGTGAGCTAAAAAGTGGAATTTGAATTCAAAACCATAAAGAATTAGGAAAATTTCTGGAGTAGGATTTAAAACTTTTGTGAAATATTAAAATGTTGAAAATTTGACAAAGAAAGGACAATAAATCCAAGATGTGTATTCAGATTTTCAGATTTATTACAAAATTAGAGGGTATGTAGATCTTGACATGCTGAACATTTTGACAGTTAAAACTTAACCTCTATCTCTCATACTTTTTGAAATATAAGACGAAATATATTAATTTTTTGGAAAATTTGATAAAAAAGGGCAATAACTCCAAGATAGGTAATCATATTTACTTCAAAATTAGAGGATATGTAGATCTTGACATGCTGAACATAATTGCAATTTAAACTTAACTTCTATCTCTTATAGTTAATGAAATATAAGGCAAAATATATTAAAATGTTGAAAATTTGACAAAGAAAGGGCAATAACTCCAAGATGGGTATTCTGATTTATAACAAAATTAGAGGGTATGTTGATCTTGACATGCTGAACATTTTTGCAATAAAACTTAACCTCTACCTCTAATACTTTTCAAAATATAAGACAGAATGTATAAAAAATTTGAAAATTTCACAAAAAAAGGGCAATAACTCCAAGATGTGTATTCCAATTAACTTCAAAATTGCAGGGTAGGTAGATCTTGCCGTGCTGATCATTTTTACCCGATGTCAGATTTTCGATATCTGTACTGGTTTTTGAGTTATTAACAAAAACAGCAATTTACCCCAATGTTCTATATATAGTAACAGCGGCCATGTTGTTTGGTCCTTGGACTCATCGGATATAATTTTGAAACTGGGTACACTGGTGATGATTCAGACCAAGCTTGGTTCATATTGGCCAAGCAGTTTCAGAGGAGAAGATTTTTTTTAAAGTTTACGACGGACGATGGACGGACGCCGACGGATGCCAAGTGATGGCATAGCTCACATGACCCTTTGGGTCAGGTGAGCTAAAAATGTGATTTGCATGGATTAAGGGTTTCCCTACCAACCTTTATTTAATTTTTGTGCATATCTTTAGAGTTTTATTGACATTTTTGCACAAGCACTGTTAATACCGAAATCAAAAAAAATTTAAATGCTGGAAAGCAGTGGTGGAAAAATTGCAATTGTAGTTGTGTATAATTTCAAATTGAATTTTATCACACATTTGTTCTTTGTTCTGTGAGATCAATTACAGTGAATGTATTCCTTTTTTTTCCTGAAATATTGAGGGTTTTTTTTTTCAAAATCAATGTACATTCTGTGGTATGAAAACCAGGACATCATTTTCAGTAAGAGTTCAATGTGTATTAAGGCTAAGCTGTTAGCAACAGTCAAGTTTTAGTGTCAATATTCGAAATCTTAGTGGAGGTGTTCTAATGTGACTGAAGTGTGAAATCCAGGTGAAGGTCTCAGACAGCCATGTACCCACCAAGGACTATCTATAGACCAAATACAGTTGGTCTATGTATTGCAATTGCTGAGAAATGGGCATTATCCCAAAACACGAAACAAGTCACTTAAGCATGAAATTGCAGTCAAGGTCAAAAGGCAGTTGCCATATCGACATGTACCACTAAGAACTATCTATTGACCAAATATGGTGGGTCTAGGTATTACATTGCTGAGAAATGGACTTAATCTCGAAAATGTGACAACGTTAGTCAAGCATGAAATTGAAGTCAAGGTCCAGAGACAGGTGTCAGACTGCAATGTGCCTACTAAGAATTATCTATTGACCAGGCATGATGGGCTTAGGTATTATAGTTGATAAGAAATGGACTTAATCACGAAAATGTGACACAGGTCACTCAACAATGAAATTGAGGTCAAGGTCAAAAGCATGTCAGACCAAGAACTATCTATTGACCAAATATGATGGGTCTCGGTATTATAGTTGCTTAGACCCTGCAAGTGTGAAGTCACTAAAGCATGAAATTGACGGCAAAGTCCAAAAGCCAGGTGTCAGACCCATTAAGAACTATCTATAGATCAGATATGGTAGGCCTAGATATAACAGTTGCTGAGAAATGGATTTAACCACGAAACTTAGATGCAGATTTTTCATTTATGTTTATGAAGTCAGTGAACTATGAAAAGAAGGTCATGGTCACCAGACAAGTATATTGCGGCAAACTTTATACGATAAGGTATCTGTCAACCAAAAATCTTAATTGTAGGCATTATGTGTGCAAAGTTACTAAATTTTTTTTAAAAGTTTACACCGGCGTCATCGCCCGAAAGTAATACCTATATCTTGCCTTCTCGACTTTTCATCACAGGCGGGACAAAAATTGCATTCAACAAACATTTTTTTATTTCGAAAAAAAATGTAATTGAGAGTATTTGTTGATTCCTGCTACAGTTTGTCTTGAACATTGTACAGAATGTAAACAAACAAAATAAAGTCAAACTAGCAAATCCTACAAATCAATGTACGAATAAACAAATATCATCCACAGTAAATTTGCAACAGAAACTAAAGAAAATCACCACAAGGATATGACAACCCTTCAAACTTTCTTGTCACCATCATTTTCTGTTATTAAATCATAATTTTACTTTGCATGACATAAAAGTAATTTACATTAAAGGTGTCTGTGCTTTTATTACGCTTAAATAAAATTACTGTACACCTTATGACCTGTCAACAATTTCCAAAGTTCAATATCGAGGTCATTCACCAATGACAATCGATCAGGCATTTTGCACATCTTTCTGCTTTCAAATTAAAAAATCCATTACAAGGTATGTGTTGGACGATCTAACAGTTCACAGTCATAAAATTGAGAAGATTAGATATGCCTTGGTAGATTTAACTCGGCAAAACTTGAAGATTTCCACATTGTTGCCATTTTTTGCATGTGTAGTTTTGTAAATAATCGACTGAGCATGCACGAAACTTTGTACTTAAATATCAAAAAGGAAGACTTTGAATTCAATGTATTTAAACTTGAATTTGTTTTATTCATTTATTTAATTCATTCTACGTCGCTGTGTGGTCCATTTTTTTATTGATCATGTTGATGTATTTATATGTACCAAACGCAGACCTCGAAGAAGACACCTATAACGTCGAAATTATCAATACATAAATAATGCCCCACAGAATGTTAAAGAGTTGACACAATTGACATTTATTTCAGGTCTTACCAAAAATATTAATAAATCATGCATAACAGCATTTGTATGAAATAAGATCGTGTGTTGAAATTGCTAAAAAGAGTTAAAACTGACAATTCATGTCTATCAAAAAAATGTCCGACAGAGGCTGTTGAAAATTTCCGATCCCTGCTTAAAACATTTAGATTCCGAAAGCGAATGTCTGAGTTATATTAATAGATAATCTTAAAAGTATTTTTCTCAAATAATGGGTAATAATCATCAAATTTGTAAATGCACAATTAGTTTTGACAAAAGTAAAGTTCCCAACAACGAATACAGGATGCTGTTTCTTGTTGATTCAATACAGTACACTGACATGCCCTCTGGAGATTTCCCATTTAGTCGGAGTTTCTCTCCTATGTTAAAATCTGTAAGCAAATGCAATTATTTCATGGAGTAGTGCAATTATCTACGGAAATTAGCTTGGAGTACTGTACATTTATGATTTACAAAGACTTGATTATGATTTTTATATTAAACATTGTTAAATTGCCAGGTTAATCACTAATTATAATAACTTCTCTCTGATAGAAACAAGGTGATGTCATTTTATGTTCTACCTAACATAAACTCAACCTTTTCTGGTGTTATTTGTTCATGACAATTAGTCAAAATCAAAATTTAGCAGTGATTAACGTTTTCTAGTTCTACTTTCTGTTCATTTTCTGGTTTTTCCATTTTTCGACTTTATAGAAAAAACGAAACTAATTCTTCAAAATGACGGCAAAAAGAATTTTAGAAGAAATTAGGGAATTGAAATATTTAAAATTTGCCTACATTTGGGTAAAAAATGATATTTGCAATAAACATAACAGAGCCTAGATACTGTATTTTTGAAAGGAAACGGCGAATAATTTACGGAATTGATCCGTTCTGTTTCGTTTCAGTAAATTACAAAAAGTGGGCACGTGAAAATGGCTGCCAAAATGACAACAAAAATAATTTTTATAGTTGTAATTTTAGTTAATCATGCGATGCCCTCTCCAACCGGAACCACTCCTGCATCTATAGGTCCAGCAGATGCTGATAGCAAAGAAGAACAACATGTTTTGGCACAACATAAAATAGATAGTATAACAATTTTGATATTGTTAGGGCTGCTGATGCTGACCATACTAACGATTTGGTTGTTCAAACACAAGCGTTTGAGATTTTTGCACGAGTCTGGATTATCGCTAATCTATGGTATTTAACTATGTCATTAGCAAAATATTGATACAATGAATTGACCAAATAAGTAAAAGTAATTAGCTATTTTAATTGTGTGATGGGGTTCCCTTGATTGATATAGAAGTTATATATATATAACCCAAACTGGTTTATAACCACCCTTCATTTGCTGCACTAGTGGATTACTCCTTTAGCTCAGTTGGTAGAGCGGTGGACTACTGGATCAAAGGTTCTGTGTTCGATTCCCAGTTTGTGTGGTAGGTAATTTTGGGAGACAAATTATGCTCTAAGTTGTAACCATTGTATACTACTGTATCCTGCCTCTCAGAAGTGATCTCAATAACTGCCCAATCAGAAGCAACAATGAAGCATGTGTACAAAGTATCTTAGTTGAAAACAACATTCCTGTGTTTTTTCAAATATTCATTCAGTAAGGGTATGGTAAAATGTTTTCTCTGACAAAATCAAAACTTGCAAGAAAAGTAAAATTACAATATAGTGAATAAATTGACATCAAAAATTTCTTAATATATTTAAAAAATATATTTCATGGATTCTGGAATGCTTCCAACTCAATGTTGTTACCCTTTGAGGCTGTGATGCCAAACTTACAAATATCTGAGTCAGTTTGTCTCTCGAGTAAATACCTGTTATTTTGTGTCTTATAGTGTATACTATACATTCCTTTATTGTGTTTTATCCTGTATTGTTTGAGATTTTATCTACATTTACTCCATATCCTTCCAATTTAGTCATAATCTGAGATTTTGTCTCATGTGCATTTAATCAATATCCTTTGAGAATTTTTCATGATAAGTCCTGGGACTCATCATTTTTCAGAATGGTGATCAGTCCCAGCTGATTTTGATGAGTCCCAGTCCCAGGACTCATCACCACTTTTTTAACATACATTGCTGCATGATTTTGACCATGGTAGGCATATTGTACTATTGTTAAAGTTAAATTAAAATCATGTGCTGCCTTAAAATACTGACAAATATAATTTGAAATAAAAAAAAAATAAAAAAAATGAAATTATGCAGTGGTGCTCCAAACTTGGAAGAAAATTTCTGTTACAGATATGAGCAAAAATATTTGTACCTTTTGACACAACTTATTTATTATTGCCATTTTATTTTTTAATATTTATTTATCTATACGCTTTACTATTATTTTTTCTCAAACATACTCTTAAAATCCTCCCATTCACCTTGCTTGAACACCTTAATAATCAATACATGTATTGACAAAATTTCCATTTGTGCATAGATATGTCAAAATCCGCTAAATTTATTTTTAAATAAGGTCTACATATTGTTACCGGTCGGTAAAAAACACCGTGACCAATGAAAAATCACAAGAATTCCGATTGCCGCCATTTTCTACCTTACTTTTTTGTCGTTTCTTTCCCCTTCCTCCAAGAAAACAAAAAATGACGGCTCGAGATTTTTAATGAAAATTACGGTTTTCAGACGCAGCTGATTACATACGTTGTTCGGAGGCGCCTTACTTAAAAACACAGGGCGACTCATTTGTCGCTCTGGAGCTGATCACAGGGCGACATTGGCGAGCATTAGGCGACTTAATCGCCCTAATCGCCCAGTTTGGTGAGCCCTGTTTTTATATTGTTATTTACTTTGGGGAAATGAAAGCAGAAAATTGCATTAGTAATTCTAATTTCAGGCATGATAGTTGGAGCTGTTATCAAATACACAGCGGCTAATAAATGTGAAAATTCACCAAATGTAACTCTTACTGGACAAAATTTTTACCTAGCATCAAATCCACCTGCATCTGTATACCTCAGGCTTCCAACAGCATCATCTAATACAAGTAGTATTTCAGAATTACAAGAATTGAAATATAATCTGTGGGGTGAAGTTTCAGGGGATGCCATTCACTGCACCAATTCATTAATTAGAGCTGTAAGTACATGTACAGTTATGTTAATTACTGTAAGATTCTTTTCTTGGGCATTTTAGGCCGAATGAAATTCAAGGTTTGTTTCAGATAGCTAGCCTTGTCTTTTCTAAAATCTTCATATCTTATGATTCAAAAAGTATAAGTCAATGCCTCTTCAGGGGAATTGAAGTTACAGATGTACATATGTATTATAATAACCAGCTAATCTCAGTTCCCAGTCGCTGTATTTCAATGCTAGCTTAAAAAAGACATTTAGAGATTTATTATTTAAATGATTGTTAAATTTTGAGGAAACTAAGGCATATATCATAGTGATTTCCCCAGAAATTTGTGAAGGCATGGTAAATTTTGTATTTTGAGGGCACTCAATGGTTAAAAAAGATAATATTGGAGGCACCCCACCTTGACATGAGGGCAGTTTATTTATCAAAACCTGCAATAAACAGCCTTCACCCTAGTTTAATGGTGTAAAAGTGTCACAAAACTACAGGGGTTCATGATTAAATGCAAATCAGTTTCAAAAAGATAAGATTAAACTAAAAATTGAAAGTTAGGTTTGGCTACCTGGGGGCACATTGTAAAATTCATGATGAGGGCAGCATGGTGCTTGAAGATGGATGCATGGTGCAGCGCCATGCTAAATTGGTCTAGGGAAACCTCTATATCACCATTGCATACATGTACATATAACTCTGTCCTTGTATGGTTTTGGTCATTTTGTGATCTAAACCTGGTCTGCCACAGGTAGGCTTTCAACATTTTTGGCCCACAATTGGTGCAAACTTTGTCATGATTATTTTCAGATTTATATTTTTGTAATTCGAAGAAATATTAATATCATAGAATATAGAAAGATGGCAGACTTGAGTGGCTACTTCTTTGTTAATAATATAGAGCATTAATTTTGGGTCATTTATTCTTTATTTGAATAAAAATGTTAATAAAATATGTTCTCTCTTTGCGATCCTTTTAGTTTTTGAATGAAAACACGAAAATTTGGTAGCAAATAGGGGTGAATGATTAGATTTTATTGACTTCAGAAGTCTTTAATATGTTAACTGTTTTGTACACATTTTGAAAGAAAGGTTCGTGGAGAGTGACTGCTTAGAAGGTATTAAGATTTAGTTTGCCATGAACCAGTTGTAAATGCCGAGAAGTGAAGAATGAATCTGAATTTCTTTAAAAAAAAAAAAACAGTACAAACATAACAATTATTAAAACATGAGACCAATATATGTAGTCGTGTTGTAATTTGTAATCGTTTTGTACTTTCAGATGACGTTTGATCCAGAGTTCTTCTTTAATGTTTTATTGCCATTTATAATATTTGAAGCCGGATACAGCATGAAAAGGGTACACAGTATTTTGTTAAATAACAACTGGAAATGTTAACCTGATTATCATAAAAGGCTTACATTTACAGTTCTATGTGTATGATTTGCCTACTGAAATTCTACAGTTTCAGAATCTCATTCCCACACATACACTGTAGTAAAACATCACAGATCTATAGGCAAGCCTATAAGGACATTTTTATTTAGATGACACATGCTCATAGAAGCTTTACTGGTTAACTTTGCTGATTAATTGGAATATTCTTGTTAAGCTAATGTATTCATGTAAATTGATACTTGTTAAATGTTTAAGCTGAATCGCTAAGGGACAAAATTTTCTCAAGATAACACAGATTTTTGGTTAAAACAGGTGTATTCACTCAGAATATTCACACTGTATCCTGATTAAAAGTTAAGAAAGCTTTCTGATGTGCAGATGAACTATGTGTAGAATGCTATATAACAATTCTAATTCTTCAGCCCTCCTTAGTCTTATTCATATGATGATCGGTAAAAAGCAATTGGTGCAAACTTTGTCATGATTATTTTCTGTATAATGACATGATAAAAAATATATCCATATGACTTCACCCAAACAGAACATAAAAAGAAACTTGATGAAAAAAAATGTAATACAGAAACTTGTAATTTCAGCTTGATTTGGGGATTTCTTCAGTCTTCAAAAATGTATTGGAAACTGAATAATTTATGTCTGAATCCTGAAACAGGTAGCAATGTAATTAACTTTATGTTACAACAAAGTGTGTTTATAGAAAATTACCACTGTGAAAGAAAGGGTGTTTAATACATGTACATATAAAAAGACAGATAAACATATTCCTGAATCATTTATTATATATTATTTCAGAGACATTTTTTCAAAAATCTTGGTGCCATTATGACATATGCCTTCATAGGAACAACGATTTCATGTGTAGTTGTTGGGTATGTACAGAACATTTATTATAATACAATTATATGTATATAATTAAATTTTTTCAATTTTAAAATGCTTTAAAGCTTGCGTGGTTAAAATAAAAAAAACTGTCTTGAGGCTAGAAAACGTTGTCAAGAATGACATTTTTCCTATCTGAAAAATGCTAGAGAGAAACAAAATACTCCTTGCTTTCATTCATTGGTAAATTAGAATATTTCTGTCATCTATATGTAAATTGTTAAATTTTTTTTTTGAACATGCATACTATAAATTTTTCAATTGGGTAAAATATTATACTATTACTTTAATGCAAATTTAAACTAAACTGCATTTTAAAATTGATAAGAGTTATAGGTTTCATTTTAAATAGTTTTCCACCAAACTACCTATAGCTACTTAACTGTAATGTAGGGTTGAAAATAGAAAGAAATCATCTGATTTAGCCTTTTATGTATCATATTAAAAAGTTCTAATTGTAGTGGTATAATGTTTGGTTTGACCAGAGCAATGAAAGACATTGTTCAGCATTTTTCATTGAATGATTGCTTTTGGTTTGGAGCGATAATCTCTGCAACAGATCCAGTAACGGTTATATCCATCTTCAGTGATCTGAAAGCAGATGTGGATCTGTTTGCCTTTATATTTGGAGAAAGTGTTTTAAATGATGCTGTAGCTATTGTGTTGGCTTCGTAAGTAACTTCACTGAAATACTCCCAATTTTCAACATCGAACCATAGAATGAAAAATTGGGAAAATAAATTTTAGATATGAAAATGCTCCTGTAATTCTAGAAATCAATGCGTGTGAGGAATATGTAAATTAATATTCTAAGTCTTTAACAAATGTCGATAATGCAAAATTAGATAATGACATTTCTGTAATAGCAATACATTATCAGCATGAATTAATAGTGTGTTGTTATTGCATAATTTTTTTTTGCATGAAAAAAATTATGAAATTGATTTCTGAGTTCAGATAAACATACAAGATAACCTTTTCTTTTTATTTATACTATCAATAATACTTTTATTATCTCGCATCTGAAGTTGTGAGTTTAAAACCAACTCAAAGGTGTGTTTGATTCTGATTTTAATTTAGACCGCCTCGGTGGTTCATGGTAGCCTGCTCACCCCGAGTGCAGAAGGTCGTGGGTGCGATCCCCGGCCGGGTCAAACCAAAGACATTAAAATTGGTATTTGCTGCTTCTCCGCCGAGCACGCGGCATCTAAGAGTAAGAGCAAAGAATGGTTGACTCGGAGTCAGTATAATGTGTCTGAGTGAGGTGATATGTCTTCCTGCGGACAGTTACCTTGTGAGCTAGCACATTAAAAATCCGACTTAGCCTTTCAGTCTAGTACAAAGCAGGGATCATATTCATTATCATATCAACATGTTCTCGTCCTGATATGCACCTGGTTGCCACGGTAAACAATAATTCATCTATCCATCTGATTTTAATTGACAAGGATTACTCTCCTGTATTAGGTCAGTGGTTGTGCCTGGGTTCTCTGGCCTTCTCCAAGGTAAAGTTTTATATTATATAAAAACAGGAATAATTCTAAACAAACATTTGTATCAAAATACAATAAATGCAAAAAAAACATTTTTTATATGAATTATGTACATTAATTTATCTTAAAAAGACAAATACAAGCCTATAAGTAAGTATACTTGGATATCTCCTGATTTTTTGGAAAGATTGCAAATTGTTCCTATGGTATCAGTCTCCAAAACCGAAGTGTGGCCTCTTCGATACTATTAGACATTAGTACATAAAATGTAGTTCCAATGATGACAGCATTTTTTAAATTACGAGTGCTTTCTTGTTGATAATATCTGAAATAATATTTTTAACTAACATATACTTTGTTATTTAAGGAAATTTCCCAAAAAATCAAATGAATTCCCGAACATTATTTCGGCGGATGAATTTATCAGAACTAATCTACGAAGATACAGCTTCCCGTTACATTTCCACTGAGGGCATATATACAGATATAGAAGGCTTTTACATTCCTAATTTTATTTTAAAGATTATCGATTAATAAAAAGTATTTTGTTGCTTTTATAAATGTTACCAAATATTTATTCTTTTAGGATTGACCCTTTTGAATTATGCATGTTTTGAACTTTCAGCCATTTTGTATGTTTACATACATGTAAATCCGGTCTGAGAAACGTGCTGTAGGCATTGAAGTTACTCATTTGAATTGTTTATTATAAAAAATCATTCTGCTAAACCTCTGCTTTAATTTCCATTGATAATTGTGTACAGTGTATATCAAAATTTCAAAATATTGACAGTGAAATGGATCGAGAATTTATATAGTAGAATGGATATCTAAGTTATTTGGGAAACCCAAAAATAACTCTAAGAATCCCCATACATGTGCATTGGCAAGGAGTATAAAAATTCCATGTGCGTTATTTACATAATCGTTTAAAGGATAAAGTTGGAAGTTGGATTTTTTGGAGTTGAAATTTGAAAAGCAAGAATGAATGTTTAATCTTTTCTCTATGTATAACATACTTGTATTGTCCCAATTGGCTCAACCTGGAGAGCGATTCGGGCAAAGAATTCACCTTGTAGTGTTTCACTTTGCCCCAACTCTTGTCAGAAGTGAAGTTTAAGTCGCCTTAACTCGTGTCATAAGCGAAGTTTGAGTTGACTGTAAATTTAATTACTCGCCTGATCCATTTCAATGGTCCAAATCACAAATATAACAGCTGTTATTTTAAGGAAACTTCGACTGGTGTAGTGAAAATGAAATCCATGCCGCAATTTTTTTAAATCAGTAATCAAAGGGAAATAATCCAATAAGAAAAATATGGGTAAATTTACTCTGCCTGCTGACAACTCGGACCATGGTAAGTCGGACAGGAATAAAAATAATTTAAAAACAATGAGAAAGATACTGTGAATGAAGTAATGATTCGATTTTATAAACTACTTTATTTTTACTCTGTTGTACACATTTTAAAGACTGGCTTAGAAGGCATGCATGTTATTTGCCTTAACCCAGTTGAACTGTAAATCAGAGAATGAATCTTAATTTATTTAAAAAAAAACATTAGAGTAAGACTAGCTCCTCAAATAAAAACATAATCAGTGCCGATTGGTGCTTTGGAACGTCATGTTATTAGTTATACAGTCAGTTACAGGGTGGATATGGGAATATATGGAGTGCCTGAAAAAATTTCGTATCAGGCTAGGCGTCAGCTGAGACACATAACAAAATTTTTTCATGCAATCCATATACATGTATTACGGTATCCCCTCTGTAACTGAGTGTTTAGCGAATTTATTCCGGCAATGAAATTTTCAGATCAGGAATTTTTTATATTATGGCCATTAGTATGTTTTTTTCTTTCAATTTCTGTGTTATGGAAAAAAGCAAAACTACATGTAATTTTTAGCTCACCTGGCTATGCCAGGGTGAGCTTTTGCCATCACTTTGCGTCCGTCGTCCGTCGTCCGTCGTCCGTCCGTCGTCCGTAAACTTTTCATTCAAAGATCTTCTCCTCTGAAACCACTGGGTCAATCCAAACCAAACTTGGTCACAATAGTCCTTGGGTGGCCCCCTTTCAAAATTGTGTCGCTCATGTTCATACCTCATCCAAGATGGCCGCCAGCGGGGATCATAATTTAACATTGGACCCTATGGGATAAAACATTCAAAGATCTTCTCCTCTGAAAGTACTAGGCCAATTGGAACCAAACTTAATCACATGAGTCCTTGGGTGGTACCCTTCAAAAGTGGTGTTGCTCACATCCGTATCCTATCCAAGATGGCCGCCAGCGGGGCCACAAGCGTTTCAAATTCTTTTGTCTTTACATTGCAACTCTTATACAAAGAAAGATAACTCTAACTCAAAATTTGGCATTAGTGAAATAAAAATTTCTAATGTCTGATGGAATATTTAATATATATCTGATTTTGATGGGTTTTAATTTCAGCAGTATATATAACCTAGATTATAGGGGGAACCCCTGCCCGATTTTTTTTTTGAAAGGTGGTCTGAAATTGTAATGGATAGCAGAAGTTTTGGTTCTCATAGAAACTAATTTCAGGTCTTACTTGGCTACAACGGTCTACTTTAAAAATTGTGTCTCTTGGGTCCGTAGCCAATCCAAGATGGCCACCAGAGGGGACCAAATTTTAACATTGGACCCTATGGTAAAACATTCAAAAATCTTATCATCAGATATAACTGGGCAATTGGAACTAAACTTGGTCATAATAAACCTTGGCACCAGTAGGTAAAAATTTTAATGCAATTAAATGGATAAAAACCAGAGGATCCCGATAATCAGAAACAATATTCAGTTATTGTCCCTGATCAAATCTCAAAACTTGAGACTGGAAACACCTTAATGAGTACATGCCAATATTTGACGAAAAGATATGGAGTAAATGCACACGACATCATAAAAAATGTGAAGTCCAACTATAGTAAACTTTAGATGTACTGAATTGCAATTTCAACAAGTCATGCCACGTCAGCAGTACTAGGACCTTCATTTGCAAACTTCAGCAACTTGTGTAGTTTTACATTCAAATCCTTGGTATTGGATTTGACCTCCTTTTTTTCTATTTTGGGGAAATGAGTATTTCTTTCTAACTATTTTTGGATTATGGTTCTCTATGCTATTTGATTGTAATGCTGGTTACTCCTTGAAACACTTACATAATTTACTATTTGACCCTATGGCAATAATATTCAAAAAATTTCCCTTAAACTACAAGTGATCACAAGTCAAATTTATAACAAACTTATATACAATTAGTAACCGTGGTCCTAAGATGACTCTAAGTTTACCAGGATGCAATTACCTCATTTAAGATGGTCATCAGTGAGGAAAGTAGTTTACATTGAATCCTATGGGATATATGCCATTCGAATAACGTTATGCTATCAGATGTGGGCCATGTCCCAGGTGAGCGATACAGGCTCTTGAGAGCCTCTTGTATAAAGTTTAAAACAATCTGTTTACAGAAAATAGTGAAAGTGAATCATGTGATTTCAGGGAAGGCGGATACAGATTGCGGAGACAGGATAAAAAAAAAATATGGGCATGTAGTGAATCATGTGATTTGACACTTCCATCCATGTTTTGAAAATACAGCCACTTTTGTCTCGCCTGCGACGAAAAAGTCGTGCAGGCGAGATATAGGTATTACTTTCCGGCGGGGACGGCGGCGTAAACTTTTTGAAAACTTTAATAACTTTGCACATATAATACGTACAATTAAGATTTATGGTCCACAGATAACTTATTGTATAAGGTTTGCTGCGGTATATAATTGAGTTGTGACCGTGACCTCATTTTCATGGTTCAATGACTTCATAAACATAAATGTAAAATCTGCATTCAAGTTTCATGGTTAAATCCATTTCTCAGCACATGTAATACCTTGGCCAACCATATTTAGTTTGTAGATAGTTCTTAGTGGGTACATGCCAGTCTGATACCTGGCTTGGGCCCTTGACCTCAATTTCATGCTTCAGTGGATTTGTCATATTTTCCTGGTTAAGTCTATTTCTCAGCAACTAGAACACCTAGACCCACAATCATTGGTCAATAGATAGTTCTTGGTGGGTACATATCACTCTGACACCTGCCTTTTGACCTTGACCTCAACTTCATTCTTGAGTGACCTGCATCACAGGTATGTCCATTTCTCAGAAACTAATACCTAGACCCACCGTATTTGATCTATTGATAGTTCTTTGTGGGTACATGCCAGTCTGACATTTGTCTCTGGACCTTGACCTCAATTTCATGGTTGAATGACTGTCATCCAAGTTTCTTGATTAAGTCCATTTTATTAACTATAATACCTAGACCCACCGTATTTGGTCAAGAGATAGTTCTTAGTGGGTACATATTGGTATGACACCTGCCTTTTGACCTTAACCTAAATTTCATAGGTGAGTGACCTGTGTCACATTTTCGTGATTATGTCCATTTCTTAGCAACTGCAGTACCTAAGCCAACCATATCTGGTTATTAGATAGGGCTTGGTGGGTACATACCAGTCTGGGACCTGTCAGCTTGACTTGGACACAGTTTTAGGCTTGAATGAAATGCATGACATTTTTCAGACAAATTATTGCCTGACCATTACTATTTCTTTGAACGCATTTTCCTTTGACTTGCAATGTGGGGTATCAGATAATCATTATTCTGTGTCCATGTGCATACTCAGGCAAGACTATAATAATCAGTCATGGTCTAAGATGTGAGATGGGACAATTCCACCCGAGGGTTCACATTTTCCAGTCAGAAATGAGGCTTGCCGAGTTTCTGCTGATAGAAAATGTGAACCCGAGGGTGCAATTGTCCAGTCTCACATTTCTCGGTCGAATATTTAAAGAAATAAACATGGTCGCCATGACACGAAAATGCACTCTATTAAACTAGACAACCTAGTGCAAAATAAGTTACATATTTGAAAATACCGTATGCATTTTGGTTTTGTACCAAAGGTACAAAACTTTAAAAAGATATCTTTTAGGTTGAGCTTCAGGGATTTTCAACTTTAAGCGATGTTAATTTCAACGTTGTATGAATCTCACACCGGTATCTCACACGGAATATGACTGTCCCAAACACATAGAAATGTGAGACTCTGAGTTTGTCCACTCTTGTGATTGTTTACCTTCTGTTCCAGTCGCGTATAATAGGGTAGCGAGTTATCAACCGTTCTTGGGAACATTACTTTTAAATTGATTTATTGTCAGAATAGTGCATTTACTAGTCTAACGATTATTTCTTTAATGGACCCATTATCCGAGAAAAACCTGTTATCTGTTAACTCAGACGTGCACATGAATCTAAATTTTATATTTATGTCAAGTAAAATTAAGATCCAATAATAAATATTTCAGTAAAATTTATAATTTAAGAGGGTACCCAACACTTTGACTAAAATATATTTGGCTTGTTTAATTTTCAGAAAATTTGGACGAAATGTTTACTTTGACCTTTTGACAAAAATATAAACATTTCAAGAAATTTGAACCACACAATTTACGGGAATAATGTCATTGGATATATAGCAGTTTGACAAACACTTACTAATTTTGATCATTGTGAAGCTTGATTAGTCTTTACTAATAGTATGTGATTAAAACGTTCAGCTGATTTTTAAAGATTTATCCCCCTTAGGTATTCTGTACCCCCTTAAACACATTGAACTCTTATTGAAAATTCTCTTTGAACCCCGAAATGTACATCGATTTTGAATAAAAAAAAATACTCAATATTTCATGAAAAAAGGAATACATTCATTAATTGATCTCACATACAATGTATTGCAGAGAAAAAATCTGTGATAAAATTCCATTTGAAATTATACAGTTGCAATCTTTCCAGTGGTGATTTCCAGCACTTTAATTAGGTTTTAATCATGAACTGCATTTTTATATAATGATGATTATATTAAGATTTATTTTGCAATGAATATTTATTGAATGTTCCTCAAACAAGTTAAAAAAAACCGTTTGCACAAGTATATGTATGATGAAGTTTCATAGCTTTACAGCAAATGTCAGTTTTGTCCCAAATGAAGAATATATTCAATGTATAGTATGCAATGACCTTATATGAATGCAAACCTACAATTATGAACATTTACTTCAACCCTTGACGATCATCAGACCAAAACTATACATGTAGCCTTTTTGTAAAAATACATTTATTTAAATATGAACCTAGATTGTACATGTGCTTCAGTGAAAAACCTTTTCATAATCCAGGCTCATGATGTTCAATATACATGCTCTGAGATGTAGGGCCACAATTAAGACAATGTTTGTTTCCCCTCCCCTATCCTAATTTTTGGAGCTGACCGGGTATAAATTTATTTATTTTTCAGGATTTCACTTCAAATTGCTTTACAACTGAAACAGAGTGGAATGGCTATCTAGATGTCATCAACTCATTGTAAAACTAGAGACTGCAAAAAATAAGATCAAAATATTTTTTTGATCTGGTGGCCTTTTTAGACACAGCAGGGGCAAGGGGAAACAAACAATTTTAATTTTGGCCTAGTTTTAGATAGTAATATGTCATAGTCGAGTGTTGTTTTAATGATCACTCGTGTTTTAAATTCAGCCAAAGAAAAAAAAAAACATTTATTGCGTGCAAAAAATATTTCCAAGTAATTGAGAAATTTATACATGTATTTTCACATTTATATTTATTTTCAGGAAATTGTTTTGTGTTTTATTAAAGTATATTTTTTTCTACAATATATAAAACAAATGGATATATTTGTATTGGCAGAAAATAATTTCAAGTAAACAACTGATAAGATGTAGATACTTGACAATTTTTCAGTAATCATTTCTAATAAAAATCTGAATACAAAAATATCATACCTGTGCATCTTACCAAATTGATTATCATGAAGAAAACACAGATTAAGATTTAGTAATTGATGATTGAATTTCATTAAAAGTGAAGTAACTTACTCATGAAAAAGTTTAAACTTTTTAGATGTAAATTTTAAAAAAAAGAAAATGTTTGCCGCTTCATTTTGCAAAAAAGCTGAAAATACGCCCCAAACTCTTAATTTTTCATGAAATTAAAAAGAAAAATTGTTCGCCTGCTCCAAACATTTTGTAAATATTAGGATTTTTTCCCATTTTTGCAAAATTTTAGTTATAAATATGTGTGCCACCCGAAAAAGATATTATTCCAGAAAAAAAACTAAAAATCAAAATTTCGCTCGCTCTCACCTTATTTTTACTGTCCAAAAATCCAAAGAACTAAAAATCAACTTGATATTGCCTTATCTACTTTCTAAGCCATTTACTGGCCTTTTAGTTCCAGTTAATGTATAACTAAACCCTCCAAGGACATCCTTAACCCGGCCTATTGAGTCTTTGACCCATTTTTTTAATATTCAAGAAGACATGCTAATAACTACTACATTGTATGACATACGCTTTCTGATCTGTACAATCGCACACAAGTCATAGCTAAATCTATGTACAGTATAAACTCCATCACATGACTGTCCATTTCGTTTTTTACTTCTCAAATAAATTACCATAGTACAAAAACAAAATATTTGAATTTTCAAGTTAAATTACAAATCTGGAATTGAATAGATGATGTACATGTACAGTAGACTCCATGAAATAGGATATCTGATAAATGAATACCGGTAATGGGAAATGGGATATAATATCAAAACACCAAACCATTTCTTAGTTAGTCTATGTTAAATTTATTGGATATTTGCATACCTGATAATAGAATACTGTGGATTCATTTCTTTCGTGGACAGAGAAAAAAGGCATTTCGTGGGATACCTAAATTCATGGATTGCTTGCTTAGAAAAAAATATAAAAAGTTGTTGAAATACTAAAATTCGTGGCTTGGCACATCAGATATCATGAAAATACTGCAACAAAATGTGCCGATCAGACTTTGATTTTGTACAGTAAAGTACTGATTTTTAGCGCTTATTAAACAGAAGTCTGACAAATAGAATCTTTAAATTTGTAACGGAACAATCAAAGCTTGTCATAAATTTAACAAGATTAACAAGATCCGTAATTATTTATTTCTTAGGTTAATCAGGTATGAAATATATATATACCTCGGGGCATATACATACATATTTTTAATCCAATTACGATCAATAATTTCTTCTTTATTTTTTGACAAGATGTTTTTACTGTAATTTTTGAGATAGTCTGTATTGTTTAGGTCTACTATAGGATTTAGATTTTTCTTGAATGTTTGAATGAAAAAGTTTTCATTCAAGAAGACAAATTTCATTATATTTGAATATATTTGTTTGGTCAAATGACCTAGTTCACCTTAAAATTCAAATAAATGCCAATAGATTGAAATATGCAAATAAGATATATAAAAATCAAGTTAAATGGCAGATTTTTGTTAGAATTGTTGTTTCTGTTTAATTGAATATCCTGCATAATGGAATATATTTTCTTGACATTTTTGGTATCCAATTATCAGGAGTCTACTGTATATGGATAGTGGTGAACTTACTGGGAAAATTTTAATCATTTATTTTTGTTTCATGTTTCAGATCTGTAGATAGCTATAGAATACAGAGCTCAGATGAAGGCTTTAATGCTGAAGCTTTTTTTAAGTCTATTGGAAATTTTGCTAAAATATTTCTCGGAGCATTTGGTATTGGATCTGCAATGGGATGTGTTACTGCTTTAATATCCTTTGTTAATCATCAGAAAAATATATTTTATTGTTAGTGTGTTTTATGTAATCTGTACATTTTTGTAGAGGCATTGGATACAGAAAAAAAAACTTACAGAGAGATTTATTTTTATATTTTTTATTTCATAGTAAGGCTAAGAACTATAATCTTGTCTCTTTCTTTAACACACGGATCACCACCTGTTGTTATAGTCCACATCTGCATCAGACTTTAAAACTGGAACCATCTAAGCTTGTGAATATATTACAATGAAACTGACAGAGAATCTTCATTAATTACTGTCTGTTCAATAATTTTTTAGGGTTCTATAGACTTTGTCATTTATTTTGGAATGGTCTTTCAGAAAATATTATTTTAGTGAAATAAGGGAGACAACTCCAACATTTATTAGCAGACATGGTCAGCTATGATAATTTGTTATAATGTGCTGTTCTTCTGTTTTAAAGTAGTTTGTTTTATTTATGTTAAATTGTTGTCATTGTTTAATTGTCATATACCTGTATGTGTCATCTTGTGCTTTAGGTACCTAAATCCCCAAGAATTGCGGTTTTTTTATGAAATTTTACATGCAGACAGAATTTTCTTATTCTGCATCTAAATATTGAAAAACTTTATTTTTAGCTTTTATAATTCTTCTATAATCCTTTAAATAAAGCTCTTTTACTGTGCATTTCATACAAAAACTGCTAAAAAAAAATTAATAATTTCACTTTAAAATCGTCATTTCTAAAAAAACAAGGCTCTAAAATTTTCTATAAAAAAGATATATAAATAATTCTAATATGAAATGTGCAACCGTGTTCTAGATAGAACATTTTTTATTGACACATGTGTTGTTGGCGTGAAGCGTGATCACTAAACTGTTGTATTTTGTTGATAAAATAAAGTTTCAAAGTTTTTCTTCCATCTCACTGAATCTATGTTACATTTATCGCTTTGCAAACATTTAACAAAGCTCGAAATACAAAAACGATAACCGTCACACGAAATAGTGTGACAGTGGAAGCATGACATCACAATCCAGAATATAACGTCATTCATTCAAATGACGCCAGATATACAGTCAAAAACGGTCATACGTTGTAGAGGATTTCGAATGCTGCTAGTTGCTTTAAAATCTAAAAGAAATGTAAGTCTGATTTTATTTTATTTGTTTGAAGACATTTTAAATTTTTCTGTGAAAATTCTTGCCTTGTTAAAATCGGCATGGCTACCCATATTAAAATATACATAGAGCATGGCACCAATGAATTATTTCTTAAATATAGGGTCATCAGCTTTGTTTTTGCTGTTGAATTATTCAACCATGTGTCCTGTCTGTAAATACCCTTGAAATCTACATTTAACATTGTGGACGTTACACTTATTTTGGCCTTTTGATCCTTTTTTTTTTGGTCTACACATAGTACTCATTTAAGGATGTATTTTAATGATTTTTCATTAAAATCATTAAATTGGAATTATTTCCAAAACATATGATACAAGTGGAAAATATTAATGAATTCAAAAAATATTATAATCAAAATAAACTCTGTGAACAAATTATGTACTTACAATAAGTAGTTTTTGTAATTTTTATAACCAATCTGGTCAGTGTCATCAGCCAAAATGTTGAGAAAATGTGTGAGGGGTACAAAGAAATGAATTTACGAAAAACATGTACATCCCATATCAATTTTTTTTTAAAATTATTTAATATGTATTTTTCCAATTATTTATAGCAAAGAAGATTACATGCTCTTTGTTAAAAAAAAATGAGAAAACCCCAAAATTTACTATATTGACTGTATGGTCATTTTGACACGAAAAAAACAACAAAATTTTATAAAACTCTCTTATATTAATACCTACCAATAGTTTTTTAAGTTAAAATCATCAAAAATGGGGTACTTTCAAATGACTGTAGCAAAAAAAAGAACTCCACCACCATATGATTTTTTCTTCATGAATTACTTTCTTACAGTCATATAAACCCAAAATCATGTTAAGAAAAAAAGTTTAATAGTAGAAATTTTTGCCTCCTCTGAGGTGTACATCCTTAATATACTGAAAAAACAAATCTGGTAACCCCTAAAGAGAGAATTTCAATGGTATTTTGTTTAAATTCTAGGACAGGATTTTGAGAAATCTTAATTTAAAGTCTAAAGATTTTAATGTTTGCATTCTATATATTTACACATTCTATTTATAAAAACTTCATACAGCATATTTCTGGAAGTATTGAAGTGATATAAACTTTTTTTTATATTCAGATGCAGTTCAACATGCTCTAGTCTTCCCACCTTAAGAATAAACTTTTTTTTAGCATACTAAGAAAATTTAATACTTGACCATTTTGATGTTGTTCCATATATGTTATATTTAGTATCCAGACAATGTCCAGGATGTCCTATCCAAAGTGATGGCCATGACCTTGGTAATTTTTGTCAAACTTTGTAGACAACACAAAAGTATGTTTCAAACAGGGAATGGTATATCTGCTCTATCCTTGCTTTAAACTTTTGGTTCCATTCATTTTTCTTCAAAAAGAAATAAATAATCTGTCATTATCTGTTAGATCATAATACTGTAATAACACCTCATTTATTTCTGAATTTGTCATGAACAGCTGAAGAAAAAATTCATCAATACTTGTAATGATATTTCATTATTGTCCTTAACAATTATTACATGACAAAATTTACAAAGATACGAGATTTTCCATTGTTAGAGACTGCATTATTGTTTTTGATGTCTTACATGTCATTCCAAGCTTGCGAAGCAGCTGAATTGACGGGTAGGTATAAACATTTTTATGACCAAGATGTTTTAGATTGTTACATGTTAATGAGATTGACTGTTTATTTGTAAGAAAAAGTAATGTGAATGAAAAATATTATCAGCTACACTGTACTTTTTATAGAAATGATGCATACTGGAAATTTTCTGTTTTTTTTATTTTTACTCTTATGTGAAAATAAACTTTTTTCTGTTCTTGAAAAAAAAATTTTGGTTGAGGATTTGAGGGTTAATGCAATGATAGGTAAATGATGAAAATCATGTAATAATTTTTTTTACATAATATCTTAGGGTACAAAAAAGAATGAAACACAAGAATACTTTTTCAAAAAGAGTTATTCTACGATTTGTCTCTTTTAGAAATTGTAATTTTTACTCTTATGAAAGTTACTTTTTATTAGCCAGACTGGTCAACTTCATTGTTCTTTTTCTGAATATACTAAAAAAAAAATTATACAGCTGTTGGGGTATGCCCACTTGTCTCCGACATCTAAGCTAGATTATATTCTACAGCATGTAGTTTGACTGTTAAGTGATGGGTCATTATTCTAAATCTGTATTACCTGTACCTGAAGAATCAGATGAAGATAAATATTACTGAATCATTTTAAAAGGCAAGCGTGGTAATATTTATACTGCATCATTTCATATAAGAGCTGTGAAAAAGTTTGTTCCTTTTTTGCCTTGTGTATGCAGGGACCAATCCAGACATAGGTAGTATTAAACAAGCTCCATGTACAAAATTATAATGGTTTATTACTAGAAATAAGTAAGTAGATAGGATCTTACAGGTATTTTATAGGTATTGTTTATTCAAATTGTTTATTTTACAGTTATTGTTTATTCAAATTGTTTATTTTACAGGTATTGTTGGTATATTGTTTATTTTACAGGTATTGTTGGTATATTGTTTTGTGCTATAACACAAGCTCATTATACATATAATAATTTATCACAAGAATCTAAACACAGGACTAAGCAGGTATGTGTGATCTTAATTTGCCATTTGGGAATTTATTCCATATATTAAATATTTTTAAAACCATTCAATTGTGATTTATCAAAATTGTTTTAAAAATAGGATTTGAACCTTGTTATTGTTCTCATAATACGAAACAAAACCTGTTTGAACCTCTTGACAACTAAAATGGTGGCCATGTTCGTATCATTTAATTGGTCAAACCGGTTATTAATCCCATGAAAACAAGATCTCTGTAAACATTTGTGTGTTTTATTTTGATTGCAAAAAGAAACTTGCCTCTGTTGGTAAATTTCTGAATTGTAGAATACTCCTCCTCTAAAATTACATTTGTATGCTAACTTGATATCAGCATACTGTGGTAGAGAGTCTGTTTATGTATATATATATATTTCATATCTCATGCTAATTGAAAAGCAAACATTGCAGCCATTCACAATTCTAGTCTTTCTTGGTCAAATGCCAAAGGTTTTTTATCAGCAACTTAGGAAATAAATTGAAAAAGATTGTAAAATATCAATAATACATACAATTTTTATGCAGGGTCAAAGTTTTATTAATCAAATTCCCTTTCTGTTGAATTATTATATCTATGTCATATGTTTCTGTTGAATAGTCTTAAAAAGTCAGCCGTAGACAATTTTTTTTACATCAAGTGCTGTAAATGGCATAAAATGAGATGATAGAAGGGTTTTTCATCTTTGAACAACATCCAATTAAATTGTAATCAATGCATTTGTTTTTTACAGTTATTTGAACTGATGAATTTCTTGGCAGAGAATTTTGTATTTCTGTATATTGGTGTTTCCATATTCACATTCCAGTACCAGACATGGCATGCTGGGTTTATTTTTGCATCTATTGTATCCTTTATTCATTATTCAGTTGTTTAAAATTTGAAATTATTTCCATTCTGAAGTCTATTCTAAGTTTAGGCATTTTTATTGGAGTTACTTCCCCTGTCTATGCATAAGCATGGTAAAGTAAAGTTTTATGCATAACTATAAGTTAGTAACACTCAACAGAATAATAACCTATCTATTTAAAATGTAAAGTACTGATACTTACAACACTTCAAAAACTATGAACTTGTTTGCTCAACATAGGAAAGGCACAATGGTGTCAAGTTTTACAGACGTAACTCGTCGAAAACTGATTAATCTCAGAATCAAATCAGAAGCATGAAAAATAGTCAATTTTATGGTAAGTTCAATTCATTTTATCAAATTTCGATTGCTGTGAATTTGTTTTTAATTTTTGGCATTTTTAATTGACTTTTCCAACAGATAAATCTAGTCATTAGTGTTGCAACGTGTGGCTGACATGGGCGCCACACAGTGATGAAAGAAAAGTTTGGTTTGCCGTCAGTTTAAGATTTCTTTTTAGTTTTCATTTAAAGTTACTACTCTCATATTATGCCTAAAAAATTTTAAACATAATTTTCAAATTAAATATTTTCATTTTGTCATTATAACAAACACAGAATTCTAAAACATATACCAAAATTTGTGTTACAGAACAACACAGATCGTTTCTTTATGCATATTCATATGAATATAATTATTTAAATTATATTTATTATTCTTAACTAAAGCACAGTTTTCTATAATTGTTGCCAGATTTTTAAATATTTATCCATTATCGTTTTTATTAAACATTGGAAGGAAAACAAAAATCAAAGGAAATTTTATGCATATGATGATGTTTTCTGGTAAGTATTGTTTTTTATTCTCGCAGCATAGTTACTCGATAATTGAATCAAATTCTTACTTTATAAAATAAAAAGAAAAATCTCTACTTCTAATAATCTGCTTTCAGATAAATTAAGCCTGCTAATGAATTTATCACATAGTTAATATCACATATCAATTGCCTTTAATGTCATATTTGGGACGTCCGTTATATTTAGCTATGAATACGTCGAAGGTATTACCCGCATTCTTTATATTGTGGTGTCACGAAAGTAGCTCCAACAAAAGTACAAGTTGTATCACACATATGTAAAATACAAGGTTTTGTGTCGTACAGGTTGTATCAGCTGGTTAAAATTACATATTTCTGAGTATTTCTAAGAAATACACACTAAATGTTAGATAAACCGCCATATTTAGAAATTAATGAATCTGTATAGAATTATAATTGAGATTTTTTTTTTGTTTCAGGCTTACGGGGTGCTATTGCTTATGCATTATCTATTAGAAACACAGCGACAGAAGCCAAAAAATTAATTGTATCGTCCACCATGTTTATTGTTCTGGTGACTGTGATTATTTGTGGGGGTTTGACTACACCCATGCTTCAATGGCTACAAATCAGGTAAGATCGAGAGGTCTAGCCAATCCATGTTTCATTACTTCCATGATAAAAGGAACATTAATTTTATATCATGAATGATATCCGATGCTTTCAGCATGAGATCAAATTTTGGACCATTCTAATGACCTCACATGTGGGCAGCAATTTCCCATTCTTACTGCAATTTTGAATGTTTTTATAACCACAGCAAACGTTTTGGGGGGTATGTAGGAACAATCCTCTCCATCCGTCTGTCTGTCTATCTGTCCATATTTCTTGTAAGCACAACTCCTCCTAAACCGTTCAATGGATTTTTATGAAACTTTATATGGAGGTTTGTCATCATATTTTGATGTGCATGAGGCAAGATAATTATCGCTGGATGCTTGCAAAGGGAGATAATCCAACTTAATGGTTTTACATGATTAAAGCTTGTTAGTGCAACTCCTAATATTGCAAGCAGAGGGTATCACTCAGTGAGGTCACTCACAGTTCTAGTTTATTTTTACAAAAGCTGCTGTTTTCACCAATCAAACTTGAACAAGTGAATGTACATAATCGATGGTACTGAATATTTCAGTTTTCTCATTTGTACTTTTGAAACCTTCATTAAATGGATATAAATTTTCATTCCTTATATCTCCCTGATATTGGCTGCAATATCGCCAACTTGGCGTTAAACAATATTCAATCAATCAATCATTCCTTATATTTTATATAAGGCCATGTGAGCTATTGCCATCATTTGGCATCCATCCTCATCGTCCAGCATAAACTTTCCTCTAAAGATCTTCTCCTGTGAAACCACTGGGCTAGTTGGGACCAAACTCTGGTGGAATGGTCTTTAGGTGGTCCCCTTCCAAAAATATGTCCAGCATCCCCGACTTCCAACCGACATGACTGCTGTTATAAAAATGGAAAAAAAGGGGGGATGAATTTGAAAACTCTTCTTCAATGAAACTACGTGGCCATTTGGAACCAGACTTGGCAGGAATGGTCCTTAGGAGCTCCTCTTTCAGAATTATGTCCAATGACCCAGATTGTGATCCAAGGTGCTGCCACAGCCGATGATTTTCTTTCAGTGTGTCTGATGATAAGACAGTTATAACAAGAATTTGCAGCAATGGTCCTTAGATGGTGTTCTTTCAGAATCATGCCGATGACATGGACTGTCATCTAAAACTTAATTTTACACAGGACTCTGTGGGAAAATTCATTTAAAAATCTTTTGTCTGAAACCAAGAAACCAGTTTGAACAAGAATTGGCAACAATGGTCCTTAGATGGTACTCTTTCAGAAATGTGTTCAAAGACAAGGACTATTATCCAAAATGGCTTCCATATAACATAGGACCCTATGCGAAAATTCATTAAAAAATCTTATTGTCTGAAACCATGAACCCAATTGGAACTAAATTTTGCAGAAATAGTCCTTAGGTGGTCAACTTTCAGAATTCTGTCCGATAACCTGGACTGTCGACAAACATGGCCACCGCAGCCAAACTTAGTTTAACATAGGATCCTATGGAAAAATTTATTTTAAAAATTTTCTTGTCTGAAACTACTGAGCCAGTTGGAACCAAACTTGGTAGAATTGTGCTTAGGTGGTCTTCTTTCAGACTTGTGTCAGCTAACCTTGACTGTCAACAGAGATGACCACCACAGCCAAACTTAGTTTAACATAGGCTGTATGGTAAAATTCATTAAAAAATCTTGTCTGTAAGCACTTGGCCAAATGACACCAGACTTGCTTCAAAATATTTGTTAAAACTTCTAATCACACTGCATTTATTCAAACTTGTGTGATTTTTGAATTCTTGATAATAATTACTGAAATTTAGATTTTCACCATTGGCTTATTACTACTGATTTTTCTGAATCAAATTTTCATTTAATTAGCAATAGACCCTGTTTTGTTGGTAGGTCTAAAGATCTATTGATATTCATAATCATAACTTGATTAAAAAAGAAATGCTCAAAAACAGAAAACTCCATATCAACATGAAACTTCAATATGGAATTGACAATATGCTTAGGCCACATCAAATTGAATTTTAGTTCTTTGGATTTCGCTGCTCAGATTTTCGGACTTTGTAAATTTTTTGAAAAAGTTTTTTGTCGCTTTATTGTGCAAAAATGATGAAAATTCGCCCCGCATTCTTTATTTTTCAAGAAATTAGAAATAAAAAGTGTTCACCCGCTCCTAACATTTGGTAAAAAGTAGGGATTTCTTTCCATTTTTTAGTTAAAGAAATTTGTGCTATATGTAAATTTTTCTTTGCATAAAAAAAAATAGTTCTCTAGAAAAAAAAGTTAAAATTATAAATTATGATTTCTCTCGCTAGCTCCTATTTTTGCCATAAAAAATCCAAAGAACTAAAAATTATTTCGGTATGGCCTTAAAGTCCATAAAAATCTCCCTCCAATACTTAATTTTTTTTTAATTTTAGAGTTGGAGTTGAAGAGGACGTTGAAATGAAAACAATCACAGACCCAAAAGAGGTAAACTTTATATGTTGTATCATATCACTATAGATATACAATCTTTTAAGAAATATATTCTGAAAAATTATTTAATATTATTTACAAGGATCACTGAGAATTTTCTTTTTTTTCATTTAATATTAGAAAAATAAATCGTAATAATTAATATTTAACAATTAATTTGCCTTGTAAAATTGAGTACTCTAATGTGTATGGCTGATGTAGTTAAATATAGCTAAATATTTTGTACGTTTTAAATTTGGGCATAGAAAAAAACTGAATTCATATTTTTTGCAAATTTTAAAGGATTTTAGAAAACATATATTGGTGAGAAATATAAGCTTTAAAAAAATTGCCAATAGCTACTGCAATGTTCTGTATAAGAATGAGAATTGCTTACCAAGGACCTTTCTACAGTTTATCAGCATGGGGGCAGGGGTCATAATTTGTAGAAACCAGTGATTATAATATTTACTTCCTGTTTGTTAATATATGATCCCTGTTTAGGGTTCTGGTCGTACTGCCACCTACCAGAGTATGGAGAACCATAACGAAAACAACACTACACCGGTTTGTCAATGTTACAGCTTGCACCACTAACTGCATGTGTTTTTGTTTAGCATTTCCTGGTCTCTTGAATGTTTTAATAAGTTTGAAGCACATGAAGTGTAAAATTGACTTGCAATGAAAGCACTTTACTATGCCATTGTTGTAAAATAAAATTTTTTAGTTGCCTGTCTGTACAAGGAGTGTTGAAATCAAGCTTTGTATATGCTTGGTTCTTGCAAAAGAACTGTAGGTCTGATAATTTTTTTAATATTGAACTAATTTATTTCAATAATGATAATAATTTGTTTTGAAACAAAAGCAAAAATGTTGAGAAAGTTATTTTAATATTTCAGTTCAGATAAATGATAATTAAGATGTGCTTACTACATGTTAACTGATTCAAGAGATCCGTACACACTGTAAAGTTCCATTGCATGAAGGGTTATTTTTGAAAATCCAGACTGTACTTTTGAAAACGAGTATTAAATTTGAATCGTATTATAATCAAATTGTGTTACTTGTAAAAGTAGTTTAATACCAATTTCAATTGGTAGAGTATCTTATATCAAAAAAAAAAATTCTGTTGAGGGATATTGGCATATGGTTTTTAACACTATACTGATTTCAAAAAGATTGACCTATTAGTTGTTGGCTTTGACTCGAGCAGTAAACTTAGTTAGTCAGTGTGGACAGTGTTTTTATTAAAAAGACCCTCATGTACCTGTTTTAATATATAGTTTTCCCAGCATTTTCAAACTTGCACAATCGACCAAAAGTATTCATAATCCTCAATTCAGTTCGAAGTAAACCAGCTGCATACCTTAGTACACATAAGTGCACCAGATATATTGTTTCTTAAATCATAAGATACTGTTAGAGGAGAACAAAAATTCTAAATAGAATATATCACTCAAGATTCTTCTTATTCAAAAATAAAATTACTCTATTGTCTGGAAATTTTGACTTGTATAAATAAATTTTTCCTAATTAAAGTATGTTGATCAGTTTAAATTGTCATCTAAATTGGTTTCGAGATATCCTGTCACAGCTAAAACAATTAATCTAGCCTGCATTTGTTGAGTAAAATCTCACACAGAAAAAAAATTTTTGCATAAAGAATTTTTCAATATTAAATTGATATAACTATTCTTATGAGATTTTCTTAAATTATTTTAAATTATGAATTTTGTCACTGGATTGTGCCAAATGTGATTTGACGGAATAAGGTGTGTTTTAGTCGTTTAAAATGATAAATATATTGAGTTGTTTAAGTGTATTTATATCTTGATAGATATACTCTCATTACGAATTGTGTTTTTGGTTTTTTAGGGTAAAAATCTTTTATATCTTTAATCGGTTGTCCAACATTTTGATCTCGAGCACTGCTGATGAGTTGTCAGTCAACGAAATGGCCATACAGTGCATCAAATTTATTTAGGTATTTTGTGATACATTTTATTACAAACCGTGATAAAATTTTAATGAAAAAAAGCCGACTGCAGATACATGTATGAGGTAAATGTCAAGGATACAGCATGCTATCTCTGAAATGAATTGATGAAAAATGTATATAGATGACAATACAATCTTCAATAAGAACTGTCATATTACTCTAGAATTAAGACTTAACTGAGATTTCCAGACGGTAGTAGTAGATGATCTACATTTTTTATAGGACCATTATCATATACTTGTACATGATCATCATCTTGACTGAAGATAGATAAATGCTAAAATCTGTGTTTACTTCCTGTGAAATTTAGAGAAGTTCATTTCTGCTTTCATTTTTAAGTCTGTAGCAAATATCATCCATATTGAGGAATATTTTTGTGGGAGATACATATTGTATATGTGTGTAAAATCATAAATTTTTTGGTTTTTACAATATAAGGAAACTTGATGTAGGATTGCAATCCCACAAATATTTCTTATTAAATGTTAATTCTCTGTTATGAAAATAAATCCACAGAGTGATTTATACATACATGTATATGGTAAATGGCAACAACACACAATGACTTCTCTTTGATCTCCCTGTAGTTTCTCCACTTCTCCTTCTCAGCCTCAGAAAGAGAAGTCATTACTTCTTGTTATTCTCATTCAGCTTGTACCTTTTGAGAAACAAGAGTTTTTGTTTTGCTAATTTTATCTCTGCTATCACACAAATGTCCACACACAGACTCATATTCTTTGAAATATAAATTTCCCAATTAAAGTCCAATTACATGTATATCTATTTCCATTTTCAAATCTATCCATTTATCGCTTGTCACAGTGATGTCTTCCTCATGTCTCATGAAATTTGGCTTTAATCTTAATTTTAAATTTATTTTTTTTACATGTTTTGTTTATTGATAGCTTTTTCATCATTTGTCAGTGTTCATCTTCATAACATGAATTGCTTCATTTTGTTGAAATAGAAATGTTTTGAATAGTTAATTTATCTATGCTTTGACAGATGAATGATATAAGTATAAGAGAGAACTCTGGTATAACACTTATATTTCAATTAATTTGAGACTTCAATTTTTACTTATAAATTGTATTTGGTTGTACAAATCCAAAAGCATTTCTGTAATCCATGATGCTTTAGTACAGTGTGCAGTCCAACAGAAATTTTATTTGTGTTGCTTTGGCTGACCATCCTGGCTGGCTTTTGGAAACGCACTCAGTCTTATTGGTGTTGTCTTCATAGCAGTGGCAACACATACGGATCATTGTCTCTCATCTGGTGTCATCGTTGTCCAAGTAGTTATGCTCACACTTTCTTCTATCCACATCTCCTTCTAATAAAACCCTTAAATGGATTGTAGTAAAACATTCTGAAAATCTTTAGTTATTTATGCCATTGTGCATAACCAATTTTAATTTCTTGATCATTTTTGAAAGTGGGAGTTTACGATCATAAAATCTACCGCGACCACTGTAAAATCAAAGATATTTTCAGCTATTAGGTTAGTATTTAGGTAAGAAGGTAATCCATTTGAATTTAAACAATAATTTTAAGTTCTGATGTTTGACTCTGGGCTGTGGTGATGAAATTTTGAACTTTATTACGTTTTTGAAATTTTTTCGTTGTTTAGAATGTAATCATTTGCTTAAATTAGTTATATTTCTTTGTTTCAAATGTAATCGGGAGGTCACTCTCATCATAATGTACTTTCGCGTGTCTTTGTAAGGCTTACAAACAATCATTTGAACGAGCATTGCAAATGCCCACAGTTATGTAACTATAAAAATATTCCAAAATCCTGTTGAATAAGCCCAAGCATGTTGGGCTTGTATTAGCAAAACAAGCTTGTTAATCGCCATCTCAATCTGTTGAATAAACATAAAAAAATTGTTGTTGAATTACATATCATAGATAGAATTTTCATTATTATAGTAGATTTTGGATAGAATTAACATAATTTAGATGTTGGATAGAATTAACATAATATAGATGTTGGATAGAATTTACATAATATAGATGTTGGATAGAATTTACATAATATAGATGTTGGATAAAATTAACAAAACATAGATCTTGGATAGAATTTACATAATTAAATAGATCTTGTACAGAATGGATCTTGGATAGAATAAACATAATATCAGAGGTGTTTACCACTACGGATTTTCCGTATTTTACACGGATTTTAAATGCAAAATACGGACTACAGATTTAATTCACGGAAGTACGGTTTCCGGTTCTTTTCAAGAAATTATTTTTTTTCTCAAAGTGCTTGAATGAGTGGTGGTTATGTATTAAACTAAAGTAAACGCGTCTGAGATAGAGATTTCTGCGGTTTTCGGGACACCTCTTATTAATCGTATGTTTTACCGATCTTTCAAAGTATGTAACGAAAGATAATTTAAAATGTGCTTGAAGAAATTATGAAAACTAAAAAAATGTGAGCTACAAAGCAGGCAACTCCGGCTGATCACCGGTGATACTACTGAAAAATACTGAGAAAATTGTTATTACTACTGATAGACTGAAATAGGGGTAAACACCTCTGTAATATAGTTCATGATTAGAATTTACGCGTCTTGCGTCGTCACACTTTTCTTCTATCCTCAACTACTCGTAAACCGCTCAAAGGATTTTGATGAAACTTTCTGTGTGCATTAACCTTAATGCACATGTGTGCATGTATATTTCATTTTTAGAAAATTTAATTTTTTTTGGGGTAAAATTGACATTTTTGCAAAAAACGGGGGGCAAAACTTCTATCCTCAACTACTCCATAACCGATCAAAGGAATTTGATGAAACTTTCTCTGTGCATTAACCTTAATACTCCATAACCACACAAAGGAATTAGATGAAACTTTCACTGTGAATTAATCTTAATGCACAGGTGTGCATATATATTTCATTTTTAGAAAATTTTAATTTTTATTTGGTAAAAAATGACATTTTTGCAAAAAAAGGGGGGGAGGGGCAAAACTTCTATCCTCAACTACTCCATAACCGCTCAAAGGAATTTGATTAAACTTTATCTGTGCACTACTCTTAATGCACAGGTGTGAATATTTATTCCATTTTTAGAAAAATTTAATTTTTTTTTGTAAAAATTGACATTTTTTTAACAAAAAAGAGGGGGGGGTCAAAAATGCTATCCTCAAATACCCCATAACCGCTCAAAGGAATTTGATGAAACTTTCTGTGCATTAACCTTAATGCACAGATGTGCATATATATTTCATTTTTAGAAAATTTTAATTTTTTTTTGTAAAACTTGACATTTTTGAAAAAAAAGGGGGGGGGTCAAAACTTCTATCCTCAACTACTCCATAACCACTCAAAGCAATTTGATGAAACTTTCTCTGTGCATTAACCTTAATGCAAAGGTGTGCATATATATTTCTTTTTTAGAACATTTTAATATCTTTTGTAAAAATTGACGTCCGCAGGCGACACATGTCTTCCTTGGAAGACTCACACATTTTTTGTATTCAGCCTGTTTCATCATGTATTTTTATTGCATTTAGTCCATTGTAATAGCTTTTAATTCAATAAAATTTACCTGCTAAGGGTAAAAAGCCTCCTTAATCAGTAACTGTTGGGAGCAGATGACACAAGTATCACATGGAACACTCAAACCTTAGTTTATAGTAAAACGACTTTGACAAATAATTTTTACATTTTCAGTTGCATGTTATAGAAGACAAGAGTTATAGACCAGATTCGCCTTTATTAGAGGTATCCAACAGCTCGCACGCTCATCGTTTGGTTAACTGCATCTAATTTTTAATTTTGGATTTTAGGTTTTGAGTTAAACTGTAAAATACTTTAATTTAAAACTTTTTATTTAATTTTATTCCATTCCTTTGATGTTTAGTTCTGTTGGATATGGGTATTATTTAGCATTATGATTGTGTATATGTCTTTCTTGTTCCACTTTTAAAAGGAAAGAATTTTTAGAAAACCAGATTTGAAATAAACATGTTACTGATACATGTGTATTTACCAAACCAATTTATAAATTGTGGCCGAATTTATGTAATGGAATAGGAATAAAATTGATGCTACTAAACAGCTGATACAATACTGAATATGAAAATTAGCAGTTTCCAATTATTCAGAGTTAAAAACAAATTATAACACATATATCCCAATGCTTTTCATTTAAATGAGTTGTCTCCTCTTTGATATTGTCATTCAGACAATTGACTTCAAGCATGGAAAACTCTGATTGGTGTGTAGATAATGTATGAAGCTCTAAAAATCTAACATTTAGTTTTGTTCTGGATTTTATTTTATTCCATAAAAGGCCCTGGCCTAATTATGTGAAGTTCTATTTTACCTTTGTTTTACTAAAATATTGTATATTTTTCATACTTAACAAGTTTTAAAGGCTCATAACCACTGTGAAAATCCCAGCAGCCCTTTAACATAATATCTTAATAGAATCTGTATGACTTAAGAGTAATTCTGTGTGAAAGGTGCTACATATGACTTATAAGGGGAGATAACTCTTGACACATGCAGCCTTTAATATCAACCTCTTTTTGTATAGAGCTTAAGATAAAAGAAGTATATTATTATAACAAATTTTAGAATAACTAAAGATTTCAAATGAGATATTTTTTAGTCCACATTCATTTTACCTGTTAGTTGATTTGATGGACTTAAAATGTTTCACATTTTGTGTCTTGTTTGTGCATAAATATAATTTTAACATTTGTTCAGCTTTTTAAACATCTTGCTGTGCATTTGTTAATTCCTCTCATAATGGAACCACTCTGCTCATAGATTATAGTATGAATTATTCTAAGTTTTGCATGAGATTAAAGGTCATGGCATTGATCAGTAACCCACGAAAAAGTCATGTCATACAAGTCATCATGTACATAGCTAGTAAAAAACACTTTTATCATTTAATTGTTCTCATGCTTAGTTTTAATACCATTGTTTATCATAATGATGTTAATTACACTTGGGATATAATGCTTACATTACATGAATTTTCATTTGCCTGTCTGTCTGTCCATCTGTCTGTCTCTGTCTAAATCCTTTGCTGAAAAGTATGTCAAGAGAAGATCTATGACAGTGTTCTTGGAGAGAAAAGACACTATCCACATCAGTGTATAAAAATACATCATAGTCATATCAGGCCAAGTAAAAAAATATATGTGGTTCTGGTTACATCAACATAACAAATAATGTAGTCAGCTAGGGATTTTTTTTCAATTTTACAATTTTTTTTAACATTGAGTCTAAAGCAAAGACACTCTTTATCAGTGTTTATTTAAAAATGTGAAAAAATTTTCAGGGTATCTGCCAAAAGAAAGGGTAACCGTAACTGCACAAATTTTTAGCTCACCTGACCCGAAGGGTCAAGTGAGCTTTTCTCATCACTTGGCGTCCGTCGTCGTCCGTCGTCCGTTAACTTTTACAAAAATCTTCTCCTCTGAAACTACTGGGCCAAATTGAACCAAACTTGGCCACAAGCATCATTAGGGTATCTAGTTTAAAAAATGTGTCCGATGACCCCGCCTGCCAACCAACATGGCCGACATGGCTAAAAATAGAACATAGGGGTAAATTGCAGTTTTTGTCTTATATCTCAAAAACTAAAGCAATTAGGGTAAAAATGACGGGGTAAAAATGTTCATCAGGTCAAGATCTACCTGTCATGAAATTTTCAGATGAATCGGTCAACCCTTTGTTGGGTTATTGCCCCTGAATTGTTAATTTTTAGGAAATTTTGCAGTTTTAGGTTATTATCTTGAATATTATTATAGATAAAGACAAATTGTAAACAGCAAAAATGTTCAACAAAGTAAGATCTACAAATAAGTCACATGACCAAAATCATTGATTGACCCCTTATAGGAGTTTTTCCCCTTTAAAGACGGCATCCAGCATAAACTTTCCTTTAAAGATCTGTTCCTCTCAAACCACTGGGCCAATTGAGACCAAACTTTGGTGGAATGGTCCTTGGGTGGCCCCCTTCCAAAAATATGTCTGGCATCCCCGACCTACAACCGAGATGGCTGCTGTTACTAAAAATAGAAAAAGGGGGGGGGGGGGGTGACTTTCAAACATCTTCTTATATGAAACTACAAGTCTAGTTGGAAACAAAGTTGGCAGTAATAGTTCTTAGGAGGTTCTCATTCAGAAATATTTCCAATGACCTGGACTGTTAACCAAGATGGCCGCCACAGCCGAACTTAGTTTAACATAGGGCCCTATGGGAAAATTCATTGAAAATCTTCTTGTCTTAAACCACTTGACCAATTGGAACCAGACTTAGCAGCAATGGTCCTTAGATGGTCCTCTTATAGAGGTGTGTTCAATGACCCGGACTGTTAACCAAGATGGCCACCACAGCCGAACTTAGTTTAACATAGGGCCCTATGGGAAAATTCATTGAAAATCTTCTTGTCTTAAACCACTTGACCAATTGGAACCAGACTTAGCAGCAATGGTCCTTAGATGGTCCTCTTACAGAGGTGTGTCGGATGACCCGGACTGTCAACCAAGATGCCCGCCACACCCGAACTTAGTTTAACATAGGGCCCAATAGGAAAATTCATTGAAAAATCTTCTTGTCTGAAACCACTTGACATATTGGAGCCAGAGTTGGCAGCATTGGTCCTTAGGAGGTCCTCTTTCAGAAATGTGTCCGATTTCGTGGACTATGAACCACAGCAGAAATTAGTTTAACATAGGACCCTATGGGAAATTTACTCAAAAATCTTCTCGTCTGAAACCACTAAGCCAATTAGAATTAGACTTGGCAGCAATGGTCCTTAGATGGTCCTCTTTCATAATTTTGTGCGATGACCCGGAATGTCAACCAAGATGGCTGCACCAACCGAACTTAATTTAACACAGGGCCCTATAGGAAAATTCATTGAAAAATCTTCTTGTCTGAAACAACTTGACATATTGGAGCAGGACTTGGTGGCATTGGTCCTTAGGATGTCCTTTTTCAGAAATATATTTGATTTCGTGGACTGTGAACCAAGATGGCTGCCACAGCAGAACTTAGTTTAACATAGGACCCTATGGGAAATTCACTCAAAAAACTTCTCGACTGAAACCACTAAGCCAGTTAGAATTAGACTTGGCAGCAATGGTCCTTAGATGGTCCTCTTTCAGAATTTTGCACGATGACCCAGACTGTCAACCAAGATGGCCACCACACCCAAACTTAGTTTAACATAGGGCCCTATGGAAAAATTCATTGAAAAATCTTCTTGTCTGAAACCACTTGACATATTGGAACCAGACTTGGCAGCATTGGTCCTTAGGAGGTCCTCTTTCAGAAATATGTCCGATCACCCGGATTGTCAACCAAGATGGCTGCCATACCGAACTTTGTTAAATATTGGACCCTATAGGAAAATTCATTTAAAAATCTTCTTGCCTGAAACCGCTTAGCCAGTTGGAACAAGACCTAGCAGAAATGGTCCTTAGATGGTTCTCTTTTAGAAATGTATCCGTTGACCTGGACTAAACCAAGATGACTGCCACAGCTGAAATTAGTTTAACGTAGAATCCTATAGAAAAACAAGCCAAATTGACTGCAACACTTAAATTTTTAGGTCTGGTCAAGATGAAAAGTTAAATCCAGGTGAGCGATACAAGCTCTTGAGAGCCTCTAGTTTTATTTGGCCTCAACTGAATTTGCTTTTCATTATACCATTTAAATATGGCAATGAAAATATTTCATCTATATTTCAATTTTCTGTTTCTGTTTGTTTGTTCAGTTATTTATTTTTTCATTTGTTCATTCATTTTTCTGCAGTCACATGATCTTCTATATAAAAAATCAGGGTTAGACTCAGAACTTGATAAAGGGTCTTTAGTTGTCAGGTGGTTTAGGTGGCTAATAGCTGGTAATGATCACATGGCTGTCATCACTGAGTTTGAGTTAAACTCGTGACTACAATCTTAATTGACAAAATTTGCCCCTTTTCCTAACATACATGAAGGTCAATTTTTCTCTCCATATACTTAGCTTTTAACAAATAAAAACTGGCCATCACAATATACCCATGTTTCTAAAAATGTGGCATTAACCTCAATCAAACAAATAAAACAAAAAAAATCTTTAGTATATTCAACTTTTAAAGCTGTATGTTAACTGTTTACTTGCATTTAAAGAAAAACATTATTTCTAACAATTGCTTGAGTTTGCAAGTTTGAAATTTTTTTTGTGCTTGCCTGTGGAATTAACAATTTAATGGGATGAAATGTTAAATTAATCTACCGGGGTATGAAAGATGTTTTTTTTTACTTTTGTTTGTGGTCTTCAGTGTTTGTATTTATAGTATTCTTTAATTAGATGAGCACATTTATTAAATAGATATGAATGCTTTATTTCTGACATTTTTTTTTCTCCTTGAAAACAATATTTTTGATGTGGTGTAATTATTCTTATATTATTACGCTAATTTTGGTTACAAACAATGGTTTAATGTTATTTATGGAAATATTTCTATTTTTGGAGATTCAGGAAAATATACCATTTTCATTGTAAATTTATGCTTTCACTGAATTGATTTTAAAAAGTTTTTAAGTTTCACTTGTATCATGTGATTGACAATGTATACATATAGATTTGCTTTGTGATCAATTTAATGGGCATCTTTTTCAATTCTTTAGACAAACACAGAACAAGAGGACACATCTCCACCTAAGAAAAAAAAATATGACAAAGCATGGCTGGTTTCTTTATGGCATAATTTTGACATAAAGTGAGTATGCATTGTATGAGAAAAGACAATTTCTCTGGTAAATTTATTCTTAAATAGGTCATTAAAAATTGTTTCTTTTGGCCTTAATTGCATTATTGGAGTTCTGGCATGCAAGCATTTTTTTTCAGAGAATATTTTCAGCTCAACTGGACCCAAGGTCCATTTAAGCTATTGCCATAACTTCACAGCCGTTGTATGTTGTCGTCCGCCGGTGTTGTAAACTTTCCTTTGAAGATCTACACTGCTAAAACCAATGGCCCTCTTCCAAAAGCATATCCAGCATGCTGGACTTCCAGCCGACATGGCTGCTGTTACTAAAAATAGAAAAAAGGGGGAATAGGAAAATTCATTTAAAAAGAGTCTTCTATGGACAAGAAGATGTCAAAAATTCATTTTGATATCTTCTTGTCTGAAACCACTTGGCACTAGGCAGTAATGGTCCTCTTTCAGAATTGTGTCCGATGATCGGACTATCAACCAGGACGGCCACCAAAGCCGAAATTAGTTTTAAATAGAACCCTATGGGAAAATTCATATCTGAAACTGCTTGGTGAATTGGAACCAGAATTGGAAGCAATGGTCCATAGATGATGTGTCAGATGAACTTGATTGTCAACCAATATGACCACCACATACGAATTTAGATAAACAGGATTAGAAAGGAAAATTCACTTCATAAAGTCTTTATCTGTGAAACTTCACCAAGTTTAAACAATTCAGTGATATTTACATGTAGATATCCATAAAAATAAATGTCCATTGATTCACCAAACAAGTAGCCTTTCAGTGACTGCTTTATGGCCGTCGATTTTGCAAATTGAATCCAGGTGAGCAGTACATGCTACTGGGAGCCTCTAGTTCATTTTGCTTTGTTTAGATGCTTTTAAGATTTTAAGATTTGGTTTTCACTCAGATAGAGCATACAAGTCTTTTGTGAGGATAAGCTTTAAACATATATTACAAAATATGAAGAGAAAAAGAAGAATAAAAGTGTCTGTATTGGTGGAGAATTTTCCCCTGAACAATCAGCTTAGGAATCTGGAAGATTTATTTACCAATAAGTCTATTTAATAACTTTTATTACACTGTTAAAAAAGCCTTTAGAAACAAACAATTTTATTTTTAAAATTAATGATCACAACATCTTGTTACAAAAACTATTAAAATTTAAAAAACATATGCATTAAAAATGTATTAGAATTCAATTTTGTTTGAGCAATTTCACAAAAACCTTTCAAAATGTTTATTTGATTATTCCTCCACAGATAAAAGATCTTTTTAAATGAACATGAACTAATATTTGTTAAACAGTCCTTTACTTTCAAGTAGTTTTAAAGTAGTTTTAACAATAATGTATTGTATTGTAAAAATTTCAATCAATAAAGGAAAAAAATTGAAAGCAGTTTTTCTAATAAAACATCTTTGAAAAAAATAATCTTCTTCGGAATTAATTATGGCTAAGAAAATGAAGCTTTTGAGGAAAGCAATAACAACATTAAGGGTTTTTATGGTCCTCATTCTAATCGGAAATTTATAACATACCCTAAGTGGAAAAGTTTTAGTTTTTGTGTGAAAATGTACTCTTCCGTAGCAAATTCTAATGCTGCTTAAAGTTACAATTACCAGTATAAATAAAATGATGAACTTGGTGTCAGAACTTCAGTATTAAAAAAAACAATTTTTGTGACGAGTTGTTTTCGTATCCTTTATTTAGAAATAAATCTAAACACATTCATGAAAATACGTCATTGATTTTTTTCTCTGTTTCAGATTTATGAAACCATTTTTAACAAACAGTACTCCTAATCTATTGGAGACTTTACCACCATGCTGTTTACCATTGGCAAAATTGCTTACAACAGAAGAGCAAATGAGTAATGTAAGTTATGGAAAAGTCACCCAGATCTAGATACTGGTACTCAGCAGTTTTTGTTTTACAAACACCATTGGGACTTAGTAGCAAAGTTTTGTTGATTGAAACATCTTTCAGATGGTGTCGAAGCCATTTTATATCAAAATTTGATGTGTGAATTTATGCATCACCTATATTTTAATGATGATTTTCAAAATAATATTTTGATAAGTTTGCGTGAAATTCCTATCACTTGGGGATGACAGGAAATTCAAAGATATCTATAATTGTCTTACAGATGGTAATTTTAAGCAATTGCCATCCTAGCTAAATTATTATTTAAAAATTAAATTCAGGGAGACGATTGATCTTTCCATGGGTTGGCCCATTGTGCCAATATTTTACCATGGCAATAGTAAGTGGAAAACTATTGATATAAATGGCAAACCTATGGTCAAATCAGTATAATTTATTGCCCACACGAGTTATTTCTGTTCTAAAAGGACAAATATGGTTAAGTTTTGAAGTGAGGTGTGTATCAAAAATAGAAATTTTTCAACTTGTTTCCAATCAAAGCATGGAAAGAATGTTATATTAGAATTTAAGTTTAAATGTAATGTTGCAGTTCACAGTAACATTTAAAAACACTCCATGAAACCTTGCTATAAGGTAACCTTTATGCCTAACAGAACTAGGTTATGAATTTGAACCTTCTCTCAGAAAGGATTTTTTTCCACTTTGAGGTGGAATTCTGTTGCTTTTGGAACAGGATTTGTCCATTGTGGTTTCTTTATCATACATACATGTAGTAAAGTATCTGCCGAGGTGTCAATTCTTTTCTTTTTTGATAGATGTCAGAATCATGTATGTTCTCATTGTTAGATGAGACTGATATCTTAATAGAAAAGGGTTGCTAATTTTCCTGTAGAAGGTCAGTGGTTCTCTCCAGATAAGTCAGCTTCCTTGTGGGCATGGTTCAGCCAGTTGCACTGAAATTGACATAGAAACCAAAGTAAATGAGAAAGTTTTTGAGAAATAGAATTGAAGAATGTGAAAAAAATATTTTTACTTCAAAAGCAGACTTAATATTTATTAGTGATTCAGAGTAGACATCACAAAAATTGATCGAAAGTAAGATAAATTTTAATTATAAAACATGTTTATTTACAGCCACAAGTTCATATAGAGGCAGATGATGATACAGATATGATCATTGATCATAGAGAACTCTCCATTGGAGAGATACATGATGGTATTAGTACATTATCACATGGTGCCAGTCAAGATAAAGATAAAAATGATACTACTGAGGTATTGGCTGTTTCAACTTTTTAGTTTTAAGTTGATCAGTTTGAAATGTGAAGTAGTTTTTTTTTTTTTTTTTTTTTTTTTTTTTTTGCATGACCTTCAGTTGTATTCGGATATTTACATTTTTAAAATTGCATTTAAAATAACAAAACTACCCAAAGTCATGATTTTTTGGATTTTGTCACCTTTTCAGAGAGTAATCTTTATCAATACAAAATATGTTTTAAAGACATACATGTATCTTTGTAATGTTTAAAATTTCATTTTCTTCCTAATAATTAATCAAGGAGTGCTAGTGGGAGCATATGGGTCATTTAGAAAATTCTTTGTTTAATTGGGGCAGCCATTATGCAATCCCAAGTGAATTTATTTGTTAAAGCGAATATGGCCATATTGTGCTACATACTAAGGCTATAAAAAGTTTTGTTAGCCATAAACGGAAGAAAGTAAAGTAAGGAAAATAATTTGCTTCAAATTATAATTTTAGAGTCAGAATCGTGATACCAGAAAGAAATGAGTTTCTGGAAAGGGCTATTGCTGTGCTGGCATCATTGCCCACGCCAACAGCATATTAATCTATTTAGTTCTGTGTCATAGTTGCCTCATTGCATTTATCCCATATCTTCTCTCATTTGTATAATTTTCACAAATATTATTAATGGTTTTAAAGAAAAATGGAACCCCAGGTAAAAGTTAGGTCTCATTGAAACTTTCCCTATATTGTTTTATATGTTAATGAGTCACAATAATTTGTAATAACAAAAGTTAATAAACGGATTGTAGAGCTAGGAACCATGATGCATTGTAAATTTCTGAACCAAAAGCTGTCACACATAACATAAAAATCTATCTCAAACCAAATAAAAAATATTACTGGCATGCTGTTTCTGATCTGTGTAATTGTTATATCAAGTGCTGATGATGTATATATGTATGTGCATTCTTATACAATGCGTCTGATTTAAGTATTGACTTTTGATTTTTACATGAGGTGTAGTGCCTGCGTTGAAGGCCTATCAAATCACCATCTTCTCCTCAGAAAGTTACCTCTGTGTAACAAAACTAAAACATCTGAATGTGAAGTAGTCACTTTCTAATGTAGAAATTTTTTTTGAATATTTGTATGTTAGAATAAATTTCAAAGAATTTTTTCAAAGTTTTTTCAGCATGTTTTTGTAAAACACTCATAATATCCACATCCTTGCATGGGATATTTAACACTTTTTCTTCAGTTTCGCAATCTTCAAAAGTCAATGGTTAAAATATTGTATCATATTCGTTCTTTATTAGTGAAGTCATATGAGAACTCTTATTTCAATATTTCCATGTAGCCATTTGTTTTGCTTTACAAATGTATATTTTTTCCCATATTTTAATTACTGCTTGACATTATTTTCAGAATTTTTGTTGCATTGTATTGCATTTTTATTTTGGTTCATTTTTATTTTTGAGGTCAAGGGCGAAATGAATGGTCTATCCCAAGGTGCATTTCCTTCCCATAATTCAATGTCTAGTGATGATTTACCTTTGACACCTTGACCTTTGACCTCCAGATTTTTTCAAGTAAGACTATTTTCATTGGCTATTTGAAATATTCTTTTGTCAATTCTGCTGAACTAATAGCTATCCCTGTATTAGTTGCTATAAACTTTCTCTGTTGTAAATTAAGGATGATCGCTGGTCTAATAGGAAATAAATAGGATTTGAAATAGGTGTTTTAGTTTGAGAGAACATATGAATAGTAAACAAATAAGCAAGAAAAAAATATAGATTCATTTGCTCATTTTAGAGCTTTAAAGCCTTGAAAATTTGCAGGAAATAGGTTTTCTCTGGATTTTTCATCGTCTTTGCATTGGCAACTTCAGTCTCTCAAAAATGTATGAAAAAATAAAAAGGATTGAATTATAAAAGAAAAAGTAGGGGTTCATGGGCAAAAAATTTAATCTTTAAGAAATGGATAAAACCCGAGGATTCCAAAAATCTGACAAAAAGACCAAAACATGACCAGCGAGCATCCTTAAAAGGATTTGATGTCAGAATATATATAAAAAATAACAGATAATTTCAGCTTAAAAATTTTTCTTATACCATTAAAATTTATATATTTTCAAACTAGAATATTTTGTGTGTGCCTTGTCATACATGGTACTCAGGAAATGCTCATTTAAATAAGTAACTGTCCTTAAATTCAGTGTGTATGTAAATGGTACAAAAAATTTAAAAGTGTAATAAAAATATCAGGGCCTTTCCAGAATTATTTCATGATTTCTGAGTCAAAGAAAATCCATTAACATGAATTGTTTCACATTTCATGCTTGGAAGTAATGTAACAATAAAAGTCAAAGAAAATCCATTAACATGAATTGTTTCACATTTCATGCTTGGAAGTAATGTAACAATACATGTGTAGATCTCATCAGCGTGGCTGCTTTACAGATGCAATATATAAAAACATAATCCCCAAATTTGTTTTTTATTAAATGTTCCAAATTTTCATTGTAATAAACAGTATTGCTTTTCTTGAAATTTAAATAACAAAAATCTGCAACTTGTCACCAGGCAATAAGGATAACTCACCCTTGCACTATAGATTGTTATTTATCATCACAAAGCTCCATACCAATGCCATATTTCTAGCTTATTTGAAAAAGCAAATTATTGGCATATTATCAATGGAAAGCATGATGAACACAGTCAAACCTATCATTGAATTTGAGGACCAGGGTACTTCAGAAGCTGTTAGGCTTCTGAAGTTATAAAACTAAAGCTACTTTGGCCCTTTCTTTAGCCTGTAAATTGGCAAAATGAAGGATGAAATTCATTTCTGCATTTACTGTTGAAGTCCAATTTTTTAAACTTATATATCCTTGAAAATTCAGATCTTTTGATTCTTGGAAACTTGTGAATGTTGTTTAAACATGTTAAACTAAAATGTAGTAAAATTCAAAATTGAGCAATAAACAATTTTTTTTATATTAAATATTTCCTGTGTGAATACTTGTTTCTTTGTATTCAGCATAAAATTAAAATTTGAAATTATTTCAAAAACTTGCTCAATTTTCTAGTGTAAATCATAGCACATTTTTCCATAAATTTTTATCTGAAATTTTGTTTTTATTTCTTTCCCTGTTTGCCATGTATCTTTTTATTGAACAGCTTAGACTTCTCAGAAAATACATGGCATAAAATTAAACTTTAATAAACGTGTTAAATGTCAAAATTGTATCAGAAGTAAATATCTTTCGCATGAGAATCATATGACAATTTTTACATCTTACACTAAATACACATGGAGAGAAGTGATAAAATTATGTGTGTATAGAAATCGTGTTTAACTAACATACGTTGCTGTGTATAATCTGATCAACGACCATTGTATACCTTTATACAGATATACTGCATATATACAATGTATTTCACTAGCACAATCTGTAGTCATATAATTACACTTGTACTGGGTACACACTTTAATGAATAGAGATCTTTCCTGAAAATTCCTCAGGCTGTGAATTATTTATTTCTCATTTATTAGAGGAGATATCTTTGTTTACTTGAAAACATATTTATTTTTCATGAATTCTGTTAACTGTGTTGAGAGAAAATTTATGTATAAGAAATTTTTTTCTCATTTCTTTGAACATAATATTTAGATGGTATTTATTTTCTTTACCATTGGTCTGACATTTATTTTCCAATTTCTCCTCATAGCAAAGTTTTGCCTTAATCATGTTAATCTTGTTTAATAATTTGCATGTATGCATGTTAGTAATTATTGGGCATGATTCTCATTTCATTTATACTTTAGGCAAAAGGATTTTTGAGGATGAATGGTATGACCTTAAATTTGACCTTTGCATGACCTTAACCTTATCCAAATCTGACATATTGCAAAAAATAATCCATAACAATCCCAAAATTGCAAATAATCCATTTAAATGTCTTGAAAAAAGAAATACGGTCTTTTTTGCCATACTTTCATCTACCGGTAATACTTAAAGTTTGCATTGCTTTATACGTTGAATGTTATTTTGCAATTTTATTTACCCTTCCCCTTAATAGCTAGCTAGCAGTGATATAAATGTATGTATAAATGTTAAAGAAAATTGATGTGTTTGTATTTTACAGACTTCAACAGAATATTCTTAATAACTAGTAATATGCTGTTCTTGTCTTCTGATGAGGTCATTGAATGGACTTATCAAATTTTTGTTGACCAAATTAGAAAATGTAACAATGTTTTATTAGCCTACCTGAACAAATGGTTTGGTCAAGGTGACGTTTGCAATCACTTGGTATCTATTGTCCATTGTCTGGCATTAATCATAAATAAACTACATACATTAGATTTTAATTGTCTCCTCTGGTGCCTATGGGCCAATTGGAACTAAAATCTTTTAGATTGGTTCTAGGATGGTCCCCTTTGAAATTTCGTTCAGGGGTTGGGACCTTGTACCAATATGGCTGCTATTTGTGAATATAGAAGAAAAATTTTCTTTAAAATACAGTCAAACCTGTCTATAAAGGGCATCCAAGGGACCAGAAAAAAGTGCCCTTTATGAGCAGGTGCTCTCTATACAGATTTTAATATAACATGTCTTGTTCATGAATGAGAGTTTTCACTGTGCCTTTTATTGACAGTTATTTGCTATATAGAGGTGCTCTTTAATCCAGGTTTGACTGTATCCTCTGAAATGACTGGTCTAGTTCAGACCAAATTTTATTGAAGTGGAGTTTTGGACAGTTTTGATGCAGTATATTTGAATGGCAATTGTTTCACATACTCAACATAGAAAACAGAAATATTTTAACATTTCAAGACTCAAAAGTCTTAGTTGTGTTTTGACTAATATTGTGGTATGATTTAGATATATAACTATTCATTTTATATGTGTTTTTAATTCAGTTGAGAACCAGTACTAACTAGGTAATAGCTTTTTCATCACACACTCTTTATCAGTTTGACAGGTTTTGGCTTTAAATAGTTGAAATACTGTTATTGTGTTAACACTCATGCAAAGAAATAGAATTACATCAATTTTAAAAATGGTAAAATCAGTTTTTCATCACAGGAACTTTCTGTAATGGTTTTTATTACACAAAACAGATTAAAACTGACTAATTTGTGGAATTTGATTAAGAAAGTACATGTATTAACACATTAACAGTATTTCCAAGGGAATAATAATTTTAGTTACTTGTGTTGCCAGCTGACTTGCAAGGCAACCTAGGGATAATACATAATGTACTCTGTTAACCTATTCTTATTCTCAAACTTTCTAAATTACATAACTTTACTTTAATCACACTATTTAAATTATTTTATAATAGTTGGTAATGTAACATAATTTACCGGTAGTATGATGTAGGTCTTACAATAAAACATAGCAAAGCTCATAAAGATATAAAGTACCCGGTAATTATATCCTGCTGAATTTGAAATCTTTTCTCAAAATAATCATGGCAGAATTTGAACATGAAATAAAAAATTTGTTACCCTAGAAATTCTTACCTAGCTCATGTAGCTAGCCTTCCATATTTACTGAAATATGGGATTTCATCATTGTTCAGCAAATGTAGGGTCATAGGATTGCACATAAAATTTTGGCTATCAGTATATATCTACTGTGTCTCTCACATACTTTGGCAACTGACTTCTTGATGAAAAACTCCTGTAACAATGTTTCATTCATTTTAAGGAAAAGTTTGAGATATTCCTGAAAAACGCTGGCAGTTTAAAAAAAGACACAAAGTAGTGTCGGTCAAAGTGTCTTTGTGTATCATTGTTCTGTGGGTGTGATTTGTGTTTAGGCAGCCATATACCATCAAAAGCATCTATTAAAACAATTAAAATTGGCATCCAATGAAAAAATACTGCATTCACAGTCAGTAAAATCTTTCCTGAGAAAGAACGGATTGAACAGACTAAAAACAGACATCTAGGGGTCACCACAAGATCTTTGGTAGGTGGGAAACCCTATATCATAAAATTTTTTATCTCACCTGTCCTAAAAGGACAGGAGCTTTTGCCATCACTTGGCGTCCGTCATCCATCCATCGTGAACTTTTTCAGAGCTTTTCTCCTCTGAAACCACTGAACCAATTACAGACATACTTAGTCTGAATGATCCTTAGGGCATCTAGAATAAAGTTGTGTTTTATTTTCTTGCCCATCGAGAAACATGGCCACCATGGCTAAAAATAGAACATAGGGGTAAACTGTAGTTTTTGGCTTATATCTCAAAAACTGAAGCATTTAGAGCAAAACTGATGGGGTAAAAATGTTCATCAGGTCAAGATCTACCTGCTATGAAATTTTCAGACGAATCTTACAACCCTTTGTTAGATTATTGCCCCTGAATTGTTAATTTTAAGGAAATTTTGCAGTTTTAGGTTGTTATCTTGAATATTATTATAGATAAAGACAAACTGTAAACAACAAATATGTTCAGCAAAGTAAGTTTTTGCCCTTTAAAGACCATTTTTCACATTTTTTTAGTCATCTTTGTAAACTTTTTAAAATCTCCTCTGAAAGTACAGAATCAATTTCAGTCAAACTTAGGCTGAAAGATCCTTAGGGTATTTCTAGTGTAAATTTTGTGTTTTATTTTATTGTCCTTCGAGAAACATGGCCGCCTTGGCTAAAAATAGAACATAGGTGAAAATGCACTTTTTGGCTCATATCTCGAAAACTAAAGCAGTTAGGGCAAAACTGACAAGCAGTAAAAATGTTTATGAGGTCAAGATCTACCTGTCATGAAATCTTCAGATGAATCGGTCAACCCATTGTTAATTTAAAGGCAATTTTGCAATTTTACCTAGGTTATTAGCTTGAATATTATTATAGATAAAGACAAACTGTATACAACAAAAATGTTTAGCAAAGTAAGATCTACAATTAAGTCAAATTGTCAATTTGACCCCTTGTAGGAGTTTTTGCCCTTGAAAGATTATTTACATGTAACAGAAAATAATGGTCTGACATTGTCACAGTTGTTTAGGGCATTACTTGAAATAAATTAAATGGTAGCTGTACAAGTAAAATGGAGTATCAAGGGTCAAGGTCATTGAAAAATTCCATAGTAAGTGAAGAAAAAGTCCCTAGCAACCATATATATTTGTGTTAAAGACCTTATAATATACCTGTACAAGTCAAAAAGAAAGGTCACAGGTCAAGGTCATTGAAAAAGTCCATAGCAACTGATGAAAAAGTCCCTAGCAACCATATATATTTGGGTTCTGTACCCGACAATTTATCTGTTCAAGTCAAAATAGAAGGTCAAGAGTCAATGCCATTGAAAAAGTCCATAGCAACTGATGAAAAAGTCCCTAGCAACCATATCTATTTGGGTGCAGGATTCTATATTTTAGCTGTACAGATCAATATTCAGGATAAAATTGCGACGGTATACATTAAATAGCAAAAATAATCATTGATGCAAGAACTACCGGTACACAAAAGATAACAGGTGAGCGATTCAGGCTCATGGGAGCCTCTTGTTTTCTTATTTCTGTATTATTGTAAGAAATTTTTGGAAACCTTACTGTAAAAAACTATTGCTATATACATTTGTAACAAAGGTCTATGCAAAAGTGGTAAGACGTTATACAGATAAATGTGTTAGACAAAATTCATTTACGAAATTAAGAAAGATTTAGTAAAGGAACTGGTTCTTCATCTAAAAATACAAAAGCTTCATCATGAAAGAAATTTTACCTGTCACAGCTACTTCTAAATGGCCCCATACAGGGTTTATGGCAGAATTTTTCTTTAAAATTTTGACAAAACTACATCTTCACATTGAGGACAAATACCAAATTATCCAATGTTGTTGGCCATACATTAGAAAGAGTGGTATAAAACAACAGAACAATTTATAATCATAGTAATGTGCAAATTTTGTTTATTAGTGTGACATTCTTTTAATATCTACATTTGTAATTAACATCTAATATTAAGCATGATGCATTTTCGAAGGATGAACTCCAATGTAAGAATGTCATTTTTTAGCTTACCTGACCCAAAGGGTCATGTGAGCTATTATCATCACTTGGTGTCCGTCATCGACAATTTACATTTTAATCTTCTCCTCAGAAACCAGAGGGCCAATTGCAACCAAACTTAGCAGCAATGGTCCTTAGATGGTTTGTCCGATGAACCGGACCATCAACTAAGATGGCTGCCACAGCCGAACATAGTTTAACATTGGCCCCTATGGGAAAATTCATTAAAAAAGCTATTGGAACCGGACTTGACAGCTATGGTCCATAGATTGTCCTCTGTCAGAAATATGTCCAATGACCTAGAAAGTCAACCAAGATGGCCACCACAGCCGAACCTAGTTTCACATGGGACCCTATGGGAAAATTCATTAAATAATCTTCTTGTCTGAAACAATTTATAAGAACAAGACCCAATTTATAAGAACAAGACGTGGCAGCAATGGTCTCTAGATTGTCCTCTTTCAGAATTGTTTCAGATGACCTGGACTGTTACCGAGATGGCCGCCACAGGCGAACATAGTTTAATATTGCACCCTATGGCAAATTCATTAAAAAATCTTCTTGTCTGAAACTACCGAGAGGTTGGAACCAAACTGAGCAGCAATTGTCCTTAGATGGTGCTCTTTCAGAAGTGTCTGTTGACCCAAACTATCAACCAAGATGGCCACCACAGCTGAACTTTTAACCCTGTGGAAACTTGTCGCTATATGTAATAGGCAATGCACTATCAGGTGAGCGATACAGGCTCCTGGGAGCCTCTGCTTTATGTCCAACTATATTAACAAAAAGATATAGTTGACTTTTGAATGGATTTTACAGAACTTCTTACGAACAAATAATAACTTTTTTGCCTTATATATAAGTATCTTTATTTCAGATATATATGTCAGAGGGATTTTCTAGCTGGCACCATATATACTTTCATTATTGTACTAACAGCTAATACTAATTGTATGATTCAATGTTTAAATTGATGTGATTCTAAAACAAAAAATTAAAGGACGGGAGAGTAATTATTGATTTTTTTGCAATTTTAAATTTAAATATATCTGTTGTATGTTTCAGAATAATATGATAAATTTTGATAAATTGCAACATGTCAAATGTTGAATTGGAATTTGTAATAAATATACAGGTGTATAATAGTTTTAAACAATTATTACATGTTTTCCAATCTTCTTGTCTGATAAGTATGAATGAGTCAGCCATGTTTAATATTCTTAAAAGTAAATCTAACATTGGTAACCACTATCTATTTAATTACAGGCATCACTTATAGATGATAATATACTGGGAGATTTAGGGCAAGGACTACCAATGAGATTACAGATAAATGTGCCTGGACCACTTGGTGAAAATGTATGAACCAATCAGATGTCATGTCTCAGAAATACTCCTGTAATGAGTTCTTGATCCTTGTCATTGCAATGTAGCTAAAAGCGGCATATGTCATTTGTGAAGATGATTTTGTGTTTTGTTTTAAATGTTTTGTTGTTAAAATTTCTAGGTGTTATTAAATATTCACACAAGAATGTTTGTTCAAAAGCTACAAACAATTTTTGATTGTTTTTGTTTCTAGCTGAAAGTGTGTTTTAAAAATATGAGTTTATATTCTATATTTTACAAGATCTTTATTGATAAATATGTGTGTAAAATTAATAATTTGCATGTGTGCAGGATGTAAAAATGTGATGTGTTACATTACTTTCACTTGAAATATACCACATATTCTGAGAATAAATATGAAAGTAAAGTATTTTTTGTCAGCAAACAAAAAAAGACATTTGATTCACAAAACAATTTGGTTTCCCCCCTATATATATTTTCTATAGGATTAAATTTTTTATAGTATTTTTGTTACACAGTACCTTGAACAGCATTTCATAAAACTACATGACAGTGGGTAATCTGAGATTTCTCGGACCTCAAATGACATTTTTCACTCTTAAGTTTGAGCAACATAAAACAATGCGACAAACAGTCTGGAAATGACATCTGAGAGAAATCTCAGAGTACAAGTGAGTAGTTTGTATATGGTGTAAATCAATCAAATGCAATCAATAGTGTACAAATACCAAACTGAATGATCTCTGAAAGAAAATATCCATTCCTCCAACCAAAGAATACCTGTCTCAGCTCTACATTTCTGGAAAAAATAATAGAACACGAATTAAGATTTAAGGAAAGCTTGAATTGTTTGTACCTGTGGTGTATGTTTAGTTGGTGAACAGACTTACTTGGGTATTGGTATTTCAGTTATACTTCATGATTTGATAGGTCCTAATTTTTTTTATTTTTTTTTATAACTTATATGGTTCATTTCATCACAAAATTTCAGTAAAATTCTTCAAATTCCAAATATTAGTTTTGTGAAGGCTGAGGAGTATCTCCCTCATGTATATCTCAGTCCTTAGATGTTTTGGCTTTTACCTTTAATAGGTAATTTTGTTATTTTTTAATTGCTCTTTTAAAAAAGTTTTCAAATTATTGTTTTGGTTTTCAATTTTTTTTTGGACTTGAGCACAACTGATGAGTCATAAATTGATGAAATGTTCTCAACTTCTGCATCAAAATTTCTATTGGAAAATTTATTACTCATGGCTCAAAATTGTAGATGTTACCTCCTGTATGTTTTATTTTCATTAGATTTTACCTCAATAAAATAGGAGAAGGGAATAAGTATCAGAAAAGGCCGACTTGCAATAAAACTGAAAAGAAATCTTATGTCTCTGGTCTGATACCTGACGTACTATGAGCAAATATCTAAATTATTCTGATACTGATGACTCTTAATTGAAGATTTCTTGTTATATACCAATATTGTGATGTAATTACTGAATCCAGATTGTCCTTGTACATGATTTGTTGGAGAGTTTAACATTTAAACCATACACTTACTGTAGGGTTACATTTATAAGTATAAAATAATGTAAAATTATATATAGCACCTATAGTTTAGAGATAATCAGATTTTAACATACTGAAATATATTGTGGACTAAACCCATTTGGAAACAGGAAAACATGTCTACTTAAATTCATTTAAATGTATTATCATTGGTATGAGTATTCTTTATAAATGAACGATACTCTTTATAAACGAAACACCAAATAAAGTCTTCAATCCTGAAGAGCTTTAGTTTAGCCAGGTTTTTTCTGTATTTTATTTTCTTAGGAAGATGAACTTATAGAATATATCATCTATCATGTATATGTAGAAAATCTTAGTTTATTTGAATCTTTGTCTTAAGATGTTTTTTGATAGTCTTCTGAAGTGCAATATAAATAGCTAAAATATTTATATATTGAATTACCAGGTATATACATGTATGTACATGTATTATTTATATGTTTTGTATATACTGATATACAAATTGTAGTATCTGTATTTATATTTTGAACTTAAGGAATTATTCAGTAATTAAAACATGGATAAGAAACAAAAAGAAAATTTCTAGACTTCCATTGAAATTATTTCATTTAATTTTTGTCTCGCCTGTGAGACAAAGGTATTACTATCCAGTGGCGGCAATGGCGTAAACTATTTGTATAAAGCTTTATATTTCAGAAGGTAGAAGACCTGGATGCTTCATACCTTGTATGCAGATACAGTATGTTATGAACTTTCCGTCTGTCATATGTCCCTTGTCCTTAACCTCATTTTCATAGTTCAGCAACTGCTTGAAAAAAATATAGTTTTTTGGAAAGATTGAAAATCGTTCCTATGGCCTCGGCCTCCAAACGAAAGTGTGACCGCTTCGATACCATCTGATATTAGTACATAGTTTTTTGTCATGTGAATTTCTCACTTATTATGAGAAGTAGGATAACTATATTTGGTATATAGGTTCCTTGCAATGTTTAAATGTCCGTCAGACAAGGTTCACCTGACCTCGACCTCATTTCATGGATCAGTGATCAATGTGAAAGTTACGTGATTAGGTCCGTTTCTCAGATACTATAAGCAGTAGGTTAACTATTTGTGGTGTATGGAATGATTGTGAGGGGTACATGTCAGTCTGGCATGTTTTATCTGACCTTGACCTCATTTTCATGGTTCATTGGTCAGTGTTAAGTTTTGTGTTTTGGTCTGTTTTTCAAATACCATAAGCAATAGGTGAACTATATTTGGTGTATAAAATGATTTTAAGGTGTACATGTCTGTCTGGCAGGGTTCATCTGACCTTGATCTCACTGGTCAATGTTAAGTTTTCCTGTTTAAGTCTGTTCTTGATACTATTAACAATAAGGTCAACTGTATTTGATACATGGAATGATTGTAAGGGTGTATATGTCTGTCTGGCAGGGTTTATCTGACCTTGACCTCATTTTCATTGTTCATTGGTCAATGTTAAGTTTTCATGGTTTGGTCTGTTTCTTGTAATACTATAAGCAATAGGTCAACTATAGTTGGATTATGGAATGATTGTAAGATGTACATGTCTGTCTGTCTTTGTTTATCTGACCAGGACCTCATTTTCATGGATCGTTTATAATTTTAAATTGATGTGAAACCTGTAGTCAATCTTAATCTTTAGGATTATCAACAGAAAAGCAATCATGGTTAGTAAAGCAGGCGAGAGATTTCAGCTTGTGCACTCTTGTTAAAGAAAAAAAGTGTAGAATACAACAAATTATGTTATACATTATGTAAAAGCTGGATTATTTAAAAACAAAAACAAAAAAAATTGGGGAGCCATTTATTTTACATGGGAACAAAAATTGAATTGTTGTTATCTGCAGATTAAGACTTGTCACAGCAAATATTGCAAAAGTTCTCCTGAAAAATTGAAAAATCATTTTTGAATTATCAAAGTTCAGAGATTTTTAAGAAATATGTTGACAAAGTCATTATGAAATAAAAAAGTAAAAAGAATTAAGCATCATGGAAATTATTATATATATTCTGTTTAATAGAAAATATTTCTTAAATGTAAATGTGAAACATCATTTTTCTTAAGATTAGTCAAATTTACTCAGTTGTAAGAATTTTAATACATGTATAATGTGGTATAAAATTCATTTTTTTGTGATATTTTAAAAGCATAATATTAAAATCAAAAGTGCTAGATATTTGTTTTATATAAATTGGTTTAAATGAAATAGAAACAAAGCTAGTTTCTTTTTTTTACCCAGTCTTTTCTTTTATGAGCAGAGGTTTAATATCAAAATTACAATGTAAAAAATTATCTCCCCTGACATAAATATTAAAATACACCATTGCTGTGTCTTCACTAATCAATAATCAGTATAATTTTATCTTAATTGTAGCAGATCGGGCACATTGATTGAAATGGCATACAGTAAATCACTAGAATACCATGCAAAATTTGGGTTTTGAATTTGTTTGTTCTCTCATAATTTACTGCAAAGCTAATTTTCATTGGTCAACATCATCACTTCCATTCATAATCTACTGTAAAGCTAATTTTCATTGGTCAACATCATCACTTCCATTCATAATTTACTGTAAAGCTAATTTTCATTGGTCAACGTCATCACTTCCATTCATAATTTACTGTAAAGCTAATTTTCATTGGTCAACGTCATCACTTCCACTCGCATTCATTTTTGTAATGATCGAATTTAGCATGTGAATCCATGAGCTGGAGAAATAGTTCAATTTTTTCAGGCTCAAATTTAGACTTATTTTGTAAACTTGCACTAAATTGGAATTATAGATAATAAAAGTTGTTTTTACAAACTCAACCAACTAAACTCACAAACTTCACATGAAGTCCTTCATTCAGTTTGTAAAGTAACTGGTCCAGTTTACATAATTTCTCAATTTATTATTTTTTTCCAATGGTAATAAATTACAACAGTTACTTTTGCACTTTTCTACAATTCACAATAATTTCCAAAGAAGGTGGTATGATTTCAGCCATTATTTGGCCCCCATCTGACATGAAAAATTAAAATTTCAGATTGGAATTTGTATAAATTTTATCATATAATGATCGAACTTCTATCAATTACATGTATTGTACAAAATCCTTCCCGTGATGCAACAGCTACGTCATGAACGTCTGCTTAATCAAAGATTTGAAGAAAATTGTGTGTTTTAACATTGAATTTTGGTCAAAACAACTATGAGCAACAGTCTTGGGCCAAAAGATTTTTTGATATAATGTTTGTCGGGCATAAAGACGCATTCCAGTGAAATATTTTTTTGAACATGTCTGTTGCTAATATCAAATTTTTAATTTAAAGGTCCAAAAATGAGTGCAGTTTGGTGTTTTACATTGATTTCTTCCCAATTAACCATCGACAGCATATCGCAGCGATTACAGAAATTTATTTTTTAAAACAAAACATGTTCCTTAAAATGCAACGTTTTAACAATACTTAATGATTAGCTGAGATTAAGTTTTTCATTTTGGAAATCAAGGGGCGAAATCGTACTAATTAATCCCTTTGTAGTCTGCCATTTATACAAATGTGCCCAATCTGTGAAACTGGTAGGCTTCTGTGTTATTCTTAATATTTTAACTTTGGCAGGCCAAATTGTCCTGTTCAGTTAGTAGTGCATTTTTTGTACTATGTTATATTTTTGCAAACTTTTTATTTATTTTTATATTATGAATGTTTATTTTGTAAAAAAAAAAAAAATAGATTAATATATTAATTATTATGAAGCATTAAATGGTATATAAATTGTAAAGTACAAAATGTACGTGAAATGGGGTGTTTTGTGTCATATAAGTAATATTTGCACAATTTTGAAAGTGTTGCTAAATTGGGATTTATCCAATGGTCATGGTGAACAGTCACTATTTGAACATAACATTTCATACACAATACACTTTTAAAGTTATCAGAATTTATTATTAGTTGACTTTGATGGAATTTTAAGAAATTAAAACATTTTACAGAGGTATGATGTTTTTATCATTTTCAGCAAGTCTTCATGAAAAATTTGACAGTACCTGAAAGTATGGGTTTTATTTAATAGACAACATTCACTGTTAAAAGTTATATTCTCTTACAGAAGTAAATATGTAGGTATTGCAGCCCTATAATTTTTGGAGTAGTTTAAAATAATGGATATTTGAATAAAAATTTCTTTCTTTGGACCTTAGAGAGACAACTGAATTGTACTTTCAAAAAGGAATTTACAGCTGAGCTATTTTAAAAGTAAAATAATTTTATATATTAAGGCATGTCATACGTCTGCATTTTTGTGTGTACTTTATGAATCTCAGAAAATTATGCAATGATTAGTCAAGTTATTTGTCCTTCAGACTACAAAAAAAATTTGGGATGAAAATAAGAGATTTAAACAAATGCAGATATGAATAAAAAAATGTGAATATTTAAAACAAGATAAAAGATAAAATGTACTATATCAGTTGTTACAACTTGTAAGAAATTTTATTCATAGTACCTCTGTGATCCCACCAAGTATAAATATATCGATATATATTCTTAATGTATAAAACTGTAATTTGTTAATTTTACAATTTTTGATAGTTTTATTCAGTAAAGATGTCTTTAGTCTGAAATATGGCTTATAAGTGAAATAATTTTGTCTAGGAAGTACTTATAACCTCATCTGAAAGTTGAGAGTTCATGGAAATTTTATTTAAATAAATAACCACTTAACAGCATTTATTCTTTTCATCCTATCCATGATGGATAAAGTAAAATCTATCATCAACTTTAATCATTTTAGAGTAAATTTGTGTTATGACAGAGTAGTTATTCTTATAACCAAAAAACAAATTGGGGAAGTTTATAGGAATGACTAAGTGAGAGCATAAATGTGTATGTTCAAATTTCCGTAGTCTAATGTAATTCAATGAAACTTTATACAAAAGTACCATATGAAGATGTGCATGATGCAGGGTTATTCATGTGCAAATCTTATAAAGGAAATCATTTGACTTTTCATTCGTTTGAAGTTGGGAACATCATGATGTGAGCTAAATTTTAGTACCTCTGATTTGAATATGGTATTATACATGTAGAATTTGATATATACATTTCTCTAATATCTCTTGACCCGTTTGATAAATTTTGATATCACCACACATTGTTTAAATGCTCGTGAAATGTCCCTCAGAAAAACTTTCAGACGACCTCTCAGGTTTTGTATTGTCATTAGAGAAAAAGACTCTAAAACCCTTGACATGTTAATTATGAAATTAATCCACTCTCGATAATTAAATTTTCATTTTTTAAACTGCTCAGACAAGCCTCACAGTTTAAAAATGAGTTTAATTATCTCAAGTTGATAAATTTCATGATCAACTGGTCATCGTTGTAGAATTTACATTGTACATGTATGTGTATGTTGCTATAGTAATGTAAATTATATTTGGTTTTCTAACATATTCTTACACACAGAACAGTGTCTGTTATTTACCAAGTATGTAAGCTATTAAATAAATGTAAAATAACAGTCTTCTTGTGTTGGGATTGATTAATTCTTGTGATAAAAACCCTACATAAAAGTAATGTAAATACTCTTTTGTTACTGTTCTTCATCTTAAAGTCACAGTGAGACAAACTCAGAAAATGATGCACCCAATTTAAAATATAGCTATCTACTGTAAATCTACCATTTCCATGGCATGGGCTGTATCCAGTCAAATCATGTTCATATAATTAACTTCCAGCTTACTTTTAATATATTTATTTTAATTGTAAAGATTATTTCTAAAATCCATCAATATTGATGTAAAATTAAATTTATAGGCTTTTTAGCTCACATAGCCTATAGTCCATGTGAGTTTATGTCATCACTTTGTGTCTGTCGTCCATTTCACATTTTGATCTTCTCCTCAGAAACTATTTTGGGGATTGTAATCAAACTTGGTAGGAATGATGTATGGAAGGATCTCTACAAAGATCCACTTTTGGTTACGGATGGATAGGGACATCTTTGATTTTGATTGGCCAATTTTCAAACATCTCCTGAAACTACCTTATGAAATGTTTTGAAACCACAGGATTGATGACAGAAATACCCTCTACAAACGTTCTACATTTGGTTGAGATTCATCTGCTCACGGAATGACTGTGGCTGCTCAAATTTTCCATGGACACCATTTTTGTCATTTGCTCAGAAAATGAACAGATTGTAAGCAAAGTTGGCAGAAATCATGTATGGAAGGATCTCTACCCACTACCTATCTGTGGTTCTGGATGGATGAACAACATGGCCGTCAGAGGCCATCTTTGATTTTTATAGGCCAGTTATCAAAAATCTCTGAATCCACATTATGTTGGCTTTTTACTTGATGTTTTTCATTAAGTCATGGGTAAACTTCATTAAATTAAAGCTATATGTTTAGCATTGATTAGCAGTTGCCCACTGACAGATACTTATCTAAACAAAGTATATTTCAAATTTTAACAATATATTTATTGAGCCCATCAAAGTCGACACATTTTTTAATTTACCGGAAAATTGCTAATTTTGTGATTTTTCGTGCATATTTGATTTTCTTATCGACAAGGCGACTTAACTCCAAAACAAGATCTGACTTTCATAATGTAAATATAGAGGAGCCCAAGGAAATGTCAGTCTAGTGAGTCTTGTACCAGTCTTTTTAGAAACTTCAAACTTTGATCACAGATACAAAGAACTTTGCAATGTTTTGTAACAATTTTTCACCAATTTATTAACGTTGATTTAAGTTTGTTTTTAGAATAATTATGAATATTTACACTGGAAACAATAAGAAAAGATTCAGAAAAATGTTTTCATGTACTTATTAATAAGGTTTCATTTTTGTCTCGCCTGTGCCGAAAGTTGCAGAGTGAGACAGGTATTACTATATGGATGACACACACTCTCATCCCATTAGAAATAATAACGTACAAGATAAGGGCAGATCAACCAATGACAAAGAGAACACTGAATTGCTTGACAACATCCACAAGAAAGTCACAAACTATATTTTGCGCCAAGTTGACATACAGTTTCAAAAAATCGAGCATGATCAACATGAGCCGAATGACAACAAAAATAGATTTAACCAATATGAACAGTCCAACCAATTCAACCCAATGACAACCTCATCATGTGCAAGGGAGAATAATAACACTGTAACTTATGACAGTAATAAAACCAATGTTAACATTGATAGAGCAAAATCTTATTGTGATATTAACAGTTCAACAAGACCAAATGTTCCTCAAAAAATCAGAGACCAAACATCAAGACCCAGTTGTACAATACCTGAGAAACAATATATTGCTGTTCCACAACAGACTCTGCCTTACCATTTATCAGGTCAAAATATAGTGCATATTCCTATAAACAATAGAAACGCAGGATACTATCGCTCAAATATGCCACCAACAATATCTCAAAGAACAAACTCTAACTACGAAAGAACATTCACTCCACCAGTTAATCAAAATCCAAACTGGTATGTTGGTAGTAATATAGAAGGAAATATGTCAAGTAGAACACAACATATAAAACAACAAAATAGTTCGGATCATTTTTTATACCCGGGAGGCATCCAACTAAACCCAACATAGATAACGCTACTACTCTAAAAGTAGTAGCATTTAACTGCAAGAACATCAAAACCAGTACTGCTGCTGTTAATAAATTATTGGAGAAGAATGACATAATTCTCATTCAAGAACATTGGTTGTTTCAATTTCAAATACATTTAATTAATGAAATAGGCACTAATCTGAATTTTGAAGGTAAAGCAGTTGATAAGTACAATAACATTCATCCAGCCCAAGTACCCAGGGGATATGGGGGAGTTGCAGTTATTTGGAAAAAAGAAATTGATCATCTCGTTAAAGCTACTGACGACGGAGGCGAGCGTATACAATGTGTAGAATTTTTAGACAACATGTCAAAACCATTACTAATTGTTTCAATATATATGCCGACACAAGGTTGCCATGATTTGGATGAATTTAAAGAGTGTATTGATCAGCTTTTCGAAATTATGCAAAAATACACAAGAAGTCATGATATTCTGATTGGAGGTGACTTAAATGAAGACTTAACTAAAAACAACAAAAATCAAAGAACTGAATATCTTCTTCAATTTATAAAAGACTTTAATTTACAAGTCTGTTTTAATGGATCCACATATATAAATCCTAAGGGACAAGAATGCAGTGAAATTGATTATTTTATGTACAGTTATGGAACAGATAGAAACTTTTCTGATAAGACCATCATTAAAACCCTACACTCAAATGTTTCTGACCATTACCCAATAGTTGTATCGTGTAAAACAAATTTACAAAAAAGACAAAATCAGAACATCGGTACAACTAAACCAAAAATCAAATGGGACAAGATAGACAAAGAAGAATATAAGAACTTAGTTGATCAGAAGCTTGTAAACTTGAATATGCAGACAATAAATTCACCGAATAACAACAAGGAACTAGAAACATCAATTACCACAATTAGTAACATCTTAGATAATTGTGCACGTAAATGTCAACCAACGAAGCAGAAAAAAAGAAAGATGGGAAATTTACAAATTTGGAACCAAGAGATATCCACGGCATATAAAGAAATGAAAATCACAAATTTACAATGGTATGAAGCTGGAAAACCACCATCCAATCATAATACTTTAACTAAAAAAAAGGAGAATAAGCAAAATTTTCGCAGGGTATATAGAACAGAATTAGCAATGAAAAATTCACAACTTAAGGAAAAAATAATGAGCACTAGAACTAAAGACACCAAAATATTCCACATGCTCATAAACAAACAGAGAAAATCATTACGTGGTTATATTCAAGATCTGCATGTAGATGATGAAATTTTAACTGGAGAAGACAATATTATGGAAGGCTTTAGACAACATTTTGCAAACCTTGCAGTTCCTTCAAGAGATGAAGACTTTAACTTTGAAAACGAAAAGTCAATTAAATATGAAATTGACATTATAACCGAATTAACAAAGAACTCGGAAATTAAAGAACCAACAAAATGTGAAATATACAAAGCTCTAAATTCAATGAAGAAAGGGAAAGCTTCTGATTCATTTGATTTAACTGTTGAAAATTTTATATATGCAGGAGATAATCTTATAGATTCTATACATCAAATTCTAGTTGATATTTTCAAAAAAGGATTAATTCCAGATTTTCTTAAAAAAGGACTTCTTTCTCCAGTATTTAAAAACAAGGGATCAATTTTAGAAATAAAGAATTATCGTGGAATAACAGTTCTCCCAGTTTTCTGTAAAATCATCGAATCTATTCTGAAATTAAGAATTCGGCCAACAAGTTTACCAAGTCAATGCACTTTGCAAAGAGGTTTCACACAGAACTCAGCTCCATTAAATGCGTCATTCATTTTAGAAGAGGTAAATAGAGAATCATTAGATTTGGGAAAACTCCTGATAATAGTATTATTAGACGCTAAGTCAGCCTTTGACGTTGTGGTTCATCAAAATCTAATGCGTAATTTATATCATCTTGGAATACAAGACAGACACTGGAATCTCATCAACAATCTCCATAAACATGCTTCATCTGTAATAAAATTTAATGGAAAAATGTCAAATGAATTTATCATTTCACAAGGAGTGCGTCAGGGTGGTATTCTCAGTGCGGATCTTTACAAGATATATATAGACCCACTACTGCACCATTTACAACAATCTAAGTTAGGAAGTAAAATTGGCCATATACCATGTTGTACAACAGCTTGTGCGGATGACATTACTTTAAATACTACAGATCCAAACGAAGCACAAATATTACTAAACATGGCTTATGAATACAGTTGTAATGAACACTACAAATTACAACCACAAAAAAGTGTTGTTATTGAGATGGAGAACAATAGGAAAAAAAGACATAGCTGTATAGATCTGAGATTGAAAGACAAGAAGTTACCAGTAGTAGAAAAAGCAACACATCTTGGAATACAAAGATCAAAATCTAGAAAGGAAACGTTAAATAACACCATCAACGAGAACATCAAGAAAGCAAGGAGAACAGCATATAGTCTCATGGCTGCAGGTTTTCATGGAAACAATGGTTTAGATCCAAGCACCTGTATTCATATAATGAAAACTTATGTCTTACCAACATTACTTTATGGTCTGGAGATACTGATACCAACTAAATTAAATATTGATAAATTGGAAATGTTTTTCAAAAAAATGCTCAAACAGATTTTGTCTCTACCTCAAAATGCTCCTGATGTTGTACCATACATTATATCTGGAATGATTCCTATTGAAGGACAAATACATATAAAAATACTGAGCTACTTTTACAGTATATGTTTACTATCAGAGGAATCAACTGAAAAACAAATTGCTAGAAGACAATTAGCAGTCAAAGACCAAGATAGTCACAGTTGGTTCATTGAAGTAAAAAAAATTATCTGGAAATATGCTCTTCCAGAAATTTACCTTCTTTTAGACACTCCGTATACAAAAATTCAATGGAAAAATTTGATGTATAATTATATAAATAAATATTGGAAAGAGTATTATACAGATATCTCCAAGCTATACAGAAATATAAGTTATTTAAATGTTGATGAATACCACCCTGGAAAACAACACCCGCTCATCTATATCAAAACATCATCTTCAAGAGACATAAACCGTCTGCCTATTAAGTTAAAACTTGTTTCTGGTACATACATTCTTCAAGAAAACAGATCTAGATTTAATCAGAATAATGTTGAAGCCACCTGCCTTCTGTGTGGACAAGAAACTGAAGATTTACCACACTTTTTATTGAAATGTACATTATTAGAAACAACCAGAAAAGCGTCTTTAGAAGATCTTCAGAAGGAATATCATAATCTGACAGATAGAGAAATGGAAAACCTTACTGAAACTGATAAAATCAAAATTATACTGGACTGCTCTTATCTCCTTACAGAAAAAGTTGGACTTAGCAACAAAAAGATAAACATCAAAATGTTATCTGTGTTGGAATTTCAGTGTCGCAGATATGTTTTTAACATTCATAGAGCAAGATATAGGATGCTGTCTGATATAAAAAACAGGAAAAAATAGGGACATCTCAAGTATGCATAACCCATTAAAAAAAAAAAAAAAAAAAAAAAAAAAATATATGTATATACATATATATAAATTTAGTACTCATCTATTTGAATACTTAATAAAATTAAGATTTAACTATACCCTATTTTAAATTTTAATATTGAAGATTATTTTAATATATTATCCAAGTGAACTAGATCTGAATAATTTTAAATAGGCTATATATAAATAAATTTAGAATTTTAGCTTTTATTATAGTTTTTATAAATTTCACAAATATGAGTTTTAAAATAACAACGAAACATTATTAAATAGAGAGATACTTTTATTGACTGTATATAGAAAATGTGTTTTAGCCAATTGTACATGATGTAACATAATTGGTGATGGACTATTTTTAACACTGTGGTGGATGGATATATATACCTTAGTGAGAAATCACTGATCTCCTATAAAGGAGGTGAAGATAACATACAGAATTACTATCCGGAGTCGGCATAAACTATTTGTATAAAGCTTTATATTTCAGAAAGTAGAAGACCTGGATGCTTCATACCTTGTATACAGATACCTTATGTTATGAACTTTCCGTCTGTCATATATCCATTGTCCTTGACCTCATTTTCATGGTTCAGTTTTTTGGAAAGATTGAAAATCGTTCCTATGGCCTCGGCCTCCAACCGAAAGTGTGACCTCTTCGATACCATCGGATATTAGTACATAAAATGTAGTTCCAATGATGATATCATTTTTTAAATTACGAGTTCTTTATTCTTGTTGATCGTGTTGATAATATTTGAACTAATATTTTTAACTTACATAAAACTTTATCGTTTATCGAAATTACCAAGGAATTCAAATGAAGTCAACGCAGACGGCGGATGAATTTATCTATCATAATGAATCTACAAGAAACAACTTCCCGTATCGTTGTTGGGAACTTTACTTTTGTCAAAACTAATTGCGCATCTACAAATTTGATGATTTTTACCCTTTATTTGAGAAAAAATACTTTAAGATTATCTATTAATATAACTCAGACATTCGCTTTCGGAATCTAAATGTTTTAAGCAGGGATCGGAAATTTTCAAAAGCCTCTGTCGGACAATTTTTTGATAGACATGAATTGTCAGTTTTAACTCTTTTTAGCAATTTCAACACACGATCTTATTTCCTACAAATGTTGTTATGCACGATTTATTAATGTTTTGGGTAAGAACTGAAATAAATGTCATGTGTATCAACTCTTTAACATTCTGTGAGGCGTTAATTCTGTGTTTGTGTATTGATAATTTCGATGTTATAGGTGTTTTCTTCGAGGTCCACGTTTGGGACCTATAAATTAATAGATCAACATGATCAATAGAAAAATGGACCACATAACGACGTAGAATCAATTAAATAAATGAATCAAATTCAAGTTTAAATACATTGAAATCAGTCTATGACAGTCTTCCCGAAAGATGAAATTTTTATTCCTTTTTCATATTTAACTACAAAGATTCGTGCATGTTCAATCGATTATTTACTAAACTACAAGTGCAAAAAATGACAACAATGTAGAAATCTTCAAGTTTTGCCGAGTTAAATCTACCAAGGCGTTTCTAATTTTCTCAAGTTTATGAATTTGAACTGTTAGATCGTCCGACACATACCTTGTAATGGATTTTTTTTTAATTTGAAAGCAGAGAGGTGTGCAAAATGCCTGATCGATCGTCATTGGTGAATGACCTCTATATTGAACTTTGGAAATTGTTGACAGGTCATAAGGTGTACAGTAATTATATTTAAGCCTAATAAAAGCACAGACACCTTTAATGTAAATTACTTTTATGTCATGCGAATTATGATTTAATAACAGAAAATGTTGGTGACAAGAAAGTTTGAAGGGTTGTCATATCCTTGTGGTGATTTTCTTTAGTTTCTGTTGCAAATTTAGTGTGGATGATATTTGTTTATTCGTACGTTCATTTGTAGCATCGTGTAAAGTTTGCCACAATATACTTGTCTGGTGACCATGACCTTGTTTTCATGGTTCACTGACTTCATAAACATAAATGTAAAATCTGCATCTAAGTTTCGTGGTTAAATCCATTTCTCAGCAACTGTAATATCTAGGCCTACCATATTTGGTCTATATATAGTTCTTAATGGGTACATGCATCCCAGTCTGACACATGGCTTGGGACTTTGACGTGACGTCACGTTCATGGTTTAGTGATTTCACACTTGCATGGTCTAAGCAACTATAATACCTATACCCACCATATTTGGTCAATAGATAGTTCTTGGTCGGTACATGCCAATCTGACACATGCCTTTGACCTTGACCTCAATTTCATAGTTGAGTGACCTGTGTCACATTTTCGTGATTAAGTCTATTTCTTAGCAACTATAGTATCTAAGCCCACCATGCCTGGTCAATAGATAATTCTTAGTAGGCACATTGCAGTCTGACACCTGTCTCTGGACCTTGACTTCAATTTCATGCTTGACTGACTTCTCACATTTTCGAGATTAGGTCCGTTTCTCAGCACTGTAACACCTAGACCCACCATACTTGGTCAACAGATAGTTCTTAGTGGCTACATGTCGGTATGGCAACCGCCTTTTGACCTTGGCCGCAATTTCATGCTTGAGTGACTTGTTTCGTGTTTTGGGATAATGCCCATTTCTCAGCAATTGCAATACATAGACCAAGTGTCTGAGACCTTCTCCTGGTTTTCACACTTTCAGTCACATTCGAACACCCCACTAAGATTTCGAATATTGACAATAAAACTTGACTGTTGCTAAAAGCTAAGCCTTAATACACATTGAACTCTTACTGAAAATAATGTCCTGGTTTCCATACCACGGAATGTACATCGATTTTGAAAAAACCCTCTATATTTCAGGAAAAAAAGTAATTGATCTCACATAACAAAGAACTAATCTGTGATAAAATTCAATTTGAAATTATACACAACTACAGTTGCAGCAATCTTTCCACCACTGCTTTCCAGCATTTTGATTTGTCATGTGAATCTCACTTATTGTGAGAAATAGGATAACCTATATAGGTTCCTTGCAACGTTTAAATGTTCGTCGATAAGTGTTCACCTGACCTCGACTTCATTTCATGGATCAGTGATCAATGTTAATGTTACGTGATTAGGTCTGTCAGCCTGGCAGGTTTCATCTGACCTTGACCTCATTTTCATGGTTCATTGGTCAATGTTAAGTTTGTGTTTTGGTCTGTTTTTCAAATAACATAAGCAATAGGTCAACTATATTTGGTGTCTGGAATGATTGTAAGGTGTACATGTCTGTTTGGCTGGTATCATTTGTCCTTGACCTCATTTTCATGGTGTATTGGTCAATATTAAGTTTCTATTGTTTGGTCCTCTTTTCAGATACTATAAGTTACAGGTCAGCTTATGTGGTGAGGTGTCCATGTCTGTCTCGCAGGTTTCATCTGACCTTGACCTCATTTTCATAGTTTATTGGTCAATGTTAAGTTTCTCTTGTTTTGGTCCGCTTCTCAGATACTATAAGTTATAGGTCAACTATATGTGGTGTATGGAATGATTGTAAGGTATGCATATCTACATGACAGGTTTCTTCTGACCTTTGTCCTCATTTTCATGGTTCATTGGTCAATGTTAAGTTTCTGTTGTTTGGTCCTCTTCTCAGATACTATATGTTATAGGTCAACTATATGTGGTTATGGAATATATTTTATTATTTAACTGCTGATTACTTATATTGAAATAGTATCATTGTTTTATAAAAAAAAATCTTTCAATAACATTTAATAATGATAATAACTAATAAAAACTTTTCAGGGATCATTACTAAACAGTGATTAACAAAAACATTGGAAGGTGTGAAAATGTTAAAATAAGATCACTCATGCATGAATGTTTAACATAGAATACAGTTCACTCCAGTCCCTTCATAAAGATTACTTGGCTGAACATGTACAGATTGAAGAACTTTTGAAATTTAGTTTACACAGGAGACTCACATTTACTGATTTTTTTTATACATATGACATAAGATAAGTATTGAAATAAGTAAAAACTATTTTAGCATATTTTGGTTATATTCGATTTCAAGAAACTGATAATTGCAATCGTGAGAACTGGAATATAATCTGTGTGAAACGTGGACTTAACCTAATTTATTTCGTCTTAGAAGTGACCATTTGTTATTAAGAAGAACTTTTTGAAAATGAATGTGTAGGCCGAGAATCAACTGATGCTATCGTCATAGAAGAATCTGTGGAAGAAAGTTTCAAATCAAGAATTTAAGGACACTTGTAACATGTGTAATAACTAGTATTTTACCAATAGATAAAATGGATGTGGTACCGATTGCTTATTTCGAATTTTAGACTGAATATTTAATCATGAAGATGCTATGGAGTATGGATTTTGAGGACCAAATGACTTCGTCTTTTCCCATAGAAGGGGGCAATTTCATGAACAATGGTTAATGCATTTTACATATTTCGCTATTTAAATCATTATTTGGCTGGATACATGTATTTGACTATTATTTGTTTGTATGTTTCACATAGGTATTGATTTAATCATTAATTGTAATGAAAGTGCAGTCAGGCTTGAAACTTAACACCTGTTCAGTCACATGATTTACCTGCTTTAGACAGTATATAAGGAAATGTTTTGGTCATAATCTTGGTTGTTCTCGGGTATTAGACACGCTGTTTAGATGCCAGAATGGATAAACACCTCTAATGGTAAATAACCATTATAGTTACCATTATGAACTATCAGTGGTGGTCAAAGAATTACCATTTAGCTCTCCACCATAAAATATGGTTGGTTAAGTGGCATGGTAAAGACGTCGCCATAGTTTGTTGTTGGTGACCTAATATAAGATACAAAATCTGTTACCAGAAGATATGGTTGCTATGGTTGCTAACAGAATACCTTGGTTCAAATGCCACAGATGTTTGCTGACATCACAGCATTCCATTTTGCCACACAGAGACATACCCCCATGTAACCATCTATAAGTTACTGTAGAAACATGGGTATATTTGTAAATATATATTTTATGATGGTCATATTGTAAATAGACTATTAAACCATGTACAACTTGCAATTCTTTGCTTGTGTTTCCTTACAGCTACGCGATACAACGTCACGGATCCCGTTACTAGTAACACTGACTTTCTTCTCTATACAGAATTGAGTTTTCGTTACAATAGCAATATAATTAGATAATATGAAAATATGACTTTTTACAATATTTTGATCAAAGATTGAAGGTAAATTTATTAATTCTTTTTTTGGAGGGATGGGTTCTTTCAGATTCATCTCAATAGTCCATATGCAGATTTGACATTTTCTTCAGCTGTTTAATTCACACAATAGTGTAGTGTAGTTTAATAAATTAATCACTTTCTTAGTCTATTTCTCAGCAACTGTACTGGGGCCTCAGTGACCGAGTGGTCTTGGTAGTTCGTCATGACTACCTAAGATCACCAGACTGTCAACACAGGGGTTGCGAGTTCGAATCTCATCTGTGGCAGGGTGTATTCTACTCCGATCTTAATATACAAGGATTGCCAATTTTCCTACCGAGGGTCAGTGGTTCTCTCCGGATACATGCTTAAGTGACTTGTTTCACGTTTTGGGATAATGTCCATTTCTCAGCAACTGCAATACACAGACCAACCATATTTGATATAGAGATAGTACTTGGAGGGTACATGGCTGTCTGAGACCTTCACCTGAATTTCACACTTGAGTCACATTTTTATGACTAATTCCATTTCTCTGTAGCTACATGTCATGTATAATACCTATTTCCACTGTATATGGTATGTAGTAACATTTTGGCAAATAGGTGTCAGTCTGACACCTAACCTTGACCACAATTTTAGGCTTGAGTGACTCTCATCCGGCCATTTTTACAAATAAGTCCATTTCTCAACAAATGTTATAAATGTATGTAGATCCACCATTTTTGGTCTATAGATAGTTTTTGGAGGGTACATACATGTACCAGTCTGAGACCTGTCAGCTAACCTTGGACACAGTTGTAGGCTTGAATGACATGAATGAAATTTTTCAGACAAATGTTGCCTGATGTATTTTCCTTTGGCTTGTAATGTATGGTATCCGATAATCTTTATTCTGTGTCCCTGTGTGAGACATTTAGTGTGTCCACTCTTGTTTTCAGTAGAAAGGCTATATTATGAAATATTTTGAAACTTTGGAGGACTGATGACAGCAATACCTTCTACAAATGATACACTTTTTGTTGAGATTCAGCATTTAACCCGACAGCTGTGGCCGCTCAAAGTTTCCATGGAAACCATATTGGTAATTACTTGTCATTTGCTCCGAAAGTAATGGGCAGATTGTAACCAATGTTTGCAGGAGTCTCATATCGAAGGCCATATACAAATTATTCACCTTTTATTAGGTCAAAGGTCAAGATCACTGACATTTTGTATTTTTTTAACAGCCTTGTGGATAAAACAGAGATTACATTTTGTAATGGGCTGAAAGGTGCTAGGTGGGCAATAATACATGCAGACTGGTGAGCCTCTAGTTTTTATCACATTTAAAAAGGGATATTTGTGTAAACAATTAAAATGCACAACATTATATGTTTGAATTAATCATACATTTAATACGAGGTCAAACTGAATATAGATGAGTTGAAGCACACTACATGTATAAGTTTAAGTTTTCTTGAAGTCCCACGCACTTGGACACAACGAAGTTAGAGCTGTTTTAAAAATATCAGAGAATATAAACAGGACAGAAAAAAATCTGTCAATATAATTTTTTGATTACTGGTTCTCAACATAAACACAAATTGTCTCTTTGAGTAAGACTGACATAAAAAACAAAACAAGAAACTTTGTCTTCATCACTAATTGGAGGCACCTGTCCACCCAGCAGCATGCCATACACATCAAACTAACAAGTGCATTTTAAACTGGTAGATTCAATTTTACATCCCAGCTTCTTTGTTCTTACAGGAGTGATCTGAGAAGGTTCACCCCTGCCAGATCACACCAACAAGAGTTCTTTGTTACGTTTAACGTTGGCAGGAACAATATACTCACGATTAAAACTTAGAAAATTTATGTAGAAACATAAATCATATTTTACAATTAAAATTAAAATTTTTGAAAGAATCTACCAAGATTCGAACCTGGAACCCTTAGTATATAGTCCAGACGCCTTAACCACAAGACTACGGAAGCTCACACCGAGGAAGTGTTAATTTTACCTATATAAACATTACGTTATTGGTTCCAATGGGCTATACAATATGTAATATATATAAAAGTAAATCTATAACGTATAATAGTACTGACATCTTTACTTTAAGTTTATTATTATTTACCCCAAATGAGCTGGGATGTAAAATAGTTATCCCACTTGGACTTAGTATGTCTGTATAAGATCATCTCTCGGGCCCCCGCCCTTCGGGATGATCTTATACAGACACACAGTGTCCTCGTGGGATAACTATTACATAAATGCCTATATAATCAGTCCAGGGATGAAATGGTGAATTTCTGTTGAACAATGGTTGTATTCACACTGTTAATCAATGAGCAAAAGTAAAACTTCAGGGATATGTGTTAAAACAATTTTAATTGGAGTAAATTTGAATTACTGGCATCTATAATAACAAATGAAGCCAAATTATTAACAAATGATCATCAATCAATCAATTCACATACATGTATAAAAGAATTCATTATTAAGTACTCTAACTTCATCAATTGATCCATATCAAATTACATATGAATTACCTCCCCTGCTGTTTAACTAGGGCAATTAAGCCTTGTAAATCCAAATCATGTTGATTATTCCTAATAAACAACTTAACCTGTCCCCCTGCACTCGTTTAATTGACTAAAAATACACAGGTAAAATTTTGCATATATATTAATTAATACATAAACATAGTTACATCAGTTGTTAGAAATCAGGGGAGATAATAAATGTCAAACTTTCAATTTCTTAATTTCAAAAATTACCTATAATATCATGTTTAAGTATGGTGACATTTTATAACACATGATTATTAAATAAAAATGCACTTTAATAGTTCTTTCCTGGAAACATATGCTGACATCGAAATATGCAACTTATATGATAAATAGGTTAACATTATTACAACACAATTTTTGTTACTAAATTGGCTTAATGTAAAAAACAACAACAAACTATCTACAGGTTGTAGGTGGAATGTGTAACACAAAAAACTTTCCTATGTGAAAAACAAATCTTAACACTGAATTACAAAGTTTTTTTTTGTATCCCCTGTCAATCCAAACATCCATACAATGCCAATGGATTTCACCATTGGATGTTATGGATCTAAGCTTGTAATGGGATATGATATAAAAGAAGATCTATTATATAAATAAATATCACTGATCTGATATGAGTCTGTTTGATTAAACAGAGGTTAGAGACAATAGATACCGAATTTCTAATTTGTGCAACTTTCTATTCATTACATCGGATGCAATATGAATATGCATTTTGTTGTAAATTTCAAGGTTCTGCTTCAACTGGAAACAAAAAACATGTATTTAACCATATATAATAAATCCAAATTATTTGATGCAAAAGACATGATAATTAAAGCATGGAATTACATTAGGTCACACCAATACGATCTTTAGTTCTTTGGATTTTGCTGCTTCAATTTTTGGACTATGTAAATTTTAAGAAAAAAAAAATTTTGCAGCCACATTTCGCAAAGATCTTGAAAATTCGCCCCAAATTCTTCATTTTTCAAGAAATTAAAAATAAAAATTGTTCTCCTGCTCCTTAAATTTTTAAAAAATTGGAATTTTCACAATATTTTATTTAAAAAAAATGTTGCCACACATTAATTAAATTTAAAATTATGCCCGCTCGCACCCATTTTTGCCACCTATGATCCAAAGAACAAAAAATTAATTTGGTGTGGCCTTATTTGCATTTATATTTGTTCTTGTATTGTTAATTTTTTTTCCCATGAGCTGAGTCCCGCATACATCAGATACAAAATTCTACTGATAAAAAATACATGGCATCTAAAAGGAAATGCTTAAAGTTTGAATCCTGGTAAATTTATAAATCACCATTAAAAAATGGCTGTAAATTATAAATTACTAAAAGAAAATAGTATGTAAATTACTTGTTTATCCTTGAACATCATCTGGTTATTCTTTGGATTTCAGAAAACTCTGAAGCTGACTAGAAAAAAATCCAGATGAAAACATCTGACTGAACATTTAGTAGTAGCTATATTTTTATTGACTTCAGTACAGCAAGGTGACAGTTCCTTCTTTTCCAACATTCCTGTCCACAAAAATATAGTAGCACACTGCCCTTCTTTGGTTAATTGATTGTATACATTATTTCAAATGCATGAATACTAATGTACTATAACACTTTTATAACAAAATTATATCTATCAATGGGCTAATATCTTCTGTCTTCGGTGGCCTGAAAGTATGAAATTCTTCTCCACTCAAACAGGCAATTGGCTGTGATATGTTGGAGTAAACTACATATATATATTTCTAGTTAATTTCCTGCCAAGAAAAAATTCATATTTTGCTTCTTAACTATTTGAATAATTATCCCTAAAGATTATGTTCGTCAAGTTGATATTGTCGTCTTTCTGTCAAGCAAAATAAAAAGAGATAACAAAAAATGTTACTCCTAATTAGTTAGGATAAATTAAATGAAGACAAAGAAGGTTAAACAGATAAAGCATACAAGGTTTTCTCTTTACATGCAATAAATATATTAAGTTGTAAAACACTGCAAAGGGAAAATTCTAGACAAAATTGGCAAGTTTTAAAGTTTCACAAATGAAAAGTGCTCTGAAGTACACAACAAGAAAGCGATTATGCTTTCTTATTCAAATTAGGTGTTTACACCAACAATACATGTATCTGACTGGGAAAAAAATCTGACAAAAATAAAATTTACCAGATCATTTTTGATACATTTTAAGTTTTTTCAAAATAATATTTTTCTAGCAAATATGACCTTTGTGGGCCGTAACAATGGATGTGGTATCCTATAATGTAATATGTAATATGTCATTTGATTGGATAATTTTTTCTGCCTATCATATCAAAGACTAAATTCTTTCTTTTCTTCTGTAACATCATTAAAAGGGAATCTCCTGATCTGGACTTAAAAAACAACAAATTTAGTATTAAATTTTAAGGATTCATTGTTATTTTGATTTTAGCCTATCATAATTAAGCTCAATACACCTTGTGTACACTTACAATCCACTTGGCGGGTTATTTAGTGTGCACCACGTGATTGAGATTATTTCTTCATGAATGAAAAAAATTACAGTCATTCCTTAAATGAAATATAAATTTCTGCGATTATTTGGGTCAAATTTAGGTGTTAATCTGATTTTAATAATATCAAATGTTTTCTTCAAATGTTTCATTTACCAGTGAATCCAATATTCAGATGACATTTCTGTGATTGGTAAAAAAATGCAAATTACATGGATATTATAATACATGGAAAAGAACTGACATGCTGTGAATCAATGTGATTTGTGAAAGTCTATTAACTGTCATTTGTTTAAAATGTCCACCCAATGCTCTTGTAGGGTACTTGTCAATTATCAACAATGTTAAAAATTGCCATTCAAGTTTCTATAACAATTGTATCTGTTTTATATTTGAGTTTTGTGAAATTAAAATGTTAAACATACAGCACCCTACATGGAAAGAAATATACAAAACAAGAAGTTTTCAAATTTTACAAAATCTTACATTATAATTAATCCTAATTTACATCTTTCTTTGCTAAAGTGAAAAAAAATTGTGAGGACAGTCAAATATTACCACAGATACTAAAAAGCTCATTTTTTCTTCATAATAAAGTGTCAAAACTAACAAATATCTATAGACTTCTACTAACAGTAAGTCCCCAACACAACTTGTGACCTCTTGGACATAATAATTGTTGACAAAGTTAGATAGAACATTGCTCAAGGATAACCTAATTAATCACTATGTAAAGATTGTGTTTGTTATTGTTTTAAACAGAGAAAATTATAAAATTGTGGACATCAATAATAAAATCATTCTATTGTTGATACTGATCAAATGCAATATGTTATAACACATTTGTACACATACATGTATGTGCATACCAAATAAAGTTAAGACATTAAAATATCAATTTCGATACACAAATTCATTCTATACTAAATTCCTATCCCCCTAAAATTTCTATCAATACTGCTAATTTAAACTTAACATATAAATAATTAAAAATAAAATGTGTAGCACTTGTAAATATTATTGCACAATATTCAAAATTCAAAAAATATTTGTCATTGCACATAATTCCTGACTATTGACAACATAGATTGTATCTTTAAGAAGCCATCTGAGTGACAGGAAACTTGATTTTCTTTCATCACTGTTTGGCGCCACCTATCCAACAGACAGCAACATCAAACTGTCTGCCCGCCTGCCATACATAGGCAAATCAATAACCAAATTTTTTCTACATTAAAATCCAGTTAATAACATGAACATGCAATATTGATGACTAGAAATTCAATTCACCATACTGTTTATGCAAATGCAAATTTGTATTGGTGTTTTATGACCATTCAAATGATAAAAAGTCATCAGGAACTTTAGATTTGGATATGTATACATGCCTTAACAGCCTCTTTTTTTGGAAACCCATTTCCTGATACATGAATCCAAATAAAAAAATGTGTGATGCTTCCAAGGCAGACATATGTCGCCTGCGTACAGGAAAAGCTACATTTCAACCAATCACCCCCCCCACCCCCCCTCCCTTTTTTTAAAATTTAAAATTTTCTAAAAATGAAATATATATGCACACCTTTGCATTAAGGTTAATGCACTGAGAAAGTTTCATCAAATTCCTTTGAGCAGTTTACGAGTAGTTGAGGATAGAAGAAAAGTGTGACGATGCAAGACGCAAGACGACAGATAGTGATCCCTATGTGTCGACCATGCGGAATGCAGGTGACACAAAAACTATAACTTTAAACAAATTCTATCCCTAGCTGTATGAATGAATACTCAAGTGAGCAACAAATTATTTCTGATTTTTGGATACTATTTGGTTTATACAAAAAGGTTCAAGTTGTCCATTTATCAAACTTCTATGAAATTTAAAATTAGTGCATATTAAAGTAAGACCAGTAATTTATTATTCCAAGTAGTCACCCCTATAAAGGGTAATAACTCTTCAAACTATATTTTAAGAAATTGAAAAGGGTTTCAATAAAATGTTACTAATACAACATAGGGAAATTTTCAAATTACAAAATTTTTCTTTAAATCTATGCAAAATTATCTAAATGCAAGTTTAAATGAAGGCCATATTATGTTAGATTCAATATGACGATTTTATATTTGAAAAAATTTAAGTGTCTTACGATGAGAAAAAAATATGACATCAACAGATTGTGTATGATTGTTGTAATTGAACATGTAACACTAATGTGAGTTTGACAATATGATAATCATAAAGTTTAAAAAAACAATCGGCATTGAAGAAAGCTGATACAAAAAAGGATATATATATGTTTCTAAAACAAATTGTTACTTTCTAGAAACAACTAAAGTCAGTTTTAAAAGTTGTATGAATGACGTTTTACATTTAATTCAAGTTTATTTTTGTTCAGCAGGTCATAATCCATTCATTGGGGATATTCCACTATAAAATTTGTGGGGAAGGGGAAGAGAACGGAACTTACTAGTTTGTAGCAAATTGTGTCAATAAGATACAAGTTAGAATTAGGCTAAAACCATTAGTATCATAACCGTCAATTAACCATTGATAGTTACACTACAATATCAATGACACAACCGTGCCTCGAGTTTTTCATTTAGGATACCGGTAATTTATTCCTGAAGATGAAAAGTTCCTGTTGAAATGTCGACGAAAATGTTAAACCTTGAAATAAAATACTCGGTGAACAAGAAATGAATTGATTGTTAAAACAGTTAACTGTGACAATATTAAATATCAAATATCTAATGTCTATATAAACCACAAAACAAAAAATATGGATGGAATACTCATGTGCTTATGTTACTGATATTGTGTCATCAAAGAACTTGTTATCTATTTTTTCATCCAATTTGTAGAGCATACATATTCTGATTAATACAGGACAAATATATAATAACAAATAAACACAAATAATAAATATAAAACTATATTCAAATAAATTAAGTATCAAACTTATCATCTACATGTATTCAGTTGGCTTTGCAAAAAAAATATACTAAAATAAATTAAGTATTATTATTTTGATGCATTTGGGTAAGTTTAAAGAGTTTTACTAAAAGTGTCAATATTGTGACCTGATTAGTTGAATAACCAAAAATCACACATATTTTTTATACTTGGCATTAGCAAAATGTAACTATAAATTAATACCGTTATTATTTGGTGCACCTTATTTTACTTTATATTTAAAAATCAGCTAAGTTTAACTGAACCTTTAGGACTGTACCATATCTGGCTTAAAATTCAATCATCTGAGATTTTACATCTGTCAATACTTGGCTCATTTCTACAAAATGTTTTCGGCAGAAAAACAAATTCCTTATATTGGCACGGATAGACTCAGTTTGGATTCAAAACCATGAATAAATCACACTTTAGAAATTATTATGTTCTAGTAGAATAAATACATTTTTCTTATTCAAATAACAAAATTACAACAAAACCTATAAATCTCAGAAATTTCAAATCTCAAAAGGGTGTTTACATTGCACAAATATAAATAAATGAAATTTCTTAAAAAGTTGAATTTTACAATTTATCTATAATCCATACCATTATAAGGTCTTAAAACAATCAAAATCTGCACAAGTATTTAAATTGAAATGCTGATTCACTTAATTTTAACAAAAGGTGTAAAAATCTATATCTGAAAGCTAGGTGCACTACAAACAGCAAGTATTGGTCGAACCTTTTTAATTTTGATTTTGTGAATGTTCTGTTTTTAAAAATACAAGGAATGTGTGGTTTCATAAAAATTAAAATACATGATTGCATAATGACTGTTCTGTACCAATAAGGAAAAAGGATAGAAAAACCTGCATTGTTTTACCCCTTAATCTGGTCTGGTCGAGCACGAGAATATCTGAACAGTGAACAGAAACTCGTTTTTGTGAGTATGATGTCATCAATTTACTGGCAAATGCAAGTTTCTTCACCTAGTTGTATATTCTTTTACCTGTAATGCAAATGTGTGATCCATCATATCTGTAAATTTGCACATACATGTATATTCTTTATACATTTTTCAACATTTCTACCGAGCAACTTTAAAATCTACTGTGCTATTATGGAGAAATTCAAGGTCAAAGTTGACCAGAAGTTGACAGATCTTTCAGGTGTTGTAGATAATGGACACATTTGGTCTATTTTTGGGACTTAATCTTACATAAAAGGCATTAGTTCTTTTGAACAAGGTAGGGGAAGAATTTTTTATGTAAATTGAATATTTAATGACTTGATAAAAATTCTTTTTAGGAAATACATAACCAGAAGTCTCTTCTGCACAGAAGCTTGTTTCCGTAGTTCTTTAGTTGGTTTTTATTTATTTATTTTTATTTTATAACAATAAATTTAAGTTATAAATATTTTGTATTTCTATTGTGATTTTTGTATATTTACAAAATATACAAAACTCTGGTGAGATACTTTTCCTGCCTCAGTGCTGGAGATTTCATCAAAAACATTGAATGCTGGGAAAGAAAACTCTTTTTTGAGAGTATACTCGGTTTTGAGTGTTCGACCAGACCTGTTAATTACATCTTGTAAGAATTTAAAACTAATTAAGGGGTTAAGAACTCTTTAAGTGTCCATTCTTCGGTTGTCTGATGTGTTCTTTATCAACTACACCATTTTGTTGTCGCCTATCACCCGAACCTTTTCGATGTTTGACATGACTAATGTTACTTTCTTCTGATAAAACATCTCTTTGTTTTTGATCGACCACTTCCTGGTTTTCATCTCTACTTCCTGTCAGGGAATGATGAATGAAGTCAAACACTTTTGTTTCTTTCAAGTCAAGGACTGTGTGTGGAGAAAGTTTTTTACACATAAAAAACATAACTTTGGCTAACAAAGGTAGTGCTAAGGTTTGATGAACTAGTGCGTATAACCTATAGTAAGGTCCATAGAATGGATCTGATATTGCTGGACACAGCATATTGTTCAAATTGACCTTTGATACCTAAAATGAAAATAAAATATCAATTATATATTTAGTAGCAATGTAATGTCTAAACAGATATTTATTGATTAATACATGATCTTTTCAAATTGCCCTCGTTATCAGCCGGAGACCTTGATATCGGCCCCAGTCTTATTTCTTTCACTTGGAGTATAGAGTGAAACAAATGAATGCAATTTAGTTTCTGTGTATTTATAGATTAATATATCTGGTCTTTTTCATATTGCCCTCATTATCAGCCGGAGACCTTGATATCGGCCCCAGTGTTATTTCTTTCACTTGAGTATAGATGAAACAAATGAATGCAACGTCAGTTCCTGTGTATTTATAGATTAATATATCTGGTCTTTTTCATATTGCCCTCGTTATTAGCCAGAGACCTGGATATCGGCCCCAGTGTTATTTCTTTTGGTGGAGTATAGAGTAAAACAAATGAATGCAACTTCAGTTCCTGTGCTTCCCAGCCCCCACCCCTTTCCACGAGATCTATAAATAGATTTTATAAACCCCTATTTGAAACTGCTTAGAACATTTTTGAACAGTTAATTCACCATAAATAATTTTCAGACAATTATTTACAGCTGAGTGGAAGTGACGTCGGTGAGGCTCACGAGAGGGCAGATAACAATTTTTATACAAGTGTGATTGATGCTATTTTTTCAATGAGTATGGTCATACATCAACAAGGTCAGAAACTCACTTTTTCTGAAAAAAATATATACCTGTGATGATTCCAGGTTAAAATTTTCATAAACAGTAGAGTACCCCCTTAATTACTTTTCACTATTCAAAATTTGTATTTGAATATGGGTATTTTATTTATTGTTGGCAGTTACGCTTCAAGACAAAAAAGTTTCAGTGTTACCAATTTTGACAAATTATGCAAAATGGTTGATTAGCCACAGTCTGTTCATCTATTTCTTAAGCTAAAATCTTACCTGATGGCTCATTTAAAAGAGATATCACAGATCTATCAATTTGTTAAAGTAAATAAGGGGCTAATCTACCGATTATGAAAAATTTTACCTGGAACCATCACCAAAAATGTTTCCAGAAGGGAGTTGTTGACCTTGTTGAGTATGTATGAGTATATGTATACATGTATAAAACAGAAAAAATTACATCTAACACCTATGTTTCTTTATAGGCCTTCTTATATGTATTTATCTAAGGCTAGTATTATTAATTAAAATTTAATAGAATAGAGAATGGAAACGGGGAATGTGTCAAAGAGACAACAACCCGACCAAAGAGCAGAAAACAGCTCAAGGCTACCAACGGGTATTCAACGCAGCGAGAAAATCCTGCACCTAGAGTCCACCAATAAAGGCAACCGGTCTCTATTTGCTAAGTATACAGATTTTATATTTTTATGGCTGTTTATACATTGGACCAATATAAACCTTGTTCATGTTGTTATCAGTTACAGCTTATGAACACTACAATAATTGTGTATTTGAATTCTGTAAAAGCCTGTGCTTTAACTTGCTGTGAGATGCACAATTTGTCTCCAAGCTGCATGCCTCATTGTGAAAAAAAAAAAAAGCTGTTGTTTTGCTTTAATTTTTCTTATATGAATTCAGGGCTTTTAAGGTCAAGAATTCGCCATATATTTCTTCCAATTATTGATTTTTGCATCGTAAAATGCCCCTAATAGAAACAAACCTGCTTCTCTAGAATGGGAATGTTGATTTTAATTTAGTTTCATGTTTGAGTAGCCCAAGGAAATAAAAGCCCAGAAAGATTTATTTCTTTTTTTGGAACATTTTTTTAATGTTGGCTAAACTGTGCATTGGTAATGGTCCCTTAAAAATAGCTAAATATGAATGTGCAGAGATGTGTTAAAATTAAGAATGAATTGATATTACACATTCCCATCATCTCATTTTAAGTTTCTGTGATCAAATGCAGATAACTTGTTTTTGTATAAATTAGAATCTTATTATATAATGACTAATCATCTCATTACCTGTAAATTTTGCTGATTGGTGATGGTGGCAATTTTCACCATCAATATATAGCTTAATCAAACTTCAATCAAAGGTTAGTCTTAATCAGTAGATGTTTTTTTGTAATGTTTAATCCATGAAAATAATTTCTTTAGATAGATTGAAAGTCTCCTTCAATGAATGTGCTCAGTAATATACTTACATATGCTAAGTACTGTAGTGTTATAAAATGATAAATATATATATTCCCCACTGAAAATGCTGCCCAACTCATATCCCACAATGGTTCTGGAGTATATACACCTATAAATAAAACATAATACTGAATTTTGCTCATCAGTCCTTACACATGTAAACATTACCACATAAATCATTTCAATATGCAGCGACTTCTAACAAATTCTTGATGAAATTAACCTGTTCTCATTGATTCTTTGTTTGCTTCACAACTCATACAAAAGGATAAAAAGGCATTTGTTATTTCTATCTTTTAACTGAAATTAGAAATTATTATTTCAGCGAAAAACTAGAACTGTGAGTGACCTCACTGAGTGATACACCTGGCTTGCGCACATCTACATAGGATGTCCAACCTTCATATAAAGTTTCATCAAAATCCATTGAACAGTTTAGGAGTTGGGCTTACAAGCCTTAAATATGTAAAACCCTGAAGTTGGATTACCTCCCTTTGCAAGCATCGTGCGATAATTATCTTTCTTCATGCACATCTACATATGATGCCCAACCTTGCACTTACAAGGTACATGGGTGGACGGATGGACAGACAGACAAGCCATCAGCATGCTGTAAATCGCCAAAAAAATTAGGCAGAAAATCCAATTACACATGTAGTAAATGACTTACCCCCTTTAATTATAAGGTACACATGTAGTAAATGACTTACCCCCTTTAATTATAAGGTACACAGGTAGTAAATGACTTACCCCCTTTAATTATAAGATCACAAAGATATACATGTAGTAAATGACTTACCCCCTTTAAGTATAAGATATACAGGTAGTAAATGACTTACTCCCTTTAATTATAAGGTACACAGGTAGTAAATGACTTACCCCCTTTAATTATAAGGTACACAGGTAGTAAATGACTTACCCCCTTTAATTATAAGATCACAAAGATATACAGGTAGTAAATGACTTACCCCCTTTAATTATAAGATATACAGGTAGTAAATGACTTACCCCCTTTAATTATAAGGTACACAGGTAGTAAATGACTTACCCCCTTTAATTATAAGGTACACAGGTAGTAAATGACTTACCCCCTTTAATTATAAGATATACAGGTAGTAAATGACTTACCCCCTTTAATTATAAGGTACACAGGTAGTAAATGACTTACCCCCTTTAATTATAAGATATACAGGTAGTAAATGACTTACCCCCTTTAATTATAAGGTACACAGGTAGTAAATGACTTACCCCCTTTAATTATAAGATACAAAGGTAGTAAATGACTTACCCCCTTTAATTATAAGGTATACAGGTAGTAAATGACTTACCCCCTTTAATTATAAGGTACACAGGTAGTAAATGACTTAACCCCCTTTAATTATAAGATATACAGGTAGAAAATGACTTACCCCCTTTAATTATAAGGTACACAGGTAGTAAATGACTTACCCCCTTTAATTATAAGGTATACAGGTAGTAAATGACTTACCCACTTTAATTATAAGGTACACAGGTAGTAAATGACTTACCCCCTTTAATTATAAGGTACACAGGTAGTAAATGACTTACCCCCTTTAATTATAAGATACAAAGGTAGTAAATGACTTACCCCCTTTAATTATAAGATATACAGGTAGTAAATGACTTACCCCCTTTAATTATAAGGTACACAGGTAGTAAATGACTTACCCCCTTTAATTATAAGGTACACAGGTAGTAAATGACTTACCCCCTTTAATTATAAGATACAAAGGTAGTAAATGACTTACCCCCTTTAATTATAAGATATACAGGTAGTAAATGACTTACCCCCTTTAATTATAAGGTACACAGGTAGTAAATGACTTACCCCCTTTAATTATAAGATACAAAGGTAGTAAATGACTTACCCCCTTTAATTATAAGATATACAGGTAGTAAATGACTTACCCCCTTTAATTATAAGGTACACAGGTAGTAAATGACTTACCCCCTTTAATTATAAGGTATACAGGTAGTAAATGACTTACCCCCTTTAATTATAAGATACACAGGTAGTAAATGACTTACCCCCTTTAATTATAAGATATACAGGTATAATAAGCATCAGTATATGTTGGATGTAATATACTTCTATTTCAAACGTCAACTGAAAAGACAAAGAAAAACAAATACTGTAATATTTTTTCTTAATATACCTCCCCCCCCCTCTAATTTGCTCTGCTTAATCAAAAGAACAACATTAACACTAAATGATTTAACATAAAATTATTACAACAAATCAAATGATGTTTACATTTTAACACTTTAATAAATGGATCTAAAAGTTCATTGGGGATTAGATTTTATTCATTTTACTTATGAATAAAATAAAAAATGTTTTTTAAATAGTTTTTTTCAGTCAGAACTGCATGTTGACGTTTTTTGGGTCAATTTTTGTGCCCTCTCTCAACTAGTAATTCCACGATTGTACATGTGTCAAAATACCCACTCTAAAATGGACATAGATATTTTGTGTTTTTTTTATAACCAGTACATGGAGAAAATCAACAATTTTTACACAAAACACAAGAAGATAACATGCTTGGATTTTTACATAAAGTATAATTAAAAACTTGGACATCATCAGCGGATACAGTTACATCACTAATGTCTGATTAACGTGTTTTGTACCAACCAATCACATTTCGAATTGAGGAAAATCACTCTTAAAAGGGTAATGTCTATTACTTATTCTGTTACATGTACATTGTATAAAAACCTAAAACCGTTACATTTCTTCAACAATTCTATTCTTTGGAACTGTCATATAACTTGAATTGTTTGAATATTGATCAATTGAATAATCCAGCAGCATATAAAGTTTAACAGTCAATACTAAGAATATTGTTGAATTATTTCAATGTTCACATATATAATGACTTCTATAAATTTACTGTAATTTCTTCCATATCTATATTTAATAATGAAAGAATTTTTAAATGTTTTTGTTTTATGTTTCAAAGTTGATGTTTTTAAAAGTTTGAATGCGCTGTCATAAGTGAAAGTTGTGATTTGGTCAAATGGAAAACTGTCAATATCTAGGTCATTGTCTGCAGTCTGCAAGAATTCTGCTACCCTAGGAGATATTTTTGCCAATGTGTATAAGTATGTGTATTTAGAACTGCCCAATAACATAAACTATTCTTGGACATTGAGAATGAGAGTAACTACATCCTTGGATCTTCCTGATTTAACAACTATTACTGTCAATTTCTCAATTTTTTTCTGGCAACTGTTATCCTCAAAACTGCCCCTTGTTGCCAGTCCCTTGAGATTCTAAGTAACTTAAGTTCTGTATAAATGTTACCCTTCTATCTGTAGACATCAGTTCATGGAACAGATTTTTCATATTTTTAGTACCTTTATAATCAATAATATTGTCTTCTGTGCAATTTACCAAGTCTAAAGTAAAACAATTGAAATTATCTTGTATCGTTCAATCATTTCTTCCTTAGATACAAAATCCTTTTTTCTGACGGATTTTCAATGTAAAAGGGAGAGATTTTATAGAATTAAGTGCTATTTCTGTGTGTTGCAACAAATATGCACAAACTGCATGAAAAATGGTTTTACAAATTTTAGAAAAGATCAGGAGTTAGTTACCGGTACCGGTATTTAAAATTTTAAATATTTCCAATTTGTTATTTAAATTTTAAATATTTCCCCTAAGTTATTCTAAATTTTAAAACATTTCCAATTTTTCTATTGCAATTTCCTCATTCAATATCATTTTCTAGGTATAAAAATATAACCTGCACAACCTATGAAAAAAATTTTTTTCTTATTCTTTTCTTTAAACGACTCAGCAAGGTTAATTCACCAACCCATTCCAGGAACTGATGTTTCCAGACAGTAATTTGAATTAATAACCATTCTGTGTTCTTTAAATATGTCTGGTACCATCTACAAATGTTTCTCACAACATTTAACATGAGTTTTTACTGTAATCAAAGAATCAATGTTTCTGCATTTAACAAGCACTTGTCAAGGATTCCTCAAGATCAATATCTGATCAATTTCAATGACGGCCATCAGACATGCAGTTTCTATATTTATAGGGCTACATCACTGAGAAATTGATTACAGTCCCTGATTACGCTGAAGAGTTTCCTTCCAATTTATCAATTTCAAACAACAGGATGCTGTGACAAAATTATAAATGGATTATTACCATGTACTTTTAATTAATGATTTACATCAGCAATTAACTGATTTTGATATGATTACAGGTTGAAGATAAATTTACCAATGACATTTTAAATGGATTGCGCATATTTTTATACATAGATAGCTTTTTATTTCATTGCTGTACATGTACACAAATGTATGTTATTAAAATTGTTGCCTGATAAAAAATGAATGGGACTTTTTTAAGTTGAGTTTAGACAGTACAATTTGTTATCCACTTTTACATTAGATTCCACAATAATATGAAGTAATAATTAACAAGAGTGGACACACTAGATGTCTTGCCTGAATATGCACATGGACACAGAATAATGATTATCTGATACCCGACATTTTGCAAGTCAATGGAAAATGTGGTCAAGGTCAAAAGGCAGGTGTCATACCGACATGTATCCACTAAGAACTATCTATTAACCAAATATGGTCTAGGTATTAAAGTTGCTGAGAAATGGACCTAATCTCGAAAATGTGACAAAGTCACTCAAGCATGCAATTGAGGTCAAGGTCCAGAGACATGTGTCAGACTTGCATGTACCCACTAAGAACTATCAATAGACCAAATACAGTAGGTCTAGGTATTACAGTTGTTGAAAAATGGACTTAATAAAGAAACCTGGATGAAAGTCACTCAACCATGAAATTGAGGTCAAGGCCCAGAGACAAGTGCCAGACTGGCATGTATCCATCAAGAACTATCAATAGACCAAATACAATGGGTCTAGGTATTACAGTTTCTGAGAAATGGACTTAACCACAAAAAAGTGACAAAGTCACTCAATTATGAAATTGAGGTCAAGGTCCCAAACCAGGTGTCAGACTGACATGTACAAACCAACAACTATCTACTGACCAAATATGTTGGGTCTAGGTATTCTAGTTGCTGAGAAATGGACTTAACCATGAAAAAGTGAAGAGTCACTCAAGCATGAAACTGAGGTCAAGGTCAAGACAGGCATCAGACTGACATGTACCCACCAAGAACTATGTATTGGTCTAAGTTTCTGAGAAATGGACTTAACCACAAAAAATTGACAAAGTCACTCGAGCATGAAATTGAGGTCAAGGTCCCAAGCCAGGTGTCAGACTGGCATGTTCCCGACCAAATATGGTTGGCCTAGGTATTCCAGCTGGTGAGAAGTGGATTTATTGATTGATTGATTGATTGTTGCTTAACATTCAGTGGCAAATATTTCATGCTTCTTCAGGACGAGAACCAGTTCAATTTATCAAACATTTCAAATAGGTGTGGGTCAGGACACAAAGGTGAACAAATTTTGGGTGCCACTGTAAAAGGAGGATGGTTGGGTAGGGTCGGATAATTTAACCTTCTGTAGTGGCCATCAGCCTACTCTTTTTCGAAAACTACAGAAGGGGTCTTTAGCATGCAGGGAGTGTGGCATTCTCCAAACACGTTACCCACTATGGTCCGCGGTCAGGCTCTCCGTATTATGACCTAACAACCCCCCAATGAGAGGGTCTCCCCTATCCGCCACCCGGGGACGCGCTAGACAGCTCTATGGGTTGAGCCCCCGTGATCCATCACAGGTGCCTAGAGAAGTGGATTTAACAATGAAACTTGAATGCAGATTTTAAATTCATGTTTATGAAGTCAGTAACCATGAAAATGAGGTCAGGGTCACAAGTATACTTCAGCAAACCTTAAATGATAAGCTACCTTGTGGACCATAAATCTTAATTGTAGTATTATATGTGCAAAGTTATTAAAGTTTTAGAAAAGTAGACGCTGCTGCCGCCGCCGGAAAGTAATACCTATATCTCGCCTCTGCGACATTTTGTCGCAGGCGAGACAAAAATTAACTATGATTCTTGCTTAAAATTAACAAGACTCTTGCTTAAAATTCCGTAAATTTAACTATCTCGACTCGATAATCCACCTCATGTAAGAAGCTACAATGTATATGTAATTAATCACTGCCCATGTGTGATAGGGTCACATGAGACATGGATTGATATATATATTGTTAATAGCTGTATTAAATTGAAAATTTTGACCAATTTATTGAATCTGCTGCAAAAATGAATTAGGCATCATTTTCCAGTTCTTCATAATATTTTTAGTCCTAACTTTGTACGTTTGTATGTGTGGTGAAAAATTCATTTTCAAAATGAGTATATGACACGTAAATTATTTACCATAAATTTTTCTTAATAGTACTTTAGGTCATAAATTGATATAATTGTTCATTGATTTGTGCGTCAGAATGGACATAATCTGTTATCTCTTTTTTTACATGATGTGTTAACAAAGAACAGTTGTTCAATCACCCTTAAACAGCTGTCGAACAAAATTATTTTTCATTATTGTCTTTCGTATATCTATTTCAGTAAGAAAAAACACTATTGATTGACAGTCCTTGTTAAGGACATAGATTATTTATAATGTCTAATATCAGAGTGATTCAACAAAAGACTGACTGTAAGACTTCCAGAGGCCATAAAATGTTGCAAAAAAAAGTAAACTTGATCAGGATGGATGGAAATCTATAATTCGCCTTTCATGAAAAGGGTCACTGATCTGGCATACCTTGAAAATCAAAACACTGCAGCTTTTCACAGACCTAAAATATACACTCACCAACTGATTGCCAGGATTTCAATTAAAACAGACATTTTCGATCATACTTACCAATCTCGTATTTACAACAGGAAATAAAATGGCAATAGGAGCCCCTGATAACATGTGTAGATGTATTCTGAAAACTGCTGTTACAAGTTTACTGGGTGGTGCAGCTAAACAAAATATCTGAAAATATATAAAATTAAGAATAAAAATAAAAAGAAATCAAAAGCTAAACACACTTTGTGTCTGTTATAAAAACCAGTTATCAGCCATTACCAATGAACTTCTTTGATTCCAATTTTGATGCACAAGATGTGCACATTTCATCAATTTAGGACTCATCAGTTGTGCTCAAGGCCTAAAATGTTGAAACCAAAACAAGAATTCAAAATTTAAAAATGCCAAAATGATCAAAATGGATGAAGCCAAAACCATCTAAGGACAGAGCTATGCATGAAGTAGAAACTCCTTAGTTTTCACAAAGTTTACAATTTTGTAACAGTAAATTTTAGGTATCAATTTCGGGCTAGTATCAAAATACTAGCAACTGAACACTTTTACACTGTACCGATGCTTTTACTTGGATTTTATGATAATTATAATCATACTATCACTTTAATAAATTGCTTCGCTGAGCGCAGCTGGATACGACCGCAGAGCTCCAACCATGAACAATTGGGGCAAAAATGGAAACAATATTCGTACTTGATACAGGTCTGAATTTGGATTGTAATTAAATATTTGACACATAATAGGTTTCTGACACAGAATAACTGTAATCAAAGAACTTAGAATTGGTCATATGATTTGAATTTATATTCAATTTTTTGCTTTTTGTGCAATACAATATGCTTAGGTGAATTGCCTCCCCCCCCCCCCCAAAAAAAAAATAATTTACCCCTTTTTTTGCTTTTGTGCAATACACTATGAAGTTGCACATTGAACCCCCCCCTAAAAAAAAAAACAAAAAACAATAAAAATTATTGTAACCCCCCCCCCCCCCCCTTTTTTGGAAAAAAAAATTTGAAATTTTCTTTTTAATTTCTGAAATCTGAAATGAGAAAAAAATTGCCCCCTCCCCAATTTCTCAATTACCCCCCTAAATTTTGTTTTCACCTCCCCCCTCCCCCCATGTCTTTATACATAATTTACAACTTGTAAGGGAGGTAATCGAATCATACACAACATTTTACTTTAAATGTGTTTGGATTACCTCCCTTACACCAAGATAATAACCAAAAATGCCTATTGGGCCCTTTTTTGGCCCTTAGTTCTTAAACTGTTGGGACCAAAACTCCCAAAATCAATCCCAACCTTCCTTTTGTGGTCATAAACCTTGTGTTTAAATTTCATAGATTTCTATTAACGTATACTAAAGTTATAGTGCGAAAACCAAAAATGCTTATTGGGCCCTTTTTTGGATGGATGGATGAATTATTGTTTAACGTCCAGTGTCAACCAGGTGCATATCAGGACGAGAACATGTTGATATGATAATGAATATGATCCCTGCTTTGTACTAGACCGACACGCTAAGTCGGATTTTTAATGTGCTAGCTCACGAGGTAACTGTCCGCAGGAAGACATATTAACTCACTCGGACACATTATACTGACTCCGAGCCGACCAGTCTTTGCTCTTACTCCTAGATGCCGCGTGCTTGGCGGAGAAGTAGCAAATACCAATTTTAATGTTTTTGGTTTGACCCGGCCGGGGATCGAACCCGCGACCTTCCGCACTCGGGGCGAGCACGCTACCACGAGACCACCGAGGCGGTCGCCCTTTTTTGGCCCCTAATTTTTAAACTGTTGGGACGAAAACTCCCAAAATCAATCCCAACCTTCCTTTTGTGGTCATAAACCTTGTGTTTAAATTTCATAGATTTCTATTAACTTATACTAAAGTTATAGTGCGAAAACCAAATGTCTTGGGACGACGACGACGCCAACGTCATACCAATATACGACCGCAAAAATTTTGCGGTCGTATAAAAATTCACAAAAAAAATTCTCAATCAAGAGTTCTAGCCTCCCTCTAAATCACCTTTCATTAATTGGTTGGTGTCTTCGAAAAGAATTAATAAAGCAAATGACCTTATTCATTATACATAACATACTACTTGTAATATCTACACATGTATCAATAAATTTATACCAACATATTCATTATTAGTTTTTATGTTTTTACAATTATTATCTCCAAAACACACTGCCAATTAATGTCTATTCTTACTGTATAATAATGTTTTATTATCAGACTAAAGCCATTAAATTATACCACTATGTAATAATCCAAATGTCAAAATACTTAATCCGATATAAATAATCTACAAGGAATAAAGTTAGCAATAATAAAAGATATTATTTTCTCTTTACATCTAGGGAAAAATTCTGAATCATTCAAAATGACTATGAAAACTATACTATAAAAGCTAATACAGTATGATTACCAACAAGATGACCACTTGCTAAAACTGCAAAATTTGTTGGACAGTACATACATAGCACAGTCAGAATGTACATGTACTCGTTTTAACAGTAAAACATGATAAGGCTTTGAAAAATACCAAAAATTACAAAGTTACAAATAAAACATACCTTACATTTTGTACTTTTAAAATATCGACCTACCGGTATTTATTATTACAGTAAACAATTAAAAAATTATAAAATAAACTAAAGAAACAGTAAATCTCAGGCATGCCCACAAAAGTGTCATGGCCACAAATCCAAAATACAAGGCACTGCATGGGCTTCAGAAATTTTCAAATAGTGTTTATCTTGAAAAAGACTTCTCATTTTTAAAAGTTAATGACTATGAAATAAAAATCTGTAAAACTTTGTACCAGTTTATTAAATTAACATTTGAAATTCGCCAAATACATGTGTAAGACTGAATGATGTCATCACCTCTGTACTCTAAATTTTAATACATGGAAAAGTTGTGCATCAAATACTTACTGAAATATACATTTATTCTCTTGAAAAAAATATTGCTTAAGGCTACATGTACATGTACTTGTATTCAAGCAATGAAAAACCATTTCAGACTGATATTACATTCATGTATTTTAAAATTATCTTAAGGAACTGACTGAATGTTTCCTTTTCACGCAATTCTGCAGAGTGCTGGCATAAATCACTATATTATTTATGGATCTTTAAATGGAATTCTTTCCGCTGCTAATGATAACTTTTTCAATCTCTACTGAAAATGCTTATAAATTACAGAAAACACGAACTATAACAAAAACAAGAGGCTCCCAAGAGCCTGAATTGCTTACCTGTTATATTTTGTGTAGATCTTGCATCAATGATAATTTTTGCTCTTTAATGTATACCGTCAAAATTTTCTCCTTAATATTGACCTGTGCAGCTAAAATATAGAACCATGAACCCAAATGTATATGGTTGCTATGGACTTTTACAATGACCTTGACCCTTGACCCTCCATTTTACCTGTACAGCTACCATTTAATTTATATCAAGTTATGCTCTAAACATCTGTGACAATATGCATATGTCAGACCATAATTTTCTGTTTGCATGTAACTAAACTTTCAAGGGCAAAAACTCCTACAAATGTATAAGGGATCAATTGACGATTTTGGTCATGGTGACTTATTTGTAGATCTTACTTTGCTGAACATTTTTGCTATTTACAGTTTGTCTTTATCTATAATAATATTCATGTTAATAACCTAAAACTACAAAATTTCCTTAAAATTTAACAAGTCAGGGACAATAACCCAAAAATTGGTTGACGGATTCATCTGAAAATTTCATGGCAGGTAGATCTTGACCTCATAAACATTTTTAATACTGTCTTATTTGCTCTAACTACTTCAGTTTTTGAGATATGAGCCAAAAAAAGCATTTTCACCTATGTTCTATATTTAGCCATGCCCCTGCAGCCATGTTTCTCGATGGACAAGAAAATAAAACGCAAAATTTATGCTACATACACTAAGGATCTGTCAACCTAAGTTTGGCTGAAATTGATTCTGTTGTTTCAGAGGAGAAGATTTTTTAAAGTTTAAAAAGATGATGAAGAAAATGTGAAAAATTTTCTTTAAAGGGCAGAAACTCCCATAAGGGGTCAATTGACGATTTTGGTCATGTTGACTTATTTGTAGATCTTACTTTCCTGAACATTTTTGCTGTTTACAGTTTGTCTTTATAATATTATTCAAGATAGCAACCTAAAACTGCAAATTTTCCTAAAAATTAACAATTCAGGGGCAATAACCCAACAAAGGGTTGACTGATTGGCCTGAAAATTTAACAGCAGTTAGATCTTGACCTGCTGAACATTTTTACCCCAAAAGGTTTGCTCTAAATGCTTTAGTTTTTGAGATATAAGCCAAAAACTGCAGTTTAACCCCTATGTTCTATCTTTAGCCATGGCGGCCATGTTTCTCAACGGACAAGAAAATAAAACATAAAGTTTATTCTAAATACCCTTAGGATCATTGAGACTAAGTATGACTGTAATTAGTTCAGTGGATTCAGAGGAGAAGATCTTTGAAAAAGTTTATGACGGATGACAGACGCCAAGTGATGGCAAAAGCTTACATGTCCTTTTAGGACAGGTGAGCTAATAACATTCTTAAAACTATCTTGTTACTATCGATTTCCACTCAGAACTAACAATGGGAATATTTATGTCCCCTTCTTTCCTAATCAATTTTTACACCAATTACTGACAAGACAATTCATAAGGGAAATTTGAGGTTCTGTAATGTTCTTCATTACTTTCAACAATGGAAATGAATACAGATATGGGATCTCTGCATCAGTTCACCGAAAATAATATATTGCATTATTGATACCTTTTCTGTCTATAAAGCTTTAAAACAATTCTTTTGAGGACAGGTGTGAGGAGGGGTCAATAAAAAAGATGCCTACTTTTCCCAAATAAATTTTTTGTAATTATACAAAATGTATCTTTATCATTATATGCATTGAAGGTTTTGGAAGGGGGATTATGTGACTGCAGAATATCCACAACTCATATGATGACTTGGTATTAGCAATTAATCATGCATGAAAAGATTTTCTGAAGAGAAATATATAGAGAGAGTTTTACAAACATGTCAAACATATTAAAGGTTAATGGGGGATTATTTCCAGTAACTTTGTCTACAATTGGCTAGGGAATTCCATAAATTATTTGCACTAAAAATATCAAAAATCAATTGCTTGTAACAAAAGTTATTCATTAAATTCTTTACGATTTAAAATGTATTTGCCCAAAGAGTGATAAGAATAAATCAATTTTTCCATTGTTTTCTGATACAAGACAAAATACTAAAACAACTTCCCATGACAGACTTTTATTCTGTTGCCTTTTAAATACAAACCAAATGCAAAGTTCCTAATGTTCAATCTGAGACATTTTTTACATGGATCAAAAAGGTTCTCTCTGTGGCCTCCTGTTTCTCCTTCTTTAAAAATGCAAATTTCTAATAAAAATTGCCGTATACAATCAATCTCTTCTTTTTTCATATTATCACTATAGCAAAGGAACTTTAACCCACTTTCTGAGAAAGTCTTCATTTTTTTCAAATTAAATGTAGTATTGGTTGAACTGCGGCTATTCAATTTTAGTTCTAACTATAATGCAGGTTTTATTTCCTAATCAAATTATTTTGATCCATTAATTAACATGTTGTTCTCCTGAGTTTTATTACTGTGCTTTTACTGATGATCAAACATTATATTCCCATTGACAAACTTTTATCTTTGATTTTTTCCCCAAAGCATTTTTATATAGAAATTTTATTTCATTCTCAATATCTCTTACTTGTGCATTAGAGGATAATTATAACAAAGGCTGACCTGGATTCAATTTGCCAATCAACAGCCATAAAAGCACCTAAGAAACAAATGTCTGTATAATTGGACATATAATTCTGAAAGAGGACAATCTAATAACCATGGCTGCCAATTTTGGAAGGGGGCCATCCAAGGACCATTTTACCAAAGTTTGGTCCAGCGATTTCAGAGGAGATTTTTTTATATCAGCCAATCAGAAACAAGAAATTCCCATATTTGAAGTCTGATCGGGACAAAATGAGGAGACTTTGTACAGAACCTCCCACAGATGCTTCCTGTCAGGTTTCATTCCATTTGGCCAAGCAGTTCCAGAAAAGAAAAAATCTTTTTTCAATCAGCCAATGAAAAACAAGAATTGCTATGACGGCCATGTTTGTTGCCCGATCGAGAAGAAATGCAGAAATTTGTAAAGAACCTCCCATAGATGCTTCCTGTCAAGTTTGGTTCCATTTGGCCAAAAGAATTCAGAGGAGAAGATTTTCTGTACATGTATATCAGCCAATTAGAAAGAAGAATTGTAAACGGCCGGCGGGCGGCCACATTTGTAGTCCGAACGGGATGATATAAGGAAAGTTCCATTTTGCCAAGCGACTTCAGAGAAGAAGATTTTTTTATATTAACCAATTAGAAGCAAGAAATGCACATGGCAGCATATTTTAAGTCCGATACCGATGAAATTAGGAAATTTTATGAAGGACCTCCGATAATGCTTCCTATTAAGTTTTGTTCCATTTGGTCAAGCGATTTCAGAGGACAAGATTTTTTTATATTAGCCAATCAGAAAAAAAAACTGCCCATGGCAGCCACATTTGTAATCCGATCAGGATGATATGAGGATTCTTTGCAAAGAACCTCACATAGATGCTTCCTGTCAAGTTTCCTTCCATTTGGCCAAGCAGTTGTAGAGAAAAAAAATTTCAATCAACCAATGAGAAACAAGAAATGCCCATGATGTCCTGTTTGTTGCCCAATCGGGACGAATTGAGCATGTTGAGGAAAGTTTGTAAAGAACCTCCCATAGATGCTTCCTGTCAAGTTTCGTTCCATTTGGAAAAGCAATTTCAGAGAAAATATTTTTTTATACATGTATCAGCCAATCAGAAACAAGAAATGCCCATGGTGGCCATATTTGTAATCCGATCTGGATAAAATGAGGAAACTTTATAAAGGACCTCCCATATATCCTTCCTGTAAAGTTTTGTTCCATTTGGCTAAGCAGTTTCAGAGGAAAAAATTTTTGAAAACTTAGCCAATCAAAAACAACAATTGCCCATGGCGGCCATGTTTTTTGCCCGATCAAGATGAAATGAGGAATATTTGTAGAGGACAAACATCACTCCTGCAAAATTTAATTATTTCCAATTGGCCCAATGGTTTCCGAGGTGGAGATCTTTAAAGGAAAAGTTTACGCCAGACGACTTTGGACAACTGACGCCAAGTGATGGCAATAGCTCACATTGCCTTTTAGACCAGGTGAGCTAAAAAAATGCATTCTTTGTCCATATTTTTGGCCAAAAATTCAATCTGGACTAAAATATAAATAAACCATAACTAATGGGGGGAGGGGGGAGGTTTTGCATACTTATTGAACAAAATCTGCACAATCATGTAAATAAAATTTAGGCTAAATGTAATGCCTTGCCTTCTTTCAATAGGAAGATCTCAACAAAAATATCTTAATCTTATTTTATTTTATTTACATTGTAATTTCTAACTGTCAATTTAAAAAAAAAATGTATACAACATTAGGTGCTAAAAGTATTTTTCCAAATTTAGAAATTGTGTTACACATGTTACATAAATGTCTAGGTGTGCATAAATTGATGCAAAATTAATAAACTTGTCCTGACTGGTTTTATTTTTTTTAATATAAATTACATATCAATTAAATTAATGTCACAAGTACAAAAACCTGTTAGGAATATTCTATCCCAAATTTGTGCAGGAAATATATCTACTCTCAATTACAACATGTATATAAAATTTCAATTTTAACCCTTGTATTTAATTGTATTTAATTGCCAATAAATATAATATTTATCAACAAGTTAATTACATTTTCTCCTTAGATTCTTGACGTGTTTAATCGGTGGGATAAAAATACATATCTTTAACCACTTCCCGGTGATTAAATTTCTATGTGGGAATTACCGCCCTTTTTTCAACAATGGAACGATAAACTAAAGAAGTCCCGAAATGACGTCTATGTTAACAAACTACATAGCAACAACATTTTCTTGAGGTTTTTGTCGAAAATCATAGGAGAAATAGATTCTCCTTCAATTTACTTGTGAGTTAAATTTTAGATTTTAACACGCTTGCTACAGGCTCACATGTTGAAAATCGAAAATTTAACAATCTCGGGTGAAGAAATTCCATAATTCACTCGTACCTGAAGGAGAATCTATATGTATTATATCTATAATAATGGAATTAATGAACAACATACAGATTAGAAAATGCACCAAAAAGTTTATGACTGTCTGAATTATTTGAATTTCAAAATAAATCTGTTGGAATTCAAGTTCGTGTCAAAGATGTTGGAATTCAACATGTTCAAGTTTGTGTCAAAGATATTGGAAGACAGGCATGTTTACAAAGAAATTCATTAAATTCAAGGGGTATCAAATACTATTCACCCTCGACGATATGTATTCATCTTATTATAGTAACATGGGTGAAAGGACAATGTTGTGTAGGAATATGAAGGGACAAAAACTGTCAAAATCTAGATATAAAATATACAAAATGTTTTAAATTATTATCTGTTGCTGAGCCAAATTAATCAAAGCATTTGTACATCAGGCAGAGTAAACTTTAGTATCCTATGTCTATGCCAGACATGAATGCAATATCTTATATTAGGTGAAATATTCACATCAGAAGGTTGCAATACTTATCTTGACGCATTAAACAGACCTATAACCTTTAGCTGCGGAACTGAGCCCTATATGGTCCTTCTGCTGTTTTAGTGATAGTTGCAGCCTATGGACACAAGAACCATAAGGACCTAACCTTAGTACATGTAGTAATGGCAAAACCTCTGGAGGTTGGCACCAATAAAACAACTACTATACATGTAATTATCTAGAAACCTAATGAAGATGATTGTATTTCTTACGTGTACATACCTGCATTATTGTAGCTACATGGCAAGGATTCAACAGATATATCATTTGTCTTGTAGCAAATTTAAATCCTAGTTCGATTCCAAATGTCAAACACATAATAACAAGTAAAATTCTCTTTCCACAGTAATCTTGATTTGGATTAACGGTAAAATTTGGCAGTGTTAAACGAAATAAAGTTATCACTACTACAATCCCTGACACAACAGAAGTGAATACACTTTCAACAATTCGCTGTCTTACTGACAAAAAACTTTGGCATTCATCTCCACCATTTCCAGCAAGGTCAAAGTTTACCCCAGTGTAGCACCAACCAAACCATCCTGGATCAAAAATGTCAGGTTGTTTACCGATGTCGGTAGACTGTTGGTCATCCATTATGGCCTAGAATTGTCTTAAATAATTGCCAATAGACCTGGAAAAGAATTAATATCACCTAAATCACACAGACAGACACCAACTTTCCAATATGCTGCCTCCCACTGTATGCAGGAGCCATTTAGCAAAGAGTCTAGCTAACTCCACGAATGTGACGATTGAATGATCATAAAGTATGACATATTACATATATAAAAATACTGAGAGGCTGATTAAAACAATAATACCACAGTCACGACAAATCATAGCTGTAGGAAATTTTTAGTGAAACTGGGTCCAGAGTAATGAAATACATTAGTACTGTGGTCGTCCAAACCATAGGCATCTATTACATGTACCTTAAAAGTCACATTTGGGACCTCGTTGGCCGAATGGTTTAGGTAGTTCGTCATGACTACTAATGATCACTAGCCTGTCAACACTGAGGTTGTGAGTTCGAATCTGACCTGTGGTGGGGTGTTTTTGACTCCGATCTAAATTGACAAGGATTGCCAATTTTCCTACTGACAGTCGGTGGTTCTCTCCGGGTACTCTGGCTTCCTCCAACAATAAAAACTGGCCACCGTGAAATAGCCAAATGTGTAAAAAGCCCAACTCAAACAAACAATAAAGTCCCATTTAAGGAAATATTGATTTTGATGATGGTCTATACAATTCTGTCACCTGTTTACAATGCTCCCTATATTAGGTGGTCAATTAGTGCAAGCTGAATCTAGAAGTACATGTATAAAAGCTATTTTTAAGAAACTGTATGGTTAACTTTTTTCAAATCTTAAACTATATTTTGGTGAGACAACAGGCCTTCAAGTGGTTTTTGGTCCAAAAATAGGGCTTTTTATGTGATTTATAGGGAAGTTATAGGGATATATCTCTCTACTTCATCCCTTTTCAAAACTGCCTTGGCATCCTGTTGATGCAGTTAATCACCAAAACTTGATTGATGTGCACATGAAATGACAGTGAGTTTCTTAGAAATATTCAAGCACTGGATTTTATATCTACAGGTACATGTATTTACACTACTTTTGAAATACATTTTAATTTTCGACCATTTCTAATTTATAGGGTTGATATAGGGAAAAGGTTCATTTTATGCCAAAATATAGGGATTATAGGGCATTTTCAAAAATATAGGGATTTTATAAGAAATATAGGGCAGCTTGAAGGCCTGATACAATTAAAGAACATGTTCTGAAATACATTTGTACTACATGTAGTATTCATTTTCTCTTACCGTGTGATAATAAAGTGGCAAATCAAATCCAAATTTCAATATCTAATTTTATCTAGACAAGAATTATGTAAAAATGTTGTATCCACGTTGTGATCAGTATGAAAATATTGAATAACACTACACAAAATCAGTTTCCTTTTCTCCTTATCCATGACTATTGATATATCGGACAACTTAACAAAACTATGTCAATATATATGTCGTGGATATAGAACCTTTATCAGAAGAGGATGTTAAATGTCCCAGAAAAATAATGATGATCCGTTACTTGTAGGATATTGTATTTGATCAATGTCCAATATGATTATGAAATTACATTAATACCTATATTCATTTTGACAAATTTTGACTATAAAACTCAAAAATGTGACGATTCACAACATCTATGAAGAAGTTACAATTTTTGGATATCGTCAAAATTAAACCTTACAATTTATTTTTCCAGACACTAAAGACTTATTCTATTATAGTAATTTCATTTTTCTCACACAAAAAATGCTGTTTGTAAAAAATCCAATGTTCAATTTTAATAAATCATAGCATTTTGCTGAACACCTTCCATAATATTATATCCACTATGGAAAAGATTTCATAAACAGAATTATGGACACTGCAGACCATATAAACCTTAAATCTATTTTCAAATATTCTTGTCTTCCATGTCTGCATTTACTTTCCAAAATCCCCAATACAAGCTGAATGTACTTTGCCAATATTTCCAATGTGAACTGCACATAAAAATATGATAAAAGATATCTATAATTACTAAATGTATGCATATGTAATTAATTATTGATTCTGTCATAAAAATCATATTCAATCATATCCAGAATTGTCTATAGACCAAGCTCAAACATTACACTTAACAAATATACATGTGATTCTCGTTACCAGTCCATCTCCTCTAGAGGCGAAATTGTTTACTGTAGGATAACATGACAGTAATGAATTTGATCATTTATACATTTAAATAAGTTTTGTAGAAAAGAGACAATAAAATGTCTTATTCTGATAAAAAAAGAAAATGTGATGCATTTAACTGACAGCACACCCTGTTTTCCCCCTCACCCTTTGATGAATATTCTTCCGACCACCAATTGACAAGGATTGCCAATTTTCTCTGGGTGCTCCAGCTTCCTCCACCAATAAAAACTGGCCATGGCAAAATAGCCAAATTTGCTGAAAACAGCGTAAAACCCCAATTAAACAAATCAACAATCTTCTGACTACCTGTTTTTGACCTAATCCTATATCTCTTTGGATGACATAAACTTTTTTAAAGCTTACACACTGGCACTGCTGAAATATATTATATATATATTATTGAAGTCTCTGAGACCCCTTACAACAACACGAAAAGTCTTAATTCCCTGAGAAACGGTGCCATCTGTCCTATGGTACCACTGATAGTGTCCTTGAACTTGATAATTAATCAATACATAAGCAAATTTATTGACAATCAATATCAATGTCATTGAACCTCAGTTACATTATCTTGATTGAGATTACATTATTGGATGGTAATAGAGTCTTTGAAGGGATGCAACATCATGAAGTCAAGTCTTTACAATTAACAGCTTTGTGTCGGGAAATTGCTCTAAGAGGATTTTAGGCCATAAAAGATACTTTTACTATTTTCATATTACTCTTGATAAAAATTGGGAGAAGATTGAAGGCAAGCAAATATTTTTATTCTATGTTTCTTACTGTTTTATGTAACATTCGACAAAAATTTTGAATCTGAAAATAAGACTGAATAAAACCAGAGGAGAAATGGGAGGAAGGATACATGTATTTCCCTCCATACAACTGTCCACCCTTGTCTGCCTCAAACTTTGTGAAAGAAACATTCATTAAATATTTAACAGGTCAAAAGAACAAAGAAAACTTACTGCCTTTATTCAGGTGACAGGAACTATTTTGATACTTTATTTCAAAGGTTTAGTATCAATTTTCTATACTATGGGTTAAGGCTGGAGTCTTTATGTTTCTTAAAAAGTCTTGAAGCCATATAACTATGTCACATATCATGACTCAACTGACCACTTTCCAATAACCTCTCCTGATTTCTAACCATAAGCAATGCAATATATTTCACATTTTCCAATCTAACATGAGTATATTAGTCACATGATGTCAAAATGCCCTTTGCATTAAATCTCAGACTTATGAACAGGTTGCAGCAACAGACACCAGGATTTGTGTTTATTTGTAGTGCATTCGTAAGGTCCAATAACAATAGCAAGAAATCAGGGGGAGTCATAAATTTTAAAACTGAAATGGGTCGAATATTTATTACTAACATCTATTAACCAGTAGGGTAAAATACATTAAAAATGCCTTATCTTTATGAGCAAAATGAATGCATTACAGCAGGGCCATTACAGCATTTTGTTCATAATAACCAGGCCATTACAGGATTTTGCTCATAATAACCGTTTATTATATGGTTTTTTCAAAATGGTTGCTTTTTTTCAATACTCCACTTGGAAATTTCAGGAAGAGCAAACTAGAACATTTTAAAACATATTTTTGAAAAAAAACTGTCCGAAATTAAACTTTTCAACTTTTCTCTCAAGCTTTGCTTACTTAATTACCATTATATTTGTGCTATTCGGATTAATGCAAATACTGGTTAACAAAAGTATTACGAAATGTGTGTTTTCATAATGGCCCTGTTAATTATGTCCTCGGTCTGTAATAATGGCCTTCAGATGCCGTAATGGCCCTTTGCATTGCCTTGGGCCATTACAGCAATCCTCAGGCCATTATTACAGACCTTGGACATATAACAGGGCTATAATGAAAACACCCATTTATTAATACTATACTATAAAGTACATTTGTAATTTATCCTCTTGATAAGTCAATAAAAGTGGCATAAAATTTCACCTAAATGATAAATATGTAACACTGAACTTTGATTTTTAAACCACACTGACTGAAAATGCTCTTCATACCTATACCTTTTAAATAACTGAACAAAATTAGACCCAACACCCACCATTTGTGAGTATCTTTTCCTACATCATACTGACCTGTAATTAGCCTAAAACCATTATAAACACATGTAAGAAATGACATGAAATATTAAGGTAAATTTTTCATTACATCAGAAAAAGATAGTAAAATATTAAACTGATTCTAATTTTACTCCTGACCCCAAAAACAAAAAAACAAAAATACTTCACCCAACTAATAAATTTAAGCTGATTATCCCTTTTGCATTTGATCCATCAATAAATTGTCCCTTGTCCGTTAAAAAGATTATCAAGAGATAGTGCTTTTAACATCTTATAGACATACATGACTGTCAGACAATTTCCCCTATGTCATAGGTATACAGTCATTACTTCAGTTTTTTAAGGTACCATTTTAGTTTTACTGTATTTTTAGTAAGGGGGTGATGTGTTTTCAAAGAGATGATCAAATACACAAAAATTTACATATTACTTGTCCTACAAGAATTTACATTACTACGAAAATAAAATAATCTTCTCTTCATCTGCTAGAACTCTTACCATCAATTTTTTTTCTTTTTGTATATCAAAATATTAAAAAAAAAATTAACTATCTTTCCTACCTTACCTGTCTTCCAAGACAATGTCAAACTTTTTTAAGGGGATATTTTCTGTTCAAAACAATATTTCTCGATCCCAACATATATGTATAGGAATACATTCAGTACTAGATCACATGACAACAAATAAAAAAATCCAAAGTTCAAATTCAAGGATGTTAATCAAATACAATGAGTTTGTCCCACTAGTAGCAAACCTATTTAAAAACCTCTAATTCTGTAATACAATGTACAATAAATATCATAAATCGCTACTTACAATTGTACATTATAAAATCTCATAAAACATCAGTCCAGCAAATTGTCTATCCGTTAATGTTATGGCCAGATGTAATCAAAGGTACAAAATTATCATTAATCAGGTTAATGATAGAGACACCAACAGATGTAGTTTACATAGGTAATTTGTTTATAAAAATTGTATACAGAATAAATTATCAACTGAACAAATCAATAACAGTATCTACATGCTTCCTCCTGTATTTACAATGTATATCCTATTTAAAATCTTTTTTAGGCCAGGTAAAAAAATTCATAATTCTAATTACCTATATCCAAAATTTTATTTTGACTTTGTATTTCTTACAAATGATACATTGTGATACATCAGTCTTATTTCAAACTGGATTTTACCCCAGAAAATAAAAGAAAGAATTTCTTTTTAAACAGCTGGAACCTTTTCATGCATGCACAACGATGAAAATACCCTTTACTATATATTTTATTTCATCTTCATGTTTTTCTTTTTTCTTTTTTTTGGAAAAAAAATGTTACTTGCTCCTAAAATCAACATTCCAATCATCCTCCAAAGTCAGGGTTTTGTATCCATGTTTGTTCCTACAAACCCCTGACAACACTCATTCATATTTGGCAGGTCGAACATATCGCCACCTGGTGTGTGACCTAAAAGTATCTACCTACGACACAAACAGATTCTCGTTTGACCTAGAAAAGCAACCAATGAAAATCTTTCATTTCCGACCCGTCAAATATTAATGAATGATGTTAGGGGTTTGTAGGAACGAACTTGAATACAAAACCCTGACTGCTCCCAAGCAGGATGCATTCTATGGTGGGCTGCTCTCACCTTGCAAATACAGATGTATACAGGGTAGCAGACGTCTGATGTCACTGAATCTCAAAAAATTAACAATGAAATACTACAATCTTTTATGCTACAAAATGGGATAAAATCTAATGAAATTGAGTTTTATTGTGTTCAAAAGATATTTTATTTATTTTTCTACAGTTTTCATATTTACAAGCTGCAAAATCAAAATGACCATCATTTGAAAAGTCTTATAGTACCGATTTGTTTTCCTAATATCTGTTTTTGCCATATTAGAATTCAAATAATTCATGGCGTCGATTATGTTGCTCAATGATATTACATGTACCAATATTAAAATATCCAACAAACATATGGGTGTCATGAATTATTTCTTAAATTCAGTATGTTTTATAAAATATAAATAAAACAACACCTTCTGTAGTAGCAGCATTAATTTTATGTAACAGCATGAGTGAGAATCATTAGCTACAATTACACCAGGTACATATATTTACTGTACGTAGCCTAATAGATTGTACATGTACATACCAGGATACATACATGTATGTACATAAGAATGACATGAAATAATAAGGTTAGATTTTGTTTATTTTATAACATAATTTAATAAGGAAGTCAAAACCAACTATTATATGTTAGCTGTTCAAAAATATCCTTTTATACATTTTAACTAGAGTACAGAAAGATTTTTTTTTTAATTTTATTTATGAAATTAAATTTATTTTTTTAATTTGCCACAAAATCTCTACATCAGTGCAAGTAATGAAAGTTACAGTACAAAGAAACATTTTAACTGCTGTTCTTCATCTTGATGTCTCTAAATGTTGATCAATCCACATTTGTGCAGTTCACTCTAAAAGTTACAAAAGTTACGCAACAGATCAGTGCATGTTCATGCATTTCAAGTCTTAAAAAGGCCTTCAAAAAGAAAAAAAAAGTTCCTAGTACAGCTTTATTAGATTCCTATATAATTATATCTAAATAATTAATGACAAAAAAAACTTTTTTTCAACAGTAATAATTATAAAATTTTAATAAGATGGGGTTGATGGAAAATTAAAATTTTATGTTAATTACTGAGCCTGACTTACAAATGTACATAATGACCGATAAAATCAATTTTATTCTGTAATTATATAACAGTCAGACAAGGAAACAAACATGTACATAGTGTATAAAATCTTTAAACACAGCAAACTTAAATGGTGATAATGCAATCAAACTAAAAATAAAACAAAATCAAATATATCCACTATACATGTATAAGGTTATATTCAGAACAGAAAATATACACATTCCGCTGATTTTTTTACAGGTATATATAGAAAATATTTATTTTTAATTAATTTTTAACTGACACAAAGATAAAAAATTAAAGAAAAGACTTACCAAAATCTCATTAAAAAAATTTTCCAAAATTGTACCAGGTGATTCAATTATATATATTGTCAGACCATGCTAATTCTGATTGACTACTCTTGAAATATGTACTATAGATCTTACTGAAAATTTGAAGATCATTTATAGGCTTTCTGATTAATCAATATATGTACGATACCACACAGAAAACTGACATTTAAACACAAGACCTGATGGAGATGCAGGTCTATACAGTGAAAAATATCAATGAGTCGATCTCACAGAAAAATTTATCTCACAGGGCACTCATTTGGTACATTAAAAAATCACAGAGATGATGATACATTAAAGTAATTTTCACTACATACATGGTAATTACCTAAAAAATCCTGTAGCACCTAATTGCACGTGTTTTATTATTTATGCTACCCCCCCCCAACCACCCACACAAAATATGGTTACTTACATGTACCTGTGATTTATTTTAATACAAAGACATTATGTAGTACTGGTGATAGTGAAAACCATGTGCTAATACAAACATTTTATCATACAATGTAATTGCTACTCCCACAACAGAATTCTCTGGAGGTATTGTAATGGCTTTTACAAATTTTATATATATAAAAAAAATCATTCACTCAGATGCTCAAGAACAGGTGAATTTTACGTTTCTTACAACATGTCCAATTACTGTCCAATATTGCTAACTTTAACTCTTGTATTTATCTCAGAAACAATAAAAGAAAAAAAAATTGTTCATATACTAATGAAAGAACTCATCACACGGAATTAAAAGAAAAATCGCAAGAATCAGATGAAATAATAAACTAGAGGCTCATCTGGCATGGAAGCCGTTTTTATTGATGTACCTCTAAGAGAGAAGTCACTTCTCCCTATCATTATGAAGTGTGGTAAGCCTAGTAGGAACCAAATTTTTCTTCATCAAGGTCCTCCTACTTACAGGTCAGCATATTCTAAAATTTGGCACAATTCTCCAGAAGATTTTTACATTTATTTCCCATAGGGTCTTTATGTTAACCTAAGTCCTCTGCTGGTGACCAACTTGAAAGAGGGATTGGCACCAAAGTAACAACATTTGGTCAGCACCTTATGAGGAACATTCATGCTATGTTTGGTTTCAAGCAATACTGCACTTCTGAAGATTTTTGTTATATGCCATAGACACTTTCTGTCAAGTTCTGCTCTATTTTTCCAAGCAGTTTCAGAGAAATTATTTTTTCAAAACAACCAATCAGAAACAAGAATGGTGGCCATGTTTGTCGCCTGATCTGGACAAAATAAGGAAAGTTTGTAAATAACCTCCCAAAGATGCTTCCTGTCAAGTTTCGTTCCATTAGGCCCAGTAGTTCGAGGGGAAAAAAGATTTTTTTTTATGAACCAATACATGCAATAAGAAACAAGACTTTCCAATGGTGGCCATATTTGTTGCCCCATCAGGACGAAATAAAGATAGTTTGTAAAGAACCTCCCATAGATGCTTCCTGTCAAGTTTTTTTCCATTTGGCGAAGCAGTTTCAGAGGAGAAGAGTTTTGAAAACTCAGCCAATCAGAAACAACAATTGCCCATGGCAGCCATGTTTGTTGTCCGATCGGGACGAAATGAGCAAATTTTATAAAGGACCTTACATAGATGCTTCCTTCCAACTTTGGCCCTATAGTTTCAGAGATCAATATTAAAATGTGAAAAGTTAACAGATGGACGGACAGACGATGGATGTCAAGAGATGACAAAAGCTCAAACGGCCTTTTGCCAGGTGAGCTAAAAATGTACATAACAATCCAAATTGTTTTTTTTGCCCCTTTAACCCTCATACAAGTATATATATTTCAAAAACTGTAAAAAAATTAATGAAATTTGTTGATGCACTGATGGAAGCACTCATCAAGAATTAAAAAAAATCTCCATTGAAATCAGATGGAAAATAAGTTTTAGGTGTCCTGCAAATTATAATTTCATCACTTTTGTCTATTGCAACAACAAAAGTTACACAAAAATGCCTGCAGTAACTTTTATTGTATTTTTTATGAAGAACCATTTAAAAAAATCATCAAAATCAGACAAGAAATAAATTAGTTTCAAAAATTAATGTGTGTCCCTTATATCTCTAAAATGGTAAGAAATAGTGAAAAATAAATCAGAAGGAAATTTCTTTCAATTTTCAGCAAACAACATTAAAAAGCAATCATAAAAATTTTAAAAGTTACACCAAATTACTAATGAAAATACAAGACTTACTACTACTGCTTACATGCTATATTTTCTCAACATTATGCAGCTGCAGACAAAATATAAAATCATCCCCTTTTGTCACAAGAAGCTAGAAGCAAAGAAAACTATGCAACACTATATTTGTACCTAGTACCTGAAAAGGTATCCCTGGGATAATATTTAAGTTATGTTTTATCCTACTTGATAAAATGTTTCACAATATTATTTTTCACAATAATATTTCCCAATCTCAAAGAGGATAATATTTTATCATTAGGATAAAATTTCATAACAAATATATTATCCTGCAGGATAAAAAATACACATAAATATTATCCCAGGGATACTTTTTCAGGTAGCAACAAATATATCTTATATTTTGGTGAAAAATTGGATAAATACACATGTATATCAAACATTTTTGGGTAAAAAATTGAATAAATATAACAAACGTTTATTTGCAAATATTTATGAAAATATTCAAATACTTTAGTTCATCAAATCGTCATATGTTTGCATTTTTAATTTTCAAATTATTCATATATGCTTGATTGTCTCTTTTTCTATGGTAACAAGATTAATATATTGTTTCTACCTGAAAAAGTACTGTGTTCCATCCATGGTTACCTCTTGGAAAATGACTCTTAATCAACATGATCAATGATGACTTAGTATTTAAATTTATAATTATATGCACTTAAACGTACAAATGAACAAGATTTAACAGGGATAACATTTATTTTATCTTGTTATTTAATTACCAAATGTATTCTTATGGGATAAAATTAGTATAGACAGATGTACATATTTTTTATCTCACAGAATCGTTTTTCATGTACATTGTACATTTTATCCTATGAGATTTTTTTTACTTTCATGTAACAATATTTTATCCACACAAGGGAAACAGAGATATGTCTTGCCTACCCGCAGAAATTCAATCTGATAAACAGCAACATTGCTTAATTGAAAGTCGCTGGACCATGACCTAAACAAGGCCTTGAAATGTCAAACTGAGATGTACTGATAGTAATGCAACTTTACAGAAAATGTCATTGATCTATCACAAGTAGTTCCTATTAAACTAACTTAAGCAGAAAACTTAACATTGAAAATTGTTAATTAGTTGAGTCACTGGACCATGATCTAGGGGGCAGGGCCTCAAAATGGTCGATAAACTGAGATGTACTGATAGTAGTACAACTTTAAACAAAATATAATTGATCTATCACAAATATTTTCTATCAAACTAACTTAAGCAGAAAACTTAACATTGAAATTGGTTATTAATTGAAAGTCACTGGACCATGAGCTATTGGGCAAGGGCTCGAAATGGTCATCAAACTGAGATGTACTGATAGTAATACAACTTTAAGGAAAATATCATTGATCTATCACAAGTAGTTTCTATCATACCGACTTAAGCAGAAAACTTAAATTTTTGATGATGAAATCGGAAAAGCAACACCTATGTCTCGCCTTCAGCGACTTTCATCGCAGTCGAGACAAAAATATGTGAGACTAATATTATTTCTACATAAATATTTTCCATTTGCTATTATAAAAATATCCTACAGGATAATTTTTTTGAGAAAATTTATCCTATGGGATGTTTTTATTTAACAAGGATATTTATGATTACAACTAGACCATGTAGACCTGCTAATTCGCCATTGGCGACACAGATAATAACAAGGGGACAGATTTCCCAAAATCAATTATCAGGTTTATTACTATTTATCTATAGAAAATATTCAAATCACATTTATTTTTAATGGAGCCAAGATATAGTGGTAAGCATATCAAACTACCGAGTCAAAGGTCCCTGTTTTTGATTCCCTTTCTAATGAAAATTTCAGGGTACAAATTTGACACCATATGCGGGGATGGTCTCAATGAAAGATCTATGTATATCAGATGGGGACAAAAATGGCTGACCAGTGTTTAGGGGAGAACAACACCCTTAGCATGTTCGTCTGTAGATGTCATCCATGTTCCTCTGTAGATGTCATAAAAGAGTAGGCTTAAATGTAACTTAATAGGCCACTCTAAGCACAAACCAAGTAGAGAGGGGATTATCATAAGTAATTGGTACGTGTGTATAACTTGTTTTCCAATTCACTATACGAGTGGTCTAGGTAGTTCGTAATGACTACTAAAGATCACTAACCTGTCAACGCTGAGGTTGTTAGTTCGAATCTCACGGTGGCGGGGTGTGTTCGACTCCAATCTTAATTGACAAGGATTGCCAATTTTCCTACCGAAGGTTGGTGGTTTTCTCCGAGTACTCCGGCTTCCTCCACCAATAAAAACTGGCTGCCGCAAAATAGCCAAATGTGCTGAAAACGGCGTAAAACCCCAACTAAACAAACAAAACCATACCAATTCACTATAATAAATAATGAAATTTACACTAAACTATTTATAGCTGACTGTGCTATATACGGCAATTCACAGTTTGTCTTTGCCTTCATCTATAAAAATATTTATATATAAAACATTTTTATGGTACCGCTAAGTGTTAATGAACAGTTTGTTTTGAGGCAGGTGTGATCAATTTTCTTTCTGATATTGCAAACCAATCATTCTACGAGAAAATTGGCAACAATCCTTCAATTTTCAATTTTTTATTTTCTGTCATAGGGGGGATTTTAAGCAGCACCCAAGTGTCTTTTTAAAAAAATACTATTTGATTTCAGGTTCATGTACATGTATGTAATACTTGTAATATTAAATCCTACCTTTTAACACATTTTTAAGCCAGACTTTTTCCACAAAAAAATTAGGAACCTCCTTTCCAACTTAAATGAAGCCATTAAAGGTCATTTGGTTGCTCCCTAAAAAGTACAACTGTAGAATCCTCTCTTGGTCTAAAACTGAATGATCTGAAGATTGAAATTTACGGCAAATGACCCTTGGTCACCTTTAGATTTCAAATTTTAATAAATCACTGAATCCTATAAGAATGACCACAAATGACAAAAAAGTCAATGGAAGTTTGAAGGACCAAGTATTGATTTTAAAGAATTATTCAGCTTTTAATATGCATGCATAATTGCATTCTGTCTATATGGACTTATAGACTGCTACCATGAAACTACATGTAAACTTTTTCAACTCTTGGTGTCTTGCAAAAAGTCTTTTAAAAATATATATCCAATGCATGGAATCTCAATGACTAAATTAGTCCACAGCCAGGTTTTCTATTTTATAACTTGACAACCAACTCCTAACCCACCAAACCCTCATCCCGAAATAAACATTTTTTATAATACATACCAACGCCAAACATAATTAACTTACATCATACCATTTGCAAATCATTCATAAAGTGAAATGCAGTGTCACTGCTAGACAGGTGCATATTTAAATTTCTTATTATATTTTGTCTCTGTGATAATTAATTCATGCTGTTCATTTCAGCCAAAAGGAAGTCGCTTCCTCTTCAAAATTTCTGCAGAATGCCTCACATTGCAAATTTAATTCCTAAGTATAAATACACACTTATAAATTATAAATTTCCTCATCCCATGCTCAGAACCAATAAAGCAATTATAGTGATTAATTCGGAGAAGAAATTGCCCCGCCAGGGACCTGCATTTATTTTTCATAAGATGTTACTCTATAAATGTTGATTACATCATGTAATTGTCAATTTCTAATTGTATTCTTTTCAGTCAATACTTATCAATGATGAAATATTCATAGAAAATTTACAATTATCAATAAAATTCTACTAAAGCAGTAGCATAGGTGTTTATATGAAAATTAACAAAACAAATGAATACATGAGATTGTCAGGAAACGTTTACAATTTGTAAAGGTACCTGTGTTTGTATTATACGTAATTATAGAAAATATACATGTGCAATGAATGGAGATTACAGTTAATTTCTACAATTATTGGGAACGGATAAATTCATGCTTTTGTTGCAATATTTTTGGGCATCATTGATTCTTTATGCTTTCTACATAAATTTTTTTTATACCCTCCCCCCCCCCCAACTTGACAAAATTAACCCTCTGTGTCCATGATGTTGATTAGTCATAATCAATTTCTGGCTATATAAATACATTGATAATTATGTGAAATACAATTTCACCAAAAATTCACGTGAAATTGACAGACTACAGTCAGCTTCATTTCAAAATTTTTATTGATGTTGATTTTCATCTGATTGTGATATTCAAGGGCATGCGTGAGTTACCCTGACTTTCGACAAAGAGGATTACTGCTGTCACAAAAGCTTCTTAACCAGGGTTTCATCATGGATAATTTGAAGTCATCACTTACAAAATTTTACAGTCATCAAGAATTGACCATTACAGTGTTCCAATATATCTAAGATTATGTTGGACTTGTTCCCATTGTCGTTACATTTCATGTACCTCCACCGATTTGTGACTACCACCGGACTGACTTTGTTGAACTTCACGATGGGTGCCATATACGGAGCAGTAACTGCTTACCCTTCCGGAGCACCTGAGTTCACTCCTGGTTTTTATAGGAGTTCGTGTTGTTCATTGTTTTTAAGTTTTCAGTGTTTATTTGTTGTTCTTGTGGTTGTTCATTTCTCTTCCCAGGTTTGTCTGTCTAATGGGTTGCATTTTTTTATTTGCTCCTTAGGTATATTTGACCTCTTTAGATGTACATGTACATTGTGTAATATATAGAAATTAGTATATCCATTAGCTTATTCTACAATACCATTTTAGATAGTTTTACCTCTTGATACATGTAGGAATAAAAGGAAAGATGGCAGCCCACTCTAACACATCATGCATTACTAGGCATGTGGGGCCTTCACTCTGGTTTCCATGGCCAAAATCAGCAAAATTAGGCATTTTTCTCAGATGGGGAGGGCTTTTTGACCCAGCACCCTTCCCTTCAACCCTGGAACTCCCAACCCCAAACCCAATCCCCCCCACTCCATCTTCCCTACCTCTTATTTTATGCATTGGTAAAATTTTTTCAGACTCTGCCTCATTTCCATATTACAAGAGAAAGTTTGCAAAGCCTTGAAAACAGACAATTTCTTAAAATTAATACAGGGTTGAAAGTGTTAATGAAGTTTTTCCATCTTCATCTTCAGCAAGGAACATTAAAAACCAAAAATCATTAAAAATCTGATAAAAATTTAAAATGTTACACAAAAATTATCAAAAAACTCTTAATGACCCTAGAAAAAAATAGGAGGGATCATATTTCCCAAAATCAATCCTAATCTATTTCCTAGGGGGGATCATTGTGGTACAATATTATAAAGATATGTTCAATAAAACAAAAGTAAATGAGCTGAAACCTAACTGTCTATGGACAACGAGGCTGCTGCCGCTGCCAACTTTTATTTTGCTTGACCAAAAACAACAATCTTCAGTTGTGGAACAATACATTTGGAAATAAGTATTCAAATCTTCAGAGAATTAAAACATTTCTAGACAGAAAATTTATTTAAATTCAAAACACATAGTCATTTGCAAATATTGTTGGAAAATTTAGAATGGGTTCATTACTGGAAGTTGAAATCCCTGATGTCCAACAGGCCTTGCCAATTAAAAAATAGGCCATTTGATGTCAGAGGAATCTCAGTATTTTTCAAAATTCATTTCCTGTCTTTAAAATTGCAAAAAATCCTCAAATTTTCACCCTGTTTTCGTAAAAGGTCCCATCCTGTTTACCTCTTTACCCATGTATAAAGTCTAATAAAATGCTCCGCTGGGCGCAGCTAGATACGACCGCAGATGTCGAACCCTGAATAGTTGGGGCAATTATGAACACAACATTCAAGCTTGATACAATACTGAATTTGGATTGTGAATAAATATTTGACACAACATAGGTTTCTGACACAGAATGAATGTTGTCTAAGAACTTAAAAATTTTTAATTTACCTATTCAAACCATATCAGTATTATTTGTTTTTACATATAAATCAGAAATAACCAATTTAAAATTTAAAATTGGGCACACATATCAATTTCTTGCTATTGCGCAATACTGTGTAATTGAAAATTTCTTCAAATATTTGACACATAATAGGTTTCTGACACAGAATAACTGAAATCAAAGAACTTAAAATTGGTCATATGATTTGAATTTATATTCAATTTTTTGCTTCTTGTGCAATACAATATGCTGTGGAGAATTGCCCCCCCCCCCCCAAAAAAAATAATAATTTACCCCTTTTTTTAGCTTTTGTGCAATACACTATGAAGTTGCACAATGACCCCCCTCCCAAAAAAAAAACAAAAAACAATAAAATTTATTGTAACCCCCCCCCCCCTTTTTTTGCTAAAAAAAATTTGAAATTTTCTTTTTAATTTATGAAAAATGAAATGAGAAAAAATTACCCCCTCCCCAATTTCTCATTTACCCCCCCCCCCCCAAAATTTTGTTTTCAACCCCCCCCCCCCATTTTTTTATACTTTGCAACCATAACAGCCCATTTAAATACACCATAACATATTAAAATAGAAAATGACATCATAGTCATGGATGGCAAATTTTAAATATACATATTAATTTAAAAGCAGTTTAGATAAGATAAACAAAAAAGCTTCATCAGCACATTTTATATTGGCAAATTTCCAATGGAATTTGTTAATAATAAAGTTTTGATAACAGGGCACACATATCAATTTCTTGCTATTGCGCAATACTGTGCAATTGAAAATTTCTTCAAATATTTGACACATAATAGGTTTCTGACACAGAATAACTGAAATAAAGAACTTAGAATTGGTCATATGATTTGAATTTATATTCAATTTTTTGCTTTTGTGTAATACAATATGCTGTGGAGAATTGCCCCCCCCCCCCCCAAAAAAAATAAATTTACCCCCTTTTTAGCTTTAATTTTGGACCCCGATTTGGACCAACTTGAAAACTCGGCCCATAATAAAAAAACTAAGTACATGTTTAGATTCAGCATATCAAAGAACCCCAAGAATTCAATTTTTGTTAAAATCAAACTAAGTTTAATTTTGGACCCTTTGGACCTTAATGTAGACCAATTTGAAAACGGGACCAAAAATTAAGAATCTAAATGCACGGTTAGATTCGGCATATCAAAGAACCCCAATAGTTCAATTTTCGATGAGATCAAACAAAGTTTAATTTTGGACCCCGATTTGGACCAACTTGAAAACTGGGCCCATAATAAAAAAACTAAGTACATATTTAGATTCAGCATGTCAAAGAACCCAAAGAATTCAATTTTTGTTAAAATCAAACTAAGTTTAATTTTGGACCCTTTGGACCTTAATGTAGACCAATTTGAAAACGGGACCAAAAATTAAGATCCTAAATGCATGGTTAGATTCGGCATATCAAAGAACCCCAATAGTTAAATTTTCAATGAAATCAAACAAAGTTTAATTTTGGACCCTTTTTGCCCCTAATTCCTAAACTGTTGGGACCAAAACTCCAAAAATCAATCCCAACCTTCCTTTTGTGGTCATAAACCTTGTGTTTAAATTTCATAGATTTCTATTTACTTATACTAAAGTTATTGTGCAAAAACCAAGAAAAATGCTTATTTTGGCCCTTTTTTAGCCCCTAATTCCTAAACTGTTGGGACCAAAACTCCCAAAAACAATCCCAACCTTCCTTTTGTGGTCATAAATCTTGTGTTAAAATTTCATAGATTTCTATTTACTTATACTAGAGTTATTGTGCGAAAACCTAGAAAAATGCTTATTGGGCCCTTTTTTGGCCCCTGATTCTTAAACTGTTGGGACCAAAACTCCCAAAATCAATCCCAACCTTCCTTTTGTGGTCATAAACCTTGTGTTTAAATTTCATAGATTTCTATTAACTTATACTAAAGTTATAGTGCGAAAACCAAATGTCTTCGGACGACGACGCAGACGACGGACGACAACGCAGACGACGACGCCAACGTCATACCAATATACGACCGCAAAAATTTTGCGGTCGTATAAAAAAAGATTACTCTCAATTTCAACTTAAATATAAAACCAAGTGACAATTGAGGTAAACGGGGAATAGCTATCCACTTGTGGAATCAAGATTGCTAAATTCCTTAGACAATGAAATAATTACTATAATGTACATTGTATTTTTAAAATTAGATGTAAAACTTTACTCAGACACCATTCTGTCCTTCACATAGGAGAGTTCCAATGACATCTTGAGTGACCAGACTGTTCACTTGCTATCATATACACAGTGGAAGACCAAACCTGTTCATACTAAAACTAAAAAAGTTCCCTACAGTTGTAAGTGATAGAAAGCAGAGGGAATTTCATAATAAATTATGAGGAAAAGAAAATAATTAACAATTGATTAGTAATGGAAACATATACATGTATGAAGCTCTCTGGGGTCTTTTTTATGACAATTTCACTAGTAAAATGTTTATGAGTCATATTTTTGTACTAAAATTTTAATCATTTTGAACTTTTTCATGCTTTTATTTCTTCAGATTATTTGTTATTTTACAAAAAGTACATGTCATCCTTTTTCTGAAATATTAAAGTTGTAAAAATTTTAATATACCACTTAATGCAAAATTTATTCAGAGCTCAATGTACTAAATGTAGTGCTTGGTTTTTGGGTACATTTTATTCTTTTAAGGGTCTGTAAAATTTTATGGGGTTTTAGATTAAACATGCCAATTCTTACAATAGTGAAGTACATACACTATTAACACATGTAACAAAAATACAAAAGAAATTCTCCATTTAATACAAACGGATGTGCCTGAAAATAGACCAATACAGAAAATACAGGGATTTCAACTTCCATTAATGAACCCACTGGCACTGAAATCCTGTTTAAGCCCTATATTACGTGTTTGCCTAGAAACGTTCTTCCTGATGCCTGTTCACCCTGGGTCAGTTCACCCTACTTTAAATAATGGGATATTTTTAGGGAAATGTTGATCTTGTCTACTAGACCTACTTGCATGTAGTATACATGAAAAAAAAAATTTTCGTCATATAGTCGGGAAAAGGCATAATGTTATATTACTGTAACATTAGATCTGATATCCATTTAATAGTATTTTAATTCAAGACTATAACAATTTCTGCCCTTTTCACTTTCTCAAAAGTACATGTATGATGGTTTCTCCCTTTTATTTGATTAAAGACATGTAAGTTGATCAAAGGAAATTGTAATCTTTGATTAAGAAAAAATCTTTAATGTTAAATTCAATTGATACAGATAACGCAGCTGTTTCAGAATATTTTACACAGCCCTTAACAACTTTTGTTATATTCATGAAATGCCATGAAAATACATGTATGTCTGTTTAGGTTTGAAAATGGTGGAAAAATAATGTAAGTTGAAGGTTTTATTTTTAAGATGATATATGATACTTTATGTTGAGTTTCATGTTTCAAAATCAATATTTTATGTGCTCAAACAGAGGATTTTTTGACCTTATGCTGTAACATTGTAAAAAGAGGTAAGTTTGAATTGTTTTTTATATATATAAAGTGATTAAAAAATGTCAGGTATCAAATGTTTCAGAACAGCTTAATTTTGCACTTTGCCAAATTAAAATTGCACAAAATTTGACAAAATTATGAATACATGAAGTGACGGACACCTTTGTTATGCTTTTTATAAATAAAGCACCATGTCTTCTTTATCAACAGAAAAAAAATGTTTTCATCATATTTCCATCAATTAACTATTTAACATGTTAAATAATGTATATACAAGCTAAAAAAATACTTTTACATCACATATGATTATAGAAATTGACATTTTTCTTCTTTTTTTTCCAGGTTGTTGTGGGGATGCTTTTTTTGTAGTGTCCACAATGCAGTGGAATCTGAGTAACTATTGCAGCAGAAAAAATACTGTTTTGTGTGTCGATAGGTCCCACCACCGTGTAGATATTTACCTATCAGTGATGACTTTCTATATTGCCAAGACTTTCCAGTATCCAATAATTACTGAACTGTAGAGTCCACAACTCTGTACTGACTGTAGTGCCTGCAACACTACTGATCAGCTTGTTTTTTAACATTGCTTTTCCTCAATTAAAGCCAAAATTGGTTGAATATCTTTCAATTGAAAGTATTAAACTTGATTACAATTTTAAGAAAATAGAATTCTCACAATGCAATATTAAAAATGCAACATAACAAGCACAATACGAAATACTGTCTTAAGGATAAAATAAATAATCACTCAGAGATAAAAAATAATCTAGGGGGACAACTTATATATGAATTCCAGACCGGACAATTCAATTGTCCAGTATTTGCCGGCATTTACTGGTAAATACCGGTATTTACCGGTGGAATGGAATTTATGGATAAATGCCAGCATTTTACCAACCTTGACTGATAGTAGTCCTTTGTTAATATATGCATGTTGATCATTGTCATTTTGCTTAGTTTCTTCTGTTACCTTTTTTAACATCGGACTCGGAATCTTTTGAAATGAGTTTTACTGTGTGTATCGCTGTGTGTTTATTTATTCCACATTGGCTAGAGGTATAGAGGGGGGTTTTGTTCTTTGGTCGGGTTGTTGTCTATTTGACACATTTCCCATTTCCATTCTCTATTCTCTATTCTATAACTTGTGAATATAAAGAAACAGTATCACCCAAAAATTTCTGTTTATTTGTTTTTTTTTCTTTTTCTTTTTAGCTTCTATTTCTTTATATTTATTTGAAACCTGTGCATGCTGTGACGGAACCAGGATTAAAACAGGCAATTGTGTATTTAATGAACTGTAAGTTTCATGAATCTTCACAGGGTTCCAAATTTTTAAATAAAGTGAAACAAAGATTAATTACATTTTTAACAAATCAAGTCAGAGTCTGTTTATTCTGTAACTAATTACCTAATACCATCAAGAACAGAAAACAATAATTGAACAGTTTTAAATAGTTGAATAAAGATCAAACTTTGGCATGTTTGGTAATTAGTTAGTAAATTCCAATTTTTTTTATAATTTCAAAATTCTGATTCATAATACATCAATGGAAAAAGTCATATGACTTTTATCAAAATAAAAATATATGAGGTGAAAATAAACTATATATTCAGGGTTTTTCCGGGAACTAATAAAACTTTAATTCATAGTTATCATCCAACAGAGTGTTAAAATTTTGTCTTGACAAAATTAGATACGAAAAGTAAATTTGGAGCTTCATTTATTAATATCTTGCAGGTTTTGATTGAATTGGCCTTAAGACTTACTTTTATAATGAAAGTCAACAATAAATTCCAAGGATTCTGCATTGCTTTATCTTTTACCCCTTGTGGTGCCAAAATATCTCCTATATCAGGTCACGCTCGGCTTCGCCAATGTCGCAAATTGCAATTTTTTAATCAATCTGGGGACAGAATTTTATACCTGGTGATATTCCTGGCAACAACATAGTCAAACTACAGTCGAACTTTGTGGGCTCGAACTTGGACCCTTTGAACACAGCGGTTGGGTCAGAACTCATGTCAAAGTCCAATCATTTTTCATTATTTATCTATGTACATAAAACTCTGGTTTCTCGAACTTTGTTCGCTTGAACTCTCAAACTAATATTTTGGTCCCTTTAATAATAAAACTGTTAAAATTACAACGCGAGACTGGAACTTACACAGTCTGTAAAATAAATCATGCACCTGTTAAATAGTTCATTGATCATCCAAGCGTATGATTTGGAGCGCGGATGTGAAAACTGAAGCCAATCAATAGATAATCTTTAAAGTTTATTGTCATAATTAGTGTAATTCGATTATTAGCTTAAATTGGATCTTTGATGAATCTCAGTTGTATAAACAAGATGTTTAAAATTCATACTTTGGAACATATTAAAAGAATAAATGAACAGTTATCACATTTTACTTAGACGCATTGGATTGGGATAAAAACTTGGACAAGTAAAACTTGTGAAAATACAAAAGCTGTGAAATAATAAGGAAAAATATTTTGATATAGAAGACCTTCTGACCCATTTTCGATCAGTTTATGATTATGAAAGATGCTACAGCAAATCGTTTTCAGTGGTCGTCTGTTGTCGTTACATAAAATCGATACTTAACACACCTCGTATTCACAGGTCAATTACTTTAGTCATCAAATCAAAGACAAGTTAATAAAAATAATGTATATTAACAACATACAAAGTACAAAATGTATGTACGACACACATTTTCCAAGGTCATTACATTAACAGATTGTAAATACCGCACTTCCGGTACAGGTACGAAAACATTCCGGAAATGTCAGAACTTTTGATGGCTCAAACAACCAATGGTTCGAACTGTTTTTCTTGGTCCCTTCGAGTTCGACCCATCGAGGTTTAACTTATTTTGATTAAAAAAAAATCTAGCAACTAAGTAAAAAAAATTTGAAACAATGACCTAAAGAAACATCATTTACATAATTACCTTTGACAATTAAACAGTTTACTTCAGCTCATAAACACAGCAGGGGTTTCAAAATAAACACTTGAAAATCAATAACTCGCATGTGCTGCTGAGATCTTTAACACTTGACTGACTGCATAATTGGTTGTCCACCCTCTGGGGACAATTCGTTATACACTTATAAGTAATATAAAAATTTTATCAAGTAATTAATTAGTCATGAAAATAAATATGCATGTTTTTTTATCACCTTTAAACAGATGTTTAAAAGTTTTAAATAATAAAATGGATTTGAACATAAACAAACACATGAGAAAATTGATGTCTTATTAGGCTTGATATCAAACTAAAAAAGTCATTTCAGATGAAAGACAATTGTCATTAAAACTTTATTTCATCAAAGATACCTTTCAGGCTATGTTAATTCAAATAATTATGAATTAAAGAACAATCAGTATGTTTAAAAGGGGGAGGGTAACTTGGTGAACACATTTTGAAACTGGCGACAAAATCTATGCTTTGGTGATTTTTTTAATGCCAGTGTGACCCCTGCTATATATTTATCAAAAGAGGTCAGACTCTTTGCAGGACAAACAGACTCGGGCGATCAGACCCAGCAAGAACATTTATCTAGGAAAAAGGCCTGATACTTGCATTCATCTGGCTGTACCTATTTTCTATATTGGCCCTGCATATACAGCTAGGGTCGACCTAATATGACCTCCTTAGACAAAATACAGGATTCATATGAAAACACCTGTTTAATATGCTATTTAGTATAAAAATGATTTATAACTACTGCACATAATTTTGAGGATCACTCCGGACACTATCCAATGGGGCTCGTTACAATTGACACAGTATGTCATCTGTGGCTGATCCCACCCCGATCTATAATAAATAACGAGCCCCTGTGGCTGTGCACTATCTTACAGGTTTGTCAATATCCCAGGATATTGACAATTTTTTATCAATACAACAACTCTACACTATGGACGAACATTGTATAACCAGATTTTCTTCAACATATATATATGTGCTTACAAGGTTCCTTTTTACTGTCTCCTACATTATGAAGTTAAATTATTGACCATCCTGTCCATCTCTTCTGTGATTCAGTCTGTGGAAAAAATCCTTTGTGTTCAAACGTAGAGGTCACTCAGATCTTGCGCGGTTTTCTTTTGGTATATCTCTCATCCTTTCCATATGTTAACGAAAAGTCTAGAAGCTAGTTTAGTATGAAAATAGAATAGAACGCACGTTGAACGCATGGTTATTAAAGAGGAAGATATGGTCTTCTTAAGCTCTTGTTCCCCTCCAAGTGAAGGGATCAGAAGAAAACAAGAGAATACCACAGCTTTTGTCGCAGAAAAGGCGCTTGGAAAGGGTACATTGTATATTGCGGAAAGGTATGATACGCGATACTCCTTTCTCACACTCACAGTCTGACACAGTATCGTGTGTGTTGCACAAAATTATCGTGACATTTATATGCTTAGCTACTGAGTCTGAATTCGTTGTATTTATACCTTGTTCGAGTTGTTGTATTCAACAGTCATTCAGCAACTAGTAAAGTAGTACAAATAATTATGACGTCTTGGAACGTTTTATTTTTTTTCCTGTGACGCCCTCCTTTAAATGAGTTCGCTCAGTGTGGTTAGTTTAGACCAAATTATAATTAATAGGGAACATGAGATTGAGAGTATATCAGGGCATGGAAGCAGGACATTTCTGTAATGCTACCAGTTTCAGGCCTTGGGCTTGGGCTATACAGCCATTCTTCCAATAGGATGTTCAACTAATGCCAGGCAGAGCTGTTTTCCGGAAGTTATTTAAAAACTGGGTTAAATTATATTTATCACCTATCTACATATGATTTGGGTACCATATATAAAGTTTACAATCAATGTTTCTAGCGTTAACTGAAGATCTTACTTCCAATACAATTTTGACAAGGATACGAATCTTGTTCTTTCTCGCTTAATCTCGCATGGTGATATTTTATACTACTCGCTACTTATACTTGCCACTAACTATTTAAATCCTTGGTTTTTCTTACTTTCCCTTTTTCAGCTTTTTCTTCTTAGAAAGGTGCAAGACAATACATTTTTAAAATATTTAAGATAAGATCTAATAGTATAATATATTAATAATAATACTATTTATTTTCTAACTATTTCTCTACTGAAAAACAACTAAATGGCATACTAAGTAAATTTATAAATTCTAATTGTCATAAAACTTTTATTGCATAATCATGTCTTTAAAACTGCATTTCTACCTAAATAAAAACTTTTTCTCAGCTGGGCATCTGTATATTCAATTATCAATAGCACCTAACTGTAATTATATTATAAATGTTTTATTATACTGAATAAACAAAAACCAACCAAAATAGTTTCATAAAAACCCTTTCAATAGAACATATATTTGTGCATTCAGAGCACTGCCACCAGAAGCCATCTTCTTCTTGTTGTCTGATAAGTACATTGTTTCGAATTTTAACATAAAAAAAAAATGTGAAGTATGAATGCAGTACTGTTCCCCTGGTGAACTGTACATAAACCTGATGAATGGGGAAAAAGATCAAAGAAGGACTTTTGGATGAATCAGTTGAAATGTTACACTTGATTTACTATAGGAAAAAAATACTGAAGTATAATAACACTAGTTCATCAAAGCAACCTATTCTTGCAGTAGAAATTTTTTCTATCTTTTTTTTCCGAAATATAAAGGGTCAAAGTTAGTACATTGTAGTCATATGCGAAAGTGAAGCCTTTTATATTAATAGATGCCGGGTGAGTGGTACAGGTACTGTGGTACTCTGAAGCTACAAATGAATGCTTATGATTTTCCTATTTTATATTTCAGTTGTGTGTCATGGCAGAGTTCAGAGAATGAAGGTCAAGGTTTTTCACTACAATATCCTGGAATAAGTATACATGCTATATCAAGAGATCTCAATGCCTTTCCGCAGGAATGTTTATATCTCATGGTAGATGGTGATTTGACAGGTAATAAATAATAATATGGCGAATGAAAATGAATGAAATTTTTTCTCTGGCGTTAAATGATCAGTTGGTTATGATACGATGGTCTTATAAACTTTATTTTCAAACAAGTTTTGATTTGTGAAAACTTGGCATACATCAGTGTTCTCCCCAGGCTTATATACCACAGTGGTACCACTGTGCTATAATTTTGACTTCTGTGCTATAATTTTTCTCCACTGTGCTGTAACTTCTTAGCATTGTGCTATTAATTTTTACCTATGTATATATATTTTCTAATATAAAAGTATTTCTGTATAAAAATAAACTTTCCCTCAATAAACCAGCCACACCAATTAAACTATCCAAGCTAAGACATACAAAAACCCCAGATAATCCAGTCAATTAGAGACATGTCGGAGGGGAAGTGACAGTTATTGACCCCCATTTCTACATGCCTGAAAGTTTTCCTGCCTTTGCTGGATTTCTGGATTCTGAAAATTTTTAGTTCGCCTCAGCAAAATTGAGGGGGACTAATGGAGTCACCCTGGCGTCCGCATGCGTGTCCACAGCCAGTTCTCAGTTACTTGTTGACATAGGGTCATCTGTTTATGTGTGCAGGTGCATGTTGAAGAGACTGAGCATGTGACATAAGATGGAGGTCACATGACCCATATTACACAGTTGACTGGCTTTTAAGTTTTATGTCAAAAATCAGTTTTAACATGGTACAAAGTGACTTTCAATCATATTACTTGGTGTAATGGTGCATCTCGGGGAGTAATACAGCCTCTCACCAAAATTAGATCACTCTGACCTACTTATTGCACTTCATTGACTTGGGTTAAGTATTACATCCAAGTTCAGTTCTCCGATGCCAAGCAACCTACAATCATATAACTTGGTGTCAGGGTGCATCTTGGGGAGTAAAACAGCCTCCCACCAAAATTAGGTCACTCTGACCTATTTATTGCACTTCATTGCCTTAGGTTAAGTTTTAAATCAGAGTTCAGTTCTCCAATACCTAGCAACCTTCAATCATATTACTTGCTTTAATGGTGCATCTTGGGGAGCTACAAAGCCATACACCAAAATTATCAGGGAAACAAGGTAAATTTTGTAATGGTAGATTTCTGGTAGTCTTTATTTGTACATGAATGTTTAAAAATTGTCGTAGTTTTGATACATGTATATAATTTTTCAGGTGATGCTAATAATGACCAAGAAGAATCTGACGGGGAGGATATTGAACCATCAACAGAAATGAGATTTGTTCCCGAGGATAAAACTGTCTGTATGTATAGAAATTAACTGTATAAATTAAGATATTTTAATATGCCATCTTCAACATGACATTTGAGATTTAAAGCTGATATGCATATTTTCAGGGTTTGTGATTTTCATAGGTTTGGTTGGGTTTGATGTTCTGGAGCAGAAGACAGTAAGAGTTAGGGGGTCATGTGATTCAAAATTTTAAATTCAGAAAAACAATTACTACAAACAACAAAACCAAGTTTGATGTTCATTGTAATAAGATTGATAGTTCTAGAGTATGGCTTTAAAACTGGCTACATATTAACTGAATAATTATACCCCATGGAAAAAAAGTAGCTGAAGGTACATTATTCTCTGTAACTTTCCACAATACCTTAATGTACAGATATATAATGCATACATGTACCTCAAAGCTTACAATTATCAATTGTTGGTCCTTTTAGTACCTGCACTTGGTGATTCCTGCATCGAAATAACTACTGTGTTTTTGTGCCCTTGCACTAGCCACAAGGAGGACCATACTACTGAAGTTATGACAACTGACTGGTGCAATAAAACTATATCTACATTTACATACAGTAAGATAGGCACATACCCTTGGTTACTTATGCATCTGAATATCTAGTTTCCCCTTTGGTTCATGTGCACTGCTATTGAATTTGACCAGGGTTCTTGTGTGGGTCTTGGAGGTGGACCAGAGTTCTTGTGTGTGACAGAAGGATATAATATATTTTCATTAAATTTTAAGTTCTTACTGTTTTCCTTGATAGTAATTAGCAAACATTTTGGCTCCCTGGGGATCTGGTGCTGCATGGTCAAATACCACGACTTTTTTTAGCTCACCTGGCCCAAAGGGGTTCATCATTCTTGCGGTCTATCATCAGTTTGTTGGACCTTGGATAATACCTATGGAATTTTCCATTCATCAAAACATCTGATGGGTTATTGTTCAGAAAGAAGAAAGAATGTTTGGAGTGGGGGGGGGGGGGGGGTGGGGGGGTTGTAAAAATACCATATATCAGCTCAGGGATGATTTTTTCCGTTTTTTTAGTGGATTTCTGCTTTTTGTAGTTAAGATTTTTCGGTACCGATTTCTTAATTATGCATAGCAATATGTCTTCCGGTACAGTGTTCCCGTTTTTTTCTTGGCCTGGGAAAATCATCTCTATCAGTTGTGTTTCCTGGATATCAGGGAAAATGTTATGGGGGAGTAATTTTTTCAGGAGGTGGACTCGTAAAGATTTGTGAAATTATTCTGCTCATGTACTACAAATGTAAGGGACTATTTTTAAAAACAACTGTGTTTTCTTTGGCTTTTCTTTCTTAACAATTACATTCACAAGCCAATGAAAAGTACTAAAGGTAGTCATTGTATACAAAGAAAAATTTTATTCTCTGTTGCAGTGGACCTTTTGTACCAGGCCATGTCAGATTGTCAGACACTGCATCCAGATGAAGATGACTCCGACTATGAAGGTAAAGGTACATAAATATTTTGGGGATTATTTCCCTTTAACCATTGTTTACTATTTGTTGGAATAAGAAAAAGGACACATTTAATTTTTTGCAAAAGAATGAGTATATATATGTACCATATGTCAATGAAGAATAATTTGCCCATTAATGTCATTCGTTGTCAGGCCACCTGGATCCATGCACAGATCCATCTGGGCTGTTGGCACCAACTGTCATCTTTTACACCTTCGCATTTTAATCTTCTTTGAAACTTCATTTGGTCCTAATTTTGAATTGTATCAGATGTCCCTGACAGTGCCAAAGCTTATTTGAGTTTAACACACAAGTTAGTGGGAAAATTCACTTCAGGGTCTTTGTGTCTGGAACAGCTGAGCAATTGGAACCAGACTTAGCAGCAGTGGTCATATTTCAGAATTGTAATTAATAATCCTGATGCCAACTAGAATGGTTGTAACATTCCAGCTTAGTTTTACATAAAGTCAAATGGAAAAATTCACCAAAATCTCTTTGAAGCTTCAAGTATTCTTATATTTTGCTCGTGCAGTATTTTGAGATATAAAGATTTTCAAGGTCCTGGAAAATTTTTCAAGGAAACATATATTTGTCACTTTTATGATTCTACACATTTTAAATGAGTCCCCTTAAAACCAATTTTTCCAACAGACTTTTTTGACTGATATCATTTTTATGAACGCATGTGCTTATTCAATCTATTTCGCTGATAATACACCACCGTTCATAGTGACTGATATTGTGGTGACTACAGTGTCTCATATGTACAATTGCAAGAATCTATGACGTACTCATTTCCAGTTTATAACATCTGACAAAACTTTGTTTTTTTTCTCTTTTGGAATTTAAATTTTTCATCAAAATGTTAGGGGCTGCTGACAAATTTCAATAGAAGAATCATCCCGGGAAGTATTTGATCTATGGAAACTAAGGTTGGTTTAAGTATTCCCCAGGAAAGGGGAAGAAGCCTTTCAATTTGGGATGATAAATTAATTATTTATTCTATGGAAACCCAAGTCGGGTGAATAATGTCCCAAGGGAAAAAAAGGAACCCTATTGATTTTGGGATCTTTGGCTTAAAGGTCAAGGACACTGATATGAAAAATATATTTTTTAAGTACACTTGACTATATGCCTTCATTGCAATAAAAGTTCTCCCCAAGTACAGGTCCGAGGAATAATACACAAATAACCCTTAATTCTTTCTCCTTCCAACATACTATTTTTCACTCTATAAATAAAGATAAAAGTACAATACCTGCTACATGTGCTACTCTTTTCCCCATTTTCAAATAAACATACAGTTCAGAAAGCATCTGTTGGCATTGTCATCTGTTTACTTGTTATAGTATTCAGGGTTTGTTGAACAGGAAACTAGCAATGAAATGAAATATGTAAATATTAATATTGTTTAATGGCAAGTTTTTAATGTCAGAGTTTAAAATAAACATCTTGTCATTTGGATTAAAAATGTATGTCAAATAATTTGGCTTTGAAAATTAATTTTTGTGATTTTTGGTTTTGCATGACTGTTAAAATAAGCATCAGTACATGGAATTTATATATCCATCTTTTCAGAAGGTGGATTTTATGAGGGAGAAGATGGGCTGGATTATATTTCAGAAGAAGGACAGGCAAACTTAGAACATATGGAAAATTTACTAGGTCAGGGAGATGGTCCCGTTCACAATAATCGTAAGTATAATATGTTAAATGATAAGCATACTGTTAGATAGACTGCTTTTTGCTACTTTTTAAAATTATTTAGGTTTTATATCTGACCCATAGCTTGTTTTCAATTCAATTGTACAATTAATGGATATATGATTTGATGTGACTTAATTGTCGCCAACACATCATAAAAAAGCAATCTGGGGATTCTGACCAAACATTATGTGTCCTCCATAAGGGTTAGGAGAGGGGAGCATGGTGTTTTTGTCCATTTATTGAACACTACTTCACAAACATTGTTGAATAAAGCAGGGTCTTTGGTAGGGTTAAATTACTGGTGAGTCCAATAATTGATTTGGTCCTGAATAAAGGAATCTCGATGAGTCCAAGCCAAAGATGATGAGTCCAGGACCTGCATACCAAAAAAATTAAGTAAACTCGACATAACAGCTTTTTACAATATCATTTTTATGCCCCCTTGACGGACAGTCGTGGAGCATATTAATTTACCCTTGTCCTTCCGTTCATTCGTCCAGATATAGATACATGGTTTGTCTGGCTATCTCCTCCTACAGGTTTTGGAGCTACAGCTTTAATATTTTGTAGGATGTTTATACACGTAATGGAGGTGTGCATGTCCACAGGATTTCGATTTTTTTCAAATATTCTCAAAATGATAGGTAGTTGGACTTGATCATTTTTGTCTCACCTGCAATGAAAGTCACAGAAGGCGAGACATAGGTGTTGCTTTACCGGGAGCATCGTAGGCGGCATCAACAATTGTTAAGTTTTCTGCTTAAGTCAGTTTGATAGGAACTACTTGTGATAGATCAATAATATTTTCTATAAAGTTGCATTACTATCAGTACATCTCAGTTTGCTGACCATTTCTAGGCCCAGTCCTCTATGCCATGGTCCAGCTACTTTCAATTAATTAACAATTTTAAATGTTAAGTTTTCTGCTTAAGTCAGTTTGATAAGAACTACTAGTGATAGATCAATGATATTTTCTATAAAGTTGCTTAACTATCAGTAAATCTCAGTTTGACGACCATTTCGAGGTCCTGCCCCCTATGTCATGGTCCGGCTTCTTTTAATTAATTAGAAATTTTCAGTGTTAAGTTTTCTGCTTAAGTTAGTTACTACTTGTGATAGATCAATGATATTTTGTATAAAATTGCATTACTATCAGTACATCATAGTTTAACGACCATTTTGAGGCCATACCTTAGTAGGTAATGATCCAGTGACCTTCAATTAAGCAATGTTGCTGTCCATCAGATTCTTTTTTTTTTTAAATTTTCTGCTGGTAGGCAAGACATATCTCAGTGTCAACAGTTTATTTTCGTACTATGTGCATAATGGGAACATGGTTTGTCCGTCTAACTCCTCCTTCAGCTTTAGAGCTACAGCTTTGATATTTTGTAGGATGTTTATACACATAATGTCCAAAGGATTTTGATTTTTTTTAAATATTCTCAAAATGACAGGTAGTTGGACTTAATCATTTTTTTCGTACTAGCTGCATTGTTTATAATTTCTGATGGTCAGGTGGGGGCATCATTTGTGTCTTACAGACACACTTCATTTTAAACAAATCACTCCTAACAAAATAACTTTGTCCATAATTATCAAGTGTGGATCGGGGCATACTTTTTTTCTAGTTTATTATTTTGATTTTATGAATATTTAAAGTTTCCAATGCCAAAACATATGCTTTATTTAATATGTGAATGACTCTGATGAGTTTTACCTGAATATTTTCAAGAAAGTTTTGACTTCTGTATTAAAAATCATTATTTGGAGTTATCCTCTTTAACCAATGGAAAATATCCTATAATAGTTTAATAATGCATAGCAGGTGGTTTGTTTTGCTTAAGATAATGAAGAAGGAAAAATTGGATTGCTCTCAATTTGACGGCTTATCTCTCTTTATATCTCTAAGTTGTATTCAGTTTTTCTTAATAATGAAAAAAATATATTTAACTTCATTCAGATGTAGAGAATGGAGATGAAGGTAATATGGAGGACCAGTTTGAAGATGCAGAGGAGGATGAGAACATGGAACAATGAACAAGGAACCAGATTACATTGTTAAATCATTAAAAAAACTATTTCTGCTCTTTCATATTAATCAAAAAAGTGACTTTGAAATGGAACTTGAAAGATCATTAAGATAAATGTACATACTACATTTGCAACGAAAATCTTGAATTATAGATATATTGTACAAAACGACTCCATAAAGTACAACAACATGCAGCCTTCTAATAAAATGTTGTGAGAGGTTAACGTAATATCGTGTTGTACACATTGTAAATATGTATAGCTCTCAGATTTTTTTCAGTAAAGTGTCAAATGTAGTGCTTTCTGATAAATTTTCGGTGTAAAAATTTTGATGTGCTGGAGACAAAGTTTGAAATGTAATGCTCTTTTTCAGTGTTCCAGCTTAATAATTTTTCCGAAGCAATTATACTCATTATGAAATGATAAAAAAAATTGTAACTTAGGCCAATTAAAATTAATTGATAGATTTTCATCCCCGCCTGCCCCTCGAAAATCGTGCCGCCCCGATTTTTTTTATTTTCTAAAATTTATGATTTCCGGATTTTGTTCATCTCCGTTACCGGTATCCGTGTCAATAATTTCGTTTTTTGTTAACTTCCTGTAACAATTCAACATGGTTTTCGTGATTCTTAGAGTAGTAAGCGGTATAAGCCATTTTATAACGTTTACATATTAATAACACCTTACAAAATAGTTTCATATGAAATAAAAAATAAAAAATAAAATCCTCCCACCCGCACCATTTTTTTCAAAAAGTTGGATGAAAATCTACTAATTAATTTTAGTTGGCCTTATAACATGTAATTATAAGTTTATATCTGAGAAATGAACACAAAAAGGGCAATTGGAGAGAAATCCCTAGGATTTTGGGCTAAATGAAACACTGTATTTGTGTAGTTTATGCCTCATACAATAAAGATTGTAACCGTATGTCTGTGCAATGGAAATAAAAAACCAGCATAAACGTTATTTACAAGAAATTAGCAGTAGTGAACATATCAGATTTTTCTTCGTGTGAAATTGGTAAAATTTCCACTAGAATGCTATTTTATAATGTACTGTTTTCATCAGTAGTTTGGATATATAAGATGAATATAACAATCATTTGGTTAAAATGAAAACAACTTTTAGTAGTAAAATTGTTGATTCTGCTGCATATCTACGGATGATTAGTCAAAAATTGGTCTGTTGTGATATTTTTCCTTACGCTGATAAGATTTTGGAGAATAAGAATGATTATCACATATTTTATTGAAATAACGCTGATTTTGCATATGTAATAAAAGCATAATTTGAAGCATGTTATTCGCCCCCGGGGCAATAACATCATAAGAGGGCAGATAACATGTTATCAGCCCTATCTTGAGCCACATCTACGTCACTTCTGCTCAGCTATAAATAATTGGCTGATCATTATTTACGGTAAATCACCTGTGCATAAATGTTCTTAGCAGTTTCCAATCGGAACTTTTTGTAGATCTCGGAGAAAACACAGAAACTGAAGTTGCATTTATATACTAAAAGTGAAAGAAATAACTGTTTACTAGCTGTAGCATAGCAATGTGAATGTGCACTTTATATATAGTCATCACATCAGTGTTGTTCAAAACCTGACAGATTTGCTTGAATTCAGGAAAATTGAATTCAGCATTAAAATTAATTCTGGGTAGTGGAAAAATATGTGATAAATACATTAATTCATGGTTTTTTTCGTATTGGCCTTGTTATCAGCTCTCGACTGATATCGTCCCTCGGAACAATACCAAGGTCTCGGGCTGATAAGCAGGGCAATATGAAAAAGGCCATGTATTAATTTATAAATAGTTTATAACTTGAGAATATAAAGGGGAAAATTTCATAATTGTACACAAAAAAAAACCCAGCATATTTGTCTAAATCCTAATGAGATTTCATTCTTCATCTTATGTCTCCAGTTATGCATGTATCATCAGATACTAAGAAATCATGCTTTTGATTTTTTTATTATGTTAAGGCACATTTACAACCATTGGTCATCAGATTTTGTTATATTAAATGTTTTATAATAAAATGTTGTAAAATAAATTAGATATTTTATACTATTTAGGACATTTTGGTTCCTGAATTTTTTATGCAGTTACTATGAGCTTGAATATTTTCTTCTGTGAGCTATGCATGTTAATTCATTTATTTTTAGCTCACCTATTATATATAGGTCATATGAGCTTAGATCATCAATTTCCGTCTGTTGTCCATAAGCTTTTCACAAAATTATCTTTGTCTCTGAAACACTTAGCAAATATGGATGCACCTCTACAAACAATTCACCTTTGGTTCCGGATGGATGAACAACATGGCTGCCCGAGTCCATCTTTCATTTTTATTGCCCAATTTTCAAAGATCTCTCAAACTACATTATGAATTATGAAACGTTTTGGTTGAAATTAATTCGCTCACCTGACCACTGTGGCTGCTCACAGTTTGTATTGAAACCATATGAGAAAGCCCTTTTTTAGCTCACCTGGCCGAAGGCCATGTGAGCTTTTGTCATCAATTGGTGTCCTTTGTCCGCCATCCATTAACTTTTCACATTTTAATCTTCTCCTCTGAAACCACTGGGCCAAATGGAATTAAATTTGGCAGGAAGCATCTATGTAAGGTCCTTTATAAAGATTGCTCATTTCGTCCCGATCGGACAACAAACATGGCTGCCATGGGCACTGATTTGCTGAGTTTTCAGAAATCTTCTCTGAAACTGCTTGGCCAAATGGAATAAAACTTGACAGGAAGCATGTATGGGAGGTCCTTTATAAAGTTTCATTTCGTCCTGATCAGACTACAAAGATGGCCACCATGGGCATTTCTTGTTTCTGATAGGTTGATATAAAAAAAAATCTCCTCTGAAATCGCTTGGCCAAACAGAACGAAACTTGACAGGAAGCATCAATAGGAGGTTCTTTACAAAGTTTCCTCATTTCGCCCTGATTTGGCAAAAAACATTGCTGCCATATGCAATTCTTGTTTCTCATTGGTTGATTTTAAAAAAAAAAAAAATTCTCTGGAACTGCTTGGCCAAATGGAACAAAACTGGACAGGACAGGAAGCATCTAAGGGGGGTTCTTTACAAATTTTCTTTATTTCATCCCGATTGGAGTACATATATGGTCACCACTGGCAGTTCTTGTTTATGATTGGCTAATATAAAAGAATCTTGTCCTCTGAAATCCCTTACCCAAATTGAACGAAACCTGACAGGAAGCATATATGGGAGGTCCTTTATAAACTTCCAAATTTTGTCAAGTTCGTAATATAAATATGGCCGCCATGTGCATTCTTGATTCTTATTGGCTGATATAAAAAAATTTCCTCTGAAGTCGCTTGGCCAAATGGAATGAAACTTGACAGAAAGCATCTTATTTGGAGGTTCTATACAATTTTTCTCATTTCGTCCGGATCAGGCAACAAACATGTCCGTCATCGGCAGTTCTTGTCTTTCATCGGTTGATAATCTTCTTTGAAATCGCTTGGCCGAAGGGTACAAGACTTGACAGAAAGCATCTGTTGAAGGTTTCCTCATTTTGTCCAGATCGGGCAACAAACATGGCCAACATGGGCAATTCTTGTTCCTGAATGTTGATTTAAAAAAATTATTCTCTTAAACTGCTTGGCCAAAAAGAGCCAATCTTGACAGAAAGTGTCTATGACAAACAAACAAAAATCTACAGAACTGCAGAATTGCTTGAAACCAAACATAGTCTGAATGTTCCTCTTAAGGTGCTCACCAAGAGTTATTGTGGTGCTGATCCCTAATTCAGAATGGCCTTCAGCAAAGGACTTAGGTTAACATAAGACCCTATGGCAAATACATGCCAAATTTTAGAATATGCTGACCTGTAAGTAGAAAGACCTTGATGAAGACAAATTTGGTTCCTACAAGGCTTACCACACTTCATAATGATAGGGAGAAGTGACCTCTCTGAGGTACATCAATAAAAATGGCTTTCATGCCAGGTGAGTGATACAGGCTCAGCCCTCTGAGCCTATAGTGTCATTTACCTAGGAACTAACGGGCAGATTGTAACCAAAGTTAGGAGTATGATGTATGAAAGGACCTCTACAAACGTTCCTCCTTAGGTTCCGGTTGGATGAACAACATGGCTGCCTGAGGCCATCTTGAATTTTTATTGGCCATTTTTCAAAAATCTCTGAAACTACATTATGTAATGTTTTGAAAGTTTTCAGGATTGATGACAGCAATAGCCTCTGAATGATCCACTTTTGATTGAGATTTTTCATATGTCTGCAGCTGCTCAAAATTTCCATGGAAATCTTATGGGAAATTACTTTATTGTCATTATACCCCCGCAAACAAAGTTTGGGGGGTATATAGTTTTCAGGCTCCCTATCTGTCCGTCTTTTTGTACTAAATAACGTTTTCAGCAACTCCTGCATTACTTGCATAATTCTCATGAAACTTAATGGAGTGTTATATCACTATATGGAGATGTGCATATTATAGGGAATTTCTGTTTGGACAAGAAATGTAAACGATATGGCTGTTTGGACTTAGGCAATTTTTAACAAAACTTCGTCCATGTGTTGTCTGCAACTCCTTCTACATTACTTGCATGATTCTCATGAAACTTATTGGATCGTTAGATCACATTATGGAGATGTTTCATATTGTCAGGAATTTCTGTTTGGGGGAGTAGTTTGAAAAATATGATGATTTGAACTTTGTGTAGGCTTCAAAACAGACACGTTGCTGTGGCGGTATTAGTACCTTTTAGGACAGTTCTAGTTATCTCTGGAAGTAATGAGCAGATTGTAACTGATATTGGCAGGAATCTCATGTGGAAGGACATATGCAAATAATCCACATTTTTAAAGGTTGCTTTGACTTTTTGTGTTTCATTGACAACCTTGTGGATACAACAGTTTACATTTTCAAATGGGCTGATAAAATCCAGGGTGAGCGATACAGGCTCAGGTGTGCCTCTAGTTTAATATTCTATTTGATTCAACCCTACATCTTTGAGCTTTTCCTTTTAGCTTGATTGGCTTAACGAGTAATGTGAGCTATTTCCAAACATCGCACCTGCCTTTCTCATAGTCCATAGTCATAAAACCACTGGGCTGATTGAGGCCGATCTTTGATGGAGTGGTAATCTTTCAGTGGGTGGTCCAGATCTTGGACCAATACAGCTGCTGTTACTTAAAAAAGAAAAAAAATATCTTGAAGATAATCTGAGACCTTTGGTGAAATAGGGTTTAGGTCTAGTCCCCTTTCAAAATTGTGTCACGGTTCAAACCTTGGACTAATATGGCTAATGTTACTAAAAACAGAAAAATCTTGAAAAGTATACTGAAAAATATTCTCTTTTAACTGCTGGGTCAATTGATGTTGAACTTTGGTGGAATAGTCCTCAGGTTGTCGTCTTTCAAAATTGTGTTTTAGGCTCCTTACTTTGGACAAATATGGCCATTGTTACTAAAAATAGAAAAAATTAAATCTCTTCATCTGAAACTCATGGGCCAATTGAGGCTTAAATTTTGATGGAATGGTATTTAGGGGTTCCAATTCCAAATAGTGTCCAGATTTTGCCAGGTGAGCTATACAAGTTTCTTGGGTTCTCTAGTTTCTCAAATTCTTTCCTGCCCTACTCCATCCCTCCAGTAAACGTCAAAGACCACAATGCATATGTATGAATAGTCAGATGAAGACAACAAAATATCTAAACAAACTCTGACTAGTGATGTAACAATTATCAAATAAGAGAAAGTTCGAAAAACACGGGACTCAAAAGTTTTAAAATCTATTAAAAATTTTAAAACTCAGTTGATGGTAAAACAAACTAGAGGCTCTCAAGAGCCTGTATCGCACACCTGGATTTAACTTTACTCCTTGAGCAGACCTAAAAATTTAAGTGTTGCAGTCAATTTAGCTATAGGATTCTATGTTAAACTAATTTCAGCTGTGGCAGTCATCTTGGTTGACAGTCCAGGTCATCGGATACATTTCTAAAAGAGAACCATCTAAGGACTATTTCTGCTAAGTCTTGTTCCAACTGGCTAAGTGGTTTCAGACAAGAAGATTTTTAAATGAATTTTTCCTATAGGGTCCAATATTTAACAAAGGTCGGTGTGGCAGTCATCTTGGTTGACAATCCGGGTGATCAGACATATTTCTGAAAGAGGACCTCCTAAGGACCAATGCTGCCGAGTCTGGCTCCAATATGTCAAGTGATTTCAGACAAGAAGATTTTTCAATTAATTTTTCCATAGGGCCCTATGTTAAACTAAGTTCGGGTGTGGCGGCCATCTTGGTTGACAGTCTGGGTCATCGCACAAAATTCTGAAAGAGGACCATCTAAGGACCATTGCTACCAAGTCTAATTCTAATTGGCTTAGTGGTTTCAGACGAGAAGATTTTTGAGTGAATTTCCCATAGGGTCATATGTTAAACTAAGTTCTGCTGTTGCGGCCATCTTTGTTCACAGTCCACGAAATCAGACACATTTATGAAAAAGGATCTCCTAAGGACCAATGCTGCCAAGTCCTGCTCCAATATGCCAGGTGGTTTCAGACAAGAAGATTTTTCAATGAATTTTCCCATAGGGCCATTATGTTAAACTAAGTTCAGTTGAGGCGGCCATCTTGGTTGACAGTCCGAGTCATCGGACACATCTCTGTAAGAGGACCATCTAAAGACCATTGCTGCCAAGTCTGGTTCCAATTGGTCAAGTGGTTTAAGACAAGAAGATTTTTCAATGAATTTTCCCATAGGGCCCTATGTTAAACTAAGTTCAGCTGTGGCTGCCATCTTGGTTAACAGTCCGCGTCATTGGACATATTTCTGAAAGAGAACCTCCTAAGAACCATTACTGCCAACTTTGGTTCCAACTGGCCTTGTAGTTTCATATAAGAAGATTTTTGAAATTCACCTCTCCCCCCCCCCCCTTTTTTCTATTCTTAGTAATAGCAGCCATGTCGGTTGGAAGTCGGGGTTGCCAGACATAATTTTGGAAGGGGGCCACCCAAGGACCATTCCACCAAAGTTTGGTCTAAATTGGCCTAGTGGTTTGAGAGGAAAAGATCTTTAAAGGAAAGTTTAAGCTGGATGCCGTCTTTAAAGGGCAAAAACTCCTATAAGGGGTCAATCAATGATTTTGGTCATGTAGACTTATTTGTAGATCTTACTTTGTTGAACATTTTTGATGTTTACAATTTGTCTTTATCTATAATAATATTCAAGATAATAACCTAAAACTGCAAAATTTCCTTAAAATTAACAATTCAGGGGCAATAACCCAACAAAGGGTTGACCGATTCGTCTGAAAATTTCATGACAGGTAGATCTTGACCTGATGAACATTTTTACCGCATGTCAGTTTTGCTCTAATTGCTTTAGTTTTTGAGATATAAGACAAAAACTGCAGTTTACCCCTATGTTCTATTTTTAGCCATATCGGCCATGTTGGTTGGCAGGCGGGGTCATCGGACACATTTTTAAACTAGATACCCCAATGATGCTTGTGGCCAAGTTTGGTTCAATTTGGCCAAGTAGTTTCATAGGAGAAGATTTGTGTAAAAGTTAACGGACGACGGACGACGACGGACGACGGACGCCAAGTGATGAGAATAGCTCACTTCATCCTTTGGGTCAGGTGAGCTAATAAAAGCAAAAAAATGTCGAAAGTAAACATCTTTTAAATACCACTTATTTATATTTCAAACATTTGAAATTTAAATTTAAGTTTTAAAAAGTTCAATCAAAATTACACGATGTGAAAAATTTCAGATAAATAAAAATAATTTATATACATGTATTACAATGTTGTGTTTTCCTTTAAAAGTTAATAGAAATGCTTATTAATTTTCTTTATGTTAAACCTATTACTACACCATTCTATATAATACAGATTTGAAAAATTCTTGTTAACAAGACCTATTTTACAGTATTCAAACATACTGTCTTGAAGATCTAGTATTGTATTTCATTATTTTGTTTGAATACTTTATTTTGTTCATAATCAGTTTTTTTTTATAGAAATTATGAATTAAATGAAACCTCTATAAACAATTACATTTAAATAAATAGAAAAAAATATATATTTGAAGGAAACATCCGTGACGGCCGTGACATCTGAAATGAACAATAGATGTATAACAACAAGATGTCAACCATTGAACATTGGGTATGTGAAATGTCGATTTTTTACTGTAGGGTAAGTGACTGAGTTTGATTTTTGTAAATCTTTGTGAAGTATAAATGAACCCTGCAATTTACCATTTTCATAATCTAACACATTTCACCATTCGTACGTTACATTAGAAATATTATTGTTTTGGCGAATTCACCGCATTTTAAAGATTCTTGACCAAAACGTCCAAAATTATTTTGTAAACATGAAACTTGTTTAGGTGCAGCCATAATTTTTACAATATAAGAGGAACCTACATTTATATTTATTTTGATCTATTTACTAACTTATTTTTTTTATTAATTCATTAATTCTTTTTTCTTTACTTTAGTTCATGTAACAGACCGAATATGTTAAATGGTTTCACTTATAACCACCCTTTCTTCAAAATATACCTCACTATAGCATGAAAAGAACTTTTTAAAATTTTTGTTTAAATACTGAATTCAAGAAGTCTTTTTAAAACTCAGTTGGAATTACCCTGTGTATTTTTCAGTCTGCTTTCTGTTGATACAATGCAAATATGTTTCAAAAACCTATGATACTTACTTCCAGAGATACCTTTTTTTTAATAAATTGGTGACAATAAACAATCGGGCTACTCATATAAAGTTAACTAAACAAATCTTTTAATTACCGTAAATAGAGTTTAAAAATAATTATTATTATTGTTATTATTATTTTTATCAAGGATTTAAATAGTCTGAAACTGTCGTCGGGTCCTTGATATCTTGCTCCCCAACGAACTTATGGTGTCTTTCTGTTGTTTTATCTTTGTAATCAGTTCTTGTCTGGACATGTTTGTATATTGCTTCTTGTAGTGAGTGTAGTCTGGTGTACTTGACTGCTTACGGCTTTTCCCTCTTGTCTATATTTTCTGGCAACAAGTACACGTCTAAGCTGGCTGCAAGGAGAACAACGCTGATCTTGGACTAGGGGTTGGCAGTTAATATTTAACACTGTGTACAACAAAATCTTAAAACTACATTTCAATTTTAGGGTAAGGAAACAACCATTTGATATTTATGAGGGGCTAGGGTCTAATTTGAAATAAAATGGCAAGACCACTATTTTGGCAAGAGGCCAGGATCGTTTTAGATGTGAAATAACTGCAGGACTTGTTTCTATCAGGAAATGCAAATAAAATTTAGGCTGTGATAGCGACAAAAAAAATCCACAAAAGAGTATAGAAGCTACATTTGTATATGTTAAGGATTGGTTCAGTATTTTTCCTAGTGTTTTCATATCGTAGTCATTTTTTTGTCAACTGTGCATTTAGGGTGCCAATTTTATGTAATTTACTCCTAAAGCTTTTAACCGAGATCTTTGAAATTTTGTAATGTTTAGAGACATATTGACGATCTGCATTAAGGAGTGGTATGCAATTTGAAGCAAATTAATATACCAACATTACAAGTTCAGTACAATACTATTCTGATTTTAATGTAATTTCCTTACTAATTGCTAAATAAAATCTTTATTATAAACAAATATTTAGATATAATGAAAATAAGATGCACCCTTGTAGTAAAATTATTGAACTATCAACCAGAGATCAATTAAGTTAGATCTTTCATCTAAGCAACTATACAATTCTACACTGTAGGTCACCATAAGCCTTCATCAATGAGCAAAACCCATACCCTATAAATAAGCTGACATGTTCATGAAAAATGTGAAAATAAGGAAATTTCCCCAACATTTTTTATACGCCCGTCAAAATTTTGACGGGACGTATTATGGTATACGAATGTCCGGCGTCCGTCTGTCCGTCTATCCGTCGCACCATAACTTGAGAACAACTTATCCAAATTTCATGAAACTTAACATAGTTATTTCTTATAATGGTCAAACGATCTGTATACTTTTTGGTGGAAATAAGATTAAAACTTTTTGAGTTACGGGAATTTGTAACTACAACAGGGGTGTGTTTTTTCACATGTCGCGCGGTATCTCAAAACCCATTTATGATTATTGCTTAAAACTTTACACACTTCTTAGTTATATTAATCTTAAGAACTGTACACCTTTTGGTGATGATTCAAAATTTTATTATAGAGTTATTGATTTTTTTGTAAAAAAAGAGGATTTTCACATATCGCACCGTATCTCGAAAATGATTTATGATTATTGCATAAAACTTTACACACTTCTTAGATATATTAATCTAAAGATCTTTATACTTTTTGGTGATGATTCAAAATTTTATCTTAGAGTTATTGAGTTTTTTGTAAAAAAAGAGGATTTTCACATATCGCACCGTATCTCGAAAATGATTTATGATTATTGCATAAAACTTTACACACTTCTTAGATATATTAATCTAAAGATCTTTATACTTTTTGGTGATGATTCAAAATTTTATTTTAGAGTTATTGATTTTTTTTGTAAAAAAGGGGGGTTTTCACATGTCTCACCGTACCTCAAAAACGATTTATGATTATAGCATAAAACTTTACACACTTCTTAGTTATATTAATCTAAAGATCTTTATACTTTTTGGTGTGGATTCAAAATTTTATCTTAGAGTTATTGAGTTTTTCGTAAAAAAAGGGGGGGGGGTCACATGGCGCGCCGTATCTCAGAAACTATTTATGATTATTGCATAAAACTTCACACAATTGTTACTTATATAAATCTGAAGATCTGTATACTTTTTCGTGATGATTCTTTATTTTATTTTGAGTTCTTAAATTTTTATTGAGCTTTTTGGTAAAAAAGGTAGTCTTTTTTGGTCACATTCGCGCCGTATCTCTATTGCTTAAAAGTTTACACGCTTGTTTTGCCGGGTTTCCATATACATCCCACCAGCAGCTCCACTAAATAAAGGGGGATTCCAAAACCATTTATTATGTTTTTTTCACAAGACGACGGGCGTATCATGCGCTCGTGGCGCAGCTGTTTATTTCCTTTTTAGCTCACCTGGCAGGCCATCACTTTGCATCCGTCATCTGTCGTCAGTCTGTCCGTCTGTCCACAATTACAAAAAACATCTTCTCCTCTGAAAACCGTTCAGCCAATTCGGACCAAAGTTTGGTTGAATGGTCCTTGGATGGCCTCTTCCAAAATTGTGTCTGGCATCCCAAACTTCCAACGGACATGGCTGTGTGACTAAAAATAGAACAATAGGGGGATGAATTTAAAAAATCTATGTAACAACATTTCCAATTGGAACCAGACTTGGCAGGAATGGTCCTCTTTTAGAATCATCGATGACCCGGGCGATCAACCAAGATGGCCGCCACAGCTGAACTAAGTTTATCATAGGACCCTCTTAGAAATTCATTTAAAAATCTTCTTGTCTGAAATTACTGAGCCAATTGAAACCAAACATAGCAGCAAGGGTCCTCTTTCAGAATTTTCAGATGACCCGGACTTTCATCAAAGGTGGCCACCACACCCGAACTTAGTTTAACATAGGACCATATGGAAAATTCATTTAAAAAATCTTCTTGTGTGAAAAGCACTCAGACAATTCGAACCAGACTTGGCAGCCATGGCAATAGATAATAAAACTTTTAAAAAAAAGAATTATAATATGGAGACATGTGTTAATTGTAAATAATTCTGTGAAAAAGGAATTATTTTTTACAGTCATTTCCATCTTCCTTGCGAAATACCCTCAAGTGATTGGCTACTATCTTGCACTTTTGAATATATGCACCCTCTGAATGTTTTATTATAAGAGGGATGTAATACAAAAAAAAATACTTCTGTAATTAGTTCAGTATGGGAAGGACCTCTTTCTTAACAGTGATGTTGATTTTTTATATGAAAGCTAATAATAAATACAATAGTAAAGATAATTGAAATACATAAAGACATATATTTATAAAACATATAGATTAAAATAAAAATTTGGTTTTATATGATTTATTATAAAATTACTTAACATTTCAAAAGGTACAAAAATTGAATATAAAAAGACCATCCTCATAATAAAGTGTCAAATTCTATCATGAAGACTTTATTCAAATGGATATTGACATTTATCTACATTAAGGGTTGCGTGATGCATGGGATCGAATCCCTTTGTAGAGGGCAAGCCCTTACTTCTCACACTGAACTTATTACTTATCTATTTACATTGTATAGTCATACAGGAATCACTTCATGCCAGTATCATACTGACACACCCTGAAGGACTGTTTGTGGCAGAAAACGCTGTCAAATTATATCGAGCATTGGAGGGAAAAATTGGAGCTATTGTAAAAGATAAATGTTACAAAATGAACGACTGGTAATTCATTGTTTCCATTGGTTGAATTTTTTCTTTGTGTCAACATCAATCTGGTTTTTTTCAATAGTTATGAAATTGATTTTGACAATTTAAATGTTTCATTTACATATTTTGAAATTACAGATTTTTGGCATAATGTTTGCCAACATGGCAAAGATGCAATTAATTCTCTCAGTATATTGTTAAATTTATTCAAAAATCTACATTAAAGAAGATTGTTTCTTCAAATCAATTAATACCTGTTTTACAACTGTACAGTAGAAGCTTTCTCATATAATTTTTTAAAAAAATACAAAAATAGCACCATCTTTGGCAACAATCAAATCCAGATGATCATGTAACATTTTCATTAAATAAACACTACCTTAGACTTTTGCCCAAATAAGTATCCTTGATGTTTTTTTTTCAGTTTAATTCATTGTATTAAGTTAGTTACATGTAGCTATTTTTCCCAATGACAGCCATGATGAGTTACTGAATTACAGTACAAATTTAATCAAACTAGAATTGTCCTGAAAGGGACTAATACCCCGCAGCAACATGTCTGTTTTGAAGTCTACACAAAGTTCGAATCATCATATTTTTCAAAGTACTCGCCCAAACAGCAAATTCTGAAAACATCCACAGCTCCATATAATGATCTTACACTCCATAAAGTTTCATGAGAATCATGCAAGTAGTGTAGGAGGAATTGCGGACAACATATGTAAGGAAGTTTTGTTAAAAATTGCCTAGTAAGTCCACACAGCCATAACTTTTGCATTTCTTGTCCAAACAGAAATTCCTGACAATATGCACATCTCCATATAGTGATCTAACAATCCATAAACATGATAAAATTTCATGAGAATCATGCAAGTAATTTATGAGGGGTTGCGGACGTTATTTCAGACAGATGGACAGACAGATACTTAGTAGACTGAAACCTATATCCCCCCCCAACTTCGTTTGCGGGGAGGGGGGTATAATAAGTTTTCAATGCATACTGAATTATTCTAATATGACGTCCTCCATGCGGCTTTGTTAACATAGCTGTGGTAAAAATAATATAGTTCTATGACGTATTTGCTTCATTGGCAGTTCTGGGTAATTACACACCTTTCATGTAATGCACATGTGATGACGCAATGCAATAAAACGATTTTAAAACATTATTGTTTGTTTCTTTCATTGCAAATTTTGACTTGTAAATAAAAATTTCTATAAATATGAAAAAAAATACAAATATTGTTAATAGTAAACATAGTAAACAGTAAAAGCAAAATGTCGTCTGCATCAACATGACGTCAAGTCAGACACTATCACCATTAAAAATCGGCACTGTTGTGGACTATAAAGAGGAACGTTTCCGGGTTGTGAACTTAGAAAAACCATACCAAAATTTGCTGGACATAACATTATTCAATTTGTGCAAAATGATAATGTGTTGAAAGCATTTAAGCGTGGACTGTGCAAATGTGATCCCCTGGACATGGATGATGATTTCCAAAATGCTGCCCAATCCGACGAGGAACTTGGGAACCTTGATGTAGAAGACAGCATTAACCCTCCACAAAAGAGGTTTAAAGCAACTCCAGCTGAATGTGATTTAGACAAAATTGCACAGAAGAGAACAGAAGAGAACAGAGAAAACAACTGACAAGCAAACTGTGTGGTGAGTTAAGTTACTGAGAGGTACAATTTTTCAGTCCATCATATAAAAGTTACATATGATTTAGAATAAAACCATGCAATCCTACTAAAAAAGTTGTTCAGTACATACACATGACATTGTATTCAGTCCCAGCGAGGGTTTGAACCTCAATCTCCTGTTATAACAGATGTATTAGCCATTTATACTACCAGAACTTCATTCATCGGACATGTCATGTTAAATGTACCAAAAATCACATGTACATGTACAAACAAAAAAAAACAAACAATAAAAAAACCAAAATTGGCAATAAATTTTCAATTCAACATTTTGGTTTCATCCCCCAAAAATAATCATTTCACTGAACAAATTTACAGATGTTAAAAGTGACTCGTCAACTGTACAATAAACTAGAAATTGTGTCTGTAAGACACGGATGCCAGCCTAAAATGTAGGTGATCATGAATGACAATCTAATTAAAAACCGATCTCTCATCGCTCCCGTTTTCTGATATGTCGCGTGGGAGATCAAACGAAATCCGCTTTGAGGTCACACGTGAGTGAACTGGAACTTATGAATTTATAATGACATGCAAATGAGTTGACTTCCTATCAATAAGCCAATCAAAAGAGTTTATGAATTCTGGGGACTGACGATTTCTTCGTTAATAAAATGAGTTACATCCCTTTACCACACGATCAACTTACAAGGTCGCCTAAGCCGCAATTTCATTGGTCGAACAGGACACACCTACGAGGTCACTCACATGTGACCTCAAAGCGGGTTTCGTTAGATCTCCCACGCGACATATCAGAAAACGGGAGCGATGAGAGATCGGTTTTTAATTAGATTGCATTAATGAATGCTCAGTACTATTCAAGGCACATCCACTGATGACGTTTCGTTGATACACTATGCTTAGTTACAAAGAAATGAACCTAAACGCTAAATTAAACCAGAGTCGCTCAAGCATGAAATGTAGGTCATAGTGACCCAAGTGTTGCCGAACTGCGTTTTACTTTACAAGAGGACTGTAGAGGTGAAATATCATTAATATATCACTACAGGTTTCTGAGAAATGAACCTAAACGCAAAACTTAATCAAAGTCACTCAAGCATGAAATCTAAGTCATAGCGACCCAAGTGTTGCTGAACTGTGTTGTACTATACAAGAAGACTGCATAGGTGAAATATCATTGATATATTACTATAGGTTTCCGAGAAATGAACCTAAACGCAAAACTTAATCAAAGTCACTCAAGCATGAAATGTAGGTTAAGCGACCCAAGTGTTGCTGAACTGATGTACTATACAAGAGGACTAGGTGAAATATCATTTATATATTACTATAGGGTTTTTCTTAGAAATAGAGCTAAACGCAAAATTTAAACGAATCGGTACGGACAAGAGTAAATCTATATGGCCCAGCCAAATTCGTGGCAGGGCATGAAAAACACCTTTCTGTCACCATATTTTTGCCTACGCTCTCAATTGTTTTTTTCTTTTCCCTTTTTTCAGACTGGTTACAAGAAAACAATTACAACACAGATTTTGAAAATTTAGATGTTTCTATTCGAAATGAAAGATTACGGGTCTTCTATGCTAGCTTTAGGGCAAAAAAAAGGAACAGAATATTCCAGGTCTGCTTTGTTGGGGATACGAGCAGCTATATCCCGCCACCTCACCAGTCCATCTTTCAATCGTCAAATTAGTATAATGACAGACTGAGCTTTTATGACGTCAAATCATGTCATGTTAGGTTTAATAAAGATCCTTAAACGTGAAGGATTTGGAACGACAATTCACGAGAAGGCCATTTCTGAAGGCGATATTGAAAAGTTATATACCAGTGGTGTCTTTGATTTGGATAAACCTGACACTTTGCAGAACAAAGTGTTCTGGAATATTCTTTTGAATTTTGGTAGAAGGGGTCAGGAGGGATTACATGAACTGAAATCCACATCATACAGGAAATACATTGATGACAAGGACCATGCATACTATAAAACAAGAGTGAACACACTGAAATGTAAGTTTATATAAGCTTTACATTCAATTAACATTTTAATGATGAATGAACATAAAGTCAAGGTGAGATAAACCTTATCAGAGAAACATGTAGGCCGTACAGCCATTCCATACACTAAATTTAGTTAATATGTATAAAAAAAATCAGTAAATGTGATTCTGCTGTGCAAGCAAAATTGACCTTATTTAAACATTTTCACATCTTCCAATGTTTTTGTTAATCACTGTTTAGTAATGATCCTTTAAAAGTTTTTATTATTTATTATCATTATTAATGTTATTATATAATAATGAGACTATATCAATATAAGTAATCAGAAGTTAAATAATAAAATACATTCCATACAGCAAATAAAGTTGACCTATTACTTATAAGAAGACCAAACAAAGAAACTTAACTTTGACCAATGAACCATGAAAATGAGGTCAAGATCAGAAGAACCTATCAGGCAGACAAGCACACCTTACAATCATTCCATACACCACATATAGTTAACCTATAACTTATAATATCCGAGAAGAGGACCAAACAAGAGAAACTTAACATTGACCAATGAACCATGAAGATGAGGTCAAAGTCAGATGAAACCTGCCAGACAGACGTGCACGCCTTACAATCATTCCATACACCACATATAGTTGACCTACTGCTTATAGTATCTGAGAAACGGACCTAGTCACGCAACTTTAACCTTGATCACTGATCCTTGAAATAAGGTCGAGGTTAGGTGAACCCTATCTGACGGACATTTAAATGTTGCAAGGAACCCATATATCATATATAGTTATCCTATTACTTATAATAAGTGAGAAATTCATATGACAAAAAACTATACATTTTTTTTCAAGCAATCGCTGAACCATGAAAATGAGATCAAGGACAATGGAGATATGACAGACGGAAAGTTCATAACAATACTGTATCTGCATACAAGGTATGAAGCATCTAGCTCTTCTACCTTCTGAAATATAAAGCTTTATACAAATATTTTACGCCACCGCCGCCGGATAGTAATACCTATGTCTCACTCTGCGACTTTGGTCGCAGGCGAGACAATGACATATAATGAAAGCAATAATGGTGTTGATTCTATGGAAAATGAATAAGAACAACGCATGTATACAAAGTCTAGGGATGTTAACTGCCCAGAGTCAAGTTTAGGCTTGTATCTAGGCAAATTAAATCCAAAATGTACTGCATTCTTTCAGCAGCACATCCTAAACCAGATTGTTGGTATACTATGCAGCTCAGCCCATGGGTAAAAATAAACTTGCTTATTTCTTCTTAATTTTTTCTCTATCTACCCATTTTTATATATTACTTCAATCTTACCTGACAGTTTGGCAGTGTTTTAACATTATCTACATTAAATTTTTCTCTTCTCTTGTGTTTTTCCAGACAAAAAGGTGGTATAACAAATTCTACTGGAAGAAATAAAACCATAAAATCGAGGAGATGAGGGAAAAAAAATTAGCATCATTATGAAACAAATCATCAATCAAATCAAAAGTATCAGAACCAAAAACTGATTTTAATTTAGAACAAAAATCATAATTATGAACTTTCTTTCCATTTAAATTAAACTTAACAGAAATTCCTGAACTTCAAAACAACAATCAAATGAATTTTCCTTGGTAGTTGTAGTCTCCATTCCTGAAAGAGGTAATAGTAGATCAGTCTGAAACAGAATATTATCTTAATCATCCAAATTTTGAGGTACACAAATTGTTCACAAAATTTAGGATCAGTGACCATACACTACTAATTGAAATAGGCAGATACAAAAAAAAAAAAAAAAACACCAAGAGAAGAAAGATTATGTATTTATTGTATGAATTAAATTGATGACAAATTTCCTTTCTTTCTGTCCTGCGATTTAACCAAGAATCTTCGTGCAAAATTGTTTAATGATTTTAATACAATAGACAATAATTTTAATAATTCTACTAAGGTTGAGAAACTTAAAAGGCTTCTGAAGTGATATTAAAACAGTTACATCCTTTATAAAACAATCATTAAAACTGAGGAGAGGGGATTATCATAACAATTAACTGTTTATATATTTTCTTTATTATCACATATTTTGTGTGTGTTATGTTGTATATTGTATGTTATATCCTTAATGGGATTGTGTTTTGCATTAATAGTAAAGTATGTACGCAATTTATTTTTTCCAATATCCATAAACATGACAAATTTTCACAGAGCTTATAATATTTTTAATAAGTATTTTTTATTGTTTTTTTTTCATCTTCATAAAAGAAATTTAAAAGTAAAAATCAACTGAAACAACAGTATGATGGTTTATGTAACAATAAAATAAGACAATTTCTCTACCAAATTTTTTGGCAAATGTAACAAAAGGTTCACCTTTATTATATATAAATTTTCATTGGAGTGCTTACATCATTCTCAATGTTTGCAAGAAAGGTAATTTTAGGAACTGTGTGTAATTATTAGCAAAGGGTGTGTATACAAAGATTTTTGTCATATAAATAAAGTTTTTGTATCAAGGATTAGTCCATGGTGAAAATTAATTACTTGCTGCAATTAAAAAAAGGTTATCAAAACTTATTTTGGTCCATTTTTCTCTGCATGAATAATTGTATTTGACAAGGTCTCCAACATGTGCTATATGTTATATCTCATATGAATTATATTAAATTAATAAAAACTTTAATATTATGGTCATTTTCTCAATACTTGTGTGTAACAGTGTATTCGTTCCACAAGTGTATTCTTTCCAGAGGACAAGTTACACTAGTGTATAACTTCCAGAGGAATTATTGCACTAGGTTACTTTTCCATGCTTAGTGTAAAGTATCCTTTGTTTAGTTATGTATCCAAAACACTCTTAAAAAGGATTTTTTTTGGGGGGGGAACCATTAAATAAAATGGGGCATGTTTTTTTTGTTTTTTGGAGGCGGGGGGGGGGGGGGGTTAAAAATATATCAAAGCCAGCATTAAGAAATAAATTATCATGTGGAAATTATACACTAGTGTAATTTATCCTGGAAAAAATTACCTAGTGCAATTATTCTTCATTGAAATGTTTGGTTCTACGATTTGTCGTTCAGGTAATTCAAAATCGCCTGATATTCCTCTGCTCCATATTTAATAATACATGTATAATCTTTATCATTATAATATTGGCATAAATTGACAAAATGTCATTTAATATGTAATCGGAAGTTCGGGATTTACTAATGTGAAGATATTTTAAAGTAGATTTCGACTATGTAAACCTTATATGTATATATCTAACTAATCAGGCTTCTAAAAGAACTTTATTAAACGAATATAATTTACAAAGGCAATTTCTACAAATCCATCAAATCATCAACAGTTGTATAAACGTAATTTTAAATCATCATTTATCCATGCATAATTTTATATGGAACAATCTTATTTACAATAAAAATCCTATATTAAAAGACGGAGTTAATTTTGCAGGAGGTAAAGAAATCTTGACAAGCCAAATGTTTATACAAAAATACTCTTTATGATATAAAAAGGTTACATTCAATTTATGAAAATACAAGGATTATGCCAAATTAGCATAACCTAATTTAAAACTTTAAATAATGAATACATTTTTAAAACTTCAAATAAAATTTCAGCAAAAAGTAAATAAATAAACTTTGAAATAGAATTAAATTTTATTTTAATTCAAGAACGATAACCCTACCTAGAAATAAAACTCACTGGTGATAACAATAAGATATGATATTATTGAAAATCCACCATCAAAAATAAGCTGGAATAGACATGTTAATAACTGTATTAATAAATATTTTTTACAAAATTTAAAAATGGAAGCCAAAGAAAAGTCGTCTTTGAAATATATTAATTTTAATGATTCCAACATAGGAACTGTGCATAATATTTGGAAAAGTAGTGGGACTGACCCGTACTCCATAAATATGGATAGTGTCTTAACTGAAAACTCGTATCCGAGGCTTGTAAGATATCAACTGATTTTAGATGTTAAGTATTTCGCTTGCGTGTTAACAACTGTTTACCATATGAAAACCGAAAAGTTCTTTTAGATTTTAAGATAACAAGCATAGTGTTTGAACAGTAAACGCTAATGCGAGGGCAGGAGTGTTTTATATAGAAATAATGCTTACCTAATGAACAGTGGAAAGTTCTTTTAGATTTTATGAGAATAAGGATAGCGTTTGAACAGTAAATGCTAATACGAGGACAGGAGTGTTTAGTCTGTTTAATATATAGATACATAACTAGTGAACTATGGACGAGTGGATTGTGTGATAAATAGTTAACTTCGTCTACATGGTGTTGGATTAGCTCGCATGCTGTATATATGTTACTGTTTATAAGAACTATGTTTATGAAACATGTACAATAACCAATCTTATGAGTGCCCCGTGTGTAAGGGTTAGGGTGCAAATAGGGAAGACGCTGTAGAAGCGAAGCTCCTGTTAGAGGAGGAAGATAAAGACTAGGTAACAGGTAGGTAACAGGTAAGAACCCAGATTCGTGTTTATAAATACCTGTGATAATCAAAATAAACAAAACGTGACTGTCTGTTTGTTCTGTTCTGCACTATTTACGGAAAGACCACACTAGTGTAAAATTACTCATAGGAAAATCTACACGCCGGAATAAAAGAACGCTTACACTTAATATGCTTATGCAGCTTTGATGTTATATTAAATTATGATTCGACATATAGATGATCTACACATTATTTCAATGGTTTAATTTAACTTAAAATCGGAATCAACGAATGTGATCAGTTTCACTTAATCATGAAAAGTTTATGTAGATGTAAACAAATATGATCGATAAATATTATGTTACGTACGAAGGTTTATTTGATAGCAATTTAACAATAGTCATGCAATCCTTGCCTTTCTTTAAAAAGATAAGTACACAGCTGCGATATACATGTCTTCATATTTGTGGCGCCTATAAGGTTTTAGTCTTACAAAAACAGGTTTCATCTATCATTTCTATTTCAAAATTTGAATTTTAAAGTTTTTAATACCATGTAAATAGACCGTGTAACCCTAATCTGAATGTAACTTGTATTTACCAAAAAGATTTTTCCCTTTACGTAAATGAAATGTGCAGACGACATAGAAAAAAGTTTTTGGGTGAAAAATAATGGCGAGAAAGGTTAATAAATGTAGTATAGTACATCTGTGGTGTTTATAAGATAAATTTTAATACAGAAAAAAAATAAATAAGTTCTAAAATATTCACTATATTTCAGTTTATTTCCTAAATACGTTTTGTTTTTATAATACATATAACTGTATGTATCTACTCTTCCGTCTATGGAGTAACCATTAAGAAGGGTCGTCAAGTTGGTTACTTATTCCTTATTCCTTATTCGTTACTTTATTTTCCTTACTCCTTATTCGCTACTTTTTCGTTATTATTTTTTTTTACCGCCAACCCAGTCGTCAGACTTGTCTGACATGATTATTCATTGATTTGTTACAGAAATTACCAGTATTTAGCAAAATTCAAAAATAATAGAAATACTTAGGGTTCATTCCTTGTATTGCAAATGGGAGATCTCCTTAGTTGAAATTTGACTTCCTATTTCGGTATTTTTGGTTATTTTTAACAAGAAGTACTCAAAACCAAAAACACCGAAAAAGGAAGCCAAATTTCAGCTAAGGAGATCTACCATGTGCAATACAAGGAATGAACCCTTAGTATTTCTATTATTTTTGAGTTTTGCTAAATACGGGTAATTTCTGTAACAAATCAATGAATAATCATGTCAGACAAGTCTGACGACTGGGTTGGCGAATACCCTCGGGGACCTAGGGTCCACCATGCAGGCATTGTCCCAGGTGTTTCAAAATAACAATCCAAAGATACTAATATTAGATATAGTAAATTTATACTATGCTACATACGACGAATTTCAAGGGTTACCTCTCATCAGCAGCATTAAAACCGAAACATTTGGAAGATCAAAAACCAAACTTATTTTAAACAAGTACTCAAAACCAACAACACCGAAAAAGGAAACCAAATTTCAGCTAAGGAGATCTACCATGTGCAATACACGGAATGAACCCTTAGTATTTCTTTTATTCGAACTTTGAAATTGTGCGTTTAATGACCATTTGTTCAGCAAACAGCTTTAAATCTGTGATACGTTACATTCCACCACTTGTCTTAATTTTGCATGCTATGCACAAATCTTTATTTTTGTTTTGTTATATTTGTTAGAGAAACGCCGGCATTGTTTTGACAGATGCATCTTAATTATTTTTTTTAATCGTAATAAGATAGTTGTGTGATCATTTATTTTACATGTAATTGATAGTTATGGTCGTACCTTTCCGACGAAAAAAATAAATGCAAAAATGCGCACATGTTGGTATAGATAATCATGCATTTGACCTAAGTCGTATATGGATGCCTGGCTAAGTGGGAAGACACCATTCTCTCTGCAACAAATATGTCCGTGCGATTTAATTCTGTCTTCCCACTTAGCCAAAATTTTAAATTTTTTATTCCCATCTAGCCTAATGACTTCCTCCCTTGATGTACGTGACGCGATTTATAATTTTTCCTTGTCATTTTTTAACAAGAGGCTCACCAGAGCCTTATCGCTCACCTGGATAATTAATCAACTATTTGACCAAGTTTGTTGCAATTGGTTCAATTGTTCAGGGAAAATTTGTTGAAGATTTATTTTTCGTAAGGTTTAATGTTAAAATATGTTCCCTGATGGTGGTAGTCCGGGCAGGAAGTTGATAAAATTGACCAGGAATAAGGGTGAACCTTAAATAAATGTAACAGAACCCGACCTCAAATTACACAAACCAATAACTCCTAAATGGGTTCTGGTATTTCCTTTAAAATTTCAGGGTATGTAGATCTCAACATGGCAAACATTTTTCGAATTTACATTTCACTTCTATCTCAAGCAGTTTTGGAGATAAATTACGAAAAATGTTAAAATTTTGAAAATTTGACGAAAAAAGGGCAATAACTCCTAAATGGGTTTTGGGATTACCTTCAAAATTTCAAAGTAGGTAGATCTTGTCATGCTGATCAATTTTATCCCATTTCAGATTTTTGATATCTATAACGGTTTTTAAGGTATAAGCCAAAAACAACACATGCACCCCTATATTCTATTTTTAGCTACGACAGCCATGTTTTATGTCAGATCAAAATAAATTGAGGATTGTTTGTAGAGGACATGTCATAGATTATTCCAATTAAGTTTCAAACCAATCAGCCCAGCGGTTTCAAAGAAGATTTTTGAATGAAAAAAATTTTGAAAATTTGACAAAACAGGGCAACAACTCCTAAATGGGTACAACGGATATTGCCGATAGTGTACAGTAAATTGCTGTTTGTGTACCGCAAATTGGGATAGTCGAGGCGAGTAAACAAAAATGGAGCAAGATATTTGGTAAGATTTCTCTTTTATATGTTGTTTTCTTTCATATATTTTAACATGCTGATATTTTCCAGTATATTTTCACATCGTATATATAATTATATGCTGATTATGACTTGTGTTACGAATGAATTTCAATCTAGAAGTCAACAAGTATCGTTCCTAAAATTTTTACATAGTGCTAAAATTGATGGGTTTAAAGGCTACAAAATACTAAAAATCTTTTCATTTTTTTCATAAATACCTCTCGTGTGAACCAAAAAGTGTTTTCTTTGAAATATCCTTATGTATTTTATATTGATGTTCGATGTACCGGTTGCTGCAGAAATAGATAAAATTATGTACTGCACATAGATCACATAAAAGTGAAATCTTACCAAAAATCTTTCTGCATCTCTTGTTTACTCGCCTCGACTATTCAAATTTGCGGTACACAAACCGCAATTTACTGTACACTATCGACAATATCTGTTGTACGGGGAAGCACGGTGATACAATTACACCTGGTCGGCAAATGACAAATATGTCCGAGTGATTTCATTCAAATGTGAACTGTGAGTTATTTTGTAGCTACAAACTTCACCATAAAGAGTAATGACAAAGTCCATGTTTTGCTATGACAACCCAAAAATTTAATATGAACAGGAAAACGTGTTTATATCTTGCACAACTACACATAATACACATTTCTTTTTGAAGAAATTATATGGTACGTATAACTTATCACGATTCATTGGACAAAATGAAGTCAAATTGGACTATATATTTATGCATCAGTAATTTTCTGAACAAAGAAAGTCAACATAGTAATGATTAAAAGAGTTAACTGAAAAATAATAACAATAATAATAATTATTATGATGATAATGAGTGATGATGATGATAATAACGACTACGACGATAATAATAATAATTATTATAAGGACGCCGACAAATGATGATTATGGTGAAAAATTGATGTATATACAATGATTTGAATAGTACTATTTAAATCCTTGATATATATATATATATATATAAATGGTAAATTTATGAAAAATAAAAATAAGATAATATAATAAAACTTTTTAAAAATTGTTATATAAAGACAAGAATTTTCTTTAACATAAAAAAGGACTATCAATTTTGTAATTATAGTATAACAAATCGCTGAATTCAAATACCAGAAATAAACAACGTCTGACCGAACTACGCAGTAAATCACGAGTTATTTACAGCTGTAATTCGGTCACAAGTTGTTTATTTCTGGTATTTCAATTCAGCAATTAGTTATACCTTTTCTTACATTGTACAGAATCTAGCATTTTTAACTACAAATAAATTGAAATAAAACGGACTATGTCTTTTTATAACTCTCCGGGATAATTGCGACTCACTCCTCCCAAGTCAGAGTTCAAGTTGTATCTACGTTCATTCCTACAAACCCCTGACATCACACATTCATATTTTGCGGGTCGGAAGTGAACGATTTTCATTGGTACTTGCCAAGGTCAAAACATAATCCATTTTGCGCAAAATATGAATATGAGATGTCGGGGGTTTGTAGGAACGAACGATACAAAACCCTGACTTGGGAGGATGTAGTGTGAATTTCACTCGGATACTACGATAAATCCTCGGGGGGGGGGGGGGGGGGGGGGCACTTCCTATATACAAGGTGATAGGACGTGCCGCTGGAATAGATCACCTTTTCAAGCTTGAAAATATGTGAATAGGTCGGGAAACTATCATAAATATATCATAAGGTCAATAAAGTACACATTACTTGTTATACGAAAAGCCCTGTATTTTTGGCTCAGATTTTTTCCTTAGATTTTTTCACAGCGGACACAGCCGAAATCTGAGCGTCATTTTCTCTCGAGCATTTTCTCTTTTATTCCGGAATGTGGTTTCCGTCCGTTTCCAGACACATGATTTAAAATTATCACCTATCAATGACGTCGAAATTGATGTAGAAGGTGATAAATATATGTAAAATTGTATCAAGAGAAAAAACACAGATGACTTCAGTGCAGAAGGTTTCGATTTTGACTCTGGTGCTGGAAATTTCAGTCACAAGGGTGATTTTCACCCTCCCACAGACTTCCCTGGTTGGAGTTTAAACTTGAATGGGTACTTTAGGGGTCTCGGTTGTTCAAAGATGTCCCCTACTTTGACCTGGAGATCAATCTTCTGATATCTCTCCGAGTACTTCGGCTTCCAGATGTCCCGGTGACACATCTCCAATAATCCCGATAGGGAGTGTGCATGGATTCCACTGTTCCCTCACAGCTCTCGAGGGGGTTCCTCTGATAACGGCGGAATTTGCCAGAATATCTACGGTTTGTCTTCTAACCGCTCCTTAGGTAGGTTTGTACACTTTACTTTTTTTGTGAGACAAGTGCCTGTGAGTTTGTCCCTTTAAAATTTCTAATGTCGTCACCACAATCGGATTGACCGCCATTGATTGTCAGTTCCCACATGACATTTCCTAATACAGATACAGATACAGATCCCCTGAATTCACCCTTGGTTTTTTAATTGGGTTTCTGCATGTACTCTTTATTTTTTATTTTTTGGTATTATTTGTTAATTCTTCGTCTATTATGTCTCTGGTTGTTCTTGTTTGTTTTTATCCACACATTTTTCCTCTTCGACACTTTGGTATACACCGCACAGTCAACCAATATTAATATGGGAAAAGGTTACATTTTACCTATGCAATATATGAAAAGGTTTACATTTTAAAAATTTTAATTATATGAAAAGGGTGGGGTTACAGAGCCCTAGCGGCACCCGCTATCAATTAAGTATAGAAGTGCCCCCCCCAACCCCCCCCCCCCCCCCCCCCCCGAGGATAAATCATTGGATAAAAACTATTGAATCTCTTCAATGTAATAATAGTAGTTCTTCAGTATCAATTTCATGTCTGTATCAAAATTCAACAGCTACATCAGTATGAGGCGCCGTTTTACTATTTATTCCGTATTTTTTATATCAAAAATATATATCTTGATAATAATAATAATTAATTTTTTATATCAAAAATTATTTTCTGATATCAAAAAATCGAAATTAATTTTTTGATATCAGAAAATCATTAACATCTCTTGATACCAGAAATTCTGACGATTTTCTGATATCAATACATACATTTTCTGATATCAAATATTCATTTTTTGATATCAGAAATTCGAATTCTTGATATCAGAAAATCATTTTTGATATAAAAAAATGTTATATTTAATAAGGAATTAATAGAAAAACGGCGCCTCATACATCAGTGGTATCCTTCGGTGATTGTAAAAAAAAACATTTGCAAAATGCATAATCTGGATGATGTATTATTTTTTAATAAGGCAATAAACAATTATTTATTTCGTCTTCGCAAGCAAAAATTTAATTTCGTTTTCAAAAGAATAATATAAAAATTATTGTTTTGACAACCTCCCACTTAGTCTATTCACATTTCGATGTGATTATACCAATCCCTTTTATTCTATTCAAATCTCGTGTACAGTGGAATATCATATATTTTCTAATTTGACTTCTCCTTTAAATTAAGAGTCTGTCTACTTTTTTATCTTATTTATTTATTTTTTTTACACATTTTTATAACTTTTTAAAAATGTTTGATATTGTAGACTAACTGGGAAGAGACCAAGTAAGTATAAGTAAAGTCAATTAATACCAAAGGGATATTCGAAAACAACTGACAAACTCTGGAGAACAACGAAGACAAGTTGAAGACCTAAACAATACAAACACTAGTTTTAAAATCACTGCATGAAGCGTTTTAATGAAAATAAATTATTGATCAAAGATTTACAGTGATACACGACATTTTGAAATATATAGCAGTACTATATTTTTAATTAAAATTTTTATTAAGAAATTTAAATATTTTTTTTTCTTTTTTTATTAAAGATAGAATTCGATTTAATTAGAATAGCTAATAATATTAAATCTAATCTTATGTTACAGTGAAAAATTTATAAAATATTTAAATTTTATAACATACGAATTAATTAAGATCATTGTAAATATCTGAAATTTTAGTTAAATTTTGTTACGTTAATCTGTTATAAGCTAAGTTTTTGTTTGTTTGAAATTCGTCGATTGTCCTGTTTAAGTTAATCCTTATCCTTGGATAAGAATACATAATCCTAGATCTAATATAATTTTATATAATCCAGCTAAAATTCCGTTTGTCTAAACTTGTTTACATAAACTTTTGATTATAAAAACTATACAATTTTGTTTTACTGGGAGTTGGAAACCAACGGACGAAGTATACGGATATTACCGTAGGACAACATATTAATATTTTAGCGGATACCGTAGTGACATTTCAAAAGTGGAATATTACCATTGGGACAATTTGTATTTGAGCTTTTTGACTAATTCCCTGCTACTTACATCATATTTTATATTTTTTTTTAGTATTTAACTTTAATTGAGGGTGATACAATGTTCATTTTCTTTATGGTCGTTAGTTCTCTAAGACTAGGTTATTCGCGAGGTATTAATGGACCGTTATTTAACTGTTTGTGGAAAGTATATCTGTTCATCTGAAAATTTGTGTGTCTTCTAAGCTTTAATGAACTTTATTACCGTATACTCAGGACGGATCATCACATATACATATAAGTCAAAGTAAAATTATCTGATACCAATTTTGATGCACAAGATCATGAAGATGTGCACATTTCGTCGATTTACCACTTATCATGATCAGTTGTACTCAAAGCCTACAATGTTGAACACCAGTACAACAATCCAAAATATTGAAGAGCAAATTCAAAATGACCAAAAGGGTTAAATCCAAAAAGTCTAAAGACAGAGCTATGCACGAGAGAGATACTAACTTTTCACAAATTTTAGAATTTTGTAACATATTACATTTTTAGTATCAAAAATCAACTACAAAAAATGACAGGTTACTACATGTACGTGGAAGGGTAAGCTGAAACCTTTAAATAGGATACAATTAGTTAATGCAACAAATGTCGATTTTGAAAATAAATATAAGTTATATCAAATATTTCAATCAATGATTTCTAGATTAGTTCTTTCCAAAAAAAATCACTAAACACAAATATAAACAGAAATCCTAAATATCTAAACTTGTGCAGCCAAATGGCTTATTAGTCATGTTATAGTTGAAACCCCATTTGGTTACACTGTCCGATCAGTAAAACTGACATCCAGAATTTTTTGGTTCTACAAAATAAAATAATTAAAATGCACATAAATACTTAAATACATGACAAACAATATATTTCTTTTATATAAAAATAATTATGTGCCTTAATTGTTAGTTTGTTTATATCAAGCACTAAGGTGATGAGGATAACTCAGAAAAGGCTTTTATATAGTTTTTTATTTATTCGAAAGTAACTATTTAATCAAATTTCAAATGAAATCTACAGCCAATAGTCTTCATTTTAGAACTTTAATTTAACCTATTGAAGAAACATAAAAGATAAATACGCTATGTATATAAAACTTTCTATATTGAGATGTGGTTCCCAATATTCTAGCTGCATGCAAAATTTTATAAAAACTTGTTATATGGCAGATTTGTGTACCTCCTGCTTTTAGGCCACGCCAAGTTGGTTTTTAGTTCTTTGGATTTTTGGATGGCAAAAATAGATGCGAGCGAGCGAAATTTTATTTTTTCTTTCTTGGGGACTATTTTTATGGCTCGCCTGTAAGGCAGGCCGGGCAGATAGTTGTTCGGTCTTTGCATCCGTCCGTCCATCCGTAAGAGATTAAGGTTCAGGTTTAAGATAGTTTTTCACGAAAGCGTTATGGTATCATCTGAAACTTTGTACATGGATAACTTGTGATATGAACAGCAGCATTTTGATGTGAAAAGGATGCTGTGACCTTGAATTCATGGGTCATCGACTTTGAATTTCTTTATGGAATTTTGATATAGAATCAAGGTTAAGATTCAGGTTTAGGGTAGTTTGTCATGAAAGAATTATGATATCATAATGAAACTTTGTACATAGATAACTCTGATATGAACAGCAGCATTTTGATGAGAAACAGATGCTGTGACCTTGACGTCACGGGTCATCGATTTTGAATTTCTGTATGGAATTTCAATACTACAATCAAGGTTAAGGTCATGTTTAAGGTAGTTTTTCCTGAAGGAGTTATGGTATCATCCTGAAACTTTGTACATGGATAGCTTGTGATATTAACAGCAACAATTTGATGCAAAACGGATGCTGTGACCTTGAGGTCATGGGTCACTTTTGAATTTCTTTATAGAAAAATTAGAATTAAGGTTTAGGTTGAAGGTAGTTTTTAATGAAGTACGTTGAGATAGTATTTCATCTACCCTAAAGTTAGAGACTTCAGAGTCAACAATATACACGTGTAATTCTATTTACTAAATACTTACATGTATAGATCATGAAGTGAATTTTACCTCTGTATTGTCTAATTCCTTTCAATATCAAACTCACCTGTAATATATATTAATAGATATTCTTAAAATGTATCAATTATTTCCGTGGTATTATACTTATTTTACCTTTCAATTTGTTTAGAAATAAACACCATTGTCTATTCTTACAATTTTTGTATGAAAGTGTCTCCTATTTGACTTGCATATGCGATGACGAACTTCCCGCAATTTTCATAAACGGGATACCACGTGATGTCCTTTAATTCTAAGTGAAAACTAAATTCTGAGGATCTATGAAACAAATTGATATCAATACGAAATGCAATATTGATGTAGAATGTATTTTTAAACTTTATCAAGAAACATCAGTTTAAGGTACGAGGTACCTTAATCCAATAAATTACGGATTTTCGTGAAATTTTACATGCAGCTAGAACATTCGAAACCACCAAACCATCGAAAAAAAATTATATCTAGCTTTTATATTTTATCAATAAGGTTGATTTAAATTCATTGAAAAAAGGACTTTTACTGTAGATTTCATATAAAAACTGCCGAAAAATATTAATAATTTCACTTTAAATCGTCATTTATCAAAAACTAATCTCTAGAATTTTCTATAAACGAAAATGTTATTGCTTTCAGCTTTTTTGTTTCGTTTCAATGATACTAAATAAACATAGGGTCACCAGGTTCGTTTCCGTTGTGGAAATCATTCAACTATATGTCCTGTCTGTAAAAATACTAAAAATCTACTTTTTTTACAGCGACGACGTGACAACGTGACGCCTATTTTGGCTTTCTGACGCTAATTTTCACTCTTGATACATTAATCAATCTAATATAGTGAAAAAAAATCTGGTGACGCCCCATAAATTTTATATCAATAAAAAATTTTAGGGACTGGATTTTAAGAAATAAAATTTTAAGTCTAAATGTTTGACTTTTTGGAGCGATAACTGCGTGAATTCTATGTACAAATGTATATATACCCATCTGTTTGCGAAAACTTGAAACACCATATTTTGGAAAGTATTAAAGAGACCTACATTATGTTTTTGATATTCAGATGCAGTTCAACGTACTCTAGTTTCATGCCAAATTTTATGAAAATCTGAAATATAGCCCAATTAGGTACCTCCTACCTTAAACGTGATTATTTTGCAGGAATTTTACTTTTACATTTCTAATCCACGTTGTAAGACCTGTTACGTCATAAGTGTTGTGTTGACCTAGCTGTCGCTCCTGGTAAAATAGTTGGCATGAAGGGTTGATACCGTGAAATTTCTCAATTAGTACAGTTACGAGAATCGCAGTGCACAATCTTTTATGAAACGGGGATAGTAAATAGCCTTACATGTAGTCCGAGATTGCTCTGACGTCTGACGGCCTTTTTGTGATATGCTGGGGACGTGGGACGTCAGAGTGCACTCCGTATAGAAAACATGGAAATTGCTGACCTAGACATATTTTACCTTTCAATTTGTTTAGAAATAAACACCATTTAATTTTTGTATGCGATGACGAACTTTCCTATAAGTCAAAACTAAATTCTGAGGATCTATGAAACAATTGAAAATCGTAATATATCCAATTATATGTAGATAAATCATACATCAATTGATTCCTTATTCATTTTTCTCTAAGAATATGTACATTTTATTCACCAACAATCTTCCTGTACCACAAACGAAAGCTTTATTCCCATCAACCCACCTTTCCGTCATTTCACTTTCACTTTGAGCAAGATATGCGATCACATGTTATTTCTTTAGGATTTCTTTTTGGATTTTTTGAATAAAGAGGACAGATATACCTAAGAAGCAAATAATTTGCTCTCCATTTGTTTTCGATTGTTGTTTTGGTTTTGTACATTTCAGACCTTGAGCGCAACTGATAAGTCGTAACTCGATGAAATGGGCACATCTTGTGCATCAAAATTGTTATCAAGAATAGTATAAGAAAAGAATTACCATTTGGATTTCTTTTGACCTTAAATGTAAAATTCCATTTGTATTCACCTCCTTTCTCTTTCAAGGTAGCATCTTCAAATAACGTAGGATAATTAATATACAGTATTACATTACTTCTATGTGCTTATTACTTTATCAATCAGTTTAAGTCGTCCATAAACAATCATAATATTCGTTCAAAAACGTTCATTTGAATTTTCCAAATTTCTAATTATATTGAAATAAATTATCCCAAAAGAATAACAACTACTAAAGCAATTCATGCACCATATTATTGGCCATTAATTTAATTCGGTATTTTGTGATACATTTTACTATTAATGTAGATATTTTTGTATTTTGTATTTTTTGTACCCCAGGCGCGTCCGATAATTCACCGACCTTTTATCATATTCTTATATTTAGAATACGAGATATTTCGCCATATTTTTTATTGAAAACTTTGAAAATCAACTTAAATTAAATACACTCCTTTGGTCCTAATAGCAAGCATCAATAGAAGGTAACAGTATACGTCCTAGAAAAGGAGAATTTGGAATCGTAAGTCGTGATGCGAAAAAAAGTACATGATATTGATATTATTTTGCTGTAAAAACTCGAGCGTATCGAACTTATCACTACAATCTAAATATATACACAATTTACTTACTGCCTCCGAGATAGTTTAGGCAATGGGCACACTGCCTTGTTTCGACTTCGACTTCAGAAACTTTACCAAATTCTTTCATAAATGATTTAAGGTCATTTTCATTCGATATGACATGATTCAGGAATATGTCTGCCCTTTCTTTCCTCGACTTATTTCCTTTTCGTTTGATACAGACATCATGGATGTACGTCCCGTCCTTAAGCACTTTTTCCATGATATCTGTTTCTATCTCGTTCAAGATAATTTTATAATTAGAATGGATCGTCTCCAACATACATCTGTAAGTAAAGTTGTGATTTTGTTGATCAATCAGTTTAAAAAACGCACACATACCATCCTTTGTGATTCGACTTTATTGAAACCAAAATCTCAAAGCGAAGTTATGTTTATTAACGACATTTGTTATTATCATAATTTGTAAAGGAAGTTTCAACTATATTTACTAAAATTTGTTTAATTGCTTAAATTGTAGCAAATAATATAATAAGAAAAATAATTTAATAAATGTATATAAAGTGCCACGTGTTATAGATAAATCGGTAGCACTGAGTAAATAACCTTATCCATTAATTTACATACTCTGAACACGATTCTCCATTCCTTTCGCTAAGTCGTGCTCGCTTTCCTGTCAATAATATATATATATATATATATCTATATGAATGGTTATATCTACCCTTCCGGAGCACCTGATGTTACTGCAGGTTTTTAAGTGGAGTTCACATTGCTAGTGCTTTAAGGGTTATAATTAAGGATTGTTTAAAATTATGGAGAACCTGGGTTCGATCCCTGGCCTGGTCATTAAACCAAAGACATTAAAATTGGTATTTTCTGCTTCTTCACCAAATACGACATCTGGGAGTAAGAGCAAAGGATTGGTCGTCTCGGAGTCAGTATAATGTGTCCAGATGGGATGATATGTCTTCCTGCGGGCTGTTACCTCGTGAGCTAGCACGTTAGAATTCCGGCCCAGCGTGTCGGTCTAGTACAAGGCAGGGTTCTTATTCATATCATATCAACATGTTCTCGTCCTGATATGCCTTAAATTATTGCCACTGGACGTAAAACAATAATTCATTCATCCATCCAATTTTGGAACACGTATAATCAAAGCGTAAACTGACCGAAGTACGTTAAACAAGTATAACATGTTCCAAGCTTTATAAAAATCCTTATATAATTTAATTTTCAAAAAATTTCGTGTCCAAAATTGCTGGAAGAATCATTTGAATTATCTTATTTAACTCTGGAATATTTTAAATTGCGAATACGTTGGTAATGTCATGGTACCGAAAGTAGATTATAGTATACAATATAATCTAACTTTCTCAACCATTAACAACCAATGAATTGAATTGTCTGTTACAATTCATATTAAATTATTTCTGTTTAGGGAACGACCATTTAACATCAAGAGGGGGGAGGGGGGTATGGTTTTTTTTATTGGTTTGAAATTTTTTTTCAAGGTATGGACACAGTTTTATTTTTCGACTACAATCAAACCAAATTATTTTTTTTCTTACCAAGTAAAATCAGAATTTTTTTGGAGCAATTCCCAGATAGTAAAAGGTGTATTTATTCCTATGAAATCACTAGCAGTAAATAAAACCGCTATATACTATAAATTTGCTTTTATAATAAAACATTTACATACACATTTCTCTGAACTTTGTATTTTATTATAATTATCATAATTCCACACAGTACTCAGTAGACACACATTGTGTATATGTACATGTATGCATATTTAAACTAGAGGCTCAGAGAGTTGAGCCTGTATCGCTCACCTGGCATGAAAGCCGTTTTTATTGATGTACCTCAAAGAGGGAAGTCACTTCTCCCTATCATTATGAAATGAAGTAAGTCTTGTAGGAACCAAATTTTTCTTCATCTTGTCTGTCTACTTTCAGGTCAGCATATTCTAAAATTTGACAGTTCTTCAGAAGATTTTTGCATGTACATGTATATCCCATAGGGTCTTATGTTAACCTAAGTCCTCTGCTGATGGCCATCTTGAATGAGGGATTGACACCAAAGTAACAACTCTTTGTCAGCACCTTATGAGGAACATTTAGGCCATGTTTGGTTTCAAGCAATACTGTAGATCTGCAGATTTGTGCTATATGCCATAGACACTTTCTGTCAAATTTGGCTGTATTTGGCCTAGCAGTTTCAGAGAATTTTTTTTTAAATCAAGCAATCAGAAAAAAGAATTTCCCATGGCGGCCATGTTTGTTGCCTGATCTGGACAAAATGAGGAAACTTTATAAAAAACATCCCACAGATGCTTCCTGTCAAGTTTCGTTTCATTTGGCCAAGCAGTTTCATAGAAGATTTCTTTAAATGAGCCAATCAGAAAACCAGAACTGCCCCATGCAGCCATAGTCGTGGTCCGATCAATATGAAATGAGGAAACTTGATAAAGGACCTCCCATATATGCTTCCTATCAAGTTTCGTTCCATTTGGCCAAGCAATTTCAGAGAAGATTGTTTTATATCCGCCAATCAAAAACAAAAACTGCCCATGGTGGCCAAATTTGTAGTCCGATCAGGACAAAATTAGGAACTCTGTAAAGAATCTCCCATAGATCCTTATTGTCAAGTTTCGTTCCATTTGGCCCAGTAATTCAGAGAAATTTATTTTTTAAATCAACCAATGAGAAACAAGAATTTCCCATGGCGGCCAGGTTTGTTGTCCGATCGGAACGAAATGAGGAGACTTTGTAAAAAATCTCCCATAGATGCTTCCTGTCAAGTTTCGTTCCATTTGACCAAGGGATTTCAGAGGAGAATATTTTTTTTATATCAGCCAATCAGAAACAAGAACTGCCCATTGCGGCCATATTTGTAGTCCGATCGGAACGAAATGTGGAAAATGTATAAAGGATCCCCCATATGTGCTGCCTTTAAAGTTTTGTTCCATTTGGCCAAACAGTTTCAGAGGTGAAGATTTTTGAAAACTCAGCCAATCAGAAACAACAATTGCCCATGGCGGCATGTTTGTTGTCCGATCGGGACGAAATGAACAAACGTATAAAGGGCCTTACATTGATGCTTCCTGCAAAGTTTAATTCCATTTGGCCCAGTGGTTTCAGAGGAGAAGATTAAAATGTGAAAAGTTGACGGACGGACGGACGGACGCCAAGTGATGACAAAAGCTCACCTAGCCTGGCCAGGTGAGCTAAAAAGGAACAATGCTTTAATTGTCATGATTGTTGCTCTTCATCTTGAAGGTTAATCATTGAAAGGTCAAGAATGACTGAAAACCTGAGAAAAATCTTATATGTTCAAAATAAATCGTCAGGTTTGTATTAAATAATGGTCTAAAGCTTTTCTTGTAATGCTTGTGATTTGTTTTTAAATCAACTCTCGGATTCAATAATTTTTTTTAAATACATCTAAACCAAAAAAAAATTTTCCATAGTTTTGTAAAACAGATTTTTTTTTTTGGCCCTTGCTGCAACAGAGTATTTTTGTTCACAAAAACCATAACCAACCCACCCCCCCCCTCCTTTGAAGTTAAATGGTTGTTCCCTTAGTTAATTTATTAAATATCTTTTTATCCATTTAGTTATAAATGTTACTTTGTGGAATTTGTCCATTATGTTGCATTCTCAAGATTTGGTATATTCCTTGGACTACAGACTTTTCCCACTGTTTTGTCGTTTCGGTATTCATTTGCCGATATCTAAAGCAGATCGAAATGTTTGACTGTTGAAGCCCAACTCCATTCGTTATATTCGCTCGCTCCGATCACTCCATTAACCGAAGGAGAGAATCGGATACGGAAACGGCTTGAATGATTCGAGTTAGTTGCAGCCATGGTTGTAGTAGATTGTAAGTGATAATTTCTGAAAGAGGCCATCTTTTTCATCGAATACAAGTTTGTAAGAACTATCCAAGGACCATTATTATCAGATTTGATACCAATAGGTGGAGTTGTTCTAAACTATATCTATAGATGTATCTGGATTTCGACCTTATGAAGTGACCTTGCTGTGTGTAAAGGTTATTCGAAACGGTAAAGTCTCACTTGTAATGATAGGAAAAGCAATTAAAGCGTTCTTTTTGTTTTGTTTTTTTTTAACATTTTTGACATTTTTATCTACATCCATGTAGGAAATGTTTACTAATTTACTAATTTAAGGATACGAACAAGCGACATTGATCCCAAAATACATACAAAAATTAGAAAAGAGATGATCAACCAACAATCTTGAAATATAAGCAGTTCCTTACCCGTTATTCACCAGCGATAATGTTGATAGAGAAATAATGAAAATGTTACAACAGAAAAAGTACGTTTTGGACAGAGCACTAGTATACAGACAAGTAACGTTTACATATTGGTAGGGCACTTCACAAGATGTGTTAGCTATATCATACCATATGTTTCTCCCAGTAAAGTCTTAGAATCTAACTCTGCAATATCGAATGTAACTGTTTCTTTTTCTCCGTCCACTGAATCATATATTTGCTGGGGAAGAATGCTCCGAAGAAATGAATGTAACCTGTCTTGATCGCTCAAAAATAATTTAAGTTCTTCCTTTGATTTCGTTTCCAGCAGTAAATATATTGAACCAGGATATATGTCAATTAATTCAAACAAAAGACTCAGGGCTTCCAAAAGGTCATCATCGATAATGTTTTCAATAATAACCCGAGGTCCATTAATTCGGAATAAATACCGATGTCCATGTCCTGTGACGATAAAAATATACATGATACGAGTGTGATAATTATCTTTCCCTTCCAAAACTTTGAATAAATTTGAAGAAAACAGTTTTTGTCTCGCGGTAAATATTATAAATAATATATATTATAATATTCATAAATATTGTTTCATTTTTCGATCTGCATATGTAAAAATAGAATAAAGAAATGTGGAGCGATATAAAGAACCTGGCGATTGTCTTAATCATATCGTAACGTGTTGTGTTCTGGTTGTTCGTTGAAGCGACTTTTAATATGTAAAACACCAATAAAAGCAATGTTTAATGGCTTATTATATTAAATTGTGGAAATTATTGTGAACATTAAAGTATTTCTTTTTTCCTTCAGCAGATTAAAAAACTTTTGATTCACGGTTCCAGCCAGTTGTCTGATAACGATTCAGACTTCTATTGGTAGGGGGCAACGAAACACCGAATTTTACTAAACATCCATTGAAATTATAATATCATTTTAGTAAAGCGTTAAAGTTGAAGTTAGCCTATCAATACTAAAATAAAAACGAAAACTGTGGACTTCATCTGTAGTTTTATGAGTATTCCTAACTTGGCACCAATGATATGAGTTTCAGTTTAAAATAATCTATTATGCATGTTATAGGAGAGCACTAGGCGGCTGTAAATTTTAAAATTGAAATATACCTTGCTCTTGAACAAAAATCGATCGTTGTAGATGATAAAGAATTTCCTTTTGACCTGTACTGTCTATAATGTGAAGAAAAGGTGTCACCCAGTTGTCGTTATCTTTTGCAAAGAGAATTATTAGAAGTTGTTTCCTTTTATCCTCTCTGCTTTGAACTTGTTGAATTCTTTGGTATTCATCCTCATCTATTATGTCACCCTGACGAAGTCTGGGTAAAACTTCATGGATTTCAAGATTCTCTTCAAGGTAACCACGATTTTGTCGTAATACGTCTATCGTAATATATTCTAGTTTCTCTATTTGAAAACAAAACAGTAAAAAGAAAAAAAGTTGGTTTCATTTCAATTGAAGAGAAACTGGTTAAATACGGGTATGATAACTACTGTGTGTCCCACACCATCAATAAACTGATTTCTTAATAAAAGAAAAGTCATGATTATAAAACATCTCAAGCAAAAATCATGTATATCTTGATAATCATCATGTTACAAGTGTGCACAAAAATTGCACATGTTCAACAAAGTCAGAATTATATGTTTTTACCTCATGTTTTTGACAAAAATCAATTAGTTGTACACAGGAAACGGAAATTAAACTTTAAAAACGTTTGATCAGGTAATAATAATTCTTTTGATACCAATTTTGCTGCAAAAGCCTAAAAGGTTGACATGCTGATTAACACTCCATATACCGAGGAAGAATAACTAAGCGACGAAACCGTTGGAAAACTAAAAGGCATGACAAACTCATGACAATGGAACATAACAGACAAATGCCACTATGATACATGTACAACTAAAATAATTAAAATATATTAAGAAAAACTTGACAGAATTAGAACAACAAAGCACTTGCAAAGTAAACTCTCGGTAAGCATTTTCTAAAAAAAAAAGTTGAGAGCACATTAACAACGTAATGCAAACAAAAGGTTTACTTTTTATGGATACTTTAAATACTTTATCAAGATTTAATCACATCTTTCCATCTTTCTACAACCCTTGATTAAGGGAGATGGATGGATTTTCAGTGACCGAGAGTTATTTGTTGTTCTTTGTTAATATTAATGATGCCTTGCTTGTCACGCTTGAACCGATTTGTATTTGACTCGCATATTAACTGGATGGATTGCCAAATTTACTTCACTAATAAAAACTAACATATTTTACTGAAACTCGTAAAACACAACACACATAAAGTTAAAGTATCTAAAATTATTCGCCCTAAATTTCGAAAAAAGAAAAAAAAACCAAAGATTTAAGATCACTTTAATTCATGGTTCTTATGTTTCAGGACTGGGGTAAAATTCTAAGAATATGTATCATTTCAATACTTACCTGTAGATCCTCCATACGCCATACCTTCGTCCTCTAAAAGCAAATTTTAACAAACTTGATTTTACCGATTGTTGTGAAGTTTCACTCCCTTATGTTTAAATATTTTCCCACAAGTTTGAAAATAGAAATATACTTTTTTGATTTGTAAATGGCCTAATTTTTGGTATTATCTTTGCTCTAGGCAAATGAAACGTAACAACACTTTTCGTTCGTCCGCCAAACTTTCTTATTGCATCAATCTCGCATTTCTTATCGTTTTCTAGGCTCGTACAAATAAACATGATATTTTCTGACAATGTAGATATATTGTATATTTATATAGCCGGGGTATCTTCCATTAACGTTTCTTACGTCAGAACATGCCGTTGTATGGCGTTTTCCATATCATTCTGCATGGCGAGATATGCCTAGGGAAATACGATAATAAAATAACTCATTTTAATTCAAACGATATTCTTTCCCAGCATTACAAAAAGACGTTCATAAGATATGCCAGAAGACAAATTTGAGGAAACATCCGTAATAGTTCAATAATACTTAAAAAAACATACTCTTTCTAATCAACTGTCCAAATGTTCTCGCAACTGAAGTATAGTGTAATGGCATCTGAAAAGATAATCTTTATTTAACTTTTCATAAACTTGTTAAGGATAACTTTGAATAAATTCAATAAAATAGAAATACATATGTAGTTATTAAAGCACTACAACTATACCCAAGAAAACAAAAACCAAAAATAGGAAAACATATATCAACATCCTTTCTGTCTCTTTTATAAAACTGTTTCATCTGGATTAAAATTTCCATTATAATTGTAATGAAATTAGATATAACGTGTGATATAAAAAAATATTTAAACTAAATATCTTTAAATCATACCTTTAATTATGTTCTTACTCTTGGTTGTCTTCGGTTGGACATCTTACTACCTTAAAAGGAATTTATTGTAGTTTTACTTTAATTTTAAATCCATTACAGATTATTGTGTCCCTTCGCTTTGTATTGTGAGAAGCCAGATGAAAATTGAGAATTACCAATCAACCAATAGTTATAAATCTAGAGACATAACCTTTATAGACAAATATAGAACAATCAAGACTAGAGGCTCCCAGTAGCCTGTATCGCTTACCTTGATTCTGTTTGCCAATCAGCAGCAATCAAAGCACTTAAGACACAACAGAACAAGCAGATTTTTCAATGAATTTTCCCTTTAGGTCATATGTTAAATTAAATTTGGCCTTTGCAGCCATCTTTGTTGCAATATAGTCCCAAAGAATAAGATTTTTTTAAGTTCATTCCCCTAATTCTTTCTATTTTTAGTAAAAACAGCCTAAAATGTTCGTTATTAATCAGGGATGCCCGACACAATTTTGGAAGTTGGCCATCTCAGGACTACTCCACTAAAGTGTAGTCTTAATTGGCCAGAAGGAAGATCTTTAAAGGAAATTTTACGACGACGGACGCAAAGTGATGGCAATAGCGCACATGGACCTTTGGTATAGGTGTGCCAAAACGGATAACAAAAGAACTTACAAATATAAACGAATAAAACCATAGATTGGTCCGAAAGCGTAAACATTTCCCTTAGTATGTATTTGTCAACCGTGGAGGTTTTGAAGCAATGACTTCAATAAGAACAGTATATGTCAGTATGTGAGTCGGGACCACGGTGAATGAGTGGTCTAGGTAGTTCGTCATGACTACTAATTATCACTAGCCTGTCAACACTGAGGTTGTGAGTTCGAATCTCATCTTTGGCAGGGTGTGTTCGATTCCCATCTAAATTGACAAGAATTGGCAATTTCCTACCGGAGGTCGGTGTTTCTCTCCGGGTACTCCGTCTTCCTCCACCAATACAACTGGTTGCCGCGAAATAGCCAAATGTGCTGAAAACGGCGTAAACCCCCAACTAAACAAACAAACATCAGGTGAGTCCTATACAGAAATTCACCGTAATGGACACAAGACCTAGAAAAGGAAATTTATTGCTATAGGTAGATTCCGTATACCGGATGTCTCTGAAATAATGCTAATGTTGTCAGTTTGATATGCGCAGTCGTCAGGTTGTCGTGTTATCTTTGATAATCTCTGTCGTGAAATACATTGTGACGGCCATGGTGAGAGGCTGGCTTATGAGTGTCTATAAAATGTTTTGTTTCAAGCTCAAGAATTCTAGATCGCCAAATATCATAACTTTTCCTTACCTCACAAGCATTTTGCAGGAGTATTATGAGAAGTAATTAGTATTGGACGTCATTCACAGTGTTCCAAACATCAACTGACTAGCTACTTTCTCACAAAAGATCATGTAACAGGTGGCTCGATAAACGACATGTTACTGTTGCAGAAAAATATTTATCAACTTAGAATAATTGTTTTTTCTTTCAAATATTAAATCAAATATTAAACACTAGAAAAATATTTCGGTATTTTGTGATATATTTTATTACTACCACTGGGTATATGTCAATGCTGGTGGACTGTAAGTCCCTGAGGGCATTATCAGCCAAGTAGCCAGAATTTTCGTCCTTACATGATTCATTACTTAAATGCCTTTAAATGTTCTATTTAAAATTTGACAAAATTGACCAGAAATTTCCTTTTGATGCACAGGTAACCGCTTAGCTGAGTTTGGATTCCTGTTTGATTTAATTATTTTGGTTTTTGATGGTTGTTCTTATTAATTCATCAGTATATCTTTAACCGTATTTCCAACATTTTGATCTCGAGCACTGGTGATGAGTTGTCAGTCAACGAAATGGCCAAACAGAGCATCACTCTTATCAGTTTTTAATTGAATGTCAAAATATTATCTTGCAGTCTTGGAAACGACCGAACTTTTCAATATTTCCTTTTGAACTTTTGATAGTGGATTGCGTTTTTCACGATATCCCCAAAAATTGGTGTACCAAAAATAATAAGTGTGTCACAGTATAGTTTTCAAAAAGAGTAAAACGACCGTACTTTTATCATTTTCGTCCACCCCAAACGCGAGCGTTTCGGGGATATAGCAATAGCATCTGTCCGTCCCAGACTTTGAGAACGCATCTGCTCTGAAACTGTTTGACCGAAAACTGTTTGACATCATATGTAGTTGATAATTTTGTATCGCCATTTTGATTTGACCATTTTTATGGGATTTATGGGATTTTCACCCTTTTTGGAGGGTATTGCAACATTGACACCTTACATATTGGCGGGGGACATATCGCTACTGCGTAGGAATTTCTTGATCTTTTAAAAACGTTTCGAATAAAAGTGATTGAATAAATAGGAAAGTATTTTTAATGAACGGCTAACCGATAAGCAGGATTATATTTATATATAGGTTTAAATTTTTAAAATTTTCTAACACTATTAAAACGGAATACAGCGTATCGCATAATTTTAAGTAGGTACAGAGACGGTGCCTAACCATACCAGATCCTCTAAGTGTATATTGACATTACGAAGATCCTTCATGAGTAAGTAACGGATCCTTGCAGTAATAACATATTATTTTTGCGAGAACGTCCACTGCAAACTATATATTATATTTATTGTTTAATTGCATTATAAATAAATGTGAATAGCTGGCGGAACGCATAAATAATAGAGATAAGTAACTACGTCTTCTTTTCTGTTCAGACTACTATGTCACATAGTCAATGCTAAACACAACATTATTGTTATTATTATACTGACTGTCAATAATTGTTTGAATGTTATGCGCAGATCTTGGAATAATGATTATATCCGCCCACCCATACATTGGCTCCGCATACTCGCGTGAAAAACAGAGCGCTGATTGACACCTGCCATTACTATTGAGGACAGCAGTATTGACTATCAGAAGATAGATCAATTGTATGCCAAATTTAGGTATTCTAATTATCAACGGACGTTCTTAGAGGAAGTATAATAATGGACAATAACTTTGGTATAACTGTGCAGAATAGAACCTGATCATGACAAGAAATGACCAAAAACAGACCCTGCTCACGACGGACAAATACTTGTTAGATAGGCAATAACATAATCATACCGTACACTAGAATTTTGAATTCGACAACTTCTAAGATTTTATCTATATGTTACCACAGAATCGGAAATAATTACAAATAAGGAACATGAAACAGTTCTGTTGATCATTGTCTTCTTCGGTTTAAGGATAAAGATATACATTTTGTAGAATGTATTCTACCAAGAAATTATAACACTATTCTAGACAGCAGGATCATAAAAGGACGACACTTTTCTGCGGGCACACACATAAAATCAAATGTTTTTTTTTTATTACCCCCTCTTTCTCTGGAATATAGAAATTCAAAGGGAATCAGAACACCACAGCACAAGTCAGAGACTTTTAATGTGAATATGTTAAGTCAAGAAATACCAAAGGGATATTCAAATGAGAGAAAAATCGTAACAACTGACAAACTCCGAAGAACAACAAAGACAAGACAAAAACAATACATCCACTACAATTAAAAACTAAAAACATATGAACAACATGGACCCCACCAAAAAACTGGGGGTAGACTCAGGTGCTCCGGAAGAGTAAGCAGTCTCTGATTCCTGCAGGACACCCCCCCCCCCCCCCCCCACACCAGGAAGTCAATGTATATATCACAAGCTCTGGAATAACTTATGAGTTGTGAAATATATACTCCATACGTCGGAAGAGTAACTATATCCTTCTCCATGAACGACACCCGTAACATTCTAAGTAAAACAAATCTGGCAAGGTGTCAAGTCCGATGAAGAGTCAATCAAGTCGTGATGACAACCAAAATATTTCGGGATTGGTGATATTAATAGCCTGAACATAAATTTGTCAATTTTATGTATAACAGTAACTGTAGAAAGTCCACGTACAAATCACATCCACCACAGTAAAATTTAGACGTCATAAGATGAAGAAGTTGGTATGTTATCGTTAAGAAGAGGGGAGTTCGAAAATGTTAAAGTTAAAATCTCACTTTTATACTACACTTTTAATTTCAAACGCCCTTTTTCGTCTATATATAAGTATTAATCTATTTATGAAGCTGTGAAGTGGATGGGTCTTTTCAATATTAAGTGGGGTAGATAATTCTGAAAGTTAGGATTGTTAAGGGAAAGTACATCATCTATATACACATGTAGTGGAAAAGGAAATTAAAGGACGCAGCTAAAGTCTTGTCCTTCTTCTGTATATAGTAGCCTTTGTATTAACTAAGCTTCATACGAAAATAAGAACAGATTGGCTAAAGCGTGGCACATTTTGTAGCCACAGGAATTCAAATAGTCTTTTTAGAAAAAAATCCTCTATATTCAACAAATATATGTTGGGTTAGAAATTGAAGTCTATTAACAACAGCAACCTCGGAGCAATTTTTGTAAAAATCAGGTTTTTTAATAAATAAATCTTTTTCCTTACCTTATACCGAGGTGTATATCCCTTGTTTAGTCCACATTGGTAAGTTAGATCACGCAAAACAGAATTTAGTTGAACATGTGGAAGGGTAGTTTTCAATACTTAATGGAATAAGTAAGGCTACAAGAAGTAAGTTGCTCTTGTAGATTTTTAGGATTTTCAAGAATTCACATCTGTTCCGTGCCACTCATAGGCTTTATCACATTAGGTTTGACTGTCTCACTCGTGCATAGCTCTGTCCTTAAATGGTTTTGGCTTTACCCATTCGGTCATTTTGGCATTTTTTGGAATTTGTTCTTCAACTTTTTCTATTGTTGTTTTGGTTTTTACCATTTTAAGCTTTGATCACAACAGATGAGTCGTGAACGGACGAAATGCGCCAATTTTTTGCATCAAAATTGGTATGAAAGAATAACCGTAGAGAGTACAATATATGTCAGTAAAGTTCTAGCCATATTCCTCTCCCAATATCAGCCAATAATTCATGGATAACATGTTTGGTGTTCGATACACAAAATATGCAAAACGTATAGTTTTCAAATTTTGTAAAAATATCTGTCTAAATAAATTTCATATCATTTCTTAAATACTTATGAACTTTTTTTTGTTTTCGATTCTTTTCCCTTAACAGTAATGCTTAATTTTCAGAAGCATAGAGCCTAACATAAAAAGTATTTTTTCTATTTTTTTGTTCAATATGTATTTTTGTTTCAAAAAAGAAGGTCAACTTTAGGCAGCGCGATGTTAGAAAACTTTCTTGTTTCCAAAATGTCTCTTAAAAGGAAATAATAAAAATATTTCGACGATGTTTGAACGAATAATATTTTAAACGCGATAATTTATCGAGGAGAGTTGAAAAGTTTAACGTTACGAAAGGTAATTAGAATGCCCATGCGACAATATCATTGTAATTAGAATTATTCCGGTATAAATTAACTCCGTTAATATGCACACGTATTGTTTGGTAGAGCACTTGGCAGATCCACCGACATACCTCTGTTTGTATGGACACTGGTGAGGTTACCATTGTTAAACAGAAAAATGATTATTCATAATGTCAGTTTAAGAAGAAATGCGATCTTATTTTGAACTATCTCGCTTTGAATCTAGATAAAAATTATCCTGATGGCTAATTCATTGACAAATCAAAGTTAAGTATTGGCAATAGCATTTTGAAGCGATAAGACAATTGGAAAAATCCGTAAGACCAATACAAACTAGATCGAATGCAACAGCAACCAATTACCACAATGATAAAACCAGAAGAGTAAAAAACACAAAAAAATAACTAATCAGAAACAGAAAAAGACAGTAAGAAAAGAAGAATGTCAGCTCACTTAGAATATGTCAAATTAATTAGCACTCTGTTAAATCAATTTTAATAAGTCGTTAGTTTGTATATTTCTTACGATTTTGGATAATTATATTTAAATCCTTATCAACGAGAAACACTTTAAATACATTTAGTTTGTTTTAAAGAGTCTGTAAGGTTTTTATTCTGAGACTACGACATACAACGTCGAAATCGTTCTTCAAACTCCGAGCTCGCTTAGTGAGTCGCTGTGTCTATGTCAGTTTGTTACATTGTAGTAATGTTCAAAGTTGCAACTATGGACCTGTACATATTTTATGCAGTTTATTGTAAATATGTTGTGAAGTATATTGTAAATTTGTTTGATGGACGACAAAAATAAAGTATAGAAACTTTCAACGAGTAACTATGTTAAAATTACGAAATATATTATTTGGACGCCTCCTCCTCCTGCTGCTCTTCAGATTGGTATACCAAGTTTAAAGTTATGGATTATGAGATAAAAGTATATTATATTATATCAACCAGACTTATATAAAAAAAAAACACACTACGTCATGTCTATCGACCAATCAATTCGTGATGACGACCGTAATATTTAGATTGATGATATCAACAAGGACTAATTATCGCACAATTTTGCCGAATTGGAACTCTGTTAAAAAGTTGTCGTCCAAAGCAAAAAATTTTTCGATATGAAATTCAAGCATGTTAACAAAATTAGTCTCCGAGTACTTTTTGTTAGAATAAATTTTGTTTTTCATGAATTTTTTTTTCTCACATAACATCAAATAGGCATATCTTTGTATTCTTTGTTTAAACCAGAAATATTGGTGAATTATAGATAAAAGGAAAACAGGTTTTAGTTTATCATGTGTAATAATAAATTCTTTGTTAACAATTTTGATACACAAGATGTGCATATTTCGTCAATTTACGACATTGCTCAAGATCTAAAATGTTATAAAACCACAACAATATTTCAAAACACTGAAGAGGAAATTCCAAAATGACAGAATAAATAAAAGCGTAAATCCAAAACCATCAGGCCTGAACAATGCAAGGATGGAAATCTTTTTAATAAAAAAAAGTAAAAAAATTTAACAGTACATTTAAAGTAGTATCGAAATATTAGCAACTGAGCTGGTGATAACCTCGGATACTTGGAGTCCAACGGCAGCGGTATCGACTCAAAGATAATAATACATTTTTTGATATTGATTTTGATACACAACATGTACATATAGAAAGCGTACAGCGTTGATAAATTAAGTTTTTATACTGTTACAATATATATTTGTTTTAGCCTGCGGAGATAATATGTCAGGTGCACCCAAGACGGAACAATCTTTACGTCTATATTTTGCTACTTGCAACAAAGGTGTGTAAGTTGCAAGTAGCAAAATATAGACGTAAAGATTGTTACGTTGAAAGTACCAATTTGTTCAAGACAAGTTGGTGGAAAGACTGATGGGATTGTCGGATCTCAGAGGACACTCCATAAAGTCATAAATTTGCCAGTCCTGTTGATCAGTACAAAGTCACAGTTCACAAATATATATACATGTATTTGTCATATGTTTATTTTAATTCATATATAAAATTGTAATAATTGTTGAAAACTGGAGCCCGTGAGGGTCTTTGATTGGTAAATAAAGATATTTATATTTCTATTCTGTACCTGAGTAAACGCAAGATTTCTGTTTTTGTCAGGACAATATAATAATATAATATGATATAATAAGTATGCCTTGGTCGTTACATTTGTTGCCTTGTTATAACCTAGGTTTTTCATAACAACAGGATCGCGTAAGGAAAAGTAATTTGGGACAAAATTTGAAAAAAAATGAAACCTTCAAAACATTCAACCTAAAGCTTACAAAATGTTTAAAATATTACTGATCTTTTTTAAAATTGTTAAATCTTATAATGACTATGGTATGTTTATAGGATATAATGTTCAGTGAAAATTCAATTAATTATAAATACAGATACATCCTACAAATATTACTTTCATCAGGTATACTGTAGACCTAAACTTTGTAAAGCAAAATAATATGTGTATAGAATCTAGCAGGCCTAAACAATTTCAGGAAAGGTAAAAGGCCCGAGAGAGTTTAAACCCTTTTATTGAAATAATTTCAAAGTTTATAAACTGAACATTTATCTAAATATTTAATAACCACTTAGAGTTTTTGTTTTGAGGATTGAATTTAGTATTGATACTTATGTCACATCTAAACTTAACATTTATTTACCCCGAAAACATATTCTAAAAAGAAGTACTAGTGACTGTACCTTTTTTGTTCCCCAATTGAGAATTAGTTAATCCTGTAACAACTATCAAAGAATTAATTCTGTCAATGATTCTAGACATATTCTACTTTATAAAATTCAGTATAAGCTTAATATATAAATCAACTGGTTTAAATATCCATTATTTCTAATATATTCTTTTTATAGGTCAGTATTGTAGTACCAATGAAAACATCTGAATTACCATGACATGCTAAATACAACCAAGACGAGTAATAACTTAACAGTGAACTGATATCTCGAATGCCTTACATTGTATTCAATAAATTAATTGTTTTTCAGAGACTGAAATTTGGAAACTGTTTTTTTTAAAATTACTCCAATAAATCTTCTATGTGACAACATCAAACAGAATCAAAATACAATTGGAAATAAGAATGGATAATTAATTATTGATTGATGGGAGTGGTGATAACCCCTAGAGAATCGCGGTATGTGTCCTTTGGTGCGTCTTACTATGGGGAATAAGAAAATATATGGTTTAGGGATGGGGATTTTAACGGCTTATGAGATAATTGAAAAATATTGATTTGATGGGAGTGGTGATAATCTCATGGGGAAGCGAGGTATTTGTGATCTCGTGCGTCTTACCATTTGGAATAAGAAAATATGGTTTAGGGGTGGGGATTTTAACGGTTTATGAGATAATTGAACATTATTGATTTGATGGGAGTGGTGATAATCCCCTGGGGATGCGAGGTATGTACCATTTGGTGCGTCTTACCAATGGGAATAAGAAAATATAATGTTTAGGGGTGGGGATTTTAACAGTTTGTGAGATAATTGAACATTATTGATTTGGTGGGAGTGGTGATAACCCCCAGGGGAAGCGAGGTATGTGTCATTTGGTGCGTCTGACGATGAGAAATAAGGAAATATATGGACATTATTGATTTATGGAGGCGAGAAAGAATGAGGTACATGTCATTTAATGAGTCTTGTTACAGAGAATAATAAAATATATGATTTAAAGCTATAGATTTTAACTGCATATGAACTTTTTTCAAACTTATCTACTTTGGGGGGTGGGGGTGACCCCCTTAGAGGAACGAGGTATATGTCATTTAATAGGTGTTGCCACGGTTTATAATAAAATATATGATATGAGATGGTTTTGGTCACTCTCGTAGAGTTTTTCGATGAAAAAAAATTCTCATTATTCGTCTCAATGACCCCCATCAAAACATGAATAGTATTGGGCACATCTAGAAACATTGATCTTTCATCATGAAAAATCTCAGATCCATATCTCTGACGGTTATTGAGAACTCGAACGAACATAATCGGAGAGGAAGAAAAACAATGTTCGATAAATCGCAAATCAAAATCTATAAGTCTCCCACTTCGTTTGGGAGACTTAAAAGAAGACGTTTATCATATATTGCATGTCATCTATTATATATAACATAAGGCTATCTGTTTTCAGTAATTTAAGTATCTAGTATATAACTCGATAAGTGTAGATATGGATGGATGGATGAATTATTGTTTAACGTCCAGTGGCAGCCAGGTGCATATCATGACGAGAACATGTTGATATGATAATGAATATGAAACCTGCTTTGTACTAGACCGACACGCTAAGTCGGATTTTTCATGTGCTAGCTCACAAGGTAACTGTCCGCAGGAAGACATATCACCTCACTCGGACACATTATACTGACTCCGAGCCGACCAGTCTTTGCTCGTGCTCCTAGATGCCGCGTGCTTGGCGGAGAAGCAGCAAAAAACATTGTTAACGTCTTTGGTTTGACCCGGCCGGGGATCGAACTCGCGACCTTCCGCACTAGGGGCGAGTACGCTACCACGAGACCACCGAGGCGGTGATTAGTGTACATAGGAATGTTCAATACTTATACTATTTTCTCTGTTAACATCTTAGGTTTAAGATCAAGGGGAAGTAATACAAATATACAAATATTTTATTAGCACAAACTCATCAACAATAAATGGTTAAGGCTCATGGCGTATTAATTACATAATAGATCACACATAATAAGTGTTGTAAACAATGACTATTAGTACTTGAAATGTCAGTATGCACTCTGTCAGCCTTATCTTTGACGTATTTATTATAATATTGTTGTAATCAGGAATTTGCTGGGTGGGGCCCAACAATGGGATAATCACTTGCACAGGTAAACTGGTTTGAATTGAATTGTAACTCATACAATGATTTGGATTAACAATTATCGAAGTTTTGTATTACAAAAAGGAAAACAATTATAAAGAAATCAAGAATGGAAAGTAAAATTAGTTTTGTTTCTGTCTGGGACTTTCAAATATATATTAAAAAAAGTATCATAAGAAATTAATTCGTGGAAAAAATATGATTTTTATTGGTCTTTTGTTTACTATTATTTTTGTTAATGTGTCATTCTGACTTGGTCAGCTCTATGCCATTTGTATTTCATAACTCATGGTATCTATTCTGAACAGGTACTTAACCAAATGATCTGGTCAAAAATGCATGTGAAATTGAAATTCTACAAAAATGATGCAAGTTGATATACAAGAAAAACAGTCCTCAACCAAAGCAAACAAATCCTCGATTTTCAGTGGGATTGCTTCGTTAGGAATATTGGATGTTTAAAAGAATATACAGGTATCATGTTCTAATCATGATAACTCTGAATATCAAATTCGTACAAAGTGGGGGGAGGGGGGATGGAGAAGGGAGGAGAAGGAATAAAGTAAAATACGGCAAAAAAAATCAAACTGTACTTGATATGATTTACTTTTAAGAAATTTAAGAAACATCTGAATACCCTGAAATAACCATACATATACAAAACTTTCATGATATGTTAAGCCTCACCCTTATTATTAGATCACAATCAATCACTTCCTTGTTTGTACATTTTAATGATGAATTTTCAGTAGTAGAACTGTCAATAATGATCATTTTTCCATCTTTAAGAGTACATGATTTCTCCAAAAACTTTGAAACAATGTATTTTATAATTGCACATTTGTATTCTGGATCCTGTAGGGCAGATGTGTATTCAGTTCCATGTAACGCTCTTCCTTCATCACATATTTTAATGTTTCCATAATTATTACAGCTAGATTTATTTTTCGCTTTCTATCGGGATGAACAATATTACGTATAGGAGATAAAAACTCCAGTTTGTCAATGACTATAGTTACACAAGCAGCATTTCTAGCAAAACCTAACTTTCGAAAAACCGTGTTCAAGTAATAAGTAGCTAGTTCAGAGTAAAGTTTTATGTCTAGAGGAGTTGGTTCATGTATAACTTAAAAAATCAATGATTACCTCAGTGTCATTTTCAAAACTGAAAGGAGGTTTAACACAAAACATTGCATCAAACCCAGCAATATTCTGAAGCACATTTTTAAATTTACTTTTGTGTCGGTCACGCATATCACCAAACTCAGTACACAATGCAAGTGGATATTCTATAACTTTCTCAAGATATTGCCCAGACTTTTGTAGTTGTAAGCACATCCCCGATATCATACGACTTGCTTGGTCTAGTTGTGTCTTTTGTGTTCTTGGAGTTGCTTTTCTAGCTGTGAAGGTTTTAAGTTTTTTTCTTTGGTACTTCTAGTGGTGGATGAAATATATGTTAACGTATAAATGTTCGCATTCTGTCTTCACCTTCGTCTTTAACACTTAACAGATCTGTTCTTGTTTCAATGTCAAGGTCCTTTTTGTATCAAAAATATTTTTTAGTGTTATTTTTTGTGAATCAAAAACGTTAGTTTCTTTCACTACTTTCGAAATTGCGTCAGCATAGTCTACAATGGAAGAATCAGTCTTATTCCTGCTTGCTGAAAATTTATATAAAAGAAAATCCATCGACTCAAGAAAACTATCTAAATATGCCATAAAGTTGGCTAATGTCACTGTTCGTTATTCTGAAGGGCGCGCTGTAAGTTCTGTCAATCTTTTATTAATGTTTTGTTCATGTCCTTCATCTAAAGCTACATTATGAAATGATCGTCCGGTTATACTTATGGTCCATTCTCCATTGATGAATTTATCGTATATGTTTTTTGGAAGGGTCAGAATATCATCAATAGTTTGACAAGCAAGCTCCTCATATTTTTTGTGAGAATAAGCAAAATATAATTCTGTCAAAATTGGAAGCGTTGCATTACGTAAGACAAAATTTCCTGAACGTATTGCAAAATAATAACCCATATATGCATTTAGGTAGCGGAGACTGTGTGTCCAAAAACGGAATATTTCATCTTCATTTTTCAAGTTCTTCTCTGTCCGCTCTGAAAATGTCAATTCATTGGTGTTGTCTTTATTAAACGCAAGGATACGTTCATGCAACAATGCTTCATGGAGTCCTGTTAGAATTCTTTGAATGTCCTTCCACTGTGAAATTTCTTAAAGATGTTTACATTCTTTGCTTCACTGTTTTATACCTTCATCCCATAACATGTCTCGTAAAGTTTCTGCAGCATACTGTTACGGCCGAAATCACCTTTTAGATTGTAGCCAACAAAAGACACAAATCAATAATAAAATTTAACAAGATTTATTATATACAAGTTTACAAAAAAAATATTACATAAACTAAAATGTCAACTTAACTGTTCAAAATCCTTCGTCTTTTCCTAATGCGGAATTCTTCTCACTGTTGCGGGAATCCAAACGGAATATTATATCCAATCAGTCACAATCTAGTATGATGAACGCAAGTAAAAGTATGTCAAGGATGATGTGTGAAACGTAAATAAATCCAACAGCTGAGAACACAAGAATATCTGGTCCAACACGTTCTGCTCTGAAAGTCTAACTTTCTTGTCCGTATATATACTGTAGAACGGAAACTTCCGGAATACGGTAGAAGTTCGAATCACACCATAATTATTACGTAAGTCAAATAGAAAGTTCTGAAAGTTCTAGTCATTCCACCAGTATCTATTATTGTTCCAGTGATTTCTAAACTGCGCAGTTATAACATTATTTGGTAAACAACTATAAGTATTATTTAAACATAGTATACATGTTATAAGGCTACGCAAAACAAATTAGGCCAAGATAAATAAATATAATAATTACAATATCATAACACCTCCCCCCTTAAAAGAAGTTTGAGTGTAACGAGATCTTCATGAACAATATATACAAAAATATATAGTATGAATACAGTGTTTTAATAAGATCTAGATAAAGCATCTGCTATTACGTTATCTTTACCTTTAATATGTTTTACAATAATATCATATTCCTGTAACAATAAACTCCACCTAGTCAACCTCTGGTTCTTGTTTCTCATTTTATGTATGAAGGTGAGAGTATTATGATCAGTATAAACCAGAATAGGATGCATAGTGGGATTTAAATATACATCAAAATGTTGAAGTGCAGACAACAGTGCAAAACATTCTTTTTCAATATTGGAATAATTTTTCTGATGTTTATCTAATTTCTTGGAAAAATATGATATAGGTTTCTCAACATTATCATCTGTTTCTTGATATAAAACGGCTCCAACTCTAACATCACTTGCATCAACGGCAAGTTTGAATTGCTTTTTAAAGTCTGGAGTGATAAGAACGGGACTGTTAATTAACAGTGATTTGCTTTTTTCAAAAGCGTTTTGACAATTATCACTCCAGATGAATTTAGAATCTTTCCGTAAAAGATGAGTCAATGGTTGAACAACAGTAGCAAAATTTGAACAAAATTTTCTGTAAAATCCAATCATGCCTAAATATCTCATAAGTTGTTTTTTATTTGTAGGAGGAGGAAAATTGGTAATTGCATCCACTTTAGCCATAATAGGTTTCACTTGACCTTGGCCAACTGTGTGCCCTAAATAATCAACAGTGGCCTTACAAAATTCACTTTTAGCAAGATTAACAGTCAAATTTGATTGTGACAGTCTATCAAAAGTATCATATAAATGTGTTAAATGCTCTTCCCAACTATCACTACATACAATAAGATCATCAATATAAGCATAATAACAGTCTAAATCTTTTATAACATTATTGATCATTCTTTGAAATGTAGCTGGAGCATTTTTCATACCAAACGGCATGACAGTATATTGAAATAAGCCGTCTGGTGTGACAAAAGCTGATATTTCACGAGCTCTCGGTGTCAGGGGGACCTGCCAGTAACCTTTTAATAAATCAAATTTGCTTACGAATTTTGATTGTCCAATGTTATCAATGCAATCGTCTATCCTTGGAATCGGATAGGAGTCAGATTTTGAAACTGAGTTTAATTTTCTGAAATCGGTAACGAAACGAAAGGTTTTATCATGTTTGGGTACAAGAAGACAAGGAGAGCTCCATTCACTGTTACTCGGCTCAATAATATCATTGTCAAGCATATATCTAATTTCTTGTCTCATAACATCAAGTTTAAGTGGATTGAGCCGGTAAGGATGTTGTTTAATTGGAGAAGCATCACCTACATCAACTTCATGACAAACAGCAGTGGTTTTGTTTGGCACATCTGGAAAAAGATTTTTAAAAGAAAATACCAAAGTTTTCAATTTTTCTCTGCGATCGAAAGTCAGATGTGCAAGTTTCGAGTCTAAATTTGACAAAATTTCAGAATTTTTCAATCTAACAGTTTGTTCCATAGTCTTGGAATTAAAAGATGGTTCAATTGTGTCTGGTTTGTCATGATCGTTCTCCGATTTAACCATGGCTAACGTGGCAACTGGTTTACTCTCACCTTCATTAGTACGCTCAAAATATAGTTTTAACATATTAATGTGACACACTCTGTTATGTTTACGCCGACCTGGAGTTTTTACAATATAATTCAAATCATTGATTTTACTGTCGATTGTATAAGGACCACAGTATTTAGCCTGTAAAGGATGCCCAGGAACTGGCAAAAATACAAGTACCTTATCACCAGGCTCAAAAACTCTGTCCCTGGCATCTTTATCATACCATATTTTTATCTTTTTCTGTACAGTTTTTAAGTTTTTCTGAGCAATTTGACAAGCAGTATACAATTTTTCTTTAAATCTAGATACATAGTTTAGAAGATTCAAGTCAGTGTGTTCAGTAAGCCATTTTTCCTTAATCAATTTCAAAGGTCCCCTTACAGTATGACCAAACACTAACTCAAAGGGGCTAAAACCAAGGGATTCTTGAACAGCCTCTCGGACCGTAAAAGTAGAAAGTGAACACCATCATCCCAGTCCCTGTCAAATTGAAGACAAAAAGTTCTAATCATGTTCTTCAATGTTTGATGAAAACGTTCTAAGGCACCTTGAGATTCTGGATGATAAGCACTTGATCTATACTGAGCAATCCCTAACTGATAAACGACCTGCTGAAATAAACCTGACATAAAATTTGAACCCTGGTCGGACAGTATAGACTTAGGAAGTCCTACTAATGTGAAAAATTTGATAAGAGCTTTGACAATAGTTGGTGTCTTGATATTCCTTAAGTGAATAGCCCCAGGAAAGCGAGTGGATGTACACATGATCGTCAGTAAATAAGCATTTCCAGTCTTGGTCTTTGGTAAAGGTCCAACGCAATCAATAAGTACTCGACTGAAAGGTTCTTCAAAGGTTGGAATTGGCAGAAGTGGTGCTGGTGATATTTTCTGGTTAGGCTTGCCCACAACCTGGCATATATGGCATGATTTGCAGTATTCTGTGACATCATTTCTAAGTCTGGGCCAGTAGAAATGTTGTAATATCTTAAGGCAAGTCTTCCTTATACCTAAATGTCCAGCCAAGGGGGTGTCATGGGCAAGACCAATAATTTCTTGCCTATAGACTTTAGGCACCACCACTTGGTATACCACTCTCCATTCCTCCTCTAGGATAGCATCAGGGGGCCTCCACTTCCTCATCAAAATGCCGTCTTGATGGTAGTAACATTCGGCCACTTTGTCTGCTTCTTCTAGGGGTAGAGCCCTCTTGCAGAGCTGAAGAACCTCAGGGTCTTTATTCTGTTCTTCCCTAAATGTTCTTTTGTCTAATGAATGGCTGTTCACGTCTGGCCATGGCATAATTACCTGCTTGTTAGTACCAGGTGGTCTTATGGCCTTTTCTGAGCTACCGGGACCTTCAATGTCGGCAAGGAAAGTGTCAGAAAGGTCCATATAATCATACTGACCTTCTTGTAAATGCTCAACTTGTTGTTTTCTTGCCATTGCCCTGGTAACAACACAAGCTGGATACAGTTCAGCATCATCTTCAGGTGATTTAACATCCACCACCGGTTCACTTGTAACAATTGGTTCAGCAACCACTTTGTTTCTAGCTAGATCATTTCCTAGCAATAATGAAACACCCTCAACAGGGAGAGTAGGACGAACACCCACAACAACTGGTCCAGTAATTAAATCTGACAGGGAGAGTAGGACGAACACCCACAACAACTGGTCCAGTAATTAAATCTGACTTCAGATAAATACGATGGAGGGGAACATCTATACAACCTAACTCCACACCTCGTAACAAAACGGAGGCACCAACGGACGTCTCCTCCGACAAAGGCAACACACCTTCTAACAACAAAGACTGAGAAGCTCCAGTGTCCCGTAAAATTTTAATTGGCTGAGGAGTAGTATTATTAACAATAGAAACAAACCCATCAGACATAAAAGGTTTATAATCCTCCATGTAATCACAAAAACTGGACTTAAAAGCCTGAATCGCAGGACATTCCAACTTATTGGTAAAAACAGGTGTCGTACAAGCACTGGACTTGGGCTTATGATCTCTTTCATTCTTCTTCTGGAGTCTAAATCAGCCATCAGGTTACCATTTTTCTTACAATAAGCACAAGTTAGTAACTTCTTCTCAAAAGTATCAAATTTTGGACCAGACATATTATAACTTGACGGACTCTTATTCTGTGCAACAGGCTTAATATCAGTACGCTCAGTGCTTTGATTTTTGTAATTTCCGCTTGAAGTATTAAAATTTTGACCTTTGAAACTTCTTTTATGTGAAATAATATAATTATCGGAAACAACAGCTGCATCTTGCAATGTCTCAACAGTTTTGTCATCTAAATGTGTTTTTAAGTCTAAATTAACACACTGCTTGATCTCTTCTAATAACATTAATTGTCTTAATTTATCAAAATGTTTATCTATTTTCTTTGACGTAAGCCATTTATCAAATAAATCTTCTTTTTCCCTAGCAAATTCAACATAGGTTTGCGTTTCAAACTTTTTATAAGACCTAAATTTCTGTCTATATGCTTCTGGCACTAGCTCATAAGCTTTCAAAACTTCCTGTTTAACAGTGTCATAATCAGAACTTTTTTCTGAAGAAATTGCTGAGTAAATTTCAGCGGCCTTGCCCACAAAAACACTTTGCAGCATAGTAGTCCAATAAGGCTTTGGCCATTTCAGATTTTGAGCAATTTTCTCAAATTGTGGAAAAAATTTATCCACCGTTTTTTCACAAAATTTAGGAACAATTCAGTGTGGATCTTCTAGAAAATCTGGATCTATAATATATAGCAAACAAATATTTACAGACAAATCAATGAACCATGTGTTTCATTTAAAAAACAGCATAGAAAGTCTTAAAGAGAACAACAGTTTACTCGAAGATAACTATGTAGACTTTGTGAAACTTAAAATGATGTTAGAAATTCAAACAAAACTGCTGACTGAAAACACCAGAGACCTTGATTTAAGAACACTGTTTGATGCACAACAAAAAGAAGAGGATATACTGGAAAGCTGCTTTTTACACAAATATATGCACAAACCGTTGGTGGAATTTTTTTTGAAAAATTACTAGAGCCAGATTCTCAAGAGACAGCAAAGAAACATTCTTTGACGGTGCTAAAAGACAACCTTAAAATACAGTTAAGTATATCGATACTATGTAATATAAAAAAATCCAAAAGCCATTGCAGTTCAAACAGCATTGGGACTATGCACATATGCTTATGGTCGAAGGGACAAAGGTTGCAGTATTTTCAATAGTTTTGGATTAACATGTGGCATAAACTACATACGTAAGCAGGCTAATAAATGGTCAAACATGAGAAAAGATACAAACGAAATTCATAAAACTAGGTTATGGAGAGTGACATTTGATAACATAAATTTCAAGCGGAAATTTGCAAAAACTTTTAAGGTAGGTGGAGATGTATCATGACGGGTGCTTAATTTAATTACATGACAAGTGTCGCATAGAGCTTCTGACAATATGTCTGCAGCAACAATTTCTAATTATATTTGTGAATCACATGATGAAACAATAATCAATGATGACATGTATTTCTTCAACAGATATGGTTCAACGAAAGATCAGTTTTGAGCGTACTATATTCCACTAAAGCGAAACGTTTGAATAGAGACCAAAAGGTTTAAAATCTACTCTTTTTCAAGAAATTAAAGTGCATATGTTTTCATTTACACCTTTTAAAAAAGATAATATTGCTTATGCTACTGTTATGACTGCCCAGTCGGCATCAATAAATGATGTTTCCAATTATATAAGGAAGTTGAAATTAGATTTATGCATACAGAAGCCAGGATATCCTGAACGAGTTGTCGTTGGGGGAGACCAACAGACGTATGCAATTGTGAAAAACCTGAAAAAAAAGTTTCCACGAATATTTGACTGGATAATACATGTACCAGGTGACTGGCATTTGTTAAAGTGTACTGCAGAAACTTTACGAGACATGTTATGGGATGGAGGTTTAAAACAGTTAAGCAAAGAATGTAAACATCTTAAAGAAATTTCACCGTTGAAGGACATTCACAGAATTCTAACAGGAATCCATGAAGCATTGTTGCATTAAAGTATCCTTGCGTTTAATAAAGACAACACCAATGAATTGACATTTTCAGAGTGGACAGAGAAGAACTTGAAAAATGATGAAATATTTCGTTTTTGGACACACAGTCTCTCTGCTACCTAAATGCATATATGGGTTATTATTTTGCAATACGTTCAGAAAATTTTGTTTTACGTAATGCAACCTTCCAATTTTGACAGATTTATTTTTTGCTTATTCTCACAAAAAATATAAGGAGCTTGCTTGTCAAACTATTGATGATATTCTGGCCATTCCAAAAAACATATACGATAAATTCATCAATGGAGAATGGACCATAAATATAACCGGACGATCATGTCATAATGTAGCTTTAGATGAAGGACATGAACAAAAAATTAATAAAAGATTAAAAGAACTTACAGCGCGCCCTTCAGAATATAGAACAGTGACATTAGCCAACTTTATGGCATATTGAGATATTTTTTTTGAGTTGATTGATTTTCTTTTATGTAAATTTTCAGCAAGCAGAAATACGACTGATTCTTCCATTGCAGACTATGCTGATAGAATTTTGAAAGTAGTCAAAGAAACTAATGTTTTCGATTCACAAAAAGACCACTAAAAATATTTTTGATACGAAAAGTAAGGACCATGACAATGAAACAAGAACAGATCTGTTAAGTGTTAAAGACGAAGTGAACGCAGACTGCGAACATTTATACGTCAACATATATTTCATCCACCACTAGAAGAACCAAAGAGAAATATCCGTAGTAAACTGAAAACCTTTACAGCTAGAAAAGCAACTCCAAGAACAAAAAAGACACAACTAGACCAAGCAAGTCGTATAATATCGGATATGTGCTTACAACTACAAAGGTCTCGGTAATATCTTGAGAAAGTTATAGAATATCCACTTGCATTGTGTACTGAGTTTGGTGATATGCGTGACCGACACAAATTTAAAAACGTGCTTCAGAATATTGTTGGGTTTGATGCTATGTTTTGAGTTAAACCTCCTTTCAGTATTGAAAATGACACTGAGGTAATCATTGATGTTTTAAGATATCTTCATCAACCAATTCCTCAGACATAGAACTTTACTCTGAACTGGCTATTTATTACTGAAACACGGTTGTTCAAAAGTTAGGTTTTGCTAGAAATGCTGCTTGTGTAACTATAGTCATTGAAAAACCAGAATTTTTATCTCTTATACGTAACATTGTTCATTCCGATAGAAAGCGAAAAATAAATCTAGCTGTAATAATCATGGAAACATTAAAATATGTGATGAAGGAAGAGCGTTACATGGAACTGAATACACATCTGCCCTACAGGATCCAGAATACAAATGTGCAATTATAAAATACATTGTTTCAAAGTTTTTGGAGAAATCATGTACTCTAAAAGATGGAAAAATGATCATAATTGACAGTTCTTCTACTGAAAATTCATCATTAAAATGTACAAACAAGGAAGTGATTGATTATGATAAAAGATCTAATAATAAGGGTGCAGTCTGGTTTCATGCTTATAACTCCGGTTGTAACAACATTTTAATTGTTGCCAATGATACAGACATTTGGATGTATGGGATGTCTTTATTCGAAGTTGGCTACTTTAGGTCTGATGATTCTGTAATTACGAAGATTGCAATTGAAATTTCGTATGAACGAGAATATGTGTCACTGAATATTGCAATGGACTGCCGTCAAATTTTGAATCAATTTAATTCTTGTTTCAAAACAAAATTGCTTCTGTTTCATTACTGGTTATTTACATACTGAGTGGATCTGACTATGTAAGTAGCTTCTACGGAAAAACATACAAAGATATTTGGCGGTCTAATTTTTCAACAAACAATCGGCATTCCAATGGGAACCAACTGTGCTCCTCTCCTCGCCGATCTGTTTCTGTACTCATATGAAGCGGACTTCATTCAAGGGTTACTACGTGAAAACAAAAAGAAACTAGCCCAATCCTTTAATTTCACTTTTCGTTATATAGATGATGTGTTGTCGTTAAATAACGACAAATTCCAAGACTTTCTACATCTTATCTACCCCAGTGAGCTTGAAATTAAGGATACTACAGATACACCAAAGTCCGCTTCATATTTGGATTTATTTCTTGAAATAGACTATGAGGGACGTTTGAAGACAAAACTTTATGACAAACGTGATGACTTCAACTTTCCTATTGTTAATTTTCCCTTCTTAAGTAGCAATATACCAGCATCGCCTGCATATGGCGTCTACGTTTCTCAGCTTATCCGATTTTCAAGGGCATGCGTGAGTTACCCTGACTTTCGACAAAGAGGATTACTGCTGTCACAAAAGCTTCTTAACCAGGGTTTTATCAGGGATAAGTTGATGTCATCACTTAAGAAATTTTACGGTCGTCATCATGAATTGATTGACCATTACAGTGTTCCAATATCTAAGATGATGTTGGACCTGTTCCCACTGTCGTAACCTTTCATGTGCCTCCTACGATTTGTGACTTCCACCGGATTGACTTTGTTGAACTTCACGACGGGTGCCGTATACGGAGCAGGAACTGCTTACCCTTCCGGAGCACCTGGGTTCACTCCTGGTTTTTATAGGAGTTCGTGTTGTTCATTGTTTTCAGTTTTCTGTGTTTATTTGTTGTGCTTGTGGTTGTTCGTTTGTCTTCCCGGGTTTGTCTGTCCAATGGATTACGTTTTTTTGATTGCTCCTTAGGTATATTTGTCCTTTTTTTTAACAACATTTTTTAATTATTCAAATGATATATCAACAGAAGAAGACCCCTTGGTCCAGCTTACACATGACAGTCAATTCATAACTTTCAAATGAATTTCTTTCACAGCATATTCAAGGCCCATGTGCTTTACCTATCTGGAAAAGTATGCTAAACTTTATAAGCATATTCAATCAACACCTCCTCTACTCTTCCATGCCTTTAAAGTTTCATCGTCAGGTATGGGAACTGATATGAAAAGACTTCTAGAATGGTTAGGATATAAAGCAATGTGTTCGTTAGAAAAAGTAAATATTTCAAAGGAAAGTGATTTACTGGCATTCACCCGACGTGTATGTTACTTCAACAACCAAGGTTCAAAACATTTGCATAAACTAATGATTCCCGAGATACGCCATTATTTCCACACATGAAACGGAGAGAATTTGTTGTAAAAATGGCCTTTGACAGTTTAATTCCATTTTCTGGCCACTACAATGATTTTGAAAACTTTGGGTGGAAGAAGTCTAAAGATTTAGTAACTGTTCAATGGGATGAAAATTTGGACCAAATCAGGAAACATTTATTCAAAAAGAGAGATTTACCTGTTAGTAAATGCAATTGTAAAGCATATAAAAACAAGTGTTCTGAAAAAGGCGTTGGATGCAAACACTGTACAAAGAGTTGTAGACCATGCACATTAATATGTTTGTGTAAGGGTATATGTGAAAATCCACATAATAATAGAGGGAATTGTTATACGTGTGCTAACGCAAATGAAATACCGAAGGAATAGCAACGAAACGAAGGTGCAAATGAGACAGACACTAGTGACTCCTAGACTGTAATAATAAAAGTTCGGATGAAGAACAATACGATTGTGAAAATGAAATTCCTGATTCACTTGATTTTTTTTATCCAACCGTTGATGAGTTTTTACTCACATCGAGTTATGATTTAAACTTTGCTGAAATTGATGAAATAACAGAACAAATAACTAGTGATAATTTAGATATGGAATTTTACTATGCAAATGACAAGAGTGATGTTGCCTTGTAAAAATTACTGATTTGTAAAATTTCAGCCGTTTTGTATACTGTTTATCTCAGAGAGATAAAATTTATAAAATTTATAAAATCTTGATTTTTGACTATATTAAAAGGTATAAGCCATTTTGATTTAATTACCTTAAAAAGTTACGATTAAAACATGAGATCTACAAAATTTATGATCAAATACATATAAATATATATACATGTATACGAAGCAATAAAGAAAATTAAAAAGTAATACAAGATAATAACTTTCGATGAAGCATTATGCTCAAAATATCATGAAAATTTTGTATATATATGGTTATTTCAGGGTATTCAGATGTTTCTTAAATTTTTTAAAAGTAAATCATATCAAGTACAGTTTGACATTTTTTTCCCGTATTTTACTTTATTCCTTCTCCTCCCTCGCTTTATGCGAAATTGATATTCAGAGTTATAATGTTTAGAACACGACAAATGTAAATTCTTTTAAACATTCAATATTCCTAACTAAGTAATCTCACTGAAAATCAAGGATTTGTGTGCTTTGTTGGAGGACTGTTTTTCTTGTATATCAACTTGCATCATTTTTGTAGAATTTCAATTTCACATGCATTTTTGACCAGATCATTTGGTTAAGTACCTGATCAGAATAGATACCATGAGTTATGAAATACGAATGGCATAGGGCTGACCAAGTCAGAATGACACACCAACAAAAATAATAGTAAACAAAAGACCAATAAAAATCATATTTTTTCAACGAAGTAATTTCTTATGATACTTTTTAAATATATATATATTTCAAAGTCCCATTTGTAATACAAAACTTTGATAATTGTTTATCCAAATCATTGTATGAGTTAAAATTCAATTCGCACCAGTTTACCTATGCAAGTGATTAACCCACTGCTGGGCTCCACACAGCAAATTCTTGATTACAACAATATTGCGGGAAAATAAATACGTCACCGATAAGGCTAACATAGTGCATACTGGTAAAGCTAATCGAAATACAATTTTGCTCGAAAAGTCTATAAAAACCATTCATGTTAATCCTACAGTTTCTTCAAAAACTAATATTATATTGCCTCATCCACGAGCTTTCAGGATGATATAACAATATTTGGGGTCCCCATGCTTGATTTCGTTGAATCTGCTGCTGAAGATCATATCAAGCTTCTAATTTTGGTGAATTTTTTCAGGCAACATCATGACGTCCAGCGTTCGATACGTTTATGTATTGCAGATAATAATTATAGGACAAACGTTTTTCTTTCATCTGATGTATATTTCTTAATTTTATTGTTTTATTAATTTTTTATTGCTTTTTATTTATTATTTATTGATAATTTTATTTATTTATTTATTTTTTCTTTCTGTATGGAGTTGCAGATTTTATTTATTATTTGTTGAATGACAATGTTTTATTTTCATGTTGTCGATGGATGATTTGTAAAATATATACATGTATAAGCCGCTCGACACAATATGAAGCTTTTTAGCTCGTTCGCTACGCTCACTCGCCAAAAAAGCTTCACATTGTGTCTCGCGGCCGATATTTTACGATATACGTTTGCAGAAAACCTGATTATATGTACTTATAGTCCCGTAAATATTAAAATAAATCACAGTGCGTTAAGTTGACCAATTGCAACTCCACGTAATTTGAAAACAACATTTTTTATTTCAAAGTGCGTTAAATTTAGATGGTATTGTCGTTATAACAAAATAAAACTTCTAACAAAAAATTCTTGCATACGAGAGATAAACAGGAGTGTAAAGATCCGTAAGGAGAATTGACGACGGACACATTTTCCCCACAGTGGAAGCTGATAATGCCTTATTTTTGCTGAAATGTGCGCCGTTAAATCACTTACAAATTAGGCCAAACCAAACTGATTTTTAGGTCGTTGGATTTCGCGCTGCAATTTTTTTGCCGCTTAATTTAAAAATAAGAGCTCAAAATTCGCCCCTAATTAAAATTAAAAATAAAAAGTTGTGTCACACTTAAGTTTTATATTCGCGAAAAAAAAACACATTCCGTAAGATAAAAAAAAATTTTGCTCGCTCGCACCTATATTCACCCTTAAAAAAATCCCAAGAACTTAAAATTGAGTAACAAAAATAAAAACCAATTGATGTACATTCTCAATGCATCATGTCATGAGATCATAAAATTAAGCGAATATCGGTCACAATTTCAATCGATTCAGTTTTCAAATGCCGAAGCAGTACAAATTAATTCCAATACCTTGTTTGATATTTTTTATTTCTGCATCAAAGTAAAAATGATGTTATATGCGCAACTTGACGTCATATGCATTCGCGTTATTTACTTAGCTGACAGAAATTGAGATGTTTAGTAAATTTATAACAGTGTTCCCGTGATCTAAGTACCAAAAGAGGTGACTTACGGTGTGGTAATACCATGGAGGTAGTACACTGTACATAAATAGCTAAAATTTAAACTAAGCAAATTACTTGCATAATATTTACTGTACAAATAACAAAACGTACCTATGATTTTTGAAACGAATTAGTCTAAATGTGCGTTTACACGACAAAATAATGCTTTCGAATGCGTTTTGATAATGATTTGATTTTTCGAAAAAGATTTGCGTTGCGTAATAACTGTACGTCTGAACACACCATTCTATTTCTACCTTAGGGCGAATCCACTGATCCTCCGGAGTCAACGTCATAATGGCTACGACGTCAGACAATCAGTCGGGGAGGTAATACAATGACAAGGGGCTGTTATCCTTGAAACGGTAAACAAATGAACACTAGATGGCGCTCAATTATTTCGCCTTGACCTTAACTATTTTTAGATTTCTGATTTACTGTTAATGAATAACAAGTTTTCAGCATTTATAGTAGGTTGTTGTTAACCTGTTAACCTGTTAGCGCCCTCTCCCCCGCCCACTTCATAGAAGGTCTCAATTAAACAAACGATTAAAAGAATCACTAAATAGAAGCAAAACTAAATAAGGTCTGGAAGATTGGTTTGCAAATTAACTCGACACTCAACGTTTTTCAACTCGATAGTCGAAATTTTTAACGCTCGACATTTTGAACTCGATACTCGACAATTCTAACTAGATACTCGATTTTTAACTCGATACTCGACAATTGTAACTCGATACTCGATACTCATCAATCTCTTCTTAATTTTGGTCTGCGTTCAACCCGGGCATGACAGAAATATTCTATATCTCAGGTTTTTTTGGACCTCGGACTTACAAAAAGTACCATTAAATTTAAACCTATATTATTTTTCGTATCACCTATGGTGTAATTCGGAAGAAACTAGAGGCTCTCTAGAGCCTGTATCGCTCATCTGGATTTAACTTTTCACCTTGAGCAGGACTAAACATTTCAGTGTTGCGGTCAATTTGGCTGGTTTTTCTATGGGGTTCTATGTTAAACAAAGTTCGGCTGTGGCAGCTGTCTTGGTTGACAGTCCAGGTCAATGGACACATTTGTAAAACAGAACCATCTAAGTATCGTTATTGCTAAGTCTTGTTCCAACTGGCTACGTGGTTTCAGAGAAGAAGATTTTTAAATGAATTTTCCTATAGGGTCCTATATTAAACTAAGTTCGGCTGTGGTCGCCATCTTGGTTGACAATCCAGATGATAGGACACATTTCTGAAAGAGGACCATCTAAGGACCCATGCTGCCAACTTTAGTTCCAATTGGCGGAGTAGTTTCAGACAAGAAGATTTTTGAGTGAATTTCCCATAGGGTCCTATGTTAAACTAAGCTCAGCTGTTGCGGCCATCTCGGTTCACAGTCCAAGAAATCGGACACATTTCTGAAAGAGGACCTCCTAAGGACCATTGCTACAAAGTCTGGTTCCAATTGGTCAAGTGCTTTCAGACAAGATTTTTCAATTAATTTTCCCATTGGGCCCTATGTTAAACTAAGTTCGGGTGTGGCAGTCATCTTGGTTGACATTCCGGGTCATCAGACACAAGTCTGAAAGAGGACCATCTCAGGACCATTGCTGCCAAGTCTTGTTCCAATTGGTCAAGTGGTTTCAGACAAGAAGATTTTTCAATGAATTTTCCCATAGGGTCCTATGTTAAACTAAGTTTGGCTGTGGCATCCATCTTGGTTAATAGTCCGGGTCATCGGACGTATTTCTGAAAGAGAACCTCCTAAGGACGATTACTGCCAAGTTTGGTTTCAATTGGCGTTGTAATTTCATTAAAGAATTTTTTTTTTAATTCATCCCCCTTTTTTCTATTTTTAGTAACAGCAGCCATGTACTTGGAAGTCGGGGATGCCGGATATAGATTTTGAAGGGGGCCACCAAAGGACCATTCCACCAAAGTTTTGTCCTAATTGGCCAGTGGTTTCCAAGAAGATCTTTAAAGAAAAGTTTACGCCGGACGCCGTCTTTAAAGGGGAAAAACTCCTATAAGGGATCAATCAATGATTTTGGTTATGTTAACCTATTTGTAGATCTTACTTTGATGAACATTTTTGCTGTTTACAGTTTGTCTTTATCTATAATAATATTCAAGATAATAACCTAAAACTGCAATATGTCCTTAAAATTAACAATTCATGGGCAATAACCCAACAAAGGGTTGACCAATTCGTCTGAAAATTATATGGCAGGTAGATCTTGACCTGATAAACATTTTTACCGATGTCAGTTTTACTCTAAATGCTTTAGGTTTTGAAATATAAAAAAAAACTGCGGTTTAACCCTATTTTATGTCGGCCATGTTGGTTGGCAGACGGGGTCATCGGACATATTTGTGAAACTAGATACCCTAATGATGCTTGTGGCCACGTTTGGTTCCATTTGGCCCAGTAGTTTCAGAGGAGAAGATTTTTGTAAAAGTTAACGGACGACGACGGACGACGCCAGACGACGGACGACGGACGCCAAGCGACGAGAATAGCTCACTTGACTCAGGTGAGCTAAAAACGGGTGGATTACCTTGATTAACAATTATCTCAGTGACCGGACCCCAATTCGTACTTATTGTAATAATTATACAAATCCAAATATTGCAATATAAATGATACATGAATAATATGAACCAAAACTATGGAAAGCCGCTCTCGTCAAAACTATGTTTAAACCCTTTTTTCGAAAAAATTACACACTGAGATTTAAAAACCTAAAATAACACACTGAGAAACCGAAATTACACACTGAGATTTTAAAATTACACACTGAGATTAAAAAAAAATTAAAAACACACATTGAGAAATTAAAATTACACACTGAGATTTTAAAAAGACACATTGAGATGAAATAAATTGGAAAACACACACCGAGAATTGTTAATTACACACTGAGATTGATTTATATGCAAATTACTAATGAATATTCATGAGATGAATAATGAAATGCGGTTCCTTCAACCAACATTCATAATAAATTTCAAGCCTTAATCTACTTATAATTTTATTAAAGTTTTTCACCATTTGGTTATATCAGAGACATATAATACATGCCGTCTCTGGTCATATTTTGTAAAGAGAGAAAGTGCGTATTTTTCTTGTTCTATTGGTCATTTACGTTGTATTTCTAATGTATTTTATAAAACATTTGGCGTCAGAGTGAAGGACTAACGAGTTCTGTCCCCTAGTTGTTTTAAGCTTGTAATAGATTAAGATTACGTATGCTAATTAGATATGTGCGCATAAAAAATGCGCACAAATCTCAATGAGTAATTTTAAATTCTCAATGTGTAATTTCAAATTCTCAGTGTGTGTTTTTCAGTTTATTTCATCTCAGTGTGTCTTTTTGAAATCTCAGTGTGTAATTTTCAATTCTCAGTGTGTGTTTTTCATTTTTCGTAATCTCAATGCGTCATTATGAAATCTCAGTGTGTAATTTCTTATTCTCAGTGTGTATTTTTAGGTTTTTTAATCTCAGTGTGTTTTTTTTAAATTCTCAGTGTGTAAAATTTTCGAAAAATGTTTTAAACATAGTTTTGACGAGAACGGCTTGCCATACAAAACATGAATTACATAGATAAATTATTGTTTAACGTCCAGTGGTAATCAAGTGCATATCAGGACGAGAACATGTTGATATGATCCATGCTTTGTACTAGACCGGCATGATGAGCCGGATTTTTAACATGCTAACTCAAGACGTAACTGTCCGCAGGAAGACATATCACATCACTCAGACACATCATACTGACTCAGAGCCGACCAGTCAAATCTACATGTAAATTATTGAGGATAGATCTAGTTATAACATGAGAATTTACACCGGTCTTGTGTCGATGGCAAACAGAAATATTATTGCGGAGTTCACCAGATAGTGGTGCCACATAGCAATCTATTGAAAAGTGAACTATCCGATTATAATTAATAAATACAGAACATTTTTAGTACCGACACTTATATTTATAACCTTTAAGGTGGTGATTAGATGCATGCCATCTGAGCAGAGAGAAAATTCACATAATGCCCCTCGAAAAAATTAGCTATAGTTAGAAATGTTTATAGGTACATTAGATTGCCAAAGCGTTCTAATATGATGGATTGATTGATTGTTTGTTTAACGTCCAGTGGCAAATATTTCATGCTTATTCAGGATTTATCTTGCTGTTCGTATAACTAACTTAATGCAGGTAAGCTGTGCTATAGCTTCCTAACTTATACTGCATAGTTCATATGTCATATGTGGATTAACAAACCATATATGGAAAAACCATAAAAGGTTAACTTTCACTGATTCTATTGCTACAATAGAAAATTTTCATTTCCCTTATTTTGTTAGAGTTAACAATTGAATATTTAAATTAGAAATATTTCAGGATATATAAATATAAAGAACCCTGAAAATTTTTGCAGTAGAATTAAAAACAATAAAGTAAATTACTTTTTATAATGTTTGCTAATGACTGACAGGCGACAGTTGCTAAGTGATGACAATATCTCATACTGCCACTCTAATGTGGACCGCTGGGTATGATGGAATGTGATGGCATAAAATTCAGGGCAAATTTATAAAACAACAATTTTTCTACAGTTTCTTATCAACATTATTCTATCGACAATTTTATTGTCTGATGTCAAAGTATTTGTACTCAAATATAAAATTTCTTCGACTGAGCATAAACATTCTGTTCTGCATCCTGAAATAAAAATAAAAAAATATATTGATCTACTTTGAATCAACTTACAATCAATACATTGAAACTTTTAATTATTCAGGAAATAAAAATGAATTAAACATCAATTAATCATAATATTACATTTTTACATTTTTGGGAAATAGAAATACTAAATGCATTGATTATATTCTATTCTATTCAATATTTATTAATTCTGTTTAAATTCATTAAGTTGACATAGGTTCAGATATTTTTGTATGCAGGTGCATGATGAGGAGACCGACCATGCGACATAGATGAAGGTCACATGACCCATATCACACGGTTAACTGGCTTTTAAGTTGTATGTCAAAAATCAGTTTTAATATACAAAGTGACCTACAATCGTATTACTTGGTGTGAGGGTGCATCTCAGGGAGTAACACAGCCTCCTACCAAAATTAGGTCACTCTGACCTTCTTATCGCGCTTCATTGACTTAGGTTAAGTTTTACGTCCGAGTTCAGTTCTCCAATACCAAGGGATCTACAGTCATATTACTTGGTGTGAAGATGCATATTAGGGAGTAATACAGCCTCCCACCAAAATTAGGTCACTCTGACCTACTTATCACACTTCATTGATTTAGATTAAGTTTTACGTCCGAGTTCAGTTCCCCGATACCAAGGGACCTACAGTCATATAACTTGGTATGAGGATGTATCTCGGGGAATAACACAGCCTCCCACCAAATTTAGGTCAGTCTGACCTACTTATCGCGCTATATTGACATAGGTTAAGTTTTACATCCGAGTTTAGTTCTCCGATGCCAAATACATTTTACATTTGACGTGTGTGTACAAAGCATATTGTTTATACTGTATTTAATATAATTCACATTCCATTAGGCAATTGATTTTGCACAGTCCTCCTTTGCAGCACGATGGTTACCAGCAATTTGTCTTATTCCTTTGTAGTTATGGTAAACAATACTTTCTGGTATAAAGTTTAAACATTTTATTAGAGTTAAAACCAAACTATAGTAAGTTTGGGACAAAAAGAATATTTTTTAAATTCCTGCAAGGGCGGATTTGATGGATTTTTGTTTACAATGCTGAATACAACACTATATATGTAACTGCAAAATAGTTTTCAAGTTACTGTTCTTTTCAATTGTAAAACTGGTATTTGCTACTTCTCCACATAGGCATTTTAGAATAAGAGCAAAGACTGGTCGGCTCATGGAATAATGTACATGTGTCTGGGTAGGGTGACATGTCTCCCATGGACTGTTACCTCATGAGCTAGCATATTTAAAAACATGCACAAGTACACATAATACGCAACAATTCTGTGTAGTTTCGTTTCATTCCAATCTTAACTGCCGAAAAGTTTGATATCGTAAATTTTTGTGATATAGAGGACTGCTGATGAGTTTTCAGTAAACGAAATGGCCATACAATGCATCAAATATATTTCGGTATTTTGTGATACGTTTTATAAGACAGATTGACAGGACAAAAAAATGTTTCCCTTTGTAATGGAGAAGTTGAGGTGGGAGGGGAAGTGGCGACATAAATACTAGCAGGTGTAAATGAACATACAAAGATCAAAGCAAATTTATTGTCAATCAAGACACCTACATAGGAGCTGAACAATTGAAATGAATCAGGTACAATGATTAAATATACAATACATACTCATTGTCGGAAAATAGCTAAAGCCGGTGCATTGTCAATCAAGACACCTATATAAGAGCTGCACATTTGAAATGAATAAGGAGCAATGATTAAATATACAATACATAGTCATTGTCGGAAAATAGCTAAAGCCGGCGCATTGTCAATCAACTCACCTGCATAGGAGCTCCACAATTGAAATGAATCAGGAGCAGTGATTAAATATACAATACATAGTCATTGTCAGAAAATAGCTAAAGCCAGTGCATCGAAAAAATCGCAAATTCGTAAAAAATGCAAGCACGCATGTACAAATATTTATAGCACTTCCTGTGTAAAAATAGGAAGTTTTAGTTTCACAAACCGTTTCCGGTTAATTTAACAATTGGTATAAACCTTTCTAATTCAATATACATTTCTGTAATTGTATATTTTAACGCAAAAAGTGTACAAAATGTAGAAATCTGGTACTGACAGAAAATTTGCAATGACATTTGATTCTTTAAGGCATTTTTTTAATACGACAAATAACTCAAGATTAAAAGATTAATTCACTTGAGGACAAAATTTTGAAAAATGTGGAAAATGTCTAAGCTGGAACTCATTTATGTCCACTAACACTATATATGTAATTAAAAAGCATTTTAGATTATCATTTTATATTTTCCGACAATGCATGACTATGTATTGTATATGTTTAATTTTGCAGCTCCTATGTAGGTGTCTTTTTTATATAAAAATCTAAAAATATAATATATATTTAACAATTTTCTGTTTATTTGTCTAACTACATGTATTTCCAAGGATTTAAAATTCTTGCTATTTCTATACTGAAAAACAACTTACATGACATGCCTTAGTAAATTTATAAAGTCTAATTGTCGTGAAACTTTTATTGCATAATCATGTCTTTAAAACCGCATTTCTACCAAATTAAAAAATTTTACTCAGCTGGGCAAATGTAGTTATTTTATTTCAGTCTTACAGGTAAATTTGTTCATCATCTTTATACTACACTACACAAAACCATTCTTAAATTTGCCGAAGGGCCGACATAGGATAAATTGTAAAGTTTTTAAATTTTTTATGCATTAAATGAAAACAGTGAGTTTAAGAATATATCAAAACACAACGCAATCCACCACGCCAAAGTTTGTTCTATACATCATATAGACTCTACACTATACATTTACAAACTTTAGTATGCCGACTTCATGGAAACAAGAAAGTTTATTCTAAACACACATGAAACAGGCCACACACGAATTTTACCCCATTTTGAAAATTGACAAGAAAAAATATTTATAACACAAATGATGATAAAACAAATCAATCAATCACGCCAGTTTGTATTCTATACGTTGTTTACACTATAAACTACACAATTATAGATTTCAATGAACCGATTTCATGTAAACATGGATGTTTATTGATTTCTAAATCAGCCACCCATAGCTTCCATCTGAGCACGCCCCATTTTGACTAACGATGGTAAACAATCCTTAATAAATACTGATAGGGAGCACTGTTATATAAAAACTCCTTCTATACGTCGACAAATATCATACTATCCCAAAAATTACGGCTTCGCTTCAATATTCGGTATGATGAAGGAGGTGTTTATAGGCCGGATTATGAAAGTCAAAAGGGCAAAGCTATTATAGTTCATTATTGATGAAAAAGGGTGTGATATCCACAACAAGTCGATATCTTATCAATGACTGGTATTTGGGCAAATATTTTCACGTTATACATGTAATTATGGTTTTATATACGTACAAATACTGGTATCAAATTTTGAGTCGATGAAATATTCCGCCATTTAATCAAGGCACGTGCATGACGTGGATCGTCAACGAATGGCACTAATCTCACTTTTTCTCGACCCACGCAAGATATTTACACACAATCTTTATAAATATCGTGAGATTCGTATCCTTCTACTGTTTAAATCCTTGGAAAAGTAGATAAATATATGAATAAAATCAATATATAAAAATGCAAAATATAATATAATAAAACTTTTAAAAAATTGTTCTATACAAACAGGAATTCTCCTTAACATAAAAAGAACACAATTTTGTAATTTTACTATAACTAATCACTGAATTCAAATACCAGAAATAATTTAACAACTCGTGACCGTATGAGTTATTTACAGATGTAATTCGGCCACAGGTTGTTTATTTCTGGTATTTAAATTCAGCGATTAGTTATACTTTTTATTACATATTATACAGAATCTACTATTCTAGCATTTTAGTAGAAACGGAATAGTCTTTTTATATCTCTCCGCGGCAACTGTGACGTCACTACATAGAGTGAAAAATTGATAAAAATATTATAGGATTAAATACGATTTAAACTCGACCGACTCACTCACAAACTAAATAAAGTCCGGAGGACTTTATGTTAAGTTTGTGAGTAAAAAGGCCGAGTTTACACATCGATAAACTCATACAAAATATTATTTAATCCTTATAATTCCATTTCAAACATCGAAAAGTTAATCCTAACCGAAATAAAAAAAATAATAACTTTTCCCTTTCCAGGCGACATTCATCTTGAATCTGGTTCTATTTTTGGCAGCTGAGCAATAAAAAAAATAAAAAACAAGGAAACTTAGGTTTTGATAGATTTTAACATAATCTGAAGCGTACAGAACCCGCGCAATGTCCGATTTTTTTAGTTTGAAGATGACGTTGCAATCTTGACTGTGACGTCCGTGCAGCAAATTTTCGCGGAATTTTTGAAAACGCAATTTTCATCAATTTTTAAACCATTTCTCATTAAATTTTAACTATTATTGTCAGTATCACCCTTAAAATGTATTCTTCTACAGAATTCTTCACATTTAATGTCTCATTTGAAACTTTAAATAATCAAGAAAGCGCATGAATATACTTGCCAAATACAGGTTTATCTATGTATAAACTTTTATGATTTTGTCCACATATGAATGTGTGATGTCAAGGGTTTGTAGGAACGAACGTGGATACAAAAAAACCCTGACTTGGGAGGATGTATTCCAAGTGATAAAAGATTTTATCAAATTTATAAAACAAACCTAAATGAAAATTAAGTACATTTTTAATGAAGAGTGATGGACTTACACACAACGAACAGAATTTATCTTCAATTAAATAACATATTAAAAAAAAATCTGCCAAAAAATGCCTGCAACGGACTCAAAATAATTTTAAATAATGAATCTGCTTTGGTTCTTAAATTATTTTCCACCTTTATAACTGCCTTGAAATAAGAAACAATGTAATTTGATTTAATTAATGCAATTATTATGTTCCACAATATTGTAATAATGGGCCTTTGTCATTTATTGTAAATGAGTTTGTGCCAATAAAAGTATTTGTATTTGTACTTACTATGTGAAAAATTAATCTATATATATATAAAAAATATAGATAAATGTATGAAAAATAGATAAATATAAGAACAAATTTAATAAATCTATATGACAAATAAACAAGAGACTCAGTGGGCTGAGCCTGTATCGCTCACCTGGCAGTCACAAACTTTTGATTTGATTTGACAGACTAGATTGATTTCTGGAAAATTTGTAAATGATCTTATATAAATGCTAAATACCAAGTATAACTTCATTAGCCAAACGGTTTCAGATAAGAAGTTTTAAATTTCGACCAATCAGAACATATAAAGGTTTCTGGCGGCCATTTTGTTTCACGGACTAGAAAGATTTATGCAAAAGTTTGTAAAGGACTTTCCATAGATGCTCCATACCAAAAATCAGTTCAATTGGCTTTACGGTTTCAGAGTTGAAGTTTTAAATTTCGAATAATCAAAACATGAAAATGCTCACGGCAGCCATTTTGTTTCACGGACCGGGATGATTTATGCAATTTTGTAAAGGACCTTCCATCGATGTTCCATATCAAAAATCAGTTCATTTGGCTTTACTGTTTCAGAGGAGAAGAAGTTTTAAATTTAGACCAATCAGAACATGTAAATGCTCATGGCGGCCATTTTGTTTCACGGACCAGGTTGGTTTATGCAAACTTTGTAAAGGACTTTCCATGGATGCTCCATACCAGAAATCAGTTCATTTGTCTTACGGTTTCAGAGGAGAAGAAGTTTTTAATTTCGACCAATCAGAATATATAAATGCTCATAGCGGCCATTTTGTTTCACGGGTTGGGATAATTTATGCAAATTTTGTAAAGGACCTGCCATAGAAGCTACAGGCCAAGTTTCAGTTTAATAGGTTTAGGGATTTCAGAGGAGAAGATGAAAGTGTAAAGGTTTACGGACGGACGACGGACGCCAAGTGATGACAAAAGCTCACGTTGCCTTTGGCAAGGTGAGCTAAAAATAGAATATATATAATAAAAATTTTAAAAAATTGCTCTATACAGATAGGAATTTTCCTTAACATTTTTAGTATCAAAAATCAATTACAACAAATAATATGTTACTACATGTACGTGGAAGGGTACGCTGGAAATAGGATACAATTAGTTAATGCAACAAATGTCGATTTTGAAAAGAAATATAAGTTATATCAAATAGTTCAATCAATGATTTCTAGATTAGTTCTTTGCAAAAAAAATCACTAAACACAAATTTAAACAGAAATCGTAAATATCTAAACTTATGCAGCCAAATGGCTAATTAGTCATGTTATAGTTGAAACCCCATTTGGTTTCACTGTCCGATCAGTAAACTGACATCCAGAATTTTTTAGTTCTACAAAATAAAATAATCAAAATGCACATAAATACATGACAAACAATATATTTTTTTATATAAAAACATTATGTGCCTTAATTGTTAGTTTGTTTTATATCAAGCAATAAGGTGATGAGGATAAATCAGAAATCGCTTTTATATTGTTTTTTATTTATTCGAAAGTAACTATTTAATCAAATTTAAAATGAAATCTACAGTCTCCATTTTAGAATTTTAATTTAACCTATTGAAGAAACATAAAAGATAAATACGTTATGTATATAAAACTTTTTATATTGAGATGTTGTTCCCAATATTCTATCTGCGTGCAAAATTTTATAAAAACCTGTTATATAGCGGATTTGTGTACCTCCTGGTTTTAGGCCACGCCAAGTTGATTTTTAGTTCTTTGGATTTTTGGATGGCAAAAATAGGTGCGAGCGAGCGAAATTTTATTTTTTCTTTCTTGAGGACTATTTTTATGCCCCGCCTGTAAGGCAGGCCGGGCATATAGTTGTTCGGTCTTTGCGTCCGTCCGTCTGTCCGCCCGTACGAGGTTATGGTTCAGGTTTAAGATAGTTTTTCATGGAAGAGTTATGGTATCATCATGATACTTTGTACATGGATGATATGAACAGCAGCATTTTGATGTGAAAATGATGCTGTGACCTTGAATTTATGGGTCATTGACTTTGAATTTCTTTATGGAATTTCAATATAGAATCCAGGTTAAGGTTCAGGTTTAAAATAGTTTTTCATGAAGGAGTTATGATATCATCATGAAGCTTTGTACATAGATAGCTTGTGATATGAACAGCAGCAGTTTGATGCGAAACAGATGCTGTGACCTTGACGTCATGGGTCATCGAATTTGAATTTCTGTATGGAATTTTAATACTAGAATCAATGGTTAAGGTCACGTTTAAGGTAGTTTTTCAAGAAGGAGTTATTGTATCATCCTGAAACTTTGTACATGGATAGCTTGTGATATGAACAGCAACAATTTGATGCAAAACGGATGCTGTGACCTTGAGGTCATGGGTCTCTTTTGAATTTCTTTATAGAAATATTAGAATCTAGGTTAAGGTTTAGGATGAAGGTAGTTTTTCATGAAGTACGTAGAGATAGTATTTCATCTACCCTATCGTTAGGGACTTCAGAGTCAACAATATACACTTAATACTTACATCATTGGCAAGGCATGTATAGTGTCCGTTGTACACATATATACTTCTTTTTCGGGCGAAGATCAAATTTATGTGCAGCACACATTTTTAAACTAATGTATTTAAAAAATTTTAAAAATCTCAATTTTTACAAAATTGTAAGAGCGGCAAACAATTTATATTTTTAATTTCTCCCAAAATGAAGAATTTGGGCGAATTTTCAGTATTTTTGAAAAATGAAGCAGCAAACAAACATTTTCTTAAAATTTACATAGTCCAAAAAATTGGACCAGCGAAATGCAAAAAACTAAAGATCAATTTAGTATGGCCTAATTCAAATTTTAAAGATCATGAAGAGAATTTTACCTTTGTATTGTCTACTTCTTTTCAATATCAAACGCACCTGTAATGTATATTAATAGATATTCTTAAAATGTATCAATTATTTCCGTGGTGTTATACTTATTTTACCTTTCAATTTGTTTAGAAATACCTGTACCACAAACGAAAGCTTTATTCCCTTCAACCCACCATTTTCGTCATTTCACTTTCACTTTGAACAATTTGTCACATGACTGCGTTATTTTATGACCCCGGTAACGCGCATATATTTTCTGACCGGAAGTCCTTTATATATAGTCATGTTTTCAGTGGTATGTAAATGAGGTTTGCCAACCTACACGCATAAATTAGCTCCCGTGATTCCAAGTTTTGTAAAGAAATAAGGCGTGATCGCATATCTTGCTCAAAGTGAAAGTGAAATGATGAAAATGGTCGGTTGAACGGAGTAAGGCTTTTGTTTGTGGACAGGGAGATTGTTGGTGAATAAAATGTACATATTCTTTGGGAAAAATGAATAAGGAATCGATTGATGTATGATTTATCTACTAATAACGGGATATATTACGATTTTGAGTCTAAAGACTGCCACGCCAAGTCTGGGTCGGCAATTTCCATGTTTTCTATACGAGTGCGCTGTGTCGTCCGACGGCCCCAGCATATCACAAAAAAGCCGTCAGAAGTCGGAGCAATCTCGGACTACATACATGTAAAACATAATTAGTGACTAAGTTTGCAAATAACCTCCGATATAGCCGTCGCTGAAGCGGTTATGTATGTTGTTCTTTTTTAGCATTGAGAATTTAGCTGTTTTACCTTTTTACGTTTCCTTTTAGTTGAGCTTCAGAAGAATTTTCATAATAAAAAACAAATGTTTTTGGCTTCACTCCTTTTGGTCTTTTTGGAATTTTTGAATAAAGAGGACAAATATACCTAAGGAGCAAATAATTTGCTCTCCATTTTTGTTTGATTGTTGTTTTGGTTTTCAACATTTTAGACCTTGAGCGCAACTGATAAGCCGTAAATAGATGGAATGGTCACAACTTGTGCATCAAAATTGTTTTCAAAGAATAGTATAAGAAAAGAATTACCATTTGGATTTCTTTTGACCTCAAATGTAAAATTCCATTTGTATTCATCTCCTTTCTCTTTCAAGCTACCATCTTCAAATAACATAGGATAATTAATATACACTATTACATTACTTCCATGTGTCTATTACATTATCAATCAGTTTAAGTCGTCCATAAACAATCATAATATTCGTTCAAAAACGTGCATTTGAATTTTCCAAATTTCTGATTATATTGAAATGAATTATCCTACTACAGTAATTCATGCACCCTATTATTGGCCATTAATTTATTTTGGTATTTTGTGTATCACTATTAATATAGATATTTTTGTATTTTGTATTTTTTTTTACCCTAGGCGCGTCCGATAATTCACCGACCTTTTATCATATGCTTATATTTAGAATATTTCGCGATATTTTTTATTGAAAACTTTGAAAATAAACTTAAATTAAATACACTCTTATAGTCATCAATAGAAGGTGACATTATACGTCCTAAAAAAGGAGAATTTAAAATCGGAAGTCGTGATTCGAAAAAAAGTACATGATATTGATATTTTTTGCTGTAAAAACTCGAGCGTATCGAACATATCACTACTATCTAAAAATATATACACAATTTACTTACTGTCTCCGTGATATGAGTTTAGGCAATGGGCACACTGCCTTGTTTCCACTTGGACTTCAGACACTTCACCAAATTCTTTCATAAATGATTTAAGGTCATTTTCATTCGACATGACATGATTCAGGAATATGTCTGCCCTTTCTTTTCTCGACTTATTTCCTTTTCGTTTGATACAGACATCATGGATGTACGTCCCGTCCTTAAGTACTTTTTCCATGATATCTGTTTCTATCTCGTTCAAGATAATTTTATAATTAGAATGGATCGTCTCCAAAATACATCTGTAAGTAAAGATATGATTTTGTTGCTCAATCAGTTTAAAAAAAAACCGCACACATACCATCGTTTTTGATTCGACTTTCTTGAAACCAAATCTCAAAGCGAAGTTCTGTTTATTAACGACATTTGTTAATATCATAATTTGTAAAAGAAGTTTCAACTATATATACTAAAATTTGTTTGATTGCTTAAATTGTAGCAAATAATATAATAAGAAAAATAATTGAATAAATGTATATAAAGTGCCATGTGTTATAGATAAATCGGTAGCACTGAGTAAATAACCTTATCTATTAATGTACATACTCTGAACACGATTCTCCATTCCTTTCGCCAAGTCGTGCTCGCTTTCCTGTCAATAAAATATATATATATGTATGGTTAATTTAAAATTTATTTATCTACCCTTCTGGAGCACCTGATGTTAATGCAGGTTTTTAATCGGAGTTCACATAGAAGTGCTTTAAGAGTTATAATTAAGGATTGTTTAAAATTATGGAGAACTGGGTTCGATCCCTGGCCTGGTCATTCAACCGAAGACATTAAAATTGGTATTTTCTGCTTTTTCACCAAATACGACATCTTGGAGTAAGAGCAAATGATTGGTCGTTTCAGAGTCCGTATAATGTGTCCAGATGCGATGATATGTCTTCCTGCGGGCTGTTACCTCGTCAGATAGCACGTTAGAGGTCCGGTTCAGCGTGTCGGTCTAGTACAAAGCAGGATTCGTATTCATATCATATCAACATGTTCTCGTCCTGATGTGCCTTAAATGATTGTCACTGGACGTTAAACAATAATTCATTCATCCATCCAATTTTGGAACACGTATAATCTACGCGTAAACTCACCGAAGTAGGTTAAAGAAGTATAAAATGTTCCAAACTTTATAAAAATCCTTATATAATTTAATTTTAAAAATTGTCTGTTACAATTCATATTAAATTATTTCTGTTTAGAGAACAACCATTTAACTTCAAGGGGGGGTTATGTTTTTTCATTGGTTTGAAATTTTTTTTTCAAGTGATGGACACAATTTTATTTTTTTTTCGACTATAGTCAAGGGTGTATTTATTCCTATGAAATCACTAGCAGTAAATAAAACCGGTATATACTATGAATTTGTTTTTATAATAAAACATTTACATGTACGTTTCATTTGTAAATTTAAATTTTGTTCTGATATGTTAATGACTTTTATTTTGTTTTTGTATATTAATTCCTTAAGAAAGGGAATGTAACGTCAGTTTCTCTGAACTTTGTATCTATAATACTAAATTTACGAATTAGCCGAATAGGCGGCAAAACTCGTGGTTTAAAATAAACGATGTATGGTTCAGATTATAAAGGTTATTATCGGATTTGACAATCTGCATTTATAAATTTAAACCTCAGCTTTGTTTATGTGCAAATGGAATTTGTATGCATTTTTCCAATATGAATTCTCCCAATATATCCCTTAGAAGGTTCTCGAATGCATCATTTTAACACATTGATTTAAATAAACAAGTATACACATATTTTTAATGTATTTCTGTTTGCAATTACGGAAGAAGAAGAATAAAACAAATTAAAAACATTCTCCTTCGAGTGGGATGTTTCCGCTTCATGTATTCAGGATTGTTTTTCTACTATAACGCAATTTCTCCTAACTGTTAAGGTTATGAACTTTGAAGATTATGAAGAAGGAAGGTAGAGGTCAGAGGAATTCCTAACTTAGTTGTTTTTTTTGTTTTTTTTTTTTTTGGATTGCTCGGATGTTTACCTTACACAAAGTGATAAAACCAACCATTATCTATTTTTACATTATTTGTCATATGACCCGTCTAAATATATCTCTACCATACCCTAAATAAAAATATTTTTAACAAATGGTCATCTTTATCATTAATGACGAAATTTATCTCGGGCATCTTTGATAATTATAAACGTGGACAGCACACGCAGCCACACACTAAAACTGCTTTTTATCGTCTGATTATTGGATATATTTGTGAAATTAAGCTTCGCTTGCCCTGCCCATGATGACAATGGAACAATTGGAACAATTATTTTCCAAAAAATTACTATGCTCTACCTAACTCACGGCATCTTTTGAAAAATTCATCCGTCACTAAGGAAATGTTTACATCTACAATTTCATTTTCATATTTATTGTGAAGGGAAAATGTAATGCATTATGGAATGTGTATTTAATGAAAGCTTTTCATCAAGTTCCAATTCAGAATTAATTGTAACAATAAATATTGACAATTTATGTGGTTGTGTTTTCGTCATATGGACTTTGATGGAACCTGAAGTTCCATTTTGGTAATTCTACGTGGCATACAGACTACTTCATCAGTGGATACATCTTCGGTAGTAATGAACAGCCATATGACAATTGGGTCACGTTGACCTACATTTCACGCTTCATTGACTTCGGTTAAAGTTTGCATTAACATCCATTTCTGGAATACTACTGCATATATATACATGAAACTATCAGATGATACCACCTACTTGACAGGAAAGTTTATGGGAAGCCTGCCACAACATCCGTATTGAGTTCCTGTTCCATGAATGACATGGCCGCAACAACTTTTTATAGTCAATATGGCCACCACAAAAAAAAAAACATTTTTATTGAACGCGCGCTCGCGCGGGTTCAATGTCTAGTTTTATTATAATTATCATAGTTCCACACAGTACTGAGTAGACACACATTGGGTATATGTACCTGTATCCATATTTAAACTAGAGGCTCAGAGGACTGAGCCTGTATCGCTCATCTAGCATGAAAGCCGGTTTTATTGATGTACCTCAAAGAGGGAAGTCACTTCTCCATATCATTATGAAATGAGGTAAGCCTTGTAGGAACCAAATTTTTCTTCATCAAGGTTCTTCTACTTTCAAGTCAGCATATTCTAAAATTTGGCAGTTCTTCAGAAGATTTTTGCATGTATATGTATATCCCATAGAGTCTTATGTTAACCTAAGTCCTCTGCTGGTGGCCATCTTGAATGAGGGATTGACACCAAAGTAACAACACTTTGTCAGCACCTTATGAGGAACATTCATGCCATGTTTGGTTTCAAGCAATACTGCAGTTCTGTAGATTTGTGTTATATGCCATAGACACTTTCTGTCAAGTTTGGCTCTATTTGGCCAAGCAGTTTCAAAGAAGTTTATTTTTTAAATCAACCAATCAGAAAAAAAGAATTGCCCATGGCGGCCATGTTTGTCGCCTGATCTGGACAAAATGAGGAAAATTTGTAAAAAACCTCCCACGGATGCTTCCTGTCAAGTTCCGTTTCATTTGGCCAAGGACTTTCATAAAAGAAGATTTCTTTAAATCAGCCAATCAGAAAACAAGAACTGCCCCATGCAGCCATAGTTGTAGTGCGATCAAGATGAAATGAGGAAACTAGATAAAGGACATTCCATATATGTTTCCTACCAAGTTTCGTTCCATTTGACCAAGCAATTTCAGAGTAGAAGATTTTATTTATATCAGCCAATCAGAAACAAAAACTGCCCATGGTGGCCAAATTTGTAGTCCGATCAGGACAAAATGAGAAACTCTGTAAAGAACCTTCCATAGATGCTTCCTGTCATTTCCGTTCCATTTGTCCGATGGGAACGAAATGTAGAAAATTTATAAAGGACACACATATATGCTTCCTGTAAGTTTTGTTCCATTTGTCCTAGCAGTTTCAGAGGAGATTTTTGAATCAGCCAATCAGAAACAACAATTGCCCATGGCGGCCATGTTTGTTGTTCGATCGGGACGAAATGAGCAAACTTTATAAAGGACATTACATAGATGATTTCTGCCAAGTTTGTCCATTATGTTGCATTCTCCAGATTTTGTATTTTCTTGGACATCTAGTTTACAGACTTTTTCCAGTGTTTTGTCGTTTTTGTATTCCTTTGCCGATATCTAATGGAGATCGAAATGTTTGACTGTTGCAGCCTAATTCGAATAATCCAGTCGTTATATTCGCTCACTCAGATCATTCCATTAACCGAAGGAGAGAATCGGATACGGACCGGGCTTGAATTATTCGAGTTAGTTGCAGCCATGGTTGTAGTACATTGTAAGTAGTAATTTCTGAAAGGGGCCATCTTTTTCATCGAATATAAGTTTGTAAGAACTATCTAAGGACCATTATTGTCAGATTTGATACCAATAGGCGGAGTGGTTCTAAACTATATCTATAAATGTATTTGGAATTCAACCTTACGAAGTGACCTTGCTGTGTGTAAAGGTTATTCGAAACGGTAAAGTCTCACTTCTAAAAAGTTTTTGACATTTTTATCTACATGCATGTAGGAAATGCTTACTAATTTACTAATGTAAGGATACAGATGATCAATCAACAATACTGAAATATAAGCAGTTCCTTACCCGTTATTCACCAGTGATAATGCTGATAGAGAAAGAATGAAAATTTTACAACAGAAAAAGTGCGTTTTTAACTGAGTACTAGTATAAAGACAAGTAATGTTTACATATTGGTAGGCCACTTCACCAGATGTGTTAGCTATATTATACCATATGTTTCTCCCAGTAAAGTCTTGGAATCTATCTCTGCAATATCGAATGTAACTGTTTCCTTTTCTCCGTCCACTGAATCATATATTTGCTGGGGAAGAATGCTCCGAAGAAATGAATGTAACCTGTCTTGATCGCTCAAAAATAACTTAAGTTCTTCCTTTGATTTCGTCTCCAACAGTAAATATATTGAACCAGGATATATGTCAATTAATTCAAACAAAAGACTCAGGGCTTCCAAAAGGTCATCATCGATAATGTTTTCAATAATAACCCGAGGTCCATTAATTCGGAATAAATATCGATGTCCATGTCCTGTGACGATAAAAATATACATGATACGAGTGTGATAATTATCTTTCTCCTCAAAAACTTTGAATAAATTTGAAGAAAACAGTTTTTGTCTCGCGGTAAATATTATAATTATAAATAATACAATATTATAATATTCATAAATATTGTTTCATTTTTCGATCTGCATATTGAAACATAGAATAAAGAAATGTGGAGCGATATAAAGAACCTGGCGATTGTCTTAATCATATCGTAACGTGTGGTGTTCTGTTTGTTCGTTGAAGCGACTTTTAATATGAAAAACACCAATAAGAGCAATGTTTAATGGCTTTTTATATTAAATTGTGGAAATTAATGTTAACATTAATTCATTTCGTTTTTTTTCCTACAACAGATTAAAAAACTTTTGATTCTCGGTTCCAGCCAGTTGTCTGATAACGATTCAGACTTCTATTGGTAGGGGGCAACGAAACACCAAATTATACTAAACATCCATTGAAATTATAATATCATTTTAGTAAAGCGTTAATGTTGAAGTTAGCCTATCAATACTAAAATAAAAACGAAAACTGTTGGCTTCATCTGTAGTTTTATTAGTATTCCTAACTTGGCACCAAGTATTGTATGATTTTCAGTTTAAAGATAATCTACTATACATGTTATAGGAGAGCACTAGACGGTTGTAAAGTTACAAATTGAAATACCTTGCTCTTGAATAACAATCGATCGTTGCAGATGATAAAGAATTTCCCTTTGACCTGTACTGTGTATAATGTGAAGAAAAGATGTCACCCAGTTATCGTTAACTTTTGCAAAGAGAATTATCAGAAGTTGTTTCCTTTTATCCTTTCTGCTTTGAATTTGTTGAATTCTTTGGTATTCATCCTCATCTATTATGTCACCCTGACGAAGTCTGGGTAAAACTTCATGGATTTCAAGATTCTCTTCGAGGTAACCACGATTTTGTCGTAATACGTCTATCGTAATATATTCTAGTTTCTCTATTTGAAAACAAAACAGTAAAAAGAAAAAAAGTTGGTTTCATTTCAACTGAAGAGAAACTGGTTAAATACGGGTATGATAACTACTGTGTGTCCCACACCATCAATAAACTGATTTCTTAATAAAAAAAAAGTCATGATTATAAAACATCTCAAGCAAAAATCATGTATATCTTGATAATCATCATGTTACAAGTGTGCACAAAAATTGAACATGTTCAACAACGTCAGAATTATATGTTTTTACCTCATGTTTTTGACAAAAATCAATTAGTTGTACACAGGAAACGGAAATTAAACTTTAAAAACGTTTGATCAGGCAATAATAATTCTTTTGATACCAATTTTGCTGCAAAAGCCTAAAGGTTGACATGCTGATTAACACTCCGAGGAAGAATAACTAAGCGACGAAACCGTTGGAAAACTAAAAGGCATGACAAACTCATGACAATGGAACATAACAGACAAATGCCACTATGATACATGTACAACTAAAATAATTAAAATATATTAAGAAAAACTTGACAGAATTAGACAGAACATAATGCAAACAAAATGTTTACTTTTTATGGATACTTTAAATACTTTATCAAGATTTAATCACATCTTTCCATCTTTCTACAACCCTTGATTAAGAGAGATGGATGGATTTTCAGTGACCGAGAGTTATTTGTTGTTCTTTCTTAATATTAATGATGCCATGCTTGTCACGCTTGAACCGATTTGTATTTGACTCGCATATTAACTGGATGGATTGCCAAATTTACTTCACTAATAAAAACTAACATATTTTACTGAAACTCGTAAAACACAACACACATAAAGTTAAAGTATCTAAAATTATTCGACCTAAATTTCGAAAAAAGAAAAAAAAACAAAGATTTAAGATCACTTTAATTCATGGTTCTTATGTTTCAGGACTGGGGTAAAATTCTAAGAATATGTATCATTTCAATACTTACCTGTAGATCCTCCATACGCCATACCTTCGTCCTCTAAAAGCAAATTTTAACAAACTTGATTTTACCGATTGTTGTGAAGTTAAACTCCCTTATGTTTAAATATTTTCCCACAAGTTTGAAAATAGAAATATACTTTTTTGATTTGTAAATGGCCTAATTTTTGGTATTATCTTTGCTCTAGGCAAATGAAACGTAACAACACTTTTCGTTCGTCCGCCAAACTTTCTTATTGCATCAATCTCGCATTTCTTATCGTTTTCTAGGCCCGTACAAATAAACTTGATATTTTCTGACAATGTAGATATATTGTATATTTATATAGCCGGTGTATCTTCCATTAACGTTTCTTACATCAGAACATGCCGTTGTATGGCGTTTTCCATATCATTCTGCATGGCGAGATATGCCTAGGGAAATACGATAATAAAATAACTCATTTTAATTCAAACGATATTCTTTCCCAGCATTACAAAAAGACGTTCATAAGATATGCCAGAAGACAAATGTGAGGAAACATCCGTAATAGTTCAATAATACTTAAAAAAACATACTCTTTCTAATCAACTGTCCAAATGTTCTCGCAACTGAAGTATAGTGTAATGGCATCTGAAAAGATAATCTTTATTTAACTTTTCATAAACTTGTTAAGGATAACTTTGAATAATATCAATAAAATAGAAATACATATGTAGTTATTAAAGCACTACAACTATACCCAAGAAAACAAAAACCAAAAATAGGAAAACATATATCAACATCCTTTCTGTCTCTTTTATAAAACTGTTTCATCTGGATTAAAATTTCCATTATAATTGTAATGAAATTAGATATAACGTGTGATATAAAAAAATATTTTAAGCTAAATATCTTTAAACCATACCTTTAATTATGTTCTTACTCTTGGTTGTCTTCGGTTGGACATCTTACTACCTTAAAAGGAAGTTATTGTAGTTTTACTTTAATTTTAAATCAATTACAGATTATTGTGTCTCTTCACTTTGTATTGTGAGAAACCAGATGAAAATTGAGAATTACCAATCAACCAATAGTTATAAATCTAGAGACATAACCTTTATAGACAAATATAGAACAATCAAGACTAGAGGCTCCCAGTAGCCTGTATCGCTCACCTTGATTCTGTTTGCCAATCAGCAGCAATCAAAGCACTTAAGACACAACAGAACAAGCAGATGTTTCAATGAATTTTCCCTTTAGGTCATATGTTAAATTAAATTTGGCTTTTGCAGCCATCTTTGTTGCCATGTAGTCCCAAAGAAGAAGATTTTTTAAAGTTCATCCCCCTAATTCTTTCTATTTTTAGTAAAAACAGCTTAGATGTTCGTTATTAATCAGGGATGCCGAACACAATTTTGGAAGTTGGCCATCCCAGGACTACTGTACTAAAGTATTGTCTTAATTGGCCAGAAGGAAGATCTTTAAAGGAAATTTTACGACGACGGACGCAAAGTGATGGCAATAGCGCACATGGACCTTTGGTATAGGTGTGCCAAAACGGATAATAAAAGAACTTACAAATATAAACGAGTTAAACCATAGATTGGTCCGGAAGCGTAAACATTTCCCTTAGTATGTATTTGTCAACCGTGGAGGTTTAGGTCTAGGTAGTTCGTCATGACTACTAATTATCACTAGCCTGTCAACACTGAGGTTGTGAGTTCGAATCTCATCTGTGGCAGGGTGTGTTCGATTCCGATCTAAATTGACAAGAATTGCCAATTTCCTACCGGAGGTCGGTGTTTCTCTCCGGGTAGCCAAATGTGCTGAAAACGCGTAAAACCCCAACTAAACAAACAAACAGTAGGTGAGTCCTATACAGAATTTCACCGTAATGGACACAAGCCCTAGGAAAGGAAATTTATTGCTATAGGTAGATCCCGTATACCGGATGTCCCTGAAATAATGTTAATGTTGTCAGTTTGATATGCGCAGTCGTCAGGTTGTCGTGTTATCTTTGATAATCTATGTCGTGAAATACATTGTGACGGCCATGATGAGAGGCTGGCTTATGGGTGTCTATAAATGTTTTGTTTCAAGCTCAAGAATTCTAGATCGCCAAATATCATAACTTTTCCTTACCTCACAAGCATTTTGTAGGAGTATTATGAGAAGTAATTAGTATTGGACGTCATTCACAGTGTTCCAAACATCAGCTGACTAGCTACTTTCTCAGAAAAAATCAAGTAACAGGTAGCTCGATAAACGAGATGTTACTGTTGCAGAAAAATATTTAACAACTTAGAATAATTGTTTTTTCTTTCAAATATTAAATCAAATATTAAAAACTAGAAAAATATTTCGGTATTTTGTGATATATTTTATTACTACCACTGGGTATATGTCAATGCTGGTGGACTGTAAGTCCCCGAGGGCATTATCAGTCCAGTAGCCAGAATTTTTGTCCTGGCATAATTCATTACTTAAACGCCTTTAAATTTTCTATTCAAAATTTGACAAAATTTACCAGAAATTTCTAATGCTCTTCCTTTTGACGCAGAGGTAACCGCTTACCTGAGTTTGGATTCCTGTTTGTTTTAATTATTTTGGTTTTTGATTGTTATGCTTATTAATTCATCATTATATCTTTAACCGTATTTCTAAAATTTTGATCTCGAGCACTGCTGATGAGTTGTCAGTCAACGAAATGGCCATACAGTGCATCAAATTTATTTCAGTATTTTGTGATATATTTAAATCAAATCATTGATAAAAACATCTTTTATGCATGACATTGCTGCTATGATTTTCAGAAGTCTTTAGTCTTGTTTAGTTTAAACATATTTTATTTGCACAGCAAAAGGGATTAGACATAAGTTATTCCAACTTATGAAGTCTTGTATTATACTGAATACATTTCTTTACCCCCTCATTTAGAATTAGAATATATTTTTAATAGATATTTAAATTTATGCTTTTAAAATGTAGTAATATTTCTAAAATTAAAACAGTGATTTAATGAAAGTTAGCAACTAGAAACTTTTATAGATATATTTATTGGTCTAGAGTTATAAATAAGAAACACGTGCAATAAAGTACTGTGAAGTCAGTTATTTTCGTTGACATCAATTTTCGTGAATTAGGGAAAAAGACATACTCGTAGGTTTAATTTCGTGGATTTCAACCCCCTCACCCCCCCAAAAAAAAATCAAATGAGAACAGTTATAATAGGTTAAAAGTTAAATGAACAAGTTTCTTCCACCGGATTGACTTTGTTGAACTTCACGACGGGTGCCGTATACGGACCACGAACTGCTTACCCTTCCGGAGCACCTGGATTCACTCCTGGTTTTTATAGGGGTTCGTGTTGTTCTTTGTGTTTTATTTTTCAGTGTTTATTGGTTGTGCTTGTGGTTGTTCATTTGTCTTCCCGGGTTTGTCTATCCAATGGATTACGTTTTTTTTTTGTCCCCTTTCTATCATCCAACAGTTTTACTTTGAAGTGCATTCAATGACATCGCTAGACTGCTGCTTGGTTAATCTTAAGCAATGAATATTAGCGGGTTGATAGAAACAAAATATTTTAAGAACGATGTTTGCTGCTATACTAAAAGCGCAACCAAAGAAATTACCCAGAAACTAAATTATCTAATTGATTAAAGCCTTATAAATATTCAGTAAAATCTCACCATAAATGAACACTTTATTACTAAATCGTTCCTTACAGGAATTGTAGAACTGTGAAGAAATAAATATACGTCGTTTTCAATACTTGTTTATTTTCAATCAATTATCTAAGCCCAAATTTTCTCATTCCTTCTTCCCTCTTAAAATAGTTATTCACACTCGTAACAGTTTTTAATTGAATGTCAAAAGATTATCTTGCAGTCTTGGAAACGACCTTGCACTTTTCAATATTTCCTTTTGAACTTTTGATAGTGGATTGCGTATTTCAAAATAATTAGTGTGTCACAGTATAGTTTTAAAAAATAGTAAAACGACGTATTGACACAGGATATTACTGGGTTTGTGTTAATTTTTAATTCGAACTGTAATATATTTTCCGTCAAACTGTTCCAATCTTGTAAACATATATGCTGCTTTAATAAGTATAGAATATTTGGCTACAGAGAACCGGATGATATGTTTATCGTATTCGAAACGGGGGATTTTCTACGGGAAAAATTAGCTTTTCTAAGTTTTGTTTTAAGTTCTAATAACTTCATAATTTCGGATCAACTGCCATTGCGGATTATATAGTCAGGTCATCCTCGATGATATTAGGAACTTTCTGTAGTTTTCTACATTTTATCATTTTCGTCCACCGCAAACGTGAGCGTTTCGGGGATATAGCAATAGTATCCGTCCGTCCGCCTGTCCGTCACAGACATTGAAAACGCAACTGCTCTGAAACTGTTTGACAGAAAACTTTCAAACTTTGAAGGACTGTTGGCCATCATATGTAGTTGATAATTTTGTATCGCCATTTTGATTTGACCATTTTTACGGGATTTATGGGATTTTCACCCTTTTTGGAGGGCATTGCAACATTGAAATCTTACATATTGGCGGGAGACATTTCGCTACTGCGTAGGAATTTTTGATCTTTTAAAAACTTTTAGAATTAAAAACTTTTAGAATAAAAGTAATTGGATAAATAGGAAAGTATTTTTAATGACAGGCTAACCGATAAGCAGGATCATATTTATATATAGGTTTAACTTTTACAACTTTTCTAACACTATTAAAACGGAGTACAGCGTATCGCATAATTTTAAGTACGTACAGACACAGTGCCTAACCATACCGGATCCTTTACGTGCATCTTGACAATACGAAGATCCTTCATGATCTAGCAGTAAAAACAAGGTATTTTCACGAGAGCGTCCAATACAAACTCTATATTATATTTATTGTTTAATTGCGTTATAAATAAATGTGAATAGCTGGCGGAACGAGTAAATAATAGTGGTAAGTAACTACGTCTTCTTTTCTGTTCAGGCTACTATATCACATAGTCAGTGCGAAACATTATTAAACTGACTGTCAATAATTGTTTGAATGATATGCGCAGATCTTTGAATAATGATTATCTCCGCCCACCCATACATTGGCTCCGCATACTCGCGTAAACAGAGCGCTGATTGACACCTGCCATTACTATTGAGGACAGCAGTATTGACTATCAGAAGATAGATCAATTGTATGCCAAATTTAGGTATTCTAATTATCAACGGACGTTCTTAGAGGAAGTATAATAATGGACAATAACTTTGGTGTAACTGTGCAGAATAGAACCTAATCATGACAAGCAATCACCAAAAACAGACCCTGCTCACGACAGACAAATACTAAATATTTACAAATAAGGAAAACGAAACAGTTCTGTTGATCATTTTCTTCTTCAGTTTAAGGATAAAGATAAAGAATGTATTTTACCAAGAAATTATAACACTATTCTAGACAGCAGGATCATAAAAAGACGACACTTTTTTGCGGGCACACACATAAAATCAAATGTTTTTTTTTATTACCCCTCTTTCTCTGGAATATAGCAATTCAAAGGGAATCAGAACACCACAGCACAAGTAAGAGACTTTTAATGTGAATATATGGCACGTCGGAAGAGTAACTATATCCTGTTCCATGAACGACACACGTAAAATTCTAAGTTATGAAAATCTGGGAGGGTGTCAATCAAGTCGTGACGACAACCAAAATATTTCGGGATTGTTGATATTAACAGCCTGAACATAAATTTGTCAATAATTTTATGTATACATTTTTGAAAAATAGACAATGACGCTATTGTAAAATTATAAGTACAAGAAAATTGTCTTTGTAAATTTAGCTGTATACTATATACGCTTATTTGTTTATTTCTTTGATTATTTGTATCTGTCGTTATCATATTTCATTGTTTTATTTATGTATAACTATGATTTTAAATTTCTTATTGCAACGGTAATCTTGAATGGATGGCGTTCTACAGTTACGATATTTCTTTCAGATTTGCTCGATTTCTTCCATAAGGTTTGGTCGAAGAAATTGAAAGTATCCTACAGTTTTCTCCTTTTTTGTCAGTATGTGAAGCTAATATAAGCGTTATACATTGGATTATGAAATAAAAACATGAAATAGCAAACGATTTTTCTGCTATAACCCTTTTAATACACGTTCTGAATCGTACTTTTTACATAGGATCACAACCGCGAAATTGCGAGTACGAAGTCATCTATATTGGTGAAAACCTATTCGATCCGTTCTTTCATCTAACCTAACTTTCATCCACCTTTTTGAACACAAAAAAGTTTCGTTTATCTCCGCCGCCGGACATGAAGAGCGGAAAGAAAATTGCGGGTACGAAGTAAAGTCAAGAAATACCAAAGGGATATTCGAAGGAGAGAAAAAGACCAGAACAATACATGCACTATAATTAAAAACTAAAAACATATGAACAACATGGACCCCACCAAAAGACCGGGGGTAGACTCAGGTGCTCCGGAAGAGTAAGCAGTCTCTGCTTCCTGCAGAACACCCGTCATGCTGTTCATGTCCAATCCGATATGCGGAAGGGATAATATCAATGGAACAGGTCCATTTTCATTTGGGAAACGGTTTTTTCATACCTGTCAACCAAGTCATGATGACGCCCATAAAACTTTAATAAGGATGACTTCAGCTTAGGAGCAAGGTACCCCTGTCTGAGCAACTTTTCTGTCAGAAGCCGGGCTCTGTCCAGGAAGTCAATGTATATGTCTCAAGCTCTGAAATAACGTATGAGTTGTGAAATATATACTCCATACGCCGGCGCTCCTGGAATATTGCCGCTCAAAAATGGGAAGTTGACGATTGGAAAGTCAAAGTCATCCGGTTTGTCGTAAAGTTTTGTATTCAACCTTCCTCTGGTGTCAATTTCGAGGTGAAGGTCAAGATAAGATGCAGACTTGGCAGTGTCTGTTGTATCCTTAATTTCGAGCTCATTGGGATAGATGAGATGTAAGAAATTCCCAAAACGTGAATTGTTGAGTGATAAGACATCATCTATATAGCGGAAGCTGAAATTAAAGGTACGGGCTAATTTCTTTTGTTTTTCCTTAAGAAGCCCGTCAAGGAAGTCTGCCTCATATGAGTAAAGGAACAAGTCGGCCAGTTGTGGCGCACAATTAGTACCCATAGAAATGCCAATTGTCTGTTGGAAAACACGTCCCCCAAATTGAACAAATATGTTGTCGATCAAAAATTCAATCATCAGGACAATTTCGTCCTCTGTATTTTTTGTTAGATTTAGAGTGGTTTTTAACAAAGTATGATTTATCTCTACCAATGACAAGGTATGTGTATCTGTTCTTGCCATTTTTTATTTTGAAAGCATCGATGGATTAGATCTTTCAACTTCTCCTTCAGTTGTGAATGAGGAATGGTGGTATAGAGGGTAGAGAAATCAAATGTTTGTATGCTGTTACAGACTGAAATGAACCGAGATCGTAAAATATCCTTTAAGTCTTTGGAGTTCTTTAATATCCACATTTGATTGATACCACTTCTTGAATAGCTTGTCTCACAATAACTTTGGAGGCCCGTTTTGACAGCTGTTAAAATAGAAGTTAGAAGTTGAGACAATGGTTTGGTGGAACACTTGGCAGATCCAGCTATAAAGCGTTGTTTGTATGGACACTTATGTAACTTGGGTATCCAATACAAGGTAGGAAGATCAAGATCATCATCTTTGATGGAAATACCAAATGACGACACGACTGATCTATGATTGTCGGATATTTCTTCCTTTGAAAGTGTATAGCTTTATAGGTACGAAGTTATCTATATTGGTGAAAACCTATTCGACCCGTTCTTTCATCTAACCTAACTTTCATCCACCTTTTTGAACACAAAAAATTTTCTGTAAAAAGGTATCCCTTTGTTGCAAAAGGGAACGAAATAAAGGTTCATATTATACTGCAAATGTACAAGACGTTTCACGAAGAAATCTGCCTTGATCATTGAGAAATGGTGAAATTCTAATCCAAATACAAACCGTAAAAATGAGTCATAAAGGGTATCGGAAAAGGACCTTTTAATAGTTTCTACACAAATGTAACAATGTTTGCATTCTTATATTCCTAAGGTTCACATTATATAACGATCTTCATGTTGAGTTATAATTTTTATATTGTGTGTGGACGCGATTTTTTAAGGCACGTTTTGTAACTTTTTGTTAGTCTCTTTACCTCACAATCGTGATAGATATCTATGGGATTTGTGCAATCTCTAAAAATCCGTTCCTTTCTTTCTTTAGTCTTATACGGTATCGAACAATGTTCAGTATTACTGCTTTTTAAACGAAGTTACTGATGATCAACAACTATCATTCATTAAACGCATTAATTTCGTGCGTGTCATAATAGTAAGCACTGTATCATTAGACAGCAAGGTGTGTAAATATATAAAAAAAATATTGAGAGAGTAGATTTTAACAAAATTTAAATACATGTACATGTACATGATGTATGTAGTATATGAATAAGCCAAAACTATACCAGACACCAAGAGAAAAGGGGGTTAAAAGGATATTTCTTTTTTCAAAATATTACAAAATTCATATGACTTGCTTGTATTGTAAGTATTTAAGTTTTTGCAATTCATTAAGTCGCACAGATAAATGATTTAATCGGTTTTGAAACGACTTAAGACACCTCCATACGTGTCTTAGACTTAAGTCAAATATTAAGCAATTTCTTAACTTAAGTTGTTTTATGCATATGACTTAAGTGGAGTGGGCGGGGTTTCAATCAACTAAGATTTTGCTAAGCAAATTCTTAACTTAAGTTGTTGTATGCATACTACTTAGGCAATTTAGGCAGAGTTTACTTAACTCATTTCATAGTAAAATCTTAACTTAAGTAGTTTTATGCATACGGCCCCTGCTTACATTGATAAGTTAAATACTCACATTACTGTCAAATACTTATTATTCCTTGGTACATCAGTTTTCGTGGATTTCGTGGACAACACAATCCATGAATTTAAAAGTACAACGAAATATATATTTTCAATCCTTTTATCAAGAGGAAATAAAAAAAAACAAAAAAACTCGAGGTTCTTTCCAAGAAGGCAATCTCTAGTAAATCTTTAGTAAATATATCTCAAACGGACACTGGCGGATTATGATACATAACAATGTTGACAGGGAAGATTTTAGTTTGCTACAGGAAGAGATTTTGGGCTTAGATAAATTATTGAAAATAAATATATACTCCAAATGATGTAAACAATGTCGGTAGTAAATTATTTATAAGGTTTTAATAATTTATTAATCTAGTTAATAAGTAAATTTCTTTCTTTTTGTATTTAGCTTTGGCAACAAATATTGTTCTGCAACATTTTGTTTTGAAACAGCGTCTAATGGATATTAGTTAAGATGATAACGATATCGTTGATTGTTCAACATTCGATTTTAAACAATCTTCATTAATTTTAACTAGCATGATTTGATTTTCTTTTTTTAAATTTTAAATCCACGAAATTAAGAACCCACGAATTTGTCTTTTTGCCCCAATTCACGAATATTGATGTCAACGAAAATATCTGAATTTCACAGTATTCTGTTTCACTTGAAAAATCGAGGAACGTGTTTCAATGTATTATTGTTTCCTATTTGTGTTTCTTTAATTAAAATGTACATACTTGTATAGTGGCAAAATTCGCTCTGAACCAATACATGTAATTTTCATTCTTATATAGCCAAATTTGGTCGAAACAGATTTTTCAACTTTGTTGTGATCATCTATATGGGGTAACAGACATACATCATGTACTTTTCTCATTGTTTTGCGCTTCTGTATTCTTTATTCGATATTTCCGATATCACCATTCACAAATTCTGAAATTATTCAGCATATTGTGAAAATTTAAATTTATACATTTGTATGCATTAGAGAAAAATGGTTGGTCTAAAAATGGAGTACATGCACCCATATTTGTCTTTATTGGATTTGTTCCCAAGTGATATCTAGGGAAGGTTTGAATCTGGTAGAATAAAAGCCGTAAAATACGTAAAAAATCATTCTAAAATTTTTTAAAAAGTTATGTAACGTTGATATAAAAGATATATACACGTAGTAGGTATAAAATATTTAGAGGTTCCCGTACTCAAATGCTTGGAAAACTTTCCTAACTATAAAAATTGTATAAGCGGCAAGCATTCACAGATTTTCTAAAGATATATCGTGTAATTAAAACTGGCACCAACAAATTATTGATTTACCCTGAAAATTACGTTTTAAGAAGTTTGGGAATTTTTTTGATTGAAATAATGAAAAAAAAGGGACTCAGCGATACAAATGTCGTAATATCTAAACTCAATCCACTTGGACTAGAGCGTACAAGTGTGTGTGTGCAACGCATTTAAAAACCCAACAGCATCAATTAAATTAAAATTAAATCTTCGATGCACTGCCACAGTAGACTAATGTGTATACACAATCAAACTAAAATTTCTTAAGCCATATCATTGTAATGTGATCATTCATTTCTTTGAAAGAACTATAGAGTAATAATGTGCATCTTAAAATTTAATTTTACATAGAATGTATATAAAGTTTTAAAGAAGTGAAGAAAATTTACGCATTAGTACCTATGGCTTTTGGAGATCGAGTCGCAAAATACGATATGGTTTTTCTATGACATACGACGGTGGCTTTCAGGAGACTAGGTTTTCAGCGCATATAATTAACAACGGACTTGCAATATAGAAAGCGTACAGCGTTGATAAATTAAGTTTTTATACTGTTGCAATAGATTTTTGTTTTAGCCTGCGGAGATAATATGTCAGGTGCACCCAAGACGGAACAATGTTTCCGTCTATATTTTGCTACTTGCAACAAAGGTGTGTACGCTTTAGTTTGAATCTATTATTGAACGTACCAATTCGTTCAAGAAAAGTTGATGAAAAGACAGATTGCGTCGCCGGATCTCAGAGGACACTCCATAAAGTCATAAATTTGCCAATCCTGTTGATCAGTAACTAACAATGTTTGACTACTAATACATTGTCTTCTGCCCCTGTCCCCCCCCCCCCTCCAAAAAAAAAACCCACCAAAAAAACTCTCTTTATACCACGAAGTCTGTACTTTTATAACTGTTTCTGCTGGTTATGGTCACGAACTATATTGCTGGGACCATTTATTTAAATGTTATATATGAAAAGTATGGACGCCTTCTGTCACCCAACTTCAAAAAATGATATAAACAATTTTTTAACAAAAATATATGAAAAGCCTGATATTAATATGGCTGTTAATGATTTTCAAAAAAATGTCCTCAATGCTGCAAAATTATCTCTAAGGTTTAAACCTGCATAAAAAAAGACAAATAAACATAAAAGAAAGAAATGGTATGGCCAGGACCTCACCAATAAAAAGAGAGAACTATTCTATAAAGCAAGACTTATGTCAGAAAATCCCTTTAACATACATTTAAAAAAATAATTATTACAAACATTATAGAGAATTTAAAAGACTTAAAAAGTTTAAGAAAAATGAATTCAAATCAACTATTGTCAAACAGCTAGATAATTTATTAACAAATAATCTAAAAGAATACTGGAACTTAGTGAATAAACTAAAAGGGGAGTCGGATGAGGCAAATGCCCCACCTGAGGCTTCTATAGACCACACCACTTGGAAAGAATAATTAAATTCTTTGTCTGATCCTATAATCGGTAAAGTCACAGAATTAAAAAAAAATTTAAATCAGCTAGAAAATATCCCTCAATCAGTTGATCTGGATTATAAAATAACTAATAAAGAAATATATGCTGGTATAAGAAAACTAAAAAATGGCAAAGCATGTGGCCTAGATAATGTATTAAATGAAATGTTAAAAATAGGTCAGATGACCTTAAATAATTGTCTTAATAAGCTTTTCAACTTGATACTTTCTAATAGTTTTCACCCCAAAATATGGGGAGAAGGATATATTAATCCCATACATAATTCAGGTAATATTCAAGACCCTGAAAAGTACAGAGGAATAGCCATAAATTCATCTATAGGCAAATTATTTAATATTATTTTGAATGTAAGACTTAATGACTACCTGAATTATAGAAATGAAACCTTAACAGACTGTCAAGGTTTCAGAAGTAAATTTAGGACCACAGACCATATGTTCATATTAAAATTTTTAGTTGATAAATATATTAATAGCAAGACTGGTAAGTTATATACCTGTTTTGTTGATTTAAAAAATGCTTTGACACTATTGTACATTCTGGAATTCTCATTAAAATGCTCAGATCTAATATAGGAGGCAAATTTTATAGTTTGATTAAAGAAATTTAATACATTAAGAGTTAGGGCTGATAACAAATTTGGACCTAAATTTAATTCCCATATTGGGGTAAGGCAAGGAGATGTTTTTAGACCTACACTTTTTTAATATTTTTATAAATGACCTCCCAGATTGTTTTATTAACTGTCCAGGTGGTGTATCATTTAATAATAGTACTCTGAACTGCTTATTATAAGCAGATGATGTAGTTATTTTCTCTGAAACTTCAAAAGGGCTTCAGAGTCGCCTGAACGCATTGGAATTGTATTGCGATACTCGGTGCCTAAATGTTAACCTAAAAAATCCAAAGTTCTTATATTCAATAAAAGTTGACGCCACTTACAAGAAAACTTTCATTTCAAGAATGAATGTTTGGACACAGTAACAAATATAAATACCTTGGCCTTATATTTCAGGCCAGTGGCGTGTTTAATCATGCCAAGGAAGAGATCTACAATAAATCTTTAAAAGCTTCATATAAATCAAATAGACGCTTATCTGGCACCACTTCAAGTATTAGCACACAAACACATCAGTATGATCATATGATCAAACCTATACTTTTATATGGTTCAGAAATATGGGGCAGTTTTAAAACAGACTCTGCAGCATGCAAAAGAGACACAGGCAACCCTCTACAAAACATTTTTGAGAACAACATTGCAGGCAAATCTAATGTAAAATTTTGCAAATATATCCTTGGAGTTAATAGTAAAACTTCTAATATTGCAACCATGTCTGAATTTGGGTAGATTCCCTATATATTTTATTATTGTTGTATCTATGATATGCTATCTACATAGATTGTTTCATGGTAACTCTAACTTGCTGCGAGAGATCTTTGAATGTAATAAGAACTTGCATGTAAAGGGTATAAAAACCTGGTACTCTTTAGTGACATTTGTACTAAAAAAAACTAGGAATAAATGAATCAGACTATTTAACTTCTTCAAATAACAAAGAAAAAAGAATGTTTTTCATAAATTAAAACAATTATTTATAAAATATTGGTTCAGTGATAAAGATAAGATATCAGGAAAACTGGATACTTATTTTTCATCAAAAATTATTTCCAAAAAGAAAAATATCTTGGAATTAATAGCTTTGAAATAACAAGTCATTGCAAGTTTAGAGTCAGTGCATATAACTTAAAAATTGAAACAGATAGACACAGCAGAGTTTACTTAGAAAGGTCACAGAGATTATGCAAGATGTGCTCACTAAGTAAAGTTGAGGATGAAGCTCACTTTTTAACAGAATGTCCATTTATCATAACCTACGAAAGGAGTTTTATACATTTGTTATTAAGGTTTGACAACATTTTAATGATTTGGGTAGTCGTCAGACTTGTCTGACATGACTATTCATTGATTTGTTACAGAAATTACCAGTATTTGGCAAAATTCAAAATTAATAGAAATACTAAGGGTTCATTCCTTGTATTGCACATGGTAGATCTCCTTAGCTGAAATTTGGCTTCCTATTTCGGTATTTTTGGTTGAGTATTTCTTGTTTAATATAAGTTTAGTTTTTGGTCTTCCAAATGTTTCGGTTTTAATGCTGCTGATGAGAGGTAACTCCTTGAAATGCGTCGTATACAGCATAGTATAAATTTACAATATCTAATATTAGTATCTTTGGATTGTTATTTTGAAACTCCTGGGATGATGCCTCTGCTGGTGGACCCTAGGTCCCCGAGGGTATTCGCCAACCCAGTCGTCAGACTTGTCTGACATGACTATTCATTGATTTGTTACAGAAATTACCAGTATTTGGCAAAATTCAAAATTAATAGAAATACTAAGGGTTCATTCCTTGTATTGCACATGGTAGATCTCCTTAGCTGAAATTTGGCTTCCTATTTCGGTATTTTTGGTTGAGTACTTCTTGTTTAATATAAGTTTGGTTTTTGGTCTTCCAAATGTTTCGGTTTTAATGCTGCTGATGAGAGGTAACTCCTCGAAATGCGTCGTATACAGCATAGTATAAATTTACAATATCTAATATTAGTATCTTTGGATTGTTATTTTGAAACTCCTGGGATGATGCCTCTGCTGGTGGACCCTAGGTCCCCGAGGGTGTTCGCCAACCCAGTCGTCAGACTTGTCTGACATGACTATTCATTGATTTGTTACAGAAATTACCAGTATTTGGCAAAATTCAAAATTAATAGAAATACTAAGGGTTCATTCCTTGTATTGCACATGGTAGATCTCCTTAGCTGAAATTTGGCTTCCTATTTCGGTATTTTTGGTTGAGTACTTCTTGTTTAATATAAGTTTGGTTTTTGGTCTTCCAAATGTTTCGGTTTTAATGCTGCTGATGCGTCGTATACAGCATAGTATAAATTTACAATATCTAATATTAGTATCTTTGGATTGTTATTTTGGACAATCCCTGTAAGTTCAAATGGCTATTAACCACTGAGGATAGAGCTATTTATAATAAACTCGGGCTGTTTCTCAACAATTGCTTTAAGCTACGAAATTCCTGATATTAAAGCATACAGTGGTTGAATTATCCATAGTTGTTATATATTGTACCACTGTGCCACACAATATTATTTTTAACCAAACTGTTGTTTATGTATTAATTTGATGATCCTCATTTATATCTGCCAGTCCTTGCAAAAATAGTAATGATAAATTAATATTTACTGTTTTGTTTGTGTTCTGTGACAGTGAACATGGTTTGGAATATGTGCTTGCATAATAATTTGAAAATTGTTAATTCTTATTGTGAATTGTAAAAAGAAAGACAATTATGGTCTTGTTTCATACTCCAATATATTACCGTTTGAGTTATCTCCCATAATACATAGTCCAAGTTCACAAAGATATATACATGTATTTGTCACATGTTTATTGTAATTCTATATAAAATTGCAATAATTGTTGAAAACTGAAACCCGTGAGGGTCCTTGATTGATAAATAAAGATATTTCTATTTCTATTTCTATTCTATACCTGAGTAAACGCAAGATTTCTGTTTTTGTCAGGACAATATATAATATGATATAATAAGTATGCCTTGGTCGTTACATTTGTTACGTTGTTATAACCTAGGTTTTTCATAACAACAGGACCTCGTAAGGAAAAATAATTTTGAGACAAAATTATTTTCATTTTCTTTCATTGTTGTTACTTTACGTCACAATAATAATAACGTAAGCTATCTTTTTAACTCTTTAAAAAAATGAAACCTTCAAAACATTCAGCCTAAAGCTTACAAAATTTTTAAAATATTACTGATCTTTTTTAAAATTGCTAAATCTTATAATGTGCTATGGTATGTTTATAGGATAATAATTTTCAGTGAAAATTCAATTAATTATAAAGACAGATACATCCTACAAATATTACTTTCATCAGGTATACTGTAGACCTAAACTTTGTAATGACAAAATAATATGTGTATAGAATCTAGCAGGCGTAAACAATTTCAGGAAAGGTAAAAGGTCAGAGGGAGTTTAAACCCTTTAAATTTAATAATTTCAAAATTTATAAACTGAAAATGTATCTAAATATTTAATAACCACTTAAAGTTTTTGTTTTGACGATTGAATTTAGTATGGATACTTATGTCACATCTAAACTGAACATTTATTTACCCCAAAAACATATTCTAAAAAGAAGTACTAGTGACTGTACCTTATGGTTCTCCAATTGGGAATTAGTTCATCCTGTAACAACTATCAAAGAATTAATTCTGTCAATGATTCTAGACATATTTTACTTTATACAAATACGGAAGTGGTTCGCGCGCATGCGCAACCCGAAATAGTGTGTTTTCCAGCCATTTGTTTACGTCAGTCACGTCCCAGGATCCGGATGTATGTTATGCACATGATCAGGAGGAACCGGAAGTGATAGTTTTCCCGCCATTTTCCCATTATTTGTGTACGGAAGTGACGTAAGTCATGTGCCGGGATCCGAATGTGTCGTCTGCGCATCTGTGACCGGACCAGGAAGTGCGTTGCGCGCACGCGCAACGTGAAGTGATGGATTTTCCCATTATTTACTTACGGAAGTGACGTAAGTCACTAGCTGGGACCTGGGAATTCTGATTGGATTATCTCCCTATTCCCAAACTTCTCGGTCGTCTCTGGATCTTTCATCGGTCTCTAGGGACTGATACGCTCACTGTTATGTCGAAGTCCGAGAGTATACGAAGTACGCTATTGGATTATTTCCCCTTATCCCGCTCTTTTCATCTGCCGTGATGTTTTCTGTGAGGACCTAAGGTAGGATTGGATTATGTCCCCTTACCTCTAAGTGATGCTGTCACCAATAAATCAATGGAGCGATGTCCTTAGCAACCGCTTAGCAACGGCGGTCCATTTAATTGCTCTATGATGCACTTCGTTTCTCTTCTCTTGCTCCATGCCGCTCTTCGCTGCTCTTGGCTGCTCATCGCTAATCATGACATTACGTGCGTGCTCATTTCGGTCCTGCTTCTTGTTGCTGCTCGTCATCGGTGCTCTTCTCTTGCTCCTCGCTGTTTTCCTCTTGCTCTTTGCTGCTTATCGCTAATCATGACCTTACTCGCGTGCTCATTTCGTTTTTTGGGGCTGCTGCTGCTGGTGGTGGTCGATTGTCGTTAGTCAAAGATTGGATCTCTGCGAAAGCACCCTTACATCCAGGTCATTTGAAAGGCCACTCTGCATTTATCCAGGCTTGTGACTGGCTATCATAAGATAGGCTGCATTAATCCTCCTCAATTTTTTAAAACCACTCTGCATTACTTGCGTGCTCATTTCGGTCCTGCTTCTTGTTGCTGCTCGTCATCGCTGCTCCTCTCTTGCTCCTCGCTGTTTTTCTCTTGCTCTTTGCTGCTCATCGCTAATCATGACCTTACTCGCGTGCTCATTTCGGTCCTGCTGCTTGTTGATGTTCGTCATCGGTGCTTTTTTCTTGCTCCTCGCTGTTTTTCTCTCGCTCTTTGCTGATCATCGCTAATCATGACCTTACTTGCGTGCTCATTTCGGCCCTGCTGGTTGTTGCTGTTCGTCATCGCTGCTCTTCTCTTGCTCCTCGCTGATTTTCTTTTGCTCTTTGCTGCTCATCGCTAATCATGACCTTACTTGCATGCTTATTTCGGTCCTGCTGCTTGTTGCTGTTCGTCATTGCTGCTCTTTCCTTACTCCGCGCTGTTCTTCTCTTGCTCTTTGCTGCTCATCGCTAATCATGACCTTACTCGCGTGCTCATTTCGGTCCTGCTGCTTGTTGAAGTTCGTCATCGCTGCTCTTCTCTTGCTCCTCACTGTTTTTTCTGTTGCTCTTTGCAGCTCATCGCTAATCATGACCTTACTCGCGTGTTCATTTCGGTCCTGCTGCTTGTTGCTGTTCGTCATCGCTGCTCTTCTCTTGCTCCTCGCTGTTTTTCTCTTGCTCTTTGCCGATCATCGCCAATCATGACCTTACTCGCGTGCTTATGTCGGTCCTGCTGCTTGTTGCTGTTCGTCATCGGTGCTCTTCTCTTGCACTTCGCTGTTTTTCTTTTGCTCTTTGCTGCTCATCGCTAATCATGACCTTACTGGCGTGCTCATTTCGGTCCTGCTGCTTGTTGCTGTTCGTCATCGCTGCTCTTCTCTTGTTTCTCGCTGTTTTTCTCTTACTCTTTGCTGCTCATCGCTAATCATGACGTTACTCGCGTGCACATTTCGGTCCTGCTGGTTGTTGCTGTTCGTCATCGCTGCTCTTCTCTTGCTCCTCGCTGTTTTTATCTTGCTCTTTGCTGCTCAACGCTAACCATGACCTGACTCGAGTGCTCATTTCGGTCCTGCTGCTTGTTGCTGTTCGTCATCGGTGCTCTTCTCTTGCTCATCGCTGAGCGTGCGACACAAAAAGAATGCACACGGTATGGAAAAGGATTCAACAAACTATAGTGATTCAGTCTCAGATACCACCACAGAACCCTGATAACGAGGAATCGGAACAAAGTAGTGAACATGAGTCAAACGAAGACCCTGAAGAGCAATGCAAACAGTCTATATGGGATGTGATTTTTTGCGAACAGTCTATATGGGATGTGATTTTGAATAGAACATTTCAAGTACATCAATCGGGATACTCACAGAAAGTAAACGAACTAGTCGAGTCGGAATGGAAGAAGACGAGGCACACTTGACAGCATACAGAGACATGTTTGACGCATACGAAAATGCGAAAGTATTACATCGGACTGATGTCCTGGCACCAAGACACGAATAAAGACCCGGTACATAGAAAGATCAAGAAAACTGCTGAACGCTTGAGAGAATAGGAAGACTACGAATCAAAAGAATCATGGGAATATGCCATAGAAAAACGAAAATGTCTGCTTAACCGTGTATTGAACGACTACGACCCACCACTAGCTGAAGACAGCAATGACTCTGTGTGACGGAGGAATTGGAACATATTACAAAGAAAAACATAAAAACATATAACAAAAAAAATGAAGGAGGGTAATGCAGCCTATATATGTTTATACATATATATATAGCCAGTCACAAGCCTGGACAAATGCAGAGTGGTTTTAAAAAATTGAGGAGGATTAATGCAGCCTATCTTATAATAGCCAGTCACAAGCCTGGATAAATGCAGAGTGGCCTTTCAAATGACCTGGATGTAAGGGTGCTTTCGCAGAGATCCAATCTTTGACTAACGACAATCGACCACCACTAGCAGCAGCAGCCCCAAAAAACGAAATGAGCACGCGAGTAAGGTCATGATTAGCGATAAGCAGCAAAGAGCAAGAGGAAAACAGCGAGGAGCAAGAAAAGAGCACCGATGACGAACAGCAACAACCAGCGGGACCGAAATGTGCACGCGAGTAAGGTCATGATTAGCGATGAGCAGCAAAGAGCAAGAGAAAAACAGCGAGGAGCAAGAGAAGAGCAGCGATGACGAACAGCAAATAGAAGCAGGACCGACATAAGAACGCGAGTAAGGTCATGATTGGCGATGAGCAGCAAAGCGCAAAAGAAAAACAGCGAAGTGCAAGAGAAGAGCACCGATGACGAACATCAACAAGCAGCAGGACCGAAATAAACACGCGAGTAAGGTCATGATTAGTGATGAGCAGCAAAGAGTAAGAGAAAAACAGCGAGGAGCAAGAGAAGAGCAGCGATGACGAACATCAACAAGCAGCAGGACCGAAATGAACACGCGAGTAAGGTCATGATTAGCGATGAGCAGCAAAGAGCAAGAGAAAAACAGCGAGGAGCAAGGGAAGAGCAGCGATGACGAACAGCAACAAGCAGCACGACCGAAATGAGCACGCAAGTAAGGTCATGATTAGCGATGATCAGCAAAGAGCAAAAGAAAAACAGCGAGGAGCAAGAAAAGAGCACCGATGACGAACATCAACAAGCAGCAGGGCCGAAATGAGCACGCAAGTAAGGTCATGATTAGCGATGAGCAGCAAAGAGCAAGAGAAAAACAGCGATCTGCAAGAGAAGAGCAACGATGACGAATAGCAACAAGCAGCAGGACCGAAATGAGCACGCGAGTAGGGTCATGATTTGCGATGAGCAAAAGAAAAACAATAAACACGCGAGTAAGGTCATGATTAGCGATGAGCAGCAAAGAGCAAGAGAAAAACAGCGAGGAGCAAGAGAAGAGCAGCGATGACGAACAGCAACAAGAAGCAGCACCGAAATGAGCACGCGAGTAAGGTCATGATTAGCGATGAGCAGCCAAGAGCAGCGAAGAGCGGCATGGAGCAAGAGAAGAAAAAGGAAGTGCATCATAGAGCAATGAAATGGACCGCCGTTGCTAAGGCGGTTGCTAAGGGCACCCCTCCATTGATCTTTTGGTGACAGCATCACTTAGAGGTAAGGGGACATAATCCAATCCTACCTGTGTTCATCACACAAAACATCACCCGCAGATGAAAAGAGCGGGATAAGGGGAGATAATCCAACAGTGTACTTCGTATACTCTCGGACTTCGACATAACAGTGAGAGTATCAGTCCTCAGAGACCGATGAAAGATCCAGATACGACCGAGATGTTTGGGAAAAGGGAGATAATCTAATCAGAATTCCCAGGTCCCAGCTAGTGACTTACGTCACTTCCGTAAGTAAATAATGGAAAACTCCATCACTTCATGTTGCGCGTGTGCGCAACCCACTTCCTGGTCCGGTCACACATGCGCAGACGACACATTCGGGTCCTGGCACGTGACTTACGCCACTTCCGTAACAAATAATGGGAAAATTGCGGGAAAACCATCACTTCCGGTTGCGCTTGCGCCTGACTTCCGGTTCCTCCTGAACATGCGCAGACTATACATCCGGGTCCTGGCACGTGACTGACGTCACTTCCGTAAACAAATGGCGGGAAAACACACTACTTCCGGTTGCGCATGCGCGCAAACCACTTCCGGACATTTCCGGTTTCGATCACGTGACTTCCGGTTCCGGTGACATCACTTATGGCTCCACCACCTCGAATATGACTTTGCCTGTGCCCATATACTACTCCCCTATTATGCCGTTTCTTCATTATGACGTCCCGCTTGCCGTCGAGAATTCATGGGATAATTGAACATTACTGATTTGATGGGAGTGGTGATATCCCGCTGTAGAAGCGAGGTATTTTTGGCTTGGTGCGTCTTACCATATGGGGAATAAGAAAATATATGGTTTAGGGTAGGGGATTTTAACAGTTTATGAGATAATTGAACATTATTGATTGATGGGAGTGGTGATAACCCCCTGGAGAATCGCGGTATGTGTCATTTAGTGCGTCTTACCATGGGGAAAAAGAAAATATATGATTTAGGGTTGGGAATTTTAACAGTTTATGAGATAATTGAACATGATTGATTTGATGGGAGTGGTGATAATCCCCTGCGAAAGCGAGGTATGTGTCATCTCGTGCGTCTTAACATGGGGAATAAGAAAATATATGGTTTAGGGGTGGGGATTTTAACGGTTTGTGAGATAATTTAATATTATTGATTTGATGGGAGTGATGATAACCCACTGGGGAAGCGAGGTATGTGTCATTTTATGCGTCTTGCGATGAGGAATAAGAAAATATATGGTTTAGGGGTAGGGATTTTAACGGTTTATGAGATAATTTAATATTATTGATTTGATGGGAGTGATGATAACCCCCTGGGGAAGCGAGGTATGTGTCATTTTATGCGTCTTACCATGGAAAAATATATATGGTTCACGGGTGGGGATTTTAACGATTTATAAGATAATTTGTCATTATTGATTTATGGGGGGGGGGGGGGGGAATTGGCCTACTGAAAGAATGAGGTACATGTCATTTAATGAGATGGTTTTTGGTCACTCTCGTAGAGTTTTTCGATGAAAAAAAATGCTCATTATACGTCTCAATTACCTCCATAAAAAAATGAATAGTATTGGGCACATCTAGAAACATTGATCTTTCATCATGGAAAATCTCAGATCCATATCTCTGAAAACTCGAACGAACAAAATCGTATAGGAAGAAAAACAGTTCGATAAAAATTGCAAATCAAAATCTATAAGTCTCCCAGTTCGTTTGAGGCGTTTTTATATGTTGCATGACATCTTGACATTTCTATATAACATAAGGCTATCTCTTCAGTAATTTAAGTATCTAGTAAATAACTCGATAGGAATGTTCAATACTTTTTTCTCTGGTAACATGTTGTTCGGCAAGCTTAGGTTTAAAGTCAAGGCGAAGTAAATGCACTCTAAAGCCTTATTTGTGACGCATTTATTTTCCCGCAATATTGTTGTAATCACGACTTTGCTGTGGGGCCCAGCAGTGGGTATATCACTTGCACAGGTAAACTGGTGCGAATTGAATTGTAACTCATACAATGATTTGGATTAACAACTATCAAAGTTTTGTATTACAAAAAGGAAAACAATTAAAAAGAAATCAGTAATGGAAAGTAAATTTAGTTTTGTTTCTGTCTGGGACTTTCAAATATATATTAAAAAAAAGTATCATAAGAAATTAATTCGTGGAAAAAATATGATTTTTATTGGTCTTTTGTTTACTATTATTTTTGCTGGTGTGTCATTCTGATTTGTTCAGCTCTATGCCATTTGTATTTCATAACTCATGGTATCTATTATGATCAGGTACTTAACCAAATGATCTGGTCAAAAATGCATGTGAAATTCTACAAAAATGATGTAAGTTGATATACAAGAAAAAACAGTCCTCCACCAAAGCACACAAATCCTCGATTTTCAGTGAGATTGCTTCGTTAGGAATATTTAATGTTTAAAAGAATATACAGGTATCATGTTCTATTCATGATACCTCTGAATATCAAATTCGTACAAAGCGGGGGGTATTGGAGAAGGAAGAAGAAAGAATAAAGAGTAAAATACGGGAAAAAAAATTCAAACTGTACTTGATATGATTTACTTTTAAGAAATTTAAGAAACATCTGAATACTCTGAAATAACCATATATATACAAAATTTTCATGATATGTTAAGCCTCACCCTTATTATTAGATCTTTTATTATAATCAATCACTTCCTTGTTTGTACATTTTAATGATGAATTTTCAGTAGTAGAACTGTCAATTATGATCATTTTCCCATCTTTAGAGTACACGATTTCTCCAAAAACATTGAAACAATGTATTTTATAATTGCACATTTGTATTCTGGATCCTGTAGGGCAGGTGTGTATTCAGTTCCACATAACGCTCTTCCTTCATAACATATTTTAATGTTTCCATAATTATTACAGCTAAATTTTTTTTTTCGCTTCTATCGGAATGAACAATATTACGTATAGGAGATAAAAACTCTAGTTTGTCAATGACTATAGTACGTTACACAAGCAGCATTTCTAGCAAAACCTAACTTTTGAAAAACCGTGTTCCAGTAATAAGTAGCTAGTTCAGAGGAAAGTTTTATGTCTGGAGGAGTTGGTCATGTATATCTTAAAAAATAAATGATTACCTCAGTTGCATTTTCAAAACTGAAAGGAGGTATAACACAAAACATTGCATCAAACCCAACAATATTCTGAAGCACATTTTTAAATTTACTTTTGTGTTGGTCACGCATATCACCAAACTCAGTACACAATGCAAGTGCATATTCTATAACTTTCTCAAGATATTGCCCAGACTTTTGTAGTTGTAAGCACATCCCCGATATCATACGACTTGCTTGGTCTAGTTGTGTCTTTTGTGTTCTTGGAGTTGCTTTTCTAGCTATGAAGGTTTTAAGTTTTCTACGGATTTTTTTCTTTGGTACTTCTAGTTGTGGATGAAATATATGTTGACGTATAAATGTTCGCATTCTGCGTTCACCCTCGTCTTTAACACTTAACAGATCTGTTTTTTTTCATTGTCAAGGTCCTTACTTTTTGTATCAAAAATATTTTTAGTGGTCTTTTTGTGAATCAAAAACATTAGTTTCTTTGACTACTTTCAAAATTGTGTCAGCATAATCTACAATGGAGGAATCAGTCGTTATTTCTGTTTCTAATATTTACATAAAAAAAATCCATCGACTCAAGAAAACTATCTAAATACGCCATAAAGTTGGCTAATGTCACTGTTCTATATTCTGAAGGGCGCGCTGTAAGTTCTTTTAATCTTTTATTATTTTTTTGTTCATGTCCTTCATCTAAAGCTACATTATGAAATGATCGTCCGGTTATACTTATGGTCCATTCTCCATTGATGAATTTATCGTATATGTTTTTTTTGGAAGGTTCAAAATATCATCAATAGTTTGACAAGCAAGCTCCTCATATTTTTTGTGAGGAGAAGCAAAAAATAATTCTGTCAAAATTGGAAGCGTTGCATAACGTAAAACAAAATTTCCTGAACGTATTGCAAAATAATAACCCAAATATGCATTTATGTACCGGAGACTGTGTGTCCAAAAACGGAATACTTCATTTTTCAAGTTCTTATCCGTCCACTCTAAAAATGTCAAGTTATTGGTGTTGTCTTTATTAAACGCAAGGATACTTTCATGCAACAATGCTTCAGGAGTCCTGTTAGAATTCTACGAATGTCCTTCCACTGTGAAATTTCTTTAAGATGTTTACATTCTTTGCTTAACTGTTTTAAACCTCCATCCTATAACATGTCTCGTAAAGTCAAATGCCAGTCACCTGGTACAGGTATTATCCAGTCAAATGTCAGGGGAAACTTTTTTATCATGTTTTTCACAATTGCATACGTCTGTTGGTCTCCCCCAACGACAACTCGTTCAGGATATCCTGGCTTCTGTGTGCATAAATCTAATTTCAACTTGTTTAAATAATTGGAAACATCATTCATTGATGCTGACAGGACAGTCATAACAGTAGCATAAGCAATATTATCTTTTTTAAAGGTGTAAATGAAGGCATATGCACTTTTATATCTTGAACATGAGTAGATTTTAAATCTTTTGGTCTCTATTCAAACGTTTCGCTTTAGTGGAATATAGTACGGTCAAAAAATTGTTGAATTGATCTTTCGTTGAACCATATCTGTTGAAGAAATACTTGTCATCATTGATTATTGTTTCATCGTGCGATTCATAAATATAATTCGAAATTGTTGCTGCAGACATATTGTCAGAAGCTGTATGCGACACTTGTCCTGTAATTAAATTAAGCATCCGTTCTAATACATCTCCACCTACTTTAAAAGTTTTTGCCAATTTCCGCTGGAAATTTAAGTTATCAAATGTCACTCTCCAAACCCTAGTTTTATGAATTTCATTTGTAACTTTTCTCATGTTTGACCATTTATTAGCCTGTTTACGTATTTAGTTTATGCCACATGTTAATCAAAAACTATTGAAAATACTGAAACCTTTGTCCCTTAGACCATAAGCATATGCGCATAGTCCCAATTCTGTTTGAACTGTAATGGCTTTTGGGTTGTTTTATATTACATAGTATCGATATAATTAACTGTATTTTAGGGTTGTCTTTTAGCACTGTCAAAGAAGATTTCTTTGCTGTCTCTTGAGAATCTTGCTCTAGTAATTATTCAAAAAATTCCATAAACAGTTTGTGCAAATATTTGTGTAAAAAGCAGCTTTCCAGTATATCCTCTTCTTTTTGTTGTGCATCAAACAGTGTTCTTAAATCAAGGTCTCTGGTGTTTTCAGTCAGCAGTTTTATTTGAATTTCTAACATCTTTTTAAGTTTCACAAAGTCCACATAGTTATCTTCGAGTAAACTGTTCTTCTATGTAAGACTTTCTATGCTGTTTTTTAAATGAACCACATGGTTCATTACTTTGTCTGTAAATATTTGTTTGCTATATATTATAAATCCAGATTTTCTAGAAGATCCACACTGAATTGTACCAATGTCATGTTAACTTTTTATTCGATTTGTAAGGTAATTTTCAAATTGTTTAATATGAAAGTCCGGTTTAATTTTACTTGGACGTTTTTCCTTGAAATCTGTAACAATTTGCTTTCTGTACATATATCTCTCAAACGATGGCTCACCAGTTCAACCACCTGAAAAGAGAACAAAGCGTAGCAGACATGATGAAAGACAAAGTGGACCATGTTCTGTATGGATTAATTAAGGAGAGAAAGAAGACGAGTTAGACTGCCATAAAATGGAGGTTGTGTATCATCCAAATGATAAAGCCCAAATGTTTTCAGAATATATGTCTCGTCCCCCCAAAACATTTGTATTAAATGCAGAGAGCTGTCTTTGTCAAGGATGCTATCAAGATGCACACAAGAAATGTGCAGAACCAAAGGATACTACAGTTCCTAGATGGGTTAATCTACGGAGACAACGCAAGAAGAAAATGGAAGAAAACCATTGCCCTTTATGTCATCAGGATACGGCTGAAGAGGTGACAGGAAATTGTATGTGCAGTTTCAACAAGAAATGGATATCATATAGCACATGGAAAATGGATGTATCTGCAAAGGTATGGAGAAATTACTTTCAGCATATAAAGAAGAAACCTGTCATTTTGAAAGATTCATCTAAAGTCTGCAATAAACATTATATGGAGATTTACCATTATGCACAAAACAAAAAAATGCACTGTTTGTTCATGTCAAAAATGAGAAAACTGGGCGATGGTCGGACCTGACACTGATATTATTGAGGATTTCATCAATTCAACTAGATAAGGTAAAGTAAGCATTAATTTTACTGACTGGGTGTGCACCAACTGTTTAAAAAACATTAAAGAAGCACAAGTGAGTAAACGTCCATTACAAAAAGACTTGCTGTCAGGCTTTGGTTTGACAAGGCAAATGCCATCTCATATTCAAAAGTGCATTGATTATACTCATCAAGAGGGATATATGTACAGAAGGCAAATTGTTACAGATTTCAAGGAAAAACTTCCAAGTAAAATTAAACCGGACTTTGATATTAAACAATTTGAAAATTACCTTACAAATCGAATAAAAAGTTTACTTGACATTGGTACAATTCAGTGTGGATCTTCTAGAAAATCTGGATCTATAATATATAGCAAACAAATATTTACAGACAAATCAATGAACCATGTGTTTCATTTAAAAAACAGCATGGAAAGTCTTAAAGAGAACAACAGTTTACTCGAAGATAACTATGTAGACTTTGTGAAACTTAAAATGATGTTAGAAATTCAAACAAAACTGCTGACTGAAAACACCAGAGACCTTGATTTAAGAACACTGTTTGATGCACAACAAAAAGAAGAGGATATACTGGAAAGCTGCTTTTTACACAAATATATGCACAAACCGTTGGTGGAATTTTTTTTGAAAAATTACTAGAGCCAGATTCTCAAGAGACAGCAAAGAAACATTCTTTGACGGTGCTAAAAGACAACCTTAAAATACAGTTAATTATATCGATACTATTTAATATAAAAAATCCAAAAGCCATTGCAGTTCAAACAGCATTAGGACTATGCGCATATGCTTATGGTCTAAGGGACAAAGGTTGCAGTATTTTTAATAGTTTTGGATTAACATGTGGCATAAACTACATACGTAAGCAGGCTAATAAATTGTCAAACATGAGAAAAGATACAAATGAAATTCATAAAACTAGGTTTTGGAGAGTGACATTTGATAACTTAAATTTCAAGCGGAAATTTGCAAACCTTTTAAAGTAGGTGGAGATGTATTAGGACGGATGCTTAATTTAATTACAGGATAAGTGTCGGATAGAGCTTCTGACAATATGTCTGCAGCAACAATTTCTAATTATATTTGTGAATCACATGATGAAAAAATAATCAATGATGACATGTATTTCTTCAACAGATATGGTTCAAAGAAAGATCAATTCAACAATTTTTTTACCGTACTATATTCCACTGAAGCGAAACGTTTGAATAGAGACCAAAAGATTTAAAATCTACTCTTGTTCAAGATATAAAAGTACATATGCCTTCATTTACACCTTTTAAAAAAGATAATATTGCTTATGCTGTTATGACTGCCCAGTCAGCATCAATGAAGGATGTTTCCAATTATTTAAACAAGTTGAAATTAGATTTATGCATACAGAAGCCAGGATATACTGAACGAGTTGTCGTTGGGGGAGACCAACAGACGTATTCAATTGTGAAAAACCTGATAAAAAAGTTTCCACGGACATTTGACTGGATAATACATGTACCAGGTGACTGGCATTTGTTAAAGTGTACTGCAGAAACTTTACGAGACATGTTATGGGATGGAGGTTTAAAACAGTTAAGCAAAGAATGTAAACATCTTAAAGAAATTTCACCGTTGAAGGACATTCACAGAATTCTAACAGGAATCCATGAAGCATTGTTGCATGAAAGTATCCTTGCGTTTAATAAAGACAACACCAATGAATTGACATTTTCAGAGTGGACAGAGAAGAACTTGAAAAATGATGAAATATTTCGTTTTTGGACACACAGTCTCTGCTACCTAAATGCATATATGGGTTATTGTTTTGCAATACGTTCAGGAAATTTTGTTTTACGTAATGCAACGCTTCCAATTTTGACAGATTTATTTTTTGCTTATTCTCACAAAAAATATGAGGAGCTTGCTTGTCAAACTATTGATGATATTCTGGCCCTTCCAAAAAACATATACGATAAATTCATCAATGGAGAATGGACCATAAATATAACCGGACGATCATGTCATAATGTAGCTTTAGATGAAGGACATGAACAAAAAATTAATAAAAGATTAAAAGAACTTACAGCGCGCCCTTCAGAATATAGAACAGTGACATTAGCCAACTTTATGGCATATTTAGATATTTTTTTTGAGTTGATTGATTTTCTTTTATGTAAATTTTCAGCAAGCAGAAATACGACTGATTCTTCCATTGCAGACTATGCTGATACAATTTTGAAAGTAGTCAAAGAAACTAATGTTTTCGATTCACAAAAAGACCACTAAAAATATTTTTGATACGAAAAGTAAGGACCATGACAATGAAACAAGAACAGATCTGTTAAGTGTTAAAGACGAAGTGAACGCAGACTGCGAACATTTATACGTCAACATATATTTCATCCACCACTAGAAGAACCAAAGAGAAATATCCGTAGTAAACTGAAAACCTTTACAGCTAGAAAAGCAACTCCAAGAACAAAAAAGACACAACTAGACCAAGCAAGTCGTATAATATCGGATATGTGCTTACAACTACAAAGGTCTCGGTAATATCTTGAGAAAGTTATAGAATATCCACTTGCATTGTGTACTGAGTTTGGTGATATGCGTGACCGACACAAATTTAAAAACGTGCTTCAGAATATTGTTGGGTTTGATGCTATGTTTTGAGTCAAACCTCCTTTCAGTATTGAAAATGACACTGAGGTAATCATTGATTTTTTAAGATATCTTCATGAACCAATTCCTCAGACATAGAACTTTACTCTGAACTGGCTATTTATTACTGAAACACGGTTGTTCAAAAGTTAGGTTTTGCTAGAAATGCTGCTTGTGTAACTATAGTCATTGAAAAACCAGAATTTTTATCTCTTATACGTAACATTGTTCATTCCGATAGTAAGCGAAAAATAAATCTAGCTGTAATAATTATGGAAACATTAAAATATGTGATGAAGGAAGAGCGTTACATGGAACTGAATACACATCTGCCCTACAGGATCCAGAATACAAATGTGCAATTATAAAATACATTGTTTCAAAGTTTTTGGAGAAATCATGTACTCTAAAAGATGGAAAAATGATCATAATTGACAGTTCTTCTACTGAAAATTCATCATTAAAATGTACAAACCAGGAAGTGATTGATTATGATAAAAGATCTAATAATAAGGGTGCAGTCTGGTTTCATGCTTATAACTCCGGTTGTAACAACATTTTAATTGTTGCCAATGATACAGACATTTGGATGTATGGGATGTCTTTATTCGAAGTTGGCTACTTTAGGTCTGATGATTCTGTAATTACGAAGATTGCAATTGAAATTTCGTATGAACGAGAATATGTGTCACTGAATATTGCAATGGACTGCCGTCAAATTTTGAATCAATTTAATTCTTGTTTCAAAACAAAATTACTTCTGTTTCATTACTGGTTATTTACATACTGAATGGATCTGACTATGTAAGTAGCTTCTACGGAAAAACATACAAAGATATTTTAACAACAGTTTTTAATTATTCAAATGATATATCAACAGAAGAAGACCCCTTGGTCCAGCTTACACATGACAGTCAATTCATAACTTTCAAATGAATTTCTTTCACAGCATATTCAAGGCCCATGTGCTTTACCTATCTGGAAAAGTATGCTAAGCTTTATAAGCATATTCAATCAACACCTCCTCTACTCTTCCATGCCTTTAAAGTTTCATCGTCAGGTATGGGAACTGATATGAAAAGACTTCTAGAATGGTTAGGATATAAAGCAATGTGTTCGTTAGAAAAAGTAAATATTTCAAAGGAAAGTGATTTACTGGCATTCACTCGACGTGTATGTTACTTCAACAACCAAGGTTCAAAACATCTGCATAAACTAATGATTCCCGAGATACGCCATTATTTCCACACATGAAACGGAGAGAATTTGTTGTAAAAATGGCCTTTGACAGTTTAATTCCATTTTCTGGCCACTACAATGATTTTGAAAACTTTGGGTGGAAGAAGTCTAAAGATTTAGTAACTGTTCAATGGGATGAAAATTTGGACCAAATCAGGAAACATTTATTCAAAAAGAGAGATTTACCTGTTAGTAAATGCAATTGTAAAGCATATAAAAACAAGTGTTCTGAAAAAGGCGTTGGATGCAAACACTGTGCAAAGAGTTGTAGACCATGCACATTAATATGTTTGTGTAAGGGTATATGTGAAAATCCACATAATAATAGAGGGAATTGTTATACGTGTGCTAACGCAAATGAAATACCGAAGGAATAGCAACGAAACGAAGGTGCAAATGAGACAGACACTAGTGACTCCGAGACTGTAATAATAAAAGTTCGGATGAAGAACAATACGATTGTGAAAATGAAATTCCTGATTCACTTGATTTTTTTTATCCAACCGTTGATGAGTTTTTACTCACATCGAGTTGTGATTTAAACTTTGCTGAAATTGATGAAATAACAGAACAAATAACTAGTGATAATTTAGATATGGAATTTTACTATGCAAATGACAAGAGTGATGTTGCCTTGTAAAAATTACTGATTTGTAAAATTTCAGCCGTTTTGTATACTGTTTATCTCAGAGAGATAAAATTTATAAAATTTATAAAATCTTGATTTTTGACTATATTAAAAGGTATAAGCCATTTTGATTTAATTACCTTAAAAAGTTACGATTAAAACATGAGATCTACAAAATTTGTGATCAAATACATATAAATATATATACATGTATACGAAGCAATAAAGAAAATTAAAAAGTAATACAAGATAATAACTTTCGATGAAGCATTATGCTCAAAATATCATGAAAATTTTGTATATATATGGTTATTTCAGGGTATTCAGATGTTTCTTAAATTTTTTAAAAGTAAATCATATCAAGTACAGTTTGACATTTTTTTCCCGTATTTTACTTTATTCCTTCTCCTCCCTCGCTTTATGCGAAATTGATATTCAGAGTTATAATGTTTAGAACACGACAAATGTAAATTCTTTTAAACATTCAATATTCCTAACTAAGTAATCTCACTGAAAATCAAGGATTTGTGTGCTTTGTTGGAGGACTGTTTTTCTTGTATATCAACTTGCATCATTTTTGTAGAATTTCAATTTCACATGTATTTTTGACCAGATCATTTGGTTAAGTACCTGATCAGAATAGATACCATGAGTTATGAAATACGAATGGCATAGGGCTGACCAAGTCAGAATGACACACCAACAAAAATAATAGTAAACAAAAGACCAATAAAAATCATATTTTTTCCACGAAGTAATTTCTTATGATACTTTTTAAATATATATTTCAAAGTCCCATTTGTAATACAAAACTTTGATAATTGTTTATCCAAATCATTGTATGAGTTAAAATTCAATTCGCACCAGTTTACCTATGCAAGTGATTAACCCACTGCTGGGCTCCACACAGCAAATTCTTGATTACAACAATATTGCTGGAAAATAAATACGTCACCGATAAGGCTAACATAGTGCATACTGGTAAAGCTAATCGAAATACAATTTTGCTCGAAAAGTCTATAAAAACCATTCATGTTAATCCTACAGTTTCTTGAAAAACTAATATTATATTGCCTCATCCACGAGCTTTCAATATGATATAACAATATTTGGGGTCCCCATGCTTGATTTCGTTGTATCTGCTGCTGAAGATAATATCAAGCTTCTAATTTTGGTGAATTTTTTCAGGCAACATCATGACGTCCAGCGTTCGATACCTTTATGTATTGCAGATAATAATTATAGGACAAACGTTTTTCTTTCATCTGATGTATATTTCTTAATTTTATTGTTTTATTAATTTTTTATTGCTTTTTATTTATTATTTATTGATAATTTTATTTATTTATTTATTTTTTCTTTCTGTATGGAGTTGCAGATTTTATTTATTATTTGTTGAATGACAATGTTTGATTTTCATGTTGTCGATGGATGATTTGTAAAATATATACATGTATAAGCCGCTCGACACAATATGAAGCTTTTTAGCTCGTTCGCTACGCTCACTCGCCAAAAAAGCTTCACATTGTGTCTCGCGGCTGATATTTTACGATATACGTTTGCAGAAAACCTGATTATATGTACTTATAGTCCCGTAAATATTAAAATAAATCACAGTGCGTTAAGTTGACCAATTGCAACTCCACGTAATTTGAAAACAACATTTTTTATTTCAAAGTGCGTTAAATTTAGATGGTATTGTCGTTATAACAAAATAAAACTTCTAACAAAAAATTCTTGCATACGAGAGATAAACAGGAGTGTAAAGATTTGTAAGAAGAATTGACGACGGACACATTTTCCCCACAGTGGAAGCTGATAATGCCTTATTTTTGCTGAAATGTGCGCCGTTAAATCACTTACAAATTAGGCCAAACCAAACTGATTTTTAGGTCGTTGGATTTCGCGCTGCAATTTTTTTGCCGCTTAATTTAAAAATAAGAGCTCAAAATTCGCCCCTAATTAAAATTAAAAATAAAAAGTTGTGTCACACTTAAGTTTTATATTCGCGAAAAAAACACATTCCGTAAGATAAAAAAAAAATTTTGCTCGCTCGCACCTATATTCACCCTTAAAAAAATCCCAAGAACTTAAAATTGAGTAACAAAAATAAAAACCAATTGATGTACATTCTCAATGCATCATGTCATGAGATCATAAAATTAAGCTAATATCGGTCACAATTTCAATCGATTCAGTTTTCAAATGCCGAAGCGGTACAAATTAATTCCAATACCTTGTTTGATATTTTTTATTTCTGCATCAAAGTAAAAATGATGTTATATGCGCAACTTGACGTCATATGCATTCGCGTTATTTACTTAGCTGACAGAAATTGAGATATTTTGTAAATTTATAACAGTGTTCCCGTGATCTAAGTACCAAAAGAGGTGACTTACGGTGTGGTAATACCATGGAGGTAGTACACTGTACATAAATACCTAAAATTTAAACTAAGCAAATTACTTGCATAATATTTACTGTACAAATAACAAAACGTACCTATGATTTTTGAAACGAATTAGTCTAAATGTGCGTTTACACGACAAAATAATGCTTTCGAATGCGTTTTGATAATGATTTGATTTTTCGAAAAAGATTTGCGTTGCGTAATAACTGTACGTCTGAACACACCATTCTATTTCTACCTTAGGGCGAATCCACTGATCCTCCGGAGTCAACGTAATAATACGACGTCAGACAATCAGTCGGGGAGGTAATACAATGACAAGGGGCTGTTATCCTTGAAACGGTAAACAAATGAACACTAGATGGCGCTCAATTATTTCGCCTTGACCTTAACTATTTTTAGATTTCTGATTTACTGTTAATGAATAACAAGTTTTCAGCATTTATAGTAGGTTGTTGTTAACCTGTTAACCTGTTAGCGCCCTCTCCCCCGCCCACTTCATAGAAGGTCTCAATTAAACAAACGATTAAAAGAATCACTAAATAGAAGCAAAACTAAATAAGGTCTGGAAGATTGGTTTGCAAATTAACTCGACACTCAACGTTTTTCAACTCGATAGTCGAAATTTTTAACGCTCGACATTTTGAACTCGATAGTCGACAATTCTAACTAGATACTCGATTTTTAACTCGATACTCGACAATTGTAACTCGATACTCGACAAATCTAACTCGATACTCGACAATTGTAACTCGATACTCGATACTCATCAATCTCTTCTTAATTTTGGTCTGCGTTCAACCCGGGAATGACAGAAATATTCTATATCTCAGGTTTTTTTGGACCTCGGACTTACAAAAAGTACCATTAAATTTAAACCTATATTATTTTTCGTATCACCTATGGTGTAATTCGGAAGAAACTAGAGGCTCTCTAGAGCCTGTATCGCTCATCTGGATTTAACTTTTCACCTTGAGCAGGACTAAACATTTCAGTGTTACGGTCAATTTGGCTGGTTTTTCTATAGGGTTCTATGTTAAACAAAGTTCGGCTGTGGCAGCTGTCTTGGTTGACAGTCCAGGTCAATGGACACATTTGTAAAACAGAACCATCTAAGTATCGTTATTGCTAAGTCTTGTTCCAACTGGCTACGTGGTTTCAGAGAAGAAGATTTTTAAATGAATTTTCCTATAGGGTCCTATATTAAACTAAGTTCGGCTGTGGTCGCCATCTTGGTTGACAATCCAGATGATAGGACACATTTCTGAAAGAGGACCATCTAAGGACCCATGCTGCCAACTTTAGTTCCAATTGGCGGAGTAGTTTCAGACAAGAAGAGTTTTGAGTGAATTTCCCATAGGGTCCTATGTTAAACTAAGCTCAGCTGTTGCGGCCATCTCGGTTCACAGTCCACGAAATCGGACACATTTCTGAAAGAGGACCTCCTAAGGACCATTGCTACAAAGTCTGGTTCCAATTGGTCAAGTGCTTTCAGACAAGATTTTTCAATTAATTTTCCCATTGGGCCCTATGTTAAACTAAGTTCGGGTGTGGCAGTCATCTTGGTTGACATTCCGGGTCATCAGACACAAGTCTGAAAGAGGACCATCTCAGGACCATTGCTGCCAAGTCTTGTTCCAATTGGTCAAGTGGTTTCAGACAAGAAGATTTTTCAATGAATTTTCCCATAGGGTCCTATGTTAAACTAAGTTTGGCTGTGGCATCCATCTTAGTTAATAGTCCGGGTCATCGGACGTATTTCTGAAAGAGAACCTCCTAAGGACGATTACTGCCAAGTTTGGTTTCAATTGGCGTTGTAATTTCATTAAAGAATTTTTTTTTTAATTCATCCCCCTTTTTTCTATTTATAGTAACAGCAGCCATGTACTTGGAAGTCGGGGATGCCGGATATAGATTTTGAAGGGGGCCACCCAAGGACCATTCCACCAAAGTTTTGTCCTAATTGGCCAGTGGTTTCAAAGAAGATCTTTAAAGAAAAGTTTACGCCGGACGCCGTCTTTAAAGGGGAAAAACTCCTATAAGGGATCAATCAATGATTTTGGTTATGTTAACCTATTTGTAGATCTTACTTTGATGAACATTTTTGCTGTTTACAGTTTGTCTTTATCTATAATAATATTCAAGATAATAACCTAAAACGGTAATATGTCCTTAAAATTAACAATTCATGGGCAATAACCCAACAAAGGGTCGACGAATTCGTCTGAAAATTATATGGCAGGTAGATCTTGACCTGATAAACATTTTTACCGATGTCAGTTTTACTCTAAATGCTTTAGGTTTTGAAATATAAAACAAAAACTGCGACGACGGACGACGGACGCCAAGTGACGAGAATAGCTCACTTGACTCAGGTGAGCTAAAAACGGGTGGATTACCTTGATTAACAATTATCTCAGTGACCGGACCCCAATTCGTACTTATTGTAATAATTATACAAATCCAAATATTGCAATATAAATGATACATGAATAATATGAACCAAAACTATGGAAAGCCGCTCTCGTCGTTTAAACCCTTTTTTCAAAAAAATTACACACTGAGATTTAAAAACCTAAAATAACACACTGAGAAACCGAAATTACACACTGAGATTTTAAAATTACACACTGAGATTAAAAAAAAATTAAAAACACACATTGAGAAATTAAAATTACACACTGAGATCTTAAAAAGACACATTGAGATGAAATAAATTGGAAAACACACACCGAGAATTGTTAATTACACACTGAGATTGATTTATATGCAAATTACTAATGAATATTCATGAGATGAATAATTCAGCAGATTAATATCTTGGTCTCTAGAACTCTTGTCATTATAATGAAATGCGGTTCCTTCAACCAACATTCATAATAAATTTCAAGCCTTAATCTACTTATAATTTTATTAAAGTTTTTCACCATTTGGTTATATCAGAGACATATAATACATGCCGTCTCTGGTCATATTTTGTAAAGAGAGAAAGTGCGTATTTTTCTTGTTCTATTGGTCATTTACGTTGTATTTCTAATGTATTTTATAAAACATTTGGCGTCAGAGTGAAGGACTAACGAGTTCTGTCCCCTAGTTGTTTTAAGCTTGTAATAGATTAAGATTACGTATGCTAATTAGATATGTGCGCCTAAAAAATGCGCACAAATCTCAATGTGTAATTTCAAATTCTCAGTGTGTGTTTTTCAGTTTATTTCATCTCAGTGTGTCTTTTTGAAATCTCAGTGTGTAATTTTCAATTCTCAGTGTGTGTTTTTCATTTTTCGTAATCTCAATGCGTCATTATGAAATCTCAGTGTGTAATTTCTTATTCTCAGTGTGTATTTTTAGGTTTTTTAATCTCAGTGTGTTTTTTTTAAATTCTCAGTGTGTAAAATTTTCGAAAAATGTTTTAAACATAGTTTTGACGAGAACGGCTTGCCATACAAAACATGAATTACAAAGATAAATTATTGTTTAACGTCCAGTGGTAATCAAGTGCATATCAGGACGAGAACATGTTGATATGATCCATGCTTTGTACTAGACCGGCATGATGAGCCGGATTTTTAACATGCTAACTCAAGACGTAACTGTCCGCAGGAAGACATATCACATCACTCAGACACATCATACTGACTCAGAGCCGACCAGTCAAATCTACATGTAAATTATTGAGGATAGATCTAGTTATAACATGAGAATTTACACCGGTCTTGTGTCGATGGCAAACAGAAATATTATTGCGGAGTTCACCAGATAGTGGTGCCACATAGCAATCTATTGACAAGTGAACTATTCGATTATAATTAATAAATACAGAACATTTGTAGTACCGAAACTTATATTTATAACCTTTAAGGTAATTCGCCAACCCAGTCGTCAGGCTTGTCTGACATGATTATTCATTGATTTGTTACAGAAATTACCAGTATTTAGCAAAATTCAAAAATAATAGAAATACTATGGGTTCATTCCTTGTATTGCACATGGTAGATCTCCTTAGCTGAAATTTGGCTTCCTATTTCGGTATTTTTGGTTGATTACTTCTTGTTTAATATAAGTTTGGTTTTTTGGTCTTCCAAATGTTTCGGTTTTAATGCTGCTGATGAGAGGTAACTCCTTGAAATGCGTCGTATACAGCATAGTATAAATTTACTATATCTAATATTAGTATCTTTGGATTGTTAATTTGAAACTCCTGGGATGATGCCTCTGCTGGTGGACCCTAGGTCCCCGAGGGTATTTGCCAACCCAGTCGTCAGGCTTGTCTGACATGATTATTCATTGATTTGTTACAGAAATTACCAGTATTTAGCAAAATTCAAAAATAATAGAAATACTAAGGGTTCATTCCTTGTATTGCACATGGTAGATCTCCTTAGCTGAAATTTGGCTTCCTATTTCGGTATTTTTGGTTGATTACTTCTTGTTTAATATAAGTTTGGTTTTTTGGTCTTCCAAATGTTTCGGTTTTAATGCTGCTGATGAGAGGTAACTCCTTGAAATGCGTCGTATACAGCATAGTATAAATTTACTATATCTAATATTAGTATCTTTGGATTGTTAATTTGAAACTCCTGGGATGATGCCTCTGCTGGTGGACCCTAGGTCCCCGAGGGTATTCGCCAACCCAGTCGTCAGGCTTGTCTGACATGATTATTCATTGATTTGTTACAGAAATTACCAGTATTTAGCAAAATTCAAAAATAATAGAAATACTAAGGGTTCATTCCTTGTATTGCACATGGTAGATCTCCTTAGCTGAAATTTGGCTTCCTATTTCGGTATTTTTGGTTGATTACTTCTTGTTTAATATAAGTTTGGTTTTTTGGTCTTCCAAATGTTTCGGTTTTAATGCTGCTGATGAGAGGTAACTCCTTGAAATGCGTCGTATACAGCATAGTATAAATTTACTATATCTAATATTAGTATCTTTGGATTGTTAATTAGATGCATGCCATCTGAGTAGAGAGAAAATTCACATGATGCCCCTCGAAAAAATTAGCTATAGTTATAAATGTTTATAGGTACATTAGATTGTCCAAGCGTTCTAATATGATGGATTGATTGATTGTTTGTTTAACGTCCAGTGGCAAATATTTCATGCTTATTCAGGATTGATCTTGCTGTTCGTATAACTAACTTAATGCAGGTAAGCTGTGCTATAGCTTCCTAACTTATACTGCATAGTTCATATGTCATATGTGGATTAACAAACCATATATGGAAAAACCATAAAAGGTTAACTTTCACTGATTCTATTGCTACAATAGAAAATTTTCATTTCCCTTATTTTGTTAGAGTTAACAATTGAATATTTAAATTAGAAATATTTCAGGATATATAAATATAAAGAACCCTGAAAATTTTTGCAGTAGAATTAAAAACAATAAAGTAAATTACTTTTTATAATGTTTGTTAATTACTGACAGGCGACAGTTGCTAAGTGATGACAATATCTCATACTGCCACTCTAATGTGGACCGCTGGGTATGATGGAATGTGATGGCATAAAATTCAGGGCAAATTTATAAAACAACAATTTTTCTACAGTTTCTTATCAACATTATTCTATCGACAATTTTATTGTCTGATGTCAAAGTATTTGTACTCAAATATAAAATTTCTTCGACTGAGCATAACCATTCTGTTCTGCATCCTGAAATAAAAATAAAGAAATATATTGATCTACTTTGAATCAACTTACAATCAATACATTGAAACTTTTAATTATTCAGGAAATAAAAATGAATTAAACATCAATTAATCATAATATTACATTTCTTAAATTTTTGGGAAATAGAAATACTAAATGCATTGATTATATTCTATTCTATTCAATATTTATTAATTCTGTTTAAATTCATTAAGTTGACATAGGTTCAGATATTTTTGTATGCAGGTGCATGATGAGGAGACTGACCATGCGACATTAGATGAAGGTCACATGACCCATATCACACGGTTAACTGGCTTTTAAGTTGTATGTCAAAAATCAGTTTTAATATACAAAGTGACCTACAATCGTATTACTTGGTGTGAGGGTGCATCTCAGGGAGTAACACAGCCTCCTACCAAAATTAGGTCACTCTGACCTTCTTATCGCGCTTCATTGACTTAGGTTAAGTTTTACGTCCGAGTTCAGTTCTCCAATACCAAGGGATCTACAGTCATATTACTTGGTGTGAAGATGCATATTAGGGAGTAATACAGCCTCCCACCAAAATAAGGTCACTCTGACCTACTTATCACACTTCATTGATTTAGATTAAGTTTTACGTCCGAGTTCAGTTCCCCGATACCAAGGGACCTACAGTCATATAACTTGGTGTGAGGATGTATCTCGGGGAATAACACAGCCTCCCACCAAATTTAGGTCAGTCTGACCTACTTATCGCGCTATATTGACATAGGTTAAGTTTTACATCCGAGTTTAGTTCTCCGATGCCAAGGGAGTACAAATACATTTTACATTTGCCGTGTGTGTACAAAGCATATTGTTTATACTGTATTTAATATAATTCACATTCCATTAGGCAATTGATTTTGCACAGTCCTCCTTTGCAGCACGATGGTTACCAGCAATTTGTCTTATTCCTTTGTAGTTATGGTAAACAATACTTTCTGGTATAAAGTTTAAACATTTTATTAGAGTTAAAACCAAACTATAGTAAGTTTGGGACAAAAAGAATATTTTTTAAATTCCTGCAAGGGCGGATTTGATGGATTTTTGTTTACAATGCTGAATACAACACTATATATGTAACTGCAAAATAGTTTTCAAGTTACTGTTCTTTTCAGTTGTAAAACTGGTATTTGCTACTTCTCCACATAGGAATTTTAGAATAAGAGCAAAGACTGGTCGGCTCGGGGTTGGAATAATGTACATGTGTCTGGGTAGGGTGACATGTCTCCCATGGACTGTTGCCTCATGAGCTAGCATATTTAAAAACATGCACAAGTACACATAATACGCAACAATTCTGTGTAGTTTCGTTTCATTCCAATCTTAACTGCCGAAAAGTTTGATATCGTAAATTTTTGTGATATAGAGGACTGCTGATGAGTTTTCAGTCAACGAAATGGCCATCCAATGCATCAAATATATTTCGGTATTTTGTGATACGTTTTATAAGACAGATTGACAGGACAAAAAAATGTTTCCCTTTGTAAAGGAGAAGTTGAGGTGGGAGGGGAAGTGGCGACATAAATACTAGCAGGTGTAAATGAACATACAAAGATCAAAGCAAATTTATTGTCAATCAAGACACCTACATAGGATCTGAACAATTGAAATGAATCAGATACAATGATTAAATATACAATACATACTCATTGTCGGAAAATAGCTAAAGCCGGCGCATTGTCAATCAAGACACCTATATAAGAGCTGCACATTTGAAATGAATAAGGAGCAATGATTAAATATACAATACACAGTCATTGTCAGAAAATAGCTAAAGCCAGTGCATCGAAAAAATCGCAAATTCGTAAAAAATGCAAGCACGCATGTACAAATATTTATAGCACTTCCTGTGTAAAAATAGGAAGTTTTAGTTTCACAAACCGTTTCCGTTTAATTTAACAATTGATATAAACCTTTCTAATTCAATATACATTTCTGTAATTGTATATTTTAACGCAAAAAGTGTACAAAATGTAGAAATCTGGTACTGACAGAAAATTTGCAATGACATTTGATTCTTTAATAGCGGGAAGGCAATTTTTTAATACGACAAATAACTCAAGATTAAAAGATTAATTCATTTGAGGACAAAATTTTGAAAAATGTGGAAAATGTCTAAGCTGGAACTCATTTATGTCCACTAACACTATATATGTAATTAAAAAGCATTTTAGATTATCATTTTATATTTTCCGACAATGCATGACTATGTATTGTATATGTTCAATCATTGTATGATTTATTTTAATTTTGCAGCTCCTATGTAGGTGTCTTTTTTATATAAAAATCTAAAAATATAATATATATTTAACAATTTTCTGTTTATTTGTCTAACTACATGTATTTCCAAGGATTTAAAATTCTTGCTATTTCTATACTGAAAAACAACTTACATGACATGCCTTAGTAAATTTATAAAGTCTAATTGTCATGAAACTTTTATTGCATAATCATGTCTTTAAAACCGCATTTCTACCAAATTAAAAAATTTTACTCAGCTGGGCAAATGTAGTTATATTATTTCAGTCTTACAGGTAAATTTGTTCATCATCTTTATACTACACTACACAAAACCATTCTTAAATTTGCCGAAGGGCCGACATAGGATAAATTGTAAAGTTTTTAAATTTTTTATGCATTAAATGAAAACAGTGAGTTTAAGAATATATCAAAACACAACGCAATCCACCACGCCAAAGTTTGTTCTATACATCGTATAGACTCTACACTATACATTTACAAACTTTAGTATGCCGACTTCATGGAAAGAAGAAAGTTTATTCTAAACACACATGAAACAGGCCACACACAAATTTTACCCCATTTTGACAACTGACAAGAAAAAATATTTATAGCACAAATGATGATAAAACAAATCAATCACGCCAGTTTGTATTCTATACGTTGTTTACACTATAAACTACGCAATTATAGATTTCAATGAACCGATTTCATGTAAACATGGATGTTTATTGATTTCTAAATCAGCCCCCCATAGCTTCCATCCGAGCACGCCCCATTTTGACAAACGATGGTAAACAATCCTTAATAAATACTGATAGGGAACACTGTTATATAAAAAATCCTTCTATACGTCGAAAAATATCATACTATCCCAAAAATTACGGCTTCGCTTCAATATTCGGTATGATGAGGGAGGAGTTTTAGTTTTAGATTAGTGTCTCAACCGCCCATTATAGGCGGGATTATGAAAATCAAAAGGGCAAAGCTATTAATGTTCATTATTGATGAAAACGGGTGTAATATCCACAATAAGTCGATATCGTATCAATGACTGGTATTTGGGCAAATATTTCCACGTTATACCTGTAATTATGGTTTTATATACAAATACTGGTATCAAATTTTGAGGCGATGAAATATTCCGCCATTTATTCAAGGCATTTAACATTTTTCGTCATTTATCTCGAAAACTATTTGAGATAGAAGTGAAATGTAAATTTAAAAAATGTTTGCCATGTTGAGATCTACATACCCTGAAATTTTAAAGGAAATCGCAAAACCCATTTAGGAGTTATTGCCCTTTTTTGTCAAATAAATTTTCCCTGAACAATTGAACCAATTGGAACAAACTTGATCAAATAGTTGATTAATTGTCCAATGAAAACCAGACTCCAGGTGAGCGATACAGGCTCTGGTGAGCCTCTTGTTAATGAAGTGTGATGAATTTACACACAACAAACAGAATTTATGTTCAATTAAATAACATATTAAAAAAAAATCTGCCAAAAATGCTTGCAACAGACTCAAAATAATTTTAAATAATGAATCTGCTTTGGTTCTTTAATTATTTTCCTCCTTTATAAATATACTGTATAACTGCCTTGATATAAGAAAAAAATGTAATTTGATTTGATTTATGGAATTATTGTGTTCCACAATATTGTAATAATGGGTCTTTGTCAATTATTGTAAATGAGTTTGTGCCAATAAAAGTATTTGTATTTGTATAAAAAAGGACACAATTTTGTAATTATAGTATAAACAAACAAATACGTTATTTGCCAATCACGTCGCCCAAAATGAGCGGAATAACTACAATCATAATTTTCAAAAATAATATAAAAATAAAATAAAAATATATTAAACACAGTATAACATTATTAGTTTTGATTTAATTGGTTAACATCTAAAATTGAATTAAAGAAAATGAAATAAATAATTTTTAATGATAAAAATATATAATATGACCCATTTTTTTGTTACTCTTGATCCTTTACTGCACAGCACATCTCTATGTATTATTATTATCATTATTAATTAATGGTAAATAATGTGTATGCATATTTGATCATATATATCTATAGCAGTATGCAAACATGACAAAAGATAATCTAAGTTAATAATTTATTTCTATTTTCATTTAAAACCTCTAATAATTGACAAAGTATCTTCAAAATATTTTGGCTTCATTTCCCATTAACCAACTAAAAAGATATTTGTTATCAAATGTTGAAACATTTTTATGTTTACTAATTATTTTGCCAAGAAAGGGATGTCTAACATTAAAACAAGCTAAATGTTAAAAGGAAATGCATCTCATCTTCTATTTGCTCATTACAGAGTTTCTAGTTTCCGAACTACGCAGTAACTCGCGAGAGCGCGCACAGTACGAGTTATTTACAGCTGTAATTCGGTCACATGTTGTTTATTTCTGGTATTTCAATTCAGCCATTAGTTATTACATTGTACAGAATCTAGCATTTAAGTAGAAATAAATTGAAATAAACGGACTATGTTTTTTTATATCTATCCGCGGCAATTGTGACGTCGCTTCCTAAGTGAAAAATTGATGTGTGTATATATATATATATATATATATATATATATATATATATATATATATATATATATATATATATATATATATATATATATATATATATATATATGTATGAAAATGAGATAAATATAAGAAAAAAATAATAAATCTATATGAAAAATAAACAAGAGGCTCAGTGGGATGAACCTGTATCGCCCACCTGGCAGTCACAATCTTTGATTTGATTTGACAGACTACATTGATTTCTGGAAACTTTGTAAATGATCTTCTATAAATGCTTCATACCAAGTATAAGTTCATTGGCCAAACGGTTTCAGAGGAGAAATTTTAAATTTGGACCAACCAGAACATATAAAGGTTTCTGGCGGCCATTTTGTTTCACGGACTAGAAAGATTTATGCAAAGGTTGTAAAGGACCTTCCATAGATGCTCCATGCCAAAAATCAGTTCAATTGGCTTTACGGTTTCAGAGGAGAAGAAGTTTCGACCAATCAGAACATGTAAATGCTCATGACGGCGATTTTGTTTCACGGACCAAGATGATTTATGCACACTTTGTAAATAACCTTCCATAGATACTCCATATCAAAAATCAGTTCATTTGGCCTTACGGTTTCAGAGAAGGAGAAGTTATAGATTTCGACCAATCAGACCATGTAAATGCTCATGACGGCCATTTTGTTTCACGGACCGCAGTGATTTATGCAAATTTTGCAAAGGACCTTCCATAGATGCCTCATACCAAAAATCAGTTCATTTGGCTTTACGGTTTCAAAGGAGAAGATGTTTAAATTCTCGTCCAATCAGAACATACAAATGCTCATGGCGGTCATTTGTTTCACAGACCGGGATGAGTTGTGCAAACTTTGTAAATGACCTTTCATAGATGCTCCATACCAAAATTCAGTTCATTTGGCTTTACGGTTTCAGAGAAGAAGTTTTAAATTTTGACCAATCAGAACATGTAAATGCTCATAGCGGCCAGTTTGTTTCACGGACCAAGATGATTTATGCAAACTTTGTAAATGACCTTCAATACAAGCTACAGGCCAAGTTCCAGTTTAATAGGTCCTGGGGTTTCAGAGGAGGAGATGAAAATGTAAAAGTTTACAGACGGACGACGGACGCCAAGTGATGACAAAAGCTCACATTGCCTTTCGCAAGGTGAGCTAAAAATACAATATATATAATAAAAATTTTAAAAAATTGCTCTATACAAACAGGAATTCTCCTTAACATAAACAAGAACACAATTTTGTGTAATTATAGTATAACTAATCTCTGAATTCAAATACCAAAAACAAACAACGCGTGACCGAACTACGCAGTAAATCACGAGTGCGCACAGCGCACGAGTTCTTTACAGCTGTAATTTGGTCACAAGCTGTTTAATCCTAGTATTTCAGTTTGGCGATTAGTTATAATTTTAGTAGAAATAGATTGAAATAAAACAGACTATGTCTTTTTATATCTCTCCGTGACAACTGAGACTCACTTCCTTATGTGAAATACCGGCTGTTCTTTCACATGTGATTAACCAGATTTTTTCTCCCACTCGGATACTACGGTAAATCATTGGATATAAACTGTTGAATCTCTACAATGTAATATTAGTAGTTTCATGTCTGTATCAAAATTCAACAGCTACATCAGTTGTATTCTTTCATTGATGTAAAAATCATTTGCAAACTGCATAACATAGATACTGTATTATTCTATAATAAGGCTATAAACAATTATTGATTTATTCTTCGCAAGAAAATATTTAATTTCCATTTCAAAAGAATAATATAAAAATTATTGTTTTGAAAACCTCCCACTTAGTATTTTCCCATTTCGCCATGATTATACCAATCCCTGTTGTTCTATTCAAATTTCGTTTATAGTGGAATATCATATATTTCCTAATTTAACTTCTCTTTTAAATTAAGAGTCTGTCTACTTTTTTATCTTATTTATTTTTTTTTACACTTTTTTGTAATTTTTTTGTTTTGTTTGTTATTGTAGACTAACTTAGAATAGACCAAATAAGTATAAGTAAAGTTAAGTAATACCAAAGGTATATTCGAAAACAACTGACAAACTCCGGAGAACAATGAAGACATGTTGAAGATAAAAACAATACAAACACTACACTACACTTTAAAAATCACTACATGGAGCGTTTTAATGAAAATGAATTATTAATCAAAGATTTACAATGATACACGACATCTAATCTTACATCGTATTTCATAATATTTTTTTTAAGTCTTTAACTTTAATTGAGGGTGATACAATGTTCATTTTCCTTGGTGCTTCGTTATGGTCGTAGGTTCTCTAAGAAGGTTATTCGCGATGTATTTATGGACCGTTATTTAACAGTTTGTTGAAAGTATAGTTGTTCATCTGAAAATTTGTGTGTGTTCTTAGCTTTAATGAACTTTATTACCATGTATTTAGCACGGATCATCACATATAAGTCAAAGTAAAATTATCTGATACCAATTTTGATGCACATGATCATGAAGATGTGCACATTTCGTCGATTTACCACTTATCATGATCAGTTGTACTCAAAGTCTACAATGTTGAACACCAAAACAATCCAAAATGTTGAAGAGCAAATTCAAAATGACCAAAAGGGTTAAATCCAAAACGCCCAAGGACAGACCGATGCACGAGAGAGATACTCCTCCGTTTTCACAAATTTTAGAATTTTGTAACATATTACATTTTTAGTATAAAAAAACTACAACAAATAATATGTTACTACATGTACGTGGAAGGGTACGCTTGAAATGGGATACAATTAGTTAATGCTACAAATGTCGATTTTGAAAAGAAATGTAAGTTATATCAAATATTCCGTAAATATCTAAACTAATGCAGCCAAATGGCTAATTATTCATGTTATAGTTGAAACCCCATTTGGTTTCACTGTCCGATCAGTAAAACTGACACCCAGAATTTTTTGTTTCCACAAAATTAAATAATTAAAATGCAGATAAATACATAAATACATGACAAACAATATATTTCTTTTTTATAAAATAAAAATATGTGCCTTAATTGTTAGTTTGTTTTATATCAAGCAATATGGTGATGAGGATAACTCTGAAAAGGCTTTTATGTTGTTTTTTTTTTATTATTTATTCGAAAGTAACTATTTAATCAAATTTAAAATGAAATCTACAACCATCTGTCTTCATTTTAGAATTTTAATTTAACCTATTGAAGAAACATAAAAGATAGATACGTTATGTATATCAAACATTCTATATTGAGATGTGGTTCCCAATATTTTATAAAAACCTGTTATATAGCGGATTTGTGTACCATCTGCTTTTAGGCCACGCGAAGTTGATTTTTAGTTCTTTTTATTTTTGGATGGCAAAAATAGGTGCGAGCGAGCGAAATTTTAATTTTGCTTTCTTTTGGACTATTTGTATGCCCCCTCCCCCCTGTAAGGCAGGCCGGGCATATAGTTGTTCGCTCTTTGCGTCCGTCCGTCCGTCGGTACGAGGTTAAGGTTCAGGTTTAAAATAGTTTTTCATGAAAGAAGTATGGTATCATCCTGAAACTATGTATATGGATAACTTGTGATATGAACAGTAGCATTTGGATGTGAAATGGATGCTGTGACCTTGAATTCATGGGTCATCGACTTTGAATTTCTTTATGGAATTTCAGTATTGAATCCAGGTTAAGGTTCAGGTTTAAGGTACTTTTTCATGAAAGAATAATGATATCATCATGAAACTTTGTACATGGATAGCTTGTGATATGAACAGCAACAATTTGATGCAAAACGGATGCTGTGACCTTGAGGTCATGGGTCTCTTTTGAATTTCTTTATAGAAATATTAGAATCTAGGTTAAGATTTAGGTTGAAGGTAGTTTATCATGTACGTAGAGATAGTATTTCATCTACCCTATCGTTAGGGACTTCAGAGTCAACAATATACACATGTCATTCTATTTACCAAATACTTACATCATTGGCGGGGCATGTATAGTGTCCGTTGGACACATATATACTAGTTTTTCGGGCGAAGAACAAATTTATGTGCAGCACAAATTTTTAAACTTATATATTTTAAAAAATTGATAAATCTCATTTTTGTGTGGCAAACAATTTATATTTTTAATTTCTCGCAAAATGAAGACTTTGGGCGAATTTTCAGTATTTTTGAAAAATGAAGCAGCAAAAAAAAAATTTTCTTAAAATTTACATAGTCCAAAAAATTGGAACGGGGAAATCCAAAGAACTAAATATCAATTTGGTGTGGCATAATTCAAATTTTAAAGATCATGAAGAGAATTTTACCTCCGTCTTGTCTACTTCTTTTCAATATCAAACGTACCTGTAATATATATTAATAGATATTCTTAAAAATTATCAATTATTTCCGTGGTGTTATACTTATTTTACCTTTCAATTTGTTTAGAAATAAAAACCATTGTCTATTCTTTGAATTTTTGTATGGACGTTTGACCCGCAAAGGCGATGACGAACTTCCCGCAATTTTCATGGACGTGATACCATGTGATGTCCTTTAACTATAAGTCAAAACTAAATTATGAGGATCTATGAAACAAATTGAAAATCGTAATTTCTCCTATTCTTTACGTGTTTAATTGGTGGGATAAAAATACATAATATCTTTAACCACTTCCCGGTGATAAATTTCTACGTGGGAATTACCGCCCTTTTCCTACAATTATTGGAACGATAAACTAGAGAAGATCCGAAATGAGATATTTCTCCACCCTCAATAGTTAAATTTTCGATTTTAACACGCTCGGTAAAGGCTCCCGTGTTGAAAATCGAAAATTTAACTATCTCGGGTTTAAAAATTCCATAACTCACTCGTACCTGAAGGAGAATCTATATATATCCCATTATTAGTAGATAAATCATACATCAATCGATTTCTTATTCATTTTTCCCTAAGAATATGTACATTTTATTCACCAACAATCTCTCTGTACCATTGGCGAAATCTTTATTCCCATCACCCACCATTTCCGTCATTTCACTTTCACTTTGAAAATTTGTCACATGACTGCGTTATTTCATTTTTTGTGTAGTAAATTTATGCATATGACCCCGGTAACGCGCATACACTTTCTGACCTGAAGTCCTTTATATATAAAGTCATGTTTTCAGTGGTATGTAAATGAGATTGACCCGTGCAAACCTACATGCATAAATTAGCTCCCGTGATTCCAAGTTTTGTAAAGAAATAAGGCGTGATCGCATATCTTGCTCAAAGTGAAAGTGAAATGATGAAAATGGTGGGTTGAACGGAGTAAGGCTTCCGTTTGTGGTACAGGGAGGTTGTTGGTGAATAAAATGTACATATCCTTATGGACAAATTAATAAGGAATCGATTGATGTATGATTTATCTACTAATAATGGGATATATTACGATTTCGAGTCTAAAAACTGCCGCCCCAAGTCTGGGTCGGCAATTTCCATGCTTTCCATACGGAGTGCGCACTGATGTCCCACGGCCCCAGCATATCACAAAAAAGGCCGTCAGACGTCAGAGCAATCTCGGACTACATACATGTAACACATAAATAGTGACTAAGTTAGCAAATTACCTCCGATATAGCGTCCGATAAAGCTGTGTTATGTATGTTGTTCTTTTTCAGTGTTGAGAATTTAGCTGTTTTACCTTTTTACGTTTCCTTTAAGTTGAGCTTCAGAAGAATTTTCATAATAAAAAACAAATGTTTTTGGCTTTACCCCTTTTGGTATTTTTGGAATTTTTGAATAAGGAGGACAAATATACCTAAGGAGCAAATAATTTGCTCTCCATTTTTTTCGATTGTTGTTTTGGTTTTCAACATTTTAGTTCTTGAACGCAACTGATAAGCCGTAAAACGATGAAATGTGCACATCTTGTCCATCAAAATTGTTTTCAAAGAATAGTATAAGAAAATAATTACCATTTGGATTTCTTTTGACCTTAAATGTAAAATTCCATTTGTATTCATCTCCTTTCTCTTTCAAGCTAGCATCTTCAAATAACATAGGATAATTAATATACACTATTACATTACTTCCATGTGTCTATTATATTATCAATCAGTTTAAGTCGTCCATAAACAATCATAATATTCGTTCAAAAACGTGCATTTGAATTTTCCAAATTTCTGATTATATTGAAATGAATTATCCTACTACAGTAATTCATGCACCCTATTATTGGCCATTAATTTATTTTGGTATTTTGTGTATCACTATTAATATAGATATTTTTGTATTTTGTATTTTTTTTTACCCTAGGCGCGTCCGATAATTCACCGACCTTTTATCATATGCTTATATTTAGAATACGAGATATTTCGCGATATTTTTTATTGAAAACTTTGAAAATAAACTTAAATTAAATACACTCTTATAGTCATCAATAGAAGGTGACATTATACGTCCTAAAAAAGGAGAATTTAAAATCGGAAGTCGTGATTCGAAAAAAAGTACATGATATTGATATTTTTTGCTGTAAAAACTCGAGCGTATCGAACATATCACTACTATCTAAAAATATATACACAATTTACTTACTGTCTCCGTGATATGAGTTTAGGCAATGGGCACACTGCCTTGTTTCCACTTGGACTTCAGACACTTCACCAAATTTTTTCATAAATGATTTAAGGTCATTTTCATTCGACATGACATGATTCAGGAATATGTCTGCCCTTTCTTTTCTCGACTTATTTCCTTTTCGTTTGATACAGACATCATGGATGTACGTCCCGTCCTTAAGTACTTTTTCCATGATATCTGTTTCTATCTCGTTCAAGATAATTTTATAATTAGAATGGATCGTCTCCAAAATACATCTGTAAGTAAAGATATGATTTTGTTGCTCAATCAGTTTAAAAAAAAACCGCACACATACCATCGTTTTTGATTCGACTTTATTGAAACCAAATCTCAAAGCGAAGTTCTGTTTATTAACGACATTTGTTAATATCATAATTTGTAAAAGAAGTTTCAACTATATATACTAAAATTTGTTTGATTGCTTAAATTGTAGCAAATAATATAATAAGAAAAATCATTGAATAAATGTATATAAAGTGCCATGTGTTATAGATAAATCGGTAGCACTGAGTAAATAACCTTATCTATTAATGTACATACTCTGAACACGATTCTCCATTCCTTTCGCCAAGTCGTGCTCGCTTTCCTGTCAATAATATATATATATATGTATGGTTAATTTAAAATTTATTTATCTACCCTTCTGGAGCACCTGATGTTAATGCAGGTTTTTAATCGGAATTCACATAGAAGTGCTTTAAGAGTTATAATTAAGGATTGTTTAAAATTATGGAGAACTGGGTTTGATCCCTGGCCTGGTCATTAAACCGAAGACATTAAAATTGGTATTTTCTGCTTTTTCACCAAATACGACATCCTGGAGTAAGAGCAAATGATTGGTCGTTTCAGAGTCAGTATAATGTGTCCAGATGCGATGATATGTCTTCCTGCGGGCTGTTACCTCGTCAGATAGCACGTTAGAGTTCCGGTTCAGTGTGTTAGTCTAGTACAAAGAAGGATTCGTATTCATATCATATCAACATGTTCTCGTCCTGATGTGCCTTAAATGATTGTCACTGGACGTTAAACAATAATTCATTCATCCATCCAATTTTGGAACACGTATAATTTACGCGTAAACTCACCGAAGTAGGTTAAAGAAGTATAAAATGTTCCAAACTTTATAAAAATCCTTATATAATTTAATTTAAAAAAAAATTCTTATCAAAAATTACTGGAAGAATCATTTGAATTATCTTACTTAACTCTGGAATATTTTAAATAGCGAATACGTTGGTAATGTCATAGTACCAAAAGTAGATCATAGTATACAATATAATCTAACTTTCTCAACCAATAACAACCATTGAATTGAATTGTCTGTTACAATTCATATTAAATTATTTCTGTTTAGAGAACAACCATTTAACTTCAAGGGGGGGTTATGTTTTTTCATTGTTTTGAAATTTTTTTTTCAAGTGATGGACACAATTTTATTTTTTTTTTTCGACTATAGTCAAGGGTGTATTTATTCCTATGAAATCAGTAGCAGTAAATAAAACCGGTATATACTATGAATTTGTTTTTATAATAAAACATTTAAATGTACGTTTCATTTGTAAATTTAAATTTTGTTCTGATATGTTAATGACTTTTATTTTGTTTTTGTATATTAATTCCTTAAGAAAGGGAATGTAACGTCAGTTTCTCTGAACTTTGTATTTTATTATAATTATCATAGTTCCACACAGTACTGAGTAGACACACATTGGGTATATGTACCTGTATCCATATTTAAACTAGAGGCTCAGAGGACTAAGCCTGTATCGCTCATCTAGCATGAAAGCCGTTTTTATTGATGTACCTCAAAGAGGGAAGTCACTTCTCCATATCATTATGAAATGAGGTAAGCCTTGTAGAACCAAATTTTTCTTCATCAAGGTCTTCTACTTTCAAGTCAGCATATTCTAAAATTTGGCAGTTCTTCAGAAGATTTTTGCATGTATATGTATATCCCATAGGGTCTTATGTTAACCTAAGTCCTCTGCTGGTGGCCATCTTGAATGAGGGATTGACACCAAAGTAACAACACTTTGTCAGCACATGCCATGTTTGGTTTCAAGCAATACTGCAGTTCTGTAGATTTGTGTTATATGCCATAGACACTTTCTGTCAAGTTTGGCTCTATTTGGCCAAGCAGTTTCAAAGAAGTTTATTTTTTAAATCAACCAATCAGAAAAAAAGAATTGCCCATGGCGGCCATGTTTGTCGCCTGATCTGGACAAAATGAGGAAAATTTGTAAAAAACCTCCCACGGATGCTTCCTGTCAAGTTCCGTTTCATTTGGCCAAGCACTTTCATAGAAGAAGATTTCTTTAAATCAGCCAATCAGAAAACAAGAACTGCTCCATGCAGCCATAGTTGTAGTGCGATCAAGATGAAATGAGGAAACTAGATAAAGGACATTCCATATATGTTTCCTACCAAGTTTCGTTCTATTTGACCAAGCAATTTCAGAGTAGAAGATTTTATTTATATCAGCCAATCAGAAACAAAAACTGCCCATGGTGGCCAAATTTGTAGTCCGATCAGGACAAAATGAGAAACTCTGTAAAGAACCTTCCATAGATGCTTCCTGTCATTTCCGTTCCATTTGTCCGATGGGAACAAAATGAGGAAAATTTATAAAGGACACACATATATGCTTCCTGTCAAGTTTTGTTCCATTTGTCCTAGCAGTTTCAGAGGAGATTTTTGAATCAGCCAATCAGAAACAACAATTGCCCATGGCGGCCATGTTTGTTGTTCGATCGGGACGAAATGAGCAAACTTTATAAAGGACATTAAATAGATGATTTCTGCCAAGTTTGTCCATTATGTTGCATTCTCCAGATTTTGTATTTTCTTGGACATCTAGTTTACGGACTTTTTCCAGTGTTTTGTCGTTTTTGTATTCCTTTGCCGATATCTAATGGAGATCGAAATGTTTGACTGTTGCAGCGTAATTCGAATAATCCAGTCGTTATATTCGCTCACTCAGATCATTCCATTAACCCAAGGAGAGAATCGGATACGGACCGGGCTTGAATTATTCGAGTTAGTTGCAGCCATGGTTGTAGTACATTGTAAGTTGTAATTTCTGAAAGGGGCCATCTTTTTCATCGAATATAAGTTTGTAAGAACTATCTAAGGACCATTATTGTCAGATTTGATACCAATAGGCGGAGTGGTTCTAAACTATATCTATAAATGTATTTGGAATTCAACCTTACGAAGTGACCTTGCTGTGTGTAAAGGTTATTCGAAACGGTAGTCTCACTTCTAAAAAGTTTTTGACATTTTTATCTACATGCATGTAGGAAATGCTTACTAATTTACTAATGTAAGGATACAGATGATCAATCAACAATACTGAAATATAAGCAGTCCCTTACCCGTTATTCACCAGTGATAATGCTGATAGAGAAAGAATGAAAATTTTACAACAGAAAAAGTGCGTTTTTAACAGAGTACTAGTATACAGACAAGTAATGTTTACATATTGGTAGGCCACTTCACCAGATGTGTTAGCAATATTATACCATATGTTTCTCCCAGTAAAGTCTTGGAATCTATCTCTGCAATATCGAATGTAACTGTTTCCTTTTCTCCGTCCACTGAATCATATATTTGCTGGGGAAGAATGCTCCGAAGAAATGAATGTAACCTGTCTTGATCGCTCAAAAATAACTTAAGTTCTTCCTTTGATTTCGTCTCCAACAGTAAATATATTGAACCAGGATATATGTCAATTAATTCAAACAAAAGACTCAGGGCTTCCAAAAGGTCATCATCGATAATGTTTTCAATAATAACCCGAGGTCCATTAATTCGGAATAAATATCGATGTCCATGTCCTGTGACGATAAAAATATACATGATACGAGTGTGATAATTATCTTTCCCCTCAAAAGCTTTGAATAAATTTGAAGAAAACAGTTTTTGTCTCGCGGTAAATATTATAATTATAAATAATACAATATTATAATATTCATAAATATTGTTTCATTTTTCGATCTGCATATTGAAACATAGAATAAAGAAATGTGGAGCGATATAAAGAACCTGGCGATTGTCTTAATCATATCGTAACGTGTGGTGTTCTGTTTGTTCGTTGAGGCGACTTTTAATATGAAAAACACCAATAAGAGCAATGTTTAATGGCTTTTTATATTAAATTGTGGAAATTAATGTTAACATTAATTCATTTCGTTTTTTTTCCTACAACAGATTAAAAAACTTTTGATTCTCGGTTCCAGCCAGTTGTCTGATAACGATTCAGACTTCTATTGGTAGGGAGAAACGAAACACCGAATTATACTAAACATCCACTGAAATTATAATATCATTTTAGTAAAGCGTTAATGTTGAAGTTAGCCCATCAATACTAAAATAAAAACGAAAACTGTGGGCTTCATCTGTAGTTTTATTAGTATTCCTAACTTGGTACCAAGTATTGTATGATTTTCAGTTTAAAGATAATCTACTATACATGTTATAGGAGAGCACTAGACGGTTGTAAAGTTACAAATTGAAATACCTTGCTCTTGAATAACAATCGATCGTTGCAGATGATAAAGAATTTCCCTTTGACCTGTACTGTGTATAATGTGAAGAAAAGATGTCACCCAGTTATCGTTAACTTTTGCAAAGAGAATTATCAGAAGTTGTTTCCTTTTATCCTTTCTGCTTTGAATTTGTTGAATTCTTTGGTATTCATCCTCATCTATTATGTCACCCTGACGAAGTCTGGGTAAAACTTCATGGATTTCAAGATTCTCTTCGAGGTAACCACGATTTTGTCGTAATACGTCTATCGTAATATATTCTAGTTTCTCTATTTGAAAACAAAACAGTAAAAAGAAAAAAAGTTGGTTTCATTTCAACTGAAGAGAAACTGGTTAAATACGGGTATGATAACTACTGTGTGTCCCACACCATCAATAAACTGATTTCTTAATTAAAAAAAAGTCATGATTATAAAACATCTCAAGCAAAAATCATGTATATCTTGATAATCATCATGTTACAAGTGTGCACAAAAATTGCACATGTTCAACAACGTCAGAATTATATGTTTTTACCTCATGTTTTTGACAAAAATCAATTAGTTGTACACAGGAAACGGACATTAAACTTTAAAAACGTTTGATCAGGCAATAATAATTCTTTTGATACCAATTTTGCTGCAAAAGCCTAAAGGTTGACATGCTGATTAACACTCCATATACCGAGGAAGAATAACTAAGCGACGAAACCGTTGGAAAACTAAAAGGCATGACAAACTCATGACAATGGAACATAACAGACAAATGCCACTATGATACATGTACAACTAAAATAATTAAAATATATTAAGAAAAACTTGACAGAATTAGACAGAACATAATGCAAACAAAAGGTTTACTTTTTATGGATACTTTAAATACTTTATCAAGATTTAATCACATCTTTCCATCTTTCTACAACCCTTGATTAAGGGAGATGGATGGATTTTCAGTGACCGAGAGTTATTTGTTGTTCTTTGTTAATATTAATGATGCCATGCTTGCCACGCTTGAACCGATTTGTATTTGACTCGCATATTAACTGGATGGATTGCCAAATTTACTTCACTAATAAAAACTAACATATTTTACTGAAACTCGTAAAACACAACACACATAAAGTTAAAGTATCTAAAATTATTCGCCCTAAATTTCGAAAAAAGAAAAAAAACAAAGATTTAAGATCACTTTAATTCATGGTTCTTATGTTTCAGGACTGGGGTAAAATTCTAAGAATATGTATCATTTCAATACTTACCTGTAGATCCTCCATACGCCATACCTTCGTCCTCTAAAAGCAAATTTTAACAAACTTGATTTTACCGATTGTTGTGAAGTTCCACTCCCTTGTGTTTAAATATTTTCCCACAAGTTTGAAAATAGAAATATACTTTTTTGATTTGTAAATGGCCTAATTTTTGGTATTATCTTTGCTCTAGGCAAATGAAACGTAACAACACTTTTCGTTCGTCCGCTAAACTTTCTTATTGCATCAATCTCTCATTTCTTATCGTTTTCTAGGCTCGTACAAATAAACTTGATATTTTCTGACAATGTAGATATATTGTATATTTATATAGCCGGTGTATCTTCCATTAACGTTTCTTACATCAGAACATGCCGTTGTATGGCGTTTTCCATATCATTCTGCATGGCGAGATATGCCTAGGGAAATACGATAATAAAATAACTCATTTTAATTCAAACGATATTCTTTCCCAGCATTACAAAAAGACGTTCATAAGATATGCCAGAAGACAAATTTGAGGAAACATCCGTAATAGTTCAATAATACTTAAAAAAACATACTCTTTCTAATCAACTGTCCAAATGTTCTCGCAACTGAAGTATAGTGTAATGGCATCTGAAAAGATAATCTTTATTTAACTTTTCATAAACTTGTTAAGGATAACTTTGAATAATATCAATAAAATAGAAATACATATGTAGTTATTAAAGCACTACAACTATACCCAAGAAAACAAAAACCAAAAATAGGAAAACATATATCAACATCCTTTCTGTCTCTTTTATAAAACTGTTTCATCTGGATTAAAATTTCCATTATAATTGTAATGAAATTAGATATAACGTGTGATATAAAAAAATATTTTAAACTAAATATCTTTAAATCATACCTTTAATTATGTTCTTACTCTTGGTTGTCTTCGGTTGGACATCTTACTACCTTAAAAGGAAGTTATTGTAGTTTTACTTTAATTTTAAATCAATTACAAATTATTGTGTCCCTTCGCTTTGTATTGTGAGAAGCCAGATGAAAATTGAGAATTACCAATCAACCAATAGTTATAAATCTAGAGACATAACCTTTATAGACAAATATAGAACAATCAAGACTAGAGGCTCCCAGTAGCCTGTATCGCTCACCTTGATTCTGTTTGCCAATCAGCAGCAATCAAAGCACTTAAGACACAACAGAACAAGCAGATGTTTCAATGAATTTTCCCTTTAGGTCATATGTTAAATTAAATTTGGCTTTTGCAGCCATCTTTGTTGCCATGTAGTCCCAAAGAAGAAGATTTTTTTAAGTTCATCCCCCTAATTCTTTCTATTTTTAGTAAAAACAGCCTAGATGTTCGTTATTAATCAGGGATGCCGAACACAATTTTGGAAGTTGGCCATCCCAGGACTACTGTACTAAAGTATTGTCTTAATTGGCCAGAAGGAAGATCTTTAATTTTACGACGACGGACGCAAAGTGATGGCAATAGCGCACATGGACCTTTGGTATAGGTGTGCCAAAACGGATAATAAAAGAACTTACAAATATAAACGAGTAAAACCATAGATTGGTCCGGAAGCGTAAACATTTCCCTTAGTATGTATTTGTCAACCGTGGAGGTTTAGGTCTAGGTAGTTCGTCATGACTACTAATTATCACTAGCCTGTCAACACTGAGGTTGTGAGTTCGAATCTCATCTGTGGCAGGGTGTGTTCGATTCCGATCTAACTTGACAAGAATTGCCAATTTCCTACCGGAGGTCGGTGTTTCTCTCCGGGTAGCCAAATGTGCTGAAAACGGCGTAAACCCCCAACTAAACAAACAAACATCAGGTGAGTCCTATACAGAAATTCACCGTATTGGACACAAGACCTAGAAAAGGAAATTTATTGCTATAGGTAGATTCCGTATACCGGATGTCTCTGAAATAATGCTAATGTTGTCAGTTTGATATGCGCAGTCGTCAGGTTGTCGTGTTCTCTTTGATAATCTCTGTCGTGAAATACATTGTGACGGCCATGATGAGAGGCTGGCTTATGGGTGTCTATAAATGTTTTGTTTCAAGCTCAAGAATTCTAGATCGCCAAATATCATAACTTTTCCTTACCTCACAAGCATTTTGTAGGAGTATTATGAGAAGTAATTAGTATTGGACGTCATTCACAGTGTTCCAAACATCAGCTGACTAGCTACTTTCTCAGAAAAAATCAAGTAACAGGTAGCTCGATAAACGAGATGTTACTGTTGCAGAAAAATATTTAACAACTTAGAATAATTGTTTTTTCTTTCAAATATTAAATCAAATATTAAAAACTAGAAAAATATTTCGGTATTTTGTGATATATTTTATTACTACCACTGGGTATATGTCAATGCTGGTGGACTGTAAGTCCCCGAGGGCATTATCAGTCCAGTAGCCAGAATTTTTGTCCTGGCATAATTCATTACTTAAACGCCTTTAAATTTTCTATTCAAAATTTGACAAAATTTACCAGAAATTTCTAAGGCTCTTCCTTTTGACGCAGAGGTAACCGCTTACCTGAGTTTGGATTCCTGTTTGTTTTAATTATTTTGGTTTTTGATTGTTATGCTTATTAATTCATCATTATATCTTTAACCGTATTTCTAAAATTTTGATCTCGAGCACTGCTGATGAGTTGTCAGTCAACGAAATGGCCATACAGTGCATCAAATTTATTTCAGTATTTTGTGATATATTTAAATCAAATCATTGATAAAAACATCTTTTATGCATGACATTGCTGCTATGATTTTCAGAAGTCTTTAGTCTTGTTTAGTTTAAACATATTTTATTTGCACAGCAAAAGGGATTAGACATAAGTTATTCCAACTTATGAAGTCTTGTATTATACTGAATACATTTCTTTACCCCCTCATTTAGAATTAGAATATATTTTTAATAGATATTTAAATTTATGCTTTTAAAATGTAGTAATATTTCTAAAATTAAAACAGTGATTTAATGAAAGTTAGCAACTAGAAACTTTTATAGATATATTTATTGGTCTAGAGTTATAAATAAGAAACACGTGAAATAAAGTACTGTGAAGTCAGTTATTTTCGTTGACATCAATTTTCGTGAATTAGGGAAAAAGACATACTCGTAGGTTTAATTTCGTGGATTTCAACCCCCTCACCCCCCCAAAAAAAAATCAAATGAGAACAGTTATAATAGGTTAAAAGTTAAATGAACAAGTTTCTTCCACCGGATTGACTTTGTTGAACTTCACGACGGGTGCCGTATACGGACCACGAACTGCTTACCCTTCCGGAGCACCTGGATTCACTCCTAGTTTTTATAGGGGTTCGTGTTGTTCTTTGTGTTTTATTTTTCAGTGTTTATTGGTTGTGCTTGTGGTTGTTCATTTGTCTTCCCGGGTTTGTCTATCCAATGGATTACGTTTTTTTTGTCCCCTTTCTATCATCCAACAGTTTTACTTTGAAGTGCATTCAATGACATCGCTAGACTGCTGCTTGGTTAATCTTAAGCAATGAATATTAGCGGGTTGATAGAAACAAAATATTTTAAGAACGATGTTTGCTGCTATACTAAAAGCGCAACCAAAGAAATTACCCAGAAACTAAATTATCTAATTGATTAAAGCCTTATAAATATTCAGTAAAATCTCACCATAAATGAACACTTTATTACTAAATCGTTCCTTACAGGAATTGTAGAACTGTGAAGAAATAAATATACGTCGTTTTCAATACTTGTTTATTTTCAATCAATTATCTAAGCCCAAATTTTCTCATTCCTTCTTCCCTCTTAAAATAGTTATTCACACTCGTAACAGTTTTTAATTGAATGTCAAAAGATTATCTTGCAGTCTTGGAAACGACCTTGCACTTTTCAATATTTCCTTTTGAACTTTTGATAGTGGATTGCGTATTTCAAAATAATTAGTGTGTCACAGTATAGTTTTAAAAAATAGTAAAACGACGTATTGACACAGGATATTACTGGGTTTGTGTTAATTTTTAATTCGAACTGTAATATATTTTCCGTCAAACTGTTCCAATCTTGTAAACATATATGCTGCTTTAATAAGTATAGAATATTTGGCTACAGAGAACCGGATGATATGTTTATCGTATTCGAAACGGGGGATTTTCTACGGGAAAAATTAGCTTTTCTAAGTTTTGTTTTAAGTTCTAATAACTTCATAATTTCGGATCAACTGCCATTGCGGATTATATAGTCAGGTCATCCTCGATGATATTAGGAACTTTCTGTAGTTTTCTACATTTTATCATTTTCGTCCACCGCAAACGTGAGCGTTTCGGGGATATAGCAATAGTATCCGTCCGTCCGCCTGTCCGTCACAGACATTGAAAACGCAACTGCTCTGAAACTGTTTGACAGAAAACTTTCAAACTTTGAAGGACTGTTGGCCATCATATGTAGTTGATAATTTTGTATCGCCATTTTGATTTGACCATTTTTACGGGATTTATGGGATTTTCACCCTTTTTGGAGGGCATTGCAACATTGAAATCTTACATATTGGCGGGAGACATTTCGCTACTGCGTAGGAATTTTTGATCTTTTAAAAACTTTTAGAATTAAAAACTTTTAGAATAAAAGTAATTGGATAAATAGGAAAGTATTTTTAATGACAGGCTAACCGATAAGCAGGATCATATTTATATATAGGTTTAACTTTTACAACTTTTCTAACACTATTAAAACGGAGTACAGCGTATCGCATAATTTTAAGTACGTACAGACACAGTGCCTAACCATACCGGATCCTTTACGTGCATCTTGACAATACGAAGATCCTTCATGATCTAGCAGTAAAAACAAGGTATTTTCAGGAGAGCGTCCAATACAAACTCTATATTATATTTATTGTTTAATTGCGTTATAAATAAATGTGAATAGCTGGCGGAACGAGTAAATAATAGTGGTAAGTAACTACGTCTTCTTTTCTGTTCAGGCTACTATATCACATAGTCAGTGCGAAACATTATTAAACTGACTGTCAATAATTGTTTGAATGATATGCGCAGATCTTTGAATAATGATTATCTCCGCCCACCCATACATTGGCTCCGCATACTCGCGTAAACAGAGCGCTGATTGACACCTGCCATTACTATTGAGGACAGCAGTATTGACTATCAGAAGATAGATCAATTGTATGCCAAATTTAGGTATTCTAATTATCAACGGACGTTCTTAGAGGAAGTATAATAATGGACAATAACTTTGGTGTAACTGTGCAGAATAGAACCTAATCATGACAAGCAATCACCAAAAACAGACCCTGCTCACGACAGACAAATACTAAATATTTACTAATAAGGAAAACGAAACAGTTCTGTTGATCATTTTCTTCTTCAGTTTAAGGATAAAGATAAAGAATGTATTTTACCAAGAAATTATAACACTATTCTAGACAGCAGGATCATAAAAAGACGACACTTTTTTGCGGGCACACACATAAAATCAAATGTTTTTTTTTATTACCCCTCTTTCTCTGGAATATAGCAATTCAAAGGAATCAGAACACCACAGCACAAGTAAGAGACTTTTAATGTGAATATATGGCACGTCGGAAGAGTAACTATATCCTGTTCCATGAACGACACACGTAAAATTCTAAGTTATGAAAATCTGGGAGGGTGTCAATCAAGTCGTGACGACAACCAAAATATTTCGGGATTGTTGATATTAACAGCCTGAACATAAATTTGTCAATAATTTTATGTATACATTTTTGAAAAATAGACAATGGCGCTATTGTAAAATTATAAGTACAAGAAAATTGTCTTTGTAAATTTAGCTGTATACTATATACGCTTATTTGTTTATTTCTTTGATTATTTGTATCTGTCGTTATCATATTTCATTGTTTTATTTATGTATAACTATGATTTTAAATTTCTTATTGCAACGGTAATCTTGAATGGATGGCGTTCTACAGTTACGATATTTCTTTCAGATTTGCTCGATTTCTTCCATAAGGTTTGGTCGAAGAAATTGAAAGTATCCTACAGTTTTCTCCTTTTTTGTCAGTATGTGAAGCTAATATAAGCGTTATACATTGGATTATGAAATAAAAACATGAAATAGCAAACGATTTTTCTGCTATAACCCTTTTAATACACGTTCTGAATCGTACTTTTTACATAGGATCACAACCGCGAAATTGCGAGTACGAAGTCATCTATATTGGTGAAAACCTATTCGATCCGTTCTTTCATCTAACCTAACTTTCATCCACCCTTTTGAACACAAAAAAGTTTCGTTTATCTCCGCCGCCGGACATGAAGAGCGGAAAGAAAATTGCGGGTACGAAGTAAAGTCAAGAAATACCAAAGGGATATTCGAAGGAGAGAAAAAGACCAGAACAATACATGCACTATAATTAAAAACTAAAAACATATGAACAACATGGACCCCACCAAAAGACCGGGGGTAGACTCAGGTGCTCCGGAAGAGTAAGCAGTCTCTGCTTCCTGCAGAACACCCGTCATGCTGTTCATGTCCAATCCGATATGCGGAAGGGATAATATCAATGGAACAGGTCCATTTTCATTTGGGAAACGGTTTTTTCATACCTGTCAACCAAGTCATGATGACGCCCATAAAACTTTAATAAGGATGACTTCAGCTTAGGAGCAAGGTACCCCTGTCTGAGCAACTTTTCTGTCAGAAGCCGGGCTCTGTCCAGGAAGTCAATGTATATGTCTCAAGCTCTGAAATAACGTATGAGTTGTGAAATATATACTCCATACGCCGGCGCTCCTGGAATATTGCCGCTCAAAAATGGGAAGTTGACGATTGGAAAGTCAAAGTCATCCGGTTTGTCGTAAAGTTTTGTATTCAACCTTCCTCTGGTGTCAATTTCGAGGTGAAGGTCAAGATAAGATGCAGACTTGGCAGTGTCTGTTGTATCCTTAATTTCGAGCTCATTGGGATAGATGAGATGTAAGAAATTCCCAAAACGTGAATTGTTGAGTGATAAGACATCATCTATATAGCGGAAGCTGAAATTAAAGGTACGGGCTAATTTCTTTTGTTTTTCCTTAAGAAGCCCGTCAAGGAAGTCTGCCTCATATGAGTAAAGGAACAAGTCGGCCAGTTGTGGCGCACAATTAGTACCCATAGAAATGCCAATTGTCTGTTGGAAAACACGTCCCCCAAATTGAACAAATATGTTGTCGATCAAAAATTCAATCATCAGGACAATTTCGTCCTCTGTATTTTTTGTTAGATTTAGAGTGGTTTTTAACAAAGTATGATTTATCTCTACCAATGACAAGGTATGTGTATCTGTTCTTGCCATTTTTTATTTTGAAAGCATCGATGGATTAGATCTTTCAACTTCTCCTTCAGTTGTGAATGAGGAATGGTGGTATAGAGGGTAGAGAAATCAAATGTTTGTATGCTGTTACAGACTGAAATGAACCGAGATCGTAAAATATCCTTTAAGTCTTTGGAGTTCTTTAATATCCACATTTGATTGATACCACTTCTTGAATAGCTTGTCTCACAATAACTTTGGAGGCCCGTTTTGACAGCTGTTAAAATAGAAGTTAGAAGTTGAGACAATGGTTTGGTGGAACACTTGGCAGATCCAGCTATAAAGCGTTGTTTGTATGGACACTTATGTAACTTGGGTATCCAATACAAGGTAGGAAGATCAAGATCATCATCTTTGATGGAAATACCAAATGACGACACGACTGATCTATGATTGTCGGATATTTCTTCCTTTGAAAGTGTATAGCTTTATAGGTACGAAGTTATCTATATTGGTGAAAACCTATTCGACCCGTTCTTTCATCTAACCTAACTTTCATCCACCTTTTTGAACACAAAAAATTTTCTGTAAAAAGGTATCCCTTTGTTGCAAAAGGGAACGAAATAAAGGTTCATATTATACTGCAAATGTACAAGACGTTTCACGAAGAAATCTGCCTTGATCATTGAGAAATGGTGAAATTCTAATCCAAATACAAACCGTAAAAATGAGTCATAAAGGGTATCGGAAAAGGACCTTTTAATAGTTTCTACACAAATGTAACAATGTTTGCATTCTTATATTCCTAAGGTTCACATTATATAACGATCTTCATGTTGAGTTATAATTTTTATATTGTGTGTGGACGCGATTTTTTAAGGCACGTTTTGTAACTTTTTGTTAGTCTCTTTACCTCACAATCGTGATAGATATCTATGGGATTTGTGCAATCTCTAAAAATCCGTTCCTTTCTTTCTTTAGTCTTATACGGTATCGAACAATGTTCAGTATTACTGCTTTTTAAACGAAGTTACTGATGATCAACAACTATCATTCATTAAACGCATTAATTTCGTGCGTGTCATAATAGTAAGCACTGTATCATTAGACAGCAAGGTGTGTAAATATATAAAAAAAATATTGAGAGAGTAGATTTTAACAAAATTTAAATACATGTACATGTACATGATGTATGTAGTATATGAATAAGCCAAAACTATACCAGACACCAAGAGAAAAGGGGGTTAAAAGGATATTTCTTTTTTCAAAATATTACAAAATTCATATGACTTGCTTGTATTGTAAGTATTTAAGTTTTTGCAATTCATTAAGTCGCACAGATAAATGATTTAATCGGTTTTGAAACGACTTAAGACACCTCCATACGTGTCTTAGACTTAAGTCAAATATTAAGCAATTTCTTAACTTAAGTTGTTTTATGCATATGACTTAAGTGGAGTGGGCGGGGTTTCAATCAACTAAGATTTTGCTAAGCAAATTCTTAACTTAAGTTGTTGTATGCATACTACTTAGGCAATTTAGGCAGAGTTTACTTAACTCATTTCATAGTAAAATCTTAACTTAAGTAGTTTTATGCATACGGCCCCTGCTTACATTGATAAGTTAAATACTCACATTACTGTCAAATACTTATTATTCCTTGGTACATCAGTTTTCGTGGATTTCGTGGACAACACAATCCATGAATTTAAAAGTACAACGAAATATATATTTTCAATCCTTTTATCAAGAGGAAATAAAAAAAAAACAAAAAAACTCGAGGTTCTTTCCAAGAAGGCAATCTCTAGTAAATCTTTAGTAAATATATCTCAAACGGACACTGGCGGATTATGATACATAACAATGTTGACAGGGAAGATTTTAGTTTGCTACAGGAAGAGATTTTGGGCTTAGATAAATTATTGAAAATAAATATATACTCCAAATGATGTAAACAATGTCGTAGTAAATTATTTATAAGGTTTTAATAATTAATCTAGTTAATAAGTAAGTTTCTTTCTTTTTGTATTTAGCTTTGGCAGCAAATATTGTTCTGCAACATTTTGTTTTGAAACAGCGTCTAATGGATATTAGTTAAGATGATAACGATATCGTTGATTGTTCAACATTCGATTTTAAACAATCTTCATTAATTTTAACTAGCATGATTTGATTTTCTTTTTTTTAATTTTAAATCCACGAAATTAAGAACCCACGAATTTGTCTTTTTGCCCCAATTCACGAATATTGATGTCAACGAAAATATCTGAATTTCACAGTATTCTGTTTCACTTGAAAAATCGAGGAACGTGTTTCAATGTATTACTGTTTCCTATTTGTGTTTCTTTAATTAAAATGTACATACTTGTATAGTGGCAAAATTCGCTCTGAACCAATACATGTAATTTTCATTCTTATATAACCAAATTTGGTCGAAACAGATTTTTCAACTTTGTTGTGATCATCTATATGGGGTAACAGACATACATCATGTACTTTTCTCATTGTTTTGCGCTTCTGTATTCTTTATTCGATATTTCCGATATCACCATTCACAAATTCTGAAATTATTCAGCATATTGTGAAAATTTAAATTTATACATTTTTATGCATTAGAGAAAAATGGTTGGTCTACAAATGGAGTACATGCACCCATATTTGTCTTTATTGGATTTGTTCCCAAGTGATATCTAGGGAAGGTTTGAATCTGGTAGAATAAAAGCCGTAAAATACGTAAAAAATCATTCTAAAATTTTTTAAAAAGTTATGTAACGTTGATATAAAAGATATATACATGTAGTAGGTATAAAATATTTAGAGGTTCCCGTACTCAAATGCTTGGAAAACTTTCCTAACTATAAAAATTGTATAAGCGGCAAGCATTCACAGATTTTCTAAAGATATATCGTGTAATTAAAACTGGCACCAAAAAATTATTGATTTACCCTGAAAATTACGTTTTAAGAAGTTTGGGGATTTTTTTGATTGAAATAATGAAAAAAAGGGACTCAGCGATACAAATGTCGTAATATGTAAACTCAATCCACTTGGACTAGAGCGTACAAGTGTGTGTGTGCAACGCATTTAAAAACCCAACAGCATCAATTAAATTAAAACTAAATCTTCGATGCACTGCCACAGTAGACTAATGTGTATACACTATCAAACTAAAATTTCTTAAGCCATATCATTGTAATGTGATCATTCATTTCTTTGAAAGAACTATAGAGTAATAATGTGCATCTTAAAATTTAATTTTACATAGAATGTATATAAAGTTTTAAAGAAGTGAAGAAAATTTACGCATTAGTACCTATGGCTTTTGGAGATCGAGTCGCAAAATACGATATGGTTTTTCTATGACATACGACGGTGGCTTTCAGGAGACTAGGTTTTCAGCGCATATAATTAACAACGGACTTGCAATACAGAAAGCGTACAGCGTTGATAAATTAAGTTTTTATACTGTTGCAATAGATTTTTGTTTTAGCCTGCGGAGATAATATGTCAGGTGCACCCAAGACGGAACAATGTTTCCGTCTATATTTTGCTACTTGCAACAAATCTGTGTACGCTTTAGTTTGAATCTATTATTGAACGTACCAATTCGTTCAAGAAAAGTTGATGAAAAGACAGATTGCGTCGCCTGATCTCAGAGGACACTCCATAAAGTCATAAATTTGCCAATCCTGTTGATCAGTAACTAACAATGTTTGACTACTAATACATGTCTTCTGCCCCTGCCCCCCCCCCCCCCCCCCCCCTCCAAAAAAAACCCACAAAAAAAAACTCTCTTTATACCACGAAGTCTGTACTTTTATAACTGTTTCTGCTGGTTATGGTCACGAACTATATTGCTGGGACCATTTATTTAAATGTTATATATGAAAAGTATGGACGCCTTCTGTCACCCAACTTCAAAAAATGATATAAACAATTTTTTAATAAAAATATATAAAAGCCTGATATTAATATGGCTGTTAATGATTTTCAAAAAATTGTCCTCAATGCTGCAAAATTATCTCTAAGGTTTAAACCTGCATAAAAAAAGACAAATAAACATAAAAGAAAGAAATGGTATGGCCAGGACCTCACCAATAAAAAGAGAGAACTATTCTATCAAGCAAGACTTATGTCAGAAAATCCCTTTAACATACATTTAAAAAAATAATTATTACAAACATTATAGAGAATTTAAAAGACTTAAAAAGTTTAAGAAAAATGAATTCAAATCAACTATTGTCAAACAGCTAGATAATTTATTAACAAATAATCTAAAAGAATACTGGAACTTAGTGAATAAACTAAAAGGGGAGTCGGATGAGGCAAATGCCCCACCTGAGGCCTCTATAGACCACACCACTTGGAAAGTATAATTAAATTCTTTGTCTGATCCTATAATCGGTAAAGTCACAGAATTAAAAAAAAAATTTAATCAGCTAGAAAATATCCCTCAATCAGTTGATCTGGATTATAAAATAACTAATAAAGAAATATATGCTGGTATAAGAAAACTAAAAATGATAGATAATGTATTAAATGAAATGTTAAAAATAGGTCAGATGACCTTAAATAATTGTCTTAATAAGCTTTTCAACTTGATACTTTCTAATAGTTTTTACCCCAAAATATGGGGAGAAGGATATATTAATCCCATACATAATTCAGGTAATATTCAAGACCCTGAAAAGTACAGAGGAATAGCCATAAATTCATCTATAGGCAAATTGTTTAATATTATTTTGAATATAAGACTTAATGACTACCTGAATTATAGAAATGACACCTTAACAGACTGTCAAGCTGGTTTCAGAAGTAAATTTAGGACCACAGACCACATGTTCATATTAAAATTTTTAGTTGATAAATATATTAATAGCAAGACTGGTAAGTTATATACCTGTTTTGTTGATTTAAAAAATGCTTTGACACTATTGTACATCCTGGAATTCTCATTAAAATGCTCAGATCTAATATAGGAGGCAAATTTTATAGTTTGATTAAAGAAATTTAATACATTAAGAGTTAGGGCTGATAACAAACTTGGACCTAAATTTAATTCCCATATTGGGGTAAGGCAAGGAGATGTTTTTAGACCTACACTTTTTTAATATTTTTATAAATGACCTCCCAGATTGTTTTATTAACTGTGGGGTGGTGTATCATTTAATAATAGTACTCTGAACTGCTTATTATAAGCAGATGATGTAGTTATTTTCTCTGAAACTTCAAAAGGGCTTCAGAGTCGCCTGAACGCATTGGAATTGTATTGCGATACTCGGTGCCTAAATGTTAACCTAAAAAATCCAAAGTTCTTATATTCAATAAAAGTTGACGCCACTTACAAGAAAACTTTCATTTCAAGAATGAATGTTTGGACACAGTAACAAATATAAATACCTTGGCCTTATATTTCAGGCCAGTGGCGTGTTTAATCATGCCAAGGAAGAGATCTACAATAAATCTTTAAAAGCTTCATATAAATCAAATAGACGCTTATCTGGCACCACTTCAAGTATTAGCACACAAACACATCAGTATGATCATATGATCAAACCTATACTTTTATATGGTTCAGAAATATGGGGCAGTTTTAAAACAGACTCTGCATCATGCAAAAGAGACACAGGCAACCCTCTACAAAACATTTTTGAGAACAACATTGCAGGCAAATCTAATGTAAAATTTTGCAAATATATCCTTGGAGTTAATAGTAAAACTTCTAATATTGCAACCATGTCTGAATTTGGGTAAATTCCCTATATATTTTATTATTGTTGTATCTATGATATGCTATCTACATAGATTGTTTCATGGTAACTCTAACTTGCTGAGAGAGATCTTTGAATGTAATAAGAACTTGCATGTAAAGGGTATAAAAACCTGGTACTCTTTAGTGACATTTGTACCAAAAAAAACTAGGAATAAATGAATCAGACTATTTAACTTCTTCAAATAACAAAGAAAAAAGAATGTTTTTCATAAATTAAAACAATTATTTATAAAATATTGGTTCAGTGATAAAGATAAGATATCAGGAAAACTGGATACTTATTTTTCATCAAAAATTATTTCCAAAAAGAAAAATGTCTTGGAATTAATAGCTTTGAAATAACAAGTCATTGCAAGTTTAGAGTCAGTGCATATAACTTAAAAATTGAAACAGATAGACACAGCAGAGTTTACTTAGAAAGGTCACAGAGATTATGCAAGATGTGCTCACTAAGTAAAGTTGAGGATGAAGCTCACTTTTTAACAGAATGTCCATTTATCATAACCTACGAAAGGAGTTTTATACATTTGTTATTAAGGTATGACAACATTTTAATGATTTGGGTAGTCGTCAGACTTGACTAACATGACTATTCATTTATTTGTTACAGAAATTACCAGTATTTGGCAAAATTCAAAATTAATAGAAATACTAAGGGTTCATTCCTTGTATTGCACATGGTAGATCTCCTTAGCTGAAATTTGGCTTCCTATTTCGGTATTTTTGGTTGAGTACTTCTTGTTTAATATAAGTTTGGTTTTTGGTCTTCCAAATGTTTCGGTTTTAATGCTGCTGATGAGAGGTAACTCCTTGAAATGCGTCGTATACAGCATAGTATAAATTTACAATATCTAATATTAGTATCTTTGGATTGTTATTTTGAAACTCCTGGGATGATGCCTCTGCTGGTGGACCCTAGGTCCCCGAGGGTATTCGCCAACCCAGTCGTCAGACTTGTCTGACATGACTATTCATTGATTTGTTACAGAAATTACCAGTATTTGGCAAAATTCAAAATTAATAGGAATACTAAGGGCTCATTCCTTGTATTGCACATGGTAGATCTCCTTAGCTAAAATTTGGCTTCCTATTTCGGTATTTTTGGTTGAGTACTTCTTGTTTAATATAAGTTTGGTTTTTGGTCTTCCAAATGTTTCGGTTTTAATGCTGCTGATGAGAGGTAACTCCTTGAAATGCGTCGTATACAGCATAGTATAAATTTACAATATCTAATATTAGTATCTTTGGATTGTTATTTTGGACAATCCCTGTAAGTTCAAATGGCTATTAACCACTGAGGATAGAGCTATTTATAATAAACCCGGGCTGTTTCTCAACAATTGCTTTAAGCTACGAAATTCCTGATATTAAAGCACACAGTGGTTGAATTATCCATAGTTCTTATATATTGTACCACTGTGCCACACAATATTATTTTTAACCAAACTGTTGTTTATGTATTAATTTGATGATCCTCAGTTATATCTGCCAGTCCTTGCAAAAATAGTAATGATAAATTAATATTTACTGTTTTGTTTGTGTTCTGTGACAGTGAACATGGTTTGGAATATGTGCTTGCATAATAATTTGAAAATTGTTAATTCTTATTGTGAATTGTAAAAAGAAAGACAATTATGGTCTTGTTTCATACTCCAATATATTACCGTTTGAGTTATCTCCCATAATACATAGTCCCAGTTCACAAAGATATATACATGTATTTGTCATATGTTTATTGTAATTCGATATAAAATTGCAATAATTGTTGAAAACTGAAACCCGTGAGGGTCCTTGATTGATAAATAAAGATATTTCTATTTCTATTCTATACCTGAGTAAACGCAAGATTTCTGTTTTTGTCAGGACAATATATAATATGATATAATAAGTATGCCTTGGTCGTTACATTTGTTACGTTGTTATAACTTAGGTTTTTCATAACAACAGGACCTCGTAAGGAAAAATAATTTTGAGACAAAATTATTTTCATTTTCTTTCATTGTTGTTACTTTACGTCACAATAATAAATAACGTAAGCTATCTTTTTAACTCTTTAAAAAAATGAAACCTTCAAAACATTCAGCCTAAAGCTTACAAAATTTTTAAAATATTACTGATCTTTTTTAAAATTGCTAAATCTTATAATGTGCTATGGTATGTTTATAGGATAATAATTTTCAGTGAAAATTCAATTAATTATAAAGACAGATACATCCTACAAATATTACTTTCATCAAGTATACTGTAGACCTAAACTTTGTAATGACAAAATAATATGTGTATAGAATCTAGCAGGCGTAAACAATTTCAGGAAAGGTAAAAGGTCAGAGGGAGTTTAAACCATTTAAATTTAATAATTTCAAAATTTATAAACTGAAAATGTATCTAAATATTTAATAACCACTTAAAGTTTTTGTTTTGACGATTGAATTTAGTATTGATACTTATGTCACATCTAAACTGAACATTTATTTACCCCAAAAACATATTCTAAAAAGAAGTACTAGTGACTGTACCTTGTGGTTCTCCAATTGGGAATTAGTTCATCCTGTAACAACTATCAAAGAATTAATTCTGTCAATGATTCTAGACATATTTTACTTTATACAATTCAGTATAAGCTTTATATATAAATCAACTGGTTTAAATATTCATTATTTGTAATATATATTCTTTTTATAGGTTAGTATTGTAGTCCAATGAAAACATCTCAATTACCATGACATGCTAAATACAACCAAGACGAATAATAACTTAACAGTGAACTGAACGAAGTCTCCCAAACGAAGTAACTGATATCTCGAATGCCTTACATTGTATTCAATAAATTAATTGTTTTTCAGAGACTGAAATTGGGAAATTGTTTTTTAAATTACTCCAATAAATCTTCTATGTGACAACATCAAACAGAATCAAAATACAATTGGAAATAAGAATGGATACATTAACAATTTTGATGAACTTTCTTGAAAATCGTGATATGGGTATTTTTGTTACCCGATTTCTATAGTCGTACATTGTCCCATTTGATCAACATTTGCTTGCCAACATGCTGCGTTGACAGAGATATATCCCAATATTTCTGATCCGTTTACGAGAACTGATTGTATTGCATGGTGTTATAAAATGCATTCGGTTTCATTAAATAAAAATGATAAAAAAGACTTCTTACCTACCATGATAAGTCCTTCCAACATCAAGTTAGTGTAGTTTGAATCATATCTATATAATTAAAGACTGATTCGAGGGAGTGGGGATGACACATTGGTAAATGAGGTATATTTCAGTTCATGCGTTTTGTCATGAGGAATAAGAAAATATACGGTTTAGGTGTCGGCCTTCTTACAGATTTTTATTTTATATAATTCAAGATAATTGGTTTAAGGAAACCACGGTAAGGTTTATACGCATCACTCTGAGTGCCGCTATTATGCCGTTTCTTCATTATGACGTCGCGCTTGACCGTCGAGAATTCATGGGATACTAGCAATTGAACATTATTGATTTGATGGGAGTGGTGATAACCCCCTATGGAAACGAGGTATGTGTCATTTGTTGCGTCTTAGCATGAGGAATAAGAAAATATATGGTTTAGGGGTGGGTATTTTAACGGTTTATGAGATAATTGAACATTATTGATTTGATGGAAGTGGTGATAATCCCCTGTGGAAGCGAGGTATGTGTCATCTCGTGCGTCTCATCATTTGGAATAAGAAAATATATGGTTTAGGGGTGGGGATTTTAACGGTTTATGAGATAATTGAATATTATTGATTTGATGGAAGTGGTGATAATCCCCTGGGGAAGCAAGGTATGTGTCATTTGGTGCGTCTTACCATAGGGTATAAGAAAATATATGGTTTAGGGGCGGGGATTTTAGCGCTTTATAAGATAATTGAACATTATTGATTTGGTGGGAGTGGTGATATCCCCCAGGGGAAGCGAGGTATGTGCCATTTGGTGTGTCTTACCATTGGGAATAAGAAAATATATGGTTTAGGGGTGGGGATTTTAACGGTTTGTGAGATAATTGAACATTATTGATTTGATGGGAGTGGTGATAACCACCTGGGGAAGCGAGATATGTGTCATTTGGTGCGTCTTACGATGAGGAATAAGAAAATATATGGTTTAGGGGTAGGGATTTTAACGGTTTATGAGATAATCTATCATTATTGATTTGATTGGAGTGATGATAACCCCCTGGGGAAGCGAGGTATTTGTCATTTGGTACGTCTTACCATGGAGAATAAGAAAATATATATGGGTCAGGGGTGGAGATTTTAACGGTTTATGAGATAATTTAACATTATTGATTTGATGGGAGTGGTGATAACCCCCTGGGGAAGCGAGGAATGTGACATTTGGTGCGTCTTACCATTGTGAATAAGAAAATATATATGGTTCAGGGTGGGGACTTTAACGGTTTATGAGATAATTTTACATTATTGATTTATGGGGGTGAGGATTGTCCTACTGAAAGAATGAGGTACATTTCATTTAATGCGTCTTGTTACAGAGAGTAATAAAATATATGATTTAAAGCTATGGATTTTAACTGCATATGAATTTTTTTCAAAATTATCTACTTTGGGGGGTGGGGGTGACCCCCTTAGAGGAACGAGGTATATGTTATTTAATAGGTGTTGCCACGGTTTATAATAAAATATATGATATGAGATGGTTTTTGGTCACTCTCGTAGAGTTTTTCGATGAAAACAAAAAATTCTCATTATACGTCTCAATGATCCCCATCCAAAAATGAATAGTATTGGGCACATCTAGAAACATTGATCTTTCATTATGGAAAATCTCGGATCCATATCTCTGACGGTTATTGAGAACTCGAACGAACAAAATCGGAGAGGAAGAAAAACAATGTTCGATAAAAATCGCAAATCAAAATCTATAAGTCTCCCAGTTCGTTTGAGGCGTTTTTACATGTTGCATGTCATCTTGACAATTCTATATAACATAAGGCTATCTCTTTTCAGTAATTTAGGTATCTAGTATATAACTCGATAGGAAGGTTCAATACGTATACCTATTTTCTCTGGTAACATATTGTTCGGCAAACTTAGGTTTAAGGTCAATGCGAAGTAATTTAAAGCCTTATCTGTGACATATTTATTTTCCCACAATATTGTTGTAATCACTTGCACAGGTAAACTGGTGCGAATTGAATTGTAACTCATACAATGATTTGGATTAACAATTATCAAAGTTTTGTATTACAAAAAGGAAAATAATTAAAAAGAAATCAAGAATGGAAAGTAAATTTGGTTTTGTTTCTGTCTGGGACTTTCAAATATATATTAAAAAAAGTATCATAAGAAATTAATTCGTGGAAAAAATATGATTTTTATTGGTCTTTTGTTTACTATTATTTTTGTTAGTGTGTCATTCTGACTTGGTCAGCTCTATGCCATTTGTATTTCATAACTCATGGTATCTATTCTGAACAGGTACTTATCCAAATGATCTGGTCAAAAATGCATGCGAAATTGAAATTCTACAAAAATGATGCAAGTTAATATACAAGAAAAACAGTCCTCAACCAAAGCACACAAATCCTCGATTTTCATTGGGATTGCTTCGTTAGGAATATTGGATGTTTAAAAGAATATACAGGTATCATGTTCTAATCATGATAACACTGAATATCAAATTCGTACAAAGCGGGGGGGGGGGGGTGGGGGGTGGGGGTGGAGAAGGGAGGAGAAGGAATAAAGTAAAAAACGGGAAAAAAATTTCAAACTGTACTTGAAATGATTTACTTTTAAGAAATTTAAGAAACATCTGAATACCCTGAAATAACCATACATATACAAAACTTTCATTATATGTTAAGCCTCACCCTTATTATTAGATCACAATCAATCACTTCCTTGTTTGTACATTTTAATGATGAATTTTCAGTAGTAGAACTGTCAATAATGATCATTTTTCCATCTTTTATAGTACATGATTTCTCCAAAAACTTTGAAACAATGTATTTTATAATTGCACATTTGTATTCTGGATCCTGTAAGGCAGATGTGTATTCAGTTCCATGTAACGCTCTTCCTTCATCACATATTTTAATGTTTTCATAATTATTACAGCTAGATTTATTTTTCGCTTTCTATCGGAATGAACAATATTACGTATAGGAGATAAAAACTCCAGTTTGTCAATGACTGTACTTACACAAGCAGCATTTCTAGCAAAACCTAACTTTCGAAAAACCGTGTTCCAGTAATAAGTAGCTAGTTCAGAGTAAAGTTTTATGTCTGGAGGAGTTGGTTCATGTATATCTTAAAAAATCAATGATTACCTCAGTGTCATTTTCAAAACTGAAAGGAGGTTTAACACAAAACATTGCATCAAACCCAACAATATTCTGAAGCACATTTTAAATTTACTTTTGTGTCGGTCACGCATATCACCAAACTCAGTACACAATGCAAGTGGATATTCTATAACGTTCTCAAGATATTGCCCAGACTTTTGTAGTTGTAAGCATATCCCCGATATCATACGACTTGCTTGGTCTAGTTGTGTCTTTTGTGTTCTTGGAGTTGCTTTTCTAGCTGTGAAGGTTTTAAGTTTTTTTCTTTGGTACTCCTAGTGGTGGATGAAATATATGTTAACGTATAAATGTTCGCATTCTATGTTCACCTTCGTCTTTAACACTTAACAGATCTGTTCTTGTTTCAATGTCAAGGTCCTTTTTGTATCAAAAATATTTTTAGTGTTCTTTTTTGTGAGTCATAAACGTTAGTTTCTTTCACTACTTTCAAAATTGCGTCAGCATAGTCTACAATGGAAGAATCAGTCTTATTTCTGCTTGCTGAAAATTTATATAAAAGAAAATCCATCGACTCAAGAAAACTATCTAAATATGCCATAAAGTTGGCTAATGTCACTGTTCGTTATTCTGAAGGGCGCGCTGTAAGTTCTTTCAATCTTTTATTAATTTTTTGTTCATGTCCTTCATCTAAAGCTACATTATGAAATGATCGTCCGGTTATACTTATGGTCCATTCTCCATTGATGAATTTATCGTATATGTTTTTTCGAAGGGTCAGAATATCATCAATAGTTTGACAAGCAAGCTCCTAATATTTTTTGTGAGAATAAGCAAAATATAATTCTGTCAAAATTGGAAGCGTTACATTACGTAAAACAAAATTTCCTGAACGTATTGCAAAATAATAACCCATATATGCATTTAGGTAGCGGAGACTGTGTGTCCAAAAACGGAATATTTCATCTTCATTTTTCAAGTTCTTCTCTGTCCGCTCTGAAAATGTCAAGTCATTGGTGTTGTCTTTATTAAACGCAAGGATACTTTCATGCAACAATGCTTCATGGAGTCCTGTTAGAATTCTGTGAATGTCCTTCCACTGTGAAATTTCTTAAAGATGTTTACATTCTTTGCTTAACTGTTTTAAACCTTCATCCCATAACATGTCCCGTAAAGTTTCTGCAGCATACTTTAACAAACGCCAGTCACCTGGTACAGGTATTATCCAGTCAAATATTCGTGGAAACTTTTTTTTCAGGTTTTTCACAATTGCATACGTCTGTTGGTCTCCCCCAACGACAACTCGTTCAGGATATCCTGGCTTCTGTATGCATAAATCTAATTTTAACTTACTTAAATAATTGGAAACATCATTTATTGATGCCGACTGGGCAGTCATAACAGTAGCATAAGCAATATTATCTTTTTTAAAAGGTGTAAATAAAGGCATATGCACTTTTATATCTTGAAAAAGAGTAGATTTTAAACCTTTTGGTCTCTATTCAAACGTTTCGCTTTAGTGGAATATAGTACACTCAAAACTGATCTTTCGTTGAACCATATCTGTTGAAGAAATACATGTCATCATTGATTATTGTTTCATCATGTGATTCACAGATATAATTAGAAATTGTTGCTGCAGACATATTGCCAGAATCTCTATGCGACACTTGTCATGTAATTAAATTAAGCATCCGTCCTGATACATCTCCACCTACCTTAAAAGTTTTTGCAAATTTCCGCTTGAAATTTAAGTTATCAAATGTCACTCTCCATAACCTAGTTTTATGAATTTCGTTTGTATTTTTTCTCATGTTTGACCATTTATTAGCCTGCTTACGTATGCAGTTTATGCCACATGTTAATCCAAAACTATTGAAAATACTGCAACCTTTGTCCCTTAGACCATAAGCATATGTGCATAGTCCCAATGCTGTCTGAACTGCAATGGCTTTTGGATTTTTTTATATTACATAGTATCGATATAATTAACTGTATTTTAGGGTTGTCTTTTAGCACTGTCAAAGACGATTCCTTTGCTGTCTCTTGAGAATCTTGCTCTAGTAATTTTTCAAAAAATTCCACAAACGGTTTGTGGAAATATTTGTGTAAAAAGCAGCTTTCCAGTATATCCTCTTCTTTTTGTTGTGCATCAAACAGTGTTCTTAAATCAAGGTCTCTGGTGTTTTCAGTCAGCAGTTTTGTTTGAATTTCTAACATCTTTTTAAGTTTCACAAAGTCTACATAGTTATCGTCGAGTAAATTGTTGTTCTCCTTTAAGACTTTCTATGCTGTTTTTTAAATGAAACGCATGGTTCGTTGATTTGTCTGTAAATATTTCTTTGCTATATACTATAGATCCAGATTTTCTAGAAGATCCACACTGAATTGTACCAATGTCATGTAAACTTTTTATTCGATTTGTAAGATAATTTTCAAATTGTTTAATATCAAAGTCCGGTTTAACTTTACTTGGAAGTTTTTCCTGTAACAATTTGCTTTCTGTACATATATCCCTCTTGATGAGTATAATCAATGCACTTTTGAATATGAGACGACATCTGCCTTGTCAAACCAAAGCCTGATTCCAAGTCTTTTTATAATGGACTTTTACTTGCTTGTGCTTCTTTAATGTTTGTTAAACAGTTGGCGCACACCCAGTCAGTAAAATTAATGCTTACTTTACCGTCTCTAGTTGCTTTGATGAAATCCTCAATAATGTCAGTGTCAGGTCCGACCATCGCCCAGTTTTCTGATTTTTTACTTGAACAAACAGTGCATTTTTGTTTCGTGCATAATGGTAAATCTCCATATAATGTTTATTGCAGACTTTAGATGAATCTTTCAAAATGACAGGTTTCTTCTTTATATGCTGAAAGTAAATGCTCCATACCTTTGCAGATACATCCATTTTCCATGTGCTATATGATATCCATTTCTTGTTGAAACTGCACATACAATTTCCTGTCACCTCTTCAGCCGTATCCAGATGACATAAAGGGCAATGGTTTTCTTCCATTTTCTTCTTGTGTTGTCTCCGTAGTTTAACCCATCTAGGAACTGTAGTATCATTTGAAAATCATATAATTTTCTCCATATTCCTATTTTTCAAACTACTGACACTACTTGTACTGTATACTGTGAAAAAAATCAGTTGGGACAACAGACACAGACAAAACTAAACCACCAAATGAAAGTGTAAACAAAATACAAACAAGAAGGCAGCACGCAAGAAAAGAAATAATGATGACAATCAGAAATCAAACGATGGCTCACCAGTTCAACCACCTGAAAAGAGAAAAAAGCATAGCAGACACGATGAAAGACAATGTGGACCATGTTCTGTGTGGATTAATTAGGGAGAGAAAGCAGACGAGTTAAACTGACATAAAATGGAGGTTGTGTATCATCCAAATGATAAAGCCCAAATGTTTTCAGAATATATGTCTCGTTCCCCCAAAACATTTGTATTAAATGCAGACAGCTGTCTTTGTCAAGGATGCTTTCAAGATGCATACAAGAAGTGTGCAGAACAAAAGGATACTACAGTTCCTAGATGGGTTAAGCTACGGAGACAACACAAGAAGAAAATGGAAGAAAACCATTGCCTTTAATGTCATCAGATACGGCTGAAGAGGTGACAGGAAATTGTATGTGCAGTTTCAACAAGAAATGGATATCATATAGCACATGGAAAATGGATGTATCTGCAAAGGTATGGAGCATTTACTTTCAGCATATAAAGAAGAAACCTGTCATTTTGAAAGATTCATCTAAAGTCTGCAATAAACATTATATGGAGATTTACCATTATGCACAAAACAAAAAAATGCACTGTTTGTTCAAGTAAAAAATCAGAAAACTGGGCGATGGTCGGACCTGACACTGACATTATTGAGGATTTCATCAAATCAACAAGATAAGGTAAAGTAAGCATTAATTTTACTGACTGGGTGTGCACCAACTGTTTAACAAACATTAAAGAAGCAGAAGTGAGTAAAAGTCCATTAGAAAAAGACTTGCTTTCAGGCTTTGGTTTGACAAGGTAGATGCCATCTCCTATTCAAAAGTGCATTGATTATACTCATCAAGAGGGATATATGTACAGAAAGCAAATTGTTACAGATTTCAAGGAAAAACTTCCAAGTAAAATTAAACCGGACTTTGATATTAAACAATTTGAAAATTACCTTACAAATCGAATAAAAAGTTTACATGACATTGGTACAATTCAGTGTGGATCTTCTAGAAAATCTGGATCTAAGTATATAGCAAAGAAATATTTACAGACAAATCAATGAACCATGTGTTTCATTTAAAAACAGCATAGAAAGTCTTAAAGAGAACAAGAGTTTACTCAAAGATAACTATGTAGACTTTGTGAAACTTAAAAAGATGTTAGAAATTCAAACAAAACTGCTGACTGAAAACACCAGAGACCTTGATTTAAGAACACTGTTTGATGCATAACAAAAAAAAGAGGATATACTGGAAAGCTGCTTTTTACACAAATATTTGCACAAACCTTTTTGTGGAATTTTTTTTGGAAAAATTACTAGAGCCAGATTCTCAAGAGACAGCAAAGAAATCTTCATTGACGGTGCTAAAAGACAACCTGAAAATACAGTTAATTATATTGATACTATTTCATATAAAAAAAATCCGAAGCCACTGCAGTTCAAATAGCATTGGGACTATGCGCATATCTTATGGTCTAAGGGACAAAGGTTGCAGTATTTTCAATAGTTTCGGATTAACATGTGGCATAAACTAGATACGTAAGCAGGCTAATAAATTGTCAAACATCAGAAAAGTTACAAATGAAATTCATAAAACAAGGTTTTGGAGAGTGGCATTTGATAACTTAAATTTCAAGCGGAAATTTGAAAAAATACTTTTAAAGTAGGTGGAGATGTATTAGGACGGATGCTTAATTTAATTACAGGACAAGTGTCGGATAGAGCTTCTGACAATATGTCTGCAGCAACAATTTCTAATTATATTTGTGCATCACATGATGAAACAATAATCAATGATAACATGTATTTCTTCAACAGATATGGTTCAAAGAAAGATCAATTCAACAATTTTTTGACCGTACTATATTCCACTGAAGCGAAATGTTTGAATAGAGACCAAAAGATTTAAAATCTACTCTTGTTCAAGTTATAAAAGTGCATATGCCTTTATTTACACCTTTTAAAAAAGATAATATTGCTTATACTACTGTTATGACTGCCCAGTCCGCATCAATGAAGGATGTTTCCAATTATTTAAACAAGTTGAAATTAGATTTATGCATACAGAAGCCAGGATATACTGAACGAGTTGTCGTTGGGGGAGACCAACAGACGTATTGAATTGTGAAAAACCTAATAAAAAAGTTTCCACGGACATTTGACTGGATAATACATGTACCAGGTGACTGACATTTGTTAAAGTGTGCTGCAGAAACTTACGAGACATGTTATGGGATGGAGGTTTAAAACAGTTAAGCAAAGAATGTAAACATCTTAAAGAAATTTCACCGTTGAAGGACATTCACAGAATTCTAACAGGAATCCATGAAGCATTGTTGCATGAATGTATCCTGGCGTTTAATAAAGACAACACCAATGACTTGACATTTTCAGAGTGGACAGAGAAGAACCTGAAAAATGATGAAATATTCCGTTTTTTGGACACACAGTCTCTGCTACCTAAAAAGGACAAATATACCTAAGGAGCAATCAAAACAAACGTAATCCATTGGACAGACAAACCCGGGAAGACAAATGAACAACCACAAGCACAACAAATAAACACAGAAAACTAAAAAACAATGAACAACACGAACTCCTATAAAAACCAGGAATGAACCCAGGTGCTCCGGAAGGGTAAGCAGTTCCTGTGCCGTATACGGCACCCGTCGTGAGTTCAACAAAGTCAATCCGGTGGAAGTCACAAATCGGTGGAGGCACATGATAGGTTACGACAGTGGGAACAGGTCCAACCTGTTGGAACACTGTAATGATCAATCAATTCGTGATGACGACCGTAAAATTTCCTAAGTGATAACATCAACTTTTCCTTGATAAAACCCTGGTTAAGAAGCTTTTGTGACAGCAGTAATCCTCTTTGTCGAAAATCATGGTAACTCACGCATGCCCTTGAAAATCGGATAAGCTGAGAAACGTAGACGCCATATGCAGGCGATGCTGGTATATTGATACACAAGAAGGGAAAATTAACAATAGGAAAGTTGAAGTCATCACGTTTGTCATACAGTTTTGTCTTCAAACGTCCCTTATAGTCTATTTCAAGAAACAAATCCAAATATGAAGCGGACTTTTGTGTATCTGTAGTATCCTTAATTTCAAGCTCACTGGGGTAGATAAGATGTAGAAAGTCTTGGAATTTGTCGTTATTTAACGACAACACATCATCTGTATAACGAAAAGTGAAATTAAAGGATTGGGCTAGTTTCTTTTTGTTTTCACGTAGTAACCCTTGAATGAAGTCCGCTTCATATGAGTACAGAAACAGATCGGCGAGGGGAGGAGCAGAGTTGGTTCCCATTGGAATGCCGATTGTTTGTTGAAAAATTAGACCGCCAAATTCAACGAATATGTTGTCTATGAGAAAATCTAACATGTCTGTAATTTCATCTTCAGAATACTTTTTGTCAGAATCAGAGTGGTTCTTCACGAAATAAACCTTTTCTCTACCTAGAACAAGAAATTTATACCTGCGTGTCCCATTTTTCTTGAAAAAACATTGATGAACTAGTTGCTTTAAGCGATCTTTTAATTGAGAATGTGGTATGGTAGTGTAGAGTGTAGAGAAGTCGAATGTTTTTATGCTGTTGCATGTAGCCAAAGATTTTGATTTTAGATACTGAAGTAAATTTTCGGAGTTTTTAAGAATCCACATCTGATTGACGCCACTGGTGGAATATGATGTTTCACAGTAATTCTGAAGGCCCTCTTTAATACATGTCAATATGAATGTTAAAATCTTTGAAAGAGGTTTTGTAGAGCAATTAGCTGAACCCGCAATGTACCTTTGTTTAAACGGATTCTTATGTAGCTTAGGAATCCAATAAAGAGCAGGAAGGTCCATTTCTTCATCCTTTGTAGAAATGCCAAAGGAATGAAGAACGGTCTTGTGGTTATCAAGGACTTCCTGCTTAGTGAGTGTGGTCGGTGTATAAGTTGGGTTACCCGCAGTGTTATCTATTCCCAATTCGTTTCTAAGACACTCAAAATAATAGTTCTTGCAAACAAAAACGATGTTATTGGGGGCTTTGTCAGCTGGGACAACTACATATTTGTCATGGAGGCGAGTCAAGTTTTCAACAACCTTGAGGTCTTTAAAGATGGATTTAGCTTTAGTGCTCATAGACCCTTGGAGGCTTTTAATTCGGATTTGTATCATTGACCTAATAGCCTTTACCCACTCTGAAAGTGTGTCAGCAGGCTCCTGTTTCTTTGAAGTCCATTTTCTGGCATAGTCCTCAACGGAATCCATAAGTAATTTGAAATTATATTTCCAATTAATTGGCTGAGGTTCTCGGTATTTGGGGCCTTTAGCTAGCATATTTTTTAGCTTTTGATTATCAACTAGATTGAGATCTCCAGTGATAACATGACCCACAGGACTATAAATGAATGGAGATGTCGAACAGGAGCAGTCAGGGGGTTTAGACTTGAGGTCATCGGAATTAAGGTCCCGCAATGCCCGTTTGTAATTGAAAATCTTCGTTGCAGTGGGTTTTGTATAAGAATAAGAAATAAGTGGAACAGTTTGGTCTTTGAAATATGGAGGAATTTTAGATTTTACTGTTTTGTGGTGAAGGATATTGCTGAGATTTATGGCATCCAAGTCTTTATTAACAAAGTTAACTTTGAGGAACGACCTTGGTGAGATTCGTCGTTATGGATGCGAACTGGTTTGAATAATCTGTGAGAAGCAATATCCGATACCACAGCAGCGAGTTTGTATTCTGCTGAATTAAAATTCTTGATTTGTTGCTCCATTGCTTTTTTGTGGAGTGAGCTAAGCTTACACAAAGGAATGGAATATAGTTTAGTTCGAATGTGATGTAGTCCAAAAGGTATTTGTATGTACGGCAATAACGCATTTAAGGAGACATCATGGTCAATAGGCGAAATGTAATGTCGATGACCATGACTGCGTTTACGGCGTGGAGTTACATTGAAAATATTCATCACATTGATTTCGCTGCATTTTGGGCTTGAAAGATTCCCAATGCTGTCAATTGTATCATTGCAACCGTATGGCATAGCGGTACCCAATTCCTTAATCCAAAATTCTTCTGTTTGTCTGCGAAGGGGTGTGCTGAGGTTTGGATTATTAGTAGGATGATATATTTTTTCTAATATACGGACTTTCATTGATAGGATGGAATGATCAGGAAGGTTGAAATATTGATAAACAACCTGATTGGCGTTGTTGTTAATACCTGATCCATGTCCGTTCATTATTGTACCTTTTGTTTCACCCACATAAACCAAGCCACAGAGATTACATTCTACTCCGTATACAATGTTAGTCGATGTACAAGTCAGATGATCATGACTTCTAGTGTTGTAAGATTTTCCCGCTAAGTTGTTTGTAACATACGGTTCTGTTATAAGAATCTTACAAGTTTTACAATTTTTAGATTCATATATGGGTTATTATTTTGCAATACGTTCAGGAAATTTTATTTTACGTAATGCAACCTTCCAATTTTGACAGATTTATTTTTTGCTTATTCTCACAAAAAATATGAGGAGCGTGCTTGTCAAACTATTGATGATTTTCTGACCCTTCCAAAAAACATATACGATAAATTCATCAATGGAGAATGGACCATAAGTATAACCGGACGATCATGTCATAAAAATAACAATCCAAAGATACTAATATTAGATATTGTAAATTTATACTATGCTGTATACGACGCATTTCAAGGAGTTACCTCTCATCAGCAGCATTAAAATCGAAACATTTGGAAGACCAAAAACCAAACTTATATTAAACAATAAGTACTCAACCAAAAATACCGAAATAGGAAGCCAAATTTCAGCTAAGGAGATCTACCATATGCAATACAAGGAATGAACCCTTAGTATTTCTATTATTTTTGAATTTTGCTAAATACTGATAATTTCTGTAACAAATCAATGAATAATCATGTCAGACAAGTCTGACGACTGGGTTGGCGAATACCCTCGGGGACCTAGGGTCCACCAGCAGAGGCATCATCCCAGGAGTTTCAAAATAACAATCCAAAGATACTAATATTAGATATTGTAAATTTATACTATGCTGTATACGACGCATTTCAAGGAGTCATCAGCAGCATTAAAATCGAAACATTTGGAAGACCAAAAACCAAACTTATATTAAACAATATATGTAGCTTTAGATAATGTAGCTTTAGATGAAGGACATGAACAAAAAATTAATAAAAGATTAAAAGAACTTACAGCGCGCCCTTCAGAATATAGAACAGTGACATTAGCCAACTTTATGGCATATTTAGATATTTTTCTTGAGTTGATGGATTTTCTTTTATGTAAATTTTCAGCAAGCAGAAATAAGACTGATTCTTCCATTGCAGACTATGCTGATACAATTTTGAAAGTAGTCAAAGAAACTGTTTTTGATTCACAAAAAGACCACTAAAAATATTTTTGATACGAAAAGTAAGGACCTTGACAATGAAACAAGAACAGATCTGTTAAGTGTTAAAGACGAAGGTGAACGCAGAATGCGAACATTTATACGTCAACATATATTTCATCCACCACTAGAAGTACCAAAGAGAAATATCCGTAGTAAACTGAAAACCTTTACAGCTAGAAAAGCAACTCCAAGAACACAAAAGACACAACTAGACCAAGGAAGTCGTATAATATCGGGTATGTGCTTACAACTACAAAAGTCTGGGCAATATCTTGAGAAAGTTATAGAATATCCACTTGCATTATGTACTGAGTTTGGTGATATGCGTGACCGACACAAAAGTAAATTTAAAAATGTGCTTCAGAATATTGTTGGGTTTGATGTTATGTTTTGAATTAAACCTTTCAGTATTGAAAATGACACTGAGGTAATCATTGATTTTTTAAGATATCTTCATGAACCAACTCCTCAGACATAGAACTTTACTCTGAACTAGCTATTTATTACTGAAACACGGTTGTTCAAAAGTTAGGTTTTGCTAGAAATTCTGCTTGTGTAACTATAGTCATTGACAAACCAGAATTTTTATCTCCTATACGTAACATTGTTCATTCCGATAGAAAGCGAAAAATAAATCTAGCTGTAATAATTATGGAAACATTAAAATATGTGATGAAGGAAGAGCGTTACATGGAACTGAATACACATCTGCCCTACAGGATCCAGAATACAAATGTGCAATTATAAAATACATTGTTTCAAAGTTTTTGGAGAAATCATGTACTCTAAAAGATGGAAAAATGATCATAATTGACAGTTCTACTACTGAAAATTCATCATCAAAATGTACAAACCAGGAAGTGATTATGATAAAAGATCTAATAATAAGGGTGAGGCAGACTGTGCAGTCTGGTTTCATGCTTATAACTCCGATTGTAACAACATTTTAATTGTTGCCAATGATACAGACATTTGGAAGTATGGGATGTCTTTATTCGAAGTTGGCTACTTTAGGTCTGATGATTCTGTAATTACGAAGATTGCAATTGAAATTTCGTATGAACGTGAATATGTGTCACTGAATATTGCAATGGACTGCCTTCAAATTTTGAATCAATTTAATTCTTGTTTCAAAACAAAATTGCTTCTGTTTCATTACTGGTTATTTACATACTGAGTGGATCTGACTATGTAAGTAGCTTCTACGGAAAAACATACAAAAATATTTTAACAACATTTTTGAATTATTCAAAAGATATATCAACAGAAGAGTACCCCTTGGTCCAGCTTACACGTGAGAGTCAATTCATAACTTTCAAATGAATTTCTTTCACAGCATATTCAAGGCTCATGTGCTTTACCTATCTGGAAAAGTATGCTAAGCTTTATAAGCATATTCAATCAACACCTCCTCTACTCTTCCATGCCTTTAAAGTTTCATCGTCAGGTATGGGAACTGATATGAAAAGACTTCTAGAATGGTTAGGATTTAAAGCAATGTGTTCGTTAGAAAAAGTAAATATTTCAAAGGAAAGTGATTTACTGGCATTCACCCGACGTGTATGTTACTTCAACAACCAAGGTTCAAAACATTTGCATAAACTAATGATTCCCGAGATACGCCATTATTTCCACAAATGAAACGGGGAGAATTTGTTGTAAAAATGGCCTTTGACAGTTTAATTCCATTTTCTGGCCACTACAATGATTTTGAAAACTTTGGGTGGAAGAAGTCTAAAGATTTAGTAACTGTTCAATGGGATGAGAATTTGGACCAAATCAGGAAACATTTATTCAAAAAGAGAGATTTACCTGTTAGTAAATGCAATTGTAAAGCATCTAAAAACAAGTGTTCTGAAAAAGGCGTTGGATGCAAACACTGTGCAAAGAGTTGTAGACCATGCACATTAATATGTTTGTGTAAGGGTATATGTGAAAAATCCACATAATAATTGAGGGAATTGTTATACGTGTGCTAACGCAAATGAAATACCGAAGAAATAGCAACGAAACGAAGGTGCAAATGAGACAGACACTAGTGACTCCGAGACTGTAATAATAAAAGTTCGGATGAAGAACAATACGATTGTGAAAATTAAATTCCTGATTCACTTGAATTTTTTTATCCAACCGTTGATGAGTTTTTACCCACATCGAGTTATGATTTAAACTTTGCTGAAATTGATGAAATAACAGAACAAATAACTAGTGATAATTTAGATATGGAATTTTACTATGCAGATGATGAGAGTGATGTTGACTTGTAAAAATTACATCGAGTTATGATTTAAACTTTGCTGAAATTGATGAAATAACAGAACAAATAACTAGTGATAATTTAGATATGGAATTTTACTATGCAGATGATGAGAGTGATGTTGACTTGTAAAAATTACTGATTTGTAAAATTTCAATCGTTTTGTATACTGTTTATCTAAGAGAGATAAACTTTATAAAATTTATAAAATCTTGATTTTTTACTATGTTAAAAGGTATAAGCCATCTTGATTTACCTTAAAAAGTTACGATTAAAACATGAGATCTACAAAATTTATGATCAAATACATATAAATATATATACATGTATATAAAGCAACAACAAAAATTAAAACGCAATACAAGATAATAACTTTCGATGAAGCGTTATGCTTAACATATCATGAAAATTTTGTATATATATGGTTATTTCAGGGTATTCAAATGTTTCTTAAATTTTTTAAAAGTAAATCATATCAAGTACAGTTTGAAATTTTTTTCCCGTATTTTACTTTATTCCTTCTCATCCCCTCTCCTCCCTTCTCTAACCCACCCCCCCCCCGCTTTATACGAATTTGATATTCAGAGTTATAATGTTTAGAACATGATAAATGTATATTCTTTTAAAAATTCAATATTCCTAACGAAGCAATCTCACTGAAAATCAAGGATTTGTGTGCTTTGGTGGAGGACTGTTTTTCTTGTATATCAACTTGCATCATTTTTGTAGAATTTCAATTTCACATGCATTTTTGACCAGATCATTTGGTTAAGGACCTGATCAGAATAGATACCATGAGTTATGAAATACAAATGGCATAGATCTGACCAAGTCAGAATGACACACCAACAAAAATAATAGTAAACAAAAGACCAATAAAAATCATATTTTTTCCACGAAGTAATTTCTTATGATACTTTTTTAATATATATTTGAACGTCCCAGGCAGAAACAAAACTAAATTTACTTTCCATTCCTGATTTCTTTTTAATTGTTTTCCTTTTTTTAATACAAAACTTTGATAATTGTTCATCCAAATCGTTGTATGAGTTACAATTCAATTCGCACCAGTTTACCTGTGCAAGTGATTAACCCACTTCTGGGCCCCACACAGCAAATTCTTGCTTACAACAATATTGCGGGAAAATAAATACGTCACAGATAAGACTTACAGAGTGCATAGTGGTAAAGCTAATCGAAATACAATGGAATATGAAATAAAAAAAAGGGGGGGGGGGGGTACCCATGCTAATTTTTTTTTGCTATAACCCTTTGAAAATGCGTTCTGAAATTAACTTTTAACATAATATATATAGGAAAAACGTCAATTTTTTGACAATTTTGCTCGGAAAGTCTATAAAAACTATTGATGTTAATCCTACAGTTTCTTGAAAAACGAATATTATATTGCCTTATCCACGAGCTTTCTGATGATATAACAATATTTGGGGTCCCCATGCTCGATTTCGTTGTATCTGCTGCTGAAGATAATATCAAGCTACTAATTTTTGTGATTTTTTTTTCAGGCAACGTCATGACGTCAAGCGTTCGATACGTTTATGTATTGCAGATAATAATTATAGGACAAACAACAAACGTTTTTCTTTCATCTAATGTATATTTTTTAATTTTATTGTTTTATTAATTTTTTATTACTTTTTATTTCTTATTTGTTGATCATTTTATTTATTTATTTATTTATTTTTTCTTTCTGTATGGATTTGCAGATTTTATTTATTATTTATTGAAAGACAATGTTTGATTTTCATGTTGTAGATGGATGATTTGTATTGCAACTGTATCTTTATAGTCCAGTAAAATATTAAAATAAATCACAGTGCGTCAAGTGGACCAATTGCAACTCTACGTAATTTGAAAACAACATTTTTTATTTCAAAGTGCGTTAAATAGAGGGTATTATCGTTATCACCAAATAAAAACTTCTACCAAAAAAATTCTTGCATGCGAGAGATAAGCAGGTGTGTAAAGATCCGTAAGGATAATTGACGACGGAAACATTTTCCCCACAGTAGGAGCTGATAATGCCTTATTTTGACTGAAATATTCGCCGTTAAATCGCTTACAAATTAGGCCAAACCAAACTGATTTTTAGGTCGTTGGATTTCGTCGCTGCAATTTTTTTGCCGCTTCATTTAAATATAAGAGCTCAAAATTCGCCCCTTTAAAATTAAAAATAAACATATGTGTCACACTTAAGTTTTATATTCGCGCGAAAAAAAAAATATTCCGTTAGAGAGAAAAAAAATTTGCTCGCTCGCACCTATATTTACCCTTAAAAAAATCCAAAGAACTTAAAATCAATTTTGTGTAACAAAAATAAAAAACAATTAATGTACATTCTCAATGCATCATGTCATGAGATCATAAACGGTCACAATTTCAATCGATTCAGTTTTCAAATGCCGAAGCGGTACAAAGTAATTCCAATGCCTTGCTTGATATTTTTTTTATTTCTGCATCAAAGGAAAAATGATGCTATATGCGCAACTTGACGTCATATGCATTCGCGTTATTTACTTAGCTCACAGAAATTAAGATGTTTAGTAAATTTATAACACTGATCTAAGTATCAAAAAAGGTGACTTACGGTGTGGTAATACCATGGAGGTAGTACACTGTACATAAATACCTAAAATTTAAACTAAGCAAATTACTTGCATAATATTTACTGTACAAATAACAAAACGTACCTATTATTTTTGAAACGAATTAGTCTAAATGTGCGTTTACACGACAAAATAATGCTTTCGAATGCGTTTTGATAATGAAGGGACTGTGAACGCACAATGCGTTTTGAAACTTTTCGAAAAAGTTTTGCGTTGCGTAATAACTGTACGTCTGAACACACCATTATTTCTACCTTAGGGCGACTTCACTGCTCCTCCGGAGTAAACGTCATAATGGCTACGACGTCAAACAATCAGTCGGGGTCGTAATACAATGACAAGGGGCTGTTACCCTGAAACGGAAAACAAATGAACACTAGATGGCGTTCAATTACTTCGCCTTGACCTTAACTTTTTTTAGATTTCTGATTTAATGTTAATGAATAACAAGTTTTCAGCATTTTTAGGTGTTATCTTTTTTTCTTCTGACAATTTGTTTGTTATTAACCTGTTAACCTGTTAGCGTTACCCTCCCCCGCCCACTTCATAGAAGGTCTCAATTAAACCAATGATTAGAAGAATCACTAAATAGAAGGAAAACTAAATAAGGTCCGGAAGATTGGTTTGCAAATTAACTCGACACTCAACCTTTTTTAACTCGATACTCGACAATTCTAACTCGATACTCGTAAATTTTAACTCGATACTCGATATTTCTAACTCGATAATCGACAATTCTAACTCGATGCTCGACAATTCTAACTCGATACTTGACTTTTTTACTCGATACTCGACAATTCTAACTCGATACTCGACAAATCTAACTCGATACTCGATTTTTTAACTCGATACTCGACAATTGTAACTCGATACTCGACAATTGTAACTCGACACTCGACAATTGTAACTCGATACTCGATAAATCTGACTCGATACTCATCACTCAACAAAAAGTGAATCTCTTCATAATTCCGGTCTGCGTTCAACCCGGGCATGACAGAACTATTCTATATCTCAGGTTTATATATAGAATATATCTCGGACTTACAAAAAGTACCATTAAATTTGAACCTATATTATTTTTCGTATCACCTCTGGTGTAATTACTGAACAAACTAAAGGCTCTCTAGAGTCTGTATCGCTCACCTGGATTTAACTTTTCACCTTAAGCAGGACTAAACATTTCAGTGTTGCAGTCAATTTGGCTGGTTTTTCTATTGGGTTAAACAAAGTTCGGCTGTGGCAGCCATCTTGGTTGACAGTCGAGGTCAATAGACACATTTCTAAAAGAGAACCATCTAAGGACCGTTATTGCTAAGTCTTGTTCCAACTTGCTACGTTGTTTCAGACAAGAATATTTTAAATGAATTTTCCTATTGGGTCCTATTTTAAACTAAGTTCGGCTGTGGTGGCCATCTTGGTTGACAATCCAGATGATGGGACACATTTCTGAAAGAGGACCATCTAAGGACCCATGCTGCCAACTTTAGTTCCAATTGGCTGAGTAGTTTCAGACGACAAGATTTTTGAGTGAATTTCCCATAGGGTCCTATGTGAAACTAAGTTCAGCTGTGGCGGCCATCTCGGTTCACAGTCCACAAAATCGTACACATTTCTGAAAGATGACCTCCTAAGGACCATTGCTGCAAAGTCTGGTTTCAATTGGTCAAGAGCTTTCAGACAAGAAGATTTTTCAATGAATTTTCCCATTGGGCCCTATGTTAAACTAAGTTCGGGTATGGCAGCCATCTTGGTTGACAGTCCGGGTCATCAGACACAAGTCTGAAAGAGGACCATCTAAGGACCATTGCTACCAAGTCTAGTTCTAATTGGCTAGTCAAGTTTCAGACAAGAAGATTTTTGAGTGAATTTCCCGTAGGGTCCTATGTAAAACTAAGTTCGGCTGTGGCGACCATATTTGTTACACTCCCGGTCATCAGACATATTTCTGAAAGAGGACCATCTCAGGACCATTGCTGCCAAGTCTGGTTCCAATTGGTCAAGTAGTTTCAGACAAGAAGATTTTTCAATGAATTTTCCCACAGGTTCCTATGTAAGTTTGGTTGTGGCATCCATCTTGGTTAATAGTCCGGATCGTCGGACATATTTCTGAAAGTGAACCTCCTAAGGACCATTACTGCCAAGTTTGGTTTCAATTGGCGTTGTAATTTCATGAAAGAAAATTTTTTATATTCATCCCCCCTTTTTTCTATTTTTAGTAACAGCAGCCATGTTCTTGGAAGTCGGGGAGTGGGGGATGCCGGATATAAATTTGGAAGGCGGCCACCCAAGGACAATCCACCCAAAGTTTGGTCCCAATTGGCCAGTGGTTTCAAAGAAGATCTTTAAAGGAGTCATGTCAAGCTTTATTACCGATAATTAAATTACCCTCTTTGATTAACTATTAAAAAAACAACTATTGGTGTTACTTTACCTGCGATTGATGTCTAATTAAGCTAATTATAGACTTTGAAAGTTACCGCGATCGCCGACAGAGAAATTTTAGATAAAGTGTCACGTGACTGTGTGACGTAATAGGATCAATATGGCCACAAACGAAACATACGGTTTATCGACATTCGATCGCAAAATCCTTAAATATGGACATGGAAATGGGTGATAGCGATATCCCAGATGTTAACACAACTCTACATATCCAACCCTACAAGTATGAACCTTTATATGCTGTCAATAGTAATTTTGAAGAGAAAAAATTAAGCACAGATGAGTCGGACATCGAAGAATTAGATTCGAATTAGAATCCTAGACACTTAGGTACCTGGACATTTCGGTACTAAGACAATTGGGAACCCAACCTGAGGAGAGACTGTTCAATACTGATTGGTTTGTAGTATATATATATTTTTTAGTTTTGCAAGTAATAAACAATTATTTTGTGACCAAAAGTTTAATATTTTTTAATAAAACATGTTGGAAAAATATATTTATCATTTTTGCGTTCGGTGATAATAGATATGTATCTTTATACTCATATTTTGGACTTACCCATTTGGCAGTAGATACCGTACGAGATATTTAAAAAAATTAAAAGGAAGTAGTTACATTACAAAATATATTACTGAGTGCTTTCCCCAGAAATTTGGGAAGGCATGGTAAATTTCGTATTTTGAGGGCACTCAAAGGCTAAAAAAGATAATATTAGGGGCACCCAACCTTGACATTAGAGCAGTATAAGTAGTATATATGCGCTTCTAAATTAGTATTTGAGGTGGTGGGTGTGGTGGAGGATCATGAGGATCCAGAAGTGACGTCACCGGAACCGGAAATGACGTCACAGGAAGTGACGTCACCGGAACCGGAAGTCACGTGACCGAAACCGGAAGTACCGGAAGTGGTTTGCGCGCATGCGCAACCGGAAGTAGTGAATTTTCCCGCCATTTCTTTACGGAAGTGACGCAAGTCACGTGCTAGGACCCGGATGTGTCGTCTGCGCATGTGTAGGAGGAACCGGAAGTACCCGGAAATGGGTTTCTCCATGATTTGTTTACGGAAGTGACGCAAGTCAAGGACTCGGATTTGCCATGTGAATTATCTCCCTTTTCCCGCACTACTCGGTCGTCTCTGGATCTTTTATTGGTCTCTAGGGACTGATACTCTCACTGTTATGTCGAAGACCGAGAGTATACGAAGTACACTATTGGATTATCTCCCCTTATCCCGCACTTTTCATCTGCGGGTGATGTTTTCTGTGAGGACCAAAGGTAGGATTGGATTGTCCCCTTACCTCCAAGTGATGCTGTCACCAATGGAGGAGTGTCCTTAGCAGCCGCCTTAGCAACGGCGGTCCATTTCATTGCTCTATGATAAACTTCGTTTCTCTTCTCTTGCTCCATGGTGCTCTTCTCTTGCTTTTTGCTGTTCATCTCTACTCAGGACCTTACTCGCGTGCTCCTTTCGCTCCTGCTGTTTGTTGCTGTTCGTCATCACTTATCTTCTCTTGTTCTTTGCTGTTCATCTCTACTCAGGACCTTACTCGCGTGCTCATTTCGCTCCTGCTGTTTGTTGCTGTTCGTCATCGCTGCTCTTCTCTTGCTCTTTGCTGCTCATCGCTACTCAGGACCTTACTCGCGTGCTCATTTCGCTCCTGTTGCTTGTTGCTGTTCGTCATCGCTTATCTTCTCTTGCTCTGCTGTTCATCTCTACTCAGGACCTTACTCGCGTGCTCATTTCGCTCCTGTTGCTTGTTGCTGTTCGTCATCGCTGCTCTTCTCTTGCTCTTTGCTGCTCATCGCTACTCAGGACCTTACTCGCGTGCTCATTTCGCTCCTGTTGCTTGTTTCTGTTCATCATCGCTTATCTTCTCTTGCTCTTTGCTGTTCATCTCTACTCAGGACCTTACTCGCGTGCTCATTTCGCTCCTGCTGTTTGTTGCTGTTCGTCATCGCTGCTCTTCTCTTGCTCATTGCTACTCAGCGCTACTCAGGACCTTACTCGCGTGCTCATTTCGCTCCTGCTGCTTGTTGCTGTTCGTTATCGCTGCTCTTCTCTTGCTCTGCTGCTCATCGCTACTCAGGACCCTACTCGCGTGCTCATTTCGCTTCTGCTGCTTGTTGATTTTCGTCTTCGCTGCTATTCTCTTGCTCTTTGCTGCTCATCGCTACTCAGGACCTGACTCGCGTGCTCATTTCGCTCCTGCTGCTTGTTGCTGTTTGTCATCGCTGCTCTTCTCTTGCTCTTTGCTGCTCATCGCTACTCAGGACCTTACTCGCGTGCTCATTTCGCTCCTGCTGCTTGTTGCTGTTCGTCATCGCTGCTCTTCTCTTGCTCTTTGCTGCTCATTACTACTCAGGACCTTACTCGCGTGCTCATTTCGCTCATGCTTGTTGATGTTCGTCATCGTTGCTATTTTCTTGCTCTTTGCTGCTCATCGCTACTCAGGACCTTACTCGTGTGCTCATTTCAGTTTTGGGGCTACTATGCATTTATCCAGGCTTGTGACTGGCTATCATAAGATAGGCTGAACTAATCCTCCTCAATGTTTTAAGGCCACTCTGCATTTGTCCAGGCTTGTGACTGGCTATATATATGTTTAAACATATATAGGCTGCATTACCCTCCTTCCCTTTTTTAGATTTTTAAAATGTTTTATTTTTTTTATATATTTTTTTTTGTTTTTTTTTCGTAATATGTTTCAACTTCACATAGAGTCATTGCTGTCTTCAGCTGGTGGTGGGTCGTAGTCGTTCAATACACGGTTAAGCAGATATTTTCGTTTTTCTACGGCATATTCCCATGATTCTTTTGATTCGTAGTCTTCCTCTTCTCTCAGGCGTTTAGCCGTTTTCTTGATCGTTCTATGTACGGGGTCTTTATTCATGTCTTGATGCCAGGACAATAGTCCGAGGTAATGCTTTCGTATTTCGTCTCTGTATGTGTCAAACATGTCTCTATATGCTTTTAAGCGTGCCTCGTCTTCTTCCATTCCGGCTTCGACTAGTTCGTTTACTTTCTGAGAGTATTCCGATTGATGTACTTGAAATGTTCTATTCAAAATGACTTCCCATGGGGACTGTTCGCATTGCTCTTCGGAGTCTTCGTTGGATTCATGGTCACTGCTTTGTTCCGATTCCTCGTTATCGGCTTCTCTGGTGGTGTCTGAGACTGAATCACTATAGTCTATTGAATCCTCTTCCATACCGTGTGCATTCTTTTTGTGTCGCACTAGGTTGAAGTTTCGCTTGGACTGGTATCCACATATGTCACAGGTATACATTTAAGACGTCTTTCTTTCCTGGGATTCAATAGTAGAATGAGCTCCGGTCGTCCTGCAAGTGCTTATATTAGCTACAAGTTCCTCAACGGCTTGTTGATTCATACACAAACGTTTGGCAAAGTATTCGTTTCGAGATTGTTGCAGTTCAGATTGCACTTTTCTGATGAGGTCTCTATTAAGTCTTGTCCACTCGTTGTCAATCCTTCTACACCCCTTGCAGACATTCATGTTTTTGTAGAATTCCCCAAAGCTCTTGTTCATTTGACACTTTGTACATTTCTTGTTTGGATCCACTTTGCTGGGTCCTCCACTTGTGTTGTCCAGCCGTTTTGTTCTCTCCACTTTGGTTGGAAGTATTTTCCTTAAGTTTCATTTCTGGTTTTGCTTTGGTCTTTGAAAGATCCACAGGTATTAAGTATCTAGCAGGAACCAATAAACCGAGAGGCGTTTTAGACTCCATTGATACGTGTGTGTTGTTTGACGGTCTTCAAACAACTGACGAAATTAAACAAAACCTTTGATTATATTTTCGTTAAAAGCTTTCCATTGGTGTCATAGTAACGAAGATTGCTTTTGTCTATTCATTCAGACCACACAGTTCGCTGCTCGTCATTGTAGTTTGCTGCTCATCGCTGCTCTTCCCTTTCTCTGTACTGTTCTGTCCTGCTCATCGATGTTCAGCACCATGTTCTCGTGCTCATTTCGGTTTTTTTGCTGCTGCTGCTGCTGGTGCGCCGAGGTGAAGATGGGATTCTCACTGTTTCGTTATAAATCACCTCTTGGTCTCGATGATGTTACGATGAACATCAAAGATGGCTGCGGCCATGTAACGCGGACCTGAAAGAGAGCACCCTGATGAAACAGAAATTTTAGAGTCTTTCCGGACGGGAACGAATGTTCTCGGTCTCGTTGATGTTACGTTGGATATCAAAGATGGCTGCGCCCAAGTAACGCGGACCTGAAAGAAAGCACCCTAATGAAATGAAAATTTCAGAGTCTTTCCGGACGGAAACGAACGTTTACGGATTTCAGTCCTAACCATAACCCTAACTCGAGTCCTGAGCAGCAAACTACAATGACGAGCAGCGAACTGTGTGGTCTGAATGAATAGACAAAAGCAATCTTCGTCACTATGACACCAATGGAAAGCTTTTAACGAAAATATAATCAAAGGTTTTGTTTAATTTCGTCAGTTGTTTGAAGACCGTCAAACAACACACACGTATCAATGGAGTCGAAAACGCCTCTCGGTTTATTGGTTCCTGCTAGATACTTAATACCTGTGGATCTTTCAAAGACCAAAGCAAAACCAGAAATGAAAAGGAAAATACTTCCAACCAAAGTGGAGAGAACAAAACGGCTGGACAACACAAGTGGAGGACCCAGCAAAGTGGATCCAAACAAGAAATGTACAAAGTGTCAAATGAACAAGAGCTTTGGGGAATTCTACAAAAACATGAATGTCTGCAAGGGGTGTAGAAGGATTGACAACGAGTGGACAAGACTTAATAGAGACCTCATCAGAAAAGTGCAATCTGAACTGCAACAATCTCGAAACGAATACTTTGCCAAACGTTTGTGTATGAATCAACAAGCCGTTGAGGAACTTGTAGCTAATATAAGCACTTGCAGGACGACCGGAGCTCATTCTACTATTGAATCCCAGGAAAGAAAGACGTCTTAAATGTATACCTGTGACATATGTGGATACCAGTCCAAGCGAAACTTCAACCTAGTGCGACACAAAAAGAATGCACACGGTATGGAAGAGGATTCAATAGACTATAGTGATTCAGTCTCAGACACCACCAGAGAAGCCGATAACGAGGAATCGGAACAAAGCAGTGACCATGAATCCAACGAAGACTCCGAAGAGCAATGCGAACAGTCCCCATGGGAAGTCATTTTGAATAGAACATTTCAAGTACATCAATCGGAATACTCACAGAAAGTAAACGAACTTGTCGAAGCCGGAATGGAAGAAGACGAGGCACGCTTGACAGCATATAGAGACATGTTTGACACATACAGAGACGAAATACGAAAGCATTACCTCGGACTATTGTCCTGGCACCAAGACATGAATAAAGACCCCGTACATAGAAAGATCAAGAAAACGGCTAAAAGCCTGAGAGAAGAGGAAGACTACGAATCATGGGAATATGCCGTAGAAAAACGGAAATATCTGCTTAACCGTGTATTGAACGACTACGACCCACCACCAGCTGAAGACAGCAATGACTCTATGTGAAGTTGAAACATATTACAAAAAAACAAAAAAAAAAAAAAAAAAAATATATAAAAAAATTAAAAATTTTAAAAATTAAAAAAAAGAGAAGGAGGGTAATGCAGCCTATATATGTTTAAACATATATATAGCCAGTCACAAGCCTGGACAAAGCAGAGTGGCCTTAAAAAATTGAGGAGGATTAATTCAGCCTATCTTATGTTAGCCAGTCACAAGCCTGGATAAATGCAGAGTGGCCTTTCAAATGACCTGAATGTAAGGATGCTCTCGCACAGATCCAATCTTTGAATAACGACAATCGACCACCACTAGCAGCAGTAGCTCCAAAACTGAAATGAGCACGCGAGTAAGGTCCTGAGTAGCGATGACCAGCAAAGAGCAGGAGAATAGCACCGATGACGAACAGCAACAAGCAGCAGGAGCGAAATGAGCACGCGAGTAAGGCCCTGAGTAGCGATGAGCAGCAAAGAGCAAGAGAAGAGCAGCGATGACGAACAGCAACAAGCAGCAGGAGCGAAATGAGCACGCGAGTAAGATCCTGAGTAGCGATGAGCAGCAAAGAACAAGAGAATAGCAGCGATGACGAACATCAACAAGCAGCAGGAGCGAAATGAGCACGCGAGTAAGGTCCTGAATAGCGATGAGCAGCAAAGAGCAAGAGAAGAGCAGCGATGACGAACAGCAACAAGCAGCAGGAGCGAAATGAGCACGCGAGTGAGGTCCTGAGTAGCGATGAGCAGCAAAGAGCAAGAGAATAGCAGCGAAGACGAACATCAACAAGCAGCAGGAGCGAAATGAGCACGCAAGTAAGGTCCTGAGTAGCGATGAGCAGCAGAGCAAGAGAAGAGCAGTGATAACGAACAGCAACAAGCAGCAGGTGCGAAATGAGCAGTCGAGTAAGGTCCTGAGTAGCGATGAGCAGCAAAGAGCAAGGGAATAGCAGCGATGACGAACATCAACAAGCAGCAGGAGCGAAATGAGCACGCGAGTAAGGTCCTGAGTAGAAATGAACAGCAAAGAGCAAGAGAAAATAAGTGATGACGAACAGCAACAAGCAACAGGAGCGAAATGAGCACGCGAGTAAGGTCCTGAGTAGAGATCAACAGCAACGAGCAAGAGAAGATAAGCGATGACGAACAGCCATAAGCAACAGGAGCGAAATGAGCACTCGAGTAAGGTCCTGAGTAGTGATGAGCAGCAAAGAGCAAGAGAAGAGCAGCGATGACGAACAGCAACAAACAGCAGGAGCGAAATGAGCACGCGAGTAAGGTCCTGAGTAGCGATGAGCAGTAAAGAGCAAGAGAAGAGCAGGATGACGAACAGCAACAAACAGCAGGAGCGAAATAAGCACGCGAGTAAGGTCCTGAGTAGAGATGAACAGCAAAGAGCAAGAGAAGATAAGCGATGACGAACAGCAACAAGCAACAGGAGCGAAATGAGCACGCGAGTAAGGTCCTGAGTAGCGATGAGCAGCAAAGAGCAAGAGAAGAGCAGCGATGACGAACAGCAACAAACAGCAGGAGCGAAATGAGCACACGAGTAAGGTCCTGAGTAGCGATGAGCAGCAAAGAGCAAGAGAAGAGCAGGATGACGAACAGCAACAAACAGCAGGAGCGAAATGAGCACGCGAGTAAGGTCCTGAGTAGAGATGAACAGCAAAGAGCAAGAGAAGATAAGCGATGACGAACAGCAACAAGCAACAGGAGCGAAATGAGCACGCGAGTAAGGTCCTGAGTAGCGATGAGCAGCAAAGAGCAAGAGAAGAGTAGCGATGTCGAACAGCAACAAACAGCAGGAGCGAAATGAGCACGCGAGTAAGGTCCTGAGTAGAGATGAACAGCAAAGAGCAAGAGAAGATAAGTGATGACGAACAGCAACAAACAGCAGGAGCAAAAGGAGCACGCGAGTAAGGTCCTGAGTAGAGATACACAGCAAATAGCAAGAGAAGAGCACCATGGAGCAAGAGAAGAGAAACGAAGTGTATCATAGAGCAATGAAATGGACCGCCGTTGCTAAGGCGGCTGCTAAGGACACTCCTCCATTGGTGACAGCATCACTTGGAGGTAAGGGGACATAATCCAATTCTACCTTTGGTCCTCATAGAAAAATCACCCGCAGATGAAAAGTGCGGGATAAGGGGAGATAATCCAATAGTGTACTTCGTATACTCTCGGTCTTTGACATAACAGTGAGAGTATCAGTCCCTAGAGACCGATAAAAGATCCGTAAACAAATCATGGAGAAACCCATCATTTCCGGTTGCGCATGCGCGCAAAGTATTTCCGGGTACTTCCGGTTCCTCCTACACATGCGCAGACGAAATGGCGGGAAAATCCACTACTTCCGGTTGCGCATGCGCGCAAACCACTTCCGGTACTTCCGGTTCAGGTCACGTGACTTCCAGTTCCGGTGACGTCACTTCCGGATCCTCATGATCCTCCACCACACCCACCACCTCAAATACTAATTTAGAACCGCATATATACCACTAGTATATTTATCAAAATCTTTAATAAATAGCCTTCCTTCTAGTGTGATGGTGTAAAAGAGTGCCAACACAACAAGTGTACATGATTAAATGCAAATCTGTTTCAAAAAGATAAGATTAAACTAAAAATTGAAAGTCAGGTTTGGCTACCTGGGGGTACATTGTAAAATTCATGATGAGGACATCATGGTGCTTGAAGATGGAGGCATGGTGCATCACCATGCTAAATAGGTCTAGGAAACCCCTATTCTTAATTCATCATACCACTTTTGTCCACTTTATCTTTTCACAAGTTTTGATGCCTCTTTTCAATTATTTCAAATGGTAATATTCTAGAAAGTTTTCTAGCATCACCCTTTTTATTGTCACATTTGGTAACAGATTGTCAATGGTCAAAATGTATGTAATTCATCATTATCTTTATAACAGTGTAAAACTGGAATTATGTGAAAAGTGAAATTTTGGTAATAATTTGATTCACAACTGTGCTCAAATTTATTGTTATAGCTGTTTGTTAATATACGCATGTATAAAAAGTCAAACCTTCTTTTGATAGGTGTGCATGTGGATGCTGCATCTTTAAGGCAAGCACAGATGAGTGCATCTGTTGTACTGACATATCTGCAGCTAATACCACATGCATCCATATGAATTCCAATGCGTTACAGAACACCAGATCTTCATTGATAACTGCCTGAATCGCCATGTCTTGCATGTGTGCATGTACGAATTTATAGGGAATGTTGGCCTCTTTGATGACAATGAACCTATAAATGAGTATGTCTTGCTAAACTAAGATCAAATATGTAAATGACAAAATTGCCACCCAAAGTTCCTTGTTCGAGTTAGATATTACCATTAAAATAATGGGGGCTTTTAGCTTCAACAGATAACAAGAAGACAATTTAGGTTGGTTCCTGATCAATAAACAGCCTTAGGACTACAAACGATTTGGTTCACAACAACGTTTGAAGTAGGAATACTACACACAAAACAAGCATACATAAATACTTTATTTATCCAAGAGTTATCTTTAGATCACAAACGTAACTTTCATTATTTTTTATTTTCAATTTACTATTTCATACAACTGTTGCTTGCTTTTTACCTAAGTGAATAAATAATTATAATAAAAAAAAATATATATATATATATATATATATACACACACATACATTCATGCAAAGATACTGGCATCATTTCACACCTTTTTCAGACAATATATATATCTGGCCTACAGACTCTTTGTTAGATGGATCTGGCAGAGACTTTGTAAACACAACAGAAAAATCTTCCCAGCATGTGTTGTGCAGAAGATTATACAATCAGTTCCTTCTGAACAATACTGTGGCTTTCAATATGCTAATGTTTAAATATTTACAAATAGATTACAGGTGAGCTAAAAACGGGTGGATTACCTTGATTAACAATTATCTCAGGGACTGACCCTAATTCGTATTTATTGTAATAATATAGCAACACATGCATTTACGGATATCAACTTAAAATGGTGAAAAAGCTATGTTGGCAGGATGTACGAATCAGTGAAACAGATCGGAACAGAGATTGTGTTCTGAAATAATTTAAGACAGCTATCTATTTGAATTTGTGTTCGATAAGTTAATTGAAAACACCGAAATTAGATGAAATAAAGAATAAGAAACAATTTATCGAAAACCGGTTGACACAGCCCCTTTACAAACACACAAAATAGCAGTTGATCATAACAACATATCAGTTCAATAGGATCATTTATAGACATTTGTAGCCAATCCCAAATACAAGCCTACGTTTGTATAATTAAGGTGTTTAAACATGAGCTACGTAGTATAAATATGATGCAATTAAAACATATGATACTACGAAGTAAGTAAAACATGGGATACGAAGTTATACCTTTAGCTCAGAATAATAATACAAATCTAAATATTGCAATTCAAATGATACATGAATAATATGAACCAAAACATGAATTACATGGATAAATTACTGTTAAACGTCCAGTGGCAACCAGGTGCATAGCAGGACGAGAACATGTTGATATGATCCATGCTTTGTACTAGACCGGCATGATGAGCCGGATTTTTAACATGCTAACTCAAGAGGTAACTGTCCGCAGGAAGACATATCACATCACTCAGACACATCATACTGACCCAGAACCGACCAGTCAAATTTGCATGTAAATTATTGAGGATAGATCTAGTGCGGTCGTTAAATATGACAATTTACACCGGTCTTGCGTCGATGGCATGCGGAGTTCACCAGATAGTGGTGCCACCTAGCAATCTATTGAAAAGTGAACTATCGGATTATAATTAATAAATACAGAACATTTGTAGTACCAAAACTTATATTTATAACCTTTAAGGTGGTGCTTAGATGCATGCCATCTGAGCAGAGAGAAAATTCACATAATGCCCCTCGAAAAAATTAGGTATAGTTAGAAATGTTTATAGGAAAATTAGATTGCCCAAGCGTTCTAATATGATGGATTGATTGATTGTTTGCTTAACGTCCAGTGGCAATTATTTCATGCCTATTCAGGAAGACAACCAGTTCAACAATTCTCATATAATTCAAAGAAGGGACACAAAGGGGGACAGATTTTGACCGACCGACACTGTAGAAAGAGGATGAGTTGGTAGGGTCGGTGAATTTAGCCGTCTGTAGGTCTTTATCGTGCAGGGTGTGTAGCATTCTCCAAAGACCAAACACGTTACCCACTATGGTCTACGATCAGACTTTCCGTATTTAACCCGACTACCACCCAAAGAGAGGGTCTCCCATATCCGCCACCTTTGGACGCGCTAGACAGCTCTTTGGACTGAGCTACAATGATCCGTCGTCTAATATGAGTGTGATGTAATTATGAATTAACACATGACATGAGCCAAACTCCTTTGATCTTGCTGTTCGTATAACTAACTTAATGCAGGTCAGCTGTGCTATAGCTTCCTAACTTATACTGCATAGTTCATAGGTCATATGTGGATTAACAAACCATATATGGGAAAACCATAAAAGGTCAACTTTCACTGATTCTATTGCTACAATAGAAATTTTTCATTTCCCTTATTTTGTTAGAGTTAACAAGTGAATATTTCAATTAGAAATATTTCAGGATATATAAACATCAATATAAAGAACCCTGAAAATTTTGCAGTAGCATTAAAAACAATAAAGTAAATTACTTTTTAAAATGTTTGCTAATGACTGACAGGCGACAGTTGCTAAGTGAAGACAATATCTCATACTGCCACTCTAATATGGAGCGCTAGGTATGATGGAATGTGATGGAATACAATTCAGGGCTAATTTATAAAACAACAAGTTTTCTACAGTTTCTTATCAACATTATTCTATCGACAATTCTATTGCCTGATGTCAAATTATTTGTACTCAAATATAAAATTCCTTCGACTGAGCATAACCATTGTTCTGCATCCTGAAATAAAAATAAAAAATATATTGATCTACTTTGAATCAACTTACAATCAATACATTGAAACTTTTAATTATTCAGGAAATAAAAATGAATTAAATATGAATAAATCATAATATTACACTTTTAATTTTTTGTGAAATAGAAATACTAAATGCATTGATTATATTCTATTCTATTCAATATTTATTAATTCTGTTTAAATTCAAAGATATATCATTATACAAAATTACACGTGTGGAAAAAACCTGCACGTTGCGTTATGAAAATGATCAGTAAGTTTAATATTTAATAAGTCAAAACACGGGGAGGAAAACAATCATAGATATCGGTAATTCAGGTAAAGTTTGCTTGAGGTAAAATGAATTGTGTAGGACGTAAGGACATAGATATTATATTTAAAAGGGATAACTGATTACTCTATACAGCTAGAAACCAACACATCTTTATTGCTTTCATACTGTTTTAAATATCATAAAAGCCAGTTCAAAGCCAATCCTGCTTCTTTTTTAAGGGAATGTAATGCATCTGTAGTAATAATTATGATCACAGTTATCGATTCTGTATTATCTTAAGACATTGTCATAGGCAAAATTTAATATCTATAATACTAAATTTACGAATTAGCCGAACAGGCGGCAAAACGCGTGGTTCAAAATAAACGATGTATGGTTCAGATTATAAAGGTTATTATCGGATTTGACAATCTGCATTTATAAATTTCAACTGCAGTTTTGTTTATGTGCAAATGGAATTTGTATCCACTTTTCGTATATGAATTCTCCCAACATATCCCTTAGAAGGTTCTCGAATGCATCATTTTAACACATTGATTTAAATAAACAAGTATGCACATATTTTAAATGTATTTCTGTTTGAAATTACGGAAGAAGAATAAAACTAATTAAAAACATTCTCCTTCGAATGGGATGTTTCCGCTTCATGTATTCAGGATTGTTTTTCTACAATAACGCAATTTCTCCTAACTGTAAAGGCTATGAACTTTCAAGATTATATGAAGAAGTAAGGTAAAGTTCAGAGGAATTCCTAACTTAGTTGTTTTTTTTTTTTTTTTCTTTGGATTGCTCGGATGTTTACATTGCACAAAGTGATTAAACCAACAATTATCTATTTTTACATTATTTGTCATGTGATCTGTCTAAATATATCTCTACCATACAATTCCCTGTAAGCCCTAGATAAAACTATTTTAAAAAAAATGGTCATCTTTATCATTAATGACGAAATTTATCTCGGACATCTTTGATAAATATAAACGTGGACAGCACACGCATCCACACACTAAAAATGCTTTTATGGTCTGATTATTGGATATATTTGTGAAATTAAGCATCGCATGCCCTGCCCATGATGACAATGGAACAATTGGAACAATTATTTTCCAAACATATGCTCTACCTAACTCATGGCATCTTTTGAAAATTCATCCGTCACTAAGGAAATGGTTACATCTACAATTTCATTTTCATATTTATTCTGAAGGGAAAATGTAATGCATTATGAAATGTGTATTTAATGAAAGCTTTTCATCAAGTTCCAGTTCAGAATTAATTGTAACAATAAAAATATTGACAATTTATGTGGTTGTGTTTTCGTCATAGATTTTTACTTTGATGGAACCTTAAGGTCCATTTTGGTAATTCTACGTGGCATACAGTCTACTTCATCAGTGGATACATCTTCGGTAGTAACGAACAGCCATATGACAATTGGGTCACGTTGACCTACATTTCACGCTTCATTGACTTTGGTTAAAGTTTGCATTAACATCCATTTCTGGAATACTACAGCATACATAGACATGAAACTATCAGTTGATACCACCTACTTGACAGGAAAGTTTATGGAAAGCCTGCTACAACATCCATATTGAGTCACTGTTCCATGAATGACATGGCCGCAACAACTTTTATAGTCAACATGGCCACCACAAAAAAAATGCTTATTTTCCAGCGCTCGCGCGGGTTCAATGTCTTGTTATTTTTTTAAAAAGATTCATCAATGAAATAAGTTTTAAAACGCTAAAAAATAAGATTTGCTCATTGTTCAATCAACCCATTGTTTGAAGAACTTGAGTACAGACATAAGTTTTTAGTTCGCATCAACGAAGTTGAGGGGCTATTGGAGTCACCCCGGCGTCCACAGCCAGTTCTCAGTTATTGGTTGACATAGGGTCATATATTTTTTGTGTGCAGGTGCATGATGAGGAGACTAATATACAAAGTGACCTACAATCGTATTACTTGGTGTGAGGGTGCATCTCAAGGAGTAACACAACCTCCTGCCAAAATTAGGTCACTCTGACCTTCTTATCGCGCTTCATTGACTTAGGTTAAGTTTTACGTCCGAATTCAGTTCTCCAATACCAAGGGATCTACAGTCATATTACTTGGTGTGAAGATGCATCTTGGGGAGTAATACAGCCTCCCACCAAAATTAGGTCACTCTGACCTACTTATCACACTTCATTGACTTAGGTTAAGTTTTGCGTCCGAGTTCAATTTCCCGATACCAAGGGACCTACAATCATATTACTTAGTGTGAGGGTGTATCTCAGGGTGTTACACAGCCTCCCACTAAAATAAGGTCACTCTGACCTACTTATCGTGCTTCATTGACTAAGGTTAAGTTTTACGTCCGAGTTTAGTTCTCCAATACCAAGGGACCTACAGTCATATTACTTGGTATCATGCATCTCGGGGAGTAACACAGCCTCCAACCAAAATTAGGTCACTCTGATTGATTTATCGCGCTTCACTTAGGGTAAGTTTTATGTCTGAGTTCAGTTTTCTCATACCAAGCGACCTACAATCATATTACTTGGTGTCAGGGTGCATTTCGGGGAGTAACACAACCTCCGACCAACATAAGGTCACTCTGACCTACTTACTGCGCTTCATTGACTTAGGTTAAATTTTACATCCGATACCAAGCGACCTACAGTCTTTACTTGCTCTAAGGGTGCATATTGGGGAGCTACAGAGCCACACACCAAAATTAGTAGGGAAACGAGGCGAACGTTGTAATCGTAGATTTTATTTTATTGATTTTTGTGTTTTGTTGTTCATTCAAAAGCAATAGGATTTCTTTAAGATTTTAATAATTTTGGAGCTTTCAACAGATCACGGACATACTACTAATAATAATCAATAGGTTTAATAAATCCTTTGAAACTGAGTGATGTGATATTGACATAAGCCATATTTTGTTAATCAGGAGGTATACCAGATTGTTTGTTTGAAATTATATGGTACCACTTAAATAATCTCTATATTGATAATTGTGGTTTAAATCTTAAAATTATTGACAAAATGTTTGTACAAGATTCAATACAACATTGCTTATCAGAACATATCTGCATGTTGTATATAGAAAAAAATCGTGGGCGTCACCATCCTCGTTTATTCTATTTATGTGGAAAAAAATAACATTTTAAGTAGCATCGAGATTAGTGTCACAGAATATAGTTAGGTAAAAATTTAGTTTCAACTCCCTCAGACATTTTGACTACATCAAGATTTTAATTCTCAGAAAGTTTTAATAATTTTGGAGCTTTCAACATGTCATGTTGATGAGGGTTTATTGTACGAAATGAATTAGGTATCGAGATTTATTTTATTTACTGTCAACGAGAGTACATATACGGTCCTCTCAGTTCGTGCAGTCATTACTACGACATATATACCATCTGTAGGTAAACTTTGGAATTCTGTTAGAAGTAAGGTTTTTTAAACTCTCTCAGAAAAAAGTTTTGACCTTACCGGAGTTTGGCTGTATTCTTTAGATACTTATGGCTCGAATGCTCATTTTCTGGCATTTCAAAACTTTGCAGTTGAATCCTTTGAAGATTTATGCAGAATATGCATTGTACATGTATTTGTACGTTATACGCAGGAAATGAGTAGGCAATTTCCCAAGTTTTTTGTTCACTTTTTGGTCGTTTTCAAAACATCATCTAATTCCTTTTCAAAATCTATAAACACGTAGCTAATGTGTATCCTCTTAAGATTTTAGCCTCATTGGCGTATACTTCTTCTCTAATCAGAAACAAGAACTGCGTAGAAGACCTCACAAACATCCATTGTATCAACTTGCAAATCATTTGCACTTGTAGTTTCAGAGATGATTTTTAAAATTTCAGCCAATTAGAAAAAAGAATTGCACATGACAGCCATGTTTTTTGCCGGATCAAGTTGAAATGAGGATTCTTTGTAGAAGACCTCACAAACATCATTTGTATCAACTTACAAATCATTTGCACTTTTAGTTTCAGAGGAGATGCTTTTTAAAGTTTCAGCCAACCAGAAACAAGATTTTTTTTTTCGTCCAATCAAAATGAAATGACGACTTTTCATAGAGGACATTTAGTACATCATTCCTGCAGAGTTTGGTTCCCATTGGCCCAGTAGTTTCAGAGGAGATGATCAAAATCTGAAATGTTAACGACCGATGCAAAGTGATGGTATAGCTCACATGGGTCTGCCAGGTGAGCTTAAAATTCTATGGGTATCAGCAAGAAATTAATCTCGACAAAATTCAAATTGCAAGGCTGATAGGGGCAATAACTCGTATAAATATATTCCTAAAATTCAAAATCTTGAAATTGAAAATCGAAGCTAATGATATCTCAGAAATTCAGATACATTGTATTTTGGAATTGAAAAATTTCATGAAATTCAAAATGATAAATTGAAAACAATTTTTCAAAATTGACAACCAGCCACATACAATATACTCCATACACGTGTGACAAATTCAAAATGGCAAGGGATGAGACTTTGCTCATTCAAAAGTTAGATTGGGGTAATAGGGGTAAGAGATAAACAGTTCCAGTTGGATTGTTGAAATAATTGTCTTTTATATAAAACAATCTTTTTGCACTAAAACTGAGGTTAGAGAGAAATAGTTGACAATATGAGAGGTGAAGAGGTTGGCAAAACCATGGGGTATGCATATTTTTTCCCCATTAAACCAAGTTTTGAGTTGGGTTTAGAAAACAAAACAATAACAAAATATAATTTTGATGTGTTTAATTATAACACTGTATAAATATCATTAGTTTATCATTCAGACATCCATAAAATATCTCCCAAATTATCACTGTATGCAGCAGAATTTTTTTCAAAATACAAATATTACTTAGACCTGAATTTAGGTCACTTTAATTAAAACAAAGAGATTTTACATGGTTAATGTAGTTAATAAAATTTTAGAACGTGAAATTCAAATTTAAAGAAACAATTCAATTTATGTAATTTGAAAACTGTCCCGCGATACAATGATAATTACAGGATTTATCTATTTCAGTCTATTGTAGCTGAGATGTGAGGTAAAGAAGATAAGTTAAATACCTTAATTTACAGAATGAATACACAATTGAGATCAGTAAACATGTAAATAATTCTGGCACCGAATCCCTTAAAAACATCTTAATGACGTAATAATGAAATCTTCTGAACTAAACTCTTTCCATGAATTTCGACATGATATATTGAAAAATATTTTGCAGTTGTGGTGAACTTATCATGAATAAGTGTTAATTTTTTAATAAATGTATGCTTGTTTTCTTTAAAAGATTTTGTTTATCAACTTTGTTCTAAAAGATTTATTACAGAGCCAAATTGACAAAGGTTTTTGTTTATTTTACACTTTCTCTATCAATTTCTAAATCATATTTTAGGTTAAAATTTAGGAAAGAAAAAGTCTACACCCAAAATATATTGTTATTTATTGAATTATTCTTGAATAATCTATTTAAAATAAATGAAAAAAAATTAAAAACTGCCCACAAAGAAAGAAAAGAAATTTAAATGAATATTTATCATAATTTCACTCAAATATCTTGACCTATACTGAAGCCAGACAATCATCTTAACAAACAGGATGCATTTTATCAATAAATATTTGAACTGTTTATCATTTCTACACTTATCATACTGAAACTAGAAAAAGCCATATTTACAATTTAACAATTTACTGTAAAAAACACATCATAAAAATTAGCTGATATCTGAAAACCAACACACAGTTTTCCATAACAAAGTTTAATAACAATCACATGTATTTCAAAACATTTCTCAAGAACCTCCATTTAACTGAATTTTCATTTATATGTATACTAAGTAGAATCTCATGAAACTTTTTTAAAAAGGTACCCCTTTTCATAAAAAAAAATTAACTACATTCACAAAAATTAGCACTACTCGTTATATTTATGAAATATATTCAACAATACTTAAAATTATGCAAGATATGGGGTAAACAATTATAAGAAAATTTTCATTAAGGATTGCTTCTGAAAAACATCATTTTCTAGTTGGCTATACCAAATGTATTAGGTTTTCAAAAATACGATCCAATACACTGGAAAAACATTAAACTTGAGAAAATCCTGCCAAGAATAGATTTGAATTACAGCTGCACTGTCCTTGCCATTTTTCTTTGGGTTGACATAAACATCAGTTTTATCTTGGCTAAACCATATATTAAACATATTGATGACAGAATATAATAAACCTGGGCTTCTGATGTGTTTAGTTAATAAATACCGATAAATAAGATAAAAAATCCATTTTTCTTAGTTCACATTCTTTTCTATAGTATTTTAATTTGAGGGTACCACATATGCATTCACATAACTGCACATATGTTCATGAAAACCAGGTTTCCAAACAACTGCAACAAGAAGTTACGTTATATACCATTAGTAGACAACTAGTTCTCAGTTGACCAAATCTAAGCACGTCTATTAACAATTACATCAGTTCTAAAATATCTCACTTCAAAATACCTAAAGATTAAGCACATATTTACACCATTTACAAACTGTCCTGTCACACAAAAAAAATTGCCATGACGACCAATAAAATTCTCATAGCAAAAACTCCAACTAAAAACATCAATTTACAAAAACACTTTTGATTGGCTTAATTACAGTGCTAAACTCTATAGGTCAATGCTTTTACTAAGTGAATGATCAAACCACTAGGTCATTAGAGACTAACCATTTTAATATTATTTTTTATTAGTATCCATATGCATGGATATTGTTTTATGTTGTGCTTGCACCGGGTCTAATTTTGACAAATGTTGAAACAGAGCATAACTGATCCTTTGACAGCCATTTCACTATGTATAATATAGGAACTGTAATGGTGTAAAAAATCAGATCTGTTGCATACACAAATTTTTTTCTTCAGATGTTTGATTTCAGGTAAAATTCAACCCTGCCTTTTTTTTCATCCCTTTTTTATCCTTCACTTTTTCTCCAAATCCCTTCTTTGCCCCTTCATAAAAATCAAATGGTTCTTCTCTTAACTGTGGTTGCAACACTTTAAAAATTTGCCAAAGGGAGATAATTATGATTTTCTGGCTTATATTATCTCCCCTTGGTAATTTACCTCCTGGGAGAAAATTTAAGGTTTCTCATCAACACAGACCATATTTGACTTCCAACCAATCATAAATATAAATATAGGAAATTTTGGTCAATTGTTCAATTGCTGTCCATTTTCATCACAATTCAAAAACTTAAAAAAAAATATATTGTACATACAAGTGTAATATGCTGGTACATGTTTATAAATCAATTTTTGTTTAATCCTTCAAACCTACAGCTGAAATCTCATGTATCTTGAAAATGTTTAGTCGATGATAATCTATAACTATGCTTTATCTTAAGTTTTATAGTCCTTTACTGACAGACTTTAACAGCAACAGAAAAATACACAGCAATCCAGACTCCTACTGTGTGCAATTTGTGAATAATACCAAATATAAATAAAGCTATATACATAAAATATAATAAAGTGCACAATTTATTTTATAAATTACACTAGTAAAAACTGAATATAACTCTGCTGATGGTAATTACAGTGAAACTGAGATCATTGATTTCACCAGTGAAAGAAAACACAGACTTGATGTACCAGAATTCATGAATTAACTTTGTGATGATTTGGTCATGATGGGGTCAGAGTATATGTTTGGACGCAATTTTTCACAAAGTAAACAATGATATTTTTATAGCTTGGACTTTAAATAGAGAAGATTTCAATGCAATACTTTCATCAAATCTGTTTTTTCTTCACTGATTCCCTGCCTAATCTTATTTAATTAAATAATTTCCCCATAAAGGAAGCAAGCAAATGTTTTGGACAAAAAATGATGATGTTTACAAATGATAAAAATATTAAAATCATCAAATTCCTACAATGCAAATATACAAAAAAAAAAGAAAAAAGAAAAAAAATCATTTTTTTTCTCTTCTGTTAACATGAAACTTTTTCTACTAAAATAAGCCATCTACTCATACTTAAAATCTATAGTTCATGGACTCAACACGGCTACTTAATGCAATGTACAATGTATTACAGTTTGTAAAAGCACTAACTTTTTTTATGGATTATATGCAGAATTTGATGATCGTCTCTTACATGTATTCATGTAACTTTTAAAATGTATAAAAATAAATAAATAAGTTATTGATATATAAATACATTAATTATGAGGTAACATTTAGGCATATATAAATTATTGTGCTGACTGATCCCCACTACTTTATAAGTTTCATTGCATAGGTACAAATACTTGGCCTTGATAAATACTAGCTGGTAATATGAAATGTGCAATGTTGATGTTTTGTGTGGGATCTTCTATTTTTCTTTTTTCAAATGATGTTCTATCTCTACTTGATGACTTATAAATATACCTATGTGAGTATGATGTCTCACGAAAAAATTTATGAAAACAAAAGTTAAGTAATTGAATTAGCAATTAGCAATTTCAATTTTATTATGATAACAGTGTAATTTACATGAAATTTAACAGCTTTAAAGTTAATCTGGAATGCATTTGCAACTTTCGGACAAAAATTTCTGCACCCATTTTAAAGTTCCCTCCCAAACCATAATTACCATGAAGTGTCAGTCATGCCAAATTTTTTTTTTCACTCAGAAATAAAGAAACCAAAGGAACATATCAAATATCTGATTTCTAGATCTCCTAGGTAATCAATCAACCAAATAAAACAAAAACGTTTTCTTTGACAAATATTATAATCTCCATTTTCAAAAAAATTAAAAAATATTTGAAGATATTGATTAGGTTATATTCAACAATTTCAATTAAATGTGACATATTGTAAATCAACCTCTATTTTCATTAATTTACATCTAATTTTTCATCAATAAATGTATTAAATACTAACAGAGAGAAAGTAACTGGTTGTATTATTTTACATATAAAAAATGTTGCTATTGTCATGAAAATACGAATGGTCACCGAATAACTTAAGTATGATCGATATACTGAACAGCTGATCTGTCTGCAGAGAAACTGAATTTTCCTGGAAGTAAGCCTTTCACTTCATAGGTGTAGTACATCTGATGTGATGAAAGATGATTTTGGACATTATACTGATGCTGTTGGCAGCTGAAAAATATAAATAATATATTAATTTCATTCAATGTTCCAAAAATGAGTGAAATTTGGACTCTTAAATTATATATTTTCTTAAATTTTTTAGTCAATATTGAATGTGGTTTCGGTGATTCCTGAAAATTAGTCATACAAAAAACTGAAGTGTGAGAATTAAACTGATCCTTTTTTCCCAATTTGATTAAAACTGTCCAATACTGATTATGAATAGACTGTAGTTGTACCCCAGTACTCGAATTAAGATTTTATCTGCAACTATGTTTAGGTTTCAGATTTAAAAAAAAGCCAAAATTTTTTTGCACCAAATTCATTGTCATTAAATGATTTTTTCACAAAGAGATTTTATGAATCTAAATGCATTATATCTTTAACTTACATGAGGAGAAAGCTGAAATCTGTCATAAATGTCACATAACTCTTCCAACCGATATTGATTGAGAATAATGAATCCTTCTAACACATTACTGATCTTTCTAGCACAGTCCTGACAATGTACAACATATTTACGGTCTTGTTCAATCACAAATAAAATGTCAAACACTTCCACCTGAAAAAAAAAAAAAATTAAGTGAAATAGCATTCAAAATCTGCTGTCCAATATTCACTGCGATATTTAAGCAAAGAGATCACAGAGTATTTTCAATAAGTCTGAAGGTTTAAAATACTCCTTCTAAAACTTGTTTTCTTGTTCATAAGGATGAAATATTTACTTAATGAAAGTTAAAACTGTGTTTAAAAGTTAACTAAGAGGCAAGAATAGAGTGGTATTGTACACAAAAGGGATATTTTGTCTTGGTCTTTTACAGGTTGTGATATGATTGCCATGTCTGTTTCACCAGTTACGTCTGAACATATTAAATGAACTTACATCACAGTTATTACAGTAATGAGCAGCCTCATTTTCAGATCTGCCCTGCCACTTTATTTCTTTTCCCAAATTTTCTACGAAATCCATTGTCAATCGAATTTGCTTCAGTGACCTCATCATAACAGACCTGTTAAAGATATATAATATATAAGAATTTATGAGGTAATGAAAACTTTGATTCCTACTGAAAAAGGTCAGAAAGTAATGCTCGAGTTGATCTGTGATATAAAATCTATATCAATGAAGCAAGTTCAAGGACAGAAAAAGTTGCATTCTTATTCCCTTACACATGAATTACCCTTGACTTGTGTGTCTATTGAGGCCACCCTTAAAAAATTGTTTGTTTGGCATTGCCGACCCACACTATCAGCAGTTGGGTAGGTAGGTAGGGAAATTATTTTTTTTTTTTTTACATTTAAAAGCTTTATATTTTCAGACTGGTTTTTCTCAGGAAAAAAAAGGAAGATATGACATATTTCAATTACACGCAGATACACCTACTTCTTAACTGATCTGAATCATTTATTGTAGATTAGTTCGATTAATGCATATATGTGCATTAAATTGTAGATAAGTGTGGCAACATATTAATTTAATTAATTTAATTTATTTAAGTCCTATGCATTGTGTGATGGCTGTCGGAGGAGTCCTCTTTAACCCAATTATGTTTTGTAGATAAATTGATGTTGGACCTTTTCCCACTGTCACAACATTTCATTATATTGATAAAATCTTTTCATATTTTGAGGAGATAAAATCTTGATATAGTTTGTTGAGTTAACAGTAATGTTTGTTATTGTAGATCATTATAGGTAATATCTTGCTGGTACTGTTAAATCAATTGTTTTGTTTGACATGTTAGTTTTCTATTATCAATAATAGTTTTGGTTTATTTGAATTGAAATTTACCATATTTCAGATTTCCCCAATCATCATCAGCCATCTGGGAGATAAAAACCATTGTGGTTTAATAGGACAGTGTATGGTGTTGCCATTTTAGTGTTTAGTAGAATAAATACTTTTGTTAAGATTATTTAAACTTGAGGTTTTAGATTTTTAGTTTGTATGCATTTTAGCTGAAGTTACATATTGCGCAAAGTTTTTGTTACGCTTGTATGCAACCATTGGTGGTCTTTGAAACAATTGGTTAGCTAGTTCACATTGAGTAATGAGATGCCAGTGTTTTCGAATAAACTGTGGTAATGTCGTAAACTGCTATGATATTTTGTCGTAAGAACGGAATATTTGTGTTAGATTTTTTCTTATATTCGAGAGTAATGTTCATTGATTTGATTATGGAATTGATTTCTTTTGCTTTATATCCTCTTTTTAAGAATCGTTGGATGGTTAGTTTGATTTCTTGTTTTCTTTGTTCTGGGTCACTGTTGTTTCGTATGTGTCTAATTATTTCCCCTTTTACTATACCTTTGAATACTTTTTCATTGTGGGATGAGGTTTCCATTGGTTTGTGGAATGATTTGATATCTAGAATACCCGTTCACTTTGTATATTTTAGTATCTAAAAATGTTGTTTGATGATACAAGTAGTTGTAAGTAAATTTCAATGATTTGTGGTCTTAGTCTGCAATTTTAAAGAGTTTTTCTATTTGGAGATAATCTCCATTGAAAAGAATTATCCCATCGTCTCAAAAGCGAAGATGAGCAATTATTTGTTTTTTTAAGGGGAATATAGAAAAAATGGTTTCAATGACTTCGTACGCCCGAAGGTCACTATTACAATTACACCGTTGCTCTCAATACAGTGTACAGCAAGTGATTTGAAATAAGTAAGGCCCGGAACAAGCTCCACGGAAACGATCAAAATTCCGGCAAGATTCCGATTTTTTTTTAATACAAAAAAAAAAAATATAAAAATTCTGAAACGCAAATAAAATAATTTGGGCGGCAAGTTTTTCAGTGGGTCGTGCAGCAATGCCAAACAAATTAAATTTTATTTTAGGCCTGATACAGTGTTTCAAATAAACTATCAGCAAATCATACAGCTGTTGAAAGATATATGTCTGGAAAAATGAACTATGTAATATCTGATAAAATAACTAAACTTTAACATGAAAAATTTCATGAAATAGGCATTAATGCGAGGGTCAAAATCTCTATCTTATAATACCATGTATTACTGGTAAATATAACCGATTTCAGTTAAACTGACCCAATGACAAATTGTTAACTGCAACTGCCACTCAACAAGCAACTTATATATATATATACTTCATGAATTTTGTAGCAGGGAATATATTAATTTTTAACTCAAACATTTATTTGTCTACCAAATGTTGTACATACTTGACTTGTTCAAAAAATGTTGGTTCTGAGATCTGTAAATTACGAGATATATTCCATGATAAATGTACCATAGGAACTATTGATTTGTAATTCTGTAATTTGTTCCACTCATATCGTTCAATTCCCAGCTGGTAACACTTGTAGTTGACTGGCCCAACGTTCCAAGCTATGTTATTACACCAACCCTACAAATAAAATACACAAAAGCACTAGAATAAATCTAACCAATCAAGTAATTCATCCACCCCAATATTTACATAATGGAGTCATTCAATTTCATATACAATGTATGTCTGACAAAAAACAATTTTTCCTATTCGTTGCATGAAGGTTTATAAGTTATTTTGTGAGTGTTACATTAATTCTAACTATTAGATTACAAAACTAGAGGCTCCCAGGAGCCTGTATCGGTCACCTGGAAATCATTTGCAGAATACAATGTTTTGACTATGTCCATCTTGACTGGCAGTCTGGAACATTGCTGTCAAATTCCAATTTGCCAAATTGTTCACTGGTTTCAAACAAGAAGATCTTTCAATGAATTTTCCAAGAAGGTCTTATGTTAAAATATGTTTGGTTTTGGGGAACATTTTGGATTGCAGGATCGGCAGATGCAATTCTGAAAGAGGACCAACTAAGGATCATTGTAGTCAAGTTTTGTTCCAATTGGCATTGTGGTGTCAGATAAGAAAACCTAAGTAAATTATCAATAGGGTCCTATGTCAAACTATGTTCATCTCTGGTGGCCATCTTGGATGGCGGACACCCCAAGGTCATCAGATATAATTCTGAAAGAAGACCAAATAAGGACCATTGCTGCCAAGTTTTGTACCAATTTGGCTAGTGGTTTCAGACAAGAATATCTTGTAGTAAATTTCCCATAGGGTCCTATGTTAAACTATGTTTGGCTCGGGTTGCCATCTTGGAAGGAGGGCCGTGTCGTCAGATATACTTCTGAAAGAGGACAACCTAAGGACCAATGCTGCCAACTTTTGTTCCAACTCGCTCAGTGCTTTCAGACAAGAAGATCTTTTAGTAAATTTCCCATAGGGTACCATTGTTAAACTATGTTCTGCTCTGGCAGCCATCTTTGATGGCGGGCATGGTCATCAGATACAATTCTAAAAGATGACCACCTAAGGACCATTGCTGCCAACTTTTGTTCCAATTGGCTTACTGGTTTCAGAAAAGAAGATCTTTAAGTAAATTTCCCATAGGGTTGTTCGGCTCTGGAGGCCAACTTGGATGGCTGTCGGGGTCATCGGATATATTCTGAAAGGGAACTACCTAAGGACAATTAATGCCAATTTTGTTCAAATTGGCCAAGTGGTTTCAGACAAGAACATTTTTAAGTAAATTTCCCATAGGATCCTATGTTAAACTATGTTTGGCTCTGGATGGAGGGCAGGGTCATCAGATACAATTCTGAATGGGGACCAGCTAGGGAACATTGTTGCCAAGTTTTGTTTTAATCTTCCCAATGGTTTCAGAGGAGAAGATCTTTAAAGGAAAGTTTACGACGATAGATGACGGATGCCAAGTGATGGCAATAGCTCACGTTTGGGCCAATTGAGCTAATGAAATTTGATCCAACAAATGCTCATTTAAAAAATTCAATTTCTCCAGCGGTATTAAAACACAAAACACTGAGCCAATTCAACTTTCTACAAATACATACCACTGCCTGTACCCAGTGAACTGTGCCAGGTCCGACCCATACAAGATCACCAGGTTTTTGTATAAACCTGTATACTGGTACATTTTCTTCATATAAATCTTCCAGTATAGGCCACCAGGAACCAGTTAGATAATTAACACCATTTCTGTAAAATGTAAAATACAGACTTCAATTCAACTTTGCTAGGAGAGAGTTGATATAGTGAAAGGCAAATAAGGTATTAGCTTATATGTTACCCATGTAAGATTAGACTTTAATACAAAAAAAAAGAAAAAAAAAGAAAAACAAATGTTCAGCTGTTTTAATGCTTTTATTGTAGAAAAAACCCCCAAAACAGCATAATATAAATTATAATTCATATGTATACATACCTTTCACACATATTATGGATGACACCCCAGTAATTCTCAGGAACACCAAACCATTCACAATCACCTGGTCCAATATTGATGTTGATTGAACCAAAATTATTGTTTTCTTGATGGCCTACAATAAAAATTTAATTAATATAGGGGAAATAACTCTGTATGGTATAAAACATACTCAAAGGGAAATAAGTCAAATTTCAAAGATTTTTTTTTTTCTGAAATGAATCAAGACAAGAAACTGATTTGATTTGATAACTTTCAGACATAATGTATTGAACTGAAAATATTTCAATAATTATTATTATTGGTTAGTAAGGAACAGAAATTAAAAAAGCAAATGAAGCTAAATTTTTATTTTAAAATTAAATTAAAAAAAAAGAATAAGTATTAAAAGATAGTATCTAAAGGTGAAGGTATCCAAATTTAATTTTTTTCAAATCTCAAACTTTTGAGAAAGTAAGTCTAAAAACTGATTTCTGACTAACCAGGTGTTCGTGAACCAGGAACTTTCATGTACAGTTGTACTGTGTTCATTCCTAATATGGTATGTCCCACATGGCTAAGAAGATTGCTGGCTGACACCACTCGTGTAAATGCAGGCAGTTTCATTAATTCCTGTAACTGTGGCTTCCATTTTCTCTCATCAGACAGATCAACATTTGTGCCAAATTTTATAAACTTAAATTTCTTTTTCCTATAAAATTCATAAAGAAATTTATTTCAGCTTCTATTTTAAATTGATCGTTTGCAATTAAACAGTTGTTACCTCCCCTTATCTCTTAAACAGCTACCCTCTGCATCAGATTTCTAATTATTTAAATGTGTTTTTAACATTATGCACCTTATGCATACAGGCAAAATGTTCATACTTTATAATTGTCCCATTACTACATAATAAATTTTGTTTTGGCTACTTCGCGATGGCCAGCTCTTTTTGGTGGAGGAAGCCGTTGTACCCGTAGAGAATCACCAATCTTTAGTAGGAAAATTGGCAATCCTTGTCAATTAAGAACGGAGTTGAATACACCCCGCCACAGGTGAGATTCGAACTCACAATCCCAGTGTTGACAGACTAGTGATCATTAGTAGTCACAACGAACTACCTAGATCACTCGTCCACTGAGGCCATAATAATAAATTAAAAATACATTACATGGGAACTGGTCAATTTACCATAATAAAAAATTTCTTTTTAAATTTGATAAAATAATTTTTTGCAATTAAAAGTTAATAAATACTGTGTAATTAATATAAAAGACCACATTTTTTTCAAAGATGATTCCTATTCTGCTTGAGGTACCTACCCTTTTGGGCCTGTTGATGAATTTGAATCACTGTCTGATTCTCTGTGAAGTCCCTTTGATTTGTCATGTTCCTCCTAAAATATACAATATCGGAAAATTTAGAGGTAAGAAAACAAAATACAAAGTATGTGACATTACAGATATGCTGCCTTTTCTATTTCTTTTTTAGAAAAAAATTGGTTAAAATGTGCTTAATATTTTTTCTTCATAAACAAAGATGACACAAAATAGGAATTTAACATGAAAAACCATATAAGCATAAAGCTTTGCAAGAGGAAGAAATTTCTGTACTTTCATTGATTTTTAACTTTATAAATTTTGAGCTCAGTCTACATAATACAGTGTCAAAATACTGGTGCAAAACATTTATATACTGTACACATTATGTTCCTCTGACCGATGTGAGTTTCTTTGACTTCATATTTAATAGTAACTGATAAAAAAGATGCATGATTGGGTAATCTATTTCACATAGTGATAGTATTTCAGATCCACAATACCTTTAATGATTCTTGGAATGAAGAAGCCTGATACTGTGCATATCTAGCTACCGACGTCAAGCCTCGACTACTGTCACATCTCCATAGTCTGTTCCCATAGCTGTCTCTGTTCTCATCTGGAGCTTGCTGTCTCTGTTGATACAGAAATGGCAGTCATAATAACATGAAGTTTTCAAAGGAATTGTTTTTTACAATGCTATTGCAAAATATTTCGAAATTTGTAAAAGAGAGTGAGGCAGCAACTTTAAAATGAGTTTACTGCACAAGGGTATTTAACCTGGACAAATTGTGTCTATATAAAGATTTTATCATGAAGTCTCCCATGGTGAAGACTGTACAGTATCCTCTTTTTGTACTTTTAGAGAAAAAAAAAAACCTCTGTTTTAGTTGTAGTTGATACAAGATAATAAAAGACAAAATTTGACAGAACTAAAAAGTTAATTTTTCTTAAAGGTTTTGTTTCTTTTTTGGGTCTTCAGCTTCAGGTCAGAATATAATTAAGGCAACTCATTGTAATAACTAATTAAATGTACTATAATTTGGTACTTACTTGTGTTCGTACTTCAACAGGATGATCAGCATTTGCCTCTACCAAACTTTTGGTTGAAAACAAACCTAAATCTGCAAAATAACATTAAATAATGAGAATTTTAGGTTTGAAAGAAAACTGTTTGCATTTCTCCACCCAATCCAAAAAAAAAAAACTTATCTCAAGTCATAACCAGGAAAATTTGAATTTCAAAATACAAATATTCACCTTAATACAAAATAAGAAATTTTGATTTTATATTTCATTTTTGCTTGATTTAGGTAAATTTTTAAATTAAGAAAACAAAAAACATTTAGTGCATTCTTGACCTCAGTAAAACAAAAACGATCAAAATTTTAGAATCATGTCTTTCTGGCCTAAAATATATTTGATTAATTTATACACAAAAAAATGTACTTCAGTTTAATAGTACAAAGACAACATGACAATATATAATAAGCTTTTCTCCAAGCCAATTATAATTATATAATATTTGACAACTGATGTTCAAAATTTATTTCTTTGTGGTTTAAGAACCATTTTTGGTAATTAAACCACAAAATTCACATAATTAAAATTACTTGCAAGTCTGCCAACATGTCTCCTGATATTTGGCATGACTAGCTGTCACTAAATTGAAAAATATACAAACAGTTTTTCCATTTAATCATATATGGTACCCTTGAAAGGCACTTCGAAAATGGCAACCTATACATCTTCAAAATTTCTTTAATACAAACAATGTTATTATGAAGAATATTTAAAATGTAACTATTACTAGTAAGTGTATTTTTAACTTTTGCAAAATATAGCAATCAAATTCTTTATGTCTATCCATTCTCCATTTCAGTGTAATTTCATTATAAATGGAGGAGTATGAGATTTCCCCCTCTTTTATATATGCAAATTCAACATAATAGTTCTGAAAATGGTGGCATGTTCAAAGTTTGTTTTTATCTATATTAAATTCTGACGGGAGGAATAAAGGGTCAATTTAATTTTACCTTCACATGATGTTTCCTAAAGACCGGATTAAATTAGGGCTATTCCATTAAAATGAACGGTGTAGGGTAGGAAGGGACTTTCAAAATACCCCCACAACCAACAACTTTTTGTTAGATAGATTTCAATACATCTGATAGGCACACACTAAAAATTACCCAGGACCCATGTCCTATAATAAAATTTCCTTTCCTACCCTCATGCCCTTACAACGTTCAATAAACAAAATTTGGAAATGGGAGTCATGTTCAAAGTTTTTCTGTAATTTGGAGGGGGATAATAAAAGGGTCAATTTAATATTAAGATTATATAATATGTTTGCAAATATTTTCAATGTACCAAATCAATTATATTTTATCTAGCAAATCTGAAATATTAGTACATTTTATTTGTTTGTTTTATCCCACTACCCTCCTCCCCAAATGGTGAAAATACATACCTAATTTTAATGCTCCAGCTAAACCTCTGATAACTACTATAGGCTGTGAATAACAATAGTGCTGAAGTTCTAATGAAAATGCATCCTTCTTTGTATCTAACTGAAAGAAAAAATAAGAATTTTACAAATCATTGACAATCACTAGCTTTGAATATGCTGAAAGGTTCATCTGTATAGCAACTACTGCCTGTAGAGTGCACTTCACAAATGTCCTCATAATGAACAAATGTTAAAATTAATCTCTGTATATAGAGAACCTTTTCAATAAACACAATCAATATTAGTCTGTCAGATAGGAATGAAAAACGGATGTCTCCAATAAAGAAAGAGAAACACCATTATAGAAATGTCTTCTTTTTTTCTAAAGGAGCAGGTTAAAATGTCTATATAACTCCTAGATCTCCTAAACAGAGGGATTACTATATGATGACATATCTTCTTTCCTAATCCAATATAATAAATGTATCAATTAAAAACAAAGGTTAACATTTTTTTCATGGTTATACTGTCGTACTGCACTCATTGAATTTTTTAGTTTAACACTGTTAGCATGGAAAACTGGTTATGAAGATACTTTAGACTGATTGGTTGATTTATTGCAGTTTCACGTCACTTTCAGCGAATTTGGCTATATTGTGCCGGCCATTTTTTTACTGGGGGAAGCCTGAGAATCACCGACCTACAACAAGTCAATTGGCAAGCCTTGTCAATTAAGATAGGAGTCAAACAAATGTCGCCAGGAGCTTGATTCCAACTCATGAACTACCGGTAAGTTTTGACAGTGATCATCAGTAGTTATACCAACTACCTAGACCACTTGATCACCATGGTCCCCAGACAGGTTAGATTCATTACTGGTAAATACAAGCTACTTTCTTCATTTAATACTTACATAAACACTTGGTGTTGGAGGATTGAGATGTTCCTTTGGTAGCGGTGGAAACGGTGTACTGGGTGGTCGTGGTGGACATCCATCTCCCAACATACTTATTGTTACACCATTTTTACCTAAAATCAAAATTACTATATAAGTATTGTTCAACTGACAGATTTGTATAATTACCCTCTCTTTACTTCTGCTTGCTAAGTTCCAACTTATTTTTTTCAATCAAAATTTGAACATAAATATTTTATTGCTGACTAGAAATATAACATTTGGGTATTTTGCAATCTGTATTTCTCGTTTTTTCTTTTATGTACAAAACTATTGAAGAAAATATTTAATTAAGATATAATCTTAATTCAACTACTTATGACGAAAATCTTTCAAACAAGGAAATATTGTTATTTAGTTATCACCTTAGGCTATGTTCAATTTAAAAAAAAAAAGGGTTTTATTTTCAGATAAAAATATCATAGTAATTTTGATGTTTAGGTAGTGTTCTAGATGCTCTAAATATGTCAATTTTTATTCTATAACTAGTGTGTTTCATAAAGAACCACTGATTAGCTTTCTTAATATACTGTAAATATGGAAATTATTGTGATGTTTTTATTATTGCGAAAATTGCGATTGGTTTAGCATCGCAATATTAAAAACTTGCATTTTTAATGCATATTTTCATGTCCGATTTATTCTAGATTTGTCTCCCTTTGTTTTAATTTACTCAGGTAAGTTTCTGGTCATTGATTGTTGACATCCAGAGACAGGTTATTTGGTAGACACTTTGTTGTTTTGGTATTGTTTTCACAGCTATAATATATATAATAACATTTTGAATTCTAATATTTTTAATCCAATTAATTAAAACGATTAATGTAATAAAACTTCCATTTTCAATTTTTACTCGATCTCCGATCACAGTGATAAAACTTTTTTCACACGGGCAGTGATCGCAATAATTTAACCTCGCAATTTTGCGTTGGGTAGAAGAATCGCAATAATAAGTGCACGCGAACATTTCCGAATTTACAGTATACAAACCATATTGACGTGTGGAAAAAGTTACTTGTCTAAAATGTCTGGGCCATTTTGGGGGTTATAAAATCTATTCCTTTCCATCGAACAACTAAAATAATATTAATAAAAATATTAGAAAAAACTATAAATAAATTGCTAAAACTTAAAAATTTAAAACTGAAGTCTTACCTTGACCTTTACACGTTTCTAAAATATCCACAGCCTTCATCGATATTGATAGAGGACAAATTGGCGGCTTTAATTCCTTTGGAATGGCCACAGTTCTATTATCACAATATTTAGATTGTTCCTCTTTTGATTGAGGTGTATCCTGAGACGAGTTGGAATGTAACTTAGATGAATGGGGACTAGATTCAGCAGTGAATTGAGCGAGTATGTCCTCTGCAATCGAGGTAGGGAGCACTTGTTTCTGTGACAAATTACTATCGTGTAAATGTTCTGTTACGAATTTCTGAATGTCTTTTGGTAGATCTGAATCTGACGATGTATGAACCGAGGATGATAATGTTTGTGGAACTCCACTCGATGTCTGAGTTTTGGACGCAACACTGATTCCCTGAGTCTCATTTTCTCCAATATTTGTGGAATGCTGATTTAATGTCCCTGAAAGACTACTTTGGGATCCTACAGAAGGCACTCCATTGAGCATATCTGAGTGTCTACCTCCTGAGATGTTTGGTTTGGGAAATCTAAGATGTCCTGGTTCTCCCGATAGGGCTGGAACTTTGTTAGGATTAGCTTCCTGTTGAATTAAAGAAAGCGTGTACTGTATGATAATACCTGCATTATTTTACCGTACTTACTCTATTTATTCGACACTAAAATACACCTATTTTTTAGGAAAATTGGAAAATCATCAAAAAAAAATAGAGTTTTCGTATTTCCCTCCACATCATTGTCATTTTTTGACTCCATATGATCGCCCTGAACCAGGTACTTTAAGAATAGGCAATCAAAATAATGGTTCATACTTGCGGTATTGTTATTTGATTTTGCTTTCATGATTTATCTTTCTGTACCTTCAAATTAACAGTTAATTTAATGTTGAAGATGAAAACAGTAGCAAACTTCAAACAACCAGCCATGTTGTTGACTAATATGTGAACATCTCACAAATGATTTTTATGATCTGGATTTGGACCATCTCACAAATGATTTTTACAAGGCATGTTATGTTTGTAGTCTCATCATATTTTTAGAACATATTATTACAAATACATTTAAATGTCTAATAAACAATGATCAGAGGATTTGTTTTGTAAAAACAATATTCATTTCATTTGAAAATTTTTATATTTATTTATCAGAGAAATGTGAATACGGAATTCCGTTCCGAACTCGTTTCGGATTTCTTTTCAAAAGTAAACTTCAATGTTGGAAAAATTGAATAAAATTTACCTAAAAATCAATCTTGTTTCAGTCAAATTTATTAAGATAGATAGTTTAAATGGTTTAGAAAGATGAAATAAACACTCAATGAGGACTGAAAGTAAATAAATTACCTAAGAAGTTAAAATTACTGACCGTCACCACCTGAGAACAACGATCGTAACTTTGACAATTTTGAAATCGTCGAAAAAATAGAGTTATCAAAAAATTCAATTTTCCCTTAATTTTCAAAAGTTTCGAATAATTAGGCCGTCCAATAATTAGGGTTATTACAGTATACAATATACTACCTGTTGCCCCAATAATCAATTTATATGTATTATTATGTTACTGTTGTCATTTATATGTCATGCCACTGAGGGCCCCTTGTGGTTAATAAAGTACCTGATCTTGTTCTCAAAATTTGCTTATTTTCATACTAAAAATCTATATACTTGAAACCATTTTTATTACATTTTTTTAACTTTTTAGTTTGTTTTTTTTTATGATTTTATATTTGGTTTTGTTCGACTTGTGTATTTTATACATTTAAGTCGTTTTATGCCCATTTTGACAGCTCACCATTTCCATTTATTTTCCTTGTTATCCATATTGATTATAGTGGGCCTGCGTTACAGCGACCTTAATTACAACAGAATGTTTAGATTATGACAAGGATCTCTTGCATTCAAATGGGCAATATGTAAATTCAACATAATACAACAGAATATTTGGTATCCGACTCCGAGAGTGAATTTCGGTAACAAAAATGTTATATGTAGCGTATTTTAAATCTTTACAATCACAATTTTTTTAGGTTGCAGACAATATAAAAAATCATTTATGGAACTTTATAGTTCATCTAAACATGAAGTTAAAAACTGAAACAAAATTTTTCAAACAGATGTACATATTCTTTTAGCAATTTTTCTTTCAAAAAAGCAATCTGTATTAGACATATAAAATCTCAAGGTCAAGACAACAAAAAGTTAATTCAATCAAATTAACCCTACTCTGATCCATCAGGTTTGTAACATGACCTTTTTGAACGTTGAATTTTTCAAGTCAATTTTTTACTCACTTACCTGTTGATTTAATTGTTGCATTTTATGTTGATATGCTTGAAATCGTACAAACTGTGCGTGTAAATTTTGAAGAATATTCAGTTTTCCAGGGTCAAGGTTCATACGATTCTGCTGTAAATGATGCAGCAACTGCATCTGTTCATTTGTGAAGGTCACAGGCGACGGCGGCCGAAACTCATCCAGTGGCTACAATTATATTATAAATACCATTTTTCTGCAGGAATTTCGTTTTGATTTATCAACAAACAACAGATTATTTTTATTTATTTAAATTGTAAAACAGCCCATTTATAACTATTTTTCACAGCGTTTTGTTTGATCAGCAACTTTGTTCAAATCAAAGTATATGTTTGAGCAATATGTTAACTGAAAAACTTCTTTTTCAATCTGATAAATAATCTGAAATCTTTACCGAAAGTTTATAGTGTTTTCATATCCAAATTTGCTTAAAATAAGAAAATTTGATAAGAAATACAAACTGACAAAATTTTTTCAAAGAGAATACTAACCCTTTTCCTGGCTTGTGCTTTCTTTTTCTTATCATCAGGCAATTGACCTGGTGGCATGGTACCCTGGGACCCAGGAGACAGAGAAGATTGTGGCATGTTTGGCTGTGTTCCAAGAGGCTGTGCAGGCATCATTGGACCCTTTGCCAAGGGATGCTACAAGGAGACAATTAATATTGTCAATTTTATAATATACAGATCCCAATAGTCAGGTGGTACAGTATGTAAGTAGAATTAACTCTAGTGTAATAAGTGTGTCTTATCACTTCAAAGTCTCTCTGTTTTATCTCTATCCGTATAGTGCCTTATGATGCAAGTAGTGAACACAATTCTACATCGATATCATGACATTGACAAGAAATAGTTCTTCAATTATGCACAGAAAATATTAACAGACACAAAATATTGAACAAATTATATTGGACAGATACAATATGCATATTAAAAGTTTTTGTAACAGTTCAACTGTACCAAATTACTGTCTGTCATTAGGGAAAGCAGTAAATTAGTCATGTACTTGGATAGTATCTTAAAACCTTTTTCAGAAAATTTATATTGAAATTTATTCACAAGTAAAAAACTGAATCCTGACAAACATGACAAACTTATTCATGTATGATGAAATATGATTTTAAATGCCAAAAAATTTACTAAAAATAATTATTATTTCAGGATGATCTCTAACACTTTTCTGACCAGTATCATTCACTTAATGTTCCCTGTTTATTAGAATTACCTGAGTAACAGGTCCAGCTCCCTGCCTTGAGGTTAATTCTGCTGGGATAGGTAAAGTCCACGCTTCCTCTATACTAGGTAAAGTTTTAGGTCTAAAATTGGAAATGACAAAATAGATATCAATATAAAATAGTTCAAAATTATCTAATATCAATGATAAAATTGAAAATTATTATTTACTCATTACAGTAAAATATGCATTTTTTTCTGTTTTGAATTGTAAACAAGAATTTACATGTATGTGTGCAACTGACACTGTGCCCAAAACAAAAACCTAAATCATGATCAGTCAATTATGACATTGAGGTCAAACCACCCCTTTGACCTAAATTTTGTATAGATCCATCTCAAGGTATTTACATGTAATGACAGTTTCATGTTGATATGACTTCTACCCATTAAACTACCTTCAATCTAAACTTTAAACTAAAGCAGGACGTACAAACGGACAGACACAAAGACTAAAACACCATACCTGCTATTGCAAGCAAGGCATTAAAAAATTTAAAATTTTAAATGCAGTGCAAAAGGAAACTATAGATAGTAATTAAGGTCTACTCACCTATTCTGTAGATGCTGAATAGGAACACTATCTAAATGTTGTTGAAGAAATTTTATTTTGGATGCTAAAGCTGAGTTCACTCCACCTGAAAAAGAATCAAATCATTTCAACAGAGTTTTGCAAAATACATGAAATAAATTCTAAACAAGAACAAAATTTTAATTCTAAATACTAGTAATTGGAGTCTGAAATCTAATTTTTTTGTCATGTATTTATCCATTTTGTTCCTTGGTACTTCTTAATAATAATCAAATAAACTTGTAACTGCAAATACCAGTGATATCTTTTTATGTTGCTCATTATGTAGTTAATATTTGTTTTTGGAAAATCTATATTTTTTTTCTCTTATGATGGTGCGTTGTTATCTATTTCTCGCACAATGAATTATTTGTCGTAACTAATTCCCCATCATATGATATGAACAAATGTTACGAGAAATTCTTTTATTTGATTGGCCTTGATCCAAACGTCACTGTTTTCTGATTGGTTGAAATCTGCGCGGTCATCGTTGAAAGCCACCGTTGCATAGCAACATTTGATGTCACAGAAAAATGAACGTTAAGATTTCCTGCGGGTCGGACGCTGAATCACAAACAAACAAATATTACTTAACAATCATAAGAGAAATAGGTTTAGCAACTCGTAAAAATTAGATATTGCTTGATATCAATTCTCGTTATTTAATTTGGACTTAATAATAAACTCTCCAAATGCTCGTTTATTATTATATCCAAATTAAACAACTCGATTTGATATCAAGTAATATCTAATTCTCACTCATTGTGAAACCTATTCTTAACATGTTAAAATCTCCAATAAATCCATGTGAAGAAATCATAACTACCATGAGGTATTCCTTTATTTAAATACCTTTATTTCGTGTACCATTAACATAACAAGTGAATGCGTCTTTAGGCTGATTACAGGTTTCATACAGAATACCTAGATCAGTCCATGCTGCCGTGTGAGATTTATCAAGCTGTACAGCACAAATGTAGGCTTGCAAAGCGTCCATAGGCTGGTTCTGTTGTTGATACAGTACTCTGGAATTCAAATATACACTGAAGAATTACTAATGTTATTAAACTTTTTATAACTTGTCAACAGGCTATCTTTTTGCTAAACAAGGAAAAATATTGCAAAACTTTTGACTTATGGGACAAACAAAATTTTGAGTAACAGAATTGTTCCAGTAAAACCGAAATGCATGAAATTACTAAATAAAATTTATGCCATGCTCTATGCTTATTTTAACATGGATGTGCAAAATATTTGTTTATATTTTTCATATAGCATGGCATTGATCAGTGAATTATTTAGATTCGAATAGGACAATATTCATCATTTCTGTAATCAAAGAGAACCTTTTAAGGAATCATCTACAAGCAGCCATGTTGATTTTAACCAAGCGATAACTTCCACAGAAACAAATAAAATGTTTCAAAATAAAATCAGCCTTACATTTTTATGAGATTTTAACGCTAATTCAAACATTCTAGATCTTGTAAGACATATAATTTTCTGTATTTAACTGTTGATCTGGCGTCATTTGATTGTACGACATTATACAATGAATTGTGATATTGCACTTTTGGACGACCCCTTTTCGCGAGATGTTAATGTACATATGAAATACAATTAAATTGAAAATAAATTGCTGCCAACATTATCTATTGATCAAAATACCAAACCTGTGTAGAAAGGTCATCTGTGTATAGTGGTCACTTTAATATACTCCCAAAGGTGACCATTATAGACAGGTTTGACAGTATAATCATTTAGAGATTTTGTTCTGTAAAACCCATTTTGCTTCAAATTCAAAATTAGCAAACAGTTCATACCGAGTTTTTCAGATCTACTTGATGCACTACTAGCCAATACCAGGCAGAAACAGGAGTTCTAGAAACTAAGGCCAACTAAAATTAATTAGTAGATTTTCATCCAACTTTTTGAAAAAAATGGGGCGGGTGGGAGGATTTTATTTTTTATTTTTTATTTCATATGAAACTATTTTGTAAGGTGTTATTAATATGTAAACGTTATAAAATGGCTTATATATGTTTTTATTCCAGAAACATGCACAATAGAAATTTCAACTCTAATCTCTGCAGACTTAAACTGACCAAAAGACATCTAAAGGTCACAAAAATAGTCGTATCACGAAAACCATGTTGAATTGTTACAGGAAGTTAACAAAAAACGAAAGTATTGACACGGATACCGGTAACGGAGATGAACAAAATCCGGAAATCATAAATTGTGGAAAATAAAAAAAATCGGGGCGGGCCGGGATGAAAATCTATCAATTAATTTTAATTGGCCTAACTGTCATATGACAATTTTTGTACCACTTACTGATACTTTCTTATATGTACTTACCCTATTGAGCACCAGGTGTCAGCACTGGCCTCAGATTTGTCAATGGAGTTACGGTAAGAAACAAAGGCATCATGTACTTTACCAAGGGCAGAAAAACACCTATAAAAAAGAGTAAGAAAGTATATATACATTTATCCACATTGTCAGAACATAGTTTATTTATACGAGCTGTAGAAATGGGTAAAAATGCAATGTTTACTGAACTACTGCTTCAATATCGAAAACAATATTGGGCAGTCAGATAAAGGTGTCGTTGCAGGATAAATTTTATTTACAATTAACATGCATTTGTATTTGACATTATAAATTATATGTATGATATTTATCAACAAATAATTGTCCTGGCTCTGATCACACATCTTTTTATTCCATCTGCCATTTGAAAATTGATTTTACGATGACATTGCATATGTATGGTACAGAGAATGTGTTAATGACATAAAATATAAATTTTTTCATTCCGATATGACTGAAATTTAATTTAATACAATAATCCTACCTTCCTAGTAAATACCAGGTTTGTCCGTTAGTTGGGTCACAATCTAATGAATTTCTAAGATACAATACAGCCGAAGGTTCTCTAGATTTTTTATCGCCTAACTGATCAGATGTATGGTATAGCCAACCTACAAAAAGAAAATGAAAGGTACATTTACAGTGTGTCAGTAAACAATATCAATGTTCAAAATTTCATGCAACAGATTTTGGTCAAACACTGATTTGGTAGATGTATCTTTGTGCAGTATATCTTTAATTTTTCGGAAGGATAAAGTATGTGTCTAAGTTTCTAGGTTTCGAGAACCAGATGTTTGTCCCATAAATATAAATTAATACCTGTATTATGTTTTCCGACTCTTTGTGTAACAAAAGTACTTAGCAGTACATGATATAGGATACCACAATATTACAAAAACGTACCTGCCCAATGATTCAGGACACTCTAAGTGCAAAAATGGTGACAAAATGTCTAATTAACTATTCATTTCTATATTTATATCACTAATTAAGTGTTATTGTTACTTGTTACAAGAATACTTATATTTAATACTATTTTTATATTTTAAACATTTCCTGTTGTTATGATGTCACAATGCACCATAGACTTTGAAAGAAACTCAAGAACCCTTAATGTAAACACACCAAAACCTATTTCAACATTCAGGAAAATACCTACACTTGGAAAATCCAAACCTTGTGATTCATTAAGTACAATTTGAACTTTATCCATTCAGTTTTTATCCTGTTGCACTTGGAAAATGTCAATTTTCCTAAACACATGCCAAAGCAGTATAGACCCCTTCAGTATTTCAACAAATCTGTTAAACGTGGTACAATGGGTACATGAAGCTGGTCTGAAGTAGCTTCATCAAGAATTTTGCCTGTTAATGATACATACCTAATTGTTTCAAAGCTGTAGCTTTAACGGATTTATCAATGTCTTCTAAAGTAATAAATTGTTCATAGGCTTCCTTAGCTTGTTTAATTTTTCCCTGAACCTCTAAAAGATGTGCTATGTGCAGCTGTACTGAAATAAGAAAAGAACACATATACAGTCAAACCTGTGTATATATGCACCCATAGGACCAAAGAAATGTGCCCTTTTATGAGCAAGTGCCTATTACACAGAGTTTAATTTTACAAGTTTTGTTCATAACAGTGACATTTTCACAGAGCCCTTTATGGACAGTGATTTGTTATATAGAGGTGCCCTTTAAAGCAGGTCTGGTTGTATACTGTCAATATCAGTGATCAATAAACTGCATAGGTAACCAAATAATGATTTTGTAACCATTTAAGCCATAATTTTTAACTATATCAATCAAGTCAGGTCAATAATGTGGTTACTGATCCTTCTGGTCACTAAGCGGTCAAAGACTTGATCGGCAAAATGTTTTGAGATCAATCACCTGTAATTATCCCTGAAGGATAAGAAAAGAGATTTTCCAATTTTCATCATAGGCTAAACATGTAAATTGACCACTTGACATTTGCTGCAACAAGACGGTAGTCAATTACCATAAATAAGTCTTCCTGAACACAGCAATAAAACATTCATCACATATTTTTTCAAAGATTATACTGAAGTGAAAAACAAATTTTGTTGAAAAATCATACATGTTATTATGGAGAAAAAAATTATGAAAAATAATTCAAAATAAAAGATCTTGAAAAAATTATAATTAATGGAACAGTTTTTTTAATGCTGTTCTTATCATGACATGGGTCAGATTCACGAAGGGAGCAGGGTGACTGAAGTCCTCTTTGGAAGCACAGATATAATTTTGTAATTCCTGACCTAAAATATGACTCCCATAGATCCTGTCTCCAGAATCTCCACCTCATATGAGGTGACAATAAGGCCTTCAACATAGTTCAAATTCTTCATTTTCAGTTTGAGAGCTAATGCATCAATAAACTCTCCAAATATATAGCTATCATTACCAAAATATTCAGACACTTTAAAAATCAAAATTTCAAATATATTTTGTCTAAAGAAAAGGTACATACACTACAGTATACAAACATATAATAGTACATACTTTGAGATTTGGACAGCGAACATGGACTGGAATCAGTGAGAGCTTGCTTAAAGTGCTGAAAATAGAAAAATTACATCAACTTAAAAATACATTCTTGAACTGGTTCCCAGGAGTTTCTTTAGTTTTTAAATTGATTAAAACAGTGAAAGTTGATGGCTCCCTGCCTGTAGGTTGTAAACAAAGAATGCAGTTAAGACACAAGGAGAGCAGGTAGTGATCCTACACATACTGGTACTGGCTACTTTTGAAGGCCAGGGTACATGTTACTTATTACAGTTTTGTTTAGTAATACATTATACCAGAAATTATAGAATTCTGCATAAGTTTTTAAAAGATGATGTTGAAAAGTACCACCTGTCAATTTCAATTTCACCATGATTGTAAGCTAATGAAACTCCTGTATGTATCATAAACCATCGTACCAATTTATTATATTACTCATTATGTAAGTTCAATAAAACTTGATCGCATGTCAATATGGTTCCAATTTGTTACAAATCACCTGAATCATGAAATTTCCTGTTCCAAACTGGACCTCTTCCAACATGCTAATATCAATGTCTTACCTCGATTAATTAACATCAGACAGTTATATATGTAACAGGTGATTGAAACAGACTGTCCTACAGAACACAGTCTGTAATGTTTTTTTTGCACCTGGTACAATCACATTATTGACTCACCTGGCCAAAGGCCATGTGAGCTTTTGCCATCACTTGGCGTCTGTCGTCCGTAAACTTTCACATATTGATCATCTCCTCTAAAACCAATGGAGCGAATTTAACGAAACTTTACAGGAATGATATATGGAAGGTCCGTTACTAAGACTGCCAAAAATCTTTCCGATCCGCCAAAAAACATGGCTGCCAGAGCAGGACATAGTTTAACATTGGACCCTATGGGAAAACATGTTAAAGTTCATCTCCTCTGAAACTACTTGACCAAATTTAACCAAACTTTACAGGAATGATGTATGGAAGGTCTGTTACTAAGACTGCCGAAATTTTTCTGATCCGTCAAAAAACATGGCTGCCAGAGCAGGACAAAGTTTAACATTGGACCCTATGGGAAAACATGTTAAAGTTCATCTCCTCTGAAACTACTTGAGCAAATTTAACCAAACTTTACAGGAATGATGTATGGAAAGTCCTTTACTAAGATTGCCAAAATTTTTCTGATCTGCCGTAAAACATGGCTACCAGCGCAGGACATAGTTTAACATTGAGCCCTAGGGGAAAACATGTTTAAGTTCATCTCCTATGAAACTAGTTGAGCAAATTTAACCAAACTTTACAGGAATGATGTATGGAAGGTCCTATTCTGAGATTGTTGAAATTTTTCCGATCAGGTGTAAAACATTTCTGCCAGCGCAGGACATAGTTTAACATTGGACCCTATGGGAAAACATGTTAAAGTTCATCTCCTCTGAAACTACTTGTTCCAATTCGACAACACACATAACCACCAAGAGGAACGTGGTTTAACATTGGACCCTACGGGACAAATATATTTTGATCATCTCCTCTGAAACTATCGAAGCATATTTAACCAAACTGTTCTGGAATGATGTATGGAAGGTCCTTTAGAGGGATTGCTCATTTCATTTGAATGAGACAAACATCATGGCTGACAGCAAGAACATAGTTTAACATACATGCCTATGGAAAAAAACATATTTTGATCATCTCCTCTAAAACTATAATAGCAAATTGAATAAAACTGTACGGGAATGATGTATGGAAAGTCCTTTACAAACTTGCCTCATTATGTTTAAATCTGAGAAAAACCTGGCCGCCAGAGGGGAAATACTTTTAACTTTGGACCCTATGAGAAAAATATATTTTGATCATCTGCTCTGAAACTTTTGAAGCAAATTCAACCAAAGAATTAATGGAACTTTGTAGAAGCATTTTGTCAGGTGAGTGATACAGGCTCAACCCACTGAGCCTCTAGTTATATCAAACTGATCATATTCAGTACACAAAGTTGACAACTGTTTTGTTTGAGAAAAAAATCATCGAAGTATTATATATGTATTTTATAATGGCTGCCACATGACACTTTGTTTGAATGTAAGAGAAGCAAATGTAAATACTCTATTAAAGATTTGTTCGGATATGTGATTTCAGAGGACATGAGGGCTTCACTGTGAAGTGGTTTAGATATCTATAATAATATTATACTAATAATCAATAGACTGTTAAAGCAGTTGATGTCATTTTGAACTGCAACGAGTTTTCAACTTGGACAAGGATTTCGAGTTTTCCTATTGAAACTGGTTCTAACTGTGGTATTCTGGCATCATTTACCAACAAAAAGTAGCCACTATCAACTGTGGCAACGTCAGCAAAGGTATTACCAATATCACTGAATGTGGCCAAGTCCAACTTAACAAAATAACTCAGACTCAAGCAGTGAAACAAATATCTAATGCATTTGATTTTATTTAACATGTTTAACCTATATCAAAATCAGCTTTCATGTAACACTACCAGGAAATGATGAACTATACACATTTTTTTTTTTTTGATATTCTACTGTACCTTCAAACTTGCTTCATAATCTGTGGATGTTTTACACATCAAACCTAGACGTATCCTGATTTCATTTGCTCGACTAAATCCTGGATCAGTATACAAAACTTGTTGGAATGCTCTTGTTGCCCTGAAAAATTAAAAACAAGATTCAACAATCTGGCATTAGGTCTAATTTTCTCTACAAATAACGAACAAAAAAGACAACTTGTGCTATTATGATTCAATACAGTTATTAGTTGCACCTGCACCCTGGAATGAGCTTTTTTTGCAAAAGAATTATAACTCGGTGCCTTTTGTTCACTTGTAAGTTGTTTTCCTCTGATGGTTGATCAATTGCACATTGACTGGTTTGTCATGTGTTGACCTCTCCTATTCTATGTTTTTTAATTTATTCTCTGCTTCAAATTACTATTAAAAGCTGTTAAGAGCAGTGCCAAAACAGGATTTAAAATTGTTTATTCCATATGAAAACACCAACTTTTTACCTGAAATAACTGTTTTGGGTTCATCAATATGGTACTCTGAACCATAATAAATCACAAATTTAAATTGCAACACAAACAAATAATTTATTTCCTATTTTACACATGTTCAAAAATCCATTTTTACCAAATATATCATGTAATTTATCAAGAACAGCTGTTTCGAGATTTTACACCTGTCAGTATTGATTTCAAGGTGAAAACTCAGGTAAAATGCAGGTGAACTTTAAATATGATAAGTCTTCATCTTGTCTGATGAAAACATTAACCTCCCCATTTGTAATTCTAGCTGGGAGCACCTTAAACATTTGTTATTAAACACTCAAAGTTTAATCACTGTAACAACATGTAATCCTGTCAACATTGTACCTTTGAAAAGGGGCTCATATTACACACAGAGACTTTCAACTTTTCTCTTAAATGTCCCACAAAATAAAAAGACATGAAGCACATCTGTCTTTTACGATTTAATGTATATGTACATTAGAATTTTGGTTGTACAAACATTCATTAGACCAAGAAAAATAGTTCAAGTATGGAAAGATCTACAGAATATACATCTTGGTAAAGTATGGTGACATTTTTGCCCATGAAAAACAAAGGAGATGTCAAAAGCGAAAAATTACTGAAATCCCTGAAACTGGCCATCTTAGTGGATGGCCTAAAAGTTGAAGCCATTGTCTGAGTTAAATTAACTACAGCTAAGTTCTAATATACATGTATTTGGAAAACTTCAAATCTACAGTACTATACATGTACAAACACCCCCTTGAACCAAGATTACATTAAGGGGCATGTCCCAAATCAGCTAGCCAATCAATGACAGGTATCAAATTAATTACAGAATTGCTTGGAGACTAATACTGTTGCTTACTCTGTCAGCCAATAGTGAATTTGTCAATCTTCCTGCCTGTTATTTCATTATATATGTATATTATTTATCAATATACTGTACACAAACCCGGAACTACGATAATTTCCTGTTCCGTAAATGATTGGCCGATTATCAGAAAACGTCAGCAAAGGCTTTCATGATCATTTTTCTTAATTATTTTCAAATAAGTTCATTGGAAAAATAAGGCTTAAATGAAGTGATCAATTTATTAGAATGATAATCTTGTGTTGTCATAGTGCCCAATTAACCTTATGCCTATATACATGATATAAGTATCAGAATCTATCAAATAACACTTGAGATATTGTAAAAATTACCAAATACATGTGGCATGTTACAAGAAAATGTGGTAACTTACTCAACGATTTCAACAACTTTACTCTAAAATACATCTTAAGAAAATACTAGTTTATGTAACAATGTCAATGATGCAATATTACAAAGAACCAGGAAAAATTGTCATAAAGGGGTTTAACAATTAGCAAAGTCAACAAAAGACACACTAATGACCCTCCAAAACCACTTGTATTAAAATTTTATCAAGACTGAGTACCAGGAAAATGAAAGGATATGAGGTACAGATGACTACTGTTAACTTAGAGAATAGTCAACATCATTTGAGATAACAAGAGATACATGTATGTTTCAGAAATGTACTGTAATAATATCAGTTTAACTGTAAATGAGACAATATTGATTGATTGATTGAATACTTTTTAATGCTGAGCTGGCGATATTGCAGCCAATATCATGGTGAGAACTAATTTGAATGGAAGTGGTTAAAATTTAACACATGTAAAACCAATAGACTATTTACAAGTAAGATATGGTAGTAGAAAAAATAAAAATATCAGACAAAACGTTACAAAATATTTTACAGTATCACAGAATTAAATAATATCACAGAAACGCTATCAGATAAATAAATGAGACAATAAAAAGTATCTTTGAATATTACAAAATACATATCGCTTATGAATTGTGCTTGTTTATTTTTACTGTGACACACAATAATCAGTGGGTCTAATACAATTTATGTTGTAGAACATATATATATATATATACACAACTCAATACTAACCAAAATTGTTAATTTTAAAATTTAAATTATTCTTAAAGATTTTAATCGCTAAAATTCACTTTCTTAAACATCAATCAAGTATTATATTTAACATAGCTTAGTTTTCTATGCCTGACATCCCACTTACTTCACTTCATTAAGTTAAACTAGCAAAATGACAAACAGATTTATAAAATATGGGCCTAGTATTTCTGGTTGGTACCATCGTACTAGAGTATTAAATTAGGGTTTAAAGACTATCCCAGAAAGATAATAATTAGTTTGTCTTGTCATTGTTATTTTTCAGTGGTTTTTGTTATGTCATAGCCCTTTGTGGTTTTCTGGTCACAGACTCTTGACATTTAGTCCTAGATTGTGGTTTAAATTACTACTATGGTACTATATGTATAGTATTATCCTTGTTGACATTTACTTTAATGATTCACAATGTCAAGCAAATGAATATATATTTACAAAGGTACATATACATGTATGTGTAACAAGGAGGACTGATTTAATGTATAATTTGATTTCCATTATTCGTAAAATTCTCATATTCTGGTATCTATCTAAAAACTTTAATAACAGTATTTGTCCTATGAGAATATAAATAATTCAAAGGGGCATGCACTTGTATTATTTGACAACAGGTTGGCACTTTATGCCTATATATTCTTACGACAAGCAATTCCACAATTTAATTTCTCAGCCCGAACAAAATTTTATTCAGACTTGGGCTTGGGACTAGTGACTAACAGCACAGACATATTTAGAATCTATGATAGGATAATTCAATATTATAGCTATCTTCAGTTAAGGGTTTATCTGATTTATACCATGATGCAAATTAAGTGCAAAAAATCAGCAAAGGAACACCAAAGTGACAAAACGGTGGGAAAAGTCTGAAAAATCAAAATCCAAAAGCTGGACAATATCATGAGAAATGAACATTAACAAAGAAATTCCACGAGGATAATGTATAACTAAATTAATATGTTACATATTATGGCATCATGGTATAAATACAGATTCTACACTGTTAATCTAGATGTCTCCATGTGTCTTCTAAAATGTCAAAAATTGTTTCTGCCTCTATGCACAAAATCAACAACAATGCATACAAAGATGTGTACTGACAGGTGTAATTACGTGCAGACTTTCTATTTAATTACACTATCTCAGACTTACATTTATTATTACCTATCCAAGTATATCAGACAGGTAAATTTTCTGGGTCAGTCTACTGATACTGGCATTTATCAACACAATCAACTAGTATTTTAGATAAATGGATTGGGGAAACTCTATTTGCTGTACTTTTGATCTGATTTAAAGGGACAAAACTAAAAAGGATTATTATCATGTCAGGGAAAGAGAAAAGTTAAAAAGTTTGGGAAAATTTTCAGTATTGGCTGAATGTAACTGAAGAAACGTTATTGTGAGAAAAGGGAAAGAAATGAGGAGTAAAAAAGAAGTGAGGAAGCGGTTTGGGCTAAAGAAAGATGCAGTCAAGGCAGTGGGCATTGTGGCATTGGTGGTCAGTTGGAAAGTCAAGACATCCATTCTTTCCTCTGAGTGAGTTGTAAAAATCCAGTCCAGAGCAACTATAATATGGTATAATTTACAAAAATGTACTTGCTGTGTCTAAAAGCAACTATGTCTTACACTACGGTCCAAACTGATCATGTAAATGAATTAACACAGGCTGACAAGTAAGACAAAGGAATGTGACAAAAGTACATTAACTAACATATAAAAGTAGTCAGTCATACACGTAATTCAAAATCTAAGACAATGTTCAGAGCCACAGATAAGCTGCGATTTAGAATAAAATACACTTCAACTAGAAAATGTGTCTATAAGACACAGATGCCGCGCCATAAAAACAATATAGGTGTTGCTGACCTGCCTTGTACTATACAAGAGGACTGTAGTGGTGAAATATCATTGATATATTACTATAGGTTTCTGAGAAATGAACCTAAATGCAAAACTTAACCAGTCACTGAAGCATGAAATGTAGGTCAAAGCGACCCAAGTGTTGCTGAACTGTGTTGTACTATACTAGAGGAATGTAGTGGTGAAATATCATTGATAAGAATAGGTTTCTGAGAAATGGAGCTAAACGCAAAACGAATCGGGATGTACGGACGTACGGACGGACAAGGGTAAATCTATATGCCCCAGCCACATTCGTGGCGGGGCTTAAAAATAGGACATCAAGGACAGATGCACTTGAGATATATTGTTTGCCAATCCAAGTCATTACCATTCTCCAACAACTAGGCAGGATTCATCATTAATGTGGATGAATACAACTGTTACAGAAATTGTTTCTGTCATACACAGAGGCCCCATCCTAATATCCATATAAACACAAATAAATGAACCTAAATGCAAAACTTAACCCGAGTCGTTCAAGCGTAAAATGTATTGTATGACTGCTCAATACTACACAAGGCACACCCACTGATGAAGTTTCATTGATATACTATGCTTAGTTCCAAAAGAAATTAACCTAAATGCAAATCTTAACCAGAGTCGCTCAAGCATAAAATGTAGGTCATAATGACCTAATAATTGTATGACTATGTTTATTTCCCAGGAAATGAACCTAAATGCACAACTTAACCACATAGTTCGGACGTATGTACATAATGGTAACCCATCCGCATTTTTTTTTTATTTTACAAATTTTTTTAACACAGAGTCCATGGTAGTCATTCTGACTTGAACAGTGTTTATCAATAATGTCCAAAAGGTATGCATGGTAACCAGAACCACACATATTTTTTTATCTGCCCTAGCTAACATTGTTGATGCATTTTACTCATTTACTTCTCATTTTAGCTCTTTAATCCTGTTGTTGGGGGGTTTAAATACCTTCCCCTCTTTAAAATTTGGTGGCAGATACCCCCTAATCAAAATATCATGTTCTTTTAAGTTAATTAATCTATACAATGAAGGGTGGACGTTCTATTTGCAAGGAAGGAAACTGATTTTCATTATTACACATTATGTCAACCTGAAAAAAAACTACTTGACCTGACACAAAACAAAATGTAGGTCACACAAACAATAGTTTTAGATGGTCCAATTAAAAATGAATAAAAAAACCATTTCAGGAATCATTTATCAAAATGCTTTTACAACTAATTTGTAGACAGGTAAAAACAACCAATTCTTACATTGATTCTTTCAATTTACTTCATTCATCTTTATTGATCAAATTTTAATTACAAGTGCACTTGTCCTGAATCTAGGGCAGACATTATCCAAGGTTTTGGCACACTGAACTTTTGTAATTATGTACAAATGATTACATTAGGTACCCTCCGCTGACCTGGAAGTGATGGTTATTTACATGCAGTAAGATTAAATGTAGCATAAAGGACATTGTTCAATTTTACCTGGTATTGTTAAAAACGGAGAATTCGTTGAGTTATATATAGTACCTACAGTCTGTCCTTTAATATGGAAACAAAACATTACCTATAATCCAAAAGTCAAGCACATTACATGAAATTTAAGCCATGCATAAACACTCTTACACTTAACGATCAAAGTTTGAGAGGTTTCTGTATGCTGAAGTCATAGACATTCTGGTCAGAATATTTAGTTCAAACTCCAATTTTACAGAACACCAAACTAAATTTTAACTTTCAACTTTATAGAAATTTTAAGGGATATATTCCACAGCTCAATCAACTGCACTTATTTATAAATGATAAAAGAATACCAAACCGCATCCTCCCAGGTCAGGGTTTTGTATCCACGTTCGTTCCTACAAACCCCTGACATCACACATTCATTTTTTGCAGGTCGGAAGTGAACGATTTTCATTGGTTCTTCTCAAGGTGAAAAGAGAATCCATTTGCATTGTAGGTAGAATTTTCTAGGTCACACCAGGCGGCGATATGTTCTACTCATAAAATACGAATGTGTGATGTCAGGGGTTTGTATAGGAACGAACTGGTACTATTTAAATAGTCAGAAGAACAGTGAGGTCAAAAAGTACCACTATATAAGAAATTTAGTTATATAAATATATATTAAAGATACAAGAATTCCAATTTCACAAATTTATCATAAAAGTTACCTCAAAGTAAAACTTGCATTATTAAGTTTTCCCTGGATTTCTTTCGTAATAAATCCAGAATCAAATTATCCAAGACGGCCTGTAGATTTTGTAATGCAATCTAAAGACACAGCAATAACTCACATTCTTCATTACAACAAGGGAATAAGGTTTTACCTTATTTGGAGAAAAGCAAGATGAAAAGCAGATTACATTTCTGATGATTTTGTAATGAAAAAATTTTAAATATTATGTAACCGTTAGCATTTAAGAAACTTCTTAACAACCAGTACATATGTTAAAATATAAGATCTAAGAAAAATAAGTCAATCTGAAACCAAATTTCATATCAAGAATTTAGTTGTGACAGAAAAACTATAAAATGTGGGGAAATGACAGATCAGTATTCCTGTAATTTACATTGAATATCTGTTTTCAAGAAAACAAAAAAACTTCTGATTTTTTTCAAATGAAATTAAAAATTAAAATAATATGACAATATTGTCAAAAACTTTATAGTAATAAATACATAACATGTTCATGTATTTTTAGAATGATTCTGCAAACCTTTGTACAACAACGTTCTGCATTTTCAGTCTCGAAAGTTTGACTGCTGCGCTTCATCTAAAACTATGGATATTACATAAGAATATGCCACAAAAATGTTAGTGTAAAATCCCAACACTAATACCACTTCTTGTACTTGCCCTAATAGGAACGGTACTAAATTATAAACAAAAAACAAAAACTAATAATGATAACATTTTTTTCTTCTGAATATCCAATTAAATACAATTAACTGTGGTCCCTGAGTTATTCTTTTAATTGCTAAGAAAGTATCAATTATGAGAGCTGTGTTTCCATTCATAAATATATGTACCTACAGCTGTGAACTGACAAAGTAAATATTGACAAAAATACTTACCTTGAACAAGAATCAAAAGCTATTCTTATCTTTATAAGGAGATAAGTCATATGTCGTTATATTTATATACCAACACCTTTTTACAAAAAGGTGTGTTGATCAATTTTTCAATAAATATGTACTTTGTTTGCACCTGAAAATCCACTTTCGATCAAAAATTATTCCACTGGAAGAAATTGAATCAAACGACTCTTTGAATTTCAGTTAGACAAAGTACTCAAATGCCCTATGAAGTATGGTACAATGATACAGATACAATTACAATTAAAGATAGCTTTGATTGAATACAGTAGCCAGTGTGTTAAATGGAATTGAACCTGAGATTAATGGGGTTGGAGATAGAAAAGCAACTCTGAATCAAAGAAACTAATTACTTCCATGACAAAAGAACTACAACCTATTGATCAAGGTATGGAACAATAGGATGTGTTCAAACCAAGGTGAGGGTAACTTCCGAATGTCACCATTGGTATGTAGAGTACACAGTAATCGACCCTTTTTCTTCGCTTTAAAATGATGGGTACCTGAGTATTTATTTAGAGTTATGACCACAAGCAGCATTTTCAGACAGAAAACAATGTTTAAGCTACATGTATGTAAAGGTGATGGGCAAGTTGGCATCATTACACCTTTCTTCAAATAAAATGTAAAGGGGATGAAGTATTTTGGTGGTATGAAGTCTAAAAAGCGATACCTGTACAGCATTTTTTCTGAAAAATACTAAAAAAAGTGAGGATAGTATGCACAACTGCACCATGTTGGACATGGCCTTGATGTTTACAAACAGTGTGTTGGGTTACACAGAACATGAAATGAATCACATCAGAGGATGGATGTTTATAAGACCACTTCCTGTTTTCTTTTCATTTTTTTTTTAATCGATGAATCATTCATTAAACAAGAATTTTTTTAAACAAATCTAGTGTCAACTGAAAATATCAGCAATCCATTGAACTTTAACTTGTAAAGCAACGGAAATGAATATTAAATTCTAATTTAGATTTTTTTTTATCACCTGAGCACACCTTTACAAAGGTTAGAATTTCAAGCTAATAGGTGACATCATTTTTATACAATTTTCAGGCTCCGTATGGCTAGCTATCTGTGAAGAGGTGACACTATTCTGAATATAAATGGGTCATAATTTCCTAAGATCAAAGACGGTGACTGCCACCGACACGGATAGTTGAAAGGTGTGTCATAATTTACCTTGACCGATACTTGATGTGTCACAATGCAAACACAACACAAAAAGTTATATATCTACCGAATTAATATCTATTCAATATGAACAGCTTTACAGTTCAAATCATAACACTAGCAGTTTAGTCATTTGCACTTAGATTTTTAATGTATGGTTATTCAATCAGAATTATTTCATACTGAATATACATTCTTATGATAAAAACCTTGAATGAATATCCATATTTCCAGCCAGAGTGTCTCTTGATATGGCTCCAACCTCCTTCAAGTAAAATATACTTATAGGTAAACAGTATGTTGGAAGTGATTTTTTATGCCTTAAAACACTTTTTAAACAATATTAAGCAATAAAAATGCATCAGTAAATATCTGATTTGAAAAAATGATGCATATCTATATAATATAATATGGAGGACAAATATAGTACAGGGGATGGAAACGAGATAAAATGATACATGTAAAAGTCAGAAAAAAAGTGAATCCTGAGGTCCAAACAGATTTTGTTTTTTTTTGGAGACAAGCAAACATTTACCCAGAACACCTCACAACTATTTTTTTTCTTTCTCTCTTTGTGTGTGTAAGTGAGGGGGATTCAGAACTATCCAAAAGACTTCTGGATCCAATGCTAAAAGAAGAACTGAAGGAATTTAGGGGAGGGAATACAAATCTGGAGATGTTGGGAGTGAGGGGAATATTAACTGGAGCCCGCAACCCCCCTCCCCCAAAATCAGCATTTTAATTCAAATACAGAATTACAGAATCTGTAACATCTATATTTTTTACATATCACAAAACAAGTGTTTTTCAAGGGAGGGAATTAGACTCATATTAGACATGCTGTAATGCAAATTGAAGAGCCTATAGATAAGATTTATCTTGTTCTTGCAAGCCGGTGTCTAAAATATGTAGAACTGATTTAAATCAAATAAGACAATAACATCAAAGACATTTTTTCCTGTAATTTTCCGACAGGTAAATACTAAGTCTTATTAATGAATTGTCATTTAATGTTTTATCTTAACCAACTAACAAATATGCCTGTGTGTAAATTATATATATATTCTTTATTTGCAAAATACACCCATAAGGTCAAGCAAACAACATATAACATATAAACAGCACATTATATTAATAGTTAAACACAATTATGTTACTGGTATACAGTTAACTAGCGATGATGTCAACACTCTGACCGGCATGGACCCTATCTCAATGCTATTGATTGTTTTAAAAAGGTACAAACGACCGGTAAAAGGTTTGGATTCGGCTGAAGGAAATGTCATATTTTGTCGATTCTAGTAAAGTTATCAAGTTACAAATTTTATTAATTCTTTTCTTTGCAATTTATTTACAGTAAAGTCAAGGAAAAAGTGGTATTTGTCTTCCACAACTTTACAGACATCGCATAATCTTTGATACAGTATCTTGGAATATTTTTATAGCGACCAGCCTCATTTAGTAAAAAACTGTCACTAGTAGGAAATTTTGTTAAGATTTGTCTCATTTTAAAATTAGTTATATTCAAAAGGTGCTAATTATACAGTCAATGCACAAACAAATACATATTCATAAAAAAAATAATTTCAGGATGTAACTTCCCCTGAATTTATAAATTTCATTTTCACTTAAAAAACTGAAATTTTCTGAATGAAAAAAAAGCATTTTCAAGATTTATACTTCAATGTCCAGTTACCGTATTTTTCTGCCTATAGGTCGAGACTTTTTTACTTTAAAATGACCATTTTACCATTGTAAGTCTATAGAGAAAGTATCAATTAGACCTATAGTCCACATAGACTTATAGTCCAGAAAATAAAGTACTCACTACATTTTTATGATGCACATCATAATCTGTTCACAGTTAAAATGTAAACACAGCAATATCTATGTAAAATACTCATTTTCACTTATCTACTTGATATCATTATACAATGGACAATACTGGAATCCCTTTCTTTTCAAACACCCCAATTGTACCCCTTTTAACCTAATTATGCTCCATGCTGGTTTTACAAATATATGTCAAGCACTTGCACATGTTTAACATGATGTTCCACTCCAGTTTTTTTTTCAACATGGTGGGCTAAAGTGTTTACCATAAAATGCACACCTTTGTTTGAAATTTGTACAGTACATGCATTATTAATAAGCATAATTAGGTGTGTCATTTACAAAATAGACACACATCAGTCAAAACATATCACTCAGAATTGAAATTAACAAATTGTTATACAGGTGTATATAAGTCAATTTTCTTACCTTTTCAGACCAATTTCAATGCACTACCTCAGTAAACCAAAGCTTAACTTCAACCAAATGAACCATTCACCATAAAAATTCAACTTTAATCATAAGTTTATGTCAAAAACACTTAAATTTAATCCTGCATGAAAAAAATCACTTCAACTGAATATAATCCCAAAGTCACATGACCTCTGACCTGCACCAGATGGTTAAAATTTGCTGAGCTCAGCTCAGGAGAATTTTAGTTATGCTGAGAACTTGTCCTATCATGTTTTGATTCTAAATATAACTATTTGACCTACCTGTCAGACTTATTATAATTATGTCATAGGTATGCCAATACACAAAACAAAACCTATAGTCCATTTCACAGTATATTTTTTGTTCTTAAAGGGACCAAAAAATTCCAATAAATCAAATTTTTCATGTAGATATAATGTTGCATAAATGTTTTAAACTTATAATTTCTACCTGTAAGTTAAACATTGCAGTGTGGCCTTATCTAATTTTGGTTCCAATGAATAGCCTGACAAGACTTTCATTGTACGTAAAGCATACTTCGGAAACAAATAAAAACATACTACAGTCGACTCTCATTATCTCAATGTCTGTTAGAAAAAATTCAGAATATACGAAATTTGACTAAAAAGGGAGTTGACAAATTTCCTACTTATACGAATTTGAATCTTTCTAATTCCTGATGAGTCTGTGCTTTGTACACACCAAGAGCAAGACGACAAATAATTCATTAAATTGATTAACATGCTGATTAAACATCTTTGTAGATGAATTGACACTAATTAAAGTGAGGACTTTTAATAGGCAAGGTGATGTTTTGACAGATTATAAATATTCGACATAACGAATCAAATTTTTGATGTTTTTATAAGTTGGGACTCAAAATTTAATTCGAGATAGAAGAAAATTTCACTAAACAGGAGTCAAATTACATATATTTGCACTGTAAAACATTTGAGACACATAAAAAATTTGACTCATCAGAAAATTCAATTCAAACGAGTTTGAGATAGCGAAAGTCAACTGTATATACCTAATAAAAATATTTGTAAATCCTGGATACCTCCTATCAACTGCAAAAAAATTCCTGTTATACCACCAACTCAATTTCTCTCACCCCTCCTACATACACACCCACAAAAGCCATAAAACAGAATAATATGATATGAACATGTAATTGGCCAAATTAAATTTTCTTCATCTTATTAATCATTTAATGAATAAACTTAGTCTTATTAATTCCAACAACAATTGTCACATCAAAAAGACATTTAAAAAATGCAAAAATGACAATAGGAACTTGAAATTATGTAGACACAGAAGAATATTAGATCAAACTCATTTCAGACACAGACTTAGATCTGGAAATTCCATATTTCATTCAGAATCCAATTATTTTATGAAAATTGTAATAATACAAGCATTTAAATCAAATAACAAACAAAAATAACATATAATATAATTGATATCAAGTTTATCAATTCTATTTTTGTAAATCTCAACCTACTCAATAAGCACTATAACAGTTTGTGTAAAACTGAAAACCATAATAATTTTACTGATATCTGATATCCAATAAGAGTTTATCAAGCTTCACTTCAACACAGAAACTGCAAAGCCTTCTTTTAATATAAAATTATGATATGAATGACCTTAAATCTTTTATGTAAATAAGGACAATTACAATATACAGCCATTTTATACAAAACCACAAAAATTCCAGGCAGGATACAACAGGAACAGGTTATCTAAGGTAACATGGAAACATTATCAAACAAGCGATTAAATGTTAAATGAAGTGATAGAAAACATAAAGAATACTGTCATTATTCAGAAATTATAAATATGGACAAAATTCAACAGGATTATCATAATAATAAAGATTCCATAATATGTTCTATTGCAAATTGTACAAGAATGCATTATGGCCAAGTAAACAAAATTAGTCTGGTTCCAGTTGCATCAAAACATAATTTAGCTAGGTTGGGAATTTTTAAATTTTTTTATTTTACATCTTTTTTCAAGATTGAGTTTTGCAGAGAGACATTCTGATTATAACAGTGCTTATTGAAAAATGTCAAAAAAATCTTTAGGGTAGGTGCCAAAAAAATAAGGTAGGTATTGTAACCCCCATATATCTGATCAGTATAAAGTTTTGTACTTCATGCTTTGAGAACCCCAAAACTGTCATTGATCTTTTCTAGAGTAAACCCTGTGAACTAAGAACCTGTCTATACTGAAATCTTTCATCATTACACTGGAGTAATCCAAACACCTGTCTTATACAGCCTATGGACGTTTCATTGTACATTACATTCTCACTTCTCAGTCCAATTCACCTTAAATCTTTGCATTTTGAAACCTTAAATATTTCAGAATTCTAATCAGAAATATTCATGTAAGATACGCTTTCGACAAAAGTTTTCAGTTGATCATCAATATATTGAGACAGATCTAACTCCATGACTAGAAGTCCTTGATACAGATGAATAGTCAATATGCACATATCAAAAGAAAATATATTTACAACTGTCCCCATTCGTCCAATATCCAATATTGACAAAATGGTCAAAAATGAAAAATGTTCATTGTAATTTATACGAAAATCCTGGACATATTATCACCTAAAATTGCAGTATTCCCTGTTATCAATTTCAAGTTCCACTGATATGAAATGCATATTGTCTGGTCAATGAACCCTTCATATGTGGGTCAGTATTACAGAAAGCAGATAAGCTGACCCTTAAAAATATTTTAATTATACTATTCCTCATTTTATCTATAAAAGATTTATTTAATAAGGCTTTTTAATTTTTTCTATTGATAAAAATTAACATTTCCTGGAGATGTTATTAATTTCCTGAATAAAAGGAAAACAATGTTCTTTCTTCGTTGTTTCTCGTACTGACGTGACTATATGCACGTCAAAAATACAAGGTACAAAATGTATTTAACTTATCAATCAACCATGTTTTATTTCATTTGTAAATTAAAATACTTCCTTTTTTACAAATTTCATTTCTATTATTTATAAATAATAAAAAAAATTAACAATCAATTTGCTACTTATTTTCTACGTCCTTTTTTGCCCCTTTTTGATTTAAAAAAAATAATGTCCTCGAATTTCTTACCTGACTTACAACAATTCTTGATGAAAGGTATAACCTACTTTGTGGGGTTATTTATATATACAGATTTACAATGACTTACGGGAAGTAAATAATGGCGAGTGGGCGTCACACACTCCTCAGTTCATAATCAATGAATCTACTTGAATGTACTATATAGACTGTATACAATTCACCTGTTTTGCAAACATCCATGTTTTTAATTGCTAGTAAAAAAAAATCAATAATTATGTTGTTTTCAATTGGGTGCTTTTCTTTGTTTTAATGGAAACCTACATATCTTTTTGTATGGTAAACAAAATTGCATGTGATATGCAGATTTCATAATAGGTTTCTTTACTATGTCATATCGTGACACTAGGTTTTTAAAATTTGATAATAAAGTAAACAATTCAACTTTAGTGCAGAATTGTCCACAAAAAATCATCCATTTTACATAATAATTTTAAATGTGTAATATGGAATGTTTACTTTTAAAATCACTGTTCGTAATCTTGGGAGACACTTATTTATCATAGATACATATGTATATAATGAAAATGTTCAAGAACACATTTTTAAAGAACTGAATGATGATGTGGCTGAAATAATGCCAACATGGTGTAAAACATCAATCAATCAGTCAATTCTATAACATGGGTGAAGTTACTAATAACAGTTCTGTTCCTCAAAACAGGTGATTGCTAAAATAGTCAGGTTTTCAAATTTCATAGAAAATATTTTTTTTTTAAGTATAATGATCAATTTAAGCCACTGTCAAAAAATTTGCTTTGAACACTAATGATCTGAACTTTGTCAGAAAGTAATATTAGACTGTAGAAAATGTCTTTCTCACAATGCCATTCTAATTCTTATTTTTTGCACATTTTATGGGCTAATTCTCTCAAAAACAAATTATCAACTTCTGAAAATGGGTTTTGAACTAAATGATGCAAAGAAGATGTATTCTCCAGATATTGATAAGCCAGTGCCTTAGGGACAATACCCTGAGAAATTCAAAATGTTTTGGTTTACAGTAAAGAAGTTCATTAATTTGTATTTTACACATGAGTTCTTTTTTAATAAATCTGCTGTTCTCAAAATATGGTGCAATTTTGACTGGCTTAACTAAATCATGTGGCTGATCCCTTTTGGACCAGCATTCATGTTTCAGTATATTCCCCTTAAGAAGAAGAAGATGAATTTATTTCCAATTAAAGGGCCCATGTGAGCATATCTGACAATACAAAAAATCATGATTAGAAACAACATACATATACGACACATAAGATATATTATAAGTTACTATTCTTATGATGGCAAAAATCAAGTATAATTATTATACACAAAACCATATCCTGGTTAAGACTTAAACCAAGCACACATTGTTCCGAGGCAGTTTACAACAAACAACAAAGGAATGAGAATGTTCTGTACTCCAAAAGATAGACCATAAGTAAACATTTTTCTCAGTTAAGAAGACCTCAACATAGATGTTAAATGAAAGACTACATTACAGCAATAAAAATGCTTAAAGTTTCATTCTGTGTCAAGAATTTTTATCCACCGTATAATTAACTAATGAAACGCGCCTGACTCCACAACACGAAGTAAGACCCTTAAAAAAACACTGGTCAAAAAGTGAATAATACATTTGTACATGGCTATATTAACATACACTGCATAACAAGAGAGTAAACCAGTGATCCAATTTGGACACTTTCTGGAACATGGATTGGGCCAGGCACATGGGAGATTTGAGGAAACACAATTTATAAACCCCAGATAAAGACAAAGGACAGGCAGCATACAAATGTAATCATAAACCAAGAACTGCATCTCCTCACCGACACCTCTTTAAAACACAAACACAAGTCTTCTTTCTTAAAAGTTGTCATAGAAACCAACCCTTAATAGAAGCAATAACACTGTGAAAGATTTAATTCAATGATTCTAACACTTCTTCAATCTGAAATGCTTTTAATATGAAATTTGCTGAATACAGCATTGTCTTCTTGTATTGATTCTTTGATGCAAATCTGGTTCCCTTCCATTTATGGAATTACGTTACCTGTCAATGCAGCTACTATATATCAAGGCAGATAATGTAAAATGTATAAAACCGCCAATACACGGAGGACATAAAATTCCCCTCAAAAGTACATGTGTAGGAGGTATGGTTTTAGTGGTAAAAAAACAAATGAACAGACCTAGAAGAAACCTTTGCAAAATGAAAAACAACAAAAACAAAACTCAAAACAAACATACAAACAATTATTTGATGTTTAAACAGAATACCTATATATGTATAGATAATTCAATAAATATATATATGGTTCTGTAAAAAAAAAAATTCTCAAAAACGGTATGTCAAAAAAATGAAGAAAAACAAGAAGTCAGAATTTTCAAACAATTCTGTGTAAATTATATAACTAGTTTCCTGTCTATACATGTACATGAATTAATGGAAAAAAATCTTATGTGACAAGGAAAAAAATTATATGAAAACCAGCTTGAAGCAAAATTTATCTTTCTGTAATCATAAAATCAATCCATAAGCACCAGGAAATTTTTTATGAATGAAACAATGTTTTAAATTCCTTACTCATCAAAATTTATAAATAGACAACCTTACAATGATTATCTCTTATGGATTCCATACATTAACATCTGAAACAGATAATCAGTTTGCAGATAAAAGAAAATTTCTTAGTGCATCGCATAATATTGTAGAATGCAATCTTTCTTTTAACATACTCACTTCTGTCCTCTGCTCCAGTATTCCTACTTTCAAAATGAATGGTAAACACACAAACAAGCACCCTGAGGCTTTCTAGTATACTCCCCAGTAATGCAACCTTATTCTTCCATTATTATATGTCCCTGATCAATACTTCACTACAATTTAATGTGTATCAGGCCCAGATCAATGCTAATTTACACAAAAGTGTAACAGTATTTAGAAACAGACTATAGGTTTTTCCTTTGAACAGGAAATGTTATTGCTTTATAGGCATGTAGTAGTGTCAATCACATCAATATACATTTTTACTTTGTCATTAAATGCAAACTCAAGCTGAGGAAAAATTGTAAGTGTACAACAGGTGCAAAACTAAATAGGCAAAAGTTTGAACTACTAAGTTCTAAATATGGGTTTGTATAACATAACATAACATAACATATCTTTTATTGCCACCTCAGGAGCACACATGGGCTAAGAGAGCAGTACATATGGAGAAAAGAACAATGACTGATAGATGAAACATTTGAATATACACAAAACAAAACAATCACATCATGCAAAAGTAATTAAACTTCAGTTATAGATTAACTGTGGTCTCTTAATAAATATTTAACAGGAGTTACCTGGCAGTGGAACACGGTGGGTACTTACACAGGCAAAAATGCCACAAGTGCACATGTGTGACACCATATGTGTTAGAGACGTTTCATGCCACACATGTCACACATGTTTGAAAAACACAGGTCATACAATAGTGTACGCATGATTCACACATGTGATCATGCATTTTCACATTGCGAATTTCATGTGTGAAAAAACACCTGTGTTACATGTGTTTTCAAATACATGCGTGCACATGCATTTTCAGATACATATGCCATTCACATGTGTGTGTCACACATGTATTACATATGTGGCATAAAGTGTGCCTATCATGCATATGACACCCCAGGAGTGTGACACTCCATACGCCGGCGCTTCTGGAATATTGCCGCTCAAAAATGGAAAGTTGACGATTGGAAAGTCAAAGTCATCCCGTTTGTCGTAAAGTTTTGTATTCAACCTTCCTCTGGTGTCAATTTCGAGGTGAAGGTCAAGATAAGATGCAGACTTGGCAGTATAAAGATATAAAGTTTACTAAACATTAATAGTTGCTGATTGGTCTATTTTTGGTAACAATAGTAATGTCAGAGGTCAGAGACTCGAACACACAATTTTAAAAGGGGACCACCCAAGGACCATTCCAAAGTTTGGTCTTAATCGTGACCCAGCCACTAGTTTCAGAGGAGAAATTTTAAAAAATATTTTTTTGCTAATTTTTCTCTTTTATATAATGGCAGCCATATCAGTCCGAAGTCCTGACCTGTGGACATACTTTTGAAAGTAGACCACCTATTATATACGACCATTCCATCAAGGCCTGGGTTGTTTCAAGAGAAGTATTTTTTCAAATATTTTTCTACTGATTTTTAGTCTCAACTGCCATAGTAGTATCAGATGATATGTTTTAATGTTTTGTAGCTGATATTTATATTTTTAGTAAATGTGGCCGTATTTGCTGTAGTTCAAGACTTCCAGACACAATTTTGAAAAGAGACCACTAAGGGCCATTCTACTAAATTTGGTCTCAATTGCTCCAGTAGTTTCAGAGGAGAAGATTTTTATTTTTTTTAATGATTTTACTATTTCTTATGAAGCAGACAATTGTTGGAAGTGCTGACCTCCAGATATAAAATTTGAAAGGAGACAACCTCAGGACAATTCTGAAGCTAAAAACCCCTAATATCAAACGAATGCAGGAAAATACATGTATTATTTCAATATACATCCTTAGATGTAGTTCTGCCCATTCATCCCAGATAAAGAGTTATTATACATAATTTTCAATTAATTTCAAAGTTTTCTTCCATAAACACTGACAAATTCTTCTAAATATACTTCTAGTTCAATTGATATAAATGATAAGATGAAAATTATATGTGGGGTTAATGTACAATAGTTCATATGAAACTGACCTGCAATAATGGAACATAAAGTAACAAGGAAGTGGATTGTATCTTCAAATCTGCTGTAGGATCACATCTAATAGCAAGGTACAGAATATTTAACTGTGAATGACCTCACTGAGTGATATCCCCCACTTGCAATACTTACAAGCTTTAAACATGTAAAACCCTTAAGTTGGATTATCTCCCTTTGCAAGTATCCGGCCATAATTATCTTGCTTCAGGCTCATCTACATATGATACCCAACCTTCATATAAAGTTTCATCAAAATCCATTGAACGGTTTAGGAGGAGTTGCGCTTGCAAGATGCACCGATGGACAGACAGACAGACAGATGAACCGATGTACAAGATGATTCCTATATAACCCCCCAACCCCAAACTTGTCTGCAGGGTTATAATGGATATCTGATAGCCATGCCACCTGATTTTCAACCCATGGTGGAATGTATCAAAGCTACATGTACCAGTAAAGTTGTTCCTGCATATTCCCCCCCTCCCCAAAAAAAAAAAAAATGAAACACAAAATATACATAAAGACAGGTGCACCTGGCAAATTAAGGAAATAAGGAGAAATGGGCTTTGAAACTACCTAGATATTCTGGTTATATACTGATTATAAAAATACAGTCACCTCATTATCAGAATTCAGAGTTACAAATTGGTCGAAATATTACAATGTATAATGTATTGAATAAATCCAGTATGTACAAGTGAATAAATGTAGAGTAATTAACTGTCCTTCAGGAAAAAAATATTTTGGTTTATGTACTGCATTTAAATCATTGTTAAAACTAACATATACGAATAATCTATACAGTCTCTTGACATACACAAAATCAATGTTTCGCTAAAACCAATCTGTCATTTTAATTCACATTTTAGGTCAAATATCAATTTCCAGGATATATAAATAAATAAAGCAAATGTATATAAGCTTATCTATCACTGAAATCAGTATCTATATTTGGTAGCTGGCATATGATCAATACCAAGTGAATAACTGAATGGTCAATCCAAACACCAATCAGCGAGTTCAACAGAAATGAGGCCATTCACCTGTGTCTTTGTACCCAACTAACACAGTAAGAAAATCTATAAATCTTTCTTTAGCTTTGTGACATCACAGTATCAGGCATCATAGAAATTAAGGTTCATTTTTATATACAGTGTGGGTTGTGAATGAAATAAGCTTTTTAATAAAGAACATATATAATGTTAATTGTAACAATGGAAATAGTATACCGCTATAGAAAAAGAAATTTTAGGTCAAAATAGATATAGTTGTACGTAATAAGCAGGAAAAGCGTCATAGGCTCTCGATTTAAAACAAATAATCACGACATCAAATATACCGTACAACAATGAATTGTTCACGTGACTGTCTCAATGGTATAGATCTGTTTATAGTTTAGAGTTTCAAAAGAAAGAAAATGAGGAGAATGTATGCTTTATTCTAGCTTTGCAACTTTTGTTTAGTTCACTTCAAGATAAAAAACAATTAATTTATAGTCAAATTGACAGCAAACTAGATTTCCCTTCTTTACTGTCTGAAACCACCTATGTATTAGGTCTTTGTCAAAGATTACATAAGCACCCCTTAGGACAATAGATATTGTAATACTCTAGACAAGATCCTACCAGACAAATTATCACATGCTACTTAAATAACATCTGAGACCAGACCATCTGGCCTTGAACAAAAGTCTATCATCTACAAAGTATGTACAAATCAAACTTCAGCAATGAATGGAGCTTGAATGAACCTGATTGTTTCACTAATGTACATACCCTCCATAAAATGTATGTACATGTGTAAACCACTCATTGCAAGGTGTTACTAAAGTACTATAAAATTGAAACTAAAAGTTTGGTATATCCTCAAAACAATGCTTGTATCGAAAAAAAAGGTAATTATAACTTGATATTAACTGCTGCATTTGAATGAGTTTGATACTATAGTGTTACTAACCGAGTCTTTCTGTATTGGTAAATGTTGTGGATTTGGGCTGGCTGTATTCACAGGCCCCAAAGCCTGCAATGCTATGGGCCAATACAGATTTAAAATGTATACAGCCATATTGCCCTCATCAAATCTCCCTTCTAGCAGTATTATCTACTACAAACCACATCAGATGGTTGAAATGAAATTATTTTTGACACATGTATAGCTTGTGTCCATTTTACCACATCAGGACAGATTTTCATTTGTTATTCAATAAAAAGAGACAATATAAGCCAAACAGAAGACCAATAAAAACACAGACTTTGTCCTATAATAACACTTACATGGCATGTGTCTAATTAACTCTATTTTTATCCAAAAGGTACACGTTTGCTTCATAAAAGATGCCAATAGAAATTTGTTAACAAATGATATTCAAACAAGGCATAAAATTTGACTGTACATAATACATGTCACGTATAGTCCACAAATCTTCACATAAAGACGTACTTTACAAGAGAGATTTATGGGGCTGATCAAGTAAAAAAACATTCCTTAATATAAGCAATTTTTACCTGTGCCAGGAGAATATAATACACCTGTATAATAAGCTATGTCTGAATGGCAGTGGGCCAGGACGATCATTTTATATAGGTTATTAAAATGATATATCTTGAATTGAGGGAGATGTCTGACCTAACAGTAGAAGGTAAACATGTAAACTACAGCAGATTTGGAAATCACAATCATCAAAAGGCTGATGAATAAACTCATTTACTTATTGAAAATTAATTATGCTGGCTGCTTCTGCAGCAGCTGTTTGCTGAGTCAGCAAATATTCAATATGCAAAACTACATACGATTCTACAGAATTCTGGCTAAATCAGCACAGATATAGGTCAATGATGACTATTTAAAGATGACTATTTAAAGATGAATCAGTACAATGTAAAAATGTGTATACATGTACAATACATAGATGTTTTTTAACAGCTCTGGCATGTAAAAATATTCTGATTATGGCTGATTAGTGTATACTACTTATCCTTTCATTTGCATATGAACACCGTCTATTAGTTTTCAGACTATCTGCTGAGGTGATAGGTCTCAATTCTTAATTTTTGCAACCTTATGCATCTCTAAATTAATATATTACTCCAATAGAAAACAAGGAAAATAAATGGAAATGGTGAGCAGTCAAAAGGGGCATAAAACGACTTAAATGTAAACAAAATACACAAGCGGAACAAAACCAAATACAAAATCATTAAAAAAAAAAACAACCAAACCAAAACTTCAAAATTACCCAACGTTTCGACCAATATGGCCTTGATCATAAGCATGAAAAAATATTGAATCTTTGAAACCCAGAGCAAGAATCCAATACTCTGTGAAGTCTGTCATCAACCCGGTAAATACATGTATGTGCATTTAAAACAAAACACATTTCTTCTATCCCTAATGATGAATATCCATGAATTTTAGTGTTTAGGTAGGGTTTGTTTAGCCTCGATTTTAATTCTTAGGGGATGGGGATGAAAACTCGGTCTTGCAAAACTTTAAAACAGATTACTTTATTTTTGTTCATCAAAGCCAGTTTCTTTCCCCTGTATTGAATTATTCCTTTGTCTTCAATTTTCAACCTAAATCTATAAACAAATTTCTTGATAATACTCTATTGATCAATGCACTACACTGATTTATCTTCTTTCTTTGAAACTAAATTGTCAACGCCAAGTAAAAGGTCTTTGTCTTGGCCATCTGTCATCAGATAACTTGATTGCTGATCAACAACACAGCTGGGTTACGTAACAAATCACATACATGTTCATTTACTATACAAAATTCGATGACTTCCTTAAAGGAAGAAAAATTTTATATAAACAGAGGATTCCCCTATAATTTTTAAAAAGTAGTCTATTACGTAAATGTGCCTTGATGTGTTCATATTTCAGGGAATTTTTCAAATGGGAAATACTGTAATATGTTTTGTACATGTACATGTAATTTAGTATTTTTTCAATGTCTGCATTTCTACTATAAACTTGTATTGATTTTGTAGTTTTTTAACTCTGTGTCAAAAAAGGTATATTTTCAATGTATCTCAGGGAAACTCCCTCCAGTAAAAGGTCATTCAATAAGGCCATCAAGCTTTGATTTTATCAAAATTTAGATTACCAGTATACCGAACAAGGATATGCAAGGTAACTTGTTTAAATGTCAATATTAATTATAATGAACTGAAAAATTTAGACAAAATTTTTGAAAATATGGAAATGTCAGATTCAGACTGACGTCAAGTCCCAGGTTTTGCGTCAAATGCTGAATGCATCACTTAAGAATAAGAATACCCTTCAAAAGATAATGAGTTATCAACTTTAAATTTACGTTATCATGGTGTCATGCTGATCTTATCACAGAATATGGACTTGTTTACATCAATATACCAATATTTGACTGCACATATAAAAAGTTAATAAATGTAAACAAATAAGGATATAGCACAACACAATAAGTAAAATAAACATAGTTCATTCAGCATTTAATAATGGAATTCGCCTACATCTGACCAAATTTTATAACAAAAAAGGATCAAGTTACGTCAGTAATGCCTAAAATTCCCTCAAATATCACAACACTGAACATTTTACCATGTGAAAGTTGAATTATTTCTTTGCTAATATGTCCAAATAGTGTGGACAATACTGAGGGGTCTTTCCCTTCTACTATTGCATTCTGCTTAGCCACTTTTACTGTCCTTTTTCATTTACATGTAAATGTGGCCTTTTATAGTGGCATTTATAATGCCTTTGAACTTTGACTGCAGTGTTCTGCCTTCTAAAATTTACTATTACATTTTGCTGTAAAGCTGCCTTTAAACTACCACTTGAAATTTCAGTGGCTATTTTAGCTTTTAATGTGGCACTCTGCCTTTAGAATTTTATGCAGTGGCAGTTTGCATAAATTAGACTTATTCTGTCACAATATATTCCTACTACTACACATGTACAAAGTATATTATCATATACTACATTCTCAAGAAATACCTTACTATTTCAAACTAATATGACAACTTTGGTCACATGGTTTTCATAAACAAAGAAATACTAATGAATACAAATTTTACCTACCTGTTTAAACATAAAGATGAAATTCCAATATGAAATTACTTAGTTCAATCAAATATTCAAAAAGCTACTACAAGCCAAGAAGCTCATAAAACCAAGGTCAACTGATCAAGATAATAAAGTTTGGGTCTATGATATTGAGGTCAACTGACCAATGAACTTTAACTAGCTAGCAACACAAAGAAAGTTATCTGAAAATCACACAATAACACTAGATAAACACAGTCTGCTAATAATCCAAACAGGAAATATGCAAAATAACACTATTTACTATTATTTTTTTTTTAAATACTATTTTCCATGAAAAAATCCCAAAGTTTTGTTATATATACAAAGACTGAATGAGTTCAGTCTGGTGTGGAAGGTATTTTTATCCTCAAGGGTTAAACCTGCTATAAATGGAGAGGTCATGGGTTACAGGTCATTGCACATGCTTACAGCTGTTCTTAATAAAATCTGTTTGGATAAAGTCTGTTTCACATGTCAGTGACAATTTGATTATCAAACAACAAACAATTCTTACAAACATGAAGAACTTAATCTGAATATTTGAATAAGTAAAACTTTATAAACGGATTGATGATTTAATTATATATTAATGAATAAAGTCAACTATTCTAACTTAGATACATGATTTTCCAAAAATGTATTCAAGTTTTTGGATGTACTAATGTACATCATTTAATTTTAAGCAAATTAAAATATGAAATAACAAATAAAAAAAAATTAAACTGTATTGCCAAACTAAAAGACCATTTGGTCCATAGCAATACAGACAAATCATACAAATATATAACAGAGATAATTGAAAATTTATTTATTTATAAATAAATTTCAATCACAAGAAGAAAAACGTTAAAAAATAACTTAATGATTTTCCTTTCTGGTATCTAAATTGGTCTTATTTTTTTCTACCTTGATCCTTAACATATAAAATGAAAGGCAAACAAAATTTTCTTCAGCAATGTTCTGAGAAATCTGATTAATAAAGTTCGTCAAAGAAGTAACAACCAAATATGCACTGGAGACTAAAGGGATTCTGAAATGGTGTCAATGGAGATGCTGGAGGCAGGAAAAGAAGAGGACACACACACAACCTCACTCACACACAACTACTCAATCACACTTCCCTGCAGGCCATTTACAGCATCAAAATCGACCTACTATAAATGGTTCAAAAAAGGATGGATGGACGAATTATTGTTTAACATTCAGTGGCAACCGTTTAGTGCATATCAGGCCGAGAACATGTTGATATAATATGAATATTAACCCTGCTTGGTACTAGATCGATACGCTGCACCAGATATTTAATGTGCTAGCTCACGAAGTAACAGACCACAGGAAAACAAATCACCCCACTTGGACATATTATACTGACTCGAAGCTGACCCATCTTTTGATCTAACATGTACTTCTAAATGGACAAGCGTTAAATACAAATTTTAATGTCTTTGCTTTGACGCACCCAGGGATTGAACATGTGACCTTCCTCACTCAAGATGAGCTGCTACCACGGGACCACAGAGGCTGTTTTTTTTAACTAGAGGCTCCCATGAGCCTGTATTGCTCATCTGGACTATTTCCATTTTGACTGGCAGCCTGTCAAGTTCCAACTGGCTCACTGGTTTCAAACAAGAAGATCATTCAGTGATTTTCCACTTAGGTCCTAAGTTAAACACTGTTGGGCTTTGGCAGCCATCTTGGATGACGGGTGGGGTAATAGGATATAATTCTGAAAGAGGACACACTAAGGACCGGCTCTCGTGGCCATTTTGGATGGTGGGTGGGGTCATCGGATACAATTTTGAAAGAGGACCTCCAAAGGACTATTGCTGCTAACTGTTGTTCCAATTGGCCAAGTGGTTTCAGACAAGAAGATATTTAAGTAAATTTCCCATAAGGTCCTATGTTAAACTATGTTCGGCTCTGACGGCCATTTTAGATGCTGGACGTGGTCATGAAAGAGCACAACCTAAGGACCAAGTTTTGTTCCAACTGGCCAAGTGGTTTCAGACAAGAAGATCTTTAAGTAAATTTCCATTAGGGTCCTATGTTAAACTATGTTCGGCTCTGGCGGCCATCTTGGATGATGGGCCAGGTCATCGGATATACTTCTTAATAAGGACCACCTAAGGACCATTGCTGCCAAGTTTTGTTCCAATTGGCCAAGTGGTTTCAGACAAGAAGATCTTTCATTAAATTCCCCATAGGGTCTGATGTAAAACTATGTTCAGCTCTGGCGGGCATCTTGATGGTGGACGTGGTCATTGGATAATATACTTCTGAAAGAGGACCACCTAAGGACCATTGCTACTATGTTTTGTTCCAATTGGCCAAGTGGTTTCAGACAAGAAGTTCTTTAAGTAAATTTCCCATAGGGTCCTATGTTTAACTATGTTCAACTCAGGCAGCCATCTTGGATGAAGGGCCAGGTCATCAGGTATAAATCTGAAAGGGGCCCATCTAAGGACCATTTCTGCCAAGTTTTGTTCTAATTGGCCAAGTTGTTTCAGACAAGAAGATCTTTAATTAAATTCCTCTCGGGTCCTATGTTAAACTATGTTCGGCTCTGGCAGCCATCTTGGATGACGAGCTGGGTCATAGGATATAATTCTGATAGAGGACTACCTAAGGACTATTGCTGCCAAGTTTTGTTCCAATTGGCTCAGTGGTTTCAGAGGAGATCTTAAAGGAAATTTGATGACGACGACGATGACGGATGCCAGATGCCAAGTGATGGCAATAGCTCACATGGCCGTTTGGGCCTGGTGAGCTAAAAATAGGAATAAATACATATAAATCTAATATAGAGCTTTTCAAAAACATGTTGGCATTTTTCAAAAAAAAATATATGTACAGTACAAAAGGCAGTTACAATACATCATTTTCTTATAATTTTGTTGAAGCATTTGAATTTTTAATTAACTAAATTTTACATAAAAAAATTAGGAAATTACTTGTTATCAAGTATATTATGTCAGACCAGCATCATGATAATAGGCAAATAGCATCATGGAATAATCTTTGTCAAAGAAGATAACTGATCAAATAATCTATCAAATCAGATGACAAGTCCCATGTCTGGGATAAAATTTTTGACAAAATCTGATCCATTTGGTGTCAGGATATTTTTTTTAAAAATCTATATGTTTCACATTTTTTTTTAAGATCAATACATAATTTATTCATAAATCGCCTGTTTACAAATCGTCCTTAGTTGCCCAGGTTGCAGGCTAAGGGGCCCTGTTTACATATTGTTGTCATTTGTCCAGGGTTGCAAATGACTAAATATTTATTTACATCTTAATTCAATACACATGAGAACCTTTTTCTTCTAATGCATGTTCACAAGTTCCTCTTTAAAAATTACATTTAAATAAAATGCTCCGCTGGGCGCAGCTAGATACGACCGCAGATGTCGAACCCTGAATAGTTGGGGCAATTATGAACACAACATTCAAGCTTGATACAATACTGAATTTGGATTGTGAATAAATATTTGACACAGCATAGGTTTCTGACACAGAATGAATGTTGTCTAAGAACTTAAAAATTTCTAATTTACCTATTCAAACCATATCAGTATTTTTTGTTTTTATATATAAATCAGAAATAACCAATTTAAAATTGGGCACACATATCAATTTCTTGCTATTGCGCAATACTGTGCAATTGAAAATTTCTTCAAATATTTGACACATAATAGGTTTCTGACACAGAATAACTGAAACCAAAGAACTTAGAATTGGTCATATGATTTCAATTTATATTCAATTTTTTGCTTCTTGTGCAATACAATATGCTGTGGAGAATTGCCCCCCCCCCAAAAAAAAAAAAAAAAAAAATTTACCCCTTTTTTAGCTTTTGTGCAATACACTATGAAGTTGCACATTGACTCCCCCTCCCCAAAAAAAAAACAACAAAAAACAATAAAATTTATTGTAACCCCCCCTTTTTTGCTAAAAAAAATTTGAAATTTCCTTTTTAATTTATGAATTATGAAATGAGAAAAAAATTGCCCCCTCCCCAATTTCTCATTCCCCCCCCTAAATTTTGTTTTCCCCCCCCCCCATAATTTAAAAGCAGTTTAGATGAGATAAACAACCAGAGGCTCCCAGGAGCCTGTAATCGCTCACCTGGCATACAGTTGCCAAAGTTGACATTAAAATTTTTAGTTTGTACAGAGTAAGCAGTTTAAAACAAAAAAAATCAAAATATCCTATAGTGATCTATGTTAAACAAGTTTGGTTAATTGGTCATCTTTGTTTGTGTCTGATGTCAATGATTTAAATTCTAAAAATGACCATTTTATTGAAGTTTGGTTCTAATTGTAAATTTAGATTTTTTCTATGAACTTTTCATAGTGTTCTTATTAAATGTAGGTTTCTTGTAGTAGTAATGTTAGTTGGCTGGTTGGGTAATTGGATAGGATTATCCTAGGGTGAGTGCTCACTAACCTGTTTAATCCTGCCACATACTAAATGTGTTTGTTCGAAGCCAAGAATTTGGGGTCCTATGTTAAACTAAGTTCCGCTGTGGTGGCCATGTTGAATGGTGGGTCGGGTCATTGGATACAATTCTTAAAGGGACCTACCTAATGAGCGTTCCACCAAAGTTTGGTTCCAATTGAACAAGTAGTTTCAGAGGAGAACATTTTCCATTGAATTTCCCATAGGGTCCTATGTTAAACTAAGTTCAGCTGAGGCGGCCATCTTGTTTGGCGGGTGGGGTCATCGGATACAATTCTGAAAGAGACCTACCTAATGATCATTCCACCAAAGTTTGGTTCCATTTGAGCAAGTAGTTCCAGACGAGAAGATTTTTTAATGAATTTCCCATAGGGTCCTATGTTAAACTAAGTTCGGCTGAAGCAGCCATCTTGGTTGGTGGGCGGGGTCATTGGATACAATTCTGAAAGAGGATCATCTAAGGACCATTCCATCAAAGTTTGATTCAAATTGAGCATGTGGTTCCAGACAAAAAGATTTTTTAATGAATTTCCCATAGGGTCCTATGTTAAACTAAGTTCGGCTGTGGCAGCCATCTTGATTGGCGGGTGGAGTCATCGGATACAATTCTGAAAGAGGATCATCTAAGGACCATTCCACTTAAGTTTGACATAAATTGGTTGAGTAGTTTTGGAGGAGAAGATTTTTTAAGAAACCACCCCCTTTTTTCTATTTTTAGTAACGGCAGCCATGTTTGTTGGTGGATTGCGACCCCTGATACAATTCTGGAAGGGGACCACCCAAGGACCATTCCTGCAAAGTTTGGTTGAAATTGGTCCAGTGGTTTCAGAGGAGAAGATTAAAATGTGAATTGTGGACGGACGGACGGACGGACAGACGGACGGACGGACGGACAGACGACGGACGCCAAGTGATGACAAAAGCTCACATGGCCTTTCAGGCCAGGTGAGCTAAAAAAGCTTCATCAGCACATATTCAAAATTTGAGATAAAAAAAAGAGTTATCCCTCTTTGTACATATTTTTATAATCATGTTGTCATATTTGCTCTAAGTCATATTTAATTGTTAGCAGTAGTATGTATGTTAGTATCATATAATTTTAAAATTTCTGATTTGTAAGTTTATTCAATATATATGTTTGGATTGAAGTCATTGTTGGGTGTTACTGAAGTTATCCTTTAATTGTAATGTAAATAATGTAAATTGGTTTAAATTATACTGATTCTTGCTATTGCACAATACTGTGTAATTGAAAATTTCTTGAAATATTTGACACATAATAGGTTTCTAAAACAGAATAACTGAAATAAAGAACTTAGAATTGGTCATATGATTTGAATTTATATTCAATTTTTGAATTCTTGTGCGATACAATATGCTGTGGAGAATTGCCCCCCACCCCCCAAAAAAAATAATTTACCCCTTTTTTAGCTTTAATTTTGGACCCCGATTTGGACCAACTTGAAAACTGGGCCCATAATAAAAAAACTAAGTACATGTTTAGATTCAGCATATCAAAGAACCCCAAGAATTCAATTTTTGTTAAAATCAAACTAAGTTTAATTTTGGACCCTTTGGACCTTAATGTAGACCAATTTGAAAACGGGACCAAAAATTAAGAATCTAAATGCACGGTTAGATTCGGCATATCAAAGAACCCCAATAGTTCAATTTTCGATGAAATCAAACAAAGTTTAATTTTGGACCCCGATTTGGACCAACTTGAAAACTGGGCCCATAATAAAAAAAACTAAGTACATGTTTAGATTCAGCATATCAAAGAACCCCAAGAATTCAATTTTTGTTAAAATCAAACTAAGTTTAATTTTGGACCCTTTGGACCTTAATGTAGACCAATTTGAAAACGGGACCAAAAATTAAGAATCTAAATGCACGGTTAGATTCGGCATATCAAAGAACCCCAATAGTTCCAATTTTCGATGAAATCAAACAAAGTTTAATTTTGGACCCTTTTGGCCCCTAATTCCTAAACTGTTGGGACCAAAACTCCAAAAATCAATCCCAACCTTCCTTTTGTGGTCATAAACCTTGTGTTTAAATTTCATAGATTTCTATTTACTTATACTAAAGTTATTGTGCAAAAACCAAGACAAATGCTTATTTGGGCCTTTTTTAGCCCCTAATTCCTAAACTGTTGGGACCAAAACTCCCAAAAACAATCCCAACCTTCCTTTTGTGGTCATAAACCTTGTGTTAAAATTTCATAGATTTCTATTTACTTATACTAGAGTTATTGTGCGAAAACCAAGAAAAATGCTTATTGGGCCCTTTTTTGGCCCCTGATTCTTAAACTGTTGGGACCAAAACTCCCAAAATCAATCCCAACCTTCCTTTTGTGGTCATAAACCTTGTGTTTAAATTTCATAGATTTCTATTAACTTATACTAAAGTTATAGTGCGAAAACCAAATGTCTACAGACTCCGACGGACGACGACGCCAACGTCATACCAATATACGACCGCAAAAATTTTGCGGTCGTATAAAAATATACCAATGAAAAAAAAATAACACACATACCATTAACATAATTATAAATAAATCAAACACGCCTTTATATATAAAGACGTAAGGGTTTAAGGCATTTATGTTATATTTTGAATTAAATAGAAATCATGATCAAAGATACAGTTGTATATTAAGATGTGATCATCCTCAATATTTACCATATGGCCCTCTAAGGGATTTAAGTGGTTACATCTTATGGTTAAATCTTGTATCTAACATTCAGTCATATTCATATTTATTTGTTACTATTTTTAATCCATAAATTACTCATTACTTCAGTATTTTGTGTTTACATTTTGTCACCAAAATATTGCTGAATTTATTTTCATTTATTTTCATACAACAAATCTGTGACCTTGGAAGCAAAATTATATCCATAATTCATAAGTTTGAAAATTAAAAATAGCTACATACAGTTTGTACATGCATATCATGTGTATATCTTTATTTACATTGGAAGAAGGCAGTCCATTACCAACATTTTTTTTCATGCAATAGACCTTTGGACTTTAACTAATCGGACAAGATGAAAGAGGACCATGTAAAGACTATTGCTGCCAAGTTTAGTTCCAATTGGCTCAGTGGTTTCAGATGAATATTTTTAAAGAGGCATAGGAAGTATAGTTTTACCAGATCCATCTGAATCCACCTCTGTTTATGATTACCTATGCAATTAAGGCCAGTTAATCAAAGGGGCAAAACTCTTGCTGAAAACTCGAGCATGCATATATATTCTATAGAAACCTTGCTATACTCATAGATGTACACAACCATAATTAAAGAAAATTCAACAATCAAAGTACGGGAATATTACAGTGAATCATATTCCTGGAATTTTGGAACAAAGCAAAATAATGTGAAAATTAAACATTCTCGATTGTCAATGACATAAGACGGTGATTGCGCTTTGTACCTCTGCTATAAAAACAGGCCACACAAAAAGTGAAGTATCAGGTAGCTGTATAAAGCATGCTATATTTAAAAATTCTGAGGTCTTAACCTGTGGTAATGACATTGACATTGCAATGTACATTTATATTTATTTCAAAATTGTTAGCTAAAAAATATCCCTGAATATATAGGTGCACAGCAAGTATTACTGTTAAGTATATGCACTAGGCTTGAGTATCATGAGAAAACTCAAGATATGTATCATGATACTAATGTGCGATACCAATTTATCACAATACACTGGTTACTTTCTTTTTCATTTAAAATTTACTCCCGAATTGGCAAATAAACAAACATTGTATAATACAGAACTTTTAATAAAAAAAAGCTACAATTACAGCCGTTGGTAGCTGTAATAAATAAATTGAAAAAGGTTTTTTCCTCCTTTTGCCACATTGAAATTTATAACATATGTGAAATTGCTTCCTGAGACTTAAAGACAATGCTACTGAAATTTTTCCTGCCAAAAATCGGAAATCAATCTAGGGATTTTAAAAATCTGGAGATATATTGCGATTCTGATGTGACGATACGATACAAGTATAGTTGTAGTGCATGATCAATACAATCGATGCAATGGTGAATTGTAACACCCCTAACTTTTCATTTCTTCATGAAACCTACTTTTGGAACTAGAGTCGTTTTTTTCAAAACCTGACAAGGTATATATTTTCTGAAATATTGAAAATATGCATTAATGTTTGAGGGAACTGCTAGTTTTCAATACACATATTTAACATACTCTTTGTTACATAGACTCAGGTATCTGATTGCTCTCTACTTTAAACTATTAAAAGTGGAAAAAAAGAGAAATCAAGAATTTTACCATCTTTTTGGCGTTACCAAATTCCAACTTTTTCAAATTTTTATTCCTGACTTTAACACCCATTAAAGGACCAATGGTTATAAAATGAAACTGATAATACACAATACTAAGATAAATAATGAAAATAAATCGGTTGTCTGGTTCAACAGAAAGAGTGAGACTATTCAAATGATAATCACAGACTTTTCCTGATGAGAAATTTCTATTAAACTTAAATACCATGATCCACTTATCCTACATTACCACATGTACATTGTATTAATACTAGTTTTTGCAACATTATATTCCCAACTTTCAACATCACAAGTATTCCTAACTTCAAGCTGAAAACAAGACAGGTTGACCGTTGTATATCGCCAACTTAATATTCAGATTTTCTGTGTTGAATCTATTAAAATCATTTGTCAATAATAGCAGATAATTCTTCATTTGCATTTTAATACTAGAAAAAATTCAGTTATTTCCCTTCTTTTCATTATACCAATTTGGTAAATGGACATATTCCCTTCTAATTATACAACAGAATCATGTCATTTTTTTTCGCCGAAAATTTTCTTATTCTGACAATGGTAGACAATAAAGCTGGAGGGTTAGCAAGGGAATTGAAAAGTGACCAAACAATTTCAGCTCATGATCAGTAGCTAGGAAAAAGATATATACAGTAAGAAGTGAAACAACTCAAAGCGTTTTTACAAATCCTCAAATGCAAAAACTATTTATTGCACCTAGTCACATTACTATCAGGGTTCCTCATAATTTCTCTAAATTCCTTAAGAATTTTTTTTCCATAAAAGACATGCAATATTTTGCCATTCATTTTTTAGTTCACAGTATACATGTAACGTCACAAAATATTTTTAAGTTATCAAGCATTTTCATTGTGCAGTTCAATCAATATCACCCACAATGCAATATCACTTCATTCAAACCCTCTTGTTCTCATTTTTTCTTTTTTTTTAAAATTTGGTGTTAGAGCAACAAAAGTGCTATTTAATATAATGCTCAGTCTTTGAGTTTCAAAAAGAATGATACGATATAAATAAACATGCATCAATATATAACGGAAAGATACTGTGGATTCATTTCTTTTTTTCTGTATAGATTTTTATGATTTGGTGAAATTACACTATTTTAAAGACAATGAATTTATTGGTTTTGAAATTTTCTAGTTATAATACAATATGAAATACATATTTCTTAAGTATGTTAATTTGTGGTTATACTGCATCCAAAAAACTAATATCCACTGTCTAGAAACGTCAGTTTGTATAATAAAGATTTGGCAATCTGAAAGTCTAAAGGTTAGAATTTCACTAATGTTTTCTGCTAAATAATCAACCTTGTTGAGTCTTCAAAAATACCATAAACTTATGTCCATTGTTTGCTTAGTTATATTTTTATACCTTAATTACAATTTAGAAAAGGGCAATTTCAAGTAGATACTAAACGAATTTGAAAATTTCAAGATCAAACCTATCCAAAAATTTTCAAAACTGTTATTTTATTACTAAATAATTTTTATACAAGGTGCATATTTGCTCCACTCCAAGAATGTAATACCTAATTTAATGAATGGTTAATTCACCATAAATAATGATCAGACGACTATTTACAGATGAGCGGAAGTGACGTCACTGAAGCTCACACGAGGGCAGATAACATGTTATATAACACATCATACAAGGGCAGATAACATTTTATCTGCCCTCGTATGATGTTATTGCCCCAGGGGCAAATAACATGCATCAAATTATGCTTTTATGACATATGCAAAATAGTGTTATTTGAATAAAGTATGTGATAAATATCTATATTTACTTACAGATGGAAGACATTGAAGTGGAAGTATACAAGTCCAAGACCATACAGGAAGGAGGCATTCTGAAAATGATCAATAAATTAATTCTGTATTGATACTTCAATTTAATCATGAGTCTTTCTAAGAATGAAATAATAATAAATTTCATAAGACATTATGTGATACAAACCTGTCAATTTCAGCATGCAAATATGAATGGAAAACAGATCTAAATATTAGATTTGAATATTTAGTATGATATATTTTTAGTTATCTACCTCCATTTTTTTATTCTGCTAATAATACTTAACTTTAAAGAAGAAAGTCAAGAAAGTTAATTTTTGAGGATGAAATATTTAAAATTCAAATTAGATCAACAAAAATGTTCAAATCAAACCTGATTTTGATGATGGATGGATGAATTATTGTTTAACATGACCCTTTATACAGTGGCAACCATGTGCATATCAGTACGAGAACATGTTGATATGATAATGGATATGATCCCTGCTTTGTACTAGACCAACACATTAAGTCGGATTTTTAATGTGCTAGCTCACGAGGTAACTGTCTGCAGGAAGACATCACCTCACTCGGACACATTATACTGACTCCGAGCTGACCAGTCTTTGCTCTTAGTCCTAGATGCTGCGTGCTTGGCGGAGAAGCAGCAAATACCAATTTTAATGTCTCTGGTTTGACCCGGCCAGGGATCGAACCCGCGACCTTCCGCACTCAGGGCGTGCACGCTACCACCAGACCACCGAGGCAGTAACCTCATTTTGAGAACCATGTAAAAAGAGCAGACATGATACTTTGGCAGCCACTTTATTATGCATAATAAAGAAATGCAGAATTTAAAGCAGAAGAAAATAAGGTCTGTCAAATATAATGATTTTTAACAAACCACAAAAATAAGATTGATGAATTAAAATATTAAGTTGTCTCCCTTGTATTATTCCACTTGAGCACTAGTCTTCTGAAGATGAACTTCATGTCACAAGAAAATGTCTATATTTTTTGTTCTTCAAACACTGATATAGTATATTCATGGAATTATGATAGTGGCAAAGATGTACTGTACCCCCCACTCAGTATTCAGATGTGAGCTAAGTCAACAAATTTTTAACTCCCAACTTAAGTTTGGGGTAAATAAAAAATACAAACCTTCCAGTTATCTTTCTGTAGATGGTAATATCTTTGATAAGCTGACAGGGCTAAAGAAAGACATTATATATAGCATTATAGATATACATGTCATACTGAGAAGAAATACAACTCAATTTTTAAATACAGGAATCAATCAGAAATAATAAATATCCTAGAACAATGCATTTTTCAATGCATAAAAAAATACATTCTACATAGAAAAAAATATATCTATCATCTGAAATTCCAAAAATATTAAATGAACCCCTATAGAAATCTAAAAAACACACCCAATATACAAGATACAGTACAACTGGTCTTGAAAGCCATAGTAGATTTTTTGTACATGAAGAATAACCACCATCTTTTATCAGAAAAACTGGCAATCCATGACAAGTATTAAAGGAGAAGGCCACACGTTGCCAAAGGTTGGATTTGAAATCAAACTGAGTGCTTATTGAGAAGTCATCATCTTCAGTATTTCAAAACTTTTCAGCAACTGTGGCTCCTCATGAGAACAAATGGCAAGGCAATAGTTTAATCTACTAACTGCTGCCATGCTTTTTGTCTGGCTATATGTGACTTTATTTATTATTATTAAAATTGTGGTAAAAAATCATAGAATCCACGTACTAAACCCTATGAACTCATTACATTACTGATGGATGGATGCATGAATTATTGTTTAACGTCCAGTGGCAACCATTAGGTGCATATCAGAACAAGAATATGATATGAATATGATCCCTGCTTTGTACTAGACTGACACACTGAGCCAAATTTTTAACATGCTAGCTCACAAGGTAACTGTCCACAGGAAGACATATCACCCTACTCGGACACATTATACTGACTCCGAGCCGACCAGTCCTTTGCTCTTACTCCTAGACGCTGTGTGCTTGGCGGTGAAGCAGCAAGTACCAATTTTAACGGCTTTTGTTAAGGATCGAACGCACGACCTTCCGCACTCGAGGAAAGCACGCTACCATGAGACCACCGAGGCAGTTCTACATTATTGAATAATCTTGGTTCTTCATTTTTGTCAGTCCTGCCTGTATTTTTGTTTTTCTCCAAACATTTTTTTGGACACACCTGGTTATCTCTCTTATGCATTACAGTTGACAAAGTTAATATTCTCATTATTAACCAAGAATGTAATTCAGTGCAATATTATTTCCAGTTTGTTTATTTATATTCTAGTTACATATGAGTATAGCTGAAAAATATAGTCTGAACTAATTTTAAATCTCTTTCATAGCCAATATTAGTTCGAAACAATTTTTTCAACAATAATTTTCTGCATCTGAAATTTGGTAAAACATGAGCATCAAATGGGAATAATTTTAAACTTACTAAGCATTTTGAAAAAATTTAACCATAACCAATTGTTATGAATTAGAGAAAGTGGGCATCGTTGGCTCAAGGTTGCTCTGGTTGGAAGTGGGTCAAGCCCCTAGACAAAACTGGAAAAAAACATGGTTGAAGAGTGCATGAAAATCCTCCTAGGTGGTCGCCATTTTTAATTCAGTTAATTCAATCAAGAATAGGATGATTGTGACTAAAGACATACAAATCATGTTCATTTTAACTGTTCTCTTATTCTTATATAATATGTTTATTCTAGGACATTACCTGGCCAAAAGCCCCCAAAATAAAATTTATGGGTTTTTCCTGTTTTCCCAGAAGCATTGAAACCCTGTATTCTTCAATCTTGCATTGATGAGGCATAAACAACATTCAATCAATCAATCAATATTCTACAATGATTTTCCAAATAAAATATTCTTCTGAGGACATGATGTTCATCAAATTTAAATTTAAAGGGTTCACCTGAATCTCATTTGAATCAACAATATGACAGAAAAAAGCTCTGTACCCATTTAGTTTGTTTAAATCTTGCCAAAAAAAATGAGTAAGAGTTGCCTCCCTTGACAAAAAAATTACTTGGCCACTTTACTTTGCTAAGTTTTCATTTCACTGTCTGGATTAGTCCATGGTTAATTTTAAAATTTATAATAGCATGATTGTTGTCAACAGTTAAAGAAACTACCAACCGAACTGGTTGTAATAGCTTAAATACATGTAGTAATTTTACGAAAAGCAAAATATTCTCATGGAATAAGGGCATTTTCCTGCTACCAGTCTATATACATGTATTAATCAAATAAAGCATGTTAGATATTTGTTTTCCCTATTATGATAGTAGCAAAATATCGTCTCCTAGTACTCTTGTCCTCACATTCAACCACAGTTTGTAGTGTGTTCTTATTCACAGTGTTTATGACGTCAGGTTTTGCCAAGATTACGGATCAAAGATTCCCCTTCTTTACATCAGCTATAAAAAATCCAGAGACTCCTAGGAGCCTGTATCATTACAAATAGTCCAAAAAATCTCTTTTAAAGACTAGCCTGTCTATTTTGCCCTTTGAAGATGAAATGATAAATCTTTGTAGAAGACCTCAAACACATCAATCGTACCAATTAACAAAGCTTTTAATTTGTTCCATTTGGAAACAAAAATTGCCAATGGCAATGTTTTAGCCATATCCAGAAGATTTGAGGATACTTTGTAGAGGACTTCACAACAATCATTTGTACCAAGTTACAAATCATTTGCACTTATAGTTTCAGGACAGAAAATTTTTAAAGTTTCAGTTAATCAATAACAAGAATTGCCCATGGCAGCCATGATTTTTGCCGGATCAAGTCAAAAAGAGGGATCTTGGTAGAAGATCTGAAAAAAATCACTTGTATCAAGTTACAAATCATGCACTTGTAGTTTCAGAGGAGATGATTTTTTAAATTACAGCCAATCAGAAACAAGAACTGCCCATAGCGACCATGTTTTTCGACCAATCAAGAGAAAAGAAGATAATTTGTAGAGAACTTCATTAACATCATTTGTACATGTACCAAGTCACAAATCAGTTGCACTTGTGGTTTCAGAGGAGATGATTTTTAAAAGTTCAACTAACCAGAAACAAGAATTGCCCATTGTGCCATGTTTTTTGCCGGATCAAGTCGAAATGGCGATTCTATATACAAGACCTCACAAACATCGTTTGTATCAACTTACAAATAATTTGCACTTGTAGTTTCAGAGGAGATGAGTTTTAAAATTTCAGCCAATCAGAATTGCTCATGGCAGCCATGTTTTTTTGCAGGATCAAGTTGAAATGAGGAACATTTGTAGAAGACCTAACAAAGATCCATTGTATCAAGTTACAAATTATCTGCACTTGTAGTTTCAGAGTACATCATTCCTGCAAAGTTTGGTTCCAATTGGACCAGTAGTTTCAGAGGAGATGATCAAAATCTGAAATGTTAACAATGACAACGGACGGACGACGGATGCAAAGTGATGGCAATAGCTCACATGGCTTTGCCAGGTGAGGTAAAAAAAGTCTCATTTTCCTGTCTTTTTACCAAAACAGATAAAAATTTAGTGTTTCAGGATAAACATATTATATATATAGTTTTTTTGCTATCACAACGAAACAGGTGAGAAATGCTCAGTAAACCTTGCATTTCAAACTGTTTCTAAGGTTTGTACAAATAAACTTTACATTTTATGACAATGTAAGTACATGTATTTATATATATATATATTATATTTATCAGGATAGGAGTATTGCAAGGAAATTATTATGTTTGGTTTGGTTTAAACCAGTTAAAAAATGTTTTCTTATTCTACATGAATAATACGAAACTTTTCATTCAGGAAAACATTCAATAATATTTAATTTTAGAATTTTTGAAAATCTGCTTTATTTCATCATGTGACCTTGACATTACCTTTAGGATACTGCTCTAAAAGTAACAACAAATGACCTAAGCTACAATATATCTCTGGATTCACATTGGATTCTTTCTCTGTTCCTTTCTTCACCTTCAGTCTTATCAACTGTTCATAATACTTTATACCCTGAACAAAAAAAAAACCAAAATGAAACTAGTTCAGTGTCTGTATCAAGTCAGACTATACTAACTCTCTGTTTTTATGTTTGTTTTTTTTTGTCTGCCGTTCTGTCAGTTGGTTAGCATTGATTGTTGACATTTTCCAATTTTCCATGGTGTCTATCTATATGTGCATTTTGACGTTGCGCAGATCCTTTGTGATCAAGTAACAACTAAAAAATTCTGTACTTGCACAAGTTAAAATGAGGAAAAAAATTGTAGAAATTAACCATGTTAACAAAGTTTGACTTTGTTGTTCAATTTGCAAATGGTTGTTATTCTTTTGTCAAGAATTACTCTTTTATCATTAATAGCTGAGCAGAAAAGGAAGACGTATTTATTTATGTCTATTGTTTACTCATTCCGCCAGCTATTCACATTTATTTATAACCAAATTAAAGAGACATAAAAAACAGTTTGCAGTGAACGCTCTGGTCAAACACCTTGTTTTCACTGCAAGGATCAGTGACTTGATCACGAAGGATCCTCAAATCGTCGAAATACCTGTAAAGGATCCGATATGGATAGACCGTTTTATATGTTATCAATTTTATTGTTTTAACTGTTTACTTACTTTTGGTGGCGTTTAAATTTCGTAAATTGTGTAGTATGATAAATAAACAAGTTAATGATTAAGAATCCAGTAAATTAGGAAATGTTTAATTACATGTACAATACTTTTTGAACAACTAAAACATTCTGGGCCCAGAATGTTCTGTTAAACTATGTTACACAGTAGCAGCCATCTTGGATTTCGGATCAGCATCAAAAACTCAAAATTGGTAGAGAACCACCCTGGTATCCTTCATGCATGATTGTGTTTAAATGTGTGAGACTGTTTCTGAGAAGATGTTTGTATGTATTTCCCATAGGGTTCTGTGTTAAACTATGTTCCACAGTGGTGGCATCTTGGATTTCGGATTGGCACCAAAAACTCAAAACTTATATGGTACAACCCTAGTATCATTCCTGCATAATCTGGTTTCTATGTAAGAGACAGTTTCTGAGAAGATGTTTGTATGTATTTCCCATAGGGTTCTATGTTAAACTATGTTCCACAGTGGCAGCCATCTTGGATTTCAGTTCAGCGCTAAAAACTTAAAATTAGTAGAGGACCACCCTAGGATCATTTGTGCATGATTTGGTATGTTTGTGTGAGATGGTTTTTGAGAAGAAGCTATTTGTATGTATTCCCCATAGGGTTCTATGTTAAACTATGTAACACGGTGGCAGCCATCTTGGATTTCAGATCACCACCAAAAACTCAAAATTAGTAGAGAATCATCCTAGTATCATTTGTGCATGATTTGGTTTAAATGTATGAAACAGTTTCTGAGAAGAAGCTGTTTGTATATATTTCCAATACGAATTTCTGTTAAACTATGTTCCACGGTGGCAGCCATCTTGGATTTCAGATCTGCACCAAAAACTCAAAATTAGTAGAGGACCATCTAAGGAACATTCCCATAATATTACAATTCAATCTGCCAAGCGGTTTCTCAGAAGAAGATTTTTGAAATTTCAGCCAATCAGAACGCATTATTGGCCCGGGCACCCATGTTGAATTTCTGATCAGCACCAAAGACTCAAACTTTGTAAAGTCCCACCCAATGAACATCCCTGCCAAGTTTTGTTCCAATTGGCCAAGTGGTTTCAGAGGAGAAGATTAAAATGTGAAAAGTTTACAGACGACAACGACGACTACGATGGACGCAAAGTGATGACAATACAATGTACCGCACATGACCCTTTGGGTCAGGTGAGCTAAAAAGTGGGCCCTGGAGTTTCAGATCATCAAATTGCAAGCAAGTGTAAAACCAAATCAATGCATTTAAAATTTAAATATACCTCAAAGAAAATTCATAAATAGAAATTAACATGCATATGTCATTTACTGTAGGCACAAACCAGTGAAGAAGTGCCTTTTTTATTTTTGAGGATTATAACTCAGGGTTCTGTTTCATTAACATTTACCCCATATTTCTTCATTTCTATAGAATTTTGTTCACATGACAAATACAGACATACAACTGTACCTTTTCAACTTGAGCTCTTTTGCTTGCCTCTTCTGGAAGGTTTAACTTCACAAAACCAAAATCTCGACTGTAATGAAAAGAAAGTTAAAATATATTTCAGCAAGTACACCATCACCATGTACACTGTAGCATGTGTGTGTAAACATTGAAGCCACAATGCTCTGACAAAAATATTTTGAACAGTTAGATCTATTCAATAGCTGCATACAATTGTATGCTAACCAACCCTTCCTACTATCATTAGTTGCATGTAATATTTATCAACACATGCATTATTAATAAATTGTATACTGGTACATGTAGTGTGATAATTATTTTGTGGAAATTATAAATGTACATGTGTAGAAAAGTTTTATAGTGGATTAAATATTTCTAAAAAAACAAAATGGAGAGATAGTACGTGTATTACTGCCAAATTGTACTTTTTACATGTTTTAGTTAATAAAACTGATGCAGTGTTGTTTTTGGCTCATTTGCTGAATACCGGGTAGGCATGAAAAAACTAATTCATGTAAATGGCTTGTTGATTTGTTCTTCGGTTTTGAAATCTTGTAGGAATGAAATTTTATAAGTAGTTAAAATGTTCCAATTATCATGAAGTAAATGTGGAAAAAATCACTGCTTCCAAAATAAGAAAGAAGAGATGTGGTGACCTTGTCTAAAACTTTCAACATTGGTACTAAAAAACTTAAACTAGGGGTTTGGAAGTTTGTGAACTTTGTGAATTACATGCTCAAATCATCTGTGGATAAAAAAATAAAAAGTTGATATGTTTAATAATTACTTATTACATCCAAATTTGGGACTAAAACTTTTCATCTTTTAAACTTTGCCCCCCTTGCCTTAAATGGCCCTTAAACCTCCACAACAAATGTTCTCTCGGTCTATTGTATTCCAATTGCCATACTGAAATCACAGCATGCCACTGTCAGAGGCCAGTATATTCATGATTTGACTATAATTAGTCTTATTTTTTTTAACAGTACAAAATTGAAGGAAAAACTATTCAATTATTTGTTTCCTACAAACAAAAAATAAAACATTTTATATAACTGAAAATATGTTTCACCAAATTGCTTGATGAGTCATTCATTAAAAAAAGTTATTACTACATGTACATACTTCCATGTTGTAATCCAAAATTTCTTGGAAGAACACTATACATCCAAAAATTAAATCTTTATTCTGATCTTGCAAGAGATACTTGTTTATTAGATAAGGTGCCTTAAGAATCTCTAATTAATAAGAAAGTATATATATAAAAATACACAGCAATTGAGGGTTGTAAAGTGGGATTTGAAAATGACACACAGATATAGGGGATACATGTATTTTGAAAGTATCATCATCTGGATGTAAACAACCAGTAGCCACAGTTTTATTTTATCCTCAAGCATGTCAAGGTTTTCCCTTGGAACTAATTAAAATTAAAATCAAAATAATTGTTCAATTCTAATTGATAATATCTAAAATAATTTAGACATGGAGGAAATTTAAATTTTAAAGTTTTTTTTTATAAATATTAAGCATTTCCATTTCTATTTGTGGTTAATATACTCTTTAATCGTCTTTTGCCCCAGATACCAGATATTATTTTTGTCAACCGCTTTTATAAACAGTGTAGGTGTACTGGAGCGGAATTAAACAACTCTCCAGAGTTTGAGTCAGAAAATGTCCCCTACGTTTTAGATAAGCCTTTGGGTACCCTTTAATAAATCATAATACATTTGTAACAGAAGCATATAATGTAATTTGGTAACAGGTCGATCCGTCCCAAAATCAATCAGACCTACAGTTGATCCGTCCCAAAGTCATTCCGTCCAAAGTCGATCCGGCCCACTGTTTCTATGAATGCAGGAGATGTGTGAAACTTCTGACCATCTGGTTGTGGAGTCAAGCCAGTTTTATTGGAAATAATTATAAAAATTAATAGACTTGTTAAGATCAAATAAATACATTCAGTGGCTATAACTTATAAGAGAATTCCAACTTTTAAATTTTGCTATACAATTCATATAAAACTACATTTTTCAAAATTATATAAGCAAAATATAGTTAAAAATAAAATTTGTATGATTTTTTTCTATCCATCTATGCAAATTCCATTAAAATCAGACAAAAAATTAATTTAATGACAAAATTTAAAAAAATTCTGGTTTTATATATAATATATAGAGAAATTTCCAAGAGAGAATTCAATTATGGCCATTGAATGAATGAAACTCAATTAATTTATATCATTTTTGTAGAAATTGCATTTTTATTCTCTGTAATAAGAGTTAATTGGCTTCAAAGTTATCATCAAAACATGGAGGTGAGAAAATCACAAATGCTTTCAAAACATCTCAATTTATGTAGGTTGATCGGTGTTAATTGCTGTGTATGTCATTAATTAAATGTTCACGTTTCCTGTCATCTACCTTATTTATTGATTAATATTTTCTAATCACTAATAATCGTAATAAATGAAAAAAAAATTATCAAAATTAAATATTCATATATAATTTGTGTTCAGTGTTACATTCCGATTTTACATTATTATTTACTGAATATGGGACGAATGGACCGCAATATGGGGTGGGTCGACTTGGGCTGGAGTGATATGAAATCATGTAATTTTAAGTTATGAGTAGTTAAAATGTTCCAATAATCATGAAATAAATGTGAAAAAAATCAAGTTGTAAGATTCCATGCCAATGCTTCCAAAATAAGAAAGAAGAGATGTAGCGACCTTGTCTAAATCTTTCAACATTGGTACTAAAAAAACTTAAACTAGGGGTTTGGAACTTTGTGAATTTTATATGCTCAAATAAATATCTGTGGATATAAAAATAAAAAGTTGATATGTATAACATGCTTTTAATAAATAAAATGCAACGGAAAATGGAGCTTTCGATTTAAGGAGATTTAAATACATTAGACCAAAAACATACTTTAAAGGCAATACATATGTACAAATTCTGAACAAAACAGGTATGAAAATTCCATATGATGGGTACAGGACCCGGTATACAAAAGGTCAGATTAATCCCTGGCAGTTATTCACATATTAAACAATCAGTCCGACTCTTTATGGATTTAGAATGAGCCCTGGAAAATGTCTCATAAATGCAAATGTAAATAACATGTTTTCATGGAACTGAAATGATTCGAAGCAATCGTATTAGGTCTGCAACATAAACTCTCTACTTGCTACTGGTAAATTAAGTGATCTGTGATCATGATTTGCTGGGATTCATGCGCTTCTCAAATGGATTCATTGATAGGCTCTTCTGAGAAATTTCTCCCCATTGCTAGTAGAACAAATGTAGAAAAACGAAAAGAGGTAAAATTCTTTTTGTGTAACCGTAAAGTCATATTTTTAAAATGTGATGGGAGTTGTCTACGGTGTGTACTGGGTGTTGGATAGGGATCGAAAGATCAAAAAGTGACTTGTATCCCATGGCAAACCTGTCAAACTGATCGAGCTGGGTTCGCTCTTCTTCTGACAGCGAGATCTCGAGGTTATCTGGGTTCATGTTCGATTAATAGCATATCTTTTTGGCATTTTCACACAAAATTATAAACATTTTCTCAGTTCCGGTGCTTTCCCAACACACTAACCTAATTAGTTTGATTGACCAATCAAAACAATACATAAAAGCATCTATTTACCGAAAAGAGTTTTTTGACAATAACGTACCTAAGTGTAGATGTTTTATGCTAATTATTGCTATTTAGGTATTGTTCTAAAGTATAATGGCAATTTTTGTCTTGCTGTTAATACTCTAATGGAAAAAGCCAGGAAGGCATACTATAAGATAAAGAAAACTATAGGTCTCAACAACCCATGTAGACTTCTTGAAAAATTGTTTGATTGTTTAGTTACTCCCATTCTTACATATGGTAGTGAAATTTGGGGGGGGGGGGGGTGGACTCAAATTTTAAAGATTCTGACCCCTTTCAAAAACTTCATGTTAAATTTATCGAAGATATATTAGGGGTTCATTGCAAGGCATCTAATGATGGATGTCGAGCCGAACTTAATAGAATTCCCTTGAAAAATAAAATATTATATTCAATATTCAATTTCCTGAACCATATAGTTTCTACGGAAAATTCTTTGGTATATGATATATTCACTAAATCTGTAGATTCAAACCCTTGGGTCATAAAGATAAAGAGTCTTTTAAATGGACTTGGAATGTCGTATATCATTAATAACTTTAATTATGTTAAAGGTAATTTAAATTCCATTAAACAAAGAATTAATGACCAATGTTTGCAAGTTCAAAATGCAAACATACTTGAATCTAAGAAGTTAGACTTTTTCAAGAGCGTCTACATAATGGGTCGAAGACCCCCCTATGTTGATATTTTAAGAAACAGAAGTGACAGAGCTGCAATATGTAAGATCCGTATAAGTGCTCATACACTGATGATTGAAAGGGGGAGACATCTAAATATTCCCAGAAATGAGAGATACTGCTCTGTATGTAATTCTGGTCAAATTGAAAATGAAAAACATTTTCTTTTACATTGTGAAAAATACTCAACTAAAAGGGCCATATTTTACCGAAAATTTTCAAATATAATCGATGATCCTACAAAATTTGAAAAAAATGAAAATAATATAAACTTTTTATTAAATAACAATTCATATTCAATTCTAAGATTGACTTCCTCTTTCATTTCAGACAGTTTGAACCTGCGTAAATCTGAGCAAACTCTGTAGAACTGTCAATTTGTCTTTAATTCATAGTAAATATTACATATTAATATAGTCATTGTTTACAACACTTATTATGTATAATTCAATGAAAAAAATCACCACAATTATTTGTACACTTTAATTTAAACTGTAATTGTACTGCTCCTCGGGGCGTCTTGATTGACAAATAAAAATTGTTGTTGTTGTTAATGTATTATATAATTAATACGCCATGAGCCTTAACCATTTATTGTTGATGAGTTTGTGCTAATAAAATATTTGTATTTGTATTCGGTAAAATGATAAAAAAAATAAAAAGAAGAAGATGCGCATCATTCCAAGTCTGTCTGCAGCAAACAACAAAGGAAGGAGAATGTTCTCTACTACGAAAGATAGACCATACCTGGGACTATAATAACGAAGGCGGGACCAGTGAAACTCGCAAATGCCGTCGACATTCAGGGCGTCGTAACTTTGATCCATGAAATTTTCACCCCGAACGGGAATCGAACCAGTAAACCAATGTAGTCCGGTGCTCTAACCACTACACTTTAATCACTTTTTAGAAAACGTATACCAAAAAAATGCTCCTTTGTGATGTAGAGATTTATTAATATTATGAGCCCCTCTTACTAAATCAATTTTAAAAAGCACATGTAAGAAATAGAAATAGCATGTAAAGCTTCATTTTTTTATGTATGAACATGAACAACCTCCCAGTTCATATTTAACAGATATAGTACACAACAGTCCTTCCTCAATTAAAGAACCGACTTGCAAATATATCAAATAATTAAGAAATATATCACAAAATTTCCGTTCTTACTATACCCTTTAATAGCTCTTTAAATGGTTGGATGGAAAGAAAGTCAACAACTATTTGTATTTCAAAATCATATAAAATAATGTGTCATCAAAATGTCAAATACATGTGTACATTTAAGTTTACATAAAAAATTAACATGTATACTTCGTAATAAACAATAATACTTGATAAATGGAATTCATTTGGGAATAACCGAAGTGGGCTAAGCATATTTGTTCACAAATATATGGACCGCCTCGGTGGTCTCGTGGTAGCGTGCTCGTCCCGAGTGCGGAAGGTCGCGGGTTCGATCCCCGGCCGGGTCAAACCAAAGACATTAAAATTTGTATTTGCTGCTTCTCCGCCAAGCACGCGGCATCTAGGAGTAAGAGCAAAGACTGGTCGGCTCGGAGTCAGTATAATGTGTCCGAGTGAGGTGATATGTCTTCCTGCGGACAGTTACCTCGTGAGCTAGCACATTAAAAATCCGGCTCAGCGTGTCGGTCTAGTACAAAGCAGGGATCATATTCATTATCATATCAACATGTTCTCGTCCTGATATGCACCTGGTTGCCACTGGACGTTAAACAATAATTCACCCCTCCATCCATCCATCACAAATATATGTAGCAAATATTCTAAATTAAGGATATTATCAATATATATATGATATTTCATCCTCTTCATAAACAAAGTAGAGGAAAAGACGAAACAATGGTGGGCTAAACAGAATACATGTACTGGTATTTTAAAGATTTATGTTATTGCTACATTCACCATATATTTGGTATAAAAATTTTAAAAGAGTACAGTATTCATTAGGGTTTGGGGGTCCAGAAAAAGTGCAGATAAGAACAAAAATTGAACTGAAATGTGTGGTCTGTACCGCTCCAAAATCACATCTTTGTGATATGGCTTCGGAGAGCGTATCCAAACTTCGTAACTGCAAACAACCGCTGATTCTGATAGTCACCAAATTGTCCATGTATGGTACCTTATATTGTAATTATACGAGGCATATGACTTTATACAAAAATCTGCATGTATCCCTATACATTTGTTTTATTGCAATACATACATTAACAGGATTATATTAAAGTCATTTTTTTCGAAGTCTTTATTATAACCATATATGAATAAATCAAACCGTCTTCCCTACACATGCAGTAAGATTAATTTCCTAATTGTGGGATGTGAATTCTTATTTAAAAAAATACGTATTTTTCAATTTCCTGATAAAATGAGTTAAAATCTTCCTGCCTGTGTAACTACGCACGGACGTCCGTACATTCTTAAGAGTGAGTAACAATTATTTCATAAATTTCATATTGTAAAAAATGCACAGGACATTAATTTCTCTTTATTAATACCTTATATAAATGTATAACGAGTTCAGATCAATATATTCATGATATTTCAAGGTATTTTAAATATTGTTTTCACGAGAGTTGTCTCTCTTACAATACGAAGTCGTTTAGCGCGTTTCTCCATACCCTGCTTCCGTTAGCTACTTCCGCATTGTTACTCCTGTTAGATAAATAGATAGATAAATAAATAAATAAATGAATAAACAAATAAATAGAATATAAATGAAATGTATGAACTAGAGCACACATTAAATATGATTTCATAAAAACTGAATGTGTTTCTTGACCGCAAATAAACTGAATTAATTTAACATATAAAATCAAAAACAAAAATTCAGTTTCAGTTTCAGGGTTGTAATCTCACAGACATTTGTCCTTTCATTCATTCATCCATAACTTTATTTCCCCTCTGAGAGAAATAAGAAGGGTAGATTAAAGACACGACAATTAAAGTACATTAAAATACATTCTAGTTAGCATTACAGAAACAATCTTTTAGAAAGGAGATTGACTGCTACATAGAATGTGAAAAATATTGAGGAAACTGATTATATTTCATAAAACATGCATTCTATTACTTATTTTATATGTGTGTTTATTTAGTGTGTGTGTGTATGTGTGTGTGTGTGTGTGGGTTGGGGGGAGGAGGGGGTAATTCTTGCACCTAATTGTAAATCTTCACTCTATAATACGACAAATCGTCAGCACGATAAACCTACAGACTAGTACAACAAATCATCGCTTAAACTCATTGTTTGCAAATTGTATGAATGATCTATAAATGGTTATACTTAAACTTATACTCCTTAATTTATAGCAGGTCATCCTACACCACTAAAGACCAATATGAGACATATTTAGTTCATACTATATATGTTAAAGAGCTGCTGCAAATCTAGCTAAACGTACTAATTAAGCAGGTTTCCAAAATTATTCAAGCTTTCTGATAAAAAAAAATTAACGTTGTTTAGTCATAAAGCAGTCCGTTAATATCTTCATAAAAACAAAAATCCAAACTACACATACACACACACACACACACACACAATCTTTATACAAAGTTCCAAACCTCACACACACACACACACACACACAGATACATGTTAATCATACCTTTAATTCAGAACCAGACTTCATGATTGTAAGGATAATGAAAGTAGATAGATATATATGTTTTGTAAACTACCTTTCTCTTTGATAAGATAATTGCGATAATCTCAAAAGGATTGCCAGTGGGAAACTGTCCAATTTCATACTTTTCAAAAATGATTTCCAGAAAACCTGCTACAAAACTAACTTTTGATATACATGTGATCATGCATATGAGCATATACATTTACTTACACAGAACGAAGAACATTTTTGTCATATACGTGTATTTCGTAAATACTATTATTATTTAGGGTAAGTTATTAACCTCGTTGTTTACAACTACCAAGAAGAACAAACTCTTTTATTACATGATTTATATGTCATTTAAAAGATAAATAAACACAAATGTGATTTTATTTTGGAGAAATATGAATACTATATACAAAAGAAATTAAAAGAGATCTGGCATAAATATTAATCTCATAACTACCAGAAACGGTATCTGAAATGAAAAAAAAACAGCCTTCAACACGGCACAGGCGCTCATAAGAAGAAATTTAACTAAAACAAAAAATGTCTGAAATAAAATATACGCCAAAATACACGAACAACACTCAGAAACATACAACGTCTGATACAGGTTCTTTGCTTAGAGTTGGGAATGCACCAACATAACATAAATTTTGGCAGGCTTTAGGCGACTTTTTGAAAATGGCCATATATGTGAAATTAATACAGGAGAAACTGTCCCTACTTCTTTGGAATTTAAAGAATGTTGCTACCGCTGAGTGGAATCTGGGGGTTGAAATTTTCTGGACATTCTCATTAGCGCAGGAATTTTCAGTATTATAAATTTACTGTAGCCAGAAATGTAAAAGCACAAACCAAGAATTAACCAACTCTAGCTCTCTGATAAAAATGGCTAAGAGTCCAATATATAGACTTATAGACAATGGGTAAAGTCATGTGATTTTTTGCTGGCCAACTATAACAAGAAGAAGTGTATGAGCAGACTGTTAGTTGTATTAAAATTACAAGTGACTGAGTCAAAATCTCAAACTGGGTGCATTGTATATTCAATTGATCTGTTGCTGGGATTGTTATTATTCCAAGAAGAGTGAACTCTAATTGATTCTACTAGTTTAAAGTGTTTCCTTTTTTGTCATAATGTAAGAAACATTAGCTCGCCAGGCTTTAAAAAAATGACAGTCCGCCGACATGAAACACTAGCTAGAGTCAGGGTAGTGCCGATACTATCAACCTTGCCGCAGCTGGTGAGGACGTCATAAGCACCATCTCAATTGGTTGTATTAAAATCCAAATTGTTGAGGTACCTTTCTAGTGCTTAGATCTTTCCTAAAATATATCATATAGCTTTTTTGGTCGTTTGAAAAATGAATGTGTTTAGCTTTCCGGTTACTTTCACATTTGAATGGATTTAGTTGTTAGGTAAATTAACTTCGTTTTACAGTATTTCGTTAAATTTTCTCTGCTTTGAATATTGTCGGGCTTTATCACATTGCACATGCGATGCCTTAAAATTGGTATCTCAGAGGCGGATCCAGGATTTTTAAAAGGGGGAATTAAAATTTATAATTGAAAAATGTTAACGACGAGCGGACTGAGGCAAAGTTTATTTTTGACGACTTTATGCTAAACAAATCATATAGATCGATGAAAAAAAATTTTTGGTGATCACATGGGTCGGGGCGTACGCCATATACGCCCCCCTCTGGTCCGCCACTGAATCATTAAGCCGAAAACTAAACCAGGTCATTTGTCGTCAGAGGAATGATCTCGGACGGCGAAAAGCCAATTAAATCATTTCGATTGAAGTTGGTTTAATCTCGGACTACTGTAGAGGGTATTTAGGGGTCTTTTAATTTTTCTGTCAAACAAGTTATGTGACTGTGGAGAGGGAGTAGGAAACGTAAAATCTACTTACGCAGAAAAACATTTGGAACCATTTTTTCCTTGCATGTTATTTTCCTCATAAAGGTACCACCCTGCCACAGTTTGAAAGCGTTCTTTTGAAAAAAAAAACAAAAAGACCTGTTGAAAGGGGGATAACTCGAGCCGCCTTATGCAAAATTTATACATATGTGATTGCAAAGTGACCGTCAAAGTAAAATGACTTTATACCTGTATACCGTAAGATATATTTAAAAATTTAGCAATAAACATGAGTATTTTAATTAATTCGATTCAAATAGATCTTTTTTTATAAATGCGAAAAAAATACATATATTATATATATATATACCTATTAGCATGTCTTAATACAACAACAAAAATTATATTTTTCAATAAATATAGCGCGTGTACGAGTAGTGCATATTAACCTATACATTGAAGGTATTGCACATTTTGAAATATAGTAAAAAGGGAATTATTTGTACCTTTTGATTTTTTTTCTTGTTTTATTTTAATTTTCTAAATTTGTACACGACTAACTGTGCACCATTGGGTTTCTGGCCATTTTCAATCACACATTTTCTGCACATATTACATTAACCTTTTTTCACCAAGGGAAATACCTTAATATTTTTATTCCAAATTTCTCCAAATACTGCTCCTTAACAACATTTTCTTGTAGAGTGTAGGCCATATTCGGATAAATTCGAGTTTTTTTTTAAATTGTTGGTATTTAGTGCTTAACGTTTCTATACAAGAACTCTCAGTAACAAAGGAGAAAAAAGGGGAGGGGTAACCCAAGGGTATAATTTTTCCAATTTCCTAACAAATTTTCCATTTCCCCTAATTCCTTAAAGTTTTTGCCCGTTTTTCCCCAATTCCATAAAGTTATTGCTACATTTTCAATTCCTTATTTTTTATGTTAAATCCCCCCCCCCCAAATTACTTCCCAAAGCCACTTATTTTCATAATTTCTCAAAGCGTGTCAACAGTAATACATCATTAATTTTTGCAGTTAAAGAAAAGTAAATAAATAGATACATAAAACAAAATAATTCGTCATTTAGAATATAACACAATAATATGTCTGGCTTCTTTTGTGTAGCTTTGTTTGTTTTACGGGTTTTTGATCACCAACTCTAAACTCCCCCATTGTTTTCAAATAGACACAAGAAATATTTAACCAAAGTTTTATATAAGAAATGATTACTTATTCTTAGTAAGTCTTTTATTTTGTCTGGAAATGAACATGTATCTCTATGCACAAGTGGTGTTATATTGCTAATTAAAACAGTCCTATGGAATGCATGGTTTTTCATTGATTCCTTTTCCATATCCATAGATTTGTTTTATAATTAATATCAAATTAATACACATGAACTTCTTATTGTCATGTGGGAACCCTTTTTGAAAATAGTTAGAACTTTCCTGAAATTACAGAATTCTGGGATGGATTACAGCGTATCTTTGCCGCTCTTCACGTTGAAATTAATATTTTCATGAAACAATAGTGTGAAACAATAGCAGAGAACATTACATACAAATATTTTAATAACCATAGGAAGGGAACTAACTCTAATTAGCTTGAGGACATAGTAGTCCCGCGCTTTTCAAAATTTTGAATGAAAAAAAAAGTTTTTAGCTTTTTTAAAATAACAACAACGGCAACTGGAACAACTCAAGTAAGGCATGGTAAAAAAGGAAAAAAATATATTACGGTAAAATTTATTTCTGTAAATTTTAAAGCGGAAGGAGTGTGTTTAGAAAAAAAAGTTTTTGCAGTATATATCAAACATATGTAAAATAGCTAGAGCTAAAAAAGTAGAAATGAGTAATTGAACAGGGACTTTGCATTAAATACCAATACATATATATTATATAATTTCTCCATCAAAGTGACACAAATTATGAAATCCAGATTGAAATTCAGATTTTACAACAATCAACTCTTACAGTAGTTAATAAATTATCAAGAAAATTTGTACTTAAAAGTAAAAAATAAGATCAGAAAGATTTCAATAGTCAGCTATTTTACGAATATTTTCCGTGTTATACCTATACAGTCCACAAAACACAAGGCGGAAATATTACAACAATTAAAACTACATTTGAAATATTCTAAAGAAAACAAACTAAGACAATAATTTTACATTTTTTGCATGTTCGTGCATATATACGTATCCTTAGGTACAAAGTATATACTTCATTGTGTGATTTAAAGTGATAATTCATGGCCGACATTATATCGACTTATTTGTAGGATTTCTCGATACTTTAATTTATCATCTTTCCACTTCGTCATTTTCCTGTAAATTTGAATTGAATGTTCATACGGACGCAAAGTGTGTTTTCTTAATATTTTGCAGTCGAAGATACCGTGAGAAATGAACAATAAATAATCTTTAAAACCGAACTGTTGCCACGTAGGGACGCCATTACAATATTACAAAATATTAATTAACATTTTGTGCACGGAAGATTCAGGAACAATGAGGACTGAAATTAAGGTAAGTCATATTTATTTATATTTTGTGCACAAAATTCTGCTTACACCAGGTCATTTTCTTAAATTGTGACATAAATAGACATCTGCATGACAACACAAATTTACCTCTAATCGATGGACCTAAACAAGAGCTTGTTCTGACTTGCGTTTGTCCGACATTAAAAATCTCAGGACATGTGAGAATTTCCATTTATTTTTGGTTTTTATTTGTAATTTATAATTTTAGAAACTGGTTTTTTATTTAAGGATTTCTTTTCAAAGATATCAGCATACAGAAATACCAATATACACCTATTTGTCATATATATATATAAATAAACTAATTTGTAATGTAGACATGATGTAATTTACATTCTCATTGGTTCAGACAATATGTTAATTTGTTGTTCTGCCCACCCTACCCCTACCTACACATATATGAAGAACTAAATATACCTATGTTAAATAGTTCATTATACCTTTTACTTATATATTTATCACCACGTAATTCGTTTCAAAATTTGTCATATTTCCATCATTATATATTTCTTCCTAATTAGTATCACAACAAACTCTGAGTTGCCATAGCAAATAAACTCTCCCACGTATGTCTGAAATAAATTTACTGATTTCTGATTCATTTATCCGACATCAGCCAAGGCATGTTTTAGTGTTTATACTTTTCTCACTATTTTGATGTTATAAACACGTAGACTTCAGAGGGGAGCTAAATAGCTCCTTATATAGCTTAATTCTAGTCATTTAATCCCTGCACGTACCACATACTTTCACTGCGGGAGGGGTGCTGAAATGCAGTGTATGTTACAAAGTCCTTGGAATTATGGTTGTATTTGATTGGAGTGGCATACTTATTTAATTTTCATTGTCAAAATATTTTTATTGTTATTATTACATGTATTAATCAGACACTAAGGACAAATTTTAATGAATTGAGGATTGCAATATTAACTTAATTTTTGATCACTCAGGAATGAGAACATGGTTGTTGGTATACTGATGTAATAATAGAGAATAATACATGGAAAAATCCGTATCACATGCCGTATCACCCCGAGGGTTTCTGGCCCGAGGGATGATATTGATCGAGGGGTGATACGGCATGTGATACGGATTTTGACATGTTTTATACGCTTTATCATATATTTTAACTGATCTTTCTGGTCACGTGACCAATATCATTTTAAGGAGTATGATAAGGGAGTGATGATATCGATATAATCACTTTAGAAAATACAGCTGACAATGTTCTTTCAGTATCGTATATGCAATTTTCCTTTATTTAGTACTAAGTATATTGTAAACACTTTTATAAATCCATTAACACTCTGCATATATCTATCTTAGTTACAGGAAAGTAAGTTTGGGCATTATTTCTTTTTCATACACTTTTAGTAAACAACAAACAAACAAATATTTTTATTGCCAATCATTGCCGCCTGTTAAGGCAGAACAATTAACAAAATAATTATACAGTTGATTACATTGATGGATGAGTTCGAATCTCACCTGTAGTGGGGTGTGTTCGACTCCCACCTTAATTGACAAGGATTGTCAATTTTCCTACCGAAGGTCGGTGGTTCTCTCCGGGTACTCCGGCTTCCTCCACCAATAAAAACTGGCCGCCGTGAAATAGCCAAATGTGCTGAAAACGGCGTTAAACTCCAACTAAACAAACAAACATCGATTGAAAGTGATTATTACAGTAATAGTGAAAATGATTTACGGATAACCATAAATAATAATAATACCAAGAAATACAAACAAATACATACAGGATCCAGGACTCAATATGTCATCAGAGGCATTATTAAATTAAATATATGGTTGACATAATATATGAAATTGTTATACTAATATATTGCGTCTAAAATATACAATTTGGTTTATAACACATATAATTGATCATAAATAAAATTATCCTCAGCAATATTCTTATATATACACAAGATTTGGTCCTTATCTGTGATTCCAGTAACGTTTGTTGAAGTTTGGGTTTGGGGTCAAAGTTGGTGATGTGCCTCATTGTAAAAGTCACACAACCATCCTCACAAAGGTGACATAAATATACATCTCAGTATACACCATATCGTTTTATATCTAAGTTTATCCATTTTCTAGAATGAAAATTAAAGGATAAGTACAAATTAGTAAAAATAATCAAACTAGTCAAATCAAATTAATAATCAAAACATCATAATTTGTACATAAATCTTATATCCTTCTATTATAAAAAAGTACACTTTCGTCAACAATGTCGGCAGCAGAAAAAGTATATCCCATGTCTATCGTTTTAAATGCTTAAGACGCGGTGATTTGAGTATTAGGGGTTAGGTAGTAGTGTATATGTATTAGTATTTGTGCACATGTACCAAAATTGTTATCAGGGGTAATAATTGACTTTTAAACCACTTTAGTGTACAATTCTGATATGATAAAACCTTTTATTTGTTTAATGTACGTAGTTGTAATTGTTTGGGACCCCATTGGTAATGTCTTCGATACACGTAAATATTATATGTTTTCAAAATGCACACAACTGTTATTATTTGACCAATTCTTCGATAATCAATATACTACCATGCATGACTCCAGAAAAAATTGTGTGTAAAAAACTCAAGCACAAAATATATCTTAAGATAAGACCAAAGCAAACTATACATATATAAGAACATCTTCCTCCAAAGTCAGGGTTTTGTATCCACGTTCGTTCCTACAGTTTGTAGTCAGGGTTTTGTATCCACGTTCGTTCCTACGGTTTGTAGTCAGGGTTTTGTATTCACGTTCGTTCCTACTGTTTGTAGTCAGGGTTTTGTATCCACGTTCGTTCCTACAGTTTGTAGTCAGGGTTTTGTATCCACGTTCGTTCCTATAGTTTGTAGTCAGGGTTTTGTATCCACGTTCGTTCCTGAATGTAGGAACGGAAGTGGATACAAAACTCTGACTTGGGAGGATGAAGAAAAATAAAGATTGAAATGCAGGGCCCGTGCGTGTATTGACGTGTACACAAAAATAGTAACATAATGAAAGTGGAAGAGAGATGCTAATAAGAAAACGTGAAAAAAAATATATATATAATTTGTTCATGCAGGAACGCTGAGAATTACAATATTCGTCAAAATATTATATGACTGCGAAAAGGTAAAATGACAAGACAAATAAAAATAACATTGTAGGTATATTTACATTGGCAGACGACTCGGGCGTTGGTATTTGTTGATATGAAATTTAAGGCTGGAAAGAGTATACTCCAAACCTAATAAATTTATAATAACATGCAAATATTTTATGATAATATAGATAAGGTGCATATAGTATGGCTCTGACCTGACTGCGGTTATTGTGGATTTAAATATATATATATATGTAAACTGTATATGTACCTCCAATGATATAAATCATTTGAATTTGATTGCTTGCTCTTAATGGGCCCTTAATTGGAAATAAAATTCTTTATTCTTATTCTTATTTATAGCTGCAATTCAAAATTAAAAACCTTTCGCGTATATTTTTTACGCGCTAATTTTAACTTTTTACCTTTGAAAAACACCAAACGATAAGTAGATAAAGTATATCAGTTGCTGTTGGAGACTGAAAAATATCGTCCTACATAGCCAATTTATACCATTTTTAAATACCAGATTATAAATAGATTTAACATCGATAACGTTGTTTCGATGTTTAGTCCCCCCCTCTATAAAATAATAAAATAAAATAAATAAATGAATCAATAAATAGAATGATGGATGAATTCCTCCATTAAATGGAGATCGAAAAATGACTGGAGATCAATCATAAAATTCTTTTAACAAAACGTATGCACATGTGTGTTTCAACAAAGAAAATGATTAGATACAGTAATGAGAGTTAACATTAAAAAAAAATCGATACCGGTCTACAGAATATATGAATATTGGCCTAAATAAAATGAACAGAAAATAATGATGTTATCAAATATAAAATTTAATGTTAAAACACATTAAGAAAAGAATTTGCGGAAAATATATGGATTACGGATAAAAACAACTGTACAGAATTCAGACTTAATTCCGGAAATTCTATTGTATTATGCATATGACATTAAAACATTTCACCTTTTTAAAGACATACACGTCCTTACACCTTACCAAACTTATGTTTAAACAATTAATCTTTTTGACATGAAAAATTCAACCGCATAAAATTTTTATATAAATGGTTTTATAACTTTATAGAGCAAAATGGCACAAAAAAATCCACAGAGACCCTCAATATTGATTAATTTTGTTCAGTTTATAAGTGACACACGCCATGATATAAAATTGGAAAATAATTAATGTAAGGAAATTGATTTTTTAATACAGATAAAAAATATGGTAAAATTCGAACAATTCTGTTGAAATTGTATATTGGAATTAATAATAGGACAGTCGTCTACAAATGCAAATATCCATACGTATTCTTTACGAATTATTAATAAAATAAACTGCCCGGATAATGACGAACCAAAATCCCCAAACGTGTATATTTTTCTTTTGTAATGTTACTATCCAATTTTAAAAATATACATTAGGGGACCAACGTGCTATAAACAGTTTAAGCATCAATGTGTTATCGGTATTCAGATGTTCGAATTTTACATAGGTAAATGAAAGTTTTCCTGTACACAGACTACAGTTTTAGTTAAGGATATTGGGCTATACAATCAGTTATCTTAGACTGAACAAGTTGCAAAGGGCGATAATGAATTACCCTCCCCCCTCTTTTTTAGCCAACAGTATTAAACGGATTGTAAATGTTCCCATTTTGACACTAAAATTTTCAACTGTGTGTCTTTTACAATAAAAATAATATATTTTATGAATCACATACATAATTACACCTAACATATAGAACAAAAGAATAAACTATTTTTTGTTTTTCTTCTGAATTCAATAAGGTTTAATAGTACATGTTTATTCGTTTAAAAATCTTGGAAAAAAAACAATAAATAAAATAATAATAAAAAAAACTAAATCATGTATCAAATGCAATATGATCAATTATTTGCCCCCTCCCCTTTAAAAAATTTATAAAATTATTCGAATTAAATGTTCCGAAAAATGTAGACGGAGGGATGTGTTAAATATAAGCACTAAATATATTTAATTGTTATTTTGAAGTGTTTAATGGACAAAAATATTATCCGTCCATCTGAAAACGTTTTAAAATCCCACTGATTACTTTATTTGTTTTATCGAAAACCTAATAGCTTTGTATGAATAAGTTATTGTTTAAAGAGTAAACATGTGGTTGTGATACTTTTAGCTTATACAGTGACTGTACACAAATTGTGTTTGCGGATTTTATGAGATGGGGTGAACCGGTTTCATGAGAGTTTCTAGTTGATAATATAAAATGCCTAGTATATAGATTAGAGAAAGGAAACGGGGAATGTGTCTAAGAGACAACAACCTGACCAAAGAGCAGAAAACAACCCAAGCCTATCGATGGGTCTTTAACGCAGCGAGAAAATCCCACACCCGGAGGCGGGCTTTAGCTGGCCCTTAAACAATAATGTATACTAGTTCAGCAAAATGGACGGCACACTAAACTCCGAAACATAAAAATGAACCAAAATTAGAAAAGACACAAGACTAACAAAGGCTATGTATATAATTTGATACATAAACGTTTAAGTACAATAGCATAGGTGAATTTAATGATGTTGAAAATGATACCTATAAAATTACACATATTGTAATTCAGCCGTGCATATCTTCCATGTAAGATAAAGGCAACAGAATTACTTATAAAAATTATTTTAATAATTTAAAATTACACAATTTTTAAACATGTCATTTTGCATCTTGTTAGACAATTAACATTGCTCCAGTTAAAAACATTAAAAGATACTTTACTATTGGTTCAATGAACACAAAAATTTTTTATGTATAAAACGGAAAGAGAAGGAGAAATAGTTCTTTTTATCTAAACATTATGTACAAATAGATGTTTTGTTTTAATCTCTGCGTGGTGATTTGGAAGAATCATACTTCGAATTAGATTCAACTTACTTACAGAATCTTATTTTGGCATATAAACTAGGAGGGGGGAGGGGGGGGGGGGGGGTTGAGGAATTTATAAAAGAAAGTAGTCTCGGCTTTATTATCACTGACAAATTTTCGCTACTATTTGAAACAAGAATGTGAAATACAAAGAATGTAGGATATCATGAGCTGTAGAAAAACAATATTTACATACATACATCAACGATGAGTTAGAACTTCCCATACAATGCAAAAAATAAGTGGTCCTGTGAAAAATTTAATAAATTAACGTACTATGAATAAGTTCCAGACAACACTGAATTTCACAGAAAAAGTATAATAAAAGCACCCAAAATAACTGGTGACGGTTAAAAGTCATATATGGCCGTTCATATGGGATGAAAAATCTACGGATTTCTATTTTGGTGAAAAAAGACAATCTAAAACGTGAAGGGAGAATCAAATCCGTTGCTTCCATACTTATACAAGCCCTGGAACGTACCCTCCTCCCATCGACTTAGGCAACTATAATGTTTAGGCAAAATATTGCATTGTGTATCTATATAAAGCCATACATGGTTATTTAGAAAAGGCGGTGTTGATTCTGCTTTTTGTTCTTGAATGTGAGTCTCCTTCTTGAATAAATATTTCATATGTCAAATCGAAAAAGGTACTCGGCCGATCGCGAAATATAACAATCAAAGGGAAACAACCATACGTTATACGCACTGACAAGGAAGTAAAAATTCGTAAAAGTAAAAAAGGAAATTAAATTAAGTATTAAATAGACATGAAAGTGAAAACTTAATAAAAAAATAAATAAGAGCAAATAAATAAATTAATAATAACACAGAAACAAATCATAATATTAAATATTTTAAAAGAAATATAAAAATAATTATCGCAGTACTCATTTAAACTAAACTAGCTTCCTTTATTTTGTTGAAAAGTGTAAGAAGCACATGATTTTCTTTCATACATCGTTTGCCGTATGCTATTATGTTTTCTGTGATGAAAAATTGTATATTATTATTTACAGTTCCCTGCATTGAACCCCATTTAGAGCAGCGTTACTCCGGATCACGTGATAGTATGATGCGACAATTTCTATTAATAGTTTGAATTTAACCGGAAATAAATTAAGAACGGGAGGTAACCTGAATTATTTTAAAGGGTATAAAATATATATTTAAAAATCTTTAATACTTTTTCTAAAAATTAACAAATAAGCGAACAAAGAAATAATAATAATAATAATGATAATATATCGAAGTAAAACATTAAATAAAATCAATTATGAGCAGATAAATTAATAAAAACCAAACGAATAATTAAATCTTTCTGGATTCTATCATCATAAACTTTTTTTTTATCAATAAACTATATAAATATTGTATAAACCCAAAAAATATATACTTAATATTTAGTCAATGACAGCAACTTAAATATGAATAAAGCAACATTTACTATAACAGGGCAAAATGGAATTTAGGTATTAAAATCACGCTTAAGAGGAATTAAGATTTAAATCAAAATGAGAAGAAAAAAAAATAAAAGTTTAATAAAAATTATTATTATATGAATTGTTAAATTTTTTATGTGACAAATGATAAGACAATTAGGCTGCTTAAAATTTAACAAAAAGATAAATATACATGTCATAAACAAACATGATACCAAGCGATTGGAAGGTCGGTGATGATTTTCATGGATTTGTGTTATTAACCATTTTAACTGAATGGCGAACATCGATTTCCTCTCTGATTACAACCTGTACGGCAAGCCAAAGTGGACAAAAAGAAGTATTTCTTAATATTAAAAAAATCATTTTTTAATATTAAGAATTTATTTTTAATATAAGAAATTCATTTTCTAATATTAAAAAAATGATTTTTTAATATTAAAAAATGAATTTCTAATATTAAAAAAGAAAAAAACACTATTTCTTAATATTAAAAAATGAATTTGTAATATTAGAAAATGAATTTCTAATATTAAAAAATCATTTCTTAATATTCAAAAATCAATTTCTAATATTCAAAAATCATTTATTAATATTAAAAATTCATTTTTAATATTAGAAATTCGAAAGTATTTTCTATTATTCGAAATTCATTTTCTAATATTAACAAATGATTTTTTAATATTAGAAATTCATTTTTTAATATTAAGAAATCATTTTCTAATATTAAAAAATCATTTTCTAATATTAAAAGATCAACTGTCAGAGTTACAAATTAAAATCTTCATCACTAAAGAATGTTGACTTGTTTTTTTTTTCAATAACTCCTCCCTGTTTTCAAAGAATAAAAAAATATGGCCGAAAGAAAGAATGAACTCAATCAGATTTTGCTAAGGATTGACGCGGCAGCTTTATCAAATATTTTCGAAAAAGTTGAAATCCTGGTTAGAGAAGCCTCAACCAAACTGGAAAATGGGAGAGGAGAATTAGATGAAGAAACTGTTGAGCAGCTTGAATCATCACACGCATCCATGTCAAGACTTGCCATGTTTCTGATAGACCTAAGACAGGTATGGAATAGGCACAGTCTTGTGGAAGATATACCGAATTTGCCTTCCTTAAATAATTTTGCTTTCATACAACGTCGAACGTTTTTCAAAATAAAATCAACTTCCACTGTCTAATTCCAGATTTCAAGTTAAAAAAAACATTGACATACACATGCAAAATATTAAAGAGGGAGGGCAAAAGGAGAATAGGGGTCAGTTAACAGGTTGACAACAAACTTAATTGACAGAAAACAGTTAACAGAAATCAGAAATTTAGGTTAACAGCTAAATTCACTTGGTAAAAATTAGATGCAACAGAACCGTTCACAACAGCCAAAATATGCCCAAAACAGTTACTAAGAACTCTTGTCAGCTAATCCTGTTGGCTTGTTAACTTTTTTTATCACACCTTCTCATGCATGCCTAAGTTTGGAAATGGATGAAACTTGGCATGGTTACTTATAAGGTTAAGTAGATCATATGTATTCTTAACTTTTTCATTAACTGACTTTCGTTGTATTACCAGGGTAAAATAATTTTCATAGGACAATGTTACAATATTTCTTTTAATTTAAAAAAAAAACATGTTATGATAAAATGAGATATTTCTTATTATTAAAAAATGATTTTTAATATTAAGAAATCAATTTTTAATATTAAGAAATGATTTTCTAATATTAAGAATTCAATTTCTGATATTAAAAAATAATTTCTAATATTAAAAAATACGGTAAAGACCGAACCTCCTTTTGACCTGTTTTACTGTTTTGAAGATAGAAACGTTGTTCAGTTAATTCAATCAGAATGATGTCATGAAATTAAAAAAGGCTGGATATTACCATTATCAAGAAGTTTATGACACTAATTTATCTTATTCTGAGAACGTTACTGTTAACATTACAAGGACGAAAATAGCAAGTACTTCGAGTACTTAAAAAGGGAAAATCCAAAATCTGAAAGTTAAAATAGTCACGTTTGATTTCATTCGTGGCATTTTTCCTTGATCTCGACATTAAACATGTCTCTTAATTGTCAGTTTATAATTGGCTCATAGGACACAATAATTTCTCCTTATCTCACAATAAGAACAAGTGCAAATTAATTGTGTGCCATAAAGTTATTGAAAATAAGTACAATGTAATTAACATATATTTGATTTCTGTTTATTCAAATTCCTTCTTATATTGGCACACTATAAGGTAGAACAGTATTATTTACTTTTATGAAATGTTGTTAGTTTCGACGGTTCGATACGGTGTATGTCCTTGTTAGTAGTGTTGACAGGAAATTAGTAGGTGCAGTGTTGACAGGAAATTAGTAGGTGCAGTGTTGACAGGAAATTAGTAGGTGCAGTGTTGACAGGAAACACTTGTTGTAAATGGATACGTAGACATCCCTACTCGTTGATAGTTTGACCTGGTGCGTTTCCTTGTGAATAGGTGGCGCGTTGACATAAAACATTTGTTACGAATGGTTTCGGAAGAATCCCTCCGCTCCAGTTAACATAAAGGAAAAACAAAACACGCAAATTGAAACATCAAGACTTTAACCTAGAATATTGAAAATATTTATATACATAAACTTTTAAAAGCTAGACAAATAATGAAATCACAATATTTATATAAAAAAAAACACGCTTTGGTAATGGCATATGTTTATAGAAAATTCTATTTATATCTTGAAGGAAATTTGTATCATCAAGTTCAGAAGAGTGCCAGTTAAGAAATAATACTATTTTGCTGGAGTTAAGATTTCTACTTATAGGAAACAATTTGTTTTGGCTGCTGTATCTATTCATCTGTGGTGCATTAATTTCATAGGTTATACGTGATTCTATTATTCCGGGACATCGTCTTTAATACAGCTTTGCATAAGACATGATCTTAAATGACAAGGGTATACTGAAAATAATTTGTAATTTGTAGTTTTGTTTGTATTAGATTTGTTCCTTGTATATAAAATATGAAATTTACAGGTATATAAGGCTTGAAATTTAAAATGGTATTGTTTATGTTCGGTTGCAATAGACTGCTTGATTGTCTCAACAAATCAAAAATGAATTTTTTCTTCACAATAAAATCTGCCACAAATGATTCACTTTTCTTAAAATACTGATGCATGACAATCACCAGTAAAAAGCTCTGTATTTTGTTTTTCTGTATCACCTCTGGTCCAATTCGTGCATAGACCAGTACTTAACGATTGAGAAAACATTTTCGTAAGTCTTTCTAAGCAGAAAAAATAAGATTTGTTATTGTACATTTTTACTTACCGAGTTCATTTTATACATTTTCTATTGTAAGTTTTGCTGTAAGAGAACAAAAATATTTCTATAGATCTACAGTCAGTGGACATAATTAATCGTCACCGTCGATTTATTCCACAGGTTTTTATACAAATTTACAATTTCTCAACCAATTTTCAAGAAATTTTCAATGTCAGAAAAAGCAATATTTGAAATTTCATTGTTTATTTATTCATGTATTTCCGATTCCTGGTTTATGAGTGACGATGATGTAGTCACGGAGAAAATTGTGACGTCATATTTGCCCTATGCATTAAACCAATTTACTGTACATTTCACCAATTGCGCAATTACATAAGTATTCTATGTCTTAAAGAATTTATGCTTTCAATATTTGGACGAACAATCTGATTTAAATAATTCCTTTTCTTAAAGAAACAAAAACAAAAGGAAACAAAAAAGACATTTGTCCATGTCTACGAAAACATTTGCACAGTAATTTGATAATTAAATATATTGACGAAGCAAGATGCATATACAGATGAACATATACTTTCATTTTGTTAAATCAAATTTTACATTTAAAAAAAAACCCAAATTATGTTTTAACAGAAATAGTCTCATTTCAGATTTTTTAATTATACAATAAAACAAATGTGGTAAAAAGGCCAAGATCGAATATCTGCTAGAATCAAATAAATATTTAGGAAAGAAGGCTAACGAAAAGATTCATTTGTCTTCCCGGGTTTGTCTGTCCAATGGATTACGTTTTTTTACGTTTTTTGATTGCTCCTTAGGAATATTTGTCCTTTGTATATCACAGGAAGGAATTTAGGGTTTTTAATTCATTTTACAATGATACGACACTGCTGCTGGTGTAATTTTAGATTCTGCCCAGTGTTTATTACATCGACTATGACATGATTTTTTATACAAGTGTTGAATGTGTCTGTTGATACAGTTTGCAGTTCTGTTGAATGTAGCGTTTCAACTTCTTCAGGCAAAGATGTCGATCCAAACAAAACTTCGCTGCGAATAGAATGTGTACTAGACCAGTCTCCCCAAATACGAAAACAAGTAACGCTATTTCAATTATAAATTTACCGTCATCACCTCGGTCACCTCCTGGTTTGTGTTTGTTGTATGAATCACCACCGCTTCCACAAAAGAATACGACAGTTATCATCACAAATAAAAGCAGTACCCCAATAAATCGTGTTAAAGTTTCCATTTCAGAATTCTATTTTATTTTGAATTCCAAACAGAAACTACGCAATTTTCCAGCAAACGATGTTTGTAATCTTTGGAAATATGGCAGTGCTTAGGTACGATGACCAATGAACAATGGTCGTTCGAACATGATTTCCGTATGGTTTAATGATAAAAGAACGATTGTTTTTCAATATGCACATTGATTTATTATATATTCATATGCGTTACAGGTAAAAATGTAATTAGTCAGTTTATTTGAGACGTTGGTTTATATGACGTTGGGAACATCTAAATTCTTATCAGGAAATTCAACTCATAATATTATATTTGAAAGCTAAACATCTAATGTTATTAATCTTTGGTATATTACACATTGTCGTTTTAAGTACCTATATACTAGTATTCTAAAACCTTAAGACAAAATGAAGTTTCGTTGCTATATTTACATTTACTTAAACAATTTTCCAATTTGTAATGACAATAAAGAGAACAGTGCGTTTCATTTATAGAATTGATACTTTAAAATTAGTTTGATAAGATTGATAACTACATTGTATTTCATTTTGTTTCTTTTTGAAGTTTTAGAAAATCAGGAATTTTGATTTTACTATTTAAAAAAAATGGCATTTGTGAAGGACTATTTCCTTCATTCCTAGCTCTGTCGATAGATGACTTTGATTTATTTGGTTATTTTTGTATTTGGATCAGCTTTTCAATTATTTTGGGTTATTATCTCGGCTTTCCTATTTCTGGTTCTTGAGCACAAACCATGATAAGTCATAATTCGAAGAAATATGTAAAATGATTCAAAACTCGTGTTTTAAAAAAGATATATTGTAGGCTGTTCATTAGATTTCTTGTTTTCTTGTAGCGATTCGTTTGGGTCCAATAAAAACTTAAAAACTAAAATTGCTGGTGCTTTAGTTTTTATGTTGGCTTTTTTTAAAAATATACAAATCTCTGTGCTGTGGTTTATCCTTTTTTTCATTCAGTTATATCTTTGTATAAATGTTACTGTTTTCATGATCTAGGGTTGTCTGGACTTTTCCATGCTATTCTGTTACCGATAATTATGTAATTATTTAGTAAGACGCATACGGATCATGCGAGATTTGGATGTGAAGTTCTTAATTTGGCTTCCGAGATTCTAGATTCGACATTCATTATCTAGCGTAATCAATCAGAGGGAATTTTCTAAGTTATGAATATTATTTACCATGTGTAATATCTTTTCACTTTTGGAGATACACGCGTCCAACTGTTAGGTAGAGCCTATTGCATGACAAAGGACAGGAATGTATGTTTGCACGTGTAAATCTAAGTATTATGTCAACCAAGGTTAAAATGCGAGAATGTTTGAAAATAAGTATGCTATGCATAAAAAGTGTAATAGTTGTATGTGCTGGTACCTCACTATATCGTTGACGCCAAATTTGTTTTCATTTTTCAAAGTGCGTTAAATTTCGGCCAAGCACGCTATTTGAAAAACATTTTCAAATGTGTATTTTGTCGGAATTTTTTTTATACCACTTTAAACTTGACTGTTTAGCTTTCAAATTGAGATTTAATTCTAAGTGCCTTGTAACAGATCGGATTAACAACAAATGTGAATCTTTTTTTGTAGTACACGCATACTCACTTCTCATAGTATCGTGCTATTCACATGCTTTTTCGGCATAAACATTTTGTCTGAGCTACCAGTACATATATCATTATATGTTTTTTTTAATGTTGAAACAAATTAAAATTCTTTTATACCAATGTTGATGCACAAAATGTGCACATTTCGTCGATTTACGACTCATCAGTTGTAATCAAGGCAGACAAAAACAACAATCTAACAAGTTGAAGAGCAAATCTAAAAATATTAAAATGACCAACGCAAAAAACCATGTTTGGCTAGAGGGAGATACTCCTTAGTTTTCACAATTTTATAATTTTGTAACAGTAAATTTTAAATATCAATTTCGGGCTAGTATCGAAATACTAACAACTGAGTTGGAGATTCTGGCAAATTAATTTTTCTCGATTTAAACTTATTGCAAGAAAATTCTTAAATTGAAATGTAAAAACATAACTTCCTGTGGCTTTCCTGCAATAAACCCACAACATTACAGTTGAACGTGTGTATCTCCAACTGTGAGAAGATATTTGACTGGCTAAATATGAATCACAATTTAGAAGCATTCCTCTGATTAATTATTGTGGATACTGAATTTCATATCTTGAATGTTAAGATACCGAATTTCGAATTTCGAACGCGGATATTGAATCTTGAATTCCGATTTCTTTAGGGCATGCGTAGTTGTGGCGTGAACTACATGTTGTACACTACCGAAAAGAGTTGTGAAAATAGAGAACATAAATTTTTGACCAATATGCAATTTAAATTTTTGCTATATTCATGATATTGAGAAAACTCCGCTTCATGTATGGGAGAAATTCCAAAACGCGAGTTTAAATTATTGCGTCTACAAGCCTGTCGCATTTTTTCAATAATAAAAACATCGCAGTAATTTCCGAATTTACAGTATATGCAGTTATGTGTATTCATCTTTCAAAATGTTTTTCTGATGTAGTCTGGAGTTATGTGACTTGTATATCCTTCCACTTACCTCGATTAGCTGATAAATTACCATCGCCAAAATTTCCTGTCTTTCTTAGTTAAACCTAAGATTTGTAAACTTATATCGCAAAAGCATAAGAGGGGTTTAATTGTATAAGTAGTTTATATTCAATAAAAAATTCTTATAAACTACAACATTACAATTCGAAAAACACTTTTTAGGGCCTACGGAAAATATAAATTTGTTCAAAATGATATTGAAACTCTTTTAAAAACACATAAATTTGAGCCTCTGTGATTAAATTTATATGATGAAAAGAGTTTTTCGTAAAAATTGAATTCTCAAGCCTGGTTAGATTTCCATCCATTTGTACTTTACTTTAACGTACAAATATATAGCTAAGTGTTGTAGACTTTTTTACAGTCTTGAAATTATTTAAAATTCATTTATCTGTCTACGATTGGTCTAAGATGAAACGGGGTTTTTACATGCTTAAAAACAAGAAAACTCTCTCATTTTGAAAAAACCGCAATATAAACCGATTCTTACTTTCATAAAATCTTTGCTTAAGATAGTAAAGTCAAGAAATACCAAAGTGATATTCGAAGGAGAGGAAAATCGAAAATAATTGACAAACCCCGGAGAACAACGAAGACAAGACCAAAATAATACAAACACTACACTGAAAAACTAAAAACATATGAACATGGACCCCAGCAAAAAACCTGGGGTAGACTCAGATGCTCCAGATGAGTGAGTATTGTCTATTCCTGCAGGACACCCGCCATGCTGCCCAGTTGAAATCCGGTATGAGGAAGGGACCATCTCGATGGGACAACATCAATTTCATTAGGGAAACAGTTTTTTCATACATGTAAACCAAGTCATGACATCCATAAAACTTTAATAAGGATTACTGTAACTTAGGAGCAACGATACTATTCGTCAAATGTAACCGGCACATAATCTATTTACAAAACACATCTGATGATGTATGTATTATTAGTTCTAGATGAGAAGCACTTATTCGTTTACACAATGTACTATTTAAACAATTGAAAACAGTCATTCCAGAATGAGTTTACATTGTCAGTTTTTTGTCTTTTTGTTATTTTTAGACTTTTTCTATAATTTCACATAAATTAAAGACCAATTGAAATATCTTTTCAGATTATATTTCCTGTACCAATAAGTTGTGTCAGTATTTAGTCGCTGTTTGATCATTTGAACAAAAGTTAGGTGTACTTATCGAAGCTCATAAATAGAAATAAACATTTTGTGCGGAAGAAGAATTCGCGATTTCACCTGATATTTTAGTTCATATAATTCCAGTGCCTTCCTTAAAACTGGAATTTTTCTTGTTAAAAAATAACTTCTATCCTAATATTAAGGGGTTGTTCTCTTAGAACAAACTGAATGATTTATATCGGAGGAAGGAATGTAGGTTTTTGAATTTATTTTACGACCAATGATGTGACACTGCTGCTAGTGGAATGTTAGTTCAAGAGGGTATCAATCTGCCCAGTAGTTATTCCATGGACTATGACATGATTTTTTCTATACTAGTGTTGAATTTTTCTGTTGATAAAGTTTACAGTTCTGTTGAATTTGGCGTTTCAACTTCTTCAGGCAAAGGTGACCTTAAATTGAATTTAACTAAAATGTTTATGCCAATTAGATTTGTATTGCTCTTAATGTGTCCTTTAATTAAAAAATATTTTTGCCTTTCAAATTTTGGATTTGAGCATATATAATGAATTTTAATCAATAAATATATGTTGTATGGAAAAACATTATGTATATCAATTTAATTGTTTAGATAGGTACATTATAGGCTTAAAGGTTGTACAATTCTTTGAAATCTACGTTTCAACTGCCATGCAATTTGGCCTGTTCTAGAATTTTTTGTCTTGTTAAACCCACTTGGAATTTTGCTTCTACAATGTTTTAGTAAGTTTGAACTAAACTACTGGTCATGAGTGTCGGTTCAAAGAAAACCCTCGCTGCGAATAGAATCTGAACTGATTTATAATTCATTGAGAACTAGACCATGCTCCCCAAATAAGAAAACAAGTATCTTGTTTCAATTATAAATTTACCTCCATCACCTCGGTCACCTCCTGGTTTGTATTTTTTGCGTGGATCATCACCGCTTCCACAAAAGAATACAACAGTAATCATCACCAATAAAAACAGTACCCCAATAATTCCTGTTGCAGTTTCCATTTCAGAATCCTAAACTTCTATTTGTTTTCAATTCAAAACAGAAACTACCAAATTTTCCAGAAAACGTTGTTGGTAACTTTTGATAACATGGGCGGTGCTTATTTTGGATGGCCAATGACAAAACCTTCTTTTAAACATGGTTCAAATATGGTCTAATGATTTTGAAAAGATTTGTTTTCAATATGCACATATATTTTATTAAATATGTATACCGTAAGCATACAGGTCAATAAATTTATATTGTACATGTGTATATTTACTTTAAGACATTGTTTTATATTATGTATGGAACTTTGAATATTCTTATCCTCAAATCAATGTTAAAACCTTAACTTGATGATACATGTAAAAGCTGAAACTTCATTTTAGTAACATGTCTTTAATATACGGTGAAACAATTTTTAGCTCACCTGTAAAATTAACAGACTACCAACTAAATTAATTAATCATTATAAATACTTTACTATGACATCGATTCAATCATTTGAAGTATATATTTATTTTTATTAATAGATCTAAGCCCAAATCTCTTCCTGTAGCAAACTAACATTATCTTCCCTGTCAACATTGTTATTCATACTCCTCCGTTTGAGATATATTTACTAAAGATCAAACGATGATAGTGCATTCTTGTCAGAACGTATGATATTAGTTTTTATCAATTATTAAAAATGCTACACATCATTTTAAGATCTTAATATCTCATTGATAAATATAGTCTGTTAATTTTACAGGTAATAACTAAGTAATAACTAGGCATATTTTCATTTCATGTGTCCTAGAAGTATTATTACATCATTTATCTTTCATAGTGAATTTTTTCATTTCTACAACAACAAAATTTTCGAATAAAACAACCGTTGGATTGCCTAAATGTTTCAAATCTGCAGCGGTTATCAAAATGTCTAAATTTTGAAGCTGGTAGGTGTCGACAGCAACTACAATGTCTTTGCCATACATTTGAGCCGCGGGGAACAACTTCACAGAATAAAAAATGTTTTTCAATCAAATCTGATTTCTCAAGGTTTGTTAGATTGTCTCCCATTTTCGGTATTATTATAATTTATACTATGTTTTGAGGCACAATCTAACCCTTAAGTGTTGGATATTGTATTTATATGGCTCAAGAATATGTCAATGAATACAATTGGTAACTTTTGAAGCATAACGAAGAATCGCGCAATTTTTTTTCATATCTGAACATGTATTTTCATTTTATGACAAACACAAGGAGTTGCCAAAACGTATATAAAAAGGTGATTGGCTAATTTGAAAAGAATATTCTGAAAATACAATTAGGTCTGTCTTTTAAAAATGGTAATTGTGTTTCAATTTAGCCAATAGACTAAATCAAATGAATCCTAATTATTTATAACATATAAAACATGTAAGATATATGAATAATTTTTATCATTGAAAAACCAAGATCAATACAAAACGTCCTTCGTACTTTCACCAGTATTTACGTATATATAATCGAGTTATCCGAAAATTAAGCAAATTAAATATCTGAACAAGGGACAAATTCGAACAATCTTGATCAAATATGTATGGCAATTTCATTGAAGATTAAATGGTTACTAACACGCATCTTATGTCGTCACGTTTTTTTAATTCTTTTTATCGCTTTTATCTTTTTTACACTAATAGGTCTGTCGAAAATTTTAATTTTCATTTTTTTAAGGATGGAATAACTTACTCAAATTATGTCTTAAATTTGGCCAGAAAATGAAATTCCTTGCCCATAAACGCATCCAATGCAAATATGCATTTAACCGCATTTTCGTTTTGGAGTCATTTCCATTTCTTTAATTTGTATCATTTTGCGTCTCACTGTGGAAATCTAAATTTTTCTGGACTGTGTTTCCGTTTTATGAAATTCGGAATCCTGGCATCATTAGGTACATGTTATATTAAAAAATCAAATATTATTTACACGATTATTATTATAAAATATTACTTGAATAATTAATTTTTTTTAACATTTCAGATTAAATTGATTCAAGATCTTTTGCTGTATCAATGGTTTGTTTTGTTTTTATCTTTGAAACGGCAATGTAGGATGAATGAATAAATGAATGAATGAACAAACCAACAGAACACTTCTCAATAATCATTGACCATTAATACCTACAAAGCAGCTACTAAAACCGTATATACTTGAATAAATACATGTATCATTCTGGATGAGGTTTGGTATAGATTGAGGGTAAAAATATCCGAGGTGAAGTTTTACAAACATTCGGGGATTGAGTCTATACCTGCATTAAAAAATAGAATCTGCATTTTTTACTATCATTGCGATGAATGCAATTATCCGTAAGATTGAATCGTAAAGATTACGTATAACTTGTAGAAGGAGGGAGGTTAATTCAAAGTAACATCTTTCACAGGAACAAAATATATAAGTTCTACATATCCCAATAATTTGTTGTTTACCTACGTGTTTCAACTTAAATTAACCGCATATAGCAAAAATATTTAAAGTATTGTCTTCCTTCTTATTTACCCTTTTCCTTCCTCATGGTAACCTCTCTGAAAAATATGCTACACTGTATTTGAGAAAATTTCAAGTGCAACACTAGACTTTTATATATACGCAAGTAAAAAGCTATTTTAGTGTTACAGTGATCTCATTTTTGACAGTGTAAAGAATTAGATTGCTTCTTACAAGTGCCAGCCGATAAAATGATAGATTTATGAGTCTCTGTATTTAAGTTTGTTTTGCTTTCACAAAGTTTAACATTTTTATAACAGATGATATATAGAATTAATTTCATACTAATATTCAAATACATATGCCAGCAACTAAGATGGTGATATAGAGCATAGCCATCGACAACAAATAGTTTACAATATCATTCTTAATACACATTTCTTTCATACAATCCCGAAAATCATACTCATGCATAGCTCTGTCATTAGATGATTTTTATTTTACGCCTATTGATCATTTTGGCATTTTTGAATTTGCGCTTTAACCTTTTGGATTACTATTTTGGTTTTCAACATTTTAGGCCTTGAGCAGAACTGACGAGTGGTAAATCGACGAAATTTGCACATCCTGTGAATCAAAATTATTACTGAGTCGTAGCCGCTGCTGGTGGACTCGAAGTCCCCGACGGTATCCCAGGCTCAGTTGCAAGTATTTCAATACTAGCCCGAAATTGATACTTAAAATTTACTGTTACAAAATTGTAATTTTTGTTAAAACTAAGGAATATCTCTCTCGTGCATAGCTCTTTTTAAAGATGGGTTTAGATTTACTCCTTTTGGTCATTTTGGCATCTTTGAATTTGCTCTTCAAGCTTTTGGACTACTGTTTTGGTTTTCAACATTTTAGTCGTTGAGCACTACTGATGAGTCGTAAATCGACACAATTTGCACATTTTGTGCATCAAAGAATTGTATTTTCATATAATATAAAACAATTTCAATAACTTTAAGGTCTTCTGCATTTATTGTAGCTCGATGGGATTTGAATTGCATTATGCTACGTACAAGTTTTTTTTTATTTTTGGGGAAATCGAGGTAAATAATTGTGGGAAAATAACGTTTGATATTTATCGGATCTTATAATCAAGCTATTGGTATGATCAGTAACATTGATTTCGACCCGACAGTAAGTTTGACTGTAAAAATAGTCATTATACATATCACAAGCAGAAATTGTACGGTCGTCTTATGTAATTTATTGATCGGTACGCAGTTACTATCTCTGGATCTCAAACGTTCTGAAAATCTAGTGTTCGATTTAGTATAATGTAATTTCTCTAATTCTGTGGGTATTTAAACATCTCTTGACCCGTTTGATAAATTCTGATATCACCAAATGTTGGTTAAAGAACGTGAATTTCCCGACCTAAAAGGTCGAAAGACCTCTCAGAGTTTTACACTGTCATTAGAGAAAAAACTTTCTAATAAAATGTATCACAAAATACCTCAGTAAATTTGATGCACTGTGAAAATCTTGACGCGGTAATTATGAAATTCATCCACTCTCGATAAACAAGCCTTGCAGTTTAAAAACGAAAATTTAATTACATAGAGCTAATAAATTTTATAATCGTTGTAGAATCTATATTTAATCATGTAATATTTGTATTAGAAATGACAGGATGATGGATGAATTGCTGTTAAACGTCCAGTGGCAGCCAGGTGCATATCAGGACGAATAAATGAAAGGAGATATAGGTTAAATGTAAAAAAATGAAAGTATCCAAGAAGTCTGTTGCGTAGTTCCCATGCCAAGTTCTTGTTTGTAGCTGTCTTGTAGGTATTTATGGTCAATGACTGTTGTGAAGTGTTCTGTTGGCAGTGTCTGTACCAACCCAGACTATTCTGATCCTCTGTTGTGGTTTGTGTTTTGTAATCTCTTTTTTATTTTTTGTCCGGGGTTCTGTCAATTCGGTTGCTTTGATTGATTTGTATCTCATTGTTGATCTTCCTGTTATCCATTTTGTTGTTCATTCATTCATTCATTCATTCTGCATTTTCGTTTCAAAGAAAACAAAATACACAATGTAAACAGCAAAAATCTTCAATCAATTTAATCTGAAATATTAAAAAACATTTATTTCTTGAAATATTATATTTGTATAACTGTCATATAAAGAATTTTTTAATGAACATTTGTGAGAGTTGTATGAACGATATCAATATCACATTTTTATTTTATACGTTGCTTAAGTAATTTTTAGGGAATAAATATTTTAATCACATGCATATATTTGTTGTTCTAGATAGATTTGTTAAGTGAGATTTATAGAAAATAAGACATATTGGCATGACAAATTTACTTTAAATTGTGCAAAACGCTGCAACATCAAAATTGAACGAGACGATTAAAAGTACAAAATATGCACTTTGTTTGTTTTGTTGACAATTCACGCTTTTTCCGATTGCAGTTTGAGTGAGAAGAAAACAAAATGGTTATAATAAAGCATGAGAAATGTTCTTTTTTAACGTCTTTAGAAATTGTTGCATAGATTTTGAAACCGAAACAAGTCCGATTTAAATCTATCAACTGAAGTTTTGAAGAAAAAAAACGCTAAATATGTGCATTCATATTCAGGTCAAGGTATATGATAAATATTACGGTCATACTGTATTCACTGTGTTGTACTTCACGTTTTGCTTCAAGTACATATGTATACGTATAGGCTTGTGATTTTATCTTGTCTTGTATATGTTGTATTCCATGGCTCTACTGCCGTGATCCTGTGTCTTTATCAATCCATAAAATTTATACTTTAGACCACAAAAGGTCAACATTTAAAACGACCAAATAGCATAAGTATTCTTTGCTAGATAATTGACAATGACTATCAGCAGAAAAGTCACCAAATACAACACCATACTGTCGTCCTTACTGCAAAATGGATAAGGTGCAAACATTAGTGCAGATTGCAGTCAGGATAATCTGACCTGGTACAGACATTTAACAGTGGTAGGGTTAAACTGATTTTATAGGTATTAAAACCCTCTTATCTGTACTGACCATTTGTTGTTTGTAATGCAGCTTACAAGCACACAAAACATGTTATTCAACAATATAGTCACGTATAGCTAAACGAACAGTAAAATTTATTATAAAAAAATATACGACAACAGGTGAAACGGAAAAATATTTTTCTGAGAATAGAATTTGTTTTATTTTAACTGTTAAATTCTCAAAACTAACACAACAGTAATATGTACTTTAGATTATAATAACATTATAGTGTATTTGAATGTAAGAAACATGAAACACGAATACATGGTATGATTTGTAAAAAGTCCATGGTACTATATATATATATATTGGAAAATTCAAAAGATGTATTCTTAGCAGAAATATAATTATAACCGATGCAATAAGTATTTTGTTTGCTTTAATTTGTTGCTCGTTTCTACAGAAAAAAATCATATAAAATCAATATAATACAAGGTTTTTTAAATCTATAACAGATGTACTTCCATGACGTAAATCCACCCATGTAAGGGACTAATATATGTACTCGAAACAGAACAGTACAACGAATGATATGTTGTTCATATGTTTTTAGTTTTTTATTGTAATGCATGTATTGTATCGAAAGGGATATTCGAAGGAGGAGAAAATCGAAAAAACTGATCATCCCAACTTGCATTGTCGCGGCAGGTATTGCAAGAATTGCCTGTGGTGTTGGAAAGTAGGAATGGTGGTGTTCCTTTTTCTAAGGTTTATCCCTTGTTAGTAATATGCTTCTCTTCTAAAATACCACCATCATTTTAATAATATGATCCTTGCATCATAGTACAAATGACAGTGTACATGTAAGTTTGAATCAGAATGAGTAGGCTAAACCTGACAAAATAACATGGGAAAAAATCACATAAATCTAAAATACATGTATATCGTTGTGTTCTTACCCCTTTTGAATTTTTTTTAAAAAATACAGAGTAATTTGGTAGTTTGCATGTAAATTCATTTAGTTTTACGCGATTATATATTATTGCTGTTATTGTGAAATTGGAAACTTAAAATGTAATCTCTTTTCAGCTGAGCCCAGTTCTAACCCCTCTTTATCACTGTTCTAAACTGTCAGAAGAACTGTTCTAGAACCGTAATCCAGACACTTTTAGAACCGTTTATGACAGGGTGTGTCCTGACAAAGAACCGTTCTGGATAGTTTTAACCTACGACCATTTATAACAGTTCTACCCTAGAACCATTAATGACAGTTTTACCCAAGAACAATTCTGGATTATTCTACCTCAGAACTATTGATGACAGTTCTACCCTAGAACCATTTAAGACAGTTCTATCCTAGGCCATTTATGACAGTTCTACAATAGAACCATTCTGGATTGTTCTACCCTAGAACTATTTATGACAATTCAATCCTAGCACCATTTATGACAATTCAATCCTAGCACCATTTATGACAATTCAATCCTAGCACCATTTATGACAATTCAATCCTAGCACCATTTATGACAATTCAATCCTAGCACCATTTATGACATTGGCGATTATTTAGTTTTGACATATTTAAAACATCTAGCTTTTTTGATACCGTAACTCATAAACCAATAATACTTTGGAAGTTAAGTATTATTTTCTTAATGGATTGCTATTATGTTAGATAATTGACATTCTACATCATAATCTTTAAAAAAAATGTTAAGGTCTTTATCCCGATTTAATTTGCTGAAGGAAACTTCATGTCTTCAGTTAGATGTCAAGTCTTACTAGAATTGCAACCTCACAGAATTTCAAAACTTGCAATGTGACATGTTGTTTTTGACGACGCACGTGGAACAAGTGTTGTCACTCCCATTTGTCGCAAGAGTTCAAATTGCTTGTGCTATCTTGTTCTAAATATCTAAAAAATTTGGATTGTCCTTTTTCTTTTAAACACTTGAATATGCTTATTATGTTACTGTTTTTACCTTGTCTTTTATCAATAAGTAGGTAATTGTTTAAAGGGGTAAATTCTGACCGTAGGTTTAAATAACTTTTTACGTGATTCATACAAAATAAGAATATTGTAATTAATATTTGAATTTTTTTTATGAAACACTCCATAACTGACAATGTTAACAGCTGCTGTAAAAGTTATCATCTCTAAATATCTTAAGTCTTCCACCATGTCTTCCAAGCAGAAGTCGTCTTCTGTGTCCCATTAAACTAATTTTATAATCCATGTAAATACGTATAGAAGGGGTTTATTTTTCACTTATACCTCATACCCCCTGGTAATACGTTTTTAAGAAAAAAATTGTTATAACTAAGAGGCCATGTCAGATATTGGAATTACTTGACGTCCGTCTGTCCGTCGTCCTTCGTGCGTCTGTCCGTCGTCCTTCGTGCGTCTGTCCGTCGTCCTTCGTGCGTCTGTCCGTTGTCCTTTGTTCGTCCGTCCGTCGTCCGTCGTTTGTCCATCCGTCGTCCGTCCATCCATCCTTCTTTGTCCGTCCGTCCGTCCACATTTAACATGTTAATCTTTCCCTCTGAAACTGTTTGGCCAATTCGAACAAAACTTGGCAGCAATGGTCCTAAGGTGGTCCTCTTTCAGAATTATATCCGACGGACTGGTCTGTCATCCAAGATGGCCGCCAGAACCGAACATAGTTTAAAATAGGACCCTCTTGAAAATTTACTTAACGATCTTCTCTAAAACCACTTGGCCAGTTGAAACAAAACTTGGCAGCAATGGTTCTTAGGTGGTCCTCTTTCAGAGTTGTATCAGATGACCCAACCCGTCACCCAATATGGCCGCCAGAGCCGAACATAGTTTAACATACAACCTTACGGAAAATTTACTTAAAGATCTTATTGTCTGAAACCACTTGATCAATTTGAGCAAAATTTAGCAGCAGTGGTCCTTAGGTGGTCCTTATTCAGAAATATATCCGATGACCCCATCCTAAATCCAAGATGGCCGCCAGAGCCGAACATAGTTTAACATAGGACCCTATGGGGAATATACTGAAATGTATTTTTGTCTGAAACCGCTTCGCCAGTCGGAACAAAACTTGACAGCAATGGTCTTTAAGTGGCTCCCTTTTCAGAATTGTTTCCGATGATCACGCCCACCATCCAAAATGGCCGACAGAGCCAAACATTGTTAAACATAGTACCCTATGAGAAATTATAATTAAAAATCTTCTTGTTTAAAACAGCTGTGCCTTTTGGAACAAAACGTAGCAGCAATAGTCTTTAGTTTGTTTTCTTTCAGAATTATATCCGATTACCCCATCCGTCATCCAAGATGGCCACCACAGCCGAACATAGTTTAATATAGGAACTAATTTGAAAAATCACTGAAAGATCTTGTTTGAAACCAGTGAGCCAGTTGGCTTGCCAGCAATGTTCCATGCTACCAGTTAAAATGGACACAGTCCAGGGGAGCGATACAGGCTGCTGGAAGTCTCTAGTTAATACTTCAGTTTTTAATTCAGCATACTTTGAAAGTACTTGGAAAGAAATGTATTAAAAAAATATGAAAGAAGTCCTTGATCAATTTAAAATTCACAGTGTGTACTACCAATTTTTATCAGGTATAAAAAGTACTAAAATAACCTACAGATCTCCTTGAGATATATTTTTTCATTATCCCAGTCTATTAATTTTACAAGTATTAACGAAGTATTTTTTCATTTCATTTTATAATACAGTATTAACCTTCCATAATGCATTTTTTCATTGTTGCAATAACAGAATCTGCGAATTAAAAAAAACGGTTGAATTGCTTAAATTTTTCAAACTTGCCATTATTATCGAAAAGATAATTTTGAAAATGGTGGGCCTCCACCGCAAATAAATTGTCTTTCCCATAAATCCGAGCCCTTGTGAACACCTTCACAGGAAGAAAAATGTTTTGCGTCCAAATCTGATTCCTCAAGCCTTGTTAGATTACCTTCTATTTTCGGTATTATTAAACTTCATACTATATTTGTAAGAAAAATCTTACCCTTATGGGCATAATTTTGTATAAATAAGACCCAATACAGTTTTCAAGCATAACGTGCACAACTTATGCTTTTTCATATCTGTACATTTCTTTTCTTTTTATGGGAAAATACACAAAGCATTACCAAAAAGAATGAAAAAGCTGATTGACTAATTTTAAAAAGAATTATACGAGAAAACAAATGAATTTTGTCCGATAAATCCCTTCCTCATACCGGATTTTACACGGACAGCATGGCGGGTGTCCTACAGGAAGATGAGACTGCTTACTCTTCCGGAGCACCTGAGTCTACCCCCGGTTTTTTACTGGGGTCAATGTTGTTCATATGTTTTTAGTTTTTAATTGCAGTGCATGTATTTTTTTGGTCTTGTCTTCGTTGTTCTCCGGAGTTTGTCAGTTTTTACGATTTTTCTCTCCTTCGAATATCCCTTTGGTATTTCTTGACTTTACTTATATATACTAATACAGTTTACAACAAATCATGGTAGTTTTTATAATGTTGTTATAATAATATATATAACAAAAGCTTAATTCAGTTATTCATTTGATCGTTGATATTTTGCTTCCAATTAAGGATTTCACAGCAAGTGTAAGTAGTAAAAATTGTGTCCAGTTTACGTTGGTCTTTTATGCTATTTTTTTATTTGAACAGAGGACTAAAGTTAATGATTAATTGACACAACAGTTCTTGATAATCCAATAAAAAATTTTCCATTTTTAGTTCACGAAAAAGTCTTCTCGGATTGTTGCGATGCACTGAACAACAGAATAACATCATTTACTCTGACATCAGCCTCTGCAATATACAGGCTCTAAGTTTGATAGAACAGGAATGTTCTTTGTTGATCATTTGTCTTCCCGAGTTTGACTGTCCAATGAATTACGTTTTTTCATTTGATCCTTAGGTATATTTGTCTTCTTTATCAGCTTTTTTTGTTAGGTTATGAGGAAATAACTAATATCAAGCTGAAAAATAGCAATAAATCATACCTTAGATTGCTTAATGTTTTAATTGAGGAAATTAAGTGAATATGAAAAGTAAAGTCAATAAATACCAACGGGATATTCGAGGGAGAAGAAAATCGAAAATAACTGACAAACTCCAGAGAACAACGAAGACAAGACCAAAACAATACATGATTTACAATTAAAAACTAAAAACATATGAACAGCATGAACCCCAGCATATTAAATTCCTTTAACATGATTTAAAGATTTAATTTTTTGAAAGATATCAAATATATTATATCTTGAATATATATCACAATCATTGATTGAGATCGTTACTCAATTTACAAATAAAACCCACAAAATAAAAATAAATATGGAAAGTCAAGTCAAGAAATACCAAAGGGATATTAATCAAAAATAAGTGAAAAACTCAGAAGAACAACGAAGACAAGACCAAAACAATACAAACACTAAACTAAAAAAAAAGAAACATATGAACAACATAGACCCCACCATATTAAATACCTAAAATATGGTTTTAGAAAACTAGAAATAAATACTACTATTTTCGTTTACTAATTTTTTAAATATCCTAAATATATTATATCATCGAATGAGACCTTTACTCAGCTTCGAAATAAAACCCAAAACATAAAACGTTTATTTCAACGGCCCTTTTGTATTGAGAAGCACATAAAACATATCGAAACAATATCTTCATGTCTGTTAATTTTATCAAGATATTTTTTTCAGTGCCATAAGTTAGAAACAACCATTTCATCAAGAACATTATAAACATTTTGATATCGAAAAATTAAATAAGATAATAATGTATATGATTAAGAGTTTATAGAGAGAATATTTTCAAATGTAATGCACTGAATTAATTATCATTTTTTGCAATTTTTGCAATTTAAAATTGTATCATACACAACCTAGCGGAAAACCAAATGCTATTAAAAAAGAAACGTGTAATTTTAATAACACTTATACTTACGTCGTATATACTAAGAAATCAATGATCAACAGGTATGATGTATTATCATCAAAAGTAGTTTGATTATAAACCAAATACTATTTACAATAGCAATCACGCAGTCCCCTAGGAAGTTGTTCTGAACGACAAAATAATACAGCAATAATTATTATAATTATTGCAACTAAAATGGCACTTCCAACTGTTATACCAACAATTTCCCCAACGAGCATTTTAAATATTTAATAAAACTCATAAGAATGTTTTAGGATTATGACAGACTCTTAGGAACAGTTTACTTTTATACTTTCTTTCTGAAATTTGACCTGTTTATGTCATGAAAATATTACGTATAAACGTTAAATATAGCAACAGAATGTTAATTATTTGTTTTGGCGCATGCCTGTAAAGGAATATACTATGTTATTTGCCAACACAATAACAATATGATTGGTGTATCTGATATATATAAATGTACACGCATGTGTAATATGGAATAAATAACAATTATACTAGACAAAAACTTAGCTTATATGACATACAAACGTTAATCATGGTTAAATCCCAATGGATTTTCTTATTTCTTATAGTCTTGTTTTTTGCGAATTATAAGTCGTACTTATGTTGAATAAAATGAAAGACACATTTGGACTAAATGTAGATAAGAAACTCTATTCTTGGTACAAACGTAAGTGAACAGTGCTCCCACTGTTGATCTTTCTCTCAGAGGTCATTTCCCTTTCTGCATGAAGATCCTGCAATAACTGTTATTTATTCGTTTATTGCCATATGAAGATGAAAATTAAAACAAAATAAAACGGATACATGGTACGTAAATATAAATAAAGTAAAATAAACCTAACCATATCATATTTCGATTCAAAATTATCAAAGTCTACTCATAATTTTAATGGTTAGAATAGATCTAATGACAATTTCTAATTGATTCATTTTCGGTTTGTGATATCGGATATGGATCCAAGTTTCAATATCCTGTTGTAAAACATTTTGTTCAAACTTTTGCACAGTCTGGTTGGTTTGTGTAATGCTAAATCACCGATCAATGATACACCAATCTTAAAACATTTCAAATTAAGATCAATTATCAACTAGGAACATACAAGGAAATAGATAATTATACCAAAATTGTATTAGAACAGTTAAAAAAAAGAGATAGAAGATTTTGTACTGGTGACTATTACCCTTAATGCCACAGAAACGCCATAAGTTACATTACCAAAAAGTGCAGCATTGCCCTTAGTAAAGGTATCAATCCTACTAAATGTTTATTCATAAATTCCGGCGTTATACATTGTGGCTATTTTATTCCAGTCAAACATGAAATTAACAAATTGTGAGATAAAACAAGTCCGATAAAAAGTTCCTTTTGGTGCAGATTCAGGGGAAAGACATCTTTTCCGTTCTGTTACTCCTAGAACATAACCAGCATGATTCATAAGGCTGGTTGTATAGACAAGTAATGGTTAGTGCAATAATATTGAACTTAGGTATTAATAAAAATTAAGTAACCTACCTGCAAAAAATAGTCCATATACAAAAGTTACAAAAATGAACTGTGTACAAAAAACGATAAAGTGAAAATTGTTAATAATATTATTTTCATGCATGATCTTCCGGCCGTCCTCTTGCAGAGTAGTTTTTTTTAGAAGATCTGTGTATTAAGAATATGATAAGAACTATTCCACCGGTTAGAATTGTACCGATGACGAGACCAGCGATTTTCCCTTTATCCATCTTCTAATTACTAGCACGTACATATGACATATAGTACGTATGTTATGTATCAATGCTTAACAAGATTTATTCCTTGGCCAATGAACACATTGCTGTTTTATCTGCATTTCATCTTGAAATGTTAAAAGCTCTGATTGGGTTGTGTAAATTTGTCAATATAATATTTAAGTTACTTTGAAAAAATGTGGTAAAAATAAATGCTTAAATAGAAAATGAAAGTGATCAAGTTATTTCGAGGAGAAATACTGCGATTTTTGTTATAATTGAAGAGGTTTTTTTTAAAAAAAAAAAAAAAAAAAAAAAACCCGGAAGATTTTAGTGTGTATGTAAAAGTAAATAAACATATATAACTACCAAAAAAATTCTGCAAATAACTTGTACGATAACTAATAGAATGTTTCAATTTGGTGTGACCCTTATGATTTTATTTCAAATTTAATTCTCTGAAGTATATTTTTATGCGGTAAATATGTGGTAGTATTTCAACAACTTCTGTCATCAGAGCAGTAAAAATGGTTAAGATGAGGAAATTAGAAACGTTTTTTTTATCAATTTTTTGATAAAGTTTTAAAGCATTTTGATATTAATGTTTTCATAGATCGCTATAACACTACATTTGCAACTTGAAGACATGGTTTGTAAACATCATGAATATTTGGGATTCATTTTCAAAATTTTTTTTTTATAGAAAAAAGACTATCTGTATGTTTAAAGACTTTATTCATTCATAAAAACAGAGACAATTATGTCCAACAAATATATTATGCTGATATACAATGAAAACTACATGTACTTAAATTATGAAGATTTTAGATTAATCATCAGATTTACAATGTACCATAACACATCAAAACATAAGAAGTTCACATTCAAAATGCATAAATGGGTATACTGTGCGATAAAAAGTAATTATTGATTGATGTAATATCAATTTTTAGATAAATATCGATAATTTAGATAACAAAAAAATTTCAGCAGTCATACGTTTGAAATAATACTTATTGCACCGGTTTGCCTGGCTAAGAACAAAAGAAGAAGACCTGTAACTTACTTCAGAAATATTGTAAGTTGCTATTTTCCGCTCCTTGAATCACGAAAAGTCCTTCTTTTTATCACACTTTATACTCATTGTTGAAACACGAGTGAACAATAAGCTGACAGAAAATCACATTACTATAGTTTTTAAACAACACAGATGAATTGAAAACTTTTATGAATAGTAAATCATTCCACTTTGCAAGATTTATAATAATAACAATCTTGTATGTTTATTTATTTAGTTGGGGCTTTACGCCGTTTTGGTTATTTCGCAGAGGTAGTTTTTATTGGTGGAGGAAGCCGGAGAAACCGGAGAGATTAGCTGTGGGTTTCAAAGAGTCAACACATTTTTATGTGTGTTTTGTTTTTGTAATTAACTTTAATATAATGGTAAATAATATAAAACTTTGATTTTGTAGGAAGCAAGAGGTTCGTTTTTACAGATTTTTATCTATTACTTGTACTAAAACATTTATCATTTAAAACAAAATGTGTATTGTCCTTCTGAAGGTTAAAACGGAGCTGCTTCTTTTACAAAATTCTGGTCAGATGTTACAAAATAATGATTTATTAAATAATTTGTGTAATAATTTAAGTGAAACTGGTGTGCAGTTCCTCCGAATTCATATAAATTCAATAATCTCATGTACATAATTCCAACAATCAGATAAAGTCAAAATTGAAAACAGACATTGCAGTGCAGTTGTTAAGCGGCGTTTCATTTCAAAAGGAATATTGAAGCCAAAGTAAAAATTAATTTACTACAAAAATGTAAATAAATATGATCAGATAATGGATTCGAATTCAAAATTGACGAATTAAAAGAATTTTAGATATAACAAAATTAACATTTAAATTATTTTATTTGACATTCCAGGCTCACATTTATATAAACAAAAAATCCTTGTTACCAGATTTGATACACAAGATGTGCACTTTTGATCAATCTACGACCCATCAGTTGCGCCCAAGGCCTAAAATATTGAAAACAAAAACAATAATTCAAATGGTTTAAGAGCAAATTCAAAAATATCAAAATGACTAAAAGGGTTGACGCAAAACCATCAAAACACAGTGATATATACTTCTTTTACTTTTTATAGGACCGCAAAATTTTTGCGGTCGTATATTGGTATGACGTTGGCGTCGTCGTCGTCCGAAGACATTTGGTTTTCGCACTATAACTTTAGTATAAGTTAATAGAAATCTATGAAATTTAAACACAAGGTTTATGACCACAAAAGGAAGGTTTGGATTGATTTTGGGAGTTTTGGTCCCAACAGTTTAAGAATTAGGTTCCAAAAAATGGCCCAATAAGCATTTTTCTTGTTTTTCGCACAATAACTCTAGTATAAGTAAATAGAAATCTATGAAATTTAAACAGAAGGTTTATGACCACAACAGTTTAAGAATTAGGGGCCAAAAGGGTCCAAAATTAAACTTTGTTTGATTTCATCGAAAATTGAACTATTTGGGTTCTTTGATATGCCGAATCTAACCGTGTATTTAGATTCTTAATTTTTGGTCTCGTTTTCAAATTGGTCTACATTAAGGTCCAAAGGGTCCAAAATTAAACTTAGTTTGGTTTTAACAAAAATTGAATTCTTGGGGTTCTTTGATATGCTGAATCTAAACATGTACTTAGTTTTTTGATTATGGGCCCAGTTTTCAAGTTGGTCCAAATCGGGGTACAAACTTGGGGTTCTTTGATATGCTGAATCTAAACATGTATTTAGATTTTTGATTATGGGCCCAGTATTAAGTTGGTACGAATCAGGGTCCAAAATCACTCTTTGTTTGATTTTAACAAAAATTTAATATATGGGGTTCTTTGATATCCTGAATCTAACTGTGTATTTAGATTTTTGGATTTTGGGCCTTGTGTTTAAATTTATCCACATTGAGGTCCTTAACGTCCAAAATGAAACTTTATTTGATTTCATTAAAAATTGAATTATGGGGTTTTTTTTGTTACAACTGTTCAGGGTTCGACATCTGCGGTCGTATCAAGCTGCGCCCAGCAGAGCATTTTATTACGTATTATAATGTCACAGTCGTCTCCTTTTTAATGTTTTATATTGTATTAAGTTCTGCCAAAAATTTATAGTTTGTCGTTTGTACAAATCGAATTCACAGTTCTTGGAACTTGATGAAATCACTGTCAATTGGTCATGCAATAAATACATTATATATGTCATTAACATGACGGTCATTGTTGATATAAAATAAATGCTACACTTTGTATATTCTTTATTTTCGTCAAGGATTCTTCATGGATGAAAGTGATAAAAGTTAAAAAAAACAATTCAGTAGTTGTAGAATAAGCTCCAGATAACCATAAACTTCCTATTTTTTTCTCCCCATATTTTTATTTGGTTAGGATTTATAGAAACTGGAATGTGATGAAATTTGTCTTTCATTAATTGGCGGTTTTAAATTCCCCATGTTCCTCTGGGCTCTTTTGAAGTTCATTTCTACCGGAAAGGAAAGATTCAAATGCAATCTTCATGTAGATTTACATTGCATATCATTCGATTAAACACACACCTTCACCTGAAATATATAGAATTAAATATATAATAGACACCTTGTATGTTTGAAAAGAAACATATAGATATTTCCCAAGTTTAATTGACACAGACAAACATTTTTTATTGTTTCATGCTGGAAAGACGAGTTGAAAAAAATATTTGAAAATTACTACCAACCAATCAAATGCCAAAAATAATTAAGCACAATGTTAAATTCTAATCTCATTTCAACTACTGACAATTTGTTTTTCATTTTTCTCAGTGTGAAAAAAACAACAAGGTCTAAAGTGAGACAAATTACACAGAGCAAAAATAAAGAAAAGAAAACACACACAGTGAGCTACAAATATTTAAATATTCAAACATATTACGCGCAAGAAAACACTTATACTTACATTCAACGAAATAAAAAAACGTCTCTTGTATGAGAAAACAAATGCCCAACAGGGATGATTTTCCATCATCAAAAATTTGATGTAATTACTGACTGCAGAAAGATTTTTAATTCTATTTACAATGACAATCACGTAGACCTCTTGGCAGTTGTCCTGAACGCAAAAACTCTATGATGATAATTATAATAACTATGAAAGCAACAACACCAAATGATATACCAACTATTTCTCCAACAAGCATTTTAAGTTAAGATACCGAGACTTGAGGAACTTGTCAAATTGAGCGATTCGGATAAGTAATCTACTTTTTATACAATGTTGATTGAACTTTGACTGAAAGTATCTTGGTTATACAGAAATCTTAATTAAAGCAACAAAATTCCCAGATTTTTGTATGCGCATACTGACAAACATTTATAATATAAATACACTAGTCTGTATTTATGAACTGTATTTAAAACCCTTCCAATCACGTTAAACTTATATTTGTATTTCATATATAATTGATATAGGTGTGCATTATTTCAGAGAGTTTAGGTGATTGTTTTAGGATTGGTTATTGATACTATATTCTTCATGTCATAATAATAATTATGATATTTTTATTCCTTTGTTAACATATTTAGGTTTTTATATTCTTCGCAAAATTTTTATTTCAAGATATAAGCAAAATGTATTATTGCATGTAATTTATTTTACTTAAAGGAAGTACATAATGGTTGGTTTGTACAATAAAAAGTTACTGATAAATAAATAATCAAGTTTATGTCTAGTACAAATATCAAAGTTATTTTTAAAGCAGTTTCAATATTCGACAAAATATATTTGGTGTTTTGAATGATTCCAACTATAAGAAATACATTATGCATATCTTTATTATTCTGGAACAATACAAAAGACACATGCATTAATATTGGTTTTTATTATATTGAATGTCATCGAAAATTAAGAAGCCCAAATTATTGAAACAAGGACTCCACCAATAGTAAATACATTAATCCTACGAAATACTAATCGATTCCAGGTTAGCATGTTCTTTTTAGAAAAACAATTACATTCAACCTAACATTTAAGGGTAAGGCAGTTTTTCGAAAACTAAAATTAATAAAACTCGATTTAGATTTAGATTGACCTGATGTTCTAGTATTTTTTTTCAATCCCAGAACTTAACATAACAAGTAAGAAGGCTATTGAACTTGGCAATAAATGAAAATAAATCAACATACCTGCAAGACGACATTCCACACAAAAAATGTCAAAAGGTATTTTTGAATTGTTAAGAACCCAAATCATGAGAAAGTGGTTATTGATAATAATATTCTTTTAAGCATGATCATCACGTGGTCCTCTTGCAGAATGACTGCTTTTAGAGCATTTATATATCGCGAATATAATAAAAACAATTCCAGCGGTTAGGATTGATCCGATGACAAGACCAGCAAATTGTCCTTTTTTCATCCTCCTGATTACTAGCACGTATGGTGCGAATGCCAAATATCAATACAAGATTTACACCTTGTCCAGTGATCACGTTGCTTCTTTATCTGAACTTATATACTCATATTCTGTTATTTTAATTGTTCAACCAATAAAGAATTCTTGTTTTACGATGAGTTAATAATCAATAAATAACGTTTAAAGTCTATAGTCTTAAACAGAAAATATTAATTAAGCGGAAACAATATCAATCGTTTTAATTTTGGCAAAGATTATTTTTTATTAACGCAGAGTAATGTAGATAAAATGGTGTAGTTAATAAACGAAAATAATTTGCCCAAATGAATGCAAAAATGCAATATGAAAGTGACCAAGAGTTAGTTCTATAGTAATTAGGTCAAATAGGGTATCTGCAGTTTTTTTTCATGATTTTACAACATAATGTATTTCCTTACCGAATATGAATAAAATGCTTATAGCATTACGATTTCTTACTCAGTAATAAACTAAACATATTGTAAATGATTTGACTCGGATAGATAAAGAACAGAACAAAGGTCCAAATACGATTTTGTGTTACTAGCCATTGTCGTCGCGGCATCCTCTTGGTAGTTGCAAGTTGGTATTGCGAATTATCCATATGAATAATATTATCAATGCAATACCTCCAATTGACCCTAGAACTATTCCCGCTATACCATCACCCGCTACCATGATGAATTTTTACTATGTAATTAACCTTTAAAAATTCAATAATATTGATTAATATCCTATCTTATGAAATATTAAATTTAAAACAATTTTTGTCTTCTCGAAAACGGAAAGGTATATCGGAGAAACGTTAGCACATTTGCACAATATTTGATATCAGTTTAGCTTTTTATTGCAAAGTCATTTGTTTCAGAACATAGATATAGTTCGTGAGTCAAAACAATAGCTCTGATTAGTTTAAAGAATAAAAGATAAGCCCTCTGATATTTAACCGGTTTCATAAAGAATGTATAATTTATCCAACTGATTAAATAATGTGATTACATATTCTACCATACCAATTGTTGATATACGATATACAAATTACAAGAAATACGTTGAATCATCAGCGTTCAGGTGAAAAAAAGAAAACAGAAATTCCAAAATTCAAATCAATCACAAAATATTTCGAATTAAACAGGATGTAGATAAAAACGGACAGAAACGATAAACTTGTTGAATCTTAAACAGAGAAAATCTACTTTTTTCGCAGCACATGGATACCCCAAAACAACTACAACTAATACTGCACAGCATAAAATATGTCCCCCTGTCCTCCCGTTGCGAATCTATCCTTAAATATAATTTTTTACGCAAGCAGGAAATGTTTGGAATTTTTTTGGAATTTTTTCAGCCTAGACGGAGGCCATTTCTGCGCTAAAATTGGAGCTGTCTAGATGGTTTTTTATTTGTTTTTCGAATATTTTAAATTTTTAATGGCTACCATTTTTAAAATCTTAAAATCAGTCTGGAAATCAACTAATGGTGCATTATTTTGTGCCAAGTTTTGTTATCAAAGAATTTATTAATTTTGCCTGTTTCAATTTTTCTGTTCACATTTTTTTAAATACTTTTGGAGTTTCTGAAAGTTTGCTTTAAATGAAATAGTAGCAGTTTGCAGGCAAAGGCTTAATACAGTATTGAGATTTATACCATTTTCTGACTTTCTTATTTTCTTTAAAAAAAATCCTGCTTAATACAATAACTCCTGCAAAACAAATTTTGCAAACAAGAATTTAAAGTTTACAAATATATTACCTGAGATAAGAAAAGAATGTTTCTCTTGCCGCACATGCACAAACATATTTTATTACATATGCTGTTATTGTTTTTCCATTTCCAGGATGCTTACATATCTGTTTGTGATACTTGCAGCAGTCTGGTCTATAATGAATGAATATACCACGTCTATTGATATCTTCATAACTCAATTTCGTAACATCAATGCAGCTCATATCTGAATACCTAGAACAATCGTCTCTGTCACAATTTCTTAAATATACATAAAATTTTGTACCGCATAAAGTTCGCTCCTTCTGTGTCATTTTACAATCTTTGCTATAGTGAACCTCGACCATGTCGCTATCAGTCTTATAATATTCCTTATTTGGTTCATTCGACATTTCTTCAGTATTTGTATAAGTTTTGGCTCATTTTATTTTGTCAGTCGTATTTATTGATTTGATTTTGAATAATTGACCGAACCTTCACTAACAAACCAATGATTGAAAGACACAATTGTCACGTCATTAAATAACCTGAGGTAGGATTACACCGCAATTGTTCACAAAGAACACTGCCAGCCCATTCATTTTTATAGTCACATATACCCATGTCAAATTAAATAGAATTTCCTCAGACTTTGGGTACCCATTAAACCTGTGTATCTAACCACCACTTATTGTTTGTCATACGTCAGAATATCTTACAACTCTGTTAATTCTGCATTTGTGTTTTGAGCTCTTTGTATTTTTGTTTTGTCTCAGGTTCTGTCGATCGATTAAATGGGGTTTATGGATTGGCACATCTTATCAATTTCGCAGTTTAGCGGTTTATCAGAAATTTAGAGATTCGAAACAATCTCAGTGGCTATTAAGTTGATTTCAGTTATCACAATCTGGCAATAATCACAAAGCCAAATCATGGCCAAACAAAACCATGCCTCCATTTTACAAACATATTAGACTTGAGAAAATCAAACAAAAAACCCACTTTATGTTTTATTTGCATAATAAACACTCAAAACATTCATACAACACATCATCATATGAATTGCATTAAATGATATTGTTTGGGTTTTCAAACGTTAGGCTTTGAGCAGAACTGATCAGTTGAACATGGACGAAATTTGCACGTCGTGTGCATCAAAATTGGTATCAAAGAATTCATAACTTTAAAGCAAATTTCAAAATAATGAATGAACACAGAACGTTGTGGAATTTATTAAAATTAATGAAACTGTTACTTTCATTGCAGTTGTTGTAAAATCAGGTTAATCCATGACAAAGATAGTTTTAATTTACCGTATTTTTGGTAAGATGACAGAATAGAATAGAGAATGGAAACGAGGAGTGTGTCAACGAGACAACAGCCCGACCAAAGAGCAGATAACAGCTCAAAGCTACCAATGGGTCTTCAAAGCAGATAGAAAATCCTGCACCCAGAGGCGGGTTTCAGCCGGCCCGTAAACAATAATGTATACTAGTTCAGCAAAATCCGTGTTGCCAGTTTTGATGCACAAGAAGTGCAAATTTGGTCATCAGTTGTGCCCAAACCCTAAAATTTTGAAAACCAAAACAATAATCCAAACGGTTGAAGAGCAGATTTAAAAATATCAAAATGACAACAAGGGTCGACGCAAAACCACCAAAAGACTGATATATATACTTCTTACACATTTTACGTATTATAATGTCACAGTCATCTCCCTTTTTATGTTTTGCCAAAAATATAGTTTGCCGTTTGTACACCTCGAATTCACAGTTCTTGGAACTTTATGAAATCACTGTCAATTGGTCATGCATAAATACATTATAGATGACATTAACATGACGGTCATTGTTGATATAAAATGAATGTTCCACTTTGTATTTTCTTTATCTTCGTCAAGGATTCTTCATGGATGAAAGTGATAAAAGTTAAAAAAAAAAAACGTAAAACAATTAAGTAGTTGTGGAATAAGCTCCGGATAACCATGAATTTCCTATTCTTTTTTCCCCGTTCTGTTTTTAGTTTTTTAGTTTTTAGATATATGTATTCCGATATTTTTGGTTTGGTTAGGATCTATAGAAACTGGAATGTGATGAAGTTTGTCTTTCATTAATTGGCGGTTTTAAATTTCCCATGTTCCTCTGGTCTCTTTTTAAGTTCATTTCTACCGGAAAGGAAAGATTCAAATGCATTCTTCATGTAGATTTACATTGTACATCATTCGATCAAACACACACCTTCACCTGAAATATATAGAATTAAATATAGAATAGACACCTTGTCTGTTTGAAAAGAAACATGTAGATAATTCCCAAGTTTAATTGACACAGACATGTTTTATTGTTTCATGCTGGAAAGGCGAGTTGTAAAAAATATTTGAAAATTACTACCAACCAATCAAATGCCAAAAATAATTAAGCACAATGTTAACTTCTGATCTCATTTCAACTACTCACAATTTGTTTTTCATTTTTCTCAGTGTGAAAAAAAAAACAACTAGGCAAAAAGTGAGACAAATTACACGGAGCAAAAACAAGAAAAAGAAAACACACACAGTGAGCTACAATTATTTAAATATGCAAACATATTACGGGCAAGAAAACACTTATACTTACATTCAACGAAATAAAAACGTCTCTAGTATGAGAAAACAAATGCCCAACAGGGACGATTTTCCATCATCGAAAATTTGATGTAATTACTGACTGCAGAAAGATTTTTAATTCTATTTACTATGACAATCACGTAGACCTCTTGGCAGTTGTCCTGAACGTAAAAACACTATGATGATAATCATAATAACAATGAAAGCAACAACACCAAATGATATACCAACTATTTCTCCAAGCATTTTAAGTTAAGACACCGAGACTTAAGGAACTTGTCAAATTGAGCGATTCGGATAAGTAATCTACTTTTTATACAATGTTGATTGAACTTTGACTGAAAGTATCTTGGTTATACAGAAATCTTAATTAAAGCAACAAAATTCCCAGATTTTTGTATGCCATTGCGGATGCCGACAAATATTTATAATATAAATACACTAGTCTGTATTTATGAACTGTATTTAAAACCCTCGCAATCACGTTAAATGTATATTTGTATTTCATATATAATTGATATAATTGTACATTATTTCAGTGAGTTTAGGTGATTGTTTTAGGATTGGTTATTGATACTATATTCTTCATGTCATAATAGTATAATGATATTTTTATTCCTTTGTTAACATATTTAGGTTTTTATATTCTTTGCAAAATTTTTATTTCAAGATATAAGCAAAAGGTATTATTGCATGTAATTTAATTTATTCAAAGAAAGTACATAATGGTTGGTTTGTACAATAAAAAGTTACTGATAAATGAATAATCAAGTTTATGTCTAGTACAAATATCAAAGTTTTTTTTAAAGCAGTTTCAATATTCGACAAAATATATTTGGTGTTTTGAATGATTCCAACTATAAGAAATACATAATGCATATCCATATTATTCTGGAACAATACAAAAGACACATGCATTAAGGATACATAATGCATATCCATATTATTCTGGAACAATACAAAAGACACATGCATTAATATTGGTTTTTATTATATTGAATGTCATCGAAAATTAAGAAGCCCAAATTATTGAAACAAGGACACCACCAATAGTAAATACATTAATCCTACGAAATACTAATCGATTCCAGGTTAGCATGTTCTTTTTAGAAAAACAATTACATTCAACCTAACATTTAAGGCTAACGCAGTTTTTCGAAAACTAAAATTAATAAAACTAGATTTAGATTTAGATTGACCTGATGTTCTAGTATTTTTTTTGCAATCCCAGAACTTAACATAATAAGTAAGAAGGCTATTGAACTTGGCAATAAATGAAAATAAATCAACATACATGCAAGCCGACATTCAAAAGGTATTTTTGAATTGTTAAGAACCCAAATCATGAGAAAGTGGTTATTGATAATAATATTCTTTTAAGCATGATCGTCACGGGGTCCTCTTGCAGAATGACTGCTTTTAGAGCATTTATATATCGGGAATATAATAAAAACAATTCCAGCGGTTAGGATTGATCCGATGACAAGGCCAGCAAATTGTCCTTTTTTCATCCTCCTGATTACTAGCACGTATGGTAGGAATGCTTTATATCAATACAAGATTTACACCTTGTCCGGTGATCACGTTGCTTCTTTATCTGAACTTATATACTCATATTCTGTTATTTTAATTGTTTAATCAATAAAGAATTATTGTTTTACGATGAGTTAATAATCAATAAATAACGTTTAAAGTCTATAGTCTGAAACAGAAAATATTAATTAAGCGGAAACAATATCAATCGTTTTAATTTTGACAAAGATTATTTTTTTATTAACGCAGAGTAATGTAAATAAAAGTGTGTAGTTAATAAACGAAAATAATTTGCCAAAATGAATGCAAAAATGCAATATGAAAGTGACCAAGAGTTATTTCTATAGTAATTAGGTCAAATAGTGTATCTGCAGTTTTTCTAATGCAATTCCTTACCGAATATGAATAAAATGCTTATAACAATACGATTTCTCACTTACTAACAAACCAAACATATTGTAAATGATTTGACTCACATAGATAAAGAACAGAAGAAAGGTCCAAATACTATTTTGTGTTACTAGCCATGATCGTCGCGGCATCCTCTTGGTAGTTTGAAGTTGGTATATTTGCGAATTATCCATATGAATAATATTATCAATGCAATACCTCCAATTGACCCTAGTACTATTCCCGCTATACCAGCACCCGCTACCATGATGAATTTTTACTATGTATTAAACCTTTAAAAAGTTGAATAATATTGATTGATATCCTAGCTTATGTAATATTTAAATTTAGAACAATTTTTGTCTTCTCGAAAACGGAAAGGTATATCGGAGAAACGTTAGCACATTTGCACAATATTTGATATCAGTTTAACAGAGAAAATCTACTTTTTTCGTACCTCGTGGATAACCCAAAGCAACTGCGACTTGTACTGATTGTTATGTTCCCCCGTCCTCCCGTTGCGAATCTAGCCTTAAATATAATTTTTTACGCAAGAAGGAAATGTTTGGAATTTTTTCGGAATTCTTTCAACTTAGACGCAGGCAATTTCTGCGCTAAAATTGGAGCTGTCTAGATGTTTTTTTATTTGGTTTTAGAATATTTTAAATTTTTAATGGCTACCATTTCTAAAATCTTAAAATCAATCTGGAAATCTACTAATGATGCACTATTTTGTGCCAAGTTTTGTTAAAAAGAATTTATTATTTTTGTCTGTTTAAATTTTTCTGTTCACATTTTTTGAAATACTTTTGGAGTTTTTGAAAGTTCGCGTTAAGTGAAATAGTAGCAGTTTTCAGGAAAAGGCTTAATACAGTATTGAGAATTATACCATTTTCTGACTTTCTTAGTTTCTTACAAAAATGCTGCTTGATGCAATAACTGCTTCAAACAAAATTTGTAAACAAGAATTTAAAGTTTACAAATATTTTACATGAGATAAGAGAAGAATGTATCTCTTGTCGCACATGCACAAACAATTTTTGTTACATGTGCTAATATTTCTATTCCAGTTTCATGATGCTTACACATCTGCTTGTCTGTGCTATAATGAATGAATATACCACGTGTATTGATTTCGTCACAACTCAGTTTTGTAACATCAATGCAGCTCATATCTGGATAACCAGTTTCTTAAATATACATAACATTTTGTACCGCGCAAAGTGCGCTCCTTCTGTATCATTTTACAATCTTTACAAAGTGAACCTCGACCATGTCGCTATCAGTAATATCCCGTTTTTGTGTCATTCGACATTTCGTCAGTATTTGTATAAGTTTTGGCTAATTTTATTTTGTCAGTCATATTTATTAATTTGATCTTGAATAATTTACTGAACCTTAACTAACAAACCAATGATTGAAAGACACAATTGCCACGTCATTAAATAACCTGCGGTAGGATTACACAGCAATTGTTCACAAAGAACACTGCCCGCCCATTCTTTTTATAGTCACGTATACCCATGTACAAATACATAGAATTTCCTCAAACTTTGGGTACCCATAAAACCAGTGTATCTAACCACCACTCATTGTCTGTCCTACGCCAGAATATCCTGCAACTCTGTTGATTCTGTATTTGTGTTTTTGTTTTGTCTCAGGTTCTTGTCGATCGATTAAATGGCGTTAATGGTTTGGCACATCTTATCAATTTCGCAGTTTAGCGGTTTATCAGAAATTTATCGAACAATCTCAGTTGGCTATTAAATTTATTTCAGTTATCACAATCTGGCAATAATCACAAAGCCAAATCATGGCCAAACAAAAACAGGCCTCCATTTTGAAAACATATTAGACTTGCGAAAATCAAACAAAAAACCCACTTTATGTTTTATTGGCGTAATAAACACTCGAAACATTCATACAACACATCATCATATGAATTTCATTAAATGATATTGTTTTGGTTTTCAAACTTTAGGCCTTGAGCAGAACTGACGAGTTGAACATGGACGAAATTTGCACATCGCGTGCATCAAAATTGGTATCAAAGAATTCATAACTTTGAAGCAAATTTCAAAATAATGAATGAACACGGAACGTTGTGGAATTTATTACAATAAAGGCCAAAATCTATTTGTATATAGCGAAATGTTTATTTCACAATAGATATTCAAATCCTCTAAAAAAGTAAGAACTATAGAAACTTTCTTCTTCATTAAGTTTTTAAAATTCTGTTACATAAACAAGCAGTAACGCAATATTGTTTTAATATTCACAACCTTAATCTACAAAATTGATATCTCTAGGAAACTGGTGATTTGCAGCATTTCAAAATTTAAATAAATGATATACATGTAGTAATACCAGCTTACAAACGAGTATTTCACACATTAAAACCAACATGTAACGCAATAACTTTGAAAATAAATTTGATAACGATTGAATATTAAACGATTAAATTTTTATAAATCCCAGAATTTCATTCCTGTATCATTGTAAAAGTATTTAGTTTTCTCCTCGCATGAAATTCTTGAACCATTTTCCATTATCTGAAAGTACACATATATCAATGGAATAAGTTAATGTATGGTGTTTAAAAAGGATAGTGACCTTCATGTACTTACAAAATCTTTTACAAATGTATAAAGTTCCGCAAAGAATAATAGTTTATGGATTTAACTCCAAAAAATGTTTGATTGTCTGTTCACTTGCTATTATTGAAAGTAAATTTCGTATTAAATTTTGGAATTATGTATAATTCGGGAGGAAAAATGGAATGAAAGCGCTACTAATCTTTTTGTTAATATTACCCTGTTAGCATTTATTATACTGTTGTGACTTTTATTGACTAGAGATACATACTATCTGGTCATAATAGTTAAAGAGGAATATTGGTACCGATTAGAACACATGAATAAACAATTTATTTCCGTGTTTGTTTTATTCATGCTTATATATTATCGCCTTTGTAATTGTGTTTTGTCAAAGAGTGAGTTTTTATACTTGTCAGGCTATTGATGACCGATCCCTTAAGTTAAATACAACACACAATTGCCGCATGTAGATATTTTTAGAATTGTCATCATAAATTATGTTAGGTTAGTTATTTTTTTGGAGGGCACTTTCCCCATATATACCTATCGTTTATATGATATAGATTGGTGTCTACAAAAGCAGATGCAGTGAAATTGCATATTTATAGCATCCGTTGTTTCAGGCTGATAATGACATCCTCTATTTGGCAAATGCACATCCATTCTTTCCCCTACCCACACAGACTGCCTATATCAAACTGACAAAGAGGATGTCTAGATTTCTTTCTACAATGGCAGTCCATAAACCAAACCTCAACCTTTAATTCTCTTTGTTGTCCATCGCGAAGTATTCCATCTCTTTTTACACAAAAATCTAATAATATGTTGTTCTCCATCCATTAAATCATCTCTTTCAATTTCTTCTATTCGTATTTCTTTCGCCATAATGTTAAAGATATTATTTCATTCAGTTCAAAATAAATATTGAATTACGTACGGTGTCTTTACTTTGTATTTACTGACTATATTAATCCCATTTATCGGATTGTTTTAAATTGAATACGTGTAACTCATTTTTTGATTGGTTAACAAATATATCCAAATAATCATTTTCTAAATTTAATATTCGAGTAATTGCTTTTGACTCTTCTGTTTATGATGCGGCCTATCAATGTTGATTCTTATAAAGGTTCTTCAGTTTATAAACGTTTATAACCGATTTCCAAATTGTTAAATATTCAAATGTGTAAAAATAGAAGTAACTGACTTTTCAAATATGAGTTGTTACAATTTATTTTTCAAAGAAGTTATTCTAGCTTGTTCAAGTTCATGAATGGAAGAGCTTTATGAATTTAATCAATATAATACTTGATTGTTATATAGGTTCTAAAACTTTTTTCTCTTAATAATTGTTTATAACATTGACTTGTTTATGTCCCGCATTAACAATATTTAGATATTTTGATACTTTTATGTTTTCACGTATTGTTCTGACAGCACTTCGTAAAGGATAATTCAGGGACCTTTCATTCAATCAGTTTCAATAATAATTTTACGTTCTTCAAAGTAAATTGGAGTATATAATTTGTACGAACTGAAGACTTGTACTATAGCTATTATATGAAAAATATTCCTGATGGCAATGACAGTGTGATGTGAAAACAAACTTGCTTCTGCCTTGCCGTATTACACCTTTATTACGACGGAAACAATATTTATAAAAATGTATAAATACACCATCAATGTCTAAATAATCATATTGAAAGCTTACGTTATCCTCATAGGTATTGTTATATTCTCCACAAACACAATATCTTACAAATATATAAACATCTTCATCATCGTAATGGAGTTCTTCATATTTCCCTTTGTCGTATACTTTTAAATTATTGAAAGCCATTTCAGTTGTCCCACAATTTTAAACATTAATTTTATTGATCTACCCGTAGAAGACACGTTGTATATCTAAGAATATAAATGGATTTATAGTCGGAATTTGGGTTTTGATATCTTAAGTATTGGTAACATTATGTATTGGGTGAAATAAAATCATGAGGTGATAAACTGTGAATACGACACAAAAATTTATAGAAAACATTTTATATGTGAGGATCTCTCTGCTATCGAACAGGTTTCCGCAGGTTCTCTGGTCATATTTTGATTTAGTTCTACAAAGTAAACCGTTTTTTGTACAATGAATATGATTAGAAACGACATATATAGGCCTGAAGTAACATAACAAAAATGTATGCGATAAAGACAGTGCTTCATACTAAGGTACATGCGAAGCCTGAACGCGGTTAGGCAGAATCAATTTCCTCCCTGCAATAATTGACATTACATATAGTGCACATCCGTCCACTTTAATATTTGAAATTTTGATATCCTTATGAACTTTGATATAAATTTTTAAGAATGATGAATAAAAAAATAAGAATTTTATTTTTAGTGATTGTGGTTTTCCATTTGCCTTCCCTTGTTTGCCTGTCTGGTGGATAGCATTTTTTTTTTGCTCCTTATGTATATTTGTCCTCTTTTGAAATATCTCATTCAAAATCTAAAGTTGAATATGTGAGAAACTGGAAAACTAAGACTAATACAATGAATCCATAATGGTGTATTATTGTCAATAATCTTATCTGAAAGTGAAATTTTCTTCCACGTAAATTGTTACTTTCGTTGCAGTTGTTGTAAAATAAGGTTAATCCATGACAAAGATAGTTTTAATTTACCGTATCGTTGATAAGATGACGATCTTTCCTTACAGAATAGAATAGAGAATGGAAACGGGGAATGTGTCAAAGAGACAACAACCTGACCAAAGAGCAGATAACAGCTCAAGGCTACCAATGGGTCTTCAGCTCAGCGAGCAAATCCTGCACGCAGAGGCGGGCTTCAGCTGGCCCCTAAACAATAATGTATACTAGTTCAGCAAAATCCGTGTTACCAGTTGTGATGCAAAAGAAGTGCACATTTGGTCATCAGTTGTGCCCAAACCTTAAAATGTTGAAAACCAAAACAGTAATCCAAACGGTTGAAAAGCAGATTTAAAAATGTCCAAATGACAAAAATGGTCGACGCAAAACCACCAAAAGACAGTGAGATATACTTCTTATACATTTTACGTATTATAATTTCACAGTCATCTCCCTTTTTATGTTTTGCCAAAAATATAGTTTGCCGTTTGTAAACCCCGAATTCACAGTTCTTGGAACTTTATGAAATCACTGTCAATTGGTCATGCATAAATACATTTATTTATATATGTCATGTTGACGGTAATTGTTGATATAAAATGAATGTTCCACTTAGTATTGTCTTTATTTTCGTCAAGGATTCTTCATGGATGAAAGTGATAAAAGTTTTTTCCCCGTTCTGTTTTTTAGTTTTTTCAGATATATGTATTCCGATATTTTTGGTTTGGTTAGGATTTATAGAAACTGGAATGTGATGAAGTTTGTATTTCATTAATTGGCGGTTTTAAATTCCCCATGTTCCTCTGGGCTCTTTTGAAGTTCATTTCTACCGGAAAGGAAAGATTCAATTGCATTCGTCATGTAGATTTACATTGTACATCATTCGATCAAACACACACATTCACCTGAAATATATAGAATTAAATATATAAGAGACACCAGTCCTTGTATGTTTAAAAAGAAATATGTAGATAATTCCCAAGTTTAACTCACACAGATAAACATTTTTTATTGTTTCATGCTGGAAAGGCGAGTTGAAAAAATATTTGAAAATTACTACCTACAAAACAAATGCCAAAACTAATTAAACAAAATGTTACATTCTGATCTAACAATTTCATTTATTTAACATTTCAACTTTTCATTTTTCTGAGTGTGAAAAAATAACTAAGCCCAAAGTGAGACAAATTACACAGAGCAGAAATAAAGAAAAAACACTCTCAGTGAGCTACAATTATTTAACTATTGAAAAATATTACGCAACAGAAAACACTTATACTTACATTCAACCAAATGAAAAACGTCACTTGTATGAAAAAACTAATGCCCAACAGGGATGATTTTCCACCCTCAGAAACTTTATGTAATTACTGACTGCAGAAAGATTTTAAATCCTATTTACTATGACAATCACGTTGACCTCTTGGCTGTTGTCCTGAACGCAAACACGCTATGATGATAATTATAATAACTATGAAAACAACAACACCAACTGATATACCAACTATTTCTCCAACAAGCATTTTAAGTAAAGATACCGAGACTTATGAAACTTGTGAAATTGAACGATTCGGACAAGTGATCTACTTTTTATACAATGTTGATTGAACTTTGACTGAAGGTATCTTGGTCATACAGAAATCTTAATTATAGAAGCCAAATTCCCAGATTTTTGTATGCAATTGCGCATGCCGACAAACATTTATAACACCAACATACCAGTCTATATTAATGACTTAAGATTTATCGTGAAGTTACACAAACTTATGTAAATTGTTCAATCAATAAAGATGAGTCAATAATAAAAAAAATAATAACATTTAAGTCTATAGTTTAGAACGGAAAATATGAATTAAATGAATAGAATATAAACTCTCTTACTTTTGATTTTGGTTATTTTGTTTTCTCCAAGTAGACAATAGTGTGTACTTTTTACACGAATTTAATGTAGATCAACAAAATGCCACAGAAAATAGAAAATTAGGGAAAATGATTCACATCGATTATTTATTATGACGCTATTTCTTTGCAAGTTCCCTGTATATGCAGTAATTCGACCAAATAGGGTACCTGCATAATCCATTTTATCATTTTACAAAATAGTCATTTTAAATTCGTTTACTTACAGAAATAACTAAATTTATTGTATATCCAATATGATATCTCACATACAAACAAACCAGATATATTGTATATGATTTGACTCACATAGATAAATAACACTACACAAATCCAAATACCATTTTGTTCTACTTTTAATGGTCGTCGCGGAATCCTCTTGGAAGTGGAACGTTGGTAAATTTGCGAAGTATCCATATTATAAATAATATCAGCGCGATACCTCCAATTGTTGTCCCAAATACTATTCCAACTATACCCGCCGTCGCTACCATGTCGAAAGTTTACCTTGTGTAATGTTGTTAGCACAAAACCTTTAAATTGCTTTCTTTACAATCATTGATTGATTTCCATTTTTATGCAATTGATATTGAGTTTAGAACAAATTTATTTTTTCCTTTCCAGAAATCAGATATATGTCAAATGGCGTAAAGTATTTTGAGTAATGAAATTAACAGACTGAAAATAACCCTGTTTTATGTGACAGCAATCTAACCCTGCCGAGAGAGTCACCGTATACTAAGTAAATCACAAGAACGGCAATAACGCATCTACTGTGAAATGTACACCCCATAGGAGACTATAACTATATGACATTTTTGTTAGGAATTTCATTATGTGGTTTTATATCATCTCAAGACACCTCAATGTTTTACTTAAAACGATAAACATAATTTTCATATTGTGTATTTACTTGATATGCGATAAGTATTCCTTTCGGGCACGTCTGCACATGAATTTTATTATGTACGCTTGTCTGTTCTTCTTAACACAAGGATACTTTCTATAGTTTTGCTATTTTTATGAATAAATACACCATCCTGTTTCATATCTTTACGTTCTGTCAAGTTAACATCCCTGTCCTTTTTGTTTTTGTATCCCGAATCACAGTAACATTTTTGTAAATATATACAAAATCTTTGACCTTTTTGTAATATTCCCTCATAACCATTTTGCATTTTTTACTAAAAATCGACCTCGGACATATTGTCATCGCCATCATAATAATCATATTTTCTATTTTAGTAAGCATTTCTTTACTATGTCTTTGAAATTTAAATTATTCTTCTTTAGTAACTGAGCAGTCTCATGAGTTGAACCTGGAGTCTTTAATAACTATTTAAAAAAAAACAATGAATACAAGGCACATTAAATGCAGTTGAAACATAATTTATTGATCATTTAAAGGAGACTAATATATCTAAGGAGAAAACACAAAAACGCAATCCATTAGACAGACAAACCCGGAAAGACAAATGAACAACCACAAGCACAATAAATCAACACTAAAACTAAAAATCAATGAATAATTAGGATACATCATAATATACATGATAAGCAATGAGACTGGGCCTGCCGATAAACAGAAAAAAGAATGTTTAGTCATGTTTAGCTAGACACCTTTCAATATTTTAACCAGGATCATGTAAGTCCATTTAGTTTAGAATCATAAATGCAAATATATGGTTTAAGAATTAAATTTAATATAGAACATTAAGTTAGGAAATACAGACTCATGTTGTCATTTCTAACAAATATCAGTGTGTGCATGTATATTGAAAAGTTATTGTGTGTAATAAAAGTGTCTTATATCATATATCTCGTCCGCATAAGTATACAAATTCAGTGATACTACATTATATGTATGATATGGTCTTTTTAATACCAATGCTCAGATACATAATAAGAATTTACTGAAAACATGGAAATGTAAATCCATTTTCAAATTAGATATTTGAATGCGGTATAGTGCGGGCAAAACATTTAACAAATTTAGTTCTAGAACTATTTGATGGGCTGTTGTTTGTAATAAAATGAACAGAGTCCATTAAAATATTTATTGAATAAATTGAATTACTGCAGAAAAAAGTTTTTAAAAGTCTTGAAATTCCATATCTCAGAAAAAATGCATCGCAGTTCAAACATACCCCTGTTTCTATAATCCGAAAAAATAAATTCATTTGGTTGTAAAATAATTAGATTTTATAGGGTTTTAGTGTGAGGAAAACAGATAATGTCGAATAGAAAATGGAATCGGAGAATGTGTCAAAAAGACAATTACCCGGCCAAAGAGCAAACAAAAATCAGCTCAAAGCAACAAATGGTCTTAAAAACGCAGCAAGAAATCCCGCATCCGCAGGCAGGCTTCAGCTGGCCCATAAACAAAAAAGCGTACTAGTTCAGCGAAAAACACACATGACAAACAAAGGCTAGAGGTCCCAGACTGGGGTCAGGCGCTAAAATGCGGCGGTGTTAAACTGTTTTGTGAGATCCCAACCCCCTATAACTCTAGCCAAAGTCGAATAAACAAGCATAACGTCATACGCACAGTAAAACTCGGTTCAAAAGAAGTCCGAGTCCGATGTTAGAACAGGTAACAGAAAAAACTAAACAAAATGACAACAATCAATATTTATTAACAAAGGACTTCTAGCAGTAACCTACATGCCAGCTCCAGGCGTCGATTAAACTGATAGAAATCTGTACCTCTAACACCTGTTTAACCGCGCTGAATTTTAGTTCATGCATTGGATGAGGCTATCTAGACTAACAGTTGTGATATGGTTCCAATATGACAATTATCAGAGAAGGTGGATGTTGTCTGTTGATTGATGTGTCCTTGTTGGTCTTTCGAGGGATCTCTTGTTTTGAATTATATGAACAGTTTCGACCGAAAGTATATTTTAAGTATTTTCATGTGTGCTTGATTAAGCATACATTGACGTATATTAACAAGCATAGAACCATATAAAAAACATAAGAAATTATATTTTTTATGCTGGTTTATAAAATTATCATCTGGTTTTTAGTTTTATCCATGGACGTCCGTACTATATTCCGCAAATTCGTCTCCGTTTAAAATGTTACAGGTTCTATAATCTTCAAATCAATTCAATTCAATCTTTAATTGTCATATAAACTATAAAACAAAACAGATTATAACAAATGAACGAACAAAAACAAAAAAAAGCCAGAAGTACTGTATATGAACACAATCATATATTTACATGCATTATAATTTAAGTCCCACTAATACAATTCTTTAATACCAATTTGAATGCAAAAATGTGCACAATTCGTCGATTTACAACTCATCAGTTGTACTCAAGGCCTAAAATGTTGAAAACCAAAACAAAATTTCGGTCTAGTATTGAAATGCTAGCAACTGAGCTGGGTATACCCTTGGCGACTTGGGGTCCACCAGCAGTGGCATCGACTCAGTGGTACAAATGCAATTCTTTGATAACAATGTTGATGAACAAGATGTGCACATTTCGTCGATTTACGACTCATCAGTGGTGATTAAGGCCTGAACTGTTGAAAACCAAAACAAAAATCCAAAATGTTGAAGAGCAGATTCAAAATATACCAGAATTACAAACAAGGGTGAAGCCAAACCCATCTAAGGACATAGCTGTGCACGAGGGAGATACTAATCAAACTAAAAGTATCCATGCTACAAAATAATAATTTTAAATTCACATACAAATGCATGTATATACATAAGATTTACACGTCTGTAACAATACATAAAATTAAAACCTGAATTTATTGTTGTGTTTGTAGTTTTGATATGCTATTTGTATATTATTTCAAAATAGCTTTGTGTTGTTAATTTAAACGGCTTCCAATAAATCTAAACGACACAATTTTCGTACTGTACATTTACCTGATATACGATAAGTATTCATTTCGGGCATTACATCCACACTCAGATTTTATTATGTACGCTAGTCTGCGTTGCTTTGAGCAAGAGTCCTCGTACCACTTTTTGTACGTATAAAAGCATTCAGTGTTGTAATGAATGAACACACCGTCCTTTTTCATATCGTAACGATTCCTAAAGTTTACGTCGCTGTCTTCTATGGCTTCGTAATCCGCATCACAGTAACAATTTCGCAAATATATACAAAATCTTTGACCCTTTCTGTAATATACCTTCACGACCATTTCACATTCTTCCCTAAAGTGGACCTCGGACATATTATCATCACCGTCATTGTATTTATAATTATTTTTCAAATCTATTTCAGTAATCATTTCTTTACTATTTTTTAAGATTAACAAGTAAAGTACGTCAACAGTTTTATTAGTAAAGACTGGAATGTGTACTCAACTATTTTTAACAAACCAATAAATATAAGACACGTTTGTATGGTTGAATCATTATATATTGATCGTGTTTCAGCAATGCGATTTTTTAGCATGTTCGCTGGTCAACTTATTGCATTTTTGTCAGATGTTCAGAATCATTTGGTTTTATCCATTTGAATGCTATAAATTATTTTTACCGCTAACACACATTTTTCTTTTCATAAATCGTTTGCATGCAGATTAATAAGCCACTTGTAAAAATCTTATAAAATCCTTGTTATTATTTAATGGTTTTTGAGAAATAACTTTTCAATGATAAAGTTATTAAGATCAAATCGGAAACAAGCACACGCACCTATATTTTTTTCGCTCTTTTACGTCTTTTATTAATCCACTATCAATATTTACCAGTGTTATGAAGAGCTTTTATTTTGAAACTGAGCAGCGAACATCCTTAATATGCCTTTATGCTTACACAACAAACACACAATATGAAAACATAATTCGTATACATGTCTACCGACAAAGAAAATACACCCTATTATGCTTAGCTAGATAATTTGTGTTTCCTTTAAATGTTTCAGCCACGTGTGTGTCACTGACGTTTCGTATCTTCAAATTTTTAGACGCGATTAAGATTATAACAGAAAAATTGGGTACATTACCTTTTAGACCAGAAAAATTGGGATAATTTTAGCACTGTTAGTACCGTTAAAATAAAAAAAAACCGAAATGTGTGTTTATCAACATATATGTACATGCTGGAAACACCTTTCAAACATTACAAAAATAGCAATATATCACGGATTTATCTATAATATTTGATTCATTGTAGTTTAAATGGTCAGAAAATTGATAATCTATTAGGGCATTATTTAAAATGTCTCATTCGAAATGTGTTTTTCGATATTAAGGTCATATTCAGTAACCATTTAAAGTTTAAATCACTCACATTTTGTTATATTTTCTGCAAATTTTCAATGCGTTTATTCGCATACTTCAAACGCTTTATTTTCTAATGAGCTGGATTGCCTATTTACACATAAAATATATATAGTTTACTCCAAATCCAACGACTAGAAATGTATCAAAATATGCTGTGCATCCCGAAGAGAATAAGTGAGTTGGGTTAATCAGGTGAATAGCATATAAAAGTACAATTATGTAAATAGAAATACCATTCAATATGTAGTATTATTTTATACTTTGTGTTCAAAATGTCTGTAGAACATATTTACGTAATGTAAAACAGAATCACTTTGATCATTATGGGTATGTGTGTTCCAGAAACTTCGAGCACTAATTTCATGTTGAAATTCAATTGGATTTTCTTATTATTATGAACATTCTAAAATACAACTATATATGCCCAAAAAGTTAGTATTTTCCAAATATTTGAACACTAAAAAATGGAATGTTTGCTTCTGTGACAAAAAAGACAAGTAGTAGTTACTCGAAAATATAAACTGCAATATATCTTGAGAGTAATACTTGAAAAAGAATTGCTATTTAATGATCGGTTTTGAAATTGATTGCATGGGAACCTAAGAAATTAATAATACTTTTGGTATTGAAGACGTTTTGCTAAGACTACTTTCATTTTGAATGAAAAAAACTAATATCAAGAAAACAAGGAATATTTGTGGTGCTAGACGGGGAAATGCATAAACATTTCCTTTCAGGAAACTATTTTAAAATTTCAGATCAATTGATAAATGTCAGTAAACAAATTCAAGGTATATGGATGTTTAAAAATGTGAAATAGTAATGCACATGATATGCAAATTTTGTCGACTTATGGCTCATCGGACATCTTCGAGGTAGAAAATGCTAAAAGCTAAGATATTAACCAAAAATGGGGCAGAGCATGTTGTCAGATAACTGAAAATGGAAAAACCAACACCAATCAAGGCCCACGTATTCGCCAGGAAATCTGCAGTTTCCACACCTTTATAACTGTACAGTTACTTTTAAGGTATCCTATCCAATGTTTTATCAAAACACTAGCAAATGTGCAAGTACGTCTTGCAGTCAACTAGAAGAGGCATCGATTCAATGGTAGTAATAAAAACATTGCATTCTATGAAACCAAATCTGTTTCACAAAATATTGATATGTCATTAAGAGAAAAGAAATTGTAACCAATAATCAATTCGTGATTACGACCGTAAAATATCCGAAGTGATGAAAAAAACAATAAGTGTATTTAAAAAAGATAAACCGTATAGAACAAAAACTTTGATTGGAGCTACATGGAAATTTATGTGATTTAATAAATATACTGTGCATAGTTAAAAAGATTACTCATATTGTTTTAAGTTTCCTCTGAACAAATTTAATTTCAATATGATACCATATGATATCAGATCAGCCATCAAATGTAGAATATTTTTAAAAGACATTTAGAAGATATACCAGTGATCAATGTGTGGAAATCTTTCTGATTTTCAATATGGTTCTAAAACAGGATGTTCTTTGATTTAGGTGGCGTAATTGGTCGAACATTCATAACACATTAAAAACAAATCTGCAGATCTCGTGCTTCAAAATTCATAATAATAATAATTTATTGTATTAGTACATTCACTATAGATATAAAAAATGAATTTCAATTATATGATATTATTTTTGTAGTGAAATAAGATAACATATAAGACCAACATTGACATAAATATCTGTTTATGTCAACCCCCTAAGAATAACAAGGGGCACAAATCACAAACATAAAATAAGGTGTTAGAATAACCTGGCTTATTACAGGCATTTAGCAGTGGTTGTAATAATATGAAAATGAATAATAAATTGGCAATGGCAAACGTAGGGGAAAAACTATCTTGTTGGATGAATATTAAACCGAATAAGGAGGACTCATCTGTAGTCAAACCGGTTGGAAGCCAAAAAACTAACACGTATCATGTGGAACCTTTTATTTTATTACAACACCAAAAACATCATAAGTATATTAAAAGGAAAAGATCATTTTCCGCCTTTTTAAAACAAAGAATTAATTTTTTTACCTGGGTAATAGTCTAGATGCATTAAAATCTTTGTTTTTTGTTGAATAATTTCCAAGAAACCAAATACATTATGTTTAATGACAAGTATAAAATGACTAAACTGCAAACATTTACACACCGTACTATTATATTAATAAATTGGTTGATAAACACATTTCCAATGCATTATATTTTAGGAATGTCTTTAGAAAATATGTTAGTTTTATAAATCCACAAAGTACATTGAATTGTCCATAATTCCCATAAAACGATCATTTGTCCTCTTATCAGATATCTTCATGCCTTCATCTTTCGTAACTTTTTCTCACACATTACCTGAAACGAAAACAAAAAGAACTGATTCCTTTATATAGGAATGATGCAAGATTTATTTTGTGTAACATTCATTTTATAATTTTATTTATCAAATGAGCAAAATTAATACTTATTGTATATAAATTATACTGACTTATGTTGCATTTTAGATTTTTGTCTTATTTTCGTGATAACACAATTCTTTTCTTAGAACAGGAAAACAGTTGTGTTCATTTAAATATTTTTTTCAATATTATAATTCAGTAAAACTATCCTGCCTCTGTGTTATGTTTATGTTTATGCCCGTGGATTGTCTGTGGCCTTGGTCTTGATTGATATGTATGTTATTGCTGACCTTTCCCGTTATCCATTTTGTTGTTTGTCAGTTCTTAAACGGTACAAATTTTCAATGTTAAACATTGATTTTAACGTAATCTCCATCAGAAAACTAATTCTGTTGCGTTATCGTTTATTGAAACCTTGGTTTGTCAGGACAATAGAGGATAGTGGTTTGAATTTTTATATTTCATCTCTATATCTACAAATTATGTTATATTAATTTTGTAACAAAGCAACATAACAGTAAAAATTCTTTGAAAGAAAAACGTTCTAAAATTTCAAGACACCTTATGAAAAATTTTGGAAACTAACCATGCTTAATTCAGTTTTCTTTTGATTTTTATCATAAACATTATCTTTATTTTAAAAAACGTTTTCTACCATTTGAAAAAAATTGGAACAAACAGTTTTATAAAGAATAATGATAAATACAAATCATCTACAGCTCATTTTATTCTGAGAAGTACTTACTACAAATCTTATCGATGAGCAGATAAAGGTGGATGTCTGCAATAGCAGATGCATACTAACTTCCTAATGTCTTTTGTTTTTGTTTTATGAAATTTATATGAACACCCTTTTCCAGGAAGATGGGGGTCTATGCTCTCTCCGGCAGATACAGACTTTCCCCTATCAAACTCATGAATAGGGTTTCTAGACTTTTTTCCACAATCACAGTTCATAAAAAATGCTATTACTCTTAATGTTCTATATTGTCCATTTACATACGTTGCTATTCTTTCCACTACTTCACAGCGAGGTTTAGTATGTTCTTCTCCATTCATGAATCTATCTCTAACAGTTTCCTCTATTCGTATTTCATTCGTCATATTTATTTTAGAAAAATGATGATTATTTAACGTTAAGAAAAAAGACTAGGAAACGATCTTTTTTCACAAAACAACTTATAATATATACTTCATCGGAAATATATAAGACTATTTGGAAATTTTCTAGTGTTTATATTTAGATTCGTGACTTACTTACAATTGGAGGAACAAATGCGTACAATTTATGTACAATCCGTATTTTTAGAAAAATTCAATAATGTATACTTGAGAACTATTATTGAATTTTGGATTTAAGAATACTGTTTAACGTCCAGTGGCAACCAGGTGCACATCAGGACGATATTGATTTTGGTGAGTAAGGATACCTGCAAAGGGTGGGTTGAATTGACGCAAGCGTAATATTTACGAAGTGTAATACATTGTATATTTAAAATTGTCATGAAAGATTGACTCAAAGGCTAATAGTGATAAATATTTTTTGAATATATATATAGAAACGTTCAATAGAAATAATACATCTGTTTCTTCAAAGTTTGGATTTATCTATCTAGATAAATTTGAACTTTGGCAAAATCGATTTATCCTAATCTTTCGTATTGTTTGTTGCAGGGCGTCTGCGTGGTCTAACTTGGAGTCTAAAACCCTCAAGAGACATTTTAAATGCAAGAAAAATCCAATTTAGAGGTTCATGACTTTATCTGTTAAAGCTAAACTTTTACCCTATTTAAATGTGATGTTCAACTAAAATTATATAGACTTACAAATAGCATAACTTCAAATACAAATTCCTACCTTCCATACGATTGCGTAATAGTTCCACAATAACAAATCATTTTTATAATTACACATCCCGAATGTCTGTGTCCATAGGAGCTACACTGGCTTTTTGTGTGGTAATATTTTTTAGTACGTTTTCGTAGACGACATCTGCAAACTCTTATGTATAAATAAGTGCCATTCTTTTCGCCTTTATATTCAAAACAACAACGGTCATCATAGTGTTCTTCTTCCAATACTCCCGTTTGTTCAGTGCTTGTTTCATTTCCCATTTTTATAAAAACAAAAAGCATGCGACAGTATCTTGGTATGTTAACACGTAGAATGGTATTTTCTTTTATCGACCTTTTTATGTATGAGTGATCTTGATAATCTATCTTTACAACCCTTTTAACCAAAACTATGCGCCAATTTTGATATCTATTCCAGCACAAATATTTAATTTTTCAGAGTTCTTCACAGCCTATATACTTATTTATAAAGTCTATCGTTCTATAAGAAAGTCAATTACCATGAATGTTTTAGATCTAGGGACTGTTGAACTATTGACTGAGTGTTTCCAGGTACATGCATAGCTATGATGATTGCACATGTTTTATTTAGCAACTTTAAAGAATTAAAAAAAAATTTTTGTAACGAAGTATAGTTGGTAAATTTATTATAGGTAAACATTTCTAAATTACTTTTCAGTAAAGTGTTAATGAATCATACACGTATTTCCTGCTTTTTATTGACTTTTATGTGTAAATGTACGCTAAAGTTGTGACATACATTGAGTAACAGAAAGTTGATTTGTGATTACAAAACTTTTCAAACCGTACTACCGTTATATATGAATTTCGTGTGAAAGGATAGTTGTTTGCACAAAAACTAAAAAAACTTTCATATTATTATATTTATTTAAAAAACAAACATACACATTCTAATGTAACACCAGATCCCCTTTATAATTTACTGAAAACTCTTATACTCTAGTACAACATATAACACTGGAATATTTTATTATTCTACGTCATAAAAGGTAAGTGTTGTTTGTGGATGGGTGCCTTTAAATGTCATTCTTACATCACTGTGGTCACTTTTTCTCTATTGGCTGGTTTTTCTGAAGAAAAAAAAACAACATATTAGTTTAAGTTAATGTTGAAAATAAAAGATCACACTGCAATGAAATTTAAATATTTTGATGTTCAAAAGAAATAATATACCATGCATTTGAAATGATAATTTTTATGCTAGAGAAGAGATTGGACAAAAAATATCTCAAATCGAATTGTTTCATTTATCAATATCTGTAACAAGGAAATGCATATTCAAACAATTTGAAATTTGGAAGAAACTTGCAAAGGTAGGATTTTTTTTTACAATTTGAGATTTTTGGCGAAAACGACATAATACCATTAAAATTTTAAATTTTTATATATTTTGCATATGTTTTAGGTCAAAGGTCAGTTAATTTCTATTCTATCATATCGAAAAAGGAAAGCTGATGGGAAATAACAGAAAGTTGAACATCATTTACAATTCCTATACAGGGACTAAATATTACAAAAATATATATTATTAACAATCTTACCTTAATCGAAACTTTGCTTTTCTCCACAAAAACAAATTTCGTGAATTGTCAGGCAATTACGTCCAGTGGTTTTAAAATAATATTTGCAGTTTTTGTCTCTGTGAATTATTACACCATTTTCATGAAAATCATCTCTTTTATTAGTTTTCCAATCATTCTGGAAATTCTGTGAACAGTTGCAGTATCTCACATGTGCCCAAACTGTTGTTCCATTACATAAATCGATTCTGAAAATCTTTACGGTACAGTTTTGTGAATAATGATCCTCATTGATAATATCGGTAACTGAATTATATATGGGTGAAACAGCCGATAAAGCCATGGTGCTGTGTTTATGTTTTATAGAAGAAGTACTTTAAATGGTGAACTTCTGTTTCGGTCGATAAAACTGTGAACATTTGCATATTCATATTTGCAAACTCAAGAGGGCGTGTAGTTGTTACGATTTACGTAAAATAAACTAGAATAACTTACAATAGAAGACTTCAAAACGGTATTCGTCCTTTATTATTTTATAGGTGTGCGGCAATCATTTTCATATATTTCAGATTCCAAGAAAGCCTAACCTTATTGTATATAAACCACGCTTTTCCTGACCCTTTCAAATATTTCTCAACTTATTTTTGCACAAATCGTTCATTCAGACTTTTACATGCAGAGGGAACAATTAGAGCGTGACATTTTATTAATCTGGAAATATGACCTCATTGTATATTTTACTAAAATAGTATACCTTTTTCTCACATTTTAAATAAGAACAAATAGACTTTTTTGGGGCCACACATATGTATTTACCATTATATAGGAAGTTACCCCCGTGGTAACTATAGTACCACAATAGTGGCAGTACATCCTTTCATGTCATATTGCATCGAAACTTACATTAACTTGCAATGTCGTGTCAAAGAAGCCTAAATCAACAGAATGTCCGTTATCACCAAAGACCTAAACAATCTGGCGTCTTGAATGACTATGAGACGCCAGACAATTGTTTTAACAGTTTTTATGATTTATACATCTCAGATTTTTAATTTCCAAATAAAGGATTACGTTGAAACGTTAATTCGACATTTAATTACGTTAACTAATACAACATCCGTATGCAACATAAGTCATAGATTCAAAATAGACTCGAATAAACAAGACTAATAGTTGTGTTAATACGGCATAAAAATTTAGTTTGAAAGAAGTTATGACTAGAGCTTGTGTCAATATGAAGGTCAACGACAACGATGACTATCCAAGTATAATAAAAACCAAACTCAGTAAATTAGGCTCGTCTTTATTTCAACAAAGGAAGCAGCTAATAACGTTGTGATAATCTGCAAAAAGTACTACATTGATTTGCTAAGAGAGGAATTCGATACTTCTAGCACTTTCTTTGACACTAGATTTCTGGAAAAAGAAATAACTGAACAACACATTAAATCCACTGAACAGTTCCAAGCACCTACTCAACACTGCAATGGTCCTACGATGTACTGGCTACCTAAATAATATACAAATCACTCGTTTCGTTTCATATCTGCCTCTAGCAAATTTAACACCACTAAATTGTCTGTTCTTATAACAAGTTCTCTTACCTGTATAAAAAACATAATTATTGCAACAAAGTATATGATTTGGGCATACATTGTTTTTGAACTGTAAAACAGAAATCATCAAGTAACTGTTGTGGACACTTATGATTTTTCTACATTATATACAATCCTTCTCATGATCATATCAAAGAAACATTGAGTGCACTTATTAACTGGTGTTTTGTATCTTCTGGTTTAAATTATATTTGTTGTAAAGTTCTAAGCATTTTACAGTCATAAAAAAACATTCAAATTACAGTTGCTGAACATACAATGACATGATCAAGGCCCTAAATTTCTAGCTGGACAATATTTGTGTTCGTTTTGGCCATACTGTGTATCGACATGTCATTTGGATTCCTATGGGTATAAACTATGCCCCACTTATTGCCGACTTTTTTATATTGTTATGAACAGTCTTTCATGAAAAAACTCATTAAGGGTGAAATGTAAAATCCTGATAAAAAGGACAAATATACCTAAGGAGCAATCAAAACAAACGTAATCCATTGGACAGACAAACCCGGGAAGACAAATGAACAACCACAAGCACAACAAATAAACACAGAAAACTAAAAAACAATGAACAACACGAACTCCTATAAAAACCAGGAGTGAACCCAGGTGCTCCGGAAGTGTAAGCAGTTCCTGCTCCGTATACGGCACCCGTCGTGAAGTTCAACAAAGTCAATGCGGTTGAAGTCACAAATCGGTGGAGGCACATGAAAGGTTACGACAGTGGGAACAGGTCCAACATCATCTTAGATATTGGAACACTGTAATGGTCAATCAATTCGTGATGACGACCGTAAAATTTCCTAAGTGATGACATCAACTCTTCCTTGATAAAACCCTGGTTAAGAAGATTTTGTGACAGCATTAATCCTCTTTGTCGAAAGTCATGGTAACTCACGCATGCCCTTGAAAATCGGATAAGCTGAGAAACGTAGACGCCATATGCAGGCGATGCTGGTATATTGCTACTCAAGAAGGGAAAAAGTTTTGTCTTCAAACGTCCCTCATAGTCTATTTCAAGAAACAAATCCAAATATGAAGCGGACTTTGGTGTAACTTTAGTATCCTTAATTTCAAGCTCACTGGGGTAGATAAGATGTAGAAAGTCTTGGAATTTGTCGTTATTTAACGACAACACATCATCTATATAACGAAAAGTGAAATTAAAGGATTGGGCTAGTTTCTTTTTGTTTTCAAAATTAATTGACGTTTTTAACAACAATTGCAGGTATCTTGATAATGTACTTACTGTTGATAGCCTCGAGTTTCTTAAATATGCAAAATACATTTATCCAAAATTGCTACATTTGAACAAAGCTAATAAGAATAGTAAATACTGTTCTTTTTTAGATCTTACTTTAAATATCGAAAATGGAGAGATACATACTAAACTCTGTGATATAAAGAACGATTTAATTTTTCAATTACCAACTGTCCCTTTCTTGACGGAGATGTGCCTGTGGTGCCATCGCATGGAGTGTACATATCACAGCTTCTACGATTTGCACAAATTTGCTCTGGGCTAGAAGATTGTAACGACCGAAGCCTTACGATTACTAAAACACTTCTATCACAGAGGTAAAGATTTCAAAAGTTGCTTAATGCTTTAAAAACAAATTATAATAGATATCAACATCTTTTATGTAAATACCAAGCTTCCAGAATAGCACAAATGGTTTCAAAGAATTGTTTATTATGAATGGGTTTTCTTATCCTAGTTTCTACTGTAATATCGTCAATTAATGCAAAGGTTTCGCTGAAACCCACAGAAACTTGAACGTTACTTAAAATATTTTCAAACTGAGGGCTACAAATGTGAAATTATTTGCAATTCTGTAAAAATTGCTTTTTCTCCCAATAATTTGAAAACTAAATTTCTATTACATTATATGGCGAAATAGCACTTACACTTTATGAGAGTTTTATTTCAGACTTTTTCGTTTAGTAGAGCGACAGTATCTGACCTGCAGCTACGAAATACGTAGCTAGTTTTACAGATAAAACGAGCATAATCTGACTCAACTATCTAACATATGTACCGTCAACTCTTATTGTCAGTACTAGCAAGCAGTGACCTTGTTGGTAATCATACTGTGTTTTATACACCGGAGTGTCAGGATGGATACGTTAAGGTTTGGGTACCCATAAAACCGGTTTAACCCCACCACTGTTCAGTTTCTGTACCAGGTCAGACTATCCTGACTCTTCGTCGTGTTTATGTTTGTGTTTTTACTCTTTTATTTTATTTGTTTGTCCGGAGTTCTGTCCGTAGGGTTTCTTTGATTGATTCGTATGTCATTGTTGACCTTTCTTGTTATCCATTTTGTTGTGTATTGCTAATAAAGACAGGTGTTTAAAAAATATTAATACGTTTGGTATTTCTATTTTAATATAAAATATACTAAGAGTGTGGTCTCGAACAGCTGATTGGAAATTTACAAAAAAGAACATGAATTGACACGAATTTGTTCCTAAATTAACAAGTGTTAAGAGAGTAATAGAGTACAGAAAAAATATTAAATTTTCTGTCATTCTTTTTCCAATTGCCATATATGTGTTCTCTGTTTCTCTCAAGTGATGAATGGAATGACCCACTTCTTTGTTTACCAGTTTTATCCAGGATGCATCAATATCATTTTTGGAAACGTTTACGATTCAGGAGCCAGTTTTCTTCCTTCTCCTTCTTTTCTTTTTCTGTAAATTAAACAAAATATTTGAGTCAAAGCTTACTTTACAACAGTGTCTCCTTTGTGTTTTCGATACGATATATTCTTTGATTTTCTCGTATTAATCATTACAATGTTCATTCACCTTTATTAAAACGTAGTTGGGTCATTAATTTGTTTAATATTTTATTAAACATTTCACGGATGTCAAACGATCTTTTGTCGTTATGACAAACGACTGATGACGTCAGAGGAATCTCAGACAAATGTTTTGATGATCACATTGGCTAGAGGTATTAGGAGGGAGTTGAAATCTCACAAAACATGTTTAACCCCGTCGCATTTTTGCGCCTGTCCCAAGTCAGGAACCTCTAGCCTTTGTTAGTCTTGAGTGTTTCTTTAATTTTGGTTCATTTGTATGTTTCGGAGTTTAGTGTGCCGTCAATTTCGCTGAACTAGTATGCATTATTGTTTAGGGACCAGCTGAAGCCCACCTCCGGGTGCGGGATTTTCTCGCTGCGTTGAAGACCCATTGGTATCCTTGAGCTGTTTTTTGCTATTTGGTCGGGTTGTTGTCTTTGACACATTCCCCGTTTCCATTCTCTTTTCTATTTTGTGAAACGTTTTTATACTATCATATCTTTTATAATATTTAAGTTTAAATATTCTATTAGAAAATTTGTAGTGGTTGTTGTAAAGATAGAGAGTAAAACATTAAACTGTATCATTCTCGTATGTTAATACACAATATTCGTATGGTATAAATAATGCTTACATTAGGGCATAAAACTTTGGTTTTCGTTTCTACAATAACATCTCCTCTGGATGATAAAAATTCGTCCATTTCCACTCAACTGGGGATTCATGTAGATATCACATCGATCTGATTTGTGTATTTCTAAACCATCTCTTGGAACTTTTACTTCGTCAATACAACAACCAATATCAAGAAATGAATTTGGGTAATTTCCACAAACACATTTACGAACAAATGTCCAAACAATTCTGTCAGCACGATCATTTATTATAGCTGGAATCTTGACAACATCACAGTCTCTCTTAAGGTGAACCTCTTTTTCAATTTCTGTACTCAGGGATTCAATGAAAACATCGCTAAATTCAGACATTTTGACGTTTATTTCGGGACTGCGAAATATTTGGTAGTAATCTTATTATTCAGATTTTGTGTTTCAAATGGTACATATTTCATATTTATAAAGAAGAATAGGAAATTTACCAAGGCTGTTTTCATTTGCTGTTATAAATAGCAACGGGAAAAACACAGTTCCAATACACTTTTCCAATTAATTTTTATACGGGCTGTGATATAAATACACTCAAGATATAACAGATATGATGAAATCTATTTTTCGTTTACTAAACGATTCTGAACCACATATGTGTCCTAATTAGAGATACGTTTTTGTAAATGGATAAGCGATCATAGTTCAATAGCGTATATCGACTTCCCATTCAAAATGGGATAGTTTATTGTATGTATTTACTTGGGGAACATTCACGGTTTTGATCATCTTGAGTGCTTTATAAATTTAACAGCAATTCAGCTCTTTTTCATTTTCAATTTCTCCCAACTTCTACTCTCTTTTCTTTTTTCTTTCAGTATTTTTGGTTTTTTAAATTTTTTTTTAAAAAACGGTGAACATTTCAATATTAGGAGTGTGTAGAAATAAAACATAACTTCAGAACACAATGAGTTACTTAAAATTTAAATCTCAAACTCAAATGTAGCATGTCCGCGATTTAATTTAATAACATGATCTTCCTGGCCTTCACCTACAATAATTTAAACGTTTATCGTAGGCTGTGAAAAGAAAATTTCCAACAGGGAGTGATATATCATACTATCAGAACTTTCACATGGAGGACAAGCCATCTGAAGAGGAAATCCCAAAGGATCCATCTGAAAAGAAAACCTCAAAGGATCTATCCAAAAGGGAAAGTAAAGTGGAGGAAAACATAACCTCTGATGCTGGTTTGAGAGTAGTAGCAGTAGAACTTAATAAGAAAAAGATCAAGGCCAAGGAAAATGAACAGGATCAAATACCTTCGGACGGTAAGAAATTTATACCATTATAAAGTTGTTTTTTTGTTTAACCGTGGTTTATGGAGTGTGAAAATAATGACATTTATGATTAGGTTGAATCTTATGATCCCCCCACTCCGTGGTTGAATGAAAACGATTGTTAATAATTTATACATTAAAGAATACAACATACATGACTGTTTGACCTTTTTGGTAATTTTGGTTTTTTAAATTAGGTCTTCAATGTTTTGGATTATTGTTTTGGTTTTATTTTTGTCATGGATCACAACTGCTGAGTCGTAAATCGACCAAATGTGCACATCTTGTGCAGGAAAATTGGTAACATAGAATTACTGAAATTAAACAATTACTCAGTTATATTATAAAGAATGTGATTTATTTGAATATATTTATACAGAATTTATGATTAGGCTTTTTACATGGGTAACCTGTATTTGTTGTTTTGAATCTTTTTGAAATGGGGTAAGTGTAATATTAACACGAGGAACAGTGTTGTTCTTTTGTTTGAACTATTTTTATGCCAACAGTATATTTTAGATGCACTCTAACTTTTTGGGGAAGGTTCCTATATATACTATGAAAATATTTACTGAGGTGCATTGGTAGACATTCTTGACTTATATTTTTCACATTCATTTCTTTCAGATGAGTATCCAGACCTCAATTTGGATAAGAAAGAAATAGAACGAAGGATGGAACAATTGAAAAAATAAAACTTATGTTAAATAGCAGCTATCTGTGACATTTATTAACGTCTTTCTCGTGCCTTTTATAGTTATTTGAATATAGGAACGGTACAAGTGCTTGGATGTGTATGAAAGTGCGAATGTGTTTATATACAAAAATAAATAAATAAATAAAAATGGACAAGGTTAATATTTGATCAATATCTACTTAAAATAAAGAATTAGCCATTTCAACAGAAAATAGAGATCGGTTTACTTAGTCTTTTATAACACTGCATAGTAGCTGGTTGTAGAGTAAAGTAAAACAGAGATGTCATTGATTTTTGTACGAAGAAACATTTACCAAATTAAATAAGCTATTTCAAATTTGTTTTGGTTATTTGAAAATTGTAGACCAGAAACCAAATTTTCAACATAAACAAGGCGATGGCTTGAAATATTTTCAACATTTACAAAAACCACAGTAGATAATAGGCGTAACAAATCCACGTTATTTTTATCTATAAAAGAATATTTAAGCAATTAAATTATGGTAAATTATATTCTTTAGGATAAAAATTCACAGACAAATCGAATTAATGGGAACAGTAATACCGATAAAAAAAGTACATAGATATAACTTAAGACTACAAATCTAAAGAAATTTAGAACAAAACAGACTAAAGTCTAAGCCCATAACTATATAAGCTGTCATAAAAAAAAGAGTGCCACCAGATGCTCTGGAAGAGAAAAGACATTCCCATTACGTAAAATACAGTGTCGTTACATGTGGTTGTAGAGTTACACCTGTAAGCGATAACATGAAATGAAATCAAACAATGTTTTAGTTAAAGAAGAAATCTAGCCTTATACCTGAGTCGTCATTTTATTACATTGCCGTAAAGCGCTTTAGCATATTATATGGGATCTGTGTCAAATTAAGATTAGAATTTTACAAAATTGCTCTAAATTCCATATATATATTTCTATTTAAGAATCTGACTGTAATTTTTTTTCTGTCTATGAAGAAATAACCTCAATGAAGTGGTACCCACCACACTAAATAACGTGCGTATTTTAATGTGTGCACTGCGCACATTGAAGTTATTTCGAAATAATTCAATATTGAATGTAACACGTCATTTGATTGGTAAATGTTATTCGTCTATCATATCACAGACTCAATTTTTCTTTTCTACCATGACGTCATAAAGGGGAATTTGACGTTAAAAAAACGTAAATGATAAGGATTGATTGTAATTTTTAACCAATGAAATGGCGTATTACATCCACAATTAAACTATTAAAAAATATTTTTATGACTTTATTTTCCATTTGATAAATTATGTTTACAGTAGAAATCGCAATACGTCCGTAAAATCGATCCATTACGGTCGTTTTACCGCTCTGCGAATTTCCTTGCATGTGGTTGTAGAGTAATTTCCCTTGAGTAACCGATTTCCGGTAAATTAGAGTTACCCACCTTGGATTAAGCGCAATGAAGATTAGCATGATCGGTGTTAACATTTGGCGCTTATTTTTAACCATTCAGCGAATATCATGTAATTTACAGACATTATATCGTATAAAGGGTAAATTCCGATAATTGCCGATCGTAAACTGATTATTGAGGGTGTACAGATCTCCACTTTAAAAAGCTGGCATCTTAATCGGCGAATTCACAGATATTCAATTATGAGAGTACTCTATCTCTATGCTGCGTCGTCCATCGCATTTGCGTTGATGAAACATTTAAAATTAAATGAAAGAAAAATGCAGAATATCGTCATTTTCTTCTGCATACAAATGGTGTTTTAATTGTGAAAATATAACAGGTGGCCAATTGCCTTCCCAAACCATGCACACTTGTCATTGCAGATAAAAATGAAAATGAAATGTTTAAAAGGTGTTGAGTTGAAAGGAAACAGGAAGTTTCGGCCATGCTGTCAGTTTGGCCTTGGTCAATTCAGCCTTACTACTAGTTCGGCATATAACAAAAGTGGTTTTGGCCATTCTTTTATTTGTGAAATCTCATTAAAGTCAAATATGAGATAATGTTTTCATAAATTTTTATTTTTTTATAAAAAACGTTTTATATCTTTCAAAGAGAAAAAAGCTGTAATAATGGGCACTTGAATTCAATTTTGTTTTTATAACCATTTAATAGGTAACGTTTCATCTGTTAAAATTACTTGAAGTCCATTGCAAAAGTGACTTTTAATTGTTTATTAAAGCTGATTGCTCTCTTGAACTTTTAAAAGATAAATAAAATGTTTCTACCATTATTAATCTAAAATCGAAAAGATTACCCGATTGGAGATTCAGAAAACTTATGTGACAATCAATGAAGAACCAGAGTGAGTTATCTTTTCCTAACCAATCTAGGTAAGGGAGATAATTAAATTATCTCCCTTTTGTCCTCAGGCTAAAAGGGAGACACACTGCATAAAATGTTTTTTCACAAGACGACGGGCCTATCATGCGCTTGTGACACAGCTGTTTATTCAACATAAAATGCCATTTTGAGATCATTAAGTACCACGAGATATTGAGCTACAAGTACACATGGCATGAATTCAAGATATTTCAGCCACAAACCAGTTCAGCATTAGTAACTTCAGCCAAATAATTTTATATATTATACAGATAAGTATGATGTTGAACAATAGTATCGTGTTATGGATATTTAATTGTTATGAATGGCTTTTGGGGCTAAGTAAGTTTAATATCTTTATTACTCAGTCAAAAATGTTATTATGTCATAACACATATATATATATATGTTGCCAATCTCTCCATGATCTGAATTTGTCAAAGTCTTTGCATTGTATTGGTCCCACAGTGTAACAAGTCGACCTTGAAGCTTCTTATACTGCTCCCTCTCGTATATTATTTTCTGCATTGGCATTGCATCTTTTCAGATTAATTATTTTAAATTATTTATACTAGGAGCATTTAATGTTTTAAAAGTTCAAAGAAGGCAATCATTAATTATTGGAAATAACACTATAAACAGGCACATTTCTGAATTTTTTATGCAATCAATTTTTTAAATTTTAACAGAAATACAAAACTAATGGTTGGAAATATATAAAGATTGACTTTTTTAACAAATTTAACGCTGAAAATTATTTTATACTAATAAATATAATTATAATAATGTAGCAAAATGTTTTAAACTTATATCCCCTTAACTCTTTAATGAGAATCTACAAATAAAACAATGGCCGAAATGACCAAGGCAGAAATGGTAGCATGGACGTTTCATCATCTTTCCTATAGAACCACAGAAAGCTTCCATTGTTGTGACCTTAATTTACTTTGCCTCAACCAAATGTTATGAAACTTATACAAAATGCTTGTTATCACCAAACACAGATCAAGCTTGAATTTCTGTGGTGTCACATTCACTGTTCTGGAGGCATGTCCCTTAATAAAATGAAAAATTGCTGGATTTATCGTTTCTGCAATCTTATATTACTTTGCCTCAGCCAAATGTTATGAAACTTATTATCACCAAACACTGATCAAGTTCGAATTTGAGTGTCACTTTCATCGTTCTTGTGTTATGCCCCTTTATAAACTGGAAATTGCCTAATTTGATATATTGCACACTCTATGACATTTAGTCATTAAGTTTCAAAGAAAAAACGTCAGTAGGTTTGAACTAGTACATTGACTCTTGCATATTTATAAGGGGAGCGTCCGTTTCCCATGGACACATTCTTCTTTTTATTTTCTAAGGATCAGTAATTTTGGTGTAACTTGTAAAATTTTATCTGATTTTTTTAAGTATACCATACTTTTTATAATTGGACAAATTTTGCAAATAAAACATATACATTGTGTATATCTGTAACTAGCAATAATTTGCATACAGAGCAATCTTGTACAAAGGTGTACCCCTGATTTGGTTTATAATGCAAGTTAATCACAATTTAATTTTTTGACACACTCTCATTTTATGGTGAAATAATCTTGTTAAATTGCTTCACACTGTACATGTAGTTTCATACATTTCAGAAAACTAATAGAAATTTTGTTATAGACTTATAATTGCTTAGATATAAACCATTTATGATGATGTGGATGAATCTTAGACGAATGAAGACTAAGTTGAATTGTTTTAATTGTAGTGGTATGTAAAATATTATGAAAAATATCATTATAAAGGACTTACATGTAAATGATAACAAAAATTTAACAAACAAAAACTTTTTTCAAAATATTTAAATACACATGCTTTATTTTTTTGCACCCAATTATTTAATTGGCTTTATTTTAATGAGTGGCTTATGTGACCTATTAGTCTAGATAAATAGTCAAAACAACTATTGACTACAAAACTGAGGTTAGGAGTTCAAACTGAAAACATGGCAATTACATGTATATTCCACTTCAATCAGTTCACTAGGATTTCTGGTATCTTCGCCTTGAGTTCTTCTCACATTGGAACTTGTTTCCATGATATAGCCCGTAGTTTTGTCCTAAGTATAACCATAAATACAATTTATGTTGAACTTTGTTCCTATAGTTAAAGTGCAGTCAGTCTATAGTTATTTTCATTCTTTAGATACATGTACCCAAACCCCCAAAAAAAAGGGAAGAAAAAAAAACGTGATTTGTTTGTTTAGTTGGGGTTTTATGCCATTTTCAGCACATTTGGCTATTTCGCAGCGGCCAGTTTTTATTTATGGAGGAAGCCGGAGTACCAGAAGAGAACTACCAACCTTTGGTAGGAAAATTGGCAATCCTTGTCAATTAAGATCGGAGTTGAACACACCCCATCACAGGTGAGATTTGAACTCACAACCTCATTGTTGACAGTTTAGTGATCAATAGTAGTCATGACGAACTACCTAGACCACTTGGTCACCAATCCCCCCAAAAACATATGAGAATTTGGTTTCTGTTAAATGTAAGAAAGGGTCATTAGTTTGTACATGTTGTGAATTCTTTAAAATTTGTATACATAACGTGTGTATTATGTTTTTTTCCTTTTAAATATGTACATTTTTAAAGTTGTTCAAAGGTTTTTATCAGCAGAATTGTAAGGCCATACATATATTTACACAAGCCTGTTTAATTTGTACTGCAAGCAATATGTCAGAATTATTGATTTTATCAGATAATTAACTTGTTCTAGAATGTTCTCTATTTAGCTTTTTCTTCAATGGAACTTGGAAGGTTGCCAGCCATTTTATTTGCACAATAAGGGTAATTCAGAAGGTGATTAAAGTAAAGAGACATATTGTGATATTGTTAAAATGTAAAATTCCCACAGACTTGTTTTTTAACAGGCCGGACTGGGAAGTTCTAAGTTATTTAAAGACATTTTTAAATGTTAAATAGAACCATTGATGATGATTAGCAAATACTTGTCTGTCTCATCATCAGATTATTTATAAACTTCAAAATCCCAGTTTCTTTATTTAGATTTAGGAAAGTTTCGTATACTTTTTATAGAATTCTACGTTAATTTCAGCATCACTAAAATTAGATAACCTAAACAACCAATCGAATTGTAACACATGTTAGTCCGCATTTAATCTTGACCTCGACCGACATAATTTTTTGACAGCTCAAGGATAGTTACAAAATGTAAGTCAGTTAACAGAATGGCCAATCAGGATTTGCCATATTTATTAACTTATTACCACCATGTCTACATAAAAGATTATAAAATAATGAAAAAGGTACCCATTCTGCAATTTTAGTTGTAATTTAATATTATTGGAAGCAAATCACTATAACTATCTCATTATAGAAAAGATCTGTTTATTGGTCTCATGTTACACACTGTGTGATATTTCAGCTGTTTTCCTGACATGGCAAATATTTTATCATATGAAACTTAATCTCTGAACGACTGATCAGTTAAAGTTTTATGAACTTTGGTCTTTTTATCCACATAGACATATTAAAATGATCCATGTTTATTTCACTTCTATTTTCATAATATAGTTACACCTTTGATTTTATTCAACATGTTAATTGATGTGAAATAAAATATATAATCAGTTATGGGTATCATGTTTACTACAAGACATTACATGATTTTGTAAAAAAGTCATTAACAACATTTCACAATGTTTGAAAATTGCTGAGTCTATCAGATTATTTTTGTATTCTTTTACATGAAACAAAGATTTAAAGCAAGATCTATCAGGATAAGTCTGCATTTAATGTACTGATTTTTAAAATTTCTAAAGAAATATCAATGAAATATTTAAGGCCAACAGAAATAAAAACTTTTAAGGGTACATTATTTTACTAAAATCTTCCAACATTTTCTTTTCTTCACATCTTGATTTGTGAACCTACTAAAAGATATAACAGTAAATATTTTACATACTATATTTTCCTGACTATAGGTCAAGACTTTTTTACTTTAAAATGACCATTTTACAATTATAAGTCTATGGAGAAAGTATCAATTAGACCTATAGTCCACATAGACTTATAGTCCAGAAAATACAGTATTATCTTTTTGGGCTTTTATTTTGTAATTAAGCACATTTACCAATGGAAAAAGTCATGTTATTTGTTTCAGTGTTTTGGGCTTTGAGGTGGTAGCATTTAGACAGCCAGTCTCCAAACAGTGATGTAAGAAAATATTGTTTGCTGTTTATTCTTTATTTTAATATGTGACCATAAAATGTCTTCTCTTTCAGATACCAGAGTACATGAAGATACAGAGACGATTTATTAAATCCAATTAACTTTTGGTATAAAAGAACATTTGAATGGATATCCAAGCATATTATATGTTCTTGTATGACGCATAACACACATTCAGAACTATAAAATTTGGCAAGTATAAGTGTAAATATTTGAACAGTTTATTGTTTATTCTGTTTAGTATGTAAGTCATGTTCCCTTCTTGATATTTATAACATACAATTAAACATCTTAAAGATCTTGCATTTAGGTACTTGGTATGGCAGGGAGAGGGATGTGAATTAATATGTAGGAGGGTAGGATATCAGCCTCTTTGTTATTAACTGCTTTTGTCATCTTCTCATATGTCTGTGTGGATCTAATAGAACAATTGAAAGACACTCACATGGAATGGTACTCCACCTTGAATTAAAATATTAGAACAAGGGAACAATAAATTCAAACCCTACTAGAATAGCCAAAATACAGGTAAGGTAGACTGTTATTAAAGGGATGGGAATTATTTATTTGGGCTTTCAAAAGTAGTGATAGTTGGCAGATTCTAAATTTTACTCGCATCTTTTTGCTCACAATTTGTCTCAGCTTTCTTATTCAGTAAAACTTTTCTTACAATATACAGCCAGGTAGCTGCCTTCTTCTAGTTTGGTATGGCTAACTGAAAAATCCAGATTCTTTTTTATTCTTTTTTCTTTGCCTTTTAATTCTGACAGTTTCATTGGTTATTTTCACAAGTTCCATCACTAAAGTACATATAGAATTCTGTTTGGGATCCTTTTTATTCTTTAGAATTCAATAATATTCACGAAAAAATGTTTTTGATTGCTTTTTGTCCAGTTGCAAATATGTCATGATTCTTCAGGTCGAGCACCAATTCAACAATTTATCAAACTCAATTCAAATAGGGGTGGGACGGAACACAAAGGTGAACCAATTTTGATTGCCATTGTAAAAGGGTGGATGGTTGGATAGGTAATTTAACCTTCAGTAGTGGCCATCCATTAGCCTACTCTTTTTTCAAAACTACAGAAGGGAAATTCAGCACACAGGGAGGGTGCCATTCTCCAAATATGTTACCTGCTATGGTCCGTGGTTAGGCTTTCTGTATTATGATTTGACACCACCCACGAGAGGGTCTCCACTATCTGCCACCTGGGGATGGGCTAGGCAGCTCTGTTGGTTGAGCTCCCGTGATTTATCACATGTGCCTAGTGTTTGTTTTTGATGAGTGAATGAGAATCAGATTAAAACCTTTGATGTTAAAATTTTAACAATTGTTTTATATTTGAACATGATAGCTATAAAATTAATTGAAAGAAATTTCTCAAGCTAATTTGAATTAGAGAAAAGATCAGGGTTAAGTACATTTGTAAGAAGGTTTTCCTTTTCTCCGTGAATAAATGTAAAGTTTTCTTTTTCTAAATTTGTTTGTTGAATATGTAAAACAAAATTGACCGACATTATGTATAAATGACATTTGCAAGAGCAGACTTGTAAATTCAAGGAAATACAGAAATTCCTATAAATGGAATATACTAAGAATGTTTCATTTTTTGAAAATCTTGTTTACTTGACATATGGAAAACCTATGATTCACAACCCTTTGTAATTGTTAAAAGTAGACCAGGTAGATAATTTACCTGTCGTACAAGTTTGGTCTTGTATATTGTTTAATTAAATGTCACTCTGCACCCTTTGTAGATCAATAAGTATTTGCATAATGACTGATATTAACAGCCCAAAGTATGTTTGTAAGAATTTGGCACATAGCCAGCTGAAAAATAACAGATTTTCTGATGCAATACCAGTAACATTTTTAAAATTCTTGTCAGGCTATATACAAATAAAAAAATATTCTTCTTATCAGGAAATATGTATGAAGTTCAAGTTATTCAAATATAATTTAAGGAATGAAAACCAGATTTGGACAACTTATTCTTATAGCTGAATACTTTATCAAATGCAATTAAGTAACAAGATTATTATATATCATGTAATAAAAACTTCAAGAAAGGCTCAAAACACAATAAATTGTACCAACCACCAGCAGTCAACTTGACCTAATAGCGAGCACTATAGGAGCATATGCATTTTTTACATATGGGGGGCAGCCATATTGTGCTACATACTAAAGCTAGAAAAAGTTTTGTTCGCCGGAAACGGAACTAAGTAAAGTAAGGGAAATAACTTGCTTCATATTATAATTTTAGAGTCAGTATCGTGATACGAGGAATTGAGTTTCTGGAAATGGCTATTGCTGTGCTCGCATCATTGGCCATGCCATCGGCATATTAAGAAAACACTCAAACACAAACAAGAAAAAAATCAGTCTGAGCTACTTGTGGTGTGAATTTGTATAGGTACTAAGTGAGCGTTTACATGTCCAGTTTAACCATTGTAAGTAGGAAAAAACTAAACAATGGGATATTTGTTGTGGAATTTTTTCAAGATCGATCATATGTATATTACTGTATATGAATTTAACCCATCTGACTAATAGATTTTGTGACTTAAAATTTTGCCAGATTTAAACAGTTTATTTTTAATAAAACTTTTTACAGCCAACAGATTTTTGTAATGTCATGCCACATCTGTTGCTAGCTAACCGCATTGATTTCTGAAATTATGTAGTCTCTTTAAAATATTTTTTATTGAATTCTTTATAGAATATTGATGACAAAAACCATGGCTCAGTTTTCAGAAATAAAGTATTGATATTTTCCTTGTACAAAATTCAATACAGCATTATATCTGCATTGTCCATGATTTGTGAATAGATAGTGTTGGGTGTATACTTTTCAAAAAATGTCTGAGTCTCAACATTAATCTCTTCTTCCTGTATGAATCAACGAAAATGGTTATGTCCTTTTTAAAATATCTTCCTGATTATTGCTTTCAGGATGTATGTTTGAGGACATAAGAATTAAAACTTCCTTTTGTATTGTCGAATTTGACATGTTTTTTTAAATGTCATGGTCAATGTAAATGTAATCTCTTAATTAAACCACAAGCATTTTATTTACTTCAGTTTTTGAATAATTGTTGAATTTTGTCACGAAATTTAAGAAAATTCTTAGGTATTAGAGTTGCAATGCACTAACAGAACAGTTTCATAAAAATATAAGATTTGTATAGTTTTAAATATTTTACATTTATATCTTAAGTGACCACCTCAGTCACCTCACGGTTGTGTGCTTGCCTAGAGTACAGAAGTGTTGGGTCAAACCAAAGACATAAAAATTAGCATTTGCTGCCATATACCAACCATGAGACAACTAGAAGTAAAGAGCAAAGGACTAGTTGGCTTGGTGTCAGTATAGTGTGTCGGGTTGTGGTTATATGTTTCCTGCGGGCTGTTACCTTGTGAGCTAGCAAGTTACACATCTGTCTCTTGAGTGTTCGTCTAGTACAAAGCAGGATTCATATTCATATCATTATGTTTTAACTTCTTGTCCTGAAATGCATATAATAACTGCTAATAGACATTAAACAGTAATTCATTCATCAATCTATATCACAGAATTAACATTTTTAATTACTGGTAGTTAACATTATACATGTTATAAGTACTGCTTCTGTTTTCCAAGTTGTTATATTGAAAAACCCAAAACACTTTTATATTGCAAAGTAAATTTGTTAGCATTTAGAATTAATGTTTTCTGTATTTCCATGGTGATTTACACATGTATAACTCTCAGTTTTATATGTTGACAGGTCATCATCATTAGTTGATTGGTTGATTCTGTGACTGATTAGATTTCAGTGAGTTCCTTGTGTGGTAGCTTCAGAGATATGGTACATGTAACACTGTTTACTGTAATGTTATTAAAAACCAAGATGCCATAGATATAATCTATGTTTGCAAACAGATAGATGTCAGTGCAAAATGTTCGCTATAAAGAACGTGGTACATTGAATATTTTAATTCGAAAAACAACAAACTATTTTTCCCTGCTACAAATCTTAAGGTATACTAGTGATACCAAGACAAATTAAACATTTATATAACACAAATGATTTGCACACTACTATAAGTCCTTATGCATCAAAGTCTGACTGCCTAGTAACGTTATAACTGTTTCCAAAAGTGTTTATTCACCAACTAAAGTAAGGCTTTTCAAAATTAAATTTGTACAATTCAGACAAATTTTTATTACACATGTAGTTCAAACAGAAAAATTAAATTTTTATAAGTCTAACTTTCACACTGATTATAAAAGACTGGAAAGTCAATAATGAAACCACATACATTTACAATCAAACAAAAGAAATGTTATAACAGATGCAACCCAGCAACAGTATCAGAACAATTGTTTTAAACATCTTGAATTGACCATCTAAAATTCTTGACAAAAATATGTTACCTTAGTAACCTTTGAGTTAAATTTATTTCACATAATGGTAAACATACAAATATGAATATTTATTTATTGTAACATCTTTCATGACAACATGTTGGTTTCCACAACACAATGTAGTTTAACCTTGACAATTTTTTATATTTAGATGAATTTAAATAAAGAGAATCAGATATGAATAGTTCCTATGACAGCATGATGGACAATGGATGACTCGTTTGTGGCTGAAAATTGCGAATTGGATGTTCCACATATAAAATTCTGGTTTGTTTAATTTGACAGCAATTAGATATGTTTTGATATTATATAAGGGAGATAAATCATAAATTATTTGAAAAGATTTAATTTTGACTCCAAAGGAAAGAAATATTTTCCGTAGACTTTTATCAGTTTACGCAAGACTAAATGACAGATAGGATATATTTTTTTGTTTTATTCCAGACACGTTGTATTATATTATTGTTACCGTTAGAGAAATGCACAACAAATAAGAATTAAATGAAATTTTTACTTTGACCACTAAATATAGATACTGAAACTTACTGTCAAATATAGGTATGAAAAACAAGTGTGTTTCAATTTGGGAACTGTTGAAATTTTGTTGATATAATTTCGGAAAAAGAGTTTTTCAATAAAAGATTTTAAAGAACTTTTAGTTCCCTAAAATTCTGGAATCATACACATTTTCTTGAGTTGGACATCACTAGCCTTTGCTTTTCAAAGAACACAGTTTATTTTATTCAAAACATCCAGCTTAAAGTTTGTCTACCACTGTCTTATCATTGAAAGAAGCAAAGGGAAACAAGTAATATTGTCAGAATATAACACAAAATGAAATGAAACTGGATTAGGAAAATAAGAAATAAGATATCCCATACTCACGAGGTTTGGGTAGGTAATCATTTATGTTTTGGTTGCTTTTTTTTTGAAAAGGGGTTTTTAATTACAGTAGAATCAAAACAATTTTTTTTTTTAAATTTGTTTTGATTCTACTGTAATTGAAAATTAAAAAATTGAAAATTTTTAAAAATTGTCACTTGCAGGGTCAAATAAAATTTTTTAGGCAAAGCCAATTTTGGAAGAGTGGGCAGGCTACAGCAATTAAACCTGATTTTAATTTAGGAGTTAACTTGATTGTTCATACATCAAATACCAAAAAATGTGGTTCTGATTCTACATCATTAGTTGTTTGAGGGAAGAATCAAATCAGTTTTAAGTATTAATAGCATTTGTTCCAGAAATTTTTACTTTGCTGCCAGTCTGACATTTCCTTGTTTGTGCTGGGACCATACTTAATTGTCATGCAGCATGCATTGTTTCTGGTAGCATTACATTTATAGAGTGAAATTGTCTCTTTTGAAAAAAAATAATTATTACTTTTTTCATACAGTATTATGACAAAAATGAATTTGTCAGTTTACAAAAAAATCATGATATTTTTCTTGCACAGAATTTCACAGATCTGTCCAAAAGTGTTGCATGTATATATACTCTTCTGTGTTAAATGTAGTGCAACATTTAAACACAGCTTAATCTTTTGTCTGTTGATCTGATCACTTGGCTCTTTGACTGCTTAGATTTCAGTTGTGTCCATATGGTGCAGCTCATTTGATATGGTGGCTGTTGTCAATTTTATTCTGTAATAATAATATGAACAACAGAAATAAACGTACGTAATTGAATAAGGATATTTATTGAAATTATATAAAGATTAGACCAAATTTCTATTAAAGCATGCTATTTTAATTTGAAGACAGATGGCTTGGATTTGACATTTACTCATGTCTTTGTACTTAAAATATTCAAACAGTAATTGGAAAATTCCATAAGTCTAATTAATCCTAATAATAAGTAACATTTATATGAAGATACAAAAGTAAAAATATATAATAAATTGCATTTTGAAAAACTAAATTTGAACAATTCGGACTGAAAATACATGTATTAATGTTCAGTACAGCTTTGAACTTTGACAGGTGTAATATTTTGTGTTTTTTTAATTTCAGACTTTTTCTAGAATAACTTGTTACTTTACATTTTTGTTGTTATCGTAAATATGACTCAAAATAACATATACTTGGAATAATTATTGAAGAATTTTGACACACTGGCAAAATTAGCACCACACTAAAATAACTCACAATTTACAGTTTTATTAACAAATTAAAAAACTATGAAGATAAAATACAAGGAGGTCATTAGTGATTTAACATATAATCGAACAATAAAATGGTATAAAAGATGAAAAAAATACAAAATTTGAAAAGTACAAAAAAAAATATGTTATGTTTGTTTAACCTTACAAATACATTTTTAAGTCTTTAATTTTCATTATCATGCACAAAACTTATTACCGTACTTACTCTGTTTATTCGACACCTAACATACACCCATTTTTTAGGAAAGATTATAGAACTGAAACCCATTTGCGAATAGTTCTTCGATAGTATGGATGGCATAAATTGGTGAAACATTTTAATACAGACCTTATGTAAGGGAGATAAATCAATTTTTGACAAGATGACTTTATTTGAAATATACAATTCAATATATGATAAAAACCTGTTAAATTTACATATGAACAGATTTTTAAGGTAAAGTCTTAGACAATTTTAGACCAAATGTATCATATATATCTTTAAATTACCCATATATCATCCCTACATACCTGTTAATTGATTAAAATGAAGTTAAAGGGTTATTAATGTATTTCTTTTGAAGATGAATAATTGAACCAATATTTGATAATGAGAAATTTCCCATAAATAAAAATGATTTTATCATTTAGATTTTACTTCTCAATATTTGAATAAATTAATCATTGTAGGTATCTACATCCACAAATTTCGTATTATGTTAAGATCATTATTTGAAAATTTATTACAAATGTGATCATTAGTCTGTCAGTTTGCTCTATATTATATCTTTATATTCTATTGGAGTGAAGTATCCCAGTTAATCCTCCAATTTGATTAGCTATGCTGACAGGGGTTCGAGATGGTGCGGGTCGACCTGTCGTTTCAATGTAGATCATTCAGTTTTAATCTACATTATGCAACATAGCCTTTGTAGCTCCGTTTCCCATAGCTGGTTGGTATTTTACATTGGTAAAGGGAAATAAAAAATCTGTCGTCTGCTTGTAAAATAGGTACAAAAAGATTTGCCTCGCACACAATTAGGAAATTAACAGTGAGAAAGCCTCTTTGATACCAAAAAAATACATCAAAGGCTAATTTGAAAGCAGACAGATTGCTCAGGACCTACCTTGAGGATAGGAACCAAGATCCAGTGGCAGACAAACAATTACTGACACAAATCTTATTCTATCTGTGTACACTTGGTATGTGTATACGAAAGCACTCAAATAGAAGATAATTGTTATTCTGGCTTCACAGGGGATACAGGCTTATATTCCCTATGAAGATCCGTAATAACATACCATATCTAATAAAATATGTTTAAACATAATTAGGGGCAAGAATTTTAAACATTTTTTGAAATTTTTTATAAACCGTAATTATGACAATCTCAACATCACTAGTATATATGTCCTAATTCTGTGAAATTATTCAAGAAAAATAAATGCAAAATATCTTTGTGTAACTTTATGGGTTTGATATCAACCTGAAAATTGATGTTAAGGATAATATTAAGTAAGACTGACAAATTCATTGACAGTTTTATTAGTCTGTCCTTAAAGAAATGTCTGTTTCTTGCACCAGACACTTTAGTTTCAAAATGAATTTGTAGATTCTGTGTACTAGGTAAGCTTTGATAAGCCTGATAATGATTATTTCAGTAAAGTTAAGTTATTTTTAGTTTATTTGTTTTTATCAGTAATAAAAGAGGTCTTATTGTATTCCTAAATCAACAACCTTTCAAACTATAACAAGTAGCTGAAATCCATGTTATATTTTTCAACTGATCAGTCAATATCCTAACATTTTACAAACATAACCAAACTTGGAAAGAATTTCCATACTAACCACACATGACATGTATACAAACAACTCATGGGCAGTTTTTAGGGAATATTTGACTTTTTTTTAAGTAGCAGTCAATCAGTGATTTTGAAAAAAACTTGTTGCACTGGCTGCTAAAATTGTTAAAAAGAGAATATTTATTGTTTTATATTATTAATTGGAATATTGTTTTTTATCACAGTTAATAAATGTAATAGCAATTACACCACAATAATCAAAACTTGCATTTTACTACTTTTGCTAGTAATATAATAATGAGGATAATCAAAATATTTTACTTTTATTTTTTTAATGGACGGTCTAGGAAAGCTATTTTATGTGGAAATATTTTCTTTTGTTTGATACTGACTTCATTGAACAAATCCAATACATTAATGCCTGAAAGTTTTCCGGAATTTGAGGATTTCCAGATTTTGACCATAACAGTCTCTATATATTCCTATATAAAATATTTTAAAGATATTGGATTCTTCCCAATTTCTGTTTTTTGACACCTTGTGTACTGTCACTCATGTACATTTCTAATCTAAGGGAAGTAAATCTAAAATAATTTCAATAAATTTGTATTCTGTTATATTTTCAATTTGAAATCAAAATTATTTCAGAAAATTTTAAAATTTATCAAATTCTTAGATATCCATTTACTACTGGTTTCATTATGTACATATGATATACATCTCTCCTTCTGCAGCTCAAACTTGACTTTTTATTTTGCAGGATGATGAGAAATATTCCGTTAATACTGCCATGTCAACTGAAAGAATATTTTGTATGGTTATGGTATGTTATCATTATTTCCTAATGTATCATGAGTCCTTTTACAAAGACAAAACATTTTAAAAAGTGTGTTTCAGATTTCCACCATACAGACTATAAAGATTATTGACATTTTAATCACTTCGGCTATTAGAAAGAGCAAAAAATAAATCTGACAGCAAAATAAAACTATTTCTTACCAAAATGCTCGAAAATTTAGAAATTTTTGTTTATTAGTCCTACAGACACATTTTTTTTTAAAATAGTTTAGAATAAAAAAAAATGATGAAATCATTCACCCTGCCATGTTTCATACTTTTTGTGTTGTCACTGAAAAATATGTCTGGTGGGTTACACTAAAAATCCTAATTAATTATTTCTTTTTGAATTTATTTTTAATTATTGGATCGTTGATGGTACATGCACAATAGATTTCTTTTACCTTTCTGTAACTTGGAATAGATTTCATATTAAACTTCTAATGTCTTCGATTTAACATAAAATCAAGCAATGATATCCTATTTAATTTTGAATTTTTAGAAACATAGTTTTCTAAAGTGAAATAAAGTCCAACCTCCTTATGTAGAAGCTAACTGAGAAACTGTTTGACTTAATGTTACTGTGGATGTCCCATTTAAAGTAATTGCAGTTTTCACAGTAAATGTCGGCTAAATTTGGAATCACAATTTCTTATTTTATCATAAACTGAAAAATGTAAGAACAGTTTAGGTCACAAGCTTAAATTCATAAAATTTTTAAAATTTAACCCTGTTTGGCCCAAAGTTTTGAAAATCAGTCTTTAAACCTTATTGTGCATCTACATATGGTGAATGGCAATGCTGTAGAGAAATAAAATGCGTAAAGTGAAAAATGAAAGAGGATTTCAGGTCACAAGATCAAATTCAACCCCTGTGGGCCCCCAAGTTTTTGAAAATAAAAATTCTTAAAGCTTAATGCACATCTACATATGGTGTATGACAATACAATGAAATAAAATGCAAAAAAGACAAAATTTTAAATATATTGGAAAGAATGATAAAACTAGATAATAATTTTCCATGACACATAAAAAATACAGTGAATATAATATACACATATATTTCAGGCTTTTACATTTCCAGATCTAGCCTTCTCATAGACTTGTATTTTCCAATCACTACACTCTATTAGTGAATGAAGTCTTGGAAGAAATGGTGCAACAACAAACAGTGACTTTTAAATCAGAGTGAATTTATTGCCAAATGACATACTTAAGAAGACCATACCTGGAGAATCCTGAAATGAAATTGGACCAGGGTTCTCGCTAAGGCGAGTACATGCATCCTGGACGCGCTAAAATTGGACTGGACGCATAATCCTTCAAACTTGTGCGTCCCGAGTAACTACACATGACATGTATACAAACAACTCATGGGCAGTTTTTAGGGAATATTTTGACTTTTTTGTTAAGTAGCAGTTTAGTCAGTGATTTTGAAAAAAAACTTCTTGCACTGGCTGCTTAAATTGTTAAAAAGAGAATATTTATTGCTTTTATTAATAAATGGAATATGGTTTTTTTTATCACAGTTAATAACTGTAATAGCAATTACACTACAACAATCAAAACTTGCATTTTACCACTTTTGCTAGTAATATAATAATGAGGATAATCAAAATATTTTACTTTTATTTTTTTAATGGATGGTCTAGGAAAGCTATTTTATGTGGAAATATTTTCTTTTGTTTAATACTGACTTCATTGAACAAATCCAATACATTAATGCCCGAAAGCTTTCCGGAATTTGAGGATTTCCAGATTTTGACCATAACAGTCTCTATATATTCCTATATAAAATATTTTAAAGATTTGGATTCTTCCCAATTTCTGGTTTTTGACACCTTTTGTACTTTCACCCTTGTAGATTTCTAATCTAAGGGAAGTAAATCTAAAATAATTTCAATAAATTTGTATTCTGTTATATTTTCAAATTGAAATCAAAATTATTTCAGAGAAATATTTAGCAAATTCTTAGATATCCATTTACTACTGGTTTCATTATGTACATATGATATACATCTCTCCTTCTGCAGCTGAAACTTGACTTTTTATTTTGCAGGATGATTGATGAGAAATATTCCATTAATACTGCCATGTCAACTGGAAGAATATTTTGTATGGTTATGGTATGTTATCATTATTTCCTAATGTATCATGAGTCCTTTTACAAAGACAAAAACTTTTTAAATGTGTTTCGGATTTCCACCATACAGACTATAAAGATTATTGACATTTTAATGATTATTGTCTATTATAAAAAGAAAAAATCAATCTGACAGCAAAATAAAACTGTTTCTTACCAAAATGCTCAAAAATTTAGAAATTTTTTTTTATTAATCCTACAGACACATTTTTGTTTCAAATAGTTTAGAATAAAAAAAAATGATGAAATCATTCACCCTGCCATGTTTCATACTTTTTGTGTTATCACTGAAAAGTATGTCTGGTGGGTTACACTAAAAATTCTAAATAATTATTTCTTTTTGAATTATTTACTATTATTGGATCGTTGATGGTACATGCACAATAAATTTCTTTTACCTTTCTGTAACGGAATAGATTTCATATTAAACTTCTAATGTCTTTGATTTAACATAAAATCAAGCAAGGATATCCTATTTAATTTTGAATTTTTTAGAAACATAGTTTTCTAAAGTGAAATACAGTGCAACCTCCTTATGTAGAAGCTAACTGAGAAACTGTTTGACTTAATGTTACTGGGGTTGTCCCATTTAAAGTAATTTCAGTTTTCACAGTAAATGTCGGCTAAATTTGGAATCACAATTTCCTATTTTATCATAAACTGAAAAATGTAAGAAAAGTTTAGGTCACAAGCTTGAATTCATAAATTTTTAAAAATTTAACCCTGTGGGGCCCAAGTGTTGAAAATCAGTCTTTTAACCTTATTGTGCAGCTACATGTGGTGAATGGCAATGTTGTATAGAAATAAAATGCATAAAGTGAAAAATGAAAGAGGAGTTTAGGTCACACGATCAAATTCAACCCCAGTGGGCCCCCAAGTTTTGAAAATAAAAATTCTTAAAGCTTAATGCACATCTACATATGGTGTATGACAATACAATGAAATAAAATGAAAAAAAGACAAAATTTTAGATATATTGGAAAGAATGATAAAACTAGAAAATCATTTTCCATGACATATAAAAAATACAGTGAATATAATATACACATTATATATTTCAGGCTTTTACGTTTCCAGATCTAGCCTTCTCATAAACTTGTATTGTCCAGTCACTACACTCTATTAATGAATGAAGTCTTGGAAGAAATGGTGCAACAACAACAGTGACTTTTAAATCAGAGTGAATTTATTGCCAAATGACATACTTAAGAAGACCATACCTGGAGAATCCTGAAATGTGAATTGGACTTTGAACAATACAAAAAGATTAAAATATGTGAAAAGAGGTTTGAAGAATTTGATCCTGAGAACTGTGTAATGTTCCTCCTCAAGAATTGTTGCCCCAAAATGTCAATGGAGCCATGTACAGTAGTGAATATCATCCCAATGGACCTGATTTCCAACAGACTTTTTATTGACTGTATCATGTATATTTGTAATACAAATGGTATATTAAATCAAATTTTTTCATATGCCTCTCTGATTTTGTCCAATCTTGTAACTGGATTTATATATATGCTACATTGACCATCCCCTCCTTATTATACCCCCGCTTTTGAAAAAGCGGGGTATATAGTATTCGTTGTGTCCGTCCGTTCGTCCGACCTTTGTATCCACAACTCCTCCTAAACTACTGAAAGGAATTTTATGAAACTTTCAGAGAATCTTCATCCTATGATGTCATTGTGCACCTCCTATTTTAGAATTTGATCGGACCAATTTTTGGGGTTTCCCATAGAAAAACATGGACTTTGACTTTCATTGTGATGGGGGTACCATGATGCCATCCGCAACTCCTCCTAAATCACTGTATCAAATTTGATGAATCTTTCAGAGGATCTTTATTACATGATGCTGTAGTGCACCTCCTATTTTAGATTTTGATCTGACCAACATTTGGGTGTACCATGATGCCATCCGCAACTCCTCCTAAACCACTGTATGGAATTTGAAACTTTCAGAGAATCTTTATTACATGATGCCATAGTGCACCTCCTATTTTAGATTTTGATCTGATGAATATTTGGGGTTACCCATACCAAAACATGGACTTTGACATTCATTGTGATAGGGGTACCATGATGCCATCCGCAACTCCTCCTAAACCACTGAATGGAATTTGATGAAACTTTCAGAGGATCTTTATTTCATGATGCTGTAGTGCACCTCCTATTTTAGATTTTGGTCAGACCAACATTTGGGGTTTTCCATACCAACACATGAACTTTGCCATTCATTGTGATAGGGAGTTCCAGTATGCCATCAGCAACTCCTCCTAAACTACTGAATGGAATTTGATGAAACTCATCTCACTGCTGTTGAAATTTCATGTATCTTATGTAAGGCAGGGGTATCAAGTAGTGAGCTTTGCTGACAGTATTTCTAGTTTCATTATGCAAAAGTTTGTCACATATAATCGTTACTCAGAAGGTGGTGTCATTCGACGCACAGTCAAACAGATAATTTTTTTGACAGCATTTTCTTAGGACTCTTTCTATTTTTAATCTCGTAAAGTGTTTAACCTTTTTTCTAATGTATGGGTTCTTGATGCAAAAACGTCAGTTCCAGGTAATGCTTTCTCATTTCTTATATGTTGGGTTGAAACATGTTGCAACCCTGCCTTGTACGACTTAACTCCCAACAGAGCTATTGAAAAACAGTACTTTAATGGGTGTAACACGGACACTCTGAATAGAATAGCTCATGCGTTAACATCAGGTATTTTAATACTTTGACCCACTTATAGGATCTGACTGAAGAACGATTCATTTTATTGTCGAGCCCGCGACTTAAGTCGATGAAAGCTTGACATGGGGATAGTGATCTGACAGCGGCGTTCACTAACTTCTTAAAAGCTTTATATTTTAGAAGGTGGAAGACCTGGATGCTTTATACTTTGTACATAGATGCCTTATGTTATGAAGTTTCCGTCTGTCATATGTACATTGTCCTTGACCTCATTTTCATGGTTCAGTGACTACTTGAAAAAAAAGTTAAGATTTTTTGTAATGTTAATTAACTATATTTGGTATATGCGTACCTTACAAGGTCCTCATCCCCATCAGACAGTTTTCAATTGACCTCGACCTCATTTCAAGGATCAGTGAACAAGGTTAAGTTTTGGTGGTCAAGTCCATATCTCAGATACTATAAGCAATAGGTCTAGTATATTTGGTGTATGGAAGGATTGTAAGATGTACATATCCAACTGGTAGGTATCATCTGACCTTGACCTACTTTTCATGGTTCAGTGGTTATAGTTAAGTTTTTGTGTTTTGGCCTGTTTTCCGAATACTGTATGTAATAGGTCTGCTATATTTTAGTGTATGGATTGATTGTAAGATGTACATGTCCAACTGACAGGTGTCATCTGACCTTGACATCATTTATAAGGTTCTGTGGTTAAAGTTAAGTTTTTTGTGTTTTGGTATTTTTTATAAAAATATATGTAACAGGTAAACTATATTTGGTGTATGGAAATATTTTACGATGAACACTATTATAGTTGTCTTCAGCAGGCCTGGCAGCAGCTTTAGCGTTCATACAGGCATCAGCAGCATTGATATTATCTCATTATTTACAGCTTAACTTTTATAATGTATGTCTGATAGCATTTACTTTCATTAGAAATACACGACAGGCGAGACATTTGTAAAAAGTATCCGCGTAACGCCCGTTTATTAAGTACTGTTTTTCTACAGCTCTGTTGGGTGTAAAGTCGTGAAACACGATTGTATACCTCACTGTAAATCAAATTTGGAAAGCACAAAATCCGTTTCAACATCACACAAACTGTCTCTCATTTTGTTGCTAAAACGCTCTGTCGTGTAACATTTACGAAAGGGGCCAACAGGTTCTAAGACAACCTTGAACCTTGTCAAGGATCCACTTGATTCAATTATGAGTTTAATATTTAAATGAATACACAATCTATTATATTTAAAGAAATTTGAAATTGAAACAAACAAAAATATTAAATAAGTACGGAATTTTCATTACACCATGCACACGCCCCTTTTATAATGAATAGATAGAAAAAAAATATTTAGAAAATTAGATGTAGAAGAAGACAATGAAACTATAATTCAAGATGTGAACAAGTTATTAGAAAAGTTTTTTTAATTTCAAATGTTTGAAATTAAAATTTATGTACCATTTTTTCTATGAATCTTATCGATTACAAACAATGCTTCTGGAGAGACATACATGCACATGTGTTTTTTGTTGGTATATTTTGTATTTAAACAACACCGTTCCTCTTTTATGGTCAATTCTTAATTGCTTAAAATCTGATTATCAGGCTGTATATAAGCCGCAATGATAACAACAATTTGAAAAAAAGGATGTATTAGAGATACAATGGATAAGCGTTGGTTCTTGAAAAAGAAACCACGAGCCCGGAGGGCGAATGGTTTGTTTTTCATGAACCAACGCTTATCCATTGTATCTCTTACTTAAACTATTGTTGTGACGGCTTTTCCCAATTACCTTTCCTTTCTTAATTAGACCCTATTATGTGTGAGTTTAAATTAACTTAATTTTATATACTACAATTCAATTAGATATATATATAGTCACGTTGATGATTTTAATGGTAAATGACAATTAATACAAAACCATATGGACTTACAGTATAAAGCATATGATTCAGAAATTTGTCCATTATTGACAAATTAAAGCATAGTCCAAATAATTTTCCAGTAAAACATAATGCTACTGAAATAAAAAATAGTTTAAATCCACTCGATTTACACTTTTTATATTTTAAAAATATGTCAAAATATGCAGTGAAACAGATGAAATTGACATAAACATCAAAATAACAATGTTCTAATTTTTTATTGAATTATATGAAATTGTCGACAATAATCAAATAAAAAATAAAGATCTTTTCTTATTACTAAGTTATATCAATGATAACACAAAGATTTAGAAAAAAGGGAATACGGAAACAGAGATTCGAACTATGTCTACAAGTGTTACTCTCAAATCATCCTAACCTTGCGGCTACCATCTTATACTATACAAACGTCCTTTTTAAATATATAAAGGCGAAAGCCTTATGTATATATTGTACCGTATCATATTGATATATGTAAAAACGACATATTGATATCATCCGATTGGTAGCCAAAGAGTTTCTGGGTCCCGTGGTGGACAGCAGATCGCTTCTATCTGCAAACACCTTTACCACTTCTGTAAAACCTGAACCCGTCGCTGAATGGAAAATTGACGTAATAAAAAAACACTAGATATGAATCACTGGGATGTGAAATTGCAAGGTCAGATGACACGTCAGGTGACCATGTACACGTTTAAAGGATTATACAATCAAGGTAGCACTTACCAGATAACAGTTACCTTGTACTAAGAAACAAACCTAATCACAAAGCTGGTAAAATGTCTCACCGGACCTTAAAAACGAGGTCAAGGATAGGTAACATATGTCAGACTCCCATGTATGCCTTATAAGCTTAACTTGCGACACTTTGTTGAGTTTCTAAACAATTGTCCAGAATACAACAAACTTAGTCCGTGGAGTAACATGATTTCTACATATATCTGTACAGTACAACGCCAGATAAGAGGCGTAAAAAAGTCAAAATGTGTTTTTGTTTATGTAAACACATCAAATATTAAATCATAGCGTTAAGAAACATATTGGTTTTTCCATTTACATATAATAGCTCCGATAACATGCATGTTGCAGGGAAAAATGTTCAACGCAAATATGTTGGAAAACATGCATTCTGAGTGATTTCGTTGTTGTTTTGCTCAAGTTCGGAATTACAATTTTCTTCCGAGTAATTTCAGAGTAATTAAGGCCAGAGTCATCCAGAGTCATCCCAAAGAGAATTTTTTTGGGGGCTAATATTACCCGAATGATATTATTTCTAGGAACATTTCATAATATATCTAGTGCTTCAAATACTGGTAATAATACAATATACAATTGTATCCAAAACCAGAGACGAAGAAAAGCCAAAGAAAACAAGGACAACACGACATAAAATACTCCAAAACCATAACTAAAGTGTAATGAACAACTCGGAACAACTCGGACTCTACCAAAAACTAGAGTGTAAGCGTCCTCTAAAAATGTTTAAATACATCATATCCACCAATCAACTTAGCAAATCCTATCAGATAACATACTAGATTTTTCTAAGGCCTTTGACATTATTGAGTTACAGATTGGTAGTGCAATGGATACAACGCTTCCTGCAGGTCCGTACACAAAAGGTAAGAAACAAGTCCACCACCTGCTCTGTGGATTCTGGAGTACAACAAAGAACAGTGCTAGGGCTTCTATTGTTCGTGATATTTATAAAAAAAATCTACTATAAGCAGTAAAGTCAAATGTTAGATTATTTGCAGATTTTTGCCTTTTTATCGAATGATAAACAACCACTCAGATCAGTCTACTCTGCAAAACGACCTCAGTAATGTGGAAGTTTGGAAAAAACCTGGCAAAGTCAATCAATGCGGACAAATGCTCCAACCTGCATATCACGCACGCTACACAATCAAAAGTTTGAAGTAAATAAAGAAAGCAAATGCTTGGGTTGGAACAGTCGTGTCAACAACATCTCGACTAAAGCCAATCAGAACAGATTTTTTTGTTATTTCAAAGGGGGTGAAGTTTTACGCCACTGATGGTTATATGTACAACAACACTGAACCTCAGCAAAGTTTACCGATTTCAGAAAGAAATATCGACGAAATGTTTATACAATGTTTGTTACAGCGTCTGACTGTGTAAGGTTGAACCCTTATTAGGGCAATAGAACTTGGAGGATATGTTCTTCAGCAGACAATTCAATTTACTACGGGTATAAAGTTGCCACCTTTAGCAGATCTATTTACACAAGGACTATTACAAGGGAAAGAAAAGTTACTTGTCTAATATTTTCATTTCAGTTTCCGCTGTTTAGATGATGTACTATCTCATCATAGTTCTAAATTATTGATTATCTGGTATATCTTATCTACCCCAGTGAACTTTAACATAGGGATGGGGGGACACTCTTATGGGAATTGAAAAAAAGGTTTTCTGTGGAATTTGAAACATTGAGCAAAAAAATTTAGGTAATTGGGAATATTGAGCAAACAATTTTGTGAAATTGGGGTAAAAGAGGAAAAACTTCAAAGGAATCGGGAAAAAATAGTTGCAAATTTTTAGGGAATTTAAGTCGTATCCCCTTGTAAGCCCCCTCTTTATCCAAAAAAGTACATTTAAACAAAGCTAATACAAATTGTAAATGCGTTTCCTTTTTAGATCTTACCATAAATGCCGAAAATAGAGAGATATATACTAAAATGAAGGATATAAAGGACAGCTTTACCGTTTTTGATGGAGACGTGCCTGTGGCACCTGTGTGTGGTGTGTACCTATCACAGTTTGTATATGTTGAATGAATTTGCTTAAGGTTAGAAGATTTTAACGAACGAAACCATACGATTACTAAACTTTTATTGCAGGGTTATTAATTTCACAAGCTGCTTAAGGGGCCTCGGGGGCTAAGTGGTCTAGGTAGTTCGTCTTAACTACTAATGATCACTAGCCTGTCAACGCTGAGGTAGTGAGCGGGGTGTGTTCGACTCCGATCTTAATTGACAAGAATTGTCAATTTTCCTACCGAAGGTCGTGGTTCTCTCCTGGTACTCTGGCTTCCTCCACACCAATAAAAAGTGGCCGCCGCGAAATAGAAAAATGTGCTGAAAACGGCGTAAAACCCCAACTAAAACAAAACAAACTAGCTGCTTAACGATTTCAGAGTTTTATAATAGCTATCAGCGTGCCCAATTTTTATGTTAAAATTCCCAAATGTCTAAAAAAAACCATACACTGTCAATGGTTTTCCCACCCTAGTTATTTCGTGAATAAATGCAAATGTGTCGCCATTAACCCACAGAAACTTGGAAGTTAGTTAAGATATAAAATTGTATATAATTCTGTAAAAATTGCTATATCTCCCAAATGACTTGAAGACTTTTAATTTACTGGTTTCTCACGACTGTTACCGATTTCCATTGAACTCTATAATGAGATAGCAGTAAACGGTTAATTGGAGTGTAATTTCTGACCATATTTGTAATAGAGCGACAAATTAGACGATGACCACATCCTGACTATCTAAATTATGTATCAATGTTTGCACTTCTAGCAAGCCGTCAAATTGTTGGTAACCATACTATATTAGCCTTTATAAACAAACAACAAAATGGATAACAGGAAAAGTCAACAATGACATACCAGTCAAACAAAGCAACCCAACTGACAGAACCCCGGATATAAAATAACATCAAAGACCAAAACACACAAACATAAAAACAACAGAGACACATGGCAGTCTGACTTGGTACAGACAGTGAACATTGGTGGTGTTAAACCGGTTTTATGTGTACCCAAAGCTTTCAAGTATGTTTTATACACCAAAGGCTCGTTTATTGTTATATCCAATATAAACAACTTGAGTTGATATCAAGTGATATCTAATTTCATTTATTGTGAAACCTAAATTCTTCTCTTTGTTCTTCTCATTAATACTTTCTGGACTAAGACTTTTTTATCTTTAGATATAGGTTTATGATAGTTGTCATATTGGTGGATCGTAAGATGATGTGTCGTACTTTCTGGTCCTGAAACATGTTATCATTTGGCATTAGAATATGATATTGGGCATCCGACAGTGACCTCCTTTTGACCTTATTTTTGGACTTAAGGTAAAATTAGTAGAACGTTGTGTCCTCTCTAGAGCTTTTTTTTATAGTATAGGTGCTTCAACCCCATTATTACCTTGATGTTTGAACATGAGGTCAATTTGTTTGATTTTTTTCTTAAAAATCGATTATTAATGATATTTCAGTAGATAGTTACATCATTATAAAACAATGTGTCTCGTACTGAAGTGACACAATTTGGTCTGTTTTTCCGTTTTTGGCATTAAGCAGAACTAATGAGACGAAACATGCATATCTTATGCATCAAATTGTATGTTAAAGTACGTTGCTCCGAACTCAGTCCCTCACATGTTCTATATTTAACGCACGCTTTAGCAATAACGCTTTGAAAAAATTAGGAAAATGTGTTCTCCAGAACTACCGGTAACTTTTACTTGCCTCTGTTTTATCTTATACCCAACCAATTGTGTGGTATACAGTATAAAAAATCAACTTTCGAACGGTTTACAGTTGGACTGATCCATTATTCAAAAGGGTACTCAGGTAAATACAGGTACATGTGGGCGAAGTTGCCGAATTTACAATCTAATAGTTATTATCAGTGTTCGCTTTGTTTTCCAATGTAAAATTCTATATTTGTAGGAAGTATCAAGGAGTGAAATATTTCGGTTAGTCAATAACGACAGAACTGTTTTTAAAGAATGTGCTTAATTATGAAATAAAGAAACAAATCGGCGTATATATGCCTCAACGAATACACATATATAAGAACGTTTTCCTTTTATTATCGAAGTGTATAGCAATATTTCCTAAATTCGACTTTAATATAAGGAAGCAAAGTTTCAATTTTTGGGATGAGCGGTACGTAGTGGGCGCAAAAAATTGACCCTGGATACTGTAGTTTAAATTAAATAAAAAAGACACTGCTGGCATTCGCTACTTGTATAAATGAATTTGTCTGCTTTAATTAATTTGCATTCAACTCATAATCTAAAAAATGTATTTCGTACTACTGATTCAGCAGTGTTTGACATTCATAGGAATATCTTCAAGATACCCCTTTATAATGCTATAATAAAATATAATTGCGCGATGCTGCCCAATCGTCATTTGAAGATTTAAAAAATAAAGGTCAAACTTTAATTTAGTTTGAACATGAGTATATAGGAACTCACGAAATACAACGAAAATGTACCGGCGAACTGCTAGAGGTAAATCGAATTACTGAGCGTTTCTTACCTTTAACTGAATGGACTATTCGAAAAGTTAGTAAAGGTCATACAATTTTTCCCTATGTTTATAATGGACAAAGTTAAAACTTTAGGAAAAAAAACTTAAATGAGAAAGCCTATTGTTCACATTTAAATATAGCTGCCGGTAACCTCCGTTTTCAGAAATTAGTCACTAAATGTACCAACTAAGCTTCAAAAGCTTGCTATTGATCGAAAACGGAGAGACTCAGTAAGGTGCAACGGACTTTAGTACATGTATAAGTAAAATGATCGGTAATGGAATCCGAATTGATCAGAATAAAGAATGTGAAACTTATGTTTTAGTGTAGCAATACATTTTTAGTCAATATTGTGTCGATAAGGTATTAATAACAAGCTAGGTAAGTCCTTAAATAGGAAAATGTAAGGATAGAACAAACCAGTTCTAAAAATTCTACATGGTATCAATTGGTAGCATGGTTTACATTGTTGTCAGTAGGCCTGCTTCTCAAAAGTTCAAAAGTCACGATGAATATCTGTTGGACACAAATTTCCGGGAATAAAATTATTCTTTTCATAAGTCCTTGATTATTTGAGAGATACCAATTGGCGAGTTGAGTAAATTTCTATTAAATAGTTATGTTGTATTGTGGTCATTCAATGGAGTGTCACTTTTCATTGTCAGACGCGCGAAATAGTGGCAATTATACTGAATTATTTTTCATATCAATATTAAGGCAGTTTGAATATTTGGGCATTACAATCAATGTTAAAATCTGTGACTTCGTTAAAACTAAAAAAAAAAAAAAAAAAACTATCCGAAGCTGATGTTGTCTGTCCATTAAAAAGAGATTCTTACACATAACATCCACTAGGATTCACTAAGGGGATTACAACATAAAATCCTCTGAAAATTCTTGCACTGTAGAGACTCCAATTCACCAACGTATCTGACGCTATATACATGATATATGTGTGTTGAATATGAATATGTTGTTGAAATTTTATGAACATTTTAGTATTTAGAAAAGTTAATGAATACAGTAAATGAACGTGAGCTTACAATAGTCACATAATGGAGGAGAATTTTTGTATAGAATACATTTTTTCATGTAACTGGTGTGGAGTCGGTGAAAATAATGAAAACGAAGAGAAGATAGCTGTAATATTATTTATTCAACATATTAATTATGAATTTATCACCGGATATCTCCATTTTCATAACTTTAAGGGCTTTGTTTTAATGTCTTTTACCGTTACAAATATAAAAGTCCGGCTCAGCGTGTCGGTCAATACAAAAGAGGGATCATATTCATTATCATACATGTTCTCGTCCTGATATTTACCTGGCTGCCACTGGAAGTTAATCAACATTCATCCATCTATCATTTATAGAACTTCTAATACACAAGAAAACGTATATTCAAATATTTTATGATTTAATTATTTGATCTAATATCATTAAGATGTTATGATTATACAGAGGGAATATTGAGAAAAGATCAATTTCTTTTCATGTAAACGATCTTTCACATGTTTTACTTTAGAAATAGTTCATGAGGGCATGATTTTATATTAATTTTACCATGATATTGCCAAATTATGTTATCGCTCGTGGTAAAATAAAGAGCTAACCCATGGTAAAATTGTGTTTTGTCTTTTTTTATATATCATACTCCTCACAGCAACTCCGCACACCACATATTGGTGACTTTTCTAAATAAACATAAATAGGGATAACAGGAACGGTAAACGATGCAATACTAATCAATTAACTGCACCGAACAGACAGAACCACACACAAAAATGACATAAAAGAACACAAAACATGAACATAAACACATATTGAGACAGGACAGTTAAACTCTGTACATAAATTAAACATTGGTAGAGTTAATTCATTTTTATGGGTACACAATCCTCCCCCTCATCTATCAAAACACTCAGGCGTATAAAAAATCATATTATAAAAGCAAACATAGGGTGTTTACCAACAAGGAGCCGCTTACTAGAACTGCAAAAATTTGGTTGTACGGTGCATAATGTGGATAGCAGGGCCAGAATGTGCTAACTGTTAAACTGGCTCAAGTTCTCGTAGCTACTGGTCTGAAACTCTCGAGCTATTAAACGAATTAGTCAGAAATAACACTCCCGTAAAGGTTTCCACGCCATATGGTCATGGAGTTCAATACAAATCAGCAGTATGCGTGAGAGGCCAATAAATAAATTCCAGTTGTCATTTGAAAGCCATGTATTTAGCTGAAAGTTATGCACAGTTTACAAGAAACATATATAATTCTGACACTCAACCTGACCACTCAAGAATAAAAATTATGGCAAGGGGGGTCACATAAATGAGATAGTAATATGCAACTTACAACCAACGCGTAGTTATTGGGGAACAGATGTAATCCTGAAAAAATTAATGTGACCATCTAACCAATCAAACCCTTTACAAAAAAGTAAAATGACCAATGTCGAGACAAATAAATCATCTCCGCAAATAACTGCTGGAAAAAGTAATGCCTTAGTCTTACAAAACGGGGGCACAATTATTCAATAAATTAAACTAGAAATAGTAAGCATACATTATCTAGGATGGAATTAGGTGCTATTAATATTTGGTTCAGAAATGATTAAAAAATCTAAAGGCTACAGGTTTGTTTTCATTTTCATTTAAACATATGATGTTAATCTATTTATTGTTGGATATAAGGGTCTCCACAAAAAATAATTGAATTATACCAAGCACGTATTCAAGCGCTTAACCTCCATCACATATTCTGCTGACCATGAATTTAAAAAGTTAGAAAAAATAAGACAAAATTGGAGTACTTTATTTAATTTTTCTTTCAAATTCTCATTCTCTCCTCTTTGACTATTTTCAAAAAATTTTCAAAATAAAATATTTTTCAAATTCATAAATAATGGGATGTTGACCGTGTATTCTGTTAAAAGAAGTGACATCTGTCCGTAAAATGATACATATCTGATGTTTAAAGTCTCAATGAATATGTATATTCAATGGTAGGGAAGAGATCCAACATTTGAATGTTTCAACGTTTTTTTTTTCATAAACTATAAATTTGCAAGTGTCGCTAATCAAGTTTTGAAACCACCTTTTTATTTAATTTACTGTAGGTTGTATGGGCAATGCACAATATCATAAACACAAATACCTTTGCTACTCTCAGTCTACAATATGAATGAACCCTACATATCACAGATAAAACCCAATTAAAATAGAATACAGATCCTGAATCTTTATAATTGTACACATTTATTTTTATCCCAGGAGATTCAAAGGTTAGTAATTTAACTATTCGAAGATCATAAACAAGAAAATGACATTAAACTCATCTATGGGGTATTATATTTGTACTGACATAATTTCTGAAAATATGTATTTTTGCACCTTCTTATAGATTACAGGTATGCTTTTGACTCTGCTAAGGCATTATTTGACGCTCCATTCAGTGGTTTGTCTGATAAAGGCTATGAGATACAGATTAGGCAACATGTAACAAGTTACCAGGCTACAGATGAGAATCCAAACTTTAATGTTATGTGGCCTAAATGTATAAAAAAGACAAAAGTATAGATTTCTGTTGTCTCATTTTCATTATTCATAACAAAGAAATTCACTTTGTAGAATAACAGACTAGATCCAACTTTCAAGTATTATGTACATATAATACTCCATCGGCCAATCAGAATTATCATCAATTTGTTCATATAATTTCCCACTGAAATCACAACCTTGCTTACATGTACTCTTTATATCACACTGACATTGCAAAATTATTTAAATTTTTCAAACAAATCTGCTACTAGTATATCATTAAAACACAAAATTTCACCCTTAATAGATCACCAATACTGTTATCTTCTAATTCCCCACCCAGCTCTGTATTAACCTGAGATTCAATACTCTGTGGTATAACATCTAAATATATGTCCTAGTGCTGATCTAGGCCCACGTACGAGTCACTGATCACATCTAACATGTATATAATTCGTCCGACAGTTTCTGGCATGACCGTTGCTATTTTTTGAGATGATTGATGACGTATGACACTTCCTGACTTCCTATTTCATCAAAAAAACACAGACTTCATCTTCAGGTGTTGGAAATCGTGGAGCAAATGCTTTATTACCATGTTTCTGAAATTAATTTAAAAAAAAAGGACAAATATACCTAAGGAGCAATCAAAAAAACGTAATCCATTGGACAGACAAACCCGGGAAGACAAACGAACAACCACAAGCACAACAAATAAACACAGAAAACTAAAAACAATGAACAACACGAACTCCTATAAAAACCAGGAGTGAACCCAGGTGCTCCGGAAGGGTAAGCAGTTCCTGCTCCGTATACGGCACCCGTCGTGAAGTTCAACAAGGTCAATCCGGTGGAAGTCACAAATCGTAGGGGTCACATGAAAGGTTACGACAGTGGGAACAGGTCCAACATCATCTTAGATATTGGAACACTGTAATGGTCAATCAATTCATGATGACGACCGTAAAATTTCTTAAGTGATGACATCAACTTATCCCTGATAAAACCCTGGTTAAGAAGCTTTTGTGACAGCAGTAATCCTCTTTGTCGAAAGTCAGGGTAACTCACGCATGCCCTTGAAAATCGGATAAGCTGAGAAACGTAGACGCCATATGCAGGCGATGCTGGTATATTGCTACTCAAGAAGGGAAAATTAACAATAGGAAAGTTGAAGTCATCACGTTTGTCATAAAGTTTTGTCTTCAAACGTCCTTCATACTCTATTTCAAGAAATAAATCCAAATATGAAGCGGACTTTGGTGTATCTGTAGTATCCTTAATTTCAAGCTCACTGGGGTAGATAAGATGTAGAAAGTCTTGGAATTTGTCGTTATTTAACGACAACACATCATCTATATAACGAAAAGTGAAATTAAAGGATTGGGCTAGTTTCTTTTTGTTTTCATGTAGTAACCCTTGAATGAAGTCCGCTTCATATGAGTACAGAAACAGATCGGCGAGGAGAGGAGCACAGTTGGTTCCCATTGGAATGCCGATTGTTTGTTGAAAAATTAGACCGCCAAATTCAACGAATATGTTGTCTATGAGAAAATCTAACATGTTTGTAATTTCATCTTCAGAATACTTTTTGTCAGAATCAGAGTGGTTCTTCACGAAATAAGACTTTTCTCTACCTAGAACAAGGAATTTATACCTGCGTGTCCCATTTTTCTTGAAAAAACATTGATGAACTAGTTGCTTTAAGCGATCTTTTAATTGAGAATGTGGTATGGTAGTGTAGAGTGTAGAGAAGTCGAAAGTTTTTATGCTGTTGCATGTAGCCAAAGATTTTGATTTTAGATATTGAAGTAAATTTTTGGAGTTTTTAAGAATCCACATCTGATTGACGCCACTGGTGGAATATGATGTTTCACAGTAATTCTGAAGGCCCTCTTTAACACATGTCAATATGGATGTTAAAATCTTTGAAAGAGGTTTTGTAGTGCAATTAGCTGACCCAGCAATGTACCTTTGTTTAAACGGATTCTTATGTAGTTTAGGAATCCAATAAAGAGCAGGAAGGTCCATTTCTTCATCCTTTGTAGAAATGCCAAAGGAATGAAGAACGGTCTTGTGGTTATCAAGGACTTCCTGCTTAGTGAGTGTGGTCGGTGTATAAGTTGGGTTACCCGCAGTGTTATCTATTCCCAATTCGTTTCTAAGACACTCAAAATAATAGTTCTTACAAACAAAAACGATGTTATTGGGGGCCTTGTCAGCTGGGACAACTACATATTTGTCATGGAGGCGAGTCAAGTTTTCAACAACCTTAGGGTCTTTAAAGATGGATATAGCTTTAGTGCTCATAGACCCTTGGAGGCTTTTAATTCTGATTTGTATCATTGACCTAATAGCCGAGTTTTGTGCCACTAGAATAGCCGGAAAGTGGCAATTTCTTTATCAATTAATATCAGCTTAATTATTATTAACTTTATTTACGCTTGTAGTTAATTGTCGTCAACCTTGACAATAAACTGTAAACCTTCATCTTATTTATCTTATTCAGATCTACTCGTAAGACATATTCCTGATCAGCGTGCACTTTTAGCCATTCTCTGTCTCTTTGCTCTTGTAATCGCGAAAAATCACCTGAAATATTTCTTTTATATGGGAGTAAAACTATGTTTTATTTGTAAATTAAAGATTTTTGCTTTCAAAAACACCTTATCTTTAATTTTGTCCCATATTAAACTAAATAAAACTTTTTCTGCAATCATCACAGAATAAACTTGTAACTGACTATCTACAATACATGGACTCTGTAGATATAATAGAATTGTTTTCTCGTCCGATGCAAGAATCCCTATAGCTGGAAACTGTAGATTATTGGTTTCTCCTGTTCATTAATACTTCCCTGCTACCAACCTTATATATGTTGTGTACATTTGTACATGATATTAATTTTTACAAGTAATAATCGGTATGAAAAAATTGTACTAGTTATTACTGGTATGACAGCAGAATAAAAATTATTACCTATACAACCTGAGCTGTACGAGTTATTTCTTGTACAAATTTTTATTGTGAAAAAACGTTAACTTGTACAAAGATTAAAATTGTAATGTTCTCCACAAATTTTCGATATTCCTTTGAAATTAATACAAAACAAAGTTCAACAGCTTTTTAGCAGCTCGCACCTCTACTGAAAACACGAAATAGTTCAACAGCTGTAAGCAGCTCACACCTCTACAGAAAACACGAGAAACTCTTTGAATGTTTTTTATTTGCCACTTTAGCAATGACGAATTTGTTCTTCCTGCAGCTTTCTATATATGTAGGCTTTTTACGTGTAGTTTTTCATTAAGTCAAGGGTAATTTCATTAAATTAAAACACAGATATGAGTTGAAGCTATATGTTTATCATTGGTTAGTAGTTGACCATTGAAAGGTAATTATCTTAACAAAGTATGTTTCAAATTTTAATAAGATATATTGAGCCCATCGAAGTCGACACATTTTTTAATTTACCCGAAAATTGCTAGTTTTGTGATTTTTCGTGCAATTTTATTTTTTTATGGACAAGGCGACTTAACTCCAGATCAACATCTGACTTTCATTCGGTAGCAGTATAAGAGCCTAAGGATATGTCAGTCCAGTGAGTCTTGTGCCAGTCTTTTTACCAACTTCAAACTTTGATCACAGATACAAAGAACTTGGTAATGTTTTGTAACCATTTTAGTAACGATGATTTAAGTTTTTTACAATAATTATAAATATTTACACTGAAAAAAAATAAGATTTTTTTTCATATACTTATTAATAAAGTTTCATTTTTTTAAGTAGAAAGGCTAATACATGTTATAACTGTATGCGGTGAGTTGTTTTCAATCTTTAAAATTTTGTTCTCCCTTGAAAGTCTGGAAATTGTAAATTTAAACGATCTCAACTAATCAATTTTATCCCCGCAATGACGAAAGTTACAGAAAAATGCCTGGATTCACTTTATTGTATTTCTTAAAAAATCATCAAAATGATATAAGAAATAAAAAAAAATCGAAAATTAAGGCGTGTCTCTTTTTAGGCACCTTATATCTCAAAAACAGTAAGAGATAGTGAAAAACTGATCTAGATTAAGTTTCTCCATTTTCATCAAGGAACACTCAAACCAAAAATCATAAATATCGGACAATATTAAAAAGTTACACCAAAATTATCAAAAAAACCCTTAATTACCCCAAGACAAAACGAGAGAGGCCAGTTTCCCCAAAATCAATCCTAAACTGTATTTCTTATGGTGGACCATTGTTGTAAAATATAAAGGATGTGATTTGAATCAATCTATTTTACTTTTTATTTTTTCACTTGGTTTCCATGTATTTAAGGTTTTAAGGGCTCTTTTCATCACTTGTGATTTTCGATATAGTACCTTAGGCGTATGCACAAGTTATTATTTTTTCATGATACAAATCTGTACAAGTGATAACACATACAGCTCAGGTTGTACATGTATGCTGCTGTCATACGAGTAATAAATCGTACGATTTTTTTCATACAAGTTATTACTCGTACAAAATAATAACATGTACATGACATATATACCGTTACTTTTATGTTTTCATCAGCCATTAAACGCTACGTAAAAGAACATTATTACTTTCAACTCGTAATATAAATTCTAGGAATATGTGGATGGATTGGCCTCTTTTCTTGTTACACTTAACATCCCCCACCAATGTATGTAAATATTTACTTGCCTTGTACATAGCCCAATCCTTTAATTTAACTTTTCATTATATAGATGACGTGTTTTCATTTAATGACGACAAATTCAAAGACTTTGTCATCTACCTATGAGGGACATTTGAAGACAAAAAAAATTATGACAAACGTGACGACTTCAACTTTCCTATTGTTAACTTTCCCTACTTGTGTAGCAATATACCAGCATCGCCTGCATATGGTGTCTTCGTTTCTCGGCTTATCCGATATTCAAGGGCATGCGTGTAATACCATTATTTTTGACAAAGAGAATTACTGCTGTGACAAAAGCTCCTTCACCAGGGTTTTATAAGGGATAAGTTGATATCACCACTTAGGGATTTTTACGGTCGTCATCATCGAACTGATTGACTGTTACAGTGTTCCAATATGATGATGGTGGACCTGTTCCTACTGTCGTAACATTTCATATACCTCCACCGATTTGTGACTAACATCTGATTGACTTTGTTGACTTTTCCATCTTGACCGGCAGCCTGGAACACTGCTGGCAAGTACCAATTGGCTCATTGGTTTCAAACAAGGAGATCTTTCAGTCAACTTTCCCATTACGTCCTATGTAAAACTAAGTTTCTCTCTGGCAGCCGTCTTCAATGGCAGACAGGGTCATCGGATATAATTTTGAAAGACCGTTGCTGCCAACTTTTGTTCCAATTGACAAAATGGCTTCAGACTAATTGATCTTTGAGTAAATTCCCATAGGGTCCTATGTTAAACTATGTTCGGATCTGGCGGCCATCTTTGAAAGTGGACAGGGACATCGAACATAATTCTGAAGGAGGACCAACTAAGGACCATTACTGCCAAGTTTTGTTCCAATGAGGAACCAGAGTGAGTTATCTTTTCCTAACCAATGTAGGTAAGGGAGATAATAAATTTGTCTCCCTTTTAGCCTGAGGACAAAAGGGAGAGAATTTAATTATCTCCCTTACCTACATTGGTTAGGAAAAGATAACTCACTCTGGTTCCTCATTGGCAAAATGGTTTCAGACAAATTGATCTTTGAGTAAATTACCCATACGGTCCTATTTTAAACTATCTTTGACTCTGTCGGCCATCTTGAATGACGGGCGTGGTCTTCGGATATAATTCTGAAATAAGACCAACTAAGGACCATTGCTTCCCTATCAAGTTTCATTTAATTTGGCCAAGCGGTTTAAGAGATAAAGACACAATAATTGCCCATGACGGCCATATTTGCTGCCCGATCGGGACGAAATGATGAGGTGTTGTAAAGAACCTTCCATAGATGCTTCCTGTGAAGTGTCGTTCTATTAGGCAAAGCAGTGCTAGAGAAAAACAATTTTAATCAACCAATGATTTGCCCATAGCAGCCATGTTTTTCGTCCAATCAGGATGAAAAAAAAATTATTTCATAAAAAAAACTTTCAATAGATGCTTCCTGTCAAGTTTGGCTAACAGTTGTGGCCAATCAGTTCCAGAGAAATATTTTTAAATCATCCAATGAGAAACCAAAATTACCCATGGCGGCCAAGTTAGTTGCCCGATCGGAACAAAATGGGGAGACCTTGTAAAAAAAAGGACAGATATACCCAAGGAGCAATAAAAAAAACGTAATCCATTGGACAGATAAACCCGGGAAGACAAATGAACAACCACAAGCACAACAAATAAACACAGAAAACTAAAAAACAATGAGCAACACGAACTCCTATAAAAACCAGGAGTGAACCCAGATGCTCCGGAAGGGTAAGCAGTTCCTGCTCCGTATACGGCACCCGTCGTGAAGTTCAACAAAGTCAATCCGGGGGAAGTCACAAATCGATGTAAAGAACCTCCCAAAGAAGCTTCCGGTCACGTTACATTCCATTTGATCAGGCAATTTCAGAGGAGAAGATTGTTTTATATTGGCCAATCAGAAAAAAAAGACCTGCCCATGGCGGCCATATTTGTAGTCCGATTGAAAATAAATGAAGAAACTTTATACAGGACTTCCCATATATGACTCTGTCAACTTTTGTTCCATTTGACCAAGCTACTTAGAGGAAAATTTTTATATCAGCCAATCAGAAACAATAACTGCCCATGGTGGCCATATTTGTAGGTCGATCGGAACAAAATTAGGAAACTTTGTAAAGAACCTCCCATAGATGCTTACTGTCAAGCTTCGTTCCATTTGGCCAAAGATTTCCAGAGAAAATAAAATGTTTTTTTTAATCAACCACTGAGAAACAACAATTGCCCAGGACGGCCATGTTTGTTTCCCGATTGGGACGAAATGTAAAAATTTTGTAAAGAACCTCCCATAGATGCCCAGTCGTTTCAGAGGAGAAGATCTTTAAAGGAAAAATTTACGCCGGACAACGGACGACGAACGCGAAGTGATGGTAAAAACTCATGTGGCCTGTTATGCCAGGTGACCGAAAAATTAAAAAGTTTAGCTAACAAGCTTCAATTTAAAATTTTAGAAATTGGACTCAAAATTCTAAAACCTTATTGCAAATATTCAAATGATGTATAACATCACTCTAAAAAACAATATATTCATATGAATATTTGACGGACAGATGGACGGAGACAGTCGCAAGTGATGGTACTTCAGACAATATTAACATGTTAGCGTTATCGCAGCAGAGGAATCTCATTTGCACTATTTCCCTTTGAACAAGATTAAAACTTTTTCTCAATTCTCATTTGAACTACTCCCATAAAGCATGTTTTCATAATGTCACAATCATAACAACTGTATAAAAAAAATCAATTTGTCCAATTGAATAGTATCTGTATAAGTAAGAACAGAAATAGCTATACATATCAACCTCTTTCAATAGCCAAATTGCTATTACTGAAATACACATTTTGTAAAAATAGAAATTGTCTGTTTGTCAATATCAGTATATTTATGTTTTTATCGTTTAAATTCACATTTTAATTGTCTTTATGATAATCAAATTAAAATCATTTCTATTCATAAAACAAACTATCAACAAATATCACATTTTCTTTCTGGTTTCATTAAAAAACATAGGTCTGAACAATAATGTTAAAAAATTTCATAATACATTTAGTCTTATTCCTTAGACCTATAGATGTGCAAAAACAGTTTAAGGATTAGACATTGGTTTGGATACCCATAAAACGGGTTTAATCCCACCACTTGTTAGTGTCTGTACCACGTTAGATTATCCTGATTCTCTGTTGTGTTGATATATATATTTAGTGCTCTAGTATGTTCTTTTCTATCCGGGGTTCTGTCAGTTTGGAATGATTTGATTGTTTTGAATATCAATGGTGACCTTTGCTGTTATCTATTATGTTGTTTATGCATACTGATTGCACAAAAATGCTGCTGAAGTTTACAATTAACAATGATTCTTCTACAATATCACACTAAAACTTTCTTTGAAATATTTGTAAACACAATCAAACATTACATCAATCTGAATAATTTGGTACAATGAGTCGAATAAATTTTGCCATAAGGTGGTAATTTTAGTTGCATCACATTGTTTGAATATAAATATGCAAGTAATTTTACTTTTATCTTAATAAATTCATAAAATAAAATATGTCACATTCAAAGCTACTGTCGGAATGGAAAGTGACCCGCCACACCCCCACCCCGTTAAAGTTAGGAAACATTTTCTTAAAGAGAGTAATTTACAATCACCCCCCCCCCCCCCCCCCCCCACCATTGCCATTTACAGTAATAGATTCACTAAACATAAGGAAAAGTGGTAAAGGTTAAGTTCGCAAGGTTAAAATTACCACTGAAGAAATGAAGAAAGTCTACTTTTATGGATCCAGTCTTTTAAAATTCTTAACCTTAACTATGCATCAACATAAAATGTATAACATGAAGTAGCCTTCTTGCTTAAAAAACGAAACTCTTTAGTAAGTATATGAAAACATTTTTCTTGTTTCCAGTGTAAATATTCATTATTATTCTAAAAATCTTTAAATCATCGTTACTAAAATGGTGACAAGTTCTTTTGTATCTGATAAAAGTTTGAAGTTGCTAAAAAGACTGGTACAAGACTCACTAGACTGACATTTCCGTTGGCTCCTATAGTGTTACCTTATGAAAGTCAGATGTTGTTCTGGAGTTAAGTCGCCTTGTCCATAAAAAGAATAAAATATGCACGAAAAATCACAAAATTAGCAATTTTCGGGTAAATTAAAAACGTGTCGACTTCGATGGGCTCAATATATATTTTGTTAAAATTTGAAACATACTTTGTTAAGATAAGTATCTTTCAATGTTCAACTGCTAATCAATGCTAAACATCTAACTCCTAATATGTGTTTTAATTTAACGAAGTTTACCCTTGACTGAATGCAAACGGGAAGTAAAAAGGCTACATTAAGGTGAAGGAATTAAATGTATAAATTGAAAAATGAAAGACAATTTTAGGTCGCAAGCTTAAATTCACAATTTTTTAAATTCGACCCATGTGTGCCCCATTTTTCAGTATCGAAATTCTCATTCCGTATTTACATACGGTAAATTACAAACACTGTAAAGGATTAAAATGCATAAATGGAAAAGTGAAAGGGTAGGTTATGACACAATTTTGGAAATTATACACATGTGGTCTAACCGTTTTGAAATCCCAAACTCTAAAATCTTATTTCACATTGGTGTATGATAAAATGAAATAATATGTATAAATTTAAAAATGAAAGAGGAGTTTTGGTCAAAAGCTTAATTTGGCACATTTTGAAACTCTATCCCTGTTGGCCACTAGTTTAGAAAATTTAAATCATAAAACCTTAATGTGTGTTAAAATCAGGTATGCAATTGTAACCGGGTTTCAAATAAGAAGTCTTTCTAAGGGTTCTCAATTTATTTATATGAACATATGCATATCATATTAAAATGTATCACAAAATACCGAAATAAATTTGATGCATTGTACGGCCATTTCGTTGACTGGCAACTCATCAGCAGTGCTCGAGATCAAAGGTATGGAAAACCGGTTAAAGATATAACTCATGAATTAATAAGCACAACCATTAAAATCCAAAACAATTAAAACAAAAAGGAATCCAAACTCAGCTAAGGGTTACCTGCATCAACAGGAAGAGCCTTAGAAATTTCTGTTAATTTTGTCAAATTTTGAACGGAAAATTTAGAGGCCTTTGAGTAATGAATCATGCCAGAACAATAATTCTGGCTATTGGGGCTCGGGGACTAACAGTCCACCAGCATTGACATAAAATAGACTAAGAAAATAAACATTTAATCACAATTAGAATAAAAATTAATACACAAAAATACCATAATTTATGTAAATAGATTCAAACTATTAAATCATTGCATATATATCTAGATAGAAATTACAACTACACTTATATTGATGTATTCGCAATGGTATCGTTTGAAGAACATGAGTTCTATTAAAACAGTTAATTCAAAATCAAGAACATTACTACAATTCTCATTCCAAATATTGATCACAAACTTATTCAGACAATTAACTACAACTAATTAGCCATACTTAATTTACTGGAACTCAAAAATATAAAAAGGTTTAAAACAATAAATATGTACCATCATTATGACAAGAAATCCACAGAAATGCTTTTATAAAGTCTGGTCAGCTACAACTAACATTAAACGTCAGCCATCACACATAATACAGTAACCATACCTAGACAATAGACACATCAATATTTACCCAATCTCAAACTAGCTAACTTTCTTAGAATTCAATATGAATTCTATAAATAGTTTACATTACAAACTCAAAGTTAAAACAACATAATATTTTATCATTAGTAATTTACAATTAAATATTACTAAATTCTAAGCATTCTTTCAGCAAAGTAAACTTCGTCACAAACACTTCGACTATATGTAACAAAATTGATCAATAATGAATAGTAAAAATATAACAAAAAATACTTACTTTACATACAGAAAATATATATCCGATATACACTTTTATAAATTCAAACTGTAACGGATAAAGATACAAAATAACATGGATATTTAAGGCTGAATAAAGCAGAACTAGTTCTGTCCATATATTTAAAAAGAAGATCTCAAAACGTCTATGTATAGAAATAACCTGACTGACCATAACCATATAAGGGGGGAAAGTTTAAGTAAAGCTAATGAATAATTATTAGTTATCCCGATAATCAAATTAGGTAATGAAATATAAATTGAAACAAAGGTCTACAGTAATAGTAAAATGGACTCACTGTCATGTAACTGCATTCAATAGTAAAACTAGATAATATACCTGTAAGGAACTTTAGTTAATTAAATCTTGTGGAATTAAATAGTAAGAATGAAACAAAATAAACTGAAATTCAAATGATCGAATTATAAAGCATAGCCCTAACCATAACCCTAACCCTAATGTAAAATATCCTGAAAACAATACATGTATGATAACTCTAATCTACCAAAGCAAATACCAATTGATCGATATTAATAATCTGTAAAAGCAAGTATATGCATATAATTAAAATGAAATATTTATTCAAATAAGACATAATATTCGATACAGGCAAATAACCACTCTATAGAGAAACGAAATCCCTAAACGCAAAAGTGAAGGATGGGTTGATGTCATAAGAAAGTGTGAGGGACGGACGGAGATAATCACAATATATCCCAACTTTATCCAAAAGTGCGCAGTTAAACAAAAGACAAGATTTTGTGTCGAGGTGTTCTCGATTTAGATTTCAGTAGTTCAAACGTCCAGTACTCGACTGTGCATACAAAGGCTGTGCTGTGATGATGTGGAAAACCCCGGCAATCTAATTGTTAAGAATGGTTGCTTAAATACTAATCATTCAAACAACTTCTCATACATTCGCAGCAGAAAGAAGATTGAAAGCATTGTAAAATATTTATTTAAAATTTCTTAAACGTGTAGAATTGAATATGCCATTTCTGTGAACATTGTGTAATCTATTTGTGAAAATCATATAAGATCATTAGTTCGATCAGTTTAGTATTAGATGTGAATAGAAGACTACTATTCAGATAACCAGATAGCACAATATTTGCGTTCGGCTGATAGGCCAACTCGATGGATTGTTGAAGACGAAGCCAGTAGTCTATATCAGTCCACTGGGTCCGACAAGTATTACATAAGACAAAAGAATTACACATTGCAGTTACTTTCACCCAGACAGTCTCATCTACATTATCTTCAAGTTCAGATCTACGTTTAATAATGATACCTCCTTTGTCCTGTCTGTAAAAAAATTAAGAAAGCCACAAGCGGTGTTAGTTCTATCTTTTCGCTCTGGATTTGAAAATGAGTCAAGTGTAATACCATCATTACTAACGCTATTGTCAAGATGTGATTCGCTGATAAGAATAATGTCAAACTCATCTGAAAAGTTTTCCAGAAAATCTATTCCTTATACACGTAATACAAATATTAATATTATAAATTGATATGTAATAATATGTATTTTGAATACTAAATTCTGAGTTTGATGAATCCAACGAGGAAGTTCTATTTAACCTATTATTAGAATGGTATATAATAAACAAATAAGAAAAATTACACTTATATCAGGGTTTATACTCTGAAAGACCAGCAGAGATGCGAAATGGAACGGACATCGCAGGTTAGTCAAAAATACATCTAGATATGTCTCTTTATGTGAATCAAACGGTCCATACGATTTGTAATTGCTACAACTTTACTATTTGAACAGCTGTCAAAATGGGCCTCCCAAGCTATTGTGAGACAAGCTATTCAAGAAGTGGTATCAATCAAATGTGGATATTAAAGAATTCCAAAGACTTAAAGGATATTTTACAATCTCGGTCCATTTCAGTCTGTAACAGCATAAACACATTTTATTTCTCTAACCTCTATACCACCATTCCTTATTCATTGATTTGTCACAGAAATTATCAGTATTTAGCAAAATTCAAAAATGATAGAAATACTAAGGGTTCATTCCTTGTATTGCACATGGTAGATCTCCTTAGCTGAAATTTGTCTTCCTATTTCGGTATATTTGGTTGAGTACTTCTTGTTTCATATAAGTTTGGTTTTTGGTCTTCCAAATGTTTCGGTTTTAATGCTGCTGATGAGAGGTAACTCCTTGAAATGCGTCGTATACAGCATAGTATAAATTTACAATATCTAATATTAGTATCTTTGGATTGTTATTTTGAAACTCCTGGGATGATGCCTCTGCTGGTGGACCCTAGGTCCCCGAGGGTATTCGCCAACCCAGTCGTCAGACTTGTCTGACATGATTATTCATTGATTTGTCACAGAAATTATCAGTATTTAGCAAAATTCAAAAATGATAGAAATACTAAGGGTTCATTCCTTGTATTGCACATGGTAGATCTCCTTAGCTGAAATTTGTCTTCCTATTTCGGTATTTTTGGTTGAGTAATTCTTGTTTCATATAAGTTTGGTTTTTGGTCTTCCAAATGTTTATGTTTTAATGCTGCTGATGAGAGGTAACTCCTTGAAATGCGTCGTATACAGCATAGTATAAATTTACAATATCTAATATTAGTATCTTTGGATTGTTATTTTATTTCACAACTGAAGGAGAAGTTGAAAGATCTAATCCATCGATGCTTTCAAAATAAACATGCCAACAGGAAATACACATACCTTATCATTGACAGAGATAAATTAGACTTTGTTAAAAACCACTCTAATTCTAACAAAAAATATAAAGAGGACGCAATTGTCCTGATGATTGATCGACAACATTTTTGTTTAAGTAACTTAGGTGAGCTTTTGTGGTGGACGTATCTTCCAACAGACTATCGGCATTCCTATGGGCACTAATTGTGCTATTTCAAGTTTTGTGGTGAGCTTTTATGATTTGTTTGTTACTGAGTTCCCGTAAGTTTAATAAAAATATGCCAAGATGTGCTTATTTGTGGTCTTTTAATGTTCTTTCGAAAGATTCTATTTTTCAGGACTGCTAATTTTTGTGTCAATGAGCTGTGTTTGCCTACATGTATCAACAGTTTCAAACAGGGGTTTAGTTTGAGATTCAACAATAGTTTTAATTGTTGAGTCAATGTCTGATGACAAAGATTATCTTAATTTGGCTGATATAACAGGAATGATTCTGCTTAGTCCGAGATTGGTCTGACGTCTGATGACCTTTTTTGTGGTATGCTGGGGCCGTGGGACGTCAGAGCGCAATCCGTATAGAAAACATAGCTCAGTACTCCCGGGCTAGTGAGGGCATCGACTACCTTGTCTGTTATACCTTTTCTGATAGCCAGAGATTTCTTTGGGACCAAATCTGTAAGATTGCTTATTGAATGAGGACGGCGAATTTGTCTACTTTCCTGTCTTTGAGTTGCAGAAAAATTATCGGGCTCTCTGGGTTGGACCTTTTATTAGTATTTGTAGTATCAAAGGCAATGTTAGGTCTTGAAATAACAATAAAAAAATACTAATATTAGATATAGTAAATTTATACTATGCTGTATACGACGCATTTCAAGGAGTTACCTCTCATCAGCAGCATTAAAAACGAAACATTTGACCAAAAACCAAACTTATATTAAACAAGAAGTACTGAACCAAAAATACCGAAATAGGAAGCCAAACTTCAGCTAAGGAGATCTACCATGTGCAATACAAGGAATGAACCCTTAGTATTTCTATTATTTTTGAATTTTGCTAAATACTGATAATTTCTGTATCAAATCAATGAATAATCATGTCAGACAAGTCTGACGACTGGGTTGGCGAATACCCTCGGGGACCTAGGGTCTACCAGCAGAAGCTTATACCCTCGGGGTCCTAGGGTCCACCGGGAAAAGATTAAATCCAGATAACAGGATGCATCCATCTTGTCTTTTATTTGGACCTTTGTCAGGTTGATATCCAATGTTAACGTTCAAGAGTTTGTAACGTATCTTCTTATAAACTTTTGATGAATAAATTTGTCCCTTATACTTAATCACATATTTCAATACCAATTAATCGACATTTTTTATGTAATCCACTAAATAATTCCAAATTTTATAGAAGCTTCGTTTACCCAATCATCATCATGTAGCGCATGCTCAATAAACGTTTGGGCCCATCATATTAATTCTTAAAGAAAAAAACAGTATTACCATTAATGCAAAGATTAGATTGGTTTCAAGAAAGAAAATTTTAAGTCCATTTTCCTACATTGTGGGACTTTAGTTGACAGTTCGGTTCAAGAACCCTGTTGTCAAGTAGGCTATCCAATGACGTTTGCTGTAAATTTTTCCTGAAACTGACCCAATGGTTTCAATACTAATTAGTATAGATGAAACCCATAATCAATATGCTCTATTTCAAAGTAATGAAAAATTCAAATATAAACAACAAAGCTGAAATTGAAATTTAGATTTTATAAACATCAATCAAAACTAATATTTCAAGTTATCTGTTTGCATTATTAATATTTAACTACAATGTATTTTGATATATTCTATATGATCTATGAATATCTGGGGAAACGTTTTATATCATTATTTAATTGCACTTAAAACATATGCATGCCATTCCAACGATGAAACTTGCAAGACTCCTGTTGTACATCACTTGTCTAACAAGTATTCTGACACAAGGTAAGATGTGCAGCACGATAATTATTGAATAATTGACATTTTGGTACAAAACAATCGTAACAATAAAATAAATTGATAATTACAACGAATTTCGACATAAAATCAGATACATGGTTCTAGATCACATATTTTCATTTTAAGGTAAGGTTTGCGCTCTCCCTGGATTTTTCTTCATTAGAATATTGTAGTAATGTGACATATTTATATACCTCTCTTATTTTGTGGCATTTTTAAGAAAATCTCCCTTCCAGTTTTTTTGTAAGAACACCTCAAAATTTGGATTTTTTTTAGTTTTGTCACAATGTATTTATTTTACTATTTTCAAGAAATAATTTATGTAAGTATTAAAACTATTAAAGTTTTTAATGAAAATTGTAATAATGATTATCTTCTAGATATTATTTATCAAATTTGAATGAAAAGGTAAGAAAAAATCACGAAAACACAACATTTTAACATTTCCTTGCAAAAATAGAGACGTTGCCATTGCAACAAAAAGGTGAAAATGTCCTGTTTCCGGGTCCCATGATTTCATGAAAAATTGAGAACTCATAGATTTAAATATTTCCATTTTAATAAAATAATAAAATTCATATGTCCCTGATCTCGTTTCCCCGGAAACGGATTGCTATAAATAAAGTATTTTTCGCAGTTTGTAAGAAAATCAATCACTGAAAGCCGTTTTCAGGGCACAATTTTTGTCCCCCGCCGGAACGCAATGTGGGGACATAGAAATGCCGGGCGTCCGTGCGTCTGTCCGTTCGTCCCCATTTTAAGCGCTCTCATACCTATATTCATTTGCGGATTTTGATGAAATTCATATGGGGAAGACTTGTTTTGATAGTATCTAGATCAAGTTTCAATTCGAGTGTAGTAAAACAAAGTACTAAGCAAATATCGTGTTGGATCTGTTTAACTTGCATCATGGCGCAATGCATATTCAACTATAAAACATGCCTCATGCATGGCATGTTTGGTTTTTTGGTTTTTTGTTTTTGTTTTTTTTTTTTTTTTTTGTTATGTATGAAAAATACTGCATAGTTTTCCCTTTTCATATTCTAAATAGAAATAAGAACAAACGTCAAATTATCATTGTAATATGCTCTGACCTGCATGAAGGAACCCTTCCCTCAGCTAATCATAGTTCTACAGTACAAGAGGGGGGGGGGGGAGGCAAAAGTAGATGAAGACCAGAAAATCAATGGACATTTTATTGAACTAATGAAGTCAAAATACATGTAGCTATTCAAAATCTCTTCTTGAACTGTTAAAGGTTAGATTTTTCAATTCGTGGAAAGATCAGGATTTATGACCTCCATGAGTTCGTTGTTTGAATCTTGTAGCAAGTTGCGACTCTAATACATGTACATGTAATAATGATTTATTCTTTGTATCCTCATTATTTCTGACCATGTTAAAGACGATCAGTTACTGAAATATCTAATAAATCAAAGCATCGGCAATGATGAAGTCGTCCATAAACGTGAGACTCTTCTTCGGCAGTTGTGTCAGACTTTCAGCTGTTTCTGGCAAAAAACTTTTCTTAAATTGACATTTATATAGTTCCCTAATGCATTCTAAGCAATAGAGCAACGTTTTGATTTTTAATCGTTAAACATGTGATTTGATTCACTGCTACGATCTGTTGACATTTTGTGAGACTATATTTCGCGCTTTTTCGACGTTGTTAAAATTCACTGGATTAAACGCTCAAGTGATCAGAATTTTATGCAACTTTTCAATTCGAGTTATCTCCCTGTGACCACAAACCTTACCTTAAAAATTTGAATCTATGTCTATTCTATTACAAACTCTTTTTTATTTATTTGCATTAGCAGTGCCTGGCAGAGCTAATTATTCGAAAACTATGTTTAGAATACTTAATCTTACAATCTATATTAATTTCATTACAGTGATGACTGTGATCATGAGTTTAATTTTTAAAGTAATATTTCCGTTTAAAACATGAAAAATAAAAAAAAAATCGCTTTCTTGACAAAACGTCATTATGCAATCACACATATTTTTTTGAAAAATAACAGTTGTAGTTATAATAGGTCATTATTTTGTTTGTGACTGGTGCATGTGTACATATTTGATTTCTTTTAAGCTCTAACATTCTTTAATGTTCAGACTAATAATAAAATGAAGTTCATAGAAATAGAAAATAATGTAAAAGAAAAATAAATTTGCCATGTATCATGAAATTAAATGACTATCCGAGCTATAATAGTAATCCTCTCCACCGTAAATTTAAAAAAATCAGTTTTGGAGCGACCATATTTGTTCAATGCACAAATGTCGATATTAGAATCTTCATTTGCCTGGAAGTATCATTTTTTTTGCAAACATTTTACCATCAATACATCGGACTTTGTGATGTTCAATTTGAGCACATTTTGCCATTTGATAAATTAATCTTCAGAATCATCCCAACGATGTATGGGATAATTATAGGAATTTCAAGAAAAAAACATTGTCTAATGTTCCTGAAATAGTGTATGACAAACTCAAGGTGATGACTCTTGTTTACCAACATAAGTACCAGGACATATAATACAATGCACATGTGTTATATTTTAGAACAATTTCTTCTGCTTTTTTGTACTATTTTCAAAACATTTTTTCCAATTCTAATTTACATAATTGTCAATATGCAGCGACATTGAAAAATTGATAATGCAACAAAACACCGAAAACGTAGCCAATTATACTTTTTCCAGAAAGCAACAGCATTTCACTCGACTCCACGATGTATACTGTTATGGCTTCTTAGAAGTACGAGGCAACATATAATTTGTTGACAAAACGTCAGATTTCATCTATTTTTTCCAAAGATATTATCAAGATTATTCATGTATGTTCGGCCATAATTTTATTTAGTGAAATATAAATTCAGCCAAAAACTTGTTTATGTTTTGTCTCTTTTTAAAAGATCTTAAGTTTCTAATATTTTATTGTAGGTTTGACAAAGAATGATTCACCGATCGAAATATCTACTTCTTCAGATACCCGACACGGTGAGCACTATTCCATCTATTCATTTCTTCGAAACTTTCATATTATTACAAAGGTGTCGTCACATCTCTCGTTATTCTGTCTTGAGATAAACTAAAATATTGAAAAAAAATCCTACCCCGAAGATACAGTATCAGAACTTTGAATAAAGTATTTATTATACTGGTGGGGCAGTTTTGTGATGAAGTCAATGTTAAAATCTCACTCCTCTTTCTTCTCTTATTACTATTGTTAATATGACAATATAAATAATTATTAACATTGTATTCCTCTAATTCGATGTATTGTAAATGAATGCTTCAACAAACGATATAGTATCAATAGTGATTAAGACAAAAATGCAAAAAGCCCCAATAATAATTATAAATATTGCATTGAAGAGCTGATTCAAATTCCAAAATGACCTTAAAGAAGGCCAAAACGTATCTGATGTAGCCTGTGATAAATGTGCTTGATTTTGTGTTGATCTAATACAGGATAAATGTTTTTTCCTTCTCATACATACATTGTTAAATTGCTTGTGTTATTGGTCATCATAAACCAGCGTGAGGTATTGATAGGGTGAATAATAAACGTAATCCTTTGATACAAGTTCAATACAACCCAGCTTACAGTGTCATTGGACAATTTGTTCCTTTAAGATTGGTTAAATTCAGTACACCATCACGATAAAAGACTCTCATAGCTGCAGGTCGGATACTCTCATTCTATAAAACGATAGTATGTTTTTATACACCGGAGTGTAAGGACAGACAAGGGGTAAGTTGGGATAAACTCGGGTGGTGTTGATTGATTGGTATGTCATTGTTGACCTTACATGTTATCCATACAGAAATAACAATCAAGTATTTTTGAAAATTGATTTTTGTCGCATCAGAAAATTATACTATATATGTATTAATTTTCAAACAAAAAGTGCATACGGATACAATCAAATATTAGCAATTGAATGTTGTTAGGTACAATGGCGCAATGTGAAAATATTGATATGTTAATCAATATTGATCAATATCAGATGCTGCTTTGTAGCAAACATTTATTATCGTTATTATTTGATAAACCCGCTAGGATTGTCTATAGATTAAAATTGCATTTTCCATGTTAATTCATTACAATTGTGTAGAATATGCCTTGTGCATAATTCTGTACTTATCATTATGAGTTCTCCAATCAACACTTCGGGTTTTTTCATGACTTTCAATATTGTTTTCCACTATCACAACTACCTGTACGAAGTCGAAAATCGGTCAAATAGGCACATGAAATGTTTATCATAATTATGTAGTCACTTATACGTGTTTACGAGACTATAACAAACATTCGAAACAGCTCATAATTCTGTACAGTAATAACTAATTCTTTTTCACTACAATAATCTAATACAATGTGCTGCATGTCTTTTTTGTTGATAAAAAGCTTTATGTAATACAAAACTCTTATATCGTAATTCAAGATCAATTGTAATTTACAGATATCTGAACGTGAATCAAAATATTAATTAATATTTTCACACATGGGTGATATGAAAAGCAACTTCATTTGTATTCAAGTCTATTAAAACATAATCATCTCTCCTCGTCAAGACAAACGACCTTAAATGTAAGCTCTTCATTTCATAATAAAAGATTTTCAATGATTTCTGAAATGTCAATAATGTCAGTTGTTTGTATCTCATGGAGGAACTTATTTTATTTCCATAACCATTTTTATCAACAGAATATATTGTGTCCTCCCTTCCAACTGCTATTTTAAGACCTATACTCCTACACCAAAATAAGTTGTTTTAAATATAATTAACACGTCTTGACATTGATTTAATAATTAGAGATTATTTGCACTCAAAAACAGTGCAAAAACAATCTTTGAAAGTTCACACCAAATATTATTATGTCCACCTTATCACAGACTCTACTGTAATCTACAAAGCAACAGTATAGTAGCCTTTCTACTTAAAAACAGTGAAACTTTATTAATAATTACATGAAAAAAAATTTTCTTATTGTTTCCAGTGTAAATATTCATAATTATTCTACAAACCTCTAAAAACCTTAAATCATCATTACTAAAATGGTGAAAAATAGTTACAAAATATTGCCAAGTTTTTTTCATTTTTGATCAAAGTTTGAAATTGCTAAAAAGACTGGTACAAAACTCACTATACTGACATTTCCGAAGGCTCATCTACAGTTACCTTATGAAAGTCATATTTTGTTCTGGAATTAAGTCGCCTTGTCCATAAAAAAATCAAATATGCACGAAAAATCACAAAATTAGCAATTTTCGGGTAAATTAAAAAATTAACTTCGATGTGCTCAATATATCTTGTTAAAATTTGAAACATACCTTGTTAAGATAAGTATCGTTCAATGGTCAACTGCTAATCAATGCTAAACATATAGCTTCAATTCCTATTTTGTGTTTTAATTTAATGAAGTTTACCCTTGACTTAACGAAAAGTCAAGTAAAAAGCCCAAGTATAGTCTCTTGTTCTCTAAAAACAATTTAACAATGGAAGTTTCTGAGGCAAAATGGCATCGACCGTAGAAAGTCCTTCCCGGAAGCCAAAACTACTAGATTCATACGTGGATAGGTCAATAAATTGTTTATAATATTAGTAAATAATTTAGCTCAAAATTTCAAAAGGCTTAAGCCTCAAAAGTAATTATAGTTTATATAGTAATGTATCTGAGACATTCAATTCTCCTGATCCTAAACTATATCTTAACATGAATAGAATATTTATTACACTTTAGAATAATGGTTTCGAGGATTATACAAAACCTTATTGAAGATAATGTATTTACTGGGAACTGTGTAGATCAAAAAGCTGTTTATATACTTGTCAAGAAAAGAGGACAAATTTATTTCACTTGAGGATATTTATCCCTAAATCATAATTGAGGAATAAATTCAGAAAGAGAAAACATAATATATCTCAACATAATAGAAAATATTTTTTTTTAGATTTTCTGTATGCATTGTGCTGTGTATACTATCTTATTGTTTTTGTATTTTTTCAATTTGCATTTTTTTCAATTCAAAGAATAGTATTTTGTCAAGGGGGTTGAAAAATTTAATCAATATTCAATATGACTTAACATACATAGTATATAATTATGCCCATTATCAGAAGAAAAAAAAACATTTTATTTGTACAAGGCTCTGAAACGGCTAGAAATTCAATGTTTACAAAGTAAAGTCAAGAAATACCAAAGGGATATTTGAACAACTGACAAACTCCGGAGAATAAGGAAGACAAGACCAAAACAATACATGCACTAAATATACATGTATTCAATTATTTCGATATGTTCCTCTCCTCGATATGAGCCAGAAATGTCCGGGAAAACGTTTTGTATGATTAAATTGGACTTAAACAATATGACCAATGGCAATTAAAAGGCTCCATTTGTACACCAATAGTATAACAAATATATTGATACTTTCCACCGTTCAAAGGATTTATTTCTCAGACTTTGGTGCAATCATGATAACAGAATCTTTGATAAGTGATGTATTTACAAATATAATTTAGTTACGTTCTCTTGAAACGATAAATTCTAAACGTAATGTAACGTTTATTTTTACCAACATTGTTACATGTACTAGAGAATATAATACAATGAACAAGTATCGTATATTATAGGACGGATACTTCGCTTTCTTAAAACAATTTTTTAGATATATCCTATAGTTAGCAAGTCAAAGTGTAATAATACATGTACATCTCAAGTTATCCATGCCTAACCATGCTATACTTGAATATAGTTAGAATTAATATACCTCTGTACGTTTTTACTATGCAACATTTTATTCAGTAAAGTAAATTTTCAATCGCTTTTCGAGTGGGAAGAACTATTGCCCGGGGTAATAGTTGTTTAACTATTACCCCGGGCAATAGTTCTTTTCGCAGATAAATTCTATTGACAACGTCACGATAATGGGTGTGTTCTTCGACAACGTCACGATAGTGGTCGTGTTAATAACATTTAAATGGTTTCGATTTTGTCAATAAGTGTAAGAAATCACAGAGTTTTCGACATTTCGGAGAAATTTGCAATTTTCGGTATAATAAAACAATTATTGAACAGCTGTTTCAGAATATAGCAATTTTATTTGTCTCTCGACATATTGACTATTTCGCTCCGCTAATGCGTCGGGGAAATATTCAATGTCTCGAGAACAATAAAATTGCTATATCCCTCAGCACTGTTCCATAATTGTATACTATAGCAGTTCTCCACATTATAGATCCTAATTTACTTATCTGTCAATGAGGTAGTGACATTGCACAGAACGTTGATAATGCAATAATAAATTACAGAATTATTCTTCGAATAGTTTACAAAAAACATTTAAATTCTGATATCAATAAAATAGAGGGATCAACGGCAAGAAGTGACATTCTTTGTAGTTGTGACAAATACTCATGCTTATTTTTTCAAAGATTCTGCAGTATTTTATTGGAAACACAATTTCATTTTTGGCGAAAGTTTTATTTTAGTAAAAATGAAATTTACCTAAGAGTTTTATTTATATTCTATCCATTTGTAAAATTCATTTGCAATTGTAGATTTCAACGAACAATTTCGATATATCCATGAAACTCCTGCGTTCCCAGCAACTCAGATTTGTAGTTACAGTTACTGTATATTCACTTTATCTGTTATTTTCAAAGTTTTATAACGCTATAAGTATTATTTGCTGAGATATTGTGTACTGAGATAAATTACAAATATAAGTAAAATAAAAGAAAAAATATTATCCCGAAGATAAAACATTGAATAAAAGCTTTTTCTGGTTATGGTCAATATACATGCTAAACTTTGATAAAACTCTTCTTAACCCCCCTCCCTCGTGTCCTATCTATATTTTCACCGACCTTGCAGGATATAACATGAACATTATATGCAAATAATTTTGACACACTGTAATTACATGATTTAATTACCGATAGTTCATCCGTAGTGTTCAAGAGCAAAACTGTTAAAGCCCAAACACTATTCAAAATATAGTGAAGAACAGAGTTGTGTCTGGGTATGATATTACTTAGTTCCTGAAAATGTGAAAGTTTATTTCTCGCTAGTATCGAGATGCACGATGCTTTGATGAAATTAAACCCACAAACAGAGGTATCCAAACATTAAATCGCTTATTTTTTTAGAATATATAATTGACAATTTAGAAATAATAATTTGTATTTCTGAAAATTGATTTATGTCGCATCAATAAATTAAACGCTATCTGATCATTTGCATATAATAAAAACTTTCAGTTTTACTGAAGATTAAAAGTAAATGCTCATAAAATATGCAATAAAAAAACCAATTTAATGCATTTTTAGCTATAGAAATGAACTAATTTGAATATATCGATTTCTGAATAAACTTTTATAAATGCCAGATATTTTTATGTAAGCAAGGCCTCTACGTGTTATATAACATTGAGAACGCCAACACAACAGCAGACGTCACAAGGTTCACCGACTATGTCACTAAGATTATGTACAGAACGAATATAGTACATTCCTCGGGTCATTTCATCAAAGTGGGTACGGCCTCATGAAACAGTTTTTTTTTATCTCAGTTACTGAGAGAGATCTTTAGGAATAAGAAAAAAAGAAAAAAAATCCTACAGATTAGGACATGAGATATCAGTTACCAGTTATGGTATGATAGCAGCCGGAAGGAACAAATAAAATCTCTTTGGGAGGTATCTTCTCTCGGTTACTTTCAACAATGATTTACTCTAATTCAAACCCAATTCGCGTTTTTCCAGAAAAAGATCCACCCTAGCGGTATCAGAGGGGAGATAATCCAAATTTACGTGTAAGACTGAAATAATTAGCCATGTGGCAGGCTTAACAAAACATGTTTATACTATCTATTATAACACCTGTAATGAACTAGCCTTTCTACTGAAAAAAATGAAACTGTATTAATAAGTACATGAAAACATTTTTCTTATTGTTTCCAGTGTAAATATTAAAAATTATTCTAAAAAAACTAAACTCATCGTTACTAAAATGGTAAAAATGGTTACAAAATATTGCCAAGTTTTTTGTATCTGTGATCAGAATTTAAAAAGCGCTGAAAAGACTGGTTCAAGACTCACTAGACTTGTCTAGTGACATTTTCCTTAGGCTCCTCTACTGTTAACTTACGAAAGTCAGATGTTGTTTTGGACTTAAGTCGCCTTGTCCATAAAAAAATCAAATATGCACGAAAAATCACAAAATTAGCAATTTTCGGGTAAATTAAAAAACGTGTCGACTTAGATGGGCTCAATATATATTGTTAAAATTTGAAACATACTTTGTTAAGATAAGTATCTTTCAATGGTCAACTGCTAATCAATGCTAAACATATAGCTTCAACTCCTATTTTGTGTTTTAATTTAATGAAGTTTACCCTTGACTTGATGAAAAACGTCAGGTAAAAAGCCTGAATGAACAAATAGCAGGGGAAACCTCGGAAGGTTAGGTGCTATTTGATGATTGAATATATAAGTGCCCAGCTGAAGAAAAGGTGTTTATATAGGTAGAAATGCTGTTGTAAAGACAAGAGTATGCAATAAAAGTTTTATGACAATTAGAATTTATGGTTTACTCCCAAATGTCCAATATTTTAAAATTAAAGATTCATGATTGTCCACCATGATTTTTAGGTGTCACAAATAGTTAAATAAACAGTAATTTAGAATATTTGTTTAACAATGATTAATTAAAGTGATTTAACTATTTAATAGAAACAGCAAATTAAAAAAAAATGTTTTTTTTATCATTTATAACTTTAGTTTAAAAAAATAATAATGCTTTAGTACGCTTCAAAATCAATGTATCTAAATAGTACAGAATTATAATTATAATTAATGAGAAATGATACCTCTCCAAACTCCAATCTGATTAATTAATTACAAATGATAAGCTTTTAGAACACTGTTCTCGTCAAAACACCCCAAGCTTATGAATTCAATGAGTAAAGGATACTGACAGAACACTTATCACTAGCTCTATATAACCTCGCCAGGTCTGATATTTAGCATAACCAGTTGAGGAATGACAAACGCACAGTTACATGTTACATTTGTAGAGAATGAGAGGGGTGGACAGAGCTTAGTTTACCAGAATTACCGCTTCCAGGTAAAGAACAGACGCAGATGTTCTGGAGATGTGCTGTAAGAACCTGTTCGTCAACCATCAACACGCCCAATAACATACCCGTTGGTTTCAACCTAGTACACAACCATCCACCAAACCCAGCCAAACTACAGGTTAACAAAGTTCTGCAGCACATTAAGAAGAGATGTCGAGATGAGGCTACTCCAGTGGCTACAATCTACAAGCAGGAAATAGCCAAACTATACCACAATGGAACGACGACATGCAAGGCATTGTACAATACCTCCCAACCTTCCCGTCAGTCAAGTCTTTATCGCAAGAGAGAGGCTATTATACAAAACTTGCATTTGCCACTGACAGTAACTTACAACCCTTGGCTAACAACGACAACAATACAGTTTACGCAGATGGAACCTTCTACCTACCCTACTCTGTTTACACCGCTATACATTCTACGTGCATTGGTTGATGGTGAAACGTTTCCACTTGTTTTTGCACTGTTTCCCGGGAAAACAGGAACATCTACATAAGTTTCTTCACGCTACTCAAGGATGCTTGTACCCAACGTAACATCAACTTAAACCCAACAACATTCTTCCTTGACTATGAGCCTGCAGTCCAGAATGCTGCAATAACATCCTTTCCAGGCGTGAATATTCAAGGTTGCTTCTTTCACTACACTCAATGTATCAGGCGCAAAGTACAGACAACAGGGCTGGTAACCAGCTAAGAGGACCCCGAGATTCATAGACTTATACGCAGGGCAGCAGTACTTCCACTTGTTCCACAAGCTGGCATTGAAGACTTTTGGATCCAGGCCTAAGATGACATTGAGAACGCCAACACAACTGCAGACGTCACAAGGTTCAACGACTATGTCACTACACACTGGGTTGAAACCAACAGATACCTCTGGAATCCTACCAAACAAACGGTCCAATAACCACCAACCATCTAGAGGGCTGGCACAACGGTTTAAAGAAGATGAACAAAGTACCACATCCAAACATCTACATTCTACTCAAGCATCTCAAAGAAGAACAGACTGCAAATGAAGTTACCCGTATTCAGTATGCAGGACTCAGACCAACTTGGCGCAGAAAGTACATACAACTGAACCGAAAACGTCAGCAACTGAAAGTTCGCCTTGTGACATTTAAACTGATTTTGTTAATTATTTGTATTGTTTATTGTTTGTTGTTTGTTGACATTTTTTGAAATGGTGCTTTCTGAAATGATATATTTGAAATGTCAATGTGCTAAATGAACAAAAATTGAAAACAACATTTTCTTTTTTTCTAACAATTATAACACTTTATTAAATATATAATCACAACACACAAAATAAATGTTTTGACAGAGATTAAACCTATAAAAACATTTCCTCATTAACAATCGTTACATATAATAATTAACAATCATACATCTTCCCCATTGTCTAGCACATTTTCTTACCTTTTATACCTGTAATTATCAAATGTGGGACAATCACGATGACACCGAATTTATAAACTTACTAAGGCATGTCATTTAAGTTTTTTATTTAGAGAAATAGTAGGAAAAATAAAAGTAAAATTTAAAAATATATATATTTCCAATACTTTTATAAAAAAAAATTAAAGAAATTTGTCGTTTTATAAGTTTACAAAAATAAAAAAAGGGAGAATGGAAAGAAAAGAATATCTATCATAAGATTAAAGAAATAAAAAAAAATATTATGAAATTAAATGATATAATGAGATATAATTATTTTTATTTATTATCTTATTGGAATGTAAAAACTCAAGTAGTTTGTTTATTTGATTCTACTTTTAAGTATTTTATTTAATAATTATTTTTCAAAAGTACAAGGAATATGACTTATTCCATATCTTTAATCAACTTTACTATCTTAAGTATTATAAATTGTATCTTATATAAGGTGTTATACTAGCATGTACGATTTTTCCTGGGTATTTGATCATTTCACCTGAATATACAAAACTGATACCAGGTAACAGGTCCCATCTATGGCGGCAGTAAAACTACCTAAAGAAAATCGAGCTACACAAAGGTGTGAAAGAATAAATCATAAAATAATTATGGTTATCCAATACTTTGAGAGAATTCACATGTCATATTTACCTTATACAAAAAATAAAAGTATCACAAAATACCGAAATAAATTTGATGCATCTTATAGAATACATTTCATTTGAGTTTCAAAACTGTTTTCTTGAAAAAAAATAACATGCTATTCAGACTTTTGATGTTTGTAGTGTGTCAGGTAATGCAAAAGTTTCTAAAGATACTTATGAATGGACTCACCTCGGTAAATGTCTTATTCAAATACAATTTATTAGTGTTTAAGTTAATGAACAGAATGAGAAAAATGAATCAGACACAGTGTTCACCATATGATCTGGTTTTGGTCATCTGGTTTAAGAAAACATCAGTTTTCTTTTGATCTTTAGGAAATCAGGTACTTATTACAAAACTTTAATGATAATTCTAATTTAATTAAAATATTGTCACAACATTTCAAGATTACAAGCAATAGAAATCAATCATCAAAAACTTTTTAAAATCAACCCATTTAAGGGAAAACGACACTGTAGCAGGGGGAGATAATGACGTCGCCAAGATATACTCACTGTGACGTCATAATATCCTTCAAGGAAAACCTTTAAACCATACTAACATTTGGGGTTTTTCTCAAATATCTCTGCAATAAGAACATGGACCTCAACCTTTTTCTTTTGCAAACAGAAGCTCATTACTTTAACTTTAGTAAACTAAAATTTAAAGAAAAAATCAGTGGAGCATTTTTTTTCTACATGTATCTAAAGTTACCAAAATATTATCAATATTCGTTATTTGACTTAAAATTATTTCCTAATTAGTTTATCAATCTTTTTCATCAATTATTTATCAGAAGACAATGTCTATGTAGTTGCGAATATTTTACAAAAGACCAGGCGAAGCTTTCCGTTTTCGTTAAAAAGTTGGACAATTTTTTGTGACAGTCTTGAAAAATAAAACATTCAGGGTTTTTGCCTCAAATATACCAAATTCAGTGTTAATTATCTTAAATCGATTTTTCTTGCGTCAAAATTTAATTGTCGACTATGGTGCTTTAAACATAATTGTTTAGAGCATGGCTTAAGTGATGAAGTTATGTTTTTTTTCTTTACATATTTGTAAAGTATACATAAAAATTGAAGATCTGGTAAATTTTCAGCAATAATTCAGAGAAGGAACCTTATTGTATCGTATTCCCTTAAAGCAGGGGCCAGGTTTTCGAAAGTATCTTAGGATTAAGTGGTGTTTTCGAAAGCTTCGTAACTTAGGATAAGTCCTAAAATCTCCCGTAAAGTTAGGACAACAAAATACATGTCCTAGGATAATCTTAGGATAATCCTAAAATTTAGGACCTCCAAATGTAAACAAACATGGCTGCTGTTTATCTGCAAATAAGAAGGAGAAGATCAAATATATATAGGAAGATTAGTCAGCACGAATTTATCATTAAGCGTGCGTGTCAAATGAAGCGTACCTTTCATATAAATTTTATAACTGTATCAACAGTCAATTTCTTTAAATGTTTAAAGATGTTTTAATAATAATAATAATAACAATAATAATAATAATAATAATGACAATAATAACAATAATAATAATAATAATAATGACAATAATACATTGGGATAAAATATTAATACAATAATATTTTCTTACATTTTAAGTGTGTCTAAATTAGCCGCAGATGAAACAATAATAGAAAAATTATATTGCATTATAATTGTTTTATATTGCATAATAGATGGGCTTTTTTCAATATTGTTCTGTTAATTAATTTTTTTCTTCAAAACTTAGGACAGTCCTAAGATCATTTTTCCTAGGATCATCTTCAGATAGCTTCGGTTTAAGTCTTTGACATATCCTAAGTCTATCCTAGGACTGTCCTAAAAGTTCTTATAAGATATATCTTAGGACAAATTGTAAGATACTTTCGACAACCATTGCTCCAGTATAACATCCTTCTATGAATTATTATTATAATAATTTTTATTATCATTATCAATTTTTGAATTTCGTCATTATTAAATCTATATTCTATGTTTTTTTTTAATTATTTGGTGTCAATATATTAAAGTTCTAAACAAAACTATTGCAAAATCAGTTATTTCCGGCTGATTGTGTAATTTCATAATTTTTCCCTTAGGTAAACTCATGTGTAACAACCCCCGTAACACCAATCAACTGGAACAAAACAGATTGTCAATTTATAAGACAAACAACAAACACATTTTTACATCACATCACAAGGTATTTGATCAATAATTATGTAATTTTAAATGAACATGCTCAAACAATTTCAAGCAAGTGTATGCCTTTTGAAAGCTTAATTTTCTCTATTTTAAACTAATTTTCATACATAAAAGAACTCATAAAAATATTTCAATTATTCAAAAAAAATTTTGTATGTTTATAAAACGTATAAGTGTTTAAATCTGGGTTTAAACACAGCCCACACGTATTTTCAATGTACAATCTATTGTAGGTAAAAGAAGTTTTAAACGTAAATTTGGATTATCTGCCCCAGTCCTCTGGTTTTTGGAAAAGGCTGAATTACAACATGTATAAAACTGATAAATATGGAAAAAAATAAACTAATTGTATTTATTTAAAATTAAGTATGCAAGATCAACCGGTAAATTCAAGATATAAGTGGAAAGTAATTTGTTAACCTGAGCATGTACATATTGGATGTATACATATAAGCCTAGTTATCATTTTTAGAACGATTAATTTGAAACAGAATTCAAAACGGAACTCTTTGGAAATTTTCCCAACCGTATTAAAACTTTTGATTTTTGACTCCTTTCTCATTAAAAACTATAATAGGATTGTATGATCTGCTCTTTCTGGTCTGAATAAAGTCTAAAATGTTAAGGATTTACGTCAGATAGGTAAAAGACGTAGCTAGTCCACATTTTTAATTCCAACTTCGGTTTATATGATGTAATGTTTTAAAGTTATCTCAATTTTAATGAATTATTGTCATTTAATCAACCACAAAACTCAAAATTAGAGTTCATATCTGCATTGCTAGACCAAATAGGTAGACAAAAATTTGAAATCAAATTACAGGAGCCTGTGTCGAATCACTTGGATTTAATTTGATATTTATAAAAGAAAATTAAACAATATGAACAAAACTTGCCACCTGTGCATTTCGGGTTTGTTTATATTGTTATATAGTCCTGCCCCGAACAAGATTTTGAAAAGCGACAACATAAGGACGATTCAACCTGAATTGGTCTAATTTGCTTCAGCATTTTCAAAGAAGAATTTATATTTTAAAAACCATATATGTCTTTTTTCAGCAGCAAAGGAAATATTGTTCGAAGGTCAGAAACTTGGAAATAAAATTAATAGGCAAATGTTGCTTCAGAAGAGAAAATTGCACATTTTTGTTCTTTGTTTTGTTTATATTTCCTTTTTTAGTAAAGACAGCAACCGCAGAATAACCTTAAAGGGGGGCTACCCATTACCTAATAGAGGCTCTCCCAATTTGGCGACGTTGGCGATGAAATCCCCAAAATGACATCCCAAAAGCGAATTTGAAGTTGCCTTATAATTTCTGACTTGTCCAGGTTTACATTTTTGCCAATTTTATTGTGTTGAAATGAGACAAAAATTTGTTTCTGTAACCACACCAACAATACAACAATACTGGGAAGTATGAGTTCGCTAAATCAACATTCGGTCCTTTTATATGCAATCCAGTAATTATTTTCATTATATTTATGTATTTGAGATTTCTTAAATGTTGCAAAACAGTAAATATTTTCATTATCAAAGTAAAAATTTACATCGAAATTCTTTCTGAATTTCTGTAGTTGTAATCCCATTCTAAGTATATATATTTATTTCATTAGTAAGTAATAACTATCTGTACCGTTGTCCGTATTAATCGGAAGGCAATATTAGATCTACAGGCTGTTGTTAATAGAAATTAATGTGCAGAAAAAGGATATTCGTAATGTTTGTAGAAAAAAAAACCCAAAATACATATGAGAAGCAAACATCCTAATATAATATCTTAAGATACATTGAAGGTAAAAAAGTAAAGATTTGTGGTGACAATCCTTCGTCATAGATTTCGATCTGGATGTTCTTCAATTAATTTTGTTATTGCTAAACTATATCCATTACGATTATTTTGAATTTAATATGAAATTTAATTTTCTCGATAATTAAATATTCACGCTAATGAAATATGGAATCATTATCTAAACAATTATGTTTAAAGCACCATAGTCGACAATTAAATTTTGACGCAAGAAAAGTCGATTTCTACTAAACTATCGATACCAAGTTCATCATAACATATATTTTGCATATCATTTATTTTCTGATTTGTTTAAATTTGTTACACTGCTATTATGTTGTTCATTAGGTTGAGGTCAGGTCTCTAGCACGTACAAAACAGTCAATCACGGACATTAACTTGATAATAAGTGAAGTTCTCCCTTTTTCTCACATTTCTAATACGTTGACATACCTGGAAAATAAACCAAAGAACAACTTAGTTCTTAAAAAATATAACTGAAAGAAACTAAATATATTCTTATGGTTTATTTTGCATCTACAAGCTATAAATGATTTGACTAGCTGGTATACCCCAGTTTAGTTTCCAGTCATTCGATACTTGTGTGAATTGATACTTATTTCCTGTAATGCTATTCTATTAATTAATATTGTTATTAATAAAGTGTATCCGTTATAACTAATTTGAATTAAATTTAAAGTTGTGAATTTAATCAATAATTAAATATAATGCTAATAAAATATGCAAACCAATAAATAATTTTAAGTTTCACAATGAGATTATAAATCGAGTTGTTTAATTTGGATATAATAATAAAAGAGCATTTGGCGAGTTTATTATTAAGTCCAAATTAAATACCCAGAATTGATATCAAGCAATAACTAATTTTTACGAGTTGTTAAACCCATTTCTCTTATGATTCTTAGAAATATTTGTTTGTTTGTGATTCGGCGTCCAACCCGCTGGAAATCTTAACGTTCATTTTTCTGTGATGTCAAATGTTGCTATGCAACAATGACCTCGCAGATTTCAACCAATCAGAAAACAGAGACGTTTGGATCAAGGCCAATCAAATGAACGTATTTCTAGTAACACTTATTCATATCATATGATGGGGAATTAGTTTTGACAAATAATTCATCGTGCGAGAAATAGATAACAACACACCATCATAAGAGAATAAGGTTTACAGTATAAATTGTTGACGCAAGTTGAGGTTTACTGAAATTTCCGATACAAAGTTCATTGTATCATACATTTTGTGTATGTCATTTATCTTCAAATATGTTTAGATTTATAACAATGTCATCATGTTGTTTCTAAATTCAGAAAGATGTCGCTAACGTGCACAATTTACTGAGTTTACTGGAATGATAATGGAATAGAAACAACAACTGAGGAACAATGTGTTACGTTTTCGAGCTCCCTCTTGTTTTATTTTTACTCAGTTGCTCTTTGAATCACCTGAAAAAGCACATAATAACATTCGCTATTTTTTATTCTTTTTTTTCTACCTGAGAAGTTTGCTAAGTTGTAAAAATATAAAAATAAAATATGCTTCATATCTAAGTACTTTTTTAAAATGTTGTATAAAACCAGATTGTGTAATTGTGGACAACTGCAATTTAATTAATGAGTAATAAAGACGATTTCCCTCTTTTGCGGTACGGAAACTGCAGAACTTTGCTTTTTAAGTATGCTTTTTAAAATAAAATATTGATTGTTTTTTACTTAATACATGTCCCGTGTATCATTTTTATTGTTGTCAAATGATTTTTAATTTTGATGCAACATTCTGTAAAATAATTATGATTTCATAAATTTATGGAATAGGCACTACAACTTCAAAAATTTCATATGAAAAAAACAACTTTATATAAGATTTGATTTTCGCTTATTGCATATCCAATGTACTTTTCATGTCGTATCTTGCCAGATTTTTTATCCGTACAATGTTGTAATAAAGTTGGAGTAGTAGCAGCAGTAGAACTTCCTAAATTTTAATTTTTGGAGCTCATTTTACTTTTCGTAAACAAAAACTTCATTGTTTTATTTCAAATTATTTGCCACTTAAAATTTTTAACTTCGACTTAAAAGTACTAACTTTGTCAAAATTGTTTTGTTTACCACACAAAGCTTCAATTTAAGTTTAAGTCATTGTATAACTAGAATGACATTTGGAGAAAATGTTTCGTACATTTGTACAGTCTTTTGAGACTTTATAATCAAAACGATTAGAATATATTTAATGAATATTCATACATGCACTTCATACATGCTTCAATAAAAAATAAACCAATAATCACTACTATTTACCGAACATTTAAAAAGGTAATCCTAAAATGTAAAAATAATTTGTTTTACCACAAACAAAGCCCGCAATCGTGTTTTATTCGTTTTTAAAAGTGTTTAAATTTTAACAAAAATGTAGTTTTATTTTCGCTGGTGTATATTTTAATTTTTAATGTAGTACCCGTTAATTATACGAGTGGCAAAATATCAACCTCTTAAAAGGCTTTGGAGAGCTCAATGAAATCTAATCTGTGTCTCCAACTTTATTTCTATACTGTAATGAATTTTATTAAAAATCAATCCCAAAGAGTGAAATTTATTAATTGATATTTTGAACAACATCTTCAGGTATATATATTGATGGTGCACTTAATATTGATTTCCCAAAATTTCTAAAATAAACAAAGAACATTTATCCAAAAGAACTACATTTGAACAAATCTAATACGAGTTGTAAATGCTATCTCCATTTAGAAAATACCATAAATATAAAAAATTGGGAGATATATACTAAGATTTATGATGAAAGGGACGATTTTAATTTTCAAATCACTACCTTTCCCTTTCTTGAAGGAGACATGCCTGTTGCACCATTGTATGATGTGCAATATCACAGCTTGTATATTTTGCAAAGATTAACAAGGTAAGAAAATTTTAACAAGGAAAATCATACGATTATTTAAAAACCTCAGGGTTATAGATTTCTCAAAGAAACTAGTCCAGTCCTTTAAGGATGGTCAGCTGATAAGAGTTTAAATGTATAGATTTTCAAATACTTTTATATTTGGATAGAGGTTGAAATCAATAATAAGATATGAAAAAGAAAATTATTTGTTGCTGAATTCGTTTCTGAGATATAAGGTGTTTAAAATTTGGCGGGAAAACGGGTATCTCTAGATTTTTCCTTTGGTTTGAGTGGGAAATGTGATGAATCTTTAAAGTTGTATAAAAATTAAACTAATACATAGAATTTCGTAAAATTTTCTCATTTAGATATTTAAGATATGTATAATAAATAAATGAAAAGAAAATACAAGGTTGTTTGTGGAAAATATCCCGTACTATAAATGGATTAACCATGAGGAGTTCGCATAATCTGACAAAAATTCAAAAATCTCACAAGTGACCATCCTTAATTTCAGTTTCCGCTATATAAATGATGTTTTGTCATTTAATAATCCTTACTTTAAGGATTACCTACATCTCATCTATCCCAGTGAACCTGAAATTAAAGAGACAACTGCAACATCAACGTTTGCCTCATATCTAGATATGTACTTGTACAAAGATAATAATGGGCGATTTAAATCAAAGTTTCATGACAAACGTGATGATTTTAATTTTATGGTTGCGAACTTCCCGCTTCTTAGCTGTAACATAGTAACATTCCAAGGTCTCCAACACATGTGATATATACAGTGACTTTCTCGACAGGGCGATATTGCTGTCTTATAAACTTCTTAGACAGGGTTATGTTCAATCTCTGTTAATTTCATCTCTTTGCAAAATTTTTACGGTCGTCATCAGCAATTGATTGGCCGATACGAAGTTTCTATCTCGCGTATGAGACAACATATCTTCAGTTTGATTTAACTTCATTCTGGAATTGACACCTCATCGGATTTGACACTTTACTGGTTTTTACTCACTTTAATGGAGCAATATATCATTACCTTTCCGGAACATCTAATGTCGCCCCGGTTTCTATCATTACCTTTCCGGAGCATCTAATGTCGCCACGGTTTCTATGGGAGTTCATATTACTAATGCTTTAAGTTTTGTGCTGTAGTGTCTTGTTGTATTTTTGTTTAGTTTTTTATATTTTTTTGTATCCTTGTGGCTTTTGTTTATTGTGTTCTATTCTCATGATTTCGAGTTTATCAATTTTTCGCACTTTTTTGTCGCTTCGGTATTCTTTTGCCGATATTCACAAGCTACTCAACGCTTTTAAACGGCTTTATAATAGGTCATTAACATTTTGTAGCTAAATATCCGGCTTCCAGAAGAGCACTAATGATCGGGTTTATTGTAATATCGTTAATAAATGCAAAAGTCTTAAGAATAAGACACAGAAAGTGGGAAGTTTTTTTCGCAGTAAAGGCTACAAATTTGTGCAAGTCTCTAAATTTATACTGGCCTCTCACGAATATATTGCCAATTTCTATCAAACGAGATACCATCACACCCTTTATTGGAATGATATGTATGACTTTTTCCTCTAATAGATTTTATAACAATAGCTAGATGTGGAGTCAAAACGGACTATCGATGGATATTCTGGGAAAATGTTCCAAAATAAAGACTAAACGAGCTATGTTTTCCTTTGCTGGACTGGAAACATAAACGTCACCAAAATATGAAATGTTATGTATGTATACATGTATATAAACACAAGGACAAATACGGAATTTAATGAGTACAAGGCAATTTTCTGGGTATACATCCGTCATATTATCTCCTAACTTAAAACGATAAACGCTTAATTCGATTTTGGTAAAAACTTTTTGTATAACTTTAAAACGGCTAAACAAATTAACTAAACAATAATAATGAATAAATAAATGAGTAAAAGTAAATTATCTTTTGTTGTTTTCCACAACAGACCTGGAAGATAAATGTGCTTGTTCAAAATTTTAACAACTTACGGCTTGTATTTTTTATACAAAGAACACTTCTTTGATTTGCGATAGAGAGAAAAGGCGGGAATGAAAAAAAGACATGAAAGAATGGTCCACATATTGGTGCAAAATAAAGGCTTTAAATTTTGTTAAACCAATATAGTCAAATATCAGCAGCATTATCTAGCGAGCACATTAGGGAGCTGGTTAAAGCGAACACATACTGACCCTGCTATATAAATTACGTACATTTCAACCAATTTTTGAAGTTATGGCACGCGGTCACCTTGTTGGTAATCATACTGTATTGGCTTTTATAGTATGTGTTATACATCAGAGCATCCGAAAAGGTAAGTGGGAAGTTTGTGTACACATTTAATGGGTCTGCACCAAGTAGGACTATTTTGACTGTTTGTTGTTTTAAAGTTTGTCTTTTGTGCTATTGTATGTTATTGTTTGTCCGATGTTATTCTTATTGGATAGCGTTGATTGTTTGGTATGTAATTGTTTACCTTTCTTGTTATCCATTCTTTTGTTAATTTAATCAAACAATGAATAATTTGGAAAAAAAGATTAGTTTGCTCGGCTTGTCTCTGCTCTTAATGACCAAACGGTTGCTTCCATAACAAAGCAATTAAAAATATACAATAACCACGAAAAAGACTAAACAAATCTAGTTATAATACACAATTATGGTATTAAGGAGTGAGAATAAATACTAGTCGGCTGGGAATCAGATTTATTAATGTGTTTGGGTGATGTGACCTGTCTTCTTGTGGACTGATACCTTATACGATTAAAAAACAATTTCGGTCTAGAAGAAAGCAAAATTATTCATATCACATCGAAATTTTACCATTCTGATAACGTTAATATCTGTTATTGGACGTTAATCTAAATCAATCAGTCAACCAATCAGTCTATCAGCGAATGTCTCTGATAAATATGATGAGTGCAAATACAAGTAAATTATTTATTTAATATAGTTGAACCTCATTGTATAGAACTTGTTTTGTCAACAAATTTAATATGTCAAGGTATGTCTGCAGTAAGGACTTAATTTACATTTGCTCAATGCATTTTTACCTTTTTTGTGTCGTACTTGGTTGATTCAAAATCTTGGTTAACTCGAATATATTTTCACTAGAAGGCAAAAATACGTACATTAACCTTTTGATGTCAACATTCCAACTTTTAAACTTAAAAAAATTATTAGAAAAAGTGACACTTTTAATAATTCATCAAATGGAATATGATTTTTGCCAAACAACGTTCACAGGGATAATTTCGAATTGAATTTTAACATCCAAGCTGAGTGCAAATATTCGTCAGGAATTAAAATTCCTTTTTATGAAATACAATACTAAAGGGTCACATTTTTGATTAAACATTTGCCAGTACTGATAATTCAGTATTTTACAACTCAAAATTCAGTCTCATTCAGTTTTTTCCCAGTTTTTGCCATAGATTTTGTGCTATGTATTGATACCTGATAAATATTTGATAAGCAACAAAATGGATAACAGGAAAGGTCAACAATAACCCACCATGTCCATCGGAAATGCCTGTACAAGTCAGGACCATTACGCTTATTTGCACTTGTACACGGTGCACGGTGCTTGCGTTGAATTTGCCTGTTATATATGGACTACCCCCTTTTTACTATTCCTTTTGACAACTGCCTTGGAGTTCGGTAATTTAGTTCTTCTTTCATATAATACAATATTTTGAATATAATTTCTTTTTCACCATATTTTAATGTTTGTTTTGGATGAGAGTACTTGATACAACTAGTCCAAGAATTTTTCCCAGCTTTTGACAATGTGTTTGAGAGAGAGTATGCATTTGTTAATAAAATATTATTTGTAGTATTAATTCTTTTCAAATCAATGTTAAAATCATATTTTAATACTGTCAAATTTTTATCCTCATTTGTCGGGTATCGGGCCTACACCCGTTGAGACACTATGACACCTATTCGCCTAGCACCATGTCCAGCACCCTAGAACATTCGGCCAAATCCGCTATATAAAAAAATATGGCTACAGTGATGTAAACCTTGGGTTTAAAATGCTTCATGTGTATATGAGTGTGGCAATGTATACATGATATTGGGTGATAATGTTTTATTATCATACTATCAAATACCTCCCCTCCCCCACACTGTCCAGTGTCTGTACTAAGTCAGACTATCCTGACCCTCTGTTGTGTTAATGTTTGTGTTTTGTACTCTTTCATATTATTTTGTGTCCGGAGCTTTGATTGATTGGTATGTCACTGGTGACCTTTCCTGTTATCCATTTTGTTGTTTTCAGTACATACAGTATTTAACTAATGGTCTTAATATAGAGACAAATACATAGTGTATATATTCGGTGGATGTCTGAAGTATTATTCGAGATAAGGGTAGTCCTGAATATTTATATACGCCTAAACACTAACACTGTTAAAGTCAGAATTTAATACTGTCGAAATGTTATCCGCCTTTGGCCACCCCCCCCCCCCCCCCCCCCTGTTCCCTTCTCAACTCATACCATTGAGACACTTTGATACCTGTTCGCCTAGCGCCATGTCCAGCTCCTTAGACCACTCGGCCAAATCCTATGCCGAATAAAATTTGATCTGATTAACTTCCTTTCGTTATGTAAAAACAAGTGAGGTCAAAGTCGATCTCGGATGACTCGCACCTTGGCTAAGTCGATTATTAGGGAGGTCACATCGACTAAGACATAACTAAGTATTAAAATTTATACCTCTTTCTAACATAAGAAAAGACTGAGACTAGCTTTGTGAGTCACACCATGATACTACACCTTTTTGTCACATTGGTATGGCAATACGACGTGTTCGATCAGAGCATATCTTAAATAGGAAATTGATAATTCTATTAATAATCGGAACTGAGACAATCTTTTCGTACGTTTTTGTGCAAACGGCATAAAACATATTTCACCTTGATATGACTTACTTCACTTCAAACTGCTTTAAACCTCAACTTATACTAAAAAAGGAAAGACAGGTAGATTTACAGACTCAAAAACCATGGTACCATACAATGGTATTCAGACATGAATGTGTTTGAATTCAGAAGAATCTCGGGCAACATTTTTCACAGTTGATTTATATTCAGACCAAGAAAAATAACAAAATTGGAAACTTTTATACAAAAGGTAGTCACAAACTAAGTTCTTAATATAAAAGTAGTTTTAGTAGCTTTGAGACATTTTCAATTTTAATGTATTCAATTATTTTCAGGGAAGATCAATTATGGATGCTATAAGTACTTTAATGGTTGGTGGACTTATGCAGACAAAAACAACACAATGACAAATGATTTGTGTTATAATATATGTAGGAGATACAAGTATTCTGGAACATATGTAAGTAAAATGCTATAATTTTTAAGACTAAAGCAATCCAACGGTTTTAAAGACGAGTACCTTCATAATTATACATTTCGCTGCTCAAAACTGCACCAGTAAAACAAAATATCTGGAAAATTGTTGGTTCATCTCAGTTGTGTCTACCTACACACATCTGTATGTTTCATAATGACATCATAAACATGATAAAATGAGGAGATAAAAAAACTTTAATTATCCTTACTAAAATGGTGAAAAAAGGTCACAAAATATTTCTTTGTATCTGTGATATGTTGCTCAAACGACTGGTACAAGACTCATTAGATTGACATTTCCTTAGGTTCCTCTACTGTTACCTTATGAACTCAGATGTTGTTCTGGAGTTAAGTCGCCTTGTCAATAAAAATATTAGCAATTTTCGGGTAAATTACAAAACGTGTCGACTTCGATGGGCTCAATATATCTTGCTAAAATTTGAAACATATTTTGTTAAGATAAGTATCTTTCACTGGTTAACTACTAATCAATGCTAAACATCTAGCTTTAACTCCTATTTTGTGTTTTAATTTAATGGAGTTTACCCTTGACTTAATGAAAAACGTCAAGTAAAAAGCCTACTTTATGGCAACCGTTTTACTATTTATTTTTTATATCTAATAATCTTTATAAGATATCTCATATATTTTACAAGATATCTTATATAAATTATAAGATATGTCATATAATTGATAAGATATCTCATATAATTTTCTTTATAAGATATCTTATAAATTATATGAGATATCTTATAAACTATATGAAATATCTTATAAAATATATAAGATATCTTGTAGCATATATGATATATCTTATAAAGTATGTAAGATATCTTATATAAAAAATATTTTTGAGATATCTTATAAACTTTATAAGATATTTTATATACTTTATGAGATAGCTTATATACTATATAAGATATTTATAAAAACTAGATTATATAAGATATCTTATAAACTATATAAGATATCTTATAAACTATATAAGATATCTTATAAACTATATAAGATATCTTATAAACTATATATTAAGATATCTTATAAAATATATTAGATATCTTATAAAGTATATAAGATATCTTATATAAAAATATTTATAAGATATCTTATAAAAACTGGATTATATAAGATATCTTATATATTATATGAGATATCTTGAAGTTAGAATAAATGGGAAAACAGCTTGCCATACTAGTTGAATATTAATGCAGTCTTCCTTCTGTATAAAAACAACAGAATCCTATTCCCAGCATGCTTAGTCATGAAATGGCCAAACATGAAAAATGGTTTTAGATTTGAATTCATGAAATCACTTTGAACATTATATAATTTATGAAAAATAGTATGCTGCTGAGTTGAGTATCTTTTAACTTGGTATAAACAAACGTATTCTCGGTGCAACGACTTTTTCTTGCTTAAAGTTATCTTAATAATGGATTTACTCATGTTTACAACTTCATGATGCATTATAGCATCTTTGATTTTTTCTAGTAAACATTCAACTATCAAAGAAATGAGATTTGAAAATTTAATAACACATCAGACTCTTTAACGGCTACTCATTTTCGTAAACAACCAAAAATTACAGCAACGGTCATATAACTGGGAGGTTTGGCATGCCGTAAAACCTGTTTTAACTCACCATTTGCATTGCCTGTATCAAGTCAGGAGTATGAATGTTTCTTTCTAGTTGTTCTGGATGTTTGCTTGTCTCCCGATCTAGCCAGTTTTTTGGACTTTGCTTATGACATTTCCCTTGAAATTCCAGGTTTTGTTATGAAACTTTATTTATCTAATATTTTTCTTAATGACAACAATATCCATTCGATATTAATTTAACACATCTCCCCTCGTGTAAGAAAAGAATGTAAAAATAAGTAAAGATGAAGACATTTGATTCGTCTGAAAATTCTGTTTATAAATATCCATTGTTGCCTTTTTAAAAAATAATCTTCGTATGAAGGAGTCGCTGTGAATTGTATACTACACTGTATTATTACGTTCAACGTAACATTAATGTACATCTGCCTTAAAATTGTTTTATTTAGAAATTTAAAAATAATATGCAGATATGAAATATGTATCATTCAGACAATATCAAGAGTTCAGTACTAATGACTTAAAAGAAAAACGGTTGGAAATAAAATTCACGAAATTCATAAAAATGAAAAAGTACACATATACATATAAAAATATATAGAAAGCGCGAATATTGAGTAATGTCAAGACGACAACATCCCATTTTCGAATTGAGCACACCAAATAATAGCACCAGGCGATCTTCAACGAATGGGAAACCAAACACCATGAGACAATTCCTAAATGGTCCCGAAAAATAGTCAAGGGTTTGAAATAATGAAAACAACACTACATCAAAATATCAACAAGGCTTTAAAACCGAAGAATCCAGAAAGACGGTGCAAGCCCCGAATTAGAACAGACCCAATCATTCAATGTGTTGTAACTGTTTTTTTTAATACAAACACTCCTCCAAATATACTACTAGGTGCCAATGTGCGCAGTTTCATCTTAAAATTACTACGATAACTTCACATAGTTATATGAAAATGCAATTTGATTTTTTTGTTTGAAAGGAAAAATGAAGGAGAATATAGTTTTTATTTGAATGTCCCTATCCAGCCATAACCGTTTATTCGTACTGAAAAGTAATATTAATTTTTTTTTTAAAATACGACATGCTTTTTATAGAATTAAAACTAATGTATTTTCCTTCAAAATAATAGGCCTCGTATGAATGAAATATGTAACTTGTAAAAATGCATACCTGGTGCATCATATTTAATAATGCTAAATATGCATCAATAGATAAATAGGAAACATTCAAACGAATAAGCTGAATAAGACTTGAGTCAAATGCACGCTTCACACAACAACATATACAATTAGATTTATTTTCGACAAGTCCTTATTATACTCAACCAGGTTGATATAAATATTGTTACCTATGAAAGTTAACATTAAAATATGTCTACCATAGCTTACTTCCATTTCAGGCAGATGAATGTTATTGTCGAAACTCTGATTTGCTTCGGGACTTTTTTGTCAGTGATCTAAGTTGCAATAATGAATGCCCTGGTAATAACAATGAAACATGTGGAGGATATATGAACAGACATGTAAAATTTGTATCGGTATCAACGAGAGGTATTTTCATAGTTTTACGGCCAAACGTTTATAGCTGTCGACGTAAAAGGAGTAGGCCTATTTTCTCCTGATATGTGTGTTAATTCTAAGACCATTATCAAAACATTAGCTCCTGCCTTTTAAAATCCATCTGTACATAACTTGCTATGAGTTGTCTTAAGATTGGCCAATAATAACTATCAAGTTATTCAATGAAAAAGACCCTACCTATCTGAATATCGCTTTTTTGCTAATCTGGGTGTCTTAAGCCCATTGATCAACATGAATGATACTCAGAAACAAAACATTTTTTGTAAGCAAGTAATGCATCATGATTGATATAACAGAAAATGGGTTTTGTTCTGGATGTTTTCAACCAAAAGTAATACAAAATGCCTTTATTCAGGAGTTTTTTTTAAAATAGGTAAAGTGTAATGATAAAACATTAAATTTCATTTTTACACGTTCAAATACATTATATAATACGTTTAACGATAGAAATTTATAAATATTAAAAATTGAAACATTATCAGTTACGAGTGAAAGGAATACAAAGAAAGTGACTCTACTTCTTTATTATATTTTCATAACATTAAAAAAGACAGGAGGCTATTTTTATTTTATTCTGTATCCTTTCCGTTCTTCCTTTTACTATAAATCTAAAATTTCCTATAATGTAAATTAATGTAAATTTTTTTTGTGGAGAAGCCTTACAATTTTCTTCATATTTTTGCACTGAACTATCAAAACAATAAAACGAGCAATCTGATGTAAATACAATCAGTCAGTATTCCAGTACAATTTGCTTAAAATGTATATTGAGTTAAAATTTCGAAAAAAAACGATAGAGTTGAAATACAAATAATTTTGAAATAACTTTAAAATTCAATGAACAAATGAAAATAATTATCACATTACTGATAAAGAAAATATATGTTCTGAAATGAACAACGAACAACGCAAATAAGGATTTCACGAAAGATTTACCCGTTGTGACCTCTTGTCAATCGAGGAAAAATGCGTCTCTGAAAATGTTAAAATCTCTGTGTGATGTCAAGATGTCACAGATTTTTTTTTCATATTTCAACGCCTGCTAGAAATTTCGAATTCATAAAGCACATGTGAAACAAATCGATAGTAACGAGATTTTGGTTGGATCGTCGATGGCAAACGCAAAATTTAATGGCTATAGCTTTGATCCGGGTTTTTGTTACGTATATAATGAGGTGTCGTGAGAAACATAAATTCTTCTTTCAGCTGCTGGTAGGTTATAATTTTTGTTGTTTCTGTAGTTCAATTTACCATATAAACACGCTCTTTGAAAAAGTGCGTAAAATATCAAAACATCAATATTTGGCAGATTGGGACAACACGCAGCAAAATCAGTTTAAATTCATGCCCTCATGAATTCATTTTTTAAATTAAACATTATTGAAAATGTTTTATTAGAGTGTTTTTACGTCAATTAATTTTAGCTCTTATGCTGTGCTAAAGTCTGCTGTCGGGTATTAACATAAATATCCTTCAAAAAGTAGATTGCTATATTTATGTTTATATGTTAGTAGTCTATGATATTATTCTGTTTTCTTAGTTATAAGATATTTTGTTATTATGCCCGTTCAAATTTGAAATCTCAACACGTCCATTATGTCGGCTAAATACGAACAATAAATGCCGTATTCGCGACAAAGCGCCGTGAAAGTTCATGGAATGTTGTTCGGTTAGAATCAACTTTATAAAAAGATAAAACGACTATACACAAAAATCAAGAACTTTGAAAATAAAGACAAACATGAAATAACAATCAAGAAATAAAACACTTACTACACGATTAGCTTTTGAAATGATTTGCATCTACAAAAAAACAAATGCACATATAGCCTAATTTATATTAGATATAAAAATGAGACTATAATCCCGATATGAGATCGTTCAACAATCTCCAACAAGATTAAACCCTTCCTGATTGTTATTACTATAATTCCACTATAAAAAACGAAGTCGTTGTCAACTCCTTAATATTCGCAAAAGAATATCGAAGCGACAAAACAGTGGGAACAGTTCACAAATTCGAAGTCCAAGGCAAAGACAAAGTCAGGATAATGAAACACAACAAACAAATACCTCATGATAATTGTATAACTTAAATGAAAACTGAACAAAAATAGAACAAGACAGCAGAGAAACTAACGCATTAGCAATGTGAACTTCCATCAAAACAGGAAGCGACATCAGGTACTCCGGAAGTAAAACATGTCCTGCTCCGTTAACGGCACCCGCCACATTGCTAATGAGGAAAAGCTAGTGAAGTATCAAATCCGGTGAGAGGTCAATTTCAGAAAGTCTTAGAATTTTATATGACAGCAATCTCGCCCTGCGGCCGTATTCATAACATGCGCGGTAGTAACGAATTGTGAAATGTACACCCCATATGCTGGAGACCTTGGCATGTTACTGCTAAGAAAGGGGAAGTTCACAATCGGAGAAATAAAATCATCAGGTTTGCCGTAAAGATTTGATTTCAATCACCCATTATTATCTATGTACAAGTACAATTCTAGATATGAACCAGAAGTTGACGTGTCGGTGGTCTCTTTAATTTCAAGTTCACTGGGATAGATGAGATGTAAATCATCTTTATAGGGAAAACTTAAATTGAAGGAATGGACCATTTTCTTTTCCGACACAGTAGCCCATTTAAAAATTTAGCTTCATATAAAAACAAGAACAGGTCAGCGGCGCATCACCATTGAGATGCCGATAGTCTGTTAAAAAACCTGTCTTCCAAACTCAACAAAGATGTCGTCGATGAGAAATTCCATCATATTTATTAAATCTTTTTTGTTAGAATCAGTGTGGTTTTTTTGACAAAGTAAGCTTTTTCCTTACCTAATACCAGATCTTTGTAAACATGTTTACATATATTGACAAGAAGGAGTGATAGGTTTGCCAATTTTCATAGGGTGTAGTAAAAGCCAGATATTTTTTCATTTAAAAAAATAAGGTATGGCCAAAATGAGATAAAAAGATAACAAAATTAGCTATATTTAAGATTTTAAAAAATTGTGCATGTACCTTGTACACGTTAAACTGCATCTGAATATCGAAAATAATAACGGTGACTATCCATGCGTCTTTCATACTTGCAAGATATACATGTAGTGTATGCTTTTTTTGTAAGTAAAATACTGGGGATTGATTTCTGAAAAAAAACTTTATGAAGAAGTATAAAGTTCAATATATAAAATTTTCGATATTAAATCGCAATTTCATATTTGCATTCAAAAATAGACATATGCAGCCTAAGTCCATTTAGGCGCGTACCTTCTACCGTAAAAACTCTTAAAATGTTATTCTCGCATCTTTACTAACCATTGTCTCCAGTTTTCGATCGAAGTGAAGATTATAACTAAAATATATTCTTTATATATACTTCGGGTTACATTTTTTATTTACTATATATGCTGGTATATAATAGTACAAATATTCAATTGTAGATTCGACTGCACAGACCGAACCACCTAATGGATTAGCTTTGGTTCAAGCAACGCAAAACGGTAATTAAAATTCCAATCTATTCATTTTCTTAGATAATATCAAATTTTCACAAAGCTGTTATCATTATTTCTGATATATTTTGTATTGAATAAATTAAGATATTGGAAACAATATAATGTTTACCTATCAGACAAGCTAACCACATCATGAATCAAAGCATGTTTTTACTCCAGGTAAGCAATTTCACGATTAATCAACAGGCTAAAATCAAAGATAAATCCAAATTACTCCTCTCTCTTCTATTATTGATATTTGTAATAGGACAATTTCCGGATAAATTATGCCATTAATTTTGATGTAATGTAAGCGCTTAAATCAACAAACAATATCTCATTAGTAGTGCTCAAGACCAAAAATCTGAAAAGCCCAAACAATAATCATAAATTTTGCAGAGCTGATTTAAACCCAACAATTACAAAATTTGTCTCCAAACAGAGCTGTGACAGAGGAAGATACTTCTTTCTTCCTTAAATAGCTGTTTTCAGTTGGATGGGACTCGTGGAGAATCGTCGCACGTGCATCGACCTCCCAATGCTCTGACGTCCAATCAAAATTCCTTTTTCATACCTTTTGGCCAATTAGGCGTAACGTTATCAATAGTGAGTAACTGGAAAGTCTTCAACTCGTTTTTAAAATTCAGCGTCTTACCCCTCTTTCCACTGCGTTCCACTCGCGAAAGACGTGAACTTATTACACGTTAAATATTTTCCAGTCTTCACTTTGAACTCATGTAGGAATCTGTTATAGTTCCTGAAAATGTAAAAGGATTTTTTTTAGTATCATTAGTTTCTCGCTAATACGAACATGCTACTGACGATCTGTCGAGAAATTATGCCTTATCATCAGGGTTATCCACAATTTATATTTTGTTATATAAATTTCGACATATTTAGTGGGTATATATGCATGTAAATATGTCCATGAAGTCGAAAAAAATGAAAACCCGATCAACCAAATAATTCTAAACGAGATTTCACGAATTGATTGACCTTTACAGTGTTCCAGTATCTAAGAGATGTTGGACCTGTTTCCACTGTCGTAACATTTCATGTACCTCCACCGATTTGTGACTACCAATGTATTGACTTTGTTGAACTTCACGACGTGTGCCGTATACGGAGCAGGAACTGCTTACCCTCCCGGAGCACCTGAGTTCACTCCTGGGTTTTATAGGAGTTCGTGGTGTTCATTGTTTTTTAGTTTTCAGTGTTTAATTGTTGTGTTTGTGGTGATTCATTTGTCTTCCCAGTCCATCTGTCTAATGGATTACGTTTTTTGGATTGCTCCTTAGGTATATTTGTCCTTTTTATGTCGCAGATTCAATAAAAAATGTCAAAAATTAAAGCTGAAAAATGGAATCATAGGCTTTGTGGTCCTATGTCCTTCGGTCTCATAATAGTTCGACACGTATCTGTTGGATTCTACAGAGTGGACTGTCACATATTCGATAAACTGCGAGGTGTCGATATTGGTGTTACTGTTATCTATGTCCTCCGGTGCTTCAAACCAGATATCTTCAACATTCTGAGATGACACGAGTGGAAGAAATGCAGCCCGTCTAACCAACTTGTTTATTTCATCGTTGTTCTTGTATGATGTATGTAGACAATGAAGAAGAAATTAATTGACAAAATTAAAATTGATTAAAAACTCTCCAATGACATGGGACACTTAGATTACAGATTTAAGAAAAAACAAAATACATTGTTTTCATTATATTGTTGTGTATTTTACTTGAATTTTACGAATGTTTAAGAGTTAGGAATCATATTCTAAATTAGGTGTAGCTAAAGTAAAATTGAAATTGTTAATGGAAGACACACTAGGCTCAAAGTTACTACTCTTTTAAAATTGTATCATTTAATCCTACATTATATTATTGATAATTGAGATATAGTGTATATCGATATAATGTATAGTATTTTCAGAAAAGATATAAAATGTTAACAAAACCAATATATATAGCAATGTGATTTAACTATGGTTTGATATATTATAGGGGGAGATATTTATCATACAATCAAATAGCCCACCACTGTTTAGTGTCTGTACCATGTCAGACTATCTTGACTCCCTGTTGTGTTATTGTTTGTGTTTTGCACTCTTTTATTTTATTTTTCGCCTAGCTCCATGTCCAGCCCCCTAGACAACTAGGCCAAAATCCCTATTTAAAAATATTTTGGCACAAGGATGCCAAGAAAATTTGATCTGAATAACTTCCTTTCGTTATGTAAAAACACTTGAGGTCAACGTCGATCTCGGATGACTCGTACTTTGGCTAAGTCGAATAATTGGGGACGCCAGGTCGACTTAGACATAACGAAATATTTAAATGTATACCTCTTTCAATCATAAGAAAAGATTGAGACTAGTTTTTTTATTGATACCATGATACTACACCCTTTTGGCATATTGCTATGACAATGCGACGTGTTCGATCAGAGCATATATCGAATAGGAAATTTGATAATTCTATTAATATTCAGAACTCAGAAGTGCTTTAAGACAATCATTGTGTACCAAGCTAAGAAAACACAATCCTTCATTTCAGTTATCAATTTAATCTTCCAAAAATAATGCCCCTACATTATAGAGAATTCATTAACAAAACGACGTAAAATAAAGCAACCGGCGTTTGAATTCAGAAGAATCTCGGGCAACATTTTTTACAGTTGATTTATATTCAGATCAAGAAAAATAACAGAACTGGAAACTTTTATACAAAAGGTAGTCACAAACTAAGTTCTTAATATAAAAGTAGTTTTAGTAGCTTTGAGACATTTTCAATTTTAATGCCATTAACTATTTTCAGGGAATATCAATCGTGGGTGCTATATGTACTTTGATGGTTGGTGGACTTATGCAGACAAATACAAAACAATGACAAATGATTTGTGTTATAATATATGTAGGAGATACATATATTATGACAGTAATTTTGAAACATACCATACATTCAAGTATTCTGGAACATATGTAAGTAAAATTCTATAATTTTTAAAAGACTAAACTCTAAAGTAATTCATCGGTTTTAAAGATGAGTATCTTCATACACATTTCGCTGCTCAAAGCTGCACCAGTAAAACACAATATCTAAAACAATGTATGTTTATCTCAGTTGTATCTACCTACATTCATCTGCATGTTTCATAATGACATCATAAACTGAGGAAATACAAAAACTTAAATCATCGTTACTAAAATGTTGAACAATGGTTACAAAATATTGCCAAGTTCTTTGTATCTGTGACTAGAGTTTAATTTGCTAAAACGACTGGTACAAAAGTCACTAGACTGAAATTTCCGTAGGCTCCTCTACTGTTACCTTATGAAATCAGATGTTGTTCTGAAGTTAAGTCGCCTTGTCCATAAAAAAAACAAATATGCACGAAAAATCACACAAATAGCAATTTTCTGGTAAATTAAAAAACGTGTTGGCTTCGATGGGCTCAATATATCTTGTTGAAATTTGAAATATATTTTGTTAAGATAGGTATCTTTCAATGTTAAACTACTAAAAAATGCTAAACATATAGCTTCAACTCCTATTTTGTGTTTTAATTTAATGGAGTTTACCCTTGACTTAATGAAAAACGTCAAGTAGAAAGCCTACTTGAATATTAATGTAGACTTATAAAAACAACAGAATCCTATTCCCAGCATGCTTAGTCATGAAATGGCCAAACATGAAAAATGGTTTTAGATTTGAATTCATGAAATCACTTTAAACATTATATAATTTATGAAAAATAGTATGCTGCTGAGTTGAGTATATTTTAACTTGGTATTAACAAACGTATTCTCGGTGCAACGAATTTTTCTTGGTTAAAGTTATCTTAATAATGGATTTACTAATGTTTACAACTTTATGATGAATTATAACAAAATAGCATCTTTACTTTTTTCTAGTAAACATTCAACTATCAAAGAAATGAGATTTGAAAATTTAATAACACATCAGACTCTTTAACGGCTACCCATTTTCGTAAACAACCCAGAATTACAGAAACGGTCATATAAGTGGGAGGTTTGGCATGCCGTAAAACCTGTTTTAACTCACCATTTGCATTGCCTGTATCAAGTCAGGAGTATGAATGTTTCTTTCTAGTTGTTCTGGATGTTTGCTTGTCTCCCGATCTAGCCAGTGTTTTGGACTTTGATTATGACATTTCCCTTGAAATTCCGGGTTTTGTTATGAAACTTTATTTATCTAATATTTTTCTTAATGATAACAATATCCATTCGATATTAATTTAACACATCTCCCCACGTGTAAGAAAAGAATGTAAAAATAAGTAAAGATGAAGACATTTGATTCGTCTGAAAATTCTGTTTATAAATATCCATTGTTGCCTTTTTAAAAAATAATCTTCGTATGAAGGAGTTGCTGTGCATTTTATACTTCACTGTATTATTACGTTTCAACGTAACATTACTGTACATCTGCCTTAAAATTGGTTTCTTTAGAAATTTAAAAATAATATGCAGATATGAAATATGTATCATTCAGACAATATCAAGAGTTCAGTACTAATGACTTAAAAGAAAAACGGTTGGAAATAAAATTCACGAAATTCATAAAAATGAAAAAGTACACATAAAAATATATAGAAAGCGCGGATATTGAGTAATGTCAAGAAGACAACATCCCATTTCCGAATTGAGCACACCAAATAATAGCACCAGGCGATCTTCAACGAATGGTAAACCAAACACCATGAGACAAGTCCTAAATGGTCCCGAAAAAAACAGTCAAGGGTTTGAAATAATAAAAACAACACTACATCCAAATATCAACAAGGCTTTAAAACCGAAGAATCCAGAAAGATGATGCATGCGCCGAATTAGAACAGACCCAATCATTCAATGTGTTGAAACTGTTTTTTTTTTCTTACAAACCCTCCTCCAAATATACTACTAGGTGCCAATGCGCGTAGTTTCATCTTTTACTACGATAACTTCACACAGTTATATGAAAATACAATTTGATTTTTTTGTTTGAAAGGAAAAATGAAGGAGAATATAGTTTTTATTTAAATATCCCTATCCAGCCATACCCGTTTATTCGTACTGAAAAGTAATATTATTTTTTTTTAATACGACATGCTCTTTATAGAATTAAAACTAATGTATTGTCTTCAAAATAATAGGCCTCGTATGAAGGAAATATAACTTGTAAAAATGCATACATGGTGCATCAAATTTAATAATGCTAAATATGCATCAATAGATAAGTAGGAAACATTCAAACGAATAAGCTGAATAGGACTTGAGTCAAATGCACGCTTCACACAACAACACATACAATTTTCGACATTATTATACTCATCCAGGTTGATATAAATACTGTTACCTATGAAAGTTAACATTAAAATATGTCTACCGTAGCTTACTTCCATTTCAGGAAGTTGAATGTTATTGTCGAAACTCTGATTTGTTTCGGGAGCTTTTTGTCAGTGATCTAAGTTGCAATAATGAATGCCCTGGTGATAACAGTGAAACATGTGGAGGATATATGTACAAAGATGTAAAATTTGTATCGGTATCAACGAGAGGTATTTTCATAGTTTTACGGCCAAACGTTTATAGCTGTCGACGTAAAAGGAGTAGGACTATTTTATCCTGATATGTGTGTTAATTCTTAGACCATTATCAAAACATTAGCTCCTGCCTTTTAAAATCCATCTTTACATAGCTTGCTATGAGTTGTCTTAAGATTGTCCAATAATAACTATCAAGTTATTCAATGAAAAAGACCCTACATATCTAAATATCGCTTTTGGGGACAGTTGTAACACAGATTTGCTAATTTGGGTGTCTTAAGCCCATTGATCAACATGAATGATACTCAGAACCAAAACATTTTTTGTAAGCAGGTAATGCATCATGATTGATAGAACAGAAATGGGTTTGGTTCTGGGTGTTTTTAACCAAAATAATGCAAAATGCCTTTATTCAGGAGATTTTTTTAAAACAGATAAAGTGTAATGATAAAACATTAAATTTCATTTCTACACGTTTCAAATACATTATATAATACTTTTTACGATAGAAATTTATAAATATTAAAAATTGAACAATTATCAGTTACTAGTGAAAGGAATACAGGGAAAAGTGACTCTACTTCTCTATTATATTTTCATAACATTAAAAAAGACAGGAAGCTATTTTTTATTCTGTATCCTTTCCGTTCTTCCTTTTACTATGAATCTAAAATTTCCTATAATGTTATAACTTTTTTGTGAAGAAGCCTTACAATTTTCTTCATATTTTTGCACTGAACTATTAAAACAATAAAACGAGCAACCCGATGTAAATACTATCAGTCAGTATTCCAGTACAATTTGCTTAAAATGTATATTGAGTTTAAATTTCGCACAAAACGATAGAGTTGAAATTTCGCACAAAACGATAGAGTTGAAATACAAATAATTTTGAAATAACCTTAAAATCCAATGAACAAATGAAACTAATTATCACATTACTAATAAAGAAAATGTATATTCTGAAATGAACAACGTACAACGCAAATAAGGATTTCACGAAAGATTTACCCGTTGTGACCTCTTGTCAATCGAGAAAAAATGAGTCACTGAAAATGTTAAAATCTCTGTGTGATGTCAAGATGTCACAGAATTTTTTTCATATTTCAACGCCTGTTAGAAATTTCGAATTCATAATGCATATGTGACAAAAATCGATAGTAACGTGATTTTGGTTGGATCGTCGATGGCAAACGCAAAATGTAATGGCTAAAGCTTTGATCCGAGTGTTTTTACGTTAATTAATTTTAGCTCTTATGCTGTGCTAAAGTGTACTGTCGGGTATTAACAGAAACATCCTTCAAAAAGTCAATTGCTATATTTATGTTTATATGTTAGTAGTCTATGATACTATTCTATTTTCTTGGTTATAAGATATTTTGTTATTATGCGCGTTCAAACTTGAAATCTTAACACGTCCATTATGTCGGCTAAATACGAACAATAAATGCCGTATTCGCGACAAAGCGCCGTGAAAGTTCGTAGAATATTGTTTGGTTAGAATCAACATTATAAAAAGATAAAACGACTATACACAAAAATCAAGACTCTTGAAAATAAAGACAAACATGAAATAACAATCAAGAAATAAAACACTTACTACACGATTAATGTATAAAGCTGATTAGCTTTTGAAATGTTTTGCATCTACAAAAAACAAATGCACATATAGCCTAATTTATATTAGATATAAAAATGAGACCTATAATCCCGACATGAGATCGTTCAACAATCTCCAACGAGATTAAACCCTTCCTGATTGGTATTACTATAATTCCAGTATAAAAAACGAACTCGTTGTCAACTCCTTAATATTCGCAAAAGAATACCGAAGCGACAAAACAGTGGGAACAGTTCACAAATTCGAAGTACAAGGCAAAGACAAAGTCAGGATAATGAAACACAACAAACAAATACCTCATGATAATTGTATAACTTAAATGAAAACTGAACAAAAATAGAACAAGACAGCAGAGAAACTAACGCATTAGCAATGTGAACTTCCATTAAAACCGGAAGTGACATCAGGTACTCCGGAAGTGAAAGCATGTCCTGCTCCGTTAACGGCACCCTCCACATTGCTAATGAGTAAAAGCTAGTGAAGTATCAAATCTGGTGAGGGATCAATTTCAGAAAGTCTTAGAAGTTTATATGACAGCAATCTCGCCCTGCCGCCGTATTCATAACATGCGCGGTAGTAACGAATCAATTGTGAAATGTACACCTCATAGGCTGGAGACCTTGGTATGTTACTGCTAAGAAAGGGGAAGTTCACATTCGGAAAAATAAAATCATCACGTTTGCCGTAAAGTTTTGACTTCAATCACCCATTATTATCTATGTACAAGTACAATTCTAGATATGAACCAGAAGTTGACGTGTCAGTGGTCTCTTTAATTTCAAGTTCACTGGGATAGATGAGATGTACATAATTCTTAAAGTAAGGAATATTCAGTGAAAAAACATCATCTTAATAGGAAAAACTTAAATTGAAGGAATGGACCGTTTTCTTTTCCGACTCAGTACCACATGTAAAAATTTAGCTTCATATGAAAACAACAACAGATCAGCGGAGCATCACCATTGGAATGCCGATAGTCTGTTAAAAAACCTGTCTTCCAAACTCAACAAAAATGTCGTCGATGAGAAATTCCAGCATATTTATTAAATCATTATCAGAGTACTTTTTTGTTAGAATCAGTGTGTTTTTTTTGACAAGGTATGCTTTTTCCTTACCTAATACCAGATCTTTGTAAACATGTTTACATATATTGACAAAACGGAGTGATAGGTTTGCCAATTTCCATAGGGTGTAGTAAAAGCCAGATATTTTTACATTAAAAAAAAAACAGTTATGGCCAAAATGAGATAAAAAGAAAACAAAATAAGCTATATTTAAGATTTTAAAAAATTGTGCATGTAACTTGTACACGTTAAACTGCATCTGAATATCGAAAATAATAACGGTGACTATACATGCTTCTTTCATACTTGCGAGATATACATGTAGTGTATGTTTTTTTTCTAAGTAAAATACTGGGGATTGATTTCTGAAAAACTTATTGAAGAAATATAAAGTTCAATATTTAAAAAATAAAGATTATAACTAAAATATATTCTTTATATATACTTCGGGTTACTTTTTTTTATTTACTGTGCTGGTATATAATAGTACAAATATTCAATTGTAGATTCGACTACACAGACCGAACCACCTAACGGATTAGCTTTGGTTCAAGCAACGCAAAACGGTATTTAAAATTCCAATCTATTCATTTTCTTAGATAATATCAAATTTTCACAAAGCTGTTATCATTATTTCTGATATATTTTGTATTGAGTAAATTAAGATATTGGAAACAATATAATGTTTACCTATCAGACATGCTAACCACATCACGAATCAAAGCATGTTTCTACTCCAGGTAAGCAATTTCACGATTAATGAACAGGTTAAAATCAAAGATAAATCCATCTTACTCTTCTCTCTTCTATTATTGATATTGCTGGATAAATTATGTTATTAATTTTGATGCAATATAAGTGCTTAACTCAACAAACAATATCCCATTGGTAGTGCTCAAGATAAAAAATCTGAAAAGCCCAAACAATAATCATAAATTTTGCATAGCTGATTTAAACCCCACAATTACAAAATGTGTCTCAAAACAGAGCTATGACCGAGGAAGATACTTCTTTCTTCGGTAAATGGCTGTTTTTAGTGGGATGTGACTCATGGAAGATCGTCGCATTGCATCGACCTCCCACTGCTGTGACGTCCAATCAAAATTCTTTTGTCATACCTTTTGAGCAATTAGGCGTTACGTTATCAAAAGTGAGTAACTGGAAAATCTTCAACTCGTTTTTAAAATTCAGCGTCTTACCCCTCTTTCCACTGCGTTCCACTCGCGAAAGACTTGGATTTATAACACGTTAAAGATTTTCCAGTCTTCACTTTGAACTCGTGTAAGAATCTGTTATAGTTCCTGAAAATTTAAAATGATTTTTTTAGTATCATTAGTTTCTCGCTAGTACCAAAATGCTAGTAACAGATCTGCTGATGATCTCTCAAGAAATTAGGCCTTATCATCAGGGTTATCAACAATTTATAATCTGTCATATAAATTTCGACATATTGTGTGGGTATATGCATGTAAATATGTCCAAGAGCTGAAGTCGAAAAATATGAAAACCTGATCGCAAAAAATAATTCTAAACAAGATTAACTAAAAAATGTCAAAAAGTTAAAGCTGAAAAATGCAATCATAGGGTTTGTGGTCCTGGGTCCTTCGGTCTCATAATAGTTCGACAGGTATCTGTTGGATTCTACAGAATGCACTGTCACATATTCAGTACACTGCACGGTGTTGATATTGGTGTTACTGTTATCTACTCCTCCGGTGTGTTAAACCAGACATCTTCAACATTCTGAGATGGCACGAGTTAAAGTACTGCAGCCCGTCTAACCAACTTGTTTATGTCATCGTTTTTTCTGTATGAAACAGAATATTAAGTTACTTCAACAGGAAATTAATAGACAAAATTAAAATTTATTTAAAACATTTGGACACTTAGATTACAGATTGTTCAAACGAAATATCTTGTTGTCATTATACTGTTGTGTATTATACTTGAATTTTACAAATGTTTAACAAGTACGAATCATATTCTAAATTAGTTGTAGCTAAAATAATATTGAAATTGTCAGAATATGCTTAACGAATTGGTAAAGTAAAAGAGTTTTACCCTTGAACCAAATACGAAGCGAAATGGTGCAGCAACCATAACGAACGTTAACAAAATGCGAATGAACGCTTAACATACGATGTATGATCGATAACCGAACATTTTACAAACGATGACCAAACGAATGAACGCCAAGCGTATGCTGTAATTACGATACAATTATTATCATTCACGTTACAGGAAATAAGAAAACAAAAATCCGTGGCATTTAATCTGAAACAAAATTGTATTAAAAACGCATTTTCCTTATGTATATATTGGAGAATTTTCCTGAAATTTAGAATAAAGCATTGGTTTTATATGTTGGATAAATAACGGTCACAAAAATAGGGTGTTTGGGATGTACGCATGATAATCCAATGATATTCCAACACAAGTCAAATACAGAATTTGATAAGCCACAGATCAGTTTGGAACTACTTCGATACAGACGGACCCAGGACCACCAAAAACTTAGAAGCTTGGCATGGTAAACTGAAGAAGAAGATTCAACACCCGCATCTCAATATTTTCAATATCATGCAGACTTTCAAAAACACCGAAGACGCAAACGCAATTCACAAGATTCAATTTCAATTTACAACCGACTTACAGTAATAAAAGACTGACTCAACAGCAACAATATCGACCTTATGACTAACATCGACGACGTTTCACAGCTTTTACACCTTGGTTAAATTATTTTACAAAAAATAAATAAATTATGTATTATTTATATATAATATCTGTGTTTTATCATGATTGAAAATAAATAGTGTTATTAATTTGTATTATTACTGACTGTTTATAGATACTAGAAAAAAAACCTTAATACAAATGTACAGTTAATAAATTTTAGTAATATATATATTATTGCCTTTCTTCTAATAATTCTTTTAATACAAAAGTGACATTCCACACTGTCTAATTTACCTGTAAAGGTTAGAGACAATTTAAACCTTAGATTGCCTCCTAATCCCTCTTAATTACTATGTTTGGATAGAAAAAATTAATAAAATGTTGGCGTTCCGGGATGCAACCACTTTCTGAATTAGCATTCTTTACATTCTCTCATGACATAAAAATGATAAGCCCTTAATTCGATCTCTGGGAAAACCTTTTTTGGATTACTTTAAAACGGCGATAATTAAATATAGGATTAAAACAACTTTTGTCTTTTCTACAGTAGACTTTAAAATAATTTAGCTTATCTAAACAGTTATTTAATAACTTATCTAATGTATTTTTTATCAAAAGAAAAACATCATTATAATAACTGCCATTTGACGTTAACAGGATTCAATCAATCCAATAATTAATCAGCCAATCAGTATATCAATTGATTTCTTTGATTAATATGAATATTGCAATTATTAGTAAATTAATTAATAAATATAAAAATTGAGACAGTTTTGTAAACAACAAAATGCGCAACAGGAAATGGCAACAATGAAATATCCATTAGACTTACTTCATTCATAAACAGTTTGTGAGTAACATAATGATACTACACCTTTTTAGATCACCTGGCCTAATGGGCCATGTGAGCTTGTGTCATCCCGTTGAGACTGTCGTGGGTCGTCCTCATACGTTTCACATTTTGATCTTCTCCTTTGCGGATTGTAACCAAATTAGGTTGGAATGATGTACGAAGGGACCTCTACTTACGATTCATCTTTGGTTCCAGTTGGGTGAGCAACATTGTCGCCAGAGGCCATTCTGGATTTAGATCATTCAATTTTCAAGGCTGTGGCTGCTCAAAGTTTCCATTGAATCCATATGGGAAAGGGATTTGTTTAATTTGCTCAGGAAGTATTGGCAGTTGTAACCAATGTTGGAAGGAATCTTATATGTACGGAAAGATGCAAATGATCCACATTTTTAGGTCAAAGGTCAAATTTCAAGGTTACTTTGACATTTTGAGTTTCTTTAACAGGCTTGTGGATACAAAAGAGCTTACATTTTCAAATTGGTTAATAGAAGCCAGGTGAGCAATTCAGTTTCGGATGAGCCTCTAGTTTCATATTGCGATAGCCATGCAAAATGTTCGATCAGAACATATATTAAATAGGAAACGTGATAATTTTATTTATAATCGAAACTTACCAGTGTTTAAATACTAACACATGTATTTTGTACCAAGACATCAATATATACTTCATTTCAGTAACCAATTTCACCTTCCAACAGAAGTAGTTTGACGCCGGAAGAGTCTTTAACTACATGATACCTGTCACAGCTATGTTCAGTCCAAGAAAAATTACAAACAAACTTTTATACAAAAGATAGTCGCGAAATAAGATGTAATATAAAGGTCATTCTGGTAGCTTTCTGACATTTTCAAATTTTTATACACTGTGCCAGTATTCTTGGCTTTTCAGAATTGCCTATTGATGTATTCAATTATTTTCAGTTATCCGTTATGTGTGTTATGAAGACAATATATTTCGGTGGACTTATGTAGATCAAAGCTGGAAAATGACAAATGAATTATGTTATAAAATATGTAGGCGGTACCTATATTATAACGCATATAATGGAACATATCATCATATGTACAAGTATTCTGGAACGCATGTAAGTAAAATATTTTTAAATGCTTGAAGACTTAAGTATTTAATTGGTTTTAAAGATCAGTATCGTCACGTGCATCCAACTGTACCAATAAAACAAAAGAACTGACAAATTTAGTTTTTCTCATCCATCTTCTTGGTTTATAATGATATCAAAAAGAGATGACATAGATTATTTACACATCAATAGGTTACCCGAACAATGCATCTTTGTCAGAGTGCCTTACAGCAACATATTCTAAAGATTTTGATAATACATATAAGTACATTTGTCCTTAAAAAGTAGAACCCAACTTTCCCGATTAAACCTTTTACTATTTACAGTAACAAATTTTATGAGTTTATTGTTGAAACAAATTAAAGAAAGTCTTGAAAATTAACCTCTGCTATTGCTAAATTTCACCAGGATTCATCCGTAGTATCATCAGAACGTTTGTGTAGTTATAATGTGGAATTGGAATCTGTTTTCGAATCATTTGTAACAGTATGTCTCGGAGAATATTTTTAGATACCGTAACAGATTTTATAACTAAACTGATAAACAAATCCATGAAAGTTTTTCAAAAAAATCTGACATCATGCCATTGTATGATTCAAAACACTGTTATCTTATATCACAATACCGCCTGATATATTTGACCTGGGTTCATCCTGTATATAACCTGAAAGCTGAAAGGTTTTTTTACAGTTGGTACACTAAGTCTAAAAGAAGACTGAGATATCGTAACAAGTATTATATGTACAATTGAAATGATACAACAGATTCATGAAAGTATTGAAAAAGCCGATGTCATGTATGAGTTATGTACTTTTTATGTATAAAAAGTTATTGTTAATAAAAAATACCTTTGTTTTGTATCGCAACATCTGATGTTGCAAGATTCAACCAGTTTTCATCCTAAAAATGAGCAGAATGATAACGTTTGTGTGGTTTTATTGTGCATTTACATTTTTTGTCTTCTATCAATTTCTATTGACTCAGAGAAGATCTCGAGAAACACATTTTATAATTAATTAAAAAAGTCCATGAAATTATTTTAAAAAAAAATCTGATGTCATGTATGAATTTTACAAGTTCTTGTATTATAAAATGCACTTTTGCCACAATATCTGATATTGCTACACTTGACCGAATATATGATAGGAAATGTAAATTTACAGAAGTTACAGTGTGCAATTTGAATTTAACAAATTTGAGGTCATTTATGAATTTTTTTTTCTGTCAAAAGAATATTTTCGTTAGTAAAAAGTAATTATGTCTGATATTGCTAAATTTTAAATACTATAATCGGAACTTTGTTTCCTAGAAAGTGTTTTGGTCAGTCTCAGAGATTTGTACATACTGTAATAACTTTTACATCTAATTTGAAATAATATATTCATGAAAGGATTTAAAACTCTGATGTCATATATGAATTATGTATATATATATTATTTGAAAAATAGTTATTGTTTGTTACAATTGACCCGATTTTATCCTAAAAGGATCAATAAAATTTCACTCCGAAATTAGAATTTGTGTCTCCTAGTAACTGTTACAGAAAATCTCTGAGAAGATTTTGAGATACCGTAATAAAATTCATGATTTAATTGACGAAACAAATTTATGAAAGTAATGTCCAAGCAATGTTATGGCAAGTCTTAGAGACGCCTTTAAGATTCCATATCAAGTACTACTACACAATTAGAATTTTATTTTCTACTATAGTTTCGGAAAATACGGCGATAAAAATTCAAATATTTAAAACTGTCGGGGAAAATGTGCTGATAATTATGATTTCTGATCACGAAACTGATTTATGCTGAAAGCTAGGATATTTGACAATTTTCAGTAAAACTCATTTTAATGGTTGAATGTGTATGCACGCACTTCAGCGTTTTTCCTATGTAAGGGCTACCAAATATAAATAATAAATCAATTCAAAAGGGCGTTAATGCTTTAATATTTCTTGTCTAATAATTAAAATGATACATAAAATAAATCGTTCTAATGATTATTTAACGGTGGGCTTATATCAGGTGTTGATGAATTTATTGTACATCATAATAAACATGTAATGACCCTGCAAGTATATATATATATACATACATTTAGTTATACATGTAGACAAATTATAAACAATACATGTAGTTAGAAACAAATGAAACTATATTAAGCAGTAACGCTTTTTTTCATATTATAGCAATATAATAATACGTGTATTTAATTATTTAAACTAAAAAATATAATCAAATCAATCAAATGTTAGATATCAGATATTAGTATGAAACTAGATTTAAATATATTTTATAAAAAAACATATAAGCAGTCGACATTAAGGTTTAAAACTGACAATACAAAAACACAAAAAAAAATTCAATTACCTGTCTATAGGACTAACTTGTCTACTCATATAATATTACTGCATGGCTCTACACTAACTGTATTACAACGTCTGAAATACGGAGGTATAACTTTCTAGTTTTAGGTAGAGTTAAGGCTTATTTCGTGAAGAACAGTTTAATTCTCACAAAGGGTATTCTGAAGATGAAATTACAAACATGTTAGATTTTCTCATAGACAACATATTTGTTGAATTTGGCGGTCGGATTTTTCAACAAACAATCAGAATTCCAATGGGAACCAACTGTGCTTCTCTCTCCTCGTCGATCTGTTTCTGTACTCATATGAAGCGGACTTCATCCAAGGGCTACTACGTGAACACAAAAGAAACTAGCCGAATACTTTAATTTCACTTTTCGTTCTATAACGACAACTTCCTAGACTTTCTACATCTCATCTTCTCCATTGAGCTTGAAATTAAGGACCATACAGATATATCAAGTCCCCTTAATGTTTGGATTAGTTTTCTGAAAAACACAATGAGGGACATTAGGAGACAAAACTTAATGAGAAGTGATGACTTCAACTTTCCAATTCTTAACTTTCCTTTCTTTTATAACAATATACCAGCATCGCCTGAATATGGCGTCTACCTTTCTCAGCTTATCCTATTTTCAAGGACATGCATGAGTTTCGACAAAGAGGATCGGTCTCGTGTAATAGAATCTTTGGTCATTCCCAGTGTCGAAGGGCAAATATTCCAGTCTATTGCACCCCAACCCTTAAATAACTGAATTCTAAATGAACTGTTGTATTGACCTGGACATATTGAGTGCGTCTTTATATATAATAAGGTTGAAATAAATACTGATTAATTTGTTGTGATGACATAAATACGTTAACTCTAGGTTACCTACATTTCAGAAAAGTAACTGTTATTGTGCAGAAGATGATCAGGGTCTTTTGCTGGTTGATTGGACTCGTTGCAATATTTTATGCCCTGGTAATAACAGCGAAATGTGTGGAGGAACACACTACGTATCTTTAAAATATTTGACAGTGTCAAAAAGAGGTAACCATTTATAGTTTAGAAGCTAACAAATTCCGCTTTCAAATAACATTCATTATGCTTTAGTAAAACATGTATCAACTATACTTTAAAAACAACATTAATATATTTCTTGTTCCGTTTTCATTTGCATCTTGAATTACTGTATTTTTAAAGTTTTTTTTATTGTGCTATTAAATTTTATAATAAAAATTTGATTGTTTTGGTTGTTGGGCTTGTACGCCACTTTCACAACAAAATAATCAACGCTGATATTAGTCAATACAAGGAACTACCTAGAGCACTTTACTGTAATGAAAAATGACCTTTTATAAGGCACATCGGCACACCCAACATTTAGCCCAAAACTCGATCAAAAATAAATAAATGAAAGGAATATTAAATGAAATAAAAACAAAAAATTGTGCTCTTGCTTTTGCTTAAAAAAATCAAACCAATCCTTCGACGTAAATACAAGTTATCAGTATCCCGAAACATTTTACGTAGAATGTCTATTAAATTTCAATTACGTACAAAGGAATATACATGTAGGTAAAATGAAAATGAATTTGATGTTTAAAAATATATCAAGATAAAGAAACAAAGCCTGCACAACTTTAAGTCGTGTTGGTTATAAGATCAAAAGAAGACAGCGGGAAAAAGGAACGGACGGAAATATTTATGACTTACCTGATTAAATACGGACATTTTCTGAAGAAAATTCTATGTCGCAAATACAGGTTTTACAACCACATTTATTTTGCCAAACTGATACATTTTACGATATATATTGTCTCATTCTCAGTCATATAGGCACACTTAAACTTTTAATTTATGTATACATTGCCTTGTCTGACGTGATTTGTTGTTGGAATAACAACACGTCATACAAAAGCTTGACGCTTTAGAATCCTTATGAGATCATGGTAATGTAAAAAGGGGAGAAAATGTATTTATTGAGCAGGGTTTATTTTTTCAGTTGCTACTATTAGTAACATTTTAATAACCTGTCTGGAAAGTTTGAATTAATAGTATGATTGGCATGACAAAAGCATGGCGTTGATTCACTTGCGCGGAAAATGACTGTAACTCAGATCAGCGGTTCATGCTATGAGACAAGTAAATTCTTTTTTAAGGCGATCGTAGGTTTTGATATTTTTATACTCTCAATATTTCAACGTTACAACTTAACATGCTCGCTAAAGCTATCGGCTGAAAAACTTGTATCATTATGGTCTTTATATAGAACAAATTTATGTAAATGCCAAATATATTTTATAGATTTTGTTTCAACAGTAGTATATGCAAATATTCTAATGAAACCAATTCAGCCTAATTCTCATTATAATGTCAATTGTACTCGGGTTCTTGTTACATGTAATATGAAAATGTATTTACAATATTTCACTAATTACTTTAAAAGTAAAAATATACTTTATAGATCAAAATTGGATGAAGCAATATTAACTAAACATATATTATTTCTCTCTAGCAGTGGATTTGGAAAAAAAAGTTTAAACCATATAATGTTATTTCAGTTTTTATGAATATTATATAAAACAGATAAAAGGTCCAGTGTACACAAATGGTATTGAACAATATCACACCCTATTAGAAACTAGACTCGACTCGAACAAAATCCAAAACGAACAGGGGTTGGGAGACCGGCATGAAACATGCTGAGTATTTTTTTCTCATTTAAATAATATTGGGTATCTGTAGGTTGTTTTTATCTAAATTTTTTTAATTCTTATAACCTTATACAATAGAATCACCACCCTCGGACAAATCTAATCAAACTTCAGTATCACATGGTGCTACAATAGACCAAACAACAGAATCTACAACAGTTGAGCAACCAATTAGTTCTATATCAACAGCTGATAGAACACTAGATGAAACGACAGAATCTACAACAGTCGACCAATCAGTTAGTTCAATATTAACAACTGATACAACACTAGATCACACGACAGAATCTACAACAGTTGACCAACCAGATAGTTCAATATTAACAGCTGATACAACGCTAAATCACAGGACAGAATCTACAACAGTTGACAGACAAGTTAGTTCAATATCAACAGCTGTCTCTGCAATAGATCACACCATAGAGTCTACAACAGTTGACCTATCAGTTAGTTCTATATCAACAGCTGGCACAACAATACATCAGACCACAGAATCTACAAGAATTGGCCAACCGGTTAGTTCTATATCCACAGTTGCAACTACAACAGATCACACAACACAATCTAAAACGGTTTATCACCCAGTAAGTTATATATCAATGGCTGATACAACAATAGATCAAACGACAGAATATACAACAGTTGACCGACCAGTTAGTTCTATTTCAACAGCTGGCACAACAATAGATCAGACGACAGAATTTACAACAGTTGATCAGCCAGGTAGTTCTATTTCAACAGCTGGCACAACGATAGATCAGACGACAGAATCTACAACAGTTAATCAACCAGTTAATTCTATATCAACAGCTGGAACTGCAAAAGATGGCAAAACAGAATCAACAATAGTCAATCAACCAGTTAGTTATATATCAACAGCTGGTCCAACACTAGATCAGACGACAGAATCTACAACAGTTGACCGACCAGATAGTTTAATATTACCAGCTGATACAACGCTAGATCACACGACAGAATCTACAACAGTTGGCCACATAGTTCGTTCTGTATCAAAAGCTGGCACTGCAATAGATTACACGACAGAATCTACAACAGTTGACCAACCAGTTAATTTTATATCAACTACTGGTACAACGATAGATCAGACGACCGAATATACAACAGTTGACCACCCAGATAGTTCTACATCAATATCTGATACAGTAATAGATCACACGACGGAATTTACAACAGTTGCCCAACCAGTTAGTTCTACATCAACAGCTGGTACAACAATAGATCAGACGACAGAATTTACAACAGTTGATCAGCCAGGTAGTTCTATATCAACAGCTGGTACAACAATAGATCAGACGACAGAATTTACAACAGTTGATCAGCCAGGTAGTTCTATATCAACAGCTCGTACAACAATAGATCAGACGACAGAATTTACAACAGTTGATCAGCCAGTTAGTTCTATATCAAAAGCTGGTACAACAATAGATCAGACGACAGAATTTACAACAGTTGATCAGCCAGGTAGTTCTATATCAACAGCTGGTACAACAATAGATCATACGACAGAATTTACAACAGTTGATCAGCCAGGTAGTTCTATACCAACAGCTGGTACAACAATAGATCAGACGACAGAATTTACAACAGTTGATCAGCCAGGTAGTTCTATATCAACAGCTGGTACAACAATAGATCAGACGACAGAATTTACAACAGTTGATCAGCCAGGTAGTTCTATATCAACAGCTGGTACAACAATAGATCAGACGACAGAATTTACAACAGTTGATCAGCCAGGTAGTTCTATATCAACAGCTGGTACAACAATAGATCAGACGACAGAATTTACAACAGTTGATCAGCCAGGTAGTTCTATATCAACAGCTGGTACAACAATAGATCAGACGACAGAATTTACAACAGTTGATCAGCCAGGTAGTTCTATATCAACAGCTGGTACAACAATAGATCAGACGACAGAATTTACAACAGTTGATCAGCCAGGTAGTTCTATATCAACAGCTGGTACAACAATAGATCAGACGACAGAATCTACAACAGTTGATCAGCCAGGTAATTCTATATCAACAGCTGGTACAACAATAGATCAGACGACAGAATTTACAACAGTAAATCAGCCAGTTAGTTCTATATCAACAGCTGGTACAACAATAGATCAGACGACAGAATTTACAACAGTTGATCAGACAGGTAGTTCTATATCAACAGCTGGTACAACAATAGATCAGACGACAGAATTTACAACGGTTGATCAGCCAGGTAGTTCTATATCAATAGCTGGTACAACAATAGATCAGACGACAGAATTTACAACAGTTGATCAGCCAGGTAGTTCTATATCAACAGCTGGTACAACAATAGATCAGACGACAGAATTTACAACAGTTGATCAGCCAGGTAGTTTTATATCAACAGCTGGTACAACAATAGATCAGACGACAGAATTTACAACAGTTGATCAGCCAGGTAGTTCTATATCAACAGCTGGTACAACAATAGATCAGACGACAGAATTTACAACAGTTGATCAGCCAGGTAGTTCTATATCAACAGCTGGTACAACAATAGATCAGACGACAGAATTTACAACAGTTGATCAGCCAGGTAGTTCTATATCAACAGCTGGTACAACAATAGATCAGACGACAGAATTTACAACAGTTGATCAGCCAGGTAGTTCTATATCAACAGCTGGTACAACAATAGATCAGACGACAGAATTTACAACAGTTGATCAGCCAGGTAGTTCTATATCAACAGCTGGTACAACAATAGATCAGACGACAGAATTTACAACAGTTGATCAGCCAGGTAGTTCTATATCAACAGCTGGTACAACAATAGATCAGACGACAGAATTTACAACAGTTGATCAGCCAGGTAGTTCTATATCAACAGCTGGTACAACAATAGATCAGACGACAGAATTTACAACAGTTGATCAGCTAGGTAGTTCTATATCAACAGCTGGTACAACAATAGATCAGACGACAGAATTTACAACAGTTGATCAGCCAGGTAGTTCTATATCAACAGCTGGTACAACAATAGATCAGACGACAGAATTTACAACAGTAAATCAGCCAGTTAGTTCTATATCAACAGCTGGTACAACAATAGATCAGACGACAGAATTTACAACAGTTGATCAGACAGGTAGTTCTATATCAACAGCTGGTACAACAATAGATCAGACGACAGAATTTACAACAGTTGATCAGCCAGGTAGTTCTATATCAACAGCTGGTACAACAATAGATCAGACGACAGAATTTACAACAGTTGATCAGCCAGGTAGTTCTATATCAACAGCTGGTACAACAATAGATCAGACGACAGAATTTACAACAGTTGATCAGCCAGGTAGTTCTATATCAACAGCTGGTACAACAATAGATCAGACAACAGAATTTACAACAGTTGATCAGCCAGGTAGTTCTATATCAACAGCTGGTACAACAATAGATCAGACGACAGAATTTACAACAGTTGATCAGCCAGGTAGTTCTATATCAACAGCTGGTACAACAATAGATCAAACGACAGAATTTACAACAGTTGATCAGCCAGGTAGTTCTATATCAACAGCTGGTACAACAATAGATCAGACGACAGAATTTACAACAGTTGATCAGACAGGTAGTTCTATATCAACAGCTGGTACAACAATAGATCAGACGACAGAATTTACAACAGTTGATCAGCCAGTTAGTTCTATATCAACAGCTGGTACAACAATAGATCAGACGACAGAATTTACAACAGTTGATCAGCCAGGTAGTTCTATATCAACAGCTGGAACTACAACAGATAACACAACAGAATCGACAGCTGACAAATCATTTAAATACATATTAATATCCGATACGACAATAGATAAAAACACCGAATCAACAACAAACCAGTCAGCAGCTAACACAATAGATCACACAGTAGAATTGACCACTACCGAAAAATCAAATGAAATAATAAACACTGATCAGAAAACAGAATTAACAACTCCCTACAAATCTTCAAAGACAACAACAGACGCAACAACTGAATCCACAACGACAAAACAACAAATAGGTAAGTGTAAATTGAATTGCAAACTTAAAAACCTAAAAGACTTTCAAGCTAATTACAAAGAAAACAAAATCAAGGCAGGTAAACTGAAATAAAGTTTTATTTCAAAATTTATCAGAAATACCATTCGGTGCGCATTTATCAGTCTATAATTTTGTGGTGAACATTGCTCTTCAACCTTTTGGATTATTGTTTTGGATTTCAACATTTTAGGCCCTGAGCACAACAGATGAGTCGTAAATCGAGGTAATGTGCATCAAAATTGGTATCAAAGAATTGTATATTACATAAACGATAACGATGTTGGAGTGATAAATTGCATAAAGGAGATGATACTTAGCATTTTGTAGATCAAGAAGCAACGGAAGGGCACCAGAACAGCCTGTATTGCAGGATAGAACAATATTTCGAATTAAATATTAAAATATGTTGTTTTTTCAATTCCCAAATATTAACGAGGTATAACCCATCTAAAACAGCACTAGTATTGCAAATCACTTTTATCTGTTTTCTCAAATTGCGGATTATGTCATAACTATGGCCTCCAATAAGGTCAGTATTGTTTAGCCTTGATATAATGGTATTATGTAACATACATGTATAATCCTGCAGTTTTTGAAAGTTATGTTTAACTTGCCCAGACAGTTTTAGCAAAATGACATCAAAGTAATGCTCGATCTCAGTTGCCTTGCTTTTTTATTCATGAATGAGTAATAACTGCCATGAATTGTTGCACCAATATGGGCGATTCTAATATTTAAAAAAGATTTAAAATATGAAATATCCATTGGAATGTTCAGTCTTTCAAAGAATTTTCTGGTTTTATTTATCTAATAAAAAAGGATATATCATTATAAAAAAGACTTAAAAAAAGAAAGAGAATCATAAAAGACTTTTCATTTTCAGTAATATCAAATTGAAAAGGCCATATTTTCTACTAGCCAAAACTCTTTCGATAATATTTTCTTACACTTCTTTATTTTTTTTAATAAAATTTCTGAAATATTACTTATGTACAGTTCTAAATGTATCATCAGGATATTTGATCCATTTTATCGATTTTAAATAGAAGATATGTCTGATGTTAAATCCAACATGTGACGGTATAATGGAATATAGTCTATTATTATTATTATTATTATTATTTGACATACATCTACCATACTCAATGTACGCTTCAATCTTTATTGAATTTATAATTAACTGTAATATTCTTTCATATTTCATTTTCTGAAGAACTAAACAGGCAGCTATATTTCCCAGGAAATAATAATGAATTCAACGTTTTGTCAAACCGTTTAATAATACGAAAACAAAATCAAACAATAGGGAACAATAAAAAAAGCAGGTTTAACGATTCAGCTTATATTAAGAGGGGTAAATTTAATTAACACAAACTTGGGAGTGTGTATAATGTAAACAAAACAGGAATAAATAAATACAACTTCAAGACAATATCGATATCAGAAAAATTGTCTTAAGATAAATATGCATTTTATAGTTTTTTACATAAAACAAATAAACTTCTTCTTTTTTTAGAAAGGAGACCAAAAATGTTATTATGCCAGTGTCCAAAGCACCTTATGAATATAAAGTGGCATTTTCTGGACGGTAAGCTAATAACCACCGAGGAGGTGGAGAAATTAGTGAAAGAGGATTTTGAGAAGAACGTGAAGAAGGATATATCTGTTGACAAGAAAAAAGTTGGAAAAGCACGTCGAAAAAATAAGTCGTCTGAAAACAAGGAGAAATCATCTGAAACCATTGGTTATTGGTTCTCAGTTATTCTGGCTCTACCTTTAGTTATTGCTTTACTGATTGATATATCAAATTGCTACAAGCATATTTCAGTCTGCAAGAAGAAAACTCGAAAACTGCGCCGAAATTCTGTTAGCCCTGAAAATATAAAAAAGTCTGCTAAAGCCAGGAGGAAAAGAAAGAAGAAAACAACTGCTTTCGTAAAGTAAATTTATACACATTAAATTGTGCCATATACGAAAATTGTACGCACATATACACATGACCAACATATAAATTCATCAGAATATAAAAATTTATAATTTGAGTTTCAAAGAGTTAACTCTTAATATCCAAAGTTGAAGGGACCATTATAAATAAATTGAGATATCTGGTATTTCGAGATATCAGGAGTATATTTATGGCAGAGTTTAATCTTGGGACCAACATATTTTTTTGAGATTTCCGAAAATTTTAAATAAAAGAGAGATGACGAGAGTCAAGAACGTTAAAATTATTTAGATAATGCAAGTTCTGAACATATACAATCTCAATAATCAATATTTAACAGACATAAATAAATTTAAATAACATTTTAAAATATATTCTTCAAACATAAATATATGTATAAATATGAGAAATCATATTATAATTGCATGTTCTGATCCTGTAATTTTTCAAACATAAACAATGAGATTTGTCTCAGATTTGAAGCCTTACTTGACCTTAAAATCAAAATCAGCAATAAAATTGTTGTTCTCTTGTGTATTGTTTTATCTGGTTTATTTAGGGATTTGATATTAAGAATACAATGTAATTTTTTTGTTATCCATGTCCGTCCGTCCGTCACACTTTGATTTCGATGGTGTCTTGTCAAAATGTTTTGATATTTTTATACAATCTGCAGATCAAGTTTAGCCTTTTGTCGTTTCAGAGTTATGCCTCTTTGGATATGGAAAACTTCTGAGTACTTTCCGCACTCAAATGTGAGTTTGTCTTGGTCAAATGTAAAACAATCAATACATATCACAAGAATGTACCGGTCAAGTTTGATTTTGGATATGATGACTTTCCCATTCCAGGGTTACATAAAATTATGAAATTTGTAGTTCCAAAGTTTGACGTAAGATCTGGTAAATAGTCAAAATTTGAGGCGTCCGTGTAACAACTGAGTATCATTTCAACAAATAATTTGAAATTTGAAAATATTGTTTGGGAACCAATAAATCGAGATCGATTTCGAATTCGACATATTTACCCTTTTTGTAATTTCTGGGTTGTGTACCTTCTTTGTAGATAATGATTAATCCGTTTAATAACTTGAATATTGATTAATGTACTCAAATCATTTTATATTTGGAGCTGTTGTTTTGAATCACTAAACACAAGGTAAGTTGGAATTTGACATACATTGTATTTTACTTTTGTCATTTTCGAGTTTAAACTTTCATAATATAGATCACTTGTTGGTATGAGCAAGTATACTAGTCAACAAAAGAAACGACACAGGGTAATGCATTTTTCATATATTCATAATTTCAAATAGCTGTACTAAGCAGAAATACATGAAATATCGACCCACACGTCTGATTTTTATAGTAGATTGTTTTCGTGGATTTTCCGCATATTTAATTTAACACTCTTTTTAGAAATTTCCATTTTCCAGCATTTCAAGTGTTCTACAAATTTCAACATGAGCCGCATTAGATCATGAATTGAAGTAGCAAACCACTGTTGTCCTCATACTTAAGTTTTTTTTAAGGAATTACCAAGATATTTGGTTCCGAACTCGTGTATTACTTTTGTTTACTAGTATATATAATATTGATAGGTGCTAGTACTCACACGTTTCTCGTGCCCATTTCAATGAGAGGACGTCTCATTGCGCATGCCCAGTATCCTTTAATTTCCATATCAATGTACAAAAAAATGTATATAACCTATTAAAGCGACACGGAACTTCTGTATGAGAAAGACAATAAATGAAAACAACGTGTTTGTTGTTTTGTATTTTCTGCTAGAGAGCGCTATTAATAATAAAAATAATATGTATATTAAAATTTTCTCAATATGGATAATATAACCAAAATGAACTAGAAGAAAAAATTTTTTAACAACATGTGAAACAATGCTTATTGAATCTATACACTAAAAACTTTACTTTTGGACATTTTGAAAAAAAGTCGTGTTTAAAAAAGATTACTCATTAGACTGTTAGTTTTAAATATTTTATATTTTCTATATTTGTTTTTTTAAGTGTTCAAGTGATTGCATTTGTTGCGATTCTGTATCGCATTTTACTGCTTGTCTATTCTTTTTTGTTTTCTTCCTGTAACTGTCACAGATTTGAGTACTAGTTGAACTATTTTTTACTCTTCTCTACATGTAATGTCTATTATTTCTTAGGAGTCAGTTTTTTTTGTCTGTTTCTTCTTTTTAATTTTAAAGTGTAGTCCTCCGTGTTCTCAAGTCATTGGTTTTGGTTAAATTTTTTATTTTGTTGTTATATTTGGGTTTTACGAGTTTGATTTACACAATGGGCAAGGTTGAATAACTATAAAACGTATCACAAAATACCGAAATAAATGTTATGCACTGTATGACCACAAATTAAACACAAAATATTTTTTTTATCAGTAGCATAACATTTTTTATGAATAAGAATCATTTTTGTATACATGTAGTTATTTTTCTTTTGTTATTATTTATTATTAATACAGTGTAATATGTCGAAATGCTATATATATTTTAACTATGTTAGAGCTATCAATATAGAATTCAATATTCAATTGACAAGAAAAAATACGAGGCTCAAAAACCATTGAAAATAATCCCGGATTGATCATTACGTGGAAGTGTGAACAAATTTGTGCGTATATGAAAGGACAAATAATTATACAGACATGTTAATGCTGCGAAACAAATTTAGAGAGACCCGAAACTATTTCCCTGTCCCTTCCTTATCTGATTTTATAGCTTTTGATGCACCTTACACATTACATTTATGGAATGAAATTCTGACAGGGCATATGTATTGAATATGCATTTCATTGTGAGGCATAAAGTACATGCAGCATCATTTATCATTAAATCATTTTTTCAATTCACAGTGTACAATTTGATAATTTTCTGAATGGAAATAATATTGAACTTAGCCAACAAACTATATTGTACGCACACAGAAACCAGTAATAATATAGGATTATACTTTATGTAAATGTCTCTTCTTTTAATGCATTTTCATTGGTTTACAAGAATGTGATATTTTACTCGATCACCCGCTGGAAAGACCACATCATATTTTAACCCCTCTAAAAACATTGTCAACCTCGGCTTCGCCTGTTAGAAATGTGTTATTTATATAATGATAAATTTTGTATTGATAGCTAGTTATACATGCACTTCATATTGTAAAAGATTCATCAAAATTAAGACATATTGCTTTGATTGATTGGTATGTCATTGTTGTCCTTTCCCATATTCCCTGTAATTCATTTTGTTGTTTATTTAAAGTAAAAATATTTATTAAAATTAATAAAAGTTCCCTACTATGACTTTGAAGATTTGAATTTGTCTTGCGCGCTTAGATGAACTTTTCTCTCCCGAAGTAAAATATTATATATATATATATATATATATATATATTATATTATAAGTTTTACAAAAATGATTTCTTTGAAATACAAATTATTTTGTTATTTTTTTATTAATATTTTGAATTCATGCACAAATTATTTATTACATGTTAATGTTAAATTTGTTCATATGAGTACTGTAACTTCAGAAATTATTGCGTGCATTTATTATTTCAATTTTGTCATTTTAGACCAAAATGTTATTTTAATTCTTCCTATATTGAGAAAAATCGCGCTTCATTGATAGTAAAAATTCCAAAATGCGAGTTTAAATTATTGCGATTACAACCCTGTCGCATTTTTCGCAATAATAAAAACATCGCAATAATTTCCGAAATTACAGTATTCTTTTTGATTAATTGTTGTAATCGTTAATATCTTAATTAATATTGCTTCTTAGATTGAACCGTGGTTAATGCTGATGTCAAATTGAGTGCAGTTACTACGTGCTTCCTGGTTGTAAAAAGGGTTTTTGCTTGTATTCTAGTTATAAATATATGACAAATTTCTCAAAACCAAAGTAAGTGGTGAGATTAGGTGAGCTCTGTTAGTGAACACTGTCTAGAGGCAAATATGGCACGCTGATTTCGCTTCAAAATAAATCTTTATTAAAATTTTTGACTTATTATGGGTAGGACGCACCTGACGGCATACTCAAAATTACAACGCCATTCTTTTAAATTCCACCAAACGAATTGTCAGAAAGGAAGAAATACAAATTAATGTTTGGACTTATGCTTCAAAATGCAATAAAATCTAAAAGACAGTTTTATTGTTTTAAAAAAATATTTTATCCATTTTTCTACAGTTTAAGATTTCAATCTCAGAAGTTCCAAAATCAAACATTTCAATACGGCAGTCATTTTGAAAAACCTTTAAGTCCACTTCGTATTGCCTATTTTCTGTTTTTGCCATATTATAATCCAAATAATTCATGGCAGCCATATATTCGTATTTGATTTTAACATGGGTAACATTATTTGCTGAAATTTTTACACTCGCTAACGCTAGGAATAAAACTTGGTCAATTATGTTACCAATATTAAAATCTCTCATACAGATATGGCTGCCATAAATTATTCTTAATTCTTTTCAGGAGTCAAGTCGACTATTGTGTAATATATACTTAAAAGCTGATACAGTGAGATACGGCTAGTATCATCACTAGTCTGAAAATAAAACATTGTTTTTGTATAGTACATGTATTATTTTTTTAATAAAAAGTATTGTGTTATGATTATTTTGCAATGTATATGAATAAATAGAAAATTTGAATTTTTGTCCAGAAAAAATTTTTCAAAAAAAAAAAAAATCTTTTAAATTGTGAGTTCAGTATCTTTTCATTTGGTATAATTCTGATACATGTAATACTTAATTTATGCTTCTGTTTATTTGCTTTTGTAAATGCCATTAGTTTGTTGTGAAATAAAGAGTGACGAAATTATAGTTACTTATTAATAATTTGATCTGGTATAATTTACCCACTGTATTATTGCTTCGATAGTCTTTTTTCCCCAATATTTGCTTAGGTGATGATAAATGTGTTTTTCTGGTCATTCTTTTAGTCTCCTAATTTACAAGCTCAGCTGCTGGTTTGGCGATGCTGGCATCAGCCGGATAAATGGATAATTTAAAGTGAAAAAAAGCTTTTTTTCGCATTACGGTTTTGTTATTTAGGTATCCAAATCTGTACAAACACATTTTCTTGTTTCAATTTTGAGTTGTGGTGGTTTTAACGTCTGTCTGGACTACTGCTGACGAATCACAATGTGAAAAAAATACATATACTCCTTGCACGGAAATTAATATATGCATATAATGATTAATTGCCTTTTTGTTGTAAGTATTGACAAAACCGAAAAAAAATAAGACGTAAATTCATAATATTAAAATCAAAAGACAAGGCCAAATTCTGAGACCCCCAGCACAGAATAATGGGTTCTTACATGAGTTCAAAGTGAAGACTGGAAAATCGTCAACGAGTTTTTAAAATACATGTCTTTTCCGAGTGGAGCGCAGCGGAAGAAGGGGAAAGACGCTGAATTTTAAATAGGAGTTGAAGATTTTCCAGTCTTCACTTTTGAACGAGTATCAGTATCTATTTCTTGCGTAAATACTAGATTTTTTCAGTTTCCTGTACCTAGGTAAATTCAATGAGCACCCCCATCCCCCCCAAAAAAAATCAATCACAGCATGCCCTGCCCATTAATGAAATCTTCAAATCCAGACAAACACAGCAATACATAACACAAATGCTCTACAAGTACAGCAAAAAAGAGAAGACATGTTGCAAGCACAAGAAAACAAATCAATGCCTTTACAGTGAGCAGTTTATATATACATGTATTGTGTATGTGGTACACAGCAATACTTTTAAAACTGTGAGTCATTAATTTTCATTTATTGTGATACATATTTTTCAGATATTTTGGTATAGAATGTAAAACTTCGAAAATGAAAAGCGCCATGTCATGCTTTCAATTAATTAAAATTAATTATTTTAGTTGATCAAATATTAGAAAAAACATAAAAGCGGGCAGGTTTTGTTCATAATTGAAGCCTTTTTACATTTTAATTTTAATTCATGTACTCGTTATGTGAACATGTAATGTAGTAATTTTGGTTGCCGATTTTCGAACCTTAAATATGAAAATGATAATGTTCTCTTCTCCACACATTCCACTTAACCATGTCAAACTGAATCAGATTTTTTGGATGAGGGCATTTATTTTTATTACAGACAATATTACAATTAATTCAAATGATGTGCATTTTGTAATAGAATATAAACTGAGACTGATAAATATCCAAATGCTAGTTTTAATTATTGCAATATTCATTTTTTTGCATTGTTCGCAATAATAAAAAGATCGCATTAGCTTCAGATTTAACGTACATCTAATGTACAGAGAAGACGGATACAACAAGATTTTATAAGAAAAAAACTTAAAATGAAATAAAACAAAGCCAAAACATTAAATGAAACTGAATTCTAATTTATTTCTGTTACAATTCCCAACAGCAATTCAAAATTTAAACATCCGGTCCATCTGTGGGAAAATTATTCATATTTTTGAGCGCCGACGTATGGAGTATATATTTCACAACTCATACGTTATTCTAGAACTTGTGACATATACATTGACTTCCTGGACAGAGCCCGGCTCCTGACAGAAAAGTTGCTGAGACAGAGGTATGTTGCTCCTAAGTTGGAGTCATCCTTATGGACGTCATCATGACTTGGTTGAGAGGTATGGAAAAAACCTTTCCCAAATGAAAATGGACGTGTTCCATTGATGTTATCCCTTCCTGATACCGGATTTGACATGGGCAGCATGGCGGTTGTCCTGCGGGTAGCATAGACTGTTAACTCTTTCGCAGCACCTGAGTCTACTCCCGGTTTTTTGGTGGGGTCCATGTTGTTCATATTTGTTTGGTTTTAAATTGTAGTGTATGTGTTGTTTTGGTCTTGTCTTCGTTGTTCTCCGGAGTTTGTCAATTTTTTTATTTTCCCCTCTTTCGGATGACCCTTTGGTATTTCTTGCCTTTACTTATTATATTTCATTTTCACCTATTTAATTTTTTTTAAATGTATCATCCTATTTTGCGTTATTTGTTTTAATCCCACTCTTTTTTTTTACATTTTAGAAGAAATAGATGAGGATTACAAATTTGTCTCTTTGACTCTGATGTTAACTTCTTACAATTCTTATTTATAAATACTTAAGCTTATATATATATATATATATATATATATATATATATATATATATATATATATATATATATATATATATATATATATATATATATATATATTATTGTAATATATTTTTATACATTTTCTCTGTAATATCTACCAAATAATTACACCTTATAAAAATTCTGATTCTGATTGGTTAATTGGCGGTTTGTTTTTTTCATATCTTCGCAATTTCAATGAACTTCATCTGCATATCCACGATTCCATCCTAGACATTTTTTCCCTCGCGAAACTAAGCACGCAAAATTCAATTCGGAATACTTCGAGTGTAATCTCTCTCCGATTCGTAAGTTGCATAATAAATAAAACAAAATGTCGGTTTTTGGAAACGCGTCCTTCAAAGATTTGGTACCGCAGTATTCTTTCTTGTTCGTCCATTGAAAACATATCACATGCAAAAAATTCCATTAACACCTGGATACTCGGTGTAATTAAACATATACAGAATGGCTGGGAGGTGTATATACAAAAGATTCCAGTCTCGAAACTAAATTTCCCTGGTCTGAAGATCAAATACTTTCTAATAGATAGATAGATAGATAGATAGATAGATAGATAGATAGATAGATAGATAGATAGATAGATAGCCTTTGAAACACCGGGGTTTCAACTAATTTTGGAAATAAAAGGACAGTTTGACACTTTATCTAGCTAAAACATTATTATTAGTAGTCTTAAGTCAGGTTGTTATTTTTTGAAAAGCATATCTAAAAATGTACTTTTAATCAATAAAAAGTAATATATATTTTTTTGGATATAATTAAATTGTTTCTATAAATCCGTTTTTAGAGATAACAATTAATATTGGTATCATATTACTTTTATTATTTTCATCAAGTTATAAATAAATTAGTACTATATAATTGTGTTTCAATCATATTCGTTCCGTAAAATAAGTCAATAAATGATTAAATAAAAATTACATAATCATGTGTTTTTAACTTTGTGTCTTTATACAATATTGGTTTTAGCCGATCCATCACTGATGCATTGATTCCTGCATATATATCTGGGAATATGGTAAAGATGAATATAATTCATAGATACAAACAATAACGCCATATTAGAATAAATATGATTTAGGATATCCTTTTTCAATCATCACTGATAATTCAGTTATATGTCCCAAATCCGTTTGCATTCAGTAGCACCTACTAGTCCATGTTCTATACCATACGACATACTTTTTTGTCATATAATTTAGGTTGTACTAAAATTTTAAACATTCACAATCAGGTATTTACTTTACAATGTTAAGGACAGCGTCGTTCATGATAAGGAACAGCAAAAAGAACTCTACCTTCTTGTTTTTTTGTATCATATTTAAGTAATGACAAGTAATGATACCGAATATAAATTTTTGTAACTAAGTTTTACTTTTAAGCCGTTACACGCAAACCACACGATGCACGTTGCACGATACACGATTTCCGATCGTGCGATTTCTAACAATTGTGTTTGTAAGATACGAGCGGAATATAACGAAACGAATTAATATGCCAGATATGAATAGCAGTGAAATTTCATTTTACTTTGAAAAATAATTACGATAAAAGAAAGCTGGCTTAATTAAACGGCCTACATTAAACTTTTTTCATCAATAAAAATATGTATTTGCATATTGTAGTTTTCTGAATTGGAAATCTATTAAACTTTATAACATAACTGTTAAATCATATTTTAAATTTATTACAATCAATACACCTAATCATGTTAATTTAATCTTATTAGGTAGGGCATACTAACTAAAATTGATATGATAATAATAAAGTTGCCGGGGAATAAACCATCTTGGGAATATAATAACCAAATAATTACTTATGTAAAACTGCCCAATTCAGATATAGATTAATAAATGATTTTGTCAAAAAATATTTTAAAATCGAAAGATTAGATTCTGTGCTTGAGTATTAATATCAACATTTTCAAATATTTGAGACCGTGAAAGTTCGTTCTAACAATATTTTAGTCGAGTTTGAAATATCTACTGACTTGAATTCACACGTTTTAAAATCTGTCTCGACCAATGAAATCTCGTACACGTCATGCACGTTACACGATTAAAATCAAACGTTTATTACCACACGCAAACCACACGCACACGATTCGCACGTTGCACGCACGCGATTCACACGTTACACGCACACGATTTACACATTACACGCAAACGTTTCGCATGTAACACGGTTCTTTTGGTGATTTACACGTTCAACCAAGTGTACTACGCCCTTTCTTTGGAAAGATAGTTTCACATGCATATTAACAAAGTACATGTAAACTTTAAAGGGTCTTAATACATGTGTATTTCATTGCAATTAGTTTTTGGACAACACATTCTAAATAAGATTCCGCTAGTTTTCACTAGTTCAACACATGAAATAAGTCCTTTTGAAGCCGTTCTTATCATTAGAAATTTTATTTTTATTAAATATTATTATTATTATATTTTTCTTTTAAATAGTCGAAATCAGTAACAGTCGGCAATTTGGCAATCGTCAATATGGGTTCGGCAAACTGGGATTCGGGTAAAATATCCGATCTCAAATAGATTCGGCAATATGGGAATTGGCAAATTGCACCCGACAATCTGGAAATCGTCAACTCGGGATTATGCAGTCTGGTTCTAATTTGATTATGTAGATGAAATCAGCACTAGCTGGAGCACTCTGCCTCTCCTTTGGAAGTCCAGAATTATAATAAAGTAACAGGAATTCATTTAACCACTAACAACACATTTATAGAAATGTTAATTACATGTACATACCATATTAATACCTCGAAATTAGGAACAAATATGCAAGTTATTACAAAACAAATGTTTATTGTCTTATTGAAGCAATACTTTATTTATAAATTCCACAATTTGTTACAGTTAGTTTCAGATTGTTCAACCAACACTGATAAGGCAATCGTTAATCGTCAAATATTACGACTTCCAATACTTTACATTCATACAGAATTATACCGACACCTTTCTAAGATAAGTATCTTTCAATAGTCAACTGCTAATCAATGCTAAACATATAGCTTCATCTCCTATTTTGTGTTTTAATTTAATGAAGTTTACCCTTGACCTAATGAAAAACGTCAAGTGAAAGCCTATACTATTTAACGAAACATCATGTTTAAAATTTACCTATTCTTATACTGGTCAGGATTTGATGGAAGTATTTGAAAAAATTACGCAGAAATTTTTGTAAATAAAATACCAATATTTCTTCGGACAGCAATCTGTGGATTCTGTTGAGGAATTTAACATTTAATTGTTGGATGTTTACATCTAATACCCATTTATATTTTAGATTATCTTGATGTTGAGTAAACATCAAAAGGATACAAATTCAGTAACACCTAAATAGAACAATACGATATTTTTAATACTTTAAATTGCTGTTAATTTTCAATATATACGTGATGAAATTTTCCAGGAACACCAATATTGATTCCAGACTGATGATAGCAAATCCAAACAAAGGATTCATTTCAATTAGAATACAAGATCTTATCGTATCACCTCTGGACGATTGTAATTCCATAGAGAAGAAAATGTTATCGGTTTATTAAACAGTGCATAATGTTCTAGTTATAAAGTAAAAAAATTTAAATATCAAAATGACAAAAAATGTCATAGACATTTTTGTTATTTTTATATACACCATTTCTAAAGTATATTCGACAGATGTGACAATTTGTACCATTAATGTTAAAAGAGGACATTTGCCTTATGAATATGAACGTAGTGGACCGGCTGTAGATATTGCATTGGAAGAAATACGAGTAAAATATTCGAATATTTTCAATGTAACATACATTTATAAAGACGCAGGGTCACAATGTACCGAAAATGGGTTTGGAGCTCTCGCTGCAGAAGTGTATTACAATAATGATGTGGACGTTTTCATCGGGCCAGGTATGTTTCGTATTAAACAGTTATAAACCTCTCCTTTATTTGTAGATTTATGATGACGTCTATATTATTATCGTCTTGAAAAGTATTTTAAATTCTTCAACAAATTGTCTTTATTTTTTTCAAATCGCATTCCTTGCGTTCATTTTTAGCATTGAATTAGTCTTTATAAAATCTTGAATTATTATTTCAGTTATCTTAATTGCTGGCCTCCATCATATCCGAAGAATACATAAACATATCTGTCAAAGGAAATACAGCAGACTTAACTGTTGAAAGTCAAAAATGAAAACCAAAATATTGCGAGCAACAGAATAAAATAAAATTGAACAAAATAGTCAAAAACAAGATAGGGTTAATTTGAGTCTTAATCTTAACAGAATTCCAAAATTTATAAATTGAAAATCTCAACATACATATACAAATTAAAGCAATTACCCTCGAACATTTACAGTATACCAGCAAAGACATCCAATATGCATTTGTAGCTAGAAAGTTTTATACTTAAATATTGCTAAAAAAATTGTTATGTGAACCAAATTAGTTATTTTACTTTGATTGTAAGTTTTTTAAAACTTGCTTTGATTGTAAGATATTTAAAACAGCATATAAAAAGGTAAAAGAAAACTTCTGTTGGAATTTATAGTGACTCCTGCACCCCGACAGTAGTTGGGATACCAAGTCAAAATTTAACGAAAACCTTATTTTCAGTCTATAGATGGAATAACATCATTGAATTAATAAATGAAATCAATTAACCAAATGAAAAGTGAAACAATTTGAGTTGGATGCACAATTCTTCCGTAAATGGCCGTTTTCGAGTTGAGACGACCGAGTGGAGACGAGTTCACGTGCGCTCTTCTTAATATGGTATGACGTCCAATGAGAATCCTTAATACATTCGTTTATTGCGACTCTTAACCAATCAAACGTAACGTCACTATATCTTTTCGATTGTTCATACTGAAAATATATAGGTGTGCGAGGCCTAAAACCCCTGTTTTTACGGAAGAAATAGGTACTTACACTCGTTCAAAAATCAAGAACTGGAAAATCTTCAACTAGTTTTTAAAATTCAGCGTCTTTGCCCTCATTCCGCTGCGCTCCACTGGGGAAAGACTTGAATTTTAAAAACTCGTTGAAGATTTTCCAGTCTTCATTTTGAACTCGTGTGAGAACCTATTATGCTTTGAATTAGACCCACGTGGGCTGGATTTAAAAAATCAAAATTGTTAACCTTATCTAAATAAGAGGATATGGCAAAACGCGAAGAAATGAAATACATATAGATTCTCCTTCAGGTACGAGTGAGTTATGGAATTTCTCCACCTGAGATAGTTAAATTTTCGATTTTCAACACGCGAGCCTTTAGCGAACGTGTTAAAATCTACAATTTAACTATTGAGGGTGGCAAAATTCCATAACTTACGAGTAAATTGAAGGAGAATCTGTTTCTCCTATGATTTTCGACAAAAACCTCAAGAAAATGTCCTTGCTATGTAGTTTGTTTACATAGACGTCATTTCGGGACTTCTCTAGTTTATCGTTTTAATAACTGTAGAAAAAATGGCGGTAATTCCCACGTAGAAATTTAATCACCGGGAAGTGGTTAAAGATATTATGTATTTTTATCCCACCGATTAAACACGTCAGGAATATGAGAAATATATTTAAAACTAAAAAAGGGTGAGTTACCATGACTCTCGCCAAAGAGGATTACTGCTGTCATAAAAGCGCCTTAACCAGGGTTTTCTTCAGGAATAAGTTGATGTCATCAATGAGAAAATTTTACGGTCGTCATCACAAATTGATTGACCGTTACAGTGTTCCAATATCAAAGATGATGTTGGACCTGTTCCTACTGACATTTCATGTGCCTCCATCGATTTGTGACTACCACCGGATTGACTTTGTTGAACTTCACGACGGGTGCCGTATACGGAACAGGAACTGCTTACCCTTACAGAGTTCACCACTGGTTTTTATAGGAGTTCGTGTTCATTGTTTTTTAGTTTTCATATTTACGTGTTGTGCTTGTGGTTGTTTATTTATCTTCCCGGGTTTGTCTGTCTAACGGATTGCTTTTTTGGTTTGTTCCTTAGGTATATTTTCCATAAGCTCAGAGAACAGTGTAAAGCAATACTGTAAAAAAATAAGAGGAAATGAGGTCACAAGCTTCAATTCAAAATTTTTGAAGTTCAACCCTTGTGTGCCCTAAGCTCTAAAAATCAAAATTCTAATACAATATGCGCACTGAATGTATGAAAATACTGTATAGAAATATAATTTCTTCTTTTTAAAAAATGAAATACCTAAAAAGGAAGGAGGAGTTGATGTCACAAAGACAGTGTGACGGACGGAAGGATACAATCGAAATATCCTCGGACGTTCTTCAAAAGTGTGAGGATAACAATTAAAGGGCCTAATGTTTTGTTGTATGTCTGACTCTGTCAGATCAAATACGTTGTTCATTTCTGCAATTAATTATGACTATTTTGTGATTTTGTGCTTTCTTACTCATCCTTTGTATGCAGCTTTGCCTTATAAATCGTGATCGTTGTTATACATGTGTATCCTATATTCCTTCTTGTCAAAAAGCTAAGTTTCGTTTGCGATGCACGTAGAACCATTTGATGAATTTTGTTCTTATCATTTAGTCAACCAGAATCAACTTTAAAAGAATTTTCCATGATTGAACTGTATTCAATAGTGCTTCATATGACATGTAAATTGTTCCATCAGTTAAATGTTACATCATGAGTGTTTTTTCTAACTTGTTTAGTTTTGGAATTTTGACAATTTCTCTTATTTTTTTAAATTCCAGCATGTAGTTTTGGAATCGATGCTGTTGGTAGACTTGCGGCATCTTGGAATCTCCCGATAATTACACCAGTCGGAACAAATGGGGATCTTGGCAACAAGGAAAATTTTCCAACTCTTACTCGTCTGTCATTTGGCATGAACAAGTTTGCATTGATGTACCTAAGCATTTTTACCAAGTATAATTGGACCGATGTTACAATTATACATGATGTCACCCACTCATTTTTCAGGATAGTTGGCGACAGCTTGCTTGCAGAGTTTGCATTTGCTGGTATCAAAGTTGAAAGACTTTCTTTTGACGTTTCAAAAGAATATGACATTGCCAGTGTCCTGATTGAAGCCAGCAGAAGGTCAAGAGGTAAATATCTCTTTGATTATATCAATTGTTTGATTCTGATATATAAAACCAACTTAGTTTTACTGGCTAAACGTTAGTATATTTTCTTATATGATAAAATTCAAGCAGATGTGATGTAGATGTTAATTTGAAAACAGTCGTGCGATGGAAACATGCAAATGAAATACAATTCTTTGATACCAATTCTGATGCACATGATGTGCACATTTCGTCGATTTAAGTCTCATCAGTTGTGCTCAAGGCCTAAAATGTTAAAATCCAAAACAAAAATTCAAAATGTTGAAGAGCAATACAAAATGACCAAACTGACCAAAGAGGGGTTATTCCAAAACCATTTAAGGACATAGGTGCGTACAAGGGAGATACTCCTTAGTATTTGCAAATTTTATATTTTTATAACAGTTAATTTTAAGTATCAATTTCGGGCTGACTTGGAGTCCACCAGGAGTGGCACCGATTCGGTGGTTAAAATACAATTCTTTGATACCAAATTTGATGCGTAAGATGTGCACAGATTTATCAGTTGTGTTGAAGGCCTACAATGTTGAAATCTAAAGGTTGAAGCGCAATTAAAACTAACCAAAATGACCAGTTGGGGTTATGCCAAAAAGATGGCATAGTAACGTCTTCGATAAGAACCTTGAAACGACACTATAGCATAATGTTACTGACCCCATATAAAAATCTTGAAAACAAATTGAACCAAAACGTCTGAAAAATAAAGCATACTCCAAAATATATCAACAAACAAACTATATCAACTGAAAAGCATAAAACAATGTATCAGGGCATATTCAATAACAAAATAAGCAAAAAATTACGATGGTTTTGTATGCTTATTTTTCATATATTAACAATTAAAACACAAGCAATGTACATTTATGTCTTGTTATAGGTTTTGAGACAATTTTTATCTCAAAAGCCACTAGAAATGCCGAATTAATCCGTCATTTGGCCCTTTATATAAACAAAATTTGTAAGACAATTTGATCTATTTTACGCGAGATATGATATTACCTTTAATGAAAATTCTTTTATTTGTCTTACATCTTATAAAAAAATACAAAATGAATTGCATATACGTATATAACATTTGGGTCATCGATTTTTCTGTCTTACCACTGTTTTGCTTTACTTAAAAAAAAAATTTTTTTTAAAAACAGGAAGCGAACTTTTCTAAATAAAAATACTGTAATTGGCGCTAAATTACTCTCAGGATATAAGACGAAGAAGGCAAATATACCCAAGACAATACAGAACAATATAAAATATAATAATTACATGTCGAGTAGAAATAAATTTAACGTTTTTATATGTTTTGTTCCAATTATCTTCTGTGTTTATAGTTTTCGTCGTCAGTTGCAGTGGGAATACATTTCGTGAGATGATGTTAATTGCACAGAGGCTTGGTATGACCTCCGGAGAATACGTCTTTATTATTATTAGTTTGTTCGAAGGTGACAGTTTAGGAGATTTTGGGTGGAAAAGAAATGACAATTTTGATCAGGTACAACACTAACAACTATATTTTATAATCCAAGAGTTTCCGAAGATTGTATATAAACGGAATATACTTTCTCCATTTGATCTTGTGCTTATTCTGATAATAATGACGCGATTTTGACAAAAAATTCAAATATGTTTCTTTACATATAATTGTATATATATAAATTTGTAAGATTCAAATCAACATCAGGTCTCAAGTCGACCTTCTCTTCTAAAATGTAGTCAAATTTACGATTTTAAAATCTAAACATATCAATCAAGTACAATGTATGAAGGAATGTGCACTGAAAAAAGCATGATGACACAGTTTTGAAAGGGGTCATATAATGACCATTTACCAAAGTTGTCTTAATAGGCAGTGTTTTCGAAGATTTTTATTGAAAAATAACCCCGGTGGATGGGTGCCAAATATATTGCATGCAATGACTTAAAAACCAATTGAAAAGGAAATCTGCAGTTTTGTATGTGTTCGTCTCTGCAAATCCGGTCCTGCTTAATGATATTGTTTATACATTTTCTTTTTAAATCATTTACATGCATTCGATGATTAGAAACTAATGCTATGTTAATGGCTTTTTTTAATTATTTCACAAATTGCCAATAACGTAGTGTTTTCCTCTTTTATGTCATTTAATTATTAATTTATTTATTAGAGCTCTTTCACAAATACGTAATGTTTTTTTTCTCATTTAAATACTATTATCCGTCATTTCATAATATCATCTATTGACAAGGATTGCACATTGACTTGCTTGTGATTTCAAGTATTTATTACATCGAGTTTTGTGAGATTCCGTGATTTCCAAAAGAAAGACATTCGGATATATCACACGTAAAATAAAAGTCATTCTTTCATTCAACACCATTGGTAAAGAAAAATTGCGTAAAACATAATCCTTCAATTGTTGATAAAGTTTTGTCATTATGACAAAGTAATAAGCAGATTAACTTATGTATCATGTGCATTCGTGAATGAATACAAGTTTGCTTACTCGTTGTAGATGTTTTGGTATTGGAATTTCCAGATTAGTTATACTTTAAATGTTATGATATTACGTCAAACCTAACAAGAGGACGTATTTTGAGACCTGACATTATTCTAATTACATGTAGCTGACTTAACCAAATTAGCCAGGATAGATAATCAAAGTATCTCTCTTACCACTTAGGATCAAAGGGAGATTAACAAAATTATCTCCCTTGGGTTACTTGGTTAATTTAGATAACCAACTTTTTTTTCTCATTATGAGTATTTGACAGGCAACTACAAAGGAAATATATTTGATTCAAAATAACGTAAATGACCTATTACGTTTTTATAAATAGCAAAGTAACCAAGAGTGTAGAAGGAAAATTTCTAGTTTCTAAGTAAAAGATTAAAAATATATGTAGATTTATTATACGAACTTCTGCAATTGATTAGTTTAATACGTACAGGAAGCTGCACAAGCATACGATGCAGTCTTAATGGTAAAGCTTCGTCGACCAACTAGTAATGCTTTCCTAGAGTTTGAACAAGAAGTGAAAATAAGGGCATCCAGAGATTACACTTATACATATGGCGATCAACAGGTAATTGTAACAGTAAAAATGTGAAATCAAAAGTCAGTCGTAATGGCATTCAAACATCCATAATTTAGAACATCTTGAGAACAATTATAATATTTGTCTATAAACATGATAGATATTATAACGGTTCAATTATTAATTTCAATTAAAATGTAATGTGGACTCATTGTATTTCCACGGAAAACAATTGTTTGTAGCTTTTGTTTTTACCATATTTACTTTAATTATTTTCAACAGAGGCTTCTATTGTTAAGTAAAGTCAAGAAATACCAAAGGGATATTCGAAGGAGGGGGAAAATCGAAACAACTGACAAACTCCGGATACCAACGAAGTCTAGACCAAAACAATATATGTACTACAATTAAAAACTAAAACCATATGGACAACAAGGACCCCCCCCCCCCCCCCAAAAAAAAATGGAGGTAGACTCTGGTACTCCGAATGAGTAAGCAGTCTGTGCTTCCTGCAGGAACCCCGCAATGCTGCCCATGTCAAATCCGGTATGAGGAAGGGATAACATCAATGGAGCTCTGGAATAACGAATATTATACTCCATACGCCGGCGGTGTACTTTAATTCACCGATTTAACTTGTTATTAGTTAATTTTATAGATTGATCTAATTCCAAAAATCAAAGCATTAATTTTGTTTAGATACAACATTATATTTTTTTACGAAAGGACATATGCGTAAAAACTGTAAATGTAGTTATAGCGCTAACTTTGAAATGTGAAAAACAACACAAAATTCTAAACACGTGTACCGTTTAAACCGCACCAGATATTAGGAATATATCCCGTATCCTATTTCATCTTTAATTACAATTTATGTTTTTGAATTCGTACATTAGTTCTTGTTTACAAACATTTAGGTAAACACTTTTGTTACATCGTTGTATGAAGCCTTTATGATCTATGCAGCAATTGCCAATGAAACATTAACAGAAGGAGGTAATTTAAGCGATGGTTTGGCGGTCGTAAAGAAATTATGGAACAGAGAATTTCAAGGTATTGTAGTACTGTTTCTAATTTCTACGCTCTTCAAAAATTAATTAAATAAAAAAATACCCATTTTTATTCTGATAATCAATCATAAGAAAGATAAAGATAATTCTGTGTGAATTGGAATGGGTTATATTCTTTTAGAACAAATTTTAGAACAAATAATTTATAAGGGACAACATGATACTGCTGATCAAGTCTGTTGGCCTTGAGAACACCTGAGGAGTCCTAATTCTAGGAAATACAAAAAAATGTAATGACTTGAAAATGATGTTTGAAAGTTAAATTATTTGAAACTAAGTAGTAAATCCCTCCAACATAGCCCTGTCCTCAGATGGCTTTTGGGTTTACACTTTTGGACTATTTGGAATTTTAATCTGCTCTTCAACATTTTGAATTGATGTCTAGACACAAACATAAACACAACAGAGAGTCAGAATAGTCTGACCTGGTACAGACACTGAAAAGCGATGGGGTTAAACCGGTTTTACAGTTACCCAAACCTCCCCATTATATATCCTGACAGTCTGGTGTATAAAACACCCTATAAAAACCAATACAATATTATTACCAACAACGTGACCGCTTGTTAGGAATACAAAATTAGACTGTACGGTACGTAATTTAGATAACAGGGCCAGAATGTGTTCGTTTTAACGGGACAAATAATGGATATTGTGGCTCTACTAAACGAAAAAGTCTGAAATATCACTCCCACAAGGGTGTAATTCTATCTCGTCATAGAGCTCAATAGAAATCGACGGTAGTCGTGAAAAGCCAGTATGAATTTAAAGTCTTCAATCCATCGGGAGAAAGAGCAATTTGTACAGAAATACACATAATTTCATATTTGTAGCCCTCACTGTGAAAAAATCTTAATTAACTACCAAATATATGTGGGTTATTAGAGTGACTTTTGTACTAATTCACGATATTACAATAGAAACTAGGATGAGAATACTCGTTCATGATAAGTGCTTTTCTGGAAGCCGGGTATTTAGCTAAAAGGTGTTGATATTTATTATAAAACCCTTTAAAAGCATTAAGCAGCTTGTTAAATCTATTACCCTGTAATAGACTGTTTTAGTAATCGTATTGTTACGCTCGTTAAAATCTTCTAACCTTGAGCAAAACGTACAAGACGGTGATATTTACACTCTATACAATGGTGCCACAGGCACGCCTCTGTCAAGAAAGTGGATGTCAGTAATTGGAACATTTAAATTAAGATTGGTAGTCGATGACATCGGACACAATTTTTGAAGGAGCCATCCATGAACCATTCCACCTAATTATGGTCCAAATTGCCCCAGAGGTTTTAGAGGAGATTATCCTTAAAGGAAAGTTTACACCGGGCGACGGACGTCAAGTGATGGCAACAGTTCACCTGGCCTTATAGGCCAGGTTAGGTAAACATCTTATGTATCAAAATTGTATTATAGACATGAAGAACTATGAATATAAGTTTTCATTACTTCTGTACAGGTATAGATGGAATAGTAAAGATAGATTCTAATGGAGACAGGAATACTGATTTTTCCCTTTTGGATCTTGACGGCATTTCTGAAGAATATATAGTGAGTTTCATACTATATCAATCGCTTTGAAGAAATAAATCTTTTCACTTACTTATTTTAATTTTGATTTACTAAGATTTAGTTCAGAAAAAAAATATCATCGAAGGGACATTAAATGGTCAATTAAACAAACAGTTGTGCATTATTTTTTATACTGAATGTGAATTGTTTTGACTTATTACTGTGTTTCTTTTTATTTAACAAAAATAGTTTGGGGGAATAGCTCAAATATTTCTTTAAAGCAAAAGGGAAAGGTTTCAATCTACATTTTGTTTTCATTATTCGTATTGATTATTGTCTTTTCCACTGCTGATATTTATCAAATATTTTATTAGCGCGAATTTTGCATTTCGTTGTACAATTAGTAGATTCTCGAGTCATATCTGACGTCATCATATACAAAGTTGATGATGTTGAATATGTGAGAGTTATATTCCAAAAGGTTTCAACCAGGATGACGTTTGAGACATAATTAATTGTTATTTGAAATATAAACAATTATAATAAACTCGGGAGTTTTTCCATAAAAAAATAAGTGACCGAAGCATTGGAACACATAGTAGTATGTTATTTAACAGCATTCAAATTGAATTGGGATCTCAAAATTATTTGCAGAATTTATTTTGTTTACAGAGATTTGTGTACGAATCACCGACAATCGTCAATCAGTGAAACACTGAAAATATTTTGCATAAATTTCATTTCCTGATTATGGTTTAATTACAGTGAAAATAACATAATTTTCAATTATCTTAATATAATAAATCTTTCTTCATAGTCATTCATATTACAAATGATACTGGATTAGGAAAAAAGAGGTAAAACGTTGTGCTTTTTAATGATTCCTGCAGAAAACAGTACTTAAGTTTTGTATAATCATTTGATCCAAAGAACTTCTTGCAGATATATTAACAAAGTATCAGTAACTAAGCTTCATCTCTTTGTGTTGACGTTAAATTTGACGATAATATTTTGCAAATGCAGTTACCTTTTAATATTTTTGAATTGATTTGATCTTTTAACATCTTTTTGATACCAAAGATTTTATTTTTTACATTTAGGACCTTGAAGTAAAATATTTCTAATTTTCAAAACATTCAGAATATCCAGGAAAAGAAATTAGATTTCTGACATTAATTTTACATGAAGAGGAAATAAACCCTGCTCGATTTGTGCATTTTGTTTCACAGTTTTAAAGATTAATAAAACGTCTACCTTTTTGTAAAAATTCAGGAATTCGTAAGACCTATCGAAATAGCTTTAAATTGACCTTTTGTTTATGTAATTGTGATTCACAGAAGTCGATACATTCGCGTGTAATTGTATTTTAGGAATTGCAGCTTCATTATAATGACACAAAGATCATTAACTTGTTTTTAGTTTGCAGTTTTCGCTCATTGTATATCAAGAATTAAAATCTGAATGATATTTTATTGAATATTGTTTAACACAAACATCATTACTCTTGCGCATATTTACGATTTATGAAATGCTAAACCTGTAAATGGACTCAGTCTATTTTTTCACTTTGAATGGATCAATGTCTGTATGGTTTTCAGAAATATCTTGACGTTTTGCTTTATAAATTTCCAATATTTCTCCAAAGGTAGTGGCTGATTATTTTGGACTCGAGAGTAAGATTATATTCAATGGAACCATTTCGATTCACTGGCCAAACAACAAAGGTCCTCCCCTAAACAGACCTGTATGTGGATACACTGGCGATGACCCAGCTTGCCAGAAAACAGGTAATAAATAAACATCAAAAGAAGGATTCAAAGACACAAACCTAAAGACCTGGCGCCAGGTTTTCGAAAGTATATTAGGATTAGGACAGGTCCTGGGATGGTCTTAGGATATATCTTAATCCTAAGTCATGTTTTCGAAAGCTTCGTTACTTAGGATAAGTCCTTAAATCTCTCATAAAGTTAGGACAACAAAATACATGTCCTTGGTTAATCTTAGGATAATCCTAAAATCTAGGCCCTCAAAATGTAAACAAACATGGCTGCTGTTTATCTGCAAATATGAAGGAGAAGAGCAAATATATATAGGACGAATTTATCGTTAAGCGTGCGTGTAAAGTGAATCGTATCTTTCATATAAATTATATAACTGTATCAAAAGTTAATTTCTTTAAATGTTTAAAGAAGTTTTATTAATAATAATAATAATAATAATAATGAAAATAATACATTGTGATACAATATTAATACAATAATATTTTCTTACATTTTATGTGTGTCTAAATTGACCGCAGATGAAAGAATAATAAAAATTAAAATTGTTTTATATTGCATGATAGATGGGCTTTTTTCAATATTGTTCTGTTAATTAATTTTTGCTTCAAAACTTAGGACAGTCCTAAGATCATTTCTCCTACGATCATCTTAAGATAGCTTCATTTTACAGTCCTTGACATATGCTAAGTCTATCCTAGGACTGATATATCTTAGGACAAATTTTAGGATACTTTCGAAAACCTGGCGCCTGATTTTCAAACAGATGGTGAAAATGTGTATACACAGCAGACATTAAAATTACTTTAAAAGAAGCTATAGTCATCAAAATGAGAAATGGAACAAAAAACTCCACAACTGTAGAGGCCCTAGCGAAGCAGACAATAATACATGAAATGACACGTTATTGCATTTTTTAAACAATTTTTAGAATTTTATTGTCATTTGTAAAATCTGACAAATGGATTGAAAAGTATATTTTTTTAATTGGAGCTTGATTCATATTAATTAAACTTTATTACTGGTGACTAACCCAAATTTGTTGAATATAAATATTTGAATATTTCAATGTCAAATATTAGTCACCTAAATCTCTTTACCGAGCTATCTGAGGAGATAATGAAGAGTTTTCTCCTATAGCCGTAAAAACAATTATCCGTAAGTACCATCATAATTGGGAAATGCATACTCTCAGATTTTCTGTAATATTTGTACATCAATAAAACATCATTGGGTTATCCTAAAAATTAAAAAAAAGGATATACAAATGTTTCTGTTGCCAAGGAACTAAAATCTATTTTTTGTCAGGAATTCTCATTTTCCCCAAATTTGAAGAATGAAAATAAACATTTTCTCCACTTGCTTTGTGATGACATTTTACCAATGTTTCCAACCTGTTTAGGGGTTGGTCGGTAATTTGCGTATACCGAGACCGAACCCGAGCCGGACTTCCAAGGTTAAAATGTTTACTGACTACATTGCATTTGTTTAGGTTTTATGTTTCAAGCTTATATCATATTTTGATAAAACAGACGAAACATTGTAGACTTATATTAGATTTTGTATAGAATTAGTTTTCTTTTGTCCAAACAACCTTTAGCTTCTTATTTCAAGATGTCAGAATTTGTTTTGCATACTATCACTGACATTAAAACACTTTTAATTGATGCTAGATGAGATGATTTAATGAAAATCTTATCGGCGTAATCAAATGTCTTTTCTTGACATCCTGAGAAATGATGATTTTTAATTTTATTGATTTATAAACGGCGTAATCAATCGTCTTTTCTTGACATCCTGAGAAATGATGATTTTTAATTTTCTTAATTTATATATGGCACATGTCTTGTCTTCCCAGATCATCCATGTTTAACATTGTCTCTATGTGTTGTTTTAGCATGTTTATTTTTGTTATTCCTTACTAACTGACAACATGCAACATATATCTTTATTAGTAAAATTATTAATCAGTTATAGATTTCATTTATTGTACAATATATGCCACTATAGGTAATAGAAAAAGAATCACACATTTCGGACAGACGAATGGCATTTAATCTTTTAAATAAGCCCGAAAATATTGCTGTATGCCCAACTATAACCACATTACAGTACTTATAATTAAACGAACATCAATTTTCATGGAAACCATTCAATGAATGTTTGGAGGTGTAGTAACCGACTTGTATATTAATTCTATACAAGTAAAAATATCAGACACTATCTGTTACATACGGGGTCAATCAAATTGTTATGAAAATTGGTGAAATCTTTAATTTCTGAATTTCTAGCTTACATGTACGACATATTTAAGTTAGGACTGCTGAAAATGCAGGTTTGAAGATCAAGAGTAATAATTGGAGATACATTAACATGATTACATAGCTTTATTTTATTCGAAACAATACATTTCTAGGTTTAAAATAAAGACAAGCAATGATAATAAAGATAAAACTTAATCAATAAAACGAATTATACTTGCGAAATAAGTACATAAGAATAAAATGCATTGCATAATTTGCGGGAAATGCAAATTTAGGGTAAAAATTGACTTTAAGGGTATTGATATGGATCATGCTTTGGATACCGTGTCAACTGATTGAAATTTCCCATTTATATCATGGTTTTTTGTTTTAATATTATCATAGGTAATTCATCTATCCGTTTTCAAGAAATTCATATACCATGCATTTCTTGGCCCTGATGATAAACATGATAAAAGTCTGGTCCTTACAGAGATATTAATCTAAGAGTTAAAGGGATACAAACGTAAGATCATTTCTTGGTAAAAATAACTAACTAGTTCATGTTTTTCTTTTCAAAAATCCTTTTCTAGGTCTATCAACGGCTGCCATTCTTGTTATAGTGTTAGTTACTGTCTTACTAGTTTTTTCATTAATCCTGATTATTTTATACAGGTAAGTTGAATCTACAACACAATTTATTATCACAACGCTAAAACGTACTTCATGTAAAACAAAACTGTTGACAAAAGCTTGTTGTACTAAATACACGACAATAGGAAAATAAATATCTGGTGCCGCATAATATAAACAACAATAAGATTAGACGATACAAGGTCGAATGCTTTCCAGCATTGGTCACGAGCACAACATAGAACCAATGACTAAACTCATGCATGACCTTTAAAACATACAGCTGATTATCCTACCTGTGCAATAAAGGTGCAGAAAATTTGAGTTTCCTCTGATAAAAAGCCTTTTATCTTGATCCACACGAGCCAGAGACTCGAATTCCTCAAAACCACAGCAATGACCAAATCCGTAAAAAACCAAGTTATTCTCCGTTAAAATAAGGGTATTGATATGGATCATGTTTTGTTATATTGGCTTGTGAATTTGGATGTCAGAGGATAGTAAATAAAACAAGGAAATTTTATCTAGAATCGGCTTTATTAGAATATTTCACTAATTTTCTCTTAAAACGTTTCTTTCGTCCTTCAACATCTCGGGTTCTTTTTTATTGTTTGATGGACCTTCTGATCTTCCTCGCTTTGTCTTAGTTTAAAATGATATTTATGAAAATATTAATTTAAAACAGCTGTTAGTATAGGTGGCGTCTTTCATATTGTCTGTCAATAACAGCATTCTCGTCCAGAAAATTGAATTGATCAAAATAGTGAAAATCAAAAGCTGATTAAAGATAGGAATTTTTTCGATTAATGCACTTTTTTAGGCTTTTTAGAAAATGATGTATCTGGTAGATGAAAAATGCGAAGATAAAAATGACAAATAATACATTAAAAATTATACTTTTTTTACTTTAAGGAAACAAAAACGAGAGAATGACGTACGGAGTAACTGGTGGAAAATCCGAAATGAGGATCTGGTTATCAAAAATACGTCAACACGAAGTTTCCATAGCAAAGCTTCTGAAATGCAGGCAAGAAATTTTAATCATTTGTTTAACAGTAAAACTTCATCAATATTGAAATTCTCTTATTTACGTCTTACATACTAAGACGCTTATAAGATTAAATTATAAATCCAAAGTTATTCATTAGATATTGATTACTATGCATTCCGATATTCATCTGCATACGGGTCGCTAAGTATAATATGGATTTGTCCGACACTACTTTAGATTTATATCCAATAAAAATAGGTTTTTACACAAGTTCAAAGTGAAGACTGGAAAATGTTCAACGAATTTTTAAAATTCACGTTTTTCCCAAGTGGAGCGCAGCGGAACGAGGGAAAAGAGCATGAATTTTAAAAATGAGTTGAATATTTCCAATTCTTCACTTTTGAACGAGTATAAGCACAAATTTCGTCAGTAAATACTTGATTTTTATTTTTCCTGCACCTAGGTAAATTCAATGAGCACACTTAACGAAGTTAAATAAAGTTACGCCTGATTGGTCAAAACGTATGTGCATTTATGAAGTGCACAATTTGATTGGTCTAAAAGCAGTGGAAGATGAGGCCTTGGTGGAAATGGCCATTTACGGAAGAATGAATCTGTTCTAATAACTGTAAAAAAAATTTAAAGGCAAAAATAATAATCTTCCGGGACTTGTTTTTATCAATTTTATTTGTGTACGACTTGCCGCATTTTAACATCAAGTAACTGGTGGATTTCTTTTTTTAGATAATAATAAAACATGAAGATAGTCTGTTTTTCAACTTGTTAATTTTTCGTACAAATAAAAAGTACACGATACTAAATACAGCTAAAATATTCCAAACAATAATGCCTGATACAAAAACAAATTATTTTATAATCGACCGTGATCACCACAACATTTACATAAAATCAAAAATATGAATCCTTGTCTTTTTGCAGATATTATGCAATAATTCTATGAAGAAATCGTATCGCTAAATCCAAGAAAAACTGAAAAACATTTAGGTCGAGCTTAAATTCACAATTTTGAAAATTCGACTCCTGTGGGCCCAAAGTTTTAAAAAGCAAAATTCTAAAGGTATAAGACAATACTGTAAATAAACAATATGCATAAATTGACATATTAAAGATCAGTTTAAGTTACAAGGTCAAATTAACGATTTTCTACGTTTTACCCCCTGTGGGTCCCAGGTTTTGAAAATCAAACTTCTAAAACCTTATTGCGTATCCGCATTGGGTGTATAACAATATAAAAGAACAAAATGAATAATAAGAAAAATGAAAGAGAAGTTTGACAGCTGCTGCCCTCAAGTTTACAAAATCAAAATTCTCGAAGCTTATTAAGCATCTACATACTGTAAAGAAATAAAACGGATAAATTAAAAAGTAAAAGAGGATTTAACGTCACAAACTTAATTTTAGAAATTTGACCCCTGTGGGACTCAAGTTTAGAAACTCACCTTATTGTGCATCTACAGGTAGTATGAAACCATTTTATATAGATATTAAATCCCTAAACCGAAAAGTGAATGAGGAGTTGATGTCACAAGAAAGTGTGACGGAAGGACGGACGGACGGAAAGACGGATATAATCGCAATATTCCCTTTCTTTGAAAGTGCGGAGGTAAAAAAAGAAATTGAATTTTATGAAAGAAGGCATATGTATGATTGAAGGACACAGTTTCTTACATTCTATAATCGTATATTTACAGTTGCATGTATATAATACTAATTTGATTATGAAAAATTTCAAAAACCTAGATTTTAAGGAACAACATGAACCATAACATAAATTATATTTATTAGTTATGTTTCGTTAGTATTCCCCATGAGGAAAATCAAGAAAGCTCTACACAATAACACAACATAATGTAAAGCAGATTGCGTCCAATAATTTAATGATGTTAGCCTTTTATAAAAATAATAGAAATACTAAGGGTTCATTCTTTGTATTGCACATGGTAGATCTCCTTAGCTGAAATTTGGCTTCCTGTTTCGGTATTTTTGGTTGAGTACTTCTTGTTTAATATAAGTTTGGTTTTTGGTCTTCCAAATGTTTCGGTTTTAATGCTGCTGATGAGAGGTAACTCCTTGAAATGCATCGTATACAGCATCGTATAAATTAACTATATCTAATATTAGTATCTTTGGATTGTTATTTTTATTTTATAACCCTTGAACTGAAATAATATTAATTTAAAGTGTTAGAATTGGTCTCAGTATAAAATATGTAATAAAAAAGAATAACTGTTTCCGTATTTTTTCAACCAAAAACAGATAAGATTGTTTTATGTGCATGTATTGTGCTTAGAACCGTTGATAGTTGCTTTAATATATAATAATTACTAAACACAAGACCAGAACTATATTTTTCCGGTTTTCTGTGGGTTTGTTTTGTCATGATTATGCTTCGTCTTTTATACCTATAAGTATAGCCTCGTAATTTTCTTTATTAATTTAAGCAAAAAGTCAATTAACAATACAACAAAAATATCTTTCCTTTCATGTGCTATACAATGATATATATTCTATTATATAATAACTCTAACGTCACAGACCGTTAACGTCACATACAACCTAAAAATAAAACATAGTATAGGCACTGTTTTATTTTCCAGCCACAGAACTGATACACAAATTTGACTATAATAACTTGGAAATATCTGGAAAACAAAGTATATCTCTCATATATAGACATCTCTTTTAATGTAAATTGATTTTATACTTCCCGGATATTTTCACGTTTTGTTTGTGGCTTTACCTTTTTGGCCTTTATCACATACAATTCATCTCAAGTGTACACTGTAAAAAATGGTTGTTCGTTACCCCTGTCGAATCATCAGAGTTTAAATTTGTTTGCATTTTTCTTTATGCTTCCAATTTTATCTATCATTACTGATTGAGATTTATTTTCAAGTTTTTAATTCTTTGATACAATTTTGATGCAAAAGATGTGCACTCATCAGTTGTGCTCACGGCCTAAATGTTGAAAACCGAAACAAAAATCCAAAAAGTTGAAGAGGAAATTAAAAAATAACATTTGTATGTTTATATTTTCTATTTCGATATACATGTATTTCGGATTAATACTTAAAATTTGAACACGTATTGTAAAGCTGAATGCAAGTAACAGTCACATATTCCCTTACAGGCATCAGACAAATATTCTACAAAGGACGAAGTAATGTTAGCAAATACTGGATATCTGAAGGTTAGAAAATATCAGTTGTATTTGTAATCCATCTATTGCTTTTGTTTATTCTATCGTATTACAGCCTTTGTAAAAGTCCCATTTGTGGTGTTTAACGAATGAATTATTGCTTTTATTCACTAAAGATATTCACGAGGCCATTAAGGATGAATGTCTAAGTTCAAAAAGGTATTCTAATCAAAACCAAGTTTCAATTATTTAATAATCCCCAAAAATACAAATTCAGAAGATATAAATTTGTTAACGTCAATATATCTATTAGGTTTTCCGCTCGACATTGAACAATACGTCTTTATCCAATATGTATACAAAATCTATATTACAATATTGTATAAATCCGGATATTTCTAATAGAATTTACAGATTGACAATTATATTATTATTTTACCACATTCCAGTGGAAGGAAGTCTTAAAACTGGCAAAAATGTTTCTGCTTTTACCAATAAGCGTCATAATTATAATTACGTTATGCCTTGATTTTTCCACTCTTTAGTTTCCATAGAGTTAAGAATGCATAATAGTTTATTTGTCTTTTCCGTTAGTTATATATGTATTCTTTAAGAAATCGGGTAGAACCTTCATAGATTATTACATGACATTTTTCATATTAGCCATGATTTAAGCTCGAGGGCTTGCCATACCGACAATATGGGTCGAGGTCTGATACCAGGCCCATTATGGAAAATACCATGTCATAATCCATTTTTCACATATTTACAGAGCGAATATGGATTAACGAGGGGAAATATAGATCTCTACTGGCAAATATAGAACACCTATTTCCGGTCATACAAACAAACGTCTTACTACTAAATATGTAATAACCTGTGTTATTTTCTGAATCTACATTAGAAAAAACTACTAGTATGTTCTACAATATGTTTAACCATGGTTAACTTATTTTTTAGGTTAAATGAATATATATATATATATAGTTGAAATCTCTATTGATAGTTATACGTAAAAACGCTTTCGGCCGCGCTACTGGCCTTCATCAGCATGTTTATTCGACATCACATGTATATTTTAGCTTCATTCTCTATTTATTGGCGATTGAATAACGAATTGTTTTCTTTGTGTTACAATACTGAAAACACTTGAGAATACTTGACATGGTGTATTTTCTGCAGATAAGTTTGTAAAACCGACTATATCACTAAAATACATAATAACACTGTCAAACGCTTCTGGATTCACGGGTTTACCGTCTCGTAAATTGTCTGCCACAGATCTATAAACAGAAAGAAAAACATAAACGATTTTATTGGAATCAATCAATAACTGTTAATTTATTGATGTCCAATAAACATGCTGATGAAGGCCAGTGGCGCGGCCGAAAGCTTCACGCTTCTTAGCGTTTTTACGTATATATATATCACAACAAAATCAAATGGTCCGTACGGTGGTACTATATACAAAAAACATTAAGATGGGGAATGACATTTATTACTACAAGCGCTTTCACTGCTTTACACAGACCTTCAGGTAGAAGCCATACATGTTATAAACAATGTTTTAATAACATTGTTAATAAATCTACTATCTGTCAAAAAAGAAATTTTAAAATCATTGTGAGGAGAAACATTATATTGTACCAACTGTGATGCACTTTTCGTCGATTTATTTATTTATGGTAAACCAATGTAATAAATATACTTAGTCCTGTAACGCCAAACGGCCTGCTTTAAATGCTAGATTCTAGTTTTTGTACATGTATATTTTAGCTTCATTCTCTATTTATTGACGATTGAATAACGAATTGTTTTCTTTCTGTTACAATACTGAAAACACTTGAGAATACCTGAAATGGTGTACTTTCTGCAGATAAGTTTGTAAAACCGACTATATCACTAAAATACATAGTAACACTGTCAAACGCTTCTGGATTCACAGGTTTACCGTCTCGTAAATTGTCTGCCACAGATCTATAAACAGAAAGAAAAACATAAACTATTTTATTGGAATCAATCAATAACTGTTAATTTATTCTAAGTACCGTCACACCTGTTTAAAAGCGAACCTCCGTATAGCAAATCACTGTCTATAAAGGGCACAGTGAAAAAGATGCATGTGAAATTAACCTGTGCGTTGAAGGCACCTTCTTATAAAGTGCACTTTCTTCTGATCCCATCGGTGCGCTTTATAGACAGGTTTGACTGTATGTTATCATATCAAATGTACGTGTTTGTACTATTTGAGTCCATTTTCATAAACCCTCTACTTTTTGAGTCCAGTAATACATTTGATCTTTTTTCACACACAGTGTTTTTGAAAACCTTTTCAAATGCCTTTGATGTTCACCCAGAGTCAAAACGTTGCTACCTTATTTATCAATTACTGTGATCTTCTGAAGTTTGTCTGGATCGAAAACTAATGGAAAAATGAGGGAAATGGCTTGATGTCGTTATGTTTTTAGTTGAAGATGTTTAACGTAGAAAATCAAATCAAATCATTCTATGGTTAATAAATTAATGTACAAGTACCAATATTTAATACCATATGTAGAGTCATAATACGTCTTTAATAAAGAAATATAAATCAGATGAATCGTTTATAGATTGCAAAATAATAAATGATGTTCTTGTAAAGGTGTTATAATATTTAATTCTTTGGTACCAATTTTGATGCACAGGATGTGTACATTTCGTCGATAAATAGATACGAGATTGATGTCTCAACTGCGTATAATAGTTGATAAAATTCAGGACCTGAATAAATTGTTAATGACGTTATTTCAAAGGATGTTACGTATTTCCAACATTTTGATCTCGAGCACTGCTGATGAATTGTCAGTCAAGGAAATGGCCAAACAATGCATCAAATTTATTTCGGTATTTTGTGATATATTTTATTACTACTACTGGATCTATGTCACTGCTGGTGGAACGCAAGTCCCCGAGGCCATAATCACCCCAGTAGCCAGATTTTCTGTCCTGGCATGATTCATTACTTAAATGTCTTTAAATTTTCTGTTCAAAATTTGACAAAATGTACCAGAAATATCTAAGACTTTTCATTTTGATGCAGAAGTAACCGTTGGTCGAGTTTGGATTCTTGTTTGTTTTAATATTTTTGATGGTTGTGCTTATTAATTCATCATTATATCTTTAATCGTATTTCCAACAGTTTGATCTCGAGCACTGCTGATGAGTTGTCAGTCAACGAAATGGTCATACAGAACCAACTGTGCTCCTCTCCTCGCCGATCTGTTTCTGTACTCATATGAAGCGGACTTCATTCAGGGTTACTACGTGCAAACAAAAAGAAAAAGGACAAATATACCTAAGGAGCAATCAAAAAAACGTAATCCATTGGACAGACAAACCCGGGAAGACAAACGAACAACCACAAGCACAACAAATAAACACAGAAAACTAAAAACAATGAACAACACGAACTCCTATAAAAACCAAGAGTGAACCTAGGTGCTCCGGAAAGGTAAGCAGTTCCTGCTCCGTATACGGCACCCGTCGTGAAGTTCAACAAAGTCAATCCGGTGGAAGTCACAAATCGGTGGAGGCACATGAAAGGTTACGACAGTGGGAACAGGTCCAACATCATCTTAGATATTGGAACACTGTAATGGTCAATCAATTCATGATGACGACCGTAAAATTTCTTAAGTGATGACATCAACTTATCCAATCCTTTAATTTCACTTTTCGTTATATAGATGATGTGTTGTCGTTAAATAACGACAAATTCCAAGACTTTCTACATCTTATCTACCCCAGTGAGCTTGAAATTAAGAATACAACAGATAAACCAAAGTCCACTTCATATTTGGATTTGTTTCTTGAAATAGACTATGAGGGACATTAGACGACAAAACTTTATGACAAACGTGATGACTTCAACTTTCCTATTGTTAATTTTCCCTTCTTGAGTAGCAATATACCAGAATCGCCTGCATATGGCGTCTACGTTTCTCAGCTTATCCGATTTTCAAGGGCATGCATGAGTTACCCTGACTTTCGACAAAGAGGATTACTGCTGTCACAAAAGCTTCTTAACAAGGGTTTTATCAGGGAAATTTTACGGTCGTCATCACGAATTGATTGACCATTACAGTGTTCCAATATCTAAGATGATGTTGGACCTGTTCCCACTGTCGTAACCTTTCATGTGCCTCCACGATTTGTGACTTCCCCCGGATTGACTTTGTTGAACTTCACGACGGGTGCCGTATACGAGCAGGGACTGCTTACCCTTCCGGAGCACCTGGGTTCACTCCTGGTTTTTATAGGAGTTCGTGTTGTTCATTGTTTTTTAGTTTTCTGTGTTTATTTTGTTGTGCTTGTGGTTGTTCATTTGTCTTCCCGGGTTTGTCTGTCCAATGGATTACGTTTTTTTTTTTATTGCTCCTTGGGTATATTTGTCCTTTTTATCGTTAAGCATGTGTGTCAAATGAATCGTACCTTTCATATAAATTGTATAACTGTATCAACAGTTAATTTCTTTAAATTTTTAAAGATGTTTTAATAATAATAATAATAATAATAATAATAATAATACATTGTGAACAATATTAATACAATAATATTTTCTTACATTTTATGTGTGTCTAAATTGGCCCCAGATGAAAAAATGATAGAAAAAAATCCTATTGCACTATAATTGTTTTATATTGCATAATAGATGTGTTTTTTTCAATATTGTTCTGTTAATTAATTTTTGCTTCAAAACTTAGGACAGTCGTAAGATAATTTCTTCTAGGATCATCTTCAGATATCTTCGGTTTACAGTCTTTGACATATCCTAAGTCTATCCTTGGACTGTCCTAAAATTTGTCATAAGAAACAATGTTTTAATAACATTGTTAATAATATTAATTAACATTGTTTATAACATTTATGGCTTCTACCTGAAGATCTGTGTAAAGCAGTGAAAGCGCTTGTAGTAATAAATGCCGTAAAAGTGGAACTGATTCATTCTTCATCTTAATGTTTTTTGTATGTGTGTGTATATATATAGATATATACTAGTTTAACTATGATGGCATTAGTAACCATATTACATACATGCACCCATTCTTTTTTATTTTGATCTGATGATCGTTTAGTTTGCTTAAATTATTTTTTAGGGACGGAAGGTTCATTTGAAAAAACTGGAGGCAAGACACGTTAACATTGACAGAAAAATTATCTTAGAAATGATTGTGGTATTTATACATTTGGTTGTTATTTCTTGTATATTAGCTTTCTCATTTCGTATTTTCAAATATGTTATCAATCTTTAAATATATGAATACTGAAGAATTAAAATTATATTAACCTTATCTCATATGTATACTTAATTAGGTATTTTGGGGTATATTTTACTTAATTGGAAGACTGCGTAGCCTTTTTCCACCAATTATCATACCAAATTGAGAAATGTGTGCTATTCAATGAAAAGCTTTGATAATTTTAACTAATATTACAACCCCTTTTCTGTATTTATCAAGAACACAGTAATAACTGATAGCAATGATTTGACGAATATTTTGACGAAATATTTAAATTATTTTTGAAAATCGTAAACATAATCTTATAAATGATTTGATGTATAAAAAGAGGAAACATTTAACATAAACACTTCATTTACAAATATCATAAAATTGCATCGATGAACATATTTTGTGTTTCCCAATCTTTGTATTGGTGTAAAAGATTCCTGCAAAATGTCATATGAATGCGGTACTAATAAAACATATCACAAAATACCGAAATCAATTTGATGCACTGTATGGCCATTTCGATGGCTGAAAACTCATCAGCAGTGCCCGAGATCAAATGTTGAAAATCCGGTTAAAAAAGTTCATTGCCGCGCAGATGAGATCACCGCAAAAGACCTTGTGTATATAGCACATGTATGTATTATACACGTTTTCGTCAAAATTTAGTTGCTCACCTGTGACGTTGTACAGCTTAACTGAAAACTGTAAAAATGACGTTCAAATACAAATTATGTATGGTAAACGTCTATCTCCACCAATAAAATTTGACTTCGGCACACGGGTAGATTTTTTGCATGTATGTCTGGCTCAAGGGCTGAAAACGTTTACATCATTCTATATTAATAGTAGTGTTTAAAATATATTATGAAGCATTCATGAGCTTCCATCACAAAGAATGTATCAATAAAGCATAAAAGATAAACCTGTTTTGTGAGATCTCAACTCTCCCTCTATACATTTAGCCAATGTGGAATAAACAAACACACAGCGATTTACACAGTAATACGCATTTCAAAAGATGCCCGAGTCTGATGTTAAAAAGGGTAACAGAAGAAACTAAGCAAACTGGCAATGATCAATATATATTAGCAAAGTCCTACTAGTAGTTACTGACATGCCAGCTCTAGACCTCAGTTAGCTTGCACTTCTGTTACTACAAATGTACTCTTGCAAGTGTGGAATCTTTGACAAAACTAATTTATTATTCCTTTTTTACCTACTATAAACATATTTTTTTAATTTATTTTATAATTTAATACAGGATATCAAAAGGAATATTTATTTCTATTAAATAACTTTTATGATTTAATTAAGATATGACACGTGTTTTATGTTCACACGACTATCTATGAAAATTATGGTTCCACCCTTTCAGCCATATGGTTCCGATGAAACGTTTTATTTTTTATATTTTTATAGCCTAGAACAAGAAACAAATAAGTAATTGATTTACTTTAATTACAACGTCAAGACCAGATTTTTATTATTTTATTTTATTATAGATGAGAGACATCACATGTAATAATCTTACTAAGTTTATTGGTTTGTGTATTAAAGATCAAAGTATTTTAATTATAACGGAAAATTGCTCAAGGGGAAGCTTACAGGTGAGCTATTTTATTTATATTAATTATAATAAAATATCTGCGTTTAAATTAAAATCTATATTTCAATATTTGATTAATAGTAATTGTCAATAAGTTTTTGGAGGATTGTTTCGTCCTTTATTTGTTTTAATTTTTTAATGCTTTTTACCAGCTCAAACCAGGGGTGGAGGCAAATTCGGTTATTGGTTTGGCGAGGTACTCCGGTCTAAAGAGTAGCTAAATAAGTTGTGAAAGATAATTCGGATAATGGTTTGTCGATATACTCCGGTGGTATAGGAAAATCTGTTTACCGGTTTAGATCTATAGTGTAGTTCCAGTCAGGGGCGAAGGAAAATCCTGTTTCGGTTTTGCTGATGTACTCCTGTCTACAGAGTTGTTCCAATCAGTGGAAAAGGTTTCCAGTTTTGCTATGTACTCCGGTCTAGAGAGTAGCTCCAATCGGTGGTAAAAGAAATCCCTTTACTGGTTTGGCGATGTATTCCAGCCTAGAGAGTAACTCCAATCAGTGGTGAAGGAAAATCCGGTTATTGGTTTGTCGACGTACTCATGTAGAGAGAGAGGGAGTAGCTCCAAACAGGGGTGAAGGATAATCCGGTTTGCTGTCAATCAAACAGCTTCTTGTTCTTGTTTACCTTACAATAAATCTTTGGTAGCCTTTCGGCAATGATTTACAGCTTAGGTAATCCAGCTTTTAAAAGGGTTGTTAATGCAATAGGTGTATTAAACGATAATAAGATGAAAGGACGATGTTGGTATAATGAACATGAGAAACAAACATACGAAATTTCTTCAACGTAATACACAAAATTAAACAGCGATTTATTGATATTATTCCTCTTGAACACCGCTTACGGGTCTTCACCAATGAGCAAAAAGCAAATACCCTACAGCACAATCCATTAGACTCTAACCCCGATCTATCTTCATAAATCCAGGACGTAGATTGTTTTTGACAAGACAAGACAATTACTTTATTTATCCTCAGACACAACATTGTACAAGAGGTCATACATATATATATAATAAACAATAAATAACAACAGGGACGTATTTACAGAATCAATCGGTTACAAATAAATCACGTGGTTTTCATTCATAAATTTTCACGTGTTTTTAAACTCCAGTACGTATTACAGCTCCGTACACATACAGTACGCATAATCATATAACTTTGGATTAAAATAAACTTTGTATGTATATATAGTAAATAGTTTGTGACAACATTTACAGTATCTTGATTATATGCTTTATGAAAGAACATAGTTTTTTGTATAAGTTAACATTACAGTATGACAACATGTATTTAAGTTTCTCCCTAGTCGGATTTCTACGGTAGTACATCGGAATCAATTTATTCTGTATTTCTTCAATCACAGGATTTTTACAAATGAAAAAGTAATGAAATTCGTCACCCATTGTTCCACAAAATGTACAAACTCTTTCATGCTTAGGAATTCTAGTCCACCGACCAGTTTCTACAGGGAATTTCACATTTGAGCATCTAAACTACACATAATAATTCTTTTCGATTTATTTAATCTTACTAGATAAGGTTCTAAACTATGTTCATTCTCCCCTTGAAGGGTTACACATATTTGAAAACCATGACTGTATAAATTGATCAGTCAATGTTTACTTTAAAATAGATTTTAGAGCAGCCCTTTTCATTGTAATCTGGTTATCCCATATAAAATTTAGCCCTGTTTCATAAAATATTGATTTCAAATGCATGATCCATTTGAAAGATACTTGATTACTCTCTTGAAGTTTCAACATAAGTTTAAATAAAAGGCTAGAGAGTTTGTTATCATTATCTATCAGACTATTCCAATAAGTGCACATTCTTAACTTGATAACAATCTCCATCGGAAAACGTCCCAGGTCTCCGTATACCATATAACTAGCGGTATTGTTTCTCAATCTAAGAATATTTTTACAAAACTGTAAGTGTAATTTTTCTATTCTATCCTTGTTTTCGAACCCTCAAACTTCACTAGAGTAAACAAGAATTGGTGCAATAAGTGCATCAAATAATTTGAGCTGCAAATCTATAGGTAATGACATGTTCTGTAATTCATGCTTCAATGCATATAATGCTTTGTTCGCTTGTTCAATCAACTTCTTTTTGGCTACGCAAAAATTGCCATTATAATTAAACAATAATCCCAAATATGAATAGCAATCTACTATTTCTAATTCTGTATCATAAAGTTTAAAAGATGATCTGGCTTTGTACTTTCTTTTACTAAAGATCATAACGTTGGTCTTTTGCGTATTAACTCTTAACTTCCAATTATTACAATATTCTTCAAACTTATTTAAAATAATTTGTAGATCTTTTTCAGTTTCTGCCATGATCACAGTGTCATCTGCATATAGTACAAGAAAAAATTTAATATAATACTCTAAACCCTCTATAAATTTTTCTGATAACATATCTAACCCATTGACATTATTTTGCAACAGGAAATCTTCCAAGTCGTTTAGATAGAGGGAGAATAAAAAGGGGGAAAGGTTTTCTCCCTGTTTTACCCCAACTTCACAATTAAAATATGAAGAATATTTCGTTCCATGACGTATACACGTTTTTATGTTTTGGTACATACTATAAATAACTTTGAAAATTTTACCATTAACATTGGATCTCAACATTTTTTCCACAATCCAACTCTCCACATAGTATCAAATGCACTTTTAAAATCTATGAAAGAGCAAAATAATTTTTTACCACTACTAAGATATAATGATATAATAGCATGTAAAGCGAAAATATTATCTACTGTGGAAAATCCTTGTCTAAATCCTGCCTGTGCATTTGATATTAATTCAACTTCATCCAAAAAATTATTTAGTCTGTTGTTAAGAACAGCTGTAAATACTTTACTTATACAAGAATTCAGTGTAACACTTCTATATGAGTTAGGATCTGATTTAGATCCTTTATTTTTGTAAATAGGAATGAGAATTCCTTTACTCCATTGCTCAGGTATAATGCCCTTTTCAAGTATAACATTAAAAAGTGAGACATACACAGGTAACATATCTTCTATAGTATATTTAATATATTCGTTAATCATCTCATCAACCCCAGCGGCTTTTCCATTTTTTAAGCCTTTGACTACCTTTAACACTTCATCTTCACTAATAGGAGAATTCAACAGATTATCCATTTCCTCTGTTAAATTATTTACATCAAATTCAATATATTCTTGATCATTATAATCATTTCTATTCAAATTTTCAAAATGTTCATACAGAGATTCTAAGGATATACTATTTACATTATTATTTTTTTTTTAAGAAAAGCATTAAAATTTTTCCAAAAATCTTTGCCACTCTTTTTAGATGTATTTCTAATCTTGTTTTCAAATGCAAACTGAAAATCATTATATGCTTTTGTTGTAGCTTTTCTGTATGTTTTACTGCATTGATGAAGATTTTGAAGATTATGTTCGCTCTTGTTCAGACTATATTTTTTTCTATGAAATGTCTTTCGGTGGCTCCGGCACTTATTTGTATACCAAGGTTTCGAGTCAGGTTTGCGTGTAGGGTTTGTTTGTTTGTTAGGAAATGCTTCTCTTCTAGATTCGGTAAACACCTGTAATATTTTATTCATAACTGTGTCAATATCATATTGGTCTAAATGGTCTAAAGTATATCGGTAATCTCGTTTTGTTTACAATGAACTTGATTGACGAATTCATTTTTATTATTGTCGTTCCATCTGACTGGTTTTGACTCTTGTTGATCATTTATACTTGCATTGTCGTTGCATATTTTTGTTTTTATTGTAAAGTGTATTGGATTATGCACATCAGACAAAATAGGATCAAAAACATCAATATCAAAATCCGCTATAAGCGAAAACACATCAGAAGATACTAACAGATAATCAATAACACTCGTATTTTTACAAGTTTTTTTACCAATACTTTTGTCATTTCCTATTCTAGAATTTGCAATATATAAGTTATTTTTTCTACACATATTTAACAGTTTATGATATGTATTTGGTTGGCAAGTACACTGAGTGACTCTTTCTGAAGGGATATTTTCAGACAGCAATTTTTTATAATCTTACATGTAAGATATACTCTTCAAAAAAAGAAACGCATAGACAAAATATGTATGATTGAGATTTAATTTTTCTCTGTTTATGTCTATTTTAAGCAAAGGTATTTTATGAGGCAATAACTCAATGCTAAATGATTTCAAATCAAGTGCAAAAAATTTGTTACTACTGATTATGGCGTCATATCACGAAATTTTCGAAAAATAACGAAATTGACAAAAATCACCCAAAATATGAAAAAGAAAACTTTATTAATGGCCTTGATTATGTTCACCATAATTCGTAAACTTAAAAAAACAACAGAAATGAACCAATTTCCATGAAAATCTGGACCATTTGCCCTTCAATTGTCCGTTCGAAAAAAACACGAAATCGGTGTTTCTTTCTGGAAACTTTCCAGAAAAAGAAAATTTTAACTTTATACAGCTGGGTGAGTTGTACCATATCTATTCTTTCAAATGAGACTGTTGGTTTTAATGTTTCGACGTTCACGTCAGTGAACAGGGACAAATAAAGGTAAAATTGAAAATCTCCCCACTGGGGCCTCAACTTTGATAAAAATTGTTCAAAGTTTGATTTTTCGATAGATGAATTTTTAAATTACCCCAAATAATCACACGAAGAGGGGATGGGTGCATTCCAGCGTAGCTGTATAATATCAAAAGTTTGTGCACCAAGTTTACTGGTTAGCCGGTATAATGAACATTAATTTTCTATTGAATTGAATTCGGCAATTTTCGTTTGTTTGAAAGTGTTTGTTTTTGAAGTAAATTCTCTGTTGGTAATTGTTTTTATTGATTTTTTAGACCGAACCATATTGATATGCATCATGATCTATCTACCAACCAAAATTTGAATGATGGTTATCAATGCTGAGGCCCGAGAGGGGAGATTTTGAATTTTACCCTTATTTGTCCCTGTTCACTGACGTGAACGTCGAAACATTAAAACCAACAGTCTCATTTGAAAGAATAGATATGGAACAACTCACCCAGCTGTATAAAGTTAAAATTTTCTTTTTCTGGAAAGTTTCCAGAAAGAAACACCGATTTCGTGTTTTTTCGAACGGACAATTGAAGGGCAAATGGTCCAGATTATCATGGAAATTGGTTCATTTCCGTTGTTTTTTTAAGTTTACGAATTATGGTGAACATAATCAAGGCCATTAATAAAGTTTTCTTTTTCATATTTTGGGTGATTTTTGTCAATTTCGTTATTTTTCGAAAATTTCGTGAAATGACGCCATAATCAGTAGTAACAAATTTTTTGCATTTGATTTGAAATCATTTAGCATTGATTTATTGCCTCATAAAACACCTTTGCTTAAAATAGACATAAACAGAGAAAAATTAAATCTCAATCATACATATTTTGTCTATGCGTTTCTTTTTTTGAAGAGTATATAATATCAATATCATCATCTAGATGGAAAAGATCAATAATAGTATCATCTGGTATAATATAGTCTTTCAATGTACTTGTTTTGGCATTTAAATCTCCAACCAACGCATAATATAACTCAGACTCTTTCAATCTATCTAGTAATTCTTGTTCTATTTCATCAAAAGCTTCTGCATTTGAGTATTTTGACCCCTCTGGTGGCACATAAACACATCCTATCACCATATCTTAATCAATATTAAGTATTTCTTTTGAGATTTTTACTCGCTGTACAAAATGACTCTCAGTCTGTATAAATTCAATAAACTTTTCATACATATTTTTATATAATACAGCTATCCCCCCAGATTTTCTTGACATATTTTCTCTGTTTTTTGTCACATAACTATAGCCCTCAGGTAAAACCAAAACATCATTTTTATCAAGTTTTGTCTCTACAAAAAACTAATATAAAATTTTTCTACAGTTTCACTAAGTTCATGAAATTTAATTTTTGATTTTAGCACACATACATTTAAGAATAACAATTTTAAACTATTTGAGCTACAAGTTTTTACACTGGCCCTATAGTTTTTCAGTCCTCTTGTACACCTGTCCTATTCATGTTCCTTGGTTTCAGTGTCTACCATTCTCTGTTGTTCCTGTCTGTTCTGCTCTGCTGTTTTGGGTCTAGTATGTTCTGATCTATGAAAACCAGGTCCAGCCCCAGGTCCAGGATTTCTGAAAGGTGGCCCAATATCTCTAGATCGGGGTTGAAATGGACCCCTGGGAATAAATCTTCTCTTGTTTATATACAGTTTATCTTCTACCATAACTGCATGGTGGCCTTTATCCCTTGCATCCTTCATGAATGGTAACAATTCTTTTCTCTTGTTGATTATTTCTATTGGGAATTGTTCATGTACCACATATTGATTCTGATCTTTAAGCTTATCAATGGCTGCCTCTAACACCTTGTTCCTGTCCTTTCTTTTCTCAAATTTGGCCATTATGCCTCTAGGAGATTTATCTTGCATAACTTATTGTTTTCACTTTTATATTCCCAGTGATCTTGACCTGTTAAATAAACAACAAAACAAATCTATGTACATACTTGCAATCACATTTACGGACATTAAAAGACAATTCCAACTATTTTTAAGGCTATGCTCCTACACGACTCTATTAACTTGGATAAAGATTTGAAAATAGCTATGATCATGGATCTTGTACAGGTAATTTAAAAGTTATGATATGTATTAAAATGCATGTGATCTAGTTGTAAATATTTAACAAGAAGTTGAATTTGTGTATAGAAAGCATATTTTCGTGTTAATTTATTCTCGGTTATCTAAAAGCACCAATGAACAGCAACAGAAAATTACTGTAACATATCTTGATGCAGAAATTATTTTACTGACCGGGTTATCTTTACGTGGACATTTATATAGTAAATACATTATTATACCCAAAAAAATTGTGTTATCAAATCCAAAGTAGATATTTCTAAAAATGTACCTCTGAGTGTATACTGCTGGTGGACAGCTTTTGATTTCCGCCGAGGTGAAATAAAATTGTCAAAGGAGTTAAGTTATTGTAGCTCGTTGGTTTCATGTCCCCATTGCAGAATGTTGGTTTCACTAGCTGAGTTGGTTCATATACAACTGATGCATATATTTCTGTTATATAAAAACTATATGTAGATCTTCCCTTAGATGCATTTGGTTTTACCTTTTCTGCTTGTTGGCATTTAGAATAGTTAAAATTGCAGGTCAATTGTTGGCCTTTAGCACTACTAACCATTCTTGATTTTGGGCCATATGTACATCTTGGACATCAGGATTGGTACATAGAACAATTATTAGAGTAGCGACAGATATAATTAGTATGTAATGTTTGTGTTTTAATATTTACTTCAGTGCAAATGCAAAATTATATAAGACATTTGCATATTTATATACATGTATCATATTGCAGGGAATGACGTATTTACATCATAGTGGAATTGGTGTTCATGGTAGACTTACAAGTTATGCCTGCGTTATCGACAGTCGATTTGTATTAAAGGTTACTGGCTTCGGATTAAGACGATTAAAAGCTCAATGTAAAATTCATTTCGATCCTGACAGTGAGTAATCTTTTCCCTTTAAAGTTTTTAGAAAGATGTCATGTTTTTAGTAGTTCGATGAGCTACAATTTTTAGAAAGACAATAAAATATTTAACGTAGAATGCAGTTGTGATTAGAATGTGCTTTTTGTTAAAAAAAATGGATTAAAATGCTACTTTCCTTTTCTTCATATAAACACAAATGTCGACACATTGTTTACTTTGCATACATAATCTATACATGCAATGCTAGTAAAACACAAAACGGCAAGTGGCTGCAAACGTTGACTTCATACATCTATTCTTTGTCGTCCACATAAGTACAAATCAGATATTTAAAATTAATATCTTCCCTGTCAGAAATTTCAAACGATTCATTTCACATGTAACCCGTCTATATATGAAAAATTCATTTCAGATCGCTTTTGGACACCACCAGAATATCTTAGAAATAAGGGGAATCCAATTTCTCAGTCTGGTGATGTCTATAGCTTTGGGATAATCCTATATGAAATACTTACTCGTAATGAGCCTTATAGTGAGGAACTGGAAGTCTTCACAACAGAGGGTAACATATACATTTGTGGAAAAAGCTATAAGCTTATTATGTGTTTTTCCCTTATCTTGACTTAATATATAAATATATATATTATGATATAAAAAATTAATCAAGACATTATCAAACTAGCAACATTATACCTACATTAAAATTGCAGCAAGAAACAAACCGCCACTTTCAGCACATTTGGCTATATCGTGATCGGCCATATTTATTGTTGGAGGAAGCCGGAGAACCCGAAGATATCCACCGACACGGCAAGAAAACTGTCAATCCTTGTCATGTAAGATTATAGTCGAACACATCTAGCTACAGACAGGATTCTTACTCACAAAGTCAGTTTTACAGGCTAGTAATTATTAATGGTAAAACGTAAAAGAAAGACAACTTGGACATAGAAGTCTAAGATGACAAAACTGTCTATGTTCAAAGTTTCCTTAAGATTTCATAATTAAGATGTTGGTACATGTAACTAATTGTTTAATGCATGAACCAACTTTTGAAACCTAACTCAAATGTCAAATGATGATAGTAATCGTAAGATATTGTTTAATTAAATCTTCTACCCATGAAAAACGCACAAGTTGTGATGTAAATTTCACCATATGGTGCTAAATGAAATGGGAAAACAGTGCTTGGAAAATTAAAATCGTCTCTTTTTATCATACACATCTTTCCGTGTTCACTGCTAATAGTGAAATCTAAACCATTCTATTGTTTTGCTAACAATAACATCAAATTCGGTAAGTTTCGGACAGTTACTCATAAATGATGATGACCTCTTCTGTTACAAGATTTCTGAATGGATAACTGTATTTATTGAAATCAAATCCATCTTTCCCTTTATAAATATTTGTAGCTCATTTATAACATAGTGTATTGGAGCAGAAATGAAGATACCATAGTAGTAAAATTTTAGATTTTCCACAAGGGGAATTAAGAAAATCTAACTGTTGGGAGTGTAAAAATACGGTAACCTTCAAATCAAATGAAGATGAGTTTATTTCTCGTAAGTAAATTTAATTTAATATCGGAAAAGTACCGATCTAAGGGCTATTGCGAAGGACGTTGTAACATCATGACGACACAAACTCAATTCCGCCAAACAAAACTCCTGCTTCTGAAGGTACTTATGCAATAATGTACGGGATAATTCAGAGAATTAAATGTTTTTAACCGCCTTGCTCAGCGATTATCAAATATTAGTGGAAATAACGTCAAGCTCGCCTATAGTATTATGTGCTTTAACTAATAATATTTGCATATATTTAGAGATCATCAAGAAGGTTGCCAACACAGAAAACCCTCCTTTTAGACCAGCATTACCTAAAACCTTGAGCAAAGAAAATATTAACGACTTAAAATCTATTATCGACCATTGTGTTAGTGAAAACCATCATGAACGACCAAGTTTTACTGTCATTCGAAAGAAAATCATTGAATATACAGGGTAAAATTATCTTTCCTAATCATTTAAACATACTGTAAAAAACAACGGAATATTTCCTTTCTACATGGCTCTGTACTTGTATTGTTTTGGGTTTGCCCTTTTGACCATAATGACATTTGGATTTGTTCTGTAAAGAATTGAGTCATTGTTTACAAAATGTTTGGCCTTGAACACCACTGATGGTCTAAAATCGACGAAATGCACATCTTGCGCATCGAAATTCGTACCATGATATATGTTATAACACTAAAAATACGGCCAATGGATATATTCTTCATTTAAAGTTGGAATTGAAATATCAAATATATTAAGAAGAACCAAGATAGACAAGACTTGAACAAAATTGTTTCACTTGACATTGATAATTTTAACCACAACCTATGTCTTTATGTCAGGATCTTCGTAACAGAATTGCCATCGCTAATCTTGACAGTTTAATTCAGTAACTCGAGCAATATGACAAATAAATATCAAAACGAAAAATACCTTTTTTGCAGATTTTCTGCCAGACATAACATTCTTGATGCACTTCTTAGCAGAATGGAACAATACGCAAATAATTTAGAGGAGCTTGTTCTTGAAAGAACGGAGGCCTTCCTAGATGAAAAGCGGAAATCGGAACAGCTCCTATATCAGGTCTTACCCAGGTATTAATGAAGAAATAACCAAAGCTTCAATGGAAAGAAAGGACTTTTAAAAAGTCAGGCTAAAAAATCTAAGAGAATGCACGATTGAATAGTTTGATTTGTATTTTTTAAATACATAATCTATTGAAATTGATCCGATTCGAGAGTGAAACACATTTCCATGCTTATTTAACAGAATAACGATCGAGAACAGTTTCTTGTTTCCTCATAAAACAATAGAATATAAGCCTAAATATGATAAAACCTGTCAATACAATACAAAATATCAAAGTACAATGTACGCCAATACGACATATACCCGTCCAATATGCCGTATTGAATAGTCAATATGACATATTGGACGGTTTAGTCAATAAAGGATCATATTTACACTAGTCAATATGACATATTGGACTGGTTGGGCATTAAAGGATCATATTGGACTTGTTAGTCAATAAGGGTATAATTGCGAAAGGTTTTCAATATTGGCTTCGCCTCAGTCCAATATGGCTTGCCTCGGACCAATAGCTAATAATGACGAAACAATTGACAAAGTCCGTAACTTCGAATCCTAAGGAAAAGACAAAATCATGAGAATGGAACATAACAAACAAACTCCTCTAGGATAAATAAATAACTAAAAGAATAAAAAAAACATAAAAAGAACAAACAAAAACTAGAAGAAACTAAACCACTAGCGATGTGAACTCCCACTACAAACTGTTGAAATCAGGTGCTTCATATCGGAAAGCATGTCCTACACTCTTGACATCATCATTTCCATAAAATGCCTTTCTTTTTGAATCTCAAAATACCAATTGTCAGAAAGGGAAAATAACGAAATCGTATGTTCTAAATCTAAAAATGCAGTACTGTCTGACGAAAAGGAAACAAATTCTTTTCAAATGTTTTAAAGGTTTTTCAATTGCATTTTATTCATTCCAAAATCAAAAACGGCTGTCACTGAAAGCCTCAAAGTGCCACCTCGTATACCTAATTTCCGTTTAAGGATCAAAATATCTCATTAGTTTGTTTGCTAAAATGTTACTCCTCGCTTGTAATAAAATTTTCTTCAAATAAGGTCACCAGTATTTAGATCACCAGCAAACTTGTTGATGCCAAGAAGTATTCCATATTTTTTTTAAAAACGAGTGTAAGAGAACAATGTTGGGTACATTGTCGAAAGTGAAACCACGAAACAGGGAAATAGAAAAAGTCTAGAATTGAAGTTATACGATAGTGGAAAACCTTACAATGAAGCTGTTTACATGTACATGTACTACTACGTTATAAGTCAAGTACTTCATTCGAGTTTTTTTTACTATTTGGCTGATTAATAAAATATATCAGAAAATACTGAAATAAATTTGATGCACTGTATGGCCATTTCGTTGACTGACAACTCATCAGCAATGCCCGAGATCAAAATGTTGGAAATACTGTTAAAGATATAAAGATGAATTAATAAGCACAACCATCAAAAACATTAAAACAAACAGGAATCCAAACTCAGCTAAGGGTTACCTCTGCATCAAGGAAGAGTCTTAGATATTTCTGGTAAATTTTGTCAAATGTTGAACAGAAAATATAAAGGAATTTAAGTAATGAATCATGCCAGGACAGAAAATCTGGCTACTGGGTGATTATGCCCTCGGGGACTTACAGTCCACAAGCAGTGACATAGATCCAGTAGTAGTAATAAAATATATCACAAAATTACGAAATAAATTTGATTCGTTGTATGGCCATTTCGTTGACTGACAACTTATCAACAGTGCTCGAGATCAAAATGTTGGAAATACGTAACATCCTTTGAAATAACTTCATTAACAATTTATTCCCGCCCTGAATTTTATCAACTATTATACGCAGTTGAGACATCAATCTCGTATCTATTAATGGACGAAATGTGCACATCTTATGCATCAAAATTGGTACCAAAGAATTAAATATTATAATACATTTACAAGAACATCATTTATTATTTTGCAATCTATAAACGATTCATCTGATTTATATTTCTTTATTAAAGACGTATTATGACTCTACATATGGTATTAAATATTGGTACATGTACATTAATTTATTAACCATAGAATGATTTGATTTGATTTAATTTTCTACGTTAAACATCTTCAACTAAAAACATAACGACATCAAGCCATTTCCGTCATTTTTTGCATTAGTTTTCAATCCAGACAAACTTCAAAAGATCACAGTAATTGATAAATAAAGTAGCAACGTTTTGTCTCTGGGTGAACATCAAAGGCATTTGAAAAGGTTTTCAAAAACACTTTATGGGAAAAAAGATCAAAAGTATTACTGGACTCAAAAAGTAGAGGGTTTATGAAAATGGACTCAAATAGTACAAACACATACAATTTATAAATATGGAATTCCAATAAAATGATACGATACAGTCAAACCTGTCTATAAAGGGCACCCATGGGATCAGAAGAAAGTGCACTTTATAAGCAGGTGCCCTTAACGCACTGGTTAATTTCGCATGCTTTGTTCATGAACGGATCTTTTTCACTGTGCCCTTTATAGACAGTGATTTGCTATACGGAGGTTCGCTTTAAAGCAGGTTTGACTATACTTAGAATAAATTAACAGTTATTGATTGATTCCAATAAAATCGTTTATGTTTTTCTTTCTGTTTATAGATCTGTGGCAGACAATTTACGAGACGGTAAACCCGTGAATCCAGAAGCGTTTGACTGTGTTACTATATATTTTAGTGATATAGTCGGTTTTACAAACTTATCTGCAGAAAGTACACCATTTCAGGTATTCTCAGGTGTTTTCAGTATTGTAACACAAAGAAAACAATTCGTTATTCAATCGCCAATAAATAGAGAATGAAACTAAAATATACAGGTACAAAAACTAGAATCTAGCATTTAAAGCAGGCCGTTTTGGCGTCAGAGGACTACGTGTATTTATTACATAGGTTTACAATCAATAAACAAATCGACGAAAAGTGCATCACAATTGGTATAATATAATGTTTCTCAGCACAATGATTTTAAAATTTCTTTTTTGACAGATTGTAGATTTACTGAATGATCTGTACAGCTGTTTTGATGGAATAATTGACAATTATGACGTATATAAGGTAATTCTTAATAGTCTTTTCTCTGTAGTGCCTTGTCAAAATCATTACCGTACTCCTCTCATCCTTTAATCTATTTTGCAAACCTGTGAAGGGGATTACTTTTAACTCCTATCCATTTAATTCAATATTATAAGTAATTTAAAGTGGGTTAAGAGAACAGATAAGAAGGGGGGGAGTTTAGAGAAAACATAAAGCAAAAGTTTATGAAAAAGCGTCATTTTTAAATAGCGTTATTGTACCACTTTGTCAGGTTAACTAAAATCCCAAACCGATCATGTATTATTTAAATCGCTGTCATGCAAATTAACGTGCATATCTAGCTACAAACAATACTTTAAACCCCAAATCTCGATATTAAGCGAATTCTGATATACCAATATAAGCACACAAGAGATATTCACTAACACTGACATTTTTCTTCTTCTTAATGACGTCACAAATTAAACTAACAGCTATAACAAAATCATTTCAATTGTAAACAATCAGCAAAAATAACTTTTGTTTAATTCTATAACACCTTCTTAAAAAAACATATTTTCCAAATGACTTAGGAATTGCACAGTAAGTTTTAAGAGTCGGTTGAACGGTGGACGATGATTTCTCCCTTGCATGTGTCATTGCTTCGTGCTACTGAACTAGTTACCATGGCTTCGGGCACCATATATCATTTGCGTCCAATAGAACGGCAGTTGCTTTTAATCTATAGCCTATTTATTCCTTCTAGTTAAAAATATGATATTTTGTAGGTAGAGACTATAGGTGATGCTTACATGGTGGTGTCTGGACTACCTCTACGTAATGGTACAGAACATATAAAGCAAATAGCTAAAATGGCATTGTCTATTAGACAGGCAGTTAAAGTGTTCAGAATTCGTCATATGCCAGAAAAACCTGTCCAGTGCAGAATAGGAATTCACTCTGGTAGTGTCTTGTTTATTTGTAATTAATTCATTTTCAAAAAAATATAATTTTTTAATTAAACGGTAAAGTTAATGACTGTGCATGATACACATTGATATCTTAAAAATACAACAGAGATTTTTATCATACTTGTAAATTGTATAAAAGTGTTTAAAAACTTGTTTTCCTAGTTAGGCAAATTATGATTTATATGATAAATTATACAATTTATTAATGGAATAAATATATAATAACAATAATAAACAAAAAAAATTATCCGAGATTAAATCGACAAGCGACTACATGTTTTTATATTATATTGTCAATTTTAATAATTGCAATTTTTTTAACCCATGTTATATCGACCACCTTCTTGTTAAATTGATTCAAAATATACCAGAGGATATTTCGTTTGTAGGACCGGTCTGTGCAGGTGTAGTTGGGATAAAGATGCCGAGATATTGTTTGTTTGGAGACACGGTTAACACGGCTTCCAGAATGGAATCAAATGGAGAAGGTATTACTTAATGAATAACTAAGGGCAGAAATATTGACTTCACTTACATACCGTCATATTTTCATCAAACAAAAATAAAAGACATAAATATAATATAAATTTATACACTTAAATAAAAACGATTATACCCAAATTGATTTATCAAAATATAAATTAAAATAATGAATTCATATTTTGTAGCCGAAACAATTGCTTAGGCCACATCAAATTGATCTTTAGTTCTATGGATTTCGCCGCTCCGATTTTTTGACTATGTAAATTTGAAGCAGAATTTTTTTTTACCGCTTCGTTTTTCAAAATGGCTGAAAATTCGCCCCAAATTTTTAATTTTTCAATAAATTTTAAAAAAAATTGTTCGCCTGCTCCTAAAATTTGCGAAAAATTGGGATATTTTCTCATTTTTTGCAATTTCTTTCTTAAAAATGTGTGCCGCACCTGAATTTGATCTACGCTCGAAAAAAATTCAAACTCAAATTTCGCCCGCTCGCACCTATTTTTGTAATTCAAAAATCCAAAGAACGAAAAATTAATTTAGTGTGGGCTTTAAGATGTTATTTGGGACAACAAAAATTAGTATGTGAATGCATGTAATCCACAAAATAGTGCAAAGTCATATATTTGTAATATTATGCAAGCATTCAAGTCACATTTCATCAGCTCGATGTAATTAGGTATAGACCGCCTCGGTGGTCTCGTGGTCGCCCCGAGTGCGGAAGGTCGCGGGTTCGATCCCCGGCCGGGTCAAACCAAAGACATTAAAATTGGCATTTGCTGCTTCTCCGCCAAGCACGCGGCATCTAGGAGTAAGAGCAAAGACTGGTCGGCTTGGAGTCAGTATAATGTGTCCGAGTGAGGTGATATGTCTTCCTGCGGACAGTTACCTCGTGAGCTAGCACATTAAAAATCCGACTTAGCGTGTCGGTCTAGTACAAAGCAGGGATCATATTCATTATCATATCAACATGTTCTCGTCCTGATATGCACCTGGTTGCCACTGGACGTTAAACAATAATTCATCCATCGTAATTAGGTATATGTATATTGCCCTTCACTCAACTTAGATTTCAGGATACCAGTAGACCAGAATGTATATACATTTACCTTTATAGTAAAGTTATTAATTACAGTATAGATGAAATATCATGTTATAATAAAGTAGATTATTCCAATCTATACATGTTTTCAGCTATGAAAATTCATATTAGTGAGACGTCAAAATGTTTACTTGAAAGGTATACTGAATTTATCGTTGAGTGCAGAGGCAGCCTTCAAATAAAGGTAAGCAGTTCTGGACAATTATTTATTTCCTTTTAATATTAATTTTATATTAACATGCCATTTTCATGCTTTCGATTTGATTCCTAAATTAGTTCAGTTAGACACCCATTTACCATTCATTGTTTTGCGATAGACATAGTTCATTATTCTCTTAAGCAAACAGTCGTTAATTTTAATACAAGTAATTCAACTGGAAATGTGTATATTGTGAATTTTATGATAAGAAGGGAAATTACAGCTGAGCATTAATAAAAAATAATTATGAATAAAGGTTGATAATGTATTGTGACTGAGTGTACAGTTGATTGAAATTTACCATTCTTCTGGGTAGACAGCTGGAAGCAGGTCTATGGGAATTAAGCAGTTACAAGTCCTATAAACAATTAATATAATTATAATCAAGTTCGGAATATGAAATGCTTTTATTATTTGCTTCTGTTCCAAATTTCTGTGAAAATAAACATTAAAAATGTATAATTTCTTTAATCATTATAAGTGCTTTTTAGTTGGATTTTTTCTTAAATTTGGTTCCTTATCTAATATGTAAACATATTTGTTTAAACTTTCAATAAAATTGAAATTGACAGTCTCGTGGCAATCTCCTCTGAAATATTTCAATTCCGGTTTGTTTGGATGCTTAATAGACAGCAATAATTCAACAATTTATCTATAACTTATATTTTTTAACATTTCAGGGCAAAGGCGTGATGACAACATATTGGTTACAGAGTTATTTAAGTGAAAATGAACTTGACCGGATGTCAGACGAAATATTTTTGGAGTAATGTAATAAATGAAAACTCTTGAACAAGTTAATTACTTCTATTTCCAAAAGCATGGATAGGTTTATACCTATCCAAAGTTTCGTATCATAATAGATCCTCGAAATTGTCTTGTGCTTAGATATTTCTGCCTAAAATACAATTCTGTGCTGGTTGCTTATTGTCAAAATGGCTTTTATACTGAACCCGAAATTCGTAAGTAGAATAAAGAATGGTAACGGAGAATGTCAAAGAGGCAACAACCCGACCAAAAAGCAGAAAACAGCTCAAGGACACCAATGGGTCTTCCACGCATCTAGAAAATTCCGCACCCGGAGGCGGGCTTTAGCTGGCACCTTAACAATAGTGTATACTAGTTCAGCAAAATTAATGGACGGCACACTAAACTCCAAAACATAAAAATGAACCAAAATTTTAAAAAAAAAAACACACAAGACTAACAAAGGCTAGAGGTTCCTAAATTGGACAGGCGCAAAAATGCGGCGGGGTTAAACATGTTTTGTGAGATCTCCACCCTCCCCCTATACCTCTAACCAATGTGGAATAAACAAACACACAGCGATACACACAGTAAAACTCAATTCAAAAGATGTCCGAGTCCGACTTTAAAAAAGGTAACAGAAGAAACTAAGCAAAATGACAATGATCAATATATTTTAACAAAGGACTATTAGCAGTTACTGACATGCCAGCTCCAGACCTCAATTAAACTGATCGAAAGATTATGTCTATATCATATAGAGAATCAGCCACAATCCCTCTCTTTAGGGCTTTAGTATCATGCCATCATGAATTATACGAGAAGAACATAACGCGTATCATGCCAACAACTAGTTTTAGAATAAATGTGTTTATTTCCGATGCAAATACCCTATGATTAATCAATATTAATTCCAAAAAATGCCATCTTTAATGACTTGACAACAGTATCGTAACTATATCCCTTGTGGCTAGGTCTGTTTGAAGGTTTGATTAGCTTTTCAGGTGAATGACGACATTTTTGTGCTTTGTATAGAATATTACCATAACAGATGGGATGTTTGCACGTTTATTTATATTTAAGAATGAGCTCCTTGTACCGATTATAAAATTTAGTAAAGGTTTTGACATGTTTTTGATGTCGCAATCCCTGACGAAATAATTTTTCAGTAATACAGAGATTTATTTCCTTAAAATCAAATTTCAATTTCAAAATATTTTATTGATAAATACATATCAAATGGATTGGACAACAGGCTAGGCCTATACAAGTCCTCTCCACGAAACAAGATGGATAAACAATATACAACGTATAATATAATATAACATCTGCAAAACAATCCAGCAATTACAAAAAAATTGTAAAAAAAAAAATGACTATGACTGAAGTACGATTGCAGTTGTATTTTAAAACTGTTATACCTTACACGCATGTTGGGAAATAATTCTGAATTTAAAAATCAGGTACAGTTTCACGAAAAGTTAAAATTGCATGCTAAGTCCGCAATAAATATGTTTGACACATGTCTATGCTACTGCACCTGCCGATATCAATTTCAAAAGCTGTGAATATATTCAGACACGATCTGAGATCTTTTGAGAGGAGAGTTTTAAAGAAAGTACTACCTTTAAAAATGATATTCGACGTATTTTCCGATGTAAATGATATCTTCTCGTTCATTTGAAGTTTGTTTTTTATTCAACCAGTACATGTATATATCTCGCATGATAGTTGGTGCTAAAAACTACAAATGTCCACAGGCAGTAAGTATTTAAAGTTGTAGGAAATCGTTAATTATATAAAAAAAATGTTTTTCCTAGTTGTATTGCCATAAGATTAGATGTTAGTTATATGTGAATATTAAATTTTCTCCTAATTAACATAGCGACATGCAAATAAACCAATAATGTTTTTCCGAACCTTAAAAATAATCTTGTTTTCGTCTAATCACAGAACAGAAAATTGCTTCCGAATAAAGTCCTTTTCAAGAAGGGTAATTAAGCTGTAAAATGGTTTGTAGATTAAATTAATGTAATTATTTTTTTTTTTTATATTGGGACGATATTAGGACTGAGGAGATCCAGATCTGTCTTTGTGTCATTTGTATTAAATGTTATTATTGTATAATATGTCTATACTACAACACAACTGGGTTAAAGTATTTCAATAAAGTAAAGTTAAAGAAAAGATATATAATACACTAAGAAAACCTGCATCTACCCTAGAAAACGATGAACATCCTCAAACCTCTCGTCAAAATTATCTTTAAAAAAACTACCACTTCACCGTAGTATATTTACCATGCATACAGTTCTACAAACCGCGAATCAATCTGGACCCGCGGTAAGAAATATCCATTTTATCCATTACATACTGATATAAAATTCGGATTTCATATCATGCTCCAATGGTAAACATGGATATTTCTTACCACGGATCCAGATTGATCTAGAATGCATGTTGTGAATTTAATCAAATCAATCAAATACTTTATTGTCATAGAAATCAAATATACGATTTGTGACAAACATAACAAATAAATCGAACATACATCAAATTAATCAATATAACATTAAAACAGCAGTCAAAATTAAAGTTGTGGGTCCCCGTCCTCAGTTCTAATGACTGTCTAATAAAGGAAACCGTACTTTTAATTTGACTGTGAGATGTGGGGTTTAGTATTATTTTAAGTTTTATTATGTCAATTATATCAGTATCATCCCACTCCGGAATGTTTTTCATAAAGTCAAAATAATTCTTCCTAGTGGAGTTATATTTAGGGCATTTGAGAAAGAAGTGTTTTTCATCCTCTATCATTGTAGAACTTGCAGAGCCTTTGATCTCTAGGGATCTTAAGATGTCTACCCTTTTCTATTAAAACTGTATGTTCGCTAATTCTAAATTTATTTTATCGTTTTCCCTGGAGTCAGAATGGTTATGTTTTAGGTAGAATTCTTGGTTGAATTTGACCTTTAAGGTTTTATATAGAAAATTTTTTATTACTTTCATTAAGTCATTTGTCTTCTTTTCCAATAATTTATTGAAAAAGTCATTGCAGCAAGATTTAATTTGATTTTTGTGTCATTAATGACCGTACATGTATTTCGTACAGCTGTAAGTATTTCTGGATTAATATTTAATTCTATTAAGATATCAGCAAGGTAAGTAAGTATACCATGTGTATATTTCTTCTGAGTGCATCTTTTTGCACATTTCAGAAGCCTCTTTTAATAGAGGGTTTACATTTTGGGTTTCCAAACGGGAAAAGTATAGAAATGTTTGTGAGAGTATATACTCTTCTATAGGAAGCCGACGCAGCTCTGCTCGTGTTGCTTAATCTGATGACGATTTTCTTACACCGAGGATATGCTAACAGAATTTAAGGTGGACTTTTCAGTAGGGCTTTTATCAATAAAAGATAATCATTGTATCTAAAAACAAAATTCATTATACAGACTGTTCGGAATGGTAGCGGACCTTTCAGGGTTTTTTCTGCGTTTCCTGACTAAATGTGCTCAGCTCTGGAATGGACTCTTGAAAGTATCTTAATTTGTTTAATTGAATCATCCACCTCAACCTAACATACACTCTAATTAGTTTAATTATAGATACTAATTCACTAGCATCTGATTTCCAGAAAAGGGTAAAACTACCTAGACCACTCGACCATTAATAGTCACCTGGTAAAAGTTTCAATAATAATTTAAGAACTAGTATATTTTAATATAAATAATTCCAAAATTTTCAGTATATTTACAAGGTTTTGATTAACTTTATTTAAAACAAGCCAGAAATCATTAAGAAATTAATAAAATTTATTGATTATTGATTTCTTTAGCAAATTTTTATCAGAATTTTAAAATGTGAACAAATAAAGACATACTAGCAAAATAATATGTTCATTAAAGGGAGGTAATAAATAGCTTACTTCAGCCGATTTGATCCTTAAAATAAGTTGCGATAAAAAAAAATTAAGATCGGAGTCGAACACACCCCACCGCAGGTGAGACCTCAGTTAAACATCGAAGTACTATCTTATGCGCTCTTAATTTAAATGCATTTCTAGCTATTTATTTATTGAAATGTTTAAAATTGAAGTAAATTATTAAAAATTGATAGATATGTTTTTGTAAGTTAATAAATTTTGCGGTGAAAACGGGGGATCCTATGCACAGGGGCTCGAATTCTGGGGGAGGGGGGGGGGCTCCTATGTTCGTTTTTCTTATAAGCTGTGAGGTTCGGTGACCAAAGTATTATGAAATGCTCTTATATTATCTAATACAGATATAATATGCAGACAAGAGTCTCTACTTTTCAGAGGTAACGAATGCTTCATAAAAGAAAATACAATATCGGGTTAAAGATGCTAAGTTGTTATCGATATTTTCATTTTTATTTATTTATTTTTTTTTTTTTTGTCTTCTCCTTGAATTTCGAATTTGTGGACTTTTCCCACAGTATTCTTTTCAAGATGTTATCTGTCTTCATTTGTTTATATGTTCGGTCATAATGTAAGGTGAATATCATAGCACAGGCGAACATATGTTAAGATTACTGGTATTGGACCCCAAAGCGGTAAATTGGGTGCAAACGGGTAAATGAGATCTTTTATAAAATCCACATTGACATAAATCTGCTCCATTCAATGTAGCATAACATGCAGCTGAACTTTTTGATTAGACTTTGAAAGTATTTCGTTTCCGTTTTTCTCTTGACAAGTACCCGCGCTGTCTTAATTCTTAATATTCGTTAAGACACTTCTTTCGAACAGTGTCTGATTTTCAAATACTAGCGGTTTCATAAAAGAAGATTAACGCGATTTGCCATTCAAAAACAATTTATACGTTTGGACTCTAGGAGACAAAATTGTTTTCATACTTTCCAGTTTTATGCAAATTCACATTATGAGATCTGTATAATACTTCTTCTTTATAAATTAATAGAGAAAATATATCAAAATTTCATTTAGAAGTTTATTTTGATAAATCTATAAAACATAGTTATGATAAACTTTTTTTATGGCAAATTTATAATTTAAAGGGAGGTAATGCAAATCGATACTATCGTAATGAATTCAAATTCAAATTCAAATTCAAATTTTGATTAAATCCAAATAAAGGATTATTATCAATGACAATACAAACATAATATCATAACAACCACAAAAAAATTATAATTACATACAAAATATCCTGATCTGACTCAGTGACTGCATGATCGGGGCACCATTTAAACATTATATACATGCATAACTTAAAAATACTTATTATGATTATAAAAATATCTATAGATATACTATTTATTTGCGATATAAATTGTTATTGAAAATCATTAACATACCTTACTACATTTGCTAAATTTCCCCTTGAGCTAAATCATTTCATTAATGTACATTTGGCTAATATTTTGAATACAAAATTCTGTTATGTCATAGTCATTACTATGAAAAATAAAATGAAAGTTCTATGTGTCAGATGGTTCTGAAAATAATGGATAAATAAATGTTAGCTCTTCGAAAAATGAAACACGTTGCTCAGAAAGTGCAGAACATTTTATAGAAAACTTCAGATTTACACAGTTGCAGCTTCTATTTTCCAAATCGATATTTCTTTGCCTTCCCGTCTCAATGAACAAGTTAATATATTACTAATTCTAATTTTCATGAAAATTGATAATTCTCTCTTTTCTAAACGAGAAATTTAATTTTCAGAACATTTTCAATTTCAAAATCCTTCTTCAATTTGTTGGATGTTCTTAATTTGTTTCCTTTTCCTGTTTTAACATCATCATTGAACAGTGAGTGATTCCAAAACTTAATGAAACAATCTTTCAATTTACTAAATGTGGAAAAAGTTAATTTTCTTTTACTGAAAGAGTTTTGCTTTTCCCAAATATGATCAAAATTTATCTTCTGGAAAAGTGTCTTTATTTTCGTAGAATACCAGCTTTGTTTATTTAGACTATCATACACCTGATGTGCTAAGTTAGCAGGACTTCAATTAACAACCGACCGCCTCGGTGGTCTCGTGGTAGCGTGCTCGCCCCGAGTGCGGAAGGTCGCGGGTTCGATCCCCGGCCGGGTCAAACCAAAGACATTAAAATTGGTATTTGCTGCTTCTCCGCCAAGCACGCGGCATTTAGGAGTAAGAGCAAAGACTGGTCGGCTCGGAGTCAGTACAATGTGTCCGAGTGAGGTGATATGTCTTCCTGCGGACAGTTACCTCGTGGGCTAGCACATTAAAAATCCGACTTAGCGTGTCGGTCTAGTACAAAGCAGGGATTATATTCATTATCATATCAACATGTTCTCGTCCTGATATGCACCTGGTTGCCACTGGACGTTAAACAACAATTCACCCATCCATCCATCAATTAACAACCCAACTGCAAGCTTTAATGCATCGATTGAACACGGACCAATGCCTAAATCACTCAATTTCAAGCTGTCTCGTTAAAACCCAAATTATTTGAAAATATAAGTTGATTTTTTTATATAAAAATATGTCTGGAATCTATATCCCTGTTTTCTTTCAATAAAACATCTAGACATAGGATTTTACTACAATACAATAAAATTTGCTTCACACAAGAATCAAATAACTTAATGTGAGGTAAAATGTTTGGCTTTGTTGAATGCAGAATTTTGTAAATACTAAATAAAGCCTTTCTAGCTTTATTGCATAGATACTCATTAGCTTTTGTAAAAATTACTCCAAGATATTTATATTCACTATTTACTTCTATTTTCTTATCATTAATATAAAATATCTGTGTATTCTTGTCAGTGTCCGTCCTAATTTGTTACAAATCATAACTTTTGATTTTTCAATATTTACTGACAAGTTCCATTTTTGACAATACCCTGATAATTTATTCAGACAGTTTTGAAGACCTTTTGCTGACTCTGATATTAAAACAATGTCGTCAGCATACAGTAAATAAGATAATGATCATCCATGGGCAATACATGGGTCACATGAACTATCAAACATCTTAACAAGATCATTCACATACAATGAAAATAAAGTAGGGTCAAAATACACCCTTGCTTGCCCCCAACCTTTGATTAAAACATATTTGTAACGCCATCAGCAAGTTTAATAGCATACCGTACATCACTGAACATACTACTGAATATCTTATAAAAATTGTTAGTTTCATTTAGATAGACTGTAAAGTTTGAACAATAGCGCATATCTATTGAAGCTATCAAAAGCTTTTCTTAGATCAACTTAGTAAAGGAGACCAATAACTTTTTTGAAGATTTAAATGTCTTGTCAATTAAACTAAATATGGTCACTCGTTCTGCAACCTTTCTTAAAACCAATTTGTTCTTTACAAATGAGATCATTCTCTTCGAAAAATTTATCCAAGCTTTTAGATAATACTTTTGAAAAATAAATTAGCAAAACAACTGGAAATTGCCACTTCTCTATTGAGGTCATAGGGGTCATTGAAACAACCACCTTTAAAAATAGGCTTTATATAGTTTGGATACTGGTTTGGATAGACACCAGATTTAAAAATAGCATTAAACAAAATAACATAGACATTTCATTTAATATACCAATAGGCCCACTGGCTTTTTGATTCTGTAAACTTCTAGTTGCTATAAGTACCTCCTCAGCCGAGATGTCAGAATTCAACAAATCAAAACTCAGTTTTACATTTCTCTTTTCCCTGTCAGATTCTTCGAATAGTTTTACATATTCAATATTCATTAGATTTTTAAGTTTTGAGACCATTCACCGGGGGAGATATTTGAGCTGGGATCATTGCCCACTTTATGTTTTAATGGATTAACTTATTTCCAAAATTCTGATGGATTTGTATCTTCGTTATCTAAAATGTTTTGCAAAAGATTATTCTTAAACAGTCTGTGTTTTTTCCTAGTAAATCTATTAAATTCATTTTTTAGAAGTACTATCTTTTGCCTGAGATTCTTACCCCAAGGATTTTTTGTCACTACCCTAGATAAACTTTTGATGTGTCTGCATTTTGATTCACATTCATCATTATACCATAGTTTTTTAGGCTTCTTCTTATGATTATTGGCTAATGATTTTCGGGCTCTAGAGGTAACGATAGCAGAACTGAATAAAAAACTTAAGAATTCAGAAATTTTAGAATTGATAATATTTTTACTATTCATTGAATCACAAGTGTGCTCAGCCTCATTATAAGAACTTTAATGAATTTATTATCCAAATCGGAGTACAATGAGTCAAATTTAAAATTATTAATGTTAGACTTGAATTGCTTTTCTCTAGAAACATTCCATCTTATATTTTTCTTATTGTGATTCAGGTCATCATAATATTTCTTAAAATAAAATTGTGACCAAATCTTTAGTTCTATAGGACATTGGTCTAAAAACGTTGGATCAAAATTCTTAACACTGAAACTCAGAACATTTAAAAAAAAACTAGAATGGTAATTCATAGATAGTTAGAGTTTTTTAATATGTCGGCTGTAAATGAAAAAGATGGTACATGTACCATTTTGTCAGTATATTCCTGAAGTAAGCCGTCGGGCAACTACTGTAGCTGTAAGGGGACAACTTGGTAGATTCCCATTATTTCTGGAGGTAATTTTTAATATGATTAAATATTTCATCCGCTTAACAAGCATTGACTGTTCTAAGTCTTATATTCTGATGCTTATATAGAATCGAGACGACTTCACGCCCAAATTAAACCATGCTGGTATAAATCTGTAAGTGAAATCTTAGATTTTTTAATATTGACACTAGTAAAATAGTAAAATTAAAATCTGGACTAAAAAGAGATTTATTCCTGTTATTTTGCAAAAATATAAAGATGAATGGAATAGTGAATTTTTTAGTGATAACAGATCTGGGAAAGGGGGTAATAAACTAAGAACATATAGGTTGGTTAAGGATAAATTGGATAATGAACCATACTTAAATTGGGAAAATTATTGTCAGAGAAAAACAATATCCAAATTTAGTATAAGCTGTCATAGTTTAGAAATTGAAAGGGTATAAAAACATTCCAGCTGATCAGAGAACATATAAATTATGCAACCAAGATTTAGAAGATGAGATCTATTTTCTGTTAGAATTCAACACATTAAGTCCAGTTAGAAAGACTATAATTGATGAAATCATATTAAAGTATCCAAATTTAAACCAGTTGTACAATAAGCAAAACTTTATATGGATTCTTGCAGCAGAAAACACTTTTATTTATAGTCAGCTACATCTGTTTTTGACTAAACTGTCATTGCGAGGAATGATATTCTTAACAGCAGTCAAAAATGAATAAAAAAAACCACGTGTACTACGTGACAGGTACACATTAAATATTTTTTTTATTTATTATATTGATTGTAAATTTTATTATTATCTACCTTTTATATAAGTTTCATATTAAAATCCTTGCCATTTTTATATAAATGTTAAATGTGAATTATTTATCTCTCCTTTTGCCGTACTTCGAAAATCTGCCTCCTGTTACATGTTAGACCAGTGTGAGTACACAAGTCAGATCACTGTGATTTTTTGATATAAATGTACCACATTTATATTTTATTTTTCTCCTCTTTGTCAATGTTCATGCATTCCAATCAATCCGGCAATCAATCAATTCTAATCAAGTGTATATTGTGATTTAATATTTAATTGTTCCGCTCATTATTGGACGTCGTAATTGACAATAACGTAGTTGTTTGTTTGTACCAAAAATGTTTTATTATATTAGTTCGTCAATGAAAATTTTTTTATCAGAATAACGGAAAATTTCCCACCAGACACTCCCTCAGTATTACAAGACATAAGTCATCCTTTTTACACCAGAAGGGCCAATAATATTCCAAATTAATTTAAAAATACATAGCAACATTTCAGACCCAAAATACCTCTCAACGATATTTATCATGTGAATCTAAATAACAACGATAGCTAGTGGCTGAATTTTTACAATCAAATTATCATCGATGTGAATATTTTAACACTGATTTTAAAATTAAAATCCTTATATATTTAATATACTTCCAAAGTTCATTGCCTCCCCCTCGGAAAAAATAGCATAAAGTTGTTTACCCCCCCCCCCCCCCCTCGTAAAGTAAAATGTTGACCCCACTAAAAGATGTGTAAAATTTATTAAAAAGTAAAGATGTGCAAAATTTATTAAAAAGTAAAATGTTGACCCCACTAAAAGATGTGCAAAATTTAGTAAAAAGTAAAGATGTGCAAAATTAAGTAAAAAGTAAAGATGTGCAAAATTTATTAAAAAGTAAAATGTTGACCCCACTAAAAGATGTGCAAAATGTAGTAAAAAGTACCCCATAAAAATAGGAACGGAAAATAATAAATAATAAATTTAGAATGAAAATCAAATGAAAGATAATATTTAAAAAAATGATAAAAATAATAGTCAAGTAAAGAAAAAGTACAAGCCTATTTAAGAAAATTTATTTGGGTTCGTTACGAAACACGGGGAAAAGGTTCGCCATTTTCTCGTGTTTCTAAAGCTCGCCCAAATAAATCTTATATTTTCCGACAATTACTATGTATTGTATATTTCTTTTCTACTATTACGTAATTAAAGCGATTCCCGAAGTTTTAGACGTAAAAAAACCGTTGGAATTAAATTGTAAGGATTGACAGTAATTTTGTTTTCAGTCTATTCGAAATAACTTCAATGCACAATTTGCACTCTTCCAAATAACCCATAGTCCAAAAATTGGGCGGCGAAATCCAAAGAACGAAAGATCTTGTTGTGGCCTAATGATCTCATAGATAAAGCTATAAACTGCAAATATTTAAAGGAAGCCACACAATTAAAATATTTAACCAAATAAATGCAAAGTTTCAGAATAAGTACAAGTTTCACAAAGTCTATCCATACGTGGAATAATTCCACCTATGGATAGACTCTGTGAAACTTCTAGTGTTGTGGAAGATGAAGCCCATTTTATTTCAAAATGCAATGTTAATAAAAATTATAAGAGAGGTCTTGTTAAGGAATACCGAACAAGATTACTTAATTTCTCTAATGAACAGAAGTTGTTATATATATTTATTAAATCCTGGATCTTTTCAACACGTTTTAGTGTTTGGCTTCTTTAAAACTGAGCATAGGTTGAAGACACCGATATGATATGTTTATAAGAACAAGAACAAGAACAAATGTTTCAATGTCAATCAAGACGTCCCGTGTGAGGCTGAAGAATTACAAGATGTATACAATGATTAATGTGATTGATTGTAAAATTAAAATAAAACACAATTTAAAGAAAGAAATTATATATATATATTAATATAACACAATTAAAGTTTAAAAAAAATACAAACTTTTAACTGCAAAAGTCAACGAGGGCATATACTGCGACAAAATTCGAAATGAATGAGTGTGGATCCAAGTGGCAGAGCACCAAACTACTAGACAATGACAGATATGAATTTAATTTAATTTTGAATTTCTTAAGGTATACCGATCGTTTAATAAAATATATAGTTCATTATAAGTAAAACTGTCTTCAGCCGACATTAGAGTCTGGCTGTCAGTAACACCGGACGCTCTAAGAGAAAATTAATCTCGTTTTTTTACATGAATTATCTTTTGCAGAGTTTACACGTTCGTTGATCTGCTGGGACATTTAAATATCCCCCCGCTCAATTTCTAGTTTATGTGAACTAATTCTAAAATTTGTGATAAGCCTTCTTTGGCTAGGACTGCCTTGTTTATATGACAATAAGGCCACACCAAATTGATTTTTAGGTGCAAAAATAGGTGCTAGTGAGCGAAATTTTAATTTATTCTTCAGGACTAATTTTTGTCGGTTGAAGATCAATATACGTGTGGCACACATACTTTTTTTACTAAAATATTGCAAAAAAATGGAAAAAATCGCTATTTTCACATAATCTTAGGAGCCGGCGCACAATTTTTATTGTAAATTTCTTGAAAAATAAAGAATTTGGGGCGAATTGTCATCATTTTTGCATAGTGAAGCGACAAAAAATGTTTTTCTTAAAATGTACATGGTGCAGAAACCGGAAGGCGAACTGTTAAGAAGGAATTGGTACAGCTTATTCATGTTAGATTATCATTGACACTACTTTCAAGAGTGTCTGGTCTTTCAAAAATAGTAGTTTCAAAGAAGAAGATTAACCTATAGACCAATCATAAACACTTTATACGTTTTGATTCTAGGAGACAAAATAGTTTTCGTACTTTCAAGTTTTATGCAAATTTACGTTATTAAATCATAAAAAATACTTTTTATTTTATAACCTTATATTGATAATACATTAAAATTCATTTTTAAGTTTACTTTAATAAATCTATTAAAAATATCCATGATAAACGTGTTTTCTGAAAAATTTGTAATTTAAAGGGAGATAACGCATATCGTATTTTTTCTTCCGTAGAGTTCCCGGAAAAATGGTAGGGTTTATGATACACATGACATAAATAGTTGGAGTTTTTAAATATGTGGGCTTTACATGAAAATTAAAAATAATAATAATAAAAGAATGGGAAAAGAATTTAAAAAAAATAATAACAAAAAAGAAGTAAATTGAGCTCAATGTATAGAATAGAATAGAAGAGAATATCTTTTATTCCAAATCATGGGCACATAAAGGACATATATAATCAAAGTACAGTGATTTTAATAATAATAATAATAATAATAATAATAATAATAATAATAATAATAATAATAATAAAAATTCGACAAAATATATATGGTCTTTGAAGAGTCAAGTCTGAGGTCAAGTCTTAATTCCATATTTTACAAAATATAAGACACTGCCAGGTGTTAGAGATACATATATAAATACTAATGTTACACTCTTTTTCTGGTTTCAAAACAATTTTGAATATAAAAACCAAGACTTTTAAGAAGTTCGAAGTTTTCATTTGTCAAAAGCCATATGAATTTTGATCTATCGTCTAGTTTCCTAAAATGGTCATGCTTAAATTCTATTGATTTAAAAAATTGTTCTCTGAAACTTAATCATAAAGATTACAGATAACGACAAAATGTTGTTCATCTTCAATTTTATCTGAACGATGTTTGCAAAAACCTCGGTGATCTATCAATGTGTTGTCTATTGTATCTATCACTTTCAATTTTCACTGCATGCGCACTCATTCTAAGTTTGCAAATGGCTTGCCTACATTTAAAATCCTTTACATCTAAGTATTTCTCTCTTCCACAGTTTTGTTTCAAAGACAAAATGTTAGAAGTTTTCCCTTTTTTTAATGTTTCTTCTCGGGATTTATAAATTATTATAACTTTGATAAAATTTATCTTTCACTACACTACATAATTTTCCAATTTTTAGACGTAACAAACTAGGTACACTAATTTCTTTTAAAATAAACTGAATACTTGAATTCCATGTATTGATATGCTTTGCATGCAAACCTTTGCTACATATATATGCATCATATAACAATTCAATGTCTAAACTTTCTTATCTGTGACAATATTTTTAAAGCATAGATAAAACAAAAGATATGGAATCAGACATAACTCCTATATTACTAGCCTTTCTATAATAAATATATTTCAAAATTTTTTGTGGGATCTTTCCACTATATCATTTGAAAAAATTTTCTCCCAGAGATATTCGTTTTGTTTCTTACAAGCAGCAGACTTCGTGGAGAACATACCATATACTTCACTATGAGTGGCGAATCATATATCTTATCACAATTCGTACAGATGATTGCGTAAACCAATTTTATATCAGTGCAGATATACCCATTTTGAATGATGTATTTTTGTCAGGGCCCAAGATCTCTTTAGTCTCCATGGTGTAGGGGCATGTCACACATCTGGATCTTTTGCATGGCCTGGTTCCCCGGTATTTTCATTATAGTCCGTTTCACTTTTCCATTTTAATCTTATAAAGTTCGTTTCACTTTTCCATTTTAACCTTATCAATAGAAATGATTAAAAGATGACGGAAAACATAGAATCATAAGTTTTTTTTTAAAACGAACACACTTAATTATAGATACAACGACCACATATTAGAGAACAATAGAACGTCCAGGCAAGAAAAGTTATTCCCCTTTTTATGATACCTAGGAGAAATAATTAAAAGATGATGAAAAATAAATATACACATGTTTACTTGTTGGCAGTCTAATTACAATTATATCGTGTGGAGGAATAAACTGAAGATGTGTGTAATGGGGAGTGGCACAATGTACATTGTTTCTTTTTCTTGAAATGGGGATGTTGGCAGGGGATACTTTAAATTAGATGTTTATAGTTCTTGGATTTATCTGTTCCATACTATTGGCGAAACACCGTGGGATGTTGATTTTTATTTAATTATAGAGCTGTATCAGATGACTTGTCTCTTTATTCATAGTATATCCTAAACCACTATATATAACTGTTTAATAACTTGTTTGTTTTTATTTATTATTAATAACATTCTTCAAAATATTCAGTGAGCTTGTGCACTTGGGATATTCATTGTCCTTCAACAAATGCTTGATGATCTCTGCATTTGGAGGCCTTGATAAATGATTTGTCCTTATGGACTAATCGCGCTGAGGACCATTGCAATTGTACCTATTTTATATCCATTTTTTTTCTTTAAGTGAAGATACATGAACAGTCCTGTACCTTATTGACCCTTGGTGACCTCTGCATCTGGATGACTTCCAAATGTATCAGCCATCTGCTTTGGCCATGAAGTGGACTACATTTGTATATTTATGGATCTCTCACCATCAGTAACTACTGTGTAAATATAAGAGAAATATTTTTTATTTCTTTTAATGAAAGTGGTCTGATATTGCTCTTGTTCAAGTTATCTCACTATGAAATGCACTGACTTGCAATTGCTACCATTATATAGTTATATGCTAAATAAATATTCTGTATAATTATTGTAATATTTTGTTCCTGGCTGGGCCCTTGATTTGCGAATAAATGGTTTTATTTTTATTACAAGTATTCCGTCCCTATACTTCTGTTGATTACCTAGAAGTGTAATAAATTTCTGACAAAATTTAACCTTTTCTTTCATATTATACATAGACCTGAAAATAAATGACATAGAAAAACATTCAAAGGAATAAAAATTATTTAAAAAAAAACTGCCATTTGGAAAGTCAAGAATATTATGGTCTGTAATATATCGTCTATTTAATTTCTTCAGTTTCTCTATTTAATAGCTGGGATATTTTCAGAGTACACAGGGGGACTCTTATATTCGTTTTTGTTATGAGCTGTTGAGTTCGGTGACCGAAGTATTATGGCTTTGTTATTACATTATCTAATGCAGATATAATGTGCAGTTAAGAGTCTCTACTTTTCAGATCTAACGACTGCTTCATAAAAGAAACTACAATGTCAGGTTAAAGATGCTAAGTTATAGATATTTTTATGTTATTTATTTATTTTTCTTTTCCTTGGACTTTGAATTTGTGGACTTTTCCCGCCGTTTTGTCGCTTCGGTATTCTTTTGCCGATATTATCTATCTTCATTTGTTTACATGTATTTGTTGCTCATGATATAACATAGAACTGGCGAACATATGTTAAGATTACTCACATTGTTTTGGTGTTTACTTTTTGGATTTCAAAAGTTTTGATTATGAGGGTAAATCATGAAAGACGTATTGTACACATAGAATTTGGTATATGGATTTGTTTAAATACCACCGAGGCGGTACCGCTGTTGGTTGACATCTGAGTTTATTTTAATCATGTTTGACAACTGAGGCAGTACCACTGTTGGTGGGCATCTGAGGATTTTTTTAATCAAAATTGACCACTGAGGCGGTACCGCTGTTGGTGGACATCTGAGTTTGGTTTAATCATGTGTGACCACTTAGGCGGTACCGCTGTTGTTGGACATCTGAGTTTCAGTTTTAATCATGTTTGACCACAGAGGCAGTACCACTGTTGGTGGCCATCTGAGTTTTTTTCAATCATATGTGACCACCGAGGCGGTATCGCTGTTGGTGGACATCTGAGTTTGTTTTAATCATGTGTGACCAATGAGGTGTTACCACTGATTGTGGACATCTGAGTTTGTTTTAAGCATGTGCGACCATTGAGGCGGTACCGCTGTTGGTGGACTGTAAGTTTCCGAGGGTATACTTTTCCTAAGTACTACGTACACGGCTATGATATCATCAGATTTTCAGTAAAAAGCCTCGACTCCCTTTGACCTTACATGGATTTTGGATAATATCTGTAGGGTCCTTCTGCGTTTATTTCTCACAGTTTTCGGTATATTTGATACTCATCTGTTGTTAGCACTATCCGTTCATATGGTATACTTATGGACACTACTTTCACAAGTGTCTGATTTTCAAATACTAGTGGTTTCAAACAAGAAGATTACATTTCACACGCAATTAAAAATATTTATACGTTTTGACACTAGAAGACAAAATTGTTTTCAGACTTTCAGCTTTTATGCAAATTTGCACTATTAAATATATAAAATACCCTTTCTTTTACATATTGATATAGAAAATATATTAAAATTGTCTTTTAACGATTATTTTAATAAATCTTTTAAATATAGTCATGGTAAACGTTTTTTTCATAAAAAATAAATAATTTAAAGGGAGATAATGCAAATCGATATTTTTTTCTCATAGTATGCAGCGAAATGGTGTTCTTATTGATAATTCATACATTGTTTAGGCTTTTTACTTGACGTTTTTCATTAAGTCAAGGGTAAACTTCATTAAATTAAAACACAAAATAGGAGTTGAAGCTATATGTTTAGCATTGATTAGCAGTTGACCATTGAAAGATACTTATCTTAACAAAGTATGTTTCAAATTTTAACAAGATATATTGAGCCCGTCTAAGTCGACACGTTTTTTAATTTACCCGAAAATTGTTAATTTTGTGATTTTTCGTGCATACTTAATTTTTTTATGGACAAGGCGACTTAACTTCAGAACAACATCTGACTTTCATAAGGTAACAGTAGAGGAGCCTAAGTAAATGTAACTAGACAAGTCTAGTGAGTCTTGTACCAGTCGTTTTAGCAACTTTTAAATTCTGATCACAGATACAAAAAGCTTGGCAATATTTCGTAACCAATTTTTCACCATTTTAGGGACGAGATCAAAAGTTCAATGTAGGATAAAAAACTTAATTCACATAGTTTTTTCACTGACTCCCCCCCCCCCTCATAACTTAATTTGGGAAAAATTGATTGACCAATAGTGGCATATGCTTTGAGTATACTTTTTGTATCATGGGTCGTGTTTTCCTCAACAATGTATGTTTGTTCTATATTTTGACTTGGACATCACTTGAATCCGTATTTTTCAATCCGAAAATCGATGTCGGATAACAAAACTTGCAACGATTTTGACCCCCCAACCCCCAAACTATTTGAATTAAGTTTTTTATCCTACATTGAACTTTTGATCTCGTCCCTTAGTAACGATGTGTTTATTTTTTTTAGAATAATTTTTAATATTTACACTGGAAACAATAAGAAAAATGTTTTCATGTACTTATTAATACAGTTTCATTTTTTTAAGTAGAAAGGCTACATTGTTGGAGTTTTTTAACATATGGGCTGTACATACAAATTTAAAAAAATAATACGATTTAAAATAAGAATAAAAAGAGAATTTAAAAAAAAAATAGAGCAAACGATTTTTGGCATTTGCGTGGACAATTTTTACATAGATAATTTATAAAATATATAGATAGAATTCTTTCATATTATACATAGCACTGAAATATGACATAGAAAACATATGGAATAAAAACATCAAAAGGAATAACTTTTTTCGAGTAAATTTTAAAAAAAACCTACCATTTTGGAAAGTCAAAAATATTAAATTATGGTCTGAGATATATCGTCTATTTAATTTCTTCAGTTTCTCTATATATAATAGCTGGGATATTTTCAGAGTACACAGGGGCTCTTATATCCGCTTTTGTTATAAGGTGTGGAGTTCGGTGACCGAAGTGTTATGGCTTTGTTATTAAATCGAGGAAAAATAACCCTTTCGACATTTAATAATTATGGATATTACCGCCTTCTGAAGGCCATTACGTTATTATTATTTTGAACTGAACTCCTGGACAAAATATCAGTTATTACGCTTTCGTCGATTCTCGCGATAGAGTTATCTTGCTCTCATTGATTATCACATGAATCGACAAGAGCAAGATAACTTATTATTTCACGCTGGCGGAGAAAAACTGGAGTTATTTGATTTGCACACTAAAAACAACGTAGTTATTTTACCAGTTGCTACAGTAAAGTATAATAATTTCTGTTATTGTCTTATAATATTAACTTCGAAGTTGGTATTGTTACTTTGTTGACAACTATATGGGCACAAAACACAACTTCTCATATTAGTCAACTGAACGAAAAAAAACAGATCACTTTATAATCAATATGATGACATTAAGTTCATATTAGATATTTGACATGTTATCAAATATATAATTCTGGTATTATTATAACAAGAAAATGACGATTATTAAAATTTTGAAAAACGATAGAATTTGAAATGCGAATCGTTTGTACATCTGTGTTTCATATCTTTCTTCTCGGACAACTTTAATTCTTGACCATAATAACCTGTCGTCCAATAATGACCTGTAAAATAAAATATGTAATAAAAACCCAAGGAAAAACATCATACAGACAGAGATCTACAAAATTTATTTTATTTTCAAAAATATCCTTAGTTTTTAACTTTAATTATGTAACTTTTAACAAATTTAATTCTATGCAGATGGAACATGTATTCTATAAACATACAACTCTTAAAACTATTAAAGAATTTAGTCAGCATCACATAAATATATCAAACATAATGTCGACTGAAAACGCAGGTGGTGTTTTAAAATTTCTAAAACTTTAAATTTCTATTTTTCAAAAAATCAGCTTTACACGTAACCATTAGTTAGGACCAAAAAACACAATGGATATTCAGCCAATAGAGTGTCAGCATTTAAACTTTTGAAATTGCAAATACTGTATGGAACACGATTGAATGGTCATTTAAAATTAACTAAATTACCGTTTGTTCAAGGCTTATATACGAAAGAAACGTGCAAGTCAGCATCTTATTTAGACTTCATACTACATAATACTGACAACTGAAACCGAAGATCAACACGCTATGATTTCAGTGGTCATATTATTAACTTTTCGTATTCTATCCCACTGGCTTATGACATACAATTATACAAATTGGAAGACAAAAATTATATATACTGGTATAAGCTCTCTACATACGGTTAACACATACATAGTAATATCCAGATTCTATTGAAAGTCTATACGAATCTTTAACATTGTTAAAGGTCTGGTAAGACTACATATGTAAATAATCACAAACTACTGACTGAAGATTTCTTCAAATAATATCATGTGACTTGTGTTCTGAGATTCTGATATATAGGGCATGGAACAAGAAACACGAAGCCTATCTTTATTACCTCCCTTGATACGATACAAAATTTCGGAGGAGATATACTGTATTTAATAGGTACAAAATGTTTGTTTGACCTTGGAAAGCAAAAAATTTCAAAACTTTTAAATAAATTTTAACCTCACCCCGAAAACTCAAAGATTCAATATAAGAACATCCGGAGTTAGCGTACGATGTAGAATAAATAAACTTACCCGATAACGTAGAGATTCAATGTATGAATATCTAGAATAAATAAACTCACCCCGATAACGTGGAGATTCAATTTATGAATATCCGGAGTTACAATGTAGAAAAAATACCCCCCTCCCCCCGGGATAACGTAGATATTCAATGTAGAATAAATAAACTCATCCCGATAGCGTAGAGATTCAATGTACGAATATCCGGAGTGACAGTGTAGAATAAATAAACTCCCCCCTATAACGTAGAGATTCAATGTATGAATATCTAGAATAAATAAACTCACCCTGATAACGTAAAGATTCAATGTATGAATATCCGGAACTACAATGTACAATAAATACCCCCCCCCCCCTCCCCCCGGATAACGTAGATATTCAATGTAGAATAAATAAACTCACCCCGATAGCGTAGAGATTCAATGTACGAATATCCGGAGTGACAGTGTAGAATAAATAAACTCACCCCTATAACGTAGAGATTCAATGTATGAATATCTAGAATAAATAAACTCACCCTGATAACGTAAAGATTCAATGTATGAATATCCGGAACTACAATGTACAATAAATACCCCCCCCCCCCCCCCCGGATAACGTAGATATTCAATGTAGAATAAATAAACTCACCCCGATAGCGTAGAGATTCAATGTATGAATATCCGGAGTGACGATGCAGAATAAATATGGTTGGATCTGCATTTATAATGTCTTTTTTCACTGGTCTTTGATCGCCGTTTCTGTCCTTAATGTGAAATATAATATATATAAATAAACAACTAATTTGTAAAGATGTAAAAACAATTAATATGCTGTTGGCGTGGCCAACGATGCGAGCACAGTAACTGTCCTTTCAAGAAACTCATTTCCGGTATCACGATTCTGACTCTAAGATAATAATCTTAAGCAAGTTATTTCCCTTACTTACTTACTTCCGTTTCCGGCGAACGAAACTTTTTCTAGCATTAGTATGTAGCACTATATGGCCATATTCGCTTTAACAGATAAATTCATTTCGGATTGCATAATGGCTGCCCCCATTAAACAAAGACTTTTCTAAATGACCCATATGCTCCCATAGAGGTCGCTGCGCTCGCTATAAGGCCAGACAATACGATAGCAATTAAAAAACTAACATATAAAAACCGAGTAACGTAACAAATATGTCAGATGTATCTAAAGATAGTTTTGCCCTGCTTGACACCTATATAATCCATTCAATAATTTCCCATACTTACCACTAAAGAAAGTTTTGTCCTGCTTGCCGCCTGTATAATCCATTCAATACTTTCCCACACTTACCACTAAAGATAGTTTTGTCCTGCTTGACGTCTGTATAATCCATTCAATACTTTCCCACACTTACCACTAAAGATAGTTTTGTCCTGCTTGACGCCTGTATAATCAACATTCAATAATTTCCCACACTTAACACTAAAGATAGTTTTGTCCTGCTTGACGCCTGTATAATCCATTCAATAATTTCCCACACTTAACACTAAAGATAGTTTTGTCCTGCTTGACGCCTGTATAATCAACATTCAATAATTTCCCACACTTAACACTAAAGATAGTTTTGTCCTGCTTGACGCCTGTATAATCCATTCAATAATTTCCCACACTTAACACTAAAGATAGTTTTGTCCTGCTTGACGCCTGTATAATCCATTCAATAATTTCCCACACTTACCACTAAAGATAGTTTTGTCCTGCTTGACGCCTGTATAATCCATTCAATACTTTCCCACACTTACCACTAAAGATACTTTTGTCCTGCTTGACGCCTGTATAATCAGCATTCAATAATTTCCCACACTTACCACTAAAGATAGTTTTGTCCTCCTTGACGCCTGTATAATCAGCATTCAATAATTTCCCACACTTACCTGCTTGACGCCTGTATAATCAACATTCAATAATTTCCCACACTTACCACTAAAGATAGTTTTGTCCTGCTTGACGCCTGTATAATCAGCATTCAATAATTTCCCACACTTACCTGCTTGACGCCTGTATAATCAACATTCCATTATTTCCCACACTTACCGCTAAAGATAGTTTTGTCCTGCTTGACGCCTGTATAATCAATATTCAATAATTTCCCACACTTAACACTAAAGATAGTTTTTTCCTGCTTGACGCCTGTATAATCAACATTCAATAATTTCCCACACTTACCACTAGAGATAGTTTTGTCCTGCTTGACGCCTGTATAATCAGCATTCAATAATTTCCCACACTTACCTGCTTGACGCCTGTATAATCAGCATTCAATAATTTCCCACACTTACCTGCTTGACGCCTGTAAAATCAACATTCAATAATTTCCCACACTTACCACTAAAGATAGTTTTGTCCTGCTTGACGCCTGTATAATCAGCATTCAATAATTTCCCACACTTATCTGCTTGACGCCGGTATAATCAACATTCAATAATTTCCCACACTTAACACTAAAGATAGTTTTGTCCTGCTTGACGTCTGTATAATCCATTCAATAATTTCCCACACTTAACACTAAAGATAGTTTTGTCCCGCTTGACGTCTGTATAATCAGCATTCAATAATTTTCCACACTTACCACTAAAGATAGTTTTGTCCTGCTTGACGCCTGTATAATCAACATTCAATAATTTCCCACACTTAACACTAAAGATAGTTTTGTCCTGCTTGACGCCTGTATAATCCATTCAATAATTTCCCACACTTACCACTAAAGATAGTTTTGTCCTGCTTGACGCCTGTATAATCCATTCAATAATTTCCCACACTTACCACTAAAGATAGTTTTGTCCTGCTTGACGCCTGTATAATTAGCATTCAATAATTTCCCACACTTACCTGCTTGACGTCTGTATAATCAACATTCAATAATTTCCCACACTTACCACTAAAGATTGTTTTGTCCTGCTTGACGCCTGTATAATCAACATTCAATAATTTCCCACACTTAACACTAAAGATAGTTTTGTCCTGCCTGACGCCTGTATAATCAACATTCAATAATTTCCCACACTTACCACTAAAGATAGTTTTGTCCTGCTTGACGCCTGTATAATCAACATTCAATAATTTCCCACACTTACCACTAACGATAGTTTTGTCCTGCTTGACGCCTGTATAATCAGCATTCAATAATTTCCCACACTTACCTGCTTGACGCCTGTATAATCCATTCAATAATTTCCCACACTTAACACTAAAGATAGTTTTGTCCTGCTTGACGCCTGTATAATCAACATTCAATAATTTTCCACACTTACCACTAAAGATAGTTTTGTCATGCTTGACGCCTGTATAATCTTCTTGCTACTCATACACTGGAATCGTACAAGGTGAAGAGATTCCAACCTGCAACCCTTTGTAGCGTGCTTCATGTTAAGGCAATGACTTGGAAAACACTTCAGAAAACCTGGGAAATATAGCATCAAAGTAGAAAATTCTTTAGAAAAATAAATTTCAGATCTTTTGCGGATACCGACCATGATTAATCAATCATTACGTATTCCTACGACCAGAATGTCACTAAATCAGTTTTAAATGACTCTTTTCTGAGATACGCGTATTCAAATGTTCAGTATTATTTGAAGCCTAAAATTGAACCCATTCGGACAAAGTTGACCTTATGTGTTTTGGTAACCCCTTTAAAGACGGTTTTGATTTCTGTTGATCACAATGGTTTGAACATAAGTTTCAATTTTCAAAGTGTTTTTCAACAACATACCTGATGAATGTTAATTCCGGACATGCGCATTGTGTGCAACAAATTTAGTGCCACGGCCTACAACCATATGCGGTGAATTAATTCATGTTCTGTTTGTACTTGTTAAGTAGAAAAAGTTCCTAGGTATCTAGTTGTAATCTTCTAAATTTATTCATATACAGTATACAATTCGTTCAGTCAAAGAAAATTGCTACAAAAAAACTAAAAGTGTACATGCGTAATTTTAGGTAATTAAAACTGGTTTCGATTGAACAAACACTATAAGGGAGCAACCATTTGATTTTGATGGGGGCTAGGATCAAATGTTCGATTCTGGCTATTTTTCCGTCGAAACTTTGATCCTGGATTTTTGAAGGCCTCCGAAGGTCAATACTAATTTTTATATCTCATATCGACAGATACTCTGTTTATTCAAAGAGTTTACAAGTGACAACGAATCTCGTTGGATGATGAATGAAAAAGAAATTAATTTTGATTTGACGGCTTCAAAAAGAACCACGTGATTGCCAAGTGATTGAAATCAAGGTGAAAGCGAAAATGAAAGGAGTGAATACAGTTTTTAATCAAACAACATAATTGGATAACATGCGGTCACATGATATTTCGTTTATCAATATAAAAGGAATATGATTTGACCGCATATTAATTAAATTCTAAATTTTTGAAATGGAATACTGATAATAAAGATTTGTGTTTTAATGCACTGATAGTTAATTCCGATATTATACAAAATTCATTAAATGTTGATGATATTATAACTCAGGAACAGATGGATATGTGTATAGATCATTTTTCCGAGACTGTCATAGGTATAATGGCTCCATTCTTTGAACAAACGAAGCCAGTGAAAACCGATTTTAAAAGGAAAAAGATTGATTTTGACAAACCTTGGTTCGACGATAAGTGTAAGAAACTGTATAGAGAATATTGCAGAACTCTGTCGACTTTTTTTGGTAATAAAACCAATCTGAATCATAATAACTTGAATCGGGTGAAAAAGGAAAACAAGACCTACGAACGCAAAGTTAAGAGAATTTACATGAGAGAAGAAGGAAATGAGATATCTAAACTGAAAAGTGTCAATCCGAAACTTTTTTATTCTTTATTCAGAAAAAAGAGAACAGTTAAATGTGATTTATCTACAACAGACTTTTTTGAATATTTCAAATCATTAGTGTCAGATGTACCAACACAAACCAGTGATAATCCTGAACTTGAAAATGACTGTGTTTTTGAGGATCTTGATTTACCTATTACTGCGGGTGAGATAATAAAAGCTATCAATGAACTTAAAAAGGGTAAAAGTCATGGACCAGACTATTTTCTTAATGAATTTTTTATTCATACTTATGTACTATATTTAATAATGTGCTTGAATCAGGATTTTTTCCGTCGTCATGGTCCGATGCTATTTTAGTTCCAGTGTTTAAGTCAGGAGAAGTCAATGATCCATCGAATTACCGGGGTATAAGTCTTATCAGCAATTTAGGTAAACTGTTCACTACAATTTTAAATTTAAGATTATTAAGATGGGCATCTATTAATGAAATTTTGACTGATGCGCAGTTTTGGTTTAGACAAGGTTACAGTACAACCGATGCTATTTTTTCAGTTTATTCTTTAATACAAAATACATTTTGTAAAGGCAAGAGATTATATTGTTGCTTTGTTGATTATTTGAAGGCCTTTGATTGCATTGATCGCCTTTGTCTATGGTATAAGCTTGCAAAATTAGGAATAAGAGGTAAACTTTTAAACGTTTTGAAATCTATGTATAGTAATGTAAGAACATGTACCAGATTTAATGGTTTCACTTCAAAGTATTTTATTAATAATCTTGGTGTTATGCAAGGCGAGGTTTTGTAAACTATACTGTTTTCCTTTTATGTGAACGATTTTGAATTGGAGTTTATAAAGAATAATGATAATGCTATTGAATTTCAAGATTTAGCGCTTTTTCTGTTAATGTATGCAGATGATATGATATTAATGTCAGAATCAGTCGAGGGTCTACAAAACATGTTGAATACTTTATCAATTTATACAAATGAATGGGGTTTAAAGGTGAATACAAAGAAAACAAAAGTTGTTGTTTTCCGTAGAGGCGGAGCCGTAAGAGTTAATGAACGATGGTCTTATAATGATAAACTGTTAGATATTGTTGACCAATTTTGCTATTTGGGAGTTTTATTTAATTATAATTGTAAATTTTTGAACACTCAACAGCGTTGTTCTGAACAAGGCAGGACAGCTATGTTTTCGGTTATGAAGAAATCTTCATCCCTATATTTGAATACATTTACTAAATTAAGTTTATTTGATACTTATGTTTGTAGCATTTTAATGTATGGATGTGAAGTATGGGGTGTTCACAAAGCACCAAAGGTTGAACAAGTCCATTTAGATTTTTGTAAAATGTTACTTGGGGTCAAAAGATCAACTAGTAATGTTATGATTTATTATGAACTCGGAAGGTTCCCACTGACGTATGAACGTAATTTTAGGATGCTAAAATTTTGGTTGAAAATTTTGAAAACTAAAAAATTGTATACTTAAATCTTGTTATAAGGAATTAGTATGTAATAGTGAACTCTATGTAAATTGGGCGACATACGTGAGAAATTTGTTATTTAATTTAGGTATGAATGATCTATGGATCAATCAGTGGTCACTAAATTTATTAGAGTTGCCAATTTATACAGATTTATTAAAGCAACGTCTTTATGATCAAGCAAGACAAGATCTTCATATATTGTTAGAAAATTCTTCTGCAATGTGGAACTGCAGTTTTATTTGCAGAAATGTATACATAATGCTTATAGGAAATGTATTTCTATGATTCGTTTATCTGCACATAATCTCTGTATCGAAACTGGTCGTTACTATGGTATTAGTAGAAATAATAGAAATTGTATGTTTTGTGATTTAGATATTTTAGAAGACGAATTTCATTTTATTTTAAAATGTAGTAGATATTTAGAATTACGAAGAAAATATATTAAAAAATATTATTGATCTAGACCGTCTGCTTTTAAACTCGTACAATTACTTTCTGTAAAGAACACTAAAGAACTATGTAATTTGGGAATATTTTTATTTAAGGCATTCCAACTAAGAGACAATGGATAATATGATATATTTCATTAGATTGATATTATATGTATGTTACACGAATTCTGACGTGCTTCCGTCTATTATATGTATGTGTTATGCTATATAACTGATATAATTAATTTTGTTATTATGTACCGATGAACTGTATTGTTCAAAGTAATAAAGAATTGAAATTGAAATTAACCAATTAAATTATCTCAGTAAAAGAATTATGTAATAATTGCTTACCAACGTTGATTAATGTCCTTTTTACACACTTCAACTACATTTGCATACACATATTATATACACATTATACATGTATATATATATAATCTGATCGGGTGGAGCTTTGAATAATAGAATAAGGGGTATTATAATTAGATGTTCAGTCATAACCGCTGAACGGTATTGATTCTGTGAATGGGTATTACTATTCCTATCTTACTTAATTAATAGTAAGAAATAAAAATCATGAATGATAGAGTACTAATTTTAGACTTCCATACTTGCCAACAAATTTATGCTAGAATCGCTGATAAAATCGGCAAGGGGTCTGGGCACCGCTCAAGGTCCCCAGTGGGGCCATGGCTAAGCCCCCGATCGAAAACGATTTTAAGGTATTTGGAAGCTAGCTGTTTCCAGAGTGCAAAAATATGAATAAATTTTATGAATATTACTTTATTTTGATGTAAAATATTATCTTAATTCTTGATATTTTGACTGGAATAGCAGAAATGAAAACACAAGATGTAATACTTATGGGTATCCACTGTGATGAAGACCTTGTGATGACTTCTGAATTGGTGTCTTCATTAAGAGAAGGGACTTTTCTATCTTACATTATTATAAAAATAAGCACTAAAAAATCCCGGAGAATGTTACAGTCAACCCGGAACCCGGTAATGGGGTAAACTTTCCGGAGGTTCCGGGAGAAATCCAGAGCATTGGCATGTATGGACTTCAAGAACTACAGTATTGTATGGACTTCAAGAACTACAGTATTGTATGGACTTCAAGAACTACAGTAGATATATTTTTGACTTATTCATTCAAGAACTGGTCAGATATCCAATTGCATTCATTCATTACTTACATGTGCAATAATTTTTCCAAGCGAATTTCAATGAGCAGGACAGCATATTCATTAAAATGTCGGGAAAGTCTTTCGACTGAAAAAATCCTACTGAATAAAATAATATTACATGTACTATAGAGGCCAACTGGTTATCTTTTGAAATAATAGATTAAAATTTCTGAAAATATGTGTCCATGGTCAAAAAACCATTAGAATAAAAATACTGTAATTTTAATTTAAAAATGAAAAAAATTGATTGTTTTTAAAGATTTATGGAAGTCGAGCGAACAATGGAGTTCAAACATCAAAAAATAAAATAATTGTGGCCATTTACTGTATGATTAAAATAAAAAAATAAAAAATGAAAGTACTTATTTTAATGCAAGACTACTCACTTTTTGTTTTGTGTTCATGTTTTATTGTCTTCATATACAGCTTGTCTTCATTTTCAGACACTTTGAAACTTTGTCTCTTTCTATCAGCGATCATACACATTCGTGTATTTTTTATCGATACACTTTTAATATTCCAATTATTTTTATGTATCCAACCCTCCATCTCCTTTGTCAACTTTCTGTTCCGTTCTTGCTTCCAAGTACGCACAGTGAAAATTCACGATTCAAATTGCATTTTATTCTGTTTTTAGTTTGGGACTTTAAACTACATTGGTTCTAATTATAGTTTTTAAATTAGCCAAAAAAAATCAATACACCATTATATAATGGATAGAGTTATATATTTAACACTAGTACAACCCCCAACTCGAATCATTTCCATGTTAACGTTGTTCCAATATAAATATGCTTTGAAATTACATTTTTACAATACCAATAAGTATAATATAAGTTACTTTTTCATTATCGGTTTCCTATGACCGCCCTTTTTTGTAGCCGCCGATAAAAAATTACGAACGGACACGAACAAAAATTTTGAATTTCAATTGAAGACCATTGAAGTTCGTGGTATTCCGACTCCTGACTATATATAATGTGGATGAAAAACTCCATTTAATGCACATGTCTGTGTACTCTACTCAACGTGTACATATGAAACAGTAATACATCGCCAAAGAGTAAGCTATTGCACTTTTTATTGGTTCTGGTTTATTTTATGAGCTGTTGCCTTTCATTAGACCTTCTTATAGTTCAAAGTGACCCAAAATTCGTCACGGAAATCAACATTTCACAAATCTTAAAACACAAAAATTTAAAATAAATGAATCTATGGAATGTAAAGGATGTTCATGCATTTTCAATGTATTTCATAAATTTCAGAACAAATAAATAATGTTGTTTGCACTTGTGTCCATCTAGTCTAACTGTATAATGTTACACTTAGCGGTATACAAGTGGTACGAGTTTACTGTAGAATGTTACACTTAGCGGTATACAAGTGGTACGAGTTTACTGTAGAATGTTACACTTAGCGGTATACAAGTGGTACGAGTTTACTGTAGAATGTTACACTTAGCGGTATACAAGTGGTACGAGTTTACTGTAGAATGAGTTCACGGTGGTACTAGTCCACAGTGTACGAGTTAAATTTGACACGAGTGGTGGTGCGGATTGACTTTTGTACGAGTTTGTATGTGTACGAGTTAACTATAATTCATATATATATATATGGAGATTATAACATGGCATTTTTCATATCAAACCTATCATCAGTCCTAGGTCAAGATTTCAGCCCGAGAGCCGGTGATAATGGGTCTGATATGAATATTGACATTTTATGATATTTTTATCATATACTTCAACATTGGTATTTCATAGGTCTTGAAAAATGAAAATTCTTATCTCAATGATTTCAGTATCATTGCCGAATATCCTCAAGGCGATGCAATCGTCATTGTCCCTCATCCATTTATTCAAAATGTTTTGTCAGTTAATGTTTTTCTGTTTGTATTAACATTTTTTAGCGAATAAATATAATTCACACTTTCGTCTCGCTATCGTCTGTCGTGTTTCTATGTGCTAGTAAGTTTAGAATATCGTCTGTCGTGTTTCTATGTGCTAGTAATTTACAGAAACGACTGATTTATAACGCGATTACGGATTAGGGTTGTGATATAAAACGGAAGCAGTTGATAACAAAGTCATATCAGCCAGCTAAGCCAATTTTTATAAGATTTGGGCAGAAATTTGTACAATTTCCAATTTTATCGTAGTTCAATAATTTACCTTTTATTTTCTATAAGAATATGATAAATATATATAGGGTTCTGAATATCTTGTTTCTAAAAAGTTCATGTTATAATAGAGTAAATGAAAGACAAAAAATGAATTTTGTGTGCTGGTTTTTTTTAAATTGTAATGATCTTAATTCCATGGGAATCTTTCCGGATAATACAAGTGAAGTTCCTTCTGTGATTCCTTTGGGAAAAGCAATTCAATCCAGAAAACTTAGATGGCATCACAATGTGTCCTTTATGGGAATAGTGATGTTTCTTTCTCTCGGCTGAAAAATCAGTACTAAGGAAAGTAAAAGGTTCTTCCAGTCGTGCAATATCGTCTTTCTGGGTTATTATAAGAATGTGTAGTCCGTTTGATGCAGAGAAATAAAAGGTCGAGAATGTCATACCAGCCTTGGTGACAACAAACTGCATTTTCCGATCGTCGTATGTTGCTTAACTAATAAGCGGTTTTTCACCTTAGAGAATCCCCGTAAAAATCTTTAAATCTCTGCAAAAAACTTAAAACAATCCAACAGAGTATTGACAGCTATTACAGTATGTCGATCGTAGTGCAAAAATGTAATACCGCGTGTTACTTTATTTGACGTATTACATGCCTTGATTTATTGTATTACTTACTATTTGTTGTTTCTAAAAACTACAACTCTTTGATTTGTCAGTTCTAAATATAGTTTTAAATTAAGATTTAAGCAGATGATTTTAAACCTATTTGTATATATAATTAACAAAGTGTCATTGATAAGATATTTAAATAACTTGTTTATAAGGCCAACTGTTTTGCTTTAGTTAATTAAGATATTTTGTGTTGTTATGCACAAATATCACTTGGTTATGATTTAATCGCACCAGAACCTTTTTTTATATTGTTGTTTTCGATTTTGTTCCTCCTATCGAGTATCTTCACATAACCAAACATCCCATTTAGAATCTTTACGGTAATCATTTAAATCCAAACCGGTAATATAACCCAGGATTCGTCAGTAGTTTCTGAGGTCGATAATGTGTAATCCGAAAAACAAATCTTAACATTTCAGTGCATGATTAAATGCCTAAATTGTAGTCAGGACTGTGCATGATGGAGATTCTCATTAGTTCGAAAGAAAAATAATACATATATTGTTTTTATACTGTAATGTTAAATTTTTATTTGTTGTAGAGAAAATGCACAGATATTTGAAATTCCTAGGCGATTTGAAAAAGGGTTAAGTATGGGTTGCGCATCTGACTTGTTGAAGTTGTGGTGGAATGTTTATCAGCGTTAGTCAGTCCCAGGTCTACGCATTTGATTAGTCCGTTATCAATACATGTGGAATGAGTATGACCTGCAATTAACCAGTTTTGTGCACCAGGAGTACGGATAGCATGTGAATTACTCCTGTGCCATTTTCCCTTTCTGCGATGCTACACGCTACATGTGTACATATATATGTACAAGTATAAAGTAAGATGTACCTCTGCACCGCGCAATTGAAAGGATTACAATGAAACACCCATGATGAAAGCTAATTAGCAGTTAATAGGTTAATTATGTGATTGAAAGTTGGCTTGGTGACATTGAGTATGAGAATCTCGAGTTACAATGACGCAATGTTTTGACAACTTATCCTTTGATAATAAAATGTATTGGTAAGCTGTGAAAATTAAATTACTCAAGTACTCAAAATTAATAGATCAAAAGAAAATCAAACGGTATATAACTGTCCTAATTTTTTATAGTTTATCAAATTCAAAATTCTGTTAACACTGATAACATAATTAAATTAAACTGCTTTTGGCAATATTGTCTTTGGCTAACTGGTTAGGGGTTCAATCCCCAAAACCAAATCAGTCCCAATCACCAAAATCAAACTTAAAAAGAAAAAATACAGATGAGACTGATCAAAATGTTAAGAGAAAGAAGTCTTGTAAAGTTATGAGCCAAGATTGCTTTTATTGGTATAAGGAAGACCCAAAAGGTCTTTGGCACTGTGAAATTTGTCGTGCCGCTAAAAAAGGCAATGTCAATGCTCTTGGCCATTTCATTGAAAACAGATACACAAAAAAGCGCAACCGATACGGTGAATTAAAGTCAACTTCTCCAGAAAAAATGATGACTTCTCCCTAATCCATCCTGGTGGAGAAATCACTTCTCCCTCTTCAAAATCCTAGATTAGGCCCTGAAGGAGCACTTGTGTAGTATTTCAGAGAAACGTCACTGGTACAATGATGGTTATTCTGTCGTGCATCTTACTGTCATCCCATAACCTCTCATAAGCCGTTAAGGTCAATATTAAGTAAATAAAAAAAAATCCATAGAATTTTTAAAAGTTTAACAGTGAAAAGAACTGACCATTTGAAAGCCAGCTATGTAAAAAAAAATATTGGTCACCGACTTTGTGCATGGGAATACAATTTTGAAATGAGGAGGTTGAACTATGCTTTTACTTAGAATTATTTTTTTATAATTCTGTTAGAGTATTGTTTTGATACACATCCCGAAACTGTACTATAATAATATATATAAGGTAAAATAACCGAACACAAGTAACTTGTTAACAATATGTGTACGATACTTTATTTTATAGTTTGGTGAATGGAATATTTTTTGAATTATAAACTTTAAATACTTTGATGGTAACGTTCATATTATTCCCTTTTTACATCAGATAGACCTTTTGACGGGAAAAGTATATTTACTTAGCTATCAAAATGGAATCATCGTTTTATTAAGTTTACGGCCTTCGGCATCACTGAACTAGATATTCGCTATGCCCTGTCTTTCTGAACCATGCAGACATCCCAGATAATCATGAGATAAATCCCCAAAAACGTATCTGTCGGATCCAAGCCCAAATAAAGTAGGAAAGGCCGGAGTAATTTATAATGAACTAAAATATCTTTCTGAACCATGCAGACATCCCAGATAAACATGATAATTGTCCCTTGTTTTATTATCGGCTTTCTGTTTATTTTCTATTAAAATTTACGTGTGTTAGTTGTTTCTAGCTTACATTCAAATTATTTGATCATTTTGTGTTGCCAGTCATTTCTCTTTTTCTCAAAAGTACTAAAAATTGACGAGGTTTTTCAGAAGTAGTGAAAACATCCGGAACTAAGTTGCCATGCATCTAATTTTTGAATAAATCAAAACACCCCTTATCCTTATGAAAATGTATTTATTAAATAGATTATGTGCTTGTGGTTGTTCCTTTGTGGTCCCGGGTTTGTCTGTCCAATGGATGACGTTTTTTATTTTCTCCTTAAGTTTATTTGTCCTCTTTATGTGTCTGTTACACATTGCTTCCCTCCCGTAAAGACTAAATTTAAGAAATCTGTTTTAATTTATTTTGGTCCCAACATGCCCAACGCAACATTCAACGTTTGCGCCAATTCATCATTCATTTACGCCAATTATTGATACGTGTGCACCAATAAATTTTCTGAAATACATACATTAATAGCGACAAAAATGAAACAGTAAATTTGTGCAAACATTTTAGTTCATTATAAATTACTTCGGCCTTTCCTACTGTATTTGGGCTTGGATCCGACAGATACTTTTTGAGGATTTATCTCATGAATGTGGTCGTTTACTGTAGCATTTAATATACTGAACCGCAAAAGAAACGTCGCTTTTTCAAAATGTTAGCAAAATTCAAAATAAATATTAATTAATGATTTTTATATAATCAGTATTACGATTACATCACCAGGTAAGATTAAATTACCTGTGAATTAAATTTTCGGTTGAATAATTTTCAGTTGATATCGTAGAGCGACCGTACCTAAAACCGCTCGTGGGACACACTTGGCGGTAATTTTTCTTAAATCTTAAATGTTCGTGAAATTCATGCTCCTTTATGGGTATAAAAGGCCGGAGAAAAGCCGTTACTGCATTTCAACAGCCGATGGCAGAACCAGAGTGTGGAGAAGACGCGGGGAACATTACGAAGACAGCTGCATTCTGGAAACAGACGCGTGGGGAGGTCCTAGCATCATGGTATGGGGTGGAATCGGCCTTAACGTTAAACTTGGTCCAGTCATCTTTCAGAACCTTGGCCCAGGCAGAGGAAATGGCGTAACAGCTGCCCGTTACATCGACCAAGTCTTGACACCCCATTTTCAGCCCCATTTCGCACGTCATCAAAACAAGACTTTCCAACAGGACAATGCACTTGCACATACCGCAAGAGCCACAAGAGACTTCCTACAGAAATAACATTAATGTTATGGATTGGCCGGCTTTGAGTCCAGATTTAAACCCTATTGAACATTTATGGGACGAAATTCAAAGACGGTTGAATAATGAGCAGCCAAGTCCGACAACTGCAGCTGAACTTTCACAAGCGTTTCAGAGAGTATGGGCACGTATTCCGATGGCGTTTATTAATCGGCTCATCAACTCCATGTACCGAAGATGTGCCGCAGTAATTGGTGCCGGTGGAGGACATACACGTTATTAACGGACGTGGGAGCACAGCATTGAAAACATGTGACGTTGCGACAATTGTGACGTTTTTGTGAACATTGTAACCAAAAGACTGTAAATCATTCATTAAATTTTGTAAAAATTAATTTAAAATATATAAATGTCACTTTGAAATAAATGTATGTGAACATGTCATTTTGTGCGACGTTTCTTTTGCGGTTCAGTGTATATGAACACATGAAGTGACTGTTGTAATTGAGCGTACTTTACTGTACATGCATCGCCAATATTTTCCCCTTTTCTTTATGAACGACCGTGTAATTGGTTTTCCTTCATCCATCTTGTCCACTTACATGTAAGTTCTTTTATGATTTGAAAATCTAGATATAGTGAATATTACTTACCCATAATATATTTTAATAGTACCTGCAGATATAACGGTACAGGTTAACACTGTATGTAAATTTGCGCTTTTGACAGTTATTTTTTTTTAACTGCGCTTTCCATACATTTTGAAAACAGTAATAATCACAACTGAACGAAGCTTTTAAAATAGGTAAAGATGACTGAATGGTGCTGGGTGCGCTGGGAAATGTTTTATGACTATACATGTGGAACGTCATTGGTTCCTGATATATGGATCTTAGCCAACGCAAAATTTAACGCATTGTGGACAAGAGTGTCTATTTGTCCTTTCAAATTGGTTGGGACAATAATACTCAACGAGCATTTTGCGTACGAGTATTTGTAATTGACAGTGTAATAACGGGAAAACCATAAAAAACGTGAATATTTGATATTTTCTTGTAACCATTCCCATGCACAAAAATGTATATTCTCAAATAATACTAGTATTCTGTAATGTAATTTGTCATTGCATGAAACCATGACTTTCGATATCACCCATTTCTGATAAACCATGTTGGCGTAGGATTCTCGATCCGGGAAAATACGATCTTTTCAGTTGGCAAAAATATTTATCGACTGTACGGTAATTTCATTAAAATGTAACTGTATTGCATTGTGTATGTAGATACGGCAATTGTTTTGGTGTTAGCCGGCTTGTAGGAATTTGAGAGTTTTGAAGAAAAACGAACTTTGATGAACTTAAAAAATAATATATCATGTTTTCATAATTTTTTGATATATTAACTCGGATAATGAATGTGATTCGTTTTATTTCATTCCTGAAAATGTCCTTTAGTCATACTGAATTCGTTCGTTCTTTTAGCAAGACCGGGAGTATCTGCATGTGCAAGACCATAATTTCCCACAGCCAGCAGTCCACGATTTTCTACGGTGCTGAACATACACAAGTGACACTCAAGTCTCAAGCACAACTTTTCCCCCATAGATTGTCCGTAGTAACACATACAGAATTTGGCTTTAGGCTACTGACCTACTAAATTAAAAGATTGCAGGATAAAATTTTAAAACAAGAATTTATGGAACGATCAAGTTTAAGCCAGTATCGAATTGCTAGAAACTAAGCTGGTACATATATAACCACAGATACGACCATCTTACATACGTAGTAAAGTTTCCTTGAACCAGCTAGACTTCTTTTCGGTTTATATTAGCACTGTCAAAACACTTATTGGTTGAGTTGAGTGAAATACATGGTACATTTAGAATGACAAACGGAGACTATACATGTATATATCTAACAAAAATATTTATTAACATCAATCCAATTACAGTGAAGAAAAAATTCAGGTTTTTTTGTCAAATTTGTCAAGTAACAATGTGTCATTATTTAATCAAAGCACACTGATAAGTGTCTAGACACAATTTTTTGTATTAACGTTCGAGACGTCTAAATTGACCTTTTCAAATGAAACTAAACATCACCGGGACTAACAGCATTCGTACGTTGTCTGTTGAACATCTGCTGACGAAAACGGTTGCAGATAAGAAGTTCTCCATGTATTCGATAATTCGAAATGTCAATAGCAAGAGCGATTATCCAAGGCAACGCCAAAAAGAGGATAAAGCCATAACCCATGTATTGAGACGATTTCGTTTTGTTTGAAACCGATTTTCTTTTCCTAACAGACTTGGACACATTCTTTGTAATAACCGAAATGTTAGGACGGACATATCTTTCGAAGTAATCTTTTGCTAGATTTAACACCATTTCGTCAGTGATCATTGCACCATCCAGGAAATGCCACTTTGTATTAATGTTCTTGCATGGGCATTGGCAGTTCAACATTGTAGGACGTCTTCCTGTAACAAATAATAAATATTGTTAGTCTTGTGTGCTATTTGAAATTTGGTTCATTTCTATGTTTCGGAGTTTAGTGTGCCGTCCATTTTGCTGAACTGGTATACATTATTGTTTAGGGGCCAGCTGAAGCCCGCCTCCGGGTGCGGGATTTTCTCGCTGCGTCGAAGACCCTTTGGTAGCTTTGAGCTGTTTTCTTTGGTCGGGTTGTTGTCTCTTTGACACATTCCCCGTTTCCATTCTCTATTCTATATTATTGTACTTAACGTTTGAGGAATTTCTACAATGTATACAACCCTTCCTTATGATCTCATCAAAGAAACGTTTAGCTGACTTATTAACTGGTCTTTTGAATCTTCTGGTTTAAATTATGTTGTTTAAGCAGTTTTCAAGTATTTTTAATAAAAAGTATGCAAATTACAGTTGTTGGACAAGCGATGGCACGATAAAGGCTCTCAAATTCTTGCTGGACAACAGTTGTGTTCGTTTTGGCAATACTGTCTATCGACAGGTTATTGGGATTCCTATTGGTACAAATTGTGGTCCTCCTATTGCTGACTTATTTTAACATTGTTTTGAACAGTCTTGTATGAAATACTCTTTAAAGGTGTAATACAGAATCATGATAAATTAATTGATATTTTAAATAACAATTGCATGTATCTTGATGTTGTACTTACTGTTGATAACTCCGAGTTTCTTAAATATGCAAAAGTCAGTTACCCAAAAGAGCTACATTTTAGATCTTACTATACATATCGAAAATGGATAAATACTTACTTAAATTTATGATAAAAGGGACGAGTTTAATTTTGCAATCACTAACTTGCTAGTTACTTAAGATCTGTTCACAGTAATATGAAATTATGTGTGATTCTGTAAAAATTGCACTTCCTCCCAATGATTTGAAGACTTTAAATTTTCTGTAAAATTGATTTTTCTCCAAATGATTTGAAGACTTTAAATTTATACTGGCTTTTCAAGAATACTGCCGACTTCTACTGAACTCTGTGTCGAGATAGCATTAAACCCTTTATGGGAGTGTTATCTCAGACTGTCGTTTAGTAGAATGACAGTATCCGACCTGCAGCTATGAGTGCCTTAGCTAGTTTTACAGTTAAAATGATCACAATCTGATTCTACTATCTACTTTCTGTACCTTCCAGTCGAATTTTGCAGTTCTAATCGGTAATCATACTGTATTGGTTTTTATTGTGTGTTTTATACACTAGAGTGTCAGGATAGATAAGTTGGAAGATTTAGGTATCCATAAAACCGGTTAACCAACCCATTGTTCGATGTCTGTAACAAGTCAGACTATCCTGACTCTCTGTTGTATTTATGTTTGTGTTTAACCCCACCACTGTCCAGTGTCTGTAACAAGTCAGACTATCCTGACTCTCTGTTGTATTTATGTTTGTGTTTAACCCCACCACTGTCCAGTGTCTGTAACAAGTCAGACTATCCTGACTCTCTGTTGTATTTATGTTTGTGTTTAACCCCACCACTGTCCAGTGTCTGTAACAAGTCAGACTATCCTGACTCTCTGTTGTATTTATGTTTGTGTTTAACCCCACAACTGTCCAGTGTCTGTAACAAGTCAGACTATCCTGACTCTCTGTTGTATTTATGTTTGTGTTTAACCCCACCACTGTCCAGTGTCTGTAACAAGTCAGACTATCCTGACTCTCTGTTGTATTTATGTTTGTGTTTAACCCCACCACTGTCCAGTGTCTGTAACAAGTCAGACTATCCTGACTCTGTTGTATTTATGTTTGTGTTTAACCCCACCACTGTCCAGTGTCTGTAACAAGTCAGACTATCCTGACTCTCTATTGTATTTATGTTTGTGTTTAACCCCACAACTGTCCAGTGTCTGTAACAAGTCAGACTATCCTGACTCTCTGTTGTATTTATGTTTGTGTTTAACCCCACCACTGTCCAGTGTCTGTAACAAGTCAGACTATCCTGACTCTCTGTTGTATTTATGTTTGTGTTTAACCCCACCACTGTCCAGTGTCTGTAACAAGTCAGACTATCCTGACTCTCTGTTGTATTTATGTTTGTGTTTAACCCCACCACTGTCCAGTGTCTGTAACAAGTCAGACTATCCTGACTCTCTGTTGTATTTATGTTTGTGTTTAACCCCACCACTGTCCAGTGTCTGTAACAAGTCAGACTATCCTGACTCTGTTGTATTTATGTTTGTGTTTAACCCCACCACTGTCCAGTGTCTGTAACAAGTCAGACTATCCTGACTCTCTATTGTATTTATGTTTGTGTTTAACCCCACAACTGTCCAGTGTCTGTAACAAGTCAGACTATCCTGACTCTCTGTTGTATTTATGTTTGTGTTTAACCCCACCACTGTCCAGTGTCTGTAACAAGTCAGACTATCCTGACTCTCTGTTGTATTTATGTTTGTGTTTAACCCCACCACTGTCCAGTGTCTGTAACAAGTCAGACTATCCTGACTCTCTGTTGTATTTATGTTTGTGTTTAACCCCACCACTGTCCAGTGTCTTTTAACAAGTCAGACTATCCTGACTCTCTGTTTTATTTATGTTTGTGTTTTGTGCTCTTTTATGTTATTTATTGTCCGGAATTGTCTGATGGGCTGGATTGATTGATTGGTATGTCATTGGTAACCTTTCCTATTATCCATTTTGTTGTTTATGTATAATTTACGAGAGACATTGTTCAAAATTTAAGATGTTTTCAATAGTTTTCATTTACAGAAATAAAACTCCTATACAATCAATGGTGCGAGTTAAATGTATATTAAGCTTTACACCTAAATAAATTGTAAATAAACAAGACGGTTGATAACAGGAAATGTCAGCAATGACATACCAATCAATGCAGCCCGACTGACAGAACGCCGGACAATAAATAACATAAAACACAAACATAAACACAACAGGATAGTCTTACGTGGTACAGACACTGAATAATGGTTGGGTGGAAACGATTTTATGGACCCCCCCCCTCTTATCTAGCCTATCTTACAAATGTATCTATCTAAGCATGCATAGGACACCGTAGCAATAATAGCGTTGTTTAAATAATTTGTAATTTATATAACATAGGATACTTTCAAATTACATTAAACGCATATTCGTTGCAAAACGCTGCCGGCCAAGAAAATATATATTCTTGAGGCAGTTACACGGTTATTTCCAATGAGTTTACATTGTTTTATCAACAAAATTAATAGTGTATAGTACAATTTTGCTGAGTATATATTTTTAGTACAGTACATAAGTTACACACGTTTGGTCATAATCTGCCATTTCAGTCTTGCTTATTTTTGACCGTTAAAATTTTGCTACAAGATACCTAGCTCTGCGGTCAATTACAACTGGTTAAGACAAGTTCAAAGAAGATCTTATGTTTAATTTTACTGTGCTAAACTGGTCTTACATTATTTAACCGATCTTGATTGACTGCATTATCTTGTTATTTAGATATTGTTTGAAAATGTGGTCATACATAAACAAGGACAAAGTTAAAAATCATCAAACAGATTAGAATGGCTGTTTAAGATCAACACTTCGTTACTGGCGGTGCTGAATTCATTTCCTTCAAGGGGAAAAACAATTTGGACGTGGTATCCACTATTGACGTATTTCCACCATGCACCTATCAAGTGTGCGCAAAGCGCCGTGATGAGAACGTATTTTTGATTATATAACACAACTAACGTCAAATTGTTTTTCTCTATATATCTGTTTATACGCCAATCAGTAATATGTGACAAAAGAGTTGTATGTATTGAACATGTTAAATGTTCAAACGAAATTTATAAATTCAACACAAATTGAAAGTACTCGGGTTTTTGTTGGACATTTTAGTTCTTTTCGTCTCATTGAATAATTTTATATGGAAGAAATGGTCGTTTTATTCTTTTTTTTTCTCTATTATTTGTGTTGATGGTATGTTGTTAGGGAATGTATACAATTTGGAATTATATATAAAGTATAACAATCATTTCATAATAGATAGGTAGGTGTATTGATTTCGATTATGTACAGATGCTTTCAAGGCTATATGTATCCATTAACAAAGTCAACTGTCAATACAAAATTTACAAAACATCAATCTAATTCAAATTAGTTCTCCGCGCTTATTTTCATTCGGTTGTTTATATGTCGCGCGTGGGAGATCTAACTACAGACGTTTGAGGGTCAAGTCTAGGTTAACTCTAGACGCTACAATAACTTATATCCCAGTTCAATACCCTAAGATTTTATAGCCACATCGCTGATTGGCTACGGCAAATTTGACCCTAGACATGACCCTCAAGTGGCTGTAGTTAGATCTCCAACGCGCGTCATATAAACAACAAAAGGTTAAGAAGCAAGTGCGAAGAACTAATTTGAATTAGATTGACAAAACATGGGCTTCGGCTACCTGGTATAGGCCTATGATTTCACGGCTCACAAAGCTAAAACAATTATTTGAAACCTTCATATTTCGGTCATGTGCATATCTATTGAATGTTAATGTACGCAAGATACGGTAACAAAATTTATTTTCATACCCTTTGCTGTAGACAATAACGTATCAGTTTCTTGTTGAGCAGAAGATATTACTGTTGTAGTGCTGACTGTAGTAATATCATTTGTATCCATACTTGGTATTGTATCAGTTGTAGTAGTTGTAAGGTGTGATACCGTGGACGTTTGGTTGTCTATAAATAAAAAAAGGTGAATTAGACAACAACTTTAAAAACCTAAAAGTCCAATACCTCACAGAAGTACGGAAATAAAATTCATTTAAGTTAACCATATAATATATAATATTTTTCTCTATTTCCATCTCCTTACATCTACTATAATGCCTGGCTCGTACAACCCAGTTTGTATTCATAATTTGAAAGCGTTGTTTTTTTTCAGAATAATTTTTGGAATGATGATTATAGGTGTGAGCATTTGACTCAACGTTGAAGAAATATGGCGACTTTCTAGATAATGAATTGCAGTCAAAAACCTTTTTCTCTTGATTTTTATATGTTACCGTTCTCCACGTTTCGATTTATATCGAGAGCCCATATGAAATGTACATGTGTCAAATGAATTCTATTTACTGAAATGTATACATTCTACAAAAGATTACAAATTTATTGATTTAATCCAACATTTAGTTTCGGCCACGACCATACATATCGAATGTTTATGGTCATCCTACGCAATAATTCGTTAATTTAGTGTCATACCCTTTGCCTCAGACAATAACTTACCTGTTTCCTGTCGGGCAGAAGATATTACTTTTGTAGTGTTGACTGTAGTAATATCATTTGTATCCATACTTGGTATTGTATCAGTTGTAGTAGTTATAAGGTGTGATACCGTTGACGTTTGGTTGTCTATAAATAAAAAAGGGAATTATACAACAACTTAAAAACCTAAAAGTCCAATATTGTCGTTATATAAGACCGTTTTATACACGTACATGTACTTTATTCTGGTCTCTCAATTATTTCTATTGATACAAACGTCATATAAGTCATGTGTCCGGATATGAATGTCCGTGAATCGGACGTTTTGTGGATGTGGAATTTGTACAGATGCATTCAAGATGATTAATATCGATAAAAGATTACAAATTTATTAATTTAATCCAACATCTAGTTTCGTTCACGACCATAAATATCGAATGTTTATGGTCTTTCTACGCAAGAATTCGTTAAATTTATTGTCATACCATTTGCTTTAGACAATAACTTACCTGTTTCCTGTCGGGCAGAAGATATTACTGTTGTAGTGCTGACTGTAGTGATATTATTTGTATCCATACTTGGTATTGTATCAGTTTTAGTAGTTGTAAGGTGTGATACCGTGGACGTTTGGTTGTCTATAGATAAACTAGATGCTCAGAGGGCTGAGCCTGTATCGCTAACCCGGCAGGAAAGCCGTTTTTATTGATGTACCTCAAGAATTGCCCATGGCAGCCACGCTTATCGTCCAGTCAGGATGACAACAATTAATTTCATAAAAGAATTTCCACAGATACTTCCTGTCAAGTTTGGCTGACAGTTTTGGCCAAGCAATTCCAGATAAAAAAAAGTTTTTTTCATCAACCAATGAGAAACAAGAATTGCCCATGACGTCTCATTTTTTGTTGCCTGATCGGGACAAAATGAGGAAACTTTGTAAATAACCTGCCAAAGATGCTTCCTGTCAAGTTTCGATCCATTTTGCCAAACAGTTTCAGAGGAGATTTTTGAAAACTCAGCCAATCAGGACGACAATTGCCCATACGTCATATAAGTCATGTGTCCGGGTATGAATGTCCATCATGAATCGGAAGTTTTGTGGATGTGGAATTTGTAAAGATGCATTCAAGATGGGTTTGGCATATGCATAGATGCTTTCAAAATGTTGCTAAGTCATTGATTACTATATCATTTCCTGCTTTTGGTCGTTGCATTAGAACTTAACTTTCAATTTAACTCTATCAAGAAAAATTTTCAAAATATCGATGTTGGCTACCTTGTATAGGCCAGTTTGGTTTCATGGTTCACAAAATTTAAAGAACTTTTTTGAACTTCAAATTCCCGTCTCGAGCTTAATGCATTTTGTATGCAATGATTCGGTAAATTTATGTTCATATTCTTTGCTTCAGACAATAAGTTACCCGTTTCCTGTTGGACAGAAGTTGTTACTATTGTAGTGCTGACTTCAGTAATATCTGTATCCTTATTTGCTATTGCATGAGTTGTTGGTGTAAGATGTGATATTTCCGTCGTTGGGTTTCCTGAAAATATTAAATTATATAGAATTATACCTTTCATATTTATAAAGTTTTTTTAACTCTTCAGGTATTGTGGAATTTGACTTTCACGTTTAACTTGTTTGTATCCTGATATGATATGATATCATTGTAAAGTTGACATTACGAAGACTTGGGAGTTTATTTTATAAAAAAGTTTGATAGAGTTTCTGGATTTCTTGTTCGATTTTGTCTTCATTGCTGTAATTGACTAGTATTTGATTTTTCAAATTAGAATTTTTAAAATTTTGTTTTTTTAACTAGCCTATATATCTAGACTTTAATATTGCATAGTTACCTAGCCGAGATAATGTTACAGGAGAGTATTCTTTCTCATAACCGCCACAACTTCCAGAACAATTTCCATGGCATTGTTTGTCGCATTCTTCGAGGAGTAGTGAAGTATTCTCCAAAAAACTAATTGAACAGTAGAAATGATTCTCCTGAAAGATTCAAATTAGAAACAATAAATTGTGAGAAAAAAAATAACATATTAAATAATTAAGCTCAAAAACCTGCCGAGGACCGTCTTGAACCTTCAACAGGAATCAGATTTTCCTTCAGATTGAAGGCCTGATTGTGATTTTAAGATGAAGAACAACAATAAAAGCGTTGTTTGTTTGCTTATGTCACGTATATGCATGGATTTTGTATCGCAAATTTTTGAACAAGCGGGGAATATCTACAAATGTAACATGTGTAATGCTAAAGAAATATAACTAATTTACATTTTTATTTACTGTAGAAGGCTATACATACAACATAGCCTGTTAATTTTCCTATTTATTGTCCTTCCAGTATTGTACATGGGTTTTCTTTCTAGTGAATATATTGACCTAATTTTCCCATTTTACTATTTAAAGATTTTGGATGATGTTTTAATCATATAAAAACGTGGAGTGAGACAATACGTCGACTGAAATCGGGTTATCTGTCATAAGCGGTGAAAAGTTAAAGCTACATATTTTAACATCCTTATTTGATGCTGGTTTTTACAGATCTGTAAACTCCAATGCAATTTATCATGCATATATTGAATATATTTTTAAAATCACATTTATTCCACTGTTGTTAGCAATCTCAAAAATGTATTAAATAGGGAAAATGAAAATCATTTTTATGTGATATTGCAAATTTGTTGTAGGGTAGGGACTTGATACAATTCACATACATACTACCATTATATATTTTTGTGTAGGTCATATGCATAATGCACAATTATTTCGGTCTATTTAAACACTCACCCACATTCCACTGTAGCTACTGTTCTGTCCACACAATTGAGAACACTCATGATTTGTCGTAGAAGTATACAAGCCGGAATGCAAAAGGTTTTTAGACATGTGACATGTATATACGTCTGTATCTATAATGTAACATAACATTCCTGTGTATTTATTGATGGCTTGCCGTTTTAAAAAAGTGGATAAGATTAACATATTACTGATAAATACTTATCTTTTAATATTGGTCTAATCCATGAAGGACGGGGATTACCCAAAACTGCTATTAAAGCCCTAGGTCCGATATTTGGGTCATTGGCGTGATACCATGTTTGATATATTTAATATATTTATTTTGATGTCATATAACATCGAATTTTTTATTTGTTCAATCAGGTCATGTGATCAAACAGTAAAACGCTTACTAAATGGTTTTCTATTCCAAAAATATAATTAATAAACTCTGTTTTATCTAAAATTGAATTTATAAATATTGTCTTACTAAAAATATAGGATACATTCCACTTCTAATATAGTAAGTATTTGCTCTTTTATAACATAGTTTGTTCCATTGTGTTGTTTGCTTACTGCCAAAAATGACAGTAATCCGTTTTGTACATTCTAAATGATAAAATATACCCGGTATGAAGCAATTTAGAACCTATCAATCAAATTAATAATATAGTGTTATTAACTGGCTGTTTCTGTATTGGCACTTGTATAGATTCAAGGTTTGCTGTATTGGCCTCGAGACCCGTAGGGTCGAGGGCCAATACAGCTGACCGAGAATCTATACCAGTGCCAATACAGAAACAGCCAGTTCATAACACTTTTATTAAATAATCCAACTTTTTCAATACAGACTTGTTCTGAATGCTGTATTACATACATCAAATGTGAATATAGGGCCAATATTTCCAATACGGACTGGCAATTATGTGAATATAGGGCCAATATTTCCAATACGGACTGGCAATGATGTGAATATAGGGCCAATATTTCCAATACGGACTGGCAATGAATTCTGAATTACATGCACAATATATGTTTACAGGGCCAAGGATTTTAATACTGACTTGCTTTTTCAGTATTGGACCGGGCCGAAAAGCAATATAGATCACGTGATTTATATGACCAGGACAACGTCACCAGTATGACACATGCCGTTTTGGTAGTATTAGAGCTGTTTTAATCATATTATTTAATAATTTAATATTCAAACTGAAAATAAAAAGTGTTATACATTTATTTTTTATTTATTCAATCTTTCAAACTATTGTCTTCTTTTTTATTGTTAAATTGGAATAAATGTTATTCACGATATAAAAGTAAAATAAAATAGTTTTAAATTCTATTCTTAAACATTTAATCTTATACAGCAGGATATATATATAGAATAAAAGGTAGTTTCGTTTTTCATACTGACTATATCAAGTGGAATATCTAAAAGAGCCCGAAGTCAGTATCAAAAACGAAACGATCTATTATTCTGTTTATCGGTAATTCGTTTTTTTCTGAAAAATATCACTTTTTCAACTACTTTTAATGTGCACTATTTTTCATAGCGGAAGAAGATTGTAATGCGGTTGACCAATCATTTTGAAACACAAATCAAATCAAAATCTATTTATTTGAAGGCGAAAAGTACACACATAATAATAATACAGCCCGTATGTGATACTCGAAAATATTAGGCAAAAAGGTCAAAGGAAATATGTACGAATTGCCGATAAATGTGTGTAATTCATAATTTTTGTTTTGCCAGCTTAACACTAGAAAATGTAGTCTAAAGAATAAAATGACATTGGGATATTATAAATTAATACAACAATTGTGACATTATCTGAAATCGGTATATACATGTATCCGAAGAATACTGACCACGGAATTCGTCCTCATTCAATATACGTCCATCAGGTCGATTCTATCATATTAAAGCCCATTATGTAAATTTGAATAAAATGGGTTCACAGAAAAGTTTAACAATGATATTAAATTTACTAACATCAATGAATCAATACCACAATAAAAGACAACTACAACAAAAAGCGAAAACGCAACTGAAAACAGGCAAATATACTTGCTGATAAACATTTTCTGATACCAATTGATGCACTGTATACACATGGTATAGGCACATTTCAACCCTTCAAGGTCGAAAATATGGAAATCAGAAACAATAGTATATAACAATTCTCCAAAATTGTGTTGGTTTTAATACAGTAAAATTTTAACGCTTATTATGTATATATATAAGCGGTAAACTGCTTTAGCTGAACAAGCTAAGTTGCCATCATTTCGATATCAACTTGAAATTATTACTAAGGAAATTTATTGTAAATTATAAATTTGTTAACTATGTTTTTTATTATGTGTCCTCTGAAAGGCTGACCCGATCAAAACGGCACCATTAGTAGATAAGCAGGCTGATTTTAAAATTTTCAAAATAGCCTTCAATTTCAAAATGGCCGCCAAGGAATATTTAAAAAAAATCTATAAAAAAATTGGAAAAATATTCTCGACAGCTGCAATTTTTACGAAGAAATGTTCAGCACCATCAAAATGGTTAAGATGACCATTTTAAAAAATCGAAGATGGCCGACATTTTCGAAAGTTAAAAACATCGGAAAAAAAATCATATTTTTTTTTTAAATCCTTCTCGCGTAAAGATTTATATTTGTGGCTAGAGTGGCAATGGGAGGATGGGGGTAACATCTTTTATGCTGTGCACAACAGTCAGTACTAGCTTGTAGTTCGACATTGGCTTTACCCTTTAAGTTATCATTGACATTCGAATCTACACTACAATACTTACTATTTAATACTGAACGACGCAAACACGTTTCATAAAAAAAAATAATAATAACTTTCTGTTTGTATCTGGTAATGAGACTTCTTTATCTTTACCTTTACCTATATTAGATATTGTGACTGGAAAATAGTATCTGGTTCTTCCACCACAGCGTACACTGGAATCAGTTGGACACTTTAAATTGCATTCTTTATATGGTACAGATTGATTGTTGGCAGGCGGTTGATATAGACATTTACACCACACTGTAGATAAGTCTGCCTGTGGAAATGTAATATTATAAGGTGATTAATCTAGCAAATTACATAATCATGATTATTTAATATTTTTTTATCGCTTAGTAGAGACAAAACAAATAAATAAAAAAGAAAATCAAATCAAATCTTATGCCTTTGAAAAGGACGTTTTCAGATAGATTTCTTAATTGGAAAACTGGATATTAAATTTTGTTCAAAAATTGACCTAAAAATAATCGACAATTAATATAATTTAAAGTTGTGTCTTACCCATATAAACGCATGTGTGTAATTCATGCTGATAGATTTACACGTTCCATCAAAGAAAATATCATCAGAATAACTTTCATTTCTGGCAATCCACCCAGTCCAGGTAGTGCTAGTTTTATAACATCCTAGGATTACACATTCTGAAAATAAAGTTTGGAGTGTAAAGGACAAGAGGCTTTAAAACCCATATTTGGCCTAAACTGTGGCCTAAATTAAAGCCCAAAGCAAACAAAAAGATGTATCCTAAAAACAAGAAAATTACCATATCTGTTATATTAATATGTCAATAAACCATCACGAAAATGACCCAATTTCATAAAATTTCCTGTTTGTGATTATTTTTTTCACACAAACTTTGAAACGGTAAATTTAGCTGAATTGAGTTATATTTGAGTATCTTATATTTTACCAATCCAGACTAATTTTGATTTCATTCCTCAAATGCTCATAATTTTGGGCCAAAAACGGTCTTTAATATCCTTTAATAACTAAGGAGTACAGTGTATCTTCATCCATAAAACTCATTTTAGATGGTTTTGCTTTGGTCTTATCATTTTGGCATATGAATGATGTACATATTAAAAGAAAACATATTAACCAAAATACCGAATTCACTCAGAGTTTCTGCGTTGAATGATTAAAATTTTACATTTTAAATTAGATTTAAATCGAAATAGATTTAATTTGCCAATCAACAGCCATGAAAGCACCTACGAAACGGACATAATTCTGAGAGAGGACCATCTAAGAACCATTGCTGCCAAGTATGGTTTAACTGGGCAAGTGCTTTCAAGAAGATTTTTAATTGAAGTTTCCCATATGGCCCTATGTGGTAGTCCATGTTATTCGACACAATCCTGAACGAAGACAACCTAAGGATCATTTCAGCCAAGTTTGGTTCCAATAGGCTAAGTTGTAAGAGACAAGAAGATGTTCAAATTAAATTTTCCATAAGGTCCAATGTTAAACAAAGTTCGGCTGTGATGGCCATTTTTGTTGACAATTCAGATCATCAGACACATTAATGAAGTGGTTTCAGACAAGCAGATTTTTAAATGAATTTTCACCTAGGGTCCTATGTTAAACATAGTTAGGCTCTGGTGGCCATTATTGTTTACAATCAAGGTCATTGGACATAATTCTGAAAGATGACCACCTAAGGACCATTTCTGAAAAGTTTTTTTTTTTTTTTTTTTTTTATTCTTAAAACATCCAATGATTAATTTACATAAGCTGTTACAATCACCTTGTAGTTACAGCTTTCACTACAGGGTACCCTATTAAGTTAATATCTATAAACACAGGATGTATTACAGGTAAATCATTTTATTTCAATGAGTTTATCGTACAATTCATCAACAAAACATTCGGAAATCATTGTTACGTATCATTCCCCGTGATATAATAAATATTATCAATGTGAAAGTAGCACGTGTTGACTTTCATTTCGTGTACTAAAAGGAGTATTTAACTTATATATTTGGTTTTTTGTACAATATTCTATTTTAACATGGGATTTATGTGAAACAATGGGAGTATATTAGTTTGGAATCATTCATTAAAGAAAAAAAATTGGAAACCTACCGTGTTATTATGTCAACGGTAGAAGGCTACCCTAATTGGTAAGATAAATTATGTTCATTTCAACAAAATAAATGATGTTCTAATAAACAGAAGAAAAATCACCGTGAAATCTTGAAGACCGTTATCTTATCATACAATAAATAATTAACATCATGCAATTAGTAACACCTTTCGAAATATTTCATGTTTCGTATCAAGTTTATTAAAAGACACATATGTCTTGATTTCCTTCTTGAAGAGACTATAGATGTCTACTGATTTTGTTCTCAGATTTGACATATAAAAATACTTGTAAATTGTGAAACCTATAATTGTAAAAATGATGTTGAAAGCAAAATAGTTTTTATCGTTTACTTTGTATCCAATGACTAATTCTTTAAGTGAGACTAATTTATCATAATTAAGTTGTTTCAAAAGTCGATGGATATCTTTCCATGCGTCTTTTAGTGCAGCGCATTCAATAAAAAAATGTTTGTAATTATCTATTGTTTTACAGATCGGGCAATTTGGCGATTGCTTTATTTTCCATTTATATAGGTTTTCCATGTTTGGTAATATATAACTAATTAATTTCCATCTATATACTTTTAATCTGTTACAATTTAGGTTATGTATAAACTCAAAGAAATGTTTTTCTTGAAAGCTATCAAACTCGAGATCTCGTTTCCATCTTTCAATACCTATATTTTTTGCTATTTTTCTTTTGATTAGCTCTTTGTACATATCTTTTGTACTTGTATTTTTAAGCTCTTCAAAAGAAATCCCATTACGTAGGATATTTATATTAATATTGACGACTGTTTTCTGAGATTCTTCCGATTTTAATACGTTTATCCAAGTTTTTGGTAAGCTTTCTTTAACAACTGTGTATTCAGAAATCCAATTTCTTTTATCTTTTAATTTTAGCAGTATTTTTTTAGGACAAATTTCTCCTCTTTCATTTATTACGTCATTAACATAAATTATATTGCTGTTTATCCAATTCCAAAATATTAACGGTTTGTTTTTGTATCTTATATATTTGTTACCCCATAGAATTTGCTTTCGCAGTTCTCGAAAATGTAGTTTCTCTTTCGAACCCATATCGCTTTTATTTATCCATGATTTCACTATTTCTACATAAAACTCGGGAATCTTTTTTATTAAGCCAATTTTATTTAAATCATTTGCAGTCATGTTCATTTTAAATATAAGAAAATCTTTCCCGAAGTGATTAAAATACATTCTTGGGATAGCTGTCCAGTTATCATCTTTTGACTCGATAATTCTCGCAACCCATTTAATCTTTAGAGTTGTAAAAAACGTCTGTATGTCCGTCATGTTAAGTCCTCCGTGTTCATGGTTTGATATTATTGTACGTCTTTTAACCCTGTCGCTTTTTCCGTTCCATAAAAAACTGAATATTTCCTTTTCTAATAAACTTATAAGATTGTTTGAAATAATACTTACACTGGCTAGGTAAGTCAATTGCGAGAGTATAAAGGTTTTAATTATCAAGATTTTACCTAATAATGATAAGTTTCGTTTTTTCCATTGTTTAATTAAATTTTGTATTTTTTCGAATTTTTTTTCCCAGTTCAGTTTATCACATTCTGATTTATTGATACCAAAGTAGATCCCTAATACTTTAACTGGTTTCATTGTAAAATTTATTTCCCCCACTTTATCTCTACAATGCTTTAATCTTCCTATCCAAATTCCTTCTGTCTTATTTTTATTGATTTTTAGACCCGAGAAGCTTCCATACGTTTCTATCAAATTTAATGCGTTTTTGACATCTTCTTTGGATTTTAAAAAGAGAGTTGTATCATCGGCCACTTGAGTTATTTTAAGACAGTGTGTTTTGTTATTAAACTTAATTTCTATGCCCTTGACGTCATCACATTCTCTTAATTTACATGCCATTATTTCTGCTGCCATGACAAAAAGTAAAGAAGAACACGGGCATCCCTGACGGATTCCTCTAGTCGGACTCAGAGGAGCAGAGAGCCACCCGTTATTATATACCATGTTATTTATGTTTGTATAAAGTGTTTTTATCCAATTGATGTAACCTTCATTAAAGCCAAAGTGTGTAAGTGTGAGGTAAAGAAAATTCCATTCTAGAGTATCAAATGCCTTTGAAAAATCGATAAATAACACTGCACCGTCTACGTTAAACCTGTCAGCATAATCTATGATGTCTTGAATTTGTCTCAAATTGAATCCGATAAATCTACCTTTAATATAACCGGTTTGATCTACATTTATTATTTTACTGAGTATCGGTTTAATTCTAGAAGCTAGAATGTATGATAAAATCTTATAATCGGAATTCAGAAGTGATATAGGTCTATAATTTGCTAACTCGGTTTGGTCATTTTTTTTGTAGATAAGGTTAAGTAAACTTTGTCGCTGCGAAAAAGTTAACTCTTTGGTGTTATAACAATGGTTAAAAAATAACAATCCAAAGATACTAATATTAGATATACTAAATTTACACTATGCTGTATACGACGCATTTCATGGAGTTACCTCTCATCAGCAGCATTAGAACCGAAACATTTGGAAGACCAAAAACCAAACTTATATCAAACAAGAAGCACTCAACCAAAAATACCGAAAAAGGAAGCCAAATTTCAGCTAAGGAGATCTACCATGTGCAATACAAGGAATGAACCCTTAGTAATTCTATTATTTTTGAATTTTGCTAAATACTGGTAATTTCTGTAACAAATCAATGAATAATCATGTCAGACAAGTCTGACGACTGGGTTGGCGAATACCCTCGGGGACCTAGGGTCCACCAGCAGAGGCATCATCCCAGGAGTTTCAAAATAACAATCCAAAGATACTAATATTAGATATACTAAATTTACACTATGCTGTATACGACGCATTTCATGGAGTTACCTCTCATCAGCAGCATTAGAACCGAAACATTTGGAAGACCAAAAACCAAACTTATATCAAACAAGAAGCACTCAACCAAAAATACCGAAAAAGGAAGCCAAATTTCAGCTAAGGAGATCTACCATGTGCAATACAAGGAATGAACCCTTAGTATTTCTATTATTTTTGAATTTTGCTAAATACTGGTAATTTCTGTAACAAATCAATGAATAATCATGTCAAACACTTTAACAAGCGATGGACCGATATACGGCATGAATTTCTTGTAAAAATTTATGGATATTCCATCTCGCCCTGGGCTTTTATTTGATTTTAATTTTCGTATTGCTTCGTTAATTTCTTTTATTGTAATATGCCCATCACATGATTCGCTTTCTTCTTTGTTCAATTTTACACTTGATGTTGTTGTATTAATATAAGCAGCAACATGATTATCCGGTTTTTTATTTGTCGTGTACAGATTTTTATAAAACTGTCGTTCTATGTCCAAAATCTCTTGTTGGTCATTCGTAATTGTACCATCAGGTTTTTTCAATTTTAAGATTGTCCTCTTTGTTTGTCTTGATTTTTCTAACCCCAAAAAGTATTTATTATTTTTCTCCCCCTTTTCAATCCATTCTGATCGTGCGCGTATTTGTGCACCTTTGGCTCTATACTCGTAATGTTTTTCTAATTCGTTCTCTATTAATAATATTTGGTCATTAACTCTTTCATCATTTTTTTGCATTAAATCTTTTAAAAGGTTTTCTAATGCATTTACTTCTCGATTTCTTTTTTTTGCTTTTGATTTGCAGAAGTCTATGCTTATATCTTTAACTTCTACTTTGAACATGTCCCATATCAATCCTGCTAGCTTGCGGTGGATTGTTTCTTTTCCACGTATATTGTATTTTTTTAGGATTTAAATGTCGCCAAATGTCGATAAGGTAGTTTTCTTTGATTAAATTTTTAAGGCTATTGACGGGCTTCGTTCTATTCGATTTTTTATTTGTTTCTTTTCGATCTAGTTTCGCGTCAAGCGCGTCATTCATATCTCCCGATATAATCACGGTTCCGATTGCATTTTGGTTTACTTTATCATTAACTTTTTTAAAAAACGCATTACGCTCTGTTTCCTTATTAGGTGCGTATAGATTGACCAGTGAATAAATTATATTTTCTATTTCAATATTGGTCATAACTAGTCGACCTTCATTGTCTTGAAACTGATCTATAAATTTGTAATCTAATTTTTGGTCAATTAAGATAGCCACACCCCGGCTTGCGCTTGATCCGTTACTTGCGAATGCATTGTGTGTTGTTTCTATTGCTAATTTGTCAATTAGTTCACTATCAAAGTGTGTTTCTTGTAAGAAAATTATATTTGTTTTTTGTTCTTTTATCCATTCATATAATCGCGATCTTTTATTTTTATCTCTTAGGCCTTTAGCATTAATGGTACAGAGATGTAAGTGATTTAAACTACTCATATTTTACATGAAATGTTTAGGTGGTATTACTATTTCTAGCTATATCAACATCGAAGTCAACTTTACACAATTCCTTTCCATTTTGTATCATAAATCTGTTCTCATTTACAAAGAAAGCTATACAATACATAAAGACTAAAGCATGGATAAATTTACAATGAGATAGCATAAAAATTGAAATAATGTCAGAAGATTTGACAGAATCGATATAAATATATCACACATTTGCTCAATTTATAACATCATATATATAGTTTTGTACAAAATATAATGACATACATTTTTTGAGAATTTTGATTGGTATAATAAATTACATTTGTTGCTTTCAGGTATGGGAATCTCAGGTGACATCGTTCAGTGACCCACAGGATACTAGGTAAGTTTATACTATTGATATTTATTAATATATAAGAGTAAATATATGGGATACCCCTTATGTTAACAATTAGACATGCAAATTTAATCATCCGTCTGATCTTGCTTGTATAAAAATTAGATATTCTTGAAAGATTTGGAATACTATCTATGTATGCTTTGGTGTGGGATTCTTGGTGTATCTTTTGTATACAATATAATACAGCATTTCCCCTTTTGTGTGTCTGTGAAATGATCAGACTTAGATAAATCATAATATGTTTTCAATTCTAATTTCAAGTATTCATAATTCTTATTCTTTGTTAATGTTTCAAACTTATGAATTATATTTAAAATTATATTATCTACTTTTGACACTTTTATCAGTATTTCTTTTCCATTGTTTATCATACAAATTTCAAAATGCAGATGATACATATACACCTATATATATATAAGTATAAAAAGTTAACATTTTTTTGTTAGTTTTTTGTTAAGATAAAATTGAACTTATTAGATACAATAGATCAATCTACAGTTTAGTGGTTTTGTTTCCACCTCTCTCTGGTGGTGTTGGTGGAGTTCTACCCTTGTTGTTCTGTAGTTGTTGCTTCATGGCCTTAGGAGTCTCTGTCACTTTAAGGGATTTTGTTTGATTTTGTGGCTGTTTATCATGTCCTTTTGTATTGCCTCTTTCTTGTTGAGTACCTCTGGTATTTTTTCCCTTTTTTTTCTTTCTTTGTTTCTGTTCATTATCTACATTGTTATCTTCTTTTCCAGTCTCTGTTTCACTTTCACTTTGTGAGACATTAGTATGTTCTGTTTCATGGGATTTTTCTTGGGTTGGTGATTGAGAATCTTGAACATCCTCATTTTCAGTATCACCTGTCATTTCAGTTTCAAATTCTTTCTGATATGCTTGGGGAAAGGCTTGTGGACAGTCTAATAACTTGTGGCCACTTTCATTACATTTCCTACATCTCCACTCATTGGGGCAATTGATAATGGTGTGGCCTTTTTCCAAGCATTTATTACAAATGAAAATGTCAGTGTCTTTTAGTTGACCAAAATGCACTATTCTTGCCATACATTTTCCAATCTTAAGAGATCTAGGAAGAGGAGTGTTGAACTTCTTACACAGGACTATCCTGTCTCCTGTACAACAATTTGTTAAGAGGTTGTCTACCCTTAATCTCTCTCTGTATGTTTTTATAATGTCTATGTCTCTTAGGGCGATTTCTCTATCAATGATCCCATCATCCGCTGATAAGGGAACGTTTTGCACTCTTACCATTATTGTATATGTTCTAGGTAGATTCATTGGATTTTGAGCATATAGGGTAATGGATTTACCTCTCAAGATGATGCCCTCTGTTAATAATTTTAGTCTATCTTCTTCATAATCCAAGTATATACGCCAGTATTGTCTCATTCTTTGTATACCTCGTATAAATTGTGGTTTTATCTTCTCACCAATTGCTTTGTATATCTCTACATGGGTGAGCCAAAATTCTTTGGGCGGGTTGGTTTGGCCAAGTAAGTCTACTTCTTTTAGAAAAACTGGTTTAACCCCTGGCAGGTTTTGATCAGGTGGTGTATTATCATGATTTTCATTATTGTTTTGTTTGTTTTGCTTGTCTCGGAAGCTATTGGGGTCTGCAGCTTTCTTGGCGTACGTATCCGCTATTGCCGCCATATTGTTTACATTGTTTACATTTGAATGTGGTATTGTGTTTTCATTTAAACCTGTGTTAGTCTCTTTTAACATTTGATCTTTTCCTTTGGATATATCTTCCGTAGGGTTTCTACGACTTACTTCGCTGGTTTCTGTCATTCTAATTGCTATCTATATCACTATTTCAAACTAAATTTTTACGGAGTTCTTTCCTGCGACCTTGGTCTAAGGACTGTAACTCGAATTCCATTTCTGAAAAGTTTGATTCCAAATGACTCAGTGGTTTCAGACAAGAAGACTTTTAAATGAAATTTCACATAGGGTACTAAGTTAAACAAAGTTTGGCTTTTGCGGCAAAATTTTTTCACAGTCCAGAGCGTCAGACACAATTCTGAAAGAGGACCACCTAAGGACTTCTACCAAGTATGGTTCCATCTGACCATGTAGACCACGGTCTCGAGTATAAATTCTCAAACTGAGGAAATACAAGGTAGTTCAAACTGTAGATGAAATATTTAACATTATACATGTTATACCTCAGTAAGTTTTAACTATGTAAAATGTTATTCACTAAAGTAACTGCTCCATCGCTTTTCGAGTTGAAAGAACTATTGCCCGGGGTAATAGTTTTTGAACTATTATCCCGGGCAATAGTTTTTGAACTATTATCCCGGGCAATAGATTTTTTCGCAGCCAAATTTTATTGGACAACATAACGATAGTGGGCGTGTTTTGAATGTAAAGTCATGACTGTGGGCGTGTAAATAACATGTTAATGGTTTTGATTTTGTCCATAACTGTAAGTAAATACAAGTTTTTCGACATTTCGGAGAAATTTGAATGCAATTTTCGGTATAATAATACAGTTATTGACAGCTGTTTCGGAATATAACAATTTTATTAGTTCCTCGACGTATTGACTATTTCCCTCCGCTAACTGTTTCGGGACTAATAAAATTGCTACATCCCTCAACACTGTTCAATAATTGTATATTACTATTTCTTTAAGTACACGTGTTGTTACATGTGTAAGCCATAATTCTGGGTGAAATTGTTTCCGGAGGAAAATTTTTAATATGAAATAGTTTCCATGGGATATTATTTAACTATTAAATCCATTCCTCCATTATGAATTTTTCCTTTTTTCAACAATGATTTTATCTCATTCCAAACAACTTTCAAGAAAATAATGTATTGTTTTACTACATGAAATAGTTTCCTGGAGGAATGTCAGTAGTGTTCAATAGTTACTTTTCTTCAAAAGTTAGGTAGGTGTTAGAAAGGATAAAATCTAGTATCTAATTATTCAATAGTGTCCACCTCATTACAGGTAAATGTTAATGCAGGTTTATGGAACGCCATAGCTGCCTTATATGTACTTTTTTCCATATATGCACATACTTTGTCTATATATGCACATACTTGTCTATATATGCACATACTTTGTCTATATATGCACATACTTGTCTATATATGCACATACTTGTCTATTTATGCACATACTTGTCTACATGTGCACATACTTTGTCTATATATGCACATACTTTGTCTATATATGTACATACTTTGTCTATATATGCACACACTTTGTCTATATATGCACATACTTTTTCTTTACACTTTTTCTATATATGCACATACTTTTTCTTTAAACTTTTTCTATATATGCACATACTTTTTTTTAAATGATTATAACCCCCACCCCTCCATTTACGGTATAGATCTCAACTTTGACCTTACATTGTGTTTTGTATTACATGTATTTTATTCAATGTTTTGGGTTATTTTAGGAGATTTTTCAGGGCAACCCTCCTCAGAGCTAAGCCATCCCGTATGTCAACTGAGTTTGTAGATTCCAGATATATTTGTTTAAAACCAGGGGACACCCACTAAGATGCAAATATGTATAGCAAAGTGTCTATCACCTAGTATGTGTGGCTTTATAAAAATGTTGTTGTTTAAGGCAACAACCATTTTCTTATCGGGGGGGGGGGGGGGGGGGAGGGGGCTGGGATTTTCACTTTACTCTTAATTTTTTTCGAAACCTTCCTTCGACAAAATATTTGTTTTCCTATCAGAAGGAAAGCAAAAATTGTTTTCCTATCGTGTGTTCAGTATCATGATGTATATTCCGCCTATTAGTTGTCTTCGGTGGAGGAAAACGTTTTGAATTCTAGTTGAAATCCGAAGTTCCGTGTTGAGAGAGAAGCCAAGCTCTTCGAACGATAAAGAACCATATCAACAACTCTTGGGAGGGGTCCGTAGGTGGCCTGTTGATAGGGAAAAAATATTAACAGATTTGAGACCACTCCCAATCTGCCACAAACTATTCAACACCTACCCATTTAAGTGTTTCGGGTACCTGTTTAGATCGATTAATAGAATCAAGGCCGTACCCATCATTAGCGACTCAAGACTCTGTTGTGTTATTTTTAAGACGTATTATCTTTAATTTTTTTGTTCAGAAACTGATACACAAGGAGTCGGATACTTGGTGGTCAGTAGTCTATGTTTTTCTATTTTAGTTTTTGTTCACACTGTGTTCAAAACTTGTTTTCAGTTGAGAATGTGTGTTGTAATTAACGAATTGAATACGTTTGAGAAAGATATACGTTTTTATTTCGTTTTAGCCGAGGTGAAGTAATTTTCCAGGCTTTATGTTTTTTGTACGCAGTCAGCGGGGGGGGGGGGGGGGGGGGGGGGCGTTTAAATAAATAATTTGTTTCATCATTCCTTTCAATAATATTCCAGTGTTTTCTGATAATTCTTCCTAACTGTTTGAAACAGGGATTAAATTTTGTAGCAAATACTAGCGGTGGCGCTTTGTTTTTATTTTTAGGCCTATATTTAAGAGTTTTTTCTCTATTAGTTAAAATAGCCTTAAACAACAACTTTTTTATTAAGCCACACATACTAGGTGATAGACACTTTGCTATACATATTTGCATCTTAGTGGGTGTCCCCTGGTTTTAAACAAATATATCTGGAATCGACAAACTCAGTTGACATACGGGATGGCCTAGCTCTGAGGAGGGTTACCCTGAAAAATCTCCTAAAATAACCGGAAATATTGAATAAAATACATGTAATACAAAACACAATGTAAGGTCAAAGTTGAGATCTATATCGTAAATGGGGGGGGGGGGGGGGTAAATGATCATTTAAAAAAAAGTATGTCCATATATAGAAAAAGTATAAAGAAAAAGTATGTGCATATATAGAAAAAGTATAAAGGAAAAGTATGTGCATATATAGACAAAGTATAAAGATAAAGTATGTGCATATATAGACAAGTATGTGCATATATAGACAAAGTATGTGCATATATAGACAAGTATGTGCATATGTAGACAAGTATGTGCATATATAGAAAAAGTATGTGCATATATAGAAATAAGTACATATAAGGCAGCTATGGCGTTCCATACAGGTTAGTTGTTTTCTGTGTTGTGATAACTGAGTACGTTTTTTATTAAGTTGTTCTTTATCAATCTGTCAAAGAGGAAGAGGATGAAAACAATCAATTCACAAGATAATATGAATCACTCTTTTCTTTCTAAATTTTATGTACCTGTCCAGGATATATATTTATTATTAGGGAACAATTGTCGTTGATAATATTTTATAATTAAATATTTCCCAGGTAAAAAAAAAATTAAGTAATAATTTATCATGTATAATATGTGATATGAAATAATTTTTTCTTTTACTTTCTTGCCACTCCAAAAAAATCAAGGCCCACTTTTATTAATAGTTCCCCTAAAGGTAAACCATTTTCGGACACTTTTGTTTAGCATACTTACACATTGGAAAGAAAAATATGGCTATGGAAAGGATTTTACTACTAAAGTCTTTAATAGCAAATATTTCCCCGAGTAAACAATTTCAAAGAGGAAAGTATTAAATGTAACACATGTATCAATCGGATTTTTGATGCCAGAAGTGACACGGCTATTTGTCGTGTGGTTTATTCTTACCTTGTCTCGTTTTCCACAATATCATGACAAAGTGAACAATGAACATATGAACAACATAAAATAAAACTCAGGTAGACTCAGGTGCTCCGGAAGAGTAAGTAGTGTCTGCTTCCTGCGGGACCCCCGCCATACTGACCATGTCAACTCCGGTATGAGGAAGGGACAACATCAATGGTCCATTTTCATTTGGGAAACGGTTTTTTCATACCTGCCAATCAAGTCATGATGACGTCCATAAAACTTTAATAAAGATGACTGCAACTTAGAGGCAACATACCCCTGTTTGAGTAACTTTTCTGTCATGAGCCGGGCTATATCCAAGAAGTCAATGTATATGTCAAAAGCTCTGAAATAACGTATGCGTTGTGAAATATACATTCCATACGCCAGGCGCTACTGAAATGTTGCCGCTCAAAAATTGGAAGTTGATGATTAGAAAGTCATCCTGTTTGTCGTAAAGTTTTTAATTCAGCTTTCTAACACATCGCATCAACATTTATGTTTCCAACAAAATTACAAAAAAAGTTATTTTAACTGTCAGTTTGTGAAGACGATTGCTAAACGCCTGTCATAACATCAACCTCCTTTATATTGTGTTTTATACACCAGAGTGTCGCAATAGATACATGTACGTGGAGGTTTAAGTATACATAAAACGGATTTACCACAACGTGTACAAAGTCACTATGCTGGCTCTCTGTTGTGTTTACGTTTGTTTTTTGCGATCTTTCATGTTATTTTTGTCGATGGATCTTTCTGTTGGGTACAGTATATTGATTGTTGATTTTGGCGGTCGAATTTTCAACAAACAATTCCAATGGAAATCAACTGTGCTTCTCTCCTCGCCGTTTCTGTACTCATCTGAAGCGGACATCATTCAAGGGCTACTACGGGAAAACAAAAAGAAACTAGCCCAATCCTTTAATTTCACATTTCGTTATATACATGTAGATGACGAGTTGTCGTTAAATAACGACAAATTCCAAGCCTTTCTTTATCTCATTTACCCCAGTGAAATTAAGGATACTATAGATACATCGAAGTCCGCTTCATATTTGGATTTGTTTCTTGAAATCGATAATGAGGGACATTTGAAGACAACACTTTATGAAAAACGTGATGACTTCAACTTTCCTATTGTTAACTTTCCCTTCTTGAGTAGCAATATACCAGCATCGCCTCCATATGGCGTCTACGTTTCTCAGCTTATCCGATATTCAAGGGCATGTGTGAGTTACCATTACTTTCGACAAAAAGGATTACTGCTGTCACAAAAGCCGTTTAACCTAAATTTTATCAGAGATAAATTGATGTTATCACATACGAAATTTTACGGTCGTCATCACGAATTGATGGACTGTAACAGTGTTCCAATATCGAAGGTGATTTTGGACCTGTTCCCACAGTCATAACATTTCATGTACCTCCACCGATTTGTGAATTCCATCAGACTGACTTTGTTGAACTTCACGGCGGGTGCCGTATACGGAGCAAGAAATGCTTACCTTTCCCGAGCACTGAGATTACTCCTGATTTTGATAGTTCATTGTTTTTTACTTTTCAATGTTTACGTGTTGTGCTTATGGTTCGTAATTTGTCTTCCAGGGTTTGTCTGTATAATGGATTACGGGTTTTGGTTTGTTCCTTAGGTATATTTGTCCTCTTGATCCCTAATGGATCTTTTATACTAAGACAAACTGGAAAACGTACAACCATCTCCAGTAGAATGTCGGATTACTAGTGGAGCGCCGGATTTGGAATTTTTGACAATTTAAATTATCCAAAAGTCACATGAAATATTAATAGCTTGTTTATAAGACTTTTATCTATACTTTAACATAACATTGTTGAAAAATTTCAAAACTGGTCCAAAATGTACGAAAATTGAGGTCGAAGGTAACATCATTAAAAATACGGAATTAGATTTCTTTTTTTACATTTCATTGGCTTGTATGAAATGGATGGATTATCAAAAAATCAGAGCGTACAACAATAAATGTATCCACCGGCTTTAATGTATGGGCGTTATAGTCTTTCTACGGCGTTATTCTGACGTCATTTAGCAGCGTTCTTATTAATGTGATTTCAGAGTAATCTATCTGTGCTTTTAAGTATGGTGTATTAATGACCATGACTTACGGTCTCAGATTAAGATGACTATGACACGTAAAGCTTATATAATAAAATATATTAAATTTGCTACACGAGATCTGAGAAGCTCTGTGTTCGAAAGTAACTTCTTAGTCTAATTGTTATGTTTCTGTCGCTTTACTCATTATGAACTAAAACATATTCTCATAATATAGCAAAATAGATTTAATTGGACATACTTAAATGACATCATCGTCGTAATAACCATTCCATGATATAAATTTCTTTACATGACCTGATTCCGACTCTGGAATGATGCTTAACATAATTTGCTCAGTCATCTCCCCTTTCAGTAATTATAACAGTTTCATTTTTCTATATACAATAAAATACAACCAAAAAAAAATTATTCAACTTTAACGGTATAGTTCTGAATATCTCCATAACAAAGAAATTAAATTTTTTGGCATTTTAGACTCATTGCAAGTCGCTCTGTCATTGCTAATAATTTGGATGGATGGATTATACTTGATGTGATATTATTATGAAACCTGCTTTGTACTAGACCTTACAGAAAGTCTTATGTCATCTGAATTTCAAAAAGAATGAGCTCCAGTTTATTTTTTTGGTAAATTTTCCTATCAAAATAACATGGTGTTAACTTATATGGCTTTACAGATCAACATAGGAAAATGTGTGGAATGTTGTGACCTTTTTGTGCGTTTCTTACGTATTAAACATGAAGAAGTATCAAGGAAACCAGAACTGCATTTCAGTGGAAAAAAAAGATTTGGCGGTCGAATTTTCAACAAACAATTCCAATGCAAATCAACTGTGCTTCTCTCCTCTTTTCAGAAAAAGGTGTTTATTGTCTTCAAAATTCTGTTTTTTTGTATATTTTTTTAGCATGAGTGATGGTAACGATTGAGTTATGCTTGGTTTTTTTGGATTCCGTCAACTCATTAAGAGCTCGGTGCAAATTATCCTGGTGTACTACAGGAGAATAAAATTGAGATAACCGATTCTGTTGCAAATAATGCATTTATATAATGCAATCACAAAACGCCCATTCTTCTCCTCAGATGGAACAAATGTCAAAGAGGGAAAAAACTGTCCATTTTGAGCCTTGAATAATCTAACGCACCTTAAATACAAGAACAGCCTAAAACACGAAACATTTCATTGCTCGGTTTCTATGACAGGTACCATATAATCACTTTCTTACACTTTGCAATAACTACACGTATCAGAATATCCATATTATTTAAGCAAATTCATACAAAAACAACTTGACATAACAGAAACAAATCGCAATGAATGACCTTGAAAGAACAAAAGTGACGGAGTCGGCACAGAGATGATAAATAACCGTAATTGGATGTTTATGTTTGTTTAGTTGGGGTTTAACGCCGTTTTCAACACATTTGGCTATTTCGCGGCGGCCAGTTTTTATTGGTTGAGGAAGCCGGAGTAACGGAGAGAACCACCTTAGGCGAGAAAATTGGCAATCCTTGTCAATTAAGATCGGAGTCGAACACCGAGGCCCCCCAGATGTATTATGTATTAAATAATAAGTACAATTGAAGGTTTGATTATTTCAAGAGAGAAAAAACACCCTTTCAGTGCCGTATTTCCTCCTTCTCTAAAGCATTCCCGTAATTTACAAGGAGCACGATTTTTATTATTTACCAACGGAATGAATTTATCATCATACATATTAACACAATTTGCTAGTATATTACATCAATTACAGAAATTCTTGAACAAAATCACCAGTAGGGTCATAAGTATGTTTAGGGTAACGTCAAAAGTAAACAAATTACATAATTTTACGTCAATTTAAGGGACCGATTTCAATATTTTACGACATCACAGGAAAGTTGGATGATTAGTAAAGACTAAAAACAATAAAATTCCGTGTGACTTTTGGGTAATTTAAATTCCTTAACTTTTTTTATTATCCGCCGCTCCACTATACCAAAATTTCCGTTCGCATAATTTGTTAGCCAAAGCCGTAACTAGGCTCATTTACCTAGGCCAGAGATGACCCTCATTCCAACCCCTCCTTTCAATTTATTTTACTATCTTTATAACTTAGAAAAGGCTTTACATATATATTAGGTTGGCTTACCAGTTTGTAAGTAATAGTTCACAACTAAAACTGATAGAAAGTAAATCCTAGTAATATTTTTGCGGTCTAGACTTCTTAGAAATCCCATTCTATTTATTTTGAATTACAAATTCACCAAACAGAAATTAAAATAGCAACTAAAGCTTGAAAGTTCATTCCATCAAATTTATATATTCCAATAAAGAATTTAATTAAAATGTTATTAAATTTTCTCCTCAATATTTAATCTTAATGTTACATTTAATTTCAATGACTGAAAAATTTTTTACATTTTTATCTAGTTTAATATTCATTTGAAGATATTGGATAACTAGTCGATTAATAAAATACGATTTGGTCTAAAACTGCTTTTTAGAACATATGTGGTCTTTTTAGATAACTCTTGTCGTGTCTTTCTTTAATCTAATCTTCATTTTGGATTATTGTTTCATCACTCATAATCTCATTTGATGAACACTGATGACAAATACAATTTAATTTGTCGATAAGTGCACATTCAAAGCAGTTATTCGTTTATCAATGGGTAATTATTGCTACGATGCAACAGTAGATGCGTCTGCTGATTGCCTCGTCACTGAGATTTTAGGTAATATTTTCGTTGTTTATTTAAATTCACACTGAAGAGTATGCGGTAATAAAAATTTTATTTTGTTGATGTCAACCAAAAGTTTTTTCCTATCTGACTGTAACGAAAGATTTTAATATTTCGGCGCATCTCATCAATTCCAGAGAACTTAGAAATATTAGCTCTTCATAATTGGATTTATTTTTTTAAATTGACAATGAGCAACATTTGAAGACAAAACTATACATGTATTCAACAATTGAAATATCTTTTAACTTTTCTAATGTTAACCTCACTTAGGCAAGTGGCGCCTAAATTTTTACCTCGACTGCTGCTCAAGTTCATCCGTAAATTACAATGGCTTTAAATAGAGTGTCCATGCTTGTCACGTAACCTGCTTAACCAGGGATTGGCAGGAATGTATTAAGGTGGACTCGTTTCACATGCAAAACCTCTTGAATGTGAACCGACTGTTACCAAATGACATTAACGAAGCATAACCCGATTCACTCCTGGTTTGTGTTTACTTGTTTGCCAAGTTTTATCTGTATCCATGATTTACACTGTTGATTTCCAGGGCAAGCATTTCCTGTATATGACATCAACATTCGTGTTGCAGCAAAATACAAAACGAATCGGACATTCTAACAGCCTACGATTTGAAAACGTCTGTGATAGGAACAACCTCCTTTTTCGAAAGCCAAATCTAAAATACAAGCTTCTGTGGCAGGCAATTGTGCTGTATAAAAATAGAATCATGGCAGAACACATACATCCTGAGTAGTTATATAAGTGAGCTTTACCCAAAGGCCCAATATGAAGAATAATATAATGATTCAATAATTCTCATTCATATCAATACCAAACACATTGTCACAGGAACATTTGCAAGTGTAGTCAGAGTAGCAGGACATTGACGTGAGACACATCTCAGTAGCAACGATCATTGCGTCTGGTCTTAATAGAGTATGTGTAGCCTGAATGTAGTAAATAATGACCACCCCGACCAAGCCAAGAACTTTTCAAAAAAATAATTAAAAATATAAATATTTTTTTATTTTCCAATAAATGATATTGATTTGTTTTTTTTTTTTTTTTTTTTTTTAATCTTTTTTATATTAAATTTAATTTTATTCTTAAAAAGAAGATAGATATATAATAATTTTGAATAAGAAACTGCAAACATATTTAACTAGAGGTACTGTTGTCACAGGAGTCCAGCATGCTGGACTGTTTTAGCACGCTAAAACTGATGTCTCCCCTTCCATACCCATAGTTTTTTTAACATTTTTTAGGGATCATCAAGGTGGCAAATTAAGAGCTATGGTACATAATACATGTAGTTACCTACAGATATGTGCTTCAACAAGGAATGAATAAGGTAATATATAGTTTTGGGGAAGGGATCTGAACCATTTTTAAGATAAATTAAGGTTTCTGGTCTTGAGGGGGTGGGATGACCCCCTGGGGCCAAGACATATTGCATTCAACTTGTCTTTTCATTGTGAATAAGGAAATATATACTTTTGTGGAGGGGATCTCAACCATTTTTAAGATAAAATAAGGTTTCTGATTTTGAGGGGGGTGGGGATGACCCCCAGGGCTAAGATGTATATTGCATTCAACTCGTCTTGTAACCATGAGTAGTACAATATATGGTTTAGGGGTGGGGATTCCAACCATTTTTAAGATAAAATAAGGTTTCTGATTTTGTGGGGGTGGGGATGACCCCCAAGGCTAAGATGTATATTGCATACAACTGGTCTTGTAACCATGAGTAGTACAATATATGGTTTAGGGGTGGGGATTCCAACCATTTTTAAGATAAAATAAGGTTTCTGATTTTGAGGGGGTGGGGATGACCCCCAGGGCTAAGATGCATATTGCATTCAACTCGTCTTGTAACCATGAGTAGTACAATATATGGTTTAGGGGTGGGGATTTCAACCATTTTTAAGATAAATTAAGGTTTCTGGTCTTGAGGGGTAGGGGATGACCCCCGGGGCTCAGATGTATACTGCATTCAACTTGTCTTGTTATCATGAATAATAAAATATATGGTTTAAGGGTGGGGATTTCAACCCTTTCCAAGATAATGTAGGCTAGGGGGTGTGGACTGACCCCCAGGAACCCAAATGTGGTACTCTGCACTCCGCCTTGACCTGATGCATATACCTTCCAAATATCATGAGGCTAGCTCAAGAAACAAAAAAGTTATGTTCCGGACAAAAAATTTGATTAGAAGAGGAAGAAGAACACTATTGGGTTGGGATCTCAATGGTTTTCAGAATATTTAGTATTTTATTATTTGAGGGGGTGGGGCATGACCCCCCTCAGACCCCCCTATGGTACCAAATGATTTGTCTTATCATAAGGAGTAATAATATATATGGTTATAGGGTGGGGATCACAATGGTTTTCAAAATATTAAGTATTTTATCATGACCCCCCCCCCCTCAGACCCCCTATGGTACCAAATGATTCGTCTTATCATAAGGAGTAATAATATATATGGTTATAGGGTGGGGATCTCAATGGTTTTAGAATATTTAGTATTTTATCATTTGAGGGGGTGGGGCATGACCCCCCTCAGACCCCCCTATGGTACCAAATGATTCGTCTTATCATAAGGAGTAATAATATATATGGTTATAGGGTGGGGATCTCAATGGTTTTCAGAATATTTAGTATTTTATCGTTTGAGGGGGTGGGGCATGACCCCCCTCAGACCCCCCTATGGTACCAAATGATTTGTCTTATCATAAGGAGTAATAATATATATGGTTATAGGGTGGGGATCACAATGGTTTTCAAAATATTAAGTATTTTGTTATTTTAGCCTACATTTTACAGGCTAGGGGGTGGGGACTGACCCCCAGGGACCCAAATGTGGTACTCTGCACTCCGCCATGACCTGATGCATATACCTTCCAAATATCATGAGGCTAGCTCAAGAAACAAAAAAGTTATGTTCCGGACAAAAAATTTGATTAGAAGAGGAAGAATAATAATCACTAAAACAATATGTCTCCCTTCGAGAAGGGGAGACATAATAATGACAATTTACTACCTGAAACCCCATGGCATGGGCCCCTTAAGGGGGTATGCCTGGGTTAGGCCAAAATTTTCCACTTGTTTAATATTTTTCATATTTTCGTCATGCATTATATATGTCTCAATACACCACCTGAGAAAATTTTGTTGAAATTCAACCACGCGTTTCCTTCACAGGGTTCATTGAAAATGGGCATTTAAGGGGTACTCTTCATTCCATGAGATGACACAAGTTTATGAATATTACTACCTATCATAGGACATATGTTTGATAAAATATAGTTATAATTGTTGAACTGAGGAACCGGGATATACTCTTAATCAAAAATGAAATATGATGGTAAAATTCATTCTTTATATGCAAATTCAAAGGTAACTAGGTATGATTGTGATCGCCAGCGAGTCACAAGATGTCTCCCAAACAAACCCCCATTGCCACTATCTAGAGCTTATCAGAAACCCCCTAAATTCAAATTATTGCAATGTCCTATATAATGACCTTTGAAACGGCGGCCATTTTGAAAATTTTAAAAGTCGTTTGCAAAACTTCAGGTCACCCTTAACATATTCCCAAAGTTTCATATTGATTGGACATTGCATCTTTGAGAAACGTCGCGGACAACATTGAACGGAAAGAAAAAGGAAAGAAGAAGAAGAAGAAGAATAATAATAAGAAACCGGACAAAAACAATATGTCTCCCAAAACTTTGTTTGGGAGACATAAAAAGTACCAGACATGTTAGGAATTTCGTTCATTTTCAGTTGCCTCATTAAATATTCAAACACTGCTGTAACAACATTCTGTCGTTTAATTCTTACAAAAAACTGTTAAAACAAATATCATATATATGTGTGTAATATGACAAAAAAATATGAAATTTTAACCACAAATTTTCACAAAATATTCGATCAATTTTGATATTAAGACATTGAAAAAAAATAAAGATTTTCCCATAATACTATTTGAAGCTGCATTATCATTCATTAAATGTAGTTTATATATGCTATACAACAAATCATGGTTACTTGTATATGATTTAAGGCATAAAATATCTCTAAAACATTCGATTCATGAATTAAATGCTATTTAAAATAATCCTGAAAATGTCAGGCGTGTGACATTTTATGTGTGATGGACTATTACTGTTACAGTATAAGAATAACAGGATAATGTGATTTATCATATATTTAGAGGAAATTACAGAAGTTTTGCATATGTGATAAAGCCTCTGCTGTCTAACCTATATCGCATGGCTATCCTATATCACACACCCTTTATCGCATGGCAACGTACCCTTTATCGCATGGCAACACCCTATATCGTACACTTACATATCGTCCTTGTTTTCTTTATTGTCTTCATTTCAAATCAACCTCTAAAAAGTAGTGTCGGTTGTGGGATTCAATCCAGCGATTCCTTGATTTAAATGCCAGCTCTCTACCGACTGAGCTAAGCGGGCTATGGTAGTGGAAGTTTAAATTTATTACTTAAACTCAAAAGTGTTTATTGATATAGTACAAATGAGAGTATTTTCTACAAAAACGGTTTAAATATATGATAAAAACAATATAATATGACAAAATCTGTATCGCATACCGTATCACCACTCGACTAATATCGTCCCTCGGGCCTATCGACCCTCGGGACCGATATTAGGGTCTCGTGTTGATACGTCATGCGATACAGATTTTGCCATGTGATATTCTCCATATAAACAACCACGCACTGAGATGAGGACGAGATAAGCACACACTACAAACACACACTTCTCAAGAGGGGCTAATTCTAGATTATATATTACGAATTTATGGCACGAGTAGAAAATTCTAGTAAGGATTTATGAAATTATTGCAAATATTGACTCAGCATTTTCTTCATTTCGAGCGGCTTTTTCATAATCTTAATCAAATTTCGGATCGAATTTATATGATACCATGCAAATATCTGTCAAGAATTTTATACTGGAATAATGTTTGAACTTTGATAATTGAACGAATCAGTACTAGCAAAAACTAAGCTGGGAGCATAATAACTAGATCCTCATCCCAGACTACTTTGTGTCTCATATACTTCGGCAATTTGAATTCTACATGAAATACTCCAGACCTCACTATTATTCTGTACTTTTAATATAAAAATTCGGTATGTCTTAATCTTTTCGGAGACGTACGTGTAACTTGCACATATTCTACAACGTCAAATTTGTCTGTGGTGACGTCATATATGATGCAAATATCAGTGAAATGCACACGAAAATCAGATGTCGTTAACCCTTTCAGTGCCACGAGAAATTGATATAAATTTTCGTTCAGTGCCAAGCTGTTTTTTTACAGGCGACTGTCCAGAGACGTTAACAATAGCGCAACTTCAGCCTCCACAATGGGGTAAAATAAGGGAATATTGATTCTGAATATTGAAAACATTAGAGATTTTAATCTCATGGAATATTCCTTAATGCATCTATATATAAGATCGGCGCATTTCGTAGATTTCAACTTATCAGTTGTGATCAAGGTATCATTTTGAACTTATTAGATATTTTCCAATGATATATATTGAATTTGTCTAAGGATTAAGAAAAATTTAAAAGGACAGTTTCGTGATAAAACAGTTGATCAGACTCGCACCAAATTACAAGAAGGGGAATATATAAATGATGAACTCTGGGTAACCTTTTTTGGTGTGTCATTGTGGATGGTGGGTGTTGCATTCAGCGCATAGCTTCTTATCCGTTCATTTTTGTCGAGCCTGCGACTTTTGTCGCGGAAGCGAGACATGGCGATCCTACATTCCGTCGTCGTCGAAGCTTCTTCATCATCCATAAATAACGTTGAGAAAAATTAAGTACATTCAACTATTACACTGAAAACATAGACAACAGCGAAAGCAGGCGAGACACTGGGTTCCGTGGAACCCTTCCAATTTTTTTCAATTTAGTAGACAAAAGTGGCTACAATTAAAAAAAAGTTTTATTATTGAAGAATAAAATTTGCGTTTATAAATTTAAGTCAATTTTCTGGTCCTTCGAATCCTGTTCCGGTCCGAACAATCTGAGCATTCCCGCTGTCTACCGTTTGGAATTGAGTTCAGTTCTTACAAATTCTCTTCCTCGCGCTTCATTTTCATCGTCTTTGTTGTTCAAATGGTCCTTTGATAAGTCTTCAATAACACGCTGTATGAATCTTAGTATTAAGTGGCCTGTCGGATTAATATTTTTGATATAATATATAGGTATCTATCACCATTCTATGGAGAATGTTAAATACTATTTTTTCCACAATTTCATTGTTTTTCGGTCACTTTGATAGCATGACAACATCGAATCTAATAAGTCAAGACCACCCATGTTCTTTTGGCAAATTTATTGATAATAAAACACTTACTGACTGCAAATTCTGGGAATAGTGAGTTTATTATCCACTCGGTACCAACTATCACTCTCGGCTACACCTCGATGCAATAGTTAGTACCTCGGAAACAATAATTTTACTATTCCCCTCATACCCAGTCAATAAGTATAGAATGTGTTTATTATTAAAAAAAATATGATTCGCAAGAGTAAGTAATACCGGAGTGGTGTAAAATATAAATATACCTGAAAATTATATATCTTCAATTTAATATGATTTAATTTAGTCCAGTTTTCCTCATTCACTTGGATAAGCCAACACATTTCAATGTTCAATATATCCACTTGAAAATTTTGACAAAATGTCCAAAAGAAAAAAAATTGATTTCATTAAATTTTGATTATTTACAAAAATAAATAAAAAAGCTAGACCATTCCAATAGGGGTGGGGGTAAATAATCCAAGCTATTTAATTAAAGACAACCAAAACGCAATTATTATGGTAATGCTCAGGTATATCTGATTTTTAATTGGAATAAAACGTGTCTTGGAACTTTGTCTGTTTATAACTGGTAAGTAAATAGATTAGCGTAATCCCTGGAAAGAGGGATTATTATGCTTTGCATGTAACACCAAACGTACAGTTGTTTAAATACTACGTTCGTCGTAATATGCATTTCATAATTGCCACTGGATGTTAAACAATAATTCATCATATATCAAATCCTACGTAATTATCGATTGCACATATTTCGAAAAAGTTTTAGATTTGTTACGGAGATGCCCCTTACCGTACCTCTTCACCTCGAGGAAATTTGGTACGTCATAGTAATGCCACGTTATTCCTATTGTTTGACGTCAAGAAAAAAACATCAATAGGAGTTATCTCCCTTACCCCAGGCCTACCCCCTTAATTAGTGAAAATCCATACTTAATTACTATAAAAACATTACAATTATATATACCTAATTACTATAAAAACATTACAATTATATATACCTATAAAATGTTGGCTATGTGAGAATAAACATGTCAAAGCGACAACAACCCGACCAAAGTGCAGAAAACAGCTCATAGCTACCAGTAGAACGCCTAAACTCATGATTGCGTTTTACATTTAATGTTGCTGATATTTAATATTTGATGATTTTTTTGGTGATGTACAAATGCAAAATCAAGATAATTAGAAATGACAATACCATAATGTCTACCAAGTATCTCATATGAGATTCTCTAAAAGCCAATAAGAACAAAACTCTAATGAAAAAAACCTAATTATAAGGAAATATAGTCCCCTGGTATGGAACACCTTCCTGTATGGCCGCTATTACTAAATATATAGAAATCGGCTAAAAATTTAATTTTCTATGACACTCTTCATCCAATTTGGACTAAACTATCATAACACAAATCATTATCATTGTTTCAGATATCCCGATCAAAAACATTTACATTACTAGTATTCAACAAAAAAGTACTAGGAATACAACACCGCACTGAAGCAATATACTGAAACAAGCTATACCTCCACATAAAGGTTATATTAGCCTGAGAACTTGATATTTACTCCGGCAGATATGGCATACCAAAAATATTCGAAATACACTTAATATGGATTATTAGTTTAGGTTGGGAATTACTAGCAATTTACTTTCTCTCGTTACAGATGTGTAAATCATCGTTCATGTTTTGTACAATTCAGTATATGATTTACATTTTAGTAAACAATAATATATTATCATAATTTAGAAATATGCATGTTTTAAAAAGTTTATTAAAGCTACGAAATCCGTCGAGACAGTCTTACATATAGAATTGTCATATATATATCACATTGCCGTTTTAATACGTATAGAGAATTTGTTTTGTGCGTGAATTAATGCATTGTGTTATCATTACTAATGTATGTGACTGCATGTAGTAAATGGGTTACTAGATCTTTTGGATTATTGTTCTGGGTTTCAACAGTGTAGACCTTGGATGCAACTGATGAGTGGTAAATCGACGAAATGTGAACATCTTTTGCAACAAAATTGGTATCAAAGAATTTATTATTACAACGGAGTCGATACCAATGCTGGTGGAATCAAAGTCCCCAAGGGCATCCCCAGTTCAGTTACTAGTATACCGATACTACCCAAATTGATACTTTAAATTTACTGTTACAAAAATTGTTAAATTTAGTGAAAACTAAGGAGTATCTCCCTCGTACATAGATGTGTCCTTAAATGGTTTTGGCTTCACCCTTTTGATCATTTTGGCATTTTTTGGATTTGCTCTTCAACCTTTTGATTAATGTTTTTGTTTTCAACATTTTAAGCCTTGAGCGCAACTGATGAGTCCTAAATCGACGAAATGTGCATATTTTATGCATCAAAATTGGTACCAAAGAATTATTTGTATCACTACATTTTTTACTCCGAATATATTTTGTTTTCAATAATTCGGTATATTGGATTCCTACATGGAATATTTTGGCGGAAGTATTTATGAGAAAAAAATCTTTTTTTTGTGGAATAAGACGTACTTAAACTAACAAATTTGCTAGTATTTAGAGGATTAGGAGGTATGAATTTTTTTAGGCTATTAGTTAAACGTATAGACATAAACTTTTTTGTTTAGATAAGGGACAATTACGTAGCAATCCTTAGTAATATGGTTTTCTGTTCTTTGGAAAAAAAACCAATTGTCTTCACTCATTCAATCCAGTAACACATACATGTAACGATTATATAATCAATCGCCAGGCACAAAATGAAAATGTGATTCATTACGTAGAAACATCTCTGAAGACTTGTGACTTGTTAGCCGTAATGCGTTGTCATGAAGTGTCCAATAATGCCCTGAAAATAGCAACAGCATTGTCATAATGATAAAGTTCATATGATAAGATAGTCAAATCTCATTATCTCAAACTATTTTATCTCGAAATACCTGATATCTCGAGGTAATTTGTTGGTGCTTAAATAATACTTAAAGATAATTTATTTCTGCAACTGAAATAATTTATTTGCAAGTGGTCTTTTTTATTATTTTTTAAAGAAAAATTAAAGAGAGTCCGTTCGTAATCAAATATCTACACCAAACGAAAGAAATACAACTGACTCTAATTTTTTTTATCTCAGAATGAATAATATTTCAAAGTAATTTCACGGACAAAAAACAACAATTTGGGCAATATTAACTCCTGATATTTGAATATTCCAATAACTCTGTGTTTATCTATGATTCGAAAAAAATTTGAGTTACCACAATGTACTATAAAAATAATTGACCACGTGATTTTCTCCAATCTTAATGGCCTTAAGCGAGCGTGTTAAAATCTAAAATTTAACTATTGAGGGTGGAGAAATTCCATAACTCACGAGTAAATTGAAGGAGAATCTGTTTCTCCTATGATTTTCGAGAAAATTTCGTTGCTATGTAGTTTGTTTACATAGACGTCATTTCGGATCTTCTCTAGTTTATCGTTCCAATAACTGTAGAAAAAAAGGGCGGTAATTCCCACGTAGAAATGTAATCACCGGGAAGTGGTTAAAGATATTATGTATTGTTATCCCACCGATTAAACACGTCAAGAATAGGAGAAATGGTCATTATCTGTTATGGTCCGATACTATAACTGTTACTATGCATTGGTGCCTTTCCATTGCAATATGTTAAGCTGATGTGCTATAGATTCGATCACAAACTTTTGCATCTTTTTTAATATTACAAAAAAGATACTGTTAGATTATAATATAATAGATTATAATCACATTTTGACAGTGGACCCAATTAATCCGAGCGTGTCACCATCTCGTTTACTATTGTTTCGGTCCTATCATAAGACTGATACTCTAAATTTACTGGTTAAAAAATTAACCAATTTATGGAAAGTAATGATTGTATCCCCTGTGTATAGCTCTGACCTTTGAAGAGTTTTTGTCCTATCTTTTTCGTCAGTTGTAATTTTTGAAATTGCTCAATGACTGTTTTTGGTTTCTAATCACAAATTTCGGTTGTGAGCTCTGCTGGCATGAATAAATTGTTGAATTTTGCACACAGTACATTTTAATCGCTATCAAAGAATGGTACTTTATGACAATAGAAACGTACAGTAATAAACAATATTTGCTCATACACTTATTTGTGATAGTAAATTGTTCTTTATTTTGCTTTTTTTTAAATTATTTATTTTTTTAACTTTGGTAATAATACCTACCTCGATACAGTAAGGATTCGAAATAGGATTGGCCATTACTTGTCTTTCCCACAACAAAAAACCGAGGGTCTGCTCGAGTAATTTGCTTTACATTTGTGTTCAATTTACTTGGAATGCTCTGTAATAATGATGTAAGTTGTTAAGGCCTTTTAGTCGCTCTGGCTTTTTGTTCGGCTTTCTAAATTTTTATATTTTTGACATCACTGTGTCGAAATGCCTATTTCGGTATCACAAAAAGTTGGTCGATAACTCTGTTATTGGTTTTAGGTTTTGAGAATATCATTAGACCAAGTGTTAGTAATTTGACCAAGACATGTTACTTGAAAATTCTAAAACGTTATTTTGAAAAAATTTGATAATTTATTGTGCACTTGGAGAGCCCTGATCTCATATATTTGGCTATACTTTATTTGTTCATTTTAGCATACAGTTTAGATCTACGGCATTTTTACTGTTTATTCTTCTACAACCGGTGAATCAGATAAAAAAGGTTTCTCATTGTTTCAATAACATGTAATGAAGTTTAAAATATTAAAATGAAAAAGTCACTCATAGAACGTGCTTCACATCAAATTAAAGATTCAATTAATACTACATGCATTGTCAGTTTTAAGTAATAGGTGCAATATACAGGCGTCATCATTTCTAAATCCCACATCGACCACGTCATCGTCATGACCGTAGTCTTAATAAACTATGTACATGCAATTGGCTGAAGTATTAAACATTAAGCAAAAACCTAAAACACATCGAACTTAACCTAAATACAGTACGCAATAACACTGATTAAATGTTTTTTTTCCTTCACATAACTCAAAACTTACCTTTAAGCTATTTATTTTTATTGTAAAGATTTTTTTCCGAAAACCATTGACGTACATTGATGTAAAAATTCATTGTTTTCCCCATGTTTTATAACATTTACAACAAACTTTCATGTGTGTAAACAATCAAACTGCACAACATTACGTGTGTATTAATCATAGATTAAACTGGAGGTCAAAACTGAATACGGATAACTCGAAGCACTTGATAAGTCGAACTTTTCTTAATAAAGAACCGATTTTCACTGTACATGTATGTATTTTATTATATGCATATCTTAATTAATTTAATGTCATTGTCCCCAAACTACTTGTAACTAGAATTATACGTACGACTAATGTTAGTTTTGTTTTACTAGACGCCATGACAAAATAATTGGTGTCAAAGGATTGGAAAACTCCAATAAATATTGGCTCTGGTCTTCGCCCTCTCTGGATGCAGAGACCATGGAACTGGTAGCATTTAAAAATATCTAAAATAAAATAAGTACCATAATAACAATCCAAAGATACTAATATTAGATATAGTAAATTTATACTATTCTGTATACGACGTATTTCAAGTAGTTACCTCTCATCATCAGCTTTTAAAAAAATTGATAATAATTTTTAAGATTCATGGCAAACAATTTAGTATAATATTATCTCCTATTTTAAACAAAAGACTGAAGTTAGTTTGATTTTGATGTATATTATTATAATTAGAAATAATACATTACTAGTATTGTATTTTTATATATTTATAAGCTCCTGAAGGGAGCTATTATGGTAGAAGTGTCGATTTGGCTACTGTACTTAGAAGATTGTTTTATTCAATCGGAAGTTGTAACCAACTTCCGGTCTTGCGCTAAGATACGAAAGTGAGTCCGTTCGGCCCAATGTACGTATGTTTGCCCCTGGATCCGTTCAAAGCCTTTGTTAAGATATTTTGTTAAATAATTTTTCATGGGAAATATGGATACACATTTCCTGATATACCTTTCTTAAAAAACTGAGGTAACATCTGCCTCTTATTATTTTATACATATTATTAAAAGATATTTTCAACCAAACCATGTATAAACAGTAAATAACTCAACATTGATATTGAGAAAGAAATTCAAGACGAAGGGAACAAAAGGCATGATTTAAAGAAAACTTGAGAACAGGGTTATTAACTGCTTGTCGCGGTTATGATAATCCCTCAAAGAGCAATATCTTTTTAGCTCATGGATATCCTTATCTAATATCAAATTCTTATTTACATGTGTTTGCCTCTCTGCTGATATTTGATTTTGAATATATTGAACTTGTTTGCCCGGTTGAAAGATGGTTTTGGTAAATTTCTAGAGTTTTAGTTTATTGTAATTTTTGTTATCTGTACCTCGTTGGTTTTCGTCTTTTGTATTGTTCCGCAGGTATTCTGACCATACAGATTACACCACAGACCAAGTAAACCGTCTATGTAAAGTTTCAGTCTACATTCCTTATGATTCGAGAAAGTTTAGATGACAAACAAACTTGTTTTCCTATTTCATTTATATACTATGACAAAAGGTAACACAAGGAAGACGGCACGATTTTAATTTCGCAGTGAAAGTCACAGGTAACAAGAATAATTCTGATCTAGAAGACTTACTATTCAAATGGTAACTCAGCTGTTTATGGGAAGGGCAGTACGGTTTCTCCAAACATTCATGAAGTATATTTTCATAGCATAGAATAGAGAATGGAAACGTGGAATGTGTCAACGAGACAACAACCTGACCAAAGAGCAGAAAACATTTAAAGGCTACCAATGGGTCTTCAACGCAGCGAGAAAATCCAGCACCCGGAGGGGAGATTCAGCTGGCCCCTAAATAATAATATATACTAGTTCAGCAAAATGGACGGCACACTAAATTTGATTAAGATGGAAATTTATAGGAACTGGCCGATTTCTTATACATATTAAACATTTCCCTTAAAGGTTGAAAGTAGCAAAACAATTATGTTGTGTTTCCAACGTTACCGGTCGCACATGTATAGGTAATAAAATTACTCAACATACTCACTTTTCTTTTTGTCTGCAAGTTTTAATGGACGCATTCGAAGATCATTTGAATTGTCCGTGGTAAGGTAATGATTAGTCCTTCCACCATTGTGAATTCTGCAGTTGAAGATTGTTTTCAGCTTGACACATTTGATATTTAGGTAATAATTTGCAGAAAAACATACCTCTGCTTCAATCTTTACCATGTTCTCATCTAGAATAAATTATTTTCGATGATTTTATTAGAATATTTTAATTAAAAGTAAAACAAACTGTTCTATGTCCAATAAAATTATTTATAGTTTTTCAAATAAACTAAATTCTATATCATGTCATTTACAATCAATTTTGTATCGGAAATACTGATACTTTTGAACGAGTATAAGTACCTATTTTTCCGTAAATACTCGAGTAAGTTTCCTGTACCTACATGTACGTAAATTCAATGAACACAGTCGAAGAAGTTGAATAACGTTATCCCTGATTGGTCAAGAGGTATTATGTGCATTTTTGAACACGGCAATTTGATTGGTCTAAAAGCAGTGGAAGATGAGGTCTCGTGCAGTGGGAGATGAGGTCGCCTGGACCGATCTTCTTTCACAGTGATAATTGCCATTTACGGAAGAATAGGACAACTTTATTTAACCAATTAAATATTTCAAGTAGAAATATACTTATTTATAAAACTACAAATGTATCTTAACTAGAAAATATAAAAATTTAAAAAACATGTATATAAATTAAAAATGGCTGAAAATACACTTTATTTTTTCAAAATAAAAATATGTACACAAATTTTAAAATAAATAAAAAGTTTAAATATTTCATATATAAAAATATTAACATCTTCCTATTATACATGTAGTTTTCCCCAGAAACTTCCACAATCCCATCCAGTGTTATATGTTAAGTAAATTATGTCACACAGTTAAATACCTTGCGGAATGTTTTGAAAATCAAGTTTTATTTCCACAACCTCTTTTATACCATGCTCCCCATTTCTTTCCACAATCTGAAAATGTAACAATAAAAAATTAAAGCAACCGATCCACAACTGACCAGGTGGTCATTCCTAATGCAGAATAATTCAAATGGAGTCTGTATCACGGCAAATATCGGAAACAATGAATACCGTCTCCGTTTTCACTGACGCCGAAGTACGAAGTTTAAATTTATGAAGAATCGACAAAATTCTGGCTAATTTTACACATCTTGATTTTGTCTTTTTTTTCACAAGAAAGAAATATGATTAGATATAGGTCAGTGAATTAAATATGTAATATTCCCAAAACCAAAAACATTATCTAAATAATTAACACTAAGTGTGCTACCTACATTTTATCAATTTCCTCTAATATCGCGCTAGGGGAAGTTCTACACAGCCAACACTCAAAAAAAGTATTAATAGACAAAATTTATAATGATAAATAAACTATTATCCTCTTTTAGCGCCTCTTAATATCACTGTTCTATGTTTTATAAAAACAAATATTAGTTTTGTAATGTTATACTCGGAATGTTTGACCGTGTTAACATGAGTCTCCGAAAAATTTCAGAATTTTACAACAGAAAATATTTTGACTATATATTATCAAAATACAGTCAACCCACTTTACACCGACCATGTTGGTTTCAGCCCAACATTATTGTTAAATTGAACTACTGATACACTCTGGGTTAAATGATACACGGTCAAAACTCAATTCCAAATTTCCAAAGTGAGATAGAGTGTACGTTTAAACTGCAATTTTACTAATCATAATTGTTCTTGAGGTACCAATTTTCATCGCTTCAGTGCGGTATATATAAAACTTGAAGATTTACAAAAATTTACAACCTATTCTGATTGAGTAGTGACATCATTTAATTTATGAATGGTAGCTGGTGGCTCACGGAAGTGATCTTTGATATTAGATTTTTTTTCTGCAAATTCCTTGAGCTTCTTTTTTTCAAAATACATCATTAGTTTATACCATCTGATGTTCAGTTCTGCCTTTTTTCCGCGATGTTTCTTTAATTTTCTTTTTTACCAAATATTACAGCCCGTTATTTTTCAAATTTAAAAAAAAATAAAATGTTGTTTCCTTACAATGATTTTATGGATAAGTACATTAAGGATGCTCCCTGGTCATGTTTTGGTCTTTTTGTCATATTTTCGGAATCCTCGGGTTTTATCCATTTCTTAAACATGAAATTTCTTTTAATTTATAATTCAATCATAAATACCTTATGGTATTTGAAAAAAATTTATGAAATCCTTTTTATTTTTTCATACATCTTTGAGAGACTGTTGTGAATGCAAAGACAATGAAAAATCCAGAGAAAACCTATTTCAAATCCTATTTATTTCCCATTACACCAGCGATCACCCTTAAATAGTTGAGATTTTGCTTAAATGTTATCGTTTGATCAATTTCATATTACCAGGCTGATAGTTTCTTCTGTTTGCAAAAAATGTCTCAGGATTTCTAAAACAATGTTATGATGATACTGGTCAACAGCTTGATCATTGATTCCCAATAAATTGTCTTTATTCCTGTAATTATGAAAAATAAAGAACTTCGCTAAGCACAGCATGATACGAAGGCAACATGATTTTTTGGCACCTTTAACACCCTGCAACTCTAGCACTGGTAAAAAACGGTAAACCGTTTTCTTTTTAATCATCAAAATCGGAAAAGCAACAAGATGCTCCCAAAAGCCTGAATCGCTCTTATATTGACTTGTACAGTTGTTGCTATGGATTCGTTCAATTACCTTGACCCTTGACCCTCCAAATTGACAGCTATATTATAAGGTCTTGAATCTAAATAGATATGGTTGCTAGGGATTTATTCATCGGTTGCAATGGCCTTTTTCAATGACCTTGACTCTTTTTTACTTGTACAGGTAAATTAAAGGGTCCTCAATCCAAATATACCTGGTTGCTAGGGACTTTTCCATCGGTTGCTCCATTAACATCCATTTTAATTGTACAGCTACGATTTAATTTATTTCAATACGCGAGACAATTATTTTTACTGATAATTACTGTTTACATGTAAATATTCTTCGGTAAATAGCCATTTTCAGTGTGAGATGACCCGTTGAAGATCGGTTCATGCGACCTCATTTCCCACTGCACGAGACTTCATCTTCCACTGCTTTTAGAGTTGAATTTTACTGATTTTAATGTGAACACGACAGCTTTAATGAGTTCGTGTCCACGCAGATATTATATTCCAGATTTTAATGTTCATTGACAGAATGTTTTTCCTCATGATTGTGTCTCTGTAAATAGTTCTTTTGAGTTAAATTAATGACAAACCATACCTCAGAGACAATCTGGAATGATAGTTATTGTTACTGTCTTCTACTTCAATAAAGTGTCCTTCTGGTGTAGAATGTAAATTCATGCCTGTGGCTATAGTGCTGTTATCTGTTAATTCAAAGTTTATATCTGATTTCCTCTCTTTATCGTCGTTGGATTCCATCTTTAGAAAAAAAGATGCAACAAAAGACACACTGTTTATTCAGTCACTTGCCAGTAAAGGTGATTTAGGTATACAGGCCACATACGATCGTGTGCTTACTATAAATGTTCAACGCAAAGTAAGGAAAATAACCTCGGAAATTGTAAGCAACGTCGGAAACCCAATAAAACGAATTAATTATCCATAGAGGCCGAATACAAAAGAAATATCTGGAAAAGGTATATCTAACCAATTCCTGTTCTACCTTTATTACTAATCAAAGTCCAAATGTCTTAGACAATTTATGTGGAATGCATATCCCTAGCTGAACCCTTACGCTTTCCCTCATTAAAATACGTTAACCAAAAGAACAACTTTATAGTGACGCCAATAACTGGTTCCACCAAGAAAAGGGAAGATAATCATCTACAAATTAAAGTCCGTATCTTATCAGAATAAATAGCAAAAAGAAACTTAGAGAGTTTATTTTTCGTGAAATTGGCCCCAGTCGAACTTACATTTAAAAAACATTTTCGTAATCATTAGTCGAAAGATTTCAACTAAATACTTGATAAAGTCAGTATGAGCAAACAAATGGAGAAATAATTTACGGTGTCTTCAAAATATGCCACGAGCGATACCGAGTGATAAAATATCGGCATAAAGGGTCTACCCGTGGTAAAATCATGATATTTTCAAACCACCGTGAGTTATTTTTATTCTAATTGGACAGTTTCTACGACATTTTGAAACGCCGCGCAATAGGTATTCAGACACGAAGTCGCCATCACACATTAAAATATACAATGAAATCGTTAAGGCCATTTATTTTTAATTAGTTGGTTTACGGATCCGCCCACCCGATTTTGCCGATTTGAAGAAAAAAAATAAAATTGAAAATTTTGGTTTTTTATTGCCGCCGACCCTCTGAAATCAGTCATCCCAAAAATAAAAATAAAATAAATTAAAATCCTTTTTGCATCAAAATTTCATAAAAGATTATATTCCAATTCGTCTATATGATTATCCATCAATAAAATACTTGTAGACATGATCCAAAAAAAAAAAAAATCTATTTATAGACGTTAGTTCATGCCAATTTCCGAAACAAGTTTTATGAAACGAATTTCTTACTAGAATCAATGCGGCTTTTAAGTTCGTTTTGTATGAATATCTTGATTCCGTACGATATCGAATCCACTCATTTTAAGTTGTCGTAGTTGACGAGTCGGATCCCTTGAAAAGGGAACAGTCTACTGAACAACACCTTTCAAGATAGATGTTCTGAAATTTGGGTTTCAAAAGAGGGTATTAACTGATCTTGTGCAACCTTTGTATATTTGGCAATATAACCAAGATTGTTCAAAAGTACATGATTTTCCCTCTCTTTTTTTTCTTTTTTTTCCCGACCGACCGACCCTATTTTTTAAAAAAAAATCCGTAAACCAATTAATTAAAAATAAAAGGCCTAATGCCAGTGGGAAACTTTACTATGTCTGACGTCTGTGCATCGAAATCAAAATGTCCATATTTTACCACGGATATAGATTGAAATCGTTTGATAAAGGTCATTAGAATTGCCATTTTTCTTTTTATTAGTTATATTTAAAAATTTTTAAAGGACAAACACTAGTACATGTAGTAAGGCGATTTTTAGCTGGAACGATTATTCTAGTCTTGTACATTCTTATCTAACTTGATTTTTTCCATCTCCATATTTTTAAAATCCACGTAATAAGATCACGTCAAGACATGTTGTCTTGCAGTCAATCAAGATCGGTCGAGGCACGTTTAGACCACTTTAAGTTTTATTATTAATACATATAATTTATTTGTAATTGTTATGAATTGGTCTTATCCAGTCTTGATTGACCGCAAGACACTAAATCTTGTTTTGATCTTTTGATCTTGATTTTTTGCTAAAATCTCAGAAATTGTAAAAATCAAGACAATAAATATAAAACAAGACAGAAATTTCCAGCTAAGATCAAAAGTGTTTTGCTAGTGAAAATAATCAAACTTATTCCACCGCTTGCATCAAGATATTAAAAACATCACGTGGTTTGTGAGTCCATTATATCACCTGAAAGTTTATGTCTTTTTCATAAAATTCAGTGCACAAATAATTAAAAATATGATGAGGAGCACAAGCTGGATTCAAAAAAAATAGAAATCCTGAAAAGAAATGATAAAATAACACTTACACTGACACTATCCCTACACAAAGAACCGGAATTACAACAACAGGTTGTATCATCTTCACTACTACATATGGTTTTCCAATTGTATTTAATACTATCTCTGGTAGAGACTCTTTGTGAACTATTTTTCCATGAAATAAATGGTCCTCCAACTTGGTTTACGGCAACAAGTTTCTTCTTTCTCATCCATACTATCGTTCCATCTAATTCGTCGTTGTCGTTATCACCATTACAATCGGCAATTCTTGGGTTTTTAGGTAGGTCATACTAATATTAAAAATATTACGAAAAATATTACGACATTAGTCGCTACTTCCAACAGATTTAAATAAAACATAATTCAATTTTCTTATTAAGGTATATATATATATATATAGCTAATACGTGTAGAAGACTGTTGAAAAAACAATTTGTAAAGAAGAAGGGCCACTTTTCCCTGGATTTATTTCACTTCTAGGGCCATTTTCAAAAAGTCGTCTAAAACCTTTCAAATTCTCTGGAGGCATATTTGGTATTTGATCCGTAAAGATTTGCCAACAAATTAGTTACTAAAACATTTTTTTGCATTCCTGAATATCGCTTTCGGAGACAGTTTTGTGAAGGACACTCGTTACCACAACCCATTTTTGGCTGTAAGTGTCATTATGTGTCTACTTTCATACGACAGTGCAATGGTTTTGGTTCTGATTGCCCTTCTTTGCAATATTCCAAATAAGTTATGGAAATTGACCCGAATTGGCTATATACACGACCTCTTCTGGAAAAAAATTTGAATTCATTAATGATTAAGCATAACATTTTTGTTTGCTAACATAAAAATGCATTGCATACAATCTTTTACGATAAAAAGTAGGTAAATATTTTTAAAATATTAAAAAAATCAGTGGTTATGAGTGAAATGAATACAGGGGAAAGTGGCCCCACTTCTTTAGTACCTACACCTATGCCAATTGTTGATGTGCTTGTAGTTACCTTCTAATACATGATAAAAATGCATTTTATAAATATAAACAACCATTAGAACACATTATCGGCAATTCGTGCATATTTCCTTTGATCTTTTTGCCTTAATAGTTTCGTTACAGTATCAAAAACGAAACTACCTATTATTTTATATTTATTACAACATTTAAGCACTCGGTTTGTATTGAACCAACCTTTTTTTTCTCTTTTTGTAAATTATTTTGTTCTGCCGCTCAATTTTTTGTACTTAACATTGGGATTGATTTCATCGTTCTCCACTTGTGTTTTGCATTTCGGGATAGAGACGAAAACTCATGTTTAAACCTGCAATATTATGATCAATGTGTATGGTACAAATCAGTGATTCAGAAATTAACGAATACTGAGTTAGATCTGATTTCCTGTCTTCGCCGTCCTTGATCTATTGTTGTTCTAGAACCAGTCGTGCGAGAAACTGAGACCATGTACGAACAGTTGTTCTGTTGTGTCTACATATTACCAAGGGTTTTATATTTCTTTACCGATTTTTTTTTTTATAACTTTCCAACACGACCTATTTCATTCCCAAGTGCAACTTTTATGTTGGCGTGTACTATCGCTCATCATGTTCATTCAAACATTGTCAATTATGCCGTATCATTTCATTTTTATTTGCCATGTACTTGAAATTATTGTTCGTATGATTACTTGCATGATACCACTCCTATTTTTGTACTGCGTTTATATTATCATGGCTAGTGCTTTAATTTTTGAACTATCTTGTTCTGTTTTTCAGTTATTATCCTTTTCTATATATATTTGTAGTATATGTTCTTTTTGTGTTTGTTTTTATGAATTTGTCTTTTCTCTGGACTATGATCTTATGTGTATTTTCATTTAAATGAATAAAGTTTAAACCTATTTATTTATTGTGGATTTGAAAACAGGTTATACAACTTATAATAGTCCCTTTCCATGGCGGGTGCGAAAGCGACATCTACAGATGAGTCTTTAACGTGATAAGGGTGTTGCTGTCCCTTAAAACGGGACAGCCATTTTTCGTCCCCATCCTAGCATCGTTTACCGAGACCATCCGCCTCGCAAATGGTGTCGATAGGGTATGTATGTTGTTTTAGGTGTTCTTTTGTCGGCATTGAATTTATTGAAAAGAAGCTTTGCCGAATTACTTCTTACGTACACGAAGTTTGTTTAACTTTAAACATGATTAAGTAGTTCTGTTAATTACTTAGAATCGAGAGTAAACTGTAAGTAATACACATACTCTTACTCACTTCATTCTGCCGGTATTCATTGTCGATTCGCCCATTCCGCCACTCTCTATTTCCTGTTCGCTCTCCGGATCTACATGTAACTATAGTGTCAAGATTATCCACCTTCTGGTCGGCTTTCTTCTTAGAATAAGTTCTAGTCACGTAATTGTCTTTCATCTCATCTTCAGATATTTCCTTAAATACATGTATATCCCTTTTTGGTTTGCATTTTACGTTCATTTCAAGATATTTTTATGTTCTTTTCTCTTCATTAAATAATCAGAAACAATAAATTTAACACCAGACCGACAGAAAAAAACGGTTTCTGTGTTGATAGAAACGTACCTATTCCGTTACATTCTACCAACGTGTGCCGCTATATTAAGAAAGTACCCTGTTAGATTTTCTCATAGACAACATATTCGTTGAATTTGGCGGCCTAATTTTTCAACAAACAATCGGCATTCTAATGGGAACCAACTTTGCTCCTCTCCTCGCCGATCTGTTTCTGTACTCATATGAAGCCGACATCATTCAAGGGTTACTAGGTCAAAACAAAAAGAAACTAGCCCAATCCTTTAATTTCACTTCTCGTTATATAGATGATGTGTTGTCGTTAAATAACGACAAATTCCAACACTTTCTACATCTTTTCTACCCCAGTGAGCTTGAAATTAAGGATACTACAGATACACCAAAGTCCGCTTCATATTTGGATTTGTTTCTTGAAATAGACAATGAGGACAAAACTTTATGACAAACGTGATGACTTCAACTTTCCTATTGTTAATTTTCCCTTCTTGAGTAACAATATACCAGCATCGCCTGCACATGGCGTCTACATTTCTCAGCTTATCCGATTTTCAAGGGCATGCGTGAGTTACCCTGACTTTCGACAAAGAGGATTACTGCTGTCACAAAAGCTTCTTAACCAGGGTTTTATCAGGGATAAGTTGATGTCATCACTTCGGAAATTTTACGGCGTCATCACGAAGTGATTGACCATTACAGTGATCCAATATCTAAGATGATGTTGGTCCTGTTCCCACTGTCGTAACCTTTCATGTGCCTCCACCGATTTGTGACTTCCCCTGGATTGACTTTGTTGAACTTCACAACGGATGCCGTATACGGAGCAGGAACTGCTTACCCGTCCGGAGCACCTGGGTTCACTCCTGGTTTTTATAGGAGTTCGTATTGTTCATTTTTTTTAGTTTTCTGTGTTTTTTTGTTGTGCTTGTGGTTGTTCATTTGTCTTCCCGGGTTTGTCTGTCCAATGGATTACGTTTTTGTTATTGCTCCCTAGGTATATTTGTCCTTTTTTAAGTGGTCCTCTTGTCTATTTATTTTCTGATTTGATTATATTTTTGAGTAGTTGATACTTAATTACTTTTCTTCAATTTTGAAACCATTTTGTCGGAGGTCAGTTATTGTTGTTGACTATTGTTTTGTTCTGAAGGCTACAAGACAGCATGGTTAAGATGTAATTAACCATTTTTCGTGTTCAATCCTTCATTCCTTTTGTGTGTTGTTCCGTTATCGCTTAACAGATACCCTTATATTTGTTGCGCTATACACTAAAAAGTCTTGAACACTACTGGTAACATATTACATGTCGGTATGAGTACATATACATTCAGTGCATCACAAGTTGTATTATTTAATTCTTTTATGTTACCCTCGGGGTGTCGCCAGCGTATTTACTAGAATAGAATAATAACGATCAAATTTGACAATATAAATATTGTAAAGTGTTTGAAATTATTAGTGAATGTATCGCCATCATTAATCGATTTAAAATGTGTTTTTGATTTACACTTTTAATCATTAAGGTATTTCTACATTCTTGGTCTTGGTTTGGCTTCCATGTTCTTAGACTTAAGGGGTAACAGAACACCCAAGGGAGTTAACTCTTTAAAAATCAGCTGAACGTTTTAATCACATACTATTAGTAATAAGAAATCAAGCTTCTCGATAATCAAAATTAGTGATTGTCAAACTGCTATATATCCAATGAAAATATTTCCGTAAATTGTGTGGTTCAAATTTCTTGAAATTTATATATTTTTGTCAAAAGGTCAAAGTAAATTGATATGGCAATATAATTTGTCAATATGCACAAACTTATTAAACCAAAGTAAATTTTTCATGATACCGTAGTATTTTTGCAAACCTTTATTCTCTTAAATTTTTCACGACAGGACGTAGAGAAAAACTGTCTTTCAAAGTTCAATTCAGTGATGACAGTACAAACATTGTATAATTGACGATCTGATTCGCTAAACATTAACAATGTAGACATTATTTATATTGAATTTATTGAATTGAAATCTTTTTATCAAATATTTTTAAAATTTGATTTCTCATTTGGCATTGAAAACGAGGTAATGAAAGGTTGAAAATAATACTTTTTCAGTTTGAAATCATACTTGTACCAATCTAACTAGCTAATCAGTATATACTTAGCCATTTTCATTTTTAGATCTGTAAATTCCGTCACTACCAAATGTACATTAGCTGTTGTTGTTGGGTTTTTAAATTTTATTATTATTATTATTATTATATTGCTAAAGAATATGTTAACTTTATTCAATATACAGAGACTGATAAAATTAATAGAATTTTAAATCCATCAACAACAACTGACATTAAAAGGGTGAGTACCTTTATAAAACAGTCATTAGAACTGTGAGGAGAGGATACTCCAAATAAATAGTCAGTCCTTTGTCTTTAAAAACTGTACTATGTTATGAATGTGAATTGTGATTTATGTATTATATTGTATGTAAAGTCAAGAAATACCAAAGAGATATTCGAAGGAGAGAAAAATCGTAACAACTGACAAACTCCGGAGAACAACGAAGACAAGACCAAAACAATACATGCACTACAATTAAAAACTAAAAACATATGAACAACATGGACCCTACCAAAAAACCGGTGTATGTAAATTGTATGCTTATACCCTTAATTGGGGTGCATTGTATTAATAAAGTTATTATCATATTACCTTCTTTTCTTCCTCGTCGATCTCGTCAACGCCATCATCAAACATCAGGTTTCTAAAATCCTACAGAAAGTATTTCTATTATTCATTACTAACAACATATTTAGGAATTTGTTATCCGGAGTCTGATACAGAATATTTCGAAACATAATTGTTTCTGACAGTTTCCGGTACTACTAAAACAATTACTGTTAAGAAGGATTTTGTCTGTACTTAGATAAATTTATGCTTTCCATGATTGTTAACGTGGAAGAAAAATATTTGTTTATTCCATGTGATATTAGATAAGATATTTTTCTTATTATCTCCCTTGTAAATCTTGTAAAAGGTAGATAGCTGAAAAGAATTTTTCATTCCGCAATATTATCGTATTATGACTTAGATACATGTGTAAATCTTATACCTATGCAAAACGGACAAAAATTAAATGCTTTATATACACAATATATCTTTTATCAAAAATGTTAAAATCAAGTAAGATCTTGAAGAAAATATGTAGAATTCATGAAAAAGATTTAGATCATATACTTACATCATAGATGGCTGATTTATCATCCTTATTTTCCATTATCTTTATACTTTCTGAGCTATTAGATTTAATACAGGTTATCTTTCTTCCGCTATCATTTTCACTTAAATGAATTTATACATATATAAGGAAAAGATATATTGTATTCCGCTCAGTTTTAAAATATTTGAAAAACTATTTAATTTGACCTTTATATTATTCTTCTATAATCATTGTTTGTGTATCTTGAAGTAATATGCGGAAATGGTACGGGAACGCCCCGTCCACTTTGAAATTTAATTTTATATATTGACCTGATAACACATATAGAGATTAAAAGTCAGTGACTATTTTTAATTTTAGACTTCCTTGTTATACCCAGAACATATTAATATTTTAGTAAGAAGACGTTTTTGACTTCCCTAAATTTTACTCACAAACCTGGTAAATTTCACCATTTATGCAAGATATTTAGTATCTAGAGTTCATTTTTGTCAACCGGATTTTTTTTAGCTGCTCCGAGAAAATTCCACCGAGTTTGCTATCTATTATACTGATTCTTGATTAAAACAAATGGAGTCGATAATGTGTTTTTTATGTAACGTACGTGCAGTTTGATTTTGGTTAGTGTCGAGTGGTCTACGTAGTTCGTCATGACGTTGTGAGGTAGCAGGGTGTGTTCGACTCCGATCTTAATTGACAAGGATTGCCAATTTCCCTACAGAAGGTCGGTGGTTCTCTCCGGGTACTCCGACTTCTTCCACCAATAAAAACTGGCCGCCGCGAAATAGCCTAATGTGCTGAAAACGGCGTGAAACCTCAACTAAACAAACAAAACATATCACACGACTTTCAAATACGCCTCTGTGTTTAGTATCTATATATAGGCTGAAGATTTGCAATAATTCTTCAAAATTTAAACGTCTGATCAAATTGAAACAAACTTTCCAGAAGTTACAAATTCTAATCCTAATATAATACAAAGCGAATATGGAGATATGGAGTGTACATGTACCTGTCATTTCTGACAGAAATTCGACACTACAAGAAAATCTTGTAGAGCAAATTAATCTTACAGAGTGAAAACAAAAATTAAACAATGTTTTATCAGCATGTTCTCTTTTAGTAATTTTTCTTTTGTATTCTGCAACGTCATGTAAAACAGAAATCAAACAAGAGGCTCACCAGAGCCTGTATCGCTCACCTGGAGTCTGGTTTTCATTGGACAATTAATCAACTATTTGACCAAGTTTGTTGCAATTGGTTCAATTGTTCAGTTAAAATTTGTTGAAGATTTATTTTTCATAAGGTTTAATGTTAAAATATGTTCCCTGATGGTGGTAGCCCTCGTTGGAGTGCTGACATGCTTGACAGTATTCTTCAAGGGATCACCTAAAGACTATTGCAACTTTGGTTCAGTGGTTTCTGAGTTTTTTATGAATTCCATATGGATGTTGGTCCTTTTGTCGGGCAACGGATGACAGTGCAAAAATGTTAAAATTTTGAAAATTTGACCAAAAAAAGGGCAATAACTCCTAAATGGGTTTTGGGATTTCCTTTAAAATTTCAGGGTATATAGATTCCAACATGGCAAACATTTTTCAAATTTACATTTCACTTCTATCTCAAATAGTTTTGGAGATAAATGACGAAAAATGTTAAATTTGGAAAATTTGACGAAAAAAGGGCAATAACTCTTAAATGGGTTTTGGGATTTCCTTCAAAATTTCAGGGTAGGTAGATCTTGTCATGCTGATAAATTTTACCACGTGTCAGATTTTTTGTATCTGTAACGGTTTTTAAGTTATAAGCCAAAAACAACACATGCACCCCTATATTCTATTTTTAGCTACGACAGCGATGTTTTATGTCAGATCAAAAAAAATTGAGGATCGTTTGTAGAGGACATGTCATAGATCATTCCTATTAAGTTTCAAACCAATCAGCCCAGCGGTTTCAGAGCAGAAGATTTTTGAATGAAAAATTTTTGAAAATTTGACAAAAAAGGGCAACAGCTCCTAAATGGGTTTTGGGATTTCCTTCAAAATTTCAGGGTAGGTAGATCTTGTCATGCTGATAAATTTTACCACGTGTCAGATTTTTTGTATCTGTAACGGTTTTTAAGTTATAAGCCAAAAACAACACATGCACCCCTATATTCTATTTTTAGCTACGACAGCGATGTTTTATGTCAGATCAAAAAAAATTGAGGATCGTTTGTAGAGGACATGTCATAGATCATTCCTATTAAGTTTCAAACCAATCAGCCCAGCGGTTTCAGAGCAGAAGATTTTTGAATGAAAAATTTTTGAAAATTTGACAAAAAAGGGCAACAGCTCCTAAATGGGTTTTGGGATTTCCTTTAAAATTTCAGGGTAGGTAGATCTCAACATGGCAAACATTTTTCAATTACATTTTACTTCTATCTCAAATAGTTTTGGAGATAAATGACGAAAAATGTTAAAATTTTGAAAATTTGACAAACAAGAATTGCCTCTGGCAGCCATGATCTTCATCCAATACAAACCAAATGAGGAGTTTTTCTAAAGGACCTCCCATACATCATTTCTGCCAATAATGGTTTAAAAAAGCCATGCGGCTTCAAAGTAGAAGATTAAATTAAGATTTCCCATAGGGTTCAATGTAAAAGTATGTACCACTATAGCTGCCTCATTAGCCATCTGATCGGAACAAAATGAGGAACCTTTGTACAGGACCTCCCAGTCATCATTCCTGTAAAGTATCATAACATTTTGCCTTGTAGTTTCAGAGGAGAAGATTTTTGAAAATCATCCAATCAGAAACAAGAATTGCCTCTGGTGGCCATGTTTCTTGACCAATCAGAACTAAATGAGGAAACTTTGTTGGGGACCATCTATACACCACTCATGCAAAGTTTGGTTGGAATTGGCCAAATGGTTTCTGAGGAGAAGATGTTTGAATGAAAAGCTAACGACGGACGGACGACGGACGGACGACGGACGCCAAGTGATGGCAAAAGCTCACCCTGGCAATAGCCAGGTGAGCTAAAAAGGGATTTAAAAAAAATTTAAAAACTCTTGAAGGTTCAGGGGCTTTCTCATGACTACGTATTGATATTTATCTATCTTTTTGAAATGCCAGTCAGTTCAATTTTATTTTACTCTTGACGAACCAAGATAAAAATTTATTTGCTTCCAGAATCAACCACTACAAATTAAACTGGATATGAGTTGTCTATACGACAACTATTCCTACATTTCAGAGATATTTACGTGTAAATATAGAGGTTTTTGTAAGGTATGCTTAATGAGGATTTAACCCCAAAACAATCACGGAATTCTAATTAATACAAATTTACTAGTTAACATTCGAATTTATCTTGAAACTTGGCCTTTGCATCTCCGATGCCCATTACATTTTATGTTTGTATGTGAAAAGAATATTCCATTTTTTTTTACCCATGTATCCATATAAATTACCGTTAAATATAAATTTATTTTTGATGAAATATGACCATATGATATACAGATTTCATATTATTCACCACAAATTGCTTGAAAGCCCGCCTTATGACCATTTTACCAAAGTTAAGCCTCAATTGGCCTAGTAGATTCAGAGGAGAAGATTTTTACGTACTTTTTTCTGTTTTTTTATTATTATTATTATTATCTTTAGTAATAGCACCAGTATGTGTCCAAGTTTTAGATTCGCGGACATAAATGTGAAAAGGGGCCACCAAAGAATCATTTCACCAAAGTTTGGTGCCAATTGACCCAGTGGTAACATAAGAGGAGATTTAAAATGAATGTTTTACCGGACGACGACGGAGGCCAATTGATGTCAATAGCTCACCTGACCCTGAGCTAGAAAACAGGAAATAAATTTGAAAAATACATATGTGTATACCTGTATTTTGGCTTTATGTACAGGAATAAATTAGTAATTGCACAGGTATTTTGACAATAATATCGGTAGTGTAAAACAGTTTATGGTTTTTACCAGGAAACAAAAAATGTACGTTCTTACCTGTAGTTCGTGTTGTGCTAGTAATATGCCATTCATGTGTTGAAGTAGGTGTGAAAAAATAACTTGTATACAAATATAAGTGACGTATCGCCGAAAATGTGAAATTATGTCTGGTAAAATCGTGAGTGTCATAACTTTAAATACTTTATTATTTTTAAAAAGGAGGAATTTCCGAAATAAAACGTAAATCCTGATTTTACTGATAAAAGGTGTGTCGAAAACAATACACTATTTTATAAGAAAAGTTTTCAAATGAATTCATTTGTTTTTCGTTTGTAGATATGCATGCACTTTTAAGTTGTTCTTGTTAATTAATATAATCATTTTATTCATTGTTTTTAGTTTATTTAGAAATAACCTTAATCCTATAGTGTACATTGTTTTTCCTGTTGGTAGAGTTTTATGTACTTTTAATTTGTTCTTTATTATTATTTAATATAAGTATGAAAATATATTTTTACATTGTGTATCTTTTGCTTGTTATAATACAAACAAACGCAATTTCTTCTGGTAATATTAAAATCCAATTTTTAAAACCATTTTTTATATTCTTTCTTTCAAGATCGACTGTTTTTTCAGTTCTAAATTGTGTTGTTTTGGTTGTTGTGGCGGCTGTTTTACACTAGATTGGCGTTGCAGTCTGAGTTATCGACGTGTTCTCCATGGTACTAGGTATTGGAGAGGTTGGTGTGTTTCCTGAACGTCTACTCGCAAAATCAACATATAATTAGATAGGGGGATTAAGGGGCCTTTTAAAGGGTACGTAAACAAATAAACCAATTTATATGAATTAAAACAGAATTCTTTAGCAAAACACCAGGTTTTATTGATACATGTAAATCAATTTAGACAGAACAAACGATTGTTCGAGTCATTTTCTTTTAAGATAAACAATAGCGGAACAGAGACTTTACGTAAGCTTAAGATTTTCAACGTGTGAAATATCTGAGCATTGACGTGGCGCACGCAGTTGTGGGTATTTCAGATCTTAACGTACTTTCGGTGTTGCCGTATGTAAGAAAGGACTAAAAATCTTTGAACGAAATTGTTGAACAATAACATAAGAATTAAATTTTTGCAATAATAAGAATTTTAGGCAGTAAAATCTATTGAACAAAAGTATACCATTTTTTTCCCGATAAAATTCTCTAATTCCGCTGTAATTTGTAACATGTTAAATTAATTATAAATCTTCAATCTGCGAGAACTTTTGAATCGCAAAACGTATCAATCCCGTTTTTGGAGTGTGCATTGTATGTAAACTAAGGTATGTGACGTCATTACATATAAGGCGTTTTATGACGTAATAAAAGGGATACTAATGACTTAGACTGGGATCCGGTCTCTTTAATTTGCAGTTCCGCAGAAATCAACATGCATAAAGATTTCGAATGGCCGGAGAAATCAAGGGCAGATAACACCAGTCTAACTAATGACGCTGATCTAATGAGTGCCTTGTAAATATTTGTGTTGTTCCCAACCTATTTTTGTTAAGTAATAATTTATTTTATTACTTACTAAGAATGAAATAAAATGCGATTTTGGAATGCGTTTTTCTTCAATTTTAATGCAATCAAATTTTGGGTGCCTATATTGTTATTTAACAAAGTTCTAGTTTTACTGCGTCTAGTCAATTTATTACGCCTGCAAAATCTTACAATGAAAAAAATAAAATGAAATACAATTTGTTTTAAATGTTATTAATAGAGATTTCAAATAAATAATGAATAAATAACTAAGTAAAATTGAAAAAACTAATAAGAACAGATAATTTCTATATAGATATCAGCTTCACTGCATTCAGCCAGTCGTAGTTCGTTCTTCATTGCCTTCCAGTAATGATCTATATTGTTAAATAATTTATGGTTTTTACCAGTGTTATGATATTGTAATTATTATATTTATTTATCTTGGCCTAATTTGTTTTGCGTAGCCTTATAACATGTATACTATGTTTACATAATACTTATAGTTGTTTACCAAATAATGTTATAACTGCGCAGTTTAGAAATCACTGGAACAATAATGGATACTGGTGGAATGACTAGAACTTTCTATTTGACTTACGTAATAATTATGGTGTGATTCGAACTTCTACCGTATTCCAGAAGTTTCCGTTCTACAGTATATATACGGACAAGAAAGTTAGACTTTCAGAACATCATTTATCGGACCACAGATAGACATTCTTGTGTTCTCAGCTGTTGGATTTATTTACGTTTCACACATCATCCTCGACATACTTTTATTTGCGTTGCATCATACTAGATTGTGACTGATTGGATATAATATTCCGTTTGGATTCAGGCAACAGTGACCAGAATTCCGGATCAAGAAAAAACAGGATTTTGAACAGTTAAGTTGACATTTTATTTTTGTGTAATACTTTTTGTAAATTTGTATATAATAAATCTTGTTAAATTTTAATATGGAGTAGGCTTTAGCCTAAAATCGGGCGAAGCCCATATCATACGTAGCAATATTTTTTAATCCGTCGTCATGTAAACACGGCCATATTGGAAGCCGTTGTTATGGTGTCATATTTGTAGGTCATTGAAGAAATTTTCGAATACAGTTCCCAATTATGCGCACAAAAACTCGAAAAAAGTCGGTGGAAAATTATATCATATAGAAATATGTTTTGGCTATCGCCAAAACATAATTTCTTTTTAAGTTTGTGCAAGTGCGAAAATATTTTAACCGGAAGTCGCGCTGTATTTTTTAGGGTTTCTGGGATAGATTTACAAATGCTACTTCCGGTTTGAAACTACAGTCTACTTGATATCTGGATTTGAGACCCATATTCTACACTTAGTCGGGCTTCGCCCGATATTATTGATTTGTGTCTTTTGTTGGCTACAATTTAAAGGTGATTTCGGCCGTAACACCAGGAAACAAAAATGTAAGTTCTTACCTGTGGTTGTGTTGTGCTAGTAATATGCCATTCATGTGTTGAAGTGCGTGTGATAAAATAACTTATATACAAATATAAGTGTCGTATGTCCGGTAAAATCGTACTAGGTATTGGAGAGGTTGGTGTGTTTCCTGAACGTCTACTCGCAAAATCAACATATAATTAGATAGGGGGATTAAGGGGCCTTTTAAAGGGTACGTAAACAAATAAACCAATTTATATGAATTAAAACAGAATTCTTTAGCAAAACACCAGGTTTTATTGATACATGTAAATCAATTTAGACAGAACAAACGATTGTTCGAGTCATTTCCATTTAAGATAAACAATAGCGAAACAGAGACTTTACGTAAGCTTAAGATTTTCAACGTGTGAAATATCTGAGCATTGACGTAGCGCACGCAGTTGCGGGTATTTCAGATCTTAACGCACTTTCGGTGTTGCCGTCTGTAAGAAAGGACTAAAAGTCTTTGAACGAAATTGTTGAACAATAACATAAGTTGAACAAAAACATAAATTTTTGCAATAATAAGAATTTTAGGCAGTAAAATCTTTTGAAAAAAAGTATACCAACTTTTTTTCCCGATAAAATTATTTAATTACGCTGTAATTTGTAACATGTTAAAGTAATTATAAATCTTCAATCTGCGAGAACTTTTGAATCGCAAAACGTATCAATCCCGTTTTTGGAGTGTGCATTGTATGTAAACTAAGGTATGTGACGTCATTACATATAAGGCGTTTTATGACGTAATAAAAGGGATACTAATGACGTAGACTGGGATCCCGTCTCTTTAATTTGCTGTTCCGCAGAAATCTTCATGCATAAAGATTTCGAATGACCGGAGAAATCAAGGGCAGGTAACACCAGTCTAACTAATGACGCTGATCTAATGAGTGCCTTGTAAATATTTGTGTTGTTCCCAACCTATTTTTGTTAAGTAATAATTTATTTTATTACTTACTAAGAATGAAATAAAATGCGATTTTGGAATGCGTTTTCCTTCAATTTTAATGCAATCAAATTTTGGGTGCTTATATTGTTATTTAACAAAGTCCTAGTTTTACTGCGTCTAGTCAATTTATTATGTCTGCAAAATCTTTACATTCAAGTGTTTCCTGCAATATTTAAACAAGTGCAAAACAATACATACTGTACTTTATACTAATTAAACAATATTTCAGAAATGTTTGTTTGTTTGTTTGTTTAGTTGAGGTTTTACGCCGTTTTCAGCACATTTGGCCATTTTGCAGTTTTTTATTGGTGGAGGAAGCCGGAGTACCTGGAGAGAACCACCGACCTTCGGTAGGAAAATTGGCAATCCTTGTCAATTTAGATCGGAGTCGAACACACACCCGCCACAGATGAGATTCGAACTCACGATCACGACGGGCTAGTGATCATTAATAGTCATGACGAACTATATAGACCACTCGGCCACCGAGGCCCCTTTCAGAAATGTGCTTTTCCTGAAAAACACATATTCAAAAACCAAATGTTAATTATTTTTCGTTTTCATTTGATATAAAATTTCCCGTGTCTAGTCATTTTGTTACGGTCGTGATTCGGACGTTTTCGTAATTTACGCAAGGTCAACTAGTCATTCGGTTTTGTGATAATAGAATTGTACTTTTAATAATAATAATAATAATAATAATAATAATAATAATAATAATAATAATTATTATTGTTATTTAATTTATTATTTCTATTTTTATTATATAAAGGTTCTATCAATATTAAACTATTACTAAAAGAAAATGACGGAGTAGAAGAAAGATATGAAAGAATAGATATATTTTAGTATGAGAAGATCGTGTAATTCATATTTAAAAATCATTTTGTCTGCAGAATATTAGTTACCTGCTGAAAGATTAAGAACGTCGAAAAACATGAAAAACTCAGATACGGAAAAGATATTACAATGACTTACAATTTTTTTAAATGTTATTAATAGAGAATTCAAATAAATAATGAATAAATAGCTAAATAACTAAATAAAATTGAAGAAAATGATAAGAACATATAATTAGAAATGTTTAAAATTTCCGAGTAATACGTATATAAATATGTGTAATAAATAATATGGTTTAAAAGGGAAAATGCAAATGATTTATTTTATCACCGAAATAATAAAATGGTACAACATTTTTCACATGAAACATGTATTGTTTTTCAAAACAACCAAAAGGTAACTTAAAAATATTTTAATAGACTATATTCAAGTATTACTGACACGTAGTCCTAAAGCGTTTCAAACATGTCAAATGACGTTACGTTTGATGCGAGCCCATCACTAAGCGCTACGTCACCACTAATTACACAAAACAACACATGATAAAAATCGAAAAAACAAGACTCAGTCCAGTGATTTGGGGAAACTACTCGTTCGGAAAATATATTTTAGCAGATTACCATTTCAAACGGTTTTTTATGCAATTCATTATGTGATGTTTTCCTCTCTATTTGAAAGCATATTTCTTTTGTCAGAAATGCGGAAGTCAAAGAAGACCGTCGTTTAAACTAAGGGAGAAAAACTTTGATTTTTAGGGAGAGGGCTAGGATCAAATGTTTGATTCTGCCTATTTTTTTCGTCGAAATTTTGGCCCTAGATTTTTGTTCGGCCGCTCTTGCGGCCTAACTTTTTATTTGCATTAACCAAAAAAAATCCTGATTGACACAGGTCCTGCTGTTTTTTTTTTCAGACAGAACACGATCCTGTATTATTATTTTTGCCAAAATCCTGGTCCGGCTTTTTATTTCAAATTTAATTTTTGACTGTTCTATTGTGAAGATACTGGTACTTTATTATAGTTAAGTACAGTTGTTCTAAATATAAAATACATATACTCCGGATCCAGTATGATAATTCTGATATGTATTTTCATTGACCCCCTTTGAGTACATATTACTAAAAGTTATTCATTGTGCTCATTATCCCTGCAGATTCGCCCCCGTCTTTCTATTCGCCAGTCAGTCTGTCTGAATGTCAGTCCTTCTATTCGTTCGTCACAAATTCCTTGTGATCTAATCTCCTTGTTTATCTTTAAGTCGTAATCCTCGTGGCAAATAGCCTCTAATTTTGAGTTTGAAGCAGCATGCATATAAAGGACGCAGTATTGTTAATTATTCTATTTAACGTAGTGGTAAGAACGTTTGTGAAACGCGGACCAGAAATTATAAGGTTTTGAGCACTTGATTACTTTTTTATTTTCAAACTTTTGGTTTATTTTAATAACGCGTTCTTTTTATTTCAAATACTGATAGCTGGGTTAACATTAAAACTACAATATGTCCCAACGTGAACGATTATTTCTCTCTTTGTTTTGTTATGTCTGTAGTTGTGTAACAGTGGGTCTTTTTCGACAGTGTACTTTTTCTCTTTGGAATATATACACTAGGGTAAAAACTCCATGACTTTTTTACACTAGAAATTTATTTCAAACGGAAGAAACATAAACAGTTAAAGGCAGAAATATGCTAGGATATATCATGTCCCGGAACTATTGCACACCGGAAGAAAAGTACATTTACAGTTCCGCATTAAATCCCCTCGATTATATTTTATTTATTTTAGAATAGTCCATTAATGATTACAGTGATGAAGTAGTAAGAAAGGAAATATACATTTTCTTGTGTGGATTTTTTATTATCTATATGTACATTACTGGCTCATACCTATACAAATAAAACAATGTTCCATCAAGTCATCTTACAATTTCAAAATACAGTCAAATTTTATCTCCTTCAAATCATGTTAATTTGAACTTTTTGATCTCGAGCACTGCTGATGAGTTGTCAGTCAACGGAATGGCCATACAGTGCATCAAATTTATTTCGGAATTTTTTGATACGTTATATTACTACCACTGGGTCTACGTCACTGTTGGTGGACTGCTAGTCCCCGAGGGCATTATTAGCACAGTAGCCAGAACTTTTGTCCTGGCATGATTCATTACTCAAATGCCGTTAAATTTTTTGTTCAGATTTTCACAAAAATTACCACCAATTTCCAAGGCTCTTCCTTTTGATGCAGAGGCAACCCTTAGCCGAGTTTGGATACCTATTTCTTTTAATTGTTTTGATTTTTGTATGGTTGTGCTTATTAATTCATCAATAAATCTTTAACTGGTTTTCCAACATTTTGATCTCGAGCACTGCTGTTGAGTTGTCAGTCAACAAAATGGCCAAAAAGTGCACCAAATTTATTTCGGTATTTTGTGATACGTTTTATTAGATTCCTCTTGTTCCTTTGACACATATACAAAAACTTATCTAAATATATAATGTTGTTCATATTATTTGTCTTTCCGATTGGTTGCACATCAGGAATTTGGATATAATTCAAACTGTAATCCCTCCCCTATATAGATATCAGCCTCACTGCATTCAGCCAGTCGTAGTTCGTTCTTCATTGCCTTCCAGTAATGATCTATGATAAAACAAAGAAAATTATCTGCTTTGTCAAAAAGAATAATACCATAGTTAATATATATACTCTTAATTCGTTGTCAGTTGATTGTCGTATTTCTTCAGATCTAGTTAAACGTTCAAATTTCGAGCTTGGGGTACATTCGGAAACCACCTTTGTTGGTGGAATTCTTGGTGGATAATCCCCATTGATCCATCTAGTAAAGTCTCATTACAAGTCATATTTATTTACACAGAATATTCCAGACATTGTCATTAATTTGGTGAAGTTGATTCGGAATCTTTGAAAAACATAGAGAAAATCGAAGGGGCAATCGAGAATAACAAATCACCCGTGGGTTAATAAATTATAGCAAGAGTTATTCATGTGTCAAAATCACAAGTTATATTAAAATAGAAAGTGAAGATAGAGGCGGCTTATATATCTCAAAAACTTACCGCGAAATAACAACGATTCAAAATATGACCGACCTTTGTCCATTTTCCTCACAACAAAGAAACGTGGATCTGCCGTCAATATTTTATCAATTTTAGTATTTAAAGTACCATTCTGAAATGAATGTGAAAGACAATAAAACAATAAAATGGATAATAGGAAAGGTCAACCAATCAAAGCTACCCAAAAAATAGAACCCCGGGGCACACCATACAAGCATAAACGCGACAGAGAGTCAGGGCCGTGTGACAACTGACGCTTGACACTGAATAGTGGTGGGGATAAAGTGTTTATTTGTTCTCTTCATGCATCGTATATTAAGAATTAATTACAAATGTAAGTTACAATATTTGAATAAAAAGTGAAATGAATCAAGGATGTAAATTAGTATATTTAAAGATTTTATACGTTTAAAAAAATGATTTCTTGGTCACCCTTTCAAAGTTAACAACGTCCAAAATTCAACATTTTGTTTTACATATTGTCGGTAACTGTGTCGTTATTTGGGCGGGACATGCCCACTCTTCCGTAGAACCTGATGCACTCCCGGTTTTTAGAGGGAGTTCACATTGCCAGTGCTTTAGTTTCTAAACTGTCTTGTTCTTTTTTGTTTAGTTTATTATATGTTTTTTATTCCTTTAGTTATACATGTATCATTGTGTTTTTGTCTTTTCCTTGGATTTCGAATTTTCAGACTTTTCCAATTGTTTTGTCGCTTCGGTTTTCTTTTGCGATATTTTGGTTTTGGCTTTACCCCTTTTGGTCATTTTGGTATTTAGAATTTGCTCAAACTCCGAAACAGAGGCTCTTGTATCTCCTACGTCAATCGATTGACGTAGGAGATACCGAAGAGCCTCTGTTTCGGAGATTGGAATTTGCTCTTCAACCTTTTGAATTGTTGTTTTGATTTTCAACATTTTAGGTCCTGAGCACAACTGATGAGTCGTAAATCGACTAAATGTGCACATCTTGTGCATCAAAACTGGTAAAAAAGAATTATATTTCAATAAAAAACATACTACTAATGTCAACTTCCCTGATCCAGTGGCCATTATGTACATATCATTATAACAGGACTGAAACACTCCAATGAAGATAGGATCAGGGATGTCATCTGTACAGCATAGACCTTTGAAATAGTAGCACCTAAACAGATCTGAAATGAAATGTACATATCATTGTAACAGGACTGAAACACTCCAATGAAGATAGGATCAGGAATGTCATCTGTACAGCATAGACCTTTGAAATAGTAGCACCTAAACAGATCTGAAATGAAATTACATATCATTGTAACAGGACTGAAACACTCCAATGAAGATAGGATCAGGAATGTCATCTGTACAGCATAGACCTTTGAAATAGTAGCACCTAAACAGATCTGAAATGAAATTACAGATCATTGTAACAGGACTGAAAAACTCCAATGAAGATAGGATCAGGAATGTCGTCTGTACAGCATAGATCTTTGAAATAGTAGCACCTAAACAGATCTGAAATGAAATGTACATATCATTGTAACAGGACTGAAAAACTCAAATGAAGATAGGATCAGGAATGTCATCTGTAAAGCATAGACCTTTGAAATAGTAGCACCTAAACATATCTAAAATGAAATTACATATCATTGTAACAGGACTGAAACACTCCAATGAAGATAGGATTAGGAATGTCATCTGTACAGCATAGACCTTAGAAATAGGAGCACCTAAACAGATCTGAAATGAAATTATATATCATTGTAACAGGACTGAAACACTCCAATGAAGATAGGATCAGGAATGTCATCTGTACAGCATAGACCTTTGAAATAGTAGCACATAAACAGATCTGAAATGAAATTACATATCATTGTAACAGGACTGAAACACTCCAATGAAGATAGGATCAGGAATGTCATCTGTACAGCATAGACCTTTGAAATAGTAGCACCTAAACAGATCTGAAATGAAATTACATATCATTGTAACAGGACTGAAAAACTCCAATGAAGATAGGATCAGGAATGTCATCTGTACAGCATAGACCTTTGAAATAGTAGCACCTAAACAGATCTGAAATGAAATTACATATCATTGTAACAGGACTGAAACACTCCAATGAAGATAGGATCAGGAATGTCATCTGTACAGCATAGACCTTTGAAGTAGTAGCACCTAAACAGATCTGAAATGAAATGTACATATCATTGTAACAGGACTGAAAAACTCAAATGAAGATAGGATCAGGAATGTCATCTGTAAAGCATAGACCTTTGAAATAGTAGCACCTAAACAGATCTGAAATGAAATGTACATATCATTGTAACAGGACTGAAAAACTCAAATGAAGATAGGATCAGGAATGTCATCTGTAAAGCATAGACCTTTGAAATAGTAGCACCTAAACATATCTGAAATGAAATTACATATCATTGTAACAGGACTGAAACACTCCAATGAAGATAGGATTAGGAATGTCATCTGTACAGCATAGACCTTAGAAATAGGAGCATCTAAACAGATCTGAAATGAAATTATATATCATTGTAACAGGACTGAAACACTCCAATGAAGATAGGATCAGGAATGTCTTCTGTACAGCATAGACCTTTGAAATAGTAGCACCTAAACATATCTGAAATGAATTTACAAGATAAATACTCATACTGCTCAATTACATTTTGCTTTTCTTTCTTTTTTCGAAAGAAAGATTAAAAAAGATTACATAATCTGAAAGGTTATTGGAATTAATGACAGACAAGTGTAACTTTTTAGTTTAACAATTGTGTTTATGTTTTACAAGACTCTGGCCGATATTTTGTTAATTACATCATTGTGTAAGGTTATACTCCATTAATTATCCTCAGTTTCAGAGAAATGCAACCCCAGAATTTTAATAATTATTAGAGTTGGTAAAGTTTGACTACATGATGAATAAATGATAAATGTCTTAACCTCAGATATGTAATATTGAATGAAATAGGATAGATTTTAGTTTAATAAAATACGAAAACATTAACTGATTTTGCTTTTGACAACAAATGAGAGGTAAGAAACTGGTACATATGTATTCACATGTGGTGTGTAAAATTGTGACAGGGATAATAGGCACCTGTTTTGGTAAATTAAATTGCGGAAAAAAGAGGAGGAAACATATACCTGGTTTGTTTACATTTGTAATGGAATTTTATGCAGAATCTGAAAAATTAAGCCTCAATTGGATTGAAATGCTGCATCAGACCTCAATTTTAAACCAAAATGGAGTGAAATTGAATATTTTTAAAGGTTTTTTCATGAAAAGTTTTGAAATGTTGCTATGCCAACTAGATTTCCATGGATATTTTCTATTTATTTTATCATGATTCAAACAATGCTAACATAATGGCCTTTCAGAATATAAATACATGTTATGGGTATATGGACATTTGTAAGCTCACTTCACATAGAAAATGGTACTATTAATTTATGGAGTGTAACCTAAATTAACCCGTGGTTACACAATTGCCAAACGAAATATATATAATGAATCTAAAGAATATCAGACACACGCACACATAATAAGGGATGTAGCAGGCATTTAAGAGATTTATTTTGTTAATATTACTTTGTCTCCTGTCGTCGTTTCTCAGAGTTCGAAGAAGTAGTCTATCTCCAGTTACCGGAGTCACGTAATCATTTCCAGCAGCGTTTCGAATGCAACGTTCTGAACCAAATCTAGAACCATAAATTGCTCTCTTTACGTTTTTAATAAACAGTCGCCGTCTCGGTGAGTATTCTGTTTCAGCATTTATATTTACTGACGGATCACCTGCCAAAAAATAAAAGAGCAATCATGAATTCAAGAAAGAACCACTAAATTTTTCGTAGAGGAGGGGCCAGAAAAAAAGGACAAAAAAGATAGTCTTAACAATAAAAGGGAGGATTTAATTAAGCATCAGAATGTCTCCCCTCCCCCTTCCCCCAGAAAAACAAAACAAAAAAGGAAATAAAACAAATTGCGTTATGAAAAACATTACAGGATGCCACATCACTTCCTTACCGATCAATGATTTTTCCTTTCATGTCCCCACTTAAATTCAATTATACATAGTTAAAGTATGTGGTCAAATCCACGTAAACATAGTTTTATTGCATGTGTAAATATTAATTTTACTATATACCCATACCACGTGTAAGTACTTCCACGTTTATTTTTACTTCAATCACTTCCTTGTTTAGATTTTCTTCCTGTCTTTCAATGGTCTACAAAAAATGTAAAGTCATGATAAAATACTACAGCACCAAGAAATATAAAGATTATGACGCAATTCCCCATTCGAAAATGTTGATAAGGTACATTTGTATTAAAAAAAATTTTCATGACTTTGGTTAGAACAATCAAACTACGAATCCAAATTCTAAACAATTTAGGAGCATTTATCTTTTTAATTGTTATAAAACAAGGAGTATAATGGGTTAATGCTCAATACAAAATACCTACATGCACGTGACAAAGGAACAGCTCTTATTGTTGTTCTTCATCTGAAATTCACGGGTATTTTTTTTTTTTTTTTTTTTTTTTTTTTTATAGCCCTTGTGTGGAAAAAATCCCCGTTTTTAGATTCACAAACCATGGTTTGTTTGTATTAATTTTTTCAGTTTTTGACGTAGGTATTCTGAACTAGAATATATTGTACTTCTAGTGTTATTCAACAGTTGCAAGACCACGGACAAGTAATAAGTCACATAGAATCGTTACCAAATTAAAAAAATTGAAGTAGTACAAAATAGTCTTTTGCCACAATTCTAATTTATCAATTACGATAATACTGATATTTATAAGTAATGTACATGTATATTTACATTCTAACCATCTTACCAATTTTATCGATTCGTTTTTCGGCCGAGTCAGCATGTATCGCAACATCTGTAATACAATGTCATGTTGATATTGCCAAATAGCCTGGTAATCAAAACCTAAAATGTTATCCATGTTCCTAAAGATTAAGAAAAAAAACTTGATTATCATTAACTAGTTTGCTGCTGTCGGATTCTGTATGTTATTAATCACACAATTTTGAACTTGAACGTTCATTATAGTCTTCTTATGCCCTGTCGGCGATAGGTTAAAGTTAATATTGAAGTGATTTAATGGGAAGTAGATGTCATACCAACATGAAACTGTCACTTATAACCTTAAGATGGAATCTATTCAAAATAAAGATCAAAAAGTGGGGGGGGGGGGGTGTTTTTGACCGCAATGTCACGGTTGACTAATCATGATTTAGGCGTTTGTTTGGAAGCTGGGCACAGTCTCCAGTGGACACACATGTTCTTGTTTATTCTTTTATTAAGGTTTAAGTTGATTTTCTGCATCGCCATATTTCCAATAGGTTATCTTGCAGTCAATCAAGATCTGTCATGACAAATTTATACCAGTTCAGCAGAGGTAATGATAAACACTGCATAATTATTTCTAACTGTTCTGAACAGGTCTTATCCAGTCTAGTTTTGATCTTGTTATCTTAAATTTATCTGAACTCTTAGAAAATGTAAAAATCAAAACAATCAATATCAAAACTGTTTTTCATACAAAGAGAATAGGATAAGGGAATTCGACATGAGGGATCACATTCTTATTACAGACACGAGACTTAGTCTTGTCGAATGTCTGACAATAAAAAATGTGATCCCGAGAATGGAATTCCTTTAACCTTTATCTCTCTGTATATTATGTTTTAACACGACGGATGCTGTCTTGTTCTAATTCTTTGTAGCTTATTATATGTTTTTTTATTCTTTAATTATACATGTATCCTTATGATACTTGTCCACTATGTTATATTATCGTTGATATGTCTTTTCTTTCGATTTCAATCTTACGGACTTCTTTCATAGTTTTTTTTTTTTCGCTTCGGTATTCTTTTGCCAATATTGTAAACTATATAATTCTAGATTTCATCTATTTCACCTGTGGTCTCGCTATTTTTAAATCTTGACATACCTAAGTGACAGTCTTAAATAATATTTGCTAGTGTAGTCTACCACTTCAATAAAATGCCCATCATTTGTTGAGTACAGGTTCATCCCACTGTATTCGTAGTATTCATCCGTAAGCATAAAGTGTATTTCCGACCTACGATTTGTATATTCAGGAACGATAATCTGAAAGGTAAATAATTATAATAAAAGCTCGGTTTTTAAACATCTAAAAATGAAATTATATGAAATTGAATCTTTAGAATAATACATAGATTCTTCCGTTAATGGCTGTTTTCAGTGGGATATGACCCATGGAAGATTGTTGCAAGTGCGTAACGTTATCTAAGTGTACTGAATGAATTCACCTAGATACAGCAAACCAAAAAATTTAGTAATTACGGAAGAAATAGGTACTTACATGTTTACTCGTTCAAAATTGAAGAACTGGAAAATCTTCGACTCATTTTTAAAATTCAGCATTTTTCCCTTCATTTCGGTGCTCTCCACTCGGGAAAGACGTGAATGTTAAAAAATCGTTGAAGATTTTAAGCCTTGACTTATTCTATAATACCAATTTTGATGCAAAAAAAATCCACATTTCATCGAGTTATTACTTATCAGTTGTGGTCAAGAAAGAAAAGTTAAAACAAATACCAAAACTACCATATTGGTATAGTCTAAGCCATCTAATGACAGAGCTATGCACGAGAAATGTCCAGCATTCCATTTCAATTACAACATGAACATTTTACACGACTAAATATTGGATTATCTAGCTGCAAATTTGTTCAAGAGTGACATTTGTTCCACAGGAACAAATTTTATGTGAAAACGAACTCCTTATTTTCTATGTATAACATCCCTGAGTCAAACGTTCTGTAAACATTGTTCCATGAGGATTAAATCTCCTCTGACACTAATTTTACATGAACTCACATGGTCTTACCGTTTCCAGTAAAATGTCACTGCCTTTGCATTACCACATAACTATAAACAATATGAATACTAAACCATCTCTTTCATGTTAGTTTAACAATCAGAAGCAACGACCCTACGTTGATCTCATTTTATACATCTCCAATTTCTTCTGCTTCAATCGAGTTTTTCTCCATCTTTGATATCTACTAAAATTGACATTTTTTTCTTCTTAATAATTCCTTGTCTTTCTAATTCTTTGTTTTTTAATAAGAAAGCTATTACAGTGTTTGAATAAACTAGATGTTACAAAAACTAAATGAACCAAGTATTGTAGTTTCTGCTTTTTTATTTTGTTGTTTTTTTTCTATTAATTTTATCGATAAAAATTTACCTTTTCAGGACTGCTGTCGTTCATTTGACAAGTGCATTCATTATCTTTGCACACACAGAACGTCGTTTGCTTGTATATAATATTTTCTCTCGTATAAGTTTGATCCATTAACCTGAGATGAACCTTTTCTTGTCTGGGATGCGTATTCATCTGACTATCAGTTTCGTCGTGTTGAACTTTGACGGATGTACCAATATTACTTGAAGGTTTTTCAGTCGACGGAACTGTTTTCTATCATATGAAGAGAAAATACCGTGAAATATTTTTATTCGTGATTTACCAATTTTCGTTGTTTTTGTTGGTCCCAGCAAACCACGAATTTAAATATTCTGACAACAAAAAATATATAACTACGATTTCAAAGCTCAACAGAAGTCGAACTACTTCTGTGAAAGGTTGGGACGACCGGAAATTATATATATTGATAAAAATCTATCTCTATATTTGGATATTGAATATTATGAACCCTTGCTACTTCATAAAATATGCATGTACATCTTCCTGTACTTGTGCATTTGTTAAGTGAAAAATATAATTACTGTTTTATTTTATCTTTTTTTTTACTTCCATTTTTTGTTGTGAAAATATATCGCGGTAAATACGTCCGGTATTCAACTTATATGTTCATTCACTGATAAACAAGGATCATAGTGTCATAAACTGTGTTTAATGAGCGCATATTCACTTTCTACATGAACAAAGCTATGATCCAAAGAATTTTGATATCGCCTCTGTTTTATTTTCCATCACATATAAGATACCATAGGAAAGAATATGAGAAAAGATTGATTACATATGGGGGTTCATCGTGTGAGCTTAAGAATAAAACATAAAAATATCGTCAAAAAATATTTCGGCAAAATAAAATTTCCCACTGTTTTATCGCTTCGGTATTCGTTTGCCGATATGCAGTTAATCCCAAATTCTGGTGACGTCAAACGGATGGTTTTAGAATTGGTCACGTGGCTGTCTTTGAATCGGAACTTTTCTTTGATAAGAATTATATGATTAGCAGACTAGCAGCAAATGTGAGTAGCAAGTATATTACATAAAGATAAGCCAATAGCCCCTTTCAACCTAACTATTCATAAGGTCGAAGAAAACTGTGTAAGGTGAGAATTGTATTCTCTTTCCTTTTTAAGCCTGTGTTAGGTATTTTGTAGTAAATAATTCATCTGTATTTGCATAAAATGAATATGAAAACGAGGAAAATAAATGGTGAGCTGTCAAAAAGTGCATTAAACGACTTGTAGGGTTCTAAGAGTCAACACCTTTTTATTTTTTCATGCTCGTGATCAAGGCCTTATTGGTCGAAACGTTGTGTAGTTTTAACGTTTTAGTTTGGTTGTTTTTTTTAACCATTTTTTATTTGGAATTCCATTTATTTTTCTCGTTTTTTATTGTCGTAGGAGCCAATTTGCAACATACATATTTTTTTTAAATGAAAATATATATCTGGTTTAGTGTGTATTTCAGGATAAACGCCATGTCATATTACTACTCGATAATAAGAATGGGAATCGTATCACAGATTCTATTTTCCAGTCGTTCCTAGATAAAATGAGATAGACTAGTGTTTGAAGTATTATTCATTTTTTCAAGTTACTTTTGGATACATAGTACTTGTATATGATTGTTTGGTGAAATAATATGATCATTATATCTGAGACTTAATATTTGCTCTGTTTCTTTATTCATTACTTATGAAAAAGATGTTACAATCTGATAAAGCAAGATTTAGTGAGCAAAGCATGTCTCCGTTACTCTCATTATGTAAAGTAACTTTTTAGTTTGATTTTTTTTTATTTCCGATTTTATATTTGGTTTTTTTCGACTTGTATATTTTAGACATTTAAGTCGTTTTATGCCCCTTTTGACAGCTCACTATTTCCATTTATTTTCCTTGTTATCTGTTGTATGAATGCTGTTTAATACGAATGAAAAATAAATAAAAGCGCATATATTGATATTTAATAAAAGTACCGAAAATGGGCAAATTGTTATTAAAGAAAAAAAGTTTGTATTTAAATGCGGTTTACAAATGACATGCAGATATACTATATATACATTCAGTTGTCAGAAAATATGAAGTTTAATTGTACGAGTCTTGCAAGTGGGTAGAAATGCGAGGCTCACCGAGTAAAAATAACATTTATATTCTAAGTTAAGTCAAGAAATACCAAAGGGATATTCGAAGGAGAGGAAAATCGAAACAACTGACAAACTCCAGAGAACAACGAGACATGAACAAAAAAATAAATGCACTACAATTAAAAACTAAAGACATATGAACAAAACGGACCCCACCAAAAAACCGGGGATAGATTCAGGTGCTCCGGAAGAGTAAGCAGTCTCTGCTTCCTACAAAACACCCGGCATGCCGTCCATGTCAAATCCGATAACATCAATGGAACAAGTCCATTTTCATTTGGGAAGCGGTTTTAATGTACACATATTGTCCTTATCGCACAACACTAAATTATCTTTAAGTTACTAAACGAATGGATATTGGACATTTTTAGCCGATTTGAAGAAGGAGCATTTTTCTATGACGCTTCTAAAACTATTAAAAACATAATACCTTATTCTCGTTTCTGGAATCTTCGTGTTGAACTGGACCTGACTTCCTGTTGTTCAGTAGTCCTGTTGTGTCATAGGCATAATACTGACCTCGTCCATCTTCCTCTCTGTTGGATGTCCTCATTTTATCTTTATTTTTATCCAGTAGCCCGGCTGTTAAATTTGTCTAAAATGTAAATTTCAGATATGGGGTCATTGTTGATGAGGTCCACACAGATAAATAGAGTCCGAAAAGTACAATTCAATCCATCGATGTATATTTCGAAGTACCTAACATATGGAATGCATGCTATGGATGACTTAAAATAATATCAAATACTGATTTAAAAATTTCCTTAATTTTATGAAATCGATCATTAATATATTTATAACTAATATTTCAGAATTGAATGATTCTTGTTGAGTTTTCGTTGGCATGTAAAAGCGTAAACGGGCAACGCTTCTGTAACCCTGTGAAACTACTGTACTTTAAAAAGTATTTAATTCTTAAATATTGATGGCACATAAACTTCTAAGACATGGTTATGTTCCAAAACTTTTACGGTCGTCATCACGAATTGATTGGCCAATACAAAGTTTTTATCTTACATAAGAGACTGGATATCTTCGATTAGATTTCACGTACCTCTGGAATTGACATCTCACCGGACTTGACACTTCACTGGCAATGTGACGGGTGCAATTTATGGAGCAGGACACTCTAACCCTTCCGGTTTTTAGAAGGGGGAGGGTGGGGGTCAGTTTAGTTTCTTTTCTTTATTGTTTTTGTTTGTTTAGTTTATTATATGTTTTATAGTTATACATGTATCATTGTGGCGTTCGTCTGTTGTGTTGCATTCTCATGACTTTGTCATTTCCTTGGATTTCGAAGGGTTTTATCGGGGATAAGTTGATGTCATCACTTAGGAAATTGTACGGTCGTCATCACGAATTGATTGACCGTTACAGTGTTCCAATATCTAAGATGATGTTGGACCTGTTCCCACTATCGTAACATTTCATGTGCCTCCGCCGATTTGTGACTTCCACCGGATTGACTTTGTTGAACTTCACGACGGGTGCCGTGCTTATCCTTCCGGAGCACCTGGGTTCACTCCTGATTTTATAGAGTTCGTGTTGTTCATTGTTTTCAGTTTTCAGTGTTTATTTGTTGTGCTTGTGGTTGTTCATTTATCTTCACGGGTTTGTCTGTCCAATGGATTACGTTTTTTTTTATTTGCTGACTTGTTTGTCGTTTCGGTATTCTTTTGTCGATAGTTTATAATTACACCTGACATCAATTTTACGTACTTAAAGTTTTCATGCAATCAATTGAGTAGGTATTTGTCAGTTGAATTTCTATGCCATGTTGCATGTCTTTAGTCTAAGAATGAAATATTGTTTATTAAAACCAATTGATTCTTTTCAGCCAATCGTTTTTCCGGAATTCAATGAAATGCAATTTAAATGTTTTATCTATAAATATTTACATTGAGGTTGTGAGTTTTGTGGTCTTCAAATACATCGTCATTCAGCGAGTTCTGTAAATTCTGAAAAAGAGACCAATTTAATTCATGTAATGTAGTCAAATTTAAAAAAAAAATGAAATTCTTGGAAACAGATAAGAAGCGTTCTTCAATTACTAATGCAACAATGATGCTGGAATCAGAGTGAAATTAATTATTATTTCATAAAAATCTGTAACAGATATCATTGACTATGTGATTATTCCAAATGACCCGGATGTTCCATGCAACGCATTTGCAACCTCGGTCATCGTCTTAAAGACTGTATATCTTGCTTATTTTTTTTTTATTGACACCACGTGCAAAGTACGAAGTGTGTATAAACTTGGGAAAGCTGTATCCTTGCAATTTCAGCTTTAAACTATGGCCAATTTATTTTCGATAAAACGGAAGTATCATTTACGAGCATTATCATTGATGGTACGGATATCTGAAACCGATCGTTTGCCACATGAAATATTTCAGCAATATACTTGAACCGTGACTTTTATTTCTCACCATTATCAGTAATACTTAAATATGTATGAATACTTGCGTGCACATTAAAAGTGTCGTTTTCTCCATCATCTTCTGAAGTACTGAAAAGGCTTTCTTTTCGGAAAAATTCAATATCATACAACGGTTTTTCTTTCGACATGATCTGAAATATATCATCTTAAAGGAATAATGCCATTTTACCTTTAGTTCATGTATTGGCCTCTTAAGTTACTACATGTACATAGCCTGTACTCTCTCTCTCTCTCTCTCTCTCTTTCTCTCGATCTCTCTCTCTCGAGACATTAAAATGGATTTGGTTTTAAGTGTCCTTCATGGCAGTTTTGCAAACAATTATACAAAAATGCATGACAATTGATCTTTTATCGCCGTTTCGTGCGTTTCTGCACTAATACGACAATCCTCTTCATTGAATGACAGAATCCGATCTGAAGTAATTTATGCCAATTTTGATAACAGATACAAAAAGGATCAGAAGGCCTAGGATGATTATTTTTTATTTGATACAACAGAAGTACATGTATGATATAAGTATCCCAAACATATCATGTTTGGAAATAGATTACCCAGGGTTTGTTATAGCAATAGGAAAGACCTCCAACTCAGATTTTGAATCCAATTTTAACAGGTAACATAACTAACAACAAAAATGTATTAAATTTTTTTACGTTGAATGGACAATGTTCAGAATAAATCATTTATTTAATAGCATTGAAACTTTGCCCTCAAAATATTTTCTAAGTCATAGATTGTGATCTGTTTTCCTATATTTTTTCCTTTATTTTGACACATGTTTCGAACATATGGTTCATGAACAGAGACGCCTGTGAATATAAATCGTACATATTATAAACAAATTTTTTTCATTATTTTCATTAAAACCATAAAGTTGAATAAAAAACAAAAAATATTATCTTTTATACTGCGACTGAAATAATATGATTTACCAAACAAATTGAAAATAACTTATCCGAAAAAGAGATTTAAACATAATTGAGTTAAAAGAATTGTAAAACTGTTTACATGTACCTGTAATAAGAGAAAACCAAACTGATGTTTACTTATATCTGTAACATAAGAAATATATGCGGAAGTTTTTGTCTGTAATTAGGGAAATCCGTGAGTAGGACATGGGAAATTTTAAATCTTCAGGTGAAAATATAGGGGAACCATAAAAGGTATATAAATAATTTAAAAGTTCATTTAAGTCAGTGTGTCACAGGTATCACCTGATAAAGTTGAATTACCTATACAAGAAGTAAAAGTTAAAGGTTATATATAAAGATTATAAAGGTCCACTGACGCCAAAGTCAAACGATGTGGGGGACCTTTATTTGTTGGTTGGATTGTGGGGCATAAAGAATGCATATTAAGTTTTCTACGTCCGCTATTGTGTCAAATTCGCTGTTTTATAATTGAAATTATTTTATATAATCCAATTAAGAGAACAAATTTAAACTTAGATACCTAATATCATTTCAGAGAATGTATTGGTCTTCAAACCACCTTATAAAATGTAATGGTGCCTACCCAGTATTCCGAAGGTCCGTTAGTCCGAAGGCCCGGTAGTCCGAAGGCCCGTTAGTCCGAAATGTCTGTTCATGTGGAAAATGGGGAAATACAAACGGCATGAGAAAATATGAATTTAAAGACAATTGAATAGGATTCCTGTAAGATCGAAGATCGTTGGATTTAACTCCTAAGTAGATAACATTTTTTACCAACAAAATTTATAGCAGACTGAAAATGAAGATGACTTCAAACAAAAAATCCTTTGAACAAAGGCGCTTATTCCCCGATTAACAATATTTAAAAGAACACCATATTTTTGTCATTTTAAACTTACACTGGCCTTTTACGATTTGTATGAACAAACTTTTTAAATGAAAATTCGTTATTTTTTTATTGTTAGATAAACCTTATTTAACTCGCCGGCCTCTTTGTCTCGTTTATGAATGTATGGGAAGTGCGAACCAGTTGATTAGTGCATGCGAACCGATAAAACGATACCGAAACAAATATGAAAACATTAGAAACAACGACATCTTGTGATTTGAATAATTCTATCAAAAATCATACATTCAAACGAATATATTTTCATTTTAAAGCATGTGACCAGACAGGAAAAACAAATGGTCGCCCTAGATATGCAATACGTCTGTAGACCTTATAGAAATTGTGTGATACGCCCCGTATTCATGACACAGTAAAATGGCATTTTGCACATCACTTTTATAAAGAAATTTTTACCGCATTCATGCAAAAATTGTTTTATTTAAAAGTATTGGATACGACAAGAAAATCTAATGGTTACACTTGGTGTCTAAAACGTTTTTACCCCTAAAAACTGATAAAATATAGCATGTATTCACTTTCGCTTGTGTCCCCTTGTAATACCTGACGCGTCAGCGGTATAGAAAACGGATGTTTTCGGACTAACGGGCCTTCGGACTTTAGGACTATCGAGCCTTCGGACTTACTGACCTTCGGACTATCGGGCCTTCGAACTATCGGGTCTTCGGAATACTGGGCGGATACCCTTATAACGACCGTAAAAATTTCTAGAGTAATTGTAATTTGAATGCATGTATGGATGGATGGATGGATGGATGGATGGATGAATTGGTGTTTAACGACCTGTGGCAACCAGTAAGTGCGGGACAGGACCATGTTGATATTATACGAATATGAACCCTGCTTTGTACAAGACCGACACGCTAAGCCGGATTTTTAACGTGCTAGCTCATGAGGTAACAGTCCGCAGGAAGACATATCACCCCAGCCGGACACATTATACTGATTCAGAGCCGACCAGTCTTTGCTCTTACTCCTAGATGCCACTTGCTAGGCAGCAGCAAATACCAAGTATAATGTCTTTGGTTTAACCCACCCGTGGATCTAAACCCCGACCATCCGCACTCGAGACGGGTACACTACCATGAGACCACCGAGGTGGTATTTGAATCAAATTGTTTAGGGTTTGAAAAAAGTCTGTGTGCACATTTAGAGAGCTAAAAATTAATAATAGCTGCCAAACCAGAAAAAAGGTTCACCCCTAGTTTACGCATAAAGGGAATATATTAATTCAATCAGTTTTTGTAAATCATTTTAATTAAACAGATTTAAAACATTTTTTTTTTCTAGTATGTATAACCTTGTCGCATTTCCTTTATAATAATAATCTATTTGTTATTAACAGGAAACAAACGTATTGACATTTAATGATTTGTTATTCATCAATATAATTCGTTTAAATATTTTTTGGAGTGGTCTGTTTGTACCTATCAACACATATTTCCCACTTTTCACTTCCTGTTTCCACCTTCGTAATTGCATCTTGATTGATAAGGTTCAAACTATTACAAAGCATTTCACTAATCTTTACAAGTCAAAAGTACAAAACTTTCAAAGTGTCGCACCTCCCTTCATTGCACTGTTCAAATAAATTACAAAAGAGAGCTTCTCTGGTGTAAAAATTTGAAGCGGAGAGATAAAACCATGTGTATATTCATCTATAGACTTCCCATTTTTTTTTTTTTTTTTTTTTTTTTTTGTTACCCACACTCATGGATTTTACATTAATACTGGTATTTAAAGATATAACTACATGTGTAGAATAAATTCAAGTCTGTGACGTGTATACATTATACGATTCAGTTTTGATTATAACCCATTAAATAATTTTCTCAAGTGGGCCATAATGAAATCATAAGTTGTATTTTAAAATGATACCTAGTCTTCCTACATGTATCTTTTTGTTTTTTTTTTTAAATTAGAAACATATAAAAGTTCTTTACAAAATAAGAAAAATGTATTTTTGTCACTCTCAGCGCTTTTGTCTATATCATGGAGACTAAGTTTCTAAAGGTGCATGGAGCTGGCCAGAATAAGAAGAAATACACATGCAACGACTGATTTACGACAGGAAAACTGGCAAACCATCGGCGTCGAGCAAAGTTCACAAACTGCTTCAAACTCCACACACCGAATAGCATTCGGTAAACCTCTCTTATAATCACTGCCCCCAGTACTTCGGGTTACTTCTTGTTTTTCAATTTGATTCCTTTGCAGATTTAGCGGGAGATATGTTTCGAGTGTTCATGACGTATCTTTTTTTATGACCTCAAAATATTCAGACATTACATCAGCCATTTGACACGCTCTTGCTACAACCTGAGACTGAGGTCTTCTTTGTTTACTTTATATCTACAAAACTGAGAAGGTAATTAGAAATCTCGTTCTGTAATAATACCGATTCTTTTGAACGCAGTTTTTAAAATTTAAATTGATTACATTTTTTTTCAAGATGTACTTCTACGCGATGGAGTAGGGCTGGTGGCAGTGGCACTCTTCAGCGGAGGTATTTCGGAGCGGAAGTGAACTACTGTGCGGAGCTTGCAACTGCTTGATTCAAGCACACAACCTCGGAGTTGATCAGGTTCGATCATTAGCTGTGACGATAAATTAATTATAACACTCGGAAACCGCAGTCCCAGCGTAAAACTAAACTACATGTCTAATTCTTGTATCATTGCAACACAATATTTTTATTAGCAAAATTAATGCTGAGTATAGCAGAAATACGCAGTAATGTGCATTCTTATAGCCAATACATGTATTGTAATTGAAGCTGAAGGATCTTTTAAATTGAGATTTTCTTCGGAAATGCACACAAAAGATCTGACCGACTACTCACGCCTGATATTTTTCTATATATATACATGTAAATCATGGGGCCGTAGTGATAGTCCGACAGCTCAATAGTCCGACGTTTCGATGGTCCGACAGCTTGATGGTCCGACGGTTCAATGGTCCGACAGTTCAATAGTCCGACAGTTCGGTAGTCCGACAGTTCACTGTTATTTCTGCTTCTATATTTGAATCGGAAGTCCCGTGTGGAATTGCGCATATGTGCATGAAAGTCGCATGACAGGAATTGATTTGAAAGGCTGCTTTCATTATGAGGCTCGTACCGACTTCGCAGTCGAACCGGAAGTGGAACACGAACCGTAAGTTCGGTTCATTTGAATCGTCTGTTGAGACGAACCAAAGAAACTGTAGTCCGCTGAAAACCAAATGAAAAGTGATCCTACTTATCTATCGGAGGTAAGCTGAACGTGACTTCCGGTCACTCATGTTTTTCATCATGAAAGATGGAGGCCTCCAATAATCAGTTCCGGTCTCAAATGACTGTTTTTCACGTGTTCACACTACTCGGAGATTTTAAAGAATTGTTATTTGGAAATGTGTATCCATATCTTCCATGAAAAATGATTCAACGAAATATCGGACAGTTAACTACAGCTGTGAACGGATCCAGTGACGAAAAGACGGACCTTAGGACGAACGAACAAACTTAAGCCTTCTGTGTCTTAACACAAAACTGGAAGTTAGATTTCTACTCTAATTGAAGAAATCATCTTACTATAAGCACAATGGCACAAATCGACAATTCTACCTAAATAGCTTCCTGCGGGAGCTTATAAAAGCTCCTACATTTGAGGGAAATTTATTGTTTATTAATCAATATTATTAGTACCATCCAAATTTAGCTTAGCTATAAATGATTCAGTATAAACCTGTGCAAGACGTATTGATTATGATCATTCTATTTGGTTAAAGTTGATTGATGTATATGCAGGTGCTTACCCTTCCGGAGCACATGGGATCACTCCAGTTTTTGGCGGCGTTCGTGTTTCTCAAGTCTTCAGTTTTCAGTTTTCTATGTTGTGCTTTGTGTACTATTGTTTGTCTATTTGTCTGTTGTTTTTTTTTTTTTTTTTTTTTTGTAGCCATGGCGTTGTCAGTTTATTTTTGACTTATGAGTTTGAATGTCCCTCTGGTATCTTTCGCCTCTCTTCTATGAATTGCTATTTCATTTTTATGATTGTTGTTTCTTAGATGTTCAAGACATCTCTCCAAGTGATTTATTACTGCCAACACGATATGGGTGCGTATGCAATATTCGATACAGTGGTACCTGTATGATACGACACCTAAGTTATATTACACATTTTGTCGGACTAAAAAATAATTTCTTTGTATATTCTTGTGATTCCTTACTTACTCTTGTTATTCATTAATATTGCTTACTAATTATCAAGGTTTACGCTTCATATAAAAATAAGACAATGTGTTTGTGATTGCCAACGACACAACTCTCCATCCAAGACCATATGTCGTTAAAGTAAGCAATTATGTATTAGTTACCATATGTAAAACAATTGGTTAGTGTGTAGATACACGATGGGTGGGGCTTAAATGCACGAGAAAGCTCTGCTTTCGAGTGTGTTTAGCCCCGCCCATGGTGTATCTATACACTGACCAATCGTTTTACATATGGTAAATGATATGTACCAGGGTTGGTTTGACGCCATAACGTCATTATTGCGTCACAAAAAGCACGCGGGTTTTTCTGTAGCCTTGGGTCATTTCTGAAAATATGTCTGACGAGAGTAAACGTACAAAAATGGACATTTCTCAAATAGATTTTTTGGACGAACATTGGGACAATACCCTGGATGATGTTACCCTGTCCCAAATTTGCGAAGGAATTGAAAACGAAAGCATTGCATTTGAAAAAATTTGAGGATTTAAGTTTGAGTCAGATGATGGATATGTATGAGGTAGATGCTGAAATGGAAAAAGTGGATAATATATCTGGTAATTTTGAACTCACTGATGTAACTATTACAGCCGATAATGTTATAGAACAACTTGAAAAGGTATTGGACAATAGTAGCCAGTCAAGGTATTGTTTTGTGGACGATACAAGTGTTCAAAATCTTATTAAGTCTACGGAGAGCAAAAATACACGTAAAAACACTAACTGGAGCTTGGCAACTTTTAATGATTGGAGAGGTGAACGCATGTTAAGAGCTCAATGCGCCATTCCTGAATTGGTAGACTTCGGCGTCATGGATATCAACCAGTGGCTGAGTAAATTTGTTATTGAAACGCGTCGAAAAGACGGAAAACCATACCCACCAAGGACTCTATATCTATTGTGTGTTGGACTATTGAGATGTCTCAGAGAAAATGATGTTCATTTAAACTTTTTAGATGAAAGGGATTCAAGGTTTTATGACTTTAGACGCTCTTTGAGTGCAAGAATGACTGAGCTAACCACTCAAGGCGTCGGAACAAGTACAAAACAAGCTGAACCGATTTCAGAAGACATGGAAAAACAACTATGGGATAAGGGTCTGCTTGGGAGAGGTACATCAAAATCCCTAATTAATACGATGTTCTACTATAACAGTAAGCTTTTTGGATTAAGAGGAGTCGACGAACACAGAAATTTGGTGACAGATCAGTTTGAACTAGGAAAAGATCAGCGAGGCAAGTTCATCACCTTTACTGGGAGAACAAGTAAAACATACAAAGGTAACATATATTTTCTAGTATTTCATAGTCTATTTAAGCATGTTTCAACTAAAACTACATGATTTGCATAAGAATTTTACAGAATCACGTGTACAGAATACTCCGGATCAGGTCAAACAAAAACACAAAAAACACATTTCGGGTGGATATGAAATAACTAACTTATTTTATTCATTACATAGGAACTCAATGGCTGTGCTTATCAAAAATTAAAAAAAACAACGGAACAAACAACTAGAATTTAGCGCGGACCTCGAAGAAGACACCTTTATTTCCAAGAAATGGCCATTTCCAAAAATTAATGGTGCCTTCTGCGAGGTCCGCATTCAAATGAGACTTGGAAATATTGTTAAAATATATTGTTTTCATTATTTTTTATTTAAGGTGGCCTTAATCAGCGTAAGATGTCAGCAAAGAATATAAAGCACTACTTCCAGCGTGATGAATTGTATGATTTGTATCATTATTACCTTGATTCAATCAGCAACCTGAAAGGAAATTCTTTTTATAGAAGACCGCTCGAATCAAAAAGCAAAGATGCAAAATTTGGTGAACAACCTATCGGACAGAACAAGCTTTTATCAATCATGAAAACAATGTGCTCTGAGGCGGGTTTGATGGCTATTTTACTAATCATTCCGGCAAACGTACCTGTGCAACAACACTGTACCAAGCAGGTGTTCCCGAACAGGAGATTATGAACAGAACTGGACATAGGTCGGTTGAAAGTGTGCGAAAATATAAGAGGGCAAATGATGACATGCTAAAGGATCTAATGTGCTGGAACCAACACCGTTTAAAAAACTGAAGTCTGACGTTTCAGCCGGTGGGTCGGAAAATGTGCCATGCCCGATGAGTATGGAAAATGTTCCTTGTGGTTCAAATAGTGTGTTCAGCGGGTGCGTGTTCAATATCGGATTTCAGTAACCAATTATTTTACTTGGATTCAATTTTCAATTTTGCTAAAACTTAAAGAATTTATCTGTATGAGTTAATACTTCGAAATGAGGATGATTTCACAATTATTACTAATGACAAGTTTTGCAATAAATATTTTTTTTCTTCAGTATTTTCTATTTCTCGCCCTAAAACATACAGATTTTTGCGTTTTCGTTTGAAAAAGAGGGAGGTATCTGTATACACCACTGTTTTAATGACTTTTCGAATGGTTAGCCAATCGCAGACTTTAAAATAAAACAGTGGGTTTGCATGTAGATACCTCACTATTTTTTCAAAGGAAAAATGCCACAACTATGGTACATAGCTAGGTTACTGTATGATCTTCAACATGGAGAATCGGATAACACTATAAAGCAATTGGGGGCTTTATAAAGGGCCCCTAAATTACCAGTATGACCAGTATAAAACAATTCAGATGAGAAAACCAATAAAAGAAAAACAAGTGTGAAAATACAGCAACAAACAAAAACCACAGCCGGGTTAAACATTTTTCTGGATCCAAGATTCCCTTAGACAGCGGTGGTATACAGCTTATTGGTCTTTTAAGCATCTTATGAAAGTCCACAAAGAAGGGTGTCTAACCGAAACAGTGTTATTCCAGAGTCGGTGGAAACCTGCAATATTAATAATTAATAATAATTAAACGATATTAATATCAAGTAAAAATATGTGATACATAATTAAATACTTCTTTGTGTTTGACATGACTGTTTTACACTTGTCATTTTGTAGCCCTTGAAAGTTTACTTTGCTGTGTGAGTCAAGGCTTCAATTGCTTAAATTTACTACCTAATTAGGTTTTAGATAGAGTTGTCCCGTTTGCAATCATATCACATATTCTTATGTTTATATAGACGTATTGGTGGCATTTATGTTCATATTTTTTAAGATTTTCTTAAACATAAAACCAAATTCGTAATATGGAACGGAGAAGCAAACGCTACAGCTATACATACTTGTACTGACGTGATTTTATACATAATAAATCAAATCATTTACACCTTCAGTAGCCGGAGGGGGGGGGGGGGTAAAATGGTGTCCACTATTTTAGAAAAAGAATGTTTAATAATTAAAGAATAAACGAAAAATTGTGTATTAAATAAAATTACGAAATTTTAAACCTTATACTAAAGCCCCCCTAACCCTTGCATATCAGTTTAACTGTAGAAATGCATTTATATACCAAGCGAAAATTTAAATCTAAATCGTTTTAAGTAAAAAATATTCTGAATGTGAAGTTTAAATTGAGACCTTTTTCTCGTCAGATTTACTTTTGAAATAAAAAGATAACACTTACTTTCAACGCTGTTGTTTGTTCTGTTGTTCATATCTCTTTCATAAACATTCCACATCTGGGGAGGGAACAACCCGTTCAAATAGTTCCTTTCGAAGTAGTCAAGAAAGTACCTTAGTCCATTATACCGCCTGCAGAGTCTCTGAGTTCTACGGGATGTTCTCAACAAACGAAAGTTCTGGCGCACTACAGCAATTGGTAGTTATCCAATGGCCATAACTTTACGGACTAGGCTTTTTACTGCTGGTCGTCGTCGGTAAGTTGCCGCAAGACCTAAGTTCTGGACTTTTCGCCACAAACTCTGATTGAAGTGAAAATAGCAACCACTAATTTGAGCGCGTGGAAGCTCAGTTTCTACTGCTGCTATCAATGCGAGCTCAAAATCACAGATGACTTTTCTTGGGCGCCATCTGTGCCGTGTGATTTGTCGAATTTTGACTTTCAGTGTTTCTAAAATATGTCTATAGTCACCAATATTGCGATCAGTCATTAGACAGTTTACAAAACACATCACCCTATTACGGTACCGGCCGTGAATGGTAAAATATTGTGAATATGGCCTTGGACAAGTTCTGAAGGTCCCGTCGCAATATATCTCTTTACATTGTCTAAGATTCAATAAGTTTTCATGTGTTGCATATATCAGAACACCCCATCATTGTTTTTGTACAACAGAAATCTATCTTCCGACCATGTTCGTTTCCAATGCCCGTGAATGGAAACTTCATCAATATCATGAGGCACAGCGGGGACGTGAGCTAGTCGAGTTCGTGTCATTGTGGAACGGACTCTGTGGAATTCAGGAATATGTTCTCGATCTCCGCCTCCTTGTGCCACATTTCTCGCAAAGTTGTTGTATACCCGCTTTATTGGGACGCTTGGGTCTTGTTGAATTGCACTACGCAAAGACTGTAATGTTGTATCGACTCCTATAACCGTGTCGTCTTCTTCGTGTGTATGGGGACCTTCTTGCAAAATAGTTATATTAGGGGCTTGGTCATCTAAGTTGAATATATTTTTTTGAAGATTGGCTCTGCACTCTTGCCTCCAACATCGGCAGTATATAGCATGAATCCTCTGTCGGTTTTTCTGGTATTTGAAACCGTTGTATATTAACACTTTTCCTCCGCGATTTCCAGCAATGACCCTAGCAGCCATTTTAGAGATGTAATGGTAAAGGGCAGCAGAGTCCTTTATATACTAACTTTCAATTTACTCAAAGATGTCAATTTCAAAACAAAATTGACATTTCTATATAAGGAATAGGGGCCAATGCAGTGCCATATTTTGACACTTCCTGTGCTTGCATCATCAACGTGGTAACGCGCATCACCGTTATTACACACGTGCAAAGTGAGAAATTCTTGAATAGCTTAAATAGGTTGAAATATGAAAGAATATTTTCTTATAAAAAATAAATAAAAAAGGGGGAATCCGCGGCACACGTGTCTGCAATTGTAATCGCTTTTATGATAATTTAAGTATCAATATTCGTTTTTTTTAAACAAGTTATATCTTTAAAAAACATATCCGACGCATTTTTGATGTATTAAAGCAAGTATATGAAGTTAAAATCCAACCATTAATCTTTATCAGTTAATTTTTTATCATAGTTTAAAAATTGCACAATTGCACATAGGGCTAACGCCTGACAATTCTTAGTCCTATAGTATAAGCCTTCGTAGGTTCATATCGTCTTTATACGACGTTTTTTTATCGGAAATTTTTTTTTAACAATCAAGTTTCGTGGTTCAGAATTGATAGTAAAAAAGATCCGATTAAAAACGTCGAATGAAGACGATATATACCTACGAAGGTTTATAAAATAGGACTAGAGGATTCGGAACGTCGAATATACCTAGCTGTAAAGGTTTTTAAAATATAAAATGTACCCTGTGTTTAATAAGCATCTTTCTTTATTTAACGCTTCAACTAATTGGCGAATGTGGTGTAATTAAACGACTTTCTCTTCCAAAACAAGTCGATCTTTATTGTATACGGTCTTTCTTTATAGGGGCTAAGTAGTCCATATCGGGATACACCAAAGACCTGAAAGTGGACATGAAATGACCTGGGCCCGTATATGTGTCGATATATTAAAATTAAAATAACTTTTTAATTCTTCAATGGATTTCCTAAAAAAATTAGTTTAATGAAGGGACCATTTTCAGGTCTGTAGTGTAACCTATTTATATCATATACGGTGTGATATGTCGGACTATCGAACCGTCGGACTATAGAACCGTCGGACTATCGAAATGTCGGATTATCGAACCGTCGGACTATTGAACCGTCGGACTATCGAACCGTCGGACTGTCGAGCGGACCCCGTAAATCATAGACTTAATATTTCGATTTTCTCATTTCTCAAATTGTTCACTATTATTTGTATAACGAGAAGGGAAATACACTTTACCAGTAACCGGAGGCACCACTGCACTGTTAAGGAAAATTACGTATTTGAGAATTTGCAATTTATGTTGAGTGCACAGAAGTCATGCAAAATATCAGCTTTTACTTTCCTTTACTTGCAAGAAAATAAAAATAAAAGTGTAAACAGTGATGAGACAATATCCCGTTAGATTCTAGTTGTTTCAGTTTTGCTTTCAGTTATGAGGAAAAAACCGGATTAAAAAACTAAATCTGTCCCGATTTGATTTCAATAAAGGATAAAACAATGCAATTTAGAAACAATTCTAAGTTATCGCTTAAGGATGATCCCTGGTCTAATAGGAAATAAATAGGATTTGAGATAGGGGTTTTAGTTTGAGAGAACATATGAATAGTAAACAAATAAGCAATAAAAAAATATAGGTTCGTGTGCTCATTTTAGAGCTATAAGGCCTTAAAAATTTGCAGGAAATGGGTTTTCTCTAGATTTTGCATTGTCTTTGCATTGACAACTTCAGTCTCTCAAAATGTATGAAAAAATAAAAACGATTTCATAAAATTTTGTTAAATACCATTTTAAGGTATATATGATTGAATTATAAAAGAAAAAGTGTGGGTTCATGGGCAAAAAATTTCATGTTAAAGAAATGGATAAAACCCGAGGATTCCGAAAATCTGACAAAAAGACCAAAACATAACATCCTTAAACAACAACAACAACAAATGCTTTATTGTCAATTAAAGACGCCTTTTTAGGCTGAATAAATCACAATTAAATTAAGAAGTCAGACAAACATCGTATCCATACGGATGTAATACCAGTCTCTTAGTTCTTTTATTTTTTCATTATTCTATTAAACCTTAAATGAATCTTGAACTGTGACTAGAGATTCTGTAATATGAATATAAATTTGTCACAAAGATTTCAAAATACTGAGTGTCATCTTGACTCGAATATAGAAATATACAAAAAAAGAAGATTTTGATTAAGCTCTCAAATGTCCTGATGTGTCAATATCACATGAACATGTGAATATGCAGATATTATTCATTATACCAGAATATGTCATTGCCTCAAAAATATGTATTACAGGACTACAGTATCCATCACCAACCAACAAAATCCCAAGATGTCTATGATGACAATTTAAATATCAATTATATTTCACTTATAACTGTACAAATGCTGTATATTTTAATCTTTTTAAATATTTGTCAGTTTGTATCGTAAACGACGGTATATATGAATTTGAACATAAGCAAACAGAAATTCAAAACGTATCATTAATAAGTAAAAATGAAAAATTGTAGAAACAGAATCAGTACCATAATCACGTTGCAGCCTGTTTTCTTCGCTTATTCGAAGTCGGAACCTTTAATTAATTATATCATTGTACTTAATCCGTTACAATGCTAAATATCTACTAAGTTTTAAAATATTAGCAGTCTGAAGAATTATGTAGCCTTAGACTAAATAACTTCAAATGAAATATACTCTTCAAAAAAAGAAACGCATAGACAAAATATGTATGATTGAGATTTAATTTTTCTCTGTTTATGTCTATTTTAAGCAAAGGTGTTTTATGAGGCAATAACCCAATGCTAAATGATTTCAAATCAAGTGCAAAAAATTTGTTACTACTGATTATGGCGTCATTTCACGAAATTTTCGAAAAATAACGAAATTGACAAAAATCACCCAAAATATGAAAAAGAAAACTTTATTAATGGCCTTGATTATGTTCACCATAATTCGTAAACTTAAAACAACAACGGAAATGAACCAATTTCCATGATAATCTGGACCATTTGCCCTTCAATTGTCCGTTCGAAAAAACACGAAATCGGTGTTTCTTTCTGGAAACTTTCCAGAAAAAGAAAATTTCAACTTTATACAGCTGGGTGAGTTGTTCCATATATATTCTTTCAAATGAGACTGTTGGTTTTAATGTTTCGACGTTCACGTCAGTGAACAGGGACAAATAAGGGTAAAATTGAAAATCTCCCCTCTCGGGCCTCAGCATTGATAACCATCATTCAAATTGTGGTTGGTAGATAGATCATGATGCATATCAATATGGTTCGGTTTAAAAAATCAATAAAAACAATTACCAACAGAGAATTTGCTTCAAAAACAAACACTTTCAAACAAACGGAAATTGCCCAATTCAATTCAATAGAAAATTAATGTTCATTATACCGGCTAACCAGTAAACTTGGTGCATAAACTTTTGATATTATACAGCTACGCTGGAATGCACCCATCCCCTCTTCATGTGATTATTTGGGGTAATTTAAAACTTCATCTATCGAAAAATCAAACTTTGAACAATTTTTATCAAAGTTGAGGCCCGAGAGGGGACATTTTCAATTTTACCCTTATTTGTCCCTGTTCACTGACGTGAACGTCGAAACATTAAAACCAACAGTCTCATTTTCGAACGGACAATTGAAGGGCAAATGGTCCAGATTATCATGGAAATTGGTTCATTTCCGTTGTTGTTTTAAGTTTACGAATTATGGTGAACATAATCAAGGCCATTAATAAAGTTTTCTTTTTCATATTTTGGGTGATTTTTGTCAATTTCGTTATTTTTCGAAAATTTCGTGAAATGACGCCATAATCAGTAGTACCAACAAATTTTTTGCACTTGATTTGAAATCATTTAGCATTGAGTTATTGCCTCATAAAACACCTTTGCTTAAAATAGATATAAACAGAGAAAAATTAAATCTCAATCATACATATTTTGTCTATGCGTTTCTTTTTTTGAAGAGTATATGTATATTGTTTTCAAATACAATGAATAAAGCTTTAATTCCAAATTTTATAGACCCCTTTGTTTTAGTTGAAATCTTTGAAGCTTATATACAAAATAAAAAAAACCATACCTAAAACTCCTCGGTTACCATGGTAATTTCTGTATTAGCCTCCAACAGGTGCACACACTTGACCAAATCTTTGAGAAATCCATAAAATAAAATGTGTATTTTCTTACAAATTTCTTATGCACTTAAATCTAAAACGGGTTAATACATACAGGAAACTTCCTTCAATTGTATCAAAGATGACACGTTTATTTATACCCAAATTAATATTTAGTTTTTTGTTATTTAATCATTTTAAGAATTTGATTACTCATTACATGGGTAGTTGCCAATTTATGCTTATAAGTTATACACTTCTTGTATAGTTTATAGATATGTTACAAAAATTTTTAAAAAAAAACATTGTAATTCCTATATATTGACAAAATAAGAAAGATAGCAATTTATATTCATTTCTGATTTGGTAAAATTTCAAATATTGTAAATTTTACAGAATTTTGTCATATCATTTCACGAAAAAGTTTCTATTAAACTTTTACTTCTCGAATCTTAGAATGAAAAGGAAAAATAAGACTAGAAATCCTTATTTCTAGGTTAATATATCGAACAACTTAGCATCTTTACATGAGTATTGAAATATTCTCTTTTTTTTGCAGTGAAATTTTAGTTTGTTTTATTTAATTCTATTATTTTTCTAAATTTGATATTCTTAATTTATCGTTTTTAATGTATAAATTTTAGTTCCGGACTTATTGCATTTCCCCCAAATTGAAGTGTTGTTTTACAATAGAAGGGGGATAATTCAAGACAGATATACGAGAGATTATATAATTATTTAAATGATTTTTATTTTGAAACTCCTGGGACGATGCCTCTTCATGGTGGACCCTTGGTCCCCGAGGGTATTCGCCAACCCAGTCGGCAGACTTGTCTGACATGATTATTCATTGATTTGTTATAGAAATTACCAGTATTTAGCAAAATTCTAAAATAATAGAATTACTAAGGGTTCATTCCTTGTATTGCACATGGTAGATCTCCTTAGCTGAAATTTGGCTTCCTATTTCGGTATTCTTGGTTATGAGTACTTCTTGTTTTAAAATAAGTTTGGTTTTTGGTCTTCCAAATGTTTCGGTTTTAATGCTGCTGATGAGAGGTAACTCCTTGAAATGCGTCGTATACAGCATTGTATAAATTTACCATATTTAATATTAGTATCTTTGGATTGTTATTTTAAATCTAATGAAAGATACGGAAGGAAAAAGAAATCAAATATTCTGTTTAATATTATTGGGTTATTGGGCTGGTGTGGTCCTTGTAATGTCTGTCGTCTTTTAGACATTTTTCAGAATTGAAACGTGACAAGGCTATCAATGAAATTTTATATCATACACAACGGAAATTATTACTAATGTACTCAATTTGAATATAAACATAAAAACACATTTGATTTTAACCATGTACATATGTGGTTAAAAGGAACTGGAAAGGTCGTAATGGTACGCATATCCTGCATTTTTCCCCTTTGATTAAAACATTCTGCGTAGGAAGTAATGTTAATAGATTAATACATGGTCTTTTTCATATTGCCCTTGTTATCAGCCCGAGACCTTGATGTCGGCCCCGAGGGCTTCCTTCGCCTCGAGTGCGGAAGGTCGCGGATTCGATCCCCGGCCGGGTCAAACTAAAGACATTCAAACTGGTATTTGCTGCTTCTACGCCAAGCATGCGCATTTAGGAGTAAGAGCAAAGATCTACCGGTCGGCTCGGAGTCGGTATAATGTGTCCGGGTGGGATGATATGCATTCCTGCAGACAGTTACCTCGTGAGCTAGCACATTAAAAATCCGGCTCAGCGTGTCGGTCTAGTACAAAGCATGGATCATATCATTATCATATCATGTTCTCGTCCTGATATGCACCTGGTTGCCACTAGAGGTTGTCTTTGTACCTCTTTTTGCACGATTTTCTTTCTTACTACAACAGTTGTTTGATTTTAAAATACAACACAATATCGGTAAAAGTCACATCATTTCAAGTACTCACTGAAGTCTGTCTTTAAGGTTTAGTGGTTTTGTTCTAGAAAAGTTTTATTCAGTACGTTTTGATAGATAACGGGGGGTATAAAACCGGTTTATCCCCACCACTGTTCAGTGCCTGTACCAAGTCAGACTATCATTGCCTGACTCTCTGTTGTGTTCATGTTTGTGTTTGTACTCTTTTGTGTTGTTTTTGTCTGGGTTGGGTTGCTTTGATTGATTTGTGTGTTATTGTTGACCTTGCCTATTAACCATTTTGTTGTTTATTTGGAATATTATTCAGTGTTTTAGATTTTGGAACCAAAGATAGATCAAACAAATAATTGAAATATATTTCATTCGTGTTTACATGGTTTATTCAAATTCTAAATTTTAAGTGTGTAATTTTTTAATTGTGTTTTGTGACAAAAGACCTTCCCCGGCAATTATACAAAAAATACCATCCTTCATGCGTTATCTCATTTGAAAACGTAGTAAACTTGTAGTGCGTAATTAAATTAAAGGAAAGATAATCGAACTATCTTTTCCGGTCTTATAACACTCAGTTTATATAATTATTATCAAGTGGTTATATATGTAAAGGATTGTGCCAGCCTTTATGTGCTATAGTACCATTATTAAAATAAAAGAAAATTGTAAGATTAATGCCTTTTTAACTGCACAAGATATTTAGAAACTTCTAATTGGAGTTTTACTTTGAATGATGTTCCTTTTTTAGAATGTTTATATGCAGTTATTCAAGACGTTTAATTAGGTCAGACGAAAAAACGAGATGAGTGCCTTAAGGTATCCGGATCATAATAGATCATGATCGAAAATTGTATCTCTTTTTGACCGTGAATGCCTGAACCAAAGAATTTAAAGGTGGGATTTTGTAAATATATTTTTCTCAAGTTGAAACACACTTTGTTGCTTATATGCAGAGTCTGTAAAAATAAGTTAGTTATATTGACATTTCCGAAGTTTGCCGATAATTACCGAGGTCATTTCAATTGCGTTGTATGGAACATACGGGAACTTTTGAATAATCGCGGAGATGCGCATGTGCAGGAAAGTGAGGACGGAAAATTTGAAGCTCTCGAACACAAGAAGATTGGATGAAGTTTCTGTGTATCTGAGACACTACAAAACATTTGTTTATATGGGAATATGGTGTTTTATCCATTTTAGCGACTAGTTTGTGTGTTTTAACCCACCACCCCTCGATAAATTTTCATCAGACTTTTGTCATATCTCGTCTCCTTTCCTGCCGGCTGTCGGCCATATTGGTATTCCTACCAAAAGGATTTTGTAAATACAAGACTGCATGTACATCCTTATAGTTAGTAGCCGTGGCTTGCGCAATGAACACTAAAACACACTGCACCATTAATAATTGTGTTTCTTTTATTTTTTAATTATGGAAGCTATTATTTATCCATTTTATATATTTTAGACTGGTTGAGGTTTTAGTACCCCCCTTTTAGATTCAATAATTAAAATACTTTTATCCTTTTTAGTGCCTATTGTATTTTATTTTTGTAAGGGACTAAATAACATCTGTTCAAAAGGTCAGACTTTTTATTTATTTATTTTTATTAACGGTCTTTGTTGACTTTGCCAATTCTCTGAGAAGATGATCCGTTCTACAAGGTTACGTCAAGCTCGGCAGCTGTTCACGCCAAGTAAGCCATCTCTAGAACGATGTGTCAACTACAATGTGAATAAAAATAAAGCTCTAAGCCAGAAGTTAGAAGCTACCGAACGCGACCATTTGCACGCTGAATTAAAGAAAGGAAACCTTGTCCTGACATTCTCTGCCGCCACATTTGAAGCGTTTAGATCAGTTTTACGTTCTATAAGTGAATCTCAACCGTTCAGTAACATTAAATTCCAATTTGAAACACGGCTTTCGAAAGATGGCTCGTCAAGGGCAGAGGAGGCTTTTGTAGCATATAAGAACAATAAAAAACTTTATAGAATAAACATCAGTTGTTAATGTAAATGGTGGATCCCTGAATATTTTTTATACTGATCATTTACACTTCATTGCAAATGAGTTGGACAAAATTGGGAACTTTGAACAAATCAATAAAATGCTCAAAGATAAAATTTCTGTACTTATAGGACCAAACGATAGTAATATACTGTTAAATACATCGCCTAAACCTGCGAATGCTGTACCCCAAGTCCAAACTGAGAAAAATGATCTGGTCAATACCAATTCGTTTATGAACACTACCCAAACTAGGGCTATTTCCAAGCACTATAAAAAGAGATCAATACCCCAATCTTGTAACTTCATTGAAGATAATAATAATATATTATCCTTAGAAGATACTGAGCTAAAGTCTGAAACTTGTCTGGTATGTGAAAAGCAATGTATTGATGATGCAGTTTTATGTGACAAATGTAACTCTTGGCTACACTATGACTGGGAAAACATCACTCAATCAGGAAGGAAAGAGTTGGAAAAAAGTGATACCTCCTACTCGTGTACTAGCTGCAGGGATCTTGTGGCTATTGACAATTATGACAGGTCTGAAAATTTACCTTCATCTGAAACTGATAAGAATTCACCCTATACCAGTTCTCAATATTTAATGCAAAATATATCAACAAACTCTATTCATAACCAATCAGAATCTAATTTTCAAGTGAAAAGTAAAGAGGCGTCTACCAACACTGAAAAATGTTATGGGGACACTAAAATATTTGATGACTTAAGTGATAAAGAAAAAATGCTAAAGGCTAAAGAAAAGGAGTTAGAAAAAAAGGAGTCTGCCCTTAAATCAAAAGAGCGGGATCTCAACGAAACTTGCAAGAAATTGGCATCAGCCCAATCATATATTTATACTTTGGAAAAAAAAGTTGAAGAACTTGAAAACTCTCTAAAACTTAGTGAACGTTTATCTCATTCTATTAACGCTAATGTAAATCCTGCTTTGAATGGAAATATATCAAACAGTGAACTCAAAATTCTGGAACTTCGTATTAATGTTTTAGAGAATAAGGTGGGACTGATATCTAACTATGATAAAAACATTGTTATCAATAATAACAATTATGGTTCAGGTTATAGTCATACTGATGAAAGAGTTTCCCAACCCTCAGTCTCTGTTAATGATGTTAGCACATCGGCAGCTCAAATCACCAAAATAGACACATCAAAAGAAGAAATGGGGGAAAAGTATATCTCATTGGAAGAAGTTGATAATCTAGAGTTTGGAACTGGTATCTCAAACGAACATAATCAAAATACTACTTCAGACCATTTTTTAGGAAAACATCTTCCGAGGAAACGGAAACCGAGAAATCGGCACAGAAAACATCAAAAAATAGTACAACCCCACCCACACCTCAAAAACCTGCCTCAAAATCATATGGGACCAATTCATCAACTATATACAGGACCTCCGATATTCTACAAAAACCAGAACGAGGTCAGTCAGAACCCATTATCATTTCAACCTTCAATGTGGAGAATTTCACCACAAATTCCATGTATTTATCCGAGTTACTTAACACGGTAGACATCCTGGCTATACAAGAACATTGGTTATGGTCGTTTGAAAAATATAGTTTAGAAAAATTTGCTTCAGATCGCTCATTCGGTTCCTTTTTAAAAAGCACCGATGAATATGACTCTTTTTCGTCAAATCAACGGATGCGAGGATGGGGTGGATGCGGAGTTTTATAGAAATCATACTTAGACCAATTTGTAAAAATTCACCCGGATGGTAATGAACGAATTTGTGTACTTTCACTGGAATTACCCATAGATCCTATTTGTATCATTGCTGTATACATGCCATGTACAGGAAGTAAAGATTATGATCGTAAATATGAACAATGCTTAGATGAGATACATGAACTCCTTATCAAATTTAGTGGATATAAAATTATTGTACTTGGTGATATAAATGCCTCTTTGATAAGGGAACATAAAACTCCCAGGGACCTGATTTTCAAAACTGCAATTGATAATATGTGTTTGAATGTTCCAATGAACAATCCTATTGAATCTACTTTTTTTCATTATAATGATAGATCATCATTACAGATTGACTATATTTTATCTTTTAATGATCCTGAATTTTTAACAAATGTTGAAATATTTCAAATGGCACCAACAAACTTATCTTGCCATGTTCCTGTCACTGCTAAGATTTATTACGACATCGAGAATAAATTAGAAACTAGACCTGATGTTTATATACCCTCTAACAGAATAAATTGGAGTAAATGTGATATTGAGAAATACCAAAGTCTTATTCGGGAAAAACTAATAATGTTTGATATAGAATCTGGATCTTTAGATGAAAAAATTAAGAAAATAGCTAGTATTCTTAAAAACAGTGCAGAAGAATCGTCAGAACCTTTAAAAAAGAAATGTTCACGTAGTAAAAAACCCTGGCCTTCAAATTTATGCACTTTAGCAAAAGAGAGCAAACATGCTTTTATTCTTTTTAAAAGAGATGGTGGGGATAAAAGTGAAGAAAATGAATTATGGTTGAAATGTAAGAATGCTAAGAAGAAACTTAGACAAGCTCAAAGAAGACTTGAGGCCAATAATCGTTATAAGCTATACTATGAAATTATGGATTCTTATACTTCTAATCAAAAATTATTTTATAAACTTATAAACATGCAAAGAACTGGTCAAATCAAAAAAATTTCAAAATTAGTAATTAATGACTTGCACCTAGAAAACCCTGATGAGATTAGAGATGGGTGGGCTTCATATTTTGAAGAACTTAGTACTGCTTCATCCAGCACTTCATTTAGTAACCAACATTATGAATTTGTTCAAAATGATATTCGAAATATTTTAAAACTACACGAGACGGTTAATACAGGAAATCAATATGCTACTTTAGAGAAAATTTCTAATGCCATTGATAAAATGAAAAATGGAAAATCACCTGACGAGTTTAATTTAATGAGTGAACACTTAAAATTTGGTGGTCATATGGTGAGAATTGTTTTAAAGGCTCTTTTTGATCGTATTGTAAAAGAAACTGAGATTCCAGACATATTCAAATCTGGCATTATCACGCCCATTTACAAGAAGCATGGTAAACCTTTACATGACCCTAACTCCTATAGACGTATAACGGTGTGTAGCATCATGGGAAAAGTATTTGAAACAATTCATTTATCCAAAATTTCTCCAGTTTTGGACCTTACTCAAAACAAACTTCAACGTGGTTTCACTAAAGGAGTTGCACCTTCAAATGCAGCCTTGCTGCTCTCAGAGGCAATCGCTGATGCCAAAGACTGCAAGAAGAAAATTTTTATAGCCTTTATTGATGCTTCTAAAGCTTTTGACGTCGTATGGCACGACTCTCTGTTATTAAAACTTTATCAATCTGGAATTTAGAACTTGGACTGGTTACTTGTTTATAAATGGTACCAACATCTTACGTCTAGCGTTAAATGGCAGGGAAGTATGTCAAGATCATTCGAAGAACAGCAAGGTGTCCGGCAAGGGGGATCCTTTCCCCTACTTTATATAAACTTTATATAAATCCGTTACTAGAATGGTATAAAAATAATCATTTAGGATTTCGAATAGGGACTATTCATGTGGCAAGTCCAGCTTGTGCTGACGACATTGTACTTTTGGCAGAAGATGCCCATTCTCTGCAAACCATGTTAAATTTACAAGAAACATATGCGAATAAAGAAAGGTATTTGATCAGTGAAACCAAAAGTAAAGTCATGACTTTGAATAATGGAAAAATTGATAAATGTTATGATGAATTTTATTTACATAATAAACCTTTGGAATACGTCTCTTCTTATACCCATGTTGGAGTGGAAAGAAATTCAAATGAGAAATGTTTAGTATCAGAAAGGATTAAAGTTGCTAGACGGACTTGCTATGCACTGATGGGAGCCGGCATTCATGGTTATAATGGAGTCAACCCCAGTATTATAATTAAAATCTGGAACACGTATGTTCGTCCGCGTCTTGCTTTTGGTTTGGACTGTGTGAGGTTAAGCAAAAAGGATATACAGGACTTGAATTTATTTCATAAATCTCAGTTAAAACAGTTACAAAATTTACCAGATCGTACAGCTGATGCAGCCGTCTATATTTTATCTGGACAGCTCCCTTTTGAGGCTTACTTACATTCTCAAATTCTAGTGAATTTTGGTAACATTGTCCGACAAAGTAATATAGAAAAAGAAATTTGCATTAGGCAACTTGTATTAAAAGAAAACTGCTCTCATAGTCATTGATAGTTGGTTCATTTATGTGAAGGAAATATTTTGTACCTATAACTTTGAATCTATTTTTGATATATTGCATAATATACCAAGTAAAGGAATTTGGAAAAATATGGTAAGAAATAGAATTGAGGCATTTTGGAAGGATAAGATATTTAAAATGACTAAAGGGAAATCAACCATGCGATTTTTACACTTTACATCAATGAAAATTGGCCTTGTGCATAACGTATGGGCTAGTACCGGATTTGACTTTATTTCTATCAAGAAGGCAAATGTAAAAGCTAGGTTATTAACAGGAACCTACATTTTACAGACAAACCGTAGTAGATTCAACAAATATGCGGTAAGTCCGATCTGTCAGCTGTGTAAAGATGGAATTGAAGATATGGAACACTTCGTACTGAAATGTAGATGCACCGAAGCGGCTCGAGCACCTTTTCTGATAGCTCTGAGAGCATTATTACAGGGCATTGATGAAGAAATTGAAAATTTGATGTTTGGGAATCATTCCCTCTTACTAACGTTGATTATGGACATCTCTGGACCGTCTATCCCAATTAGATTACAAACAGTAAACTTGATGGAAAAGATAGAATCCATCTCACGTGGACTGGTTTATGCTATACACCGCGAAAGATGCCGCCTTTTGGATATTGCTGTACGTTAGGATGGCATATGTCAAATAAGACCCCCCCTCCCCTTTCTTTTATAATGTCATAAATAATAATAGTTATTTTGTATTTATTGCCCTTAATTATCAGGTTAAAGTTCATGTTCTCCCTAGAAGCGATTAATTAAAGTTGAACCAATAAATTAAAGTGGAAGGCTGCGTATATCATTTTCTTCTGATTCAATGGAGTTAATTTTGATTTCCTTTCATATGTAGGCTTATTATGATATTAAATCCTGAAATTTTAGCCCAGAGCAAATTTTAAATTCGCATAATAAACTTATTGTGTTCATAGAGGGTGCAGTGTTTAAAATTCTACACTCAAGTAATACAAATACAGCTTATGCTACGTGTGTATACCTGCCTGTATTAATCTCAATATTTGGACCTTTAACTGCTAATACAGATCCGTGCTTTTAGATTTTAGACATTAGTGCTTATATGAGAAGTAGTGATATTAACATTAGCTTAATGCTTCCTATATAGAGGAATGATTTTATGTATAATAGTGTTTGCTACTGATACATGTAGTGTTTTACATATACATTTTAATGCATATATCCTGGGAACCGTATGTAATTAGTGAGCATGTTTATACCTATGTTATTCACCCTGATGGACTTGTGACTTAAAGCTAATGCGATGTGTAATTGTAGGTGGTGGGTTAGCTATGCTACAGTCAAAGTTCAATTACACCAGTGTGTTTACCGTTGGAATTTTATATTTATGATACTGGTGTCCGCACATATCCACACTCAATGATTTATCTTTTATTCTACCTGCACATGCACAACAGTCGCTATACAGACACCAGTTGCTAACTGTACACTTTCGAGTGGTACTCCAGACATTGGAGGGATGAAATAACAGAAAAGAAAAGAAAGAAAGATGCGTGGTCATTTATGGTCCGGATACCTTAATGCTGATTTCAAATGGACCACTCGGGCCCGTCTTTGTTTCAAATCGGTTTTCATCCAGGGTGAAAATAGCGACGTTCAGTTGACACCAGGACTTAATAATGCTCATGATACAAGCGAAAAACACTTCCGATGAACCTTAAACTAACAGTAGAAACGTATAAAGTGGCGGAAATTTGTTAAACAACCCAGGACAAGTAAATATTTCCTGTTTATCAACTATTAAAGTATATATAAAGTTTAACACAAGAGGAGTGTCAACTATTAAAGTATATATAAAGTTTAACAGAAGAGGAAATTTTATATACATTAAAATTATTTTATAAACTTATCATTTTAATGTTTCTATTTTATGTAGCAATAAGCCTTAGCAAAACTTCTAAATAAAGGAGATTGTATGATAACAACCAATTTTTGGCCCCATCTGACATGAAAAATTGAAATTAAGATATCAGATTCGAATGTGTATCATGTTTATTGTATATAATGATCAAACTTTCACAATCTATCAATTTTTGTTCAAAATTCTTTCCCATCATACAACAGCGACGTCATGGATGTCTGCTAAATCCAAAATTTGAAGAAAATTTATAATTTTCACAGTCTAGTTTGGTCAAAACAACTATTAGCAACAGCCTTGCCCAAAAAAAGGTTTTTAATACAATGTTTTTGTCCTACATAAAGATACGTTTTAGTGAAATATCTTTTTGGACAAGGCTGTTGCCCATAGCAAAATTTTAATTAAAAAGTATAAAAATGAGTGAAATTTCGTATTTTTCGTTGTTTTCTTCAAAATTAGCCATCTATGGCAGCATACTGCTGCTTTTACAGAAATCTATTCTTGAAACAAAATATGTTCCTTAAAATTCAAGATTTTAAGATGACTAAATAATAGCTGAAAGTATGTTTTTCATTACTTTTTTATTTGGCCAAATTAATTATACCATGTCATACCATGTCCGTTTTTAAAATATTGAAATGTTCCTAACTACATGAACTAGAGACTCTCATGAGCCTGTATTATAGCTTAAATTGAACCATAACCTCCAATGAGAACTCAGTAACATTCCTTTGAATTTATATAATTGCCCTATATGTTTGTTGAAATTTTAGATATACAGTGTGCAAGTGAAAGAATATATTTTGGTCCAAGGTTTGCATGAAAACCCAAAAGTAAATTTGAAAATTGATTCAAATTCGTGCAATGGATCAAAGATCCATCGACCTAGTATTTTAAAAACTATTTTCCTGATGTAGTGGCGATAGTCGTGGTGGAAATATTGTTCGGAACATTGGACATAATTTTGAAATGAGATCACCTTAAAAGAATTCCGTCAAAGTAATGCACAAAATAGTTTGGTTTAAACTGGTATACAATATTTATTGTATTTATTGAATAAATCAAATGTAATTACTATAAATGCTAATATGATTCAGAAACAAGCAAAACTGCTTTTATAAATCTGTGTCATAAAGTACTTTTAAGCCAGAAGATTTTTATTTTTTACGACCGACTCTTCTCGCTTTAAAAATGGTGACAACATTGTCAAATGCCCAAACGCCTGGCCATAATTTTGAGAGAAGACGAGCTAAAAACCGCTCAGTTATTAATGTTTCAGAGCTATATTAATCGGAGGTAATATAAGATATACTTTTAAGAAGGACCTGCTACCATTATATGCCCCTCATAGGAACAATACTGATGGGGGGGGTGTTCGACTTCGATGTTAATTGACAAGGTTTGCCAATTTTCCTATCGAAGATCGGTGGTTCTCTCAGGGTACTCCGACCGCCGCGAAATAGCCAAAATGTGCTGAAAACGGAGTAAAACTAAATAAACACAGGAACAATATTTCAAAGGAGAATTATGTTGGTATGGGTAAATACGCAAGTTTATTGTCCTGGTGGCAAAACTGAAGGTAATAGTTTATACGAAATTTTTTCTAGCGTTTTGAGTATTGTTGAATTTCTAACTATCAGCAAAACTGGAAATGACTGAACGACAGATCAAAAAATTGCCTACACGCTACAACTCAACATTATGAACCTGCAGACAAAATATAAAATCATTCCCTTCTGTAGAAGCCAAGAAAACTTTGACGAACGTTTCCTTCCCTAGGTCTTTCGGACGGACAGACGGACGTACGGAGTCAAGCGGTTACTAGACCTGCTTTTGCCGTATTTCCTGTCAGCACAAGATGAGGGTACGCCGATTGTTGATTGACAGACAGTCACTAAACGCACGTGTAGCCATTTCATTCTTGGTATTTCATGCAGTTAGAATTGTAGTTTCGATAGATAAAACAAGTAAAATAGAGAATCTGACTTGGTTTTTACATATAATTAATACTGAGATCCACGGAATACATTTTTCGGATATTAAACTTAGTAGATTGGATAATTTTATTATTAATTCCTTCCGGAAGTCATCGACATAAGCACATATGAACATAAATTCATAATTTTGCACGATTGTGCAATATAAATGTATCGAAAAATACAACAGATTAGTATCTGTCAAAACAATTGATTTACATCATTTTCCGATAACCATACACGTGTATTTGATGTATGATGTAAGATTGTAAAAGAACTAGACAAAGTGATGCACCTACACACTACTCTGAAGTAACTGTATTATAACAAAATACACAAAGTTGAGCATAGGAGCACATAGGTCAAAGGTTCAGATCAAATGTTACTCCTTAATCAGCATTGTATGACATCTATTTTTAAGATAAAATCAAAACCCTGACCACATCCACACCTTCAATATATGTACAAACAGCCTGCAAAGTGAAAACTTCCTAGCATTCAAACTGTAGGAGGAGTTATCCGGAAACGCTCCTCTTATGCAAGTAAATATTCCAAAAATGACAAAGTTCAACTATCTCCCAAAAGAGCAAATATTAATAAAAATCAAAACCCTGACCACATGCAAACCTTCAATATATATACAAACAGATAGCAAAGTGAAAAATTCCTAGGATTCAAACTGTAGGAGGAGTTATGCGGAATAACTATATACCCATAATGGGACGGACGGACTGACAGGGGTAAACAATATGCCCCCAACTTTTAGTTGCGAGGGCATAAAAAGTCAGATATATGCGTGTGCTTAAGACCTGAACTGTAATTATTGTATTTTGCCCTATGTTTATATAATCATTTAAGAATCAGTTAAAGGCGTTTAGGTAACAAAAAACTTACCGTTGGTTAACAATGGGTGGCATTCGTAACCGCCGCCATTTTTGTGTACAATTCAAATAAAACTATATACAAGCAAAAATTGACATTTAATTTTATTTGACTTTCACCATTTTAGCGTTTTTGTCGTTCTTTGCCCATTTGACAGCTCAATATATCCCTGTATATTTATATTATTATACTGTCGTATGAGCAGCGTTTCACAACATACATAGTTAACTTCTACAAAGCAATACACCCTCTTAAATTTCCCTATTGACATTTCCTTTGATAAAGGAAAGAACGGAAAAATCGTTTAATTGCTCCAGCGGAAATATTGGTCATCTGATAAACAAACAAAAGTATAAATACCACAGCCCTCTTGTCGGTAGACCATCTCGCCTTAAATATATAACAAGAAACTTTACAGCCAAGTATTAAGAAAAAATGGATACAATCTGGATTTCGTCAATTGTCATATTTCTTCTCGGAGCCACTTTGTGTAATGGGGATGGTAAGAATAGACAAAAATTATACAATCATAAATATTACAAAAATGTAAAGGTTTTGAAAATTATTGAGATATAAATTAGTTTGGGCACAAAAAAAAATGATAGTAAGAATCAGAATCATGTAGATGATTTATGATTTTTTCGTTTTGGTTTTTAGTTACTTATTCTTTTATTTTCATTTCTAGTTTTATTTATTATTTTTTAAATCTTTTTTATTTTCTTTTATTTTTTTCTTTTCTTTTTCTTTATCCATTTTCTTTATACCTAATGAATTATTACAATTATTATTGCAATATTAACAGAAAAGTTAAAAGAAGTTATACATGTAAACATAAATAAGTAATATTAACCATAATGCTTAATTTTAATTAAAATTTACATATCCAATATATCCACTTCAAAGGCATGCTAAAATCTTTACAAATTTTTAATCTTTAAAAGATTTTATTTTAAAATCAAGTGCTCAAAATCGTTAGTTATGAAATGCTGAATTCATTCACCAACCTTAAACCACTGCTGTGACGTCAGCCTATTCATTTACCGTGGATTCTTTTTCTAGAATCAACGCTTCTTTAATCCATCACTGAAATGATGTCACCAAATTATATTCAATTGTTCCTTTTGTGTACTTAATGTCATTAAGTTTGAATTGGCTAATTTACTGATTTCTGTTCACAGCTGGTATTAGTTTAAAAACTTACCTTTGATTTTTGCAAATTTTTATTTGCCGTGACTGGGGTTCGAACTCCCTCCTTCAAGTAAATTATGTGTCATAGTTCAAGAACACATCCACGAAACCTCTCGGCTACCAATCGGATGATATCTACATGTCGTTTTTACATATATCAATATGATACGGTACAATATATACATAAAGTTTTCGCCTTTATATATTTAAAAACGACGTTTGTATAGAATAAGATGGTAGCCGCAAGGTTAGGATGATTTGAGAGTAACACTTGTAGACATAGTTCGAATCTTTGTTTCAGTGTTCCCTTTTTTCTAAATCTTTGTGCTATCATTGATATAACTTAGTAATAAGAAAAGATCTTTATTTTTTTTTTATTTGATTATTATCGACAATTTCATATAATTCAACAAAAAATTAGAACATTGTTATTTTGATGTTTATGGCAATTTCATCTGTTTCACTGCATATTTTGACATATTTTTATAATATGAAAAGTGTAAATCGAGTGGATTTAAACTATTATTTCTTTCACTAACATTATGTTTTACTGGAAAATTATTTGGACTATGCTTTATTTTGTCAATAATGGACAATTTCTGAATCATATGCCTTATACTGTAAGTCCATACGGTTTTGTATTAATTTTCATTTACCATTAAAATCTTCAACGTGACTATATATATATCTAATTGAATAGTACTATAGAGAATTAAGTTAATTGAAACTCACACATAATAGGGTCTAATTAAGAAAGGAAAGGTAATTGGGAAAAGTCGTCACAACAATAGTTTAAGTAAGAGATACAATGGATAAGCGTTGGTTCATGAAAAACAAACCATTCGCCCTCCGGGCTCATGGTTTCTTTTTCAAGAACCAACGCTTATCCATTGTATCTCTACTACATAAGTTGTATCTAGTTTCAAATATACTTATTGATTTAATATAAACAACAATATGTCCGTAATAAATACAGGAACTTTCAGCTAGACGAAGCCTATATTAGAATGTGAAACAACACTAAAATTAAAAGACACACACACACAAACAAACACAACAAGCTTTACATACATGTATATGGTTTCTACTGTTAAAATGGTCTTTTAAGATACGCGTATTATATTTTTTATAAACATCGCTTAATTCATTAATCAAAAATGGTAGAACAAAAATATATTTTTTGTCATTTTTCTATTTTATTTATTTATATGTAAATTTTGAAAGATTTATTTTCATTTTTAAAGTTTATTTTCAATTTATTACGATTTATTATAAATACCACTTTGTGACAACTTGCCGGCAGCTTACCCTTTATGAAGCGGAAGAGGTTTATGTCAAAACATAAATTGACCACTGTTATTACAATCACAACAATTTAATTGAAAAAAAAATGGTTTCCTTCTTTAAATAACTAGTTTAGTCCTTAAGTTCTTGAATATGCGGGGTAATAAGTTGATGATGCAAACATAGACGTTAATCTTTCTGATTATATGTACACGTTGATACATAATCCGCTGTGAGATCATAATTCATCTTTCTGTAGCCTGTTCAACTGAAACTTTACACAGATATGATGTAATACATACGAATTACACATGCAAATAAACAAATAAGGGGTTTGGGATGAGATGTTGTAGATAAAGACCAACCACATACATTGTACCAAGTATTAACAGTGTTGATGGTTATATTATTATACTCAAAATGTTTTATTTAAAGAAATAATAAATTTGTTATTGATCCTTGCAAAATAATAATAAATAAATAAAATCTGATGTTGTATTCTTAAATTTATTATGAATATTATATACAGAACTTACAAAAGTCACTAGAAAATATTTACATGTACGTTGTACTTATTACAAATACAAATAGTGTATAAAAAAACTGCAATAACTCTTGCCGGACTATGGATTTTCAATAAACTGGACACCCCTTTAAATCGGCCGTTTCCAGTATTCCCATTTGAAGATGTTTCACTGTACATCTTGTCGTCTTGCTTCTTTTTTTTTCTGAAAAGGCAAAAATTATAAAAATCAAGACAACCAAGTTTAAACAAGACAGAAATGGCCGGTTAAGATAAAAACATGTGTTACTAGTGATCTTTTCTCGGGGCGTCTTGGAGTCACTGTGTTTTAAGACCACACTGAATGTTCGATTGAGAACAGCCATAAAAACATCGTTTATTTGTTTTATTTTTTTTCTACATCCACGATTGGATTTTGTGGGAAAATTCATTGTACCGTATCTTTCTTGCCAACTTCAAAATGTATAACAAATGTAAAGAAGTGAAATATAAAATTCACAAAATTAATATCGCAAAGTGTTTTACTCGAGATCGCGTTTATACAAAATGGACGTGTTACTATTTTCACAATCAAATTTTGGTTTGATTTAAATTCGTGTATCCATTTAATTCGTTTAGACAGTGTATTCATTAACTTCCTTTCCAATATCCTGTACCGTAGTCAAGCAAATTCCTTTTCGCATTGATCCTCTTATTTTTATTTCAGTGTGTACTTCCGACAGTGAATGCTCCTTTGGATACCATTGTTGCACCGGAACTATCTGGTGCTGTCCGTCTGGTACAGTCTGTACTGGTAGCGCTACATGTTTAACCATTGGGTAAGAAATATTCATATTGTTTGCATCGTTTAAACGATTAGACAATTTCTTCAGAATAATAATTTGCAAACTAAAAAAATGTAATTTGTCGTAGTAAACAAGTCCCATGTTCGTGATTCACATTTTTAGCTCACATGGCTTTTGTAATCACTTGGCGCCCGCCGTCCGTACGTCCGTCTGTAAACTTTTACATTTTGATCTCCTCTGAAATCCCTAGGCCAAATATGCTTAAACTTGGTATGAAGCATCCATGGAAGGACCTTTATACATTTTGCATATTTTGTTCCGGTCAAAGAACTTAATATATGGCCCCCATGATGAATTCTTATTTCTGATAGGTCAAAATTTCAAAAATAAAATTTTTTGAAACCGCAAAGCCAAATGAGCTGTAAGTTTGTATGAAACATTTATGGAAGGTTTATTACAATTTTCACTTGAAATAAAAATGGATTGATTGTGGGACTGTCAGGTGAGCTATACAGGCCCAATTTCCCTTGAGCCTCTTGTTAGAATTTGTAGTGGTCATGGAAATCAAAGATTGATTTGTGTTATAATCTCCCGTGAAAATACATAAGAATAGAAGAACGTGCATCACAAAAAGTCGATAGAGCTTCCTCTGACCTCAAATGGTCTTGGGCCATAGCACACTCCATTTACATAAATGAAATTACATAAGATGAACATAATTTCAAGAACACAAAAATCTGTTTATTTCCAGGAAATGTATTAAAGGAATATAAATGTATTATATAAGTCTCATTGAATGACAATTTTTCAAACGAAGTTTTTAATCCTAAGAGAGGGTAAGGAAATGTTTACCACCTCTATCGTCTGCAATTTAAATTGAGTCGTTTCTCCATCGTCTGAATCCTTGTTGTGTTTATTCAAATGGAAATAACTTTAAAAGAAGTAGCTGTCCGAAAATCTGGTATACCCGGTACTGCCGGTCAAAACCAGATTATAGCGTTCATATCACGGATAACAGAATTGTTTTCTGATATGCAATAATCATTTCATTGCAGTGCCATAGTTGGTATAGTGATAGGTTGTCTAATATTGATTGGAGCAATTGGTGCTTGTATTTACAAGTTTGTCCGTAAGTGTTTTTAAATTTCTATAGAACTGGGGAGATTGATATTATGTTATATTCTATTCAAAAGTAAAGTGGAAAAAATCTATTTGATAATTCCATTTATACATCATTGTTTCGTAACAGTAGAAAGATGCACATGTACAGTTTTTTTTTTAATTTAGCTGAAACATAAATCCGGTTTGGTGTATAAAATGAAATCAAATTTCAAGAACTTAAAATAGGAATCACAGCAAAGAATATTTAATATTTAATTGTTTTCATTTTTCAGTAAGAAGATAAAGTTGAAAGAGTGAAAAGACAGACTGTTGATTAATATTCATTGTCAAGATTTGATATTGTTAAATGTTAAAAATATGTATGTACATAAATAGTTACACCATTAAACCACACATGTCTTCTTTTTTTTCTTTTTTTTTTCTTTTTTTGGTTAGATTTATTTATTTATTTATTCTTTTCACCTCATTATACATTTATTTCCCTTGCATTAGTGAAATATGAAGATTTTTCACCCTCATGTCGGGCTTCATATTTCACTAATGCAAGGGACATTAATGATTTATTTCACTATCCCTAGTTTAGATTCCAAAATATATTTCCAAAACAACAAATTTTATGAAAAATAAACAATAATGAAATAACATGAATAACACATGGAAATGTGCCACATTTTCTTTTACTTCGGCTGTTCATTTGTAACATTTGTAACATTTTTAAAAAAAACCGACAGGGCGACACGATGATATGTTACATGTCACGTCGGCTGCTCTAGACCAATCAAATGATCTCATTATTAGATTTAAATTTATATAGTGTAATAATATATATTTCCCTTGCATTAGTGAAATATGAAGATTTGTTCACCCGAGGAAAGTCATGTTTCCCGAGTGGCTGCCATGGGCAGTTCTTGTTTCTGATTGTGTGATATAAAACAAAATTCTTCCCCTCTGAAATTGCTTGAACAAATGGAACGAAACTTGATAGGAAGCATATATGGAAAGTCCTTTATAACGTTTCCTCATTTCGTCCCTATTGGACTACAAATATGGCCGCCATGGGCATTTCTTGTTTCTGATTGGCTGATATAAAAAAACATCTTCTCCCCTGAAGTCGCTTTGCCAAATCGAACGAAACTTGACAGGAAGGATCTGTGGGAGGTGCTTAACAAAGTTTCCTCATTTCGTCCCGATCGGGCAACAAACATAACCGTCATGGGCAATTCTTGTTTCTCATTGGCCAATTGGGACCAAACTTTGGTGTAATGGTCCTAGGATGGCTCCCTTCCAAAATTATGTCCGGCATCCCCAACTTCCAACCGACATGACTGCTGTTACTAAAAATAGAAAAAAGGAAGAGATGATATTCAAAAATCTTCTACGTAACTACATGTTCATTGGAACAAGACTTGGCTGCAGTGGTCTTTAGATACCTCTTAAAGAATTTTATTCGATGACCCGGACGACCAACCTATGGGAATTTCATTTAAAAATCTTATTGTTTGAAACTAATTGGAACCAAACACAGCCTAACTTAGTTTAACATAGGACCCTATTTAAAAATTCTTCTTGTCTGAAACCACGCAGCCAATTGGAACCAGACTTGGCAGCCAAGGTTATTAGATTGTCCTCTTTCAGAATTGCGACCGGTCATAACCTCTCGTCCAAGTTAACTAACTGCTCTAAGTTAACTTAGAGCAGTCAGCGAGAACAGCTCTGGTCAAGAAGTAGAGAAGTCTACTGCTTTTCAGAACAGCTCTGGTCAAGAAGTAGAGCAGTCTACTGCTTTTCAGAACAGCTCTGGTCAAGAATTAGAGCAGTCCTGGTCCACGACTGCTTTTTAGAACAGATCTGGTCAAGAATTAGGGCAGTCCTGGTCCACGACTGCTTTTGCGACGATATCGCTTCAATTGTTATAGAATTGATCATCATCATAATAGAACCCATCATCAGAGGCCATCCCTTTTTTTATTATTTCTTACTCAAGAAGAAAAGGTCATAAAAAATAATAATAAAATTAAAATTAACAACAACAAAATAATAGAATTAGAATTAAAAATTAGTAATACGATTCATATCATGAACGAGTGGGTAAAATGATAAATTCTATAACAATGTTCTAGACCATGACAGGTTACAGCTGTTCTAGACCATGCCAGGCTAGAGCTGTTCTTGACAATGACAGCTTAGAGCAGTCAGAATCGGTCAGGATTCTGTTCTAGAGTAGTCCGGATTCTATTCTAGGGCAGTTTTAAAGCAGTCAGCAGAACTGCTCTAAGTTATCTTAGGGGATGGGGACCTTACCTAGAAAATTTATGAAATTTACTACGGGAATTCTGTGGTCAAGTGTTTGTCCGGCCCCCTTTTAGAGCCAAAAAAATATAGGCCCTATCTTTGGAATGTGTAGACCCGACCCTGACGAGTTTGTTAGAAAAAATCCGACCAAATTTCAAAAGATTGTTATTAATTAGCATTGGTGTATCCATGGCAATGTATGACGGGCAATGTTTTGGGAACTCGGGGTCCTTTTTGTCTTATTTTTTATCCTTCCTTTCTGTAAAGAAATCTTTAAAAACATGTAAAATAAAGAAAGTCTCTGGCAACCCCGGCACCACTCTTCGCCCAACTCCACCACCTATACTACTCCCTAAGACTTGGAGAACCTTGCTTTTAAACAAAGGTTAGGGTAATCGGGGTGTTTTCTTCTATGTTTCCGTCCTTCCAAATGTGGTTCGAAAATGCATTCAACTTTCTAGAAAATTATGCTTAAAATTTATAAAGGATGACAACTGTTACCAGTTTCAAAATTAAATAAAAATAAAAAAGGATGTTTTATTCTGAAAAATCAATAATATGACCAGCACGTTGTCAATTTCACTGATCTTTCAATCATTTTTGGCATAAAAAAATGTCACTATAGCCGATTTGCACGGTAATACTTTTTTGAGTCTTTCAAATTTTTTAACCATCGGTAGGCTCGCATTTGCGGCCCAATCCTCCTTGTGGAGAGACGGAAATAAGTCAGGCTCGCATTCAACTCAACGGTTTTTGAATGGGTTTCTTCTCTGAAACAAGAATGTCCAAAGGTATTTAGCTTATGAGAAGTGCTTGGACCTCGGAAAATTTCTTTTTTTTCTGACAGGCTGGGTTTGGGGGGGGAGTCTGAGGAGCTGCCTTTTTTATTTATTTTATAGAAACAAAGGAGCTTGTAGAGCGCAATGTTGGGGGGGGGGGTTCATGGTAACTAGCGGAGAGCTCTACAAGCCCCTGTAATTTGGAAGGACGGAAAACACCCCGATACCATTTGGATACCGCTACATTGTGCGTACGGTATGCATTCAAAGAAAAGATATGTTGCCGATTTACAAAATGTTCTAACTTCAATGGCTATAATGGTAGGATAGTATATCGGTTCATAAAATATCGGAGTCAGGAGAATGGAGCACAACAAACAAACGCCATAAGGATACATGTGTATCTAAAAGAAGAAAAAACGTATTATAATAACTTTATTTGCAAAATTACGCCCATATGGGCCAAGAAAATACAGACACTAAACAAAGTAACAAACACAAAGTCAATGTAACAAATAGTATATAAATGTAAAAAAAAACCTTTGACTGACACGGACCTCATTTTAGCAAATATAATGATTGCTTTATAAAGTCGTAAATTGGTGGCAAAAGTTCAAATTTGGGAGATAAAATATGTTTAAGTTTATCTAGTGGTTGTTGTTGGACAAACTGGGCTTTATTTTAATAATCTCTGAGAATAATTGGTCCCTTAAACTTGAACTTTGTTTACATTTTAAAAAGAAATGATATTCATCATCAATTTCGTCTTGACAAATTTGACAGCATCTGCTTTCCCTCGGAGTCCTAGCTCAATTTCTAAAATATGATCACTTACACGAAATTTAGTGACCATTTGTGTATTTTTAAAATTGGACTCCTTTAGTAAATAATCTTATATTTCTATTTCTGATATAAGTTTACTATAAAGATATAATTTTGATTTATCATCGATCAATAATACATGTAGCTTATAAACTAAACAAAACTAGAACAAGACAGCACACAAACTAAAGCAAGTAGCAATGTAAACGCCCAGTTATTGCAATGTATTCCGTTATTTTAAAAATAAAATAAAATATTGAGAAATACATTTGAAAATTTATTAATATTCTAAGGTTTATTCTAAAGAGTATCAATTCTTTAAAAATTGTCTTATTGTCCTCGCTTGTCTTAAAAAAGTGGAAGATATAAGAACCTGCAAAGGCTTGGTATATGCGTTAAAGTACTGATCATAAGTGTTTTTGTGGGTTCTTTTTTTATTTTTTAATTATCTTTTTTTCTGATAAATTAATATTGGCGTTCACAAGATACCTGTGGAGTGTTGATGAATCTGCACTTGATGATTTTGGGTAAAAACTAATTTTGTTCTTACTTTACCCCACAAAAAACTAAGACAATTATTAGTAATGATATGTAAACATCCAAAAAAATATAAATTTTTGTAACAGTTGTTTCCATGTTTTCATCGTAGATATATAGTTATAACTTGATTTTCAAGCGTACATATACGACTTAAAATGTTTGTGAAAAATTTGTTGGTAGTTCGTTTTCTCGTTTTTATAATTGTCTTTTCTCAAGTGTTTGACCTTCTTACGATAATGGACTAAGTCTATCCTTTTCTCAATTGATAAAACTTTTTTTTTAATTCAATTCTGCATATTGTATTTAGTTTGGGTTTGTAGGAGGCAATTGAATGAAACAAGGATGTGATTTTGGAAATATTTGTTTGCAGTAATTAATACATTTGGAGGATTTAAGATTATTAGAATAGAGAATTGAAACGGGTAATATGTCAAAGAGAGAAAAACCCGACCAAAGATCATGTTCCATTCTTTTTATATTTCTCATTACATTTTTCCTTTAATGAATATAATTTTTATCTATGCAGAGGAATTTGTCTTACACACAGATATTCTTTTATTTTTCAGAATTTAATATTAAAATCAGTTGCAAAAGGTCTGAATTAGAAAGACTACTCCATGATCAGATTATTTTTGTTCTCTCCTAAACTTGGATTCAAATAATTTTTTGGGACAAAATATACTCGTAAAAAAATAGTCCATCCCTTATGAATAACGTTAAGATACGTTGCAGAATTATCTCACCCGATTGGTTGGATTCTTTTATCTAATAATTACAAACCACGAAAATTCATGAAAATAGCGTCATTTTAAGGCCTCTTGAATTTTGTTTTATTCTTAAGTATCTGCTCTAAAAATTGGGGTTAACGAGTAATATGGATGTTTGTGATATTATTAATTCATTTAAAATTTGCGGGAATATTATTCAATTATGTACTTTACTGGTTGCAATATCATGTGTTATGGACCACTCAACAGCAATATTGCCCAAAGACAACGGCCGCTGTCAATATTACTTTAAGCGGTCCATAAAACATGTTATTATCATAATTATACATCAGTATGTTTTTTCTATATAAAAATGGTTTATTGTGGCTATTTCTACATTTTGAATTTTAAGGTAAAATAGTAAAATTTTATGTTGGAGTTCCCAGAATTTTTATGTAAACAATGGGATTATGTAGGATTATGTTGTCACAACACTAAACTAATGAACCAAGGTAAATCCAGGTAAATCTTTTGGAAAATAAAGAAAAAGAATAGTTTATATTACAATATTTTATTTAATAATTTCGTAGCACATTGTAAATAATAATCAAAAGCACAATATGAATTTATAGGTACAATGTTATTCACAAGCAATTGAAATTATTTAGGTGAAAACATTAATATATACAAGTAAATAATATCAATTGTAGTAATTATTCTCACTAAATTTTGAGTTACACTACATATTCATTGAAACAAAGCACCGAAAAGTACAATAAATTGACATTAAAACAGAGCACTAACATAGTAATAAATTGCATTAAATTGAACACACAAGCGAATACACAATCAATGTGCAGGAGATGCGAAGCATCATCTCCATACTGGACTGGCGTAAGTTCATCATTCTGTAACCTTTTTTTCAGTGTTTGAAGTCTGTCATCTATTTCATGTATTTTCTCTTTCTTGGAACACGTTTCCCACCGGCTCTGTATTGGATAAGTGTGAGAGCATGGAAGGCTTCATCTTGTCTCAACAACGTAATCATGCTGAAGATGTTTGGGTGAGGTGCCTTGACTAACTTCTTCAGTTTACTATGCCAACCTTCTAAATGATTTGATGTTCTAGGACCTTCTGTCGCCTTTTTCACTGTATGCAGTCTGCAAACCATGCTTCTGTGGATTTCTCCAGATACACTGAGTGTAGTGAAAAAAAAAACCATTTAATGATGATTCCTGGGAAGATTCAAGTGGCTGCGTTTCTTATGGCTATTTCGTAGTCGAGGAACATCGTGGCTGTTTGTTAGAAACACTTAATTATAACACTTGATACATGTTTTAAACACACAAAAAAACACATTTGTTTACATAAATTTTATATAAATTGTTTTTTATATAAATTGTTTTTATTTAATTTCCACAGGTAAATTTACCTGTGAACTAATTAGACACTAATGACTAAAACAACATATTTTGCAATAACAACATCGATTGTTCTTCCCATAATCTCCCATGTAGGAATAGCCAGAATAGTAAAATACAAAATGTAGGAATAGCCAGAAGACTCCGTCTTGTGAACCTGACCTCATTTTCATGGTACACTGACTTCATCAACATAAATGTAAAATCTGCGTCCAAGTTTCGTGGCTAAATCCATTTCTCAGCAAATGTAATACCTAGGCCAACCATATTTGGTCTATTGATAGTTCTTAGTGGGTACATGCCAGTCTGACACCTAGCTTGGGACATTGAATTCAATTTCATGCTTGCGTGACTCTGTCACATTTTTGTAGTTAAGTGCATTTCTCAGCAACTAGAATACCTAGAATCAAAGTTAATACAAATAAGACAAAAGTTTATATATTTAGTAAAAGAAAATGTAAGACCATGCTTTGTTTTAAAATAAATAATCAGGAAATAGATTATTAGATTCATACTCTTATCTGGGAATTATTTTTAATTACAATGGAACGTTTTGTACAGCCAGCAAAAAACTACTGGGTCAAGCACAGAAAGCATTATATGGTTTATTTACCAAAATTCAAAATATACATATTCCCATAGACCTGCAGTTAAAACTTGTCGATGCACTTGTAGCATTGTAGTATTGTATTCCAGTGAAATATGGGGATTCGAACAAAAAAGTAACATAGAAAAAATCCATTTACAGTTTTGTAAAAGAATTCTAAAAATGCACAATACTACTCCAGATTTTATGGTCTATGGAGAACTAGGGAGGTTTCCATTAGAAATATTGATAAAACAAAGAATGGTCTTATATTGGAATACTTTACTATGTGAAAATAATAAATTGTCTAGCATTATGTACAAACTAATGTTTACTTTACATAGAGTGTCACCTAATAAATTCAAATGGGTTACATATGTTAAATCTATCCTTGATGAAATGATCAATTATATATTAATAAGAATATTTTGAAATCGATCGTGAAACAAACATTGGTGGACCAGTTTATTCAACATTGGTTTTCTCATATTGATTCATCTTCTAGGGGGATTTTTATTCAAAATTCAAAAATGAGTTTAAATTTGAACCGTATTTATTGAAACTCAATTCTTCAGAAAGATTATATATTACAAAATTCACGTGTTCAAATTTAAAATTTCCGATAGAAACTGGTAGATGGGAAGGTATTGAAAGGGAGAGAGGAATATGCCATTTATGTAAATCAGGGAAAAGGAATGAATTTCATTATTTGTTTATATGTAATCATTATATGATAAAAGAATTAAGGGAGAAGTTTATATCAAAATATTATTTACAATATCCAAATGAAAATAAAATGTACGGATTATTTCAATATGTCGTGTACAAGTTTATTAAATAAAATTATTACATTATTATCATACTGTTGATAATTATATATTTATGTCCAAATTGTATATGATATAGAATGTTTGTACTATTGGTATTCAGTATTGATGTTATGATCGCCGTATATGCGTAAATACTGTATGTTTTCCTCTTTTACACTTTATGTGTCTGAGGTGATTAAGAATTGAATTGAATTGAAAAAAAAATTATGCATTGAAAATTTCCTGGGTTCAAGAAACATAAAAGTAAAATATACTTTTCAAATCCCTTTAAGATATGAACATGCCTTCGTATATAAAAGGAACTCTTCACAAAGAATATATATATATATTTATATGTGTGTGCTTTAGTGTGGTAAAGGAATGTCAATGCATGCTCCACAGAAGCGGTTGAGGGTTGATCGCTCTAATAAATTGTACACAGGCTCATTATTTGAATATTTTTTTACATAAATACAATATCATTTGATTACTAAAACCCAAGAAAATATCTCGGAATGCTTCTTAATAAAACCCCGCCCCCACCCCCCCCCCCCCCCCCCCCCAAAAAATAACAAACTACTAAACAAACAAAAAATGTTTAAAATAAAATATTAGCACATAAAAAACATAAAACACGGAAAAAAGATCAAAACAATCATGACAATATCAATATTGTTGGTGGGTACATGTAATAGGCCTTTGACCGACACGCTTTATGAAGTCACAAATCTCAGACAAAAGTTCTTTTGGAGCACAAAGAATAGTTTTTAATTTAATTAATGGTGGATCGGTAGTGGAATCCAAAATTATTATTCAAATATTACAGAACAATTGTTTCCGTAAAGTTAAATTCAATTTACAAAGTGGAAAAATGTTGTTCATCGTCAACCTCAACACAATTTTTACACAGTCTATTCTCTTTACACAACAATAAATAAAGCTGATATTTTTATGATTTTACTCTATTAAGGATGGCTACTCTACTGACTGACGTTTATTCGTTTTTTAAAGAAATAATTGTATCTTTCTATATGTAACGCATGGCAGTCCTGTGTTTGCATGTTTTTAGCTATACGCAAGGCGTTTCAAAGGGTAATCTGCAAACAGATATTTCAATCTTTATTATTCGTTTTCTTATGTTATAGTTTGATATCCAGATTTATTGTATTTAGAAGGGCGAATAATCACCTCTAGTGAATTTAATGTACGCAATGGTGTAAGACAAAGAGGTATATTGTAACTCGATCTGCTTAATTTTTTTTTTATTAATGATCTGAACAAAGAGTTATATGGAGCCAATGTTGGTTGTTTTTCAAATGGAATACCAATAAATAATTTTATTTATGCAGATGATATGTGTCCATTAGTTCATCAGTTGCAGGTTTGAGAAAACTTATTAATTAATCATTATATATCTTATACCAGATTTCCAACTTTTTGATCTCAAGCATTGCTGATGAGTTGTCAGTCAACGAAATGGCCATACAGTGCATCAAATTTATTTCGGTATTTTGTGATACATTTTATTATCTTTATGTGAAAGCTTTTACAACGAACACGATATATTGTTTAATATATAAAACAAAATCTGTTTGAATGATTTTTATGACTATAGCATTCTCAAGTTTTATTTAAATGGGAATTTGTCGGAATTTGTTGATGAATTTAAGTATCTGGGTCATATGATATGTAATGATTTAAATGAGGATTGTGATATCAAAAGATAGTACCGAGGCATTTGTAGAAAGGTAAATTTGCTGAAACGTAAATTCAATGAGTGTTTATTTGATGTTAAAATACAGCCTCTTGAATCTGATTGCATACATGTAAATGTTTAGTGTGTATCATTATAGTCCAACTGTCAAATATCGTCTCTTAACAGAATATTGATGGGTTTCAATTTAGCGCTAGTGGTATGTTTCTCAGAAATGAGGTAAGATGTTTTCAGGAAATGAGACATAAATATATATATCGTGTATAAACGTTTTCGATTGTCTGATAATAATCTTTAATGAACACAATTATTCCCAGAAAGGGTTGAAGGCATACAAACAAACAATAATAATACATTAAAAACAGAATCAAATTTAACAATGAAGTATTCAGTCCGCTTTCCTCAGTAACAAAGACTTTTTGACAAAGAACTAACGTAACGTAAAGCATAAGATTTTCATCTGTTGATAGTATGCTCAGTTTGGATTTATTGATAATCAACTTGTTCTTACTATTCTTGGTAATGATTTATGGTATAATTCGTCTCTACTCAGAAAATGGTATAATGAGAATTATATTAACTTTGATATTTATTGGTGTTTTGATTCTTCATTTTCCATCTTGTATATTATAAAACTATGTATTTGTCATATTTGCATATATATCTATGGACTATCTATGTCTGAAACAAATGGTAATTATTATCATTACTAAACTTAACTGTTTGGTAGTTGTTAAGAATAAATTATTATTTGGATAAATAGCTATGGACTGGTTCTAAGTTAAGTCAGTGCACGTACCAAATTCTAAGTGTACACCGCCTTGCACACACCAAAAAAAGTCTTAATGTTATGAAATGACTAAGAAATGGGTAACTCCCACTGAATTAGATATTCTATACGTTGGTCCAATAAAGGCAATATTTTTCAGTCGACAAAATGCTGAAACTCTGCAAACAAATACCGATACGCACCTAAAAATGTTAGACGCTCTAAATGTTTCCGATATCCCCAGTTTTCCTTCAATAGATTTTTACACGGAGCTTTTAATAACAAACTGACTATCCGTGCGTTTCCCTGAATAAATGGGAAACCGGAATGTAATAATTTTATAAGACATAAATCAAGCAGTTTGACACTATGACACTTTTTCTTAGCACTTACCAAATTAAGCGGTGCACATACCAATTAGATTGGACCCCCTGAACTTTCCACCGCTAGAGACAAATTCGTTATCATGGAAAACAACCCTATTGTTCACCTCCAAACATCCCAATTTTTCCCCGCAAGGGAGAGAAATGCGTAATTCGTTTGCATTATAAGTCATCAGAGTCAAATTTTGTCTTGCTCCTGTGGAAAAAATAATAAAACAATTACGGCCCTCATTTGGCAAACCGGTCAAGTCCTCGGGAAAGCAACCTCTCTCGGATTGTCAAATCTGAATGTGTACCTCAAATGAGGGCCATAATTATAAATTATTCTCCAGATCCGCTTTACCATTAATCACAAAATTGATGCAACAGATTCATTATATTAAATATACCTGTTGCCTATAATTGGGACAGAACTGGTTCATTTAAACTCAGAAACCATACCCGATACATGAAAGCTTGAGAGTGAAAAATGTTCAGCTGTTTCAAATGATTTTGTTACATTTTGTAGACTGATTATAGACATGATGAAGATATGTATGATCATTTTTTTACAACTATATTTTAGGATGCCAATTTTGTGTATTTACCTCCTGCAACTTTTAACCCATATCTTTGAAACTTTGTAATGTTTACAGAAATATTGAAGATATTAAGGATTAGTCTACCATTTGAACAAAATGTTCCAGCCATGGAATTTTTTTCCCCAAATTTTTATTTTCTGACTTTGGCACCCAGTTTGTTTATGCATAAAAATGTTTGGTCTTCCATGGATGTCACACTGATTTTGTAACCATGGGTTTGACATTAAATTAATTCTTTTCTATAGATTAAATGCAACCTGTCTCTTTAGCCTATTGTTCTCTTATAGATTGACAATAGTATAAGTTCAAGGCAAGGGTTTTTTGTGATGAATCTACGAACATCGAACTCCAATAAGGTTACCAGGTATATGATATCCAGTTCAATAATATATACATAACACATTGCTAAGAGGGTGACGGAGTATATTGTAACCGTGAGAAAACATTGTCAATCGAGGCGATATAAAGATATAATTTTGAGTTATCATCTATCAGTAATACATGTACCTTATCAACTAAACAAAACAGGAACAAGACAGCACAGAAACTATAGCAAGTAGCAATTTAAACGCCCAGTTATTACAATATATTCCGTTCATTGATTATTCATTGATTTGTTACAGAAATTACCAGTATTTACCAAAATTCTAAAATAATAGAAATACTAAGGGTTCATTTCTTGTATTGCACATGGTAGATCTCCTTAGCTGAAATTTGGCTTCCTATTTCGGTATTTTCGGTTGAGTACTTCTTGTTTAATATAAGTTTGGTTTTTTGTCTTCCAAATGTTTCGGTTTTAATGCTGCTGATGAGAGGTAACTCCTTGAAATGCGTCGTATACAGCATAGTATAAATTTACTATATCTAATATTAGTATCTTTGGATTGTTATTTTGAAACTCCTGGGATGATGCCACTGCTGGTGGACCCTAGGTCCCCGAGGGTATTCACCAACCCAGTCGTCAGACTTGTCTGACATGATTATTCATTGATTTGTTACAGAAATTACCAGTATTTAGCAAAATTCTAAAATAATAGAAATACTAAGGGTTCATTCCTTGTATTGCACATGGTAGATCTCCTTAGCTGAAATTTGGCTTCCTATTTCTGTATTTTTGGTTGAGTACTTCTTGTTTAATATAAGTTTGGTTTTTGGTCTTCCAAATGTTTCGGTTTTAATGCTGCTGATGAGAGGTAACTCCTTGAAATGCGTCGTATACAGCATAGTATAAATTTACTATATCTAATATTAGTATCTTTGGATTGTTATTTTAAAACGCATAAAATATTGAGAAATACATTTGAAAATTTATTAAGATTCTAAGGTTCTCTCTTGTCTTGAAAAAGTGGAAGGCATAAGAATATGTAAAGGCTTGGTACACTAGGTCTATGCGTTACAGTACTGATCATAATTGTTTTTGTGGGTTCTTTTTTTTACTTTTCTAATGATCTGTTTTTTCTGATAAATTAACATTGGCCTTCATAAGATACCTGTTGAGTGTTGATGAATCTGAACTTGATGATTTTGGGTAAAAACTAGTTTTATACTTACTTGTCCCACAAAAAACTAAGAAAATAATTAATATTATATTTGCATACTAATATGTAAACAAAAAATGAATATTATTCTTTGTAACAGTTGTTTCTTCATGAATGTATGTATATAGTTATAACTTGATTTTCAAGTGTACATATAGGACCTAAAATGTTCGTGAAAAATTTGTTCATAGTTCGTTTTCTCGTTTTTATAATTGTCTTTTCCCAAGTGTTGGGAACTTCTTACTATAATAGAGGTAAGTCTAGCATTTTTTCAATTGATAGAAGTTTGTCTTTTAAATTCAATTCTGTATATCGTATTAGTTTGGGTTTCGGTTTGGGTTTGGAGGAGGCGATTGAATGAAACGCTACACGTCGGGAAAATAATCAGTGTCTCGGGACAAATAAAATGGCTATATCCCTCAATTCTGTTAAATAACTGTATAATATGGACTGGTTTAAAACACACTATTTCTATATAAATCTAAAAGTGCGAAATGTAATAAATGTATATATTCTACAAATAGTATCTATCATATTTCTATATAATACTGGTATTCAGTATTTATGCTTTAACTGTTTTAAATTTGATTAAAGAGAATTTATAGACCTGGAATTAGAAAAAAACAATTTAATGCCGAAAAAATGAAAAAGCAATTGCCCGACAACATAATGATTTTCTTCATCTTGACAATCAACGGAGTATTTATTTACCAAAAGCTTTCATCAGAAGGGTCCTATGTATCTACCATATGGCCATTGCTACATTTGCACCTGTGTATGGGGTTTGCATACAAAGAAAAGATGAGTTGTGGATTTAAAGAAAGTTTAAATTTTCTAACTGCAATGGTTAAAATGATGTAAGACTGTATCTCTTTATGTGTAATGTTTTGGTGATCTAAATAAAGATTCTACGATTTATTCTTTTAATAAGGAAGGATTGTTCCAAAACTACATATTGTATAATATTTTGTTTTTAGGAAAGCCAGGACCACCAAAGCACCTAGGTTGGTATGAATGCTCCTACAATTTATAATTACAGTTTAGACAAAGTAGTTTTTAAGAATTTTTAATTACTTATCTTAAAACTTTATATACTTTCAACATTATAGCCTTGAATAATAATGGATATTATATTCCGGAATACAGAATGAATTGTAAAAATGTAGACTGGACCTGCGCTCATATCTGAGAATGAACGGTTTTGGCTTAAAAAATTTTTTTTGGTATTTAACACAACCGATGAATTGCGTATTGTCAAGGTCTATCACATCTGGTTTTACAATTGTTGTTTCTACCATTGCCAGCAAGCGTAAACCCCATGATTCAACCACTTTTGTTATTATTTTAGCGCTTGCTTGAAACCTAATACCTGATACATTTACTGAAAATAGAATTATTTGTACGAATATAATTTAAAAGTCGGAAGACTGGAAGATTTTCATTCATTTACTTTTTTGCATTCGAATCTTAATATATAAAATTTGAAATTAAAGGAATATATGTCTTACACATACACATCCTGTAACGTAAAAGTTAAGACTTCTAGCGTCCGTACATCGTAAGTAAAACGTCCGCACATCGTTCGTTTAGAGTCCGTACATCGCCCGTGAAACGTCCGTACACACCTTTTGTCCGAAGGTTCACAACCTTTACATCTGGCCTTCCATTACAACTTGGCAAACTGCAGGAACATTGCATTCCAATTCTAAAAATATACAATTAAAACCGTTTTAGTTTTTGTTGTGCTGTTAGGCAAACAACATATACATGTACTTTTCTCTTCCATAGCAGAGTAAGTCTGAAAGATTTGGTCTATTAATTTACCAATAATCTCATTTATTTGGCGTTTTCCTGCTCATGTGAAATGCTGTTGTATATGCATTTTATAATATTGAAAGATATCGAAGTGTATCGATAAATCCGAAGATGATTGATTGTCCACCTGCTCGTCAGTCACAAGACCTGCTTACCAACTGCATATAGTACGAGCAATCAGGGGGCAAATAGGAAACTTAAATGTACGTAATATGTTACTTCTAATGGCTCTCTAGAAAACAACAAATTTGTAACCTGCAAACATCAATAAACAAACGTGTTATTTTATACACTTTTTTAACTCGGGGTCCTTTGTGTCTATTTTTTTGCTTTGCATTATTCAGAACAAATATGTTATTTTAGTAAATTTCATTGTAACGTTAACAAACTCAAATGGGATTTTAACAGCCAAAAGAAAAATATTAATAATTTTTTAATGCACCCCTTATGTTAGAAAGTAGCGAAAGATTGGAAGATTTACCCTTCAACCAAATGCCAAACTAAAGACTATAATATGATTCGAATATCAGAGATTAATACACTGTAGGGTTCTTGGAATTTCCCGCTGTTTAATCACTTCGATATTCGTTTACCTATATTATGAACGACACATTTAATTATTGTCTTCATCTTTACAATCAGTGCGATATTCAGTTATTGACGGAAAGAGTTCATCAGAACGGTCCTGTTTTTCTACCATATGGATATTGCTACATTGTGCGTCCGATATGCACCCAGAGAAAAGATAAGTTGCCGATTTACAAAATGTTCTAACTTCCATGGTGGGATAGTATACCAGTTTATAAAATATCGGAGTCAGGAGAATGGAGCACAACAAACAAACGTCATTATTATACATATGTATCTTAAAGAAAAAACCGTATTATGATAACTTTATTTGCAAGAAAATCCATACACTAAACAAAGTAACAAACACAAAGTCAATGGAACAAAAAGTATATACATGTAAAAAAAAAAACCTTTGACCCACACAGACCTCATTTTCGCAAATATAATGATAAAATCGCATATTGCCGGGAAAAGTTTACAAAATATTTTTAAGTTTATCTAGTGGTTGATGTTGGACAGAATGTGGCTATAATTTATTAATCTCTGAGAATAATTGGTCTCTTAAACTTGCATTTTCTTTACATTTTAAAAAGAAATGATATTCATTATCAATTTCGTCTTTACAATTTGATAGAATCTGCTTTCCCTCGGAGTATTCTTGTGCCGTCCTAGTTCAATTTCTAAAATATGATCACTTACACGAAATTTATTGATCATTTGTCTATTTTTAAAATTGGACTCCTTTAGTAAATAATCTTCTATTTCTATTTCTGATTTAAGTTTACTATAAAGATATAATTTTGATTAATCATCGATCAATAATAGCTTATAAACTAAACAAAAATAGAACAAGACAGCACACAAACTAAAGCAAGTAGCAATGTAAACGCCCAGTTATTCCGTTATTTTAAAACGAATAAAATATTGAGAAATACATTTCAAAATTTATTAAGATTCTAAGGTTTATTCTAAAGAGTATCAATTCTTTAAAAAATGTCTTGTTGTCCCCTCTTGTCTTAAAAAGGTGGAAGGCATAAGAATCTGCAAAGGCTTGGTACACTAGGTCTATGCGTTACAGTGCTGATCATAAATGTTTTTGTGGGTTCTTTTTTTACTTTTCTAATGATCTGTTTTTTCTGATAAATTAACATTGGCCTTCATAAGATACCTGTTGAGTATTGATGAATCTGCAGTTGATGATTTTGGATAAAAATTTATTCTATACTTACATTATACCACAAAAAGACTAAGAAAATATGAATATTATTCTTTGTAACAGTTGTTTCTTCATGAATTTATATAGTTATAACTTTATTTTTAAGTGTACATATAGGACCTAAAATGTTCGTAAAAAATTTCTTGGTAGTTCGTTTTCTCGTTTTTATAATTGTCTTTTCCCAAGTGTTGGGAACTTCTTACTATAATAGAGGTAAGTCTAGCATTTTTTCAATTGATAGAAATTTGTCTTTTAAATTCAATTCTGCATATCGTATTAGTTTGGGTTTCGGTTTGGGTTTGTAGGAGGCAATTGAATGAAACGCTACGCGTCGGGAAAATAGTCAGTGTCTCGGGACAAATAAAATGGCTATATCCCTCAATTCTGTTAAATAACTGTATGATATGGACTGGTTTGAAACACAATGTTTCTATATAAATCTAAAGTGCGAAATGTAATAAATGGATATATTCTACAAATAGTATCTATCATATTTCTATATAATACTGGTATTCAGTATTTATGCTTTAACTGTTTTAAATTCTATTAAAGAGAATTTATAGACCTGGAAGTAGAAAAAACAATTTAATGCCAAAATAATGAAAAAGCAATTGCCCGACAACGTAATGACTGTCTTCATCTTGACAATCAATGGAGTATTTATTGACCAAAAGCTTTCATCAGAAGGGTCCTATGCATCTACCATTCGGTCATTGCTACATTTGCACCTGTGTATGGGGTTTGCATACAAAGAAAAGATGAGTTGTGGATTTAAAGAAAGTTTAAATTTTCTAACTGCAATGGTTAGAATGATGCAAGACTGTATCTCTTTATGTGTAATGTTTTAGTGATCTAAATAAAGATTCTACGATTTATTCTTTTAATAAGGAAGGATTGTTCCAAAACTACATATTGTATAATATTGATACATTTTGTTTTTAGGAAAGTCAGGACCACCAAGGCACCTAGGTTGGTATGAATGCTCCTACAATTTTAAATTACAGTTTAGACAAAGTAGTATTTAAAAAATTTTAATTACGTATCTTAAAACTTTATATACTTTCAAAATTATAGCCTTGAAAAAAATGGATATTATATTCTGGAATATAGAATGAATTGTAAAAATGTAGACTGGACCGGTGCTCATATCTGAGAATGAACGGTTTTGGCTTTAAAATTTTTTTTGGTATCTAACACAACCGATGAATTGTGTATTGTCAAGGTCTATCACATCTGGTTCTACAATTGTTGTTTCTACCATTGCAAGCAAGCGTAAATCCCATGATTCAACCAATTTTGTTATTATTTTAGCGCTTGCTTGAAACCTAATACCTGATACATTTACTGAAAATAGAATTATTTGTATGAACATAATTTAAACGTCGGAAGACTGGAAGATTTTCATTCATTTATTTTTTTTGCATTTGAATCTTAATGTATAGAATTAAAGGAAAATATGTATTACACATAGCTCATCACTTGCATTATTTACGGTTTTACTCATTTGCATTAAAATTGGTGTCAAAGAATTTTATATTTAAATTTATAGTTTTTGATTGCTGTTTTGGTTTTCAACATTATTGGCCTTTTGCACAACTGATGAATAGTAAATTGACAAAATGTGCATATCTTGTACATAAAAATTGATATCAAAGAATTTTATATTTACCACTGAATCAATGCCGCTGCTGGTGGAGGGTATCCCTACATCAAATTTCGAAACTAGCCCGGAATTGATACTTACAAAATTGTAAAATTTGTGAAAACTAAGGAGTATTTCCATCCTTAGATGATTTTGGCTTTATCCCTTTTGGCCATTTTGGCATTTTTGAATTTGCTCTTCAACTTTTTTAATTGTCGTACAATTTAGGCCTTAAGCACAACTAATGAGTCGCAAATCGACGAAATGTGCACATCTTGTGCATTAAAACTGGTATCAAAGAATTTCATTTTATTGATAAGTTTGGCTTTTGAATCGGATATATAAAATATTTTGTTTTTAGAAATTGACTCCGCTCTATCATATACATGACAATTTGGTTTTTACTTTAAATTTTGGTTTTCTTCGTTAATTGACAAATACTGATTGATTTTTAGTTGTCAAGTGTTTATTTTCATCTTTTTTTCTTTAATTCTGCTATTTCTTATACTCAATGTTTAACCTTACTAAATCAGAATGCCTGGCTTAGGGAAACAAGTAAAGTCAAGGAATACCAAAGGGATAATCGAAGGAGAGAACAATCGTAACAACTGACAAACTCCGGAGAACAACGAAGACAAGACCAAAACAATACATGCACTACAATTAAAAACTAAAAACATATGAACAACATGGACCCCAACAAAAAACCGGGGGTACACTCGGGTGCTCTGGAAGAGTAAGCCGTCTCTGTTCCATAAACTTCCAACTGTATTAATGCATGCCTTGTTATATTAAATTATACAGACAATATCCATACAACAGATATATATGGCAATACCATTATAATACACGCCTTATTATTGTATAATAAAATATAACCGATACTTATTTTTTTTTTTACAGAGCAGCTTATATCGTATATAAAGATGCTGGCTCATAAGAACATATACATAAGACCAGCAGGTAAACATTTAAGACTGCATTTTCGGTCTTAGAAATTTTGAGTAAGAAAATATAAAAAAATTACAAAGTGCACCTCAAAAATGATTATTAAAGGAACATTTCCAATAGTAAAACTTGGAAATTTGAAGAAAAAAAATAATAATTTGAATTGACTTACTGAGACATATCCTAATTTTTGTAAAACCATTATTAAGTTTTTTCTTTGTGCATACATGTATTTCATGAAACACAGGGATGCAATACCCAATTTAATAAAATCTCGTAGGAAGAGTTTTCTCCCTTTTTCATTGAAAATTCCATACGAAATGTTTTTGGTTCTGTTTAAGACATGATTGAACAAAATTCATGCAAGCTCAATTAGTTACGACTTACCATATGCCAGCCAAGGGAATACGCAACAAACATTGACTAAGGTACGAAGATTTTGAAAAATCCATTCTGGTGGTTTAGGTAGCAATTGAAAGGTATATATTATACGCAAAGAAAACATGGATATCGTCATACAAAGTAGAGCAAGAATAAATTGAAAAATTAATTCTGGCGATATTTCCTATAGAAATAGTTTTGAACTCAGACGGTTCCGGCACAAACAATATCAGATGACCAATTTTGATCTTTCACTTTTGGAAGAATGAAATCTGTAACAAAATAATAATCCAAAGATACTAATATTAGATATAGTAAATTTATACTATGCTGTATACGACGCATTTCAAGGAGTTACCTCTCATCAGCAGCATTAAAACCGAAACATTTGGAAGACCAAAAACCAAACTTATATTAAACAAGAAGTACTCAACCAAAAATACCGAAATAGGAAGCCAAATTTTAGCTAAGGAGATCTACCATGTGCAATACAAGGAATGAACCCTTAGTATTTCTATTATTTTTGAATTTTGTTAAATACTGGTAATTTCTATAACAAATCAATGAATAATCATGTCAGACAAGTCTGACGACTGGGTTGGCGAATACCCTCGGGAACATAGGGTCCACCAGCAGAGGCAAATGTTCTCTGTATATCTGATGACGTCTACTATATTCTATATTCAACGACTGAAAATAGTTCAAATATTAAACATATTTCTGCCAAGGGGTCACATTGTTGGTAAGCATACTGCTGTATGTTTTATACACAAGAGTGTCAGGATAGACAAAGGGGAGGTTTGCCATAGTTGGGTATCCATAAAACCGGTTTAACCCTACCACTGTACCAAGACAGACTATAACGACTTTCTGTTGTATTTATTGTTTGTGTTTTATCCAATTTTATTGTAAATTTTGTCCGGGATTCTGTTGGATGGGTGTTGATTGATTAGTATGTCACTGTTGACATTTTCTGTTATCCATTGTGTTGTTTATATACAACATGTACAACAAAGAAGTTTCGTGCGCACTATCAAAATCTATTTATTCTTTTCTTTTAGGAAAGGCTAAATTGTTAGCAGCCGTGGAGAAGCTTTTAAATGGATATGGTGGATACTATCCCCCAAAAGATTCTGACTATGGATATTATTACGGGTCGGGTGATATTGAGGACATTAAACCATGATTGTGCTTACTTCAAAGCAAAGCTCCAACTATTTCATTCTTCATAACATCGACCTAATGTAATGAAATAAGAATATGTCAACATCTGAATGTGTTAGTTATCAGCAATAAGTAGCCTTGACAATTCTGCCAAAAAATCCACAAAAAGACAAAATCCCGTAATTGGTTGGAAAATGCAAAAGCCAAGATTGCAACATAAATTGAATGTATCATTAAGGACAAACATACCTAAGGAGCAAATCAAAAAACGCAATCCATTGGACAGACAAACCCGGGAAGACAAATGAACAACCACAAGCACAACAAATAAACACAGAAAACTAAAAAAACAATTAACAACACGAACTCCTATAAAAACCAAGGGTGAACTTATGTGCTCCCGAAGGGTAAGCACTTCCTGCTCCGTCTATGACACCCGTCGTGAAGTTCAGCCACATCAATCCGGTGGAAGTCACAAATCGGTGGAGGTACATGAAATGATCTTAGATATTGAAACACTGTAACGGTCAATCAATTCGTGATGACGACCGTAAAATTTCCTAAGTGATGACACCAACTTGTCCGTGATAAAACCCTGGTTAAGAAGCTTTTGGGCAGCAGTTTGTCGAAAGTCAGGATAACTCACGCTTGCCCTTTAATATCGGATAGGCTGACTCCATATGCAGGTATGGTTCTAATCAAAAAAGAAAAGTTAACAATAGGAAAGTTAAAGTCATCACGTTTGCCATAAAGTTTTGTCTTGAAATTTCCCTCATTGTCTATTTTAAGAAACAAATCCAAAAATGAAGCGGATTTCAATGTATCTGTAGTATCCTTAATTTAAAGTTCACTGGGGTAGATGAGATGTAGAAAATCTTGGATTGAAAAAACATTGATATTTTAATTGCGAAAGTGGTATGGTAGTGTAGAGTGTAGAGAAGTCGAATGTTTTTATGCTGATTCTGATTTTAGATTTTGTATTCAATTTTTTGAGTTTTTAAGAATCCAGATCTAATTGACGCCACTGGTGGAATATGATGTTTTACAGTAATTCTAAAGGCCCTCTTTAGTTTATGTCAATATGAATGTTAAAATCTTTGAAAGAGCAATTAGCTGACCCTCCAATTTACCTTTGTTGAAACTGATTCTTATGTAGCTTAGAAATCCAATAAAAAGAAGAAATACTTTTCCCATAAGTTGAATTTTTACCAAAATCTAAATTTTCATTTTTGTCTCAGCCCTGACGTTTGTTCCACTGTTGAGATCACTGATACAGTGTTGACAAGAACTTCTCCAGAATTTAAGTCTGAGCGTCTTCCATGAAATATCTTAAAGGTACAATTCTAATGTTTTCAAATTCAATTTTTCAAATCAGTTGCTTTTCCAGTGATAAAAAAAAATACATGGTAGTTAGGGATTTCTTCCAAAATTGAACGTCTGGGAGTAATTTAGAGATTAAACCAACAGTGGAACAGAAATATCTGAAATTCAAATGTTCCAAACAATTGATCATTACCATATGGTTTTCTCCTAAGGTACATTTGTATATGTGTCCTCTTTACATAACTGGTTAATAAGAAGTTTTATGGAGATGACGACAGCAATATTGAAAAAGACAACACCAAGTTCAGTATTGCTGTCCAAACGTCATAAAACCTCATATTGATCGAGTTAAAGTGCGGTAATTGTTTTATTACATACGGTCTCCCAATATTTTGGGTTTTCTTCATACCAAATATCTACTGAATCATGGTGTTATTACAATATTTCTTTTCCAACATTTTTGGCCAATAATAAAACAATAACCCCACTTTAACTCGATCAATATGAGGTTTTATGGAGCTCGGACAGCGATATTGCACTTTGCGTTGCTTCGTTGAAAATTGCTATCGCCAGGTCCATAAAACCCCATTTGATCTCGTCAAAGTGCGGTAATTGTATAATATTTCTAACGTATGTGTTATACTGTTTTTATTTGGGATTTATGGTCATTGTGGATTGTTGTCCCTTGTTGAAAGCAGCAGGATAAATCCTAGGTATATTTTTTTTCCAATGGGATATCGTATCATTGGTGTTTACCGCCTACCCTTAATTTTTGAGAAAACAATGTAATGAACAACATGCAGCCGTGGCTTTTAAAATAATTGAGGATACAAACACAGAAAATGAGGTGAAATATAAAAAATATTCAACGGAGACTATAAAGAAAAGTATCATTATACTTAGCTTTAATATGAATAATTCATCATAGCTGTTCCAAGGATTCTTAAAAAAAACAACAAAATGGATAACAGGAAAAGTCAACAATAACATACCAATCAATCAATGCGACCCAACTGACAAAACGCCATTTTTTTTATAAAAAATAGCATAAAGGAGTACAAAACACAAACATGAACACAACAGACAGTCAGGATAGTCTGACTTGGTACAGACACTCAATGGTGGTGGGGTTAAACCAGTTTTATGGGTACCCAAACTCCCTTTATCCTGACACTCTGATGTATACAATACAGTATAAAAACCAAAAAAGTATGATTACCAACAAGACGATCGCTTGCTAGAACTGAAAATTAGAGTGGACGGTACATAATTTAGATAGCAGGGTGCTCGTTTTAACTGTAAAACTAGCTAAGGCTCTCATGTCTGCAGATAGGATACTGTTGTTCTACTAAACGGGAAAATCTTAATTAACATTTCCATGAAGGGTTTAATGCTATCTCGTCATAGAGGTCAATTGAAATCGGCAGTATTTGTGAGAGCCCAGTATAAATTTTAATTCTTCAAGCAATTGGGAGAGCAATTTTTACAGAGTTGCACATATTTTCATATTTGTAGCCCAGGTATGTTACTAGCGAGACGTTTGCATTTATTCGCGGTAGAAACTAGGGTAGGAAAACCCGTTCATGATAAGTGCCCTTCTGGAAGCTTAATATTTAGATAAAATGTTGATATGAGCTTGTGAAATCTATAACTCTGTTTTTGTAATCGTATGGTTTCGCTGGTTAAAATCTTCTAGCCGAGAGCAAATTCTTGCAAAACGCGTAAGCTATGATATGTACACTCCATACGGTGGTGCAAAAGGCACGTCTCCAACAAAAAATGGGAAGTAAGTAATTGAAATCGTCCCTTTAATCATAAATTTTAGTACGTATCTCTCCATTTCCGATATTCATAGTAAGATATAAAAAAGAAGAGCATTTACTACTACTTTTAGTTTGTTCAAATGTAGCTCTTTTGGATAAATAACAATCCAAAGATACTTATATTAGATATAGTTAATTAATAATTAAACTTATAAATAAATGTCTTTTGCATATTTAACAAATTCGGGGTTATCAAAATTAAAAATTAAGATACCTGCAATTATTGTTAAAATTGTCAATAAATTTATCATGATTCTGTATTTTACCCTTAAGGAGCATTCATATATCATTCTACATGTATTGTTTTGTTATATCAAACAAAAAGAAAACCCGGTTTTTTGTTATTTTTTATAGGTATTTGAAATTAAGTTTCTATATCCAATTACCGAAAGGAATAAAATGGTCCATTCCTTTTATAACATTCCCACTGCTCATTCGTATTATTTGGTTTCAACCAAATATATATATAGTATAACCAATACTGTTGTGTCTTCTGGTCGGTAAATTCATCGATTTTCATTTATGAAGTTTGCTTTTTCATACAGCACATTCCGTTGGCCACAAGGGGCAATTTACTTTGTAATTAACTTCATTTCCTCAATGAGATATATTACATGAAATAGTAATATAATGATAGGAATGACTTAATTCCTGCTTTTATGTTGGAGTTTCCAATCATCAACTTCCCATTTTTGAGCGGCAACATTCCATAAGCGCCGGCGTATGGAGTGTATATTTCACAATTCAAACGTTATTCCAGAGCTTGTAACATATACATTGACTTCCTAGACAGAACCCGGCTCCTGACAGAAAAGTTGCTCAGACAGGGGTATTTTGCTCCTAAGTTGGAGTCATCCTTATTAAAGTTTTATGGATGTCATCGTGACTTGGTTGGCAGGTATGAAAAAACCGTCTCCAAAATCATGCAAATGAAAATGGACCTGTTCCATTGATGTTGTCCCTTCCTCATACATTGTCATACCGGAGTTGACATGGGCAGCATGGCGGGAGTCCTGCAAGAAGCAGAGACTGCTTACTCTTCCGTAGCACCTGAGTCTACCCCCGGTTTTTAGTGCAGTCCATGTTGTTTATATGTTTTTAGTTTTTAATTGTAGTTCTTGTATTGTTTGGTCTTGACTTTGTTGTCCTCCTGAGTTTTCTCAGTTGTTTTGATTTTCACATCCTTCGAATATCCCTTTGACTTTACTTAGATGTGGTCAATAAAAAAGAATTCCCTCCATTTGTTTATGGTTCTTGAATTCCAGTGTCTAATAATTTAAGGAAGCTAACACCGGTGAGGTAAGTAATATGGCAGACAATTTAGCCGTTCGGGGATATCATTGTTATCGCCCCCGTCTGTCCGTCCATCACACTTTTCTAAGTGACCTAAAAAACATTTTGACTTTATGCATTTTATTTCTATAAAGTATTGTCATACCTATATGTTGATTCGCAGCAATGATTTAAGATTTTGATTTTACAGTTTATGTAGGCTTTTTACTTGACGTTTTTCATTAATTCAAGGGTAAACTTCATTAAATTAAAACACAAAATAGGAGTTGAAGCTATATGTTTAGCATTGATTAGCAGTTGACCATTGAAAGATATTTATCTTAACAAAGTATGTTTCAAATTTTAACAATATATATTGAGCCCATCTAAGTCGACACGTTTTTTAATTTACCCGAAAATTGCTAATTTGTGATTTTTCGTGCATATTTGATTTTTTTTATGGACAAGGCGACTTAACCCCAGAACAACATCTAACTTTCGTAAGTTAACAGTAGAGAAGCCCAAACAAAATGTCACTAGACAAGTCTAGTGGGTCTTGAACCAGTCTTTTTAGCGCTTTTTAAATTCTGATCACAGATACAAAAAACTTGGCAATATTTTGTAACCATTTTTAACATTTTAGTAACGATGAGTCTAGTTTTTTTAGAATAATTTTAATATTTACACTGGAAACAATAAGAAAAATGTTTTCATGTACTTATTAATACAGTTTCATTTTTTTTTCAGTAGAAAGGCTAGTTTATGGTCCAGGCGGATCATATTTTAAAATTGTAAATTTACTCTTTACTGGGGTTTAAAGTCAAACATATGATTATAAAAGTCGTAGATATTTGATACACCAAGGTTTTGAATTGAAACACTTGCTGTTTGCCTTAAATACAAAATCCTTTCTATACAGAATGTGAAATCTACATTTTTGTTGTGCAAACTCGATACAGTTTTAAGACAACATAAACTACGAGTAATATGCATTTCATGTTCTAACTTTAATTATTTTTTTATTATAAAGTATAATCGACATAAACGGTGTATATCGAAAAACAAGCAACATGTGGAAAGATTTTAAGAGGCAATGCCAGTAAGCACTAGGTAGAAGTGTTCAATAAAGAAAAAAATGTTTGTGCAATTTATTTTTTTCAGGCCCATTCTAACATACTGACCGGGATAATATAGTTTTTTTGTAATTTTATATCATATCCACCTTTTTAATGATGAAGAGGACCACTAAGGACCATTGCTGCGAAATTTTGTTCTAATTGGCCAAGTGGTTTCAGCCAAGAAGATCTTTAATTAAATTCCCCATAGGGTCCTTTGTTAAACTATGTTAGGCTCTGGCGGCAATCTTGGATGACCGGTGGGGTGATTGGATTCAATTCTGAGAGAAGACTACCTAAGGACCATTACTGCTTAGTGTTGTTCCAATTGGCCAAGTGGTTTCAGACAAGAAAATCTTAAAGTAAATTTCCCATACGGTCCGATGTTAAACTATGTTCGGCTCTGGCGGCCATCTTGGATGATGGGCCAGGTCATCAGATACAATTCTGAAACTGGACCACCTAAGGACCATTGCTTCCAGCTTTTGTGTCAATTTGCCCGGTGGTTTCAAGGGAGAAGACCTTTAAAGAAAAGTTTGTGACGGCGGACGCCAAGCGATGACAAAAGTTCACATGGCTTTTTAGGTCTAATAACTTTGCACAAATAATACCTACAATAAAGATTTTTGGTCCTCAGATACCTTATCAGTTTGCCGCAGTATACTTGTCTTGTGACCTTGACCTCGTTTTCATGGTTTACTGACGTCATAAACATAAAAATAATATCTGCGTCCAAGTTTTGTGGTTAAATCTGTGGCTGTCTGGGGCCTTTGCATGAATTTCACACATTTTTATGATAAAGTCCATTTCTCTGTGGCTATAATGCCTATATCCACTGTTGTATATGTAATAACTTCTTGCCAACTTCCTGACACCTTACCTTGACCACAATTTTAGGCTGTAGTGACTCTCATCCTATTTTACAAATAAGTCCATTTCTCGAAAAATGTTATAACGGAGCAAACATTTGATTTTTTATGAGGGGAGGGGGGTAGGATCAAATTAATTTGAAATGAAAAGGCAGGACACGGATTTTTTGGAAAAAAATAAATATACAGGATCACAAAAAAATTCAGACCAAATTTTGACGAAAAAAAATTTTATGCCCCCATTTCAAAAATGCTGGATCCGCTCTTAGTTTATTCTTTATTAATCACACAACCATTAGATATAATTGACATTAAAATGTTCATAAAGTGTTTTTCTTTTCTGTTTCTGTAACTTTCATGCCATAATTTAATTTATCTGAAAAAAGTATAAAGCTTGATTAGGTATCACAAATCTACACTGAAATACAATACAATATATCCACCCAAGCATGATAAATGTAAAGATAAAAAAAGGAGTAGGCAATTGCAACCCACACAGTGGATAGGGATAAACGTAAAGTTTCCCAATCCACTATAAACAAACCAGAAATCTACAATTACATAGCACCGAGATGCACCCTTACCAAAGTAATATGAGTGTAGGTCGCTTGGTATTGGAGAACTGAACTCGGACGTAAAACCTAACTAAGATACGTTATTTTGGTGGGAGGTTGTGTTATTCCCCGAGATGCATACTCACACCAAGTAATATGTGTGAACGAGACATGGACGTAAAACTTAACCTAAGTAAATGAAGCACGATAAGTAGGTCAGAGTGACCTAATTTTGGGTACGCGGGCGTGGACGCCAGGGTACTCCAATAGTCCCCCTCAACTTCCTTGAGGCGAACTTATAAATAAGATTAAGCTTAACTAATACAAAATCACACCTCTAACCTCTTTAATCTCAGCCTTCACAGGTTCTAAATGTCTCTTCCTGTATGTGTGACATATTCCTGTCAGAAAATAATCTGTCAAATAATCGGTATGTTACATAAATTTTATTTTTATTCATTATTCTTTTAAAGTTCTAAACATTACAGTTCTGTACTTGTATCAACTTCATCTCATATTATAATGGCTAACACATTTATAAATGATGTAGAATATTTATTTTCCAATGCAAGGAATATGGAGGAAATAATGACATATGAATCTTTTTTCTCCTATTCTTGACGTTTTCAATGGGTGAGATAAAAATGCATGGGAATTCCTGTCGTTTTTTCTACAGTTATTGGAACGATAAACGAGAGAAGTCCTGAAATGACGTCCATGTAAACACACTACATAGCAACGAAATTTTCTTGAGGTTTTTGTCAAAAATCATGGGAGAAACATATTCTCCTTCAATTTACTGACGAGTTATGGAATTTCTCCACCCTCAATAGTTAAACTTTAGATTGTAACACGCTCGCTACAGGCTCGCGTGTTGAAAATCGAAAATTTAACTATCTCGGGTAGAGAAATTCCATAACTCGCTCGTACCTGAAGGAGAATCTATATTTATCTTTCAACTATTTTTTTAATATTTAACTTTCTTTTAAAAGGACAAAATTTACAAGTTTTAAAGTGATAAATGACACAAACTCTTGAAGGAACATTCAGTTTGGTCAAATTTAATTGAGAATTAACCAATTAGCAAATAAACACAATTTTCTGTTATGCAATAATTGTCAGTGATTTATGTACGCTTATACAAATGGCACAATTAATTTATATTAAAAACAAAAGAGTCTAGATATTCTTTTTTCTATATTATCTTATAACCAAGGTATAAGTGACCCGGGTCAGACAAAAATTAATAAAATAATATTTTTGGAATTGATAGTATAGGATCATACTGATACATTAATTTTCAAATTCATGAATAATCTTTACCTCAAAAGTATGACCAAGGTCCCATGTAGTGGTTAGCGAGTAGTTCTTGCCAATCAAGATAACATTGTTAAAAGCAAGACTGTGATATTTGGAAAACAAATTGAAAAACTTTGTTTAAGATTTTCACAAATAATCGGAATCAAATTCTGCAAACGCCAGGAACTACACGCCTACCGGTATAGAAAATAATGTTCATGCTGGTCATGTTTTAAAAAAAAACCAAATCTATTATAATTTCATGAATAACATTTACCGGTTCCCACTGGAACTACAGTTCCATATAACAGCCTAATTTCTGCTGACTGTGGTACATTGACATGCCTTTCTGGTCTCCCCTTTGCTTTAAATTTGTGATTAGGATAGTGACATCTACAAGACGAACCTCCTCTTATAATTCAAAATTAAGAAACGAAGTAGTAATACTCAGAATTCTTAGGGGGAATCAGATTACAATGGAACCAGGGGGGGGGGCTATTTTTTTGTAAAACTTTAACAAAATTTGTAAATTTTTCCAGTTCAGTGTTTCTCCGGAAGTCTCCCACCCTACTTCACGATAAATTCTCTCTGGTGAGAGTCTGCTGATTGTTGATTAGTATATAAATATATCGTATTTTTCTATGGTGTAGTCGAAATATCTGGTTTGTCGAAGGTCAACAATGACATATCAATCAATCAAACCAACCCAACTGACATAACTCCGGACAAAAAATAACATAAAAGAGTACAAAAGAAAAACATGAACTAAACAGAGAGTCAGCTAAATTTACTTCGACCAAGCTTATAGTGCAAAATTCTTTTCATACCTCGAATTATTTACGACGTGTCAAAATATAACATGAGGAACATGGTGGCTTAATGATACTAGATTATCAATTTGTTTTAGTCGGACATTTTCTTCGTTATCTCCCCTTTTCAGTTTGAATCATCACTTCCGATTATTTCGTTTAGTCGAACTACGGATGAGTCGAACACATTCTATAGTCACGTCGATTTCGAGATAACGAGAGTCAACAGATTTACTATTCACCATGTCTGGAGTGATCGAAAGATATATCGTCTGTACAAATGGTATAAAAATATGATAGGTCAAAAGTCATTACATAAGGCAGTTCCTTCGTTTTATAGTGCCTACAAAAGACTTACGGCCCAGAAGAAAACGCCCCATCTTCAGGAAATTTGTTTCTCTACTCACATAGTTACTGAATCCATCTCATATAATTATTACTTGTTATTCTTTTCATGAAACATTGTAATTTTGATGTGTTTTTTATTGATCATACATTAAAACAATGTATTATACAATGAACATGCATTGGACATCTGTTTCGTTCGTTTGATTAATAACCCTGTATTACGTAAAATGATGGAGATGTGGACAGTAATTTTCTTTGCAGGTTTTCTTTGTGGTATGTTCATCTTTTTTAAATTTAGATGCAAACTGATATGAAATTGTTTATTTATTTCTAGATTTTGTATTGTTTTTTATGCCTAAATGTTCACATCAAGCTAATATATTATTCGCAAACTATAATGGCTCATTCATTCGTAAATTGGTGTCCGCCACTGATGTTCTATACTACCGCGTCGTCCGATTTGTAAAATTTTCTGCAAAAATCTTAAAATAGACGGTCTAGTTGTTAAAAACTATAATGAATGTTCATCGTTTTACTCTCTTCTTTTTTTTAAAATATTCGAAGTCTATACCATTAGACCAAAGGGTCTAGAAACTGGCAAAACTGACTGCGAATACTAAAAGCAGAAAAATTAACAAATACGTATTTAAAAATATCTCCACTTAAAATACTTGGCCGATTGGGATAAACCATTGACGTATTTCTTAGGTAGCTCTCATTCAAAATCATTTTCAACGGTTTCTTCCAAAATAAAATTATCATCCATAAAATGCACGTATTAAAAACATCCGAAATGTCTGAGCAAATAAGATCATACCTGAATGGGTTGTTATCTATAGTAAAGTCAAGAAATACCGAAGGGATATTCGAAGGAGAGAAAAATCGTAACAACTGACAAACTCCGGAGAACAACGAAGACAAGACCAAAACAATACCTGCACTACAATTAAAACCTAAAAACATATGAAAAACATGGACCCCATCAAAAAACCGGGGGTAGACTCAGGTGCTCCGGAAGAGTAAGCAGTCTCTGCTTCCTGCAGGACACCCGCCATATAGGGCGCTTCCTGAAATTTCTTCAATCATAATGTAATTAGAGTTATCCAGAATTTAGAAACCCAATGAAAATGGCAACTTTCACCTTGCAACATACATTACATGTTTCCTTGGTGATGTTCAATGCCAAACATTTGAAAAATCGAAATAAGTATAGATATTGATGGTGCACTTTAGGCCTATTTAAAAACAATGTGACATTTTTATTTCAATGATTATCCTACCCATTCGGATTCCTGATTTCAACCGTGTTGCTTATCATGTTTCTTGCGTATGAACCATTTTATGCTATAGTTAATGGGCCATTCGGATCTACTCGGAATAGTATTCTTGGAATGCCTCGAACTTATCGTTGAATTAATGAGTGTGCTTGTTTAGTTTTTAGTGTGTATTGTTTTTTTTTCCTTCTCCCCCATTTCTGTTTTATATAGGTCTCTGGAGTTTTTATTGTTGAATGAACTTTGTCTTTTTTCTGTATCGCGGTTTGAAATAAATAAATTTTATATATTTAAACCAGCTGAACGTATTTGTTGATTGGATCGATAAATGTTTTTGTAATAAAATGTGATATGAAGTTACCGCACACAAAAAAAAGCTTTGTCTTTGTTGTATTTCTAGAAGATTAAAATATATAGAAACGTGTGTCAGAATTTTCTTTTGTGACTTATAAAGCTATTACCGTAACTAATTTACATCATCGTATCAAATATAGAGGAAATCCATCCTAGATCTCGTAATATGACAATTATAAATTGTTTTGAAGAATGATAAACGTTCCTCACCATACTAGCTTTTGTGTAACCTAGGGGTCTTAGCAGCTGAGCGAAACTAATAATACCCACCATCCTACCGTGACTAAGGTTGTGAATTTGTATCCATCGTGTGACGAGGTTATTCAGTTTAATGTTTGTAGGCTATCCGGGTATTCCGGTTGTCTCCACCAATTAAACACCATATAGTCATATGTAGCTATTTTCACTGAAACTGGCTTAAAAACGAATGATAAGTAGATAGATTTTGCATATATTTTATTTACTTTGTTCGTTTATGTATATATTTTTTGTAGTACAAACGTTTGACACATAATGCTGAAATATCGTGGCAAAACTGTCGTCGGTTACATTTTATGCTAAATTTTCTTTAAATGATATTCATTTAAGAATTGACTGTAAAAAAAAATCCGTCTATGAAGAAAGAACCTCAGTCACGTGGTGCAAACTAAATAAACCGCGTAGCAGGTTATTTGAAAGTGGGCACAATTTGCATTGAGGTTATTTCGAATAGAATGAAAACAAAATTACAATCAGTCATTATAATTTAATTCCAATGGTTGTTTTGACGTCAAAACGTTGGGATTCCCTTTAATGATGTCATAGTAGAAAAGAAAATTTAGTGTATGATATGATAGACGAAAAAAAATTGACCAATCAAATGACGTGTTACATACAATATTAAATTATTTCACAATTAATCAGTTTGTTAAATGTAAAGGTGTATGTGAACCTGTCACATATAAAGGATTAGTCGCAGCACCTTGTGGTCAGCAAGTGTCCAACTATGTAGTAGTTGGTAAAGTTGATAGTGAAGTCGGATTCTATCGTCCTGATGACCCAACAACGCTTGTTGTAATTAGGCCTGATAATACGACTTTTGAATGGCAGTGGTATGCTCGATCAGGACCATTCTACGTATTTCGGTAAGTGATTTAAAACAAATAAATGTTTATATAATATTTCCTAATATCTAATTGATTCTAGGGACATATTGATTGTGCTGTAGTCACTGCAATTTTCCAAATGATTACAAAAAAACATTTTTTAAAGATTATATATGAAGTTTTAAATTGCAATGGCCTTCTATCATATCTATATAGTAACACTGGGTGCGTTTATATACGACGTATTTTTTATTTGTACAAAGTAAGACTATCCTATTGTTTCGATGTTTGTGTTTTTACTCTTTGTTAGGTCTTGACTGAAACTCTGTAAATCTGATAGCGTGCGTTAATTGGTATGACATTGTTTACCTTTCCTATTATCATGGTTATAGTATTGTTTATGAAGGTTTCATAGTGCCAAAAACAAACCGTTACGACTTAAAACGCCAATACACGTAAAAACAAACAAATCAAAAACAAAATTTCACCGATCTGTTGTAATGTCTACATACATTCTGATCTAATGGTCTATGTATACATGTATATAGAGGATATCCAACAACCAAAAGGCCACAATTACCTCCCCTTAACATATATACAAAAGGGATAAACAAACCAGATATATAACAGTATAAACAAACGAGGACGAAAGAGAGAAAAGATAAAATTGTTTAGTTATAATTATATACACGCTAAAAATACCACAACAAGCGGTAAATCTAATTAATATAGTCAACACAAGAATGCTGTCATGCTTTATAATAGCTCATTTAATTGGACTTAATTAACCAGAATTTAATATGTGAATGTTAACTTTTAGAAAATATATTATTCTGACCTCATAATACATGAAAGTTCCTGAAGACTTATAATAAAACAAGACAAAAATGATGTTGGGTAAATTAGAAAAGACACCAACTGAACTTTGGACAGGTGTTAAAAGGGGGAGGCTGTTTCCACTGTCTTAACATTTCATGTACCTCCACTGATTTGTGAATACCACCGGATTGACTTTGTTGAACTTCACGACGGGTCTCGTATACGGAACAGGAACTGCTGACCCTTCCGGAGCACCTGAGTTCACTTCTGGTTTTTATAGGAGTTCGTGTTGTTCATTGTTTTTTTAGTTTTCAGAGTTTATTTGTTGTGCTTGTGGTTGTTCATTTGTCTTCCCGGGTTAAAAATGGATTGCGTTTTTATTTTTAGATTGTTTCTTAATTATATTTGTCCTCTTTGGACCTTAACAGTCCTGTTTAATCGTGATTCTCTGAATTTTCAGACAATATCATGATAACAAGACCAAAAACAGATAAAAAAAAACGTTGTAGTCAATCAAGGCTGCTATATAAACATTTCATAAGACTTACGAATGAATTATGTAAATTGTAACCTTACCCGCGCTGAATCGATATAGACTACAAACCAACATTTTTTATTTGATCTTGTAATCCTGAATTGTAATAAAACTATCTCAAAATACCGAAATAAATTTGATGCACTGTATGGCCATGTCGTTGACTGACTACGCATCAGCAGTGCTCGAGATCAAAGTGTTGAAAACCAGTAAGAAAGTATGAAGCTCAGAAAGTATGAACCTGCAGAAAAGTAAGTCAAAGAATAAACAAGACCAGTGATTGTATGTCGAGTTTTACATACATAAAAACGGTACTGGCCTACCTTGTCTCACACCGTTTAGAATAAGTTCGATTTCTGTATTGATTCATTTTTACTTAAAACCCAATATTTGAATATGCTTTTTCAGTATACCGTTAAACAGCACTCATAATGAGTACTTATGTGAAAAGGATTTAATTGTAAAACCTTCGTCAGACATTTTATACCTACCAGCCACACCTTTCGGTAAGTTATATACAATGTATGAATGTTGATTTATTACATCAATCTTGATGTATTACATTCATTCATTCTTACATCAATCTTGATGTATTACATTCAATATTCATTCGGCGATAACGCATAAATATACGCTTAACGAAAATCCCGGTTTAGGATTTACATTAACCATATCTTCGTTAATTGCTATATATCCTAAGCAGCTCTGGAAACTGAATAACTAATTGTATTACGGATGACAAGAGTTTGTTTTCCTTTTTTGCATAGAAATCAACGGAGTTTCTAGTAAGTAATTTTTTTCAAAGAAAAAAGTTTTCATATTTAACAATAGTGTAGAATATATTTATTTCTTTTAATATAAATATAATTGTCCTAGTCTCTGACAATTTAGAAATTGATACGTTAGAAGGTGCATTTGAAGGTTTGTATACTCAAAAAAAAGAACCAATCAAAATCCTTGTCCCAAGTATCAAGATAATGAAGACCTTGACTCTCTTGTTTTGGGCTATTACGTGTACTGTTTTGAAGTTCTTTTACAACCAATATGTGATACCCGAGTTTCTTTTTCAGTTGCACTGCCTGGTAATCCAACAATATGCGATGTTTGTATCGGCACAAATTTTGAGGTTCCGGTACTTATAAATGGTAAGTTTATAAAGTGTTCATAAATACTAGGATTGGCGGAGGCCAGTTTCCTCTACACAAATGATGTTTTGTCACTGAATATTCATATTCCTTACGTTAAGGATTATCTACATATCATCTATCACAGTAAACTTGAAATTTAAGAGACCACAGACACACTATCTTCTACATGTACGTAGATAATAATGGGCGATAGAAATCATTATGATAAACGTGATCATTTTAATTTTCCGATTGTGAACATCCCGCTGTTTTATCTCTTCGGGATTCTTTTCCCGATATTTACCAAGAAAACATATATATTTCTCGTCTATAAGTAACTGAGATTCAGAATTCAGTTTAGGATTTAGTTATAAATAAATCAAATACAATTCATTGATACCAATTTTGATGCACAAGATATGAACTACCATTTAAGGACAGAGCTATACTCCTTAGTTTTCGCAATTTTTTCTATTTTGTAATAGTAAATTGTAAGTATCAATTTCGAGCTAGTATCGAAAAATAAATAGATAAAATGGCCACTATGTATTGCCCCCAAAAGTGATTTTATTAAATATTTTGTCATTTACATTACAGACAGGCGTGTTGGTAAGTTGAAGTACATGTATGTGTTTAGCAAAAGAGTTTTCATTATACTACTTTTGTGAATGAATGACTATATTCTCATTAACTATTACATAGTTACAGAAAAGACAATATTTTTACAACATATGATTGTTTCTGCATGTCGAAGTACATGTAGCAATGTTTAGCAAAATAGTTGTCATTATGGCGGTCATCGACCTTCCCATATAACTCCCGATCTCTATAACACTGATTTGAAATATTTGATGTTGACCTGCCGGTTTACACGCGTGGTAACATACCAGCTCTATAAAACTTGTGAAAGAGGCGGAACTATATGCCTGTATACGCCTGTAAGTTTGCACTTTTTAATTCCATATGGATGAATATGAGAAATGTTCGGATTTAACCATTTTTAACTGTTGTTATTCAGATTGCGGAAAAGGTAAGTTCGTTAAAAAAAATGTATATAAAAATAATGTATCCTCATTTATGAAAATATATGGATATTGACTATGCACTCATGAGACAAAACCCATTAGTACTGAACTCTAGAAAAAACATTTTTGAATATAAGGATAGTCGTGTTGTCTTCAACAAGAGCAACAGCACACATCACAGACTAAGTAGTATGTAACACATGGTGTCAAATATTCAACAAAAGCTACTATGCAATGGTTTTAATGAATGTCTTCATCAAAAAATCATAACTAGTCGAGGTTTGTGCTGTAAACGTATGCCGAGAGTCCGAAAATATTTTTTTTTAAATTCTTATTAAAGCCGGAAATTAACGTTTATACTTGTTGCCGACAACTGCAATCAAGTCTAAAATGCCACAGAAACTGAGAAACTGCGTAAAAAAATATTATTTTATAAGAGGTTTTTTAAAAATGAAAATAAAACAAAATAAAATAACTACAACTGATTTCTAAAATGCAGAAATAATAAAATAAACTAAAATAAAATCCAATTTTGTTTATATATTCATTCAGCAGTTTAATTTCATGATTGTGTCAAAAGATCTTTAAAACGTCAAAAAACGAATCACTAAAAAGCATAGTTAGATATATTAAAATAAAACCGAAGCGATAAAACATTTGTTAAAGTTCTCAAATTCGAAGTCCAAGGAAAAGACAAAGTCAGGAGAATGGAACACAACAAACAAACGCCACAAGGATACATGTATAACTAAAAGAATACAAAACGTAATATAAACCAAATAAAAATGGAGCAAGACAGCACAAAATTTAAAACACTAGCAAGGTTAACTCCCTTAAAAACCGGGAGTGACATAAAGTGGTCAGAAAATGATTGATTAGAACAAGTCAAAGTATTATATCAAATAATATGATTATAGAGACGTACAAAAAGTTACAACAAATAGTAAAGTGCCGTAAAAATGATCGTGTTTGTGAAAAAAGTACAAACTATGACAGAAAACATAGATCGTAATAAAATATGAAACCTGAAATTATGAGAATTCAAACAGAATTGTATACATGTAGAAAATGAGTCCGATCCTTTTTTCGCAAAATTAACGTTTTGCGTAAAATAAGGAGTTCACAATTTTATAATGGCGAAGAGGGTGTTTCTTTTTTAAACTTCGTATATATTTGGACTGTAATAAAACGTTTTGTTTGTCGTAACATATTGTAAGGCTCTTTAGTAAAAAAAAACATATAATTTATTTTGTATTAAAGCTTCAACCTGTCAAATGATAAATACATTTTTCACAAAAAATATTTAAAAGATTTTTAATCTGATGTCAAATTAATTCACAGTTATTATTCCAGGTGAGTTTGGGCTTTATTCAATCTATATATTACTTCAATTTCAATGGAAGAAAATGCTTACCCAACCCTTACCTAATATTTCTTCTTGGCTTTTGACCTGTTTTGATTTCTTTACTCATAATGTTTTCATGTCTTTATATGTTAAATCTATCGTTACTACTTGTACTAGCAAATTAGTTTGGTGTATTGTCCTTAGAAAGAAGACGCACAATTAATTATATTTATCTAGATATCAGAATTCTGAGTAATTCATTTGTACACATAAATTTATATCGTACGTTATTTTCTAATTACTGAAGACCTAAACCTAATTGAGCGATACAGTGAAAACAGGTCTAAATATGTTCTTTTTTGTCGAGCCTTCGACTTTTGTCGAAAAAGCGAGACATAGCGATCCTACATTCCGTCGTCCTCGTCGTCGTCGTCGTCGTCGTCGGCGGCGTCCACAAATATTCACCCTGTGGTTAAAGTTTTTGAAATTTTAATAACTTTCTTAAACTATCCTGGATTTCTACCAAACTTGGACAGAGGCTTGTTTATGATCATAAGATAGTATCCAGAAGGAAATTTTGTAAAAAAAAAATTCCAGTTTTTCCGTATTGTACTTATAAATGGACTTAGTTTTTCTGCCAGGAAACATTACATTCACTCTGTGGTTAAAGTTTTTAAAATTTAAATAACTTTCTTAAAATATCCTGGATTTGTACCAAACTTGGACAGAAGCTTGTTTATGATCATAAGATAGTATCCAGAAGTAAATTTTGTAAAATAAAAATTCCAGTTTTTCTGTATATTACTTATAAATGGACTTAGTTTTTCTGCCAGGAAACATTACATTCATTCTGTGGTTAAAGTTTTCAAAATTTTAATAACTTTCTTAAACTATCCTGGATTTGTACCAAACTTGGACAGAAGCTTGTTTATGATCATAATATAGTATCCAGAAGTAAATTTAGTAAAAAAAAAAAAAAAAATTTCCGTATTTTACTTATAAATGGACTTATAAAGTTTTCAAAATTTTAATAACTTTCTTAAACTATCCACTAACTGCAAATCTATTATGTGCATTCACCTATCACACTGAAAATATAGACAACATCAAAAGTAGGCGAGACACTGGGTTCCGCGGAACCCTTACGAATTTTTATTTTATACAATCGTCATCGAACTACACCTTTATTTATAAATATTACATTAATGTATTGCCTGAGCATTTTTTGTGAACATTAACTGACTTGGATGCATTGTGTAACACCTTTGAATCGTTGTGTAATCTTATATCATGTATACTAGAATAGGCAACAATACAAGTACGAAATAATCCCAAAAAGTAACTTTCGAAAAAATACAAGAAAGACTAACAGAATGTGTAAAAACTCTACAAATTCATTGATTGTACTTTCTTTAATAGAACTGGGATGCAATATTCCGTCTGTGTGCCCAGTAACGATGAAAGGTCAGAAAAGATGTGGAAGGTGCCAGGCTGCTGACAGAAGTGACGGATTTTGCTGCACAGAATCCTAATTTGCCTTAGAATATAAACAAATGATAATAAATATGTTATCTAAAACAGTTTACAGTTATTTTATTTACTAGTATAAAAAAACAGAAAATATATGTACAATAAATGTACATAGTCTGGAAATGTACATATGTTCTAAAGAGGTAGATATATAATTATATATTAACGAGCAATTCCCACCTATTTTCCGGGAGTAGAAATATAGAATATGTCTACATTGTCTTGGAATGTGCAATTAATTCGTACAAGTGTTAGAAATGCGAGGCGTCCTCCAACATAAAATTTGTCGAAAACGTCAAAGGTCACAAATCTGTTTCATTTCACGACGTCAAATGTAAGTCTAAAGTGACGGTATATAATTTTTACGACAAACGTGATGATTTTAGTTTTGAAATGGTGAATTTTCTTTTTCTGAGCAGCAATATTCCTGCATATGGCGTCTACTTTCTCAGTTGATCCATTACTCTAGAGCTTGTGTCCCCAACAGTGACTTTCCTTAGCGAGCACGGACCCTGACAAACTGCTCGGCCAAAGATACATCCAGCCTCGACTAACATCACCACTTTAAACGTTTGATGGTTGACATCATGATTTGTCGATCGATATCAGGTGAGTGTGTCACAAATGATCATTGATATATTCCCTGTGTGATTCCAGTTCTCTTACCGATTTTGACATTGCCGATATAGACCTATTGACAGCTTTGACCACTGAGCAATACGACGGATGTGAAACAGGACATGCTTACCCTTCCAGAGCACCTGATATCACTCCAGATTTTTTGTTGGAGTTCGCATTGCCCACGCTTTAGTTTTCAGTTTTTTTTTTGTTCGTATGTCCCTCTCTTTGTCTGTTTGTTTGCCAGTCGTGTTCCTTTTGGTTTGTCTTGTTCGGGTATTGTCCTCTGGATAATTATGTAGGATTTCGCTTCTGGCATTGTTGGTTCGATATTTTCTACACTTGATTCACCACAAAGGTGCACCATGCATTATAGATCAGGGGTTTGGTAAGACAATACTTATCCTCTCAATTCTTTTTTAAAGATTCTACACATCAGAATAAGAGCTTTCAATTGCACAAATAAACATTTAAGGCTACAAAACACATGAAAAGAACTTACAATTAATGAATCTATTTTTGGCATAAATTTTGAAACTGTCATGAATCTATCAAGAAATATCCCGTGTAAAACCCACAAATTATGGATGTTGTTTGAAACGTTAAATTTACTTTTTTCTAACTCATGGTAAGAAATACTACTTGGTTATTACAGAAGAATTATTCAAGGCTAAAGTTCAGAGAGAGAAAAAAATAAGCTCGTCTGTTTCGTTAAAGTTGCTATTTTGATCATAAAACCTACAACAAGGAAATGTTTGACGTAGATTTAAATGACTTGTGATAATGAAACCAAAACATTGTAGAAGATAATTTGATAATTTCAAAAGAATGTTTCTTAAACGCTTTCAAATTTGCAAAAAGTAAGGAGTATCTCCTTCGTGCATACCTCTTTCCTTTTTGGTCTCATTGTTTTGGTGTAACCCCTTTTGGTCAGTTTTGCTTTTTTGAATTTAGACTTCAACTTATTGGATTTTTGTATTCGTTTTCAAAGCATTTTAGGCCTTGAACACTGATGAGTCGTAAATCGACGATATTTACACATCTTGTTCATCAAAATTGGTATCAAAGAATTTTATTCTTTTTTTATTTTTGCAGCAGTAATTTACACACTCAGATAAATATTTTCCCCAACTGTATTGAATTTAGTAATGGGAAACTCAAATATTACTAGAGTGAAAAATTCCAGATACTACTTTAGAAAACAATTAGGTCTTCAACGGTAATTAAAAATGATAATCTACCGTGAAGTTTAATTAAAGATATATATTTTTTCTAGCAGGCAAAAAATGTTTATTGTATATCTGGTAATTCCAGGAAGATCAGAATCGATATATTGTTTAACAGCTGTACAAATATAGTGCGTTAAATTTCATTTCCGTAAATGTGAACATGCAAATCTATGAAACCTGATCAAGTCAAATACGGAAGATTTTTTAGCAAATGACAGATGTTATAATACTCATCATCCTTATAATTTTATTTCATTATTTGGAAGTATGCATGTTTAATAATTATTATATGTTTTCTCGATTTTTCAATTGTTACGTATTTCAAATCACACAAGTAAATTAAATCAAAATTATGACTATACCCAAGTGAAATGGTCTTCTTCCATGCTTCGGGAAGGGTTTTGAAACCATGAAGATTTTCAAGAATTTTTTTTCTTTTGGAAAATAATGGAATTAACAAACATAACAAACTTCGAAATCTAGATCAACAAGAGTCAGATTGGCTGATTTCAAAGTCGAGAGTTTTAAACTGGCAAGCAAATAATTGTTATAAAAGTGATTTCTGACAAGCATTAAAATCATATCATAAATCGAACACCGTTAGCATCTTTTCTGTACATATAACATTAAAAAGTTAAAACATACCGAAAAAGTTATCTTTAAGTACTTTTAAGATCCACTGAAGCATTTTTCAAAAATATCGGCAAAAGTATATGAAAGCATAGTCGGGAAAGTCTTGTAATACAAAAAGCCGGAATTTTTTCCTACATGGTAATAATACTAATAATATAATAATAATAAATACTTTATTTAAAGAGGGTAACAACATTTAGTATACAACTAATATCCGCTGTGGCCTTCGATACAAATTAACTCCGTATTAAATATTTACAACATAAATAAGAAATATCTTATATACACAACAAATTATAGTTAGTCTATACATTTACATTATGAACAAATAATTTCTTCTTGGTTAAAATAAGAACAAGTACATTTACATTTTTAACTATTTTGCTTTACGAAAAGATGTTCAGAGAACCTGCGCTTAAATATTTCAACATTCAAGGGAATATTGTTCCATAATATTGTGCTCTATAGTGAAGTGTTTTCTTCATAAAATTTGTATATGGTCTTCGTACAAAAAGAAAAAACCAGGTTTTGTAAAGCGTAATGAATACTGGTTTGTACTAGATTTGCACATATCGCATAGATAATCAGGAACAAAATTATTTATGGATTTATACATTAATACACCTTTATGGTACAAAATTCTGTTTTCGTAGGATAGCTATCACAACTCTTTAAAGAGAGGTGTAGATGGTGCATAAAAATTGGTATTCATTAATACACGAGCATCTCTTTTTTGGAGTTTACATAATTTATCAATGTTTCCTTTGGAGGTTTCACTCCATATAGTAGAACAGTAGTCAAACAGTGGAAGGATATAACCATTATAATATAAACATAACCCTTTTTTTGGAATATATGATTTAAGTCTTTCAAGTAAAAATATTCTTTTTTTTTTTTTTTTTTTTTTTTTTTAACATAACAAAATACTTTATTGCACTGATTGCTGTGAACAATTCTCTTAAGGGTACAGCATTCCCCTTAAGAGCCCTGGTATTAATGTTAATAGATAACAGGGGTATCCATCAACAAAAAAATATATACTATTATATAATTTGTTAGTGATATTACAAAATGTCATAACAGTATATAATTCTTATATTTTATGGTCATTATGCAATGTATGTGATGAATTAGAAAATTATGAGCATTTTTTTATTACATGTAAATATTTCGAAAATTTTTGGGAAAACATCAAAATACTTTTGACAACCTTAAATATTGGCCATCACACTATTAGTATGAACACATTAGTTTATGGATACAAAATAGTAGATAAAGACTACTATGGAGTGAATTATATCTTCACAGTAAAAATATTCTTAAAGAAAGTAAAGAACAAACTTTATCAATTTGTTGATCCCATGATATATTTTTGTCTATATAAATACCAAGTAGTTTTTCACATTTAACCTCACTAAGCAATTGATCATGACAATATATATCAAGGTTAGTATGAATATTCATTAATCTTCACATAGATCCAACTAACATAACATCACATTTTTTTGTATTTATTACCATCATTACACCATTTTCCTAAGTTTAACATATCAACATTAAGTTTGTTACTTTTGTCTATAAGAGATGCTGATGAATAATAAAGTTTTGTATCATCAGCATACAAATCTGGCGTTGTATGTGATAAATGTAGAGGTAGATCATTGATGTATAATACAAAAAGTAAAGGTCCTAAAATGCTTCCCTGAGGAACTCCAAATTTTATGTTTTGAAAACATGATTCTTTACCATAAATTTTTACTTTTTGAGATCTGCCTGATAAGTAAGAAGAAACCCATGTTAGAGAGAGGGTGTCAAATTTACATAATTTTAATTTGTCTAGCAGTACTGCATGGTTTACGACATCAAATGCTTTTTTTGAAGTCTAGAAATAAAATGGCCGTATAATTTCCTTGATCCATCTCTTTTAAAAGTTTATCAACAATTTTTATTAGAGCTGTATGACAAGAATGATTTGCTCTGAATCCAGATTGGCCTGCAAAAATTAGATCAAACTTTAATAAATATTCATAAATTTGTGAATAAATTGTACACAAATTTTTCAAACAACTTAGAAACGGTAGGAAGAACAGATATAGGCCTATAATTATCCATGTCTGAGGTTTCACCAGCAGATTTATAAATAGGAATAATTCATGCACATTTTAGTTTAAATGGAAAAAATCTACTATAAAGACCTATATTAAAGATATGGGATAATGGTTCACAAATTACTGGAGCACTTATCTTGAGTATCTGAGGTCCAACACCATCTAAACCTGTGGATTTACTAATATTTAAGACACAGCCCTACTGAATATTAAAAACAACTAATCATGCGTTTATTTTAGAAGATGAAAAAGAATATACCAAATCAATAGGAGAGGAGAGAACGTTGATATCATATAGAAAATATGTGAAATGACCATGATAAAACAAAATTTCAATTTGATATTTTTAAAACGAAAAATGGGGGAAATATTTCATTTTAGGTATATAAAATTTTTACATATGGACTTCAACAAAACAACGGAATACTACCGATAATAATATCTATATTTGAAACGTATAACATTTTCCAGGAACAGAAAATTGTAATATTTACGTAGGCCCGAGAAGTCTTAAATCAATATATCGTTAAACAGTTTGTATAGTGCCATTTAATTTCATACATGTAAACAATACAGACGGAATTCTTTGAATCTTGAACAAGTCAGTTACATCAGAATTCGAAAAAGTGAAGATGACTGAAGTAAAAAGACTGTCCGTCCTTATGATCGTTGCGTCATTATGTAGAAGTATGTATATTATAATTCATTACTTTTCACTTTATTTCACTTCCTTTTTTAACTTTTTAAGTACAAAAGTACTATATTCATCTTAGATTTTTGTGATGGATTTTGAAATTTCCATAATTGCTTTATTGCTTTCAATAGATCAAATGTGCAGATTTCGTCAGATGAGCTCGAGGTCTTAAATCTTTAAAAAAAATAGTCCAAAACATTGAAGTGCGAAAAAAAATATATTCCAAAATGACATACAAACGTCAAGTAAACTTTAACCAGAAGGTGCACAGTGAATAGCAAAAATATGAAACAAACATGATATCTGGATTAACAATTGTGGGTATTTCATAAATATTTCTGAGTATGAACATACAATTTCAGGCACTTTACAATGTAGCATTGGTTGGCATCCTGGGAATAATGGTCATTGCTATTACTACAGTAGGGAATCGGTCAACTTCTACACGGCAGTGGTAAGTACTGTCATCGGTATGTAAAGTGTTACATAGTAGAAAAGATTGACTTCTACAAGGCAGTAGTAAGTACTGTCATCGGTATGTACAGTATTACAGTAGAGAATTGGTTGACTCCATCAAGGCAGTAGTAAGTACTGTCATCGGTATTTACAGTATTACAGTAGAGAATTGGTTGACTCCATCAAGGCAGTAGTAAGTATTGTCATCGGTATGTACAGTATTACAGTAGAGAATTGGTTGACTTCTACAGGGCAGTAGTAAGTACTGTCATCGGTATTTACAGTATTAACGTAGAGAATCGGTTGATTTCTACAAGGCAGTAGTAAGTATTGTCATCGGTATGTACAGTATTACAGTAGAGAATTGGTTGACTTCTACAGGGCAGTAGTAAGTACTGTCATCGGTATTTACAGTATTAACGTAGAGAATCGGTTGACTCCATCAAGGCAGTAGTAAGTATTGTCATCGGTATTTACAGTATTAACGTAGAGAATCGGTTGACTTCTACAGGGCAGTAGTAAGTACTGTCATCAGTACTTACAGTATTAAAAATTGATGAATCATCGTCACGATGTGATGTTTAACTGAATGGCGCAAAACGGAGATCAAAATGAATATTTAAGGACAATTTCAACACCATAGGTGGGACTCTAACATCGGATATGAAATTTTTAATTTTAAGTGGATTTATTACTTTCTTGATCATGGGGCATTTTCAGAGTAAATATTATTTTTATACATGCTGTAAAACTATACCAGATTTAAAAATCAATATAATTCCTAAGCATTTATCCTAAATTTTGTTTTATTATAAGTAAATAACACCCATTTCAAATATCCATACTTACTCAGTAAATGGAAAGTAACTAACTAAAATTTACGAAAAATTCAGAGAGTAAAAGTCATTTCTCTATGGTGACCATTGTAACCATTCCATCTCTTGCAGACTTTTTTGCAGATTTTGTTAAGGACATATGACATCAATTACAGCACAAATGATACCCCATATATTTTAATTTTCAACAGTCAAATGAAAACATTTAATAAATTAACAATTTAAAGGATTTCATGAATGTATGTATTACCTTCTATGTGGCTAAAGATAGCCTTAAGGTTGGCATACAGAATCAGATATGCAATTTTTTATTTTAATCGAACTCATTGATTTATTGATCATGGGGCAGTTTCAGAGTTAATAATATTCATATATATGTACATATAAAATAACAATCCAAAGATACTAATGTTAGATATAGTAAATTTATACTATGCTGTATACGATGCATTTCAAGGAGTTACCTCTCATCAGCAGCATTAAGACCGAAACATTTGGAAGACCAAAAACTAAACATATTTTAAACAAGAAGTACTCATAACCAAAAATACCGAAAAAAGGAAGCCAAATTTCAGCTAAGGAGATCTACCATGTGCAATACAAGGAATGAACCCTTAGTATTTCTATTATTTTTTAATTTTGCTAAATACTGGTATTTTCTGTAACAAATGAATGAATATATATATTCAAAAATGGCAAAATACAGGCAACGCTTCAAACACCAAAAAAAATAAATTTAAATCGACCGTAGAAAAAAAAACAGAGTCACTAAAGCAACATTTAAATTTTTTGTGAAAAAAGGTAAAAAATATTCCAATTTCACCAACGTTCGACTGAAAATTAATGTCTCAAGTTTTCAGATTCTACATAAAAATTCATTATATTATATTATTAAGAAAAACAAAGATTTTCTTACAATTTAACCTACCAGTTCATGTCACAAAAGTTGCTATCACAAGGTTACAAGTTACAAGTACAAAACTCGTAATGTGGCGATGACACAGCCTAATCTCATGGCGTTAATATAACGTTTATGCATTATATTATAAACAATATGAAAGATTCATTAATTTAAAGTCTGAAATAATGCGTTTTAAATCGGTTACATTTTCATTGCGCAAATATATAAAGATATTTATATATGTAATCTTGTTCATATTGTATTGATAAATAAACAACAAAACTAGAAAGGTCAACAATGACATACCAATTATATACAAAATACAAAACTTCGGACAAAAAAAATAACATAAAGGAGCACGTGTATGTATATACATGTATATTTTCCACACTTGTGTTTTTTGTTCCTAAGAATCGTCATCCAATTTACTCTCGTTAATTTGTTACAAAAAAGGACAAATATACCTAAGGAGCAATAAAAAAAACGTAATCCATTGGACAGACAAACCCGGGAAGACAAATGAACAACCACAAGCACAAAAACTAAAAAACAATGAACAACACTAACTCCTATAAAAACCAGGAGTGAACAAATACTTTTTAGATTGAAATTCTAGATTTTCAAGATTTTTTCCGTTAAATACGTTGCATTGATATGATTTTCCTTCTCATTGGTTAAGAAATTGTCGTGATGTTGAAAAAATAAATATATATAAAATTTTGAATTTGTTTTTCTATTTTTGATTAATATCCACTTTTTGGGTCTAAATTTAGATTTTAATTTTAAATGATTTAGTATCACATTCACAATTTAAGAAATATAAAAAAGTGATTGATGTTGAAAGTTCATTTATGTGATACAATAAATTTCAGTGTTCCAAATATACATCTCATAATTTCTTTTTGTAAAAGATATATACAAATCCACTGCTTGTAGTTTTTTTAATATTTACGTTATTTTCGATATAAAATACAGACGATTCGCCCCAATTCCATATCGTCCCATGCTATTACGCCCCACTTCCAGTACACCCCGATCCATTTTCAACCAGTTTTCATTACGCCCCAATCTATTTTTTTAGTACGCCCCAATATATTTTTTATTACGCCCCAGCCAATTTCAGGATTATATGACATATCGAAAACGACATTAAATGCCTATCCCCTTCTAAAAGGAAAATTTAAGGAAAATATGATAGGATAGGCCATTGTATCAAGACATACATGTGTATGTACTTATCAAACATTCAAGGTCGACATTATCAAACAAGCCCGACCAAAATTCATTATACATACGTAAATGTAAACAATTAACTAAAAGGGGTCAAGCAGACGATGCGACTGTTTAGTGAAGCACTCTTTGTGGAATTCTGTCATTGTAACCTTATTTATTTGTAATATTTTATTTTTCAGATTCAAATTATCAATATAAAATCAAAATAATATACAGGGTATGCGATACAGGTTTCAACTAAGCGTTTGCATTACACATTAAAAATCTTCAGTTTAACTGTATTACTACATATAACATGTATAAATAGGTCGAGGGTTATTCAAACCAAATTACTATAGTTGTACTATAGGGACTGCCGGACACCGAAAGTTATATATTTTCCTTTTTGCGACTTTGCACATGCGAATTACTGTCATCATCATACAATATAATATAAAAGAAATGTTGGTATACTAATTCTAATTTTGAAATGTAATTTTATAACAAATGATTCAAAAACCTGCTTTTCACACAAGATATTTCTGGGTCGAATAAAACAAAACATGCAGGTAAAACATCTAGTAAAAACAAAAGAGTATATGACGTACATGACATATGAACTGTGTTAATATATATTCTGGGATATCATGCAGAAAAATTCAACTTTTCTACCACAGCTATATAGCATTCAACACCCTGAAGAAGACAGCAACAAAGGTAGAAAAGATTTTGTCTACCTCTAAATTGCCAATTTTTTTTTTAAAAATTCTGAAATCCAAAATTTTCTTATTCAGAACTGCCACCAAGACTCATTTCAAAATAAATATTTTAAATTCAATTTATCAACATCTTTCTATACCTTTCAGCAATTGTGTTTCTATAATAAATTGTACCTTAAAATGGCTATGAATTCTAAATTATCTCCAAGAATAAAAAAGTATTAAACATTTCTATTAACTGTTGATAAATTATACAATAGTATTAGATATATTTCACAACTGACTGAATGTAATTAAGAAGTTTAACAGTACTACTCTGTAAAAATATCTACCCAAAATAATAATTCCAATAACACAAAAGTGGTTTTGTAATAAAAAAAAAATGAGATATGATTTTTTTTCTATTTTTATACCAAATTATTTTATCGACTTTCAGTTACAACCTTTAATGTACTTTTGGCTGAAATTGCAGCTCGGAATAACATTTCTATTCACAATGATACGTTTTACTTTTTTGAGTAACCCTTTCATTGTTTTCGTCGCACTTACCCGGTAAATTGTCTGTGTGATCACAAGAGCAAGAATATGAGTTAAAATAAGTTTTTGGTGGACACGGATGTGTGTACTGTCGTCCATTTACACATCTATGGAATATGTTACAAATTTTATAATCATACCAATATCTGTCACCTATGTCGTCTTCAAGACACTTAAAAATGCAGTCTGTAAAAAAAAGACACGTCTTTAACTATGCAGCATTTTCCGTAAGACAGGGTTGCTTTATCTTCAGGGTATCCACAGTTCAGTTGCTAGTATTTCGATATTTACCCGAAATTGATAACATTTAAGCACACAAATCCATGGCATTATGGATGGTAACTGAATGTGTTGTGTTTCAGGTGATTGTGAAAGTTTATGACCACGGAGTTATATTCTCACACAATACTTACTCGCAAGTCGATTTCTACAGAAATTTCCATCTTCAAATACTTCTTATTTTGGATATTTTAAGCTTTCTTGACCCCATCTTCTATGTTTTATTAACTTTCTGTGGTCGGGAAAACGATAAAAGGTTAAATTGACCTTTCCTTAACAATCTTGACATAAAGTCTATTGGCCTTTGCTGAGTCTATGAATATTTGGACGGATTTCTAATCTATTTCTAAAAAGATTGAAGATTCTCTGTTTCTTTTAACTTTTTTTAAACATCTTTTAAGTTATGGTAAAATTAGAAACTGAGGTATATTTTTAATGAACTTTGAAGTAAATGAATACTCAGTTGTATAAATATGATCGTTGAACTGAATTTTTTTAAAGTACAAAAACATATCCTTATTATTTTTATTTTTCGAAAATTATTTAAGATACAAAAAAATGTGTTTGAATGTTTAAATTAAAGTCATTAGTCATAAGTTTTACGTCCCCAGGGACCAATAGCTACATAAAATAATGCAAAATACTTTTAACTATAAGCAAGAAACAAATTACAGAATGAATTAGCCCCTGTCCTCAGGGCTAAAGACTGCTTTAAAAAGGAGCCTAGCACTTTCACCTATTCCTTGGTGTTTGGATATAATTTTTCCCGTAGTTTTCCATATCAGTATAGTTATTTTAAAATTCATAATTTGTACTAAACTTGTCTCGGATTTTATTATTTGTTTTACAGTATAGAAAGAAGTGATACTCATCTTCAATAACATTAATACATTATGATCAAAATATGGTTGCATTTACTGTTGACTTTTTCAACGGCATCTTTCAGAAACTATGGTGGTGTAAGATGATCAGTGGTGTAATTGTGATTATAGTAGCAATTGTCGGGTCTATTTACTTTATTCTGTATTACACTCATCGTAAGTATATATACATATATATAATGACAATTGTATGTTCAAATCTAACATACTGACACACAATTCCTCTGCACCAAATATTTTGTGATAATACCATTCAAGAATCGTATTGGCAGTAACATCTGCGTTAGCAAAAGGGAGCAACCATTTGATTTTTCTTGGGGGACTAGGATGAAATGTTTGATTTTTTTGCCGAAATTCTTGCCCAGGTTTTTTTTTTGGCCGCTATTGTGACCTTAATTTTTATTTTCATTTAAGTGATATTCCCGACTGTAAGGTCACATGATGTAATCACGCCAATCAAAAGGCGACAACAGAGCTGGACCCATTTTTTCTTCTGTAAAATCAAAACGAGCTCCACGGGAATTACAATCAGAAACCAAATTTTTTCACAGGAGCAACATTATTTTAGCTTTACATAACTTAAGATCACTTAAAAACGACAACAAAGGTGAAAACAAAATGTAGGCAAAATTTTGTGAATTTATTTGATTGCAATTCTGAAACTTCTTTTTCTCCTTTCAGCAAATGTTCAAGAACGTAAGTATACCTTTATAAAGATATGTAGTAATAACCCGATTTAAAATATAAAAGTAAAGCTTTGGTAAGTAGTAGAGTCAGGAAATACCAAAGGGATATTCGAAGGAGGGAAAAATCTAAACAACTGACAAACTCCGGAGAACAACGAAGACAAGACCAAAACAATGCATGCATTACAATTAAAAACTAAAAACATATGAACAAGATGGACCCCACCAAAAAACCAAAAATTGTCTTTATTTTACTGAATGAACTCAAAATATAATAGTAAGAGTGTACAGAATAAATTCATTAATTATTTCTGTGCAGCATGGTTGCATAATGTAAATATTGCATGTAAAATAGAAGATACTTAACGTGCATTTAAACCATACTTATCATTTTTGGAAAGATTGCAAATGTTTCCTATGCCATCGGCCTCCAAAACTGAAAGTGTGTAGTAATGTCAGTAAACGCCAGGTGAAACTGTTTTGGGGGAAGTTATTTGAAAACTGGATTCCGCCTCTTAACAACCTTTTCCAGCCTGTTCTGGGACCATTATACTTTAAACAAACTGTGGTTTCCGCCCAGTGGTGCTCCTAGTGTTTACTGACATTACTAAAGTGTGGCCTTTTCGATACCATTGGACATTAGTACATAAAAATGTAGTTCCAATGATGACAGCATTTTTTTTAACTTACGAGTACTTTATTTTGTTGATAATATCTGAACTAATATTCTTAGTTAACATAATTTTTGTTATTTACCGAAATTTCCAAGAAAATATAATGAATTTCCAAACATTATTTCGAAGACATGACGTCCGGCGGGTAAATATATCAAAACAAATCTACGCAGATACAACTTCCAGTTACATTTCTACTGAGTGCACACATGTATGTACAGATATAGAAGGCTTTTACGTTCATAGTTTTATTTTAAAGATTATCGATTAATAAAAAGTATTACGTTGCTTTTATAAATGTTAACGAATATTCTTTTATGATTGACCCTTTTAAATTATGCATGTTTTGAACTTTCAGCCATTTTGTATTTCGGTCTGAGAAACGTGCTGTGTGCATTTAAGTTAATCATTTGAATTGTTTATTATAAAAAAAATCAATCTGCCAAACCTCTGCTTAAATTTCCATTGACAATTATGTATACCACAATTTCAAAATATTGAAGGTGAAATGGATCAAGAATTTAATAGTAGAATGAATATATAGTTATTTCGGCAACCCAACAATAACTCCGGGAATCCCCGTACGTGCGCATTGACGAGGTGAAGAAAAACTTCCATGTGCGTGATTTACATAATCGTTTATCTAGATAAACTAGGAAGTTTGATTATTTAGAGTTGAAATCTGAAAAGCAAGAATGAATGTTTAATCTTTTCTCTTTTGTGTATAACAGACTTGTATTGTCAACCTGGAGGGCGATGAAGTAAAACTCTTAATAAATCTTTCGTCAAAACTACAAAAGCGAAGTTTGAGTTGATCATACATTTAATTACTCGACTGATCCATTTCAATATGACAGCCGATATTTTAAGGAAAATCCGACTCTTGTAGTGAAAATATAATCCATGCCGCCATTTTTTTCAATCGGTAATCAAAGGGAAATAATCAAATAAAAAATATGCCTTATTGGGTAAATTTACTCGGCCCTCTGACAACTCGGACCAAGATAAGTCGGACCGGAATAACAATAATTTAAAAACAATGAGAGAGATACTGTGAATGAAGTAATGATTCGATTTTATGAACTTCTTTATGTTGACTCTCTTGTACACATTTTGTTCACTGGCTTAGAAGGCATGCAAGTTAAATTTGCTTTAACCATGTTGAACTGTAAATCAGAGAACGAATCTTAATTTCTTTTTAAAAAAACATTAGAATAAGACTAGCTCTTCAAATAAAAACATAATCAGTGCCGATTGGTGCTTTGGAATGTCACATAATGACTTTCCCTGCCTCCCTCCACTTCTTCTTGTTAGCTTCAGGGAAAAAAATCATTTCTCCCTGTCATCCTGAAGTAGGCCGCTGAGCCCTGGTCCCAAATACATTAAAACTAACATTTTTGACACATACATGACATATCCATCCATGTTTTGAAAATGCACCCATTTTGATTGTTTACCTTCTGTTCCATTCACGTATAATAGGGTAGCGAGTAATCATCCGTTCGTGAGAGCATGTCAAAATTAATTGTGCATTTACTAATGTGACAATTATTTCTTTAATGGACCCATTATTGGAGAAAACCTTACGATTATCTCAGACATGCACATGAATCTATTTCTTTTAAGTCATTTCAAGTAAAACTACGGTCCAATAACATAATTAAATAATTAGTAAAATGTATAACTTAAACACATTGAACTCTTATTGAAAATTATCTTCGTAGAAAGGAAACATATTATTTTTGTAGTATTTATGTCGCCCCCAGACTTAGTCGGGACGACAGATTGTTATTGTTCCGTTTTTTTGTTTTTTTTTGTTTTTGTTTTTTTTTTCTTCCTTCTAATTTTGTCCGCACGAGTTCTTAGAGATGACTGGAACAATCTTTATGAAACGTCTCAATAATGATGATCACCAAGTCTAGTTGTGCATATAACATTAAAAATTCTCAACATGGCCGCCGTTGCCATGGAAACGGAAAAAGTATGAAAATTTTTGAAAACTTTCAAATCTCAAAAACTGCACCATAGAATGTCATGAAACTTTGTATTTTTTTAAAGTATGAGTAGTAGAACATACTCATGGAAAAACAAATGCGATCGGTTAGATACGTTTGGCGGCCATTTTGAGAAATATTGGAAAAATGACAGAAAAATAAACATTGTCCGATTTTAATGAAAATTGATATCTAGGCTAAATTTGGGATGGCAAACAATCATGAAATACAAAAATTTTCAAAATGGCCACCGTGGACGCAATTGCAATTCTAGTTCTTCTTCTTATTCTTCTCAGCGAAGCTTGTCCAGGCCATTACTTTTTTTTCTTGACCTAGGCTTATACCCTTGGGTATGTAGGTGTATTACCACGAGTGTGTGTCACGTACCATTATGACCTTCATTTGACCTTGACTTTTGACTACAAGGTCACAAAATTATTTTTATCCTAGAGGTAAAGATTGATCTTGAATAAAGTGAAGGGGAGACATATGTTTTGTTTTAAAAAATATGTAATTTTGAGGTGTTTTTTATTGATCATACATTAAAACAATGTATTATACAATGAACATGCATTGGACATCTGTTTCGTTCGTTTGATTAATAACCCTGTATTACGTAAAATGATGGAGATGTGGACAGTAATTTTATTTGCAGGTTTCCTTTGTGGTATGTTCATCTTTTTTAAATTTAGATCCAAACTGATATGAAATTGTTTATTTATTTCTAGATTTTGTATTGTTTTTTATGCCTAACAGTTCACATCCAGATAATATATTATTCGCAAACTATTATGGCTCATTCATTCGTAAATTGGTGTCCGCCACTGATGTTCTATACTACCGCGTCGTCCGATTTGTAAAATTTTCTGCAAAATTCTTAAAATAAACGGTCTAGTTGTTAAAAACTATAGTGAATGTTCATCGTTTCACTCTTTTTTTTTAAATATTCGGATTCTATACCATTAGACCAAAGGGTCTAGAAACTGGCAAATATGACTGCGAATACTAAAAGCAGAAAAATTAGCAAATATGTATTTACAAATATCTCCACTTAAAATACTTCGCCGATTGGGATAAACCATTGACGTAATTCTTAGGTAGCTCTCATTCAAAATCATTTTCAACGGTTTCTTCCAAAATAAAATTATCAGCCATAAAATGCACGAATTAAAAACATCTGAAACGTCTGAGCAAATAAGATCATACCTGAATGGGTTGTTATCTATAGTAAAGTCAAGAAATACCAAAGGGATATTCGAAGGAGAGAAAAATCGTAACAACTGACAAACTCCGGAGAACAACGAAGACAAGACCAAAACAATACATGCACTACAATTAAAAACTAAAAACATATGAAAAACATGGACCCCACTAAAAAACCGGGGGTAGACTCAGGTTCTCCGGAAGAGTAAGCAGTCTCTGCTTCCTGCAGGACACCCGCCATATAGGACGCTTCCTGAAATTTTTTCAATCATAATGTAATTAGAGTTATCCAGAATTTAGAAACCCAATGAAAATGGCAACTTTCACCTTGCAACATACATTACATTTTTCCTTGCTGATGTTCAATGCCAAACATTTGAAAAGTCGAAATAAGTATAGATATTGAAGGACAATTTAGCAAAGTTTTTTTTCAGAAGAGAATAAGAAATCCATATGTCCCTTTTATTTATCATAAAATCTGATATCTCAATCCTTCTGGTGGTGCACTTTAGGCCTATTTAAAAAAATGTGACATTTTTATTTCAACGATTTGCCTACCCATTCGGATTTCTGATTTCAACCGTGTTGCTTATCATGTTTGTTGCGTATGAACCTTTTTATGCTATAGTTAATGGGCCATTCGGATCTACTCGGAATAGTATTCTTGGAATGCCTCGAACTTATCGTTGAATTAATGAGTGTGCTTGTTTAGTTTTTAGTGTGTATTGTTTTTTTTCCTTCTCCCCCATTTCTGTTTTATATAGGTCTCTGGAGTTTTTATTGTTGAATGAACTTTGTCTTTTTTCTGTATCGCGGTTTGAAATAAATAAATTTTATATTTTTAAACCAGCTGAACGTATTTGTTGATTGGATCGATAAATGTTTTTGTAATAAAATATGATATGAAGTTACCGCACACAAAAAAAAGCTATGTCTTTGTTGTATTTCTAGAAGATTAAAATAGAGACGTGTGTCGGAATTTTCTTTTGCGACTTATAAAGCTATTACCGTAACTAATTTACATCATCGTAATAAATATAGAGGAAATCCATCCTAGATCTCGTAATATGACAATTATAAATTGTTTTGAAGAATGATAAACGTTCCTCACAATGTTACAGGAAAAAGAATGTTTCTATTACAATACTAGCTTTTGTGTAACCTAGGGGTCTTAGCAGCTGACCGAAACTAATAATACCCACCATCCAATTATTTCACAATTAATCAATTTGTTAAATGTAAAGGTGTATGTGAACCTGTCACGTATAAAGGATTAGTCGCAGCGCCTTGTGGTCAGCAAGTGTCCAACTATGTAGTAGTTGGTAAAGTTGATAGTGAAGTCGGATTCTATCGTCCTGATGACCCAACAACGCTTGTTGTAATTAGGCCTGATAATACGACTTTTGAATGGCAGTGGTATGCTCGATCAGGACCATTCTACGTATTTCGGTAAGTGATTTAAAACAAAATAAATGTTTATATATTATTTCCTAATATCTAATTGATTCTAGGGACATATTGACTGTGAAGTAGTCACTGCAATTTTCTAAATGATTACTAAAATACATTTCTCTCTTGTGTTAGGTGTCATAATTCAATCGATAGTTCACTTGACTTGAATATTAATCCAAAAACCGTCTTTTTATCTCGTTTTGCTTCATAGTCCAGAATTTAAATACGTGGCATTAAAATAACATTTTTTCGTTTCTGCATAAAAAAATAATGTGAGTTAAATTTCCAGGTGATTCTTTATTCTGGATGTGTGCAGGAAAATATTTTAAAATATCGGCAAAATAGAACCGAAGAGACCAAAAAAACTAAAAATAAAAATTATGTTTCAAATTTTCAATAGAGAATCAAATCTTGAAGTTAATAATTTTTCCTTCGACATTGTAACCAACACCAACATCATGGATTTATAGAAAAATTACTTTTTGCTTCGAACCCAATACATCATGCAATAGGTATCGACTTCATAAAAAAGGAAAAAAAGTATTAAAATGTTACTCATAATTCGAGAATCAAGGTGAACACAATTTTTAAGTGCGATGACAGTGTAATATCAGTTTTGATATGAGATTATACAATATAGAAAGATTGGGTGTATTTATATATGATAGTTTATACCATCAACAAAAAATTACGACTGAACAATTGTTTGTTTGTTTGTTTAATTGGGGTTCCACGCCGTTTTCAGCACATTTGACTATTTCGCGGTGGCCAGTTTTTATTGGTGGAGGAAGCCGGAGTACCTGGAGAGAACCACCGACCTTCGTAGGAAAATTGGCAAACCTTGTCAATTTAGATCGGAGCCGAACATACCCCGCCACAGGTGAGATTGGAACTCGCAACCTCAGTGTTGACAGGCTAGTGAACATCAGTAATCATGACGAACTACCTAGACCACTCGGCCACCGAGGACCCCTGAACAATTGTAAAATCATAAATACACGAACAAAAAAAGTGCAAACATTTAGCCATCTGTTGAAATTTCTAGATAAATTATACATACAATTTCTTATTATTGATTATATACTAGTAAATATTACGAAAACTAGGTTATAATGTATGTTTGTATTATGCTACAAATTTCATATAAGGAGAAAAATGTTAAATTAAATATAGTTTTTGTTTTTTTTAATGTAACTATTTTAATAGGAGCTACTTTCTATCTCAGCATATAATCAAATATGTGCTTGTAATGTTTGCAAAATATATTTTAGAATTTTCGAACAAATTTTTGTAATCAACGCTATAGATTTATAAAAATGACTTTCCTTGACTTCAAAACCTTCCCATCATCCCAAAAACATTACCTGCATGCATACCATATAATGAAGTCTCATATGCACATGTACAAACAATTCAAACATTTTTTAAAGATTATATATGAAGTTTTAAACTACAATGGCCTTCTATCATAACTATATAGTAACACTGGGTGCGTTTATATAGGACGTATTTTTTATTTGTACAAAGTAAGACTATCCTGTTGTTTCGATGTTTGCGTTTTTACTCTTTATGTTAGGTATTGTCTGAAACTCTGTAAATTTGATAGCGTCCGTTAATTGGTATGACATTGTTTACCTTTCCTATTATCATGGTTATAGTAATGTTTATGAAGGTTTCATAGTGCCAAAAACAAACCGTTACGACTTAAAACGCCAGTACACGTAAAAACAAACCAAATCAAAACAAAATGTCACCCATCTGTTGTAATGTCTAAGAAAAATTCTGATCTTATGGTGTATGTATACATGTATATAGAGGATATCCAACAACCAAAAGGCCACAATTACCTCCCCTTAACATATATACAAAAGGGATAAACAAACCAGATATATAACAGTATAAACAAACGAGGACGAAAGAGAAAAAAAACAAGAAAGATACAAAGCGGTAAATCTAATTAATATAGTCAACAAAAGAATGCTGTCATGCTTTATAATAGCTCATTTAATTGGACTTAATTTACCAGAATTTAATATGTGAATGTTAACTTTTAGAAAATATATTATTCTGACCTCATAATACATGAAAGTTCCTGAAGACTTATCATAAAACAAGACAAAAAGGATGTTGGGTAAATTAGAAAAGACACCAACTGAATTTTGGACAGGTGTAAAAAGGGGGAGGCTGTTTCCACTGTCTTAACATTTCATGTACCTCCACCGATTTGTGAATACCACCGGATTGACTTTGTTGAACTTCACGACGGGTGTCGTATACGGAGCAGGAACTGCTTACCCTTCCGGAGCACCTGAGTTCACTCCTGGTTTTTATAGGAGTTCGTGTTGTTCATTGTTTTTTAGTTTTCAGTTTTTATTTGTTGTGCTTGTGGTTGGTCATTTGTCTTCCCGGGCTTTGTCGGTCTAATGGATTGCGGTTTTTTTGGATTGTTTCTTAGGTATATTTGTCCTCTTTGGACCTTAACAGTCTTACACTCAGATCATATCATGATAAGAAGACCAAAAACAGATAACAAAACCTTTTAGTCAATCAAGGCTGCTATATAAACATTTCATAAGACTTACGAATGAATTATGTAAATTGTAACTTTACCTGCGACGAATCGATCTAGACTACATACCAACATTTTTTATTTGATCTTGTAATCTTGAATTGTAATAAAACTATCTAAAAATACCGAAATAAATTTGATGTACTGTATGGCCATTTCGTTGACTGACTACTCATCAGCAGTGCTCGAGGTCAAAGTGTTGGAAACCAGTAAGAAAGTATGAACCTGCAGAAAAGTAAGTCAAAGAATAAACAAGACCAGTGATTGTATGTCGAGTTTTACATACATAAAGCGGTACTGGCCTACCTTGTCTCACTCCGTTTAGAATCAGTTCGATTTCTGTATTGATTCATTTTTACTTAAAACCAATATTTGAATATGTTTTTTTTTCAGTATACCATTAAACAGCACTCATAATGAGTACTTATGTGAAAAGGATTTAATTGTAAAACCTTCGTCAGACATTTTATTCCTACTAGCCACACCTTTTGGTAAGTTATATACAATGCATGAATGTTGATTTATTACACCAATCTTGATGTATTACATTCATTCATTCTAACATCAATCTTGATATATTACATTCAATATTCATTCGGCAATAACTTACGCTTAACGAAAATCCCAGACTAGTAAGTAATTTTTTTCAAAGAAAAAAGTTTTCATATTTAACAATAGTGTAGAAATATTTATTTCTTTTAATATAAATATAATTGTCCTAGTCTCTGACAATTTAAAAATTGTTACGTTAGAAGGTGCATTTGAAGGTTTGTATACTCAAAAAAAGAACCAATCAAAATCCTTGTCCCAAGTATCAAGATGATGATGACCTTGACTCTCCTGTTTTGGGCTATTACGTGTACTGTTTTGAAGTTCTTTTACAACCATGTACCCAATACGTGATACCCGAGTTTCTTTTTCAGTTGCACTCCCTGGTAATCCAACAATATGCGATGTTTGTATCGGTACAAATTTTGAGGTTCCGGTACTTATAAATGGTAAGTTTATAAAGTGTTCATAAATACTAGGATTGGCGGAGGCCAATTTCCTCTACACAAATGATTTTTTGTCACTGAATATTCCTTACTTTAAGAATTATCTACATATCATCTATCACAGTAAACTTGAAATTTAAGAGACCACAGACACACTAACTTCTACATGTACGAAGATAATAATGGCCGATAGAAATCAAAACTTTATGATAAACGTGATCATTTTAATTTTCCGATTGTGAACATCCCGCTGTTTTCTCTCTTCGGGATTCTTTTGCCGATATTTACCAAGAACACATATATATTTCTCGTCTATAAGTAATTGAGATTCAGAATTCAGTTTAGGATTTAGTTATAGATAAATCAAATACAATTCATTGATACCAGTGTTGATGCACAAGATATGCACTACCATCTAAGGACAGAGCTATGCACGAGGGAGATACTCCTTATTTTTCACAATTTTTTATATTTTGTAACAGTAAATTGTAAGTATCAATTTCGAGCTAGTATCGAAAAATAAATAGATGAAATGGTAACTATGTATTGCCCCCAAAAGTGATTTTATTAAATATTTTGTCATTTACATTACAGACAGGCGTGTTGGTAAGTGTTGAAGTACATGTAAATGTGTTTAGCAAGAGTTTTCATGATACTACTTTTGTGAATGAATGACTGTATTCTCATTAATTATTACATAGTTACAGAAAAGACAATATTTTTACAACATATGATTGTTTCTGCATGTCAAATTACATGTAGCAATTTTTAGCAAAAGAGTTGTAATTATGGTGGTCATCGACCTGCCCATATAACTGCCGATCTCTATAACACTGATTTGAAATACTTTGATGTTGACCTGAGGTTTACACGCATGAAAACATGCCAGCTCTATAAAAAGGACAAATATCCCTAAGGAGCAATCCAAAACACGTAATCCATTGGACAGACAAACCGTGGAAGACAAATGAACAACCACAAGCACAATAAATAAACACAGAAAACTAAAAAACAATGAACAACACGAACTCCTATAAAAACCAGGAGTGAACCCAGGTGCTCCTTGTGAAACTTGTGAAAGAGGCGGATCTATATGCCTGTATACGTCTGTAATTTTGCACTTTTTACTTCCAAATGGATAAATGCCAGAAATTTTCGGATTTAATAATTTTTAACTGTTGTTATTCAGATTGCGGAATAGGTAAGTTCGTTAAAAAAAATGTATATAAAAATAATGTATCCTCATTTTTGAAAATATATGGATATGGACTATGCACTCATGAGACAAAACCCATTAGTATTGAACTCTAGAAAAACATTATTGAATATAAGGATAGTCGTGTTGTCTTCAACAAGAGCAACAGCACACATCACAGGCTATGTAGTCTGTAAAACATGGTGTCAAATATTCAACAAAAGCTACTATGCAATGGTTTTAACGAATGTCTTCATCAAAAATCAAAACTAGTCGAGGTTTGTGCTGTAAACGAATGCCAAGAGTCCGAAAATATTTTTTTTATTCTTATTAAACGTGAAAATTAACGTATATACTTGTTGCCGACACTAACAACTGCAGTCAAGTCTAAAATGCCACAGAAACTGAGAAACTGACATAAAATATAATTTTATAAGAGGTTTTTTTAAAAATGAAAATAAACAAAATAAACTGATAACTACAACTGATTTCTAAAATGCAGAAATAATAAAATAAAATAAAATAAAATTTTGTTTATATATTCATTCAGCAGTTTAATTTCATGATTGTGTCAAAAGATCTTTAAAACGTCAAAAAACGAATCACTGAAAAGCATAGTTAGATATAGGAAATTAAAACCGAAGCGATAAAATATTTGTTAAAGTCCACAAATTCGAAGTCCAAGGAAAAGACAAATTCAGGAGAATGGAACACAACAAGCAAACGCCACAAGGATACATGTATAACTAAAAGAATACAAAACGTATAATAAACCAAATAAAAATGGAGCAAGACAGCACAAAATTTAAAACACTAGCAAGGTTAACTCCCATAAAAACCGGGAGTGACAAAAAGTGCTCCGAAAATGATTGATTAGAACAAGTCAAAGTATTATATCAAATAATATGATTATAGAGACGTACAAAAAGTTACAAGAAATAGTAAAGTGCCGTAAAAACGATTGTGTTTGTGAAAAAATTACAAACTATGACAGAAAACGTAGATCGTAATAAAATATGAAACCTGAAATTATGAGAATTCAAATAGAATTGTATACATGTAGAAAATGAGTCCGATCCTTTTTTTCGCAAAATTAACCTTTTGCGTAAAATAAGTAGTTCCCAATTTTATAATGGCGAAGAGGGTGTTTCTTTTTTAAACTTGGTATATATTTGGACTGTAATATAAGCATTTAATTTGAAAACATTGGCAATAAAATTATGTCTTTTTTAAAGAAAAAAAATTAATTATCAGAAATTTGCTCTATCTCGGATTCACCTTTTTGCACTTAGTAAAGAATGTAAACACAATAAACACGTGGTTTCAATGGTCAATCTACATAACAATTAAACCGGTTAGCCAATTTTACCAATGAATGGGTACGTTGGAGCACATGTTGGTGACCAAAAGAAATATTTGACATAGAAAATTTAAAATTTCCTACCTGTCTGCAAAATAAATTTTGCGTACTAATTATATTCTGTCTGTATACTTTGTGATTAGAATTTTAAATTCCACGAAAAGTTACAATTATATCTTTGCTAATGTTGCAGATATCTTTTTATAGTACAACTTCTTGCTCAAAAGTCTAACTTTCGTCTGAAAATTTATTAACATGTATAAACATATCGATCAATTTTTAATCATTTACCTTGAATTTTACACATTTCTAAAAAAAATTACCCCAAAAAGCATTTGAATTGAGCACCCACAAGATCGTATTTCAATGTTTTAAGCTTGTTTTCAAACTAAGAAGTTTTGTTTGTCGTAACATATTGTAAGGCTCTTTAGTAAAAAAAAACATATAATTTATTTTGTATTAAAGCTTCAACCTGTCAAGTGATAAATACATTTTTCACAAAAAATATTTAATAGATTTTTAATCTGATGTCAAATTAATTCACAGTTATTATTCCAGGTGAGTTTGTGCTTTATTCAATCTATATATTATTTCAATTTCATTGGAGGGAAATGTTTACCCAACCCTTACATAATATTTCCTCTTGGCTTTTGACCTGTTTTGATTTCTTTACTCATAATGTTTTCATGTCTTTATATGTTAAATCTATCGTTACTACATGTACTAGCAAATTAGTTTGGTGTATTGTCCTTAGAAAGAAGACGCACAATTAATTATATTTATCTAGATATCAGAATTCTGAGTAATTCATTTGTACACATAAATTTATATCGTACGTTATTTTCTAATTACTGAAGACCTAAAACTAATTGAGCGATACAGTCAAAATAGGTCTAAATATGACTGAACTGCATGTTCTTTTTTTTTAATTTTAAACAATCGTCTTCGAACTACACCTTTATTACATGTAAATATTAAATTAATGCTAACTGACTTGGATGTATTGTGTAACACTTTGAATCGCTGTGTAATCTTATATCATGTATACTAGAATAGGCAACAATACAAGTACGAAATAATCCCAAAACTTTTGAAAAAATACAAGAAAGACTAACAAAATGTGTAAAAACTCTACAAATTCATTGATTGTACTTTCTTTAAAAGAACTGGGATGCAATATTCCGTCGGTGTGCCCAGTAACGATGAAAGGTCAGAAACGATGTGGAAGGTGCCAGGCTGCTGACAGAAGTGACGGATTTTGTTGCACATAATCCTAATTTGTCTTAGAATTTAAAACAAATGATAATAAATATGTTATCTAAAACAGTTTACAGTTATTTTATTTACTAGTATAAAAAAAACAGAAAATATATGTACAATAAATGTGCATAGTCTGGAAATGTACATATGTTCTAAAGAGGTAGATATATAATTATATATTACCGAGCAATTCTCACCTATTTTCCGGGGAGTAGAAATATAGAATATGTCTACATTGTCTCGGAATGTACAATTAATTCGGACAAGGGTTAGAAATGCGAGGCGTCCTCCAACATAAAATTTGTCGAAAACGTCAAAGGCCACAAATCTGTTTCATTTCACGACGTCAAATGTAAGTCTAAAGTGACTGTATATAATTTTTACGACAAACGTGATGATTTTAGTTTTAAAATGGTGAATTTTCTTTTTCTGAGTAGCAATATTCCTACATCACCTGCATATGGCGTCTACTTTTCTCAGTTGATACATTACTCTAGAGCTTGTGTCCACAACAGTGAATTTCCTCAGCGAACAAGGACCCTGACAAACTGCTCAGTCAAGGATACATCCAGCCTCGACTAACATCACCACTTAAAACGTTTGACGGTTGACATCATGATTTGTCGATCGTTATCAGGTGAGTTTGTCACAAATGATCACTGATATATTCCCTGTGTGATTCCAGTTCTCTTACCGAATTTGACATTTGCGGATATAGACCTATTGACGGCTTTAACCACTGAGCAATACGACGGATGTGAAACAGGACATGCTTACCCTTCCGGAGCACCTGATATCAATCCAGGTTTTTTGTTGTAGTTCGTATTGCCCAATCTTTAGTTTTCAGTTTGTTTTGTTCGTATGCCTCTCTCTTGGTTTGTTTGTTTGCCAGTCGTGTTCCTTTTGGTTTGTCTCGTTCGGGTATTGTCCTCTGGATTATTATTTAGGATTTCGCTTCTGGCATTGTTGGTTCGATATCTTCTACACTTGATTCACCACAAAGATGCACCGTTATAGGTCAGGGGTTTGATAAGACACTAGTTATCCTCTCAATTCTTGTTTAAAGATTCTACACATCATAATAAGAGCTTTCAATTGCACAAATATACATTTGAGGGCTACAAAACACATGAAAAGAACTTCCAATTAATGAATCTATATTTGGCGTAAATTCATAAACTGTCATGAAACTGTCATGAAATATCCCGTTTTTACTATTCATATGTTCTCTCAAACTAAAACACCTATTTCAAATCCTATTTATTTCCTATTAGACCAATGGTCATCCTTAAATCCGTGAATTTACTAATATTTAATTTATTAACATGTATAAACATATCGATCAATTTTTAATCATTTACCTTGAATTTTACACATTTCTAAAAAATAATTACCCCAAAAAGCATTTGAATTGAGCACCCACACAAGATCATATTTCAATGTTTAAAGCTTGTTTTCCAACTAAAAAGTTTTGTTTGTCGTAACATATTGTAAGGCTCTTTAGTAAAAAAAAACATATAATTTATTTTGTATTAAAGCTTCAACCTGTCAAGTGATAAATACATTTTTCACAAAAAATATTTAATAGATTTTTAATATGATGTCAAATTAATTCACAGTTATTATTCCAGGTGAGTTTGTGCTTTATTCAATCTATATATTATTTCAATTTCATTGGAGGGAAATGTTTACCCAACCCTTACATAATATTTCCTCTTGGCTTTTGACCTGTTTTGATTTCTTTACTCATAATGTTTTCATGTCTTTATATGTTAAATCTATCGTTACTACATGTACTAGCAAATTAGTTTGGTGTATTGTCGTTAAAAGAAAACGCACAATTAATTATATTTATCTAGACATCAGAATTCTGAGTAATTCATTTGTACACATAAATTTATATCGTACGTTTTTTTCTAATTGCTGAAGACCTAAACCTAATTGAGCGATACAGTCAAAACAGGTCTAAATATGTTCTTTTTTATTTTATACCATCGTCATCGAACTACACCTTTATTTATAAATATTACATTAATGTATTGCCTGAGCATTTTTTGTGAACATTAACAGACCTTGATGCATTGTGTAACACCTTTGAATCTTGTGTAATCTTATATCATGTATACTAGAATAGGCAACAATACAAGTACGAAATAATCCCAAAACTTTTGAAAAAATACAAGAAAGACTAACAAAATGTGTAAAAACTCTACAAATTCATTGATTGTACTTTCTTTAATAGAACTGGGATGCAATATTCCGTCTGTGTGCCCAGTAACGATTAAAGGTCAGAAACGATGTGGAAGGTGCCAGGCTGCTGACAGAAGTGACGGATTTTGTTGCACATAATCTTAATTTGTTTTAGAATTTAAAACAAATGATAATAAATATGTTATCTAAAACAGTTTACAGTTAATTTATTTACTGGTATAAAAAACAGAAAATGTATGTATGTTCTAAAGAGGTAGATATATATTTATATATTACCGAGTAATTCTCACCTATTTTCCGGGGAGTAGAAATATAGAATATGTCTAAATTGTCTCGGAATGTGCAATTAATTCGGATAAGGGTTAGAAATGCGAGGCATCCTCCAACATAAAATTTGTCGAAAACGTCAAAGGCCACATATCTGTTTCATTTCACGACGTCAAATGTAAGTCTAAAGTGACTGTATATAATTTTTACGACAAACGTGATGATTTTAGTTTTAAAATGGTGAATTTTCTTTTTCTGAGTAGCAATATTCCTACATCACCTGCATATGGCGTCTACTTTTCTCAGTTGATACATTACTCTAGAGCTTGTGTCCACAACAGTGACTTTCTTCAGCGAGCAAGGACCCTGACAAATAAACTGCTTAGTCAAGGATACATCCAGCCTCGACTAACATCACCACTTAAAACGTTTGACGGTTGACATCATGATTGATCGTTATCAGGTGAGTTTGTCACAAACGATCATTGATATATTCCCTGTGTGATTCCAGTTCTCTTACCGATTTTGACATTTGCCGATATAGACCTATTAACGGCTTTGACCACTGAGCAATACGACGGGTGTCGCATGTGAAACAGGATATGCGTACCCTTCCGGAGCACCTGATGTCAGTCCAGGTTTTTTGTTGGAGTTAGTATTGCCCACGCTTTAGTTTTCAGTTTGTTTTGTGCGTATGTCTCTCTCTCTTTGTATGTTTGTTTGCCAGTCGTGTTGCTTTTGGTTTGTCTTGTTCGGGTATTGTCCTCTGGGTTATTATTTAGGATTTCGATTTTGGCATTGTTGGTTCGATATCTTCTACACTTGATTCACCACAAAGGTGCACCATGCATTATAGATCAGAGGTTTGGTAAGACACTAGTTATCCTCTCAATTCTTTTTTTAAAGATTCTACACATCAGAATAAGAGCTTTCAATTGCACAAATATACATTTGAGGGCTACAAAACACATGAAAAGAACTTCCAATTAATGAATCTATTTTTGGCATAAATTCTGAAACTGTCATGAAACTGTTATGAAATATCCCGTGTAAAACCCACATATTATGGATGTTGTTCGAAACTTTAAATTTACATTTTTCTAATTCATCGTAAGAAATACTACTTGGTTATTACAGGAGAATTATTCAAGGCTTAACTTCAGAATGAGAAAAATATAAGCTCGTCTGTTTCGTTTAAGTTGCTATATTGATCATAAAACCTTCAACAAGAAAATGTTTGGCGTAGATTTAAATGACTTGTGATAATGAAACCAAAACATTGTAGAAGAGACTGTCCATTGATAATTTCAAAAGAATGTTTCTTAAACGCTTTCAAATTTGCAAAAAGTAAGGAGTATCTCCTTCGTGCATAGCTCTTTCCTTTTTGGTCTCATTGTTTTGGTGTAACCCCTTTTGGTCAGTTTTGCTTTTGAATTTACACTTCAACTTTTTGGATTTATGTATTCGTTTTCAACATTTTAGGCCTTGAACACAACTGATGAATCGTAAATCGACGATATGTATACATCTTGTGCATCAAAATTGGTATCAAAGAATTTTATTTTTTTATTTTTTTTTTTGGAAGCAGTAATTTACACACTCAGATAAATATTTTCCCCAAATGTATTGAATTTAGTAATGGGAAACTCAAACATTACTATACTGAAAAATTCCAGATACTACTTAAGAAAACAATTAGGTCTTCAACGGTAATTAAAAATGATAATCTACCGTGAAGTTTAATTAAAGATATATATTTTTTCTAGCAGACAAAAATGTTTATTGTGTATCTGGTAATTCCAGGAAGATCAGAATCGATATATTGTTTAACAGCTGTACAAATCTAGCGCGTTAAATTTCATTTCCGTAAATGTGCACATGCAAATCTATGAAACTTGATCAAGTCAAATACGGAAGACTTTTTAGCCAATGACAGATGGTATAATACTCATCCTCCTTATAATTTTATTTCATTATTTGGAAGTATGCATGTTTAATAATTATTATATGTTTTCTCGCTTTTTCAATGTTTATGTATTTCAAATCACACAAGTAAATTAAATCAAAATCATGACTATACCCAGGTGAAATGGTCTTCTTCCATGTTTCGGGAAGGGTTTTGAAACCATGAAGATTTTCAAGATTTTTTTTCTTTTGGAAAATAATGGAATTAACATACATAACAAACTTTGAAATCTAGATCAACAAGAGTCAGATTGGCTGATTTCAAAGTCGAGAGTTTTAAACTGGCAAGCAAATACTAATTAATAAATTGATTTCTGGCGAAGCATTAAAATTATATCATAAATCGAACATCTTATCATCTTTTCTGTACATATTGCCTTAAAGAGTTAAAACATATACCAAAAACGTTATCTTTATGTACTTTTAAGATCCATTGAAGCATTTTTACAAAATATCGGCAAACGTATACGAAAGCATAGTCGGGAAAGTCTTGTAATACAAAAAGCCAAAAATTTTTCCTACACGGTAATAATAATAATAATATAATAATAATAATAAATACTTTAGTTAAAGAGGGTAAGAACATTAGTATACAATATTAATATCCCCTGTAGTCCTGGATACAAATTAACTCAGTATTAAATATTTACAACATAAATATGAAATATCTTATATGCACAACAAATTATAGTATATAATTACATTATGAACAAGTAAATTTATTCTTGGTTAAAATAAGAACAAATACATTTACATTTTTAACTATTTTGCTTTAAGAAAAGATGTTCATAGAACCTGCGCTTGAATATTTCAACTTTATTTGCATTTTTGATTGGCAGAAGAGTAGTATATTCCATAGTATTTTGCCTGTATAGTGAAATGTTTTCTTCATAAAATTTGTATTTGGTCTTGGTACAAAAAGACAACCAGATTTTGTAGAGCGCAATGAATACTGGTTTGTACCAAATTTGAACATATCGCATAGATAATCAGGAGCAATATTATTTATGGATTTATACATTAATACGCCTTTACGGTACAAAATTCTGTTTTCGTAAGATAGCCAACCCAACTCTATAAAGAGAGGTTTAGATGGTGCTTCAAAATTGGTATTCATTATTACACGAGCAGCTTTTTTTTTTTTTTTTTTTTTGGAGTTTACATATTTATCAATGTTTCCTTTGGAGGTTTCACTCCATATAGTACAACAGTAATTAAACAATAGAAGGATATAACCATTATAAAATGAACATAACCCTTCTTTTGGAATATATGATTTAAGTCTTTCAAGTAAAAATATTCTGGAAGAAATTTAAGAAACAAACTTTATCAATTTGTTGATCCCATGACATATTTTTGTCTATATAAATACCAAGTAGCTTTTCACATTTAACCTCACTAAGCAATTGATCATGACAATATATATCAAGGTTAGTATGAATATTCATTAATCTTCACATAGATCCAACTAACATAATATCACATTTTTTTGTATTTATTACCATATCATTATCATTACACCATTTTCCTAAGTTTAACATATCAACATTAAGTTTGTTACTTTTGTCTATAAGAGATGCTGATGAATAATAAAGTTTTGTATCATCAGCATACAAATCTGGCGTTGTATGTGATAAATGTAGAGGTAGATCATTGATGTATAATACAAAAAGTAAAGGTCCTAAAATGCTTCCCTGAGGAACTCCAAATTTTATGTTTTGAAAACATGATTCTTTACCATAAATTTTTACTTTTTGAGATCTGCCTGATAAGTAAGAAGAAACCCATGTTAGAGAGAGGGTGTCAAATTTACATAATTTTAATTTGTCTAGCAGTACTGCATGGTTTACGACATCAAATGCTTTTTTTGAAGTCTAGAAATAAAATGGCCGTATAATTTCCTTGATCCATCTCTTTTAAAAGTTTATCAACAATTTTTATTAGAGCTGTATGACAAGAATGATTTGCTCTGAATCCAGATTGGCCTGCAAAAATTAGATCAAACTTTAATAAATATTCATAAATTTGTGAATAAATTGTACACAAATTTTTCAAACAACTTAGAAACGGTAGGAAGAACAGATATAGGCCTATAATTATCCATGTCTGAGGTTTCACCAGCAGATTTATAAATAGAAATAATTCATGCACATTTTAGTTTAAATGGAAAAAATCTACTATAAAGACCTATATTAAAGATATGGGATAATGGTTCACAAATTACTGGAGCACTTATCTTGAGTATTTGAGGTCCAACACCATCTAAACCTGTGGATTTACTAATATTTAAGACACAGCCCTACTGAATATTAAAAACAACTAATCATGCGTTTATTTTAGAAGATGAAAAAGAATATACCAAATCAATAGGAGAGGAGAGAACGTTGATATCATATAGAAAATATGTGAAATGACCATGATAAAACAAAATTTCTATTTGATATTTTTAAAACGAAAATAAAGGGGAAATATTTCATTTTAGGTATAATAAAATTTTTGCATATGGACTTCGACAAAACAATGGATTACAACCGAGAATAATATCTATATTTTAAACGTGTAACATTTTCCAGGAACAGAAAGTTGTAATATTTACGTAGGCCCGAGAAGTCTTAAATCAATATATCGTTAAACAGTTTGTATAGTGTCATGTATTTAATTTCATACATGTAAACAATATAGACGGAATTCTTTGAATCTTGAACAAGTCAGTTACATCAGAATTCGAAAAAGTGAAGATGACTGAAGTAAAAAGACTGTTCGTCCTTATTATCTTTGCGTCATTATGTAGAAGTATGTATATTAGAATTCATTACTTTTCATTTTGTTTCCCTTCCTTTTTTAACTTTTTAAGTACAAAAGTATTATAATCACCTTAGATTTTTGTGATAGATTTTGAAATTTCCAGAATTGCTTTATTGCTTTCAACAGATCTATGTATATGATAAAAATGTTTATGCACAAAATGTGCACATTTCATCAGTTGAGCTCAAGGACTTAAATGTTGAAAAAAAATAAAACAATAGTCTAAAACATTGAAGGGCAAATTAAACAATGTGTACTCCAAATTGACATACACATGTCAAGTAGACTTTAACCGGAAGGTGCACAGTCAATAGCAAAAATATGAAACAAACATGATATCTGGATTAACAATTGTTAAATTATAAATATTTCTGAGTATGTACATACAATTTCAGGCACTTTACAGTGTATGATTGGTTGGCATCCTGGGAATAATGGTCATTGCTATTACTACAGTAGAGACTCAGTCGACTTCTACAGGGCAGTGGTATGTATTCTCATCGGTATAGTAAAATCCAATGTATGTCTACGCAACTACCCGAAAGCTACATTCATTATCTTTGGAAACATTACTATATCGAACGATGACATAAGCAAGTTAAAAGAAATACATGACATTGTACTGTATAAAACTTAGTCTGATAAAAGAAAATATCTTACATTAAATAAGAGAGTATTGTAACGAAGTTATCAATATGGAATTGTCATTTCTACATGAAAAAATAACAAACTAAATTATATTCAAAACCAAATACTGTACATAATTTGTGTTCGAAAAGAGTTTGTGAACAAACAGTCGTGTTGCTACTACTAGAATCAACGACAATGAACAATTAATAGTTCATAGTTAATAGTTAACAGATGAACTTTACTTTTATAATATAAATCTCATATAATTATGATAATAATTAAAATGGCCAAGATTATCTTTACAATTAAGACTATTCATTACACAAAACTGGCTTTCAGACTTACGAAATCTGGAAACAAATAGGCCTATAATTTTTATTTGTCAATTCAATCGGTTTATCGGTTATTAAACACAAACACATTAAAACATGGTTTCAATTGGTCATCTTCAAAATAAGTCATAGGGGCACAAAGACATATTTCAAGGAAAACTTTTACAAATTTCTATCAATTTACATAAGTGATAAAATTTCATATTCTGCAAATAGTGACAATTACTTCATATGCAGTATTCCAAAAATCTATGATAATAAGTGTTATGCTAACTTTTCACACAAAATTCCAAATGTGGCCAGAAAATTTGTTTATATGAAGATATACTTATCTATTTACGTCAGAAATTTGAAGTTTAAGCAGATATAAAAAAGATATTTTTAACAAACAATAATTAAACCAACATTTGGTAAGGGTTCCAATTGGCACCCCCCCCCTCTCATAACTACATCAATATGCTTATTCCGTATGAGATATACACAGCTGGGTATGCCAAATGGAACTCTTTCCCAAATTTTTCATTTTTACTAAAAGGACTGCAATACTCTTGACTGAAAATTAATACATTTTAGGCATTCTGCAAAGCAGTTGGTGGATATTTGGTGGAAATAAACAACTATAGGGAATTTAGATTTTTGTCCAGCAGAGCAAGACATCGACGTAAGACTTTATATCTCTAAACACTTTACAACTCTATCTTCTGGGCGAAAAAAATGATTGTATGATTTCTCTAATGAAATTACCATTAGATTATATTTATGGGTGCAGATGGAGCAAGAAAGTTATCCCATATTTTTTCATAATATTTGATTCTTTGTAATATTAAATCTTGGGTTTTCCGTTTGCATACCTTTATGCCAAATGAATGGGCATATCTTTTTTCAGATTCTTTCTTCGCAGCCTTATCCCTTATCTCCCGTCCCAAATTATATGTTTGCCAAATAAAGTGTTTGATAGATTCCATGTTTAATTGTAACAATGTTAGATTTAATGATAAACATTGTATATATACTAGTCAACAAAAGTAACGATACACGAGTTCGGAACCAAATACCTTGATAACTTAATAATTCCTTAAAAAAACTTAAGTATGAGGTTAAAAGTGGTTTGCTTCTCCATTTCTTGATCTAATGCGTCTCATTTTGAAATTTGGATAAAACTTGAAATGGCGGAAAATGGAAATTTCCAAAAGAGGGTTAAATTAAATTTGCGAAAATCGAGACACATTTTGTAAAATGAAAATCCAGTGGCTGACATCAGCAGAAAAAACTCAAATCTATTGTCACACAGACATTATGGTTCACATAACGGGGTTAAAATACTGATTTTTTAATTTTGGGTTGCAAAATGTGATTTTTGAAATCTCAAAAATTGGAATTTTTTATTTCCAAATTTTTGCACAAAATCCATGCTTTTGATGAGAAAACAATATACTGTGAAAATCATAGGTTAGGGTCTATTTTTCTACTTAGTACAGCTATTTGAAATTATGAATATATCAAAAATACATTACTCTGTATTGTTTCTTTTGTTGACTAGTATATTTGTGAGAAATGCTAATTTTCCACTGAATTTAACCCAAATGATCTCGTTTTAGTTTTATACCTTAATTGCACATTTTAATCTGATATTTAATCTTTTTTTTCAGATCCCTTTTATGAACCAAACTAAACTAAACATCATGTGCTCCATATGTTCCTATTGAAACACCATTCTTCTCTATTTATCCTCCCAAAATATACCTTCAACTAATCCGTTTTCAGATAAAAGCGTAGTTTTTTTTTCTTTTTAAAAAGTACCACAATGATAATATCTTGCCAAAAAGTTACCTTTTAATACATTGTATCTGTGTGTCTTCTTAAAAATTGTATACCTCTTAATTAATTTTGGTTAATTATTATTATTTATTAATTAATTTTCAGTTAAACTATTATTATTCTCTGATTTATTTCGTTGAACATAACACGGAAAGTTATATACATGTAGTGGGGTTTGACAAATCTTTGTACAGTGTATATATATATATAAATGTCTGCTTAGCGCATATATATGTAGTACAGTGTGTAAATTGTTTTATATTTTGTGAAGTGTTACTAAATATTATATACACAAATGTATATTTATCTTTAAAATTTGATTTTTAGGAATGCCGAATTTTTGGATTGACGTTACCGATATGCACATCGAAGGTGTTTGGCTAAAGGCAACGTCAGGTAAACGGCAGCATTACTTTAACTGGTACCCAGGGCAACCGGACAATTATAAAGGAGCTGAACATTGTGTTGAAGTTCATACAGGTCATAGAATGTTGTGGAACGACAATCATTGTAACATCGAAAGGCATTTCATTTGTGAAAAGTAGGCATGGACATTCTCGTCATGCGTTATTATGTTGTTCTAACTTTATAGATTTACTGTTTTAGGGACTGGGCAATATTTATCTCAGGGATAGAACCGGTACAAAAATGTTAATTGGGTGAAAAAAAACTGGGGGGAAAACCATTTACAATTTGACCCCTGGTCTAGATATCAGAAAAAATTCCAATTCCTGTAGATTTTTTTTAAAAATGTCAGTGTCCTAACATAGTGAGTAAATCACTTACTTCCAAACACTGAAGGTTCAAGTAGGAAAGAAGATTAGGGTCGGAGTTAGGGACAGACACAGTTTCTAATTTCCACCATAAAAAGTGTTGGTTCCATGGACTTTTCTGCCCACCTCAACCCCCCCCCCCCCCCCCTTTTACAAATATAAAAAAAGTCGAAGTCCAATGCCCATTTGTACCGGTCCAATCCCTGAGATAAATATTGCCCAGTTCCTTAATCATTTCGAATTATCAATGAAACTTTGGAGTTTGAAGTTTAAAACCGATTTGATCCTTAGAAATGAATGGAATTGAAAAATGTACATTTTCGGTCAAAAACCACATGCTCAATTAGGAAAATAAATAGCTATTGATACCAGTATATTGCTTTATAATCTCATATATGAGAATCAATATTCATCTTACGTCGCTAGAATTTTTACTTCTTTACGGATATGTCAAAATATGTTGTATACCTATACTTGGAAATTACTGATATACTTTATCGTTTTTTTTTGTTTTTTTTGTCGCAGAAGCGACACATAGCGACCCTACATTCCGTCGTTGTATGCGGTGTCGGCGACGTCTACATTACATTCACTCTGTGGTTAAAGTTTTTAAAACATTAATTACTTTCTTAAATCATCCTGGATTTTTACCGAACTTGGACAGAAGGTTGTTCGTGATCAAAAGATAGTATCCAGAGAAAAATTTTGTAATAATTTTCCCCCATTTTTCCGTATTTTACATATAAATGGACTTAGTTTTTCTCCTAGGTACATTACATACAGTCTGCAGTTAAAGTTTTTAAAACATTAATTACTTTCTTAAACCGTCCAGGATATTTACCAAACTTTGACAGAAGCTTCGTCATAATTAATAAATAGCATGTGGAGAAAAATTATGTACATTCAACTATTACACAGAAAACATAGACAACAACGAAAACAGGCGAAACGCTGAATTTTTTAGATATAACTGTGTGACAACTTTTAAAACATGTATCAAACCACTGAGACCAAATAGAAATCCTAGGTTAGCAGGAAATGGTTTATATAACTTCTACATTTAATTTAACAGTGTACATGATCTTTTACATTTCTAATAACATATGCCTTTTACATTTCTAATAACATATGCCTTGTAGTATAACGGCTGGGTGGTCTCATCGTAGTTTGCTAGCCTTGATTGTGGAAGGTCGTCGGTTCTTTCCCCTGTTGGGTCACACGATAGGCTTTCAATTGGTATTTGCTGCTTCTCTGCCAAGCACTCCGTATTTACAAGCAAAGACTGGTCGGCTCGGAGTCCGGGTGGGCTGAAATGTCCTCTTGCTAGCAAATAAAAACCAGCCCAGCGTGCAAGTCTCGAACAAAAGCAAAGTTCATATTCTCATATCAATACGTGGTAGCCATAATTGCAACTCGACGTTATCCAATAATTCTTCCATCATTATATGATTCATGGGGGTAGGAAAAAAATTGCCGTACTCCCCAAGTCATCTTTTGTTGGTACTGTTGATTTCCGTGAAACCCACTTTTATTTTATTTTTGTTTGGTTCTTCATTTTTTTACATATATCATCTATTATGAGTATTTTCTCAAAGTCTTAGAAATATTGACATAAGAATAAGGATAGGAGTGGAAGTCCAGAAGAACAATCTAAAGGCAAGACAAATACTTGAAAACAGTAAGACAGAAAAAAACTACAAAGATATAACCAGAAGAATAAAACAAAACGTAACAAAACGAACGGATTTAAAACTGTCCAAAACAATTTAATTTACAGAGACAGGCAAAGCATTGACTCCTCCATTTTTTGACACCCGAAATATTGCACGTGGGTAAAACCCCGTAAATCACTGATTACAGTAATTTTAACTGAAGATTCTTTTATTAACATACTCAATACAATTTGTTAAATTTTATATAATTGTTTCGAGAATGTAAACATTAATTTTATGTAAATTCTCCTGTGGATGACGCATGTAAGAATAAAAGCTGACGTTAGATATTGCTGTCAATTTGCATGGGTCGTAAAATGGGACAGCATTACGGTAAAATAATCCGTCTTTTTTATCACCTATACCGGGGTTAGATAACCTGTCCTACTATTGTTTTTTATCCCGCAATCAATCTATTTCCGGTCTAATAACAGGGGTAGAATAAACTTTAGTTGTATTAGGTCAATGGCCTAATAGAGTCTACTGTCACTTGTTTACATGCAGAGCGCGAGGAGCATAGTGAATGTACCAGATGACGTCGTGGCGTTTCCCGCGTTTTCACGGCAGTTGAATTTCAATTTCAAACGTAATTTATTCTATTGCTTATAAAGAAGAATAAAAAATGTCTAAACGAGTTTTTTGTCAACTTTAATACTAAAATTATATTTTTCTCGCAGATGTCACAGCCATGTCGTCCATGCCGCCTTCCTTCGGATCTACAGTATCTTAATATCATTAACAGAAGACTCGACATTATGTTTACATGAACAACAAAATGGATAACAGGAAAGGTCAACAATAACATACCAATCAATCAAAGCAACCCAACTGACAGAACGCCTGACAAAAATAGCACAAAAGAGTACAAAACACAAACATGAACACAACAGAGATTCAGGATAATATCACTTGGTACATACACTGTTGTGGTGTTTAACCGGTTTTATGGGCACCCAAACCTCCCCCTTATCTATCCTGACACAATTTAGATAGCAGGGTCAGAATGTGCTCGTTTTAACTGTAAAACTAGCTAATGCTCTCATAGCTGCAGGTCGGATAATGTCGCTCTACTAAACGAAAAAAAATCTGAAATAAGACTTCCATAAAGGGTTTAATGCTATTTCGTTATTGAGTTCAATAGAAATCAGCAGTATACATGAGAGGCCAGTACGACTTTAAAATCTTCAAGCCATTGGGAGAAAGAGCAATTTTTTACAGAATTGCAAATAAGTTCATATTTGTAGCCCTTACAATATGCAAGATTCATTAATTAAAAGTCTTAAATTATGCGTTATAAATCGGTTACATTTTGGATGCACAAAAATATGAAAAAACGTTTATTCAATCTTGTTCATATTTTATTGGTAAATAAACAACAAAACTAGAAAGGTCAACAATGACATACCAATTATATACAAAATATAAAACCTCGGATAAAAAAAATAACATAAAAAAGCATGTGTATGTACATGCATGTATATTTTCCACAAATAGTGTTTTTGCTCCTAGGAATCGTCATCCAATATACTCTCATTAATATTGTTACAAAAATACCTTCCACATTGATATTCTAAATTTTCAAGAATTTTTTTTTTCATTAAATACGTTGCATTTGGTATGATTTTCCTTCTTCTCATTGGTTAAGAAATCGTCATGATCTTGAAAAAATAAATATATGTAGCATTTGGACTCTGTTTTTCTATTTTTGATTGCTATCCACTTTTTGGGTCTAAATTTAGACTTTAATTTTAAATTATTTAGTATACATTCACAATTTAAAAAATATAAAAAAGTGAATGATGTTGAAAGTTCATTATTTTGATATGATAAATTTCAGTGTTCCAAAAATACATCTCATAATTTCTTTTTGTAAAAAAATATATACAAATCCACTGCTTTTAGTTTTTTTTAATATATAAGATATTTTTATATGAAATAAAAACGATTAGCCCCCATTCCAAATCGCCAATGCTATTACGCCCCACTTTCAGTACGCCCCGATCAATTTTCATAACAAGTACGCCCCAACCTGTTTTTATTTTATATGTCCCAATCTATTTTCAGTACTCCCCAATACATTTTTTACGCTTCAGCCAATTTTAGGATTACATAGTACACCGAAAACAACATTAAATCGTGGTATCGATTAGCGGATAAGGTATCAAAACCCCTACTCTCCCGTATTAGACTAAAAGGATAATTTAAGGTAAAAATGATAGGTCATTGTATCAAGACATACGTGTGTATGTACTTATCAAACATTCAAGGTCGACAATATCAAACGAGCCCGAAAAAAATCATTATACATACATAAATGTAAACAATTAACAAAAAAGCGTGCGATATGGGTCAAGCAGAGTTTTTCGATGAAAAACAAATCCCCATCGGCTGCTAAAGTAAACCCTAAACTAACTCGTCATTATTTGTCTCAGTGACCCCCATCAAACAATGTATAGCATTAGGCACATCTAGAAACACTGATCTTTCATCATGGAAAATATAAGATCCATACCTCTGAGGATTATTTCGAACTCAAACGAACAGAATCGGAGAGGAATAACAAAAAAGTTCGATAAAAATCGCAAATCCAAATCTATATGTCTCCGAATTCGTTTTGGAGACTTAAAGATTGATCGTTACAAAATCTGTGAATTCAAACCAATTACTACGGTTCTACTGTAGGGACTGGCGGCCACTGAAAGTTATATATTTTTTGAAGGGGGATTGGAACTTGCGAATTACTGTCATCATCATAGAATATTATATGTAAAGTCAAGAAATACTCGAAGGGGTATTCGTAGGCAGGGAAAATCGAAACAACTGACAATCTCCGGAGAACAACGAAGACAAGGAATGCTGGTATAATAATTCTAATTTTGAAATGTAACTTTATAACAAATGATTCAAAAACATTTAAAAGGCTGCTTTTCACACAAGATATTTCTGGGTCGAATAAAACAAAACATGCAGGTAAAAAATCTAGTAAAAACAAAAGAGTATATGACGTACATGATATATGAAATGTATTAATATATATTCTGGGATATCATGCAGAAAAATCCAGCTTTTCTACCACTGCTTTTACTGAACACCCTGACGAGGACAGCAACAAAGGTAGAAAAGTTTTACCTCAAAATTATCTTATTCAGAACTGCAACCAAGCCTCTTTTCAAAATAAATGTTTTAAATAGAATTTATCAACGTCTTTCTTTACTTTACTAAAAATCGTATTTCTACAATAAATTGTACCTTAAAAAGGCCATGAATTCTTAATTTATCTCCAAGAAAAAACTGATTAAACATTTCTATCAACTGTTGATAAATTATACATTAGTATTAGATATATTTCTGACTGAATGTAATTAAGAAGTTTAACAGTACTACTCTGTAAAAATATCTAGCCAAAATAATAAATCCAATAACACAAAAGTGGTGTTGTAAGGACAAAATGAGATATGATTTTTTCCATTTTTATACTCAATTATTTTATCGACTTTCAGTTACAGCCTTTACTGTACTTTTGGCTGAAATTGCAGCTCGGAATGACAACATTTCTATTCACAATGATATGTTTTACTTTTTTGAGTAACTCTTTCATTGTTTTCGTCGCATTTACCCGGTAAATTGTCTGTGTGATCACAAGAGCAAGAATCTGAGTTAAAATACGTTTTTGGTGGACACGGATGTGTGTACTGTCGTCCATTTACACATCTATGGAATATGTTACAAATTTTATAATCATACCAATATCTGTCACCAATGTCGTCTTCAGGACACTTAAAAATGCAGTCTGTAAAAAAGAAGACACGTCTTTAACTATGCAGCATTTTCCATAAGACAGGGTTGCTTTATCTTCAGGGTATCCACAGTTCAGTTGCTATTATTTCGATACTTACCCGAAATTGATAACATTTATTGTTACAAAATAGCAAAATTTGTGAAAACTAAGGAGTGTCTACCTCCTGTATTACTCTGTACTTAGATGGTTTTGGCGTTATCCCTTTTGGTCATTTTCGCATTTTTTAATTTTCTCGTCAACTGTTGGATTGATGTTTGGTTTTCAACATTTTAGACCTTAAGCACAACTGATGAGTCGTAAATCGACAACATGTGGGCATCAAAATTAATATCGAAGGTTTCTATTCTCTATTACTAGAATATATTTAATCGAACGTTCTTCTTCTGATGTCATAGCTGGCTTCTAATGAAAATCTCGATCATGGCGCTATAGTTAAAGTAAAGTTAAGGAATTCAGAATAGTCAATTCGCTGTGTTTATGCCAATTTATTTACAGATATTAAAGAATGGAAAGATAATCTACTTCATTCACAGGTATTCCTGCTAAATTGTTAAATTTAGTCCTTTTTGTTATAAAATGGAAAGTATAGAGTACCTTATTTGTGTGATCTGGAAATTTTCCTTGTATATGTTTTGAAACGTTTTCCATTTATTGGTATTGTACCTAAGATCTATATATGGCACTTTGAATATGTTCATCCGTAGGAATGCTTGTCCAATACCAGATTTAGTATTATTTTCACATCAATTATCTTAAAGCATATATCTGTGAAATTACCATTGTATTATACATGATATAACAAAACTAACTGCCATGATTCATTACTCAAATGCCTTTAAATTTTCCGTTCAAAATTTGACAAAATTTACCATAGAGGAGGGGGGTCATTAAGGTGCCAAATTGGCCCCAGAAATTATCTGAAAATAAATCTGGTATTATCATAAAATCATTAACACAAATTTTTAGCCTAATATATGAAATTATCAAATCTATATAAATGTTGTATATATATTGAAGTAAGGGGTCAATCATACCCATGGAAAAGGTCAAAGGTCATGGTTTTTGCCCAAAAAACATGATTTTTGCAATTTTACACTTATTTTTGGTCAACAGCGCAACTTGCAACCACTCCAATTTTTTAATATTTTTTTTCACTTTCAATTATAAGTGCACAAAAAAAGTTTAAGCTTGGTCGAAGGTTGCGCTCTATTTCAAAATAACAAAAAACCTTTATTTTTTCAGTTAATGTAATGATTTCACTTAAACTGAATAAAGCCAATTTTTAATACTGTTATGTTTATGTTTTGGACAAATAATTTGTCAAGAACATTTGAGAATAAAGATTGTGAAATGCTATAACTTCAAATTTTATGTCCTAATTACTTAATAAAGTGGTAAAAAAAATTGGTTACCATGGAAACCAGTACAAATTGCAAATATATTCAACCAATATGTTGTTATATGAAGATTTCAGTTTATTCATCCACAGTTTTCAAGTATAGATGTATGTATATTTGCAAATGCTAGTCTGTAAAATATTTTAACTGCATATCTACATTTAGGGTTTTGTATGTCCAATAAAGACTATAGTTACGATGGAAAACAGTACAAATTGCAAATATATTCAACCAATATGTTGTTATATGAAGTTTTCAGTTTATTCACCCACAGTTTTCAAGTATAGATGTATGTATATTTGCAAATGCTAGTCTGTAAAATGTCTTAACTGCATGCATGTATTTACATTTAGGACTTTGTATGTCCAATAAAGACTATAGTTGCCATGGAAACCATTACAAATTGCAAATATATTCAACAATTAAAGAACCTTGTGAGCACGCTCACATACCCCACGTCTTCATATTGTCACTGGAGAAACAAAATCTCACTTCACAAGTAAAATGAATACAATCAAATGCTTACCTTCACATATTTATCCTAATTTGAATGGCAGCATGTTGGGAAATTTAAATTCCAAGCGAGAGGGGTCAACAGTAATATTATAGTGAGGCAAATAAGTTCAAAGGGGCATAACTCCTGGAAAAAAAATTGAATCGTAATTTCCTGTCGATATGCACATCTACGTAGTATGTCCTTATTATCTGAAAAGGTTTCATGAAATTCTGTTGTGTGGTTTGAGAGGAGTTGGGATGACAAACTGTTGCAGTAGTACATTAAAGTAAATAAGTTCAAAAGGGGATAACTCTTGAAAAATAAAATTGAATCGTAATTTTCTGTCGATATGCACATCTACGTATCTGAAAAGGTTTCATGAAATTCTGTTGTGTGGTTTGAGAGGAGTTACGATGACAAACTGTTGCAGTAGTACATTAAAGTAAATAAGTTCAAAGGGGTGTAACTCATAGAAAAAAATTGAATCGCAATTTCCTGTCGATATGCACATCTACGTAGTATGTCCTTATTATCTGAAAAGGTTTCATGAAATTCTGTTGTGTGGTTTGAGAGGAGTTGCAATGACAAACTGTTGCAGTAGTACATTAAAGTAAATAAGTTCAAAGGGGCGTTACTCCTAGAAAAAAAATTGAATGGCAATTTCCTGTCGATATGCACAACTATATAGTATGTCCTTATTATCTGAAAAGGTTTCGTGAAATTCTGTTGTGTGGTTTGAGAGGAGTTGCGATGACAAACTGTTGCAGTAGTACATTAAAGTAAATAAGTTCAAAGGGGTGTAACTCCTGGAAAAAAAATTGAATCGCAATTTCTTGTCGATATGCACATCTAGTAGTATATCCTTATTATCTGAAAAAGGTTTCATGAAATTCTGTTGTGTGGTTTGAGAGGAGTTGCGATGACAAACTGTTGCAGTAGTAAATTAAAGTAAATAAGTTCAAAGGGGAGTAACTTCTAGAAAAAAAATTGAATCGCAATTTCCTGTCGATATGCACATCTATGTAGTATGTCCTTATTATCTAAAAAGGTTTCATGAAATTCTGTTGTGTGGTTTGAGAGGAGTTGCGATGACAAACTGTTGCAGTAGTACATTAAAGTAAATAAGTTCAAAGGGGCGTAACTCCTAGAAAAAAAATTGAATCGCAATTTCCTGTCGATATGCACAACTACATAGTATGTCCTTATTATCTAAAAAGGTTTCGTGAAATTCTGTTGTGTGGTTTGAGAGGAGTTGCGATGACAAGAAACAGGACTGACGGACTGACGGAATGACGGACTGACGGACGGGTCAAAAACATTATACCCTCCGCAACTCGTTGCGTGGGGTATAAATATGTTGTTATATGAAGATTTCAGTTTATTTACCTACAGTTTTCAAGTATACATGTATAATTGCAAATGATAATATGTAAACTATTTTAACTGTATATCTAGGACTTTTTATGTCCAATAAAGACTATCATCCATGTCACTTCCAAGGGAGTAGTTTCTTGGCAATACCCACTTTATAAAAATATACAACAATTTATTTTCATATTTATAGAGTTTTGAAGTTACAAAACAAAATTTAACTATTATTTGTTCTGTAGATTTATACAGGTATCTATTATTTATCCAACTGGTTAGAAAATTGAGTATACATGTACAATACAGTTACAGTTCTTTTTGCAACTCTTCAATAAGGAGGTAAAAAAGGTGTTTTTAATAGCAGACGACACTCAGAATTTCAGCTCTGAAAAGCAGCTACAAGTCTTTTCTGTAGTTTTTGGAAGATTTAAAAATGGTAAGACATTACAGAAAGCTACCTTCCTATCAATATTATAAAAATGTTAATTCCAAAATATTTTATAACAAAACAAACTCCACAAATATTAAAAAACTCTAAAATCAAACAAGACTTTGCACGTTTGAGTTATGATGAGTTAAGGCAGCTTACCCTTGGAGTATACCAGCTGTCTCAGGCTAAAAATTACACAAATGAACATTTAAATGATGGTAAATATGAAATTCAGGTACATCAACATGATGATAATTTAATTCGTGTTAAAATCCAAAGTAGGCATGTGAAAAATAAAAGTTATATGCTTTGGATTAATTATACTAGTTCTGAGGTCACAGGATGGTATTGCCAGTGCAAGTGTGGTGCAAGAGTTGTAGGATGTTGTTCCCATATAGCATCTGTTCTATGGTTTTTAGCGTATGCACGATATCAAGAATGGAAAGCACCAATTACTGAAGTGTTTCATGCTGCCCTTTTGGACTCACAAAACATATCTCCAAAACCAGTTAATATTTCAGCAGATTTACTTGATGATATCACTGTTTCTTCTGATGTTCTTGAAGAAGCAGATGATGATGATGGTGATGATGATAACAATGATATTTCTCATGAATTTGTTGGTTAAGGTATAAATTGTATTTATATGGCTAATAATTGAAATGGACTGAGAGAACATACGATGTAATTTTAACAGACATTCTTAAAGTAAACATTATTTAAAAACCAATGATCAAAGTAATGTATTTACGGAAGCCGGTCAGCGTCAGGTGAAGATTTATTTTTAAGTCGTTATAACGACTTCGCTAACTCGTTAAAACGGCTTAACTAACTTTTTATATCGACTTAGATATGTCGTTATATCGACTTGGTTAAGTCGTTATAACGACTTAGCTCACTCATTATAAGACTTAGCTAACTTGATATAAGTAAACTAAGTCTTTACAACGAGTTAGCTAAGTCGTTATAACCACTTAAATAAAGTTAAGTCGTTATAACCACTTAAATAAAGTTAAGTCGTTATAACCACTCAACTAAGTCTTTATAACGACATAACTAAGTCGATATAACAAGTTAGTTAAGTCGTTATAACTTTTATTATATATAATTAAAAGTTTTAGGTGCAAAGTGGTCAATGAATCAGTCACCATAGTTTATTAAACGATTTATTACCAATAATTAAATCTGTCATATGGGGAACTCTTGTGCTTACATGTATTCCCATCATTGTCGTCCACCAAAGGCCATACTAAATTCTTTGTACATTTAGTCAACATAACTTGTGTGGACCTACTGGGATGGGAGTCAGTCATAACTTAGAAGAAACACTTAGATATGTTCATATAGGCTCAGGTCAATTTCGATTTCTGTTTATCAGGTCTATGAACACCACCTTTAAGCACTATATAAGTATTTGCTAATCTTCAGATAAGACAAAAGAGACTATAAAAAATCGCATTGGATGAACATAGAGAAAGGCACCGCCCCCCGCCCCCCGATCCCAAATTACTTGCATGCCCACCCTAGTTTATAAAAAAAACATATGGATGTTGTAATGTTTCAGAAATATATATAACATATACATGTATTTATATTTATTTGAACTTACAGTATAATATATTGTCTTAAACCATGCGATTTTATTACTTATGCTTTTGCTGATAAGTGTTTCCATGGTAACCAATATTTAGAACTTTTGTTAATAAAGGAAAAGGAAATTAAAATTTTGTCTCTATTTGAGAGGATGAATATATTAATAAAAACAGCAATATTTTTGGTCTGAAACATGCATGTAGTAAGAGTAACATTTTAACAATGAACTGATGGTAACTATGGTAACCATGGTAATAGATGATTCAATAATAATTATCAAATAACATGTTTTGCTTAAATCACAGACATTATACTACATCCATTTAATGTATATCTTTACAATAAAAAAATCAAATTATATCTTTTTGTTTGTAATATGATTATTTCATCGTAAATAAAGACCTCCAGTTAAGATGTATATATCTATGTTACCATGGCAACAACATTAAAAAGTAAGTAATTCCTAAAAGGCACATATACAACATAACATTATGTATCAATATAAGCTTGATTCTAGATGGGACCAAAAATGGCCCTTAATGACCCCCTCCTTTCTAAGGCTCTTCCTTTTGATGCAGAGGTAACCCTTAGCTGAGTTTGGATACGCGTTTGTTTTAATTGTTTTGATTTTTGATGTTTGTGCTTATTAATTCATCATTATATCTTTAACCGGTTTACCAATATTTTGATCTCGAGCACTGCTGATGATTTGTCAGTCAACGAAATGGCTCTACAGTGCATCAAATTTATTTCGGTATTTTGTGATACGTTTTATTGCTAAAACAAATTAACCTTTAAATTAAGGTTACTGTATTATCCCTTGCCAGACCTTTTTATCACGGTATGACTGTATACATTATTATTAATTTTTTGCCGTTCAATGTTCTCTACTTAGTTGGAATACTCCTAAATTTTCATACTGATCACTGTATTTTTTCTGACTGCAATTATGCAGGCATCATCATATTTTTACAATGGTCAAACATGATTGGTTTGTGTATTCAAAAGTTTTTTTTATAATAATTCGCCAATTAAACGACTGAAGATAATTCATTTTACTAGATGTTAATGACAAAATACTGTCGTCATCAGTCATTGAAACTTGTATTAAATGTAACTATAAAGTAGACGATTCCAGAAAAATGTTAGGATCAGAATGGAAAAATACAAAAGCTCAAAAACCAGATAAAGAGACAAAACAAAATTGATAAATTATTTAGCTACAGAAAATGTTAGAAATGATATTGTAAATTTTGAATCTTTTTCTAAAAACTAACAGGGTGTTGATCAGGCAGTATGAAGGTTAAATAATATATTAACAGCCATATAAAAAGATAAAGACATTTCACAATAGTAAGAAGTTTAGAAGAAAGACTGTGTGGTCAGATATTCTATAAAGAACTTTAAAATTTCATTAGTGTTATAATTCGGCAGATAAAGTATAATCCATTTGACAAAACAATTTAATCAAGGTTTTTATGTAAAGCATTAAGGTATCCGGACCATAAATGACCACGTGATTATTCAAAAGTTCCCGGATGTTCCATACAACACAATTGAAATGACCTCGGTAATTATCGGCAAACTTCGGAAATGCTTATATAACAAACTTATTTTTACAGACTCTGCATATAATCAACAAAGTGTGTTTCAACTTGAGAAAAATATATATACAAAATTCGAGCTTTAAAGTGTTTGGTTCAGCCATTCACGGTCAAAAAGAGATACAATTTTCTATCATGATCTATTATGGTCCGGATACCTTAAAAGAGAAAATAAAATAAAGACATTTGAACATTAAAAAATATTTATTCTAAACTTTGCGGTTCATTTGTTCATGATCCACAAGAATATTGGAAATCTTTAAAGTCACTGAAAACTAAACATAATATTGATACGAGTGACAATGATGAAATGTTTACTAACATTGAATCATTAAAAGGACATTTTAAATTTTAGGGATGTTGCACTAAAGCCAAGAAAAAAAATGTAGTCCAAAGATTGAAAAAGAATTAAATGAATTAGAAAAAAATATTGAAACTAATGACATAACTGTTATACTTATAACCTGTAAAGAAGTTACAAATGTATTGAAACCCCTGAAATTAAAAAACATATCCTGCATCTTATGATATTATAAATGAAATTTTAAAATATAACTAGTACTATAATAATTAGCAGTCTTCCTAAACTACTTAATATGATACTACAGTCTGGACACGATCCTTCTGAATGGAAAAATCTTTTATTGTAACTATTCATAAATCTGGTGATAAATTAGACCCAAACAATAATAAGGGTATCTATTTATTAATTTTTTATCTAAAACATTCAGTGCTATTCTAAATACTAGAGTATTAAGGTTAAAAGAAAATAAAAAATTCAGATTCACAACAAACCACAGAACTGCAGACAGCCTGTTTATTTTAAAATCTATAATAAATAAGTACTTCCACAAAAATAAAAGTAGAATATATACATGTTTTGTAGACCTGCGGAAGGCCTTTGACTCACCATGGAGACCAGGGTATTGATATTGGGAATCGGAAAACATTACAATGAAATATTGACATACAAAAACCTTCAAAACAAAATACTCCAGAAACTAAGAAATGAGGAATTGTGCAACCGAATTTTATAATGAATGAATTTGAAGATGGACAAGATTTGGGAAAATAACAAATATTATTCATATAAATAAATGTATATTAAATGCAATGATAAAATAGGGGAGATGGAACCATACCTTTTAAAGCCCAATATTGATAACAGAATACTAATTACAAAGTTCAGAAGAAGTGAATACACTGTCTTAACAGAAGAGAATAAAAATATGAGAAAACTTCTTCTTGATGAAATAAAAGATTATTAAAAAAAACACCTATTAACACTGTAACACCTACTGATTTCAATGCAGGTTTGTGTCTTCATAAAACCACACATTAGAACTGAGGAGGGAAGACCCTACATACCAAAACAAATCAGCTTTAAATGATGTCTTTGGATATTTATTTGTTGTTATGTGTTTCATGCAATCGTAATGTCTCTGTCTATTTGTTTGTATATGCCAATCCCTTAGTGGGTTTATTTGCATTAATAAAGTTACTTTTAATTAAATTGATGATGATGCGATTTTTAATTCCAAGTAACGGTCCATTTAATTTATGGTTGCAATAGAATTGCCACAAAATAGCTGTTGCTAATTTTATCTATACATGCATCTATGTTAATACGACGAATCTCTTTTATATCATGCATTTAAAAGATATTTCGTAGTCATTTGTTTTAAAAAGGGTAAGGTCAACGTAAAATTCGATATTTACCCCAATGGTCAGTTTCAATAATGGACTACTCTAGCTAAAACTTATTTCAATATTTCATTTACCTTTACAGATATCGTATGAAATCTCTGATTCTTCATCAATCGTTACATTCCCAGTGGTTGGACGGCATGCTATACTATTCAGAGAGGAATACACATTTGCAGGTATTGTCCCGGTACATTTCACGGTCCATCCGTCATTATCGTTGTAATTTATAATACAAGTAAAATTAACACCAAATATAGGGACAGGGTCATTGCCATCATTGAATATTCCTAAAAGTGCTATTGGCGCAGGAGTGCAGTCACTTTGTGCTGAGCAGGATATAGCGTAATACGAATCTCTGGTGTCCGTTGAATTGTTTTGTAATACATGCAGACTAACTGAAGAAATTTTTCCTGAAAATTAAAAAGCGGATCATTACAGTTTGGCATATTAAAAAACGAGAGAAATCAAAGATGGGCATGACTTAAATTAGCAATTATTATATGCTGTAGTGTAGAAAATATTCAACAACATTGAGTGTCTTTTGGAAATTTCAACAACTGATATCTAATATCAAGTGCTTGAGGTCTAGGATTTAAATCGGATCATTTTATTAAATCATGATGTTTAATTTAATGTATTTCAGATTCAATTACGGGAGATTTGTTGTATTAGACAGATCATGCAATGATGTAGGAGAAACATCATTTTAGCATATTTTTTCGTTTATTGTTAGCTCAGCTGGCCTAAAAGGCCATGTGAGCTATTGCCATCACTTGGCGTCGGTCGTCCGTCGTCGTCGTCCGACGTAAAATTTCTTTAAAGATCTTCTCCACTTTGCCAATTAAGATCAAACTTTCGTGGAATGACTCTTAGGGTATTTAGTATGAAATTTATGTTTTATTTTCTTAACCGTCGAGAAACATGGACGCCATGGCTAAAAATAGAGCATAGGGGGTAAACTGCAGTTTTCGGCTTATATCTCAAAAACAAAAGCATTTGGAGCAAACCTGACATGAAATTTAAATGTGCATCAGGTCAAGATCTTCCTGCCATGAAATAATTCAACATGACCTAAATCGTTAAATAATTCCTTAAAGGAAGTTTTGCCCTTTTAATACAATTTGTCACATGTTTTTCTTTATCTTTGTAAACTTTCAAATGTTTTCTCCTCTGAAACTACAGGATCAATTTCAGCCAAACTTATCTAGTATAAATTTGTATTTTGCTTTCTTGTCCATCGAGACACAGCTGTCATTGCTAAAAATAGAACATAGGTGAAAATGCACTTTTTGGCTCATATCTCAAAAATTAAAGCAGTTAGAGCAAAACTGACAGGAAGTAAAAATGTTTATGAGGTTAAGTGTTACCTGCCATGAAATTTTCAGACCAATCGGTGAACCCATTTTTAGTATACATTAAATAGCTAAATTAATCATTGATGCAAGATCCAAACAAAAATTTTACTGGTGGTACCCATATTACTACAGAAACAATCTTTATTTCCGTAAACGAGGACCAAGAAAGTTTCAGTGTTTGACAAATTTACAAATTTTACAAAGTCGTTATAACTCTAGAAGGGAAAGATCCCGTATAATAGCTTTGCTTTAAACAAATCATTAAAAAACACAACGTACAACAGGACACTTCACGCTTAGATGAAATACGCGGGTTTTTGCAGTTAAAAAATAACAAAATTTGACGGAAAAACATTACTTTATATTTCCTGAAACACCATTTTGAAGCACGAAGGTAAAGTGTTATACAAATGCCATTATAATGAGTACATCTGTTGCAAATAAATTTTGTTTTGGGACCAAAAAAGCAACTGTACAATAAATCAAACAAATGTCTTCATCTCATCGTACAAAACAGACGATTAAATGTATCCTTTCAATGCTTGTTTTTTTTTAATCTTGCCCTCATTTCTATTCAAAAGGATAAAAAAATATTTGACTCGAGATTCATTAATTATCTTAAACGAGTCCTGCACACATATTTGGCACATAAGACTTACTTTTAATTTCAATGTATTCCCCATGTTCCAGTACATTTTGTTCCTGTTTTCCATTGGTTGCATTGAATTGAAGGTCGTAATGTCCTCCACTGTCACATTTTGCTGGTTCCTTTGTTAAGTTCACATATCCATTACCTGGATCATTGCGTACACTTATATTCCATCCATCTTTAGATATCTCGTTCTCGGATAAGTTGAAGATCAAATTCTCAATCGGTAAGTACGACCCGTATTTTGGGTTAAAAAATATACTTATCCTATTGAGTTGATAATTTTCATCTAGTTTAATTGTACAGCTTATCTGCAGTATATCCTTGAACCCTATTTCATCTTTACTCCTGATGCACTCTAATAATTTTATACAAGAAGAAAAATAGATGAATCAATTAATAAGGCAATGTTTTTTATTTATTTTTTCTTTTATTTTATATTTTTTCTTTTATTTGGTAAATATTAAATTATCATGTCGATGAAAAAGCAAGGATTGTGACGTAGTGATTACTACCCTGTTGGCTGATCATAAAAATGGGAAATAAATAAACAAATTAGTTAAAAGTAATTTACCGATTTAATATACTTATCTAAAACTTTACTCTTTCCTCTTACTTTTCAGTTGGGAGGTTTGGTATGTTGGCCTCAGCCGGAGCCGAAGGTCAATACAGGCTGCCGAGGACCAATAACAAGGCCAATACAGAAATAACCATGTAATGATATCTTTATTAATTAACTAGTTTTCACAATGGATATTCTTGATGATTTTTTTTCTGAATCAACCCTTTGAAAATTCGCAAGGATATACGTGATTTAAAATCTGAAAATGAACATTCACTGAAGATTGGAATTACGGTTATGAAGATACTCCGAGCTGTTGCTGAATAATCTTTAATTATCAACTTTGAAACACCTGCATTCAGATAGGATCAGACATTTGTCTTTAATCACGGCCCATGTATAAATTCAGATGTACGTAATAAATGTAAAGTAATCGACTCACCCTATATTGATCGGGTACAAGTCGGTAAAAAAAATCGTGATTGCCAGATCTTTCGATATTGGCCGAGTTAATGATTCTGTATTGAAAGGACGGATTTAATCGTACTGAATCCAATAATACACTAGTTAATTAATAAAACAAAACATACATGTTGTAAATAAAGTGTAATGTATACCTTTTTGCGTTTGGGTTGTATCAGGCGTTGGGGTTGTATCAGTTTGCACTAAAAAAAAAGTAATAGTTATTTATGGAGTAATTCACTGAAAATAAAATTAAATATTACACTATCTTTGATATTATATTCAATGTGCAGTTCTGGATGAAGTCATCACTTCAAAAATACAACCATCGCCATCAAGATCTTGCAATTCGTAATGGAATCTCATATTCCAAGATTAAATCTAACCGCTTCCAATTGTCAAAGCTTTGTTGTTTTTCTATCAGCAAACATGACATTTTAATTGACTTTAGCAACATAGCATGTTTTTCATTAGAAGCAAGAAGCGCCTACTTGAGGTCCTCCAGTTTTTATAGGGTTCATGTTGCTCATCAATTTTTTAATTTCTTTGTCTGTTTGCTGTTGTGCTCCTCCATCTCCGTTTTATCTTCGGAAAAAAGTATGGATGGATTGTCTCTTTCCTTACCTTTTCTTAACCTTATTCAGATAACAAATACTGCGGAAAGCTAAAGTCATCGAACAATTATGAGCAACAGACTCAAAAAAACAAAAAATGGTGCCAAAAATCATGTACACATTACACTTAACTAGAAACACTTGAAACCTTACATATTACAACATTGTGTGGTTTTCCACCATTGAAGACATTTTCAATATCCAAGATGATGCTGGATCTGTTCCCACTGTCGTAACATTTCATGTAGCTCCATCGATTTGTGACTACCACCGGATTGACGGGTGCCATATACAGAGCAGGAACTGCTTACCCTTCCAGAGCACCTGAATTCACTCCTGGTTTTTATAGGAGTTCGTGTTCATTATTTATTGTCTTTAAGTGTTTATTTGTTGTGCTTGTGGTTGCTTTCTTGTGTCATCACTCCATATCTGTTTTCCCTATATATTATTTTTAGATTTTATGAAAATTTATACAATCACGTCTATGTACAATTACATGGTACTTTAGGATTTCTGCCCATCAGAAGCGATATGACTGAGTAACTGTTCATACTAGGTGGATACCATCCTTTTTATTGCTTCTAGTATTTTGGTTTCCTATATTTAGCATGCTCCATCCAATTATTAGGCCACGTAGGATACATTCCGTTTGCCTTTAATTCTGTTCAAAATTTTATATATTTTGCTTTCAAAAGTTAAGTTGGTGAAAGTAACTGGTGATGGTTGTTGCAAAATGTGTCATCCTAGTTTATGTAATATTATAGTTTCAAGGTGAGATAACATCGAAACTGAAACCTAAACAACGAAAACCCTTATGTAAATCATAATATTTTTCTGGAGAGTCCAATACAACTGGTAGTGAGTCATAAATAGATATATGGTCTTCTGCTGGATAATAGGCAAATGATAGTTATTAACGCAGTTGCTATTTTCGTCAATTTTTATCTAAACTTACATTGAGCTTGCGCTGTAAACAGAGAAAATAATAAGTTTATGCATATTAGTTTGTTAAGTAAAAATAAAAAATGATAAGTATGGTTTAAATGCACGTTAAGTATCTTCTATTTTACATGCAATATTTACATTATGCTGCACAGAAATAATTAATGAATTTATTTTGTACACTCTTACTATTATATTTTTGAGTTCATTCAGTAAAATAAAGACAATTTTTGGTTTTTTGATGGGGTCCATCTTGTTCATATGTTTTAGTTTTTAATTGTAATGCATGTATTGTTTTGGTCTTGTCTTCGTTGTTCTCCGGAGTTTGTCAGTTGTTTCGATTTTTCCCTCCTTCGAATATCCCTTCGAATATTTCTTGACTCTACTGCTTACCAAAGCTTTACTTTTATAGTTTAAATCGGGTTATTAGTCAAATCTTTATAAAGGTATACTTACGTTCTTGAACATTTGCTGAAAAGAGAAAAATAAGTTTCAGAATTGCAATCAAATAAATTCACAAAATTTTGCCTACATTTAGTTTTTAACTACATTTATCGTGTTTTATGTTCTGTTGCGTTTTCACCTTTGTTGTCGTTTTTAAGTGATCTTAAGTTATGTAAAGCTAAAATAATGTTGCTCCTGTGAAAAATTTTGGTTTCAGATTGTAATTCCAGTAGAGCTCGTTTTGATTTTACAGAAGAAAAAATGGGTCCAGCTCTGTTGTCGCCTTTTTACATCTAAGATTGGCGTGATTACATCATGTAACCTTACAGTCGGGAATATCACTTAAATGAAAATAAAAATTAAGGTCACAATAGCGGCCAAAAAAAATTCAGGACCAGAGTTTCGGCAAAAAAAATCAAACATTTCATCCTAGTCCCCCCAAAAAAAATAAATTGTTGCTCCCTTTTGCTAACGGAGATGTTACTGCCAATACGATTCTTGAATGGTATTATCACAAGATATTTGGTGCAGAGGAATTGTGTGTCAGTATGTTAGATTTGCATATACAATTGTCATTATACATTATATATATGTATATATACTTACGATGTGTGTAATACAGAATAAAGTAAACAGACCCGACAATTGCTACTATAATCACAATTACACCACTGATCATCTTACACCACCATAGTTTCTGAAAGATGCCGTTGAAAAAGTCAACAGTAAATGCAACCATATTTTGATCATATGTATTAATGTTATTGAAGATGAGTATCACTTCTTTCTAAACTGTAAAACAAATAATAAAATCCGAGGAGAAAACTTCAGTACAAATTTTGAATTTGAAAACTATACTGATATGGAAAACTACGGGAAACATATCCAAACACCAAGGAACAAGTGAAAGTGCTGGGCTCCTTTTTAAAGCAGTCTTTATCCCTGAGGACAGGGGCTAATTCATTCTGTACTATGTTTCTCGCTGATAGTTAAAGTACTTTGCATTTTTTTATGTAGCTATTGGTCCCTGGGGACGTAAAATGCTAATAAACTTATGACTTATGACTTTAATTTAAACAGTCAAATACATTTTTTTTTTGTATCTTAAATAATTTTTGAAAAATAAAAATAATAAGGATATGTTTTTGTACTTTAATAAAATTGAGTTCAACAATCATATTTATACAACTGAATATTCATTTACTTCAAAGTTCATTAAAAATTTACCTCAGTTTCTAATTTTACCATAACTTACAAGACGTTTAAAAAAATAAGATAAAAGATACAGAGAGTCTTCAATCTTTTTAGAAATAGATTAGAAATCCGTCCAAATATTCATAGACTCAGCAAAGGCCAAAAGACTTTATGTCAAGATTGTTAAGGAAAGGTCAAGTTAACCTTTTATCGTTTTCCCGACCACAGAAAGTTAATAAAACATAGAAGATTCTTAATAGAAAATAATTACTAAGTATAGAGGGGTCAAGAAAGCTTAAAATATCCAAAATAAGAAGTATTTGAAGATGGAAATTTCCGTAGAAATCGACTTGCGAGTAAGTATTGTGTGAGAATATAACTCCGTGGTCATAAAACTTTCACAATCACCAGAAACACAACCCATTCAGATACCACCCATAATGCCATGTATTTGTGTGCTTCTTTGTGTGTTACAGAAAGTGCAGAAATGATTTTAAAAATTCAACTGTCCATTATAAATGTGCAGAACTATCTTCAACAAAATAATACCCGATTGAACTCTTTTCGTTTCTGTAATGAAAATTAAAAAAATCCCAAATTAAAACTATATGGTTTAGATGAACTGAAGAACAGTGATTTGTTATCTAAAATGAATCAAGGATACATATTTATGCTATATATTTTTAAAGTATACAGCATTAGTATCTATAATGATTTTTTTTCTTTGTCAAAATCGTTTACAAAATAAGGACACCACGAGTTTATAGCACGTATATAATCTCACAATTCATTATAGTAATAAAATTTGTTTTCAAGGAATTCAGTCCCGTATAAATGAGACCACTCGCTCACAAAAACATTGAGACATAATACAAGTGTATTTTACAAAATAATTTTTTAAATTTCAGCCTGTAAAAACAACACAATTTCTCCCTCTATCCAGATACCACTGGTAAAAAAGCAATACATTCTTCGTTTGAATATGAATACACTCATTCATCTGCCCTTGGTCTTCCGGTATATTGTAACCTGACATACTAAAATAATTCAAGAAACTTCCGGTATATTGAAACTTAGGAAGATAATAGCAAGAAATGCTTCTCGTTACAATGTAGGAATTTAAATGTACATATACCTTTTCCGTGTCTATTTCTTTTTCCTTTTCTTTACCATCCTACGAGGAAAATAAAGTTTTTACTCACTACTGTACCTATACACATAGATCTATCATATATTTAGTACTAAATACAGTCTTTCTCGATATTGGATTAAGTACTTGCTGTTCCTCACATCACACAACAGGTGACTTATGGCTACCTTTTTTTGCACAACCCTTTTGAAATTCTCTAGTTTACGTTGCAAAGGTTGTCTTCCGCAGAAAATAAGGACAGAATTAAAAATACAGACATACTAGTACATGTATCTAAAACACTATTTATTGATGAAACAATACACGAATAAATTCATATTTGTCTTATGTGAGCCCAATTCCAAGAATATGGTAAAATTTATGATAAAGTTTATAAGACATATCAAAATCCGTATCGCATACCGTATCAACACCCGACCAATATCATCCCTGAGACCAAAGGCCCTCGCGTTGGTACGGAATGTTATATTAATAAACAACAAAATGGATAACAGGAGAGGTCAACAATGACATACCAATCAAAGCAACCCGACTGGCAGAACTCCGGACAAAAAATAACATATAAAATCACAAAGCACAGCAGAGAGTCAGGATAGTGACTTGGTACCGACATTGTAGAGTGGTTGAGTGAAACCGGTTTTATGGGTACCCAAACCTCCCCATTATCTATCCTGACAATCTGGTCTATAAAACACACTATAAAAACCAATACAGTATGATAACCAACAAGTTGATCACATCCTAAAACTGCAAAATTAGACTGGACGGTATATATTTTAGATAGTAGGCTCAGACTGTAAAACTAGCTAAGTCTATTATAGCTGCAGGTCGGATACTGTCGCTCTACTAAAAGAAAAAGTCTGACTCCTATAAAGGGTTTAATGCTATCTCGTCAATATAAATCGACAGTATTCGTGAGAGGCTAGTACTATTTAAAGTCTTCAAGCTATTAGGAGAACGAGCATTTTTTTACAGATTTGAAAATAATTTTATATTTGTAGCAATTACTGTGAAAAGATCTTTTAAAGTAGCTACCAAGTTTCTGTGGGTTGTAAGCAAGTCCTTTGCACGTATTCACAACATTGAAATAGAAACTAGGATAGGAAAACCTGTTTATGATAAGTGCTTTTCAGGAAGCCGGGTATTTAGGTGCTTTTCAGGAAGCCGGGTATTTAGCTAAAAGATCTTGATATCTATTATAAAATTTTGAAAAGCATTAAGAAGCTGTGAAATCTATATCTCTGTTACAGAAGTTTTTTAGTTATGGTATGGTTTTTGTTGTTAAAATGTTCTAAAAAAATCGTACAAAACATACAAGCTGGGATATGTACACTCCATACGATGGTGTCACAGGCACGTCTCCGTCAAAAAATTGGAAGTCGGTAATTGGAAAATTAAAATCGGACCTTTTATCATATATCAATATGTACAGTGAGATATAAATATGGAAAACATTTACTATTCCTATTAGCTTTTTTTCAAATATAGCTCTTTTGGATACATGTCTTTTGCAATTTCAAGAATCTCGGGGTTATCAACAGTAATTACATTGCCAATATACCTTTAATTGTTGTTAAAAATATCAATTAATTTATCATGATTCTGTATTTCACCTCTAAGCAGGTTTTTATGAAGATTCTTCATAACAATATAAAAATAATTTGGCACTAAAAGGAGCACAGTTTGTACCCTTAGGAATCCCAAAGACCTGTCGATACATAGTGTTGCCAAAACGAACAAAAATGTTGTCCAGCAAGAAGTGTAGGGCCTTGATCATGTCATCGCTTGTCCAGCAACTATAATTTTCAGACTTTTTATGACTGAAAAATGCTTTAAAACTGTTATAACAAATATGATTTAAACCAGAAGATTCAAAAGATCAGTTAATAAGTTCACTCAACTTTTCTTTGATAAGATCACGGGGAAGAGTTGTATACAATGTAGAAAACTGTCCACAGCAGTTACTTGATGATTTAATGCTTGCAATTTATTCAAAACATTGAGAAAAATTCCAGTTTACATGGTTTATGCCATAATTGCCATAAAATTTGCTACAATAATTAATGACAAGTTCTTTTTTACAAGTAAGAGAACTTGTTAAAAGAACAGACAATTTAGTGGTGGTACATTTTCTAGAGGCAGAAATAAAACGAAAATTGTTTGGACTTTTATGTAATTTAGGTAACGAGTACATCTGAGGAACATTGCAGTGTTGGGTAGGAGTTTTGTCTATGTAGAAAAAATTGACAAAAAAGTAAGGTATAAATTTCCTCTATAGTTTCAACTCTCAACAATGTTCCAAATGTTTCGGTTTTAATGCTGCTGATGAGAGGTAACTCATTGAAATGCGTCGTATACAGTATATTATAAATTTACTGTATCTAATATTGGTATCTTTGGATTGTTATTTTTAAGAACATATATATATACCAAAACGATATCTTAGTTTAAAAGCCGGAATTCTAGCACCGGGTCTGTTTCCTTTCTACTTCGGTTGGTCGATAAAACAATCTTTATGGATAGTTGATATAGTTTTAGTTTCCAACGTGAGGGGAACAATCTTTCTCAAACCTCGACGTGCTTTGTTTATATAATATCAGCACCTTGCGCAAAGGAATAAAACGAGAGATCATTTTTCATACAAGCACTGTCTTTCTGACATCCCGGTATTAAATTTATGATTCACGTTTTAGGTACTATTTGCTGTATTTCTATTCGATAGTGATATTACGCATAAAATATTGACATATCCATATATACTACTATAGTTGACATCGAATGACAGTTCAGAACGTCACGAAAACCTCATGTTTTGTTTCTGTGAGCATTTCAATAATTATTTCTAAAAAAATTCTTAACAAAATCGTTAATTTATAAGACGCTCACAAATTAAATCTTCGATTTGTACTAATGAATGTGAACTCAGGTGCTCTGGAAGGGTAAGCAGTTCCTGCTCCCTATACGGCACCCGTCGTGAGGTTCAATAAAGTCAATCCGGTGGTAGTCAAAAATCGGTGGAGGTGCATGAAATGTTACGATAGTGGGAATAGGTCAATCATCATCACTGTAAAGGTCAATCAATTTGTGATGACGACCGTAAAATTGCCTAAGTGACGACATAAACTTATCCTTGATAAAACCCTGGTTAAGAAGCTTTTGTGACAGCAGTAATTCAGTATAAATTTCTCTTCCTCTTCTAACAATTATAAAGTTTTTTTTGTGTTTGTTTGGTTTTTTTAGGGGGGTTGGAGGGGTTGGAGAGGTTTTTTTGAGGGGGGGTTTACATTCACTTTTTCTTTTTTATCTTTTATTCATGTACTTTACGATTTTCAAAATCGGTTTGTCTTCCGATTTTTTTCTTATTTTTATTACCGTATTTCCGGGGTCCACTGGGGGAAGGCTTGTACTAGTAGTCGGTCTCTCTTCTATATCTATCTGGGTGTGGTCTCTAAATGGCCCACCATTTACCTGCTTAAAGAACGTCGAACTTGATGTAATGAAAAATGAAGGCATTTCAGAGAAAAATTGAATTTTAAAAAGTTGAAATATCAGATAATAATATAACTCTATGTTCAGTTCTGGGCTCGTATGGATTTTATCGTGGATATTAAATTAATTTTGAAATAATGATAATAATTGCCAGGTATTGGTTATATCATAAATTCAATACCGTTTTGAACAATTCTTTTAAATATTATTTCATAAATTCAATTCTTAATTTTCAAGTCTATGTACTTTTTTTTATCTATCAGTTAACTTTAAATGGATGTGTTTCATCGGAAACAGTCAAAGTTTTGCCCAAAATAGCTATCAGCGCTGTTATAGGTTAATTTAAGATTTTATCAAAATACCTATTCAAGCAAAATATGTTGTTTATCGAAGACTGCGATTTGATTAAATTTTTTTAAGGTATAATTTGTAGAGATAAATATGGGAATTTTGATATTTTGTGACAATTTTTTAGTCTTCAGGGTCACATTGCCCATAATGCATCACTTTCTATATAAGAATTAGTGTTATATCATTCTAAATTATAAAAATAATTTTTATTTTTTAGCGCAGGCATATTCGGCCAGTTTGGTCTTGTTTTTCTTACTTTGTCTTAATCCTCTTCATCTTATTTTCATACAGAATTAAGATAAAATATGATCCAATCAAAACACGTTGCCTTGCAGTCGATTAAGATCGGTCAAGACAAGTTCAGATCAGTTCAGCACAGATAATGTTAAACAAAAATAATTCAGTCTTAGTTTGTATGAGCTGGTCTTAACCAGTCTTACTTTGGTCTTGTTACCTTGATTTTATCTTATTTTTTCAGAATTTTTCAAAATTAAGACAGTCAAGAATAAACTAGATCAAAACTGTGCTGTCTTGTTCTAGTTTTGTTTAGTTTATCATAAGTTTTGTATTCTTTTAGTTATACATGTATCCTTGTGGCGTTTGTTTGTTGTGTTCCATTCTCCTGCTGTCTTTTCCTCGGACTTCGAATTTGTGGACTTTTTCCACGGTTTTCTTTTTCACTTCGGTATTCTTTTGTCGATATTTACTAGAAACTCAAACACACACATACACATTTACACATCTTACCATTTGTTCTGTAGATGAGCTGTCCAAATGAGGATTAAAACGTACCCCACCAGACTGTAATAAATCAGAAAGATAACTGTATAAGCTGAGTTAAGATTTTTATAGGTGTCACATAAAACAAGTATTACCGAATGCAGACAGTATATTCATAAAAAAAAACATGACAAAATAACAGCGCATAAGGTATAAATGTGAACCTAAAATATCAAAATGACAGAGACTGATTCGAAGTTTGCTCTTTTAACATCTAATTTAACAAGTTCGGGCGAAAAACTATCCAAACTGCGTAGTTTGATGATAAACGATTCTTAAGGATGATCGCTGGTCTAATAGGAAATAAATAGGATATGAAATAGGTGTTTTAATTTGAGAGAACATATGAATAGTAAACAAATAAGCAATAAAAAATATAGGTTCATGTGCTCATTTTAGAGCTATAAAGCCTTGAAAATTTGCAGGAAATAGGTTTTCTCTGGATTTTTCATTGTCTTTGCATTGGCAACTTCAGTCTCTCAAAAATGTATGAAAAAATAAAAAGGATTTCATACAATTTTGTCAAATACCATTTTAAGGTATATATGATTGAATTATAAAAGAAAAAGTGGGGGTTCATGGGCAAAAAATTTAATGTTTAAGAAATGGATAAAACCCGAGGATTCCGAAAATCTGGCAAAAAGACCAAAACATGACCAACGAGTATCCTTAAATAAATGTATGAAATGTACTTTTTTATCTAGTATAATAGAATTTAACTTTAAATGAAAATAAATAGAATATAATTAGGTTATTTTTTTCACTCAAATATTTTTTCAGCGTATTGTTCAAATGTTCATCCCCTGCATTACAGCCGCAACGAAAATTGATATATATATATATACATGGACAAAGTATCTCAAGGACTGTAGAAATATTGGTTGATAAATTTTTATTAAATGTAAATAAATGGACAGTACTCTAGAATCATACTACATTGACTGATTTAATGAAAATAATACATTAAATTTACTTACCATTTCCGATCTGTCTTGTGGATGATATTTTGACGTAGGCTATAAAAAATAAACAAACATTATCATATAGTCCTATTATTTCTCATTGAGTGCAACATAGTCCATAACAAATTCAGTTATTTAGTATCTGAATATTTTTAACGTTGCTCATTAGCAATCAGTTTACGTGTATTTTTATCATTCACAGCCTGGTTGTTTAATTCGTTTGAATGAGGGTTAAATTCAACCACATGTTAAACATGGTGGGTTTCCAAATAATTTAACCCTCGGTTAAATTTAATCTTTGGACAAATAAGTTGGACGACTGTTCCCAGATTGGTAACATATTATTCAGATGTATATTTGCGATAAAAAGTCATTTCTGCTGTTACGTTGTAATGACAAAATTTATCTACACAACAGAATATTAAGTTGTTTACGCTTCAGAGAAAGTATAACAAAATGGAAGTCTAAATCAAAAGCACAGTATGGGAACCTGTTATCGAGAAAATGGAAACACATTCTAGTATACCGGTAATAAGATTTCTCAAACACGGATATAAAATTCTCTAATGGTTCTACTTAAAATATTTATTTAAAACCAGGAGAGTATTCAGCTCCTAATGAGGTTTTTTTAGAGAATTGTTGAAACTCGTACTGTAACTTTCAGATAAATAAAACAACGTTCCATATTCTTTCTTGTCTATTATGAAGGCATTAAATACCACACCCTCCCCCTTCCGCAAGCCCTTACCTTAGAAATTGTAATAACTCTGTTTCAATCAAGTATCATAGCACTTACATCTGTGGGGTGATACACATTGCCGAAAATAAGCAGAAACATTAACCGACAGTGATGTACTAAAAGTCATGACAAAAACCTGTAGCCAAGCCATTCAAAGACAAATCGAGAGATATACCATTACGTAATTCTGTAATTCGTGCAATACTGCTTCTTCGCGTGTATTACCTTTAATTTTAAATTGAACGTAATCTAATAAATTTCAAGCAAAGCTAAAGCTAAATTAATATATACAAAATTTTCAAAGGTCATAAAAAGCTTAAAGCAACAGAAATCAGGTAAAAGCATTTAATACTTAGAGTGAAATAAGCAAACATGCAATAGGTCGCAAGTTTACATACTTAATAGTGTGTTAATTCTATACGTAATACAATAATTAAACTAAGCATTGTTAAAGCTGAATCCTACGTAAGATATTGCAAAAAATTTTAACCTGGATAGAAAAAAAAACAATAAATAAAATTCCTGAAAACAGTATGTAAAGAAAACTCCCGGATATTATTTAGTTCCATACCGCGTCGAATCAGTAAGTCTTTTTAACATAAAATACCTGAAAACTGTGTGGTCGTTTTACAGACGTTTCACTATCGGAACTGGAAAGGCTATTCGATCTCTGAAATATGAACAAGTCAATGAACAAATCACAAACAAGAGTTTGGTGTATGACGGTGTTCTGAATTTCCCCATGCCGTGCCAACATTTGAAAACCTTAAGCTAACATTTTGTATTATGAAACGTTTTGCACAATGGATTTATTTTGGGCTAAAAAATTGGAAAACAAAGGAAAATATCATAACCCGAATGCATTAAATGTTAAATATAAGTGTTCATACAATATCAGTATTTAGTCAGAAATGTGAATTATGTGTGTTCATTGCCATGACAAAGTACATAAAACCACAGGAATCGGAAGTCTACGAGAAGTTCTATTGACAGTCGACTTTATTATTTACAGAATTTTATTGATAGAACTTCCGATTCCTGTGATAAAACAGTTGACGCATATTTAGTTCAAAGTTGAGGACAGTAAAAAGTGATTTGAAATAAAGATAATTTTAAGATATCAGAAGTAAATATCAGTGTTTAAAATCTTCCTGTATTGATAAACAGATACAGGTGCTAATTGGTTATGGTTAACCGTGAAGGAATTCCTTGACTAATAATGGCTACCAATGTCCACAATGACCATCGAGGCAAATAAACTTAAAACAACCAGGCAAATAAAATGAATGTAAGTAAAGTTTGCTACTAAAAATATCAAATATCGCATACATGTACGTGAGTGTTGATGATATTGGATGCTGAAATACTGAGGTCTTGCCCCGTATACTTCTGGCCTTGATACAAATGAGGACAGTTTAAAATATAATCTCTAAACCAAAATGTAACTTTGAGATATCAGAATTTTCAGATAATAGAATTCAAAACAGGTGAGACAAATGAGTATTTAACAGTTAGAAGTTAAGGAAATTCGAAGAGTAGACCTTGTAAAGATTATATTCTGTACTTCTGTATGTGTTTGCAGTGATGAGTTTCCCAAACGTCTCGGAATATGTTAAAAACTACCTGTTTCCGCCTTGAAAATTATCCTCATTTTTAGGCTTTTCGGTATCTTAGCCAGTAAATTGAAGGAGACAACAAAACACCTCGGCTTTAGATCTAGATACGTACTCACCATTGGACGGTTGAAATCAATACTCCCTGATATACGAAATAATTTTAATTTTCTTTTTTTTTTTCACTGTAAAATAATAATGACTCCCACTTTTCATAGTTTGTTGTTATTATCGTCCATGTCATTAACACGGTACCTTACACAGCAAATCTGGAGTTTCTTAAATTAACTATTTTATTCAGAGGAGGATATAATTATAAACTACCTATTAGATAAACTGATCGATGATACTCTAGCTGTATTATTTATGCCTGAACAATATTTGTTCAAATCTCTTATTCATTTATTTATAATTTTTCAATTTATTTCTTTCCAATGTTGTGTTTATTGTGGATGTTTGGGGAAATTTTCTTCCTCTTTGAACGACTAATATTGAGTCTGATAAAAAAAAAAAAAAAAACAATTCCAATTTTTTTTAAATTCTTTTTTTTTTTATATACTTTTTTTAAAGGTTGTGTTCATTGTGGATACTGGTGAATTTTTTGGTCGTTAAGGGGATAATACCGAGTCCAATCAACAGCGCTTTTTTTAATAATATATAATTCAAGTTTTTTGTACAAATTGTTGACAGTAATCTTAAGTAAATTGTATCTTAAGAAGTATTTATTACATAAGCAGCTCAAGTTGCATCTATACCCGAAACAAGGAGACTGAGTGTTCACCAATCATTAATTCGTTGTCTGGCTATTATATAAAATTTAATACCTAAAACTGGAAAATGATACATTTATTTTTACAATTTCTTTTCATAAAAATGCATCATTTACAAAAACAACAAAAAAATTACTGACATTAAATAAGTAAGGTATCTATTATGTTTTAACTGGTTTTAAAAAGGACTAAAATTTAGGTTGACCAACTTTTTGATTGAATGAAGTTCTGGTGTCAGATTTAACAAAGTGAGCTCTTAATGTTGAAAAAATGTGATAATAATCTATATAACGTTTCTACATTCCTATCTTAAAATTCTGCAATTGTCAATTGAAACTCCATCGACATTTTTTTATTAAAAATTACAAAATAACTTTACCATTCGACACTGAATTATCTTTCATTAAGTATGTGATAATAATTAGTATCGGTACTAGTTATATAAGGCTGAAAACTTTATATAAGGCTGAAAACTTCCATTCTAAATAAAAGAAAAGTAAAAGAATATTTCTACCCAACTACTTCCAGCGTCCCTTTTGATTCAGTCTACAAGCGGTAACGCCGGAAAGACGGCATAGGTTTCGGTTAATTACACAGTGAAAGCTACATTTTTATCAGAATAAACGTTCTTTGGAATCTGGAGGAATTATCTTCACAATTAAAAGAGTAATGGTAGATTGTTTCAAAGATTCGTCAACGATATTCTCCAAGATATTGAAAGTGTGTATTAAGTTATTCGTGAAGGGACCATAATAGATCATGACTGCATGTAAATTTTTTATCTTTTTTACCAAAAATAACTTTGATCAAAAGTTTAAAGCATCAAGTATGTATAGGTAGATCTTACTCAAGTTGAAGCACACTTGGTTATTTGTATGCGGCGTTCATGAAAATAAGTTGGGTTTACCAATAATTACCGAAGTTATATGTTGTTACATTGTATGGAATATCCGGGACATTTAACTTCGTCGACTGTGCTCAAAGAATTCAACTAGGTACAGAAAACCTACGGAAGAAATAGGTACTTATACTCGTTCAAAAGTGAAGAAATGAAAAATCTTCAATTCGTTTTGAAAATTGAGCGTTTTTCCCCTCGTTCCGCTGCGCTCCACGTGGGAAAGACGTGAATTTCAAAAACTCGTTGAAGGTGTTCCAGTCTTCACTTTAACTTATGTAGGAACCTATTATTCTCTTCGGCATTACAGGTTGTATACTGCGTAAGATGTTCCAGTCTTCACTTTGAACTTGTGTAAGAACCTATTATTCTCTTCGGCGTTACAAGTTGTACACTATGTAGGCATTTCTATTTCTATTTATTTCAGAGGGAGGATTCCACTTTATGTACACAATGTAAAAAAGAGGATTTCTCCTTTTATGAAAAAAATTTATGTAATGTATTTTGTTAATAATTTTAGTTTATAACTAAGCTAACGATTTATGTTAATGTTAATGTCGGTGACACAACTACCTGTACGAATGGAGACACTTCCTATACGAATAAACACTGGGAAAGATTAGTCGCACCCAGATCGTGTGACTTTCAACAAGGATTAGCAGTCGACACAACAAGACGAGAACTAAATCATCCAGGAAATAAATGTAACAAAAATGCAACAAATGTTACCACACAACCTAATTTAAGGCATTTGAACAAAGTGAAAAATTTGTGTCGACAATTTTTTTAAGATTAATTACTAGCTAAAACGTACAATCAACAAATGAGTAGTCAAAAGACCTTAAGGATTACTCTGACATCAACTCGCCTTTGTCGAAGAGATTGGGGTAATGGGACGTCAGACCATACTCCACTTAAAAACTACTATAAATAAATTATTCCGGTCCATGACATGTAGCTACTTGTATTATTTATCTTTAAGGAAAATATTCTTAAATAAGCAAACTGTTCAAAGATTTCTAATCAAATAGAATGTACACACAAAATTCCTGAAAACACGGAATTCTATTAAAAAAACCTGAGTGAACCTTTGCTCTGCAAGGGCAAGCCTTGAAATTTGATAGAAAATTTAGAAAAATATTTATGATTAAGAAATTTAAATAAGACAGAAAATGAAGAGTCATTTTGGATACCAATCATATATAATGTTGTTCTGCTTCAAAAGTTTATACAAATAAAAACAACATTTTTTGGAACAGGATTGTTCAACTGTACAAGACGTAATTGCAAAATTATATAATTTCATATCAAATATTAATATTCTAACAGAAATTTAACCACAATAAAGTTCAACATATTCTTTGTACCTAAAAATAAAATTTTAATATTATGCTTGAATAAATAAGAAAAAGCAAACTTCAGTCATGCAAAAAATAACATGCAAGCATTTAAACTAAATTTGCCACTACAAATATTGAATTTAATTTTTGAAATTAGAATAGTTTATATTCCTTACAAAACTCTTTTGATTTTTTAAATTTGGGCGAAATAATCGGCATATAAATATACATGGCATAGGCGCCAATGAGAAAACATTGTTTCGTGTAAACAAGAGTTATATGGACCAACCAATTCCCTATACTAAAATGATGCTTTGATTAGCACCTTAGTTGCCAAACTTAAGAAAACATTATGTATCATTTCAAAAACATGTTAACATGCAGAGCGAGGACATCTTCATCACATCTTTTTTGGAAAAGTAATTTAAAGTACTTGAGTATCAACCGGGAAGTAGTGGATGACTTTTTCAGCACATTAAAATGTTAATTTTTAATTTTATTATCCCCGAGCTCAACGAAGCAAAGGAATAATGATTTGCTAGTCGTCTTTATGTAATATCCAGGAAAATGTCAGCAACCACAAATCACTGAATTTTAAAATTTGGCACAATATCAATACTAAGAATATAGATTGTGCAAGAGGTTTCGGATTTTCATGATATCCAGTAAATCCGAAATATTCTAAACTATTGGAGAGTGAAAGCTAAAACTTGAATCACCCATTGCGGTTCCATAAATGGTCTTCGATCTCCTTTTTAAATACTTGCGACAGGAGTATGAAAAATGGTGTGATATTAACACCTTAAGATGTGTCCTTGCCAAAATTCTAATGTTTGCAATAAGGCTAGAATTTATACGTGTGAAAATGTATTTCGAGTTATCCAGTAACTATTGAGCTTTAACTCTTATGAACTACTATACGGATAGAAAGCTGAAACTTGAATTAAAAATCACATTATATATATATGGCAACTTGACTTGGAATTATCATACACCTCTGGGGGGCATAATTCTTAGGGGTTCATAAAGAGAAAAAAATGATTGTCCTTAAACACCACATTTAATATCTGAGATTGGATCATTATAACTAGGTTTATAATTATCACGCAGGTATACAGTCTTTCATCTATGATTTATGCTGTAGAGTTTTGCTTTATGCCCTGTTAATGCATTACAAATGGACAGAAAATGTTTAGTGCTATGGCAAATTATGTTACAATAAATGTATATATTACATTGTAATAAAATGTCTGAAAATGGGTTATAACTTACGTGGTGAATGTCTATTGGTCTAATAGCCTTTGGTGGTTTGTGTGGGTTGGTTGGACTTGGATTTATCCTGTCGAACCTAAAACCGCCTAGCTGCAAGGATAAACCATATTATTATAAGCGTTTGTTAAGGAGTAAGAAGACAACATTTTATATCAGTTGAAATGTTAAAATATATTATATTCAGCATCTTATAGTATTTTTTCTCTCGTTATCATTGGTTTTTTGGGGCTTTTTGGGGTTTTTTGTCTTTTCTCGTGAGATATTTATTTTACAATTCCCTTGAATCACAAAACTAGAAAGCTACTGTCGGAATTGACAGTAATCCCCGCATCTCCCGCAAGTAGTTGGAACACTTACAAAAATAGAAAATATAAAACCTTATTACTCATCTGAAGATAGTATGCAACCATTCTATTAAGAAATTAAATCACTAAACCCAATGAAAAATGAAAACAAGTTCAGTTTACAACATTAAATTTACAATTTTAGAAATTCAACCTCTGTGGGCCCAAAGCCAAAATTCTAAAGCATAGTTGCATATCTACATAAAATACACTGGAACCTCGGACCGTCCAAATTAGTTCGAGAAATATATGGTTTTCGAGTGATTGCTGGTAAATAAAATGGAATATTCACTTATGGGACTAAGAAATTAGTTCGAGAAATTGGTGGTATTCGAGATATTCGGGTTCGAGAAATCGAGATTTGACTGTAATGATAATAACATTTATAAAGTGAACAATAAAAGAGGGGGTCGTATTACAAGCTTAAATTCACAATTTTCGAAATTTGACCCCTTAAGGTCCCACCTTTGGGAAATCAAAACTAAAACTCTATTGCTCATCAACAGATGGAAAGCAAAAATTGTTTATAGAAATCAAATCCCTAAAACTCATTACATACCGTGCTGACAACACTATACACAAAAGATTGCGTAAGAGGGGTTTTAGTAACAAGCTTAAATTCACTATTTTCAACATTCGATCCATGTGTGCCCCAAGTTTTGAAAATCAAAATTATAAAACCTTATTAAGCATCTACAATATTATGTATAAATTGAAGAGTGAAAGAGAATTATACATCACAAGATTAAATTCTCAATTTTCGAGGGTCCCAAGTATAATCAAAATTCTAAATGTCTTCGACAGTGCAGGGATAATTACAGTTGTACCTCATACTCGCGGGATACAACCGAAAGGTGCATGGTGCTTTTTTTTGGTTGTGTTTTTTTTTTTTTTTTTTTTTTTTTATTTTTTTTATTTTTTTTTTTTTGGGGGGGGGGGGGTAATAATATCTTGGTAATACCTGTTTTGATACACTGTATGTGCACATTTCAACATATTATATCCCGTGAACAGTTCTTAATATGTCAGACGGAGTAGAGCATCTATATAAATGTCTAAATTAAACCAAAAAACTGTGAATAGAGCTCTTGCATTGATCAGATGCTCTCTATAGCTTTCTAATTCTGTAACATTAGAATTTAAATTTCATTTTCAAGGCCAGTACCGAAATACTTCCAAGTTTGATGATCCCTCTAAGATTAGAGTCCATCACATGCAAGTGAAGGCCACTTAGTGTTCGCAATGAGAAACAAGAGTGAGTTATATTTTCCTAACCAATGTAGGTAAGGAAGATAATAAATTTGTCTCCCTTTTAGCTTCAAGACAAATGGGAGAGAATTTAATTATTTCCCTTACCTACATTGGTTAGGAAAAGATAACTCATTCTGGTTCCTCATTACTTCCTTTCCTTTTTTGACTATATTTTCTGTCGTCTGCTAACATAAATGGCTGTTACTCCAGCTAAAAACTTTTATGACTTGAAGACAGAGTTTTTTGTTTCACAATGTCGTGAGGAATTTGTCAAATATCATTAACCTTTTTCAATTCAAGCAACTCGCTAAAACAAGGTTACAAAAAAACTCTACCACTTATCGTAGACCTTTCTCATGAATTCTTACCGCTAAGGATCTTATTTTTTATTTACAGTTCCAGCCATATTTACTTTTATTATATACTTAAATTTTTCATTTGTCTATCTCCGTAGTTTCATTGTTCGGTGGTCTTAATTTTGAATTGCATTTAAAATTGAACGTGTTTATTAATAACTTCTTTCAAGGTAATCAATAATTTAGAAATATATGTATACGTGTGTATAGAATATATAAGTAAATAAATTTTAATAATATTAAATGGCTACTTTTTAAATGCGTTTGTAATTATTGAAACTAACTGTTTTGTTGTCCTTGAGAAAATTAGGCCTTGTTAAATGTGTTTTGAATAGGGCACGAAAAGAATTTTATCAACCACTTATTTATGAAAGATTTGTCCCAAAAAGCATTAGATATAAATATAGCCCAAGTCAGAAACCTCTAGCCTTTGTTAGTCTTGTGTGATTTTTGAATTTTGGTTAATTTTTATGTTTCGGAGTTTAGTGTGCCGTCCATTTTGCTGAACTAGTATACATTATTGTTTAGGGGCCAGCTGAAGCCCGCCTCCGGGTGCGGGATTTTCTCGCTGCATTGAAGACCCATTGGTACCCTGTCTTCTGCTCTTTGGTCGGGTTGTTGTCTTTGAGACATTCCCCGTTGTGTTGTCTCTTTGAGACATTCCCCGTTTGTTGTCTCTTTGAGACATTACCCGTTTGTTGTCTCTTTGAGACATTCCCCGTTTCCATTCTCTATTCTATAACCAAGGCGAAAAACAACAAAGTATTTATGAACATGTTAGTTTGATAGATATACTAGTATTTAGTTTGACAATTCTGAGTAATTGTCTTTTTATGGCTAGTTCCCAGAGTTCAATATTGATAGTGTTTATTTCCGACACAATAACCCAAAATACTGAAAAAAAACATAAATGCAAAAAGAATAAAATAATAATAATAATAAAGCAAACAGAAACATCTTAGGACAGAGCTTTCCACGAGTGGATGGTTAATGTATCTATCTAAACGTGCATGTGGATTGTGTGACATACGCTCTTTCCAGGATTTTTTGTAAGGCTATGGTGTTCCTTTTTTTTTTGTCTCGTATTTTGGATGAAAGAAGAATAAAAAAGTAGAGTCCAAACGTGATAGAAATGCTATAAAAATCAACCCCAATAGGATTCTTAGTGGGTAAATATGGTGTCATCCCGATTCTCTCACTTTGTATCCCTTAGGGGACGACCATTTGATATTCTGGTGGGGGGCCAGGAGGATTTTGAAAATAAATAACTCAGCCTTGATAATAACAAAAATGAATGGTTTGTTCTGTGGTAGTTTGAAAATAAATAACCTCACCTACAATGTATTGAAAATAAATAACTCGGCAGGTCTTTTAAACCATTTTATAAATGCATGTTTTAAAGCATGAGATGGCACCCGATTCTACCAAAATTCGTCTTTCTTCATATTTTTTTCGGGAAAAACTTCCAAAATCTTTTAATAATATATAAACTACACCATATATAAATATTAATGTTTTTGAAATGTCTGAAAATGGGTTTCATTTCACTTGAGGTATATTGTCTCATGAACATTTACCTCACTCTAATACCTTTTCCCATTTTAACCTATATTGTTTTTTGTACGTATGCAATATATGCAGTTTTGAATTCAGAAGATTCACTTCCAGAGGATGATGATTAATTTCAATTAAATGGTACATAATGTATTTCATCTCATTGAATTTATAAACTTATTTTATATATATATATATATATATATATATATATATATATATATATATATATATATATGCAACATACTGGTATATTTAACTTAAACTTCAGAAATATATATCTGCATTCCATTTTCATGGGCGGGTCCAGGTGAGGGCGAAATGGGCGTACGCCCCTCCCTGTTCAAAACAAAAAAAAACTATCGTAATCTGCTTATATTGTATTGAATATTGCAATTTATCATATTCATTAATTCAACACATAATCTGATTTCTTTAAAAGACTATTGAAATGTTAAGTAACGCCTTATATACCCTAGAATTTGGAATTTCTCTTTATTGGTCTGCTGCTGTTCAGATCCATCCCATCATTTTAATATACCATAGACAATTAATGGAGAGAATTCGGCATAAAAATATCAAACCCTGACACTTTACCTATAAAATATACATGCTCCAAGTCAGGAACTGTTACATTAGTGCATTTCACAATTATTTTATGTTTTTTAGCAAAAAAAAGTCCAAAAAAATTTTCGCCTCGCTTCGCTCGGCCAAATTTCTATTGTACGCCTCCCCTTTCGAATAACCTGGAAACGCCCCTGATTTTCCTTTCTCCTTTACTTTAAACAGAGCAATGCACAATACAACATGAATGTATAAGCATGCATTATAAACATTGCATATTTCTATTTGCACCTACAATTCAGTTTCTTGATTTGATTATGAACTGGGTGCACAGATTTATGGCAATGGTGGCTATTTTTGTGCTTGCATCAAACACAATAACAAATAGTATCTTTATGATGGTCTTAAAGAATACCACAGTGCTGGACAGGGACTGAGACTGCAAGGTGGAACAGCCAAAATTCCGAACAGATACAACCTTGACTATGTTATTTATTTAAGAATAAAAACATGAATTTAAAAATTGTGTATTTTCAAATATTATAAATATAATTGTGAAAATAAATAATCAGTCCCTTGTTTTACTGAAAATGAAAAACCATGCTTCAACGGTGCAGAAAATAAATAATCTGTCTTTAACTTTCCACAAAAATAAATAACCCATCCAAAACAAATCCTCCTCCCCCCCCCCCCCCCCCAGAATATCAAATGGTCGTCCCCTTATATAAATACTAGACATTGAACCCGCGCGAGCGCGGGAAAATAAGCTTTTTTTTTGTGGTGGCCATATTGACTCTAAAAATTTGTTGCGGCCATGCCATTCATGGAACAGGAACTCAATATGGATGATGTGGCAGCCTAGGCTTCCATAAACTTTCCTGTCAAGTAGGTGGTATCAACTGATAGTTTCATGTCTATATGTGCTGCATGTAGTATTCTTAGAAATGAATTTTAATGCAGACTTTAACCAAAGTCAATGAAGCGTGAAATGTAGGTCATCGTGACCCAATTGTCATGGCTGTTCGTTACTACCGAAGATGTATCTACTGATGCAGTAGACTGTATGCCACGTAGAATTACCAAAATGGACCTTAAGGTGCCATCAAAGTCAAAATCTATGACGAAAATACAACCACATAAATTGTCAATATTTTTATTGTTATAATTAATTCTGAACTGGAACTTGATGAAAAGCTTTCATTAAATACACATTTCATAATGCATTACCTTTTTCCTTCAGAATAAATATGAAAATGAAATTGTAGATGTAAACATATCCTTAGTGACGGATGAATTTTTCAAAAGATGCCGTGAGTTAGTTAGAGCATATTTTTGGAAAATAATTGTTCCAATTGTTCCATTGTCATCATGGGCAGGGCAAGCGAGGCTTAATTTCACAAATATATCCAGTAATCAGAAGGTGAAAGCATTTTTAGTGTGTGGCTGCTTGTGTTGTCCACGTTTATATTTATCAAAGATGTCCGACATAAATTTCGTCATTAATGATAAAGATGACCATTTGTTAAAAATATTTTTATCTAGGGCTTACAGTAGAGATATGTTTAGACAGGTCACATGACAAATAATTTAAAAATAGATAATGGTTGGTTTTATCACTTTGTGCAAGGTAAACATCCGAGCAATCCAAAAAAACAACTAAGTTAGGAATTCCTCTGAACTTTACTTTACTTCTTCATTATCTTGAAAGTTCATAACCTTTACAGTTAGGAGAAATTGCGTTATTGTAGAAAAACAATCCTGAATACATAAAGCGGAAACATCCCACTCGAAGGAGAATGTTTTTAATTTTTTTTTATTCTTCTTCTGTAATTTCAAACAGAAATACATTAAAAATATGTGCATACTTGTTTATTTAAATCAATGTGCTAAAATGATGCCTTCGAGAACCTTCTAAGGGATACGTTGGGAGAATTCATATCGGAAAAGTGCATACAAATTCCATTTGCACATAAACAAAACTGTAGTATAAATTTATAAATGCAGATTGTCAAATCCGGTAATAGCCTTTATAATCTGAACTATACATCGTTTATTTTGAATCACGCGTTTTGCCGCCTATTCGGCTAATTCGTAAATTTAGTATTATAGATACTAATTATGGAATGTTGTGATAGTACTTATAATTCATTTCAGATAAAGATAACCTGTAATACGTACTAGGTAGTAATAAATCATCAAGTGTTTAATCTCTTTGAATTAAATCAAGACTTTTCAAGACTTCAAGACTTTATTGACAACGCTCAGACACTATATAGTGTAACATGGGGTACATTATCAAACATATACTAGCCTTTCTACTTAAAAAAATGAAACTGTATTAATAAGTACATGAAAACATTTTTCTTATTGTTTCCAGTGTAAATATTAAAAATTATTCTAAAAAAACTAAACACATCGTTACTAAAATTGTGAAAAAATGGTTACAAAATATTGCTAAGTTTTTTGTATCTGTGATCAGAATTTAAAAGTTGCTAAAAAGAGTGGTACAAGACTCACTAGACTTGTCTAGTTACATTTTCCCTAGGCTCCTCTACTGTTACCTTATGAAAGTCAGATGTTGTTCTGGAGTTAAGTCGCCTTGTCCATAAAAAAAATCAAATATGCACGAAAAATCACAAAATTAACAATTTTCGGGTAAATTAAAAAACGTGTCGACTTAGACGGGCTCAATATATCTGGTTAAAATTTGAAACATACTTTGTTAAGATAAGTATCTTTCAATCGTCAACAGCTAATCAATGCTAAACATATAGCTTCAACTCCTATTTTGTGTTCTAATTTAATGAAGTTTACCCTCGACTTAATGAAAAACATCAAGTAAAAAGCCTACATATACATACAAGTAAATGACAGAATGAGTAAGTACATACACATACCTAATAGACAAACAAACTTCTATTTCAACAATAATGACACCTTCTTTATAAAAACTGCAATACCACTCAAAATCCTTGTGTTACATAGAGAAAACAACTCTTGCATTTTATAAAAACTCGGTGTAACCCAGTAATAATTTAGAATATTTTTTTTCTCAGTTCAGTTCTCCTGCTATTTCTTCATAAAAATACTTATAGGATAACTTATTCAAGAATTTGAATATCGCAGAATATTCAACGAGTGACCGAAAAACACCTTAATTCAAGAATGCGCGCAGCGCAAGAGGGAATTATTAGTGTTTTCCAGTCACGAGTTGATGTGAATTGCTGTTCATTGTTTTATATTTTTATGATTTACTCCAAAGTACTTTCCCTATTGTCAACTGAAAAAAACATGAACAACAAAACTTCACAAAACTCCAAATTTGTTGGATAACAAATTATTATGGCTCTCCAATCATATAGGTATTAATGAAATATGAAAAATAGTCTTTAGCTGACTCTCCCACCATACAGGTATAAAATGCAAGTTTAGTCATTTAAATAGAACAGACTATAGTATTGCATGGTCAATTGTTCCTTTGAAGTTTTGTTTATGTTACAATTTGTTAATTGCGGTAATTAAAAGTGTGAGATTCAGGATTAAATATGTCCGAAAATATATAATAGATAAGGCGGGGTACCAAGTAAACATTATTACATATCAATTAATAAATTATACTACATTCTGTACAATTAGAATTGTGACGTATTTGTTGCAGTATATCGATTCGTTCCAACAGACAGATAAATCAACCTGTTTACAACGCTCATATCTGAGTATTAAACACGACCATTTGGGGCTAGGTTTTTTTGGGGGAAAATATTATTATTTCGCCCTTGTATTCAACGAAAGAATTTTATCCCTTTTCTTTGTTTCACTGTTTATAAAAAAACTTAACGGAAGGTCTTGTTGTGCATACTATTTCCACAACTCCCCGTTACCACCAAAAACGATTAAAATTGTAAAAAAAATTAAAAAGAAATCTAGAATGACACTAAGGCATTGCGCAATTGTACACTAACAAAGCTTTTTTTAAATACACTTCTTTTTACTATTCTTAATTATGTCGTCACCTTGTAATCTGATTGTTTGTTTTGACATTTAAACTGCTACAAAAATTGTAGTTAAAATCTTAAACAACCTTACCCGATCTCTAGACGCCATAATTTATTCCTCCAATTTGAAAATTTAAGAACATTTAGCATTTTAAAATAGAAGAGCATTTACATGCTGAACCAGGAAGATGTGACAGCTCATGATTACATATTTGAATATGAATCACGGTTCGTTGATTTTTTTGTTGTTGTGTATTGTATACTAAAGCTTTAAATGAATTCAATACAGATAATTGTATTGCACTCGAATAAAACTTATGTCTATAGTATAGACGCAGTTTCGGCGTTTAATGTCGTATGTTCGAAAATTCATTTATGGATCATAAATTCAGAAAATTTCGTTACTTTTAGATATTTTTAACATTAAGGTAGGAAGTACCTAATTGGGCTATATTTCAGATTTTTATAAAAATTTGTCATGCAACTAGAGTACGTTGAACTGCATCTGAATATCAAAAAAATGTAGGTCTCTTTCTCTTTAATACTTCCCAAAATATGGTGTTTCAAGTTTTGGCCAACAGATGGGTAAATACATAAAATGCACGCAGTTATCGCTCCAAAAAGTCAAATATTTAGACTTTAAATTATGATTTCTCAAAATGCAGTCCGTAGAATTTTTTTACATAATATATTATTGCCATTGAAATTCTCTTTTTATTGATATAAAAATTTACTGGGGGTCACCAGATTCGTCCTTTTTTAGTATATTAGATTGATTACTGTATGATGAGTGAAAATAAGCGTCAAAAAGCCAAACTAAGCGTAATGTCGACACGACGTCGCAATAAAAAATGTGGATTTTTAGTGTTTTTACTGTACCACACTAGGAATACGCCTCTACGTCGCAAGAAAATTCCAGTACAATTGACAGAGTTGGCATAAATAAAGTGAGATGTTATTCAAGTTTAATTTTCTATCTCTAGTTGCTCAGGAGATCTCACTAATTACAGGATAACTCGAAATACATTTTTCGCTCATAATTCTGCCCTTAAGGCAAGTATCCGAATTCCGAAAACTTCAACACAGGTATAGTGTTAATTACATACATATATTTCAAAAAGTTTAAGAGCAAGTTGAGAAAGAGGAGATCGATAATAACAATGTTTTTGCTTTCTGGGTCCCCTATAAGGAATATTTGCATGGACATATTTCAAATAGTGTTAGAGGAGTTCGATGACAATCAATTTTTTGCTTTCTGGACGCCTCAGGAATGTGTCCCAGGGGGCGCATGAAAATTCCGACGCCTTTGTTCAAATTTACATAAATGGATGTCATGAAATTTTTTGTTGATCACATTTCTACCCTTAGGGTGAATATCATTGGTACAATATACATTCGTAGTTACTGCGTTGATATTGCGCCAAGTTTCAGGATTCTGTGAATTGTGGCTGCTGCGATAACCCTTGACATTACATACGTAAGTATAGTACTGTGGAAAAACAGCAAAACAATTCGTCCTCGCCACTTCGTTGAGCGTGGAGATAATAGTAATATGACAGTGTTAACATACAGTCATATACAAGTAAATACACACATATCCATATACAAGTAGATACACACATATCGATATACAAGATGTATTGTGCGTACACAAGCGCATCATGTGCCGACCAAAATAATTTACAGAAAGGAAAATGGAAATTTTAAGTTTCAAATTTAGAAATCCCACATGAAAATATGGCATTTCGTGCTTATCACCACAGGCACTCCACGATTGGGCCTATTTTTTTTCTTCATTTTATGAATGATAAAGATGCATGTATGTGACCAGTTCCAACCCCGCTATGAGTTCCGAAGGTTTATTAAATTGAGTGTGGTGAAATATCGGGATTTCCAAGTGAAATCAAATTCGATAATTCACCCAGTGAAATCGGAAGTCATATTTCACTCTAGAATAGCCGTCGCCAACGACGTTGCTATACAATTGTCGACGCGTAATTATATAAAAACATAATCCCTTCTATTTTCTCGATCGTTAAAACTTCTGAATACATGGAATATTTCAATGTAATAAACAGAATAACTAATCTTAAAATTCGAATACCAAAGATACCCGTGACTGAAAAACACTACGCGCAGTTGTGAATTAATGTGTTGTTCGGTAACTCGTTGTAGATTCTTAGGTATTCGCATTTCAAAATTAGTTATACTATAATTATCCCTTGGCTTGTTTCGACGGAAATAAAATTGCATTATCATAGCTAGGCCCGCCTGAAATTATAATTTATAAACCAGTGCATGTATATGTAGTACCATGAAAATTTTACACGGCGGACAAAATTATTGTGAAACAATTTTTCGCCGTCCAAATTGGCAGGGTACCATTGGGTCATAACGAATTTCTGTGCTTTTAAATGCAATATTTCAAAAAGAATTTATAAAAATTCCAAATATTATAAATTCGGATTCTGACAAAGGTCACTAACTTTAATGGGGTACTGATAAAGTGAGAAACGGAATCGAAACAAAACGAAACGAAACGAAATGAAATGAAACGAAATGAAAAAACGAAGAAACGAAATATAACAAAATGAAACGAACTATAACGAAACGGGGTCTTTAATAGTCTGATCAATAGGTTCAGCTGCATGTAATGCTGCATTAAAGCGTTAATGAGTCAATGTGGATATATAGTCTGTGAAGTAATTAAATTTGATATGTATTTTCAACAGTTCGGTTACCTTCGAAATAATATATATTATGGATATTCACCTTTTTATGTCACGATATCTTTAGAATGGGGTACGGGGTCTTTAGAATACGGTCCAATGTCTTTAAAATATTTAAATTCAATTAACAAGTATTTGTGAAACATCAAAGCTTTATTGTATGTTACAGGTACAGTCCGTCCTCATTGAGTACTAAATTCAGTATGCAGTCTTTAAACAAAAACTTAATTTGCGAACATAAAGCATCAACGATTTAGCGATTTTCAGAACGCAACACATATCGCTAATGTCTTTGAATGTAACAACAGAGGCCCGAAAATTTAAAAACTCCAAACCAATACGCAATATGATCTGTATGTGGTAGGGTTCATTTTGAACAATTGCAAATGCAAAACACTGGATCGAGTTTACCTGACTGAAATCATAGTAAAAATCGAGTTTGTAGTTTCAAAATTCAAGTTCAAAAATCGAAAAAAATACCTTAAATAAAAAACAAGGCGATCATCAATTAAGAGAACAAAGGAGTATCCTTTCATCTTAAATATTCTGCTTAAAAAATGATTATTATGAAGAGCATCGCCAAAATTGCCATGTAGACAATCAAAACTTCACCAAATGGCTTAGATTGATTCTGTCTTCAAGAATTGTTTGGGTTAATGTATTATTTCTTTTCTTCATTTCGTTTTGTTTCGTTGTATTTCGTTTCATTTTGTTTCGTTGCATTTCGTTTCGTTTCTATTCTGTTTCTCACCTTATCAGTACCCACATTAATGTATACAGTGCAGGGCCGTATAATTGTACGTGATTATTTAGTGTGGAGTAACTGTTTGATAAAAAAAAGATCGACAATTTGTGAATATCAGTGATGAAGAAATAAAAAAAAGCCTATACAAATTGACATTTCTCGCAAACCACTGAGTTTTTGGTCAAATTTCCAATTACCATTTATTTGAATTGACATCATCAAATCTAGGATAGGTCCAAATGGGGTTCACGTATGATTTTTATTAGACTTTATTGATTAATAGATGAAAGTATCAAATGTACCAGTGAAACATTATCAGAGGGTTATAAAGAGACCATTCTGTAGTTGGGAGACTCACCAAACGTCAAAAATATAAAATCTTATTACCGAACTATAGATACATGTAGTAATATGTAATCATTCTATTAATAAATTAAATTACTAAACCCAATGAATAATAAAAAATTAATAAAATGTAGGTCGCAAACTTAAATTCAAGATTTTAGAAATCGGACCCGTGTGTGTTCATTTTTTTAAAATCAAAATTCTAAAACTTAATTCTATATATAGTATATGGCAATGGTGGAAAGGAAAATAAAGAGGAGTTTAAGTTAGCTTAGATCAACAATTTTTAAAATTTTACACTTGACAAATTCTGAAAAACTTTTTGTGCACATTGTATGACAATACAATACTGCATAGAAATGAAATACATAAATTGCAAAATGAAAGATGAGATAGGTTGCAAACTTCAATTCACAATTTTTGAAATAAGACCCCGTGCTCATCAAGTTTTGAAAATCAAAATTTTAAAACTTTATATTGCACATATACATATGGTGTATGACATTGTTGTAAGGAATTGTAAGTGAAAGAGGAGTTAAGGTTACAAGCTTATATTCACAATTCAAAAGTCCGGCGACTCCCGTGGGTCTCAAATTTTGAAAATCTAAATTTTAAAACCTCGATGTCCATCCATAACTTAAGACTATATAGTGTATAGAAATAAAATGCATACTGTTTAAAATGAAAGAGAAGTTTATGTTACAAGCTTAATTTTAGAATTTTCAAAATTCGACCATTGCGTGTTTAAACGGTTTTGAAAATCTAAAACCTTATTGTGCATTTACATGTAGTGTCTGACAATACTGTAGAGAAATAGAATGCATAAACTGAAAAATTTGAAAAGGGAGTTCAGGTCATACGCCTAAATGCACAATTTTCGAAATTTTCGGACCCCGAGTTAATATAATTTAGTTTCAGACAATACTGTATAGAAATAAAAGCCATGAAGTTAAAAATGAAAGAGGAATTTATAGGTGACATGAAAAGTTTGACTGACGAACGGACAGACAGACAGATGGGGTTAAAATAGAAGGTGAGGTCTTTTCAGCTATTCATTTACTCCATTTTCTTTCTTTTTGTTTCAACTTTCTTTATTTTTTTTCATTAAATCATTATCATAAAATCATTATTTCAGGGATATTACGATTGTCTCCGTACCTCACACCTTTTTATGATTTATTTATTTATTTTTATGCTACTGTTTGTATATGGTCTTTGCATTTTTTCATAGTAAAATTGATTTTTATTACTGAAATTCGTTTTGTATAAATATATTCCGTAAAATTTATAGACCCAATTACTTCCGGTTATTGTTGCGTTATCTCCCTTTCTTGGCTTGACCGGTGATTTTGTGAAGTTTTAAATTCAAAAGAAAGAACTCAATCCACTTTCAGACGGAAACTGTTGAAGCAAGATGAATATAACCTCAGCAGGTATTTGTTTAATATCCTGATGAAGACATGTATTATCAGAATCTCTTACAAACGTCAAAAGTGAATTTCACGTGGATGACTAAGTTGTTTTGACATCCCCCCTTCTACCAGAAGTCATGAAAATCTCAGTTTAGCAAGATTATTGAATCTGACATAACATTGTTAATACCCTGAACAATTGGCATCCAACAAAATATGCTTATTTTTCAAGTATTTCTCCAAAATCATTTGTATTAAATTTAAGGCCAGAAAAATTGAATTCCTACAAGTACTGTTGTAGTTTGACACTGTAGTGTAGATTCTCATCCAAAGCTGACCTGACATGGTACAGATGACTGCTGCCCACAGTTTTTTAAATTTCATTTTACCTTATTAATGTGCTTACATTTAGACAAGTTTCAATATTTTTGGTATTCGATTTAGTTTGATGTGATACTCTCAGAGTGTTTGTTTTCTGCTATATAAATTGTAAACTGTGAAATATCAACCTTAAAAGGTTGGTATGGATGTCATGTTGGTAACAAAAGACTTGAAACTTTACAAATAATGTATCTAAGAAAAAGGTCAAACTTGACAATAAAAAACTTGAATTTCATAATATTTACCTCCTCTCCTTCCTTTTAAAGACAGTTGATTGTGAATATAGGAATTCCTATTTTTTTTTGTCTTAGATTTTATGTTAAGCAGAGAAATTACACGAAGAACATGTTCTTTTTCCTAATTCATTATTAAATTTACTCTTTTTATTTCAGCTGGTGTAATATCATTGCTGGATGAACCAGAGCCACAGCTGAAGGTGACAAAGTTTTTATGAAATGGTTTCACATAAAAATTTATCTGGGTCTAATATGGAATTTTATTGTTTGCATGGTGAATCAACTAAAATCTTTGCCATTTCTTAGAACATTCTTAGTTAAGTTGAACCTTTGATAATTCAAACCTTTTTCTTAATAGTTTAATTGCTGAGCTTGCATCTTGGTCACTTCAATTACATATTATCAGTTTTGTTTTGATTTATGGGGAGTTTTACATTCAAGACTATTTCTTGTATTGTGGTTATAACAAACTATATGTACCTTGAACACTCAGAAAGTAAAACCTCAGTGTCTCCTGTTTAAATGAGTTTTGCATTTTCTATCTTTACCTTTACTAATATTATAGATGTCCTGTTCCAGCTAGGTAAGCAGTAAAGATACTCTATGTAATGTAAATGAAAGATTGATACATGTAACTAACAATTAAATGTGCATTTAAGGCATAAAAGAACAAAAAACCCTCATGTTTATATTTTTTGCAATTAATATTGATGTACATGATAATGTTCATGTCTGCAACAACTGGTACAAGGGACTTTGATTGGTAAGTAAAGCATCTTGTCTTATTGATTTACATTTTTGATACAGATTTCATCAATATCTCAAGTAAACAAGTTGAGTTAATTTATTATAAGAGGTATAGAATTTTAATCTCCGTAGAACCCACGTCCAATTTAGACATTGAAAGTTTTAATTTTGATAATAATGGTAACTGAAACCTAATGTTTTATTTTGTATATTTTAGGTTTTTGCCCTTGAAAAACTGAACAGAATAGTGAATGTATTTTGGGCAGAAATTTCTGAAGCTATTGATAAAATGTATGTGAATTTATTAGACTCTTGATTTTTATTGAAAGCTTGTAGGCTTTTTTATATATTTTTTATGTATATTGTGGAAAATATTCTTTTGTTATAGTATAAAATATTCTTTTGTCATAGTATAAAATTTAAACAATTTTATGATGTACTTGATGGACGAAATGTTTGTTATCAAACAGTTAGATACACATGTATTTTTCAAAATTGGTACTAACTGTATCTGTCAATTTATTCATAGAAAAAAAAGAAAATTATTTAAAAAACTGTTTTTAAAACTCGCAGTGCTTGGATTCTAGTTTTTGTTGTTCTATTTAGGGGAGTCAGGATAATGAAGTTTTTATGCAGATACTTGTACATTTTACATATTAGATAGACATCTAGCTTATTTAAAGAAGCTGGCACAAAATTTACACACTGGGTAGTTGCAAGATAATCTGGCAAATTGGGAATTTTAATATTTGATACATGTACAATTCATTCATATTTCAATTTACAGAGAAATTCTGTATGAAGATGTGGCATTTAAGAACAGTGAACTGGCTGCATTGGTGGCATCTAAGGTTTGATGATAATATATTTTAACAATTTTAGTTGGAAATGTGTCAAGGTACCATACTTGTTATGTCATAAAGCTTCAGATTGCCTAAATTTAGTCCTTTTCCAGGAACTTCAGGTTCTTCAGTGCTTCTACACACCCGATTTGCATTTTTGACTTAACCTTTATTGCCTCGCCTGCGACGAAAAGCCGCGGAGGCGAGATATAGGTATTACTTTACGGTGGCGACGACGGCATAAAATTTTGTAAAATCTTAATAACTTTCCACATGTAATACCTACGATTATGATTTATGGTCCACAAGGTAGCTTATCCTATAAGGTTTGTCACACTATACTTGTCTTTTGACCCTGACCTCGTTTTCATGGTTCACTGACTTCATAAACATGAATTTAAAATCTGCGTTCAAGTTTCGTGGTTAAATCCATTTCTCAGCAACTGTAATACCTAGGGCAACCATATTTGGTCTATAGATAGTTCTTAGTTGGTACATGCCAGTCTGACACCTGGCTTGGGGCCTTGACCTCAATTTCATGCTTGAGTGACTTGGTCACTTTTTCATGATAAAGTCCATTTTTCAGAAACTGTAATACCTAGACCCACTGTATTTGGTCTATTGATAGTTCTTGGTGGGTACATGTTTGAATGACACCTGCCTTTTGACCTTGACCTAAATTTCTTTTGCAAAATGTCGGGTATCAGATAATCATTATTCTGTTCCATGTGCGAGACATGTAGTGTTTCCACTCTTGTGTATATTGTTTATGATTTTTTTTTCTTTCTATTAAAATAATGGTTAAGAACCATAAGTATATGAAATTTCTTAACATTTTGATATGATGAAAAACTGCCCATTAAAATTTTTTTTAACCAACATATTAATTCAAAAAAGTTAATTTACGCATTTTTTGGACTGAAAACTCCAAAATATATGTAACTGAAGACAATAGAAATTAACAATGTTTAATTTATATACATGTAGGATAATAAGAATACAGATTATGTTCTGTTTGTAAATTCTTCATATCAATAATAGTCCAAACAAAGAGTGTTTGCAACAAAAAAATAGTATTTACAAATGTATTTTTATATGTCTGTTTCCAGGTTTATTATCATCTTGGAGCATTTGATGATTCCCTGACCTATGCTTTAGGAGCAGGAAATTTGTTTAACGTGAATGACACATCAGAATATGTAGAGACTATTATAGGTTTGTAAAGATAGATAAAGGTACCCTTATTCAATTTTAGCTCAGTTCTTGCAAGAGAATCAGTCCTATTTTTTTCACAAATTTTTGTTCATTCTCTAGTTTGAATTTTAATATGATCTCTCATTTTGTGGTAAGGATTTGTCAGTTTCAAAATCAGTAAATCATACAATTATCTCTTTATTGTTAAGTGCAGGTAACATCGCCCATCACATGTTTTTAAGAGCAAATAAAAATTTAAAAAAAAAACATTATTAGAACTCAGACTTCATATATTTTCAAGATTAGAGAAGATATGTTATAGCTATCCTGAATTTACATGAAGTTATGACGATTTATTATTAAAGCCATTGTGTACTTTTTTAAAAAGTGTATACCTGATTATTAATATTAAATTTGTATAGGTTATCACATTCACTGCAGTTTGTTATCGTAAAATATTAGTTGTGAGTCATAATTTGAAGACGTATATGGAAAGTGAGGGTAGTTTTACTATATATATCTGTAAAAAAAAGACTGATATATTTATCATATATTCTTAACAGGATATTTTGTGCTGAAAAACTACTTTTTCAAGTCATAATACATTCAGCTCAAATCTTCAAAGTTAGGGTCATCAGCACAGGTCATATTCAAAATTTCTGATTTTAAAAATATTTGAATTAGTTTTCATACTTTACCCTTGTAGCGAAATGTATTGACCACTATACTAAGTTGAGAGTAGCCAATGTAGATGCCCCAGAGGGTGAACAGCTTCCTATCGATGCCAGACTAGAAGCCATTGTTAACAGAATGTTCCAGAGATGTCTCAATGATAAACAGTTCAAACAGGTTTGCTTAATTGTATATGTTTTACCACTGACCTGATAACTATGTTGGTGGATTCAATGTCCCTAGGAGTATCACAAGCTGATGTGTTTCGATACTAATATAAAGTTTAAATTTTGTGAAAACTAAGGTATATCTGCCTTTTGCATAGATCTGTCCTTAGATCATTGCCTTTATCCTCTGTCATCTGAATTTGCTTGATTCAATTTCAGCATATTATGGGGGTACCCAACACTTTGACTAGAATAGATTTGGCTAGATTAATTTTCATAAAATTTTGAATAAATAATTTACTTTGAGCTGTTGACAAAAATTTAAAAAATTCAAGAAATTTGAACCACACAATTTACAGGAATAATTTCATTGCATATAATTTTGATCATTGAATTGAGAAGCTTGAATTCTCTTTACTAATAGTATGTGATTAAAACGTTCAGCTGACAGATGTTTTAAGAGTTAACTCCCTGTACCTTATTAAATCTTGAGCAAAACTGACCCAGGAATATTTATAGCATTAGACTGGTTGTTTTTAATGGTCTTAAAAGTCAGTGTTAAAACTATTTAATAGGTATTTTTTTTTTTTTTGTCTTGCTTTTTAAGTTAGATTAAAACAGTTGACTAACGTTTACCTTACAACAAATTGGTTGTAATACCATCTCAAAAATGTTATTTCTTTACAAGTGCTTAACATTTTATTTTTTTTGTAGGCTGTAGGAATTGCCTTGGAAACCAGAAGAATAGATATATTTGAGAAAGCAATCTTACAAGCAGTGAGTTATACTCTTAGGATAGAAATAATACTGTCATCTTAAATGAATTTCAAGAGTAAAATATTAGATTGAAAACTAGAAAATCATTACATGACTTTTCTCATCCTACAACTTATCCCATTGTGCAGTGGAGTTGTGAGGAGGGTTTCAATTAATGATGGTTGTCCCATGTTAATGAAGAGTGACACCCAAAACACATTAAAGAACTGCGTGTAGATCTTGAAAATGGGTAGGCAGAAATGTCACTACAGGGACTGCTCTTGCACCCAAAAATGATAGAGGCATTAATAAGTTGGTAAAACTTGTTTCCCAGTCCTTATACCATTAAATAAGTCAAAACGACTGGAATTATAAGATAATGGTATACTCAGTTTCAGATCAAATTCTTTTTCTAGTTATGAGTTGCCAAAAAGCAGAATTTGAGGTAGAAATTTTTTTCATGCGTGTTTTATTAGATGTTAACATAAGAATATAAATTAAATCCAAGCCAATTTCAATATTTTCATTGTTCAGTGATGTAAAAAAAACTTTCGCATAAAATAAAGACCTAACCAAGCAATGAATACTTTTTACAAAATTATATTTTGCAGATATTTTTTTTTCAAGAAATGTATTTGCATATTTATATTTATAGAAATGTTTATTTTCTGTTTTTGAAGGATGATGTAAACAGTATGTTACTATACAGTTTGAAAGTTTGTATGTCACTGATTGGGAACAGAAACTTTAGGAACACAGTGTTACAGGTCTTATCAAAGTTATATATGGGACTGGAAACTCCAGACTATATAAATGTTTGTCAGGTAGGATTTTGTATTTGTTGTCAACTTGCATATTTAAAAATATTTGTTTTTCAAGAAATTTATGTGAATGGGGTTAGTAGTAAGCTAGTTAAATCCATGCAGGGAAAATTTTGTTTCAATTTTTTGGAATGGGATATTCCAGAAGTAAATACTAACATATAAAGTTGTTAAAGGGTGTATTTTATTTTGCCATACAGTGCTTAACATTATAATATATAAAAAAAATTCATATTTTAACTTTACTCTCTTCAAACCATTAAATACTTGTACAATTATATATATATAACAAATCTCAATTGATTTATGATTTTTTACATTGTTGGGAAAAATTGCTAAGTCGTTATTGTCTAAAGCTTACAGTTAATTTTAACAACTTTGGAGGATGAATTATATTTGCCTACCTTGAAGCATATTTTAATTAACTCCCAGAATTTATAATGGATCACAAAGATTTTACATATTAGGGATTACGAACTGTATGTTGACAAAATTTATATTTGTTATAAATCTGCTTCCAATTTTTAGCCTCAATATGAACTAGGAATATTCAATATTCTAATTATGATGAAATATCTATATTTCAGTGTTTTATATTTTTGGATGATCCACAGTCTGTAGCCGACATCTTAGAACGTTTGATCAAAGGAACAGAAGTATGTAAATTTACTGTCGGTTCTTGATAATTTGTTACATAAATTTGCACTTTCTGTTAGTAAAATCTGAACTCCATAGCAAGAGGTGTTGTGTGTGCATTCTCATGAACCTGACCTGTTTTGTTCTAATTTTAAATGTATATCAAGTTTGGTTCAAATTATGTTATTTTGACAATATTCAATGTTATTTATATATCCTGAGTTTTTACATAATTTTTTTTTTGTCTTGACTGACAATATTGCATAGAATCGTGAAAAATACAGACATATTGCATGAATATAGGTGAACAAAGTCTCAGGGAAATTATATTGTTAAATCAGCTTATATGTGCCTTTCATATTCTTCAATGGATAGTATTCACCAATATTCATACTAAAATTATCTTTCATTTTGTCATAAATAGCTTCTATTATAGTAAGGACTATATTGTACTATTGCAATCTGGTGGAATAATGCATACTGTAAATTCAGAAATTATGGCGATAAATGCAACAGTGTTATAATCGCGAAACTCGCATTTTGGAATTTTTTATATGAATGAAGCAGGATTTTTCTCAATATCGCAAAAATTAAATCGCATTTTGGTCTAAAATCTCAAAATCACAATGATAAATGCATGCAATAATTTCTGAATTGACATTACTAAATTTTCGTTACTTTCTGCATGGAATATATTACTGCTATTTGGTAAAATAATTTTTTCCTTTTAAATGAAAATTTGTGTATATTTTCAGGACAACTTATTAATGGCATACCAGATAGCTTTTGATTTATATGACAGTGCCACCCAACAGTTTTTACTGAGAGTAACAAATTCACTCAGATCCACAGTACCTTTACCTGAACCTGACAAAAGTGTCAAAACAGAGGAAGATAAAAAAGACAGGTATATAGCATTTAGTAGTGAGAAAATTATTATATAGAGAAGGTAAGGAGTAAAACTGAATATTTGTTGATCAAATAATTGGCTTTTTGGTTCATAGATTTGTACATTTGAAAAGTTTTCTCATTTGTATAGTGTAGATTTTTGTTTGATTAATTATCTCCCTTTGACCAATATCTTGAACAAATTTTAAAAAAATCAGAACCTGTTGCATATTATTCTATCATGTAAATGTAGATATTTTGTTTAAGACAGCATCCTATCAAGTATTATTGGTAATTTATAGATATGATAATTTTACTGTTGTGAACAAGCTCGCCAAATATTATTTGTTCTGGTCTCAGTAAAATTTAGTTGTAAATGTCTGTAGAAATGTCTGTAGAATATAAATTTGAAATCTCCTTAAAATTTTGGAGAACATACATGTGGAATATCTGCAAAGTCTTTCTGATTTTGAAACAAAATAAATGTTGTGAAAACTGAAGTAATATATAGTTTTCATAAATCTAACTGTGATCTCTGAAAATTGGATAAGTGTAATAATAAAAACATTTTTTATGTTTCAAGTGAAATGGAAGTTGATGACAACAAAACTCTAGCCACAGAGGCCACCAAAGCCACAGAAACAACAGTGAAATCAGAACCACAGAAACCAATGGTTTGTATAACACTGTTTTCCAACAAATTCTATCGTTGTCAGTAAAGTAAGAGTTTAGGTTTACACCAGGTTTGTGTAGCAGTAAATCTTTGAATTTATTTAGAAAGGGAGTGTACTGTAGATTTCATGTAAAGACCTACATTTTATAGCGTCGTTATGCTTATTGAAAAAACTTCTAGAGACAGGATTTTGAGAAATCATAATTTAAAGTCTAAAGATTTGACTTTTTTGGGGGATTCTATGTAATTTCTTGTTTGTTTGCCAGAATTTCATATTTCATTCATATTTCTTGAAGTATTAAAATGACATACATTATTTTCTTAATATTCAGATGCTGTTCAGCTTACTATAGTTGCAGTCAAATTTTTATAAAAATCTGATACATGTATAAAGCCCCTATATGTACCTCCTACCTTCAAACAACTTTAGGAAATAAATTACCAAGCCTGAAAGTTTTCTGGAATTCGTTGGATTTCCTGATTTTGACAATTTTCATCTGATATATTGCTATAGAAAACATTAAATTTTTACCCGATTTTTTGATATTGGCAGCTCCAGTGCTTTCACCCATGAATTACAAGAAGTAATGATAATTTTTATCTAACTTAATACGCATGATGCACACTTAAAAAAACCAGCTACAACATATGATTGAGGTTATTCTTCATCAACTGAAAAAATTAGTTTATTCTTTTATTTTGAAATCTTTCTTTCAGAGTGATGAAGACAAAGAAATACAAGAGAGAATGAAGAAATTACAAACAATTCTAGGAGGAGATCTGACTATAGGGCATCATTTACAGTTCTTAATACGAAATAATAAAACAGATATGTTAATTCTGAAAAATACAAAGGTGAGGGTCATAAGGTCAGAATATAAGATTTTCATTTTGATTATAAGTAAAGTCAAGAAATACCAAAGGGATATTCGAAGGAGAAAAAAATCGTAACAACTGACAAACTCCGTAGAACAACGAAGACAAGACCAAAACAATACATGCACTACAACTTGAAATAAATTAAATGGTAGCTATACAAGTAAAATGGAGGGTTAATGTAATTTATTTTCCCCAAAAAATGTCAAACCCAAACCATATATAGAATATAATCATACAAAGACATTTCAGAGGCATGAAAGAAGTCTCTATGTGAAGTTAATATAGATTTTTACTTGTTTGTATGATGAAAGAATTTACTATTTTGATATATTTGTTATAACAGGATGCTGTTAGGAATTCTGTATGTCATTCAGCCACTGTGATAGCCAATTCCTTCATGCATTGTGGAACAACGTGTGATCAGTTTTTAAGGTAAGTACATAATTTTTAAATCTACATGTATAAAGTACATCTAAGTGTTGAAAAATACATGTATGTGGAAAATTTGTAATACTCTCCTGCTCCTCGTAAAATTAATCAACATTCTTTACATCATGCTTGACATTCGCTGTGGTAAAGTGTATGTCTCACTATTGGAGTTAAATTCAGGCAAAGAAATGTGAGAAGTAAATTTTTTGCATATTTTGTCAGTTGACGTAGGATGTAAATTTTAAAAGGATTTTCCAAATATTATTAGGTTAGCAAAGTACAGCAGGCAGATGGAGGAACATTTGTTTTGTTATTACTCAAACAGTTTCTTGTTTTCAATGATATCAGTATAATTAAAGAAAGGCATCTGACTTCTATTGGTAGTGTCTAGTTTGTGTTCAAACTTTTCTGTAGTTATAAATAATGTTCAATTTTGATAAAATATATTTTATTGCAATATCACTACAATATAACATGCTTTGGAGCGATCAGTTGTGATATGGAAAATTGTACCATTGGCAGTGATAGTTATTTCCTGTGTAGTTTCAATTGAGTCAGATTTGCTTGAACAGCCATCAGATTGGAAAAAAGGGAAACCGATTGATTTGTGTTGCATGGTGATTGAAAACATTCCATTACTGCATATAACTAAAATGATGTTCAGGATACCTTTTGATAACGATCATAGATTTTTATGGTTTTGTGATGACATTTTTTTTTTCTTCTTGCAGAGATAATTTAGAGTGGTTGTCAAGAGCAACCAATTGGGCAAAATTTTCAGCAACAGCCAGTTTAGGTGTTATACATAAAGTAAGTTATGTACCAGGAAGTGTTATTCTGAGTTGAGGATGCTCGCTGGTCATGTTTTGCTCTTTTTGTCAGATTTTCGGAATCCTCGGGTTTTATCCATTTTTTAAACTTTAAATTTTTTGCCAATGAACCCCTACTTTTTGTGTCGCCTGCGGAACGCATGGTCGACACATAGGGATCACTATCTGTCGTCTTGCGTCGTCCTGCGTCGTCACACTTTTCTTCTATCCTCAACTACTCGTAAACCGCTCAAAGGATTTTGATGAAACTTTCTCTGTGCATTAACCTTAATGCACAGGTGTGCATATATATTTCATTTTTAGAAAATTAAAATTTTTTTTTGGTAAAAATTGACATTTTTGCAAAAAAAAGAGGGGCAAAACTTCTATCCTCAACTACTCCATAACTGCTCAAAGGAATTTGATGAAAATTTCTCTGTGCATTAACGTTAATGCACAGGTGTGCATATATATTTCATTTTTAGAAAATTTTTTATTTTTCTCTATAAAAAATGACATTTTCGAAAAAAAAAGGGGGGGTCAAAACTTCTATCCTCAACTACTCCATAACCACTCAAAGGAATTAGATGAATCTTTCACTGTGAATTAATCTTAATGCACAGGTGTGCATATATATTTCATTTTTAGAAAATTTTAAATTTTTCTTTGTAAAATATGACATTTTTGCAAAAAAAAAGGGGGGGGGCAAAACTTCTATCCTCAACTACTCAATAACCGCTCAAAGGAATTTCTCTGTGCACTACCCTAAATGCACAGGTGTGAATATTTATTTCATTTTTAGAAAAATTAAATTTTTTTTTGTAAAAATTGACATTTTTTGAACGCAAAAAGGGGGGGGGTCAAAACTGCTATCCTCAACTACCCCATAACCGCTCAAAGGAATTTGATGAAACTTTCTGTGCATTAACCTTAATGCACAGATGTGCATATATATTTCATTTATCAGAAGATTAAAATTTTTTTTTGGTAAAAATTGACATTTTTGCAAAAAAAGGGGGGCAAAACTTCTATCCTCAACTACTCCATAACTGCTCAAAGGAATTTGATGAAACTTTCTCTGTGCATTAATGTTAATGCACAGGTGTGCATATATATTTCATTTTTAGAAAATTTTTAATTTTTCTCTATAAAAAATGACATTTTCGAAAAAAAGGGGGGGTCAAAACTTCTATCCTCAACTACTCCATAACCACTCAAAGGAATTAGATGAATCTTTCACTGTGAATTAATCTTAATGCACAGGTGTGCATATATATTTCATTTTTAGAAAATTTTAAATTTTTCTATGTAAAATATGACATTTTTGCAAAAAAAAAGAGGGGGGGGCAAAACTTCTATCCTCAACTACTCAATAACCACTCAAAGGAATTCCTCTGTGCGCTACCCTAAATTAAATGCACAGGTGTGAATATTTATTTCATTTTTAGAAAAATTAAATTTTTTTTGGTAAAAATTGACATTTTTTGAACGCAAATAGGGGGGGGGCAAAACTGCTATCCTCAACTACCCCATAACCGCTCAAAGGAATTTGATGAAACTTTCTGTGCATTAACCTTAATGCACAGATGTGCATATATATTTCATTTTTAGAAAATTTTAATTCTATTTTTGGTAAAAATTGACATTTTTGAAAAAAAAAGGGGGGGTTCAAAACTTCTATCCTCAACTACTCCATAACCACTAAAAGCAATTTGATGAAACTTTCTCTGTGCATTAACCTTAATGCAAAGGTGTGCATATATATTTCAGTTTTAGAACATTTTAATATCTTTTGTAAAAATTGACGTCCGCAGGCGACACATGTCTTCCTTGGAAGACTTACACATTTTTCTTTTATAATTCAATCATGTATACCTTAAAATGGTATATGACAAAATTTTATGAAATCCTTTTTATTTTTTCATACATTTTTGAGACACTGAAGTTGCCAATGCAAAGACAATGAAAAGTACAGAGAAAACCTATTTCCTGCAAATTTTCAAGGCTTTATAGCTCTAAAATGAGCACATGAACCTATATTTTTTTCTTGCTTATTTGTTTACTATTCATATGTTCTCTCAAACTAAAACACCTATTTCAAATCCTATTTATTTCCTATTAGACCAGCGATCATCCTTAATTGTTTGATATGCTAGATATCACATTCTCATGTCTGAAAGTTTTCCGTAATTAGCTGGATTTCGGGATTTTGACAATTTTTATCCCTATATATATATATATTCCTGTACAAAATGTTGAATTCAACGCTATTTTGGGATTTCCTCTACCTTTTAAGCTTTCATTCATGCATTCTACCATAATACTATCAAAAGAGCAAAGCCTACTTATAGCTATTGTATAAACTTTTAAGTACATGCATAATTTTGGGATTATAAACTAACCTTTTACTGTTTCCTTTTATGTGTTAGAGTTAAGTAGAACTTCTAGAATACAAACCACCAGTGGACTAATAGAAATTTGCTTTTCAGTACACCAGGGTTCACTCCATTTTTGTCGAGCCTGCGACTTTTGTCGCCGAAGCAAGACAAAGTGATCGTACATTCTATGCGGCGGCAGCGCCAACATTTACATTTAGTCTGTGGTTAAAGTTTTTTAAACATTAATAACTTTCTTAAACCATGGATTTTTATGAAACTTGGACAGAAGCTTGTTCATGATTAAAAGATAGTATCAAGAGGAAAATTTTGTAATGATTTCTTTTCCAATTTTCCGTATTTTACTTTTAAATGGACATAGTTTTTTCTCCCTGTTAACATTACATACATTCTGCAGTTAAAGTTTTTAAAAAATTAATTACTTTCTTAAACCGTCCTGGATTTTTATCAAACTTTGACAGAAGCTTCTTCATGATCAATAAATAACATGTGGAGAAAAATTATGTACATTCAACTATTACACTGAAAACACAGACAACAGCAAAAGAATGCAAGACACTGGATTCCATGGAACCCTTACCAATTGTTTTCTGAAAATCCTTTTGTCCATTGCAGTTTATTTTTATTCTTGTTTTCATTTACTCGTCTGTAAGTTGCTTAATATATGTATGTATTCATATTCTCAGAATTAAAAAAAAATAATAACAATTTCAGTGAATATACCCAAGGTGTTAAATTCATTCATGTTAAAAAAAAACTGGAAGTTCACTGTATATCAGATGCAAGTTATATATGTATATGACATTTTGAGATTGGAATTTTCTAGCACTGGTGTGCCATTATATATCTACGTAAAAAAGTTCAAAATAGAGTAAATTTCTTGACATCATTTTATGCACTGTTATTTTTATTTCCAGGGTCATGAAAAAGAAGCATTGAATTTAATGTCAACATATTTACCAAAAGATTCAGGACCAGGGTCTGCATATTCAGAAGGAGGTGGACTTTATGCTCTGGGTAGGTGCAAAAATTTTTGTACACCCAACTTGCAAGGTTGGAAATACAGTTGATATAAATTGGTTTTTGAATTTTTGTATGGGGTAACAGCATAAGCCTTGGAATCATTTTCTTGCTCCATTTGTCAGGTTAAGCCACACAGGTCAAATATTATTTGTGAATCCATGGCTTACATGCTCAATGTCCAAGACCTAATTTTAGAAGTCTGATGATCAGGTTAACTTTTCAGAATCTCAATTACTATCATGGCAGTTTGAAGAATTCATAATATAGGGCATGCGTTAGATTGTCTGTATAACTGCAAAGATTCCTTTATTTCAATGTGCAAAATTTGACCAAGATCTGATGGTCTTAAAACATGGTTTTCTGTCAAAATCAATAACAGTTTGCAGACAATTTTTTTTTAAATTAGATAACCACTGTTGTTAAAATGTTGTTCAAAAACTTTGATATATTTTAACTATTTGAAGATCAGAGGACAGCATAATTTATCCTTTTGACTTGATCATGAAATAAAAGTATATATCAGTTTATTATGTAAATTTTAACGTCTTCAGGGATGGCTGTAATGGTAGATATATTATCTCTACGCACTGTCTTAATACATGTATATAAATTTGATAGGTTTAAAAAATTATGAATGTAATATATTTTCAGGCTTAATACATGCTAACCACGGTGGAGAAATAACAGAATATTTATTAAATCAATTAAAAGATGCATCTACAGATGTGAGTATATTTTGTTGTGAATTTCCAATATGCAATTTAAAGTCAAACTTCGATAGCTATGACTTGAATCACGCAAACACCACAGTTGTCTCAAACTGAATTGAAAGTCCCGTCAGTTTTCCTTTTATTTTCATGTTAAAAAACTGAAATTATTAAACAGTACTTCTTAATAAGTCGAACAAAAACTTTGGTCCTGACAATGGTAAAATTTTGTATTTTGTCATGGAAAACTGAACTCAAAGTGTGATACCTTTTATCTACAGGTGTACATCTAGTAATCACAGGTGTAATAAAAATATTCAGACAGATAATTGTTTACATTTCAGTGTATAAAAGATGTCATGATTTATTCTATATAATTTTCTTATTTCATGTAAAATCAATGTCTTGATGGCCAAGTTGTCTACTAAAGGTTTTATATAAATAACACATGATTGACAGGTAGATAGGGCAGATTGTTAGCCCTAGAAAACTGTCAGCCAACGCAAAGTTGTGTGTTATTTAATCTATTATACTGAATGTTTTTTTTATAGTTTTTGTCTTACCTGCAACGAAAGTCGCGGAAGGCGAGACATAGGTGTTGCTTTTTTGGTGTCGACAACATCGGCGGCATTGTCGGCAGCATCAACAATTGTTAAGTTTTCTGCTTAAGTCAGTTTGATAGGAACTATTTATGATAGATCAATGATATTTTGTATAAAGTTGCATTACTATCAGTACATCTCAGTTTGTTGATCATTTTGAGGCCCAGGTAACTTTCAATTAAGCAATGTTGCTGTCCGTCAGTTTGTCTTTTTTCAAATGTTCTGCCAGTAGACGAGACATATCTCTGTGGCAACAGTTTATTTAAGTTCAGAGCTACATGTTGACATTTTTTGGCTCATGTTCTCTATCTAAACTAGTGATTCCATGATTCCACATGTGTCACAATACCAACTCTAAATTAGACGCAGATATTTTCTTTTAATTGATGTCTTTTATAATGTGTCTGCAGTCTAGTACAAATATAGAAAATCACCAAATCAAGCTTGCATTTTTACATAAAGTATAATAAAATATTTTAACTACTAATGATTGCTATCCAATTTGAAGTTTTAGTTTTGATTCTAACTATTTGTAAGATGTTTTTTTCCATAATCTTAATTGACAAGGATAGCCAGTTTTGCTGCCAAAAGCATGCAAACATTTCTTAATTTACAATATATTTAATTGATTTTTTAAATTTTGAGTTAAATTGTCTTATTTTCAGGATTTTGAAGTGTTTGTTAAATACTAGTTTGTGATTTTTCATTAATATTGGAGAATTAAAATTTAATTTTTAAATTGTAATGATGAATAAATCTGGAATAATTGTCAGCTCATTAGCACCAATTGTAATATTTACTTTAATATTATAAACCAGGAAGATAATAATATCTCCTGAGAATTCGGAAACTCATCAGATGTTAGCCGATAAATGCCCTACAGATGTTTTTGTGTTTAATGCCGTCATGGAGTTTTCAGAACTTGATAACATCTTGCATTGTCACACAGAAATGAGAATTTCCTGTTTCTTGTCATATTGCCTTATCTTTTATTTCTGTGGTTGACAGTATGATTTTTGAAAAGTAGGACAATTTGTCCTTGCTTTGAGCTAAAAATATTGAAAATTTAATAATTTTAATGGAAAATGTCTGGAGTACAGTTAAGTTTTATCATTTGATGTAATATGAAAAAAGGGTTTTATGGTGTATTAATTTTTGACTCAAAATAACTTTTTGCATGTAACTAAAGTCCAAACAAATGAACAGGCCTTTTATTAAGTCCCCAAACAAAGTGGAACTTGTCTGAAGCAGATCTCAAAAACAGTTCAAGCAAACTTAATGAAACTTGGTACAAAAAATATGTTGCCATGTTTTGATGTGCGTAAAGGTTTCGGAAGACTTGAAGTCACCGAAAACATCATTGGAGGTAATGACTTAATTGATTTCTTGATCTTAGATTTACAAACCTTATCATGAATCCAACTCTTAAGAGTATAATTTTTAAGGAGTTATTTCCCTTTACTTGCAGAGTTACTAAGTTTGCTGTAATAAAAAGCTTAGAATAAGCAACATTTAATCCCCGTTGACTTGTTTATAATATTTGTTGTATATGCATATAGAAGAGAAACTAGCGAGGATAAATAACTTTCTTAAAGTTTTTAAACCTTGTCTTTTACGCATTTGACTTCATTGAAATCTAATATCGATTTTCAAGTTTATTAAAAATTTCAGATGGTAAGGCATGGTGGTTGCCTTGGTTTAGGATTGGCTGCCATGGGAACTGCTAGACAAGGTAGGTTATTTCATATTAAAATATGTCACAAGAGAAAATAATGATTTATGAAACAGAAATGCCATGAAAACCACTTTTGTCCATTATGACTTGTTAAATGATGAAAATGAAAGGATATGGGTTATATGTGTATGAAACAACATCCAATCATTTAAGACATGCTTGGCATAATTGAAATAGGAAGAGATACTTCATTGGTATTCAAGAACCTGGCTGTGTAGTGTGATTTTCATAAACATCAAAGATGCCTTCTGTAATGTAATTCTCATATATCATAATTCACTAAGTTTTATTCTTGTTAAAAGTAGTTTCAGGTAGAAATAAAATACTGTGCTGTTCTTTAGATATAGTGGAATTGTTTGTATTGATACCTTTTGATACAATTACTTGAATTCTACCAATACATTTTTCAGATATATATGAACAGTTAAAGTTTAATTTATACCAAGATGATGCTGTAACGGGTAAGAAGTTATTTTTTGTGTTGTCCACTTGTATTCTTTCTTATCATTTTCAGTTTAATCTGTAAGAGTTATCTTTCGTTTGTAAAGGATTTCCATGTAGATGCATTATGGGAATTTTTTAACTTTTGCAAATTTATTGTCAAGCCCATATTTCATTATATGACCAAAAAAATCAGATCATAGATATTCATGAAATGAATAAAATGTCATGATTGGAATAAATAAGTGCTAAAAATAGACTTGAAAAAAAAAATTGAATTTTTGTGCAGAACACTCTCAATGGGGAGATTACTCTTACATAACCATCAGCATTAAAACTGATAATTGTAAAATAACTAAAACCACCTATATGATATATTTTTTTCTTTTTCCAACTTTGTATCACATTTAAGGCTTTAGGCCAAAAAAAATATATGTGTGGTTCCAGTTACCCGACGGACCCCAGAATGTACCCCCAGACTGTATTATTTTTTCTTATTTCAAAAAATAAACTTATCGACCGACCGTAATCATACGTACATGCGCCCTGGACGCGTCGTCTTTTAAATTCATGCATGCCTGGGACATGTGTAGATTTAATCAGCTGCATCTGAAGACCATAATTTAATCAAAATGTTTGTGCCGCCATTTTTGTTTTCATGGAGATCAAAGTGGATGGGGAAGGAAACGACAAAAAATCAGCTTGAAAATGGTGGCAATCGGAATTATCACAATTTTTCATTGGAACAATATGAAGACCTCCTTTAAAAGTAAATTTAGCGGACCATAACTTATCAATATTGATTATTAATGTGTTAAAACAAGGTCAGTGGGAGAAATTAGGAGTATTTTGGAGAAAAAATAATATAAAGATCATAGATAAATAAATATAAAAAATCAGCTGGGAACCTGGGACTCACCATTCTGAAAAATGATAATCCCTGAATGCCAGCACACTTAAGGTGCAAAGTGAAAGAAGGTAAAAGGAAATCATTTGAATAAGCATACAACAAACAACAACATATCTTACATATTAGATACACAAGTTGATCTAAAGGATGTTTCCACAAAAAAAGCCTACCTACGACCCTATTTTTTTCCAGGTCGTAACTGGAACCACACATATATATATTTTTGGCCTTAACACAAGGCATGATATTTGTAATTCATGTCATACTGGATGATATAGCATTTGTTTACACAGACTCTAATGTGCTATTTATAGAAACCTTTTAACAGGCTAATAATTTTTTTACAGTTCCCAAGTTATTCATTAGGAACTAAATTATAGGTGAATTCATTAAATATTCATTGACAAATTTATTTTTAAAGGAACACAAAAATTAATTATTTAAATTTTATCCATCTTTGGCTATTTAATCTTTTTAAATGAATTTTATGTCATTGATGTACACACCATATTCTTTCATTTTTCTCCCTTACACAGGGAAGATAATTTGTCCTTGGGTCTTAAGTGTGGCTGTTTTATTATCTCCCCTGGGTAGACTGGTTATTTAAGATAATTTGTTAATGTTTTTTATAAATGTTCTGGGGGGCCTCGGTGGCCGAGTGGTCTAGGTAGTTCATCATGACTACTAATGATCACTAGTCTGTCAATGCTGAGGTTGTGTCACCTGTGGCGGGGTGTTTTCGACTCCGATCTTAATTGACAAGTATTGCCAATTTTCCTACCGAAGGTCGGTGGTTCTCTCCAGATATTCCGTCTTCCTCCACCAATAATAACTGGCTGCCGCGAAATAGCTAAATGTGCTGAAAACAGTGTAAAACCCTAACAAAACAAACAAACAAACAAATATAAATGTTCTCTTTTAGTCATTGTTTTTTATCCTTTTGTTGCCAGTTAGATGTTTTGTCAACATTTTGCAGAAATAATTATTTCTGTTCTTAATACAACAATGACATTATAGTGTTGGGTCATATTGATGTTTTAATTGCCGTATTTATACAGTCGTATTTAGAACATCAATAAATTACGCAGCATTTGGATATTGTTGTCGGATAAAATGAAATAAAGCAGTTTTCTTGCATAAGTGTACATAAAGTTTGATTTGTGTTAAAATGGAAGAAGTAATGATTTAGTTGAAATTGTATATTGATAAATCAAGTTATAAAATTAATCATTGATTATGTGATTTTAAAGAAATATCTAGTTTAATGTATTAAAAACTGTAGATTGATTTAAAAAGTTCATTTTTAACTTTTATTGCATTTTCTATGCATTTGGTTTTAGCAGAATTAAGAGATAATATTACCAACAGTAATTACAAATTATAATAGCGAGCGCAGCGAGTGCTATAGGAGCATATGTATTTCTACATATGGGTCATTTAGAAAAGTATTTGTTTAATGGGGGCAGCCATATTGTGCTACATACTAAGGCTAGAAAAGGTTTCATTCGCCGGAAACGGATGTAAGGGAAATAAATTGCTTCAAATTATAATTTTAGAGTCAGAATTGAGTTTCTGTAAAGGGCCTAATATTGCTGTGCTAGCATCATTGGCCACACCAAGTTGTCATTTTTGTCTCGCCTTGACGGAGTCAAAAGGCGAGACATAGGTATGCTGTTTCCGGCGTCGGCGGCGGCGGCGGCGGCGATGGCGTCAACAATGTATTAGTTTGTGATTAGGTCAGTTTATGGGGATCTACTAGTGGTAGGTCAATGATAATTGGTATGCAGATGTATTATCATTGCCACATCTCATTGCCATGGAGATTATTTGGCTCCACCCCCTCAGTCATTGTCTATTGACTTTGAATGGTTTGCTTACTTTACATATATTATGAGTCTGGTGAAGAGGAACCTTGAGGGATCCTGTACTGGAAATCAACTAAAAGTAACCATAAGTAACTATAAGTAAACAAACAAAATTATATTTTATTGGACACAAAGTCAAGCACAAAGATTTTTGTCTCGCCATGATGAGGTTGGGTTGAAAAGCTACACATAGGTATGCTAATTCGTGCATATTCATTGACTGAATATTTGCATGACTTGCATGTTAAAGTATTGGTATCAGTGGCGGATCCAGAACTTTTTGTAAGAGGGGAGGGGGGGGGGGGGGGCACTGACTGACCTAAGGGGGGCCCACTCCAGTCACGCATCAGTGATTCCCTATATAATCAAAAAATTTTTCCCACAAAATTTTTGTATTTAGGTTTGGGAACGACTTATAATAAGTCAATGGTATTTGGTATCCAGTTGTATTAGCATTCACACATCTCATTTATATGGAGATTGTTTAGCCATGTAACTCAGTCATGGTTCATTGATTTTGAATATTTGCATAACTTGTGTAAGATGTTAAGGTATTGCTATTAAGATTTCAACATTTGCGTAATCAAAATTACAAAAAGGCGAGACATATCTCTGTGATAACAGTTTATGATAGTAATAAACTGGTTTACACCTGTCCGTGTGTCCTTCCTTCCACAGTGTTGCAAAATGTAAATTGTGAAGTTGGTACAAAATGTACTGATATTGTATCTTTTTGCACATCCACTTCCTGTTTGACGATTATGTCTTAAAGGCATCAGGGCCATGAATTATATATCTTTTCGACCAACAGTTTAAAGAAGGAATTATGTAGCAATATCTTTCTCAAGTTGAAACACACTTTGTTGTTTGAATGTGGAGTTCATGAAAATAAGTATATCACATTTCCCAAGTTTGCCAATAATAACAAGATCCAATGGCATTATGTTATATGGGACACTCGGAAGAATCATGTTGTCATGCATGGTCTGGATCCTAAATTTTTCGCATTTACTATAAGAGCTTTTCATTGCAAAGTTCTTGGGAACTTTTAGGCAACAAATAAATCGTAGTAGTCATGAGAAGTTGTAAGACTGGTTCTCATTTTAGTGCTTTCCCGAGAAAATTGTGAAGGCATGGTAAATTTCGTATTTTGAAGGCACTTATTGGTTAAAAAAGATCCCACCTTGACTTGAGGGCAGTATATTTATCGAAACTTGGAATAAATAGCCTTTACCTTTGTGTCATAAAAGTGTGCCAACACTACAGGGGTACATGATTAATTGCAAATCAGTTTCAAAAAGATAAAGTTAAACTAAAAATTTGAAGGTTAGGTTTGGCTACCTGGGGGGCACATTGTAAATCTCATGATGAGGGCAGCATGGTGTTTGAAGATGGAGGCATGGTGCAGCGCCATGCTAAATTGGTCTAGGGAAACCTATATATTTCATACGTGTGATCTGTGATGGGCCTGTTTAAAATGTCTTTGAGCAGGATATTTTTAAGATTTTCCACTTGTTGCTGCATTGTAAATTAAAAAAAACAGCAACAAATTTAAGGAACATGCATGCCTGAATGGTTTCCGGATTTTGACCATATATACATATTATGTATTCCTATATAAAATATTGGATTTCCAGTTTTCGGCACCTTCTGTACCTTCATTGATGAACATGTACACCAAGATATTTATTTGGAAATTTGGCCTTGAAGAATGTATGAACTGGCTATTTAATCAGTAAGATTTGTTTTTTGATCAACAGACATTTTTTTAGCTCACCTGACCCAAAGGGTCATGTGATGTTTTAACATCACTTTGCGTCCGTCATGGTCGTTGTTATTGTCTGTAAACTTTTCACAATATAATCTTCATCTGAAACCACTTGTCCAATTGGAACAAAATTTGGCAGGAAAGTTCATTGGGTGGTACTTTACAAAGTTTGAGTTTTTTGTGCTGATCGGAAATTCAACATGGCTGCCAGGGCCAATAATGCGTTCTGATTGGCTAAAATTTCAAAAATCTTCTTCTGAAAAACTGCTTGGCAGATTGAATTGTGATATTGTGGGAATGTTCCTTAGATGGTCCTCGACTAATTTTTAGTTTTTGGTGCAGATCCGAAATCCAAGATGGCTGCCAGTGGAACATAGTTTAACAGAAAATCCTATGGGAAATACATACAAACAGCTTCTTTTCAGAAACTGTTTAATACATTTAAACCAAATTATGCACAAATGATACTAGGATGGTCCTCTACTGAGTTTTTGGTGGTGATCTGAAATCCAAGATGGCCACCACTGTGTTACATAGTTTAACATAGAACCCTATAGGAATACATACAAATAGCTTCTTCTCAAAAACCGTCTCACACAAACATACCAAATCATGCACAAATGATCCTAGGGTGGTCCCCTATAAGTTTTCAGTTTTTGGTGCCAATCCGAAATCCAAGATGCCGCTGCTGTGGAACATAGTTTAACACAGAGTCCTATGGGAAAACATACAAACAGCTTCTTCTCAGAAACAGTTTCACACATTTAAACAAACTCATGCACGAATAATACTAGGGTGGTCCTCTAGTTTTTGGTGCTGATCCGAAATCCAAGATGGCCACTGTGGAAAATTGTTTAACATAGAACCCTATGGGAAATACATACAAACAGATTCTTCTCAGAAACCGTCTCAGATATTTAAACCAAATCATGCTCAAATGATACTATGGTGGTCCGGTACTAATTTTGATAGTTTTATGCAGAACTGAAATCAAGATGCTGTAACTGCAGAACATAGATTAACATTGAACCATATGGGAAATACATTGTACCTTCTCAAAAACCATTTCACACATTTAGACCAAATAATACTAGGGTTCTCTTCTTCTAATTTTGAGTTTTTTTAAATTTTTGAACATAGGAACCTATGGGAAAAATGTTTTAAAATGCTTCTTCTCTAAAACCACTTAAGCATTTAAGAACAAAATTTGCAGGAATGCTCATTTAAGAGTCTTCTATGAAGTTTGTTTTTGATATATCAGGTGAGTGATACAGGCTCTTGAGAGCCTCTGGTTTCATTTCAGACTTGAAAAGACTGATTTGCTTTATTGTTATGTTAACTTTATTCACAAACACGACTTGCAGAATTTTAGCCATAGAAAATATTTTTAAAAGACTGAGGATAAAAATTGGTCCTCAAAGTGATTCTCCATGGCTATAAACATAAGTTTATTCCAAATCAGTTATTTATTTCTGGAAGTGTTTGTAACTTTTCTAATGACTCCCACATTTTGCAGAATAAATTGTTGATTTTAAGTGATTGGGTTTGGAATGCTATATAAATTTTCCAGAAACAAACAATATCATTTATAATATTCTATTTTACACTTAAAAGTACCCTTGTGAAGATGTTTTTACTATGCTCTTAAGCTAGATATAATAATTTTCTTCAAATGCCAAGAGTTGCATTAATTATTGAATACTCCTAAAAGTATTTTTAACAATTCTGTTAAAAATACATTGATCTTCGAGTTCAAGTCTAGCCATCATGGCAGTTGACTCAAGTGCAGAGCTTAAATTTAAAAGCATTAGATTTGGCCTTGAATTGATATATAAGGCCATAAATATGAGAAACTGGCAGATTTTGTAATTCCCAGTGTGACGTAGAAATTGAATCATCAATCATGCCAGTGCCGTGTGGGATGTTCATTAATATGAATCTTAGTATATTCCAATTTATTCTTGTGGGGATATATTCCTTATCACCTCATTGTCTTCAAACAGTAGAAAATGTCAAATCTTTGCGACATATTTTTTATTAGTATTTGAAACAAAATATTACAAGAAAAATCTTTTAAAATACGGATGTCATAACATATATGTAGAAACTACTGAATCAGTTGACACTAAACTTTTGTGGTTTCCTTGGAAAATTGTGTCAGGGGGTCTGGACCTCCGACCAATATGGCAACCATTAATATAGCAAAAAAAAAAAACCCATAAAAATAAGAAATTTCTACCATTGAATTACTGTGGCAGTGAAGACATTGAAGGAATGGTCCTTGTGTGGTCAACTTTCAGATGTTTGTCTAGGGTTCATATTGTAAGCAAATATGGTGCTACTAAATTAAAACAACAAAAAGATACGTTACAGACCAGGTGGTATTCTTTTCCCACGTCAATCCCATGTGGAAGATGTCATGATGTCACTTATCCATACCAAATATCCCTACATTTTAAAAATAACCACCTTTAGAATTCATAAGCTCAAAAATAGCAGGTTGTGACTTAGCAGTATTATTATGTCTCCCCTTCTCGAAGGGAGACATATTGTTTTAGTGATTATTATTCTTCCTCTTCTAATCAAATTTTTTGTCCGGAACATAACTTTTTTGTTTCTTGAGCTAGCCTCATGATATTTGGAAGGTATATGCATCAGGTCATGGCGGAGTGCAGAGTACCACATTTGGGTCCCTGGGGGTCAGTCCCCACCCCCTAGCCTGTAAAATGTAGGCTAAAATAACAAAATACTTAATATTTTGAAAACCATTGAGATCCCCACCCTATAACCATATATATTATTACTCCTTATGATAAGACAAATCATTTGGTACCATAGGGGGGTCTGAGGGGGGTCATGCCCCACCCCCTCAAACGATAAAATACTAAATATTCTGAAAACCATTGAGATCCCCACCCTATAACCATATATATTATTACTCCTTATGATAAGACGAATCATTTGGTACCATAGGGGGGTCTGAGGGGGGTCATGCCCCACCCCCTCAAATGATAATATACTAAATATTCTGAAAACCATTGAGATCCCCACCCTATAACCATATATATTATTACTCCTTATGATAAGACGAATCATTTGGTACCGTAGGGGGGTCTGAGGGGGGTCATGCCCCACCCCTTCAAATGATAAAATACTAAATATTCTGAAAACCATTGAGATCCCCAACCAATAACCATATATATTATTACTCTTTATGATAAGACGAATCATTTGGTACCATAGGGGGTCTGAGGGGGGGTCATGCCCCACCCCCTCAAATGACAAAATACTTATTATTCTGAAAACCATTGAGATCCCCACCCTATAACCATATATATTATTACTCCTTATGATAAGACGAATCATTTGGTACTATAGGGGGTCTGAGGGGGGGGGGGGGGTCATGCCCCACCCCCTTAAATGACAAAATACTTATTATTCTGAAAACCATTGAGATCCCCACCCTATAACCATATATATTATTACTCCTTATGATAAGACGAATCATTTGGTACCATAGGGGGTCTGAGGGGGGGGGGTCATGCCCCACCCCCTTAAATGATAAAATACTTAATATTTTGAAAACCATTGTGATCCCCACCCTATAACCATATATATTATTACTCCTTATGATAAGACAAATCATTTGGTACGATAGGGGGGTCTGAGGGGGGTCATGCCCCACCCCCTCAAATGATAAAATACTAAATATTCTGAAAACCATTGAGATCCCAACCCAATAGTGTTCTTCTTCCTCTTCTAATCAAATTTTTTGTCCGGAACATAACTTTTTTGTTTCTTGAGCTAGCCTCATGATATTTGGAAGGTATATGCATCAGGTCAAGGCGGAGTGCAGAGTACCACATTTGGGTCCCTGGGGGTCAGTCCCCACCCCCTAGCCTACATTATCTTGGAAAGGGTTGAAATCCCCACCCTTAAACCATATATTTTATTATTCATGATAACAAGACAAGTTGAATGCAGTATACATCTGAGCCCCGGGGGTCATCCCCTACCCCTCAAGACCAGAAACCTTAATTTATCTTAAAAATGGTTGAAATCCTCACCCCTAAACCATATATTGTACTACTCATGGTTACAAGACGAGTTGAATGCAATATGCATCTTAGCCCTGGGGGTCATCCCCACCCCCTCAAAATCAGAAACCTTATTTTATCTTAAAAATGGTTGGAATCCCCACCCCTAAACCATATATTGTACTACTCATGGTTACAAGACCAGTTGTATGCAATATACATCTTAGATTTGGGGGTCATCCCCACCCCCACAAAATCAGAAACCTTATTTTATCTTAAAAATGGTTGGAATCCCCACCCCTAAACCATATATTGTACTACTCATGGTTACAAGACGAGTTGAATGCAATATACATCTTAGCCCTGGGGGTCATCCCCACCCCCCTCAAAATCAGAAACCTTATTTTATCTTAAAAATGGTTGGAATCCCCACCCCTAAACCATATATTGTACTACTCATGGTTACAAGACAAGTTGAATGTACTATACATCTTAGCCCTGGGGATCATCCCCACCCCCTCAAAATCAGAAACCTTATTTTATCTTAAAAATGGTTGGAATCCCCACCCCTAAACCATATATTGTACTACTCATGGTTACAAGACCAGTTGTATGCAATATACATCTTAGCCTTTGGGGTCATCCCCACCCCCACAAAATCAGAAACCTTATTTTATCTTAAAAATGGTTGAGATCCCCTCCACAAAAGTATATATTTCCTTATTCACAATGAAAAGACAAGTTGAATGCAATATGTCTTGGCCCCAGGGGGTCATCCCACCCCCTCAAGACCAGAAACCTTAATTTATCTTAAAAATGGTTCAGATCCCTTCCCCAAAACTATATATTACCTTATTCATTCCTTGTTGAAGCACATATCTGTAGGTAACTACATGTATTATGTACCATAGCTCTTAATTTGCCACCTTGATGATCCCTAAAAAATGTTAAAAAAAACTATGGGTATGGAAGGGGAGACATCAGTTTTAGCGTGCTAAAACAGTCCAGCATGCTGGACTCCTGTGACAACAGTACCTCTAGTTTATTTTTGATATGAGATGGAAAAATCTAAACTGAACTGTTTTTTTTTTTTTTTTTGTTTTTTACATCTTTTAGCATTTGTACAAATATAGCTCACCTGGCCTAAAAGGCCATGTGGGCTACTGCAATCACTTTGCGTACGTGGTCCATTGTCTGTCGTCTTAAACATTCCTTTAAAGATCTTTTCTGAAACCCCTGGGCCAATTGGAAAAAAAATTGGCAGCAATGGTCCTTAGGTGGTTCTCTTTCAGATTGTATCCGATGACCTCGTCCACCATCCAAGATGGCCACTAGAGCCAAACATAGTTTAACATAGGACCCTAAGGGAAATTTACTGAAAGAACTTCTTGTCTGAAACCACTTGGCCAATTGGAACAAAACTTGACAGCAATGGTCCTTAGGTGGTCCTCTTTCAGAATTGTAATCGATGACTTGGCCTGCAATGGTCCTTAGGTGGTCCTCTTTCAGATTGTATCTGATGACCTCGTCCACCATCCAAGATGGCCACCAGAGCCAAACATAGTTTAACATAGGACCCTATGGAAAATTTACTAAAAGATCTTCCTATCTGAAACCATTAAGCCAATTGGAACAAAACTTGGCAGCAATGGTCCTGATTAGTTGGTCCTCTTTCAGAATTATATCTGATGACCCTACCTGTGATCCAAGATGGCCACCAAAACCGAAAATCACTGAAAGATCTTCTTCTTTGAAACAATTGAGCCAGTTGGCTTGACAGCAATGGTCCAGTCTGCCAGTCAAGATGGACATAGTCCAGGTGGGCAATATGGCTCCTGGGAGCCTCTAGTTTAAATTATAATTGCCTATGAATTGATATTGAAAATTATTTCTGTGTGTGGTTTGTTTTTATATTTCATATGAATCCAAATTAAAATTGAAAACATTTCCAATAAAATGTTTGATAGTACAAATTAAAAGCCGTTTTCAATTAAGAAATTATTTAAGCGAAAAATTAAAGTGTATGAATTTTGACCGAAAAGAGAAAAAATATGGTTTTATATGATGTGTGGGTTGATTGACTGAAAATAAGATATTAGAATTGAATAGAATTGGATTTTAGTTTTAGAAGAATTAGATTTCCATGTTATATTACAGATTGACGGTTTATTATTACATGTTAAGAACTATTGACATTTTATAAGCACGCCAGATTTGTGGTCTGCCGTCATTTGGTCAACATAGTCGAGCATTTACAAATCATTTAATGTTTCTTATGAAATTTCTTTGTGGTTTTTATGTTTACAGAGTGATGTACCTTTATGGATTAAATTTCTCACAAATTGCATAATATTTAATCTTAATTCAATATTCAGTTTTGATCAGACAGGTTTATTAAAGTTCAAAAAAGTTACAGTATAATAAAATATATGGAAATTTTATTCTATATCCTTAAAATATTCTTGGAGAAATCTGCAAATGAGTTCTTATTATATTTATGAAGTTGTATTTTTTCAGTTTTAAGAAAAAAAACTTTTTCATTATTCCTTTATTTATACATGCACAAACCTAACCAAAATTGCCACTTGTCAGGTGAGCTATTGATATCACTTTGTATCTGTAGTACGTCCCTCCGTTCAAATTTCACATTTTTAAATTCTTCTAGAGAAATGCTGAATGGATTGAAACAAAACATGGCACAAATGATCTTTACAAGGTGTTGTTACTTTGTTGCTGATCTGTCATCCAACATGGCTGCCAGCTGGGGGCTTAGTTTAAAATAGGAACCTTTGCATGGGAAATACGTACCAAAATCTTCTTCTAGAAAACCGCAGAATGGATTTAAACGAAACATGGCACAAATGTTCCTTATGTGGTGCTGACAAAGAGTTATTACTTTGGTGTTGATCCATCATCCAACATGGCTGCCAGTGGGAGACTTAGTTTAACATAAGACCCTATGGGAAATACGTACAAAATCTTTTTCTAGAGAACTGCTGAATGGTTTGAAACCAAACGTGGCACAAATGTTCCTTATGTGGTGCTGACTAGGAGTTGTTACTATGATGTTGATCCATCATCCAACATGGCTGCCAGTGGGAGACTTAGTTTAACATAGGACCCTATGGGATATACATACAAAATCTTTTTCTAGAGAACCGCTGAATGGTATGAAACCAAACATGGCATGAATGTTCCTCATGAGGTGCTGACAAAGTGTTACTTTGTTTTGGATCTATCACCCAAGATGGCCACTAAGCGAGGCACTTAGTTTGACATAGGGTCTTATGGAAATACATACAAAAATCTTCTAGAGAACTTCCGAAAACATTGAAACCAAACATTGCATGAATGTTCCTTATGAAGTTCTGACCAAGTTTTATTACTTTTGTGTGGATCTGTCATCTATGATTGTTGTCAGCGAAAGACTTAGTTTAACATAGGATCCAATGGGAATTACATGCAAACGGCTTCTTCTTGAAATTACTGAATGGACGGGAACCTGACATGGCATGGATGTTTATCTCAAGGTCCTTTAGAAATGAAGAAATGGAAATATCAGGTGAGCTATACAGGCACCAGGGAGCCTCTAGTTAAAAAAATGGGGTTATCAGGTTAATGTTGCATCTAATTTTAAACATGTAACAGTCATAAAATCAAGGCCCTTTTAATATAAGTATAGTGAAATCGTTCTTACAACCCTGTCAGTACAATCACATGAGGATAAATGATAAATTATTTGCTACCTATTTTGATGCACGAGATATGTATGTGACATTTCAATGATTTATAACTAACTCGTAATTTGTGCTCAAGGTCTAAAAGATTGAAACCCGAAACGTTCAAGATTAAATTAAAAAAAGAGGCTGATATGACCAAAAGGGTAAAACAGAGCAGTGTTTACTTGCAACGATTTTCTTTCTGAGGATTATCGATTGAAAATTTTACAGATTTACGATAATAACCTACAGGTTTCTGTGAACCGGAAAAAAAATTTAAGTTTCTTCAGAAATTTGTCAATTGGTGTGAGAGAGTAACTTTTAAAAAAAAACAATCGTGATTTAAAGCACACAGTTGATGTTAATTTATGTGAATCAGCAAAAAACATGGCGGCCTACAGCCAGCTACAACATGTAAACGAGAATAGAAGACAGGGGAAATTGACCAGTTATTGCTTCTTCATATGACCAGAAGCTCATCAATCATATGAAAAAGATGTTTACTAACTGAATGTTGCCTGTTATGTTATATCATTCTTTTATTCTGACAAATTGCTCAAAATACTGACAACTGACTGCAGGAATACTGATACAAGTCAGGAGGGGTAAACAGCTCTTGTAAATCCAAAAACATCTACGGACAGAAAATTGAATGAGGGAGATGCTCCTTATTTTTCACAAAATTAAACTTTTTTGTAACAGAAAATATAAAGTATTAATTTTGGCCTAGTGATGAAATACTATCAACTAAGCTGGGGATACCCTCTGGGACTTGGAATCCACCAGGATAGGTATGGACTCAGTGGTAATAATTAATTCTATGATACTGATGTGCACATTTCGTTGATTGACAACTCATCAGCTGTGTCCAAAGCCTAAAGAGCTGAGAATAAAATTGATAACCCAAAAGCCTGAAGAGATAAGATGAAAGTTCTTGTGGCTTCGAAATACCCCCCCCTAAAAAAAACAAAACAAAATGCACTAAATGGCATACAGCCTACTTTTCAATACACTTGAGGTTCCATAACACCATAAATGAATCAAATTTCCGGCAAGTCTAAAAAGGTTTTGTTTCATTAGTTTTAAAAAAATTTTAAGAATAATGGCCCCAAAACATCTGTCATGGAAGATTTATTAAATAAATTAAAACCAAGCAGTTTTTTGTTTGATTTTGATGTTTTAGTTGATGATGAAGGCACAGATTTCATTAAGTATGTATAGACCTATTAGCTTTATTCAGTGCCTTAAAGCAAAGATGTGCAAGTGACAGCAATTACTGAATTCTTTATCTGATGTATAGGCTGTAGCTAAATTACTAGGTTTCTCACATACGCTGCAACTAGTTTTCAGGATTACATAAAGAATTTCTTTAAAAAGGACAAATATACCTAAGGAGCAATCAAAAAAACATAATCCATTGGACAGACAAACCCGGGAAGACAAATGAACAACCGCAAGCACAACAAATAAACACAGAAAACTAAAAAACAATGAACAACACGAACTCCTATAAAAACCAGGAGTGAACCCAGGTGTTCTGGAAGGGTAAGCCGTTCCTGCTCCGTATACGGCACCCGTCGTGAAGTTCAACAAAGTCAGTCCTGGGGAAGTCACAAATCGGTGGAGGCACATGAAAGGTTACGACCCAAATGAAACTTTGTTTCCTTAAATCATAAGTGATAATCCTGAAAAATTGCCAGGATCATGTGTTATGTTATTTGTTTGCAATTAAATTATTTTGGCTATTAGGCCATGCCAAATTGATTTTTAGTCCTTTGAATTTCACAATCTCCCCACTCCAGCTCCTATAATTTGTTAAAAAAATAGGGATTTTTTCCATTTTTGCAATATTTTAGTTCAAAAAATTTGTGCTGCAAGTAAATTTGATTTACGCCTGAAAAAAAACTAGTCCTCAAGCAAAAAAAAATCGAAATTAAAATTTCGCTACACCTGTTTTTGCCATGAAAAAATCCAAAGAACTAAAAATCAATTTTACAGGGCCTTAAGTATAACATAACCAAAAGCTAATGTGAAAAATAAGTTTTATGTCCAAAAGATTTAAAAGTGTTGCCTTTTCATTATTTTAAATATGTACAGTTATGTAGTAAAGCCACAAGTTTTTCATCAAGACATTAGTCAGTTGGGTATATAGGACACAATAATAACTTGTTAGTCATTTCAGCTAAGAAAGAAACAGAATTTCACATTTAATTGTTGGCTTTTTTATGGATTTTAAGAAACGTAAAAAGATTTTATTGACAGAGAAATAAAAAGAACCGTGCTCTTATTTAAGGTGTTTCGGACTGTGATCTTAATGACAAAGAGTTTGCAATCATCCAGTGTCAGGTCAATTAAATGTTCTATGTCCCTCCCTCCACCTATAAAGATTATCTTCATGAAGGTGACAAACATGTAAACTTTATACTTGAATGATATGATACATGGTTTTCAGATGCTGGTGTAAGCTGTATTTTGTCTTATTTAAAGACTAAGAATTGAAATTTATTGTTATCTTTCTTGGTGCCCTATTTTTAATAAGCTCCGTGGAAGAATATAACTGATTTAACGAATAAACAGACAAATCTGAAGAGTGTCTATTGCAGTTTTACAAAGTTTGAAAAGTTTGACAGATGGCAAGCGGCCTGTTTTGATCATGCTGTAAGGTGTGAACATTTTTCTTATTAAAGTCTCATTGTTTAAATCCTTACAGGAAGTTTTAAGAGAAAGAACAGGAATTATTTCATATCAGATCTAAATTCATCTTTTTCATTGGTTTAAATGTGGTCATGTGACATTTTGTAATCTATTGTAAAGAAATCTGTCAGGCGTTGTTATCATGATAATACTGATTTGATATATTCCCGTGAGTGATAATGCCTGCTGTGATAATGCAGCATGCTTTTAATTTTAGAGTTAACAGCACAAAAGTAATGAATAATTATAAGTTCATCTATCTCAAATAAGAAAATTTATTAAAAAATCCCTTTATGCATTGCATGTTGGATTGCTGATCAGAGATCTCAGTTTCTTCATCAACAAACACAATGGTTACTTACAAAGAGGCACGATCGTGACAAATCAACTTCCCTTGGGACAGCTAACTACTGACTTAAACATTTGTATTACAATTAATTTTTCAGTCAATATAACTTTCCGTTGGGTAGCATGTTTATCACGATGACACCCTTGTCATAAGAGACTATTATATATTTAAAATATTATTTACTTGCTTTTTATATTATGTTCAAGTGTGGGATGGATTAATAGCTTCCTAATTACCCAACATATGGTTTTCTCTTATACATTATGAAATCATAATAGTTTTATAGAAACTTTTTGTTATGACATGATTTTAAGAAACTACAGTTTACGAGTTTTTCATATTTTGTAGATTCATTGAAAATAATTTAAGGTCTTTAATCTCATAGACAGTTTACCTTACTTGGATTTTGGGTGTTGTGTATTAAGGCTTGTTTAGATTAATATGATCAATACGTTGTGATATTTGTATAGGATATATAGGAATCAGCCTGTCAGTCTGTCTGTCAGTCCAGAATTTTTTTGTACCCGCAGTTTCTCAAACATGCCTTATCAGAGGTTAATGAAACTTTGCATACTGTTAGATCCTAGTACATACATGTAGATGTGCGAATGCGAAGTATGTCCTGGTCCAAACTTTTTCCCGTAATTTTATACCCTTTTGTTCCATCAGTTATACCCAGTTAGACAATTCATCATGATAAGGATGCCCTAGTCCATTGAATTAACAGCAGCGAGGGGTATTGTTAGTGAGGTCCCCTCACAGTTCTAGTTTTTATATTGGATGTTTTGTTTGCACGCATACCTGATAATGGTTGATCGATATTATACTTTCTATTTGTCAACACATTAAAGTTTTAAACAAACTACTTACAGATTTTTTTGCAAATACATGTATGTAATTGAACATTAATTGCATACATAAATTTAATTGTAAATTGTAAATTTACCTAAAACATTAACATTGTATTAAATAAATTTTAACTACCAAAAATATTTTGAATTTATGAGAATTTGAATTCATTGATGTTTTATAGATTGTTTTTTATATTTTATATCAGATTTCTCCCATGTCAAATTACAAAATGTACACTTAATACATAAAAATCTATGCATTAAATATTATCTATAGCCAAATTAATGACGTGGTTATAATTGCTCATAATTGTCAGGCTGTATATAATTTACATTAGATTTTGCTTTAATAGTCAACAATAAACACATTAACTCACCCTTGATTAGTGTTAGAGATATCAGCACTATCAAAGTAAAAATTTGTTACTTTTAGTTAGCACCTTACTTTGTCTGAATTTATCATTTTTAAGTGCGTACTTTACATGACGTTATATTACTTTGTGTATTCTTGTCTCTCCACTATCCAATTAAAAGGGAACTAATTGCACGCCTCATAACATTTATTTAAAAAAAACAGGTTGTAATATGTGCTAAATTTCAATGAGACAGTCACCTGAAAAATACGGAACCTGAAAAGTACAAAAGGATGGCTCTCACACAGCCTTCCACATGAGACAATGTACCCACATTGCATGAGAAGCTCATGTTTTGCTCATGGTTGATGGTTATTTTTATACTTCAAAGCTAATATTGAGAAATTTGTTTCAATAAATTTCAGTTTATGAATTTTGCAGATTTTGTCAATTTTTATGTACATCAGCATTATAATTATGGATTTCAATGGTGTGTTTGAATCTAAACTTGCCATTTCTCTATCAGAATAAGGTAACCATAAATCCTCTCCATATCACCTTAAAAAGATCAGAGACCATTTACAGTAAAGCATAATTGAAATATTAGAGCATGTAAATTAAATATTTTAGATTGAAAACAGAAATTATGTAATGTTGAAATTGAAACAATCCCAAAATGATTAATATTTTGGATGAGTTGTGAGATTGCAGATTATTCAGAATTTTTGACATTTTTCTTGTTACGGAACCATGTGTATTTGAAAGATAGCCTTTCATGCAAAAGGGCAGATAAATATTGAAAATTATGACATTCAAGCTATTTGACTTCCTTATTCCTGATAAAGAAAAAGAGCTTTCCATGAAATATTCACCGATACCTTTCCAGAAGACCTAAAATTGGAAAGCGGAATGTTAGGGAAAACCCTGTTTTTGAAATGAAAGTTTAAAACCATTTGATTACAATGCAAACACAAAGTATCAAGAAAAAAACTTCTGGTTAAATTAGATCTCAAATATCTTGTTTATTTCACCTGGTTTAAAGACCAGTGTTAGCTATTGCCATACCTTTAATAATCATCCCTCCATTTGTTTCTGCATCTGTTTACTTTTCACATTTTATTTCATTGAGAACCACTGAACTGAATTCAACCAAACTGGGCTTAGATGTTTGTTCTTAGGTCCTTCCCAAGAGTTGTTACTTTGGTGCCGATTGGCCAAGTAGCATTGCTGTCTGAGCCCATTCTAATTTCTGATATGATGAATTTTGAAAAACTCATGAGGAGCCAAATAACTTTTGTTACTTTGGTACATGTACCATTCTGCTATCAAATATGGCCGTAAGGCACCAAAAGGGGCTTTTCTGATGTGTTAAATTTTCTTCTTTTCTGAAACTACTTGACCCATGGTTATAAAATCATGAATGATCATTGCCAGGTACTTACCAAAAATTGGTACTTTAGTGCCTATTTGAAATCCAAGATTGCTGCCATCATTTAAGTAAGTAAGTAAATAAATTCTTTATTTAAAGAGGGTAACACAGTTAGTTTACAAAACTAATCTTCCCTGAGGCCCTCATGAACACAACATATTAAACAAAACAAAACATATAAAATTGAATATTACAATGTGTACTCATACTACAGTACCATAGACAATTTGATCATAATAACATATATATTGTACAAAACATTGGTATGGTTCGAGACACTGTCTAGCCATGATCTTATTTATGTAAAAAGTTCTTTATTTTTGTTTTAAAAAGGTTTGTGTTTGCTACATTATGCAAACTCATAGGTAAATCATTCCATAATACTGAACCCGAATATAAAAATGAGTGTTTGTATAATTCAATATTAGGTTTAGGAACAAATAATTTTTCTATCACATTATTTCGTAATTGGTAAGGATTGTCAGAAAACTTAAATATATTTTTGAGATAAATTGGTGCTTCACTGTTAATGATTTTATGCATCAGCAAATATTTATGATATTTTATTCTCATGTTGACAGTCATCCATCCTAGTCGTTTAAATAGAGGTTCTGATGGTTTATTCACATTGAACCTTGTGAGAAATATATTTAAAATTCTTCTTCTGAAGAAAATTTAAACAGATTGATACAAATTATTTTTATGTCCTGCGAACAAAATTTGGGGGACATATAGATGTTTAGTCTGTCGTACCGGTACGTCTGTTTGTCCAGTCGCAGATTAAAGTTTGCATTTAAGCTTTTTTTTCTGTGAAACTTGGTACGCATTTACATCTTGATATGAACTTTCATGGTGTATTGAAATAGGAAATGACTAGGTTAAGCTTTGCATTAAAGGTTATTTTCTATGAAGATGGGCACACAAAATGATGACTTTCAATGTATTTGTATTTTTTCTGTTGTAGGTGAGGCAGCAGGCTTAGCCATGGGTTTAGTAATGTTGGGTACTAAGAATCCCAATGCTTTAGAAGACATGGTTGCTGTAAGTACTCTGTGACACACAGATTTATTTAAACTTAAAGTAGATTTAAACTATCAAGGTTGGTCTTGATTTTTGTCGAGCCTGCGACTTTAGTCGCAGAAAGCTCGACATAGGGATAGTGATCCGGCGGCGGTGGCGGCGGCGGCGGCGGCGGCAGCGGCGTTAACTCATTTCTTTCAAGCTTTATATTTTAGAAGGTGGAAGACCTGGATGCTTTATACTTTGTATATAGATGCCTTATGTTACGAAGTTTCCGTCTGTCATATGTACATTGTCCTTGACCTCATTTTCATGGTTCAGTGACTACTTGAAAAAAAAGTTAAGATTTTTTGTAATGTTAATTTCTCTCTTATTATTAGTAATAGGATAACTATATTTGGTATGTGTGTACCTTGCAAGGACTTCATCCCCATCAGACAGTTTTCAATTGACCTCGACCCAAATTCACGGATCAGTGAACAAGGTTAAGTTTTGGTGGTCAAGTCCATATCTCAGATACTATAAGCAATAGGTCTAGTATATTTGGTGTATGGAAGGATTGTAAGGTGTACATGTCCAACTGGCAGGTGTCATCTGACCTTGACCTCATTTTCATGGTTCAGTGGTTATAGTTATGTTTTTGTGTTTTGGCCTGTTTTTCGAATACTGTATGCAATAGGTCTACTATATTTGGTGTATGGAAGGATTGTAAGGTGTACATGTCCAACTGGCAGGTGTCATCTGACCTTGACCTCATTTTCATGGTTCGGTGGTTATAGTTAAGTTTTTGTGTTTTGGCCTGTTTTTCGAATACTGTATGCAATAGGTCTTCAATATTTGGTGTATGGAAGGATTGTAAGGTGTACATGTCCACCTGGCAGGTGTCATCTGACCTTGACCTCATTTTCATGGTTCAATGGTTATAGTTAAGTTTTTGTGTTTTGGCCTGTTTTTAGTATACTGTATGCAATAGGTCTTCAATATTTGGTGTATGTAAGGATTGTAAGGTGTACATGTCCACCTGGCAGGTGTCATCTGACCTTGACCTCATTTTCATGGTTCAATGGTTATAGTTAAGTTTTTTGTGTTTTGGCCTGTTTTTCAAATACTGTATGCAATAGGTCTACTATATTTGGTGTATGGAAGGATTGTAAGGTGTACATGTCCAACTGGCAGGTGTCATCTGACCTTGACCTCATTTTCATGGTTCGGTGGTTATAGTTAAGTTTTTGTGTTTTGGCCTATTTTTCGACTACTGTATGCAATATGTCTGATAGCATTTACTTTCATTAGAAATACACGACAGGCGAGACATTTTTGTGTGTCCCCACTCTTGTGTTCATCAAGCAGTCAAGCAGTGCAATGAATCATCACAATCACAGTGTGAAAAAGAAACTTTGTTTCCTATGACTTGAGGACTTAAGATTCATTATAATTATATTATCGTTGGATACAAATTTTTAGCCAGATTTTCTAAAGGAAATAATCAGGTTATTTTTTTGGCCAAGTACAGCTGTTGGTTTGTGTTTTTTGGACGGTCAGTTGGCTTGATGTTAGGCCAGCCAACAGTAATCAAGGAAAATTCAGTTTGTTGTTACTCATTCAGCGTTTTGTTGTTAAATTTGGATGTATTGGAACAATAGAAATACTCAGTACATATTTCATATTGTGCTAGACAATTTCAGTCAGATCATTTGATATCCTCGGAACAGTAAATCTACATAAAAAATTGAAACCTGTAAAAATTAATATATCCACTCAAACACAGTCACATCACTTGTATCTGAAACTAATTTCACATCTCTGCAATACAGGAATTTAATTTCATCAAAACCTGAGTTGAACCCGATGATTATTTAATCTATTTATTCAAGTTTCATTTGACGGAATTATACTGTAAAAGCAGAAATTTTCATTGAGGATTTAATTTATTTATTTTCGTGGGTAAGAATAATCAACGAAAATTAATCCCCAACAAAATTTTTTCTCTGATTTTCCTACTGAAATGAGATCATAGGTATAAGGAGAATATTTTCTCGCATACGTTTTTTAACAAATTTATGACTTATCCATTTCAGTTGGTATTTTTCAGAATAATCAATTCATGAAAAGTCTTGTTTTTGTCTCGCCTGCGACAAAAAGTCGCAGAGGCGAGATATAGCAATTACTTTCCAGTTTGCGACAGCAGCGCCGGCGGCGCCATGGGCGTAAACTTTTTTAAAACTTTAATAACTTTGAACATGTAATACCTACAATTAAGAATTATGGTGCACAAGGTAGCTTATCATATAAGGTTTGCCGCATTATACTTGTCTTGTGACCCTGACCTCATTTTCATGGTTCACTGACTTCACAAACATCAATTTAAAATCTGCTGTCCGTTCGTTGTTAAATCCATTTCTCAAACTGTAATACCTAGGCCAACCATGCTTGGTCTATAGATAGTTCTTAGTGGGTACATGCCAATCTGACACCTAGCTTCAGGCCTTGACCTCGATGTCATGCTCAAGTGACTTTGTCACTTTTCGTGGTTAAGTCTATTCTCAGAAACCGTAATACCTAGACCCTCTGTTATTGGTTAATAGATAGTTCTTGGTGGGTACATGTCAGTCTGACACCTGCCTTTTGACCTTGACCTCAATTTTATGCTTGAGTGACCTGCATCACATTATCGTAGTTAAGTCCATTTCTCAGAAACTGTAATACCTAGGCCAACCATATTTGGTCTTTAGATAGTTCTGGTGGGTACATGTCAGTCTGACACCTGGTTTGTGACCTTGACTTCAATTTCATGCTTGAGTGACTTTGTCACTTTTTCGTGGTTAAGTCCATTTCTCAGCAACTGTTATACCTAGACCCACTGTATTTGGTCTATTGATAGTTCTTGATGGGTACATGCCAGTTTGGATACATGAAGGTATGACACCTGCCTTTTGACCTTGACCCAATTTCTTTTAACACATTTTCCTTTGACTTGCAAAATGTCAGTTATCAGATAATCATTATTCTGTGTCCATGTGCATACTCAGGCGAGACATATAGTGTGTCCACTCTTGTTATTTGTTAACAGTACAATTATAGAAAATAAACGTAAACAAACATCATTTCGTTTAACTTAATTGCAAATCACAAGATCAGCACGAGAGACATTTAACACCCAAGCACATGTGTTATTATTTTTTAATAATTAAGTAATGGTCTTTTGACACCATCAAATGCGGGCGGTACTCACTCCTATCGATTTTCCCTGACAGCTTGGTCATTAAAGGCATGTTTAAAATGCTCAAATACGATCCCAAGTTAAAAAATATTTGTTGAATTTGAAATCGATGAATTTTAATCCCCACGAAAATTAGTGATTTTACAGTATGTTAATATTCAAATACATGTATTTTCAAAATTATATACATTTTGTGTAGTTAAATCATCTTAGTGAAGAGAAATAAAATAAGGTTTGTCTTTATTTTGAATTACCAGTACTTAATAAGTTTCAGTAAAATCAACTAGGTATTACAGGCCTCCTCGGAAGTCTGACGTCTTTATTATTATTTGTCCTGTACATTATCATTTGTCCATGTTTCAAACACATAATATGTTTAGGATGAGAAATATTGATTAAAGGTCATTCAACTTTATTCTCTTTCATTTCCATCTCCCTCACAGTGTCTGTAATTTGACACAGACACATTCTACTACACGTGGAAATAGTAATTCAAACAATCCTTGATGGAAAACATCATTTGTTTAGATAATGTTTTCTTCAGATTACAAAATGACTATAAATAGTATCATTTAATTTTGTTTCCTAGTATTTTCTGTTTTCTTCATGATGATCTTAAAATAATCTAAAACTTTAAAGTCTTCCTATTTATTTTCATACAATTTTCCTGTTTTTTCCCCAAGATCTTTCTTTATTTGACTTTAAATGTACTTTGTATACAGATTTATTCAACCAATCCTAATGTCATTGCGGTCAAAGACACATATTTACTTCTCGTTAAATGTTTTGTGCCATTTGTTTTGCATAAGATGAGTTCAACAACTGGGCATTGATTTTAAATCGAACTTATTTTGTCTGTAAAAGTGTTAGATTGTTTTCTTTAATTGCCTAAATCAAGATAATTACAATGTCTTGTTAAATGACCTATGAATATTGATAGAATTTCTGACTCAGCATCTTTGGACAGGGTTGAAATCATGTTTGATGGGCAGAAGAAGATTTTGAGAACATTTTATTATGCTGAATTCTTACTTGAAATGTCCTCACAAGTAAACATTATTTCAAAGTGTATTGAAATAATTAAAACATATGAGCACTAGGTTAGTTGTCTAGTTCTTTTCACGTTCTTTTCCCGAAAGGACACAAATATTCCTGGTATGTTATGTTGTTACTTATTGCTTCGTGAAGCAGTGAAGAGAGTGTACTCACGTCTGCTTACCTCTCTCATGCATTACAATTAGAAATGTTAAATGTTCCTATTATGCAGCTTTATTTCAAAATTCATGAATGTAATTCAATGTAATATTATTTCCTTAGCATTTTTGTTCAAATCTAGTAAAGTATATATGAGTATAACTGCAAAATCCACTCTGAACTAATTTTCAATCTCTTTCATAGCCATAATACGAGTATGTGTTCAGAACAGATTTTGCAACCACAAATTGACAATTGTGTGTATCTAAGGGAGCAATCATTTCATATTTAATGGGGAGGGGGATAGGATCAAATGTTTTTTCATAGAAATTTTGATCCTGGATTTTTTATTTTCATTTAAACCAAAAAAATTTCCTGATTGACACAGGTCCTTCATTTGTTGTCACAGCTAAAGTGAACATGTCTTTTTTATTTTGCCAAAATCCTGATCCTGCCTTTTTATTTCAAATAGCCCTGCCCTAAAAATCAAATGGTTGCTCCCTTACTGGGGAAATAAATACACACACTTCACACAGGAACTGTTTCATCGAATCACATTCACCTTATTTTGAATTTCTCCTAAGTATCTATAGTAAGATTACAGAAATGCTGTCTTATTTTAAATTTTTTTATTATCTCTGTCAGTTGGAAAAATTATACAGCTACAACAGTCAGTCCTCATTTCTGATTTAGGGGCCTTGGTGGCCGAGTGGTCTAGGTAGTTCGTCATGACTAGTAATGATCACTAGCTTGTCAACACTGAGGTTGTGAGTTCGAATCTCACCTGCGGCGGGGTGTGTTCAACTCCAATCTTAAATGACAAGGATTGCCAATGTTCCTACTGAAGGTCGTTGTTTTTTCTTGGTACTCCGGCTTTCTCCACCAATAAAAACTGGTCGCCGCGAAATAGCCAAATGTGCTGAAAACGCCTAAATGTCTAAAATATATTGCCTTAATTAACACTCTATAAATACTAACATTTAGCTGATCCCTGGAATAATAAAACAAACACTGATCCTATATATTTACCTCGGAAACATGGAATTATGTTTGGAAAATTTGATAATGAAAATGAGTAGAAAGACTATTATTGTATTTTTACCTTCCATGAGGATGTTAGAATTATTAATCAAAAAATTGTTTTTAGCTCGTACATTATAACATCTACATTATTAGTTGTAGAAAACTTATTTCTTGCCTGAAATTTTCAAAACACATTTTGTCTCAAAGTATCATTTCATTTGTTATGAAATGAATAAAAATGGACAGAAGGCATTGTTTCCAAGTGTTTATTAAATGCTGATGCAGTGTGCAGAAATTCATAATAGTTATAAAGTAACATGATTTTCTCTTCTGAGTCAAGCATTTCAGTTTAACACAAACCTGCACTTTCAAATTTTTCCAGATAAGGAAACACCAAGTGAAATATATCGATTGTTCCGGTCAATCAGTAAACACATACCTCATTAAATCCCAGTCATTAGTTTTCAAAATTTGACTGATTACATAATACTGTCATAAATTTTGAATAGTAAATGAAGTAATTTGTCAGTGCCAACATTATGGCATAGTATAAAAAGTGGACTGTTTTGTGAAAAGTGCAATAAAGCTGGCACATGCAATTACCTTTAAAGCAGGTGTGATTATGGTTTTTAAGGAATTGATAATGCAATATTTGGCTTCATTTTAAAGCTTCAGTAATTATTTTCTAAGAATATGCTATTGTTAGACATATTTATTGCTTCTTCGTGATTTAGTTACTGATTGCTTTTATGTAGTTATTGTATAATTATTAGCTTAAAATTGCAGATCAATAACGTTATTTCCACAATCTTGATTTTAGGAAATGTCTTGCTTGTTTCAATTTTCCCAAAATATATAAAAAATTTATCAGAATATCAGTTAAATACATGTATGTAATGAAAATAAATTCAAAAGTTATAGCGAGCGCAGCGAGTGCTATAGGAGCATATGCATTTTCTACATATGGGTCATTTAGAAAAGTCTTTGTTTAATGGTGGCAGCCATATTGTGCTACATACTTAGGCTTGAAAAAGTTTCATTCGCTGGAAGTAAATAAAGAAAGGGAAATAACTTGCTTCAAATTATAATTTTTAGAGTCAGAATCGTGATACCGGAAATGAGTTTCTGGAAAGGGCTAATATTGCTGTGCTCACATCATTGGACACGCCAACAGCATATTTTGCTGATTTCACTTATTTGAATAAAAGGGATTCATTATATTGATTTTCCTGGTTTTTATGGAAGGAGAGAAACATTGCTTCAGTATCTGGTATAATACTAATTTTATGGAAGAGGACAAATATACCTGAACAAACCAAAAAATGCAATCCAGTAGACAGACAAACCTGGGAAGACAAATGAACAACAACAAGCACAACAAATAAACGCTGAAAACTAAAACCATCCTATAAAAACCAGGAGTGAACTCAGGTGCTCCGGAAATGTAAGCAGTTCCTGCTTTGTATATGGCACATTTTGTAACCGCAAAATGTTATACCTTCAAAACAACAAATTTCCATCAAACTACCAAAATTGATATCTAGGTGTACTCATAACAGAGAAAAGACATTAAAAAGTTGACCATCGTCCCACATAATAATTTGATTCGGTAAAATCACCTGTCTAATAACGAATGTTGAAGGAGGCCCTGTTGGTTGAGTAATTAACGTAAGATGGGAATTCACCAAGATTTGTCTATGTGATAATTATATTTAACTGTATACTTCGTTGTATTATAGTATGCTAAAGAAACCCAGCATGAGAAGATTCTACGAGGTCTTGCTGTTGGTATTTCTTTGACTATGTATGAACGTTTAGAAGAGGCTGATGCTTTGATAGAGGAACACTGTAAAGACAAGGATCCAATCTTACGATGGTCTGGGATGTTTACAATAGCCATGGCCTACTGTGGATCTGCCAATAATCAAGCCATCCGTAAACTTCTGCATGTGGCTGTAAGTAAATATTGATAAAATAGTTTCTGATGTTCAGGGCAATATCACCATTTATTAACCAACTAGGTATAATTATAGCTAAAATGCATGTGTATTACAACTTTCCTAACAGGGCCATTACGACAAAACAGGGCATTATTACGGGGTCGATTATGAAAAAAACATGGCCATTATGAAATCAGAAAATTAAAGATGGCTACACATTTCTGAAGATTTTTTCACATGGAATTTTTTGTTGATTGTGCTGATCGTAGAATTGTTTTATGCTATCGACTATAAAGAATTTCTATTCAGCCGGAATTTGTTAAAAAGACTGTTTTTTAACCTTTTTTCACCCCGGAAACTGATAGAAATTAGCAGACGACAGGTAAGAAATGCAATGTCTGTTGACAGTCTAGTAGACTGCTTGCATTGCGAAATAGCAATCAACATGTATCTACTATAAGGTGGGGGGGGACACTTAAAATATGTTAACATTTACTCTGGGAAGAGAAATTGTGAGACTGCCAATTTTCAGTAATCCTATTATTCAGTGAACTTATCCCATTTGTTACAGTTTCTATTGTTAAAATCATATCTGGTACATTGAAGCTCTGCAAAATGTTTACTTTTCTATTTGATACTTCATCAGACATACATGGAGTTAAAAAAATAAATTCTATTTCTCTTATATCCCGCACCCTTCATTACATAATGATAAACTAGTAGCAACGAGCAAATGTGATGTAGAATAACTCTTACGGCACTAACATTTTATGGCACTTACATTTTATACACAAGTTTCAACTGATGAAAGTTTGTAATAGGCATAAAAATTGTTACACTAAATTTGCATTTCATCGGTTGGTTAATAAAAGTATTAAGAAATGGGTGTCCAAGGTCTGTAATAATGACCCGAGGAAGGTTGTAATGGCCCGAGGCATTGCCGAGGGTCATATTACAGACCAAGGACACATTACAGGGCCATCACAAAAATACCCATTCATTAATACTATAATACAGACTGCCCAAGTATAGTGGTATGGACCAGAAACACTAATAGCAATTCCTTAATTATAACCCCCGTTAACATAGTTTGGGGGTATATAGGATTCAGCCTGTCCATCTGTCTGTCTGTCTGTCCGTCCGTCTGTTTTCCATCCGTCCGTCCATCTGTCTGTCTGTCCAGAATTTTTTTTGTACCTGCAGTTTCTCAAACATGCTTTATCAGAGGTTAATTAAACTTTTCATACTGTTAGATCCTAGTACGTAGATGTGCACATGCGAAGTATATCCTGGTCGAATACTTTTCCTCATAATTTGATACCCTTTTGTTCCCTCAGTTATACCCAGTTTGAATTAGAAATTGTGAGACAATTCGCCATGATAAGGATGCCCTGGTCCTTTAAATTAACAGCAGCGAGGGGTATTGTTAATGAGGTCCCCTCACAGTTCTAGTTATCACTGAAATGCTGTAATGTTTAGAAATTAATATATGCATTAATTGTTGTAATTCAATGAAAGCTGACGAAAATGTTAGACTGATTAATACATACATGTTCTACTACACATGTAGAATTGAACCTAGTATCTGGAAAGCCTTGTATTTTCCAGACATGACTGGGAAAATTTTTATAAAAAGGGTCAAAGGTTATCCAAAATTTCAAAGATGTATTTTTGAATTTTGAATTTTAGCAGAATGGTGACCTCATTGTGACATTAAAATTGGTATTTGTTGCTTCTCTGCCAAGCACGCGGCATCTAGGAGTAAGAGCAAAGACTGGTCGGCTCGGAGTCAGTATAATGTGTCTGAGTGAGGTGATATGTCTTCCTGCAGACAGTTACCTCATGAGCTAGCACATTAAAAATCTTACTTAGCGTGTCGGTCTAGTACAAAGCAGGGATCATATTCATTATCATATAAACATGTTCTTGTCCTGATATGCACCTGGTTGCCACTGGACGTTAAACAATAATTCATCCATCCATCCATCCAAAGTTCAGTTGAGGTCATTCATCAGTGACAATCAGTCGGGCGTTTTTCACAAATTTCTGCTTTGGAATCAGAACATTCAATACAAGGTATGTATTGGACGAACTAACAGTTCACAATCATAAAAATGAGAAGATAACAAATGCCTTGGTAGTTTAATTTGGCAAAAATTAGAGCTTTCCACAATGTTGCCATTTTCTGCTTCTGGAAGACTTTCATAGACCGTAACAACATTTGTATTAAATAAGGTCATATGTTAATTTTGCTAAAAACAAGTGTAAATTGACAATTCATGTCTGTCCTAAAATATCTGACATAAAAATTTATTGTCATATCATAGCCAAAGTATTACTTCATTTCAATGCATAGACATGAAATTTTAAAACGAGACCAAAAATATTTCATTCTTCTAGGTGAGTGATGTTAACGATGATGTGAGAAGAATTGCAGTTACCTCCATTGGATTCTTATTGTTCAGGTAGGTGGCGCTGCAATGCATGAAAAAATATAGTTGCTAAATGTTATTGTAAAAACACATTGATAGAAGATGTTCTTGTTAGCTCATCTTGATGACATGTCCTATAGGGCCATTGCCATCACATTTAGACAGCAGTTTAGAGTCACTGTGAATTATGACAGTACATGTCTGAACTAATGTTTTCCCTTGGGATGGCATTCATTTTTCAGTAAAGTGTTAAGGAATTTATAAGTGTTTAAGATATTCTCATTTGTAATGTCAGTCACGTCCCAGACATTTAAATGAAAATTGACATGCAAGCATATAATCTCGTTTTGTAATGAGGCTTTGTCATGGATTAAAATTTCCGCAAGACATAATATTGGGGTGATTTGTAAGGCTTATCCAGATTCCTTAACCATTTTTTTCACTTTAATTTTTGTGAAAATATATTGCTGTGGGGTTTAGGTGCAAGGTTGGGAGGCTTGTAGTAAGGATAATGTGTTTGAAGGAAATTATTTACTTTTTCATGAGATGGTGCATAGTTTACTATTTACACAATAGTTACTGATTTTGAAGGAAATATCATGATACATCGACTGCCCAAGGGCTGTGGTATTAACAAGATAAACTATCAGCAGGGGTCATATCAGTTTTCCTGGTCCATACCATGGCCCAACGGCAGTCCTTATGACATGATATTGCCCTCAACTCCGTAAAGTATTGTGTTTATTGCATTGAAGAACAAATGAAAAATGATGCAGATTTGTTTTTATATTTTTAAATTTGGACTGTGTAGTTGTAGTCTCATTTCACAGTGTTACAGCATTAGAGAGGTTAGGTAAACATGTCAACAATGATATACCAATCAATCAAAGCAACCCAACCTACAACTCCAGACAAAACAACACAACAGAGCAAAAACACAACAGAAAGTCAGGATAATCTGAATTGGTACTGAAAGTGAACAGTGGTGGCGTTAAACTTTTTCATGGACGTCGCATATGAACAATGAAGTGTTTTTCATCTTGATCTCTCTTTAGACTTTTGGTGAAAATGAAAAATTATTTTTGCGGTCATGACCCGCCTTGCACAATATTTTATTAAATTACAACTAGGAATGTTGGTCCCAGTGACTAAATTTTGTTCTGTGTTAGGTATTTTTTTTTCGATCGTTTTCAAACATACCAAAACAGTGGAGTTATTCGGATTATGGCCACAGTTTTCCATAAATCCTGGTTGGAATTGTGGCCACTGCTGATAGAAATAAAAAATTATGATGAAACACTTTTAAAAGTTCTCTCTGTATAAATTTGTAGAGAAGTTTCTTTTCTTCTGAACAAAGTGGGATATTAAAAATAAAGTTTCCTCTGTGATTTACACTTGAATACTCTTTAAAATTCAGAGTGACTTTTACAGATTTGCATGGAAAATATTGATAATTGGAATTTAAAAAATTTTTATTGGCTGATCAAATTAGCATAAGTGATAGACATGTTGATTGGATTTTAGATTTCTATGCTAAAAGCTTGTCACATGCTGTGTTGTACACTTTAATGAATATCTAACACACTAACCTACATATTAAATTAAGGTTAATTAAATTTAAATTTAATTTTAGTTGTTAAGAAAGTTTGCAAAGGTTGTGGAAAATATTTCAAGTGTCACACAGAATCAGAATTTTTTTTTACATTACATTAGAATTTATATTAGTCTTTGGAGTTAAAAGTAATGTTGAATCCTGTCCTGTCTTTTTCGTTTGAAGGCATCATGGTGGAAGCCATAATGTCTTCTTGATAACGTCCCTCATGAAAAATAAATATCCAAAATTTTTAATTCAATGTAAGGATTATTTCCTGTTGTCAAAGGGAAAAACCACATTCAAGATTAATTTTTGATATTAACTTTTTGTGAAGGACGTCATTGTTTTATTATAATGTATTAAAAGCTTGATTCCAAATCAAGAAGACATTAAGGCTTCCACCATGATGCCTTCAAAATAAAAAAACTCTTACGTCGAAGACACTATTTTTTGCAACAAGGGGTTATTTGGTTTGACATGCATTTTCCCTTTGGGATTATTACACTGCTGGAGGGACTATTTCCCAGTCATATGGGTATTGGTAATTGGAATTCAAAAATTAGGAGTTATTAACAGAAAGCTCAGAAAAAACAAGTAAATAATCCAGTTATTTTTCAAGAGTTTCTATAGTAAAGTATAGTAATGTTTATAATAAAGGTTTTATCCACAAATAAAAATAATTCAGGATTTATCTCCATCCACACCGTGACTTGAAGATGGAGAGCAGTAATATTTGACATGTGTGGATTTTGTGTCATAAATTTGTCCACCACCCTTTCTACCTAATAATTTTTCTCTTTTCTACACTTTGGAACATTGACCTAACTATTAGAACAAGGTTGATTTGTCAGGAAATAAGTGGCACGTGTGAACAGTAGATTATTTAATTAGGTCAAAAATAGATAACATCAATTGAAGAACATCACATACAGTAATCTTGTCTAATTATTCAATATCTTGTAATGATTCCTCCGGACATAAAAAAGTAATCATGTTCTGCAAGGGTAAGACATAAAGATATAAAATAATCATTGGTTAGTCTTAGTCACAGGAGTGAGAATTCCTCACAGAGGTTTTAGGAAGTGTAAAATAAATCGTTCAAAAGCATTTTGCTTTGCCTTGGCAGTTTTTATTGGTCATCTGAGTCACCAGTTAGCTCTGTTTTATTCAAAGGTTTAAATTTAGTACAAAAAAGACACAGACAGACTAAATGCTCATGAGATAAAGACCGATTATTATACTTCATGCTTGAAACTGCAATGATATTGTTACTGTAATATTTTGCATATTAACTTTGGTGATATCGAAATAGGCAACTGTAGTAATATGGCCGCTTGCCTTAAAGCGGGTAATTATGTCACAAATGTAAAAATTGTAGTCAATATTGCATTTGATATTGTCGAATGACCAGTGTTATAGCAAGTGTATTTTCTGATGGGGACAAAATAAGAAGATTATTAAAATTGATTATTTTTTATTAATAATCTTAAATTAATGGCATTCAGTATAATAATCATAATATTAGGGTCTTGTGAGGTTATATGAGAAATATTTTCCAGGTCTGAGTGAAATATTGCCCTCCACTTCGTGTTGGGTAATATGTTACCCAGACCTGGCAACTATTTCGCCTATATTCATCGCAAGACCCTAATATTATGTAATGTAAGCAGATACCAAAAATCACAAAAAGATGGAACCACTCAGCTTTTTACAACATGTAAAACTCACCCTGGATGCAAAGTTGTATATTTACCCGTTGACCATCCAGCCTGGAATTATTGTTAATCGGATTTTGCAGCTTTGATGTTTTAGACTTTTTTTGTTATTGTTCTTGATTGTACGATCAAAAACGTGAGAATAAACCTAGAATGCTGTGAGCTAGGAGAATGGAAAGGACATTGTGTTGAAAATTGAGTTTATATTTTATAATAATATCTCTCCAAATATCAATAGTAAATTCACATAGGGAATTTGATTTCCATCAAAATTGAAACAGATTTTATGTAGAAAATTGGATTGGATTTGTAAAAAAGTGAATTCCATGGCCTTGAAGAAAATATCTTGTAAAAGTGTGATTCCACCATGAGAATGTCTTTAGAATAAGGAAGTAAATTTTATTCATTGAATGATCAATAAGGAACCTAGAAAACTAACAATTTGTGTGATAATCAGGTGACAATAAATGATAATTGTAGTCTGCAGTGGTACAAATTACTTTTTAATATACATTTGTACTTTATTACGATTCTTTTTTTTTTTTAATTTTTTATCGGGAATTAAGCAGATATTTAGTTGTGTGAAGGCAGACATTCATAAAACTGTGTGTTTGATGTATATTTTTTAATAATGAAAAAAGTAAACAATAACAGTGTACAAAATTTAACAGAAAAAAAAGGTTCAGAGTTTGGATAAAATGATGTATTGGCCTACATTTTATGACTCAAAAGACTTTAAAATTGTTTATGTATCATTATTTCATTATATTTTTAAAAATATTGTTTTGCTTATTTTGTATTAAATACATCTCATTTTAAGCAGTATGAAGAGGGATCTAAATTGACAACTGATACCTTGGGAAAATATTAGGGGCCTTGGTGGATATGTGATATAGGTGGTAAGGTGTGTTTGATTCCTTTCATTGTTGGCAAGGATTGCCTGCTTCTTTTGGAGAATCAGGGGTTTTCTCTTGATATTCTAATTATTTCATCATAAAGTTAATAAATATTGTACAGTGATGAATATGATATAAAATGGCAAAAACAAACAAATAATTCGGACTCTTTCAAATTTTAAAACAGAACTTCTCCGATTTCAAAAACTAAAAATAACTTATTTCAGGTCCTCAAAAAAGATAGTGTTTAGAAAAAGTTTGTCTTTTCATCAAGCGGAGAATTTACATTCACATTTACTATCCTTTGTTGATGTAAAATTGTTGAAGCATTAATTCATGCATACATGAATTTCAGACAGCAACCATAAAAATACAAATTTTGCAAATCAGCCATGTGAAATAGTACTTAAATAAGAATTAAACTATATAGGTCATTAGTTTTACATTCCTTTTCTTTACAATATAGCTAATCGGTGATATAACATGCCACTTTGTTTTATAAAATAAAGTCATGATTTATGATATTATGTAACATAAAGAATTTATTTTCTGTGGAAATTTCCGTAATATAATAGACATAGACGATCACTTCTGACCCACATTTTCTAAATAAGAAAAGCAATCATTGGAAACCATAAAAATACATAAAAGTAATGATTAATAAACTTGCCCAGATTTTGTACTTGGAAACTTTAGGCTTTTCAATACCTACATCATTTTGTTGTTTTATGGTTAAGTTCAGTGCATTTAGTAGATTAAATTTTAAATAAACTGCAGAAAAAAGTATGTTTTCAAGACCTTGGACATGCATGTAACCATTTGTTTGGTAATTTGAGGTGTTGTTCTAAGGGAATTAAATTTTATTGTATGAAAACATTCGTAACATATATGTTAAATGACTGACATCAAGCAAAGAATTACCTCAAACCAAGGATAGGGGCTGTCTTGAACTTGCAGTGGGGTGCTAGATTTTTTCTCAGTGATAAAGGCTTCATTGTTATTTAAGTAAAGGCTTCATTTTTAGTTTGCCTCAACGAAGTTTAGGGGGACTATTGGAGTCACCCCGGCATCCATTTCTCAGTTATTAGTTGACATTATAAGGGTCATTTATTTTTGTGTGCAGGTGCATGATGAAGAGACTGACCATGTGATATAATATGAAGGTCACATGACCCATATTACACTGTTGACTGGCTTTTAAGTTTTATATTAAAAATCAGTTTTGATATACAAAATGACCTACAATCATATTACTTTGTGTGATGGTGCATTTCAGGGAGTAACACAACCTCCCACCAAAATTAGGTCACTCTGGTCTTCTTATCGCGCTTCTTTGACTTAGGTTAAGTTTTACGTCCAAGTTCAGTTTTCCGATACCAATGGACCTACAGTCTTATAACTTGGTGTGAGGATGCATCTCAGGGAGTAACACAGCCTCCCATCAAAATTAGGTCACACTGACTTCTTATCGCGCTTCATTGACTTAGGTTAAGTTTTACGTCCGAGTTCAGTTCTCCGATACCAAGGGACCTACATTCATATTACTTGGTGTGAGGATGCATCTGGAGGAGTAACACAGCCTCCCACCAAAATTAGGTCACTCTGACCTTCTTATCGCTCTTCATAGACTTAGGTTAAGTTTTACGTCCGAGTTTAGTTCTCCAATACCAAGCGACCTACAGTCATATTACTTGGTGTGAGGATGCATCTCTTGGAGTAAAACAGGCTCCCACCAAATAAGGTCATTCTGACCTACTTATCGCGCTTCATTGACTTAGGTTAAGTTTTATGTCCGAGTTCAGTTCTCTGATTCCAAGCGGTCTACAATCATATTACTTGCTGTAAGGGTGCATCTCGGGGAGCTACACAGCCACACACCAAAATTAGTGGGGGGAATGAGGCGAACTTTGTAATCGTAGATTTCTGGTTATTTAAGTAAAGGCTTCATTGTTATTTAAGGTCAACAGCATCAATAAAAGTCCCGTTTCTTTGCTTAAAATTGTCACGTGCTTGTAGGAATTTGTGTCCAGAATTAGTCCTCCATATTTCTGCAGTTTTATATATTATATTATAGTAAATTGTATTTCCAACAAAGCTATAACCAGATTTTCTTCAGAGGGGAAATCATGTTAAAATTTAAAATACTATTTTTGTAATTCATGTTAATGTAAAATGCCTGTAATGGTTAAGATTTGCTGCTAATGAATGTTAAATTCTCAACCGTCCACTTAATTTTTTATTACCTCCCTTGAATTTTAAAGACGACTTTGTGTCAAATCATAATATTTAGCCAAATTTTACCTTAATATTTTCAGTCCTATTCTCTATGTGACATGTATGATGTAAACATTGGAACTTGCTGGTGTGAATAAACAGACATGTTTTAAGTTGTTTATCGCAGCAATAAACATTATGCTTTGGGCTTATTGAAATACATTTATAAAGTGTGAAATCTAAAATTACAAATCAAAGGAATAAATTTAAATTCAATTGGAAATAAGTCAATATAACTAAATGTGGAATTAAAAATAAATGCTTTTTTTCAATTTTTACATGTTTTAAAAGTGAATAACATTGCTGACGGTTACATAGATATTTGTGACAATATCAAGTAAAGACATGACGTCCAAAGAAAGGATAACGGCAGCTGTGACCATTAATCCATGGACAAGATAGTTTCTCAAACTGAATTCTAATCAACGCTATGTTTCGACAAGTGGTTTTTAAGAATGGAATTGACGTCACTGCATGACAACAAGATTTGACAGACGGTTAATAGAATTGAAGACATCTGTAGGTGACAATATAATGCGATTATTTAACAATTCCAGTTTCGGTTGTTTGAAGTAATTGTTCCATCGCAGATTATTTGTATAAAAGAAAACTGGAAACGTTGATTTATAGAAAAGACGATAAAATATGGGATGCATATGGTTGACATTTACAGAAAGTAATGCTCATTGTGACATAATTTTAACCTGTTTCCATAAATTATTCTGAATACGGCATGTTAAGATAATGAGATCTTGTTTGATGGAGTTATATACCTTCTTGCCTAGATTATGGTAATAATAGATGGGATAAGGTCATTGTCTGTGACGTCAGTATTTTACTCTGTAAATGTCAATATGTTATTTGTTTGTTTGCTTCATGCAGGATATTTAAATCATACACAAAAATTGCTTTACAGATAAATCTCAAAGTATATGAAAAGCCTTTACTAAAAGAAGGAAGATCTATTGTTTTGATGATAATTTGTAATTTTTTCTTTTCATCATACTCTGCCTACCACATTTAAATCTAATTCAAAATAAAATAACACTGTTGTTCTCAGACTGCAACTCTTTTCTTTGAGTTTTCCCCCGTTTCACAGGTGTTGGAACTGTATTTTTATTGCAATGTGTATTTTAGCATATGAAACGCAGTGAATTATCGACAGATTTTAACAAGTACCAGTAACAAATACATTTTGACACTAAGTAGTTGGTTGGGTCAAGAAATTAACGACTTCATATTTTGAAATGAAACTGATCTGTTTCTATATTTAGGTACACGACCACAGTAATATATAATATGTCTACCTTGGGTGCACCATTGCATGGTGGTCATAATGTTTTCTCATAAGAAGGAGCGTAGACTTTTATCCAATCAGAAAAGAGAGAATTTCTAGTCATTTAATAATTTGTATTGATTACATGTAGCCAGTTTCCAAAAATATGACAGAATCAGTGATATTACATGCACTTAAAACCTCGTGTCTAGACATTTTGTAAATTTTTGTTATTGAATATAAATAAAATTGTCAGTTTTTTTAGAAACAAGTTAGAAAGTATACATCACACCATCATTAACATTTCAAAAAGATGACATTTTTCTGATCTTTTCCATATTTTTGTAATATTATAAGTCTGAATTTAGGTCTGTCAGTCAATATGTCTGTTTATCCTATTAAAATAGATCATTGTATTTAAAATAAAAGAAACTGTCTTCAATTTTTGTCATTTGATTTGTCTGTTCTCATTAAATAGTGCATTATTGACTAAAACAAAGTTATCTATTGCATTGAAGTACAAAGAAACTTTGCATATCCAATTGATGTGATCCTTTGTTGTTTTTCTAGGCTTCAAACTGTTTATTATGTTTTTAAATATACTAATTGAATAAAAAGGTCATGCAAAAGGAGATATGTGCACAGAAAATTTATCTTGTGTGCCAAAGTTACTGGTTACCTGTAAGGAGATTATTGATATAGATCACAATGTCTAGATAGATAAGACAAAGGTTTTAGTATCCATAAAACCAGTTTAACCCCTCCACTGCTCAATGTCTGTACCAAGTCCTATCCTGACTCTCTGCTGTGTTTATGTTTATGTTTTGTGCTCTTTATGTTACTTTTTGTCCGAGATTATTTTTGTTGGATGGGCATTGGCCTATATTGATTGGTATGTAAACGTTGACCTTCCTGTTATCCATTCTCATGTTTATTGATATTTTTATTATGCATATGGGTAGACAAACAATTTGACTCTAGTACACTACCCACTGAAAAAATGTTTTTTTCTTTGAAATGTACAGACTTTTAATATTTTCTGAAGATTTCTTCTAGAAATCAGTAGTTATTAATCTAAGGTTCACCAAAACTTATGTTTTCATGGCCTGTGCATAGTACTTTTATTTTTGGTACTGCTGTGTATATATATATATTGTATTCATATAAACGTAGATATTAGCTGTAAAAATAGTAAACTTGAAATTCAAAGTGGCAGCTAGAGTAAAGACACATTATATAAATAAACAACAAAATGGAGAACAGGAAAGGTTATACAACAAATTATATTAACATCTTTGCATTTGAAAAAAAAATATTTTGGAAATAGATCATTTGACTCTTTGCTCTAAGAAATACAGATAAATAGTACCAGAAGATTGTATACCTGTCCTAGATGTTAACAGTATAGCGATGTATGCAGAATTTATTTATATTGTAAAACCGCATATTGGAAGATATATTTTATATCACTTAAATTAAACAAAACATATATTTTTGTATAATAATTTATAGCACATTGTACTTTTATATGGTGTTATAAAAGCAAAATACCCAATTAATCAGCAGAAAAACTTAGAAATATGCTGTAATTTCCTGAATTGTCATGTAGTCCTGAAATCAATCATGTCCCAGGAAATAAACAACACTTAATATTGGTTGTGCGGTGACTTTGTAAACAACTCGATGATTTGATAACCATTAGCAGACGACAATAGAACATAATTAGTTCCTAACTGGCCAATGTTAGAACAAAAAAGTATCACAATTTTAATCGGAGAATTAGTTTTCAAAAAGAAATGTGATGTTGAATAAATGTAAAATATTGGAAACCTTGTTCAAAGCTGGTATTGGTAAAAGAATTGTCATTTATAGTTGTTGACTTCCCCTTTGGAGCCTCTTACATTTTATTTTCTGCACAAGAGTCTGTGTTATCACGTTATCCATTCAAGCAGAATTGAAGGAAATCTGGACATTTATTTCAACGAACTTGTCGTAATTGACAAACAAGTGTTTACACTCGATTGAGACTTCCGCAATAGTAGACCAAGGCACTCGATGGCACTCTATACTAAATCAATTGTTCTTTTGTCATAATTTATATCATAGCAAGTCAAAGGCCCTGCAGCTTAAATAACTCGACTATTGGAATTCTTACAACAAAGATGTTCCACTGCAGTCAAATCAAGATATTGTATTAATTGAACTTTCCCATGGCTCTGCTTCGTAATTCTCGGAAACGCTATCCGAAGCTCCTTTAATCCTTAATTGATGTATCATTTGTTTGCGCTAAGAAATATTTTGGTTTAGGTGAGGAAATAAGCGTACTAGCTTGTTTGTCCATACTTTATGAGGTCATATTGAGTTTAAGCAGGCATTTAATAGAATCCTTGTGAGAATTCTTAGTAACGGTTTGCTATCAGAAGCCAGTGCAATACTGAGTTTCTATTAGTGTAACTAATATTTTTTTAACGCATCATCTTCGATATAATTGCATGTAACTTGAGTTAGTTTCTTTGTTTTATTGTGACTATCATATTTTAGATTTGTAAAAAGATGAGACGGGTTTGAAGTGAAGAATTAATTTATGGTTATAATAAATCAAAAACCTTCTGCAAATATCAACTTATCATTAATTAACCTAATATTATTTTAAGAACTTTGTTAAATTTTAGGTTTGTTTTGTCAGATTTATGCAATTTGAAGAACAGTAAATTTATGATGTTTTGACAGTTTATATATAATAAAGTGAGACGGAGATTACATTTCATATTTTTTCATTTTGCAGCTTTGATTGTTTTTGATTGTTCATTAATTATTTACAAAGGTTGTCTGAAAGTTGTTAGTTTAAAACATTTTCCTCTTAATTTGATTTTAAAATAAATCTGATGTAAGATTGTTCACAAAAAAGCAGTATGATGAATATCGACATAATTCTGGAGTCTGTTTGTAATTCTTAGAACATTTTTCAGCTTTGTTCCCTGAAAAATGACATTTTACACACCCAAAATACAAATAAAGTTTGTCATTTTTTATTGAAATTAGGTTTGTCTTTTTCCTGGATAGATAGAAATTCAGTTTGCTAAGCAATATTTGATTTGTGACTAATCTTGCAGAATATATGACTTGGAATTAATCCATGTTTTATTTATTCTTATAATAATTTTGTTACTTGACGTCATTCTTATGATCTGCATTGATTGTTTTGTCTCAGTGCACCATAATTTACTAGTAATTTTTGTTTCAAGGATATACTTTTAGGCTTATATGAAGGTTGTATTGGGCTGACATGGATCAAGGGATCATGCATTTACAACTGGGAGAATATTGAAATAAAAATGTCTTAATCTCTGAATTTAATGATTCCAATTACTTGGATGTCCAAATGCACATGGATTGATAGACACGTTTGTATTGACATATTTGTCTAGGTAAATTCAAATCTTGAAAAGAAATTGAGCTTCAGCTAGTTCCGTATGTAAACACACATGGTGCTTAGTTGACTCACTAAAAATTCAGAAAATTTACAGTTCATTTTAAATCTTGATTCTCACAACTGGGAGACATAATAGTAAGCAGTTAGGTTCCCAGTCAGTCTGTTTCTACAACGATCCAAGTGCACACAATTGGCAAAGAGAATCATTTCAAGATATCCACACCACAAATGACCATGTGATTCTTCATAGCGTTCCAATATATTGGCAATGACATTGGTAATTATTGGCGAACTTCGGAAACCCAATATGCCTAACTTATTTTCTTTGATGTCACATACAAAGAAAAAGGGTTTTTCAATTTGACAAAGATGTATATACATAAATCCTGTTTTAAACTATTGGTTAAAGTTATTTCTGGTCAAAAAGAAATACTACTTTACGGTCATGATATGATTATGGTCCAGATTCCATTAAAATCAGAAGAAAAATAATTATGGAAAACTGTTCAGTGAATCCAAAGTCCAGATACTGGATTTCATAAAGGATCAGTTGGAAATCTCAAATACATATTTTTAGCTTACCTGACCCAAAGGGTCAAGTGCACTATTCTCATCACTTGGCATCTGTCGTCCGTCAACTTTTACAATAATCTTCTCCTCTCAAACTGTAACCAGACTTGGCCCCAATGATCCTTGCAGAAATGTGTCAGATGACCTGGACTGTCAACCAAAATGGCAACCACAGCCGAAATTAATTTATCATAGAACCCTACAGGACAATTCATTGAAAAATCTTCTTGTCTGAAACCATCGGGCAATTGGAACCAGATTCCGCAGCAATGGTTCTTAAATGGTCCTTTTTCAGAATTGTGTCCGATGACCTTAACTTTCACCAAGATAACTGCCACAGCCAAATTGACTGTTACTGATTTTTAGTCATGCTTAAGGTAGACAAGTTAAATTCAGGTGAGCTATACAGGCTCTTATGAGCCTGTAGTTTTGTTGTTGTGTTCCATTCACTGATTATACAATGCGTATAATCAAAGTTAATGTTATGGTTAAAAAAGCAAAAAATTAATGTTGGCCAATTTCTTATATAAATAAATTAAAAAAACAAAACAAGAAAAAGACAACACAAAAATTGGTATCCAGCGAAAGATTTCATAATCAATTTCAATGAAATACAACGTAACCCTGAAATTTTGCATAAAAAACTGATGCCGTGATGGATTGAAAACATGATTTAGATTTAAATTGAGGAATAGATAGAAAGTTTATAATGATGCATGAAGAGTTTTTTATCACCCCCTTTAAAAAAAAAAACAATTGGTAAAAATACCCAATTTATCATCTCTTATCTGGAACACTGATGTATGAATATAAGAATACTCTGCGACACTGCGTTTCTCAGGAGATTTACATCTCCGATCAGATTGGATCTTCCTTGCCTGACGGTTTCCAAAGGAGACTTATTTGTCAGACCGATTTATACCATAGGAAGAGTAATTCTCATTAGGATTTTAAACTATCATTGTTCCTGAGTTGTAATCACTGGATAGGGAATTAATATAATGTAAATAATCTGGCAAAATGTTTTTAACTTCTTCACTTTTGTTGATTTTTTAATTTTGTAATAGCTAGTGGATTTGATTATTCAGCATTTTTGGATTGAAAGCCACTAGAATATCATATTTTTTATTATTTTTATAAAGATAAGGAATCTATGAATGTTTAAGAAAAGTACTGTATTTCTGTAAAAATTACTGGTACCTGTACACATCGAAATTCTCCAGTAGAAATTAGACAAGACTCACAGATTTCAACACCACTGAAAGGCTGAATTTACTATAAGACAAGATATTGATCGACATAGAAAGTTGTGTGTGCACTGATTCAATTTCATTGATACAAAAATATTTAATATTCATTTGTGTTTTTGTCATTTAGTAAACTACTACATATTGTACTGTATTGATACTTGTGGTATCAATAATACCAATTGAAATCTAGTGAGTTTTCAAATCATCCTTTCAATAAACAGGATAACCACTTGATCTACATGTACAAGCACAATGTACTCCCAAACCTTATCTGGAACATTTCTCAAGATATAAATTTAAACTGGATAAATAAAGATTTAGGAAATAAATTTGTTGTAGGTAATGATGATAAAAAGAGCTACTACCAGTACAAACATTTTACCATATAAATGAATGCCACATCAACATGCAAAACACAAGCTAATTCAATTAGACATTCCCTGAATAAACAAAAATAAATTTTTACAAGAATTAGTTTACCGTAGTTGTTAAGTTACGCATTACAGATTGAAATATCTGTATGGTAGTATTCATCAATGCAATGCGGATAAAAGATTTGATGATTACACGAATGACGAAATCAGTAGATAATACTCTCATCCTAACGATTCCGTGCAGCGATTTGTTGATAAACTTAGAGCAAAAAATGCCATGAACAGTGATTTTTAGACACCCTCTAGGTTTTATATCGATAGATAATCTATTTTTTATGACAAAATTTTTCTGCCCTGTTCTGATTAAGGTATATTAGCATTAGGAGAGAAAATAGCCTTTAGCGAATATAATTAATGGCGAAGAAAAAAGACGGATGACTCTTGAGTCCATTAACTAAGTGACGCTATATAACCAATCAGTATATAGGTAAACATTAAGGCAATTTAGCTTGTCCTATGATGCTTCCGTGTTGAAAAGTGTAATAATGTTACGTGAGAGAGCTCAATTTGTTTCATCTTTTAGAGCTATGATTATTATGTCCACTTTTTAATGTTTTTATCCAATTAGGTAGTGTTATTTTTATAACATGAAAACAAAGAGTAGATCCATAGACGAAATGTGGACTTTTTTTCTGGGGCAATAGCATCTTGTAGCCCATCAGTTGATTTGAAATTTATGAATAAAAATAATTAGAGCAATTCATTAAAATGTGGAATTTGATTTTCCTATTGAATAACTGGATTGAAGAATGAATTAAAAAAAATGAATTAACAAACTTTAATACTCAATATGAAAGAAAGATAATTCTTTTCTCCCTGTAGTAAATTTTTGACGCAAGATAACGAATAATAATTTTAGGTGTATTTTTTCTTTATGATTGCCAAATGTACATGTAATATAATATATATGTGTATTAAGCAAAATAGATTTTTCCAATTTGCCAAATTAGGTGAGGCTTAAAAAATCCTTTGTTTGCTGTAGCCTGACCCAAACTCAGGATTGTAGGGTAGGTAGGTTAGGCAGATATTTTTTTTTTTTTTTTTGGAAATCATACTGATAATTAAATTCATATACTAATTTGAAAAAAAATTATGTACGTGACTTTTTGGAAGCAATATCAAATTTTTCTTTGTTTCTGATATCTGAAGCTATATTTAAAACAAATGGAAAGTAAATGAAATCATCTTATACTACATGAAAATAGCCTTTTTACCTTCATTCAATGTTAAGGGTTAATTGGGAATTTTCAAGGCTTCATTCCTATTGAAAGTACGTGACTACTGTCAGAAAACAGCAAATGAAAAAAGTCAATGGATCTGAGCTGAAAACAGAAATGGAATAAGAGAACTTGTGGAACCAAATGTAAATGTACTATAACCATCCTTTCTACGTACATGGACTGGTGTATACCACTATAAGTATGCCAGACCATTGGTGCATTCAGTGCAGAGAACATTTCCCTGCAAGCCCAACTGAGTAATCTTCTGGAATGCACATATATGCTGTTTTAGCAGGCATAACTAATGTTAATACTGGAAGACAGACAATCTAACACATTCCTACTCTGTCTCTGTTGAGGATTTTAAATAGGAATTAAAAATCAAAATTATTTTATAGATCTACAAGTAATACAAATTTGGATTTTCATTTATTCAATGGCACAAAGGTTTTAATAAATGGATATTAAAATTTGAGATTTTTGTCTCCATAAAAAAAATGAGAAAGCTGATTTTTGTCAATTAATACTTTGAACAGGAAGGCATTTTTTCTAGATTTTCATGCGGTCTTGTTCTTTGTCTCACAATTTTTACCGCCTTTAGGTCAAGTCTAATAAGTAATTAAAATTTAGGTTATTTAAATTGCATCTCCCTTTCTGTGAATTAGTGAAACAGAGACATCTTTGAAGTCATTGGCATTTAAACTTTCACGTTATCTTAAGGATGCTCACTGGTCATGTTTTGGTCTTTTTGTCAGATTTTCGGAATCCTCGGGTTTTATCGATTTCTTAAACATTAAATTTTTGGCCCATGAACCCCCCACTTTTTCTTTTATAATTCATTCATATATACCTTAAAATGGTATTTGACAAAATTTTATGAAATCCTTTTTATTATTTCATACATCTTTGAGAGACTGAGGTTGTCAATTCAAAGACAATGAAAAATCCATAGAAAACCCATTTCCTGCAAATTTTCAAGGCCTAATAGCCCTTAAATGAGCACATGAACCTATATTTTTTTCTTGCTTATTTGTTTACTATTCATATGTTCTCTCAAACTAAAATGCCTATTTCAAATCCTATTTATTTCCTATTAGACCAGCGATCATCCTAAAGATTCATTTAATCCCAAACATTTTCACAACATTTCACTTGAGCACTTTCTCGTTTTAACGGCTGTTCAACCACATCAGACGATTCTTCAGAAACCAAAATTCATGGTCTTAAAAGCACTTGAAGAGAAATTAACCCTTTGCTTAAAACGTTCCAATGATTACGAAAGAAAGATACGATTCAGTAGTTCAAATTCCAAATTTTTCTCAAGAAAGTAAAAAAAAAAAGTTACTCGCGAGGTCAATAAAGTTTTTGGGGTCGGGTCGATTTTAGAGGAGGGGGCATACTACAGTAAACAAACCTAATATTTTAGTTGTTAAGTAAAAATTTGTTTATGAATTCTTATAATATTTTAAAGTTTTCAGTCATAATGCTTAGCAAACCTCTCATTTGGTTTTTATAAATTTAACCAACTTAAGTGAATATACATACTACATATCAACAAGTTACTGTGTTATATATTCCTGGTTATTGTTAATCATCTGTGTTAAAGGTTAAAAAAAAGTTTGACATAACAAGAATTTTGTGATATTAGAAATATATGTAGTTATATGAAGCGTGAAGCGTTATCTTATTATCATCAAATAATGTGATGTATTATGACTTATAAAACAAAACCAGTGTCAACCATATAAAGAATGTGGTTTTTACATGACTGTTGAACAAAAATATGAGAAATTATATTTGAAATTAAAATACTTAAGGACTTTTTTCAATTTTGGGACAGGTTATATGATATAACCTACTTTGGGGAAGTTTACGCATAAACTGACCAAAGTAGGTTATGTAAGGATTTATTTTAATTTTGGAACAGCAAGGTTATACGATATAATCTACTTTGAGGCAGTTTACGCTTCATAAACCAAATTAGAGGTAGAATCATTAGAATAACTTATTTAAATCGTGGACTACGAAGTAATATGTGACGTCACAGTACCTAAAGTAGATTATACAATATAATGTAACTTGCTCAACCATTAACAACCAATCAGATTGTCTGTTACAGTTCAAGTTAGATTATATATGATGAACAACCAATCGGATTGTCTGTTACAATTCAAATTAAATTATATATGATGAACAACCCATGAGATTGTCTGTTACAATTCAAATTAAATTATATATGACGAAGAAGAGAAATAAAAGTGTCATATATTTGCTTTTACTTTTTTTCACAGTTATGTAAGGATTTTAATTTTTGAAAAATTACTAAATTTAAATGGATTATAGGAATAAGCATTTAAAACAGAACAAATGTGAGGAAAAACTGATATGGAGTGAAGTTACAGAAAAAGCACAAAATTACAATTATATAACTGAACAAATGTCCAGATCTTACAACATAGTCTTCAGTGGTGGAACACCATACCATGCCGAAGGCCCTAAATGGTCCCAGAGGAATTCCCGAGTAGTTAGTTATGTGCAGCGGTACACAATATCATGTCAGAATATCAACAAATAAATAAATTAAAAAGGTAACTGAGACAAAGAAATTCATGACCAGACTTTTCTGATTTGGGACAGATGCGTAAAAAGAGCATTTATTTATTATCACACTGTGAAATAACAATAGAGACACTAATAAACAATTTTATCTGAAATCAAAGACGTAATTTAATGTTGACGATCGGAAGATAAAATCTAATTCACTGATGCTTGACTTCGTCATTGATGTCTATATGGCATTGGAAAATATTCAGAGAATGAAATTGCATTACTGAAAATAAAACCCATTAAATACTTCCAAGGTTCCTCATCCTTTGTTATAATGCCCAACGTTTCTGAATGGAGATCTGATCAAATTTATTTTTCTAAAATTGCCCCAATCACTGACTTATTTGCAATGGAAATGAGATATCTGTAATGGGCATTCATAAAGAATGTGTTAAGAAATTAAACGATAAAACTTTATGTCGTATAAGGCAATTGAGAAGCACTTCATGTACTCTTTCAGTTAATAAAAATTCTAAAAAGGGATACAATTCAGATTGAAATGTTTCTTTTATCAGAATATGTATAATTGGCTTTAGTTTTAGTCTCTCATTTGAAGTACATTACCGGTACGTACTGTTGGTGAGATATAGTGATAAGTTTTCAGACTCGTCTTTTTCTGTAAATTGCCGTATAAATTGTATGCTATCAACTGATGTGTTGAAATTCTGTCATTTGTTTTAGTACGATGTTCTGTTTTTGACTAGGCATTGCCTTTTTGAGGATGTTTATATTAGAGAATTACATTAAATTTGTTATCTAAAATGGCCATTGTCAAGAACAGGGAATGACTGGAATAAATAGGATAAATGTTTTAGGACATCATACCTGAAATAGATTCCAAAAACTTACAGAAAGAGATTGTGTTATTTAGATTTCAGCATTGATATATACCCAAAGCTGTACCAGCTCTTTATGACCCCCTATAAAAAAAAAAGATATGGAACCATTTGGTTTTGATGATATGTTTTCTCACTGTTGAACTCCACATGATGTGTATTGATGACTCCTGAAAGTAATGTATCTTGTCCAAAGGGATGTTTTCTCATTGACGCTTACCTCATATCCTTATATTTTTATATGGATTACACTTCAAATTAGAGCTTTTTGAATTTAACAAGACATGCAAGTTGTTTAAATGTTGTCCATTAAACCTTTGGGCTTTTCTCAGAAGCAAGTTTTGACCAACATATAGTGGTTTACATGACCAAATCAAAATTTTTTTTGGTCATGCTTCATAACATCAGAACCTTACTTTGCACTGTTAGTTTATACATAAAACTTCTAGGTTCTCAGAAGACAGCTTCTACGACTCTGTCTCAATATAAAACTTCTACGTTCTCAGCACACCGTGAGCTTCTACTACTCTGTCTCAATATAAAACTTCTACATTCTCAGCAGACAGCTTCTAGGATTCTGTGTCAATATAAAACTTCTATGTTCTCAGCAGACAGCTTCTGCGATTCTGTGTCAATATAAAACTTCTATGTTCTCAAAAGACAGCTTCTACGATTCTGTCTCAATATAAAACTTCTACGTTCTCAGCAGACAGCTTCTACAATTCTGTGTCAATATAAAACTGCTACGTTCTCAGCAGACAGCTTCTATGACTCTGTGTCAATATAAAACTTCTACGTTCTCAGCAGACAGCTTCTACGACTCTACTTCAACATAAAACTTCCACGTTCTCAGCAGACAGCGTCTATGACTCTGTGTCAATATAAAACTTCTACGTTCTCAGCAGACAATTTCTAGGGCTCTGTCTCAATATACAACTTCTGCCTTCTCTACAGCAGACAGCTTCTACGACTCTGTCACAATATAAGGCCATATTTTGCTATGGTTTTCTCTGATTTAGTTGTTATTCATTTTCTGATAACTTTATATAGATTTATATTGACACAAATGACAAAGATATTAATGTTTTGTCAATGTAGCGAAATTTGCTTTCATATCAGATAATTCCTATTTAATGGTATTTTCTCAATTTCCCACATTTTTCTCATTTTCGTAAGTTTCCAGACATCATTCTGCAGTAGTTTGTGCTCGTTCCATCAGAGAACCATTTAAATTGGGATTAATTTGCAGGAATTTCATTAAAGTTTTCTTCAGAGCAATTTAGACATTGAGTTCATAAAGTGTAAACACAAGTCCTAAGGAAATATTGAAAAAATTAAGTATGCTGATCAGCCAAGTAAATTCTAAATATTTTTTAATGAACTGAGCATTCATTCATTGGGAAGGTCATGATTTTAAGATACATGTTTTATGTGTATATCCTCATCAGGGATTCTATAATGGTCACATTTACATTACATGTCCATTTTTTTAAACAAAATGTTCTGCTGAAAAAGTAACAAAAAGGACATTTTGAATTGTGTGTATCACAAATTTATACACCATGTACGACTTTTCAGATTACTTAATTTAACATATGAACTTTTCAGTTCCTTTTAATGTTAAATATGTGTTTGCAATTATGGGCATTTTGTAAGTCACAGATGTTAAAGACAATTTTCTTGTTATGAGCAATCTTATTTTATAGCTGTCTAGACTTTCTATTATTTCCACATACAATTGATTTGTGCAGTATATAGAAGGACTGCTGTACCATTAAAACTTGTTTGAAGATTCCTTAAAAATAACAGCCATATATTTATTATTTATTCCAGCCTCAGCAGAGTTGTGTAGATGGCTCGTTTTAAATTAATGATCACAAGCCTCTCATCATCAAACAGTTTTTGACTCTTAGTCTCACCATAATTAGCAAAGATTGCCTAACAAGGTCTTCTTTGTAGAACATCCATGAAAGACAGAAAAACCTATTAATAACTTAGAAATATTTATGAAAAACTTATGACACTCTGGACATGAAATATAGAGACTGTTCATGAGCCATCAGTGTCAATGTAATGCTTTTTGTTTTTGTTGGTTTAGGCAAGAGTGAATTAATTCTATGTTTAATGTCAACTGTGGATGTGAAAACCTGAGTATACTGAAAAAACAAATGAGTTTTAAACAGGTTTGAAACAAACCCTGGGTCACCTCTGCTAAAGTTATGTTATACTTAACAGGATAAAAACTTTTCATTTGAATTATTGTAGCCTTCAACATCAAAACTGAAAATGGATTGCAGCTTTGGTTTCACCTGATGTCCTGGTCATTCCTCAAATATGTCAATAAAACTGCAAGAATTTGTACCTTATGCAGCTTTGATATTCAAGATAGAGCTGAACTCGAATAATGTTACCTACTTTTGATTGAGATTTATATCACTGGATTTCGTCTTCATTGCATGTGACAAGGATTTAAAACAATCTAAAAACAACATCCTGTTGTCAAGCTTTATCATGTAAAATGACTCGGGGGACACCACATTTAAACCACTTGGGTACCTTTATTGTGGCGTACACCCCCATGACCGTGTAAAATCAGCATCAAAACGAGAAGATGGAACAGAAAATATGCTCCAAAAGTATCCAGCAGATCATCAGAAATCTCAGTATTAGAAGAGAGAGATATAATGGATAACAGGTCAACATTGACATACCAATCAATCAATCACCACACAACAGAACATATAAGACCACAAAACACAAACATAAATACAACAGCTGCTTCTCCACCAAGCATGCGGATGATCTAGGAGTAAGACCAATTGCAAAGGACAGGTTGGCTCAGAGTCAGTATAATGTGTCCGGGTGGGGTGATATGTCTTCCTGCGGACAGTTACCTTGTGAGCTAGCGCATTAAAAATTCTGCTCAGCCTGTCAGTCTATTACAAAACAGGGATCATATTCATACCATATTGACATGTTCTTGTCCTGAAATGCTCCTGATGGTTGCCACTGGACGTTAAACAATAATTCATCCAACATTATTTTGAATTGGACAATAATTTCCAATAATCGAGCGAACAAACTGTTTGTTTTTAAAATTTTCGCATTTTTTTCGCAAACCTACACACCTGGATGGCCTTAAAAATAGAATGTGGGTATCATAGCCTTACCTGGCAGAAAAATATAGAATTATCATCTGGCAGTTAAGGATGCTCGTTGGTCATGTTTTGGTCTTTTTGTCAGATTTTCGGAATCCTCGGGTATTATCCATTTCTTAAACATGAAATATTTTGCCCATGAACCCCCACTTTTTCTTTTATAATTCAATCATATATACCTTAAAATGGTATTTGACAAAATTTTTTGAAATCCTTTTTATACGACCGCAAAATTTTTGCGGTCGTATATTGGTATGACGTTGGCGTCGTCGTCGTCCGTCGTCCGTCGGAGTCTGTAGACATTTGGTTTTCGCACTATAAATGTAGTATAAGTTAATAGAAATCTACGAAATTTAAACACAAGGTTTATGACCACAAAAGGAAGGTTGGGATTGTTTTTGGGAGTTTTGGTCCCAAAAGTTTATTAGGGGCCAAAAAAGGGTCCAATAAGCATTTTTCTTGGTTTTCGCACAATAAGTCTAGTATAAGTAAATAGAAATCTATGAAATTTTAACACAAGGTTTATGACCACAAAAGGAAGGTTGGGATTGATTTTGGGAGTTTTGGTCCCAACAGTTTAAGAATCAGGGGCCAAAAAAGGGCCCAATAAGCATTTTTCTTGGTTTTCGCACAATAACTCTAGTATAAGTAAATAGAAATCTATGAAATTTTAACACAAGGTTTATGACCACAAAAGGAAGGTTGGGATTGTTTTTGGCAGTTTTGGTCCCAACAGTTTAGGAATTAGGGGCCAAAAGGGTCCAAAATTAAACTTTGTTTGATTTCATCGAAAATTGAACTATTGGGGTTCTTTGATATGCCGAATCTAACCGTGCCTTTAGATTCTTAATTTTTGGTCCCGTTTTCAAATTGGTCTACATTAAGGTCCAAAGGGTCCAAAATTAAACTTAGTTTGATTTTAACAAAAATTGAATTCTTGGGGTTCTTTCATATGCTGAATCTAAACATGTACTTAGTTTTTTTATTATGGGCCCAGTTTTCAAGTTGGTCCAAATCGGGGTCCAAAATTAAACTTTGTTTGATTTCATCGAAAATTGAAGTATTGGGGTTCTTTGATATGCCGAATCTAACTGTGCATTTAGATTCTTAATTTTTGGTCCCGTTTTCAAATTGGTCTACATTAAGGTCCAAAGGGTCCAAAATTAAACTTAGTTTGATTTAACAAAAATTGAATTCTTGGGGTTCTTTGATATGCTGAATCTAAACATGTACTTAGTTTTTTTATTATGGGCCCAGTTTTCAAGTTGGTCCAAATCGGGGTCCAAAATTAAACTTTGTTTGATTTCATCGAAAATTGACTTATTGGGGTTCTTTGATATGCCGAATCTAACCGTGCATTTAGATTCTTAATTTTTGGTCCTGTTTTCAAATTGGTCTACATTAAGGTCCAAAGTGTCCAAAATTAAACTTAGTTTGATTTTAACAAAAATTGAATTCTTGGGGTTCTTTGATATGCTGAATCTAAACATGTACTTAGTTTTTTTTATTATGGGCCCAGTTTTCAAGTTGGTCCAAATCGGGGTCCAAAATTAAAGCTAAAAAAGGGGTAAATTTTTTTTTTTTTGGGGGGGGGGGGGAATTCTCCACAGCATATTGTATTGCACAAGAAGCAAAAAATTGAATATAAATTCAAATCATATGACCAATTCTAAGTTCTTTATTTCAGTTATTCTGTGTCAGAAACCTATTATGTGTCAAATATTTGAAGAAATTTTCAATTGCACAGTATTGTGCAATAGCAAGAAATTGATATGTGTGCTCTGCTATCAAAACCTTATTATTAACAAATTCCATGACTATGATGTCATTTTCTATTTTAATATGTTATGGTGTATTTAAATGGGCTGTTATGGTTGCAAAGTATAAAGAAATGGGGGGGGGGGGGGGGTTGAAAACAAAATTTAGAGGGGGGGGGGGTAAATGAGAAATTGGGGAGGGGGTAATTTTTTTCTCATTTCATATTTCATAAATTAAAAAGAAAATTTCAAATTTTTTTTAGCAAAAAAAGGGGGGGTTACATTAAATTTTATTGTTTTTTGTTTTTTTTGGGAGGGGGGGGGGTCAATGTGCAACTTCATAGTGTATTGCACAAAAGCTAAAAAAAGGGGTAAATTATTATTTTTTTTTGGGGGGGGGCAATTCTCCACAGCATATTGTATTGCACAAGAAGCAAAAAATTGAATATAAATTCAACTCATATGACCAATTCTAAGTTCTTTGATTTCAGTTATTCTGTGTCAGAAACCTATTATGTGTCAAATATTTGAAGAAATTTTCAATTGCACAGTATTGCGCAATAGCAAGAAATTGATATGTGTGCCCAATTTTAAATTTTAAATTGGTTATTTCTGATTTATATATAAAAACAAATAATACTGATATGGTTTGAATAGGTAAATTAAAAAATTTTAAGTTCTTAGACAACATTCATTCTGTGTCAGAAACCTATGCTGTGTCAAATATTTATTCACAATCCAAATTCAGTATTGTATCAAGCTTGAATGTTGTGTTCATAATTGCCCCAACTATTCAGGGTTCGACATCTGCGGTCGTATCTAGCTGCGCCCAGCGGAGCATTTTATTATTTTTTCACACATTTTGAGAGACTGAAGTTGTCAATGCAAAGACAATGAAAAATCCAGAGAAAACCCATTTCCTGCAAATTTTTAAGGCCTTATAGCTCTAAAATGAGCACATGAACCTATATTTTTTTCTTGCTTATTTGTTTACTATTCGTATGTTCTCTCAAACTAAAACACCTATTTCGAATTCTATTTATTTCGTATTAGACCAGCGATCATCCTTAAACATTATTTCAGATCTTTAGTTTAATTAATGTGGAAATATTGACATGTTGAATAGAATTCCTGTCAACCTGAGGCTTGAGAACATCTGGAATTTTCAGGTTTTGTTCACTGTCATTTTAAAATGAAGAATTAAGATAAAAACATTGATTTATAACCAGATTTTGTAACCAGATTTTCTTACACAAAAAATTCTTATGAAAAATAAAACACGAATTTAAAAGTTTAAGTATTTAATCAATTGGCTGTAGAAACAAATAGATATGTAAATTGTTTTAAAATTCACTAAGATAAAATCAAGGTTATCTAATTTCGTCTTTAATTAAAACTGTCACTGTGTTTCTTCTATCATTTGGATTATTATGAGATGTTGGATAGCTTGTATAAATGTCAGACCTGATGTGTCCTTTTGTACACAAATGACATTTTAAAATCCTAATAAATGCACGACGGAATGCAGTATTGAACATAGTGTATATAATTGGGTTAGCTAAAGACGCTACATAACCCATCCACAAAAATATCGACATCATTTCTGGAGTCACGTACGCCATACAGGATTGACAAAATCCAGACAGAATGTTTACGCCAAAGAAAGGTGTCCATAACACTACAAATACTCCAAAGATAATTCCCAGAACTTTCGATGCTTTTTTCTCGTTTGAAGTTGCTTTTTTTGACATAACACTTTTCTGATCTTTTTCTTTGTTAAATTTATGCAACAGACTTTTGATACTTTTCGAGACTTCAGGTCTGTCAGATGTAGAAGCCAGAGACTCGCTTGATTTGGTTGTGTCATAAATTTTCTGACAATATCCATTTACATGATTTTTGGTCGGAGATTTTCCCAACAATGGACTAGAGGATGTTTGAGCTGGAGTATTTAATTTGTACATGTGGAATGATTGAGGTCTTAATTTGATTGTTAAGAAATCAGAACCAGATGATGAAGTTTCGTCTAATGAGTCCTCGGACTCCGACACAACTTTTGAAGGAGGAAGGCTCAGTAAATTTGGAGCCCCGCTATCATCAGAGAGTTTATGAAGTTTCATGTCGGACAGTGAGTCCTGAAAAGTTTTTGTATCTTCTTTTTCGCCATCTTGTAAAATTTGATCCATCTCTCGTTGAATTTGAAAATAATTTTGTTTCCAACCTGCATATTTGACATCTAGATTTCCACAACTGTGGAACATTACACTTTTCATACCGCCACCAAACGGAGAATCTGAATCCAGCGAATGTCCAAATGATGTCGCACCAAAAATGTTTTTGCCCTTTGACACATTTTCTATAGAATTTACTCGTAGGAAATCTGTTCCAAGTTCTTTTGGTTTAAGTGGTGGATGTTTCGGATAAGTTGGCAAACAAGTAAAGGAGGACGCTTTTCGTCTCTCCCAGTTCTGTTTTTGCCTTGGAATATTTTTGCAGACCAATTTTTCAGTGTATAATATTTCCTTCTCGGGAACAACAGGTGTCTTTAAATGATCTTTTTGTGGTATGACAGGCACTGAAGCCAGGATAGTGTTATCAGTGTCACTGTCAACTGGATCAACACTGTGCCGTCGTGAGCCGTCATCGCTTGGAGGTGAGAGATATGCCTTGAATGGCTTTTTACTGGTGTCTTTCCTTTTTTGCTTGTAACGCAAGTCAGATCTATCTATTCTCTGCATGTTTGCCTGATTTTGCCAAAGAATTCTAATTGTTAGTACGTAAGTCACAAGCATGATGATGAGCGGAATGTAGAAGGCAAATATAGATCCATAAATTACAAAATCCTCAATTGCCGGAGCACATATTCCATCATTTAGTATATATCTGCTATCCTGAATTCCATAAATACACAGAGGGCTACTAATCGTTATGGAAACAGCCCAAACGAAAAATATTTTCAACACAACCATCATTTTCGTTTTGTTCCTTCCATATCGCATGGGATATTTCAGAGTAAAGTAACGATCCATCGACATGGTACACATATGCCAGATGGAGGCTGTACACATCAGAACATCCATGGTGACCCAAAACATACAGAGTTCAGGACGAAATGGAAATGTACCTGAAATGAAATAGAAAATGTCAATAAAATCTGTCGACAAAAAAAATTATTTTTTTTATCTTTTTCCATTTTTTTTTTTTTTTTTTTTTTGTTGGCAAAAATGTTTCATAACAGTTTTTTGAAAGGTTTACTCAAGATTTTTTTTTTTTAGTCACGTGTAGCTAGATTTTGAACTTTGCCATATTGCATTCTAACAAGATAAGGCAGGCATTATCTTTATCATGATAAATGAGAGATTTACAAAATATATCCCATAAACTGTTGCTATGGCAACATTAGCATAAAAAGTAAAAATTTTCTTTAAAAATTCATGGACGTGGATCAGAGTTGACGTACACAGGTTTTTTCTGGATCTAATGAAATCTTTATTACCTCAGTGATATTAGATTGAGTGAAATTTACATCATTTGCATGTCGGAGAACATTTATATTTGCATGACTTAATGTAGCAATGTCACGATAGGGCTTTATATTAGTGGGTTGTCATTCCTGAAAGAGGTTTATGGATTTTGCAGTCTTCTTTTCTTTTGAGTTTATTTGCTATTTTTTTTGTTTTTTTTGTTTTTTAATCTTTTAAGTAAATAAAGTGAAAGGTCATATAAATATATAGAGTAGCATTTTTTGAATTTCATGTTATTGAATTAGAACATGAGGACAATAGTCTACTAGTCTTATTGTTTAGTGTTGTTTTTTTATAAAAATTTATATACCAGTAGAAACTCAGTTGAGAAACAACATTTACTGATGTCACTCACGTTTCTTAATGGGAGTTCACATTGCTAGTGCTAAGTTTCTGTGCTGTCTTGTTCTAGTTTTGTTTAGTTTATTATATGTTTTTTATTCTTTTATGGTGCTTGTCTCTTAAACATTGTGTTTTATTCTCCTGACTGTCTTTTTCTTGGACTTTAAATTTGTGGACTTTTCCCACTTTTTGTCGCTTCGGTATTCTTTTGTCGATATTTTACTTTATACACATTTAATAACTGCATATTTGGAAAGTAAATTTTTTTAATAACTTAGAATTTCACTATTTAACAGGACTGTAGGGATTTTAGATTATGACTATAAATTGAACACATAAAGCTTTCTTTGTCTGTTAAATATCATTAAATACATAGACATAGAATATTTACTAGTTATGCTGTTGAAGTGTTTGTTAATTGTCTGGTACATATTTACCAATAGCTTATAGAATTGTCAGAATGACAACACTCTCTGTATATCTCTTGTCACGAAGCTCCATTAACGATAGTGCAATATACATACTTTGTGGCAAATGTTAAATGAAATCTGTCAGGGAAGATAAAATGGAATATAGACCTGACTTACTCACAATAAATATTTGTGGTGTTACAGATTGTTAACTTAATGTTTGTATCACCAAAAATTGATCTTATTTCCATGAAAAACCACTCCTGTTTAAAAACACTTTGTCTTCCAAATAGGAGTTTAATAGGACAATTTCCAGAGCAGGGAAATCAATCCTAAGTGTTATTGCATTATGTGGAATTGTCATTTTAAGGGAAAAGTTTATTTTCCAGAAAGTAGGACGTTACAAATGATGTAGCCTAGAGAAGATTCATGTCATGAATATTCATACAATTTTTTATAGTTCTGTTAAACAAGTTTCAGTAGACAAAATAGTAACTGCATCTTTAAAACAGTTTAGAAAGTAAAATATGCACCCTTTATTGTGTACATATTAATGACATGCAAATTAGTTAGGAACTTCAATTTCGCTTAAAATGAATTTTTATTGGAACTGCGTCATAAGAAATTGCTATTTTAGGAATATTAAATTCTGTGTGAGAATCCTTTTAAGCCTCAGTCCTAATCAGATTGCAGTTTGTGTTTCAATAGGGGATGGGCATCCAAAAATCAAATTTATATCAACACATTTAATCAGGTTGAAAAGGGGAAACTAACAGAGGATATAAAAAAAAGGGTTGTAGTTGTGGTCTGGGTTGGAGGACAGGGGTTGCTGGATATGTTATGTCCCCTACAACATATTTATCATATATGAATATATATAATTTGTATTTAAACTTTAAAATTAAAATATAATATCATGAAGAAATGATAAATTTAGGGAAAAATGGCATTTTTGTGTCACCCGCCGAATGCATGGTCGACACATATGGATCACTATTTGTCGTTTTGCGTCTTGCCTCGTCACACTTTTCTCCTATCCTCAACTACTCGTGAACCGCTCAAAGGAATTTGATTAAACTTTCTCTATGCATTAACCTTAATGCACATTGTGCATATATATATTTCATTTTTAGAAAATTTTAATTTTTTTTTTTTGTAAAAATTGACATTTTTGAAAAAAAGGAGGAGGGGGTCAAAACTTCTATCCTCAACTACTCCATAACTGCTCAAAGCAATTTACACATTTTTTTTTTTTGTAAGATTACATCTTTTGGAAAAAGGTACCGTTATTTAGACTAAAAAATTTGGCAGTGAAGTAATAAAAAATCAAAAGTAATGTTTGAAATGAAAAATTTGGGATAATATTTGAAATATTTGGAAACAGCTATGAGATAGTTGTTAAAATATTTGTAATTGACGGAGAAAGTCACTCAGAACAAATCGTTGAATATTGAAATGAGACAATTTGTTCTAAATGAAAGATTTTAATCAATGACAAATATGTGTTTGATTTTACTAAAGGTTATGGAACTCTCTATAATGCGTTTATTGAACCTAGTTATTATTCAGTACTATGCAAAACAAATGTAGCGGAGCAATTAAATAATACTGTTTTAAGTTAACAGTTTCCAAAGAAAATTTAATGTACCGTCAGTGCAATTCCAAAACTCTTTTTCTGGGAGGAGTTGTAACATAATATGAATGTAACTGAAATGGGTATGTAGATTGATTGATTGATTGTTGCTTAATTTCTGGTACCAAATATTTCATGCTTCAGGACGAAAACCAGTTCAATTTATCAAACAATTCAAATTGGGGTTGGATGGGACACAAATGGGAACTAAATTTGACTGCCACTGTAAAACAAGGATGATTGGATAGGGTCGGATAATTGAGCCTTCTTTAGCGGCCATCTGCCTACCCTTTTTTCGAAAACTACAGAAGGGGTCTTTAGCGTGGATGGAGTCTGGCATTCTCCAAACACTTTTGGTATTTTTTTTTTTATTTCTTCTTCAATGTTTTGTATTTCAACACTTTAGGCCTTGATGAAAACTTATGAGTCGTAAAACTATAAAATGTGCACATCTTGTGTATTAAAAATTTGTATTATTGAGTGTATCACACACTCATTGAACAGTTGACAGATCAAGGTTATTGACAGGTAGAAATAGTTATCTTCCCTTGGCAACTCGATAAAGGGGGATAACAAACTATTATTTCTGCTTCTTCTTCATCAATTCTGTAATTAAACTTAAAGATATTAAGAAATTCTGAATTTTACTGGTAGACATTTTTTGTCTGCAGATACTTTTTTTTACAGACCAATAAAACTTGGTAACCGTTATATTTTTTTAGAAAAAAAATATTTGACATAAATTAGTTTTTGCAAAACTTATATTTTATTTCAAAAATGGGGGCAGGGATAGAATCAAGAAATATTTGCAGATGGATTGAATTAATTCAGATTCTTCTCATAGTTTATAAGACGATTTCTTTGTTATCTTATTCCAGGTAAGAGATATATATACAGAAATCAGTAAGTACAACATCTATATATCATATGAATAATCAAAAGTATTTGGACTTAAAAAGCTATTAAAAGCAGCTTTGATTATAAGCCGATTGTCACCAGCATTGCAGTTTGGATTCTGAAATTTTGTAATTGAAGTCTTGAATGAATTCATACACTACCCAAGATTAGCTATTTTGGTTTTTTGAAGCCATCAGAAATGTTTGACAAAAATTCTCTCATGTTCAGTTTGAAACATTGAAAATATATTTCAACATGAAAAAATCAGTCATTTGAATTCCTGACTTCGGAAGGTTCTTTTGGAGAATATTTAGGCCGTTTAGAATAAATATTTAAAATCTATACGATGTCGTGAAAAGGTCAGAATGCAGAAAAAATTAATCTCTCTATCTACGATTCCTGCTGTACAACAAAAAAATTGTTCAGAATTCAACAATCGGAAAATTAAATTACATCAGACTTCTTTCGTGGAAATGATTGCATCAAATGCATTGATATTTGAAGAGTATTTATCAGCTGTTTTGTCCTGTGAAAAGATTTTGTAAAGCTTGGTTTAACAATAACAAAGATAAATTGAATTTATTACATCACCTGTATATTTGCCACTAGGGACAGAATTTATCCTGGAGTAAGTTATCGAGTCAATACATAGCATAGATTTTTTTACAAAAAAACTTTGCATAATAATTGGCTTGGAATACAACGTCTGACTTTAATAGGATAGTTATGTACATTTCATATAAAACCAGTTCTTCTAAAACCATGTCTTAATTTGGATCAGTATAATAGGTTCTTTAATAAGATCTTTGAGATATCACACTTTATTGGACAGATTCAATTTTTTTTTCTCCAGTAAACTTATTTATTCCATTGAATGAAGGGAAAACCTCACCATTCCATCAATGCTCACAAGAAATTTTAGAAATAAATTTAATAACTTTCGTCAAAAAAGATTAAACACTCTTAAAATTGTTTATTAAATAACGGAATGAAACAAAATTTGATGCTATTTGTTACTTTAGATAAAAGTCCTCTTGAAAATAGGAACCTATCCCTTCCGTCAAGTTTAATCATGTTTTTTGTCCCATTTGACAAATATTAGATCGACAACCACATCACGATGTGCTTGTTATTCAGCTTATAGATTGTTGTTATGCCTCAATTTACAAAACAGTTTTCTCATTATATGCCACTAATGGCTGATGACAGCCCTTTATAGATTTTCTCATCATTTTTTCCTTGAAATGACAAAATATTCCTGTTTACGTTAATGATCATGGATGGACAAATTTAGTTTACATAGAGACAAGACATTAAACAATGTTGTTAATTAATTAAAGCTTAAAGATTTAGATTTTTTTACCGGTAATTCTGTCATTGGAAGAATGCCAAGAATGATAAATCTAAGAATCGAAAAAAGATTATTTTTTTTTTAAAAACGTACTTAACATTTCTTAACAGTTTAATATAGCCTCTGTTGTAACATTCCTCATAAACAATGTCTAATAGTCTTTGAAGATTTTTAATTAATTATTATTTACCTGCACCAGGTAATATAATTATTGATTCTGAGTTCACATTTAAGTATTGTTCAAAGAATTTGATCTCAATGGAATTACTTATAAAGAATTGCCTAAAAGTATGAATATTGGGTAATTGTTTTTGTTTTTTTTGTTTTTTGTTTTTTTTTTTTTGTTTTTGTTTTTTTTTTTTTTGTTTTTTGTTTTTTTTTTTAATAAAAAAAATCCATTGAATGTGGTCTGCTCTTTAAAAGGTAGAAATTCAGATTTTTGAACAAAAAGGCACTTTGTTGAGTAATTATCTTTGAAATGTTGAAGAATATTTGTGACAGTAAAATCTATCATTGACAGAGCTAAAATATAGAAAAAAACTGTCTTGTTAGGAAGTATGTGCAAATTCTTAATTACTGAATTTTTTCCATGAAAATGAGACTGCTGGCAAGTTGTAAATAAACAATCTCTGACATGGGGACAAAGATAATATTATATGTCATATTTTTGAAAGAAAGAAAATGGTTGTAACCATGAAAGAAAGAGACACAAATATTTATAAACCTAGAGTTTTGGACTGAACTCCTTACAGTGACCTAGATATGTTAACTTTGATAGGAGATAGTTTCTGTATGTTTATAAAATTTGTAAGTTGTTTGAAAGCTGTCCAAACTTTTGCCAAACCACCCAATTTTGAGATCTTATCAGATTTTGAAGCTTTTTGATCAGTATAACAGTTTATAACAAATCAGTCATGATTGCTTGTGGTAATGTACGTGACTATGTGACCATTACTGTAAGACACAATGAATCAGGAAAATTTATTTTTAAAATGTACTTTGTAACATTTATAATGTCTTAACGATACATATTCTAATGGATAATTGCTTCTTTATGATTTAAGGTGAAAAACTTGGTACCTGTTTTAATTAGTTAGTATATACTGAGCTGAATCCAACACTAAACGGCCGACTTGGTTTTTTTCGTAAGTTGTGAGCTTTCAGCTTAAGGTTGAAGACTTTACTTTTAGGTGAACTTTATTATTACATTCCATGGGTAAGTTTCTCATGTGAATTATCCCAACATCTGTTTTTTTTTCACCCTATGCTGTATTTATGGCTGTTTTGAAGGACAAAAGGCCATGTGAGCTATCGCCATCACTTGGCATCCGTCGTTTGTCATTGTAAACTTTTCTTAAAAGATCTCCTCTGAAACCACTGGGCCAATTAGAACAAAATTGGCAGCAATGGTTCCTAGGTGGTCCTCCTCACTAAAAGATCTTCTTGTTTGAAACCATTGAGCCAGTTGGCTTGACAGGAATGTTCCAGGATACAAGTCGTGATGGACATAGTCCAGGTTAGCGATACAGGCTGCTGGGAGCCTCTAGTTAAGCTTTAAGAGCAATGATCTTATCCCCACATTTTTGTCACCCTACACTGTATTGATGGCTATTTTGGTGGACCGTTTCTTGATTTTTAAACTTAAGAGCAATGATCTGTCACATAAGACCAATACACTAATAATGGATTTTCGGCCATACAAAATTACTTCATAATTTTTCAGCTTTAAATGATATATGTCACATTTTTTCCCTAATGAAAGTCAACAAAATTAATACACAAGTTTTAAACCAGATTTTCCAAGGAGAAAATCCAGTTTTGCAATGATTTGCAGCTCCATGCAGTGACAAATGAAAATGTATAGCTGTAAATCAGGGATATTTTGGTCTAGGGGTAATTTGGCATTTTATGCTAATTTTTAAATTTTGGGGAGTAAAAATTTGGCGCTAAGTTGGTACTTAGTTAAACTTAGCACTATAAAAAAAAAATTAGAATAGATTGAAAAACAATAATAAAATTTCAACTAGTTGTGATGATAATGGTAATAATGTTGTCACCACAAGCTGTCCTGATTGACACTTGTTGATTTTTGTTTTATATAAATCTTAAAGATTTGAATTGTTTTAATGTCACTATGTAAATTTTAGCAATTTTCAAAATAAATAATACAAATATTCTAGTAATTTATTTGAAAATGCACACTTTTCTTGATTTACTTGTGGAAATTGCAATAAAAGACAGAGAAACGGATATTCATTTTGAGTTAAAAGTACATACTGAAGTATAATGTGTGTCTCTCACATTGAAGTAATTTAGTGCAAACCTGTGAATAATAATTATTATTATTACCATTTTAATTAGATTATATAATGCCACTTTGTCAAATCATCAGGATGTTATTGCAGTAATTTTATAGTTAATTAAGACAGGTCATATGTACTTTTAACATCAATTTACAGAGGAAAATACAAATTTTGATCAATTTGAAGATTAAATTGATATTTTCAAATCATTTTTATTTTTAATGAAAATTAATGGAACGGTAAAGCATTGCTTTTGAGATAAGATAGAGAGTGTTCCCTTGTTTGTTATTAGTTTATCAGTTTGAAAGTGAATTTTGTTTGATGTCCCTAGATTCACAGTTTTTGGGTAGTAAAAAACACATCTGTAATATATGTATCATCATTTTAGTGCAGACGAACTTAATATATTACAATATAGTAGTACCAACTTAATTAGCTAATGAGTATGCACCAACGTAATTAATAAATGTATATGTACCTAAAATATTAATTTGTAAACATAATTCTTATTTTAAATAAGTCGTAACAGTTATTGCAGGCGGAAATGCTCTTTCATATCAACTGAACACGATTTCTCAAAATGTGCAATTTTTGTGCCAAAATGCACATGCTTTCTAGGTTATGTAACCTAGAATTTTGAATATTCTAAGAGTGCAATGAATGCTTCTCATTTTTTTTTTATCTCAACTGACAGTTTGTACAAAGAATGTGTGAATTTACAACACAGGTAACTCCGATAAGACTTTGTATATGTACTTAATATTCAATTTCTGATTTCTAAAAGGGATAGATTTTATAAAAATTCGATATTCATGGAAAGTTTGTAAAAGAAAGGTATTTGACAAAAGGATGGTGTTTTTACTGCAAATACATGATGCCAAAATGATAGGGAGAATATGAAATTGGAAAATACCACATAATGGAAAGCACCCCAGGGGTCAATATTTAGATCATTAGCTTCATAATATTATTACAGGAATTGACTATACTTTGCACAGGACAAAGAATAATAAGTTTGAGCTAGTATGATATCTTTAAACTCAATTTTAGTTTAATGTTAAATGCACTGTAAAATAAACGTGATTTCAGACTTTTCCTAGATTTGTGTTATGATGTCTAGTTCTCACCTTGCCGATATTATTTAAAAACAATAGCTGTATTGCGATTTTTATGATTGACTCCTGTAAGAAAATTTGTTAATTAACTTTCTTGTGCTGACATTCTGAGATGGTTTGATTATATTAAAAATCCCCTGATGCTAAAGATATCATTTTCAATTAAGAATTAATTTGTGTATATATGTAGGTTAATGACATTGTAATGATTTTTGTTAATGATTATTCATGGGGTAGAATTTTTAGTACTATTATCAAATCAGTAAATATCTGCTTTTAGTGACCTGGCTGTGGGACTATCAGGTGGGAGGTTGTTTATCATTAATTGTTTGTAGATCAATTAGTTTCATTGTAACACAAAAGCCAATGAGATCATGTTTGTGGGACGAAGTTGAAAAAATGAGGTTATTTGATGCTGAACTTGAAGAACTCCTTTAAATGGCAGATGATGTTTGATATGGCCTTTTATTGGGGGTTCCCTATATCTGGTAGCAATGTATCTAATGCTTTTTAAAGTTATATCAAATCATATAAAACTATTATTATCATATATATGTCAACTGATTTGTGACAAAACATATATGTTATACAGCATAATGTGGTCTCAAATATATTTCTTTATGTACTGTGTAAAACATATAGACATGCAGTGGTGGTTATAAACAAGAACTTGGATCTGATCGAAATATAGCAATATAATTCACTCAAACTATTGCTGTTTCTAGGGCCATCTTTAACATGTTGAACTTGCTGTGTGGTGCAAGATATTTTTCCATATTGAAGGCCTGAACATGGCTTCAGGATGATGAACAGCAATAAAAGTGTTGTTTCTTTGATTGAATTGTTTTTGCATGCATATAGGGATTTTATGTCAAAAATTGGTCTGCCATGTTCACCCCCTTGTAATACTGTCCAATACTAAAAATTTCTGCCGAAATCCTGTCATATGGTGATGAGTCAAATCTGGTAATCAGGTAAAGGATTTTGAGAAATATTGATCTACATATTCAAAAGGTAATATAGAAAAAAACTGTGACATAACTCGGGAGTACAGTGTATAGAATAGAAATACTCTGATATAAGTCAAAGGTCATTGTGGAACTAGACATAGAAATGGACAGTAATATTAAGTATCAGTATCAATGATTGTTTTAATGGAGGTATGTCTTTATTCTGATTTAATGGCTGATATAAATTGATGTCTACTTAGAGAATATGGCTATGGTTTTACAGGGCTGATGTAAATTGCAAGTTCCTGCTTGTGTATGGCTTTTTATGTCTTATGGGTATATGGTTGTCTATATGTATATGAAATAGAGTCCAGTTTTTTCTGTCTGTCTGAAAGCCATTGTTTTATTGAGGTTTTATAGTAGAGATGCCATTTAGCGTAATTTTGGCAGAGTGTCATTTTATAGTTTGATAAACAATTTTTTCAGATTATTTATAAAAACAGAAGTAAAATTTGTTGTGGACGCATCTGAATTGTCATGTAATGTAACAAGGTAGCATTGTTGCCTAAAAAGTTTCAATAATTATCTTTTATTATTTTCATATACTGAAATGAAAATTTAGCTTATAAGGAATAAATTTAGTTAACTGTTACAGAGAAATTATTCAAATTTGTCCAAAAAGTGAAGAAAATGTAATTTAATCTTTATTTTGTAGTGTGATGACACAGAACTACATCTGTAACTTCCATTGTAGAGAATTGAAATTTATTAAATCGTCAGGAACTGATTATTATCATACTATTCTAAATTATAAAAACCATTATTTTTAATATTTCCCATTAATTTTTGTGTGTTTGTCATTATCTTTTGAATTGAAAGAAATGTCCTCTCAAAGGAAAAGACACTTTATTTTGAAAGTATTTCTGCATTAATGTAAGTTATAATCAACATCTTGACAAAAGAGAAAAAACGATGATTGGCAAATTGAGCCATTTCAGGATACAAATTAACATGTGATATATTGTATGTCCATCGTGTAAATTTCACTCTTCATTCATGCGCAAACATAGAATAATGGCACTTTTGAACGAGGAGACTGAAAATTTCGTCAGAATTACTGTCAGCCACATAGGGAAGATAGTGATATAGGTGATCATTTCAGTCAAAATCATCAATTAGCTTGTGTTTTTTTTTTTGTCATTGACTAAGACAATATGACGTCATGTTACCATTGGCAGCTGCTAATAATTTTATTTATCCCTGTTTGCTATTGAAAATATCAGGTTTTATTATCTAAGAAAAAACACAGATATTTTAATTAAACACCAAAAGTTGACCTTTCAAAAGATAATTCCAGAATGCCTTATATCCAGATAAATATAAAAAATTCGAACAATTTGTTCATTAGAGATGATATCTAAAAATTAAAACTTAACTAAAAGGTCTTTAGTAAGTCTGAGAATTTCCCTGAAGTGTAAATAACATCACGTCATGTGAAAAAAACACATGCTGTTGCCTAAGGAACTAAGAGTACATCAACATTTAATATACCCTCTGATAGCAATACAGAGTTGTATGCTTAAAAACAGATATTGCAATTTATGTCATATAGAATCAGATTTTTGCATAGTTATGAAAACATTTTGGTTATACAACTTTGGATGCTTTGATTACATTAATGATTTTTAATAAGATAATGTTATTAGATAGTTGAATGTCCTCATAATTATCTAATGGGATTGCAGGATAATCCACTAAATCAGGAAAATGTAATTTGTTAAAGTAAGTTCAGAAAGGTTATTGAGCCAAAGATCTTAATGTTATTGAAAAGCATCATTTGAGATGTTGCGGTATCTTGACTTAATAACATGCATCCGAGCTATTTTCCATGTCCGTAATTTTGGAACTGCTATTAAATGCACAAAATCATCTATTTGTACGATTTCCTTGGTAATGTGTGTGTAAAGCTTAAAACCTGTCTTTACTGATGTTTTGTGTTTTAAAAATGTTTGGTAAATCAACTTTTTTGTTTTGGTAATTCAAACACCTGTCTAAAAGGAACAAAATCATCAGTTCAAAAGAGTGTCATTGAAAAATATTTGTTGGATGTAAATGTAAAAACTTAAACTGAAGAAATTTCATGTAATGATTTGGACTATGGGACCTTATTATTTTTAGCGCTTCTGTTTTTGTTTATTTTGTGGTTTCCACAGTAGATATAGTTAATTAATGCCAACAAGTTTTTACCATTGAACAGAATACAATGTAATTAAACTACAATGGGAACAAAAAGTTTTAAGAAAAATTTCAGCCAAAATCATTAAAAACTTTTGAATCAAAAATAATAAATTACTGTTGCTTTTACGAAAAAAAAGGATTGGCACAGCTAATTGTAAAGAACTCGTCGATAACATTTGTCTTATTTCCATTTAAAAGTCAAACTTGAAAGAGGAAACAATTTACTTGTTTAAAATGATGAATTAATTGTATGCTTATCTCGAATTGGAATCATCTAAAAAGAAAATAGGACACTTTCCCAATATATATTTATAGAAAGCATAGTAAGAATCTTATATCCTCCCAGATTGCCTTGTATATTTAACGAGTAGTTTAAATTTCTAGATGACTGAAATTATATTTAGATCCTGATATTTCAGAGAATTGTCATTTTATTCCATGACGAAGCAAAACGTGACAATTAGAAAATTGGGTATAAATTCTATATAAGTATAAAGTTACATTCCTCCATGGCTGAAAAGGTAATTGAATTTGTTTCAATTTTCTGTCTATTCTGTCGTTAAAGATGGAGTTATTTGTAGTCGGAGATTTAAATTGGATGGATAACAGGGGTTCCTAAATTGTTGTATTTCCGATTCAGTGTCCAGCATATGAAAAGCTGTCTGGAAAATCTCAAATTATGTGTATAGTTTAATGTTACATGGGACATTTATATAGAACAGGGTTGGTAAATTGGTGATATATTTGCATTTTGAAGATTGCATACCAATAATAATCAAAAGAATCCAAGGATAAACTAGGAAAAAATAAACAACTAAATTGATAACAGGAAAGGTCAACTGAAGTGACATAAAAATCAGTCAGCACCACAGAACAGACAAAACACCAGTTAAAAAACAATATAAAGAGCTCAAAACACAAACAAAAACAAAACTGGGACACAGAAGAGGCAGTTCATATTTTAAAAATTATCCTTATAAAGATGTTATGGTCTGTATTAAAATGAAATCCTTGTGAGATACGAGTCTAGAATATCCGTTTTGAGAAAGGCACTATAATACATGGAGTACTGAAATTACTTTTTGAGTTTTTTTTTTTTTTTTTTTGTAAAAAATGTCTTGGTATCCTGAAAAAATTTTGGAATCTGTGATTGATTTGCTTCTGCATATATGGTTTTCTGTATTTAGATCTGTGTAAAATGTTTTTATTTATAGATTACGGGTTTATTGGTTTATTCAAGCTTAAAAATACCATGTACAGCACATGCTGTATATTGGTGGAGGCAGTTTATTTCAACAGAAAAACTTGCAATCCTTATGTCTGTTAAGATTGAGGTCAAATACACCTAGCCAGGAGTTGAACTCAAAATCTCGACAGGCTAGTGTCTGTACCAATTTAGACTATCCTGACTCGCTGTTATTATTTATGTTTGTGTTTTGTGCTCTATTATGTTATGTTTTGTCTGGGGTTCTGTCTGTTGGGTAGTGTTGATTGAATGGTATGTCATCGTTGACCTTTCCTGTTATTTATCTTATTGTTTAGTGATCATTTGTAAGGACACAGAGACCCCAGTTTATGTTGAAAAAATCCAATATATCCTTATAAAGATGTCGTGGTCTGTAGGGAACCCTAAATTTTTTTCAGCCTTACTAGAAAATTTTGAATTTGTATTCTGTTTCAGAGCAAATGTGATCAAAGTTCAAAAACAATTTATGATCTCCAAATTAAATGGTTTCTTGTTGGTTTTGTAACATTTGGAAACAGGTGGAAACCGTTGGTACCTTTTGATGATGAATGCATAAAACTCTTTCCTGTACTTTACATATTATAGAGAATTGTGGTAAAACTTTATTATATTAGTCAGAAACATATTTTGATAGTGTTATGTCTTATGATGATAATGCTCTTGTATTGACTGTTTGTGGGGGCACTCAAAAAACCAATCCTTGAAGTGATGAAAATGCAACCGGCTTATGATTTATTAGAAATAAATTCAAAATCAAAACAAGTTATAGTACATTTTGTATACTTAGAATCAAATAAAATATAAAGACTTTATTTACAATATTTATTTTTCAATTATTATATGCCAATTTACAGAGAGATCAAAGATAAAATTTGAAGTGTTTTGTCTCGTAGTAAGTGAAAAAGTAAATATGTTTTAGCAAGATTTTTTTTAAATCCAAAGTTATTGCAATATTAAGTCTATTGAGAACGATCTAATAAAAAAGAAAAATACTTTTGCATTTCTACTATTATTACGTTTTTATTTATTTTCATTTTAACATTATGGAGAGGCGCCTTCAGAGAAAATAATCTGCTAAAAGCAAAATGATTGTAGACAAAACATTCATATACATATATACAAAATGAAGATTGCATTTGTTTAATAAATTTTCTTTTTATTTTACATGAAAACTAAGGTGATTCTTATCACAGGAAAACCTAGATATATATAAACTATAGTCAGTGTCAGATTTCTGTTGATATGCTTTAAGAACATGCAATAAATTCCAGGTGTTTTAAAATATCTTATCAAATCTTCTGTAATCTATAGATAGATGAAATCATCACACATGTTAATGACTGTAGAGATGTTTATGAAGATATAGATTTTGAAAATTGAAGTAATTACATAGAATAGTTTTATATTGCACTTTGAAATCATTACAAGATAAGATTTTTGTGAAAAATGAGAGATTTTGGTTTGAAAAGCTGGCAATAAAATTTGCTTGTCTTTCCAAGGTATTTTGATTACATATTTTGAAGGCAATGAAATTTTAAATCATTTTGTAAATTGGTTCTTATTCTCTGCAGTATAATAAAATTGGTTTAATTTTAAGAAACTTGATTTGCTTTTATACAGAAATATGGACTGCAGTAAATTGCCCGGCCTTCATGTGTCACATAGTTACAGACAGTAATTGTCTTAAATCAAAGTACTGAAAGTACTGAGAACACAAAGCTCTCTCTCTTTCGTAAGACAATCCTTTTATTGACAAGCTTTAAGGAATTGCCCGGAACAATTTAAATGCAATGGAACAATAGATCAAGTGAAATTGTACAATGCCTAGTATTATCCATCTGTAAAATATCGTCTGCTAAAGGAGTGTCTAAAACTTTCGCCTCCAGATGTTCTGGTAGTGAAAATCAATTTTAGCTTTGTATTAAATATGATGCAGGTGTGAAAATAAAACTCACAAAACAAAAGCTAGAATTTTGTATTATTATTATTATTATTATTATTATTTGGAAATGAACATTTAAGATTATCCAAATTATTCTCATCTTTCATGATTTAGCTGAAAGTCAAAATTGACCTATTTGTACTGTCTTTTGGCATAATAACCCAGAACTCAGGAATATTTGAATTGACGTATATGTATAGACATATAACAAATCCATGAAGATTTTCTCTTCTGCAAAAGAGACAACACAGATTAAGTCATGCTGTGTAACAAAGCATGCTAACAGTCTTATACATATAGTAATTTGAAATTGATGATTAATTGTTTTTGAAACATAAAATCTTTTTGCTTATTTGAATTCCTTTTGACGTCACTGTATTTTATTGAAGGGAAAATATGGTGCATTATAACTTATTTAAAAAAATTAACGGATGTTACATCAAGTGACAACAAAAGGAATAGATCATATGTTAATCTGTACATCTGTCGTTAATTGACTAGTTAATAACTTTTTTCATTTCTCTAGTAAGGCAATACTTATATCTTTATATATATAATACAGTAATGTGAATGAGTGTATGTATATCTGATGTAGATTTGTAAAATAATTTGGTTTATGAAGTATTTGATATCAGAGTCATATCTTCATTTAAAAAAAGGTATTAAATTTTGCACTGTATAATGTACTGAATTATAATGGGGCTCCAAGAGGGTTCTGATTATTTGATTACTGGGCTGAAATAAGATAAACTGATCACATAATCAAATGATTACCTGAGTAAACAGTAAACTCAATTAGGATTTTCTTTGGTTAATACCTGACTTTACATACTGATATATATATATATATCATGTTCATGTAAGTTTGATTTGTGATGGTGGTTGAAGTGAGTAATTTGCACAGTGAATTTAGAATCAAATTTTATTTTACTACCACTGAGGTGATACCAATGTTGGATGATCGCGAGTTCCCTGGATTACTCATTGATGAAGCATTGTAATGATTTTTAGATATATTTTTGTCAAAATTTCAGTCGATAAAATTTTCCATTTCTTTAAAACGTAGTTTTGCTACCCATTTTAGGCTTGTTTTCATGATAATGTTTGGCTTTTTGAATTCTTGTTGCTGCGTCAAGTGTATCTGATGGTGGGTAATCATAAAATATGAACTGGGTACAACATAATTATTATCAGATTCTCTTTTTGATCAGATTTTCCAATGGACTGGGCAGTCGAAAATAGTGATGAAGGTAAATCCGGTTTTCTGTCACAGCAACAGATTCTTGTTGGTTATATTATGTCATACAAAAATATGGAATAACACGATTACTAATTCCAGCATAATATTTCATAGGATTTTAATAGAGAAACCAAGAAAATGAACAATAATCTTAATACAGAGATTCTCTTCAACATGAAAAACAATCATTTGGAAATTCAGTGAAGTGAGAGACCTTCAACCTTTAATAACCAGTAGGGCTTCAGATTTACTAAATTATAATGAAATTAGAAATAAAAAATCTGAGTACAAAATGTAATTATAACAGAATTAATGTTATCTTATCATACTGATATTTTCTTATTGAAAAATTCTTAATGATTCTCTACGGTTTATTGCAAATTGCATTCTTTTGAGATTTGTATATAAAGTCTTGATGATAATTTTACATTAAAGAGAAATGCCAAGGGGAGGTCAGACCCACCTTTTATACTCTTATCAGGTTTGGCAGCACCTTTGGCTTTTGTTATCATGTTTAAATTTATTGTAATTCTTTCTCTTGATTACATAGAGGTTCCTTATCTTCTTGCATCTTATGTTTGAGATGGGCATCAATATTTACAGTATTTTTCATTAAGTGACCTTTTTCACACTTTTGACTTCGAAACATGTAACAATCAAAATTTTGTCTGGAATTTTTTTTTCAGTCTTTAAAGTCTACAAAACTGTTTAACATCTGGTTTAGAAGCTTGTCTGATATAATTACTGAAGAAGAGAGACTGTGTTAACTAATTTGTGTAAGATATCGTTTTGGGAAGATCAATTTATCTATTTAAGGGCCCCAAACAGTGTAGATAAAGACTTCCTAATTTGATTTCCTGGAAATTGTCAGCGGTCTTTTCTGACACTATGGCTTGTAGAAAATTTTTATGACAGATATATGTTATTAACACCACAGAGTCTGAATAGGAAAGGAAAATTAAATTACAGTTTAATGAAGCTGTCCAGAAAACATTTCAAAAAATTATTCTTCACAATAGTTCATTAACTTAACTTCAGACCTTTGGAATACATTTATATGTCAAGCATCTTATTGCAGTTATCCATGGATTTGCTTTTACATGTATGTCAAAATTATTCTTAACCTTGAACCTTAACTATGTCATCAGATTGTCCTTGACCTTTTACATTCACATTTTGAAATTACTTCCTCTACCCTAACTAACATTTCTTTTATTTCTTAAGTTTTTCCAAATCAGATAATCTTTGACCTTTACTTTCTGTTTTCTTTTGACCTTTTATTTTTGCATTAAAAACTTGCATCTGCATGTGTTATCTTTGAATTTCTCTAGACAGCCTTGAACTTTAATATCATCTTATTATTCTCCTTTCTTTTAATGTTAGCAGGATGGTGTCCTCCACTTCTTCATATTTTATTCCTTACCCTGTTGGGTATTCATATGTAGAATTGTAATCAAGGTCAAATTTTATTTTATAGAAAATTAATGAAACTATCAGAACATTAAGACCTTGACCTCTAAGTAATGTAAAACTTCGGTCAGAAATAATTTTCTAACCTAAGTATTTTGATGTTTAATTAGTATTAACACAGGAAGTAGTTACTTAACACTTTTGAACAACCATTTTATTATACATTGCAAAAACAAAAACAAAAATTCACTCATGAAATTGTAGAATTGTGCAAATTATACAATTGTTAAATGAGAGACAAAGCATATGGACAAAAAAATACATATAATTAATAGAACCAAACCCTACTAAAAATGGGGAGCATCCAGGTTTTAAGAAATAGAAAGTAGCTCATGTCTATTGTGACATCTTCCACGTTAACTTTTGTTCTGTAAAATTTCTGTAGCTCACCGATTTCGAATCATTAGTTATTATGATTTTTTATAACATAGTCTCCTGGTAAAATTTTCTTCAAATCAAATAAATAGGTGTCATATAAGAACGATGCACTCAAAGTGATCTTTGTTTATGTGATTTTTTATACAGTTCTTGGACACATAATTATACATCGTATGTAGTTAAATGACCTTGCCGTTAGAAAGTGCTTATTATGGACCATTGAAGAGACAAAAACTATAATTAAGTAAGAAGAAAATTACAGGAAAAATATGTTCAATTATTCAAGTTTTCCATTTCGAATTTAGCTATTATAAATTTGTGGTTAACTGTACCTTAATTTGTTTGTTTATTGTTTATTTAGTTTGGGTTAAACGCCATTTTCAGCACATTTGGCCATTTCGCGGTGGCCAGTTTTTATTGGTGGAGGAAGCCAGAGTACCCGGAGAGAACCACTGACCTTCCGTAGGAAAATTGGCAATCCTTGTCAATTAACCTTTATTTGTTGTGGCAGTCTGCAGGAGGAGGAGGGGGGGGGGGGATATAATAAGAAAATTGTAAAATTGGAATTTTTTTATGAAGGGGAGAGTTAAAATAATATACAGGAATTTGTTTTTCTGTATTCATATAAACTGAAGAAGTAAACTTGACTTGAAATTGAAAAAGTAGGTTTTCGGTGCTATTTATACTATTTTTTTTTTAATTATAAAATTAATAGCCCAGATGTTGCAGAAATAAATGATTTCATCATCTTATAAGGCACTTTTTAAATTCATATTTTGAAGTTTGATAATTATTTATAGTAATATACCTACCATACATTTCTACTATCATACCAAATGGCATGACGAGAATGGAGACCAAAAAGTCAGCAATAGCAAGTGACATCAGAAAATAATTCGTCATATTCTGCAGACGACGATCCCAAATCACGGCAAGGCACACTAATATATTTCCCAGTGTAGTACAGAAAATAAGAAGTATCAACGATAACATTCCCCATCGTAACCCTTGTTCTGTTTCTATGTTCTGACTCCCATTTAGGCTACCGTTGATGCTGACATTGATGACGGAGAAATTTTCATTCATTTTGCGTTCACAGTTAATAAAATTATACTATCGTGTGTTCACTATGAAAAAGTCATTTTTATGGATTGAAAATTGTCTTCTTTCTTTTTCACATAATCTCCATGCTTTCGTTACAGTTGTTATACGGTGTTATGAAAAATTGTACTTTAATTCACTTCAAAAAAATTCTTTTAATTAGTACACTAATCACTTAAAATATGTTCAGTTTTCTATTTAAGTACATGAAATGCTAACTAGAAAAAGCCACAAAAATTCCAGTGTACATAAATGAAGTACAATTCACTTCAAAAGTTTCATTGATATAAAATTATTTCACCATGTGAAAAACGATGATGTTCAACCTCCGATAATATACACTCCATCCCACCTCTGCTATCATCTAATCATTGCAATTGATAGATTCCTTATTGACCAATCATTGATGTTGATTACTAACTGATCAGGATCAATAGAATGTTTTGTTTAAAGCAGGAATCACCTTGTACATGTTGAAAGAGATTCTACGTCTTTAATTGGGTATCAAACAATTACAGCTCCAGTGTTAAAATCAAGCAATTAGGACAAGACAAGTTAATGAAGTGTTAAACAGTCTATTTCATCAGAATGTATTTAAGCATTTGCTGATAACAGATGAGATTTTTTATATGGTAGAAAATATAAGTATCAGAGCTATATATATTTTTACTTTACTTTTGATATTTTCTGAATTTCATTTACTTGATAATGCCAATCCCAAACATTTTGATCTGTAGTATAGGTTTAAATAAGGAAAAGGGGAAAGTATTATATGGCCACCTTTTTGCTCCTTAAAATAGTCATTTTGTGAATTTGTGAACATTGTTTAAAATTATTTGTACAAACTAAGTTACTCCCTCTTGAGGCTTACTCGTACTGACAGTTCTTGCAGGTCAAAATGTCTGGATTGTACAGCAATGACGCATCAATTTCCTCAATGTGTATTAAATTGAAGAAGATTTAATCTTATAAGAATAAAGCAAACCAAGCTTCACAATCTGCATCCCATCTTTGAGAGGAGCTAGGTACAGGACATGCTATATTTATCACTATTCTGTCTATCTGTTGTTCAGCATAAAATTTTATACATAAAGTCAGGTAGATTTTTTTATTATTGCTGATTTCCTACCCTACACTTTGGAGTGGTTGACCAGGGGTAAAACATTTATTTTGTTTCAGCAACAAATTTTAACCATGGTTAGACTATTTTATGGGTTTTGATTGATGTTTATAAATAGTAACATTCCTTGACCTTGAGGTTAATGTTTTTATCTTAATGATATTAAATGCTGTTTAAAATCCAGGATATACATTTAGGCACAAAACATGTAAAATTTAGTAGGGATGTTACCAATAAAAAAGATAATGTAGTTAGGGTATCTTTCTGAACTCTATGCCCTTAGAGGTGAAGGCCATTGTTTATCTTTTAATTTGATAATGCATGTAAATAACATTGAAAAGAAGAGTTTGAAACAATTTTATTGTGGGGCATATAGATTTACTCTTGTCCATCCATCTGTACATCCCAATTTGGTTACATTTTGTGTTTAGGGTCATTTCTCAGAAACATATTGTAATATATCAATGATATTTAACCACTACAGTCCTCTTGTATAGTACAATGAAGTTTAGCTTGGGTCGCTATTACCTACATTTCATTCTTCAGTGACTTTGGTTTAATTTTACTACATTAGGGTCAATTAATCAGAATCTTATGGTATTGATTTTTTCCCACTATAGTCCTCTTGTATAGTAATACACTATTCAGCAATATTTGGGTCACATTGTTGGTTTTTTTTAAATCTGCTCATTAGAACATATAATAAAAGAAACCAAATTCATACTGCCTTAGCTCCATATCTCAGAAATTCTAGTGTCAAAGATACTTAAACAAAACAATTTTGGTCTTTTAAAATACAACACAGTTCTGTTCCATATATTTGCTCCATTATAAACTTCATTTTTCACTTTCATAACTGGATATTTCTTTCCTATTTAGGTCAATATTACAAAACCTATATTGTTTTTAGGGCGGGGCATCCGTGTCTTATAGACACATTTTCTAGTTGAGTTTAGCTTTAATTTGGACTTTTCTGATGTTTACATACAGCAAGATCTGTGCTGTAGGTAGATGTAGCTAGCAGTTATATAAAGAAATTTATTGTTTGTAAGTACAGTAGGAATATATATTGTTGCCCAGTTTTATCTTTTTATTGGAACCATTGGAGAGCACATTGCAGGTCATTTATCGTTCAAAATATTTTTATTTTCATGTTGATATTTTGATCTGTGCAATCTTTGAATGGTCTTCTGCTTCAGTTCTTTCTACGCAGGTTTCTTCCAATTTATTTTAATGCCAGAAGGAAGTTGTTTTTGTTCATTTCTTTTCTCTATGTATTCTGCTCTTTTCGCATATTTATCAGAACAGAAATGTTGTTCTTGTGACCGAGTTTGAATTAATATTAAATTTCTATGAGTATTTAAAAGTTATTCCTGGTAAATTGAATAAATGGAATCGTTGTTTTATGATCTTTATGCTCATTTTTCACAATACTGAAAACTTGGGATGAATAATTTATAAGTATTAGTGATATGCTTTTTAAACATTATATTGTAATCAAAACTTCTGGAAGTAAATCTATATATGAAATCTACATTGTGTTTTAAATAATAATTTCCAGGAAAACTGAAGCCTATCAAAGATAATTCTACCAATAATCAGATGATGTTTACAATAACTAAATTATAACAAAATAAATCTGATTGTTAAGGGCTGTTTGGTTGTCAAATATTGATTCAGATGAGCAGATCTATACATAATTAATAAGTCAGTAATTAGAGATTTTTATTTATTACTAGTAAAATGTTATTGTCCATTAAGGATGTGCTAACTGAAATTATTTACACGCTAGAAAAAGTGGTCACGATTCTCATTATTAAACAATAATTAATAGTTTCTATATTTGCTTTGTCATGCCTACAGGTTGTTTACTTTGATTTAAAAGTGACCACACAATATCAGCAATATCTGAATAATATGTTTGCTATAGTTTGACCAAATTCTACAATATCCAAACTTTTTATGATTTTAGTCTGTAATTGAGTCTTTTCTTCCTGCTCAAACTTGAGAAGGGAATGATCATGTCTCTTGATAAATGAAGTTGACTGCAGCACTGGAGAATGAGACTTGTATTATTCTCAATATGGTCTCCATATTATCCAGTTTAATATACATGTACATGCATGTTTATTGAGTATGGCCTGATGTCAGATTGTTAACCCAAGTTCTAAAATGACATCCTGACCACGGAGAAATTTTGGACTACCGTGCATGAAGGATGTAGGTTAAGAATTGATCTGTTATTTCATTGTTATAATAATCATCAGATTTGGAATAATATCATTTTTTTTAATATTTGATATTTGGTTATAGCTTGGTATTGAATGATGTCTTTGATTATTTCAACCAGAGTAGACGCCATTGTTCAGATTTAATGGATGTTGATGTAGAGGACAAGTATACCTAAGGAGCAAACCAAAAAACACAATCCATTAGACAGATAAACCTGGGTAGACAAATGAGCAACCACAAGCACAACAATTAAACACTGTAAACTAAAAAACAATGAACAACACGAATACCTATAAAATCCAGGAGTGAACTCAGTGTTCCGGAAGGGTAAGCAGTTCCTGCTTTGTATGTGGCAACCATCATGAAGTTCAACAAAGTCAATCCAGTGGTAGTCGCAAATCGGTTGAGGTATATTAAATGTTATGACAGTGAGAACAGGTCCAACATCATCTTATATATTGGAACATTGTAACGGTCAATCAATTCGTGATGACCGTAAAATTTCCTAAGTGATGACATCAACTTATCCCTGATAAAACCCTGGTTTTGTGATAGCAGGAATCCTCTTTGAGTGATGCTTGTATATTGCTACTTAAGAAGGGAAATTTAACAATAGGAAAGTTGAAGTCATCACGTTTGAATCATTCCAAAGATTTTGTTCAGGCTCACATTAATTTAGCTTAGATGTAATTTGTGTCAGTGAATTATATCTTTACTTTTTGTCCCCCGCAAACACGAGCATTTCGTGGGATATAGTAATAGTAACCGTCCCAAAAACTTTGTGAATGCAACTGCTCTAAAACTGTTTTAAAGAAAACTTTCAAACTTTGAAGGATTGTTTGCCCTCATATGTAGTTGATCATATTGTATTGCCATTTTGATTGACAATTTTTACGGGAGCTATGGGACTTTGACCATTTTTGGGGGGTATTGCAACATTGACATCATATAAACGCAAGTCATCTGAGACTGTTTGACAGAAAACCTTCAAACTGCAAATATTGTTTGCCAACTTATGTAGTTGATCCTATTGTATTGCTATTTTGATTTTACAATTGTTACAGGAGTTACGGGACTTTGACCATTTTTGGGGGCTATTGCAACATTGACATCTTGTGAACAAAAGTCCTCTGAGACTAGTTTGACAGAAAACTTTTAAACTTTAAAATGTTGTTTACCATCATATGTAGTTGATCATAGTATATCGCCATTTTGTTTCGACAATTTTTATGGGAGTTATGGGACTTTGACCATTTTTGGGGGGTATCGTAACATTGACATCTTGTGAACGCAAGTCCTAAGTCCTTTGAGACTGTTTGACAGAAAACATAATGTGTTGTACAAGTCTATACATATTGGAGTAGGACATTTTGCTACTGTGTAGCAATTTCTTGTATTCAGATGTATTGATGTGAATGAATTATATCATACTTTTCTTCAAACTGTGATTTTAGCTTTTTCAACTAGTTGGTTATTGACAAGTTGACAATTGTTTTTAAACAGTGATGAAGGAAATTCTGGTTATTGGTCAGTTTGAAGTGTCATTTCATCTTACTGATTTCTTGGTTCAGAAATCATCCAGAAAAAGATGTGCATCCCATGTCCATACACCTTTTGACCCTGAAATTGATTTCATCTTATCCCCTTATATTTGTATGTGTACTTTTACTCAGGACCAGTAAAGAAGTAGGTTTAAGTAAATCTATGCCATTCATTTATTTTAATTAACAGCCATCATAAATATAACAAGATATATGAAGAATCACGAAATGTATGCTTTTAACAAGACAGTTAAAAATCTTGAGGTGTTAAAATAGATTGCTGTGGAAAATATATTTCATAAGATAAAACAATAACATCTGCATTTAAACAAGAATATATAGAACTTCAAATAAAATGTTCTTTTTCCCAAGCCAGAAGGCGAGTGATTAATTTATTGAGTGGATCAGTCGTCTTAATAACATTAATCTATTGGTAGCCTCCAGGATTCATACGACAATGATAAACAACCCTTTCAAGCTGCATATTAACTTTATATGGATTTATTTGATAAAGTTCTGTTGTGTAAGTTGGTGTCTATCCTTAAAGTACTTAAAATTTTTAGGTCAAATAAAAAATGATGACATTATAAATACTTAATGGGAACTAAATGAAATATTGTGTTGTTTTATGTATTCAGTTTTCAAATGGATTTTCCAATGGGCGGGCAGGCAGGCGACTCCTAACAGTGATAAAGGCAGAACTGGTTTGCTAACAATTTGATAGCTTATTTCTCGGCAGAGCAAGATTGCTGTCACGTTAACTTCTAGACAGGTTTATCTTCAGTCTTTCTTAATTTCATCACTCCTAAAATTTCATCGTCATGATCATGAATTGGTTGGCCAATACAAATTTTCTATCTCACGTATGATACTAGATTTATTATTCAGTTAGATCTCATGTCCTTCTGCAGTTGACACCTGAGTTACTTTAAACTTTACTGGATTTTACCCACTGACAATTACCATTCCCTAGCAGTTTTTAGTGGGAGTTCACATTGCTATTGCTTTGGTTTCTGTGTTGTCTTGTTGTTTAGTTTACAGTGTTTTCTTATTCTTTTTGTTATATATGAATCTATGTCGCCTTTGTTATGTTCCTTTCTCATGAGTTTGTCCTGACTCCGATCTTAAGGACTATTTCCACAGTTTTGTCCCTTCTGTATTCTTTTGTCAATATTGTCATGAGTTAGTCTTTAGATGAATCACATTGGACACTATATGATTCATTGTTTAAAAATGAGATGTAAATGTATTTTTTGAATTGCGTGTCATGTACAGATGATGAAAACATTGTGCAAGAAATTTTTTTGAGTTATCTCCCCTTTTGGCAGTTTTTTGTCGTGCACTTTGTTAATTTATTTTATCAAAAATACTTTTTTCTGACTATGAATCGTCTCCTGCATCAGATTTATATATATACTTCTATTTAATATTTTAAGTGTATTCTTGAATAATCTAATTTCTGATGTAACTTCGTTTCTAATTGGTGAAGGTTTTTGTGTTTATTGTTCAATAAACAAAATTTTCTTCTAGACCGTGACGTCACGTCGTGTTAAAAGTTATTTAGTGTACATCAAATTTTTGATGTTATTTCTACATGAACAAAAAAATAATGACAGTCATTACTTAAATGTTTTGATGATTTTTTTAACCAAGCAATTTCAATTAATGTTGTCCTTCTAAAGAGCATTTTTTTTTTTTGTTTGTTTGTTTAGTTGGGGTTTTACACCGTTTTCAGCACATGTGGCTATTTTGCGGTGGCCAGTTTTTATTGGTGGAGGAAGCCGGAGTACCCAGAGAGAATCACTGACCTTCGGTAGGAAAATTGGCAATCCTTGTCAATTAAGATCGGAGTCGAACACACCCTACTACAGGTCAGATTGGAACTCACAACAGTGTTGACAGGCTCGTGATCATTAGTAGTCATAATGAACTACCTAGACCACTCGGCCACTGAGGCCCCCAAGAGCATTTTTAAATCAGATATTTTAAATCTAAAAATTTAAATCTTTACAAATTATATATATTAATTAATATGAATGTTATTTAGATTATTAAATTACAAGATAGTCTTTTCATAGCAGCAAAATATGTATGGTATTTCTCAATTATAATCCCATGTGATATATTTTTTAGATGTTTAGTATATTATAATAAGGATTTCTTTGACTTGGATGTGTACATTATAAGTAGGAGTATACTTAGGATAAAAAAGGAAAATTTTTAATGTTTATAATTAAAATGTGAAAATAGGAGTGGGAAAGTACTAATGAAGAGGATCAAAGACTATTAAATAATTCTTACTATTTGAGAAGTGTGAATTTCATGGGGGCGGTTAATTTATATATACTGGCTGTATAAAAAAATATTTATATATGCTATACATTTTTACTGAATGTAAAGAAACAATAATGAATGCAAGCATCACTGTTTTGGAACCATTGGCCTACCATACTTAGTCTAGTTTTTGTCTGTTGGAAAATTGGGTATTAATATTAATATGATACAGTATTTTCGGAAATATTTTTATTTTCTGATTAAATATTCCCATCTCCTAATGTGCCTGAGGAAATATTGCAAGACTTGTAAAACATTTTTCTCATATTACCTTATTCTATGAATAATTTAAAAATTATCTAAAAACAATATTACACAATATTTATTTTGCTGCACAAAGAGCCAAGAAGCCAACATTAACAATTAGAGTTATAGTACATTCCAATAAGTTAAAACATAGATGTAGGGTAAAAGTTAACACGCCTGTGTATCCCTCGCTTGCATAACAATTAATAACGTCGAATATTCTCATTATAATATTTTATATTATAAATCCAAAAATGGGATTCAGGGCAAATTTATTAATTCCTTGATTTCTTTAATTCTAGTTAATTAAATATTAGTATAGCTGAAAAATCTGCTCTGAACTAATTTTCAATCTCTTTCATAACCAATATAAGTTCAGAACAGATTTTTCAACTGTAATTGTATGTACCGAAATGAGGTAATACACAGACATATTCCCCAAATTTTGAAGTTACTCTGCATACATTGTAAAAAATTGTCACTAACCAATTATGAATTAGCGAGAATTGGTCGAGCTTAATATACACGAGAAACTTACTCATGCATTGCTAGAACATAATACAAAATGCATGTAAACAACACTGTATTATGTTTAAATTGTGAATGCAAAAGGTAGGACATATCTTGTGGTACATTAGGATAAGACTGGTACAGTCCTTACAAGAGAAAACTTCTGATTAGAAGATCTATTTTATTGGTTTTTTCAAATCAGATTTTCCAACAACAAAAAATAATGTTACAAGTAACAGCAGACGTAGCACTAGACATTGAGGAAGGGAAATCTCATGTCTAACGATTAGATACGTTCTTGTGTCATTGTCTTATATCAGAATGTAATCCTAAAAGACCTAATAAATCTTCATGTGACCAGTTTTGGTGCAAATCAAGTTCCAACCTTATCCAATGTACCGAAATTATAAATCACCTTGGTGTTGTTTTGAACACTGATTGACAAATCATTTTACACAAGGAGTGCTATAATAATACCATATGTAAATAATAAGGAATCCTCCCCACACTGTATTTATACATGGAAACACTCTTAATTATCTCCTACAATTTATTGTATAGTAGAGACTTTAAAGTTTGATCTTATTGATAGAACTTATTTACAACAACAGCCATGCACTCGATGGCATATACCTAAACAATGCGTTTGTTGGAAAATATTTGACTTTCTGATAACTCTTTTATTACAATATATACATTCTCCCAGATGGCTCATGAAAGGGTTAGAATCATGATTGGAACTGTTGTTTTTATAATTCACTTCACAATTAGTCATTTTCTGATCTGACTTATCCTTGTCAGCCGTGATTGAGGGGGAGGATATGCTCGTGTAATGTATCTGAAGAAGTCATTTCCCCTCACTTTTCTTTGATTCATTACAGGTTTCTGTGTATTAAGTTAAATAATATTATTGGCATGTTTTTAAGTTAATTAGGAAGCTAAATCTGTTGATAGCATGTTATGAATGTCAATTATATATTGATAATAGAAAAGCAAAGTATTGAAAATTCATTTACTCTCTATCTACGAGAAATATTATCAGATGAAGATTGATCACCTGTTATTTGTCAATTGTGCACAAATTTAAAAAAAAAAAAATTCTCTTGTTTTTTATACCATTTAAGATTTTTTACACCTTTCATAAATATAATACTAGTGATGTTCTGTTGATTGATTATAATCACTAATCAGTTGGTTGTGACATTCAACTAGATAATCGATTGTAAATTTTCATAATCGGTTATAATTGGTTGTAAATTAATACTAAATAAAGCTTAACATGCACGTTGGTTGGATGCTTATAGCTTACTGAACAGTTGTAAGGGTACTGTAGAGAGGAGGACAAATATACCTAAGGAGCAAACCAAAAAACACAATCCGTTAAAGGGACAATTACCCAGGAAGACAAATGAACAACCACAATCACAACAAATAAACACTGAAAACTTAAAAACAATGAACAACACCAACTCCTATAAAAACCAGGAGTGTTCAATGTTCTTTTTTACTTCTTAAAAAATAGTAGCTGATTATAAGCAATAGTCACTTGATTGACAACAATCAATATACAGTTAGTTGCAGGTAACAACTGATTGAACAAGTTATTGCATAGTTCCAATTTCCGTTTCATAATTGTTCTATAAACTTGTCAATTGTACTGACATTTTAAAATCATTTTAAAGTATACTTAAGTAATTTTTCCTATGTTGCCAAATTTGTTATTATTAATTATAGGTATTTGGTAGATATTACTTACACAAGATCAGACTTTTTTTTTTAAAAAAGAACAGGCTCAAAAATTTTATGAAAAAAATGGCAGGCTTCATAAAATGTTGTGAAAAAAGGACAGGATTGAATTTCACCTGAAATAAATTGTCATATTTTGGTAGTAAATAATTGGTGAAAAAAAAAATTTGTGGGCTTGCAAAGCATGATAAAAACAGGCTCTTTAATGCTGCAAACACAATTTCTAGGATTCAATTTCACTTCTTCCCCCATAATAATTAGATGGATGCTTTGTAAATAAGTTTGAATTCTACAAACTCCCAAATCTTGAGTTCTGAAAATGAAATACAAGTACATACACATTTGAAAAAATCTGTTTAACCAATGATTCAAGGTGAACCTGTAGATAACTGTTTGAATCATGGTACTGTCAGCCATTGCTTACCATTGCTGTAATGTGAGTACTGTGATTGATGGGCTGTTGTCTGATATCAAAGACTTATATACTTATTGATATTTCAATAATTGCATTTAGCAACATGTTTAATGGATAATAAAGGGAGATAATAAAGGGAGAATGTTGTTTTGACTGCAGGTGGTCGTACAGAATTGTCTATCAGGTCAATCAGAGTTTAATGAAGAGTCCTTTTTGTCTGCAGTTATTCGTCATTAGAAAGGTTAATTGGTTAGTACTTCAGTTTCTGACTCGATTGATTGTTGTTTTGCATGTATTAGGACAATTTTGTATGTAAGAATGATACTATTGTTGTGTGATGTTTGACGTCTATAAGGTGAATTTATGCTACACGTTTTGTGTCGCCTGCATACCAATTTAATTGGTTACTACGTCAGATAAATGTAGATTTGGACCTCGGAAAACATAAAGTGGGTGTGAAGATCTTTCTTACATCTTAATTTTAAACATGAACAGATTTTTTTTTTAAATGTTGATATTCAAAATTTTAAGTTCAGATTGAGGATGTTAGAAATGAGAATCTATAAACTAAGTTCATTTTACTAATCAGAAACTATTGTGGTCTTTGAAAATGTGGAAAATTGCCATATATGAGGTTTGCATTATGTCACAGTGAATTGTAACTTGAATGAAAAAATTGAAATTATATCAATTGTTTTGATGTAAAAAAGGTCAACAAAATTTGAACTTTATAATTATTGTAATACTATAAAGCAATTATCAAAAGTACAGTTTCTTCTTTCTGTTTCCTGCAGATGAAGTTTAAGACACGTACACCAAAAGAAAATTTTGTTGTCCTTACTTTCCCCCTTCTCTTTTCCTTTTTAGCTCACTAGCCCAAGATCACAGTGAATTATTGAAATACTTTTGTGAACGATATTTAACAGACATTCAATAAACCAGTGTCAAAACAGTTTCCTGAAAAACAGCTCCACCCGGTGTTAGCTGCAGTGGCTTAAAACCTGAAGCAACTGTTTAAAAATTTCCAGAATCTTAAAAATTACAAATGTCTGTATTTTTCTTCAAAACTAATTCAGCTAGTATTTTTCTTAAAGGTAAGAGTTTTAAAAGAGTATAAAACTGGTTTGCTGTCTGTTGGTAAGTACATTTATTTGTTATAGGGAAGTCTTTATGTTTGAACTGTAAAAAGTACATTAAAACATTTGAAAGCCACTCTATGAAAGAATTTTAAAGATCTCATGGAGCAAATAACAATTTGTGCCTTAAGTGTGGCTTTAGTAAAGTTTTCTTCTTTGTTATACATCACAAGTGCTACTGAACAGGTAAAGAATATTTTTGTATATAACACTGATAATTTTAATATGGTAATTTTCCTCTCTGTCTAGTAAAAATTATATCCCAACTTAGTTTAAACATGTTTTTTCATCTACAGAGGATTCCTTAACATGCTAAGGGTCTTACCCTCTTAACACTTGACAGCCATTTTTTGTCATATTCAGAAGGTCCAGCATCTTTTACTGAGACCATCCTTGCATATGGTGTCAATAGGGCTCACAAATTTGATCCCTGAAATTTTCATCCCAAATGGGAATCAAACAAGGGATCTTTGGCTTCGTAGTCCAAATCGCTACCTACACCACAGCACCCATTGTCCAATATGGTCTACAGCATCAAAAAGGTTTTTAATGCAGACTGAAATAAATTTAAAGGACAGTTACTTAGCAAATATTAAACACTGAATTGTCAAAGGTAAGTGAATTGGCTGTTTTGTTCAAAATTAGAACATATTGTTTATGCTTTTACCTGCCTAGTCCAAAAACTTGCCCACATCCAAGAATTATATTGCCTTTTTGTTTTCGATTTTACGTAATTCTTGGTATTGGATTACAGATGATTGTTATAGAAAACAATTACAATACATGTGTACCTGCCTGCAATTATTTAAAAGAGTTATTATAAGTGCACGTAGTGAAGCCAATCCAGACATGTGCTTTGTGTATCTTTACCGCCATATCTTTACGGCAATAAGCAGCTGGTGGACTGTAAGGTCGCCAAGGTTGTTATCCCCAAAAGTCATTGCTTCAACTGTGACATAATAGCTGATAAATTTTAAATTAAGTTGAAAGTTGGGTTCAAAGACCCCCCCCCCCCCCCCCCCCCCCCCAAGGCAAAAATGACCTTTATGGGATTTGGATTAAACTGTTTTGTCCCATTTGATTGTATTGCTAACAGTGTTTTAGAGATTATTTGCTTTTGCAAAGTTTTGGTTATGAGTATGCCTTTAAAAGGTGAATATGAATACCGAAGCGACAAAACAGTCAGAAAAGTCTGTAAATTTGAAACACAAGGAAAAGACAAAGTAATGATAATGCAACACAACGAACAAATGCAACAATGATTTATGTATAACTAAAGGAATAAAGAATATATAATAAACTGAAAAAAAAGAACAAGACAGCACAGAAACTTAAAAGCACTAGCATTGTGAATTCCCACTGAAAACCAGGATATGCCAGGAATTCAATATCTGAGTTTTTCTAATCTAATCAACAAGTGATTTCCAATGATCTGAGTTGATGATTGGTTAAACAAAAGGTCTTTTACGTTTGGATTTCTTTGAAACGATCAATAACACCAAAACAACAAGTAAACATTGAGCATATGTATGAAATACCATAATTACTCTAATTTTTTTATGCTAAAATACACCTATTCTTAAGGAAAATTGGAAAAACATTCAAAAATTAAGAGTTTTTGTCTTTACTTCCTCATTTTTTGACTCAATAAGATCAACCTGGTCAATGTACTTTACGAATAGGAAATCAAAATAATAGGTTGTTGTTGCTGTATTGTTATTTGGGCCTCGGTGGCTGAGTGGTCTAGGTAGTTCGTCATGACTATTAATGATCACTGTCAACACTGAGGTTAATTGTGATTTCGAATCTCACCTGTGGCAGGGTGTGTTCGACTCCGATCTAAATTGACAAGGAATACCAATTTTCCTACCGAAGGTCGGTGGTTCTCTCTGGGTACTCCGGCTTCCTCCACCAATAAAATCTGGCCGCCGCGAAATAGCCAAATGTGCTGAAAACGGCGTAAAACCCCAACTAAACAAAACAAACAAACTGTATTGTTATTTCATTTTGCTTTTATGAATTTATCTTTTTTGTACCTTAAAATAGTTTTTATGTTGAAGACAAAAACAATTGCAAACTTCAAACAACCTGCCATGTTGTTGACAAATAGGCCACTCTTGATCTGGATTCGGAGCATCTCACAAATGATTTCAACATTTGTTGTCTCATATTCTTGTTAGATTATATATAACTATAACTTTTGAATGTCTAATAAGAGGATTTCTTTTCTAATAACATTTTACATTTCATTTGAATGTTTCAAATTTGTTCCTCTGAGAAATGTGAAAACGCAATTCTGTTCCGAACTTGTTTCAGATTTCTTTTCGAAAATAGACTTCCAGGTAGGAAAAATTCAATAAAATTTACTTAAAAATCGATCCTGTTTCAAACAATTTTATTAAGATAGATGATTTAAATGGTTTACAAAGATGAAATATATACTCAATAAGGACTGAAAGTAATATAACTTACATAAGAAATCAAAATTACTGACTGTCACCACCTGATAACGATGATCATAACTTTGACAATTTTGAAAGTCTCTAAAAATAAGGGTTATCGAAGAGTTCAATTTTCCTTGAATTTTCAAAAGTAGGATTATTCCAATAAAAATCAGAAATGCAGAGGTACACAAAGGGAATTTTGATTGATTAAATTTAAAAACTTACATCGTTGTTACATGGTTACTCTCGGATTATCGGTTTATCAAATCTTGATAGTAAAATTATCAAATTTAAAGTCCTCGCCAAGGCTCGTACTCTTAAAAAATTTAATACATGTAGTTTAACTATCTGGATTAGATAAATCTGATAATCCTCTGGAAACAACGTAAGAATCTACATTTATTATGTAAATTTGATGAAATGTAACAACAGAATTTTACTGGTGAATTTATTCTTTGGAAACAAACAAGCAAACAAGCATGTCTTAATTCAAGATAAGAATTGCAAATTTGGCAGACATTTTGATGACTGAGTGCCAGTTGCCATTACAATTTATATTTGAAGGAAAATTCTGCATCATCAGATTGTTTTGTAGGAAAATAATCAAGTCAATAGAGAGTCACAAAACATTTCAACATAGAGCAGATTGCTGAAAAAATGATCGTGCATGTGCAGAATTTACACATTATAACAGAAGATATAGATTGTAATATAACATTAAACTTGAAAATATAAAAACACAAGCCGTGTTTCATTTGTATAGAAATTTAGGAAAATTAACTTCTGGAATGGTTTATGACTCATTTTTATGTCCAGCCACATTCGTGGCTGGGGCATATAGATTTACCCTTGTCCATCCGTATGTACGTACGTCCCGATTCAGTTAAGTTTTGCATTTAGGTTCATTTCGCAGAAACCTATAGCAATATATCAATGATATTTCAACACTACAGTCCATACTACAACGCAGTTCAGCAACACTTGGGTCAGTATGACCTACATTTTATGCTTGAACAATTCTGGTTAAGATTTGCGATTGGGTTCATTTCTTTGGAACTAAGCATAGTGTATCAATGAAACTTCATCTGTGGATGTGCCTTTGGTAGTAATGAGCAGTTATACAATAATTGGGTCATTATGACCTACATTTAATGCTTGAGCAACTCTGGTTAAGTTTTGGGTTTAGGTTCATTTCTTTGGAACTAAGCATTGTGTATCAACGAAACTTTATCAGTGGATGTGCCTTGGATAGAACTGAGCATGCATGCATACATGATGACCCACATTTAAGGCAGGGAATGTGTGTTACTGACACAATTTCTAGTTACAGTTTGCATTTAGCAAAAAGTGTGTTTCTCATGGACAGAGGGGGTTTTTTGTGTAACCCTTGAATATTTGCACTTTAATATAAACCATTATGTCTTAAACTTTAGCAATAAATTGATACTTTTTTAAAAAAATAAAAAGTCATTATCAGAAAATTACTCTGTCCTAAATTCCTAGTTTGTCACTAAAAGCAAAAAAATGTAACAATAAATACATGGTTTTTGTTGGTCATCGCCAATAGTAGAACATAACAGTTTGATCAGTTAGCTAATTTCATCAATGAAAAGGTACATAGTGACAGTTGTAGGTGTAGGGAATTTAACTCTCAAAATCCTAAATTTAACCTTATAATGTATTTATATTGATATTCAAAAACATATGTATTAATTTTTCGTCAAAAGTTTGAATTTTAAACATTTCTAAAAAAAATTGTATAAAAAGCATTTTAATGAAGAATGCATTACTGTAACATTGTACTAAAAAGATTAATATATTTATATATATATTAACTAATAATTATGCAATAAGAAAGACAATTCATTCTGAACTTGGTCAAACTATCATAAAACTTTCAGATTTCTTTCCCTTGGCATAATCAGGAAAGAGTTATTTCCCTTAGCACACTTTTATAATATTTGGTATCTCTTACTATGTTGTTAAAAACAGTAATCGTTGGTGGTATTAGCAATTTAATAGTTAAAACCAAAATTTTCATTCTTTTGACCCAGACTGAAAATGCATTTGAAATAGTGATAATATTTGTTCTAAATATGATAATTATGTTCCATAATGTGAACCCATTCATTTTTAAGAGGTGGTATTTTGTATGGAAAGGATGATTTGATCAAAGGCAAGACAGACAATATTCAGTGCACATATTTTTCTACGTCCTTCAAACTATCGTAGTCTGGTAAAAAATCTAACTTAATATTGCCATCGGTCACTTAAGCCAAACAAATTATTTCATTTAATGTAGTAATAATTGATTTCCTTATAAAATGTACTTAGCTAATTGGTTTTCCTTCCTTACAGCAAAATGTTTGTAAACAAACATTAAACCAAGGTTTTACGTAACTGTTTGACCAATTACTTAGAATTTTTTTAACAGTTTTTATCCAACTGTTCTTTGTGTATTCAAGTTAAGGTCGTGCTTTGTGGCTGAGTGTCCAGGTTAAACTGATGTTCACTAACCTATTAGCACAGGGATTGTGACTTCAAACCCAACTCTTGGAGACACTTCAGACACTTCAACCTCCTCCATCAGTACAAATTGCCACCATAGTGCAACAGTCTTATAAGGAAATTTTTTTTTGTTTTATCTGACCGAAACCCAAATTTGGCATTTTGCTCCTATGTGTTCAACTAAAGAATCTCAGAATTTTTGTCTGATATTTCTTTGGTCTGATGCAACCAGTTTTGGTGACAAAGGCATAAAACCATAATAAAATTTTTATTGTAACTAATTGCCAGTTCATTTCATTTCAACTTTTTTGCAATTATACAAATAATGTATTGTCGCCAGCTTAAAATTTCTTAAGACTTACAAAATGTGTATCAGAGTCAAGTTTGCTTGGACCTAATGTAGTTGATTTTCAGAGGGTTAGCAGAATGATTTAAACAACATGTACACCTTGGACAAATGATCTAAACACATGTACACCTTGGACAAATGATTTAAACAACATGTACACCTTGGACAATTGATTAAAACACATGTACAGCTTGCACAAACAATTTAAACAACATGTACACCTTGGACAAATGATTTAAACAACATGTACACCTTAGACAAATGATTTAAACACATGTACACCTTGGGCAAATGATTTAAACAACATGTACACCATGGACAATTGATTTAAACAACATGTACACCTTGGGCAAATGATTTAAACAACATGTACACCTTGGAAAAATGATTTAAACAACATGTACACCTTAGACAAATGATTAAAACACATGTACAGCTTGCACAAACAATTTAAACAACATGTACACCTTGGACAAATGATTTAAACATGTACACCTTGGACAAATGATTAAAACACATGTACAGCTTGCACAAACAATTTAAACAAAATGTACACCTTGGACAAATGATTTAAACAACATTTACACCTTAGACAAATGATTTAAACAATATGTACACCTTGGACAAATGATTTAAACAACATGTACACCATGGACAAATGATTTAAACAACATGTACACCTTGGACAAATGATTTAAACAGCATGTACACCTTGGATAAACGATTTAAACAATATGTACACCTTGGACAAATGATTTAAACACATGTACAACTTGGACAAATGATTTAAACAACATGTACACCTTGGACAAACGATTTAAACAACATGTACACCTTGGAAAATGGCAGCTTCAGTTTTGTGTCACTGCAAATATACATCCTAGATTCTTAGTGAACTTTGTATAATATTTCTAGGGTGGGAAACCGTAATTCTTACTTTGTCTATACTTTGTGTTTTCCCTTTCCAAAATTGACAAAGAATATTGTGTCTGTTGTGAGGTCATTGATGAGTCTTACCGTCTAGAATCAAAATAACCATTTTATTTTAATTGGTGGTTTTCTTTATCTAAAACACAGTTTCTCTCACTACATTGAAGACCCATTGGTAGCCTTGAACTGTTTTCTGCTATTTAGTCAGGTTGTTATCTCTTTGACACATTCCCCGTTTCCATTCTCTTTTCTATTGCTAGACAAGTTTTTTTTTGTCATAAAAATTTAGTCTGTAATAATACTTGATATTATATCATTTAAGACAAATTGCTATTTGTTAAGTAGCAAGTGGTCAAAAGAAGCCTAATATTTCAGATTTCAGGAAATTGAGGAGGATGAAAGTATCTGCAAATTTATGGCTTCAAAATAAGTGCTGAAAAATATGCCAGAATAATGCATGATCTATTGTTCAGAATCTGGTTTTATATTAGCTTTCTTATAATGAAGAACAAATAAAGATTGACCGTTGGCTATTACTTGTCAGAATTTGAAGGCACATGAATGATAGTTTTCAATTGTTTTTTGTTATTTTTACATAATATCAGTTTGTTGTAGGTATATAAGCTAAGAAAGGTTGGTTAATTTATTTTACTGATTGTTTCAGATGTATTGTTTTGAACAGTTAGATGATTTTTTATAAGTATCAGTTTTCATAATTAGCAGCTGTTTGAAGTTTGAAGTAAAAAATAACAAAATCTGAGCTTTTTCTATTAAATTCAGTGATTTTTAAAGGAAAGATTAAAAAAATTGATTAGATAAAATAGAATATAAAATTTTATCACTTTTCATGTTTCCCTTTTATCTTGATTGACCAATTAAGATAATCTCTTGATTTTGAAACAAAATACACCATAGATAAAAAGTAAAAAATGATTGAATCCCAAGTGAAAAGTGATGTGTAAAAGTATCCTGTGGGGTTCTGAATGTTAATGGGCTTTGCTATTGATAAGTAAATAGCCCAGAGTAGCCACGTAGGCCATTAAAAATCGTCAGAACTAGAAACATGTTCCATCATCTGCGCTCCACACTATATTATGCAGAACGATGCCGATAAAAAGTAAACATAACAAGAAATGTCAATACATACATTTTATATAACGCAGAACCGAAAAGATAAAACTTATAGTTGAGGGAATTTATTGCGATAAGATAATGCACTCTTTAACATCTGTTGGTATCTTTTTTATGAGTTTACTTATCAGGACAGTTGTTAATAATTCTGTCTTCATTTCCAACATGATATTACCTGTTCCTCAGCTTCTTACTGGGTTTTCTAGTCTTCTTCTGTCAAAAATCAAACATTTCTGATAAAAAATGACATCTTCATTATGATCGGTTATAATTCTTGATAAGAAAAGTGGTTTTATCATATTTTTCTATATTTCTCTTTCTATTTCTTTCTTATCTTGTTTTATGTGGTTACAGCCCTTACTTTAACCTTTTAACCTGTCATGCCAGATAGATTGATTTTTGTTTTGCCTGCAATGAAAATTCGCAAAGGCGAGATAAAGGTATTACTTTCCGTCAGTGACGGCGGCGTAAACTTTTTAAAAAACTTTAATAACTTTGCACATACAATACCTACAATTAAGATTTACAGATAGCTTATCATATAAGGTTTGCCGGAGTATACTAATGTCTTGTGACCCTGTCCTCATTTTCATGGTTCACTGACTTCATAAACAAATTAAAATCTGCCTCCAAGTTTCATGGTTAAGGATGCTTGCTGGTCATGTTTTGGTCTTTTTGTCAGATTTTGGAATCCTCGGGTTTTATCCATTTCTTAAACATTAAATTTTTTCCCATAAACCCCCACTTTTTTTTATAATTCAATCATATATACCATAAAATGGTATTTGACAAAATTTTATGAAATCCTTTTTATTATTTCATACATTTTTGAGAGACTGAAGTTGCCAATGCAAAGACAATGAAAAATCCAGAGAAAACCTATTTCCTGCAAATTTTCAAGGCTTTATAGCTCTAAAATGAGCACATGAACCTATATTTTTTTTGTAGCTTATTTGTTTACTATTCATATGGTCTCTCAAATTAAAACACCTATTTCAAATCTTATTTATTTCCTGTTAGACCAGCGACCATCCTTAAATCCATTTCTCAGCAACTGTAAAACATAGGCCAACCATATTTGATCTATAGATAGTTCTTAGTGGGGACATGCCAGTCAGACACCTGGCTTGGGACCTTGACCTGAATTTCATGCTTCAGTGACTTTGTTACAGTTTCGTGGTTAAGTCCATTTCTCAGCAACAAGAATACCTAGACCCACAGTATTTGGTCAATAGATAGTTTTTAGTGGGTACATGTCAGTAAGACACCTGCCTTTCGACCTTGACCTCAATTTCATGGGTGAGTGATCTTTGTCACATTTTCATGATTTGATTAAGTCCATTTCTTCTCAACTGTAATACCTTAGCCACCATATCTGGTCAATAGATAGTTCTTAGTGGGTACATGCCAGTCTGACACCTGTCTCTGGACCTTGACCTCAATTTCAAGCTTGAGTGACTTGTGTTACATTTTTTTAGATTAAGTCCATTTCTGTAGATAGTTCTTAGTGGATAAATGCCAGTCTAACAACTGTCAGCCGAACTTGACTTGAGTTTGGGATCGCCTTGGGACATAGTTTTAGGCTTGAATGACATGCATGAGATTTTTCAGACAAATTATCGCCTGACCATTACTATTTCTTTTAAAGCATTTTTCTTCGACTTGATATCAGATAGTCATTATTCTGTGTCCATGCCCATACTCAGGCGAGACATGTAGTGTTTCCACTCTTGTTAGTTTGCCCATATGACCATAAAGAAATACAAAACCTTGTTATTGAACTGCATATGTGCTTGTTGTTCACTGTGATGAAAGTTATTTTGCAATTGCAAACCTCAGACAGTGATTTAAAATTTAATCCAACTTTTTTTTAAATCACTGCAATCAGCAGTTTGGTTTACATGTATATGAGTTGTTTTTCAGTTTGATTGTAAGATATTTATGATGTTTGACTGTTACAATATATCATTGGCCATGTTGACTGTTACAATATATCATTGGCCATGTTGACTGTTACAATATAACATTGGCCATGTTGACTGTAACAATATATCATTGGCCATGTTGCAAGTAATTCAGATCCAGCATATTTTTATAACAATAAGTAATCTCTGGCTTCAGTTCTTTTCTTACATTGTCTCGAACATTTTTTCGAGTATTTTTAAATAACTCTCGAGGTTGTGGCTTTGAGTAGTGGTAAAATGTAGTCATAGTGCTGTAACAGGTTTTCACCGATATACAGAGTTTGTATTTCTTGGTCACCGTTATATGGCTGAAATGTATTATTGTGCTCCGATCAGTCCATATTTGTTTCCTGACATTAATCTTCATTGTCAAGCAGACATCTACCTCAGTTTATGGGGTAAATTATTTTTTATCATGGACTGGTTTAATGTAGAGAGATATCTTTTATTAAGTTAACCAAAGGGAGTGGTTGTAGATTTTATATTCCGATAAAGGGTAGTTAGGTGCAGACATATTTGATTTATTCAATTATTGCAATAACTCATACATTTTACATCTGATTAACACCAAATTTTGGCAAATGAAAGACTGTAAAGGGAAGAATTGTATCACAAGGTCAAAGGTCAAGGTCGCAGTTGCCATAGACAGGCTGAAGTTGGATAATCTTTTTACTTGAGTATTGTAACAGATTATTTGATAGACTTGAATAAAACATATATTAGTGACAGAAAAAACTCTAGCAATTATTTGGTATGTAGGTCACTGAGATCAAGTTTATAGGTGCTCTAAATGGATCTAAATCCCAATGATTTTTGGGTAAATATAGGATGTTGTCTCGTTGACTCATCATGCATGTTATGTGTAATACTTCATATTTAAATGTCTGAAAATTAAAAAGAAATTTTCCAAAAAATTTTAATTTAATACAAAATTACAAAATTCCACGTTTAATAATGTGTGAATAAACCTATGGTGAAAATTAGGTTCTTTTATGCTGTTCACAGGAACATTTAGAATTTGTTGGGGGTTTACAGTTTGTCTCTAAAAAACCCCAAAGGATAAGTTTATTGCACATATTCTTGATGACCCCTCATCAGACATACTTATGACCAAAATTTTTGAAGGCCAAGATGTTTTTTAGCAAATTTTGCATATTAAACCAGTCTGTATAGGATAGCTAAGAAATCAGGGTAAGCTTTTAAAGAGGCATTTGAAGCCATACTTTAACATAATTTCAAAATCTATCTACAAGGTAGAATAAAATGTATATTAATGCAGTATAATAACATTCATTCCTGCTGCTGTGTGCATACCTACCCAGCATGATGGTCAAGGACTTAGTAGGAATTCATTCATTATAATATCATTAATAGTGTACTTTTATCTGACCATGCTATACCCGATAAGGATCATTTGTTGTTGTTCTCTCCTAATCATAATCACTGTTTATGTTTGATAATCAGTTTGCCTACTTCAAAAAAAATCTTAGTTGCCAAATGCAATTGGTAGTTTCCAGCTATCTTTGATGTCTCACGGAATGTATAACAAAAATTAACATTTAATTAGTTTGTATTTAAGTAGTTGGATAAATAATTACTTGACCTTTGTTGTAAGATTACTGATGACAATATGTAATGCACCTTTTGCTCATGAACCATGGAAAATTATGAGCTAGAGCAGATGACAGTTAAAAGTACTTTTTAGCATAATGTCATTCAGTAGAACTGCTCTTTATAGAATCATGTATTATTTGACAGCCACGTCCATCACCAGATAATGCTGTTATGGGTTTTGTACATACTCTGAGGACAAGATACATGGGAGATAATGTCTTATCTTCTGTTTGTATACAATAAACAACAGTCTTGAGATCATTATCCATGAATTAATGCACATATAGTACATGCTTGTGCTGCAGAATATTTTTACCCCACTTCTGTTATGTAAGTAGGAAAGTTTCAAGCCACATTCTATACATGACTCTCTAAAAAAAAACAACAGGCAGTTGAATTTCAGATTGCCTACTATTTGTTTAAATCTTTTATTTGAATTTTTGAAATTAATTTTTAAACAATATAGAGCCTGAGGTTTTGGCATTAGATTCACTAAAGGCTGAAAAATAACCCTTTTCATTTTTTATGAAACATCTTATATATACCTGGTACATAAACAACAAAATAGATAAGAGGAAAGGTCAACGATGACATACCGGTACCAATCAATCATCGCTACCCAACAGACAGAACTCCAGACAAAAATAACATAAGGAGCACAAAACACAAACATAAACACAACAGACAGTCAGGATGGTCTGACTTTGTTAAGACACTGAACCATGGTGAGGTTAAACCAGTTTTATGGGTACCAAAACCCCTTCTTATCTAGCCTGATATTTTTGTGTACAGACACTGAACATTGGTGAGGTTAAACCAGTTTTATGGGTACCAAAATCCCTTCTTATCTAGCCTGATATTTTTGTGTACAGACACTGAATAGTGGTGATGTTAAACCAGTTTTATGGGTACCAAAACCCCTTCTTATCTAGCCTGATATTTTTGTGTACAGACATTGAACAGTGCGCATGGTGATGTTAAACCAGTTTTATGGGTACCAAAACCCCTTCTTATCTAGCCTGATATTTTTGTGTACAGACACTGAACAATGGTGAGTTTAAACCATTTTTATGGGTACCAAAACCCCTTTCTTATCTAGCCTGATATTTTTGTGTACAGACACTGAACAGTGGTGAGGTTAAAGCAGTTTTATGGGTACCAAAACCCCTTCTTATCTAGCCTGACACTCATTATCCTGACACATTATCATTTCATTGTAGTATTAGTAAGTCTTTTATAAAGTTTGTCAAAAGCTAAAGTAAAGAGGAAGGATTTTAATTGCAGTTCTTCATGTTAAGGTCACAGTGAAGCTTTCAGTGTGAAGGAATATCTAGCACCTTTTGCATGTTGCCTAGCACTAAGTTTGAATTGAATTCTTTTCTAACTATTGATTGCGTGACAATATTAAATGTCCAATACCATAACACAGTTATTTCATATACAGCCCATTATTACTGTAGTGTATAGTGTATCCATCCGGTTTTAAAAATGTAATTACGGTGCAGTCTTTACGAAATTGTTTTAAAGTTTGTCTGAATGAAACCCAAATTTGGTAGTTTGCTCCTATACGTTCAACTAAAGAATCTCATAATTTTTGTCTGACCGACTGGATTTTTGTCTGACATTTATTCCGTCAGACAGAATTTCATGAAGGTGTGGTTTGTTTTGATATCTTGTAATATAATTGAATTTCTATTAGACACCACACTGATAACATAAATAAGGTAATAAGTTAACACCTGTAATACTGTATAAATATTTCTGGTGTGTCTTCCGGAATTAGTGGTATTCAATTAATTTCACACTGGCAATATTTCTGAAACCAATGTCCCGAGAATCAGAATAAGATATCAGACTGTGAAATTTTCATCCAGGAATATAAGAAACTGATTAATAAATATCATATTTCATTTTTTTAAAATTTTCGTACGTAATGGTTATAGATTTCAAACAACCTGCAAAGCGAGGTTTCTTACAGAGTTGTTTTTCACTGTGTATAATGTTTTCAATTCCTAATAGATTGAAATAGGGTGGGGCAAAACCAGTTGCTAAGTATTGATTACCTGGAGCAGCTTGAAGTGTGATTTTGATCAGACTGAGCTGAAGCATTTATTTCAATTATTGGTCCAAAAAAGAATGGTTAATTTTCAACATTTATATATAAAATGATACATTTTGAAGTAACATTCTATTGAAACCTGAATGTTAACTAAGTTGATGAGATTTTAATTTCTTTTATGCAAACTGTATATTTCTTTAATAAAAGCGTTACGACAAGGATGTTTAAAGTGCATTTTGGGATGAAATTATTGACTTTAAATATTTAGTGATATGAATTTAGAAACAAAAGATTAGGAGACCAAAGATGAAAGCCTTTTATTAGATTTTATCTTGATATATCTAGTTGTTGATTGTAATAAACCGTGAACAGAATGACGCATTTAAAACAATATTAAAAATATCCTACAACCTTCAATTTTAATATCAATAATACTTATTTTTATTTGTCTGTTTGTTGTTATTTGTCTCTCTGCCATTGACGCTATTAGATTTAATGTATTTCATAAATTGTGGCAATTTAATGATAAACTGAAGTCAAATTATATACGTTTAATGCAATAGTATCGGAAATCCATTTTTGAGACAATTAAAACAGCACTGGTAATCTAGGAGTTGATGAATTATTGGTTGCCGCTCCGTGAATTTGTCAAATGAAAGACGATTTTTATGTTCCTTCAGCAGGGTGTCTCCAAGCTGACAGTACTAGAACTTGTTGGATAGTGACTGATTCCGTTAGTTAATAACCATCTTTGAATGTGTGTTCTACGTTGAAGCGTGTCATATCGACAAAGTATCAGTTTTTTAAATGTCATTTTGAATGTTTTGTTAAACATAGTATAAATTATTGGATTGATTGTGCTAGACAAGAAGCCAAGCCATACGAAAGTTGTAATTAAAGTCGGACTAAAGGAGCACTCATCGCACAAGGCTGATGTGATATTGACAACGAAAAATGGAGCCCAGCAGACGACAAAAATAATAAACACAATCCCTATTACTTTAGAAGCCTTCTGTTCAGTGTGAACATCGTTGGTTTTAATACTGGCTGCTTTTATTTCCATTTGATGCTTTTTGATAAGTCTTGACAGAGCAGACGGACTTGTTGGGTTGGAATGAGCCTTTTTTGTCCACTTAATGCTACCGTTACGGTGATTTAATTCTTCTTGCGAATGATAAACAGAACACTCGCTCTCTGGTGAAATATCCCCAGGACATAGATACCTACTGTTCTTTTGAATTGGAAATGTTAAACTGGTACATAGTCTTTGCTTCTTTGAAATCATGGGTGAAAATTGCCTTTCGGCATTTTGAACTGTGCTGCCATTTGGCAGTGTCAATTTTGATTGAAATCTGACGTATGGACGGCGACGAATGGGTTTCCGACTCCGAGATCTCCTTATCATTGTCTTTCCATTGTGTTGCCCTTTCTGACACTTCTTTGATTGTTTAATAAGCAGATATAACGTTAAACTGTATGATAAAATCATAATTATAAGTGGAATGAAAAATGCACAAATTGATCCGTAGATCATAAAGTGTTTATTGCTCAGTACACAGTAGCTATCATTTAAAACATTCGTCTGATCTATAAATCCCAGAATTGTGATTGGACTAGAAATTGTTACAGATATTACCCACACCATTATAATTTTCAATATCACAACGGTTTTTGATTTGTTTCGATTAGAAAGTGGCGCCCTTATTGCCATGAAGCGTTCCAGCGATATGGTACATAAATGAAGAATAGAAGAAGTACACATGAAAACATCCGCAGTAACGTACAAATCACATAGAACTGGTCCAAATAACCACTGACCTGTAAAAAAGTTAAGAAGAAATATATAAATTTATTTACTTAGAAATGAACCATATACATGATAACTTCCATTGCAAAAACAAGTAAAACCAAGGAAACCCATTTTTATTTACAGGTACTGTAGATATGGAAATTATTGCATACATTTAATATTGCAATCATAGAAGATTGACAATAGTTTAGTAGCAATTAATGCAATTTATGCACAAGTATAAATACAAAATATCTTTAGAAAAAAGTGGTTTTGATTATAGCAGGGCTCATTCTTTTGCATTGTTTGAAATTAACATTGATATTTGAATTTAAAGAATATAGTACATCAGAATAAAATATTCAAAATTTCTATGAAGGCATGAAAAATTAGGAAAACATACCCATATTGTTTGAGATATTTCAGTTTGTGCCACTAGAAAATAATTTTTTGGGTTAAGTTCCATTTTCACGAGTTTTGCTTGCCTTTGAATTTTGATTTAACAGACCTTTCCAACCGTTTTCATGTTTTTTGCTTAGATATTCTATTGCCAATATTTGGTTACGTAATCTTAAATATTTCTAAAAAGGGATCAACAACACAATGCCTGAAAATATATCCCTGTCATTTATAAATTATTTAAATTAGTAATTTATCTCAGTATAAAGGGCACTTGTCCCTTTGAGTGCACTTTATGTGCAGGTTTAACTGTACTCTACCATATTTGTAATTCAGTTAGTAAATATACAGAAATTTTTGGGTTTTGGATATTTGCATAATGTTACGACAAATCAAAATGGAGTTTTCATTGCAAAATTCACTGCATGTTAGTATTTTTTAACTCAATGTTTGGTAAATGGGAGGATTTGTGTCCCAAGAGATTTTTTAGTTCATATGTGTGTAAAAAATTTTAATTTTGATATTTTCACAAATATTATTATTCTTTATAAATTTTTTGTAAGATATGCTAGAGCAGTATAATGCTATTTTGGTCGAAGTCGTCTTGCTCTGGCAACTTAAGCTTCAGTGACCCCCAGTAATAAATCTAAATTTCTTGAGGACTTTGGTCTTATATCAATATTTCGTGATAATATAATTATTTCCCATTTTTAGTAATCCGTACTTCCCATTTTCAATTAAGAATAACCCAAGTCAAATTTTTAATGGAAAAATTATTGACTGACGGAAGAGACATCAAACTGCCTTTCCTGTTAACCTATAGTTATGAGATTAATAAGGATATTGTTTGTGGAAAATTTTTAAATGTTATAACAGTCAAAAGGCAATTGAACATAATAATTTCCATGATACCATGCCACTCCTGATGAAGGTTTTTGATCGTTACGTCCAGATCTATTAGATGCTTAAACCTTTACCACATGAAAACTTGCAACCATTGCAGTTTTGGTTTTTCTAATGGAATCTGGTTTTTAGTTACGGTATGTATGGCAGGAGAGTGGGCAGCTCAGGGTGGGTTGCTTTAAACATTGACAAAGGAAACTTGTTTTTACTGTCAGTTTGACAGGTAATTTATTCTTTTCCTTCTCAAAGACAGGAATTGTTTTCTTGCCAAACATGCCAAATTTCTAGATTTTGACTATTTTTAAGTCTCTATATATTCCTATATGAAATATAATAAAAAAGATTGGATTCTGTCCAAATTTACAGATTTTGGCACCTTCTGTTCTTTCACCCATGTACCAAGTGTGCCTTGTATGATTTTGATTTTCTTGAAAAGTGTTTGGATAGTGTATAAATTTCTAAATCATTTGTACTCAGATTTAAATGTTCTATAAGGATAGGTTTGAGGAAGCCTCATGCTATAGATTGTTATGTTGTAATGGCTAATTGCATAGCTAGTTTTAGAATAAATATTTATAAATTTTTCTTTACAAATATGTCTACACAAAATGTCATGTTTTTTTTTGCCTTCGATGACAAATGCGTAGGAATAGAAACAATAGATGAACACAAGTAAATGTCTGCACTTTACCATAAATTGTTCTTCGATCATATTTCCGATTGATAAAAGGTAGAAAGATGTCAAATTTCACTTTGTGCATTATGATGCAGTGTTTCTACAATTAGCAGGAAATGAATAACTTTTGAAGTTCTGACTCAAAATGATAAATTATAGATTCAGAAACACCAACCCAATCAAGTCTTATCACAACTTTTATGTTTGCAAATTACAAAGTAATTAACTTTTTGTATGTTAACAGAAAAAGGTGACATGTACTTTTAAATGCAGATTTTAATCTTGAAAATCACTTTCATGCCTGAAAGATGTTTTGCCAATAAATAACTGGTGTTTTGTTGCAGTTTTAATTATCATCAGAAATATTTGAAATAAAAGTAGGTGTATCATGCAAAGCTGTGGCGATTCTGGATTTCTAGTCTACTTGTGGATGGCATTTTCAATAAAACTAAAATTGAATCAAGTTCATGCTCGACCGATTTCTAATGAGCTACAAATAAAAAATATGACTGCAAAACTAATCATAACAAAAAAAAAAATCGCTGCTAAAAACACCCAATAAAAGTTTGAACAAGAAGCCATGGTAGATTCCTATGAGTTTATCCTAGAATTAGCTTATGGTAATGACAGTTAGGCAGTTAATTGCCCAAAGGAGTTATGACAATTTACAGTCTGATAGTTTTTATCATGGTCTTTGCCTTAGTTTATGACAAGCTTTCCTCAGTTTTGTTGCCTTTTTATACCTTCTCTTGACTTGTTTGTATTGGAAAGAATAATTTGTCCTGTTTACTGTAGTACGTTGTAAAATTTGTTTTAATTTGAATAATCTCTAAGGGTTTTAGTAAGTTTCTTATTAAGTAGTATTAATTTGCATTCGAGATTACTGTTAGGATACATTTATTTGTAAGATATATGGCACTTAATTTCAAACTTTGAGTTCTAATATATTATGTAGTCTCAGATGAATATGTTGATTAACTGTTCTTTTAACCCACGTTATTTTGCTTAATATTGAATTTCATGACAATCTTAAAAAGAAGATTTATACGTACTTAATTTTGATGTATTTGACTGTTTTTTTGTCAAATGTATATTAAACTTGAATTTTTGAAATTCATATGATTTTTTCAAATACTGCGAAGGAATTGCATTGTCATTGTGAATTTTAAATCATACCGAAAAGCGTTTAAGTTACCATATGGATGGACGTATAAAGATATTCGTGTCAACATTTCAGTTTTCCATTGTTTTTGCCAAATTACCATCATTAAAATATTTGTGAAAATAAGCTTCTGGTGAATCGAACTTGAATCACACAGTGCTTAAAGGCCTTCTTAATTAATACAGACAAAACAGATGGAAAAGTCCTTAAAATTGACATCCAAGGGCAAGACAGACTCATGAAAATGGAACGTATAACAAACATATGCCACAAGGATGCATGTATAGCTAAACAAAAATAAAAAAACGTATTAGAAACTAAACATAATTAGAACAAGACAGCACTGAAACTAAAGCACTAAAAACCAGGGGTGACATCAGGTGTTCTGGAAGGGTAAGCATGTCCTGCTTTGTTAATGTGTAGAATTTCAACCTACACCTCTCAAAAATTGTCTTGACATGAATTATCTTAGTTTTGTAATGTTTCGGTAAAAAGGTCTCATCCAAACTTATTTTGATTTCATTACATTTAAGTAAAGTCAAGAAATACCAAAGGGATATTCGAAGGAGGGGAAAATTAGGTTTTCATGTCCGTTTCTAGAGTATACATTTTATTGTATTGTTGTTTTGACATGGTTCCTGTGATATTCTATAAAAAGTAAAAAGGAAAATCCTCCCACTTGCCCAAGTCTTTTTTTTTTGTATAGGTATGTTTAATTGTCTTAATGCATAGTTTTTTGTTGCGGTAGAATTTAAATATTCAATAGATAGAATTTGAAATTCAGATAACAATTATTTAGCTTTTCATCATGATCAGTGATTACAGCATTTTCCCTTTGTTTTTGTTTTTTTTTTTACATTTCTTTAAAGATACCATGAGGTAAAAAACGTGAGAACATCAACTATTTATAGAGAATTATGATGTCTATTTCAGTGAATTAATATCATAAAGTTGTTTTAATCTAATTACAAAGGGATAATCTGTAGAGATTTAATGATTGTTGTTAGCTTTAATGTCAAAGTACCTAAAAAGGTTTTCTTCTCTAGTCTGTCATAAATTTCGTATTGAAAAAAAGTTCATTCAGAATAAAGTATTAGAAAAAAGTTATAAATTAATTTAATTAAGGCTTTTTTTGTTGGCCACATGGTACCAACAATCCCATTTTGTAAACGAACTTCAGAAATATAGTTTATACTGTGTGACTTATTTCAGAAAAAATATTCATTTTATTGGAGTAACTGGCTTGTATCTTTTTTGTTTTTTTGTTTTTTTTGCCAAGAGGAAGTATTATGTTGCTCTCTGTTAGTATACTTTTGATTAGAGTATGACACAAATGCTGCAGTTTTTCCAGAAAGGACCTTAGTAGGGAAATATTTTTTTTTCAGTCCACTAGTTAAACAACAAAATGGATAACAGGAAAGGTCAACAATCACATACCAATCAATCAAAGCAACCCAACAGAAAAAATTAAACAAACATTAAAGAGCACAAAACACAAACATAAACACAACATAGAGTCTAACATCTTGGAGTACTGATAATGTGAAAGGATGATTACGTTATATAAATACTGATGCATTGTTGGTAGTCTTTGTTGTGTGATGTCACAAGTGGTCTACAAGACAATACTTTGTGACATCATAAATGATATTGGAGGAAATTGACTATAATAACCTTATCTCAATTGGACTCTCTTTAACAAGTCACAAAAAACACCGGATGGCAGGATAAAACATAATAAATGTCTTCATAGTGTAATCATACTGTCATCAGTTCTGTGATTGTGGAGATTTTTTTTTTTCCAACTTTAAGTAGGGTTAGTGCCCGCATATCAGATTTTCCGATCCAAATCTTACAGTTACAATCAAATAAAACTTAATAAACAGCAATTATTACAGTCAATTTCAAAATTATAAAAGATACAATTTGATTAGTTTTATCTGTTGCCAGAAATTATAGCTTTTTTGCCTTGAAATTTCATTGAACCTAAAGAAATTGATTTACCAGATTGAAAGAAAAATGTGATTTGTAAATAGGTAGTAAATAAACATAACCTTTTGATCTGGGTATAATAATTCCTGGATTTAATTGACCTATGGAAGAATTTGGGGTATCACCTATGACATCAGGGAGAGAAAGTATAATAATTTAGTGGTAATTAATTGGGGTTGGGTTAAAAACGTATCTACCTCCACCACTTCAAATCAGTACATAAATGTGTTAAATTACCACAAATCTGGAGTAGGTTTTCATGGCCTATATGTCCAATAAATTTTGAAATTCAAATAGAATAGAGAATGGAAACAGGGAATGTGTCAAAGAGCAGATAACAGCTCACAGCAACCAATGGGTCTTCAACGCAGTAAGAAAATCCCACACCCGGAGGCAGGCTTCAACTGGCCCCTAAACAATAATGCATAGTATATTCAGAAAATTTGATGGCACACTTAACTCCGAATATGGAATTTGAAATATTTTGAAGAAATGGAAAGGGATGCCAGTCAAAGGTATATTTTATCTAACTCTCATAGAATATACCGTAAATTTTGCACTATTAGTTGACCACTTAAAATACATGATCAACAGAATTACAGAAATACTTATGAAAAAAAACAGAATTTTCTGTGGAATCTGCATAAATTTTACCAAAATCAGTTCTTAATTTTGCCGAATATACCTCCCAGCAGTATAATATTTCTTTGCCAAATATTTCTGCTGACATTTGATTGTAGTTAAGACATAACAGGTGTGTTAGTAATTCAGGTGTTAATAGCATAATTTGTAATATCTACTCTAGTGACTTTTGTGTGGTCATCATGTTAAGTTACTATATTTCCTGCAGGTGTCATGGCGGTTACCGTCATCAGTGCGGAATAAAAATTATGCAATACCTATATCACATGCTATATCAACCCAAGTATCCAATATGACACTGCTGGGCTGTGCTGGGAGGTAGATTAACTTTCCACCATAATGAAGATTTTGGAAATTTATTCAGTTGATGATAATTTTTATTTTTAGTATTTGCCACCAGGATTGATTCATTATTCCACTTATCTTATATCTATATTTATTTGATTACAAGTGTCATGTTGTTTTCCTATATCACAGAATGCCAGATTATTTACATAAAACTTATTGTTTCTGATTGTATTCAATTTTATCAGAGACACCCGAGTTTCTGGAAGGTTGTTATATGTCTGAGTGGTATTTAAGACTTGTTGTTCGAAATACAGAAATAGGATTTTATATTCAGCTATAACTTCTTGTACCAGTATGATTGCAAGCCTGTAAACTTTAGTTTACGAGTGTGTTTTGTCTCTTTTGGAAGAGGGTGCTGTTTTATAAGTCTGACTGAATTGAATTCAGGGTCAAAATGATAATGAACTGGGTTTCTTTCTTTAAGGAAACTTATTATGAAATGTGTGAAAGAACTAAAGATTCATGTAGTTATGAACCATCTCATATTTTACCAATGAATAGAATTCATTTAGTTGCACAATAAAACTTTGTCCATTAACAGTAATAGATTTTTCTATGGTTTTTAAAAAATCAATTTATTTATAAAAATGCAAATGATTTTTTAATTGAGATGGAATTGATATGACATGGTATTTAATTTTTCAACTGCTCCGATTCTGCTACTAAGAAAGCCATTCAAACTTGTCTCAGACTTTTTAGAATATTCCTTATGTTAATCATGGAGACAAAAAAGCTTCTTAGAAGCAAATGCTAAACAAATAATTATTGTGTATGGCCTAACCTTAACAAGTCAATAGTATTTATACATCATTTATATATGGAACTTGCATAAACTTAGTGCACACGTTTTTTTATAGCAAATAATTATATTTTGTTAAAATTGAAATTTAGTTCTTACTTTTTCCTTAGATACTGCTTGTAATACTCATTAATGTGCATTTTTTTCAAGCGGCAAATATTATTCAGTTGAAATTAGATTATTTCCCTAAAGCTATTGTTTTACATCTTTTCCATGAAAAACAACAATTCAGTATACATGTAGAGACGCTATTTCCAACTCCATAATAGCTTTATATGCATCTGAAAATGTCAGTTTGACTTCCGAAGTATAATAGACTTTAGAAATCGTTAGACATGGCCATTGGATTCTACACTGTGTCATACAAAACCATTGTTAATATATCAGCCACATAGATCTGCAATATGCATGATGGAAAATACTTTCCGATGTAAGACGCCTTTATTCAAACAAGTGTCTCCGTGCTCTGAAGTTAAATTACAAAGGATTGTGTCAAGAATCACTTGACTTCATGTTAGACTGTCGTCAAACCACCTAGGACACCCACAACTTTTTACGGTTTTGAAAATTACATGATGGTTTTAGTCTTGTGAATGGTTTCACTGTCATCTTGGCTTGATATTATGAGCAATGATTTCCTACCCTTAAGGAGGGAACTAATATTTCACACAACTTTAATTATATGAACAGGAAAGGCTGAAATCCTACAGTGGGCGATGTTTTAAATTAAAAAGCATTTTCATGTCAGAACACGGGAGGAAAGTTGGTCAATAGTCTAAGGGAGGGAAATTTGACCAAGAATTTCTGGGAGACAATTGATTGCTCTAAGTACTACTTTCAATAAAAGCGCTTTTCACAATAAAGAAAATTATTGATCTAGCTGCCCTTTTTGAGAACGGAGAACTTGAGCATGATGCACTGTATGGCCATTTTGTTGAGTGACAACTCGTCAGCAGTGCTCGAGATAAAAATGTTTGAAATCTGGTTAAAGATATAATAATGAATTAATAATCACAACCATCAAACACCAAAACAATTAAAACAAACAGGAATCCAAACTCAGCTAAGGGTTAATCTGCATCAAACGGAAGAGCCATAGAAATTTCTGGTAAAATTTTGTCAAATTTTGATAGTTCAGTTAATGTCTTGCAATTCTATCGAAATTTTAAAAGTTAAAGTCCATATCTGTTGAATTTGGCCATCTTCTTTCCCAAAACATAAGTTTATTTGCCATTGGAAAATAGCTTTCCACACAAATTAATAGTAATTGCATTTAGAAAGCAGATAAACTGTGAAGTTTTGAGTTTCTGTCAAGACATGCATATTTGACCATCTCGATGATTGATAGGTAAATGAAATCTTGTCACTTTCATAAACCACATTTGCTCGAAAATTGATTAGAAAGAATTTAAGGCAGATTATAATATCAAGGAGAAGAATGTGTTGTTCTGTCATCCTGACCCAATTTTACCATAAGCAATTAATGATTTTAACAGAAAAAGACAGCTTTTGTCAGGATTGAACAGGTGCAGATTAATTAGATTTTAGTAAGGTTTTTGTGGTAGGTATTTTTGATAACTATCAGACACGTTTAGTGATTAATCAAATCAATGATTAACACTTGTGTTTGTTAATCTGCAATTCAATTGTCAAGTGTTTTGTTTTCAAACGATCAAGAAAAATTAATGGTTTCTGACTATGGTAGACTGAATCATATTTCAAATACTATTTTGAATGTTTGCTTTTTATAATCTGTAAGTGGCTTTCTCAATCTTATACCTAAATTAAGCATGAAACTATTCAAACTTTAGTTGTTCAGGAGAGTTTAAGTAAATTATCTTTATGTATTAACAGGAAACTATCGCTGTGCCTTTCCCATTACAAAGTTTATTTTTACATTCATCTGTGAAATATAAATTCACTCCATTAAGAAATAATTTAATATTGGATGTAATTTGTCATTTGATTGGTAAAATTTTTTCGTCTACCATATCATAGACTAAATTTCCTAACTTTTTAGACGTCAAAACAACTGTTGGATTTAAATTATAAGGATTGACAGTAATTTTCTTTTCAGTCTATTCGAAATAACCCCAATGCACATGGTGCACAGTTTCAAATAACCCAATAATTAGTGTGCACCATGTGATTGAGGTTATTTCTTCATAGACTAAAAAAAAATTAGTCATTTCTTAATTATACTTTAATTAATAACAATGTTGGCATAAGTCAATGAAAGATTAATTTGAAAAATGAAAAAAACATTTAAAGACAAGACTTTTGTAAAGAAATTTGGTAAAACTGATTATTAAAAGATAACTTTATGTAAAATTTCCAGGATCAAATTTTTGTATTGAAATCTTGGTCAAAGTTGAAAACAAATTAATTGTGTAAACTAGCCTTAATAAGAAGTTGCTATCATAAGTAATTTAATTAAAGAGGACACGATTCTGTACTTAAAGGAGTTTACATAAGTATATTGTATATTGAAGGTAAGATGTTGGCAATTTAGCATCTAGCTTAGAAAGGTCACTCAACTTTTCATGCCTTGATTTATGTGATGATTGATAATTAAATGGCGAGGAGGGAAGTATAATGTAAATTTTCTTCTTCTTCTTTAAAAAAAAAAAAATAAAGTGAGTGTGGTGAAATCACTCCATCTTACATCATTACATCCACCCAATTTTCCAATATAAAATATTTTCTGATGCAGTTCAGTTTTTGCAACATTTGCAATTTTTTCATTATTTTATTATCTGCTTTTTGCATGTGACCATTTTGTTCTTATTTTCACTGTATTAAACAACAGATTTATTTTTAAAATTTATGTGTTTCAGTTCAGTAGACAAAATTGCTCATTTATTTTGAAAACCATGAGTTTAAATTTATATATTAAGTTATTTTCTGTTTTAAACAAAAATTAATGACCATATCTTTCTTTTAAACATGCTGAATAATGCAGAAATTAATTATTTATATACTTTTAGTAGAAATGTTATCATCATTAATCAAAGTATTGCAATAAAACTTGGCATATAGAATAGTTTTTGGTTTGGTTTTAATTTTTAGAGGAATTAAAATGTATTACTGACATGTTAGTTTAATTTTTAACCAGATTTACAATGCAAAAAATCATGTAATTAATTTTCTGATGCACAGTGGGCAGGGGGGCAAGTGGCAAAATGATAAGGAAGGAAGATCAGGTTCGGTGTTATTTTGACTGCCCATTTCTTGATAGTTTTTTGATCAAAGTCTGTTGATTTTTGTCCAAACAGGGTTTTAAAAGGTGAAAGATTTTCCTTTTGTAGGTCAGTTTATCTTTCTTCAAGAGAATTTATACCAAATGTTTATTGCTTTAAGTCAAATTGTTCTTGTTAAAAGATAATATAACGTTAATGTGGTTTTTTTTTCTGCTAATTTGACGATTTAGGGAAATCACAGACAATTTTCACTTTGACCATTGACTCTTTAGGACTTATTTTACTTCCAGATGTTTTACAAATGTCTTTGAAGTCTTATAGATATGGCAAGAGAATGAAAGACTAATTTGCCACCATGTTAGACATGTAAAATTATATATGGTTTTTTTTTCTGCTAATTTGACGATTTAGGGAAATCACAGACAATTTTCACTTTGACCATTGACTCTTTAGGACTTATTTTACTTCCAGATGTTTTACAAATGTCTTTGAAGTCTTATAGATATGGCAAGAGAATGAAAGACTAATTTGCCACCATGTTAGACATGTAAAATTATATATTTGTGCATACAAGAATCAATTTCAAATGTAGAGTTTTCATGGTATGATTTAACAATTGACAGGTTGACTGTGTTTGAAAATATTTTGTTGGTCTATATTAGAAAGACGAATGATAGCTTTCGTTCAGTAAAGTTCAAACCAGTGCTTGATGGAAAACAATGATCGGAAACATGACAATTGCATGTTACAGACTTAAAACACTCCTTTACGTAAGCTTGGTACGCTTTAGATATTCTGCATATATAACTTGTTAAATGAAATCGACCATTGTAATGTACATTTCATTTATTTGAACTCAAAGAACTTTAGCTTAATCAAAAATACTTATTAAACATAGGGAAGCTGACCAATCCAAAGAATGAACAAAAATCTGAATTTCAAATTAGAGGTTTGAGTCAGTCCTGGACAGAGGCTTTTGCACTAGCCGAACTTAATGAATTAATTGATTTGCCAGTTAATTAATTGACTTGATTGTATGGGAGTTTCTGTCAATGATTGAGGATTTTTGTCTGTAAGCCTGTTTTATTAATATTTGATGTGGATGTTTGGGATACTCCATGCTGTTAAAACACATTATAGATTTTTTTTCACATGTCATTGTAAAAGTTGGGAGAGACTCTGTAGGCAGGAGTACCGGTATTAACAAGTACATTGTTAATTTTTTATTTCAAATATTTTTCCTCAAAACTAATACAAATTTAAATCCTGCAAGACATTAAAATTGCATTATTCATGAATTTAGAGAAAAAAATTCTGTTTCAAACTTTTCTTAGAAAAAATGACAAATAAAATCAGAAATTCATTTTTAAAAATTATCCAGTAAAAATCTTTGTGTGAATATAGAATTCGTGGCTTTGTACCTCTTGCGTGGAAGCAATTTAGATTTATTTTTTAATTTGTATATTTCTGTTATTTTTGGCTACTATTGATGAGTAGTATTTTTCCTTCAAACTCGAAGACATAATTACATAAAAGGATAGTTTTGTGAAGATCGATTGAAAAAAAATTGTTGGGAAACTATGTTGAATATACTTTCATCTGAAAAATAAAAATTATGAAAGGTTTCATATACACCCTTCAGCTTTTACAGAATTACCGGTAAGTAAAATCCATAAGATTTTATAATCATAAATATGATGTATTCATACACTACCATCCAGTTCAAATCAAAGATATTTGTGATCTTTCAGCAAAAAAGCAAAAAAAGTTTAACAAACTTTAAACAAAAAATATTGAGTACACAATTGGGAGAAGTACAGTTTGAAGGGTTATTTTATTCCAACAATTATTGTCACTAAGTTTCAACTTGTCTTATTAACTGATCACTTGTTGGTAACAAAATATCATTAACAAGTGACATGTTACAGAAAGCAGAGAACAGTGTTAAAGGACATTCAACTTTACAGTGGGAAAAGTATGCTTTACTTATAAACACATTTTCTGAGGATTGAAATGGTTATTTAATTTTTGGGTTTTCCATGTAGCATTAGATTGTTGTGTTCCATTCCATTCTCATGACTTTGTCTTTTCCTTGGATTTTGAATTTGTAGACTTTACCCACTGTTTTGCCGCTTTGGTATTCTTAAAATTGTATTAAATATTTGTTTTCTGTCCTCTTTTTGTTTTGTATTTTGGATGAAGGATGTGTTTATAGATGTTTCATCATTGATGAAGTCCATTATATCCATCTTCAATTATTGAAATTTTCAAAAAATATGAGGACTTCCGTGACATTATTAAAATAAATTTAATACAATGGTAAGCACTCTTTCCCACCTAGATCTTTGAGAAAAGATTGCTAAGTCTTGGGACTTAAACTTTTTTATTTTTTTTTTATTTTGGACTTTTCATCTTAACTTTTGATTTTTTTCTTACCTGTAAATTCATGTATGATGCTAAAAGGCATAACTATCGCACATAATAGTAAATCTGTTATTGCTAATGACAGCAGGAAATAATTTGTCACCGTTTGTAATCTTTTCTCCATAGAAATTGCCATACACACTAAAATATTCCCGGCTATTCCGAACACTATCAATGGCGACAGAAATAAAATGCTCCAATTGTACTCTAGTTCCATTGCAACGGACGAGTTTGTCATATTTTGTTCTAGAGTTGTTTCATTTACCCAGAAATCCCATTGTATATATTCTGACTGAGTGTCACTGACATTCTTATTAACAATATTTTTCTGACTTGAAAATGTCATTATATAAGTATGTTTGCGGGTTTCTAGCACTTTATGTTTGTTTTCTGATAAATTTTTTCCAACTTTCTAACTTTTTCTGCTATATAACCAACATCCTTTCTGTCAAACAAATATTCCATGTTTAGTGTCACATGTTTTATTTTACTGCGTAAATATTTATCCGATTCCCTTTAAATTAAGTCCACAAAATTTACCGCAATTTGCATCATCAACTTATCAGACACTGCAATCACATGCCGTTAAATGCCATGCCGTTTTTACCTGGATCGAGTAGAATACATCAAAGATTGATTTTTCAATCCAAATCAAGATGCTTGTTTATAGAAGCTGAAACAAGAAATGAGAAGATTAAATTTGATTGGTCTGTGAAGATAATTAATATATTGTTATCAATAATATCTTCAGGTATGTGTATATTCTACTTAATCGCCACTCCAATTAGGACAACAATCAATGCAGTGTCGTAAAACATACATTTGTCATAAATAATCTTCTTACATGATCAGAGAAAAAACTTTTTTATTATTGAATTAAGTTATTGAATTTTATTATTTTTGTTTTTATCTTGTAGTATTGATTATGTTTCCAAATTTAAAGTTTTGTGGTTTTTTTTAAGTACTAATTCTGCGAAACTTTTTGCGGGGATTTTGTAAAAATGAGTGTGTAAATTTTTTACTAAGGTCCAAATTATTGTGAATAAGTTTTCTATAAATTTTTATTATACCCCCCTGCAAACAAAGTTTGGGGAGGTACATAGGTTTCAGTCTGTCTGTCTGTCCCTCTGTCTGAAATAAGGTTGTCCGCAACTCCTCCTACATTACATGCATGATTCTCATGAAACTTAATGAAGTTTTAGATAACTATATGGAGATGAGCATATTGTCAGGAATTTTTGTTTGGACAAGAAATGTAATAGATATGGCTGTTTGGACTTAATTATTTTTTAACAAAACTTTGTTCCATGTGTTGTCCACAACTCCTACATTACTTGCATGATTTTCATGAAACTTTATGGAATGTTAGATCACTATATGGAGATGTGCGTATTATCAGGATTTTCTGTTTGGGCGAGTACTTTGAGAAATATGATGATTTGAACTTTGTGTAGGCTTCAAAACCGACATGTTGCTGTGGGGGGTATTAGTCACTTTCAGGACAGTTCTATTTTTCCAAGTTTTTTATGTTATTTTGTTGTTATATTTTTGTCAGATTTTCAAACTTTTCTAATTTTAAAGATTCCAAATTTTGATTTTATCTTTTAATTTCTTACATTGAAAATTGTATAGATTACATTTAATATTTCTCTATATCATATGACTTTTGACCTTAAAAATATTTTATCTTGACATTAAACCCCGCCAAAACAAAAGTAGAAAAAAATATACTTTTTTCTGTAAGTTTACCAAAATTCAAATAAACACAATATTTTGGATAAAAATCAAACTCTTGTAATTTGTACTTTTCTTTCAAGAGAATAATACAAAAATAAAGTTTTAATGACAAACTGTTAAATTAAATAACTTTATTTACATTCTGTTTGAATATCATTTACATTATATCTGCTGGTATTGATAACTCATAAATATTATATATTCTGCTATGTTATCTTTTTGGTAGGGAACATCCATGTATATATGCATCTTGTGATAAGGAACCTCACACAGCTTGAGAATTTATCTTGAAATTTATTGAATAGATTCATAAAATGTGCATTTTGTCAATGATATAAACAGTTTGAGAACATTAGACATAAAAATTATCAATTTGTTAAAGTTAAATATTCCCATCATAACTTTTTCCTCTAGATTTATGAGATATCTGTATATTTAGACGTAACTTTATTAATTCTTTTTTTAAGACACAAAAATGCAACCTGTTGAAAAATTAAATTACCTGTTTGACAAGCTTTCTAATTTAATCTTTAAATGATATTGATCACAATGAAAGGGTAGCATTATTTCATTTTAATAACAACAGTTATTATTTGAAATAATATAAACCAGTAATGCTGCTAATTTTCTCTTATTGGTCAATTTCATTTAAAAAAATCAAAACAAACAAAAGAAAACCTACTCTCAAAACGCAGTGAATGAACCGACATTTGGTATAGCGCATTTTCAGAATATTCTCTATAAATTTTTCTCATTCTAAAACTAAGATGGCCACCATTGACAATTCTAAGACACTGGCTGATCACATTTAAAAAATTATTTGCCAGATAAACTGATAAAACTTGACATAGACTTGTTATACTTTGGGATGAGCAAACATAAGACTCCGATCTAGAGCTTGTAATAATGGTATACTGGTGTAACCAAGGTAGTCTTTATAACGCATTGTAATAAATTATCGCAATTCTTTAGTTGCTCATGATTTTTCACGAGCCTCACCAGGAATACAAATCATATAACAATGAGTTATCTGAAACAGGGAATCAGTTGAGGGACAAGGAAACTAGAATGAATGGTATATGTACCTTAATTCAGATAGAATGATATAAAGGGATTACATACATTGATGAACGGGACATAATTAATTTGTTAGAGAGATGTTGATTTCCTGATATTGTAGTTTAATCAAGATTTTTCTGGTAAGGTAATGGCATTGACTGTGACTCCAGGATAGAAATGTCTATAGTTTTTACGCTGACGTAAGATATATCAGAAGAAATTTCCTGTGTATTGTCATACTGGTTCAGATATAATCAGTAAATTTGATTATTTTAGGAAACCAGTCAAAACACTGGTATCTGTTTATTTTTATGTTTGTAGGTAATAAAGTGTCGAATACTTTTAATTAAGTTTGCTAAGACAAGTAAATCGAGGAGAACTTGTGTCCTGTCATTGCAATGTTTATAAATCAAGGTTACGTAATATTGCTAGAGGGAAACTTGTGTCCTGTCATCGGAATGTTTGTAAATCAAGGTTCCATAAGGTTTCAGGAGGAGAACTTGAGTCCTATCATTCAAATTTTTGTAAATCAAAGTTACATAAAGTTTCTGGAGGGGATCTTGTTCTCTGTCATCGGAATGTTTGTGAATCAAAGTTACATAAGGTTTCAGGAGGAGACTGGTACTCCGGAATCTGAAGGTTTGTAAATCAAGGTTCCATAAGGTTTCAGGAGGGGAACTTGTGAACTCTCATCGGAATGTTTGTAAATCAAAGTTCCATAAGGTTTCAGGTGGGGGGACTTTTGTCCTGTCATCCTAATGGGTCTTGTCATTGGAAAGTTTGTAAATCAAGTTTCTATAAGGTTTCAGGAGGGAAACTTGAATCTTGTCATTGGAAAGTTGGTAAATCAAGATTACATAAGGTTTCAAGGGGAGGGGGGACTTGTATCCTATCATTGGTTCTTCTGTTCTTAGAATCTCCAGAATAGCTTTAAAACATTACCCTAATACCATACTGGCAAGTAGTACTCATCATTACATCTGTTCTGCCAGAACACAAGAAAATAGATAAACCTTTTTTTGGTACAAAAACCTTACACGCTTGCTTCTACCATATGATATTTTTTCTGCCTTTATTCCTTAGCTAGTATTTACATCGGATTGGGTGGCAAGATTTTGATACTTGACAAGAAGTGGTCGCTTCCCAGTATATATGTATTTTATGAGTGCCTATAACAAGATAAGACGTGGTTAACTTTTTATGTCATTTTTACCCCAATTTCAAGAAAATCCATTTAAACCTATGGATGTTTGTTTTATGTAAATTTGGTAAATTTGCTTATCAGCTTGGCAAGATTAACTGGTGGCTTGGCAGGTGTTTGGCTTCAAACAGTCATGAATGAAAATTTAGATTGTTTCTTGAAGGATTTCAAGGATAAATCACAAATTTTATTAAAATATGATAAAAATGAGATAGTTTTAAAGACTGATAAACATATGGTAGTTTTAAAGACTGATAAGCAAATGGCAGTTTTAAAGAATATAAATATGTAAATCTCACTAGTTAGTGCATTTATTAAAGAATTATACAGAACTTAAAAAGTTTAGCATACTCAACAAATTTATCATTATCGTCTTTTTAGGACCTGATAAATATGTTATATTTTTTTTACAAACTGAAGTTTTTTGTTTACAATACTAACAAATGGTTGAACTGTCAGTCATTAAATTCAAAAAACTTTTGTTTTAACTTTCATATTGTAATGTATTACAGTTTACATAAGTATTTTGTACCAGAACATAATCAGAGCCTTGGGAACACATACCCTTCCAGAGCACCTGAGTTCACTCCTGGTTTATATGAGAGTTCATGTTGTTCATTGTTTTTAAGTTTTCAGTGTTTATTTGTTGTGCTTGTTGTTCATTTGTCTTCCCGGGTTTGTCTGTCTAATGGATTGCGTTTTTTGGTTTGCTCCTTAGGTATATATTTGTCCTCTTTTTGAAGATTTTTTACAGAAAAATCACAAAAGGTTTCAAGTTCTATTGGACAGAAACCACCTTGGTGGTCTAAAGGAAGCATTCTTACCTCAAAGGGAAGGTTTTGGGCTTGACTTTTGGCAGGGTCAAACCAAACTCATTAAAATGTATTTTTGCTACTTCAGTGAAAAAACACACTGATTTAGGAGTAAAGAGCGAAGATTGGTCGTCTCAGAGTCAGTATAATATGTCTGGGTGGGATGATTTGTCTGACCTGCTGACCTTGTGAGCTAGCATGTTAAGAACCCAGTTGAGCATGTCAGTCTAGTACAAAGCAGGGCTCATATTCATACTATATCAACATGTTCTCATCCTGATAATGCATGTGCCGGTAAAAATTGACACTGGACGATAAACAATCAACCATCCAATCTATTGGACATTAGAACTATAGGCACCTTGTTTTGACGAATGGATAAGGATGTTCTGATCACTCACTGTTTGTATGAAAGTGTTCATACCATCATTGATAATTATGTTGATTTTTTTTTTTTTTTTTTTTTTTTTTTGGGGGGGGGGGGGATTATTAAGTTTTAAAAAGTTAAAATGAAAGAATATTTTAGGTATATCTTTCCCTAGTTGGACTATTCTATGTAGTTTGAATGCAGCAAAAAACATTGGCGTATTATTTTCCTGAAGTTAGCAGCTTTGATTTTAGTTTCAGTAAAAGTTGATATTGGCGATAAACAAAAATAAAATGATTTCATCTAAGCAGTTTTTGATGGGCGGGCATTGATGAAAATATACACATTTCTTTTAATTAACTTAAAATTGATAAAATTTTTGTGTTATTTTATCAGTATTTTTATTGAATACATAAATATTTACTATACTATATAAACTCTATATATTATTATCAACACTTACCTTCATAGGTAAATAAACTTTCTCCTTCTGTGGTTATCAATCCAAATAATTATTCATGTTAATAATTACATTTAACTAATTTAGTATCCTAATTAAGTCTAACGGCTAAGAAATCTGTTTTCTGAATGGTACATAGCCTTGATCGTACAGTGTAAAAGGGTAGTAATATATTGATAGGATACTGTCTTAGAACTTTTTATACCAGATATGTAATTAGCTTTCTACGCCTTTTGTGTATTGCATTTAAATGGTATTTCGTGTAAATTTTTCTTTCTTTCAGTTTTTAAAGTAATTATATACATAACCATGTGTATGTAATTACTGATTTGTTTTGGGGATAGATTTTTTTTTATAAAGTGTTGGATTTTGAAAATTAAAGAATTTGAGGAATTTCATTTTGTATACCAGTCCATTTCAATAATTTTGCCAAAATGTTAACTTTTTGGGGACAAAAAGAGGTAATTCTGGCCTTGGAGTGAGAAATACCATGTTTGATATTTGTCATTGCTACAATACATAGTTCAAAGTAAATATATTTTTTGTTATTAATAATTAAGAATACAGACTCTACCATATATAGCCTTATTAATTAGGAATATTTGTGAGGTAATTCCCCAAAAGGAACATCTCAAAACTTTGTTTAAATTTTTTTTGAAATACATCAAGTTTTCCAGGAGAGGAAAATTTCGATTTTTTGAGTAAAGTGATGATTTTTGTATGAAAGATGACATCACATAAAAAATGTGATGTTGTTGAGTATGTGCAAAATTTGAACCATGTTGATACATGTAATCGGAAATCACCTAATCATTATTTAAAATGTACAGAATTGTCGTAAAGCTATGAGATTTTCGTGAAGAAATCAGTTACACAAGAAGAATGCATGGTGGACTTACTTTATTCACAATATCTTGTACTTTTTATCAAGTAATCAGTCTTAATTTCTTAATTTTAGTCTAAGTCAAATGTTCAAATCTGAATGTATGTAATTGATACATGTAGATAATTTACATCTGTTTGAAACAAAGCATACCTTCATACAACAAGACTGAGCATGTAGATGGTTAAAAACCAGATTTTATTAAAATCTGACAAGTCACTTAGGAAATATTCATGACATGGTAACCAGTACCTGTAGTTTTTCATTGTGTGCACATGACCCTTGTTAAAGGCTGTACCACAAATATATTTTTACTTTTAATATTCTGTTTCAGCTTTTTAGCTCCCCTGACCCAAAGGGTCATCTGAGGTATTGTCATCACTTTGCATCCGTCAATGTCGTCGTCTGTAAACTTTTCACATTTTAATCTTCTTTTCTGAAACCACTTGGCCAATTGGAGCAAAATTTGGCAGGAATGTTCATTGGGTGGTACTTTACAAAGTTTGAGTTTTTTGTGCTGATTGGAAATTCAACATGGCTGCCAGGGCCAATAATTTTGAGTTTTTGGTGCAGATTAGAAATCCGAGATGGCCGCCACCGTGTTACATAGTTTAACAAAGAACCCTATGGGGAATACATACAAATAGCTTCTCCTCAAAACCCATCTCACACAAACATACCAAATCTTGCACAAATGATCCTAGGGTGGTCCTCTACTAATTTTAAGTTTTTGGTACTGATCTGAAATCCACAATGGCCACCATCAGAATGGCCATCTTTTCTCAGAAACTGTCTCTCACATAGAAACCAAATCATGCAGGAATGATACTAGGGTGGTCCCCTATAAGTTTTGAGTTTTTGGTCCCAATCCGAAATTCAAGATGCCGCCACTTTGGAACATAGTTTAACACAGAACCCTATGGAAAATACATACAAACAGCTTCTTCTCAGAAACAGTCTCACACATTTAAACAAAATCATGCACGAATTATACAAGGGTGGTCCTCTACTAATTTTGAGTTTTTGGTGCCAATCTGAAATCCAAGATGGCCACCACCGCAGAACTTAGTTAACATAGAACCATATGGGAAATACATACAAACGTATTTTTCTTGGAAGCCATTCCACAGATTTAGACCAAATCATACACAAATAATACTAGTGTGGTTATCTTCTAATTTTGAGTTTTTTGTGCTGATCTGAAATTCAAGATGGCCACCACCACAGAATATTCTTTAACATTGGACCATATTTGAAAATGTTTTAAAATTCTTCCTTCTCTGAACCACTTAAGCATTTAAAAACAAAATTTGCCGGAAACCTCATTTAAGAGTCTTCTACAAAATTTTTTTTAATATATTAGGTGAGTGATACAGGCTCTTGAGAGCCTCTGGTTTGTCTTATTAACATTGACTCCATATTCCATTTCATTTCGATTTGAACCTTGTACATTGTCTCACAGTAAACAGATAAGGATACAACCTGTAATTGAAACACGACTTTATATCTCAAATATCATTGTGCTTGGAGATGTTTACATGAACAAAACTAATTGATCCTAAAACATATGATAAACTGATGATTAATTAGCAAAATGAGTTCAGTAGCTGAAATTTGAATGTAAACAAGAAATGACGTCTTTTTTCTATTTTTTTCTTTGTTTTTTTTTTTTTGTTGTTTTTTAATAAAGAATGTATATTGATTTATAAAAAAGAATGTTTACGTTTTGAAAACATGTTTATAATGACAAAATAAAGGACTCAAAAATGTTCTTGAGAGATCAAAGATATGTTGATAAAACAACAGTTTTTAATAAATCATAAATTAAATGGCTTTTTAGTATTTTAAAGAAATATATTATTATTTTGAAATAATATATTGAGAAATATCAATTCATTTATATACTGATGCAAAATCCCTCCAAAATAACTGATTTTCATAGCACAGTCAGCTGTTGTTAAAAATAATGTGTTATTCTTATTCATGTCTACATTGTATTTCATATTTTTATAAAAGCATTAATTTTCATTTTAGAGGGGAAAAGTACTGCATGAGAAATGATTAAAAAATAATGTCTTTCTTGGACACAAGTCTATGATGTATTTTTGCATAGACTGAAATTGCATGACCACAAAGGTACTTATGCAGAAAAATATCTAAAATATTAGTTGACAATCCTTGGCTATAATTGTCATTATTCTGCAACTGTTACACTTACGCCTCCTCATAATTCTTTCCAATAATTAAAATGAAATGACAATAACCATATTAATATACGTCATTTAGAATTCTCATAGCTATGAGGAAGTCAGTACAATGATTGAGTTATTCTGTCAAACTAGTTACCTATTTATTGAGATAAGTCTGTAGATAGTATCACATCAAATATGTAATTAATTTTCCTTGAAGACTAGATTGTTTTGATGAAACCATCTCTTCAGCATTAAAATTAAAATGCATTTTTCATTCCCCCATTGGATTTTAAATTCATATTTAAAATTAATATATATAATATATTTTATTTCAGTTGTGGACAGATAACAATAAAATTAAACATAAGTCAGTTACTTAAGTTTACTTTGTGAGTGTATAATTATCTCCCTTAGATAGCTGTTAACTAAGGGAGGTAGTTATGGATGCTACCTATTAACTCTTATTTTTAACTTTGCTGAGGGGTAGATAAATGACAAATGTTTCATATCATTGATATAAAAAAGAGAAAAAACATGATGCACAGTTGTTTAAAGAATATATAAATTTTTTATTGTTTTTATTTCTATTTATTGAAGATGAAAAGAAAAATGTGTTGAAATTTCATTATTTGGAATGTATATGCAGTAACGGTTTATTTTAATTAACAATACATGCACCCAAGTCATAAAAGCATTTTTTGATTCTGTTGTTGTGTCTTAAAGGCTACACTGATATGCAATATCTTTCTTAAAATTCTAATGATCCCTTTCCTATTGAACAGTTATTGCCCCCTCTGTTTTATAATGTGACATCTTTTGAATATATAGGTTTTATCTGTATAAATTTATTCCATTAGTGATATAGTGATAAATACCCCTAGTCAATTATTAATCTCATGCAAGGGAACAGAAAATGTTTTAGATTTTTTGCAAAAATATGGTTTGTGCTTTAATTGCTATGCATAATGCAGTTAGCCTTTTTTAAGTTAGAAATCAGGGGAGATAATTACTGTTTTTTCCAAAGGGATGAAAATTTAACATTTGTATTGAATAACTATAATTTTGTTGTTATCAGTTTTCATATATATTTTTTCTCAAAGTAACTAAAGTAGGCTACAATCTTTAATGTTTCATGCCATGAGATTTTTCAGATAGTTCATTGATATTTCAGAGATGATACAAATAAAGATTTTGTCTTTAAAGAATTGTTTGGACTGGATGAGGTTTCAAAGTTATGTGTAAATATCCGAGTTTACATCTTAAATATATAACCAAGTCAGTGAATAATATAGTGTTATTAAATGGGTATTTTCATATAAAGCCTGTATTATGTCCGAGTCGGTCGTATTGGGTCAAGGTCAACTATATAGGCCCGAGGCAATGTCTAGGGCCTATAAAGCTGATCAACACCCAATACAACTGTACGAGGACATAATACAGGCTTTATATAAAAATACCCATTTTATGACACCTTTATTAACTAATGACTTAAAATTACAGTACTTTTATTAACCAATGACTTAAAATACATTATAAATTGTCTATTTAATACAATCCCATGTGTCTGAAATGGGTCACTCATACAGGTATTATACAGAAAAACCGGAACTGGTCATTAATACAGGTCTAATACAGAAAATCCTGTATTGGACCTGTATTAATGACCAGTTCCAGTTTTGTATTAATTGGACAGTTTTTACTGTATTTCAACACATTAGTTAATAAATATTATTGATAAAAATATCAAATTCTTTTAATAGGAAGAAAAAGTAAAGGAAAGTTTTACTACTTATGTAGGGGAAGAGTTTTAAAAGGCTCTCCTTAGAATAAGTGCAAAACAGATATGAATCTAGCAAATTCTAAAAAGAGAAACTTAATTGAGAGGGGGGGGGGTGACTATTTGCTCAAACTCGAATTCTGGTTTCTTTTGTGCTATTATTAAATAAGAAAATTTTTCTTCAATAAGATTAGTGAATGTATTTTTTGTAGAAATGTATTCAATTTTTTTTCATTTTTAACTTGAACTGAATTTAACATCAATGTTGGATTTCATTGTTTGAATGTCTGAAGACATATAAAGTATGTTTTAAGACTTTTAATAATCAATCATTCAGCATGTTTGCACTTATACATGTAGACTAAGTTTTTTCAGTGACTTACTTTTTATACCCCCCGCAAACAAAGTTAAGGGGGGTCTATAGGAATCACCTTGTCCATACGTCTGTCTATCTGTCTGTCCGTCTGTCCATATATCATGTAAGCGCAACTCCTCCTAGACCGCTCAATGGATTTCAACAAAACTTTACAGAAAGGAAGTACATCATCCAAAGATGTGCATGAAGAATAATCTTTGCTTTCCAATATCACACAAGGGAGATAATTGGACTTCAAAGCGGGGGTATCCTTTGTGAACTTTGCTCACAGTACATCTAGTTTGTACTTACTATATTGACCATGATGTTGAATTTAAAGGTTAACTTGATAATTACTGAAATCTGCATTTGAATTGTATTGGGCCATTATGCTGAGATACGATAGTTATTTGACTCACATCTGTAGCTTAAAGTCATATAACCTAGAGAAGGTTATAATTTAATACAGTTTACTTTAAAAGTAAGGAAGTTTGTATCTGTTAAAAATTGCAGATCTTATGAGCAAATTTTCTCAATTGAAAAATTGTTTCTGTATGTACAAGTATTTTTTATGTAGTATTATCTTTCTGACAGTTTGAGACAGGTGTCTTTTTCCAGATGCATATTGATGAAAGTTGACAAACTATTCTTGAAAATTTTAACATTTTTTGTAGGTTACAAAGCTGTTACATCCTAGTGGAATCGATATATATAAAAATTCTTGTTCATGATTCTTTGAACATGAACCATGAAATTTATTTTTTAACAAAAAAGGAAATTTTGCTATCAGAAAATAGTTACTTACATATATGTTATTGATTTGTGAAAACAGAGGTCATACAAAGTACATTGTGTATAAAGATTCACCAAATTTTCAATAAAATTTGACCCACATCTCAAATAGAATTTTTGTTTTGAGATATCATTAATTAAAGTAAGTGGAAACAAGTCTTATCGATGAAGATTCCATGTAGATACTGTTATCGTGTTATAAAGGTTGGCTGGTCAGCTGTCTGATAGATGTTCTGACCATTCATGTTTTTGTTTCTCATATTTTTGGCACGAGATCCTTGTGATAGTATATCTACAAGTCTGATACTGCTAATATGCAGTAGCTACAGAGGTTGTCAGTTGCAGAGATTAAGTAATGATGACGATACCTTAAGTCAGTATTGGACATTACGTGTAAATGCAGAAATGTCAAAAAAATTCAATCTTTGCTCGTAATAGTTCTCGTTTACAGATCTTGATTTTATAAAAATTGTACTTGTTGTAAAAGATGAATAAATTGATAAACTTCTAATTATTACAGTATTAATGAATGGGTGTTTTGTTAATGCCTTTTAATGTCCCTGTTATATGCCTGAGGTCTGTAATAATGGCCAGGGTAGGTTGTAACAGCCCGAGGCAACACTGAGGGCCATTATTACAGATTGAGGGCATATATTAACAAGGGTCATTTAAAAAAACACCCATTCTTTGATACTTTATTAACCAAGTCGGCCCATACATATTGTAAAATCAGAATGTGTACTGATGATGCAACCCCGCTGATATTAATACATCTTTTCGGCCCCGGGCCAGTGCATAAAAAAGCTCTAACTTTGAAAACAACACTGCCAAACTTAAGTAATGAGATCAGAGGTTTATTAAAAGTAGCTAAACAAATATACTAGCACATTTAGGAAAAATTAATCCACAAATATTTTTATAAATCCATTACAGTGAAGACTAGAGGAAAACCATTTGTAATAAAACATGGAGTTTTACAGGTCGTGCAAATCTTTTTTTAATCTTAATTGAAATTTCCACAAAATGAATGAGTCTTCATTGAAACTTTTTATAGATTTAAAAGGAATCTTCGTTAATATCATTTAAATTAGCAGGTTTATTATACCATGTTTGTCTGGAAATAACCCATATCCATTACTGTTGCCTATCATCAGGAAATTGATATTTATTTAGAATTTACTGTCAAATTGCATGTTATCGAATGTATTCAGTAAACAAATTTATCTACGATTTAACTTAATTAACTTGAAACATCTTCGATTGTTCAACGGACCATAATTCCCCTCACAGTAGCAGCATAAGACTAATTGAAGCTATCTTGCGTCATTATTGACATATTCTTGTTTACCTGTGATAGGAAAAAATAACTGTTGACATTTTGGTCTTTGTTGGAGCTTCTTTGATATTAAGATGACAACATCCTTTCAAGAATGCCAAAGACAATCAGCGATACGACTTAAGAAGGAACTGAATAATGCTTGACATCACTGTTTATATTGTGTGATAATTATACATCAGTGTAAGAAACCTATATGAATCCATTACTTTTCATTAAAAAAATGATAATTAATTAAAATTAACCAATACTGTAAACTGGGAAATGTTTTGCATATGATATGAAACACAAAAATGAACGATTAAAAATAATGATTCTAATTCTTTATCCCTATTGATTGACTGGAAATCACAAATTTAAAACCAATTGAACTAAAAGTTGTTTGCAGAACTGTGAAAATAGGTGTTGCAAACATTTTCTGGTTAAATACAGTACATTGTATATAGACATTACTGTGGACTGTACAAAGAGTTTGTTCAAGTTATATGCCCTGTATCTTTACCTCAAATTCATCTGTTTTTACAAAAAAAAATCTAAAATTTAAATCTAATTGATGATTATTGACTCTTACAACTTGATGGCAGTGCCCATAGATAACTTGATCTGCCATTATTCTCTCGTTGAATCTTCCCCATTGTCAAAAATATACGACACCATCCTACACACATTTATGAATTAATGTTTTGTTCCATCATTGGTTGAAGCTATTTGAATTTCAAGATACTGGATATTTTTTTTTAATTCAGACTTAAAGACCTTCTTGTTAATGATAAATTTGCAAGAGGTGACTTACAAGAACTTGTTACAACAAACAAAAAATGTGTGCAGGTGTGTGGCTATCACCTGTGATGAATGGAAACCAGATTAGAAGAGGAAGCAATATACGTTTAATAACTTTTTATCTATAAATAATCCATTAGAAAATAACATGGTTTATTAGTTTAATGGATTCTATCTCTGTTCAAGTAGTTTTATATTGTGCTTGTTGAGAATTATGTAATTGGGCTAAAAAAATTATTTCAGTCTGTGCTGTATTGCTATAAAGTCATCTCTTGTATGGCTTTTAACAAAAATCTACTGTTTTGATTGGCTGTAAGAAATGGAGCTGTATTATGCTACCTGTTGTACAATATATAAGGATCTATGTATAATATTGAGACACTCTCTTTTTGGTCATATCACTTAGTAAACAATCATGGCAGTCTCTTTCCAAAAAATCTCTTTGTCTTTCAAATAGTTGGAAGGTTGATAAATTTCGTTTTCCAGTAATGTCTATCACTTTATATATAACAAATTGAATGTTTTGGTTTCCTGCTGATGTCGCAATTGTGTGACAAGTTAAATAAAACGGATTACTGTCTAATTGACTGTAATTAGCATGCAGTTTACTGAAATGGCCGTGCAGCTGCTGTAGACATTTTCATTTCCATACAAGATTTCAAAAGGATCAAATCATGTCACAAAATATCAATATGCCATGCACTTGCAAAAGTAGAAAGCACCACTGAAAAGAGACAGACATTCTGTATGCATAATTTTGTCTGATACTGACTAGGACTTTCAACTTTGTTTTTAGCAGTTGACGCACAAACACGATTTAAAATTGGTTATTGTATTATAATAGACAAGAATATGTTGAAAAACAATCTAAATGACGTAAACCAGAATATACAAATCAACAATTACAAAATTTCTACACTGAAATTAGCAAATAGTTCATGGCACTGAGGGTCATATGGCAGTATGTGAACCGATTGGTCATCCCAAAAACAATTATGTGCACTGAAGCGTAGTTGAGGTCCAAATAATTTTTTATAGTGCCTTACCTGTCCATATACTGCCATTTGACCCTCAGTGCAATGAACTATTAGCTATATTATACTTATTTCAATGTGAAAACATTCCAAAACTTATAATTATTAAGCTCCGCCCACCAGTCCATACAATAATTAAGCCCAACCCACCGGTCCATATAAAATTACATGGACCGGTTTCTTTAATATAGACAAATAGAGAGACAAAATTCTAAAAGTATAACATTAGTAAATAGTGAACTGAAAATTTACTATACAATAACTTACAGGGATATATGGGGTCGGTCAAAAAAAGTGTGTAAGGTGAGGTATTAGGTGATTCCTGATATGGGCAAAAGAATATCAAAGTGACGAAACAGTGGGAAAAGTTTCTAAATTCAAAATCCAAAGGAGAATGGAACACAACAAACAAATGCCTCAACCAAACATATAACTAAAAGATTAAAATGCAAATAATAAACTTAACAAAAATAGACACCGCAAGAGCTAAAGCACTAGCAATGTGAACTCCCACTAAAATATGACACATGTGCTCTAGAAGAGTAGGCACCCATCAATATTTTTTGTCTTGTATACTTCAAATACTTATTTCTTAACTCAACTGTTATAAATATCAATTACATTTGTTAGTTGATGAACAGCAATAAATGTTCCTTTGCTTAAACGCATGGAGATTTTATTGGAAATTGTATCTTTTCTGACCAATCATTAATTTGTATGTAGTGCCAAGTCAAAAGTGTTGAAGTCATAATACTTCACTTAAAATATATCAGCTCATGAAAATTAATTTTATATTTCCATATATATTATGTCTCGCACATTAAGGATGGGATTCACTAACCTTGTTTGTCCTAAAATTGTCTTATTTTTTTCAAAACATTTTGAAATCCAACACAATAATACCTCAATTTATTTATAATTTTCTTTGTTTAAATTCCTAATGTCTGAACCCTAACTGAGAAAAATCTCAACCCTTAACCTTTCTAACTGGATTATCCAATAGAGGAAATCCAGTTACCGGTATTAATTTGGAAATTTAAGCCAGGCTAGCAAAGGGGTGGCTTGATGGGTTGGCGGGCCTTTAGTCTGGCAGGCAGGCAGCTACAAACAGTAATGGAGTACCATCTAGTTTGTTGTCATTTAGACAGCTTCATGTTGAATGATCACATGTATTTATGTCAATAACCAGTACTGTTTCTATACGTATTTTCCAAGAAAGCAAAACTTACTGAAAAAACAATTTTTTAACCTGATTAACAAAAGAGGTTATAGTTTTATGAAAAATTGTTCATTCATCAGAAACATCTAACCTTTTGCGTAGTTGTTTCATATTGGCTTTATTAATCTATCCTTAAACTCTGGCATTTTATAAACCAATACAGAATGCATAGTATTATTTATTTTAAGACATAACACTTTGATATGGGTTCATCTTATATTGGATCATTTCACTAGATAGGATAGTGCTATTCAGTCATTGGGATTATATGTATTCAGTGGTTGTCCTTCATGGTACTTAATTAAAATGTTATTCCATAATTCCAGTTTCCTAATGAATGAAAACTATGAATAAAACAATGATGTTGATTTTCTTGACCTTTGAACAAAGATATAACTTAGCATGTGGTAATATCATTTGTTGGGATCCTGTAAATTATCAGTCTAACAGCATTAAGTTCTGTCATTTCCTTACAAACATACAAACCAGACAAAAAACTTTTCAGGAATTATTGTTATTAAAAGAATAATGGTAAATTATTAAATGGGTTGGTTAGTGGAAATCCCAAATGCAAAAATGTATTAATTAATCGTATTTATGAAAAAAATATAATAAGGTTTTACTGGGAATTTTAATTATGCCAGCTCTAAGTGTTGCCATGTTACTTAATCCTATTGCAGTATTTTGCATCAATAAAAAAACATAAGTAAACAGTACTATCTGATAACATTTCTGGATTTTAAGTTCCCTTCATTCCCAAATATAGATGTGTAAAGATGACTTTCTTCAGTGTTTAATTTTGAGTAAATCTTGGATTTAGTTTGGGGTGGATCTCCAGAATTTGCCACCCCCGAAAATGGACATTTTTACAGGCAGGTATTCATATTTTTTTTTAGGATGGTCCTCCTGAATCTAGCCCCTGGATAGGGGCCATTATTTCTTTGCATTATAAGTGGCCTAACCTTAATAGAAATATGTCTTTGTCTACTTTCAGAACTCCAGATCAATGTCCAAGTGTTGTGTCCCTACTTTCGGAGAGCTACAATCCACATGTCAGATTTGGAGCAGCCATGGCTCTAGGTATTGCCTGTGCTGGAACAGGACTAAAGGTTTGTATCCCTACTGTCAGAGAGCTACAATCCACATGTCAGATTTGGAGCAGCCATGGCTCTAGGTATTGCCTATGCTGAAACTGGACTAAAGGTTTGTATCCCTACTGTCAGAGAGCTACAATCTACATGTCAGATTTGGAACAGCCATGGCTCTAGGTATTGCCTGTGCTGGAACTGGACTTGAGGTTTGTATCTCTACTGTCAGAGAGCTACAATCCACATGTCAGCTTTGGAGCAGCTATGGCTCTAGGTATTGCCTGTGCTGAAACTGGACTAAAGGTTTGTATCCCTACTGTCAGAGAGCTACAATCCACATGTCAGATTTGGAACAGCCATGGCTCTAGGTATTGCCTGTGCTGGAACTGGACTTGAGGTTTGTATCTCTACTGTCAGAGAGCTACAATCCACATGTCAGCTTTGGAGCAGCCATGGCCCTATGTAATGCCTGTGCTAGAAGTGGACTTAGGTTTTGATTCCTACTATCAGAGAGCTACAATCCACATGTCAGATTTGGAAAAATCTGATTGGAATTTCGAATCATCCACATGTCAGGTTCGTTGATGTGCTCTGGCTGATCTCATGGTATTGTTACAGAGCCACAATGCAAATGTCATATTTGGTGCTTCAGTTGCTTTAGACATTGCTTGTGTTGGAACTGGACTTAAAGATGTGCATAACCAAATTAAAATTTCATTTTTGGTACTGAGCTCTTCGGTTTCAAAGTCTTGTATTTTGTAAGTGAATGACTTTGCAAAAAGATTGTTTGCTTTAAAACAAAACAAAAAAACTTTGAAAATTTGCAGATTATCTGTTAAAAAAGGGTGAGATCCATGCCAGGTTTGAATTGTTTATTTTTTCACTGTTTGTTGGGGTAATTTATCATGGTCAGTTATTTTGTTTTAGTGATTAGTTTCCAGCTGTAAAATTCTATCAAATTTCTTCAGTTATTTCATTCAAGATTCCTTACTCCTTGATAGATAAAATGATAAAAACTGTATTTTTATATCAAATTTGTGTAAAGATAATTTTTTGTTAAAGTGAAAGCTATTATCAGTTTTATCAAAGAATATTTTTTACAATTGATTAACTTGATAAAAAAGAAACAGAAATTTATCATTGTTAATGACTGTATGTTTATTTTTTTAATCTGAAAAAAAGGTTTAATGTAAAAATATATATATAAATTTTTCATACATTAAAAACAATTAACATTAGGGATTTTGTACATTCAGGTATCATTGCATTTTACACTCTGCTTGTTTCCTTATTTGATTGAAAGCCAAATAGTGTATCATTGTACGTGTAAGTTTTTTTCATTTAAACAGAAGGTTTGATGTAAAAATAAAAGACAATTTTCCAGACAAAATATCACAATCTAACTTTTTTTTTGGAACCCTGCTTGTTTATACAATAACCAGGAAGCAATAATGAAAACATCCTAAGAGGATAGCACCTGTTTGACTTGTTATAAAACTGATAAAATAGTTCTCAGATGGAAGTTCTGGACAATTGATACTAATCATCTAGGGAATGTGCAGTGGTCAGTCTTAAAATTATATATCATTACCAATTAAGATTGTTTTGATTTGAGAGCAAACAGGTGCCTCCTGGCTCGCTCCAGTGGAAGGGGTCTAGAGGAGATCATTCTGTGGAAGTTTTCATTAAGTTCAGCCCTGACGGACTTGAGAATGACTAAAGATTTTTTGACAGGGTAAATTGTTCTGATCTGAGGTTGTTCAGTTCTGCCTAGATTAATGCAGTGCCATCTTCATGCAGTAGTATACCAGATTATGAAAGATCCCACTGCATGAATTTCACAGGACTTTCCGGGTCAACATTCAATGATTGTAGAAGTGTCTACAGAAATATTGATTCATTGTTACTTAACGTCCAGAGGCAAATATTACATGCTAATTGGGGATGAGAACCAGTTCAATTTATCAAACAAGTTAAACAGGGGTGGGAAAGGACACCAAAGGAAATAAATTTTGACTGCCACTGTAAAAGGAGGATGGTTGGGTAGGGTCGGATAATTTAGCCTTAGGGGTCTTTGGCATGTAGGGAGTGTGGCAGTCTCAAAACACATTAGCCACTATCGTCCGTGGTAAGGCTTTCCATATTATGTCCTGACAACCCCCCAGTGAGAGGGTCTCCTCTACCTGCCACATGGGGATGAACTATGCAGCTCTATGGGTTGAGCTCCTGTGATCTGTCACAGGTGCCTAGTCTACAGAAATCAGAGTCAGTTATATTAAATTTGATTATCAAAACTTTAAAATACAAATATTAGATGACTGAGCTGTCTTTAAACACTTTTTGACATAATTATTATAGAAAATTTTTTAATTCCATAAACGAGAATTTGCCCCTTGACTTCTTTGTTAATTTAGATAGTCATTTAAATGATTTTAATTCTGAAAATTTGGATCAAGATGAAAAACTTTCCTATCTCTTAAATCCATCCTCAACCAGACATCATCAGATATCCTGCATTTATCATAGTTTATCTTTCCACAGATTGAAATTCCTGAAAGACCCCCTTCTAAATCATTAAAATTTATCATTTGCAAATTTCAGAGTATCGTGATATAAATAGGATATACCTCTGTTGGGCTAACGCCATCAGGTGGGGTATATCCAATACGTAAACCATCATATTGGGTACACTGACAGACTTGACATAATTTTTGAGTACCCTGACAGATCCCTGTATTTTATTCCACAGACAGATAAATTTTACAGAGATAACATTATACTAGGAACTTATTTTATACCCATTAGCCTTGAAAAGATTGTAAATTTTCAAATCATGAGGAAATTATCCAGTTCATGACCTTGTAGGTCCAATGATAAGCATTACCAGTGTTGTTGTTTGGTCAGTTTGGCTATTTTTATTGGCTGACATATATCTAATTATTTTTAATTTGACAAACTAGCAACAACTGACCCTGACTGTCATCATGTCATTTGATTTAGAAGCTAATTTGTTTTTTGGCAGTTGGATATTGAATGATAAAAATGGCAGCTATAGCTCTGTGACTATTGTGAATTACACATTTTTTTCATGCATGAAAGAAAAGTATGGTGAATTATCAAATGTGTAACTTTGGCATATTTCTGGTGATTCAATTTCTTAAGCAAATTGGTGAAATTTATATAAATAAATTGACCTTTTACCACCATTTACACCAAATTAATACAAATTCGTATGCAATATAGTGAGCCAAGTTAGCTCTTTGGATCCCCGTGTCAGATTGTAAATTATAAATTACGCCAAGATTATTTATGATTATTTTTCAGTTTTCAAGTATATATTCAGTTTTAGGCATTACAGAAATGATTAAGTAATTGAAATTATCATTATTTTTATTGGGTGTTATTGTTTCTCAATGTCTGTTCTGGATAACCATCAGAAAAAACTATTTCTGTGGGGGTTGATTGATTTTCGCAGTTTATTTTAAAGGTTAATAATGAAAAGATAATTAACTTGGAAGAAAATAGATATCTAAATGTTTTTCAAAAAAAACATCTCTTTCTTTGTTGAATGTGACGTAGTTAGACAAAACCTAAGAATGTTATCTAATATCAAATATATCACCTTTTTATCGAAATTATTAAATGTTGGAACAGGAAGTAATATTTATTGCTTCAAAAAATTGAAAATTTGACTTTTTTATCACTTTTAATTATAATTGTCTGTTGTTTAAGAGTTCATTGAATAATTTCTGAATTGAAAATAAGAAAATAAGAAAGATGTGAATAAATTGTCTGCAAGATAAAATGAAAAGAAGTCAAAGTAAATTGAAGCTAAAAATATGAATTTTTATAAGTGATATTGATTGAATTAATTATTTTCATAACTGGTTTTTCATCAACTACAAAATTTTTAGGGGCCTCGGTGGCCAAGTGGTCAAGGTAGTTCGTCATGACTACTATTTATTACTAGCTTGTCAACACTGAGGTTGTCAGTTCGAATCTCACCTGTGGCGGCATGTGTTCGACTCCGATCTTAATTGACAAGGATTGCCAATTTTCCTACCGAAGGTTGGTGGTTCTCTCCGGGTACTCCGGCTTCCTCCACCAATAAAAACTGGCCGCTGCGAAATAGCCAAATGTGCTGAAAATGGCGTAAAAGCCCAACTAAAGAAACAAACAAACCAAATTTTTATTTATTATTATGTTGAAGTATTCACTAATTTAAATTCTGTGTTATTTCTGCGTTAAACCTGATTGGATACTTTCCACTGTTCACGTACTGGGCCCAGTTGTTCAACTTGTTTAACCAAGGGTTAAATTTAACAACAGGTTAAACATAATGATTTTCTATGCAGTTTAACCCTTGGATAAATTTAACCTTGGGTTAAATATGTTGAGCAACTGGGCCCAGAATGAAATTAAAATGAGCATGCAAAAATACAGGGTTGAAATCCTTTAACAGTTCACCTGTACTACTACAAACTTAATCAAAATATAATCAAATCTGATAAATATGTGAAAAAAATTGTTGAAAAGGGTAGAAAAAAACTAGATGAAGCAGTAAACGAGAAAAGTGGTCATTGTATTGGTAGTAATTTGTCCAGTCCAATTAATTCTGCATTTAAAGTCCGCTAGGAAATAGACATCCGATCCTATTTATGACCCATCTCTTATGTATGACACCAATTTACATGATAATTTGTCTAACATTGTTTTTACGACATAGCATTGTTTGTGGAGTGGCACTTCCAAATTATTTTTTCTTCGTCAGATCGCTATCGAGAACCAGATCAATAGCATTCAATTTGGTTTGTCATTTGAAGGGGATCTTTTCATTTCTCTCCTTTGATTTATTGAAAGCTATGGTTTATGCCTTTGGTCAAAATCTCATTGAAAATCTCATGAAACATATATACTGTTTAGCAACAAATAAGTGATTTTATCCATGATTAATATGTTGGGTTTTGTAATGAATTTATAAGTACAAATTAATTTTTTTCCTGAATGAATATAAAATATGTTTTCATTGTTTACAAAAAAATGTTTATTAGGGCCCCGCATTGGATGCTATACACATATATCTTTTAGTATATATATGAAAGTTCATTATACCCATGCTTGTACAAAAAAAAATGGTTCGGAAAGAAATGGTATTATAGCATTTAAGATCTTTAAGTTGGAGAAAAAATCAATTCCCCGATAAGTAATGAATATATACTTTTATTTCTTAAAAGTGTTTTATAACAATGTTGTTGAAGTAAATCAATTTCTATTTTTGAATGATAATATTGCAGCTTGGTGGGACATTGACATAGGAAATTTGAATAACAATTTATTATTTTGAAACAATTTTATTTGTTATGTTGTTTCCAGTTGATGGTGTTGGTCTAGTAGTATTGATGATGGCAAGTTATTTTCAGCCTTTTTTGATGACGCCAATGATTTCAACATATTTTTAATGAAACATTCTATTTTAAATTATGAAAAAGTAGATCATCTGGGACAAGACGCGCAATTGTTTTCCTGTTACAGAAGTCATGAAATAATAGGCTGCCATTAAGTCTGTAAGTTTCGTTGGAACATGGGAGATGGCTCAAAATGATCGCTATACACTGGCACATATCCAGTTAAAATTTCGGGGTGTGATGTCAGTCTACTTTTTCCGTAATTTGAGAAATCAGAGGTTAATGTTACTTTGCATGCTGTTAGATCCTAGTACGTAAATGTGCGCATGCGAAGTATGTCCTGGTCCAATACTTTTTCCCATAATTTTCTACCCTTTTGGACATAGAAATTCTGTCTATCCCCCAATTTTTTTTGTACCCACAGTTTCTCACACATTCCTTATCAGAGGTTAATGAAACTTTGCATACTGTTAGATCCTAGTACGTAGATGTGCGCATGCTAATTATGTCCTGGTCCAATACTTTTTCCCATAATTTTATACCCTTTTGGACTTAAAAATTCTGTCTATCCCCCAATTTTTTTTTACCCGCAGTTTCTCAAACATGTCTTATCAGAGGTCAATTAAACTTTGCATACTGTTAGATCCTAGTTTGAAAATATGATGATTTGTACTTTGTGTAGGCTTCAAAACAGACATGTTGCTGCAGGGGTGTTAGTCCCTTTCAGGACAGTTCTAGTTAAAAATTAGAATACATTTAATCTGGTTTGACTGTAAGACACTTTTTTTAAGCCTTAATCTATAAAATATTACAAGAAATGAAGTTCCAGAATGACAAAATTGAATTGAATTTTACAATTTTTTACATTTTTTTCAGGAGGCAATTGGTTTGCTGGAACCTATGACCAATGATCCTGTCAACTATGTTAGACAGGGAGCTTTGATTGCCTCAGCTCTTGTCACCATACAGCAGAATGAGGTCACGTGTCCTAAAGTAAGTAATATCTGTTAAATGATTTTTTTTTTTTTTAAATTCTGTTCTGTTGTAATTCTGAATTAGGTAAAGAAGAATGGGGAAATTTTGCAGCAAATTCTTTACAAAAAAGTGGACAGGTTTTCTCTTTCATGATTTAAAGGGGTCCCAGTGGCTATGAGCAAATTAATGTAATGTATGGTTATTGTATATTTAAGGTATGCAAATTTCAAAATCATTTATACTTATTATATTGAGTTATTGCTAAATCTTGACATTCAGGAATAATCTGTAATAAAAATTGTTACAAATTGAAGAATTTGTATCTTTGTAATGTCAATTAATAAGAATGAACTGAAAAACCTGGTAAAAATGATTAATTTGTTAACCTACTCAACCAAAGACATTTTTATCCTAGCTGGAAATTATATTTCTTAAAACTCAGAAATTTGCTTCATCTCTCTGCATCAGATCTCTTTGATCTGCAAGAAACAACCTCTAAAAGTACATGTGACCTTCCCATGAGAACACAAATTTATTAATCATATTACATATGAAAAATATTTATTGGAATGACAGAAAAATGAATGTTTTTTAGCTTTCTCTAACAATATCTAAATGAAATTTTTTGGTAATGATCCAGTCTGTTCACACACAGACATAATCTTTATCTGATAATTGGCCAAATTACTTATAAACATCATCTGTGAAAATTAGGTTGATTAGGTAATTGCTGGTAATTGTCATAATATTTCTAGTTTAGCATATTTTATACTGTTCAGCGTGACCTAAATATGTTCTGCTGCATCAGATTTTTTGGGGTTTTTTTTGGTTTTTCTTGTCTGTGCTTGCAAAGTAAAAGTTATAAACATTTTAGATTTAAAAAATTTCAATAATTTGGAAAGAATAAAAAAATTATTTTCATCAATATTTTTCAGCAGAAATTACATTCATATTTCCTATAAAGAATTTTTAACTTAAACAAAAAATTTAAATTAACATTGAATGGCCTTAACAATTCAATACTATACACTCAAGATACATAATATATGCATTAATATGATATTTACTGAAACATTTTTTCCATTGGGATTAAAACAGTGGTCGTTAACCTTTATCCACAATAAGGCCAGTTGTTTCCTGACCTAATTATAGTGTTAAAACCTCATTCTCGCTCAAGTGATATGTTTTTCATTCATTATGTGTGATTGCTATAGGAATTTTTCTTAATTAATTATTAATGTGTTATAAGGTTAATTTGTTCTGTAGAAATTATTGAAGGCTATTGGGATAAACATTTACTTAAAGAAGACCAAGGTTCTTAGCCAGTTCTTGGATGATTTTAGCTTTTTAGTGTAGTGTTTGTATTGTTTTGGTCTTGTCTTTGTTGTTCTCTGGAGTTAAATGCCAGTTATTTTCGATTTTCCCCTCCTTCGAATATCCCGTTGGTATTTCTTGACTTGACTTAATCTTCTATATTGTAACTTCTAAAATACATGCATGTGGAATTTTAAAAATTAGCTATGTGTGTTTTTTGTATCACCTGCAGGCCCAAAGGGTCTTAAGCTAAATATTTGTTCAGTCTTCTCTTCTGAAACCTCTTGATCAAATTAACTGAGACTTGGTTTGAATAATCTGTACAAATATGTTCATAGTCCATAGTCCTTTTTGGAAATTTTGTTAAGTTTCTTTCAGCTCCTTCAGGCTAATGACCTTACCTGTATTTTTTCTTAATTGTTTAAGCCCATTTGGTACTATATAACTTCTATTGGGCATGATGTTTGGGTCTTTATTTTTTGACTGTTCAAAGTTTTGGTCAAGAGCATACCTGATAAAGGTTTATTCAAAAATATATATCATATGCATGGAATTTGGTATGGAAGTTAATTTTACATTGAGACTTTGTCATTTGCTGGATTCTGCCGTCTTTTCTAATGGACATGGAATTTTAATCAAAATATTAAAGAATGGTTGTATATTTGTAGTGCTTCAATACCTTAAACATAAAAATTGACTATAAATTGACTTGACTTGAGAGTTCATACATCTAATATATATGATATTGTTCCAAGGGACCCAGTTATATGATTGACTTTTCATTAACACTTTCAACTATCAGTCATGAAACTATACCTTCTACTGCACATATAACATGTGAGCCATTATTATACCCCCACTCTATTATACCCCAACTCTGCGGAGTGGGTGGTATACAGGATTCACCTTGTGTGTCTGTTCGTCTGTTTATCCGTTCAAACTGAAATTTTTCATCACACTTATCTTGGCTTCTGTGAAACAGAATGTTTTGATATTTGGCCTGTAGCTTTATGACCATGAGATGTATTGGCTCTCATATTTTTATACGACCGCAAAATTTTTGTGGTCGTATATTGGTATGATGTTGGCGTCGTCGTCTGCGGCGTCGTCCGAAGACATTTGGTTTTCGCACTATAACTTTAGTATAAGTTAATAGAAATCTATGAAATTTAAACACAAGGTTTATGACCACAAAAGGAAGGTTGGGATTGATTTTGGGAGTTTTGGTCCCAACAGTTTAAGAATCAGGGGCCAAAAAAGGGCCCAATAAGCATTTTTCTAGGTTTTCGCACAATAACTCTAGTATAAGTAAATAGAAATCTATGAAATTTTAACACAAGGTTTATGACCACAAAAGGAAGGTTGGGATTGTTTTTGGGAGTTTTGGTCCCAACAGTTTAGGAATTAGGGGCTAAAAAAGGGCCAAAATAAGCATTTTTCTTGGTTTTTGCACAATAACTTTAGTATAAGTAAATAGAAATCTATGAAATTTAAACACAAGGATTATGACCACAAAAGGAAGGTTGGGATTGATTTTTGGAGTTTTGGTCCCAACAGTTTAGGAATTAGGGGCCAAAAGGGTCCAAAATTAAACTTTGTTTGATTTCATTGAAAATTTAACTATTGGGGTTCTTTGATATGCCGAATCTAACCGTGCATTTAGGATCTTAATTTTTGGTCCCGTTTTCAAATTGGTCTACATTAAGGTCCAAAGGGTCCAAAATTAAACTTAGTTTGATTTTAACAAAAATTGAATTCTTTGGGTTCTTTGATATGCTGAATCTAAACATGTACTTAGTTTTTGTATTTTGGGCCCAGTTTTCAAGTTGGTCCAAATCGGGGTCCAAAATTAAACTTTGTTTGATTTCATCGAAAATTGAACTATTGGGGTTCTTTGATATGCCGAATCTAACCGTGCATTTAGATTCTTAATTTTTGGTCCCGTTTTCAAATTGGTCTACATTAAGGTCCAAAGGGTCCAAAATTAAACTTAGTTCGATTTTAACAAAAATTGAATTCTTGGGGTTCTTTGATATGCTGAATCTAAACATGTACTTAGTTTTTTTATTATGGGCCCAGTTTTCAAGTTGGTCCAAATCGTGGTCCAAAATTAAAGCTAAAAAGGGGGTAAATTATTTTTTTTTTTTGGGGGGGGGGGCAATTCTCCACAGCATATTGTATTACACAAAAGCAAAAAATTGAATATAAATTCAAATCATATGACCAATTCTAAGTTCTTTATTTCAGTTATTCTGTGTCAGAAACCTATTATGTGTCAAATATTTGAAGAAATTTTCAATTGCACAGTATTGCGCAATAGCAAGAAATTGATATGTGTGCCCTGTTATCAAAACTTTATTATTAACAAATTCCATTGGAAATTTGCCAATATAAAATGTGCTGATGAAGCTTTTTTGTTTATCTTATCTAAACTGCTTTTAATATGTATATTTAAAATTTGCCATCCATGACTATGATGTCATTTTCTATTTTAATATGTTATGGTGTATTTAAATGGGCTGTTATGGTTGCATAGTATAAAGAAATGGGGGGGGGTAAATGAGAAATTGGGGAGGGGGTAATTTTTTCTCATTTCATATTTCATAAATTAAAAAGAAAATTTCAAATTTTTTTTAGCAAAAAAAAGGGGGGAGGGTGGGTTACAATAAATTTTATTGTTTTTTGTTTTTTTTTTGGGAGGGGGGTCAATGTGCAACTTCATAGTGTATTGCACAAAAGCTAAAAAAAGGGGTAAATTATTATTTTTTTTTTTGGGGGGGGGGCAATTCTCCACAGCATATTGTATTACACAAAAGCAAAAAATTGAATATAAATTCAAATCATATGACCAATTTTAAGTTCTTTGATTTCAGTTCTGTGCCAGAAACCTATTATGTGTCAAATATTTGAAGAAATTTTCAATTACACAGTATTGCGCAATAGCAAGAAATTGATATGTGTGCCCAATTTTAAATTTTAAATTGGTTATTTCTGATTTATATATAAAAACAAATAATACTGATATGGTTTGAATAGGTAAATTAAAAATTTTTAAGTTCTTAGACAACATTCATTCTGTGTCAGAAACCTATGCTGTGTCAAATATTTATTCACAATCCAAATTCAGTATTGTATCAAGCTTGAATGTTGTGTTCATAATTGCCCCAACTATTCAGGGTTCAACATCTGCGGTCGTATCTAGCTGCGCCCAGCGGAGCATTTTATCAGGTCTGTCGAGGAACCACTTCCTGTTTGCCGATACTTACAAATTTTACAATACCTTATGTTAACATGAAATTTTTTGTCAAACTTTTCAAGTCTGTTTTTCCAATTTTCAAAATTAAAAAAGAGTGGGGGTATACTTTGCACTATAACACGTCCAACCTCATGTATTTTATTATACATTATGTAAATTTCTCTACTGTTAATGCATTTTCATTGGTTTACAAGAATGTGGTATTTTACTTTTTCACCCGCTGGAAAGAAACAGGGAGTGGTATTTTATACTGTCACCCACTTGACATTCATTATAATAAAAGACATAACAAATTACTAAGAGGGTGACAGAGTATATTGTAACCCCTCTGAAAATATTGTCAACCTCGGCTTTGCATTGGTTGACAATGTTTTCTCGGGGTTACAATAGAAAGAAAGGATGTTCTGTCATTAATAGATAAAATATTTATGTTGCTCTGGGTTTAAAAGAGTCAATATCTTTTTATTTCTACCTGTTCGTGAACAAGGCCATATTGGCTGAAACTTTTGGCCATTTTAATTTTTAACCTTTTATGTTTTCTTATTGTTTGCTTTTAGTTTTGTTCAGTTTTTGTCTTTTTATACATTTAAGTCATTCTATACCCTTTTAACGGCTCACCAATTCCATTTTCATTCCATGTATCACCTGTGTACCAGCACATTGGTTGATATTGTCCTTAAAACTCAGAACACAACAGATTTATTCAGTTTTGTCTTCCTTCGTTTCAGTCTGCCCAGTTCCGTACTATGTATGCCAAGGTAATCAGTGACAAGCACGAGGATGTCATGGCGAAATTTGGTGCCATTATAGCACAGGGAATTATGGATGCAGGTTAGTCACTGGAAAATGGTTTGCAGAACATAATTAATAACCTGAATCTTGAATGATCCTCAGAGTTAAATTTCACTAAGGCTAGGATTATCTTTAACTAGTTCATATGCTATCCATGAAATTTTTTGTTTTGTTATAGAATATTGATTAGTGAAACTATATTCCTTAAATTAAACAGCTTTTGTTGGTTTGCTGAACTGCTATAATTTGACTTGTTACAAGTTATGTAACAAGAGTTTTATACCAGTGGGCTTTAAAAATACATTTAAATGCAAATAAGTTTCTTTACATCAACAAATATTATTCTAACACAAGTTTGATAGATATAAAATGTAGAAGTTTTATGATTCTTAGTTTATTTAAACTGGATTACCAAAAAGGAAATGGACCTGCATCAGTGGTCTCTTGGTAGCATGCTCACATCTAGTGGGAAAGGTCAGGGGTTCAATCTCTGGCCAGGTCAAACCAAAGACCTAAAAATTGGTATTTTTTAGTATGTCAGTCTAATACAAAGCAGGGTTCATATTCACATCATATCAGTTTCACATGTAATAATTGCATAGGACATTAAACAATAATTCCATTTTAATTTGCATATGATAAAATTTCATTGGTCGGAAGGGCAAAATCATAAAAGTTTATACATCGATAAACCTGTATTTGGCAAGTATATTCATGCGCTTTCTTGATTATTTAAAGTTTCAAATGAGACATTAAATGTGAAGAATGCTGTAAAAGAATAAATTTTAAGAATGATACTAACAATAATGGTTAAAATTTAATGAGAAATGGTTTAAAAATTGATGAAAATTGCGTTTTCAAAAATTCCACGAAAATTTGCTGCACGGACGTCACGGTCAAGATTGCAATGTCATATTTGTAAACACAAGTTGGATTCTTCAAACGGAAAAAATCGGACATTGTGTGGATTCTGTACGCTTCAGATTATATTAAAATCTATCAAAATGTAAGTTTCCTTGTTTTTTCGATTTGTAAATGACTTTGTTGACTTTTTTATTCAATTGCTCAGCTGCCAAAAATAGGAACCAGATTCAAGATGAATGTCGCCTGAAAAGGCAAAGTTCCTTTTTTTTTAATTTTGGTTAGGAACAACTTTTCGATGTTTGAAATGGAATTATAAGGATTTAAATATGATTTTGTATGAGTTTACCGATGTGTAAACTCGGCCTATTCACTCACAAACTAATAAAGTCCTTCGGACTTTATTAGTTTGTGAGTCAGTTGGCCGAGTTTACACATCGGTAAACTCATACAAAATCATATTTAATCCGATAATACATCCATCCATTCAAAAATTAAATTAAATCAAGAATAAGCACTAGATTGATAAATTGTATCATATCATCGTAAAGCACCGTGCAGCCATATCCTGGGGTATCATTTTTATCAAATATATCATCATAATGCTAAGAGAAAATTGAGAATTTCAGTATTTCATTATGTAAATTATGTAATTTTAAAGTTAGATTAGATAAATTTTGATAATCTTTGGCAATCTAAATGTAATGGAGAATTTCCTGAAATTGAAGGGAAAATGTGTTGGATATACTCATGAAGACATTAATCCATTAGATATATATCTGATCTATAGGTTTAGGAGACTATGATAATTCAGAAATAAAGGCAATGTTTTCATTCATGCAAAAAATGTGACAGAAGATTACAGTAATTACTGTCTGTAAACCTCAGTTTGTGGAATGGATTTTTGGCATTTTGAAAGTGTAAATGTTAGAATTATAAGACAATTTTTTATTGCTTAATTCACCTTGTTGAGTTGTCCAAGAAAACATAAAAATCTTACAATTGTTAATAAGAGTTTTATTTTTACATGTCAAAAATGATTTTAAATTGGTAGTTTCCAATAGAAAAAATTATGCACTTGAAAATTTGTAAAACCATTATTTTAATTATTTTTAATGCACATTGTGCATATTTTGTTCAACACAATGATGTAGTAATTAATTTTTATAAAATCTCATTGGAAGAGTTTTCTCCCTTTTACAATGAAAATTCCATAGGAGAAATGTTTTTGTTTCTCTTGAAGACATGATTAAACAAGATTACGTAAGTTCAGCTAATTGCATCCATCAGCCATGTGATTAGACAATTTACTTAATTTTGAAAAATCCATTCCGAGAACGTAGGTTTACAGATAGTAAGCCTTGCATTTTAAATTTTAGCTTGATATATTCTGTTTCTATATGTGTAGAATTTGCATTATAGTCAGTTGTTGAAAATTTGCAATTATAAGTTAATGCAATACATGTAATATTCAATTTTCAGTATATTATTTTTTACATTTCTAAAACCAGCAATACTATTTATTACTGTTCTAATTTGATTTGCAAAATGAAAAGTAATGGAACAAGAAAAACAAAATTTGTAATCTCAAATATGTATTGAGTGACCACGTCAACAAGGAGCCTAGCAAAAGGCAAAAAATACCCCAAAAAATGCTTAATTAAAATTACATCAAACACTTTATATATGACATTCTTTGTTTATTCTGAATTCATGATACCAGTTTATGTGTTTATCATGGGCATATTGGATCCCTAAAATTTTGGTGTTCAGCATACATCATATTACTTCATTTCTAAAAAAACAAAAAATTTTGTACCCTCATGAAGTATCTTCATGAAAACACCAAAAAAAATCAATGAAAAACACAGTAAACAAAGTTACGTCTTTTAATAGGCTTTTGTAGGTGGTAAAATTTTTACAGACACTTGAGACAGCGACTGAAAACACAGGTTTCTGTCTGGAGAGGAATATCGAGGTTAACAGGTTAACTGAACTTCAGCATACATTTGCCAATGCTATGTTGATAGATTTATTTTTATTTTTAAGTCCAGTGTTATTAACACACTTTGTGTTTTTTCAGGAGGAAGAAACATGTCTATCTCCTTACAGTCTAAGATGGGACACACAAATCTGGAGGCTGTAGTTGGCATGTTGGTATTTACACAGTACTGGTTCTGGTATCCACTCAGCCACTTCCTCTGTCTTGCATTCAGGCCAACCTGTCTGATTGGCCTCAATGAAGATCTTAAGGTGTGTATAAGGTCACTATTGATCACAAATGCTGTTTTAATCAGATCCCGTTTCTTCTCAAGCCTGTTCCTGCTGTGTCTCTCATTAAAACTAACAATCTTTTAGTGTGTTTCAATATCTGAAGGTATGTGTTGTGTTATTCCCTAAATGATGGTACTCATTCCATTCAGATATTCTCAAAAGACATTTCTAACCATTGCAAGCCTAGTTTGTGTAATATTCCCTTAATAGTCTTCCCTCTACATAAATTCCCATATAACCAAGTTATTATCCAGAGGATTTTTTTTTTTTTTTCTGCTTTTGTTTTTTCTTCTTTTGTGTGTGTGTTTTTTTTTTCTGTTTTTCTTTTTATTTATCTATTTTAGACAGGAAACTTGTGATAATGTAATCTGTTCCAAATCTTATATTAACCTCCCATGATCTTTCCTGCAGTGATTATAACAACACTTTAGGGAGTAACCATTTGATTTTTATGGGGGGGGGGCAGCTAGGATTAAATTTGAAATAAAAAGGCAGGACCGTGATTTTGGCCAAATAAACAGACAGAATTACTAGTACTTTAGGTATGAAAAAAAAATACACGACCTGTGGCATTCAGGAAATTTTTTGGTTTAATGAAAATATAAATTTAGGCCGCAATAGTGTCTGAAAAAAAAACCAGACCAAAATTTCAACCAAAAAAAAAACGCAGGATCAAAAAATTTGATCCTCCCATGAAAATCAAATGGTTGCTCCCTTACAAAAGTGGATTTCCTATGCTTTTAGCTGATCATAGAAAATTTATAGTCATGTAATAATGTAGAAAGTTGCAGGTTGATATGTACTAACAGAACATGTTCAAATTACAGATGCCCAACATTGAGTTTAGATCTAATGCCAAGCCATCTCAGTATGCCTACCCTCCACCATTAGAGGACAAGAAGGAAAAAACAAAAGAGAAAGTAGAAACAGCTGTTCTCAGTATCACTGCCAAACAGAAAAAGAAGGAAGCAGAGAAAAAAGAAAAAGAAGAAAAGATGGAAGTGGTATGTTTTCCAAAGTATTGTCAACAAAGTTGTTTTGTATTTCTGGTTCTAATGAAAAAACAAGCAATAAACCACACAAAAAATTCACAATTAAAATGTAAAATTGTAAAAATAAAGCAACACACAACACAAACAAGGTAGTGCTGTGTGATATAAATGCAACATGAATATGTATACAGGTATGTACGATGAAAGTTCTTTTTAATACAATTTTTAAGATAATATTGATAGAATTGTCAACAGAATTTTTGTACATGGAAGAGTTTGCCTAATCAAGATTTTCCAGATTTGAACAAGAGTCCAGCATCAAGTAAAAACTACGGTTCTGGAGTAGGTTGTGTGTAATTAGTTTTAAAATCAGTCCAAAATACAGGCCACTTATGTAGATAGAAATAATATAGTGTGACATTATTGTTTGTTTATTTTACATTGATAGACATGTTTATAACAAAAAATAAAGTGATAATAGATGGAATTATCATAATATCTATATTCAGTTGTCCTGGTGACCAAAACAGTTGTTTGTTTGTACTCTGTATTTGTGATGAGGTGTGATTAAGTCCCCACCTACATATTCTTCCACAGATCAGGGGTTTTCTAACTGACATTCCTCTATGAAAACAGTTGAAGGTAACACTAAATACCATTTCAGTAATACATTTTGAAATTTTCTTTCTCTTATGATTGACCAGTACAACATGTACTATCTAACTCTCGGACGGAATGTTAGGGAAATTTGATATCACATCGTATACAGTGTGATATTAAAAATCTGTCCATTTGAGTGGTCAATGTACGATTGTTTAGGAAAACTTATATATTTTGATTGGTCAACAGTTTTGCTACACAGTGCTGTTGTATTCAAATGCCATCTTCGCATAGCAACACAGAGAAATCAATGTTAAAATTTCCCAAGGCCCATACTCCGAATCACGAACAAATATTCCTGAAGAATCATAAGGGAAATAGGTTTAATAGCTCGTAAAAATTACATTTTGCTTGATTCTTATTTAATTTGCCAAAGGCTCGTTTATTATTTTAACCAAATTAACAAACTCGAGTTGATATCAAGCAATATCTAATTCCCACTCATGGTGAAATCTGTAATTATAAATACCCTTAAAAACAGGGGATCATTTCTTTAGGAAAAAAGGACACTGGTAAAACTTAGGACAGCTCGGTATCTAAACAAAGATGGACAACCCCATTTGAATCCGAAGAAAGTCACACTTTTGATAATCAAAGACTATTTTTTGAAAATTTTTCTTTAAAAATAAGTTCCTAGCAAGTTAAGATACAAGACATGTGAAAATCTCTTTTTGTACCTTTGAAAACATTTTAGCATACATTTCATATAATGAAAGTATAACAGAGAGACTTAAATGATACATCACATAATTATTGTTTTTCAAAGAACCACCGATTGAATACATAATTAAAGGCCAGAGTTATAGCAACACGATCATATTACAGAAAAAGAATTTTATCAAAGCAGTAATTATCCAACATCAGTGCATTAAGTAAATCTTCAAATGAATAGTTGAAGTTGAAATGCCATTAAAATGTTTTAAGAATCCATTCCTTTTGATGAGCTTTATGAACAGAAAAAATATTTCCTTACAAGAGAAGATTGATTTTTCTTGTAAATATCAGAATTAAGGTAAAAAGGTTAAAAATTGTTAATGTCAAATGTATAAGTGAGAACTTTGTCTGGGAGAAGTTTTTATTTATTTTTATTTTTTTGTTATTGAAAATAAGGTACAGCAAGAATAAATTTATTAACAGGAAATTTTTACTGACAAGATTATGTGAAATTTTGTGATTGAATTATTCTTAAAAGCCTGAGGTTGTAAAAGAGGACAAATATACCTAAGGAGCAAATCAAGAAACAAAATCTATTGGACAGACAAACCCGGGAAGACAAATGAACAACCACAAGCACAAGAAATAAACACAGAAAACTAAAAAACAATGAACAACCACAAGCACAATAAGTAGACACTGAAAACTGAAAAAACAATGAAAAACACGAACCACTATAAAAAAAACAGGAGTGAAATCAGGTGCTCCCGAAAGGGGAAGCAGTTTATTAAAAGATATGAGTTCATGACAAAATTGTTTTCCTCATTTTTTTATGTATAAAATGAAGCTTATTAACCAAATTTGTGATTGGATGTCCATAACTCCTATTATGATGTGATCTGCCAAATACGATTCCTTCATGTAATTCTCATCATTTGCATATATACCTTAATTCAAAACTTTGCCATAATATAAGGCCACACCAAATTGATTTTTAGTTGTTTGGATTTCACCACTCCGATTTTTGGACTATATAAATTTCAAGAATAAAAAAATTTTGCTGCTTTTTTTTTGCAAAATTACTGAAAATTCACCCTAAATTCTTCATTTTTAAAGAAATTAAAATACAAATTGTTCGCCCGGTCCTAAAAATTTCCATTTTATTGCAATATTTTAGTTTAAAAAATGTGTACTGCATGTAAAATTGATCTTTGCCAGGTAAAAATCTATTCCTCAAGAAAACAAAAAATCAAAATTAAAATTATGCTTACTTGCACCTATTTTTGCCAACCAAAACTTCAAAGAACTAAAAATTAATTTGGTGTGGCCTAAATACAGACAAACAAACATGAAATACTCAATCCCTTTGCTGCAGATAATGTTTAACAGGTAAAGGAATTGTGAGGACCACATTTTTCATGCCCTGTCCATGAATGTATACCGGTAATAGGCTATAAAGAGTTATCCCTGTTTTATTGGGAATCACTTTTGTCCATTCTGCCCTTTTTCAAAAACTTTTTAAAAAAGGTACCCACTATTAAGTGTTTTTATTGTACATTTTTCTAATTTTTTCATTGGTTTTTATACAACCGCAAAATTTTTGCAGTCGTATATTGGTATGACGTTGGCGTCGTCGTTCGCTCCGTCATCAGCGTCGTCGTCCGAAGACATTTGGTTTTCGCACTATAACTTTAGTATAAGTTAATAGAAATCTATGAAATTTAAACACAAGGTTTATGACCACAAAAGAAAGGTTTGGATTGATTTTGGGAGTTTTGGTCCCAACAGTTTAAGAATAAGGGGCCAAAAAAGGGCCCAATAAGCATTTTTCTTGGTTTTCGCACAATAACTCTAGTATAAGTAAATAGAAATCTATGAAATTTTAACACAAGGTTTATGACCACAAAAGGAAGGTTGGGATTGTTTTTGGGAGTTTTGGTCCCAACAGTTTAGGAATTAGGGGATAAAAAAGGGCCCAAATAAGCATTTTTCTTGGTTTTTGCACAATAACTTTAGTATAAGTAAATAGAAATCTATGAAATTTAAACACAAGGTTTATGACCAGAAAAGGAAGGTTGGGATTGATTTTTGGAGTTTTGGTCCCAACAGTTTAGGAATTAGGGGCCAAAAGGGTCCAAAATTAAACTTTGTTTGATTTCATCAAAAATTGAACTATTGGGGTTCTTTGATATGCCGAATCTAACCGTGCATTTAGATTCTTAATTTTTGGTCCCGTTTTCAAATTGGTCTACATTAAGGTCCAAAGGGTCCAAAATTAAACTTAGTTTGATTTTAACAAAAATTGAATTCTTTGGGTTCTTTGATATGCTGAATCTAAACATGTACCAAAAATTAAGAATCTAAATACACGGTTAGATTCGGCATATCAAACAACCCCAATAGTTCAATTTTCGATGAAATCAAACAAAGTTTAATTTTGGACCCTTTTGGCCCCTAATTCCTAAACTGTTGGGACCAAAACTCCCAAAAACAATCCCAACCTTCCTTTTGTAATCATTAACCTTGTGTTAAAATTTCATAGATTTCTATTTACTTATACTAGAGTTATTGTGCAAAAACCAAGAAAAATGCTTATTTGGGCCCTTTTTTAGCCCCTAATTGCTAAACTGTTGGGACCAAAACTCCCAAAAACAATCCCAACCTTCCTTTTGTGGTCATAAACCTTGTGTTAAAATTTCATAGATTTCTATTTACTTATACTAGAGTTATTGTGTGAAAACCAAGAAAAATGCTTATTGGGCCCTTTTTTGGCCCCTGATTCTTAAACTGTTGGGACCAAAACTCCCAAAATCAATCCCAACCTTCCTTTTGTGGTCATAAACCTTGTGTTTAAATTTCATAGATTTTTATTTACTTATACTAAAGTTATAGTGCGAAAACCAAATGTCTTCGGACGACGACGCTGATGACGGACGACGACGACGACGACGCCAACGTCATACCAATATACGACCGCAAAAATTTTGCGGTCGTATAAAAAGGGGTAAATTTTTTGGGGGGGGGGGGGCAATTCTCCACAGCATATTGTATTGCACAAGAAGCAAAAAATTGAATATAAATTCAAATCATATGACCAATTCTAAGTTCTTTGATTTCAGTTATTCTGTGTCAGAAACCTATTATGTGTCAAATATTTGAAGAAATTTTCAATTGCACAGTATTGTGCAATAGCAAGAAATTGATATGTGTGCCCTGTTATCAAAACTTTATTATTAACAAATTCCATTGGAAATTTGCCAATATAAAATGTGCTGATGAAGCTTTTTTGTTTATCTCATCTAAACTGCTTTTAAATTATGTATATTTAAAATTTGCCATCCATGACTATGATGTCATTTTCTATTTTAATATGTTATGGTATATTTAAATGGGCTGTTATGGTTGCAAAGTATAAAGAAATGGGGGGGGGGGGGGGTTGAAAACAAAATTTAGGGGGGGAGGGGGGTGGGTAAATGAGAACTTGGGGAGGGGGCAATTTTTTTTTCATTTCATATTTCAAAAATTAAAAAGAAAATTTCAAATTTTTTTTAGCAAAAAAAAGGGGGGGGGTTACGGGGTTACAATAAATTTTATTGTTTTTTGTTTTTTTTTTTGGGAGGGGGGGTCAATGTGCAACTTCATAGTGTATTGCACAAAAGCTAAAAAAAGGGGTAAATTATTATTTTTTTTTGGGGGGGGGGGGGCAATTCTCCACAGCATATTATATTGCACAAGAAGCAAAAAATTGAATATAAATTGAAATCATATGACCAATTCTAAGTTCTTTGATTTCAGTTATTCTGTGTCAAATATTTCTAGAAATTTTCAATTGCACAGTATTGCGCAATAGCAAGAAATTGATATGTGTGCCCAATTTTAAATTTTAAATTGGTTATTTCTGATTTATATATAAAAACAAATAATACTGATATGGTTTGAATAGGTAAATTAAAAATTTTTAAGTTCTTAGACAACATTCATTCTGTGTCAGAAACCTATGCTGTGTCAAATATTTATTCACAATCCAAATTCAGTATTGTATCAAGCTTGAATGTTGTGTTCATAATTGCCCCAACTATTCAGGGTTCGACATCTGCGGTCGTATCTAGCTGCGCCCAGCGGAGCATTTTATTTATTTTTGATTTGATACATTGCAATGTGCATCAGGAGAAATATAAACTTGCACATATTTTCAATGTGTTCAAAAATAAGTCTTTTTTCCATTACATGTTATGTGGAATGTTATGTAAGGCTGACACAGGTGTGGGCCTGGGATGGATCTTGTTTATTTTCTTTCTGACGTTGGTTTTGTAACAGCTGTGTCATATAGTGATCATGAACTTGCAATTAAAGTTGTAAATTGACCATTTATTGATGTGTTATTTGTGTGTTGATGTCATTGTTAATTGTAGCAATTTATTTCATTTGTTTGGAATTTATAGTTGCAAAACAATTAAATTATTACTATAGTGAAAATGAAAGATATTTTGCAAATTTTTAGCTCACCTGGCCCAAATGTCCATGTGAGCTTATGTCATCAATTGGCGTCCGTCGTCATCTGTCGTCATTGTCTTTGTCATAAACTATTTCAAGAATCATCTCCTCTGAAACTACTGGGCAAAATACCTTCAAACTTTAACTGAATGTTCCTTAGGGTATCTAGTTTATAAATTGTATCCGAAGTTTTGATCTATTAACAAACATGGCTGCAGTTTTTAGGTTATTATCTTGAATATTGTTATAGATAAAGACAAACTGTAAACAGCAAAAGTGTTCATCAAAGTAAGATCTACAAATAAGTCAACACGACCAAAATCATTGATTGATCCTTTATAGGAGTTTTTGCCCTTTAAAGACGTTGTCCGGCGTAAACTCTCCTTTGACTGGGCCAATTGGAACCAAACTTTGGTGGAATGGTCCTTGGGTGGCCCCCTTCCAAATTTATATCCAGCAAAAAAAAAAGACTTCCAGGAATATGGCTGCTGTTACTAAAAATAGAAAAAAGGGGGGGATGAATTTGAAAAAATCTTCTCTCAATTACAATGCCAATTGAAACCAAACTTGGCAGTAATGGTCCATAGGAGGTTCTCTTTCAGAAATATGTCCGATGACCCGGACTGTTAACCAAGATGGCTGCCACAGCCACATAGGGCCATATGGGAAAATTCATTGAAAAATCTTCTTGTCTGAAACCACTTGACCAATTGGAACCAGACTTGGCAGCAATGGTCCTGAGATGGTCCTCTTTCAGAAATATGTCTGATGACCGGGATTGTCAACCAATATGGCCGCCACAGCCAAACTTAGTTTAATATAGGACCCTATAGAAAAATTCATTTAAAAATCTTCTTGTCAGAAACCACTTAGCCAGTTGAACAAGACTTAGCAATAACGGTCCTTAGATGGTTCTCTTTTAGAAAATGTGTCCATTGACATGGATTGTCAACCAAGATGGCTGCCACAGCCGAACTTTGTTTAACATAGAACCCCATAGAAAAACCAGCCAAATTGACTGCAACACTTAAATCTTTAGTCATGCTCAAGGTGAAAAGTTAAATCCAGGTGAGTGATACAGGCTCTAGAGATCCTCTAGTTTGTCTAAAGACCTAGGCCTTGGATCTTACGTGTATAGGTAGGTTACCTCAAGACAATGTTTCACATTCCAAGGATATTGACCTTGACCCTTGACCTCAAGGTCAATAAATTGGTCATTTTTGTAACTTTTTTGCCGTAAGACCTAGGCCTTGGATATTTGTTGTGTATGTAGGTTTCCTCAAGATGATGTGTCACATATTAAGGATGTTGTCCTTGAACTTTGACCTCAAGGTCAATAAATTGTTAATCATGTCCAGCCTGTAACTTTTCTGTCTTAAAACCTAGATCTTAGATCTTTGATGTGTGGGTAGTGAACCTCAAGATGATGGGTCGAATACTAAAGATGTTGAAATCTGACCTTGACCCTTCACTTCTTTGTTGGAGAAAAGTTACTCAGTAAAAATGAAATAGAAGGAAAACCTGATTTGCTGTCACTCATACAGCTCACTTGTTGTTTTTGTCTATTTACATTTGCATGTATCAACAAATACACCAAAATTATCGTCAGTTAGACCCTCTCTCCAACTGAGTCATAAAGTGTTCAATAATTACAATATACAGCAAGATCTCTAGTAGACCCATGTTATTTTATATGTCAAATTTGTGCTCCATAGGATGATGAAAAGAAAGATGAAGACAAGGAAAAAGTAGATAAAGAGGAGAAAAAAGACGACAAAAAAGATAAGAAAGATGACAAGAAAGAAGATAAGAAAGAGGAGAAAAAAGAGGAAAGAAAGGAAGAAAAGATGGATGAAGCAGAAAAGAAAGAACCAGAACCAACGTTCCAAATGTTGACAAATCCCGCCAGAGTTATGAAGATGCAGGTTAATATATATATAGATTTTAATGCTGAAGACCTTCAAAATTCTGACTTGATTTTGTTCCACTTTAAAGCGGAATACCCCTTTTGCGAATCCAGATATGCCCCATTACAGTTCCATACATAGTAAAATGGCTGCCTTCTGCTCTTTTCCCTCAGTTGTCAAAAATACAAAAATCATGTCTGAAAATACTTGTCTGAGTTTTTAGATTATGACTGTCAGGTGTGTTTCTCCAGTCTTATTTCAGTTCATTCTATTGAGGAATAAAAATCTGAATTCATAACTTTCCAGGAAAAAGTAAATAGAGGGACAACAGCTGTTACCAAATGAAAGATATATTTAAAAAATTAATCTAAATAAATCTATGAACACAATTACTGTTGGAATTGCTATTAATATAATTTAATATCAGAGTCAGAGCAATGTCTTTAAATAAAAAGTAAAAAAATTAATTTTGACCTGAAAAATAGGATCTTGAATTTCCGTAAATGGCTGTTTCAGCGGGAGATGACCCATGGAAGATCGTTGCATCAATCTCCCACTTTTGTGACGTCCAATCAGAATTCTTTTGTAAATTACCTTTTTAATCAGCCAGGCTTAACTTTATTTAACTTTTTCGACTGTGCTCAATGAATTTACCTAGGTATATGGAACCTAAAAATCGAGGAGAAATAGCTACTTATACTGGTTCGAAAGTGAAGAACTGAAAAATCTTCAACTTGTTTTTAAAATCGTTCTGTTGTATTCCACTCAATCATCTTTTATTATCGGTTGGTGATAACCGACTGACTATAGATTATAATTGGCTGGATATCTGTTTTGTTTTTTTATCCAGCATTTTAAGAAACAAAAAGAAAACAAATATCACGGATCCATGTATAAAGCATTTATATGAAAAGATAAGCTTTGACATGCATAAAATATGCATTTCTAAATACTACTTACTTAAGGATGATCGCTGGTCTAATAGGAAATAAATAGGATTTGAAATAGGTGTTTTAGTTTGAGAGAACATATGAATAGTAAACAAATAAGCAAGAAAAAAATATAGGTTCATGTGCTCATTTTAGAGCTATAATGGCTTGAAAATTTGCAGGAAATGGGTTTTCTTTAGATTTTTCATTGTCTTTGCATTGACAACTTCAGTCTCTCAAAAATGTATGAAAAAATAAAAAGGTTTCATAAAATTTTGTCAAATACCATTTTAAGATATATATGATTGAATTATAAAAGAAAAAGTGGGGGTTCATGGGCAAAACATTTCATGTTTAAGAAATGGATAAAACCCGAGGATTCCGAAAATCTGACCAATAGAACAAAACATGACCAGCGAGCATCCTTAAGTACAATTGCATCCTTTTAAGAAGATAATTCCCCATTTCTGTAAATTGAGAAACAAGCTTTCTAAAGTATGAATTTACAAATGAATATAATCAATTATAAAATTTTAATATCAATTATCTAACGGAATGCCATAAGCAACTGAATATCAATTATAATCAGTCAAAACATCACCATTTCATATGAAATGAATTAGATATTAATTTCAGATAATAATATGATAAATAAATGTTTTTTAGTTAAAGGTTGCCAACATGGGTGACGGAAGCAGATACAGACCAGTTAAAGATGTAAGTTGTTATCAATAAATGTGATCCAATTTACAGTATTCTAGCCAGCACTTAATGCAGTGGGACATATTTTCAGGATATGGGATACTTTAGTGTGATTTCAGATCTGAAAATGGCACACAAAGTCATGTCAAATTGTTAAAAAATATCAGTTACTATGCCAATTTTAGACTGATTCTGGTTTCTTACATCTCTCTATACGAAAAAGGTTTTTACTCCATTTAATATCATACAGTCAAACCTGATCTAAAGGGTACCTCTGTATAGCAAATCACTGTCTATGAAGGTCACTGTGAAAATGTCCAATAAATAAAACTTGTAAAATTAACCTCTGTATTAAGGGCACATTTCTTTGGTCTCACAGATTTGACTACATAATTCAAAGGGCATGGTGGGACATCAGAAGGATAAAGGGGTGCATTGGAAAAGTTCCAGAATGCTACTCCCTGCTAGTTAAATATTTAACACAAATATATAAACATAGAATTACATAGAATGTATATTTGACTTAAGAGGCATTTGAAGATGCAATATTAATTTGATTGTACAGATGTTTATATGGGTATAGGCATTTTAGTGATGTATGCCAGGCTACATGCAGTGATAATCTGAAAACCAAAAGAAAATAGATTTTACAAAAAATTTGTCCCATCCTTGGCTATCACTTGTAGTTTGTCATAGGATAGGTTATATCGATTGATACAAGCTGTGTGGAAAATAGTCATTTACTATTGATTCATTATATATCACTGGAAACATGTTTTTGTGGTTTTTGTTTGTACATATTAAAAATAAGAAAACCACAAAAATAATAATCCTCAAAACATTAAATTTTATGAGACCACAAAATTTGATGCCAAAAAAAATATATGAAACCACTTTAATTTTCACTTTGAAAATCTTTTGGAAAGGAAGAACATTATAGATCTTAGACCACTTCTAAAATTTTGAACATTTCTTGAAATTATTTATCAGTTTTGATTTCTTAAACTAATCCATGCAATTTGAAAATTTTAGGTGAGCAGCGGAGGTATTATTCTACTGAAGAACTGTAATCCTGATGAGAAAGAAGACATCATAGAACCATTGGCTACAGGAGGACCCAAGGCTGAAGAGGAGGATGAGCCTGAACCACCAGAACCATTTGAATGGACAGAGGATTAGATAGGTAGGTAAATAATATTGAGGTGCAAGGGTACAAAACCACTGGCAAAAGGAGGATGAGTCTGAATCACCAGAACCATTTGAATGGACAGAGGATTAGGTAGGTAGGTATATAATATTGGGGTGCGGTGGTACAAAAACCACTGGCTATAGGAGCACCCAAGGCTGAGGAACCACCAATGAAATGGACAGAGGATTAGGTAGATAGGTATATAATATTGAGGTGCGGTGGTACAAAAACCACTGGCTATAGGAGCACCCAAGGCTGAGGAACCATCAATGAAATGGACAGAGGATTAGGTAGGTGGGTATATAATATTGCGGTGCGGTGGTACAAAAACCACTGGCTATAGGAGCACCCAAGGCTGAGGAACCATCAATGAAATGGACAGAGGATTAGGTAGGCGGGCATATAATATTGCGGTGCGATGGTACAAAACCACTGGCAAGAGGAGGACGAGTCTGAATCACCAGAACCATTTTAATGGACATAGGATTAGGTAGGTAGGTAGGTATATAATATTGGGGTGCGGTGGTACAAAAACCACTGGCTATAGGGGCACCCAAGGCTGAGGATTAGGTAGGTAGTGTGTAGTATTGTGCTGAAAATCACTAGCTAAAGATGTACCTAAGGCAGAGGAGGAATGAACAGAGTATAAGGTAGGTAGTGTATAAAGTTTGAAAAATGTGAGGGAAAAGTTACAAAGAAAACACAAAATCACAGGTATATAACTAAAGAAACATCCATAGCTTACAACATGGATATTATAGAATTACTACAGGTGAAACTTAGGCTAAACTAGAAACATTTAATTTGAAAGAGCACTGTAAAGGTTGATAGTTTATGATATTGAGAGAGGTGGTAGTGTAAAACATCTTTAATAGAACCTCTTAGTACAAGAGGACCAAATACAGAGGAGAAAAAATCAGAAGTTGAGAACTATTCCTGTAGATAAAGGATAAGGTGCATGCAGTGGGTGAGTAATGTACAACCACTGGCTACAGGAGGGCATACAGCTGAAGATGGCGATTTGAATGAACACAATATTAGGAAAGTATTGTATGATATTGGGATGGTGATCACTGAACAGAACCTGAGTATCAGAAAACACAAAAGAAAGAAATTCCTTCAAAAGTTAATATATATGCAGATTTTATTATTAAATTGTTAGATAGACGTATGTTTTCATAGTCACAAATCAAGTTACTATCCACAATGTATTTGCCCTCACTAGTATCTTTTGATCTTAAACAGCCATTTCTGCATTGTTTAATCTTGATTGTCATTTTTTTTAAAGATTTATAAGATTTCAGACAAAATCAAGATATCAAGACCAAAACAAGATAAAATCCCTTGCAGTCAAGACCTGTTCATAAAACCAAAGAATTAATTTTTCAAAGCTGAACTGATCTAAACTTGTCTTGGCCGATGTTGATTGACTGCAAGGCAATCCGTCTTGATTTGATCTGGTTATCTTGATTTTGTTTGAAAATATAGTGATGCAGATAACCAAAACAAAATAAAAATAAACAAGATCAGAATGTCCTTGCAAGATTTTAATTTAAGTGTGTTTCTAGTGCCTGAATGGCAGCTGTTGTTTAGAGTTAAGGATGCTCGATGGTCATGTTTTGGTCTTTTTGTCAGATTTACTGAATTGTCGGGTTTTATCCATTTCTTAAACATTAAATTTTTTGCCCATGATCCCCCACTTTTTCTTTTATAATTCAATCATATATACCTTAAAATGGTATTTGACAAAATTTTATGAAATCCTTTTTATTTTTTCATACATCTTTGAGAGACTGAAGTTGTCAATGCAAAGACAATGAAAAATCCAGAGAAAACCCATTTCCTGCAAATTTTCAAGGCCAAATAGCTCTAAAATGAGCACATGAACCTATATTTTTTTCTTGCTTATTTGTGTACTATTCATATGTTCTCTCAAACTAAAACACCTATATCAAATCCTATTATTTCCTATTAGACCAGCGATCATCCTTAAGTTATAAACAATGTATTCAATGTATTTTTAGCAGCACACATCTTAATATAGATAAAATAAAAAATATTTTATTAAAATATTTTATTTTATTTTCAGGATCTTCAGTGAAAACTTGAGATGAGAAGACTTGACATTTTGACATTATATACATATTTGTGTTATCAGTAGACTTTTATCCTCATTGTTGTTATGTGATCAAACATTCGTGAAAACAACTCATTGATTGTATTTGTTACATGTTTGTCATCAAATTAAATAGAAATCTCACTCTAGTTTTTACTTTGTATATTACAAAAAATAACCTGTCAAATTGAAATTTAAATGAAACGGTAATTTCTTCATTATCAGTTTGAGCCAACCACCCTCCCCTCCCTCCCTCCCCCCAAACTGATAACCAGACATTCCCTTGGTAGGTTATCATTATGGGGATATCTAGAACATTATTTTGAAGAAATTTTCTTGCTGTTGTGAAATTTTTATTCTTTGATAACCAGTTTTGTTGTTTTCCAGACTGCTGAATGTTCTGTCTATTTGTTTTTGTTCTTTGATTCTAAGTATACATCTATTGTTTTTACACAGTCTTCGGCTAGCTCTACAATGTGTGAACTGGTAATTGGTTTTTTCAGAAATTTCAAAATGTCTTAAAATTTATAATATGCATAACCTTTTGGTTTTTTTTTAAATAGTAATTAATTAGATGTATTTTCTTTTTCAATGCTTAAATGCCTTATATTTTCAAAGACAACAGATTCTCCATTTTCTCTGAGCTTCATTGTTTTGTTTAGAAAATATACTCATGAGGAAATGTGACATTTCTTTAACAGTGCAAGTTTTATTTCCAAGATTCCTGTGTTGAAATGTACATAATTATAGTACAGCAATACATAGATGGGAAAAAGTTTCTAAAGTACCGTGTATTCCAGACACATAGTAGTACAAATAATACTGAATTCATTATTTATTAGGATTGATTTTTTTAAAACATGTCATCATGCCTCCTTTGTATATCTACTTGCTCAGTATTTCTTCTGTGTTGAATATTGTATTTCAAATTATATGGGAAATTTTTTTTTATTTTTTACATCTGTTTAGTATTTCCTTTGGCAATTTTATGCTCTTCAGTCGTTTGGTGTTTGCTTTTGCTCAAAATTGAAGGCTTCATGGCCTAACTCCTAAGGTTTTGTAATGAGATTACCCATACCACATGTCCTTAGCTTCTTATTGATGGTGCAAGGAATACAATAAAGGTTACAATAGCAATCACTTGAAATCAGATTGTTCAAAGAAATTGTAGGTTTTGCAGATATGGGTGTCTTCCAGCAAAAATTCTGAAAATTTCTGAATTTTAGGTGTAACATTTCAGCGTCATTGCTCTTTATTTCAGGACCTAATTGCCACGTTTTCTTCCTAAAATAATTGGCTCAGGAAGATAGAATTGCAATCTTGAAAGTGTAAAGTGTTTGTTGTTCATTTGATGGTCATACTGTTGCTAGGTGAAAAGAAATATTTTTTTTTGTAAAAATTTTTAATTATTACACACCAGATTTTTATAAAAACCAAAATGAGCAGTTTGTCTTACTAAAAGTATGAATTATGTCATGTAATAACTTTTATCTTCCCAAATAATTTGTGACAGTATATGTCTGAATAAAAGTATTCTTCATTGTTTAATGATGTGTTAGCAAGGATATGGGCAATGATTTGATCACATCACTCCTGGGTTGCTTAGGCAGATATCTGCATTCACAAATACTGTTATAATTCTCCCGACAATTTCACAGTGCAAGTCCAAAACATAACAAGCACACAAGCAAAGATTTGGCACATAAAGATGAAAGTTAGATAATGTTGCAGATAGGGTTTATTTACTAACCCTTTAAAACCGACAAGGAATAACTTTTTTTTAATGTCTGAAATAGTTACTATTACAAACGTAAGCTTTTGACAACGCAGGAGCACCTCCCAAGATGGTTATGTCCTTGCATGGTTCCGGCCTTACATGCACTATCTAACCTAGGTCGGTAGTTGTTTCGCCTTTCCATATTGGTTTTTAAGTAAAGTCAAGAAATACCAAAGGGATATTCGAAGAAGGGGAAAATCGAAACAACTCACAAACTCTGGAGAACAACGAAGACAAGACCAAAACAGTAACTGCACTACAATCAAAAACTGAAAACATATGACAACATGGACCCTACCAAAAAAAAAACGGGGTAGACTCATGTGCTCCGGAAGAGTAAGCAGTCTCTGCTTTCTGCAGGTCATCCGCCATGCTGCCCGTGTCAAATCCGGTATGAGGAAGGGATAACATCAATGGAACAGGTCCATTTTCATTTGGGAAATGGTTTTTTCATACCTGTCATGATGACGCACATAAAACTTTAATAAGAATGACTCCAACTTAGGAGCAACATATACCCCTGTCTGAGCAACTTTCCTGTCAGGAGCCGGGCTCTGTCCAGGAAGTCAATGTATATGTAACTAATTGTCGAAACCATAGAAATTGGTATAATCAATAGGCATCGGCACTCACATGATCTATGAAAGTAACCAATCAGAAGCCAGGGTGTAAACTGGTGAAATTAATCAACAATAACTCGGAGGTGAAAATAGATCATATCCTCGATGTTTTTCATAGGAACTGCTAAAATATTTATTCGAAGTATCGTCCAACTTTGTCTTAGCATAATATAAAATCTTTTAGCTGTGTAATTTAAATGCAACTCGGAAGTTTACTTTTATAGATCATGTAGATAATGAAGTCACTGATAAAATCCGAGGATTCTGCATTGATTTCTACTTCGTGTTCCTATGTATTTATTCAATCTTCTGAGGTACAGAATTTGTTCTCTTTGTTATAATTTATTGTTTTCACGGTTTTGTCGGCTTTGGGTAACAACCGTATAGAAGAGTAGTTTCCCACTGGAACATTTCCCGCTCTTCAAAATTGCAGAACAACACAAACAGGACTTGTGCTAGAGTCAAATAAAAACCCCTTTGTTTTGTGTTTTTGCAGCATGTACATGGGTAGCCAGAACCACCACTTCTCAGTGTGTGTACCAAGTCTTTGTTGTTTCTGTTTTTCTATTTTGTTGATCTTTTATGTAATGTATTGCCCGAGCGTCTTCAGATTATATGAGGTTTATTGATTCGTTTGGGGTCATATGGCACTGTTGACTTTCCTGTTTTCCATTATCAAAATGTTTATGGGTGTTCTGTTGTAAACAATATTCAGTATAGACGTTTAAGGTTTTTTGGGATTTTTTATGATCATTTTTAGAGAGAGATTTCTGTTTCAAATAAAATTGAATTTCAATTTCTGTTAGGTGGATGACGTATTTGTACTTAATCGATCCGTTGATTTGCATCTAACCGACAATAGCAATCAAATTTGACTTTTCAAAGATGATTTTTTCCACTTTCCGACGTCTAAACTTACCACTACCATTTTTCCTTTACTCATAATTGAGTGTAAAACTACATGCATTTACTTTTAAGATCCTTTAAAAACCATACCGGTAATAAATTCTTGAAGACGTTAATTGCCCTTTGTCAGGTTAGTTCAAAGCTGTCTTGGTACAACTCATCCGTAATATCTTTGTGACTTCCTCGGGCGGTGTTTTATATTACTTTGTATAAATAAATTTTCTATAAAATGACAGATTCATCAGGATTTTAATTCCTATTTTTTATCCTGTTCACTACAACAGTGGCACATCAGAAATATTTATTTTATAATTATTTTAAGATTTAAATCGAAGGTGGTCATTAGGTTTGTTTTCTAAGATCGCTAAATGGCTGTCAGTATATGAAAATATACCACACAGGAATTCAGATGTTCGCGAATCATCCGGATCCTTAACTTCTTCGATTAATTAAAAACATGATGTCCCTTGGCTTTTCATTGTTGATAACCAACATACTTTCGGTCAACCTCTTACTTTATTTGAAAGTACTAGTATGTTCATTTTGGATGAATTATTGTTTAACTTCCTGTGGCAACCATGTGGATGTCGGGATGAGAACATGTTATAATAAGGAATATGAACCCTGCTTTCTACTAGACAGACACGCTGAGCCGGACTCACAAAGTAACTGTCCGCAGGAAGCCATATCATCCCACTCGGACACATTATACTGACTCCAGTCCTTTGCTTTTACTCCTGGATGCCCCATGCTTGGCGGAGAAGCAGCAAATACCAATTTTAATGTTTTTGGTTTGACCCGACTGGGATCGAACCCGCGACCTTTCGCACTCGAGGCGAGCACGCTACCACGAGACCACCGAGGCGGTTGATTATTTACAGAGGTAAATGTAACACCAATACTTCACGGGGTCTAAAGTAGCCATCATGAAACAGCATTACGAGCTATGAACTTTTATCTACCAGGCCATATGAAGGCTACTCCTACAGACCTCTAGTTTTAATCTTAAAAAATTTCACTGCTTGTTTAAGAAACATCAATATAACAAAAAAAACAATTAAGTTGAATTTTAATTACAAGAAGTGAAAATTAAAAGAGAAAAGTTCACGAAATCGTAAGTTGCAAAGGTAACAGTAAAACCGAACGGTAAATTGTGTCCCCTAATCTATTCTTTGAAATCACAATATTCACGAATAACCTAAAATAATATCAATACAACCATGTAAACATTATTTTCAAATTGTTACAACAAATTACAATAATTATCAGAACTGCTAACATACGTTGCATGTTTTCTGACAAAATCTGAGCATGTACCCTGGGTTTAGATTGCAATTGTTACTGCGTTCCCAGATTGCACATAAAGTATGCTCATCTCTACAACCTGAAAGAGAAATGAATATAGTATGACATTTCAAAATCAAAATATTTTATTTTTTCCACAAATTAACTGTTTATGATACTATACTACTAACAAACATTGCATGTTTTCTGACAGAACCTAAGCATGTAACCTGGATTTGAGGTACAACCGTCGCTCCTTCCCCATACTGCGCAAAGTGTATGCTCATCCCGACAACCTGTAAGATAAAGTGACATTTAGGCGCAATCTTCTACAGAGAGGTAGTAAAGTTAACGAAACAAATACAAAAATTTTACAAAAGTTAGGTCGTATTCAGTTTGCGGATCTACAGCATTATCTATAAGTACTTTTTTCAAACGATCAATACAAATAAAAAATGTAGGCACCTATAAAAGTGCTGGAAAGCAGTGGTGGAAAGATTGCAACTGTAGTTGTGTATAATTTCAAATTTAATTTTATCACAGATTTGTTCTGTGTTATGTGAGATCAATTACAGTGAATGTATTCCTTTTTTTCCTGAAATATTGATTTTTTTTCAAAATCGATGTACATTCCGTGGTATGGAAACCAGGATATAATTTTCAGTAAGAGTCCTATGTGTATTAAGGGTCAGCTTTTAGCAAGTCAAGTTTTAGTGTCAATATTCGAAATCTTAGTTGAGGTGTTCGAACGTGACTCAAGTGTGAAATTCAGGTGAAGGTCTCGGACAGACATGTACCCACCAAGGACTATCTATAGACCAAATACAGTCGGTCTATGTATTGCAATTGCTGAGAAATGGACATAATCCCAAAACATGAAACAAGTCACTCAAGTTTGAAATTGCGATCAAAAGGCAGGTGTCATACCGACATGTACTCATTAACAACAATCTATTGACCAAATATGGTGGGTCTAGGTATTAAATTGCTGAGAAATGGATTTAATCTCGAAAATGTGACAAAGTCAATCAAGCATGAATTGAAGTCAAGGTCCAGAGACAGGTGTCCGACTGCAATGTGTCTACTAAGAATTATCTATTGACCCGGCATGGTGGGCTTAGGTACTATAGTTGCTAAAAAAATGGACATAATCACGAAAATGTGACACAGGTCACTCAAACACGAAATTGAGGTCAAGGTCAAAAGGCTTTTATAAGACTGACATGTACCGACCAAGAACTACATATGTACAAATGTATTATAGCTGCTAAGAAATGGATTTAACCATGAAAATGTGACAAAGACACTCATACATGACATTTAGGTCAAGATCCAGAGGCAAGTGTCAGGCTGGCATGTGCTCACTAAGAACTATCTATTGACCAGATATGGTGGTCTTAGGTATTACAGTAGCTAAGAAATGGACTTACCACGAAAATGTGACGCAGGTCACTCAGCCATGAAATTGAGGTCAAGGTCAAAAGGTAGGTGTCAGACTGACATGTACTCACCAAAGACTATCTATAGACCAAATTTTCTAGGCATTATAGTTGCTGGAGACGACGAAAATGATACAGAGTCAATAACGCATGAAATTGACGTCATAGTCCCAAGCCAGGTCTCAGACTAGCATGTACCCATTAAGAACTATCTATAGACCAAATATGGTAGGCCTAGATGTTACAGTTGCTGAGAAATGGATTTAACCAGGACACTTAGACGCAGATTTTACATTTATGTTTATGAAGTCAGTGAACCATGAAAGCAAGGTCATGGTCACCAGAAAAGTATATTGCGGCAAACTTTATACGATAAGGTATCTGTCGACCAAAAATCTTAAGTGTAGGCATTATCTGTGCAAAGTTATTAAAGTTTTTTAAAAGGTTTACACCGCCGTCGCCGCCCGAAAGTAATACCTATATCTCGCCTTCGCGACTTTTCGTCGCAGGCGAGACAAAGCTTGTATTCAACAAACATTTTTTTATTTCGAAAAAATATATAATTGCGATTAATTGTTTATTCCTGCTACACTTTGTCTTGAACATTGTACAGAATGTAAACACATAAAATAAAGTCAAACTCTGAAATGCTACAAATGAACTTACGAATAAACAAATATCATCCACACTAAATTCGCAACAGAAACTTTAAAAAAAAAAATCACCACAAGGATATGACAACCCTTCGAACTTTCTGTTATTAAATCATAATTTTATCTGACATGACATGACATAAAAGTAATTTACATTAAAGGTGTCTGTGCTTTTATTACGCTTAAATATAATCACTGTACACCTTATGGCCTGTCAACAATTTCCAACGTTCAATATCGAGGTCATTCATCAATGACGATCAATCAGGCATTTTGCACACCTTTCTGCTTTGTAATTAAAAAAATCCATTAAGAGGTATGTATCAGACGATCTAACAGTTCAAAATCATAAACTTAAGAAGACTAGAAACGCCTTGGTAGATTTAACTCGGCAAAACTTGGAGATTTCCACACTGTTGCCATTTTCTGCACGTGTAGTTTAGTAAATAATCGATTAAGCATGCGCGAATCTTTGTAAAAGGAACAAAAAATTCATCCTTCGGGAAGACTTTCATAGACTGATTTCGAAGTATTTTAACATGACTATTTTATTCATTTATTTAATTCATTCTACGTCGTTGTGTGGTCCATTGTTGATCTATTTATACGTACAAAACGCGGACCTCAACAACGCAAAGTACATTAGTACACGAGTTAATACACACGACATTTATTTCAGGTCTTACCCAAAAATTAATAAATCATGCATAACAACATTTGTATAAAATAAGATCGAGTGTTGAAATTGCTAACAAAGAGTTAAAACTGACAATTCATGTCTATCAAAAAAACTTTCCGACAGAGGCTGTTGAAAATTTCCGATCCCTGCATAAAACATTTAGATTCCGAAAGCGCATGTCTGAGTTAACACAGTATTTTTTCTCAAATAATGGGTAATAATCGTCAAATTTGTAAATGCGCAATTAGTTTTGACAATGAATTAATTTAAAAAGTAAAGTTCCCAACAACGAATACGGGAAGCTGTTTCTTGTAGATTCGTTCTGATAGATAAATTCATCCGCTGTCTGCGTTTACTTCATTTTAATTTCTTGGTAATTTCGGTAAATGATAAAGTTTTATGTTGGTTAAAAACATAAGTTCCGATATTATGAACAAGAAATTACTCGTAATTTTGAAAATGCTGTCATCATTGGAACTACATTTTATATGGACTAATGTCCATTGGTATCGAAGAGGCCACATTTCCGGTTTTGGAGACCGATGTCATAGGAACGATTTGCAATCTTTCCAAAAATGTCGTCAATTAAAAGCTTCGGTAACTCTTTAAAGATTATATCTGGGGTTAGACCATTTCAAGCATTCGTAGAATAATGCCAGCAAAATTGCTAGCTTGCTGAGCAAAACAAAGTAATGTTATTACCCAAGGGATTTAAGTTCGCGCAAATGAAGCAAAAGACACACATGCATATCTTGCCACAATGTGCTCTCTGTTTTTCGTGACGAATTGACATTTTCTATATTTCCGATCTCGCATTAAACAATTTTCAAATCATAAGTTGTGACCATATGATATTAAACAAATATATTTAACTTCCAAATTCAAATAGATATATAAAAAAAATCGCACTATGACAAAATAAGAATATGAGTTAAGTGTCAATGAGGTTGTATTCTAAGTGAAGAAATAGCCATTACAAATATTATGACCACTGGTCTCGCGACACATTTGATTTTAACTGCCATTATAGTAGTGAATTGGATGGATGGATGGATGGTAGAATTATTGTTTAACTTCTAGTCATTAGGTGCATATCAGGACGAGAACATGTTGATATGATATGAATATTATATCCCTGCTTTGTACTAGACTGACACACTGAGCCGGATTTTTAATGTGTAACTCACGAGGTAACTGTCCACAGGAAGACATGTCACCCGACCGGACACATTATCATGAATGACTCCGAGCCGACTAGTCCTTTGCTCTTACTCCTGGATTCCGCGTGCTTGGCGGAGAAGCAACAAATACAAAGTTTAATGTCTTTGGTTTGACTAAGCCGGGGATCGAACCCACGACCTTTTGCATTCAAGGCGAGCACGCTACCACGAGACCACCGAGGCGGTCAAGTGAATTGGTGATTTCCCGAAGATAACAACTGTTCAAACTATGATTGATTAGAAAGAATATATACGTAATGGTGATACAATCTTGACATAACCTGCTTACCATCCTTGCAATTATTACATGACCGTCTACAGTGACGTAAAGCATAACCAGGATTGTTTTCACAAGCACCATCATTCTTCCAACTTACACAGTCCTGGTTCTCGTCTTCACACGTGCCTAAATATACAACACAAATAGAGTTCAGCAAAAATGTCATTTTTTTAAGTTAAATAATAATATCTTACTTCATTCAAATGAAGGCGGTTCGTGTGTCACCATTTGTACTATTCGAGTAAAATACTGTAAATTCAGAAATTATTGCGTGCATTTATTATTGCGATTTTCTCATTTTTGACCAAAATGCAATTTTAATTTTTGAAATATTCAGAAAAAATCCCGCTTCATTCATATACAAAATTCCAAAATGCGAGTTTAAATTATTGCGATTACAACACTGTCGCATTTTTCGCAATAATAAAAACATCGCAATAATTTCCGAATTTACAGTAACCACTGAAGTAATTCAGCAAAACATGAATGTTTTATTATTAAAGATCTTGAGCGCTTGCGAAGAGACAGAAATCGATATCAAAAATGTCTATATTTGTTCCAATGACGTAGGAAAATTAGCAAACATTCGATCGCAAAATGTTTTTCATTTAAAACCAAATTAATTAGACAAGTTCTACAACAGATTATAAAACATTTGGATTAAATAACCTCGCATATGAACGCACATGCCATAAACAAGTTTGCATATTAAGTATCCTGCGTTTTCAAGGGAAGAATAAACGGACAAGCATACCTCAGGAAAAACTAGATTGAATAACTGATTGAATGTACAGTAGCAAATATTTCGTGCTTCTTCAGTACGAGAACCAGTTCAACAATTTATTAAAACACAACTCAAATATAGGTGGAACGGGACACAAAGTGGGACCAGTTTTGACTGCCACTGCAAAAGGTCGGACGGTTGGGTAGGGTCGGATAATTCAGCCTTCTGTAGCGGCCATAAGCATACTCTTTCGAAAACTACAGAGGGGCATGCGGGGAGCGTTACATTCTCCAAACACGTTATCATGTGGTCTATGGTCAGGCTTTCCTTATTATGACTTGACAACCCCCAGCCAGAGGGTCTCCTCCAACGCACTAGGCAACTTTGTAGGTTGAGCTCCCGTGATCCATCACAGGTGCCTAGGAAAAACTAATGAGACTTTACATATTCTGAAAGACCATCCCCGTGAATATAAAGGATCAAATATGACACAACACAAAAGTACTGAATATTGATGAAATAACTATGAACTAACTAACTCGTATAAAATCAGAATTAAACACAGGGGCTCTTTCTTCTGTACACGTCAAACGCCACAAACATGAAACATATCAGTGCGGCATTAACAGGTGCCCTGGAAATGTGTGCGTGTGCCGTTCATAATTGCTGTGTTCTGCCTCTGTCGATATACCATAAATGTTCATTTTTCCATTGTCAAAAAAGTACAGTTACATGAGTGGTTATTACAAAAAATATGTTTTCGAAAGTGGGATAAAGAGTGAATTTGTGATGGCGGACGTAAATTTCCCAAATTATGTCAACAAGAAGCCTTTAATAAAACCTTAGCTAGATATATTTTCTGATAATTATAATCTTATCTAATGAAAATCATTTGTTTGTTTGTTTAGTTTTACGCCGTTTTCAGCACATTTGGCTATTTCGCGGCGGCCAATTTTTACTGGTGGAGGAAGCCAGAGTACCTGGAGAAAACCACCTACCTTCGGTAGGAAAGTCAAATCAGATCGGAGTTGAACACACCCCACCACAGGTGACATTTGAACTCGCAATCTCAGTTTTGAAAGGCTAGTGATCATTATTAGTCATGACGAACTACCTAGACCACTCGGCCATGGAGGCCCCTTGAAAATCATGGTACCTAGTTCACACATAACATAGGCTATTCGAATGCGATTGTGGACTTATGATTCTGTAGTATCCCTACATAAAGTTCATTTGGAGCAATGAAGTAAAAAAGAAATTTTCCAATAATTTATCAAAATTACTCATGATCCAAATATAGCAAGTGTACAGTAGATAGCATTCACATTAAAAAATTGTTATATTCAGAAATAAAAAACATTAATATATCTTGTTTATATCTGCGTGAACTATTTTCTGGATAAAAACTAGTAACTTGAATTGATGTATGAATATAGCAATGAACAAATATGAAACAAGAAAAAAGCTCTGGATGTTGAACCATATTTGAACTAATTGTGGAATTGAAGAGAATAGAGAAGTGAGATTTTTAATATTGTCTCCAGAGGTCTTTAATTAAGATAATATAAAAAGAACAAAACTATCTGTTATACAATCAAATATTGAAATAAAGCGTACCTCCTTGAACGTCCGTATTTCCTGTATCTGATCCACCGTCGTTGTTGGTGCCTCTATCTTCTCTACCTGCCACTGTTGTTGTTCGTCTATCGAACCCGTCAGTATCTTCCCTGGTGTTTGCACAAACTCCACAGGATTTCTTACACGATCTGAGCATATAATCTGGGTTTATATCACAGTGTTCGTGGCGGGCCCAAGCTGCACATTCTGCCCTTTCGTCTGAACATTCACCGTCATCTAACGGAAAAATTTTATCGTCAGTTTTCTTATAAATTCATTTAATAAAACTGTCAGACTGAACAAGAGAGTCGTAGTTTTACATTTAAATAACGGGATAATGTAAATGGATCAATTTTGCATACCACATGCAACCATTATCTTGTTAACTGGTGAATGTTAGAGAGAAAGTGCGAGAAAATACTTTACAACTGGTTTTAGTGATAATTTGTTATCTTGAAATTGCATTTTCCCATATTCTAAATCATTCTCTCAAGTCCAGGATTCTGTGTCCTAGTGAGGCCATTGAACATCTGACTTGTGATGCTCATATTCCATTTATAAACCATGGACTGAAATATTTCAGTGTAGAAACGGACAGCTACACATCAATCCAGTTTTGCAACATTTTTTGGAGATACCTTTTAATATGTCCAATCACAAATATGATTATTAAACCTATTGTCTTTTACGCACCTGTATTATTATCCTCTTCACGTCTGCCAACATTTGTATCTCTATCATTTCCAGTATCAGTATTGGTTTTATCATCTTTAGTTTCCTCTTCCTCTTCATCTTCGTCAAAAACATCCATGTCCATTTCGTTACATGATCTACAAGATTTAGCACAATTCCGCCTCATCCATGAGGGATTCTTTATACATTCGGCTCTGCTGGCCCAATTGTCACACTGTGTATCATCATGTAAGTTTCTGCATGCACCTTTAATATGAATTTAATGTTTACCTTATAAAGGCGACAGATAATGTGCCGAATGCATCCGATACTTCTACATTTTAGAGTAAAATAACTCTGCTGTTTCCCGCAACCAACAAAAACAAGAGCTTCTATCATTGTGATTTGACAAGTAGGAAAAGCGACAATTTGTTGATATTATATTTACAAACCTCTGCTCCTATGGTTGATTTTTTTAGTGCATGTCATGCTTTATGGGTATTACGGAAATACAACGACTGATATCATTCGGGTTTGGTTTATAAGTATATATTTTGTACAGAATAGCACCCGTAAACCATTCAATAAAAATTAAAATTTTAAAACCCCATTTTTTTTTTATTTTTATTTTTAATATACACAGTTCTTATGTAAAGTTATTTTACACCATGGAACATTCTGTTTTTAATAAATAATATTTTAATAAACATATTTTACTTAAATCTTGCATCTGTATTTACTTTTTAATTGATAAGGGATTGTTTTATGTTTTAAAATGTAAATATTTCTCAACTATATACCCTATATGAAGTGCTCCACAATTAATGGAGGAACATACAAGAAACTAGAACTAGAACTTTAATTTTAAGAATGATTTTAGATATTAAATATAAATAGAAAAAGAAAATTTATACACTTCAAACAAAATGATTGGACCTCACAAATACTATTTGAACATGAATTCGCGAGAATATATACTCTTACCTCCAACACACCTGTCACATGATTTTCTGCAGTTTGGTACCATCCAATCAGGATTTAATGCACATTCGTCTTGATCCGCCCATCGTTTACATTGTCTTGTATCATGGAGATCTCTACAGCTTCCTGTAAAGAAATCATTAAAACATGGGAATGCCTGTCTTAGATTTTCTACAGAAAAGCAATTAATAATCTGTGTCAGTCGAGAACAAAGAAAAGTATAAACACTGTCTAATTCTTATTCATTTATTTATTTATTCTGTTGATACATTCTTTGATGCCAAATTCACGACTCATCATTGTTGCTCAAGGCATAACAACAATATAATCAAAAAGTGCAAATTAAAAAAAACCAAAATGATTTAATTATTTATTCATTATTGCAATTAAAAGAAGATTTTATTCACAATAATTTCGTTGTTGAGAAAGTCAACGTACATCAGATGAAGGACAATATTTAACGAATGAAATGTGAAATGTAGACATTTTAGACTGGGGAGTGCTTAGAATGGGGATCTTTACAATTGGAAAGTTAAAATCATCTACTTTGTTATTAAGTTTTGATTTCGGTCATTAACAATTACCTTGCCGTAGCTTTCACAGAAATTTATCGCCATTCTTTATCAAAACTACAAAAGTCAATACTCTTACTAGCTTTTCTTCCACTCCTGTCTTCTTGTGTGTCGTCGTCGTCGTCGTCGTCTGTAGTTACATTTGAGTCGTCCTGCTGTGGCTGGTCGGAAGTCAACTTATGGCATAATCTGCAAGATTTCCGACAGTTCTCCGTCATCCAGAACGGATTTATACCACATTCGCCTTTCCTTGCCCACATGTCACATTTAGCAGTATTACTGTACAAGTTTCTACAGTTTGTGGTAGCATCAACTAAAAGTATTTTTATTTTCAATATAAAGGGTTTAAACTAACTTCAGTACAACAGGCCATGTCGCGGCGGAGAGATTTTTTTTGTTTGGTGGATCTAACTGGAAAACTAATAGAACCATCGACCTAAAATCGGAAACGGCAAGATAACCATATGAGTCGAACACACCTCGCAACGAGCTAGATTCTAGCTCACAGAGTAGGTAGGACGGACTACCTAGACCACTCAAGCATGGCACTCTTTTCGGATAGTGATCCTTTTCGGTTCCTGTTATATCAAAATAGTTTACACTTTGTTTTCACGGAAACAGATTATACATTTTATACAGTGGAACATTCAAGTTTGAGCTGTTAACATTTTTACGTATTTATTGGAGTTTTGAATTCAAAACAAAAATAAGAACATGCTACACGTATATCTAAGTTTTTTGTCCCTTAAGATATGTACCATCTGAGAAAACTTTCTATGCACGTAAATTCAACGTATGCAAAAACTGTGCTGGGTATAATTTTGAAGTTTATTTGTCAAACAAAATAACTGCAATAAAAAGCAAAAGGGTAAAGCCATAACCATCTAAGGACAAAGGTTTGAACGAGGGAGGTACTTCTTAGTTCCAAATTTTCGTGCCATTTGATACTCTGATAATGACTAGGATTTAAATTAACTCACATTCAGCTCGTCTTTTACCACACATATTACAAGTTCTACGACAGTTTTGTGCCATCCATTCCTGGCTTGTGACACAGTCTCCTAAACTTTCCCACTTCTGACATTTTTCAGGCTCAAATTTATCTGTGCATTCAGCTAAAATTGAAATAATTCATATACAAATCGATGTATATGGAAGAGGGTCAAATATCAACGGATATGTTGTCACAGTTTTACCGGACTTTTGTCTCACAAATGCCCGAACCAAAGACATATTATACACTTTTTTTATTCGGTATTTCAATAATTAAAAAAAAATATTACATTGTATAACCTGTTTAAGAAATTATACAATAATTTATAGTTGAAATTTAATAATAATACTCGTACTAAAGTGTCGGTTACTTGTTTCAAACAATGTATTAAACTCAACACGATCTGAATTTCAAATGTCAATGTAATACGCCAGTGATGACGTCGTAATATCAAAACAAGGTAATTCAATATATAGTTGATTGCCCAACCAATTATATCTCAAATTAATTTTGTACTATATTAGATAATATATTTAAACATTTGTCAAAGAATTCCTTTCACTATTGTATACTGAAACCTATAGTCCAGTCTCTTGGAAACAAATTGGCAAATGAACCAAGCCACATCCACGCCCATGTCATAACATGATCTCCTGAAATAAATAGTAAGTATAATTTTTAATCTTTTAGAATACAATACAAAAGGTGAGTGAACATCACTTTTATTGCTGTTCTTCATCTTGTATGTCTAGGTCTTCTAAGATAAACAAATATTATAGTAAAACAAATGCAGTCCCTTGCATGAATATATAAATGACACAACTAGAGGCTCGCCTGAGTCTGTATTGCTCACCTGGCTTCTATTAGCCAGTTTGAAAATGTAAGCTCTGTAGTATCCACAAGGCCATTTAAGAAAAGCAAAATGTCAAAGTGACCTTCACCTTTAACCTTTGACTTAAAAAAAGGTTGATCATTTGCATATGTCCTTCCATATGAGATTCCTGCCAATTTTGGTTATAATCTGCCCATTAGTTCCTGGGCAAATGAAAAAAAGGCATTTCGCATATGGTTCCAAGATGCAGCTGTCAGGTGAGCAGCTAAATCTCAACCAAAAGGGGATCGTTTGTAGAGGGTATAGCTGTCGTCAATCATGCAAAGTTTCAGAACATTTCATAATGTAGTTTAAGAGAAGAAGATTTTTGAAAATTGACCAATAAAAATCAAAGATGGCCAGAACCAAAGGTGGATCGTTTGTGAAGGTCCTCCTATACATTATTCATGCCCAGTTTTGTTACAATCTATTAAGTAGTTTCAGAGGAGAACATCAAACTGTGAAAAATGTACGGACGACAGATGCAAGGTGATGACATCATCTCGCATGGCCTAAATGCCGGATGAGCTAAAAATACCGTGTATCTATTCCATAATATCCCTTAAAAAGAGAACACAATACAACTGGCTCTAATTCATCAATTGCACGACATTTAGTCCTGATAACTCAATTTTGTTTTTTTTTATTTCGAATCCTTTCTCAACACCATTAAGATACCTAATGTGAACTGTACTTTATAAACAAGCATGAAATAGTTGAACATGTTTGCGTCAAAAAATCTTCAAATACCGAAGAAATGTAAATGTACCAAGTAAATTCCACACTGTTTATTAGACCATGCCTAAGTAGATTGCGTTAAACTATTATTCTAATGCAACATAACATATAACGTCCTTTTTGATTGGATAACGTCAAGCGTAAAATCCACGGTTTACCGTCGGAACCATTGACGACAACGTTGCGCAAACGCATTTGAGGTTTCCTGTTTACTTTTTATTCTTTTTTTTTTTTACGTTTAACGGAGGTTGCATTAGAATGGGGATAACTGTATTGTATTTTATCAGTTGCCGACATAAACCGATGGTTTTACCATCGCAAATATCCGTTTACCTGGCTCCGCTCCGTTTACGTCGGCAACTGATAAAATACAATACAGTTATCCCCTAATTATAGCCCCTTAGTTTAAAAGATTTATCATTTTACCGTTTGTAAGCCGAACTTGATAGGATAATCTTCAGATGTGTTTTTCCTTTCATATAATTTAACTTCTATCTCACTTTTAAGTAATTTATTTTAATTTCAAAGATTGTTGTTTCCAAAAGTCATCGATATTGATGTAGATTCTTTGTTTTCCACATTTAAAAAAATGCATATGTGTACACAATCAAAATACAAAATCATGCGTGTGAATTCATCTTAGATTAAACTGAAGGTCAAAATAAATACGGATGACTCCATGCACTGAATACGTCGAAATTTTCTTCAAGCTGCTTGCACTTCGATGCCAACCAAATTTCACTGTTGTATATAATCGCGAAATAATAATACATGTACTTTACAATTACAAATATTCTTTTATTCTATAACTGTACTTTGTCAACGAACATAATTGTGAATTTACGCTAATTCGCTCTATAGTTTGGCAAATGTTATTATAAAAGCTCATATATACCTCTGTTACTATCGGCATCATCTCCACACCTCCTACATGCTTTCCTGCAGGAAGCCAACATGAACTTTTCATTGACGTCGCACTCCCCCTGTGCTGCCCAGACGTAGCACGCCCATTCATCGTATGTATTTTTGCATTCTTCTACAAGAAACACACAAAAGTGATGTACGAACGACCATAGTTCTTTACCCTTAAACGTATCATGTAGAATCAAGACAAATTTCTGAACAAAGCCGAAATAATCGAAAAAAAAATAAATAGCGAAGGTATGAAAATATAAAGAATTAGTACACCCTTCAAACTTAATCCTCAATATAGTTTTAAGCATTTCTTCAATATGTATCCTTGGTAATGATTCCTGTTAGTATCATGACGTCATTCCTTTTTTTCTGAATTCTAGGTTTGATTAGTGAACATCTGTTTATATTGAAAAAGCCATTGCATTGCAATCTGAAAATTATTTGGGACAAGCCGGCTCAAGCCAGTCAGATCGACTGGTCGGCATTATGCCAGGTCTAAAAAAAAACTGTTTTCATGATAATGTTCGTACATTGTTGTAATGTTAGAAATTCATTTGGACAATTTGCACCAACCTAATCGGAACATGTAGTTATTATAAACGAACACATGCCTACACAAGTTAATTAAATGCTGAAGTCAAACAAGCTTTTCAATTAGCTAATAGTTGTTTATCCATAACTTACCGTCATTTTCTTCGTCATTTTCGGTAGCAGCTTGTCCTTCTTGGCAATTCTGTGATCCATCCAGACATATACAACGACAATTCTGGTCAACAAAACCACCGTCACGACATCGAATATTACTGGGACATCTTTCTGAAACATGTTCAGGAACCATCTAAATCTTAAAGATACTTATTGGCATTATCTATATTCAAAAAAAAATTTCCTCTAGTGTGAAGAAATAACGGAGGCATTGTACCAATATTTTCGTTTATCATCACTCGTGGTATAATTAATAGATGCAGTTAATCTTTGGAGTTTTTTGTTGCCATGGGTTCAGATACGTAGCTACAAGCAATGAGTAAACATGCGCATTTTTTCGGCTTTGTCGCGTTGCTGGTAGTAAGGCTTTTAAAAGTTTTACTGAACACGAGTTTCGAATTGACTGACGGGTAAGGCATAGGTAGACGGCCACGATTAATCTAGGGACGCACCTGTTGATGTCTTTGTGAACAGAATAGCAACACGGTGTGTTAATTCTTACATAGAGTCACTGTAACAAGGTGTGTTAATTCTTACATAGAGTCACTGTAACAAGGTGTGTTAATTCTTACATAGAGTCACTTTCCCAACAAACTAAACATTAAAACTTATAATAGTATCCTAGTAGTATTCATACTTATTACTGGTATTTTCGTGTAATTTAGCTTTACAACTTTACTTGCAATTAGCTCGGAATCGTACGATAATTAATGCATTTACCTTTGTCGACGAGTAAATATTCCGCTCCATTTGGAGTTCATATAGTTTCGTTCCATGTCTAATATTAGATTTATTATTTTGGAAATGACAACTTTATTATTTATTAAATGCCTTGTATATATAGAGAAATATTAATTAACAAATAGTTCATGACACTGAGGGTCATATGGCAGTATATGGACCGGTTGGTCGCCCGACAAAAATTATACGGACCGAAGCGAAGCTGAGGTCCATATAATTTTTGGAGGGCGACCAACCGGTCCATATACTGACATTAGACCCGAAGTGTCATGAACTAATTGTTATATTATACTTTTCTGGGATTTAATCGAATTTAATCGATTTTACCAAAACGAGGCGGTCCATATAGCATTATATGGACCGCCTTAGATAACATAGATAAATAGAGTAGTGAAAATGTAAAAGTGTAATATATAAATATAATTATAGAATTAAATTATATTAAAGGCACTTAAACCTGTCATGCATACATTATTGTTGCTAACCTGGCATTTGCCTAGGCCAACGATACCGGCATACCGGTATTTGAGTCGAATGACAACACTTGCTGAGTTCAGTTTTGCACCTTAGCCTATACCTCTACATGCCAGTCTAAGAGTTTAATTTATAGCCTGTTTATAAAATTACCAGCACATCTATATAGCCTGTTTATTGACTTGACGTCACTGAAGGATAATTCTTTCCGCCAAACTTTTCCAATACTTTCCTCCTTGGACTTGTCCAAAGCTTTGATTGTCTGTGATTTACCATCACTTGAGAATGCCTAATATAAATAGTATCGAAAAAAGTTTTAAATTGCGTGCTTGTGGTATAACCAATCTTGAAAGTTTTGCAAGTGACCATTAAGTAAATTCGTGGATTTCTCTGTGGATGGCATAAAAAGAAAGTTATATGTTCTTATATATACACTACATTAGTTCATATCTTTATCAAAACACAAAATAAACTTGGTTAATGAACGAAAATACTGATATTGTCAACAGAACATATATTTGCAAATTTCAAAAAAGAAATGAAATACTGAAAAAAAATAACAATCCAAAGATACCAATATTAGATATAGTAAATTTATACTATGCTGTATACGACGCATTTCAAGGAGTTACCTCTCATCAGCAGCATTAAAACCGAACATTTAGAAGACCAAAAACCAAACTTATAATAAACAAGAAGTACTCAACCAAAAATACCGAAATAAGAAGCCAAATTTCATCTAAGGAGATCTACCATGTGCAATACAAGGAATGAACCCTTAGTATTTCTATTATTTTTGAATTTTGCTAAATACTGGTAATTTCTGTAACAAATCAATGAATAATCATGTCAGACAAGTCTGACGACTGAAAGTGAGAAATCTTAGTAATAATTTATGTACAAAAATATTGGATGTATGTTGTTGTTGATATTTTGTTTTAATTTGTATTTATTTAATTATAATATGTTATTTATATTTTGTATAAATGCGCCAGAAATGGCCCATGATTGGCTTAATAAACCCTTATATTCTACACTATTCATGTATAACATATATTTGCTGAATTAGTTAGTCGTTTTCAACAAACATTCGACATTCCTATGGGTACCAGCTGTGCTCTCTTCTCGGCAATCTTCTTTTTGAATTAGTACGACTTTGTTCAAAAGTTAGAACATGAATTAAAAGAAAAGAAACCAGGGCGATCCTTAAATTTCACCTTTTGTTACATAAAAGACGTTTTGTGCATTAACGACATAATCTAAGACCAAGTGAACTAATAATTAGGGATACTACAAACGCACCAATTTTCTATGTTCGCTTCTTTATGGAAAACACCGAAAATTCTATACAATTCAGAACTTTGACTTTGGTAATTTCTGAGTGGCAATATATAGTATTATTGTCCGTCTAAGATATCCACATTTCTCAGTTTATCCAATAATCGAGGGTATGTGTAAGTTAGCATGTCCTAATTAACTAAGGACTACTGTTCGCACACAAAGTAGAGATTTGACTGAGTTGCAATATCACAAACTTGTCAAAATCAGTCAAATCAAGTTTTCGTTATCATTGTTCTTTAAATTGCCCTTGTTGGATCACGAGACGGGTGCCTCTTATACGTAGCAGGCAGGGCTAACGGTTCTACGCCAGGTTCAACAGACGTTCGTGTAATAGTCAACATATTTTAGTTTTCATTTTATTTTCGAAATTCGAAATTCTGAAATCACGGTATTTCACCAATCCAAATGTCATGATAAATTGTAGTCTTTTCGAATTGTTATTGGCTCTCTTTTCAAGGCAACATTTTTGAAATTAATTGATAATGTATAGACATTAATCGTAATAAAAAATGTATGTATGAATGAAAAAATTTAATACTAATAAAGAATAAAACCCTGTTTAAATATTTACCGTTATACCATAATGCATTACAGAGGAATATTCATAGTTGACGTCATACTGATTCACTTCCTGTCCTGAATATTTATTAAACCAAATACGCATGCTTGGTTCAACATTTTCGTAAACGATTTCTATGAAGTCGTCTCTGTTTGGAAGCTGGTGTTCGTGGACAAGACCAAGAGCATGTCCAATTTCGTGCAGATACAGTCCTTTCTGGAATAATATAAAACTTTAACAACAAATTTATATTCGAAGTTGTTTTTGGAATCGCCTGTTTTTATATGTTTATTCAAATAGTCTCTTTGAAATCCGCCATTATTACTAAAGCTCCCTAACAATGTCTTCACCCAAATTATTAAGACCACACAGGATCCGTTTAGAAATTAATCTTTTGAACATTTTCCCTCATGATCAATTTACTTCAAAACCTAAGACGTTATGTTTCAGGGGTTCGGAAAGGTCAAAACTATAACTATTTCAAAATCTTTACGCCCTATAAACGATAGCTAATCTTCCTTTTTCAGTTTCGCTTCTTTTTTTACATGGATAGAAAGATTGCTTCGATACAGATGTTTTTGTAACATCATGAAATTCATTTTATTGAATTCTCTGTGACAGTTGCCTGAGTCGAACCCGAAGTATCTTCATAGGCATACTTTAAGATTAGATGGTTTTTGGCTGAATTTTTAACGTTCAGTTTGCTTTAAAATAGTCTCTAAACATTCTGAATACTCCGGTTTCTTTAACCTTCAGCAGCACATACATGACTTGTCGAAATATTCGCATCAAGTGCATTACAAAGAGTATCATAAAATTATCATTGGTTACGTGTGATTTGTTTTCATAAATACCCATCTGCATCCATTAACGTCTAGATTTAGAACTTGCATCCCTCCTACCATTCCAAGTTGTGAATTACATCTGAAGACATAAAGTCATATACGGCGGTACAGCATTAATAAATAATGTAGACCGCATACAAATGTATTGGTCTTCCCCCAGATTTTTTTCAGCAATAATAACATTTATTTGAGAGTCTTGTCATTTCTACTTCGTCAGTTTTAAAAGAATTGAATGTTTCTTTTTGTAGTTTCAAGGGCGTGTAAAGCGCTGACCAAAAGACATCAAGTTTTGTATGGACCGCTTCCGCTTTCGACAAAAAGTGATGAATAATTGTGGTCACTATAAAGGTTTTGAAAACATTCACCTAAAACTTTTTCTTTTAAATTATAAGAAATATAATCTGATTAAATGATTGAAATAATACTTTCACATCTGGCTTGAGTTCGTTGATACAATCTGAACAACAGAAATAATTTTACAGGACAATGCAAAACCGTAACATGAACTAGATGTAATTTCGTTTGTGTGCAAGAATTCTTAACTAAATCGTTTAATTCTCTCGGTGGAGTCGAACAGAAAAAGTAAATCTTACCCTTAAGTCTTCAATATTAACCATCAAACATGAAAACAAATGTTAGAAGTATATAGAATAGCCCACATTAAAATAGTTTATTACGAACAAATATGTAATGGTAAAAAGTAAAAAGAACTTTATCTGTGATAATTAAATATATATTGGATTCTGGAAACTCCGTATTAATGCAATCAGCATGGTACTTTTGAATTTGTTCATTCGGAAAATTCTATTTCCTGTCAATAATCATAACTAAACAACTTCTACCGTACATGTATATTTTTGTGCAGTCTTACGTATTTGATTCATAAGTACTAGAAATGATATAGACCATTTCAACTTTACATATTATATGGCAAGATTAAATTTTTATTGACATTTCGTTTATCGTTTATTAAATATCGCCGTTACTGGTTAAATTGGCTTCGTCGGCCTTCCCTGAAATATGTAGAAGACTTACCCCATTCCATTCTGAAATCTAACATAATTAAAATCACTTCTTGTTTTCTCCCTAAATCTTACACATGAGTACTTTTCCCATTCTCTCATAGCTACTTTTATCAAATACTTTTCTTTATCCGCTGAAATAAACCGTAGGAATGTTACATAATATTTATGTATAATAAACATATTATTCTATAATACCAATTTTGCTGAACAAAATTCACGAGTCATCATTGTGCTCAACGACTATATAATGTTAAACATCAAACCAATAAATTTTGTTTCACTTAAAATAATACTATGATATTATTATATGGCAAGCCGTTTTACTATGTTTTACTATTTATTCGAACTTGAAGTTTATAAGATATCTCTTAAAGTATATAAGATATCTCATAAAGTTTATAAGATATCCCATAAAGTTTATGAGATATCTTATATAGTTTATAAGATATCTTATATAGTTTATAAGATATCTCATATAATTTATAAGATATCTTATATAATTTTCTTCATAACATATCTTATAACCTGCGCATAAAATGGTTTCGAAGTTTATAATTAAAAATTTTCAAGAAGACTGATTATAATTATGTAGCAACTTAGAAAGCAAAACCAGAATCGTATAGATTGAATTGCCAATATAAAATAATTATGTCTATCGCTGTATACAGTTAAGGGTACCTACAAAAATGTCCATTGGCAAAATGATAAGGGACGATTCCGTCTGTCCACCTCAAATCCAACTGTCTGACTGCTTTCCGTTTCTTTCTTCTCTGTTCAAAGAATGGCATTTCACGAAGGTCACCACTGAAAAATAAAAATCAGCTGCCACTGATTTCAAACAATCATTATATTTATATCGTAGAAGTAAGAAAAAACCGGATTTGGGTGGAAATGTGGGAGACTATCTCATGCAATAATGCATGAATTAAAAATATACTATTATTTCGTACACCAATTGGCAAAGCAACAGTATCCGAAAAGCAGAAATTATTCCTTAGCTAGTTTTACAGATAAAACATCCAACCGATTTTAAAATTTCAAGCTAGCAGTCAACTTGTTGGTAAACATACTGTATTGTCTTTCATAGTTCATGTATGTTTTTTGCACCAGTGTGTCAGGATAGATATGTGGGAGGGTTTGGATAACATAAAACTGGTTTAACCCCACCACTGCCGAGTTTTTATACCAAGACAAACTATCATGACTCTCTGTTTCAAAGTTTGTGTTTGTGCTCTTTTGTTCAATGTTCGTGTTTTGTGCTGTTTTGTTATTTTCATCTGAAGGTTTGTCGATTAGATGGGTTTAATTAATTGATATGTCAATGTTGATCTTTCCAGTTATTATTTTTGTACTTCAATATGTTGATGACTATTTCTGTCAATCAGAAATTTTGAAGAAATGCATCCGTACATTTCGGACCAAATGTGGAATTACAATATTAGATTGTCTCTAATTATAATTTGTGATATCGAATTTTCTTATTATAAATATAAGATAGGTAAGTAACAAAATCACCAATTCTATTAGACAGAGAAAATACATAAAGAAAGATGTCATATGATAACCTTTATAACATTGCATTATTTATATTGCTCTATTTGATAACAAAAAATGATCGCTATATTTTTAGGCCTTGATCAGCTTTTTCTTACTATCTGGTAAATCTTATTGATTGAATGCAATATTTATCCATCAGATTAGTAGATGATATTACTGTTATTCGATTTCGAAATGCTACTGAAATCAAAAGATATAATTATATTTCCTCTAGGCTGAAAGATTGTGAAATTTTTTCTGAAAAATGGTGTAAATTCGTAAACTTATTTTTCCTTATTTTTAATATATTTTATTTTACTAGAATTTTATTTTATCTATTTTTGGGGATGAATAAATTTAAGATTTTTCGCCGTCTGAATAGCTATAAAATAATTTACCCTTACAAAATCAGTTTTCTATATAACATAGTTTTTATTTTAGTTCATGTCTGCGTCCTGTTAGTACAGTCCTCCCAAGTAAGGGTTTTGTGTCCACGTTCGATCCTGTTTGTAGGAATGAACGTGGACACAAAACCCTGACTTAGGGGGATGGTTAATACAAATACCTAGATAGCATCTTTAATTTCTAAGAAAACTTTCATTTCAAACAACTCCACATGGAAAAAACACATCTTTTGAAACTGATTTTAAATAAACAAATTGCATCTCGAAAAAAAGAAAGCAGGGATATTTGATTTTAACCCCCCCCCCCCCCTTCCCCTGATAAAAGAACACTTACTACTCTGGAGGTTCATATAGAGAGCTAAACTGATCTTCAGTCAGTAGCATGTCGAGTTCTGCTAAAATCATACCACCAGGAGACACCATACTTTGTGCAGCAGCTGAAACATAAGTGATCAAAAGTTATGGTTATCGTTCATTCGAAAAATTATATTATTTTGTGAACGTGCGTTATAATAAAAATTTAGGTTGATTAGTATTGTTGTCATTTACTTAATTATAAAAAGGCAGACGAATCTTGTCAAGTAGAAAAGCCTGTACAATCAGAAAGAGGAATGACAATAACAATTGACAAAAGATAAGCAACTTGTAGCAATGTCAGTAAACGCCAGGTGGAGCTGTTTTTTTGGGGGGGGGGGTTTATTTAAAAACTGGATTCCGCTTCTTTACAACCTTTTCCAGCCTGCTTTGGGACCAGTATACTGTAAACAAACTCTGGTTTCCGCTCAGTGGCGCCCCTAGTGTTTACTGACATTGCTACAGCTTGTAGTTGAAAATAAAGTTAAAACGCTTTTAACCGTGATAATTATGAACACCTTATATAATTAAACGGAAAGTATAAGATGCAAACCTTGTACTTTTGAATGTATTCATTCGGAAAATTCCCTTTTTCTATTAATCATTACACATGTTACATGTATACTTACTTACAGCGTACATACATGTATCATTCTCCGTTATTACTCATGACAGTGTGACCCGTCTTGACACATTTTTAGACTTTACTTTCAAATAAGAAAAAATAAATGTAACAATTAAGCAACACATTTATGTTTCAGAGTATCTTTTGATAAAAACCTTTACCGAGAGATTTATCCAACTTTGTTTTTTTTCAAAGTCACTACTTTTAATAGTCTGTTTCAAATAGTTCCATATAACTACCTGTATTATTGCTGTCTTTTACTTTTTATGGCCTGGACTATTCTTTTGAGATAATTTGATAGATACACACATTGATGTTACTAACCTTCAATTCCACCCATAGCTCTAACTATTATTTGGTCCATACTAAGTCCTACGGGGGGTTCAGGACTTTCAATGTCATCAGGTGTTATTTCTGTAATGTTGGCTCTTCGTAGTTCTGCTAACGATTGTCCCTGACAATGTTTGAACAGGACGGATAACTGAAAAAAAGAATATTACTTTTCTAATAGAAACTTTTAATACTCATGAAACTACATAAAACTTATTACATCATTCTTCAAAAATGAGATTTATCTGGCCCAACGTTTCCATTGCACTGACGTTTGACCTAAAATGTCCCCTTTGCCTCTAATTGTCTGGAACTATTCAGCATTCTGCTCCGTAGAGTTGCTTTTGAAGATATTCCGCTAAGTTTTTGAAGTTGAGATTTCAAACTATTCTAAATTTTTTCTAGCTTTTTGAAATCTGTCGGTAAAATGTCTTTCGTATTGACAGTAGAAGGTCAATTCTATCTGACCCCAAGATTCAACTCCACATGACATATTTACGTCGTAGAATTCTTTAATTGTGACGTCGAAATTTGTGATGTCAAAAACTATTTATGAAATTCAGCAATGGTGGACATTTCTGTCATCTTATCATCATCTACAGCTATTTCCTCCATTTGCATTTAGTAAAATGATTGAGATTGATAGTTGCACGATTTTAACAATTTTTAAAGAGATAAGATATATTGCCTTGAAGTCAAACAAGACTTATTAAAACCAGTCTCTAACTTCCAGTAATATTCAGGGGGGGGGGTTTACTTCCTATATTTTTAGTGATATGAGTGTGCCGCAAAACAGGGTCGCTTTTTCATGCCCTGCTGGTTAGAACAGGGTCCCTTTTTCATGTCCTGCTGGTTAGAACAGGGTCACTTTTTCATGCCCTGCTGGTGAGAACAGGGTCTTTTTTAAAAAAGAAAGTATTTGTCTAGAACAGGATCGCTTATTTAACTGTTTAAGATACAGTCTAGAACCCGGGTCTAGAACAGCATCTATTTTATACGGTCTAGAACAGGGTATGTTTTTCAATATTTCTGTTTAGAACAGGGTATGATTTTCAATATCTTCTGGTTAGAACAGGGTATGATTTGGCAAGTAACCCCCCGGGATTCATTGATATTCCAAATGAAATATAATTATCGAATAATAGATGGAAAAATCCGTATCGTAAGTTATATCTTCCAACTACCATAAACAGCAAGAGGGCTTTTGGTTTAAGGAATGATATCGGTTGCAGGGTGAAAAGGCATGCAATACAACTTAATTGTACAGATACTCTGGTGAATATTGTCATGTTCGATAATGGGATGTAACACGCATGATACTTGTAAGCGCTTTTTCAATCATTCAAAAAGAAGTTATTTATCCCCAGCTCAGTTGCTAGTATTTCAATACTAGCCCGAAATTGATACTTAAAATTTACAGTTAAAAAAATGTAAAATTTAAGAAAACTAAAGAGTATCTCCCTCGTGCATAGATCTAGCTGTCCTTAGATGGTTTTGGCTTCACCCTTTTCGTTTTTTGTTTTTGTTTGGTTTTCAACATTTTAGGCCTTGAGCACAACCGATGAGTCGTAAATCGACAAAATTTGCACATCTTGTGCATCAAAAGTGGTATCAAAGATGGACATGAATGAAATATTGAGAAAATATCACTGACACAACAACCCTGAACCGGAACTATTAAATACAAAAAGAGGTTGCAATACAGCCTTCAATATGGGAGGGGTATATGCCCAGTGTACAACAAGCTCTCAGTGGCTCCAGATAAATAAAATGTGAATAAATTCTACAAATACTCCAAAATATTTAAAATAAAAATACTCTAACTATACATAAACAAAGCTGAGAAACTTAAAGCCAATCACAAAGGCTCCTGGCTTTTGAAAGTCACGTAAAAATGTGGGGGTATTAAACTGGTTTAATATGTACTATAATCCTCCCCCGTGCAGCTGTCACAGGCCTGTTTAATTACTAGAAGAAATGAATTTTGTACATTAAACATTATACGTTTTTCTCTTTACATTCAAAACTGACTGTAAATCTTTTCAAGTCAAGAAAATGTTTGTAAGTTAAACTTTATATCATACGTTTTATTTTTATTATAAATTCCATTTTGAAGTATGTTCAAGTATTTCATATCAAATTAAGATAAACTCAAATCCGGTGGAATAAATGTTAAAGGAAAATGAGGTCAAGTAATATTGCTAAATGCTGACAATGGCCAACGAAGAACTCTATTTTTAAATAACAACAACAAGAGCACCGCCAGCCATGATAAGTTCAAAAAGCCACAAGAAAATATGCGTTAATATATTTTTTAAACTTCCTAAGACGGCGTACAGATAAGAATTTCTGTGTAATAAATTGCTGCAGTAGTCCATTAGACCGGGAAAGCTTGAAACTTCACCTAAAAAAAGTGGAGCAAAAATTGCAGTGTAAAATAAGTATACTTACACAGCAAATTGTAAAAAATGAAAATCCTGACATCTTTGTTTGAAATTATTTCTACCGAATGCACTTTATATGGCAGCCTATGTTTTGGCGGGAGTGACTGACATATTTTCACTGTAAGTAGCCTTAATAAGTGTCACAAGTACTTCGGATGTAATTAAGTTCAATTCTTTTATAAATGTATACTATGAAATGATACTTTACAAGGCATGCCCAGAAGGAAATGAAACGCGTGTATTTACATTGCTAAAATTACCAATTCCATTGGCTGACACTTTAATAGTTCATTTGGTACTAAGAAACTTACAAGTTTAGATATTCCAAACTTATTGCATATTGTCTGCAATTACATACCCGAATCAACACAAAACTGTTGCATAAAATCCCCTACAGCATGATACTTGATTAATTTTTAAATACGGACAAAAAATTATAAAAAAAAAGAATGATAGGCTCTGCTTTTCAGAAATATCATCACCTCCGAATTGCTAGTATAATAGTGACTTGAAATGACAATGAAATCCAAATTCCATGTATTGATATTACTGAAAATTTTACTGATATGAAAATGTAAATTTTAGTATAACGGACGGGGTCATCAGATATAATTCTGAAAGAGGACCATCTAAGGACCATTGCTGCCGAGTATTGTTCCAATTGCCCGCTGGTTTCAAAGGAGAAGGTCTTTAAGGGACAGTTTGTTACAACGACGGACGACGGACGCCAAGTGATGACAATTGCTCACACAGCCCTTTGGGCCAGGTGAGCTAAAAAGTCATGTTCGTTGATATAGAAAAACAACCATATTAAAGACAAATGGAATATGTCAGATGTCAGCTGGAAAACTGAAAGTTTCCAACCATAACTGTCTATACAGGGAGTATTTGACTTAACCATAGTGCTGTCCTTGGATGGTTTTGGCTTTAATTGTTTTGAATCTGTTACTTAAACATGTTGGTCGGTGGTTCAATTTTCAACATGTTTTGACACGAGTAATGCTGGTTACATTTGTATCGATCGATCTTAAAAAACCCGAGGGGAAAGAAATTTAACTTGCTCAAAGAATTTTTGTTCTGCTTATCGAACCATGACGTTGATTGATTAGTATGTTATTGTTCACCTTTCCTGTTATCCATAGGAGAAAAAACTAAGGCTTTATCTTGATCTTAACGGGAGTTGTGGAGTGAGGACCTTCCATTGATATTCAAAATGGAATATGATTATCGAATAATAGATGGAAAAATCCGTAACCCAAGTCATATCATCCAACTACCATAAACAGCCAGAGTGTATTTTGTCCAAAGGATATTGGTTGCGGGGTGATTCTGGAATATACTGGATTCAGTATTGTCATTTAAGTTGTTCTCTAAAACACTGGAAGATAATGGACAAAACTGGAATTCCAGAATTGTACAGTCTAGAAGATACTGAGAGACATTGGTATTCTAGAGTTCTAGAAACTGGAAGATACTGGAAAACTCATCAACAATACTGGGCACATAACAACATTGGCCTATACACGGTTGCAGTCACCAAACTGTTAATCATTCACGGAAATTTGTGCATGGATCCAATAACTAATCTAGAGTTCATACGCAGACCATCAAATCATACTGAAACAAAGAAGAGAAAAATCAACAGTATGCCTGGAAAAAAGTCTAAATATCCTACCAGGATACCTACTAAAGACTTCGTTTGCAGAGACTGCTAAGGGCGAACAACACAAATAGTTTTTAAATTTTCGTGGTCGTTTTTACAGTGTGTGCATAACTGGAATTAAATTCAAAACTTACTAGCGCTTTACATCCATAATTAGATTAATTCAATTAAAACAAACTTACAAAAGATGAAACAGGTACAACATATGAAATTTGAGAGTCTCGTGTCCTCAATTTTAAAGATTGTTCCATAGAATTGTTTGAAGGGTTTCAACTGGGACAATTATATACTAGTCCCAGGTTTCAAGGATTGGGTATATTGAATTCTGTTTTTATTTTTTATCAGTCATTATTTTTGCTATTTACTACTTTTCATTTTTTTTTCTATCAACAAGGACGTATATTAGATGTTAGGTATACGTCCTTGCTATCAACCTGTCGTATTTCAATACATCAGGACTCGAATACAAAACGTTGGATATTAATTTTAAGTCATATGTTACATGTACATGTATAAGACTAATTAATATTGATATTTCCGCTACCGTGCCAAGTTTAATGTGATTAAACAAAGTTTTATTATGAATTGATTTTATTTATTTATTTATATTTTTTTCATTAAAAAGGTGTTTTGTTAATAAGTCTTGATTTAATCTTTGTTTTATAAAAGTACATTTATAAACCCACTTGTTGTTTAAGTATACCACAGATAAGTTCCACGAAAGAGAACACTAATTTAATGATTGGAATTTTAAAGGGCTCAAAATTTAACTTACCTCTGGCAAAATTTTCTTAATGCGGCCGTTTTAATCGTGTTTGTGGTATTTAGGAGGAGCAAGAGAAATTCACTCTGCAACGTACTAAATGTCAACCTCGACGTGTTCGCACGTTTGTTCGCATGAAGGTTGCGGAAGGACATTTTCTAGAAAAGACAGATTGCTAATACACCTGAGAACACATACAGGAGAGGTATAAGTTAAACTTCTCTGGATGGGTAATGTTCTGTCTGTATAACCTAAATTGTACGTGGACGAGAGGTTGCACGTGGTACAGGGTTATTTTTGTGCAAAGTTTTGCATTATTTTAATATTTATTTCACTTTTGGTCGAGTTGATAGGTAGTTATTCACCGTGTTTCATTCAGGATTTGAAAAACGTAACTTTCAGGCCAGACAAAATGTTTTTGCTGTAAGGCCAAAAAAAAATGTGTGTTTACGGTCACACGACCGACCCTCATTTTATCGTCGCAACCCTAACTTTTCACCGGTACCGGTATTTATCATATTAAACAAAAATGGCAGCCTCCAATGCCAGCACTGCCATCCTTTTTGTCGCTAACTTTTAAACAGTGTCCCGATTTAAAAGCAGACAAAAATGTCATAGCTCCGTTTGACAATTTAAAAACTTTCATTGATATATTCAATGAATATCACGATAGTGACGATTTTCATTTGAAAAACAATGATTCTCGTAAAGTAATGTCTCCAAATAATTTTGAGGTTATTCCTAGATTGTCAGTCGGAGAAGTAGTGACATTTTTCAGTGTTAGTCAGTACCGGTATACATTCTTCTATTTTTATATTTCTGTATTTCCCCCTTTCAATTTCCAAAATTTGGTCACTTACCGTTAATTAAGTAAAAGTTTTCCTAGTTTCAAAGTTATTTTCTTTAAGTAAATATGGCTCAATTTCATATTTCTTTTTAACTTTACTATAGATAAATAATTTATTATTTTCTGTTAAAGAATTTGATTTTTTAAAGAACAGCTTTTCTGTATAATCTCTTTCAAGTGTATTCATTTTATATTTTTCTTTATAAAATTTATATTTTTATCTCCGATAAGTCTAAATTATTTTAATGAATAATATTTTTGACAAAGGTATACCAAGAATAGGCTCCTGATTCATCAAATAGTTTAGTTATGAATATGTACATATAGTAAAAATAGCAAAAGTTACCCAAAATAACTAGTATGAGCTCTTGTAATGGATATATATTCAAAGTAGCCCAAAATTCCCGTCCATTGCACCCTAGAAGCCAAGATTCCACTCTAAAATGTTATTTGGAATAAAAGGAATCATTCCACCAAAGTTTATCCAATTGGCCAAGTAGTTTCAGAAGAAAAAGAAGTGTAGATGTGCATACTATACCGCCATTTTGATTCAACAAATTTTGTAGGAGTTATGGGACATTTGATTGACTTAATATGCAAACTGATTCTGCAGCAGCAGGGGACATATGGCTACGTGTAGCAGTCTTGTTAACGGGGTAGGAGATAATGTGCAGGTTAGCAAACTATAGTATGAGACTTTCATATCTTTAAAATAATTCTCAAAACGATTTCCCATCATAAATACATAAATAATAGTTTGGGATTCGATGTGTAGGAGGATGAGGCATCCGTGTCTTATGGACACACAATCTCTCTTTTTTTTCACAGAGGCCATATGTTTGTGAGTGTGGAAAAAGTTATGCCAGATCTAGCCATCTTACAAGACACAAAGAAACAGCACATAATGGTAGTTCTGTTGTCATGGTTGTAGTAAAACCATTGTTGTGAGTATTACCGTAATTAAGAGGAAATTTGCACAGTATGAAAATTTATGTAAACTTATTTCTTGATGAATTAGTCGTAGCTGTGTTGAAATATTACACATTGTAAGAAAAGGACTGTTAACATGTCTCAAACATTTCTTTTGTTCAACAACATCTCAACTCAGCAGCAGTACTTTGGAATAACCTACCAACAACTGTACGTAATTCCCCAAGTATTGAAGTCTTTAGGGGAAAAATAAAAAATCATATTTTAAATGTATGAATGAACTTGATTAAAAATATATTGGTTTGATTGTTTATAAATGCATTGATGAATTGTTAAACATTATATTAGAACATTGCAATGTATATTGTTTTTTATATCCTTCTGTATTCATTTTGTTTGTGTATATTTTTAATTTTACACATGTACATTTATCATTGAAATGAGGGCCTCAGGGAAGATTGGTTGTACCAACTGTGTTACCCTCTATAAATAAAGCATTTACTTACTTACTTACTTACTATTTGTGTTTGGTAGAAATTTGGAAAAAATCAAAATAATTTTTACACAGAAAGCTGTACATTTGCCCTCATGTTTGAAGAATCTATATACATAGTAAGCATTGGAAAAAGCAAATATTTGTTTTAGATTTTATCAATTTTTTTGATTAAGAATGACTTCACAGTTTATGTGGGACACAGAAATTATATTTAGTTACATTTAGATGATGTAAAACTGGTCTATACTAAACAAAATTATTGTTTGATTCTGCAAACCCAACTGACCCAGAAAAATCAGTGCTACCCAAAATATTTTTTTGCCAGATTTGTGGAGGAAATTATTTTTTCAAATTTCATTTTTTTTTTTGTTTATTAGCAGTCATTATAAAAATTACTTTTTGAAAAGAAAATAAAATAATTCCCTACCCTCCATGTACCCACACCTGGCTCAATTTGGGGAAAGAAACAATATTTTAAATTTGGCCCAAAAGATGAGTCTTTACCCAGATTGTTGTATTAAATATTTAAAACACAAAGATATCATTAAATTAATTTTACATTATGATATTGTGTTGAAGATGTGAAGAGGAGGGATGCAATCAAACATTTTCATCAAAACAGGCACTAAATAAACACATAAAGAGAAAACATGAACAGAAGCTGTATAAAGTAAGTTACTTAAAAATGTAAAATATCGGCAAAATAATACCAAAGCGACAAAACAGTGTGAAAAGTCCACAATTCCAACTCCAAGGAAAAGACAAAGTCAGGAAAATGGAGCACAACAAACAAATGCCACAAGGATACATTTATAACTAAAAGAATAAAAATGTATAATAAACTAAACAAAACTAGGAGAAGATAGCACAGAACCTAAAACACTAGCAATGTGAAATCCCATTAAAAACCGAGAGTGACATCAGGTGCCCTAGAAGGGTAAGCATGTCTTGCTCTGTTAACGACTTTTCCCAGTTAAAATTTGACATTTATAAATCTAATACCATGTATTATTAGAGTGAAAGTGCTTCATACTGAACACGTGCATACAGTGGATGCTTTTATGAAATTACTAAAAAGAAGCATATAATTTTTATAGTTAACGTTTTTTTTAATGTTTTGCAATCTCCATATGCATGGTTTTAGCTTTAAAGGCATTGTCATGAAACACAGATGTTGAGTTTTATTGGCCTATAAATATCCTTTGTTAGAAAGACTTGATTGTTGTCTGTCAGTTAAAATGTGATATTCTTACAGAATATAAATTATATTCCATCAATTGCTCCTTCTTTTCGTTCGGTTTTTTATATGGCGTGCATGGGAGATCTAACTACAGCCGTTTGAGGGTCATGTTTAGGGTCAAACATTTTACATGCGGAATTACTCTAGACGCTACAATAACTTCTATGCCAGTTCAATACCCTAAAATTTTATAGCCTCATCGCTGATTGGCTACGGCAAATTTGACCCAAGACATGACCCTCAAGCGGATGTAGTTAGTTCTCTCACACACGACATAAACAACCAAACAAAAATAAGGAGCAAGTGCAGAGAACAAATTTTAATTAGATTGATATTCCATGTAATTGTTCTGGTTTTAATTTTTTACAGTGTACATTTGAGGGCTGTAACAGATCATTCCATAAACATCAACATTTAACCACACATGAATATGAACACACAAATGTCAAACCTTACAAGTAAGTACATTAAAGGTTATATTTGTTATGAAGTTTTGGTCCATGCTTGGTGTTTGCATCTTTTCTAGTTGTTTGGTATTTGGTCACAGACCAATGTTGATCTCCTCCTTTAACGTGGAGTTTATGAAAAGAATTGCATAATTTTTGTCTTATGTGGTAGAAGATGGCAAATAGGCTACACATAATGCAGATCAGAGATTCAACATTTGGGAGGAGGTTTTTGGGGAGTTGAGGGGAAAGAGGAAGGTCAAAGAGCTGAAAGGTCACAGAAAAGGAAAATGGAATTTCCATTAAATTTTGGGGAATTTTGTCTGGCATTTTGATTTCAAGGGGCTGGGTGGAGATAATAATCTATCAATTTATTTTCAATTGACGTAACATGCATATATCCCTTTTCAGAAACTCATTTCCAGTATCATGATTCTGACTCTAAAATTATAATTTGAAGCAAGTTATTTCCCTTTCTGGGACATAGTACTGGTTCACTGCAGTGCAGAGCAACCAGTTGGAAATAAATAGAAATTATTTATTACTTTGATATATAAATATTTCTAGACTTATAATCAAGTTTGATTACAAGTATGTTCCCAAATTTATATAAACCAAACATTACTTGCAAATTAACAAGTTTTAAAAACAGTTAATCCTTTACTCTTCATTGCAGCGAACAGTCGTGATACTGGAATTGAGTTTCTGAAAAGGACAATTTAGTGACCTTGTCATATAACAATACATATTTTTTTACAGATGTACCCATGAGAATTGTGAGAAAAGATTTTTGTTACCAAGCAAACTGAAACAGCACATGAAAATTCATTCAGGTAATACTGTTACCTATCAGTAATATAGAAACAAAAACATTGCTTATGTGGAACAGGGATTATTCTAAAAAATAATTTCATATCATATCTACAAAATATTTAGAAGATTCTGTGCTAACACGTACATAAAAGTTTATTAAGTTGACGTCATATTTCCTGATACACTAATTTAGCTTATCATGAAATTCCTTCAATCTTCATGTTTTAGTATAGATAACTCATTTTGTCCCACAAACTTTAAATTTGAGGCCAGTCCTCCGTTTTATGAATACAATTCCTAACTCTGACGACATTGCCTAACATTCTATATATACTAAATTTTCCTAACTCTGACGACATTGCCTAACATTCTATATACACTTAATTAGATGTAAAGTTAATTGAAGTCATATATATTTTTCGGTGAAACGGGCATGCATTTACATGTAGTAAAATCATATAATTGACCATTGATATAGAACTGTATAAACATGATAAAACCAAGCACTCATACTTAAGTGACAATGAAACTGGAATAAAATGATCTCCATAATGCTGAAAACTATTTCAGTTGACAGGGGACAATTTATTTCAATATCTATGGAATATAAAAATAGATGTAAGAAAGAGCTATTTAACATATGGAGAATTCAGATTTGGAATCGGTGGACTACAGAATTTGGAACTTTGTAGGGTTGGAATACAAATGGCTCAACATTTTTTCTAGGTCTGTATAATTTAAATTTCCATTCTGTGATGTCCTAAATTCTAAGTGTATTGTTCGGTTTTCTTTGGATAGATGAACATAAAATAACGAAATTAGCAATACTGGCTAAATTATAATTATATCTAAAGTTAATTAATGTATGATTTTATAGGCTATCCTTGTGACGAGGGAGGATGTGAAGCTACATTTGACAACTGGACAAAACTCAGACAACACAAATATCTCCAGCATCCTGCTGGTATGGTGCCATTTTTAAAAATATATGTAAAATTTTATAGTTTATTTTATTTACTCTTGACAGTACAGTATATATTTACAGACAATGGTTTCCAATCAATAATTAAAAATTTGAAAATTATTTTAGGGATCACTAAACACAGGTTAAATTTATATTTTCAGTATTCAGATTGGTTTTTTTGGTAATAGCTCTTCATGCAGAATATTAAGCAATCTTGAACAATTTTATTCACAACTTGAAGTTAACGTCAGGTATATATCATGTTTCTCCTATTCTTGACGTGTTTAATCGTTGGGATAAAAATACATCATATTGTTAAGCACTTCCCAGTGATTATATTTCTGTGTTGGAATTCCCACCGTTTTTTTGTGCGTTTATTTGGATAGATAAACTAGAGAAGTAAGAAATGAGGTTTATGTAAACAAACTACATAGCAACGACATTTTCTTGAGGTTTTTGTCGAAAATCATAGGAGAAACAGATTCTCCTTCAATTTACTCATGAGTTATGGAATTTCTCCATCCTCAATAGTTAAATTTTAGAATTTAGCACGCTCGCTAAAGGCTCGCATGTTGAAAATCGAAAATTTAACTATCTCGGGTGGAGAAATTCCATAACTCACTCGCACCTGACAAGAATCTATATTTCTCCTATTCTTGATGTGTTTAATCGGTGGGATAAAAATACATAATGTCTTTAACCACTTCCCAGTGATTAAATTTATGCATGGGAATCCTGCCATTTTTTTCATTTATTGGAAAGATAAACTAGAGAAGTCCGAAATGACGTTCATGTAAACAAAAATGCGTAGCAATGGCATTTTCTTAAACTTTTTGTTGAAAATCATAGGAGAAACAGATTCTCCTTCAATTTACTCGTGACTTATAGAATTTCTCCCCCCTCTATATTTAAATTTTAGATTTTAACACGCTCGCTAAAGCTGGCATGTTGAAAATAAAAAATTTAACTATCTCTAGTGGAGAAATTCCAGAACTCACTTGTACCTGAAGGAGAATCTATATATATATATATTATATGTTTGTCTAATTATTTGGTATGCAATGTTATATTTTATGTGTATTTGATGATAATCCTAAATTGGATTTTATATCAATAAAACTTTGAACTTTGGATATGATTCACAGAATTATATCTAATTTTTCATTTGAGAGTTATTCCCCTTGATAATGCCAAAAAAATGTGGTTTTATTTGAGATTTATGCTAAACATAAACATTCAGTATAGAATCTGCATCCTGTTGGCATACTTTTCTTTCTTCATCTATTATACCCCTTTAGTTTATTAAATACTTTATACTTTAATAGCGTTAATTTGTTTTCCATATTTGGTGTCTTTTCAGTTCATGCATGCACACAGTGTGATAAAACCTTCACCCAGAAGAATGCATTACATCAGCATTTGAAATGTCACTCGGAAGAGAGAGAGGTATTTGCCTGCCCTCGTCCAAACTGTGGTAGAACATACCTTGAACAGAGAAATTTGACAGCTCACATCAGATCTTATCATGATGGTCATAGATTTCATTGTAAATTTGAAGGATGTGATAGGAGTTTTACTACAAAGGTAAATTTTTCTGTCTTGTTGTTCAGGAAGGATTTTGATGATCTTTATATTTGTACAATGACTTTCTACAATGATAGCAGGTATCTAAAATACAGGTAAGGCTATAATTGTGAAACTCATAATTTTTGTTTTAAACTGAGGAAAATATTAGTTGCAGAGGTGTTTACTATTACGGAATTTCCGTAATTGTTCCGGATTTTAGATTCAAAATATGCATTACGGATTTATCTCCGAAAATTATGCTTTCCGGTTTTGTACCAAAATAAAAAATTGTTTATTCTCAGTATTGTAAATGCTTTGTAATTGCGCTTGATTTTCCAGTTATGAAAAGCATTTTAGTGACATTGATGATGAATATTTGGATTGTTTCTAGACTTCACACAATATAAGATGCTTTGATTGCGGGTCATCATGTTTCTCTATGGTAGTTTTCATGCTGAAATTTTAGATTACTGACAAAGGGTCCAAATTACTGACAAAAATCATTAACATTACTGAAAACACCAGATAGTTGATGGCATTTATTAAAAGAGCTGTTGAAAATTGTTGGACCTGATCAACAGGAAATCTTGTGGTCTGATAGACCTTGCAGTTGTATCAAGCTCTTTGTCCAGTATGAAATTTCCATCTAATAGGTCCGGTAAAAAATATCTGAGTCTGTTGCCAATGTTTACTTTGTCAAAAAAATTACTTCAATAGAAAAAGGCGGCTAAACTTAATCTTTGAAAATTAATTGTTAATAAATTTTCTTTATTTTTAGCAAAAGTGTCAGAAGCATTTTTTGTTACATGAGATGAAAGGCACACTGCCAAAGGTAAGTATACGTTTCTCTTTATTTTAATTCTATTTTTTTGTGGGGCCTTGGTCGGTAAAATTATAATTTTTGAACATTATGATTATCTTATAAACTTTCTCATACAATTTTCATCACATTTTATTTTCTTAACAATCTTTTAGTTGTATTTAAGACAATGATACCAATTTTGATGCACAAGATGTGGCAATTTTATGAATTTGTTCATCATCAGTTGTGCTCAAGGTCTAAAATATTGAAAGTCGATACAATAACACAATATGTCAAAAAGCAAACGCCAAAAGTAACCAAATAGGCAAAGTCAAAACCATGTAAGGATGAGGAAGACACTTCTTAGTTCTGTCGGTCTATTGTGTATTTGCATTTTGACTCTGTCAGTCTATTGGTTATTTGCACTTTGACTCTGTCAGTATATTGGGTGTTTGCACTTTGTCAGTCTATTGAGTATTTGCACTTTGACTCTGTCAGTCTATTGAGTATTTGCACTTTGACTGTCAGTCTATTGAGTATTTGCACTTTGACTCTGTCAGTCTATTGAGTATTTGCATTTTGACTCTGTCAGTCTATTGAGTATTTGCACTTTGACTCTGTCAGTCTATTGGGTATTTATGTTCCTTTTTCAGGTCCTTAGCTTCCTCTGTTAATTATTACTGCAAAAGAAATACAATGTACTTGCAAACTGTCAATCAGCATGCCGAAGTTAATCATTACTGGTCGAGATTGAATTAGCATGTGCCGTGTAATATTTTCTGTTTTTCTGTACAAAGTGATGCCTTTTTGTAGTAAAATATTTCACATGCGAGTAACCAGATCTTAACAAAAGCATTGATTGTAAACAGCACGTGCTATTATATAACAAGCCTTTTATGGTAAACTCAACTTTGTGCCAAATAAATTTAATATGTCAAATAGGTGACATTTTACAGGAATTATTTTCACCCACATAAAATAAAGAATGGTTATAATGAAATCAAGGTAAAATCTGCAAGGGGAGAAAATTCAGAGGAATTTTTAACTGGATAATGTTGAAAATTCTTCTTAATACGGATGGAATAAAATATGTGATTAACTGTGAATTCAGAAATTTTTGCACGCATTTGTTAAAATCAAAACGCAAGTTTTAATAATTGTATCCTCCATCCTGTTGCAATTTTTATCAGTAATAAAAACTGCATAAATTTATAAATTTACAGTATTTCCCATAAAACAGGAAAAATTTATTTGTAAAAGTCTAGATCTGTATGTTCAGTGTGTAAGTTATATACCTCTTATAACCTTTTATAAATCGGTTTTCTAGATTTGAGAGCACTTGTTACTGTGTGCTTTTCTGAATGGTATTTAAGTTTGAACAAGCCAAATTCAGTATTCCTTTGTGTATAGTTTACCGTGATTCAGATCTGTAGGCAGTGTCTTTTTTTTTCAATTTCAGAAGAAAAGTAAAAAAGGTATAAGAAAGAAAAGCTGTGCAGCATCAATAACTGGCATAGATCCCAAGCTGACAAAATGTAACTCTGCAGAGGATATGATTTATCTGTCAGAATCAGATGGTGCTCCGAAAGATGGAGAATCTTATCAAAAAGAAACCAGACATGTGACCCAGTCTAATTCAGTGCAATATTTAGCAGAATCTCACCTGTGTTTGTCTGAATCATGTTTGCTAGAATCTGTAATTGTTAAGGATGTTAATTTGGAAAAGAATGGGGAACAATTGGAGTTAGGACAAACATTAGGAAATGATAGTGGTATAACTGTTGATATTTTGGATGACAGTGACCAACATTTAGAATCTCAGAATGATAGTGAGCACCAAAAATTGCCAGAAAACAAGTATTCTGAAACCGAAGAAACAAGGGTTGGACTGTCAAACCATGTTCAGCAGATGGCAACTGAAATGGGAGATAACTGTGTGACCAAAATGGGAGATAACTCATTTAGTACATTGGATGTAATTTCTAGAGCCAGTACAGGATTTTGTATTTGTGTTAAGGAAACATCAAAATCAGATAGCATGCAGCTAAATGTATTTTCTAAGAATCTTTATTTATAAAATCCTCTTTATAAAATAAACCTATTTGGAAATTACATATAAAATTTTTATTTTCATGTCTGAGTTCCGTTGTATGGTACCATGGTTTTTGAGTCTGTACATCTACCTGTCTTTCCTTCTTTAGTATAAGTTGAGGTTTAAAGCAGTTTGAAGTGAAGTATGTCATATCAAGGTGAATTATGTCATATCAAGGTGAAGTATGTCATATCAAGGTGAAGTATGTCATATCAAGGTGAAGTATGTCATATCAAGGTGAAGTATATGTCATATCAAGGTGAAGTATGTCACATCAAGGTGAAGTATGTCATATCAAGGTGAAGTATGTCATATCAAGGTGAAGTATGTCATATCAAGATAATACCAAAGGTTATGCATAGTATACATAAATTGAAATATGTCAAACTGACATTGTGAACCACTTATTAGTTATAAGGAAAATTTTCATGGTTTCAAAAAATCAGCCCCCAAAAATGAAAGTAAATGTGTAAGTGTATTACTATTGTTTTGAGCCATCTCTCACACTTCAGTGACGGCCTGTTTATTTCAGAACTTCTGTATCTTGATTTTAATTATTCATCCTTTAAGTTTTAGTTACATGCAGATTTCTGTCTCGCCTGCGGCTGAAAGTCGCGAAGATGAGATATAGGTATTACTTTCTAGCGGCGGCGTCGGCATAAACTTTTTACCATCACTTTGCGTCCGTCGTTGTTGCCGTCTTTAACATTTCAGATTTTGATCATCTCCTCTGAAACTACTTGGCCAATTGGAACCAAACTTAGCAGGAATGATGTACTAAAGGTCCTCTATGAAAATTCCTCATTTCATTTTGCTTGGACGAAAAACATGGCTGCCATGGGCAATTCTTGTTTCTGATTGGGTGAAACTTAAAAAATCATCTCCTCTGAAACTAAAAGTACAAATGATTTGTAAGTTAATACAAATGATGTTTGTGAGGTCCTGTACAAAGATTCCTCATTTCGTGTTGATCGGGCTAAAAACATGGCTGCCATAGGCAATTCTTGTTTCGTATTGGCTGAAATTTGAAAAATCATCTCTGAAACTACAAGTGCAATTGATTTGTAACTTGATCCAATGGATGTTTGTGTGGTCTTCTACAAAGATTCCTCATTTCAGCTTGATCCGGCAAAGAACATGGCTGCCATGGGCAATTCCTTTTTCTGATTGGTTGAAATTTGAAATATCATCTCCTCTGAAACTACAAGTGCAAATGATTTGTAAGTTGATACTAAGGATGTTTGTGAGGTCCTGTACAAAGATTCCTCATTTCGTCATGATTAGCAAAGAACATGGCTGCCATGGGCAATTCTTTTTTCTGATTGGATGAAAGTTGAAAAATCATTCTTCTGAAAATACAGGTGCAAATCATTTGTAACTTCATACAATGGATGTTTGTGAGGTCTTCTACAAAGATTCCTCATTTCAATTTGATCTGGCAAATAACATGACTGCCGTGGGCAATTCTTTTTTCTGATTAATTTTAAAAATCATCTCCTCTGAAACTACAAGTGCAAATGATTTGTAAGTTGAAACATGATGTTTGTGAGGTCTTCTTTAAAGATTCGTCATTTCGACTTGATCTGGTAAAAAACTTTGCCACAATGGTCAATTCTTGTTTCTGATTGGTTGAAACTTTAAAAATCATCTCCTCTGAAACCAGAAGTGCAACTGATTTGTTACTTGGTACAAATGATGTTAATGAAGTCCTCTACAAACACTCCTCATTTTATCTTGATTGGTCGAAAAACATAGTCGCCATGGGCAGTTCTTGTTTCTGATTGGCTGTAATTTGAAAAATCATCTCCTCTGAAATTACAAGTGCAAATGATTTGTAACTTGATACAAGTGATTTTTTTTAGATCTTCTACCAATTCAAGATCCCTCTTTTTTACTTGATCCGGCAAAAATCATGGCTGCCATGAGCAATTCTTGTTACTGATTAACTGAAACTTTAAAAATCTTCTGTCCTGAAACTATAAGTGTAAATGATTTGTGACAAATGATTGTTGGGAAGTCCTCCACAAAGTATCCTCAAATCTTCTTGATATGGCTTAAACATTGCCATTAGCAATTTTTGTTTCCAAATTGAACAAATCCAAAGCTTTGTTAATTGGTACAAATGATATGTTTGAATTCTTCTAGATACAAAGATTTATCATTTCACCTTCAAAGGGCAAAATAGACAGGCTAGTCTTTAAATGAGATATTTTGGGCTATTTGTAAACCAGGTGAGCGATACAGGCTCTTAGGATCCTCTGGTTAACTGATAGAATATGTTTTTCTTTTTCCTTTTTTTTTTTGTTTTTTTTTTGTTTTTTGTTTTTTTTTTGACAGTCCAGTTTTGTCTGTTATGATTTCAACTTCAACTTCATTAGAAAGACAAACACTCAGCAGCAGAATTTTGTGTAACAGGAGTGTGAAGTAAATATTTATACATGAATATATATATACAAAACTATTAAACAAGGAAACAAAACAAGTACAACCATATGTTTGTACAAATAACATGTGTATTGACACTGTGATAGGTCACGCATTTCTGGTTAAAAGTATGGATTAATACAAAGATTGGACCCGTGCTGATGCTAGTAGAATTTAAATAATGATGCTTATTAGGATTTCTTTATCATACATTCATTTTAATTTCCAGTGGGCAAAATCTTCCCTGAATAAAAAAAAGGAAAAAGTATTATAACATTCAACAACAGACACAATGACTTCATTACTTCCTGTTAATCCTTTCAACTGTTTAATTTTTTTCTCAATTAGAAGTCAGTCAGCTGTAATATTTTAAAAATTCGGGGATACTGGTATTCATTGTTCATTTGCTGTAAAAAAAAAAAATTGTGAATTTTAATGTAAAGTGGTCCAGAAAAATTATGTCAAGAGAAAGCCATAAAACCTTTGTTTTTATAATAATCACTTAATAATGCCTGAAAATTTTCTGGAATTTGCTGGATTTCCAGATTTTGACCATTTTAGTCTTTATGTATATTCCTATATAAATAATGGATTTTTGGTTTTTGGCACATTCTGTTCTTAAATTTCTTTAAAAAAATTTACCATCCCAATTATTTCTTGACCAAAAAAAAAAGAAACCTTAAACCAGATGCTTTCCCCCAAACAATGTTCATATTGTCAAATGTAAAACATATCACTTTGAAGTGCTGATCTGCAGCAATGCTGTTAGGATCTTACAGGGACTCTTAAAGAGTAAAATGCATCTTATGTGTGTTACTAGATAGAATCATTAGCATTTAGACACAATGACTACCAACACACTATCACATTCCTTATGATCCGTACTCGACTAATGAATATATGATGCATTTTGGATACTGATGTTTGTTTATAAACTGTCACATTTATGTTATATACAAATTGAACTTCTTCAAACCACTACCAACATATTCAGCAATCAGTTCTTAACCATAAGTACTAGTTCTCTGCCTTATTCTACCATGTTTTTACGATTTGAGATATCAGCTCGTTTCCATTTACAGTCACATTATCATACTACAGATACTATGATTTTGTGTCCGTTTACATGTAAATAAATATGTAAGCAATGACGCTTTGATATCCCTACCCTGAAATCATGAAAAAACAAAAACATTGCACGACGGCAGCGTAAATATGTATAAACAAAGAGAATTTACCACGCGAGTTTCTCCTTAATTCCTACGTGTAAATAATAAGTATCTATTTAGTGACAACCATATAAAGTTGATTGACTGGTTCATTGATTCATCATTTTCTTTCAAAATGAAATATTCGAACTACTGAATTTCGAAATTTAAAAAAAGGATATTATCTCTAGCATTGTACATTTGTGATTTGGTATGATATGAATTTGTCGGATATAATTTCTGTCATATATTGATCTTTTTAAATATTAATGAAAGATTAATTTTAACGTAAAATAAACACGCTGAAAAATAGCTAAATGAGCTTAATGGAATTTAGAAGCAGGACCGTGCACATGTATCTTATATTTTTAACATTTCTATTAGCGAAAATAAAATGCGGTAAGTCATATGATTTTATTTTGTCACTTTCTTTTGCTGGAATTATTTTCTTTTAATTTATTTATTTGTGAATTCCTAAAAGCTAAATGATGTTATTACTTAAAGTATTTTATATATCATGTTAGAAAAATAAAAAATAAATGATAAATTGTACAAACGTTAATAACTGAGAAAATGTTCTTTCTTCATAAACAATATATAAAATGTAGTTAATCGCCAAAAATTTCAGTAAATTTTTGACGGTGTATGCAAGTAGTTCGAGATTCCTTTAACGTCACACGGCCTGTTTTAGACTGAATTTGCTGCTGGGGTCGTGAGGCGTCAAAGCGCACGTCGTATAGAATAATGAGAACTCTGCACTTATCACTTTTTTGGTTTTAATATTTCTACCACGAAAACCGTTATGGATTACCATCATCTTATCTATACCAATGAACTTGAAATTAAAGAGACCGCTTCATACTTAGACTTGTAAATAGACTATAATGGGTGATTGTAAACAGATATACCATGTTTTGGGAGTGGTATTTGCGAAAAATACCAGTCAAGAGCCTTAAAATTTCCCAAGCCGTAACTCGAGGGAAATTTAAGTCTCGAGACTGGTATTTTTCGCAAATACCACTCCCAAACATGATATATCGGTTTAATTGCACCGCATATCTTTAAACAAGTAAAAACAGAAACCCCGATCTCTGAGTTTGTTTTTGTCTGTTGTGAAATTTTCATATTTTTGGAAAACAAAGTTTTCACACCAAAAAAAGTGATACTGTGTCCACAATTACAATACAACCATCAATTTGAAGCAATTTTTTGAGCCAACAACAAAATACCAATACCACATTTTTATTTACATCTTGTAATTTGAAGTAGATGAAGAACACCATTAAAGTCTGGTATACATGTGGTGTGGGTTTTACTCATTGTTGAAGGCTGTATGCATGGTAACCTGTTTTTTGTAATTGTAGTATTTCACTGCTTCTCCCTTAAGGATGATCGCTTGTCTAATAGGAAATAAATAGGATTTGAAATAGGTGTTTTAGTTTGAGAGAACATATGAATAGTAAACAAATAAGCAAGAAAAAAATATAGGTTCATGTGCTCATTTAGAGCTATAAGACCTTGAAAATTTGCATGGAATAAGGTTTTTTTTTATTTTTCATTGTCTTTGCATTGACAACTTCAGTCTCTCAAAGATGTATGAAGAAATAAAAAGGATTTCATAAAATTTTGTCAAATACCATTTTAAGGTATGTATGATTGAATTATAAAAGAAAAAGTGGGGGTTCATGGGCAAAATATTTCATGTTTAAGAAATGGATAAAACCCGAAGATTCCGAAAATCTGACAAAAAGACCAAAACATGACCAGCGAGCATCCTTAAGGCGCCCATCCCTGACGAAAAATCGCAGAAAATAAAACAACATAGAATGAAATGAATCGGTGAAAACCATCAGCTAACCTAGTAGACTAAAATTTGACAGAAGTTTGCAAGTAATTTCTGGGGAAAAGTACGGAGTATTGTGAATTCGACAATTTACACCAAATGGACCAATAACGTTAGAACAAATTGGCGACGTCATGGTGCTTTATCAGGTGGTTATGGGTTATGTCTCGTCGGCGTATACCCCATATCTCTTTGTATTTCTATGTAGCTGGAACAGGAGCTAACAACGGCATACTAATACCATATTTTCATTGCTAACTTGAAGAAGACAAAGTAAACCATTAAAGTTTGATTCAATTTAATTTTGAATGTTTAATATTTTCCACACAAATGTCATATTTTGTATCAGAATGAACGCAAATTTTCAAGAAATAATAATAAAAAGAGAAATGTATTGAAACTTAAAACAGTAACAGTTCTCACAAAAACGGTAATTACGAGCTAAAATTATGAATTGTCACTTGATAATTGTTGAAGACCACATAACGCTTCATAGAACACTCGCTGCTTTTTACTAAATGCTCAGGTATATAGAATTAGTTATGCCAGAAAGAGGCTCAAGCTGAACCTGTCCAGTATTTATACTATCAACTAAATAATCATACTCAGATGATGTCATTACTAATTCATTGTCACTAATAGGAAATCAAAACTTGAAACTACATTAAATATTTGTTTTGTGTAATGTAATATTCAAAGTATATGAAATCATTTCAATATTTGACAAACATTTGAAAACTATTACATTTGTATGGCATTTAATGTTCTCGTAAGTATTTTGAAAAGGAATATTGACTATTTTGTATAATGTGTTTATATATGTATATTTACTTATTCAAAGTTTCTCATAAAGAGGTAAACATATATTTACTTATTCAAAGTTTTTAATAAAGAGGTAAACAAAAAAACTCTAAATAAAAATATATCTGGAGCTTTCGACCGGCAAACCGGCCTTCTTCAGCGGAACTTTTATTTTGGTAGACAATTAAAATGGTCACAATAATTAACTTCACTATAAATTTAGATTTAAGAGATCAACGCAGGAACTACCAAGAAAGCGCTTTAAGCGTTCTTCTCACTAAAAACTGGTAGATGGGTGGGTATACCTAGACAAGAGAGAATGTGTCATCTTTGTGATAACGGGTTGGGCGACGAATTTCACTATCTTTTCATCTGCAACCATCCCGAAATCACTAATAATCGAATATTCGAACAAAATATATACCACGATATTATCTAAATAACCCTTCTGTATTTAAATTAAAAGGATTATTATCTCATTGTCATGTTCAGCTATATAGAAACCTTTCCATATTTCTAAAGAAAGTTTCAAATTATTCTTTAGTTTTATATCGACTTTATGTACTCGATTGGTAATCACTGTTTATTGAATTGCGTATACCTGTCTGTCATCTGATACATTTATATTTTATTTGAAATTTATAGATTTTTACATGAAATTTTCCATATCGGCCCTGGTATCACCCCGAGACTCCAATATCGGACTGAGGGCTTTTGTCCGTTGATTTTATTTTAAGCTATTCGTTTAACAACGATGTTCATTAGATTGCATTGAAGTCTGTTAATTTTATTTTAGGCTGTTGATTGTTGACCAAATGTTTGGCCGGCCCCCTTTAAGAGCCCAAAAATATAGCGCCCTATTTTTGGAATGTTTGGATCAGACCCTGGCGAGTTTGTTAAAATAAATCCGGCCAAATTTCAAAAGATTGCTATTAATTAGCAGTGGTGTATCCAGGGGAACTCGGGGTCCTATTTTTTCTTATTTTTTAATCCTTCATTTTTTGTAAAGTTCAACATGGCTGCCAGGGCCATTTCTGCATTCTGATTGGTTGAAATTTAAAAAATCTTCTTCTCTGAAACTACATAAGCAATTGAATTGTTATATTGCAGGAATGATCCTTACATGGTCCTCTACAAAGTTTGTTTTTTGTGACGATCTGAAAGATTGCTGCCACCACGAAGTAATATTAAGCCTGAATGATCAGATAATGGTCCCTAACAAACTGTATTTTTGGTGCTGATCCTTAATTCAAAAACATATGGCTGCCAGGGCCATTTATGCACTTAGGCTGATTGGCTGAAATTTCCAAAAACTCCAAAGGCAATAGAAATCGTGCCGATCTGATATCCAAGATGGCCACCACCGCGGGACACATTTAACATGGAATCCTATGGAAAATACATACAAAAAGCTTCTTGTAAGAAACCGTTTGACAGATGGAAGTAATATTATGCCTGAATGATCCTCATCAGGTCCCCTACAAAGTTTATATTTTCATGCCAATATGAAATCCAAGATGTCTGAAACTACAGAGCCAGTTCGAACCAAACATTGCATAAATGGTCCTTAGATGGTCCACTGTCAGAATTGTGTCGGATGACCCAAAAAGTTAACCAAGATGACCACCACAGCTGAACTTAGTTTAACAAAGGACCACATGGGAATATTCAGAATTGTGTTCGATGACCAGGACAGTCCACCAAAATGGCTGCTACAACCGAACTTAGTTCAACGTAGGACCCTATGGGAAAATTCATTTAAAAATTTTCTGATCTGAGACCAATTGGCCAAATGGGGCCAATCATGGCTGCAATGGTCATTAGATGGTCCCCATTCATAATTGTGTATGATGCCCTGGCCTGTCAATCAAGATGGCCACCAAAGCTGAACTTATATTAACATAAGATGTGTGAAAATTTAATTTGCAGACCATTATACTTAGCCATTTGGAACCAAACTAATGCCAGCAGTGGTCCTCTTTCAAAACTGTGTTTGATAACCTTTAATAACAACTAAGATGGCTAGCACACCCTAACTTTGTATAACATTGAACCTATGGGAAAACTAGCCAAGTTAAATCCAGATGAGCGATACAGGCTCTTGAGAGCCTCTATTTGTTGAGTTATTTCCCCTTACTTGGATTTTAAAAGTCTTTCAAAAACCAATGCTCAATTATCCAAGGTTTGGGTTTATTAATAATTGAGCATTGGTTTTTGAAGGTCGGTGGTTATCTCCGGGTACTCCGGCTTCCTCCACAAATAAAAACTGCCCGCCGCGAAATAGCCAAATGAAAACGACGTTAAACCCCAACTAAACGAACAAACAAACTTTAGCAGAATACATTTGTAATAAAACTAATTCCAGTTTTATTTTCAACTATTTCAGATACAATTGTTGCTGTAATGAACTTCTTAGCAGCAAGTCGTAAGACAGTCATGTATTTGCCTATTTATGTCTTAATGGCTTATAACTATATATATACGTGAAATTTCCCGAGCCCAATCATTTGATCAACACATATCCCTGCGGTATTCTCTACCCCCCAAAGGTAATCTTACGTTAAAACTGTATAGATTAATGAAATCTTCCCTTGGTCATGTTACCACATGGCCTAAACCATGTACAACTTCAACTAGTACATGACAAGACTTATGTTATTTTTGGCTTTCCAACGTTTTGCTCACGAGCGAACATGATAAAAGTGCATTGTGCATATAGTATCTGGATTTAAATGTTGAACTTTAATGTTCTGGGAGTTCATGCACAACCACATTCAAGATAATTTATTATTGAATATCTTGGAAACTGCTGAGTTCCCAATACCAAGAAATGTATATGATTCAAGAATCATCAGTCTTTTCCTCACCATTAATCTAACAGAGATATGAACGAGATAGGCAAGCCTTTTCTTTAGGTTTTTTGTTGTTTTTTTTTCAGAAGATTGTTTTATTTACGACGAAAGTGGAGTACCAATTTATATTGGTACCATAAACATGACTCCAAATGGACGAACATGCCAAAGATGGGACGCTACAGAGCCCCATGAACCGCATTATCCAATGACGAGTGAGCATGAAAATTACTGCAGAACACCAGATAATGACACAAGATTATGGTGTTATACCATGGATCCAAGCAAGAGATGGGAATACTGTGACGTACCTGAATGTCGTAAGTATGAAGACCAAATTAAGACATGTTGTCTTGCAGTCAATCATGATCGGTCAAGACAAAGTTAGGTCAGTTCAGCACACGTAAATGTCTACAATGCATAATTCATTCATGAGTTATATGGTTTTAACCAGTCTTAATTAATTTTACTGCAAGGCATTATATCTTGTTTGGTCTTGTTACCTTCATTATGTCTGAAATTTTAGAAATGGTAAAAGCCCAGTTTAAACGACAAAAATATCTGACGTCAAACGATCTGTTTCAGTAGAATTGGCTGAGGCCATGAGACGTCATAGCGAACTCAATATATAAAAGTAGGAAATATTGTGGCGATATGTATCGGTATTTTTCGAATTTCAAATTCCATGGACATGTCTTGTTTACTTTTTAACCAATTGAATAATTTTTTATGTCCGAAAGTTTTTTCTTCAGTTGGACATGCATTAGACTGCTATTTTCGACCAAAATGAAAATAGACGACACAGTAATTATTAATTTTAAAATTCTGAATAATTAGAAGACATTACATAAAATTGTAAACTTTTGTTTTGGAAAAACTGGTTATAGAAGTGAAAATATAAGATTAATATACAAGTCATGAAACACGGCTGACATTACTGAGACGATCGGCAAAAGTCGTGAAACAGGGATGGCATTACTGACACGATCGGCAAAATTCGTGAAACAAGGATGGCATTACTGACACGATCGGCAAAAGTCGTGAAACAAGGATGGCATTACTGACACGATCGGCAAAAGTCGCGAAACACGGATTACATTACTGACACGATCGGCGAAAGTCGTGAAACACGGATGGCATTACTGGCACGATCGGCAAAAGAGAAAACTGACATACAAGGTCACAGCCATTTCTAAACAGACCTTTTGACGTATGAGGAATCTCGGACCTTTCATTCAGGCGGAAGTGTTTTATGTGGATTTAACTGATTACCGCGGATGATAATTTTATTTTCAGTTACTATACCTCAGTATGTTTTTTATAGATGAAAATTAAAACATTAATTTTACTATTTTGTCCATTTCTAAACCTGAACTATTTACCGGTCAATAGTTTCCATTACTATTGACCGTTGAATAATACTGGAAACTTGTCACTTCGGTATAATAAAAAAACTTTTTGACTGCATATTCGGGGAATAGTAAGTTTATTGTCCCCTCGATACCAACTTCAGCCCCTCGGCTACGCCAAAGGACGGTATATGGACCAACTGAATATACTCCACATCATCACAGGACACGTAATTGAGAGCTGATGTTTATTTATACGCTGGAAAGTTTGGTCACAGGAAGAATTGTTTTAATTATGAAATACAATTTATATAAAAAAAAATACAGGTTGTCTAGATTTTCTTTTATTAAGACAGTGTGAAGGAATAGATATGGTGGATTAATTCTGCCAAAAAATATACATGACAATAGTTTTAGCATAATAAAGATTCTTAGAATCATTTTCTTCATCTTTAAGTCACAGTGAGGCCTTCCAAACGGAGAACAATCTCGCAAGATATTTTTATGAACTGGAAAAAAACTAATCAGTCATGCACCATCTGAGACGGACTTTTTCTCGGGAGTTTTGGACTTTTAATGAACTCTTTATCTGATATTTGTGGCATATTTCCTCTATGGATTCACTCGTAAAATGAAATCAACTGGTTGCTATAAAAACTAGTTTTGAATGACTATTTTATACTGTTAGTCTTTATATCCTGTACAGCTTAAGGTTTCTTACAAATGGTATTCTAAAACATAATGACTGAAATAGTCATGAGATTATAATATTATATTTTTCAATTATTAGTCTAAGATGATCAAATTGTCGAGACCAACTTTTCCCTTTTGAAAGGGAGACTATCTTATTATCTCCCCTGGATCAAGGGAGATAACTGACTAATGATCTAACAAAGCTTCGGAACCTGTTCTATTACAAAACCAATGGACGCTAAGATTAACCAATCTATTGCTACATCCACAACCCCTACAGCTGGATTCTTTGCCAAACTTTCTTTTCGTAATAATATTCCTCAATCACGTTTTTCTTTTGAAATATCGATATACTGACAAACTGCCATACGTCATCCGTAAACATCCCTAAACAAATTAATTAAAGATGAAAAGATCAAATTATAGTTGTCTTAACCTTGATCATTGTTACACGTCGATCACATGAAAAGTTCCTGACATTTATTTTATACTGCTGTCAAAACAACTTATTTGAAATTTATATATTATTGATATAGTTTAAATCACAAAGAAATGATTTCTTTTAATTATGGATAAAAGTCATTTCCCCGGTGTTTTTTTTCCATTTTCCGTCAGCAATTCTTTGTTTTGCACTTAGTCGGAGGAAAATTGGAAAAATCTAATAAGGCGATATGAATAAGATACAGTGAAGATACTTGCGTGATAATTTTTTTTAAAAGTCTATTAAAGGTATACTTTGTTAGTCTTGTGTGTTTTTTTTAATTTGGTTCATTTTTATGTTCTGGCGCTTAGTGTGGCGTCGATTTCGCTGAACCAGTATGCATTATTGTTAAGGAACCAGCTAAAGTGTGCGGGATTTTCTCGCTACGTTGAAGACCCATTGGTAGCCTTGAGCTGTTTTCTGCTCTTTGGTCGGGTTGTTGTCTCTTTGACATTCTCCGTTTCCATCCTCTATTCTATAGTTTTCAACTCCGGCCAAGTTGACCTTACATGGATTTTTAGGCACGTTTGGCTCTGTTTATATGGTTTGCAATTGACTTTGCTAAATTTTGGTCACGAGCGATTATCCCAGAAATGCCCATTAATATGCATAAACTACTTGTTTAATCTTGTTCAAGGATTAATTTCTTGTCGCCAGTTGCAGAAAATAGAATCTCGGGATCTGCTCTGAACGAAAACGGAATACGGCCTCCTATAAAAATAAAAGAAATTTGGAAAGAAATTTCAAGACTTTTTTCAATATATACTGAACCGCAAAAGAAACGTCGCTTTTTCAAAATGTTAGCAAAATTCAAAATAAATATTAATTAATGATTTTTATATAATCAGTATTACGATTACATCACCAGGTAAGATTAAATTACCTGTGAATTAAATTTTCGGTTGAATAATTTTCAGTTGATATCGTAGAGCGACCGTACCTAAAACCGCTCGTGGGACACACTTGGCGGTAATTTTTCTTAAATCTTAAATGTTCGTGAAATTCATGCTCCTTTATGGGTATAAAAGGCCGGAGAAAATTAAAGAGTGTTAGTATCAGTGTTGACACAGAAGCTATGCCACGTCTGACTCCACAACAGAGAGAACAGGCCATTGGTCGATTGGATGCTGGGCAATCTGCCAGAGTTATTGCCAACGACTTCAACTGTGCTGTTCGAACAATTGAACGTCTACGGACACGGTACAATGCAACAAACAGCACAAATGACCGTCCACGGAGTGGTAGACCCCAAGTCACTACACCTACACAGAATAGAGGCATTGTTCGTCACCATTTGATGAATCGGTTCACCCCAGCTGCCGAAACTGCCAGAAACACTGTTGGAACACATGGACGACCCATAAGTGATGATACGGTTCGTCGGCGATTAGCTGCTAGAAACATGAGATGTCGCCGTCCAGCAAGAGGACCTATTCTTACTCCTCGACACCGTCAAGCTCGTCTTCAGTGGGCCACTCAGCGACAGAATTGGCGAAATCGACAATGGCGTAACATCATCTTCTCTGACGAAAGCCGTTACTGCATTTCAACAGCCGATGGCAGAACCAGAGTGTGGAGAAGACGCGGGGAACGTTACGAAGACAGCTGCATTCTGGAAACAGACGCGTGGGGAGGACCTAGCATCATGGTATGGGGTGGAATCGGCCTTAACGTTAAACTTGGTCCAGTCATCTTTCAGAACCTTGGCCCAGGCAGAGGAAATGGCGTAACAGCTGCCCGTTACATCGACCAAGTCTTGACACCCCATGTTCAGCCCCATTTCGCACGTCATCAAAACAAAACTTTCCAACAGGACAATGCACGTGCGCATACCGCAAGAGCCACAAGAGACTTCCTACAGCAGAATAACATTAATGTTATGGATTGGCCGGCTTTGAGTCCAGATTTAAACCCTATTGAACATTTATGGGACGAAGTTCAAAGACGGTTGAATAATGAGCAGCCAAGTCCGACAACTGCAGCTGAACTTTCACAAGCGTTTCAGAGAGTATGGGCACGTATTCCGATGGCGTTTATTAATCGGCTCATCAACTCCATGTACCGAAGATGTGCCGCAGTAATTGGTGCCGGTGGAGGACATACACGTTATTAACGGACGTGGGAGCACAGCATTAAAAACATGTGACGTTGCGACAATTGTGACGTTTTTGTGAACATTGTAACCAAAAGACTGTAAATCATTCATTAAATTTTGTAAAAATTAATTTAAAATATATAAATGTCACTTTGAAATAAATGTATGTGAACATGTCATTTTGTGCGGCGTTTCTTTTGCGGTTCAGTGTATATATAGAATAATAGGTAGTTTCGTTTTTGATACTGATTATATCATGTGGAATATCTAAACTCGTCCAAATTTAGATATTCCACATGATATAGTCAGTATATCAAAAACGAAACTACCTATTATTCTGTTTATCGGCAATTCATTTTTTTCCTGAAAAAATGTCACTTTTTAACTAATTTTAATGTGCACTATTTTTCATAGCGGAAGAATTGTGTAATACGGTTGACCAATCATTGGTGCGTGTTTCATTTTGAAACACATACTCGAAAATATTAGGCAAAAAGATCAAAAGAAATATGTACGAATTGCCGATAATAACATATATAGGTGACAGGTGATCGATACAGACTGCTTGGAGCCCGTTGTTTCTAAAAAAATAATATCTGATTTATGGAAAATTGCGATTGGATGTAAGACTTACATAATTTATTGTTCCTTTGGTAATTTTACAGCTTCTACAACCTTCTTTACCATGACAACCAACGCTACACGTCAATCTAAAACAACATCGGAGTACGAGCAGACGACACAGGCATCTTTATATCATGTGACTTCCGCTTTCAATCAAATGACAACAACAGGTAGGCAAAACCAAATGACTACCGTCGATACAGAGTACAGAGGTGTTCAGCACTGCTCCTGTTCATGTGATCACGTAGAAGACCGGTCATTATTTTGGTTAGACTTCTACAGACGAAATTTAACACAGGAAGAGAAAAATTCCATTATTGAAGAAGAAAAGCAGCGAATCAAAAAAGAGTTACGTATAAAGAAAACTACATTGAATTCTTATATACGGGCACATACAAGCGCTGACGACAAAAGAACTAGTGCTCGGTCCATTGGATATTTAGGAGCCATATTGTTGAGCACTGTGGTTTGTTTTATTGTTGGTCTGGATTGTTTAACATGCTTATCATATTTACAAAGAAAAACAAGTCAAACATGAGTGGATTGGTATTCCAAGTCAAATAGATTTGTTTTTACCAATTTCCACTGTGTATATCATTTCATATATTCTTTTGGGTTAGAGTATATCCATAGCCGAACAGGTTTAACCTAAAACAAGACAAAATAATCCGACTCTGATGTATTTATGCTTGTATATTGCCATCTTTTTGTGTTATAGTTTAATGGTGCATGTTCATTGGTTTGTCACTTGGTTGTTCTCTTCTGTAACTTCATTTAAATCATTATCTGACCCGGGGGTGACTCAGTGGTTCATTGCTAATATCGAAAAATATTTTACTGACTGGGAAAATAGATGAAATAATATCAAATTAAAATATCTAATTATATTAATGCATTGTGTACCACGCTGAAAACACAGTTTCTATTTCTCAATCTTGCCGCCTTCAGAGAAGATAAATTTTAAATTTGGAATTGGAACCTTAGTAAACAAAGGGAAAATCTTATATTTATTAGAAAATCGTCATGCAGCTTTCAAAACCATTCAAGCAGACTTTCATTATATTGAATGTTTATGAAAACGACTGCCCTTAACTTAAAAATTAAAGATGTTTTGTGTAGAGTCATTCCTGTATATCCTGATGAACTATCAGTTATCTACGTTTATAGCAGTAGGAATTGAGACTGTACGATCCTGAAGCACGTCCGTGCAGCCTGAGGCGACAGTGATACCGATGGGTAGTAAAATCTGAATGCGCATGACTAAAACGTATATAACGGTTTATATCCGGTCTGGCCTTTTTTAATGTAAAAATGTATGATCGTCGGTCGAAAAACAAAGAAAAATGCGACGTCAATTTCACTGCTCATTTAAACATACATGTATATTACATATCACCCCCAATTATGGCAGTACCAGTATTGCGATTATCACCTTCACTTTATCTTACCCTACTTTCCTTGTCAAGGATGGTACACATACCACCAAGCTCACAGTTTTGTGTTTTAATTGAGTTTTTATAACGAATTGGGGTTATCTCAATTTTTCCGCGAAATAGAACGTTTTACTAATAGCTTTAACATCATTTGAAAGCATATTATATATCTTCTTGTGGTGTTGAGCAATATAATGTATTTTTCTTTCTAAATTTTTCTAAGACACAAAGAATATAACTAAGACATTTTAATATGGTAACCATGTTAATTATTTGTCCATTTAACAACGTGGCAGGGGCATCAGTTTTTCAACGACGTCAGCCGAAATTTATTCCAAGAAAAGAAAATATAATAAATATATTTTGATGTGAAATAAACATGTATACCGCCTTCTCGATCTGACCTGTTGTACATGATTTAATGTGTGACTTTGGCAATGAGCTAAACATGCAATATACACAAAAATAATTTTGGTTTTAAATGTACCGAAAGATCTTAATCTCAGGATTAAACGAATTGCATGCATTGTTCTCTGATGTTGTTCTATAATATTGTCCAGTGGTTTATCCAGAAGTCTACGAAGGAATCAAATAACATACTATCTATGTATATTAGTTTTTCTCAAAACGTAACTTTGAAAACGGGTTATTTTTACAGGGATATTATTATCTGACCTGTCTGAAAATGTCTGAAATTTTCTTTTCCCAGTATAATTTTCTTGTCCTACAATGTTTTTTTTAATAAGATTGAGTTTATTCCACTTTCCTATAGTTTTCATGAAAAAAAGAGAATCCAAGACAATAACAAACAAACAAACAAATTAAGTACTAGCATATCAAGGCTGATTTTTTTTATAGAAAATTGATCATTATAAATTGCAACATATGTACAACTTTATATTTAAGTTATATTTATAGCATGACTTTTCGAGTTAGACAAATAATTACTTTCGAACGCGAAGCGTGAGAAAATTTATTCGTCTAACGAGAAAGGTGGTGCCACAAACGATTTGTAACAGGAATTGACTGACCAGTCGGATGATTGAAAATAACTGTGAACCATTTTCAACCATGCAACGCTCGTGGACGTTTATAGGGTAGGAAAATTTAGTACGCGAGATTTTATTTAAGTTTTGTTACGCGATACTTACAGGGATGATTTTATTGCAATTCTGAAAAAAATTTGACTTTGCATATTTAAAATCTTGAAGAGATCGGATCTGTTGGAAAAGAGGCCATTTTTTTTCTTCGGAGGGAAGTTTTTTTTATGTTGAATTTTTCAAGACTTAATTGAAACATAACAGTACTAAACTGGAAATTGTATTGTATTTAATACATACATTGTAATAATTTGTTCTGAATAAAAGTTTGTCTAAATAAAATTTTCATTTTTAGGGTGTTGCCATTCTCCGTTAGAGGCGGAGCTTAGCTATGCATTATCAGATTTAGGTTATTGGATATTGCACGGTCTGTTTTGAGTTGAAATTACATGAACATCTGATAGGTTTATGCATAATAATGAATCCTATCTGTCCCCCGACAAGTCGGATTTTTTTGTCCGAATTCAAAGCCTCGTTTAAGGACATCTTTTATTACAAAGCAGACGACAGGATCGCGTTTTTTTCATAAGTAACTAAGGATTTTTTTTTTTGAGACTAATCATATTCCGAAAACCAAAAACTTACTAGTGAGATTATCAATTTTTCCAACTCGGACCGATAGACTGTTAAATTGGCTGGAAATTAGAGAAATTTTATACCGACTTTATTGTACATAGATGAATTACATTTCACTGCGTACGTTCTTCGTGTAATGTTTACATAAATTGGACAGCTGTGTATTGAAATTAAAGCTACATAATCATTTTATTACCCAAATTACTTTAGGAAAATATTTTTTGAAAAATGCTAGAAACTATAGATATTTTTACAATATTAATGCAATTCAAGGTAAGTCCCTTCTAGTAGCATGCAGAATTTCATAAAAATCAAAAGTCGTTTACAAATATTCGTAATATATTAAAAAGTCGGAAGTGTCATCTGATTTTCGGTCTTCCATATCTTTGTTCTGATGACGCCATGGAACCAGTCCATGTCAATTTTTTTTATGTAAATTCACATAAATAATTCGTACAAATTATGATGCTATGACGCTATAAACATTCAACGTCACTTGGAGATTTCGAAAACTTAGTTACACAGAATTGGACAAGACCAACAAAACATGGCGACGACTGAAGGGGACGATGGTGCCATGCCACCTATTCTCGAGGAAGAAAATGCCATTGTTGGTGCACCAGCAGAAAACTTAGACGAAAACGTTTCAATGCAAGAAGAGGAAGAAAAGCCTGAATTTGAGAACGGGGAGGAAAACGAAGATGAAAGGGTGGAAGAAGACTTGAAAGACGAGAAGAAAAAGGAAGATGATTCGGAAACGGATCTCGAGCTTGAACCGGTAACACCAGAATTTGACTCGTCTATGAAGGGACTGTATCTGCAGGCTTGTAAACGTCTCGGTGTGATCCCTTGTTCTTATTTTATAAAGCATATCAATGATCAAGAAATAGTTCTACGCCACCATGGTTTAGGTAGCCTTGGCGCAGAGGCAATTTCTTTACCAATGCAAGCTAATACAACAGCTTTGAGCCTTGACCTTCGTGATAATTGGCTTGGTACTGGGGGCGGGGAGGCCATTGCTGAAATGCTGGCTGAGAATTGCTTTATATTGAATGTTGATTTGTCAGATAATCGGCTTGGATTCAGAGGAGTAGAGGCTGTTTGTAATATGTTGGTGCAAAACTCAACAATTCAAGACATTAATTTATCTGGGAATAAAATTTCAGACCATAATGCACAGTCATTAGCTAACGCAATAAACGAAAATAATCGGTTAAAGAAACTAAATTTGAGCCACAATGAACTTTCCGAAAAGGCTGGGGCAATCCTTGGACCAGCCTTGTCGGAAAATGAAAGTATTGACGATTTGAATTTGAGTTGGAATTTTCTCAGACGCACAAGCGCTATAAAACTTTGTGATGGGATTTCAGAAAATATGAGGCTTCGAAATTTGAATTTGTCAATGAATGGCTTTGACGACGACGTAGCATTGGCCATGGGGGAAATGATTAAGAAACACCATGCTCTTCTGGTTCTCGATATTAGTTCCAACAGATTAGGAAATGCAGGAGTATCGGTTATCGCAAAAGCGCTTGAAGTTAATGAATCATTAAAAACATTAAAAATTGGGCATAATCAATACAGAGTAGAGGGAGCAAAAACGTTGTTAAAAGGGATGAGTTCACCAAACTCGGTGTTGAATGAATTAGACCTAAGTGGCATTGAAGTTGACAAAGACTTTCAAAATTTAAAGAAGGAGCTAAACAAAACGAGACCCGTTACGATAATTCATGGTTCTGTGTTGGAGCAATTTATTATCAAAAAGAGGATGCGCTCGGAAGGTGATGCTCTCTTTTTTGATGTCCCAAAAGAAACTGTCACTTCGGAAAATATTCTAGACCTTGTTAAAAAATACTGTGTTAAAAATAAAGTCGAAATCAAAGACTTTCTTGAGGAAAGGTTGGACGAAAAAAACAAGACAACTGAAATTCCGATATTTTTGCAATGCTTGAAATCAGCAGGGCTTCTACTCAACGAAGAACAAAGTAGCATGTTAAATAATCTTCTAGATGAATGTGCTAATGAAAATTATATAGATGTTAGTGGGTTTATGGGGTAAAATAAAATAATTCTTGGCGAAATAAAAAGTCTATTTTCTTGTATTTAAATGATATGAAGTCTGCCTAAACCGGAGCATTGGGGAATCATTGACTATATATAGACGATTGGCGTTTTCTTCAGTGAGGCTTTGAAAGCCTTGCTATGTCAGTAAGTTGAATAACAACAATGAAATAGAATGCCATTTCTTTGGTATGGTGTTTAACACAGTTTGTATATGGATTTTGTCTTTTGTAAATAAACACATTAATCCTAAGATTCAGTTACTGTAGGTCGAGTTGTAAAACCAATAAAGTGCCATTTTATCGAATAAAAATCAATAATACATGTAAAGAATGGAATATGAATAATTATAATTGTTATGACTCGAAATGTGCGTTAAAGAAGTCTAGTAGATGTCTGCGACCTCTTTCCTCTCCTTCGGCACCATATCTCACTGTTGACCAGTATGGCTGCCACAAAGGTGTTCTTCTAAGCAAGAATTTGTTGCACTCATCTTGGCACACCAGTCGATCCATCTTGCATTCCATTGCACACACCTTGTAACTCCACCTGCTCTCCGAGTAAATCCGACATGGCCATTCGCACAATAATGTAATGCGCACGCATTCACGTTTACAGTCGTGCCATATTTGGACTTTGCCAGGAGCTGCCAAGGCGTAGTTCAAATGTAAGAACACTGTTAAAGCGTACAGCAAAACCTTCTGGAATAAACGAACACTTGACTTTAACATGATAAAATATATACACGTACCCATGGGTGCATTGTATTTCTGCAATTTATTTTAGAAAGTCGTTGTTTCATTTTCGCAATATAAGATTTTTCCTTTTCCATTTTCTCAGGTTAGACATTGATTAATTCTTAATAATGATATTATCTTTGATTTCTAAAAGTCATGCTGACTAGTTGGTTTGACCTTTGGCACCAGCGAGTTTGTAAATTTTGAATTGGGTTGTAATTTTTGTCATTCTTCGCAAAGTAGTCTGAAAAGTGAAAATTGTATTCTCAGAGACAAAAATGGGTAAACCTTGTTCAATTTTGGATGGATTTGCATATCGAAAGCTGCATATTTTGAAGCCGTTGTTGTTTATAGGTGTAGCTCGGAAAAATATCGCATTAATATGATATGAAATATTGAAGAAATTATACAAATATAAAATTGCAATCTAATTTAAAACCGATCTCTCATCGCTCATGTCGCGTGGGAGATCTAACGAAACCCGCTTTGAGGTCACATGTGAGTGACCTCGTAGGTGTGTCCTGTTCGACCAATGGAATTGCGGCTTCGGCGATCTTGGAAGTTGATCGTGTGGTAAAGGGATGTAACTCATTTTATTAACGAAGAAATCGTCAGTCCCCAGAATTCATTCGGATCTTCTTTAACGATTAGATCTAAAGGAAAACTTTTTTGATTGGCTTATTGATAGGAAGTCAACCATTTGCATATCATTATAAATTCATAAGTTCCAGTTCACTCATATGTGACCTCAAAGCGGGTTTCGTTAGATCTCCCACACGACATATCAGAAAACGGGAGCGATGAGAGATCGGTTTTTAATAAGATTGATAAAATTGCGAAAAGTACTTTTTTTCATGCGGAAAAGTGAAATTTCGGGAATGCAATGCTCCTGTATACACATTCAACGTATGTTTGTAAACTGACAATACAACAATACTAAACGAAGACAGTCTGATATTGAACGCCACAGCTGTCTTATGTTCATTTTCAAAATTCTGTTTTGTCCATTTGTTGTTTTATTAAGTCAAGTTGTCTGATTGTTTTTTTTTGTTCTTATGTTGTTCTGTTCAAATATTATTTTATTGAGCTAATTTCTATTTTGTTATGTGCAATTATTATTTTATTCAGTTGAATCAATTTGTTGTGGTGTTAAATTGTCGTTTTGTTGGGTCAGTTGAATATAAGAACAAACAAAACAAATCACACAAATTGACTTCTCTTATTATGGCGGTCATCGTTGAAAGTCACCGTTGCATAGCAACATTTGACGTCACAGAAAAATGAACGTTAAGATTTCACGCGGGTCAGACGCAGAAACACAAACAAACGAATATTCCTGAAGAATCGTAAGAGAAAAAGGTTTCACAATCAGTGAGAATTAGATATCGCTTGATATCAATTCTCGTTATTTAATTTGGACTTAATAATAAACTCGCCAAAGGCTCGTTTATTATTATATCCAAATTAAACAACTCGATTTGATATCAAGCGATATCTAATTCTCACTGACTGTGAAACCTATACTTAATAAAACAACAAATGGACATAACAAAATTTTGAAAATGAACATAAGACAGCTGTGGCGTTCCATAGTTTCTTTCTTCCTTGTTTTGTGTCTATCTGACACGTATTACGTTGTATTGTTTACTTTGGTTTTAATAAATGGTTGTTTTCAGAATTGCCCTGTTATATGTCCAAGGTCTGTAATAATGGCTTGAGGATTGCTTTAATGGCCCGAGGCAACGCCGAGGGCTATTGCAGCAACCGAAGGCCATTATTACAGACCGAGAACATATAACAGGGCCATTATGGAAACACCCATTTCTTAATACTTTTGTTAACCATTTCGTATATAGCATTTGCATTAATCAGAATAGCACAAATATAATGGCAAGTAAGCCAATCTTGTGAGAAAAGTTTTAAAAATTAATTTCGGACAGTTTTGTCAAAAATATGTTTTAAAATGTTCTAGTTTGCTCTTCCTGAATTTTCCAAGTGGAGCATTGAGAAAAGCAGCCATTTTGAAAAAGCCCATAATAGCCGGTTATGATGAAAAAAATCCTGTAATGGCCCGGTTATTATGAACAAAATCCTGTAATGGCCCAGCTGTAATGCATTCATTTTGCTCATAAAGATAAGGCATTTTTAACGTATTTTACCCTATTGGTTAATAATATAGTATTATTAACCAGTTTGTATATAGCATTTGCATTAATATCCGAATAGCACAAATATAATGGTAGTAAGCAAAACTTGTGTGAAAAGTTTTAAAGATTAATTTCGGACAGTTTTTTTCAAAAATATGTTTTAAAATGTTCTAGTTTGCTCTTCCTGAAATTTCCAAGTGGAGTATTGGAAAAAAAAAAGCAGCCATTTTGAAAAAGCCGTAATAACCGGTTATTATGAACAAAATGCTGTAATGGCCCGGTTATTACGAACAAAATCCTGTAATTCTTTCATTTTGCTCATAATGATAAGGCATTTTTAACGTATTTAAGCCTACTGGTTAATAATACTATAGTAATATTGCTTAAAACTCATGGGTATAATTTATAATAAAGTTATCATTGTAATAACCGTGTTTCCTGTTCAAAAATACAATAACATTTATTAGAAAAATAACAAATGAAAAATAAATAATTACTGTAAAAAAATCAAAATCTTTTATCTTTTCCGTCTACATACAAGTTCAACTTGTTTTTAAAGTGCATTTTAAACAACATATTTATTAATATTTAATATATTAATTATCAATTTTCCACAGCGACTATTGCTTCAATTTTCTCCGTTTCATTTAAAATTCATTAAATTCTTCTTAATCCTAAAACAAAATTAAGTATTGTATTTTCTTTATCAATTACGTCTTTTCTTTGGTAACCTAGAGATATTACTCATTTTATTAGTACACATGTCACTGTCTGGCTTTTCTACAATTGGTACGAGGTGGCATGATATCTTGATATACTCTAAAAACAGTCAAGAACATGCCTCATGTATCGTCCCTTGGTACCACTTGTAGATTAGTAACACAACTGACACTGAATTTTGGCCTAAAGTTAACTGTTAATGTTTAGCTGAACAAATAGAAAACTGATGGGTATGGTCTATCTTTGGAGTAGAGAACATTCTCTTCCCTTTGTTGTTTGTCGTAGACAGATTCGGAACGATGTGTGCTTTAGTACGGTCTTAACCAGGATATGGTTCTGTGTAATAATTATACTTAATGTTTGCCATCATAAGAATAGTGACTTGTAATATATCTTATGTTTTGTACATGTATGTTTTTTCTAATCACGATTGTTTGTATTGTCAAATATGCTCATATGTGCTCTTTAATTGGAAATAAAATCATCTTCTTCTATTTTTTCTTCATACTGAATCATAAGTAACGTAAATAGTTATCCTAAACAAAAGAGGCATCTGAATTATAGATCTTTCCAAAACGGAAAGAGACCATGACGTACTACAATTAAACGCCGCAGAGACGTACAAGTAGTAACGCCGGAGAGACGTCCAAGTAGTAACGCGGTTAATCGTACAATTAGTAACACCGGGGAGAAGTACACTAGTAACAATGGGGAGACGTATAATTAGTAACGCCGGAGACGTACAATAAGTTAAGCCGGAGAGACCTACCATAAATAACGCCGTAGAGACGTACGATTAGTAACTACGGAGAGACGTACGATTAGTAAAGCTGGAGAGACGTACGATTAGTAACGCCGGAGAGACGTACGATTAGTAACTACGGAGAGAAGTACGATTAGTAACGCTGGAGAGACGTACGATTAGTAACTACGGAGAGACGTACGATTAGTAACTACGGAGAGACATACGATTAGTAACTACGGAGAGACGTGCGATTAGTAACTACGGAGAGACGTACGATTAGTAACTACGGAGAGACATACGATTAGTAACTACGGAGAGACATACGATTAGTAACTACGGAGAGACGTACACTGGTAACGCTGGAGAGACGTATAAGTATATATTATCTGCAATTTGAGAACTAGATATGTACATATTATCAGGTTTTCTGCAAACGTATATCGTAAAATATCAGCCGCGAGACACAATGTGAAGCTTTTTCGGCGAGTGAGCGTAGCGAACGAGCCAAAAAGCTTCATATTGTGTTGAGCGGCTTATATTTTACAATATTTGTTTGAAGAAAACTTGATGATAAATTTATCGTATTGTTAACTAGCAATCTTAATGGAATTTTTTACTTTTCAATGGCTATCTGCCTATTACCGGATGTTTTCCTGATATATTCGGGTCAACGTTGGGTCAAACATTATGACGTCGCTGATATATTCGGGTCAGCTCATATTAGGGTCGGGTCAACTCTTTACGACGTCACAATGCCGAAATACGTGAAATTGTGAAGGTATCAGCAGGTCGATATAGGCATGGGGAAATACGATAACGTAAAATATCCCCTGAGCCAGAAATCGTCATATTATGTCGAGCGGGGTGATATTTTACGATATCTAGCTGTCAAAATGCAGATATTTTTATCATCTTAATTACTTATCTGAAACGTAAATATTCGTAAACGTTCTGAATTCTCACAAATTTTTGCGGGACAAGTATGGATTCTTCATCGCAGCGACAAGTTTTCCGTTACGTTGTTTACCATACCAATAAGTATATATTTCCTAAATTTGCATATAAAATATCTTATAAACGATATAAAATCCGACATTAAGATGTATTTTCATGTTTTAAAAAAAAATCAGTCTGGAAATCTTTGTTCATTATTTTCCGGGAAACTAAAGCACCCGCTTTCAAACTTGCAACCTCGTTGACGTCATAGTCCGTCTCTATTCTCGAAACAACTTCTGACTAAAATATGCGCAACGTAAAATAATCACTCAAATTTCGCAAGGAGACGACATATCTAAACAATATTTAGTCGTTTTTGTAATAATTCAGGCGAAAATATGGACATATAAAAATAAAGCGTATGTTTAAAAATTTGATTTAATCGCAAAATGAAATGCAATGGAAAGAGCAGAAAGAAGTCCCAGCAGAGATTATTAGCATCGAGAAAAGACGCATTTCGTTGATGTCACTTTTAGAAATTTCTTCATCATTCATTTAAATAAAACGCCATAATATAAAAAAGGAACACCAAATCTTGATATATTTATTAATATTTTGCAATTTAATAAGTTCTAAGCTGCCAAACGTTGGGAGAATTTGTTGATAAGTCCTGCTGACTGTTGATAACTCATGGTCAGCGCACGCGCTCCTTGATACGAATTTTTCGGAGCTGCTCAACATGCTGATAGAATCACAGGGAAGGATGATAATTAGTAACGCCGGAGACGTACAATAAGTAAAGCCGGAGAGACGTACGATTAGTAACGCCGGAGATACGTACAATTAGTAACAATGGAGAGACGTACAATTAGTAACGACGTAGAGACGTACAATTTTTCGTTTTGCAGTTTTTCTACTTCCAACAACCGTAAACTTCAGTCAATTAACTAGGGTCATTTTTGAATGTCTTTGAGTATATGAAAAGAGCTACCTATAAATTGACTTTATGTTATAATTTCTGCATAAATCATTAGAAGAGCCTTACTTAATCATATACCCTTAATGATGTAAGATATTGTTAATACACTAAATAATCATTTTTCTTCCGTAGCTGAAAAACTTATTGGAAATAATACTTCAGATATGGATTTTTCAAAGCTACAAACTTTTACTAGTAAAAAATTAAAAGAAACTGAAAATTTTAAATTAAAACTCATTTCAGTTGGAGAGGTGTGTTCACAACTAAAACACCTAAATATTAATAAATCCGCAGGTTTAGATGGAATTGGTCCCAAATTTTTAAAGCTAAGTGCAGAGATAATATCGCCATCACTAACTTTTCTAATAAACAAAAGTATAACGTCGAATCGTTTTCCGAAAAAATTAAAACTTGCAAGAGTAACTGCTATACATAAAGGAGGACCAACAGATATTCCCTCCAATTATCGTCCAATTTCTATTTTAAATACCATATCTAAAATTTTTGAGAGACATGTATGTACACAGTTATATGCATTCTTAAATAACAAAAAAATGTTACATATCGCTCAATCAGGTTTCAGGCAAGGTCATTCATGTCAAACAGCGCTGACTAAACTAATTGATGAATGGTTAAAATATTTAGATAATGGAGAAATAGTTGGTACTGTGTTTTTAGACTTCAGTAAGGCTTTTGACCTTATTAACCATGCCATACTTTTAGAAAAGTTAAAATTTTATCATATCGGAGAACATACGATAGATTGGATAAAATCATATTTGTCTGAGAGACAACAAGAAGTTCAATACGCTAACATTAAATCTGATAAATCGTTTGTAAAATATGGAGTGCCTCAAGGTTCTATTTTAGGTCCTCTGTTATTTTTAATTTATATAAATGATTTACCACTTTATGTTAAACAATCCGACATGGATTTATATGCTGATGATTCAACATTGCATTTTCATAATAAAAACATTGAAAAAATAAACAGCATATTGCAAAATGATTTAAATGCTATACAATCTTGGTGTAACAATAACAGTATGAAAATTAATGCACAAAAAACAAAGTGTATGAAATTGGGTTCAAAACAAAAACTTGCACAACTATCAGAATTATGTATTACCGTCAATGAAACATGTATTGAAAATGTCCATTCTTTCAAATTACTTGGAATTGACATTGATGAAAATTTAAGCTGGGAAGATCATGTTGATCGTATATGTAAGATTATCTCATCTAAAATATCACTTTTGTTTAAAATTAAAGTATATTTGCCTATACACACAAGACAACTATTTTATAATGCATATATTCTACCATATATAGACTATTGTAGTTCAGTTTGGGGAAATTTATTACAAAAAGATTCAGATAGAATCATAAAACTTCAAAAAAGAGTAGCAAGAATTATACTTGAATGCGATATTTCAGTTCCATCTAATTTTATGTTTTCATCTTTAAAATGGCTATCTTTTACAAATAGAATAAAATACCAACAATCAATTCTAATGTATAAAATTGTAAATGGACTAACACCTGATTACTTAGCAATGCTAAATATTAATGATGTGCAACACCACAACTTACGATCTGTCTCTAATAATGATCTATTTGTTCCAAGACCAAATACAAATTTTTATAAAAAATCTTTTCATTATTCTGCAACAAAGGTATGGAATAATTTACCACTCAAAATAAAAAATTTTCGTAATGTGGAATTATTTAAGAAACATTGTTATAATCATTTTCTTGAAAATTCTATGCAAGTCGAATAATTTGTTTTCTTTCTTTTGTTGTAAGAATAAGAAAATTTAATCAAAACTTTACCAATTATTGTCATTTATTGCCATTTGTATGTTTGAATGATTGAATTGTGTATATACTAGTAATATATATTGTATTTTAATGTATGAATGTTAATTGTATACATGTATTTTGTTTGAGGGCCTCAATGAAAATTAGACTACTTCTAATTGAGTTACCCTCTTTAAATAAAGAATTTATTATTATTATTATTATGTATTTGTTTATTTGTTCGATATAGAACTACTCCCTCAAGTCCGAACCCAACGGAGTAGGGCCATTTTCCTCTTAATTTTTTTTCACTTCTCTGGCCATCTGATGCCTTTCAACTTAGTAAGTGTCTTATTACGTTTTGCTAATAAGTTTCTCAAATTTACCTTAAAATGTCAGAATATCGCCTTTTTAGGCAATTCTAAGGCAAATTTGCCATTTTCACGCATGGCCTTTTTGGATAGAAAACATGATCTTATTGATTCACAAGTATTGAAATTCAGTTTATACTCGTTCAATCGTTTACGACAGAAAATGGTTAAATATTTAAAATTTTGAAAATATCAGTTATTAATGAAAGAAAAAACAGGGAAAAGGTACCTTACTCCTTTCATTTTTTTAAGTGAATTCCTTTTAACTATATATGATAAAACAGTCAAGAAAATATTAAAACTTACCATATTTGTTTACAACGAAAAATTCATCCTGAAATAACAAATTGAAACTGAACAAACAAGTCAACAATGAATTAATTAACAATGTTAATTTAAACCAGTGTCATCACGGATTCATTAAACAAATGGAGTACCTTTTTACAAGGTAAACTTTAGTTTACCTAAAGTGACAAAGTTTTTAATCTCTATTTCTTCTTTAATTAATTTTGAGAGCAATAAATGTCATCAGGATATATCACTCCAGGAAGATAATTTTTATTAGAAAACATTTGATTTTTTATGATTATAAATTGATGTCTAATATCTCTGTAGTATTCATAATTTTTAATAAAAATAATATTAGAACCTCCGAACTTATATGTCATGTTTGCTATAGTGTATGAAAGGTCATTGTTTGATGAAAAAAAAATAATGTTGGCCACCATTTTAAATTTTAATCAAAATTGATCAAAATTTTGATAACAAGGTCCAAACACATCTTCAGCTTATTACCTGCATAAATATTTTGGATATTTTCTACATTTAACACTGCACTGATAAAACACAATTTGTTAAAATATACACATAAAGTGCATCGTATTAGAAATTTTAATTAAATTATTTGTTTATCTGACACTATAGAAGCGGAATTTTTTGTTGGGGGGGGGGGGGGGGGGGCTTAATGGGGAAGAGCAACTTTACATGAAATCTTTATTGAATATGTGTGCACAGAAAGTAATTATGTATATTCTTGTGTTATTTAGAGTGTCTTAAAAAAATGCACAGTTGGGTAATGTTATGAGTAAAAACTCACTTTTTAACCCCCAAAATATAGTCATGCATTTTAATCTTGGTTGTAACATTTTATAGGTTTTATACAAGCACGCATAATTTATAATAGTACAAATTATAAAAATATAATCCAGGTAATTAATTATACGTAAAGAAAAGCATTGTTTATCCATATCAGCTCTAACGTGCTTGGAATTTAAAACCCCCAAAATAATTGTATCTGGAAATATTTTGTTGTTTAATAAAATGTTTTGCGGTTTTGCATATTTTAACAAATTTTTCAAGGATGTATTGTGTCCAGTAGGCGTACAAATATGCATAATTAAAAATGGGAGTATTTGTCAGTCATTCAAAGTTTCAGTAATATGACATAAGACACAGATGTAATTTAACGGTTGGATACTTACATAAATTTACAAGGTTACTTAGAATATATATACGTGATCTCATATTCAATTTAGACTACGTTGAAGCCAGCCGACAATAAGAGCCGACAATAACCGCCAGCCGACAATAGGCCAGCCGACAATAATAAAGGTGCGTTCGTCAACTGTACATAGGTAATCTACGAAAAAAAATTAAATATTTTGGAATGCGTGACCCTTCATTCGTGAAATTCTGCCTATATTTGATGTTTAGAGAACAAGAATTTAATATCTAAGGGATGGAAAGGAAAAAAAATGGGGGTTAAAAAAATGAAGGTAAAAATTTCAATTTGTTAGTGAGCTACAGAATGTCGAATTTCATGTAACCTAACTTGAAAAATAGTGCAGTCTGTCAGCACATTTCATGTGGAAAAAATGTTGAAATCTAATGGAATATTAGCTTCTGTTTAAGATAAAAGTAGCAGGACACTAGACCTTTCCAATGGACTAGCTCTTATGACCCGAGACCCGTACGACAACTTGGCGAGCCACTTTGGCGAGACAACCCCCTTTTTCGTTTTTTTAAATTTTAGACTTTGACAAGTGTGGGCTGGACCCACAGTAGGGCTTCCGGTTAACTTCCTAGGTTCATAAGGACTAGTCCATTGGAAAGGTACCTTGTCTATACCAAGAAGTGTTTGACAAGTGTGGGCTGGACCCACAGTAGAGCTTCCGGTATAGACTAGGTAGCAGGACGCTAGACCTTTCCAATAGACTAGCTCTTATGGACCCAAGACCCGTACGACAACTTGTCTAGGGTCCAGAAGAGCTAGTCCATTGGAAAGGTCTAGTGTCCTGCTACCTTTTATCTTAAATAGAAGTTAATATTCCATTAGATTTCAACATTTTTTCCACATAAAGTGTGCTGACAGACGGCACTACTTTTTTAGAACATTTTTCGTCCCCCACGAAAATCTATTTTTGGAATAGTGATCTTGAACCCTAGTCAGAGTTGACCGGAAGTCTCATTGTAAGCCCAGTCGCACTTGTTAAAAATTTAAAAGTAATATAAAAAAAAACGAAAAACTTCACAAATTCTTTAAATTTATTCAATTCCCCTTTTGTTTTCTTTTTTGTTTTGTTTTGTTTTGTTTTTTTTTTGTTTTTTTTTTTGGGGGGGGGGTCTTTTAACATTTTTTGAATCAAGGTTACATGAAATTCGACATTCTGTAGCTCACTAACAATTTGAAATTTTCCCCTTCAATTTTTGTTAACCCCCCTTTTTTGTCCTTTTCATCCCTTAGATATTACAGTCTTGTTCTCTAAACATCAATTATAGGCAGAATTACACGAATGAAGGGTCACGCATTCGAAAATATTAAATTTTTTTTAGTAGATTACCTATGCACAGTTGACGAACGCACCTTAATTATTGTCGACTGGTTTATTGTCGGCTAGCGGCTATTGTCGACTTTTGTTGTCGGCTAGCTTCAACATAGTTCAATTTAGTCCTAAATTCAATTATTTTATTTATTGATCTATTTTATAGAGCAACTAATCAATCTTGCTGACTTTTTATGTTAGTCATCAAGATTTAAATCTCAATTTACCCTGGCAAATTTTTCAGTGGTCGTATTTAAGTCAGACAAGTGAACGTGCACTTTTACTATAAATCCGTCTCTGCGAAGCAACACATGTTAATTCAACCTTACATTTACTTTATACATTTATTGCATTGTTGTGCGGGGGGGGGGGGGGGGTGAAATGTATGAAGATTTATGGTCACACGAAAATGTTCATATTTTCCAGGAATTTTTCAATAGTGATATAATATCTCATATACATTCGTCTTGTCGTTTTTTTGTGTGTAATCATTTCTAATAATATTCTCAGTTCCTTAGACTTAGGTATAGAGTGTGACAACATTGCCACTTTCTTCCTCCAGAGGGTTTATATACAATATATGATATGAATGTATAATTATATTGAATATTCTCTTTGTAACCATGAATAGAACTAAGTACTGAATAATACTATACTTATCCCAAACATGTCAGGGTGGCTCAGGTTTGATAAGGAAAATACAACCAACGAACTATGCCCTAAGAATTGCTGATAGATTTTTATTGAAAAGTCTGAAACAAAATTAATAATTTGTGTCATTTTTATTTTAAATTTTTTCTAGTGAAGAGAATGCAATTGTTGTAGAAATAAACTATATAAAAATGTTTCCCATAGAGTGCAATGTGAACTTTTGATTGAATTTTGTAGATATACTTAAAACTCTAGCTTTTCAAAGTATTGATAAAATTAACAAACGCCATCTACTGTCAATACTATTTGGCATTAATTGTATTTTTCAAATAAATGAAGAAAAAAAATTACAAATACAGAAATAAAAATTGGGCTAATCACTGACTGGAGCTGTAAAACAATATTTGTTAGGAAATTTTCTCAAGTTTCAGGTAAAATTAATATTGTAAACGTTGATTCATGTGGGACAAAATATGTTTTCATCGATATTAAAGCCATCTTCTCCCCCTTGGTAAAATATATTACTGTTCTCTTTAACAAACGTTTAAGCTGTGATGTTGTTCTAAACGACTGGAAGATGGCTAATGTCTCAGCTATCTATGAGGAAAGGATGGTGGTGATAATGTTTCAAATTATAGGCCAATACCTGTTACCGCCTGTTTTTGTAAGATGTTGAAAAAAAAATATTTAAATATATTTAAACATCTTCACAACTACCATCTCCAAAAGTGTTATATTTACCGATGATCAATCAGGTTTTCGTTAACCAACTACTTTTTCTCTACGATATTATTATGAAAAATCTAGATTTATTTTCTGTGATGTCTCCAAGGCCTTTGATAGGGTGTGGCTTAAAGGATTACTATACAAATTACAAAAATATGGTATTAGAGGGATATGACTTTTAAATTGTTGTATGGATGGTTACCATTCTACACGCAAACAATTCATAATGGAGTGCCACAAGGCTCCATGCATATCCTTATTTATTTCTACTATTTGTCAATGATATTGTAGAGGTTGTGTCTCATAAGGTTAAACTATTTACAGATGACATAACTTTGAAAGAATCAAAAGCTTATTGTTCTGCATGGGTTTCTTCCAAATTATATCTCGGAACATATTCTATCCTGTATTAATGTTGATGACCATTATTTGCTTAGAAATCCTAGGTTCTGAAATATTCCTCAAGCTCGTACTCAGTCATACAAAAATTGCTTTCCCCATCGTCTCTTGGGGCATGGATTAACCTTAGTCCAGAAGTCCAAAACATGACGACCTTCTCTTTTAAGAAAAAGCTAGAGTCCCCCTGCACATCTAATCATCTTAATATTATATACTGACAAATTAGAAACGCAGTGAGTAACTTTAACCAACATTATTTCAACCGTACCTATCTGAAAGCTCACAATGTGAATGTGGATTCACTAGAAAAGACAATTACCATTACTTTTTAAATTGTCCTCTTTTTCTAAGGCAAAGATGCTTGGCAAGCTTAAAAAATTCTATCCTATACCTAGATTTAGACACCCTACTTAGCAGGAATGTAGATATTTCTCCATCTGACATTTTATAGAAATAACAATGACAATACTAGATTATATTAATGAAACTCATTCATTCATTCATTCATATCTTTATTCCCTCTGTAGAGAGATTAAATGATAACAATTATGGTATGGTATACAAGTACAAACCAAACTACATCAACATGCAGTATGTGTAAATCAAAATCAATAAGAAAACAAAAACAAAAACAAAAAACAAAAAACAAAAAAATATTTTACATTATGTACATAATATCATGAATTTTAAGGATAGAATTATAGTAAAGTTAATATTTGCTCTCACTGACGACCATTCATGGAACGACACTTCAAACGGTAACATACCTTAAAGCTCGACTGTACTCTGCAACACACTGTATAACAGTGCTATAGAAGTGTACTTATGGCAAGCAGTTTTACTATTTATTCTAACTTCAAGATATCTCATATAGTTTATAAGATATCTTATATAGTTTATAAGATATCTTATATACTTTATAAGATATCTTATATAGTTTATAAGATATCTCATATAATTTATAAGATATCTCATATAATTTTCTTTATAAGATATCTTATAAACTATATAAGATATCTCATAAACTATATAAGATATCTTATAAACTATATGAGATATCTTATAAAGTATATAAGATATCTTATATAAAAAATATTTATAAGATATCTTATAAACTTTATAAGATATCTTATATACTTTATAAGATATCTTCTAAAGTCTATAAGATATCTTATAAAGTATATAAGATATCTTATAAAAACTGGATTATATAAGATATCTTATATATTATATGAGATATCTTATATATTATATGAGATATCTTATATGAGGGGGTGGAAAGGGTATTGGGAGACAGGGAGAAAGGGGGTGGGAGAAAGGAGAAAGGGGGCGGGAGAAAGGAGAAAGGGGGCGGGAGAAAGGAGAGAAAGGGCGGGAGAAAGGAGGGAGAACTATCAAAGGGAGACGAACTTTAATGTTGAAAAAAAATAAAGAGGTCAAAAAACGAAAAAACAGGATACTAAATGTTCTAATAAATGGACAAATCTTTGAAAAAAGGCAACATTTATATAATTCCAAACCATTTTTGCCATTTCCGATCATTTCATTAAAGAATTTGATGTTCAATCTGACTTAAACTAACATGATACTATAGACAAATTATTTTATCGACATTTCAAACCATTGTTAACATGTTTAAGTCTTTGAGCATGAAAAATCTAAATTCTCCACGTTTACGCGTGGGTTTGATGTGGGATACTTAGGCATAGGAATAGTACATCTTCGTCCCAGAAACCACTTCTGAGGGCTTAATACTTGTAAAGATAAAAATATAACTTTGGAATTTAAGTAGGTAATGTGTGTAGACTCTGTATAGGCCAATTTCGACCTACTGCGCATTTATAAATGAACAACAAATGGATAATAGGACAGGTCAACAATGACATATATTCCAACCAATCAACATCACCCAAACAGACAGAACTCCAAACAAAAATAACATAAAAGAGCACAGAACACATCACAGAGTCAGGATAGTCCATGCATATTTCAACAATTTTCCAGGTCACCTTAAAATATTTACGTTATCCACTTGACCATACAAAGTAAGGTGTTCTAGAGGACAGGGAAAAATAGAGATGACACAATAAACTAGAGGCTCTAAAGAGCCTGTATCGCTCACCTGCATTGAACTTTTCATCTTGAGCAGGACTAAAGATTTGGCTGGTTTTTCTATAGGGTTCTATGTTCAATTATGTTCGGCTGTGGCAGCCTCATGGTTGATAGTCTAGGTCAACGGACACATTTCTAAAAGAGAACCATCTAAGGACCATTGCTACCAAGTCTAATTGGCTGAGTGATTTCAGACCAGAAGATTTTTGAGTGAATTTCCCATACAGTCGGACCGCCAAGTGCCATTTTGACCGTTACGCTAGTGCATTCTATTTACAGAGAAACAGGTGGAGATAATTTCAGAATTTTTTACACTAGATGGCGCTTTTAGTCCCGCCTCGAATTTTTGATTGACATGACGGGTGTGAAATGTGTAAATATTGTTGTGCTAGTTTTTGACTTTCAAATAACATGGATGGAAATATGTGTAAAAAATATTTCGTTAACACCCTGGCCTATTGGATTCACCTGACACTGAAAATTATGAACGTATGAGACATCAAAAGTGAGTATTTTTGCGCACCTCAAAATGGCCGGCGACACACGTTGCCACTTTTTAGCCAATGAACAGATCTCGCTCGATTACCGTTTCACTGGGAGGAGCCTATAATGTTTTGTTTTGCAAATAGATATAGTATCGGGTCTTTCATTTGCAAGTTAAAAAGGCTGTCCCGAGACTCCGTTACATAGTTCGTACTCAGTATCGAGGGGTATCAAAATATGCAAAGAAATGAAGTGTGTTTTTTCTTGTTTCCATAAAATGACACGTTTGAAGTATCATTTAAATGTTGGATATTAAATTTTCTGCATAAAATTTTAAAGGATTGTCTATTTTCTAAGTTCAGTCACCTGGAAAGTTCTCTTCCCATTTTTGTGGTAGATTATGGAGGGTTTTTTAAAAATTTTACTCAGGTTCATCTAAAAGGTTACATTATGGACAGAAGAAAATCAATGATGAGATGATTTTTTTTAAAAATAAGATAAAAAATTTAAAAACAAACAGATTCACTGACAACATTTGAATAAATAGTATTGGAACACTTTTAGTCTTTACAATATTGTGAAATTAGGCATAAATACTCAACCTTAAGGCTATGAGCTACCAGTTTTATTTATTTGTCATTGGCAATGTACAGGAAAACTATTAGTAAATAAATTGTATATCAAAACATATATTTTAGGTGTATTTGTTTTACTTTGGATGGAAAATATTGTATGATTTTCATATATGTCTTTATGTGTATAATTTCTTAAATTTTTGTCAAAATAGTAATCTTGACGTAATATCTACAACTGAAGTTCAAATTTTATAACCACTTGTAAGTAAGGTTATCTAATTTCTTTTCATTTATGATTTATTTTTTTTTTCCCTCTGGTGTCATATGGGACTATTTAGTTAGAATAGTCTATGATTCAATCAAGGTATAGTTTTCAGTTTTATTATATTTTGGTTGTGTTCTCTTATTCAAAGAATATTTATTATATTCACCTGAATTTCACCATGTTATGTACATATATACAGCATTAATAGACCTATTAACTTAAGTTCTGTTGAAAATTTTTATTTTTTGTGCTTTGTCTTTAATTTCAAAATCCAGGAACTTGGGTTAGACTGCCATATTAAAGTTTTTCTTATACATATGATTTTATTTTGTTATTTCATGCCTTTTAATTCATGTTCATGTCCAGATTTTTACTTTTTACTTGGAAAGTCAGCAAATTTTTCAAAAATAAGCATGAGAAACTGGTCTATAAAATCACATGTATATTTTTTTTAACAATTTTGGTACTACAGAGGGTGAAATAGGTCAAATACACAAAAAGCAATAATAATTATTCTTAATCAATACAATAAATATTAATTCATGAAAAACAAGATTGAGAAGGCATAAATTAATGTAACGTTACAAATGTAAAATTTCCTTTTGTTGAAAAGAATATGCATATGATTCATGTGATTTGCTGGCAAAAATAAATCTGTCCATGTAAGATCCTTACATTTTTTCACAATTGAGCAATGGATAAGGATAATTTTAATAAAATTTTCTTTTTTTTCCACTGATTTTTTTTTTATTTGTTACTTTTTAACCAAAAGCTCACAATTTAGGTCCTGATAAAGACAAAAATCCATTATTTAATAGTTTCCACATTGCAAAATGCACAAACCATTTAAGTAGAAATTTGAGCAAGTAATTTTAAAAATTAAAGTGAAAAAATTTATTCAGACCTGTTTTTGAAAAAAAACTATAAACATTTGTCACTACCCAAATAAACCTATAGCAGTACTCCAGCTTCTCCACAGGCTTTCATGTGTTAATTTCTATGGAAAATAATTTTATATTCATTTGTGCACATTGTACCATTCAACAGAAAATTTATGAACCCCTCCAAAAGAAAATGATGGAAGTAAGTGGAAGCACCTGCCTGACCACCCCCCTTTTTTTCCCTGGTTCATTATTTATTCCTAAATATGGGTTGTTTAATGTTTATTTACACATATTTATTATATCATTTGACAATCAAGCGGGAAACTTATTTATATTTCCTTTTTTGATCGATCGTTACCTTCATACCTTCTTTGTTTACATTTTATTGACAACGTCGACGTTGATTATCCCCCTTTATCACGTAATTTTCACAGAAAAAGCTCGCTCGAATTGCGTTTCACTCGGTTTTGCGGAGAAATATTTGAACCGTTCGTCAGAAAAGTAACAGCACACCTTTTCCGATTTAAAAATCCCCGTCCCGAGATCTGACAATGAAGAAATTGTCCTTTTTCTGACCAACGGTGACAAAATCGTCGGCATCATTGCCAACTTTGATTGTAAAATTTTGTAGGAAAAGCACGCTAAAAATATCTGTTTTAAAGTAATATGAAAAGAAAATATTCTCAGAAACCGTTTAATACCACCCCTTATACCCAACTCAAACTATACGTCATGTATGGCCAAAAAAACCGGCAGGTGATTGACGTTACAAAAAATGACCCATTTTCAAATGAAAAGTCACGTGACTCTGTAAATAAAAACGACGCCATTATTGACTTGGCGGTCCGACTGATAGGGTTCTATGTTAAACTAAGTTTGGCTCTGTCGGCCATCTTGGTTCACAGTCCACGAAATCAGAAAATTCTGAAATAGGACGTCCTAAGGACCATTGCTGCAAAGTCTGGTTACAATTGGTCAAGTGGTTTCAGATAAGAAGATTTTTCAATGAATTTTCCAATGGGGCCTTATGTTAAACTATGTTCGGTTGTGGCAGCCATCTCGGTTGACAGTCCAGGTCATGGGACACAATTCTGAAAGAGGACCATGTAAGGACCATTGCTGCAAAGTCTGGTTTCAATTGGTAAAGTGGTTTCAGATAAAAAGATTTTTCAATGAGTTTTCCCATAGGGCCCTATGTTTAACTAAGTTTAACTAAGTTCGGCTGTGGCTGCCATCTTGGTTAACAGTCCGGGTCATCGGACATCCTTCTAAAAGAGAACCTCCTAAGGACTACTACTGCCAAGTTTGGTTGCAACTGGCCTTGTAGTTTCATAGAAGATTTTGGAAATTGATCCTCCCCTTTTCTATTTTCAGTAACAGCAGCCATGTCGGTTGGAAGTCGGGGATGCCAGACATAAGTTTGGAAAGGGGCCACCCAAGGACCATTCCACCAACGTTTGGTTCAAATTGGCTCAGGGGAGTTGACGAAAAAGTAAAATTCCCATAGGCTCAATGTTAAACTAAGTCCAGCCATGGCGGCCATGTTGGGTGGCGTTCGGGGAAACTGAACACAAATTTTAAAAGGGGCCACCCAAGGTGCATTCCACCAAAGTTTGGTTCAAATTGGCCTAATGGTCTCAGAGAAGATAACAAAAATGTTAAAATTCCCATAGGGTCCAAGGTTAAACTATGTCCGACAATGGCAGCCATATTGGACGGCGCCCCGAAAAAACAAACACAAATTTGTTTGGTTTAAATTGGTTCAGTGTTTTCAGACGAGTTGACGAAAAAGTAAAATTCCCATAGGCTCAATGTTAAACTAAGTCCAGCCATGGCGGCCATGTTGGATGGCGTTCGGAGAAACTGAACACAAATTTTAAAAGGGGCCACCCAAGGACCAATCCACCAAAGTTTGGTTCAAATTGGCCTAATGGTCTCAGAGAAGATAACGAAAATGTTAAAATTCCCATAGGGTCCAAGGTTAAACTATGTCCGACCATGGCAGCCATATTGGATGGCACCCGGGAAAACCGAACACAATTTTTAAAGGGGACCACCCAAGGACCATTCCACTTAAGTTTGGTTTAAATTGGTTCAGTGGTTTCAGAGGAGTTGATAAAAATGTGAAAAGTTTACGACGACGACATACGACGACGACGACGGACGCAAAGTGATGAAAATAGCTCACCTGGCCTTTTAGGCCAGGTGAGCTAAAAACTATGTCTAATTTCATGATCCTCATACATGACCATACATATCAAAAATGAGTTTCTTGACATTGGGGCATGCACAATGCATCATTGACAACATTCCAACATTGTGTATTAATTTGCGTACGAGTCGGAGGCAGGCCTTGTTCGTAAAATCAGTATATGCTTTAATAAAGACCTATGCCACCTATATATGGTCATATATTAATTCAAATTTGTATTAAAATCGATTGATCTGGAAAAAGACGGTTGTTAAGGTGGGAGATGGAAGCAGAGGGGCGGGAGAAAGGAGAGAGGGGCGGGAGAAAGGAGACGAGGGGCGGGAGAAAGGAGAAAGGTACCCCCCTTTCCACCCCCTCTTATATATTATATGAGATATCTTATATATTATATGAGATATCTTGAAGTTAGAACAAATAGTAAAACGGCTTGCCATATGTACTTTTGTTATATTCCACCACTCTTTAGTGAATGTCACCAATTCCTCATTCTAAGTCATATTATAAAGATAAGATAAGATAAAGATAGTTTATTTTCACAGGGCTCATTACAAGCATGTAATCACAAAAATAAAAATAATAAAAAACCTCTCTCTCCCACACACCTACACTCTCACATACCACTCTCATTCTGATTGAGTTGATTAGATATATATACATTAACAATGAAATGACAATAGATTATATGTAAATTATGAAATTCTTTTTCTATTGATACTTGTTATTTTGCTCCATATTCTGTTTTTTTCCTTCTTTTCAGTTATTTTATAATTCTAGTTAACCGATCCTTAACTTTATTGTTTAAAAATAGTTTTATATTATTTTTTTAAATATATGATTTACTCTATACTCTAAAAGATGACAAGTTTTTTTAGTATACAACATATAAAAATTATCCTTTTAAAGACTGAATTCAAATATAGCATAAAAATATTTCCAATCCTACCAATCGTTGCTTTGTATCTATCATATTGTGTGTGTGTGTGTTTTTTTTTCTTTTTGATAATTTTCTGACGGTAAGCTTGAGTGTTATTGTGATTGTCTAGCTCATCTTGAATTTGAAGATGATAAGCATATGCTTAGCCTGTTATCGCATCCTATTGGTTTGATTATCAATAATTTAAAGTGTTTGAAATTATTATTTTATATATATCTTTTTGTGCATTAAAAATGATCATTTTAAATTGGTAAAAATCGTTTGTAGATCTTCACAAATGTCAACCTATGTCTAATATAAGTCACAGTTTCAATAAAGCCAAGTATAAGGTAAGATGACGGGACAGTCATATTTTAATTATAGCAGCATTTCACGGCAGGATGTATTTTTGTTCAATCTATTGAATAAAATTCGTAACACAAAATAAGAAATTTCCCATGAGTTTATAACCTAATGAATTGAATACTTAATTTTGATTGGTGAACTTTACCTTGGAATATTTTTTTCTATATTATAAATTTTGTTTTATCTATTTTTGTTAAGAACGGAAATTACTAAAGTATATAGTATTAATACTGTCATTTACGACATTGAAATTGAAAATTGTTAAAATACATGTCCATAGGAATAATTGATTAACTTATGTTTCCTGTGTTGTAAACATATTTTCTTTGATGAAATGAAATAATACGTCATCTCTTGCGAGTCCATTTAATGAATTGAACTTTGAAAAAGTGAGTACCGATGCAATATACATACTCCCAGTTGTCGTACAAATTTTTACCTATATTTTACCTGTAATTTACACATGTAGGACAAGTGGGATGACACCCACAAGAATGTCCGCAAGACGAACAAATCCATATGAAATCAAAATGCAAATTTTTAATCCGAATTAGAACAAAAAACAACTTATATTTACTGAATTTTGTAATGTTTCTATAGAAAAATTGACACTAAAGGGTTTCTGATTCAAAGTTTAAAAAACGAAACTAAGTGAATCTCTCTCGTAGGCACAACTATGTCCCCACTTAAAAATTTAAAAAAAAAATCTGTGTTAAAAAAAGTGGTAACAATATGTATATGAACCTAGTCACACTGATTAAAAACATTGATAAAGATGATAACATTTCTCTGTACATTCGTAAGAAAATTCTGCCGCAAGTATGTATAATGATAAGAATAAAAAGAATAAGAATTTTTATTTTCATTCGACATAGATAAAATACACAAACACAAGCTCTCAAGAGCTTTTGGTCGAATATATAAAACATATAAACTAACATAAAAACAATCAAGTAATAACAACATGCAATCCTAAAATAAATAATGAAACATGCATTTATAGTTGTACATCAAATGGCTTGTTTTGTTTTGTTTTTTTTTTTAAAATAAACTGATATTCACATCATATGATTAAAATTTTGATAAAAAGTAATATTAATAAAAATTTAAATTTATATCGGGCGAAGCCCGACTAAGTGTAGAATATGGGTCTAAAATCCAGATATCAAGTAGACTGTAGTTTCAAACCGGAAGTAGCATTTGTAAATCTATCCCAGAAACCCTCAAAAATACAGGGTGACTTCCGGTTAAAATATTTTCGCACTTGCACAAACTTAAAAAGAAATTATGTTTTGGCGATAGCCAAAACATAATTTCTATACGATATAATTTACCACCGACTTTTTTTTCGAGTTTTTGTGCGCATTGGGAACTTTATTCGAAAATTTCATAACAACGGCTTCCAATATGGCCGTGTTTACATGATGTCGGACTAAAAAATATTGCTACGTACATTGAAATAAAAGGAATAAAAAGTTATCTATTGGTTAATTTTAAATGTTTTTCAAATGTTTCAATATTTCAGCCATTCTAGTATGCTTTTCAGCCTATTTATTGCATCTAATTTTGTTTAATTCTAATATTCTGTTGCACGCACCTGCCATCGGATATCGTCTGCTATCATTATCAATCAGACGACCCTGTGAGGCTGTGTCTACTCTCGACTGACGATTGTCATCAAGGTACAATTTGGTAATTTTATCAAGCCTATTCGTTGTAATAACGACAATTTGCATTCAAACCTTCTTGTACAAAATGCATTCTTCATTGTTTGACCACACTTACCATAAAATTAAAAAAACAATTGTCCATGCTGACCATACCTATGCCAATACTGATCAAACTAGACCAGTAATACAAACTGAGCCTTGTGTTAAAATTTACAATTTACAATTGAAGTCGGATAACAATCAAGATAACTTACAACATAAAAAAACTAAACCTCTTAGCCAAAATTCTCTGCCTGTTTCTATGTCCAAAACAACATCTGATATTTACAATTCAGAATCATGGCTTCAAGAACATTTTGGTAAGCCACCAGCAAAAATGGTTTCACTACTGAACAAACCAAAGCCATCATATGCAAGTATCTTGAAGTCAGATAACAATCAAGATAACTTACATAAAAAAACTAAGCCTCTTAGCCAAAATTATCTCCCTGTTTCTATTTCCAAAACAAAATCTGATTTTCAAACTCAAAGTTCACCTGTCATTCCTGTTTTGAACTTTAAAAGTGAAAAATCTAAACCACATGAAGAAATAAAAAATCAAGAATCTTCACAATATGAAGCAAGTCAAAGTGGTATCTTCTGAATTGTAAATATCAGATGTTGTTTTGGACATAGAAACAGGGGTGGGACATGAACTCACATTTATCACAAAAATAGTAAAATTTACTATGAGATCAATTAATTTACTTCAGATATAACATGTAAATCTAATTAAAAATTCTTACATTGTCCTATGTTGGCTTCTCATGATTTTTTTCTTTTTTGTATTATATTGTTTTAGAATGCATGCATCCATGTTTCATCTTTCCAACATTTCTTGCTTTTGGGTCAAGTACATGTATACATACAATGTATGAATCCATCTTCATTTGCCATGTAAAGTATCATGTAACTTGTTTTCAATGCCTCTCTAACCAGACTTTCAGCTTTACCATAAAGTCATTAAAGACATTTCACCAGTGAATATATATGTAACATATATACTTAGTATACATACATACTCCAGTATGATATATAATGATAGATTATGAGCAGAACTTAATTATCTAACATATATTTAAAACAATCTTGCATTTTCATATTTTAAAGGATAAAGCCATGGATGAAGAGATTTGGTCAAACTAAATGTCAAGATTGGTAAGCACATTATTTAAAGAAAGTCTTTCATTCTTATTATGATATGGGCTTCGCCCGATTTTAGGCTAAAGCCTACTCCATATTATAATTCAAAACATGATAAAATGAAAAATATCTGGTATTTATTCAATATTTGTCCCAGGAATCTTTCTTAAATGTTATGTAATACAACATGATTTTGAACATTCTTTAATTGCTAATGCATGTAGACAAGGACGTATAACTAACATAATATACGTCCTTAATGTAGATTACCCGATACAATCTTTTCTTTTTTTCGGATAAAGTACATGACTATTCCGATCACAATTTACGCGTATATATTTACTTCCGCAAAAACAAATTTCTTCTGAGTACAAAATATTTGTTTTAACAGTTTAATGAGAAGGAATGGTAAATATTTTGATTGACATAACATTGCATTGTTAAATCATCACACGCACTTGTTTCTTCCAGCTGTTTAATAGCCATTGCCATAAATTAGTACTTAGTAATAGACATTTTCTGTTTTACCAGGTTTTGTTCTGTATTGAAGGGTTTTACTATAGGGTTATTGAATTGGCCTTTTCATATTGGTCCTCTATTAATTTATGTCCAAGGACAGTCGTATTGGGCCAAGGATAGCTGTATTTGGCCGAGGCGAAAGCCCATTCTGTGATCCCTTTATTAACTAGCTGTGTAAAATGATGAAAATGTATGACTTATCAATAATAATTGAAAAAAAATATTGTGATATTTTTGTTCACTTGTTTATAAATAAAAAATATATACCTTCATTCGGAAGTTTCCGATGGCCACATCTTCATATTCTTTTTTTCTTACCTTCAGGTCATTAATGGATGTGTGATGTTACATGCTAAATTTCTTTTCTTACAGTTGTTTTTGTAGTAATTTTTTTTAAATACTTACGCAAGCAACTATTATAGAAAGAAATTATAGCTTTGTCTCCTCCCAATATTATTTCCATCGATTTTCTAGGTTTTTGTCATCTGCTTGCAAACATGGCGGAAGTAAACAAATCCATATTGGGCCTAGGCCTTATTTTCGTATTGAGGCTGAAATCCATATTGGTCCTGTTTTTCTGGCTCATATTTCCATATTGAGGCTAAAACTCGTATTGGTCCTGTTTTTCAGGCCTGATATCCATATTGAGGCTATAATCCGTATTGGTCCAGTTTTTTGTTTGTTATTAGTTCTTGACATTTAGTATTGCATAGCCTATTTATAACATATTTTACACAACTAGTTGGGGCCTCGGTGGCCGAGTGGTCTAGGTAGTTCGTCATGACTACTGCTGATCACTAGCCTGTCAACGCTGGGGTTGTGAAATTGAATCTCACCTACGGCGGGGTGTCTTCGACTCCGATCTTAATTGACAAGGATTGCCAATTTTCCTACCAAAGGTAGGTGGTTGTCTCCGGGTACTCGGGCTTCCTCCACCAACAAAAACTTGCCGCCGCGAAATGGCCAAAATGTGCTGAAAACGGCGTTAAACCCCAACTAAAACAAAAAAAAAAAAACACAACTAGTTAATAATTCTCGGCATTTTCATTTTTTCTTTTATAATTGGTTCAATTTCTGTACTTTTACATGTATATAGAATTTTGATGAGGTTTTCTATGAATTCTTTAATTTGAAATTCTAAATCATTTTGGTTATTTGTAAGTGTAATTAGTCTGGTATTCTCTCCTATGATAAATCCTTTAAAAACAGAGGAGGGATGACCTATGCAGATACTGGTAGTTTTCTGTCGGTTTGCGGTATAGTTTAAAATCTAGACAACCCTTTTCTAGGAATCTACTGCCTTTGAAGACGTCCAAGAATTCCAAACTCTGATATGACATTTTGTATATCAATTTAAGCAGCTGATGGATATTATAAGCAATTTCAAAAAATTTTATTTAAAGTTTCCATTGTATATAATGAACCCATCATCCTGATAAACTGACAGTAACATTATTCTGTCACAAAATTTGAATGAGTCAAGAATTTCTGAAATTATTTGGAACATACATAAATCTGTAAGGCTTCAAGTTACATCGATAGAACATGAAGAATTTGTCCCCATTTTGCTTGTCCACAAAAGTGACTAATGGTCTCAAAATCCTAGCTAAAACCCTGGGCTTGGAGATATTGGTGCTCCCATTGGAACCCCTACTTTTTGTTCGAAAATTCTTCCGTTGAATTCAAACTCGTTGTTCTGCAATATAATTTTTATAATATCTAGCATTAAATGTTTGGGTAGCAATTTAATTTCTAACTTGTATTTTATAAGTTTGGGCCGTGCTCTGTTATTAAACTGCACTTAATATTTCCTCATGTTTCATGTTTGTATACATGCTTGTGATATCGAAAGATGCCATAAGTATATTATTAGGTAGTTGAAGTTGTTCTTTTTTGTTTATAAAGGCCGTTGTGTCCTTAGTGTATGTCCATTGTGTCGCTACTATAGGTTGTAGAAAGAAGTCTATGTACTGGCTAATTTTTTCAAGTGCACTCCCACACCATGATACAATCGGTCTGCCCTGAAGATTAAGAATAATTTCATCTCTTATATTGTTGGTATTATTTAGTTCTAAGCGGTGTGTTTTGGGGAGCATATATAAGCTCCCTAACCTGTTATCGTTGTTATTAGTTAGAAATTTGTATGTTATGTCATCCATATAACCTAATTTCTGGATTGACAAGATCTTTTCTTTAATCATGTTGCTAATCTCCAAATAGCGAGATTTATCAATTTCTTGATAATGTATTCTGTTAATTAATTGTGACATGGCTTGACAGGGACTGACATTTCAAGGTGGAACAGCCAAAATTCCGAACAGATACAACCTTGACTATGTTATCTATTTAAGAATAAAAAAAAAGAATTTAAAAATTGTGTATTTTCAAATATTATAAATATACTTGTGAAAATAAATAATCAGTCCCTTGTTTTACTGAAAATGAAAAATCATGCTTCAACAGTGTCAAGTGGTCTAAGTAGTACGTCATGACTACAACTGATCAATAGCCTGTCAACACTGCGGTTGTGAGTTCTAATCTCACCTGTGGCGGGGGGTCTTTGACTCCCACCTTAATTGACAAGGATTGCCAATTTTCTTAAGAAGGTCTGTGGTTCTCTCTGGGTGTACTCCGGTTTCCTCCACCAATAAAAACTGGAATATGCATGATATAATGTATTAGTATGTAAAACAGTGAAGGTTGAGGTTAACACTTACATAATGTGAACATTTTTTCCAAAGTAGAAATGTATAGGTCTTTATCTAAAAAATGTATTGCACAAACAATTTCTTGGAAAATACATTTAATATTTTCCATTGATATGTTTTAGAAATGGAATGGAAAAGCCTTTTCTGGCAGTATTGAATAGATAAAAGTATGGCAAGTGCAAGAAGATACCTGTTGGTTGTTTTGATATCAAGTTTCCTAACAGAAACACAAGGTATGGTCTGTTATCAAAACAAAAAATGAGAGCTCTGGCAAAGATTGATGGCAATCTTGTTTTTCAACCACCACAGTTTTGAGCTGTAAGCATCACCAAACTATTAACCTGGTTCCCGGGTCACGAATATTTCGTATGACTACGATTGAGACTGGTTCCATGACATAAATAGAACAAAGAAATCAATATCCGGAAATGAAATCACACTTTAAATATGACTTATTGTAGTCATACAAATGATTGTAAAACGAGACCAATTATTTCCTATGGAAAATCTGGTTGATAAAGTTTAATTCATTGAATTGTCAGGTGATTCATGAATATTGTGAAGGAATGATGAATGGCTTGGGTATAAATTCATTCAAATATGATAAAGTCAAAAGAGCAATTTATGAAGAACTGGTTTCATAATGTCTTTATAATATTTATTTTAATTTTTGCTTCTTATTGAGAAAAATAATTCTTTATGAAGTAAATTGTTTGTTTTACAGGTGTAATATGTCTGTTTTATCATCTGAAGGCTGATTGTGATTACAGAATGGATGGCTTTGCCATGTCTAGAATACAGGCAACAATTAATGAATGTAATGATCCTGTGGATATTACATTTACAATTACTGTAAGTAAATATAATTAGATTCAAGTTTCCAAAAATTGAGAAACATTCAGTGATTAAAATAATGATAATGACTGTATGGATGTGGTATGTGTACATTTTCTGTTAGTTATTTAATGATTTTCAGATTTCACATTATATTACCTCCCTTGGTTTCCAGCTAGGGCTTTGTCTGTGTTATTACATATTGAACAAATAAAGGCACAAAAATTGCTGTGTCATTTCTTTTATCAAATTTAGCAATAACAGTACAAAAAAACAAATTTCTGTTAACTGTTTATCATGTTTAATAGGCTATGCCTCCATCTTTCTCATTTGTATATATAATTTAGGTTATTGTTTAGGAACAGCAATTGTAAATGTGAAACTTTTAAAAGAAATTTTAGATTTTTATTTTGTTTTTCTTTTCTAGTGTGAAAATCCCAAATTATATTGGAGTAAAACCTTTACAGGTCCAATGGATACTCAGGAAATCACAGGATATTTCCAGAGAGTTTTCCTGCAAGTCAAACATCAGTATTCATCCAAGGACAAAAAATATTTTATATCGGTAAATTTATCAACTAATATATAATATTATGGCAGCCATTTTTATTGGTTTGTCTGCCTTCATTTAAACACTCACCAACTATACTGTATTTTCTTATAATTCCTAATTGGAACTTCAATCGAAGATAGTACACCACATGAAGCAAAACCTATTTTTATTTTTGAAAATTGGATTTATATTGACTGTTGAATTTTTTACAACAATGTTTATGAATAATGCTGAAAGGAGTGATTTATGCCAAATGAAAAAAATATGTGTTTATAGTTTCATGCTTCTATTTGAATAATCTTTTTCATATGGAAAGGTTAATTGGTTTTTTGCCAAAGGTGGTTTGTACTAGATTGGCACTCAAGCTTCTTTTGCTATTTTAAAAATGAGAATTTTTTCACATAAATGCCATTAAAGTACCACAAACAATTAAGCAGTCTTAAAATATCAGCAATCGAATGTTGAAATACCATGATTTCTGAGTGAAAGAAAATCCAGCGATTCACTAGTGAAATTAGGATTCATACAAATGATTGAACAATAGCTGTCACCAACATTTTGCTGTACAGATATCAACTCTAGTTGCCTAAATATCATACTTACCTGATTGCATTAAAAGTTTTCATTGTTACAATGTAATACACAGAATAGTTTATATATTTAAATACTTGAAATCTGCTGTTGACCAGACAATATCACTCATGTGCTAGATGTATTTGTGATTTAATGTGTTGTTTTGGTAAATATTAATAGATCTTTAAACATGTTATAAATATTTCATTTTCAAAGAGCAGGTGACTTGGAATTGTAAGGCCACACTAAGGCCACACCAAATTGATGTTTAGTTCTTTAGATTTGGTCGCTCTGATTTTTGGAATTTGTAAACTTTAAGAAAAAAATTTTTGTCTCTTCATTTTAGCAAAAATGTTGATCACTTGCCCTAAATTCTTCATTTTTCAAGGAAAAAAAAGAAAAAAATGTTTGCCCACTCCTAAAATTTGGTACAAAATAGGGATTTTTTCATTTTTTGCAATATTTTATCAAAAAGATTTGTTCCGCACGTAAATGGACTTCACATGAAAAATGAAAACTAGTCCTCAGGAAAAAAATTAAAATTAAAATTTTGCTCACTTGCACCTATTTCTGCCATTAAAAAATCCAAAGAACTAAAATTCAATTGGCATGGCCTAAGCAATTTATTTTCTTAACATATTACCTCATGTACACTGTTAGGATTTATTTTGTGGATTCCAGGGACTTTTTCATCTTTTCAAAAATATAACTGTTTATTGCCATGGAGACAGGGATCCAGATTCCCAAATAAACTGATATTGGCAGGTTTTATGCCCCTATATTCACAAGAAATTGAAACTTTTGTATTGTTATTTAGGTCACTCAGTATTTACTTTCCTGTTTGTCATAATTCATGATAAAGTGAATATTTTTTCTATTATTTTAACAGGCTAAAGTTTTAACAGAAAGTCTAAGGCCCAGAGAAATCATGAACTCGACACTGGTTCTGAGAGGTGAAACCTGTTCATTGTGTAAGTTAAATTTACAGCAATCTCTGAAGGAGAAAATACATTTGTTAAGGCACTTCCAACTATCTATTGATCGTGAATGAAAATTGTGTTTGTCATTCCCAACTATCATAAAATCAACTGTATAAATATGTCTTCGGGACTACCAGACTGTAATATATTCGTTCTCTCAAGAAAGGGACTGTAAATATTTAAGTGATTGGTCCAGTTCTTGAATAAAAGAACCAGCTGACATCGGAATTTGTATTGTTTGTTGTTCTTGACACTTTATATCAGTTTGGTGCCAAATGATGTGCCAGTGATCACAGAAATAAACTTCTAGGTGTCTGAAGTTCTAAACGAGACTCGCATAACCTGAAGCCTATAGTAAATTATATAAATATTTTTCTTTAACCATTTGATATTGCTGTTTTAATTATAAAAAAAAACCTTTTGTAATAAGTACTAATGTGTTGTTATGTAATTAATTCTATTATGATTCCCTTCAAAATCTCAATGGTTAAATATCGGTATGAAGGGCCAACCTGTTGTAAAATCTCTATAAATTCATGCCTTCTTGAGTTATTCATTAAAATAAATTATACATATTTTTATATATTTAGTAAATAAACAGTCACAGATAGCAGTATCAGTACTTGGTACAATAGTAGGACTGGCAGTCATAGCTATTATTGTACTGCTCATTATCAGGAGGCGGAGAAATAGACTTTTAAATAACCAATCATCTCCAGCCTTGGTAGAAAATGCAGAACTGCCAGAAACCACACTTCCTGTTGGTATGACCTCATCAGCTGAGACAAATCAAAATGGATATAACTATGAGAATATGGTAACTTATGCAAACCTGAGGAATAATGACCATCAGAGATTCTAATGAATATTCATAGTGTAAGAACAACTTTACGATATAATATGATTTTGTTGAAATATAAAAAAAATACAAATAACTTTTTTTTCTGACAATCCCTGTTCATCATGGGTTACAGTTTCTTAGAAATCATGTAGAAAGGATGTACATGTTGAAATTTCTAAAGGCTTAATTGTTCTTCCTAGTTTATTTTGTATAAGTATTTATATACATGGACTTCAGGAAGTTATAATAGAAGAGAAATAATATATGTATATTTAATACAGGTATAATGTACATTAAAATTCATAGAATGAGAACAAAGGCAGTAGTGTTTCTTAAAAAACATTTAGTCAAATTTTTTTTCAAATCAGATTGAGTATCTGATATTTTATTTTTGGTAATTTGTGTCCTGCATCTTAAGATTTTTTTTATACAAATGCTACATCGTGAAATGTGTGCTACAAATGCATCTAAAATGTTAAAACCATTCACACTATATAAATAAAAAAAATTACTCTTTCATAATTTGTCTGAAGCCAAGTTTTTTAGTTAGTTTATCTTAACTACTAATAATGTCTTGGCAACATAGAGGTTGTGAGTTAGAACAAGGCTTGTGGCGTTACGTGGTCAACCCCAGTCATAATTAGATGTAATAATGATTGTTAGGTCTCCTGCTGAATGCCTGAATAGGCCTTACTCTGTCTTCTTCCAGTAATAAAATAATGGCCAATACGATTTTAAAAAGTAAGTATATTGCGAAACAGCTCATACAATAATAGAATATGAGGAAAGTAAATGAATATTTTGCTATGGGTTTCTAAGAGTCAACATTTTTTTATTTTTTCATTTTCGTGATCTAGGCCATATTGGTCGAAACATTTGACAATTTTGACTTTTATATGATTTTGTATTTGGTTGTGTTCGACTTTTGTATTTTCTGCATTTAGTCATTTTATGCCCCTTTTAACAGCTCACCATTTCATTTACTTTCCTCGTATTCCAATATAATATAGCCAGTTATACTGAAAGTGGCCAGATTTTGTTGGTGTAGGAAGCTTGACTAAAGGTAGACAACCAAACCCTTCGACAGGAAAACTCTGATCAATTGGCATCATATATTTCAGGAAATAGGTGCAATTGTTTTAAAGATGTACAATAGACAAGTGCCATATGATATTATTTACTTTATTCTATATTGTATATTTAGTAGTTATTTAGTAAAATGTATTCTGTTCCTGACTTGCAGTTGACTATCCTGCCAAAAGTTGTCGTTCTTTACAGCAGATGTCTCATTAGGAACACACCGATTTATCTTTCAATCCGAATGATAAAACAGAAAACCCCAAAAGATGAAGGGAATTCCTCATTATATAGGATGTGCTGTAAATTTTATGTAGTTGGAAAAGCCCTAAGTTCTCGATTGCACAGTTAATATTGTTTGTAGGGAATTCCGTTTTTTGTTTGAACTCCTCAATCTTTTTCATTGAATACTGGTGAAATGCCATGAGTGACCTTGAAATCACACCTGCTGTGAGGAACGATAACTCTCAAAAAATGATAAAATGCATATGCATCCCGAGCTCCACAAGTAGGGAATAATATATGGTCATTTACAAGAGTTATAAATTTTCAATTATCCATTATCTTGCATCAACAGTTTGTCTATTGGAAACTATCTTCTCAAACATTTTTCATTTTTGTTCTAATTAAAACCAAACCATGATGATACCCCAAATTGTAGATAAAATTCTTTTGATCTTTTTCTATAAAGCTCCTGAACCAAATGTTTAGTGATTCTTTTCTCTAATGATATGGAAATGTAAACATCACAGAAACAACATCCCATGACCTATTCTTTCTTCCAATATGGCTGTCATATCCGAAAAAAATTTTAAAATTGGTGTGAATATTTTGGTTGAATTTTACAAAAAAAGGTTTTTTAAAATGCTGATACATGTAACAAAAAAGTAGAGTCCCACCAGTGTGAAGGCTTTTGATATGTGGGGTTAAATCCAGATGAGTGGTGTATGCTCTTGGGAGGTTCCAGTTTTAAATACTTACAAAATTTTGTTGGACCTAAAGTTATAGTGTCTCCTGTCATTCATCTTTGATTGATTGATTGATTGATTGGTTGTTGTTTAACGCCGTGCTGGCGATATTGCAGCCAATATCACACAAGCGTTCATTTTGATATCTCAAACTCCTTGTTAACTCAAATTGGTCTTGACAGTCCCTTCTAATTTTGAGATCATTTGAGTCAACTGTATGTTTGAACAAAACACAATACTCAAATCAAACATCACTTGTATATGTATATTTTGTAATCAAAAACTAAAAATAAGCTTTTTTCTGCTCTTTGGTTGGCTTGTTGTCTCATTGACACATTCCCCGTTTCCATTCTCTTTTCTATTCATAATCAAAAACATTTGTTATATCTGAAAATATTGTATATATATATATTGTTATTGACTGTAGAATAATATCATTCCACAATCATATGTTTTTCTGTATCAAATTAAATAGAATGTTTATTTGGGATCTCAGAATAAATAATAGATAGTCCCTGGAATAGATTGTTACAGAAATACTTCTGACTTCATGTCAGAGAAGGAATTCTAGTATGACACACATGTACATAGTCAGTATATGATACAGTGTAAATAGATAAATACATGGACTAATCAATATCAGACTGTGTATCACCCTCAATCCACATTGAGGGGGTCTTGGGATGAATTATAGATTAGTCCATGTTTTAATCTTTAATTACCATAGACATGAATCTATAGGGCAGCTTGTTTATGCTAGATGTTGATATGATAGTGCTTAGACCATCTTTCTTATTCATAATTGACATTTTTTCCAACTAAGAATTTTTAGTCTTGATTCTTCACATTTTGGGACATTATTTCATTTCAGTTTTTAAAATTTGTTGATTCTAGTTTCAGTGGCAAAATTTCAGTGGTTCTTTTTTTGGAACAAAATAGCTAAAAAAATTAAGTATCAAAACAGAAATGATAAAAACTGTTGGATATATATATAAATTTGTATTGCAACAGTTTTCAACCTTTTTGTTTCAGAATATTGTTGCAATTTATTTACATATCATAAGTTTCTTAGAATTTGTTTTTTGGGGGGGGGGGCAAAAATTTACAAAAAATAGTATGTAATTTGGCATATTTAAATTATTGATAGCTATTGGATGATCAAATAATGTTTTACTGATAATTATGTCCACATATTCATGTGTATATTATCGTCAGCAGATATGTACTTGTTTAATTTAAAGTTTAATATATTTATAGTAAGTTAAGGATTTATTGCAATTTAAATTGCTCAGTGCTAGATTTTTATGACTATTGAAAGGTTCACCAAGTATTTTGTAATATATTGAAGAAAAGAAATAGACTTTTTAAAGATTGAATCTCAAACATCAAATAATGGCATTGGCAGAATTATTGCGGATTTGTCGTACTAAGGTATTTTGTTTTTTTCTGTTGTCAAATAACTTACAATTAATTTTGGGTTAATTTTGTCTTAAAATTTTTGTTAATTTTTTTAGGTTGTGCATTTTCATATACTGGAATTTAAAAAAAGAAGGCAGCAATTTGTTTTTTCTATTTGGATAATATGTTACCAATGAAAATTTAGTAAAACCCTCATTGGAGTAAAGGTTGTTATATTTCTATGTTTACTTTCTTTGAGTAAACATGTTTTTATAATATATATGTGAATATTAATATCTGATCTATATTCAGTTTGTAAAAGTTTTTTCATGATGACTTGTTGAGCAGGTTGTTAGTAATAACTTTAAAAGTGATTATAATTGATTTTGTAGAACATGTCTCTTAATAAATCTAAAAGATTATTCTGAATTTTATGAAATAGATTTTACATGTGTGTTGTTGTGTAATTGTTTACCATAGTTTTTTGTTTGAATATTTGGTTACAGCTACATGTGTAGGTTGGGAGGGGGTAGGGTTACAACAAAATAATTACAAAGTATGAGTGATGGCGATGGTGTTTATATTAGAGGAGGATCACTTTTCCTAATCCAATAATCCTAATTCTGTTTGTAAAATAGTGATTTTTTTAATCTAATGTATTACATGTGATATAAAATCAATTCTTTCCTTTTGAGGTATTTTTCTAATTTCTGAAATCACATTCACAGTTTCTAGGAGTTTAATAGTTGTGCTGATTTTGAGCTCTCTTCAACATTTTGCAGAAAATTATAAAACTTTGAAATGAAAATTTTTAACAGTTATTCAACTGTCAGACCCAGAGAAAAAATGGTTATAATACATGATAATTAATTAACTTTATTGCAAAATTATACCCATAAAGATCAAGCAATATAACAAGTAAATACAATGCAACATATATCATACAGAAAACTGAACATTGTATAATTTCTACATTATATGTCATGAACTTGTCTGACAGGGGTCCAATGCCCCCAGTTCTAAAGACTCAAATATAACTAACAAGTTCGGGAGCGGGATGGAGAATGAAAAGTGATTTAGTTGTAAAATTCATGTCTTGAGATGATGGAACTTGGTCTTTTAAATAAGTAAAAAAATTTCAGATGCAAAGATGAATTTTGCTTACAATCAAACAACTTTACATTTTAATAAAAGGTCTGTTTTATAATGTTAATGGTTGGTCTTGTAATTTTCCAATGGACAAGCAGAGACCATAATCACAGAAATGTAGAAAAAATTTACTGTAAATATGGAAATTATTGCAAAAATTGCAATCGGTTGAGGATCGCAATATTAAAAACTCACATCTTTTCACATTTGATTTATTCTAGATTTATCTCCCTTGCTTTAAATTTACTTGGGCAAGTTTCTGGTCTTTGATTGTCGACATCCAGAGACAGGTTTGGTAGAAACTTAGGCCACGCCAAATTGATTTTTAGTTCTTTGAATTTTTTATTGGCAAAAATGGGTGGGAGGACTAGATTTTTTTCAGGGGAAGATCAAATTTATGTGCGGCACAATTTTTTTTAACTAAAATATTGCAAAAAATCGAAGAAAACCCTATTTGGTACCAAATTGTAGGAGCGAGTGAACACTTTTTATTTATAATTTCCAGGAAAATGAAGAATTGGAGTGAATTTTCAGCATTTTTGCTAAATGAAGCGGAAAAAGTTTTTTCTTAAAAATTACAGTCCGAAAATCGAAGCGGCGAAATCCAAAGAACTGAAAACCAATTTGGTGTGGCCTTAATTGTATAGTTATTGTTTTGGCAGCAATTATATATATATATAATAACATTTTGAATTCTAATATTTTTAAAACTATTAATTAAAAACTTTTTTTCACACGGGCGGCAATCGCAATAATTAAACCTCGCAATTTAGCCTGGGGTAGAAGAATTGCAATAATAGGTGCACACGAATATTTCCGAATTTACAGTAAATGGTTATATAAAATTGCTGATTTTGTAATGTATTTTATTTTGAGACTCGTAAAAATTTTGTACATAATATATAAACAAGTAATTTGGTTGTAGTTACCTTTTTGTTTTGTTATACATGTACGTGTAGTATATTTTTTCTTATTATAATTATACATAATAAATATTAATTGATACATAAATTTACTACTTTATTCTATCTTGATAGAGTATATATCGGGTTTCCTGAAATCTAAATTGACATATGGATTTATAAATTCTTTCATCTCTACATGTTGATAATTTCAGTATTGTGGACTGGTACTGATACTAAAATTATTGGTACAGATGTATCCGATGAATTAAGATGGCTATGTATCGACATCACTTTTCTGAATGATTAAAATAATCAAGTTATCCATGAAACCAAACAACCTACGTGTACTATGATGTTATGCCAATTAAAGCAATTAGTTTCTTTGTCTCGCCTGCAACGAAAGTCACAGAGTGAGACTATAATAATCAGTCATGGTCTAAGATGTGAGATGGGACCATTCCACCTGAGGGTTCACATTTTCAAGTCAGAAACGAGGCTTGCCGAGTTTCTGATGATAGAAAATGGGAACCTGAGGGTTGAATTGTCTAATCTCACATTTTTGACCCTGAATGATTATTATTTTTCTCACATTTCTGCACTGAAAATTAAAGGTAATAAACATGGGCCCCATGACACAAAAATGTGTTCTCTTAAACTAGGCGACCTAGTGCAAAATAAATTCTATTTTCGAAAAGATCGTTTGCATTTTGGTTTTGTACCAAAGGTACCAAAGGTACAAAACTTTCAAAAGATATCTTCTAGGTTGCACTTCAAATTGAACCAATGTTAATTTCGATGTTGTCGTGTCGCACTATTTGTGCGAAGTTGTATGTGTTTTATGACGTTCTAGCATTGTAATGTGACGTTTTTTGCATTGTTACGTCAAGGTAGATCATGTGATGTGAGATGCATGAATCTCACACCGGTGTCTCACACGGAATATAACTGTCCCAAACACATAGAAATGTTAGAAATAGGTATTGCTATGCGGCGGCATAAACTGTTTGTATAAAGCTTTATATTTCAGAAGGTAGAAGACCTGGATGCTTCATACCTTGTATGCTGATACCTTATATTATGAACTTTCCGTCTGTCATATGTCCATTGTCCTTGACCTCATTTTCATGGTTCAGCGACTGCTGGAAAAAATATATTTTTTGTTATGTGAATTTCTCACTTATTATGAGTAATAGGATAACTATATTTGGTATATAGGTTCGTTGCAACGTTTAAATGTCCATCAGACAGAGTTCACCTGACCTCAACCTCATTTCTTGGATCAGTGATCAAGGTTAAGGTTATGTGATTAGGTCCGTTTCTCAGATACTATAAGCAATAGGTCAGCTGTAAGTGTTGTATGGAATGATTGTAAGGTGTGCATGTCTGTCTGTCAGGTTTCATCTGACCTTGACCTCATTTTCATGGTTCAATGGTCAATGTTAAGTTTCTCGTTTTGTCCTCTTCTCAGATACTATAAGTTATAGGTCAACTATATGTGGTGTATCGAATGATTGTAAGGCGTGCATGTCTGTCTGACATGTTTCATCTGAACTTAACCTCATTTTCATGGTTCATTGGTTAATGTTAAGTTTCTGTTGTTTGGTCTTCCTCTCCGATGCTATAAGTAAAAGGTCAACTATATTTACTGTATGGAATGTATTTTATTATTTAACTGCTGATTACTTATATTGAAATAGTCTCATTATTTTATAAAAATCTTTAAATAACATTAATAATGATAATAAATAATAGTAACTTTTAAGTGATCATTACTAAACAGTGATCAACAAAAACATTGGAAGGTGTGAAAATGTTAAAATAAGGTCACTCGTGGATGAATGTTTAAGATAGAATACAGTTCACTCCAGTCCCTTCGTAAAAATTAATTGACTTCATGTTCATTCATCATTAAAATGTTAATTTAATGTAAAGCTTATATAAACTTTTTTATTTTACTTTCAACATAAATTCAATTATGAACACTAAAAGTCAGGCGAGACATTTCAGTGTGTCCACTCTTGTTTCATTTCTCTAAAAAATGTCAATCCTTAACTGAATATTGACAATAAAAATATTAATGGCAATAAGTTTTGGTCCATGGACCAAAATATAAAATTGAAAAAAGTGCATGTTCTATCTACACATATACAACTCGATCTTCCCAAGAATTTCAACTACCACGCTAGCCCCTCCCTCTCCTCAGTTGACAAGACTATTACACGAGGTCCTAAAATTGAATTATTGAGGTCCAGAAATATATGATGTCCTCCTTAAATACAATAATTTTGACTAATTCCACACCCTAAAGACATACACAAAAACTAGATGTTTACTGGACTGTGTATAATAGAATCTTTATTACCTAATCACATTGATAACATCAATTACCACCAGATCATCCAGAGATGTGTCATATAAAGTAAAGTCTGGCTTAGCAACTTCAGAGAAGAAATTCCGAATTGCCATCATATCAGTCGTCAGGTATTTTACAGGATCTATCTTTGTTTACGTAATGGACCACTGATAGGTACTCAAGGTAGGGTTGAGTACTCCTCAGAACTAGTTCAACCCCGCCACATTTTTCCTTGCATGTCACAAGTCAGGAGCCTTTGTCTTTCGGTGGTTGTACTTTTCTTTGAGTTATTAATTTATATTTTCAGTATGAATTTTATTTCAGACATATCAGTGTAGATTCGGCTAAATTTCTTCATACATCTTAATATGGGTCCACTAAGAGCTTGTTATACTTTTCGGGCAAATGGTCCGTGCTGAACGCGGCAATAAGACCCTTTTTTAGTTCCATTTCAGGGTTGTCTCATTTACATTACGTTATCCCTATATATCTCCTTTCAAACTAGAATAATCACATGCAAACCAAATTCGAAGTAAATCCTATATTTTGATTAGAACTAAAATGAGCGTAACATATCAATTCGATTTGGCTTAACAGAAGTTCTATGGATACAATATTTGGTCGGATAAAAATACGGAATAATTTTTCAAGTGTAAGTATTTGTTCTTAACGGAATAAAGGGAACAGAATTGTTCAAATTCGCACAAGAGTATGACAAGTCAGTTGGGGAGGAATAATATAAGGAGGAACAAACGTACCTTAAAAAGCTGAAGGTCTTTCTTTTGTCATTAAATTACTTTGTTCTATTAATTTGAAAGAAAGGTTTAATCGGGTATTAGTAATTCTTTTAAAACACACGATCAATACATCCATATTGGTTGCATATAATTTGTTGGAAACGCTGTACTCTAAGGCAGTGACGCATTGTGACGCTTGCGACGTTTGGTAACGTGCTTGACTCTTGTAGCAACCGGGAGAAGAAATATCATGGATCTTTGAACAGAAGATATAAACCATGTCTGCCTGGAAAAATTCAAAAATTAAGGCTGTCGGGAAAACGCCTCAACCAAAAAAAGGGCTAACGCCATTACAGAAAAGGAGTAGAGGATTACCTTTCTACGATATGGTATTAGCTCCGTCGTCACCTGAACCCATTGAATCTATTGGGATGTACATTCCCCTGTATGATAGCAGAAAACGGAAGCAACTATCAATCAAAGAACAAATTGCTGATGTAACCAATCGGTTACACAAAGTAAGTAATATATGAGGTCCAAATTTATTGTATTTTATTCACCGTGACAAGGAAAGAACTGCTAAATTACCGTGTCCATTGGAGCCGTTGATCATGTGCGACCGGGGACACGGATTTGAAGCATAGATAAAGAGATAAGTTGGTGTTTGCTTGTACAGTCCTTCAAATTGTCGGTTATTTGAACAAAACAAATAATTTAGCGGAACACTGTGGTTGTACAGGAAGACACACAACCCATTAAGCATGCCGAAATAGGCCTGGAAATCCACTATCTTTGAAAGGTTGTCAATATTTGGAAGCACCGGTGTTTTTTGCACGATTACGTCTTGCCTGTAGCAATTTATTTCAATAACACCAATTCAGCTATATGCATTGCCCGTTGTGCTTAAGGCCGAAAAGGTTCAAAGCCGCAAAATAACCCAAACTGTTGACCAGCAGAACCAATGTCAAAATATTTGTGTTTAAAATGAAAAACATAAAACCTACTGTGGTCCACAATGCTCTACATAATGCAGGAATGGTAAAAAGGGTGAAATAACGTCAGTTTAACAGTTTTTATAAAATTTATTACTGCCCTCTTGCTATGCAGAATCTGTGTCCCCTCACGCCACATTACGTCATATAAGTATGGACCCTATGTTTTGCCGAAGTTATGATTTTAAGTCGATCATTCATATTCCCATTTGCAACAAACTATATAACAAGAGAAACAAAAAATAAATTGCTACAAGTAAGATGTAATCTTACAAAAAAGCACCGGTGCCTCCAATTTTGAAAACCCTTCAAAGATAGTGTCGGACGGGGGTTTTTAATGATTTTCAGGACTTTTTCGGCATGCACAATGGAATGAACGTCTTCCTGTATAACCAGATTGTTCTGCTAAATTGTTTGTTTTGTTCAAATAATTGATAATTTGAAAAAATCTGCAAGCAAACACCAACTTACTCTTTATCATGTTCATCGCTGCTTCAAATCCGTGTCCCCGGTGATCAACGTCCCCACATGGGGCATTGGACACGGTGTCATCCGAAACTTCGGTTGACGCCAAAGGCGCTCGTTTCATACAAAAAAGCCTTACACTACACAATACTGTGTAATCTAATTGGATGTTTTATATTAGACGAGCGTCTGTGCAAATTTCCTTCGGCAGCAATATTCACTTATTTCAGTACTTCAATCAATTAATGGCCTTCATTTACTTTAGAGGACCCAACCTATATGGTCGGTATTTTATACTAACCCTAACAACACCTTGGCCATAAGGGAGTAGGTCTTCTAAAGTAATTAAACGGGCCCAAGATTTTATATATTTCAGAAATGTTGGAGCTAGATTTTTTATGGCAAAAATAGGTGCGAGCGAGCGAAATTTGAATTTTTTTTCCTGAGGACAATTATTTTTTTATATGAAGATCATTTACATGTGGCACAAATATTTCTAACTAAAATATTGCAAAAAATGAAAAAAAATCCCTATTTTGTACCAAATTATAGGAGCGGGCAAATATTTTTTCCCTTGAAAAATGAAGAATTTGGTGCATATTATCAACATTTTTGCAAAATGAAGCGGCTAAAATTTTTTATCGGAGTGGCAAAATCCCTGGCAAAATCCAAAGAACTAAAAATCAATTTGGTGTGACCTTAGAAATTACAACAAAAACTTTGCTCATGTGCGTGTAAAGTTACCAAATGATCATCAGTTTTCCTTTTTTGTCCAATATTTGCAGCTCATTAGTTTATATAATAATGTATTTGAATAAATTTACAAAAAGACTTGGTGAAATTATCTTTTTCGGTTAAAAAGTTTTTTTTACTGTAACTGGCAATTTGTATAATTTCTCAATACTTTATTGATATTTGCCACTAACTGTTTTAAGAGATCAATATTTTCATATTGTTTGTAATCTTTTATCATTAAAAAGTTATATATGTTTTTTTTAAGTTTTTAAATTTATCACTTAAACAAATATTATACAAAAAGGGTTTGGGTTCAAATACACCAACATAGTCATTTACGTGCAGTTTTTTTGCGAATATGCAAAGAACACACAGAGATAGACCTTCTGTTAAAATTTCTGCCAAAAAAAAAAAAAAAAAAAAAAAATCGGATACGACGCTGTACATAAAACAGCACACGATCATTTCCGTTTTGGCAATTTAGGGGAGGTAATTTGGCGGGAATGATTTGTGTTTTCAAAACAGTGTATGTGAATTTTTGAGCTATATCTATACTACTAACATTTAGGGCTCTATTTCTTTGGGACGTCATCACGTAACAACTTATTCAAATCAGAATTCGACTAAGGATGAATGTGTTGTCTGAGAATTTCATACTTCTACGGCGATACGTTTCTTCAGGAATGTTAGTATTTATATACTATTTATACTATTCATGATGATGAATATGAATATGACCACACAATGCAAATGAGAAAAAGTCTAGACAACAAGGTTGACTCTAGAGGTAAACAATTATTGCAAATGTGTATTTCATTAAAATTAAGAATCCTAAACGGTCGTATGTTAGGAGACTCTAATGGTAATTTTACCTGCTATAAACCAAATGGGTCAAGTGTTGTGGATTATATTATAATGTCAGAAGACCTTATTCAGAATACACTGAATTGTAAAGTTTCAAATTTTATTCCTTTTTTATCTGATTGTCATTGTAAAATCTCTTGTACATTACTTGGAACATACTATCCACTTTCATTCAAACCAAAAAAGGATAATGAACAGATAAAGGGTAAATTTTTATGGACAGAAAACTCAAAAGATCATTTCCAGGATGCGCTTTGCCATCCTTCATGTAAACTTGATTTAGATAACTTTTTAAATAAAAAATATGAAGAGCAAAATCTTGAAAAAGACACTGAATCAGCTGCCCTAGATTTTCAAAATATAATTCTGAAAGCAGCAAAGATGTCCCTTAGATTCAAAACTACTAAACAAAGAAAAAATAAAACAAAAAGTAAAAATTGGTATGACCAAGATCTACGCACTAAAAAGAAAGAATTAAACTTGAAAGCTGCACATATGTCAGCAAATCCATTTAATATGGAGATTAAAAATAACTTTTATAAACATTATCGTGAATATAAAAAATTAAGAAAACATAAGAGAAAAATGTTTAAAGCAAATATCATTGAAAAACTTGATAATTTGTTATCAGACAACCCCAAAGAGTATTGGAATCTTGTAAATAAACTTAAAGGGGAAACAGAAGATTCTAGGAAAACTCCTGAAACATCCATTGATCTTAACTCATGGACTAATTATTTTCAGGACCTAAACTCTGCATCTAACATAAACATAAATAAAATTGAAAATCTAAACCAGATCCTTTCTAATTTAGAAAAAGATGATATATCTGCTATTCTTGACTATGAGATTACTAATCAAGAAATATATAAAGCTATAAATAAACTAAAAAATGGGAAAGCCTGTGGTCTAGATCTAATAACTAATGAAATGCTTCGGACAGGACAAACAGTTCTTATGAGATGTCTAAATAAACTTTTTAATTTGATATTTAAATCAGGTATATACCCAAAACCCTGGAGTGAGGGATATATTATACCTATATATAAATCAGGAGATGTTAGCAATCCAGGAAACTATCGTGGTATTGCTATAAACTCTTGTATTGGTAAATTATTTAATCTCGTCTTGAATAATAGACTTAATGAATATCTCAAAAATGAGGATACACTTTCAGATTGTCAAGCTGGTTTTAGAAGCAAATATAGAACCACAGACCACATGTTTATTCTTAAATGCCTCATAGATAAATATACAAACAGCAAAGGCAGCAAACTTTATGCTTGTTTTGTTGATTTTAAAAAAGCATTTGATACAGTTATACACCCAGGTATACTTATCAAATTGCTTAAATCAAATATTGGTGGAAAATTTTACAATATAATAAAACATATGTATAAACTAAATACTCTAAGAATAAAAATAGAAAACGAGCTGGGAGAAAAATTCAAATCTGATATTGGTGTGAGGCAAGGTGATGTGCTTAGCCCTTCCTTGTTTAACATCTTTATCAATGATCTCCCAGAACATTTCACAAAATGCATCGATGCGGTCACTCTTTCCAAAAATCGTATTGATGCATTACTCTATGCTGATGATATTGTGATACTTGCCAACTCTTCTAAAGGTCTTCAGAGAAGATTAGATGTACTTAAAGCATATTGTGATACTTGGTGTCTTAAGGTTAATTTAAATAAAACTAAAATTTTAATATTTAATAAAGCTGGTCGTCACATAAAAGAAACTTTTTACTTTAATGGTGAACAAATAGAATGTGTTAATAAATATAAATATCTAGGAATAATTTTCCAATCAAGTGGTTTATTTAACCATGCAAAAGAAGAACTACACAATAAATCTCTAAAAGCCTCATTTAAATTGGGTAAATGCTTGTCTGGATCTCCAGCAAGTATAAAAACAAATCTTCATTTATTTGACCACACAGTAAAATCTATAGCATTATATGGGTCTGAAATATGGGGCATCTTTAAAACAAACTCAGCTGCTTGTAAAAAAGAGGCCTTAAATATTTTAGAAATAATATACCAAAATAATATAACTGATAAAATTTTGCAAATTCATACTTGGGGTGAATAGCAAGAGTACAAACATTGCAATTTTGTCCGAATTAGGGCGATTTCCTTTATACTTTAATATAATTGCAAGTGTTTTATGTTATTTTCAACGCCTACACCATTGTGAATCAAATTTGTTACAAGATGCTTTTGAATGTAATAAAGATTTGCATAATAAAAATGTAATTACATGGTATTCCTCTGTGACTTTTCTTCTAAAAACCCTTGATTTAGATGAAACTTTTTTCATTAAAAACTCAATATATAAAATAAAGAAAAATATCATGGAAAAATTAAGATGTCTCTTCATGAATTCATGGTTTCAAAAGAAAGATAACTGTAATGGAAAATTAGATACTTACTTTTCTTTCAAAAACACTTTTCAAAAAGAGAAATATTTAAACATTAAAAATTTTGAAGAGCGACAAATTATGTGTAAATTCCGTATAAGTGCCCATCACTTACGAATTGAAACAGAAAGACATAAGGGAAACCCTATTGAAAGGTCACAGAGGATATGTAAATTTTGTAGTTGTAATGATGTTGAAGATGAGGAACATTTTATTACAAAGTGTAATGCATATACAAATTTGAGAAAACAACTGTTTTCAGATGTCATAGCCAATTGTCAAAATTTTTCCAACTTAAATGATAATTTAAAATTTATATGGTTAATGACTACAGAGGATGATGAGATAATTAATAAGCTTAGCTACTTTTTAATTAATAGCTTTAAAATAAGATCCAGTTTAGACAAACACTAATTTTAAGTTCTTCATCTCCAACAAAAACACTATTACATGTATGTTATACTAACTTAATACATGTCTATATAAATATATACTATGGGTACACAACTTTTAAAAATATATATATATCATTTATTAATATATTGGTTATGCCCAGTTCTTGCGTTGAAAGTTAACCTGATCCATGTATTTGTATTTGTCAGTATCAGGTATTGTTTTGATATGTCTTGTTTGTTATATATATATGTTTAATCACTTAAATCATTCAATGTAAATTTATCATACCCGAAAGGGTCCGTAATTGGCCAAATAAATATTCTTATTCTTATTCTTATTCTTATATGATCCCTGTTTCTTTGTTATGGAATTTTCGATGATTGAATTCAAACGGAACAAATTAACGACATGTTTCCATGTTTCATCATTTGTCTCCATTTCCGTTCAGACTCAAGACTCTATTTTTAACTTTTTCGGTCATGAACTTTCCATAAATTTATTAATTCCTGGATTAATTAGCATTCGTTAAAATAAAGTTTTGTGACTTTTATCCCTCATGCTGATAATATATACGCAATTCTGTCGATTAAACAAAAAGCTACAACTGCGTTACATCAGTTAAAAATTAAAATCTGAAGCAACTCTTAACATATCGATAAAATACGTAAATATTCTCAGACCTTTGGGATTTGTGTCGATTTATTTTTTGTTTCTTGGGCTTTCACATGTATTTCTCGGATTGCTCTGTTAAGAACAAATCGGACCGTTTTCATCATTTTATGACAGAAATAAACGCAATATCATAATATTATATAGCATAACTGAAACAATAAAAAAAAAATTCAAAATGAAAGTTAATAGACAATAGACAATAGTTGATTGTGGATGTTGTAGAGAAAAAAAAAGGGGGAGAGGTAAAACGGTGGGATGCAAAAAGCTAAATCCATTTCCCATATACTATGTCAGTGGACAAAATTTGGACATTTGAGTTACATGTATGCTATAAATAATGGGGAAAAATTGACAAAAGGTACGTGCCAGTGCGATATACTATAAATCTTGCTTTATTCAAGGACTGGACAGAGGGAGAGAAGAGGGTTGAAAGAGAGGAGATATCAAAATTTATGACATCCTAACCATGAAGATGGCGATCTTACTGTCTCTAAAATCGATAGATGTATAAAACATGATAACATATAATTTTCACAGATCTCAGCATTCGTTAAATACAGAATAATACAGAAAAATCTCACTTTAAGAAAATGGTGAAATTTCCAGTTGAAGGGATATAAGAAAAGCTATTTCATCTTTTTGGGATACCCGTGCTCACATGGGTAGTTTCCTAGTAAATATTAGAAAATAAAGTGACTACCATTTCATCATTGAACCACATCAGTTTAGTTTATTACATATCCTCACTATTGTGCACTGTTCATGTGCATTCTCACTGAAAATTCTTATTCTCGAATGTTTTATAATAATTATTGTATTATGATGTTTATGTGTCTTGAGTAATCTTCTTGTTTTGTAACCATGATTGGTAAAATAAAAATGTTTAATGTCTATGCTGTACTCTGCTCCCCCTTTTTAAATTGTATGGAATACCCTCTGGTGGTCCCAGACCCCTTTCTCAAATTCTCCCGACCTTCAGTCAAGGCTATATATGACAAGAAATTAGTCAATTTTAATCTTCTTGTTTTGTAACCGGTTGGTGACAGTATATTTAAAAAATCAAATACATATAAATTTACCCATAATATTTCTCTTTTTAGAAAAAAATGCAGGTTCTTACCCTCCTTCCTGGCCAAAAAATCCTGGATCTAAGATAATTTCTTGCAATACATCACAAAAATCAAATGTTTCCTGATATTGTAGTATTTGTTGTTACAGACGCTGTGTGAATACGATACCTTGAATTACTATGATGAAGAAGTACAGAAAAGGGTAAGAATACATATTTATTATATGGTATACTGGTTTCCCTTTGCAAATAAAGATGTATTAAAATTTTGATTTATTATGGGTTGCACACGCCTGACGTGATAGTCAAAATTACAATGCCATTCTTTTGAATCTCACCAGAGGAACTGTCAGAATGGGGAAATACTACAATTGTTTGGACTTTTTTGCTCCAAAGTACAATAAAATCAAATGAAAAGTAAGTTTTATTGTTATCATACTTATTGGGTTTACTCTTGTACCATTATCGATTTCTTTTTCACAAGTTACAGAATAAAATGGACGTCACATGAAAGGCCTTGCAGAACCACTTCGTTTACCTAATTTCCGTTTTTTTCATATTAGAATCAAAATAATTCATTGGAGCCATATATTTGTATTAGATTTTAATATGGGTAGCATTATTTGCTTAAATTTTATCCCTCGCTTACGCTTGGGATAAAATTTTGCTCAAATGTTACCCATTTTAAAATCTCCAACGAATATATCAGCAGCCATGAATTAATTCTTAAATATATTACTATTGCATCCAACATTACACAATAAAATTACAAAATTGTAAAAGTCCATTTTTGACGCAGAAAATTATTTTGTTTAGTTAAAAATTTAAGTCAAAAGTTTTTACAATACTAGATTAAGATCCAAAAATGAAACTGGTGACTTAACACATGCAAAATTCCTTATTTTACACATGTTTTTTGTGTATTTTCTGAATGTATAGAATAATATATTTGCAGGAAAGTGTGGTCAAAAATACAAAGGAGAAATTGCAGAAGATGGAACAAGGGGAGGTAAGCAGTCTGTACATATGAAAATGTATGAAATAAGTAGTACAGTAGATAATTATTATCTGAATGTCATAGACTTAAAAATTAGACCAAATAAGGCAATGATTGAGATTGAGATTTCACTCTGAAGAACATCTCATTGACAAATGCCCCATATCCCTTCATCATCACATGAACTATAACAGATCATGATCAATTGCAATATCACTCGGGCCGAGTGGTCTAGGTAGTTTGTCACGACTGCTAATGATCACTAGCCTGTCAACACTGAGGTTGTGAGTTCGAATCGCACCTGTGGCGGGGTGTGTTCTACTCCGATCTAAATTGACAAGGATTGCCAATTTTCCTACCGAAGGTAGTGGTTCTCTCCGGGTACTCCGGATTCCTCCACTAATTAAAACTTGCCGCCGCGAAATAGCCAAATGTGCTGAAAACGGCGTAAAACCCCACTAAAACAAACAAACAAGCAATATCACTCAATAATATATATGATGTTACATTGTATATTGAAACATTTAACAACACATAAATATATGTGTTAGGCCAAAATGAAAGGTAAGAGTGTTTCCTATTTCATCAGAATTAAAAATAGGGTAGGTAAGTAGGCAATACATTTTATTTTGTTGAAACATTTCAATATTGCATGGCTGGTGAAAAGCCATTTTTTTTTTATTTTCAATCATTGGAGGACTTATTCCTTCCATGTAGAAATGGTGAAATGGAGAGCTTCAAAGATTATATGCGTTCAAAAGGTACAATGGTACCGGAAAATACAAAAATCCTGGGAATTGAAACTTTGAAGTTTTTTTGTCAGTAAAATGTTCAGGGTTGGAGCCTAAAATTTAAGATCGGTAGGGAAACTTGAAACACATATGTTATTTTGGCCTTATATTCTTGAATAGAAGAATAGAATCTGAGAAACAACATTTTGGATGAAATTTATGTTTTGCAGATGAAAGACACCATAGAAGCTTTAATGAACCAGTATGACCAAGACGTGTCAGAGAATACTATAGGTGCCCTCAATGAAAGAGATGAGGTATTTTACATGAGCACAAAATATTGTCACTTTCAGGGATGATTCCACACATTTTAAAATTGGTCCCCTTAACACCAAATTGGGAATTTTTCCAGCTCAAAGAGGATAATATTTTATGATTAGGATAAAATTTCGTAACAAACTTATTATCCTGTAGGATAAAAAATACACTTAAATATTATGCAGGGATACTTTTTTAAATATAACAAACATTTATTAGCAAATATTAATGGAAATATTCAAATACTTTAGTTCATCAAATCAAGACATATATGTGCATTTTTAAAAAATTTTTAAATTATGCATATATGCTTGATTGTCTCCTTTTCCATTGTAACAATATACAAATGTATTTGTTCCTACCTTATCAAGAAATTAAAAGATATCAAATTTAGTGCGTACGATTATCGTTTCTGTGGTGAATTTTCTAGGGTTTGCTTATAATTCAAATGTCCTAAAAACAAATATGAAACTTTTAAGAACAGAAGGACCATAAAACAGATATGAGTAACCTTTTGGGTGTATATATTCAACCTGATTTTGTATGTACATGTAAATTCCACAAAGCATGTCAATATAAGTTCATAATTCGGATCACATGAAAATATCTTGTCCTGAATGTGCGGGCGAATGCTGAATTATCACGACTCTGTGTACTGCAATACATTTTGAAATTGGGACCAATTTTCAAAATTTTGGAAAAAAGAGCGGCTTTATCAGGCCATTCAAGCTGATTGTACTAAAACCTAAAAACACTGTTGTGCACAAAATCTACACATTCCAGCTTTAGAATTTGTCGATATATAATATTTTTTTATTTGAGGTTGAATGGTTGAATCGACCAATGAAAATGATTATTCCATTTCTTATTCATCGCAAACAGTTTTGTCATATTATTGTGTCGAACATCCTTTCGCTAAGCTGGAGCACATTTACGTGTATTGCAGCATGATACCGAGCTCGAGGCTGACCTTAATTTAGCCAATCCCAATTGTGAAATATATATAGCTGACCTAAATCAGCTTGTCTCACCAGTATTTTCTTATTATAGGATATATAAAAAGTACTAAGTTCCATCCATCGTTGCCTCTTGGCAAATGACTCTTAATCAATGATATCTTAGTATTTAAAGTTATAATTATACATGTATGCACTTAAACATACAAATGAACAAGATTTAACAGGGATAACATTTATTTTATCTTGTTATGAAATGTATTCCTATGGGAAAAAATTAGTATAGACAGATGTAAATTTTTTTTATATCATGGGATAGTTTTTCATATAAATTTTATCCTACAAATTTATTTTCTACTTAACAATATTTATCCTATGGGACATTATTTAACAGGGATATTATTTATGATTACAAGAGCACTGAAATGCTATAGATAAGAGTGAAAAATTATGAAGCTTATCAGCTCATTCTCAGTGCTTGCTCCTATTGAGTCTTCTGGCTGACTTTTTACGACACTGGTCACAGGTGAACTAATATTATGCATCATACCACCTTGTGTTTTTTACATGCTAAACACAATGAATACATGTCAAGCTTACATTAGTAAAATAAAAAAGATCACCAAGATATCAGATTTTTGTTAATTGCTATAAATCTAATAATTGAACTTTCTGGGTGACACTTACAATCATTCTCTAAAGAGAAATGATAAATGAAAGCTATAAATTGTAAAAATATAAACAATATGTGATTCTTCATTCAAGAGACTTATTGTTATATAAACAGACAATGGATGGGTTAAAAATTTTATCATGTTTATTAGGTGGTAAAATGGTAGAGTTTTCAAAGGTCGTCTCTCATACCACTTTTATAAGAGATAGTTTTATTGTTGTATTGCTTTCTTTGTTATTTCCAGTTACTTTACCAGTTGGCTGATGTAAGTATATCTTAATATTATACCCCCCGCAAATGGAGTTTGAGGGTTTATAAGTTTCTGTCTGTCTGTCTGTCTGTCTGTCTGTCTCTGTCCAAAATAAAGTTGTCCACAACTCCTCTTACAGTTCTTGCAGGATTCTCATGAAACTTTATGGAATCTGAGATTACATTATTGAGAAATTCATATTGTCAGGATTTTCTGTTTGGCCAAGAAATGTAAAAGATATGGCTGTTTGGACTTAGGCATTTTTAACAAAACTTCCTTACATGTGTTGTCCACAAATCCTCCTACATTACTTGCATGATTCTCATGAAACTTTATGAATTGTTAGATCACATTATTGAGATGTGCATATTGTCAGGATTTTCTGTTTGGGCAAGTAATTTAAAAAATATGATGATTTGAACTTTGTGTAGGCTTCAAAACAGACATGTTGCTGCAGAGGGTATTAGTGCCTTTCAGGACAGTGGACAGTTGTAGTTTTTTTTTAAATATGACGTTAAGGTCAGTAAGATAACTACCTTAAAAAAAACTGAAAAGTACACAAATAGATTTCACTATAACCTTGAACACAGAGTGTGTGTGCCTACATTTATACCTTAAAAAGTTTAAAATTTCTGCCGTATTATTCTTGATATGTTTGTAAAGCTTGGAAAATATTTATGTGGTTTTGAAAGTTGTAAGAATTTACTCTTTATGTATGAATTAACAGCAAAGAATTGGTTAAAAAGATGCTTTTCACCAAAATGTCGGGATAAAATCTGGCTGGCTTACTGTCATATCTACGGTTTAGCCCACCTATCTCGGCAATTATTTCATTGATGAAAAACTCTAGAGATTATTACAATTCGGTACATTTCAAATAATGATTTGGTATATCCCAAAAGTCAACATAGTTCAAACATTTGGAAACAAAACTTGCAAATATTCGGCAAAATCACATTTGTTTGTCGTGACGTCATACTTTACGCAAAAATCAACAAATTGAACACAAAAAAAATTGAAAATACGTTGTTGTAAAACGTTTGAGACATTTTAGCAGTGTAAAAGAAAATGATTATGACTATTAGAAACAAAAAGAGTAACATTTTTTACAGATTTGTTTGTTTGTTTATTTTGGGTTTTACGTGGTTTTCAACACAATTGGCTATTTCGTGGGGACCAGTTTTTATTGGTAGAGGAAGCCGGAGAGAACCACTGACCTCCAGTAGGAAAATTTGCAACCCTTGTCAATTAAGATCGGAGGCGAACACACCCCGCCACAGGTGAGATTCGAACTCACAACCTCAGGCAAGTGATCATTAGTAGTTATGATGAAAACTACCTATAGACCATTCGGCCACCAATGTCCTCTTTGCAGTTTTCAAAAAGAAACACAGTAATGTTTACAATTTAGATATATTTGTTTTACTGCCATATTTTTCAACAGAAAAAATCTTGTTATTAGTTAGACAAAGTACGGCGGGTGGGCAGGCGGCTTCAAACATTGATGAAGAAAATCGGGTTTTTGTCACTCAGGCAGCCTCTTGTTTTGATTTTAGGTAACATTGTACTAAGTTAAAATGTTTATATTTTTCAGTGGTTTTCTGCTGATCATTCAGAGTTGGTAGGTATTGTAGCGAGTTAGAATTTATGTTTAAAGAAAATTTTTGTATCAATGGCTTATAACATGTATATAATATAAACTGTAAAATTTGGTAATTGTATGGTGTATTTATGTAAGCTATTAAAGGAAAGAAAATGACTCTGTACCACCCTTGCCAAACTTGCATTAAATAGTAACTTCACACTAATAGCTGAATGTTTATGAATTAATTATTATACCCCCCACTCCAGAGAAGAGGGGGTATACTGTTTTACCCTTGTGGTTCCATCCGTGTGTGTGTCTGTCTGTCATTAACAAAATTTTTTTGTCACACTTTTTCTGCGACTACTGAACACAGCCACTTGATATTTTGTCACAAGCCTTCTGTAGGTACGCCATATCGTGGGATACGTTTTCAGACCAAGGCAACATAGACTTCTTTTATTTTTCGACCTTATCGAAAAGCAGGATATCAGTAGTGAACAATGGCTCAAATTACATCTTGTTTTTCCAGTTAGGCTTTGTCCAATCAGTACAAATTGCTTCATTATCAAAAAATCAAGATCATTACCTTATATTTTTTTAAAAAGGGAGACAATCTCCATTTGCATTTTAAAATACTTAAAGATATATTGTTTTGGATCAATTGGCAATGGGGTATTGTAGTTACAAAACAGTTATCCATTTGAAAACAATTTTAAAAGATGTAAAAAATATACGTTAATTGTGAAAGTTAACATTTAAGGCTTGAATTGGAAACAGTATTTCCCAGAAGTATAAATCACTTTCCAACTAGCAGTGTGAATTAAATAATAATATGACTTGTTCCAAAAAATATTATGTAAATAAGTGCTTTGCATTGCACACTACCTACACTGTGTGTATGTATCCTTCCCTCCCGTCATTTTGTCTTTAAAGAGATTCCCTATGATTATTTGTATATACAGGAAGACTTAAGACAATAAGCATTATACTCTGGATCCTAGATCTTTCTGATTGATCTGTTATCTGAATGATATACATGTTTTTCAATATTTCACATTTTTAGGAACAACTAGAAGTTTCCATGGGTAAAGAAGAAGAAAATGAATTAGAGTAAGTTTATTCATGAGACATAAAAATGAGAAATAAATGTAATGAGCATTTTTAATAGAATAGAGAATGGAAACAAGGAATGTGTCAAAGAGACAACAACCCGACCAAAGAGCAGAAAACAGCTCAAGGCTATAATGGGTCTTCATCCAGCGAGAAAATCCCGCACCCGGAGGTGGGCTTCAGCTGGCCCCTAAAAAATAATGTATAATAGTTCAGCAAAATGGACGGCACATTAAACTCCAAAACATAACAATGAACCAAAATTCAAAAAAACAAACAAGACTAACAAAGGCTAGAGGTTCCTGACTTGGGATAAGCACAAGAATGCTTCGGAGTTAAACATGTTTTATGAGATCTCGACCCTCCCCCTATACCTGTAGCCAATGTGGAATAAACAAACTCACAGTAAAACTCAGTTCAAAAGATGTCGAAGTCCGATATTTTTAAGTATATTCCACATGTTAAGTATAATATTGCTGACTGCAGAATAGTAAGTTTTATGAAACTGTACATGATTATTAGTTCGCCTCAACAAATATGTGAAGAATTGTTGAAGGATGGTTAGTGAAACCATCAAACTTTGTATGCACAAGAAACTGAAAGAATCCTACTTACTTCCAAAACACAAAGGTTATATGACCGAATATTTTCCATTTGCTTTGGTTAAAATTTAACTTGGGAGTGTAATTCTAATAGCTACTATGAGACCTGGTCATGTAACTTGTTTTGGACATCTATTGGGGGCGCCTGATCACGTCCCTCTAAAAGTAGGGCACTTTGATCTAAATTTCATGCTTCATTGACTTTGGTTAAGATTTATGTTCATGTGTAGTTTGCGGGTACAGTGAGACCCAGTCATGTATATCATACAAAGGTCACTTTGATCTAAATTACATGCTTCATTGACTTTGGATAAGTTTTATGTTCATGTGTAGTTTGCAGGTTATTATGAGATCTACAGTCATGTAACTGACTATAGAATTGCATGTCATCCAAAGTATCTCACTTTGACCTAAATTTCTTGCTCATTGATAGTTAAGTTTTCATCCAAGTGTAATTCTCAGGTACTGTAAGTCTTACAATCATTTAGTTGTAAAGAGATGCATCTATATGAGTATAAAAAGCATCTTTGTAGAGTCAGCCGGGAGTATAAACCAAACTCTGTAATCATTGATCAGTTATGCTTTTTATATTACTTGGTCTTAAAGATCGTGTATATTTTACATCTGCAGATGCATTTGTCTTTGATTTTCATGGACATTTTTCCAGAAAATGAAAAATATGCTGACAAAAAGTTTTTAAAATTTATTGATTTCAGGAGAAGTTTTCAGAGTACTTTGGCTAATTTTGAAAAGTTAAAGCGAGTTCAAAGACAACTAACTGCAGGAAAACTTGATACAAAGAAAATGCTTGCTCTACAGCAGTAAGTTAATATTTATTTCTGGTCACTTGTAAACTACATGTATATGGAGTACCTAAATATTTCTTATTTGTTAAAAAAATCAAGAAGTTACTAGTGTACAATAAATTTGCAGGGCTCAAGTCTCACAGTAATTCATTAAAAAAAAAAGAAAAAAAAAAGGAAATTCAAGTACTGTAAATTCAGAAATTATTGCGTGCATTTATTATTGCAATTTTGTCATTTTAGACCAAAATGCGATTTTAATTTTTGAGATATTGAGAAAAATCCCACTTCATTGATATAAAAAATTCCAAAATGCGAGTTTAAATTATTGCGATTACAACCCTGTCGCATTTTTCGCAATAATAAAAACATCGAATTTATTTCCGAATTTACAGTATGAAAATATAAGTATTAGGAGGTATACATCAACCCAGTTTCATTGCAATCTGCTATATACAGCCATAGATATTGTCACTGAATATCAGGTTCATGTTAAAAAAATATATTTTAAGGGAACCAGTTTTTTGCTTTCTAACTATGAGGAAACTTTTTGGAGTTTTGACAGTTACTTAAAAAGGGTCAGTTTTATTTCAGAGAGAAAAAGAAATTGGAACAAAACATGATAAACAATGTCAAGGACATGAAAACTAGTAAGTGTAGTAGAACCTTGGAGGGGCCGCCCAAATGAGTTTGAGAAATGCAATGGTATTTAAGTTATTGATTGCAAATAATATGGAATATTCATTTGCAAGACTAAAAAAGTGGTTCGAGAAATGGGTGTTGTTTGAGCAACTAAGATTTGACTGTATGTTAATAATATGTAAGGATTTAGTTAGAGCTTTGGCATTGTCAAATTTATTTTGAAAGCATGAAAATCAAATTTCATATAGATTTTTCACTTTATTTCTGCAGGAATTATTAAAATAATGTAAATATAATTTACAAAACTAGTTTATTTTATCACTATTTAAAGTCAATTACTGACCTCATGATTTTCTCTCAATTCCTGTTAAAACTCAGATAACTAAACCCCTACAGTATCTCCGTAGGTTTTGACACCTGAACTGGCACTGGAGATCTGTAACAGTAAGAAGAGAGGATAACAGCTTTTAAATACAATTTAAATATAAATTTACTGCTTAGTGAAAAAATTGCAACAATCTGTTCTTTGCTAATTATCATTCAGAGTGACTTTTGGTATCAAAATCCCGGTTAAATCCCTATATGACCATGACTATTTTGTGTAAAAAGTGTGAATATGGATAATTCCTTATATTTTGTAAAATAATCTCTTTATTTGATGGTAATGTCTGAATATCACTTTTTGGTCATTCTACATGTACATGTACTATTCATCTGTTATGCCACGATCACATAAAAATGTAACCAGATATCGTGCATTTATTGTTCGTAAACAAACTGTATTGACTTTTATTAAGTTTTATAATATACACCAGAACGTCATGATAGTTAAGTATTAGGTTTGGATACCCGTAAAACTGGTTTAATCCCAAGTCAGTCTATCCTGACTCTATGTTGTGTTTATTTTTTTGCTCTTTTGTTTTATATGTTGTCTGGGGTTCTGTCTGTTGGGTGGCATCGATTGATTGGTATATCAGTATAGACCATTCCTATTTTTCATTTTTACCTCACCTGGCCAAGTGACCTTTTGTCATCACTTGGCGTCCGTCATCCTTCCGTTAACTTTTCACATTTTAATCTTCTCCTCTGAAACCACTGGGCCAAATGGAATTAAATTTGGCAGAAGCATCTATTTAAGGTCCTTTATAAAGATTGCTCATTTCGTTCCGATCAGGCAACAATCATGGCCGCCATGGGCAATTGTTTCTGATTGGCTGAGTTTTCAAAAATCTTCTCCTCTGAAACTGCTAAGACAAATGAAACAAAACTTGACAGGAAGCATATATGGGAGGTCCTTTCTAAAGTTTCCTCATTTCGTCCTGATCGGGCAAAAAACATGGCTGCCATAGGCAATTCTTGTTTCTCATTGGTTGATTAAAATTTTTCTTTCTCTGGAACTGCTTGGCCAAATGGAAAGAAACTTGACAGGAAGCATCTATGGGTGGTTCTTTACATTTCATCCCGATCGGAGTACATATATGGTCACCATTGGCAATTCTTGTTTCTGATTGGCTAATATAAAAGAATCTTTTCCTCTGAAATTGCTTGCCCAAATGGAACGAAACCTGACAGGAAGCATATATGGGAGGTCCTTTATAAACTTTCCTCATTTTTGGGTGCCATGAGCAGTTCTTGTTTCTGATTGGCTGATATAAAAAAATCTTCTCCTCTGAAGTCGCTTGGCAAAATTGAACGAAACTTGACAGAAAGCATCAAATTGGGAGGTTCTATACAAAGTTTCCTCATTTCGTCCTGATTAGGCAACAAACATGGCCGTCATGGGCAGTTCTTGTCTTTCATCGGTTCATAATCATCTTTGAAACCGCTTGGCCAAAGGGAATGAGACTCAACAGGAAGCATCTGTTGGAGTTTTTTTTACAAAGTTTCTTCATTTTGTCCAGATCAGGCGACGAACATGGTCAATTCTATTCTTGTTTCTGATTGGTTGATTTAAAAAAAAAAAATTTCTCTTAAACTGCTTGGCCAAATAGTGCCAAACTTGACAGAAAGTGTCTATGACATTTAACAAAAATCTACAGAACCGCAGAATTGCTTGAAACCAAACATGGTCTGAATGATCCTTTTAAGGTGCTTAAAGTGTTGGTACTCTGGTACCGATTCCTAATTCAAAATGGCCTTCAGCAGAGAACTTACGTTAACATAAGACCCTATGGGAAATACATGCAAAAATCTTCTGGAGACAAGCCAAATTTTAGAATATGCTGACCTGTAGGTAAAAGGGCCTTGATGAAGAAAAAAATGGTTCATACAAGGCTTACAACACTTCATAATGATAGGAAGAAGTAACTGTATCGCTCACCCCTCTGGGCCTCTAGTTTTGTTTACTAATAACTATAAAATAAGATAAAAAATCCTAAATACCCCTTCCACCTTTCCAAATCCTCCGGATGTTTTTAATACTCATACTTTATCTTTAAGTTGGTATACAGGCTATACCCAAACCTGTTAGTGAGGAACCACCACCATGGAAAAATGCTGCCGACCAAATCGTCACGATGTTAAATCAGGTTCGCTTGGAAGGAAGTACAGGTAAGAGAATTTTAATAACGATTTTAAAACCTTATTAGCTGTTACTAGGTGATCACTAGGGATGAGTATCATCATTAAAAAAATGTATCATGAGATATTGATACAGTGTTATTGTATCATGATATTTATTGACATGTACAGGCTTTTGAATGCCTCATACGTATATAAAACTATTAAACTGGAACTGTACTATTAAATATAGGAAAATGGGTAGTAATTATAGTAACTAGGCTGGCTTTAAATAATAAAATTGATAAAACATATGGTATTATTACGTAATGTTTTTCATATTGACCTTGATATAGGTCTGAGGCTTGCTGTATTGGCCTGAGGACATATAACTGGGCTAATATGAAAAACATTACATAATGATACCTTTATTAATTAATCAGTCCAATATTACTTTGACAAGGCCAATGTCAAACCAGAAACGGGCCAATACCGAAAAACCTGTATTGGACTGGATTCCTCATAATGGCTTTGTTTCCATTTTCATATCATATTGAAAGTTTTGAACATATAATTGCTAATAAATGATAGTTAATTAATAATGGCTTGTATTTACTTTCCTAGGCCATAAAAATGTACAAAAAGTCTTTATTTTAAGATTGGAAGAGGGGCTTATTCTGAATTTTCATTGTAAAAGATTGGTTTTCAAAAAATATTATAGTATTATTGCGTAAGGTTTTCCATATTGGCTTAGTTAATAGTCCGAGGCAAGCCATATTGGACTGAGGCAAAGCCGAAGTCCAATATGGCTAGCCAAGGACCAATAACTTCGCCTCAGTCCAATATGGCTTGCCTCGGACCAATAACTAAGCCAATATGGAAAACCTTGCACAATTATACCTTTATTAACTAACCAGTCCAATATGTCATATTGACTTGTCAATACGGCATATCTCCTTACAAATTTATACCATGTTGCTGTACAAAAAACCAAGATGACCTGACTACAGCCAAACTTTAACATTAGGCCTTTGAAGAAACGAAACTTGTATGAAAAAAAAATAATTTCTCACTCCAATGCAACAGAGTCACTTAAGTCTTATTTTCTTGTGTTTTGATAACAAAAAAAAAGAGAACATGGTTTGATTTTTTACAGAGTTGATGCACCTGAGTGCTCATATACAAGACCTGATGAAAAATTTAGACAAGCAACAGAAGCAAATTAAAAGGTTTGTTGATGTTGTGAAATATATTAAGTTAGGATAATTGGTTAAAAACATTTATTCTAATATGGAGTTTATTAATTAATGCCTACTCTGTTGAATATTTCATATTTACAAAAATACATAGCTGCAAGGTAAAAAATCTAACATTGAATGACATCTTAATTTGTATGCCAAAGGATATGTCAGAATATAGAAATTCTGTTTTCACAAACAAAGTGCTTATATTTGATAAAAAATTTGTATTTCAGTTTACAAACAGAAGTCAAAAGAGAGAGAAAGGTAAATATTACTTACATGTATATATATACATGTATAAAGAAAAGTGATTTTCTTTTTAGCTGGTTTCATGTTATTATTTATGATTGTGCTTATTCAATTACTTTGTTTTTCATGTTTGTTTAATTTTGTTTAATTGGGGTTTCATGCCGTTTTCAGCACATTTGGCTATTTCGCGTCGGCCATTATTTATTGGCGGAGGAAGCCAGAGTACCCGGAGAGAACCACCGACCTTCGGTAGAAAAATTGGCAATCCTTGTCATTTAAGATCGGAGTCCAACACACCCTGCCACAGGTGAGATTCGAACTCACAACCTCAGCGTTGACAGGCTAGTGATCAATAGTAGTCATGACGAACTACCTAGACCACTTGGCCTGTTTTCATGTACAGAGGTACAGTGTATAATATGATTCATCTTTGAAAATAATATATTTTGTTATATCAGATTTTTTCTCATTCATATGTTTGCTTAGCCAAACATATTTACTTTTATGGTACAGTTTCATTAGACATAGGTATGTTAGTCTCATTCATATCTATATAAATTCCACTAATTACAAAATAAACAGAGTTATATTTAAAATAACTGACACCATATGTTTTTGTTTTTCACATACACATGTAATTTAAAATTTGAAAAATAACTCACACTAAACTTTATTTTTTAACCAGATTTTCATATGGAAAAACCTTTTTAGTTTGGCATTGGATGGCGGGTTGTAAAGTTGGGAGCTCCAAACAGTCATCAAAATTCATTGTGTTGTCAGTAACAGTTTGTTAGCTCATTTCTTGTTCTTAATACACACAAAAATTATATTTCATAAAACTGTTGTTATTCATGAATATTCATTAGGTTACAGAACAACTTTCTGATGAAAATACAGATCTTAACTTGGCAGTGAGAGAACTGACAGAAAAAGTGGTCCAATTGAAGGGTGATCTAGGCAGAGCTAATAAGGTATCACTTTGTTGATCAGTAAAGTCAGATCTTAAACCCTTAGACCAAGGTTGAAATTTCAAAACCATGTAGTTTATGCAACCATTCTATACAATTATAATATCTCAGACCCGACCCTAAAATATTTCAGTTTCAGGGAAACACCTGAAATAAGATCTAGATCAGGAATTCAAAAATGGTCATATTTGCTGAATGTGTCCGGTTGCTGGAAAGAATTTCTGCCTGAGAAAATTGCAAAAAGGACATATTAAATTATTTTTCAGGTGTTGTTAATGTAAATATCATCAAACTGGGTAATTTTCATTACAATACTAATCTGCCAATCATAAAACCTCTATAAAATTTTGGAAGCTCTGTCCTGGACATATTGATTGTGGTTGACCCCAAATATTAAACACAGGATCAAATGATTTCTGAGCATCATATATTTTGTATTAAGTTCAGCAATAATTTCTAAGACTGTCTTAGTTTTCAATCATAATTAGTTACACAGGTAAGACATTTTGGGTTCTCACTCTTTTTAAGTTTAAAATAAATTTGCCTACCATAAAGTTACCTGAATGGAGTGCCACTTCTTTTTGTAGGCTTTGGAGAAGAAATTGGCTGAAGGGAAAGCTGTTGTAAGAAGTGAAAAAGATTCTGTCCAACGGCCTGTCCAACTGCCAGAACCATCTCCTACTAAAACCAGGGTAGATAGGAGAAATAAAGTTACCTTGAAAGGGATGATTGGAGATGTAAGTTTAATGTAGTAAATATAAATTTTATTATACCCCCGCTTTTGAATAAAGCGGGATATATAGTATTCGTTGTGTCCGTCTGTCTGTCCATTTGTCCGACCTTTGTAACTGCAACTCCTCCTAAACTACTGAATGGAATTTGATGAAACTTTCAGAGAATCTTCATCCCATGATGACATTGTGGACCTCCTATTTTAGAATTTGATTGGACCAATTTTTGGGGTTTCCCATAGAAAAACATGGACTTTGACTTTCAATGTGATAGGGGGTACCATGATGCCATCCGCAACTCCTATTAAACCACTGAATGGAATTTGATGAAACTTTCAGAGCATCTTTATTACATGATGCTGTAGTGCACCTCCTATTTTAGATTTTGATCTGACCAACATTTGGGATTTCCCATACCAACACATGGACTTTGCCATTCATTCTGATAAGGTCACCATGATGCCATCCGCAACTTCTCCTAAACCATTGAATGAAATTTGATGAAACTCATCTCATTGCTGCTGGAGTTTTCCTATCCAAAATATTGACATTTCCTTTCTGGTATCTTATGTATGGCGGAGGTATCAAGTAGTGAGCTTTGCTCACAGTATTTCTAGTTTTTTTTTTTGGAGTGAGTGATTGTAATTTAACATCCAGTGGCAAATTTATATGCATATTCAGGATGAGAGCATGTAAATGTGTGTTAAATGAACCCCTCATTATAATAGACTGACATTCTGAGCCAGATTTTTAAGATGCTAGCTCACAAGGTAGCAGTCCACGGGAAGACCTACCACCTTACTCGGACACATTATTCTGACTCCAAGCCACAAGTCTTTGCTCTTTTTTAGCTCACCTGGCCAAAGGCCATGTGAGCTATTGCCATCACTTGGCGTCCGTCGTCGTCCGTCGTCGTCGTTAACAATTATACAAAACTCTTCTCCTCTGAAACTACTTGACTAATTAGAAACAAACTTGGTATGAATGTTCCTTGGGGTACCCTGCATAGAACTGATGTGGGGATTTTTGATTCGTCGAAAAACATGGCCGCTGTTACTAAAAATAGAACATGGGGGTAAATTGCTGTTTTTTGCTAATAACTCAAAAACCGTTACAGATATCGAAAATCTGACATGGGGTAAAATTGATCAGCATGACAAGATCTACCTACCCTGAAAGTTTGAAGGAAATTCCAAAACCCATTTAGGAGTTATTGCCCTTTTTTCACATTTTTGGCTTTTTTTTATGTTATTATTTCAAAAATCTTCTTCTCTGAAAGTACTATTCAAAATCATATGAAACTTGGTAAGATTGTTGCTTAGGGTACCCTGCATAGAACTGATGTGGTGATTTTTGATTTGTCGAAAAACATGGCCACTGTTACTAAAAATAGAACATAGGGGTAAATTGCTGTTTTTTGCTAATAACTCAAAAACCGTTACAGATATTGAAAATCTGACAGGGTAAAATTGATCAGCATGACAAGATCTACCTACCCTGAAATTTTGAAGGAAATTCCAAAACCCATTTAAGAGTTATTGCCCTTTTTTGTCAATTTTCAAAATTTTAACATTTTCGTCATTTATTTTCAAAACTATTTGATATAGAAGTGAAATGTAAATTTGAAAAATGTTTGCCATGTTGAGATCTACCTACCCTGAAATTTGAAAGGAAATCCCAAAACCCATTTAGGAGTTGTTGCCCTTTTTTGTCAAATTTTCAAAATTTAACATTTTTCGTCATTTATCTCCAAAAGTATTTGAGATAGAAGTGAAATGTAAATTTGAAAAATGTTTGCCATGTTGAGATCTACATACCCTGAAATTTTATAGGAAATCCCAAAACCCATTTAGGAGTTATTGCCCTTTTTTTGTCAAATTTTCAAAATTTTAACATTTTTGTCTCGCCTTGACGGAGTCAAAAGGCGAGACATAGGTATGCTGTTTCCGGCGTCGGCGGCGACGGCGACGGCGTCAACAATGTATTAGTTTGTGATTAGCTCAGTTTTATGGGGATCCACTAGTGGTAGGTCAATGATAATTGGTATACAGATGTATTACCATTGCCACATCTCATTGCCATGGAGATTATTTGGCTCCGCCCCCTCAGTCATGGTCTATTGACTTTGAATGGTTTGCTTACTTTACATGTATTAGTTTGTGATTAAGTCAGTTTATGGGGATTCATTAGTGGTAGGTCAATGATAATTGGTATGCAGATGTATTACCATTGCTACATCTCATTGCCATGGAGATTATTTGGCTCCGCCCCCTCAGTCATGGTCTATTTACTTTGAATGATTTGCTTACTTTACATGTATTAGTTTGTGATTAAGTCAGTTTATGGGGATTCACTAGTGGTAGGTCAATGATAATTGGTATGCAGATGTATTACCATTGCCACATCTCATTGCCATGGAGATTATTTGGCTCCACCCCCTCAGTCATGGTCTATTGACTTTGAATGGTTTGCTTACTTTACATGTATTAGTTTGTGATTAGGTCAGTTTATGGGGATCCACTAGTGGTAGGTCAATGATAATTGGTATGCAGATGTATTACCATTGCTACATCTCATTGCCATGGAGATTATTTGGCTCTACCCCCTCAGTCATGGTCTATTGACTTTGAATGGTTTGCTTACTTTACATGTATTAGTTTGTGATTAGGTCAGTTTATGGGGATCCACTAGTGGTAGGTCAATGATAATTGGTATGCAGATGTATTACCATTGCTACATCTCATTGCCATGGAGATTATTTGGCTCCACCCCCTCAGTCATGGTCTATTGACTTTGAATGGTTTGCTTACTTTACATGTATTAGTTTGTGATTAGGTCAGTTTATGGGGATCCACTAGTGGTAGGTCAATGATAATTGGTATGCAGATGTATTATCATTGCCACATCTCATTGCCATGGAGATTATTTGGCTCCACCCCCCTCAGTCATGGTCTATTGACTTTGAATGGTTTGCTTACTTTACATATATTATGAGTCTGGTGAAGAGGAACCTTGAGAGATCCTGCTCTGGAAATCAACTATAAGTAACTATAAGTAACTATAAGTAAACAAACAAAATTATATTTTATTGGACACAAAGCCAAGCAAAAAGATCTTTGTCTTGCCATGATGAGGTTGGGTTGAAAAGCTACATATAGGTATGCTAATTCGTGCATATTCATTGACTGAATATTTGCATAACTTACATGTTAAAGTATTGCTATCAGTGGCGGATCCAGAACTTTTTGTTAGGGGGGTGGGGGGCGCTGACCGACCTAAGGGGGGCCCCACTCCAGTCACGCATCAGTGATTCCAAATTTTTCCCACAAAATTTTTGTATTTAGGTTTGGGAACGACTTATAATAAGTCAGTGGTATTTGGTATCCAGTTGTATTAGCATTCACACATCTCATTTAAATGGAGATTGTTTAACCATGTAACTCAGTCATGGTTCATTGACTTTGAATATTTGCATAACTTGTGTAAGATGTTAAGGTATTGCTATTATGATTTCAACATTTGCATAATCAAAATTACAAAAAGGCGAGACATATCTCTGTGATAACAGTTTATTGGATTTATCTCCAAAACTATTTGAGATAGAAGTGAAATATAAATTGAAAAATGTTTGCCATGTTGAGATCTGCCTATCCTGAAATTTTGAAGGGAATCCCAAATTCTATTTAGGAGTTATTGGTTTGTGTAATTTGAGGTCAGGTTCTGTTACATTTATTTAAGGTTCACCCTTATTCCTGGTCAATTTTGTCAACTTTCTGCCAGGACTACCACCATCAGGGAACATATTTTAACATTAAACCTTATGAAAAATAAATCTTCAACAAATTTTCCCTGAACAATTGAACCAATTGCAACAAACTTGGTCAAATAATTGATTAATTGTCCAATGAAAACCAGACTCCAGGTGAGCCATACAGGCTCTGGTGAGCCTCTTGTTTTTTATTGCCTTCTCCTTGGCAGAGAAGCAGCAAATACAAATTTTAAAGTCATTGGTTTGACCTTGCCGGGGATCTAACCCACGACCTTCAGCACGCGAGGCAAGCTTGCTAACCACGAGACCAAAGAGGCTGTCTTCTATTTTGCAAGTAGGGGTATCATTAAGTGAGCATTACTCACAGCTTTTTAAAAATTTCATCTCACTGCTGTTCAGGAGTTTACCTATCCAAAATATTGACATTTCCTTTCATGTATCTTATGTAAGGGGGGAGGGTATCAAGTAGTGAGCTTTGCTCACAGTATGTCTAGTTTGAATTTGAATTTGTTTTATCACTTTGAGCACACTTCTGCTATGCAAGTTTTTTGTTATCTATTTACATCTGTTGTTACATGTTGACATGTTGTTAACATGATAGAATAGAGAATGGAAACGGGGAATGTGTCAAAGAGACAACAACCCGACCAAAGAGCAGAAAACAGCTCAAGCCTACCAATGGAGGCAGGCATCAGCTGGCACCTAAACAATAATGCATACTAGTTCAGCAATGGTGGTTTTTAGCTCACCTGGTCCGTCATCGTTAACAATTATACAAAACTCTTCTCCTCTGAAACTACTTGACTAATTAGAAACAAACTTGGTATGAATGTTCCTTGGGGTACCCTGCATAGAACTGATGTGGGGATTTTTGATTCGTCGAAAAACGTGGCCGCGGTTACTAAAAATAGAACATAGGGGTAAATTGCTGTTTTTTGCTAATAACTCAAAAACCGTTACAGATATCAAAAATCAAAAATTTATCAGCATGACAAGATCTACCTACCCTGAAATTTTGAAGGAAATTTCAAAATCTGTTTAGGAGTTATTGCCCTTTTTTCGTCAAATTTTCAAAATTTTAACATTTTTCGTCATTTATCTCCAAAACTATTTGAGATAGAAGTGAAATGTAAATTTGAAAAATGTTTGCCATGGTGAGATCTACCTACCCTGAAATTTTAAAGGAAATCCCAAAACCCATTTAGGAGTTGTTGTACTTTTTTGTCAAATTTTCAAAATTTTTTTATTCAAAAATCTTCTCCTCTGAAACCGCTGGACCGATTGGTTTGAAACTTAATAGGAATGGTCTATAACACGTCCTCTACAAACAATCTTCAATTTATTTTGATCTGACATAAAACATGGCTGTCATAGCTAAAAATAGAATATAGGGGTGCATGTGTTGTTTTTGGCTTATAACTTAAAAACGGTTACATATATCAAATATCTGACTGGGGTAAAATTGATCAGCATGACAAGATCTACCTAACCTGAAATTTTGAAGGAAATCCTAAAACCCATTTAGGAGTTATTGCCCTTTTTTCGTCAAATTATCATAATTTAACATTTTTTCGTCATTTATCTCCAAAACTATTTGAGACAGAAGTGAAATCTAAATTTGTAAAATGTTTGCCATGTTGAGATCTACATACCCTGGAATTTTAAAGGAAATCCCAAAACCCATTTAGGAGTTATTGCCCTTTTTTTATCAAATTTTCAAAATTTTAACATTTTTGCATTTATCTCCAAAACTATTTGAGATAGAAGTGAAATATAAATTGAAAAATGTTTGCCATGTTGAGATCTACCTACCCTGAAATTTTGAAGGGAATCTTACATTCTATTTAGGAGTTATTGGTTTGTGTAATTTGAGGTCGGGTTCTGTTACATTTATTTAAGGTTCACCCTTATTCCTGGTCAATTTCGTCAACTTCCTGCCAAGACTACCACCATCAGGGAACATATTTTAACATTAAACCTTATGAAAAATAAATCTTCAACAAATTTTCCCTGAACAATTGAACCGATTGCAACAAACTTGGTCAAATAATTGATTAATTGTCCAATGAAAACCAGACTCCAGGTGAGCGATACAGGCTCTGGTGAGCCTCTTGTTTGAAATGTTGGTTTGTCAGTGGTTTTGTTGAGAACTACTCTGATCATGTTTTGTTAACATGTTGATGCTTACAATGTGTTTCTCATTGACATGTTTGTACTCTCATTTTGTTTTATTGACATATTGATACTTACTGCAGGCATGATTTTCCTCAGCTTTTGGAACTCAGGATTTGCCCATTATGGTGCCTTTAATATACATTGTAAAATGGCTGCCGAAGTATCATTTCCACTGTGTTTTCCCTGTTGTCAAAATCACGTCTGTTACTGTCAGAGTGATTTTTTTTCTTAAATATTGGTACTCTCAGTGTTTTTATTTGACTTATGATGCTGTGAATGATTTAAAAATTTATTGGTACTCTCGGGATGTTATCATGGACAGGGAATAGAATAGAGAATGGAAACGGGTAATGTGTCAAAGAGACAACAACCCGACAAAAGAGCAGAAAACAGCCCAAGCCATCAATACGTCTTCAATATAGTGAGAAAATCCCACACCCAGAGGCGGGCTTCATCTGGCCCCTAAACAATATTGCATATTAGTTCAGCAAAACACGCAAGACTATCAAAGGCTAGAGGTTCCTGACTTGGGACAGGCGCAAAAATGTGGTAGGGTTAAAACTGTTTTATAAGATCTCAACCTTTGATCTCAAGGAAGTTTACACACAAGAACAACATTAACAAAAACAGATAATAATGGTTTTTCCTCTATTTATTGTAGGAGGTGAAAAGATTACAGGAAAATGTGAAAGATCTTCAAAACACATTGAAAAAAGAGGTAATAAAAAAAATGAGTTTCTTTCGTGGAACCTCATCTTTACACCCAATGTGAATAAAAAGTTGTATATGTATCTGCTCTCAGTCAAATAAACAGGTCAAACAAATTACACCAGTAACACACATTATAACATATAACAGGTCACCATTTAATCAAGATTCAGCTTGAGCTGTGAATCAGGATATTAGATTCCGAAATGTTTGAGATATCTCTGCCAAACACAAAAAACATGGCAGTTTGTTTCAAGGGAATTTTTATTCATGAAACATTTGATAGTGAGAGATTTGCAAGCGAGAAATTTAAGCACTTCCACTGACTAAAGATTGCCCTTAAGTCAATTAAAGATGTTTTTAGCAACTCCGGGAAGAAAAATTTTTTGACCTTAAATGAAAAATAAATGTTTTAGCACATAATTTGGACAGAAGATGACAAGATAAGCACTATGAACCAGAACACAATACAAACTGTTATTAATTAACTTAGATATATTGAACTCAATAACTAAAAAACTGCCAATACAATAAAAGCACAAACTTTGACATTGTTGACCATTCCTGTTATCCATTTTGTTGTTCACTAATATTATCAAGTGTTTATTTGCAGACTGATCAAGTTGCTAATCTACAGCTTGAAAATAATGATTTAAAAGAGACAATAGCAGATTTGGAATTGCAGTTGAAGAAAAAAAAAGCTAAGAGGTTTGTTATATTTTAGATTTTACAATTTACAAATTTAATGTTAAAATTCCTGTCACCTAGGTGACCCTTTAGTTCTTATATCTACTCTAAAAAAAAATTCACTAAATTAGTTTGATCATTAGGAAAATGTAACTTATGTTTTTGTATCTGAGGTCTGGGTCAAAATTGTGTAGCATTAAAAAAATTCTGTACATTTTAAAAATTGATTAGATACATATATATGTCCCAACAGTTCACATGGTTCAGATTTAGAGAAACAAAATTTTATTTGTGATGACTTAATATTTGATGCAAAAATCAATGAAAAGCACACAAAAATTTTTAATTTGCTCTATTGAAAAAATTTAGGCATTTCAGCATTTAAAGGGACTATAATGAATTATGACTAAAGGAAGTAAAAAGTAGGGTAACGGTTCAAAAAATCAGTTCATGGGAAACTGAAATAGATTTACCCATCAAAAAGCCACATTGACCACTTCGTTATTTCATATGACCTAAAGTTTCGATTTAATGTAACGATTGTTCAAGTATTGGCCCAGGCCCAGTTTTAAAAGGTCCAAATTTACTCCAAAAAAAAATTTTGGAGGGTATAACCCTGTGGTTGTCCACATCCTTCCCTCTGCTCCCCTGGCCAATTGTCCCAGCTGCCCACCATCTAAAGCAGTTAATTTATAATAAAAACTGAAAAATCTCCAACCTTTAACTAATTTCCATAGTAGTTTAAAAAAAATCTGAAAATTAGTTAATATGTTCAAAATCATTCTGAAATACCTACAGTGAGAATATGCAGATCTAATGTCAAAGCAAGAATAGACACTGTATACCAAGAAATTTTAGTATTAATTCTCTTACAGTGTAGAAAATCCACCAAGTCCTATACAGAAAGTATGTCCAGTGTGTCAGGAAAAAGCCAAGTCTGTCTCTGTAAGATACATAATGTGAATTCGGTTATTTTTGTTAACTTTATGAATGCAAAACACAATCCCATTAGGGATATAAGCATACAGTGTACAAAATACAACATAACACACAAATGTGACAATAAAGATATATATACAAACAGTTAATTGTTATGATAATCCTCTCTCCTCAGTTCTAATGACTGTTTTATAAAGAATGTAACTGTTTTAATATCACTTGGTGTTGACGGATTCAGAAGCCTTTTAAGTTTCTCAACGTTATTAAAATTATTAAAACTATTTTCTACTATATTAAAATAACTCAAAAATTTTGCTTGTAGATCCTAGGTTAAATCGAAGGACAGAAAGAAATGAAATTCGTCATCAATTTCATTTTTACAATAAATGTTGAAATCAGTTTTCGTTGGATGGAGAAAAAGAGCATATTTGTCGATTCTTTAATTTTATGCATTTAAAAATTATTAAAAAATGTTGAAATTGGTGAAAATACTTAGATTTAGTAGATAAATAAAAAAATTTTAATCTGATATATTTCATTTGAAGCATAATCCATGATCTAATATCATTTTATTAATTTCAACTAGCAAATGTATTGTAGCGAATTGTCCGCTACTGCTGAAGTGAGGTTACTGAACTGTTTTATGAGTCCCTTATTAAGGGAGCCAGTTTGTGGTTAGAAATATTTGAGGTTTATCCAGCGAGTCACTGAGACTCAATTTGATAGATGAATAACTTGATGTACATGTATAGATATTTCTCTGGATAGGCGTGTCACCTTACGTGGCAAATCTACCCAGATGATATATTTTGTTGAATTAGTAGTCACAAGGACTGAATAATAAATCTGTGATAAAATTAATTATTTAATAACAGGAATTAATTCAGGTACATGTATGTCCGGAAATAATACAATTCATTACTGTTACACTTTTGAGGCAAACCATACCAATTATAATACCATAATTATGTACCGAATATTAAGCAAGCAAACAAGTGAAGATAACTCTGGTCAAGACAGTGCTCAGGTTAATAAAAGTTACTGAAGTATCAAAACTTGAAGCTGACATAAGATTGTCTTTAATTTAACTGTTCAGTACTGGATACCTAAATCATCTTTATGATGCTCAACGTGCTTGAATGTAGATGTTCTTTGAATTATAAAGTAATGTAAAAATTTCTGTGTTAAGCAGTGACTGCTTTTAGTTTGTGTTACTCTAGGACGTCAGTTAACGGAACTAGCGTGTACTTTAACTGAATATAAGAACGTATCTTATGACTTTATTTTCTGTATTTATGACATGTGTTCGACTTCATTTGCAGGACTGTAATATATAGTTTATTTGAAATATTCAAAGATGACTCGATCAATAAAATGAGTCTTCTTAAGTGCTTTGAGTCTTCTATATATTGTCAAATCTCTATGAATAAGTATTGAGTCATGAGACTCAAATAATTCAGCTAGTATATTAACCTTTTTTATATATAGGTCTTTTAATTATAAAGCAGTGATGAAAAGGACTCGTTTCCGGATCGTAATTCGTAGAATTAAATGTAGTTGGCTTTTGGCTAAAAGTTGCCTTTCACCTTGGAAGTCAGATCACGACTGGCGAACTGCCGCGAATTCGCTCTATTTATAGGGGTTTGGGACTCTAAAGACTCGAAAATGACGTAAGTGACTCAAAAGACTTAATTTTGACGTAAAGACGTTGAACAACATTCTCCAGACCGATTTACGGCAGTTGCACTACGATAAACAATATGGTCGATCTGAAACGGTGAGCTACTGAATTCTTGACCAGATTATCTTATACACTTGGAATCAGTGAAATATAGACAATAAAAATGAATTCTAAAGAAAAAGACTGTTGTAACCATGAAGGATGCAACATGTAAATTGATATGTACACACAAAATCGTAAGTAACAATTGACCCATTTGACACATTTTACCGTTAATAATTTGCAACGTCATGCTGTCTGTCTTATATTTCTACATGTACCCTAAAAAAAATATTATCAATGAACCAAGTGCATATATTCCTCTCTGTGACCATGTATTTTCATTAAGGCCAGTGCAACAGATTCCTTAGTCCGTTACAGTATATATGACTGATAACTCTATAACCAAAACCTTGCAATAAATATACTTGTAAACGTATCATATTTTGTTGGTTTCATAATTTCATGGATTGATTTGTACACAAAATCTTCAAAAATTGGTTAGTGTTTCACAGTTATTTGGTTTAATTGAATAGTATACAAGCTGTATACAACGAAAAATAAAAAAACACCAATATGTACTGGCACAGTGGTCAGAATATATTAACAATTTATTGAAAAAACATCCAGTACAAAATCAGTGATAAAATTATGATTTAGAATTCAGGACATGCTTTACTCGTAATCAGAAAACTATTGCTGGTTCTGCATTTTGAAGGTTCAAAGGTGTCCTGTGTACATTGTATTATATATATAACTGGATTTTCTAGTCGGAAAAATCTTGTCATTAGTTTGGCAATGAATGGCCAGTATATTAGGAACCAGAGTGAGTTATTTTTTCCTAACCGATGTAGGTAAGGGAGATAATAAATTTGTCTCCCTTTTATCCTGAGGACAAAAGGGAGAGAATTTAATTATCTCCCTTACTTACATTGGTTAGGAAAAGATAACTAACTCTGATTCCTCATTGGTGGTTCGACAGGGGCTGTCGGCTCCAATCAGTGATAAAGGAAAATCTACTTTGATGCCAGTCAGAGAGCTTCTAGTTAATTAATTCATATTTTCTACTCAGCTTGAACAAAGAGAAAAATTAGAAATTATATAATGGGGTTAAATAAAGACTATCGATTTTGATGTCTCTACAGATGGTCCAGGTATAAACCAATTACAATCAGAGAAAACATTTTCTTCCGTATATGGCCATTTTCAGTGTGAGATGACCCATTGAAGATTGATTTACACGACCTCATCTGCCACTACACGAGACCTCATCTTCCACTGCTTTAAGACCAATCAAATCGTGTCGTTCACAAATGCACATACCTTTTGAGCAATCAGGCGTAACATTATTTAACTCTGTCAACTGTGCTCATTGAACTTACCTAGATACAGGAAACTTAAAAATTGAGTATTTACGGAAGAAAAAATCTTCAACTCGTTTTTAAAATTCTGTGTCTTTTCACTTGTTCCGCTGTGCTCCACTCGGATAGATGTGAAATTAAAAAACTTGTTGTAGGTTTTCCAGTCTTCACTTTCAACTCATGTAAGAACCTATTATACTTTTTGAATGTGAAGTCTTCTTTTTTTTTTTTTTAACTCTCCTGTATCCCAAAAGGCCACATGTGTTTTTATCATCATTGATGTATGTTATCTGTAAATTGTCAGGTTATGATCTTGTCTTTTGAGACCCTCTGGTTAAGTGAACTAAAACATGAATGGTTCAAAATGTATAAATTGCTAGGACTGCCATGTGAGCAAAGCGAACTCAGATCTTGAGCCTATAGCTTAGATTGGAAAACATATTAATTTTTTAAAGAGTTTTCATGTTCATGTGTTTTCAGTGTTTATGAAATATTGGACTTTTATTCCATCATTTTCAGGGAGCTGTTGATACAAAAACAGATGCAAAAACAGATACGAAAAAGGATGATGAAATCCGAAAGTTACGAGAAAAACTAAAATATTTCCAGAAATGTTTAGCTGACACAGAGTTGAGACTTAGTGATGCATATAAAGAAATATCAGAGCTACGACTTATGTGCAGTTTGGAACCAGAGGTATGATGAGTTAGCTAAATTTTATTTGATGATAAAAATAATTTATTAATATTAAAAAAAAGACCCATTACTACAGTTTGGAAATAAATGAGTGCATAAATTTATTGCAAATTCATTTCAACATGATTATTGATATAGTAATTTCAGAATTTTTTCACCAGATTTCTAAAGAACCATGCATTCGATTGAGCAGTGCCAACTAATGATAAAAGGAAAATAGATCTTGTTTTATGTGTATTTATTATTATAAATCGTCTATAATCCTATATTAATAAATGTGATTAGTTTACTCTTTGTAATACAATATGGCTAGCAAAAATCAAAGTGCTTGGTTTTTAATCATTGTTATCTTTTATTTTGTGGCAATTTTTGGCAATAATGAAAAAAATTGAAATAATTTTTGGAATTTATATTTTTGCAAGATATTTTAATGCTATCCCAGAATGTAATATGGTAAAATTACTGCTACTATCAAAAATGATGCATTTTATCTGTTACATTATTTTTAACAATAAAAATATTTCATTGATTTGTGATTTATATTTTGATATTACAGAAACAACTATCAGTCCCTCCACCCTCACCTAGTACAGCCAGAAAACAATCAGTGGAGATTGGCAAGGTAAACATTATACAATTACGGCCCTCATTTGAGGTAGACATTCAGATTTGACATCCGAAGAGGGAGAAAATCGGGATTTTTGGAGGTGAACAATAGGGTTGTTTCCCACTGTGTTCCATTTTTGTAAAAATATTCAATTTATTTTTGAATCGCATGACAGTTTTAATCAAATTAGAGTATTTTAAAATATTTAAAAAATAATAATCTCTTTTGTCTGCGATTGTTTTTGACATAAATTTGAAATTTTTTCCCATTCTGTAAAGGATTTTTTAAATGGATAAATATTGAAGTGTTATATAGTAACCTGTCTTTTAACGATATTGGCTTAATATCCTTAAATGACCAATAGATTTTATGAATGACAAAGAATCTATATGAGGACCAATATAAACAGTGAGTTTATAAGAACTTTCTTAAGGGCTATTCCAGAAAAAAATGTATGGGGGGGTTGGAAGGCACTTTATATAAAATTGTATGGGTGGTCGGGGGTCTGGAAAAAAATTCTAAAGGAAGCATAAGGAAATTTTACTTTAAATTGTATGGGTAGTGGGTGCTGAAAAAAAATGCCTTCCAACCCCCCCATACCATTTTTTCTGGAATAGCCCTAATCTGATTAGTTTTTCAGTGGTTTCAGATTTATTACATATTTCATATTGAGTTATTGAATGGCCTTGGTGGCCTTGTGGTAGAATGCTCACCTCAAGTGCAAATGGGGACAGATTTCATCCCCAGCTGGGACAAACCATAGATTTTATGTTGGTATTTACTGCTTCTCTGCTAGCCCGGGTCTGCTAGATTGCAGCATTTATTGGTAAGAGAAAAGACTGGTTTGCGTGGAGTCAGAAGTCTTTTAGGATGGGATGACATGTCTACCAGGAAATTGTAATCTTGTTAGTTAGCTTGTAAAAAATTGGCTCAGTATGCTGGTCTGAGTTGCAAATCATGGTTCACATTCATATCACATCAACATGTTCTTGTCCTAATATTTTAATTGCCATTAGATATTAACTGACAATCAATATGATCATAATGAGTGATTTCTTTAAATTTACAAAACTACAAATTTTCTGTCCTTGATACAATAAATTTCAAAAACTGAATAAGGATCTTATAAAATATGACACGAATGGTCTTTCATAGATCTTCCACCAGTTAGTCAGCTTATTACTCTTTTTTAATACAAATTTGAATTTAAATACAAAAGTTACGAATACTTTTCAGGAATTGATAGAAACAGAGGAAGAACAAATTGAAAAGAAAGTAAAAGAACAAAAAAGAATTATCAAAAAGGCTCCACCCAAGGTGAGAGAAAGATATAATGTGTAAACATTTTGTAGTTTTCAATGAAAAACATCCAAATAAAAGAAATTATTAACTAATAATCTTACATGGTCAGTGTCTGTTAATCTTATTTTCAACCTAGAAGTATATACAGTCAAACCTGCTTTAGCGACCACCTGTATTAAGCAATAACCTGTCTTAAAAGACCATCATATCAAATTCCCTTTGTAGTGCATTCTATTTAAAATTTACCTGTATATAAAGACCACCTGTCTTTAGTGACCATAATTTTGCTCTGCCTTGGAAGGTCACATAAGACAAGTTTGACTTGCAGTTGCAGAAAGTTGAATAGCTAGAAAAATATATTTTAAGTGTCCAGATGTTCGTTCAGAAAGATTGGAAATCACTTATTGTTAATCTTTGGTAATGCACAATATTGAAACATTGATAAACTTTTTATCTCACTTGTCCTAAAAGGACATGTGAGCTTTTGCCATCATTTGGCGTCCTCCGTCCGTCCGTCCGTTATAAACTTTTTCAAAGATCTTCTCCTCTGAAACCACTGAACCAATTACAGCCATACTTAGTCTGAATGATCCTTAGGGTATCTAGAATAAAGTTTGTGTTTTATTTTATTGTCCGTCGAGAAACTTGGCCACCATGGCTAAAAATAGAAGATAGGTCATAAACTGCAGTGTTTGACTTATATCTCAAAAACTAAAGCATATAGAGCAAAACTGACATGCCGTAAAAATGTTCATCAGGTCAAGATCTACCTGTTATGAAATTTTCAGACAACTTTGTTCAACCCTTTGTTGGGTTATTGCCCCTGAATTGTTAATTTTAAGGAAATTTTGCAGTTTTAGGTTGTTATCTTGAATATTATTATAGATAAAGATAAACTGTAAAAGCAAAAATGTTCAGCAAAGTAAGATCTTCAAATAAGTGACATGACCAAAATCGTCAATTGACCCCTTATAGGAGTTTTTGCTCTTGAAAGATAATTACATGTAAACAGAAAATAATGGTCTGACATTGTCACAGATGTTTAGAGCATTAATTGATATGAATGAAATGGTAGCTGTAGAAGTAAAATGGAGCATCAAGGGTCAAGGTCATTGAAAAATTCCATAGCAAACAATGAAAAAAGCCCTAGCAACCATATATATTTTGGTTAAGGACCTTATAATTTATCTGTACAAGTCAAAGTCAGGTAAATTCAACTGTTTTAGTTACCATTTGGCTGATTGAATCTGTCAGCCAAGTACTAAAATGATTCAAATTGATAAAGGTGCTAAAATTATGAACTATGGATTGATGTTGCCAGATGATCGTAGTATGATCTTTTATAGGATGGATGGATGAATACTGTTTAACTTCTAGTGGTTTTTTTATATGAAATTATCTCCTATTGGTCTTTTTTTATTTGAAAATTCAGAAAAGACCTTTAAAACTTCCCCCGTTGCCTAAAGGTAGCCTGACTGGTAACATGACCATGGAGGAAAGCTTGCCTGAGGAATTAGATATGCCAGAGGCTACATCAGCCAGGGAGGAAAAACTTTGGAAAATTGGAGCATTGCAAGCAAAGGTACAGCATAACCATAGTCAAACTGGTTATTTACCATATTTTTTGGACAAAAGGTCGATATTTTTTTCCCTGAAAGTCCTAGTATCAATCTATACTCCAAATCGACCTACATGTATCTAAGTGCAAGAAATGACCCCTTCCTAAATTTAACAATTTAGGATATAACTTTTTATGAAGGCCTTAACTTATAGTATATCTAATCTTGAAATTCTAATTCCTTAAAATTTACAATGAGTGACATTAATTTACAAATGCACATAGTACATGAGTGAATCATATGTGTTTTTCAGTGACAGGGTTATAGATTTATGGGATTCTAATTTCAAGATTAGTTATTAGCTCACCTGACCCAAAGGGTCTTATGAGCTATTGTCATCACTTGGCGTCTTGTCTATCGTCCTCGTGCACAATTCACATTTTAATTTTCTCAGAAACTGCTGGGCCAATTGGGACCAAACTTTGGTGGAATGGTCCATGGGTGGTCCCCTTCCAAATTTATGTCTGGTGTCCCCAACCTTCAACCAAGATGGCAGCCAAGCTAACAAAAGAAAAAAGGAGGGTCAAAATTTAAAAAATCTTCTCATCTGAAGCTACTATGCCAATCTCAGCCAAACTTCGCTAAAAGGATCCTTGGATAGTCCCCTTCCAAAAATATGTCCTGTGGTTCCGACATCTGACCAAGATGGCCGACACAGCGGAACTTAGTTTAACATCTTCTTGAGCCAGTTGCAACCAAACTTAGCAACAATGGTCCTTAGATGGTCCTCTTTCAGAATTATGTCCCATGAACTGGACGATCAACCTATATGGCTGCCACAGTCGAACTTAGTTTAACATAGGACCCTATGGGAAATTCATTTAAAAATCTTCTTGTCTGAAGCTACTGAGCCAATTGCAACCAAACATAGCAGCAATGGTCCTTAGATGGTCCTCTTTCAGAATTGTGTCCGTTTACCCAAACTATCAACCAAGTTGACCACCACAGCTGAACTTTTAACCTTTGTGGAACTACTCCTGGAAGAGACTCGGGTTTCGTTTATTGCAGTAACATATTCCATGTATTCAGAAGATATAATGAGATAATACAATGGATTATGTTTTTATGTGACTAAGCGTGGACCTTTGTATAGTAAGGTTGTTGGCAACGACTGTTTTTTAGGTCACTTTCTAGAGTGAAATATGACTTTTCTGTTCACTGTGTGAGATATCAGATTTAATTTTACTTGGAATTTCAGGTATATCACCACACACAATGTAATGATATATAGTATTCACCTTTGAAGATTAGTTATACATGTACTATAATTATTACATTGAGTGTGGTCAAATACTGGGATTGTAGAGTGAAATTAAATTCGATAATACACCCAGTGAAATCTAAAGTCATATTTCACTCTGGGAACTGACGTAACAATAGCCGTTGCCAACAATGTTGCTATAAAAAGGTGGATACGTAGTCACATAGAAACATAATCCATTGTATTTTCTCATTAAATCTTATGATTAAATGAAATATTTCAATGTAATAAACAGAATAACTAATCTCTAAATTGGAATACCAAAAATCTACACCTCGTGACCGAAAAGCACTAATAATGTGCTACGCACATTCGTGAATTAATGTGTTGTTCGGTAAATTGTAGATTTGTAGTTCCTGGTATGTTCATTAACAGAAATATGGGTAAACTTTACCACGTTTTGACATTTCTAATTGGTCAAAGGTTGGCTACTACAAAGGCACTGATGAAAATTGATGCCAATATTTCAAGTAAAAATGTTTACTTGGATATCGACTTAAAATCTGATTTTTTCTTTACAATAGAAGTGGAATGTGGTCATTTGAACTTCTTGGAATAAATGATCGTATAATTCCTCTGTTTTTTTGTGCTATGATTATAGTATGAATTAACACTGTAAAAGAAAAAAAGTTAATAATTTTAAAAATTCTGAATAAAAAATGTCTGTGTCTGTTTTTTTAGATGAGTCAGTTAATGAAAGAAATCATAGAATTCATTAATCTTCTGGCCGATATGATATTTATGGACCCAACTCTTACTCCACCTGTAAGTATATCTAATATAGAGGTAGATTCAGGCAATTTTGGGGGGGGGGGGGGTCAAAATAAAAAAAATCATGAAGAAATTGGTTTGTACATTTTTAATCAACAATTGATGCCTTATTTTTCAAATTGTCATAAGGGAGTTCCAACCCCTAGATCATTTGTGCCTGAATAATATTTATTTTAATAAAGAAAATCTTTGTTATGAATTTTTTATTTTCATTATTTGCATTCAGAAAATTGGTTTAAAAAATAAATTTTGGTATATTTGGACATTTCAAATCATTTAGAGTAACATATGGTAGGGAGGGAAACTAAAGAAACTTATGAAAGTGAGGGAAGTGTTGGGAAAAGGTATCATTTAATAAGTATTCTGCAAGTGTGTAAGGCCAAAATAAATAAATTGTGTGCTTCTGTTTTACCGATCCAGAACATTTTATTGACGATAAAAAAAGAATCCAGATTTTTCGTTCTCTCCAGATCCAATTATTCATTTAGAATACTATTGATCTTCAAAGGGTTTGATAATTACTAGTAATACGCATAGATAATTCCAATACAGTGTGTATTGTTGATTCAGATTGGTCGACAATGTGGCATCTAAGATCTTTTATTTTTCCATAAATTACATTCAGCGGATGTATATGTGACCAAGTGAAAGAGTGCCATTTTAAACCACTCATTTATTATTATGGAATTTTAAGTAATAAGAGTTGTTTTTCACGCAATTTATCGATTTATAAACTCGACCAGGTCCCTTGGACTTTATTCAGTTTGTGAGTGAATTGGTCTCCTTTATACACTGATAAACTGCTTCAAAACAAGTCTTTTTACTATAGTAAAGCATATCAAGAACAAAGATTTTAAATAAACAAGCATGGCGTGTCGATGACCGTGTAGCATATTAGCTGTCAAATATGGGAAATCTAATCACATTGACCCTTTTGGAAAAAACAATAGAAAACAAAATAAATGTTTTACCTACCTACCCTACCTAATTTTTTTTTTTGGGGGGGGGAGGGGGGGGGTGAAATAGGAAACTATTTATTTTGGCCTAATAATAAAACTTGACTATGTTTATAAATTACAGAAAGATCCTAGATTCTCAACTGTACAGGAATCTGATTTTGAAAATATAAAAAATGCTAAAGGAGATGATCTAACTATTATTAAAGGACGACAAAAGAGAACTACAGCATTTTTCCTGGGACAAAAAGCCATTGGTTGTCTGAAAGATGCATATGAACTGATGTCTGGGTCTTTGAGTCTACAGGTAGATAACATGTTTTATCATTTTCAGTCAAGTTTCGTGGATGTAAATGGCCAGTAATGTGATGAAATTTATTCTGGTGGCTAAGTTTGAATTGGGTAGAACGAAGTAGTAATTTTTCATAAAATGTTTGGTTTCTGAAAAGAGTTGAATAGTCGTTAGATAAAACCTAACAAATCTTTTTTTCTGGTGACTGTAACAAAAAATATTCATATTTAAAGTTTTTTTAAAATTTGTTTGGATGAATTCATGTAATCGATTACTTTGTTTCAGCACGAAGACTATGAATTTATATACAGAGCATTCAAAAATCACCAGTATCAGAGAACTGTTATACAGGCTATATTGGCTGGTAAATTATCCTTTTCTGCTCTTCAGGCAGCAAAAGAGGGGAAAAGATTATCTCAAAAAGATTATAGTTTGAAGTTGCAGGGTGGTAAAACACAAGATGGATTATGGAAAGCTGGGTCAGATACAGAGGTGAGAAAAATATTTCTAACATTACTTTTGAGGTGAATATCAAGGAATAACCTTGATTAGAGTATTTTTTGTTCTGAAAGCAAAATAATACACATAATATAGGGCAAAGCAGGGATCCGGAAATTTCATCCGCCTCCTCAGGACATCTTTTTTTTGTGGATAGAAATGAATTGTCAGTTAACACTTTTTTTTATCAGTCTGAACACACGACCTTATTTCATACAAATGTCTTTGACGTCCGCGTTTGGTACGTATAAATAGATCGATATGGAAATGGAGTACACAACGGAGTAGAAATGAACTAAATAAATGACTAAAATACATTCAAGTTAAAATACTTTGAAAAGTATATGCAAGTCTTCCCGAAAGATGAAATTTTTATTACTTTTTCATATTTAACTACAACGATTTGCGCATGCTCAATGAATATTTTCTATAAACTACACGTGCAGAAAATGACAATAATGTGGATATCTATAAGTTTTGCCGAGTTAAACTACCAAGGCATTTTATCTTAAAAAGTTTGTGATACTGTCAGATCGTCCGAAACATACCATGTAATGGATTTTTCTAATTTCGAAGTAGAAAGGGGTGAAAAACGTCTGATTGGTCGTCACTGATGAATGACTTCGATTGAACTTTTGGAAATTGTTGACAGGTGTACATTAATTATAATTAAGTGTTTTTATCAGACACCTCTGTTAATTACCATATTGACAATAGTAATTCCTGTAAAAACAGTTTGAAAAGATCAGTCAACTATAGAGAGGAAATGACCTGTATGAGGGAACCGTTCTGCCGAACTCTGAAATTTTGGAGCAGCGACTTTTCAGTACATCTTTTTATTAAAAAAATAGAACTTTTGGACATCCGTTTGACCCTTTTTATGACCGGACAAATAAAACAATTCTCCGGTCATGTCCGGAAAATAGAAGGAGTTCCGAATCCTTGGAGCAAAGTTCTACTAATACTCATGTTTACCAATGGCCAATACATGTACTTATTTACTTCAGTTTTAATTAACATTAAAACCATCATAAAAATAGTATGACTTCACCAATACTCTCAGTTCATGAACTTTCCTTTTTAGCTCACCTGGCTATTGTCATCATTTGGCGGCCATCATCATTGTAAACTTTCCTTTAAAGATCTCCTTCTCTGAAACAACTTGGCCAATTGGAACAAAAATTAGGTGTAATGGTCCTTAGGTGGTCCTTTTTCAGAATAATATCCGATGACCTCACCCGTCATCCAAGAAGGCCGCTAGAGACCAACATAGTTTAACATAGGACCCTATGCGAAATTTACTTAAAGATCTGTTTGTCTGAAATGGTCCTTAGGTGGTCCTCTTTCAGAAATATATACGATGACCCATCCATCATCCAAGATGGCCAAACATAGTTTAACATAGGACCCTATGGGAAATTTACTTAAAGTTCTATTTGTCTGAAACAACATGGCCAATTGGAATAAAAATTGGCAACAATGGTCCTTTGTTAGACCTCTTTCAGTATTATATCTGATCACCCTTGTTTAAAACCAGTGAGCCAATTGGAACTTGACAGCAATGTTCCAGGCTGCCAGTCAAGATAGACATAGTCCACGTGGGTGATACAGCCTCCTGGGATCCTCTAGTCCTTGCTATGCCTACCTCATATAATTGTGCATATTAGAGAAAACCTGAAATATAGGTATTCTTAACACAAAAGTGACCAAAATCCAAACATGATACACGTATTTGGACACAATTTAAATTCAAGAATCAATCTAGAACAAGTATCATTATTACATACATAAGGACTCCTCTTTATACCTGTCTTGTCAGCCCTGTATACTGTTTCTAAACGGTAACATTCCAGATTGTCCATTCCTAGATTGGAGAGTCCAAATTGCCGATTACCAGATTGACAACTTTTTCTGGTTTCATTTCTTGAAAAGAAATTCCAGTTTGTCAACTCCATATTGCCAATTCACAAATGTCAGACTCCTTCTTATTTCAAGTATTTTTATACCATACCTTTTTGGACATTTACCATGAAAAGAATGTACATCTGAATACCAAATTCGTAATAGAAATGTAAAATTTATATTGTGGCTTAATTTCAGGATGAAAACGTCTTAATTTTCTTAATTTCAAGATGAAAATGTCTTAATTGCTGGATGAAAATGATTTTATAGTAATTTTCAGGTAAAAATGAATATTTCTAATTAAGAAATATTTTCAGCTGTAATGACATGCCCTGCCTGTCGGCAAACTTTACATACATGGTGTTAGACAAGGGTACCTCGGCTTGGTCTTAGAAATATTCCTTGTATAAGCATTCCTTTAACAACTTACAACCAAGTTGAACATGGAAAGTAAAAAATATTAGATAATTTAACAAACATTGGTTAAAACTTCTTGAGAATTTTGTAACAATAGAGAGGTTTGTTCAGCAACAAGAAGCATGTTAATAATATGTGTTTCACATTAGTTGCTGTTATCCTTTGAAATGTCATTTTTGTTAGCAAAAAAGCAATAATCATTGTTTTAGATAGTGGAAATCAGAAAGAGTCAGCAATTTGGGAATTAACAGTATTATAAGGTTGGTAAACTGAGATTTTGTCTAAATAACTGGAAATTTAATAAATCATAAAAAAGTGAACTTCCTGAAATATTCAAAATTTACTTTCCATGGTATTTTGTCCCCCAACAATGGAAAACTAAATCCCCTGATATATTTAACTGGTCCATTGGAGTCAAAGTACCATATGAAACCTGGTGGGATGACAAATCTGGATGATAAACAATATCCATCCATCCGTCTGCAAGCTATCTTTGGAAAGAACAGTATTTACCTTTAATTTTTTGTGCCTGAAAGGTGCAAAGCAGAATTTTATATCAGCGCTTTCTTAATATTTTGCATGATTTCACATTTAGAAGTGTTGTAGCATTGAAACATACAAGGTTTATTCTGAATGTTCATTTGTAAGTGCTGATTTATTCCGGGCATATAAAGTTCCGGGCAGAATAAAGTAACTACCCTAAAAGTTCCTCCAGAACTTTTCAACTAGTTAGTTTGTTCCAGACATGGTTGAAAAGTTCCAGGGACACGGAATGTATAAACTAGTCATAAAGTTCCGGAGAAAGGTAAAGTTTTAAAACTTATGCGTATGTGTGCATATTAACATGAATCATGGTAAATAAAATAAATATCATTAATTGATACTTATGGTTTAAATTCTACTAAAATAAGAATTTTCATAAATGGATGGAAATTTTGGATAATTTGAGGGTTAGAAATTTTATAACTATAGTCCAGAAGTTTCAGTAGTTTTCAATTAGTCCAAAAGTTCCAGTAATAGTCAAAAATTTTCATAAATTGATGGAAATTTTGGATAATTTGAAGGTTAGGAATTTTATAACTAGTCCAGAAGTTCTAGTAGTTTTCAACTAGTCCAAAAGTTCCAGTAATTTTCAACTAGTCAAAAGTTCCTGTCATTTTGAACTAGTCCAAAATTTCCAATTATTTTAACTGGTAAAACATTCAGTACTATGATTCAGCCATCCACATTTTTGTCTTAATTCAGAATTATTATGGGGCCTCGGTAGCCGAGTGGTCTAGGTAGTTCGTCCTGACTACTAATGATCACTAGCCTGTCAACACTGAGGTTTTGAGTTCAAATCTCACCTGTGGCAGGGTGTGTTCGACTTCGATCTAAATTGACAAGGATTGCCCATTTTCCTACCGAAGGTCAGTGGTTCTCTCCGGGTACTCCGGCTTCCTCCACCAATAAAAACTGGCCGCCGCGAAATAGCCAAATGTGCTGAAAACGGCGTAAAAACCAACTAAACAAACAAACAAACAGAATTATTATACATATATAATTAAAATCTTCTCATCTGAATAAAAAAGTTAAAAAAAATCATAACTTGATAGAAATAATATTTTTTAGGTTTACTTGTAAGATTTCTCATATTGATTTTATTCATGCATCCATAGAAAACATGCTTTTTTAATAGCTATATAGTACTGGAATATTTTGACTAGTTATAAAGTTCCGGTATTTTTAAACTAGCTTTAAAGTTCCAGTATTCTTTAACCAGTTGAAAAGTTCCGGTAATTATTGACTGGTTGGAAAGTTCTGGTAATTCTTGACTGGTTGGAAAGTTCCGGTAATTATTGACTGGTTGCAAAGTTCTGGTAATTCTTGACGGGTTGGAAAGTTACAGTATATTACAACTTGCTATAACATTCCAGTATTCTATAACATGTTAAAAAGGACCGGTATTTATTTATTTAGGTGAACAATTCTGACATTTTTCATCTGTTTAAATAACCAAATTAACATTTGCATCAAAACTGAACATCTGGAACAAGTTGGCTAGTTGAAAAGTTCCGACCTGCTGGAACTTTTCAACTGGCCATGGAACAAACTAACTAGTCCAAAAGTTCCGGAGGAACAAAGTAGCTAGTCAAAATGTTCCACCGGAACAAAGTAACTGGCGGAACAAACTGGCTGTTACACATTCAGTGATTATAGCAAAAGTAATATTAAACTTCATTTTCTGTCCATTGAAAGAATAAAATTAAAAATTGTATTGAAAGGATTGCTGGTTGTTAGTATTTTTTAACTAGCTTGAAATTGATACTAAAAATTTATTGTTTCAAGATTGTAAAATTTGTGAAAACTAAAGAGTATCTCCCTCGAGCATAGCCCTGTCCTTAAATGGATATTGGCTATATCACTTTTGGTGATTTTGGTATTTTTGAATTTGTTCTTCAACCTTTCGGATTGTTGTTAGCTCACCTGGCCCAGAAGGCCATATGAGCTAATGTCATCACTTGCCATCTATCGTCCGTCATCCGTCTGTAAAGTTTTAAATTTTGATCTTCTCCTCTAAAACCCCTAAGCCAAATGAACTGAAACTTGGTATGAACCATCTATGGAAGGACATCTATAAAGTTTGCATATTTTGTTCCGGTGAGATGACTTATATGGCCGCCATGATGAATTCTTATTTCTGATCCGACATATTTTTAAAATCTCCTCTGAAACCGCAATGCCAAATGAACTGTAACATGGTATGAAACATCTGTGGAAGGTTCATTACTGTCTGGTGAGCTATACAAGCTCAATTCTCTTGAGCCTCTTGTTTTGGTTTTTAAAATTTTAGGCCTTGAGCACAACTGATGAGTCGTAAATCAACGAAATGTGCATATCTTGTGCATCAATATTGGTTTCAAAGAATTTTATTTACTAAGTCAATGAAAGCATTGTATTTGAAAAAGGAACGAATGACATTTCTGTAAATAGCCATAGCACAATTTCAGGAAATCAAGATATAAATAATTTTTGTGATGGTTATAGACATTGCATTAAAACAGTATTTCACACTTGTATGAAGTTGACACTTGATTATGAAAAGTACAGCTTGTATAATCAGTGACTATTGATATAACTTTATGATATTTACACAACATTATTGATTTATCAGATATTGACTTTTTCTTTATATGTTTTCCTCCCAAATCAGTTATATTTACCTACCAAACAATAATAGACTATTAGAGTGCCATTAAATATAATAAAATAGATGGTTTTTATGTTGTCATTTCGTTGATTATTTATCGGAAAATAAATCCATTTTTCAAATCTTTGGTAAACTTTTCTGATATGGTCAACGTTTTTGGCTGTTAATCTTTTTCTGTTAATGGATTATAAAAATTGACACTGTGAGTTAACTTTTTGTCAGATTTTTTTTTACACAATTTGGGTTTCTGAACTTTACGTGTTAAATTTTAAATATATCACCAAGGACATGATATACTTTATTATGTATTTTAAATAAATTGGACATTAATGGTTAAAATTTTTCATAGTGATAAGAGTAATAAAATGGTATTTGAAATTTTCCGAAATAACATTGATTTATATGATTAATGTTTTGTTATATGCAGTTGTTATTAGTATAATTAATATTAGAATACTACAAGCAATCAACAACAAAAAAAAAAAAAAAACTGAGGATTTTGATATTAGTGAGGAAGAGGGAAAGTAGTAGGGCTTGTCATGACCCAAATTTTGCTTTTTATTTTTGTTATGCAAATAATTTTGGCAGATCATTGTGATCCTTCCCCATATCCTAAATTTTTCTGGGTACCTGTATTTATTTGTGAAAGTAAATATAAGGTTTATTTGAAAGTATACTTTTAGAGGTGATAAAACAGATTGTGATATTTCTAATTGACTCAAAAATGCACTCAAATAAGAATAAAAATGGACAAATTTGTAAAGAAATTGTTTCTTGCTTAATTTATCAATGAATATAATGTTGAATTTTGAAAAATATAGAAGAAAATTTTAAGTAAGTAAAATTTACAAAATTTTCTTGTTTGTTTTAAAAAGTTGAAGAAATCGTATACAAAGAAGTTTATTTTGTATTTGAGAACTTTTATGATAGAATATTGTATTAATTATTGTTTGCAGAAAAGAACTACCCTTTAATCATTTCTATAAAATAGGAAGAGTGAAAGAATCGTTTGGTTTTTGGTACCTATTTTTTTTTTTGTGGGGGGGGGGGGGGGGGGCATCACCATGTCCAAAAGGATCATAAATAATCCAAATTCACGTTTTGATTTCTGCTATTTGTTTTCTAATACAAATCAATCAGTTTAAATATCTGATATTATCTGTGGAAGAAGATTGGATATTTAAAATGAAAAAAAGAAATTCTAAATTTACACAAGTTAAATAACATTTTTGCATGAACTCACACAAAGCATGTTCTTAAGGTTCTTATGGACAACATTATAAATATTGCTTAAAAATTTCCGTATTGTTGAAATTAATCCAGATGATAAGAACTTTAATTTTGCAGGTGTTGCATAATAACAAGGGTAAAAAAACTGAAACGTTTGATTTTTTTACACTTGCAGAGGATTAGAAGATCTCAATGGTTACAGTCATAAAAAATATTTTATCTAAAGTATGTCCTCAGCACCTATGGAATTCTAATATAAATGCCTTCCCTTGGCGAAAACTGTCGTTTCATAATCTTTAAATGTATGTTATTAATATGTAATATATTTAAATTAAATAATTCTTCATGTACTATATCAGGTTAAAGTCAATTTATAAATATGTAATTCTAATCACATGCTTATATTTGAGTTTAAAAAAAGAACCATGAGATTTAAAGTTGAAAGTTTTCTTTTAATTTCTGAGCTTGTACCTCTCTTTTTTGAAAATGATTACTTACTTGAACTATTGGACCTGAAACTGATATATTGGTACATGTAATAAATTGAGAGCTAGAACTATCAAGATATTCTTAACTTGTGTATGTGTAAAATGAAATTAGGATGTCATACAAGGCATGAAAAATAATTAGCATGAAGTCATGGAACAGCCAAAAAAAAGATACAGCTGATTCCTGTTGTCTCCAAATCGCTTGAGTCGAAATTTCGGTTATGTTGAATTTTTTATGTTCCCGAGCAGACGACAGAATAATCTATGTAATTTTATTCCTTTTGTCTGTAATTTAATTAGTGGAAATTTTGGGTATGTCGAACTGATACAACATTCCAAGGAAATATAATTAGTGCAAAATAACTCATTATGTTGAATTCATTAATTATCTATACATGTGAGCCAAATATTCACACCTTTCAATTTGTCAATTGATTCCGAAAATGTAGTTTCATTCGAATTATGTTTTGATAACAATTTTGTTTCGACTTAAATGTTTATAAGATTGTTAAAATAAAACAATATTGTGGATTTTTTAATAAAAATTAATTTTTCATCAATAAAATGACATTTTTTTTTAAAAGACATGAACACCCTATTTATTAACACTATGGTCTTTATAAAATTTGGATTATGTCAATGAGGCGTGACTTGCAGAAAAAGAATTTGCAAAATCAATATATGTCAACGTTTAAGGATTATCAATTTAAAGAAACAAATTCTAATTAAGAATCAATAACCTTATATTCAGACTTAAAAAGACAATCGTCATTAATCAAAATTATTTAATATGCAAATCAGATGACCCAAGCTGAGTATGGCTTGGCCGCTGTTGTAAAATCTTTGATGATTAAAAGATTTGATCTGACATTTTGAGCAAGTTTTAGTAAGTTTTGATAAGAAGCACATGCATCAAACAATAAATCATCAAATAAGTAAAAACAATCAAAATACAGGACCTTACAAAAGGAATCTGTTTATCTCCCTTGTCCAAAACTCGACGATATCCAATTCCTTTTTAGTCAAACATCGGCTATCTCGAACCCATTCCCATGGTCCCTTGAACTTCGAGATAACGAGAACCAACTGTATATTTGATGATAATTAAATTTGATTTGAATACTACATTTTGATTGGCTGAACAACAAAGAGCAACATTGGTTATTCTGTATATCCTGGTTTGGTCTTGTGACGTCATCGACAGATTAATCTGCTACTTGTAAATTCAAAAAGTCCCATGTCATTATTGATGCTTTATTCAAGGAATAATTGTACTTCTAAAAAAATTATTTTGTTTGAAAATTATATTATAAGGAATATTTCCAATTTTTGTGCAGGTTATACTTCAATAACCTGGTTTGGGTCAGTTTACGGCATTCATAAACAGGTTCGTGGTTTATTATGAGCAAACTGACCCAAACCAGGTTATAATGTATAATCTGTTCAAAAATTGGATACATTCCTTAAGTGGATAGGACCAATAATCTAACATCCAGCTAACAGTAAGAACCAGCTATGAGGCAAAAAGATAGAGTAAATAAGAAACCCTTCCTTCCTCCTCACCAAAATTCAGGTGCTCCGGAAGAGTAAGCATTTCATGTCCCTTTAAATGCACTTTCTATGTCATTCAACACAGTAAAGTTGTAGAGAAATGTAATCATACAATGATAGTCAAACAAGATCTGATTATTATTGTTAAGTATGTAGTTCACATTTTTTCCAGCATGTATCAAACAATGGATGCACTTGTTATTGTCCCCCGCCTCAATGCTACAGAGGGACTTAGTAATGGTCTGGGTCCGTCCGTTCGTCTGTCACAATTACTTGTGGACGCATCTCCTCTGAGACCTCTGATCAGATTTTGTTAAATTTTGTAGGACGGTTAGTCACCATATGTACTTGATCCTATCGCACCGCCATTTTGATTCGACAAATTTTACAGGGGTTATGGGACTTTAACATTTTTGTTATGTGACACTATAGGAACACTTTGTGGACGCAACTTCTCTGAGACTGCTGATAAGATTTTGTTAAAATTTTGTAGGATTGCTAGTCACCATATTTTCTTGATTCTATCGCACCGCCATTTTGATTTGACAAATTTTATGTGAGTATCCTGTCCCACTGTGATTTTGATTTGACAAATTTTACAGGAGTTATGGGACTTTAACTTCTTTCTGAATTCAAAACTATAGGAACACTTTGTGGACGCAACACCTCTGAGATCGCTGATCAGATTTTGTTCAAATTTTGTAGGATTGTTAGTCACCACATGTACACTATCCTATGCCACCATTTCAATAATACACATTTTGTATATCTTGTGAGGCTTCGACTTTTCTCTGCGGCAGGGGACATATGGCTATGTGTAGCAATCTTGTTTGAATTGCAATTGAAAGTGTAATAGCCTAGTTCATTAAAAATGTAATTCCACAGGAACAATTACAAGGAAGTCACAAACTTATATTCCCAGTGGAATTATTATATTAAACTAAAAAACTATACCTCTTTTCTACTGAGGTACAATCAGATTGAAGTTTACCCCTTCCAGACTGAATATTGATATGTTTGTGGTAATTTTGAAGTGTGTTTGACCAAAAAATTTCTTTTTTTTTTAGGTTTTATTTATTTTGCCCATGCTAAGGATGTCATAACAAGTCTATATGGGATTAATTTATAAAGTACTGGGAGAAAATTACAACTGAGTTTAGTTTCTGATAAAAACTGAAGTTTAATTTTAAATAAACTGAAGTGGATTATAATATTGTATCTAAACGTTTTGACAGCTCAGTACATGGTTACATTAGAAGATAAAAAAATGTTGCAAAAAATTATTAAAAATCAATACAAAATTTGACGTTTTGTAAGATATTTCAGTTAATAATTTTAAACAAACATAATTTAAGTGTCCAGAACAAAAGTAAGAGAAAACGTGTGTTAATAAAATTTAAAATGGGATACCGGTTATTTTATTTGTAATCAATATTATAATAAAATTTTGAAGACCTGGATTTTATTATAATAGATTAAAAAGTTATTGAAATACATGTATTATTTTTGCCAGTTATGATGTTGACATGATCACAGTATGGGAGTTCTTTAAAAATCATTTATAAAAAAAAAATATGTGATCTTGACAAAAAAAATCTCTTCTTAAAGGAAATACAAATTTGGTTCTAAAATTATATCTCCCAAGATTACTCGTAAAGAAAGAAATCAGGAAAAAAAAAATCAAACATTAATGAAACGACAAGCATAGAAATAGGATCATTTAATTATGCATGTCTTATCGTGTATATTAATTTCAATACTCCTTAGAGGTGGTCCTCAATTGAAATTGCATTAAATACATGTATAATAGATACAAAAAGCGTGATTCTTAAATGAGCTATTTAAATATGACATGTTTAATTTTAATTACTGAAGTGATTTCAGTAAAATTAAAATGTACAAGTGTAAGTTACATTGGTCTGTTCGTTTGACGTCCTTTACATGGTTAGAAATAATACATCACAAAAGATATTTTGAAGGTAAAGTTTAATTTACCAGGAGGTTTCATAGCAAATATTTATTTTGATAGCTCTTAGTAATGCTATGATGTTGTACATGTAAGGCCAAAGAAAACTAATTTAGGGGTAGAGACGGGAGGGGTAATTGGTGATTCCTATTCTTTCCCTTCTCATTCCCAAGCCGTTTTTTTTTTTAATTTCAAAGTTTTGTTGCTTGGCGGAAAATGTAGAGATATAGTTAATAAAAATATATAAAAAAGTAATGTCCTACCCGTTTTCCCACCACTACCAGAATTTTTTTGTGAAAGTTTGGTTGGGAATATAGGAATTAATTTTCCTCATAGCCTAATGATATTAAGTAAACAAATAATTAATCTGATTGGCCTATCAGGAATTATCTGGTATTAAAGGTTTTATAACACACATATATATTATTATCCTACCAACTATTGTTAGATACAAGAAAGGCTGTACAAAAGATGTCCTTTGCAATATGAATTGAAAATGAAAGCGATCTATTCAATTTCTTTCTTTTTGTCAGAATGATATTGCTTCAATAATTCATTGGATACTATTATTCATTCAGGATTTACCATTTTATTTAATTATTGGAAATAAAAGAGGAAGAATTGATTTCATATGCAAATGTATAGGAATTATGAAATTTCTTTTTGTTAGTTCTCCACGGATGTTGAATACATAGTACAAGTTTTGATGACCTTTCAGAATACTATTTATTGTCCTTTTAAAATTGTTTGAGTTGAAAGGTTTTGTGGATGTAAATGGCTTTCTGAAGTGTTTTTGAAATATAATTTGATTTAGTGGAGAAGATTAAGGTAAGATGTGTTTTTTTCTTTCAGCTAGGAAAATAACTTCTTTGATACAAATTTTGATGCACAAGATGTGCACATTTTGTCGATTTATGACTCATCAGTTGTGCTCAAAGCCTAATTAAAATTTTGAAATCCAAAACAATCCAAAAGGTTGAAGAGCGAGTCAAAATTACCAACATGACCAAAACGGGTAAAGCCAAAACCATCTGAGCACAGAGCTATGCACGAGGGAGATACTCCTTAGTTTTTGCAAATTTTACATTTTTTATCAATTTCGGGCTAGTAAATAGGAATTTAAAAAAAGATGTTTATGAATTTTTACAAATATTTAATTTATTGTTAATGAACGGAAAGTTTTATTTTGCTGATACTTTTGTTAAAGTTCCTTTTTTGACATTTGTAATGTTATTGACACAGTGATGTTTATATGATAATCAGATTTTCATTCAATAAAACATTTTGTAATTTTAATTATTACAGGATATAATTTTTTGAAGTTAAACGTATTTTAATTGATCCATTTAATTGGCGATGATCAAGATTAATCTTGTCTATTGTATTTTAAATGACAATATTATTGGTTGATAATAGACAGTCAATTTTAATCATTAGTTTAGAGTTTCATTGGGATTTAAACTATTGTTACGGGCTGTCATCGAAGATGTTTGTCTTTGTCGTTGATAACAGATCCTATATCGTTTGTACCGAAGATGATTTATGATTCCAATATAAAATCTGTATTAATCATTATAACAATTTTCATTGGTTTCATTGATTCATGGTTTTAATGTGGCCGAAATTTTGTGCTCCATTTTTATATGAGAGTGTGAGTAATCCTCTAATTTACCAGTAAGTAATTGTAAGATTTCACTTTAACTCATTAAGGATGATCGCTTGTCTAATAGGAAATAAATAGGATTTGAAATAGGTGTTTTAGTTTGAGAGAACATATGAATAGTAAACAAATAAGCAAGAAAAAAATATAGGTTCATGTGATCATTTTAGAGCTATAAAGCCTTGAAAATTTGCAGGAAATATGTTTTATCTGGCATTTTCATTGTCTTTGCATTGGCAACTTCAGTCTCTCAAAAATGTATAAAAAATAAAAAGGATTTCATAAAATTTTGTCAAATACCATTTTAAGGTATATATGATTGAATTATAAAAGAAAAAGTAGGGGTTCATGGGCAAAAAATGTAATGTTTAAGAAATGGATAAAACCCGAGGATTCCGAAAATCTGACAAAAAGACCAAAACATGACTAGCGAGCATCCTTAAGTCCTTAGACTAACAATCTCAAAGAACATTGGATATTATCTTTTTATATTCCAAGGAATAACATTTTTTTAATGTTGTACTACAATTTCTACTTAAAGTCAGAAGAACATCAATGTGAAATGAAAAACTAATAGCTCCAAACCTCATGGCTTGTACAGCATGGCTAATTAAAATGTAATTAGGTCTGAATTGGGTAAAAAGGAGGAGATAAAAGATAATTTCCTGGCAAATGACAGACTGTTACATATTTGTAGTTCCAAATGCTTTTTGAAATTACAACATGTTTTATTGTAATCCTGTTTTTAGCTCATCTGGATCTAAGGTCCACTTGAGCTTAATTTTCATCCCTTGGCATCTGTCGTTGTCATAAACTTTTTCAAAAATCTTCTCTGAAACCACTGAGTGGATTGAAACCAAATTTGATCACAAGCATCTTTGGGGTCCTACTTTAAAAATTGTGTCGATTATTGCTAATCAAGCTTAAAACATGGCAACCATGGCTATTTCTGGAACATAGGGGTAAACTGCCATATTTTGCCTTTATATATAGTAGATACAGAAAAATGAATGTGACCTTCCTTCTTTGCCTTGAAGAGCTCTTTGAAATTCTCCATTTGGTGTCAAAGTTGTACAACTACTCCTTGTAGAAGTTATTGCCCTTGAAAGGCTAAATTTACAATTTTTGCTGTTTTTGGCTTCTATCTTGAAAACTATAAACCTTAGAAAGAAACTTTAAACCGATGAAATGATCCTTATGTCCAAGCCTACAAAATGTTTTAGAAGTTCTCCTTGTTTCCAGGTAAGCTATACAGGCTCTTAAGAGCCTCTACTTTTTGTAAAGTTATTCAAACAACAAAATTTAATTCAAAGTAAAAGTACAAATTTCTTGTTTCTTCCTGATTTAAAAGACAAAATAATGGATTTAACAACTAGAAATTCTGTAAACATGGAAATTTATATCTCCGAATTAAAGGACAAAATCACGGTAGTGTCTTAAGCTGTATTTGTTCTTCCTGATGCTTGTTTTTGTTCCATGAAAGAGTTAACTGTTTTATAGAAAGCAATGAAGTGAATTTATTTGAAGTTGCTTTAAGTTTCAAAATGTGATAGCCAAATGCATTGACCATAATTAATGTATATTGGTGTGTCATGAATCTTGGCTAATTGATGTATACCTTATATCTTTTGATTTTATAACCTCAGAGATCAAATATCCAATTTTTAATTTACATAAATTCATGTTGTAATGACGAGATTGTGTATCTGGTATTGTATAAACTAACAGAATTACATACAACAGCTTAATAAATTATTCCATCAGAACTTTTTCCTGTATATGAAATATTAATTACAATATTTATATACCCTGGGTAACAGAAATGATATATTGATCAATGTTAAGTCCTACCAATAAAGAATTCTTTTGGTATAGAACATTTAAGCCAAGAAGCTTATAAATCGTAATGAGTACTTATGAATCAATATTTCAAACATTGTAAGTCGATTTCAAGGAGTTAATATAAAGTTCGATTTATGTACCGTTTCATCTGGTGGACAAAGTTCAGAATTGATAGAGATCTTATAAGGTTAGTTGTTCTCAATTCTAAGATCACTGAATTGTTTGTCTTATATAATATTTGATAATTAGAAATAATTTCAGAAGTCGAAACCATTTACAGAATTTAGTTTAAATTGAGTTACTTAAATGGGAGTTTTGGTACGCATACGGTAATGCTTTTAAAGTTCATTCACTAAAATTTCGGTTAATTCACATAAACTAATCTTCAGTCAAATTCCAAAGGCAATTAGTTGCCGCAGCATAAAAAAATGGAGTGGGAAATCTTGGCAGATTACTTAATTTCTGATACTTTCCGAATAGCTTTGCTAATGAGGAACCAGAGTGAATTATCTTTTCATAACCAATGTAGGTAAGGGAGATAATAAATTTGTCTCCCTTTTAGTCTGAGGACAAAAGGGAGAGAATTTAATTATCTCCCTTACCTACATTGGTAAGGAAAAGATAACTCACTCTGGTTCCTCATTGATAATAAAAAAATATTTAGCTAAATATCTGGAATGAAATCCATTGAATTTAGCTCCTGTGTATGGAATTGCCTTATTTTATTTGGAAATTTTGGATACTGAGACCATGTATATCTAGTTAAAGAAATGTAATCCAGACTCCTTAATACTATCATTAAAAATTTTCTTTCTTATAATGCATACGAGGTATGTCCTTGAATTGGAATGGGTTGGAAGATTTTTCTCTGTGTTGAAAGCGTCACTACAACTTTCAGATGAAGAACGACAATAGAATCTTCGTTCCTTTGCTTGAACCTTTGCTATCTGGATTTTCTGTAAAGAATTTATTTGTTATATCATTTTTTTTTTCCATAATAATAGAATGAATAATTAGAGTGAAAAATATGAGTGCATATTCATTGTCTAGACTTTTTGTTCTACAAATTCTCTTACCGTGAAGGCATTGTAATATTTAATTAACACAGGTTGTAATCATACAGTTATCCATTTAACTGTTACAAATTGTGATAATGGAATACAACAAGTGTGAATTAAGGTAAACAAATAAACAAATTCAGGTTTTAAATGCCATAATCTTACTTTTTTCTAAAGTGGTAATGAGGTATACAGAAAACAAATTTATTTTTAGAATTTATCTACCATGTATGAGACAAATTGTTTCACTTGAATTTTTCAGATGATAACCATTCCTATGAAGGATTTCTTTATAAGAAACAGTATGACTCTGTACTGTAGTCTGAGAATGTTTTATTTATTATGTGTGTCATCTTGAATTGGGAAATTCATCTCAAAACAAAGGATTATAATTTCAAAGGCAACATGAATATTTCAAACACAAAGTCTGCTACGAACATGTGTCTTTCAAAACCAAAATCAGCATTGTCAACGAATAGTGCAATCATTCGTAAATCAAATTCTGCTTATAATAATCAACGAGCTTTATACTGGAATAGACGTTGTCAGACTGCTGTGTATAAGCCTCATCGGAAAACAATGGAGGCATGTTCATATCATGTTGTTCGTCAAATGGAACTAGAGGTATAAGATTTGTGTTTGTTGTTTGACGTTAGCTTGCTTCTAACTTTCTGCATGGTTTGGTTGTGGCTCTTTACTAATCTCTGCATATTTTTTTAAACTTATTTATTCTTTACTTATGCAAATGCTTGAGTTCAAGTTTCTAATTTAATATTTGTAAAACAGGCAAAATATAGTACAAAAGTTGTATACGTAAATGAAATTGCACATAGACATCATCATTATTTAATGCCTTGTCATAACAGTTTCTATTTTAGACAAGAAAGATGTCTTAATGATAGAAAACAGAACACCCTCCTTTCATTATAAGAAATATCAATTTTCTAAATATATCCCAAAAAAAAGGAAAAGAAAGAAACATGTATGTTTCATTCCCTCTTTAGGATTATAGAATACTGCAAATGATTCAGTGTAGAGTAATGTGAATTTGACTATTGTCTTCAAATAATAAGAAAATTTGTTAAGTTGAATGAATTATTTCAATAACACAAATCAGACCTGATTTTGACAACAGGGAAAACAGAGCGGAAATCACACTTCGGCAGCCATTTTACTATGTATAATAAATATAAAAATCCGGACTTCCAAAAGCGGAATTCCGCGGAAGAAAATCAGGTCTGACAAATTGCCTTTAACATCTGACTGTAAATCTGAATACTTTTCATTTCACAAATTTATGCCCAGATTTGATTTTATAACAAAGGAATTGTACTTTCAGGGTCATAAATCAGCACTAAATAATGCAGTGTTAGTGTTAGGTATACACAGATCCAAGTCTGAGGTCGATGTTCATAGTGTTCATTCTGAGGTCTCACAAACATCTAGTCAACATAATATACAAAGGGAGGTAAGTCTAATTGCTAAATGCTGAATGCACATCTATACAAATTGGAAATATGCATGGAGAGCTTGTTATGCAGCTTTGGTGCCACATCTTGAATGCTGTTTGATGACTAATCTGTACCATGCAATGTCTGGGTTGTTGTTTTACAGATGTACAAATGTAAACCTTCCTTTACTTCTGTGTTCAAAGTTCTTTGATTTCATACATGTAAAGATCCAAAAATGATCAAAAAAGGGTTAGATTTTTTGTTAGAGATGAGATTTTGATTATTAATAGTGAATCCCTAAGGGATTATGATACAGTAGTAGGTGGTAAAAGGGAGGAGGTGGATAAGGACATACCAAAGAGATAAAACATTGTGATGTCATAGTACCTTTGAAGAAAAACTCTTATACTATCCTAAAATTTGGGATTTTTCTCAAATATCTCCGATTTAAGCACACGGACCCTTTTCTTTGCTAAGAGAAGATAATTATACTAAATTGAAAGAAAAGAAATCAATACAGGATTTTTTCTACATGATCCAAAGTTACCAAATAGTCATCAGTATTTCTTATTTGGCTAAAATTCGTATAATTTTCTATTTAGGTTATCATACTTGTCCACAAATTATTTATAAAAAAAATAATATCTATGTATGTAGGAATATTTTACAAAAAGACCTTGTGAAGTTAACTTTATTTGTTAGACTAAAATTAAGGGTTTTTTGGCTCATATATACCAAAATATCAAATATCTATCAGCTAAGTCATGAAGGTATGATTATACATAAAAATTCATCATATGGTAAAATTTCAGCAATAAATTAGTAGAGAATTCAAACCTTATTGTACTGTGTTCCCTTAACAAGGAAGTACAGGTGATTGTCTCTTTATCTCAGAATTGACTTATAATAGAAATGATTTAACTCATCCGTAGTTTGACTAAACACAATCAACATAAATGGTGATGTAGTTGGAAAGGGGAGATAACCAAGAAAATAAAGCAATTTTGATAGAAAATAAGGATGTATTTAACTCACTGTGTGACAGTGGGAAATCACATGCATGTGATTCAAAATACAATTGTATTGCATATTCAAAGTTTATTGAAGTTTATTAAAAATAAAAATAAATAACCCAATCCACAGAAATACAGTTAAATATAAAATTAAAAATAATTGAATTTTCCACCGTATGATGTACATAATACACCGTTTTACTTCAAGAACCAGATCTGAGCTTGAAGCTTGATAAAATAACATATATATCATTGTTTTTACAGCATTCACAAATATTTTTGTCATCAAATGTTGCTGATGTACAACGGGAACGTCGTACAGCTGGTTTGAATCGTGAAGAAACCAAAATTCCAACCACTACAGTTCCAAAGAAGGGGTTGATAAAACTGACAGCACTCAGCTATGAAGTTCAAGATCCATTTTATTATGACAGACATAAGGAGGAGGAAGATGGTATAAACATTTAGGTTTAACTATATATAAAAAATCATAAATTGTTACTGGATAATTTATAATGGGATTTCTCCATTTTAAAGATTTAAATTTGATAATGTAACTATTGAGATTGGAGAAATCTGATACTGTAAACTAAGAAATTTCCATGCCGTCTTATTTCACAATTTTACAAATTAATTCAACTTCATGCTGTTTTAAATTCATGATCAAATTTAAATAGCAAGATTTAATTTGTTTGATAATCAAGCAGTCAAATTTTTCCAATTAATAAAAACATGACAGTAAATTCAAAACTTATGGTACTGGGGTTTAATCTTATGGGATGTTTTCCTATTCAGACGTACCCCATATCCTCTTATTTTCACATATCTAAAGATTTTAAGGTACTTAAATGTTTTTACCATAAGTCTATTTCTCTGTTTAAATCTGTTGAAAAGACAGGATGTACCAACATACTGTTATAATGATAGCAGAGTTATCTCCCATTAAAACAATTTGAAATTAAAGGGATTTTTTTTTATAAAAATAGAAGAGTTATCTCCCATTCATTATGATTTGATCATTCTACAGAATAGAAAAACAAATAAAATTTAACTATTTATGTATAAATATACTAGCACCCATGTGAAAAATTATTTGAGAATTGCTATTTGCAATACATGAAGTAAACTGCAGATATGTTTATTATGAATTGTAAACTGATATGGGGTTAATGTATATAAGAATATAAGCTCTGTTAAATTTGAATAATACAGTAAAGAAGTAAATAATGTTTTTCTGTTCTGACATCTTTAGACCTTCATCAAAACCCAACTAACATCTTTAGACCTTCATCAAAACCCAACTGACATCTTTAGACCTTCATCAAAACCCAACTGACACCTTTAGACCTTCATCAAAATCCAAGTGACAACATAGACTGAAGAACTTTTTAATCAAGTTTATTGAAATTTGCACTTAAGGCAAAAAAAAAAATGTCATTATGTGCGTTTCCTATTACATCAGTTTCAAAATAGGCTGACCGTCTCGGTGGTCTCATGGTAGTGTGCTCACCCTGAGTGCGGAAGGTCGCGGGTTCGATCCCCTGGCATGGTCAAACCAAAGACATTAAAATTGGTATTTGCTGCTTCTCCGCCAAGCACACGGCATCTAGGAGTAAGAGCAAAGACTGGTTGGCTTGGCTTGGTATAATGTGTCCGAGTGAGGTAATATGTGTTCCTGCACACAGTTACCTTGTGAGCTAGCACATTAAAAATCTGACTTAGTGTGTCGGTCTATTACAAAGCAGGGATCATATTCATTATCATATCAACATGTTCTCGTCCTGATATGCACCTGGTTGCCATCAGATGTTAAACAATAATTCATCCATCCATCAAAATAGGGTTGGTAGGTCGGCTTTTTTTTTGGAGGCTGGGGAGGGTAAATAGATTTGACATTAATATGTCAATTTGACATACAACATACAAGTATGGTTTCCATTCCACTCACAGAATGTGCGGTGGTCTGATATCAACATGAATCTGAATGATCTTGGATCCTCTGGATTAGTTTAATAGCAGTTCGTGTTCTGTATGTGGCAACGTGACCTTCATGTTACTCCTGTTAAAAATGTATAGATATGGCAACATTTGTGGTGAAGCATTTATTATTGCAACAAGCTTCAAGTTTATAAACTGCTGGCTGCCAACAGGTGGGCCGCATGATTGTTTTGATAAATGTAAGACCCCACACATCGATGGAACGGATCCAATTTTACTGGAAGTTAAAAAGTTTTCAAAATCTCGAAAAAAAAATGTTAGGGTTGGTCGGGTAACCGGAAACACCCATATATTTTTATTTGGCCTAAGACTGAGATTTTTAGCTCAAGATTTTTAATGAAGCCATTGAAATGGTTTTTTATAATATATTACAGAAGAAGGCTGGGTTAGAAAGAAACCTCTTGGTCATATATCTGATCCTCATAAACCTTTAGTTAAAAAGACAATGATTGAACATATGAAGGAGGGAAATAAAATGTTAGCAGAGGAAGAGAAACTTCACCATGAACAGGAGGAGATAGAGAAACAATTAGGAGAATATACAATTGGAGATCTACACAAAAATCTATTTGATATGACCGTAAGTTAAAATAAATACTAAATTTGCAGTAATTCCAATAGTTTACAGAATTTCAGAAATAATGCATATTTTAGTGGTCCATTGATTGTCAAAATTTGTTCCTCTTTATTTGGTTGTAATCACATTACATAGCAATGTTTTAATTCCTAAAATTAACGAGCAGTTTCATTTATTATAGTTTTATTATCTGTGTTTGCAAAATCTTGCCTCCCCCAAGAAGAACCTTTGTTCATATTGTTGTTGAATGTATAGTTCTATTGATATTAACTTTCATACATTGATTGGATATATAGTATAGCCTTTCTACTTAAAAAAATGAAACTTTATTAATAAGTACATGAAAACATTTTTCTTATTGTTTCCAGTGTAAATATTCATAATTATTCTAAAAAAACTGAACTCATCGTTCCTAAAATGGTGAAAAATGGCTACAAAATATTGCCAAGTTCTTTGTATCTGTGATCAGAATTTAAAGTTGCTAAAAAGACTGGTACAAGATGCACTAGACTTGTCTAATGACATTTTCCGTAGGCTCCTCTACTGTCTAATGACATTTTCCGTAGGCTCCTCTACTGTTACCTTATGAAAGTCAGATGTTGGTCTGGAGTTAAGTCGCCTTGTCCATAAAAAATCAAATATGCACGAAAATCATAAAATTAGCAATTTTCGGGTTAATTAAAAAACCTGCCGACTTAGATGGGCTCAATATATCTTGTTAAAATTTGAAACATACTTTGTTAAGATAAATATCTTTCAATGGTCAACTGCTAATGAATGCTAAACATATAGCTTCAACTCCTATTTTGTGTTTTAATTTAATGGAGTTTACCCTTGACTTAATGAAAAACGTCAAGTAAAACGCCTATATAGTAGGGTTATAGTAGCTAAATTAAGGACACAAAATTCATACATACAGTCAAACCTGCTTTAACGGGCACCTCTGTATAGCAAATGACTCTGTAAAGGCACTGTGAAAATTTCGACATATTGAACAAAAAAATGTAAAAGTTGACCTCTGTATTAAGGGCACCTGCACATAAAGGGCACAATTCTTTGGCCCCATGGGTGCCCTCTATACACAGGTTTCACTGAATATATAACAAAAGTGCAATCAAGCAAAAACCCTTTTTAGTGTAATTTTATTATCAGGCAACAATTTATGTAATATTACACAGTACTCTGTTTACAGAACTGTTTTATAGACGATCAGATTTTACATATTAAGATCCTATGTCTGTGATACACACTTTTAAATCTTTTGTCTTATTACAGCCAGGTGTAATGGCAATCATTAAGCGTTTTTCTTTTAAATTTATAATCTGAAAGTAAGAATCTTCTTTAGAACGGTAGGGACATTCATCTGTTCACAAGCCCATATCACATTTCGGTTTGATATCATTAAATATTTCCTACACTGAAGTCTCGATAAATTCTGGAGTGAATCCACCGGTCCTTTTATAAGAGGTTGTGAGACTAAATTAGCAAGTTTCTGCAATGCACCAAGTTCATTGTTCAATGGTTGCACTTTACTTTTTTGAATAACATGTTTCAGCTTGTCCCTTATATTTTTCGGAATTGGGTACCCATGCGCTATTAATATAATTTTGAAACATTGTATGTGACGGAATGCTTTAGCGGTTGACCCGTGTATTGTCCCATCTTGATCTTGCGCAGCATCTGTCGGACAGGCTTCTAACGACACTTGGACAGTATGTAGGGCTAGATCAATAAGAGACAGTCTCATGTTTGTTAGTCTTGACGTATTGTACAAAGTTGTACTGGCACCTACTTTTAATAAAGGTTCAACAAGACTCACATTTGACATTGTTAGAGCTTTTTGTAATGGTGATCCAAAATTTGGATCACATAAATTAACATTGCAGCCATTGTTAATAAGATAATTGACCACATCCTTGTGGTTGCCATTTATTGCAAAATATAAACTAGTGCGCCCTCTCTCGTCTTGGGCATTCTGATTAGCTCCCTTTGATAGTAAAGTTTTCACATAGTCTAAATTTCCGTAACTAGAGCAAACATGCAGTGGTGTAGTTCTATAAATATCCTCTAGATTTACATCTGCCCCTTCTGATATTAAATAGTCAACCAAGTGAAATTTAAATTGTACAACTGCTTCCATTAGTGGAGATCTTCCCCATACATTCAAAGCATTTATATCTGATTTAGCTTTTAACATTATCTTTGCACACGCCAGACCATTATGTTTTGCACGTACACAAAAATGCAGTGGCGTTTCATTTCCATCTTTTAAACCATTCACATCAAACTTTTGGCCGATCAAAAATTTCACCCATTCTTCACGTCCATGATAAGCAGCATAGTGCAACAGATGCAAGGAGAAAACATCATGATACTGTTTAAATGTGTCTAGGTTTTGTTTGATCTGTGTTAGAATGGTTGTGTCCCCTTGCTGGATAGATAGTAGAATATCGTCATGCAATTTGGAGTTATATGATTCAGTAGATGGTGTTGATCCCATTACTGCTGAAAAGGGAAATAAAATTGCAGTTAAAACATGGACAGGGGTAAGGCCAAAATAAAATATAAATGTCTGTTTCCTATTTCATCAAAATTAAACAAAACATTTTATTTTAGGATAATGACTTGTTTCCAAATGAAAAGGCAAGAACACTGGATGCCTGGCAACAGTCATGTTCTTTTTTATTCTTGATCACTTGAACACTTATTCCATGTAGAAACAGTGACATCAAGAACTTTGAAGATTATATGCTAAACTAAAGGTACAATCATACCAGAGAAGATGAAAATTGTGGGAATTGAAATTTTGACTTTTGAGCCTGAAATATAGGGTCGGTTGGAAAAAGGGAAACATGCGTATATTTTATTTTGGCCTTACTTATCAAAGGATGTGTTTAATACTATGGTATTATAAGGTGGATGTTTTGAAATTGATCCAGTGTTATGTGCAAGTAGATATATTGGGTCGAGTATAGCTGTATTGACACGAGGCAATGCCAAGGGATAATATACAGGGTTCTCGCTAAGGCGCATATATGCGTCCTGGACGCGCTAAAATTGGACTGGACGCATCATCCTTCAAACTCATGCGTCCCTGGGACGCATGTAGATCTAATCAGCTGCGTCTGAAGACCGTTATTTTCATTAAAAATCTCGAGCCGCCATTTTTTTGTTTTCTTGGAGATCAAAGGGGGGAAGGGAAAGAAACGACAAAAAGTAAGCTAAAAAAAATGGCAGCAATCGGAATTCTCGTGATTTTTCATTGGCCACAGTGTTTATTACAACTGGTAACAATATGTAGACCTCATTTAAAAATAAATTTAGCGGATTTTGACTTATCTATGCACAAATGGAAATTTTGTCAATATTGATTATTAAGGTGTTCAAACAATGTCAATTGGAGAATTTTAAGAGTATGTTTGAGAAAAAATAATAGTAAAGATTATACATAAATAAATATTACAAAATAAAATGGCAATAATAAATAAGTTGTGTCAAAAGGTGCAAAGATTTTTGCTCATATCTGTAACAGAAATTTTCTTCCAAGTTTGGAGCACCACTGCATAAGTCCAATTTTTTTTTTTTTTTTTTTTTGAAATTTCAAATTATATTTGTCAGTATGTTAAGGTGGCACATGATTTTAATTTAACTTTAACAATAGTACAATAGGCCTACCATGGTCAAAATCATGCAGGAGTGTACGTTAAAAAAGTGGCGATGAGTCCTGGGACTCATCAAAATCAGCTGGGACTCACCATTCTGAAAAATGATGAGTCCCAGGACTCATCATGAAAAATTCTTAGTGAGAACCCTGAATATAGCTATACACGACCCAATATGACTTTACTTGGACATAATATAGTATCAACATTAAAACACAAATTTAATAATATTATAGTATTAGAATGTTAGATGTTTGCTAAAAAAAATCCTGCATACAATCAATAACTTGGAACCCCTGAAAAACTGAGATGTCTTCTGAATTCCTCTGGATCGAATAAACCGTAGTTTATTTTTGTAAAATTACCCTTCACTGAGACTTTGTTATATATTGTGTTGATGCATATATTCAAATCATCAAGATTGCTGCTACCAAAGGGAGATTACTGTAAAAGTTTATTTATTTATTTTATTTTTCTATTGTAGGATTTATCAAAGAAGAAATCTGAGGAGATAATAAAAAGTGTTACAACAGCCACTGTTAAAAATACAACAGCTACTGCTAAAAAGACGCCTCGTAAAAAACCTTTTCCACTATCTCAGAGAAGCGTTACATTGCCAAGCATCAAAGACTTCTCATTTGGATGATTGGTTGTTATTTAATATGTTATATCGTCTCTAATGCCGAACTGAAATCTCTATTCAGACGTCTTTCAGAATGCATTTTGTTCTTAGTTATAAGTCTGTAATTGTTATACCATTCTGATTTGAATGCCATTTGATTTCCGTTAGGAAGATGAAGAAAAAAATGGATTGATTAGCATTTAATATTGTTTTTGTTATCATGAACAAAATTATTATTTGGTGCATTAAGATCTAATGGCCATTATTTTTCAACAATAAAATGCTGATTTTTCTCATAGTTTATATATTTTTTTCAATATTCCAATAAAAGCTATGCTATGTATAAAGTTGACATCCTGAACGATTGGGCTACACAAACATACAAGACAAGATGTTCCAATCTAATAATTGGAATTTTCTATAATAATTGAGAAGGATATCATGAAACTAAGGGATTTTAAAGTAGTAATAAGCCACAAATGTTCACCTGTTATTGTTGTGTCTCAGCCATAGACTTTCTGGGCTTTTAGTTATGATTTCATTGTTGAAAGTCAAAAATCAATATGTCAAAATAACTAGTTTCACAACTGAATTGATTCCATTTTGAAAAATTTGTTGAGTCCAAGCCAGGTACGATGAGTCCTGTACTCACCTGGATAAATTATTGAAAAAATTCCTACTGTGGCAAAATTTGATTGATATATAGGCAGGTCCATACGGTTGGTTATAGCTACTTTTAAAAAGATGTGAGAGGTCTGGAAACTAAAGTGATTGCTGGTCTCTTTTAGATTTTCAATAGAGAGAGATGACAAGACCCTTGTGATATGACACCTTTGACACCCTTTATTCATTGCTTTAGTGTGTTTGTTTAGATGGGGTTTTACGCCATTTTCAGCACATTTTGGTTATTTTTCGGTGGCCAGTTTTTATTGGTGGAGGAAACTGGAGTACCTGGAGAGAACCACTGACCTTTGGTAGAAAATTGCCAATCCTTGTCAATTAAGATCGGAATCGAACATACCCCGCCACATGTGAGATTCGAACTGACTCACAACCTCAGTGTTGACAGGCTAGTGATCATTAGTAGTCATGATGACCTACCTAGGACACTCGCCCACCGAGGCCCCCTGATTGCTTTAGAGTAATGTGTATTGAATGACAATGAACATCTATATACTGTCAAATTGCATGGTTATATCAAAGTTTTATAACATATCAGGAGATATGTGATTGGATAACACTGCCAGTTATATAATTTGATTCTTTGTTTATCATTGATAAGAAAAATATACTGACAAGTCAGCGATCCTGTATGTTTCCTAGTGTATCACACAGCTGCACTAAGAGAAAGACCCTGGACTTGTGAGGGCAGGAAAATATTTCAACCTCGATGGTTACAAATATTGCCAAAAAATACTAAAGTGACAAAAGGGCAGGAAAATTACACAAGTGTCAAGACAAGGCAAACTCATAAGAATGCTATATCACAAGGATACAAGCACAACTGAAACAAAAAAAAACAATAAAATAAACAACCACAAAACTAAAGGTGTTCCGAAAGTGTAAGCATGTCCTGCTCTGTTAACAGCACAGGATAATATTCAGAATATCATGTCATTATGGGCACGACCTGAACATGCTTATTTTTACCATATTTATGGTTGATTGATTTGTCAAAGAAGAAAAGAATTACCCTTATCAAATCTTTTGTCTAAAGATATTTTCTATGCAACTAGTTATTAATCATTAGATTGATTTCTGTTCATGCATGTATTTGGTATCAAGCATCACTTGAATATTTGCATATTATACCGATTTTACAGTTGATTGATTTTGCGTTATTTCCCTCGTATCTGTTTACTGAATATTTTGTGTAAGCAACTTGACATTCATCTTTTGGTGCATTTTGTTCATATTGGGTTTGGTATGATACAAATAGTTTACCGATTTCATGGTTGATTGATTTTTGCTGAGTTTTCATATCTATTGACTGACTATCTTATAAGTTAATAGTAATTCATCTCCTGGCAGATTTTGTTTATATTTTCTATCAAAGTGTAATGGTCTTTGATGATGTCAGCAGTATGTCAGTTGACTTTGTTCACATTTTCACTGAATGGCAGCATGTGAGGGTATAGTAGCATGACAACACGTCCATTTGCATTCTAGTATTTTATTAATGTTTAAAATTAACATTGATATGCTGTTTTCACTTTTTACTCTGACAAATCATGAAGTAGTGGTCCATTTCTCTATATATTTCAATGAAATCTTGATATGAGATTACTTTTAAGGGGCGACACACCGCCAAGCTCAATATGTTTGTTTGTTTAGTTGGGGTTTTACACCCTTTTCAACACATTTGGCTATTTCCGGACGGCCAGTTTTTATTGGTGAAGGAAGGCGGAGTTCCCAGAGAGAACCACCCACCATCGGTAGGAAAATTGGCAATCCTTGTCAATTTAGATCGGAGTCGAACACACCCTACCACAGGTGAGATTCAAACTTACAACCCCAGCGTTGACAGGCTAGTCATTAGTAGTCATGAGGAACTACCTAGACCACTCTGCCATCGAGGCCCCACAAGACCGATAAGAATTTTATAGACCCATTAAATCCCATATCAGGAAAATGACACTGAAAATAATCCTACTATCTGTCTCCAATTACTTTATGATATGTTTAACAAGGTTTTAGATAAACATGCTTCTGTTGTTGAAAAGAGAGTTAAAAAGGCCAGGCAACCTGATTGGTATAATAGTGAAATTATGTATGCTAGGAACATGAGAGATCAATATAATGCACTTGGGTTGTGGAGTGAATATAGATTTTGGAGAAATAAAACTAAACAAAAAAATAGAGAACTCAAAAAAGAATTATTATAAAAACATGGTCAAAGATACCTGTATGATACCTGTATGATGGTTGTGGGGCTCGTCTGGAAGGAAAAAATCCTTTTTAGCCCACCCTCCTATGGCAATTTTGCAATTTACTAAGACAAGCACCAATCTAGCATGATATAGTTATATATTGTTCAGTAAAAGTTAATGAATGAGTTGTCGTCATTGTATCCTTTCAGTCCATGGTATTTAATGTTGGTATCTAGCTGCTATTCCTTAAACTCATGCATTACAGTCTCCCAATGACGGTCAAGGTTTACTTTGAATGCATCAACAGTTTTTGAGGAAATTACATCTTCAGGTAGGTTGTTCCAATCGTTTATGACACGTTGTGAAAATTGCCTTAATCGAAAAGAGGTACTACAGCGGGGTTTCAATAACTTGTAGATGTGTCCACGGGTGTTGGTCCTTGAAATCGTAAAAAATCGTTCTGATGGAATGTCTTCAAAACCTTTTATAATTTTAAAAGTCTGAATCATATCACCTCGGCGTCTTCTGTGTACAAGTGATGGTAGTTTTAGAACTTTTAGTCTTTCTTCATATGATAGATTTCTTAAATTTGGCACTAATTTTGTGGCTCTTTGTTGCACCTTTTCGACAGAGTTAATATCTTTCTTTAGATGAGGATACCATATTGTATTACCATACTCCAGGTGAGGACGGACAAGTGCAGTATAAAGTCTTAAAAATGTTATTTGATCCAAATGACTGAAGCTTCTACTAATCAGTCCAAGTATACTATTGGATTTATTGATCTTACTAGAAATATGCTGAGTAAACTTTAAGTCACTTTGGAAAATGATTCCTAGATCTGTTTCTTGATTGTCTTCAACGATTTCTGTGTTGTTCATTGTATACATATTATTCGGATTTGTTCGCCCATAGTGAATGCATTTACATTTGTTGACATTAAATTTCATATCCCATAGCTGTGACCAATTGTAAAGGGCATCAAGGTCATGTTGTAGAACATCAGATTGAGAAGCTGGTGCATAAATTTTGGTGTCATCTGCAAAGATTTTAGTTATACTGTTCACAATATCCGGTAAATCATTTATGAAAATGATGAAAAGAATCGGACCCAATACACTGCCCTGTGGGACACCGCTAACAACATCTTTCCACTCAGATTTACAACCTTTGACAGCTACCTGTTGTCTGCGTCCTGTCAGAAAATCGGTTATCCATTTTAATACAGATCCTCTTATACCGTATGAGAACAGTTTTTTTATCAACCTTTGATGGGCCACTTTATCAAAGGCCTTAGCAAAGTCAAGATAAAGAGTATCCCAGTCATTCCCATTTTCTATGTATTTAGACCAGTCCTCCATAACTTCCAACAATTGTAGAACACACGATCTACCAGACCGAAATCCGTATTGCGAGTCAGATACTAAATTATTTGATGTAAGGTGTTCAATAATATTTTTACGCATGATCTTTTCTAAGGTTTTACAAACAATTGAGGTAAGACTGACTGGACGATAATTTCCGGCCTCTAACTTACTTCCCTTATTCTTATAAATTGGGGTTACTCGTGCATCTTTCCATTCGGTAGGAATCTTTCCTGTATCGATAGACTTTTGAAATATTAATGTCAATGGTTTAGAAAAAGTTTTTGCCATGCACTTAACAAGCAGAGGATGAATATTATCAGGTCCCATTGATTTGCTGCCATCTAGAGATAGTAATAATTTTTCAACTGCTTCTTGATTAATCACAAAGTTGTCAAGGGGATTTTCAAAGTTTCTATTGTCAATATCGGGAATGTTATTTGTATTTTCTTCCGTAAAAACACTAGAAAAAAAGTCATTTAGAACTGAAGCTTTCTCTTTATCCGAGTTTGTTAAAGTTTCATCCTGTTTATTAAGATTGGATATTACAGACTTAGATTTTATTTTACTTTTTACGTATCTCCAGAAGTGTTTTGGTTCAGTTTTAGCTTTGGACGCAACTAACTCCTCATAGTTCTTTTTCGCTTTTTTTACTGCTTCATTAGCTTGATTACGAACAGTCTTGTATAACTCAAAATCTGCTAATCGCTTCGTTCCTAAATATCTAGCCCATGCCTTCTGTTTGCGTTTTATTTTAGAAAGACAGTCAAATGTGATCCACAGCGGTTTGGGTTGACACCCTACTTTAGGTTTGATTTTTGGTACATATTTATCAATACAGCTCTTATATTTGTCTGAGAATATCTTCCACATCTCATTTATTTCCTTTCCTTCAAAGTCGTTTTCCCAGTTAGTGCCATCCATATCGTTCGTGAATTTAATGAAATCACACTTAGAGTACTTGTATTTTAAAGTTCCATTCTCAAATTGATTGAATGAATACAAAAAATCGAAAGTTATAGTTGCGTGATCGCTAAGCCCAAGTGGAGGTTCCACGCTTATATTCACAATATTATCGTCGTCTTTAGTTATAACTAAGTCAAGAATTCTATTCTCTTGATTTTCCCTATATCTTGTAGATATATTAATGTGTTGATGAAGGAAATTGTCACGCAAAACTTCTATAAATCTGCTTTCATAGTGATCTTCAGAATGAGGGGTCGACCAAAATTCCCAATCAATGTCCCGCATATTAAAGTCTCCCGTGATGAGTATATCATTGTACAAGCAAGATGCTTCGTTCAAAAGTCTATTAATAGCATTACATGAGTTCGGATCAGACGGACTTCTATAAATAGAACCAAGTAATACAGTCTTGTTATCTATTGTCCAGTTGCACCATGATGCATCGTCATATAATCCATTTAACTGCTCATTAGGTGATACATTTAAATTACTTTTGACATAGATTATTACTCCCCTTCCAGTATCCTTGCTCGGGAACGGTGTATAACCATTTATATTAAATAACGGTGAGACACAGACAATATCGATGTTAGCTTTTGATAATACCTCTGTGATAAAAATAAAGTCTGGTTTGATAACTTGTATTTGTGCTTCGAGTTCGTCAATTTTATTTCGAAGTTGATCTGCATTTGTGTACATGCATTTCACTTGATTAATTTTCAGTATATCTCTCTCATCAGTATTCTCATAGTTTTCATTATTTAAGTCATGTGTAGTGTTGCTTAAAGACTCATTGGAGTCACTTAGCTTGCTGTTTAACGAATCATTAGAGTCACTTACATGTAGCTCGCTGTTTAATGAATCATTAGAGTCACTTAGCTCAATTGAAAAATCATTGTGATCAGAATCGCAATATATATCTGTAGCAGAATCCTCGTTTTCCTCTCGAACGGTTTCATTGAACATAAAATTTTCTGAACAACTAAACGAAAAGTTTTTAACAGGAATGTCTGAACTAGAACAATTAACACGAACCAACGTATTTACATGAGTAGCATTTTGATGAATGTTATTTATGAAAAGGCGACATGGCAGCTGTTGCTGAACTGCCAGCTTCCTGCGGTGGTGCAGTCGGCCCTCGAACAATATCCCTTTTGTCTATTATCTTTCCTCTAAATATGACTAGGTTAGTATTACCAGATGTGTTCTTTCTGTGTTCTAATTCTTTCCTCAGGTCAGAATTTATATCTCTTTCTGCTTTGGTCAAATCAGGTGTTATGTAAATGTTATTCCATTTATGTATCGAGTACCCGTCTGAATTTTTCCTTCGTATGAGTTTAGAATTTCCAAGCAGTTTGTGTTTACTACCGACTGAATCTACCGTGACCTTAACGAGACGCGGCTTACTTTCATTGGGCTTTCCTAACCTGATAAACAATTTAATACCAACTTCTTCACATTGAACAGTACTAAAAATGTCTTGCAAGGCCTTTTCATCATCAAGTTTCTTATTTTCTGACTCAGAGTTAGGTTCTGGGATGTTGTGTACAATAATGTTACACTTCCTTTCTTCCCTTTCTCTAAATGCCTCAAGGGCACCTTCAACCCTTTTTTCTATTTTAGCATCCATACTCGCTTCTAAATCCCTAAATCTTGCATCATATTCCTGTAATTTATTATTTTGTCTTTCTAGGATCAAGCCTAATTCATTGAGTTTGGGCAGTACCCGTACACAGCCATCACAATTGAAGGGCAAATTTGGTGTGTTTTCAGTTCTTAACATGTCATATAACTTAGGAGAAATGTGGCTGCATTCTAAACAGAACCAGTATTTGCATAGGTTGCAGTTCATGGACTTTTGGTTTTTCTTGAAGGTCTCATCGCACTGAGCACACACTTTGTTATTGATACCTGTAGTTTTGCATGGTGTGTCCTTAGGAGATTTGGATTGAGACATTTTGGTGTTGTCTTCAATGAAAAAGTTTATACACAATTTCAGCAATGTTAGGTGCTTAAGTTTATATGTTTTATTTCGGGAGGGACACCTTATTCATGCTAGATTGTTGCGGATTTAAAGAAAAATTTTTGGAGAGGAAAACTTCCCTGCCGGTTTCTTCCACTTCCGGTCTAAATATGCTAATGACTCAAAAACTTTATGGAAATGCCTTCAAAGCCTGAACCCAAAGTTTAACAAATCCCCATATGAGCTAGCTACAGATGATAACAGACTGAACCCAAAGTTTAACAAATCCCCATATGAGCTAGCTACAGATGATAACAGACTGAACCCAAAGTTTAACAAATCCCCATATGAGCTAGCTACAGATGATAACAGACTGAACCCAAAGTTTAACAAATCCCCATATGAGCTAGCTACAGATGATAACAGACTGAACCCAAAGTTTAACAAATCCCCATATGAGCTAGCTACAGATGATAACAGACTGAACCCAAAGTTTAACAAATCCCCATATGAGCTAGCTACAGATGATAACAGACTGAACCCAAAGGTAAACAAATCCCCATATGAGCTAGCTACAGATGATAACAGACTGAACCCAAAGTTTAACAAATCCCCATATGAGCTAGCTACAGATGATAACAGACTGAACCCAAAGGTAAACAAATCCCCATATGAGCTAGCTACAGATGATAACAGACTGAACCCAAAGGTAAACAAATCCCCATATGAGCTAGCTACAGATGATAACAGACTGAATCCAAAGGTAAACAAATCCCCATATGAGCTAGCTACAGATGATAACAGATTGAACCCAAAGTTTAACAAATCCCCATATGAGCTAGCTACAGATGATAACAGACTGAACCCAAAGGTAAACAAATCCCCATATGAGCTAGCTACAGATGATAACAGACTGAACCCAAAGTTTAACAAATCCCCATATGAGCTAGCTACAGATGATAACAGACTGAACCCAAAGGTAAACAAATCCCCATATGAGCTAGCTACAGATGATAACAGACTGAACCCAAAGTTTAACAAATCCCCATATGAGCTAGCTACAGATGATAACAGACTGAATCCAAAGGTAAACAAATCCCCATATGAGCTAGCTACAGATGATAACAGACTGAACCCAAAGGTAAACAAATCCCCATATGAGCTAGCTATAGATGATAACAGACTGAACCCAAAGGTAAACATCCCCATATGAGCTAGCTATAGATGATAACAGACTGAACCCAAAGGTAAACATCCCCATATGAGCTAGCTACAGATGATAACAGACTGAACCCAAAGGTAAACATCCCCATATGAGCTAGCTACAGATGATAATAGACTGAACCCAGAGGTAAACAAATCCCCATATGAGCTAGCTACAGATGATAACAGACTGAACCCAAAGGTAAACAAATCCCCATATGAGCTAGCTACAGATGATAATAGACTGAACCCAGAGGTAAACAAATCCCCATATGAGCTAGCTACAAATGATAACAGACTGAACCCAAAGGTAAACAAATCCCCATATGAGCTAGCTACAGATGATAACAGACTGAACCCAAAGGTAAACAAATCCCCATATGAGCTAGCTACAGATGATAATAGACTGAACCCAGAGGTAAACAAATCCCCATATGAGCTAGCTACAGATGATAACAGACTGAACCCAAAGGTAAACAAATCCCCATATGAGCTAGCTATAGATGATAACAGACTGAACCCAAAGGTAAACAAATCCCCATATGAGCTAGCTACAGATGATAACAGACTGAACCCAAAGTTTAACAAATCCCCATATGAGCTAGCTACAGATGATAACAGACTGAACCCAAAGGTAAACAAATCCCCATATGAGCTAGCTACAGATGATAACAGACTGAACCCAAAGGTAAACAAATCCCCATATGAGCTAGCTATAGATGATAACAGACTGAACCCAAAGGTAAACATCCCCATATGAGCTAGCTATAGATGATAACAGACTGAACCCAAAGGTAAACATCCCCATATGAGCTAGCTACAGATGATAACAGACTGAACCCAAAGGTAAACATCCCCATATGAGCTAGCTACAGATGATAACAGACTGAACCCAGAGGTAAACAAATCCCCATATGAGCTAGCTACAGATGATAACAGACTGAACCCAAAGGTAAACATCCCCATATGAGCTAGCTATAGATGATAACAGACTGAACCCAGAGGTAAACAAATCCCCATATGAGCTAGCTACAGATGATAACAGACTGAACCCAAAGGTAAACATCCCCATATGAGCTAGCTATAGATGATAACAGACTGAACCCAAAGGTAAACATCCCCATATGAGCTAGCTACAGATGATAACAGACTGAACCCAGAGGTAAACAAATCCCCATATGAGCTAGCTACAGATGATAACAGACTGAACCCAAAGGTAAACATCCCCATATGAGCTAGCTACAGATGATAACAGACTGAACCCAAAGGTAAACAAATCCCCATATGAGCTAGCTACAGATGATAACAGACTGAACCCAAAGGTAAACAAATCCCCATATGAGCTAGCTACAGATGATAACAGACTGAACCCAAAGGTAAACAAATCCCCATATGAGCTAGCTACAGATGATAACAGACTGAACCCAAAGTTTAACAAATCCCCATATGAGCTAGCTACAGATGATAACAGACTGAACCCAAAGGTAAACAAATCCCCATATGAGCTAGCTATAGATGATAACAGACTGAACCCAAAGTTTAACAAATCCCCATATGAGCTAGCTACAGATGATAACAGACTGAACCCAAAGGTAAACAAATCCCCATATGAGCTAGCTATAGATGATAACAGACTGAACCCAAAGGTAAACATCCCCATATGAGCTAGCTACAGATGATAACAGACTGAACCCAAAGGTAAACAAATCCCCATATGAGCTAGCTACAGATGATAACAGACTGAACCCAAAGGTAAACAAATCCCCATATGAACTAGCTACAGATGATAACAGACTGAACCCAAAGTTTAACAAATCCCCATATGAGCTAGCTACAGATGATAACAGACTGAACCCAAAGGTAAACAAATCCCCATATGAGCTAGCTACAGATGATAACAGACTGAACCCAAAGGTAAACAAATCCCCATATGAGCTAGCTATAGATGATAACAGACTGAACCCAAAGTTTAACAAATCCCCATATGAGCTAGCTACAGATGATAACAGACTGAACCCAAAGGTAAACATCCCCATATGAGCTAGCTACAGATGATAACAGACTGAATCCAAAGGTAAACAAATCCCCATATGAGCTAGCTACAGATGATAACAGACTGAACCCAAAGTTTAACAAATCCCCATATGAGCTAGCTACAGATGATAACAGACTGAACCCAAAGGTAAACAAATCCCCATATGAGCAAGCTATAGATGATAACAGACTGAATCCAAAGGTAAACAAATCCCCATATGAGCTAGCTACAGATGATAACAGACTGAACCCAAAGGTAAACAAATCCCCATATGAACTAGCTACAGATGATAACAGACTGAACCCAAAGGTAAACATATCCCCATATGAGCTAGCTACAGATGATAACAGACTGAATCCAAAGGTAAACAAATCCCCATATGAGCTAGCTACAGATGATAACAGACTGAATCCAAAGGTAAACAAATCCCCATATGAGCTAGCTACAGATGATAACAGACTGAACCCAAAGGTAAACAAATCCCCATATGAGCTAGCTACAGATGATAACAGACTGAACCCAAAGGTAAACATATCCCCATATGAGCTAGCTACAGATGATAACAGACTGAATCCAAAGGTAAACAAATCCCCATATGAGCTAGCTACAGATGATAACAGACTGAATCCAAAGGTAAACAAATCCCCATATGAGCTACCTACAGATGATAACAGACTGAACCCAAAGGTAAACAAATCCCCATATGAGCTAGCTACAGATGATAACAGACTGAACCCAAAGGAAAACATCCCCATATGAGCTAGCTATAGATGATAACAGACTGAACCCAAAGGTAAACAAATCCCCATATGAGCTAGCTACAGATGATAACAGACTGAATCCAAAGGTAAACATATCCCCATATGAGCTAGCTACAGATGATAACAGACTGAATCCAAAGGTAAACAAATCCCCATATGAGCTAGCTACAGATGATAACAGACTGAATCCAAAGGTAAACAAATCCCCATATGAGCTACCTACAGATGATAACAGACTGAACCCAAAGGTAAACAAATCCCCATATGAGCTAGCTACAGATGATAACAGACTGAACCCAAAGTTTAACAAATCCCCATATGAGCTAGCTATAGATGACAACAGACTGAACCCAAAGGTAAAAAAATCCCCATATGAGCTAGCTACAGATGATAACAGACTGAACCCAAAGGTAAACAAATCCCCATATGAGCTAGCTACAGATGATAATAGACTGAACCCAGAGGTAAACAAATCCCCATATGAGCTAGCTACAGATGATAACAGACTGAACCCAAAGGTAAACAAATCCTCATATGAGCTAGCTACAGATGATAACAGACTGAACCCAAAGGTAAACAAATCCCCATATGAGCTAGCTACAGATGATAACAGACTGAACCCAAAGGTAAACAAATCCCCATATGAGCTAGCTACAGATGATAACAGACTGAACCCAAAGGTAAACAAATCCCCATATGAGCTAGCTACAGATGATAACAGACTGAACCCAAAGGTAAACAAATCCCCATATGAGCTAGCTACAGATGATAACAGACTGAATCCAAAGGTAAACAAATCCCCATATGAGCTAGCTACAGCTGATAACAGACTGAATCCAAAGGTAAACAAATCCCCATATGAGCTAGCTACAGATGATAACAGACTGAACCCAAAGTTTAACAAATCCCCATATGAGCTAGCTACAGATGATAACAGACTGAATCCAAAGGTAAACAAATCCCCATATGAGCTAGCTACAGATGATAACAGACTGAACCCAAAGTTTAACAAATCCCCATATGAGCTAGCTACAGATGATAACAGACTGAACCCAAAGGTAAACAAATCCCCATATGAGCTAGCTACAGATGATAACAGACTGAACCCAAAGGTAAACAAATCCCCATATGAGCTAGCTACAGATGATAACAGACTGAACCCAAAGGTAAACAAATCCCCATATGAGCTAGCTATAGATGATAAGACTGAACCCAAAGGTAAACATCCCCATATGAGCTAGCTACAGATGATAACAGACTGAACCCAAAGGTAAACAAATCCCCATATGAGCTAGCTACAGATGATAACATACTGAACCCAAAGTTTAACAAATCCCCATATGAGCTAGCTACAGATGATAACAGACTGAATCCAAAGGTAAACAAATCCCCATATGAGCTAGCTACAGATGATAACAGACTGAACCCAAAGGTAAACAAATCCCCATATGAGCTAGCTATAGATGATAACAGACTGAATCCAAAGGTAAACAAATCCCCATATGAGCTAGCTACAGATGATAACAGACTGAACCCAAAGGTAAACAAATCCCCATATGAGCTAGCTACAGATGATAACAGACTGAACCCAAAGTTTAACAAATCCCCATATGAGCTAGCTACAGATGATAACAGACTGAACCCAAAGTTTAACAAATCCCCATATGAGCTAGCTACAGATCATAACAGACTGAACCCAAAGGTAAACAAATCCCCATATGAGCTAGCTACAGATGATAACAGACTGAATCCAAAGGTAAACAAATCCCCATATGAGCTAGCTACAGATGATAACAGACTGAATCCAAAGGTAAACAAATCCCCATATGAGTTAGCTACAGATGATAACAGACTGAACCCAAAGGTAAACAAATCCCCATATGAGCTAGCTACAGATGATAACCGACTGAATCCAAAGTTTAACAAATCCCCATATGAGCTAGCTACAGATGATAACAGACTGAACCCAAAGTTTAACAAATCCCCATATGAGCTAGCTACAGATGATAACAGACTGAACCCAAAGTTTAACAAATCCCCATATGAGCTAGCTACAGATGATAACAGACTGAACCCAAAGTTTAACAAATCCCCATATGAGCTAGCTACAGATGATAACAGACTGAACCCAAAGTTTAACAAATCCCCATATGAGCTAGCTACAGATGATAACAGACTGAACCCAAAGGTAAACAAATCCCCATATGAGCTAGCTACAGATAACAGACTGAATCCAAAGTTTAACAAATCCCCATATGAGCTAGCTACAGATGATAACAGACTGAACCCAAAGTTTAACAAATCCCCATATGAGCTAGCTACAGATGATAACAGACTGAACCCAAAGTTTAACAAATCCCCATATGAGCTAGCTATAGATGATAACAGACTGAACCCAAAGGTAAACAAATCCCCATATGAGCTAGCTACAGATGATAACAGACTGAACCCAAAGGTAAACAAATCCCCATATGAGCTAGCTACAGATGATAACAGACTGAACCCAAAGGTAAACAAAACCCCATATGAGCTAGCTACAGATGATAACAGACAACCCAAAGTTTAACAAATCCCCATATGAGCTAGGTACAGATGATAACAGACTGAACCTAAAGTTTAACAAATCCCCATATGAGCTAGCTACAGATGATAACAGACTGAACCCAAAGGTAAACAAATCCCCATATGAGCTAGCTATAGATGATAACAGACTGAACCCAAAGGTAAACATCCCCATATGAGCTAGCTACAGATGATAACAGACTGAACCCAAAGGTAAACAAATCCCCATATGAGCTAGCTACAGATGATAACAGACTGAACCCAAAGCTAAACAAATCCCCATATGAGCTAGCTACAGATGATAACAGACTGAACCCAGAGGTAAACAAATCCCCATATGAGCTAGCTACAGATGATAACAGACTGAACCCAAAGGTAAACAAATCCCCATATGAGCTAGCTACAGATGATAACAGACTGAACCCAAAGGTAAACAAATCCTCATATGAGCTAGCTACAGATGATAACAGACTGAACCCAAAGGTAAACAGATCCCCATATGAGCTAGCTACAGATGATAACAGACTGAACCCAAAGTTTAACAAATCCCCATATGAGCTAGCTATAGATGATAACAGACTAAACCCAAAGGTAAACAAATCCCCATATGAGCTAGCTACAGATGATAACAGACTGAATCCAAAGGTAAACAAATCCCCATATGAGCTAGCTACAGATGATAACAGACTGAACCCAAAGGTAAACAAATCCCCATATGAGCTAGCTACAGATGATAACAGACTGAACCCAAAGGTAAACAAATCCTCATATGAGCTAGCTACAGATGATAACAGACTGAATCCAAAGGTAAACATCCCCATATGAGCTAGCTATAGATGATAACAGACTGAACCCAAAGTTTAACAAATCCCCATATGAGCTAGCTATAGATGATAACAGACTAAACCCAAAGGTAAACAAATCCCCATATGAGCTAGCTACAGATGATAACAGACTGAATCCAAAGGTAAACAAATCCCCATATGAGCTAGCTACAGATGATAACAGACTGAACCCAAAGGTAAACAAATCCCCATATGAGCTAGCTACAGATGATAACAGACTGAACCCAAAGGTAAACAATTCCCCATATGAGCTAGCTACAGATGATAACAGACTGAACCCAAAGGTAAACAAATCCCCATATGAGCTAGCTACAAATGATAACAGACTGAACCCAAAGGTAAACAAATTCCCATATGAGCTAGCTACAGATGATAACAGACTGAACCCAAAGGTAAACATATCCCCATATGAGCTAGCTACAGATGATAACAGACTGAACCCAAAGGTAAACAAATCCCCATATGAGCTAGCTACAGATGATAATAGACTGAACCCAAAGGTAAACAAATCCCCATATGAGCTAGCTACAGATGATAACAGATTGAACCCAAAGGTAAACAAATCCTCATATGAGCTAGCTACAGATGATAACAGACTGAATCCAAAGGTAAACATATCCCCATATGAGCTAGCTACAGATGATAACAGACTGAACCCAAAGGTAAACAAATCCCCATATGAGCTAGCTACAGATGATAACAGACTGAACCCAAAGGTAAACAAATCCCCATATGAGCTAGCTACAGATGATAACAGACTGAACACAAAGGTAAACAAATCCCCATATGAGCTAGCTATAGATGATAACAGACTGAACCCAAAGGTAAACAAATCCCCATATGAGCTAGCTATAGATGATAACAGACTGAACCCAAAGGTAAACAAATCCCCATATGAGCTAGCTACAGATGACAATAGACTGAACCCAAAGGTAAACAAATCCCTATATGAGCTAGCTACAAATGATAACAGACTGAACCCAAAGGTAAACAAATCCCCATATGAGCTAGCTACAGATGATAACAGACTGAACCCAAAGGTAAACATATCCCCATATGAGCTAGCTACAGATGATAACAGACTGAACCCAAAGGTAAACAAATCCCCATATGAGCTAGCTACAGATGATAACAGACTGAACCCAAAGGTAAACAAATCCCCATATGAGCTAGCTATAGATGATAACAGACTGAACCCAAAGGTAAACATCCCCATATGAGCTAGCTACAGATGATAACAGACTGAACCCAAAGGTAAACAAATCCCCATATGAGCTAGCTACAGATGATAACAGACTGAACCCAAAGGTAAACATATCCCCATATGAGCTAGCTACACATGATAACAGACTGAACCCAAAGGCAAACAAATCCCCATATGAGCTAGCTACAGATGATAACAGACTGAACACAAAGGTAAACAAATCCCCATATGGACTGAACCCAATGGTAAACAAATCCCCATACGAGCTAGCTACAGATGATAACAGAACAACCCAATGGTAAACAAATCCCCATATGAGCTAGCTACACATGATAACAGACTGAACCCAAAGGTAAACAAATCCCCATATGAGCTAGCTACAGATGATAACAGACTGAACCCAAAGGTAAACAAATCCCCATATGAGCTAGCTACAGATGATAACAGATTGAACCCAAAGGTAAACATATCCCCATATGAGCTAGCTACAGATGATAACAGACTGAACCCAAAGGTAAACAAATCCCCATATGAGCTAGCTACAGATGATACAGAAACCCAAAGGTAAACAAATCCCCATATGAGCTAGCTACAGATGATAACAGACTGAACACAAAGGTAAACAAATCCCCATATGAGCTAGCTATAGATGATAACAGACTGAACCCAAAGGTAAACAAATCCCCATATGAGCTAGCTACAGATGATAACAGACTGAATCCAAAGGTAAACATATCCCCATATGAGCTAGCTACAGATGATAACAGATTGAACCCAAAGGTAAACATATCCCCATATGAGCTAGCTACAGATGATAACAGACTGAACCCAAAGGTAAACAAATCCCCATATGAGCTAGCTACAGATGATAACAGACTGAATCCAAAGGTAAACAAATCCCCATATGAGCTAGCTACAGATGATAATAGACTGAACCCAAAGGTAAACAAATCCCCATATGAGCTAGCTATAGATGATAACAGACTGAACCCAAAGGTAAACAAATCCCCATATGAGCTAGCTATAGATGATAACAGACTGAACCCAAAGTTTAACAAATCCCCATATGAGCTAGCTACAGATGATAACAGACTGAATCCAAAGGTAAACAAATCCCCATATGAGCTAGCTACAGATGATAACAGACTGAACCCAAAGGTAAACAAATCCCCATATGAGCTAGCTACAGATGATAACAGACTGAACCCAAAGGTAAACATCCCCATATGAGCTAGCTACAGATGATAACAGACTGAACCCAAATGTAAACAAATCCCCATATGAGCTAGCTACAGATGATAACAGACTGAACCCAAAGGTAAACAAATCCCCATATGAGCTAGCTACAGATGATAATAGACTGAACCCAGAGGTAAACAAATCCCCATATGAGCTAGCTACAGATGATAACAGACTGAACCCAAAGGTAAACAAATCCTCATATGAGCTAGCTACAGATGATAACAGACTGAACCCAAAGGTAAACAAATCCCCATATGAGCTAGCTACAGATGATAACAGACTGAACCCAAAGGTAAACAAATCCCCATATGAGCTAGCTACAGATGATAACAGACTGAACCCAAAGGTAAACAAATCCCCATATGAGCTAGCTACAGATGATAACAGACTGAACCCAAAGGTAAACAAATCCCCATATGAGCTAGCTACAGATGATAACAGACTGAACCCAAATGTAAACAAATCCCCATATGAGCTAGCTACAGATGATAACAGACTGAACCCAAAGGTAAACAAATCCCCATATGAGCTAGCTACAGATGATAACAGACTGAACCCAATGGTAAACAAATCCCCATATGAGCTAGCTACAGATGATAATAGACTGAACCCAAAGGTAAACAAATCCCCATATGAGCTAGCTACAGATGATAACAGACTGAACCCAGAGGTAAACAAATCCCCATATGAGCTAGCTACAGATGATAACAGACTGAACCCAAAGGTAAACAAATCCCCATATGAGCTAGCTACAGATGATAATAGACTGAACCCAGAGGTAAACAAATCCCCATATGAGCTAGCTACAGATGATAACAGACTGAACCCAAAGTTTAACAAATCCCCATATGAGCTAGCTACAGATGATAACAGACTGAACCCAAAGGTAAACAAATCCCCATATGAGCTAGCTACAGATGATAACAGACTGAACCCAAAGGTAAACAAATCCCCATATGAGCTAGCTACAGATGATAACAGACTGAACCCAAAGGTAAACAAATCCCCATATGAGCTAGCTATACATGATAACAGACTGAACCCAAAGGTAAACAAATCCCCATATGAGCTAGCTACACATGATAACAGACTGAACCCAGAGGTAAACAAATCCCCATATGAGCTAGCTACAGATGATAACAGACTGAACCCAAAGGTAAACAAATCCCCATATGAGCTAGCTATAGATGACAACAGACTGAACCCAAAGGTAAACAAATCCCCATATGAGCTAGCTACAGATGATAACAGACTGAACCCAGAGGTAAACAAATCCCCATATGAGCTAGCTATAGATGATAACAGACTGAACCCAAAGGTAAACAAATCCCCATATGAGCTAGCTACAGATGATAACAGACTGAACACAAAGGTAAACAAATCCCCATATGAGCTAGCTACAGATGATAACAGACTGAATCCAAAGGTAAACATATCCCCATATGAGCTAGCTACAGATGATAACAGACTGAACCCAAAGGCAAACAAATCCCCATATGAGCTAGCTACAGATGATAACAGACTGAACACAAAGGTAAACAAATCCCCATATGGACTGAACCCAATGGTAAACAAATCCCCATACGAGCTAGCTACAGATGATAACAGAACAACCCAATGGTAAACAAATCCCCATATGAGCTAGCTTCACATGATAACAGACTGAACCCAAAGGTAAACAAATCCCCATATGAGCTAGCTACAGATGATAACAGACTGAATCCAAAGGTAAACAAATCCCTATATGAGCTAGCTACAGATGATAACAGATTGAACCCAAAGGTAAACATATCCCCATATGAGCTAGCTACAGATGATAACAGACTGAACCCAAAGGTAAACAAATCCCCATATGAGCTAGCTACAGATGATAACAGATTGAACCCAAAGGTAAACATATCCCCATATGAGCTAGCTACAGATGATAACAGACTGAACCCAAAGGTAAACAAATCCCCATATGAGCTAGCTACAGATGATAACAGACTGAACCCAAAGGTAAACAAATCCCCATATGAGCTAGCTACAGATGATAACAGACTGAACCCAGAGGTAAACAAATCCCCATATGAGCTAGCTATAGATGATAACAGACTGAACCCAAAGGTAAACAAATCCCCATATGAGCTAGCTACAGATGATAACAGACTGAACACAAAGGTAAACAAATCCCCATATGAGCTAGCTACAGATGATAACAGACTGAACCCAAAGGTAAACAAATCCCCATATGAGCTAGCTACAGATGATAACAGACTGAACACAAAGGTAAACAAATCCCCATATGAGCTAGCTACAGATGATAACAGACTGAACCCAAAGGTAAACAAATCCCCATATGAGCTAGCTACAGATGATAACAGATTGAACCCAAAGGTAAACATATCCCCATATGAGCTAGCTACAGATGATAACAGACTGAACCCAAAGGTAAACAAATCCCCATATGAGCTAGCTACAGATGATAACAGACTGAACACAAAGGTAAACAAATCCCCATATGAGCTAGCTACAGATGATAACAGACTGAACCCAATGGTAAACAAATCCCCATATGAGCTAGCTACAGATGATAATAGACTGAACCCAAAGGTAAACAAATCCCCATATGAGCTAGCTACAGATGATAACAGACTGAACCCAATGGTAAACAAATCCCCATATGAGCTAGCTACAGATGATAATAGACTGAACCCAAAGGTAAACAAATCCCCATATGAGCTAGCTACAGATGATAACAGACTGAACCCAAAGGTAAACAAATCCCCATATGAGCTAGCTACAGATGATAACAGACTGAACCCAAAGTTTAACAAATCCCCATATGAGCTAGCTACAGATGTTAACAGACTGAACCCAAAGTTTAACAAATCCCCATATGAGCTAGCTACAGATGATAACAGACTGAACCCAAAGGTAAACAAATCCCCATATGAGCTAGCTATAGATGATAACAGACTGAACCCAAAGGTAAACATCCCCATATGAGCTAGCTACAGATGATAACAGACTGAACCCAAATGTAAACAAATCCCCATATGAGCTAGCTACAGATGATAACAGACTGAACCCAAAGGTAAACAAATCCCCATATGAGCTAGCTACAGATGATAATAGACTGAACCCAGAGGTAAACAAATCCCCATATGAGCTAGCTACAGATGATAACAGACTGAACCCAAAGGTAAACAAATCCTCATATGAGCTAGCTACAGATGATAACAGACTGAACCCAAAGGTAAACAAATCCCCATATGAGCTAGCTACAGATGATAACAGACTGAACCCAAAGGTAAACAAATCCCCATATGAGCTAGCTACAGATGATAACAGACTGAACCCAAAGGTAAACAAATCCCCATATGAGCTAGCTACAGATGATAACAGACCGAACCCAAAGGTAAACAAATCCCCATATGAGCTAGCTACAGATGATAACAGACTGAACCCAAATGTAAACAAATCCCCATATGAGCTAGCTACAGATGATAACAGACTGAACCCAAAGGTAAACAAATCCCCATATGAGCTAGCTACAGATGATAACAGACTGAACCCAATGGTAAACAAATCCCCATATGAGCTAGCTACAGATGATAATAGACTGAACCCAAAGGTAAACAAATCCCCATATGAGCTAGCTACAGATGATAACAGACTGAACCCAGAGGTAAACAAATCCCCATATGAGCTAGCTACAGATGATAACAGACTGAACCCAAAGGTAAACAAATCCCCATATGAGCTAGCTACAGATGATAATAGACTGAACCCAGAGGTAAACAAATCCCCATATGAGCTAGCTACAGATGATAACAGACTGAACCCAAAGTTTAACAAATCCCCATATGAGCTAGCTACAGATGATAACAGACTGAACCCAAAGGTAAACAAATCCCCATATGAGCTAGCTACAGATGATAACAGACTGAACCCAAAGGTAAACAAATCCCCATATGAGCTAGCTACAGATGATAACAGACTGAACCCAAAGGTAAACAAATCCCCATATGAGCTAGCTATACATGATAACAGACTGAACCCAAAGGTAAACAAATCCCCATATGAGCTAGCTACACATGATAACAGACTGAACCCAGAGGTAAACAAATCCCCATATGAGCTAGCTACAGATGATAACAGACTGAACCCAAAGGTAAACAAATCCCCATATGAGCTAGCTATAGATGACAACAGACTGAACCCAAAGGTAAACAAATCCCCATATGAGCTAGCTACAGATGATAACAGACTGAACCCAGAGGTAAACAAATCCCCATATGAGCTAGCTATAGATGATAACAGACTGAACCCAAAGGTAAACAAATCCCCATATGAGCTAGCTACAGATGATAACAGACTGAACACAAAGGTAAACAAATCCCCATATGAGCTAGCTACAGATGATAACAGACTGAACCCAAAGGTAAACATATCCCCATATGAGCTAGCTACAGATGATAACAGACTGAACCCAAAGGTAAACAAATCCCCATATGAGCTAGCTACAGATGATAATAGACTGAACCCAAAGGTAAACAAATCCCCATATGAGCTAGCTACAGATGATAACAGATTGAACCCAAAGGTAAACAAATCCTCATATGAGCTAGCTACAGATGATAACAGACTGAATCCAAAGGTAAACATATCCCCATATGAGCTAGCTACAGATGATAACAGACTGAACCCAAAGGTAAACAAATCCCCATATGAGCTAGCTACAGATGATAACAGACTGAACCCAAAGGTAAACAAATCCCCATATGAGCTAGCTACAGATGATAACAGACTGAACACAAAGGTAAACAAATCCCCATATGAGCTAGCTATAGATGATAACAGACTGAACCCAAAGGTAAACAAATCCCCATATGAGCTAGCTATAGATGATAACAGACTGAACCCAAAGGTAAACAAATCCCCATATGAGCTAGCTACAGATGACAATAGACTGAACCCAAAGGTAAACAAATCCCTATATGAGCTAGCTACAAATGATAACAGACTGAACCCAAAGGTAAACAAATCCCCATATGAGCTAGCTACAGATGATAACAGACTGAACCCAAAGGTAAACATATCCCCATATGAGCTAGCTACAGATGATAACAGACTGAACCCAAAGGTAAACAAATCCCCATATGAGCTAGCTACAGATGATAACAGACTGAACCCAAAGGTAAACAAATCCCCATATGAGCTAGCTATAGATGATAACAGACTGAACCCAAAGGTAAACATCCCCATATGAGCTAGCTACAGATGATAACAGACTGAACCCAAAGGTAAACAAATCCCCATATGAGCTAGCTACAGATGATAACAGACTGAACCCAAAGGTAAACATATCCCCATATGAGCTAGCTACACATGATAACAGACTGAACCCAAAGGCAAACAAATCCCCATATGAGCTAGCTACAGATGATAACAGACTGAACACAAAGGTAAACAAATCCCCATATGGACTGAACCCAATGGTAAACAAATCCCCATACGAGCTAGCTACAGATGATAACAGAACAACCCAATGGTAAACAAATCCCCATATGAGCTAGCTACACATGATAACAGACTGAACCCAAAGGTAAACAAATCCCCATATGAGCTAGCTACAGATGATAACAGACTGAACCCAAAGGTAAACAAATCCCCATATGAGCTAGCTACAGATGATAACAGATTGAACCCAAAGGTAAACATATCCCCATATGAGCTAGCTACAGATGATAACAGACTGAACCCAAAGGTAAACAAATCCCCATATGAGCTAGCTACAGATGATACAGAAACCCAAAGGTAAACAAATCCCCATATGAGCTAGCTACAGATGATAACAGACTGAACACAAAGGTAAACAAATCCCCATATGAGCTAGCTATAGATGATAACAGACTGAACCCAAAGGTAAACAAATCCCCATATGAGCTAGCTACAGATGATAACAGACTGAATCCAAAGGTAAACATATCCCCATATGAGCTAGCTACAGATGATAACAGATTGAACCCAAAGGTAAACATATCCCCATATGAGCTAGCTACAGATGATAACAGACTGAACCCAAAGGTAAACAAATCCCCATATGAGCTAGCTACAGATGATAACAGACTGAATCCAAAGGTAAACAAATCCCCATATGAGCTAGCTACAGATGATAATAGACTGAACCCAAAGGTAAACAAATCCCCATATGAGCTAGCTATAGATGATAACAGACTGAACCCAAAGGTAAACAAATCCCCATATGAGCTAGCTATAGATGATAACAGACTGAACCCAAAGTTTAACAAATCCCCATATGAGCTAGCTACAGATGATAACAGACTGAATCCAAAGGTAAACAAATCCCCATATGAGCTAGCTACAGATGATAACAGACTGAACCCAAAGGTAAACAAATCCCCATATGAGCTAGCTACAGATGATAACAGACTGAACCCAAAGGTAAACATCCCCATATGAGCTAGCTACAGATGATAACAGACTGAACCCAAATGTAAACAAATCCCCATATGAGCTAGCTACAGATGATAACAGACTGAACCCAAAGGTAAACAAATCCCCATATGAGCTAGCTACAGATGATAATAGACTGAACCCAGAGGTAAACAAATCCCCATATGAGCTAGCTACAGATGATAACAGACTGAACCCAAAGGTAAACAAATCCTCATATGAGCTAGCTACAGATGATAACAGACTGAACCCAAAGGTAAACAAATCCCCATATGAGCTAGCTACAGATGATAACAGACTGAACCCAAAGGTAAACAAATCCCCATATGAGCTAGCTACAGATGATAACAGACTGAACCCAAAGGTAAACAAATCCCCATATGAGCTAGCTACAGATGATAACAGACTGAACCCAAAGGTAAACAAATCCCCATATGAGCTAGCTACAGATGATAACAGACTGAACCCAAATGTAAACAAATCCCCATATGAGCTAGCTACAGATGATAACAGACTGAACCCAAAGGTAAACAAATCCCCATATGAGCTAGCTACAGATGATAACAGACTGAACCCAATGGTAAACAAATCCCCATATGAGCTAGCTACAGATGATAATAGACTGAACCCAAAGGTAAACAAATCCCCATATGAGCTAGCTACAGATGATAACAGACTGAACCCAGAGGTAAACAAATCCCCATATGAGCTAGCTACAGATGATAACAGACTGAACCCAAAGGTAAACAAATCCCCATATGAGCTAGCTACAGATGATAATAGACTGAACCCAGAGGTAAACAAATCCCCATATGAGCTAGCTACAGATGATAACAGACTGAACCCAAAGTTTAACAAATCCCCATATGAGCTAGCTACAGATGATAACAGACTGAACCCAAAGGTAAACAAATCCCCATATGAGCTAGCTACAGATGATAACAGACTGAACCCAAAGGTAAACAAATCCCCATATGAGCTAGCTACAGATGATAACAGACTGAACCCAAAGGTAAACAAATCCCCATATGAGCTAGCTATACATGATAACAGACTGAACCCAAAGGTAAACAAATCCCCATATGAGCTAGCTACACATGATAACAGACTGAACCCAGAGGTAAACAAATCCCCATATGAGCTAGCTACAGATGATAACAGACTGAACCCAAAGGTAAACAAATCCCCATATGAGCTAGCTATAGATGACAACAGACTGAACCCAAAGGTAAACAAATCCCCATATGAGCTAGCTACAGATGATAACAGACTGAACCCAGAGGTAAACAAATCCCCATATGAGCTAGCTATAGATGATAACAGACTGAACCCAAAGGTAAACAAATCCCCATATGAGCTAGCTACAGATGATAACAGACTGAACACAAAGGTAAACAAATCCCCATATGAGCTAGCTACAGATGATAACAGACTGAATCCAAAGGTAAACATATCCCCATATGAGCTAGCTACAGATGATAACAGACTGAACCCAAAGGCAAACAAATCCCCATATGAGCTAGCTACAGATGATAACAGACTGAACACAAAGGTAAACAAATCCCCATATGGACTGAACCCAATGGTAAACAAATCCCCATACGAGCTAGCTACAGATGATAACAGAACAACCCAATGGTAAACAAATCCCCATATGAGCTAGCTTCACATGATAACAGACTGAACCCAAAGGTAAACAAATCCCCATATGAGCTAGCTACAGATGATAACAGACTGAATCCAAAGGTAAACAAATCCCTATATGAGCTAGCTACAGATGATAACAGATTGAACCCAAAGGTAAACATATCCCCATATGAGCTAGCTACAGATGATAACAGACTGAACCCAAAGGTAAACAAATCCCCATATGAGCTAGCTACAGATGATAACAGATTGAACCCAAAGGTAAACATATCCCCATATGAGCTAGCTACAGATGATAACAGACTGAACCCAAAGGTAAACAAATCCCCATATGAGCTAGCTACAGATGATAACAGACTGAACCCAAAGGTAAACAAATCCCCATATGAGCTAGCTACAGATGATAACAGACTGAACCCAGAGGTAAACAAATCCCCATATGAGCTAGCTATAGATGATAACAGACTGAACCCAAAGGTAAACAAATCCCCATATGAGCTAGCTACAGATGATAACAGACTGAACACAAAGGTAAACAAATCCCCATATGAGCTAGCTACAGATGATAACAGACTGAACCCAAAGGTAAACAAATCCCCATATGAGCTAGCTACAGATGATAACAGACTGAACACAAAGGTAAACAAATCCCCATATGAGCTAGCTACAGATGATAACAGACTGAACCCAAAGGTAAACAAATCCCCATATGAGCTAGCTACAGATGATAACAGATTGAACCCAAAGGTAAACATATCCCCATATGAGCTAGCTACAGATGATAACAGACTGAACCCAAAGGTAAACAAATCCCCATATGAGCTAGCTACAGATGATAACAGACTGAACACAAAGGTAAACAAATCCCCATATGAGCTAGCTACAGATGATAACAGACTGAACCCAATGGTAAACAAATCCCCATATGAGCTAGCTACAGATGATAATAGACTGAACCCAAAGGTAAACAAATCCCCATATGAGCTAGCTACAGATGATAACAGACTGAACCCAATGGTAAACAAATCCCCATATGAGCTAGCTACAGATGATAATAGACTGAACCCAAAGGTAAACAAATCCCCATATGAGCTAGCTACAGATGATAACAGACTGAACCCAAAGGTAAACAAATCCCCATATGAGCTAGCTACAGATGATAACAGACTGAACCCAAAGTTTAACAAATCCCCATATGAGCTAGCTACAGATGTTAACAGACTGAACCCAAAGTTTAACAAATCCCCATATGAGCTAGCTACAGATGATAACAGACTGAACCCAAAGGTAAACAAATCCCCATATGAGCTAGCTATAGATGATAACAGACTGAACCCAAAGGTAAACATCCCCATATGAGCTAGCTACAGATGATAACAGACTGAACCCAAATGTAAACAAATCCCCATATGAGCTAGCTACAGATGATAACAGACTGAACCCAAAGGTAAACAAATCCCCATATGAGCTAGCTACAGATGATAATAGACTGAACCCAGAGGTAAACAAATCCCCATATGAGCTAGCTACAGATGATAACAGACTGAACCCAAAGGTAAACAAATCCTCATATGAGCTAGCTACAGATGATAACAGACTGAACCCAAAGGTAAACAAATCCCCATATGAGCTAGCTACAGATGATAACAGACTGAACCCAAAGGTAAACAAATCCCCATATGAGCTAGCTACAGATGATAACAGACTGAACCCAAAGGTAAACAAATCCCCATATGAGCTAGCTACAGATGATAACAGACCGAACCCAAAGGTAAACAAATCCCCATATGAGCTAGCTACAGATGATAACAGACTGAACCCAAATGTAAACAAATCCCCATATGAGCTAGCTACAGATGATAACAGACTGAACCCAAAGGTAAACAAATCCCCATATGAGCTAGCTACAGATGATAACAGACTGAACCCAATGGTAAACAAATCCCCATATGAGCTAGCTACAGATGATAATAGACTGAACCCAAAGGTAAACAAATCCCCATATGAGCTAGCTACAGATGATAACAGACTGAACCCAGAGGTAAACAAATCCCCATATGAGCTAGCTACAGATGATAACAGACTGAACCCAAAGGTAAACAAATCCCCATATGAGCTAGCTACAGATGATAATAGACTGAACCCAGAGGTAAACAAATCCCCATATGAGCTAGCTACAGATGATAACAGACTGAACCCAAAGTTTAACAAATCCCCATATGAGCTAGCTACCGATGATAACAGACTGAACCCAAAGGTAAACAAATCCCCATATGAGCTAGCTACAGATGATAACAGACTGAACCCAAAGGTAAACAAATCCCCATATGAGCTAGCTACAGATGATAACAGACTGAACCCAAAGGTAAACAAATCCCCATATGAGCTAGCTATACATGATAACAGACTGAACCCAAAGGTAAACAAATCCCCATATGAGCTAGCTACACATGATAACAGACTGAACCCAGAGGTAAACAAATCCCCATATGAGCTAGCTACAGATGATAACAGACTGAACCCAAAGGTAAACAAATCCCCATATGAGCTAGCTATAGATGACAACAGACTGAACCCAAAGCTAAACAAATCCCCATATGAGCTAGCTACAGATGATAACAGACTGAACCCAGAGGTAAACAAATCCCCATATGAGCTAGCTATAGATGATAACAGACTGAACCCAAAGGTAAACAAATCCCCATATGAGCTAGCTACAGATGATAACAGACTGAACACAAAGGTAAACAAATCCCCATATGAGCTAGCTACAGATGATAACAGACTGAACCCAAAGGTAAACAAATCCCCATATGAGCTAGCTACAGATGATAACAGACTGAACCCAAAGGTAAACAAATCCTCATATGAGCTAGCTACAGATGATAACAGACTGAATCCAAAGGTAAACATCCCCATATGAGCTAGCTATAGATGATAACAGACTGAACCCAAAGTTTAACAAATCCCCATATGAGCTAGCTATAGATGATGACAGACTAAACCCAAAGGTAAACAAATCCCCATATGAGCTAGCTACAGATGATAACAGACTGAATCCAAAGGTAAACAAATCCCCATATGAGCTAGCTACAGATGATAACAGACTGAACCCAAAGGTAAACAAATCCCCATATGAGCTAGCTACAGATGATAACAGACTGAACCCAAAGGTAAACAATTCCCCATATGAGCTAGCTACAGATGATAACAGACTGAACCCAAAGGTAAACAAATCCCCATATGAGCTAGCTACAAATGATAACAGACTGAACCCAAAGGTAAACAAATTCCCATATGAGCTAGCTACAGATGATAACAGACTGAACCCAAAGGTAAACATATCCCCATATGAGCTAGCTACAGATGATAACAGACTGAACCCAAAGGTAAACATATCCCCATATGAGCTAGCTACAGATGATAACAGACTGAACCCAAAGGTAAACAAATCCCCATATGAGCTAGCTACAGATGATAATAGACTGAACCCAAAGGTAAACAAATCCCCATATGAGCTAGCTACAGATGATAACAGATTGAACCCAAAGGTAAACAAATCCTCATATGAGCTAGCTACAGATGATAACAGACTGAATCCAAAGGTAAACATATCCCCATATGAGCTAGCTACAGATGATAACAGACTGAACCCAAAGGTAAACAAATCCCCATATGAGCTAGCTACAGATGATAACAGACTGAACCCAAAGGTAAACAAATCCCCATATGAGCTAGCTACAGATGATAACAGACTGAACACAAAGGTAAACAAATCCCCATATGAGCTAGCTATAGATGATAACAGACTGAACCCAAAGGTAAACAAATCCCCATATGAGCTAGCTACAGATGACAATAGACTGAACCCAAAGGTAAACAAATCCCTATATGAGCTAGCTACAAATGATAACAGACTGAACCCAAAGGTAAACAAATCCCCATATGAGCTAGCTACAGATGATAACAGACTGAACCCAAAGGTAAACATATCCCCATATGAGCTAGCTACAGATGATAACAGACTGAACCCAAAGGTAAACAAATCCCCATATGAGCTAGCTATAGATGATAACAGACTGAACCCAAAGGTAAACATCCCCATATGAGCTAGCTACAGATGATAACAGACTGAACCCAAAGGTAAACAAATCCCCATATGAGCTAGCTACAGATGATAACAGACTGAACCCAAAGGTAAACATATCCCCATATGAGCTAGCTACACATGATAACAGACTGAACCCAAAGGCAAACAAATCCCCATATGAGCTAGCTACAGATGATAACAGACTGAACACAAAGGTAAACAAATCCCCATATGGACTGAACCCAATGGTAAACAAATCCCCATACGAGCTAGCTACAGATGATAACAGAACAACCCAATGGTAAACAAATCCCCATATGAGCTAGCTACACATGATAACAGACTGAACCCAAAGGTAAACAAATCCCCATATGAGCTAGCTACAGATGATAACAGACTGAACCCAAAGGTAAACATATCCCCATATGAGCTAGCTACAGATGATAACAGACTGAACCCAAAGGTAAACATATCCCCATATGAGCTAGCTACAGATGATAACAGACTGAACCCAAAGGTAAACAAATCCCCATATGAGCTAGCTACAGATGATAATAGACTGAACCCAAAGGTAAACAAATCCCCATATGAGCTAGCTACAGATGATAACAGATTGAACCCAAAGGTAAACAAATCCTCATATGAGCTAGCTACAGATGATAACAGACTGAATCCAAAGGTAAACATATCCCCATATGAGCTAGCTACAGATGATAACAGACTGAACCCAAAGGTAAACAAATCCCCATATGAGCTAGCTACAGATGATAACAGACTGAACCCAAAGGTAAACAAATCCCCATATGAGCTAGCTACAGATGATAACAGACTGAACACAAAGGTAAACAAATCCCCATATGAGCTAGCTATAGATGATAACAGACTGAACCCAAAGGTAAACAAATCGCCATATGAGCTAGCTACAGATGACAATAGACTGAACCCAAAGGTAAACAAATCCCTATATGAGCTAGCTACAAATGATAACAGACTGAACCCAAAGGTAAACAAATCCCCATATGAGCTAGCTACAGATGATAACAGACTGAACCCAAAGGTAAACATATCCCCATATGAGCTAGCTACAGATGATAACAGACTGAACCCAAAGGTAAACAAATCCCCATATGAGCTAGCTACAGATGATAACAGACTGAACCCAAAGGTAAACAAATCCCCATATGAGCTAGCTATAGATGATAACAGACTGAACCCAAAGGTAAACATCCCCATATGAGCTAGCTACAGATGATAACAGACTGAACCCAAAGGTAAACAAATCCCCATATGAGCTAGCTACAGATGATAACAGACTGAATCCAAAGGTAAACATATCCCCATATGAGCTAGCTACAGATGATAACAGATTGAACCCAAAGGTAAACATATCCCCATATGAGCTAGCTACAGATGATAACAGACTGAACCCAAAGGTAAACAAATCCCCATATGAGCTAGCTACAGATGATAACAGACTGAATCCAAAGGTAAACAAATCCCCATATGAGCTAGCTACAGATGATAATAGACTGAACCCAAAGGTAAACAAATCCCCATATGAGCTAGCTATAGATGATAACAGACTGAACCCAAAGGTAAACAAATCCCCATATGAGCTAGCTATAGATGATAACAGACTGAACCCAAAGGTAAACAAATCCCCATATGAGCTAGCTACAGATGATAACAGACTGAACCCAAATGTAAACAAATCCCCATATGAGCTAGCTACAGATGATAACAGACTGAACCCAAAGGTAAACAAATCCCCATATGAGCTAGCTACAGATGATAATAGACTGAACCCAGAGGTAAACAAATCCCCATATGAGCTAGCTACAGATGATAACAGACTGAACCCAAATGTAAACAAATCCCCATATGAGCTAGCTACAGATGATAACAGACTGAACCCAAAGGTAAACAAATCCCCATATGAGCTAGCTACAGATGATAACAGACTGAACCCAAAGGTAAACAAATCCCCATATGAGCTAACTACAGATGATAACAGACTGAACCCAAAGGTAAACAAATCCCCATATGAGCTAGCTACAGATGATAACAGACTGAACCCAAATGTAAACAAATCCCCATATGAGCTAGCTACAGATGATAACAGACTGAACCCAAAGGTAAACAAATCCCCATATGAGCTAGCTACAGATGATAACAGACTGAACCCAATGGTAAACAAATCCCCATATGAGCTAGCTACAGATGATAATAGACTGAACCCAAAGGTAAACAAATCCCCATATGAGCTAGCTACAGATGATAACAGACTGAACCCAGAGGTAAACAAATCCCCATATGAGCTAGCTACAGATGATAACAGACTGAACCCAAAGGTAAACAAATCCCCATATGAGCTAGCTACAGATGATAATAGACTGAACCCAGAGGTAAACAAATCCCCATATGAGCTAGCTACAGATGATAACAGACTGAACCCAAAGTTTAACAAATCCCCATATGAGCTAGCTACAGATGATAACAGACTGAACCCAAAGGTAAACAAATCCCCATATGAGCTAGCTACAGATGATAACAGACTGAACCCAAAGGTAAACAAATCCCCATATGAGCTAGCTACAGATGATAACAGACTGAACCCAAAGGTAAACAAATCCCCATATGAGCTAGCTATAGATGATAACAGACTGAACCCAAAGGTAAACAAATCCCCATATGAGCTAGCTACAGATGATAACAGACTGAATCCAAAGGTAAACAAATCCCCATATGAGCTAGCTACAGATGATAACAGACTGAACCCAGAGGTAAACAAATCCCCATATGAGCTAGCTACAGATGATAACAGACTGAACCCAAAGGCAAACAAATCCCCATATGAGCTAGCTACAGATGATAACAGACTGAACACAAAGGTAAACAAATCCCCATATGGACTGAACCCAATGGTAAACAAATCCCCATACGAGCTAGCTACAGATGATAACAGAACAACCCAATGGTAAACAAATCCCCATATGAGCTAGCTTCACATGATAACAGACTGAACCCAAAGGTAAACAAATCCCCATATGAGCTAGCTACAGATGATAACAGACTGAACCCAAAGGTAAACAATCCCTATATGAGCTAGCTACAGATGATAACAGATTGAACCCAAAGGTAAACATATCCCCATATGAGCTAGCTACAGATGATAACAGACTGAACCCAAAGGTAAACAAATCCCCATATGAGCTAGCTACAGATGATAACAGATTGAACCCAAAGGTAAACATATCCCCATATGAGCTAGCTACAGATGATAACAGACTGAACCCAAAGGTAAACAAATCCCCATATGAGCTAGCTACAGATGATAACAGACTGAATCCAAAGGTAAACAAATCCCCATATGAGCTAGCTACAGATGATAACAGACTGAACCCAGAGGTAAACAAATCCCCATATGAGCTAGCTATAGATGATAACAGACTGAACCCAAAGGTAAACAAATCCCCATATGAGCTAGCTACAGATGATAACAGACTGAACACAAAGGTAAACAAATCCCCATATGAGCTAGCTACAGATGATAACAGACTGAACCCAAAGGTAAACAAATCCCCATATGAGCTAGCTACAGATGATAACAGACTGAACACAAAGGTAAACAAATCCCCATATGAGCTAGCTACAGATGATAACAGACTGAACCCAATGGTAAACAAATCCCCATATGAGCTAGCTACAGATGATAATAGACTGAACCCAAAGGTAAACAAATCCCCATATGAGCTAGCTACAGATGATAACAGACTGAACCCAATGGTAAACAAATCCCCATATGAGCTAGCTACAGATGATAATAGACTGAACCCAAAGGTAAACAAATCCCCATATGAGCTAGCTACAGATGATAACAGACTGAACCCAAAGGTAAACAAATCCCCATATGAGCTAGCTACAGATGATAACAGACTGAACCCAAAGTTTAACAAATCCCCATATGAGCTAGCTACAGATGTTAACAGACTGAACCCAAAGTTTAACAAATCCCCATATGAGCTAGCTACAGATGATAACAGACTGAACCCAAAGGTAAACAAATCCCCATATGAGCTAGCTACAGATGATAACAGACTGAACCCAAAGGTAAACATCCCCATATGAGCTAGCTACAGATGATAACAGACTGAACCCAAAGGTAAACAAATCCCCATATGAGCTAGCTACAGATGATAATAGACTGAACCCAGAGGTAAACAAATCCCCATATGAGCTAGCTACAGATGATAACAGACTGAACCCAAAGGTAAACAAATCCCCATATGAGCTAGCTACAGATGATAACAGACTGAACCCAAAGGTAAACAAATCCCCATATGAGCTAGCTACAGATGATAACAGACTGAATCCAAAGGTAAACAAATCCCCATATGAGCTAGCTACAGATGATAACAGACTGAACCCAAAGTTTAACAAATCCCCATATGAGCTAGCTACAGATGATAACAGACTGAACACAAAGGTAAACAAATCCCCATATGAGCTAGCTACAGATGATAACAGACTGAAGCCAAAGGTAAACAAATCCCCATATGAGCTAGCTACAGATGATAACAGACTGAACACAAAGGTAAACAAATCCCCATATGAGCTAGCTACAGATGATAACAGACTGAACCCAAAGGTAAACAAATCCCCATATGAGCTAGCTACAGATGATAACAGACTGAACCCAAAGGTAAACAAATCCCCATATGAGCTAGCTACAGATGATAACAGACTGAATCCAAAGGTAAACAAATCCCCATATGAGCTAGCTACAGATGATAACAGACTGAATCCAAAGGTAAACAAATCCCCATATGAGCTAGCTACAGATGATAACAGACTGAACAAAAAGGTAAACAAATCCCCATATGAGCTAGCTACAGATGATAACAGACTGAACAAAAAGGTAAACATATCCCCATATGAGCTAGCTACAGATGATAACAGATTGAACCCAAAGGTAAACAAATCCCCATATGAGCTAGCTACATATGATAACAGACTGAACCCAAAGGTAAACAAATCCCCATATGAGCTAGCTACAGATGATAACAGACTGAATCCAAAGGTAAACAAATCCCCATATGAGCTAGCTACAGATGATAACAGACTGAACCCAAAGGTAAACAAATCCCCATATGAGCTAGCTACAGATGATAACAGACTGAATCCAAAGGTAAACAAATCCCCATATGAGCTAGCTACAGATGATAACAGACTGAACCCAAAGGTAAACAAATCCCCATATGAGCTAGCTACAGATGATAACAGACTGAATCCAAAGGTAAACAAATCCCCATATGAGCTAGCTACAGATGATAATAGACTGAACCCAAAGGTAAACATATCCCCATATGAGCTAGCTACAGATGATAACAGACTGAACCCAGAGGTAAACAAATCCCCATATGAGCTAGCTACAGATGATAACAGACTGAATCCAAAGGTAAACATATCCCCATATGAGCTAGCTACAGATGATAACAGACTGAACCCAAAGGTAAACAAATCCCCATATGAGCTAGCTACAGATGATAACAGACTGAACCCAAAGGTAAACATATCCCCATATGAGCTAGCTACAGATGATAACAGACTGAACCCAAAGGTAAACAAATCCCCATATGAGCTAGCTACAGATGATAACAGACTGAACCCAAAGGTAAACAAATCCCCATATGAGCTAGCTACAGATGATAACAGACTGAACCCAAATGTAAACAAATCCCCATATGAGCTAGCTACAGATGATAATAGACTGAACCCAAAGGTAAACAAATCCCCACATGAGCTAACTACAGATGATAACAGACTGAACCCAGAGGTAAACAAATCCCCATATGAGCTAGCTACAGATGATAACAGACTGAATCCAAAGGTAAACATATCCCCATATGAGCTAGCTACAGATGATAACAGACTGAACCCAAAGGTAAACAAATCCCCATATGAGCTAGCTACAGATGATAACAGACTGAACCCAAAGGTAAACAAATCCCCATATGAGCTAGCTACAGATGATAACAGATTGAACCCAAAGGTAAACATATCCCCATATGAGCTAGCTATAGATGATAACAGACTGAACCCAAAGGTAAACATCCCCATATGAGCTAGCTACAGATGATAACAGACTGAATCCAAAGGTAAACAAATCCCCATATGAGCTAGCTACAGATGATAACAGACTGAACCCAGAGGTAAACAAATCCCCATATGAGCTAGCTACAGATGATAACAGACTGAACCCAAAGGTAAACAAATCCCCATATGAGCTAGCTACAGATGATAACAGACTGAATCCAAAGGTAAACAAATCCCCATATGAGCTAGCTACAGATGATAACAGACTGAACACAAAGGTAAACAAATCCCCATATGGACTGAACCCAAAGGTAAACATATCCCCATATGAGCTAGCTACAGATGATAACAGACTGAACCCAAAGGTAAACAAATCCCCATATGAGCTAGCTACAGATGATAACAATACAATAACAAATGATAAAAAATCAATAGCAGATACTTTTAATACTTTTTTTACTTCATGTGCTGAAAAACTGAGAGAGCAAAGAGACATTACATCTGTTGACAAGGCAGATCTCACAGAGCAAAGAGACATTACAACTGTTGACGAACAGACCTCACAGAGCAAAGAGACATTACAACTGTTGACGAACAGACCTCACAGAGCAAAGAGACATTACAACTGTTGACGAACAGACCTCACAGAGCAAAGAGACATTACAACTGTTGACGAACAGACCTCACAGAGCAAAGAGACATTACAACTGTTGACGAACAGACCTCACAGAGCAAAGAGACATTACAACTGTTGACGAACAGACCTCACAGAGCAAAGAGACATTACAACTGTTGACGAACAGACCTCACAGAGCAAAGAGACATTACAACTGTTGACGAACAGACCTCACAGAGCAAAGAGACATTACAACTGTTGACGAACAGACCTCACAGAGCAAAGAGACATTACAACTGTTGACGAACAGACCTCACAGAGCAAAGAGACATTACAACTGTTGACGAACAGACCTCACAGAGCAAAGAGACATTACAACTGTTGACGAACAGACCTCACAGAGCAAAGAGACATTACATCTGTTGACGAACAGACCTCACAGAGCAAAGAGACATTACAACTGTTGACGAACAGACCTCACAGAGCAAAGAGACATTACAACTGTTGACGAACAGACCTCACAGAGCAAAGAGACATTACAACTGTTGACGAACAGACCTCACAGAGCAAAGAGACATTAGATCTGTTGACGAACAGATCTCACAGAGCAAAGAGACATTACAACTGTTGACGAACAGACCTCACAGAGCAAAGAGACATTACAACTGTTGACGAACAGACCTCACAGAGCAAAGAGACATTACAACTGTTGACGAACAGATCTCACAGAGCAAAGAGACATTAGATCTGTTGACAAGGCAGATCTCACAGAGCAAAGAGACATTACAACTGTTGACGAACAGACCTCACAGAGCAAAGAGACATTACAACTGTTGACGAACAGACCTCACAGAGCAAAGAGACATTACAACTGTTGACGAACAGATCTCACAGAGCAAAGAGACATTACATCTGTTGACAAGGCAGATCTCACTTATCTTAAAACATTTGTTAAAAATCAATTAAAACAACAAAAGCATGCAAAGTTTACCATACCACCAGTGAACATAAATGAGCTATTTGATGAGTCAATAAAACTTCATGTAAATAAATCATCTGGAACTGATAATATTGGACCCAAAATCCTAAAATATCGCCTCTCCTCTTCCATATATATTCAACAGAATAATAGATACTGGTACATATCCTTCTTTACTGAAAAATGCTAAGGTTACACCAGTTTACAAAGATGGTGACAAGGTTTTAGCAACAAATTACAGACCCATATCTGTTCTTCCATCTTTATCGAAAGTATTAGAAAGGCATGTCTCAAATAACATGTACAAATACTTATCTAAATTTATACTTTTACATCATACACAATCAGGTTTGAGGCCATATCATTCTTGTCAAACTGGACTTTTTAATATCATTGACAAATGGTTGCAAGAAATGAATGATGGTAATTTAAATCTAGCAATACTTAAAAAAAGCATTTGATCTTGCAGATCATGACATTCTTTGTTTAAAGCTTGCTATCTTTGGATTTAGCGAGTCTGTGCTAGGGTTTTTCAAGTCATACCCAAGTAACAGAACACAGCAAGTAAACATTTGCAATATTTATTCTGATCAACAAAATGTTAAATTTGGTGTCCCCCAAGGTTCTATACTAGGTACTCTATTATTTTTCTTATTTATAAATGACCTTTCCCTTTGCATTAAAAATCGTGAAACAGACCAGTATGCTGACGATACCACTCTTAATAAATCAGGGAACAACAAAGAAAATTTACAAGAAGATTTATGCAGAGTTGAAGAATGGTGCAAAATGAATAACATGTTCATCAATACTAAAAACACAAAATGTTTGGTTATTAGAACAAATCAGAAGTTATCAATTCAAAATTTTCAACCAAATTTACAAATAAATTCAAAAACGCTACAAAACTATTAGGTGTTAAAATTGACAACACACTTAGCTGGACAAATCAAATTGGCCAAGTTTGTGCTAGCATTTCATCAAGAATATACCTTCTTTCTAAAATAAAGAGATTTTTAGATATTAGTGCCAGGAAAGCATATTATAATGGGCATATTCTTCCCCTTATCGATTACTGCTGTATTGTTTGGGGAGAACAAGAATATTAAAACTTCAAAAAAGAGCAGCAAGATTAATTCTCGATGCAGACCCTTTATCCACATCAGCCCCCTTATTTGAAGAACTTGGGTGGATGACAGTTGAAAATAGAATCAAATACCACAAATATTTACTGCTATATACATGTATACAGAAAGAAGCACCAGAGTACCTGGCTCAAAAGTTTCAACTTATATCAGTTAATAATCCTTATTCTTTAAGGGATGTTACTCAAGGTAATTTGATAGTTCTAAACCAAAAACCGAGCTGTTTAAGAAATCTTTTGCTTATTCTGGATCAGTATTATGGAACGGACTACCATATGAAATGCGTAAAGTTCAAAACACTTTTTCTTTTAAGCAAATTATCAAAAGGTACTTGAGGCAGTCCCATTAAGTCTTGAAATTATTGTTACTATTTTGATTTGTATATAATATCTTTTACTACATGTAAATAAACTGTTTTATTTGTTCTAATGGTACACTGTATGATTTGAACGGACTATGTATAAATATATGTTTAATGTTTACTTGTTTTCTTATATTATTATTTCTATTATTTTGTATTGTATATGAGGGCCTCAGGGAAGATTAGTTATTGTAACTAACTGTGTTTACCCTCTTTAAATAAAGAATTTATTATTATTATTATAATATTATCCCGATTTGTTTTTTCTGGTAATTCATGGACTACACTGGATGCAAGTGTTCATCAATCAAGTCAAATTTTCATTGTTACAGATTTGTGTGTGTGTGTGTGTGCTTTAGGGGGTATAAATTATGTTGACATTTGTTGTCATTTCGTGTGAAAAGGGAGGTAATTCAGATTGACTCAATAAAAATTTTACTGAAATTTATCAGATCAATTTTGACCAATCAAAATGTGAGATGAAAGACCAAATCAGGATAACAAAAATTTGTGTTATTCAATTCACAGATGAGTACACAATAAAGTAGAAAATAAAATTTGACGTATTACAAGCAAATTTAAAAAAAAAACAAACCTTTCAGCAGTGGTGCTTAATTCAAAACATAAATTCAAAATTGACCTGAGGTTAAAAAGCAACACACCAAAAATTACATCAAACAGGGAGCAAAGTAACACAGGTAAGATGACCTCACCAAAAAATTCAAAACCGAAAAATCTTATCATGGGTACTGGTATACTTATTAAGGTACTCAAATTATAAAATGAGTTCCTAGAAACAGTTTTTAGGCAATAGTTTTTGCCATTTATGTCACATGGCCGACTCATTTTCACAGTACCGCATTTAGGGTAAAATATTTTATTGCTGGTTACAACAAATAGCCGGAGCAGTTGTAAATGACAGCTAATCCCCTCTCCCATATTTTCACTTGTTTTGAACATAAGATAATATTTTTCTTGATACAAAAGAATGACCATAACACCTTTGGTTGCTTTTGTCTTGCCTGCGACAAAAAGTCGCTAAGGCGAGATATCGGTATTACTTTCCAGCAGTGACGGCAGCATACACTTTTTTAAAACTTTAATAACTTTGCACATATAATACCTACAATTAAGATTTATGGTCTACCTTATTGTATAAGGTTTGCTGCAGTATACTTGTCTTGTAACCCTGACCTAATTTTCATGGCTCACTGACTTCATATTCATAAATGCAAAATCTGAGTCCAAGTTTTGTGGTTAAATCCATTTCTCAGGAACTGTAATACTTAGGCCAACCATATTTGGTCTATAGATAGTTCTTAGTGGGTACATGCCAGTCTGACACCTGGCTTGGGACCTTGTCCTCAATTTCATGCTTGAGTGACTTTGTCACATTTTCGAGGTTAAGTCCATTTCTCAACAACTAATACCTAGACCCACCATATTTGGTCAATAGATAGTTCTTGGTGGGTACATGTCAGTCTGACACCTGCCTTTTGACCTTGACCTCAATTTTTATGCTCAAGTGACCTGCGTCACATTTTTCGTGAATAAGTCCATTTCTCAGAAACTGTAATACCTAGACCCACTGTATTTGGTCTATTATAGTTCTTGGTGGGTACATGCTATAGATAGTTTAAGGCTTGAATGACATGCATGAGATTTTACAGACAAATTATCGCCTGACCATTACTATTTCTTTTAACACATTTTCCTTTGAGTTGCAATATCGGGTATCAGATAATCATTATGCTGTGTCTATGTGTAACTCAGGCGAGACATTTAGTGTGTCCGCTCTTGTTTTACATATGTATCATGTAATGTTGAGGTTAATTATACAAAGAAATGGGGTATTTTAATAACATATTTTTTATTAATTTTATCTGTTAAGATTCTTGAAACTCAAAATAATTGTATTGAAAATTATGGCAATCAAAGATTGCATATATCCTCCAAATCAACATAAATGAAAGTACTCTTGGATATCTTGAAATTGTGTTTCCTCATGGGTAAAAGTAAAATTTCTTTCACATTTCATAATCTTGGCATATATACTCTACACTGTGTTTCATTTTCCAAGTCTTAAATTAAAAGTTCAGAAGATTAACCAGCAACTTAACCAGAGCCACTCATGCATAAAATTCAGGTCAGGGTGATCCAATTTTTATTCGGACCTTCAATACTTTCCAAGACGCATCCACTGGTGAAATATTACACCTATATGACTTAAAAAGTATCTTATAACTGGACCTGAACTCAAAACTTAACCAGTCACTCGTCCATAAAATGAAGGTCAAGGTGATCCAATCTTTACAAGGACCTTCGTTATTTTGCAAGACGCATCCACTGGTGAAATATTATACCTATATGACTTACAGTGTCTTAGAACTGGACCTTAATAAAACTTAACCACAGTCGCTCGTGCATAAAATGTAGGTCAGGGTGATCCAATTTTTAAAGGGACCTTTGTTACTTTACAAGACGCATCCACTGGTGAAATATTATACCTATATGACTAACAGTGTCTTAGATCTCGACCTTTATAAGGTGGGATTGACTGATTGACGAACCGACGGGAAGGCCTGTACTATTTTCATATTTTGTAATTAATCTGACAAGGACACTTCCTTGTTCCAAATAAAACAACATAAAAACAAACACTATTTGTATAATCACAAACAGACAATAAACCTTACTTATCAAAAGAGTCATCTTCAAGACTACAAGAGTATATAGTTATATAGTTACCTTTTAAATGTGTGAGCAAATACACATAAATTTACCGTGTTAATATTTATCCGGTTTCACTTTCACTTTTGAAGCGCGTGCGTACAGAACACTTCCGCCACATGGAAAAATATGTTTGACATTGAAAAATTTAATTCAACGTGAATTTTTCACTGTAAAAAGAAAAAATGACTGTGATCAGATTTACGACTGGTGTCATTAGACAACAATATAACAGAACTTTGCTTCGCAATCAGGTAAACAACATAAAAAAGAAAAACTTAAAAGATTACATAACTTTAAAAATAAGGGGAGGGGGTGCATTTTGTTTAAAAGCTGGTGCTGCTCTTCAAATGTTGGTGCAATAATAGATTACCGATATAAAGACACCATTGATACAAGTGTCCTTGAGATGATAGAAGTAATAAAACTGTATTAGGTTAAAACCACCCTTTTAGGCCTTTATTACATTGGTTCTTAGTGGTGTATCCCTTAGTTACGATATTAAATGCAACTCTCAGTTCAATACTTTCTTGCGAGGAAAAGTATTGCACGGAGGGTTACGTTATTGTAACTATGTATTTCTTAGCTCACTTGATATAGGGTAGTGGGCTACCACACCAAAGGTTCCAGGTTCCTTCCTTGATTCAATCTGTAATTTTTGGATACAAATTATTGCTGGACTGTTGCATGATTTGGATAATAAAAACATTCGTATTATTCAAGTTGGAATTGTCAGTGATTCTTACAAGTATAATGTCAAAGTTGTATAGAATTGTAGGTTTATAACCACTTTCCATTAGTTGCATGCACTTGTGGAGTACTCCTCAAGCTCAGTTGGTAGAGTTGTGTACTGCTGAACGAAAGGTAATACAAAATTTGCATCAAAGTAAAAACACCACTGTTGTCAAAAAAGCCATGGCAAATGGTTTGAAGTTGGTATATTTATTGTAGGATAATAGGGAAGTATAAAAGACATCCCTTGTTTAAAGTTACAGATATGGAACAATACAAGTTCTAAAACCACTCTCCATCAGCTGTGCTAGTGGAGTACTCTATTAGCAGTGCATGGACTCCAGAGTAAAAGGTCTTTGATTTGAATCTGGGTGGCAGCATTAACTATGCTTTACTGTTTAGTCTGTTACAATAGCTACTGCATGTTTTGCCTAAAGTTCAGTTTTATTGAGTTTTTTTGTTTTTTCAGGAAAATGTCAAACTATTCGATAAAAATTGTCTCTCTTCCTTTTGTTTCATTTAATAATTATTAATTGTGCAGATTTCTGTTTTTTTTGTGTGTTTGATTCATTGATTTCTTGCTGAAAATATGAGGTCACCACAAACTAAAAATATGAGGTTGCCACAAAAAAATGCGACAAATTTTTTTACTTTAAATGTTAAAATGTTAGAAAGATAGTATTATTGCAATATGAAGTAAAATTTTCATCGAAAAGTTAAAAATGTAATTCTAATTCATCTACTGTAACATCACAAAAATCTATAATATCCCATGAAATAGAATAAATCCAGTCTCTTTTCAACATATGTGGTAGGATATCAATACATTTGTGTAAATCATTTAAATCTTAAAGTTTGCAATCGAATGTACATGTAATTACTGAATTCAGAATGTTACATTAGCTCTTTAAAAGAAATCTATCTAGTTTCCTTTTTTCTTTGTTTATTGTGCAGTTAAAATCTGTTTCCTGTGCATTCTATTCTACTGGAGGAAGGAAGATTGGGGTAAGTTGATATTGATCAGATAATATAATGAAACTTGATTTTATAGTAAACAGATAAACAATCATGACAATTAGAGCATACCACGTTGTCTTCACTAGCAAAGAACAGTTAAAAACAATACAGTAACAATACAAAAAACAGTAGTTTTGATGATTCTCAAAAACTTATTGTAGGCAATGAAGAAAGACTCCCAGTCTTTAATAATGGTTAATCTATCGATACATGATCGAGGTAATCTGTACATGAAACTTATAATTCATTATTATACAATATATACAACTACAAGTTTGCATTTTATAAAAAAACTGTCCACAGAATTTTTTACCGCTGATCTTATAACATGTATTTCATCATTATGAAGCAATTAAAATGAACAATAGCAATGAAATATGAGGGTAATATAAATGAGACGATGAATTTGAAACAGAAGTCATAGAATTAAACAATAAATTGAGAGCAAACCCGATTTTCCTTCCTGACTTGTTTGGAGTGGCCACTTGATGCCATGCATTCTGATTTTGACCCTTTTCTTATACTCGTACATGTATTTGAGGATTCTAACGTTAATTTGAATAGGAAGTTGAACAGGATGTCACCAACATTCGGAACATTGGAATATCAGCTCACATTGACTCTGGTAAAACCACCCTTACTGAAAGACTGTTGTTTTACACTGGAAAACTGGGAGAAATGCATGAGGTAATTATATAATTATCACAATGAGTGAAAATTTAATATCGCAAAATATCAATGTAGGTTATTTATGATATCAAAATATTAACAAATGAGCCTAAGACGAGTTTGATATTGTATTGGAATTATGTAAAGAGAGTAGATTTTTGGCATTTGTGGGGTACAAATTACAGGTTGAATGGTATCACATCATGCAATGACCAATCAGATACCACATTTTTCATGTCACGAAGTGGTACCACAATTTTTTTAATATGATACCTTGTATTATCCAATTTGCAATTCTTGCTTGAGTTACCATTTGCGGGCAACTGTCATTTGGAAACAAAAGTAATATTATATTAATAATAACATTATATGTTATTTCTAATTCTGGAGAATTGATAGTAAAGGTTTAATATTTTTTCCTACGTGTGGTGTTCATATTATGAAAGAAGAAATTAGTTAATTAATTCTTGACTCGGAATCCGCACATACGTACAAATATAATTCCTATCAAAGTTACGTCAAACAGCCTGTACATTTGTACTTTAAAGTCACAATGAGACTGTAATTATAAAGTAAAATCAAGCACACCACAGCAAGTTCATTACACTTGAACTGTCCAATTTTACATTCATACAGGGGAGATAACTGAGAATGCTTTTTGATATTTCAGGTATTAAGGTTGTCAAACAGCATTTACATTTTTACTGTGAAGTCACAAAGAGGCCTTAAATATGAAGTAAAATCCAGCGCACCACTGCAAATTCACTGTACACCCAATAAACTATCAAGTTTTACATTCACACAGGGGAGATAACTGAAAATGCTTTTTGATATTTCAGGTCAAAGGTAAAGACAAAGTTGGAGCCAAAATGGATTTTATGGAACTTGAACGTCAGCGTGGGATAACCATTCAATCAGCAGCAACTTATGTAAATTGGAAAGGAACAAATATAAATATAATTGACACTCCAGGACATGTAGATTTCACAGTAGAAGTTGAACGAGCGTTACATGTGCTAGATGGCGCTATTTTAGTTTTATGTGCCGTTGGTGGTGTTCAAACTCAAACAATGACTGTGAACAGACAGATGAAACGATATAACGTACCGTGTGTAGCTTTCATAAATAAATTAGACAGAATGGGTGCTAACCCGTACAGAGTCTTATCTCAGTTAAGGTAACTTATCTTATATTAATTATGACAAAATCTTGTATTTAAATAAAAAGAAATTTAATGTACTTGAAAATATCAAATGAAGTGTAGTCAGATAAGATTTGGACCAATGTTTGCACTCATAAAAAGTTTTAAAGCAGTTATCTTAACAAATTTTTGAAAAAGCATTCCAGTCAGCCGAAAATAGAGGAAAGCAGCACTCTGCTAAGCATACTTTAGGTAAAAATACGATATTTTAATACAAAAAATGTGCAAGCATCTGTAACATTTTTACAATTTCAAAAGTTCTGAAAACAAAAATGATAAGATTATATATGTATACATTAGAATGTCATACATCCATTGTACCTCGGAAGAAGAAAGTCTGAGTAATAGCAAATATCAGAAAACTCCTGTACTATATAAAAGAAACATTTAATGCATATATATTTACAGATCTAAATTACGTCATAATGCAGCATTATTACAGTTACCTATAGGATTAGAGAGTGATTGTGAAGGAATTATTGACCTCATTCATAGAAAGGCTTTATATTTTGAGGAACCTTTTGGGTAAGTTTACAGAGTGAAAATCATTGAGACAAAATTTTAAAAGGCAGGGTAAAAGTGATAAACAATGTTGACCATGCTGCCCATCTTGATCTGAAACTTCATGTAAACAATCCATTCTTTGAAGTTATTTTGTCGATAAAAAACTTCTACCAGTAAAAAAGTAACATGTTTCAAAGGTTGTTATTGGCAGAATCTGTATTAGTAGGATAAGGCACCAGCTGAAACATGATCAAGCGTTATATTCCATTCTTATCCAGTAAACTCAATTCCGTGTATGAAATTTGCCTCACCCAAATTGACACCATTAGGCCACCTGATTAATGTCTCTGGTTCTCAGACAACTGATTTTACAAAAATGGCAAGGTAGGTAGGGAATTTATTTTCTTACTTTATTTTCCTGTCAAAAGAGGCAATGGGATTTTCAATTTAGGTGTTTATTTTGGCGACATACAAATCTGGTTCGAATGCATTCACTTCTATGATGTTTTAATTGTACAAAGGGGTTATCTGTTTTCAATGATTCAAATTTCCTCCATGTCTCCTGCAAACACTCTGACAGACACCTGCATAGCTGTTCCACGTTAATTGTAGACTGAACAGACAATATAGTCCATGGAATGACTTGTTTGGAGTGAATATTCAAGTCATGAGCTGTTTATTTGCATTCGTTTTGACTTGATCAGTGTCACACAGTGCTGGAAAATTGAGTCTGGATCGGCAGATGCTTGAAAAATACTTTTGATGCCAAATTTCTAATTTTTTTTTAAAGAAAAGTAATGGAATGGCGGCAATTTTTTCTGCAAATCAAATAAAGTAGTTACGACTGCAACTTTTTAAGTGGGGCTTTGGTGTCTGAGAACCAGATATTTAAGATGGCTTAAGATAGTTAAGATGGCTTAGTCTCAATAAAATGCATTTCTCTTTGATGAGGTTCAAAATTGGTGTCTCATGTAAAGTGATAGTTTGAAGACTTTGCTTTACATGTAGGTGCTGAAAACGATTAAAAGAAAAAAAAATGTGTGATACGGTCAGAAAATATATAATTTATTTGTATGTACCTTAGAAACACAGAAATGTTAGATTTACCAAGCATTTCTCACCTGTTTCGTGGTGAATACAGATTAAATGTATACTTTCCAACAATGTATAGTATTGTTTCTATCCTATAAAGATAAATTGTTTTCTGAAAATGGCACATCTCTATGCCTATTTCAAAAATGGGATTTTTGATGTATAATCTAGGGAGAATATGACGTCATAAACACTGTGAGCGAGAACACAATACAGACTTTCATAGCTTATGAAGAAATTTCCAGGAGATGATATTCTACTAGCAGAATATCGAGACAAAACATATTGACATCCATTATTTGGGTAGTAAATAGGACAGTTGCAAGAAAAAACTCTATTGTTTACGTTCTGTATTTATTTACAGTTTGAAACTTAGAGAAGATGAGATTCCGGCTGATTTTAGAACACAAAGTGAAGAAAAAAGACAAGAACTTATTGGTAACTTTTTTTTAAGGTAGAAGGTACCTAAATCTGCTATGATACAGATTTTTATAAAATTTTGCATGAAGCTATAATATCTGAATATTGAAAATTTAATATATATATATATTATTTTTATTTAATATATTTGATTAAAAAAAATTTTAAATCAAGGCCGTTTACTGTTGATTTCATTTAAAGAGAGTCAAAACAAACCAAATTAGTTCGCTTTAAATCATCATTTCTCAAACCAACTATTGCCTTATTTTGACATCTCCTCCTGGAATTTTTTATAAGAATAATAATGTTATTGCAGTCAACTATTCTGTTTTATTGATAATAAATAAATATAGGGTCACCAGCTTCAATTTCTCAGTGGAAATAATTCAACTTTATGTCTTGTCTGTAAAAACACAAAAAATGTAGATTTTATAGGGTGACGTCAATACGATGTTTTGCTTATTTTAGCTGTTTGACACTTTTTTTCACTCTAAATGTAGTAATCAGTGTGTTATACCCCAAAAATGAATCTGGTGACCCCTAATAATTTTGTATCAGTAAAAAGAAATATCATTTTTTTTTTAAATTCTAGGGACAGGATTCTGAGAAATCATAATTTAAAGTTAAAAATTTGACTTTTTGGAGCAATTTGACATGCATTCTATGTATTTACACATCTGTTTATCAAAACTTGATACACCATATTTTTGGATGCTGTTAATTAAACATGTTCTAGTTTGCATGCAAAATTTTATGAAAAATCTGACATACACCTTAATACCTCCTACATCTTAAATGGTATTCTCACTCCACAATATTTGTTCTTTGATTTTTCTCTCAATGGGTTGCACTACCTTCCTGTTGGAAATTGATAATTTTTAGATGATAAAAATTTTTTATCTTAAACATCATCGTTGTAGGTATGGGACAAAAAAAATCATATAAGATATATATACTATTTGTATATGAATTTTTTAGCTCATTGAATTCAAAATAATTGAAAAATGTAAGTAGCACTGTACATCAACTTTTCATATATTTTGGTTTTTCAACACCTGAAAAATAATGTTTGGAGAAAATTTTCATATAGTAAATTGAAAAAGCAGAAGTCTGTTGTTCTGAGACCATCAGTACTAACTACATGATTCTATAATTAAAAGACACAATCAATTGGCTGTATGCTACTGAGTTTATGGTAATTATTTCTGAAAATAAACACTAATTCCTCTGAGAACCATACAAACCTACAGAGGGCCTAAACACTTTAACAAAAGTAATTACAGTCACATGTATGTGGTGTTAACAACATTTAGCAAAGAATTTGGCTCAGAATGGTTCAAAGTGCCATCTTTATCCTGCATAAACTGCCATAGAGGAATGATTTTCTTCCTATTGAAGTTCTTGTCTTTGACGTCAAATAAGTGTGTTTTGTCTTAAGAATTTATCCAATGTATCCTTACCTAACAATATATTAAGACAGGGTGAAGGTTGAAACCAGGCGATTTACAGAACTTTATTTAAACTTTCAATGTTCGTAAGAATAGTAAAAGCTAAATTCTGCAATTGTTATTACATGTATATTGAAAATAATTTGTACTCCTGACGTATGTATATTTTTCCAAATCAAAGTTTGCAAGAAATAAGAAAAATGTGTTTGAAGTATTAAATGTGTGTAAAATGTAACAGAAGTAATTACAAACATCGTGTAATGTTTGTGTTTTTACAGAACATGTAGTCAATGTAGATGAACATTTAGCAGAAATATTTTTAGAAGAAAGACAACCAACAGAGGATGAAATCGAAGTAAGTTTTATTGTCCGTCAAGTAAAGAAATTGAAGAGACTTAATAGTAAAGAATTTTTGAAGCTTTGATTTTGACTCTATTATTGCTGTATAACAACATCCAGTATTTGAGTTATTGTATTAGGGCCTCGGTTGTCTAGGTCTAGGTAGTTTGTCATGACTACTAATGATCACTAACCTGTCAACACTGCGGTTGTGAGGTCAAATCTCACCTTTGGCCGGGTGGGTTCGACCCCCACCTTAATTGACAAGGATTGCCAATTTTCCTACCGAAGGTCGTGCTTCTCTTCGGGTACTCCGGATTCCTCCACCAATAAAAAGTGGCCGCCACGAAATGGCCAAATGTGCTGAAAACGGCGAATAACCCCAACTAAACAAACAAAAGTTATTGTATTAGGCAAGTGCACCCATTTCTTTTTAAATTTCAAATTTATAGAAAATGTGAATTCAATAAGACATTTTCAGACGGATGATAAGTACACTTACATGTACATATGTTCTTGATTTTCCATTCTTATGTTGTTTTGGACGTTAAATGTTTGGCACTGTTTGTGTTTTATGCTAAATCTTCAATGTTTTCACATAGTTAGTCACAGGAAACTGATTTTTAATGTCACATGTAGTCACACGAGACTGAATTTTAATGTCCATCATTTAGTCACACGAGACTGAATTTTAATTTCGAACATGTAGTCACACAAGACTGAATTTTAATGTCACATTTAGTCATATGAAGCAGAATTTTAATGTCAAACATGTAGTCACACGAGACTGAATTTTAATTTCGAACATGTAGTCACATGAGACTGAATTTTAATTTTGAACATGTAGTCACACGAGACTGAATTTTAATGTCGAACATGTAGTCACACGAGACTGAATTTTAATCTAATAGTGACATGAAATTGAATTTTAATTTTGCAAAATAAAGTCAGCAATCGAATTTGAATATTTTTTTAAATGATAGCTCAGAATCTATGGAAATTGAAGTTTTTAAAAAAAGTACTGCCTTGTTATATGTATATCCTACTGTTGCAGCTGTTTGTTATATAACGTTTTTTAAATCTTTTGTAGAAATTCAGATTATGATTATATCAGAAGTAAAAGCTGTTGAGTTATCAACAGATATATTGTATCTCTAGCCACCACCAACTGATCGAATTTTTATAAAAATTGGATTAAAGATAGATTAAATTAAAAAAAGAAATTAAGGGTATTCATTTATTGATATTAATTTCAGCGTCTTGCCAATACTACTATGCTTTCTTGGAAAATTGTCATAATTTTTTTTGGTAAATTGTTATTTCAGGCTGCGGTAAGGCGAGCATGTATAAAAAGACAGTTTACTCCAGTTCTCGTAGGAACTGCTCTGAAGAACAAAGGTGTACAGCCTGTATTAGATGCTGTAGTTAATTATCTACCTAATCCTGCTGAAGTTCAGAATAACTGCTTAGATAACTCTAAAGGGTACAATGAATTTTTGTATATTTTTGTTTATAAAATTGTACGTCAAATGTTTTTCATAAGAAATGCGCAGTAAAACTAATTGCCATAAAAATATTTCAAACATTTATACAAAAAACAGTGAAAATTTTCGGAATGTAACTTCCCTCAGGGGTTCCCAAATTGGCAATTTGTTGTTTTTGTTATGTTTTAGATGTATAAAATTTTTATTAAATTGAGTGTAGTGTAATACCATGATTTCCTGAAAGAAAATCTGATAATTCATCCAGTAAACAGAACAATCATATTTCACTCTAGAAAGTGACATAACAATAGTCATCACCAATGACTTTGCTATACAGAGATCAAAAAGTAGTTGCATAAATTTACAATACATAGTCATTGTCGAAAAATATAAAATTTATATGGGCGAGCTTAAGAAACATGAGAAAAGGTGAGCTTTAATGAGCCTTTTTGCCATGTTTCGCAGCGAGCCCAAATAAATTGAATATTTTCCGACAATGACTTTGTATTGTCTTCATCCTGCAATCCCCTTTAGATCCGTAAAATGCCTTAAAATTACGTTTGAAGTTGAAATTCAACTGCAGTGAAAACGCGGGAAACATCACGACGTCATCTGGTCCATTCGCTACGCTCCTCGTGCTCTTCATGTAAACAAGTGCCAGTAGACTTTATTAGGTCATTGACCTAATACGACTAAAGTTTATTCTACCCCTTTTATTAGACTGGAAATGGCTTGATTGCAGGATAAAAGAATATATCTTGTATATTCTCGTTAAAACTTTTGAATATACATGTACCAATATAATAAACAGAATATTGGGATACCAAAATTCTACAACTCATGGCTGAAAAATACTAATAATTGACTCATGCTCTACATGCATTCATGAATTAATGTTTTTTTCAGTCACTTGTGTTTAGGTATTCAAATTTCAACATTACTTACACTGTAATTGTAGTGAACATGCAAACCTAAAGCCTTATTAAGTTCTATTTTACTTTACAGAACAGAGAATCCAGAGAAAATTGTTATGAATCCCACTAGAAGTATGGATAACCCATTCATAGGTCTGGCTTTTAAACTTGAAGTAAGTCTACAAAATACAGTGAATTTATGATCTATTATTGTAAGAACATGCCTGATCGATGTCATGATCAAAATTACAACGCATTTCTTTTGAATCTTACCAAACAAACTGTCAGAATGGGGAAATACTACTACTGTTGGCACTTTTTATGCTTCAAATACAATAAAATCTAATTAAAAGTAAGTTTTATTGTTTTTACAAATTCTTTTCTTTTCTACTGTTTTAGATTTTATTTTTACAGACTGAAAAGTCATTTAGTCAAAATGACTGTTATTTTAGTAACCTAATTGTACCGCTTCGTTTACATAATTTCTATTTTTGCAAAAAATTAGAATCTAAATAATTCATGGCAGACATGTGTTTGCTAACGCTTGGAATAAAATTTTGCTAAAAAATGTTGCCCATATTAAAATCTCTTAAAATTTGTTAATTTTACAGTTTAAATGTTCCTTTGGGAAAGGCCATGTGAGCTTTTGTCATCACTTTGCGTCTGTTGTCCGTCCACATTTCAGATTTCATCTTCTTCTCTGAAACCACCAGTCAAAATTGAACCAAACATGGCAGGAATGTTTATTGGATGGTCATGTTTTTTGTGTCGAGTGGATATTCAAAGTTGCTACCAGGGGCAGATAATTCATTCTGATTGGACTTATCTTCCAAGCTCTTCTTGTCAGAAACTACCAAGCCAACTGAATTGATTTGTTGCATGAATGATCCTTGGATATACCTCTACAACATGTATGTTTTTTGTGCTGATTGGAACATCCTGAAAGTTTGTAAATGGATAGCTTGTGATATGAACAGCAGCATTTTGATGCCGAACGGGTGCTGTCACCTTGAGGTCATGGTTCATCAACTTTGAATTTCTTTACGGAATTTCAATATTAGAATCCAGGTTAAGGTTCAGGTTGAAGGTAGTTTTTCATTAAGTACCGAGAGATAGTATTTCATCTACCCTATCGCTAGGGACTTCAAAGTCAACAATATATAAATGTAATTCTATTTACTAAATTCTTGCATCATTTGCGGGGCATGTAGTTTCCATTGGACACATATATACTTGTTTCAACAAAATTACAAGTTGATGTACTTTAAATTTTTTAAGTCTGCACTAAGTGTCTGATTCAGTGCTTTTTTTTTCACCAGAAAACATTTTGAAAATACATGTGTTTGGTACATTTCTATCTTTCAGGCTGGAAGATTTGGACAGTTAACATATGTAAGATGTTATCAGGGTGGTATGAAGAAAGGGGATACTTTGTACAACTCACGAACAAGTAAAAAGATGAGAGTGTCACGATTAATAAGAATGAACGCTGATGAAATGGAGGTTTGTAAAAGTTTGTTATGTTAGTGTAAGGATACTTATAATTGGGTGTGAAAAATCTCCCGGAACATGTAATTTTGCATACATTCACATCAAAGTATCTGTTCTCTTAGTAAAGCAGTAGCTTTTGTCATGGTATATTGATTCTCAAAAAACATAAATACACAAAACAGATCCATTTTTCCATAATTCTGAAATTTATTTGATTAAGGGGGTTACAGAAAACCTAAGGGAGTTAACTCTTTAAAAATCAGCTGAATGTTTTAATCACATACTAGTAGTAAAGCGATATCAAGCTTCTCGGTGATCAAAAATAGTGTTTATCAAACTGCTATATATCGAATGAAATTATTCCCGTAAAAAGTGTGGTTCAAATTCCTTGAAATTTTTATATTTTTGTCAACAGGTCAAAGTAAATATTTCGTCAAAATTTTATGAAAATTAAACGAGCCAAATCTATTTTAGTCAAAGCGCTGAGTACCGCCTTAATACCTTCGATTCGATTGGATAATTGAATGTAAAAAATAATAAAAATTTGCAAAAGAGATACCATTTAAAAATTCTTGTCCGGGCCAAAATTTCTTAACCTAATTCTTGTATAAAAATTTTAGAGAATTGATTGTAATATGTGAAGCATTAGAACTGTCATGTCGCATGTTATGATGCAAGACGCACAATGTGACTTGGAATTATCACACATTCAATTATGGTCCTTATCACCAGTTCCTTCAAATTTCTAATATCTTCGAAACTTTTCAGTTATCTCAAACATTTTGATTTCAGAAACTTGGCGGTATAACTTTTGCCAATTTGCGACATACCTATAAGGCTAAAAATAGGAAGAATCTCCAAAAAAATCTTACTTTGCATGTTCTATAGAAAACCAGGTAATATTGACTGGGTATTTTAACACAATTGTGTTGAGTAGCTGATTTGGGGAACACCTCAATTTACATGTTATTAACTCCTGTGTTTTGTATTTAAGGAAATTGATGAAGCCTTTGCTGGTGATATAGTTGCTATGTTTGGAATAGACTGTGCCGGCGGAGACACATTTGTATCCAAAGGAGGAATAAACCTGTCATTGGTAATGTATATACTGTCAACTCTTGTTATGTCAAACTCGCTTGAGTTTAATTTTCGGATGTCAACCTTTTATATGGTCCCAAATGTTTTACAGTGCAAAGCTATGTAGTTTGACTTCTTTTTAGTCAAATTTTCGTCTATCTTGAACTAAATTTTGAGTCCCAAATTATAAGAAACAACGAAAAATTTTATTTAGCCTTTCTACTTAAAAAAATGAAACTGTATTAATAAGTACATGAAAACATTTTTCTTATTGTTTCCAGTGTAAATATTAAAAATTATTCTAAAAAACTAAACACATCGTTACTAAAATGGTGAAAAAATGGTTACAAAATATTGCCAAGTTTTTTGTATCTGTGATCAGAATTTAAAAGTTGCTAAAAAGACTGGTACAAGACTCACTAGACTTGTCTAGTTACATTTTCCTTAGGCTCCTCTACTGTTACCTTATGAAAGTCAGATGTTGTTCTGGAGTTAAGTCGCCTTGTCCATAAAAAAATCAAAAATGCACGAAAAATCACAAAATTAACAATTTTCGGGTAAATTAAAAAACGTGTCGACTTAGACGGGCTCAATATATCTTGTTAAAATTTGAAACATACTTTGTTAAGATAAGTATCTTTCAATGGTCAACTGCTAATCAATGCTAAACATATAGCTTCAACTCCTATTTTGTGTTTTAATTTAATGAAGTTTACCCTCGACTTAATGAAAAACGTCAAGTAAAAAGCCTATTTTATTTGTTATATCAAATACTTGTCATCAAAACATAACCTTACGGATTTATCGTCTTCACAGGTAAATTTTGTTTCTGGTAATTGACAATCGTCATCTTTTGATTTATAAAGAATTGACACTGATTGTAAAAACAATTTACCTTGAGTAGATAAATTAGTGTCATTTTGCCTACAAAGGTTTTTAATCAACAAGTCAGTCATCTATTGTTTTAACCGAAATATTTCAGAATTATCGGAAAGTAGTAAATTACCTCCCCTTGGGTACTTGGAAAGTTTTTCACCTTTGTTTTAGTCGAATTTCTTCTATCTTGAATTATTTTTGCGGTCCTATGGACTTTGACATAACACGAGTCGACTGTAAATGAATAGTGATAGGAATTGAAAGATATGCTATGTCACTCATTACAATATTGAATGGTCATACTATAAATTCATAATTTAATGCATCGATTTGTTATTGGAAATCTTTGATAAGTGATGCATTTCATTGATCTCTGCATCATATACGTGTATGACATCACCACAAACAAATGTGATGTTGCAGAATATATGCAAGTTCTGTTTCCAAAAATTTGATCCATGTTTACTTTTTAGCTCACCTGGCTATTGCCAGGGTGAGCTTTTGCCATCACTCCTCTACAAACGATCCTCAATTTATTTTGATCTGACATAAAACATGGCTGTCTTAGCTAAAAATAGAATATAGGGGTGCATGTGTTGTTTTTGGCTTAGGGTTAGGGTTAGGGTTAAGCTTATAACTTAAAAACCGTTACAGACATAAAAAATCTGACGTGGAGTAAAATTGATCAGCATGACAAGATCTACCTACCCTGAAATTTTGAAGGAAATCCCAAAACCCATTTAGGAGTTATTGCCCTTTTTTCGTCAAATTTTCAGAATTTAACATTTTTCGTCATTTATCTCCAAAACTATTTGAGATAGAAGTGAAATGTAAATTTGAAAAATGTTTGCCATGTTGAGGTCTACATACCCTGAAATTTTAAAGAAAATCCCAAAACCTATTTAGGAGTTGTTGCCCTTTTTTGTCAAATTTTCAAAATTTTTTCATTAAAAAATCTTTTCCTGAAACCGCTGGGGCGATTGGTTTGAAACTTGATAGGAATGATCTATGACATGTCCTCTGCAAACGGTTCTCAATTTATTTTGATCTGACATAAAACATGGCTGCCGTAGCTAAAATAGAATATAGGGGTGCATGTGTTGTTTTTGGCTTATAACTTAAAAACCGTTACAGATATCAAAAATCTGACCAAGGGTAAAATTGATCAGCATGACAAGATCTACCTACCCTGAAATTTTGAAGGAAATCCCAAAACCCATTTAGGAGTTATTGCCCTTTTTTTGTCAAATTTTCAAAATTTAAGTTTTCGTCATTTATCTCCAAAACTATTTGAGATAGAATGAAATGTAAATCTGAAAAATGTTTGCCATGTTGAGATCTACCTACCCTGAAATTTTGAAGGGAATCCCAAATTCTTTTCAGGAGTTATTGGTTTGTGTAATTTGAGGTCGAGTTCTGTTACATTTATTTAAGGTTCACCCTTATTCCTGGTCAATTTTATCAACTTCCTGTTGGTAGGTGCAGTTACACAAGGACAAATATCCTTTCAGTTTTTTATTTTGTTAATACTACAAATGTATAAAGCAGCATACCATTATATCTTTTACTCTTTTTAAATATATGAACTTATTTATGAGACAAGACAACAGATCTTCAACATAATGTACATGCATGTTTACATGATATGATATGATGATGATGGGAGCCAAAAATTAAAATACATATTAACAGCCCTAAAGTTTTTTGTATGGTAATTCATAAAAAACTCAGAAACCACTGAACCAAAGTTGCAATAGTCTTTAGGTAATCCCTTGAAGAATACTGTCCAGCATGGCACCACTCCAACTCCACCATCAGGGAACATATTTTAACATTAAACCTTATGAAAAATAAATCTTCAACAAATTTTCCCTGAACAATTGAACCAATTGCAACAAACTTGGTCAAATAGTTGATTAACTGTCCAATGAAAACCAGACTCCAGGTGAGCGATACAGGCTCTGGTGAGTCTCTTGTTAAGAAATACCTAATTGTTATTTTACATGCACAGAATAGTAATGAAGTTTTCCATCAAGAAATCAGTTGCAGAAGTATGTGAGACACACAGTAGGGTATATTTATGATTGTTAACCACTGACGATAACATATTACAGGAATCAATGTTTGTACCAGACCCAGTTATTTCGATGTCTATAAAGCCAGTGAACAATAAAGACATAGAAAATTTCTCTAAAGGTATCAACAGATTTGCCAGAGAGGATCCTACATACCACATACACTGGGATCCTGAAGGCAAAGAAACAATATGTTCAGGAATGGGAGAATTACATTTAGATATATATGCCCAGGTAGGTGAATTACATGAATTAAATTATTTTTTAGTAATATATATTTAATATTTCTCAAAATTGCTTAAATTAATAATTCTACCCTTAAAAAAGAGAACAAATATACCTAAGGAGCAAATAAAAAAAAACGTAATCCATGGGACAGACAAACCTGGCAAGACAAATGAACAACCACAAGCATAACAAATAAACACTGAAAACTAAAAAACAATGAACAACATGAACTCCTGTAAAAACCAAGAGTGAACCCAAGTGCTCCGGAAGGGTAAGCAGTTCTATAAAAATATTTAAATCCTTTATATGCCTAGGTAGGTACATTACTTTCATGTGATTTCATACCCTTTTATTCACCAAAATGCTTGAATTCATAATTTCCTCAAAATCCTTAAATTCTTTAACATTTTTTTTTAATTTTTTGAATCTCACCATGAATCGGGGAAAAATACCATCGTTGATCATTTTGGATTGATCTTCGGTATGATATTGGTGTTTGAGATGTTTATTATAGAATGCATCTCGGCAAAAAAATTTGTAATTGAGTAACAAGAACAGTTTGCCTTTGATAAGGTTTGTTTGTTCTTGTGATAATTAATTATCTCAGTTTTAAAAGTGAATCAATTTTCAATGATTACAAAAAATTGTGATAAAATTTTATATAATTTTTCCAGAGGTTGGAGAGAGAATACAATACTAAATGCGTCTTGGGTAAACCAAAGGTAGCCTTCAGGGAATCTTTAGTAGAATCTGTTGAGTAAGTTCTTCTGTTTTATTGTCTCGCCTGTGACGAAAGGCATTAATTTCCAGCAGTGGTCAGGCTGGCATGAACAAGTTGTCTAAAAGCTTACTTTTTTTATGAAAGTTCTAAGCAAACCAAATTTTGTGTAAAGATGCATATTTTTGAAGTTTACAAAAAAAAAATATTTTCATTTGGTTTCCAGAATGGATCTGAAACAATTGTGTAAATCATAATTTACTGAAAATAAGATAATAGGATGTGACAATTTATTAGGGGCATTGACAGATAAAAATTAATCAATTAGTTTTAATTTGCCTTACAGCTGAACTTTTATACAATGATAATTTATTTAGAATATTAGATGTCGATATCTGCTTCTTTATTATAGTATTTAGGTCATTTTCCTGACTCAATGCACCCTCAAAGAATAATGTTTTGTAAAGAATTTATTGGGTCTGCTTTTCACAGACTTTGTTAATTCAGTTTCTGAGTGAATCAGCCATGATTAGACAACAATAAAATCTTCAGAAACAGATTTTATTATTGCGATAAGAATTGTTTGCAGTATCATTTTATGCAAAAACAGCCAAATTTTAATAAAAATTTTTTTCATAAACCCACAGTTTTCCAGAAATTTCAGTACAAATTTATAACATGATGTGATTTTCTATTTGCAGATTTGATCATTTACATAAGAAACAGTCGGGAGGTAGAGGAGAGTATGGTCGAGTTATCGGTTATCTGGAGGTAAATGTACAGACAAATATAGATTCTCCTTCGGGTATGAGTGAGTTATGGAATTTCTCCACCCGAGATAGTTCAATTTTTTATTTTCAACACGCGAGCTTTAGCCATCGTGTTAAATGTTAAAATCTAAAATCTAAGTATCAAGGACTGAGAAATTTTATAACTCGTGAGTAAATTGAAGGAGAATCTGTTTCTCCTATGATTTTCAACAAAAAACTCAAGAAAATGCCGCTGCTATGCATTTTGTTTAGATGAATGCCATTTCAGAACCTCTAGTTTATCTTTCCAATAAACGTTAAAAAAAGGCAGGAATTCCCATGCAGAAATTTAATTACTGGGAAGTAGTTAAAATATTATGTATTGTTATCCCACCAATTAAACACGTCAAGAATAGGAGAAATATACTAATCCTGCAATGAGGCCTAGATGACCAATAGCCTGCCCAATATTGTTTTAAATAAAATCTACTGATACTCTTGTCCTCACACACAAGAGTATTTTGCATTGGTTCACAGTGTTTATGATATGTTCCCTAGATTACACACCAAAAATGCCCCTACTTCAAATTTGCAAAAAATGTCCCATTTTCATGCCTTTTTTCTTAAACAGATTACAAGTTAGTGCTGCAGGATAAACACAATATAAGTACATTGTCAGAAAATATAAAGTTTATTTGCTCTGTAAACCTTGTATTTCTACCTGTATCTAAGGCTCATACAAATAAACTGTATATTTTCTTACAATCTACATACATGTACATGTATATTTTATATGTAGTGATGTATTCATCATCGTTGCATGCAAAGTCCGTATGTTCAATTGTTACCGGTAAAAAAGAGAAGTATTCATCATCATTGCCTGCAGTCCGTGCTAATCTTAAAATATTGCATTGAAGGTAATTAACTGTTGTTCATAAACTCAGTTGACCTCATTATCAAAATCGCAATATTTAGTGGCCGAGTGTTCTAGTGATCACTAGCCTGTCAACACTGAGGTTGTGAGTTCGAATCTCACCTGTGGCGGTGTGTGTTCGAATTACAATCTTAATTGACAAGGATTGTCAATTTCCCTACCAAAGGTCGGTGGTTTTCTTGGGTATTCTGGCTTCCTCCACCAATAAAAACTGGCTGCCACGAAATGCCCAAATGTGCCAAAAACGGCATAAAACCCGAACTAAACAAATAAACAAGAAACCATTAAATATTAGTAAATGATCTTCATAAAATTCTAAAAGAGCAATTATTATATAAAGAGTGTAATACAGTAGAAGATTGAAAAAAATATTTGGAAGTTGGAAATATTAAGAATATGAAAGAGCATTGTAATATGACTTTTGAAACTTTAAATGAAAAACTTGCTCAACTTTTAAACTCTTCAACACCTGAAGTTATTAAAACATTTATTGCTTTTATACAATAGTTATTGGAACATTATCTAGTTACCCTTCAAAATACTAGTAGCAGTGGAAAGGAAGCAAATTTTTATTTATTTCTGAGTGAATGATACCTTGAAACTAAGTGGCATTCACTTTACTCTAGACATTGTTATTGTTTCGGAGAGACCCGCTCTCGAACCTCAAAGGAGTGTATCTTCGGAAGTATTTTATTGTACAATTTATAAATGCTTTGCATTTAATAACCCCAAAGAATCAGATTGCACTGTGATAGTGAGACATAGTAATCCCAAAGTATGTTAAATTTCCACTGTTATTAGTTGTACACACTGTATACAATTAGTGATCTTCGATCCGTTTCAGTTATAATTCAAAATTTTCGTACAATTACGATTAGTCTCAAGTATACTCTGATTACCAGTCTGCAGTATCTTTGTTTTATTTATGTCTTAGAACCAGTCCAGATCGTATTTGTATGAATGTTTTGTGAAACGGACCACAGATTGCCTAACAACTGGAAATAGCAATTTAAGCATTCCAACATGACTGTTAGACCTGAGCAGCCATGTGGTCTGTTTTTACAATTTTCTTGATATTCTGTTTTTTTTACAGCCTCTTCCACCAGATGTAAATCAGAAACTGGAATTTCTTGACAAAACTGTAGGAACAAATGTACCTAAAAACTTTGTACCATCCATTAAAAAGGTAGGTTCGCAATTAGCATGGTAAAATATGCAATCAATGACACAGTAAATGGTTGAAATTATTTCGTAAGGCCAAGATTATAAATATGTTTGTTGGCCCTTTTCAGATTCAAAATTTTTTTACTGGTTGGTAATATATTTTATTTTATTCTTGACCGTAAGAGTACTTGAAGTTCTCTCCGTTGATACACATGAAGCATGACATAAAATTTCTAATCAGCGAGATGTTTTAAGACATGACCTTTCTAATTGTACAGACTTTTGACATTGAACAAAATATGTAAAATATGGAACCGCGAGTTATAGTGACTGAAGTTCAACTATATATGTAAGACTCAGATCAGTGCATTGACTTGAGTCTAACATATACAGAAATATTATTATACTATCTTCAGGGTTTTCTAAGAGCTTGTGAAAAAGGTTGGTTCTCTGGTAATAAAGTAGCTGGTGTCCGATTCGTACTTCAGGATGGTAAGTATTAATAAATTATTATATGTACTGATATGACCAAATGGACATATGGTATGGGTAAAAATGACAATATTCCATCATTCAGGGGAGGTAATTTGTCTTCAACAATGAGAACGTAGCACATCTACACATGTATATTTTTTTTCATTATCTCAGTATTGCTGTGAATTCAGTTATTTTTATTGACATAAATTTTTTTTATAAAAAAAAAAAAAAACATGTACACTGAAATATTTCTTTATTTTCAATAATTTATCTAAGGCCATAATTCATTCTGTATCAAACTATCATTATTCCTCCCTCTCAACATATTTATTCACACTCCTTTATCTTTTTGAATGTACATTATAACTAAAGGTCACTTCAGATAGTCAAGCTTGTAATCATAAGACAATTTTTTAATTTCATATTTTAGAAAAGTGTAAATAGAAACTACCTTTTTGTTTTGAGAGAAACACTTTTTAATTTGAATGCAATTTTATAGGTGCCCACCATATTGTTGACTCCAGTGATTGGGCCTTTGAGCAAGCTGCATATTATGCCATGGAGGAATGTAAGTTTGAAGAAAGTTGTAGTGGTCTATAAATTAAATGTTGTTTACACTCAATACATCAAAATTCCTTGTATCTCAATTTATTGTACATCAGTGTAATATTCCATCTGGTATATAACAAAATTTGGTGTGCAGTATTCTAAGATGTTGCAGTCCGTGCAATATTGCTTTAAAAATTTATGTCACTGGTGTAGAAAATAGACTTATTTCAAGGATGATTTTATTCTGTGTTTTTAGCGGATTTTTGCTTTTTGCAGTCCAGATTTGTTCATTATGGTTTCTTTATTACACATAGCAATATGGATTCCGGTACAGCATTTTTCGTTTTTTTTTTCTTGGCTGGGAAAATTATCTCTGATTTGACATTTAAAAGATCTGGCTATACAATACATGAATATTTTGTAATGTTGTCCCTTGCAAAATTATAATTGAACTTACAGGCTCATGCAATGTACTACTTTGCTCGGGGCAATATTCTCCAATATTAATGTATTAACCCCATATTATTGTATTTTCCTACCCTTATCTCACCCAGCTGAGACCTGTATAAACCTTCATACAACACCCTGTTCTGCACATTTGAGCTCGTTATGATTTTTACTTATGATACCCAGTGTTGAAATATCTGTTTCACTATTAATCCTTTTTAAAACAGTCATCAGAACTGAGGACAGGGGACTAAAATTGTATATACTCAATCTTCTTTATTGTATTTACAGTAATGTTTTTCTTTCTTGTTGTATTTCATTATGTTTGTCACAAATCGTATTGCATGATTTAAATGACAATAAAAGTTTGATTTGATTTGATTAATTACAAGTAATCTTTTAAGGTGGTACCCAACACTTTCACTAAAATTAATTTGGCTCGTTTAATTTTCATAAAATTTTGACAAAGTATTTACTTTGACCCATTGACAAAAATTTTAAAATTTCAAAACATTTGAACCAACCAATTCATCAGAAAAATTACACTGATTGTATAGCAGTTTGACAAACACTAATATTGATCATTGAAAAGCTTAATATTCCCTTAACAACACAACGTTATTAAAACGTTTAGCTGATTTTACAGAGTTATCTCCCTGTAGTGTTAGGTACCACCTTAAATCAAAAGTAGCTGAAAAAAATTATAAGACATAGAAGTATAATATGTTTTACAGGATTAGGTAAAAATAAAATGAATTTAGATTTCAACAAAAATCACGAGGATTTTCAAATACCTAAATGTATATTCTTTATATTGGTTTTGTGAACAGTTAAAAATATATACAACTTATTTTTTAACTTTTCATTCCTTCTTAATGTATATGGACCATATTAGATCATGATCGTAAATTATATTTTTTTTGGTCCAAAAAAGTTTAAACTAGGAATTGTGTAGATACAACTTTCTCATGTTGAAAACCACTTCTTTTGTATGGGGCATTTATGAAAATATGTTGGGTATATTGCATTTCTGAAGTTTGCCGATAATTACTTAGGAAATAGCCATTATGTTGTGTGGAATATCCGATACATTTGGAAGAATCACATGATCATTTATGGTCGGTAAACCTTAAACCAAGAAATTTCCAATAGAAAGGAAGTATTTTTGTAACATTTAAATATTTCAGGTTTTGAAGACGGACAGTGGCAAATCTTAGAGCCAGTTATGTTAGTGGAAATAAATGCTCCAGGGGAGTACCAGGGACCAGTAATGGCGGGTATAAATAAGAGAAGTGGTGTTGTACTTGGCACGGATGCTAACGAAGGATACTTTACTCTTTATTGCGAAGTGAGTTTACGATAAAGTCAAAACAAAGTTTTAATTAAAACACAACTTGAAGTTGAAGTGGCAAAAATTTTAGTTTGAATTGATTCAGTAGCACTTTAATTACTGATAATTTCTGATCCTAGGTCAGAATGGAAAATTATTATGCAAGTTATCATTAAAATGGTTTAACCATCAACATGCTTTCACAAATTCTGTTACTTTGTCTAATATCAAAATTGATTGATTTCAGTATATTATAATCCATAGTAATTCAAAAGAAATTTGTCCATGGTAAAAACAACCTATTAAATACTTGTAGAGATATTTGTTCTCAAACAGATAAAAACAGTATTGTACATATTTTTAAAATTAAGCAGTTTTTCCCATCCGTAGAATATACCGCTATGCTTTTAAAAACTGTGCATTCAGTCATTTTTGTTGACATCATTTTTTGTGGAGTTGGGAAAAAGAGCATATTCATGGGCTTTAAATTTTGTGGATTTCGAATTTAAATAAAAAATTAGAATGAATATATTTTGAAATTGGGGAAAATATTTAAATTCTGTAGATAAATAAACAATCTTAGATACCATAGATTGCCTTTGAAGCATAGTGCATGACCTCATTTCATTTGATTAATGTAAACTTATAAATGACATTTTACAGCTTAACCAAAACATCATATTTTGTTGTGTTCTTAATTTCGTGGCTGATTTGTCCACGAAATCCACAAAAATTGGTGTACCACGAAAAATAAATGTTTCACGGTATATTGTTATTTTATATTTCAGGTTCCATTAAATGAAATGTTTGGATACTCTACGGATATTAGATCTATAACACAAGGAAAAGGAGAATTTGTTATGGAATTCAGTAAATACTGTCCTGCAGCACTTAAAACACAGGAAGAACTTGTACAAAAATATCACGATAGTCAGGATACAACACAAGCCAAAAAGAAGAAAAATTGATGATCGTTAAAATTAGGACCTTATTAAAATTAAATTTTCCGAATCATAATAGATCATGACCGTAGAAATATATTTCTCTTTTACCCACAATGCAACAGTTTAAAGCAGGAATATAACTTTAACCCACAATGCAACAGTTTAAAGCAGGAATATAACTTAACCCACAATGCAACAGTTTAAAGCAGGAATATAACTTTAACCCACAATGCAACAGTTTAAAGCAGGAATATAACTTTAACCCACAATGCAACAGTTTAAAGCATGGATATAACTTTAACCCACAATGCAACAGTTTAAAGCAGGAATATAACTTTATCCCACAATGCAACAGTTTAAAGTAGGAATTATGTAGATAAATCTTTGACACACTTCATTGCTCGTATTCGGCATCCATGAAAATAAGCTAGGTATATTGTGTGTTCTGAAGTTTTCTGATTATTACCCAGGTCATTGTCATTACATTACATGGAACAGCTTGGACATTTTGAAGAATCGTGTGATCATTTATGGTCAGGATACGTTAAGTTATATGTGTTTGTTTTATTGTAAGAATCCATTGACTCATAATTTTAATATTTTAAGTGGTTTGCAAGTGTCTACATTATTATCGTCAATGTTATTTATTTATGCATTATGGTGTTATTACCATGTAATTTAATTTTTCCTGAAAATTTGACTTTCTGAGCATTTAAACTATGGTTTGGGATGGAGCCTTCATGGAAATTTTCAACAAAATGATGTATCATCTGATTCCTGATCAGAGTTGTGAATTCTGGGAAATCTAATACCGCAATATTACCAAATGGCGCTTAGAGATACTCAAAATTTTCATCAAAAGAATAGACGGAAAGTCATCTGTACGTGTAAAACCAGTTATTAGCCCTGCTCCCTAAAACATTTCATTGACTTTACAATTATTGTATTGTTTAAATGTAAGGTTCAGGGTCACTATTTATTTTCATGTAATAAGTACATATTATCAGGTTTTCTTCAAACGTATATCGTAAAATATCAGCCGCGAGACACAATGTGAAGCTTTTTCGGTGAGTGAGCGTAGCGAACGAGCTAAAAAGCTTCATATTGTGTCGAGCGGCTTATATTTTACAATATTTGTTTGAAGAAAACTTGATGATAAATTTATCGTATTGTTAACTAGCAATCTTAATGGAATTTCTTACTTTTCAATGGCCATCTGCCTATAACCGGATGTTTTCCTGATATATTCGGGTCAACGTTGGGTCAAACATTATGACGTCGCTGATATATTCGGGTCAGCTCATATTAGGGTCAGGTCAACTCTTTACGATGTCACAGTGCCGAAATACGGGAAATTGTGAAGGCCTCGGCAGGTCGATATAGGCATGGGGAAATATGATAATTCATATAAAATGGCCTAAACTTGATGTCATTTTGTCATTTCCCTATATTTCGTTGGCTTTAAAGCAAGATAAAATCTAGTACAGCGCAAAAATCTGCACCACAGGTTCGATTTTTGTGGTACAATTAGAAATTAAATTTTTCACAAACTTGGTCTCATTGAGATCTCCCTGGGGAAACCCTTTTCTGTACTCTAAATTTTCCAAAAATACTAAGGTATCGTTACTCCATTAAAAGATGCCAAAATCTTTCCTGTTTCTCATGCATTGTCTTTTAAATCTACTCTGTTTTATAAGAAAGAAATTAATTATTCTCTATATTTTAAGTATTTCTTCATATGTTATCTGATAATGGCAGTGCTATTTTTTAAGAACTTGTTTCATGCCCCATGAAAATTCTAGTTTGGAATTAGTGACATGGAACTTTAAATCATATATCGTTGACTTTGAAATTTAGTTCATGGTAAGTCATTTATCAGGTTTGAATGGCTGAGTCGTGACCCCACGGTGTAAAAGATTTTATTACAGTTTGACTTTTTTTCCATGGCTGAGTATTTGCTATAAAGTTGTTATATTAAGATTTACAGATTGATCTTGGATTCTGGTCTGCCTGACCTACTTTACAAAGAGCCAGTATTGTTGGAATTTGGAAATTTTGAGGTTTCTTTTCATTCTTGCATTAAGTAATTTGCAGTTAAGTTGAAATTTTGTAATTTAACAATATTGCTGTAAATAGGTGCATTTGTGTTGTGGAATGATAGCCCAGGGGGTTACTCCGTTAAAAAGTGGGTACATATGTGAAAATTGAAGCATATGCCCTTACACCCCCCTCTGGAACTGCCACTGGTAGATGTCGCTAGTAGTGAAAAAGTTTCCATGACTAAATGTATTTTTCGATAACAAATCTTATCTCTTGCATCCTCTTTGATCACACAAGCACTTAATTAAACACAAGATTAATTGCATTATGAATTGACCCTAATTACTTTCCCCCTTCCCAGCTCCATTTCCAGTAATTAGGAACTTTTTTAATTTTCATTGCTGTTTTCATAAAAAAAAGAAATTAAGTATTTTGATACATTCATTTGTCCAGACTGGAGCTATGAATACATGAAATATTACTAACAATTGTATTTGAATTCACACAATTTTAGAAATAAAGGAAGGTGCATGTAAACAGACTGTTTACTGGAAACTTGTTGGAAAATCTGAAAATTAGCATTAGATATGGAAAGTAAATGCCATGTATGTATATGTATGAATGTTATTTTCTGTGATCTTTTAATAAATATTTTATAGAATTATTTTTAATCACTTTATCTGAAGTTTTAAAGCATTGTTACTATGAAAAGCATAAATGCAATGCAGATTCAAAAATCCCAAAGGAATTTAAATGGTTTGTATCATTAGCCTCCAGGCATCAATTTTTTCAGTAAAGGAAACCATCTTTAGAGGCCTCGTCAGAAAAAAAAATATGGAAAGGGGTCCCCTAGCATACACTTAACAAAAATGCTAAAAAATAACAAGTTTTACTTTATTTGAATCTTTCTGGATCTCAAAAGAAACTCCAGATTCAACAGCATAGCTTGAAATTAATTTTCTTGCAAATGTTAGAAGTTTCAAAATACAGGAAGTCCCCTTATAATAGCCCCACTGAAATTTGGACACTGGTCCACTACCCAGGCTAATCTAACTAGAGGATATTGCTAATAAATTTTGCTTGAAATTTTTGTCACTCAAGTAATACTCATAAATTCCATTATATCTGTCTATTTTTAGTGACCTTAACCTTTGACAAAATGAACTCATTTTTAGCTCACATGGGACAAAGGTCCAGGTGAGCTACTGAGATCACCTTGCATCTGTCCTCTGGAATCTTGCATGATAAACTTTCCTTTACAGATCTGCTCTGAAACCACTGGGCCAATTTGGATTAAACTTTAGTGGCATGGTCCTTGGGTGACCGCCTTCCAAAATTGTGTCCAACATCCTGACTTCCAACCAACATGGTTGCTGTTACTAAAAATAGAAAGAAAGGGGGATGAATTTTGTAAATCTTCTTTGGAACTACATGGCCAGATGGAACTAATCTTTGCAGAAAGGGTCCTTTCATGGTCCTCTTTCAGAAGTGTGTCCAATGACCCGGAGGACCGGCAACAAATATTTCCACCACAGCCGAACTTAGTTTTACCATGGGACACCATTGTAAAATTCATTCAAAAATCATCTTGTCTATAACCACTAAGCCAATTTGAACCACACTTGGCAGCATTTGTCCTATTTAAGAATTGTGTCCCATGACCCGGACTCTCAACAAAGCTGAACTTAATTAAGTCTTCTGGTCTGAAACCACTGAGCCAATTGGAACTAATCTTGGCAGAAATGGTCCTCAAGTGGTCCTTTTCAGAATTGTCTCCGATGATCTAGACTGTAAACAAAGATGGCCAACACAGCCAAACTTAGTTCAACATGGGACCCTATGGGAAAATTTATTGAAAAATCTTTTGTGAAACCAGTAATCTATTTCGGCACCTAAATTTGGACATTTCGGTACGTATATAAAGTAACCCTTTAATTAATAAATTTAATCACATGAAAGGTGCATTTAATTAAAACAATTTGAAAATTTTCCTTGATAATTAATTATCACCAATTTATCATTGATCGTCTGTACTATCAAAACAAACTTCCAAAGAATAAAGCCGGCATATACAAGCTGAATTTTGTTTTGAGAAAAAAGTAGAAGCTGAGGAATGGTATTGGGAACTTTGGATTCGTTGGTTTCATTGCCATAATGTCAGACAACGTATGTTGTATCCACTGTGCCAAAGATGTACGACCTAGACAAGAAGCTGTTGAGTGTGACCGATGTTCCAGATGGCAACACAGAACTTTTAATATTGGCATTCCTAGAGCCCAGTACTTACATGCCGTAAACAGGTACATAGACAGATATTTCAGCAAGCCGTCTCCTAAAGGAATGTGCCAGTGTGTATGGACTACCTGCTCAGTAGTGCTCAGTAGTGCTCACTAGTACATCTTTGTACAATGTATATGATTCTGAACTTAACTTTAGTGCTTAAATAGTTTTCATTATATTTCCTTAGAAACTATTAATATAGTGCTTTAATGGTTTCATATGTTTATCTCATTGTTCTTTGTTATTTGTCTTTTGTTGTTAATTGAAAAATAAAATAAGTAATAAAATAAAATTAATAAAACTAAAAAGTGTTAGCATTCATAGTTAATTAAAAAGTATACAAAACACATGAAAAGATATTTGTTACAGAAATTACCAGTATTTAGCAAAATGCAAAAATAATAGAAATACTAAGGGTTCATTCCTTGTCTGGCACATGGTAGATCTCCTAAGCATTTCCTAAACTAAGCTATAAATAAAATTCTAATTGTATAGTGGAACATACTCTGTGAAGAGACTCTTAGATTTATAAATTCTACATCCATTCCTTGCTCAGTAAAACTCAATTGTTTCGCTACCTTAATGAGTAACCATTTGATTCTTATAGGAAGAAGAGGGAGTTACAAATTTCGATTAATTCAAAACCCAGTGTTCAAAATTGATCGGAAATGTTCAGCTTTAAAATATGACCTCAAAAGAATGACGTCGGGCTGAATATTTAACTCAACTAGCTGTCTAATTTGGAAAATAATAATTACTACTACTACAGGAGTGTTATAGACACCGGCTTAACGGAATTTCAGTTAAAAAATACCTTCTTTAGTTAGATTTTCAAAGATAAATAAAAGATAAACTATAATTCAAAAGTCAAAACTAATCGACGGAGTCAATCATGATTAGCTACATATCTGACGGAAACAAACAACCTGGTTGATAACATTGAGTATAAAAAGTGCCTCATTAGATCCCCATCCCTTTCTCAATGTTGTCACATTGTATGCTATGTCATTTACCTTTTATTTCATTTTTAGCATTATCTCTCATGATCCATGGTCATTATCATTCTTCAAACTTTTAAAAAAAAAATCTTTTGCTCTAGAATAATTGGATTAATTTGAACTAACCTTTGGTGGATTGGTCCTAGGATGTCCCCTTTGTACTACCGGTAATTGGGATATTTGCAACCAACTCTAGTAGAATTTTTATTAAATGGTCCCATTTTGACATTTTGTGCAGAGGCTTGTGCAGGGGCTCCTGACCATGGACCAATATGACCACTTTTAATAAAAATTAAAAAAACAACACGAAAATGCGTTTAAAATCTCCCTTTTGAATACTGGACCTATTTGGACCAAACTCTTGTCAAAAGTTTTCCTGAGGGTTTTTACCTCGGACCAATATGGCTGCCATCACTAAATATAGAACAAGAAACAAGAACATGTGTCAGGATGTCACTAATGTCCCGCTTTCGAAATAGTTGACCGAAATTGATAAGTCATTTAAATTAATACCACAATAGGTTTCAACTTTCTATTCCCTTTTTGCGGAAATTTAGTCATCATCTGCCAAATATCACAATCCTCTTTCCTAGCACCATAACATTTCCTATGTGCAAGGGAACGTGAAACAAAATTTAGAAAGTTCGTATCATGATGCGCATGTGTACCAATTTTCATTATGATTTAACCGCATCATTATAGACAAAAGGTTTTAACGCAAATCTTAAACTTGAGTCTGCAGCATTACATTTCCTATGTTCTATGAACCATGAAACCTAGGTCAAAACCATAAAAATGTATGAATTTTAGATAGTTCATATCATAATGTACATGTGTATCAATGTTCATGATGATTTGACCAAATCTTCATAGAAAAAAGCTTCAACGCAAACCTTAACCTGTCGATTCACCATCTCATTTCCCCTGTTCACTGAAACGTGAAATGTAGGTCAAAACTTTAAAAAGGTATATATTTTAGAAAGTTCATATCACGATGTAAATATGTACCAAGGTTCATGATGATGTTACCCCATATTCATATAGTAAATAACGCTTCAACGTAAACCTTAACCTGAGGCTTGAAGGACGAACGAACGGACGCATAAAACCCAAAGTCTATATGTCCCCCAACTTTTGTTGGCGAGACATCAAAAATAATGCGCTTCTGCCCTGAAACCATTGGACCTATTGCATCTTAATAACCTTGCTTGAATGACCCCCTTTTCAAAAGATTCTCTTTGCCCATACCTTGTATCATTCAATTTATGATGGTCATATAAAAAATCGGAAAATGAATAAATAAAATAAATAAATAAAAATAATTATAAATCCTTTTGTACAATACACATTTCTGGCCTAAGCCTCATCAGGTTAACATGTAACCAAAATTTTAGAAATTAAAACTGATAAAAAAATTCAAAACTTTGTGAGGAATACAAAAAACTATGGTTGTTCAAGAATTGAACAAAAATTATCATATAAGTAAACAAATGAAAGGAATAGATTTTTTATACCAAATTTGACGCACAAGATGTGCACATTCGACAATTTACGACTCATCAGTTGTGCTCAAGGCCTAAAATATTGACACCCAAACAGTAATCCAAAAAGTTGAAGAGCAAATGGAAAAATGCCAAAATGACCAAAATGGATAAAGCCAATACTATCTAAAGACAGAGCCACGAAGGTAATAATTATTGAAATTTACATCAGCAAAACCCCCCCCCCCCCCTTTTCACAAATTTATCAGATAAAAGTATATTATATTTTCAATAGTGAAGATCCTGATATACTAAACTCTGTTTTTACATAATAATATGCCATGAATCTTTATTTCAAATACTGATAGAATATAGAGAATGGAAACGTTAAATGTGTCAAAGAGAAGTGCTCCAAAAGACCTAAAAATTTAATGGTGTGGCATTTATATATCTTTATTTGAAGGGTATTATTTCATACTTCTGTTTTTTTTTAAATTTAGCTAATTCGACAGCTCACTCACCTTTGTCACCTGTTTTGTACACATTTATGCATTTTTATTTTGAAAAGCAGGCACAGTTTGGCAGTCACTTAAAAGATATACATGATTACACAGTTTGGAATTTGAAAAATACCCTGGTTCTTGACAATTTTGCGGAAAAAAGTGTAGGGTCAAAATAATAAATAGAGATACCATTCTTTACCCGACTTGTAAAAAGTAAATTTGAGAAGAAAAAAAAATAATAAAGCGCGCGCAGAAAAAAAATATTTGTTTCGTCTGAAAGGTTAACATGAAATCTTGACCCTGTAGAAATAAAGAGGGTAAAACAGGGTAAATATTTCGTGTAACTTTTTGCATTTTTATTTTACGTATTTTCGTGGTGGAAGGTCTATATCAACCGGTTAATGCAAACTGTTACAAGTGCAAAGTGCAGGCCAATTGTTTTATTTTTCATTTATTGTGAACGACATTTTTATTTTCTACATATTATCCCATACCACCCTCTTAATATAGGTGGACGATACCACGCGAAATTGGTCTTGTGAACTGATTTCAGCATGTTCAGGTGACCCAATCTTCCCGCTAAAAAATACATATGGAAAGTAGTGATGTAACTGGAAAGACACGGTTATTTTATTTGCGGTAAAGAGCAGAAATGAGTTGTCCTAGAAATGCATGCAGCACGGACAATATGGTAATTTTTCTTAGTAAATTGCATTTTTGTTCTAAGCCAAAGGGCAAAGCATATTTATAAAAGGAAATCTTTGACAGATAAATAAATTTGCCGTAATCATGTAAACCCTGTATAAATCAAGAATTCCTCCATTGAGACAATGAAATGCAATAAAGAATTAAAGTAGCAAAACCCATCATTAGGTAAGAATGGTGAGAGAAGCTCCCTATAGAATTTAAGTGTTTTTAAAGGAAGGCATTAGATTTGATCAAGTCCCATTTAAAAGAGTATTCAGAGGCTATCATCATGGTGCCCATAGAGAAAGGCATGGTGTAGCACCATACTTAATGCTCAGAGAAAAGTGCTGTGACTGTCCTATTTGGTGTGGGGAAGGGGAGGCTACATGTACTTGACCATAACGTTATTTCTTCGTTGTGCTGATCGCCCTTGCACAATAACAGTTTTCAAAAAACATGCCCTGTTCATGACCAACAGTGCAACTAAAGATTGGGAAAGATTTGAGGATTAATGGGAAAATATAGATTTTATTAATATTACTTTGTGTTGATTTATTAGGATCTGAAATGGGGGGATGGGGGAGGGGGGGGGTGAGGGGGAGGGAGGTGGTCTTAAGTCACAGGCACTTGTTTCTATCAATGGGAAGGTCGACTACTATTATATATGGATAGTCGACCTTCCCATTGATAGAAAAAAGTGCCTGTGTCTTAAGTTCTGTATTAAGTGCAGTTTTCTCTATTCAGCCAAAAGAGCTCATTCTGTAAAAATTTTGAGGCTGGGTTCTTAAGTTACAAATTCAAAACTGCATCGGTTTAAGGTAAACAGAGAAAAAATGTAGGACAAGATTATAAGGTGCACCTGTTATGCGTCTCCTTTGAAAATTAGGTTGCTTAAAGCAGTTTAATGCTTAATCTCTATTTATAGGATTTAATTTTTTAGTCTGTGGAATTGCTTTTAGTGTAATCGGAATTGTTTCAGTAAATTGTCCATTTTTAAATTAATTACTCTTTACATCATCATTAATTATTTATTTTCTTTAGACCATTATTCTCTATTCAATAAATTTTAAAGGTGTCTATTCTAGTGTGACCACATCCACACCCTCATAGATGTTCATAATTAATAAATTATATTGTGGATTTAAGTAATCATTGCAACTAACAAACCTAAAATTCAAAGTAGCTCAAGGTTCTTTTTTAATGTAAATATATAGATATTGAAAAGCTGAATCCAATACATGCCTTAATTTCAGATTAAAAAAGTAACTTGGAAAATTATTTCTGTACTAAATATAATTTAAAACATTATCCAGGTGTGAAATACCAATTTTGATGCACAAGATGTGCAAATTTTGTCGATTTATGACTCAATCAGTCTGTTCTCAAGGCCTAAAATGTTAAAAACCAAAACTAATATAAAAAAAGTTGAAAGGCAAATTAAAGAAATAATAAATTGCCGAAATGAAAATTTTTCAGTAAAATTTAATCATTCTTGTGAAAGCTGCATTTAACAGTACATGTATTTTCAAATCGAAAATTTTATACACATTAAAATGTTGCAAGTGGTATGGTAACGCTAGAGGTAAAATGTCAAGTTTGAAAGTTTGGAATTAATGCAGAGGTGTATGGCACGCTGTTGTTATATTTATTCAATTTCGAGATATTTAGTTAAATAAGATATCTTATAAACTAACAGAGATATCTTATTAACTTATAGAGATATCTTATATATTTAATAAGATATCTTTATAACAAGTTAAATAAGATATCTCTAAGTTAATAAGATATCTCTATTTGTTTATAAGATATCTCTATTTGTTTATAAGATATCTCTATTAATTAATAAGATATCTTATTAATTTATCAGATATCTCAATTAGTTTATAAGATATCTTATTTAACTAAATAAGATATCTCGAAATTGAATAAATATAACAACGGCGTGCCATATTCAACAGGTATTGTTGGAGAGTAGTTAAAAGTCTGTTGTTTTCCGTTTCACGTTTTTTTCATTCAATTTCTTCAATTGTCCAAAATATGACTTGTTAAGACAGCGTTGCTTCAATAATATCATTGAAATCCAGCCAAACATAAATAATTATCCACCATTTGAAAATCTAAAACTCATTTCATCTCGTCATTTTGTGAAAAGTAGAACTGATTGGGTCGTGTTGAATTTTGACAAGACTGCAGTCTGATTGAATATAGTGTGTAAAGAATCATATATAAAACAAATATTATTCTAGAATTTAAATGCTTATGACCTTGAAACTGGAAAATACTATTTTTAGTGTGGCATTAATTACCATTCACGTATTAGCTTATAGTTATCTGGTGGTCCGAATTTGTTATGGTCCGATTTTGTGTAGTCCGATTTGGTTATGGTACGAGTTTGTTATGGGCCGATTCATCATGGAATCGTGGAACGCATGGTCGACACTGAAACAGGTCAAAACGGCCCCCTGTCAAAACACCCCCGTCCAAAACGCCCCCACTTCATGTCAAAACGCCCCAATTTTTCTGATGAAATTAAGTCAATACCAAAACGCACCAACAACCAAAACGCCTCCATTTTTCAGATGAAATTAAGTCAATACCAAAACGCCCCCATTTGTTGGATCAGATTAGTACTCAATACCAAAACGCCCCCGTATTCAAAACGACCAAATTTTTCGTGTAAATGTCCTCAGTCACAGAATGTTCCAAATGCGTATTTATATATATTAACTCATTCGAAATGCTCCCACTGTTACACATTTCAAAATTAAATTTAAAAATTAAGAAAAGACAGAAAACTGAAGATTAAAATTTCCCGATTTTTAAACATATTATTGTCATCATATACATTGCCGCAAAATCTTATGTGCTTAAAATTTACTTAACAAGCAATTATCATGGACTTTTTTGTGTAGATAGTAACATGTATAATCAAAGCTTAATCACTAATTAAATTCAAATACCATTATATTTGGTAGGCCAAACCATCTTCCACGAGTGAAGTATGCAAAATATATACATGATAAGTCATTTTAAATGAAGTGAAAATGGGGATGTAGTGTCATTTTTGAAAGTGGGGGCGTTTTGGTATATGTTTGGAAATGAGGTAGTTTTGACAAAGGCCTGAAAATGGGAGCGTTATTTCATTTTTAAAAGTGGGGGCGTTTTGGCATGTGTTCGGAAATGGGGGCGTTTTGACAAAGGTTAAAGATGGGGGCGTTTGGCAGGGACTGATAATGGGGATGTTATTTCATCTTTAAAAGTGGGGGCGTTTTGGACAGGGGCGTTTTGGCCCATAAACACCCCAATCTCATAATCACCCTTGAATGAGCAAACTCTCACCCATACCCATTCTGAATTTGAATTTGTCACATGTATGGATTGGTTGATTTAATAAAAAAAAAAAAATTCTCTGAAACTGCTGGGTGCAAATATTGCCAAAGTTGACAGAAAGTGTCTATGGGAGGATCTTTAATATCCCTCATTTTGTTCCAATTGCCACAGACAATTCTTGTTTTCTGATTGGCTGATTTACGAAAAAATATTTTCTTCTGAAACCATTGGGCCAAATGAACCGAAACTTCACAAAAAGCAACTATGGAAGGTCCTTTGCAGATTCCTTATTTCCTCTCAATTGAAACCAAACGTGGCCTGAATGTTCCTCATAAGGTTCTGACCAAGTGTTGTTAATTTGGTGTCAATCCCTCATTCAAAATGGCCACCAGCAGAGGACTTAGGTTAACACAAGACCCTATAGGAAATATGTGCAAACATCTTCTGGAGAACTACTGAATTTTAGAATATGTTGACCTGTAAGTAGAAGGACCTTGATTTAGAACAATTTTGTCCCTACAAGGCTTACCACAATTTAATATAATAATCATAGGCCGAGAAGTGACTTCTCTCTTTGAGGTGCCTCAATAAAAACTGCTTTCATGTCAGGTGAGCGACACTGTCTCAGCCCTCTGAGCATCTAGTTTGACACCTTTACCCATGTAAAACGATGTCTTTGATCACTTGTGTGAAAAAATAGAATACCATAAGTTGATGAACTTGCTATTGGCACCATATGAGTCTTTGTAACAAACACAGCAAGTCATACCAGATATCTTTCTTTTTTTTGACCACCTTGGTGGTTTTGTGGCAAGCTCAACTGGTGCAAATGTAAAGCATAATTCTTTCCGGATGAAATAACATCCAGCGGAAAAAATATTACATATGATATTGTAAGATTCTTTCCGGTGGAAATTATTTCACTGTGAGATATTTTCCATTGACATGAAATTTTTACCGGAAAAGGTTTACAGATAGAAGGTGTGAAATTGTTGTTTTGAGCCAAAGTAGTCATATTTAAAGATTAATATAGAAAAGTTAATAAAAAACTAAATCTTTGCAAATACTATGGACTCATAATGGAGTAATTAAATAAAAGCTAAAGTAGAGATAAAAAAACCAAACAATTGTATTGTAATCGGAAATAATTTCATAGATGTTAATTGTAAAATAATATCCGGAAATAATTTTACAGTAAAATATCATCCTTTTGAAACCAAAATTTTCTATTTCATAATCACAATATAAAAAGGAAGAAAATTATGTCATTGACATTTTTTTACCAGTAAATATTTCCCTTGGTCAACATTTAACCTGTAATTAGTTTTCACCTATGTGATATGAGGGCATTTTGTCATGTGTAATTCATTTTGGAAACTATTTAATGGTAAATACTTTCCCTACAATACTTTACTTCGCAATGGTGCCCAGGAAAATATTTCACAGCTGGATAGTATTTATCTGTGAAATATTTTCCGACTATTTAATTTTTAATTAAAGTCATCATTTTATATTTAATAAATTAAGAAAAAAGGAAACAATTTCACTATGAAATTTATTCCGGAATATAGTATCCATAAAATGAAAATCGCTCATAATTACCTCCCTTTGATTGATAAATTATGCAAATATGTTCTACCTTAGTGACACATTTATCATTATGGTTAGGTATATATAGATTGTGAGTACCTTATATAGTAGACAGTGGGATTCTATTTCACAAGCTTATGTGAAATTTTAACCGGAAAGGATTTACTATTAAATACTTTCCATATAAGATGGAAAGAATTTCACTCCTCCGGAAGAAATCTAACTGTGAAATACCATGTCTGGAAACTATTTACCGTGACAAATCTTCCGCCGGAAAAAATATGACAGAGGAAGAAATAAACCGTTACACAAACAGTTACCCTGTGAGCTAGCATGCTAAATATCCAACTTAGTTAGTACAAAGGAGGGATCATATTCATATTATATCAACATGTTCTTGTCCTGATAATGCACCTAATGGTTGCCACTTGACGTAAACAATACTTCATCCATCCATGTTTATCCTTGTACTTCGAATGAAGTTCGGGGATATTTGTAATCGGTCCATCCGTCCGCCCATCTGTCCATTTTTGTCTCTCCGTCCATTAGATAATCTTGTCTCCTGAACTCCTTGTTCATTTTTAACTTTTGATGCATTTAATTTCTATACAATATTGTTACATACCATATGTAGATGTGCATTAATGTTTTAGAGTTTTGATTTTCAAAAATTGGGGCCAACAGGGGTTGAATTTCTAAACTAAATGCAAGAATGCCTTTTCTGGTTGGCAGTCTTGGATCTTATACAATTTTTATATAATACTACATATAGACCATTTCGTTCCAATTGGCCAAGTGGTTTCAGGCAAGAGTCAAAAGAACCCAAAAGGACCCAATTGGAAAATTCACCAACAGATTTTTTCGGGAACCAAACTTGCAGCAATGGTTTTTATGTAAAATATCTGCATACAAGGCCTACCAATGGTAAAATCATTATATTTTCAAACCACCATGAATTATTTCTATTCTAATAGGTCAGTTTCTTAGATATTTTGAAACGCTGCAACATAGGTATTCAGACACAAAGATGCCATTACAGTACGGAATTTATACAATGACTTTGTTAAGGCTCATGGAAAACTTCACTATGATGTTGCCAAACAGCTATCTGACGTCTGTGACATTTGGAACCAAAATATACATATTTTACCGTGGATGTAGACTTAAAGCATTTGAAGCAGGTCCATAGTAGAATCTTTAATATTCTTTTAAGGGAATACGACACAGTAGCAGGGGGAGATAATGACGTTGCCAAGAGATACAAATAATGTGACGTCATAGTAACCTTCAAGAAAAACCTTTATACCATACTAAAATATGGGGTTTTTCTAAAATATATCTGCATTAAGTTAACTTTTTTCTTTTGCAAACAGGAGCTCCTAAAGTTAAGTTTACTAAAATTGAAAGAAAAGTTAGTGGAGGATTTTTTTCTACATGCATCTAAAGTTACCAAATTATTATCAATATTCCTTATTTGACTTAAATTTTCATAATTTCGTGATTATTTTATCAATCTTTTATATCAATTATTTATCAGAATACAATGTCTCTGAAATTCGAGATATTTTAAAAAAGACCTGATAAAGCTATTTTTTTTCATTAAAAAGTAAGACATGTTTGGCTCTCCTCGTCAAAGGAAATGTGAGCTTTTGTCATCACATGGTGTCCGTCGTCCATCTGTCATCCGTCTGTTAACTTTCCCATTTTAATCTTCTACTCTGAAACCACTGGGCCAAATGGAATAAAACTTTGCAGGTAGCATCTATGTAAGGTTCTTTATAAAGTTTCATTTCGTTCCGACAAGACTACAATATGGGCAGTTCTTGTTTCTGATTGGCTGATATAAAAAAATCTTCTCCTGAAAAATGAGGCCAAATGGAACGAAACTTGACAGGAAGCATCTATGGGAGGTTATTTACAAAGTTTCCTCATTTTGCCCCGATCGGAGTACAAATATGGCCACCATGGGCAGTTCTTGTTTCTGATTGGCTGATATAATAAAATCTTCTCTAAAATCGCTTGGCCAAATGGAACGAAACTTGATAGGAAGCATATATGGGAAATCCTCTATAAAATTTCTTGATTTCATTCTGATCGGACTACAAATATGGCTGCCATGGGGCAGTTCTTGTTTCTGATTGGCTGAAATTGCTTGGCCAAATGGAATGAAAATTGACAGGAAGCATCTATGGGAGGTTATTTACAAAGTTTCCTCATTTTGTCCCGATCAGGCAACAAACATGGACGTCATGGGCAATTCTTGTTTCTAATTAGTGATTTAAAAAAAAATTCTCTGAAACTGCTAGGCCAAATAGACAGAAAATGTCTATGGAATATAACAAAAATCTACAGAACTGCAGCATTGATTGAAACAAAACGGCCTGAATGTTCCTCTTAAGGTGCTGACCAAGTTTTAATTGTAATCCCTCGTTCAAGATGCCACCAGCAGAGGACTTTGGTTAATATAAGACCTATGGGAAATAAATGCAAAAATCTTCTGGAGAACTGCCAAATTTAAGAATATGCTGGCCTGTAAGTAGAAGGACCTTGATGAATAAAAATTTGGTTCCTACAAGTCTTACCACACTTATCACACTTTGAGGTACATCAGTAAAAATAGCTTTCATGCCAGGTGAGTGATACAGACTAGTTTGTGACAGTCTTGAAAAACATACCAAATTCAGTGTCAATTATCTTAAAAACTAAGTCATGAAGGTATGTTTATCTTTACATATTTGAAAATTATACATAAGAATTTATCATCTGGTAAATTTTCAGTAGCTGGACCTTATTGTATCGTATTCCTTTAATGGGTTTTGATTATCGACTCTTTGACTAGGAACCTGGATCACACAGACTTGATTTTTTTTTTGGAAGTCCAGATTTGTATAATATGGTTCCTATCATAGCTGCCGAAGTATCATTTCTGGTTTTTTCCAAGTTTTCAAAATCAGGTGTGATCACAGGAGCTCAACCCACAGAGCTACCTAGCGCGTCCCCAGGTGGCGGATAGGGGAAGCCCTCTTGTTGAGGGTTGTCAGGCCATTAAGCATGACCGTGGACCATAGTGGGTGATGTGTTGGGAGAATGCTTTGCTCCTTGCCTGTTTAATATTTCTAAAAGGAGGCTAATGAACACTACAGAAGGCTAAATTGTCCATCCCTCCCAGCTAGCCCAGGTCGTTTCTGATTTATAGTCCTGTGGCTGTGTGTCCTGTCACCACGGATCCAATTAAGTATTGGGGGTTTTGAAGCCAACTTGGCTACCAGGTTTCCAAATTCTGTAGCTCAGGCATTTTTCAAGAAACATTCCAAGTACCATAAATTTGTTAACTGAGAGCCCTGTTGGTGTCAAATTAACTATCATTGCACTATTTCTAATACCCCATTTTAAAAACCTATCATCTGATCATGTCAGCTTCCTTATCTCTTTCCATTTGTGCTCTGACTTCACTCTAATTTCTGTCTTTGTACTGTCTACTTCACATTCCACAAACAGGAACACACCTCATGAGTGGATGTAAAATAACAATCCAAAGATACTACTATTAGATATAGTAAATTTATAGTATGCTGTATACGATGCATTTCAAGGAGTTACCTCTCATCAGCAGCATTAAAACCGAAACATTTGGAAGACCAGAAACCAAACTTATGTTAAACAAGAAGTACTCAACCAAAAATACCGAAATAGAAAGCCAAATTTCAGCTAAGGAGATCTACCATGTGCAATACAAGGAATGAACCCTTAGTATTTCTACCATTTTTTAATTTTGCTAAATACTGGTAATTTCTGTAACAAATCAATGAATAATCATGTCAGACAAGTCTGACGACTGGTTTGGCGAATACCCTTGGGAGAACTAGGGTCCATCAGCAGAGGCATCATCCCAGGAGTTTCAAAATAACAATCCAAAGATACTAATATTAGATATAGTAAATTTATACTATGTTGTATACGACGCATTTCAAGGAGTTACCTCTCATCAGCACCATTAAAACCGAAACATTTGGAAGACCAAAAACCAAACTTATATTAAACTTACAATAAAAATAAAGTTGGTACAGAAATTGAAGGAATAGGATATGGTTCCCTGATAACTAGATAAATTCTCAAATAAGTTACCAGTTATCGATTGTAAACAATATATTTGGACTCTTTCAGTCATTTTTAACATCTGATCGTCAGCTGGCCTACTACCAGAAAATGAAATAAGTAACCCAGACTTGATTTTAGTCTCCATAGGCAACTGTCCACTCCTACTGAATATTCCTAGAACTTGTGTAATCCATGTTAATTACAGGAGGTAAGCCCATTTCCTATATCCTATGTAATCTCTGTTGGATTACAGAAGGGTTGCCCCTATCCCATATCTTATGTAATCTGTGGATTTCAGAAGGTAAGTTTCTTTGATTACAGAAGGTTGGCCCCTTTCACATATCTACTGTAATCTTTGTTGATTACAGAAAAGGGATTGACCCCTTTCCAACATCTGATGTAATCTTTGTTGATTACAGAAGGTTAGCCCCTTTCCCACATCTGATGTAATCTTTGTTGATTACAGAAGGTTGACCCATTTCCCACACCTGATGTAATTTTTGTTGATTACGAAAGGTTATCCCAATTCTATATCCTATGTAATCTGTGCTAGGTTACAGAAGGGTGCCCCCTTTCCCATATTTGATATCATTTTCGTTGATTACAGGTGAATCCCTTTCCCGCATCTGATGTAATCTCTGTTGATTACAGAAGGTTGGCCCCTTTCCCACATCCAATGTAATCTCTGTTGATTACGGAAGGTTATCATCCTTCCCACATCCAATGTAATCTTTGTTGATTACACAAGGTTAGCCCCTTTCCCACATCCAATGTAATCTCTGTTGATTACGGAAGGTTATCATCCTTCCCACATCCAATGTAATCTCTGTTGATTACACAAGGTTAGCCCCTTTCCCACATCCAATGTAATCTTTGTTGATTACAGAAGGTTATCCTCCTTCCCACATCCAATGTAATCTTTGTTGATTACAGAAGGTTAGCCCCTTTCCCACATCCAATGTCATCTCTGTTGTTTACAGAAGTTTGGCCCCTTTACCACATCTGATGTTATCTTTGTTGATTACAGAAGGTTAGCCCCTTTCCCACATCCAATGTAATTTCAGTTGATTACAGAAGTTTTCCCTGAATCTGATGTAAAGTGAATTTATTAAATTGGTTTTTTTTTTAATTTTGCATTTGTATATTTAACATTTATCTCAACTTTAAGTAGGAAAAGAAAATCATTAAATCTTTAAATGAAGAGTGAACAAATGTTTTTTAAGTTGTTGAACATTTCAGTATTTGACAATTTTTTTTTGGAAACATATTTGAAGTCACTTTTAAGATGAATTTTTCGAGTTTTTGTAAATTTAGCAGTCACTGGAGTTATGATAAAGGGATGCTCAATTCCAAAATGATCATTTATTTTCATTAATCCAACACAGAACATTTTATTAGTAATTATCTAAATAATAGAATAAAAAATTTATTGATAAAAGGATAAAATTTATAGTAAAACTTCACATAAAAAATAAATTCGACATTTTCGACCTGTAGACCTTATCTCCCTGACTTTGTCAGTTATGGTTTGTTTTGGGTTGCTTTTGGGAGTGTTGTGTGCTTTTTTGGGTTTTGTTCAGTTTGTATTTTGACCTCCCATTTGAAGACTGGACATTTAAAAAGATGACAGATATTTTGATAAAGTTCTTTAAAAAAAAAAGTTTTTAAATGTGTAAGTGTTGGTAAAGAGATAAATAATGTTTTTGAATTTTGCATCTCTCAGTCATAACACTTTTTTTGAATATGAAAAGAGTATGATGACGTCTGCGGATCTACAGCATCCCAAAGAAAAAAATGGAAACGGCCGTATCCTTAATTTTTTTCTTTTTGTTTTTTTTTTTGTGGAAAATATCATTCCATAAATTGATCTTGATTGGAGTTTTTATTGTTACTTTAAAGCAAATATTTAGTGTTTTTTCATATTTAAAAGGTATATATATTAAGTTTGACGGAACTTTTTCTAAATTCTAAATGTAAAATTTTTGGTTGAAATGATTTTGGATATTTTATAAGTTAAAAGATAAGTTGTAGGTATTTGATCAAAATTTTCCCTTTTCAATACAAATTACATTGTAGGGAAGGGCTTAACTTCTGTAATCACTGGACACCCAGGGGGCTGTGCAAGAGCAAGGGAGGATGAACAGCCTATAGGACAGTATTGGTGTATGATTAAAGAACCGACAAGGACGACCCAGAACAATGGATGTATATGCTTTTGTGGGAAAGTCTAAGAATTTTTCAAGGACAAAATTCCAAATACCATAAATTTAACTAGAGGCATACAATTTGATGCTGATGAAACAATGAATTTATATTCAATAATGACATATTGAATAGGTAATCCAATGAAAATTACCTATCAAACACCAGATCTTCATTTAAGTCACTGTCAGTGTCAGATTCACTATCACTGTCTGATACTCCATCCCAAACCTGTCATCAGTCTTGAGTCATGTCAGATTCCTCCTCAGTTCTTTCCATCTGTCCTCTGACTTCACTCTCGTCTTTATCTTTCTCAGGTACTGTCTACTTCACTCTCATCTCTATATCTATGTCTCTTTTTTGCGTCTTTCCTTGGAGGGGTTTTTATTTTGGTAATGTACTTCCACATACAGCAAACAGGAACACAGTCCCCATAAGCAGATGTAAACAACCTATTAGAAATAAAAAAAGTCGATACAGAAATGGAATATGATATGTCAAGGTAAAGTAAGTTACTGCTTCTCCGATAATTATTTTACTGGTTATATATGATTCCTCAAATAAGTTTGGACTCTCAGTCTTTTTAACACCAGACTATTGCCAGCTGCGCTAGCTGATGGTATGATTGCCAGTTGTGCTCACAGAAAGTGGGTACCATGAACAACTTGGTGACTGCTTATTTTGATACATGAATTTGGCAACAAGTTTTTAGGTGGTTCTCTTTCAAAAGTTCATCTGATGACTTGGACCATCAATCAAAACAGCTGCCAATGGTGAATTTATTTTGATAGAGGATCCTAGCAGTGTGGGAAAATCCAATTAAACCTTTGTGAAACCCACAGCCAGTTTTGACCAGATATCCCCTTTCTTGGTTCTATCTTAGCTGTTCTCCTTTTTCTTGACACTGTCTTTTAGCTGTTTAATCACTATAAAAAACTTCATCACTTACTAAACACAATCTATGCAAATAGTTTTCTGCTAAGATCAGTGTACGATGTTCTACCAAGCAGGGTTAAACCTCTATACCTGGGGTTTGATAGAGGATTCAACATGCACCTTATGCAAAGACAAACCAGGCTCTCTATAGAATGTGTTGTTCGCATGTCCAGTACATTTGAAAGATTGTAGATATACATGGAGACATGACAGTGTACTGAGGACAATAGCAGCCAAGTTGGATACCACCAGCAGGAAGAAGAGAAAGATGAAGAACATCACATTTGTAAACATTTGTAAACTTTGTGAAGACTGGAGAGAAGAAAAACAAAACAGGAACACAGTCCCCATGCGCAGATGTAAACAACTTATTAGAAATAAAAAAAGTCGATACAGAAATGGAAGATGATCCGTCAAGATAAAGTAAGTTACTGCTTCTCCGATAATTATTTTACTGGTTATATATGATTCATCAAATAAGTTTGGACTCTCAGTCTTTTTAACACCAGACTATTGCCAGCTGGGCTAGCTGATGGTATGATTGCCAGTTGTGCTCCCAGAAAGTGGGTACCATGAACAACTTGGTGACTGCTTATTTTGATACATGAATTTGGCAACAAGTTTTTAGGTGGTTCTCTTTCAAAAGTTCATCTGATGACTTGGACCATCAATCAAGACAGCTGCCAAAGGTGAATTTATTTTGATAGAGGATCCTAGCAGTGTGGGAAAATCCAATTAAACCTTTGTGAAACCCACAGTCAGTTTGGACCAGATATCCCCTTTCTTGGTTCTGTCTTAGCCGTTCTCCTCTTTCTTGGCACTGTTAGCTGTTTAATCACTATAACAAACTTCATCACTTACTAAACACAATCTATGCAAATAGTTTTCTGCTAAGATCAGTGTACGATGTTCTACCAAGCAGGGTTAAACCTCTATACCTGGGGTTTGATAGAGGATTCAACATGCACCTTATGCAAAGACAAACCAGGCTCTCTACAGCATGTATTGTTGGCATGTCCAGTAGCTTTGAAAGATTGTAGATATACATGGAGACATGACAGTGTACTGAGGACAATAGCAGCCAAGTTGGATACCACCAGCAGGAAGAAGAGAAAGATGAAGAACATCACATTTGTAAACATTTGTAAACTTTGTGAAGACTGGAGAGAAGAAAGACAAAACAGGAACACAGTCCCCATGAGCAGATGTAAACAACTTATTAGAAATAAAAAAAGTCGATACAGAAATGGAAGATGATCGGTCAAGATAAAGTAAGTTACTGCTTCTCCGATAATTATTTTACTGGTTATATATGATTCCTCAAATAAGTTTGGACTCTCAGTCTTTTTAACACCAGACTATTGCCAGCTGGGCTAGCTGATGGTATGATTGCCAGTTGTGCTCCCAGAAAGTGGGTACCATGAACAACTTGGTGACTGCTTATTTTGATACATGAATTTGGCAAGTTTTTAGGTGGTTCTCTTTCAAAAGTTCATCTGATGACTCGGACCATCAATCAAGACAGCTGCAAAGGTGAATTTATTTTGATAGAGGATCCTAGCAGTGTGGGAAAATCCAATTAAGGTCCTTTGTGAAACCCGCAGCCAGTTTGGACCAGATATCCCCTTTCTTGGTTCTGTCTTAGCTGTTCTCCTCTTTCTTGGCACTGTCTTTTAGCTGTTTAATCAATATAAAAAGCTTCATCATTTACTAAACACAATGTGTACAAATAGTTTTCTGCTAAGATCAGTGTATGATGTTCTACCAAGCCCATTAAACCTCTATACCTGGGGTTTGATAGAGGATTCAACATGCACCTTATGCAAAGACAAACCAGGCTCTCTACAGCATGTGTTGTTGGCATGTCCAGTAGCTTTGAAAGATTGTAGATATACATGGAGACATGACAGTGTACTGAGGACAATAGCAGCCAAGTTGGATACCACCAGGAGGAAGAAGAGAAAGATGAAGAACATCACATTTGTAAACATTTGTAAACTTTGTGAAGACTGGAGAGAAGAAAGACAAAACAGGAACACAGTCCCCATGAGCAGATGTAAACAACTTATTAGAAATAAAAAAAGTCGATACAGAAATGGAAGATGATCGGTCAAGATAAAGTAAGTTACTGCTTCTCCGATAATTATTTTACTGGTTATATATGATTCCTCAAATAAGTTTGGACTCTCAGTCTTTTTAACACCAGACTATTGCCAGCTGGGCTAGCTGATGGTATGATTGCCAGTTGTGCTCACAGAAAGTGGGTACCATGAACAACTTGGTGACTGCTTATTTTGATACATGAATTTGGCAACAAGTTTTTAGATGGTTCTCTTTCAAAAGTTCATCTGATGACTTGGACCATCAATCAAGACAGCTGCCAAAGGTGAATTTATTTTGATAGAGGATCCTAGCAGTGTGGGAAAATCCAATTAAACCTTTGTGAAACCCACAGCCAGTTTGGACCAGATATCCCCTTTCTTGGCTCAGTCTCACCTGTTCTCCTCTTTCTTGGCACTGTCTTTTAGCTGTTTAATCAATATAAAAAGCTTCATCATTTACTAAACACAATGTGTACAAATAGTTTTCTGCTAAGATCAGTGTATGATGTTCTACCAAGCCCATTAAACCTCTATACCTGGGGTTTGATAGAGGATTCAACATGCACCTTATGCAAAGACAAACCAGGCTCTCTACAGAATGTGTTGTTGGCATGTCCAGTAGCTTTGAAAGATTGTAGATATACATGGAGACATGACAGTGTACTGAGGACAATAGCAGCCAAGTTGGATACCACCAGCAGGAAGAAGAGAAAGATGAAGAACATCACATTTGTAAACATTTGTAAACTTTGTGAAGACTGGAGAGAAGAAAGACAAAACAGGAACACAGTCCCCATGCGCAGATGTAAACAACTTATTAGAAATAAAAAAAGTCGATACAGAAATGGAAGATGATCGGTCAAGATAAAGTAAGTTACTGCTTCTCCGATAATTATTTTACTGGTTATATATGATTCATCAAATAAGTTTGGACTCTCAGTCTTTTTAACACCAGACTATTGCCAGCTGGGCTAGCTGATGGTATGATTGCCGGTTGTGCTCCCAGAAAGTGGGTACCATGAACAACTTGGTGACTGCTTATTTTGATACATGAATTTGGCAAGTTTTTAGGTGGTTCTCTTTCAAAAGTTCATCTGATGACTCGGACCATCAATCAAGACAGCTGCAAAGGTGAATTTATTTTGATAGAGGATCCTAGCAGTGTGGGAAAATCCAATTAAGGTCCTTTGTGAAACCCGCAGCCAGTTTGGACCAGATATCCCCTTTCTTGGTTCTGTCTTAGCTGTTCTCCTCTTTCTTGGCACTGTCTTTTAGCTGTTTAATCAATATAAAAAGCTTCATCATTTACTAAACACAATGTGTACAAATAGTTTTCTGCTAAGATCAGTGTATGATGTTCTACCAAGCCCATTAAACCTCTATACCTGGGGTTTGATAGAGGATTCAACATGCACCTTATGCAAAGACAAACCAGGCTCTCTACAGCATGTGTTGTTGGCATGTCCAGTAGCTTTGAAAGATTGTAGATATACATGGAGACATGACAGTGTACTGAGGACAATAGCAGCCAAGTTGGATACCACCAGGAGGAAGAAGAGAAAGATGAAGAACATCACATTTGTAAACATTTGTAAACTTTGTGAAGACTGGAGAGAAGAAAGACAAAACAGGAACACAGTCCCCATGAGCAGATGTAAACAACTTATTAGAAATAAAAAAAGTCGATACAGAAATGGAAGATGATCGGTCAAGATAAAGTAAGTTACTGCTTCTCCGATAATTATTTTACTGGTTATATATGATTCCTCAAATAAGTTTGGACTCTCAGTCTTTTTAACACCAGACTATTGCCAGCTGGGCTAGCTGATGGTATGATTGCCAGTTGTGCTGACAGAAAGTGGGTACCATGAACAACTTGGTGACTGCTTATTTTGATACATGAATTTGGCAACAAGTTTTTAGATGGTTCTCTTTCAAAAGTTCATCTGATGACTTGGACCATCAATCAAGACAGCTGCCAAAGGTGAATTTATTTTGATAGAGGATCCTAGCAGTGTGGGAAAATCCAATTAAACCTTTGTGAAACCCACAGCCAGTTTGGACCAGATATCCCCTTTCTTGGCTCAGTCTCACCTGTTCTCCTCTTTCTTGGCACCGTCTTTTAGCTGTTTAATCAATATAAAAAGCTTCATCATTTACTAAACACAATGTGTACAAATAGTTTTCTGCTAAGATCAGTGTATGATGTTCTACCAAGCCCATTAAACCTCTATACCTGGGGTTTGATAGAGGATTCAACATGCACCTTATGCAAAGACAAACCAGGCTCTCTACAGAATGTGTTGTTGGCATGTCCAGTAGCTTTGAAAGATTGTAGATATACATGGAGACATGACAGTGTACTGAGGACAATAGCAGCCAAGTTGGATACCACCAGCAGGAAGAAGAGAAAGATGAAGAACATCACATTTGTAAACATTTGTAAACTTTGTGAAGACTGGAGAGAAGAAAGACAAAACAGGAACACAGTCCCCATGCGCAGATGTAAACAACTTATTAGAAATAAAAAAAGTCGATACAGAAATGGAAGATGATCGGTCAAGATAAAGTAAGTTACTGCTTCTCCGATAATTATTTTACTGGTTATATATGATTCATCAAATAAGTTTGGACTCTCAGTCTTTTTAACACCAGACTATTGCCAGCTGGGCTAGCTGATGGTATGATTGCCAGTTGTTCTCCCAGAAAGTGGGTACCATGAACAACTTGGTGACTGCTTATTTTGATACATGAATTTGGCAACAAGTTTTTAGGTGGTTCTCTTTCAAAAGTTCATCTGATGACTTGGACCATCAATCAAGACAGCTGCCAAAGGTGAATTTATTTTGATAGAGGATCATAGCAGTGTGGGAAAATCCAATTAAACCTTTGTGAAACCCACAGTCAGTTTGGACCAGATATCCCCTTTCTTGGTTCTGTCTTAGCCATTCTCCTCTTTCTTGGCACTGTCTTTTAGCTGTTTAATCACTATAAAAAACTTCATCACTTACTAAACACAATGTGTACAAATAGTTTTCTGCTAAGATCAGTGTACGATGTTCTACCAAGCAGAGTTAAACCTCTATACCTGGGGTTTGATAGAGGATTCAACATGCACCTTATGCAAAGACAAACCAGGCTCTCTACAGCATGTGTTGTTGGCATGTCCAGTAGCTTTGAAAGATTGTAGATATACATGGAGACATGACAGTGTACTGAGGACAATAGCAGCCAAGTTGGATACCACCAGCAGGAAGAAGAGAAAGATGAAGAACATCACATTTGTAAACATTTGTAAACTTTGTGAAAACTGGAGAGAAGAAAGACAAAACAGGAACACAGTCCCCATGAGCAGATGTAAACAACTTATTAGAAATAAAAAAAGTCGATACAGAAATGGAAGATGATCGGTCAAGATAAAGTAAGTTACTGCTTCTCCGATAATTATTTTACTGGTTATATATGATTCCTCAAATAAGTTTGGACTCTCAGTCTTTTTAACACCAGACTATTGCCAGCTGGGCTAGCTGATGGTATGATTGCCGGTTGTGCTCCCAGAAAGTGGGTACCATGAACAACTTGGTGACTGCTTATTTTGATACATGAATTTGGCAAGTTTTTAGGTGGTTCTCTTTCAAAAGTTCATCTGATGACTCGGACCATCAATCAAGACAGCTGCAAAGGTGAATTTATTTTGATAGAGGATCCTAGCAGTGTGGGAAAATCCAATTAAGGTCCTTTGTGAAACCCGCAGCCAGTTTGGACCAGATATCCCCTTTCTTGGTTCTGTCTTAGCTGTTCTCCTCTTTCTTGGCACTGTCTTTTAGCTGTTTAATCAATATAAAAAGCTTCATCATTTACTAAACACAATGTGTACAAATAGTTTTCTGCTAAGATCAGTGTATGATGTTCTACCAAGCCCATTAAACCTCTATACCTGGGGTTTGATAGAGGATTCAACATGCACCTTATGCAAAGACAAACCAGGCTCTCTACAGCATGTGTTGGCATGTCCAGTAGCTTTGAAAGATTGTAGATATACATGGAGACATGACAGTGTACTGAGGACAATAGCAGCCAAGTTGGATACCACCATGAGGAAGAAGAGAAAGATGAAGAACATCACATTTGTAAACATTTGTAAACTTTGTGAAGACTGGAGAGAAGAAAGACAAAACAGGAACACAGTCCCCATGAGCAGATGTAAACAACTTATTAGAAATAAAAAAAGTCGATACAGAAATGGAAGATGATCCGTCAAGATAAAGTAAGTTACTGCTTCTCCGATAATTATTTTACTTGTTATATATGATTCCTCAAATAAGTTTGGACTCTCAGTCTTTTTAACACCTGACTATTGCCAGCTGGGCTAGCTGATGGTATGATTGCCAGTTGTGCTCCCAGAAAGTGGGTACCACGAACAACTTGGTGACTGCTTATTTTGATACATGAATTTGGCAAGTTTTTAGGTGGTTCTCTTTCAAAAGTTCATCTGATGACTCGGACCATCAATCAAGACAGCTGCAAAGGTGAATTTATTTTGATAGAGGATCCTAGCAGTGTGGGAAAATCCAATTCCTTTGTGAAACCCACAGCCAGTTTGGACCAGATATCCCCTTTGTTGGTTGTGTCTTAGCCGTTCTCCTCTTTCTTGGCACTGTCTTTTAGCTGTTTAATCAATATAAAAAGCTTCATCATTTACTAAACACAATGTGTACAAATAGTTCTCTGCTAAGATCAGTGTACGATGTTCTACCAAGCCCATTAAACCTCTATACCTGGGGTTTGATAGAGGATTCAACCTTATGCAGACAAACCAGGCTCTCTACAGAATGTGTTGTTTGCATGTCCAGTAGCTTTTAAAGATTGTAGATATACATGGAGACATGACAGTGTACTGAGGACAATAGCAGCCAAGTTGGATACCACCAGGAGGAAGAAGAGAAAGATGAAGAACATCACATTTGTAAACATTTGTAAACTTTGTGAAGACTGGAGAGAAGAAAGACAAAACAGGAACACAGTCCCCATGAGCAGATGTAAACAACTTATTAGAAATAAAAAAAGACAGCTGCAAAGGTGAATTTATTTTGATAGAGGATCGTAGCAGTGTGGGGAAAATCCAATTAAGGTCCTTTGTGAAACCCGCAGCCAGTTTGGACCAGATATCCCCTTTCTTGGTTCTGTCTTAGCCGTTCTCCTCTTTCTTGGCACTGTCTTTTAGCTGTTTAATCAATATAAAAAGCTTCATCATTTACTAAACACAATGTGTACAAATAGTTTTCTGCTAAGATCAGTGTACGATGTTTTACCAAGCCCATTAAACCTCTATACCTGGGGTTTGATAGAGGATTCAACATGCACCTTATGCAAAGACAAACCAGGCTCTCTACAGAATGTGTTGTTCGCATGTCCAGTAGCTTTGAAAGATTGTAGATATACATGGAGACATGACAGTGTACTGAGGACAATAGCAGCCAAGTTGGATACCACCAGGAGGAAGAGGAGAAAGATGAAGAACATCACATTTGTAAACTTTGAAGAAAGACAACCCGGCAGAAGGTTTTGGGATACTTGGACCAGCAACAGACTAGCAGATGACGGCAGACATTCAGCAACGCATGAATTTCCCAGACAGTCAGTAAGTTGGGCTCTTAGAACAATTGAAGTGGTAGGAGCAGAGAGGAAGAAACTTATTACAGAAGTGTCCAAAGAAGCAGAAGTGGATATGGAGGAAAAGGGATTAAGTGTAGACAAGTGCATCTTAATGTAATAATGATTATGAACATTTGAAGTGAAGTGAAGTGTAAATAATGGACTTGGATACAGAACAGAATTTACTATTCAGTTACAGAAGAACAGAATTACATCAGCTGAGACATCAGGAGCCATTTAGGCCATCTAGTTTAGGTTCAGATTGATCACCTGAGCCACTGTACCTCTGGAGGTTGTGGAAAAGCACTGAAACACACAAAGGAAGACTCCGACTGATGATGGAATTGGATCAGTATTCATTGGATGTTTACAAGGTAATCAACTTCTGGAAACCCAGTGACCACCAGGAAAGTCTGGTTGACAACTGTGAAGAGAACAGTGGCAACCTGGAGAGACTGGTTACCGGGGCATAAGGCTTGGCAAGCTGAAGTGCATCTTGTGTGAAGGGGAACCCATTTTACACTCTATGGACCGATATATATTTAGACACCCACGGAGCTGTGCGAGAGCGAGGGAGGAGGAGAAGCCTATAAGACAGTATCAGGTACAACTATAGAACCGACGAGGACAACGACCCAGAACAATGGATGTATATGCATTGTGAGTTATGTCAAATTCCTCCTCAGTTTTGTGGTCTTACGTCACTTTCGTCTCTGTCTTTCTCCATTACTGTCTACTTCACTCTTGTCTATCTTCTTGTGTACTGTTACTCTTTTTGCATCTTTCTTTGGAGAGGCTTTAGTTCTGGAAATGTACATCCACTTACAACAATCCGGAATACAGTCTGCATGAGCAGATGTAAACAAATCACTCAAAATAAGAAGTCTGATATAGAAATGGAAGAGGATCTGCCAAGATAGTTATGCTTTCCCGATAATTGGTTTACTGGTAATGATTCCTCAAATAAGTTAGTTACGGATTGTGAACAATGCCTTTTGACTCTGTCATTTTAATACCAGATTGCCAGCTGATCACCAGTTTGGCTACCAGAAGTGGATACCATGGACAACAGGGTAACTGCTTATTTTGACCCCTGAATTTGGCAACAGTTTCTTAGATGTTTCTCTTTCAAAAGTTCATCTGATAGCTTTGACCACCTACCAGATAGCTTAGACCACCAACCAGAGAGGATCCTAGCTGTGTGGGAGGCAGATGTGTCCTGAAGATTTCCTCTTTCTTGGCTCTTTTGTTCATCTGTTTAATTAATATAATGTAATCTCTTTATAAACATAAAGCATTTCAGAACCCTGATGACACGGATAACCTAGTAAGATGCCTAGCAATCAATAGATGAGTTGAAAGACGAAAGGCAGAATCCAAAAGGTCATTCCAAAACACAAAAACCTGAAAGTAAGTTTGTATAGAAGATGTTACGAGTCCACTTCTTTTCAGTAAGTTATAAGCAGATACAATATTTAAAATGCATTCATATAATTTTTCATCCTATCTAGTAATTTCAGAGTGAGAAGGAAGCAGTATACAGTTTAATAATTTTGAACAGATTAGACTTGGTTGAAGAATGGCGAAGTATTTAGATAAGGTATGTAGGATAGAACATTTATTGGTTTTTAAAAATATCTGAGGTTGGGTGTATACTGGTTTGATCCTAATGACCCTCTCTGGTCATCAATTTTTCTATCACAAAATTCTTCAACTATAGGCCATAGGTGTTCAGCATGACAATCATGAGTTGTAAGGTGGAAACTGATTCCAACTTAATCATAATTGTTATGTAGCAGTATAATGCTGAGTTGTTGGGAGTACCAATTTCTTTTTGGAAAGCTTCTTGCGGTTTAATGATACTGCCTTACATTCTTAGCTCTTCTAGTAAAAGGCTTGTGTGATCTATTGCCATCACTTAGCATCTGTCTATCCATTAATTTTCTTTTTTAAGATACCCTGGTCACAGTGTGGTTAAACTTGGCAGAGATGTGCTGTGTGAGGTCTAACTGTTTTTACTTTGGTACCAATTTGTCAAGAAACATGGTCTGAGTGCCTATTATAACATATTTTTTTGCTGATCTTAGAACACAATTGAAAGTGGGAGTTTTACATAGCCAAATAATTTGTTAACATGTTGCCATTCTGCTTTCACACATGTGCACAAGGGCCCGAAAAGGATTTTCCTGATAATTTAAATTCCAAGATCTTTTTACGTAAGGATTTGAAACTTGTCATGAATGATCATTGCAAGGCACTTTCTAACAATTGTTAATTTGGTAAAAAAAACTGTTTTGAGCCTTGTAGTGTAGTTAAAAATTTTGTATTTATTAGGTTTTCATACATTTTCATGCTGTCCTTGGGCATTACAGTGTGCAGTTTAAATGTTTATTTTTATTTTTTTAAAATTACCTTGATTGGCCTTTACAGAACAGTTTTAGTTATAGTTTATGAAAAAAATAATTTAACAAAAAAGCTGGATTTTTATTTAATGTTTTAAAAGTTGATCAATAAAACAAAATCCTATTATTCATGAACCTTACAAAATCAGTGTCTGAAAATTTACATGCAATCTATTAGAAGCTTCATGTACTGAGCTTTTTATTCTCTTTTGTGCTGAATATTTTAGCTGCTACATGTACTAAATTTTCTGGGTTCTTTGTACATTTTCTAACTCCTTTTTGTGTTGACCTACATTTTAGGTTGTACATGTACTGCATGTGTTCTGAAACTTACAGGTTAATCATGTACTGAGCCATTTTGGTCTCGTGTGCTGGAAAGTTTTAGGATGTCCATGTACTGAGCCATCTTTGTTTCACATGTACCGAAACTTGTACAGGTAGAATGCTCTTTTGGTCTCATTTGCTGAGAATTAGGTTTAATGTGTACTGAAACCTTTTGGTCCAAATGTACTGAAACATTTTAGGTAATATACATATTGCATCCTATGGGTCCTAAGTTCCAAGTTTAACTTAGATTGTACATATACCAAGCCCTTTGGTACTACACTTTATCAGTGCATATGTTTTTTTTTTTCGTGTAAAGCACATACAGACTTATTTTGGTCCTGAATTTGTGGAAATTTAATCCCACACATTCTGAAATTTCTTTGGTTATACATATATGTACTCAGACCAATTTGGCCCTCATGTACTGAGCTGTTAAGCCCAACATATAATTGATATTAAGCACTTAATGTATTGAAAATTTGAATTCGTAACCAAACATGATTTTCAAAAATGGTTTCATTTCTGGTAAAACAGACAAATTTGATAAAATATCTTAGTCGAACATTTTTAATTTTTTTTTTTATATTTCTCATATATACTCTCTCAAAAAAGAAACGCAACATACAGAAAATAGGAAATTTACTTCATATATTATTTTCATAATTTATGATATAAATAATTTACACAGGAATGCAAAAATTGGCACACTTCTTGTTCATGAGTTCTTTTACCTTGGAATATCACAGTTTGTCACATATTGTCAATAAATCACTCATAAATTGTCAATATCTGGTATGTCCACCATTTGCTTGTAACACAGCCCCGACTCTTCTTGGCATAGATTGAATTAAACGCTGAGTTCGAACACGCGGTATCCTTTGCCACTCAAACTGAAGTGCCTGCTGTAATTGTTGCAGATTTTGCGGTGGTGGTTGTCGTTGGCGCACGCGCCGATCCACTTCATCCCACAAATGTTCAATTGGATTAAGATCGGGTGATCGTGACGGCCAACGGATCACATTGACATTCTGTTGTTCTAAAAAGTCTACTGTTACACGTGCTGTATGTGGTCGGGCATTGTCGTGCTGAAAAATTTCTCTCCGAATGTCAATTACGGGCAATAAATGAGGTCGTAAAATTTCGTCTCTATACCTAACAGCGTTCAGATTGCCTTGGATATGTATCAGCTGTGTGTTTCTGGCATAAGAAATAGCGGCCCACATCATAACACTGCCTCCGCCAAAATTGTCTCTCTCCACAACACAGTTTTGCGCAAAACGTTCGTTTCGGCGCCTATACACACGTATGCGACCATCTCGCTTTTCCAGTTGAAAACGTGACTCATCGCTGAACCATACTCTTCTCCAGTTCTGTAAATTCCATGCACGAACTGTAGTACACCATCTAACCCTCGCTCGGCGGTGTTGGCGTCTCAGTGTTGCTCCAAAGTAAGGTCTTCTTGCCCTCAATCCATGAGAACGTAACCGATTGCGTACTGTCTGTGCTGATATACGGCGCAACCCAGGGACGTTTACAGCTGTTTCTGTTGCAGCAATAGTCCTATTCCGCAGATGGAAAAGTCTGATGTAACGATCTTGCGCCCTGGTTGTAACACGCGGGCGCCCTGAACGTGGCCGATCTGTCGTAGTACCAAGCTGCAGGTAGCGTCCCCAAAGGCGTGAAATTGTGCTACGATGAACATTGTACGTTACAGCAACAGCATTCTGTGATTCTCCAGCCTCTAGTCGTCCGATAGCGATATTCCGGGTAGCAGCGTCTAACCTTGGCATAGCGTCACCTCATCAGAATTTTATTTTACGAATGCATTCATGAAAAGAAATACCGGGTTTTTATACCGACTGACTGAGCTAAAAAATAACCCATGATTTGCACGTGAAAGTCGACCCAGTTTTTGGCAATGCGTAAATCGTAGGGTGTCCCAGATTGCGACCAAAGTCGTTTACGGGTGGATGAATTTAAATGATTGTACCTGGAAACTTTTTATGAAGGTGTAATTATGATCATGTGTACATATATTTTGATATTTATTGGTTATTTGTCCGGAAAAATAATATTTCAAAAAGATAATCTGATGTTGCGTTTCTTTTTTGAGAGAGTATATTAAAGATACACATGTAAAATTATAATTTTTTTTGACTTTAGTACATTTTGTTTCAAGTCATTTAATAAGCAATGGACTAGTGAAATTTTACGTTTATTTGGCTAATTTTAATATTTATATTTGGTTATACATTTTACTAAATTGCCTGTTTTTTTCCAAATAAGTCTATGGTAAAATTTCCATTTTAAAGGTTTTATCAAATACTTTCCATTAGCATTTACTAACATTTATGCCACACTTATACCTGCACTTAGCGCCTCCCAATGATTCAATATAACTAACATAAAAACATGTAAACAAACATAAAACTAGTAAAACTTATTTAAAATGCAGGAATTTGTAAAACAAATGATGGCATTTTAATTGAGGATTGCTAACGATAAAAGTAGAATAATATAAAATAAAATTGAATCAAGTCAAACATAACAGTGATGGAAAGTATTTGTGAATAATCTGAAAATTGTGTGGTAAATGTTCGTTTTACTGTTGTAAAATTTTCATTTTGAAATTATATTTAAAATGCAATACTAGTATTGGTATTCTTTTTGGATTTAGTGCAGGCATTTTTTTTTTTTTAAACTTTTGTCATTAGATTTTTCAGAGATAAAAGGAGTTATTTTTCATCTAATTTCGGTATAGATTTTTTCATTTAACTCATCCCGATAGTGCTTTCAATTATATGCCAAGACATTTCTTCTGTCTTTTATGGTTTTTGAGATAAGAGGGGTTAAAGAGGTGAACAAGGTGATGTGGATGGATGTGTGAATTTTTTATTTTTCAGACGATTCCAATAGCGATTTTCCTTTTAAATTTGTCTGGAGTGCTTTCATCAGATTTATTCCATCTTTTATAGCTTCCAAATTAAATGGGCTAATAAGGTATTTTGGTGTCATCTATAAGTTTAATTTTTAGGTTTTTATCAGGTTTTTGTTATACGCCCCAATATATTACTGTGTAAAGTTTATCTATAATATCCAACTTGCACTTACTGTGTCAAGCATAATAGTGTCCACAGCTGTTCACCTGTCAAAATGCTTCAGTCGTATCAAGCTGCATTTTGTATTACATTTAGGAGAAACTTGGTTTAGGATTAAAATATTTCATATGAGAAAGGGAGGTAGTTTTTATGAAATTTATTCACGTGGAAACTGATTACATATCTCTTCAGGGGAAGATTCTTAGTGTAAGGAGCTATTGGCCAAGTGATCTTGATGGTTCATTTTAAATACTAGTACGTACCAGCTTGTTTAGATTTTAAATTCAGCTTGTGGTGAGATATGTTAAAGACTCAAATCTTAATTGACCAGGATTAATAATTCCCCTGATGAATGTTTTTTATGCCTTCATCTCTGAATGAAAACTATTTGGCACGATAAATTTCACTGGAATGCTGAAAGGAGTATTTAACCTCGTAATCCATACCCTGTTGTATAATACCAAGGACACAGTAACTTAGCCAGTCAGATATTCTATGCATAAAGTCTGATTACTCCAAAAGATAGCATATTTTGGTTGTCCATTGAGGTAAAAAGACCAGTTACAGGGAAAATAGTGGTTCAGAAAAGTTGCATTAGTACATGTCATGATTGATGATAAATATTTTTCAATTTACTTCATATTTATATCAGGAATTCAAATGTCATAAATTTCTAAAAATAGTATAAAACATGTTTATAAGAAATTTTTATTACACTTAATTTTAAGAAATTATTGTACATATTTCTATTTTTTGTAAAAATTTAAAAATATTGGTAGAAAATTTCTAAATTTATTGTAAGTGAAGTTTGAATGGCAAATCCTGGTGAGTGATATGGGCCCGAGCAGCCTCCCATCCATCAGTAGACTTTTATATTTTTATCATCAAAGAAACCAGTGATTCTCTTTCAGAATTGTATTCCATGTCCCAGATGCCGTCCTTGATGGTTACCAAAAAGGAAACTCAGTTGACATAGGACCCTCTGTGAAAAGCCAATTGGAACAATACTGAAAAGCAATGGTCCTAAGGTGTCACTTTTTAGAATTACATCTGATGACATGGGACTGCAATCATGTCTGCCACTGTCAAACTTAGTTCATAAGGCCTGTGGAAAAATTATTAGTATTTTCTTGTCTGAAACCACAAGCCAGTTGGAACAAATTTGAAACAATGTTTTTTATATGATCCTTAAGAATTATGTCTGATTTAAGACCCTATAAAGGGTTCACACTAAAGGGCAATTTTGGCTAAAGTCGCCTGATACATTCCAATGGTCAAAAACACAAATATTGACAGCAGTTTTGAAGATATTAAAAATAAAACCAAAGCCACCATCTTTATCAATAACCAAGGTAATAAGAAAGAATACAGGTCAACTTAGCCCAAATTTATTCAGATGGTAGATAAATCAGTTAGGCTGTTACATGCACACTCAATGTGGTAATGAGAATGTGAATGAAGTCTTGATTAGCTTTTATGAACTTCAGATGTCTTTATGTTGACTGTGTTGTACTTATTTTAGAAGATATATAATTGCTGAGAGTGTATATAAGAGAGCAACCATTTGATTTTATTGGGGGGTGGGTGGGGGGCATGGAAGTAATCTTAAGTCCTGCCTTTTTTTCAGCAAAATTTCAAGAATGCCTTTTTTTTTTACTACATGGTGTTGTCCTGCCTTTTTTCTGGATTCATGCCTTTTTTCCCGTGAGGATTTTTGGTCCTGCCATTATTTTCACCTAATTTGGCATCCTGCCTTTTTTGCTTCCATCCCTCCCCATAAAAATCAAATGGTTGCTCCCTAAGGCATGTAAGTATAGTTGTCATTTACATAGTTATATTTTTAATTAGTTATATTGTAATTTCAGAGAGTTGACTAGTGCGACAGAATTTCTTCAAACGTTACAAATATGCGAATTAGACTAGCTATGAAAAATATCATGGTACTTTTCAACTAAGCATAATGACCTCACTATTCTCTTGTCAGACTCAGAAAGTCACTCCTTAATCATCATCGATTGCTTGAGCCTTGCTTGTATATTTTTCTGAAACAAGTGACCCAGTTGAAACCATTCAGAATGAACTGAATAAACTGATAAAAGAGATTTCTCTGTAGTCTTTTGGCCATTTTAGGTTTGGCTTTATAAGTTGAATTTCAGAATACACATAATATATAAAATTTTGAAATTTGCGAGTTCTTTCCATAATCAGCAGATCAGCACTTTTCAGTGTTTTATTACTTTAATACATAGAGAATAATACATGGCAAAATCCGTATCGCACACCGTATCATGCCGAGAAACCAATATCAGCCCGAGGGATGATATTGGTCGAGGGTGATACGGCATGTGATATGGATTTTGTCATATTTTATACGTTTATCATATATTTAAACAGGAGAGTATAATCCCGTGACTAATATCATTTTAAAGGGTATGATAAAGGGGGGATGATATCGATATCATATGGTAGAAAATACAGCTGACAATGTTCTTTCAGTATCGTATATGCAATTTTCCTTTATTTAGTAGTAAGTATATGATACATTCATTTTCTACCATGTTACCTTATATGTTTGACTTCTATAACCATTTCGCTCTTCAGAAGAGTGAAGTTTGAAGTAAAGTGACTCCCAATAATTCATACAATTTGGTATTCATTGAAATTTTTTTAGTCAGTAGATGATGATGGTGTTTTTTAGCCCATCTGCGATGTAGACGGGCAAATAGTTTTTCGGTCTGGATGTCCGTCCATTTGTATGTCCATCCGTATGTACAATGTCACGGTTAACTTTTCATGATTTTGGTGTGTTTGGAAGCTGGGCACAGTGTCCATTGGACACACAATTCTTGTTTGAAAATGATACTGTAGATGTATTATATCTTGTTAGATGCCAGTTTAAATATTACCAATGAAGGTAATTTTCTTATTTCATTATTATATTATTACTAGATATCTCATATCCAGAAAATTCTAGTAAAAATTTTGTTAAGCAATGAAAATAGATGTGTGCAAACAGATGCATAGGATGAAAATATTTTTTTTGTCAATGAATGAAATTAGTTACAAATCTTTATAAAATTTTTAAGTCATTTAGAGAAAAAATTCCTCTCTGTAGTTTAATATGAGGTGTAAACATCGATGAGACTTGAAATAAAATAGAATTTGCAACATCTGGTGGAGGTTGTCAGTTCCTAATGTACAATCAACAAAATTTTTTTATTTGTTGACCTGCTCCATTGGAGAATCTTTTAGCCATTGAGAAATTAGTTGATCATGTCAAAAATTTTAAATTGTAAATCATTTAAAGATGAAAAAGTTTTCTTTTCTGTTGGTTTTGAATACAAAAATGAAAAAATATGGTATATACATCAGTGAGACTAAAATCCTTCTGAATTGAACAATAGAATTTACATCATCTGGTGAAGGTCTTCAACAAAAAGTTTTCAGAGATTTTATTTGTTCTTGATTTATTCACATCCATTTGAAAAGAAATTTGGAGATCAATTTTTTTAATCAGTAACTGACGTAAATTTGGTGAAAGTCTTGTTTAAATTGATAAAATTAGTTTGTGACAAAAATATAAAAAATCATTTAGACAAAAAGTATTATCATAATTGTTCATAATTCGTATTTGCATAAATTATTGCCTAAATGAGCAGGCATCTCAAAGATCAGCATTAATTAAATGCATACAAAATCTACTTTTTCATTTAATTGAAAAACACAATTTTATTAACATGCCTGCTCAAATGGGGGATAACTCATATAATAAACACAGGAGGGATTTATTTTTGTCTGTTGTGAAAATGAGAGGTTTATGGTGTATTCATCAACAAGATGTGAAGAACTGTTGAATAAAGTAATTAAGATTCTGTAACATTTGAAGAAGGCAGTGAGCTTATCTTCAACAAAGAAATCATTTTCAAATATTTTATTTTTTCTTTATTTATTGACATTGAACATTTATAAAGGAATTTTGAAATCATTGTTAGTCAATGAGATATTGATTACAAAAATTAAATACTTCAAAAATCATTAGACAAAAAGAATTCATGAATATGAAAATGAAAGGATATAGTGTGTTGCATCAATGAGACTTGAAAATCCTATTGAATTTTTATAGTCATTGAGAAATGTATTTTAATCAGTAGCTGTCAGATGCTCATTTAGTGAAAAGTTTTTTCGAATTAAAATTATTCATGACAAAAATGTAAGAATTCTTTTAGGAAAACAGTAATATAATATTGCTCAAGAATAAGTTATTCCCTAAATGAGCAGGTATCTCAAAATCTACATTTGCTTGTAATTGAGAATTTTTTTCCTTTTTAGCTCACCTGACCCAAAGGGTCAAGTGAGCTTTTCTCATCACTTGGCGTCCGTCGTCCGCCGTCCGTCGTCGTCCGTCGTCCGTCGTCGTCCGGCGTCGTCGTTAACATTTTACATTTTGAACTTCTTCTAGAGAACCACTGAATGGAATGAAACCAAACATGGCATGAATGTTCCTTATGAGGTGCTGACCAAGTGTTGTTACTTTGTAGCCGATCCATCATCCAAGATGGCCGCCAGCAGGGAACTTAGTTTAACATAGGACCCAATGGAAATGCATACAAATGACTTCTTTTAGAGAACCACTGAATGGAATGAAACTAAATCTGGCATGAATGTTCCTTATGAGGTGCTGACCAAGTGTTGTTACTTTGTAGCCGATCCATCATCCAAGATGGCTGCCAGCGGGGAACTTAGTTTAACATAGGACCCTATGGGAAATGCATACAAATGACTTCTTTTAGAGAACCACTGAATGGAATGAAACTAAATCTGGCATGAATGTTCCTTATGAGGTGCTGACCAAGTGTTGTTACTTTGTAGCCGATCCATCATCCAAGATGGGCGCCAGAGGGGGACTTAGTTTAACATAGGACCCTATGGGAAATGCATACAAATGACTTCTTTTAGAGAACCGTTGAAATGAAACCAAACATGGCATGAATGTTCCTTATGAGGTGCTGACCAAGTGTTGTTACTTTGTAGCCGATCCATCATCCAAGATGGCCGCCAGCGGGAAACTTAGTTTAACATAGGACCCTATGGGAAATGCATACAAATGACTTCTTTTAGAGAACCACTGAATGGAATGAAACTAAATCTGGCATGAATGTTCCTTATGAGGTGCTGACCAAGTGTTGTTACTTTGTAGCCAATCCATCATCCAAGATGGCCGCCAGCAGGGAACTTAGTTTAACATAGGACCCTATGGGAAATGCATACAAATGACTTCTTTTAGAGAACCACTGAATGGAATGAAACTAAATCTGGCATGAATGTTCCTTATGAGGTGCTGACCAAGTGTTGTTTTTTTGTAGCTGATCCATCATCCAAGATAGCCGCCAGCGGGGAACTTAGTTTAACATAGGACCCTATGGGAAATGCATACAAATGACTTCTTTTAGAGAACCACTGAATGGAATGAAACTAAATCTGGCATGAATGTTCCTTATGAGGTGCTGACCAAGTGTTGTTACTTTGTAGCCGATCCATCATCCAAGATGTGCGCCAGATGGGGACTTAGTTTAACATAGGACCCTATGGGAAATGCATACAAATGACTTCTTTTAGAGAACCGTTGAATGGAATGAAACCAAACATGGCATGAATGTTCCTTATGAGGTGCTGACCAAGTGTTGTTACTTTGTAGCCGATCCATAATCCAAGATGGCCACCAGCGGGGAACTTAGTTTAACATAGGACCCTATGGGAAATGCATACAAATGACTTCTTTTAGAGAACCACTGAATGGAATGAAACTTTGCTGACCAAGTGTTGTTACTTTGTTGCCGATCCATCATCCAAGATGTTTAGAAGTCTATCAGAAAATTGTAAAAAAAATTCTGAATGGTCACAACTTTACCACATACCGGTATTCAAAAATAATAATGATAAGATGTCTTCAGTAGCTATTGTAAGACTACACTAAGATGACCTGTTTTTAATTTTAAATACTGTGTCAAATTAAACCAATCTTGGTCTCAATCATTATATAATTTTACATAATTTCCAAAATCACATTAGATACAGGTGAGCGACACAGGCTCTTGAGAGCCTCTAGTTTCTGTTTGTTTATGAACATGCTTGCTCAAATGGGGGATAACTTGTAAAAAACAAACAGAACAGTGTATTAAGGTTATTTTTCTGAGTAACAAATTTGTATTTTATCTAGGTTATTAATATGGAAATGAGAGGATATGGTGTATTCATCAATGAGATGTGTAATCCTATTGAAAAAAGTAAAAAGATTTCATGGTTGTCAGTTTGTTATCTTTAATAAAGAGATCATTTTTAAAGATTTTAGTTTTCTTCTTTTGTTGACCAGTTTATAAAGGAATTTTGAAATCATTTTCAGTCAATGAGAAATTAGTTGACAATATTAATTTTTTTTTAGTAATTTAGACTGTTTTCTTTTCTGTTAGTTATGAATATGAAAATGAAAGAATATGGTGGGCACACTAATGAGACTCAAAAGTCCTGTTGAATTGAATAATGCAAATAGAATTACAGCATCTGATAGAGGGTTTGATTTGTTACCTTTTAACATGAAGTTTTATTTTCAGAGATTTATTTGTTCTTTATTTACATCCATCCGGAGAGAAATTTTTAAATCAATTGGGATTTTTTTTTTAAATATTAGCTGATGCACATTTTGTGAAAGTCATTTTTTTAATAATTTTTGATAATTTTCTTAAGAAAAAAAAATTTGAAATTTATTTTCTTTGTTCATAATTAGTATTTGCATACTTTATTGCCTAAATGAGCAGGTATCTTAAAGATCAGCATTTCATTAAATGCATACAAAATCTACATTTTCATTTAATTGATATTTTTTTTCTCATTTTTCATTGTTTATTAGCATGCCTGCTCAAATGGGTGATAACTTGTACAATACTGTCAAAACAGAGAATTATTCTTATTTTGAAAGGTTATTTTTGTCACTAACAGATTTGTAGAGGGTTTATTCTCTGTAGGTTATGAATATGAAAGTGAGAGGATATGGTGTACTCATCAATGAGACTTGAAAATCCTCAAAGTAAGATTCTGCAACATCTGGCGAAGGTTGTCAGTTCGTTATCTTCAACAAAGGATCATTTTCAAAGATTTTTTTATTCATTTATTGACTTTATTTGGAAAGGAATTTTGAAATCATTGTTAGTCATTTATAAATTCATTGACAAATTCAAAATTTCAAGTCATATAGGCAAAATATTTCCTTTTCTGTAGTTTATGAAAATGAAAGTATATTGTGTGTACATCAATGAGACTTGAAGATCCTATTGAAACAAGTAAATAAAATTTCTGATGGAGATTGTCAATTTGTTAAAAATGGTTCATTTTCAGAAATTTAATTTGTTCTATATTTATTGACATCCATTTGGAAAGAGATTTTGAAATCATACACGAATTGATGATTTTTTCTTAATCTGTAGCTGATGCACAAAATTTTTTGATAATTGATGAAATTTAATATATGAGAAAAAAATATTTTAAATTCTTTTAGACAAAAAGTATTTTATTTGTTCATAATTAATATTTGTATAAGCTATTACCTAAATGAGCAGGCATTTCAAAGATCAGCATTAATGAAAAGCATACAAAATCTACATATTCATGTGATTTGTGAAGTTTTTTTTTTCTTTGCCTGCTCAGATAGGGTATAACTCATAGAAAAAAGAATCAAAACACAGAATTAATCTTATTTTGGAAAGTTATTTTTGTCAATAACAGATTTATAAAGAATTCAATATCTGTAAAGATGAATATGAAAATGAGAGGATATGGTGTATTCATCAATGTGAATTTAAAAAATGTTTTGAAAGTCATTATTTTCATAAATTAAAATTTCTGTTTATTGAGATTTGTTTGGAGAGTAATTTTGATAGGCACTGATAATTTTATTTTATCTGTAGCTGATGCACATTTAGTGAAAATAAATTTCGAACTAAAGAAATTATTGGACAAAAATTGAAGATTTAATTCTTTTAAGAAAACAGTAAATTATTATTGCTAATTGTTATTGCATAAGTTATTGCCTAAATGAGCAGGCATCTCAAAGATGAGCATCCATGAAATACATTCATAATCTACATTTACTTTTAACTGAGACAATTTTTTTAAATTTTTTCTATTTGTTTAATAAGATACCTGCTCAAATGGGGGATAACTGATACAATACAAACAGAGCAGTTAATTAGGTAATTTTTCTCAGTAACAGATTTGTATTTTGAAAATGAGAGGATGTGGTATATTTATCAGAGACATTAAGTCCTGTTGAATAAATTAAATAAAAAGATTTTGTAACTTCTGAAGGTCGTCCATTATCTTCAGCAAAGAAATCATTTGCCAATATTTTTTATTCCTTTATTGACTTCGTTTGGAAAGGAATTTTGAAATGATTGTTAGACATTGAGAAATTAGTTTGATAAATTTAAAATCTTTTAAATATCATCAGACAAAAAGATTTTCTTTTCTTATGGATATGAAATTGAAAGGATACATCAGTGAAACTTGAAAAAATCCTGTATTTTCTGTAGGTTATGAATATGAAAATGAGGATATGGTGTATTCATCAAAGTGAACAATAGTCATTTTAAGAGATTTAATTTTTGTGGAAAGAAATTTTGAAATTGTTTTTTTATTCACTAGCTGATTCACATTTGGGGGAGGTTTTTGTGTCGCCTGCGGAACGCATGGTCAACACACAGGGATCACTATCTGTCATCTTGCGTCTTGCGTCGTCACACTTTTCTTCTATCCTCAACTACTCGTAAACTGCTCAAAGCAATTTGATGAAACTTTTTGTTTGCATTAACCTTAATGCAAATGTGTGCATATATATTCCATTTTTAGAAAATTTTAATATCTTTTGTAAAAATTGATGTCTGCAGGCAACACATGTCTTCCTTGGAAGACTCACACATTTTTTTATGAAATAAGTGACAAAAATTAAAAATTCTAGGACAAAAATTATTTTTCTTCATGATTAGCATGTGCAAAAGTTCAGTATTCATGAAATTAATCCAGAATCTACATTCATGTCCCCTGCCGCAACGCGTGCTGCGGGGGACATAGAAATGCTGGTGTCCATTCGATTGTTCATTTGTTCGTCTGTTTGTCACATTGATTATGTAAGTGCTCTCAATTCTACATTTCTTTGATGGAAGATACCTTGATAGAGTTTGAAAACGAGCGCTATCCGATAATTTGTGGGAGTTACTGATCTTGACATAGTTTTTTCCTCTCAAGTTTTAGTGAGCACTGTCAATTGTGCATTTCTTGATATATTTTTCAATTTTGTTAGCGCTCTCAATTATAAATTTTAACCAAATTTATATTGGTTTAAGTAAAAAAACGCAAGTAATAAACTTAGTTCCAACACAGTATGTAGGGTATGACATTCGTGTTTTATCCATATAATCTTATGTACAATATAGCTATCCTTCCTATAGTAGTTTTTGTACTGCCAATAGCGGCAGAGATACTTGGGGAGATGTGTCTTGAGCTGGACTGTAAACCAAGATGGCTGCCACACTTTACTTTAACATAGGACCCTATGAAAAAATTCATTTAAAAATCTTGTCTGAAACAATAAACTGGGCCAGCAGTGGTCATCGAATATGGCCCCCATAACCGAACATAGTTTAAAAAATCTTTTGAAATTTCGTACTTGGTAGCAATGTTCCTTAGGTGGTTCTCTTTAAGATTTTGTGCCTGATGACCAGGACTGTCCTTAGATGGTCCTCTTTCAGAATTATCTAACATCAAATGCTAACTCTGAAAACTACTGAGCAAAAGGGAGCTGAACTTGGCAGCAGTGACAAAAGTGTCAACCAATGCCTATCATGGGATCAAATGGTTAATGATGTTATGGCCATTGATTGGCAAATTGAATCCAGGTGAGCAATATAAAGTCCAGTGAGCCTTTAGTGTATTGTAAATGTGTATTGATTTTTATTGGCCGATTTTTAAAAATCTCTACAAAACATCCACTTTTGGTTGAGATTTATGCGCTCAACCTACAGCTGCGTCCGTTCAAAGTTTCCATTGAAACCATATGGGAAAAAGACTTGTCAATTGCTGAGGAACTAATGGGCACATTGTAACCAAACTTGGTAGGAATGATGTATTATAGGACCTCTACAAACGTTCCTTCATTGGTTCCATTTGGATGAACAACATGGCTGCCAGAGGCCATCTTTGATTTTTATTGGCCAATTATCAAGAATCTCTGAAACTACATTTTGAAATGATTTGAAACTTTGCAGGTTTGATGACAGCAATACCCTTTACAAACGATCCATAAGGGAAAAGATTTTGTCTGCTGCTGAACAGATTGTAACCAAACTTGGTAGGAATGATGTATGGAAGGACATCTACAAAGATCCACCATCGGTTCTGCTTGGATGAACAACATGGCTGCCAGATGCCATCTTTAATTTTTATTGGGCAAATTTTCAAATAATTTGCCTAATAAAAGCCAGGTGAGCGACACAGGCTCAAGTGAGCCTCTAGTTATTTTTCATGAAAAACGAAGTGGTGTTAACTAGGTAAGTAACTAGTAACCAAAAATGCATGATGTGTCGTGGATATTATTACATGCATATCGGGATAAGGTCATAAGTTATATAAGTATGAAAATAGATCAGGATGATCTTAATGGTTAGGCATCTGTAACTGATGTAATAAGCTTGCCACAGGCACTCACAATGCATCACACAAACAATACATCAAAAAATATCGAATGAACTAGTTGTTACTGAAGGATTTGTTAAAAGTAAACAAGGGGATCATTTTAGGTTTGATATTACAAAATGCATTTAGTGTGTAAATATTTTTTTATTAATGCATTTAAAAATGTTAATTTTAGTTCTGTAACTTTTTTGTATTATAGAATGATGAAATATTGTATTCATTTTTAATATTTTTTTATTTTTCATTTAAAAATTAATTAGTACATGTAATTGAGTATTACATTATAAAATCTATAGAACAAGACAAAAACTTGGAAACAAAAAAATGATGGCTGACCTCTGGTGGCAATATTACATGCATATCAGGACAAGGGAACAAAAGTAATATTATATGGAAATAGAAATATCAGGATTTTGAACAGTACACATCTGTTATGCACCATCAGTCATTGATGTTACAAGCTTGCCACATGCACTCACACTGCAGTACACTAAATGTATACATTTTAAAAAAGTAAAAATAATAAATAGGAAACAGAAAAATTGAGTGTAATAGATTGATTTTTTTCTTGCAGAATTTTTTTTTTAGTTCAAAGTACCAATTTGATGTGTTTAATTGTAAATATAGATTTCATATTTTTACTGAGGAGTTCACAGTTTATTTGAGAAACAATTGAATACCTAATGAGTTGATTTGATGAACAGTTTAATGTTGAATATCTAGTGGGTTTATGCAAAGAACAGTTGAAAATAACATTTTGAAGACAGTTTCCATTAGAACAGTTAAATGTTTACACAGTAATGATTAAACTGTTGAAAAAATGTCTACTATGTGACCAAGTCTGAAGCATCACCTTACTAGGCCAACGGTAAGAGTCATTCAACAATGCTATTAAGCAGATGTTATTTTTTTTTCATTCATTCATCATAAGGCTTTGTAGCTCACCTAAAGGGCCATGTGAGCTATTGCCGTCACTTGGCGTTTTAGTCCGCAAGTGAGCGATACAGGTTCCTCGGGGCTTCTAGTTATGGAGATAGTAGTCTGGTCGAATACCAGTACACAGTACTAGGAGTGCTTACCATCACTTGTCGTCCGGCGTCAACATTCACATAATAATCTTCTTGAGAACCACTAAACAGAATGAAACCAAATTATGCAGAGATGTTCTCTGCAAGGTCCATTCCAAGTTTTGTGACCTTGGTTTTAATTTATCGAAAAACATGGCCAAAAGGGCATTTTTATGGCCCTGCCATGGGACATGGCAGCCGCCCTATAGTAATCAGTCTTGTCTGTCCCTCCTTCTGTCCGTCAGCATTTCCTTTGTTGTACGTTAACTCAAGATTGCCTTCACGGATTTTGGATTTTTATACACAATATTGGACTTGACCAAAGGAAGGTCCCTTTCGGTTTTGAGGAAAATCTGACAACAATTTTCGGGAAAAACTTTGAGAATTAACACTATGTTGTATGATAACTTAAGATTGCCTTCACAGATTTTCATAAATTTTATACACAGTGTTGGACATGATCAAAAAAAAGGTCCCTTTTGAATTTAAGGAAAATTGGGAAACACTTTTTTGGGGAAAACTTAGTTTTTATATGAAAAAAACAATATTTTGACAATTACCACTATGTTGTATGATAACTTAAGATTGCCTTCACAGATTTTCATAAATTTTATACACATTGGACATGATCAAAGGAAGGTCCCTTTTGATTTTGAGGAAAATCAGAAAACACTTTTTGGGCAAAAACTTTGTTTTTATACAGAAAAAGGCAAATTTTGAGAATTTAGCTTCATGCTTTTTGATAGATAAAATGAATGTATGAAATGACAACTAGATTTTGAAGTGTTTTTGATTCCCATGAGATCAATCACGCCAGCCTATTGGGCCCTTTTTGACATTGTAACTATTCTAGTCAATTTTCTGATTTGCTGAATTTTTAAATAACTTCTGAAGAACGGCTGAACTGACTGAAACAAAACTTTATAGTTATGTTCCAATGAATGTGCTGACCAAGTGTTCTTAGTTTGGTGCCGATCCTTCATCCAACATAGCTGCCAGTGGGGGCTTAGTTTAACATAGGACTTTATGGGAAATACATACAAAAATCTTCTAGAGAACCGCAGAATGAATTGAAACCAAACATGGCTTGAATGTTTCTTATGAGGTGCTGACCAAGTGTTGTTACTTCGATGCCGATCTGTCATCCAAGATGGACGCAAGTGGAGGATTTAGTTTGAACATAAGACCCTATGGGAAATACATACAAAAATCTTCTAGAGAACCACTGAATGAATTGAAACCAAACATTGCATGAATGCTCTTTGAGGTGCTGACACAGTGTTGTTACTTTGTTGCCGATCCATAATTCAAGAGGGCTGTCACAGTAAATTGTGGGACTTAGTTTAACACAGAACCCTATGGGAAATACAAGAATCTTCTTCTAGAGAACCACTGAATTGATGGAAACCAAACATAGCATGAATGCTCCTAATGAGGTGCTGTCTTGTAACATTGGTGCCGATCTGTCATCCATGATGGCTGTCAGTTTAACATAGGACCCTATGGGAATTGCATACAAATGGCTTCTTGCAAATTAATGAATGGAATTATCCAAACATGGCATGGATGTTAATCGCAAACTCCTTTAGCAATGAACAAATGGAAATATCAGGTGAGCGATACAGGCTCCTGGGAGCCTCTTTAATTTGCATGTAAATTTTGAGTATTGATTTCTTAATTCTATATTCAGTGTACTACGATCAGTTGTAAAAGCAAAATATTTGTAACAGATTTAAAAATGGCTCAAGGGTTTAGACAATTTCTGAAAGGTTTTTAAATCAAGAAATGAATAATTCAACAAACTATATTTACCTATAATACATGTTTCATATGTAGGGAAATATCAAAATAAAGCATGGATATTGTCTGATGCATTGGATTCATTTTTTGCCATGTTCTTTCAAGTAAATGTAAATGATTTTATTTTCCAAAAATTTGGGTGTTAAATTAAATTAGAAGTTAAAATGTTTAACGGTCCAGAATTTAAGTAAGGGACTTCATTTGGAAGAAGTATGGTATAACACATTAACAAACCATATTAAAATGCCTCTTTATTATAGGTAGAGTTGATCATTGCAAGATTCAAGCTTTTCATGTGTGTTGGGATTTTAAAAAACAATTACTCTGGTAAGTTGATTCTTTTAGAATATTTTGAATATTTATATGTAAAGTTTGTGACAGTGGACCGTTGAAATTCATTGTTCACTAGGAGGTTAATAAATGGTCTTTCACTCTCTTATAAGTGTTTAGAGCTTACTTGGCCCATCACTTTGTGTCTGTTCCTGTAAAACCAATCAATTATGACCAAACTGGTGGAATGGTCCTTGGTTGGTCCCCTTTCAGAGTTGTCTGAGGGTTCAGATCTCCAAATATGGCCGCTGTTACGAAAAATAGAAAAATTTCCAGAAACCACTTAGCCAATCGATGTTCAACTTTGGAATGGAACTTATGTGGTCTCCTTTAGAAAGTGTGTTAAGGGATCAGGAACTCCCAACAAATATGTAAATTTTCCTCTCTGAAAGACAAAGTTAAGACAACCCATTGTGCTCAATTGAACATAATTCTGTGTATTTTCCATATCAGCCCATGTAGTTCAACTTGTTTAACTAAAGGTTGAATTTATTTAAGGTTAAATTTAAACCTTAAATGGGATGAACAACTACTTATGAATAATTAGTTCGGCACCAAATTTTTATATTGTATGAAATTTTATTTCAGGTTGTTTTTTATGTCATAAACCAAAAGACTTGGATAGACAGACTTTCATAGCTTTATGGTAAGTAAAATTATTCATTATACCCTATGCCATGAATTTGCTTCTGACCCTTCTGTTAGTTCGTCTGTCATCACTTACTTTTTGTTTGGATAAATTTGAAATTTGGAACCATTTTCCTGGAGACTTGAAAATATCAAATTTTTATATCCCACACAAAATTTGAAGGAGAAAATAGAAAAGCTTTATGCCAGGAAGTCACTATAGGCTAGTCCAGTTTATGTGGGGTCATGGGATATCTGAACTTTTCCAAACTATTGTAAAAATTGGGGAAAGAATTTAGATCTAAAGTACACTGCACTTAAAAGGGAGTTAACCAGAGAAATTTTTCTGAGAACTTTTGGAAACAAATTATTGTTACTCAATGTTTTATTATTTTTGAATTAGGAAGAAAAGGCAACTCTTGTATTTTGCATATTAAGAAAAATTGTATTGATTTATTAGTATAATAAAATGCTCTGCTGGGCGCAGCTAGATACGACCGCAGATGTCGAACCCTGAATAGTTGGGGCAATTATGAACACAACATTCAAGCTTGATACAATACTGAATTTGGATTGTGAATAAATATTTGACACAGCATAGGTTTCTGACACAGAATGAATGTTGTCTAAGAACTTAAAATTTTTTAATTTACCTATTCAAACCATATCAGTATTATTTGTTTTTATATATAAATCAGAAATAACCAATTTAAAATTTAAAATTGGGCACACATATCAATTTCTTGCTATTGCGCAATACTGTGCAATTGAAAATTTCTTCAAATATTTGACACATAATAGGTTTCTGACACAGAATAACTGAAATCAAAGAACTTAGAATTGGTCATATGAGTTGAATTTATATTCAATTTTTTGCTTCTTGTGCAATACAATATGCTGTGGAGAATTGCCCCCCCCCCCCAAAAAAAAATAATAATTTACCCCTTTTTTTAGCTTTTGTGCAATACACTATGAAGTTGCACATTGACCCCCCCACTCCCAAAAAAAAACAAAAAATAAAATTTAATGTAACCCCCCCCCCTTTTTTTGCTAAAAAAATTTGAAATTTTCTTTTTAATTTATGAAATATGAAATGAGAAAAAAATTACCCCCTCCCCAATTTCTCATTTACCCCCCCCCTCTAAATTTTGTTTTCAACACCCTCCCCCCATTTCTTTATACTTTGCAACCATAACAGCCCATTTAAATACACCATAACATATTAAAATAGAAAATGACATCATAGTCATGGAATTTGTTATTAATAAGGTTTTGATAGCAGAGCACACATATCAATTTCTTGCTATTGCACAATACTGTGCAATTGAAAATTTCTTCAAATATTTGACACATAATAGGTTTCTGACACAGAATAACTGAAATAAAGAACTTAGAATTGGTCATATGATTTGAATTTATATTCAGTTTTTTGCTTCTTGTGCAATACAATATGCTGTGGAGAATTCCCCCCCCCCCCAAAAAAAAAAAAATTTACCCCTTTTTTAGCTTTAATTTTGGACCCCGATTTGGACCAACTTGAAAACTGGGCCCATAATAAAAAAACTAAGTACATGTTTAGATTCAGCATATCAAAGAACCCCAAGAATTCAATTTTTGTTAAAATCAAACTAAGTTTAATTTTGGACCCTTTGGACCTTAATGTAGACCAATTTGAAAACGGGACCAAAAATTAAGAATCTTAATGCACAGTTAGATTCGGCATATCAAAGAACCCCAATACTTCAATTTTCGATGAAATCAAACAAAGTTTAATTTTGGACCCCGATTTGGACCAACTTGAAAACTGGGCCCATAATAAAAAAACTAAGTACATGTTTAGATTCAGCATATCAAAGAACCCCAAGAATTCAATTTTTGTTAAAATCAAACTAAGTTTAATTTTGGACCCTTTGGACCTTAATGTAGACCAATTTGAAAACGGGACCAAAAATTAAGAATCTAAAGGCACGGTTAGATTCGGCATATCAAAGAACCCCAATAGTTCAATTTTCGATGAAATCAAACAAAGTTTAATTTTGGACCCTTTTGGCCCCTAATTCCTAAACTGTTGGGACCAAAACTCCAAAAATCAATCCCAACCTTCCTTTTGTGGTCATAAACCTTGTGTTTAAATTTCATAGATTTCTATTTACTTATACTAAAGTTATTGTGCAAAAACCAAGAAAAATGCTTATTTGGGCCCTTTTTTAGCCCCTACTTCCTAAACTGTTGGTACCAAAACTCCCAAAAACAATCCCAACCTTCCTTTTGTGGTCATAAACCTTGTGTTAAAATTTCGTAGATTTCTATTTACTTATACTAGAGTTATTGTGCGAAAACCAAGAAAAATGCTTATTGGGCCCTTTTTTGGCCCCTGATTCTTAAACTGTTGGGACCAAAACTCCCAAAATCAATCCCAACCTTCCTTTTGTGGTCATAAACCTTGTGTTTAAATTTCATAGATTTCTATTAACTTATACTAAAGTTATAGTGCGAAAACCAAATGTCTTCGGACGACGACGACGATGACGCCGCCGACGCCGCCAACGTCATACCAATATACGACCGCAAAAATTTTGCGGTCGTATAAAAATATGTACAAAATACTGCTAAGATATGTTCTTACTATCATATAAGTTTTTTTCATTTACAATTATATTGGATTATTTTTCAGATGGAACTGGGGACATTATGTAGAAAAGAATTGGATTCGTAGTCCAGAATTCAATGAAATAACATTAATATTTTACTATAGAAGACATTATATAGAAATACTATGGATTTATCTTCGATAATTGTGACTTTTAAATGGACAATTGTAGACTTAGCTAGAAGAGCTTCTCAGTATTTTTTTGTATGATTGTATAATTTTCTCTAATGTATCGCATATGTTTACTATTTTTGCCAAATTTTGCCAAAAAAGTGATTGGAGATTTTTTATCATAAATCCCAAATTTTTCCTTGATTTTATTTTTTTTTCGTTTTTTTTATTAAGTTTTCAAAGCAACTTCATTTTGATTGACAATTTTTTTGGTAATTTTCTGAAAAGGAAGTGTGATGTTTATTTAAAGCATTCACTTCAAAGGCCTCAGTGTCTTAAATATTGGTCTGTTTAGTGCATCCTGTTAACTTTCACAATAGAAGGATGTTGCTGAAAGTGGTGTAAAACACCAATTAAAAAAATGTGCATTAAATCCAAAATATATGCATAGAAAGTACACTGAAATCTAGAGTTGGGCTTATTATAAAAGATATGGGAAATATACAAGAAAACATACAGAAAGTTATTTTTTTCATTTTTATGGCTTTTATCAATTTTATCCAGTTTTTATGTTTTTATGGTTTTATGGGTAACTTTTTGTATGTTTTCTGTTTCTCTTGAAAGTTTATATTTTCAAAAGTCAACTTTCCAACTTTCATGCTTTAATGAGTATATTTTGTGTTTATTTGTACATATGTTTGCGTCAGTGAGATGACATTCTACCATATGTTGATTCTCAAACATATGGAAACAATATTTATAGATATGTAGAAGTTGCTGGAATTAATACATGTGAAAATTTAGAATGAATAATCTTTCTCTCATACTTTTTTTTAGTGTTTTCTGGTTGACAAGAAATGGCAAATATAGTTGAAATAAAATGAAAATGTCTTTTTCATTTATTTTTGATAAAATATTTGTTAAATAAAAATTACAACCAAGTGGTGAAAACTGAAAACTTCAAAAGGTTAAGTTGAAGCCTGTAGCCTTTGCTCGAATAAAAGTTCTTTTTTTTCCCTTTGAATTACCACTTTGTTGAAGATGAAAAATTCTATAAAAAAAAAATAATTGTAAAGGTTTTGCATTTTCAACCAAGTGGTAAAAACTTCAAAAGGATTAGTTTAAGCCTATAGCCTTTGCTAGAATAAAATTTTTTTTTTCCCTTTGAAGAACATTTTGTACCACCTGGTTGAAGATGAAAAATTCTTTTCAAAAAAAACAAAAAAACATTTGTAAAACATTCTTGATAAAGGAAATGTATGCAAGTTTTTTTAGAAAAAAAATTGTACAGGTTTTGCATTTTCCACCAAGTAGTAGTAACTTTAGAAGACAAAAGTTCAGTTGAGGTTATGGTAACATTCACTGGAATAAAAATTTAGTTTCATTTTTAAATTGCTACTGAGTTGAAGATGAAAAATTCCTAAAAAAAAAAATGTAAAGGTTTTGCATTTTCAACCCAATGGTAAAAACTTCAAAAGGATTAGTTTAAGCCTGTAGCCTTTGCTCGAATAAAATATTTTTTCCTTTGAATTACCACTTGGTTGAAGATGAAAAATTCTAATGGAAAATAAATTGTAAAGGTTTTGCATTTTCAATCAAGTGGTAAAAATTACATTAGGCAAACTGTTTTGTCAATTTAGTAAATGTCACTCAAATGTAAATTCATTTTATCCCTGCACTTTCGAAGAAAGAAAGTTAGGGGATGTTGTTATTACCTCCGTCTGCCTATCTGTAGCAGTTTCTTGTAATCTAAACTTCTCGTTAATATTTAAATTCATTTTGTTTTTATTCAATAATGCAACGGACTATGTAGACGTGCATTAGGGTATAAGAATTTAGATTTTCGAAATTTGTGAATTTAATCATGTCACAAACTACATTTTTTATTTTATGAATTTAATTTCTACACAGTATTGTCATAAACTGTATGCAGATGTGCAATAAGCTTTCAGACTTTTATATTAATAATAATACTTACATAATTGGAAAAATACATTTGGATATGTTCCCCTAAAAAGTATTCACATCGCTGATTGAGTGCTATAAATAAACCAAAAGCACTCAGGTGTAACCACTCCCGCTACGCATGCTTGCATGTGTAACCCACCAGTCTTAATTCTCAGAGAAAAGTGTTCACACGTATTTTCTTTCTCTTATGAAAGTTTAATTTTCGCCGAAAGTTTATTTGAATTTATTCTTCGCTGACATGGCTGAGGCTTTGATAACAGCGACAGTTAATAATTCTCCGAGGGACGATATGAATTCTCCCAAGAGTACCCCTTCAAAACACGGGAAGGAGAAATCTTCAATTAAATCGAGTGGAGGTAAAAAGAAACCGTCCAGTAAAACTTCCGCGAAGCCGGTAACCACAAAAGAAAAAGGCGATTCTCGCTCAGATTCTGCAGATAATATGCAGTCAGAAATAGACTTTGAAAAGCTCAGTGAGTACAATTTCTACGCAAATGACTCAATTTACGGAGACGATTCTACCAATGTTCCAGAACATACAAACGTTGGTTGCAGCTAATGGCGCTTCGGGCGGCCAGAATGTAACCGACAGAGACAATGCCATTTCGGGTGGGCAAAGCTCTCATTCCTGTCAAAATGCCACGGAAAGTGGGCAAGACAACCGCAACAGTGCTAGCCATAGCGATTGGGCTGATGGCGACGATACAATCTCTCCAGCCATCTAGAGACGAATGTCGGGCTCTTGATATGGACTCAGATGACTCCAGCGAATATTCATCTGTAAGTAAACAGAATAACACTCGTTTTCAAAAATATGTGTTGGAAAAACAACCTTCAAATCCTCCTGTAGAGGAAAAAGAAACTCAATCTTGTTCAAAAAACACATATGATATCTTGGGCGACATTTTTGGAGAAGATGCAAAAACTAAGCCTGATAAATCTGAACAGGGTATTATTCTTGACCAAACTCAGATTAATATTCTTAATCAAAGCTGGCGTTCTGAAAATCCTCTTATGTTGACGGCATATAAAGAGGAGTATAGGAGTAGTTTTCCTGTAAATAGCAAATCATCTGAGTCTCTTGACTTACCTAAATTAGATGATATTACCTCAACTTTACTAACCAAACGTCACGGGTCAAAAGCTAGTAAATGTAAGGGAAATAAACTGTTTTCAAATCCTGAAAAAGTATATGAAAACATGGCTTTCAAAGGTCAAGCCGCAGCTAGGATGGGCTTAGTTATTACAGCATACATGCAGCAAGCCTTAGGTACTTTAATGGAGAAATTAAATGGTCCTGAACCAAATTTAGACTCTGTAATTCAAAATGTCAAGGATATCTTTGCCATGTCCGTAAAAAGTATGGATCAGACTGCTCGTTCAGGAGCCTTTCACCACTTAGTTAGGAGAAAAGCAGTTATGCTCGACACTGGGCTAGAAGATATCATTGAATTAAATGACAAATTCATTGGCATGAGACTATCAAGCGATGGGGTATTAGGGAAAGATTTTGAGGATAAACTGCAAAAGCGTTCTGAGACTAATAAACAAATCAAAGATTTGTTACCAGAACTGAACCCTAAACCATCAGGTTTCAAACGTAAAAGTACTACGGTACAAAATAACCAAGATACAAATGGTCCAAAAGTTGCTAGAACTGACTTGTCAACTAACTTTTCTAATTTTAAAATTCCAAAGGTGACTGAAAAATCAGAAACCAGAGAATCAAAGAACAATTTCAGGAATGTGAAATGCGCTGGTGGTACAGGTGGTTTCAGATCCTCACAAGACGGTGGCCAGACGAAGAAAGGTTTTTTTCGTTCCAACTCCAACAATAAGTCAAGATGACTATCAGAGTCAGGTAAATATTTTATGTCAGAGACCGGAGATACCTGTAGGGGGTCGTTTGACTCATTTCCTGAAAAATTGGAGACAAATAACAAACGACAAATGGGTCTTGAAAATTATAGAAGAGGGTTACAAACTAGAATTTCAGAAAAAAGTCCCAAATACAGGAATTCGAAAAACAAATGCTCCTGCAAAAGACCTCGATATTTTATTAGAAGAGGTCAATCAACTTTTTGGGAAAAATGCTATAGAAAATGTACCTGTAAAAGAGTTACAAAAAGGTTTTTACAGTACATTTTTTCTAGTACCAAAAAAGACGGGGGATTTAAGACCAGTCATCAATCTCAAACCCCTCAACATGTATCTCCACAAAAAACATTTCAAAATGGACTCCTTGAACAGTGTTCTAAACATGGTTCAGAAAGGAGATTGGGCGCTATCACTCGATCTAAAAGACGCGTATTTTCATGTTCCGATTCACAAAGATCACAAACAGTTTCTCAGGTTTTGTATAGACAACAAATGCTACCAGTTTCGAGTAATGTGTTTCGGTCCAACAAGCGCTCCACGCATCTTCACGAAAGTGTGTGCAGTTGTAGCAGCTCATCTCAGGTCGCAAAACATACGTCTAGCTGCATATTTGGACGATTGGTTTATAGTAAACCAAGACAAAAACAAATTGGTAAAAGATCGAGAAAAGCACTCAATCTCCTGGAAAATTTGGGATTCATAATAAATCTAAAAAAATCAAATTTAAACCCCACACAAGAAATCACTTACATAGGTGCAGTTTTCTTTTTGAAAGAGGGCCTTGTATGCCCAACAGTAGAAAGAGTAGAAAAAATCATAAATACTGTAGAAAACATCTTAAGGAATCAAAATCAAGCAACAGCAAGATCCTATCTACAGTTATTAGGTATCATAGCATCATGCATAGAACTGATCCCAAACGCAAGGTTGTACATGAGGCCCATTCAAATACACCTACTGTATTTTTGGAAGCCAACAATTCAGAGTTTAGAAATGAAAATTCCATTCTCAAACCATCTAAAAAATCATCTAAAATGGTGGTTAAACAGAAAAAACATGTTGATAGGAAGATCAATAGTACCATGGAAAACATCAGTGACCCTAACAACCGATGCCTCGAAAGCAGGGTGGGGGGGTCACATATCCAATCAACTAACGATTCAAGGGTTATGGACAAATCAGGAAAAACAACTTCACATCAATGTATTGGAGATGGAAGCAGTTTTTCTATCTGTAAATCAGTTACTTCCACATCTGAAAAACAAAAATATTCTCATTCGTTCAGACAATTCCTCGGTGGTAAGATACCTGAATGTACAAGGAGGGACTCGTTCACCAGAACTGTGCATGAGGACATGGAAACTATGGCAGTTAGCATTGGAGAACAATATTCAAATGAAAGCCGCCCACATAGCGGGGAAAAAGAACATTTTAGCGGATCAGCTAAGCAGGGTAAAAATTCAACCCACAGAATGGTCTTTGAACAAAGAAATAGTTCAAAATCTGTTTCGGTTATGGGGCAATCCTCTAATAGACCTGTTTGCCTCAATTCAGAACTGTCAGACTCCGATTTACTGCTCTTGGATTCCAGATCCTCATGCGTATGCGATCGACGCTCTCTCCATTCCATGGACAAACATGTTTGCATATGCGTTTCCTCCAATATGCCTAATTCCAAGAATTCTACAGTACATGGAACAATTAAATTGTCAGATACTTTTGATTGCACCACACTGGCCTCGCAAGCATTGGTATCCAAATCTATTGAAATACCTAGTGGATTATCCGAGGTCAATTCCGATAAGGGAGGATCTACTACATCAGCCCAAAACAAACATTTATCACCCGAATCCAGCAGTATTCAAACTAACTGCATGGATACTATCGACAAACAGTTCCAAAAGAAAGGTTTTTCTATGGGCAGCCATTCGGGCAAAAATTAACAAAAAATTAAAAACAGACGATAAACTAAAAACAGACGCAAAATCACAAAAAACAGACACAAATTTGAAAAACAGACAAAAAATACAAAAACAGACATACATTTTACTAACAGACAGACGATCGGGCAAAAATTAACAAAAAATTAAAAACAGACGATAAACTAAAAACAGACGTAAACTTAAAAAACAGACACAAAATTCAAAAACAGACGTTTTTAAGTGTTATATATATTTAATACTTCTATATATAAAAGTTAATTATTAAATTTTTTTTTTCACCTTTTTGCTAATATAATATGAACCAATTAAGCTGTTAGAATTTTAACAAACATCTATACAAATAAATACAATCTGGTTTAATAAATCAAACATTTTCATAGTAATTAACTTGGACACAATAATTTTGATTCTGGTTCATTTGACAGGGGAGATAATAAAAAAAACTTTTTAATTTAATACTCAAGACAGGTTTTTATCCTAAAACTTGGAACACAACAAGTCCTTGTGAACAAACGACCATTGTTTATTTAGAGGAGGGGAGAAGGTCCCTGTGATCAAACTTCGTAATCAATTTCTTATTTCTTTGTTTGACCGTGTTAGATAATTACTTTTGTATTTTTATAAAAGAAAGGTGAGATTGCTCAATGCTCTACTATTTATATTATCATATTTATTTTTAAAAAGATTCTTAATCTCTAGTTTCAGGGATTTGACATTATTTCATAGTTTTACAGGGGGAAATGTTTTCCTCTGGGACATGATCGTGTGATGAAACATCCTTTATAGACTGCATACCGATATTAAGAGCATGTTTCAACATGCATTTATAAGATCTTATAAAGGATGTTTCATCACACGATCATGTCCCAGAGGAAAACATTTCCCCCTGTAAAACTATGAAATAATGTCAAATCCCTGAAACTAGAGATTAAGAATCTTTTTAAAAATAAATATGATAATATAAATAGTAGCTAGAGAGGGGGTGGAAAGGGTATTGGGAGACAGGGAGAAAGGGGGCGGGAGAAAGGAGAAAGGGGCGGGAGAAAGGAGAGAGGGGGCGGGAGAAAGGAGAGAAAGGGCGGGAGAAAGGAGGGAGAACTATCAAAGGGAGACGAACTTTAATGTTGAAAAAAAATAAAGAGGTAAAAAAACGAAAAAACTGGATACTAAATGTTCTAATAAATGGACAAATCTTTGAAAAAAGGCAGCATTTATATTTCCCAAACCATTTTTGCCATTTCCGATCATTTCATTAAAGAATTTGATGTTCAATCTGACTTAAACTAACATGATACTATAGACAAATTATTTTATCGACATTTCAAACCATTGTTAACATGCTTAAGTCTTTACGCATGAAAAATCTAAATTCTCCACGTTTACGCGTGTGTTTGATGTGGGATACTTAGGCATAGGAATAGTACATCTTCGTCCCAGAAACCATACTTCTGAGGGCTTAATACTTGTAAAGATAAAAATATAACTTTGGCATTTAAGTAGGTAATGTGTGTAGACTCTGTAAGGCCAATTTCGACCTACTGCACATTTATAAATGAACAACAAATGGATAATAGGACAGGTCAACAATGACATATATTCCAACCAATCAACATCACCCAAACAGACGGAACCCCAAACAAAAATAACATAAAAGAGCACAGAACACATCACAGAGTCAGGATAGTCCATGCATATTTCAACAATTTTCCAGGTCACCTTAAAATATTTACGTTATCCACTTGACCATACAAAGTAAGGTGTTCTCGAGGACAGGGAAAAATAGAGATGACACAATAAAAAACTATATGTCTAATTTCATGATCCTCATACATGACCATACATATCAACAAGAGGCTCACCAGAGCCTGTATCGCTCACCTGGAGTCTGGTTTTCATTGGACAATTAATCAACTATTTGACCAAGTTTGTTGCAATTGGTTCAATTGTTCAGGGAAAATTTGTTGAAGATTTATTTTTCATAAGGTTTAATGTTAAAATATGTTCCCTGATGGTGGTAGTCCTGGCAGGAAGTTTACAAAATTGACCAGGAATAAGGGTGAACCTTAAATAAATGTAACAGAACCCGACCTCAAATTACATAAACCAATAACTCCTAAATAGAATTTGGGATTCCCTTCAAAATTTCAGGGTAGGTAGATCTCAAAATGGCAAACATTTTTCAATTTATATTTCACTTCTATCTCAAATAGTTTTGGAGATAAATGCAAAAATGTTAAAATTTAGAAAATTTGACAAAAAAGGGCAATAACTCCTAAATGGGTTTTGGGATTTCCTTTAAAATTTCAGGATATGTAGATCTCAACATAGCAAACATTTTTCAAATTTACATTTCACTTCTATCTCAAATAGTTTTGGAGATAAATGACGAAAAATGTTAAAATTTTGAAAATTTGACGAAAAAAGGGCAATAACTGCTAAATGGGTTTTGGAATTTCCTTCAAAATTTCAGGGTAGGTAGATCTTGTCATGCTGATCAATTTTACTCCATATCAGATTTTCGATATCTGTAACGGTTTTTGAGTTATTAGCAAAAAACAGCAATTTACCCCTATGTTCTATTTTTAGTAACAGCGGCCATGTTTTTCGACGAATCAAAAATCCCCACATCAGTTCTATGCAGGGTACCCCAAGGAACATTCATACCAAGTTTGGTTCTAATTAGTCAAGTAGTTTCAGAGGAGAAGAGTTTTATATAATTGTTAACAACAACGACGGACGACGACGACGACGGACGCCAAGTGATGGCAATAGCTCACCTGGCCAATGGCCAGGTGAGCTAAAAATGGAGGGAAAATGGCCGTCCGAAACAAACTTTCATCATCACCATTCAACTCGAGATACCATGTTTACCTTGAAAGTAGCTTTCATCTTCATTTTCTTTCTATAATTCAGGAAAAAATAGCAAAAAACAGCATTTTGACCCCTAGGTTCTATTTTTAGTAAGGGCGGACATGTTTTTCGACCAATCAAAAATCCAAGCATTAACTTTTTGCAGGATACCCTAAGGAACAATCTTACCAAGTTTAATTTGATTTTGAATAGTAGTTTCAGAGAAGAAGATTTTTGAAATAATAACATAAAAAAAAGCCAAAAATGTCAAAAAAGGGCAATAACTCTAACATCAGATGACAGATTTTCACGAAAATCAGCACACAGGTAGCTCTCATCATGCTGAACACTTTCAACCTGCCAGAATTTGGCGTAACCTAATGATTTTTGAGATATTTGCGAAAAAATGTTGTTTGACCCCTATGTTCTATTTTTAGTAACAGCGGCCATGTTTTTCGACGAATCAAAAATCCCCAATTCTATGCAGAATTGGTTCTAATTAGTCAAGTAGTTTCAGAGGAGAAGAGTTTTATATAATTGTTAACGATCACGACGACGGACGCCAAGTGATGGCAACAGCTCACCTGGCCTTTGCACCATTGACAACATTCCAACATTGTGTATTAATCTGCGTACGAGTCGGAGGCAGGCCTTGTTCGTAAAATCAGTATATGCTTTAATAAAGACCTATGCCACCTATATATGGTCATATATTAATTCAAATTTGTATTAAAATCGATTGATCTGAAAAAAGACGGTTGTTAAGGTGGGAGATGGAAGCAGAGGGGCGGGAGAAAGGAGAGAGGGGGCGGGAGAAAGGAGACGAGGGGCGGGAGAAAGGAGACGAGGGGCGGGAGAAAGGAGAAAGGTACCCCCCTTTCCACTCCCTCAGTAGAGCATTGAGCAATCTCACCTTTCTTTTATAAAAATACAAAAGTAATTATCTAACACGGTCAAACAAAGAAATAAGAAATTGATTACGAAGTTTGATCACAGGGACCTTCTCCCCTCCTCTAAATAAACAATGGTCGTTTGTTCACAAGGACTTGTTGTGTTCCAAGTTTTAGGATAAAAACCTGTCTTGAGTATTAAATTAAAAAGTTTTTTTTATTATCTCCCCTGTCAAATGAACCAGAATCAAAATTATTGTGTGTCCAAGTTAATTACTATGAAAATGTTTGATTTATTAAACCAGATTGTATTTATTTGTATAGATGTTTGTTAAAATTCTAACAGCTTAATTGGTTCATATTATATTAGCAAAAAGGTGAAAAAAAAATTTAATAATTAACTTTTATATATAGAAGTATTAAATATATATAACACTTAATTAAAAACGTCTGTTTTTGAATTTGGTGTCTGTTTTTTAAGTTTACGTCTGTTTTTAGTTTATCGTCTGTTTTTAATTTTTTGTTAATTTTTGCCCGATCGTCTGTCTGTTAGTAAAATGTATGTCTGTTTTTGTATTTTTTGTCTGTTTTTCAAATTTGTGTCTGTTTTTTTGTGATTTTGCGTCTGTTTTTAGTTTATCGTCTGTTTTTAATTTTTTGTTAATTTTTGCCCGAATGGCTGCCCATATTTTTCTTCAGAAACTAGATCATTACTCAAAGCATCTTGGAGATCTGGCACTCAAAAAGACTACAAAATTTCGAAAATTCAGTGGCTGGTGTAGTAGAAGGGAAATTGAAACCTATAATGCCTCTTTAACAGATGCAGCACAATTCTTGACAGATTTATTTTCTGAAGGTCTTCAATATAGAACGATTGCAGGTCATAGATCCATGCTCTCTTCTGTAATGCTTCCAATAGAAAAAATACCAGTAGGTCAACATCCTTATATAATCAGACTTGTGAAAGGAGTTTTCAATTCAAGGCCTCCAAAAGTTGTTCTTCTACCTGATTGGAGCCTTCCCTTAGTTTTAAAAAAGTTGAAACAAGCTCCTTTTGAACCTTTAAAAAATGCTAGTTTGAAGTACGTCACATTGAAAACAGCCTTTTTAATTGCCATTACTTCTTTCAGACGATGCAGTGATCTACAGGCCCTTTGTATTGGTGAGAACAACATTGCTGTTCAAAAGAAAGGAATTATTTTTGTTCGTAAAGGTTTGGCCAAACAAGACAGACCTAGTCATTTTGGGAATAAGGTTTTTATTCCATCTTTTTCATCAGACAAACAATTAGATCCGAAAAGAGCTGTTTACTATTACCTAAAGAAAACTGAGAGCTTTAGAGGATCAGATGAAAGTTTTATCAAAAACTTATTTTTAGCGATCATTGCGCCACATAAGCCAGTTAGTTCACAAACAATTGCCAGTTGGATCGTGAAAGTTCTTAAACATGCATATGATGGTGATAAAGACAGAAAGTTTCATGCTCATTCAACAAGAGCTTTGGGGCCGTCATGGGCTCTTTTTAACGGTGCGTCTATAAAATCAATTATGGACACAGCAGACTGGTCGAGGGAATCTACTTTCACTCGTTTTTATTTTCGAGATGTTCAATAGGAATGTCATCATGATTGTTTTTAATCAAAAAGCCAAAAAAAAAAATAAAAATAAAAATTTTGAAACCGTATAGTGTATAGCGTTGTGTACAGTGTATAGATATTTTTAAAATATGAACTTATGAAGATGTAAGATTACGGATTCATAGTAGAAAGAGAGATTCTGCAGCTGATGGATAGCTCAGAAGACTCCAAATGTATTTTTCCAATTACGTAAGTATTATTATTAATATAAAATTGTCAAATTTGTTCATTCAAATTTTAATTTTATGAGAGAATAATACTTACGTAATTGGATATACCCTCCCAACCTCCCTTTCAGAATCTCTTGGCGAACACTTTTCGCTGAGAGACTGGTGGGTTACACATGCAAGCATGCGTAGCGGGAGTGGTTACACGTGAGTGCTTTTGGTTTATTTATAGCACTCAATCAGCGATGTGAATACTTTTTAGGGGAACATATCCAAATGTATTTTTCCAATTACGTAAGTATTATTCTCTCATAAAATTAAAATTTGAATGAACAAATTTGACAATTTTATTTTCAAAAATTGGGACCTGTATTCAAACATACGATTCTGAAAGTGGTGGACACGGATATATGTGGGGATTGCAGGGATAGCGGTCGTTTCTGACTGTCTCAGTCTTATAGTTTCTTATCTAAATTACCACTTGGTTAAAATGAAAAATTCTAAAAAAAAATTGTAAAACTTTTTTGATAAAGGAAATGTAAGTAAATATATAGAAAAATAAAAAAAATGTTCCATTTTCAACCATCTTGTAAAAATGTTTGAGGTATAAGGCAAAAAGTCAGTGACTTAAACCTGAGAAAGCAAAATGTGTAGTTGAATTCAGTGTCTATCACTTAATTCATTTTTTATTGCCTTTTCCTTCTTGGTTGCTTGGTTTGAGATGAAAAATTTTTTTTAAAAAATGTAAATTTTTAAAAAGGGAATATAAGAAAAAATATTAATGTTATAAGTTTTATGAGAGAAAAAATTGTAAAGCTGTTGCATTTTCAATCAAGTGGTGAAAAAAAAAATCAAGTTAAAAGGTAACTGGCTGAAGTCTTTTTTTTCTGTGTAGCATATAAGAATGTAACAGGTTTTTTAGAATTTGTAAAGGTTTTGCATTTTCAACCAAGTGGTAAAAACTTCAGAAGGCAAAAGTTTGTCAGTCAGTAACTTCACTTGAAAAAAAAATATAAAAAATAAGTTTTTGAAAAAGGAAATTTAGGTAAATATATGTGATTGTAACAGTTTTTTAGAATAAAGTTTGTAAAGGTTTTGCATTTTCAACTGAATGGTAAAAATTTCAGAAGGCAAAAGATTTAGTTGACATAAATAAAAAGTCAGTTTTTCTATTTTTAGCTCACCTGGACAAAAGTCTATTATTGAACTATTGCCATCACTGGTTGTGCGTTGTCTGTTTTATGATTTTTCTCAGAAACCACTGAGTCAATAACAACCAAACTTAGCAGCAAATATATCTGTTGGCCCAGACCTCCTTCCAAGATGGCCACAAGAAGTGGACTTTGTTTAACATAGGAATGTATTGGAAAAATTCACTTAAAGATCTTGTCTGAAACCGCTATGCCAACTGGAACAAGAGAACCGAGCTTAACAAAGGACCTGATGGGAAAATTCAAAGTTGGATCTTGCCTGAAACCAACGTTGTAATTGTCCTTCAGTTTTTTTATTTTAGAAATGTTACTAGTTTATCTAGTATAAATCTGCAGATAAAATCCAGGTGAGAGATACAGGCTCCAGCTGGGAGCCTCTAGTTCTTTTTTACCATTGGTTGAACATGAAAATTCCTAAAAATAAAGAATTGTAATAGTTTTTGAAAAGGGAAATTGTAAAGGTTTCACATTTCAATAAAGTAGTAAAAATATGCAGTGATATGATTATGGTTGAAATCTGACTTTCCATAAAGTGAAAATTAAAATTTGTTTTGAAAAGAAATTATCTGTATAAAGAAGGGACAATAGGTGAGGTTTATTTTTGGAGATGGATGTAGGGGTGGAGGAGTCCATCAAATAAGGTTAATACATGGTAAAACCTATATCACATGCTATATCAACCCAAGAAACCAATATCATGCAGAGGGCCTTGGCCTGAGGGCTGATATTGGTCGAGGTTGACACAGCATTTGATAGATTTTAACATGTATTATACACTTTATCATATATTAAAGTCTATTGCCACAAATGAAAAAAAGTCAAATAATTAAAAAAAAATGAACATTTGTTTTTTGAAATTTGCCCCCCCCCCCGCCCCCCCCCCAAAAAAATTGAAAAATATGTCATAGACGTCAGACAGGGACCAACATCATGGGCTTTATCGTATATTCAAAACTCCTGTATTTAGTACAAAATATATGATAAAGTAATATATTGTATTGGGGGGGTTAGAATATGTACATCATATACATGTAAATAAGTTTTCATTTCTTAGTCAAGTTGTAATATGTTCAAGATAGGTGTGAATAAAACAATTCAAATCACGAATAAATTCAATATTTAACTTAAATCTTTTGAATAAGACAAAAGTAATTCAAGGTGTAAAACTTTTGTCATACTGTTTTGATTTTAAGATGGAAAATCTCTCATCTTGTAAAACATGAGATTTTGCTAAACCTGTCGGAGGTTTTTCATTTTACTGAGATATCTGTTTGTGTATTACATGTTTATTCATGTTCCTATTTCTGTGTTTGTATTGATGACAATCCTGATGTTTATTTTATATTTGATTTGATTTTAGGAATAAGCATTAATCTGAATATTAATAAAATAATGAGATCTTAAGATTTTTTTCTTCATTAATTGAAACAATATGGTATTTGACTTGATTTTTCTGTAAGAAAGTATGAAGAAATGTGTTAACTATCAGACAGAAAGCCTAAAGAGAGGTTATCATGGTATTACACAAGTTGCTGACACAGCATAAGTTTGTAAACAAAGATTAACTGAAATAAAACCAGACCCCACATCTTAAAACTCTCATTCACATTACAAAGTACATGTGTTCTACAAAAAGAAACACTGTTTGATGTACATGTACTGACAAACACTTTTGCTCATAATACCCCTACTCCCAGAGTGGTGGGTATGCTGAAATACCCTTGTCATTCGTCTGTCTGCAAATCTTGTGTTATTCAACTATAGTCATTCATCTTTTGGCAGATTTTGTTTCTATTTGGTATTGTGGTCGGGCATAACCTGAACATGTGTATGTTATACCAGTTTCTTCATTGTTTTTTGCAAGATTTATTACCCTTTTGTGTCATTTGTCTGAATATCTGGTGTAAACAAATTGTCATTCATCTTTTTGTGTATTTTGCTCATATTTGGTATCATGGTTGGGCATGACAATAACATACATACTCATATTTTACCAATGTTCATCATGGTAAAATTGTTTTGATAGCTGTTTACAACACATCATTTCTATTTCAAATGGGAAGATGTCTTCATGTTTGGTATCATAGGTAAGTCTTCCAAACAGACTTTTGAGACATGAGGTCACTCACGGTTCCAGTTCTTGGTAACCTTGAACTTGTCCAGGTACTGGCCTCAGTGGCCGAGTGGTCTAGGTAGTTAGTCATGAATACTATTGATCACTAGCCTGTCAACACTGAGGTTGTAAGTTCGAATCTCACCTGTGGCAGGGTGTGTTCGACTCAGATCTTAATTGACAAGGATTGCCAATTTTCCTACTGAAGGTCGGTGGTTCTCTCCGGGTACTCCGGCTTCCTCCACCAATAAAAACTTGCCAACACAAAATAGCCAAATGTGCTGAAAATGGCGTAAAACCCCAACTAAACAAAACTTGTCCAGGCGATAGCATGCATGGCTTGGATACTATTTGGAGGATTCTCATGAAACTTTATAAGATGATAGCCTTCCATGTGGAGATTGATGGTCCTGTCAAATTGAAAGGAGGGCTTGCCCTGTCCTCTCATAACTCCCTAAAATTAAAACATTTATGCCCCGCCGTGAAAGTAGAAGGGCATTTTGATATACCTTTGTACGTTTGTCCAGTTTGGTTAATTTTTTGAGTAAATGTCCATTTCTCAAACCCATTGAGATAAATGATACCACTACAATCCCCTTATAACAATCAACTGTTTAATAACATTTGGGTTACTTTGACCTACATTTAATGCATGAGTGACAAAGTTTGGCATTTAAATTGATATACTAGAAAACTAGTGTTAAATCAATGATACTTCATCAGCATAATCCTTCTTGCATTATATTATAATGGATTCCTCCAATTTATAGGTCATCGTGACCTATATTTCATGCTTTAGTGACTCGGTTACGCTATTGTTATATCAGTGATATTGCACCATTTCATTCATCTTGTATAGTACAACAAAAATCTGTAACATTTTAGTCCCCATGATTAACATTTTATGCTTGAGTGACTGTTTAAGTTTTGGAATTTAAGTGTATTTTTACCTATGGTAATACGTTAATGATATCAAGGACGTATGTTAGTTATACGTCCTTGATGATATTTAACAGCTACAATCAAATTATATAGTACAAAACAACTTAGCAAGTTTTGAGTCATTTTGACATACCTGGTATTTTTTATGCTTTAGTAGCTGTGGTTAAATTTTTACATTTAGGTGTTTGAAGAACTTGTGATGGTATTTTAATGATATTTCACAACTACAGTCAACTTTTAAAGTACGACTCATGTTGGATACACGTATGTGCTGAAACCATACGTATCCAATTGGAATTTGTTTTATTTTTACATATTGAACTGGTTTACGATGTTAGTTTATAAATGCTCTTAACACGAAGGATCTAAACAAAGGAACCTGTAAAACTGAGTGGTCTCGGGGATTGACAAAGAGATGACAAATATGTTTATGTGAAAATGAGGTATGAAAATAATGAATAATATGAAACGTATAGATACAAAGAAACACGTTTTGTTTGGAGCCAGTTAGGCTGAGTATTTTTCTGACTATAAATTCAGGCTTCACATTTTTCATTATTATCAGATAATTCAGGGATCATATAATACTAACATATATACACACACACAGTTCCTGGATAATTTAACAACCATATGTTTTCTCAATTCCTTGAGTTTGATATAAATCAGATGAAAATATGTTATTTTTGCTCAGAAACTGTCATATTGGCAAGTTTACCCTTCTACTCTACCTTTTAAGGCACAGGAGTTGAACTGTGTATTTTTTGTCTGTATATAAGTTTCATGATTGATATGTAAAATATCTGTTTCAAGTGGAAATGTCAAAGTTACACCACTTGTCTACATTTATTATTTATATATACATATATTTTTCATAACCTTTTTAAATAAAATTTTAGTCAATGGTACGGTTGTACAAATGGTATCAGTTCAAGTTGCCACCAAGACAACTCGCCCACTCAAGTTGGACAACTCACAGACTCTGATAAATGACAACTGCCATCGTTTTTCTATGGAATAAAACAAACGAATGTAATATATATTATTATAATATTTATTCAAATAACAATGAAAGCTTTAACAAGAAGGCACTATGATAAATTTAAAAACACTATAAAAAGTTGAAAAAGGTTAAAAAGCTAATGTCCCCTGTAAATTGCACCACATTTCTTCAGAAGTTTGTTTACACTGAGTTGGTCGTTGTTGTAGTTCTCCCATAGTTGGTTAATTCTGTTCTGAAACCTGCACAGTTTGCCGTCAGACACCATCTTAACTTGAATCTGTAGAAGTCTGGTTTCCTTGCAAAGTAGAATACTGAGGACATAGAGTGATGTTGGCTTTCTGTGCTTTCTTGTTAATACGGTGGTGCCATCACTCAACAAATATAGACTATGACTATGGTTAATTATTTCACTTTTGTGGGAGGGGAGTTGTTCAATACTGTGGGCTATTTGTCTAAAAAGTGGCCGTTTTGTCTCACTAATCAGAGTGGACGAGTTGTCTTGGGGGAGGGGGGGAGTTGACATGCATGATGTCATCCTATGGAAGGTTGCATTTAAATTTTGATATCGTAATAGCTTGTTTTGAATTTCCACAAAAATAAGTGTATGATAATACAGTTCTTATCAGTTTTTGATATACCAACTATATTTCCAGATATATTTTTGTAAAGAGTAAGTTTTAAAAGATAAAGAGAAAAATATTTAATATTCCATTTTTTTTCTCAGGAAAAAGATCAAGGAATGGCTGATTTATTGTATAATACTGGCATCTGTTGGATTTGCTGTAGTTTATTATTTTGTACTTTCTCAAAGAAATATCAATGGCAAAGATGAAATTTTAATAAAACTGGGAAAAAATGAAAGAGGTGCTACAGTCACTTTTTGGGGAAGAACAGGAAATCACATGTTTGAATATGCGGCTCTTATTGGAACTGCAAAGCGAAACAATATAACACCTGTTATTGTAGAAAGTACAGGATTATGGGATTGTTTTGAAATGCCAGTTTCTAAAGGAGTAAAATCTGACTTTGAAAATGCGAGAATATATATGGAAAAACTACCAGGCGTTTATTCACCAGTATTTAAAAAAATTCGTTCTCAGGGAAACGTCTATTTACAAGGCTATCTTCAGTCATGGAAGTATTTTGATAATGTACGAGAAGAACTATGTCAAAAACATTTCAAATTTAACTCTTACTATGAAAAACATGCCAAAGAATTTGTTCAAAGCGTCCGCAAAAAGCTGAATAAAGAAAAAGCAGTAGGAGTTGGTGTTCATGTTAGACGTGGTGATTTTGTTAGACAGAATAGAAAAGGATACACTGTTGCACCCATTCCATATTTTTACAAAGCCATGAATTATTTCCGTAGAAAATTCAAAGATGTCATTTTCATTATCTGCACAAACGACCTTCATTGGAGTATAGATAACCTTGACGATAGCCCAGATGTTTATTATTCCACAAACAAAGATGGTTACCTAGATCTTGCCATTTTAGCCAGTATGGATCACATGATCATGTCTGCCGGATCATTTTCATGGTGGGCAGGGTACTTGACGGGTGGGACAGTCGTGTATTATCATGGATTTCCAAGAGATAACACAGTTATGGGGAACAAAACAAAAAAGGCAGATTATTACCCTCCAGATTGGGTTCCATTATGAGGCACAGCATTTTGTATTGATATGCATGTAACCTATACTTAGTGCAATATTTTGTAAATTTAGGCATTTGTTGTACCTAATTTGTTCAAAGTGCAGTGATCTTTTACATTACTTGAAATTTTACATTCATGGATTATAAGAATAGTCCATAAAAATAAAATGTTTTATTCTTATTCAAATTTGTTTAAAATTTTGGACAGACAGGTTTTTCTTTATTTAATTTTATGGAGAAATTGAATAATTTTTTCTGCAATTTTACAAATATACAAATGTATTAATTTAAAAAAAAAATGACTTGTGTGGATGGAAATCTAGAATAAATTTTATGTGGCCTTTATAACAACAATGACATATATACAGTTGTAGGTGTCTGGTAATCAAATATTAGGATTTAGACTTACATGTACATGTATTTAAGAGGAAGAAAAATTGTTCCTGATTTGTAGAGGTTACATTGTACTTATAGGCAGTGAACAAATAGTGTAGAAACCGTACAACAGTTCTTTTAAATTAATTTTATTTATTGTTTTAAAAAAAAAATCTTTTGCATTACTTTCTTGTGATAGAAAAGTTTGCTATGGTAAATACATACTGAAAAATGAAGGTACATGTATTTTTTAATTGTTATAATGTAGGTTTTAGAAAAAAAATGTTATGGAAATAAAAGATAAAACATCACATCATTTTACTAGTGTATTTGTTTTATAAATACCATTTTATAAGAAACTTAAGGGGATGATATGACAAAAGGGCAGATAATTTTTTATCTGCTAACAAAAGGATTATCTCCCCTCTTTTCCAGTAAATTTGGTTCAGGAAGATGATCCAACATGTGCTTCTCGTTGAAATAAGATATAAATGTACAAGTTACAAAATTTAAAAATATTTCTATATTTCAACAGTGATTAGGAATGTAAAATTTTGAATGAACCCTATCTGATTGAAATTTTTCCATTTCCATTTTTGTTCCTTTTTTAACAATGTTATATTCTTACTGGGCAATTTGTTTTTTAAGGCTACTGAAATGTCCATTTCAGGTAATGTACCAACTATAAAATGGGATTTACATGTGACAATCTCAATTGATGAACTTTTGTGCAATGATACTTATACACATCTATATTGATATTAAATTGTCGATAGTAATCCCCAGGATCTCTTAAAATGGTTGATAACATAATAAGATAATAAACATTTGTAATTGCCTATTCAAAGTTGATAAAATGAATTATTTTTTTTTTCAATTGATGAGTATGTGATGAAAACTATTTATATGTGGTAATGTTAATTAATCTTGCCAAATCATATGTTGTTATGAAGACTGAATTTTATACAATATAATACATATAAATGTATATTGTTGAAATTTTTAATGTTGACATTTTGTTTTAATGATAGAAGGCTGATATGAAGTAGGAATGTACATGTATTCATTTGAATGAAAAATAGGCCAGTAATTGATATATGTTATATTTAATAGTTACCCTGCAGTGTGCCAAAATATATTTACATAATATTTAAGGGGGTACAGAAAACTTAAGGCAGTTAACTCTTTAAAAATCAGCTGAACGTTTTAATCACATACAATTTACTATTAGTAAAGAGAAATTAAGCTTCTCAATGATCAAAGTTAGTGTTTGTCAAACTGCTATATATCCAATGAAAAATTCCCATAAATTGTGTGGTTCAAATTTCTTGAAATTTTATATTTTTGTCAACAGGTCAAAGTAAATATTTCGTCAAAATTCTATGAAAATTAAACGAGCCAAATCTATTTAAGTCAAAGTGTTGGTTACCCCCTTAAGTGTTAATGGTATATAGTTTTACCGTTGTCATTTGTTGTGTCATTTTGAAATACATGTACAGCATCTGTCTGGACATTTTTTCATTGGTATTAAGTAAATTTTTACATGTAGTATATCAATTGTTTGATTAACCATTGACACTTCTAGAGACTGTGCATTTACAATGTAATAATTTGTCTTTAGAATGCCACAGATTTTGTGTTTAATTTTGGTACATGTATGTAATTGTACAATTATGATTTAGATTTATTTTTATATCTGTTCTAGTCGACCATTTTAGACAGGAATATGGGTGTTGGGGGGAAATGGGGGTTAGGGAGTGTTATGCCCTTCAATGATGTACAGTGTATACTGATTAGCAGGAGTGGGTGTACATGTTTTACATTGGTTGGGTACTTTTCATATAATTAAAGCTCACTGCGATAAAAAACTTCATAATTCCATAACCATTCCAATGTATAGTTGTATAATGATAAGTATGGCTTGTCTTGTGGGTAGGACTGTTGTCCACCATGAGGAACATTGTGGGTAGGACTGTTGTCCATCATGAGGAACATTTTGGGTAGGACTGTTGTCCATCATGAGGAACAAAATGCTAATCAACTATTACTTTGATTAATCTGATCGAATATTGTTTTACAGCTGATGCATACCAAATATCCTTTCATTTTCACTACACAAAATAAGTATGTATTTTTTTCAGCCATTTTGAACAATTTTACAATTAATTTTTATGGAGGTATTAGTATTTGTTGAGTCCTGGTAATATTTTTTTTTAATGTTATACAAGGTATGTGTATAAATGCATTTTTAAAAAAAAATTTTTTAATTAGGGGCCTCGGTGGCCGAGTGGTCAAGGTAGTTTGTCATGTCTACTAATGATCACTAGCCTGTCAAAACTGAGGTTGCGAGTTCGAATCTCACCTATGGCTGGGTGCGTTGGACTCCAATGTTAATTGACAAGGATTGCCAATTTTTGTAACAAAGATTGGTGGTTCTCTCCGGGTATTCCGGCTTCCTCCACCAATAAAAACTGGCTGCCGCGAAATAACCAAATGTGCTGAAAACAGCATAAAACCCCAACTAAACTAAACAAACAAGCATTTTTAATTTAATTAGATGATAATATATATATATATATATATATTTCTTTTAATAGCAATCTATTTTGATGCGAGTGGTTAATTAATTCAGTAAAGTGTTAATATATGTGTTGTTTTTGTATGATTTTTTGTCTGTGTAAATTTTTTGTGGGTATATTATATGTGAAAGGAGATTCATGTAATGTTTTTTGGCCGTAAGTATATTTCTAAATACATTTTTTGTTTTGGTGCTCAGGACTATATTTGTTCATTGGGTTTGTACAGACAATGCACACATTATTTAAAGGTTCTTTCATATACCTTAAAAATAGAAAATTACAAAAAAAAATAAACTTTTTGTTAAATATTTATTGTTGTAATTTCAAAGTGATTATAATTTAAAAAGTTAAGGTACATGTACAGTGTAATTTTAGAGTTGTCCCCCCTTTATCAAATAGATGTACATCCATATAGCGGCAATGTCTCAGTTATAATGGTACTGAAAGGAGTGTAAAACATCATTCAATCAATCATTGACATGTGGAGGAATAAAATCTCTCACCAGGAGTTCTTAGTATTTCATTTTTTTCAAAACATGCGATTTTTATAAGCTCACTAATTTGTTCATGATTTGTACATGATGTTGATGAAATCAAAATTTTACTATTGTATTAATACACTTCATATGCATTGTTAATAAAAATACTGATTTTTCTACATTAAATTGGAAGTCCTGATTCGTCCATTTCGGTTCCTTTATTACGCATGGTAAAAGTGTTATTTCTGCTCTTTTTACATGGTTGTCAAAATCAGACATTTTTTCAATCTCTACATTTAGAATATTATATGTTTTTTTTCATATTGTATCCCATATCACCCTAAAACTTCCAGAACAAAATATAAGACTTATGTCTTTCCAGTAGAGAAATGATATAAAGATTAAAACTTTTAATTTATTAATATTTAAGTGCAATTTTACAAATTTTACAAACTGCATGAAACATATTGATGGGCTGTCTGGTTTTTGTAGGAGTTAAGGCCTTTTATAAATACAGATGAAAACAAGGGAGGAGCAATGTGTTTAATTTATTGTATTTAATTGATTTAACTAGTCATATAGTATGATTTAACTAGTCATATAGTATGTTTTCGTTTTTTTCCATCCTAATTACATTGGTATTTTCTGAAAAATTTTAAAAATAAAAAAATGACCATTGATTCATTTATTTACATAAATAGTAATTTTGTTGAATTTTGTTGATGTTAGAGGATATCACCCTTTGTGATTTTGTAATTTTCTTTAAAAGTAGAGTATCACATCTTATTCTGAGATTTGTGGTATCACTCCATCAATGAGATCACGAAAAAGTTGTTGAAAAATATAAATTTTATTTGTACAAGTCTTAGAAACAGGTAGAAATGCAAGGTTTACTGAGCATTTCTCACCCGTTTTACTGCGAGTACAATTTAAACATATATTTTCCTGTCAATTTACACATCTCGTTTTTATCCTGCATGATAAATTAGTGACTTTTACCATGAAAAGTCATGAAAATGGCATATTTCTAGCCTATTTTAAGAATTATATTTTTGGCATGTAATCCAGGGAGAACATTATAGGATTAAATACAATTTTGTATAAGTTTATTGATGTGTAAACTCGGCTGACTCATTCGCAAACTAAATATAGTCCAAAGGACTTTATGTTGAGTTTGTGAGTGAAAAGGCCAAGTTTACACATCGATAAACTCATATAAAATTGTATTTAATCCTGAAAATTTCCATTTCAAACATCGAAAAGTTGTTCCTAACCGAAATAAAAAACAATAACTTTGCCCTTTTCAGGGGACATTCATCTTGAATCTGGTACTAATTTTGACAGCTGAGCAATTGAATAAAAAAGTCAACAAAGTCCTTTACAAATAAAAAAAAACAAGGAAACTTACATTATGATAGATTTTAATATAGTCTGAAGCGTACAGAATCCATGCAATGTCTGATTTTTTCCGTTTGAAGAATTCAACTCGCGTTGTTAACAAATATGACGTTGCAATCTTGACTGTGACATCTGTGCAGCAAATTTTCGCTGATTTTTGAAAACGCAATTTTCATTGAGTTTTAAACCATTTATCATTAAATTTTAACCATTATTGTCAGTATCATCCTTAAAATTTTTCTTTTACAGCATTCTTCACACTTAATGTCTCATTTGAAACTTTAAATAATCAAGGAAGCTCATGAATATACTTGCAAAATACGGGTTTAACTTTTATGATTTTTCCCTTCCGACCAATGAAATTGTTGTATTTTATCATATGCAAATTAAAATGGAATTATGACATCATAAACAATGTGAACCAGAACAAATACAAACTTTCATTACAAGTGTGGACAAGGATGCCAGGAGATGATGAAAAAATATCAAAAAACATATTTGACACCCTTATTTGGCTAGTAAATAGGCAGGATAAAAAAATTAAAAGTATCAGTTTGTCATCAGAGACCTTTCTTATAATTATACAGTTTAACTATCTTTTTAAAAATTTCTTGTCAAAGAATTTTGCATTATTACATTGATGATGGTGATTTATCGTAATTTCCAGTGAAAATAAATTTGATATTTTCACTCAGTGAAAGATTGGTTTTTATTTAACGTTGTCAAGGGCATTACTAACAAATGACGTTTGTGACGTCGAAAGATTGAAGAAGGGATCTAAGGAAAGTTTTTGAAGCATTTTTTGTCTATTTTATCAATGTAATAAACAGTATAACTAATTCAAGAATTTGAATATCGAAAATATTCAAATCGTGACCAGAAAACACTAATGATTCCCTCATGCGCTGCGCACATTTGTGAACTAAGGTGTCTTTCGGTCACTTGTTGAATATTTTGCGATATTCTAATTCTTGAATTAGTTATCCTATAACTAATATTCACTAGCGAAATAAACGGTGTCGAATAATTTATTTGATATTTGTAAACAACTTTTGCTATTCAAAATAGCACATTGAGATATTTGGGACTTTGAATTAAAGAGATTGAGATCAATGGGAATCAGCTGTATGTTCACTGTAAATTTGATTATTTGAACAATTACTATGTAGCTTATGATAATAAAATTATATAGTTCAATTCAATTGATTATTTTGAAAGATATTTTTATTAGGATTTATTTTTTTTTCTCATAATGTTATAATGTAAAATTTGAATTTTACATGTTTTACTTAATCATAAGTATTTTTTTTTGGTGCTTTTTAATCTGAAAATAAAATCAGTATTTGATTGTTATGTGTAGTCATTATTATGGTCAGTCCCTAGACTAGCTACATTATTATAGTCAGTCCCTAGACTAGCTACATTATTACGGTCAGTTCCTAGACTAGATACATTATTGTGGTCAGTCCCTAGACTAGATACATTATTGTGGTCAGTCCCTAGACTAGCTACATTGTACTAGTCAGTCCCTAGACTAGATACATTATTATGGTCAGTTCCTAGCAAGCTACATTATTGTGGTCAGTCCCTAGACTAGCTACATTATTATGGTCAGTCCCTAGACTAGATACATTATTATGGTCAGTTCCTAGACTAGCTACATTATTGTGGTCAGTCCCTAGACTAGATACATTATTATGGTCAGTCCCTAGACTGGCTACATTATTATGGTCAGTCCCTAGACTGGCTACATTATTGTGGTCAGTCCCTAGACTAGCTACATTATTATGGTCAGTCCCTAGACTAGATACATTATTATGGTCAGTTCCTAGACTAGCTACATTATTGTGGTCAGTCCCTAGACTAGATACATTATTATGGTCAGTCCCTAGACTGGCTACATTATTATGGTCAGTCCCTAGACTGGCTACATTATTGTGGTCAGTCCCTAGACTAGCTACATTATTATGGTCAGTCCCTAGACTAGCTACATTATTACGGTCAGTCCCTAGACTAGCTACATAGTTGTGGTCAGTCCCTAGACTAGCTACATTATTGTGGTCAGTCCCTAGACTAACTACATTATTGTAGCTAACCCAGACCTCCACAAAAGGTTTAAATGAACACTCTGCAATGAACACACATCTATAGTTGTGTTAAGGCAAATGAAGCCTGATCTTTGAGATGTAAAAACTAAAACTAAGGAAAGTAATATCACAACTTTTCACTTACTAATATTTAGGCATCCTGACAAGTCCTGTCAAACAGTTGCACTAGGAATGAAAATGATATTTAGGTTTAATTATTTTTTGAAGACTTGTGCTACAGCAATGGTACATGTATATTGAAATCAATTGTAATCATTCATGATGTGAAAGAAAAGATAATGAAGGATTCTGGACAAGTTTACAGATCAGCATTGATGGAATAATTGTCTTATAGTTTATTTATCTTGGAACAGTAGAAATATGGAAAATTGACTGTAGATCTTAGCAATCACACATCTTGGATGTCTCAACATATTTTAATGAAATTTATTTATGTCAAGGTTTAGATGAACATTGTCTCCGAGTAGTTAACAAATTAATTTTCTTTTAGTTATTCTATTTGGAAAAGTAAAAATATGGAAAATTGAATTTCATGTTATCCTTTTGTTGATTTTTAGCTCACCTGGCCTAAAAGGTCAAGGTCACTTTGCATCCATCTGTTAACTTTTCACATTTCAATCTTCTTCTCCAATACCCCATGCCCATATGAAACCAAATTTGGTGGGGATGTTCATTGGATGGTCCTCTACAAAGTTTATGTTTTTGGTTCTGATCCAAAATTCAACATGGCTGCCAGGGCCATTTATGAACTCTGATTGGTTGAAATTTAAAAAATAGTCTTCTCTGAAACTACAAAAGCAATTAAATTGTTATATTGCAGGAATGATCCTTACATGGTCCTCTACAAAGTTTATGTTTTTTGTGCCGATCTGAAATCTAGGATGGCTGCCACCACGGGACACATTTAACATAGGATCCTATGGGAAATACATACAAACATCTTGTCAGAAACCGTTTGACAGATGGAAGTAATATTATGCCTGAAGGATCAAATAATGGTCCTTAACAAAATGGATGTTTTTGGTGCCAATCCGAAATTAAAAAACCTGGCTGCCAGGGTCATTTATGCCTTCTGATAGGCTGAAACTTAAAAAATCTTCTTCTCTGAAACTACAAAAGCAATTGAATTGTTATATTGCAGGAATTATCCTTATATGGTCCTTTACAAAGTTTAATTTTTTTGTGCCAATCTAATAATTACGAAGGCCACCACCACGGGACACATTTAACATGGAATCCTATGGGAAATACATACAAACAGCTTCTTGTCAGAAACCTTTTGACAGATGGAAGTAATATTATGCCTGAATTATCCTCATGGTCCTCTAGAAACTTTATATTTTTCATACCAATATGAAATCCAATGCAGCAATGGTCATTAGATGGTCCCCTTTCATAATTGCGTCCGCTGACCTGGCCTGTCAATCAAGATGCTGAACTTAGTTTAACATAGGAACCTATGGGAAAATTTAATTTGCAGATCATCATAAGTACATTAATCTTGGCCATTTGGAACCTAACTGTCAGCAATGGTCCTCTTTCAGAATTGTGTTTGATAACCTTGAATGTCAACAAAGATGGCTACCACACCCTAACTTTGTTTAACATTAAAACCTATGGGAAAACTAGCCAAGATAACTGCTACGCTTAAAGTTTCAGTCCTGCTGAAGGTGGACAAGTTAAATCCTGGTGAGCGATACAGGCTCTTGAGAGCCTCTACTTTGTAATCACTCTCACATCTTTTTGTCTCAACAGATTTAAATGAAATTTATATCAAAGGTTTAAATCAGTATTGTCTGTTAAGTTCAGTAAATTTTGCAACTTTTTTGTTATTTATGTTATCAATTCGCCTCAATGAAGTTGAGGGTGACTAATAAATTACATCCCCCCAAACCTCTAATAAATTACATCCCCCCAAACCTCTAATAAATTACATCCCCCCCAAACCTCCCCCCCCCCCGTGTCCACAGCCAGTTCTCAGTTACTAGTTGACATAGGGTCATACATTTTTAAATTCCAAATTCCAAATTCAAATTCTTTATTTCCTAATCACAGGGCCCTTTCGGGCATAACAAATTTGTTATCCTTACACACACACTTCTAATAAAATACATATAAAACTTTCTCACTCCTTACATTCTGATTAAAATGATTGAATAACACTTACAGTAAGACATGTATGGAGGAGAGATTATGACAAAAATAACAACCAAAGAAAGACAACTCAACATTATAATGTGCGAATAAGATAAGATAAGATAAGATAATGTTTATTAACCAATTAAGGGCCCTCAATGGGGCAATAAGTAACAGAGTAACAAATAAAAACATTGAAAGGGAAGAAGTTACTTGATTGACAGAAAATTAGACAACTGCAGTTACATGACAGAAATATATATATATATAAATATGCGAATATGACTAGGTAGAGGATCAAGCCAGGATTGATGTTTTTTTTCTTTCTGCAAAACTATCTTTAATAAAATCACAAAACATTGATAAAAATGATGAGTCTTTTATGTGCAGGTGCATGTTGGAGAGACTGACCATGTGACATAAGATGAAGGTCACACGACCCATATTACACAGTTGACTGGCTTTTAAGTTTTATGTCAAAAGTCAGTTATCTACTAATGATCACTAAGTGACCTACAATCATATTACTTTGTGTGAGGATGCATCTCGGGGGGTAACATAGTTTCCCACCAAAATTATGTCACTCTGACCTAGTAATCGCACTTCATTGACTTAAGTTTTACGTCCGAGTTCAGTTTTCCGATACCAAGGGTATGCATCTCTGGGAGTAATGCAGCCTCCCACCAAAATTAGGTCACTCTGACCTACTTATTGCACTTTATTGACTTAGGTAAACTTTTACAATCATATTGGGGGAATGAGGTGAACTTTGTAATTGTAGATTTATGGTTTTAGTATTGTCGATGGGGATATTTGCTTTTCTATAGCAATCTCGTAAGAATTAGAATACATCCATATAATTCCCAACCAATAAGAAATACTGACTATGTCTTGTGGTCTACATGTATAATCAACAGTTTTCGTAGTCCTCTATGCCATTTTCTAAATTTTGAATCCCAAATTGGAGTTAAGATATAAACTGACAACAGAAGACTTCAAACAAAAATAACTCTACTTGTTGAATCAAATTAGTTTATTTGGTTTTTATTTGGTTTAAAGTAGAGTAATTATTCAAAATTTTCAAGAATCTAATTAAAAGTTTCTTTTCATACAGTTTCTTATTTCACCTTTTAGCTCTTGATCAATGATATTCTATGCAACCAGCATCAGTTCAGTTGGGCATTTTTCTTCAGAAGTACATTGTATATTGACTGTTGGTCTCAAAGGGTTAATGACTTCTGCAAATATTTTTTTCCATTGACAATTGATTTAAATGAATTTTTAAAATTTATATTAATTGCAAAAATATAGTACCTTGAGGAAAATTGTGAAATTAAAATATTTTAAATACATGTAGTATATATTTTTTCCCATGTTAATTATAGATAGTATTAATTAAAAAAGAAATAGTGTAACCATTGAACATGTACTTTTTAAGTAAAACAACGGAAAAAATCAAAGAGCAATTATAACCCCCCCCCCCCCCCCCCCCCCCAAAAAAAAAAAAAAAAAAAAAACCACACAGACCAAAAACAAAACAAATTAAAACAACAGAAAAAAAACACAAATAATGCAAATAATCTGGGACTATTACACTATTAGTATAATTGTCCCAGACATAATACAAACCAAAACCAAAGTGCTAAAAGTAAAAACCTGAAAAGCAAATAATGAAAAATAATTAAAAATAGAATAAAAATAAATTAAAAAAAATAATATATGATAAATTAAAATAAATTAATAAAAATAGAATACAATAGAATAAATAAAAATTAAATTAATAAAAATAAAATAGAACAAACAAAACAAATAAATTAATAAAAATGAAATGAAATAAGTACACATAGCATTTTGTTTGAGAAAGTGGTTATATATTCCTCCTTTTGGTCTTTATTTTGGTGCTTTATAACCTGATGGGCTCTGTATATAACAAAAAGACTGAATAGATTCACATTTTCTTACAATGTTGCTTTTTTTACTAGATGATATAATATGAGCAGGCAAATTTCCCGGTCCATATTTATCCTTACACCGTTCGATGCAAGGGAGGTAATTGACAGATTTGACGGTGAATAACAAACCACACCCAAACAAATAGAAAACTTGTTTCGTTGTAGAATATCCAGCTTGAAAGGTAAGTAACTCAAGAAAATAGTATGTAAGTGTAATCAACACAAACATTTACTACGCAAAGATGAACGCAAACTAGACAAGTGAACTCGCCATGTAGCCCAACTGGCAACTCGACATCACTGTTGAACCCCCGGGGCTGTCGCCCTACTCTGGCTATTATACACGATAAAGCAAAAGCTGAATATGGTTTTAAAAATGAATAAGGTCCTCTTACTGCTTCGTACCCTTCATATTCTTTCAATGTTTAACATTTTGATGTTAATTGTTAGGTAAATTTGGTCCACAGCAGAGGCACGGCCACAGGCACAGGTGCTACTTGTGGCTTTTCTCTATAAATGTGGGTTCCACTGTACTTTGATTTATCAACAAGGTAAGTCTAATTTTACGCTGTCTCACTTTGACTTGCTTTTTTACAAATAAGTCCACATGACCAAAATCATTGATTGAACCCTTATAGGAGATTTTGCTTTTTAAAGACGCCATCTAGCATAAACTTTCCTTAAAAGATCATCTCCTCTGAAACCACTGGGCGAATTGAGACCAAACTTTGGTAGAATGGTCCATGGATGTCCCCATTCCATAATTGTGCCCCACATCCCTGACTTCCAAACGACATGGCTGCTGTTACTAAATATAGAAAAGGGGGAGATGAATTTAAAAAATCTTCTATGAAACTACAAGGCCAATTGGAAACAAAGTTTGCAGTAATGGTCCTTAGTAGGTTCTCTTTCAGAAATATGTCCCGGATTGTTAAGCAAGATGGCCACCACAGCCGAAATTAGTTATACATAGGGCCCTATGGGAAAATTCATTGAAAAATCTTCTTGTCTGAAACCACTTGACCAATTGGAACCAGATTTGGCAGCAATGGTCCTTAGATGGTCATCTTTCAGAGATGTGTCTGATGATCCGGACTGTCAACCAAGATGGCCACCGCAACCGAACTTAGTTTAACATAGGCCCTATGGGAAAATTAATTTAAATTCTTCTTGTCTGAAACCCCTTGACCAATTGGAACCAGACTAGGCAGCTATGGACCTTAGGAGGTCCTCTTTCAGAAATATGTCCGATTTCGTGGACTGTGAACCAAGATGGCCACCACAGCCAAACTTAGTTTAACATAGGACCCTATGGGAAATTCACTAAAAAATCTGCTTGTCTGAAACCACTAAGCCAATTAGAACTAGACTTGATAGCAATGGTCTTTAGATGGTCCTCTTTCAGAATTTTGTCCAATGACCCGGACTGTCAACCAAGATGGCCGCCACAGCTGGACTTAGTTTAACATAGGGCCCTATGGGAAAATTCACTGAAAAATCTTCTTGTCTTAAACCACTTGACATATTGGAGCCAGAATTGGCAGCAATGGTCCTTAGGAGGTCCTCTTTCAGAAATATGTCCAATTTTGTGGACTGTGAACCTAGATGGCCGCCACAGAAGAACTTAGTTTAACATACATGTAGGACCCTATGGGAAATTCACTCAAAAATCTTCTCGTCTGAAACTACTGAGCCAATTGGAACTAAACTTGGCAGCATTGGTCCTTAGATGGTCCCCTTTCAGAATTTTGTCCGATCACCAAGATTGTCAACCAAGATGGCCGCCATGGCCGAACTGAACTTAAATATAGGAAAATTCATTTAAAAATCTTCTTGTCAGAAACCACTTAGCCAGTTGGAACAAGTCTTAGCAGAAATGGTCCTTAGATGGTTCTCCTTTAGAAATTTGCCCATTGACCTGGACTGTCTGTGTCAACCAAGATGACTGCCACAGCTGAACATAGTTTAACATAGAACCCTATAGAAAAACCAGCCAAATTGACTGCAACACTTGAATTTTTAGTCCTGCTCAAGGTGAAAAGTTAAATCCAGCTGAGCAATACAGGCTCTTGAGAGCCTCTTGTTTGTGAATGCATTAAATCTGAGATGGAACAAAAACGTAGGCATTTATTTAATACATTGTACATGCCTGTACATGTAGATAATGAATTTGACAAGAGATCAGAAACTAGAAATATATGTCCCAAAAAATATGTAAAGAAGTTAAAATAAAAATTTCTCTCTTTTAAGGTATTTATGAATATTTGGACTAATTCCTCCAAAACCTGAAAGTTTTAGAAATTATTGTATTCTCTAAGAAACAGAATATTGTTTACTATTCATCCAACCAAAAGCTATCTTCTGACATACATTTTGTTCATTTAGTTGATTCGCTGCTGCATTAGGTCATGCAGACACAGTTCTTCGTTCGCCTTGGTATATGCCTGAAGTATAAAACTGATACTTTGTATTAGTTCTTTGTATGGAGATATCATTTTTTTTGATATCTTGCCGAAAACTGTTGAGTGTAATTCATTGATGGTTTTACTAGTTATATTGTGTCAGAAGGAAGACATTCACTAGTAAATGAATATATGCCACTAGAGAAGACTGATAATGTTATAATTCAGTTTATTAATTAGTGTGCTACTACCAGCCTTAATATCAAGTTTCTGCAAATATAATATCAATATGAAACTTAATGGTAGGCGAATATGAATTTCCCATATTTGCCTGGTTAATTAATAAAGGTTTTTTTTTCATACATTTATTTCATATTGGCTTAGTTACATAATATCTGACTTTCAACTAAACTTTCATCCATTACAGAGTATTAAGGATTATATCTATCTGTGATACATGTATATAATGTAAGACCCCCCCCCCCCTTCCAACCAAGTGACCAAAATCAATTCTTTGGATCTTTTGTGCTGGTATCACATACTGTTTTAAATATATATCTAAAAATCACTGTCAGAAACTAAATTTTCTATCTAGAACAAGAAATTGCCAATCCAAAATATATATTTATAACATGTATAATTACATGTATTTGTATCGGGGCCTCGGTGGCCGAGTGGTCTAGGTAGTTCGTCATGACTAATAATGATCACTAGCCTGTTAACACTGGAGTTGTGAGTTCGAATCTCACCTGTGGCGGGGTGTGTTCGACTCCGATCTTAATTGACAAGGATTGCCAATTTTCCTACCGAAGGTCGGTGGTTCTCTCTGGGTCCTCCGGCTTCCTCCACCAATAAAAACTGGCCACCGCAAAATAGCCAAATGTGCTGAAAATGGCGTAAAACCCCAACTAAACAAACAAACACACATATTTGTATCAATCTTGGTTTTCTCAAGGGTATTTTAGCTTCCCTCTATATAAAACATGCCTGCTATCTCTTCATGCATAATAAATTAACTGATATTGTTAAATATTCAAATTTATTGCTTTATTTCAACGATCCAGAAAGTTATTTGACAGTATTTTACGCCTGTATTTCCTTTAGTGTTTACATATTCTTGTCAAGTGTTACAAGATGCAAAATATCCACTCTGAACTAATTTACAATCTATATTCATAGCTGATATATGTTAGAAAATATTTTTCAACCATAATTGTGTGTATCTACATGTAAATAGGATAGTACACACACTTCAAACTGGGACTATTTTATCAAACGTAATCTCCAAATTGTTTTAAATTTCTCTACTTATAGTTAAAAATTATAACCAATTGTTATGAATTAGAGAGATACGTGTATAAAGTGGATGTGTAAAACCTGAACATAGTACACACCCCAAAAGGCGGTATAAATCAATTCATCAATAATGTGTTAACATCACAGGATAATTTAAATGAAACAAACTCTGTTAATTAAAGAACAAGAAAAAATTTAACATTGTAGATGAAATATTTAATTCGACCTTACACATGTAATATTTACAATAATTGCTAATACATGTAATATGTAAATTTGACAACCTGACACTGTATCAAATATAAGGTAATGAATATTTTGGATTTAAATTTGTCAAAGAAATATCGAGTTTGAAAACTATTGGATATTCTGAATGTTTTTGGCGCTATCCTGCAGCCTGATTTAATTAAATTCTCCTCAGGGCTTGTAAAAATGATATATCACTTGCCTAGCCAGGCTATTTAAAAATTCACATTTTCAACAAATTCTTCTGGTTTCAATGTTTTCCCTAGAAATGTTTTGAAGCATAGGGGAGGGGCTGGACTGAAAGGATCATGTGGTTATGAATATTCTGAAGGATGGGGATGAAAAAATTAATATAGTATTATAAGGAATTTAAAATTTTCAAGCATGGGGGCCTAAAATTAATGCATGAACCCTCTAGGACCCTCTAGGCAAAACACTGGTACTACCGTTTTGATCAGGTAATTTTTATTTCAGTCTAGTGCATGTTGTATCCCAGCTGGAATAAAGGTCTAGTGCATGTTGTATCCTGGCTGGAATAAAGGTCTAGTGCATGTTGTATCCCAGCTGGAATAAAGGTCTAGTGCATGTTGTATCCCAGTTAGGATAAAAGTCTAGTGCATGTTGTATCCCAGCTGGAATAAAGGTCTAGTGCATGTTGTATCCCGGCTGTAATAAAGGTCTAGTGCATGTTGTATCCCAGCTGGAATAAAGGTCTAGTGCATGTTGTATCCTGGCTGGAATAAAGGTCTAGTGCATGTTGTATCCCAGTTAGGATAAAGGTCTAGCGCATGTTGTATCCCAGCTGGAATAAAGGTCTAGTGCATGTTGTATCCCAGTTAGGATAAAAGTCTAGTGCATGTTGTATCCCAGCTGGAATAAAGGTCTAGTCATATTGTATCCCAGCTGGAATAAAGGTCTAGTGCATGTTGTATCCTGGCTGTAATAAAGGTCTAGTGCATGTTGTATCCCAGCTGGAATAAAGGTCTAGTGCATGTTGTATCCTGGCTGGAATAAAGGTCTAGTGCATGTTGTATCCCAGCTGTAATAAAGGTCTAGTGCATGTTGAATCCCAGTTAGGATAAAGGTCTAGTGCATGTTGTATCCCGGCTGGAATAAAGGTCTAGTGCATGTATCCTGGCTGGAATAAAGGTCTACTGCATGTTGTATCTCAGTTAGGATAAAGGTCTAGTGCATGTTGTATCCCAGCTGGAATAAAGGTCTAGTGCATGTTGTATCCCAGTTAGGATAAAAGTCTAGTGCATGTTGTATCCCAGCTGGAATAAAGGTCTAGTGCATGTTGTATCCTGGCTGTGATAAAGGTCTAGTGCATGTTGAATCCCAGTTAGGATAAAGGTCTAGTGCATGTTGTATCCCAGCTGGAATAAAGGTATAGTGCATGTTGTATCCCGGCTGTAATAAAGGTCTAGTGTATCTTGTATCCCAGTTAGGATAAAGGTCTAGTGCATGTTGTATCCCAGCTGGAATAAAGGTCTAGAGCATGTTGTATACCAGTTAGGATAAAGGTCTAGTGCATGTTGTATCTCAGCTGGAATAAAGGTCTAGTGCATGTTGTATACCAGTTAGGATAAAAGTCTAGTGCATGTTGTATCCCAGCTGGAATAAAGGTCTAGTGCATGTTGTATCCTGGCTGGAATAAAGGTCTAGTGCATGTTGTATCCCAGTTAGGATAAAGGTCTAGGGCATGTTGTATCCCAGCTGGAATAAAGGTCTAGTGCATTTTGTATCCCAGTTATGATAAAGGTCTAGTGCATGTTGTATCCCAGCTGGAATAAAGGTCTAGTGCATGTTATATCCCAGTTAGGATAAAGGTCTAGTGCATGTTGTATCCCAGCTGGAATAAAGGTCTAGTGCATGTTATATCCCAGTTAGGATAAAGGTCTAGTGCATGTTGTATCCCAGCTGGAATAAAGGTCTAGTGCATGTTGTATCCCAGTTAGGATAAAGGTCTAGTGCATGTTGTATCCCAGCTGGAATAAAGGTCTAGTGCATTTTGTATCCCAGTTATGATAAAGGTCTAGTGCATGTTGTATCCCAGCTGGAATAAAGGTCTAGTGCATGTTGTATCCCAGTTAGGATAAAGGTCTAGTGCATGTTGTATCCCAGCTGGAATAAAGGTCTAGTGTATGTTGTATCCCGGCTGTAATAAAGGTCTAGTGCATGTTGTATCCCAGCTGGAATAAAGGTCTAGTGCATGTTGTATCCCAGCTGGAATAAAGGTCTAGTGCATGTTGTATCCTGGCTGGAATAAAGGTCTAGTTCATGCTGTATCCTGGCTGGAATAAAGGTCTAGTGGATGTTGTATCCCAGTTAGGATAAAGGTCTAGTGCATGTTGTATCCTGACTGGAATAAAGGTCTAGTGCATGTTGTATCCTGGCTGGAATAAAGGTCTAGTGCATGTTGTATCCCAGTTAGGATAAAGGTCTAGTCCTTGTTGTATCTCAGCTGGAATAAAGGTCTAGTGCATGTTGTATCCCAGTTAGGATAAAGGTCTAGTGCATGTTGTATCCCAGCTGGAATAAAGGTCTAGTGCATGTTGTATCCTGACTGGAATAAAGGTCTAGTGCATGTTGTATCCCGGCTGGAATAAAGGTCTAGTGCATGTTGTATCCCAGCTGGAATAAAGGTCTAGTGCATTTTGTATCCCAGCTGTAATAAAGGTCTAGTGCATGTTGTATCCCAGCTGAAATAAAGGTCTAGTGCATGTTGTATCCCAGCTGGAATAAAGGTCTAGTGCATGTTGTATCCCAGCTGGAATAAAGGTCTAGTCATATTGTATCCCAGCTGGAATGAAGGTCTAGTGCATGTTGTATCCCAGGTGGAATAAAGGTCTAGTGAATGTTGTATCCCGGCTGGAATGAAGGTCTAGTGCATGTTGCATCCCGGCTCGAATAAAGGTCTAGTGCATGTTGCATCCCAGCTTGAATAAAAGTCTAGTGCATGTTGTATCCCAGTTAGCATAAAGGTCTTGTGCATGAAAGGGTTTGCTGCACAGAATGTGGACACAGAAAGCACGTCAAAAATTAAAAATATTTTTAATTAATAGACATACAAGATACAGCCAATATGTTGTAACTTGTTTTTACTTTATTGCAGTTCAAATCCGATATAGAATTCTAAAAAAGTTGCCAGGATATTTCTAAATTATTTTTTATTTAAAAAAAAAAGAGTTTAAAAAGTGCACTTGTTCTGCACTTCATTGTAATTTTAAATGACCACTTTTAAAAAGTAAACTAAATCTGTACAGTGAGAAGTGGGATCTAACAATCACATGATACATGTAATATATATATTTATAAATGAAGTATGTTGTGACAGTATCCAAGCACAATTGTAAATAGAGTTTTTCCTATTGTAAGAAAATAACGACAGCTAATCTATAATTAGTTAAAGGCCAATAATCAATTTCTCAGGTAAATATCATTCAGGTAAGATTAAACTTTTTTTTTATAAGAGATAGTTATAAATTGATTAATTTAGATAATTAATTTTATTAACTGGTAGAATGATATATTATCTTTGATGGTCTGACGGGTCAGTAATATATGCATTTAGAAAAATGTTGAATTATCTTTATAAGGCTTGGGATGTACATTTTATTTACCTGTATGATTTTGAAATGAAATTTAATCCTACATTTTAACCTGAAGTTACGATAATCAGTATTTAAAAATGAAAATGGACTTAAAAATACATACAACTTTAGTTTTTGAGTTTGAGATTTAACAACAGAGAACCATGCTTCTCTGACAAAAACTTATAACTACTTTAACTAACCAAGAATATAATTGAAAGCTTTCTTGGAGGTAGCTCATTATATCAGGTAGTGTAACTCAGTTTTGTAAGTGTCCTTCCGAGAGAAAGTACTAATTCTTTGTAAAGTATGAAGCCTAAATGAATGGATTGTCAACTCTTGTGTTATATTGGTTTTGTGGAATCTTTTATGTCACTGAAAGCCAACCAGTATGAAAGTGAATAGGCCCTGTGCAAATATTGGTATGCACTTACATCTTGTCAAATCTTAAGCAGACCTTTGCCTGCATGTTTTTTTTTCTAATACATCAAGAGAAAATTATATATATATACAAATATGTATAATTTGTATTAGTCACAAACTGATAGATGTGGTTCTTGTTGAAAAAAAAACAGAAACATTTTATATCATGATTTTATATGTGTGCAAAATTTTCTCAGTGTGTTGTTTGTTTTAAATTGACAAAAAGGGAGATATTTCATAAAAATAAAAAAGTTTATTTTTAAAAGACACCACATGTATCATGCAAACCCCCAATAAACTTATGTATATATTTTTTTGCCCTCTATATATACGTGTAACAGCAGTTTGTACCCAAATGCTTTACCTGCGAGGTGTCACAGTTATAGATGTAATAAGGTCAGGAGACCTGAAAACTTGAGTAGTTCTTTTGTATTAAGGATTACATGTATATCTATCTGTGAACATGTATATGATGAAAGACCCCCCCCCCTTTTACAACCAAGTGGCCAAAATCAATTCTTTGGATCTTTTGTGCTATTATTTATGTATCACATACTGTACTAAATATATATCTAAAAATTAACTGTCAGAAACTAAATTTTCTATCTAAAACAAGAAATTGCCAGTCCAAAATATATATAAGTAAAACACCATTTCTCTGTGTTACTTTAATAAAGGTTGAGTTATACAATAAATATTTAAGTAAATATTAAACAGGCAATATTTATATAATAAATTATTATATGTAAATACCGTATAAGAAATATATGTACAAGTTTAAAATCTACTAGAGATAAAAAGAGAGTAATGGAACAATTTAACAATTTTATTTAATTGATAAAATCAAACACCATAAGAGAAATAAATGAATGCAAACATGTAATTTGTATGTTTTAAATCATTCTTTAAGTATACAGTGTGAATACCTGTCTACTTAAATATTTCTTGGCCAGTTTTGACGGAGCATATTTAAGGAGGTAACCAGATCTGAAAAAACATGAAAAACTTGCCAACAATAGTTTTAGAGCCAATGATTTCTTACCCCTACTTTTAACAAAGTTGCCAAATTTTTGTCTCAAGAGCACATCTTTTAATTTTATTATCAGCCATTATGAAATCAGAAAAAAGATAGATTTAAAATCACATTTAAAAATTGATCAGGAGCATTGCCCTTATTAATATGGATAATATGACCTTTACATATATGTAGGATTATATCAAATATTATGTAAAAAAACTTGGTGAGTAACCTTGCTATTTCTTAAAGATTTAAGTACTAAGTGAAAGTACACTGATTGAGGTTAGTAAAAATAATTTTTAATCAGATTTTATTATGATAAATGTCGATTTATGATATAATTCAAATTTGTTATAAATTTGTGTCACCATTAATTGTGGTAATATCAACACAGGGTCTGAATCTGCATGATGACATCATGACATTTTCTCCAGTGAAACTCAAATAATTTTCATGAACAGTAACTAATGGCTTTATGTATCTTCTGTTGTATTGTTTTTATGATAATGAATTTTGGGTTTCTATATCAAAACATGGTCTTGGTTATTCTTTCTGTTATGGTCTAATATGAGGTATACGTAGGAACATACTTATATATGGAACTTTTCATAAGAGCTAAAACATTTAATCAAAATTGTTCTAGATAAGGTGGCCGTGGAGTAACATTGGGTTTTAGAACAATAGCCAAAATATTAAATTTGCCAATTTCAGTTTTATTATGGTGTACTTAATAAATTATGCATAAACTTCTTTAAAAATTCAAAATACGAAGGAAAATATGTTTTGCACTGAAAAAAAAATTGTGGGAAGGAATAAGAATGTATGATTTTGCTTTGCAAAGGAAATGAAAACTTTATTAACTTCCTTTTAATTAACTTAAGATTCTCACAAAAATTATGTAAATTGGAGCTTCCTTCCTTTCTTGTAGAAGTTAATTTCTTACTGAATTGAAAATGATATTTATACATTGGTTCAAAGGCTTACTGCGACATCTTTGTGGGAAGTTTTTGACTTTATTTATATTTTTTTTTTGTGAGATAGAATATTTCTTCCTTATAAGAATTGTTTACATTCACATCAGACTTTTAGAATGAATTATATTCTATTCTAACTCTTTTTCCTCTCAGTTTCCATTATTGTGTATAGGAATTTTAAGAAAATACATTAATCCTGAAGAAAACTAAATTAAAAATACAGATTTATAAGTTTTGATGTTTATTTTTTGAATTGTTTTGATCAAAATTAAGAAAACTGAAACATAAATCTAATCCCGTTTTAAATTTCATTTTTCGTAACTTTTTTTTCAGATTGAAGAATGTCGTATCCAAAGTCAGAAGTGCCAGGCGGTGTACCACCAGGGCCAGCACCTGTCATAGCTCAGCCAACACCAGGTATGTCTTCATAACTTTTACCTACAAGTGCATATGTAATTATATGTTTATTGCATAATTGAATGCATCATATATATTTTCATGTGCATGTAAGGATGACTAAAAAATGAATGAGTTATATCATTACTAATAAATGTTTTAACACATTTAACACAATATTTATATAACTGAAATGACAGATGTAGAAAAAATCTGATAAATCATCAGGTTAGAAAAATATTAGTAGGTCTGATAGACAAATTTTTGGTGAAAACTCATTAAATGACCTAATTTGATTCATGTGCATTAATTTTGTGCACCTTCTTACAAGGGAGGTAAGTCACCAGATGTTAAAAAAAACCCTGAAATTTAAATATTTTCAAGAAATAAAAAATAATTAGTTTTAATTAAAAAATATTTTACCATTTATGTGGTTAAGAGTATTTGTTTGTAGTAAAGTTTTATTGTCTTATTAGAAATTTACTTATTTATTTTTTTATTCAAAATTGGAATAATTTTTAACTGTTTAAAAATTTGCACGAAAGGAGATGCAAGGTTACAAGATGCATGCAAGTTTTCAGCCTATTTAGCCAAACTAATTTTTAGATAAAATTTTCTAACAGGGGATGCTTGTCTTGTCTACTAGTTATATATTTGTTTTGTATAATGTACAGTGTAGATTCAAAGTGTTTGGAAAAATGTTTAAAAAGACAAGGACCTAATATTTTTCCATTTCAGTTTAGTTTTATTTTGACAGTCTGTTTCTCTTATTTTTCTAATTTTTTAAATAAATTTTTTAGAAATATCTAATTGTTATAGATAGATTTGAAAATTCCATATTTACAAAATTACAGAAAAAACAGTTGTTGTAAAAAAAAAAAAAATTCTCTTAAAATTTTACTGTAAGTCTTCCAGGATTTAAGATTTAAAAAATGTCATTTGATGGGTGATTAAGGATGTATTCTTCTGATGTTTCAGTCTCATTAAAATCTTGTTCGGGAATTATTTCCAAAACATGTGATACAAGTGGAAAATATTAATGAATTTAAAAAATATTATAATCTAACTAAACTCTGTGAAAGAATTATATACTTAAAATAAGTAGTTTTTGACAAAATGTTTGAGTAATAAAAGTTCAAATTTTACAATCAATCTGGTCAGTGTCATCAGCCAAAATGTTGAGAAAATGGGTGAGGGGTACAAAGAAATGATTTTACCAAAAATATGTACATCCCATGTCAATTTTTTCTTTTTAAACTTCTTAGATATGTATTTTTTCAATCATTTATAACAAAGAAGTTGAAATTATATGCTCTCTGTTCTAAAAAAATGAGAAAAACCCCAAATTTACTAAATTGACTGCATGGTCATTTTGACACAAAAAAAAAACACACAAAAATTTATAAAACTTTCTTATATTAACACCTACCTATAGTTTTTTTAAGTTAAATTTATTCAGATTTGTCCACTTCATTTATAGGGAAGTATGAAAAAGTTTAATTGTGGAAAAATGGGTAAAAATTGATGAAAAATGGGAAAATCATCAAAAATGTGGTACTTTCAAATGACCATAGAAAAAAAAAGGAGTCCACCACCATATGATTTTTTCTTCATAAATTACTTTCTTACAGTCATATAAACCCAAAAATCAGGTTAAGAAAAAAAGTTTAATTCTAGAAATATTTGGCTCCTCAGAGGTGTACATTCTTAAGACTTCTAGATGAAAAAACTTCACTCATTTCGAGGAAGTACTGCCATGTTAGAATGTTTTTTTCCCCAGTCATTGCCAGTATGTAAATTTGTTAAATTCTCTGTACTGTTAGATTTTGAAATAAAAATCATACAAGATTTAATAATATAGATTTTTTAAAACTGTCAATCGTCTATATTTTCCTATAAATCCATAAGTTACCAGGAAGGGGAAAGGGTTTATGTAAATATTATCATCAAACTATTTTGAAGGTTTACATATTTACTCCGGCAAAAGAACAAGAACATAAAACTACTTTGAATCAACACTTTCAATACCTTTGTTGTCTCCCTTCATTTTATTACTTAGTGACATTAACAATACAATTGTTACAAAACATGCCTGCCATTTGAGCAAATCTTATATTAAAATATATCACTTTTGCATTTGTTTTCAAGCAAAATTCTTTTTGGTTTAGTGTTGAGCTTTGGATTAAAGATTAAGTTCTTAAATAGTGGAATAGAGAATGGAAAGGGGGAATGTGTCAAAGAGACAACAACACGACCGAAGAGCAGAAAACAGCTCAAGGTTACCAAAACAGCTCAAGGTTACCAATCGGTCTTCAACGCAGCGAGAAAATCTTGCAACTGGGATGTGAAATACTCGAACATACAAGATGTTTGCACTTTGATTTTTATTTACGAATGATGTTCTTGTAACAATGATAAAATTTAGTAAAAAGTTTTGACAAGTTTGTGATATCGAAATGCCTGGTGTAATAATTTTTCAGTAATACTAAGATTTCTTTCATTAAAATCAAATAGGTTGTTACTTACATGAGTGAATTGAACAAGTTGAGGTATATAAACACCATACGATGGTGCCAAGGGAACCTCACCATCTAAAAACGGATAATTAACAATAGGGAATGAAATATCATCTCTCATCATAAATTTTAGTATTAAGCTTCCCATTAGAGATATAGATATCAAGATCCATGAAAGGGCAGTGTTCATTGTTTGTTCAACAGGATAAATCTTTTTAGTGTACATACTGAAGTCGTCATTATTGACCGCCAAAGTGTATAGAAATATGATAAAATAAATCTTGGAGAAGTTTCTCCTCATCCTTTCCATAACGAGAGGTCTAGATCTGTTGTTAGATAGTTTTGTAATTTTATTTTGATGACGTTTATTCAAAATTAATTTGACACTTGATAGATTAAGATAGATCAGGGGATACATGCTAGCCTCACAAACTGGTAAATGAAACCAACAGGGAAACTTAAATGACGAGTTTATCAAAGGCAGACACGATTCTAAACAATTGTATTGTTAGTACTGGTAATAATGAAGTATGGATGTTGTAATGTATGTTTGTCATAGATCAAGTAGTATATGCAATTTTTTGTCAAGAAAAAGACTGTCTTTGGGTAATACCAAACCGTCTTTAGGACAGTATATATTATTCATTTAGTTTTAATAATATGATATTTGGTATCTTCTTTTGAGTTTCTTGTCTCTGACACCTCATAACAGGTTTATTGAGCAGAAAATACTTACCCTTCCAGAACAGATGGCTTTCTTTGTGATTTCACTCGTTGGTGTCATTTTAAGGGACGAGATCAAAAGTTCAGTGTAGGATAAAAGACTTAATTCAAATAGTTTGGGGGGGGGGGTAAAAATCGCTGCAAGTTTTGTTATCTGACATCGATTTTCGGATTGAAAAATACGGATTCAAGTGATGTCCAAAAATATACTGCACAAACATGCATTGTTGAGGAAAAACATGACCCATGATACAAAAAATATACTGTCAACGCATATGCCCATATTGGTCTATCAATTTTTCCCAAATTAAGTTAAGGGGGGGGGTGGTGAAAAAACTATGTGAATTAAGTTTTTTATCCTCCATTGACCTTTTGATCTCGTCCTTTACCGATATTTGATTTATTTAATACATGTACATAATGTATTTAGCTTTGGATGTGGATTTACATGTAGATCACACTGTTCTTCTCCAAACATCTCCATCATATGAGTACTCTTAACAAAATTTTCTTCCTAGAAAAAACTGGTTTAGAAATGATAAGCCTTATCACTCATTTAAGATTCATCTGAACAAATGATGCCATTAACTTTCATTCTGATCAGATATCTCTAACACTTATCATTTCATTTGGTATTTTGCTTGGATGTATATAATCAAACTGATACATTTCCTATTACTGTTTATAAATGAATAGTTCAAGATGACCTTGGTTCAATCAGCACTAATCAGATGTCATATTTACATAAAAATATGTGTATTGTGGGAGTCACTAACTGGAAATAAATGTATGCTTAATGTTCTTGCAGTAAAATCGAATACATGTACTTTATCTGATTGGATTTAAAGAACCATTTTTAAGACGTTTTGGCGACAGTGGCCTTCTTCAGTCTTTTTATTGCTGTCCTCAACTTAAAGATGGTTCTTTTAATACAATAATATGAAGTATGTTAGCTTTTGGAACTTTTAACACAAAAGAATACTTTATCATTCTTACATTTATTTAAAATCTGAAAAATATATGTTTGTTGCTACATTTTCATAGAATTTTATTATAAATTTATATGTTCATATGTATTACAATGTCTATGTACATGCAGTCTTTTCCATTTAAAAAAAAAAAAAAGTTTTCAGACTGAAACAGGCACAAAATAAATATTCATCATCCAGACTAAAAGCGTTTCTTTTAAAAGAAAAAGTTCAGTTCGTAACAGTTGAATGTTGATAATTCAAGCTTCTTTATCCTTGAATGATTTTATTCCATGTTTTTTTTAACGGAATTCCACTTTTTGCAGTTGGGATTTGTCTTTTAGGATTTCTATGTTACACGTAGTTAAAAAGCTTCCAATGCAGCATTTTCAATTTTTTCATGCCTTGCAAAAACATGCCTGTTTTTTAAAAATTCCAAGAGAGCAACGTTTGTGTAAAACATGTGAAACGATAGAAGACGAAAAACATTTCATATTAAATTGTAAATTAAATGAAGCATTACGACAAATAAGTTTTCGAAATTTTTCTGCGGAAGATTCAAATTTCACAAATTTAACCAATGAAGAAAAACTTGTTTTTATTTTGAACCCAGTGTCCTCCCAGCAAGTAAAAAACATCGGTTCCTTTTTAAAACAGTCTTTGAAATTAAGGTCATGGGACTAGTCACTTTTTGCTTGTTCTTTGTGTTTATAATGTTCAATATTGTGTATTTGTTAATATGTTTTTTGTTGTTGTCACAAACTATGTTTAAGGACAATAAAGTAATTTGTCGTATTTAAAAATTTGTCAATATCTGAGAGTAATTTGATGGACCAAAGATTTCAGCTTTCTGATAATTTGTTACATAAAATGGAGAAAGACTGCACTTTTCTAAGAATTTACACTTCGCTTAATATTGATGTTGTATGCTTCATGTTGTAACATTACAGGGGCTCCTACTCAATGGGCCCAGGCAGGACAAGCTCCCCCAGGATGTCCAAAGGGACTGGAATATTTGGCTATGGTTGACCAGTTACTTGTAAAACAGAAAATTGAAGCAATCGAGGGTATGTATATTTTTTAACAGGTGCATCAGGAGTGAACTGGGTCGCTGCACCCCAAGGTGAATTTGAATGCCCGAAAGGACTAGAGTATTTAGCTACTGTTGATCAGCTTCTTGTAAAACAGAAAGTTGAAGTGTTAGAAGGTATTATGTGCAGTGAAATAGTGTAAATTTAGAAATTAATATATTTAAAATTTTATCGATTATTAATTTGTACAGTTAAACAAATAAAAGACTTAAACCTTTATAATCAGTGTAACAGCTGACCATTCATTTATTTTGACAATGAATATAGTTATAACCATCTTTAAATTAGAATATATAAAATCTTCTACGAGTGACTGAAGAACACGTTAATTCATGAATATATAGTAATGTCATTGGCCATAGCTATTGTTACATCACTTCCTAGAGTGAAATATGGCCTTTTTTTTAAGACTAAGAGTGATAAGATTTTCAATTTCTTGGAAATCCCTGTTTCAGCTTAATAAAACAGTGTAATTAATTTCTGAATTTACCTTCTTTGTTGTACCATTATTGTATATATATTATATACCGTAAATTGGGATAGTTTGGCGGTGGCTATATTTTGGTGTATTTGGTGCTTGTTGCAAAAGTGCCAAAATTAAGCAAGATAAAATCAAAACAGATAAAATAAAAATAAACTTCCAAAATAATTTCAGATTGTTTTGATGTTGAAAATTTATTGACATTTGATTATAATACTTTGATTGTCATAAATTTGTTAAAGCTAAACTGCTGTTATTATATTTGTCATTCCAAATAATTCTACTTGGTAAGATTTATAAAACAACAATTATCAGTTGTCATTCATGACTTCTTATAGCGACAACATTATAACCATTACACATATCAAACATATTAGCATATCAAACATATTAGCAAAACATACAAAATTTTCCCTGAAAATTCCAAAATTAAACACAATACTGATATAAAGTGCCAAATAACACACCAAAATATGATATCCATCTTTTTAGCAAAAACCACCAAATAACCCGATTTATGATATACAGCTTAGAAATTAGAAACCTTGGTATTTAAATTCATTGACAACAGACCGTCTTGATCTAGGTATGCATTAACAATCATGCTTCAGTGCTGAGCAGAATATTGTATATGCCACAAGACACGGCCAATACGACCTCCAAAAATACAGGTTACGTTTCACGAAAGGTCATAAGAATTATGAATGACCTTTAGTGAAACAGTACCCTGGTGTAAATGGTTTTAGGTTATTTTGTTTATAGACCTATTTCAGCATAATTAGATGTATCATGGCAGACAGGCTTTATTTCTGGAGAACCCAGAATACCACCATCCAAATCAAAAACTTAAATCACAACTTCAGTGTTGACAGGGTAATGATTTAGATTATTAGATAGTTGATACGATGACATACCTAGACCAGACTGTCATCGAGGCTTGCCAAATGTCTGACAATAAAAAATGTGACCCAGAGGGTGGAATTCCCCTGTCCTACATCTTTTTGTATGAAATTTTCACTTATATTTTGAAATATATGTGAAATGAGAATGGCCGCCATGACAAAAAATGTTACTAGAAAATGAGAGATTCTAGAGAAAAACTAATATCATAATTGAAAAGATCACACGCAATTTGGTTTTATTCTAAAAGTATAAACTGAAATTATATTCTAAATGAGAAACATGTAGTAGTTTTCTATTTATAAATTAACTTCTTTTTGAATTTTTTTGTTCAAATCCGGGAATGTTGATGTTTTCTTGATGTTTTGACATTTTGTCGTTGACGAAATGTAATGTGATGAGAAGTTTGTGTCACCTGATGTTAGACAAGGACTTCTCTCATTACACATGTTACAATCGGTTGAAGACAAGGTTTGATTGTGTAAGACACCCATGTGGAATATCCTTGTCTTACATCATGTGACATAAATGTAACATCACAGTTCAATTTGTTGATGTCAGAATGTCAAAACCTCAAGAAAACTTCAGCCTTCCCGTAGCTTTTCCCATAGAATACCTAGTTTTGTAAAGATTTTTTCCATCATGTCGGCCATTCTTATTTCTTTAAATGTTTACCTTCTATAATGACAGAAAATTAATCATTGAAGCCTCGTGTCTGATAGAAAAATATGACTCCTTGGATGGAATTCCCCTATCCTACATCTCTGTGTATGAAAGATAGTTATAATTCCACATCAGTGTCTTACACCGGTAAATGTTGTCTTCAATCGCTTGTAATGAGAGAAAAAGTATTCCATCTATAAAATTTTTTTGTATAAGAGCATAAGAACATAGATGTTTCAACCATGGCCGTCTTCAGTTCATTTCCTTGTCTATATGGAAGAGCAACCATCTTTTTCAAATCGATAGAAGAAAAAATTCAAAAATATGTAGACAAGAGACGAAAAAAGGGGCCTTACCTTTGGACAGAATTATCAGTCATAGAACTAGTTGTATTGTTATGATTTCAATAGATTCATCTATTCTTTTGAAGTTTAGTACCAGTATTTTGAAAACTATATATTATTACCAGTACTTTTTTAGGGAATCATCATATTGATATGTTCTGATGTTATTTTAAAATTTTTTAATGTTTAAATTTCTTTATTTATTTTGTAGCAATGACTGGATATGAGACAAACAATAAATATGAGATTGTGAACTCACTTGGACAGAGGGTGTATCAGGCTGTGGAAGGTATGCAAGAGGGGAAACCTTTTTTCATAAAAAGAAAAGTCAAACTTTGAAAATATGGTGTAATAAAGAATTTTAGGAAAGTTGGTGACTGTGGTTTTTGAGTACATGTATTATTAAAGTCACAAACTTCCTCTGTACAATTTTAACAGAAAATTGTCATTTTAAACCTAAAAAATATGAAGTACTTTCACATATTTCTGTGATATCCAATTTTATCAAGGTTTTTACGAAAGAAAAGTGTAGTCGTTAGTTTGTCAATGTAAGGTGGATGGGTGTGTGTTTTGGCTCCAAATATTAGATTGACAATGTAAGGTGGATGGGTGGGTGTTTGGCTCCACACGTTAGTTTAGCAATGTAAGGTGGATAGATTGGTGTTTGACTCCGAACAGTATAGGAAAACCAGATTTTGTGTCAATTTGATGGCTCATCTGTTGTTATATTGGTGAAAACCTTGTCAAGACGGAACCTAATGGAATTAGCCAAAAAATCTTGCAGTACCTGTAAAATGTTATTTAAAAACACATTGCCAAAAGCTAGGTTTCAGTTCTCGTTGCTATATAGTCACACTGTTTATTTCAGACACATGTTGTTGTACAAGAAACTGTTGTGGGTCTTCTCGACCATTTGATATTAAAATTCGTGACAACAAAAATATGGAAGTAATACATTTATCTCGAGGATTGAGGTGTAGTTCTTGTTGGTGTCCATGTTGTTTACAGGTAAGTTACAGAATACATTGAAATGAAAGGGATGTATGTTTGTTCAGTATAGAAAATGACATCATACTCCTTCTTCTCCATAAATAGTTTTCAAAGTTTCAAAGATCTGGGTTAAAAGCTGTAGGAGTAGTTGGTTACAAAAAATGGGTACCCTTCATGCACCATTGTTGCAAAAAATTAATAAGTTCCAAAACATGGAAAATTTTGGAAAAATTCTTCAAATTTTCCTTTGTGAATATCTTACAATATGTCCAGAAACATTCTACAATATTTCCAAGGATATGGGTTTTAAGCTGTAGGAGGAGTTGTTTACACAAAATAGGTACTCTATTTTGCCTGTTACCCAACCACCCATTTAACATTCATCATACCAGCTGCAACCCAGCAAAAAAATTTCTACTGGTATGGTAAAGTAACACTCATTCCCCATCACTTCACTCCGGAAAAGATAATTTTCCATGGAAGATATGCCATATATTTTAAAATGGCTCGTTAAAGAACATGACAGTGTCAGATATGTGGCCTAAGCTTTGTTTTCGAGATGAACGTTACTAAATATTATTTGAAATGTTCAGAAATGTAGTAAAGAAACAATATTGTCCTCAAGAAACTCTTACCGAGTTATTTTTAACAAAGTAGTTTTATGTAACATACATGTAAATGGGGCAATGTGCCATTCTAGTTATGTCTACTATTTTTTACCAAGAGCATTGAATATGAGACAACTGGTAATTAAATGCACTACATAATTCAATACATTGCATCAAAATTGGTGTCAAAGAATTGATATTTTACCGCTGAGTTGATATGACTGCTGGTGGACTCCAAGACTCCGAGGGTATCCCCAGCTGAGTCGATGCCACCGCTGGTGGACTCCAAGTCTCCAAGGATATCCCCAACTGAGTCGATGCCACTGCTGGTGAACTTCAAGTCTCCGAGGGTATCCCCAGCTGAGTCGATGCCACTGCTGGTGGACTCAAAGTCTCCGTGGGTATCCCCAACTGAGTCGATGCCACTGCTGGTGGACTCCAAGTATCCGAGGGTATCAGCAGTTGAGTCGATGTAACTGCTGGTGGACTTCAAGTCTCCGAGGGTATCCCCAGCTGAGTCGATGCCACTGCTGGTGGACTCAAAGTCTCTGCGGGTATCTCAAGCTCAGTTGCTAGTATTTCGATACTACCACGAAATTGATACATTGTACTTAGAATTTACTGTTGCAAAAAATTTGTGAACACTAATGAGTGTCACCCTCATGCATAGCTTTGTCCTTAGATGGTTTTGGCTTTACCCCTTATGGTCATTTTGGCATTTTTGAATTTGCTCTTCAACCTTTTGGATTGTTTCAATATTTTAGGCCTTGAGCACAACTGATGAGCCGTAAATCAAGGAAATGTGTTCATGTTGTGCATCAAAGACTTTTATTTAGTATTAAATATTTCAAAACCTAATAAATTATTCATTATTTTAGAAAGTAACCGTGGAGGCGCCACCAGGTCAGGTTGTAGGATATGTGTCGCAGGCATGGAGTATGTGTAAGCCAAGGTTTAAGATCGAGAATGCTGAAGGAGAAACTGTATTGAGAATAAAAGGACCATGTTGTCAGTGGGAAATGTGTGGAGATATTGAGTTTGATGTAAGTTGCATTGATTTAATATCAGAAAATTAAGAATTGTTCAAAAGGATATTAAATTATGAAGAAGGGCAAAATGAACATATAATTTGACAAATATCTTGGCTTTAATTGAATAATTTTGAATTCTCCGACATTTTGTAATTGTATCATGTATTCAAGTTGATATCATAATATATCCATAATTAACCCTTTCACTGAGGAAGTAACCCGTGCACGATGTCTTTCCTGACAAGATGGCAGACTTGAGTGACTACTTCTTTGTTAATTATTTAGAGCATTAATTTGGGGTCATTTCTTCATTTGAATAAAAATGTTTGCAATCTTTTTAGTTTTTGAATGAAAATGCGAAGATTCTGTAGCAAACAGGGGTTTATGTGGCTGGATATTTTGAAATTCTTCAAATATCGTTAAAATAGCTCTAAATATGCAATTTTGTAATTAAAAATTATAAAAAATAATTTCAAGAAATAAACTTCCAATCATCGATGTCCATTCCAATAAATTTTTGACAAATTCAGCACGTTTGATATGAAATACATACTCTCCTGGCATCCAATCTTGTCAAAAATTTCTAAAATTCATTTTTCTAACTTTAAAATCCCATAAAATCCTCAAATTTTGGTCTTTTTTCACGTGTTTTTTGTAAAAGATCCGCCATTGTTTTAATTTATCCAAGTTTCAAATACTGTGGATTCATTATTATTCGTTGTATACCAATTTTCGTGGTTTTTCGTAGGACACCATAAATTTAAATATCCAATGAAAAATAATATTTTTACTTGAGATTAAATTTTTTTGCACTCAAGTTTAAAACCACGGAGTTTTGATGTACCTATCCGAGACAACATTTGCATTTTTACAGCATGTACTTGGATACTGACATATGATGAGTCAGCTATATCCATAGATGATATATTGTTTACTGCAATTTTGCCTTTGGTAACATATAAACGCTCAAACAATTGTCTTTAAAAAAAATTTGACTTGTAAATTGTCGTGGAATTCACTTCCAGTTTTTTTATTCAAACATTCAAGAAAAATATTAATCCTAGGTAGGCCTAAACAATACAGACTTTCTCATAAATTACAGTAAAAACATCTTGTCAAAAGATAATAAAGCAGAAATTATTGATCGTAATCAGATTAAAGATATGTATGTATATGCCTTGAGGTATTTGGTGACAAGTGATTGCAATTTTGTCAATACATATTTCACACCTGATCAGCCTCACAAGTAAATAATTACGTCAATCTTGTTAAATTCATGACAAATTTGAAGAATCTGTTAGACTTTTGTTTTATCAGCGCTTAAAATCGGTACTTTACTCTACAATTTCAAAGTCTGATTGGCACGTTTTGTTGCAGTATTTTCATGATATCTGATGTGCCAAGCCACAAATTTCAGTATTTCAACAACTTTTTATATCTTTTTCTAAGCCAGCAATCCACGAATTTATGTAGCCCAAGAAATGCCATTTTTTTCTCTATCCACTAAAATTGGTATCCACCAGAATAAGTGAATCCACAGTGAAAGAAAGATAAGTCTTGATGTTCGCTCCAAGAGTGGGAAATATAAAACCTATGTGACAATCCTGGTAAACTGGGACTTGTCGTCAGCGAGTTAACTTGGGAATTCCGGTAAACCGGGACTCGTCGGCAAAAGAGTTAAAGGCAATTTCAATATAACGGTACTTGATTACATTTTGATTACCTGTATTAAATCTTTACACATTCCTTTAACACTTTATTTTCATTACACTAATTTAGTGTAATTAATTATTCATTATGATTACAGATTAAATACCCTATTTTTATTTTTTTTTACATTACCAACAATTTGATTTTGAAATCAAAGTCATTGATTTGAAACAAATGAAGAGTGAATAAAAAAAATAATGTGATTAATGAATTTTCTTGTTTTTAGGTTCACACTGCTGATGAGACTACATTTGTAGGTCGAGTAACAAAACAGTGGACTGGATTGGGTAAAGAACTGTTTACAGATGCTGATAATTTTGGAATCTCGTTCCCGGTAGATCTGGATATTAAAATGAAAGCTGTAATGATTGGTGCAGTATTTTTATTAGTAAGTATAACTACTATAAAGTTGGATTTTAAGGGTATTCTTCTAGATTTGACAATAATGTAAATATTTATAAGGAACATCAGTCAGTGACCTCCCTTGACCACGTTACCCAAGGGAGATAACAAAATAGCCACCTTTTAGCCCTGAGGACCAAATAGAGACAATTTTGATTACCTCCCTTTATTAACTGGGTTAAGGAGTAAAACCACTATTAGATTTTCCCATAGCATTCTATGTTAAATGTCATATTTCAATCTTCTATGGAAAATATATGTTGATTTTAAATAAGTGATAGGCATATCAGGTGAAAACACCATCATGTCAGTTCTTTTCCTCAAAATCTCACCTCATCTTAACTTGCATTTAAGGATGCAATGTGCCTTGGAACTCCCAAGTTCCTAAATTTTGCACCTCAAAACTGAATGTCCATCATTTTTTATGGTCATCTTTGACAGTCTGTACACCCCCAATAGTTTTTTTTATCTTGTTGCATTTTTTACATTAATAAAATGTTACTATCACAGTAATATCTGAATTTACAGTCTCTGTAAAAGTTTAACTAACAATGTGTGATTTCAAACATGTTTATGGGAAAAAGTATAGAATTAAGGTGGTACCTAACACTACAGGGAGATAACTCTATAAAATCAGCTAAACGTTTTAATAACATTGTGTTGTTAAGGGAATATTAAGCTTTTCAATGATCAATATTAGTGTTTGTCAAACTGCTATACAAACTGCAAACAATCAGTGTAATTTTTCTGATGAATTGGTTGGTTCAAATGTTTTGAAATTTTAAAATTTTTGTCAATGGGTCAAAGTAAATACTTTGTCAAAATTTTATGAAAATTAAAAGAGCCAAATTAATTTTAGTGAAAGTGTTGGGTACCACCTTAAACAATGGTAATGAGAAAACTTAAGTTTATTTTCTTTGTGCCTAAATTATTTTATCATTATCTTTAAGAAACATAATGTCACATTTCTACATAAGTTTAAAAATATCCTTAGTCATCTATCAGTATTGTGGATAGTGGTTATGATCAGTATTGTGGATAGTGGTTATGATCAGTATTGTGGATAGTGGTTATGATCAGTATTGTGGATAGTGGATATGATTTTATAAAAAAAATGAAAAGAAAAAACAAGAAATCAATCTTTGTATTTCAGGATTTTATGTTCTATGAAAATAACAAGAAGAAGAATCAAAAAGATGCTAAGAAGGTATGGTAAAAAAAAAAAACTCTAGAATTATTCGGTAGCTGTTTGCTCTCCACATAATTTCTTGAATTTTCTATAGCACCATTTCAATAATAGCAAATATTTAACTTTTTAAATTTTAAGTAATATTGTATCAACAGGGTTCCCACACTACCAGGAAAATGGAAAAAACCCAGGAATTTAATTTCATGCAGAGAAATGTCATTGGAATAAAAAGAAAAAAAACCCTTGAAATTTGTTGTATATAATTGATTACTTCCCTTTGATCTTCTTTTTGTCATCCCTACACAAGTTCTTCAGTGAGTTTATACTATGCATATTGCTTTGTGACAAATATTGATGGGGCTAAACTATTCATGACTTCTGTGTCGTTAAAGCGTTTGTTTTTTTGTAGAATTACTGCTTTGCAAAGAATAGTTCTTTTCACAAGTAAAAAATATAAGTAGAATTATTTCAATTATTACCCTAGAAAATCAGAAAATATCCTGCAAAAATTTATGAAAAACCCTGGAATTTATTGTTCAGGAAGGCACGGGAGCCCTGTATCAAGCAATATGTTCAGATTAATTGATGTTGTTGAAAACTATTAAAACTTTCAAAATGAGCAATCGCAAAAAACACAAAAACAAAATATTTAAAAAAAACAAACTTTAAAAGGTTTACTTAGTCACTACTGCATTTTGTTCATAAATCGGATTGGATTTTAGTATTAAAAAACTGCAGGTTTATATAGAACTATTTATATTTTATGAACAAATTAACAATGATAATTGAAATATTACTTTCTGCTAATAAACATTTACACCAGAAAATATATTTAAATCCTTTTATCGATTATTGTAAAGTTAAAGTATTTAATTCTTCTATACAAATTAAAATAAAATATTGTGTTTAGATTTAAATCAAGTTTGAGCTAATCTTACATCAATGAAATATTTTCAGTGTAAATTGTATGGTTGCAAAATATTATGAATTACAATATATTATTTTAATTATTTCAGTTGAAATACATGTTATGAATTGAATGGTAAAAGGTTTCAGTTTGTTGTATGAAATTTACTGCTTCTTAAACATGTCAATTGGCTGTTAATAGGATTCTGATAAACGAGTATGCTCTCTGGTCACAAATATCACAAAAATTAAGTCTCATCTTCTAATTGTAGCTTTAAGGCTGAAATTTGAAGCCTAATTATGTGCTGATATTTTCTATATTTATATTTTCTATTATCATTATTGACTTTATGCATAGAATTTCTGTCAGTGAATTGTTAGATGGTTATTATAATTAGCTATGTTCCATCTTTTCTAAATTAAATTCTTGGTAAATATTTTTCTGAATTGTTAAAATCTTTCTTTATATTTGAATGCATGGTCTTATAATTTTATAATTTCTTCAGTGTTTATTTTTTTTAAATTTATTTTAATGTGTATACAGTTTTATTATTTTCTTTTTCTTGGCATGAGTATAAATTTGAAGTAAAAGAACTCTTTACACTTCATAGAAGATATAAATTAAAAAAGTAAAAAAATACCATTTCCTGATTTATGTTTCCGAAATTATGGTAAAAATATAATTTTTAGTTAAATTAGTGTCAAAACAAAAAGTATTCAAATTTTATTTTTAAGGATATTTTCATTTTCAAATGAAATGGGGAAATAAACAGTTATTTAAACAAAAAATTGAAATTTACTAGTATGAAAAATACCAACATAAAAAAGATTAGTTCTAATGGGAAAAACTATATCTTTCCCTTTCAAAAGCAAAGTTTATAGTATTTATTATTTGTGGAATTGTTTTTTTGATAACCAACAAAAATTAACATGTGTTAAAACATTTGATATACAATGTAGTATATATGTAGCATAGGTAATAAAGTAATAACAAGATAAAATAGTGTGCAGAAGTGTGTTCATGTGTGTTGTATATAATTTTTACGGAGCAACCATTTAAGGGTCTTTTGGGGGCTGGGGCAAGATATTGATATATGTGAATCCTGAAATATTTTTTTGGCATCCATGAGCCTACCGGTAATTCTGTTTTTCAATAAACTTGGACATCTACTTTTTTACATCAAAGTCCTTTGTTGACAACACCTTCCCCTACATTCTTCTAAAAAATTAAATGGTTGCTCCCTTAAATTCTACAGTTTCTTGTTGATCAGATTCACGTCGGATTTGGTGGTTAACATGACATTCAAATTAGTCTGTTAGTGAACTGTTTATTTGCAGCCATTCTGATTCAGAATGCAGAATTCTTTGTGTTATAATATGTCAACGATTTCTATTTGTTGAAATGAAAAGCCCAGAAATAAAAATGTATAATGTGATCTTTGATATTTTGTAACAGGGAGGTGACAATGTTTCTACAGAGAAACATGATACCCCAGTGTCAGAATAGGTGACTTATTTTAGGGCTTGGATCTATATTTACATGTACATAGATTATATAAAGTTTCTGGTCTGATTAAATATGCATGATATTGAAATAGATTTTCTGTCATTCAGGAAGGTTAAATATTTATTTGTCTATATGTCATTAATTAAAATCTTGTGTACTATATATTAACATATTTATCCTTGATTACAGGTTACAGGTTAAATACACAACATATATAAGGGTTGGTATACATTTATATATGTTACGCTAGTGTGTAACTTTCATATATATGTCCCAGCTAATTTATTCATTAACATCTACCACAGCTAATTTTGTTTTAATTGCTTTAGATGCCATTAATACTGAAAAAAATTTATATGTTTACTTATATCATATTTTAAAAGAATTTTTGCTCTTTATTAGAAATTTTTTGTTCACCTCAGTACATCCTCCCAAGACAGGGTTTTATTTTCGTTCTGACAAACCCCTGACAACACTCATTTATATTTAGCGGGTCGAACATATTGCCGCCTGGTATGTGACCTAACAAATTCTACCTACGATGCAGATAGATTCTCTTTTGCCCTAGAAAAGCAACCAGTGAAAATCGTTCATTTCTGACCCAAAAATATGAATGAATGTTGTCAAGAGTTTGTGGGAATGAATGTGGATACAAAACCAAACACCAAAGTACTCGCAAAACATGGGTTGCCAGGCCATATGAAATGAACTAAAGTTTCACAAGTGCTCTGGAAAGTATATGCTTTTCCATTTCTGCTAAGCCTTATCACAAACTAAAGTTTCACAAGTGCTTTGTAAAATAATTGCATGCCCCTTTCTGCTAAGCACTAAAAAATATAGGTAGCCAGCCAATATCTTGAACTAAAGCTTCACAAGTGCTCATTTAAAAATATGCATGTTGTTTTCTGCTAAGCAGTAAAAAAAAATATAGGTAGCCAGTCCATATCATCAACTAAAGTTTCATAAGTGCTCTGTGCATGTTAAGCATCTTATTGTTTCTATGCCTTTTTGTTTTCTTGGATTCAAATATTTCATCTTAATAGCAGGTATAAAATAATTTGGAATTCATATTGTAGATTACAATTGTGGATTGAATGTTTTATTTACTGTGTGTCCCACATACTCCTTAATTAATTTGATCCCTTGATCTGTTTATTAAAGTTAAAGCTTAAATTTTGTAAATGTAAAATTACATAAAAAAGTACTGTCTGGATTATGTGAGAAACACAACAATTCATACCACAATCATATTAAAGAATGATAAAAACTTCTATATTCTCGTTCCAGCCAATCTATTTTTTCCAGTGAGAAAAAATTGAGTCTTGGTTTATATCCTTTAATTTTGGGAAAGAAGTCACTTAATGTCTGAATGATTAGCAAAAAATAAATAAATAAATAAATGTATAAAAAAGAAAAAAAAAAAAAAAATGAAATCAAAATCAAAAAAATTATTATGTACCGAGTAGTCAATATCTTGAAATACAGTCAACTCTCTTATCTCGAAATCCTTTTGGATCGCAATATAAATTTGAGATAGACGAAGTTCAACTAAAAAGGACAAATTTTCCTACTGAAAAGGTAGGGGGGAGGGGGGAGGGGGGAGGGGGTTTTGTGTTATTTACTACTTCCGGTAAATCTTTTTGTTAATAGGCGCCGATGTAAATCGATGGTTTACTAATGAAACCTCAAGTTATTTATCGATATTCAGATACTTATATGTACTTTGTATAACATTTTATAATTGTTTTAAATAATAAAGATTTGAAGGGGAATTATTAAAATAGATTAAAAAGATTTGACAGTCCATTGACACACATACGTGAAGTGCGACAACATGGTGATGTTTAGAAAGACAATGCTTCGACATATCAAATAATATTTGCATTGTTTTTATAATTTGGGACTGAAAATTTAGTTCGAGATATGAGAAATTTCGACTCATGGAAATTCAACTAAACAGGAGTCAAAATACATATATTTGCACTTAAAACATTTGGGACCACATACAAAATTTGAATCATCCAAAAATTTGACTTAAGTTAACAAGAGTCAAATGTAGTTTGAATGATAATATAGTCTGTTAATGATTTTTTTTTTCATTTTCTGTTAATAATTTTTTTTTTTCATTTTGGTCTCATGCTAAAGCATTAAATAATGATCTCAGCATTCACACTCACAACATGAACAAAATTCCATATAGATTGGGAGCCTTGAACATAAAATTCTGTGTAATTACATAAAATCATATTCACATAAGTCATTGTATAATAAGAAGTATATGACAAAAAGTTTCATAAAAATGCCCTCTCTCTTTTTCAGGTCACAGACTGAACAGGACCAGTGGCCTTAAATGAACTCTTGGCTGAAATACACGTTTATCTGACAATTTACACCATCAGGAGTCTTTCATCATTTTCACAGCTTACAGAATTGCATTTTAGATATCATAATCATATGTTTCACAGGTTGAATTAAGGTATCCGGACCATAAATGACCACGTGATTATTCGAAAGTTCCCGGATGTTCCATACAACGCAATTGAAATGACCTCGGTAATTATCGGCAAACTTCGGAAATGTCAATATAACTAACTTATTTTTACAGACTGCATATAAGCAACAAAGTCTGTTTCAACTTGAGAAAAATATATATACAAAATTCCAGCTTTAAATTTTTTGGTTCCGCCATTCACGGTCAAAAAGAGATACACTTTTCGTTCATGATCTATTATGGTCCGGATACCTTAAAGACAGTCTTTCCAAATTTTAGGATGTTAGGCCATTGTAAAAAAATATTTATAATTATTAGACATTTTAATATTTTTAGTGTACTATTTACTAGATGTTAACATATCGGACTTGTTTGTTTTTGATTTTTTTTTTTTTACCTTTCAAATATTTTTACCGGTAATCCAAGAGAATTTGAATGAATGCAGAGTGTTTCACTAGAATAAAAAAATATTTTTGTGTAAAAGGAAAAATAAAGATAATTACGGTAATCAGGTGATTTACAGACAGTAAATTTTAAAGTGGCCTAATGCACACTTAGTTCTTTTTGTTTTCTTAAAGAAAAATATATTGACAAGCAAAAGGGGGAATTTTTTATTTTTTTGGGGGGGGGGAATTTGGTTGGTGATTTTTTAGTATAAAACAAACAAGAAAAATGTTCTTTTCAAAGACAAAGATCAGTCATTTCATTCCTTTATTTAGAATTTGTTCTTGATGAAGTTCTGTTAGTGGCAATTTATTTTTTTATACTCTTTAGTGGAAACATGTAAATTAGGAGATATATATATATATATTATGTGATATAGTGAATTTATTAGGGTAATGTCAAGCTTATTGCATGTACAAGAATTTATAAATAAGTATTATTTATTATGATATTTGTTTTACTTATTAGTGCATGTGGCTGGAGAAAGTTGTTGTTCATATATATGTATATGCATGCCTTACAGTGACAGTAGGATGTAGAACAGCCATAAAAAAATGCTTTATTTTAGGTCATATACGATTTTATGTCATGATCAAATAATCAAAGGATACTTTCATGACAGGTACAGAACTCTGTTTATAAATGAACAAAAATCATTATCATCTGAACAAATAAGTGGAGACGGAATTAAAAGTATAAAATATAACGACTAATTCACATTATGCCTGTCGAAATCACCATCATAATACTGCTATCTTCATGACCTGTATTGTCTTACTATTTGTAAGCTAAATTCATAGGATATGACTTTTGTACTGGTTCCTGTTGCTGATATTCTTTTTTGCATATAAATTTCATATTCATAAAAACAGTCTAGATTTAGGTTTTTCTTTGTGAATAAGAAGCCTCAGTGGTTATTTATTGATTTATCAGATCTGCTGTTTTGTATTTTTATATAAACCAGTATCTTAATATAACCCACATGCACTTACAAGCTCACAGTCCCATGTTAAAATCTTACAGTAAAATTGTAGTATTATAGTTTTTTCCTTGTAAATAAATAGAAAAAAAAAACAGAATGTTTGGTACTATTTTTTTTAATAAGAACAATTAAGAATGTTATTTTTTAGCATTAAAATTTTTTATTATGTTTCTTTAGTTAACAAAAAGTATTAATTATTGATACATTTTAACATTAGATAATTCATTTATGATATATTTTATTGAATGTTAATTTTGTTATTAACAGTTTGTTATCACTATTTGTTTGCTGTTAACTGTTAGTTAAAGATAAAAAACTTATTTATATGACAATTATTTTATCACTGATCCTTTCATGAGTAGAAATATAAAGATCAGAAAAAAAACCAAAAAATTCTTTATAAATATTAAGTAGTTAATATTCAATTTCCGTTCAAATGAATTGTTACTAATTCATTTGATTGGTCAACAGAAACAAATAAAACCTTGTTCTTAAACAGTTTCAACCAATCATAATGGTTTATGGTACAAGTTTGAACATATTACCCACAATGCATTTAATTAAAGACAAAAAGTTAAATATAAATATATTTTTTACTTATTTACAGTCATTTACACACTTTTGTGATTTGCTATCAAATTTATTACAAAAGATCATGATGCATTATATTATAGAATGATCACAAAAAAATCTTATGTCATATCAACTTTTCTGTTATAGTAGCATTATAATTTTATTTATATTTTCTTATGAATTAAGTATTTTAACATTTCTTTCAAATTTTGATTTCATTTTAATTTTCAGTAATTCTCTTTTAATATGGCATTTTAATTACATCTCATCTTTTTTTTTGTTTTTTTTGTTTTTCATTCCTCGTTAGCTTTTAATGATAATAATAATATTTATACACATTTATGCTGTCTTGTTCTAAATCTCTTTGGTTTGCAATCTCTTTTTAGTTTTTTTGGTTATATCTTTGCACTGTTTGTTCCTTGTTTTAATGTGCATATGAATTTGTCTTGTCTTTTGGTTTTCATATTACAGACTTTCCCTTTTATCTTACATGTATGTTACTTTGATATTTTTTTGCCAATATTTACAATTTCTGTTCTCAGGAATAGGAAAATGATATTCTGTCTGTTTTGTTTTAAATTTGTTTCGTATATTTGAAGAAAAATATTTTTTTTTTATCTCTAATAACAAAATCCTCTTTGATAAAAACATAAACTTTCAGAATATATCAGTGTATATTCTCAGTCAACTATCATGCAAACTCATTTTTTAATGATTGAAATTTGTAAAAAAAAATTGTCTTACAGTTTCTAGAATTTGTTAGAATGTTTACATATTTGACCAGAAAGTTGATATATACGATGGTAAGTTAATTAATTGTATAATGTTATCTAGTGGAATCTATCTAAGTGCAAACCTTTTAATTATCATGGTGTTAGTTAGAGGAAGTACACATTTTTGAAGAATTTACCACTAGATAACAACATGACAATGACAATATTCCAGTAGAAAACCACACTGTGTATGCATATTATAAATTTTATGTGCTTGATTATTAAAAGTAGAAACAAATAGAGAATAAAAAAAAATCACTGACCAAGGCTTAGAATTGGCTTGTAGATTTTTTAATATTCTGGTATTTTATGTGTAATCAATGAATTAGCATAGTGCATATATAAATAAACTTTGTACATGAGTAAATAGTAACTAATTTCAAGGTGATGGCAACTTTTACTTTCCTTCAAAACCATATTTTAACACTTAAACTGATATTGGAGTTCTCTTCAGATTTTCAGGGATTTGGGTGGAAATGAGAAGAAGGGGGGGGGGGGGGGGTGCTCCACGGACGAGTGATATAGGTGATTTGTAAAACTACTAACTTTCACCGTCAGCCTGAGATTTGACCTTCACTAGTGACATGGTGTGTATGACTCTTATTTTAATTGACAATTAATACTTATTGTTGTGATTGGTTATTAGATGCAACACTTTACCTTTTGTGATATTGTCACCAATAATTTTAAGAATCTGTCTTAAATCTTTTCTGCACATCTCATCTGTTGCATCGCCCAGACTTACTAAATCTTTTCGAGACAACATTATGTTCAGACACTCTTACTTATATACATATATTACTATGACTTTATATTTAGTTATACATGTATTTATTGTTTGTAGTAGATTTTTACCAGTTCTTTCTGTATATTGTAAAATTTTGAAAGCTATTAAAAAAAATATATAACAATATTACTTTGATTTTATGCCGATCTGCGAGACAGGCTGTCATCGGTCATTTTTTAACTCCTTTGCCGTGTCCTTTCAAGTGTTAATTTTCAGTTTATGCCGATCTGCGAGACAGGCTGTCATCGGTCATTTTTTAACTCCTTTGCCGTGTCCTTTCAAGTGTTAATTTTCAGTTTAAAAGTAATTTTCCATGAAGAAATTGTATCTGCTGATACGTAATATAAACTCCATCATTTTGTACAGAATAGATGCTGTAACCTCAAAAGATCGTTGGATGTATGCTTGAATTCTTTTTGCCTCCTGGATACATTTTAAGAAGCAGTTTGAAGGTAATATCCTACGAAAAAGAAATGTTATCATTACTGTATACTGATATGTAATAATAAAAGCTTAGTCATCATGATAAACATATATATATATATCCTGTGTCCTTATGGTTGGTTTGTATGCTGGTTTATATTTCATGCGTGCTTTTCCATAGATTTAACCCAACAAGGGTTCTTAATGTCCTCTTCTTTCCAGACACTAAAGTATATAAGGAGAGAATTCTGGAGAATTTGCCTTACAAAAAATGCAAAATTCACATATCATTTGTATAGTTATTTATGAAAGTATTATTCCCCGTTTGACGGAACAATGAGCACAATTCATGCTGGTTAATCCAAAAATGCACATTGTAAGCAACAAATTTATTATCAGAATTTGTTTTATACAGTGAGGCGATTTTCAAGTAAAAGTGATGAAAATTTTCACATGATAAATTTTGAAATTTCCCTTAAATGTAGGGTTTTAATTTCGTCATTTTGTATATATTTTCGTCATGTTTTGATAAATTTTGGTTTTCGAGAGTTTTGGTTACGGGCTCGTTCACACTACAAACTGTAATTTAACTCAGAAAAATGCCGGTTATCCCACACCACGTTCACAACGGGATAAGCTTAACACATAATATAGGTTTTCTTTTAAGTTAATACGGATTAATTCAATCTCCGTGTGAACTAGCTTCACCAAAAAAAAAAAAAAAAAAAAAGACTGGTATCATAAATTTTTTTCGTAAAAGTCACGCGGATTTCCGGATTGTCCTTTATGAAGTACGCTAGACGAGGTTCTTCCCCCTTATGCACAGACGTCTTTTGTGATGTCAACACCGCTAAGTCACAGTAACGTCTTAGTAACGCAAAAGATGGCGAAACGGAAGAAGCTAATGTATTTTGCTGTCATAATTTCCTTGATTTTAAAGATTTTAGTTGTATGTTTGAGTTTCAGTTTATTGTTCGAGGGGCCTTCAGAGGATGATATGGTAGAAAGATGTCCTGCATTTAATGTAACATTGAGGTAAGGAAGAACTTTTATAATTTTGTGGTTGTATCGTATGATGTCTTTATACAGATAAACAATTTCGTATGGAAAAAGAAAACTTCTCTTGTTACAGTTCACACAATTCGCGTTTATATAAAAGCCTCTATACGCATGTGCTAAAACTGGATATATCGGGTAATATATCGTTTGACGATCTATAAAACGTCGTATTAGAATAATGATTTTACCCTCCGCAATATGGCCTCGGATATTCTGAAAGTAGAATAATTATAGGATAACTAATTCAAGAATTTGAATATCGCAAAATATTCATCGAGTGACCGAAAAACACCTTAATTCACGAATGCGCGATGTTCAGTTCTCTGATACCAAGGGACCTACAATCATGTTACTTGGTGTCAGGGTGCATCTCGGGGAATAACACAGCCTCCCACCAAAATTATGACCGATTTATCGCACTTCATTGACTTAGGTTAAGTTTTGCGTCTGAGTTTAGTTCTCTGATACCAAGAGACCTATAATCATATTACTTGGTGTCAGGGTGCATCCAGAGCTTAACAGCCTCCAACCAACTTATCGCGCTTTATTGACTAAGATTAAGTTTAACGTCTGAGTTCAGTTCTACGATATCAAGCGGCCGACAATGTACATTCATATTACTTGGTTTCAGGGTGAATCTAGAGGGGTAACATAGCATCCCACCAAAATTAGGTCACGCTGACTACTTATTGCGCTTCATTTACTTAGGTTAAGTTTTACATCCGAGTTCAGTTCTTTGACACCAAGCGACCTACAATAATATTACTTGCTGTAAGGGTGCATCTTGGGAGCTACACAGCCACACACAAAAATTCGTGGGGGAACGAGGCTAACTTTGTAATCATAGATATCTGGTTTTCACACCTAAAGTGATCCTGTCATTTTATTTTGCCAAAATCCTGGTTCTACCTTTTTATTTCAAAACTAGCCCCTATAAAAATCACATGTGCAGCTTATATGGTCATAATTAGGTTCGATAACTCTGTACAGCAATTTTTAAGAACTGGTTTACATTATCTGGTACCCGGTGCAAGCGGGTGTTTTTTTTATCAATTTCTTAAAAATACTCCGCATTTAAAAGGAAATTGACAATAATAATAATAATCCAAAAAAGAATATTTTCTACATGTATATTCGCCTAAAAATTTATCTATATCATTATGATCATGAAGATATTATTTTTAAATCTATTAAAACACTGATATAAATTTTATAATTGTAATTTGTTGCTTCAATAAATGTCTCATTAACTTGTTTCTTCTTTATTGATAAAATTTTCTAAATATTAACCTTACAATTTTAACACAAACATTTATTGTAATCAACTTTTGCAGGAGAATAGAAATTTTTTTATTTTATTTACCCATGTAATTTTTAATGTTTAAAAAACTTAAATAATTTAAACTTAGAGTAAAATGATTTACTCAAAAACGCTTCATTAGACATGTTAGAGAAAAGTCTAATAAAGTAAACATTTTTTGTTTTTGTTTTTTTTAAGTTTTGTCTTTGAAAGTTTCACCTTTTTGGCATAATTTACTCAATTAGGAATCATTACAGAACATTGAAGAGAACAGGTGTCAGTAAGCTATCAGGTGTTTATTTAACAATAATTAAATGACAGCTTTATGGCCTTCCTTACAGTCCCCCATACCTCCACATTAAAATAACATCCTGTTAATTAGCCAGTGTCAAAAATCTAAAAACAAAGCTACATAATCATTTTCTTAAAGACCACTTACTTGTGAACATTCTAAATTGTGTGATCCTTGATTTTAGACATTTTTTTATAATCAATTACTGACAACATATATTTTGTTATATGCAACTTCTTCATTTATAAAGACAAGAAGAAAAAAGAGTGAGTTATTTTTATTCATGTAAAATTTTACCTTAATTTACTTATATATTTTTTTTAATATTTTATTTGATTATTTTCGACTCGGGAAAATGCTGTTTTAGGTCTTGTTAATAAAAACATACATGTATATACTATTTAAAGCATGCTTTGCAACTTTGTATCCATAATCATTGGTTAATATTACTACAAGATAAGGCCAAAAAAAAATTTGTCTCGGTTACCCGACCCTACCTATTTTTTCATGCCTACCCTAACATTTTTTTTGCCATTTTTGCTTAAGCACTGTTAAACTTTAATTCCATTTACTCAAGGTAAAAAAAAATTGTAAAAAAAAAATTAAAAATAAACCTACCTACCTATTTTTTTTAGACATGTAATAGGAAACACACATATTTTTTTATTTAGCCTAACATATTTTAAGTTCTACAATTAACTGTTTTGGTTCATGTAAAATAAGAGTGCTTTTCAGGCTGATGTACATGTATATGATATACTTTAAACAACTGTAGAGAGAGGCTATAGTAATGAATAGCAATTGAACTTTAGTAATGAATACATTTAATAAAATATTGTAACATATAATGTTTAATTATGGTCGACGATCATGAATCTAAAATGACCTTTCTCTTGCCATTATTTATATGTTTTTTTGTTGAGATTCTTGTCTAATGATATAATTTAATAATGTTACTGATTAACCATATAAAAACTTAAGCATTTATGAGCATTTTAATACTTGATTGATATATGTATGAAGCAGACAGGCATCCTGCCAGTTTTGACTATCACTGTTTAAATTTTATGTGCACCTCTATATCTCATAAGAACTTTTTATTTTTTTATATTCATTGCTTTTAAACTATATTGGACCTTTGGCTTTTCCCTTTATGCTAAAAACATGTAAGAGGGTTTTATCATAATATACCCCTGAACATAGTCTTTACTTCCCTTATTACCCCCTTATTACTGTATGTACGTATTTGACTTGCCATGTTTGTTCAAGAATATTATTAGCAAGGCTGTCCATTTGATCCTTAGGTCCTCACAGATAGGTGCTGATAGAAGTGCTCTCATGTGATAGAATGCTTTGATCTTTCACAAAGTGTAAATGATATAAAATGTGGATTCCTCTTTTAAAATTTGATCAGAATGATTCTTGGGATTCCCATAGCAAAACATGGACTTGGCCATTTGACGATAAGGGTTACCACTCCTCCTAAACCCCTTGATGGATTTTCATGAAACTTTCACACAATCTGTGTGACATAATGTAGAGGTGCACCTCCTAATTTAAAATTTTATCTGATTTATTTTTTTTTGGGGGGGTGGGGGGGGGGGGGGGGGTTATTTATTTGTGAGCTGCCGCTCACAGTTTTTCTAGTTGTATTTTGAATAATGTGCATTGCAACACAGGTGTTCATGGTGGTTTTATAAGATTTATTTCATTGTTAGGTTCCCTTGGCTTTACATTTTCAACTTCAGCATGTTCGGAGATCAAGTTCATATTAAGACAACAAAAAAGGGTTATTCAGTAATTTTTTATATTCATGAAACTCACATGGAAAAACAAAAGAGAAATCGAGAAAAAGGACAACATCGACACCCTCTAAAAATAAATAAAATGAAATCAATAAGGAACAAACAGGACTAAATATCTTAGCAACTAGCAACATAGAATTCTTGATATACAACAAGCCTCAATATGTGTTTGAAGTTGAACTTATAAGAAAAAAGAAAAGAGGCGTCAATGGGCCCTCGAGTGTCAAAAGTCCGAAAGGGCAAATACAAAACCAGTAAACACAAACGAGAACAGGTTTAAACGAATTCCTTCTTCATTCAAGCAAAAGATTCAGAGTAAGTCTTTTCTCGTTTAAGGTATTTTGAAAAAGCCCTCTACTGCAGCTCTCTACGTTATGAAACAACACGTTGATGTTCCGGTTATTTGGTCAATTAACAAGTTACACCTGTCACGGCTACCCGCTGTGTTCATCGGTGTGTTGAATTTACCTTATAAACTTGTCAGCAGGTGTCGAGGAAGTATAATTGCACCTTTACATTTGTGAGGTCCTCATTAAAAGGGAACAAAATTAAACAAACTTATAAATTACAATTATATCATATTTTCATATTTATATTAAAACGGAAAGATGTTTTTACACATATGTATACATATTTTTATAAGTTGACAATGAGAACACTATGCATCTCTAATAAAAATAGTTAAAGCATCAAAAATGCGTCCTTAAGAATCCGGAATTACCACAGGACATTACCCGAACCAGAATCGTGTTTATAATTTGAATTTGGTCCGACAACTAAATAAATTTAATATTTTGGCATTTTTCAAAACAAATTGGACAGGACCAATCTATATCCGATTCTCACAATTTTTATATCATTGGAAAGGAAATTTTTAAAATTTTATCAGCAAAGATGTACATCTTTAACTTTAAAAATGCTTGGGGGTTTAAAACCCTCAGGTAAAGAGGGGGGTCTACGAAAATGTTCCATTTCAAGATTAATTCTAACGTAAAATACATGTATTTTCGTCGAAAAAGTATCATATTTTGAAATCAAATTGGACAGGACCAATCAAAATAATTATCTCAAGTGTCATATACCAAAAGAAAGAGGAAAGATTCAAGATTTTCACAGAAGATGTACATTTTGAAAAGCTCGTATATAAAAAAAGATATTGCAATTTAAAGTGTGACTGCCTAACGCAGCCCAGCTAAACCAATGTGCTAAATCGTTAGGGACTAACAAATCAAATTCAATACTGTGAGATAAGTATTTATTCCGTTGCACATCTATATGGTGAAAAGCTACAATAAAACAAAGACAATCGATATAAAAACAGCTAATGTAACATTTCAGCTGATCAACAAAAATAGTATCAAATAATAGAAAATATTATGTACCTCTAATGGAAACATATAATTCAAAATAAGAATTCAGTATACAAACTTCATATGTCAAAGGTATGAACTTATTCGCAAAAAAGCACTTTATCTACTGTCAAGTTTACCCACAGTGACGTTTCTGACCATATTCCAACTGAAAACATTTTATCGATTCACACTTTGCCCACAGTGATTCAAATTCGCATGTGGTTATCAAAAATTGTTTGCATCGTCAAAAACTCATAAAAACAATTGCATTCTATCCAAACGAATGTGTTTACCCTATATATACATAAAAAGGTAAGTATAAGTGACTTACATCGTGGCATCAGAAGGATTGTCCAAGAGAAAATTATCGTTACTTGACGGAAGTTTATGAAAATTGTAATACAAAAAATACAGTCCGGTTCTTTCCGGAAAATAAATGAATGTGAAACATGAGACATGACACTCCTCGCCTGATATTATCTATATCACATTATAATGACGGAGTCAAAAAATCTATCTAGTCCTATAATAATACAAAAAAAAAACAAGTCTTTTCTAATTGTCCATTGAAACTACATATTGTTTCTTTGGTAGAAGCACAATCAACTCGTTCACGGGCCTTGTGAACGTTTTCCTGTCTTTTCCTAAACGAACATCAACCTTGCGCACACGGTTGTCATCGCTTGCGTGTGTTTTGATAATGATTCCTACTGGCCATTCATTCCTGTGTAGTGATTTGTCGCACATGAGAACAATATCACCTTCTTGTACGTTTTTACGGTTCTGTTGCCATTTCCTACGAGATTGTAAGGATGGTAGAAATTCAGATTTCCATCGGTGCCAGAACTGATTCGCGAGATGCTGAATTCCTTTCCACTGCTTCTTGAAGAGGTCCTTGGAACTGAAGTCTTCTAGATGAAAAGATCGAACAGTGTGATCAGTTTTCATGGTGAGTATTGTTGCAGGAGTTAACGGAAATGGAACTTCAGGATCATAAGATATGGGCAAAAGAGGTCGAGCATTGATGATTGAAGAAACTTCTGCAAATAATGTAGCAAGCATATCGTGGGTCAATTGTTTGACATCAAGTAGGATAGCGTCGAGTATCCGTCTAGCAACACCTATCATCCGTTCCCAGATTCCTCCCATGTGGGAGGAATGGGGAGTGTTAAAAATCCAATTTATACCTTTTTCAGTCAAGTACTGTTTGATTGGTCGATCCTCAACACTTATAATGTTAATATTCAAGTCATTTACAGATCCTATGAAGTTCGTACCACAGTCCGAACGTATGATCTTAACTTCTCCTCTGATTGCACAAAACCGTCTAAGTGCGTTAATAAAACATGATGACGTCATCTCTTCGAGGATTTCGATATGAACGGCTCGCACAACAAGACACGTTAACAAGAGTGCCCATCTTTTAGAGTTAGCTTGTCCCCCTCGAGTACGGCGTGTAGAAATTGTCCACGGACCAAATACATCGATACCAATGTATGTAAATGGAGGCGCAGGGTCAAGCCTATCGAAAGGCAGATCTGCCATTTTTTGGAATTCTTGCCTGCCACGGAGTTGACGACATCTCACACACTTGAATACATACGATGTCACAGCACGTCTTCCTCCTAACAACCAGAAACCCGCCTTACGAATTTCATTTTCAGTGAATTGTCGCCCCTGGTGAAAGATCCGTTCATGAAAATGTCCCACCAGCAAAACGGCAATGTGACCTTTGGGAACAATAATAGGATTCGCTTCAGATATCGAAAGGTCCGCATTTTCCAATCTCCCTCCAACCCGCAAAAGTCCAAACTCATCCAAGTAAGGCGAGAGATTCAAGATTTTACTGTGTTTATGCAATGGTTCCTCAACGGATAAAGCCGAAATTTCATCAGAAAAGAACTCCTTCTGAACGGCTTGAAGAATGAAATGTTGACTCTCCTCACGAGTAACTTGCCTTCTATTCTTGTCTTGACCGAAACAGATAGTTCTTAACTTAGTTTTTAACGTGGTAACGGCTCGTACAAGACTGATCCATGTGGAGAAATGTTCAAATCTATGAATTCCGAAAGGAACTTCCTTGCCAACAGTTGTTTTCAAAATTCGTACTTCACAGTCTTCATCCGGTGTAACTAGTGGAAATGATGACGGAACCTCATCGATGTGATCTATAAATGAAGCATTTGGGCCTTTCAACCAAAGACTATTTGGGAGATCTACGGGAGAGATAGAATTGCGAGTAGAATCGTCAGCTGGATTTTGATTAGTTGGCACATATTTCCATTGTGTGCAAGATGTTGATTTTCTAATACGGTCTACGCGATTTCTAACGTACACAAAGAATCGCTTGGTTTCATTGTAGATATATCCCAACGTAACCTTACTGTCTGTAAAGAAGGTAACGTTTTTAAAGTCTGTGTCAAGTTCTTCCTGGACTGTTTCAAAGATTTCTACACCTAGAACAGCAGCACACAATTCGAGCCGCGGAATTGTGTGTCCATGTTTTGGGGCTACTTTAGCTTTTCCTAAAATGAATTGTATTTCTTGTTGACCACTATTGTCAATCGTACGCACATAAGCCACTGCTGAAACGGCTTTTTCCGAGGCATCGGAAAACACCAGTAAATCTCGATGATGAATATCAGAGAGGTCTCCTCCATAAGTACGTGGAATTTGAACATTTTCTAACAGTTTCAATGAGTTTTTCCAAGTTTCAAACTTTGCACGAAATTCATCTGGCAATGGTTGATCCCAATCCAACTGTTCGGTCATCGCTTCACGCAAAAGAAGTTTTCCAGCCAATGTCACTGGGGAGGCAAACCCGAGAGGATCGTAAAGTCCATTGATGATCGATAATACGCCTCTCCTTGTATATGGCTTCTCGTCCTGTGTTACACGGTAAGTAAATGCATCGTCACGTAGATTCCAACAGACACCAAGACTCCTCTGAAGAGGAAGCTCATCATCTTGATCAAAGTCAAGTTTCTTCAAGTCCTTTGCTAAGTCATCCTTCTCAAATGCCGACAAAACTTTACTTGAATTTGAGCAAATTTTGTGTAGCCGTAAATTTCCTTCTTCTAGTAGAGCTGACTTAGCTCTTTTGAGCAAACTAACTGCTTCTTCACTCGTTCTGTGTGAGGAAAGTGCGTCATCAACGTAGAAGTTACGATAAATGTATTCCTTGACATCCATACCTGACATTTCACCAGCAATATCGGCAGTTTTCTGTAAACCACACGTAGCCACGGCAGGACTTGGGCTGTTGCCAAAGACGTGCACCTTCATTCTGAAATCCACAAGTTCTTTTGTGAGGTCGTTATTCTCGTGCCAGACGAAACGTAAGTAATCTCTGTGGTCACTACGCACATAGAAGCTATAAAACATTTGTTGCAGGTCAGCTATCACAGCAACTTTCTCCGCTCTAAATCGGATGAGCACACCTAGCAAATTGTTAGTCAGATTAGGACCAGTCATCAAAACATCATTAAGGGATAGTCCCTGAAACTTAGCTGACGAGTCGAACACGATTCGTATACGGTCCTTTTTCTGTGGATGGTAGATCCCGAATAAAGGTAGGTACCAACATTCACTATTTGGTTCTAGTACTGGAGCACGTTCTGCATGCCCATTTTCAAACAGAGCTGTCATGAATTCATTAACGTGCTGTCTCTTAACGGGATCCTTCCTAAGAGTTGCGTCAAAGCTCCTGGCCCTATGCAAGGCTTGTGTGCGGTTGTTGGGTAACTGTTTACGATTAGGTTTGAAGGGAAGAGGTGCTACCCAATTATGACTGTTGTCGTCTCTTTTCATTTCAGTGTCCATCAGTTCTAAAAAGCGTCGATCTTCTATCGATAAACTCGGTTTGTCGTCATCTTTTGTGGTCTTAAACAGGTGTTTGTCTTGTTCACAATCAGAAACATGAAATTTACTACTACAAGGTTCTAGCACTGAAGACTTTCCATTAACATGTATGAAAGTTTTCAAAACGCTTGCATCTTTGGGAATGTGAGCACCATCCAAGCACGATTCTCCGACAATAATCCATCCTAATTTTAGTCTCTGTGCGTATGGCTGATACGGCTTGCCAATCTTTTGATCCAATACGTGGTGCGCTTGCATCAGATCTCTACCAATAAGAAGTAATATTTTCGCCTCAGCATCAAGAGGAGGTATGAATTGAGCAATGCATGCAAGGTGTTGGTAATTAGCAGCTACGTCACAGGTAGGTATCTCATTTCGATTATTCGGTATCATGTCACACTCAATGAGAGTAGGAAGCTCAAGATTCTGTCCATCTAGAGATTGCACAACAAAACCACTTGCCCGTCTGCCGTTCATCATAACTTTACCGCTACAACTACTTAATGAATATTGTCTGGACTCTGCTTCGATGTCAAAGTAATCAAGTATGTCTCCATGCACAAGTGAGGAATTGCTTTGCTCATCTATAATCGCGTATATACGCATGCGTGTGTTTGGTTTCTGTACATGTAATATGTCTAATAATACAATTTTTGCACACGATTTTCCTACGCCACCTTTGCAGACTTCAGTGCATTTTGTCACAACTTCCTCCTTTGAAGATTTCTCCTCGCCATAATTTGAGGCACTTGCTTCTGGTTTCCATTTTGTTCCATCTTGAGATACAATTTTGAAGACATGCATAGCTGTAGTATGTGAAGTTCCTTTACATTCCGAACACCTGATGTTTTCTTGACAGTCTTTCCTGAGATGCTTTGAAACACAACACCTAAAACAGATACCGTGCTGTTTCAAAAGTGATCTTCTCTCATCCAGTGTCTTGTGTCGAAAAACACGACAGTCATCAAGAGAATGATTCGCCTTATGAATGATACATTTAGGAGTGTTAGCGTTATTAACAATTTCCGTTTTTGCTACTGAAACATTACGATTATTGGTTCTGTTTCTGGGTTCATGAGACGTTCCACTAAATTCAAAGTCGAAACTAGGGTCATTCATAACTTCTGCCATTTCAAGAACAAAGTCACAAAAGAAGGTAAAAGGTGGAAAAACGACACAATGTTTTCTTTTGTATGAGGCTGCGCGATCACGCCATTTACTTTGTAATCCTGTTGGTAACTTTGAAATTGTCGGATTAACACCCACAGCTGTATCATAAAAACTCAGCAGTGCAGAATATTCAGGCTTTTCTTTTACTGCTCGTATCTCAGCCAGAACATCTGAGAGTTCATATAGTTTGTTTTTGTCCTTGTAAGTGATTTTCGGCACAACACTTAACTTCATTTTTAACGCACTTTCTACTTTCTCTGGTGATCCGTAACGACTGTCCAAACGATTCCACGCACGTTCAAGTGCGATTGAAGGATAACCTGCATTCGCTACCTTGATGCTTATAACCTGTTTCCTTGAGTGTACACCTGTATATTGTAACAAAAGGTCCAACTCCTCAGTGGCGGTTGCACTAATTTCATTTACCACACATTTAAATGTGTCCTTCCAAGATACGTAGTTTTCCGGGCAATCGTCAAATTTATGGAATCTTGATGTAAGTAAATCTTTCTTCATCAGAAACTTTGCAAAGTCTACATTGTTGTTAACATCTTCTTGCTTAACATGCTTAATGGTCTGACCAGTCTCTTTCGTTGTTGGCAGATTGCTAGGTTTAAAACTAGGGACAGAAGGATCAAGTTGAGACGGCCTTGAAATATATTTCTCATTGTCATTCTCTTTACTCAGAATTTTATTTTGGTCTTCAACATACTTTTTCGTTAATTGAATTTTTACAATTTCTGATCCACTGTCACTAGATTCTGACTCAGTTTCGTCTTCTTCAATTGCATTTAACTCGGCCATAGCGACAGCTGCCTCTTTTCTAGCTGATAATCCTTTTTCTTTAGCCGCGAGTTTTGCCTTCTGAATTATGCAAGTAGCTTCATATTCCGCCTTTTGCGTCAGCAAGTCTGATTCCTCTTGTGCAAATTCTAGTTTCTTACGTGCAGTTTCTACAGAAATCTTTGCCTTTTGTCGCAATACTGAACTGTTACTTGATCTAAGAGAAGCTTTGGATAATGATTTCTTTGAAGTTTTCTTCTGAGATTTAACAGAAGGTTCTTTGAGTGTAGATTTAGGTCGAAATCCTGTCGTCTCAGCAATACTTGATCGGATAAGTCTTTCCACTTTGTAGACAAAGTCTTCCCTAAATTTCGTGTGTTCTTCTAGTTCACTTGTCGCTCCAGCTGTTTTCGTATGTGTAAGGAAACTGATATAGTCATCAGACTTTTTAGTGTATTTTTCTAATGATTGTTTGAGTAAGTCTAATGTATCATTGTCCATTTGTCCAGAAGTAATTTTAACACAGTGTTCGTCTATCTTGCTTAAAACACGTTTTAAAGTTTTTATGTGTTTATCCATTGTTGTGTGAAACAACTCAAGTCCTTTTTCCGTCATTGTACGTTCTCTCTGTTTTGAATCATCAACAGTTTCTGCTGTATCCATGCTGATTAATGGATCTTTTCACTGTGACTGCCTAACGCAGCCCAGCTAAACCAATGTGCTAAATCGTTAGGGACTAACAAATCAAATTCAATACTGTGAGATAAGTATTTATTCCGTTGCACATCTATATGGTGAAAAGCTACAATAAAACAAAGACAATCGATATAAAAACAGCTAATGTAACATTTCAGCTGATCAACAAAAATAGTATCAAATAATAGAAAATATTATGTACCTCTAATGGAAACATATAATTCAAAATAAGAATTCAGTATACAAACTTCATATGTCAAAGGTATGAACTTATTCGCAAAAAAGCACTTTATCTACTGTCAAGTTTACCCACAGTGACGTTTCTGACCATATTCCAACTGAAAACATTTTATCGATTCACACTTTGCCCACAGTGATTCAAATTCGCATGTGGTTATCAAAAATTGTTTGCATCGTCAAAAACTCATAAAAACAATTGCATTCTATCCAAACGAATGTGTTTACCCTATATATACATAAAAAGGTAAGTATAAGTGACTTACATCGTGGCATCAGAAGGATTGTCCAAGAGAAAATTATCGTTACTTGACGGAAGTTTATGAAAATTGTAATACAAAAAATACAGTCCGGTTCTTTCCGGAAAATAAATGAATGTGAAACATGAGACATGACATAAAGTGCAACTCCCATTATATTTCCTTTACGCTTTAAGAACTGAGTTTATACCATATCGATATAGACAAAAGTCACGTGATGGCCGATATAGCTGGGTATGAATGGTTGTTCCCTAATTTAAGCAAAATCATCATTCATATTATGCAGTTGCACTTTTTCCGAAATGAAAATATGTTCATTGACTTGATATGTTATCCCTGACAATTTTCAATTTCTTTAGGATGTAGCTACATCGACATTTTAATATCTCTATTCAAGCCTTGCCCCCTGAGATACATGTGAGTAATCATTTCATTTAAATTTACAATAGGGAACCCACCCCATATGGGGGTATTTTATAATATTATACTTTAGGCAAAACTCTTGATTTCTCATAGGGTGACAGAGATGTTGTATTTCAATCCACCTTCAACTAGGCTCCACCTCTCTTGACGACGGGTGGTATTCCATCCTTAGCGACAGGAATACCACATGTGGAGAATACTACCCTCTTGCTGGGATACCACCCTCCGTACCGGAAATGAGTTTACCCCTCTCCGGACGAGGAGATAATTGGCATTCAGTATAATGTAACACATAATGGTATGCCAGATTACTACACTCAAAACAAAATATCATCCTCGACTACATCTTGGGAGATATTTTTCCTTCGTATGGTAATATGGCATACCAACCTCAACTGAAGGCAGTATGTGTATGCTAGCCCTAAACCCTGACCTAACCATAACCATACCCTAAACCATAAGCAAACCTTGGCCATAAAGAAGTGGGCCCTGTAAAATAGATGAATGCCCATGTTATTTAGCTGCAAGCAGGCGAAACACATCCTCTTGTCAACAGAATATCATAGGAATTCATCTTGTCCATGTTCTTTTAGTTTTTATTAAGGTCTTTCCCGTTTCCAACGGAAAGACCTTTCTGTAATTCGTATGATTATTATTATTATTATTATTATTATTATTCTTATTATTATTATTATTATTTTTCTTCTTTTCCGCCAACTTCGATGTCAAGAATTTTCTTCATTTCGCGACATATCGAAATGATATTTCACAAGTTGGTTCGGAATGATAAACCGGATTCAGGATTGACACCGCGAAGCCGAACTCTTTTCCATACAGAGTTATCTGCCCAAATACCGTAAACCATTGTTATCGAAATAACTCAGGAACCGTAACAAATAGCTGATCAAATATATAAGGAAAAATGTTCATCTTCGCAAAACGGAAGTTTGTCATGTTTCGCTCAACTTGGTTTATCGACTCCTTATGGGAGTTACTGGCCCTTGAATATTTGACGGAGCGCGTGCATGATCAAAACTCGTAAACTGTTAGTCGTAGAGACTTGGGACTTTCACCATTATTCATCAGATGTCTTATTCTACAAAATGACCCGAAGGTCAAAGGTCAAGGTCACACTTGACCTTTGACCTTATACCTTGTTACAAGAATAACTCAGAAACCGTAACAAATAGCTGATGAAATATGTTGGCAAAAATGTTCATCTTCGCAAGACGCAACTTTGTCATGTTTCGCTCAACTTGGTTTATCGACTCCTTATAGGAGTTACTGGCCCTTGAATATTTGACGAAACGCGTACATGGTCAAAACTCATAAACTGTTAGTCGTAGAGACTTGGGACTTTCAACAATAGTCATCAAATGTCTTATTCTTCAAAATGACCCCAAGGTCAAAGGTCAAGGTCGCACTTGACCTTTGACCTTATACCTTGTTATGAGATTAACTCAGAAACCGTAACAAATAGCTGATGAAATATATTGGGGAAAATGTTTATCTTGTCAAGATCTAAGTTTGTCTCATTGGGTCTGAAGTTGTACGATGACTCCTTATACGAGTTACTGCCCTTGAGGCATGTTTATTTTATCCTATATCTCGAAAACCATTATAGATATGAAGAAAATGTTAATACAAAAAAAGATCAGTTTCAAAAGATCTACATTTTAGTACCAAGGTCAAAAGTCAGATATCAAGGTCATCGAAAAAGCCCTTAGCAACCGACGGAAAAGTACCTAGCAACCATATATATTTATAGTCAGGACCCTATTATAGAACTAAAGAAGTGAAAATTGAAGGTCAAGGATCAAGGTCATTGAAAAAGTCCTTAGCAACCGATGGAAAAGTACCTAGCAACCATATATATTTCTATTCAGGATCATATTATAGAGCCATAGAGGTCAAAATGGAAGGTCAAGGGTCAAGGTCATAGAAAAAGTCCTTAGCAACTGATGGAAAAGCACCTAGCAACCATATATATTTATGTTCAGGATCATATTACAGAGCCGTAGAAGTCAAAATCGAAGGTCAAGGGTCAAGGTCATCGAAAAAGTCCTTAGTTACTGATGGAAAAGTACCTAGCAACCATATATATTTATGCTCATGACCATATTATAGAGCCATAGAGGTCAAAATGGAAGGTCAGGGGTCAAGGTCATTGAAAAAGTCCTTAGCAACCGATGGAAAAGTACCTAGCAACCATATATATTTATGCTCAGGACCCTATTTTAGAACTGTAGAGGTCAAAATCGAAGGTCAATGGTCAAGGTCATTGTGACAGAGTCCTATATTTTGACTATACAAGTCAAAATAGAAGGTCAACATTCATGGTTAATAGTCTAAATAGCAATTTGACCAGGGAAAGACCTTGCAATTGTTCTCTGAACAATTGTCTTTCTAGTTGTTTTTATATTGTGGTTTTTATGTTTGTTTGTTTTCATACTTATTCACGTATTTTTCACTATGTGGTTTGGGTCCGATTGCTTAATATGTGCTTTTGTTCATTCAAAATTCTGTGATAAATTTATGCATCCATCCAACATAATATTTTTGCATTATCCTCATCAATGTGTATAGCTAAAAACCCTCGTAATATTATAATTTCTGAATAACTAATTTTGTGAATTTCTTCTAGCCTCCAACCAGTTTCTCTTGACAGAAAGGGTCTGACTAATGTCTTGTCCAAGATGGCTGTCACAGTGAACTATGTTACTCATACGAATGTTTGGAAAGTAAGTTTGAACAGATGTATGTTAGATGTATATTATTCCTATTAATTATTTCTTAATGTTTCAGTTTAATTCTTGTGTTTCTTTTCTATACTCTCTTGATTTGCCTTTCTCAAGAATTTTATTCAAAGTTTTATATTCTGTCTGTTTTATTTCTTCCAATCTAAACGATGAATATTCATCACTTCTTTCATCTGAATCTACCTATCATTCTCTCTATTCTTTAAAATCTTTCTTTTACTCAGTGGCTGAGTACAAACCTTATACAGCTGGTGTTGTATACAGTGATTGTACACCTCGTCTGCAGTTTGATAAGAAGTAACATAGTGTATGCAGGATTTGTAAGAGGTGTGTAAATTTTCGTGGAATTTTAGAATATCCACCGTGTTACACCAGTTACGCTTTGAAGACGGCAAAATTTTCAATTTCTCAGTTTGAACTTTACGATATGTTGCTCTATGCTGTTCTGCCAATCAAAATGCAGTATTCAAATTAAATTAAATTATAAAAGGTTATTAGGGAAAGCTACATATTTGCAAATGTATTAAATAATCGATCGTTTCCTCAGACATTAAAGCATAATTTCAATTTCTCGGAATATATACTTCACGAATTTTTTAAAAAAAAAAAGAGCATCCTTACATCGTTAATATAGAATCCACTTGGGGCTAAAATACAGGATATTCTCAAATTGAAGATAATATTTTTCAAATCAAAATGTTTATAATTTCTTTTCACAAAATATTACAGAGTTAAAATTAGAACAAGGACTCATGGAACACAGAAAATGGCAGATTGAGGCATATTCAGATGAAATGAGAGGTAAATATATTAAACTTGGAGTGGATTTTTATATTCTTGAAAGTATAATCGTTTAACCTCACATCATGTGATTGTTTCCGTCAGTTTTAAACTCACATCATGTGATTGTTTGCGTCAGTTTTAAACTCACATCATGTGATTGTTTCCGTCAGTTTTAAACTCACATCATGTGATTGTTTGCGTCAGTTTCACATTCATGCTGATCTGATTTTTTTTTAACACATGCATGTATGTCTAAATGTCTAAATTCAAAATATGTTTTTTTCCACCATTGCGTCACCATAATATCAGGATCATGTCTGGACCCACCCTATATAGGGGTGTTCTATGATAACCCTAACCCCCACCCTTAACCCTAACCATAACCAAACCCTAGCCCTAAAGGAATGGGTCCCCTATAGTGAATGAAACCCGAACGCTTCATTAAGAAACTGTATTTGGAGGACACTGTGTGCATGGCCTTTACAAAAACTACAGTCCGCAATTACAAAATTTTAACAAAGCTTTAATTCAGCCCTTAATTAACCTTTTGCATATTTCTCTTTGTTCGAAGGATAATGTTCAAACTTGACGGAATAATCCAAGGAAATGTATTTCCTGCTTAGTTGCTATACAGGTATTAATGGTCCTCTTAAGTAAATGAAGGCCAAGCGTTCACTAGTGATAATTTTAATGAAAAGAGTATACTTTATATTTACAGAATTGAAGATCAGGTTAGACGAAAACAAATCCACAAGAATCCCGACTCTTCTCGTGGCCTTAGAGAATGTTTACAAGCAGATGGATGCCAGACTTAATGAAGAAAATAATCTGGTGGTTCAAATGGAACAATGGAAACCAACAATGGCCGCCAACACAAGGAAAGTAAGACTGGTTAACGAGTATATGTGAAGAACCAGAAGTCTGGAATATGTGCCTGAGAATATTAGGAACGTTGGAGTATATGCAGGTAATTCGTTTGAACACTTCTCTTTTATGTCATGTGTTGCATGTAATTTTTTTTATTTGTGTTTTTACTAAAACCAAACACTGCGTGTTTTGTTTATTTAGAGGTGTACGTATAAACTAAAGTTTTAAGTGTTGAAAGGTATAATAAAATTCTTTGATACCATCAATTTCGGGATAGTATCGAAATACTAGCAACTGATCTGCATGGGGATACCCTCGGGGGCTTGGAGTTCTCAAGCAGTGACATCGACTCAGTGGTAAAAATAAAATTCTTTGATATCAATATATATAAATTATACTGTTATGAGAGAAAGGAAATGGATAAAATACTGGACTGCAAAGACATCCCATTTAATTTTCACAGGAATATGAAATATATGATCTCATTTCATAGCTTAGGCGTTGATACGATTTAAAGTTACAAATGTTAAAATTTCCATTTGATAAAATATAAATTTTGTTGAAAAGAGGTTTTCAGCTTCCTTGGGCAAAGTTGACTGAGTAATTCAGTTACTCCCAATATTTTTATTATGTTTTTTGTTTGTTTGTTTTGTTTGTTTGTTTTTTCTTTTCGATACTTTACAAAGTTTTGGTCTTGCTGATTGATCCAGAAATGTGCGTTATACTTAAACAGATTTCGTACTGAATTTGTCCAAATTGTTAATGCAATGAATATGGACAGACAGGAAAATCTGAAATGGAGTAACTAATTCCTAATTGTCGGTTAGCATGGATTACCGTAAAAGGACTTGTAATAGCAGTTGTAGAGTTTTAATTTTATTATAAAAATTGTCTTTTTTTCAGGAAGAAGATTGAGGGAAACCACTGAAGATTTACATGACCATATACAGAAGGTTAAAGGTGTTTTAGAAGATTCTTCCCAGTTATTGGATATTAAGGGTAAGACAATTAGTCCTATAAGATATGTTTACATCAGTTATACAACACTTTAATGAAGCTGTGAATCAATGTTCTGATGTACTCAAGAATTTTTTTTTTTAATTTGATTATTCAGACAGGACTATTGGCTATAGACAATTTCATGCTTTTTATTTGGTTCGATGTATTTTTAAGGACATCTCCCTTAAAGTCATCGCAAATCGCTTATTGTTCTAGTTATAAAATTAGCCAGTTTTATTGAAGATTTAGCCTTTTCAGTTATTATTCTAAAATATTTGAAAAAAAAATGTAATCTTTTCAGTGCATGAACGAATGACCTAAATCAAGGACGTATATTAGTTATACGTCCTTGCGTAATCACGTAATGCACACTAAATAACCCTCGTAAAATTTAGTCTATGATATGATAGATACGCAAAAAGTATACCAATCAAATGGCGTGTTACATTCAATATTATATACCAATCAAATGACGTGTTACATTCAATATTAAGTTATTGTATTTCCTTTTTTTTCAGGATTGCCACTGAGATGTGATTGGTAAAGAGATGCTGTGGACTCAGTTGTGTTATCATTTTATTTCTGTTTTATGCATTATTTGATTTGTTTTGTTTAGTTTTATTTTCATAAATAATGAATAATAAAAATAAGCATGTTCAGTCTGTTTACTTATAAATAGCAAACAAAACATCGCATATGACAAGAAACGAAAAGAGTTCATTATTCCACGAAGCATATACTTTCGTAAATATAGTTACTTTGAATTCCGTTACGGGCAGCTTTTGATTCTTCTGAGCGTAAATATATAGAAAATTACACAAACTAGTGAGCTAACAAAAGCAAAATTGGATGAAATTCTACATAGTAAAACCTTTCAATTATGGTTAATTTGGAGACAGTAAAAGACAAAGCTAACAATATAGTTGAGCTCCGATACAAAATTCTGAATAAATGAAAGGATGGTTCTACAGGCTCCTACTTAAAATTTACTATAAATGTATATAATACAGCATCATCACTTTTAATAAATGGCCAAAAAGTAGACATTTTCACAAATTTTAGAGGACTATATTGGTGTAAATTCTAACCAATTAGAAGATATAAATACAAAGCTGAAAGCAGTAATTCAGGACAGACAACCCAAAATATTGAATAACATGAACAACCATCAAAATGAACATGGTCCAACATCAAATCTCAGCTTAGAAAACAACAGTGTACAAGGTCAGGAACAAAAATACACCTGTCCATCCTGCGGCGAAGAAGCTTCTTTAAATACTATAGGATGTGAAGGCTGTGATGAATGGTATCACTACAATGTATCGGCCTAACAATAGCTGATATAAATAAGCTTGACCCGAACTCACCATTTATCTGCATGTCATGTAATGAAAACGATCTCTATGATCCAAACTCCGACAACACTATATATCCTATATCTGTCAGTACAGAACTAAGTTCTACTCCAATCATATTGTGCCCAGATCAAGATGACCAAATATTACATAATCAATTGTCTGCACCTACACCATCTATTCAGCCTAGTAAAACGCCTCATCAATCTTCTCAAGAAAATAATCTGGAGGTTCAAATGGAACAATGGAAACCAACAATGGCCGCCAACACAAGGAAAGTAAGACTGGTTAACGAGTATATGTGAAGAACCAGAAGTCTGGAATATGTGCCTGAGAATATTAGGAACGTTGGAGTACCTACCCCATCAGGATGTGAATTGAGTAAGGGCATTCCCCTGACCAGACCAAAATCTTCGAGTCGCTTAAAATCTAACAAATCAGTCGAAAACAGAACATATACTATAGAACTAGAAAAGCGAATAAGAGAACAAGAAAAAACAATCAACCTTCTTCAAAAGAGAGAGAAGCTCATAGGGGGTGGTGACACACAAGGTACTTTCATTAATGACCAACAACCATGTCAATGTGCTAAGCCAGCCTATCTTCAACAGTCTCATACACCTCTAGACTACCAATATCTTAACCTTCAAAGGCAAATTGAAATACAAGCTCTGGAATATAGATTAAAAGCTGTGGAAACTCAGACAATGCAAAATTTATCAATACAAACTGCAATGACAACACAGCTGGCCATACAAATACAACAATAAACAATCAACAGACTTCAAAGCCAAACACTGAAACAGCAATGCCTTCCTACACCATGCCAATGCAAATGTTCTTTCCACCTCCGCCTTTTCAACATGGAATGCAACCACCTCCATACCAGCCAGCTTTCCATCTTAGACATCCACCACCTACCTGGTACGTTCCGCCATCAAATTTTGAACCAATCTATCAACCAAGCACTATGGGTTACTCTCAATCAGCTCCAGTGAATTCTTCTCAATCATTTCCAATGAATTCCTCACAAATTAGGACATCAAAATACCAACTCAAGTGGTATTAACCATCAGCCAAATAATGCAACTCTACACTTGAATAATTATATCACAACCTTCAAGATTAACAACAACAGAGTGTTCACTTGAAAACAACCAAAATATGGTGCAGGACGTAAACGATCAGTCAGCATGGATATTCCAAGCTAAACTGACAAGCACTGGTAATCAGGCAAAATCCGTAATCCACTTACAAGAGAACAATGAGACATTTAGACAGGGATCAGTTCAGTTAGCATGGGAAGTCCAAGCTAAACTGGCTGATGCCCAATACAACCACCAAATTCAACCATCAACCGAGTGCAAAATAACTAATACCCAAAATAACCACCAAACTAAAACATCAACCAGCCATCAGATACCAACAAATTTACTACACAGATCAGTGAATGAATCAGATCAGTTTAATGATCCTAAAGTTCTGGCTCCCAAGGAAGATGTCGCTCATACCTATCCTACGCATCATTTTTTATACCTTCCTCCACCGAAGGAACCACCAAATATAAGCCAGGACCACTGGACAGGCACCCGGAACTTAGAATAATTACCTTAAACATTGAAGGTGTTAAATCAAATATTAACTATCTCCAAGACATTGCTAAAGATCATAATCTTATTATATGCCTTCAAGAACACTGGCTATGGGGATACGAAACAAATTTCTTTGAAAAACATTTTCCTCTACATACCATTTTTTCACGTTCTCATGACGATAATGATCCCATACCAAATTTTAAAGCACGCAGAGGACAAGCGGGTACAGCAATTATGTGGCCTAACTCTCTAAACAAATTTATTCACAAGCTTCCAGACGGTAATTCAAGAATAATGGCTATAAAGATAGAGCTAGAAAACCATATAGTATATCTCATAAAAACATACATGCCAACCCTTGGACATAATTCACAAATAGGCTATAGAGAACATCTAGACATAGTGTCACATATAACCGAAAAATATTCAGAACTTACTCATATTCTCTGTGGTGACCTGAACGGAACTCTAAAACCATCAAGGAAAAACCCCCATGATAAACTCCCAAGAACATTCCAAACTCAAGGTAAATGGATAAATAAAGGCAATCATTTGGAAAACGATACTTTCTTCCACCACAACGGGTTATCATCATCTCAAATTGATTATATACTCTCACAAGACTTGGATATAGTAGATAAAGTTGTTATAGAAAGCACCTGTGGAAACAATCTATCATCTCATGTTCCAGTTTTTGGAGTTCTGGCAGCAAAAATACAATCTAATAACATTAAAAAAAGTTCAATCTCAGTGAAAAAGTTTAAAATTGAATGGGATAGGGCAGACTTAAATAAGTATCAAGCAAAATTAAAAGAAGTTCTTCAAGAAAACCAATCTCCAAATTTAACCTCTACTGAACTGGTTGGTAATTTAATATACTCTCTAAAAAAAGCAGAAAAATTTGCTATACCATCTAGGATCATTAAGCTGAATGGCCCCAAATTGAAGGTCTCAGCTGAAACCAAAAATCTGCTAAATATTAGTAAACAAAAACATAGGATTTGGGATATTGGTGGTCGAAAAAGAGGCTCCGATGACTCCTACAAAGAACTTAAGGAAGCTAAATACAATGCCAGGAAAATGATCCGGAAGGAAAGAGCCATGGAAAGGGAAAATATTTACAGTCAATTAGAACAGAAACCCTCATCAAAAACCTTCTTTCAACTTATAAAAAGAAATTTAGGCAATAACAAAAATGCTGTAACTCAAGTCATCCGTCATGAAGTTAAAGACATTACTTGCCCAGACGAAAAAAAAATGGCCGAATATTATAAAAATCTAGCCACGCCAAAAAACGCCATATGTGCCAGCTCCGCTGTAATATAATTAAGGAACTCTTAGGAAATAATCGTGAAACTAAAATTAATTTTACAGAGGAAAAAATTATTCAATCTATACAAAATCTTAATTCAGGAAAAGCCGGAGATGAATATGGCCTATTTGCAGAGTATTTAAAATTAGCTGATGAAGTAATCATCCCATATATTCAGAATCTTTTTAATCAAATATTAGTTGACAGAAAAACCCCAGAGCATTTTAAATCTGGCATTATAACACCAGTTTGTAAAAAAGGAAAAGACGGCAAAATAATGGATAGCTATCGTGGTATAACTGTTTCCTCTGTTCTAGGAAAACTATTTAATCATGCACTTCTGGAAAAAATTATAGATCCAATCTCAAATGTATCACCACAACAATTTGGTTTTACCTCTGGTCTCTCCCCCACCATGGCTGCCCTGCTGATATCTGAGGCACATATGAATGCAAAAAGGATGAAGGAAATTCTCTTCTTAACAGCATTAGATACTCAAAAAGCTTTTGACGTAGTCAACCACAGCATACTTCTCGATAAACTCTTTCAAAAAGACATTTCACCTGAAATTTGGGAAACTATATATGAAATGTATAATGACCTGACTTCAAGGGTTAATTGGAAAGGCCAATATAGTAATAGCTTTCCAGTAAAACAGGGAGTCCGTCAAGGTGGTATCCTGTCCACCCATCTTTATAAAATATATATTGAAGACCTCTTAAGTCAGTTAGAAGACTCAAATATTGGTTTATATCTAGGCACTAATTACGCAGGATGTCCTACATGTGCAGATGATATCCTACTTTTATCTAACTCGGATGAAGAAATGCAAGTCATGCTTAACGTAGTAGATACATATTCTAAAGATCACCAATATAATATCCATCCTGAAAAGAGCGTTCTTATTAAACAAAATGAAAATTCCACAAACTCCAGGAAAACATCCATATGTTCTTGGTCTCTCGGGGACAGGTCCGTTTCCGTGACAGATAATGCATCACATCTTGGTATTATAAGATCATCAAAAAATGAAAATATAATAAATGTGAAAGACCGCATTAGTTTAGCTTGAAGAACAACCTATTCACTGATGTCAACAGGTGTAAATGGCACAAATGGCTTGAATCCAATGATTTCCTATAACATTTATAGAATCTACATATTACCTCGCCTGCTCTACAGTCTCGAAGTTTTACCTCTTACTATCGGCCAAATCAATGCCTTGGGTGACTTCCACTTATCCTTCTTAAAAAAACATTCAGGCTCTACCAACAAGAACAGCTTCAGTTGCAGTATTCTCACTACTAGGTGCTCTTCCTATAGAGGCTGAGCTTCACAAAAGAAAATTAAGTCTTCTGCACTCAATCCTTGCGTCAGAAAATCAGAATCTAAGGGATATTTTGTTGCGCCAGTATCGACTAGAAATCGACAATGAAACTTTTCTACACAGAACAGAAAATGTCCTGCTTCAATATAGCCTACCAAGCATTGATGAGCTTCTAACAATTCTTCCAACAAAAATAAAATGGAAACAAACCGTCAGATATGCTATTAATACATTTTGGAGCAATAAATTTAGATCTTCAAGTAGAGAAAAATCAACCCTGATTCGACTCTGTACTGACACTATTAATATAGGGGAAATACATCCAGTCTGGAAAACACAAAGAAAGCCATAACAAAAGCTAGAATACTAACTGGGACCTACCTCTTACAAGCAACTAAAGCTAAATTTAATATAGGAAGTACAGACCCAATTTGCCCTATATGCAAACTTGAGGAAGAAAACCTTCAACATTTCCTAACTAGATGTCCATCTCTGGAAGGGGTCCGAAGGACTTTTTTATGCCCCATTAAAACAGGCGGCAATCAATAAAATTGGGATTGATCAATGGAAAACTAATTTTCAAAATAGGGAAATACTAAGCCAGTTAATTGTTGACTGCAGAAAACTAGTGGGTTCTACACTCCCAAACGACAATAATTTCTTAAATACGGTTGAATCAATTTCTAGGAATTTGTGTGATAAATTACATCAACAGAGGTTAACTCAGATCAATGCTTTATCATTATAAAATCTCATCATTCACCAATTGGAATTGAACTTTCTTTTCAATACTTTTTAGACTACAAACTAGTTGTGGGTATAAAGATCAGTTCGAAGTTAGAAGTACATATGTCCAGTCAGACTAAGTTTTAACCTCAAACTAATTGCAACAGAAAATGTTTTAGTTCTAATCTATAGCAGTAAGCCCCAAATATACACAGAAAAAAGTCTCATAAAATCTAACTTGAAGAAAACTGAAAATCAGCATTTTTAATTTCCTATGGAAATTAACATTGGAAAGGGGAGATAACTCTGCAAAAATGAGTCTTTTTTGTCAGTTTTTGGTTGATTATCTTTTTTTTTTTTTTTTTTGAATAATATATTTTATTGCACACTTGCTGTGAACAAATTACTTAGAGTACAGCATTCCACTAAGTATCCCTGATATGTTAGTTATCAGATGTCCAGGGAGAACATCTAATAAAATATACGTTAATATTAGTGTATTAAAATTTATAATATGGAAAATGGTCTCATGTTTACCGGAATAATCAATCCCTTTCCGTTAGCGGTTTCTATAGTAATTCATTTCCGGCATATTTGTTTTTTTCCTGGATGAAAATTTGGATTTACGTATAAATATGTAGTTTATTCCAAAACTAATGGTGAGTGAGTTATCAAAATAGTCATATTTAATCGTGCTAAAATGCACTGTAAGTTCTTTAATTGTCAATTTCGACTTATTTAGAACAGGGACTATCCCTGGTTGAAAGAACTAAGATCTAAAATATCGATCGTAGCATAATGCAGTACTCAGATAAACATGATTACCTCAACGTCTGAATATATACACAAAAAAGTCAAAAATAAATAAAACGATTAGAAAAATAAGCAAATAAGCTATATTTTAATAATTTTATAGCCACGTGTGAGAAGTAACGGTACATGTGTCCGTCACGTGACCATCTTGTCATGTGACACATGTGACCTTGTTTTGAGTCATGTGATATATTGATTTTGGCAGAATTCTAATCATGATAATGCTTTATGAAGTCAAGGGTTTTTGTTATGGCTATATCCTGATTTTACCCCGTAAATTTACTTTAGGGGGAAGATTATTTCTCTCATGAAAACTCTTTGTTTGGGTGAATAAGAATAAAAGAAAGATTTTATTTTGAAAAACTAACACAAATTCATCATCATCTAATTGATTTTTTTTATTTCTTTGCGTATCCCCCAAAAAAATACCAAGCCCCTTTTTTTCCTGAATATCCCCAAAGAAGACCCTTTCAGACAGTGGAAAGATCGGGTATTATACTTAAAATAAATATTTTTGCTTTTAATATACTTGTTCCTTATTCTGCCCCGTAACTTTTATTAAAAAACTGTCTTATATACTTGTTCCTGATTCTACCCCGTAACTTTTATTAAAACATTGTCTTATATACTTGGTCCTGATTCTACCCCGTAACTTTTATTAAAACACTGTCTTATATACTTGTTCCTGATTCTACCCCGTAACTTTTATTAAAACACTGTCTTATATACTTGTTCCTGATTCTACCCCGTAACTTTTATTAAAAAACTGTCTTATATACTTGTTCCTGATTCTACCCCGTAACTTTTATTAAAAAACTGTCTTATATACTTGTTCCTGATTCTACCCCGTAACTTTTATTAAAACACTGTCTTATATACTTGTTCCTGATTCTACCCCGTAACTTTTATTAAAACACTGTCTTATATACTTGTTCCTGATTCTACCCCGTAACTTTTATTAAAACACTGTCTTATATACTTGTTCCTGATTCTACCCCGTAACTTTTATTAAAAAACTGTCTTATATACTTGTTCCTGATTCTACCCCGTAACTTTTATTAAAAAACTGTCTTATATACTTGTTCCTGATTCTACCCCGTAACTTTTATTAAAACACTGTCTTATATACTTGTTCCTGATTCTACCCCGTAACTTTTATTAAAAAACTGTCTTATATACTTGTTCCTGATTCTACCCCGTAACTTTTATTAAAAAACTGTCTTATATACTTGTTCCTGATTCTACCCCGTAACTTTTATTAAAACACTGTCTTATATACTTGTTCCTGATTCTACCCCGTAACTTTTATTAAAAAACTGTCTTATATACTTGTTCCTGATTCTACCCCGTAACTTTTATTAAAAAACTGTCTTATATACTTGTTCCTGATTCTACCCCGTAACTTTCATTAAAACACTGTCTTATATACTTGTTCCTGATTCTACCCCGTAACTTTTATTAAAACACTGTCTTATATACTTGTTCCTGATTCTACCCCGTAACTTTTATTAAAACACTGTCTTATATACTTGTTCCTGATTCTACCCCGTAACTTTTATTAAAACACTGTCTTATATACTTGTTCCTGATTCTACCCCGTAACTTTTATTAAAACACTGTCTTATATACTTGTTCCTGATTCTACCCCGTTAATTATTTTAACCGTTTTGAATTGCGACTAAACGGTTTGAAATCTTTCCTTTATTCAATATATTATTTGATGACCTGTGATAAAGGGCATACAAACCAGTATGACATTCTACCCCGTACGGGGTAAAATCAGGATATAGCCTTTGTTATGGCTATATCCTGATTTTACCCCGTAAATTTACTTTAGGGGGAAGATTATTTCTCTCATGAAAACTCTTTGTTTGGGTGAATAAGAATAAAAGAAAGATTTTATTTTGAAAAACTAACACAAATTCATCATCATCTAATTGATTTTTTTTATTTCTTTGCGTATCCCCCAAAAAAATACCAAGCCCCTTTTTTTCCTGAATATCCCCAAAGAAGACCCTTTCAGACAGTGGAAAGATCGGGTATTATACTTAAAATAAATATTTTTGCTTTTAATATACTTGTTCCTTATTCTGCCCCGTAACTTTTATTAAAAAACTGTCTTATATACTTGTTCCTGATTCTACCCCGTAACTTTTATTAAAACATTGTCTTATATACTTGGTCCTGATTCTACCCCGTAACTTTTATTAAAACACTGTCTTATATACTTGTTCCTGATTCTACCCCGTAACTTTTATTAAAACACTGTCTTATATACTTGTTCCTGATTCTACCCCGTAACTTTTATTAAAAAACTGTCTTATATACTTGTTCCTGATTCTACCCCGTAACTTTTATTAAAAAACTGTCTTATATACTTGTTCCTGATTCTACCCCGTAACTTTTATTAAAACACTGTCTTATATACTTGTTCCTGATTCTACCCCGTAACTTTTATTAAAACACTGTCTTATATACTTGTTCCTGATTCTACCCCGTAACTTTTATTAAAACACTGTCTTATATACTTGTTCCTGATTCTACCCCGTAACTTTTATTAAAAAACTGTCTTATATACTTGTTCCTGATTCTACCCCGTAACTTTTATTAAAAAACTGTCTTATATACTTGTTCCTGATTCTACCCCGTAACTTTTATTAAAACACTGTCTTATATACTTGTTCCTGATTCTACCCCGTAACTTTTATTAAAAAACTGTCTTATATACTTGTTCCTGATTCTACCCCGTAACTTTTATTAAAAAACTGTCTTATATACTTGTTCCTGATTCTACCCCGTAACTTTTATTAAAACACTGTCTTATATACTTGTTCCTGATTCTACCCCGTAACTTTTATTAAAAAACTGTCTTATATACTTGTTCCTGATTCTACCCCGTAACTTTTATTAAAAAACTGTCTTATATACTTGTTCCTGATTCTACCCCGTAACTTTTATTAAAACACTGTCTTATATACTTGTTCCTGATTCTACCCCGTAACTTTTATTAAAACACTGTCTTATATACTTGTTCCTGATTCTACCCCGTAACTTTTATTTAAAAAAATGTCTTATATACTTGTTCCTGATTCTACCCCGTAACTTTGATTAAAAAACTGTCTTATATACTTGTTCCTGATTCTACCCCGTAACTTTTATTAAAACACTGTCTTATATACTTGTTCCTGATTCTACCCCGTAACTTTTATTAAAAAACTGTCTTATATACTTGTTCCTGATTCTACCCCGTAACTTTTATTAAAAAACTGTCTTATATACTTGTTCCTGATTCTACCCCGTAACTTTTATTAAAACACTGTCTTATATACTTGTTCCTGATTCTACCCCGTAACTTTTATTAAAACGCTGTCTTATATACTTGTTCCTGATTCTACCCCGTAACTTTTATTAAAACGCTGTCTTATATACTTGTTCCTGATTCTACCCCGTAACTTTTATTTAAAAAAATGTCTTATATACTTGTTCCTGATTCTACCCCGTAACTTTTATTTAAAAAAATGTCTTATATACTTGTTCCTGATTCTACCCCGTAACTTTTATTTAAAAAACTGTCTTATATACTTGTTCCTGATTCTACCCTGTAACTTTTATTAAAACACTGTCTTATATAATTGTTCCAGATTCTACCCCGTAACTTTTATTAAAACACTGTCTTATATACTTGTTCCTGATTCTACCCCGTAACTTTTATTAAAACATTGTCTTATATAATTGTTCCAGATTCTACCCCGTAACTTTTATTAAAACACTGTCTTATATACTTGTTCCTGATTCTACCCCGTAACTTTTATTAAAACACTGTCTTATATAATTGTTCCAGATTCTACCCCGTAACTTTTATTAAAAAACTGTCTTATATACTTGTTCCTGATTCTACCCCGTAACTTTTATCAAAACATTGTCTTATATACTTGTTCCTGATTCTACCCCGTAACTTTTATTAAAACACTGTCTTATATAATTGTTCCAGATTCTACCCCGTAACTTTTATTAAAACACTGTCTTATATACTTGTTCCTGATTCTACCCCGTAACTTTTATTAAAAAACTGTCTTATATACTTGTTCCTGATTCTACCCCGTAACTTTTATTAAAAAACTGTCTTATATACTTGTTCCTGATTCTACCCCGTAACTTTTATTAAAACACTGTCTTATATACTTGTTCCTGATTCTACCCCGTAACTTTTATTAAAACACTGTCTTATATACTTGTTCCTGATTCTACCCCGTAACTTTTATTAAAACACTGTCTTATATACTTGTTCCTGATTCTACCCCGTAACTTTTATTTAAAAAAATGTCTTATATACTTGTTCCTGATTCTACCCCGTAACTTTTATTAAAAAACTGTCTTATATACTTGTTCCTGATTCTACCCCGTAACTTTTATTAAAACACTGTCTTATATACTTGTTCCTGATTCTACCCCGTAACTTTTATTAAAAAACTGTCTTATATACTTGTTCCTGATTCTACCCCGTAACTTTTATTAAAAAACTGTCTTATATACTTGTTCCTGATTCTACCCCGTAACTTTTATTAAAACACTGTCTTATATACTTGTTCCTGATTCTACCCCGTAACTTTTATTAAAACGCTGTCTTATATACTTGTTCCTGATTCTACCCCGTAACTTTTATTAAAACGCTGTCTTATATACTTGTTCCTGATTCTACCCCGTAACTTTTATTTAAAAAAATGTCTTATATACTTGTTCCTGATTCTACCCCGTAACTTTTATTTAAAAAAATGTCTTATATACTTGTTCCTGATTCTACCCCGTAACTTTTATTTAAAAAACTGTCTTATATACTTGTTCCTGATTCTACCCTGTAACTTTTATTAAAACACTGTCTTATATAATTGTTCCAGATTCTACCCCGTAACTTTTATTAAAACACTGTCTTATATACTTGTTCCTGATTCTACCCCGTAACTTTTATTAAAACACTGTCTTATATAATTGTTCCAGATTCTACCCCGTAACTTTTATTAAAACACTGTCTTATATACTTGTTCCTGATTCTACCCCGTAACTTTTATTAAAACACTGTCTTATATAATTGTTCCAGATTCTACCCCGTAACTTTTATTAAAAAACTGTCTTATATACTTGTTCCTGATTCTACCCCGTAACTTTTATTAAAACACTGTCTTATATACTTGTTCCTGATTCTACCCCGTAACTTTTATTAAAAAACTGTCTTATATACTTGTTCCTGATTCTACCCCGTAACTTTTATTAAAAAACTGTCTTATATACTTGTTCCTGATTCTACCCCGTAACTTTGATTAAAACACTGTCTTATATACTTGTTCCTGATTCTACCCCGTAACTTTTATTAAAAAACTGTCTTATATACTTGTTCCTGATTCTACCCCGTAACTTTTATTAAAAAACTGTCTTATATACTTGTTCCTGATTCTACCCCGTAACTTTTATTAAAACACTGTCTTATATACTTGTTCCTGATTCTACCCCGTAACTTTTATTAAAAAACTGTCTTATATACTTGTTCCTGATTCTACCCCGTAACCTTTATTAAAAAACTGTCTTATATACTTGTTCCTGATTCTACCCCGTAACTTTTATTAAAACACTGTCTTATATACTTGTTCCTGATTCTACCCCGTAACTTTTATTAAAACACTGTCTTATATACTTGTTCCTGATTCTACCCCGTAACTTTTATTAAAACACTGTCTTATATACTTGTTCCTGATTCTACCCCGTAACTTTTATTTAAAAAAATGTCTTATATACTTGTTCCTGATTCTACCCCGTAACTTTTATTAAAAAACTGTCTTATATACTTGTTCCTGATTCTACCCCGTAACTTTTATTAAAACACTGTCTTATATACTTGTTCCTGATTCTACCCCGTAACTTTTATTAAAAAACTGTCTTATATACTTGTTCCTGATTCTACCCCGTAACTTTTATTAAAAAACTGTCTTATATACTTGTTCCTGATTCTACCCCGTAACTTTTATTAAAACACTGTCTTATATACTTGTTCCTGATTCTACCCCGTAACTTTTATTAAAACACTGTCTTATATACTTGTTCCTGATTCTACCCCGTAACTTTTATTAAAACGCTGTCTTATATACTTGTTCCTGATTCTACCCCGTAACTTTTATTTAAAAAAATGTCTTATATACTTGTTCCTGATTCTACCCCGTAACTTTTATTTAAAAAAATGTCTTATATACTTGTTCCTGATTCTACCCCGTAACTTTTATTTAAAAAACTGTCTTATATACTTGTTCCTGATTCTACCCTGTAACTTTTATTAAAACACTGTCTTATATAATTGTTCCAGATTCTACCCCGTAACTTTTATTAAAACACTGTCTTATATACTTGTTCCTGATTCTACCCCGTAACTTTTATTAAAACACTGTCTTATATAATTGTTCCAGATTCTACCCCGTAACTTTTATTAAAACACTGTCTTATATACTTGTTCCTGATTCTACCCCGTAACTTTTATTAAAACACTGTCTTATATAATTGTTCCAGATTCTACCCCGTAACTTTTATTAAAAAACTGTCTTATATACTTGTTCCTGATTCTACCCCGTAACTTTTATCAAAACATTGTCTTATATACTTGTTCCTGATTCTACCCCGTAACTTTTATTAAAACACTGTCTTATATAATTGTTCCAGATTCTACCCCGTAACTTTTATTAAAACACTGTCTTATATACTTGTTCCTGATTCTACCCCGTAACTTTTATTAAAAAACTGTCTTATATACTTGTTCCTGATTCTACCCCGTAACTTTTATTAAAAAACTGTCTTATATACTTGTTCCTGATTCTACCCCGTAACTTTTATTAAAACACTGTCTTATATACTTGTTCCTGATTCTACCCCGTAACTTTTATTAAAACACTGTCTTATATACTTGTTCCTGATTCTACCCCGTAACTTTTATTAAAACACTGTCTTATATACTTGTTCCTGATTCTACCCCGTAACTTTTATTTAAAAAAATGTCTTATATACTTGTTCCTGATTCTACCCCGTAACTTTTATTAAAAAACTGTCTTATATACTTGTTCCTGATTCTACCCCGTAACTTTTATTAAAACACTGTCTTATATACTTGTTCCTGATTCTACCCCGTAACTTTTATTAAAAAACTGTCTTATATACTTGTTCCTGATTCTACCCCGTAACTTTTATTAAAAAACTGTCTTATATACTTGTTCCTGATTCTACCCCGTAACTTTTATTAAAACACTGTCTTATATACTTGTTCCTGATTCTACCCCGTAACTTTTATTAAAACGCTGTCTTATATACTTGTTCCTGATTCTACCCCGTAACTTTTATTAAAACGCTGTCTTATATACTTGTTCCTGATTCTACCCCGTAACTTTTATTTAAAAAAATGTCTTATATACTTGTTCCTGATTCTACCCCGTAACTTTTATTTAAAAAAATGTCTTATATACTTGTTCCTGATTCTACCCCGTAACTTTTATTTAAAAAACTGTCTTATATACTTGTTCCTGATTCTACCCTGTAACTTTTATTAAAACACTGTCTTATATAATTGTTCCAGATTCTACCCCGTAACTTTTATTAAAACACTGTCTTATATACTTGTTCCTGATTCTACCCCGTAACTTTTATTAAAACACTGTCTTATATAATTGTTCCAGATTCTACCCCGTAACTTTTATTAAAACACTGTCTTATATACTTGTTCCTGATTCTACCCCGTAACTTTTATTAAAACACTGTCTTATATAATTGTTCCAGATTCTACCCCGTAACTTTTATTAAAAAACTGTCTTATATACTTGTTCCTGATTCTACCCCGTAACTTTTATCAAAACATTGTCTTATATACTTGTTCCTGATTCTACCCCGTAACTTTTATTAAAACACTGTCTTATATAATTGTTCCAGATTCTACCCCGTAACTTTTATTAAAACACTGTCTTATATACTTGTTCCTGATTCTACCCGTAACTTTGATTAAAACACTGTCTTATATAATTGTTCCAGATTCTACCCCGTAACTTTTATTAAAACACTGTCTTATATACTTGTTCCTGATTCTACCCCGTAACTTTTATTAAAACACTGTCTTATATACTTGTTCCTGATTCTACCCCGTAACTTTTATTAAAACACTGTCTTATATAATTGTTCCAGATTCTACCCCGTAACTTTTATTAAAACACTGTCTTATATACTTGTTCCTGATTCTACCCCGTAACTTTTATTAAAACACTGTCTTATATACTTGTTCCTGATTCTACCCCGTAACTTTTATTAAAACACTGTCTTATATAATTGTTCCAGATTCTACCCCGTAACTTTTATTAAAACACTGTCTTATATAATTGTTCCAGATTCTACCCCGTAACTTTTATTAAAACACTGTCTTATATAATTGTTCCAGATTCTACCCTGTAACAGGAAAGGTCAACAGTGACATATCAAAGCAACCCAACTGTCAGAATGCCGGAGAAAAATATAACATAAAAGAGCACAAAACACATATATGAACACAAGTTATGTTGTGTAATGTCTTGTAATGATTGTCCCCTTTTTATGCGGTTTTAAACTGATTGACCCATCTCTTGGTTTGTGTGAGAAATTTGCCACAACGAAGAGCAACAACAAAAATACAGTTCACTAGAATAGTTGATATTCAAATGATTTTGTATGAAATTGTCTCAAATTAATAAACACTTTTTTCAATAACGTCTAGCTGAAAATCAAGACTTTAAGGGCACAACCACTTGAACTTTATGGGTGTAACAAATGACACAAGACCGGACTAAATTTCCATGCACCACATAGACATTTCGGGAACTAATTTCCTTTTCTATAAGACATGTTAAAATTAACATGTTTTCAACAAATAGTATATGTGAATTACAACTATGAGAATATGGATCTCAAAATAATTTATTATAAACACGACACATGTGCCAATATTCATTTGCTGTGTTCTGTTATCTGGAAAAAAAATAAGACTGTTAATATATGCGATATCAATGGATTTATACTTTAAAGCATTCTTGATAGGTGTATATTTTTATGATACTGATTATTTACATTGTACATAAATATCTAAGATAAATATAATGCTAATTGATATACATGTATATATTAAACGTTTGTAAGTTACATGTATAATTAAATAAGACTGATGAATTTCACGAAAAATGAGAAAAGCTGATATGAAGTAAGCTCTACTGCGTTTATGAATTTTGAGAAAGCGAATAAATATAATGATGAATTAGGTAGTCGTACCCTTTTTATAAGCTATATATGACGTCATGTAAAATTCTTATAAGTGTAACTTGTATACTCACTTCTAAACTAATGAAATAGTATTCTATCTATCTGTCCTCAGCCAGAGTTAGCAATCATCCTGAAAAGATGAATTATTGAACAAAATTTGTAATATTCGTGTACTTTATTTTTAATAATACTATGTATATGCAATCATGTAAAAGAAAACGCTTTAGGAATATTTTTAGTTTGCAGATATTGTATTTTGATTGTATTGTATTGTATTGCCTGTTCCATATTTTATAGTACTGTGCTGTGCAAAGTTTTCTATTCACACGATTCAGGCCCTTATTTGACAACCTGATCAAAATAGAAATTTTGAAATATACTCATTGTACGTTTGAGTGAACAACCATTTAATTTCTGTTTAGACGGGGATTTTCAATTTTTTACCACTGGCTTTTGAACACGCCATTTTTGTCACAAACTTTTCTGGAGACTGCTTTTATTTTTTTGCAATTTACCGCCTACACCACATGCATCTCCTAATGAAATATAGGTTATGTCACAATTGATCTATACACGAATGTTTATAATTTGAACTTCTAGTTCACAGAAAGTGGAAAATCTCTATATAATGTCAAAAATATTTATATGTCTGTCATAAGTTATTCAAACTTATAAAAAATATAACTAAATTTATAAACTGTTAAACTAAAAAAAGTATAAACTGATCCTTTTTTCTAAAAATAACTTTTTTTATTTAGATTTTCGCCGCCAAAAAAATTCTGCGCAGTCCGTGAAACACAGTATTGAAAAACCGCGGCAATTTTCATCTTCCTTCATGTTATTTCGAATGCGATCGTTAACGAAGTAGTCGAGAAAAATGTTTCCTGAGTATGATTTTACATAGAATAGACTTATAGAATATAATAAGTTTTAGAAGGAAAGTTAATGTTCTGGTTTTCATCGAGAATTTTTTTACCTTATATTGAAAACATCGAAAAGATTTACAGAACGTGTACCACTAAGGAAACTGACAAAAAATTGCGAGATATTGTTAGTTGGTGAGTTAGTAAATGCTATTTTTTTAGAATTTCTTTTTATGCGATATCCCTAGCATTTGTGAATGAAGATCCAACCATTTCACATTTATAGTTGGTAATCAATATTTTTAAAACTATAATCTGCCATTTCATTTCATCATTGCCATTTTCACCACATTTTTTCCTGTGTGTCTTTAAAAGGAAACACTCAGCAAAGTCTTCCGTTTAGTATACTATACATATGTAGGTTAAATTGTGTTAAAGTTTCCCCAATGAATTAAATGTTTGACTGAGATATATATTTGCAATGAAAGAGGGGACCAATAAGAGATCAACTATGGTTACGTAACTGTTAGACTATTGCGACTGGAAACTGTTTAATTAGGATAAATTCGTTTTTAAAAAAAGGCCCAATATATAAAGAAGGGTAAAAAATATAAGATTTAGTTGGGATTTTTTAGTATAAGGACGTGGATAATATAAAGCAAATTGACAATAAACGCAGAATATTCGTTATGGTAAAGATTTATTAAAAACACTCAAGAAATAAGACCAAAAAATGAAAATAAATAAATACCAAGAATTCCGGCCACGCAGCCACCGATGCTCCTGTAAGAGTTATTACTGTGAATGAAAAAGTACAGTAACTATATCTTTAATTCGGTTATTCTTTATATAACATAAACATTTTAAAATTTGATTGGTATGACAGACTCATTTTTCTCTCATCAGTTACAAAAATGACTTATCGAAGGAGTGCAGTTATTTGGGTGAGAGGACATATCATTTTGAGGAAACTATTCCCATTTATTATTATTATTATTATATCATCCATGCGCTCTAGAAGAAAATTCGCAGACACTTACCGCCTGTCTCTCCGTACGTCATACTTTCTTGTTACATAAACTCCTCTTTCAATTTTAAGTTTAGACATCTTATTTTTATACAGTATTGCCATATACTGTATATTAATGCGCATTAAAGTTTTTATTAGAATTCTTATTTTCACAAATTTTAGTTTATATTATAACATGTGATACACCAAGGATGCAACATGTGGGAAATGAAATAAATGTGGGGAAAATGGCCCTACTTCTCTATGATGTTTGTATTTCTATTATGATACGCCTTCAGACATTGAATAAAAGAAACTAATAAACAAACCTTGCTTATAAGCATTTTTTTCATTCTTTTCCAGCAAGAAATAATCACACACTAATACAATCCAGTCATCATCGAAAAATTGTTACATAGCACAGATTCAACAAACTATATATGTATATACAACACAAGTTAAATTCGAAACGCACACATATATATATATATATATATATATATATATATGTAACGGTTTATTTTTTCCGGTGTGAAATTATTTCCGAACTCGTATATTAATACACTTCTGACGGAATAAAGTTGGAAAATATTTCATTATATAAAAATTAAGATTGCTATAAAATATTATCTGATTCATATTTTACACAAGATCATCATTTGACGGTCGGAAAATATTTCACAGATATATGAATATCACAGCCGGAATAAATTATCTCTTACATATATATATATATATATATATATATATCTTTATGGACATCTACATAGTTTAGGCAAAGTCGCTATCACTAGAGGAAAAGGTGTATACAAAAGCGGATTTTGAATATGGATTGCTTTGAGTCTTGCGTGGCTTAGTTTTTTTGGCATTTCACTGGTTTAAAGTCTGATGGGAAAAATAAATGCGAGACACTGTCGTCACTTTCAAACTCTTCACTTGGTGGTTTTTTGGCGGATCTCTTTGGAGAATGTTGTGCGCATGTCGGATACGATGATTCGGCTATTGCAGCAGTAGGAGCAGCATAGGCTTGAGCAGCTGAGGAAGCAGAGGCTTGGGCAATTGAGGGAGCAGAGTCAGAATTTTGCTGGGAAGATGTTTCATCTTCCTCATCGGACTCGTCATCGCTACCTTGCACAATTGTAATAGCATGACTATTTTCCACACATTTTGTCGGCGGGGTCCATGTAGGAAAGAGTGGCGTCGGATAATTGAAACTAGGTTCTTCACTTAAACGAAATGAGTTTTTAACAAGGTTAAAGAATGCATCAGATATATTTTCATGCTGAGATGAGACGTGGCTACGCCAAACGATTTCAGCTAGGTGTTGTTCGAATTGTTCGGAGTTAGTTCCGTTAATTCGACGGAAATGATCTTTGGCCAATTTCCACGCGCCTTCAATGCGATTTGTACAACATGTTACAATTTCTCCGGTTTGTGTATTTTTGTATTTCTGTTTAAATGTAGACTTGTGCGACACGGAAAAGTGTGTATATTCAAGCTCGTTCAATTTCAAGTAGGCGGCCCAACTATCAGAAAAAATTCTTGAACCCGGTGAGACGTGTTTAATGATGAGAGGAATTAATGTATTAGCGTCTCTTTTATCTACCGGATACATTATAAGTCTGTTGGATGAACGCTCAACTATGCCAAAAATCCATATGCGATTACCCGTTGGCTTTCCGCGGTTATACTTTATTTTTCTGCCGAATAAGCTCTCATCAATTTCGACATCACCTTGAAATACAAGATTTTGGTATTTTGAATTAACATACTGACAAAAGAGTTGTCTGATGTGATTAGCCCAAACGACGGACGTGTGTTTGTACTCCATGCCAGCACTTATAGCAGACCGGTGGAGGGTATGGCCATCTAAATAATTTTGAATGAATAACATGAGATCCCGTATATTATAACAAGAACCTTGGAAAAAAGAGAATTTCCGCATCCCAAACTCGTGTCCATTTGAACATCGAAAAGAATAACCATCACTAGCCTTTGTTCTCTTATAGAGCGTACACTTTTTCATACACTTTGTACAGTCTAATTTGTCTGCCAGTAAATTGTGGTCTCGAAGCCACTTAAATAACTGATCATCAGGGAGCAAACAAAGATTTGAAAAAGTCCACGGATTACGAAAATCAGTGAAATCAATTCCGTCTTCTAAATGTTTCTGTGTGTTATAACTCCCTTCCCCATGTTTTTTTCTTCCTTTCCCTCTTCCAGACATTTTAGCAATGAAAAAAAGGAGAATTCTACTCACCAACTTAAAAACCAATTTAAAGGACCGCCCCCTACTCTCCGACTCGGAAGACTACCTATTTTAGAAATAAATAGAATAACCCGTTTTCATTACCTAGGGCTATTTAACAAAACACAAAAAATAAATTCTATAAAGAAATAGTGATCACGGCTTTGCGTATTTAACAAAGAAAAAAATTTACCTTTCTCTCACTTTTATACACATAGTGCCTGATTCTTCCGTCCACATATTCAAAACTGAAATAGAATGAATTTTGATGTTTCCATACCCTAGTCATTCGAATACAATTTAATTAAATTCATATTTTAAGGTTAAAAAATTGCCATATTCATTCTTTCTTTCTGTTTTTATTGTGTAGGGATATACGTTTTTCATACCATATGGATTTTTATTTTTTTCCCAAACAAAAGCATTTGTTGTTTTACCTAGTCATTTGCATGGAAGGGGGAATGGAGTACATATATTCATTGACAGTTGTGTGTAGGGGAGGGGAGCGAGAGGGGTCACAAGGAATGATTCGGAACAAAAAGTTTTTATCTTTTTATTTTTACGCGCGATATGCTTCCGAAAGATTAACTAGGATATAAAAAGCGCTAGTGTTAAAGTCGGGTGACCATTGATTGCTACGAAATACTACGGTCTTGTCGATATATCCTATGGAATGTTCTTTCATTGACGCTTACTCCTGCCTTTACATTTTATATAAATTGTAGGAAAGTAAAATCATAAAACACTGGTGTGACTTATTTCAGACCTTAATTTAATAGTTGCGAATGTTCAATAGTTTAAAAAGTTTGAATATTAATTTTTATATATTTTTTACCAACTCGATACATATATTTCTTGTAATTTGCACTTTTTTATAAGGGTTGTTCCCAAGGAGGGAGATTTTTTTATGTTTTTCTACAAGTTATTCCATGGAGGGATACAGATTTTATGTTTTTCAATTTAATAGTTACGAATGTTCAATAGTTTTAAAAAAAATTGATTATTAATTTGTATACATTTTTTACCAACTCATACATGTATTTCTTGTAATTTGCACTTTTTTATAAGGGTTGTTCCCAAAGAGGGAGAACGATTTTTTACTTTTTTCTACGAGTTATTCCATTGAGGGATACAGCTTTTATGTTATTCTAATGGTTATTCCCATGGAGGGATAAATATTGTTATTTGTTTTCCTAAGAGAGGGATCAATATTTTTTATGATTTTCTATAAGGGTTATTCCCAAGGAGGGATATTTTTTTTGTTTCATAATATGTATGTTTGATTAGAGGAAAGACTTACCGTCGATTTGCAACGTGGTATCCGTATAACAGTGAATACCTTCCTTCTTCAAATGATCGGAGTATAGATGCTAATTTATTTACATCGCCCAAATTCATCAGGGTGGCCCATTCCAGAAAAATTTCGGGATTCAGCCCGTTTACAAAGACGAACGCACACAATACTCCCCGTTCAAAATTTTTATTGTGTGTCCAAAACAATTCCCTAATTTTTTTCGGCCATTCTTTGGCAAGCCCAACAATTTCCTGTATTGTCATCCACAGTTCCATGAGTTTTTTCGATCTAAGTTTTTCTCTCCATAGCTGCCTGTAGTTTATTAGGCTGTTAAATTTTTCTAAGTTACCTAATTTCATTAGAGCAACCCATTCCATGAATACATTTACATTGAGTTTTTTAACTCGAACAAAGGATGCTAAAATCTCCATTTCAAGAAGATTTTTAGAAGGCACCCAAAACAAACGTCGAATATTTTTTGGCCAATCCTTCGCTTTACCAATTTGTGACTGAATTTTTAGCCACGAATCATGAATTTTCCTATTTTTTCCCTTATCAACATTTTTGTCTGTCATTTTGAATTCCAAAGAAAAAATGGCCGAAAAAATTGTTTATTTTTTAACTAGTTGATTTAATTCAATGACAAGTGAGAGGAAATCACTCCCAAGGCAAAAACAATTGTTTACATGTGTTTCTGATAACTGAGAAGGTATCATAAGTTGTTACTGTTTTGGTTATATTTTATTAGTATATATCTAAGTAAATGTACTTTTGTTATTTAAAAAAAATAAAATGGTTTATTATAACTGAGTTGAATTATTGAATGTAAGAGTAAATTTGAATGATTATTGTAATCATGTGATCAACATGAACAACCTTCATATTTTCCTCAAACAAAACGTTGGAGTAGGATATTTCTGAGTGATTGTTCTTTTGGTTTTAAAACTTTTAGGACTTGAGCACAACTGATGAGTCGTAAATCGACGAAATGTGCACATCTTGTGCATCAAAATTGGTATGAAAGAATTTTATTTTTATTACTGAGTCGAAAAGTTCATGATGGTATCCCCAAGTCCGTTGCTTGTATTTCGATACTAGTCCAAAAATTCACTCTTACAAAATTGTAAAATTTCTGAAACTAAGGAGTATCTCCCTTCTTAGGTAGTTTTGGCTCTACCCCTTTTTTGTCAATTTGTACATCTTGTGCATCAAAATTGGTATCAAGAATTATATTTGTTATTTTTAAGCTTGTTCTTTAACCTTTTAAATTGTGATTTCAGTTTTCAAAATTTAAGACCTTGAACACAACTGATGAGTGGTAAATTTTCCTACCGAAGGTCGATGGTTCTCTCCGGGTACTCCGGCTTCCTCCACCAATAAAAACTGACCGCCGCGAAATAGTCAGATGTGCTGAAAACGGCGTTAAACCCCAACTAAAACACAAAAATGAGTCGTAAATAGACGAAATGTGTACATCTTGTGCATCAAAATTAGTATCAAAGAATTTTATTCTAACAGGATTTTATTTTAATTCGGATTATTACTTTTGCCATGTCCGAACTTGAAATGGAGAGCGAATTAAAACGGTGTTGAAGAACATTTGGTTTGCTGTCACACTTACACTTTCTTTTTAAGAAAACATAGCCTTCACTAGATATTCCCAATTTCTGATTATATGGTTGATGGTTAAGATCGGCAATTCTCTCGAAAATAATGCAAGCTTCAATTAAGTATGAACAATGATAATTGTTTGGTTTCGGTTTTTTTTTATAATTAAAAAACGTATATCGTAAAATATCAGCCGCGAGACACAATGTGAAGCTTTTTCGGCGAGTGAGCGTAGCGAACGAGCTAAAAAGCTTTATATTGTGTCGAGCGGCTTATATTTTACAATATTTGTTTGAAGAAAACTTGATGATAAATTTATCGTATTGTTAACTAGCAATCTTAATTGAATTTCTTACTTTTCAATGGCCATCTGCCTATAACCGGATGTTTTCCTGATAAATTCCGGTCAACGTTGGGTCAAACATTATGACTTCGCTGATATATTCGGGTCAGCTCATATTAGGGTCGGGTCAACTCTTTTCGACGTCACAGTGCCGAAATACGGGAAATTGTGAAGGCCTCAGCAGGTCGATATAGGCATGGGGAATATATATACATACCCCTTTTCCGTCATAAGCCGGGGTAATTCGTGTACACTGACCATTTAATACATTGTAACCGTTTTTTTTTTAATAACTCAGCTTATGACGGAAAAGGGGGTCGTTTGTTTTTTATAACTTTGTTTGCGTAACTCCACAATCTTAACTTCCTTAATCTTTGGTCCTTATTTTCCCCCGTAATTTCCAAATTTTATCATGAATTATGGTATCTGAAAATATATATACCCCTTTTCCGTCATAGGCCAAGGAAATTCGTGTACACTGACCATTTAATACATTGTAACTTTTTTTTATAACTAAGCTTATGACGGAAAAGGGGTCGTTTTGTTTTCTTATTACTTTGCTTTCGTATCCCACAATTTTAACTCCCTTTAATCTTTGGTCCTTATTTTCCCCCGTAATTTCAAAATTTTATCGTATGAATTATGGTATCTGAAAATATATATACACCCCTTTTCCGTCATAAGCCGGGGTAATTCGTGTACACTGACCATTTAATACATTGTAACTGTTTTTTTTATAACTGAGCTTATGACGGAAAAGGGGGTCGTTTGTTTTTTATCACTTTGTTTGCGTAACCCCACAATTTTAACTTCCTTAATCTTTGGTCCTTATTTTCCCCCGTAATTTCCAAATCTTATCGTATGAACTATGGTATCCGAAATAATATATAATCCTTTTCCGTCATCGGCCGGGAAATTCGTGTAGAATGACTTCATAAAATACATTCCTTTTATTTCTTTGCGTATCCCCCAAAAAAATACCAAGCCCCTTTTTTTCCTGAATATCCCCAAAGAAGACCCTTTCAGACAGTGGAAAGATCGGGTATTATACTTAAAATAAATATTTTTGCTTTTAATATACTTGTTCCTGATTCTATCCCGTAACTTTTATTAAAAAACTGTCTTATATACTTGTTCCTGATTCTACCCCGTAACTTTTATTAAAACGCTGTCTTATATACTTGTTCCTGATTCTACCCCGTAACTTTTATTAAAAAACTGTCTTATATACTTGTTCCTGATTCTACCCCGTAACTTTTATTAAAAAAATGTCTTATATACTTGTTCCTGATTCTACCCCGTAACTTTTATTAAAACACTGTCTTATATACTTGTTCCTGATTCTACCCCGTAACTTTTATTAAAACGCTGTCTTATATACTTGTTCCTGATTCTACCCCGTAACTTTTATTAAAAAACTGTCTTATATACTTGTTCCTGATTCTACCCCGTAACTTTTATTAAAAAACTGTCTTATATACTTGTTCCTGATTCTACCCCGTAACTTTTATTAAAACGCTGTCTTATATACTTGTTTCTGATTCTACCCCGTAACTTTTATTAAAAAACTGTCTTATATACTTTTTCCTGATTCTACCCCGTAACTTTTATTAAAACACTGTCTTATATACTTGTTCCTGATTCTACCCCGTAACTTTTATTAAAAAACTGTCTTATATACTTGTTCCTGATTCTACCCCGTAACTTTTATTAAAACACTGTCTTATATACTTGTTCCTGATTCTACCCCGTAACTTTTATTAAAAAACTGTCTTATATACCTGTTCCTGATTCTACCCCGTAACTTTTATTAAAACACTGTCTTATATACTTGTTCCTGATTCTACCCCGTAACTTTTATTAAAACACTGTCTTATATACTTGTTCCTGATTCTACCCCGTAACTTTTATTAAAACACTGTCTTATATACTTGTTCCTGATTCTACCCCGTAACTTTTATTAAAAAACTGTCTTATATACTTGTTCCTGATTCTACCCCGTAACTTTTATTAAAACACTGTCTTATATACTTGTTCCTGATTCTACCCCGTAACTTTTATTAAAAAACTGTCTTATATACTTGTTCCTGATTCTACCCCGTAACTTTCATTAAAACACTGTCTTATATACTTGTTCCTGATTCTACCCCGTAACTTTTATTAAAACACTGTCTTATATACTTGTTCCTGATTCTACCCCGTAACTTTTATTAAAACACTGTCTTATATACTTGTTCCTGATTCTACCCCGTTAATTATTTTAACCGTTTTGAATTGCGACTAAACGGTTTGAAATCTTTCCTTTATTCAATATATTATTTGATGACCTGTGATAAAGGGCATACAAACCAGTATGACATTCTACCCCGTACGGGGTAAAATCAGGATATAGCCTATATCCTGATTTTACCCCGTAAATTTACTTTAGGGGGAAGATTATTTCTCTCATGAAAACTCTTTGTTTGGGTGAATAAGAATAAAAGAAAGATTTTATTTTGAAAAACTAACACAAATTCATCATCATCTAATTGATTTTTTTTATTTCTTTGCGTATCCCCCAAAAAAATACCAAGCCCCTTTTTTTCCTGAATATCCCCAAAGAAGACCCTTTCAGACAGTGGAAAGATCGGGTATTATACTTAAAATAAATATTTTTGCTTTTAATATACTTGTTCCTTATTCTGCCCCGTAACTTTTATTAAAAAACTGTCTTATATACTTGTTCCTGATTCTACCCCGTAACTTTTATTAAAACATTGTCTTATATACTTGGTCCTGATTCTACCCCGTAACTTTTATTAAAACACTGTCTTATATACTTGTTCCTGATTCTACCCCGTAACTTTTATTAAAACACTGTCTTATATACTTGTTCCTGATTCTACCCCGTAACTTTTATTAAAAAACTGTCTTATATACTTGTTCCTGATTCTACCCCGTAACTTTTATTAAAAAACTGTCTTATATACTTGTTCCTGATTCTACCCCGTAACTTTTATTAAAACACTGTCTTATATACTTGTTCCTGATTCTACCCCGTAACTTTTATTAAAACACTGTCTTATATACTTGTTCCTGATTCTACCCCGTAACTTTTATTAAAACACTGTCTTATATACTTGTTCCTGATTCTACCCCGTAACTTTTATTAAAAAACTGTCTTATATACTTGTTCCTGATTCTACCCCGTAACTTTTATTAAAAAACTGTCTTATATACTTGTTCCTGATTCTACCCCGTAACTTTTATTAAAACACTGTCTTATATACTTGTTCCTGATTCTACCCCGTAACTTTTATTAAAAAACTGTCTTATATACTTGTTCCTGATTCTACCCCGTAACTTTTATTAAAAAACTGTCTTATATACTTGTTCCTGATTCTACCCCGTAACTTTTATTAAAACACTGTCTTATATACTTGTTCCTGATTCTACCCCGTAACTTTTATTAAAAAACTGTCTTATATACTTGTTCCTGATTCTACCCCGTAACTTTTATTAAAACACTGTCTTATATACTTGTTCCTGATTCTACCCCGTAACTTTTATTAAAACACTGTCTTATATACTTGTTCCTGATTCTACCCCGTAACTTTTATTTAAAAAAATGTCTTATATACTTGTTCCTGATTCTACCCCGTAACTTTTATTAAAAAACTGTCTTATATACTTGTTCCTGATTCTACCCCGTAACTTTTATTAAAACACTGTCTTATATACTTGTTCCTGATTCTACCCCGTAACTTTTATTAAAAAACTGTCTTATATACTTGTTCCTGATTCTACCCCGTAACTTTTATTAAAAAACTGTCTTATATACTTGTTCCTGATTGTACCCCGTAACTTTTATTAAAACACTGTCTTATATACTTGTTCCTGATTCTACCCCGTAACTTTTATTAAAACGCTGTCTTATATACTTGTTCCTGATTCTACCCCGTAACTTTTATTAAAACGCTGTCTTATATACTTGTTCCTGATTCTACCCCGTAACTTTTATTTAAAAAAATGTCTTATATACTTGTTCCTGATTCTACCCCGTAACTTTTATTTAAAAAAACTGTCTTATATACTTGTTCCTGATTCTACCCCGTAACTTTTATTTAAAAAACTGTCTTATATACTTGTTCCTGATTCTACCCTGTAACTTTTATTAAAACACTGTCTTATATAATTGTTCCAGATTCTACCCCGTAACTTTTATTAAAACACTGTCTTATATACTTGTTCCTGATTCTACCCCGTAACTTTTATTAAAACACTGTCTTATATAATTGTTCCAGATTCTACCCCGTAACTTTTATTAAAACACTGTCTTATATACTTGTTCCTGATTCTACCCCGTAACTTTTATTAAAACACTGTCTTATATAATTGTTCCAGATTCTACCCCGTAACTTTTATTAAAAAACTGTCTTATATACTTGTTCCTGATTCTACCCCGTAACTTTTATCAAAACATTGTCTTATATACTTGTTCCTGATTCTACCCCGTAACTTTTATTAAAACACTGTCTTATATAATTGTTCCAGATTCTACCCCGTAACTTTTATTAAAACACTGTCTTATATACTTGTTCCTGATTCTACCCCGTAACTTTTATTAAAAAACTGTCTTATATACTTGTTCCTGATTCTACCCCGTAACTTTTATTAAAAAACTGTCTTATATACTTGTTCCTGATTCTACCCCGTAACTTTTATTAAAACACTGTCTTATATACTTGTTCCTGATTCTACCCCGTAACTTTTATTAAAACACTGTCTTATATACTTGTTCCTGATTCTACCCCGTAACTTTTATTAAAACACTGTCTTATATACTTGTTCCTGATTCTACCCCGTAACTTTTATTTAAAAAAATGTCTTATATACTTGTTCCTGATTCTACCCCGTAACTTTTATTAAAAAACTGTCTTATATACTTGTTCCTGATTCTACCCCGTAACTTTTATTAAAACACTGTCTTATATACTTGTTCCTGATTCTACCCCGTAACTTTTATTAAAACACTGTCTTATATACTTGTTCCTGATTCTACCCCGTAACTTTTATTAAAAAACTGTCTTATATACTTGTTCCTGATTCTACCCCGTAACTTTTATTAAAACACTGTCTTATATACTTGTTCCTGATTCTACCCCGTAACTTTTATTAAAACGCTGTCTTATATACTTGTTCCTGATTCTACCCCGTAACTTTTATTAAAACGCTGTCTTATATACTTGTTCCTGATTCTACCCCGTAACTTTTATTTAAAAAAATGTCTTATATACTTGTTCCTGATTCTACCCCGTAACTTTTATTTAAAAAAATGTCTTATATACTTGTTCCTGATTCTACCCCGTAACTTTTATTTAAAAAACTGTCTTATATACTTGTTCCTGATTCTACCCTGTAACTTTTATTAAAACACTGTCTTATATAATTGTTCCAGATTCTACCCCGTAACTTTTATTAAAACACTGTCTTATATACTTGTTCCTGATTCTACCCCGTAACTTTTATTAAAACACTGTCTTATATAATTGTTCCAGATTCTACCCCGTAACTTTTATTAAAACACTGTCTTATATACTTGTTCCTGATTCTACCCCGTAACTTTTATTAAAACACTGTCTTATATAATTGTTCCAGATTCTACCCCGTAACTTTTATTAAAAAACTGTCTTATATACTTGTTCCTGATTCTACCCCGTAACTTTTATCAAAACATTGTCTTATATACTTGTTCCTGATTCTACCCCGTAACTTTTATTAAAACACTGTCTTATATAATTGTTCCAGATTCTACCCCGTAACTTTTATTAAAACACTGTCTTATATACTTGTTCCTGATTCTACCCGTAACTTTGATTAAAACACTGTCTTATATAATTGTTCCAGATTCTACCCCGTAACTTTTATTAAAACACTGTCTTATATACTTGTTCCTGATTCTACCCCGTAACTTTTATTAAAACACTGTCTTATATACTTGTTCCTGATTCTACCCCGTAACTTTTATTAAAACACTGTCTTATATAATTGTTCCAGATTCTACCCCGTAACTTTTATTAAAACACTGTCTTATATACTTGTTCCTGATTCTACCCCGTAACTTTTATTAAAACACTGTCTTATATACTTGTTCCTGATTCTACCCCGTAACTTTTATTAAAACACTGTCTTATATAATTGTTCCAGATTCTACCCCGTAACTTTTATTAAAACACTGTCTTATATAATTGTTCCAGATTCTACCCCGTAACTTTTATTAAAACACTGTCTTATATAATTGTTCCAGATTCTACCCCGTAACTTTTATTAAAACACTGTCTTATATAATTGTTCCAGATTCTACCCTGTAACAGGAAAGGTCAACAGTGACATATCAAAGCAACCCAACTGTCAGAATGCCGGAGAAAAATATAACATAAAAGAGCACAAAACACATATATGAACACAAGTTATGTTGTGTAATGTCTTGTAATGATTGTCCCCTTTTTATGCGGTTTTAAACTGATTGACCCATCTCTTGGTTTGTGTGAGAAATTTGCCACAACGAAGAGCAACAACAAAAATACAGTTCACTAGAATAGTTGATATTCAAATGATTTTGTATGAAATTGTCTCAAATTAATAAACACTTTTTTCAATAACGTCTAGCTGAAAATCAAGACTTTAAGGGCACAACCACTTGAACTTTATGGGTGTAACAAATGACACAAGACCGGACTAAATTTCCATGCACCACATAGACATTTCGGGAACTAATTTCCTTTTCTATAAGACATGTTAAAATTAACATGTTTTCAACAAATAGTATATGTGAATTACAACTATGAGAATATGGATCTCAAAATAATTTATTATAAACACGACACATGTGCCAATATTCATTTGCTGTGTTCTGTTATCTGGAAAAAAAATAAGACTGTTAATATATGCGATATCAATGGATTTATACTTTAAAGCATTCTTGATAGGTGTATATTTTTATGATACTGATTATTTACATTGTACATAAATATCTAAGATAAATATAATGCTAATTGATATACATGTATATATTAAACGTTTGTAAGTTACATGTATAATTAAATAAGACTGATGAATTTCACGAAAAATGAGAAAAGCTGATATGAAGTAAGCTCTACTGCGTTTATGAATTTTGAGAAAGCGAATAAATATAATGATGAATTAGGTAGTCGTACCCTTTTTATAAGCTATATATGACGTCATGTAAAATTCTTATAAGTGTAACTTGTATACTCACTTCTAAACTAATGAAATAGTATTCTATCTATCTGTCCTCAGCCAGAGTTAGCAATCATCCTGAAAAGATGAATTATTGAACAAAATTTGTAATATTCGTGTACTTTATTTTTAATAATACTATGTATATGCAATCATGTAAAAGAAAACGCTTTAGGAATATTTTTAGTTTGCAGATATTGTATTTTGATTGTATTGTATTGTATTGCCTGTTCCATATTTTATAGTACTGTGCTGTGCAAAGTTTTCTATTCACACGATTCAGGCCCTTATTTGACAACCTGATCAAAATAGAAATTTTGAAATATACTCATTGTACGTTTGAGTGAACAACCATTTAATTTCTGTTTAGACGGGGATTTTCAATTTTTTACCACTGGCTTTTGAACACGCCATTTTTGTCACAAACTTTTCTGGAGACTGCTTTTATTTTTTTGCAATTTACCGCCTACACCACATGCATCTCCTAATGAAATATAGGTTATGTCACAATTGATCTATACACGAATGTTTATAATTTGAACTTCTAGTTCACAGAAAGTGGAAAATCTCTATATAATGTCAAAAATATTTATATGTCTGTCATAAGTTATTCAAACTTATAAAAAATATAACTAAATTTATAAACTGTTAAACTAAAAAAAGTATAAACTGATCCTTTTTTCTAAAAATAACTTTTTTTATTTAGATTTTCGCCGCCAAAAAAATTCTGCGCAGTCCGTGAAACACAGTATTGAAAAACCGCGGCAATTTTCATCTTCCTTCATGTTATTTCGAATGCGATCGTTAACGAAGTAGTCGAGAAAAATGTTTCCTGAGTATGATTTTACATAGAATAGACTTATAGAATATAATAAGTTTTAGAAGGAAAGTTAATGTTCTGGTTTTCATCGAGAATTTTTTTACCTTATATTGAAAACATCGAAAAGATTTACAGAACGTGTACCACTAAGGAAACTGACAAAAAATTGCGAGATATTGTTAGTTGGTGAGTTAGTAAATGCTATTTTTTTAGAATTTCTTTTTATGCGATATCCCTAGCATTTGTGAATGAAGATCCAACCATTTCACATTTATAGTTGGTAATCAATATTTTTAAAACTATAATCTGCCATTTCATTTCATCATTGCCATTTTCACCACATTTTTTCCTGTGTGTCTTTAAAAGGAAACACTCAGCAAAGTCTTCCGTTTAGTATACTATACATATGTAGGTTAAATTGTGTTAAAGTTTCCCCAATGAATTAAATGTTTGACTGAGATATATATTTGCAATGAAAGAGGGGACCAATAAGAGATCAACTATGGTTACGTAACTGTTAGACTATTGCGACTGGAAACTGTTTAATTAGGATAAATTCGTTTTTAAAAAAAGGCCCAATATATAAAGAAGGGTAAAAAATATAAGATTTAGTTGGGATTTTTTAGTATAAGGACGTGGATAATATAAAGCAAATTGACAATAAACGCAGAATATTCGTTATGGTAAAGATTTATTAAAAACACTCAAGAAATAAGACCAAAAAATGAAAATAAATAAATACCAAGAATTCCGGCCACGCAGCCACCGATGCTCCTGTAAGAGTTATTACTGTGAATGAAAAAGTACAGTAACTATATCTTTAATTCGGTTATTCTTTATATAACATAAACATTTTAAAATTTGATTGGTATGACAGACTCATTTTTCTCTCATCAGTTACAAAAATGACTTATCGAAGGAGTGCAGTTATTTGGGTGAGAGGACATATCATTTTGAGGAAACTATTCCCATTTATTATTATTATTATTATATCATCCATGCGCTCTAGAAGAAAATTCGCAGACACTTACCGCCTGTCTCTCCGTACGTCATACTTTCTTGTTACATAAACTCCTCTTTCAATTTTAAGTTTAGACATCTTATTTTTATACAGTATTGCCATATACTGTATATTAATGCGCATTAAAGTTTTTATTAGAATTCTTATTTTCACAAATTTTAGTTTATATTATAACATGTGATACACCAAGGATGCAACATGTGGGAAATGAAATAAATGTGGGGAAAATGGCCCTACTTCTCTATGATGTTTGTATTTCTATTATGATACGCCTTCAGACATTGAATAAAAGAAACTAATAAACAAACCTTGCTTATAAGCATTTTTTTCATTCTTTTCCAGCAAGAAATAATCACACACTAATACAATCCAGTCATCATCGAAAAATTGTTACATAGCACAGATTCAACAAACTATATATGTATATACAACACAAGTTAAATTCGAAACGCACACATATATATATATATATATATATATATATATATATATGTAACGGTTTATTTTTTCCGGTGTGAAATTATTTCCGAACTCGTATATTAATACACTTCTGACGGAATAAAGTTGGAAAATATTTCATTATATAAAAATTAAGATTGCTATAAAATATTATCTGATTCATATTTTACACAAGATCATCATTTGACGGTCGGAAAATATTTCACAGATATATGAATATCACAGCCGGAATAAATTATCTCTTACATATATATATATATATATATATATATATATCTTTATGGACATCTACATAGTTTAGGCAAAGTCGCTATCACTAGAGGAAAAGGTGTATACAAAAGCGGATTTTGAATATGGATTGCTTTGAGTCTTGCGTGGCTTAGTTTTTTTGGCATTTCACTGGTTTAAAGTCTGATGGGAAAAATAAATGCGAGACACTGTCGTCACTTTCAAACTCTTCACTTGGTGGTTTTTTGGCGGATCTCTTTGGAGAATGTTGTGCGCATGTCGGATACGATGATTCGGCTATTGCAGCAGTAGGAGCAGCATAGGCTTGAGCAGCTGAGGAAGCAGAGGCTTGGGCAATTGAGGGAGCAGAGTCAGAATTTTGCTGGGAAGATGTTTCATCTTCCTCATCGGACTCGTCATCGCTACCTTGCACAATTGTAATAGCATGACTATTTTCCACACATTTTGTCGGCGGGGTCCATGTAGGAAAGAGTGGCGTCGGATAATTGAAACTAGGTTCTTCACTTAAACGAAATGAGTTTTTAACAAGGTTAAAGAATGCATCAGATATATTTTCATGCTGAGATGAGACGTGGCTACGCCAAACGATTTCAGCTAGGTGTTGTTCGAATTGTTCGGAGTTAGTTCCGTTAATTCGACGGAAATGATCTTTGGCCAATTTCCACGCGCCTTCAATGCGATTTGTACAACATGTTACAATTTCTCCGGTTTGTGTATTTTTGTATTTCTGTTTAAATGTAGACTTGTGTATATTCAAGCTCGTTCAATTTCAAGTAGGCGGCCCAACTATCAGAAAAAATTCTTGAACCCGGTGAGACGTGTTTAATGATGAGAGGAATTAATGTATTAGCGTCTCTTTTATCTACCGGATACATTATAAGTCTGTTGGATGAACGCTCAACTATGCCAAAAATCCATATGCGATTACCCGTTGGCTTTCCGCGGTTATACTTTATTTTTCTGCCGAATAAGCTCTCATCAATTTCGACATCACCTTGAAATACAAGATTTTGGTATTTTGAATTAACATACTGACAAAAGAGTTGTCTGATGTGATTAGCCCAAACGACGGACGTGTGTTTGTACTCCATGCCAGCACTTATAGCAGACCGGTGGAGGGTATGGCCATCTAAATAATTTTGAATGAATAACATGAGATCCCGTATATTATAACAAGAACCTTGGAAAAAAGAGAATTTCCGCATCCCAAACTCGTGTCCATTTGAACATCGAAAAGAATAACCATCACTAGCCTTTGTTCTCTTATAGAGCGTACACTTTTTCATACACTTTGTACAGTCTAATTTGTCTGCCAGTAAATTGTGGTCTCGAAGCCACTTAAATAACTGATCATCAGGGAGCAAACAAAGATTTGAAAAAGTCCACGGATTACGAAAATCAGTGAAATCAATTCCGTCTTCTAAATGTTTCTGTGTGTTATAACTCCCTTCCCCATGTTTTTTTCTTCCTTTCCCTCTTCCAGACATTTTAGCAATGAAAAAAAGGAGAATTCTACTCACCAACTTAAAAACCAATTTAAAGGACCGCCCCCTACTCTCCGACTCGGAAGACTACCTATTTTAGAAATAAATAGAATAACCCGTTTTCATTACCTAGGGCTATTTAACAAAACACAAAAAATAAATTCTATAAAGAAATAGTGATCACGGCTTTGCGTATTTAACAAAGAAAAAAATTTACCTTTCTCTCACTTTTATACACATAGTGCCTGATTCTTCCGTCCACATATTCAAAACTGAAATAGAATGAATTTTGATGTTTCCATACCCTAGTCATTCGAATACAATTTAATTAAATTCATATTTTAAGGTTAAAAAATTGCCATATTCATTCTTTCTTTCTGTTTTTATTGTGTAGGGATATACGTTTTTCATACCATATGGATTTTTATTTTTTTCCCAAACAAAAGCATTTGTTGTTTTACCTAGTCATTTGCATGGAAGGGGGAATGGAGTACATATATTCATTGACAGTTGTGTGTAGGGGAGGGGAGCGAGAGGGGTCACAAGGAATGATTCGGAACAAAAAGTTTTTATCTTTTTATTTTTACGCGCGATATGCTTCCGAAAGATTAACTAGGATATAAAAAGCGCTAGTGTTAAAGTCGGGTGACCATTGATTGCTACGAAATACTACGGTCTTGTCGATATATCCTATGGAATGTTCTTTCATTGACGCTTACTCCTGCCTTTACATTTTATATAAATTGTAGGAAAGTAAAATCATAAAACACTGGTGTGACTTATTTCAGACCTTAATTTAATAGTTGCGAATGTTCAATAGTTTAAAAAGTTTGAATATTAATTTTTATATATTTTTTACCAACTCGATACATATATTTCTTGTAATTTGCACTTTTTTATAAGGGTTGTTCCCAAGGAGGGAGATTTTTTTATGTTTTTCTACAAGTTATTCCATGGAGGGATACAGATTTTATGTTTTTCAATTTAATAGTTACGAATGTTCAATAGTTTTAAAAAAAATTGATTATTAATTTGTATACATTTTTTACCAACTCATACATGTATTTCTTGTAATGTGCACTTTTTTATAAGGGTTGTTCCCAAAGAGGGAGAACGATTTTTTACTTTTTTCTACGAGTTATTCCATTGAGGGATACAGCTTTTATGTTATTCTAATGGTTATTCCCATGGAGGGATAAATATTGTTATTTGTTTTCCTAAGAGAGGGATCAATATTTTTTATGATTTTCTATAAGGGTTATTCCCAAGGAGGGATATTTTTTTTGTTTCATAATATGTATGTTTGATTAGAGGAAAGACTTACCGTCGATTTGCAACGTGGTATCCGTATAACTGTGAATACCTTCCTTCTTCAAATGATCGGAGTATAGATGCTAATTTATTTACATCGCCCAAATTCATCAGCGTGGCCCATTCCAGAAAAATTTCGGGATTCAGCCCGTTTACAAAGACGAACGCACACAATACTCCCCGTTCAAAATTTTTATTGTGTGTCCAAAACAATTCCCTAATTTTTTTCGGCCATTCTTTGGCAAGCCCAACAATTTCCTGTATTGTCATCCACAGTTCCATGAGTTTTTTCGATCTAAGTTTTTCTCTCCATAGCTGCCTGTAGTTTATTAGGCTGTTAAATTTTTCTAAGTTACCTAATTTCATTAGAGCAACCCATTCCATGAATACATTTACATTGAGTTTTTTAACTCGAACAAAGGATGCTAAAATCTCCATTTCAAGAAGATTTTTAGAAGGCACCCAAAACAAACGTCGAATATTTTTTGGCCAATCCTTCGCTTTACCAATTTGTGACTGAATTTTTAGCCACGAATCATGAATTTTCCTATTTTTTCCCTTATCAACATTTTTGTCTGTCATTTTGAATTCCAAAGAAAAAATGGCCGAAAAAATTGTTTATTTTTTAACTAGTTGATTTAATTCAATGACAAGTGAGAGGAAATCACTCCCAAGGCAAAAACAATTGTTTACATGTGTTTCTGATAACTGAGAAGGTATCATAAGTTGTTACTGTTTTGGTTATATTTTATTAGTATATATCTAAGTAAATGTACTTTTGTTATTTAAAAAAAATAAAATGGTTTATTATAACTGAGTTGAATTATTGAATGTAAGAGTAAATTTGAATGATTATTGTAATCATGTGATCAACATGAACAACCTTCATATTTTCCTCAAACAAAACGTTGGAGTAGGATATTTCTGAGTGATTGTTCTTTTGGTTTTAAAACTTTTAGGACTTGAGCACAACTGATGAGTCGTAAATCGACGAAATGTGCACATCTTGTGCATCAAAATTGGTATGAAAGAATTTTATTTTTATTACTGAGTCGAAAAGTTCATGATGGTATCCCCAAGTCCGTTGCTTGTATTTCGATACTAGTCCAAAAATTCACTCTTACAAAATTGTAAAATTTCTGAAACTAAGGAGTATCTCCCTTCTTAGGTAGTTTTGGCTCTACCCCTTTTTTGTCAATTTGTACATCTTGTGCATCAAAATTGGTATCAAGAATTATATTTGTTATTTTTAAGCTTGTTCTTTAACCTTTTAAATTGTGATTTCAGTTTTCAAAATTTAAGACCTTGAACACAACTGATGAGTGGTAAATTTTCCTACCGAAGGTCGATGGTTCTCTCCGGGTACTCCGGCTTCCTCCACCAATAAAAACTGACCGCCGCGAAATAGTCAGATGTGCTGAAAACGGCGTTAAACCCCAACTAAAACACAAAAATGAGTCGTAAATAGACGAAATGTGTACATCTTGTGCATCAAAATTAGTATCAAAGAATTTTATTCTAACAGGATTTTATTTTAATTCGGATTATTACTTTTGCCATGTCCGAACTTGAAATGGAGAGCGAATTAAAACGGTGTTGAAGAACATTTGGTTTGCTGTCACACTTACACTTTCTTTTTAAGAAAACATAGCCTTCACTAGATATTCCCAATTTCTGATTATATGGTTGATGGTTAAGATCGGCAATTCTCTCGAAAATAATGCAAGCTTCAATTAAGTATGAACAATGATAATTGTTTGGTTTCGGTTTTTTTTTATAATTAAAAAACGTATATCGTAAAATATCAGCCGCGAGACACAATGTGAAGCTTTTTCGGCGAGTGAGCGTAGCGAACGAGCTAAAAAGCTTTATATTGTGTCGAGCGGCTTATATTTTACAATATTTGTTTGAAGAAAACTTGATGATAAATTTATCGTATTGTTAACTAGCAATCTTAATTGAATTTCTTACTTTTCAATGGCCATCTGCCTATAACCGGATGTTTTCCTGATAAATTCCGGTCAACGTTGGGTCAAACATTATGACTTCGCTGATATATTCGGGTCAGCTCATATTAGGGTCGGGTCAACTCTTTTCGACGTCACAGTGCCGAAATACGGGAAATTGTGAAGGCCTCAGCAGGTCGATATAGGCATGGGGAATATATATACATACCCCTTTTCCGTCATAAGCCGGGGTAATTCGTGTACACTGACCATTTAATACATTGTAACCGTTTTTTTTTTAATAACTCAGCTTATGACGGAAAAGGGGGTCGTTTGTTTTTTATAACTTTGTTTGCGTAACTCCACAATCTTAACTTCATTAATCTTTGGTCCTTATTTTCCCCCGTAATTTCCAAATTTTATCATGAATTATGGTATCTGAAAATATATATACCCCTTTTCCGTCATAGGCCAAGGAAATTCGTGTACACTGACCCTTTAATACATTGTAACTTTTTTTTATAACTAAGCTTATGACGGAAAAGGGGTCGTTTTGTTTTCTTATTACTTTGCTTTCGTATCCCACAATTTTAACTCCCTTTAATCTTTGGTCCTTATTTTCCCCCGTAATTTCAAAATTTTATCGTATGAATTATGGTATCTGAAAATATATATACACCCCTTTTCCGTCATAAGCCGGGGTAATTCGTGTACACTGACCATTTAATACATTGTAACTGTTTTTTTTATAACTGAGCTTATGACGGAAAAGGGGGTCGTTTGTTTTTTATCACTTTGTTTGCGTAACCCCACAATTTTAACTTCCTTAATCTTTGGTCCTTATTTTCCCCCGTAATTTCCAAATCTTATCGTATGAACTATGGTATCCGAAATAATATATAATCCTTTTCCGTCATCGGCCGGGAAATTCGTGTAGAATGACTTCATAAAATACATTCCTTTTATTTCTTTGCGTATCCCCCCAAAAAATACCAAGCCCCTTTTTTTCCTGAATATCCCCAAAGAAGACCCTTTCAGACAGTGGAAAGATCGGGTATTATACTTAAAATAAATATTTTTGCTTTTAATATACTTGTTCCTGATTCTATCCCGTAACTTTTATTAAAAAACTGTCTTATATACTTGTTCCTGATTCTACCCCGTAACTTTTATTAAAACGCTGTCTTATATACTTGTTCCTGATTCTACCCCGTAACTTTTATTAAAAAACTGTCTTATATACTTGTTCCTGATTCTACCCCGTAACTTTTATTAAAAAAATGTCTTATATACTTGTTCCTGATTCTACCCCGTAACTTTTATTAAAACACTGTCTTATATACTTGTTCCTGATTCTACCCCGTAACTTTTATTAAAACGCTGTCTTATATACTTGTTCCTGATTCTACCCCGTAACTTTTATTAAAAAACTGTCTTATATACTTGTTCCTGATTCTACCCCGTAACTTTTATTAAAAAACTGTCTTATATACTTGTTCCTGATTCTACCCCGTAACTTTTATTAAAACGCTGTCTTATATACTTGTTTCTGATTCTACCCCGTAACTTTTATTAAAACACTGTCTTATATACTTTTTCCTGATTCTACCCCGTAACTTTTATTAAAACACTGTCTTATATACTTGTTCCTGATTCTACCCCGTAACTTTTATTAAAAAACTGTCTTATATACTTGTTCCTGATTCTACCCCGTAACTTTTATTAAAACACTGTCTTATATACTTGTTCCTGATTCTACCCCGTAACTTTTATTAAAAAACTGTCTTATATACCTGTTCCTGATTCTACCCCGTAACTTTTATTAAAACACTGTCTTATATACTTGTTCCTGATTCTACCCCGTAACTTTTATTAAAACACTGTCTTATATACTTGTTCCTGATTCTACCCCGTAACTTTTATTAAAACACTGTCTTATATACTTGTTCCTGATTCTACCCCGTAACTTTTATTAAAAAACTGTCTTATATACTTGTTCCTGATTCTACCCCGTAACTTTTATTAAAACACTGTCTTATATACTTGTTCCTGATTCTACCCCGTAACTTTTATTAAAAAACTGTCTTATATACTTGTTCCTGATTCTACCCCGTAACTTTCATTAAAACACTGTCTTATATACTTGTTCCTGATTCTACCCCGTAACTTTTATTAAAACACTGTCTTATATACTTGTTCCTGATTCTACCCCGTAACTTTTATTAAAACACTGTCTTATATACTTGTTCCTGATTCTACCCCGTTAATTATTTTAACCGTTTTGAATTGCGACTAAACGGTTTGAAATCTTTCCTTTATTCAATATATTATTTGATGACCTGTGATAAAGGGCATACAAACCAGTATGACATTCTACCCCGTACGGGGTAAAATCAGGATATAGCCTTTGTTATTAATTTACATTCTTTAATTTTAAGGAAATTATTTATTTCAACAATGTTTTTTATTTCCAATCTGAAAATTTTGAAAATATCAATTTTCTTCCTTTTTGATTCAGAAATATAATATGATTTATATATGGAAAAAAATATTATAGTCAATAAAAAGTTAATGTCAAAGTAAGCTTTATCTTGTATTTTATATCCAATTATAAGATTTTCCATATTAATAATGTTTTTGTTGAAACCTAAGATAGTAAGTAGCTTTGATATTTTTTGTAAAAAGTCATCATTAAAATTACACAAGAGAAAAAGATGTTCATAATCTTCTTTCTTTTTGCAGTGATTACATGAGCTATCTGATAGTATTTTCCATTTGGTTAATAGATTGTTGCATGGTAATATAAAATGAATTAGTTTCCATTTAAACATTTTCAGTTTATTATCCTGTAAGTGATAGAAATTGAAGTTAAAGCATTTTTCAAGTTTGAAATTTAAACTCGTCTCAAAATATTTTTCCCAAGTTATAAATCCTATTGGTTTATCGGACGTATTATCATTTAATATAGTTTTGTAAATTTCTTTCGTACTCATTTTAGAATTAATTTCTTTTGTAAACATGATTGTTAGAATATTTATAGTTTTATGAATGTTTACATCGGTTTTTATTGAATTTTCTTGTTTTAATATAGTGAGCCAATGTTTTGGTAAAGCCTTTTTAATGCAAGAGATCTGCCTAATCCAGTCTTGTTTTTTCTTCAGTTTAGAAAGAATAGATACTTCTGAAATTTGCCCGTTTGTATCTATAATATCATTTATAAAGAATAAGCCACTTTCAATCCATTCTTTAAAGAATAAACATTTTCCATCCAATCTAATGAAATTATTTCCCCATATCAATTGTTTTCTTATTTGCAGAAAGTTTTGTGGATGTGGTGAAGCTCCTCCTTTAACACATATCCAGGTTTTAAGTAATTCTTGGTAAAATTCAGGCAAGTTTTTATATTCGGTTTTATCTAGATCATTAATGTTTTTCAAGTTCATTTTAAAAATTATTAAGTTATTTCCAAATTTATTTAAATAGAATTTTGGAATAATTTTCCAGTTTTCCTTTTCATTATTAAATAATTTTAAAATCCAGCCGATATGAATGGATTTTATAAATGTATCAATATCTATCATTTTGAGGCCCCCTTTTAAATAGTCTTTTGACAGAATTGATCTTTTAATTTTATCTCTTTTGCTGTTCCATATGAAATTGTATATGAGTGTTTTAAACTTTTGTAGTAATTCTTTTGGGATAACTGTGTTTGATACTACATATGTTAAGTTTGGAAGCAGTAGGGATTTAGTTACTTCTATTCTCCCTAGTATGCTAAGATTTCTTTTCTTCCAGTTTGCTATGATTTTTTCACATTTTATAAATTGTTTTTCAAAATTTAAATTTTGACATTCAGTTTTATTGCACCCAAAATATATTCCGAGACTTTTAATTGGACCATTACACCAGCTAATGTTTTCATATTTTTCTTTACAGTGTTTTAGTTTGCCTAGCCATATTCCTTCAGTTTTTGTTCTGTTAAGTTTAAGGCCAGAAAGACTGCCAAATTTTTCAATCAAATTTAATGCTATAGTGATATCCTGTTTAGAATGTAAGAACAAAGTGGTATCGTCTGCAAGTTGACATATTTTTAGGGTATTAGTTTTACTGTCTAACTTTATTTCTAATCCTTTAATATTTTTGTTTTCTCTAATTTTGATTGCCATAATTTCTACCGCAAGAACAAACAGTAACGAAGACAATGGACACCCTTGTTTTATTCCGCGTGATGCTTTGAAGCGACTAGAGACCCACCCATTATTTGTTATACACCCTTTAATATCTGAATACATAAGTTCAATCCATTTTATAAAACTTTCTTTAAATCCAAATTTTTTTAGGGTTTCAAACATAAAGCTCCACTCAAGAGAATCAAAAGCTTTGCTGAAGTCTAAAAATAAAACAGCTCCATCTATGTTAAAATTTTCTGAGAAGTCAATGACATCTTGTATTTGTCTGATATTAAAACCAATATATCTATTCTTTATATATCCTTTTTGATCAGTATGCACAATTTTATAAAGTAAAGGTTTAAGTCTTTGTGCTAATGCATATGCTAGAAGTTTTACGTCATAGTTTAGAAGTGTTATAGGACGATAATTGTCAAGGGATAAGGGGTCATTCTTTTTATAGATTAAGGATATAGCACCTATTTTTTGTGTACTTGATAAATGTCCTTTATTATAACAGTAATTAAATGTGAATACTATTAAGGTTTTTAATTCCTCCCAAAATTTTCTGTAGAATTCTACATTTAATCCATCTAAACCTGGAGCTTTGTTTAGTTTCATTTTAAATATAGCGCTTGTACATTCTTCTTCAGTAATTTCTCCTTCACAAGTGTTACTTTCACTATCGCTTAATTTTTTATAATTTTTTATTTTATTTAGATATTTTTGTATTTCTATTATATTTGGATTTCTTGAAGTGTATAAATTTTCATAATATTTTACTTCTAATTTTAAAATCTTTTCTTGATCCCTAGTTATTTCCCCTTTTTCATCATATAATTGTGTAATAGTTTTTTTGCTTTGCCTAGATTTTTCAAGCCCTAGAAAAAAGGATGAATTTTTTTCACCCTCTTCAACCCATTTAGCTCTAGATCTAATTTGGTTACCCCTTATTTTATCAAGATATAGTGATCCTAATTCTTCTTCTGTAGATTCTATTTTTTGTAGTAATATTGTTTTAGTTTTATCATTATTTATAGTGTCTATACGTTCATTAAGATTTAGTAATTCTTTTTCTAATATGTCTATTTTATCTCTTTTTTGTTTTGCTTTAAGTTTGCAATAGTTTATTGAAAGGTCTCTTACTTCAGTTTTAAAATTATCCCATAGTATGTCAAGGTCGGTATAGTATGTACTCTTAATTTTGTATTTTGTTATCAAATTATGAATTATTTTAACATAGTCTTCATTTTCTAATATGCTGCTATTTAATTTCCAGTACCCTCTTCCCTTTGAATCTCTGTTAATATTTATTTTTAAGGAAACACAATTATGATCTGTATATTGCAGAACTATTGGCCTTATATCACACGCAATACAGTTTTTATAAACTTCAGGTCCTATAAGAAAGTAGTCAATTCTTGTTGCTTCAGATCTATCTTTTCTACACCAGGTGAATTGTGTTTTATGGGTATTTTTTTCTCTCCAGACATCAATAACTTTTAATGATTTTATTAATTTGTTGAGATTGCTAACGGGTTTTTTATTTTTATTTTTCTGTTTATTTTTATTTTTTGAATCATTTTGAGATAGTATATCATTGAAATCACCCATAATGATAATCTGGCCAATACTATGTTTATCTATAAATGATTTTACATGTTTAAAAAAGTTGTTTCTAGTATTTTGGTTATTAGGTGCATATACATTTACTATAGTTATTATACTATCATTTACTTCAATGTTTACAAGTAAAGTTCTTCCTTCATCATCTTTATGACTATCAATTAATTTAAATGTTGAAGTCTTTTTGAACCAAATGGCAACACCTCTTGAATTACTTGTCCCATTACTAAATAATATTTGACCTGCAAATTCACTTATTAATTGATTGGACATATTATCAGTAAAGTGGGTTTCTTGCATTAAGATTACATCACATTTTTGTTTATTAGACCATTCTATTAAGCGTTTTCTTTTTTCAGCACGTTGTAGTCCTTTACAGTTTATGGAACAGATGTGAATATTGTTACTTAATGTCATAGGTAAGTTTTTTTTATTTTCTGAAAATTTGGGAATTTCCCTTCTATATTTATAAATAGGTGTGACCTGTTTTGACCTAGCTTGAGGATTATATTTATAATTTGCCAGGTAGATATCAGTAGTATTATTTTCATTTATATGTTTAGAAATGGTAAGTCTTTTAAAGACAATTTTGTGCATTTCAACAATTTATTTATTTCACCATACATTCTAATTATACAATATGAAATATACGTTTTCTCAAATGTCAATAAATGGGTCATCTTAGTGACTTTGTTTACAAACTCTGACATGTACTGCACTGTACATTCAGTGTTTGTAAGATGCAATTTATAATGCATACAATGAGTTTGCAATGAAATATACAGAGAAAAACAAATAAACATAATAAATATACATTTACATGTATATACAGCAATAAAAAATAGCAACAGATTAATTGTGAATAACTTTATATTTGAGCTTGGATTTTGTGTATTTACATAGATCAGATTCAAATTTTGTAAATTGATGTGATATTGAATTATCAGAACACTTTTTATCCTTATTGTGTAAAAAAGATAATCCTGAATAGAAGATACTTTTAAACAATGCATAAAGAATTTATTTTTTCTTTTAGGTTTGCTAAATAAGAATTGAGAATCAATGGTAGAATTGTACTAGTCACCGATATTTGAAGAAGTGAAAGAAACTGTATAGTGTGATCGTTTGATGAAATTTTCACAAAAACATTTCAGATAAAAAAATAAAAATATATATGTACAAATGCATATTTTTTGGTAAATTTTATTGGATTATATATAAAAGTGTTATTGTCTCTATTGATTGTAACAAAAACTGTTTATGGCTTTATTCTGGATCTTTTGTTTGCAGTTTTACAAGTTCCATCATGTAATTCTTCTGGCGGTGTAATTGGCGATTTTTGTATCCCACGTCCTGATGTTGGTTTAGTTGGCGTATTTACCTGTCTATTGTCGTTTCTCCGAGCATTGCGAGATTCTTGATTAGCATTAACAAACTGTGTAATGTTTGTTTGTCCAGTGTTTCGGAGCTGCTTAGATCGATCAGAGCTAGTTGCTGTGTTTGTAAGGCATGTTTTGCGAGCCTGGAAAGCTTTAGGTCTAACTCCTTGTTGGTCAGATTTAGCAGGATTTGGATTTGTGTCAACTACTGTTGACAGGATAGATTGAGACAGGTCGATGTCACTGTATGAGGAATTAGTAAGTGGTTGTAAACCTGGTGGCATTTGGTTGATTATCTTAAAATTCATGTAAAGTATGATACTTTGATGGGGTTATAAGTCTGCATTTGACTATACTATATAATCTTCTGCTCATGAAATGTACAAAACCGAAATGTTATGGGTATTTCTAAATGCAAATTTGTGGCTTTGTGACCATTTTGAAAAAATAATGTGAAAATTTGGTATTGTTTATATCTGTAAATTATATTTGATCAGCATCTACCTTGTTTAAAGAAACTTTAAACCACAAAAGGAGAATATATGCTTAATTATTTTTATTAAATTTGAGATTATTTACCTTGACAAGTTGAAAAATTTAATAAATGGTCAACTAATGAATTACGAGATCTAGGTTGTAGCTTGATAAAAGATATGAAAAAAACTTTAGAGTTGTTTGTTATACTCTAAAGACAGCTAAAATATCAAGAATCAATACATTCTGCTGAATAGAGGGGGTAAAGTTATAATTTTGTATCAATTCTTATTGATATTTCTGCCTTTTTTGCAGAGTTATCTCCCATTTTTAATGCAAATGTCCATAGGAATTTTAAAATCGTGATTTTTTTATCTTCCTGAAGTTAGATTTTGTGAGACTTTTTTCTGTGTATATTTTGGGCATAATGCTAAAGATGAAAACTTAAAAATCTTCTTTTGCAATTACTTTAAGGTTAGGGTCAAATTTATGCTAGATTGACTGGACAATAGATGACAGCTGAGATATAGATGTACTTAGGAATACGTTGATATAGGGAAATTAATCGATATAGTTAATTGCTATACCAAAGTGGAAGCTGACGTTTTGAATATAGAGACATACAGATATTTATTAGTGTCAGACCACGGTTTTACTATCATCATAAAGTGAATCAGTGACTTTTTAGATTTTAGACTGTTATCATATAGTGTCAGACCACGGTTTTACTATCGTCATAAAGCGAATCAGTGACTTTAGATTTTAGACTATTATTAACGAGGCAAAAATTGAATTACTTTTAATATTTTCCATTTAATTTAAGCCCGTCGTCTTTTAAATATGCAATTGCGTTTTATAATGTAAAATAACAAAGTGATTTTAGCTATTTTCGTCCGTGTAATATAAGCCCATTGTGAATTAATCAAGCAATTGGTGTGCTCCTAACCACAGGAGGAAGCTACAGAAAGAAGAAGATGCATGATGATGAGTCTATTTTTGAACTGATAAACAAAGATCTATCAGAAAACTCTTAATATTTTTCTTCTTCGGTTGAAAAATTCACATTCATTGCATTCAAGAAACACATTTCTGTATCAACAAAAATATTTGAACAGTTGAATATTTAAAATATCATGATACCTCAGAGTGTTGTTATTCCCCAAACTTTTGTTTCTCAATTACTAGCATGCTTGTTATTTTAAAGTTCAGCAAATTTTCTGAGATAAAACTAATAGGGACAAATGTAACGGGAGCTAGAGCATGAGACTACAAAATTCCAGTTTCACTGCCAGGGATCGAACCAGGAACCTCTAAATGACAAGCCAGCTTTGCAACCAGTGAGCTAACTAAGGGACCATGCAATATTTATTACTGGCATGGAACCGGTACAACCTTATTTACCAAGAAAAATAAAATACATGTTCCATGACCATGGTGTAAGAAAAAAATATTTATCCCATGCCTGTAGTTGTCTAAAAAAGACAATGTCCCATCAGAAGAGATGTAAAAAAAACAGTACTTTTAGTATAGAATTGTGTGATAAGCTCTGATATGGTTATGTAATATATATATGCACCATTAATGCAGAACTTTACACATACTGCATAGTAAATGAGAGTGGATTGGGTATACTTTTTCTGCATTCATTAAACATGTTGGCCCATATTTCTCCATATTTATTTAATATTACTAACCTGTTCTCTGACGTCGTGATATGGCTTAAATTTCGCCCACACGGCATTTGAACAAATATCAATCCATTATTTAGTATTACACAATCATTCTCAATTCTTAAAAAATAGTTCCATTTCCTTCTTTTCAAAATATTTTGGGATTATTTTTTCCATTCTTATTTTCTATAATTTATGGGTGTAGTTTACTATCTATATATATATTCCATTTAGACTCCTGAAGAAATAATCATGTACCAAACTACATAAATTTTTATATATAGACACATGTTCATGGAATATTGATGCAAAAGTTTTGAAGGGCAAACATATAACTTGGAGCAAAAAACCAAAATAAATCTAATAGAAAAGCAAAAGCTTTGAAGTTTTAAATATTATAGTTAACGAGTTAATAAATTTATTATTAAAATATTGTTTCACATTTGTATAGGAATTAGGTTCTTTCCATTTGCAACTAGAACTTAGTTAAATAACTCAATGGAGCTGCATTATAACTCTATTCTGCTATAAATATTATATCTCTTTGTCATATTTCAAAGGAAAATTTATTTCTTATTTACATAATGTATACTTGGAAGTGTAATCTAACACTTTGCAACCATATGCAGTAAATTAAGAAATTCTTTTAGTTTTCAAAATATATATGATTTGTTTGTATATTTAAAAAAAGTAATTGTCATAGTTTATTTAATATTATGTATTATAAATTATTCAAATATGTTTATTTGCATAAAGTTTTAGGATATACAATGTAACTCAGAAACAGAAATTCCATTAATTACTGTGTAAACAAAATAAAAATTAAGGCATTGAATTATTTTTTACAAAAAATTAACTTATCTGAAAGATGACATTTTAAATATCTCTATATGAAAATAGTGATCCTAAATATCATATTGAAATAACAAAAAATAAATTTATGATTTTATGAAATTTATTTTTCATGCATGATTTCACTCTGACTTTCCCTAGGTATGATCGAAGTCACTTAGCTCACCTGACCCATATGCATCTGACAAACTATTTTTGAATTTTAACAATCTAGTTTGCAGTGCAGATACTATTTTGGGCTTTGAATTAACAACTGATACAATCATAAAAATGTATGAAGAACTGATATTGTCTAGTTGGAGTAAATACACAGTGGATGAAGTATGCTTAATAAAAATGTAATATAACTTGGATTGACAGAACCTATTAAGTGCAATTTGGAAGAAAGGAAGTTGCAAAGAAGTGAGAAAGTTAATTTGCATCATTAAAATTATTATTTCTGGGCATTAACATTTTAATGGCAAACAGTTTTATACTTGTCTGCCATACTATTAACACAATAAATCTGGAACTATTTAAGTACATGTTTGTATTAAACCATGGAATACAGTAAATATCCCTGACGATGTTTTGTGTTGTAAGGGGAACTACTCGTAATGTAAGACATTACATTTTATCGCACCTGCATGTGCAAATTATCGAACTTAAATGTTATAACAAAAATGGCGGAAGTAAGCACATGAAAACAAGACATGAAAATTCTGAATATTTCTGTTATTAGAGAAGAGGTAAAGTTATAAATTTGAGAACACAGATATATGAATGTTTCCACACCAAGACAACACATTTGTGAGCAATACAGTAGATTTTAATGAGTTCAAATCGGACCGTCGCACAAACTTTGATAGTGACAGATCCGTTTCATCCTAACTTCTTACCCTTATTTTGCAATCATCTGATTAATTTATCATTTCCATTTTATACCCAAAAGTTGCGTCTGTTTACGAATATTACGAAAAGGGCAAATTGATTTTCTTACTCGCGGAAGAAAATTTTCCAGCAGTATTTTAGGTGCGGCCTGGGCGATTTGTGTACCCCAACGTTATATGAACGCGCCGTAGCTGTCAACACCTGTCAAGAACATACCCTGGACCGAGCCTTGCTATTACTTAGACAGAAAAACCTGTTAAAGATGCAGTATACAAATGTTATTTTGTTTCTTTATACAATGAATTTTCATTCGTGTTTGTTTTGGTATATCGCAAAATAGTAATAATAATAATAAAATGAACGAATGGATAGAGAGCAAATAAAAAAAAAGCTTTTTTTGGGGGGGGGGGGGGGACCTAATTTAAAATTTGCTACACTTTTTTGTTTTTTCGAGAATCTCATCTAAATATACTCTCTCAAAAAAGAAACGCAACATCAGATTATCTTTTTGAAATATTATTTTTCCGGACAAATAACCAATAAATATCAAAATATATGTACACATGATCATAATTACACCTTCATAAAAAGTTTCCAGGTACAATCATTTAAATTCATCCACCCGTAAACGACTTTGGTCGCAATCTGGGACACCCTACGATTTACGCATTGCCAAAAACTGGGTCGACTTTCACGTGCAAATCATGGGTTATTTTTTAGCTCAGTCAGTCGGTATAAAAACCCGGTATTTCTTTTCATGAATGCATTCGTAAAATAAAATTCTGATGAGGTGACGCTATGCCAAGGTTAGACGCTGCTACCCGGAATATCGCTATCGGACGACTAGAGGCCGGAGAATCACAGAATGCTGTTGCTGTAACGTACAATGTTCATCGTAGCACAATTTCACGCCTTTGGGGACGCTACCTGCAGCTTGGTACTACGACAGATCGGCCACGTTCAGGGCGCCCGCGTGTTACAACCAGGGCGCAAGATCGTTACATCAGACTTTTCCATCTGCGGAATAGGACTATTGCTGCAACAGAAACAGCTGTAAACGTCCCTGGGTTGCGCCGTATATCAGCACAGACAGTACGCAATCGGTTACGTTCTCATGGATTGAGGGCAAGAAGACCTTACTTTGGAGCAACACTGAGACGCCAACACCGCCGAGCGAGGGTTAGATGGTGTACTACAGTTCGTGCATGGAATTTACAGAACTGGAGAAGAGTATGGTTCAGCGATGAGTCACGTTTTCAACTGGAAAAGCGAGATGGTCGCATACGTGTGTATAGGCGCCGAAACGAACGTTTTGCGCAAAACTGTGTTGTGGAGAGAGACAATTTTGGCGGAGGCAGTGTTATGATGTGGGCCGCTATTTCTTATGCCAGAAACACACAGCTGATACATATCCAAGGCAATCTGAACGCTGTTAGGTATAGAGACGAAATTTTACGACCTCATTTATTGCCCGTAATTGACATTCGGAGAGAAATTTTTCAGCACGACAATGCCCGACCACATACAGCACGTGTAACAGTAGACTTTTTAGAACAACAGAATGTCAATGTGATCCGTTGGCCGTCACGATCACCCGATCTTAATCCAATTGAACATTTGTGGGATGAAGTGGATCGGCGCGTGCGCCAACGACAACCACCACCGCAAAATCTGCAACAATTACAGCAGGCACTTCAGTTTGAGTGGCAAAGGATACCGCGTGTTCGAACTCAGCGTTTAATTCAATCTATGCCAAGAAGGGTCGGGGCTGTGTTACAAGCAAATGGTGGACATACCAGATATTGACAATTTATGAGTGATTTATTGACAATATGTGACAAACTGTGATATTCCAAGGTAAAAGAACTCATGAACAAGAAGTGTGCCAATTTTTGCATTCCTGTGTAAATTATTTATATCATAAATTATGAAAATAATATATGAAGTAAATTTCCTATTTTCTGTATGTTGCGTTTCTTTTTTGAGAGAGTATATATCAGAAAATGTTGAAAATATTCCCCAGATTTGATGTGCAAAAAATCATAGTGATTCGTGAGAAAACATTTTTTTTGTACCAAATTTATTTACACGCCATTCGACCAGCTCCAGTCATTTTTTTTGCACTCGAAAATTGGTCAAGAAATGGTTCCCGAAGAGAAATCAAATATAGCCTTTCTACTTAAATAAATGAAACTCTATTAATAAGTACATGAAAACATTTGTCTTATTGTTTCCTGTGTAAATATTTATAATTATTCTAAAAAACTTAAATCATCGTTACTAAAATGGTGAAAAATGGTTATAAAATATTGACAAGTTCTTTGTATCTGTGACGTATATAGCTCACTGAACATGACGTGTCGACTTCCGTATGCCACTGTTTTGACGTCGCAAAGTGCACGAAATAGTCCGTTCGACGCGCAAGGTCACTGATCAGAGACTGATCACATTTTGGCCAAAAAGGGACTTCCGGTTACCCGACTGCGTTGTGCATTTTTCAGTTGTTGTTTTAGTTGTGACGTCACAGACATTGTAATTTGAACGCCAGATCGGTTCGAACTCGTAAACTAGTTTTCCGCAATCAAGGGGGTTATTTACGTTATTTCTTGGAAGAACAAGACTTGAGAAAAATAAATGTTTGATTTTTTTTTTCAATGTACGTTATTTTAAATGTTCAACACTGGATCAAAGTTCATGACCTCTCTGCTGTGACGTGAAAAAGTAGTCCCAGCAGAGGTTATCAGCAGACGGTTGGAGTCCTGAATTTGGAATATAATTTACTAATACATTTCGATGAATTTAAATCAATGTATGCTTTAATTCCCTTCTTATTTATTTTCATTATCTTATTATAGTTATTATTTGTATCCATTAAACGTATTAACAAAGTAAAGAGGGATAAAACGTTGGGAGAATTTTGGTGATAACTCCACCTGAAAGCTGATAAGTCCTGCTCAGCTCACGTGAATTTTGATACGAGTTTTGCTTGTCGGCTCAGCAGGGTGAGATAGTGGGAGGGAAGGATGATAAGTATATGTTATCTGGACGTGCATTGACTGATACCGAAAAATATCAGCAGTCGAGTCAGAATATGAATATTTTGACGAGTAAGCGTAGCGAAAGAGACAAAATACTTCATATTCTGTCTAGCCTGCTGATATTTTTCAGTATCAGTCATATTCACGTTCAGATGACATTTTTATCATCGTTCTAACAACATATTCAAAGTCTATAAGAGGAGACGGGTTGATCAAATTCGCAATTGTCCTGGGGTGCTTTCCATTATGCGGTTCGTACCGGTACGTACCGACTTTCACTAATTCTACTTCCGGTTCGTCTGGTTCGTCATTTCTAAAGAACCACTGTGGTACGGACCAATAATGGAACACGTATCTTTGGTTCAATTGGAACGTACCGCATAATGGAAAGCACCCCGGGAAAATGCTCGTGTCAATGAATATTAATCCGCGACAACTTCTTTTGGCAATAAAACGCGTCGTAACTTAGATCCAAAATGATTACTGCATTACAAGAACTGGAAGAATTTTTTTCGATCTTAAATAATAAATGGGGGTGGGGGTTAAAATGGTAAATGGTATCTCATGATTTACACATGGGCTGACATCCTGATAGGACTTGATAAAATATGGTGACACCCCCTCCCCCCCCCCCGGAACAATTCGCCGCAAGCATTAGCAATAAATGTTCCTGTATTTTCCGCCTATTATACAATTAAAAAAAACGTATCACTACCTCATTTGTTGTTTCCTATTCGAGTCTCGAGATTCAGTGGTTGCTTCCATAAATTCATGATGCCTTTCCCCACATCTGTCACAGATATAAAATGCAGCCCTCCAATAATGAAACAAAACATTGAAGCGATGCCCTTTCACCAGATAGAAATGGTTCCATCCGTAAATTATAGTGAATAAAAGCTATGTAAAGCAAAGAGGACACACAAAAATGTTGTGCATTTTTCAGTTGTTGTTTTGGTTGTGACGTCACAGACATTGTAATTTGAACGCCAGATCGGTTCGAACTCGTAAACTAGTTTTCCACAATCAAGGGGGTTATTTACGTTATTTCTTGGAAGAACAAGACTTGAGAAAAATAAATGTTTGATTTTTTTTTCAATGTACGTCATTTTAAATGTTCAACACAGGATCAAAGTTCATGACCTCTCTGCTGTGACGTGAAAAGTAGTCCCAGCAGAGGTTATCAGCAGACTGTTGGAGTCCTGAATTTGGAATATAATTTACTAATACATTTCGATGAATTTAAATCAATGTATGCTTTAATTCCCTTCTTATTTATTTTCATTATCTTATTATAGTTATTATTTGTATCCATTAAACGTATTAACAAAGTAAAGAGAGATAAAACGTTGGGAGAATTTTGGTGATAACTCCACCTGAAAGCTGATAAGTCCTGCTCAGCTCACGTGAATTTTGATACGAGTTTTGCTTGTCGGTTCAGCAGGGTGAGATAGCGGGAGGGAAGGATGATAATACATGTTATTTACCATGGTGTTTTAATTTAATGAAGTTTACCCTTAACTTAATGAAAGCGTCAAGTAAAAAGCCTACACTACACTGTCGGCAATCTTGTCGACAAAAATGTTGTTAGTGTCGAAAAGGAAACAAAGTAACCTCAAATTCGAAATCTAGACAATTGATTAATGGTGGAATATAAAACATTAATTTCCCTTTTTATAGGGATGCCCTAGAGAAAATATGATTTCCTCAGGTGAACAAATTTTCATATCTCCCTATAAAAAGGGAAATAAATGTAAAATAACATGATAATTGAGAAGACCCCTTTGCACAGACGTCGTTTGTGATGTCAACTACGTTATGTCACAGTAACGTCTTAGTAACGGCAAAGATGGCGAAACAGAAGAAGCTGATGTATTTCGGCGTCGCAATTTACTTGTTTATAAACGTTTTAGTTGTGTTTCTTGGCTGTAGAACATTGTTCGTGGTACCTTCAGAGGATGATATGATAGAAGAATGTCCCGTGTTTAATGTAACATGGAGGTAAGAATTTTGACATTTTGAAATATTCTTATGCATGTTATGTAACATCACTGTAGGCGGTTAGTAAAGCTAGGATTATCGGTAGTGTTTCAGTAAGAACAAAAATTTGTGGAAATATATTTTTTCGGAAAGTATTGTTGTAGGAAACTGAAGGTTCATACAGAGGCACGTGTGCAAAATAAAAAAATTAGCTTTGTTAATTATTTATCCGTCCTTCTACTTTATGAAATTTGGATTCCACAAGGTTCATAAATTCGACTTAAAAAATATTCCCGTAGAGACTCGTCAATTTGCCGAGATTTGTTGTACATTTGTCATATCTGTTGTAGCCTCCCACAGTTCCCTGTCGTTAGAAAAGATTTGACGGTTTCCTTGTCAGAGATGGCTAACCATGCCGATTTCACAGCGGACTATTCTACTTTTACACCCGTTAATGTTTTGAAAGTAAGTTTTGAACAGATATATGTTAAATCATGACTGTTGTTCTTTTTATTTATTTATTAATGTTCAATTCAATTTTTGTATTAATTTTCCATTTTTTTCTGTATTTGCATTTTTCTTTATTTATATTCAGCTTAATTTTATTTTCTTTCTACTCTGTCTCTTTTATTTCTACCAATATAAATGCTGCACTTCATTTTTTTCCTTTCATCTATATCTTCCTATCATTCACTCTATTCTTTAAAATCTTTCTTTTACTCAGTGGCTGAGTACAAACCTTATACAGCTGGTGTTGTATACAGCGATTGTGCACCTCGTCTACAGTTTGATTAGAAGTAATGTACTGTATGCTAGATTTGTTAGAGGTGTGTAACTTTTCAGTAAATGCTATTAAAAATCTTTTTCTCTTGCAAGTTCAAAACGAGACCAGCAAAGAAGGTATTGTTTTGTCATTTTCAAAATTAATTTCAGAGATTACGTTGGAGATGCCTCGTTTTGATTATTGTATCATGTCTTTATTTATAAACGTAGATTGACTATTTTTGAGCCGCAAATACTTTACACTATATGATACAATTTTATGAGATTACTGGCTGGTCGGGTTTTATCTTCACATCGTTCTTTAATAAACATTCCGAACGGCTGCCATAGATACAGAAAAAATAAGATTAATAACAATTTTAATGCATGTAACATCATGGTTTTTATTCTCTCTGTTACAGAATTAAAAGTATTACAAGGACTTATGACGCACAGAAAATGGCAGATTGAAGAATATTCAGATGAGATGAGAGGTAATCGTTATAAATTCAATGATTTTTTGTATTTCTGTCTTGAATGTTTACTTTATAATTTTTGATTGAAACTCACACACCCTAGAATTGTAATGATAGTACCTGTTTTGATGCTCTAGGTGTACACAATTTCGCCAATGTAATTCTAAAGTGTAAATTCTATAAGACTAATTTTCATACATTCGTTACCCTTCCTTGGTCTGAACCGATATCTGTATCTGTGTATATTGCTTGCCAATGCCATACCGGGATCTCAAGAAACAGTTTATAAACTAATAATTTGTAAGTGGAGTATACTTATATTTTCAGAGTTGCAGATAAGGTTAGAAAAGAACAAACACATGAGAATCCCGACACTTATCTTGGCTTTAGAGGATGTGTACAAGCAGATCGATGCCAGACATGATGAAGAACATAATCTGATATCTCAGGTAGCTGCATGGAAACCAACAATTGCGGCCAACACCAAGAAAGTAAGACTGGTTAATGAGCGTGTGTGGAGAACCGGAAGTTCGGAACAGGTGCAGAACATAAGGGAGATTGGATTATACGCAGGTAATGTCATCTTATATGACACTGTGACACTGAGGCAATTTGTAAATTATCATAATTCCATTTTAATTTTCATATGACAAAATACAAGAATTTCATTGGTCGGAAGGGCAAAATCGTAAAAGTTTATACATCGACAAACCCGTATTTGGCAAGTATATTCATGCGCTTTCTTGATTATCTAAAGTTTCAAATGAGACATTAAATGTGAATAATGCTGTAAAAGAATACATTTTAAGGATGATACTGACAATAATTATTAAAATTAAAGAGAAATGGTTTAAAAATTGATGAAAATTGCGTTTTCAAAAATTTCGCGAAAAGTTGCTGCACGGACGTCACAGTCAAGATTGCAAAGTCATATTTGTAAACAACGCAAGTTGGATTCTTCAAACGGAAAAAATCGGACATTGCCTGGATTCTGTACGCTTCAGATTATGTTAAAATCTATGAAAACGTAAGTTTCCGTGTTTTTTCGATTTGTAAATAACTTTGTTGACTTTTTTATTCAATTGCTCAGCTGCCAAAAATAGTACCAGATTCAAGATGAATTTCGCCTGAAAAGGGCAAAGTTATTTTTTTTTTATTTCGGTAGGGAACAACGTTTTGATGTTTGAAATGGAATTATAAGGATTAAATACGATTTTGTATGAATTTATCGATGTGTAAACTCGGCCGACTCCTTCGGACTTTATTTAGTTTGTGAGTGAGTCGGCCGAGTTTACACATCGATAAACTCATACAAAGTCGTATTTAATCCTATATTAAAGGTGAATCTTCCTTAATAAGTAGAAACTAGAAAGAAAAATAGTCAATAATACCCGGTGTTAATAAATAATTTTTCTATAAGTATGTTTTTTTTTTATCATATTTTAACATTTTTTTAAGTTCTCGTGACAAAAATATTGGAATCGTAAAAAGCTGCTTATTTTAGCATATTTTTATTTGGGTTACATTCCATCGAATTTCGGAAACACTATTGGATGAACAGAAGTATTTTGTTTACACGAATCTTTCATTCCTAGATGGAAAACTATGATACACAACATGGCGTAGGAATTCAAATGAATAATTCATACAAAATAATTTGATTCAATGAAAAGTAAAATGTAAAATTGCTGTCAGATGTAATTATAAGAACGGAATACTTCTTTTAGTAGTCTCGTAAATTCGTTGATACCAATTTTATACACAAGATGTCGCATATCGTCCATTTTTCACTCTTTAGTTATACTGAAAGTCTAAAATGTTGAAAAACAAAAACAGTAATCGAAAACGTTGAAGAGCAAAATCTAATTCAAAAGGGCCAAAAAGACCAAAAAGACCAAAAGGGTAAAGCCAAAATCATCTATACGGACACGAGAGAGATACTCCTTAGTTTCACAAAATTTAAAAATTTTGTAACTGTAAATTATAAGTATTAATTTTGGGCTAGTTTCGAAATACTAGAAAGTGAACAATAGATTCCATTGGGGACTCTGAGTCAGCGGAATTAATTCTTTTATACCAATTTTGATGACTTTTTGCACATTTTTAGTATGAACCGCTCCCGCGCTTCATACAAAATGTGCCTCGGCCAACGCTTTTACACACTAATGAAACTATATAAAGAAGCATTCAATTCTTAAATATTACCAACAAAATGATATTGTTGTAGAAAACAGATTCAGGAAAACCACCGAAGATCTACATGATCAAATAATGGAGATCAAAGAACTGTTGGAAGATTCGTCACGATTATTGGATGTTAAAGGTAAACACATTTGTATTTACGAATTGGTGATCTAAGAGATTTATATCATAAAAAATTTGGCTTTGAGAATCAGAACCGGATGAAAATTCATACACCCCAGAAATAAATCGGTATTTAGTTTAGTTACTTGACCAGCTCTGTTTTGATCACCTTAATAGATAATTTAAATCTATTTAAAAAAAAACGGTACCTTAACCAAAAGTAGTAGTGACAGAATTTAGATTTAAAAGAAATGCTCAGCGCCACGATGTCTATAAATTTTATGAAAAAACACCATTTTAAAAGTCACGTCTAGATTTGTTCATGACATGGTATGTCCAATACTGGTATAATTGGATGTTTATTTGCCTTGATAAAATATAGTGTTACGGCCGAAATCACCTTTTAGATTGTAGCCAACAAAAGACACAAATCAATAATAAAATTTAACAAGATTTATTATATACAAGTTTACAAAATAATATTACACAAAATAAAATGTCAACTTAACTGTTCAAAATCCTCCGTCTTTTCCTAATTCCGGAATTCTTCTCGTCACTGTTGCGGGAATCCATACGGAATATTATATCCAATCAGTCACAATCTAGTATGATGTAACGTAAATAAAAGAATGTCAAGGATGATGTGTGAAACGTAAATAAATCCAACAGCTGAGAACACAAGAATGCCTGGTCCAATACGTTCTGCTCTCTGCAAGTCTAACTTTCTTATCCGTATATATACTGTAGAACGGAAACTTCTGGAATACGGTAGAAGTTCGAATCACACCAGAATTATTACGTAAGTCAAATAGAAAGTTCTAGTCATTCCATCGGTATCTATTATTGTTCCAGTGATTTCTAAACTGCGCAGTTATAACATTATTTGGTAAACAACTATAAGTATTAAGTAAAGATATGATACATGTTACAAGGCTACACAAAACAAATTAGGCCATGACAAATAAATATAATAATACAATATCATATCAAAATAAATATAATAATACAATATCATAACAACAGTAAAACCTGTCTAAATCGAACCCCTTCGTGTCTGACGACCTTCTACGGATAAGAGAGTTGTTTGTTTTGCACAGGTCAGATTAATATAAAAATCATAATACTTCCTCAAAAGAGGGGTTCAGTTTAAAGGGCTTTTTGTACATGTTGTACGCAGACAGTTTGAAAAGGTTCAAATAAGAATGCTAGCCTTTTGGAAGATATTACGCAAACTTTTAAAATTTAATATACGTATAAAGATATTCTTGCACAGTACCCCAATACAACGTATGAGTGGTATTGTTGAGCAAATCGTTTGCAGTCCATATTCATTCTCCATTTTTTTTCAGGATTGCCACTGAGATGCGAATGGTGAAGAATTAGTGCTGTGGACTTGGTTGTGTTGAAATTTTGCTTTTCTGTTAAATTTTATTTTCCAAGTATTTTTTTACTTAATTGACTCGTTTTATTAAATCATTAATTACTTAAATCTGACTTGAACTTTTTGGATTGATGTTTTGGTTTTCAACATTTTAGGTCTTGAGCACAACTGATGAGTCATAAATCGACGAAATTTGCACATCTTGTGCATAACAAGTGGTATCAAAGAATTGTATTTTTACCACTCAGTCAATGCCACTGATGGTGGACTCCAAGTCATCGAGGGTATCCCGAGCCCAGTTGCTAGTATTTCGGTACTAACTTGATACATGAAATTTACTGTTACAAAATAATTCAATTTGTGAAAACTAAGGAGTATCTCTCTCGTGCATAACTCTGTCCTTGGACGGTTTTGGCTTTACCCCTTTAGGTCCTTTTGACATTTTTGAATTTGCTCTTCAACTTTTTGGTGTTTTGGTTTCTTGAGCACAACTGATGAGTCGTAAAGCGCCGAATGATGTGTATACAGTTGGTATTATACATTTCCCGAAAGCCCTATTCGTAAATCAATTACGTTGGCTCGTTAGGCTAATGTTTTTGCTTGAAAAAAGTCATAAATGAGTTAGTAATCATTATGCAAAGTGTTGCAGTGTTATAATCTGGTGGAGATATTCTTGCATTGACTAACCAAATAAAATGTACGAATAGTATTGTGGGGAACTCCTTTGCATACAGTATCTATACTCTATTTCCTTTTGTTTTTTTTGTTTTGTTTTTGCACTGAGGTGCGAGTAGTGAAGAAGTGTTTGTTTTGAGACTATTTTGCTTTTTTGTAAAATTTTATTTGCCAAATAAAGGATGATGATAAATTACCACGTTTTATAGTAACAAAAAATAGTTATTAAAAAAAACGAAATAATAAAAAATTAAAACAAAAAACAAAACAAATAATAAAAAATTAGTTATTGCATTTTTTATGTAGTCAAGTGAGAAAGCTGGAATACCTAGAGAGTACCACCGACCTTCGTCAGGAAAAATCATATATGGCAATCCTTGTTAATAAGATCGGAGTCAAACGCATATGTGTGGGTATTATATGAATCATACAGTGTTTTAATATTTACACAAAATTTATTTTGAAATGGTTATTTCACAAATAAGTACTTACCTTTTATTTTAATGTGAAATTCTAAACAAGTATAATAATTAAAAACACAAAATCAAGTATCCATGATTATTAAAAATCCATTAAATTTTCATTTTGGATTATAGAAAAATGGTAATAATGACCTCCTGAATAATGGAATTGATCGGATTCGCACTATTTATTGAACCCTGTTTAAAGTTGTACGGTTAATCTATTCAACATTTAGATTTAAGAATTTGTGTACTGGATACCTAGGCGTTTAAATTCGATATTTGAGAGATAACTCGTTTTCAGTTTAAAGTATACACCTTTAAACATGTTAAACATCTTTTGTAAATAGAAAGTACTGTTAGGAGGAGAGCCTTTAATGGTAGACTGAGGTTATCTATCTTGGAAAGCCATTTATCGCAGCATCCAGGAGCCTATTGTTTTTTTTTCTCTTGCCTTTTTTCATCAAATTTTGGAGCCTGCCATTTATCTTTTTATTTCTTATTTCTTTCTTGAATTCCCCCCCCCTCCCCCACACCCACCCCACCCCTACAATATAAATCCAATGGTCATTCCCTAACCAGAGTCAATATACTGTTATACATTTCCTGTCCTCAACAGTTCGGACTGCTGAAACATATCAGAGAAGGCTTGATACATTGTGCACATACTGTAAAGATTGGTGTATGAAATAAATGCGAAGAAAACAAAGATCATTATATTCAATAGGAGTGGACGACTCTTAAACGAATGTTTTAATGTAGGAAGTATTTCTATTGAATGTGTCAAACAATATAAATATCTTGGCATTGTCATTCAAAATACTGGAAACTTTAATGAAGCCAAGAAACAATTATTTCAAAAAGGCCTAAAGGCCTGCTTTAAACTATATAAAGACATGAAATAATCAAGTCCCCCATTAAAAACTGTATACAGCCAATTATTACATATGGTTGTGAAAACTGGGGTATAGTTAATATCACACCTAAAAGAAAGTCAATATCTCTCTATGATATTTTCAAAGATTGGGAATTTGAGAAGTTGAATTTGAAGTTCTGTAAATATATACTTGGTGTATCAAAGATGTGCACAAATGTAGCAGTCTTGTCTGAACTGGGAAGATACCCTTTATACATTAATGTGTTACCACATATGTTTATGTATTGGCATAGACTTGAAAATTCTCCATCTGATTTATTGAAAAAAGCCTACAATGAGATAAAGGCTTTTGATAGTAAAGTTACTCCTAGCTGCAATAATTTATGGCTTTCAATCCTTTATTTTTTTAGTGAAAAATTAGGTACTGACCTTAATTTATGTAAGAATTTGGGCAAAGGTAAATTTAAAAAAACTACTTACAAAACAGCTTAAATTACATTTCCAGACTAATTGGAAGAATATGAGAGGTACATGCCTACAAGATCAAGGCAAGTTGGACTCATATTTCACACACAAGAGTAGATTTGACTATGAGAATTATTTAGATATAAAAAATCCAAAAAGGTATTTGCTTACAAAATATAGACTCAGTAACCATCGTTTAAGAATAGAAACTGGCAGACATGAACGCGTTACCAATATATCTGGCAAACATGAAATACTACCCCGACATGAGCGATTATGTTTATATTGTAATTTAAATTCTATTGAAAATGAAATACATTACCTTCTGGAATGCCCTCTCTATGAGAACCTTAGAAAAGATATGATTAATTACATTAAAAAATACCCAAATTTACTTATTCTAAATTCGTATGATCTCTATATCTGGATCATGAGTAACGAAGACAATAGCTTTTTATCTATTTTATGTGGATATCTTGCTAATGGTCTGGAATTAAGGAAAACCAAAAAATGAATATTTAATATCATTATTATCTCCCTTTGACCACTGATCCTTTCCTCATACAGTTGATATTCAATTTATAAGCTATATTTATGTTCTTTTAATTGCATTGTAATGGTTTTGTTATTGTAATGTTTGTGTTATGCTCTTTATGGGCCCTATAATTTGGACAAAAATAAATAACCTATTCAGTAAAAAATAAATAAATCCTTGAGTTGTTTACCTTGTTTACCAATTATTAGTATTTTTACAAACTTTATCAGTCAATAGTATACAGTTATTTAACAGTATTGAGGACTATGGCCATTTTATTTGTCCCGAGACACTGACTCTTTTCCCAACGTGTAGTCTTCTTTTCTTGATACTTATACAAAAGAAAAATTAACTATAGATCCCGAAAAGTTTATCTCGAAACAAAATAATCGTATACCTTGAAACATTAAATTCTAACAAAATTTAAAAACGGTTATCCTGAAAACATCTGACCTTAATCTACTGAAGGCAAGCTCACTTTTGCAAGGTCATCCGCGAAGAATCGATGAGTCAATTAAATGTTCTATATTCTGTTGTATTTACGAATAATTCGTACAAATAAATCAAACTGAAATGCTTTAGCTATCCCACTTCTTATAGATATGGCACTAAATTAATCCAAATCAATTTTGATCTACTTGTTTTGTAACCAGTTACAAAAAGTCTTTATTTTATAATTTTACATTACAGTTACAAATCTTTCTGAGGATTTCTTATAAAAGGGTTACATACAGTAACATATCCTTTTTTGCCCTTATTTTATAAACTGGTTACATACCAGTTACATATCTTTTTGAGGCTTTCTTTTAAAATGGTTACATATCAGTTACAATTTATTTTAGTCGTTATTTTATAAACTGGTTACATACCAGTTACATATCTTTTTGAGACTTTCTTATAAAATGGTTACATATCAGTTACAATTTATTTTAGTCTTTATTTTATGAACTGGTTACATGTACATACCAGTTAGAAATCTTTTGAGGCTTTCTTATAAAAGGGTTACATACCAGTTACATATCTTTTTGAGGCTTTCTTATAAAAGGGTTGCATATCCGAGTTACAAATCTTTTTGAGGCTTTCTTTTAAAATGGTTACATACCAGTTCCAAATCTTTTTTGCCCTTATTTTATAAACTGGTTAGATACCAGTCACAAATCTTTTTGGGGCTTTCTTATAAAAGGGTTACATATCAGTTACAAATCTTTTTGAGGCTTTCTTTTAAAATGGTTACATATCAGTTACAATCCTTTTTTCGCTCTTATTTTATAAACTGGTTACATACCAGTTACATATCTTTTTGAGGCTTTCTTTTGAAATGGTTACATATCAGTTACAATTTATTTTAGTCTTTATTTTATAAACTGGTTACATACCAGTTACATATCTTTTTGAGGCTTTCTTATAAAAGGGTTCCATATCAGTTACAATTTATTTTAGTCTTTATTTTATAAACTGGTTACATAACCATATATATTATTACTCCTGATGATTAGACGAAGACTTCGGTACTATAGGGGGGTCTGAAGGGGGTCATGCCCCACCCCCTCAAATGACAAAAGACTTAATATTTTGAAAACCATTGAGATCCCACCCCTATAACCATTGGGGGGTCTAATGGGGAACTTCGTTTGGGAGACTTAGTAACAGTTCACTGTTACAATTATTACTTGTTGGTTTCATTTTTGTTTTAATATCGTTCTTCACTATGAGTAGATGTGCAATAAGGTTTTCAATTTTGAAATTTGATTCAGAGTTCCAATTTTCAGACTGAAATTGTTAAATTGATAATTTTTCACTGTTAATTGTTTTTTTACTTGTGCAGTATGGGATTGAAATTGTTTCTGATGGCACCAATTTGTAGTTTTATTTGCAAAATATCTTTTTATTAAAATAGATATCAAAAGTATTATTCTATTATAAATTATAACTATTTAAAAGAAATTTTCAATCCTGGATTCAATTGTAATTACTTTCTGTTTATAAAAGGTGATTGTATAATACCTGCATGGTTGTTTCTTCCAAAATGTTCAGAAAAATTTAAATTATAACTAATATGTCAAATTATGAATTACGACGTTTTGTTCTATACAATATGTCAAACTTTAAATTGTGATTTTTGTCCTGTGATTTTCTGTCATACATTCCAACAAAATACACTAAAGTGGTTGAAAAAATATGAGAATAAGATGCTGTAACTATTCCTATAATTGAATTTTTTAAATAATCAGTTAAGTAAAGGAAGGAAAGGTTGAAACTAAAATGAAATCAATAGCACTAACAACAATTTTAAAGAAAAATATTAAAATGTATTTTATATTACTTAGTATATATAATTTGTCTCACTATTTCTCCTACTAAAAAATAATTGAAATAACATCACCTTGTAAGTTAATAAATACCCAAAATTTAATCGATTTTATTTAATTCAACTGTATTTCTATCTGATTAAACAATTTGCTCAGCTGCACACCTGTATATTAAAAATTTCAAATTACAACTTTGCTTCAATATCTGATCGGAAAAAAAGTCACAAGAAAAAAGTCACAGGAAAAAAGTCACAAATTTGATAGGAAAAAAAATCACAGGAAAAAAATCACAAAAGTGTAGGAAAGTCACATGTATTTGGTGGGCAATGTATCTGTTGTTTCTGTTTTCCTTTGTGATGTTTTATGTTCTTTTATACATTTTGAACACAATTTCCTCATCATATGTGTATTAATTTTAAAGTTATTCTGTTCTTTCATATACTATTTCTCAGTCAAAAATTCACTGCATTGCCGGAAAGGCAAGAACATAAATAAAAACTGTATAAACATGAACTAAGCAACAATACATATAATAATTTTTACAAAGTCTATTGGTCATAGCACTAAGAAACAGTCAGTATCAATCACGGCACACGGAAGAACACATAGTTTTGTCTGGTACTTGTTTTATTAACAATTGGGAATGGCCACTAATTAATTTTTAAACAAACAACTTTCACTATAGGCTTTAGGTAGTGTTTTGACAGCCATCAAATAGGGTTTCAATTTATGGTTTTCTACAATTACTAATGACAGATGGCATAAAATGTTAAAAAATCAAATAGTAAGGCTTCTAAAATAAGTAAACAAAACATTTTTAAATAAAATACAGACAAAATAAATTAAAAATTTTATTATGCAAAGTTGTGTAAAAAATTGTTACTTTTTTTTACAATATTAACAAAAAATAAATAATTCATTTAAATTCAGTTTATGTATTTTAAAAAAATAGAAAAAAAAACCTTAAGTTGCTTATGGTTTGCAATTTTCATATATAATAATATATAGTGTGACTTTTTTTCCTTTGACTTTATTTCCTGTGATTTTTTTTCCTGTGACTTTTTATCCGTGACTTTTTTTCTGTGACTTTTTTCCCTACATTCCTGTATTATAGGTGTCATAAAATTGATATTATTTTCACCTGACATTACACAACTCTTTACTGCCCCCAGGTATTAATACACATGGTGTGTATTCTACAATTAAAAGAAAATATAAGGTATACATTGTATATAATAAAAAGGTTTTTGTAGAAACAAATGCATTTAATAATGTATGTATAGAATCTTATGAAAAAAATTACTTAATGTTTTGAGTTTCTAAGAAAGCTTAAAAAAGATTTGTAACTAGGATGTAATTATTTTACAAGTAAGTCCCAAAAAAGTTCTGTAACTGGTATGTAACCATTTTATAAAATAAAGACAAAAAGATTTGTAACTGGAATGTAACCAAAAGATTGTAACTGGTATGTAACTAGTTTATAAAACAAAGACAAAAAACCCATTGTAACTGGTATGTAACCAGTTTATAAAATAAAGACCGGAAAATTCATGAATGTGTTGACATTTTTCCATACCTAAAGCATAGAAGATCTGCATATGAACTTAAAAAGTTTTATTGTGTAATGAAATTTATCACTGATACTCCCAATAGCACGCCCGGAAACTGTTGTTTTTGTCAAAGAACGATGTCAGATGTGTTCGTACACGCCTGTTGTAATTGTCCCGGAACTAAACATTTACAAGACATCTGGTGGGACATGATATTAGAAAATTTTGATTTGAAATTATTTATTGAACTGAACTCATACGAAGAGGAAATTCTGTACCAAGTGCTACTAGGCAGACCGGTATCGACAGCTGAAATCGACACCGACGTGCTTACTCAGCTTAATTACCAGCATCTGATCCAATGTATGGCCGAGTATAATAGGATAACCAAGGACTAGGACTCTCGTTCGTGTGCTGATACGCGGGATACCGCCAGCCAAGTCAATATCCCCCTTTAAAGTCCGTAAACATTTTTTTTTGAGATAGTTACATAACTTGATATATATACCTACAGCTTTATAACATGTACATATGTATTGTCTTGTCGCTTTCATATATTTTGTATGTAAAGATATTGTAAATTTGTTATAATTTTGGTTTATATGTATTCATGAAATCTCTAATTTAGAGGAAATAAAGAAATGAATGAATGAATGTAACTGGTATGTAACCTTTTTATAAGAAAGTCCCGAAAAGATTTGTAACTGATATCTATTTTTTTTATAAAATAGACAAAAGAAAATTGTAACCGATATGTAACCTTTTTATAAAATATCCCAGAAAGATTTTTAACTGTTATGTAACCATTTTATGAGAAATTCTCAAAAAGATTTGTAACTGGTATGTCACCAACTCAAAAATATATGTAACTGGTATGTAACCATTTCAGATTTTGACATGGCTTGTGCTTAATCTGCATCGATTTCTTTATCTCGGGTATTATTCCAGAATCTTGGTTAACGGGTATAATAAAACCTTTATCCACGTCCTTATACTAAAAAATCCTATGTTAGTATAAGGACGTGGATAGTGTAAAGCACATTGATAATAAACGCAGAATTTTCGTTGTTACAGTGAATATTTATTAAAAGTACTCATGAAATAAGATAACAAAAAAATAAAATAAAAAAGAAATAAATTTCCAGAAGTCGGGCCCCTGTGATGCCAGATCTGTAAGTGCTTTGACTGACAATGTAATTCTCGATAAGAATTTCGATATTGGGTGTATAAATGTATTAATTATTTGTATGGCTTTCAAAATAAATATCAAAATTTACTGAAGGTGACGTAACTCGATAGGATACAAATTTATAATGTTTTGTAAAAATGAGAATGTGTTTTCTGCTAACGGTAGTATTTGTGGTGGCAAAGGAAAAGGTAAATTATTGTTTCTGAGTTATTCCCCTTTGTAACTTGGTATTAGTTCATGTGTCATCTCTGACTGTTCTTTACTTGACGTTTTTCATTAATTCAATGATAAACTTCATTAAATAAAAACACAAAATAGGAGTTAAAGCTATATGTTTAGCATTGATTAGCAGCTAACCATTGAACGATACTTATCTTAACAAATTATGATTCAAATTTTGATATATTGGGCCCATCAGTCTACAGGTTTTTTAATTTACCAGGTGATTTTTTGTGCATATTTGATTTTTTCATGCACAAGGCTTAATTCAAGAACAACATTTAAAAAATCACAAGCATTACAAGAAAAGCTTTAGACCATTATTTAATACAAACCTGACTTGATTTATTTTGAACATAATAAAAGATTTTCCTTTACTTTCAGTAATACCTGACCTTTCATTGATTAACCACCAAGATGAAGAGCAACAATCATGACAATCAAAGCATTGTTCCTTTCTTTAATATGCATACATGTAGATATACTCAATGTTTTATTATAACTAGAGGCTCATAGGGCTGAGCCTGTATCGCTCACCTGGCATGAAAGCCAATTTTATTGATGTACCTAAAAGAGAGAAGTAACTTCGCCCTATCATTATGAAGTGTGGTAAGCCTTGTAGGAACCACATTTTTCTTCATCAAGGTCCTTCTACTTAGAGGTCAGCATATTCTAAAATTTCGCGGTTCTCCAGAAGATTTTTGCATGTATTTCCCATATGGTCTTATGTTAACCTAAGTCCTCTCCTGAAGGCCATTTTGAATTAGGGATCGGCATCAGAGTAAAAACACTTGGTGAGCACCTTAAGAGGAACATTCATAGCATGTTTGGTTTCAAGCAATTCTGCATTTCTGTAGATTTTGTTATATGTCATAGACACTATGTTTGGCTCTATTTAGCCAAGCAGTTTAAGAGAAAAACATTTTTTTTAATCAACCAATCAGAAACAAGAACTGCACATGGCGGCCATATTTGTATTCTGATCGGGACAAAATGAGGAAATTTTATAAAGGACCTCCCATATATGCTTCCTGTCAGGTTTCGTTATATTTGGGCAAGCGATTTAAAGGAGAAGATTCTTTTATATTAGCCAATCAGAAACAAGAACTGGCAATGGTGACCATATATGTACCACAATCGGGACGAAATGAAGAATTTTGTACAGAACCTCCCATAGATGCTTCCTGTCATATTTCGTTCCATTTGGCCAAGCAGTTCCAGAGAGAAAAAAAAAACATTTTAATCAACCAATGAGAAACAAGAATTGCCTAAGGCCGCCATGTTTTTTGCCCGATCAGGAAGAAATGAGGAAAGTTTGTAAAGAACATCCCATAGATACTTTCTCTCAAGTTTTGTTCCATTTGCCCACGCGATTTTCGAGGAGAAGATGGTTTTATATCAACCTATCAGAAACAAAAACTGCCCATGGCGGCCATATTTGTATTCAGATCGGGACGAAATAAGGGAACTTTATAAAGAACCTCCCGTATATGCCTTTTGTCAAGTTTTGTTCGATTTGGCCAAGCAGTTTCAGACGCGAAGATTTTTGAAAACTCAGCCAATCAGAAACAACAATTGCCCATGGCAGCCATGTTTGTTGTCCGATCGGGACGAAATGAGGAAACTTTATAAAGGACCTTACATAGATGCTTCCTGCCAAATTTAATTCTATTTGGCCATGTGGTGTTAGAGAAGATTAACATGTGAAAAGTTAACGGGCGACGGACGCCAAGTGATGACAAAGCTCACATGGCATTTTTCCAGATGAGCTAAAACAAATTCATCGTATATACTAGTTTTATTTACTGCTAGTGATTTCATAGGAATAAATTAACCTTTTACTTTCTTGGCATCGCTCAAAAAACAATTTTCTGATTCGACTTGGTGAGAAAAAAAATAATTTGGTGTGATTGTAGTGGAAAAAAAAATAAACTTGTGTCAATACCATGAAAAAAAATTTCAAACCAATATTTAAAAAAAACCATAACCCCCCCCCCCCCCTTGAAGTTAAATGGTTGTATCCTAAGGAAATGACAGTCTAGTGAGTCTTGTACCAGTCTTTCTAACAATTTCAAACCTTGATAACAGAAACAAAGAACTTGCCAATATTTTGTAACCATTTTTCAGCATTTTAGTAACGATAATTTAAGTTTTTTAGAATAATTATCAATATTTACACTGGAAACAATAAAATAAAATGTTTTCATGTACTTATTTATAAAGTTTCATTTTTTCCTATTAGAACGGGTTTATTGACTCTTAGCGGCTGATGATTTACCAATTAGAACAGTTTGTAATAAGCAGCGAGCAGAGTTAAATAGCTTTATTGAAAGATGAAATAATTTGAATATAGAATCAGCGAAAGATAAGTATGATATATTTTATTACAAATTAAATTCCATATCTGAAAAGACCGTGTAAAATTCTTAATATCTAAATTCGGCTACTTTCAACAAGAGCAAAACTGATTGCAATCGAATCTGTGGGGGTTTGTTAAACAAAGGGCTTGTTCAATATGTATTAGAAAATCGTTTTGGGGAGAGGAGACCTGCTCAAGAATTGTGATTGGATTTTAAAAGATTAAAGGTAGTGTATAGTTAAACTCAATACAATTGTGCAACGATACGTATTTTGATACTGCTGGCCCCATTCTGTTCCTTTTAGGCCTACAGAGGTTCCACTGTATTTTAACATGATAAAAGTGAACACGATTCACTCACAAACTGAATAAAGCGAAAGACTGTATGTAAAGTTTGTGAGGGATAAGCCCGAGTTTACACATTGATAAATTCTGTAAAAATAACCTTTATTACTAATTATTCCAAAGTAATGCAGAAATATGACGTTTAAATAAACATTTATTTTCCTCATGCACAATATTGCATGCATAAGTATTCATACGCACGACGTCATGCAAGGAATTTATCAAGTTATAAACTTTTTACCGGAAGTTGCTGTTAGCCAATGAAATTACTGCATTTGACGTTTTGAAAACAACATTGGAATTCTGATGTGTTGTACGTCTTTGAATATATGTGTTTACCATACATTTAGTAGTTTTTATTTATATTTTGCATGTATTATGCCGACGCTTAGCTGAAACTTGTATCTCATATCCTGTATCATGCTTCCAGTTGATAAAGGGAACAATACATATCAAAATCCGTATCACATGCCGTATCAACCCTCGGGTCTTCGGCCCTCTGGTTGATATTGGTTACTCAAGTTGATACAACATGTGATATAAATTTACCATGTATTATTCTGTATTAGTCCAGTCAATCTAGCATAAATTTGACCCTAACCTTAAAGTAATTGCAAAAGAAGATTTTTAAGTTTTAATCTTTAGCATTATACCCCAGATATACACAGAAAAAAGTCTAACAAAATCTAACTTGAGGAAGACTAAAAAATCACGATTTTAAAATTCCTATGGAGATTTGCATTGAAAATGGGAGATAACTCTGCAAAAAAGGCAGAAATATCAATAAAAATTGATACAAAATTATAACTTTACCGCTCCTATTAAGCAGAATGTATTGATTCTTGATATTTTATCCGTCTTTAGAGTATAACAAACAACTCTAAAGGTGTTTTCATATCTTTTATCAAGCTACAACCTAGATTTCGTAATTCATTAGTTGACCATTTATTAAATTTTTCAACATGTCAAGGTAAAGAATCTCAAATTTAATAAAAATGATTAAGCACATATTCTTCTTTTTGTGGTTTAAAGTTTCTTTAAACAAGGTAGATGCTGAACAAATATAATTTACAGATATAAACAATACCAAATTTTCACATTATTTTTTCAAAATGGTCATAAAGCCACAAATTTGCAATTTCTTTAATGAAAAATGTGCAAAAAAAAATAAAAATACCCATAACACTTCGGTTTTGTACATTTCATGAGCAGAAGATTATATAATATAGTCAAATACGAACTTATAACCCCATCAAAGTATCATACTTTACATGAATTTTAAAAAAATCAACCAAAAACTGACAAAAAAAGACTAATTTTTGCGGAGTTATCCCCCCTTTCCAATGTTAATTTCCATAGGAAATTAAAGATGCTGATTTTGAGTTTTCCTCAAGTTAGATTTTAGGAGACTTTTTTCTGTGTATATTTGGGGCTTAATGCTATAGATTAGAACTAAAACATTTTCTGTTGCAATTAGTTTGAGGTTAAAACTTAGTATGACTGGACTATATATATTATACGTCATGTACGTTTATGTGTGACGATGTCTGTAACCGTACATCACAGATATACCCTGTAACCATATATCAGAGACATCGTGGAGTTGTCCTCATCAATGTACGAATACACACTACAATTCAGCAATGGCAACTGAAAAATATTAATTGGTTTCCAGGTTCTATCAATGATAACTAATTAAAATAGTTTATGATCTTACTTTTTTGGTAAAGTTTTGGACTTTTTGTAATTTTGTTTTTAATTGTGTTGTCTTATGGCTATGTACTACCATTTTTTATGCTGTGAATGAACTCATTGTAACAATTTCTGATTGGCTGACGTCACGGCATCAGGCAGTATATTTATATTTGGTTAAGTTATGGCTTCATGCACAACGATGATATATAGGACAGAGTAATAATATACAATTATGGCACTTCACTGAGGGGGCGTTGGTGGCCGAGTGGTCTAGGTAGTTCGTAATGACTACTACTGATCACTAGCCTGTCAACACTGCGGTTGTGAGTTCGAATCTCACCCGTGGCGGGATGTGTTCGACTCCCACCTTAATTGACAAGGATTGAAGGTCGGTGGTTCTCTCCGGGTTCTCCGGCTTCCTCTACCAATAAAATTCCGCCGCGAAATAGCTAAATGTGCTGAAAACGGCGTTAAACTCCGACTAAACAAACAAACAAACACTGAGTGCAATATCATATTCTATGGACCACTTAAATATAACAGCAATATTGCCCAAGGCCAACGGCCGCGGGAAATATTGCTGTAAGTGGTGCATAAAATATGATATTGCACGACAGTGAATTGCTATACTTGTTTTATTACTTGAGGGCTTTAAATATGAAATATCACTAATACGGACCATTTTGAACTACATAGCTTCTATATAAATCTAAAAGTACTAAATGTAATAATTATAGATTTCCATATCGGCCCTTGTATCATCATGAGAATCTCATATTAAACCCAACGAGGAGACACATTTTTGTGTCAAAAATAAGCTTTAATCCATAATGTTTCAAAAAAGCTTCAGATGCCAAAATAATCAATACACAGTAATGTGAATAAAGTTTTCTTTGAAAAAATACATTGTGTTTTGCGTTGATACATGTATACCCATAACATCATCAATAGAAAACAGAAAGAGAGTGATCATTATTTACAAAAAAATCTTCTTCACACTAGTTTTTTAACTTACATTAGGGGTGGTATATTTCTCTGTTTTCAAGGACTCGCTGTACGTGGAAATGAACTAAAGAACTACAATTTGAAATGAAATCAGGAATTTTTTCGCCGTATCTTTTTTATCCTTTATTGTTTACTTTCACATCCCGAGTGAAGACTTTGTAACAATTTCCTCTGTAAGGGATTTGTTGTTAGTATAGAAGTTTTTGTAATCTTTATTAAATTCTGTGGGGTGGGTGTCACTAAACTGTGGGTTATGGTTTGAGGACACGTGATGGTTGGTTGATTTTTCATCTTTCTGAAGATGTTATTAGGGGTGTCGTGTCACTCACCTGTTTCCATTTCTTTTCAAGATACAGTCAAATACATGTCCCAACGAATGCGAAGTCCAAAAAACACTCTTTAAGGATCCGCAGGTGGCTACTTTCGAGGAAAAAAATAATTTAAAGCTCTTTCCGCTGGCTATCGAGATTTCCAACACTTAGTACCTATTTAAGTAACGTATTAATAAATTCTCCTCACAGGTAGAACTGGGCGTGACGCTAACTAGTAAAGCTAAACATACCTCCACTTCTTTCGTCATTATGTCAGAAATAATTATTTTACATGTAAAATGTCTTTAATACATTGCTTAACAATAACACATTGTTGAGAAAAATAAGCATTAGTTTATTGATATCAAAACTTGTGAATTTTTTTCCTCTTAAAATTAATTCTTGGGACAATATGGCTCACTATTTGTACTAAGATATTTCATCTTGCATGAGGTACAAGTTTTAGAGATCCCATTTAAATGCTTGGCAACAACACTTTCGGAAGCAAAATTATGTTACAAATATGAAATTAAATGTACTTGAAAAATTCATAGCATTCCATCCTCCCTAGTAAGGGTTTTGTATCCACGTTCGTTCCTTTAAATCCCTGACAACGCTCATTCATATTTAGCGGGTCGAACGTATCGCCGCCAGGTGTGACCTAAATAATTCTACATACGACGCAAATAGATTATCTTTTACCTGGACAAGCAACCAATGAAAATCGTTCATTTCCGAGCCGTAAAATATGAATGAATGTTGTCAGGGGTTTGTAGAAACGAATGTGAATACAAAACCATGACTTGGGAGGATGAGAGCATTCATGAGTATAGAAAAACGCTAAAAATGAAAATAATACATGAAAGTAAATTCCAAACTTTTCTCTCAATGCGTAGATTTTCGCCAGAATTACTAATAAATCTTCCAGTTCTGCTGCACCTTCCTGTTACTACATTAAGTCCTTTACAAGCCCTCACTAATTTTTCATCAGTTAAAGATATATTATGCAGAGAAATATCAATGAATTCTTCATTCGTACAAGTGCCTTTAACGTTTCCGACCCGACCGGAAGCGGAAACTGGTATTGCAGTGCAATCACAGGCTAATGGATTGTTACTTAATGATATCATATTGTAAAGGCACGGTGTTGTGGCGTCTAAAAATGTCAGTGACGATATATTGTTGTTATCCAAATACACTGATATTGTGCTTTTAATTCCTATAAATGCATCTTTTGAAATATTGGATATTTTCATATTTTGCAAATATATATTTTCTGCATTCACACCCTTTAAAAGCCAGTTATGCAATATGTCTAATTTATTATTCGAAAGGTCTAATATATCAAGCTTTGTTAACGTTTCTAATGGAGTCAAAGGTATCATTTTAAGTCCAATATTTCTCATATAAAGTAGTTTTAAACTCGATTCTATTCCACTGAACATTGTATCCGTAAACGATATAGGGTTTCCACTAACGTCAAGTAACCGCAGATGTGGCGTACTATCAAACGAGTCGTTTTGTATATGCTTTATTTTGTTGTAGGATATATTTAACTCTCTAAGTGAACGCAGCGGTCTTAAACCAGCAATCCAGAAATAGCCCCCGGTAAGCTTATTAGAGCTTAAATCAAGCGTCTGTAAGTTTCCACCTAACCCTTTAAATGTATTTTTAGGAAAACTCTCTATTCTGTTGTCACGGAAATTCAAATACTCCAGATGAGTCAAGTTTGCAAAATTGTTGTCCCAAATGTAAATTATACGATTAGATGAAACATTAAGATGAGTAAGATTTGATAAAGTTGACGTCACAGCTGATGGGATCGTTGGCAGTATATTGTTCGATAAGTCCAGGATCTCCAATTGTTTTACTCCATCGAATGCATTATCCTGGAATTTGATAATTTCGTTAGAACTCAAAACAAGCTTTTTCAGCGAAGCCAAATTTAAATCCTTAAAAATTGGTCCAATCGGCTTCTGATATGCACTTTTCACGTTATTTGCTAAATTTAGATATTCTAGAGACTTGAGATTTTTCAGGAATTCCAAACAACTATAATTTCTTAAATCTAAACCAGTTTCCTTTAAATTCAGAACTGTCAAAGCCTTTAACTTCCTGAATATATCTAGCTCATGACCACAGTTCAACTGGTTATAACTTAAATCTAAATATTTAAGATCTGATAAACGACCAAACAAATCATCAGGCAGTTGTTTTATATCCAAGTTATTACGTCTTAATGATAGAAACGTCAAATTACCAAAACGACGTAAAACATTTAATAAATCAAAATCAACGTTAGATGCATCTAAATTAATTTCCTCTAAACCTTCATCTATTACAGTCAAAAGTTGACGTAAGTTTCGTATACTGTTTTCACTCATATCGAGTTTGTTCACTTTCAAATCTTCAAAATGTTTGATCAATAGATTGTTGTCTGATATGTTTTGCATTTTGAAGTGATTGATATATAATCCTTTCAGTTTCCGGAAATCTAGATCACGTGATAAATTTCTATTCGAACAATCTATTGATAAGAATGGTGATGCTGTACAGGAACATGGATGAAGGTCTGGACATACTGTACTTCTGGATTTTGAAATGAGCATGCATAATCCAATCAATGTCAGAAAAAACATCTTTGATCTGTAAATAAAAATCTTTTAGTAAAACGTTTATTCCACAACTACACGGCATTATTCTTATATGACTCTAAATCTCCTATTTTGATTGATTAAAACTGGCATAATAAATTTCAGTGTATTTTATTTATTGATTTAAGTCAATTTAAATCAGAAATTCGTTACACGGTGCATTTTTTGTCCTTAAACAGAGGTTTATCGAGTCAATTAAAATCAATATCAGGCCCAGCGTTGCCCCACCTGATCTAATTCGATGAATTACACATGCGCACAACACAGTTCCGAGAACATTCTAATCCAAAATAACCACAGATTAAGATAAAGCCAATGACTATCAGAGGTCAAACATATTCCATGATTACAATTGTGTTGCACAAGATGTTCCCATTTGATCAGTTTTTCTTAAGGCCTAATATGTTGAAAGCCGAAACAGGAACCCAAAACACTAAAAAGATATTCAAATACCGATATGTCATTGAACAAAAAAGTAAAACTTAGACGACCAATGAACAAAGCTATACACGAGGGAGATACTCTTTAGATTTAACAAAACTTAACATTTTTATAACAATACATTTACAGTATCAATGTCACACTAGTATTGAAACACTATAGCAACAGAGCTTCAGATAAAGAAAACGAAATAATCGTCTTTCAAGTTAAATGTTAGTAAAGATTTATCTGAAAAATAGGAGCACATCAAGAATTGTAGACAAAAAAATATACATTCTGATATAAAAAAAAGCACAATTACCAAATCGTGAATTATTGATAAATTAATACAAAAGATGAAAATTCTGTTTCTGCCAGTGCCAATAATTTTCTAAACATGCTAAATAACGGAATTCTATCACTATATGGCCTTCCATCTAAATTGGCATTAAGGGTCATTAGGTTCGCCGGTCACTTCATTCATTCTTTAATGCATCTCAATTAAGCATTGATAAAATCTCTGTATTTCAGTTGCGGGAATCATCCCTGATGTCTTGATAAATTATATAGAATGATTAATTTCTTGACAGGGGAATTAGTTTTCTTGGAATGACTAAAAATTGAGGCTGTTTGGAATAACCAAATGTGTCCGTTGTGGTTTTATGGAAAAGATGTTATGATAATTGGTCAGGCATTGTCTTATATGCAGGGATTTGTGGAAATTTTTTCACTATTTGAATAAATTAAGGTTGCATGGCTAACTTTCATTTAAAAATAAAATAGAGGGTCCTTTTATGCATTTCAAATAATATATTTATATACAAAATCTGCAATTCGTGGTGCAATGTACTCGGAAGTAAATAAAAGAAAGTATTAAAAAACATTTTGATGCATTTAATTTTTGTTTAAAATTTCATGGAAAGGTACAAACGCATTCCAAAGAAACAAAAGGAAAGAATCCCTTAGATAAACATTGCTGTTTATTTTGTTATCCTCTTCTGATTTTTGTTTTTTTTTTTTTTTTTTTGATAATATTCCAACATCTACATCGACTTTTCCTTTTTTATAAGTAAATTTTGATATAAAAGTGATGTAATATGAAGTTAGTTAATTATTCTACTTTCTTTAAATGGCGTTTTTTATGCCGAAATGTCACTATTTGTACTGAAAAGTCTGTGATATAATGGAAGTAATTAAATGCGTCATTAGTATTTAAAAACCTTTTCTCGTGTTTCTTAAAGAAAAGCATAAATAAAAATAAGTTCGCCAAGGTTTTAAATTCTATAAAAAAAAAATCAACGACTTGTGTCTTTGTGGTATTTATATGGAAATCCTAAACTAACCAAGACGATATATAACTCGATATCAGATGTTCCGTTAATTACGTAACAAAAAGGAAGAACTTGTCTGTAATTAATTGTTGCAGAGTATTGGCTAAAATAATTTTGTCAACAGAATACCGCAATTCCGATGACATTTTAAATCGATTCTGTTCACGTCTGTATCGCTATTAATTTACGATTTATTGCTTTGGGAATTGTTTTCTCAAATGAAATCAAGCCTGAGACGGTACATAATTAACTTTCCTTAAATACGTGACCCTTTTATTGATGCAGAGAACTGACCATTTTGACAAAATGTCAAGTTGCTTTACAAAACTCTATTTGTTAAACCAATTTTCAAAGAGATAACTAAGCTAGTTTGTTACACTTTGTTCCTGAGGTGTCATATAGGTTATTTTATCATTAAATATGATAATATACAGGCTAGTGCGATAATTATCACTAATCTTGAAATGCGAATATCTAACAATTTACAACGAGTTACCGAACAACACATTAAATCATGAGTGCGCGTAGCGCACGGGTGAATTATTAGTGTGTTTAGGTCACGGGTTATAGATCTTTGATATTCGAATTTCAAGATTAGTTATTCTATTTATTACATTGAAATATTCCATGTATTCAGAAATTTTAACGGGAAAATACAAGGGATTATGCTTTTATATGATTACGCGTCGACCATTGTATAGCAACGTCGTTGGCGACGGCTATTGTTACGTCACTTCCTATAGTGAAATATGACTTTTGATTTCACTGGGTGAATTATCGAATTTGATTTCACTCGGAAATCCCGATATTTCACCTCACTCAATGTAATAAGAAACATTAATGCAATTGTCATACAAAAAAATAAAATTAATATCGTCATTTTTATTGTTAACAATGCAAAGAACGTAAAGAAGTAGGGCTAATTTGCCTTGCATTTATTTCACTTTTAGGGCCATTTTGAAAAAGTCGCATAATACCTTTCAAAATATCTGGGGGAATAGCCTGGTATATGGTCTCTAAATATTTACTAATAATAACGAACAAATAAGTTACTAAAAAAAATTCTACATACCTGAATATTGCTTTTAAAGACATTTTTAACACACATTTGCAAATTTAACGTCTGAACGTGAAAGACACTCGGAACCAAAACGATTTTTTTCTTTGACTTTATTTATCTCCTTTCATATGACAGTATAGTGGTTTTGTTTCTGAATTTCCTTCTTGGCAATATTCCAAAAGGTGATACAAATTTACCCAAATCGCTTATATACACGACTTTTGCGGGTAGGTAAAAAAAACTTGAACTTATTAATGATTCAGCATAACGGTTTTGTTTTTTAAGATAAAAATGAATTGCATACAATCGTTTACAATAAAAATTTGGTAAATATTTAAGATTTAAAATCAATGGTTTTGAGTGAAACAAATACAGGGGAAAGTGGCCCTACTACATTTTGAATTAATTTTGCAGTTAAGATTGAAATTCAAAGAATGTTGACAGAGACACATAGAGATGATCTCGAAAGAAACCGTTATGTAAACGGTACATGTACATTGGAATTCTGAATTTTGCATAATTTCTTTTGTTGGCTTTAAACTCTTCTTTGTGTTATACTAAGCTATTTGTTTTCTTCTTTTGACAAAGATTATCACTGGACAGCAGTGAGGATTAATACACATTTAGCATGCATATATGGTACCTCAATTGTTTATCAACTTCATCTGTAACATATTATAACCATATTATTCTTTTTACTTATATCACCTCCAAATTTTAAGAATACAACACATTTCTTTGTAGTTTTGATGTCAGAACAGAATAGAGAATGGAAACGGGGAATGTGTCAAAAAGACAACAACCCGACCAAAGACATATATCATCATTTTGCACAAAATAACTAGTTCAATAAAATGTCTTTGAAATCCGGATCCGATACAATTACAAGTGCCTCTAATTTTATGCGTCAATAATAAAGCTATATTTGCCGATATGGAAGATCGTCAGGAGCATATTGGATTTCTAATAATTGGTCGTCAATCTGTCAAGCATTGTTTCGTGTGTAAATAACCAAAATGTTGAAGAAATGAATCATTTGGTACGGGGCTATTTATTGAATCATTCATCAGTAACACACAAAAAAACAAAGATTATTCATACCGCGATGACTTGAGTTATTACATGTATGCAGATTGTAGTTTGTATTTTGCATAAATTTGTTATAGGCTAAAAGGAGTAGGGCCACTTTCTTCTGTATTTGTTTCACTCATAACCATTTATTATCCCCCCGCTTAGCGAAAGCGGGGGGATCATGTAATACAGTCCGTCCGTACGTACGTACGTACGTACGTCTGTAGTGGCAAGGCATATCTCTGAAACGGTAAAAGATAGAAACTTGAAATTTGGCATCATGGAAGAGTATATGACCCACTAGGGAATAGACCCCTTAAAATTGGAATTCGACCCCTTGGGGCCAAATTATGAGCGAAAAACGAATTTCGCGATATCCAATAAATGGAGATATCTCCAAAAGTGTTAAAGCTAGGATATTGGAACTTATGTCACTACTTATATTGCCTTTCCCAAGTTGAAAGAGGGTATCAAAATTTTGGTCCCGCCCCTAGGGGCAATGCCCTAAGGAGTTAAAAAATGTCTAAAAACGATTGTCCAAGAACTCCTCCTACACCGTAGAAGATAGAAACATGAAATTAGGTACACTAGTAACACTTGAAGAGTTGTCTGTGCCAAAGGTTTCGGAATTTTGATTTTTGCCCGGGGGGTGGGGCTACACCCTAATATGTAAAATCTCAAAATATGGTAAGATCAGTTCATATCCCCACCCCTTAACCATATATATTTTTATTCCACATTTAAAGACGAGTTACATGGTCACCCCCGGGGGTCAGCCCCACCCCCCTCATTTGGAAAATTACAAGATATCTCAAAAACAGTTAAGATCCCCACCCCTAAACCATATATATTCTTAGTGGGCATGACAAGACAAGTTTAATGGTCATCCCCGGGGGTCGGCCCCACCCCCCTAATTTAGAAAATTACAAGTTATCTCTAAAACAGTTGAGATCCCCACCCCTAAACCATATATATTCTTAGTGGGCATGACAAGACCAGTTGAATGGTCATCCCCGGGGGGTCGGCCCCACCCCCCTCATTTACAAAATTACAAGTTATCTCAAAAACAGTTGAGATCCCCACCCCTAAACCATATATATTCTTAGTGGGCATGACAAGACCAGTTGAATGGTCATCCCCGGGGGTCGGCCCCACCCCCCTCATTTACAAAATTACAAGTTATGCAATTTGAAATTATGAGGGGTTCAGACTTTGTGCATTCCGACTTTGCTGGGAGCGGGGGGATGTGCAATCTCCGATTGCTGCGTTTCATTTTTAATTTTAAAAAGTTACCTACTTTTTATCGCAAACAATTGTATGCAATGCATTTTTATGTAAGTAAACAAAAATTGTATGCTTAATCCTTAATAAGTTCAAGGTTTCTACCAGCAAAGGTCGTGTATACAGGCAATTTGGGTCAATTTGAATCACAATTTTGGAATATCGCCAAGAAGGACATTTAGAACCAAACCCATTCTACTGTCATATGAAAGGAGATACATAATCTTTCTTACAGCCAAAAATTCGTTTTGGTTCTGAGTGTTCTTCAGGTTGAAAAATTGTCTTAAAGACGTTAATTTGGCAAGTTTATGTTAAAACTGTCTGGCAAAGCGATATTCAGGTATGTAGAAAATCTTTTAGTAAATAACTTGTTATTTATTATTAGCAAAATTTTAGAGACCACACACCAAGCTATTCCTCCAGCGATTTTGAAAGGTTTAAGGCGATTATTTGAAAATGGCCCTAGAAGTGAAATAAATGCTGGGGGAAATGCATGGCCATACTTCTTTATATTTCAAAGTGAATGGAAATAGGTATGGTTGACCACAAACTTAGTATACTTCATTTACATTTGCACCAATAAGGGTCAAGCAAAACACAGTATCTATTGGTATATATACAGTTACACAAATGAACATATGAACATACAAATAAAAAACAATTTTATAGTATAACTTTAACCGGCGTGAACATTTTTATCTCAGCTCTGAAGATTGTTTTATGAAGGTGCTACATGTGCTAACAACCGATAACAGTTCAGGTTCCTCGGATTTAAAATTCATTTGAGTTTTTCGACTGATGATAATGATGAAAACGACAAAGAACATAATCAAATATTTCTTTACATTCAACCTTTAAATTATACCAATTTTCAAACTTTTTTCACAAACTTAATGTTCAACGCCGAAAACGTGGGAAATCCGAAATAGCTGTGAACTGATTCAAATGCCCAATGAAACAAAAATAATAAAGGGGCTCAATTAAGATATACGTCACGGCTATGCTTAACGGGGGTACATGAACCACGTTATTTTCCAAATGCAGTCAAACCTGCCATAAAGGACACCTCTGCATAGCAAATCCCTGTCTATAAGGGGCAATGTGAAATGTTAATGTCATATACAAAGCGATGATATAGATTAATCTCCGTATAAAGGAAACCTTTTTCATGTCCCTTAAGTGAACTTTGACACAGATTGGACTGTATTTTAATATTTTAATACTCAGAAAATGTTACAAGTAAAACGAATCTTGCTATATTGTACAACCTCTTTCAGCAGAAAAAAATGCCGTTTGTGTTCACTTAAAAAGATCCACCCTACTAGTATATTCGTTGAAGATAGTACGGATTTGTGAGATATGATAATTTATGAAAACCGAGGAAATATGTAAGTAACATATTTTTATATTGCAGTCAGGTGCAAATATCGAGAAACCGTTTTGGATTTCCACATGTTTATGCGGTTTCTCTTAAAATAGTGATAAATATTCTTAAGCTACATAAATTTTAGAGAAAAAAATTTACAGAAGATCGTGTACTTTTTAGGGTCTATAAATAGGGATTAGGCTGAAATCCACTTAAAATATAAATGAATGACACTGGTGTACCACTTCAAGGAAGCTCTCAGCAGAATTTGTTATTTGTCTTTTTATTACCTTTTTATTATTTCTCACTCACAATTAATGGTTAATTGCAATAATTAACTTAAAAGCTGTAAATGTGGATACCGAAAGGAATTCAACTAAATGAATACCAGACACATATCTGCATCAATGGTATTATCTTTACCATTAAGTCTTTTTTATTGGGAATTCATACTTTACTTTATATAAGGCAATGTTATTTTTAATTTTATACCGTAAGCGAAAGTAACCTGATACTATTTGCAGATGTTTTACCGATGTATAAATTTAATAACAGTTCGCCCGCCGCGAAATAGCCAAATGTATGGCAAGCCGTTTTACTATTTATTCTAACTTCAAGATATCTCATATAATATATAAGATATTTCATATAGTTTATAAGATATCTTATATACTTTATAAGATATCTCATATAATTTATAAGATATCTCATATAATTTTCTTTATAAGATATCTTATAAACTATATAAGATATCTTATAAACTATATAAGATATCTTATAAACTATATGAGATATCTTATAAAGTATATAAGATATCTTATATAAAAAATATTTATAAGATATCTTATAAACTTTATAAGATATCTTATATACTTTATAAGATATCTTCTAAAGTTTATAAGATATCTTATAAAGTATATAAGATATCTTATAAAGTTTATAAGATATCTTATAAAGTTTATAAGATATCTTATAAAGTATGTAAGATATCTTTTAAAGTTTATAAGATATCTTATAAAAACTGGATTATATAAGATATCTTATATATTATATGAGATATCTTATATATTATATGAGATATCTTGAAGTTAGAATAAATATTAAAACGGCTTGCCATACAAATGTGCTGAAAACGGCGTAAAACCCCAACTAAACAAAGAAATAACAGTTCGCACTATGTTCTTGATTGCTTTAGAATAATTATCGTTGTATTCTGAGCTGTATAGAAATGAATGGAAATATGGAGGCAAATATCAATGAGCGAGACACCATCTGAAACTGAACTAAAAATACAAAAAGAGGCGGAAGTACAGCCATGTGCTCTCACAGTATAACAAGCGTTTAGTGGCAAAATACTAATTGGCTGGGAAAAAATAGCTGAACTTCTAACTGTCTGAAATGAAAGAAAAGGCTCCAAAAAAAGATAAACAACACTGAGAACTTTACAACTACTGACTTTAAACAGACAATTAAAAATGTTTTGCCTTCGGATTTTTTGTTGTTCTTATTTTTATTAACTAAATACGGATTGAAATTCCGCATTTGTAGGTTATTTAGAATTTTTTTTTGCTTTTTGTTATACACTTGAACTTGTCTTCTACGAATATTAATAAATACTGAATCTTGAAAAAGAGAAATATAACGTTTTAATCACTACAATACGAAAACAGTGTCATGCAGTGAGGTGTATTTCACCCATGTCTAATTAATAGCTTTAATTTCTCAACTGATTAGATGTAGTTAACCCGATAAGCACCGGTTTAATATTGTAAATAAAAAAATCTGCAAGAAATTACAAAAACTCCATTATATAGTCCGGAAGATTGTTTGAATATACTTTTTTCCTGATTATATATTTTATATTGGTGGTAGATATATGGTCACCATATACATGTATATATTGTGTATATATTATGTAATTCATATAGGTTTTTTGTGGTTGTAAACCAAATAGTGAAACACGACTACCAAACAAGTCAGGAAAATACTTCCTTTTGAACCCCAAGCTGAATTACGGAATTAATAAAGATACACGAAGGGGGTTCAAATGGAAGTCTTGCTCAGATTAGTAATTTGCATGTATTCGTATGAACAAATATCTTCCGGACAATTCTCAGAGTGACATCAGTTGATGCAAATTTAAATAAAGGCACCGTTTTATTTTCCGTAACAAAATCCCAACCTCATATGAAATGTACAAATTACTAGTAAGAACAGTGTAATAGTGTTAACTAGTTTAAACTTTGCTAAACATCTGTAATATATACACGTTTGATTGTATTTTTTAAAGAATAGATAACTAAGTGTTATTAACTTTTTATCTTTAAACTGAAAAAATACATACAGTGAGTACTTACAATATCTAGAATAGCTATACTCCAGACTTTCCTCTTGTGAGACTGCAAAAATACAGAAACGCCCAAATACAACTAATCAGACAATTACTAAATGCGCATGCCTAACTGAATTTCTATAATTTCTAAGAAAACTGTCAAAACTAAGCATCAATTGATATGAAAATTGACTCAACACAGATACAGGCAGTCTAGAAGCAAGGAAAAATCAATTTTTATCTGTAATGAATATAAATGATCTACAACACAGTTGTAGACTGTTGTCAAATAATTTAAGCCTGATCTGTAAATAAGTTTCTAATAGTATAAACTGGAATGAAATGAATTTATTTGGAAAGGATTTTTGTTATTTCTTGTTCTAACCGTTTTTACCTTATTTAAAATGGAATTTCTATTATGTTTAAATGTAATACGTAAATCATTTTAAAGTTAAAAATACGAAAACAAATCTTTTTTCAATTAAATAAGTTGTTGTATGGAATTGCAGTACTGTATTATTTAACTTTGATTTTAAAAGAAAATATTTTATTCTTATTGAATTGTAACAGCCTTCATAGTGGGATAATTTTACTTCTATTAATTTGCAATACAGCCCATAAATTACACTCAAGTTTTCATACTAAGGAAATCGACAATGAATCTGACTATATTGCTTAAGGCTTAATTGATATAATTCTTCAGACTAGAGTACGAACAATGTGCAGTTTTTGTTAATTATTCTTCGTCAATTATTAAAACTTCGTTTTGATATAATTAATTATATCTAATTTTTCTTTAGTCACTAAATATTATTTAACCTGTAAATATTTGTCTCTCATAATTCATAATTCTTTTAGAATGGCTTATATACATATTTTTACGAATTTTATGCTGTTGTATATATTATGTATGTAAAAGGTGAGACGTTAATAAATTATTTGAATCTAAATGGTACTGGAAACGACAACATAGTATTACATGTATAAAGTTAAAAGTGGGATTTTTCTCGAAGTCTTTGAGAAAAGATTTTCTCAGTTCCAAATTTATCTTATATTGAAAGAAAACGACATTCATCTTCAATATTTTTACACAGTTCACGAAACCATGTTGTCTTAAAAATTTAGATCTCACAATATATATGGTAACGCATTGCAATATAAGTAACTGAAGTCACATGACATATATGGTAACACATTGCAATAAAGGTAACTGAAGTCACATGACATATATTGTAACACATTGCAATATAACTGAGGTCACACGACATATATGGTAACACATTGCATAATAAGTAACTGAAGGCACACGACATATATGGTAACACATTGCAATATAAGTAACTGAAGTCACATGACATATATGGTAGCACATTGCAATATAAGTAACTGAAGTCACACGACATATATAGTAGCACATTGCAATATAAGTAACTGAAGTCACACGACATATATGGTAACACATTGCATAATAAGTAACTGAAGTCACACGACATATATGGTAACACATTGCAATATAAGTAACTGAAGTCACATGATATATATGGTAACACATTGCAATATAAGTTACTGAAGTCACACGACATATATGGTAACACATTGCAATATAAGTAACTGAAGTCACACGACATATATGGTAGCACATTGCCATATAACTGAAGTCACACGACATATATGGTAACACATTGCAATATAAGTAACTGAAGTCACATGATATATATGGTAACACATTGCAATATAAGTTACTGAAGTCACACGACATATATGGTAGCACATTGCAATATAAGTAACTGAAGTCACACGACATATATGGTAGCACATTGCAAAATAACTGAAGTCACACGACATATATGGTAACACATTGCAATATAAGTAACTGAAGTCACACGACATATATGGTAACACATTGCAATATAACTGAGGTCACACGACATATATTGTAACACATTGCAATATAAGTAACTGAAGTCACATGATATATATGGTAACACATTGCAATATAAGTTACTGAAGTCACACGACATATATGGTAGCACATTGCAATATAAGTAACTGAAGTCACACGACATATATGGTAGCACATTGCAAAATAACTGAAGTCACACGACATATATGGTAACACATTGCAATATAAGTAACTGAAGTCACACGACATATATGGTAGCACATTGCAATATATATGACTGAAATCATACGACATATATGGTAGCACATTGCAATATAAGTAACTGAAGTCACACGACATATATGATAACACATTGCAATACAAGTAACTGAAATCACACGACATATATGGTAACACATTGCAATATAACTGAAGTCACACGACATATATGGTAGCACATTGCAATATAAGTAACTGAAGTCAAACGACATATATGGTAGCACATTGCTTTATAAGTAACTGAAGTCACACGACATATATGGTAACACATTGAAATATAAGTAACTGAAGTCACACGACATATATGGTAGCACATTGCAATATAAGTAACTGAAGTCACACGACATATATGGTAGCACATTGCTATATAAGTAACTGAAGTCACACGACATATATGGTAGCATATTACAATATAAGTAACTGAAGTCACACGACATATATGGTAGCATATTACAATATAAGTAACTGAAGTCACACGACATATATGGTAGCACAGTGCAATATAAGTAACTGAAGTCACACGACATATATGGTAGCACATTGCTATATAAGTAACTGAAGTCAAATCACTAGTCCAAAATTGGAAGTCAAGCTAAACATATAAAATATGTAGTAATATATATATAAAAAAAACTCATGAAGTGTAAGCAATCTAATTAAAATAAGATCTACTAATTGCCCCTTTCAGTCACTGGATGTAGATCTAACAACACTCCATTTTATTTTCTGTTTTGATGACCTTTCCAATCAGCCAAATAGATGTCAGCCTTCTTGATTTTAAAGGCATTAGCCTAAGGACAGAACCCGAGGATTCTCAAAAGGTCTTCAGAACAGAAAGTGAAATGGAGTGTTGTTAGACTGTAAACGCCAGGTGGAGCTGTTTTGGGGGAAGTTATTTGAAAACTGGATTCCGCTTCTTTACAACCTTTTCCAGCCTATTTTGGGACCACTATACTGTAAACAAACTGTGGTTTCTGCCCAGTGGCGCCCCTAGTGTTTACTGACATTGCTATTAGACCTACATGCAGTCAATGAAATGAGCAATAAGTTTGATTGAGAAAATGTGCGGACGGTAATCAAAAATTAAGAATGGTTTATCCGATTTGCAGCTACGAGAGCCTTTGCTAGTTTTACAGTTAAAACGAGCACATTCTGTCCCTGCTATCTAAGTTCTAATTTTGAAGTTCTAGCAATCCGTCAGCTTGTTACTAATAATATACTGTATTGGTGTTAGGATAGATAATGGGGAGGTTTTGGGTACCCATAAAAACCTTTAACCCCACCCTTGTTCTGTGTTTGTACCATGTTGTTTTAATGTTTGTGTTTTGTACCCTTATTTTCTGTTATTTTTTGTCCGGAGTTCTGTCTGTTTGTTATGACATTGTTGACCTTTCCTGTTATCCATTTTGTTGTTCATTTGGTAAACAACAAATACCTCGACACCTTTTTAATATACAGCGGTGCTATCATCAGGTTATACAAATTTTTCTGTAAAAATTAACTTCAAGAATAATCATAAATCATTCTTTTTTTTATAACTGAAAGGCCACAAACTATTTCTAAAATGTCACAATATCATATATGCCAAAAAGGCCGACTATTGATCGTAAAACAAATTACTTTACAGACAGAGTTTGAAGTAATGAAATTCTCATGAGAGGTTTATAGAGAATTTCAACAAATCGTATTGTGTTATAGAACTGTTTAGATAACTGGTGCTTCGTTATTGCTGGCAAAATAGGTTATAAAGGAAATTTGTTTTCCATTGCGGGTTAAAAATCTGATAAAGAATTTATTAAATGAAAGGACAATGAATGAAAATTCATTGAGATTCGTTGGTTGTTTCTAATAATATCGATGCTATCGGTAAGAAGAATTCATATTCAATCCGGTATTTTCAGAAATATCTATTTTTGAATCCCCAAACTATAAAATTAATAATTTACGAGCTGCTGTTATTTATAGATAGATTTTGACTTTCAATATTGATAATAATGGTAATCATTTTTGAAGGAACAGCACAAGAATGCATCACGGGAATGAATCTGTGTTTTTATACTCTGTATCTATATAAAATATCAACAAATTCATAAACGTTGACAAAATTGTAAACTTTTTGGATTTTAATGGAATATATGCAATTTTATATTATCTTAATTAATTGTTCAGTAATGATTTTTCATATATAATATTTTGTTGTGATTTTTCGGTAATAATTTTTTATTTTTTGCACCAGAATTAATGCTGGTCTTGAGATCCAAGCTGCTGGTAATCAATAAAGGCAGCTTCGTGTCTTCTTCTCTTATTTGAACAGATTTTTATGTATTTTTTCGGTGCTTCAAATGTTTGGTCTTGGTAATGACATAATGTATCTAAATAAGAAATTTTTGGCACCAAATACCTTCATTTACATGACAAAAGCAAAGCAATAGCCGTTGTATTAATGTTTTTCATTTTAAACAAGGTTCGGCCTTCATATTGGATAAAAAAAACAATTGCAAAAAGTAGGATTATAAAATAAATGGTTATATAATTACCATACATTAAGCTAAAGCTATTTACATACGTAAAGATATTTAAATATTAAATACTTCCAAAAGTGTAACCTGTACTAACATTATGTTCAGATTAAAATAATCCCAAGTAATCGTTTTTTACAAATACATATTAAAAGTAAGCATATAGACCAGGTATGTAACAAAAATAGTATTTCTTCATTATTTTGGAATTTCAAAGCCGTGAGAACTGTTAAACATGAGAAAAGTATCTGAAATTACATATAATCGAAATTATTCAATTTGACCACGATATAGGTTTAGATTTTACAATTATAGTTGGCAAAACATTATAGTGCGGAAATTTTGTGTAAATTCGAAAAGGAATTCGTAACTTCTATTTTTCGCATGGTTTATAAAACTAAATGACTTTCAAAGCCAGGATGTTTGACGTTCTGTAATCGTATATTGTGTTTGTAGAAATATGAGCGCTGTAAAGAAACAAAGAGAACTATATACGGCAAAAATCAGAGTGGAAATTGCTACTGCTAAAGATACAAGGGAAACTCAAAGGAATGACGATACCACAGATTCAGGAAAACTAGATTACAGACGTATCTCTACTCCTACAATAAGAACCAAAACATTGCAACAAGAAAATACAAGAAGAAAGTCTACTGGAAATTCAAACATAAGTAAAACAACAAAATTACACGAAACGAAAAATCAAACGAAAGAAAATGGTGACAAAATTTGGTCGGAAAATCAGGAAAAAGTTTCAGCTGATATCCAAAACAGGAAAAGGTCGACGGAAAGTTTGTCCAGCAATGAAAAGATGTTGCGTCCGCCTTCAACAAAAACTACAGCTGTGTCATTTGGAAGGGTTCAGATGTTAGGAACACCAACTGATGATAACGGTGATACTCTACCCAAATTACAAAACATTCATAAATGTGTGCCATCAGCATCAATCTTAAAGACAGTCAGAGGATCTACACCCGAAGGTTTGTGTGTATACCATGTGTCCACTCTATGCTACAGCCGTACATTGCAATTTTGTGTAAATTCAACATATGACGGTTGTCCCGCTTATCCTCATATTTCCACATTATAATGTACATTTATTAAGTACATATGTAATTGCCCGTGAATAGATAAAAGATGCAATGGCCAGCCGAATACATGCATAAATATATTACTGACTAAACAAATAGACAATTAACAAAAGAACGGTTGTTGTTAAAAAAGAAATTTACAATTTTCCCCCTTTTTCCTTATTTGTTTTATAATTTAAACACTTTCTTTCAGTTTACAAACGTAAGCTTTTTTTTCTAGTGATCACAAACAGTAAATAAGGTCTGACATTAACATCCTTTTTATTCATGCTACAAAACCGGAATCACCAAATGGAAAGTCCAGTTTGTCATAATTCCTAACGATTATTGATATTACTAAATAATGATAACTTCATATGGTTTATCATATATCACTTCCATTAGCGGATACAGTAAAATGCCATGGGTAACCTTATAGTTGCTTTGGGAACAGATAAATAGCGATAATCATCGTTGATAGTCCTATTTTATATAATGCAGATATTTGGTAAATCCAAATTTTTTGATTTTATCGATCATAAAAATAGATGGTACAAAGAAGGAAATTATTTCGGAGGCATTGTTTTATGGAGGTACTTTAACTTTTTCCCATTTGGCAAAAATAAAAGATATTTTTTATTTTAGTGCTGGAAATATCAAAAACGGTTGCATTAGAAATTTAGCTCAGATAAAAATGGAATTATCAATAGTCAGGGCAACGGCATGAATCATGATAGATGCAAAATTGCAAAAATACTGACAACAATTTGATGTATCATCGTCTTAATCTCTTCAATGGTGCTTCAAGAAACAAAAGAGAAATAAAAGATTATCATGCCTAATGTCGCATTGAATATTATCATAGAGGTCTGAATTTCTAGCTAAAAAACCACCATGAGAACTATTGATGAGTTATGCATACACGATACACACAAATTGGTCACAGAGTGATACTATTCATTGAGAGAGTTACCAACTCAATTCTAGCATTTTAAATTTGCTTTGTGCTTTGTGAAATATCAGAAAAGGAACGCATATTTCATAAGATAGTCCATAAAATATAAAAGCCCAGTACCACTGTTTCGAATCATGCCCGACACTATCTAAATTCATCAAGCGTCAAATCGATAGCAGAACGTGTACATAATCTTAATTTAATAAAAATTCCATAATTATCTAGCTACAAACCCCTTATCATGGAGAAACATTTTCAAGATATGTATTTTCGTAATTTTATTCACTAGTTAAAAACTTATCCTTAACCCTAATCGCAACACTAAACCGGATAGTATTATGCCTAACAAACGTAAAATTGACCATTTATTTTGCTGGCAGACATGATTCGATACAATTGTGACAATGGTATTACAAGGCGAATTCGAATTCAAGAAATAGTAACTAAAAAGCATACAATATACATTTACATAAAAGTCAAGAGATTGTTTGCATGAATGTTTGATGATGAGATATATACTAGTTCATGTAGTTTCCAGTTGCTAGTATGTCAGTATTTGAATGAAATTTAGAATTTATTGTTTGAAACTTAGGAGCATCTCCGTCCCATATAGCTTAGTCCTTATATTTTTTTAGTACAACAGGGGGTGTGGCTTAAATGCCATTGAGGTATATTTTGGTATTTAATTTGCTCTACAACATTTTAACTCCTTTTTTTTCTTTAGCACTACTGACTAAATATGATATATTGAAACGAGCACCATATGCATTGATATCAGTATCATTGGATATTTTAATAAAGAGGTACAAATATTGCAAAGCTATATGTAAATCACATACCTTAAACTTTCAGAACTTAACCAGACTTATTTTCCATACACTGGGGATAAAGAAAGGCTTTTGTACAAAGGTAATATTGCTAAAGGTTCTTGTATACACATCAACATACAAAAAAAACAATAACAAAGGTTTTCAATCTGTGCCACTTTTTTATATTATTTATCACTATCTTAAAAGTCCTAGTTCTGTGATATGTTACTCTGTTATTTTCTGCAAGTGTTTAAGGTATCCGAACCATAATAGATCATGACCGAAAATTGTATCTCTTTTTTACCGTGAATGGCTGAAACAAACAATTTAAAGCTGGAATTTTGTAAATATATTTTTCTCAAGTTGAAACACACTTTGTTGCTTATATGCAGAGTCGATAAAAATAAGTTTGTTATATTGGCATTTCCGAAGTTTGCCGATAATTACCGAGGTCATTTCAATTGCGTTGTATGGAACATCCGGGAACTTTTGAATAATCACGTGGGCATTTATGGTCCGGATACCTTAATAAGAATATTGCTTTTGTATAACCTAACGTACATGTATTATAATTTGACTTTTACGCTTATACGATTTCCTGTTCTACTGGGGCTGAGGTTATAACATGTAATTTATCGCTTGATGTGATACAATAGCAGAATTATTCTTGGAATAATACCAAGTACTTCTTACCTTATAAAACTTTTGATAAATTGGATGTTATCTTAAAATAATTTAATTTTGGATGTAACGTCGTTTCTGATTGGTGAAGGTTTTTGTGTTTATTGTTCAATAAACAAAATGTTCCAATTGAATTTGATGTCATGTCGTCTTAAAGGTCAATTTTTGGGGACTTCACGCGTTTTTTTTTTTAAATTAAATTATTAGGAATGACTGTCATTATCTTTTTGTTCATTCGAAATAATATCAAAAATGTTATGCACACTGTTATGAAATCCTTTTTATTTTTTTCATACATTTTTGAGAGACTGAAGTTGCAATTGCAAAGACAATGAAAAGTCCAGAGAAAACCTATTTCCTGCAAATTTTCAAGGCTTTATAGCTCTGAAATGAGCACTTGAACCTATATTTTTTTCATGCTTATTTGTTTACTATTCATATGTTCTCTCAAACTAAAAACACCTATTTCAAATCATATTTGTTTACTATTCATATGTTCTCTCAAACTAAAAACACCTATTTCAAATCATATTTATTTTCCTATTAGACCAGCGATCATCCTTAACACGAGATTATTTAAAATTCCCGGGTGTTCCACGATATTTATAGCATTAACTTCGGTAATTATCATCAAACTTTGAAAACGCTATACAGCTTACTTATTTTCATAAACACCAAACACAAACTACTAAGTATGGTTTAACTTTGGAAAGATACATTTTAACAATTTTGTCTTAAAACCTTTCGATTTTTATCCATCAAAAGGAAATGTGACTTATGTCATTATCTTTTATGTTACAGTCACGATACCTTAAGAATCTGTATATTTACAATGTAATTCATGAAATATCTTAAATAGGTCCTGATGATCCAAAAGACGATGCCGACATTGACATTCCATCGGATGATTTGGACTCTGTTTCCTTAAGTTCATCAGAGGAAAGCGACACCTCTCTAAAAGAAAATGTTATAGTTGAAACTCCTCGTCTACCAAGACAACCGTCTAGTAGGCTCGATGTCATCAAAACGTTTTTAAATGTTGTTGTCATAGGTCACGTGGACCATGGAAAGTCAACGTTGATTGGTCACTTAGCACAAAAATGTGATGCAGTCGACACTGACACTCTAAAGCAGTTATCAAAGGAAGCAGAAATGGTGAGATTATGTGCAGAAATAGACCAGTTAAATCATCTTTAAAAAGGCTCAAAGAACAATTTAAAATAATACTTAAAGATAACAGATAAATTGTACATAACGGTTGCCGGGTATTATATTGTTCAAAATTTAAGAAAGGCTAAAAATTTCAGTCAACTAAGATAATTCAGTGTTTGGCGTGTTCTAATTATTAGTTTCATGTTTTCATACAATGAAAAGATTATTTATTTACAGGCTGGGAAGTCGTCGTTTAAGTTTGCCTGGGTTATGGATAGGTTAAAGGCCGAGAGACAACGAGGTGTAACAATAGACAGTAAAATACGAAGATTAGAATCACGACGTTTCCATGTAAACATGATAGATGTCCCTGGTCACAAGGACTACGTGCACAATATGATTACTGGAACAACTCAGGTATTATATTATAAAGCTATCGATGCCATATACGCCTATCTACAAACTGTTCATAATTTACAAAACACTTTGAGTGTGATTACATCTGAACAAGGTAAATTTTATGTGAACATACATTTCATTTAATATTCTGACAACAAATGAACTCTTATCATGTTTTTACTCTTTTTTTAGGTTTGTATACTCTGCAATTATACATCTGAAATATTCAGATGCTATATATATGTGTGTATATTATGAAATTTTTCTTATCTTATTAATCAAAAAACATTGAGAATATGAATTTGTAAAGTTACCCTTTTTCTGCAAATCCTCTGCTTGAAAGGAAAAATCAACGTTGAAAGGGGCGACAATTCATGTTTCAAAAATATTCATTTTATTATAGCCGTTGGTGATTAATTAATCTTTAATTCAATTTCACTTATTAGTTGCAATATTTTTTAATCCTTGATCCCTTTATCCTAAATGAGGATTTCGTCATTGAGGCAATATTACATATTAATTTCCACACTGTAAGATGCTGGTAGGATATAATTGCAGTTTCTGCATGGTTTTGGAGATGTTACTGATAACAAGGTGCAAAAATAGCAAATTATTTTTCATATTGATTCTTAGATTTTAACGATTTAGCATATGCAATTTTTACAGAACAGATACTAGTATTAATGATACGAGTACCCTACGAGAAAAAAACCTGCACTTTAAATAACTGTTTAATACAATGAGCATTAATACATACAACGGTTTTATCACTTCACCATTTCATATTTCTCAGAACAAAACTCGTATCCTTGCGTCATAAAGGAAACATTATTGATTCACAACAGACAAAGATAAAATGATTTGTGTATATCATTCATATTGATAAATAAATGTCATTGATATTTGCTACAAAACTGTTAAACAAGTGCCCAAAGCTTACTGCGCAAAGTTCGTTTAGCAGATCAATAGTGTTCTGCCCCGCCTGCGATAGCAGCGGAGAATATAAATGTTTCTGTCTGTGTGTCCGTCCGTCAGTACGCATGTTTAGGTTAATATTTAGATTGAAGATAGTTTAATTGGAAGTAAATGTCATATCAACATGAAACTGTCACTATAAATACCTTAAGTTGGGATCTATTCAAAATTTAGGTCAATGATGCGGTGTGACTTCAATAAATGGTTGACTGATCATGATTTAGGTGTTTGTTTGGAAGCGGGGCACAGTGCACATTGGACACATATATTCTTGTTTATAAATTCATATATATGCAAATAAATTTAGAAGCCTAGCTTTATTTTGGAGATAGGACTAACATACAACTTGTAGTACAACTTTAAAGGCAAATGTAAATATCGATTTCTTTTTTCGTAGGGGGATGTAGCTTTGTTAGTTGTTTCTGCAGAACATGGAGAATTTGAAGCTGGTTTAAAGAAGAGAGGCCAAACAAGAGAGCATTTACAGCTCGCTTATAATACCGGTATCAAACAATTAATTGTTGTAGTCACTAAGATGGATTCTATAGATCCAGCTTATAATGAAGTAAGAGGTCTCAATGTTTAGGATTTAATTTAATTGATATTAATCTTATATATATATATATATATATATATATATATATATATATATATATATATATATATATATATATATATATATAATCATACTTTGGCATATTTTATCGAAAAAGAAAAAAACAACAAAGTTTTAAACCTGTTAAAACTGGACTAAGGAGTACAAAAGGAAGAAGTTTGATGATCTATTCCGCATAAATACACTTGTTTTCCGCTTTAAATTGAGTTAGGCGCCATCTTGAACACGTAGAGAGTTGTGAGATTTAGTACGCATTATTATGCAATGATGTTGCTTCTGTCACGTTTATTTAGGGATATTGTATGGAGAGCCGTTTTACTATTTATTCTAACTTCAAGATATCTCATATAATATATTAGATATCTCATATAATATATAAGATATCTTATAAAGAAAATTATATCAGATATCGTATAAATTATGTGATATATCTTATAAACTATATAAGATATCGTATAAACTATATGAGATATCTTATAAAGTTTATTAGATGTCTTGAAGTTAGAATAAATAGTAAAACGGCTTGCCATAATATTGTGTCAAAAAATTCTCCGCCATGCTCCTTCCCACATATAATTTTCTGTCCACGAAGCGGACAAGGATGTTCGCTGCTCAGTTTAAAAAAACCAGCTTTTCATAACACTGGTAAATATGGATAGTGGATTAATAAAGGAACTAAAAGAGCGAAAAAAAAATTATAGGTCCGTGTGCTTGTTTTCGAGATATAAGCCATTGAAAATTTGGCGGGAAAAATATGCTCTCTTGATTTTACATAGCTTTTTCATTGACAAGTTTTATTTCTCAAAAACTATTAAATAATAACATGGATTTTATAAGATTTTTACTAATGGCTTATTATTCTGCATGCAAAAGATTTATGAGAAGAAAAATGGGTGTTAGTGGGAAAAATAACTTATGGCATTCAAATGGATAAAACCAGATGATTCTGAACATCTGACAAAAATTCAAAAACATGACCAGCGAACATCCTTAAGGCATGTTAAAAAACTTAATAAAATTATAAGCATAATATTATGTTTCTATATCTATTACCTAACGTGTCAGCGTATGAGATGTTCATACTCTATGCCAGGACTGGTATTTTGGAGGGGGTTTCTTTTTACCCAAAAACTTTTTAAATAATGTTGTTTTGTTTTAAAGTCATCTTTTAAAAACATACATGTGGTCGTCTTCATAAACGAGTATATTCTTTTTTAATATCCTATAATTATTTTTTTCTATAATTCTAAAGAATTCTGTAAGACTTTAGTGGAACGATTAAAGGCAGATCTAATGTCAATAATTTTATTTTACATTTTAGATGATTGATTATCTACAAGGAATGACTTGAAATACATTTTTGGGTACATTGTACCACACATCGATATCGTATTTTTTTCAGGTTCGTTTTCATTACTGTATAGATAACGTTGCACTGTTAGTGAAAAAAGTTGGATTTGCAGTAGAAACGGTACCTTTCATCCCGATATCTGGATGGGAAGGTGAAAACTTAATAACACCAAGTTCAAAAATGTCTTGGTTTTCATCCTGGAAAGTGAAACGAAGATCTGGCGGGGCTTCCGGCAGGACATTGTTGGATGCGATTGACAGTTCGGAAATGCCATTTCGTATGTGGGACAGACCTTTACGTGTGCCAATACATACAGTGTACAAATTAGGAGGTTTGTATTAAAACAAATCATTGACTGACACGTTTTAGATTTAAACATGAAGTCCTGTAAGAGATTTTAGCAAAAAAGTGTAAAAGATTCTTGGTATAACAGATACAAGATAGAAATATAAAGGTGAAATTTTTCAATTTTTATGTAAAAGTCTAGGAGCGGGAAAAATCATTTACATTTACCTCAAATTAAACGTTCCTTCTGTACTTTCTCGAAATTTACCAGTGCTTTGGAAGAACTCAAAGAAGATCTCTGAAGCTATTGATTAAAACAGCTTCAGTATTTCAGTCACATTTAGATTCTTCTAATCTCTCGCCACTTTCTCACTAAGCAAACAATCATAATAAGACCCAAGGCACACTAGTTTGTCATTTAATATAACAGGTGTTTCTGTCGTTGCAGAAATTGGAATTGTGACTGCTGGTCGTATACATAGTGGTTACATACGACCGGATATGGGCGTCAGCTTCGCACCAAATAATTTGCATCCAAAGGTATATTATTTGTGTAATGTGAATAAAGCTAGAATAATAGGAGTTCAAATTGAAGACTTGAAAATCTTCAACGAGTTTTTAAAATTCACGTCTTTCCCGAGTGGAGCGCAGCGGAACAAGGTAACATATGCTGAATTTTAAAAACGAGATGACGATTTTCCAGGTCTTCACTTTTGAACGAGTGAAAGTAAATATTTCTTCTGTAAATACTCGATTTTTAAGTTTCCCGTACCTAGGTAAATTCAATGAGTCGACGAAGTTCAATAACGTTACGCCTGATTGGTGAACCGGGATGTGCATTAATTTTGTGAACGGCGCAATGTGATTGGTCTAAAGCCTCGGAGTGGAAGCCTCGTGCAGGAGAAGCTGAAGTCGCATGAAGAATATGAATTTCAGGGATTATGGAATATTTTGAAATTTAAAAGCGATAAAGTTTGTTTTTGTCACATCTGCCAGCAACTTTATGAAACGTAAAATAATCCAATTCTAAGGTGGAATTTGAAATAAAAGGGGAGAAAAAGGAAATCTGTCTCAAATATTTGATTGAGAAATTTGGATATGCATGTTTACCCGAATGCATCAATAGAAAGGGCTATTCCATATTAATGTATTTCATTCTCATGTAAGTGTTATTTTAGTGACGATTATACATAAGAGTCTGCGAGACAGCGCCCTTAATTCATTCAGGGATTGAAAATATTAGGACCAATTTTTTTTTATCAATTTTTTTTTATTTCGTGATATTTCAAGCTCGACGGACTACTGAATTTTTATCTTTTGTCTTTCACTTTGGATTTCAAATAGAGTAGAGATCGCTATTTTTGAACGGAAATATAATTTTGGCAATAAGTTGTTTGATTTACATACTCTACAAGTTTTGACTATTACTTTGACCTATCGGGCTTGTAAATTTTCAGTACTGAAAAGCCCTGGACGAGAGAGTTTGTTATAAAAATTTAAACCCCTGCTATCAGGACCGTGTGTCTAATATGAGAGCCGAAATGCAAAATTCCCGTCGTCCCTTGGGACTAATACCGAATTATGATATAACATCCAAACTATTGGTTGATAATGTAAACTTTATATCGAGCCTCATTTATGATACGGATTTTTAGTGAAAACTACGTATCTGTCTTTTGACCAGGGATAATTTATATGAAATTCTAAAAATCGGCCAGTTGCTATACCCCTTGATTTATATAAAACCTTGATTTAAAGCCGTCGGTCCAATATGAAAGTGTCTGGATCATAGCAGGACCGATTAGGTTAATTTAGATTATAATAAGTTAAATCATAACACAAATATTGGAGATAACATTCCTTAAAAAAGATTGTTTGTTTGTTTTGTTGGGGTTTTACGCCGTTTTCAGCACATTTGGCCATTTCGCCGCGGCCAGTTTTTTATTGGTGGAGGAAGCCGGAGTACCCGGAGAGAACCACCGACCTTCGGTGGGAAAATTGGCAATCCTTGTCAATTAAGATCAGAGTCGAACACACCCCGCCACAGGTGAGATTCGAACTCCCAACCTCAGCGTTGACAGGCTAGTGATCATTAGTAGTCGTGACGAACTAGATCACTCGGCCACCGAGGCCCCCCTTAAAAAAGAAAACAAATGCCTTTTGAATGTATTATGACATTAACGATATCGTAAAACACTCTTTTTTTAAAGTTTAGAATTTAAAATACAAACTACATTTTCTTAAATTTCTTGCAAGGAACATTATCTCAGAAATGCCAAAGTCAGTCTGGAGTTAGATCGGAAAACAGTCCTTGGTTTATATATTTTTCAATTATTAAAAGGTTAAGGTGGTACAGGACACCTAAGGGAGTTAACTATTTAAAAATCAGCTGAACGTTTTAATCACACAGTATTAGTAAAGATAAATGAAGTTTCTAAATAATCAAATTTAGTATTTGTCGAACTGGTATATATCCAATGAAATTATTCCCGTAAATTGTCTGGTTAAGATTTCTTGATTTTTTTTTTATTTTTGTCAACAGGTCAAAGTAAATATTTCATCAAAATTTTATGAAAATTAAACGAGCCAAATCTATTTAAGTCAAAGTGTTGGGTACCCTCTTAAATACGATATACTGTTTTCTTCATTGTCAGAGAAAAACAGTAAATTGCAGTTTATTTTAACTAAAAGAAGCAACAAGATTTGAATCAATGTTCTTAATTTCCCCCATAATTTGTTTATATTCACTGTACAGCCGATACTTGTTAACAAAATTTACGGCCTCTTAAACAGATGTGCCAAACTAAATTAAAGAAACAATAATTATACATCTAGTTGCAAAAATTGTCTGCTTCAAGGATCGATTTTTCATTGCTTCCTGTAATTTCTATCTAAATTCTTGTATTCTTTGCATGATGGAAGAGTTTGACAAGGCCGTTGATTATGAAGAACATTACAAAAACAGTCCAGGATCCTAAATTTGAATCCAAATAAATGGCGCCGACACATTAATGTGTCCTGCAAGTTAATTTACTTTTTACTATTCCAGTCTGTATGTGATTACAACGACTGTCAGTATCAATGAAATATTCACGTCTACATTCAAATTATATTGAAATGTATAAAGACGTTTGATAATGCTTCAAAGTAGTAATTTTTTTCTTGTTGACTTATTGCATAAAAAATGTTTGAAAAAACACTAAACAGTTTGAATGTGTTTCTATTTATGTGCCGGGAAAGGAAACATATAAGTTTAAAAAGAAGAAACCTAAATATGAAAATATAAAATTAAATAAACTATTCAACAAAGCAATGAAACACAGGAGCGAAATTATTTTGTAAAAAAGTAATAGAATGTGATTTGAAAATCAGTTCATCTTCAAAACAGCGAAATCACTCTATTTTTACAATACTATTATTTGGAAAACGGTAAATTATGAAGATATCTTTAAAGAATGGTTCAACAGAAAAATCAGAACCATTTGTAACACATAATTTTTAAAATTTGAAATTCGAAGGGTAGATTTGTTGAAAAACTTTTAATCCTTTGTTCAGGTTATGATTACGATTAAAAAAAATATTTAAAATTACATTTTTGTAATTTTGGTTAAAAATTGTGCTTTTCAAGATCTCAAACTTCTGGTACATGCTTGTCGATTTCAAGATTTTTGCATAAAAGGAAAGTTTTCCACATAAAGGTAACACACTGCAATCATCTGACTGGTAGGATATTGAAATCGGTGTAGTTTCTTTAGCTTCTAGGTACTAATTTGCACGCTTTGTTTTGATGACTAGTATATTTACTGAAAACCTATTAATTTGTTGTGGTAATGTTTATCGCGTCGGGTACTTTTTGTCGAAAACATTTCGATTTCGCCGACGGAAGGAACTTTTACAATAATTCATATCGATAATGTGTGTGTTTTTATTTCAATTCTTAAGGTAGAATATTAGCTAGATACATTGAATTTCCTTGAAAATGATATTTTTTCCTATTCTACAGAAAATCGATTTTAGTAAATAAACAGACATTTCGATATTATCGTCACATTGTACTACTCTCTCTTCCCTCTCTCTCTCGTTAGACAAACTTGTAGTCGTATTACTTTGTACAAGATTTCCGTATTTAAAGAAAATAACAAAAAATCAGGCCATTAAATGAGCTTATTTAACTGCTAAAACGAGCACAATTTGACTCTGAAATTTTCGTTAAGTAACATCCAATCGTAAAGATTTCCTTTTTGGATATCTTATATTTTCAGACACGACAGGATAGATGGGAAAGGCTTGTGTACTGTATGTATTGCATAAATCATTTAAGACCACAACAAATACCAAGTACAAAAATGTTCTAGTTCAGACCATCCCGACTCCTATGTATTTTTTTATTTATCTTGCAATCACTTTAATATTAATATAGATTTTGTATTTGTCTTCTTTTTTTATTATTTTTAAGGTCAGAGCCGTCCAGGTGTTCCGAGAAGTTATGGACGAGGCACGCCCAGGGGATAATGTTGGGATACAGATTGAAAATTACACATTAAAAGATATCAGGAAAGGTGATGTCTGTGGAGATTCCTGTGACGACCCCCCACATGCTGTCACACAGTTCACTGCACAGGTGAGGCACTGAAGTGTAGAAATATTACAGGTTTTGTAAAAATTTCTATCTCAGTCTTATGAAATATAATATAAGATTTTCATGGTTTCAATCGTGCTTTGAAAAACTGGAAAGCTGCGTGTTCCTTTAATTTAAAAATAAATTATCACAACACGTGATTAATTATTTCAATTCCAGTATATGCTGCACTGTACTCCCAGAAATTTTACATATTGCAATGATGCTGCAAATCTTACGCACGAATAGAAATATGTAATTTTTAAAATAAAAAGTAAGGAAAATCTAGATAGAAATGGGTAATTTTCGTAGCCACTTTGAATGTTTTGTTCTCTTGTCAAATTATTTTATTTAGACCTTAGCGGGTTATTTGAAAGTGTGCAACATATGCATTGAGGTTATTTCGAATAGACAGAAAACATATTACTGTCAATCCTTATAATTTAATATTCCAACGGTTGTTTTGACGTCTAAAACGCCGAGACCCCCTTTAATGACGTCATAATAGAAAAGAAAATTTAGTCTATGATATGATGAACGAAAAATTGTTACCAGTCAAATGACACGTTATTTCTATGCAGACCTATTCTTTAATACCATTAAAAAACATGTTGACTATTTTTATTGTTTTATATTATAGATTTTAGTCATAAACCACCCTGGTACATTGAAGAAAGGTTACACACCAATTTTGCATTGTCATACTTCAATGGTGGCTTGTAAGTTCTTGGAAATCACGGAACGTTGTGACAGAAGAACTGGTCAATGTGCTGAGGAAAACCCATCATGTCTTCGAACAGGAGAACTAGGTGTTGTCGAACTTAAACCCATTCGTCCAATATGTGTAGAATGCTTTTTCGATTATCCATCCCTTGGAAGAATTGTTATTCGTGACATGAAACAAACTATCGCTGTTGGTGTAATAGTTCATATTCCTGGAAGGATTCCTCCGCCATTTGAGTTTCAAAGAAATTATAGTGCTCTTACTAGGATGACGGGAATAACGGGGTTCACCTTTGGTCAAATGTCTAGACCAACCACTACAGGATTTGGTGCCATAACTTCGGTATCTCAATATGGTGGTGATACAAGACCAAATACAAAAGGAGTTATGATTTCTGAGCCTCTACCATATTGCTCAGAGGAAGTGGAAGATGACGACGGAAGTGCTACACTGACTTCCGGTGATGCTATTGAAAGCTCCCCTCAGTTCGGACGAACTTTCAGAACTAAATCAGGAAAATTTGAGACAGAATTTTAATATATGATATTGAATAGAATACATGTTCGTAATAATGGCACATAATAGGCTTAATCTAAATTCTTAACTTCCTCAAAGATCGCTTTATCTTACAGTTTGACTTCCGGTGATACCGTAAAAAGATTCCCTCAACTCGGACCGACTTTCAGAACTAAGCCAGGAAAATCTAAGATAATTTTAATATATGATATTTGATAGAGTACAAGTTCTAATAATGACATACGATAGACTAAATTTAAATTCTAACCAACTTCGATTGACGCCTTAACTTTAACTTTTTTGATATTTTACACTACAGTAGAAGATTTTCAATTATTTTATAGCATTCTTATAAGTTTTGAGTGAGAGATTCGGTTCAAGTTAAACGTATTATATTGTATTAAGCAATAAATATAGATTCTCCTTCAGGTACGAGTGGGTTATGAAATTTCTCCACCCGAGATAGTTAAATTTTCGATTTTCAACACGCGGGCTTTTGCGAGCGTGTTAAAATCTAAAATTTAACTATTGAGGGTGGAGAAATTCCATAACTCACGAGTAAATTGAAGGAGAATCTGTTTCTCCTATGATTTTCGACAAAAACCTCAAGAAAATGTCGTTGCTATGTAGTTTGTTTACGTCAACGTCATTTCGGGACTTCTCTAGTTTATCGTTCCAATAACTGCAGAAAAAACGGCGGTAATTCCCACGTAGAAATTTAATCACCGGGAAGTGGTTAAGAATATTATGTATTTTTATCCCACCGATTAAACACGTCAAGAATAGGAGAAATCAATTTAAAACAATTAAAAACAAAATTAGTGCAAAATTTAATGGCTAGTGAATTTGTTAATTTAAAATTTCAAAATTTTTCCGGCATCCAAATTACGTCAGTTATACTCACTCCGAAAACATTGGAATATATTTATGATATTTCAGTGGCGTCGTCAAAGAGCGTCTTCATTTCATTTTGATAAATGATCGGAAGATAATTGTTTGTCTACAATCGATTCTAACGACATAACACAATGATAAAGTACCAATTTTAGATGGATTTAGACAAAATAAATGTTGTTATTTCCTTAGGCAGATCAAATACGTCAGACAACATTTATTGTGACTTTTGGCATCATGCAACTGGTGTACATTCTAAATATTTTATTTCATCTAAATGAAATGTTTTATTATATTCTCGTTATATGCCAAAAAAAAATATTAAATCGCATCAATGTTCAATAAATCTAGTTTGCAATTATGACAGCATTTATTTTTCATTATATCACAAAATCACTTTAATTTATACCCTTAAATTGTCTCTTGGTTCATACAGCTATGATTAATTCCAGTATTACATTCCAAAAAGATATTGATTCACGTAATTATTCTCTGATACTAATTTACATGTATGTGTACATTTCAACAATTTACCTAACGCCCAGCGGCAAATATTTCATGCTTCTTCAAGATGAGAACCAGTTCAACAATTTATAAAACAAAGCAAAATCAGAAAATGGGATGGGAAAGGGGAATCAGTTTCGACTGCCACTGTAAAAGGATGGGGGTTGGGTAGGGATTTAGTCTTCTGTAGCGGCCATCAGACTACTCTTTTTAGAAAACTACAGATGAGATCTTTAGCGTGCAAGGAGCATAGCATTCTCCAAACACGTTACGCAAGATGATCCGCAGTCAGGCTTTTCCGTATTATGAGCTGACAACTTCCCAACGAGAGGGTGTCCCCTACCAACGACAAGTGGGTTGAGCTTCCGTGATCCATCACAGGTGCCTAGAAATCCGAAATGTGAAATGTGGAAATACACGATAAATCATAATTAATCAAACATTAACAGATTTAAATGCTTAATAATCGAACATGGAAAAAACACCAAAAAACCATCTTAGGAAAATGTTGCATTTTGAGATTTTTAATTTAATTCAACTACAATAATCAAATAGTAGGACTAAAATGATAATTATAGTGATTTCCCTAGGCATTTTTAGCATGGCGATGAACTATGCCTTCCTCGCTGGGTTTAATACTGCCCTCTAGATGCTCTTTTGAATGTGCCAGGACATTGCTTTTAATGTCTTCTAAAAATTCATAAATTAAACCCTTTCTGGGGGCCTTATCTCTTTCAAATTGAGTTATCTTACTTCGTTTTGACACATTTGTTGCACTCTATTGTACCACTCTTTGGATTAAGGTTGTATTGCAAGTTGATTGATATATATAGCAAATCTTTTGTCTAGTACGACTGTTCATTCTGTGCCCCCTCAGAAGAAACATTTGTATCCTAAATTGTCATCCCTTGGACAAATTACCATGCCCTCACAATATCTAAGGGAAACACTAAAATAGTATGTATGACTTTATTCTATAAAACTACTGCTAGCTTTGTCTTGAACATGTTTTTCTTCTGTCTTAGGTTCACATTCTTTAGAAATATCCACAGTGACGTCATTAACATTTTTAAATCTGTCATTTCCTTGTCCAATTATTAAGATTCTGAAAAGATATTAGTATCTCAAATATTGTGCCTTGAATGTTTATCTCATAGTACTTTTTCAGTTCAAGCAAATGAAGAGTTATTTATATATATAAATTAAGTACATAAAATATTCTATTGGGTGGTTAATGATTATCGTTACTGCTTACATTATGGATTTCTGTGCCCTGTTTTCCTGTTTGTTGTTGTTGTTGTTGTTGTTTTTTTTTTTTTTTTTTTTTTTTTTTTTGGGAGGGGGGATCTGATAACAACTGAATTATGTCGGATTATAAATCTAACCATATGCATTTTTGTGGCATTCGATTAGAAAATGTACATTAAATTAGAACTTGTTTATTAATCTGTCGATCTTATTCGAGGCAGCCTAAACAGTTATCCATTCAAGTAAACCCATTTTAAGAAACAGTTGAAGTTCCAATAAAAAAAATTATTATAATTATTTTTTTTTTCGCTATTTACTTGAATAATTAATATTTGACAAGGTGTGCTTACTTCGTATTACAAAACTAAGGTCATAGGTTAACTTACACACATAAAATAAATCCTATAACAGCATAACCGGCCATTATAAAAAATGTCATTCCTCTGTATATTCCGACTGTTGCATCATATACAACATTTGATCCTAATAAACTTATCAGACTAAAAACGATTTCAAACACAGCTATACCAGCGAAAATGGAACCTACAAAAAAAATTTAAGTGATTAGGTAAAGTCAAGAAATACCAAAGGGATATTCGAAGGAGAGAAAAATCGTAACAACTGACAAACTCCGGAGAACAACGAAAACAAGACCAAAACAATACATGCACTACAATTAAAAACTAAAAACATATGAACAACATGGACCCCACCAAAAAAACGGGGGTAGACTCAGGTGCTCCGGAAGAGTAAGCAGTCTCCGCTTCCTGCAGGACACCCGCCATGCTGCCCATGTAAAATCCGATATAAGGAAGGGATAATATCAATGGAACAGGTCCATTTTCATTTGGAAAACGTTTTTTTATACCTGTCAACCAAGTCATGGTCCATTAATATTATGTAAAATAACTGTTCTCATATTTTTGGCGGTCTATCCAGTACATAAGAAATCGGAAATAAAGTTCTAGGCTTGATTAATGTAATAAGTTTTCTTTGTTGAACGTGATAAATTTTTTTATACTTATCTTCTGCCATATTGCCCAGATAAGAGAAAGATGACGACAGAAATGCCACATTACTTCCTGTGATGTTATAGCTTTTTTCAGACTACACCTGACTTCATAGATACATCAGAAATAATACCATGATTTAAAGTATAGATTTTTAAACAATGGCAAAAAATAACCAATCAACAAGAAAAGGAAGGGCAAACATTCATAGACAAGACGAAATCTTGAGTATAGCAAAAACATTGAACAATTTCTTCAGAAATTAAAGAAAATAACCAAACCAACGAAAAACAGAATACCTAAAAATGGGACTAACATGTACACATTTAACGACACCCTTCACATTGGGGAAAGTCGGTGCAGGTCAAGCCCGGTAAGGTCTTAGAGGACAATGTATCTAGTTTCTATTTGACACATAAACTCAATCAAATTATGATGGCGATCATGAAAGTTTAGAGCGGAGCAATGAGACAGTGAATAAATTCTATAAGACCTAAACCCAAAGACAAAAATTCGTGAGAACACTAAGACAACAATCAATTACTACAATGACAATGTTTTTAAGGTACATATCTTAATTTTTAAGTTTGGTAAAAAATGTATTTTATTAACAGTAAGCTTCAACTATCGAAAATTTGACCTTATGGTATTATTAACAAATGATAAGGATTTTGAGATGGAACCAGCTTACTTGCATGGTGGACATTTATTTGCTCGATCTACTACTAACTTAATACTCTTTGTGTGACCTAGCTGTGTCATCTTTCATTCATCAAAACAAGATACACAATATGTTGTCTGTAAAAATGTTTAAAACTACATGTACCTTTTTGCCTCTTTGCCTCTTTCATAAGTACTGAACATTGACACATGATAAGGTTTGATCCGTTTTGTATTTTAAAAGGACAAATTTGGCTTGTAAGTCAATATCAGGAAGACTTGTCTAAACTTTGAATAAACCTAAAATAATATACTTTTCCCTCATATTTTCTTAAGGATGCTCGCTGGTCATGTTTTGGACTTTTTGTCAGATTTTCGGAATCCTTGGGTTTTATCCATTTCTTAAACATGAAATTGTTTGCCCATGAACCCCCACTTTTTCTTTTATAATTCAATCATATATACCTTAAAATGGTATTTGACAACATTTTATGAAATCCTTTTTATTCTTTCATACACCTTTGAGAGACTGAAGTTTTCAATGCAAAGACAATGAAAAATCCAGAGAAAACCCATTTCCTGCAAATTTTCAAGGCCTTATAGCTCTAAAATGAACACATGAACCTATATTTTTTTCCTGCTTATTTGTTTACTATTCATATGTTCTCTCAAACTAAAACACCTATTTCAAATCCTATTTATTTTTTATTAGACCAGCGATCATCCTTAAGGTACATGTATGCTCTTCATAAATAAAATTATCTATATTAAGCTAGATCAAAATCACCTTGTTTATCTGCTGGTGTAATTCTTGACATGATTGATCTACAAGTAGCCATACCAATTGAACTACCTATAGCCAAGGCTAAAGCTAAAATGAAGCACTACAAATGCACATTTTTAATTTTTTAGAAGCAAGTACTTACCCGAAATCTTCAATTTTGTAAAACGTAACTTTAAAATAAAAAGAAATAATTATTGCGTTCTTTGTGTATTTCTATTATCCGTTTTTGTTCATTATAAAACTTTTTAAAAAGTGCAAACAAATACTTTTTGTGTGTCTGAGTTCTGTGTAATATGTTTTCCGTTTGTTTAGTTTGGATTTTACGCCGTTTTCAGCACATTTGGCTACTTCGCAGTTTTTATTGGTGGAGGAAGCCGGAGTATCCGAAGAGAACCACCGACCTTCGGTAAGAAAATTGGCAATCGTTGTCAATTAAGGTTGGAGTCGAACACACCCCGCCACAAGTGAGATTCGAACTCACAACCTCAGTTTTGACAGGCTAGTGATCATTAGTAGTCATGACGGACTACCTAGACCACTCAACCACCGAGGCCCCTTTTTACCGTAAAAGAACGTTCGTACAAATGAAATATACTCAATGATACCAACTATCATCGGCTTATAATTTATCAAATATTAAATGTTGAATGAACAATAGAATAAATGTTGTACTGTAGGTTAAAATGAAAACATGACCAAAGCACGTGAGCGTCTAAATGTCAGGAAACTTTAAATTTATGTTAAAGTATCTATTCCAAACATTCAGACATAGGTACTATTGAATCATTTAATATCTAAAGAATTCATAAATTGCACATCAACATCATTTTTTTTATTAATTGAGCCTAATGTCTCGTATTAGTTTACCTACATATTTTTTGCCTGATTTTCAAGACATTTGGTAGTACAAGAACATATAATATAGTCTACTTAAACTGGAAATTATACGTATAAATTACCTCCAAACAATAGAAAATCCGTTGAAGCGAAGCCTTCTACCACCAACGACACGGCAGAAGTAACCATGCTCGCCAACGTTATAAATTCATCGGTTGTAAAAAGATGGAACAGCTTTATCATTAATAGATTGCACATATTGAGCAAACCCATCCGAAGTCCCCCATACCATCCAATTTTCACCGAGTTCCAACAAAAAGGCGCGTTCAGCTGGTACAACATTTCCACTTGAGGTCTTCCAATGTTTGCTAATGCTGACGTCATAAATATAAATACAAGAATAATATACATCCAACGTTTTCCTAAAGGGGAAAACCCAGGTCTATAACATTCGAATACTCTTCCCATATTGCCAAAAAAAGATACCTCTTTCCGTCTGTTTGATTTTGCGAGTGTTTCCGGAAGCAAGCAAACGACTATGAGAAGTGCAGCAGTCGTTAAACCTAATGAAATCACAACCGGATAGATAAATCCATTTGTCCATTTTATCAAGTAACCTGACAACATTGTTACTATAAAGAGTCCCACTCCAGAGCTGGTTTCAAAAACACCTATAATGAACGTACGAGGCTTCCCTGCTTCTGTAGTGTCTGCTATGAAGCTGTATACCATGCTTAGTGTAGAAACCCAGGACCCTGTACATCCCTCAATGCCAGCAAATAAGATAAACCAGTTGATGTGAATTTCAAAATAAATACCAATAGCACAAAGAATCGCTTTTAACACAGATCCAAGTAAAGGTGCAATGAAGAAAAGACGTCTGCCATAAATATCACTGTAAGTTGCAAGATTAAATGTGAATAGGATTCCAATAACGTTATAGTTTCCGAGTATACAATAAATGTTCCATTCGGCAGTTAATTTTTGTACAATTACCTGCTCTTTGTACTCCTTTGTACTGGTATTCAATTCGCATGCTGATTGACTGACTGTAGAATGAACAGCAGACTTAGGATATTTAGTTTTGTAATGTGCTTGGTATGAATATTGGTTTACAACAAACGAAGCTAACACAATAGAGCCCATATGCAACACTGTAACACTAATTGCTAAGGCAATGGCTAGCCATCTTGGCATGTTTAATCTTGCTGTCTCTGTATCTGCAGCAACTTTAACAGGGGCATTTAGAAGCGGCCTCGTTTCAGAGTTTTCCTTCAGTTGCGACATCCCTGTTTTCTACAAATAATGTATTTAACGATAGAACAGATTCTTTACAAAATTAAGTAACCTAATGCAGGACGATAAAAATAATAATATTATTGAATGATTCAAATTAATTAAAATTTTCACATTTCTATGATTTTAGTAAAATATAAATAGATACAAATCTGAATATTAATATAAATTATTTAATTAGAATTTTAAAATTAATCAATAACTATACCAATTTTCAATTGCATTTCGATGAAAGCAAAAACCTGACCTGGACAGGATGATTCAATAAAGCAACATGATACTGTACATTTGAATCTATATCATACATTTGGAGTAAAATACATACATTTTTAATGTGCATTATACATGACTTTGCAAGACTTGTATCACCTACCCTATATCGCACCCGTAAACCTATAGCACATACCCTATATCGCACCCTTACTCAGAACACACTTTATTATGTTCGGATATCTTCACCAGGTACGCTAGTGGCCAAATCTCTTTGAAGCCACATATAAGGAATAATACATGGTCAAACCTATATCGCATGCTTCATCAACCCTCGACCAATATTACACCTCGAGCCAAAGGCACTCGCGGTAATATTGGATACTCTGGTAGCATATGGTATATGTTTGACCATGGGTACTCTGGTTGATATAGCATGTGGTATATGTTTGGCCATGGGTACTCTGGTTGATATAGCATGTGGTATAGGTTTGGCCATGGGTACTCTGGTTGATATAGCATGCGGTATAGGTTTGGCCATGGGTACTCTGGTTGATATAGAATGTGGTATAGATTTGGCCATGGGTACTCTGGTTGATATAGCATGTGGTATAGGTTTGGCCATGGGTATTCTGGTTGATATAGCATGTGGTATAGGTTTGGCCATGGGTACTCTGGTTGATATAGCATGTGGTATAGGTTTGGCCATGGGTACTCTGGTTGACATAGCATGTGGTATAGGTTTGGCCATGGGTACTCTGGTTGATATAGCATGTGGTATAGGTTTGGCCATGGGTACTCTGGTTGATATAGCATGTGGTATAGGTTTGGCCATGGGTACTCTGGTTGATATAGCATGTGGTATAGGTCTGGCCATGGGTACTCTGGTTGATATAGCATGTGGTATAGGTTTGGCCATGGGTACTCTGGTTGATATAGCATGTGGTATAGGTTTGGCCATGGGTACTCTGGTTGATATAGCATGTGGTATAGGTTTGGCCATGGGTACTCTGGTTGATATAGCATGTGGTATAGGTTTGGCCATGGGTACTCTGGTTGATATAGCATGTGGTATAGGTTTGGCCATGGGTACTCTGGTTGATATAGCATGAGGTATAGGTTTGGCCATGGGTACTCTGGTTGATATAGCATGTGGTATAGGTTTGGCCATGGGTACTCTGGTTGACATAGCATGTGGTATAGGTTTGGCCATGGGTACTCTGGTTGATATAGCATGTGGTATAGGTTTGGCCATGGGTACTCTGGTTGATATAGCATGTGGTATAGGTTTGGCCATGGGTACTCTGGTTGATATAGCATGTGGTATAGGTCTGGCCATGGGTACTCTGGTTGATATAGCATGTGGTATAGGTTTGGCCATGGGTACTCTGGTTGATATAGCATGTGGTATAGGTTTGGCCATGGGTACTCTGGTTGATATAGCATGTGGTATAGGTTTGGCCATGGGTACTCTGGTTGATATAGCATGTGGTATAGGTTTGGCCATGGGTACTCTGGTTGATATAGCATGTGGTATAGGTCTGGCCATGGGTACTCTGGTTGATATAGCATGTGGTATAGGTTTGGCCATGGGTACTCTGGTTGATAAAGCATGTGGTATAGGTTTGGCCATGGGTACTCTGGTTGATATAGCATGTGGTATAGGTTTGGCCATGGGTACTCTGGTTGATATAGCATGTGGTATAGGTTTGGCCATATATTATTCTTCATATATGAGAATTAAATTGTCATGATATAATTAATCTTATTCTACTTCTGGTTAGTTTATTATATATTTTTATACTTTTAGTTTTACATGTATTGTTGTAGATCTTATTTGTTATGTTCCATTCACTTGAGTTGTCTTACCTTTGGATTTCGATCTTACGGACGTTTTCAAATGTTTTGTCTCTTCGGTATTCTCTTGCCATTATCCATTAAACAATAATCTGAGAGTTGCAATAAGATGAATTGAATCTAAGCATGAGATAAAAGATGACTAAGAATTCTACTGATTAAATATCATGTAATTTATTTACTTACTTGCTTCTAACTAGTATATGTATTCGTCTTACGTGTGTTTAGGATACAATTTAATTTTTTTTAATTCAACCCACACCTTCGAACGCCAATTGGAAGATTGTCGATTTTACTTTCGTAATTTGTGCATGTCATTAAAGTTTTGGATTGTATTCTCCAACTGTGGATGCCTAATGAGAAACAAAAAAATTAAAACAAAGATATAAATGATGCAAATTTTTGTTGTTTTTAAAGCTCATATCCGCGAGGATATCAATAGATTAGATGGTAATAGTTGCTTTTTGTAACGATATATATCTTGAAACTCTTTAATAATTAAACGATTTGAAAACCAGCGGTATATTTCATGCAAAGCTCTGACTTGGGATTGGCAAATATTTTGGCAATTTCACCATTTCCTGTTCTAAACCATTTTTGGTTAACGTTCCTGTTTCTTACATGTCTTAACCTGGCAAGTCATAATGGTTGAAATATGCCCCTCTTGATATAATAAACGGTATATTCAAACTTCTTATAGATAAAGTAATCAAAAGTGTTACGTGAGTCAAGTCCTATTTTGGCTCCATATTTTGGTGCAAATTTATTTGATCCTTCTTTAAACAATAATTGCAATGATTTTTATTTTTATTTAAACTGTTGCTTAATTGGTGCATACTACATATCCTTACATTTTAATATTCAGTCTGCAATATCGTTTAAGTCCCAGAAAAATCATCGTATTATTATAGAAATATCAAAGGAGCAACTGTTTAATTTCTAGGATGAGTGTCGAGGAAGTTATTTGAAAAAGGCAGTCTCAGTAATGTGGTGAGAAAAGGAAGGAATGCATATTAATAGCAATCAAATAGTTGGGTGGAATGGCGAATCAAAACAAATGGCGGGCTTGTGTATTAGAAGTAAAAAAATATCAAGGATCCAAGATCACACCTTTGCCTCCCCAATTTTCTATAAAAATCAGTTGGTCGGTCCCCAAGATGAGATAATAGGTCAACTATGACATACCAATTAATACGCGGCATTCAATATACAGCTCTTCTGACGTAGTATGTTCAGGTCAGACTATTAGCAAATGCTGCTGATTTTTCGTTGTGTGTTGCTGCTGGTATTTAGTCTTCTTGTGTTTGATATATTTTTAGAAATCTCTCTACACTCCAACATATTTTTGGTTTATCGTTTATTTATTTCAATTTATCCTGAATGCATTTTGACGAAATGTTGTCGCAGTTGTGCACGCACCGATATCATTTTCATTTTCATGTTTTATTTTATATACCAGCTCTACGTAATATCTTTTAGTCTTACCATTTTGGGCAGAATACATTCTAATTATCCATACCAACTTATGTGTTAAACTTGACACCTTAAATTTTTGTTATTACTAATATGTACATTGAACATAACGAATGAAATTAGCCTATAAATTTATTTCAGATTACACATAGTTTATCTCTACGATCACATGGTTATCACAAGGTTTAAAAAAAACACAGGTGTATTTAATCAAGCATTCAATAAATGAAACTAATAATTTAAACAAGATTTCCGTGATTCACCTATAAAGTTACAGTCATCTTAATGAAAAAAAATTATTGCCGACGAAAGTTAAATGAGCAGTATTTAGGACAGGAATACAGTGTATGCTTCTGAATTATTCCCCTTTAACAGAGGTTGATTGAACAAACATTTTTTCAAAATTCGTTTTTTTCACCCACTACTAGATTGTGGAACAATTTAGACCCGCAGATTAAATTTGCTACTAGTTATAGCAAATTTTAAACTTTTATTGAAAAATAATTATGCAGTAAATTAGCCTCGTACTTTTTATTCTTGTTTAGAAGAGGAAATATATTGCACACTAGATTAAGAAATACTTGTAGTAGCTTAAATATGGACTTATACAGTTACAATTTAATTGATAATTGTGCTTGTGCTTGTGCTTGTGATAATTCGTGTGTAGAAAATGTTCAACCTTATTTTATGAACTGTATGCAATACAGGGTTCAACGGGAAAAACTTTTTTCTAATAATAGAAATTCCTGTTCCATTCTTAAACAACTGTAAAATGTGACCATAAACTACATCATTTTCCAGAGGAAGTGATTACTTGAATACTGAATAATATTCAATATGTTTTGATTTATTAAATGTTTCAAATGTAAATATAATTTTAATTCAGGTAAGCCTTTAAAGGTGCCAATTAATAATGTAACAAATGTATCCTTTGTTTAAGTTCGATACAGGTTATGTCGACCCAGAGAATCATATCCACTTCGGACGTCGTCCTCGGTCGATATAACCTTGATTTTAAACAAAAACTATATTTGTAATATAATATATACTTACTAAAATAATTTCATTTATTGTGAATTTTATGTTGCCCCTTCCTCATACCGGATTTGACATGGGCAGCATGGCGGGCGTCCTGCAGTAAGCAGAGACTGCTTGCTCTTCCGGAGCACCTTAGTCCACCCCGGTTGTTTTGGTGGGGTCCATGTTCTTCATATGTTTTTAGTTTTTAAGTGTAGTGTTTCTATTGTTTTGGTCTTGTCTTCGTTGTTCTCCGGAGTTTTTCGATAATATCCCTTAGGTATTTCTTGACTCTACTTATGTCCGTCTTCACACAATGTATAAAAGACGTGTGAACTTCGTCGTTAGGAATGTACGCTTCTTTATAAATTTTCTTTTAAGAAGACGGTAACTGATTTCCAAAACTCTACTAAACTATGGTTTTATCAATTCGGGCATTTAACGGACGTTAACAAATTGACTCAATGTTGCTGCAAGTAAAATAAGTTAACTGTACTTATAGTTTTACGTCTTTTGGGCTAAACCCTATGTTCGTCAATTTTTTATATCAAATGACCTAGAGCAAACAAAATTTGACAGGTTTTGCCTTTTCCCTTTTTTATTTGGTTACAAATGTATAATTTTCGTTAAAATGTGTGTAATTCTATCCTACATTTACCATGTTTACAAAAATCTTTAGAATTATCAACACTCAAATTTAATACGATCAATACGTATTTCTGGTTAATCCTTCACCAGGTACGCTAGTGACCAAATCTCTTGGAAGCCACATACAATCACCTAGACAATGAACAAAACTTTAGAAAGCCAAACAAACCAAAACAGTGAACAAAACTTTGGAAAGCCAATAGCAATCGCCTAGACAATGAAAACAACGTTCGAAAGCCAAACAAAATCACCAAAACATTGAACAAAGCTTTGGAAGCCGAAATTCCAAATATCGTTAGCAATAGAACAACTATCACTCACATAAATGATACCTTTCTTTTAAAAGATTTTAAAACAATTCTAAAGGAGACACAAACATTATTATTACTTGGATATTTTTTAACTCGGGGGGAGGTGGGTGGGGGGTGGGGGGGGGGGGGGGGTAACACAATGATATGTAGATACGGTACGTGCGGCAAATTCAGGTCAAGTTTTACAAAACCGGCGGAGATTTCGGGTCGGGATTTTAAAAATTTCTGCAGAAGTTTACAAAGCACTGATGGAATTCTAGTTGACTTCCACAATAAGAGTCCGATCAAAAGAAAAGATTTAAAGGTTGTCTGATAGCATATTTTTTGGATTTTTAGCATTTTTTGATAATTTTGGGAATATAATTTTAGCTTTACTGGATATTTCCGGGTCACAAATTCGATATAACGTGGATAATTTCTGGTAGGGGTTAAAAGTTCACCGACGCATCCCCATCATAAAATGGTCAAATTACCCCCCCCCCCCCCCCCCCCGAGTTTTTTTTTTTAACAATTTCGTATGTTGTAAAGCTGTTGTTGATTATTTGCATATAGTGTGTTATACATTATGATCCTCTTCTGGTCTGATATCTTTGACTTTTTGATAATGATTCTGTTTAGGCTGTCCCATTATAAGCACGCTGAAAACAAAGAAAAACTGTTATCTATGACCAAATGCAAAAATCGCATATATCAAATATGTACATCATCTAGTTAATATTTTTTCAGGAAATAAAATATTTGGATAAGGAATCGATTAAGTAAAAAAAAATTATCTATTATAAATAAAGTTTAGTCTGCTACATATCCAGTAGATGCCCTAATGATAGTAGTCTGAAGCAACACAAGTAGTGTATATAAACTTCAAACAAGATAAAGAATTCATTCATTTCGATGCTGAAAAAAAACGCTATAAATCGACAAAAAAAAATCCCAAAAGTGAAATTCTGTAATTTAGACATTGCATATACCATAATGCATGTTAAATGATTGAGAAAATATTTAAATCTTAAGCTCACTTACAGACACAAGATTATTCCCACTACATCATACCCAGCCATAATGAAAAATGTGAAACCTCTATAGATAGCAACAGTCGCACCATAAACAGCATTCGCACCTAAAGAACTACCCAAGTTACAAACGATTTCCACAACAGCTACGCCAGAAAATACGGAACCTGTAAAGAGGAATTGATTTATTTTCAAAAATATGCAGATTTCGTTTTCATATGTTCTATTTTTTACTTACAAATGTTTAAATGCTCTAGAAGTTATGTTGAAACATAGTATTCTTTTGATATACCCTCGCATCATCAATGAATGAGCCTGGAACTTTTTTATTTTTCTTCTTTTTTTAAGCACAAATGCAACCTATTTTTTCAAATATATCGATTTGAAGGGATATTAAAACTCTCTGTTTGCTCGTGTTTTTAACCTATTTTTGAGCCTGACTGATTTAAGTAAATTCAAGAAATACAAAAGGGATATTCGAAGGAGGGGAAAATCGAAACAACTGACAGGATAACAACGAAGACAAGACCAAAACAATACATGCACTACAATTAAAAACTAAAAACATATGAACAATATTTACCCCACCAAAAAAACCGGGGGTAGACCCTGTCTGAGCAACTTTTCTATCAGGAGTCGGGCTATGTCCAGGAAGTCAATGTATATGTCACAAGCTCTGGAATAACGTATGAGTTGTGAAATATATACTGCATACGCCGGCGCTTCTGGAATATTGCCGCCCAAAAATGGGAAGTTGACGATTGGAAAGACAAAGTCATCCCGTTTTTCGTAAAGTTTTGTATTCAACCTTCCTCTGGTGTCAATTTCGAGGTGAAGGTCAAGATAAGATGCAGACTTGACAGTCTCTGTGGTATCCTGAATTTCGAGCTCATTGGGATAGATGAGATGTAAGAAATTCCTAAAATGTGAATTGTTGAGTGATAAAACATCATCTATGTAGCGGAAGCTGAAATTTAAGGTACGAGCTAACTTCTTTTGTTTTAAAATTCCTACCTTGTGCCCACTATAAAAATAAAATGGCATTAAATGTGCTATGTAATATATTTCAACCTGTAACTTTAAGATTTGCATTTTAATGTGTAGAAGTTGTCACATTGATATTTCATTACCATTGTCTTGTTGGAGTAAATTTGAATAATTAAAAATACATGTACTGTCGGACGTGTTCCATCGTCATCCAAGGATTGTAAGTGTTATTTAATAGGTGCTTTTCTCACAGAAATATATTTCACAAGCATTTGTTCACATTGTTGAAATGATCTTTATGTTCAGTCATTTATTTATATAGAGGTCCCTTCGTAGAATGTTTGGCTGTATTTGTCTGTTACTTCCTTCCTTGTTTTTGTTTTATTTCTAAATTATTTAGAGTTATACCTAATTGATAAAAGTCACAAACATATTTCAACATTTTTTATTGTGAAGTACGGTTAAGTTGATAATGAATACAAAAAAAAGCACTATTGGGTTCTAAATATTGACCTCCATATATCGTTTTATCACAAACTACATGTGTTACCACAGACCTTGTTTATGAGCTGGTGCTAGCCTCGACATGATGGCTCTGACCATTGGCAGCGTTACAGTACTACCAATACCTACTACTGCAGCTAAAAGAAAGAAAATACGAATTTAAAAACGTTTTTATTGGAATTGACGACTTTCCTGAATAAAACAATTATTCAATGGATTTTCTAACTCAAATTATTAAAATTCAAACCAATGAACATTAATGCTTTTACACAGGACAAAACTGATTGACAATCATTACGGTCCTAAAACTAATCGTTAACTCGGATCTTTTAAAGGATTTAATCTATTAAAAAAATCTATCTTTTCTCTATTTATAAATTCCCTATTTACAATAATCTTCAAGAAGAACCTTTCCGAATAATGGTAAACAATTTTTGTTTTCTTCCACGAATCAACAAACGTTAGGTTAATATATAAAAAAAACTGTGCACGCTATAGCACCACCAAGGCAGATGGGGCCCCTTAGATCAAAGATAGGATTTGGGGGTGAATTTACTATTTTGCGAACTTAACGGATTTTTGGTATGTTTTTACTTCACTTTTACTTGATTTTCTTTTTTGCACTACGGAGGTGTTACTACCGGATTGAGAATATCAAAATGGCATAAAATTACTACGTGAACTTAGATTCTCAGGCATTATTATTACGGAATGTGTATTTTTATATCTACTTTGTCAGTTGTTTAGCTTGTATGAAATACCTACACAAGTATATCATCAGATCGTTTGACGCAAACCCTGTTAGTATACAAGACGCCACTGTTGTAACACACCCTGCCAAAGCGATGTACTCGTCTGATGTACAGAAATGGAATAATTTTATCATCACCATGCCACCAATCGAATTCATTCCAATTTTTAAAGTCCCATACCAACCAATCCGGACTGAGTCCCAATAAAATGGATCATTCAGTTGATAAAGTGTATCAATTTGGAGTCGTCCTAGATTAGCAAAGCTTGACATTATGAATATAGAAATAAGAATAATAAACACCCATTGTTTAGCTATTGGCGAAAAATTAGATCTAACACATTCGGTAACTCTTGCCATGTTTTGTAAAAATGGAACTTTTTTTCTCCTTTTTGTAACTGGGAGGGATTCGGGCATCAATAATATCACTAATAATATCGCCATAGCGATAGTGCTAACTGACGTAACTTCCGGGTAAAAGTATCCATGTGTCCAATTTATCAAGTATCCAGTTGCTGTTGAAGATAGGATTGCCCCTATACCTAGACTTCCCTCGAGAACACCAATTATAAGTGAACGCGGCTTTCCCGCTTCGGTTACATCGGTGTCGCGTGAGGAGATTTCGTCTGTGAGAATTGCCAGTTCCGTTTCCGATTTCCGGTTTGGCTGTCGGATCTCACATAAGGGGTCGTGAGCATAACCAGTCCGTGAGATCATCCAGCACAACAAAATGTAAAAACAACATCGATTGCGGACCAGATAAAACGCTATTTTGTATTTTTTCGACATATGATGTATAAAGAAAATTAAGTTTTGGATGCATTTTAATATCATTTATTTATAATCATAGATATAAAATCCGGGCCAGATTATTACTATCATGTTAAATTGTTCTTGATCAAATAATATTAATTAATTCACAAACCAATGTAAATCCTTTCAGGATTGAAGACACTGCTAATAAATTTACGATTTTTATGGGATAATTAATTGGATTAAAATGATGATACTGCTAATAAAATGCAAACAACTATTAAATCAATAAAACAATATACCTTAAGTCAGCAATCATTTGTTTTGGAGAAAATGGGGGGGGGGGGGTATTAATTTTTTTTTCTTTAAAAGTTTCTTTAACAAATGTTAAAGAAAGGTTTTCTTCATATTTTTTGCAACTTGCTCAAATAATATTAATTAATTCACAGACTAATGGTTTTCTGAAAGTGACTTTTGTTTTTACCGCAGAGGTAAATTGTTTTTGCCTTTGACAGAGAGTCAATTCTTTTTTGTTTTGTTGAGTCAAACAAATTTCTTCCTCTATAAAATATGGTTTAATCTAGTAATTGCATTCTATGGTACTTTATATGTAAACAGGGTAAAAATATGCACAGGCTGGCAATTCTCATGGCTCATATTCATCATCTTTACAATATTCAGTCATTCTATGGTACTTTATATGTAAACAGGGTAAAAATATGCACAGGCTGGCAATTCTCATGGCTAATATTCATCATCTTTACAATATTCAGTCATTCTATGGTACTTTATATGTAAACAGGGTAAAAATATGCACATGCTGGCAATTCTCATGGCTCATATACTGATCATGACTATAATATTCTATCATTTTATGGTACTTTATATGTAAACAGGGTAAAAATATGCACAGGCTGGCAATTCTCATGGCTCATACTGATTATATATATAATATTCTGTCATTCTATGGTTCTTTATCATAAAGAAAATAGGGTAAATATATGCACAGGCTGGCAATTCTCATGGCTCATACTGATCATGACTATAATATTCTATCATTTTATGGTACTTTATTTGTAATTAGGGTAAAAATATGCACAGGCTGGCAATTCTCATGGCTCATACTGATTATATATATAATATTCTGTCATTCTATGGTACTTTATATGTAAACAGGGTAAAAATGTGCACAGGCTGGCAATTCTCATGGGTCATACTGATCATGACTATAATATTCTATCATTTTATGGTACTTTATATGTAAACAGGGTAAAAATATGCACAGGCTGGCAATTCTCATGGCTCATACTGATTATATATATAATATTCTGTCATTCTATGGTTCTTTATCATAAAGAAAATAGGGTAAATATATGCACAGGCTGGCAATTCTCATGGCTCATACTGATCATGACTATAATATTCTATCATTTTATGGTACTTTATTTGTAAACAGGGTAAAAATATGCACAGGCTGGCAATTCTCATGGCTCATACTGATTATATATATAATATTCTGTCATTCTATGGTACTTTATATGTAAACAGGGTAAAAATGTGCACAGGCTGGCAATTCTCATGGGTCATACTGATCATGACTATAATATTCTATCATTTTATGGTACTTTATTTGTAAACAGGGTAAAAATATGTACAGGCTGGCAATTTTCATGGCTCATAGTCAGCATCTTTACAATATTCTGTCATTATATGGTACTTTATATGTAAACAGGCTAAAAATATGCACAGGCTGGCAATTCTCATGGTTCATACTGATCATATATACAATATTCTGTCATTCTATGGTACTTTATATGTAAACAGGGTAAAAATGTGCACAGGCTGGCAATTCTCATGGCTCATACTGATCATGACTATAATATTCTATCATTTTATGGTACTTTATTTGTAAACAGGGTAAAAATATGTACAGGCTGGCAATTCTCATGGCTCATATTTAGCATCTTTACAATATTCTGTCATTATATGGTACTTTATATGTAAACAGGGTAAAAATATGCACAGGCTGGCAATTCTCATGGCTCATACTGATTATATATATAATATTCTGTCATTCTATGGTTCTTTATCATAAAGAAAATAGGGTAAATATATGCACAGGCTGGCAATTCTCATGGCTCATACTGATCATGACTATAATATTCTATCATTTTATGGTACTTTATTTGTAATTAGGGTAAAAATATGCACAGGCTGGCAATTCTCATGGCTCATACTGATTATATATATAATATTCTGTCATTCTATGGTACTTTATATGTAAACAGGGTAAAAATGTGCACAGGCTGGCAATTCTCATGGGTCATACTGATCATGACTATAATATTCTATCATTTTATGGTACTTTATATGTAAACAGGGTAAAAATATGCACAGGCTGGCAATTCTCATGGCTCATACTGATTATATATATAATATTCTGTCATTCTATGGTTCTTTATCATAAAGAAAATAGGGTAAATATATGCACAGGCTGGCAATTCTCATGGCTCATACTGATCATGACTATAATATTCTATCATTTTATGGTACTTTATTTGTAAACAGGGTAAAAATATGCACAGGCTGGCAATTCTCATGGCTCATACTGATTATATATATAATATTCTGTCATTCTATGGTACTTTATATGTAAACAGGGTAAAAATGTGCACAGGCTGGCAATTCTCATGGGTCATACTGATCATGACTATAATATTCTATCATTTTATGGTACTTTATTTGTAAACAGGGTAAAAATATGTACAGGCTGGCAATTTTCATGGCTCATAGTCAGCATCTTTACAATATTCTGTCATTATATGGTACTTTATATGTAAACAGGCTAAAAATATGCACAGGCTGGCAATTCTCATGGTTCATACTGATCATATATACAATATTCTGTCATTCTATGGTACTTTATATGTAAACAGGGTAAAAATGTGCACAGGCTGGCAATTCTCATGGCTCATACTGATCATGACTATAATATTCTATCATTTTATGGTACTTTATTTGTAAACAGGGTAAAAATATGTACAGGCTGGCAATTCTCATGGCTCATATTTAGCATCTTTACAATATTCTGTCATTATATGGTACTTTATATGTAAACAGGGTAAAAATATGCACAGGTTGGCAATTCTCATGGCTCATACTGATTATATATATAATATTCTGTCATTCTATGGTACTTTATTTGTAAACAGGGTAAAAATATGCACAGGCTGGCAATTCTCATAGCTCATATTCATCATCTTTACAATATTCTGTCATTCTATGGTAATTTATATGTAAACAGGGTAAAAATATGCACAGGCTGGCAATTCTCATGGTTCATACTGATCATATATATAGTATTTTATCATTCTATGGTACTTTATATGTAAACGGGGTAAAAATCTGCAAAGGCTGGCAATTCTCATGGTTCATACTGACCATATATACAATATTCTATCATTCTATGGTACTTTATATGTAAACGGGGTAAAAATCTGCACAGGCTGGCAATTCTTATGGCCCATACTGATTATATATACAATATTCTATCAATCTATGGTACTTTATATGTAAACAGGGTAAAAATATGCACAGGCTGGCAATTTGCATGGCTCATTGGATCATATATACAATATTCTGTCATTCTATGGTACTTTATTTGTAAATAAAATATTTGTAAACAGACATAAAGTACCATAGAATGATAGAATATTGTATATATGATCAATATGAGCCATGATAATTGCCAGCCTGTGCATATTTTTAAACTGTTTACATATAAAGTACCACAGAATGATAGGATATTGTATATATGATCAGTATGAGCCATGATAATTGCCAGTCTGTGCATATTTTTAAACTGTTTACATATAAAGTACCACAGAATGATAGAATATTGTATATATGATCAGTATGAGCCATGAGAATTGCCAGCCTATGCAGATTTTTACCCCGTTTACATATAAAGTACCATAGAATGATAGAATATTGTATATATGATCAGTATGAACCATGAGAATTGCCAGCCTGTGCATATTTTTAGCCTGTTTACATATAAAGTACCATAGAATGACAGAATATTGTAAAGATGATGAATATGAGCCATGAGAATTGCCAGCCTGTGCATATTTTAACGTGTTTACATATAAAGTACCATAGAATGACAGAATATTGTAAATATGATTAATATGAGCCATGAGAATTGCCAGCCTGTGCATATTTTTACCCCGTTTACAAATAAAGTACCATAAAATGATAGAATATTATAGACATGATCAGTATGAGCCATGAGAATTGCCAGCCTGTGCATATTTTAGCGTGTTTACATATAAAGTACCATAGAATGACAGAATATTGTAAAGATGATGAATATGAGCCATGAGAATTGCCAGCCTGTGCATATTTTTACCCCGTTTACAAATAAAGTACCATAAAATGATAGAATATTATAGTCATGATCAGTATGAGCCATGAGAATTGCCAGCCTGTGCATATTTTTACCCAGTTTACATATAAAGTACCATAGAATGATAGAATATTGTATATATAATCAGTATGAGCCATGAGAATTGCCAGCCTGTGCATATTTTTACCCCTTTTGCAAATAAAGTACCATAAAATGATAGAATATTATAGTCATGATCAGTATGAGCCATGAGAATTGCCAGCCTGTGCATATTTTTAGCCTGTTTACATATAAAGTACCATAGAATGACAGAATATTGTAAAGATGATGAATATGAGCCATGAGAATTGCCAGCCTGTGCATATTTTTACCCCGTTTACAAATAAAGTACCATAAAATGATAGAATATTATAGTCATGATGTGTATGAGCCATGAGAATTGCCAGCCTGTGCATATTTTTACCCCGTTCAGATATAAAGTACCATAGAATGATAGAATATTGTATATATGATCAGTATGAGCCATGATAATTGCCAGCCTGTGCATATTTTTAAACTGTTTACATATAAAGTACCATAGAATGATAGAATATTGTAAAGATGATGAATATGAGCCATGAGAATTGCCAGCCTGTGCATATTTTTACCCCTTTTGCAAATAAAGTACCATAAAATGATAGACTATTATAGTCATGATCAGTATGAGCCATGAGAATTGCCAGCATGTGCATATTTTTACCCAGTTTACATATAAAGTACCATAGAATGATAGAATATTGTATATATGATCAGTATGAGCCATGAGAATTGCCAGCCTGTGCATATTTTTGCCCCGTTTACAAATAAAGTACCATAAAATGATAGAATATTATAGTCATGATCAGTATGAGCCATGAGAATTGCCAGCCTGTGCATATTTTTAGCCTGTTTACATATAAAGTACCATAGAATGACAGAATATTGTAAAGATGATGAATATGAGCTATGAGAATTGCCAGCCTGTGCATATTTTTACCCCGTTTACAAATAAAGTACCATAGAATGACAGAATATTGTAAAGATGATGAATATGAGCCATGAGAATTGCCAGCCTGTGCATATTTTTACCCCGTTCAGATATAAAGTACCATAGAATGATAGAATATTGTATATATGATCAGTATGAGCCATGATAATTGCCAGCCTGTGCATATTTTTAAACTGTTTACATATAAAGTACCATAGAATGATAGAATATTGTATATATGATCAGTATGAAACATGAAAATTGCCAGCCTGTGCATATTTTTACCCCGTTTACATATAAAGTGCCACAGAATGACAGAATATTGTATATATAATCAATACGAGCCATGAGAATTGCCAGCCTGTGCATATTTTTTCCCTGTTTACAAATAAAGTACCATAGAATGATAGAATATTGTATATATGATCAGTATGAGCCATGAGAATTGCCAGCCTGTGCATATTTTTACCCCGTTTACATATTAAGTACCACAGAATGACAGAATATTGTATATATAATCAGTATGAGCCATGAGAATTGCCAGCCTGTGCATATTTTTAGCCTGTTTACATATAAAGTACCATAGATTGATAGAATATTGTAAAGATGATGAATATGAGCCATGAGAATTGCCAGCCTGTGCATATTTTTACCCCTTTTGCAAATAAAGTACCATAAAATGATAGAATATTATAGTCATGATCAGTATGAGCCATGAGAATTGCCAGCCTGTGCATATTTTTAGCCTGTTTACATATAAAGTACCATAGAATGACAGAATATTGTAAAGATGATGAATATGAGCCATGAGAATTGCCAGCCTGTGCATATTTTTACCCCTTTTGCAAATAAAGTACCATAAAATGATAGACTATTATAGTCATGATCAGTATGAGCCATGAGAATTGCCAGCCTGTGCATATTTTTAAACTGTTTACATAGAAAAAATCTAGGCAAACACAAGACACAAAAAATTTAAATAAAAAAGGGGGGGGGGGACTTTTGAACATACTGCACAAAAATGTCAGATGTTTGGTAAAACATTGACATGAAACTGAAACTATAAAAAAGAAGACCAAATGGAAATTAATCGAATCATATCCGAAAAAGACACATAAAAAGTAATAGACCAAATGGGAATGTAAGCATTATAAGTACAAAGCACTTTTTATTATGTCAGTTTTATTTTTTCATATTTTTGTGTTTTAGTGCTTGGCTTGTTGAATCTAGAGCTTAAAATTTTATTGTCTGTCGTTCTATTATTCTGGCCACTGACCCAGAATGTAGGGGAGGATTGAGTACTCACAAACATGTTTAACTATGTTGTATAAATGTCTGTCCTTAGGCAGGACCATGCATTTTCAGTGGTTGTATTGCGTCTTCTTTGTTGTTTCTATGTCAATTGTTTTGTTTATTTTGGGATTTGTGGTGATTATTATTTAATGCTTGACATTTATTTCAGGGCCAGGTAATGACATACATGTGTGTTGGGCTGTTGCTCATTGTTGAAGGCCACATCATTGGCGACCACTAGATGATATAGTTTTTCAAGATATTCTTTAAATCGGGATAAACCCTCAATGACGCATACCCCATATCCTTTCTTTTTCATATCATTTTAATTAGATTTTTTTTCATATGTAATAAAAATGAACAGTAGACAAAATGGGAACAATTGTTCCTATATTTAAAGCCAAGCCTAATGTTTTACCTAATTCATGTTATTTTAAATTAAATATAAGATTAAAATTTCTTTTGCTGAATAATCTGTCCTAATAAATTTAGAAATTATAAGGAATTAAAGAAGAAACAGAAAGTATGGTTGTGTTTATATGGAGACTAATTATTTCTTTAATGGGAAGGGAGCTGACAAATTCTGTAGCATCAGTGTGTTTATTTTTCAAAATAGAAATTTTATTTTCCACAATAATTTGTAGGGTCCCCAATCGAGAAACTGGCATTATATCTTTCAAGATATGGGATTGCCCATTTTGAATAAACGACTCCATGATTGAATGTTTTTTTTATAAATTTGGGTAGCCCATGCATATTTCAAGTTTTTAAGTGCAGAATTTCATAATATCAGACATCCTGCTAGCAGCCCCCTTTTTTTACTGATATGTCTTTAAACTGTAGGACAATGCCATAATTTTTTTTATATAAAGAGGTGTATGCCAAATTTCTTTTCCAGGCTACAATTTTATCCCCCCACCCCCCTTTTCGAGTTTTCCGTTTGTATCAACACTGTTCAAAAGGTGCATTTAACTGCTTATTATTTTGTCTGGGTTATTTTGTTATTAAATTATAATAAGTATGTAAATGTTTGTTTATGTTTATTTTGTTCATTTTTTGCATAATTCAATAGCAATCACTTGATCAATACAAATCAAACACACGACATTTGTTTTTGCCACCCATTCCCGGAAGTCATTTATCAGACGGAAGTACCTGTTGGCTAGTAGCCGCATGAGGCGCTCACGCCGGAACTGCATCGAAATAGTTCCGCCTTTATACGCATGCGGGACGTTAAATCCTCACGGACGAAATCTCCTCACGCGACACCGGCAATATAACAGTACACAATACTTAGACTGGAAATCCAACTTCCTGTGCAACCTTCAATGGCGTAAAATATTATGAACAAATTTATATTGATACTGAAATATATTCCTATCGCACAGAGTACGTTTTTAAATAATGTACCGAAAAGAGGTGTAATTAAGAAAAATTTTCTTCCGTAGACATCACTCAAAGATGCTGAATTCATAACGAACAAAATTCCAGGAATATTACTAACCAACGTACAATATATGTTCCATTCTGCCGTCAATTTCTGTACGACAATTTGCTCTTTATATTGTGTAGTATTAGTGTTATTTCCACAGTCGGAACTACTTTCTCCGGAATTGAATGAAGTGTTCGGATATATTTGTTTAAAATACGCGTAGTATGAGTATTGATTCATCACATAAAAAGATAAAAGATAAGAGAAATATTGCAATAAAAAACCGCCTATAGCAGATACCAATGCTTGCCATCTTGCTCTTCCTTGTCCACCGATATTATGAATGGAAGAGGCATCTTTATTCAATATCAATGGTTTCCTTTCACCCTTAATTCCATCCATTTCTAATAGATAAAATAATATACTCAGTCCTTCCAGCGATTATTCTATTCTTGTAAAATTAGATTAGGTTTTCTCGTGTGGCCAGTGTTTCTCATACTTTTCTTACGTTTAACGGCTAAAAGAAAATAATAATAGTGAGTATTATATAAAAGTTTTACTTCTTACAAGTAGTACATGTTTTTCTTAAAAGTTGGATAAATTTATTCTGTGAATTGAATATTAGTTGCACACAACCCATTTTATGAATGCAGTTACAATGCATTTAAAAGAAAGGCCAGGGCAAAATAACAGGCTTCTTTTTTATGTGTCACAGAACCCAAGCTCTAAGTAAGGTCTTTATTTCCTTTGACTTTATTCATCTAAGTTTTACTTTTTACAAGTAGTAGGTTTTACTTAAAAGTTGGATAAATGGGAATGAACCAAAATATATTCCGGTCTTTTGAAACACTGTATCCATGATCATAATCAAGACTTGTCAGTGGCGTATATACATTTATAGCTTCCATTAAGGCAGTGAATTTAATTTTTAATTAGTTCTATTTTCAATATGGTTAATACAGTTAATCGTTTCCGCTTGAACTTCTAGGTCTTTTTGGAAGACGAAAGAAATATTGCCTCACCTTAATATATATAGTGGGGCAAGCTACGCCACTGCTTGTACAGGAAAATTATAACATGTATTTAGAATTATTTGATATATATGTTTTAAATACTTTATATAGCTTTGCCATTTCGTGCATTTTCTTCATTAAAATAAAATACTCAAATAAAGGCTATTATCTAACAAAATAAAAAAGTATTGAACTATTACTGACCAACACTTACATTTAATTAACATTATACACGATTTCTGAGGTGCCGTAATTTCAAAAGTAATCTTCCAAATAACCTAAAATTTTGATGGTCAGTATATATAAATAGTTATATAAACTTACATTGTTACAATTCTCATTCCTATCCTCATGTCCTACTTTCCTATCACGATGAAAATGTCGGAGCATCTATGTAACTTTCAATGGACGACTGTTATATAATATATGTATTGATAAGATATTCGAAACCTACATCTGGGTCAGATGTCAATTTAAGTATGACTTAAGAAGAAATTATACGGAGTAAGAATATTATAAACGATTAACACTTAATAAAGTAGATTTTATTATATAAACCTACGAAATAAAAATCAGGGTCTTTTGTGTTCCGGGGTGTGAAGGTCGTGTGAATCATATTTCCCCATAACGCTCATGCTTGCCTTTTTTTTTTGGGGGGGGGGGGGGGTCGATACTTTCTATTTTTAGGGTTCAATGAATTATGAAGTATATAAGGATGGGAAAGAGATAGTGGGGTAAAGCTATTTTGAGACAATATTGGGTGTCCATCAACAGAATTATCTCCCCGAAGCGGTTACAGTCGATTTACTTAAAGAAGTATTGTATGAAGGGCCGTTCGGGTCATAATTCATTTTGTTACACGTACGCTAGAGGTATGCGTAACAGGTCGTTCACGTACCCTAGAGGTACACATAACTTTTTGTTCACGTATGCGGAATAACCTTTATACCCTATGCACAATGAACAGTTACGTGTTAAGATCCCGAAACTGGACTGTTTCGTCATAATATGCATTTGTCAAGCATGGAATGGAATTAATTACTTTACTTTTAATGCATTAACACACTTTTTTATCTGTTTAATAATTTCAAGGTAGATATCAAAGTCTGACTAATTTAAATGCAGGTATTTAAATGTTAATTATTCTTCTTTGTGGTAATGTGTATACAGGAATCATCATGACCTTTTTAAGTGCGGAGATCCGCGTCTCTCAAAGTTTCAGCACCATCCTTAAATATTTCTGCTCCACGATTCATTCTCGACAACAGGAATGTTTGTTTCAGGTCTGAACGGGGAAAAGAGCGTAAACAAGTGAGTTTGTAAGCTCTTTATATACTATATCTGTAGTGCTTAATTAAATCATAAACATTTATCTGACAACGAGAACATGTATGTGCATATGAAACAAGCATATTATGATAAAGTAAATAAACTTTAATTCTTTGCCGATCACAATTTGTCTTAAAAAGGAGTATTCAACATTTCAACTGAAACATTTTCTCAAAATTTTGACATGGCACACATTTTCCTGGAAGAAATACATTTTACAATTTCGTTCACATTACAAGGATTTATCAATCAGTAGTGGTAAACAGTTTATTATCATGACTTTGGTCTTTGTCTATGTTTGTTTTATTTTCACTTGCTGTGTATTCCACTGTTACTGTGGTCTCCTCATTGTTTTTCACTCTTGCATTTCTTTTTCCAATAATAAACCCGCTGTAAATAAAATATTTAAAGCTGTTTATTTGCTGACTGTTGATTTAATGCGTCAAATTAAAATAAATATTTAGAACTACAGTTAAGTTTCTATATATTTCACCAAAAATTCGTTGGCTGGCGATCTGGGGTAAAAATTGAAAATCAAAAGTGTGCTTCATATATGTCAGAATAAAATTACTTATATTTATTTATTTCATTTTGTTAGAAGAAATTTCAGTGAAGATATATTTTTGCATATATGTGACTTACATGCACAAAATCAATCCAACCAGGCTAAAACCAGACCATATTAAGAAGGTCATTCCTCTGTAGATTTCCACAGTGGCATTGTAAATACCACTGATAATTACTGCCCCTGTCAGGGCACAAACAGCTTCAACAGCTGCCACAGCGGCAAAAATTGACCCTTAAACATAAATGATAAAACTTAAATTTTATTAAAAATACATGTATGCACAACTGGAACTAATTTCAATGGTAGAAAAATTATTGTGTTGAATGCATATGAGTGATAACAAAAGGGACAAAGATGGGTACATAACATGAAAAATAACTGTTTATCCTATTTCCCATTGCTTTTTATTGTCGATATATGTTTGTTATCGGTTTGTTATACAATACAAATAACTCAACTAAAAACAAAATTTCTCCTATTCCTGACGTGTTTACTCGGTGGGTTAAAAATACATAATATCTTTAACCACTTCCCGGTGATTAAATTTCTACGTGGGAATTACCGCCTTTTTTTCTACAGTTATTAGAACGATAAACTAGAGAAGTCCCGAAATGACGTCTATGTAAACAAACTACATAGCAACGACATTTTCTTGAGGTTTTTGTCGATAATCATAGGAGAAACAGATTCTCCTTCAATTTACTCTTGAGTTATGGAATTTCTCCACCCTCAATAGTTAAATTTTAGATTTTAACACGCTCGCTAAAGGCTCGCGTGTTGAAAATCGAAAATTTAACTATCTCGGGTGGAGAAATTCCATAACCCACTCGTACCTGAAGGAGAATCTATATTTACATTGCTGTTATTTAGCAATTATATACCTTGTTTGTCTGCGGGTGCCATTTGCGACATTAGACTCCTTGTCATTGGCATGGTAACAATACAGCCAAAACTAGATGCAGCGGCTTCAAAAGAAAACAAATGTTATTATTTTCCAAATTAATTCGTTATCCTTCCTCATACCGGATTTGACATGTGCAGCATGGTGGATGTCCTGCAGGAAGCAGAGACTGCTTACTCGTCCGGAGCACCTTAGTCTACCTCCGGTTTTTTGGTGGGGTCCATGTTGTTTATGTTTTTAGTTTTTAATTGTAGTGTTTTTATTGTTTTGGTCTTGTCTTCCTTGTTCTCCGGAGTTTGTCAGTTGTTTTCGATTTCTCCCTCCTTCGAATATCCCTTTGGTATTTCTTGACTTTATACTCACAGAAAATATTCATAACATCAATTTCGCTGAACTAGTATGCATAATTGTTTAGGGGCCAGCTGAAGCCCGCCTCCAATCCTTAAATAATTTGTACATTGTATATAATTTTCGTAGTAATTAATCTTAATTTGGATCATATAACCGATTCGGTGGTCTCGTGGTAGCGTGCTCGCCTCGAATGCGGAAAGTCGTGGGTTCGACCCCCGGCCTCCTCAAACCAAAGACATTAAAACTGATATTTACTGCTTCTCCGCCAAGCAAGCAGCATCTGGGGGTAAGAGCAAAGGACTGGTCGGCTCGAAGTCAGTATAATGTGTCCGATTGGTTTGATATGTCTTCCTGCGGACAGTTACCTCGTGAGAAGAAATAACATCTGGACAGCACGTTAAAAAAATTTTCTGAGCGTGTCGGTCCAGTACAAAACAGGGATTAACTCATATTATATCAACATGTTCTCGTCCTGATAACGCCTAACAGTTGCCACTGGATGTTAAACAATAATTCATTCATCCACCCATAATTTGATAATTGGCCCCTAATTTATCCACTTGGTTCTTTTCTCGGCACAATTCATAATTCGCCACATGGTGTGGAGTTTTTCACTTATAGTTGAGCGTGAGACGACCTGTAGAATCCGACATGAGATGTGGTCTCCTTGATATTTGCCCAAACCTTTCTTTTTTCATATGATCCTAATTTCTTTTTTTATTGGCTAGCAATTATTTTATTTAATCTAATTTACTTAGATCTACCATTGCTTATTTTTTATTCTCTGTTTCCACTTTTTCACTCTATTGCAACTTTTTTTTGTTACCTCGATATTTTTATGCCTTTATTCGAAATTGTTCTTCTTTATATGAAACATACCTACAAATAAAGCTAAATCTGACTCCGCCAAACCTTCTATGATTAGATTAGCCATGGTTGTCACGCAGCCTGTTAAAGCAGTGATTTCGTCCGATGCACAGAAATGGAAGAGTCTGATTAGAATGATGGCGCCAAGATTCCAAAAGCATATTCTGATGCCAGAATATACTCCAATCGTAACAGAATCCCAACAAAATGGCGTATTTAGATAATAAAGAGTTTCCACGTTATTTCTACTCAAATTTGAAAATGCTGAAGTTGCAAAAATAATAATAAGCATAATAAACATCCATCTCTTCCCTTTTTTTGAAAAGTCTGGTTGGAAGCATTCAGTCACTCTTTTCATGTTTTGTAGAAGGGAGACTTCCTTACGTCTTCTGAATTCAGGGAGTGATTCTTGCACCATTGTCATAACGAGAAGAAGTGCTATGGCAACAACACAGCAGGAAATAACATCTGGATAGAAATATCCATCAGTCCAAGATATCAGATATCCTGATATAAATACACCTATAAATCCACCTATTCCGAGTCCGCCTTCTAGTAAACCGATTAAAAAAGATCGGTTCTTTCCGAGTTCCGTTGTATCGGCTATGAAGCACAGTGCCATGGAGAGTGTACCGATCCATGACGCAGTCGATGCCTCGATCATGTAAAAGATAAGAAGATATCTAACATTAATCTCATAATATATTCCAAGAGCGCAGAGTCCACATTTTAGAACTGATCCAGCCAATGGTATGATAAAGAACAGTTTTCTACCGTATACGTCACTGAATGTAGCAAGATTAATATTCGAGAAAAGACTGGGAAGAATAAAAGACAGACTGCAGATCATGCTCCATTCTGCGGCTATCTTCTGTACATGAACTTGTTGATCGTACTCAACTGTACTCGTGTTAGTGGTGCATGTTGGGAGATTTTCTGTTGTTTCGGAATTATGCGGATATTCCTGTTTCATAAATTTATAATACGTATACTGGTTTAACACTAACATACCAAGGACATAAGACAACAAGTGCATGATGGGTATTGCTATGACAACGAGATATGTCAGCCATTTTGAATATTTCAACTGTATTTGTTCCAACCCCTTTGTTTCATCTAGTAGAGGCTTCTTTTCCAAATGGTTAGATTTTTCCATGTCCTTTTTTATTTAATTAGAATCTGAAAAAGACAATTATATGATAGGATCAGTTTGTTTGGTTTCTTCAAAGAGAAATACGACAATGTACGAGTATTTGTTCTATGTTCAGTTTGGATTTTTAATACAAGTTGGTTTGTCTAGAACTAAAATTGACGGTTGGTGAGCTGCGATAATTTTACAGTATCTCTCAAGAAATGTATAGGACTCAATGCAGATTTATTAAATGTGTTTCCTTTTTAATAATACTATACGGATTACAGACTGAAACGGTTGTAGTATACGAAGCAGACATTAATATATATAACTGCAATGTAGCTCACTAAACAATTCATAATTTGATGATTATCTTGTCTATTCCGATTTCGAAATAAAGTATACAACTGACACTGCGAAATCAGATATATGTTTCACATTGCACGGCAAACCTGCGGCTTCACCTTTCCATTTGTCAACTTCACATTTATTAATTCCAGTAGCATCAACGTATGGTGTTTGCACTTCCCAACTCATACCCTGCTCTTAAGCTTGTGACCAGTACAAAGAAACCATGATCAGTACTCATCTGACGTACACCCTACTTGTGTTGTTCAAAGCTGAAGTCATCGCTTCGAAAATTCTACGGTCGGAACCACGTTATAGAATATTAGTTTCCAGAGACAATACTTTCTCTATCACTGCAAATCACTTAACATGACTTTCTACTGGACTTCACATGATTAACATGACTTTTTATTGTTTTATGTTATTAACCAATTTAATTTTTTAGTTTCCGTGTTGTATTTTTGTTGTTTGAGTTCTCATGCTTAATTACCTTTCTAGAGTATGACTTCGTCTCTAGAATTCGGAGTTTAGTGTGCCGTCCATTTTGCGGAACTGGTATGCATTATTGTTTATGGGCCAGCTTAAGCCCGCCTCCGGGTGTGGGATTTTCTCGCTATGTTGAAGACCCATTGGTAGCCTTGAGAGCTGTTTTCTGCTCTTTGGTCGGGTTGTTGTCTCTTTGACACGTTTCCAATTTTCATTGTCTATTCTATTATGATTATTGAGTGGCCCTTCAAGCTTTTATTTCATACTGGCCGTTTTCACTTTGGACTACCTTTATTTTCAAATGACTTGAATTTGATCGTATGTTTTAAGTTGTTTTTTTTTTCCAGTCTGTGTAATGTGTCTTCCCGACAAGACAGGTTTGTTACAAATAATTTGTATGAAAAGAAGTGGAAAATTGGTCTTGTAACATAACCACAAATGTTAAAAACAGACAAAGAATGAAATACTTTTGAAGGATGATCGCTGGTCTACTAGGAAATAAATAGGATTTGAAATAGGTGTTTTAGTTTGAGAGAACATCTAAATAGTAAACAAATAAGCAAGAAAAAAATATCGGTTCATGTGCTCATTTTAGAGCTATAAGACCTTGAAAATTTGCTGGAAATGGGTTTTCTCTGGATTTTTCATTGTCTTTGCATTGACAACTCTATCTCTCAAAGATGTATGAAAAAATAAAAATGATTTCATAAAATTTTGTCAAATACAATTTTAAGGTATATATGATTGAACTATAAAAGAAAAAATTGGGGTTCATGGGCAAAAACATTTCATGTTTAAGAAATGGATAAAACCAGAGGATTCCGGGAATCTGACAAAAAGACCAAAACATGACCAGTGAGCATCCTTAAACTGAAATACCATCTTATTTTCATAAGCAAACTTGAGTTTAATTTCCACTGATTTATAGACTTGGTTATTTTTTCTGGATCATTAGATGTCTATTTTTGCCTGAACCATTAGATGTCTATTTTTGTCTGGACCATTAGATGTCTATTTTTGCCTGGACCATTAGATGTCTATTTTTGTCTGGACCATTAGATGTCTATTTTTGTCTGGACCATTAGATGTCTATTTTTGTCTGGACCATTAGATGTCTACTTTTGTCTGGACTATTAGATGTCTATTTTTGTCTGGACCATTAGATGTCTATTTTTGTCTGGACCATTAGATGTCTATTTTTGTCTGGACCATTAGATGTCTATTTTTGGTATGTTCAATTCGGAGATGGTATGTTGTCTTCATCACATCTTACTCTATTTCCGTTCTTTCTCAAACTAAGCTATACAAAGCCACTATCCTTTAGGACATTAATACAAATATCATAACCTTATTTGTAATCGTAATATACATACGTCTTTAAATTAGGACAGAAAATATAAAAATTACGTATAACATCTTTTTTTTTTAAATACCTTAAGTTTTTACATCTTTAACATCCTTCTCTGTAGTAACTGCGTATTCTCTAGATAGAATTTATAATCCCGAAACACATTTAGTTCCACATTCTCACACCAAGCCCTTTATTTACTGGGTTATCGTTTGTATGTAAATAATAGATATTATATCGTAGATCAAATTTGATATATTTGATAATCATTCATGTATCTATTTATAAAAGATGCATGTATTTTCCATCTTTTCCGCACTCGAATAACGAAGTAGCAATGACCAAATACAGAATATTTTATACCCTTCTTTCAGAAGATAACATTGATGATACAGTAATTTGTTCACTCAAAATGTTGAATATTAGTCAATTAATTTAAGGATTTACTCAATCACTGTAATTGTTTTAATCTTTTTTTCTTACCAAAACTTTATATTGTAACTGTATGGACTATCTATAATACTAAATTTACGAATTAGCCCAATAGGCGGCAAAACGCGTGGTTCAAAATAAACGATGTATGGTTCAGATTATAACGGTTATTATCGGATTTGACAATCTGCATTTATAAATTTAAACTACAGTTTTGTTTATGTGCAAATGGAATTTGTATGCACTTTCCGATATGAATTCTCCCAACACATACCTTAGAAGGTTCTCGAATGCACCATTTTAACAAATTGATTTAAATAAACAAGTATGCACTTATTTTAAATGTATTTCTGTTTGAAATTACGGAAGAAGAATAAAACAAATTAAAAACATTCCTTCAAGTGGGATATTTCCGCTTCATATATTCAGGATTGTTTTTCAACAATAACGCAATTTCTGCTAACTGTAAAGGTTATGAACTTTGAAGATTATGAAGAAATAAGGTAAAGTTCAAAGGAATTCCTAACTTAGTGTTTTTTGGATTGCTCGGATGTTTACCTTGCACAAAGTGATAACACCAACCATTATCTATTTTTACATCATTTGTAATGTGACCTGTCTAAATATATCTCTACCATACAATTCCCTGTAAGCCCTAGATAAAAATATGTTTAACAAATGGTCATCTTTATCATTAATGACGAAATTTATCTCGGACATTTTTGATAAATATATAAACGTGGACATCACACGCAGCCACACACTAAAAATGCTTTTATCGTCTGATTATTGGATATATTTGTGAAATTAAACCTCGCTTGCCCTGCTCATAATGACAATGGAACAATTGGAACAATTATTTTCCAAAAATATGCTCTACGGAACTCACGGCATCGTTTGAAAAATTCATCCGTCACTAAGAAAATGTTTACATCTACAATTTCATTTTCATATTTATTCTGAAGGAAAAAGGTAATGCATTATGAAATGTGTATTTAATGAAAGCTTTTCATCAAGTTCCAGTTCAGAATTAATTGTAACAATAAAAATATTGACAATCTATGTGGTTGTGTTTTCGTCATAGATTTTGACTTTGATGGAACCTTAAGGTCCATTTTGGTAATTCTACGTGGCATATAGTCTACTTCATCAGTGTTTCCATCTTCGGTAGTAACGAACAGCCATGTGACAATTGGGTCACGTTGACCTACATTTCACGTCAAATTCTGGAATACTACATCATATATAGACATGAAACTATCAGTTGAAACCACCTACTTGACAGGAAAGTTTATGGGAAGCCTGCCACAACATCCATATTGAGTTCCTGTTCCATCAATGACATGGCCGCAACAACTTTTTATAGTCAATATGGCCACCACAAAAAAAAAATGAAAAAAAAATGCTTATTTTCCCGCGCTCGCGCGGGTTCAATGTCTAGTAAAATTTATATATATGGCCGATTGTATCCGAACAGTTTGTCCACGGCTTCTTTATTGTTTGTTTGTTTAGTTTGGGTTTAACGCCGTTTTCAGCACATTTGGCTATTTCGCGGCGGCCAGTTTTTATTGGTGGAGGAAGCCGGAGTACCCGGAGAAAACCACGGACCTTCGGTAGGAAAATTGGCAATCCTTGTCAATTAAGGTGGGAGTCGAACACACCCCGCCACAGGTGAGATTCGAACTCACAACCCCAGTGCTGACAGGCTAGTGATCATTAGTACTCCCTAGACTCACCGAGGCCCCCGGCTTCTTTATAAGAGCGTAAGTTTACGTTAAACTTATGTTAAAATATGCAATGAGTTTTGTAAACTACTAAGGAGACCCTTTGAACATTTTAAGAGTATTCGCACAATATCAATAGTTTCCCTTTTTCCAGTGACAATATTAAAAAAACTAAATATGATACTTTCTTAGTATTTACGCAACTGATACTTACCAGTATCTCCTTCGTGTATAGGTCTGACCTTAGATTGTTTTGGTATTATCCTTTTTGATCATTTTTTGCATTTCAAAGCTCTTCAAAGTTGTGAGTTTCGACATTCTAGGCCTTTGGCTATGACACAACTGATGGGTGATAAATAAGATGTGCATACCTTGTGCATAAAAATTCTTGTCAGAATATTTTTTTGTTCTCATACTGAATGAGACTGAGATTGTTTAACGTTAAAAAGATATTGACAAAAGAATACAGAAGCGACAAAACATTTTGAAAAGTCAGTAAGATCGAAATCCAAAGGCCAAACAAAATGACGAGAATGGAACATATCAAACAAATGTCACAAGGATACAACTGATATCACTTGGCTTCACAATTCTGCAACTATAGATACAACCAATGAATAAACACTTCAGTTTGAATTTTAATTTATTAAAAATAAAAATCCACTTCGAAAGAAATTGTTTATTCATCACTGTTTTCTTTAGCGGGTCTATCGATCCCTATTGATGGAGTTATTGTGGAGATATCTGTTTGGTTTCTACTCTGTCCAAAAATCAGTATTCTGAAAAAGACAGTTCGGTGATATTATTAAAACAAAAATCACTATTTTATTGTTGTCTAATTATATATTAGTACTAGGAAAAAACCCGTGGAAAATTGTTAGTCACGTGTATAGTTAGCTTTAACCCCAAAGTCGGACTTGAACAAATCGTCTGCAAAAGGGGGAACTTCAACTATGGGGGCTGCAGAGGCGTAGACCTCATTTTCTGTCTGTAAATTGCAGATATTTCTTAATTTGTATTTCCTTTTGTTTAAAGTAATAGTTTTTTCATACGATAAAACAGGACGGAACCAAAACTTGACCGGAATTGGAATTTCATTATCGCCATTTTGAAAGTCCTTCTTATGGAACACATCGGAAGTTCAATATATATAAATTATTTTTGTTATTCATATTTTTACTTGATGTTTTTCATTAAGTCGAGGGTAAACTTCATTAAATTAAAACACAAAATAGGAGTTGAAGCTATATGTTTAGCATTGATTAGCAGTTGACCATTGAAAGATACTTATCTTAACAAAGTATGTTTCAAATTTTAACAAGATATATTGAGCCCATCTAAGTCGACACGTTTTTTAATGTACCCGAAAATTGTTAATTTTGTGATTTTTCGTGCATATTTGATTTTTTTTTATGGACAAGGCGACTTAACTCCAGAACAACATCTGACTTTCATAAGGTAACAGTAGAGGAGCCTAAGGAAAATGTAACTAGACAAGTCTAGTGAGTCTTGTACCAGTCTTTTTAGCAACTTTTAAATTCTGATCACAGATACAAAAAACTTGGCAATATTTTGTAACCATTTTTTCACCATTTTAGTAACGATGTGTTTAGTTTTTTTAGAATAATTTTTAATATTTACACTGGAAACAATAAGAAAAATTTTTTCATGTACTTATTAATTCAGTTTCATTTTTTTAAGTAGAAAGGCTAGTATACGTATAGTTTATAAATATCGGGGCCGGGAGTAGTTTGTTTCAAGTTAGGTACAGCATGATTAGTGTATAATGGGGCAAGTACTTTGTTTCATTATGATGATGATATCTATGCTACTTGTTCTTTAAACCGCTTGTTATTGATAAGACAACATGATATCTTCTCCAAACTGCCTTTAACCTCTTAAGGGCATACGATACAGTTACAGGGGAGATAATAATGCATCCAAAATGTGCGTGTTGTTTTCGCAATGGCAGACTTATATATTTAAGATCAAATTGCAAAAAACTGTATGAAAATATCTCTTGCCGTTTGAAAGTTATGTGAATTTTTCGAAAAGTATTAAAATATGAAATTTTATCTTTTTACACGAAATTTGAAAATTTCAACCGGAAATATCTCGAAAAGTAAATCATGAAGTTCATTATACATTGAAATTGACCTTCATTCAAAATTTCAAAAAAATTTTAATCGTGGGATCATTACTGTATCGTATGCCCTTAACAACGTTTTTACATGACAGAGAGTACATGTACAGGGTATAAATATCGGGGCCGGGAGTAGTTTGTTTCAAGTTGGGTACAGCATGATTAGTGTATAATGGGGCAAGTACTTTGTTTCATTATGAATGATGATATCTATACTACTTGTTCTTTAAACTGCTTACATTAGACCGGAAATATAATGACATGACTAAAAGGAAATCGCATCGGATAGTTCCGGAACTTATTAATTTGTCTAATTGCTTATTGTTTCAAACCGTAATGTAAAAGGGTAAAATTTTCAGTATTCCCTATCAAGTATATATACCCTTATATAAGTTTGACTTGTAGCATTCTTCGGTTATATAGGTGAACAAAAAACAGTCTTTAGATTTAGTAGTATAGATATTCCATTATATTTCCTGTGCATATACACATGTATAGGTAAAAGAAATAAATTTTATAATATACTTTAGTATCCTCTATAGTCGACTAAGTTTAAGTTACCAAGGATTTTTTTATATTCAAACTTTTTTGTTAAGATATTATTGATTATTTGAGTTCTAAGGAATATCGGCCTCGAACAAAGGTCTGTTCCTAGATATTTTTTTGGCTCTAAGTATAAATTTTCAGTTTTTGGCTCTAAATATACATTTTCTGTTATTTTGAATGAATCTTCCGGAACAAATTTTTATTTCGGGACTTCCTTATTTTCATCGTTGAACACAATTGATTATATATAGATATGCAAATGTGGTACATCTAAATTGGTTACACAGAATAACGAAATAACCCCTTTGAAGTCATTCTTGTTACCTTTTACATTTCTTTAAAAAAAAAAGAACATATTCTATAAATGTCCTGTATATTTTTAACATGGAGAACAGTGGTTCTTAGGACACACATATTCACAAATGATTATACGTCACCAACAAACTTACTTAAAACAAATTTTAGAATAGTTGTGAAGATATAGATACGAATTTAGAAAAAAAATAAATACTTACAACGATAGTACGATACCTATTCCACCAAGTCCTGCCCATATTATAAAAGTTAATCCTCTGTATATATCTACTGTAGCATCGTATATTATTCCTATAAATATTGTACCCAACAAACTCGTCACAGTTTCTACAGCTGCCACGCCAGCAAAAACAGAACCTACGACATAAAAAGGTGTTATTTCTGAATTTTCGTTCCATAGAACGGCACAGCATCCGACCAGCAGTTAATGAGAGCTTTAGCTAGTTTTACAGCTAAAACGAGCACATTCTGACCCTGCTATTTATATCATGTACCGATTTAAAACCACCAATGTTTGTTTGTTTAGTTGAGGTTTTACGCCGTTTTCAGCACATTTGGCTATTTCGCGTCGGCCAGTTTTTATTGGTGGAGGACACCGGAGTATCCGGAGAAAACCACCGACCTTCGGTAGGAAAATTGGCAATCCTTGCCAATTTAGATCGGAGTCGAACACACCAAGCCACAGGTGAGATTCGAACTCACAACCTCAGTGTTGACAGGCTAGTGATCATTAGTAGTCATGACGAACTACCTAGACCACTCGGCCACCGAAGCCCCAAGCCACCAATGTTCAGTGTCTGCACCAAGTCAGACTATCCTGACTATCGTTTGAGTTTATGTTTGTTTATGTGCTCTTTTATGTTATTTTTTGTCCAGCGTCCTGTCTGTCGGTGGATTGATTGATGTGTCATTTTTAACTTTTCCTGTAATCCATTTTGTTGTTTATTAACTCAACTGTAAGGCTTTTGTTTTTCTTCTTTTTTTTTTGTTAGGATCACGGTGACTCAGTCTAACTATCAATGATCACTAGTTTGTCAACACGAAGTTCTCGAATTCAACTCATGGCGAGGCATGTTAAATTGACTCTGGATTTGCCAGTTTTTTTTTCTGTAGGTCTGTGGTTCTCATTTGATTCTCATCTTTCCTACACCAATAAAAACTGGCCGCAACGATAAAGCCAAATGCGCTCTATATGATACCAGTTCTGATTTTTTACGCATATCGGTAAACAAAAGATGATGCCAAAATTTGCTACAACATAAGAGCTCCTTGGTTTCAACAAATTTTATGAATTTTATAATCTTATTTATGTTCACAATGTGTATTACTTTATTCTTTTCTTGGCCAGATCACGACACAAGTAATTGGTCCCCAGCTCGAACATGGTTGAGATTCGTTATCAAATTAGAGAATCTACAATGGCTTTAGAGTACAATTCGAGGAAACTTCTCCTTGTGTATACTAAAGTTTGGAATCATAAAAGTAAGCTTGGAAATTATAATTGAAATTTTAGTGAAATGGTACTATTACCAGTTTTAGGCTTTGGAATTTTAATTTTTCTTACTTAAACGCAACACTTTAATATAATGTATTTGAGAAAGTTTTGAACATTTTTAGCAAAGATACTGCTCTAAAAACATGAAAAAGTTTGAATTTTTTCATCTATATTTCGGCTTTTTCATACTTTTTGTGTTTGTTCATACTTTTCGTGTTTTATATTGTTCCCACATTTATTTTTCAGTGTATATAAAAAAAACTGTCACATACCCAAATTTCTTGCTTACGATGCATATTTTTGGATTAACCTTAAAAAGATACACTCTGTACAAAAAACTTTTGGAAACCAAAAAAATAAACCCCTAGATATTATAACCAATACAACCAAAAACAGGCCTAAGCAGTTGAGGCAAATTCCAGGAATGGCCATCTTGCCAGAAGGAGTTGAAACCATACTTTAAACAGAATTTAAAAATTTATCAGCATAAGTATCAGACAAATCATGTCATAGCCTAAGCGACGACCACTTAGGGATGATACCCTCGGGGACTCATTGGTATCGCCTACGTTATAGTACTTTAATTTAATATTCTATTAATACTTACCTTGCTTTTCAGGAGGTGTTATCTTGGACATTAAACTTCGAATCATTGGCATAGTCACAGTACAGCCTATACTGGAAGCAGCGGCTAAAATTATAAACAGTTTCTCGCATGAGAAAATAAATATGAATAAGCAGTGTTTATGTATATTTATTATCTTACATGACAGTGGACAAATCTTGATAAAAGGATATGGTGTATGCGCCAATGAAGCCCATCAGATCAAACTTAACGATAGAAGGATAATAATTTGGAAAATCTAGTTGCAAGGGAGAATAGATATATTTATATATTTTATGATTAACAGTTTAAGTATAGTTTCTACAATGTCAGTTGTGGCATACAGCAAAAGGGCGCCAACTGACCCCATTCCAACGGCACCTTCAACAAGAGCAATAAGAATGGACCGTTCTTTTCCAACTGTTGTGGTGTCAGCTACAAAGCAAAATGTCATCGAAATGGTTGCAATCCATGCACCTGTGCAGGCTTCAATCATATAAAATATTAACATGTATCGTACATTCATATTGTAATAAAATCCGACACCGCAAATAACATTTTTCAATATTGAACCAGTCAAAGGTATAATGAAAAATAATTTTCTTCCGTAGGCGTCACTATACGTTGCCAAATTTATAGTTACCAGTGTGGCAGGAACGATATTTGGAGAATATTATCAGTGTTCCAAATGTAACAGGAGGTATCTCGACTGAAATTTAATTTGGATTTCGAAAAGCATTGATAAATATCGTTCTTTAATTTCTAGATTGTGAGCGGAACAAGCCAAATTAAGGCCAGAAATTGTTGTTTGAAGACATCGGAATTTCGGAGAAACACCTATTAAGTAAAAAATTAAAAGTTTCTTTTTCAATGCATAAAATACAATTAAAGTTCGATAAAAAAATAATATCATCTCAATATCCTTCCTATAGATAAATAACTTACCAATATACATCATTTTGTCCGTTTTTGCCAAACCCTGTATTATCAAGGATATTGTACTCGTTATACAACCCAAAAGACCTATGACGTCATCGGTTGTCCAAATATTGAATAATACTATAATTAATACACCTCCAAAATTCCAAATAATCGTTCTTCCTCCGGTATATAGTCCTATTTTTATTGAATCCCAGCAAAATGGAGAATTTACTACATATAAACTGTCAACGGTTGACCGACTTAATGTCGTCAGCGCAGACGTTGCAAAAATAAATATGGATAGAACATACACCCACCGTTTTCCATGTGGCGAGAAATTGGGTCTGTAACATTCGAATACCCTTTGAGTATTTTTTAAAACTGATACTCCTGTACGTCTTTTACTTTCAGGCAGAGTTTCTTGTATCATTGTTAAAACAAGCACAAGGCCTATCACTGCAATACCAACGGATATCATTTGAGGATAGAAATATCCGTTTGTCCACGTGATTAAATACCCAGACAGCAAAAGGGCGCCAACTGACCCCATTCCAACGCCACCTTCGACAAGAGCAATAAGAATGGACCGTTCTTTTCCAACTGTTGTGGTGTCAGCTACAAAGCAAAATGCCATCGAAATGGTTGCAATCCATGCACCGGTGGAGGCTTCAATCATATAAAATATTAACATGTATCGTACATTCATATTGTAATAAAATCCGACACCGCAAATAACATTTTTCAATATTGAACCAGTCAAAGGTATAATGAAAAATAATTTTCTTCCGTAGGCGTCACTATACGTTGCCAAATTTATAGTTACCAGTGTGGCAGGAACGATAAACGCTAGATTACAGTATATTCCCCACTTGGCTGATGTCTGTTGTATGTCCGATTCTATTTTATAAGCGATTGAAGTTTTATTTATGTCACAAGAAGATAAACTTCCGCTTAAAGAGTGAGGTACACCGGGATATTTTTCTTCTAAGAAGTATACGTACGTATATTGGCCAATGACGGATAAACTTAACATGTATGACAGCATATGAAAAAACGGAATCACAGTAACAACAGTAAATGCCAGCCATTTTGGATACCCGAGTTCAATACCATCCGATTTGTCTTCGTTTACAAGAAGTGGCTTTTCTTCTTCTCCTCTATAGTCCGTGGACGACATGGTAGGAAACCTACAAAGTCAAAATAAATTTAGAACATTAAAACTTTAAAATTACATATAAACGTAGACAAGGGTTAGGTTAGGACAAGTGTAAGGGTATGTATTAGGATTAGGGTTATAGAGTTAATGTTAAGATTGAGGTTAGGGTAGGGTTAGGGTAAGGGTTAGGGTTAGGGTTAGGGTAAGGGTTAGGGTTAGGGTTAAGGTTAAGGTTAGGATTATAGTTAAGGGTTAAGGTTAGGATTATAGTTAAGGGTTAGGGTTATGGTTATGCTAAGGGTAAGGGTTAAGGTTGAGGTTAAAGTAAGGGTAAGGGTTATGATTATAATTAAGGTTACATGTAGGATTAGGTTTAGGTTAAGGGTTTTGGTTAGGTTTGTGGTCAGGGTGAGGGTTAGTGTTAGGGTTAAGTTTAGGGTAAGGGTAAGGGTAAGTGCTAGGGTGGGGTTGTGGTTATGGTTATGGTGAGGGTTAGGACCTAGGATTAGGGTAATCGTTAGTGGTTAGGGATATGCTCAAGGGTTATGGTTATGGTTATGGTAAGGCCTAAAATAAAATATTGTTTGTTTGCCTTTTTCCGACCGACCGTCAAAAATCGGGCCGAGTGACAAAATTTTATTGCTCTTAAATTTTATAAAATTTTTTTTATAAGATCGATCGCTCCCGGAATCTCGGGTCGTTTCCGCACCTGTGCCGGTTTTTTCTTTTAACTATCGGTATCAATGAGATGCTTTGGTTTCGCTAAGTAAGCGCTGTTTAAGTCAAGCGTTTGTGGGACAATTTCGTGAAAACCGCATGTCATTGTTGTCATGTTGCGAAGCTGATGAAGGGTACCGAGTTCTTTACGATATCTTCGTCTGTAAAACTTGACACTGGGAACAAACCAAAACTACTGGTTTCCAACGGGCTCTTTAGATTCAAAGCAACATGTACCTGGGAAGATGTTTACTCCGATGTTTTGGACGAAACTTTTGACATGAAGAAAACTGATTTTGTGACCGTCTCTGTGTCAAATAAAGCCTGCACTGACACTTTCGAGCCTGACTTCCAAGAGCCCATCTCCATAGTCCAAAATTTCGATAGGAGCTTAAAGTACGTGATATTTACAGTCCACCGGGAAGCTGGTCAAGAAGGAAGTTCTACACCTGTACAGAGTCAGAGAAAAGATGCATTTGCGGTATTGATGGAAAAAGAAACACAAATTGACAAACACCCTCCTAAAATTAGAGAAGATTTGGATGTAATGAATGGTTGGCATTACTTGAAACCAAGACATTATTCCCTGATCTATCTTTACTTGCAATGAACACGCTCCTTTAGGATAAGGGGGCCTTCCCCACTCATTGCAAAATTTCTCTCTCTTGAAACCCAATCTGTGTGGCCTATCTAATTCTAAAATTCAATATTTGAAATATCAGACAGATGTATATAGCTTTAACTATAAAATAGAAGAAAAAAAAAATGTTTTTCGCCGAAGTTTGGCTCGGAAAAAAATCCATAGCCTCTCCCCCCCCAATAAAATCAAATGGTTGCTGCCTTAGCATACCGGGGCTGAAGCCATAAGCGGGTTAGGGAGGTGGGTCATTCTGTCTGTCCTGCAAAAGGGTACAAAGTTTCACACCGATTACCTTGATACGGAAACATGGATGGGAAGATGCCTCATTGAGCATTTAATTAGACATGTTACTCTACTTTTCTTTGATTTTTTAATACTATTTTCTGGGAGCAAATTCCTCTATGAAATATATCTCTTTTTCAGGGAAAGAGCTCCTGTTTAATGCATACGTGACCGTTATATCTTCCACTCTTTCATGCTAGATGAACCTCCATCAAATTTGATAAAATAAAATATTTTCCCTACCTACCTACCCTCCCCTCTCAAGGTACAGTCGGAAAAAGGCAAACAAACATTATTTTAAGGCTGGCCTAAGGGTGAGGGTTAAAATTGGGGTTAGGGTTCAAGTTAATGTAATGGTAAAGGTAAGGGTGAGTGTTAGGGTTAAGTTTAGGGTGAGGGTAAGGGTAAGTGCTAGGGCGGGGTTATGGTTATGGTTAGGGTGAGGGTTAAGATTGGAGTTAGGGTTCAGGTTAAGGTAAGGGTTAGGGTTAGGGTAAGGTTTAAAGTGTTTGGGCTTTTTCTTGCATTTTAATAGCCTTTCCTTTCTCTGTATTGTTTTGCTTTCACTAGATATACACTTAACATGCTTAACTGGTATTTATTGGTTGATTTCATGGTTTTAAAATTGACATTTATTATATAAATTTTTGACAGAATTATCTTATATATTTGATATACTGGCATTTTAAAAAGCACAAGTATGTAGTTTGTCGAGTAAGTTCAAACTGCACAGAAAATTTGGCGTGTCGCTAGAAGTATGTAGCGGACAGCTGAAGTTCAAAATAGAATGTGAATGTATATGATTAAATTAATTAAAATAAAAAAATCTTACCTTTAGTATATTATTCCGTATTTATAATATGTCTTGTTTTCAACTTTTCTAAGGATGCATCTTTATTAGTTTTTTCACGTGAATGTGATATTTAACTTCGACCTGTTTTCTGACCCTCTGATGATTATTCAAGTTTCATATATTTGATTATTCTATCTTGTATGTTTGTATTGTCTTTTTGTATTTGTTTGATCGATATTTATCATAATGGTATATTAATTATGATCTATAATATATTTAGTGTTCGTATAGTAGTTGTGTCCAAATGTTACAACCGGACATGAAATTGCCATACCAGACTCGCGGTGCAAAAAATCCGTGTTGGGGACAAAAACCACTGCCATATCAGGGCAAAAAAATCCATATCAGGGCAAAAAGTCCATATCAGGGCAAAAAATCCATATCAGTATTGTAACGTCATAATTTTTGCGCATGAATTACGGATAAGGATTAATAATCCGCAGCGGTCTTGTTTGTTTTCGTCGCAAAACTTAATAAAGATGGTAAAGTGTTCAGTAATGCAGCAGATGATTAAGAATTGGAAGCAATATCACGTATCCACTGGGGAATTTCTGCTTTCCTTTTCCAGTTCCAATACTGCTCGGGACATTTTATTAGTGAGTCTGGAGAGAAAAATGGTACAATTTGATATTTAGTCTTGAATGATATGGAAAATTGGTCACCGTGGCATAATCTAAATATATTGAATATTGCTTTTCAATTTTTCATTTCTTTTTCAGATTGTGCCTTCTCGAAAAAATTTAAGGTGTAGCTGATAACGTATTTTTAAGTGCCAAATGAAAACAAAGTACATTGTATTAAGCTTAAAAAAAAGATACTGATGTTCCAAAAAATAAAGAATAATTTGAATAGATCAAGAATACTGATTATAGAAATAAAAGTTGAACAGAATTAAGAAATATGTTCTGAAAAACATCTACACAAAATGTGTGTTATTTTATGATAATCACACGATCGCTACAAATTGGCATGAACATTTTCCTGCTACTTCTTTTCATTATTAATGACGGATTATCCACTGAGGTTCAAATCCACTATTATCCACTAAGGTTCAAATACTGAGCTGCTGATATGTAGTCGTTCTACTTGGGAAAAAAAATGAACTTTTATTAATAAGTACATGAAAACATTTTTATTATTGTCTCCAGTGTAAAAATTCATAATCATTCTAAAAAACTTAAATCATCGTTACTAAAATGGTGAAAAATGGTTATAAAATATTACCAAGTTCTTTATATCTGTGATCAAAGTCTGAAGTTGCCAAAAAGACTGGTACAAGATTCACTAGACCGACATTTCCTCAGGCTATAATACTGTTACCTGATGAGAGTCAGATGTTGTTCTGGAGTTAAGTCGCCTTGTCAATAAAAAATCAAATATGCACGAAAAATCACAAAATTGGCAGTTTTCGGGAAAATTAAAAACGTGTCGACTTCGATGGGCTCAATATATCTTGTTAAAATTTGAAACATACTTTGTTAACATAAGTATCTTTCAATGGTTAACTGCTAATCAATGCTAAACATATAGCTTCAACTCCTATTTTGTGCTTTAATTTAATGCAGTTTATCCTTCACATACATGACATAATGAAAAACGTGAAGTAAAAAGCCCATGATATGGCACCTTCAGCTGACGATTAATTCAGCTGTCATTAAACTTTAAAAATAAAAAACAAAAAAACTAAAAAACTATCGCTACAATTGGCATGAATTTTCCTATTACTTCTTTACATTATTAATGACGGATTATTTTTTCAAACCGACCGTTATGACGGGCAACATTGACTGATATTTTCCTGTCAACGGTACACTGTGTATATAATATATAAAGGTGTTTCTGTCCAGAATGGTGGAACTTTAAAAACCAAATCAACACTATAAACTCCGATGATAAAAAGAGGGAACAGTTGTCACCGCTTAAGCCAGATTGCATATTTTGTTAGCTAAAGTTCAGAATCATGACACGCATCTAAAATAAACTCAAGAATGTCGTACAACCAACCTTTTTATGCGAAGGTAATTTAGACAGCATCCAATATCAGGTGTATTGGTACCTACCTAAATCTGTTGAACTCGCATACCTTTTTCAATTTAAGACGACATCTAGCTAGCACTTTTACATGCTTATTATTCAACCTATTCAACCAGTGGTTAAATTGAACTGACGGTTTAGTTATACAGAAACTCACTACATTTAACCTGTGCTAAACTTTAACCCTCGTTTAAACGCGTTGAAAAACGGGGCGCAGATGAATAACAAGTGAAGGAGACTGAAAACTGTTTTCATATCATGTATTTGTCCGTTTCATTTATGATGTAATGTATTTGTATTGCTGTAACACATTATGAGGTATGTTTGCAATAAAGTTTGAATTGAATTGAATTGAATTGTTTTGCTAGGAATGAGTGGACCCATTGCCGTTTCGGTGAATTCCCGAGGCTATCTCATTGTTTAGGCTAGCAATGAGTGGACCCATTGCTATTGCGGTGAACCCCCGAGGCTATCCCATTGTTTAGGCTAGCAATGAGTGGACCCATTGCCGTTTCGGTGAATCCCCGAGGCTATCTCATTGTTTAGGCTAGCAATGAGTGGACTCGTTGCCATTGCGGTGAATCCCGAGGCTATCCCATTGTTTAGGCTAGCAATGAGTGGACCCATTGCTATTGCGGTGAATCCCCGAGGCTATCCCATTGTTTAGGCTAGCAATGAGTGGACCCATTGCCATTGCGGTGAAACCCCGAGGCTATCCCATTGTTTAGGCTAGCAATGAGTGGACCCATTGCTATTGCGGTGAATCCCCGATGCTATCCCCGATTCAATTGCTAACATGTATAACATGTTTGTGTTACAAATATTTTTCAGAAAATAAACAATATCTCTGTCTTTATCTTGTTGGTCTTTTGACAATTTGGTCTGGCGCTCTACAATATATTATTTTGATTTTCCATACTTTCGTCCTTAATGATGATGGATGGATGAATTGTTATTTAACGTCCAGTGGCAGCCAGGTGCATATCAGGACGAGAACACGTTGATATGATAATGAATATGATCCCTGCTTTGTACTAGACAGACTCGCTGAGCCGGATTTTTAATGTGCTGGCTCACGAGGTAACTGTCAGCAGGAAGACATATCACCCCACTCGGACACATTATACTGACTTCGAGCCGACCAGTAAATCTTTGCTCTTACTCCTAGATGCCGCGTGCTTGGCGGAGAAGCAGCAAATAGACCAATTTTAATGTCTTTGGTTTGACCCGGCTGGGGGGTCGAACCGCGACCTTCCACACTCGAGGCGAGCACGCTACCACGAGACCACCGAGGCGGTCGTCCTTAATAAAGACTAATGAGACATATATAAAAAAAATATGCCATGATACCAATTTTGTTTTATTTTCATTTACATCTTATTTTTTAAGGGTTAAAAATTTTAATGAAGGGACTACTTTCATTGACCCTTTTCTTCACTTTATCATGTTTATGATCTTTTAAGCCAAATGGTTCGAAAAGCCTCGTGTCGGAGGTTTATTTTTTACTGTCATGACCAGTCCAAAACTTTGCGATCGACTTTATAGAGGAATCTCGGATTATCGTCAGTCATCATCAATAAGTTTTCTTAAGTTAGCGTTTAATATGACTCCTTTTATAGTATCGTTTTTATTTCCTGTATTTGTTCCAAATTGGTATGTTTAGAAAAATGCATAGTTACACAATGTAGTAACTATATTGACACGTTTCGTTAAAATGATATACGATGAAAAATCTTTTCTTGTTTTCTATTATAAAATCCGGCCAAACCTCTATCAAACTTGAATGAAAGAAGTTTTTTTTCAATATTTTAATTTATTGTATCATGGATAAATAAGGTAAACAGAAAATACACAAAATATAAAAAGATTGGGTTTCAAAAGAATTTATCTTTTTTTTTACAAAGAATCTCTTTTTTTTCATTACAAACTCTTGTATTCTATGTTTTTAATAATAATATGTATACACAGGTGTTAAAAATTCAAAAATACATAGTATCATAGTTTGAAAATAAAGACATGATTTTAAAATACATGAGTAGAAATGTTTATTTAATAGATTTTGTAATTTTATTATAATAAATTCTTTGATATTAATTTTAATAATGGAAAACCTAAAACCATCAAAGGAAAGAGCTTTGCACGAGGGTGATATTCTTTAGTTTTCTAAAGATTTTACGTTTTTGTAACAGTAAATTTAAGGATGCTCGCTGGTCACGTTTTGGTCTTTTTGTCAGATTTTCGGAATCCTCGGGTTTTATCCATTTCTTAAACATGAAGTTTTTTGCCTACGAATCCCTACTTTTTCTTTTATAATTCTATCATATATACGGTAAAATGGTAATTGACAAAATCTTATGAAATCAATTTTACTTTTCCATACATTTTTGAGAGACTGAAGTTGTCAATGCAAAGACAATGAAAAATCCAGAGAAAACCCATTTCCTGCAAATTTTCAAGGCCTTATAGCTCTTAAATGAGCATATGAACCTATATTGTTTTCTTGCTTATTTATTTACTATTCATATGTTCTCTCAAACTAAAACACCTATTTCAAATCCTATTTATTTCCTATTAGACCAGCGAAGCAAGGTATCGTCCCATTTAGGAAAAAATTACCTTAGCCTTTTTAATTAATGTTGTAATAAATAAGCATGAATCAGAGACACTGATGAACAGAATAGGCCGAAAATCTGTAAACTTTAAGGTAAAAAAAATAACAATCCAAAGATACTAATATTAGATATAGTAAATTTATACTATGCTGTATACGACGCATTTCAAAGAGTTACCTCTCATCAGCAACATTAAAACTGAAACATTTGGAAGACCAAAAACCAAAAAAAATCAAAAAGTTTTCATCTTTATTTGTAAATAGTTGTGAGGATACAAAGTTTGTTTACAGTTACGTTTTTGATTGAGTAGAATGTAGAACAGGATATTTCTTGTGACCGATTATCAAAATTCTGAAAAAGATAATACAATATGTTAAAAAAATATGACAGGAACGTATAATTATAAGTGTTACAGGTTTCTTTACATACAATACATCACTTTATTGTGGTATTACCGTTCACTTGCGGAAGATTCCTTTTCTATTTTTTATTTTCTTTAAAACCTTATTGCACAGATATGCTGTAAACATATAACTTAGCTTACAGTTTTATGCTAAGTATCAATGTTAAATATTTGTCACACATCAAATTACCTGAAACTGATTTTTTTTTTTTTTTTTTTTGTTATTAAAAAGCATAAAACATTTTTTTAACATTGAATTATTTTGTAATTGTGAAATTAATTTCTGCAAGATAACCTTATATATTTATTTCCTGTAGTAAATTTGGATAATTTATAGAAAGACAGTGTATTTCACTCAATACTTTGTTTTTTTTTTTTTTTTTTTTTTTTTTGGGGGGGGGGGGGGGGGGGGTACAAACTAAATATTCTAGTGTGTGTACCAAGTCGGATTAACCTGACTCTCTGTTTCTGTTGTGATTTTGCTCTCTTGTGTTATTTTTGTCCGGTTTTGTGTCTGGTCGATGGCGTTGATTGATTGGCATGTCCATGCTGACCTTCCCTGTTGTCTATTTTGGTGTTAAGTCGATATATATATAGTATATATGCGGTTCTAAATTATAATTTGTGGAGGTGCCGGAAGTGACGTCACCGGAACCGGAAGTCACGTGACCGGAACAGGAAGTGCCCGAAGTGGCTTGCGCGCATGCGCAATCGGAAGTAGTGGGTTTTCCAGCCATTTGTTTATGGAAATGATGCAAGTCGCGTTCTGGGACCCCGATGTACCATACTTGACTGATTATCTCCCCTTTTCCCATGCTTCTCGGTCGTATCTGGGGCTTTCATCGGTCTGTATAGGTCTCTAGGGACTGATAGTCTCACTGTTATGTCGAAGTCCGTGAGTATACGAAGTACACTATCGGATTATCTCCCCTTATCCCGCTCTTCCTGTGACGTCATTTCCGGTTCCGGTGACGTCACTTCCGGCACCTCCACAGCACCTCCACAAATCATAATTTAGAACCGCATATATACTACTTAGAACAGTTAATATAAGGATAATGTTCTGTCATTTCAGTTCTACGGTCGGTATTAAAAAAGTTCGTTTGAAATGTCAGTATAGCCAACTGTTAGAATAGTAGTGTATTCATTATTCATTGGAGTGATCAGTTTTTTTTATAACATTGTATTACTATATTTCGACTCAGTTGGTTGACTGATTGTAAACATGTATTGTCATAATATAACTGTAATGTAACAGAAATGTTAGGCCACTGGTATCGATTTTTCATTTTCATGAAAACAAATGTAATAATTTTAATTATTTCACAGAACTGTAAATTACGAGCCTCAGTGGACAAAAAAAACAAACAGCAGGAAATGTCAATAATGACATATCAAATAGCATCTAACCTTCCGAGTATCGCCCACATGGTATTTGTTCATTACAGGTGTTATAACTGATAGTATAAATATGTTTTGATAAGCCTGCCATATAGCTAATTATTTCAAGCCTTACACGTAAATTTGGATTATCTCCCCCTGATACCAGTAGGGGGTCTTTTCCTGGAAAAACGTGAATTATAGCCAAACAACAGATAGAACTCCACACAAAAATAACACAGAAGAGCACAAACAAACATAGAAACGACAGAGCTTCAGCGTAGTCTGACGTGGTATATACACAGAACAGTGAAGGGGTTAAGCCGGTTTTTAGGACATTTTACTCATCGTAAATCGACAAAATGTGCACATCTTGTGCATCAAAATTGGTATCAAAGAATTATATTTTAACCACTGAGTCGATGCCACTGCTGGTGGAAACAAAGTCCCCGAGGGTATCCCCAGGTAAATTGGTAGTATTTCGATACCAGCCCGAACTTGATACGAACAATTCACAGTTACATAATTGTAAAAACTAAGGAAAACTAAGGAGTATCTCCCTCGTGCATAGCTCCGTCCTTGGATGGTTTTGGCTTTACCCCTTTTGGTCATTTTAGGTAAATAGACAAACGTCCACATCTTGTGCATCAAATTTGGTATCAAAGAATTATATATTAGATAGCAGGGTCCTTTTTTATCAATAAACCTAGCTAAGACTATCGTAGCTGCTAGCCAGATATTTTCCGTAGTCAACTTAATACAATGTTATATTCCTTTTACTTACATATTAAATATCAGTCCTATTGTTGCGTATCCAGCCATGACAAAAAATGTAATCCCTCTGTAATAACTAACAGTGGCATCATACACCGCGTTAGCACTGATATTAGCTCCCATGCTACAAAGGACCTCAACAGCTGCTATGCCAGCAAACACTGAACCTGAAAGTGGTTTTTTTGAATGCTTTATTTGCAAAACTGATAATATACTTTAAGATAAAAGGCAACCACCAATTAAGACTGATACCAATGGCCAAACAACGGATTTAGTGATTTGATCGTGTTATTCTTTGGAAACCTTACATTAAGACCAATTAGGACTTGTCATTTGCCTAAATAATTATGATATATTCGTGGGTCACACAAAACAATCTTTTAAAAATAATTACTATCTACAAAATTGAACATATCTGTAATACAGATGAATACGCATGTCGGAATCAGATTCATACTATAAATCTGTAGGTATGCCCTGATCTGACTTATAGTACAAGTGTTATAGAGACCAGCCTTTTACTATACATAGCAATCTGTAAGGTAATCATAATATTCAGATTAAAAGTTTATAGTGATCGTGCCCCTGTTTCACAAAATATCGCAGGATTTATATCGTACTCCTACTGTAGTGTATATAGAATGTTAGGCAATTCGTTTGGCAAGGTGCGTACTGGTCAGATTTTGTTGTACAAATCCGATGTTTACCTTGTTTGTGAGCTGGTGTCATTCGTGACATTATTCCTCTAACCATTGGGAGTGTGACTATGCTGCCAATGCTGGACACTGCAGCTAAAAAGTTAAAGATATTTTGATATCAGAAATATAAAAAACATTATCAGTTGAACTGGGGGGTCTTGTTGGTCAAATAATCTACCCTATTTTTGAAAACTGAGGTTGTGAGTTTGAACCCAGTTCGTTGCAAGGTGCGTTCAGATTGCATCTTAATTGACGAGGAGTGTCGGATTTTCTTTTAAAAGTTAGAGGTTCTCGCTGGTATTATGCTTCTTCTGGCAGATTAGTATAAGCTAAAAGATTTTTGAAACTTTGGTGTAAAATCCTGCATTCTTTGACATTTTAAGCTAAATTACTGACATTTTTTTTGTGGTTTCGTAAGGGTTGAATCGGACCCCCTGGATCTGCCCCTGTGATATATCCAAAATGTTCAGATTAACCAACAACCTCGATAAACATACGGTCTGTAGTTGTATTATGTAAGCATTTTTTTCACGTAGGTTCTACTATAGTACTTTATTTGTACGAGTAATTTCTTGTATTGTCATAGCAATTCAATTCTGGAGTGTGTTCCATAGTCTTATAGTATTTAACGTATCCGGAACATAAATGGTCACGTGATTCTTCCATTATGTCCGGATTTCCGTACAACGTATTGATAATAATTTCGATGATTATCAGCAAACTTCGGAAAGTCATATTACTTATTTTCGTAGAGGCCGCATCCAAACAACAAAATCTGTTTCAACTTCAGATTGATATACCTACACAGTTTTGGCTTTCAAGTTTTGTTTCAACTTATGTTCGGTCCAAAAGTAGATATAATTTTCGGCAATGATCTGTTATGATCTGAATAAATTAAGAAATATCGGCAAAAAAATACCGAAGCGACAAAACAGTGGGAAAAGTCCACAAATTCGAAGTTCAAGGGAAAGAGAAATGCAGGAGAATGGAACACAACTAACAAACACCACAAGGATACATATATAACTGAAAGAATAAAAAACTAAAACAAGACAGCACAGAAACTAAAAGCATTAGCAATGTGGACTCCCAAAAAAAAAAAAAAAACAGGAGTGACATCAGGTACTCCGGAAGGGTAAGCATGTCCTGCCCCGTTAACGACACCCGTCACATTAGAAGTTGGAACAAATTGACTGACGATGACATACAAAACATACACCCAAAAAAAGTAAAATGCATAGTAAACTTAAGATATATAAAACAAAACAAGAAAAAACTTTTAAAAAATTAGTAAAGTGTACTCCCATAAAAAACCGGGAGTGACATCAGATGCTCCGGAAAGGATTAATCAGATCAGTCACTTGTTCTGGGACACTAGCGATTACTGTTCCATTGACTTATTAAGACTCGTGGTCAAACTACTAGGGTTACTCTAAAGATTTCTCATTACATTCTCAAAATTTATCGAATAAAATTTTTATATCACGTATCTAACGATAGTGTCATTGTACAATGATATCGTTGGGCCTAGAAAGACAACTGAGAGTCATTTATACGACTTCTACATACCTATGTATAACATTGAACCCGTTTTTGCTATTCCCTCCAAAATACTAGAAACTATTGTCGTTATAAATGCAGCAAACGAAATAGTTTCATCAGTTGTGAAAATGTGAAAAATTTTAATCATTACTATTCCTCCAAAGCTCCATGCTACGGTTCTCACTGCACCGTACCAACCAATCTCGACGGAACTCCAACAAAATGGAGCGTTTAATTGATAAATTGGTTCTACGTATGCTTTTCCAAGATTTGCAAAAGTAGACATGATAAAAATAAATATGAGTAATAAAAATTTCCATCTCTTTCCTAATGGAGAAAAATCTGTTCTATAGCATTCCGTAGCTCTCTTCATATTTTCTAGGAAAGACACTTCGCCGCGCTTTCTGGATTCGTGAAGCGTCTCTGGTAATGCAAAAATGACGATACAGAGACCAATAGCTACGACACCAACTGAGATTATTTCCGGATACAAATATCCCCCCGTCCATTTTATCACATATCCGGTAAATGACGAAGATATGAGAATACCTATACCAAGGCCTGTTTCTACCACTCCAATGATGAAAGATCTGTGTTTTCCCGTCGGTGTGGTATCGGCGATGAAGCAAAATGCCATCGACACAGTAGAAGCCCAAACACCTGTACATCCTTCTATAAAATAAAATAGGATAAACCATTGTATGTTTATTTTAAAATATATCCCTGCAGAACAGCACATGTTCTTCAAAAATGTTCCAACAAATGGAACTATAAAGAACAATTTTCTGCCATAAACGTCACTATAAGTAGCTAAATTCAAATTTAGAAAAAACGCTGGAATATTTTGTGCTAGAGCGCAATATATATTCCATTCAGATGAAAGTTTCTGTATCACTATTTGTTGTTTATACTCTGATGTATTCTTATGTTTTGAACATGCAACTTTTCCTCCGCTGGAAATGTGCAATGTGCTCCTCTCTGGATATTTATCTTCCATGAAAGCGTAGTAAGAATACTGGTTCATAATATATATGCTTGATACAACAGAATACACCTGTGAAAATATGACTGCCATTAATATGATATAACACAGCCATTTTGGATATTTTAATTTGACTTCTCCAAATAAGACTTCATTGTTAATTAACCTGGTCTCTTCAGATTGGTCCTCATCTAATGGCATTGCTGACAAAATCTGAAATAGAAATAAATATATGAGCAACAACTTTCTGATCCGAAATATGACGGTTCAAAGTTCCTGGTTTAATGGGATGTGATATAGATCCCTTGTAAATCATTTTTACTACCCAACACATACGTGGAGTAGGAAGGATATTTGTTAGTACAAGTAAACACTTTGTACTGCCAATTTGGATGCACAAGATGGGCACAAGATGGGCATTTACATCTGAGACAGATCACGTCCTATTGGTATCATAGAATATATTATTATCACTGAGTCGATGCCTCTGCAAGCGGGCTTCAAGGTTATCTTAAAATACTTTCAGGAGTCGTAGCAGTGTGCTTGTATGGTATTTCTGTTGAAAGTGACCTTGGGGGCTACTGTTTAAAACAGCGTTTCGGTCTAGTTAAAAGCTATTTTGACATTAACCTGTACTTGTCCTAGATATGCATAAACAAACAGGGATAAAAGGAAAGGTCATCAATGATATACCAATCAATCTAAACCAACCAACAGACAGACGTCCGCACAAAAAATAACATAGAAGAGCACAAAATACGGTGAGTCAGGATAATCTAACTTGGTACGAACACTGAACAGTGGTGGATTTAAACCGATTTTATGGATACCCAAACCTCTCCCTTATCTATCCTAACAATCTGATCTATAAAAACAATACAAAGGTGCAAAAAATGGTTGAACTGTACATAATTTAGATAGCCGGATCAGAATGTGCTCGTTTCACATGTAAAACTAGCTAAGACTTTCATAGCTGCTGTTCGGATACTGTCGCTCTATTAAACGAAACAGTCAGAAATAACACTGTTATAAAGGGTTTAATGCTCCCTCGTCATAGACTCTAATAGAAATCGGCAGCTTTCGTGAAAGGACACTATAAATTTGAAGTCAGTCAAATCAATGTGAGCAACTTTTACAGAATGACACAAACTTTCATATTTGTAGCACTTGCTGTGAAAAAAATCTAAAGTAACTTCCAAGTTAATGTGAACTATTGACGAGACTTTTGTATTTAGTCACGATACTAAAATGGAAACTATGATGGTAGAACCTGTTCATGATAAGTGCTTTCTGGAAGTATGGTATTTAAATAAAAGATAACTATTATAAAACTTTTTTAAAAACATTAAGCAGCTTGTGAAATCTATGGCCCTGTATTACAAGTTCTTTTGTAATCGTATGGAATGGTTCCTTAATCTTCTAACCTAGAGCAAACTCTTGTAAAACGTACAAGCTGTGACGTGTCACATCATACGATGATGCCACATGCACGTCTCCGTCATAAAAGGTGTAGTGATTAATTTGAACATTAATGTCGTTCGCTTTATAATAAATTTTAGTATACATATAACTATGGCGTGTCAAACAGTGCAATATTCACAAAAAAAACCAAAATATATGTTCATAAAATTAAATAATTGTTCGTATGGCGGCGGGGAAAATTGACTTTGTGTATCCCTCGTACCACAACCTCATGAAATGATCAGTTAGTGTGCTCCTATCATTAGCCATTTTGTTCAATGAAAATTACAGTCAATTTTCCCTGCCGCCATGCGACAAGCCAGTCATCCTAGTTTCGTTTTTTATTGTCCAATCAAATACACAGTTACAAAAGCAACGAGATATCCCATGATGCAAATTATTGAATGTATTTATAAATTTTTAAGAACATATATTTAACTTTTATGAACAATTATTTATTTGTATGAACATATATATATTTTTTATGAACAATTACTTAATTTTATAAATCAATATTTTGATTTTATGAATACATATTTAATTGTTATGAACCATTATTTGTTTTTATGAACAATTATTTGTTTTTATTAACATATATGAATTTTTTTATGAACAAATATTCATTTATGAACATATATTTATGTTTTATGCCTATATATATTATTTTATGAACACATATTTTGATTTATTGAATATATATTTTGTTTTTATAAACATATATTCGTTTTTAAGAACAATTATTTAATTTTATGAACATATATATTTTGTTTTTGTGAATATTGCAAAGTTTGACACGCCATATATAACTCTCCATTTTCGATTTTTTATGGTAAGATCTAACCAGAAACTACATTTTATATTCTTATTAGCTGTATTCTAATGTAGCTGTTTTGGATAAATGCCTTTTGTATATTTAAGAAACTTGTGGCTACAAACAGTAAGTACATCATCAAGATACCTAAAGTTGTTGGTAAAATATAAATTGATTTATAATGATTCTGTATCCTTTGTTTTTTTTTTCCATAAAAAGACTGTTCATAACAATATAAAATGTATTCATTGCTATTGGACGTAGTTTTTTGCAGATGGTAAATCAATATCAATATCTGAGAGAAATATACAATATGAACATATTTTCAGAGTAAAACATTATTCTGAGTCAAAAATTATACATTTGTGAAAATCATTAAAAGAAATAACTGACTATACATACATTTGTTTTCTTCAAGATTTATTCTAGATTTAAATATTTCCAGAAATATGACATTTGAAAGCAAAAATATACGTAGGATAAATCGAAGCACTCCAAAACGATATTTTATCTTATTTATTTAATTAGAAAATACTCACAACTTTTCAGTTTGTTCTAAGGTTACATGATATTACTTCACATGTCGTGTTATCATGTGCTCTTCAAATATATTGAACCTAGACCCACTTTATATACGTTAAGTTATTTAGTGTAAAGTGATAACAAATGTAAATTATCTCTTGATATAAAAGGAAACAATGAGATCTAAATTAAGGTATCCGGACCATAAATGACCACGTGATTATTCAAAAGTTCCCGGATGTTCCTTATAACGCAATTGAAATGACCTCGGTAATTATCGGCAAACTTCGGAAATGCCAATATAACTAACTTATTTTTACACACTCTGCATATAAGCAACAAAATGTGTTTCAACTTGAGAAAAATATATATACAAAATTCCAGCTTTGAATTGTTTGTTTCAGCCATTCACGGTCAAAGAGATAAAATTTTCGATCTTGATCTTTTATGGTCCGGATACCTTAACACTTGGTATCTAAACATTTCATTTGTTTATGTTTTTACATATTCTTTATGTTTACTACCATTCAAAGAGTACAAGTGGGGGGTAATATACGTGACTCTTGCCTCCTCAAGAGGATGTAAAATGGCAATTTTATAAAAGACTTGGTCTGAAATGTCGACATCTTACATCTGTTAAGTCATGTTGACACCTTTACCACTTACCACTTATCTTTAATTTCAGAGATTATTCACTTAGTAAGACATTCCAAAATGTTTAATGAGAAGGTCTGATCTGAAAGTTTTGTAAATGCTACAATGGTCGATTGTGATTCGGTCTCAATTAGTCATTTTCCATTCAATTTTGAATAATAGCATACTATTTTTGTACCCATACATGCATTGTTTGATAAAGTTATGCATATGGCCCTTTTGCTGATTATTACTTTGCAATTTTAAAGATAAGGAAATACTAACTACGTACAAAAAGAATAGTTTGGTTCTCGTTTTTTTTTTTTTCATTCGTATTGAAAAATACGTATTTTTTCCATTAACCCATTTACCTATCATTACAAAATCAAATCCGGAACTCCGTCTTGGCATTATGTTTTGCACTTTAAGTTGTAGTCAGATCAGAATTGTAATTTAATTGCCCTCAATTTTCCATCTAACTGCAGCCTTAAATTTTTTCTTCTGTAAATTTGTATTATCAACTATTGTTCACATATGTTCCTTGCAATCTTAATAATGGGGTACTGTGTCTTAGTATATGTGTTCACTTTGTGCAAGTAACTGAGTTTTCTGGATTGATCGTGAATGTTTTAAGCTTGCACCATGCAAATAGAGCATAATGAGTGAAAAAAATGATAGACTGGCTAAAATGTAGGCTTTTTACTTGAAGTTTTTAATTAAGTCAAGGGTAAACTCCATTAAATTAAAACACAAAATAAGAGTTGAAGCTATATGTTTAGCATTGATTAGCAGTTGAACATTGAAAGATACTTATCTTAACAAGGTATGTTAATTTCAAATTTTAACAAGATATATTGAGCCCATCTAAGTCGACACGTTTTTTTAATTTACCCGAAAATTGCTAATTTTGTGATTTTTCGTGCATATTTAATTTTTTTTTGGACAAGGCGACTTAACTACAGAACAACATCTGACTTTCATAAGGTAACAGTAGAGGAGCCTAAGGAAAATGTCACTAGACAAGTCTAGTAAGTCTTGTACCAGTCTTTTTAGCAACTTTAAATTCTAATCACAGATACGAAGAACTTGGCAATATTTTGTAACCATTTTTCACCATTTTAGTAAAGATGTGTTCAATTTTTTTAGAATAATTATGAATATTTTCACTGGAAACAATAAGAAAAATGTTTTCATATACTTATTAATAAAGTTTTATTTTTTTAAGTAGAAAGGCTATAAAATGTATCACATGCCAATCAAATACCTCTGGTAAATTATATTACATTAGACATATTTAAATCTAGTTTCATAAAAATATATTAATTTTTAACATTTGATAAAGTTGGACACGAAGATTATCATGTTACCCGCAGAAAAGGGATATTGATTAATCATGTTACCCGCAGAAAGGGGATATTGATTTAAAGATGAGAGGTTATATATAGTATAATAGAGTAGGAAAACCTGAACAAACTTCAAAACTAAAACTTATGTAAGTAAAAAATCTTAAAACCTCCGAATGAATTAAGTTTCACCAAAAATCACTCGAGTTGTTAAACAGATGATTGAAATTAACGTTACCATCATTCCGAGACAGCAGAAAACAATCAGGAAAGACAAGTCATCGGGGAATATGATATTTCTGATGTGAATAAATCTTCATATTCCCCCCACTACAATGCAATAAATGTATAATATTCTAAATGAAAATCAGCTTATTTGCCTTGTAACCAGCACAAAAAAGAAGAGTTGATAACACTTCAAAAGATTTATATACGAGGGTAATCTTAACAATAATACGCACACTTGCTGAAAAGTGTAGGTTCATCTCAAAAATTGTTTTTGGAAATTTCATAAGTCACAAATACACGAAGTCCGACATATTTTTCGTATTCCTCTGCATAATCCATCGACGAACCTCCAGATGGCTATTTATATAATTGAAAGGTTTGTAATTTTTGCATATCCTGTAGGCGTAGTTTGGAATTGTCAGAAATCAATTTTGGAATTTGCCTATCAACCTTTTTGGATTATTGTTTTTTTTTCAACATTATATGCCTTGAGAACAACGGATGAGTCGTAAATGTAAGAAATTTTCACATCTTGTGCATCAAAATTTGTATTAAAGAATTTATTTATTACTGTGCTAACTCTTACAATAACAATTTGATAACCCGTACCAGTATTCTAGTAACGTTATAGAGATAACACAGAGTCTGTAGGAAATAACAAGTACCAATATTCTAGTACCGTTATAGAGATAACACAGAGTTTGTAGGAAATAACCCGTACCAATATTCTAGTACCGTTATAGAGATAACACAGAGTCTGTAGGAAATAACCCGTACCAATATTAAATTAACGTTATAGAGATAAGACAGAGTCTGTAGGAAATAACCCGTACCAATATTCTAGTACCGTTATAGAGATAACACAGAGTCTGTAGGAAATAACCCGTACCAATATTTTAGTACCGTTATAGAGATAACACAGAGTCTGTATGAAATAACATGTACCAATATTCTAGTAACGTTATAGAGATAACACAGAGTCTGTATGAAATAACCCGTACCAATATTCTAGTGACGTTATAGAGATAACACAGAGTCTGTATGAAATAACACGTACCAATATTCTAGTAACGTTATAGAGATGACACAGAATCTGTATGAAATAACCCGTACCAATATTCTAGTGACGTTATAGAGATAACACAGAGTCTGTATGAAATAACCCGTACCAATATTCTGGCGACGTTATAGAGATAACACAGAGTCTGTAGGAAATAACCCGTACCAATATTCTAGTACCGTTATAGAGATAACACAGAGTCTGTATGAAATAACACGTACAAATATTCTAATGACGTTATAGAGATAACACAGAGTCTGTATGAAATAACCCGTACCAATATTCAAGTGACGTTATAGAGATAACACAGAGTCTGTATGAAATAACCCGTACCAATATTCTAATGACGTTATAGAGATAACACAGAGTTTGTATGAAATAACACGTACCCATATTCTAGTAACGTTATAGAGATAACACAGAGTCTGTATGAAATAACCCGTACCAATATTCTAGCGACGTTATGGAGATAACACAGAGTCTGTAGGAAATAACCCGTTCCAAAATTTTAGCGACGTTATAGAGATAACATAGAGTCTGTAGGAAATAACTCGTACCAATATTCTAGCGACGTTATAGAGATAACACAGAGTCTGTATGAAATAACACGTACCAATATTCTAGCAACGTTATAGAGATAACATAGAGTCTGTAGGAAATAACACGTACCAATATTCTAGCTACGTTATAGAGATAACACAGAGTCATTATGAAATAACACGTACCAATATTCTAGCAACGTTATAGAGATAACACAGAGTCTGTAGGAAATAATCCGTACCAATATTCTAGCGACGTTATAGAGATAACACAGAGTCTGTAGGAAATAACCCGTACCAATATTCTAGCGACGTTATAGAGATAACACAGAGTCTGTAGGAAAAAACCCGTACCAATATTCTAGTGACGTTATAGAGATAACACAGAGTCTGTAGGAATTACCCGTACCAATATTCTAGTGACGTTATGGAGATAACACAGAGTCTGTAGGAAATAACCCGTACCAATATTCTGGCGACGTTATAGAGATAACACAGAGTCTGTAGGAAATAACCCGTACCAATATTCTGGCGACGTTATAGAGATAAAACAGAGTCTGTAGGAAATAACCCGTACCATTATTCTGGCGACGTTATAGAGATAACACAGAGTCTGTAGGAAATAACCCGTACCAATGATCTAGTGATGTTATAGAGATAACACAGAGTCTGTAGGAAATAACCCGTACCAATATTCTAGTGACGTTATAGAGATAACACAGAGTCTGTATGAAATAACCCGTACCAATATTCTAGTAACGTTATAGAGATAACACAGAGTCTGTAGGAAATAACCCGTACCAATATTCTAGCGACGTTATAGAGATAACACAGAGTCTGTAGGAAATAACCCGTACCAATATTCTAACAACTGTAGGATTTTTTTTAATACCACATTTAATGCTGTATAGTCTTTACAAATGTGACAAATTGGACTGGGTGAAATATATGAGATACTTAATATAATGAATCAGAATTCTTTAGGTTATTTTTATTTCCTAGTGATTTTCAGTTGAGTGTAAATCTACTAGACGTAAATTTCGGAAATCGAACCGAAAGTATAAAAGTCGAATGTCAATATAAACAGCGTGTAGTAGAATCAGAAAGGCGTATAATAGACGTTTGGATAGAACTCACAGGCAATACAAACGTGATATCTGAAAGCGTCTCCGTAATCTGCGATCGAGCGATCCGAAGGAGTTTTGGAAGATATTAAACTTCGGTAGATGCAGGCGTCAACCGAACATTTCGATGGACGCATTATTCGATTTCTTTAAAAATCTTAATTCTGTCCCCGAAGATAATAGCCAAGGGGATCTACCTATAATTGATAATGAAAGGTTGGATCAACTTTACAATTCAATTCAATTCAATTCAATACTTTATTAAAGTCTCGTCTCTCCAATATACAATATAATAAAACATCAATACATAAAACGTATTAACTATATATAAGTATAAAAAGAGAGCCATTCTTTACAGAATTTTAAGAGACTATATAACTTAAAACACGAAAAATCATCTGACATAAAACATACATTGTATTTGTAATTATATACATTATTTACAATATAAAACAATATGTCTACGTCTATTTAAAGTAAGATAACAGGCTTTGGCACAGCTTCGTATAATATTCGCATCTGTGAATAAAAACACTAATTTCTGCATACGTTAAACGACATAAAACCTTGATTAATACGTTTGCTATGATCTTAATAAGTTTATCGAAAAGGAAGAATTTTCTAATTGTATTATGAGGCTAAAAAGCCAATAAATCTAGTGGCGAGGATGCTATCATCAATGAATATATAAAAGCAACTTTAATTAAGTTCATTGATATATACGAAAAACTCTTCAACTTGATATTTGACTTAGATATTATTCCGGAAAATTGGCTTGCAGGTTATATAATGCCCATACACAAAAATAAAGGGGACAGTAACGATCTGAAAGACTTTCGTCCGATCACTATAGTAAGCTGTCTTGCAAAGCTATTCACCGCCGTATTAACTGAAAGATTAAGTAAATACCCTGATAATTTTCTGATCTTATTGGAAAACAAGAGTGGATTTTATTAGTGAATAAAATTAACGGGAAATTTTTTGAAGTTATACAATTTATGTACCTAATATAATTCATAACAGTTGCTTCTCCATATTTTCCACGTGAAAATGGTGTAGGACAAGGCGAATATATTTTCACAAAGAGGACAAATATACCTAAGGGGCAATCCAAAAAAACGCAATCCATTAGACAGACAAAATCCGGGGAGACAAATGAACAACCACAAGCACAACTATAAACACTGAAAACTAAAAGACAATGAACAACACAAACTCCTATAAAAACCAGGCGTGAACTCAGGTGCTCCTGAAGGGTAAGCAGTTCCTGCTGCATATATCGCACCCCTCATGAATTTCAACAAAGTCAATCCGGTGGTAGTCACGAATCGGTGGAGGTGCATGAAATGTTACGACATTGGGAAAAGGTCCAACATCATCTTGGAGTACTGTAGCGGTCAATCAATTCGTTATGACGACCGTAAAATTTCCTAAGTGATGACATCAACTTATCCCTGTTAAAACCCTGGTTAATAAGCTTTTGTGACAGCAGTAATCCTCTTTGTCGACTTATAAGATTATCTTGAGAGGCAACAATGCATAGGTCTTTGTACCGTTTCAGATGACATTGAACGCACACTCGATTTATATATCTGAAATTATTTGTGCTACTTTACGCGGATGATACTGTCCTTTTGGCAGAATCACCCGTTGATTTGCAAAAGCAACTAGATATTTTTCATGAACATTGTTATGATTGAAAGTTAAAAGTTAATGACAAAGATTCTTTGCTTTTCGAATGGTAGTATACCAGATAACTTGCGGTTTACGTATGATGGAAATGTTATTAAACTAGTCACAGAGTTCAATTATTTAGGAGGTTTCCTTTCTAAAACAGGAAATTTCAAGAAGGCTATTAAAGAACAAGCTAATAAGGGGTCTAGGGCCATGTATGAGTTGTTAAGAAGAGGCAATTATCATAACTTCTATTTCATGTTGACAAACTCGACCTTTTTGATTAGATAGTCAAGTCTATACTCTTGTATGGATCAGAGATTTGGGGTTTTACCAATTATTATGTTCTTGAAAAAGTTCATTTGAAGTTTTCTAAATTATTGTTAAATTTGAAAAGTTCTACTCCCAGTTGTATAGTTAATGGCGGGCGAATTAGGTAGATCTCCCTTGAGTGTAGATGTTAAACAAAGACTTCTATCATATTGGCAAAACTTTAATGGGTAAAAACTCGAAGGTATGTTCGGTTACTTATAGACATATGAATCAGTTAATTTACTTCCCAGGATGTCAGTTTTAATTGGTTATCTTCTGTTAAGAGTATACTTGATGAATGTGGACTTTCAAATATTTGGAATATCTAATGGTTTTTTAGTGAAGAATGGGTCAACGAAAGGGTAAAGTTATGTTTAAAAGATTAGTTTAAACAAGGTTGGCACGAAACTATACAAGATTGTTCAAAAACATTGAACTATCGCATTTTTAAGGACACCCATGGTTTTAAGAAATATTTTGATATATTAGAGGAAAAGATTTTTCTGTATTGTGTAATTTTGGCAGAATATCGAAAGATTAAATAGATTGTGTAATATATGTAATTTAGATATAGGTGGCGAGTTTCATTATATACTAAAATGCCCAGTTTTATTTATGGAAAGAAATATGCATATAAGTAGAAAATATACTCATAAACCAAATATATTGTACTTTAGAGAGGTTATGTCTTCAACTAGCAAGAAGACTTTAATTATATATGTAAGTTTATAAGAATAATTATCCAAAGAGTGTGTCCTCCTAGTTAACTACTGTTACTGTGTAAAGTCTACAACGTGTATAACTGTGTTGTGCTGATTGTCGCTTTACCAATTTGTGTGGTTTAAGAGAATAAAAAGATGTACTAAAAAGATCAACTATAAAATTGCTTCATACAAATCATATAAATCAATATTCAAAACTAATATATTAGATCTTCTGTTTCGCTTTATTCATTTTACGTATCGTATGTTGTTTAAAATATAATTAATTACTAGACATTGAACTCGCGCGAGCGCGGGAAAATAAGCTTTTTTTTGTGGTGGCCATATTGACTATAAAAATTTGTTGCGACCATGCCATTCATGGAACAGGAACTCAATATGGATGATATGGCAGGCTTCCATAAACTTTCCTGTCAAGTAGGTGGTATCAACTGATAGTTTCATGTCTATATGTGCTGCATGTAGTATTCTTAGAAATGAATTTTAATGCAGACTTTAACCAAAGTCAATGAAGCGTGAAATGTAGGTCATCGTGACCCAATTGTCATGGCTGTTCGTTACTACCGAAGATGTATCCACTGATGCAATAGACTGTATGCCACGTAGAATTACCAAAATGGACCTTAAGGTGCCATCAAAGTCAAAATCTATGACGAAAACACAACCACATAAATTGTCAATATTTTTATTGTTATAATTAATTCTGAACTGGAACTTGATGAAAAGCTTTCATTAAATACACATTTCATAATGCATTACCTTTTTCCTTCAGAATAAATATGAAAATGAAATTGTAGATGTAAACATTTCTTTAGTGACGGATGAATTTTTCAAAAGATGCCGTGAGTTAGTTAGAGCATATTTTTGGAAAATAATTGTTCCAATTGTTCCATTGTCATCATGGGCAGGGCAAGCGAGGCTTAATTTCACAAATATATCCAATAATCAGAAGGTGAAAGCATTTTTAGTGTGTGGCTACTTGTGTTGTCCACGTTTATATTTATCAAAGATGTCCGAGATAAATTTCGTCATTAATGATAAAGATGACCATTTGTTAAAAATATTTTTATCTAGGGCTTACAGAAGAGATATATTTAGACAGGTCACAAGACAAATAATTTAAAAATAGATAATGGTTGGTTTTATCACTTTGTGCAAGGTAAACATCCGAGCAATCCAAAAAACAACTAAGTTAGGAATTCCTCTGAACCTTACTTTACTTCTTCATTATCTTCAAAGTTCACAACCTTTACAGTTAGGAGAAATTGTGTTATTGTAGAAAAACAATCCTGAATACATAAAGCGGAAACATCCCACTCGAAGGAGAATGTTTTTAATTTTTTTTTATTCTTCTTCCGTAATTTCAAACAGAAATACATTAAAAATATGTGCATACCTGTTTATTTAAATCAATGTGCTAAAATGATGCCTTCGAGAACCTTCTAAGGGATACGTTGGGAGAATTCATATCGGAAAAGTGCATACAAATTCCATTTGCACATAAACAAAACTGTAGTTTAAATTTATAAATGCAGATTGTCAAATCCGATGATAACCTTTATAATCTGAACTATACATCGTTTATTTTGAATCACGCGTTTTGCCGCCTATTCGGCTAATTCGTAAATTTAGTATTATAGATGTTTGTTCAGCATTCATAACAATGCACCTTTTAATTAGACTCATTAAAATTTTACTATTTTCATTCCTCTTCATTATTTCACTAGTGTTATTGCATCTCCTATTGTTTAGTTATATATCAGGAGCATCGTGAAATCGGTACTTAAATTTTACTGTTTGTAATACTAAGTTGCGAATTCCTCATGCAAAACCATGTCCTTTTAATGGTTCCTTGCCATCAACAATTTATTATGGCTCACACTATCTTTAGGTTAATGCCACGGCATTGCTGGCGAAAAACATGGTTGTGCTGTTTGTCAACTACCAAGTATATATTTAAGTTATTTGCATTTATTTTGAAATTTGAAACGAAAATGACACTGAAAACTAAAATGTTTATATTATAAATATAAAATTGTTAGAGTTTTGAAAGTAATAGGTATTCCCCTTGTCCGCAGCTCTGTTCTAGGAATTTTGGCAATTCTGGTATTCAACATTATAATTATTTGGTTAAACTTTAACATTTTTGGCCTTTTGCATTTTTAGGTCTGTCGATTTTTTTTCGACTAAATGTGCATTTCTTGTATCCATATATATATCGTAAAATATTCATATTAAAAACAAACTTAATTAAGATGTCAGTTGTTAAACGGTTTTCTAAAATCGCACTGTAGAGAGCAAAGTTTATAGTAAAAAATAATTATCTATATCGATAAGCAATTTAATCATGTTATATCATAACTAATACATATTATATTATATAAATTGATGATAGATGTTCGGTTCAATAGTCCTTTTGCTTTCAGTTGGTAAGTTAAAACATTATTTCCCATTTTTTCACTCTTTTATTGCGAAAATTATTACTACCGGAAAGAAATCTATAATATATGATACCGGTGGCTGTACTTATTTGGTATAAACAAAATTGATCGTGTATGAACATATTACAGTTTCTATACGTTATATAAAGAAGTAGTTTGTAATATTGTCCGAATTCGCTGTTAGTTCCAGATATTTAACTAGAAACCAGAAAATACAGAGCTACATGTAATAAAAGCCATAATAAGATTGCTTATGGCAAGAAACCATCAAATTATATGGCTTTTTATTAGTTCGTCCTCAGTATTAAAATTCCACAATTTTATAATAGGTAAAATTTAAGTATCGATTTCACGATGCTCCCGATATAACTATAAAGTCAGGGAAGTAAATAACGTAATAATGCAGAAGAATAAAAATAGTGAAATCTTAATGAATTTAATTAAAATGTACATTGTAATGTAAGTTGAACAAAAACATATTGACATTTTTAACAATTTGCGATACTTAATAGGAAGAAAACGAAAGCATATGCTATGCTATAAGATTCTTAAATAATGGAATATGTACTGGTGAAAAACATGTTTTTTTCTGTTTGTCCACGGCCAAGAATATTATCAAGTCATTTTACTTTATTTTGACATTGAAATGAAAATGAGATCAAAAACTTAAAACTTTATATAATAAAAATAAAATTGTTAGAGTTTTGAAAGTAATAGGTATTCCCCTCGTCCATAAATCTGTTCTTAGAAATTTGGCAATTCTGTTCTTCAACATTATGATTATGCTGTTTGACTATCAACATTTTGCATTACTAGGTCTGGTGAGTCTTTATTCGACGGAATGTGCACTTAATGAATCGATATTTATATATTTTGTATTCGTTGTTCTCCGGAGTTTGTCAGTTGTTTCGATTTTTTCCTCCGTCGAATATCCTTTTGGTTGTTTTTGTTTTAAATTTACCAGAAACACAAAAAAAGTCATTGTATTGAAATAAACATAAGCGTGCACTGGAAACAGGTGGGAATATTTTTATTTTATTTTGGCTAATTTCAGAACTTGGGTTTCGACAGGGCAAAATTTATACTTCTGTGTAAATAACTTCCTTGATTTATCGCAATTTCTCGTTACACGGATAATAGAATATTCAGTTTTTCTTTCAATACTGTACAGTGTAGTATATGTCAGTACATAAAGGGCTTCTACGTGAAAACAAAAAGAAACTAGCCCAATCCTTTAATTTCACTTTTCGTTATATAGATGACGTGTTGTCGTTAAATAACGATAAATTCCATGACTTTCTGCATCTCATCTACCCCAGTGAGCTTGAACTTAAGGATACTACAGATACACCAAAGTCCGCTTCGTATTTGGATTTGTTTCTTGAAATAGACAATCAGAGACATTTGAATATAAAACTTTATGACAAACGTGATGACTTCGACTTTCCTATTGTTAACTTTCCCTTCTTGAGAAGCAATATACCAGCATGGCCTGCATATGGCGTCGACGTTTCTCAGCTTATCCGATATTCAAGGGCATGCGTAAGTTACCATAGGTAAAAGGTAAAAGGTAAAATTCATTTAGGAATAGATGACCATGTTACCATGACTTTCGACGAAGAGAATTACTGCTGTCACAAAAGCTTCTTAACCAGGGGTTTATCAGGGAGCTGATGTCATCACTTAGGAAAATTTACGGTCGTCATCACGAATTGATTGGCTATTACAGTGTTCCAATATATAAGATGATGTTGGACCTGTTCCCACTGTCGTAACATTCATGTACCACGCCCCGATTTGTGTCTACCACTGGATTGACTTGACTGAACTTCACGACGGTGCCGTATACTGAGCAGGAACTGCTTATCCTTCCGGAACACCTGGTTTTTGTAGGAGTTCGTGTTGTTCATTGTTTTTTAGTTTTCAGTGTTTATTTATTGTGCTTGTGGTAGTTCATTTGTCTTCCTGGGTATTGTCTGTCTAATGGATTACGTTTTTTGGATTACTCCTTAGGCATAGTTGTCCTCTCTATCGCGGATAAAACAAACGACGCCATATAGACTGACCCCGCAGCTGTCAGATTAATAGTTGGGAACCCGTCCTCTGAAAGGGCAAGGTCAAACGTTAGCTGATACCGACCGTTATATTTGTATATGACGTAGCTCATACTGAATATTACGGCGGGGACCAACCTAAGCGCACATGAACTCGTCTTCACTCGGTCGTCTCAACTCGAAAACGGCCCTTTACGGAAGAATAACTAATTGCTGAATTAATATGCTGTTGGTGTGGCCAATGATGCGAGCACAGCAATAGCCCTTTCCAGAAACGCGAAACTTTTTCTGGCCTTAGTATGTAGAACAATATGGCCATATTCGCTTTAACAAATAAATTCACTTAGGATTGCATAATGGCTGGTCCCATTGAACAAAGACTCTTCTAAATGACCCAAATGTTCCCATAGCGCTCGCTGCGCTCGCTAAAATACCAGAAATAAACTTGTGACCAAACTACAGCTGTAAATAACTGTGCGCACTCGTGATTTACTTCCTAGTTCGGTCACACGTCGTTTATTTCTGCTGTTTGAATTCAGCCATTAGTTATACTATAATGAAAACACTTTCATATCAGTTGTTAAAAATAAAAACCTGCACTGTAAAGAGCAAACTTTGTACTCCGATATGAGATTATTATCAATACACTGATAATAGAAATAAATGAAATATTTCATAAGTCAGTTAATTATGTTACAGATAATTAACATGATTAAGTTGATATCATAACTAATACATATTATATTTATAAATTGATGATAGATGTTCGGTTCGGTTCAATAGTCTTTTTGTTTTCAGTTGGTAAGTTAAAATATCATTTCCCATATTTTTTCAATCTTTTACTGCTAATGATATATGGAGAGAATTTCATATTACCAGAAAGAAATATATAATGGTCGTATTTAATGATACAACAAAACAATTTTCAAAAACAAATTCCACTTGGACAAGAAAATTATTTGACGACAAGTGCTATTTTAGCTTTTAGGCTGTTATGTATCCTGTCGACCTGGCGATGAATTGTCCTTTTTTTTTTTGTTTGTTGTTCACCTTCTCAGTTTCATTGATGTGGATGAAGTATTACTTTTTCTCCAATTCTTGTGATATTCTAGCTATTCTGGACCGGTTGTGTAAATAAAAACGAGTGATTCTAGAGAACTTAACATCATAATCGGAAAGATCATGTGCAATTTGGTGTGGTACTAAAAGTATAAAACTTGAAATTAAATTCTAAATGAGAATCATGTATTAGTTTTCTTTTTATAAGCAATTTCTTTTTTAAATTGTCCGTCCAAATCCGGGAAGGTTAATGTTTTCTTGACGTTTTGTGTCATGTGATCAGTTCCAAACGTTGTATTGAACCGTATTCAACTTGTAATGAGAGAAATTCTTTTCCTGGATATTCTCATATGATAAACACCAAATTATTCCTTTACTATTTCCTTCCATAAAATGTTCTTCAAATATATAACCTTACATTTTCTAGCCTTTCTACTTAAAAATGAAACTTTATTGATAAGTACATGAAAACATTTTTCTTATTGTTTCCAGTGTAAATATTCATAATTTTTCTAAAAAAAAACTTAAATCATCGTTACTAAAATTGTTAGAAAATATTGCCAAGTTCTTTGTATCTGTGATCGAAGTTAGACTAGTAAAAGACTCACTAGACTGAAATTTCCTTAGGCTCCTATACTGTTACCTTATGAAAGTCAGATGTTGTTCTGGAGTTAAGTCGCCTTGTCCATAAAAAAAATCAAATATGCACGAAAAATCACAAAATTAGCAATTTTTTTGGTAAATTAAAAAACTTGCCGACTTCGATTTGCTCAATATATCTTGTTAAAATTTGAAACAGACTTTGTTAAGATAAGTATCTTTAAATGGTCAACTATAAATCAATGCTAAACATATAGCTTCAACTCCCATTTTGTGTTTTAATTTAATGAAGTTTACCCTGGACTTAATGAAAAACGTGAAGTAAAAAGCCTACCTTTTCTCCTTTTCATTATGTGGTGAGCTTTTCGAATGACGGCATTCCTGCACTCTTGTTTGTTCTTTTTGACAGCCTTCATTATTCATGTTTGTATTCAGACAACCCTCTTCTTCATTAGTGATTTGATTAGACCGTGCTTAGGTAAATTTTCTTTCTCCTGTGAGCCTTAGAAAGAACTCTACTAATTCATACTCTAAACGATTCTTTTTGCGATTTTGGAAGTTCGTGTGCATTTATAGAGAAATATTCGGACCGGAGAATTCTCTTTCATAACCAGTGTTAATACCTCGTAGAACTCATTCAAAATTCGGACATACAAGGAAAAGACAAAGCCAAAAAGAATGAAACAAAAGAAACAAACGCCACAATGATACATGTTTAACTATAAGAATAAAAAACTAAAGTAAAATTTTAAAAAAGCCAGAGCGCAGAAACTAAAGCACTAGGAATGTGAAGTGCCACTAAAACATGTGAAATCGTGTGCTCCGGAAGGGTAAGCAGTCCCTGCTCCATTAGCCGCACCAGTTATATTGCCAGTGAGTAAAAGCCCGAGAAGTGTCGAGTCCGGTGAGATGTCATTTCTAGAATATGACTTTATGAATACTTTAATTTACATTTCTGTTTTTTTTCTTCTATTTTTTTTTTAGAAATTTAAAAGCTTTTTCCTTCGTTGATATTCATTCTTCATATTATCAAGACAACTTCAACAGATATTTAGAATAACTGCATACAATAAAAAGAATTCAGGATATATTTTCAGAAAATCAACGAACATCATGGCAGAGGGAGGTTTTCATCAGCGTTTGGGAATTTTGAAAGGTAAGTCTATAATCATAATTTGAACTATTGCACTAAATATTCTGAAACGGGCAATATTCACCAATATCCATGCAATAACCCGTTTACTTTATTCTATTTAAAAAATTTTAAATTTGGACACATTTTCAAAGTGAAATTTCACTGACAACAATATGCTGGAAGATATTTCAAGCTATTTTTTCTACGTTCTTCATAAAATTTAACAGCGCCATACAAAATTCAAGAATTTGCTGAGAATTCCCTTAAAATTGTATCTCATATTTCAGTTATGTATAGCAACGATGTTGAATCATCGCCAGACGAAACTGATGTAATCGAAAACGGAATTCGCAGGGCAATTTATAATCAAAAGGACCAACCATATGAGATTTTCGACCAGTGGCTGAAAAATAATTTACCGTCTTATTATGGGAGGTAGGTATTCCACTTTTGGGAAGGATACATAACACCAGAATTCAAATTCAATGTTTTATTGGTTTAATAAATATTTCAATCAACAACGTAAATACAACAATATAGTGAAGGGGGGTGAAGTCTTTAAGTGTACCGTTTGATCCTGATGGTATGGAGCCGGCAAATTTAGTCGGGCTAGAATATTCCATTTCTATTATTTTAAGGTGGGGCGATACCAAATCGACCATGTTTATATTTGCAAAATATTTTGCATAAATGTAGCTACTATTGAGTTTCATTGAAATATGAAATAAAAAATTGGGGTCACCGAAATTATTTTCTCGCATTTTGCCCAATTTATAAAGAATAATTTCCGTTCAACCAAGGAAATGAAACGCTAAATATGTAAATATTTTGTCCAAAAACTAACAAAATAGTCTTACGGTATTTCTTAATCCTTTAATTGATATGAAGAAAAAAAGGGGGGGTCATCGTTCTTGTTTTTTAGTGAAATTGACTTGAAAATGGTATGGACGCGTAAAAATGGTTACTTTTTGACGCTTTGATATTTTGACGTTACTCCTTATGACTAACTGTCAATTTATAGAGTGAATTGTTACAAGCATAAGATTTGAAATGTTGTGCAATTCAACTTTAATTTAAAAGCACTAATCATAAAAAAATTATAGAATGAAAATTGCATGGATGTTTGTTCCGATTATTCAGATTAGATTAGATTTCATATGAATGTACAATACTGGGAAATAAAAAAGATCATAAATCGAAGTATTAATATTTTTTTTTCATATAATAAACTCCTTGCACAATCCTCTGTTTATACAATCAACCGATTCACGGTATGCTACAATAGCGTGAAAACCGATAAATCTTGACGTAACGTCATTTGGTAACTTCCCACCTTAACAAGACCAGCTTATATATTTTCAATACCCTTCAGTAACGTTATTTCCAGTTGACCCCTTACTTCCTGTTATATGGCCCAAGACCTCAATTAGCACACACCTTTCGCAGTCCCTTATATAAATTTACTGTATTTCTTCCATTTTTATTTTCTGTCCCTTATTAAAGCATTTTTAAATTGTTTTTGCTCTAAAATTACAGTGGAATGTTCAAAGTTGATGTTTTAAAGTTTGAATGAGCTGTCCTAAGTAAAACGGGTGATTTGGTCAGATGGAAAAGGGTCAATATTTAGGGTGTCGACTGCTGTCTTCAAGAATTCTGCTGCCCTAGGAGATATGTTTGCCAATATTTTGAGTTAAACTCCCTTCGTTGTGTTTTATGGTCGTAGTGACATCGCATCAAGGCGGAGTCGTTGGAGGAGCGTTGTGGCAGCGGCTGCAGCGTAGCAAAGACATAGAGCCCGTGTGGCTTGGTTGTCAATAGTTTTACGAAAGACTTACTATGCTGGCCTAGCGTTCAAACAACAATCCTTTCACGCTTACACAACGACGGCTACGTTCCAACTATGTTATTATTAAGTCCATGCTGCGAGGTTTCTATGAGCATTGCCGCTCTCACTACGATCAAAAAAAGACTACGTTACGCTCTCATGACGCGGCGCCTACGACCATTCAACGCTGTCACCCGGGCTTTGTCAACACGAATAAAAATAATGTAGTCAGCTCAGCAGTCCTTCGTTTGTATTCTGGGTCAGCTTTGCGAGGAAGGACGAAGGGTGGACGTGAACAGGGTTCTGCGCAGAGGCCATTGCCATCTAATTTTGCAGGACGGCTTTTCATCTTGATATAGCGCAAGGTGTATGAAATGACATCATTTTTTTCTTGTGTTTCTTTCTCCAAAGCAAGAATAAAACTGATGTCAAAAGCCCAGAAACATCCCATATATATAATAAAAATCCACTGATCGTAACAAGGTCGTGGAACTTACACAGTACAGACGTGATACTCATGGTAGCAGCGTATTTCTAGCGTCATACGATTTTCTAGCGCGTAGCTGTATATTTACACAGTCGTAAGAAACCGTGCAATATCAGGCTTGGCGCATGATGTGATCGTGGAAAGATCATAGCGGGGACTTACCGCTGACGTATAGAGCGTGTCGCGGTTACAGAGGACGGCGTGGTAGCAACTATTTTGCAAGTTCTATGAGCGTAGCAGCATCGGGATTGCCTTCACACTGAATGTGCAATTTTTAAACGATCTCGCACACGGAGAGCGTAACGCAGTCTTCATCCAGTGTGAAGGGGGCTTAGCGCTGATGTAAATTTTGATATTATGATTTGAAGTAATTATACTTTGCAAATGACAAAGATTTTCAAGTTTGAGCAAGTGCGATTTTTTTTTAATTCAATTTTTATTGTAATATGAAAATGCACTATGAATTAACTGTGGTCTCGGACCATGTATTTTTTACATTCTACGAATGCTAAGATTATCCAATATATATCCGGTCACCTTTCCAAAGTTTGGCTATTCCCGATTTTAGCCATATTGCTGAGACATATTGTGTGTTAGTTGCTGATATTATTGTAGTTCCTTTATTTCAAGAGTTTGAAATACCTTTCTCAGCTTATCCGATTTTCAAGGACATGCTTACCCCGACTTTCGACAAAGAGGATTACTGCTGTCACAAAAGCTTCTTAACCAGGGTTTTATCAGAGATAAGTTGATGTCATCACTTAGGAAATTTTACTGTTGTCATCACGAATTGATTGACCGTTACAGCGTTCCAATATGTAAGATGATGTTGGACCTGTTCCCATTGTCATAACATTTCATGTGCCTCCACCGGATTGACTTTGTTGAACTGCACGACGGGTGGCGTATACGGAGCAGGAATTGCTTACCCTTTCGGAGCACCTGGGTTCACTCCTGGTTTTTATAGGAGTTCGTCTTGTTCATTGTTTTTTTAGTTTTCAGTCTTTATTTATTGTGCTTGTGGTTGTTCATTTGTCTTCCCGGGTTTGTCTGTCCAATGGAATACTTTTTTTTTATTTGCTCCTTATATATAAGTACATTTGTCCTCTTTGATGGCGACGCAATAGTTACATCGATTCGTTTCGGAATTCTTGCAAAATGTAGCCTATGAAAAGACATGTTACATGTTGTGTACGACATTGTACATGTATTGTATATATATTTTTCTATTATTGTTGGCTTTCCAAATCTTATTGTTTTTTTTTTTTTTAATTTTCTCTCTTCCTGTAGCGAGAATATAATTCCTGAATGGCAATTATGTGTGCGACGAAAACGAAGAACTCAAATAAAAACATTAGACGACGAAAACCTTTCAAATCTATTACATGAATGCGAGGAGATCATACGGGAATCGAATGACCCAATCGACCCACAAAAAATTATGAGAAATTTAGCCAGAAAATACAATGCGTTGCAGGGTAAATGGATTTTTTATGTAGAAAAGGGAGAAGAGTGTGACCGTCTTTGGCAGTTGGTAGCAAATGGAATTGTAAAGGGTGATATCAGCGCCAGTCACAGTGCTAAGATTAGCTTTCGACAATCGAGAGGTATAAAGGATGTAATGCAGCCGAAAGCTGGAAACCAATATAGCTTACCTTTTTGTATTTCTGTCCATACAGACGATTTTATGAATAAAACAAATGTAAACGAGTGCCGAGATCAGCTTAGAAAACTTGGGATACAAAAAGATTTAATGTATAAACCAGATATTTTAACAATACTAGGAATTTATAAAAGAAAGAAACGTAACTTTTTGGGACTAAAGCCAATTATATATTATAGTCGTGAAAATTTCTAAATCACATTTGATGTATATAAGCCTTATATTCTAACAATACTTGGAGTTTTTAAAGTCAATGAACAGAACGTGTAGATACCATATCACAGTCGTGAAAATAACTAAATCTGACTTAAATATAAAATCATAAAATCTTTAGAGATTTTGATCGGTTTATAGGTACATTTTAATTGTATAATTGTTATATATAATCATACTATCAACATTTTATTAATTAACTTACTGTCTGGACACCTCAGTTCTTAAAATGGATTTTTCAGAATTTGAATACCTTAATCAATGTGCATTGTCTAGTTACTCGGGTCAAGTCGTAAGTGAAACAATTGAACTTACCTGATTTTGTTCGATCATGTCTTCAAGAGAAACAAAAACCTTCTGACTATTGAATTTTCAATGTAAAAGGGAGGTAACTCTTCCTAAGATAGGGATTTTATAAAATTAAGTATTACAACGCCGTGATGCATGAAATATGCACAAAAGGCATTAAAAATATTTAAAATAAGAGTTTTACAAATTTTAGGATAGGTCTGAGTTGATAAATTCAAATTATTATTATTTTTTTAATTTTCCAAGTGCGTTCATTTTTTTATTGAAAATCCCCCATTCAGAATCCATATTAACCAACAAAAGATTGTCTAATAATTCTAACGTTTAGACTTTCAAAATGCTAAAAATCCATTTTATGAACTGATGTGTCCAGACAGTAGATATATATATAACTCAATAACTAAAAAAAAATCTGCCAATACAATAAAATTAAAAACTATGTCAATGTATGGCTCGTGCTATGCCAGTATGAGATTTGGGTCAATATGAGTGTATCTCGGACTCTCTTGATTTATCATATGCCTCTATGAAAACATCGGAGATCTGTTAATTTTTCATATTGGCATAGTTATAGGTCCGAGGTATTTCGGATAGTTACCGCAGCGTGAGGTATGTACTAAAAGTGGCAATATTGTGATGTATAACATTTAGAATTTGCAGGTGCGTTTGGGATAAGTCGAGATGCATCTGAATTATTACTGGAAAAGCTAAGAGTATCATTTAAAAAACACACAAAACCGCAATAAACTCAATACCACATTTATCGCATATCCAGTGCTATTCTCAATTAATCTTTGTTAGTTCTGCGTCTGACCAAAACTTTGGTTTCTCAAGTTTCCTCATAATTTCATAAAAAATGTGTTTTTTTCTTTCTTTTTTTAATTTAATTTTACAGAAGATAAGTGTAAAAAAATACCCTTAAATCACATTTAAACTTTCAAAAATATTTTATAAATGTAATAATATTATAATTCACCAAACATTTGCATTTCCCCCATATTACTGTTCTATTTATATATAATGTTAATCCAAACAGGAACAAATTTTCAGTCACAATTTAAGATGACACCTAATAATTACTAAACAAACAGCCCACTAATTAAATACAATCTAAAGTTGGCTAAACGGGAATTTTTTTATTATACCTGATTTTCAAAAGTTGGCAAAACGGCAAGACACCATCCGATCAATTAAAGATAAAGCAGGTCGGTCAATTTTATTATTTTTTCCGTAATCGGATACTAATATCTCCCTGTACTATCTAAAATACGAAATGTTTTTCACAAGCAGACCTAAGAAGTCATATATGGCAAGAAATTAGTCCAAGTCAATTTTAATATACTTGTTTTGTAACCAGTTACAAAATGGTGACAATATATTGCCAAATTAAACCATCAAGTTTCAAGTTTCAAGTTTCAAGTTTATCTCAAAATACACTCAGCCGCAGATCACTGCGTAACAGGAGCGAGATTACATACATTTTTTATACATGATAGACGAATCGAGTAGAATACAATACATAATATATAATTATATGTATATAATTATAACGTATTACAACAATATATATATAACACACACACAACTAATTACAATAAATATCCTGATCTTAATTATGTAATAATTTTTTCCAACTTCTGGATAAATATTGCCAAATTTGAAAGTACCTTAATATTACATTATTTAAGCATACCATAAAATTTCTGGATATTAGCATATTTTATATAATATTCCGGAATATATTTTATCCTTAGTTCTTTTACACAATCATCGTTACATAAACATACATAATGGAATTCGTCCCCAACACCATTCCTACAAATTTGACAAACTCTATCGTTTCTCGGAATTTTTCGCTCAAAACCCCAGATTTCGCAAGAGTATGTCAAGATTGGAGAAACTAATGTGTCAAATAACTTCAGCTTAAGATCAATAGGGATGTGTAAATTTCTAATCTTTTTATGTAATGCATATTAGGCCTTCTGAGCTTGATCTACTAACAGCTTTCTCGCCTTGAAGAAATTCCCATTATAATTAAACAGTAGACCCAAATAAGTATAGCTGTTCTTAATTTCAGTATCTTGGTTGCATAGCTTGAAAGGTATATTTTGGTTACATTTTCTTTTTGAAAAAAATTACAACTTTTGTTTTTGATACATTAACACTTAGTTTCCAATCTACACAATATGAGTCAAAAACGTCTAGTGCTCTTTGGAGCTCATGTGCCGATTCTGCAAAAATGACTGTGTCATCAGCATATAACAAAATCAATAGTTTAATATACATACCCAAATTATTCATACATTCATCTTTCAAAAAGTTCAAAAAATTTACATTATTATCAGACAAATAGTCTTCTAAATCATTTAGGTATAAGGCAAAAAGAAAGGGATACAACTTTTCCCCTTGCCTAACACTCACTTCGCATCGAAAAAACATTGTCTTCATATCACCATGTTTAATACAAGACTTAATATCTGTATATAAATTCAGAATTGTACTAAACATTTTCCCACCAATATTATTTTTTATCAGTTTTTGCCAGAGACCCACCCTCCAAACCGTATCAAACGCCTTTTTAAAGTCTACAAATGCACAAAACAATTTTCTCCCCGAGGACAAATATAAGGAAATAAGCGAGTGCATTACAAACATAGTATCTTGAACCGAATACCCTTTGCGAAAACCACCCTGGGCATCGGTTATAATACCAAATTCATCAGACAGTTCATTAAGTCTTGTATTCAAAATGGAAGTAAACACCTTTCCTAAATTAGAAGTTAAACATATAGCACGGTAATTGTCAAGATCCTTAGGGTCCCCCTTATTCTTATATAAAGGTTTTATTATACCCGTTAACCAAGATTCTGGAATAATACCCGAGATAAAGAAATCGATGCAGATTAAGCACAAGCCATGTCAAAATCTGAAATGGTTACATACCAGTTACATATATTTTTGAGTTGGTGACATACCAGTTACAAATCTTTTTGAGAATTTCTCATAAAATGGTTACATAACAGTTAAAAATCTTTCTGGGATATTTTATAAAAAGGTTACATATCAGTTACAATTTTCTTTTGTCTATTTTATAAAAAAATAGATATCAGTTACAAATCTTTTCGGAACTTTCTTATAAAAAGGTTACATACCAGTTACATTCATTCATTCATTTCTTTATTTCCTCTAAATTAGAGATTTCATGAATACATATAAACCAAAATTATAACAAATTTACAATATCTTTACATACAAAATATATGAAAGCGACAAGACAATACATATGTACATGTTATAAAGCTGTAGGTATATATATCAAGTTATGTAACTATCTCAAAAAAAAATGTTTACGGACTTTAAAGGGGGATATTGACTTGGCTGGCGGTATCCCGCGTATCAGCACACGAACGAGAGTCCTAGTCCTTGGTTATCCTATTATACTCGGCCATACATTGGATCAGATGCTGGTAATTAAGCTGAGTAAGCACGTCGGTGTCGATTTCAGCTGTCGATACCGGTCTGCCTAGTAGCACTTGGTACAGAATTTCCTCTTCGTATGAGTTCAGTTCAATAAATAATTTCAAATCAAAATTTTCTAATATCATGTCCCACCAGATGTCTTGTAAATGTTTAGTTCCGGGACAATTACAACAGGCGTGTACGAACACATCTGACATCGTTCTTTGACAAAAACAACAGTTTCCGGGCGTGCTATTGGGAGTATCAGTGATAAATTTCATTACACAATAAAACTTTTTAAGTTCATATGCAGATCTTCTATGCTTTAGGTATGGAAAAATGTCAACACATTCATGAATGTTCCGGTCTTTATTTTATAAACTGGTTACATACCAGTTACAATGGGTTTTTTGTCTTTGTTTTATAAACTAGTTACATACCAGTTACAATCTTTTGGTTACATTCCAGTTACAAATCTTTTTGTCTTTATTTTATAAAATGGTTACATACCAGTTACAGAACTTTTTTGGGACTTACTTGTAAAATAATTACATCCTAGTTACAAATCTTTTTTAAGCTTTCTTAGAAACTCAAAACATTAAGTAATTTTTTTCATAAGATTCTATACATACATTATTAAATGCATTTGTTTCTACAAAAACCTTTTTATTATATACAATGTATACCTTATATTTTCTTTTAATTGTAGAATACACACCATGTGTATTAATACCTGGGGGCAGTAAAGAGTTGTGTAATGTCAGGTGAAAATAATATCAATTTTATGACACCTATAATACAGGAATGTAGGAAAAAAAGTCACAGAAAAAAAGTCACGGATAAAAAGTCACAGGAAAAAAAAATCACAGGAAATAAAGTCAAAGGAAAAAAAGTCACACTATATATTATTATATATGAAAATTGCAAACCATAAGCAACTTAAGGTTTTTTTTTCTATTTTTTTAAAATACATAAACTTTGAAATTTTTAATATACAGGTGTGCAGCTGAGCAAATTGTTTAATCAGATAGAAATACAGTTGAATTAAATAAAATCGATTAAATTTTGGGTATTTATTAACTTACAAGGTGATGTTATTTCAATTATTTTTTAGTAGGAGAAATAGTGAGATAAATTATATATACTAAGTAATATAAAATACATTTTAATATTTTTCTTTAAAATTGTTGTTAGTGCTATTGATTTCATTTTAGTTTCAACCTTTCCTTCCTTTACTTAACTGATTATTTAAAAAATTCAATTATAGGAATAGTTACAGCATCTTATTCTCATATTTTTTCAACCACTTTAGTGTATTTTGTTGGAATGTATGACAGAAAATCACAGGACAAAAATCACAATTTAAAGTTTGACATATTGTATAGAACAAAAAGTCGCAATTCATAATTTGACATATTAGTTATAATTTAAATTTTTCTGAACATTTTGGAAGAAACAACCATGCAGGTATTATACAATCACCTTTTATAAACAGAAAGTAATTACAATTGAATCCAGGATTGAAAATTTCTTTTAAATAGTTATAATTTATAATAGAATAATACTTTTGATATCTATTTTAATAAAAAGAAATTTTGCAAATAAAACTACAAATTGGTGCCATCAGAAACAATTTCAATCCCACACTGCACAAGTAAAAAAACAATTAACAGCGAAAAATTATCAATTTAACAATTTCAGTCTGAAAATTGGAACCCTGAATAAAATTTCAAAATTGAAAACCTTATTGCACATCCACTCATAGTGAAGAACAATATTAAAACAAAAATGAAACCAACAAGTAATAATTGTAACAGTGAACTGTTACTAAGTCTCCCAAACGAAGTTCCCCATCAGACCCCCCAATGGTACCAAATGCTTCGTCTTGTCATAAGGAGTAATAATATATATGGTTATAGGGTGGGGATCTCAATGGTTTTCAAAATATTAAGTCTTTTGTCATTTGAGGGGGTGGGGCATGACCCCTCTCAGACCCCCCTATAGTACCGAAGTCTTCGTCTAATCATCAGGTGTAATAATATATATGGTTATAGGGTGGGGATCTCAATGGTTTTCAAGATATCAAGTATTTTGTCATTTGAGGGGGGCGGGGCATGACCCCCTCAGACCCCCCTTAGGTACCACATCCTTCGTCTTATCATAAGCAGTAATAATATATATGGTTATAGGGTGGGGATTTCAGTTTGATTTTATTTGTACGAATTATTCGTAAATACAACAGAATATAGAACATTTAATTGACTCATCGATTCTTCTCGGATGACCTTGCAAAAGTGAGCTTGCCTTCAGTAGATTAAGGTCAGATGTTTTCACGATAACCGTTTTTAAATTTTGTTAGAATTTAATGTTTCAAGGTATACGATTATTTTGTTTCGAGATAAACTTTTCGGGGTCTATAGTTAATTTTTCTTTTGTATAAGTATCAAGAAAAGAAGACTACGCGTTGGGAAAATAGTCAGTGTCTCGGGACAAATAAAATGGCCATATTCCTCAATACTGTTAAATAACTGTATACTATTGACTGATAAAGTTTGTAAAAATACTAATAATTGGTAAACAAGGTAAACAACTCAAGGATTTATTTATTTTTTACTGAATAGGTTATTTATTTTTTTCCAAATTATAGGGCCCACAAAGAGCATAACACAAACAGTACAATAACAAAAACATTACAATGCAATTAAAAGAACATAAATATAGCTTATAAATTGAATATCAACTGTATGAGGAAAGGGTCAGTGGTCAAAGGGAGATAATAATGATATTAAATATTAATTTTTTGGTTTTCCTTAGTTCCAGACCATTTGCAAGATATCCACATAAAATAGATAAAAAGCTATTGTCTTCGTTACTCATGATCCAGATATAGAGATCATACGAATTTAGAATAAGTAAATTTGGGTATTTTTTTAATGTAATTAATCATATCTTTTCCAAGGTTCTCATAGAGAGGGCATTCCAGAAGGAAATATATTTCATTTTCAATAGAATTTAAATTACAATATAAACATAATCGCTCATGTCGGGGTAGTATTTCATGTTTGCCAGATATATTGGTAACGCGTTCATGTCTGCCAGTTTCTATTCTTAAACAATGGTTACTGAGTCTATATTTTGTAAGCAAATACCTTTTTGGATTTTTTATATCTAAATAATTCTCATAGTCAAATCTAATCTTGTATGTGAAATATGAGTCCAACTTGCCTTGATCTTGTAGGCATGTACCTCTCATATTCTTCCAATCATTCTGGAAATGTAATTTAAGCTGTTTTTTAAGTATTTTTTTAAATTTACCTTTGCCCAAATTCTTACATAAATTAAGGTAAATACCTAATTTTTCACTAAAAAAATAAAGGTTTGAAAGCCATAAATTATTGCCGCTATGAGTAACTTTACTATCAAAAGCCTTTATCTCATTGTAGGCTTTTTTCAATAAATCAGATGGAGAATTTTCAAGTCTATGCCAATACATAAACATATGTGTTAACACATTAATGTATAAAGGGTATCTTCCCAGTTCAGACAAGACTGCTACATTTGTGCACATCTTTGATACACCAAGTATATATTTACAGAACTTCAAATTCAACTTCTCAAATTCCCAATCTTTGAAAATATCATAGAGAGATAATGACTTTCTTTTAGGTGTGATATTAACTATACTCCAGTTTTCACAACCAGATGTAATAATTGGCTGTATACAGTGACCAAACAAGTGTAAAAGTGTTTTTAATGGGGGACTTGATTATTTCATGTCTTTATATAGTTTAAAGCAGGCCTTTTTGGAATAATTGTTTCTTGGCTTCATTAAAGTTTCCAGTATTTTGAATGACAATGCCAAGATATTTATATTGTTTGACACATTCAATAGAAATACTTCCTACATTCATGACATTAAAACATTCGTTTAAGAGTCGTCCACTTCTATTGAATATGATGATCTTTGTTTTCTTCGCATTTATTTCATACACCAATCTTTACAGTATGTGCACAATGTATCAAGCCTTCTCTGATATGTTTCAGCAGTCCGAACTGTTGAGGACAGGAAATGTATAACAGTATAATTGACTCTGGTTAGGGAATGACCATTGGATTTATATTGTAGGGCTGGGATGTGTGTGGGGGAGGGGGGGGGGGGGATTCAAGAAAGAAATAATAAATAAAAAGATAAATGGCAGGTTCCAAAATTTGATGAAAAAGGGCAAGAGAAAAAAAAAAACAACAGGCTCCTGGATGCTGCGATAAACGGCTTTCCAAGATAGATAAGCTCAGTCTACCATTAAAGGCTTTCCTCCTAACAGTACTTTCTATTTACAAAAGATGTTTAACATGTTTAAAGGTGTAGAAATTTACACTGAAAACGAGTTATCTCTCAAATATCGAATTTAAACGCCTAGGTATCCAGTACACAAATTCTTAAATCTAAATGTTGAATAGATTAACCGTACAACTTTAAACAGGGTTCAATAAATAGTGCGAATCCGATCAATTCCATTATTCAGGAGGTCATTATTACCATTTTTATATAATCCAAAATGAAAATTTAATGGATTTTTAATAATCATGGATAATTGATTTTGTGTTTTTTAATTATATTATACTTGTTTAGAATTTCACATTGAAATAAAAGGTAAGTACTTATTTGTGAAATAACCATTTCAAAACAAATTTTGTGTAAATATTAAAACACTGTATGATTCATATAATACCCATACATAAATGTATAAAACCCTTTATTACGATCAATATCTTCATTAACAGTTTTGGGTTGCTAAGTTGACGAGAGAACCTCTTCTTTTTTCAAAAGCAGCGTACACGTGGAATGATCTTGGGAAGAATTTTTATTTTGCAGTAATCTATTGATATGACAGTTAACAATGTTACTTTAAATGTAAAACGCAAAATTTTATCAAAATTCCTTTGATAACATATCTCCCAAAAAAATTGTAATGGGAGAGAAAAAATAAATTCCTGCTAAATTTTACGTAATGTAATGAGTACTGAGAAGTGTACACAGTATTATAATTCCAGGTCTGGGGAGGTTCCCACAAAATGGCATGTTGTAGAAAGTGATTTTTACTTCCCATACTATTGACAAGACGTAGTTAGTCACCTGTGTGAAGTATTTTACTATAGAGGTATTATGACAAACTGACGACGGTAAAGCGCGGTCGATACTACAACACGCCCACTTTTCTCTTAAAAACAATTGGTTATGGTCAGTTTTTTAACTACATGCAGAGTAATTTCGAAAGTTGTGGAATATGATTCCATGAAAATAGCCCTTGCATTAAGTATATTTTACCAACTTAGACATACACAAATTTGGTTGAAAAATATTGGCAATTGAATGAGTTTGAAACTTGATCTTAGAGCGTATTTTGTACCCATAACTATATATAATTAGCTAGAATTGAACACTCATAATATACTATGGAATCACATATATTTTTAGGTAAAACATAATGTCACTAGACTTCTTACTACCATTACAAGCACTGTATGGAGACTTTCTCGAAGGAAATTCATCCGCACCAACGTGAGTAAAACCTTAGAAGTAGTGAAATAAAATTGTGTAAAATCATGACACAATGCTGAATAACAATTAATTATTCGAATTACATTGCATATTGTGAATCAAATGTCTCCAGCGGGAGACGTATTGTTTTTGTCCTGTCCTTCGCAAAAGTTTGTGATATTAAAATCTTGGATATTTTACATTTTAATGAAATAAATTTAGCAGAATTACTGCCTGCCATGTACAAGACATAAAGGTTTTCCTGATCGGTTTGATCTTTTAACATGAAGTCTTCCACAGTTTATATTGGAACGAAATGTGTAGATTTGCAAGACAAGGCTTTTTCTGATTTGGTTGATTTTTGGGGTTCTTATGCAAATTTGTAAATATAAAATCTAAAGTTTAGATTGGAATTAAACGAAAGTTGACAGATTTGCTTCGTACCTTGTTTAGTTGTAGAAGACTGCATGCGCTATACTTCTATTTAATAAAAAGTGGACAACAGAAAAAAGGCAGGAGAAATATGTTTATATGCCAAAAACAAACTTTAATTAATTTTGGAGGAAACCAGAGTACCTGTCCATAGTATTTCCCCCAGCTCTTAGAAAAACATGGTAACAGAAGTCTAAAAAGGGCACCTGAAGCACGTCAGTGGGTCAATAAGGACACATTAATTTTGTTAGCGCATATCTATAAAAAAGAACTAGTTATACCTAATATTATATTCAAAATAAACTGCATAAAATCATAAAATTCAATATTCAGTCTAAAATATTTAGTAAAAATTGAAATCCATTAAAAATACTGGTACTATAAAATGCACTCTTCCTCCTGAAACTGTATAAGTAGTTTCGGCATGGCGTGAAGTCAAAAGGGGCATGGGGTGAAGTAAAAAGGGAATGGCTTGAAGTTAAAAAGGCCATGGCGCCACTTAAAAGGGCAGTACACCATTTAAAAATGTTTGGGAGAAACACTACGGTAGAGAACCACTTACCTTCGAGAAGAAAACCGCAATTCTTGTCTTGGAAGAAGCACTTGTGATTTTTAGTATCACTTTTGATCATAATTTCTAATTATTCAAAGTAAAACACAGGAAAGATAAAACTGACCCATCAAACAATATTCAGCATAATATTCCCTTAAAATTCTATACAAGGAAAGTTCAAACTATAACAGAATAATTGGGATTATCTGCCTTGGGTGTGACTTTTCACACTTATTCACCAATATGTGGTAAAATCAGACCGATATTATGGATAACCAAACATTCCCCCTATTGTACATACTGCGATAAAACCTAGTAAAGCAATGTAATAAAAGGCGAACTACCGCTAGACGAAACAGAAAATGAATAGTACTGGATTTATATATCTGTGTCAAAAGGTGATAAAGTACAAATAACCAAGACATTTATAGCTCCTAGTCGGATACTATCGCTCTATTTAGGTTTAATAGTCTATCCTCATGACATTCAATCGGACCGTTTATAAAAAGCTCAGAGACTAGCCACGATTCTCCTCATGGACTACTACAAATTTTCCTCAGATAATACTAGCGGTTCTCCTCAAGAAGCTACTAGCGGTTCCTCTTAGAGACTACCGGTGGTTATCCTCAGAAGCTCCAGTGGTTCCCCTCGAGAGGCTACTAGCGGTTATCCTCAGAGGCTCTAGTGGTTCTCCTCGAGAGGCTACTAGCGGTTCTCCTCAAGAGGCTACTAGCGGTTCTCCTCAGAGACTACAGGCTATTCTCCTCAAGAGGATACTAGCAGTTCCTCTCAGACACTACCCGCAGTTTTTCTCTGGGTTTCTAGTGGTTCTCCTCAAGATGCTAGCCAAAAAAATCGTTCTCTTCGGAGACTACTAGGGAATCTGCTCAGAGACTACTAGTGGTTCTCCTCACAGACCGCTAGTGGTTCTCTCTGACCTTATCTTTCAAATGACTTTAATACTTAATTGTTAAAGTTAGTGGTAAGATAAGAAAACATGTTAAAAGTATGCAGTAACTTGGGGAATCTACTACATGAACTAGTAATTGGTGAAAAGTTTATTATTGATGATAATGTTACTCTGTTTATAAATTCGTCGAAAACTGAATATTATGCATTTACTCTACACGATTAGGGACGAGATCAAAATTTCAATGTAGGATAAAAAACTTAGTTCAAATAGTTTTGGGGTGGGGGTAAAAATCGCTGCAAGTTTTGTTATCCGACATCGATTTTCGGATTGACAAATACGGATTCAAGTGATGTCCAACTCAATATACAGAACAAACATATATTGTTGAGGAAAAACAGGACCCATGATACAAAAAGTATACTCTCAAAGCATATGCCCATATTGGTCAATCAATTTTTCCCAAATTAAGTTAAGAGGTGGGGGGGGGGGGGGGGGGGGGGTCAGTGAAAAAACTATGTGAATTAAGATTTTTTATCTTACATTGAATTTTTGATCTCGTCCCTTAGGTAATGATATTTATATAATATATCCTTCCTTTCAGTCAGGCTTGCGAAGCAGTTATTCCACATGATAAATTATATCAATATTTACTGATACCTGCGGTAAGTATTTATTTAATTATATATTTTAAATAAAAAAAGACAGAATGGGTGTACTTGGTACATACATGTCAGTTTGGTTTATTCCTAGGTTTCAATTTGTTACAGAAATTACCAGTATTAACAAAATTCAAAAATAATAGAAATACTAAGTATTCATTCCTTGTATTGCACATGCTGAAATTTGGCTTCCCATTTCGGCATTTTTGGTTTTGAGTACTTCTTGTTCAAAATAAGTTTGGTTTTTGGTCTTCCAAATGTTTCGGTTTTAATGCTGCTGATGAGAGGTAACTCCTTGAAATGCGTCGTATACAGCATAGTATAAATTTACTATATCTTTGGATTGTTATTTTCAAAAGAAGCTATTTCCACCTGCATTTATTTCACTTATATGGCCAATTTAAATATACCCATTAATACCTTTCAGAATCTATCAGGGCTAAGCCTGGTATTTGTTCACGTAAGATTTACTAAAAATAACAAATAAATAATCAAATTTTTTCTACATACCTGAATATTTGCATATATATGGTAGTATTTATGATAAGAGAAGCCGCATACATATTTTTGACATTGCATGGAACCTCTAAACCTTATTTCCTGAGCGAGTCGATTTCTTCAGCTGATGTCCTTAGTAATAAAAGGATAAGCCTGAGATTTTTTGAGAAGGTTCTTTCTATTTCATAAGATGAATAATAGTAGACCATTTTAAAAATAAGTCTTATATTCTATGATCAGTATTTCGTCTGTAAAATCTAAACAGTACAAAAAAAGTAAAACAATGTAAAATAGCCTAGGATATGCGGGTCAAAGGTTCAAATCCAGAGGATTAGATATAGTTACCATTATCTATATTTCTGAGCAGCTAGTGTCGTCAAATTAAATTCGGAAGTCAATGCGATCTGTTTATTACTGCAACCGCGCTGATTGCATCATTTTAAACTGCATTTTTTAAAATTTTTGCTGGTAATATTTGCGTTTTTTACTTGACATTTTTCATTAAGTCAAAGGTGAACTTCATTAAATTAAAATACAAAATATGAATTGAAACTATATGTTTAAGCATTGATTAGCAGTTGAACATTGAAAGATGCTTATCTTAATAAAGTAATTTAAAATTTTAACAAGATTTATTGAGCCCATTTAAGTCTACACGTTTTTTTAATTTACCCAAAAATTGCTAATTTTGTTATTTTTCGTGCATAATTGAATTTTTTATGAACAAAGCGACTTTACTCCAGAATATCTGACTTTCATAAGGTAACAGTATAGGAGCATAAGGAAATCTTCGTCTAGTGAGTCGTGTACCAGTCTTTTTAGCAACTTCAAACTTTGATCACAGATACAAAGAACTTGGCAATATTTTGTAACCATTTTTCACCATTTTAGTAACGATGATTTAAGTTTTTTTCAGAATAATAATGAATATTTAAAAGGGAAACAATAAGAACATTTTTTTATGTACTTATTGACAAAGTTTCATTTTTTTTAAGTAGAAAGGCTATAATATACTATACTAAAAAACATAAAGTAAAAACTAATTTTACAATGCAGTCCATTTAAATTTTCAGTTTATTACAACAGCTGTACTAGCGTTTGCTGAGAAGCGAGTAAACACTTGCTTACAATGTTTGTCAGGAAGGCCCGGTGTTGTATAGTGAGTATTTGACTATTTACACATGTTGTGAAAATTCGGTGGATTCAAATTTATCATATTTCATTTTGCATTCGTTTCACAGTACCAGACGAAATATTCCTATATTTAAGACCATGTCTCAGCCTGCATTGAAACATTTCTTGTCTAAAGGATTTTTTTAGTATGAGAACATGTGTTCTTCTAAATAAAACCAATTAAGGTAGAAAAATAGATGTAGCATTTTCAAATCTAGCAACTACATGAATACCCGCCTCTTTTAGTAATAATAATAATGATAACAATGATGACGATGGTTCTTGAAAATTTTGATAACAGCTTTCTTAATTTTTCTTCATTGAATTTATGAATCTGTGTTTTTGAATTTAAAATTTATACCACCTAAATATGAGCAATATCTGTTTGGTAAAGGAAAAGAAGCAACCTGCACAAAAAATAATTATAATAATAATAAAAATTCATAAATAAACCATGTTAAAACGATTATGGAATCAGATTTTCTTTTGGGTCTATGAGAAAGATATATCTACAATATTTCTGCTTTATACAGGGGGCAAATATATACCTTAGGAGCAAATAAAAAAAAAAACGCAATCCATTGCACAGACAAAATCCGGGAAGAAAAATGAACAATCACAAACACAACAAGTAAACACTGAAAACTAAAAAGAATGAACAACAAGAACTCCTGTAAAAACCAGGAGTGAACCGAGGTGCTCCGGAAGGGAAAGCAGTTCCTGCTCCATATACGGCACACGTCGTGAAGTTCAACAAAGTCAATCTGGTGGAAGTCACAAATCGGTGAAGGGACATGTTACGATAGTGGGAACAGGTCCAACATCATCTTAGATATTGGAACACTGTAACGGTCAATAAATTCGTGATAACGACCGTAAAATTTCCTAAGTGATGACATCAACTTATCCCTGACAAAACCCTGGTTAGGTTCAAACCATTTTCGGTCAAAACAAATTACGGTCATTATCCATTAAGGTTCGGATGCCTTACCCTGCAACATTTTTTGCACCTGTAACACGCCAGGAACCCGTTCAATAATCAACTTGTTTAGGAAGTATCGTACGAAAAAGGTTTTCTGTCTAATATCAGAATATGAGTTTTATTCCTTTGCAGTCCTATGGATATTATGGGGAGATCAAACAGATTTTCGTTTGCTGCAGCGTTTGGTGCTACTGCCTCTTTGTGTGCAAGCGTTATTTTTTATCAGAGATTTGCGATTCAATTGGGCGGACCGTCATTTGTAAAAGGTAATTATTGTTTCTTTACTAGAGAAAAATTTGTTATGTTTTGCATTTAGAGTGAATGAAATAGGAAGATTTAATTCTTGCATACTTGGTATGCTTATTAAAATTCATGACATGTGTCTGTCACAGGTACTTGTGGACAGGACCCTGAAAGGTACCCCCTTATGCCCCTCCATCTCAAAGCAGTAATTTTTTCAATATTTTTCACTCATTTGTGTTATATATGCACCAATATATGATGTTTTGTTCAATTATTTGAGCCTTGACTATATTATACAGGTCGACTAACAATATATCTATGTAGGATAATTTAGTTTAGGGTTGATTTTTTCATTGTAAACAGTTTTGTATGTAATAATTCAGGACAACGACATTCCTCCCAAATCTTTCTTCAGCTTTAAAAAAGATCCGATGCGTTAATTAAACAACAACTTACAGTAAATTAAAGGATGGATGATTTATTGTTTAACGTCCAGTGGCAACCAGGTGCATATCAGGACGAGAACATATTATGATAATGAATATGGTCCCTGCTTAGTACTATACCGACACGCTGAGTCGGATTTTTAATGTGCTAGCCGTCACGAGACAACTGTCCACAGGAAGACATATCACCCCATTCAGACAAATTATACTCAAAGCCGACCAGTCGATCTTTGCTCTTACTCCTAGATGCCGTATGACGGAGAAGCAGCAAATACCAATTTTAATGTCTTTGGTTTCAGCTGTCCGCGGATCGAACCCGCGACCTTCCGCACTCGAGGTAAGCACGCTGCCGCGAGACCACTTAGGTGGTATGTAAATTAAAGGAATAGACATGTATTCAATAATAATATCTTCATTTAAGAAATTATTTTTGCAGACATATTGTTCTATTGTTTCGTACGCGAAAAAATAAAATTTAAGCCATGATCCATCAAATCGGGAAGACTACAAAATGTTTTGATGAATGTCATTAGATAACTGTTTATATTTGACAGTATTTGCTACACTGTTGTCCATGTTGATATATGGTATGGATTACATGCCCTTGTTTACAGCCTTAACAGCTAATTCTACACTGGGATATGCAATAGCAACCTTGTATGCATGGGCTTTTACAGCTATTACGTTCATCAGAAATTATTTTTGTGACGAAATTGATTTGAACGGGGTAAGAACTACAACTGACGTTATATAAATTCAATTGAATGGCGTATATTTTTAAGTATGTCCAGAGATTTAAGACAAATATTTAAACTCATGTGTCTTACCTTATCTATTTTTAGTTGTGTTTTAACACTTTTTAAAGATGGGATAAATAAGTGCATGGCATAACCTTTTTCTATTTGTTCAAATATCACCTCTGTAATACGTTGATTTTAGCCGACATAGATTAAATTTGAGTCAGCCATTGTACATGTTTTAACTTTAGTGTTCAAATATACCAGTTTCGATTAGATATGGTAATTGAACGTATGAGAACAATAAAAAGGATATCAACTATGCTTTTTATTGCGTGTTATTGGTATAATATATGAAAAAGTTTCTGGATAGATTCAAACAACACTGATAATGTACCAGGTGCCTGAAACTCAAACATTCTTATGACTACAATCAGGACTGGTTCCAGGACATCAATAGGGGAAATACACTGAAGACCGGAAATCAGATTAGGGAGCAACCATTTGATTTATAGTTTGGGGGGGGGGGGGGTGGGGGTGTTTGATTTTGCATAATTTTTGCGACAAAATTTTGCTCCTGTATTTTTTGTTTGGTCTCTATTGCGGTCTAAATTTTTATTTTCATTTAAACCGAAAAATTGCTTGATTGACACAAGTGCTGCATTTTTTCCACACCTAAAGTGATCCTGTCCTTTTATTTTGACAAAATACTGGTCCTGCCTTTTTATTTCAATTTGATCCCCCCCCCCAAAAAAAAAAATAATCAAATTGTCGCTCCATTCCACTCACAACCATCATAGTCGTAGGAACATTTGTATAACGGGACCATTATATGTGTAGAAATGCAAGAAGGAGATGGAAGTAGAAAGAAAAATAAGGTTAGAAGTGTCAACACAGATAACAGGCGAATTTTCTAAATATGAAAATACACAATATGAATTATCCAGAAATTTATCCAGTATTCACTGCACGTACCTGTAAATGACTTACTATAATCATTTATTTTACACTTATACCATGTATCAGTGTCAATAAAAACCATTGCATAAGCTAGTGGAAATACGATTTTGGAACCTTGAACTGACTACCGGTGAAACCTCGTAAAGAGATTAATAAATAATAATCTCATTACCAATTAAACCTCAAAGGAAGCTCCACCTAGTGTAAACTCGCAATACTATATATGTTTCAGATTGAATACCTGATAATAACCATTAGAGGCCTCCCAGAATTATTGTGTCATTTGTACTTATCTATAAGTTGTCCTATTAGATTTGTGCGATCGCTATGGCGTAGAAGAAAATTTCAGCAACTGGCTGTTGATTTTGAAGATGATGAAGACATTTTTGAATCTATCAAACGATCATACCAAGGAATACACGTGGTAAAGCTATTCAAACCATCACCATCACCACCGGAGTAAGCTCTTTTTATTTTGCTGGTTCGAAGTAGTGAAAACAATAGTTAGTTATCTCCCCTTGTTCTGACGGGCTTATGGATGGCAATTTTATTAACTCTCCTTGGTTATATATAGCTACCTAAAGTTTATCATTAACAAATATAAAGTTTTGACTTCATTTACCATAAATGGCCTTATCTTTGTCTTTCTGAATTAATTTAGACCTCAAAATCTATCGCCATTTTTTTTCTCGAAGTCTTTTTGTGTGGCAGTTTGCGACGTTATGTATACAGAGAAGCGCACACGAATTTGAATAAGCAAATAAAACCGCGATTTCGGGATAAGTCTATCGATTTTATAAATTCACTATCAAGTGCACATAATTTGAAGATTAAGATATCTGTGAAATGACCTTAACAATTGTGTATATACAAAATTGGAATTTTTTCAAAATGTGATGGGGCCATACTGAAAAAAAAATATTCAGTAAAAGAGTTAAACAAATCATGTGCTGAAAGATAAATTCTACTTGTATGTGCATATTTTAAATATCATTATAATATCTATGATTTATATTCTTTTTTCACAAAATATGTAACACTGAGTTTTTGTATTGTGAATAGTTGTATAAAAAAATAACAATCCAAAGATACTAATATTAGATATAGTAAATTTATACTATGCTGTATACGACGCATTTCAAGGAGTTACCTCTCATCAGCAGCATTAAACCGAAGCATTTGGAAGACCAAAAAACCAAACTTATATTAAACAAAAAGTACTCATAACCAAAAATACCGAAATAGGAAGCCAAATTTCAGCTAAGGAGATCTACAATGTGCAATACAAGGAATGAACCCTTAGTATTTGTATTATTTTTGAATCTTGCTAAATACTGGTAATTTTTGTATATCTACAGGCCAGCAAATGGGATAAAAGAGAAAATTAAATCCGCTCTTAAGGGGATATACCATAAAGTTATCTACAAAAAACTTGATAGTAAGTAAAAATAATTACCATTCCTTTATCATATGTTGGATTAATCCATACTTGTACGTGGCAAAAGTTCTAGCCATGGAACATCTCTTTTATTGTTATTCTTCGTCATAAAGTCATAGTATGTTACGTTGCGTTTCAAACTGACAGTATTGGATCCCATTGCATATCCAGAATGTATCTGTTTGCTGACGCAGCAGTTTGTATCATTTCTGTTTTTTCCAATTTAGCTTATAAATGTGGGCTTTGTCAATTATCTTTTCTTCTGTGATTGGACGAAAAGGATTTTATTTTTGAAAATAGTCTTTGGTTTAAATGTTGCTATGTTCGTTAGGTGTGATTCATATATAACTAATATAATTCTTTGATACCAATTTTGATGCACAAGATGTGCACATTCCGTCGATTGACGACTCATCAGTTGTGCTCAAGGCCTAAAGTATTGAAAACCAAAAAAAAAACAATCCAAAAACTAGATGAGCAAATTAAAAAAAAATGCCAAAATGACCAAAAGGGGCAAAGCCAATATCTCTAAGGACAGAGCTATATACCAAGGAGATACTCCTTGGTTTGCACAAATTTTACAATTTCAAAATTTTATTTTATAACAACACAACTATTTAAAAGAGAGTTTTTGATAAATATATATATATCCTACAACTAAAATACTTATTGCATTTGAAAATTTTTACACCAACGTTCCTGTGAGATGTCATGGATTTCCACACGGGAATGTCACGGGTTTTAAAAGTAAACAAGCAAATACATGAGATTTACATCGAGAAACGTACGTCGGATATCTTTTTCAAAGATAGTATTTGTTTGATATCTCCCTCATCTGTATATTTCAATTGGACACATGAAACGTGATTGAGCTCTTATCAGTGGTACATGTAGGTATCTCTAATAAAACGTATCACAAAATATAGAGATTAAAACATAAAGTAAATACAATAATATATGCAATATACAAAGGTACAAACATAAATAAAAATAAATTGATTGTGTACATTGAAACAACGAGTCATTGAAGTTGACCCTACATTTGAACTTTTAAGTTTGATAGGGAGTTGTCGTAAGGTCTTTTGGATATTGCCACAATTTAACTGTTTTGTTTCTTTGCCGAAGTGCGTAGAGGATCAAAGAACAATTTATTTAGTAGATCTTGAAATTAAAATTAATATGTGTGTATTATACATATAAACAAATGACAAAGGTTCATTGAGCCGTCGAATGAACTAAACAATAAATAAACCAAACACAAAAAATGATAAAAGAGAAAAAAATATTAAAAAAACATTAAAATAAAAAGACAACAATAAAAAGTAACAGATAAAATCTAAAAGCTTCGGCCTAGGAGATTATGGACTGTTAACATATTGTTTTTTTTGTTTGTTTGTGATCAAGGCTTGTTAGCCGAAATGTCATTGTTATTTTTGTCCTTTTTTGATAATATATTTTGGGGGTTTTGTTTATTAGCTCACTGACCCTTTGTAATGTGTTTGTTTGCTTGCTATGCGAGTTATGACACTTTTTGATTTTTATAATTGTCATAGATTTCAGATATTCCACAAGGATGGTGTCCGTTACGGTTGTTTCATTAATTTTAATATACCAGGTAAGAACATTTCACAAGGTGATATATAGATAAGAAGGGAAATAACTATGAACTTCTCAGCACAAAATATCTACATGCGCTTAACAAAGGTTCTCGCAAAGGTACAGAATTAGAGTCTTTTTAGAAAATTTTGCCTTTCAAGAAATTTTGTACCAAAATTCCATCATCAGCTATCTTGTTAACGACGTTGTGACGGATATTTTGGGCCTTATGAGCATACGCATTTGTAATTTTAGTTTGTTTCAGTATCAATGAGACAATACCGCATTTATAGACCACAATTTAGTTTCTCCTACCAATTTATATGTTTTATAATGTAAAAACATTGATAAACAACTATCGATTTCAGAGCTAAATATTTAAAAATAGACCAATCAGGTTATTCAAAACGCCCAACCTAAAGATATATCATTTCAACTCCGTTTATGAATGACAGGAATAAGATCCATTCCTATGTTGTTTCATATAAAACTTTGGTTTATTTGTCTAATATGCAGTTTCAGAAAAAGAGATTTTTCAAAAGTCGAAGTAAGGAACTTTCCAAATATATTATGGATCTCCCATCATTTATAAACAATTTGGTCATGTGGTTTAAAAGGAGAAGATTTCTAAATATCGACTAACCAGGAGAAGTAACTATTCAAAACGGCCATGATAGTTGTCAAAGCGGGAAGAAAAATGTAAAATTTGAAAACTCCATTCCGTAGAAGCGCCAAGTTAAAATTTGTGATCTGAGGGCTTTGGAATTTTAATGTTCCCTACACTTTAAGTTACTCTTTTCTCGATCATCCGCCATTCCATTCAAAGATCGGATTTAATATATTATATCATTGATGCAAAAAGTTATATATATATATATATATATATATATATATATATATATATATATATATATCTTGATCCTCAAATAAATTCTGATGCCAATGGGGATGCGTATCATGTGCACATTTCCGTGATTTACAAGAATGTTAAATTTTGTGGTGCTTGCCTCTGTCTTCAGATGATTTTGGTTTTACCCCTGTGGTCATTTTGGCATTTTTAAAATTCGATCTTCATCGTTTTTGTATTATTAGTTTGCAACATTTTAGACCTTGAGTAAATCTGGCCAAAAGGGTAAGATAAAATTATCAGATTGGCGTATACAGAGTTGTGGGCGTTTTTAGAGATAAAAAACGTTTTTTTTTGGAAATTTTCCTCGTGAAAATCTTTTTATTTTTGTATAGTCTGAATTCGCCGTTGTATTCATATGTATTAGCTTGAATAATTTTCTGCAGCATTAATTAAATTTACAACTCTGCCAAAATATCAAATTACTTGGACGGCCTTCCATTTGCATTCACAGTTAGAAACAGAAACAAAATAACATTACGTCTTTTTTTGTAGGCATATGTTGAACTAATAGTTGTGATAGTTGCTTATGCACGTATTCTAATTAAAATTATAAAGGCCCTGATGGATGCGACTTCTGGAGAGGAATATCAGTTATTGGAATTCGTTCTTTACATTATTAACGCACTTTATGGTAAGTTTGACAACGGCGCTGAATACTCCTAAGAACTGTTAACGCTGAATACTCCTAAGAACTGTTAACACTATATAATTTGTTTGATATATTGTCGTGAATATAAATTCCTGCCAAAAATTCATCTGAATGGCGTAAAAAATGAATTTGGAAGGAAAGTCACGATAACCATAAAATACATGTGCATATAGAATCCACGCTTTTGCCAATATTTCGTTACTCACCTGTGTAACATTTAGAGCTTAACGGAAAATAGTCCAAAAGCACGTGCTAATACAAACATTTACGGTAAATACCGATCTCCATCAGTAAAATCTAACTGATATTTTGCAGGTATTTTTTCCTCGATAACATTAGATTGAACGTAGAGAGTTATCAAGAAGAGAAAAAAGAAAAGGGTTTATTCACTATCAGATGGTTTACGTATAACTGATATACTTTTTAGCTAAAACACACTTTGAACGCATTATAAAACCGGGATCTAATTCAAGGATATACCTGTAGATTAAAACATTTAACAGATTGAAGTAATACGCGGAAAAAAGGAATTGCGTTCACCAAAGAAAAAAACAAATTACAAGAGACCACAAAATACGTGGGCGATTCACCCACAAACTAAATGGTCCTTCTCGGACTTTATTTAGTGTGTGAGTGAATCGCCCGAGTTTACACATTGATAAATTCCTTCAAAATAACCTGTATCGCTTATAATTTCAAAATAATGCAGAAATATGATGATTTCCATTTGAAATTAACATTGTCCTCACACAATATATTGCATGCGTACGTATTCATACGCACTACGTCATGAAAGGAATTTATCAAGTTATAAACTTTTTACCAGAAGTTGCTGTTAGTCAATGAAATTACTGCATTTGATGTTTTGAAAACAAAAATTAAAGTTCAACGTAAATCTTCGGCTGTGAGTTCATTTCTTGTTATTAAATGAAGAGCTTATGGTTACAGTAATGTTAAGCTGCATAGAAGTGTTCTGAAGCTGCTCTATTTTATTTATTGAAGCTTCCTCATTGTTGGGTACCATGTAAGGCGGAGGAATGGCTTGCACTTTCATCCAGCGTACCTGGGTTCACTTCTGGTTTAAACGACAGAATCATATTTTTTATTTTTCAGTGGCTTTGTTCTAACTTTGTTCATTTTATTCTGGATAATTTGACTGAGTCTTTTTATTCCTTTCTATCTTTTCATGTTAAAATGTTTCTTAGATTATTTATTTTATTCCTTTCTAGCTTTTCATATTAAAATGTTTCTAAGATCATTTATTTTATTCCTTTCTAGCTTTTCATATTAAAATGTTTCTCAGACCATTACTCATTTAAAACACAGACTACAGTTATTATTTCATTTTTATGTGTTTTTTTTAGCATGTCTGGTAACATCACTTACCATAGGTTTTCTGCTTGGCGTAATCATGATTATCCACACCCTAGCGTCTTACAGGTAAGTTAAAAACACCATATGTTCTTGTGATAAGTTTATCTAAAAAATACAGTGTATATTTTTTTGCTTAGCCCGCAAGGGTTTATTATGTAATAACGTTATTATTATCTAAAGCTTATGTCAATCAGTTTTTACACTTTATTATTGGCGTTGTCTTGCATAGCATTTATACCAAAATATTTTTTTCATGGATAATTATTGTAAAAATGCCTTAAGGATGCTCGCTGGTCATGTTTTGGTCTTTTTGTCAGATTTTCGGAATCCTCGTGTTTTATCCATTTCTTAAACATGAAATTTTTTGCCCATGAACCCCCACTTTTTCTTTTATAATTCAATCATATACTAGTATACCTTAAAATGGTATTTGACAACATTTTATGAAATCCTTTTTATTTTTTATACATTTTTGAGAGACAAAGTTGTACATACAAAGACAATGAAAAATCCAGAGAAAACCTAATTCCTGCAAATTTTCAAGGCCTTATAGCTCTAAAATGAGCCCATGAACCTATAATCTTGCTTATTTGTTTATTATTCATATGTTCTCTCAAACTAAAACACCTATTTCAAATCCTATTTATTTCCTATTAGACCAGCGATCATCCTAAAATAAAACAAAGAAACATTCCTGTTAAAATATAATCATATACAATTCGACAATTTTTTACAAAATGAATAATTTTTAGTTATTACGTAATTTGCAGAAATCGTTACAATTGAACAAGAAATTCAGATAAAGAGTTATATATATAGCAGTATTGTACGCACAAACTTTAATTTAATTTATAGAACTTTACTATTGGGATTGTATAAAGGAAACTCTGGTCATTTAACTCCAAAAGAAGAAAAGTCAAATTCAACGCTTCTTGTATGTATAAACCTAGATATTAGGCCACACAAAATTGATTTTTAGTTCTTTGGATTTTTTATTGCAAAAATAGGCGCAAGCGAGCTATATTTAATTTAATTCCGGCGAAGATCAAATTTACGCGCAACAAACATTAAACTAAAATATAGCAAAAAAGTAGAAAAAAAAATCCCAAACCTTTACCAAATTTTAGGAGCGGGCGGACATTTATTTTTAATTTCTTGAAAAATGAAGAAGTTGAGACGAATTTTGAACATTTTTGCAAAATGAAGCGGCAAAAAAAAATTTTGTTGAAATTTACGAGGTCCGAAATTCGAAGCGGCGAAATCCTAAGAACTAAGAATCAATTTGATGTGCCCTTATAGGAAAGATTACATATGTTAATAGAAAGATATTGTTTGAAGTACGGTAAAAAATATCAACTGCTGTAAGTTTATTTATGTAAAAAATGTATATTTCTTTGAGATATGTTCAACTGAAAACGAAATGCATAATGTATAAACATATTATAAACAAATGATTAAAATTAAAATTTTTGTCAACTGTTCAATTGTTTGTTTGTTTGTTTAGTTGGGGTTTTACGCCGTTTTCAACACATTTGGCAATTTCGCGGCGGCCAGTTTTTATTGGTGGTGGAAGCCGGAGTAGCCGGAGAGAACCACCGACCTTCGGTAGGAAATCTTTTCAGTTGAAAACATAAGTTTTAATGTATGTACACACTATTTCCAATTGATTAAACAAAAATATTCAAGGCATAGATTGCACTGTACCATATAATCTCTTCGTTTTCTATTAACTGACGTTTTCAAATTAGGAAAATGATCTTTATTTCACAATTACTTTTAGGTCGGTAGTATGAGATATGCTGGTTACCAAGTGGCTTATGTGGCTTGGGGTAAGTTCATAACATATAGGCCACATGAAAATACGTCTGTTTGTTGAAGGTGTCCCTACCGACCTTAATTTTCTGTGCCTTCCCTAAAATGTTTATGAAGGTTTTGTTCAAGCACTGTTAAAAACCAAACATTTCACCAAAAGCGACAAGGTAAAATAGAAAAAAAAACATATGAACCTAACCTAATTTTTATAAGCATGACACACTAAACACACATATTTTTTGGCCTTAGTATCAAAGGATAAAGTTCTATGGAACACAAACATAGAAACAACAGAGAGTCAAGGTAGTGCGACTAGATACAAATAGCGGTGGTGGGACTAACCGGTTTTTGACGTATTTCAATCCCCAACCCGCCAACTCCCTTTATATCATACTCTTTCTGGTGTATAAAACAGGCAATGAAAGGCAATAGAATAAGATTACCAACAAAAGGATTGTGGATTCCATTATTCTCTTGAGTTTTATGATACTAGTACCTAATTTCAGGATTTAATTTAATAATGATAATGTTAAAAGTGAACGTCCGGAGCACCTGATGTCACTTCCGGTTTTTAGTTGGAGTTCACATTGCTCGTGTTTTGGTTTATGTGCTTTGTAGTTTTTTTTTTTTGTTTATTGTAAGTTTTTTTTTTATTCTCTTAGATATATGTGTATTCTTGTGGCATTCGTTTGTTGTTGTTGTGTTCCATTCTCCTCACTGTGTCTTTTCCTTACGTGTATTCTTGTGGCGTTCGTTTGTTGTGTTCCATTGTACTGACTTTGTAGCCTTTCTACTTAAAAAAATGAAACTGTATTAATAAGTACATGAAAACATTTTTCTTATTGTTTCCAGTGTAAATATTAAAAATTATTCTAAAAAAACTAAACACATCGTTACTAAAATGGTGAAAAAATGGTTACAAAATATTGCCAAGTTTTTTGTATCTGTGATCAGAATTTAAAAGTTGCTAAAAAGACTGGTACAAGACTCACCAGACTTGTCTAGTTACATTTTCCTTAGGCTCCTCTACTGTTACCTTATGAAAGTCAGATGTTGTTCTGGAGTTAAGTCGCCTTGTCCATAAAAAAATCAAATATGCACGAAAAATCACAAAATTAACAATTTTCGGGTAAATTAAAAAACGTGTCGACTTAGACGGGCTCAATATATCTTGTTAAAATTTGAAACATACTTTGTTAAGATAACAATCTAATTAAAAACCGATCTCTCATCGCTCTCGTTTTCTGATATGTCGCGTGGGAGATCTAACGAAACCAGCTTTGAGGTCACATGTGAGTGACCTCGTAGGTGTGTCCTGTTCGACCAATGAAATTGCGGCTTAGGCGATCTTGTAAGTTGATCGTGTGGTAAAGGGATGTAACTCATTTTATTAACGAAGAAATCGTCAGTCCCCAGAATTTTGATTGGCTGATTGATAGGAAGTCAACTCATTTGCATATTATTATAAATTCATAAGTTCCAGTTCACTCACATGTGACCTCAAAGCGGATTTCGTTAGATCTCCCATGCGACATATCAGAAAACGGGAGCGATGAGAGATCGGTTTTTAATTAGATTGTTAAGATAAGTATCTTTCAATGGTCAACTGCTAATCAATGCTAAACATATAGCTTCAACTCCTATTTTGTGTTTTAATTTAATGAAGTTTACCCTCGACTTAATGAAAAACGTCAAGTAAAAAGCCTAGACTTTGTCTTTTCCTTGGACTTTTCCCGCTATTTTTTAGCTGATATTTTTAAGTTTCAACTATCAGAACTACAACAATATTAAGTAAATAACACATTTTCAATGCTTTAAGTACTTTTGAACAGTATAAGAACTAGAGAAGTACGTGTAGTAATACGTGTACTTTTTTCTGTCGATTTATTTCAGGATATGCCATACAATTTGTTGTGCTTTTTCTGGTGTCAATTGTTCTAGCAACAATAATTATTATGATTATATTTGGAATTCATGACTGGTTGCTGACAATACTGAATAATGTGTGGTAAGTGTTCTACAAGAACCTCCTTTCTTGATTCCTTCACCAGGTACACTTTTGATTAGAACTGCGGAAAGCTAAAAATCATATGAAACATTGTGAATATAAGGAGTGAACAAACGTTTTATTTTATAGGGGACAGCAAGGAATGTATTGAAAAAAAGTACGGTCCTCAACATTTGATGTAAAAAGTCAGGCTCAATAGTGTGGTGTCAAAAACTTAGGACTAACTTAACCTTGAGTTTCTTATAAAAATCTTTTGACAACTATTTCGACACACGTATTACAAATGATGCAAGTGCTAAGGCAATCAATTTTGCAAACCCAATGTCTTTCTTTTGTTCTTGTTTCATTATTCTAAGATAATGGACTTCATAAATAAAAACGATTAGCGAATAGTATAATGTGTTCAAATCTCTTCAATATTGGTTTACTTTTGAATTAGTAACTCGTTGGTTTTCACAATAAAAAATACTTGAATTTGTACTTTTCTTTTTATGGTCAGATTAATACTGTCCTCGGTTTAATTTAGAAAGCAATTTTCTCTCTGCACGATTATTTCTTTTTTAACAAAAAGTATATAGTTATATATTGCATGAAAGCAATGGAATATATTTTAACCAAAATTTGAACAAAGTTTTTCATGCTAAATATAGAATATTACATGCTTTTCTTCATCTCACACCTCATATCAACCTGAGATGCCGATATCAGCCCGAGATCTTTAGTTACTGATATGGGTCGAGGGGTGATATGGAATGTCATATGAAAAAACCATATCAAATTATATTTATCGCATATTTAAACCTTACTGATGGACGTGAAAAGAATTTCATATCTGTTTAAAGTTGTTTTGTATCCAGCAAAACATATTTGCGATACGAGATAAAGAAGATTTTCATGTCTCCACCTCAGAGACAAAAATATTCCATCATATGGCCATATAAAATTTATTCTTATGTTTAATTCGCTATGGACGCGACTTCATCTTTCATATGTTGTGTCTGTTGGCGTCATTCTTCGACCACATGATTTCCTAGGGCTGCGATACGGGATATTCGTAGGGGTGTGATACTGGGTCTTGCTATGATGATATGGATATCATCACGGATTGGTGTTATGGACTGTGTGCTTCAATCAATATTATATATACTCAAAACCCATATTTAGTATTAAATATATGATAAATACAAATGATTACATGACAGTTTTCATATCAGATACATTATTAGCCCTCGGGCTAAAGCTCTCGGGCTGATATGAAAACCAAGGGCTAATAATGTATCTGATATGAAAACTGTCATGTAATAATCTGTATATGTCAAATATATATATATATATTACTTCACACTCTGTAAAATATATATTATTAGAGAATTGTTCAACAAAGAGAATTAGTTATTTTCGCGTCCTTTTAAAAAACACTTGATATATGTCCCTTTTCAGGCCAGTCTTACTGACAAGCTTGGTGGTAAATATATCTCAGAAACTAATGGCAACGTTTGCATTTTTACAAGAGAGTGGGAATTTATTAGCTCTCAATAACCGGTAAGAATAATTTTGATTCTTTGTACGTTATGGAACGTATTTTATTTATTTTTTTACCTTGATTTTTAATAATTTTTTATCAAGTCTCGGTAATTTTAATCTTGTGAGTCCTTAGCTCATGCGGAATATCAAAAGATATTCTCAGTGGCTGTAAATTGCTTTTGAATGACTTGAAAAGGTGGTTATTTACAGTGACACGTTACATAAATATATCACTAGGAAGATGAAGAAAAGAAAAAAAGAATGGAATTATACCATGAACAATATCTAGAAATATGTCAGCGACTATTTGCTCATGTACAGATCAAATACACACTTCCGTGTTTCATAAAGAAGTATGAAATTGGTGTATTCAATAGCACCGCACTGAGCTTTCATCATTTTTTAAAATCAAATTGAGGTGATTCATATATTTGACTTTTCCATTTTTCAAAAGATGACTTGAAAGTTTAGTAATGTACGAAAATTTAGTCATTGTTAGTGTTTGATTAGTTGTTTGTAAGGAATCATAAATATTTACTAAATCAAAGAGTTTGGTAATAGTATTAAATAATAAAATACAACAATTTATCAATTGAAAAACATTCAATCCGGTTCTTAATGGCAAAAGAAAAAAATAGCAAATTTTTAAGAGCCAAAATTATTTTTTAACCGCATCTTTAAATCCAAATCTGCAAAATTATTTTTCATCGATCCTAACACCCTTCAAGCTTATTTTAATATTTTTTTATTTATTTTTCAGACGTGTTTTCTTTGTCGTTGCATACTTCATGTTTTTCTATAACATTTTTCTTGGTCTGGTTTCCTGTTTATTGAGGATTCTAAAAGCTATGGTTTTAGGAACTCTGTTTCTGCCTCGGTTAGATCACAGCACACTTCCAAGAAAATTCCAGTGGTTTGATCCAGGTATGAAGCATTTTAAACAGTCCACTAGTGTTATTTAATAATTAATTCTCTAATTATTATTGATACAAGTAAGAGTACATTGATATATATTTATTGCTAACTTAGAACTCGTACTTAGTAATGTTTCAGAGTTTCAATTTGGCCTACAAACGATTTTGAGAAGAAGAGCAATAACACTTTGTAAAATGCTTTGAAAAGCTTGTTTGTTACAGTGATACCTTACATGGTGAACTGATATCTGAATTTAAATTTTTAGATATGCCTAATATTTTCAGCATAAAGAGAAATCCTCTTTTGTAGATGCAATTTTTTTTTTATCAAAATGAGTTCAAATTATTTTATTTGCACAATACCCAGTGACAAGATATTTTTGAAAATGCCGCAAATCATCAGAATCATTATTATAGTCTTCTGCTTATACATGAAACATGTAAAATTTGTAATGCATTGTTCATTGATTTTCAAATTTCTTTTTGTCAGGTTTTGATGCATTTTGTGGATTTATGCATATAGAAAATGCTCATACAAATCCGGTGGTTTTGACATTTATAAGTTTGGTCCATGCCGAAATTTTAGAAAAGAAGCGAGCGGAAGAGGACGGTAACTTAGCAATAACAGAAAATGGTATTTTTTTTGTCTACATTTTATTTTTTCATGTATTTCATAAACTAGTTACACTGGCATTTAAATGGCTTTTCCGTGTTTTATTGAACATTTAAAAATACTTCAACGTAATGCATTTAGGACGTATACGTATTTAAGTATAATTCAAGGCATATATATAAATTAACGGCTAACTGACAAAATGTTGATCACATTAAATAACATTCAAAGAAACTAATAAAAAAAAATTGAATGTAAATCATATTCAATAATAAAATTTCTGGAATTTGATTTGAATTTAATGAGATTTATTACGACTAACATCTAACGATGAATTGTGAGAAGATTTCTTTAATGTAACATGGGAATAATATAGACCGAGAACCCTCACATGTCAAGCGGCCCTTTTTTATTTATAGAATTGGCAGCTAGGTTGATGTCCGAGCGCAGTCCTCTTGTAAAACTGGGAAATTTTTCGAACATAGGAATTGTTTTCTATTTTATTATCTATTTATGAATATAGTTTTGGGCAAGTGATTTGTATCGTGAATACACATCGTTTACACCACACATTACAGGATAAAAAACTTCACCTTTCGGATTGAGTACTATAGCTGCCATACAATTCTTCTGAGATCGATAAAACATGGCCGTTTTGTCACGCTGCGTGCAACCACCACGGGTGGTCAAAGTTATTGGTCGTTTCCTTAATAATAGCGGTCGCTCATTAATATCACGGAACACCACTAAATCTATCGGTGTTGCCTTAACCTCCTCGGCTGAAGCGTAATTTCGGAGAGTTTCCTTGAGATTTAAGCAAAAACCCTGATTTTTAATGTTTCCCCGAGGATAATGTTTCTAGTGACACAAATACATCATCCATATGAAACAGTTATCAGTTATCGTTTATTGACTTCTTAATACAGTAATTAAAGGACATCGTAGCGCACTCCATATAAGTTGTGCCTCAACTTGCAACTGTCATTTCTGATAAGGCAAAATAAAAATAGACGATGCAGAGAACATCCGGGCTCCATACCAAGCAGTTATTATTTATTAACCTATTATTATAATCAGAGGATATTGAGTAAAAATATGGAAAAAAAATTGAAGAGCTATAAATGGTTACAAAGGTGAAGATATAGGATTTTTGTCCTAGAAAATAAATCTTTTAGTCATAAATTCTGGACATAATAAACAAATTTCTCTGCTTTATATATAAAGTACGCCCCGACGTGCAACGGACGGAGCCTATTCTTAAAAATCCCTTTGACGTCAGAGGAATCTCGGACTACATGTTGATTTTTAGTTCTTTGGATTTCGCCGCTCCTTTTTTTCGAACAAAACAGTTTTGCCCTTTCATTTTGCAAAAATTCTTAAAATTTGCCCCAAATTCTTCATTTTTCAAGAAATTAAAAATATCATGTTCCCCGCACTTAAAATTTGGTAGAAAGTAGGGATTTATTTCCATTTTTTGCAATACTTTAGTTAAAACAAATTGTGCCGCACGTAAATTTGATCTTCGCCTGAAAAAAACTAGTCCTCAAGAAAAAAAAAATAAATTAAAATTTCGCCCGCTTGCAATTTTCTTTGCCATAAATTATCCAAAGAACTAAAAATCAATTTGCTGTAGCCTAATCATTTAAAAAAAAATTGATAACTGTAATATGCCATTTTAATCAGGAACAGCTATGAAACGACAGAAAAGACAGATTAATACAGTGGCAAGATTTCAATGGAAGCTGGCATATACACTGATAAAGAATCCTCAGCTATTTATACAAAGAAAAGATGCCATGATGCAAATATTCAAACAAAACGAAATCGAAGCAGACGATCAAAATATAACTGTAACTGTTGAACACAGCAACAAGGCATTTGAGGCAGGAGAAACAAACGAAATATTTTCAAAAATATAGTCTATTTCGTAATACAATTGTGGATGAGAAAAATGAAAGTTTCTCACGGATTTATTATTTTAATCTGTGAAGGAAACAAACCCTGCAGGTTCTGTAAATTTACGATAAAAATTAATACATTATCTTTTGAAGAGGTTATCAAGGTTTTTTTTTTTTTGCCTTTTAAGAATGTTGGCAATATGGGTCTTTTTAATATTTAATATTGATATTAAATGTTAACTAAAATTGATAACTTTTTTGTAGTTTGGAAAATGTTGAAATGGGTCAAAATTTTATTCTGATTTTTTTCCTTTCCTATATACTATATGTACTTTTAACTGTTGCAAAAATGATCAATTGAGACTTTGCAATGATTAAGGGGTCTGGTAAGCGGTAAATAAGACTGGATGGCAATTGACAATCATTATCAGAGCAATTCTTAAAGAACTCTTTTTGAATGAACTGTTGAAAAACTGTTTAATTGTATGCACGTTATCCTTTCCTGCAGTCAGTTTTGTTGTTTATGCATTTTTACCAACGAGAGTACTCACAGAGGTTAGTGTAGGTGCTAGTTAAAAGAGTAATAATGAATCTGTGAACAATTATACAGATACTTAAAGGGTACAAAATTATGTTTGCTTTTCTATGATTGTAGAATCTGATATATTGTACATTATAGTGGATTTTAAATACACGGGAATACCTTACACCTTTTGTGTTGGTATCATGTGATAAATTGTATTCATCTACCTCAGTTTTTTTGTATGAATTTGATGTCCTAGCACTTTGATATGTACATGTATCACACAGTTTTTTTGTACATACAGTTAACCCTTGTGTTTGTTTTAAAAATTCCTAATTTGTCTATGGGGTCTTCATTACAAAGTATATCAGGCAAGTGGGTTCATGGATATCACATGGTTATAAGTAAAGTAAAAAAATACCTAAGGGATATTCGAAGGAGGGGAAAATCGAAAATAACTTACAATCTCCGGAGAACAACCAAGACAAGACCAAAACCATACAAACACTACACTAAAAACATATGGAAAACATGGACCGTACCTAAAACCCGTGGGTAGACTCAGGTGACCGGAAGAGTAAGCAGTCTCTGCTTCCTGCAGGACACCCGCAACCCTGCCCATGTCAAATCCGGTACGGGGAATATATAAGTTTCTTGAAATTGTGTTCCATTACTGTTTTGATTTACCCCTTGCTTATCACCCTTTCCTGTATTTTGAACAGACAACTGGACAGTTGAAGAAAAACCCCCTTAGGACTGGGCCCAAAAGGTCGAGATTTAGGATGACATGCCAGCAAATTTTATATACATATGTATGGATGTATTTTATACTTAATTTTACAGTTTCTTTATTGTGTTTTAATATAGGTTTAAAAAAATTAGTTTTCTTTTTTTAATCGCAAGGTGTCTAGTTTCTCATAAAATTTTAGTTTTTTATATTTGATGTTTTGTAGTTATTCTTCTGGGCATTTCCATGTGCTTTCGATTGGTTTTGTATATAAAATTATTTTATATTTTATATTTGGTAATGACCTGACTTTATTAATATATATATTTAAACCATGTGTGAAATTCTTACAATACATTAAATGGGTAATGAATGATATGTTGCTAAATTCTTGACAAAAATCCTTAAAAACACGCATCAAACGCTTAAGAAAGGAACAGCGGTTTTAACTTCTGTTCTGCTTCTTAACTCGTTGGGAGGCCTTAAACACGGAGAAAAATTTCGCAACCAAAGTCAAAACCAAAGATATTTTGTGCAAATGGATTTTATTTGAATGCATGGTACCGATGTTTTTAAGCCCCTTCGACGAAGAGTCTGGGGCATATTAATACCCCTGTCCGTCCGTTCGTCCGTCCTGATATAGATACATGGTTTGTCTGGCCATCTCCTACAGTTTGGGAGCTACAGCTTTACTATTTTGTAGGATTTTTATACACATAATGGAGGTGTGCATTTTCACAGGATTTAGATTTTTTCAAATATTCTCACAATGATAGGTAGTTGGACTTAGTCATTTTTTTGTACTAGCTGCATTTATAATTTCTTATGGTCGAGCGAGGGTCATTTGTGTTCTTTTACAGTAGTTATCTTTAATTTAGACGTTTTTAATATTCTTTAAATTTTTTTGTATTGAAACATGTATTTATGCAGAATAATTTACAAGTGTAATAATGCTATATTTAGATAATATAATTATTTATTTAATTTTAGGGTATCTCATTTATTACATTATTTAAATAATCTTTGTGTGTTCCAAAGATAAGAATCAGGATAATATCACACTGTTATATGTTAATGATCCAAAGACTATTTAGATTATATTTCACTGCTTGTTCAATTTATATGTTAATGATAAAGCAAGTTCAATAATGCTTGACTTTAAAATTATATTTCATCATAGAAGTATTTTTCCCCATTTTTTAATACATGTAAGTTGTCTCCCATTAAAGGAGTTATCTTCCCTTTGGAGAAGGTATTTCAATAGATATCAATGGCGAAATTGTCGTATTTCTGCAAAATATTTTCCCTCCTTGACAATATCCTCCACAAACATCCTTTCATATATGTTCCCACATTTTTATACCCCCCGCAAACAAAGTTTGGGGGGTATATAGGAATCACCTTGTCCGTCCGTCTGTCCGTCTGTCCATATATCTTGTAAGCGCAACTCCTCCTAGACCGCTCAACTTTACAGAAAGGAAGTACATCATCCAAAGATGTGCATGAAGAAAAATCTTTGCTTTCCGATATCACACAAGGGAGATAATTGGACTTCTATTTCTTTTGGCTTATACATTATATATGAACCTCGTAAGCGCAACTCCTCCTAGACCGCTCAATGGATTTCAACGAAACTTTACGGAAAGGAAGTACATCATCCAAAGATGTGCATGAAGAAAAATCTTTGCTTTCCGATATCACACAAGGGAGATAATTGGACTTCTATTTCTTTTGGCTTATACATTATATATGAACCTTGTAAGCGCAACTCCTCCTAGACCGCTCAATGGATTTCAACGAAACTTTACAGAAAGGAAGTACATGATCCAGAGATGTGCATGAAGAAAAATCTTTGCTTTCCGATATCACACAAGGAAGATAATTGGACTTCTATTTCTTTTGGCTTATACATTATATATGAACCTCGTAAGCGCAACTCCTCCTAGACCGCTCAATGGATTTCAACGAAACTTTACAGAAAGGAAGTACATGATCCAGAGATGTGCATGAAGAAAAATCTTTGCTTTCCGATATCACACAAGGGAGATAATTGGACTTCTATTTTTTTTGGCTTATACATTATATATGAACCTCGTAAGCGCAACTCCTCCTAGACCGCTCAATGGATTTCAACGAAACTTTACAGAAAGGATGTACATCATCCAGAGATGTGCATGAAGAAAAATCTTTGCTTTCCGATATCACACAAAGGAGATAATTGGACTTCAAAGCGGGGGGTATCCTTTGTGAGCTTTGCTCACAGTACATCTAGTTCAATGTCTGATGAAGGTCTTCTCGAATTCAACATTTTATAAAAATTAAAATTACTTTTTGCCCTTCATTCTTAATACAAGACACCTTGTGTCAGGAAAGATAACTCATGCATATGGTTGACAACTACAATATTCGCAAGTAGGGAATACTTAATGTTATTTATAACTAATGAATGTGTCAAACTTTTATCATAATTGAACATGTTGAATGAATTTTTTTTAAATAAAGCTATGATTTTTTATGGTGCCTTTTCTTCCTTCGCTGCATGTATTTACGCCCTTTGTTCTCTTGTGTTTCAGGACCCTATTCAATCTGTTTCAGTGTATACTCCTGTCACCAGGGAGCTTATACCCAAGACACAACGTGGCAATATGCATTTCATAATTTGTGTTATCAGAGCCTGCATAAGATGTTTATCCGATACTCGGGGAATATGAAAGTTACCAAGACTTTCTACAAAAACTTTAACTACTGTCACAAATGCTGCTTAACTCTGGCTGTGTCGGGTATATTGTGTCATCATGAGTTTGTTGCTATAATGTACCAATATAAAAAATGGCGTCTGACTAACACATATTCCTCCATTACCAGTTCGTCAATGTTGGACAAAAGGACGATGCAGTCTGTCGAGCAGGAATGTTTTACCCTGGTGGAGCATCTTACTTTTTTAATTGAAATCCTTTTTGTCCATATTTTTTATGTGATTTCAATTGTTTATTTGTTTTGAATTCTGGTTGATGCTCCTAGGATTTCCATGATGTCCATTCTATACTGGAGTGATAAACAGCACAGCACTCTTAATAATAAAATATATCACTAAATACCAAAATAAATTTGATGCACTATATGGCCATTTCGTTGACTGACAACTCAACAGCAGTGCTCGAGATTAAAATGTTTGAAATCCAGTTAAAAATATAATGATGAATTAATAAGCACAACCATCAAAAACCAAAATAATTAAAACAAACAGGAATCTAAACTAAGGATTTTTATATACCTTTAGATAGACATGTTTATAAAAAAATATCTACAAATTATTACATTTACCAAAAAAGAGTTAATTATATAGTAGAATATATTGAAAGCAATAATAAATGATAACATTTATAGGATTAAGTAAACATTTATATTGTTTTGATAAATTGGTAAGACAGATTGTTCAATCGTGATGATTTTAAAATTTTCACAATTTAAATTGGAAAAGTAAGATGTTTTGTAATTTTTATGACAGAAATATATTGAGACCAAACGATCAGTCTATAAGACAGTTATGTGCCAAAACAGGTTTAATATCAGTCAATGTTAGTTTTTTGTCACCACAGTCCCCATCCTATTTGGCATTTATTTGCCTTGTACTCCTAGCATTGATCAGTCATTTATTATTTCACTAATATTTTGTCTCTGAAATCTCAGTATATGTTTGACAGAACTGTGATGTGAACTTCAGATATGATATCGAGTTGTAAATCGACGAAATGTGCACATCGTGTGCATCAAAATTGGTATCAAAGAATTTATTATTACCAATGAGTCGATACCAATGCTTGTGGACCCCTGTTCCCCGATGGCCTCACCAGCTTAGTTGCCATTTTTGAATTTGCTCATCAACTTTTTTTGGATCATTGCTTTGTTTTGGATTATTTGCTTAGGTACAAATGATGAGTCGTAAATCGACGAAATGTGCACAAAATTGGTATCAAAGAATTTATGAATTTACTATTCCAATCAGTTTAAACAATGGCAGTACTTTCTGTTATTTTCCAATTTTGTGATAGGTATGCCGCTGCAGTTATAAGTTTAAACATTCCATTTGTTAGGGTCATGCAGATTTTGGTGAACGGATCTTGCAAGGTTACTGGTTCTCTTTAGTTTTTGGCTGCATACCGTGCAAAATATTAATGTGTTATATATGTTTGCAAAAAAGAAAGAAACAAACGAAAAAAACAATGGCATGTCAATCAGTCAAAGCCCCCTCCAACAGACAGAACAAAAAACTACACAAAATAGCAAAAAACACAATTATAAACACAACAGAGAGTCAGGATAGTCCGAACAATGGTGGGTTTAAACCTGTTCTATGGTACCCAAAACTCCCCCTTATCTATCCTGATATCTCTGGTGTTTAAAACGTGCTATAAAAACCAATATAGTATGATTACTAAGACGGTGATCGCTTGCTAGAACTGCAAACATTGGTTGGTCGGTACACAATTTAGATATCAATGCCAGGTTCGTTTGAAGGGAGAACCATTTGATTTTTTATGGAGTGCGGGGCTAGGATCGAATTTGAAATAAAAATACAGTACCAGGATTTTGGCAAAAAATGACAAGATCACTTTAGGTGTGAAAAAAATGCAGAAAAAAAATAGGCCGCAAAAATCCAGGACCGAACTTTCGATGAAAACAATAGACAGGATCAAACATCAAATGGTTGCTCCCTAACTGTAAAATTAGCTAAGGTTCTCATAACTGCCTCGTATTCATTGAAAAACACTTTCGTTGGTCTTTGAAAGTCCAATAATGCAAGTGTTTGTTTTTTTTTAATATGAACACTTATTAAAATGTCCTAATAATAAGGCGAACTGGTTGTATTTCGTCAAAAAGGAGCTTCTTAGCTTAGGTCTTGGTGATATTTGGTATAACCAAGCGTTTTACCCTGACTTTAAGACTTCTTGTACCTTATTAGTTTTGATTAAACAGCGGATGTTTGATTGTATTAAACAAGAAATTGATAGCCAGTTGAGAACTTCAAGTAAATGTTCTAGTTATCAATTTATGGTTCACAACTTTTGTTTACAATTTTATCTATGTAAGCCAATACCAGATGTTTATAAAAAATGTATCACAAAGTTACGGCTTAGTGTCATAATTTAGCTGTTGAATGTGGTCGTTATTCTGCCATAGCTAGAAACAATAGATTGTGTATTTTTTGTAAAAATGATATAGAGGACGAAATGCATTTTGTATTAAAATACCCTATGTATCAGGGCTTTAGATCATATTTTATCAAACCTTATTACTGGAAAAAACCCTCTATGTTCAAATATGTTCAGTTGTTGAGTTCAAATAATATCAAAGAATTATGTAATCTTGGTAAATTTATTTTCCGTTCGATGAAATTAAGAACAGAAATGTTGTAAAATAACTTTTCACATGCCTTCTGCTTTATCAGTATATATTGTTATTAATTACTTATGTTATTATATGTTTAACCTATAGTTGTACTTGACTTTGGTGAATAAAGATATATATGTTATTTCCGATACTGGATGTTACGTGTTGAGAATTTCGTTTTATTAACAGACCCTTATACACTTTTGTTCTGATTTGGTAGTCTCATTTTAATTTCTTCCCTTTCATGCTGCAGCCCTATACTCAACACAGTACTGTCATTCTCGTTTTTTTTGTGAATATTATTCGCGTGTGTTGCATATGCATGCTTTTAATTTCATGATCAGGGCTCGTTTGTGCAATAATTTGTGGAAAACTGTTCATTCACCTAGCCAAATAAAAAAATGCATATTCTCACTTAGCCAACATGTCAAAAATAACAAAATATTACATTAAAATATACATATGATTGTTAATTAAAGTTTATTTCATTTTTACCTGAGGTTTCATCATGTATATTAATTAAAATATTAAAAATATATTGAGAAAAATAATTATTTAGTCAAAAATACTTTTGCTAAAAATAATTAAATTACCTACATTAATTGATAATTAAATAAAAACCTATATCTCACTTAGACAGCATATAAAAATTTACCTGTGCTTAACAAAATTTTAAAATATTGGCTAAGTGGTAAGATACCGTAGAAAACATCCCTGCAGGATCTATGTACAATCTGAATTATCATGTGTGCCGCTAATTATTCAGTTAATTATCCAAGAAAGGAACTCCAGCTCTGTACACACTAGGTTGTTTAATACATTCTGTATACAGGTCGATAAATATATTTCAGGAGTGTTTTTGGCTTTGGAAAAGGTAGATAGAACTTACTTTTATATGTTTTAGGCAGTTTATACTCTTCAAAAACCATTTGTAAACCTCAAAGCGGGTTGTATTTTAGCGTAGACAAACCATAGAAGATTATGAGATATATTCTAACTTGCTCAACCAATAAAATTGTCTGTTTCAATTCAAATTAAATTACCTATATAAATAATATATGTAATGTTAATAATATAGATTTAGGTGAAATAGAACATCGATCTTGACTATCAAAAAGAATTTTTTTTTTTGAAAAGATTAAAAGTTAAATTAAAAAATAACTATGAAACTATTCTTATACAGTAAATTAAAATCTGATTATGAAATCAATGAATTTTTACTTCATACAAATTTGGAAAACATGCGAATTAGAAATAGAAAGAGGTCGCTATAAAAGATTAAAAATAAATGAAGGACTCTGCAAAATGCGTAATATGAATGTAATTGAAGATGAAATTCACTACCTTTTCCATTGTCCAAAATATAAGGATGTTAGAAAATAATTTGAATAAATATACAAAATAATTCTCTTCGTCCACTAAATGATAACGAAAAATATATGCAGATAATGTCTCTGACGAATCATTTGCGGTTTGTTGCTCGATTTATTAAAAAGTCTTTAATACTGATGAAAGTGGACTCTATCATGTGTCTATAGCGGCATGATTCTACAAATTTGATTTGCCAGTATAAGACTTTCTTGTTATTCTTTTATAATTTATACTTAATTAATGATTGTCTGTTTTGTATACATGTCTTTGTATAATTGTATGCCATCAACCCCTTGGGGATATAATTGTGCATTTAAATAATAAACATAAACATTAAATATGATATTGATTTAAATTACTGCAAGTCATGATATATAAATCCATCAAATGATATCGTCTATTCATTTATAATAATAATAATAATAATAATAATAATAATAATAATAATAATAAATTCTTTATTTAAAGAGAGTGACTCAATTATAGAGCAAGACTTTTAGTCTAATTTTCATTGAATCCCTCAGAGAAACAATAGTTTAGCTGGGGTTTAACGCCGTTTTCGGCACATGTTGGTCATTTCGCGGCGGCTAGTTTTAATTGGTGGAGGAAGCCGGAGTACCCGGAGAGAACCATCGACCTTCGGTAGGAAAATTGGCAATCCTTGTCAATTAAGATCCGAGTTGAACATACCCCGCCACAGGTGAGATTCGAACTCACAACCCCAGCGTTGACAGGCTGTGATCAGTAGTAGTCATGACGAACTACCTATACCACTCGGCCACCGAAAATTCGTATTTGGTCTAAATAAAAATAAATTATTATCAGAGACAGGTCTCAAATTATATTTTTGAACAAGCTCGCCATTTTCTGTTTGTAGAATCATGTATTCCTGAACTAAACAACTTTGTACATTAAAATAGATTTTGAAATTGTACTCTCTTTGTAATGGTAACAATTTCAAGGCAAAAAATAAAATCAGGCGGTGTTAAAATATCACAATCAAGAATAATACGTGCAGCTCTTGACTTGAAGTTTGGTAATTATATCCGCATCTTTCTTTGAAATATCACCCCAAACAGAGCTACAATGATCAATATAAGGCAACGTGTATAAATTATAATATAATTGTCTTACATAAATAGGTAAGTGATCTATAATCTTTTGTAAAAGTGAAATTTTTTAGAGAAATAATTTTACACATTCGATCAACTTAAATATCCCAGTTAAGATTTTTCGTCAGTATCAACACCTAATACATGTAATAGTTTTTGTGAATGAACATTTTCGATATAATTTCCATCTATTTTAATGCACAGTTCAGGTATCTTCGAAATTTTCTGTCTATAGCTAATAAACATGGACTTAGTTTTCTTAGGATTGAGTATCATACCATTGTTGGTACACGAATACTGAATAATATTTATGTCACTTTGCATAAATACTCTACATCTTTGTCGTGACTATGTAAAGTAGAGTCAGCAGCATATAAATCTATATAGGAATCATTGATGCATAAGGGTAAATCATTTACATATAAACTCTAATATAAAGAAAAGTAAAGTCTTATAAAATATGTACATATTATCAGGTTTTCTGCAAACGTATATCGTAAAATATCAGCCGCGAGACACAATGTGAAGCTTTTTCGGCGAGTGCGCGTAGCGAACGAGCTAAAAAGCTTCATATTGTGTCGAGCGGCTTATATTTTACAATATTTGTTTGAAGAAAACTTGATGATAAATTTATCGTATTGTTAACTAGCAATCTTAATGGAATTTCTTACTTTTCAATGGCCATCTGCCTATAACCGGATATTTTCCTGATATATTCGGGTCAACGTTGGGTCAAACATTATGACGTCGCTGATATATTCGGGTCAGCTCATATTAGGGTCGGGTCAACTCTATACGACGTCACAGTGCCGAAATACGGGAAATTGTGAAGGCCTCAGCAGGTCGATATAGGCATGGGGAAATACGATAAGTACATATTATCGGGTTTTCTGCAAACGTATATCGTAAAATATCAGCCGCGAGACACAATGTGAAGCTTTTTCGGCGAGTGAGCGTAGCGAACGAGCCAAAAAGCTTCATATTGTGTCGAGCGGTTATATTTTACAATATTTGTTTGAAGAAAACTTGATGATAAATTTATCGTATTGTTAGCTAGCAATCTTAATGGAATTTCTTACTTTTCAATGGCCATACGCCTATAACCGGATGTTTTCCTGATATATTCGGGTCAACGTTGGGTCAAACATTTTGACGTCGTTGATATATTCGGGTCAGCTCATATTAGGGTCGGGTCAACTCTTTACGACGTCACAGTGCCGAAATACGGGAAATTCGGAAGGCCTCAGCAGGTCGATATAGCCATAGGGAAATACGATAAGTATGTAATATCTCATATGACAATATAAATGGAATTGGTGGGATTTTAAGGGACAGAAAACGACTCAAAAGACAATAGATAACAAGAAAAATAAATGGAAATTGTGAGCTGTCAAAAGGGGTATTTATAAAACGACTAAAATGTATGAAATACACAAGTCGAACAAAACCTAACATAAAATCGTAAAAAAAACAACAAACTAAAAAGTTAAAAATACCCAAGACAATAGCCGTACAAACAAACGAAACGTTTCGGTCTCGTTCAGGAACAACTAGAAAAAATATTTTTATTCTGTGAACCATTGATATTCCTTTTAACAGCTTAATTCAATCGGAGTTGAAACAGACTATAAAATGAATGTTTGGAGATATAAACTATATTAGCTTTGTTTATAGTAGAATGTCAAGGTCAATAACAATAAAAATAGATGTGTTTAGGTAACCGATGTTTCGAATAAACATTATAATATTTTATGAAATTTTAGAATTTTAAAGATTAATATTTGTGTCTGTTAGAACAATTCAACATTATATAGTAAATTCAATATTTTAGATATTTGCATTTTGGGAAATAACCGTGTTGAACAAATTTTTATCATTAGCATATCCAAAATGGCGATGGCTATGGAAAGCTTGTGTCACAAAGATCCAAACTTTGCAGTAATATGCAATTTTTGGGACAGGTATGGAGATATGATAGGATTAAAAGAAATCTCATATTCAGACCTTGAAAGATGGCTAGAAGACACGAAACAAGGTAATGAAATTACAAAGAAATACTTTGTAAAACATGAGCGTTGACAGAACAAAAGTCGACAAAATAATCGTTATTCAAAAGTAACCTTCTTTCACTTAAGCCTTTCTTCTGTATTGGCGTATGATATAGAAATCCAGAGGATATTCGGCCATTTTATTCATTTCCGACAAGGTGTCCCATATAGTCCATGAACGAATTACTTGATAAAAAATGCAGGCTTAAATCTACAACTGTAATACAATGCAGTACCCTACATTTTGTATGTCAGTGCACAGAAGCCTTTTTCGTAATAAATTGAAGATGGATTGCAAGAATGACATACGATATTTGTTAACGACTTAGAATAATTATAGGCAGATGAATGGTAATATACATTTTCCCTATAATTCGTGTAGAAACATTATTATACACCATGTTTTTGTAAGACTGTCAAATGTCCTCTACATTAAGACTGTCAAATGTCCTCTACATTATAATTCTGTGCACCTGGCTCAGAAATTGACATTGGAGTTATTGGTGTTATACTTCAAAAAAAGGAATTGCATCAGTAAAAGCAGATGTAGAATGGTGGGAAAATGTTTAATACATGTATTCTAAATTATTTCATTAAAGTGTTGTTTCAATTTTGAAAGAAAGAAGTTTATCAGGTCTAGTCGAACTCGCAAAACCAAGTATACTCTCAAAAGCGAGTTTTCTTTCCAAGCATTCAATGTTTTTGATGAAATCTCAAATGCTGAGGCTGGAATAATATCTCACCAGAGTTTCATATATTTTTTAAATCAGTTGAGCAGTCAAGTGTAAATGATCTCAGCAAATGTGATTTGAGTTATTGATTACATGTATGTGTTTGTTTACTGTTGAAACACCTGCTGTGTTTATTAGCCTGATGTAAACTGTTTAATTATCATAGATAATTATATAAAACTTACAAATGATGTTTCTTAGTCACCATTTTAAAATGTTTTCATATAGGTGCAAGATTTAAAAAAAAAAAGTCAAAAAATTCTGTCACCAGAAATATCGTCAACTATAAAATTTTGTCGCCAGATGGAATAAAAATCACATTTTGTGACAGTGCAGTCCCTGACAAGTCATAAAAAACTCAATATGAATAAAAAAATATCTTTCGCTACCTTGTTCAACAGAAATAATGTCCTTTTATGTAAGATTAAGTCCCAAAAATAGATAAAATTCTGAAAGATCGCTCAATTTCTCCATAATTGTATGGTAGATTTTAAAGTTGCTCGTTAGAAATGTTCAAAAAGGTATAAAGAATATATATCCTAATTTACAGATATGATGGATTACACGTTTGCATTACAGGTGAAAGAATATACAATCAGGTCTAGAAACTCGCATTTGCGAGTAAACTGATGACGTCATACTCGCAAAAGCTATTTTCAGTTCACTGTTCAGATATAATCCCGTTTGCGAGTTTGACAGACCTGTTTATGGATGGGGTCTTAGCATAACAGACCATTTCATGGTTATTGCAGCAATGTTGAATAGGGGGCAGATTTTCATAATGGAGGTGAAAATGCTTTGAAAAACATGGGAAAACATCATTGAAACAGAACAGTTGCTTGAAAACATGCATAGGTTTTCCTGAACTTTGTTACTTCCCCCCCCCCCCCCCCCCCCCCCCCATCCAAAAAATATGTCCCCTATTCAATATGTCTGCAATAAACATGAAGTGGCCTATTTATTAAAGACTTTTCAGAAAAATCATTACACGGATGCACTGTTGATTTACACTAAAATTGCTTAGATAAAAAATGAACAAAGTTTTATAATGAACAAAACAAATTACAAATATTTCTAAATATTCAATTGGAAAGTACCGAAATGACAGGTGCACTGAATTAGACGACATGCAGAATAAGGGGACATCACTGTAATATTTTGCATTCATTTACTTTAGCCCTTAGGTGTTGGGTTTTGGTTATGGCTACCTGACATTAGGGTAATGGTTAGTCCAGAATACCAATATGTGGAATGTAGCTCCTAATGTAAAATATTAAGGCCAAATATTTTTTTGACCTCTGTACTGAAGTGTGTCATTATTAATGTTATAGACAATTGACCTTTTTCCACTTAGTATATTCTCCTGCATGGGGTTAATTACCCATAGGTATATATACATTGAAGATCTAAAAGTAATTGACAAATTGGGTAATTTCCTTGTCCAGGGTTTTAATCATAGATACGATAAGACATGGGAGGGGTAAAATCCTGAATGGACAGACACAGCTGCTTGTTCAAGGGTGTCAAAAAGGTGTTGTCCAACTGATATTCATAGGTACTGTATCATGTAATTGTATTGTATTGTGTATGTAGACTTTAGATGTTTGAACAATCTCTCAGGATTGTTTATTATGTTTGAAGGTTGTTTTCAAGGTTTGTCGGGAAACAGTCAAATCAATATCTCGTTAATAATACAAAATATACAATGGAAATACCCCATATAACATGTATAATATCAAATACTAGTAGAAAGTAGAATTCAGATACAAAGGGAGATAATTCATGAAATAAATATATTTGTATCTTATAATATATACGAAGGGGGATAATACAAGGCATCTCATAACATTGACTGTTTTCCAACTTGCTTTGTAGCTTAAAATTAAAATGTTTGTACATTTATGATTGTATTTTGTTTATTATGTAACCATTGTATTAAATTTTTACCCGTGAGGGTCCATGATTGGTTAATAAAACTTTATCTTTATATTGCATGTCAATTATGATAAAATGTTTTAGACAATTCTGCAATCATATATTAATTAGACCCATATGATGATACATACATAAACAGTATGAGGTAATTACAGATCCGGGGAGGGAATGTTAAACTTGAAAGTGGTCCATTGAAAGTCACTTTCACTTTGGAGATATTTTCAGTAGGAATTTGTGAAGATATCATGATATTTCAATCAAAATAGAATTTGGGTTTGGTTTATTGGGATTTTATGCCACTTTCAGTGATGTTGGTAATCTTATTACAGTCTTCACAGAGTTTACAAAAATTTTGCAGGCGTTTGGTCCAGCAAGGACATTCGATTTGCTGGACTGAAAAAAAAATGAGCTGACATTTACAAACATTTGGATGACTTGGTTGTTTATGTAATGATTTTAATTTTGGAACTGATGTCAGACTTTTAGACCGGGAATGTTGACTGATCTCGATCTTGTCGGAATTCTTCAATGGATGAACAAACTTCATGAAGACTGTTATTACTGACAAATGAAACCATAGAACCAGGACACAAGATGACCTATGGTAGCTAGGAATACTGGGATAGAAATTGGGAGTGATATAATTGGAGTAAAAAATACCTGATGCAAGGGTGATTTCTGGATACTCTCTACATCTTGCCGGAAGTATTGGATTCAATCCTCTTAAGTATAGGAATGTACATTTTTTATGTAATATAGAAAAGACACAAGATCATTTTCTAACTGTGTTTGATCATGTTGTTATATATGGTCATTCTCATGCTTGTAAAGAATATACTAACATACAGTGATTTTTTCTTTCAGTGCCTATGCCATTGATAGATCTCCATGTGCGTCTTCTACGTAGGATTGGCAAAACATCAGTTACAGCCAACAGATGGGAGAGATACATTATAAAGGTGATTTTGTTATTTATGTAGATCTTAATTTAAACTTATTTATTTATAGTGGATTGGGAAACAGGTTATACCAGCATATATGACTTGCCAAAGGCCATGTGAGCTTTTGTCATCACTTGGCGTCTGTTGTCCGTCCGTCGTCCATTAAGTTTTCACTTTTTAATCTACTTCTCTGAAACCACTGGGCCAAATACATGTAGTGATAAATTTGGCAGGAAGCATCTATATAAGGTCCTTTATAAAGATTGCTCATTTCGTCTTGATCAGATAACAAACATGGCCATCATGGGCAATAGTTGTTTCTGATTGGCTGAGTTTTCAAAAGTCTTCTCCTCTGAAACTGCTAGGCCAAATTGAACAAAACTTGACAGGAAGCATATATATGGGAGTTTCTTTATAATGTATCCTCATTTCGTCCTGATCGGACTACAAATATGGCCACCATGGGCAATTCTTGTTTTTGATTGGTTAATATAAAAACCTTCTCTGAAATTGCTTTGTCAAATGGAAGGAAACTTGACAGAAAGTATCTAAGGAAGGTTCTTTACAAAGTTTTCTCATTTCGTCCTGATCGGGAAAAAAAAATTGCCGCCATAGGCAATTCTTTTTTCTCATTGGTTGATTAAAAACAATTTTTTTTTCTTTGGAACTGCTTGGCCAAATGGAACGAAACTTGACAGGAGCATCTATGGGAGGTTCTTAACAAAATTTCAAATTAGCATCTGTTGGAGGTTTTTTACAAAGTTTCCTCATTTTGTCCTGATCAGGCGAAAAACCTGGCCACCATGGGCAATTCTTGTTTCTGATTGGTTGATTTAAAATTTTTTTTCTCTTAAACTGCTTGGCCAAATAGAGCTTAACTTGAGAGAAAGTGTCTATGACATATAACAATATGACATATGTACAGAACCGCAGAATTGCTTGAAACCAAACATGGTCTGAATGTTCCTCTTAAGGTGCTCACCAAGTGTTGTTACTCTGGTGCCGATCCCTAATACAGAATGGCCTTCAGCAGAGGACTTAGGTTAACATAAGACCCTATGGGAAATACATGCAAAATCATCTGGAGAACGGCCAAATTTTAGAATATGCTGACCTGTAATTGATAAGTAGAAGGACCTTGATGAAGAAAAATTTGTTTGCTACAAGGCTTGACTTCTCTCTTTGAGGTACATCAATATAAATGGCTTTCATGTCATGTGAGATATACAGGCTCAGCCCTCTTAGCCGCTAGTTATATTCATTGTTATTTTGAATTTTTCGAATGGGAGGGCAATATGTAACAGCTACTTATTATTGAAGGACAAAATATCCCTTCGTTATCATATATTGTTCTGGATTCCATACACCTGTTATTTGGTAGATTTTTGTGAATGCGTGTTTAGTAAAACTGGTAAGTTTTATAATGGGATATCCACAAGAAAGTTTATGTCAGTATGCCCAAAACAGATAGGACACAGACTAGAAATTATGATGTCTCCACCTTGTAATTAGAATAGAAATAATTTATGACAGCCCTTGATTTGTTTTAGATTTTACCTTGGGTAAGTAGAATTAAATGCATTATATTCTGGCATTGATATTTAAGGATGGCTATCCTTTGTCCCACTTGATATTACAATGCATATATTGATATATTATTGACTAACAATAGAATATAAGCCTAAATATGATAAAACCTGTCAATACAATACAAAATGTCAAAGTGCATGTACGGCAGTACGACACATTCCCGTCCAATATGCCGTATTGAATAGTCAATATGACATATTGAACTGGTTAGTCAATAAAGGGTCATATTTGGACTAGTCAATATGACATATTGGACTGGTTAGGTATTAAAGGATCATATTGGACTAGTCAATATGACACATCGGACTGGTTGGTCAATGAAGGTATAATTGCACAAGGTTTTCCATATTGGCTTAGTTATTGGTCCTTGGCTAGCCATATAAGACTTCGGCTTCGCTTCAGTCCAATATGGCTTGCCTCGGACCAATAACTAAGCTAATATGGAAAACCTTATGCAATAATACTATAGTATTTAAAATAAATTCTTAACTAAATTAAATATTACTACAAGAAAAAATAATGCATATGTACATGTATAGGCACGAAAATGTTGTACACTGTGAATTAACAGTATCACAAGTTCAAATATTTCTTTTCGTATACATGTACAAGTGTAGATTGTTGAATTATTTGTTCTATGATTTTCATACATATGATTTAATTTCAGTTTTGCTATACCTACTCTGATTTAGATGCTTGGGAGATGGAAAAGTTTGGTTATAAGCACTGTAAACTGGCCACTAAGCTTAAACTATTAAAGGTATGTGATTCATGTAGATTTATGTGATGTACGACATTAATTGTTGAATGAATAATTATAATATTATACTTTACATGTATGCAAAAATCTTGACATTTGTTGACAGAAATGTGGCATTTCAGTCAACCTTACAATAGGCTCCACCCCTCTTGACTACATTTACATGTGGTATTCCATTCTTAGCTACAGGAATACCACATGGGAGAATACCACCCTCCCTACCGGAGATAAGTTTAACCCTCTCCATATGGGGAGATAATTGGCAATCAGTATAATATAACACATACTGCCTTCAGTTGAGGGTGGTATGCCAGATTACCACATTCAAAACAAAATATCACCCTTGACTATGTCTCGGGCAATATTTTGCCTTTGTCTGGTAATCTGGCTTAACACCCTCAACTGAAGGCAGTATGTGTATTCTACATGTAATGTAGTCTATGGGTAAAATTAATTTATTTCTTTGTTCTGTGATAATGATGCCTCTGCTTAAAATGCCACTGACTTGTATTAATGACTTACAATAAATAAATATAATGTTTCAAAATTTTCCACTCTCAAATATACTTATTTAAATTTGTCTGCCTGTTTCAATTTTCTCTAAATAATTTAATCAGGAATCAATAGAAATGAATTTTGATATATGCGACTAGTTTAACACCAGTGAAAATAGTAATTGGGGTAAGGAAAATTTTTAATGGAACATTGGGCCCTGTTACGAAAGTTTTTTTGGGAGATTGTAGTCTCTTCTATTAAGAACTTTATAAGTATGATGGGCCATTCAATGATTTCATGGGCTTTTAATATTCAACCTATGCATGAAATGGCCCATGGACCTTTCCCAATCACTGATGAAAAAGAATGTTGCACAACAAAAGTACTTAGAAAGTAAGGAATTATGCATATACATTAAATGGAATTATTTACGAACATATTTTTCAGAATTTGTTAGAGAAACAGTTTGATCAAAATTCAACATTCAAGGAGAAGATAAACAAGCTTGCTCCAGAAGACATGCGATTTCAGCCCATTGGAAGAGACAAAAATGGGCTGGCATATTGGTATATGCTGGTAAGTCATCAGATTTATGAAGGAACAAACATAAATTACACATGAAAATTTGTCCAAAAATATGAGAGATGTCATCAAATTTAGATAAATTTTATATTTGACCTTGATTCATGTCTAATTGAAAAATAGAAGGGAAACCTAAACAGATACACGTAGCTATCACTTCAGTGGTAAATATGTCAGAAAATCATTTGACATTACTTGAATATAAATAATTAGCAGAATAACTGAAATGTTTATGCTTTTTTTTAAGGATAATGAGTGCAATTTGAGAGTTTACAGAGAAGATTTAGATGACAATGATGCAGAAACATGGGAAATAGTTTGCAAGTAAGGGTTTTTAATGAATATCAGTAAATATGAACCTTTTTGGATACGGGGATGTTAGCCTATGAGACAATGGACCATTAGATTGAACAAATTGAAAATAATACTTTTTCAAAAAAATTTGAGTAGGTTTTATTTGATCTGGCCCTTCAGGTGATTAGATTACGTCCAGTGAGCAACATTTATTTAGGTGTTATGACCTAATCTTTGAGTCCATAGGTGACAGGTATCCAGGGCAAAATTTTCAGATTAGGTGTGATGAATACAATTCAAGAAAACCTGTTTACCTCATTTTTATTGGTCATTGACTCAGATAAGATTGGCATTGGCTCTGTTTTAAGCAACTTTACCAAGGAAGTGGGTCTGTACATCTGTATATAGACTGATAGATATATTTTTCAGCATGACTTTAATAGCTTCTTATCCTTTATTTTTCAAGATTTTTATATTGAGGATGTACACCTCTGAGAAGCCAAAAATTTCTAGAATTAAACTTTTTTTCTTAACCTGATTTTTTGGTTTATATGACTGTAAGAAAGTAATTTATTGTCATTTGGAAGTACCCCATTTTTGATGATTTTCCCATTTTTCAATTTGTACCCATTTTTGGACTATTATTATGAAAAAAATCACAGTTCCACAATTAAACCTTTTTAGCTCACCTGATCCCAAACGCCATGTGAGCTTATGCCATCACTTGGTGTCCGTTGTCGTCTTTCGTTGTCGTCGTAAACTATTTCAAGAATCTTCTCCTCTGAAATTACTGGGCAAAATACCTTCAAACTTTAACTGAATGTTCCTTAGGGTATCTAGTTATGTCTCCCCTTCTCGAAGGGAGACATATTGTTTTAGTGATTATTATGTCGCCCCGAACGTAGTCACGGGACGACATATTGTTATTCTTCCGTTTCTTTGTTATTATGTCGCCCCGAACGTAGTCACGGGACGACATATTGTTATTCTTCCGTTTCTTTATTATGTCGCCCCGAACGTAGTCACGGGACGACATATTGTTATTCTTCCGTTTCTTTGTTATTATGTCGCCCCGAACGTAGTCACGGGACGACATATTGTTATTCTTCCGTTTCTTTGTTATTATTCTTTCTTTCCAATGATTTTTGTCCGGCTTAGTTCTCGGAGATGCCTTGATAGAATTGAATGAAACTTGGCAGAAAGTTAGATCACTATGTGAAGGTGTGCAGTCAAAACTTTTTTTTTCAAAATGGCCGCCATTTTCAAGATGGCCGCCATTCATAGATCGGTAATTTAACACGTTTATATCTCAAAAACTGTACCATAGAATTTCATTAAACTTCGTAGGTTTGTAAAGTACAATTAGAAGAACAAACTGATGAAAAAAAATGGCGATCGGTTGGAGACGTTTGGCGGCCATTTTGAAAAATGATGTTAAAATGGCGAAAAACTTAACATGGATAGAATTGAATGAAACTTGGCAGAAAGTAAGATCACTATGTGAAGGTGTGCAATCAATACTTTTTTTTCGAAATGGCCGCCATTTTCTAGATGGCTGCCAGGGGCGACATCTGCTATTGCTCGCAATTGCAATTCTAGTTATTATGTCGCCCCGAACGTAGTCACGGGACGACATATTGTTATTCTTCCGTTTCTTTGTTATTATTATTATGTCGCCCCGAACGTAGTCACGGGACGACATATTGTTATTCTTCCGTTTCTTTGTTATTATGTCGCCCCGAACGTAGTCACGGGACGACATATTGTTATTCTTCCGTTTCTTTGTTATTATGTCGCCCCGAACGTAGTCACGGGACGACATATTGTTATTCTTCCGTTTCTTTGTTATTATTATTCTTTCTTTCCAATGATTTTTGTCCGGCTTAGTTCTCGGAGATGCCTGGATAGAATTGAATGAAACTTGGCAGAAAGTAAGATCACTATGAGAAGGTGTGCAATCGATACTTTTTTTTTCGAAATGGCCGCCATTTTCAAGATGGCCGCCATTCAAAGAGTGTTACCCTCCGAAAATTTAAAACGTTTATATCTCAAAAACTGTACCATAGAATTTCATTAAACTCCGTAGGTTTGTAAAGTACAATTAGAAGAACAAACTGATGAAAAAAAATCGCGATCGGTTGGAGAAGTTTGGTGGCCATTTTGAAAAATGATGTTAAAATGGCGAAAAACTTAACATGGATAGAATTGAATGAAACTTGGCGGAAAGTAAGATCACTATGTGAAGGTGTGCAATCAATACTTTTTTTTTGCGAAATGGCCGCCATTTTCAAGATGGCCGCCATTCAAAGATCAGTACCCTCCGAAAATTTTAAACGTTTATATCTCAAAAACTGTATGATAGAATTTCGTTCAACTTCGTAGGTTTGTAAAGTACAATTAGAAGAACAAACTGATGAAAAAAAATCGCAATCAGTTGGAGACGTTTGCAGGCCATTTTGAGAAATGATGTTAAAATGGCGAAAAACTTTACATGGATAGAATTAAATGAAACTTGGCAGAAAGTAAGATCTCTATGTGAAGGTTTGCAATCACTACTTTTTTTCCGAAATGGCCGCCATTTTCAAGATGGCTGCCAGGGGCGACATCTGCTATTGCTCGCAATTGCAATTCTAGTTATTATGTCGCCCCGAACGTAGTCACGGGACGACATATTGTTATTCTTCCGTTTCTTTGTTATTATTATTATTATTATTATTATGTCGCCCCGAACGTAGTCACGGGACGACATATTGTTATTCTTCCGTTTCTTTGTTATTATTATTATTCTTTCTTTCTTTCTTTCTTTCTTTCTTTCTTTCTTTCTTTCCAATGATTTTTGTCCGGCTTAGTTCTCGGAGATGCCTTGATAGAATTGAATGAAACTTGGCAGAAAGTAAGATCACTATGTGAAGGTGTGCAATCAGTACTTTTTTTTTCAAAATGGCCGCCATTTTCAAGATGGCTGCCAGGGGCGACATCTGCTATTGCTCGCAATTGCAATTCTAGTTATGTCGCCCCGACGAAAGTCGGCGACATATTGTTATTCTTCCGTTTCTTTGTTATTATTATTATTCTTTCTTTCTTTCCAATGATTTTTGTCCGGCTTAGTTCTCGGAGATGCCTGGATAGAATTGAATGAAACTTGGCAGAAAGTAAGATCACTATGTGAAGGTGTGCAATCAGTACTTTTTTTTTCAAAATGGCCGCCATTTTCAAGATGGCCGCCATTCATAGATCGGTAATTTAACACGTTTATATCTCAAAAACTGTACCATAGAATTTCATTAAACTTCGTATGTTTGTAAAGTACAATTAGAAGAACAAACTGATGAAAAAAAATGGCGATCGGTTGGAGACGTTTGGCGGCCATTTTGAAAAATGATGTTAAAATGGCGAAAAACTTAACATGGATAGAATTGAATGAAACTTGGCAGAAAGTAAGATCACTATGTGAAGGTGTGCAATCAATACTTTTTTTTTCGAAATGGCCGCCATTTTCAAGATGGCTGCCAGGGGCGACATCTGCTATTGCTCGCAATTGCAATTCTAGTTATTATTATTATTATTATTCTTTCTTTCCAATGATTTTTGTCCGGCTTAGTTCTCGGAGATGCCTGGATAGAATTGAATGAAACTTGGCAGAAAGTAAGATCACTATGTGAAGGTGTGCAATCAGTACTTTTTTTTTCAAAATGGCCGCCATTTTCAAGATGGCCGCCATTCATAGATCGGTAATTTAACACGTTTATATCTCAAAAACTGTACCATAGAATTTCATTAAACTTCGTATGTTTGTAAAGTACAATTAGAAGAACAAACTCATGAAAAAAAATGGCGACCGGTTGGAGACGTTTGGCGGCCATTTTGAAAAATGATGTTAAAATGGCGAAAAACTTAACATGGATAGAATTGAATGAAACTTGGCAGAAAGTAAGATCACTATGTGAAGGTGTGCAATCAATACTTTTTTTTCGAAATGGCCGCCATTTTCAAGATGGCTGCCAGGGGCGACATCTGCTATTGCTCGCAATTGCAATTCTAGTTATTATTCTTTCTTTCCAATGATTTTTGTCCGGCTTAGTTCTCGGAGATGCCTTGATAGAATTGAATGAAACTTGGCAGAAAGTTAGATCACTATGTGAAGGTGTGCAATCAAAACTTTTTTTTTCAAAATGGCCGCCATTTTCAAGATGGCCGCCATTCATAGATCGGTAATTTAACACGTTTATATCTCAAAAACTGTACCATAGAATTTCATTAAACTTCGTAGGTTTGTAAAGTACAATTAGAAGAACAAACTGATGAAAAAAAATGGCGATCGGTTGGAGACGTTTGGCGGCCATTTTGAAAAATGATGTTAAAATGGCGAAAAACTTAACATGGATAGAATTGAATGAAACTTGGCAGAAAGTAAGATCACTATGTGAAGGTGTGCAATCAATACTTTTTTTTCGAAATGGCCGCCATTTTCAAGATGGCTGCCAGGGGCGACATCTGCTATTGCTCGCAATTGCAATTCTAGTTATTATGTCGCCCCGAACGTAGTCACGGGACGACATATTGTTATTCTTCCGTTTCTTTGTTATTATTATTATTATGTCGCCCCGACGAAAGTCGGCGACATATTGTTATTCTTCCGTTTCTTTGTTATTATTATTATTCTTTCTTTCTTTCCAATGATTTTTGTCCGGCTTAGTTCTCGGAGATGCCTGGATAGAATTGAATGAAACTTGGCAGAAAGTAAGATCACTATGTGAAGGTGTGCAATCAGTACTTTTTTTTTCAAAATGGCCGCCATTTTCAAGATGGCCGCCATTCATAGATCGGTAATTTAACACGTTTATATCTCAAAAACTGTACCATAGAATTTCATTAAACTTCGTATGTTTGTAAAGTACAATTAGAAGAACAAACTGATGAAAAAAAATGGCGATCGGTTGGAGACGTTTGGCGGCCATTTTGAAAAATGATGTTAAAATGGCGAAAAACTTAACATGGATAGAATTGAATGAAACTTGGCAGAAAGTAAGATCACTATGTGAAGGTGTGCAATCAATACTTTTTTTTTCGAAATGGCCGCCATTTTCAAGATGGCTGCCAGGGGCGACATCTGCTATTGCTCGCAATTGCAATTCTAGTTATTATTATTATTATTATTCTTTCTTTCCAATGATTTTTGTCCGGCTTAGTTCTCGGAGATGCCTGGATAGAATTGAATGAAACTTGGCAGAAAGTAAGATCACTATGTGAAGGTGTGCAATCAGTACTTTTTTTTTCAAAATGGCCGCCATTTTCAAGATGGCCGCCATTCATAGATCGGTAATTTAACACGTTTATATCTCAAAAACTGTACCATAGAATTTCATTAAACTTCGTATGTTTGTAAAGTACAATTAGAAGAACAAACTCATGAAAAAAAATGGCGACCGGTTGGAGACGTTTGGCGGCCATTTTGAAAAATGATGTTAAAATGGCGAAAAACTTAACATGGATAGAATTGAATGAAACTTGGCAGAAAGTAAGATCACTATGTGAAGGTGTGCAATCAATACTTTTTTTTCGAAATGGCCGCCATTTTCAAGATGGCTGCCAGGGGCGACATCTGCTATTGCTCGCAATTGCAATTCTAGTTATTATTCTTTCTTTCTTTCTTTCCAATGATTTTTGTCCGGCTTAGTTCTCGGAGATGCCTGGATAGAATTGAATGAAACTTGGCAGAAAGTAAGATCACTATGTGAAGGTGTGCAATCAATACTTTTTTTTTCAAAATGGCCGCCATTTTCAAGATGGCCGCCATTCAAAGATCGGTACCCTCCGAAAATTTAAAACGTTTATATCTCAAAAACTGTACCATAGAATTTCATTAAACTTCGTAGGTTTGTAAAGTACAATTAGAAGAACAAACTGATGAAAAAAAATGGCGATCGGTTGGAGACGTTTGGCGGCCATTTTGAAAAATGATGTTAAAATGGCGAAAAACTTAACATCGATACAATTGAATGAAACTTGGCAGAAAGTAAGATCACTATGTGAAGGTGTGCAATCAGTACTTTTTTTTTCAAAATGGCCGCCATTTTCAAGATGGCTGCCAGGGGCGACATCTGCTATTGCTCGCAATTGCAATTCTAGTTATGTCGCCCCGAACGTAGTCACGGGACGACATATTGTTATTCTTCCGTTTCTTTGTTATTATTATGTCGCCCCGAACGTAGTCACGGGACGACATATTGTTATTCTTCCGTTTCTTTGTTATTATTATTATTATGTCGCCCCGAACGTAGTCACGGGACGACATATTGTTATTCTTCCGTTTCTTTGTTATTATTATTATTATGTCGCCCCGAACGTAGTCACGGGACGACATATTGTTATTCTTCCGTTTCTTTGTTATTATTATTCTTTCTTTCTTTCTTTCTTTCCAATGATTTTTGTCCGGCTTAGTTCTCGGAGATGCCTGGATAGAATTGAATGAAACTTGGCACAAAGTAAGATCACTATGTGAAGATGTGCAATCAATACTTTTTTTTTCGAAATGGCCGCCATTTTCAAGATGGCCGCCATTCAAAGATCGGTACCCTCCGAAAATTTAAAACGTTTATATCTCAAAAACTGTACCATAGAATTTCATTAAACTTCGTAGGTTTGTAAAGTACAATTAGAAGAACAAACTGATGAAAAAAAATGGCGATCGGTTGGAGACGTTTGGCGGCCATTTTGAAAAATGATGTTAAAATGGCGAAAAACTTAACATGGATAGAATTGAATGAAACTTGGCAGAAAGTAAGATCACTATGTGAAGGTGTGCAATCAATACTTTTTTTTCGAAATGGCCGCCATTTTCAAGATGGCTGCCAGGGGCGACATCTGCTATTGCTCGCAATTGCAATTCTAGTTATTATTATTATTCTTTCTTTCTTTCTTTCCAATGATTTTTGTCCGGCTTAGTTCTCGGAGATGCCTGGATAGAATTGAATGAAACTTGGCAGAAAGTAAGATCACTATGTGAAGGTGTGCAATCAATACTTTTTTTTCCCAAATGGCCGCCATTTTCAAGATGGCCGCCATTCAAAGATCGGTACCCTCCGAAAATTTAAAACGTTTATATCTCAAAAACTGTACCATAGAATTTCATTAAACTTCGTATGTTTGTAAAGTACAATTAGAAGAACAAACTCATGAAAAAAAATGGCGATCGGTTGGAGACGTTTGGCGGCCATTTTGAAAAATGATGTTAAAATGGCGAAAAACTTAACATCGATAGAATTGAATGAAACTTGGCAGAAAGTAAGATCACTATGTGAAGGTGTGCAATCAGTACTTTTTTTTTCAAAATGGCCGCCATTTTGAAGATGGCTGCCAGGGGCGACATCTGCTATTGCTCGCAATTGCAATTCTAGTTATTATTATTCTTTCTTTCTTTCTTTCTTTCTTTCTTTCTTTCTTTCCAATGATTTTTGTCCGGCTTAGTTCTCGGAGATGCCTGGATAGAATTGAATGAAACTTGGCAGAAAGTAAGATCACTATGTGAAGGTGTGCAATCAATACTTTTTTTTTCGAAATGGCCGCCATTTTCAAGATGGCCGCCATTCAAAGATCGGTACCCTCCGAAAATTTAAAACGTTTATATCTCAAAAACTGTACCATAGAATTTCATTAAACTTCGTATGTTTGTAAAGTACAATTAGAAGAACAAACTGATGAAAAAAAATGGCGATCGGTTGGAGACGTTTGGCGGCCATTTTGAAAAATGATGTTAAAATGGCGAAAAACTTAACATGGATAGAATTGAATGAAACTTGGCAGAAAGTAAGATCACTATGTGAAGGTGTGCAATCAATACTTTTTTTTTCGAAATGGCCGCCATTTTCAAGATGGCTGCCAGGGGCGACATCTGCTATTGCTCGCAATTGCAATTCTAGTTATGTCTCCCAAACAAAGTTTTGGGAGACATATTGTTTTTGTCCGGTTTCTTATTATTATTCTTCTTCTTCTTCTTCTTCTTTCCTTTTTCTTTCCGTTCAATGTTGTCCGCGACGTTTCTCAAAGATGCAATGTCCAATCAATATGAAACTTTGGGAATATGTTAAGGGTGACCTGAAGTTTTGCAAACGACTTTTAAAATTTTCAAAATGGCCGCCGTTTCAAAGGTCATTATATAGGACATTGCAATAATTTGAATTTAGGGGGTTTCTGATAAGCTCTAGATAGTGGCAATGGGGGTTTGTTTGGGAGACATCTTGTGACTCGCTGGCGATCACAATCATACCTAGTTATTATTCTTCTTCTTCTTCTTCTTCTTCTTTCCTTTTTCTTTCCGTTCAATGTTGTCCGCGACGTTTCTCAAAGATGCAATGTCCAATCAATATGAAACTTTGGGAATATGTTAAGGGTGACCTGTAGTTTTGCAAACGACTTTTAAAATTTTCAAAATGGCCGCCGTTTCAAAGGTCATTATATAGGACATTGCAATAATTTGAATTTAGGGGGTTTCTGATAAGCTCTAGATAGTGGCAATGGGGGTTTGTTTGGGAGACATCTTGTGACTCGCTGGCGATCACAATCATACCTAGTTATTATTATTATTATTATTCTTTCTTTCCAATGATTTTTGTCCGGCTTAGTTCTCGGAGATGCCTGGATAGAATTGAATGAAACTTGGCAGAAAGTAAGATCACTATGTGAAGGTGTGCAATCAATACTTTTTTTTTCGAAATGGCCGCCATTTTCAAGATGGCCGCCATTCAAAGATCGGTACCCTCCGAAAATTTAAAACGTTTATATCTCAAAAACTGTACCATAGAATTTCATTAAACTTCGTATGTTTGTAAAGTACAATTAGAAGAACAAACTCATGAAAAAAAATGGCGATCGGTTGGAGACGTTTGGCGGCCATTTTGAAAAATTATGTTAAAATGGCGAAAAACTTAACATGGATAGAATTGAATGAAACTTGGCAGAAAGTAAGATCACTATGTGAAGGTGTGCAATCAGTACTTTTTTTTTCAAAATGGCCGCCATTTTCAAGATGGCCGCCATTCATAGATCGGTAATTTAACACGTTTATATCTCAAAAACTGTACCATAGAATTTCATTAAACTTCGTATGTTTGTAAAGTACAATTAGAAGAACAAACTCATGAAAAAAAATGGCGACCGGTTGGAGACGTTTGGCGGCCATTTTGAAAAATGATGTTAAAATGGCGAAAAACTTAACATGGATAGAATTGAATGAAACTTGGCAGAAAGTAAGATCACTATGTGAAGGTGTGCAATCAATACTTTTTTTTCGAAATGGCCGCCATTTTCAAGATGGCTGCCAGGGGCGACATCTGCTATTGCTCGCAATTGCAATTCTAGTTATTATTATTATTATGTCGCCCCGAACGTAGTCACGGGACGACATATTGTTATTCTTCCGTTTCTTTGTTATTATTATTCTTTCTTTCTTTCTTTCTTTCCAATGATTTTTGTCCGGCTTAGTTCTCGGAGATGCCTGGATAGAATTGAATGAAACTTGGCACAAAGTAAGATCACTATGTGAAGATGTGCAATCAATACTTTTTTTTTCGAAATGGCCGCCATTTTCAAGATGGCCGCCATTCAAAGATCGGTACCCTCCGAAAATTTAAAACGTTTATATCTCAAAAACTGTACCATAGAATTTCATTAAACTTCGTAGGTTTGTAAAGTACAATTAGAAGAACAAACTGATGAAAAAAAATGGCGATCGGTTGGAGACGTTTGGCGGCCATTTTGAAAAATGATGTTAAAATGGCGAAAAACTTAACATGGATAGAATTGAATGAAACTTGGCAGAAAGTAAGATCACTATGTGAAGGTGTGCAATCAATACTTTTTTTTCGAAATGGCCGCCATTTTCAAGATGGCTGCCAGGGGCGACATCTGCTATTGCTCGCAATTGCAATTCTAGTTATTATTATTATTCTTTCTTTCTTTCTTTCCAATGATTTTTGTCCGGCTTAGTTCTCGGAGATGCCTGGATAGAATTGAATGAAACTTGGCAGAAAGTAAGATCACTATGTGAAGGTGTGCAATCAATACTTTTTTTTCCCAAATGGCCGCCATTTTCAAGATGGCCGCCATTCAAAGATCGGTACCCTCCGAAAATTTAAAACGTTTATATCTCAAAAACTGTACCATAGAATTTCATTAAACTTCGTATGTTTGTAAAGTACAATTAGAAGAACAAACTCATGAAAAAAAATGGCGATCGGTTGGAGACGTTTGGCGGCCATTTTGAAAAATGATGTTAAAATGGCGAAAAACTTAACATCGATAGAATTGAATGAAACTTGGCAGAAAGTAAGATCACTATGTGAAGGTGTGCAATCAGTACTTTTTTTTTCAAAATGGCCGCCATTTTGAAGATGGCTGCCAGGGGCGACATCTGCTATTGCTCGCAATTGCAATTCTAGTTATTATTCTTTCTTTCCAATGATTTTTGTCCGGCTTAGTTCTCGGAGATGCCTGGATAGAATTGAATGAAACTTGGCAGAAAGTAAGATCACTATGTGAAGGTGTGCAATCAATACTTTTTTTTTCGAAATGGCCGCCATTTTCAAGATGGCTGCCAGGGGCGACATCTGCTATTGCTCGCAATTGCAATTCTAGTTATGTCGCCCCGAACGTAGTCACGGGACGACATATTGTTATTATGTCTCCCAAACAAAGTTTTGGGAGACATATTGTTTTTGTCCGGTTTCTTATTATTATTCTTCTTCTTCTTCTTCTTCTTCTTTCCTTTTTCTTTCCGTTCAATGTTGTCCGCGCCGTTTCTCAAAGATGCAATGTCCAATCAATATGAAACTTTGGGAATATGTTAAGGGTGACCTGAAGTTTTGCAAACGACTTTTAAAATTTTCAAAATGGCCGCCGTTTCCGTGGAAACAGAAAAAGGTCATTATATATAGGACATTGCTTTATGTCAGTAACCTAGGTGGGTAGGATTCTGAAATTTTGTAGGTGAATAGAGCAAAAGGTGCTCTTTAATTATACGAAAAAAAAATTTGAAGCGATATTTACGGTTTTCGCGTTATTTACGAAAATGCGATTTTTCGGGCCCAAAATTCGAAATTCTTTCGAAGTGCTTCGATTTCAATGAAAATTGATATTTAGGGGTTTTAAATGATGGCGATTGCAAAGGGCTTAAAAAAATCAAAATGGCTGCTGTTTCCGTGGAAACAGGACAAGGTCATTATATAGGACATTGCGATAATTTGAATTTAGGGGTTTCTGATAAGCTCTAGATAGTGGCAATGGGGGTTTGTTTGGGAGACATCTTGTGACTCGCTTGCGATCACAATCATACCTAGTTCTTCCGTTTCTTTGTTATTATTCTTTCTTTCCAATGATTTTTGTCCGGCTTAGTTCTCGGAGATGCCTTGATAGAATTGAATGAAACTTGGCAGAAAGTTAGATCACTATGTGAAGGTGTGCAATCAAAACTTTTTTTTTCAAAATGGCCGCCATTTTCAAGATGGCCGCCATTCATAGATCGGTAATTTAACACGTTTATATCTCAAAAACTGTACCATAGAATTTCATTAAACTTCGTAGGTTTGTAAAGTACAATTAGAAGAACAAACTGATGAAAAAAAATGGCGATCGGTTGGAGACGTTTGGCGGCCATTTTGAAAAATGATGTTAAAATGGCGAAAAACTTAACATGGATAGAATTGAATGAAACTTGGCAGAAAGTAAGATCACTATGTGAAGGTGTGCAATCAATACTTTTTTTTCGAAATGGCCGCCATTTTCTAGATGGCTGCCAGGGGCGACATCTGCTATTGCTCGCAATTGCAATTCTAGTTATGTCGCCCCGAACGTAGTCACGGGACGACATATTGTTATTCTTCCGTTTCTTTGTTATTATTATTATGTCGCCCCGAACGTAGTCACGGGACGACATATTGTTATTCTTCCGTTTCTTTGTTATTATTATTATTATTATTATTATGTCGCCCCGAACGTAGTCACGGGACGACATATTGTTATTCTTCCGTTTCTTTGTTATTATTATTATTATGTCTCCCAAACAAAGTTTTGGGAGACATATTGTTTTTGTCCGGTTTCTTATTATTATTCTTCTTCTTCTTCTTCTTCTTCTTCTTCTTCTTCTTCTTCTTCTTCTTCTTCCGTTCAATGTTGTCCGCGACGTTTCTCAAAGATGCAATGTCCAATCAATATGAAACTTTGGGAATATGTTAAGGGTGACCTGAAGTTTTGCAAACGACTTTTAAAATTTTCAAAATGGCCGCCGTTTCCATGGAAACAGAAAAAGGTCATTATATAGGAGACATTGCTTTATGTCAGTAACCTAGGTGGGTAGGATTCTGAAATTTTATAGGTGAATAGAGCAAAAGGTGCTCTTTAATTATACGAAAAAAAAATTTGAAGCGATATTTACGGTTTTCGCGTTATTTACGAAAATGTGATTTTTCGGGCCCAAAATTCGAAATTCTTTCGAAGTGCTTCGATTTCAATGAAAATTGATATTTAGGGGTTTTAAATTATGGCGATTGCAAAGGGCTTAAAAAAAAATCAAAATGGCCGCTGTTTCCGTGGAAACAGGAAAAGGTCATTATATAGGACATTGCAATATCTCTGTAACCTAGGTGGGTAGGATTCTGAACTTTTGTACGTGAATAGAGCAAAAGGGAATTTAGGGGGTTTCTGATAAGCTCTAGATAGTGGCAATGGGAGTTTGGGAGACATCTTGTGACTCGCTTGCGATCACAATCATTCCTAGTTATTATTATTCTTTCTTTCTTTCTTTCTTTCCAATGATTTTTGTCCGGCTTAGTTCTCGGAGATGCCTGGATAGAATTGAATGAAACTTGGCAGAAAGTAAGATCACTATGTGAAGGTGTGCAATCAATACTTTTTTTTCCCAAATGGCCGCCATTTTCAAGATGGCCGCCATTCAAAGATCGGTACCCTCCGAAAATTTAAAACGTTTATATCTCAAAAACTGTACCATAGAATTTCATTAAACTTCGTATGTTTGTAAAGTACAATTAGAAGAACAAACTCATGAAAAAAAATGGCGATCGGTTGGAGACGTTTGGCGGCCATTTTGAAAAATGATGTTAAAATGGCGAAAAACTTAACATCGATAGAATTGAATGAAACTTGGCAGAAAGTAAGATCACTATGTGAAGGTGTGCAATCAGTACTTTTTTTTTCAAAATGGCCGCCATTTTCAAGATGGCTGCCAGGGGCGACATCTGCTATTGCTCGCAATTGCAATTCTAGTTATTATGTCGCCCCGACGAAAGTCGGCGACATATTGTTATTCTTCCGTTTCTTTGTTATTATTATTATTCTTTCTTTCTTTCCAATGATTTTTGTCCGGCTTAGTTCTCGGAGATGCCTGGATAGAATTGAATGAAACTTGGCAGAAAGTAAGATCACTATGTGAAGGTGTGCAATCAGTACTTTTTTTTTCAAAATGGCCGCCATTTTCAAGATGGCCGCCATTCATAGATCGGTAATTTAACACGTTTATATCTCAAAAACTGTACCATAGAATTTCATTAAACTTCGTATGTTTGTAAAGTACAATTAGAAGAACAAACTGATGAAAAAAAATGGCGATCGGTTGGAGACGTTTGGCGGCCATTTTGAAAAATGATGTTAAAATGGCGAAAAACTTAACATGGATAGAATTGAATGAAACTTGGCAGAAAGTAAGATCACTATGTGAAGGTGTGCAATCAATACTTTTTTTTTCGAAATGGCCGCCATTTTCAAGATGGCTGCCAGGGGCGACATCTGCTATTGCTCGCAATTGCAATTCTAGTTATTATTATTATTATTATTCTTTCTTTCCAATGATTTTTGTCCGGCTTAGTTCTCGGAGATGCCTGGATAGAATTGAATGAAACTTGGCAGAAAGTAAGATCACTATGTGAAGGTGTGCAATCAGTACTTTTTTTTTCAAAATGGCCGCCATTTTCAAGATGGCCGCCATTCATAGATCGGTAATTTAACACGTTTATATCTCAAAAACTGTACCATAGAATTTCATTAAACTTCGTATGTTTGTAAAGTACAATTAGAAGAACAAACTCATGAAAAAAAATGGCGACCGGTTGGAGACGTTTGGCGGCCATTTTGAAAAATGATGTTAAAATGGCGAAAAACTTAACATGGATAGAATTGAATGAAACTTGGCAGAAAGTAAGATCACTATGTGAAGGTGTGCAATCAATACTTTTTTTTCGAAATGGCCGCCATTTTCAAGATGGCTGCCAGGGGCGACATCTGCTATTGCTCGCAATTGCAATTCTAGTTATTATTCTTTCTTTCCAATGATTTTTGTCCGGCTTAGTTCTCGGAGATGCCTTGATAGAATTGAATGAAACTTGGCAGAAAGTTAGATCACTATGTGAAGGTGTGCAATCAAAACTTTTTTTTTCAAAATGGCCGCCATTTTCAAGATGGCCGCCATTCATAGATCGGTAATTTAACACGTTTATATCTCAAAAACTGTACCATAGAATTTCATTAAACTTCGTAGGTTTGTAAAGTACAATTAGAAGAACAAACTGATGAAAAAAAATGGCGATCGGTTGGAGACGTTTGGCGGCCATTTTGAAAAATGATGTTAAAATGGCGAAAAACTTAACATGGATAGAATTGAATGAAACTTGGCAGAAAGTAAGATCACTATGTGAAGGTGTGCAATCAATACTTTTTTTTCGAAATGGCCGCCATTTTCAAGATGGCTGCCAGGGGCGACATCTGCTATTGCTCGCAATTGCAATTCTAGTTATTATTATTCTTTCTTTCTTTCTTTCCAATGATTTTTGTCCGGCTTAGTTCTCGGAGATGCCTGGATAGAATTGAATGAAACTTGGCAGAAAGTAAGATCACTATGTGAAGGTGTGCAATCAATACTTTTTTTTCCCAAATGGCCGCCATTTTCAAGATGGCCGCCATTCAAAGATCGGTACCCTCCGAAAATTTAAAACGTTTATATCTCAAAAACTGTACCATAGAATTTCATTAAACTTCGTATGTTTGTAAAGTACAATTAGAAGAACAAACTCATGAAAAAAAATGGCGATCGGTTGGAGACGTTTGGCGGCCATTTTGAAAAATGATGTTAAAATGGCGAAAAACTTAACATCGATAGAATTGAATGAAACTTGGCAGAAAGTAAGATCACTATGTGAAGGTGTGCAATCAGTACTTTTTTTTTCAAAATGGCCGCCATTTTCAAGATGGCTGCCAGGGGCGACATCTGCTATTGCTCGCAATTGCAATTCTAGTTATTATTCTTTCTTTCTTTCTTTCTTTCTTTCTTTCCAATGATTTTTGTCCGGCTTAGTTCTCGGAGATGCCTGGATAGAATTGAATGAAACTTGGCAGAAAGTAAGATCACTATGTGAAGATGTGCAATCAATACTTTTTTTTTCGAAATGGCCGCCATTTTCAAGATGGCCGCCATTCAAAGATCGGTACCCTCCGAAAATTTAAAACGTTTATATCTCAAAAACTGTACCATAGAATTTCATTAAACTTCGTAGGTTTGTAAAGTACAATTAGAAGAACAAACTGATGAAAAAAAATGGCGATCGGTTGGAGACGTTTGGCGGCCATTTTGAAAAATGATGTTAAAATGGCGAAAAACTTAACATGGATAGAATTGAATGAAACTTGGCAGAAAGTAAGATCACTATGTGAAGGTGTGCAATCAATACTTTTTTTTTCGAAATGGCCGCCATTTTCTAGATGGCTGCCAGGGGCGACATCTGCTATTGCTCGCAATTGCAATTCTAGTTATTATGTCGCCCCGAACGTAGTCACGGGACGACATATTGTTATTCTTCCGTTTCTTTGTTATTATTATTATTATTCTTTCTTTCTTTCTTTCTTTCTTTCTTTCTTTCCAATGATTTTTGTCCGGCTTAGTTCTCGGAGATGCCTGGATAGAATTGAATGAAACTTGGCAGAAAGTAAGATCACTATGTGAAGATGTGCAATCAATACTTTTTTTTTCGAAATGGCCGCCATTTTCAAGATGGCCGCCATTCAAAGATCGGTACCCTCCGAAAATTTAAAACGTTTATATCTCAAAAACTGTACCATAGAATTTCATTAAACTTCGTAGGTTTGTAAAGTACAATTAGAAGAACAAACTGATGAAAAAAAATGGCGATCGGTTGGAGACGTTTGGCGGCCATTTTGAAAAATGATGTTAAAATGGCGAAAAACTTAACATGGATAGAATTGAATGAAACTTGGCAGAAAGTAAGATCACTATGTGAAGGTGTGCAATCAATACTTTTTTTTCGAAATGGCCGCCATTTTCAAGATGGCTGCCAGGGGCGACATCTGCTATTGCTCGCAATTGCAATTCTAGTTATTATTATTCTTTCTTTCTTTCTTTCCAATGATTTTTGTCCGGCTTAGTTCTCGGAGATGCCTGGATAGAATTGAATGAAACTTGGCAGAAAGTAAGATCACTATGTGAAGGTGTGCAATCAATACTTTTTTTTCCGAAATGGCCGCCATTTTCAAGATGGCCGCCATTCAAAGATCGGTACCCTCCGAAAATTTAAAACGTTTATATCTCAAAAACTGTACCATAGAATTTCATTAAACTTCGTATGTTTGTAAAGTACAATTAGAAGAACAAACTCATGAAAAAAAATGGCGATCGGTTGGAGACGTTTGGCGGCCATTTTGAAAAATGATGTTAAAATGGCGAAAAACTTAACATCGATAGAATTGAATGAAACTTGGCAGAAAGTAAGATCACTATGTGAAGGTGTGCAATCAGTACTTTTTTTTTCAAAATGGCCGCCATTTTCAAGATGGCTGCCAGGGGCGACATCTGCTATTGCTCGCAATTGCAATTCTAGTTATTATGTCGCCCCGAACGTAGTCACGGGACGACATATTGTTATTCTTCCGTTTCTTTGTTATTATTATGTCTCCCAAACAAAGTTTTGGGAGACATATTGTTTTTGTCCGGTTTCTTATTATTATTCTTCTTCTTCTTCTTCTTCTTCTTCTTCTTCTTCTTCTTTCCTTTTTCTTTCCGTTCAATGTTGTCCGCGACGTTTCTCAAAGATGCAATGTCCAATCAATATGAAACTTTGGGAATATGTTAAGGGTGACCTGAAGTTTTGCAAACGACTTTTAAAATTTTCAAAATGGCCGCCGTTTCCGTGGAAACAGAAAAAGGTCATTATATAGGAGACATTGCTTTATGTCAGTAACCTAGGTGGGTAGGATTCTGAAATTTTGTAGGTGAATAGAGCAAAAGGTGCTCTTTAATTATACGAAAAAAAAATTTGAAGCGATATTTACGGTTTTCGCGTTATTTACGAAAATGTGATTTTTCAGGCCCAAAATTCGAAATTCTTTCGAAGTGCTTCGATTTCAATGAAAATTGATATTTAGGGGTTTTAAATGATGGCGATTGCAAAGGGCTTAAAAAAAATCAAAATGGCCACTGTTTCCATGGAAACAGGAAAAGGTCATTATATAGGACATTGCGATATCTCTGTAACCTAGGTGGGTAGGATTCTGAAATTTTGTAGGTGAATAGAGCAAAAGGGAATTTAGGGGGTTACTGATAAGCTCTAGATAGTGGCAATGGGGGTTTGGGAGACATCTTGTGACTCGCTTGCGATCACAATCATACCTAGTTATGTCGCCCCGAACGTAGTCACGGGACGACATATTGTTATTCTTCCGTTTCTTTGTTATTATTATTATTCTTTCTTTCTTTCTTTCTTTCTTTCCAATGATTTTTGTCCGGCTTAGTTCTCGGAGATGCCTGGATAGAATTGAATGAAACTTGGCAGAAAGTAAGATCACTATGTGAAGGTGTGCAATCAATACTTTTTTTTCCCAAATGGCCGCCATTTTCAAGATGGCCGCCATTCAAAGATCGGTACCCTCCGAAAATTTAAAACGTTTATATCTCAAAAACTGTACCATAGAATTTCATTAAACTTCGTATGTTTGTAAAGTACAATTAGAAGAACAAACTCATGAAAAAAAATGGCGATCGGTTGGAGACGTTTGGCGGCCATTTTGAAAAATGATGTTAAAATGGCGAAAAACTTAACATCGATAGAATTGAATGAAACTTGGCAGAAAGTAAGATCACTATGTGAAGGTGTGCAATCAGTACTTTTTTTTTCAAAATGGCCGCCATTTTCAAGATGGCTGCCAGGGGCGACATCTGCTATTGCTCGCAATTGCAATTCTAGTTATGTCGCCCCGAACGTAGTCACGGGACGACATATTGTTATTCTTCCGTTTCTTTGTTATTATTATTCTTTCTTTCTTTCTTTCTTTCTTTCTTTCTTTCTTTCCAATGATTTTTGTCCGGCTTAGTTCTCGGAGATGCCTGGATAGAATTGAATGAAACTTGGCAGAAAGTAAGATCACTATGTGAAGGTGTGCAATCAATACTTTTTTTTTCGAAATGGCCGCCATTTTCAAGATGGCCGCCATTCAAAGATCGGTACCCTCCGAAAATTTAAAACGTTTATATCTCAAAAACTGTACCATAGAATTTCATTAAACTTCGTATGTTTGTAAAGTACAATTAGAAGAACAAACTCATGAAAAAAAATGGCGATCGGTTGGAGACATTTGGCGGCCATTTTGAAAAATGATGTTAAAATGGCGAAAAACTTAACATGGATAGAATTGAATGAAACTTGGCAGAAAGTAAGATCACTATGTGAAGGTGTGCAATCAGTACTTTTTTTTTCAAAATGGCCGCCATTTTCAAGATGGCCGCCATTCATAGATCGGTAATTTAACACGTTTATATCTCAAAAACTGTACCATAGAATTTCATTAAACTTCGTATGTTTGTAAAGTACAATTAGAAGAACAAACTGATGAAAAAAAATGGCGATCGGTTGGAGACGTTTGGCGGCCATTTTGAAAAATGATGTTAAAATGGCGAAAAACTTAACATGGATAGAATTGAATGAAACTTGGCAGAAAGTAAGATCACTATGTGAAGGTGTGCAATCAATACTTTTTTTTTCGAAATGGCCGCCATTTTCTAGATGGCTGCCAGGGGCGACATCTGCTATTGCTCGCAATTGCAATTCTAGTTATTATTATTATTATTATTCTTTCTTTCTTTCTTTCCAATGATTTTTGTCCGGCTTAGTTCTCGGAGATGCCTGGATAGAATTGAATGAAACTTGGCAGAAAGTAAGATCACTATGTGAAGATGTGCAATCAATACTTTTTTTTTCGAAATGGCCGCCATTTTCAAGATGGCCGCCATTCAAAGATCGGTACCCTCCGAAAATTTAAAACGTTTATATCTCAAAAACTGTACCATAGAATTTCATTAAACTTCGTAGGTTTGTAAAGTACAATTAGAAGAACAAACTGATGAAAAAAAATGGCGATCGGTTGGAGACGTTTGGCGGCCATTTTGAAAAATGATGTTAAAATGGCGAAAAACTTAACATGGATAGAATTGAATGAAACTTGGCAGAAAGTAAGATCACTATGTGAAGGTGTGCAATCAATACTTTTTTTTCGAAATGGCCGCCATTTTCTAGATGGCTGCCAGGGGCGACATCTGCTATTGCTCGCAATTGCAATTCTAGTTATTATGTCGCCCCGAACGTAGTCACGGGACGACATATTGTTATTCTTCCGTTTCTTTGTTATTATTATTCTTTCTTTCTTTCTTTCTTTCTTTCTTTCTTTCTTTCCAATGATTTTTGTCCGGCTTAGTTCTCGGAGATGCCTGGATAGAATTGAATGAAACTTGGCAGAAAGTAAGATCACTATGTGAAGGTGTGCAATCAATACTTTTTTTTTCGAAATGGCCGCCATTTTCAAGATGGCCGCCATTCAAAGATCGGTACCCTCCGAAAATTTAAAACGTTTATATCTCAAAAACTGTACCATAGAATTTCATTAAACTTCGTATGTTTGTAAAGTACAATTAGAAGAACAAACTCATGAAAAAAAATGGCGATCGGTTGGAGACATTTGGCGGCCATTTTGAAAAATGATGTTAAAATGGCGAAAAACTTAACATGGATAGAATTGAATGAAACTTGGCAGAAAGTAAGATCACTATGTGAAGGTGTGCAATCAGTACTTTTTTTTTCAAAATGGCCGCCATTTTCAAGATGGCCGCCATTCATAGATCGGTAATTTAACACGTTTATATCTCAAAAACTGTACCATAGAATTTCATTAAACTTCGTATGTTTGTAAAGTACAATTAGAAGAACAAACTGATGAAAAAAAATGGCGATCGGTTGGAGACGTTTGGCGGCCATTTTGAAAAATGATGTTAAAATGGCGAAAAACTTAACATGGATAGAATTGAATGAAACTTGGCAGAAAGTAAGATCACTATGTGAAGGTGTGCAATCAATACTTTTTTTTTCGAAATGGCCGCCATTTTCTAGATGGCTGCCAGGGGCGACATCTGCTATTGCTCGCAATTGCAATTCTAGTTATTATTATTCTTTCTTTCTTTCTTTCCAATGATTTTTGTCCGGCTTAGTTCTCGGAGATGCCTGGATAGAATTGAATGAAACTTGGCAGAAAGTAAGATCACTATGTGAAGATGTGCAATCAATACTTTTTTTTTCGAAATGGCCGCCATTTTCAAGATGGCCGCCATTCAAAGATCGGTACCCTCCGAAAATTTAAAACGTTTATATCTCAAAAACTGTACCATAGAATTTCATTAAACTTCGTAGGTTTGTAAAGTACAATTAGAAGAACAAACTGATGAAAAAAAATGGCGATCGGTTGGAGACGTTTGGCGGCCATTTTGAAAAATGATGTTAAAATGGCGAAAAACTTAACATCGATAGAATTGAATGAAACTTGGCAGAAAGTAAGATCACTATGTGAAGGTGTGCAATCAATACTTTTTTTTTCAAAATGGCCGCCATTTTCAAGATGGCTGCCAGGGGCGACATCTGCTATTGCTCGCAATTGCAATTCTAGTTATTCTTCCTCTTCTAATCAAATTTTTTGTCCGGAACATAACTTTTTTGTTTCTTGAGCTAGCCTCATGATATTTGGAAGGTATATGCATCAGGTCATGGCGGAGTGCAGAGTACCACATTTGGGTCCCTGGGGGTCAGTCCCCACCCCCTAGCCTGTAAAATGTAGGCTAAAATAACAAAATACTTAATATTTTGAAAACCATTGTGATCCCCACCCTATAACCATATATATTATTACTCCTTATGATAAGACAAATCATTTGGTACCATAGGGGGGTCTGAGGGGGGTCACGCCCCACCCCCTCAAACGATAAAATACTAAATATTCTGAAAACCATTGAGATCCCCACCCTATAACCATATATATTATTACTCCTTATGATAAGACGAATCATTTGGTACCATAGGGGGGGTCATGCCCCACCCCTTCAAATGATAAAATACTAAATATTCTGAAAACCATTGAGATCCCCAACCAATAACCATATATATTATTACTCTTTATGATAAGACGAATCTTTTGGTACCATAGGGGGTCTGAGGGGGGGGGGGTCATGCCCCACCCCCTCAAATGACAAAATACTTATTATTCTGAAAACCATTGAGATCCCCACCCTATAACCATATATATTATTACTCCTTATGATAAGACGAATCATTTGGTACTATAGGGGGTCTGAGGGGGGGGGGGTCATGCCCCACCCCCTTAAATGACAAAATACTTATTATTCTGAAAACCATTGAGATCCCCACCCTATAACCATATATATTATTACTCCTTATGATAAGACGAATCATTTGGTACCATAGGGGGTCTGAGGGGGGGGGGGGTCATGCCCCACCCCCTTAAATGATAAAATACTTAATATTTTGAAAACCATTGTGATCCCCACCCTATAACCATATATATTATTACTCCTTATGATAAGACAAATCATTTGGTACCATAGGGGGGTCTGAGGGGGGGTTATGCCCCACCCCCTCAAATGATAAAATACTAAATATTCTGAAAACCATTGAGATCCCAACCCAATAGTGTTCTTCTTCCTCTTCTAATCAAATTTTTTGTCCGGAACATAACTTTTTTGTTTCTTGAGCTAGCCTCATGATATTTGGAAGGTATATGCATCAGGTCAAGGCGGAGTGCAGAGTACCACATTTGGGTCCCTGGGGGTCAGTCCCCACCCCCTAGCCTACATTATCTTGGAAAGGGTTGAAATCCCCACCCTTAAACCATATATTTTATTATTCATGATAACAAGACAAGTTGAATGCAGTATACATCTGAGCCCCGGGGGTCATCCCCTACCCCTCAAGACCAGAAACCTTAATTTATCTTAAAAATGGTTGAAATCCCCACCCCTAAACCATATATTGTACTACTCATGGTTACAAGACGAGTTGAATGCAATATGCATCTTAGCCCTGGGGGTCATCCCCACCCCCTCAAAATCAGAAACCTTAATTTATCTTAAAAATGGTTCAGATCTCTTCCCCAAAACTATATATTACCTTATTCATTCCTTGTTGAAGCACATATCTGTAGGTAACTACATGTATTATGTACCATAGCTCTTAATTTGCCACCTTGATGATCCCTAAAAAATGTTAAAAAAACTATGGGTATGGAAGGGGAGACATCAGTTTTAGCGTGCTAAAACAGTCCAGCATGCTGGACTCCTGTGACAACAGTACCTCTAGTTTATAAATTGTATCTGAAGTTTTGATCTATCAACAAACATGGCCACTGTTGCTAAAATTAGAACATAGGGGTCAAACGCAGTTTTTGCTTATATCTCAAAAAGTAAAGCATTAAGAGCAAAACTGATGGGATGAAAATGTTCAACACGTCAAGATCTACCACCCATGAAATTTTCAGATGAATCAGACAACCCTTTGTTGGGTTATTGCCCCTGAATTGTTAATTTTAAGGAAATTTTTCAGTTTTAAATGGTAGCAGTACAAGTAAAATGGAGCATCAAGTGTCAAGGTCATTGAAAAATTCCATAGCAACCGATGAAAAAGTCCCTAGCAACAGACGAAAAAGTCCCTAGCCACCATATATATTTGGATTAAGGACCTTATAATTTACCTGTACAAGTAGAAAAGAAAGGTGAAGGGTCAAGGTCATTGAAAAAGTCCATAGCAACCATATTTTTTGGGTTCAGGACCCTAGAATTTACCTTTTCAAGTCAAAATGGAAGGTCAAGAGTTAATGCCATTGAAAAATTCCATAGCAACTGATGAAAAAGTCCTTAGCAACAGATGAAAAAGTCCCTAGCAACCATATATGGATTAAGGACCTTATAATTTACCTGTTCAGGTCAAAGAGAAAGGTCAAGGTCATTGAAAAAGTCCATAGCAACAGATGAAAAAGTCCCTAGCAACCATATATATTTGGATTAAGGACGTTATAATTTACCTGTACAAGTCAAAAAGAAAGGTCAAGAGTCAATACCATTGAAAAGTCCATAGCAACCGATGAAAAAGTCCCCAGCAACCATATATATCTTGGTTCAGGACCCTGCAATTTACCTGTTCAAGTCAAAATTGAAGGTCAAGAGTCAATGCCATTGGAAAAGTTCTTAGCAACCGATGAAAAATTCCCTAGCAACCATATCTATTTGGGTTCAGGATTCTATATTTTAGCTGTACAGGTCAATATTAAGGAGAAAATTGTGATGGTATACATTAAATAGCAAAATTAATCATTGATGCGAGACCTACTTGGGAGCCTGTTGTTTTCATACTTTCCATAAAGATAAAGTGGACCAATCTTGCCAGCAAATTATAAATGATTCAGGCTTGTTCTCCATTCTTGATTGACAGGGCTCACCAAACTGGGCGATTAGGGCGATTAAGTCGCCTAATGCTCGCCAATGTCGCCCTGTCATCGGCTCCAGAGCGACAAATGAGTCGCCCTGTGTTTTTAAGTAAGGCGCCTCCGAACAACGTACATAATCAGCTGCGTCTGAAGACCGTTATTTTCATTAAAAATCTCGAGCCGCCATTTTTTGTTTTCTTGGAGGAAGGGGAAAGAAACGACAAAAAGTAAGCTAGAAAATGAAATGGCGGCAATCGGAATTCTCATGATTTTTCATTGGTCACAGTGTTTTTTCCCGACCGGTAACAATATGCAGACTTATTAAGATCATTTAAAAATAAATTTAGCGGATTTTGACATATCTATGCACAAATGGAAATTTTGTCAATACATGTATTGAAAGGTGTTCAAGCAAGGTGAATGGGAAGATTTTAAAAGTATGTTTGAGAAAAAATAATAGTAAAGAGTATAGATAAATAAATATTAAAAAATAAAATGGCAATAATAAATAAGTTGTATCAAAAGGTACAAATATTTTGGTTCATATCTGTAACAGAAATTTTCTTCCAAATTCGGAGCACCACTGCATAATTTCATTTTTTTTTTTTATTTCAAATTATATTCGTCAGTATTTTAAGGCAGCACATGATTTAATTTAAACTTTAACAATAGTACAATAGGCCTACCATGGTCAAAATCATGCAGCAATGTACGTTAAAAAGTGGTCATGGGTCCTGGGACTGGGACTCACCATTCTGAAAAATTATGAGTCCCAGGACTCATCATGAAAAATTCTCAAAGGATATTGATTAAATGCACATTAGACAAAATCTCAGATTATGACTAAAATGGAAGGATATGGAGTAAATGTAGATAAAATCTCAAACAATACAGGATAAAACACAAAAAAGGAATGTATAGTATACACTATAAGACACAAAATAACAGGTATTTATTCGCTAGGCGACAAATTGGGGGAAAAAACACAGTCTCCCTGGTAGACTTGGAAGTCTCCCTGTCATGCCCTGAAGTCTCCCTGTTGCTATCATGACGGAGACTCTGAGTCTCCCTGTTATTTTCAAGTGTGGTGAGCCCTGGATTGACTTAATTGAGATAAATTACTATTGTGACCATATTGGTAATAAAATTTGAAAATTTTATTACTCGAAAACTATGTATTGTAAGTACATAATTTTTTCACAGAGTTTAGTTGGATTATAATATTTTTTAAATTCATTAATATTTTCCACTTGTATCACATGTTTTGGAAATAATTCCCGAACAAGATTTCAACTAGACTAAAACATCAGAAGAATATGCTGAATCTGATCATAGAATAGAGAATGGAAACGCAGAATGTGTCAAAGAAACAACAACCCGACCAAAGAGAAGAAAACAGACAAAGGCCACCAATGGGTCTTCAACCAGCAAGAAAATCCCACACTCGGAGGCATGCTTCAGCTGGCCCCTAAACAATAATGCATACTAGTTCAGCAAAATGGATACTACACTAAAATCAGAAACATACATTTTGTTTATACAAATGAACCAAATTAAAAAAAAAAACACACAAGACTAACAAAGGCTAGAGGTTCCTGACTTTGGGACAGGTGCAAAAATGTGGGAGGGTTAATCATGTTTTGTGAGATCTCAAGCCTCCCACTATACCTCTAGCCAATGTATATCCATGTCTTTTGCCACTTCTTCCAATTCTGCCTTATAGGGAGAAGTCACTTCTCCCAAAAGCTAAAGTCTAGATAATACCCTGGTGCTGAACTATTTTTAAACTTGTCTTCATCAAACTTGATTGACTGCAACACAACATATCGTGATTTGATCTTGTTAACTTGATTTTGACTGAAAATATGGTGATACAGAAAATGAAGCCAAAATAGTAAGAATAGACAAGACCAGAATGGCCGTTCAAGATCAAAGGTATTTTATTTGTATATATAAATTTTTGACTCGTTGTATTGTTTACATTACCGTAAGAAAAATATTTTTCCTGTTGTAGAACAAGGAGTGATTTAGCAGAACTTGTTGCAGAATTAGAGAAACAAATAAAAGGGGCAACTGAGGTCAAAACAGAACCATCTAGCAGCAGTAAGTCTAAAACAAGGAATCATATATGATTCAGTATACATGTATGAGATTCTCAGAAGGTTATGCTATTTTGAAAGAACCTTTTGCTAAGCTTGATTTCCCTTGAATGTGTAATCAGTGATTAATTTCAGCTTATACAGTGTGATGTACATGTACTTGTGTATGTGATCATTAATAGCTTAATCAGAACATAATAATGTTGTATCAGAGCAATTCATATTTCATATTTTTCTTGAATTCATGGACTGGTCTGTCCACAAAATCCAAGAAAATTGTTGTGTCACGAATACTAAGAGTTTCACAGTATGTAGACGCCTAATGTTTTTAAGTTTCTGTCTAGCATGTAAGGTTTCTGGGATATCATTAAATCAAGTCACACATGTTCTTAAAAATTAGTATTTTTTGCTATATGTGTAGATGTATGTCACCAAATTTATAAACTGTTTTTTAGTTCAGTTTGTATGGTTACATTGACAATCAAGAATTAGTGTAACTCGTTTTCATTTGAAATAAATCATTTTCCTTTTCAGGCAACAGTGTTAAAAGTGAAGTAGTTGATGACGAGAAACAATTAGGATCATCAGATGATTCACAAGGTTCCTTACCTGAGGTCAAGAAAGATCCCGAGAAAACAAAGACAAAAGAAGAAAAACTTGATGAGGTTGACGGCCTTGTTAACAAAAAGGAAAATGATGAAAAGAAAGATATTAATATTAAGAAAGAAGATACTGAAGAAAAGAAAGATTGCAAAGTTGAAAATAGAGACTTTGATGAAAAGAAAGATTCAACAACTGGTAGTGGTGAAAAGAAAGGTGGAAATGCTGACACAGAGGATACCAAACACATAAAGGTTGAAAATGTTAAATGTGAACCAGTTGAAGAGACAGGTAAAACTATGAACCTTGGAGTCACTGCTGAATCTACAAATATTGGTGCTACTGCTAAAGACTGTAAAACTAAAGATGAATCCAAGCCTGTAGAAAATGACAAATGTGAGATTGTTTTGAAAACAGAGTCTACAGCCGAAGATTCATCTTTAGATCATTGTGAAAGTAAACATAAATCTAATGAGGGCACACTAGAAGAATCAGATGGGAAAGAAAAACTGACAGACTTAACAAAGAACATTCCTGGGACAGATGACAGAGTGAAGGGACAAGATTTGGGTTTAGTGGATGATAAAACATTAAATTCTCCAAATGAAGACAAAAAAGATAGTGTAAAACCTGAAACCGGACAAGGGGATATTAATGAAGAGAAAAGAAAGGTCTCAAGTGATTTAGTAAAAATAAGTGAGAAAATACATGTATCTGATTCAAATGAATCTCTGGACATTTCATCTAATAGGACATCAGAAAATTCTCCGGAAACAAAAAATACTGTTATCGTTGAAAACGAAAGTAGTGCAAAAAGTGAAACTGTTTCTTCTACCTCAGATAAAACTGGTGCTATATGTGATAAGGACCATAAAAATTCAATGGATGATACAAAATGTGGTTGTGACAATAATCAGCAAATAAAGGGAGATAATCAGGGTAATAAAATAGACATTTCAAATTTGAATAAAGATATTGATAATAAATTAGAAACTAATTTAAGGAAAAGTAGTCGATTACGGACCTCACGAACACGTTCTCAAGATTCACAATTGAAAGAAGATAAAGATGACACTAAATTAATAGATTCCAAACAAAACAATGCAGGGGAATCTAATATAAATGACTCATCTCAAACACTCTATAATAGTGATTTAGAAAAAGAAAATAATAAGACTCCTGTTAAAAGTAAGTCAAAGGTTAAAGGTAAGAAAAGACCGTTATTATTTGAGGACAATTCTACTGAAGATTCACCAACAGTAGAACCAGAATCTAAAAAGTCAAAACCAGCGAAAAAAGTACTCACTAAGAAAACACCAACAAAAGCGGAGTCTTCCTCAGAAGATACTGACGACAGTGAAGATATTCCATTAAGCCAGATAAAGGGGACTCCGAAATCATCTTGTAAAAAGACGCCACAAAGGACAACAAAAAGTGTTTCAAAAGGCAAAAAGGGTAAAAAGGCTGAACCAACTCCAACAAGAAAAAGTTCACGGCCTGTTAAGGTTTGTATTTTTATATTCATATACATTTATGTATCAATCATTGGCCCACAGAGGCACACTAAAAATTCAGATATTTTTGTGTCCAAAAATATTCTTATGGTTTTGAAGAACTGACAAGAGGATTAAGAAAAGGCATGTTAACCATGGAATCATGGCTCGAGCTACTTCTTGAGGATGATAGGGAGAAGTGACTTCTCTCTCTGAAGCTGACAGGCAGATGTGGGAAGAGAACAGGGAGAAGTCATTACGCGTCATTGCAAAGCACTGTGATTATGTTTTTTAATAGTTAGTCTTATTCTCATATTTGTATTGCCTGGTGAATAAGTTCTGTTTTACTAGCCACCTCTCTGCATTGACAATACAAGTAAAGTAAAGGCAAACTAACTTGCATGTCTTCTAAGACACTCTGATTAAACCTATCTTTCAAAATATGTACAATGTACAACACAGTCACAATTATAATTATCACAATGGTTTGAATGTGAATTCAACTGCCTAAATGATCCTTCTGAGTTGGGGTTGCCCGAGTTATCCACGGGCTGAGTTGACCCGTATTTTTTCATATCTGATTATTACGCTTTGTTGTTGATAAAAAAAAAAAGTTGGCTTGGTTTTATTTTCTTTATCAAGCCACTGGTTTCCTGCTGTAATATTAGTGATTTTGACCCTTGAAATGTATCTGGCAATTATTAAATTTATAGGCAAATTAAGCTTTGGTTTTGACGTGAGTACATTCGACTGACCAATTTACAGGCGATTCAGACTTTGCTTTTGATGAGTGATAAGGTGATGTCAAACGCTACAAGGCCAGTTCTTTGCACGAATCGCCCTCTAGCATCAGCCTTGGGAATTTTTAATTGTCAACAATTGTTCAAGTTAAAGCTTTTATGAATATTTTTGTCTGTTTATTTTTAGAAAAAGAAATTTGACAGTGACAAAGAGGAAGAAGAAGCCCTGCCCAAATCCAAGAAAGCGAAAGGTAAAACTGAATCTTCATCAAAAAAGTCAAAATCTAAATTAGCTGTGGAGAGTGATGATGAGAACACGCCTCTCAAGACAATGAAAAAAATTGAGGCTACAGAAGAGGAGGAAGAGGAAGAAGAAGAGGACAATGAAGGTCGCAGGAGGAGTTCAAGGGTCAAGAAGCTACTGAAGGCCAAAAAGAAGGAACCTAGTCCACCATTGTCAAGCTTTGAAGAAGAAGAAGACGATGATCACAGTGATTTTACAGTAGATACAGATTTGGATGATTCAGATGATGAATATAATCCAGCTCCAAAGGGCAGAAATGCCCAGAGACAGGCAGCTATTCAAGGTGCAGTGGGTTTTTTTCTTGTTCAAGCTGATTATTGCCAAATCAATCAGATGGGGATTTGTTGTAATGTTGTATATATGGTCAAAGGAAAATGTATGTTGGTTAGGGGTGTATCGATTCACCGATGCATCTATTGATCGCAAACTCCCAACAATACATGTATTGTATCATCAATCGGGATACATTTCCGGATTATATGTTTCTTGTCAAATTTTAGAATCACCAAACTGGTTTCTGGTTTTTTGCTTGGAAAAATTTCCGTTGCATTGTCATTAGTCTCAGGTACCATTTTCACATGTTTTAAAAATTTCAGCATTGCAATGTATTAAGGTGCATTTCTTTCATTTTATTTATAACAGTTATGTACAGCTTAAATTCCTACTTTTCAGAAAATGTTTGCTTTTTTGCCAATTTGGGAGTAAATTTTGAGTGACAAAAGTAAATAACCAATGTATCGTGATATATTCATGATATTGGTATCGCAAGTACATGTATGTACTTTGTAAATATCGTGATACATATATATCGTATTGTGATTTTTCTCATGATACTCAGGCCTAGTGTGAATTACATTGTATCATGAGCAATGAATTAAGTCCTCAATTTTAATTATTCACGGGGTTGATATCCACGTCTGCAACTACTCCTTAACCAGTGAATGATTCAAATAGGGGACACAACTTATTCCACAGAACACACAAATCAAACCAAAAGAAATAAACATAGTCATTCTCTAAACATAAACATTGTATTCCTAAGACTTGTGCAGTAACAGAGTCAGAGCTATAGATATTAAATGGAAAGTGTTCAGTAAATTACAGTGATTGACTACAAATAATCCAAAATGATTTGTTTCTTTTTGTGTGTAACCTATATACCAGTAATTAACCAATTATGGACCTACAAGGGCCAATTACAAATAACAGTGATAATTTGAGATAAACACTGATATACACAATACATGTACATACTATTAACAAATACAGTCAAACATGTCTATAAAGGGAACCCAAGGGACTAGAAAAAAAAAAGTGACCTTTATGAGCAGGTGCCCACTATACAGAGGTTAAATTTACATGCCTTGTTCATGAATGGGACTTTTTCACTCTGCCCTTTATAGACAGTGATGTGCTATATAGAGGTGCCCTTTAAAGCAGGTTTGACTGTATATACATGTAGATAATATAGAAATTTTCATCATTATTTGGATATTAATTTCAATATATATTGTAGACTAGATATGTCCAACAATGAACTCGGGCCAAGAGTGACAACTCAGATTACTAGCAGCATTAATTTGTAAAAAAAGAGAAATTTGTTTTTACATGTACATGTATATATTAAAAGATTATCATCAAAATTTTAATGTTTGACCATGCAGACATTGGTTAATATTCACATTATCTATTACATTTAATTATAGATGAACAAGAGAAGACGGACGAAATACCTAATGATACACCATGTTTACACTGCCACAAAACAGACCGGCCAGAATGGGTGAGATATTTATAGATTTCAGAATGAGTTGAATATCGCAAAATATAAGCACTAGTTATATAATTTCAAAATTTTGTCAGAGTAATAGTGAGTTGGTATATATTATAGCGAGCGCTGTAGGAGCATATGCATTTTCTACATATGGGTCATTTAGAAAAGTCTTTGTTTAATGGGGGCATCCATATTGTGCTACATACTAAGGCTAGAAAAAGTTTCATTCACCGGAAATGGAAGTAAGTAAAGTAAGGGAAATAACTTGCTTCAAATTATACTTTTAGAGTCAGAATCTTGATACCGGAACGGAGTTTCTGGAAAGTGTTATTGCTGTGCTCACATCATCGGCTGCGCCAACAAAATATTATTTTAAAATAAATAAAGATAGCAATTGGAAGTTAAAGATCAATCAGAATGAGAAGAGTAACTAGGAAAAATAGCATGAAGTCAAAATATTCAAGACAACAAATTTTTGGAAAAGAGACATAAATATCACTTCCAAGACAAAATTCCATCGTAAATTGAAGATAATCTATTTGACATATATTCTTTTAATTTTAATTTATTGATACATGTATCTGCAATAATTGGGTTTTTTTCATAGCCAGAAAATGTTGACTTTCAAGAATAAAAATTGCTAATTGTGCATGTCACATTTCAACAACAAATAACAGATCTTTTTTCATTTTTTTTTTATTTCAAAGAATATTACTAACTCAACAGAGTCGAAATGAAGTTTTTTTATTTCTTCATGTCACAAATTAAAGATCTTCATAAGTTATTAGAACATCAGTATACAGTTAGTCCACAAAAACACAATGTTATTAACAGTTCACATAGGAATTAAGGAGAAATAAAATAGTATACAGTTAGTCCACAAAAACACAATGTTATTAACAAAATACATAAGTTATTAGAACATCAGTATACAGTTAGTCCACAAAAACACAATGTTATTGACAAAATACAAAACTGCTGTAGATTGGAAAGGCAGCCATTTGACAGGGTTCACACAGGTCATGGAGTCCTGTAAAAGTCATAGATATTTATTTTGGTTGAAAAAAGGCCTTGATAACGTCATTGAAATTCTTGTTTTGGATGACTATTGGCAATAAAGTTAACAGTTCACATAGGAATTAAGGAGAAATAAAATAGTAACATATTGCATTTCACTCCACATTAATACTGATTGAAAAACTCTGGGTACAAAATAAATGACAACTTAAAATTAGATATCACAAGGTCATTTAAAAGACGTGAAATTTTGGGAATAAAATTGCACAACATGTATTACGCCAAAAAAATAAGACGTGTTTCCGCTTACGTGCTGAAAAAATTTGTTTAGGTAGTTAGGCAATATTATTTCATTTTTCAAACAGTTTTTAGCTGGTTACTACCAGGGAAACAGTCTGACTTTAACAGTGCTCGTTCAAAAATGGCATAAAAAGTATTAGGGTAGGCACTACAATTTAGGGTAGGTAGGGTTAGCGGAAACACATGTATTTTTTTTTGGGCGTTATAAAAATATTGGTTTCTGAATTTATGTCAGCAATTAAGTTTGTGTCGCAGGAAATGACACAGAAAACAAATAGAAGAACTTCTTGTTGGATTGGGAAACCTAATTTTGGTTTTTGAAAACTCTTGTGTTTACGGATTTTCTGTCTGTTTTATAGTTGCTTCTCTGTGATAAATGTGATGATGGTTACCATACAGCATGTTTACGTCCACCGCTTATGATAATTCCAGATGGAGACTGGTTTTGTCCACCATGTGAACATGTAAGTAGTAAATTTGTTTACATTTGTAAATATATACTGAGTTATGATTTTAAAATGTAGGTTATTATTTTAATGATAATAATAATTGTGGCATAATAAGAAGAATAAAATATGGAATCTAGTGGTGATTTTGAATTAGTTGGCTTTATTGATTTTATACTGTAATCAGTTGTGTATTATAAATTATAGGCAGGGTTCTTTATATCAAATTCAAGAAATGGGAAGGAGGGGTGGGGGAGTGGCAGGATGAGATATAAAAGATGAAAAGATAGATTTTAAGGATGATCGCTGTTCTAATAGGAAATAAATAGGATTTGAAATAGGTGTTTTAGTTTGAGAGAACATATGAGTAGTAAACAAATAAGCAAGAAAAAAAATATAGGTTCATGTGCTCATTTTAGAGCAATAAGGCTTTGAAAATTTGCAGAAAATGAGTTTTCTCTGGATTTTTCATTGTCTTTGCATTGACAACTTCAGTCTCTCAAAAATGTATGAAAAAATAGGAAGAATTTCATAAAATTTTGTCAAATACCATATTAAGGTATATATGATTGAATTATAAAAGAAAAAGTGGGAGTTCATGGGCAAAACATTTCATGTTTAAGAAATGGATAAAACCCGAGGATTCCGAAAATCTAACAAAAAGACCAAAACATGACCAGCGAGCATCCTAAATTGTGCAGATCAAGCTATATTTCACCGCTATTTACGTTTATTTAATGACTAAAATATGAAACTTTAATCAACAGTCATTTCAAAAGTTTGTTTTAAGTGATCTACATGAAAAATCTTGTTAGAAAACTTCGTTTGGTGAAGAAAAGCATTTAGATTTTCATATTTTTCTCAATTTATTGTTTATTTCAATAATATAGAAGGATGCATATGACGTAGGTTTAGACTTGATGATGGAAATGATATATTTTAACACAGAAGATAATGAAAAACTCTGATCTCATGGACTTTGTTACCAAAACTGACCTGCATTTTATACTGTACTATAAGCAATATTTTGTACAACATTTTGCAGTAGTTAATTTTAAAATATGATTTTAATCTGTAGACATTAAAGTTTATATATTTTTTATTTCTCTATTTGTAGAAAGGTCTGTTAGAAAAGCTTCAAATGAGTTTAAAAGATTTAGATATAATTATGAAAAAGAAAGACAGGCTTATAAAAAGGTATATTTTACAGTATAACTTAAAATACCAAAGAAAAGACAGACAAATTTCTTGTTAGAAAGAAGGTTAACAGATTAAAGTTTGTTTGTTTTGTTGGGGTGTTACGCCGTTTTTAGCACATTTGGCTATTTCGCGGCGGCCAGTTTTAATTGGTGGAGGAAGCCGGGTACCTGGAGAGAACCACTGACCTTCGGTAGGAAAATTGGCAATCCTTGTCAATTTAGATCGGAGTCGAACACACCCCGCCACAGGTGAGATTCGAACTCACAACCTCAGTGTTGACAGGGTAGTGATCATTAGTAGTCATGACGAACTACCTAGACCACTCGGCCACCGAGGCTCCAACAGATTAAATTTTGGCAGGCGTCAATGTTTCTCCATGAAGACATATTACCGGGTTTTCCAAAGATGTTGAAAGGAAGAATTATTATCGTTTAACGTCTGGTGGCAACCATTATGCCCATATCAGGATGAGAACATGTTGATATGGTATGAATATGATCCCTGCTTTGTACTAGGCCGACACGCTGAGCCAAATTTTTAATGTGCTAGCTCATGAGGTAACATATCAGCCTACCGGGACACATTATACTGACTCCAAGCCTACCAGTCATTTGCTCTTAGTCCTAGATGCCACTTGCTTGATGGATAAGTAGCAAATACCAATTGTAATGTGTTTGGTTTGACCCGGCTGGGGTCAAACTTGCGACTTTCCACACTCAAGGCGATCACACTGCCACAAGACCACTCAGGCATTGGTTTTCCAAAGAAAACATCAGGTCATTTGTTTTGAGATCTACTGCAGGAAGGTGGTCAAGTGCATTAATTAGTACCAATGATTAAGAAAACCCAGTGATGTCAGTTCGACAGCTCATTTCAGTGTCTGAACCTGTTACATAAATGTACATGTAGATAAATTTTTAACATGCAAATCATATGTATTTGTCTTTGTATAGTCAAACCTGTCTATAAAGGGTACTCAAAGGACAAGAAAAAAAGTGTCCTTTATGAGCAGGTGCTCTCTAAACAAAGGTTAATTTTACATGCTTTGTTCATGAATGGGACTTTTTCACTGTGCCGTTTATAGACAGTGATTTGCTATATAGAGGAGCCCTTTAAAGCAAACTTGCCTGTTCTTAAGACCAGTATCTATGGACATTAATATTTGTTGAGAAATTATTTGCAGTTTAATGTTTTTTTAATTTTCTGAAAGTCTTATGGTTTAAATTTCAGAAAGGAAAGGCTAGCATATGTTGGAATTAGTTTAGATAACATTCTGAAAGATGTAAGTAAAATTAAAGAAAATTTTAAATTCTCATGATGAAGCTGAAACTAAGTGGTTTGAGAATTTGGTTTTTCCAATGTCTATCATTCCATGATAATAATTTTACAGATTTTTTTGGTGAAAAAGATGCATACATGAATATTTAGAAGTTTCGTTGTGTGTAATTTTAAGTTGCAATAATTCAAGTGTGTGTTTTTTTCCAGTTTTAATTGTATTCAACAGAATTACATCATACATCCATTGTGCTTGGTAAATGTCCAGAGTTCATAAAAATGGACATTTGTCATATAGATTTTATATGCTGTCATTGACTGAGTGAGGGCATTTGTATTGTACCAACAAATCTAGTTTTGACTGCCAAAGACGACGACAGATTTAGGAAATATATTGATAAGATCCAGAGAATTCTGTTTGAGATCATGGGACGTATAAACTAAAATTTTTCAAAACTTGTGTCAATTGTTACACATATATGTGTAGTGAAAACTGCTTGTAGATGCTAAACATTTGTGAACTATTAATGTTTTTTTTACCTACAGTATGTAGCAATGTCAGTAAACACTAGGGGCTCCACTGGGCGGAAACCAGAGTTTGTTTACATTATACTGGTCCCAAAATAGGCTGGAAAAGGTTGTAAAGAAGCGGAATCCAGTTTTCAAATAACTTCCCCCAAAACTGCTTCACCTGGCGTTTACTGACATTGCTACAGTATGTTCAGTATATTGAAGATAATTTTATTTGACAGTTTGAAAATTTTGTTCCCCTTTTTTTTCAAGGAACAAAAAGAAAACGTGAACCCAGACAACTACGACGAGTACAGTGGCGATGAAGAAGAAGAATATTATAAACCTAAACCTAAGAAATCATTTGTCAAAAGAACTTGTCGCTCCCGTAATGTTATTAGTTACAAGTTTGATGAATTTGACGACATGATCAACACTGCCATCAAAGATGACTTAGAAAATCCACAGCCTTATAATCCTGGTAAAGGTATGCAGGCTAATGAACAAATTTTGCAGGTCTTTTCTCTGGTTTGCACCATGTGCAAGAGCTTCTTGAAATTGAATGAGGGGCATGTGGTGGATGGTTGAGTTTTTGCTTTATTAAGATGTAAGACATAAGTCATTTTTAAATTGTTGAAAATCACAGTATTTTGCAGTAAGACTAATTGAGAGAAAAAAAAATCAAGTTTTATTGGCACATTGATTTCATATAGTTCAAATAAAGCATCTAGGTCCTGTAATAATTATCCACTGTATGATACCTACAAATTTTTTATCTGATGTACTGAATATAATTAAAAGAAAAAGGATTTTTACACCCGTTAATAATCCTAAATTTTTATATTGTAGGAAGATCAAGAGGTAAGGATATGGCCAATATTTACATGGCAGAAGGTCGTGAATATGTCAGTGAAGAGGAAGGCAAGCCATCACCTGTGGGAGGAAGACGAAAGAAAAAGGGGCGTCGCCTTACCAATCTTGATGATGATGATGTTGAAGATGAAGATAGTGGTGAGGAATACAAATGCTCAGAGTAGGTGTCCATAATATTGATTTGCATAGTCGGTAATATTTCTGGTATGGTGTAAAAGGCCTGATGTATTTGACTTGAAATTTTTTTGGATTGGATTTTTCATGACCAGCATGAACAAAAGTAAAATTAGTTTGCACATAAAAAATTAAATTCCAACTTTTTTACATGACATCATATAAGGAACACTGTCAAAAAGTTGAAAATATACATATAACAACAGATTAGAAGGAAAAAGACTGAGTTTCCTCCCTTTATTTTACAAGTTTAGTGTGGTGTCCGTTTCACTGAACTTGCATGCATTAATGTTTAGGGGCCAGCTGAAGCCCACCTCCAGGTGTGGGAATTTCTCGCTGTGTTGAAGACCCATTGCTAGCCTTGAGCTGTTTTCTGCTCTTTGGTTCAGTTGTTGTCTCTGTGACACATTCCCTGTTTCCATTCTTTATTCTAATTAAAAACTTGTAAAGTTGGTCATTATAGAGGAATATCAGAATTCATGTATTAAATAAAAAAAAGTATTACAGACCAATTAAAATCAAGAGTTACAATAGTAATGGCTGAATCACTCAGAACACTGTTTACACTTACAATACAAAATTTAATTGATGATTTTATTTAAAATTGTAATTAGCCTAATAGACGTCATCAGGATGTGGATACTTACCAATAAATTATTTTAGTATTATTGTAACGATGGTTCATTATGTTTTTCTGCAATTATAGTATGAATTATAGTAAGAAGCCATTTATTATCGAAAAATAAATATTTGCAAAATATAAATCTGCATGCCAAATTTAAATTTTGTTGGCAGGGATGGTGTGTAACAGGTTTGTATTAGCATGTGATTTTTACTTTTTTACCTGCGTTGACAATGGCGAAAGCAGGTCTAGTAACCGTTTGACTCTGTCTGTCCGTCTGTCTATCCGAAAGGCATTGGGTAGGAAACTTTTGTCAAAGATTTCTTGGCTTCAAGACAAGGGAATGGTTTTATATTTTGTCTGCAGCTTCGTTATGTTGATTGTAGCCTGTAAGCAATTTTTGGATCTGTCGTGAAGCAACATCCTGTTTGCCAATAGTTTAAAATTCAACAATACTCAAAACACCAGAAAAATTTTCATGAAAGTTTTCTTCGCTTATATAAAAGGGAATGATTTTGTATTTTGTCTGCAGCTTGATAATGTTGAGTTGTAGCGTGTAAGAAAATTTTGGATCTGTCGTGCATCCACATCCTGTTTGCCGATCAATGAATCGGTTCAACTGCTGTACAAAGTAGTTATTTAATTTTTTGAAGAGTAACGAAATCTTGTGTATTAAAAAGGCACTTACATTACAACAAGCCTTTTATGGTAATTGTCACTGCCCAGTATTAAGTTCGGATAAGTCACTCTTCTTCAGTTCTGCAGGTACTGTTGAATGACAAATTTTCATGGGGTTAAAATTTCATGGATTCCTTTCTGAAAATGATTATTTGGGGAAAAAATTTTTTCGATTCAAAATTGATATTGATTAACTAAGAGGTTGTATTTGGTTGGGGATTGATTTTCGTTGATTAAACTTTCCCATGAAATAAACAAAACTATTTGCTTTAAAAATGCTACCCCATATTTATGTTTGGTTTAATAACATGATCCTCATGTTTATATTTGTTTTTTTTTATTAAAATTAAAATAAAAATATTCAGAAATATTAATAAATATAATTTTGCTAATTGCAGTGACTCAGTATCAGAACCTCCAGAGGAAGAGGAAGAGGATGACGATAATGACATCAGTGATTACAGTGTTGATGGGGAGGGATGGAGAGCGAGGGGAGCAAGACGTAGTGCTAGACGTAATAAAAGTTCAAGAAGATACAGAGACTTTGGTAAGCTCATTGATGTAACAAAATTATAGTTTGAGTCCGAAATGATGAACAAACTTGTATATTCCCAAAATATTCTGGGATCCTATTTTTTTTTGTCAGAGGTTTTGGCACGGTCTCAGGTACTCGAGCCTCCTCCCCAAATAGAAAAATGGTTGCTACAGTGTAACTTGTTGACCTGAAAGTGACATAAAAACCAGTAAATTTGTAGTCATATTTACAATGCTTTGGTTTCCAGTACATGATTATTTGGCATACTTCTTTCACCCAATTCATCAAAATCTAAAATTAGGCAACGTAGCCCCCAATAAATGTTGGGACAGTGTTATGTAAGATTGGACGGGGGAAAACTGATTACACATACATTTGTAAATGTTGATTTGTAGACTTTAAACTAGGAGATAGAGCCAACTCATACATAAATGGACCGAGTAAGTTTTAAAACCCTGGCATCAGTGAGATTGTTTCTTTTCAAGTGGTCTGGGATTCCCCTGGTATAGAATGGCTTGTTTTAGAATTTCCTGGTGCTGTGAGATGTCTGAGCCATCTGGAATGGGCACATATGACAAAGAAATTTATTTTCTACCTTATGTACATGTATTTCACTTCTACAACTATTTTTCTCTATAAAAAAGTTTACTTTTTAACCAGTGTCTCTCTACTTATTAAGATATTGATTAAAAACGCTTCGTGTAGATGTCAAATTTGTGTTGTGGACTTTCATTATGCCTGATGGGGGCCTCGGTGGCAGAGTGGTCTAGGTAGTTTGTCATGACTACTAATGATCACAAGCCTGTCAACACTGACGCTGTGAATTCGAATCTAACGTGTGGCGGGGTGTGTTTGACTCCGATCTTAATTGACAAAGATTGCCAATTTTCCTACCGAAGGTCTAAGGTTCTCTCAAAGTACTCCGGCTTCCTCCACCAATAAAAACTGGCCACCTCAAAATAGCCAAATGTGCTGAAAATGGCGTAAAACCCCAACTAAACAAACAAACAATTATGCCTGATAAAAGAATGTCACTTTCAATTAAACTAAATAATTTTGGTACATAATTATTCAAATATGTATAGAAGTGAAACAGGTTTTCTTAGCAAGAAAGCAATTTGAAATTCAAAATTGATATAATGCACTTTAATGTCCCATGGCCCAAACCAATCCTAAATCAGGCTCTCTGTTGTGTTCATGTTTGTGTTTTGTACCCCTTGATGTTATGGTGTTTTGTCAGCTTTGATTGATTGGAATTTTATTGTTGAACTTTCCTGTTATCCATGTTGTTGTTTGTTTGATTTCATGTACATGTACTAGTGATTAACCTGATACTAGAAGCTATTAAAACTAATGTATTAGTTTTAAAAATACCCAAAAAGATACTTTTATTTTGGTTTATACTTTTTCAGTTGTTGATGAAGATGAAGACAGTGATTTTGCACCAAGAAGGAAGTCAGCTCGTGCTGCAAGAGCCGCTACACGACAAAGGAGAAAGCACAAGGAGGTTTGGAGTGATGAAGAGGAAGAAGAAGAAGAAGAAGAATCAGATGAATCAATTGACACCGAAGATTTATGTTCAGAAGACAGTGGTCCAACTAAAAAAAAGAAAAACAGAAAAGAAATAGATAAAAAAGTGTTTAAAAAGGATAAAAAGAATAAACATGGTACTAAACGAAGACGAGTTGTTGATTCTGATGAGGAAAGTGAAGGTAGCGACAAATCTAGTGGTGATGGTGAAGAAAGTGAGTCTAAATCTGAAAGCGATGATAGTAGTATTGACATGGGTAAAATTAAAAAGGCAGCAAAACGAAAACTATCAAAAAGACGTTACTCAGAATCAAGTAGTGAGTCAGAGAAATCAGAATTTTCTGGACCAAGTCATCGTGAAAGAAAAACAACAAAAAAAGTGAATTACAGGGCAATCGCTGGTTCTGATTCGGATGCAACAGAGGAATCAGAAGAAAAAAGTGAAAGTGAAAATGAGACTAAATTAAAAAAGAAAAATGTGATAAGAGATGATTCCTCAGATACAGATGATTACCATGGGAAACAATCAGAAAAAAGTGAATCTGATGGGGATACTACAGAGGAAGATGAAAAAGAACCAGTCAAACCAAAGAAACCAAAGAAAGATGAAAAGGAAGAGATGAAAGTAAAGAAATCTGAGACAGAAGTAGAGGATAAGGAAGAAAACAGAGATGGCAGTAAGGTTAAAACAGGGTCTGATATTAAAAATGAAGTGGTCAAAGGTGAAGATAAGAATCAGAAACAGGATACTGAAACAGAAAATATAACTTCTGTACCACTTTCACAAACTCCAGACATTAATACAAAAACTGACCAAGGTCCTCCGTTACAGGAAGAAAATAATACGCAAAATGTAACCACACCTGAAAATTCATCTCTTCAGATGTCTGATACCGCAACTCCAAACACAATGTCTCAAAATAATACTGGAGTTATAAAACCTAGTCCACTGTATTCAGTTGGTCAAAATATTCCTGAAAGAAATTATCCTACTCATCAAGGGCCACCATTTCAAGGACACTCAACACCTTATGGATCGCCCCCACAGCACCAGTACATGACATCACCTCCACATCAACCTTATCCAAATCAACAGATGGGTGGTATGATGCCACCAAGGCCTACTCATTCCCAGCCTTTTCCACCACAAATAATGCAGAGAAACTTTCCTATCTCAAGTTCTGGTGCACCATTGTCAACACATCCAGGTTCTGTCTCATCACCTCCATTCCAACAAATGCAGCAAAGACCACAGTACACCTCAGGTATACCTATGTCACCAAATCAAGCACAAATGTACGGAAGGTTTCCTCAAGGTCAACCAATGCTACATGGCAAACATCCAGATCACCATGATGAAACTGTAATGCAGAAAGGCCCCAGACCAGAAGTGCCAGGACATATAAGAAGTCCCTTCCAAAATCAACAGGATGGTCAGATGTTTCAAGGACCATATCCAGGTCAACAGCAAATGATGAGAGGCCCATACCCAAATCAACAGGATATGATGATCATGCAAAACCGACATCCAAATTATCAGCAAAACCAGATGATGAGAGGTCCAAGTCCATCTCAACAAGGTCAGGGTCATATTATGCGAAGTCCTTATTCTAATTCCAATCAAGAAGATCTTCCAAGAGCCCAGCAAAACATGCCAGAAAATTCAAACAAAGGACCACAAACAGATAAACAGGAGGGCGATGCAAAGGTTTCTGATGGTGCAATTTCCAGTCAGGGACAAACAGAAAAACCAATAATTCAAGGTCAGCATTCTGCATTTGAATCAAGACAGGCAAGAGGGTCAATGCCTTTCCCACGACAGGGCCATAGACCAATATTAAGGGGACCGTTTCCAACCCAACAAGATGGACATCCATATAGAGGCCAAGATGGCATGTTTAGGCCAGGTTTTCCATTTCCTGATCACCAAATGCCCAGTTCACATCAAAATGAACCTGGATATATGAACAAACAACTCCAGCCAGGACCTCAAATGGCACTCTCCAATGTGTCTTCTTCTCATTTACAGAACCCAAATATTTCAAGTCAGGCATTTATGAATAGACCATCCAATACAATGGGTCAGTCAATACCATCACAGATGCCTGGCCGTCAAATGGCAGGGCCAAGAATTTCAAGTCCACCAGCAATGGACACACGTCAGCAGACATTTCCAAATAGACAAACTAACCCAGGACTGCAGTCATCCCCAATGCCTGGTCCAAATGTTAGTAGACCAGAAATATCCAGCCCACCAGTAAAGGTGTCTCAAGAAAAGGACCAAAAGTCAGTCATTCAGACTTCTCAGAGTATGAATAAAGAAAGTGAAAACTTACTGACAAAAAGCATAGATCAAAAACAGACTCAATCAGGAGGAAATCCACCTTCAACTGAAATAGATCCACCAGAAAGTAAAACTTTTACAGAAAGTAAGATAAAAAAGGAGAAAGAGAAAGATGAAGGTATTCCTTCGTCAAGTCAGGGGTCAGATGAGATTCACATCAACAAAAAAGTCACAAAAACTGTTGTAAACGATGGAGAAAAAGCTTTAGAAAAAGATTCAGGAACTAATAAAACTAAAGAAACATATGTCAGAAGCTCAGAAAACATAAAATCAGATGGTGACACAGTTACTGATTTGTTACAAAAAGAGGGGAAAGAAGTATGTAAAATTTCTACATACATTAAACCAGATGTCATATCAAAAGAAGGCACAGAAAGTAAACCTGGTCCAGTTTTATCAAAGGTACCATCCTCAGAAGATCCTCTAATGCAGCAGAGAAGTCCAGGTGTCAAGTCTCCCGAGTCTATTCAAAAAGAACACACAGGAACTACACCTGGCCCAATTCCGTTAAGAATGATATCTTCAGAAGGACCTCGTCACATACAGCAGAGTGGACCAAATCCACAGTCTCTCCCACCTACAAATTGTCCAGATGGATCAATGCAGGAACCATCTGTTAGTAGGTCAGAAAGTTCAATGGTCAGTGGACCTCATCCTTACCAACAAGGAATGTTTCAAGGACAGTTTAATGAAATGATGTCCCAAATGGGCCAAAACAATTCTCAAAGAATGCACTACCAGCAAGGTGGCATAGGTATGCCACCAAGGCCAAATATGCAAGGTCCACAAAATTTTTATGGTCCAGGGCCAAGAAATTATATGCCTAGAATGGGACCAAATGGAATTGGCCAAATGCCACAACACTTTCAGAGACCTATGTATGGACCAGGTCCTATACCATATTCTCAGTCTCATGGAATGCCAAATGCATATGGTCCAGGCCCAAGACCAGAAATAGGAATGAGAATGCCACAGAATTTTGGGCCAGAAGATCAGAGACCAGGGAGTCTGAACAAAGCCAAAATGCAAGACATTTCTGGTGATCAAAATCAAACAACAACTGAGCCAACTAAAGCAAAGAAACCAAGAAAACCTAGACAGAGCAAACAACAAAAGGAGAAATTGCAATCTGAAGCCAAAACAACAGTTTCAACAGGTCCAAATTACCCAGGATACCCACAACAGCCTGCAAATATAGGTCAGAATCCTCAATTGCAGATGCCAATGCATAGGCCTATGAATCCACAGCAGGGGCAATTCATGAGACCTTCTTTTGACAGTTATGGACTGAATGGAATGAACCAAGGGCCACCAGAATACAATCAGATGAACCCAGGGATGTATGGACCACCCCAAATGATGCCTCCAAATGGTGGGCGTGGATTTATGATTGATAACCTTTTAGATAAACCACCAAGAGTGCAGCAGCTAGAACCAATCATTTCACAAGATGATGATGAGGAAAATTCTGTTGAACAAGAACATCCACCAACTTATGAGGAAGAAGAATCCCCTTCAAATGGAGAGAAAGACATGGATGAAATGTCTGATATTGGAGATATTGTTAAATATGTTATGAATCATTGATGAAAAAAATATCACTTAGCTTCCTATGGGAGATTAAAGTTATCTCCTCTTGGTTCCAAAGGCTAAAGGAAGGCAAGTTATTATCTCCCCTGGTTAACTTGGCTAACTGAAAACTTTCTAAACTTTAGCTACTTACATTTACATTGCTGAATGCCAAATGACAAATATGTTAGTTCTGATTTTATATCTCAGTTGTGAAATATCCATGCAATTTTTCAAGCATTGTTCAAGTCAAATTAGTTTCTTTAACATAGTTAAAAAATATATTTTTAGGGAAATCAAAAATATTTTTACTCCTGCTGGTATTTTTCAGTTTTTTTCTTAAAACAGGTATTTTTTATTCAGTTTTATGTGTGGTTTGAATCTTTATAATTAAAATTTTTACTAAATGGTGTAATATGTAATATGTACTATATATATCAGGAACAATAGAATTTTTATCAGTCATGTTGTAAAACAATGACTTTAAACTTGTATATTTTTAGGACAATACCAAATGGAAATAAAACAGATTGGTTCAAGTTTTTGTGACTAACTTAAACAAAAATGGAGTGTTTACTATTGTATACTTTAATATCAGAATATCTTAATTTTTATCCTCCCTGAAAGCATCTGACATTCAGATATTTTTTAATATGTAGATTAAGTTTCTAGTCACAAAGTCCTGCTTAGTTATCTTTCACTTAGATTTTAATTGTTATATTTGAGGCATGTTTTTTTTTTTTTGTTAATGATTAAAATTCTCAGAATTGTAAATACTAATATGTTGAAGGTAGAAAAGAAGGGCCAGGTAGTTCAGTTAAAGAGGAGATCTTGAGTTACTGTTTTTCACCTTAATGACTTTATTATATATTTTTTTTACACTTGTTTACTCTTAACACAGATTTTTTGTAAAAGAACTTTAATTGATGGATATCATTAAAAAAATCATTTTGTCTCCTTTCATTAAATTTATCTTCTCAACAATTTGGAGACAGTAAAAATTGCTAAATTTAAAGGTTATCAGCTACTTTTAGGGTTCAACAGTTGTTCTTTCAAAATGAATGTCAATCAGATAGGGTAAAAATCCCTGAAAACAAAAAAAAAAAACATTTGTAGTGGCCAATAATTGTGTAGTTGATTATTTTTTAGAGACTAAAAAATGTGTGAATATACAGATAACTTGATAGACATAATTCTGCATTTAAAAATACTTAGAGACATTTAAAATATTCTTAGTTTGAATGTATCTGCAAAATCTTGTCATTTCCTACTGCCTTGTATGTTATCAGCATTTGTCAGTGGTATTATGAGGTCACATTGTTTGTGACATTACCATTAAGAAAAAAAAGTTTTGATTCGAAATAACAATCCAAAGTTACTAATATTAGATACAGTAAATTTATACTATGCTGTATGCGACGCATTTCAAGGAGTTACCTCTCATCAGCAGCATTAAAACCGAAACATTTGGAAGACCAAAAACCAAACTTATATTAAACAAGAAGTACTCAACCAAAAATACCAAAATAGGAAGCCAAATTTCAGCCAAGGAGATCTATCATGTGCAACACAAGGAATGAACCCTTAGTATTTCTATTATTTTTGCATTTTGCTAAATACTGGTAATTTCTGTAACAAATCAATGAATATTCATGTCAGACAAGTCTGACGACTGGGTTGGCGAATACCCTTGAAATCATTTGTTGAGATCTTACCATATATTTCAGTGTGCTGTTACCTTTGTGATAATTTAAATCTGTACTGTTAAGATTGCCCTTTATATATATTTTCCATAAGAATTTCAACATTGATGAAAGTCACGAAGTTAATATTGTCAAGCCTGTGATACATCATCCATGCAATTTGTTTATTAAAGGAAAATTCATATTTTAGTTTAAAATAATAAAGCCATCATTTGAAAAATGCATTTAGATGTCCATATTGTAAAAATGTAATTTATTTTGCTGTATAAAACTTTAATAATAAAAGCTATAACTTGATTTTCATGAGACTTGTTCAAATGTATTATTTTTCATTGTAATGCAAGTTACATGTACGTGATGTATGAAATTTCATTCCTTCTGTGTAAAAATTGTTATGTATTTAGATGTGTTGAAGTAATATTTATGACATAGGTGTAGATTTCAGTTTTCATAATATTCTTACAGAGAATTAATGATCATTACTATGGTAGAAATGATTTATATTTCAAAATTACATTTTTACATGAATTTTTAATAAATCTGTTACTGTTTTATAACAATAGAAGAACATGTCATTATAAGAGGATCAATTGTGTGAGATATTTCAGGTACATTATTTAAAAATTTATAAATTTATTGTATAGCAACGTTATATTCCTTATGTAATAAAATATAGTTTGCAATATTCTTTAGAAATTGACATTTTAAAAAATTTTTCTATACAATACAGGTGTTTTTGGATTAATATTGAGGAATATTGTAAGGAGCAAAATTATTGATTACATGAGAAATTTCAAGCTCGTGCTATATATTATTTTGCTTGGGGAAAATGTTCGTCAATATGCAACAACTCTTTAATATATAAAGTATATTGAATTTAATGTTTTATTGATCAATTGATTGATTAAAGGCCATGTCAACAATATTCACAGAAAAACTAATAAATTAATTTAGAAAAATGTTACATACATATACATGTGAGGGAGAAAATATATATGGTTTTTACAACAAGCCAAACAGGTTCATGTATCTTAGATACAGATTTTGTCATAGCAGTCAAGAGCCTGGATATTATGGATCCTAGATCTTTTTCACAATCCATTTCTTTCTCCTTCATAAAAATTAGATGGTTTTTTATCCCTTCACTTAAATGCAAGAAGATGCTGCAAATTCTAGTAAAACTTTTCTCAAACATCCTAGAGACTAGGAAAAGACTTAAAAATATGGCAGTAAGAACAAAGTTGAAAGAAAGAAACTATGAAATAACCTGTGAAATGAGAGTTTCCTTTGCATTTTGCACAAACTGATGTTCCATAGTAAGTTTATTTGTGTTGGTTAGTGTAAAAAATGATTTATTTATAAATAGAGTATGATTAAACAACAGGAAATGCCTATTCTGTTTGTTTGTGAAGCAATCAACTTTTACTAACATTTATTTGTTAAATGCATTAGTCACAAGTAAAAATATATACTTTTGGTTATTGATAGCTCCAAGCTGGTTGAAAAACATTTATTTTGTATTGTGAGATTAGAGCAGAAAGCAATTTCTTTTTAAATAAACCATTTGGTGTTTATTGTGTACATGATGAACAGTAAGTAAAAATGCAGATGTCACTTAAGTAAAGATTAAAAAAACTTAATACATTCAGGTCACATAGGAAAAATTATTTTAATTTTCAGTTTTATTTAAAGGTGCATTTTTGTTATGTTTAATTCAATGGAGAAAAATGAATATTTTTATTTTTAGGGACGAGATCAAAAGTTCAATGTAGGATAAAAAACTTTTTTCACTGACACCCCCCCCCCCCCCCGCCCCCTCTTAATTTGGGGAAAAATGATTTACCAATATTGGTATATGCTTTGAGAGTATACCTTTGTATCATGGGTCATGTTTTTCCTCAACAATGTATGTTTGTTCTGTATATTGACTTGGACATCACTTGAATCCGTATTTTTAAATCCGAAAATCGATGTCGGATAACAAAACTTGCAGCGATTTTTACCCCCACCCCCACCCCCAAACTATTTGAATTAAGTTTTTTAACCTACATTGAACTTTTGATCTCGTCCCTTAACGAAATAGTTTTGCTTTTTGTTGTCGTTGTGTTTTGTATTAAGTATATATATATATATATATATATATATAATTGTTAGATGCATTCTGAAAGCCTTGGAAGTAAAAGATGTCAGGGTTTTTGGGAAATTTTTATATATGTTCAACTTTATCTTCTGAAAGTACATCCAAATCTTTTTATTGACCTATTAAAATGAAATTCCTAGCCTGAATTTCATGAAACATTTCAAATTTGAGAATTTCCTTAACATCTGGACTCAAATACAGAAATATCATATAACTGGAAATATAAATTTCAGGAAAAGCTCAGCAAAAAAATGTTGATTTAAAAAATTTTATGAAACTTGGCAATCTTTTTGTTGTTTGTCAAATAGAGAGTTCTGTTACAAGCTTAGGTAAGTTTAGGATAGTGTCCATATCCAGGGTATTATCTGTTAGGATAATGTTTATTTTTTCTTTATAGTTGAAATGATATATACATGTCAAAATATTTTTAAGTTTGTTTCCAAACTTTGGAGACCAAAATCTTTTTTTAATTAGAAACACCTTATTCAAGAGGATGGTCATCTTCATTCCTAGGACATCTAAAGACACTTCAGTTGACAAAATTGAAATTTTATCTTTAAATGATCATTCAAATCAATTTTTAATAGCATCATTTAAAATAGTTACTTTTTTTATGCTTTTTTTCATTCTGTGGGCATTGCATATTTAAATTTTGTCCATCATAGATTGTACTGCCTTTGGTATTTACTTTTTTTTTGAATCTCGTATATAAAATTATGATATAATTAAATATTATTGTTATTTTTATAAAAGTTATATTTAACTTTTAAAGTAATGTACCCCAATTTAACGAGCGGCCTATTGTAATTTTCTGGTTCAGTTACATATTTTATTTTTATGCCCCATCAACAAATTTGGAAGGGGCATATTTTTATGACCAATCAAAAAATTTGTGAGGGGCAAAAAGATTTGCTCTTTGTTTAAAGTCAGTTTTAAAAAACCAGTTTTCATTACAGCATGATAGAAAGTTTTCAAACCATATGCATGAGTTGTCAATGGGGAAATAAATAAACAAGTTAAAGAGAGAATGATGTTTCACCTCACTGTACCCAGGGTGGCATGGGTGCCCTTAATTTTTATTTTGTTTCAAATTTCCATATATTTTGTATGAAGATTCTAAACAAATCCTTTGATAAATTTGAAAAATTAGAAACTATTTTGGTAAACAGCAATGAATAAGAACACGAAATGAGATAATTATGTTGAAAATCATTTCCTTAGATATAATTAAAATAAAAAATTCTACAAGAACAAGAATCAAATCTTTTCCAATAAATCTTTACAATCTCCCATCTAAAATGTACCTGGTATGTGATTTTAAATGACATATTTCAATTGTAAATACACATTATATTCATTTTATATTCTGTACAGGGCTGCTGTTAGAATGACTCAGTTCATAGTGATTAAATTTAATGTTTGTAGAACAAATATTTCTGAAATGTAATTTAAATGTTGTAAATTTTTTATTATCTTATATAATTTTACTATACATGTATGTGAGAGAGTATTTCTTCCTGATCTCAGTGATGTATGGTATGATTGTGTGACAGAAGGTGTCATTACCTGCATTTTCATATTGTAAATTTCTCATTCCCATTGATGTAATACATTTTTTAAAGCAAAAGTAAAGAAATAATAATTTTAAAAATGGTTTGACATTTTTATTTGTGTAGCATATGTTCGTTGTGCTAAGAATCAGATGCATTACAAAAGTATTTAAAAAAATCTTTTAGTACGAACATCCTGTAAAGTTAATTCAAAGTTATATCCCATCTACATTGAACAGTATTCAGGCCTAAAATGTTTGAAATCATTCGGAATCTTTGAAGAGCAGATTCAAGTACAATGTACATGTACCAATTTGTAACCAAAAACTACCATAGGTCAAAGGATTGCGTGAGGAAGATTCTCCTTAGTTGATAGAAATTTTCTCATATTGTAATAGCAATATTTTAAGCCTGAATTGCATGGTCCGGCATAAAATTTCCTTTATTTAAAGATCTTTGAAACCACTGGGCCAATTGGGACCAATCTTTGGTGGAATGGTCCTTGGGTGGCTCCCTTATAAAATTATGTCAGGCATCTCCGACTACCAACCGACACGGTTGCTATTGCTAAAAATAGGAAACACGGGGGGGGGGGGGGGGGGCGAATTTTAAAAATCTTCTATGAAACTACATGACCATACGGAACCAAACTTGGCACCAATGCCTCAGACTGTCAACCAAAAAGGCCGCCACAACCGAACTTAGTTCAACATAGGACCCTATGGGAAAATTCAAGAATCTTGTCTGAAACCACTTCCCCAATCGGGACCAGACTTGGCAGCAATGGTCCTTGGTTGGTCCTCTTTCAGATTTTCAGAAATTTGCCCGATCACCAGAACTGTCAATCAAAATTACCGTCACAGCCGAACTTAGTTTAACATAGGACCCTATGGGAAAATTCATTTAAAAATCTTATCTAAAACCACTTCCCCAATCGGGACCAGACTTGGCAGCAATGGTCCTTGGTTGGTCCTCTTTCAGATTTTCAGAAATTTGCCCGATCACCAGAACTGTCAATCAAAATTACCGTCACAGCCGAACTTAGTTTAACATAGGACTCTATGGGAAAATTCATTTAAAAATCTTATCTAAAACCACTTCCCCAATCGGGACCAGACTTGGCAGCAATGGTCCTTGGTTGGTCCTCTTTCAAATTTTTAGAAATTTGCCCGATCACCAGAACTGTCAATCAAAATTACCGTCACAGCTGAACTTAGTTTAACATAGGACCCTAAGGGAAAATTCATTTAAAAATCTTATCTAAAACCACTTGGCTAATTGGGACCAGACTTGGCAGCAATAGTTCTTAGATGATCTTCTTTAAAAATATGTCCTATGACCCAGACTGTCGACCAAGATGGCCACCAAGGCCGAACTTAGTTTAACATAGGACCCAATGGGAACATTTAATTTGCTGATCATCATACCTTAAACTTGGCATTTGGAACCAGATTGACCTAGTTTTTTATGGTTCATTGACTTGATAAACATTTGCGTCCATTTCTTAATAATTTAATTTGATTTGAATACGGCATTTTGATTAGCTGAACAGCATAGAGCAACATTATTATACTGTATAACCTGGTTTATAGGTCTGGTGATATCACCAAAGGATTAATCCGTCACTTGTAAATTCAAATAGTCCCATTTGTCATTATTGATCCGTGAATCGAGAATCATTGTAAATCTGTTTGGAAATTTAATTATAAGGAATGTTTCCAATTTTTGAACAGGTTATACAATATAAACTGGTTTGGGTCAGTTTTATGCTTAATAAACCGCGTATTATATCATTATATCGTATAACCTGTTCAAAAATTGGAAACATTCCTTAAACAACTAAATATTTATACCCACCATATTTGGTCTATTGATAGTTTGTGATGGTAAATGTCAGTATTACACCTATCTCCGGAATTTTGGTGGATACATACCAGTCTGGGACCTGTCAGCTGACCATAGACAAAATGTTTGGCTTATGTTATAGTCACATAAACTTGGAATTTAGTACACATGTTCCTTATAATATGGTGTTTCTAATTTGCATGCCAAATTAGGGTTTGACCCGTTTTCATGGTTCCCTGAACATAAAAATATGAAAGTGTGGAAACAGTACATTCTCTTGTTAAAGATTTTGGTGAAGGTAGTTTAGGGTGAAGTTGTAATCACATAAACTTGAAACTTAGTACACATGCTCCTTATAATGTAGTCTTTAATAAGGCAAATTAATGTTTGACCCCATTTTCATGGTTCACTGACACTTCATTCTCAGGTTAAAATTTTTGGTGAAGGTAGTTCAGGATAAAGTTGTAGTCACATCAACTTAGTACATGTGTTCATTATTATGTAATCTGTCTCAAATGTATGTCAAATTGGGGTTTTCATCCGATTCTAAGCCTCATCCGTTTATCGATTTTATGTCAAGTCAATGCACTGTTATTGTGTGTTTAGCATCGCCTGTATAAGGCGTGTACGTTTCTCAGCTTATCTGATATTCAAGGGCATGCGTGTGTAACCATGACTTTTGACAAAGAGGATTTCTGCTGTCAAAAAAGCTTCTTAACCAGGGTTTTATCGGGGATAAGTTGATGTCATCACTTAGGAACTTTTACGGTCGTCATCACGAATTGATTGCCCGTTACAGTGTTCTAATATATAAGATGATGTTGGACCTGTTCCCACTGTCGTAACATTTCATGTACCTCCACCGATTTGTGAACACCACCGAAATGACTTTGTCGAACTTCACGACGGGTGCCGTTTACGGAGCAGGAACTGCTTACGCTTCCGGAGCACATGATTCCACTCCTGGTTTTTATAGGAGTTCGTGTTGTTCACTGTGTTTTTTTTTTAGTTTTCAGTGTTTATTTGTTGTGCTTGTAGTTGTTCATTTGTCTTCCCGGGTTTTGTCTGTCTAATGGATTGCGTTTTCTGGATTACTCCTTAGGTATATTTGTCCTCTTTATCAAAATCAAATATTTATTAAAATAATTAACAAGATAAAACATAAAATTCAATGCAGGCACGCAGTTATGTATATCTGTTTTTAATTTCATTGATTTAGAAAGATTATTTTTCTAAACAATATCAGCAACTGAGTAAAATGATACATATACTTGTTAAAAAATGTTTGTTTAAAAAGGGAAATTTATATTTAAAGTTGTTATGATCCAATAGATAATGGGACGTTGTTTTATTTTTAAATAATAAATGCTAATGGATTCTCTCTCCTATATATACCCAAATTTTTAGCTCACCTGGCCAAAGGCCATGTGAGCTTTTTTCCATCACTTGGCGTCCGTCGTCCGTAAACTTTCACATATTGATCATCTCCTCTAAAACCAATAGAGCAAATTTAACGAAACTTTACAGGAATGATGTATGGAAGGTCCGTTACTAAGATTGCCGAAATTTTTCCGATCAGCCAAAAAACATGGCTGCCAGAGCAGGACATAGTTTAATATTGGACCCTGTGGGAAAACATGTTAAAGTTCATCTCCTCTGAAACTACTTGAGCAAATTTAACCAAACTTTACAGGAATGATGTATGAAAGGTCCTTTACTAAGATTGCCGAAATTTTTCCGATCCGCCGTAAAACATGGCTACCAGCGCAGGACATAGTTTAACATTGGACCCTATGGGAAAACATGTTAAAGTTCATCTCCTCTGAAACTAATTGTTCCAATTCGACAGCACACATAACCACCAACGAGGAACGTGGTTTAACATTGGACCCTATGGGATAAACATATTTTGATCATCTCCTCTGAAACTATTGAAGCATATTTAACCAAACTGTTCTGGAATGATGTATGGAAGATCCTTTAGAGGGATTGCTCATTTCATTCGAATGTGACAAACATCATGGCTGACAGCAGGAACATAGTTTAACATACATGCCTATTGAAAAAAAACATTTTGATCATCTCCTCTAAAACTATAATAGCAAATTGAATAAAACTGTACTGGACTGATGTAAGGAAGGTCCTTTACAAAGTTGGCTCATTATGTTCAAATTCAACCAAAGAATTAATGGAAGTTTGTAGAAGCATTTTGTCAGGCGAGCGATACATATATTCATAATTATTCTAAATAATTAAATCCTCGTTACTAATATGGTGAAAAATGGTCACAAAATATTGCCACGTTTTTTGTACCTGTGATCAAAGTTTGAAGTCGGCAATATTTTTTTTTGAGTGGAAAGGCTAAATTATTATGCGACTAAAGGACATGTTCCAGGAGATCCAGAAAGCAAAAAATCGATTGTCATCAAACTCTTCTAGATCTTCCATTTGAGGTAGGATGATCAATATTGATTTGTAAGTTTTTTCTGTACCTAAGGTTTCGGAATTTTGATACTCGCCCTCAGATGCAATAATCGTGAAAATATACACAAGTCATCTAGAAACTAGTGATACCAAGTTGACTGTTCGGAATAGAATCACAAATCACATGGCTCATTTTATGCCAACATTTCAAAAAGCCTCGCAATTTTCATGCTCATTTCTTAGAGGTCCAAAAAGATAAAAAAATCAATTATCCTCTTACTTCACGTTCAAAATTTGAGATTGGATCATGAGAACTGGTTTATAATCAATACTGTAAGAGTTGTCTGTGTCATTGATTTTGGAGTTTTGATATTTGCTCAGTGGCGCGGGGATATATGCAGAGCTTCCGACCCTTTTCATATTTTCTTATTGCATCTTACGAAATCAATGATACGCGTACGATCCCACAAATACATGCATATCAGGTGTGATTTATATTCACGCGTTTCCATATACTAAGTAATGTAATGCGTATGGTCCAATCACAAGCACTACATGCATCTCAAAATAAACAATAGAATTCACTCTCTCTCATTTTTCTAACGACCTCTTTCAGCTGTTTAATTCCATAAAACGTTTCAGAAATAAATACATCTCCTATTTTCATCAAGTACTACATTTGTAGTTCAAATTGATGAATTTTATTTATATACATATCAAATCTATAAATATACCAAGCAGTTTTTACTCGCCTGAGACGAAAAGTCGCGAAGTTGCGGCGGCGGCGGCGTAAACTTTTTAAAAACTGTAATAACTTTGCACACATGTACATAACACCTACAATTACGATTTGTGGTCCACATATACCGGTTCGTATAGATTTTGCCGCAGTATACTTATCTTGTGTCGCTGACCTGGATTTCATGGTTCACTGACTTCATTATTCTGCGTCCAAGTTTCGTGGTTATATCCATGTCTCAGCAACTGTAATACCTAGGCCAACCATATTTGGTCTATAGGTACTTCTTAGGGGGTACATGTCAGTCTGACACCTGACCTTGACCTCAATTTCATTCTTGAGTGCCTTTGTCACATTTCCATTTCTCAGCAACTATAATACCTAGATCCACCATATTTGTTAATAGATAGTTCTTGGTGGGTACATGTCAGTCTGATACCTGGCTTAGGCCCTTGACCTCAATTTCATGGTTGAGTGACCTGCATGACATTTTCGTGATTAAGTCCATTTCTAAGTAACTGTAATACCATATCTCTGGTCAATACATAGTTCTTAGTAGGCTCATTTCAGTGTGACACCTGGCTGGAACCTTGACCTCAATTTCATGTTTGAGTGAATTTGTCACATTTTCGTTGTTCAGTCCATTTCTCAACAACTATAATACCTAGACCCACCGGTATCATACTTGGTCAATAGATAGTTCCTGATGGATACATATCAGTCTGACACCTACCTTTTGACCTTGACCTCAATTCCATGCTTGAGTGACTTTGTCAGATTTTCGTGGTCAAGTCCATTTCTTAGTAACTGTAATACCTAGGCCCACATATCTGGTCAATAGATAGTTCTTAGTAGGCTCATGTCAGTCTTACACCTGGCTGTAACCTTGACCTCAATTTCATGCTTGAGTGACTTTGTCACATTTTCTTTGTTCAGTACATTTCTCAGCAACTATAATACCTAGACCCACCGGTATCATACTTGGTCAATAGATAGTTCTTGATGGATACAGACTGAAACCTGTCTGTGGACCTTGACCTCAATTTTATGGTTGAGTGATTTGCATCCAAGTTTCTTGATTAAGTCTATTTTTTAATTAACTAATAGTACCTAGACCCAGTGTATATGGTCTATATATAATTCTTAGTCAGTACATGCCAATCTGACACCTGGCTTGGAACCTTGGCCTCAATTTCATGCTTGAGTGGCATTTTCAAATTTTCGTGGTTAAGTCCATTTCTCAGCAACTATAATACCTAGACCCACCGGTATCATATTTGGTCAATAGATACTTCTTGATAGATACATGTCAGTCTGACGCCTGTCTTTTGACCTTGACCTCAATTTCATGGTTGAGTGACTTGTGTTACAATTTCGTGATTAGGTAAAAATCTCAGAAATTTTAATTCCTAGGCCCACCGTGTTTGTTGTATCGATATTTCTTACACTTGTCTCTGGACCTTGACCTCAATTTCTTGGTTGAGTGATTTACATCCAAGTTTCTTGATTAAGTCCATTTTTAAGTAACTGTAATACCTAGACCCACTGTATATGGTCTATAGATAGTTCTTAGTCGGAACATGGCAGTCTGATACCTGTCTCTGGACCTTGACCTCAATTTCATATTTGAGTGACTTAGCCATATTTTCGAGATTAATACCATTTCTCAGCAACTGTAATATCTAGACCCACAATATTTGGTCTGTAAATAGTTCTTAGATGATATATGCCAGTCTAACACCTGTCAGCTAATCTTGGCCTAATTTCATGCTTGAGTGGCTTAATATAAATTTTCATAATTTAGTCTATTTCTTAGCAACTGTACCGACTAGACCCTTTATTATTTGGTTGATAGTAGTTCTCAGTTGGTATATACCACTTTAACACATGACACCTTACTTTTGACCTCTATTCATTCTTGAGTGACTTGTTTCACGTTTTGGGATAATGTCCATTTCTCAGCAACTGCAATACATAGACTAACCAAATTTGATATATAAATAGTCTTTGAGAACTTCAGCTAACTTTCACACTTGAGTCACATTTTTAATATAAAGTCCATTTCTTTGTAGCTATAGTACCTATATCCACTTTAAATGGTCTGTAGAAACTTTTTGGCAAGAAGCTGTCACGACAATTCTGAGGCATTTGCCGGTATTTAACCCATTTTAATACAGTTGGCTGACTCGGGCCTCTGATGAGAACATGGCCTAGATCAGAACATGGCCTGGATCAGACTGCAGTCTGATCCAGGCCATGTTCTCATCAGAAGCCCGCAAATGACTATAAAATTGTCGATTAAGATATGTAAACTGATCAGGGTAAAAAAAAACATCATCCAGTCAAAATACAGAGTTGTATTTAGCTACGCCATCTTTCGCTGTCACACAATTTAATCGAGCTGTTGAATCAGCAACGCCATCTGTCTTTTCTGACAAACTGTCTTTTTATTTTCTTCTTTGTGTATTTTTTGTTCTTTCTGTCAAACTGTCTTTTATAAGCTATTGTTTTTTAATTGACAGTTAACTTTACGACAAGTCAATTTTGGCTTTTATATTAAATGTTTATTCTTTTTATAATTTTTTGTCCTTTATTTGCAATTTTGTAATTTTTTTTAATTATTTTTCGTCTTTTGTGTATTTTTGTTCTTTCTGTCAAATTGTCTTTTGTTCGCTATTATTTTTTAATTGACAGCTTTTAATTTTACATGTCAGTTTTGGCTTTTATATTAACATTTTGAATCTTTTAATATTTTTTTGTCTTTTATATGCAATTTTGGAATTTTGCCCAAATGACCGTCGGTTCGTTTACAAAAAAATAAACGAACCCAAATATTATTCTTGTAACATAACGGGTAATTGTGAAGTTATTTTGTAATGGAACCTAAATTTAAAAATATGTCTATTCAATTTCTCATATCTACCATAATGGAAGTGAACAACTGCTTGAAATAATCACATTTATTAGGAAACTGAATTAAACAATGTTACAAATATGGAAATAAAATACATCTGAAACCTTTCTTCAAATCAATAACATCATAATAAGTAAATAAATTAATAGAATTCAATGTCAGTGAATTGGTATGATTTTCTATTCCTCACAGAATATGTTTAACCCTGCCGTATTTTTGCACCTGTCCCAAGTCAGGAACCTCTAGCCTTTGTTAGTCTTGTATGTTTTTTGAATTTTGGTTCATTTTTATGTTTCGGAGTTTAGTGTGCAGTCCATTGTGCTCAACTAGTATACATTATTGTTTAGGGGTCAGCTGACGCCCGCTTCAGGGTGCGGGATTTTCTCGCTGCGTTGAAGACCCATTGGTAGCATTGAGCAGTTTTCCGCTCTTTGGTCGGGTTGTTGTCACTTTGACACATTCCCTGTTACAATACTCTATTCTATACAGTATAAACAACGTAAAATGATACTTGTTAATATTTCCGAATAGCGTTTCATTCTCAGAAGACATGTCTACATGTATATCTAAAGTAATGTTTCAATAGACCCCCAATGGCTCTGAGGTTTGATGTTCCTATTTCATATGTTAAATAAATTGACAGTGATGATTTTATTCCAGCAATTAGCAATACTTTAATGGAAAAAAGAGATTTAAATTCTGTTGTGGATTGTAATGTTATGAATCCTTACAGGGAAAAGTACTAAAGTAATTATCTCACACAAAAAACTCGACAACAAATTAGTTAAATCTATATCAACAACTAGCACAACATAATATTACACGACAGAATTGACAATAATCATTGATTATTGCGGATCTACATATGGTGTATGACAATACTAATAAATTGCTATAATTAAAAAAGGACAGAGAACTTAATAAAGAAATTTTAAAACATTATTGCACATATATATCTACAAGTAGAATGCAACAGATGCATAAAAATTGAATCCTTAAACCCAAAAGTGAAATAAAGTGAAATAATGTCACAAGAAATCGGTGATAGTCACATTACGCCAAAGAAGAAATTTTGAAAAATAAACAAATAAAACATGTAAAAATTAAAATGACTATAATAAGGTTTCAAATAATTTTCTTTGATACCAATCTACTGAATAAAGATCCCGGATTGAATGTGACACAAATAAAGTAACTATATGCAAAAATTTAAACCTTGAAACCCCCCTCAAATGCATAAGATCCAGAATATAATCCTAGAAATCAAATAGTCGGTCCCTAATTGATGTCTTCGAAACGTTTCTATCAATATTCCTCATTGTAACTGTTCATCAATGCCCCTTTTTTATTGGTGAGTATGATGATGGTTGAGGCGTCTATCTAAGTCAAAGACAATCTCTGTTAGTATCTATAACTGTGGTCTTATCATCATCTTTGTTGTTTTCAATGCCTTGAAATTTTGCCATGACCGCCAATAAATCGAATCTTCCCCACTGTATCCATCTGATCTGTACGGTCCGTTGATGTTACCTCTAGAACAGTCTTTGTACCACCACCCTCCCACTTTAATTTCTGAACATCTTCCTGAATATTTATCATTATCTTTGTCCTTGGTAGAGAACTCCATTCCACTAATGTCGACTACATTTGTAAGAGAATCACCTGTGGTGAATAATGTAAGGTTAACTTTGGACAAAAAAAGGAAAACAAGCTCGTATCACATATTTTATTGAAAATTAGCATATGTAACATAAGCATAATTTGATGTATGTTATTTGCCTCCGGGCCAATAACACCATGCGAGGGCAGATAACATGTTATCTGCCCTCTCGTGAGCCTCACCGACGTCACTTCCGATCAGCTGTAAATGATCGTGTGATCATTGTTTACGGTGAATTAGCCATTCATAAATGTTCTAAGCAGTTTCAAATATGGGCTTATGAAATCTATTTGTACATCTCGGGGAAAGTACTGAAGGTGCATTCATTTCTTTAAATCTATACTCCAAGTGAAAGAAATAACACTGTTTAATACTGACCTGTAGCATTGTGAATGTGCACACTATATTCAGGGATGTCAAAAACCTGACAAACTTGGTTGAAGACTGGAAAATCTAATTCAACAGTAAAATTATTTCTTGGTAGCAGCAGAATATGTGATAAATAGATTAATACATGGTCTTTTTCATATTGCCCGTGTTATCAGCCCTCGACTGATATCGTTTATAAAGCCCTCGGGCCTATATCAGGGTCTGGGGCTGATAACAAAGGCAATATGAAAAAGACCATGTATTAATTACAGATTATTACATGGCATTTTCCATATTTGCCCTGGTAGTAGCTCGAGACTCTAATATTGAGCCCGAGGGCCAATATGGGTCAAGGGCTGATACCAGGGCAAATATGGAAAATGCCATGTCATAATCTATTTATTACATAATTTCAGGCTGAAGAAATGATATATTTAATGAACTCAACTGAATTGTGTTAAAAACTAGAAATATATATCACAGAAACTTGTTTTAATAACAATAACATATTTAACCCATTGTTAGCCTTGAGTGGTATTTTTGGTTTTGAGTACTTCTTGTTTAAAATGAATTTGGTTTTTGGTCTTCAAAATGTTCGGTTATAATGCTGCTGATGAGAGGTAACTCCTTGAAATGCTTCGTATAGAGTACAGCATAAATTTACTATATCTAATATTTGTATCTTTGGATTGTTATTTTTTATGCTATTTAGTCGGGGTGTTGGCTCTTTGGCACATTCCCCGTCTCACATTCCCCGTCTACGAAGCAAAAAAAAAATAATAGATCATTAACATAAAATGTTGAAGAGCATGTTTAACAACCAAAATAACCAAAAAAGTAAAAGTAAAAATTATCAAAGGACAGAGCTATGCACAATGGAAATACTTCTTAGCTTCGAAAAATTTAGTACATGTATTTTTATAACAGTAAATTAAGTATAAATTACCTACCAGCATCCCCATTATATCCAGCTATGGTTACTTGGTAATTGGACAGTTTGTCACCAACCCTGAACAGACTGTATACAGCATAGCTAGAATTCCCTGAGAAATCTTCCAGGTCAAATCTTACAGTATAACCTTTCTCAGCGGTAATCATGTGGAGGTTTTCATTCCCTGTATTTTAAAAATGTGACCACATTACTGAAACATGTAAAAGCAACTTTTAAAAGATAAAGGGTTCGAATGTTCAAACGACTTAAAAACACTACATTAGTAGAAAACGATAATTTTTTTCCCGTAAAAAAAATTTTGTTTGATTTTTTAGTTTTTTTTTAGTTTTTGTTTTGTTCCGTTCTTATGGAACCGTTGCAAATGTACGACTGAACAAAATTCAGTCCTTAATATCATGTAGAAGATTTCTGGGGCAGATTATGTTGGTGATTTCTGAATATATTGGTTGTTGAGTTGTTTAACGTGCTATGGCAAATATATGGGGAAAATTGATTTAAAATTGTAAAGAGGACAAATATACCTAAGGAACAAAAAAAAAAAAAAAACAAAAAAACGCAATCCATTAGATAGACAAACCCAGGAAGACAAATGAACAACTACAAGTACAACAAATGAACACTGAAAACTAAAAACCAATGAACAACACGGACTCCTATAAAACCAGGAGTGAAATCAGGTGCTTCGGAAGGATAAGCAATTCTTGTAAACTAGTAACATATTTTTGACCTTGAACGGCCATTCTATTATCTTGAACGAACATTCTGTAGTATTGTGTTTTTGATCTTTGCTTTCAAGTAAAATCAAGATAACAAGTTCAAATCAAGATATGTTGTCTGGCAATAAATCAATCATGATACGTCAAGACAAATTTAGATCAGTTCATCATAGGTAAAGTTAAACAATGTATAATTCATTTCCAACTGCTACGAACTGGTCAATATTTTGTTTTGATCTTCTTACCTTTTCTGAAATTTCCCAATTTGTACAAAATCAAGACAATGAAGATAAACAAGAGGTAAACTGGCAGGTTAAAGGGGTACTGAACACTTTGACTAAAATAGATCTGGCTCGTTTAGTTTTCATAAAATTTTGACGAAAATATAAAAATTTCAAGAAATTTGAACCACAGAATTTACGGGAATAATTTGATATTGAGAAGCTTGATTTCTCTTTACTAACAGTATGTAATTAAAACGTTCAGCTGATTTTTAAAGAGTTAACTCCCTTAGGTGTTCTGTACTCCCTTAAGATCAAATGTGTGTTACAAGTAGGGGTGTGGAGGGAATGCAATAAATAGAAACGTCTTAAATTCCAATGAAAAAGTGTTATAGTTCATATACAATGATGTATAGTTGGTTGGGAAATGCATACGTAGATAAACATTGTTGCAGCTACAGCCAGCATGAAAAACAAGTGGACATACATTCTCTGCACATATCATCCTGTCAGAACTATCATGTAAAATAACAACTCCGGCAATGTCCGAAAGAGATGTTTCGATTCCAATTCCTGTCTGACAAATCACATGGGCACACATATGGCAGCTCTGTGAGTTGAGCCATCGTGAATTATCACAGATTCTTAACTGCTTTTAAATATATAAAAAATCTTGGTGGTGACTGCTCTGAGATCTTCTAATATTAAAAATAAAACTGATAATAAGAATGATATTTATTTTCATACCAATTCAATTGCCTCACCTATCCAAAACTCGGACGTAACATTTCCGAAACCGGTTTTGTAGCTCTCCCAGTCCCTGTAAAAATCCACTGACCCGTCTTTGCGTGTTTGAACAACCTAAAAGGAAAAAAATGGAATAAATAAAAAATATATGTGCGAAATTTGAAGTACAAAGAATATTGATAAATCCTTTAAATTAGAAAAAGATACGAGCAAACTTTGCTAAGAATGACTGTGTAATAAATTCGATTGCCTCGTGGATTTGAGGGAGGGTGTTAGCTATTGGTTTGTTATTAAAAACCAAAAATTAGCATTCAAGATAAAAAAAACCCCAGCTATAATGCACTTTTCGTTTGTGTTTTTTGTGTTATGTTCTATCATGGTAATTCACTACTTTAGATATTTATTTATGCACAGTTTCTTTCCTCTGCCTTTTATTACCAGATACTCGAACTTAGTTTTTTAATTTCTAAATCAAGGTTAAAGATATAAGATTTTGGTCGAAATTTTGAAAAACTCAATTTTATCAAAAGTAAAGTCAACTGAGAAATCGAAGGAGGGGAAAATCGAAAACATCTGATAAACTCCGAAGAACAACGAAGATAAAACCAAAACAATACAAACAATTAAGAACTAAAAACATATCAAGAACATAGACCCCACCAAAAAACCGGGGAGGGGGGTTGTAGAATCAGGTTATCCGGAAGAGTAAGCAGTCTCTGTTTCCTGTGGGGGACACCCGACATGCTGCCCATGTCAAAACTTTTTGATAGAATCGATGGCATGTAAAATCCGATTAAAAATGCATTGTTATAAATCCATTCATACTAAATTACTGTAAACCTTGGATATATGTTTAATAAAACTTATCACATGGCATTAAAGAAGTTTTTGAAAACGCTGCAAAGGAAAAACATACTGTCCATCCTCCACAGTCCGTGTCCATATCACACAAGACCGTCAAGCCATCGTTATTTCCGGGATAAATTGTGTAAACACCACTTTGGTTTCCGGCGGGTAATTCGCTGCAATCTTTGGGCAATTTTCTCATAAGAATATCTGACAAAAAAAAGAAGAAAAAAAGAAATTCATCTTTAAGAAAGTCGTCGCAACTATATATTAGGAAAAAACTTCATCATAACATTAAGCTGCGATCGTAATACGTTAATAAACATTTGTCTAAGGCATGTAAGATTGTGAAAAAATTAAAGGTTACACAAATATTACGCTATAATGGTTTGTTCTATTCCAGTTTAATTCATGGCATATTTGTATTATATTTACATTGTTAAAGAACTCTGACCACGTTTTGCAGTACGTATATTTTAAAAGAACATTTTATATTTTTAATGCAATTTCGACATATTATAACTGATCAATAGCGGTTGCAACACCCAACAAAGTAAAATTGCTTCTGTCTAGACGAAAAGCTTACCATCGTCCACGCAAACATTGGTACCATCTCTGAGCCTCTTACAATACTTTCCAATTCCACAAGGTACACTCAGACATCGATTGTACATATATATCTAAAATAAGATATCATTGAATATTAAATGCATTTCTTATCTTAAGAATTGAATGCCCGAAAGTTTAATTGGCTTGTAAAATCGTTGACAGAAGCACATTTTATATATTAAATGCATTTCTTATCTTCAGAATTGAATGCTCGAAAGTTTAATTGGCTTGTAAAATCGTTGACAGAAGCACATTTTATATATAAAGCGAGGAAGACCTTGATACCATAAATGTGCACACGGTCAATGCTTTTACAACCCGCTGAAACTACTAAAAGAAGCATTCGATTCTTATAATTACATCTGTCAGCAATTTTATTTTAAACGTTTCGTGTATTCAAATTATTTTATGGGGATTATTCTGTTTACTTCATACGCCACGTTAGTGTAACTTATAAGCAACTGAAATGTAATTATAAAATAAATAAATAATTTTTATTTAAAGAGAATTGCCTCATTACCTGAAACTAATCTTCCCGATTATCCTCTAAATATGAAATATGACATTATACAAACGAAATCAATCATACAATTTAAAATATTTGGAATTCTATTGATTAGTTTTTAATAGAATTCAAGATTTCTGTTTAAAGAAAATAAAGGTGAATAGTTTCTAATTTTTAATATCAAACTGTTGGATATATGAGAACTAGCATACAAAAAATGTTCATTTCAAATATTTTCTGACTGGTATAGGTCAATGTTGAAATATTGCACAGACCGAAGTTAAATCATGATTGTGCTCTATCCAGTTCAGTTTATTATCAATAATATGCTGTTGGCTTGGTCTATGATGCGAGCACAGCAATATTAGCCTTCTCCAGAAACTCCGGTATCACGATTTTGACTCTAAAATTATAATTTGAAGCAAGTTATTTCCCTTATTTTACTTACTTTCGGCGAACGAAATGTATGTAGCACAATATGGCTGCCCCTATTAAACATATACTTTTCTAAATGACCCATATGTAGAAAATGCATATGCTCCTATAGCGCTCGCTATAAATGTACAATCATACATGCGTAACATTATCTATCTTTTTCATTTAAGATGATAATTCCCAAATCAATCCAAGCATAATTAAGATTTTGTCTAGCACCTATTTACATTTCTTTGGATTTAATTGCATATGGGTTTTTTTACACCATCTTTTGATAACTCATAACAATATCATTTGAAAGTATATTATTTAATTCATTTTCAGATGTTCAAGGTAAAATAGAAATATCTGCATATAAATCTAACAGAGAACATTCTTGATAAAGTGATATAGCATTAGTAACAAAGGACAATAAACTGCTGCGCCTTATGTGCATGATATACGCCCGTCCCCAGCAACAGCAATGAAGTTGTGAAGGAGTAGGAAAATATTATTTTTTTTAGCAAATTAAGTGTCATGTTACTTTGTTCAACGTGTAATTTTACTTTTTCAACGGCTGGACCCTACTTTTGTCAGTTGTCCATTCAAAATCCTCATTTGAAAAACATGAAAAAGATCCTTCCTCAGACCACTATTTGTAATAATGTGCTAAGGTTTGGAGAAAATCAGTCAAGGCGTACTCCAGCTAGTGTGCGACAGGTGAAAAATTGCTCAGTTCTATTTGGACAATCTAAGTCCCATAACTCTGGAACGACAAAAGTGAAAATCGTCAAAAAGTATTCAGACACTCAGACCACCATTTGTAAGAATGTGTAAAAGTTTGCAAACAATCGGTCAAGGTGTACTGGTGTGAGTGCGCAACATATGAAATATTGCTTATATTTGGACAATCTAAATCCCATAACTCTGGAACGACAAAAATGAACTTTGTCAAAATGTAAACATACTCTCAGACCACCATTTGGAATAACATCTAAAAGTTTGACGAAAACAGTCAAGGTGTACTCGAGTAAGTGCGCAACATGTGAAAAATAGCTACCGTATATGTACTGCAGTTTTTATAAAGTGTTCCATGATAAATTGGAATGAACATTTTAAGAAAACCTGCGATCTACCTGTCAATTACCTCAATGAAACCATTAACTAATCAAACTGTTACGGTTAAATACAAAACTGAAGTTTTTCATACGAAACTACGTTAAAATATTGCAGTTAACTTTACCACACGAACCGGTTTTATTGCGAAATCGCGAGTGACCAATCTCTGTGTTATGGTAGTCTCAAATCAAACAGATAAATAATATATATCTCATCATAATTTGTCATAATAAACATGTTCAAATATCTGTTTTGTTTAACTCAACAACAATCATGACAATGTGAAATGTTATACCTTACTGTGTTGCCGTGAGAATAAAGAAAATTAATACGAATTTTTATGTACAACTCTCAAAGTAATTTTTTATCGAATAATATTTAAAACCTATTTTACTTGTTATTTAATTACTTCTGCATGGTATACCCTAGGTCCCCGAGTGTATTCGCCAACCCAGTCGCCAGACTTGTCTGGCATGATTATTCATTGATTTGTTACACAAATTACCAGTACTTAGCAAAATTCAAAAATAATAGAAATACTAAGGGTTCATTCCTTGTATTGCACATGGTAGATCTCCTTAGCTGAGATTTGGCTTCCTTTTTCGGTATTTTTGGTTATGAGTACTTCTTGTTTGAAATAGGTTTGGTTTTTGGTCTTCCAAATGTTTCGGTTTTAATGCTGCTGATGAGAGGTAACTCCTTGAAATGTGTAGTATACAGCATAGTATAAATTTACTATATCTAATATTAGTATCTTTGGATTGTTATTTTGTTATATGGAAAAAAATATCATCAGTATATATACAATCATCAGAATAGTAGGTTTGATCAAATTATAAGCTTTATCTCCGGACTATCTTCACCGCGATATATAAATGTAGCTTGTTCATTTGTCTTCACAGCTTTGTCTCTACTGGTCATACCAGGTTTCATGAAAAGTTGTGATACTATACCTCGACTTTGTCACCGTGCACCATAACTTTATAGAAACCATGGTTTTTGTCGATGGACCCAAAAATGTGCATAGCCCTTCCAAAAGCCATGATAAAACGATAATTGTTTGGATCAGTCGACTAAATTGCCTTGACTAATTGTTAAAAATTTTTATGACTTGTCGTGAAAAAATTCATTTAAGTCGACCATTTCATGTGGACTTTCCATGATAAATTGGTGTATTCTGGCCATTCCTACATTTTGTATTTTACTATTCTGGCTATTCCTACATGGGAGATTATGGGAAGAACAATAGAAGTTGTTATTGCAAAATATGTTGTTTTAGTCATTAGTGTCTAATTAGGTCACAGGTAAATTTACCCGTGGAAATTAAATAAAAATAATTATTTATGTGAAATTTATGTAAAAAAATGTTTTTTTTGTTTGTTTGAAAACATGTATCAAGTGTTTCTAATATGGAATTTGTTGAAAATAAAATTATTTAAAAGAAAAGGTATTTAAAGTATTTAGTAGTCTGGAGAATAAAATTATTTAAAAGAAAAAGCAGTAAAAGCATTTAAAAATCTGGAAAAAACCATTTAAAAGAAAAGGTAGGTAAAGCATTTAATAGTAACGTACTTAATTATTATATATAAGTGCATTAATTGGCCTAATAGATTAATTATTAGGCAAAGTAAACTGAAGAATTTAGTCAAGGCACCTCACCCAAACATCTTCAGCATGATCAAGTTGTTGAGACAAGAAGAAGCCTTCCATGCTCTCACACTTATCCAATACAGAGCCGGTGGGAAACGTGTTCCAAGAAAGAGAAAATACAGGGAAATAGATGACAGACTTCAAACACTGAAAACAAGGTTATAGAATGATGAACTTAAGCCAGTCCAGCATGGAGATGCTGCTTCTCATCTCCTGCACATTGATTAAGACTTTGTATTCTCTTGTGTGTTCAATTTAGTGCAATGTATTACTATGTTAGTGCTCTGTTTTAATGTCAATTTAGTGAGCTTCATTGATTAAGACTTTGTATTCTCTTGTGTGTTCAATTTAGTGCAATGTATTACTATGTTAGTGCTCTGTTTTAATGTCAATTTAGTGAGCTTCTCGGTACTTTGTTTCAAAAAATAATTACTACAATTTTAATATATTTATATTTCAATTGATATTATTTACTTGTATATATTAATGTTTTCACCTAAATAATTTCAATTGCTTGTGAATAACATTGTGCCTATAAATTCATATTGTGCTTTTGAATATCATTTACACAAAATGTGCTATGAAATTATTAAATAAAATATTGTAATATAAACTATTCTTTTTCTTTATTTTCCACAATATTTACCTGGATTTACCTTGGTTCATTAGTTTAGTTGTTACAACATAATCCTACATAATCCCATTGTTTACATAAAAATTCTGGAAACTCCAACATAAATTTTTTACTATTTTACCTATAAAATTCAAATGTAGGAATAGCGAGAATAAACCGATAAATTATGTTGACTACAATTTATCTCGATGACAGAAATAAGCTACCATACTAAACCTTTTTCTATGGGCAATGAGTACAACATGGTAGCGTCATTTCCCTTTAAACCTACCCTTAAATGAAGTTGAATTTTATCTAAGTCTGCCTATCAGCTTCTGTAGCAGGTCGTAATAAATTGTTGTGCGTTTTATTTTTCCACCCATCAAACCATTACATGTCAAGGCCGAAAATTCCATTGAGGCGGAGGAGACAGCTGCCTCCCCTAACTTTTAATTAAAAAAAAATTTATTCATACATTTTAAATCGAAATTTTAATTAAAGGAGAAAGGGGTTCATTTATACATGAAAACAAAGCGCAGTTCGCCTCGTGCAACTAAGAGTGATTTCGGGCATTCGGGTAACTTTTCGTATTGCGGTCTGCTTTTACACGTTAAATAAACTTCATCACCTGAAACATCATAGAAATAAAACGATTATTAGAATTATTGACATTTTTTGTTTCCTTTAAAACAATATAATTCATACGGGTCTTTTAGTAAAATGTATATAATCCAGCGAAATACAAAAAGAAATGGTACCAAGAGGTCACGTTATAGTCTTCAACAAGGTAATAACTCTTTATATAAAAATGCTCAGGATTTCTCCACCAACCAATATAAAAATATTCATTTAAACAGTCAACTAAATTTCGGATATATATTGTATACATGATAAAGTCAAGTATTCTACAATTAAAAAAGTTTCGGCAAGATGGCGGCCGCGTCCATCGTAACTCCTCTGCCATTCTACAGTAGGGGCCGTGAAAATGTCCGAGAAGTTACGATTGGTAAAACCGGAAATTATCACTAGGTGAATGTTCAATGAAATCATTAGTTCATTCGTCCCTTTATTTCTCGGACCCATTTTGGTATTTACGTCCGATTTAACTTGTTAACCTAATTCGATAAATCTAAATACTAAAAATTAAAAGAAGGCGCAAGCTTCGCTCGCTGCTCAGGTCGCACCTGTCTCATTTTAGGCACTATGAGGCAAGACAAAAAATAACCTTCAATTTGAAGAAAGTTTTATATTATTGTATCTATCAGTTATCTAAGACACCAACGTCTTGGAAACGCCCAAGTATCAATTATGTTGCAAAAAGGTGCTCAGTTTCCCCACAACCGCGCCTTCTACACTGCCTCCCCCACCATTAAAGCCAATTTACGGCCTTACATGTACTATTGTATCATGAATAATACATCTATATTCATTAATGCGTATTTTTCTATTTTCTGTACTATTAAATTTGTGGACTGAAATTTTTTTAGCCGTTTTACCTCCGAGCCGGCGATCGTCAGAAATATCATATAATAATAAATAGTTAGTGCATGTAATATACTTTCTAATTTCATATAGTAATTGCTTTAATTAGCACAGCTTAATTTAATAAACCCAAAATATCCATGATATGAGTTCCGTTGTTGGTTCCCATTCCGTTACGGTTTCGATTATTATTTCTAAGCATGCTCAAAAGATATGCAAGTGTAGGAAAATGAGAGCTGCATAGGATATATTTCACAGTTTAAAAAGTTATTATGACTTTGTGTTTGTTTATTGTTGTTTTGAATCGCTGTTACCCAAACTGGTTTATTGTCTGCATTTTTGATTAAAGAAAATAATCATGTTCTTCAATAATGTTGTTTATCGTATGTAAAACGTTTAAATTTTGAGTTCAATAAGTCTTTGATTTATTATTCAACACATTTTTTACCAAAGTTTAATTACTTGTTTCGTTTTTATAAAATATAGAAGTCTGAAATTTTGACTCAAACCTTTTCATATGTTTAATGAAATGTTTACTTATTGAAAAGCTAAGGTGGGAATAGCTGCCTCCTTTCAAGTGAGTAAAAACCCGTCCGCTGTGAAAAATGACTATTCACAAATTTTGCTTCATTTTTGATAAAATCAAATCTTACTGAAACTGGAAACGTATACCTGATTTTGTTATTGAATCTTTGTGTGTTAAATTATTCTCATAAGCTGTTTTTGGATAAAGTTTTATACACCATTGTTATAATAATTCTTGACCTTTATCTGTTTATGTTTGAATTGTTCTTGACTGGTCATATTTATTTGTAGATCTGTTTAATTGTACTTAATAATTTTTTTAACCAATTTTCATTTCATTTACAGTCCAGAACTGAGAGAATATAAACATAGATTTATGGCGCGGAATCAGTGTCATAAATATTTTAGGGTATCCTAAATTAATTTTAGCATATACTAAAATCATTTCAGTATACCCTAAAATCAATTAAGTATATTATAGGATTAAATACGATTTTGTATGAGTTTATCGATGTGTAAACGCGGCCGACTCACTCACAAACTACATAAAGCCCGAAGGACTTTATGTTCAGTTTGTGAGTGAAAAGGCCGAGTTTACACGTCGATAAACTCATACGAAATCGTATTTAATCCTTATAATTCCATTTCAAACATCGAAAAGTTGTTCCTAACCGAAATAAAAAAAAAAACTTTGCCCTTTTCATGCGACATGCATCTTGAATCTGGTACTATTTTTGGCAGCTGAGCAATTGAATAAACAATTCAACAAAGTCATTTACAAATCGAAAAAAAAACTTACGTTTTGATTGATTTTAACACAACCTGAAGCGTACAGAATCCACGCAAGGATTCTTCACATTTAATGTCTCAATTGAAACTTTAAATAATCAAGAAAGCGCATAAATATACTTGCCAAATACGGGTTTATCGATGTATAAACTTTTATGATTTTGCACTTTCGACCATTGAAATTCTTGTATTTTATCATATGCAAATTAAAATGGAATTATACTAAAATCATTTTAGGGTATACTAAAATCGATATTTATGACCTTGATTCCGCATCATATAGATTGCATACATATTGCTTTACAAATACTTAGTTTAGCATGATATTCAGGTTCCGTCTTAATTATGTGTTAGTTGGTTAATTGGTTTGGTTTTTTTTTTATAACAGTCCTTTTGCATTTTCAGTTTACCACACTAAAAACCTTATCCAAATCGAACTATATCCTTCTAAGCAAGTAAAGACTTTTACAATTGAAAGGGAACATTCGTATGTATGTACAAAATAGTATGTGGTGTGCTTGGATTAATTAAACTAAATTGAATTAAATTAAATTAAATTTAATCTTAATATAAATTTCATTCAGCTCAAAATAAATATACTAAGCAATCAATAAATATCTGCTACAAAATTAAGTTTATAAACACTAAGCCCGGAAATGATATTGAACAGACACTTACAAAATGTTTATATTTGTATATTAACAGTAATAAGCTATATTAACTAGTCCAATATCATTTTTAAACTTTATTAGGTAATCTTTATTAATTTTAGATAAAATATAATATTTGGGGATAAGTATGAATCAGGGACCATCTAGTGTTAGGGCTTCAGGAGTGTACTGTCGGATCGCTGACGAGTTGATAATTTCAGAAATTTTATCAAAGAAATCTTGCATTTATTTATCTAAATAAAGACTGCTACACGTGTAGGCATCCTATGCCATATTTATATATTGAGTTTTACTACCTTTATAATAATTTACAACCATTTGAGCTCTGTCTGTGAAATATAATTTAAAAATAAATGAATAATTAAAACTAAATAAAAGTAAAAATTATACTAGTCACATAAGTAATTATATAAATAAATAGAAATAACATTGAGAACATTTGATATTATACATGTAGTTATTTAACCTGCATAGTGAGATAGGATTTCATACAAGTAGTTATTTAACCTGCAAGGTCAGACAGAGAATATTAGACCTATATTTTAAATTCATGTATCGTCTTGTGAAATTGTGTAGGATTTTGTTCAAATTCCATCTAGTATGTAGACGTTATTCCAATACTTCTATTGGAATTGATTTGAACTGAGAGTAAACTGTTAGAGAGAACTATTCAGCTAATAATTACCTATTAGGGCTTTTTTTAGAGAAAGTTTAAAAACTGGTACAAACATGATCTTGAAAGTAAGAAAGTAGTGACTATTTAGTTAAAATGTTTGCTTTAAAGTAACTTTGAAGATGAAAATGATTGGAATATTTGAAAAATCAACGTAATAATAAAACAAATGTGAAACTATCTAAATATTACATATTTATCAATACTAAATACTTTGGTGTAAGTGCAAACAGAAAAGTGCTATATATATATAGATTACACAAAATCTGAACCTACCCCTCTGTATTGTCCAATTTCTACGTAGGAATACCCAGTACTATTAGTAAAATGACTTTCCACAGAAGCACAAACTGGCTCTTTGTTTAATTCACAAAATCGGAGGTCCAGGTTATAGTTGAAAGAATGACAACCAACACGCCGTATACATTCATCAAGACAACCATTTGGTCCCATATTTGTAAACGTTAAATAAGTAAATCTTTTGAGTCTTGTATTTTCTCGGTCTGGTTCAACCATCATTCTCCTGGAAGTGCATTGCATCGATTGTACCATAACAAATACTAAAAGAAAAATCAAAATTGTCTGCAACATTTTGTAATGTCTGAGCAGAAGCATATTTGCCTATTTTTGCTGTTCACTTTGATTTTCTAAGATGCTTTACACCATGTTGCCGTCAGTAATAATACTTGTCCTCTCCTGTGTTCTAGCCAATCAGGCACCTCATCCAGTTAGATTTCAGTGTGAAATTACATCGACATTGATTCAGGATGTTGATTACATAGATAACTGTTTAAATAACTAAAAATGTATTCACTATAACTTTGATCATAACGGCATTTAACCATTTTCATCAGTAGTTGATTATTGCTTGGTATTTTATTCTTATTTACAGGTTTTCTAGAACAAATATGTTAAGTGTAATTTGATGGTCATATCCAAATAATAGTCTGAGGCATTTTAATATCTATGCGGAGTTGCCTTTATGCTCTTTCGATAAAAAAAAACAAAAAACAACAACATACAGTACAATTTATCTTTTTCACACTGTGAACCAAGAAAGGAGTATTCAAATTCTATCTGCGGAAGAAAAACTATGATGATAACACAGAAATGAAAGAAGATATTGAATAAATTTTCACGAGAAAAAAAATTAAATCCGAACAAAAACACTTAAAAGGTTGAGCAGGTGTCAAAACAAAGGCTAAACAAACTGACGAAACACAACAGAAATCGTACAATATCAGAGATACTGATAAGACTTATTAGTCAAAAATAGATATACAACAGCAAGAATCACATAACCACTGATAAGGGTCTTGACCTGGGACAAGACATATAAAAAAATTGCATGTTTAAAATGGTAATCTGTTCCCCTCCTTTTACCTGTCACAACGGGAAGACAATAGGAAGACAAAATAGAAGTACAGGAAAAAAGGGAAATTGTTCCAACCTCATGCTAAAGATATAAAAATTACATAGATGAAAAGAGAAAAGAGTATTTTTATATAAAAATGTATTGTCATGATGGGATAACGTTAAAGATTGGACTGTCAATGAGAGTACGGTTACAGGGTTGTCACCTAATGAATTTAAAATCTTAAAAATGTTCAAATATTTGTTTGGTTTTATTAAAAAACAATGAGAAATTATATGTTTCACATTGGATATTTATGTAAAATTGGATAATTCTGTGACAAAAGTAATGAATTTTTTCAAATACAATGTATTCTATATAAGTCCAAAAAAAAGAGTGGTAAAGGTAGGAAAAGGCAAAAATCCAAAGATCAAAATGTCAGTTGTGACAAACCCCATAAACAACAAGCTCAAAAGAGTAATGATTACCAATATGACAATGTAAACAAACAAAATGAATCGATATCCACCTATAGTATGACATCTTATAATAAAATAGGTAATCAATACACCCATCGATTAACTATGCAGCAAATTAGTATACAACGGGGACAGAATCTTCAAAATCTTCAAAATCCCAATTTTTATCCCTGCTCACCTATGCTCGGCTACTATCTTACATCATCTCCAGAGCCCTACGCAGCTGATGCCACCGCCTGTACTACATTCAACATTAAATCAAGGCCCTGATAGTGGTGAAAAGATTGATTGATGCTTTAGTTAAAAAATTAGACTTTCTGGTCACAAAGCTATCATCATTAGACATATTGAATGAAAAGCTTAGTAAATTTGAACTGTGCATGACCATCTTATCCAACAATGTAGAAAAAGCTACAAAGCTTAAGAATCTTCTACAATCAAACATGAATGATTTGAATGAACGCCATATCAACTTGCAGACAAGATCGATGAGAGAGAATTTAGTTTTTTTGGGGTTTACCGTTATAGGATAACGAAGTTGAACAACCTAAAAATACCATAACGAATTTCATGAAAGATGAGATGCACATAGAGACTGTAGTTGAATTTCATAGATCACATAGATTCTGGAATGCCACGAATATAGGAGTAATGATGGAAAATCTGTAACGACTCGTCCAATTGTCTGCAGATTTAAGAATTTTAAAGATCGAGAAATGGTCAGATTAACAGCTAAAGAATTCAAAACGAACAATTCCCTAAATACATTAACGGCGTTGTGGTGCTATTACAAAGAAGCGAAAAAAAAGAAGCCTACGTCAGAGACGAATTTATCCCGCCGCAACAACCACAGAACATGCAAATTGGAGACAACGGAGTGCAAAGTGCCGAGGAAAATAGCAGACAATATTTCGAAAAAAAAAAGATGCGAGACCTAAAGAATTTTCCTTCCGTGGACCTCAAAAGAAGCTAAGTGACTGTTACAAACAACACCATACATAGGATCACCGTAGAGGACTAATTGACAATTTTTACAACGCTACCGCTTACTCTAGCGGAACGGACTTTCACAACTCAAACAATTCTACATTATTGAATGAAGTTAATAATAGACATAGTTTAGACTTTTTGATTTTAAATGTATGTGGCAACTAAATTGATGTATCCAGAATTTGAAGATCTATTAAATAAATATGACATTTTCTGTTTAACCGAAACAAAGACTGATGTATTAGATGAGGTAAATCATGAAAACTTTATTTTTCATATTAAAAACAGGAGAAAATTTTCTAATTTTAGATTCCGTGGTATTGCAATTGGTTACAGAAAATCTTTAAAAAATGTATAAACCCTGTTGAAACTGATTGTCAATTTGTTTTTTTGGTTCAGTGTTGATGGAAAATGTTTTAATCTGTCAGAAAATGTTATTATAGGAACTGTCTATATTCCACCGATTAATACCTCATATACATTAGAAGATGCTATGTCAGTAATAGAGATAGAATTTTAAAAATTTTGAAATTAATACTAATCATATATTTTTGGTTGGTGATTTTAATAGCCGAATCGGAAGGCAAGGGTATTCGATAAATGATCATATATTTTCCATTTATGCTCTTTTTGAATTATTGAAATTAAAAAAGAAAATTCTTTTTTGTACATTTGTGGATTTCGAAAAAGCTTTAGATTTTGTTCAAAGAAATTTTCTTTTATTTAAATTGTTACAAAATAATATATACGGCAAATTTTTCAGAGTTTTACGAAATATGTAACAAGATATTAAATCCAGAAATGTTCATAACATCGAAAAATCGGATTTTTTTTCATGTGATATTGGAGTGAGGCAGGGCGAGAATCTTTATCCTTCACTATTTGCATTGTATTTAAATGATCTGAAACATTTTCTAGAAGGGAGAGGTCTTTATGGTGTACAGTCAATCAGCTCAGATTTGGAAAACGAATTGACTGTATATCTCAAAAGTTTCTTTCTTTATACGGGCGATATTGTGTTACTATCTGAAAATAGTGATGATCTGCAAGATATTTTAAATATTTTTGTTGAATATTGTGATAAATGGTAACTTAAAATCAATATTAACAAGACTAAGGTCTTGATTTTTAGCAGAGGTAAAATTTCTGATAATATTAAATTTTTTATCAGAAATAGAGAGCTTGAAATTGTAAAACAACACAAATATTTAAGTGTATATTTTTCAAAGAGTGGATCATTTCTTGCAACTAGAAAATATTTATGTGAACAGGCAACAAAGGCAATGTATGGTATATTAAAAAAATGTAGACAAACTAATTTAAGTATTGATTGGCCAATGGACATGTTTGACAAAATTATTGTACCTATTTTATTGTATGGATCTGAGGTCTGGGGCTTCGAAAACCTTGATATGTTAGAACGCATTCATTTAAAATTTTGTAAATTTTTTTTACATCTGAAGCATACAACACCTAGTTGTATTGTTTATGCTGAACTTGGAAGACATCCTGTTATTATTGATGCAAAACTTCGTATGATTAATTTTTGGAATAGACTACTAAATGGTAAAGAGATTAAAATTTCATTTATTCTTTATAAGTTACTATTTATATATTTCAATAATTATGGTCTTGAAATTAATTGGATAACCTTTATCAAGCAAATTTTTGATGAATGTGGAATATCGAATATTTGGTACAGTCAGACAGTAGACAAGTCGGTTGTTAAAAATATTGAACAAAAACTAAAAGACCAGTTTATGCAAAACTGTCTAGCAGATATTCATGCATCACCTACGGGTTTATGTTATAGAATTTTTAAAACATATGTTGCTTTTGAAAATTATCTTACAAAATTGTCGTTTAGCAATCTATATATTTTGTGTACGTTTAAATGCAAGTTACCGCTTACCGATTGAAACAGGAAGGTGGCACAATGTGTCTAGAAGCGACAAACTGTGCCACCTTTGTGATCCAAAATTTAAAATCTTAAAAATGTAACCAATACATTTTACGTTGACATCTAATAAATTTAAAATCCTAACAAGCTCTAAATAACAAGATATTTTTTGTGACCGCGTTCATCCAAATACAGTATAGTTATAGCCTTATTCAAAAACTTTAAGTAAAAGGTAAAAATTCACATAAAGCAGCCAAGACTGCAATTCAATTAATTAGTACACTAGTCTGTCTGTGGCAGTTACAAATTCATATATGGGCAGTTAATAGTATAAAATGTTGAACTACAACTTTTTGCGAAAGAACTAATTAACTACTTTGTGTCTTTTTTTTCAAACTGCAAGTGGTTTTTCTCGAATATTTCAAATGTTTCTCGTAAAAATGTATTACAGTATAGGTATAATTGTTCATTCATTTTTATTTTTAAGTGTTTATTTGTTGTGCTTGTTCGTTTGTCTTCCCGGGTTTGTCTGTCTGTTTGCCCCTGAGGTATATGTAAAGTCAAGTAATCCCAAAGGGATATTCGAAGGAGGGGAAAATCGAGACAACTGACAAACTCCGGAACAACGAAGACAAGACCAAAACAACACATACACTACAATTAAAAACTAAAAACATATGAACAACATGGACCCCACCAAAAAAACCGGAGGTTAACTCAGGTGCTCCGGAAGAGTAAGCAGTCTCTGCTTCCTGCAGGCCACTACCTTTTGTTTCCAATAGTCATTAGTAATGAATATGCTGTCGGCGTGGCCAATGATGCGAGCACAGCAATAGCCTTTTCCAGAAACACATTTCCGATATCACGATTCTGACTCTAAAATTAAAATTTAAAGCAAGTTATTTCCCTTAATTTCTTTTCCTGCGAACGAAAACTTTTTCTAGCCTTAGTATGTAGCACAACAAAGACTTTTCTAAATGAACCACATGTTAGAAATGCATATGCTCCCATAGCGCTCGCTGCGCTTGCTATAATCCTCCACCCATTTTTGATAATGTTAAAATATAAACTTATAAAACATACAAGATTTGTCAAAAAGAAATTTATGATCTCGTGTTTACCCTTCAAGGTCATAAAAAGAAATTTCCTCTGAAGATATAAAAAATTTATATGAAGAAATTGTGTAGAGTGAGAAGTATTAATTTGTTGAGTAATTATTCACAGTATCACTGAATGGAACATTGTTCAACGAATGATTTCGAATTTACAAAAAATGAAAAATAAATCTTGATATTAGAAACAACACTATAGCATTGATATGTTTACGTATGCTAGTCATAAAATCAGCCATGGATATAATTTGATAATGATTGGAACTTCATTGGAGGGGAACATGCTATCTATCATTTATCAAGTGTAAACCTGCCTATCTTTTTAATTGTCCATCATTAAATTGGCGTTACTGTCTACAATTATAGATATGGCACTAAATCTACTGGTTTTATAATATGAGTTAGATCTATTCGTTATTTCCAGATACATGTATATATGCCTATTTTATACAGAAAACAAATTATCTATTTATTTTTCTCAGATTAACTAGAGTGTGTATACCTATCCCAAATAGAACTGGTTATGCATACAAATTAATTTATTCTTGTACTGGTACTATTTTTTGTTATAATTCTTTAATTAATATGGTCTGTTATAAAAGATTTATCACTAATATCTATGACTTCAGTTGGTATATTCCTTATAGTATTGGTTCTATTATTGTAGTATTATTCTATTGTTTATTGCAGTACTACCGTGTATTTTAACAAGTTTAATGATAAACATTAATAATTAACTTGTTTGATGAATATTTGTTATGATTGGGTGCAAGTGACTGACGACTTACATAAAAAGTACTGTATTTCCTATTTTGAAATGGTTCACAATTAAAAACAAATTTGTCCTAGAATTAATAACATGGTTAATTCATCTGTGAGTTTTATACCATCAGTTAAGGAATATAATAAGTTCTTTTTATCAAACTGAAAATAAAATAGACCTTACGATGAAGTATTTAATAAATATTGATCGTGTTCCATGAGGTTTTCTGGATAAAACCACATTAAGTTCTCCCATGGTCAAATGTTTTGACAGCCAGTCCCCATGCAATATCGGCTAAAGAATACCGAAGCGACAAAACCGAAGTGCAAGGAAAATGCAAAGTCAGGATGGAACACAACAAACAAGCACAAATAGGATACATGTATAACGGAATTAATAAGAAACGTATAATAAACTAAACAAAACTAGAACAGGACAGCACAGAAACTAAAGCACTAGCAATGTGAACTCCCATTAAAAACCGAGAGTGTCTGGGTTTATTGAACAGCCTATAGTCTCTATTTTCGTCTCCCATATATATTACAACAAGTTGACAAGGTCATTAGAGATACTCCAGATCAGAAACATTAAATTTAAGTAGTCATCATTAAATTAAGGGCCATAACTCTGCATCGCCAAAGACAAGCTATCTCAAATCAATCCTGGACTTTATTTAATGCATGAAAAGTGAAATGGAATGATCCCCAGATCAGAAGAGAAACCATATCATCTCATTCAATAGTTCATAGCATTGAGTTGAAATTCATCTCTTGGACTAGTACTTTTATAATATCTTGGAAGCCAAAATGCCATTTTAAATTAAGGGCAATAACTTTGCAACTGGTTCGCGGAAGACTGAAATTCGACAGGTTCATATGTCTTTAAATTTCAGCAGTTTTCGTTAAATCATAAACGCCAAAGGTCAAATCCAAAATCTAGCTTGACCTATTTTTAAAGGTCCATAGCAGCATATTAGTAAAGTCAAGAAATACAAAAGGGATATTCGAAGGTGGGGAAAATCGAAAACAAGTGACATTCTCCAGAGAACAAGACCAAAACAATATAAACACTACACCTAAAAACTAAGAAGATATAAACAACATACACCCCACCAAAAAAACCGGGGATAGACTCAGGTGCTGCCCATGTCAAATCCGGCATGACAAAGGAACATCAACGGAACAGGTCCATTTTCATTTGGAAAACTGTTTTTTTCATATCTGTCAACCAAGTCATGATGATTTCCATAAAACTTTTATAAGGATGACTGCAACTTAGGAGCAACATACTCCTGTTAAAAAAGTTAAAAGTTTCCATATATATATGTTTTTTTTAAGTGATCGTGGCCAATGGACGCCAGAACCATTCCATGTGTAGATTGGCATGTCTACATTGTCTTAGAATATAACATTTATTCGGACAAGGCTTAGAAGCAAGCAGAGTTCCAGGATAAATGGTGGTATTTAATAATCATGAAAAAGGTGGCGTATAAAAATAATAAGCGTGGACAGGTTTGATCTTCTTGTATGATTGCTTTGAAATTGAAATTGGAAAAACAAAAATATATCAGGAGATTAAAGGCTATGTATAACTTGTGATAAGTAAGATGATGGGTATCCTTTTTCTCGATTGTCAGTCAAAAGTCAGACTACTTTATCTTTTCAGAATGTTCCATATACGTTATGTCGCTGTCTGTCTATATGAATGGTATATGTGTTGTTTTGTGTGCTTGATCCGGTTATGTGTAGTATATAATTAATGTTATTATTATTTTGATATACTAAATGGGAACATCCAAACAAAATATTTACTTTAATCAACTAATAAGAACAAAGCCATGAAATGAAAAGTATTTACAAATATTGTTAATCTTTAAATTTTGACAAATCTTTTCACAGGCATTTCATCTGAGAAAATATTTGCCGAATAGCTAAGCTTGTAATATTACCCTTTACAGTATCTTTTGCATATTTAGAGTGGTACATGGCCTATCCAAAACATACAAAATACAAAATACATGTAACAATATATTTGTTTCTATCTTAATAATTAATTATTCTTGGAGATAAAATGCATTTAAAAAACATTTAATACGGTGTCACAAACGATAATTGACATATTCCCTGTGTGTTTCCAGTTATCTTACCGATTTTGACATTTACCGATATAGACCTACATTTGTATTAACGGCTTTGACTACTGGGCAATACGACGGATGTCGCATGCAAAACGGGATATGCTTACCCTTTCGGAACACCTGATGTCACTTCAGATATTTTGTTAGAGTTCGTACTACCCGCGCTTTAGTTCTCAGTGTTCTTTGTTCGTATGCCTCTCTCTTTGTCTGGTTGTTTGCAAGTCGAGTTCCTTTTTGGTTTATCTCGTTCGGGTATTGTCCTCTGGATTATGATTGAGAATTTCCCTTCTGACATTGTTGGTTCGGTATCTTCTACACTTGATTCTACAATGATTTTAAATAAGAGATATTGAAACATTTCGTTTTACGCAGTCATAATATCTTTATATAAAATTACGCTTAACTATAATTTGCACATGTGTTTACGTCCAATTTTTACTGGATACATATTCCCGTGTCAGTAATTTAGTTTTTAGCTAAAAATATGTGAGCATTAACCCTTTGTTTTTTCGAAATGTTTGCTAAAGTAAAGTCAAGAAATACCAAAGGGTTGCTAAGCAGCCAGAAAATATTTGGGTGTATCTATTTGTTTATAAAGCTTAAAACACACATATAATACTACATCATGCAGTGGTGCTCAACATTAATTCCAACAAGATCCAAAACGTTAAAAAAAAAAAACAAAAACAAAAACAAAAAAACAAAACGCTAAGTTGGGGTAATGTTTGTTTAACATAATCTCACAGAAACTCTTAACATGCACTGCATTCTCAAAGTTGTTAAATATAGATTCTTCTTCAGGTACGAGTGAGTTATAAAATTTCTCTATTTAACTATTGAGGGTGGAGCAATTCCATAACTCGGGAGTAAATTGAAGGAGAATCTGTTTCTCTTTTGATTTTCGACAAAAATCTCAAGAAAATGTCATTGCTCTATAGTTTGTTTTCATATAGGTCATTTCGGGACTTCTCTAGTTTATCGTTCCAATAACTGTAGAAAAAACGTCGGTAATTCCAACGTAGAAATTAAATCACCGAGAAGTGGTTAAAAATAGTATGTATTTTTATCTCAGCGATTAAACACGTCAAGAATAGGAGAAATTAGATTCTCCTTCAGGTACAAGTGAGATATTGAATTTCTCTATTTTAACTATTGAGGGTGGATAAATTCCATAACTCACGAGTAAATTGAAAGAGAATCTGTTTCTCCTATGATTTTCGACAAAAACCTCAAGAAAATGTCGTTGCTATGTAGTTTGTTTTCATAGACATCATTTCGGGACTTCTCTAGTTTATCGTTCCAATAACTGTAGTAAAAACGGCGGTAATTCCCACGTAGAAAGGAGTAGGTTCACTAACTAGCAAAAATGGCCTATCTTCAAAAATTATGTTAAATGTCATAAGTTTAATGTATAGGTCATTTGTGATGAGAAAACGTGTTTAAATGATAAAATATACAACTGAGCTGCATTTTTGGGATAAAAACAGCAAAAATGATGAAAAATCACGAATTTCTGGAAATTTATTGTAAAACTATATTATTTAAATCCTATTAGAGAACTTATTTTGAAATTTGATGTATATTATTGAAATGATCAGTTCTTTATCACTTACTTGATTAATTTGATATCATGGCTTAATTTTGGGTTAAAAATGACATAAAATCACTAAAAATATCAGATTTCTGGAAAAAGATTATATATTAATTCTAACAATGGTTGATGACCATTTGACAATTGAAATTACTTCCAAAAGGACCAATTCAAGTAACGAAGAAGGGCAAGTAATATTTTTTTCAACTTACAAGTGGAATTTTCGGGTTAAAATCAACAAATATCAGAGGAAATAAAAGATTTCTAGTAAAAACGTTTTTTTTTAATTGGCGGAAATAATTGTATGTACATTACATTTGGTACAATAATTCAATTGTCTAATAGAACAGAAAAAGAAATAAAGGATTTCGTAATATATGAGATAACTTATTCATTGTAAATGATTGCTTGACCCGTTGACGCGTTGTTGATGATAAATTGTGTTCTGAAATATACGAAAACCATGAATTGAAATAGGTATGCGTTACTATATTTTTATGTCAATTACAATAATTCGCCTTCGGTAACACATACAAATATATTAAGTATACTCATTGTCTATGAAGGACATAGTTGATTCATAAAGTTTATGTCATAGTAATAAGAGTTGTTTTGAGGCAATTCATTGGTGTATAAAGGAGACCATTTCACTCACAAACTGAACAAAGTCCAAAGACTTTATGTTAAGTTTGTGAGTGACCTGGTCGAGTTTATACACCAATAAATTACGGAGAAACAACTCTTATTTCTTACAATTTTGTAATAATTACACTTTTCAGTAAAATACGAAAAAAATAATTTGTACAAAATGGCACTTTTTATTTGGTCACATACTCATACGGTGAACGTCATTTATCGAAAAATAAAAGATCCCAGGCGACACTCTGTCGACCAATCAGAATCAATAATACAGAACGTATTGGAATTATACAATAATAAACATTTTTAACTATTCCATTACAAAGTCTAATATTTAATCCGGTGACAAAAAGGTAAACAAAAAATCTACAATCAACACATTTTAATCTGAAACTACACTCATTCCTCAATAACACTACAATCTGTCTCAGAATCAGACTGGTCAATCACTTGTGCATCTTCAATGTACTCTCCCACATTACGTACACCAAAAGTAGATTTTCCGACTCGTCTTGCAAAACCTAAGTACCAAAGTACAGAGGCAATGTGAGAGCAAACTCCAACTACACGTGCTCCCGCGCGGCATTTACAATACCAGGCGGTGATGGACGACTCTGTAAACCTAAGATTAAGTTGTGTGTTTATATCGGATAAAGGGCAGGGCATTTGAGTATTACAGACACGATTTCGAGTTTTTCATTAAAATAATGGTATTTTAAAGAGGAGCGTCAAATTCTTTTTAATTCCGAAACAAAGACGTATGAAACCCAGCCACTATAATCATATAAAATTGTCGGCTCCTAATTAAACGATTGACAGATGAGAAGTGTTTCAAGGACATATTTTGATTGGAAAAACATCCCCTGTCTAGGAAATCTACAAGGAATATTTCTCAAGGTCTATTGTATTTTTGGGGATTTTTTTTGTTTGTTTGTTTGCTTTTTTGTAAGTTGAAATATAAGCTTTCACATTAAAATTCTCCTGATGATAACTATGACCCAGTAATTCAACCTTTTCACTAATGGATTGTTACCAATCAAGGTCTGATCTTTATTAAGTCTCCCAAACGAAGTGAGAGACTTATAGATTTTGATTTGCAATTTTTATCGAACATTTTTTTCTCTTCCTCTCAGATTATATTAAAATCTATCAAAATGTAAGTTTCCTTGTTTTTTCGATTTGTAAATGACTTTGTTGACTTTTTTATTCAATTGCTGAGCTGTCAAAAATAGTACCAGATTCAAGATGAATGTCGCCTGAAAAGGGCAAAGTTATTTAGGAACAACTTTTCGATGTTTGAAATGGAATTATAAGGATTAAATACGATTTTGTATGAGTTTATCGGTGTGTAAACTCGGTCTTTTGACTCACAAACTCAACATAAAACCCTTAGTTTGTGAGTGAGTCGGCCGAGTTTACTCATCGTTAAACTCATACAAAATCGTATTTAAATCTCTTTTTGAAACTGTAATTATCTCCCTTTAAAGTACTTTTTAACTTTTATTAGCTTGTTATATCTTGTTAAATTTATTATTTTTGTTATTGTTCGTGTCATTTCATAAAAAAGATTATTCCAAATATTAGTATATATAATAAAAATTAATTTTATCTGATTTAGAAAAATGGTTGCATATAGAATATATCTTATGTACTTTCCTGCTATCACTCAAATTGTTGCATAAATATAAGTTGAATCACGACGCTGTCGTCTGCTAATAAAAAGAATGAATCGAAATAAACATCGATATAAAGGATTTTGATATAAAGGAATGGAAATCAATGGAAATGAAAGTGAAACTTCTCTTAACCAAAAATATAAAATTCAAGGATAAATTGAATGACTTACATGCATCTACGATCATGCTAATAAGTCATTCAATGGCAGTAATATGTAACGTTACTGTTATGGTCTTTTATTAAGAGAAGGTTTGCACTTCTCAAAATAAGGTTAAATTCTATTGGATTTGAATTTCAATCTTACAATTGGAATTGGAAGTATCTCTGCATCAGTTAATATAACTTTATAAGAACCCTTTTTAGTGAATGTATATTATTTGGAATCTCTATAATAATCAATACACACGTGAAGTAGAAGGGGAAACAAATATAAATACATACAGAATCGGAATAAATCAATTCTTTATAAAATCATGTCTTATATTTGCATTACCTGAAACACCGACGGCTTCTGTTTCACTCAGGCTGTACTGAAATCCGTGTTTTTTCTCGATGTCGGTCCGTGATCGAACCTATAATTACACCCGCTCGGAAGCAAAACACGATCATCTAGCGTTTTTGTTTTTAATATCTTGATATGGCGCCAGGCCTCGCCCACGATTTTCTCTATAGAAATACATCTTTTAGTACCATGTGCTTCTTTTTACACAAACAATACAATGGGCGAGGCCTGGCGCCTGTATGAAAAATAGGTCGGTAAACTGAAATCATAACGAAAATTGACCAAATTGAATAGACAAGCCCCCTTTCCAACGTGTTCTCATACGCTCTATGTTGTTTTTATTGATTTTTTTCACCATATTTTTAATGAATGTACATTAAAGGATTCATAAACACCATATGTACTAAATGGACCCAACTTGACAAAATGCCAGCTGACAGGGCCATTTTAGTGGGTTCGTGGCTCTACTCCTTTAATCACCAAGAAGTGGTTAAAAATATTATGTATTTTTAGCCAACCGATTAAACACGTCAAGAATAGAAGAACTAACATTATCATGTCCAAGTTGTAATAACCTGTGCTTTACCTGTCAGGGTTGAGTAATGTATGTCAAATCAGCTCTTGCAACGTCCAACTTAGACTTGCTACAAGTAACTCTCTAATTAAGTAATTAGTATTTTAATATAACAGTCTATATCATCTGCTGTCTCTTTCCGCAGGTCAGTATAGAATTGTTATCATTATAGACAGCAGATGACATAGACTGCTATATTAAAATACTAATTAATTAATTAGAGAGGGACTTGTAGCAAGTCTACGTCCAACCGTAATAAGCACGTCTCGTACAATGTCAAAATCCTCTTGATCAGGATAGCGCTATATTGATGGAGTGTTTGATAAAGTTGTTAAAACGTGATAATTTCCACACCAGCCTTGAAATAACTCCTCGACACATGTACATGTAATCTCCCGAAATGCGTCGATATAACATACGGACATCAGTCAAGATTATACACTAACGGACACATCGTATTTTGATCTATGAATAAGTGTATGATTCGAATGTCTCTTTCGCTTATAAGTGTATAAGACACATGTATAAGCCGACAATGGTTTATGCAGATCTCAACGCTGAGGTGTGTGGCGGGGTGTGTTCGACTCCGATCTTAATTGACAAGGATTGCCAATTTTCCTACCGAAGGTCGGTGGTTCTCTCCGGGTACTCCGGCTTCCTCCACCAATAAAAACTGGCCGCCGCGAAATAGCCAAATGTACTGAAAACGGCGTAAAACCCCAACTAAACAATAACCAGTTTATGCAGAATACGATTTTCTCATCATCAGCCCATTGAAAGTATCACCGATATTCTGCTCAAAGTTTTCTTAAATTTTACTTATTAATTCATTGACAAATGAATGACAAATTGTATGAGAACTTAAAAATACTCAACATATAAGGTTTTGATGACACGATCCATATTATATGTACTAGAATGAATTAGTGCATTATTTATCTGTAATGCTTTTTTAATGACGCATGTTTTACATGAAATTGAAAGAATCGACGGTTGATACAATTTTACCTTGTCCATATAAAACTTGTAAACCAATAAAAAGTATTGATATTTCATGTTCCGATCTCATCTGTCTATTCAAACTAGAGAAAGTACTGCTTTCTATATATCTAGAAAAAAGTGCCAATTTATAATATATTTTAGCGAATAAGAAAGAATGTTAGATTATGTAAGTATGTATTCGGAAATATTATTTTGGCTGTTTTTGTGTTTATACATATAGAATTAAAATATAAGACCACGATTTTTTGCAAATACCTTCTGAAAATTTTGAAAAGGGACAACCAAATAGTATTCCATCAAAATTTAGAATCAAATAGTCCAAGATTTCTTTGACATTAAACGACCTATTTGAGATTTCCTAGTGTCCCAAAATTAAACTTTTTCGATTCTGTCTAAAATCATGGTTCAAACAATCATGGCCATATTTTTTTTAAAAAGGAAAGGATTTTAAAAAGTTTTAGGTGAAGATTTCATTTTAAGTGATGGTGGCCAATGGACGCCAGAACCATTCCATGTGTTGATTGGCATGTCATTGTTGACGTGTTTGTTGTTTATTGACGTACATGTATCTCTAATATAGACTTGAAAAGTAAAACTAAGCTAAAGTTTTAGAGGAAGCAACAAAATAAAAGGTGAAAAAACACAAACTAAAAAGTATGAATAAAACACATTTACGATATAAAATAGAAAAACTAAAAGACTAAACTGAATTTTTTAACCAAAAGATCTTCGTCACAATTTGATAACTACAGTAGAATCTCGATTACTCGAACTCGAAGGGGTCTGTAAAATTAGTTCGAGGCACCGATAAACATCAAGTGTATTTTCAATGACCTATAATTGACAATAAATCACCTTCTTGTCATCAATGATCTGACGTCTGGTTTTTCACACTTATTTGTTACGAACGCCAATAAAAAATTATGTTCGAGTTACTGAGAGTAAATTACGTTATATTACTGTTGTACGGACCAGAAAATTAGTTCGGGAATTTCGAGAAATCGGCGTTCGAAAAATCGAGAATTAATTTACATAGACATAATGGAAAAAATGACCGTACTTTCGTAAAAGGTCGAGATATCCATTGTGTTCGAGGGACCCGAGTTCGAGCCACTGAGATTCTAACTAACGAAATGCACTAAACTATAAGTTATAATTATAACAGCAGTGTGATATCTTGATATCAATTTTTATGAAATTAAAATTGTACTTTGTATAAAACTGTTACCAAATCGAATAAAAGATGTAGAATGTAATGTGTATATATTGTGGATAAAAGGTTATTTTAAAACAACTACACATAACACAGCTATTTCATCTTTTTCATTTGTATTTAATTAATACTCTTGCATCACTCGCGTGTATATTCGTTAGAGCCACCCAAAATTAGATAAATAATAGGAAATATTAAAATTTAACAGACCAACTCTGGTTTATAACATGAGTAATATGAATACCGATAATTCTCAAAGGAGGCCTATCATGATACCATTCAAACATGTCAATATAATTAATAAATTTTTCAGTGGATGTAGATGATGGGGTTTACAGGATAAACTATGTAATGGCTATGGATGATAGGGTTTACAGCATAAGCTATTTGGTGTCTATAGATGATAGGGTTTACAGGATAAACTATTTAGTGGCTATAGATGATAGGGTTTACAGGATAAACTATTTAGTAGCTTGGATGACAGGGTTTACAAGATAAACTATTTAGTTGCTATATATAGGGTTTACAGGATATACTATTTAGTGGCTGTAGATGATGGGGTTTAGAGGATAAACTATTTAGTGGCTAAAGATGGAGGGAGGGGGTTTAGAGGATAAACTATTTAGTGGCTATAGATGATAGGGTTTACAGGATAAACTATTTAGTGACTATAGATGATAGGGTTTACAGGATAAACTATTTAGTGGCTATAGATGATGGGGTTTACATGATAAACTATTTAGTGGCTATAGATGACAGGGGTTTACAAGATAAACTATTTAGTTGCTATAGATAGGGTTTACAGGATAAACTATTTAGTGGCTATAGATGATAATGTTGACAGGATAAACTATTTAGTTGCTATAGATGATGGGGTTTACAAGATAAACTATTTTGTTGCCATAGATAGAGTTTACAGGATAAACTATTTAGTGACTGTAGATGATAGGGTTTACAGGATAAACTATTTAGTGGCTATAGATGATAGGGTTTACAGGATAAACTATTTAGTGGCTATAGATGATGGGGTTTACAGGATAAACTATTTAGTGGCTATAGATGATGGGGTTTACAGGATAAACTATTTAGTGGCTATAGATTATAGGGTTTACATGATAAACTATTTAGTGGCTATAGATGATGGGGTTTACATGATAAACTATTTAGTGGCTATAGATGATGGGGTTTACAGGATAAACTATTTAGTGGCTATAGATGATGGGGTTTACATGATAAACTATTTAGTGGTTATAGATTATAGGGTTTACATGATAAACTATTTAGTGGCTATAGATGATGGGGTTTACATGATAAACTATTTAGTGGCTATAGATGATGGGGTTTACAGGATAAACTATTTAGTGGTTATAGATAATAGGGTTTACAGGATAAACTATATAGTGGGTATAGATGATGGGGTTTACAGGATAAACTATTTAGTGGTTATAGATTATAGGGTTTACATGATAAACTATTTAGTGGCTATAGATGATGGGGTTTACAGGATAAACTATTTAGTGGCTATAGATGATGGGGTTTACAGGATATACTATTTAGTGGCTATAGATGATAGGGTTTACAGGATATACTATTTAGTGGCTATAGATGATGGGGTTTACATGATAAACTATTTAGTGGCTATAGATGATGGGGTTTACAGGATAAACTATTTAGTGGCTATAGATGATGGGGTTTATAGGATAAACTATTTAGTGGCTATAGATGATGGGGTTTATAGGATAAACTATTTAGTGGTTATAGATGATAGGATTTACAGGATAAACTATTTAGTGGCTATAGATGATGGGGTTTACAAGATAAACTATTTAGTGGTTATATATGATAGGGTTTACAGGATAAACTATTTAGTGGCTATAGATGATAGGGTTTACAGGATAAACTATTTAGTGGCTATAGATGATGGGGTTTACATGATAAACTATTTAGTGGTTATAGATGATGGAGTTTACAGGATAAACTATTTAGTGGCTATATATGATAGGGTTTACAGGATAAACTATTTAGTGGCTATAGATGATGGGGTTTACATGATAAACTATTTAGTGGTTATAGATTATAGGGTTTACATGATAAACTATTTAGTGGCTATAGATGATGGGGTTTACAGGAAAAACTATTTAGTGGCTATAGATGATAGGGTTTACATGATAAACTATTTAGTGGGTATAGATAATGGTGTTTACAGGATTAACTATTTAGTTGCTAAGATGATAGAGTTTACAAGATAAACTATTTAGTGGCTATAGATGTCAGGGTTTACAAGATAAACTATTTAGTGGCTATAGATGATGGGGTTCACAGGATAAACTATTTAGTGGTTTGGATGACAGAGTTTACAAGACAAACTATTTAGTTGTTATAGATAGGGTTTACAGGATGAACTATTTAGTGGCTATAGATGATAAGTTTTACAGGATAAACTATTTAGTGGCTGTAGATCATGGGGTTCACAGGATAAACTATTTAGTGGCTGTAGATCATGGGGTTTACAGGATAAACTATTTAGTGGTTATAGATGATAGGGTTTACAGGATAAACTATTTAGTGACTATAGATGATAGGGTTTACAAGATAAACTCTTTGGTGGCTATAGATGATAGGGTTTACAGGATAAACTATTTAGTAGTTATAGATTATAGGGTTTAGAGGATAAACTATTTAGTGGCTAAAGATGATAGGGTTTACAAGATAAACCATTTAGTGGCTATAGATGATAGGGTTTACAGGATAAACTATTTAGTGGCTATAGATGATAGGGTTTAGAGGATAAACTATTTAGTGGCTAAAGATGATAGGGTTTACAAGATAAACTATTTAGTGGCTATAGATGATAGGGTTTACAGGATAAACTATTTAGTGGCTATAGATGATAGGGTTTACATGATAAACTATTTAGTGGCTATAGATGATAGGGTTTACAGGATAAACTATTTAGTGGCTATAGATGATAGGGTTTACAGGATAAACTATTTAATGGCTATAGATTGTTTACAGGATAAACTATTTAGTGGCTATAGATGATAGGATTTACAAGATAAACTATTTAGTGACTATAGATGATAGGGTTTACAGGATAAACTATTTAGTGGCTATAGATGATAGGGTTTACAGGATAAACTATTTAGTGGCTATAGATGATAGGGTTTACAAGATAAACTATTTAGTGGCTATAGATGATAGGGTTTACAGGATAAACTATTTAGTGGCTATAGATGATAGGGTTTACAAGATAAACTATTTAGTGGCTATAGATGATGGGGTTTACGGAATAAAGAATGATAGCTAATAACATGAATAAAAGTAATGAGCAAAGAATAATGACTGCTAAAATAAATACAAATGAATATTTACCTTCTAAAATAAAGAATAATTCAAAATAGATACATACAGTAGTGAAACAATACTGATTCAAGAAAAGAGGGGCAAATATTAAAAAAAGTATATTCTATCTTTATATTGCATTAATAAATGAAATGCACTTTACACAACTTTATCAAAAGACATGCCTTTCACTCTATACATTATATGTAACGTTTGACAAACCTACCTTTTTACGATTTGTGTTTGCAATATTGTTATTTATTATTATTATTATAAAAAATCCATCCTTACAAGATTTTATTTTTTCGAGAAATATGGGACAAATTCACCCCCTCTCTCATCCCTTCCCCCCTCAGGATCCTCACAGATCACTGCTTTTAATTTTTAGTTTTTGGAAATAGACATATAAAGACATCAGCATTCAATCGCGTATCGATGGGACGATGGATGGACGAATTATATTTTAACGTCCAGTGGAAATTTTTACTTGTATACGAGAATATGTGGACTCAGATGTGCTATAAACATGAACCCCACGCTGTACTAGACCGGCACATTATTCTGACTCCTCATTATTCGACCCGTATTTACACTTTCTCCTAATACCGCGTGCTTGTGGAGAAGCAGCAAATTCCAATTTAAAGTCTTTGGTTTGGATAGGGTGGGAATCGGATGTCCGATCACTAATTAGTATTCATAACTGTCGTTATCATTCTTAAGATATACTTGAAATAAAGTTTAATTTATTTATTCCATCTAAAAGCATTAAATGCAGAAACTCTGTTTAATACAGGATTCGAGTTTTATCATGTTTACTGAACTGAGTAAAGTATTAGTATTGTGTTTCAACGCATTTTACAATGCAGGGGTATCAGATACTTATTGGACTCTATACGGATATGATAACCAGAACTCTGTATTAAAATGGTAATATGTATATCAAATATTCATTCACGCAATAACCGTAAATGACAAGTGAAAACTGCTAAATCATAATGAATGTTTATTTTTCAATAAAGCTATTAAATTTGTTATTCAATAATTGATTTATTTTATTGCTATATGTACTGAAAGTATCAGTTTTCCACCAAATAAATGGTAGTTAATTAATCTTTCTCAATACGGAAACCCCCATCCTCTTTTTAAAAATTTATCATAAATTGGCTTCCAGATATTATATTTCAATTGTCTCCGTCAATTAACTTTGATAATTGTGAATTTAAAATTTAAACGAAAACTCCTCTTTCATCTTAAAATTTGTGCATTTGATTTCTTAATAGTAATGCCAAGCGCCATATGTAGATTCGTAATAAGGTTTCAGAATTTTGATTTTCAAAACTTTGGGCTCGCAGAGGCTGAATTTCTAAAATTTTCAATTAAAGATTGTGACCTAAACTCTTCTTTTATGTTTCAATGTATACATTTCATATTTGGAAAGTATTTTTATATTTCCTATATAGATGTGCAATATAGGTTTCAAAATTTTTATTTTCAAGTCTTAGGGCCGGCATGTGTCGAATTTCAATAACCGTGAATTCACAGTTTTGGCCTAACCTCCTTTTACAAACTAACTGCCTCGGTGATCTCGTGCTCGCCTTGAGTGCGGAAAGCGGCGTGCTCAATCCCCGACCGGGTCAAACCAAAGACATTAAAATTGGTATTTGCTGCTTCTCCGCCAAGTACGCGGAATCTAGGAGTAAGAGCGTAGGAGTAGTCGGCACGGAGTCAGTATAATGTGTCCGGATGGGGTGATCTGTCTTTCTGCGGACAGTTACTCGTGAGCTAGCAAATTAAAAATCCGACTGAGCGTGTCGGTCTAGTACAAAGCATGGATCATATTCATAACATATTAACATGTTCTCGTCCTGATATACTCCTAATGGTTGACACTGGACGTTAAACAATATTTCATCCACCCTTTTACAAACCTTTTTTTGAATTTTATCTAATTTGCATGCTGTATTGCCACGTACTGTATTTAGATGTGCAATAAGATTTTAGAATTTTGATTTTCAAATCGCGGGGTCCAATCTGGTCGAGTTTCAAAAATTGTTAATATAAACTTTTGACCGAACTTTTCTTTCATTTGTAATTTATGCATTTTTTTCTATATAGTATTGAAATACATGTACTTGATATATAAATACACAATAAAGTTTTACCATTTTGATTTTAAAACAATTGGGACACAGAGGGTCAAATTAGAAAATTTGTGAATTTAAGCTTGTGAACTAAACTTTTTAAATTTTTAATTGTGACAAGTGTCTCCCCTCCGATTTAACCTTTTCAAAAATTGGATTAAACCTACGATAGTACGGAAAAGATCATTATTTTACATGATGGTACATATAGTGTAGGTCACACCAATTATTTCTATTATAGGCCCTTCTGCATAGCTTCCTCATGACGATATTCGTGGCGCACATGTATAAGATTGTTTGACATGAGTCTATACACCATTTACTAACCCATAGCTCCAGTTATGCCATGTTTCAGCATCATTGACGCTTTAAAAATAAGACAGATACAACCAAGAAATATTTTCTGGCTGTCAAAATTACGCTTGTTCTATAACAACATCGCAGACGGTTCGAAAAAAAAACGATGGGTCAATGATCACATACATTAGCTGGTACGACAATATGTATTCATAATCAAAGTACTGAAGTACTGTTTACTCGGATGGCCTCATGATCTGATGAATTAATGATAGTGATTTAAACCTAACTGTATATATGGTACAAACAATTTGACAGAGAGATGTGTTTCACCTGTATCCAATTTTGCTAGTATAATTGAAATGTTGAAATGAATAAGGCATCTCTTAAACATGTGAATAATGTAAAACTTTCAAATGTTGACTGTTCCTCATAGACTTTCACAACATGTACAGTTTAGTGAAGATTCATAGTCACTAGAATATAAATGAGGGGGCAAAGCCAAAAAAAAAAAATTGCCATACGAATGCTAATACAACTGCGTACCAAATTCATTGACTGTCTATATATGGTTTCCCATTAACTGACCTAATCATCAACTATTAACAAATTGATGATGTTGTCGTATGAAACAGCACATCTTTATGACTTTTGTGAGGCAAGGCAAAAAATGTATTGATATAACACTTTAGACTGCAACCAGAACTCTTACTATTGTGTTTATTTTTTATGTCCTTAATATAGTGAAAGTGTCATACTTTGTACAATGTCGATACTTCTTTCGCAATCAGAGGTTCATTTAGGGATTAGAAATAAGTTTGAAATTTGTTTTACCATTTAAATGGCTATCAATGTATCAATTTGAATTGCAGTATAAAAACAATATTAGGTCAATGTTAGTAAAATATAAACAATGTATATAGCTGCACCCTACTTGGCAACAATGTACATAGAGCTACACCAAACATGGCAATAAATTATGGATTGAATATGATATTTAGAGCAATCTTGAAAGACGAAGGTATATTATAAATATATTTGTAATTGTTTCCATCTTTTCTCCCATTGTTTCGTATCTGATATATGTCTGTTGATAATAATAAAGCAAGTTTTTATTCATCGTAAACTTGAGTAAATTGCTAGTACCCAGTAATCTTTTTTGCAGAATTAATAACTTGATAACTATTATTCATTTGAGGTCTTCGTTGGCATTTGTGGATCTGTTTATGTGACTTTATATCAAAATATTTCCTCTACTTTTTTGACAATATATGATGTTCTGACTTTAAATAGAACAAGTTATGTAAACAGTTTAAATTCAAAATCGAAATACATGTAGTATGAATTATCCTTATGATGAACTATATTGATGTGATGCATGTTTTTTATCATGTGTATTGAAACATGTATGTTTTTCTTCATAGTTTTAGACATGGGATATATGTATAGCAACACCCAACATTTCTGTAATTTTAGCTGCAAACGAAATAATTCTATCATCCCGAGCGTCGCATCCTCATTGTTCCACATTTGGATCCCACTTGTCTTGATATCTTTTACACATTCCTCTAACAAGCAAGTCAGTATGAATTTGTTTTCTTCTTATTCATAACCTATTAATTGGCAGATGTGTGTTTTCTCTGGAGGGGATATCTCAATCTATAAGTAAAGATATATGTATAGTTTCTCAACTAGAAGTATTTCTGGTGAAATTAACATAAAAATATGGTCAATTTATGTTCGCCTAATTATATAGCCATCATTTACATGCTCAGGTTATACACATGTACATGTACCCGGGTAACTTAATTATTGCTTTCAAATTGTCAATACTCAAATTTGCTCTAATATATAGCACTTCTCATTCATATATACATGTAGTGTACAATCAATACAATATATCACCGTTAAAATTCTCTGTGAAATTATCAAGGCTCAATATTACTCTAACTTTATATAGCACAGATCATCTTAGACATATGCCCAAGTCAGGTTTGTCTCAATATAGTTTAGCATGCTCATATTATTATATCACATTATTGCTCTAATATAAGGCTCAAGTTTGCTCAAAATATATCACTGATCATCTTCTCAAACATATGTGCTCAATTTAGTTAGGCTTGACATGCTCAAGTAATACATCATTATTGCCCTACATTATAAAAGATTAATTGTGAGTTACATGTAGCTCTAATATAGCACCTATCAACTACACCTATGCTGAATTCTGGTTCTCTCCGAAAATATATATATTTAAATGTATTCCAGAATATTAATATTTAATTACGATAAATTTAACTTGCATGTATAGAAAAATATTTCTGTTATGAACTGGGGATTGTTAGATATAATTAATGTAGGAAACTGATCACTGATTATAAACCAATGTTACCATATATATGCTGCATTTGCATAAAGAAATATTTGTGCATTATGGAATGATTATGTTACTGGATATTTTAAGAAATGAGTAAAATGGCCAGGTATGGCACATCAAGTTACATATGTAATAATCTCAAATAACGGTGTGTTTTAACACGTGTATCGATTTGAATAGTCTGCTGAATAACCCCTCTATAACTTTCTGATAGGATAATCTATATTTGATGCTAATCCAGATAAAAAGATTGTGTGATTTACTATGAAGTCATTACGGTCAGGTCAAATCAAGTAAAGTTTATTTAAAATCATACAATCAACATAAGCCCTAGACAGCTTTTAAAACCGACATAAAAATAGAGCTATTTCTGTAATGTTACATATTTCTTACATTGGCAATTTGCTAACACTGAACTGTATAAGAACTCCAACTATCCAAACTAAAAAAATAAAATGAATGGTCTGCATAGGCAGTGGCCAGAATCGGGGGAAATAACCCTTCTCACATTAACACGTAAATTCTGCACAATGTACGGAAAAGTGTTGAAATTACGAGAAAAAATGCAACTGTTTGTGATATTTGATATAGAAAATCAATAAAATAATATTATAATTTATTGAAATCTTAAAATTCATATATCAATATTCGCCTCTTAAAGGAAATAGATAAATAGCAGAAACACCTTCAAAGACATTTGAGATAAAGTTACAGCTCTTTTCTGATTAAAACTGTATTATATTCGCTCATGAAAATCATTATTTACAACTAATATGGGGATCTCCTGTAGTTGGTGATCGCAATACTCGTAAATCAGTACAAAATGTCTGTATAAAAATTTTGTACCAGTATAGTAACTTTAAAAAAAACTCAACAATACTGGTACATTACTGATATACCAGTATTGTTATTGTAGTTGTATTGTAGACAATACTTTAATGTGTATGCTATGTCCAAGTTGTTTTTTCATTACGATCGTAAGAATCAAGATGATTTATATTTTATTCATATAATATAGATGATATACTAATAATCTAATAACAAATATAAATGACATTGAATAAAGAATTATTATACACATGATAAAGTTAGAGCACTATAAAACACAGTTGTTCTTTATTTGAGCCCCAACGATCTCTCCACATTCTTTCATCAAGATAGTTTGGAAGAAGGTCAGATGATACTTGTATTTAGCCTTGGTCCAGTAGAATTCAATTGCTTGGGTATGCACACCAGAAGATTTAAGAATTTTTGATGACCATTGCAGTGTACCATCATTTAAACATGTTATATATCATGCCTTCATTTTATAATTAGTGCTAAAAAGTACATTATCATATATCAGTATTTATTATCCTTATGTTTATTATTACTATTTATTTCTTAACTATCTATATGTTCAATCTTTCAAATGCCTTATAAAATTGTCATGTCATATGTTAATTGTATTATGTGATAGTTTTGAAATCTCAAAGGGAGGACACGGTTGTTACCTATAAAGCAAATGACCTACTAATCAGCTGATATCCAAGATGTCGATAGGGGGCGCCGAAAGGGAAATTGTACCCGATTCAATAATTACTGCTCTTCTATGACAATATCTCGTTAATATATATTATATGAAACTATGATTAATGTTAAAACGATTAAATTCTATCAAGAAAAATATGTTTACCTTTCTTGTCTTAAAATAGTTGTTGATTCCCTCTTTTCGTCTTCGTCTAACCTTTCACCTGTTCACTGCTGAAGATACGTATTACTAAATAAGAAATCCATCCGCGTTAATTAATATATATTATTCTCGGTACAAATATTATTCTCCGTGCAAAACATGTTGATATATTAAAAACATCAAGTAATAATGAATATGTTCGCAAAATATTTTTCATTGAAATATTTGAGTTGATGAAGAAATCTATTTTGCACTAGATAATGTCAGCGCATTCACACAACAAAAAATGAGTATTCGCGAGTAAAAAAAACCCAGAGTAGATCTGGTTTTTCTCCCTTCGAAGTGAGTCAATTTGGAAAAAAAATAAAATAGTAATAAAAAAAAAATAAAAAAGAATAAAATAAGCTTTCAAATCAATATCCTTCAATTAACGGTTCAACAACGTCTATTTTCTATTTGAGAAATAATTCACGGGGGCTTCAAAATATCGTGATTTTACCACGGGTAGGCTATTTATGGGAAAGCCAGGATATTTTCAAGCCACCGTGAATTATTTCCATTCTAATAGGACAGTTTCTACGACTGTTTGAAACGCCGCAACATAGGTATTCAGACACGAAGACGCCATTTCACAACGCAAGTTATACTATGACGTCCTTAAAGCTTGTGGGAAACTTTACTATGACGTTGCCAAACAAGCGGTCTGGCCTATGTGACGTTGCAACAATATATCCATGTTTTACCACGAATGTAGACCGAAAGCGTTTGAAGCAGGACATATTAGAATGATCAGTATCATTACGGTAATAATGTCTACATGTTATGATATTGTAATTATTATATTTATGTATCTTGGCCTAATTTGATTTGCGTAGCCTTATAACATGTATACTATGTTTACATAATACTTATAGTTGTTTACCAAATAATGTTATAACTGCGCAGTTTAGAAATCACTGGAACAATAATAGATACTGGTGGAATGACTAGAACTTTCTATTTGACTTACGTAATAATTATGGTGTGAATCGAACTTCTACCGTATTCCAGAAGTTTCCGTTCTACAGTATATATACGGACAAGAAAGTTAGACTTTCAGATCAGAACGTATTGGACCAGACATTCTTGTGTTCTCAGATGTTGGATTTATTTACGTTTCACACATCCATGACATCGTACTTGACAGACTTTTATTTTCGTTACATCATACTAGATTGTGACTGATTGGATATAATATTCCGTTTGGATTCCCGCAACAGTGACGAGAAGAATTCCGGATTAGGAAAAGACGAAGGATTTTGAACAGTTAAGTTGACATTTTAGTTTTTTTGTAATATTTTTTGTAAACTTTGTATATAATAAATCTTGTTAAATTTTATTATTGATTTGTGTCTTTTGTTGGCTACAATGTAAAGGTGATTTCGGCGTAACAGAAATTGGGGGCTCGTGTCGGGAGAACGTTAATATCTTATTAATTTTTTTCAGTATTTTTATTAGAATTAGCCAACAAAATTCTACAAAATGGCATTTGATGCTGGTAAATTTTTGAAAACGCCAGACCTGGAAAAGTTTGATAAATTAAAGAAAGAAGAATTAGTGTTGCTTGCTAAACATTTAAAATTAGATTTTAGAGCATCTATGAAAAAACAAATTATAAACAATTTGGTAATAGACAAATTAGTGGTGAAGAGGCTCTTGACCTCAAGGTCGAAAAAGTTGATGCTTTCAAATTAAAACAGCTTGAATTAGAACATGAACTTAAATTAAAACAATTGGAAAAACAATTGGAAAACGAAGTTAAATTAAAACAATTAGAAAAAGAAGATGAATTTAAATTAAAACAATTGGAAAACGAAGTTAAATTAAAACAATTAGAAAAAGAAAAAGAAGAAAAACAGGCAGAACTTGAAATGAGGGAAAGGATAGAGATGGAGAAAATAAAAATGGAAATGGTCAAAGCAGAAAGCAACACTAAGTCAAAATCAGAACAATTTGAGGCAGCAAAAAATATACGTTTGGTTCCCAAATTTTGTGAAAAAACGGTTGATAATTTTTTTCCCACAATTTGAGAAAATTGCTCAAAATCTGAAATGGCCAAAGCCTTATTGGACTACAATGCTGCAAAGTGTTTTTGTAAGCAAGGCCGCTGAAATTTACTCAGCTCTATCTTCAGAAAAAAGTTCTGATTATGACACTGTTAAACAGGAAGTTTTGAAAGCTTATGAGCTAGTGCCAGAAGCATATAGACAGAAATTTAGGTCTTATAAAAAGTTTGAAACACAAACCTATGTTGAATTTGCTAGGGAAAAAGAATATTTATTTGATAAATGGCTTACGTCAAAGAAAATAGATAAAAATTTTGATAAATTAAGACAATTAATGTTATTAGAAGAGTTCAAGCAGTGTGTTAATTTAGACTTAAAAACACATTTAGATGACAAAACTGTTGAGACATTGCAAGATGCAGCTGTTGTTTCCGATAATTATACCATTTCACATAAAAGAACTTTCAAAGGTCAAAATTTTAATACTTCTAGCGGAAATTACAAAAATCAAAGCACTGAGCGTACTGATTGTAAGCCTGTTGCACAGAATAAGAGTCCGTCTAGTTATAATATGTCTGGTCCAAAGTTTGATACTTTTGAGAAGAAGTCACTAACTTGTGCTTATTGTAAGAAAAATGGTCACCTGATGGCTGATTGTTTTAGACTCCAGAAGAAGAATGAAAGAGATCATAAGCCCAAGTCCAGTGCTTGTACGACACCCGTTGTTACCAATAAGTTGGAATGTCCTGCGAGTCAGGCTTTTAAGTCCAGTTTTTGTGATTACATGGAGGATTATAAGCCCTTTATGTCTGATGGGTTTGTTTCTATTGTTGATAATACTACTCCTCAGCCTATTAAGATTTTACGGGACACTGGAGCTTCTCAGTCTTTGTTGTTAGAAGGTGTGTTGCCTTTGTCCGAGGAGACGTCCGTTGGTGCCTCCGTTTTGTTACGAGGTGTGGAGTTAGGTTGTATAGATGTTCCCCTCCATCGTATTTATTTGAAGTCAGATTTAATTACTGGACCAGTTGTTGTGGGTGTTCGTCCTACTCTCCCCGTTGAGGGTGTTTCATTATTGCTAGGAAATGATCTAGCTAGGAACAAAGTGGTTGCTGAACCAATTGTTACAAGTGAACCGGTGATGGATGTTAAATCACCTGAAGATGATGCTGAACTGTATCCAGCGTGTGTTGTTACTAGGGCGATGGCAAGAAAACAACAAGATGAGGATTTACAAGAAGGCCAGTATGATTATATGGACCTTTCTGACTCTTTCTTTGCCGACATTGAAGGTCCCGGTAGCTCAGAAAACGCCATAATAAGACCACCTGGTACTAACAAACGTGTAATTATGCCATGGCCAGACGTGAACAGCCATTCATTAGACAAAAGAACATTTAGGGAAGAACAGAATAAAGACCCTGAGGTTCTTCAGCTCTGCAAGAGGGCTCTACCCCAAGAAGAAGCAGACAAAGTGGCCGAATGTTACTACCATCAAGACGGCATTTTAATGAGGAAGTGGAGGCCCCCTGATGCTATCCCAGAGGAGGAATGGAGAGTGGTATACCAAGTGGTGGTGCCTAAAGTCTATAGGCAAGAAATTATTGGTCTTGCCCATGACAACCCCTTGGCTGGAGGTTTAGGTATAAGGAAGACTTGCCTAAAGATCTTACAACATTTCTACTGGCCCAGACTAAGAAATGATGTCACAGAATACTGCAAATCATGCCATATATGCCAGGTTGTTGGCAAGCCTAACCAGAAATTACCACCAGCAGCACTTCTGCCAATTCCAGCCTTCGAAGAACCTTTCAGCCGAGTACTTATTGATTGCGTTGGACCTTTACCAAAGACCAAGACTGGAAATGCTTATTTATTGACGATCATGTGTACATCCACTCGCTTTCCTGAGGCTATTCCCTTAAGGAATATCAAGACACCAACTATTGTCAAAGCTCTTATCAAATTTTTCACATTAGTAGGACTTCCTAAGTCTATACAGTCCGACCAGGGTTCAAATTTTATGTCAGGTTTATTTCAGCAGGTCGTTTACCAGCTAGGGATTGCTCAGTATAGATCAAGTGCTTATCATCCAGAATCTCAAGGTGCATTAGAACGTTTTCATCAAACATTGAAGAACATGATTAGAACTTTTTGTCTTCAATTTGACAGGGACTGGGATGATGGTGTTCACTTTCTACTTTTTGCAGTCCGAGAGGCTGTTCAAGAATCTCTTGGTTTTAGCCCCTTTGAGTTAGTGTTTGGTCATACTGTAAGGGGACCTTTGAAATTGATTAAGGAAAAATGGCTTACTGAACACACTGACTTGAATCTTCTAGACTATGTATCTAGATTTAAAGAAAAATTGTATACTGCTTGTCAAATTGCTCAGAAAAACTTAAAAACTGTACAGAATAAGATGAAAATATGGTATGATAAAGATGCCAAGGACAGAGTTTTTGAGCCTGGTGGTAAGGTACTTGAACTTTTGCCAATCCCTGGGCATCCTTTACAGGCTAAATACTGTGGTCATTATACCATTGACAGTAAAATCAATGAGTTGAATTATATTGTAAAAACTCCAGGTCGGCGTAAACAAAATAGAGTGTGTCACATTAATATGTTAAAACTATATTTTGAGCGTACTAATGAACGTGAGAGTAAACCAGTTGCCACTTTAGCCATGGTTAAATTGGAGAACGATAATGACAAACCAGACGTAATTGAACCATCTTTTGATTCCAAGACTATGGAACAAACTGTTAGATTGAAAAATTCTGAAATTTTGTCAAATTTAGACTCAAACTTGCACATCTGACTTATGATCGCAGAGAAAAATTGAAAACTTTGGTATTTTCTTTTAAAAATCTTTTTCCAGATGTGCCAAACAAAACCACTGCTGTTTGTCATGATGTTGATGTAGGCGATGCTTCTCCAATTAAGCAACATCCTTACCGGCTCAATCCACTTAAACTTGATGTTATGAGACAAGAAATTAGATATATGCTTGACAATGATATTATTGAGCCGAGTAACAGTGAATGGAGCTCTCCTTGTCTTCTTGTACCAAACCAGATAAAACCTTTCGTTTCGTTACTGATTTCAGAAAAGTAAACTCAGTCTCAAAATCTGACTCCTATCCGATTCCAAGGATAGACGATTGCATTGATAACATTGGACAATCAAAATTCGTAAGCAAATTTGATTTATTAAAAGGTTACTGGCAGGTCCCCCTGACACCGAGAGCTCGTGAAATATCAGCTTTTGTCACACCAGACGGCTTATTTCAATATACTGTCATGCCGTTTGGTATGAAAAATGCTCCAGCTACATTTCAACGAATGATTAATAATGTTATAAAAGATTTTAGACTATTGTTATGCTTATATAGATGATCTTATTGTATGTAGTGATAGCTGGGAAGAGCATTTAACACATTTATTTGATACTTTTGATAGATTGTCACAATCAAATTTGACTGTTAATCTTGTTAAAAGTGAATTTTGTAAGGCCACTGTTGATTATTTAGGGCACACAGTTGGTCAAGGGCAAGTGAAACCTATTATGGCTAAAGTGGATGCAATTACCAATTTTCCTCCTCCTACAAATAAAAAACAACTTATGAGATATTTAGGCATGATTGGATTTTACAGAAAATTTTGTTCAAATTTTGCTACTGTTGTTCAACCATTGACTCATCTTTTACGGAAAGATTCTAAATTCATCTGGAGGGATAATTGTCAAAACGCTTTTGAAAAAAGCAAATCACTTTTAATTAACAGTCCCGTTCTTATCATTCCAGACTTTAAAAAGAAATTCAAACTTGCTGTTGATGCAAGTGATGTAGGAGTTGGAGCTGTTTTATATCAAGAAACTTGATAATGTTGAGAAACCTATATCATATTTTTCCAAGAAATTAGATAAACATCAGAAAAATTATTCCACTATTGAAAAAGAATGTTTTGCACTGTTGTCTGCACTTCAACATTTTGATGTATATTTAAATACCACTATGCATCCTATTCTGGTTTATACTGATCATAATCCTCTCACCTTCATACATAAAATGAGAAACAAGAACCGAGACAATATCTCGTTAATATATATTATATGAAACTATGATTAATGTTAAAACGATTAAATTCTATCAAGAAAAATATGTTTACCTTTCTTGTCTTAAAATAGTTGTTGATTCCCTCTTTTCGTCTTCGTCTAACCTTTCACCTGTTCACTGCTGAAGATACGTATTACTAAATAAGAAATCCATCCGCGTTAATTAATATATATTATTCTCGGTACAAATATTATTCTCCGTGCAAAACATGTTGATATATTAAACACATCAAGTAATAATGAATATGTTCGCAAAATATTTTTCATTAAAATATTTGAGTTGATGAAGAAATCTATTTTGCACTAGATAATGTCAGCGCATTCACACAACAAAAAATGAGTATTCGCGAGTAAAAAAAACCCAGAGTAGATCTGGTTTTTCTCCCTTCGAAGTGAGTCAATTTGGAAAAAAAATAAAATAGTAATAAAAAAAAAAATAAAAAAGAATAAAATAAGCTTTCAAATCAATATCCTTCAATTAACGGTTCAACAACGTCTATTTTCTATTTGAGAAATAATTCACGGGGGCTTCAAAATATCGTGATTTTACCACGGGTAGGCTATTTATGGGAAAGCCAGGATATTTTCAAGCCACCGTGAATTATTTCCATTCTAATAGGACAGTTTCTACGACTGTTTGAAACGCCGCAACATAGGTATTCAGACACGAAGACGCCATTTCACAACGCAAGTTATACTATGACGTCCTTAAAGCTTGTGGTAAACTTTACTATGACGTTGCCAAACAAGCGGTCTGGCCTATGTGACGTTGCAACAATATATCCATGTTTTACCACGAATGTAGACCGAAAGCGTTTGAAGCAGGACATATTAGAATGATCAGTATCATTACGGTAATAATGTCTACATGTTATGATATTGTAATTATTATATTTATGTATCTTGGCCTAATTTGATTTGCGTAGCCTTATAACATGTATACTATGTTTACATAATACTTATAGTTGTTTACCAAATAATGTTATAACTGCGCAGTTTAGAAATCACTGGAACAATAATAGATACTGGTGGAATGACTAGAACTTTCTATTTGACTTACGTAATAATTATGGTGTGAATCGAACTTCTACCGTATTCCAGAAGTTTCCGTTCTACAGTATATATACGGACAAGAAAGTTAGACTTTCAGATCAGAACGTATTGGACCAGACATTCTTGTGTTCTCAGCTGTTGGATTTATTTACGTTTCACACATCCATGACATCGTACTTGACAGACTTTTATTTTCGTTACATCATACTAGATTGTGACTGATTGGATATAATATTCCGTTTGGATTCCCGCAACAGTGACGAGAAGAATTCCGGATTAGGAAAAGACGAAGGATTTTGAACAGTTAAGTTGACATTTTAGTTTTTTTGTAATATTTTTTGTAAACTTTGTATATAATAAATCTTGTTAAATTTTATTATTGATTTGTGTCTTTTGTTGGCTACAATTTAAAGGTGATTTCGGCCGTAACATACATAACTCATGCATAATCTTTGTTTATATCAAATTGTTTCATAAATAATACAAAAACACTTCATATGCTGATGAAAATAATCGATATGACATTGACAAAGCTTTGTTAGACGATGGTAGTGTAATAACTTTCTCTGATATATATGGATCCTTATTTCACTATATGTACACAACATGCGGCCGCCTGGTTTCAGTGGAAGGAATGAAATAAAACGGTTGCCAATAGTATCTATAGCTGTGGCCTTATCATCATCTTTGTTGTTTTCAATGCCTTTAAATCTTGCCAATCACGCCAATGAATTGAATCGTGTCCATTGTATCCATTTGATTGATAAGGTCCGTTGATGTTACCTCTGGTACACTTGTTGTGCCACCACCCTCCCTTTTTACTTGATGTACAACGTGCTCCTGTGTTGTCATTATCTCTGTCTTTGGTAGAGAATTTCATCCCATTTATGTCCATTATGCTATTGGTCATAGAATCACCTGTAGTATTTATAAAGTTTTGAAAATAATAAAACGTTACTACTTGGTAAAAAAAGAGAGAAATTCAATTGCATTTTCCCAGATTACTGCTTATTAAGGAAACCTTGACAAAAAATGTCGTTCTTCTAATTTTTATATACTTTAATTTTGGCTTATGAGTTATAAATTATAAAAAGGTTTGGTAGTTTTCTTTATATAAATTTTTAAACCCTTATTATTGAAGGGACTAAAATTTAATTGAGACGCAGTGGTATTTAGAAACACGACCCTGTTTATGCTATATGAAATGGGAATTTGATTTGACTTTTTGAAATTAGACATGTTAGATTGTTAAGATATTTGACACCAATTTGTATACATTTGACATTGCATTCTCGTTTTTGTTAATTTTGTTTGTCATGCCTTTGACCAACCATTAGGTGTAATTGGGCATTAAAAATGAATTGAAATAAATTGGTAATGTTTGTCGTTCGATTCTAAAATGATCAGAAAATAAACATGAAACAATGGTACAATGATACAATCAACTGTGGAGATCAAATATAACTATTTCTTAATTTGACCATACTATTCCTAAGTTATTTTGTTTATTATTTTTTTGTTTTGTTTTTGTTTTAATTATTTTTTGTTGCTTCAACTTTGTACTAGAGGTCAGTATTAATTCATTTTGGAAGCTGATCAAGTTTAAGTAACTGATATGATCAATCAATTGTGATTGTTAGGTTCAAATGTATATAAATTCAGGGTCGAAAATCTGCCGGCCCTGCTATCTAAAGAGGACAAATATACCTAGGGAGCAAATAAAAAAAACTTAATCCATTGGACAGACAAACCCGGGATTACGTACTGTCCAACCACATTTTGCGAGTATACATATCTTGTTGGTAATCATACTAGTACGTTTAAGTGGTTTAAACGTACTGTACCAAGTCAGAATATCGTGACTGTTGTATTGAAGAAATTTTTTGTGCTCTTGAATGTTATTTTTTGTCCTGTAATCTGTCTGTTGTGTGGCGTTTATTGATTGGTATGTCACTATAGACCTTTCCTGCTATCCATTTTTTAAAGTTTATTGAAATTATCTATCATAGAATACAAATATTCAATTGATATTTTGTTTGAAATAGATTAACCTACCAGCGTTCCCATTATATCCATTTATGGTAATTTGGTAATTGGACGCTTCGTTACCAACCCTGAACAAACTGTACACAGCATACTTGAAATTCCCAGAAAAATCCTCAATGTCAAATCGTACAACATAATCTTTTTCAGAGGTAAGCCTGAGGAGATTTTCGTTCCCTGCAGTTAAAATATAAGAATGTTGTCACATTACTGAACTAGAGGCTCTCAAGAGCCTTTGTTGCTCACCTGTATCTACTGTGGTTTTTGAAATCATGTAAAATAAGGTTAAAATCATGATGAAAAGCATTAATAAATTGCTTCGCTGAGCGCAGCTGGATACAACCGCAGAGGTCCAACCCTGAACAGTTGGGGCAAAAATGGACACAATATTCGCGCTTGATACAGGTCTGAATTTGGATTGTAATTAAATATTTGACACATAATAGGTTTCTGACACAGAATAGCTGTAGTCAAAGAACTTAGAATTGGTCATGATTCGAATTTATATTAAATTTTTTGCTTTTTGTGCAATACAATATGCTGTTAGGAATTGAACCGCCCTCACCCCCAAAAATCTTACCCCTTTTTTTGCTTTTGTGCAATACACTATGTTGTTGCGTATTGACCCCCCTAAAAAAATTATTGTCCCCCCGCCCTTTTTTTCCCAAAAAAAATATATATATATTTGAAAAAATTTTCTTTTTAATATCTGAAATCTGAAATGAGAAAAAATTGGCACCCCCACAATTTCTTATTTACCCCCTGAATTTTTTTTCACCTCCCCCCTTTCCCTTTTTCCAAAAAAAAAATCTTTCCCTCAAGATATGGTCATAATCTCTATTCAAATTTCTCATGGAGTTTGCAAACATAATTACCCATTTAAATACATCATAAAAGTCTTAAAATAGAAAATGACATATGGCTAAAATTAATATTAATTAATACTAACTTCTAAAAATAAATTGACAGCTATAAATCACCCCAGGACAATCTACATTTTTTATACATAATTTAAAAGCAGTGTAAGGGAGTTAATCGAATCATACACAACATTTTACTTGAAATGTGTTGGATTACCATCCTTACACCAAGATCATACCAAATACTGCAAAATTTCCTAAAATTTACCAATTCAGGGACATCAACCCAACAACGGGTTGTCTGATTCGTCTGAAATTTTCAGGGCAGATAGATCTTAACCTGATGAACATTATACCCCTGTCAAATTTACTCTAAATACTTTAATTTCAGAGATACAAGCCAAAGACTGCATTTACCCCTATGTTCTATTTTTAGCCATGGCGGCCATGTTGATCGGCAGGCGGGGTGGTCGGACATATTTTTCAAACTAGATACCCAAATGATGATTGTGGCCAAGATTGGTTACATTTGGCCCAGTAGTTTCAGAGGAGAAGATTTTTGTAAAAGTTAACAGACGACGACGACGACGACGACGACGACAACGACGGACGACTGACGCCAAGTGATGAGAAAAGCTTACTTGACCTTTCAGGTCACGTGAGCTAAAAATCCGAAATACGATGAAAAATCAATCATAAATAAATAAAAAAATTACGACTCACATAAGACAGTACCTTTAAATTATATTAATGCCTACAGATTAGTTCAGCGGTGACAGTAAAATTGACTATATGAGTGAAATAATTGTTCGCACAAAAAGATAAAGTATAACTGACATGTCCAAAATTGGTCTCACATTTTCTCTTGAAAACCTCAAGTTTGAAATTACGGGGCGCCGAATGGGACTTAAACTTTTTGTAATCAAAATCAATTTTGTGTACATAACATTCAATTCTGTCATAACAAAATCATTTTTGTCTTACAAAACTATGTGATACAGACTTGATTTATGAGAACTTCAATTTTGAAATGACAAATTCATTTTTGTAGACAAAATTCATTTTTGTCATGACAAACTTCAATTTTGCTAAATAGGTATGCAAATATATACTTAATTGCATACAAAATTGACTTTTGTTACGTGATATGGAAATTAAAACACAAAAGTCAATTTTGTGAGACAAAATTGAATTTTGTGTAGAAGTGAAAATTGAACACAAAGCTCAATTTTGTATGCAAATTTGGATCTGCAACTGAATTCTCTCATCACGATTTTGTAAGAAGACCTCTCATTGGATATAGTAAACGCGGGTCTCGCAGGTTCAAGGACATATCATATGGGTGATGCGCTACTCTGCAAAAGTAAGTAATACCTAATAAAGTATATATGTCAAATATAGGAAATTTTGTGCAATACTGATTATTCTAATATGACGTCCTTCTTTTGCTTTAATATCAACAAACCAATGTTAGTTATGGGATACACGTGATTGACGTCACAATTAAACTTCCGACGTCAGTGGTTTTTCAAAAGACGAACGAAAAAAAATGTTGGTCCTTTTTGAAAAAGAAAATTAAAAAAAAAATAAATAAATAAAGATGACCCCTCCTACATTAAGAAGCCTCTGGACCCCCTTCTCCAATTTCCGATTTTTCTGACCCCAACTTATCCCGCTCCCTTTTCCAGAGATATGTCCTATATTTGCCATATATACTTTATTAGGTATTTATACTTACTTTTGCAGAATATTACATCACCCATATGATGTGTCCTTGAACCTGCGAGATCCGCGGTTACTATATCCAATGAGAGGCCTTCTTACAAAATCGTGATGAGAGAATTCATTTGCATACAAAATTGACTTTCGTGACACAAAATTGACTTTTGTGACAAAATTTACTTTGTGACACAAAATTGACTTTTGTGGTAAATTTTAACTTCTGTTTAACAAAACTCAATTTTGTCTACACAAAAATAAACACAAAATTGAATTTTGTGACAAAATCTCAGTTTTGTATGCAAATTAGTTCGCAGAATCCAAACTAAACTAATTTGCATACAAAATTGACTTTTGTCGCCTAATTTGCAATTTACGTAACACAAGTAAAGTCTGTGGTACAAAATTGACTTTTGTCATATTTTTTTATGACAAAATTTAAATTTGTTGTATGCTACAAATTTTGTTAAAGTGAACTCATTTTTGTTGAACAAAACTCACTTTTATCCGTACAAAATTGCATTTCGAGTACAAGACCACAAGAGTCCCATTCGGCGCCCCATAGAAATAAACTGTGTCCTGAGGTTAAAAGTTATTCTCCTCTGTCTCTCTATTTCATGCCTGTATTGATTTATAACCCGACTTACTTTACTCATTAGAATACCTATATTTTCTTTTCTTTATACCGGTGAAAAATATAAATTTGTAAGTAATTCTAACATGACGGCCTTCAAAGGCTTTGGGACCACAAGCGTGGTAAAACATTAGTTGCCATATGAGCTGCACGCTTAGTTGGTTGTTCTAGTGCAGTTACTCCCACCGAAAATCATTTATCCGCCCAATTTGATTGGTTGTTATTTCTGCAATTCGGAGAACCGTTGATTAAATTTCTATATTTAGCATAGGGGTTTTTGAATGTCGTAGTTGTTATAAATACATTTTCGTTCATTCTGATGTAGCGCGAATAAAAGTTAAATAAATATAACAAAACATAGTAAACGGACTTGAACAATGTTTTATCAAAAGTTTTTAGCCATTAATTAATTAAAATTATGACCCCCCCCCAAAAAAAAAAAATCCCGTTGAGCACTGCCCTCCCCCTCCAGTGTCGTCTGCCTACGGAACTACACTGTTATTAAACATGGCTCCGCGTTTGCCGTTGGAACGTTCCTTGGACTAGAAGGTGAAAAGTTCAAAGTGGTTGACTATGACAAACCCTATGCAAATTTTGCAGGACATTATGTCATACAATCATTATCATCAGGCCGCGTCCTAAAGAAATTCAGACACGAATTGTGCCAATTTGAGAGAGATTGTTTTACCACGGGCTGGTCATTTATGCCATTATTTTACATTTCGCTAGCGCTCAGGGTAAAATAAAAGGCATAAAGGGCTTGCCCGTGGTAAAACAATGATAAACTGGAGTCTTCGTGAATTATTTCTTAATTTTGCACTTCTGAACTTTACTAAGTGATGACAGAGTACAACATTCGATTTAGCAAATGAAATCTCCGGTTAAAATAGAATACCAATTGAGGCTTAACTTTTGTGAAATAGTGGTTGTAATTCATGTAATTGGGTGGTCCCCTTTTTAAATTGTGTCCGAAGATTTGGATCTTAGACGAATATGGCCATTGTTTCTAAAAATAGAAATACAGAAAGAAAAAATAAATAAAATAAAAGGCTAAGCTAAGCACAGCATGATAGACCGCAAATTTCGACGTTTAACAATTTAAGCACGTGTGGACACACTATTCTGCAAGACTCAATAAAAGATATACCCAGAGAAAAAAGAGTATGCACTAAATGTAAAACTGATATCGATGTCTTTTACTGTAATTCTAATAAGAACCAACGTAAATTGTTGTTAGACCACTTTGGTCAAGACGATTTTAATTTTATTCAATATACAGAGACTGATAAAATTAATAGAATTTTAAATCCATCAACACCAAGTGACATTAAAATAATGGGGACCTTTATAAAACAGTCATTAGAACTGAGGGGAGAGGACACTCCAAATTAACAGTCTTTTGTCTTTTAATGAAAATGTAATGAATACGTGTGTGGGTGTGAAATGTGAAATGTGATTTATGTATTATACTGTATGTATAGAAATTGTATGCTTATACCCTTAATTGGGGTGCATTGCATTAATAAAAAAATATTAAGTTTTGAATATCATAATATATATTACATTTAGAAATGTAAGACCTAGAAATCCTGCCACTTTGCATGTCTGACCCCTTTAACTCCCTTTATCTCTAAAACTGTAATAGAAAAAGGAAAAATCTGTTGCCTTACCAATGAAAGCACTCATTAAGATGAACTAAAATAAAAAGTCTGAAAATTTCTTATATACTGAACCGCAAAAGAAACGTCGCTTTTTCAAAATGTTAGCAAAATTCAAAATAAATATTAATTAATGATTTTTATATAATCAGTATTACGATTACATCACCAGGTAAGATTAAATTACCTGTGAATTAAATTTTCGGTTGAATAATTTTCAGTTGATATCGTAGAGCGACCGTACCTAAAACCGCTCGTGGGACACACTTGGCGGTAATTTTTCTTAAATCTTAAATGTTCGTGAAATTCATGCTCCTTTATGGGTATAAAAGGCCGGAGAAAATTAAAGAGTGTTAGTATCAGTGTTGACACAGAAGCTATGCCACGTCTGACTCCACAACAGAGAGTACAGGCCATTGGTCGATTGGATGCTGGGCAATCTGCCAGAGTTATTGCCAACGACTTCAACTGTGCTGTTCGAACAATTGAACGTCTACGGACACGGTACAATGCAACAAACAGCACAAATGACCGTCCACGGAGTGGTAGACCCCAAGTCACTACCCCTAGACAGAATAGAGGCATTGTTCGTCACCATTTGATGAATCGGTTCACCCCAGCTGCCGAAACTGCCAGAAACACTGTTGGAACACATGGACGACCCATAAGTGATGATACGGTTCGTCGGCGATTAGCTGCTAGAAACATGAGATGTCGCCGTCCAGCAACAGGACCTATTCTTACTCCTCGACACCGTCAAGCTCGTCTTCAGCGGGCCACTCAGCGACAGAATTGGCGAAATCGACAATGGCGTAACATCATCTTCTCTGACGAAAGCCGTTACTGCATTTCAACAGCCGATGGCAGAACCAGAGTGTGGAGAAGACGCGGGGAACGTTACGAAGACAGCTGCATTCTGGAAACAGACGCGTGGGGAGGACCTAGCATCATGGTATGGGGTGGAATCGGCCTTAACGTTAAACTTGGTCCAGTCATCTTTCAGAACCTTGGCCCAGGCAGAGGAAATGGCGTAACAGCTGCCCGTTACATCGACCAAATCTTGACACCCCATGTTCAGCCCCATTTCGCACGTCATCAAAACAAGACTTTCCAACAGGACAATGCACGTGCGCATACCGCAAGAGCCACAAGAGACTTCCTACAGCAGAATAACATTAATGTTATGGATTGGCCGGCTTTGAGTCCAGATTTAAACCCTATTGAACATTTATGGGACGAAGTTCAAAGACGGTTGAATAATGAGCAGCCAAGTCCGACAACTGCAGCTGAACTTTCACAAGCGTTTCAGAGAGTATGGGCACGTATTCCGATGGCGTTTATTAATCGGCTCATCAACTCCATGTACCGAAGATGTGCCGCAGTAATTGGTGCCGGTGGAGGACATACACGTTATTAACGGACGTGGGAGCACAGCATTGAAAACATGTGACGTTGCGACAATTGTGACGTTTTTGTGAACATTGTAACCAAAAGACTGTAAATCATTCATTAAATTTTGTAAAAATTAATTTAAAATATATAAATGTCACTTTGAAATAAATGTATGTGAACATGTCATTTTGTGCGACGTTTCTTTTGCGGTTCAGTATAGTTCGGGTTTGGACCAATATTGCTACTGTAACCAAGAATTAAGAAATTAGCAAACAAGAATATAAATTCCTGGTGGTGGCTATCTCCGTGTGCTCTGGCATCTGGCATCTTCCAATATTAAAATTAAAACTAATTAAATAAGAATAATATTTATATTCATACCAATTGCATTGCCTCACCTATCCAAAACTCGGGCGTAACATTTCCGAAACCAGTTTTGTAACTCTCCCAGTCTCTGTAAAAATCCACTGACCCGTCTTTGCGTTTCTGAACAACCTGAAAATGAAAAAATAAGATAAGAAAAAAATAAACTAGAGGCTCCCATGGGCCTGTATCGTACACCTGGATTAAATGTGCCAATGAACAAACATAAAAGCAGAAACTAAAAGGATTCTTGGTTGGTAGTTGGGATCGATGGACATATTTTTTTTTATATTATACCAACTATATGTAAATACCATTACTGCCAACATTTGTTAAAAGTGGATTGAGTTGCACTGAAGACCCTTGAAGAGGAGCATCTAAGGACCATATGAAAGTCTGGCTCCAATCAGTCAAGTGGTATATATCAGACAAGATTTGTAAATACATTTTCCAATAGAGTCCTATGTTAAACTAAGCTCGTTCGGTCGTGGCAGCAATTTTTGTGACCATACGGATCAACAGACACATGTCTGAAAGAGGATCACCTAAAGGTTTTGTTGCAATTGGCTTTGTGAATTCAGAAATGAAGATCCGTTAAGTAAATTTCCCATAGGGTCCTATGTTAAACTATGTTTGGCTCTTGCTGCCATCTTGGATCTCATACGGGATACCAGATAAAATCTGAAAGAGGACCACCTAAGGACCATCACTGCCAAATTTGGTTCCAATTGGCTTGTTGCTTTTACCGAAGAACATTTTTAAGTGAATTTCCAATAGGGTCCCATGTTAAACTAAGTTTGCCTATAGCGGCCATTTTGGATGGCGGTCTGGGTCATCGGAGTGTTGGATACTGGTTTATTATTGAAAACAGAACAGTGGCTTTCAAAATTTAGCAAATACTTAGTTTCTTAATTTCTAAATTAAGTTTAAATCATGTGAAGATATTATTATATAAGCACAATTTTATCAAAATATTGTAATACAACTAATGGGAGGTAAAATCCGCTGTAAAAGAACTATCCCTATAGTTATGTGCATTTTTATAGAAACGGTTAATGCTAATTTAATTTAAACCTTGAATATAATTTTAATGTAAGCTGTCAAATTTAATTTAAGAATTTATAAAAACACTGCAAAGGTAAACATACTGTCCATCCTCCACAGTCCGTGTCCATATCACACAAGACTCTCAAGCCATCTTTATTTCCGGGATAAATCGTATAAACACCACTTCCGTTCCCGGCGGGTAATTCACTGCAATCTTTTGGGTATGTTTTCATCAGAATATCTGACATAAAACAGAAATTCCCTTTTTTATGAAAGTCGTCACATTTTAAGAAAAAAAAATCACAGCATAAAACTAAGCTGCGATCGTAATATTTAATGCAAACAAACAGAGAAAATAATAGAAAATATATTTTGTGTGAGTGTGTTACAAATTATATAAATAGTATACTTTAATGTTATGGTACTTTGTTATATTGCAGTGAGATATTTGGGTTATATTTAAATTATGTATTTCTACAGTATTTTACAATAAATTTTATACTGGTATTGTTTTTATACATTTTAACCTAGTATAACACTGATCATATAAATCGGACTGCATGTTGCTTTACACATCAGAACAAAATTCGTTTTGAATATACAAAAAGCTTACCATCATCCACACACTCATTGGTACCATCTCTGAGCCTCTTACAGTACTTTCCAAGACCACAAGGTACATTCAGACATCGATTGTACATGTATATCTAAAGAAAGATGCCATTGAATATCAGATACCTTGCCTATCAATATAAATAAATAAATGAATTTAATTTCATTTAGATTTTTGACTGTTCCTGAAGTTTATTTATTTATTTAGTCCTTGTACTTTCTTAGATTGTCATGTAAATAACAATTATATAACTAATGGATTAGAGAATGGAAACGGGGGATGTGTCAGAGAGACAACAACCCGACCATAGAGCAGAAAACAGCTCAAGGCTACCAATGGGTCTTCAACGCAGCGAGAAAATCCGGCACCAGGAGGTGGGCTTCAGCTGGCCCCTAAACAATAATGCATACTAGTTCAGCGACACACTTAACTCCCAAACATACACATGAACCAAACGTAAAGAAACACACAAGACTGACAAAGCCTAGAGGTTTCTGACTTGGGATAGGCGTAAAATGCGGCGGGGTTAAACATGTTTTGTGATATCTCAACCCTCCCTCTATACCTCTAGCCAATGTGGAATAAACAAACTCACAGCCTACAGAGTAAAACTCAGTTCAAAAGATGTTCGAGTCTGATGTTAAAAAGGTAAGAGAAGAAACTATGGTAAATATATATTAACAAAGGACTACTAGCAGTTACTGACATGCCAGCTCCAGACTTCAATTAAATTGATCGAAAGATTATGTCACTATCATATAGAAAATAAGCCACAATCCCTCCCGTTAGGGATTAAGAATCATGCCATGATAAATCATACGAGAAGAACATAACCCGTATCATCATGATCATGCCAACAACAGGTTTTAGAAAAAAATGTGTTTATTTCCGATGGAGAATTTTCTAGTTAAATTGGTTTAGCATTAATGTATAACATGAATAAGAAAGGACAAAAATAAAACCTTGAGGTGTAGCTGTTTAATGTTTATCGTATTTGACAAAGTATTTTCGGTGTTCATTTTTTGTGATCTATAACATAATATGATTTAAAACATCTCAGATGCAGTGGAACAAATTTAATTCGGTGTTTTGTGATTTATTTTATGATAAATTCTTCCGTTTATAATAATTTTTTTCTTATACCAAATTTTGCAGTATATCAAAATTTACTCCTTTGTCATATTCATTGACTAAATTTTCAGCAATGTTTGTAAAGTGTGTACTGAAAGCACACAAATGTAGGCTTTTTACTTGACGTTTTTCATTAAGTCGAGGGTAAACTTCATTAAATTAAAACACAAAATAGGAGTTGAAGCTATATGTTTAGCATTGATTAGCAGTTGACCATTGAAAGATACTTATCTTAACAAAGTATGTTTCAAATTTTAACAAGATATATTGAGCCCGTCTAAGTCGACACGTTTTTTAATTTACCCGAAAATTGTTAATTTTGTGATTTTTCGTGCATATTTGATTTTTTTATGGACAAGGCGACTTAACTCCAGAACAACATCTGACTTTCATAAGGTAACAGTAGAGGAGCCTAAGGAAAATGTAACTAGACAAGTCTAGTGAGTCTTGTACCAGTCTTTTTAGCAACTTTTAAATTCTGATCACAGATACCAAAAACTTGGCAATATTTTGTAACCATTTTTTCACCATTTTAGTAACGATGTGTTTAGTTTTTTTTAGAATAATTTTTAATATTTACACTGGAAACAATAAGAAAAATGTTTTCATGTACTTATTAATACAGTTTCATTTTTTTAAGTAGAAAGGCTAACAAATGTAGGAGAAAAAGTCACAATATATATTTTGCAAGAAAATGTGACACATATGTAGGAGAAAAAGTCACAATATATATATATTGCAAGAAAATGTGACACATGTGAAGGAAAAATATCACAATATATATTTTGCAAGAAAATGTCACACATATGTAGGGAAAAAAAGACACAATATATTTTTTGCAAGAAATCTTTTTTTTTCATTGTTTTTAATGTTTTGTTTTGTTTTTAAGCAAATATGCAGTTAGATAGCTCATTATATATTTCTACATAATTTATAATATCTAAACAATTAACAACATCACTTATCACAATGAAAGCACTAATTGATTATCTAGAACTGCCTTGTTTGTTACTTTGATATTGCCAATTTTCCCACCGATTCTCTCCGGGTACTCCGGTTTCCTCCACCAATAAAAGCTGGCCGCCGCAAAATAGCCAAATGTGCTGAAAATGGCGTAAAAACCCAACTAAAAAAACAAACAAATTTTTGAAGATCTCCATGCTTGATTTGACAAAAGTGAAAATTATCTCTTCTATTATCAAAAAGTCCACCGAGTCATATTGTTTACTTTAATTTGACTCAAACATATGGCTTGCCAATATGTTTTTTAATTTTTAATTTCCTACAACTGTTTTGCAACATTTACAGCAGAATCTAACAGTTTATTGTTGACATTTCCTGTTATCCATTGTCTTGTTTAATGTAAAACAAACAAATCATACCCATAACAAGAGGCTCTCAAGAGCCTGTATCGCTCACCTGGATTAAACTTTTCACCTTGAGAGGACTAAAAATTTAAGTGTTGCAGTCAATTTGGCTGATTGTTCTATAGGGCTCTATGTTAAACTAAGTTCAGTTATGGCAGTCATCTTGGTTGGCAGTCCAGGTCAATGGAAACATTTCTAAAAGAGAACCATCTAAGGACCATTACTGCTAAGTTTTGTTCCAACTGGCTAAGTGGTATCAGACAAGAAGATTTTTAAATGAATTTTTCCATAGGGTCCAATATTTAACTAATTCGGCCGTGGTAGCCATCTTGGTTGACAATTGGATGATCGGACACAATTCTGAAAGAGGACCATCTAAGGACCAATGCTGCCAGGTTTAGTTCCAATTGGCGCAGACCGCCTCGGTGGTCTCGTGGTAGCGTGCTCGCCCCGAGTGCGGAAGGTCGCGGGTTCGATCCCCGGCCGAGTCAAACCAAAGACATTAAAATTGGTATTTGCTGCTTCTCCGCCAAGAACGCGGCATCTAGGAGTAAGAGCAAAGACTGGTCGGCTCGGAGTCAGTATAATGTGTCCAAGTGAGGTGATATGTCTTCCTGCGGATAGTTACCTCGTGAGCTAGCACATTAAAAATCCGACTTAGCGTGTCGGTCTAGTACAAAGCATTGATCATATTCATTATCATATCAACATGTTCTCGTCCTGATATGCACCTGGTTGCCACTGGACGTTAAACAATAATTCATCCATCCATCCAATTGGCGCAGTAGTTTCAGACGAGCAGATTTTTGAGTGAATTTCCCATAGGGTCCTATGATAATTAAGTTCAGCTGTGGCGGCCATCTTGGTTCACAGTCCACGAAGTTGGACATATTTCTAAAAGAGGACCTCCTAAGGACCATTGCTGCCAAGTCTGGTTCCTATATGTCAAGTGGTTTCAGACCAGAAGATTTTTCAATGAATTTTCCCATAGGGCCTTATGTTAAACTAAGTTCATCTGTGGCGGCCATCTTGGTTGACATTCCGGGTCCTCGGACGATCTTCTGAAAGAGGACCAGCTAAGGACCATTGCTACCAAAACTAGTTATAATTGGCTTAGTGGTTTCAGATAAGAAGATTTTTGAGTGAATTTCCATAGTGTCTTATGTTAAACTAAGTTCGGCTATGGCGGCCATATTGGTTCACAGTCCACGAAATCGGACACCTTTCTGAAAGGGGACATCCTAAGGAACATTGCTGCCAAGTCTGGTTCCAATTTGTCATGTCGTTTCAGACAAGAATGTTTTTCAATGAATTTCCCCCTAGGGCCCTATGTTAAACTAAGTTCGGCTGTGGTGGTCATCTTGGTTAACAGTCATCCGACATATTTCTGAAAGAGCACCTCCTAAGGACCATTACTGCCAAGTTTGGTTCCAATTGGCCCTGTAGTTTCATAGAAGAAGATTTTTGAAATTAATCCCCCCCTTTTTCCTATTTTTAGTAACAGCAGCTATGTCGGTTGGAAGTCGGGATGCCGGATATAAGACAAAAACTGCAGTTTACCCCAATGTACTATTTTTAGCAATGGCGGCCATGTTTGATTATGGATCAAAACCATGGATATAATTTATAAACTAAATACCCTAAGAAACATTCACGTAGAGTTCTGAAGTATTTGCCCCAGTAGTTTCTGAGGAAAAGATCCTTGAAATAGTTTACGACGACGGACATAGGACGACGGACGTCAAGTGATGGCATAAGCTCACATGGCCCTTTGGGCCGGGTGAGCTAAAAAGTAGTTATCATTATTTACAATATTTATTTACGGAGACTGTTGAGATTAATTACTGGCTTTACATGACACTTTTCTCTTTGTCTAGATGTTATATCCTGTAGTGGTATAAACGGCGTCATCATGATTCTCCCACTTTCATGGACTTAATTATAACATAATGGAATTGCCTCTCAGAAATTTGAGCATGAATATAAATACGCATGTAATCTCCAAATCTGTGAATCTGAATAATTCATTAAATGAAGTAAGTGTCTTTGTACAGGCAACATATTTTGCTTGCTCAAGCCGACATTTACTGAATTTGAATTCTCACTCTTTTCCAACAATATCAAAAGGAACATTCTAGTCGTTTAAAAAGAACAGACTAAAGCATTGGATGGTCAATCATTCTTTTGAACTTTTTGCTTATATAACTATTTGTTAAATGGGGTTATTAAAAGTGGGAGAATTAGGATTAAACCTGTATAAACAATAAACTGTTTATGTTTGTTTAACGCTAAAGTGTTCGTGCTACATGTAATTTTTAAGTTTTAAAGTAATATTTTACTGGTATTAATTTCATATGAACAATATAATATGTTAGAATGTTAAAGATAATTTTATTCAACTTTAATTATAATTTATTAATAATTTAAAAAAGATATGTAAAAATTCAAACTTAGAGTACATGTAGATCTTTAAATTTTTTTTTATAATGTACATATATGTGATATAATGTGTGACAATTTCTTGTAAAATATACATTATGACTTTTTTCTTACATACATTTGACAATTTTCTTGCATAGTATAAATTGTGACTACATATGTGAGACATTGTCTTACAAAATATATATGTTTCGGAAAACTATTAAAGGACTTGTAGTTTTTTAAAAACGAATTTAATTAATAAAGCACTATACCAATTTCAATGAATGCACTATCAATATTATAACTACAAAATAAAAAAAACACTAAAAGATAGGAATCAACGTCAACTGAACATTTTCAATGTCTTAATACAGTTCTTAACTATCATAATGATCATATATTGGGATGCCCCAAACGGGTATTATAGCTAACTCCTCTGAGAAATTGTGTAACTGCCCTGGTACTATTTTGCAGATCTTCACATAGATTGCAGAGTCTGGACTGCCGTTCACTGTGCACTTTCTTTGTTCTTTTTTGGGTCGAATGCTACGATCCATTCTGGAGAAGAACAGTTTTTACACGTTCACACTGCTCTCGAAGAACGTTGATGAGTTTCCATACATTGGGATGCTGCTCACCAACAAGAGAAAGAAACTTGTTGTTCCAGCCTTCTATTATGTTATTAGTACGTGGTTAATTGTCCACGGTAACCTGGTACATGTCATATCTTTCAGGTGCAAAGGTTGGTGGTAAACGGCGGATACGGATTGAAGCTACGCCATTCTGTTGTGGTAGTTGTCGTTATCTCCCAGACATATATGTACGGTCAAAATATGCAACAATAGATTCTGCAGGTTCTGGTATATTATTCTGTAGATAGGTCATACCCTCACTAACTTGATCAAGTGGAAGAAAAGCAAATGCGTTCAACTGGCCACAATAAAGCGAAATTTGTTGTCTTCTTTGTACCTGCTGTTGAGCCTAAGGTATTGTATCTACCTCCATGTTGCCTGGGTAAGGTGGTAGAAACAAAATCTGAACTTGATTACCAAACACCTCACGAAGTGCAAGGTCAACTGTCTGCTCAAAGTCAGTAGGAAACAGTATTTCAACAGTTAGTTAAAGGCAAGCGACAGTCGGATAATCTGAGAAACGTAGACGCCATATGCAGGCGATGCTGGTATATTGCTACTCAAGAAGGGAAAATTAACAATAGGAAAGTTGAAGTCATCAAGTTTATCATAAAGTTTTGTCTTAAAATGTCCTCCATAGTCTATTTCAAGAAACAAATCCAAATATGAAGCGGACTTTGGTGTATCTGTAGTATCCTTAATTTCAAGCTAGATAAGATGTAGAATGTCTTGGAATTTGTCGTTATTTAACGACAACACGTCATCTATATAACGAAAAGTGAAATTAAAGGATCGGCTAGTTTCTTTTTGTTTTCACGTAATAATCCTTGAATGAAGTCCGCTTCATATGTATAAAGAAACAGATCGGCGACGAGAGGAGCACAATTGGTTCCCATTGGAATGACGATCGTTTGCTGAAAAATTAGCTAAATTCAACGAATATGTTGTCTATGAGAAAATCTAACATGTTTGTAATTTCATCTTCAGAATACTTTTTGTCAAAATCAGAGTGGTTCTTCACGAAATAAACCTTTTCTCTACCTAGGACTAGAAATTTATATCTGCGTGTGCCATTTTTCTTGAAAAAAAAAACATTGATGAACTAGCTGCTTTAAGCGATCTTTTAATTGAGAATGCGGTATGGTAGTGTAGAGAAGTCGAATTTTATTATGCTGTTGCATGTATCCAAAGATTTTGATTTTAGATATTGTAGTAAATTTTTTGAGTTTTTACGAATCCACATCTGATTGACGCCACTGGTGGAATATGATGTTTCACAGTTATTCTGAAGGCCCTCTTTAATACATGTCAATATGAATGTTAAAAGCTTTGAAAGAGGTTTTGTAGAGCAATTAGCTGACCCAGCAATGTACCTTTGTTTAAACGGATTCTTATGTAGTTTATGAATCCAGTAAAGAGCAGGAAGGTCAATTTCTTCAGTAAATATGTTTAAACTAACGATAATTAAGACATGAATAAGTAGTACACATGGTTGAACGTGTAAGGCACCAAACCACATGCAAAGAATTCCCACGTTCCTCGCACATAATTTGCAGGTTACACGATTTGTGATCGTGCGGTTTCTTAAAATTATGCATGGTACGAACTTAATATAACGAAATGAATAATTCATTGGTGCCATGCTCTATGGTTATTTTAACATGGTAGGTCTTATATGTGTTTATATTTTACACCGAGCGTTAGTGAGGACCATATGCATCATTTCTGTAATCGAAGCGAACCATATAAGGCGTCATATACGGCCAGCCATGGCGATTTTAACAAGGCAAAAACTTTTACAGAAGTCTTTAAACAAATAAAATAAAATTAGACATTTTTTTGAGATTTTAAAGCAAATACCAGCGTTCCAGATCCTGTACAACGTACGATTTTCCGTTTTTGACCGTCGATCTGGCGTCATTTGAATGTATGACGTTATACCTCGTTATACATTGGATTGTGACGTCGCACTTTCGACGGTCATACCATTTCGCGTGACAGTTATCGTTGTTGTATTTCGAGTTTTGCTTAATGTTTGCAAAGCGATATATGTAACATAGATTCAGTGAGATGGAAGAATATGACTTTGAAACTTTATTTTATCAACAAAATACAACAGTTGTGATTTCATGTGTGCTTCACGCTTCACGTCAACAACGCATCGTACGCATGTGTCAATAATAATTGTTCCATATAGAACACGGTTGTGTTTCTATAGCGAAAGCGCCACGTCATATTAGAATTAAATTTTATGCCAGATATGAATAGCGGTGGAATATCTATTTTAATAAATTACTACGATAATAGGAAACCAATGTAATACGATCGACATTGATATTTTTTGTCATAAATATGCGTTTCTTATTCTTTTTAGTTATACAGGTATCCTTGTGTCCTTTGTTTGTTGTGTTCCATTCACCTGATTTTGTCTTTTCCTTAAACTTCGAATTTGTGGACTTTTCCAACTGCTTTGTCGCTTCGGAATTCTTTTGCCAATATATAGATGTAGCGTACATATAGGGAAATCTTAATTACACCAAAATTTCAATTCAGCTGAGACGGGCCTAAAATATATTTAAGCTGTGCTCTTGTCGATGAATATGTGCTGAAACGTGAAAAAGTCACGTGATGACTGTCAAATATAATATATATATAAAACATATTATAAACTGTATACAGATTAAACAAAATCTTAACCTACCCCTCTGTACTGTCCAATTTCTACGTAGGAATACCCAGTACTACTTATGAAGTGATTTTCTACTGAAAAGCAAACTGGTTCTCAGTTTAATTCACACAGCCGTATGTCCAGGTTATAGTTGAAAGAATGACAACCGATACGCCGTATGCATTCATCAAGACAACCATTTGGTCCCATATTGGTAAACGTTATATAAGAAAATCCTTTGAGTCTTGTATTTTCTCGGTCTGCTTCAACCATCATTCTCCTAGAAGTGCACTGCATCGATTTTGTCATAGTAAATACTAAAAGAAAAATCAAAATTGTCAGCAACATATTGTAATTGATGTTCAAAGATGTTTGGATAGTTTTACTGTTCATTTAACCTTTCCAAAAACTGAAAACCACAATGCTTATAATCCTGTTGCTGTCATTAAAAAATTGTGGATCTCCTGCATTCGTCCAATTAGATTATAGTCTCAAATATCAAAGAAATTGTTACAGGATGCTCACGACATATTTAATTGCTTATTTAATTAAAGTTATACTCAATATTACCCTCGACAATTTATAATGAGTTTCACTTAAATTATTTATTGTCACCAATATTTGATTATTGATTGGTAATTTATCGCTACTTAGAGGTTAGCTTAGAAAAATACATCAAGAGTAATATTTTAGGTCAATCCAACATGATAATACTAGTCTGGGGAATTTTAATCTATACAGGGTTCCTTCTATTCAGGGTATAAGCACTTTAACAAAAAATACAATTAATCTTCTTCTTAATAGTTTTATCTGAACCAAATTAGGGATATTAAAATATTATTTGCTCAATAAAAACTGGGATATAAAACAGGAATGAAAGGAGAGTATGGAGTAACTTTTCATACAAAACAATAAAAAAATGAAATCCGAACGGAAGTACTAAAAAGATCGTCGGACAGCTGTGAAAACAAGGCTAAACAGGCTTTTATGAAATACAACGAAAAAATTCAACTGAAACCGTAAAACTTGTATTTTAACTAATGAGAAGATTATTTTATAATTTTAGCAAATGTATTTTCATGTCGAGGGACTGTCAATAAGAGTGTCAAAGATTGATAACTGGACTGTCACAAAATAAATTTAAAATCTTAACAAGCCATTTTTTTTAACACAGTTCATTCTTATGCTTCACCGGTATATCCTCATAAATGCAGGCGTCACACTGTCCCGAAATTGACACCAGATGGACAAACAGGACACGTTCAATTTCGGATATAATCGTAAAAACATCGGGCCATTCGTGAGGGCACCTTAAGCCATCGTGTGACCGACGGTCGAGTTTCTCAGGCTCCGGCAGCAACTTGGTTGGCGGTGGCGAAATCTTTGGCATGCCAAAATATTGCCGAAAGACCTTGGGAAGGTGCATTTTCGTATTCAATTCGTGTGTCCATTTTGCCCCTCGTAATGCCATCGTGAGGGCATCTTGTCAAATCGTGTTATCTTTGTCTTTACTTCGTCTGATCATCGGTGCCATCTGGCATTTTTCGCCTCACGAAGAAAATACGAAGGAAACAAGAAGCTGTCCGATTGTCTTAAGAAAGCAACACGACTACGTGAAGCTTCTCGATGCCGTCATGTAGCCATCGTATTATAGTACGATGACATCGAGATTCGTACAGTGTCGGCGAAGACAGCCGAATTTTAGTAGCTCAAGTGTTTCACATGTGTCCTGATAACAATGACATATAAAAGGCCAACCTCAAAGCATCTTCCTCAGTCAGTCCTGGGCAAGGCGCGTGTAACTCTCATGGCTTTGCCTTCGTGACCTGGTTCGAACGCATAGTACTCTCAATACGACGTCGTGTAGCCATCGTGTGGCCTTCGTGTGTCCTGTGGGTAAACTACTTAATAAAAATTCACATCTTTTTGTTGCCTTCGTGTGCGGTTTGGGTGCCATCGTGTGACCTTCTGTAGGCATCGTACTTGTTTCGGCTGTCGATTGGCTGTTAATCAAGTTCGGGGCCATCTTCAAAATTCCATATTCGCATGGTCATCTGGTGTCAATTTTGGGCAGTGTGACGCCTGTATTAGCTAAAAGGTAAAATATACCAATAAACAGCCAAAAATTTCAAATCAATTAATTAGCATCGATGTCTAACTGTGACGGCTGCAAATTCATATGTGGGGATGAACCAGTTAATAGTATTAAATTTGGAAGGTCAAAATTTAGAGAGAAACTAATTAAGTACTGTCATTTAAATTCTACTTCTAAAAAGCTGCCAGTATCTTTAGGCCACCAAATTGATTTTTAGTTCTTTGGATTTTTTTCATGGCAAACATAGGTGCGAGCAAGCGAAATTTTAATTTAATTTTTTTTTCTCGAGGGCTAGAACATCAAATTTACGTGCGGCACATTTTTTTTTAACTAAAATATTGCAAAGTATTGAATATTTTCTTTTTTTTTTACACATTTCAGGAACGGGCGAACATTTTTTATTTCTTATTTTTTGAAAAATAAAGAGTATTGGGCGAATTTTCAACGTTTTTGCACAAGGAAGCAGGAAAAAAAATTTCTTAACATTTTCAAAGTCTGAACATCTGAGCGCCGAAATCCATAGAACGAAAAATCAATTTGGTGTGGCCTTATAAATAATATATTCAATAACATATTATACACCCTCTGTATACAGACACACCTATTTCAATTGAATATTGATAAAACTGTTCATGTGTCATTGGAAGTAATTGCATCTACTTTTAATTTACATCAACATCTATTGTACTCTATAAGCCTCTATCCACCTGTGACAGTGACAAGGTATAAACTTGCGAGACATAAAGATAAAACTTTGGACTCATAAGTATTCATATTTAAAATATCCAGTGTCATTCAGTGGAACATTTTTAAAGTATGATTTATATTTACAAAAATGTAAATAAAATCATAAAATTAGCCATGGATAGACTTTGTTAATGATTTTTTAATCTTAAATGTTTACCTACTTTTATCGTAAACGATTGTATGCAATGCATTTTTATGTTAACAAACACAATTTTTTTATGCTTAATCATTACTAATTTCAAAGTTTCTACCCGCACGTTTCGTAAATATAGGCGATTTGGGTAAATTTGCATCACTTTTTGGAATATTGTCAAGAAGAAATACCATATTGTTTGAAAATTCCAAAAAAAAAAATGGTACCAAGTAATAACATAGAGTATAAATTGGTATACAAGACAAGTTTTATTGTACACGTAATAATTAGACGGACCAAGGAAATCTTATAAAACTAAACATATTTTCAGTTTCTTGTGTAATATCAGCATATCTGGATATAATGGATTTATAGTGTAACTAATCACTGAATTCAAACTGTAATAACTTTGCACTCATGTACATGACACCTACAATTACGATTTTTGGTCCACAGATACCTTATCGTGTACATTTTACCGCAGTATACTTGTGACCCCAACCTGGATTTCATGGTTCACTGACTTCATAAATCTGCGTCCAAGTTTCGTGGTTATATCCATTTCTCAGCAATTGTAATATTTGGTCTATAGGTAGTTCTTAGTGTGTACATGTCAGTCTGACACCTTGCTTGGGACCTTTACCTCAATTTCATGCCTGAGTGCCTTTGTCACATTTTCGAGGTTAAGTTCATTTTTCAGCAACTATAATACCTAGATCCACCATATTTGTTAATATATAGTTCTTGGTGGGTACATGTCAGTCTGATACCTGGCTTAGGCCCATGACCTCAATTTCATGTTTAAGTGACCTGCGTCACATTTTCGTGATTAAGTCCATTTCTTAGTAAATGTAATACCTAAACCCGCCATATCTGGTCAATAAATAGTTCTTGGTAGGCTCATGTCAGTCTGGCACCTAGCTTGGAACCTTCACCACAATTTCATGCTTGAGTGACTTTGTCACATTTTCGTTGTTCAGTCCATTTCTCAGAAACTTAAATACCTAGACCCATCGGTATCATATTTGGTCAATAGATAGTTCTTGATGGATACATGTCAGTCTGACATCTACCTTTTGACCTTGACCTCAATTTTATTCTTGAATGACTTTGTTACATTTTTGTGGTTAAGTCCATTTCTCAGCAACTATAGCAACTGTAATAACTAGACTCACCGGTATCATATTTGGTCAATAGATAGTTCTTGATGGATAAATGTCAGTCTGACACCTACCTTTTTGACCTTGACCTCAATTTCATGCTTGAGTGAGTTTGTCACATTTTCGTGGTTAAGTCCATTTCTCAGCAACCATAGTACCTAGACACACCACATTTGGTCAATAGATAATTCTTTGATGGGTACTTGTCAGTCTGACATCTGCCTTTTGACCTTGACCTCAATTTCATAGTTGATTGACCTGCGTCACATTTTCGTGATTAAGTCCATTTCTGAGCAACTTTAATACCTAAGCCCACCATATATGTTTGCTAGATAGTTCTAAGTAGGCACATGCCAGACTGACACCTGTCTGTGGACCTTGACATCAATTTTATGGTTGAGTGATTTGCATCCAAGTTTCATGATTAAGCCCATTTTTTAATTAACTGATAATACCTAGACCCACTGTATATGGTCTTTAGATAATTCTTAGTCAGTACATGTCGATCTGACACCTGGCTTGGAACCTTGACCACAATTTCATGGTTGAGTGGCATTTTCACATTTTCGTGGTTAAGTCCATTTCTCAGCAACTATAATACCTAGACGCACCGCTATCATATTTGGTCAATAGATAGTTCCTGATGGATACATGTCAGTCTGACACCTGCCTTTTGACCTTGACCACCGTGTTTGGTGTATTGATATTTCTTAATGGGAACATGCCAGTCTGACACTTGTCTCTGGACCTTGACCTCAATTTCATGGTTGAGTGATTTACATTGATTTAAGTCCATTTTTAAGTAACTGTAATATCTAGACCCACCATATTTGGTCTGTAAATAGTTCTTAGTTGATACATGCCAGTCTAACACTTGTCAGCTAATCTTGGCCTAATTTCATGCTTGAGTGACTTAATATACATTTTCATGATTTAGTCTATTTCTTAGCAACTGTACCGACTAGACCCATTATTATGTGGTTGATAGAAGGTCTCAGTTGGTATTTACCACTTTAACACATGACACCTTACTTTTGACCTCTATTTCATGCTTGGGTGACTTGTTTCACGTTTTGGGATAATGTCCGTTTCTCAGCAACTGCAACACATAGACCAACCATATTTGATTTATAAATAGTCTTTGAGACCTTCCCCTAAATTTCACACTTGAGTGACATTTTTATTACTAAGTCCATTTCTTTGTAGCTATAGTACCTATATCCACTTTATATGGTCCGTAGAAACTTTTCGGCAAGTAGCTGTCATGACAATTCCGAGTCATTTGCCGGTATTTAACCCATTTTAATACAGTTGGCTGACTCGGGCATCTGATGAGAACATGGCCTAGATCAGAACATGGCCTAGGTCAGACTGCATTCTGATCCAGGCCATGTTCTCACCAGAAGCCCGCAAAGAACTACAAAATTGTCGATTAAGATATGTAAACTTATCAGGGTAAAAAAAACATCATCCAGTCAAAATACAGAGTTGTATTTAGCTACGCCATCTTTCGCTGTTACACAATCAAATCGAGCTGTAGAATTAGCAACGCCATCTGTCTTTTCTGACAAACTGTCTTCTTATTTTTTCGTCTTTTGTGTATTTTTGCTCTTTCTGTCAAACTGTCTTTTATAAGCTATTATTTTTTAATTGACAGCTTTTAATTTTACGACATGTCAATTTTGGCTTTTATTTTAAATGTTTAATCTTTTTATAATTTTTTGTCTTTTATTTGCAAATTTGTATTTTTTTTTATATTATTTTTCGTCTTTTGTGTATTTTTGTTCTTTCTGTCAAACTGTCTTTTGTTCGCTATTGTTTTTTAATTGACACTTTTTAATTTTACATGTCAGTTTTGGCTTTTATATTAACATTTTTAATCTTTTTATATTTTTTGTCTTTTATATGCAATTTTGGAATTTTGCCCAAATGGCCGCCGGTTCGTTTACAAAAAATAAACGAACCTTAATGTTATTCTTGTAACATAAAGGGGAATTGTGAACAACAAGTTATTTTGTTGGATAAGTTAATGTCAGCACTTAAGAAATTTTACGGTCGCCATCACGAATTGATTGACCATTACAGTGTTCCAATATCTAAGATGACGTTGGACCTGTTCCCACTGTCGTAACCTTTCATGTGCCTCCACCGATTTGTGACTTCCCCGGATTGACTTTGTTGAACTTCACGACGGGTGCCGTATACGGAGGAGGAACTGCTTACCCTTCCGGAGCACCTGGGTTCACTCCTGGTTTTTATAGGAGTTCGTGTTGTTCATTGTTTTTTTTAGTTTTCTGTGTTTATTTGTTGTGCTTGTGGTTGTTCATTTGTCTTCCCGGGTTTGTCTGTCCAATGGATTACGTTTTTTTGATTGCTCCTTAGGTATATTTGTCCTTTTTTGTAATGGAACCTAAATTTTTTGTAATGGAACCTAAATTTTAAAATATGTCTATTCAATTTCTCATATCTACCATAATGGAAGTGAACAACTGCTTGAAATAATCACATTTATTAGGAAACTGAATTTAACAATGTTACAAATATGGAAATAAAATACATCTGATCAAGATTTAACCTTTCTTTAAATCAATAACATCATAATAAAAAATAAATTAATAGAATTCAATGTCAATGAATTGGTATGATTTTCCATTCCTCACAGAATATGTTTAGCCCTGCCACATTTTTGCACCTATCCCAAGTCAAGAACCTCTAGCCTTTGTTAGTCTTGTATGTTTTTTGAATTTTGGTTCATGTTTCTGTTTCGGAGTTTAGTGTACAGTCCATTGTACTCAGCTAGTATACATTATTGTTTAGGGGTCAGCTGACGCACTCTTCCGGGTGCGAGATTTTCACGCTGCGTTGAAGACCCATTGGTAGCCTTGAGCTGTTTTCTGCTCTTTGGTCGGGTTGTTGTCTCTTTGACACATTCCCTGTTACCATTCTCTATTCTATACAGTATAAACAACGTAAAATGATCCTTTTTAATATTTCTGAATAGTGTTTCATTCTCAGAAGACATGTCTACATGTATATCTAAAGTGATGTTTCAATAGACCCCCAATGGCTCTGAGGTTTGATGTTCCTATTTCGTATGCTAAATAAATGGACAGTGATGATTTTATTCCAGCAATTAGCAATACTTTAATGGAAAAAAGAGATTTAAATTCTGTTGTGGATTGTAATGTTATAGGGAAACTCGACAACAACCGATCAATCAGTTAAATCTATATCAACAACTAGCACAACATAATATTACACCACAGAATTGACAATAATCATTGATGTGATATGATAGAGAGCTCAATTAGATGGTGTAACATAATTGTCGATCCCTGTGGGTCCCAAGTTTGAAGAATTTAAATTATAAAACCTTATTGCGGATCTACATATGGTTTATGACAATACTAATAAATTGCTATAATTAAAAAAGGCCAGAGGACCTAATAAAGAAATTTTAAAACATTATTGCACATCTATAGCTACAAGCAGAATGCAACCGATGTATAAAAAATTAAATCCTTAAACCCAAAAGTGAAAGGGGAAACGTTTATATTAATATTCTTCATTTTAAGTGTTCACCAATGCCTCTTTTTTTATTTGTCAGTATTATGATGGTTGAGGCGTCTATCTAAGTCGAAGACGATCTCTGTTAGTATCTATAACTGTGGTCTTATCATCATCTTTGTTGTTTTCAATGCCTTTAAATCTTGCCACTCCCGCCAATGAATTGAATCGTCCCCAATGTATCCATCTGATTTGTATGGTCCGTTGATGTTACCTCTAGAACAATTTTCGTACCACCACCCTCCCACTTTCATTGATGAACACGTTCCTGAATATTTATCATTGTCTTTGTCCTTGGTAGAGAACTCCATTCCATTCATGCTGGCTAAATTTGTAAGAGAATCACCTGTGGTGAATAATGTAAGGTTAACTTTGACAAAAAAGAAAACAAGCTCGTATCACATATTTTATTGAAATAACGCCGATTTTGCATATGTAATAAAAGATAATTTGATGTATGTTATTTGCCCCCGGGCAATAACACCATACTTCGTGAGCCTCACCGACGTCACTTCCGCTCAGCTGTAAATGATCGTCTGATCATTGTTTATGGTGAATTAGCCGTTCATAAATGTTCTAAACAGTTTCAAATATGGGCTTCTGAAATCTATTTGTAGATCTCGGGGAAGAGTACTGAAGTTGCATTCATTTCTTTGACTCTACTCCAAGTGAAAGAAATAACACTGTTTAATACTGAGCAGTAGCATTGTGAATGTTCACCTTATATTCAGGGATGTCAAAAACCTGACAAACTTGCTTGAAGACTGGAAAATCTAATTCAACAGTAAAATTATTTCTTGGTAGCAGCAGAATATGTGATACATAGATCTTTTTCATATTGCCGGTGTTATCAGCCCTCAACTGATATCGTCACTCGGGCTATAGCCCTCTGGGCCGATATCAAGGTCTCGGGCTGATAACAAAGGCAATATGAAAAAGACCTTGTATTAATTACAGATTATTACATGGCATGTTCCATATTTGCTCTGGTATTAGCTTGAGACTCCAATATTGAGCCCGACACATATTTTCAAGCTGAAGAAATGATACATATACCGAACTCAACTGAATTGTTTAAAAAAAATAGAAATATCACAGAAACTTGTTTTAATAACAATAACATATTTAACCCATTGTTAGCCTTGAGCGGTATTTTTGGTTATGAGTACTTTTTGTTTAAAATAAGTTTGGTTTTTGTTCTTCCAAATGTTTCGGTTTTAATGCTGCTGATGAGAGGTCACTCATTGAAATGCGTCGTATACAGCATAGTATAAATTTACTATATCTAATATTACTATCTTTGGATTGTTATTTTTTCTGCTATCTGGTCGGGTTGTTGGCTCTTTGACACATTCCACGTCTATAACGCAAAAAACTAGATCAATAACAAAATGTTGAAGAGCATATTCAACTACCAAAATGACCAAAAAAGTAAAAGTAAAAACTATCAAAGGACAGGGCTATGCACAATGGAAATAAGTCTTATTTTCGCAAAATTTAGTACATGTATTTTTATAAAAATTAAGTATAAATTACCTACCAGCATCCCCATTATATCCAGCTATTGTTACTTGGTAATTGGACAGTTTGTCACCAACCCTGAACAGACTGTATACAGCATACCTAGAATTCCCTGAGAAATCTTCCAGGTCAAATCTTACAGTATAACCTTTCTCAGCGGTAATCATGTGGAGATTTTCATTCCCTGTAGTTAGAATTTTACAAATGTGACCACATTACTGAAACATGTAAAAACTTTTAAAAGATAAAGGGTTCGAATGTTCAAACGACTTAAAAACACTACATAAGTAGAAAGCGATAGTTTTTTCCCATGAAAACAATTTTTGTTTGATGTTTGTGTTTTTTTTTTAGTTTTTGGTTTGTTCCGTTCTTATGGAACCGCTGCAAATGTACGACTGAACAAAATGCAGTCCTTAATATCAGGTAGAAGATGTGCCAATTTTGGGGGTAGTTTATGTTGGTGATTTCTGAATATATTAGTTGTTGAGTTGTTTAACCTGCTATGGCAAATACTTGGGTAAAATTGATTTAAAATTGTAAAGAGGTCAAATATACCTAAGGAACAAACCAAAAAAAAAAAAAAAAAAAAAACAAAAATAAAACAAAAAAATGCAATCCATTAGATAGACAAACCCAGGAAGACAAATGAACAACCAAAAGTACAACAACTAAACACTGAAAACTAAAAACCAATGAACAACACGGACTACTATAAAACCAGGAGTGAAATCAGGTGCTTCGGAAGGATAAGCAATTCCTGTAAACTAGTAACATATTTTTTACCTTGAACGGCCATTGTATGACCTTGAACGAACATTCTGTAGTATTGTGTTTTTGATTTTTGCTTTCAAGTAAAATCAAGATATGTTGTCTGGCAATAAATCAATCAAGATACGTCAAGACAAATTTAGATCAGTTCATCATAGGTAAAGTTAAACAATACATAATTCATTTCCAACTGCTACGAACTGGTCAATATTTTGTTTTGATCTTCTTACCTTTTCTGAAATTTCCCAATTTGTACAAAATCAAGACAATCAAGATAAACAAGAGGTAAACTGGCAGGTTAAAGAGGTACCGAACACTTTGACTAAAATAGATCTGGCTCGTTTAATTTTCATAAAATTTTGACGAAAATATAAAAATTTCAAGACATTTGAGCCACAGAATTTACGGGAATAATTTGATTATTGAGAAGCTTGATTTCTCTTTACTAACAATATGTGATTAAAACGTTCAGCTGATTTTTTTAAGAGTTAACTCCCTTAGGTGTTCTGTACTCCCTTAAGATCAAACGTGTGTTACAAGTAGGGATGTGGAGGGAATGCAATAAATAGAAACGTCTTAAATTCCAATGAAAAAGTGTTATAGTTCATATACAATGATGTATAGTTGGTTGGGAAATGCACATGTAGATAATCTTTATTGCATCTACAGCAAGAATGAATTTAAACAAGTGGACATACATTCTCTGCACATATTATCCTGACAGAACTATCATGTAAAATAAAAACTCCAGCAATGTCAGAAAGAGATGTCTCGATTCCCATTCCTGTCTGACAAATCACATGGGCACACATATGGCAGCTCTGTGAGTTGAGCCACCGTGAATTATCACAGATTCTTAACTGCTTTTAAATATATAAAAAATCTTGGTGGTGGTTGCTCTGACATCTTCTAATATTAAAAATAAAACTGATAATAATAAGAATGATATCTATTTTTATACCAATTCAATTGCCTTACCTATCCAAAACTCGGACGTAAAATTTCCGAAACCGGTTTTGTAGCTCTCCCAGTCTCTGTAAAAATCCACTGACCCGTCTTTGCGTCTTTGAACAACCTAAAAGGAAAAAAAATAGAATAAATAAAAAATATATGTGCGAAATTTGAAGTACAAAGAATATTGATAAATCCTTTAAATTAGAAAAAGATACGAGCAAACTTTTCGTTTGCCTCATGAATTTGAGGGAGGGTGTTAGCTATTGATTTGTTATTGAAAACCAAAAATTAGCATTCAAGATAAAAAAACAGCTATTATGCACTTTTCATTTGTGTTTTTGTGTTATGTTCCATCATGGTTATTCACTACCTTAGATATTTCTTTATGCACAGTACACTTCCTCCGCCTTTTATTACCAGATACTCGTACTTAGTTTATTAATTTCTAAATCAAGGTTAAAGATATAAGATTTTGGTTGAAATTTTGAAAAAACTCAATTTTATCAAAAGTAAAGTCAACTGAAAAATCGAAAACATCTGATAAACTCCGGAAAACAACGAAGATAAGACCAAATGCAAACACTTAAAAACTAAAAACATATGAAGAACATGGACCCCGCCAAAACACCGGGGGGAGGAGGGGTTGTAGAATTAGGTTATCCGGAAGAGTAAGCAGCCTCTGCTTCCTGCGGGGGACACCGACATGCTGCCAATGTCAAAACCTTTTGATAGAATCGATGGCATGTAAAATCCGATTAAGGATGATCGCTGGTCTAATAGGAAATAAATAGGATTTGAAATAGGTGTTTTAGTTTGTGAGAACATAGGAACAGTAAAAAAATAAGCAAGAAAAAAATATGGGTTCATGTGCTCATTTTAGAGCTATAAAGCCTTGAAAATTTGCAGGAAATAGGTTTTTCATTGTCTTTGCATTGACAACTTCAGTCCCTCAAAAATGTATATAAAATAAAAAGGATTTCATAAAATTTTGACAAACACCATTTTAAGGTATATATGATTGAATTATAAAAGAAAATGTATGGGTTCATGGGCAAAAAATTTAATGTTTAAGAAATGGATAAAACCCGAAGATTCCGAAAATCTGACAAAAAGACCGAAACAGGACCAGCGAGTATCCTTCAAAATGCATTGTTATAAAATCCATTCATACTTAATTAGTGTAAACCTTGGATATAAGTTTAATAAAACTTATCACATGGCATTAAAGAAGTTTTTGAAAACGCTGCAAAGGAAAAACATACTGTCCATCCTCCACAGTCCGTGTCCATATCACACAAGACCGTCAAGCCATTGTTATTTCCGGGATAAATTGTGTAAACACCACTTTGGTTTCCGGCGGGTAATTCGCTGCAATCTTTGGGGAATTTTCTCATAAGAATATCTGACAAAAAAAAAAAAAAAATTCATCTTTAAGAAAGTCGTCGCAACTATATATTAGGAAAAAACTTCATCATAACATTAAGCTGTGATCGTAATAAGTTAATAAACATTTTGTCTAAGGCATTAAGATTGTGAAAAAATTATAGGTTACACAAATATTACGCTATAATTGTTTGTTCTCTTCCAGTTTAATTTATGGCATATTTGTATTATATTTACATTGTTAAAGAACTCTGACCATGTTTTGCAGTATGTATATTTTAAAAGAACATTTTATATTTTTAATGCATTTTCGACATATTATAACTGCTCAATACCGGTTGCGACACCCAACAAAGCAAAATTGCTTCTGTCTAGACGAAAAGCTTACCATCGTCCACGCAAACATTGGTACCATCTCTGAGCCTCTTACAATACTTTCCAATTCCACAAGGTACACTCAGACATCGATTGTACATATATATCTAAAATAAGATATCATTGAATATTAAATGCATTTCTTATCTTAAGAATTGAATGCTCGAAAGTTTAATTGGCTTGTTTATTTATTTATTTTATTTAGTTGGGGTTTTACGCCGTTTTCAGCACATTTGGCTATTTCGCGGTGCCCAGTTTTTATTGGTGGAGGAAGCCGGAGTACCCGGAGAGAACAACCGACCTTCGGTAGAAAAATTGGCAATCCTTGTCAATTAAGAACACACCCCGCCACAGGTAAGATTCGAACTCACAACCTCAGCGTTGACAGGCTAATGATCATTAGTAGTCATGACGAACTACCTAGACCACTCGAGGCCCCTAATTGGCTTGTAAAATCGTTGACAGAAGCGCATTTTATATATAAAGCGAGGAAGACCTTGATACCATAAATGCGCATACGGTCAATGCTTTTATATCCCGTTGAAACTACTTAAAGAAGCATTCGATTCTTATAATTACATCTGTCAGCAATTTTATTTTAAACGTTTCATGTATTCAAATTATTTTATGGGAATTATTCTGTTTACTTCATACTTCATAGTTAGTGTAACTTATAAGCAACTGAAATGTAATTATAAAATAAATAAATAATTTTTATTTAAAGAGAATTGCCTCATTACCCTAAACTAATCTTTCCGATTATCCTCTAAATAGAAATATGACATTATACATACAATTTAAAATCTTTTGAATTCTATTGATTAGTTTTTAATAGAATTCAAGATTTCTGTTTAAAGAGAATAAAGGTGAATAGTTTCTAATTTTTAATATCAAACTGTTGGATATATGAGAACTAGAATACAAAAAATGTTCATTTCAAATATTTTCTGACTGGTATAGGTCAATGTTGAAATATTGCACAGATCGAAGGTAAATCCTGATTGTGCTCTATCCAGTTCAGTTTATTATCAATAATATGCTGTTGGCATGGCCAATGATACGAGCACAGCTATATTAGCCCTCTCCAGAAACTCATTTCCGGTATCACGATTCTCACTCTAAAATTATAATTTGAAGCAAGTTATTTCCCTTATTTTACTTACTTTCGGCGAACGAAAAGTATGTAGCACAATATGGCTGCCCTATTAAACAGAGACTTTTCTAAATGACCCATATGTAGAAAATGCATATGCTCCTATAGCTATCTTTTTCATTGAAGATGATAATTCCCAAATCAATCCCAGGATAATTAAGATTTTGTCTAGCACCTATTTACATTTCTTTGGATTTAATTGCATATGGGTTTTTTTACACCATCTTTTGATAACTCATAACAATATCATTTGAAAGTATATTATTTAATTCATTTTCAGATGTTCAAGGTAAAATAGAAATATCTACATATAAATCTAACAGAGAATATTCTTGATAAAGTGATATAGCATTACAAAGGACAATTAACTGATGTGCCTTATGTGCATGATATACGCCCGTCCCCAGCAACAGCAATTAAGTTGTGAAGGAGTAGGAAAATATTAATTTTTTTAGCAAATTAAGTGTCATGTTACTTTTTCAACGTGTCGGGTTACTTTGTTCAACATGTAATGTTACTTTTTCAACGGCTCGACCCTACTTCTGTCAGATGTCCATTCAAAATCCTCATTTGAAAAACATGAAAAAGATCCTTCCTCAGACCACTATTTGTAATAATGTGCTAAGGTTTGGAGAAAATCAGTCAAGGCGTACTCCAGCTAGTGTGCGACAGGTGAAAAATTGCTCAGTTCTATTTGGACAATCTAAGTCCCATAACTCTGGAACGACAAAAGTGAAAATCGTCAAAAAGTATTCAGACACTCAGACCACCATTTGTAAGAATGTGTAAAAGTTTGCAAACAATCGGTCAAGGTGTACTGGTGTGAGTGCGCAACATATGAAATATTGCTTATATTTGGACAATCTAAATCCCATAACTCTGGAACGACAAAAATGAACTTTGTCAAAATGTAAACATACTCTCAGACCACCATTTGGAATAACATCTAAAAGTTTGACGAAAACAGTCAAGGTGTACTCGAGTAAGTGCGCAACATGTGAAAAATAGCTACCGTATATGTACTGCAGTTTTTATAAAGTGTTCCATGATAAATTGGAATGAACATTTTAAGAAAACCTGCGATCTACCTGTCAATTACCTCAATGAAACCATTAACTAATCAAACTGTTACGGTTAAATACAAAACTGAAGTTTTTCATACGAAACTACGTTAAAATATTGCAGTTAACTTTACCACACGAACCGGTTTTATTGCGAAATCGCGAGTGACCAATCTCTGTGTTATGGTAGTCTCAAATCAAACAGATAAATAATATATATCTCATCATAATTTGTCATAATAAACATGTTCAAATATCTGTTTTGTTTAACTCAACAACAATCATGACAATGTGAAATGTTATACCTTACTGTGTTGCCGTGAGAATAAAGAAAATTAATACGAATTTTTATGTACAACTCTCAAAGTAATTTTTTATCGAATAATATTTAAAACCTATTTTACTTGTTATTTAATTACTTCTGCATGGTATACCCTAGGTCCCCGAGTGTATTCGCCAACCCAGTCGTCAGACTTGTCTGGCATGATTATTCATTGATTTGTTACACAAATTACCAGTACTTAGCAAAATTCAAAAATAATAGAAATACTAAGGGTTCATTCCTTGTATTGCACATGGTAGATCTCCTTAGCTGAGATTTGGCTTCCTTTTTCGGTATTTTTGGTTATGAGTACTTCTTGTTTGAAATAGGTTTGGTTTTTGGTCTTCCAAATGTTTCGGTTTTAATGCTGCTGATGAGAGGTAACTCCTTGAAATGTGTAGTATACAGCATAGTATAAATTTACTATATCTAATATTAGTATCTTTGGATTGTTATTTTGTTATATGGAAAAAAATATCATCAGTATATATACAATCATCAGAATAGTAGGTTTGATCAAACTATAAGCTTTATCTCCGGACTATCTTCACCGCGATATATAAATGTAGCTTGTTCATTTGTCTTCACAGCTTTGTCTCTACTGGTCATACCAGGTTTCATGAAAAGTTGTGATACTATACCTCGACTTTGTCACCGTGCACCATAACTTTATAGAAACCATGGTTTTTGTCGATGGACCCAAAAATGTGCATAGCCCTTCCAAAAGTCATGATAAAACGATAATTGTTTGGATCAGTCGACTAAATTGCCTTGACTAATTGTTAAAAATTTTTATGACTTGTCGTGAAAAAATTCATTTAAGTCGACCATTTCATGTGGACTTTCCATGATAAATTGGTGTCTTCTGGCTATTCCTACATTTTGTATTTTACTATTCTGGCTATTCCTACAGGTTCCTACATGGGAGATTATGGGAAGAACAATAGAAGTTGTTATTGCAAAATATGTTGTTTTAGTCATTAGTGTCTAATTAGGTCACAGGTAAATTTATCAAGTGTTATAATTAAGTGTTTCTAATATGGAATTTGTTGAAAATAAAATTATTTAAAAGAAAAGGTATTTAAAGTATTTAGTAGTCTGGAAAATAAAATTATTTAAAAGAAAAAGCAGTAAAAGTATTTAAAAATCTGGAAAAAACCATTTAAAAGAAAAAGTAGGTAAAGCATTTAATAGTAACCAACACTTTCAACTTTAGCTTCAAAGTATTAATTAATTTCATTATTTTGATCAAAAGTACTGTTAAACGTACTTAATTATTATATATAAGTGCATTAATTGGCCTAATAGATTAATTAGTAGGCAAAGTAAACTGAAGAATTTAGTCAAGGCACCTCACCCAAACATCTTCAGCATGATCAAGTTGTTGAGACAAGAAGAAGCCTTCCATGCTCTCACACTTATCTAATACAGAGCCGGTGGGAAACGTGTTCCAAGAAAGAGAAAATACAGGGAAACAGATGACAGACTTCAAACACTGAAAACAAGGTTATAGAATGATGAACTTAAGCCAGTCCAGCATGGAGATGCTGCTTCTCATCTCCTGCACATTGATTAAGACTTTGTATTCTCTTGTGTGTTCAATTTAGTGCAATGTATTACTATGTTAGTGCTCTGTTTTAATGTCAATTTAGTGTGCTTTTCGGTACTTTGTTTCAAAGAATAATTACTACAATTTTAATATATTTATATTTCAATTGATATTATTTACTTGTATATATTAATGTTTTCACCTAAATAATTTCAATTGCTTGTGAATAACATTGTGCCTATAAATTCATATTGTGCTTTTGAATATCATTTACACAAAATGTGCTATGAAATTATTAAATAAAATATTGTAATATAAACTATTCTTTTTCTTTATTTTCCACAATATTTACCTGGATTTACCTTGGTTCATTAGTTTAGTTGTTACAACATAATCCTACATAATCCCATTGTTTACATAAAAATTCTGGAAACTCCAACATAAAATTTTTACTATTTTACCTATAAAATTCAAATGTAGGAATAGCGAGAATAAACCGATAAATTATGTTGACTACAATTTATCTCGATGACAGAAATAAGCTACCATACTAAACCTTTTTCTATGGGCAATGAGTACAACATGGTAGCGTCATTTCCCTTTAAACCTACCCTTAAATGAAGTTGAATTTTATCTAAGTCTGCCTATCAGCTTCTGTAGCAGGTCGTAATAAATTGTTGTGCGTTTTATTTTTCCACCCATCAAACCATTACATGTCAAGGCCGAAAATTCCATTGAGGCGGAGGAGACAGCTGCCTCCCCTAACTTTTAATTAAAAAAAAATTTATTCATACATTTTAAATCGAAATTTAAATTAAAGGAGAAAGGGGTTCATTTATACATGAAAACAAAGCGCAGTTCGCCTCGTGCAACTAAGAGTGATTTCGGGCATTCGGGTAACTTTTCGTATTGCGGTCTGCTTTTACACGTTAAATAAACTTCATCACCTGAAACATCATAGAAACTAAAACGATTATTAGAATTATTGACATTTTTTGTTTCCTTTAAAACAATATAATTCATACGGGTCTTTTAGTAAAATGTATATAATCCAGCGAAATACAAAAAGAAATGGTACCAAGAGGTCACGTTATAGTCTTCAACAAAGTAATAACTCTTTATATAAAAATGCTCAGGATTTCTCCACCAACCAATATAAAAATATTCATTTAAACAGTCAACTAAATTTCGGATATATATTGTATACATGATAAAGTCAAGTATTCTACAATTGAAAAAGTTTCGGCAAGATGGCGGCCGCGTCCATCGTAACTCCTCTGCCATTCTACAGTAGGGGCCGTGAAAATGTCCGAGAAGTTACGATTGGTAAAACCGGAAATTATCACTAGGTGAATGTTCAATGAAATCATTAGTTCATTCGTCCCTTTATTTCTCGGTATTTACGTCCGATTTAACTTGTTAACCTCATTCGATAAATCTAAATACTAAAAATTAAAAGAAGGCGCAAGCTTCGCTCGCTGCTCAGGTCGCACCTGTCTCATTTTAGGCACTATGAGGCAAGACAAAAAATAACCTTCAATTTGAAGAAAGTTTTATATTATTGTATCTATCAGTTATCTAAGACACCAACGTCTTGGAAACGCCCAAGTATCAATTATGTTGCAAAAAGGTGCTCAGTTTCCCCAGACCCGCGCCTTCTACACTGCCTCCCCCACCATTAAAGCCAATTTACGGCCTTACATGTACTATTGTATCATGAATAATACATCTATATTCATTAATGCGTATTTTTCTATTTTCTGTACTATTAAATTTGTGGACTGAAATTTTTTTAGCCGTTTTACCTCCGAGCCGGCGATCGTCAGAAATATCATATAATAATAAATAGTTAGTGCATGTAATATACTTTCTAATTTCATATAGTAATTGCTTTAATTAGCATAGCTTAATTTAATAAACCCAAAATATCCATGATATGAGTTCCGTTGTTGGTTCCCATTCCGTTACGGTTTCGATTATTATTTCTAAGCATGCTCAAAAGATATGCAAGTGTAGGGAAATGAGAGCTGCATAGGATATATTTCACAGTTTAAAAAGTTATTATGACTTTGTGTTTGTTTATTGTTGTTTTGAATTGCTGTTACCCAAACTGGTTTATTGTCTGCATTTTTGATTAAAGAAAATAATCATGTTCTTCAATAATGTTGTTTATCGTATGTAAAACGTTTAAATTTTGAGTTCAATAAGTCTTTGATTTATTATTCAACACATTTTTTACCAAAGTTTAATTACTTGTTTCGTTTTTATAAAATATAGAAGTCTGAAATTTTGACTCAAACCTTTTCATATGTTTAATGAAATGTTTACTTATTGAAAAGCTAAGGTGGGAATAGCTGCCTCCTTTCAAGTGAGTAAAAACCCGTCCGCTATGAAAAATGACTATTCACAAATTTTGCTTCATTTTTGATAAAATCAAATCTTACTGAAACTGGAAACGTATACCTGATTTTGCTATTGAATCTTTGTGTGTTAAATTATTCTCATAAGCTGTTTTTGGATAAAGTTTTATACACCATTGTTATAATAATTCTTGTCTTTATCTGTTTATGTTTGAATTGTTCTTGACTGGTCATATTTATTTGTAGATCTGTTTAATTGTACTTAATAATTTTTTTTAACCAATTTTCATTTCATTTACAGTCCAGAACTGAGAGAATATAAACATAGATTTATGGCGCGGAATCAGTGTCATAAATATTTTAGGGTATCCTAAATTAATTTTAGCATATACTAAAATCATTTTAGTATACCCTAAAATCAATTTAGTATATTATAGGATTAAATACGATTTTGTATGAGTTTATCGATGTGTAAACGCGGCCGACTCACTCACAAACTACATAAAGCCCGAAGGACTTTATGTTCAGTTTGTGAGTGAAAAGGCCGAGTTTACACATCGATAAACTCATACCAAATCGTATTTAATCCTTATAATTCCATTTCAAACATCGAAAAGTTGTTCCTAACCGAAATAAAAAAAAAAAAACTTTGCCCTTTTCATGCGACATGCATCTTGAATCTGGTACTATTTTTGGCACCTGAGCAATTGAATAAACAATTCAACAAAGTCATTTACAAATCGAAAAAAAAAAAACTTACGTTTTGATTGATTTTAACACAACCTGAAGCGTACAGAATCCACGCAAGAATTCTTCACATTTAATGTCTCAATTGAAACTTTAAATAATCAAGAAAGCGCATAAATATACTTGCCAAATACGGGTTTATCGATGTATAAACTTTTATGATTTTGCACTTTCGACCATTGAAATTCTTGTATTTTATCATATGCAAATTAAAATGGAATTATACTAAAATCATTTTAGGGTATACTAAAATCGATATTTATGACCTTGATTCCGCATCATATAGATTGCATACATATTGCTTTACAAATACTTAGTTTAGCATGATATTCAGGTTCCGTCTTAATTATGTGTTAGCTGGTTAATTGGTTTGGTTTTTTTATAACAGTCCTTTTGCATTTTCAGTTTACCACACTAAAAACCTTATTCAAATCGAACTATATCCTTCTAAGCAAGTAAAGACTTTTACAATTGAAAGGGAACATTCGTATGTATGTATAAAATAGTATGTGGTGTGCTTGGATTAATTAAACTAAATTGAATTAAATTAAATTAAATTAAATTTAATCTTAATATAAATTTCATTCAGCTCAAAATAAATATACTAAGCAATCAATAAATATCTGCTACAAAATTAAGATTATAAACACTAAGCCCGGAAATTATATTGAACGGACACTTACAAAATGTTTATATTTGTATATTAACAGTAATAAGCTATATTAACTAGTCCAATATCATTTTTAAACTTTATTAGGTAATCTTTATTAATTTTAGATAAAATATAATATTTGGGGATAATTATGAAACAGGGACCATCTAGTGTTAGTTTAAATGTATAAGGGCTTCAGGAGTGTACTGTCGGATCGCTGACGAGTTGATAATTTCAGAAATTTTATCAAAGAAATCTTGCATTTATTTATCTAAATAAAGACTGCTACATGTGTAGGCATCCTATGCCATATTTATATATTGAGTTTTACTAGCTTTATAATAATTTACAACCATTTGAGCTATGTCTGTGAAATATAATTTAAAAATAAATGAATAATTAAAACTAAATAAAAGTAAAAATTATACTAGTAACATAAGTAATTATATAAATAAATAGAAATAACATTGAGAACATTTGATATTATACATGTAGTTATTTAACCTGCATAGTGAGACAGGATTTCATACAAGTAGTTATTTAACCTGCAAGGTCAGACAGAGAATATTAGACCTATATTTTAAATTCATGCATCGTCTTGTGAAATTGTGTAGGATTTTGTTCAAATTCCATCTAGTATGTAGACGTTATTCCAGTACTTCTATTGGAATTGATTTGAACTGAGGGTAAACTCTTAGAGAGAACTATTCAGCTAATAATTACCTATTAGGGTTTTTTTCAGAGAAATTTTAAAAACTGGTACAAACATGATCTTGAAAGTAAGAAAGTAGTGACTATTTAGTTAAAATGTTTGCTTTAAAGTAACTTTGAAGATGAAAATGATTGGAATATTTGAAAAATCAACGTAATAATAAAACAAATGTGAAACTATCTAAATATTACATATTTATCAATACTAAATACTTTGGTGTAAGTGCAAACAGAAAAGTGCTATATATAGATTACACACAATCTGAACCTACCCCTCTGTATTGTCCAATTTCTACGTAGGAATACCCAGTACTACTAGTAAAATGACTTTCCACAGAAGCACAAACTGGCTCTTTGTTTAATTCACAAACTCGGAGGTCCAGGTTATAGTTGAAAGAATGACAACCAACACGCCGTATACATTCATCAAGACAACCATTTGGTCCCATATTTGTAAACGTTAGATAAGTAAATCTTTTGAGTCTTGTATTTTCTCGGTCTGGTTCAACCATCATTCTCCTAGAAGTGCATTGCATCGATTGTACCATAACAAATACTAAAAGAAAAATCAAAATTGTCTGCAACATTTTGTAATGTCTGAGCAGAAGCATATTTGCCTATTTTTGCTGTTCACTTTGATTTTCTAAGATGCTTTACACCATGTTGCCGTCAGTAATAATACTTGTCCTCTCCTGTGTTCTAGCCAATCAGGCACCTCATCCAGTTAGATTTCAGTGTGAAATTACATCGACATTGATTCAGGATGTTGATTACATAGATTACTGTTTAAATAATTAAAAATGTATTCACTATAACTTTGATCATAACGGCATTTAATCATTTTCATCAGTAGTTGATTATTGCTTCGTATTTTATTCTTATTTACAGGTTTTCTAGAACAAATATGTTAAGTGTAATTTGATAGTCATATCCAAATAATAGTCTGAGGCATTTAATATCTATGCGGAGTTGCCTTTATGCTCTTTCGATAAAAAAAAAAACAACATACAGTACAATTTATCTTTTTCAAACTGTGAACCAAGAAAGGAGTATTAAAATTCTATCTGCGGAAGAAAAACTATGATGATAAAACAGAAATGAAAGAAGATATTGAATAAATTTTCACGAGAAAAAAAATTAAATCCGAACAGAAACACTTAAAAGGTTGAGCAGGTGTCAAAACAAGGCTAAACAAACTGACGACACACAACAGAAATCGTACAATATCAGAGATACTGATAAGACTTATTAGTCAAAAATAGATATACAACAGCAAGAATCACATAACCACTGATAAGGGTCTTGACCTGGGACAAGACATATAAAAAAATTGCATGTTTAAAATGGTAATCTGTTCCCCTCCTTTTACCTGTCACAACGGGAAGACAATAGGAAGACAAAATAGAAGTACAGGAGAAAAGGGACATTGTGTCACCCCACGGGCCAGTCGTATAGTGGATGGATCTGGTGGCACTAGTAAAACCAATCTCCGGTTCAACAATTTATTAGAGAACAGCAAAAATGACTTCTTGACCAAATGCGTGTGTTTGTGTCTCTCTCCAGGTTGGGAAAAATGTTGAAGCTTTTATTACAACTTGTAGCTCAACAATTTTCCGACCATAATTATATATAATGATAGAAAATGTCCACTACGGCGTCACAAATATTCCCAAACATCTGCCGTAGTAGACTTCTCCTATATTTTCAATAAGTAATTGAACAATATAATTTGTTTATAATTTGCCTATTACAATTATAGTTTCTGCAGTCCGCTTTCTAAAATATTTAATGACAAATTGTCCGAAATTCAATTTCCTATATGGTCTGATAACATCTTAATTCACTTCAGTATTAGATAAATTATTCCAATAATAACTAAATATTGTTTGTCCATATAACAAGTTCAAATGTTCAAACTTTGTGTAAATTCTTGTCCTAATTAAATATCGGAGTTGTAGTTTTCATCTCAGTTGAAATGCACAGTTTCTTCTTCCATTAAAATGTCCCATATATATATATATATCTATAACTTATATAGTTCTGGATGTTGCACTCGACTGTGTCACACTCGCCCCCTAACAATTAAAAGATATCATCGATAGCTTTTACTGTTCTTTCTGGTTTACAGTATAGTTCACATTGGCGATTTATAAGCACAACTTCAGGTTCTATCAACGTAGCTCATATAGGTATGTCTATTTACAACAGTTCCTTTTACGAGATTACTAAATGTACAGTTCACTAAATATTGTTAAGTTACTCCATATACATCGAGTCTATTTACACCAATTCCGGACTTCATTTGTTGACAGCGATCCTTGGATACAACTGTTTAACGGTAAACGGCTGGACTTCAGATGGCGCAGAGGCAGCTATTGGCTCATCTCTGGGGACGGTTACATCGTCATCCGGCTTAACCGGTACCATCTCTACCATTTCCACCATTCCACCATGTCGACTCGCCGATCCCGGCAGGGTCGCTTCTTGTTCTCTATTATCACTCTTGGCCACCCCTTTTGAATTATTTCTAATAATTTTGATACAATTAAAGATTCGTTTTCGACAACAAATTAAAATTATACATGTCAAAATGATAATAATTAACAAAATAGCACTGACATATGACGTAACTGATCTTATTAACATAGGTTCCATCTGCGGATTAATCTCACTTAGTTCATCAATGAGGGTACCCAGGGGAATCTGTTTTATTTCCTTTAACTTAGACGGCAATTTTATATTGTCAAAATTTGGAAATGTTTTATAAAATGGTTCCCATAAATTTTTACTTATAAAATGATAATTCTTTAAGAAATCTCTTAGATAATTATTTAGCTCATATTTACTTTCTTGATGATAGAAAGATGTTAAATGCATGTGACCTCCAAAAGCGGAACAAGTCATTTTTAACGTTAATATATCTATAGGGGGATGAGTTAATACCGAACTATTGTCTCCTAATTTAATATTAGAATCTCCACAAACAATGTTAAATTGAATTGGGTTTAAAGCAGCAATTGCCCATCGACCGTCTGATAAATATTGCGCGTTCGGCAAAATAACATTCGTATTTATTACTATTTTACATACTCTGCGTAATTCAGTTACTTCGCCCATAAATAGTTTAATAACACATAATGGACTTGAATCAATAGGATAAATGGGACTTTTAATTTCACAATAATCACGCGATTCCGTAGCACATTTCTCAGCGTTTTCAGAAGTTAAAATAATATATTCTGTTTTTCTCTTATTTACCGCTAGGTTATTTGTCTCCAGATTATACTGAGCCAACAGACTCGCTCCTTGTGACTTATTTATATTAGAGGAGCTACTGCTAAATTAATAATAGTGTAAAGTTCAAACTGCCCGAATGAATCTAATAGTGGTATAGAGATAACTACAATAAGTTTATCGTTTTCTATTAGAGTCGCACAAGTCAGTGTCTTGTAAAGATTCCATAAATTCTTTATAGGATCAACCGGAAGTTGAAACTGACTTGTTAATTTTGATTTCACATCAAGTAATAAATTTCTTAGATCTGTTGGTCTAATTACTGAAGGAGACAAATGTCCTAGTGACAGCATGTTAAGTTGGAGCTTAAGATGCTGTAAATAATCCCTAGCTATCCCAATGAGTTCGTGTAAATCACTTAAAGATGTATCGAATTTTGCATAAAGTCTAACAAAGTTATCAAGATCTTGAACATCGTTCGGTAGTGTCATACTGAAATTTTTGATTTCACTGAAACTATCTATTAAGTGATTTATACTATTCCTATTTTCCGATATTTGACCTTGAGATAATTTCATAACCGAAATACTTTCCGAAAGTACATGAGTTATCTGTTTTTGATTTTTCGCCAACGTATTTATGTTCCTTTGGATTGATTCCACATCGGATTCGCTTAACGTACCAAAAAGAAAAGACAACGCCTTACCGACAATAGGAATGAGGGAACGCCTACTTCTATCATTCGGTCGCACCACGTGAAGAGATTTAATATCCCGTAATTCTGTTAGAAGGAAAGTCTGAGTTTGGTTTAAATTTTCTATTTCATGCTTTAATATGCTAATCGTATTTTCAAATCGTAAATATTTTCCTGGATCTTGTCTTTCCTGTTGCCAATATCTTAGTAATTCTTCTGAAACACCCCTAACAGTTTCAGTCAAATGTTCGTTAAGTTTAACAATTAAAGATTGATAGGGCGACAAATCTATTTCAAATGCAACCAACCACCTCGAACGAGTTGTGGTTATATCTTTAATTTTCTCAAAAATTACATTTTCTCTAATAAAAGACGCCTGAACTGAGATTACCAAGAGTGCCAATAGAAGAATTTTAATTTCCATATTTTCTTGTTTTCTGAAAACCAAGACAGATATTTAAATAAAATCATAACTGGGTTTCCAACAACCACGAGCTACAAGTCTTTTAAAAACAACATAATTCTTAAGATAGCCCTCCTTAAACTGTATTCCTAACTGTCGAGCAAAGATACACTTCACCATTTCAATATACCTCGTCTTTGTTAAAACATAAAGAAATTGAACATAATTAATAGCGTTATTCGGTCTTATCTGATCACATGGCACGAACCTCTCGATAAAGTTCTCGAAAACTTCAAGGACATTACAAAGTTTTACAAAAGGTACGTGATAAGCAGAGTTAATGGGCTTAGACTGTGAGATGCTTTTTATAATCTCTTGGAAATCTTCTAATGTACAACAATTTTCAACTGGAACTATGTTCCATTTTACTGTTGTCCATTCTCGTTTAAGTCTAGCCGAATTTTCATAAAGTGTTTCAGGAGCTTTAATTGCCCATTCCTCCCACTGTAAATAAACAGCAGGGGGATCTGTATCATACGAAGGATCAGGGATGTCCAAGAGTTCAATAAATTCTTCATGTTCTTTTTCCATCTGCAAGAACATAAGAATATATTTTACTTAAGATGTCAATTGTCTGATTAGTTGGATCATGCGGCCAAGACTGCTCTAGCAAGCAACATGTTCAAGTTGTCGACCTTTTTTGATTTATGCTTTTTGTCCGTTTTATAAACCTGATCGACCATCATCTCGCGTTCACTGTCGTTATCAGTGGAGTTTTCGCTATTTGACATGTCCATGTCATCATTATCGCGAGACAGAGTTTGCTTTTCGAGAAGTTTCTTACCTCTTAATCTCTTCTTGAGTTCCATGAGGGGAATGTCATCTTCCGATGACCAATCCTCTCTTTCGTTTCTCGCCCATTTAGCCATCTTGGCTCTAGGCATCTCTGCACCAGAGGACTCAATTTCGGATTCCGAATCTTCTTCGGATTCTTCCGGTGGTGCTACATAAACAGACTTTCTTAATGGTCTACCCACCTGATCTTTCGGTATTTCCCAATTATCTATATTAGCCGGTCTTAAGTGTCTAGCATGTGCCTTGGTAGACTTACCCGTTAGTTGGTTCTTGACTCTAAAACTTACAGGGGATGTTTTTTTCTATGATTCTATAATACGGACTCCATCTATTATCTAACTTGGATGTTCTCCTGTGATTCTTGAGATATACTGGGGTACCTACATTAAGTTCTACTTCCTTACTGTTCGTATCAGCATACTTACTTTGCCTTTTCTTAGCTTGTTTTAGATTTCGATACACTGATGTAAAAGTCTTGTGTTGCTGCTCTAGAGCTATTTTGTGATATTGTTCACCAGCATATCTCCGTCTCGGTTTTAAGAGGGTATCTATGGGGAGTACAGGATACCTGTTGTATAGTAAGAAGAAGGGAGAGTACTTTGTGGAATCACTTACGTGAAATCGAATGGCTGCCAGCATTTGATTCAAGAAGAGGTCCCAACTACTTACATCTTCTTTAATTCTCTTTGATATAATATCATGCATGGTTTTGTGGAATCTTTCTACCTTACCGTTTCCTTGAGGGCTATAGTACGAAGTTGTGACATGATGTATATTTAAAGCTTTTAGTGTTTCTCTTACAGCTTCGTTTACAAACTCGCTCCCATTATCTGTCAATAATTGAAGTGGGGCGGAGTATCTTGGAAAGATGTGTTCAATCAAAAGGTGAACTATATTATCTGCGGATTTGTCAGGTACAGCATAGGCTTCTGGAAAACCAGAATAGAGGTCAATAAAGGAAACAATATACTTGTTACCTGACAATGTTTGTGGATACGGTCCCGATAAATCAAGTCCAATCTTAGCAAAAGGATAAGGTGGGATGTCAGTTTCTTGAAGTGGGGGTCTTGATATCTTGGCACTCCTCATTTGACAAGTGACACAATTGTCAATATATGCATAAAGTTCTTTATACATATTAGGAAAGTAATACTTAATTCTCATAGAATCATAAGTTTTATCTAGGGCCATGTGACCAAGGTAATTATGATATTGTTTAATCACTAATGATTTCAGTTTTTCTGGCACATAAATTCTCAACGTGGGTTCAGTGTCAGCGTTTGACAAATAGTAAACAAGTCCTTCAATAATCATATGTCTACTTTCTTCCGTCTTAGTAGCATTACCAGACTGAAGTCTTTTCTTAAGACTCAAAATATGTTCATCTTGTTCTTGTTCTTCTTGTAAATTAAGTTCTCCAGGAATATCTAGTTCTGGTTTGACCAATTCGTCCTGTTCATCCAGTTTGCAACTAGCATACTTCCTTGGGTTAAACTTATTAGAGTGTTTATTTCAAAAGTTCTGTCGTCAATGTCAACATTGTCTTCAATTATCTCATTATCAGTTTTTTTAATAATGTGTTCAGAACTTATTGGAACCCTAGACAAAAGATCTGCACAAGAGTTTGCAGTACCAGCAATATACTCTATTTTGCAGTTGTACCCCGCGATTCCGAGGGCCCATAATTGTATCTTCTTATTTTGCATTGGGGCATCTAAGATATATTTAAGCGGATTGTGATCTGTTCTAATAACAAAGTCCGCATTATGTAAGTAATGGTCTAACTTTTGCAGGGAGTAGTGAATTGCAAACGCTTCCTTCTCTATCGTAGACCATTTAGTCTGCGTTGGGCTTAATTTGTGAGACAAGTAATATATAGGTTTTTCATTTCTCACTCCATTAATCCCACAGTCGTCGTCTTTCACAGCTTGTGTAAGACATGCCCCTATACAGGTGTCACTGGCATCTGTATATAACACATAGGGTTCATTAGGATCGGGGTAAGCCAGCAACGGGACTACTGTCAGACTATCTTTCAAAAAGTCGCAGGCCTTTTGACATGTGTCAGACCACTTAAATTTCGCATATTTTCTTGTAAGCAAGATGAGAGGTTCGGCAATTTTTGAAAAATTAGGGATTAGTCGTCTGTAATAAGAACACATTCCCATAAATGACCTTACTTCTTTGACATTCTTCGGTGACGGTAAAGTGCGAATTGCTTCTACTTTCTTGGGGTCAGGCTTAACGCCTTTCTCATTAATTACAAACCCAAGGTAATCAGTTTCTTTCTGAAAGAAGTTGCACTTTTTCAATTTCATTTTCAGCCCATGTTGACGGAGTCTATCGAAAACTTCTTGAATATGTTTTAAATGATCATGGGAATTTTTCGAGAAAACAATTATGTCGTCTAAATACGCTGTAGCGAAGCTTTCACAGTCTTCCAAGACTATATTTGCCAATTCTTGAAACAAACTTGGAGCTGTGGAAATTCCGAATGGCATGACATTAAACTGAAACAATCCCTTGTGACAGGTAAATGCAGTCTTTTCTTTACTCTCTGCCTGAAGCAATACCTGCCAATATCCACTTTTTAAGTCGATGGTTGTAAAAAACTTAGCCCCTCCCAGTAATGTCAAAATGTCATCAATCAAGGGAAGAGGAAAAGAAATTGGTTTCAAAATTTTGTTCAAAGATCTGAAGTCTACGCACATCCTTTTCGTCCCATCTTTCTTATCTACTACTACCAAAGGAAAAGCCCAAGGTGACCTAGACCTTTCGATAATACCCGCCTCTAGCATTTCTTTTAAACATTTCTCTACTGTTTCCCGTTTATTAATTGGTATCCTATATGGTCTATTTTTAATCGGAGGGTGATTTCCAGTGTCTATTTTCATCGTAACTGTCTCCGTATGTCCTAAGTCAGTGTCTTTTTCGGCAAACAGGTCAATGTTATCCCTAACAAGTTTCTCAATAATATATTTATGTTCTCGTGGCACGTTAATGCTATGCAAGGTCTTAGTATCTTCTTGTTTTGAAATTTCACTTACATTTAAAGTTGCAACATCTTGCTCAGTGATAATTTGACCTTTTCCAACTACTTCCCCTCTTTTAAACTTAAAAAATTTGTTTGTCTGATTAACTATCATAACTGGAATTTTTCTTGAATTACTTACCTTTGCTATTGATTTAAATACCACAAGTCCCGGTTCCTCACTCAGGTAACCCGAGTCCAAAGAAGAAATTTCAAGTAATTCTGAACTAGATATTTCAAAACCTCGATTTACCTTAACTGTACATACCGTTGTGGATTGAGGTCTTAAAGTCGTTTTCTTACATAATCTTAGTATCGAAGAAATGTGAATATCTTCCTCTAACCTGATATAAGTTTTATCAATTCTAATATATCCCAAGTCAAAATACAGGCGGGCGCCATTTTGTTTCAACCATTCACGCCCTAAAATCATGTTCCTATTGATACCTTCCACTATATAAAATTTATGAGTCAAAGTAAGATTTCCCATTTTAAAAATAATATTAGCACAACCCTCTATTTTAAGCGCGTCTCCACTGACAGATTTGATACATGGTCGATCGCGGATTAATTTTGGTTTATCTTTTATATTTTGCCAAATTCTTTTATGAATTAAAGAGATATCTGCTCCCGTGTCTACAAGAGCACGGAGTCTTTGATTCCCAATTTTTACAATACAAGAGTTTGGATTCCCAGCCAAAGAAATGGTATAAATTGGAAAAGGGGATTTCTTTGAATGGCTCTCTCCGGCATTATTACGTCGGAGAGAGCTATTTAGTTTCCCTGACGGTCTTTTTGAGCTGTACGAGTACCATTTCGGCACTCTCTACTAATATGGCCAACCTGGCCACAGTTCCAACACACCAACTCTCCCCGGGAAAATTGTGATGCCCTATTTCTCCCTAATCCCTGTCCCTGTGGACTATTTCTATTTCTTGGACTCCCAAATCCTTGTGGACTAGTTATCTCGTTTATTAGTCTTACTCTACAGTCTTTAGCCCAATGACCCGGCTTTTTACACCTCACGCAACGCCTTGGTCGAAAATGATCAATTTCCATGGGTGTTTCTTTCTGTTCAGGGACATTAAAATTTACTCTGGTTTTTGAAGACACAAACCTTTTGGGTTCCTCATCTTGTCTTAATGCAAATCGTTTTCGGATATTTTGTTCCCTCATTGCTAATTTCACCGCGTCATTGAACGTACGCGGTTCTTCTCTTAAAACATTCATTTTCAAATAGTCATAGTAGAGTCCGTCTAAGAACACGTTTATCATTTGTTGTTCGACGATGGGGCGGTCCCCTGCTTGAGGATATGCATCCTCCGCGATGTTTAATAAACGTTCGGCGAATATCTGAACGTTTTCGTTAGGCTTTTGTTTTGTCTTGCGTAATACCGCAAAAGCTTGATGTTGATCATTAATCTCTGCGAAGCGGGAAGTCAAACTAGGTTTTAATTCTAGCCAACTTGGTTCGTCACGTGTAGCCTCCTTATCGTTTAAATATCGACGAATGAAATCACCTACAGGACCAGAACACGACTGATAAGCTATACGCGGAATATCTCTATCTCCTACTCTAGTTAACGTAGCATATTTTTCTATATTTTTTACCCAGTCTTTAAATTTATGAGGCTCTCCTTCGAAATTAGGTACAATTTGTGACACACTTTGAGTATATATTGCAGATGTTAAACCTGTTAATTGACCTGTTACGTGATCATTATGCCTTTGCTGTTCTATAAGAAGTTGCTGAATTTGTTCCGGAGTGGCCATTTGTAATCTTTGAAAAACAAGAAAACGTCTTACCTTTCCCGACGAGTTTACAACGATTCAGATCCTGGTCGTCACGGCACCAATTACTACGTGTCACCCCACGGGCCAGTCGTATAGTGGATGGATCTGGTGGCACTAGTAAAACCAATCTCCGGTTCAACAATTTATTAGAGAACAGCAAAAATGACTTCTTGACCAAATGCGTGTGTTTGTGTCTCTCTCCTGGTTGGGAAAAATGTTGAAGCTTTTATTACAACTTGTAGCTCAACAATTTTCCGACCATAATTATATATAATGATAGAAAATGTCCACTACGGCGTCACAAATATTCCCAAACATCTACCGTAGTAGACTTCTCCTATATTTTCAATAAGTAATTGAACAATATAATTTGTTTATAATTTGCCTATTACAATTATAGTTTCTGCAGTCCGCTTTCTAAAATATTTAATGACAAATTGTCCGAAATTCAATTTCCTATATGGTCTGATAACATCTTAATTCACTTCAGTATTAGATAAATTATTCCAATAATAACTAAATATTGTTTGTCCATATAACAAGTTCAAATGTTCAAACTTTGTGTAAATTCTTGTCCTAATTAAATATCGGAGTTGTAGTTTTCATCTCAGTTGAAATGCACAGTTTCTTCTTCCATTAAAATGTCCCATATATATATATATATATATATATATATATATATATATATATATATATATATATATATATATATATATATATATATATATATATATATATATATATATATATATATATATATATATATATATATATATATATATATATATATATATATATATATATATATATATATATAACTTATATAGTTCTGGATGTTGCACTCGACTGTGTCACAATTGTTCCAACCTCATGCTAAAAATATAAAAATTACATAGATGAAAAGAGAAAATAGAATTTTATATAAAAATGTATTGTCATGATGGGATAACGTTAAAGAATGGACTGTCAATGAGAGTACGATTACAGGGTTGTCACCTAATGAATTTAAAATCTTGAAAATGTTCAAATATTTGTTTGGTTTTATTAAAAAACAATGAGAAAATATATGTTTCACACTGGATATTTATGTAAAATTGGATAATTCTGTGACAAAAGTAATGAATTTTTCAAATACAATGTATTCTATATGAGTCCAAAAAGAGTGGTAAAGGTAGGAAAAGGAAAAATTCCAAAGATCAAAATGTCAGTTGTGACAAACCCAATAAACAACAAGCTCAAAAGAGTAATGATTACCAATATGACAATGTAAACAAACAAAATGAATCGATATCCACCTATAGTATGACATCTTATAATGAAATAGGTAATCAATACACCAACGATCGATCAACTATGCAGCAAATTAGTATACAACGGGGACACAATCTTCAAAATCTTCAAAATCCCAATTTTTATCCCTGCTCACCTATGCTCGGCTACTATCTTACATCATCTCATAGCCCTACGCAGCTTATGCCACCGACTGAACTACATTCCACGTTAAATCAAGGTACTGTTTACCTGATACTGGTGATAAAATTGACGCCTTAGTTCAAAAATTAGACTTTCTGGTCACAAAGCTATCATCATTAGACATATTGAATGAAAAGCTTAGTAAATTTGAACTGTGCATGACCAGCTTATCCAACAATGTAGAAAAAGCTACAAAGCGTATAGATGAAGTAGAGAAAAGTATGGAATTCATAAATTTTCATTTCGAGTGTAGCAAAACGGAGGGGCAGGAGTCAGAGCTTACGTCTTCTACAATCAAACATGAATGATCTGAATGAACGCCATATCAACTTGCAGACAAGATCTATGAGAGAGAATTCAGTTTTTTGGGGTTTACGGTTATAGGATAACGAAGAAGTTGAACAAACTAAAAATACCATAACGAATTAGATGAGATGCACATGGAGACTGTAGTTGAATTTCATAGAGCACATAGATTCAGAAAGGTCACCGAATATAAGAGTTATGATTCAAAATCTGTAAGGACTCGTCCAAAAGAATTTTAAAGATCGCGAAATGGTCAGATTAGCGGCTAAAAAATTGAAAAACACAAAGTTCGGCGTAAACGAACTATTTCCTAAGAAATTAACGACCGTCGTAAAGCGTTGTGGCGCTATTACAAAGAAGCGAAAAAAAAGAAGAAAAAAGAAAGCCTACTTCAGACGGGATAAGCTGTTATTAACGGGGACGAATTTATCCCGCCGCAACAACCACAGAACATGCAAATTGGAGACAACGGAGTGCAAAGTGACGAGGAAAATAGCAGACAATATTTCGAAAAAAAAAAAGATGCGAGACCTAAAGAATTTTCCTTCCGTGGACCTCAAAACAAGCTAAGTGACTGTTACAAACAACACCATAAATAGGATCACCGTGGAGGACTAATTGACAATTTTTACAACGCTACCGCTTACTCTAGCGGAACGGACTTTCACAACTCAAACAATTCTACATTATTGAATGAAGTTAATAATAAACATAGTTTAGACTTTTGATTTTAAATGTATGTGGCATTAAAACTAAATTGATGTATCCAGAATTTGAAGATTTATTAAATAAATTATTCCTATAGACCTACATGAAAACTGAGGTACTTTGGGTTCTCTCTCCCCCCCCCCCCCACATACGGTTTTCAAGTGTTAAATGTTGTATTATTGAGGATGACTGACATTTTCTGTTTAACCGAAACAAAGACTGATGAATTAGATGAAGTAAATCATGAAAACTTTATTTTTCATATTAAAAACAGGAGAAAATTTTATAATTTTAGATCCGGTGGTATTGCATTTGGTTACAGGAAATCTTTAAAAAAAATTGTATAAACCCTATTGAAACTGATTGTCAATTTGTTTTTTGGTTCAGTGTTGATGGAAAATGTTTTAATCTGTCAGATTTGGAGAACGAATTGACTGTATATCTCCAAAGTTTCTTTCTTTATATGGACGATACTGTGTTACTATCTGAAAATAGTGATGATCTGCAAGATATTTTAAATATTTTTGTTGAATATTGTGATAAATGGTAACTTAAAATCAATATTAACAACACTAAGGACTAAGGTCTTGATTTTTAGCAGAGGTAAAATTTCTGATAATATTAAATTTTATATAGGAAATACAGAGCTTGAAATTGTAAAACAATACAAATATTTAAGTGTATATTTTTCAAAGAGTGGATCATTTCTTGCAACTAGAAAATGTTTATGTGAACAGGCAACAAAGGCAATGTATGGTATATTAAAAAAATGTAGACAAACTTATTTAAGTATTGATTGTCAAATGGACATGTTTGACAAACTTATTGTACCTATTTTATTGTATGGATCTGTGGTCTGGGGCTTCGAAAACCTTGATATGTTAGAACGCATTCATTTAAAAATTTGTAAAATTGTTTTACATCTGAAGCATACAACACCTAGTTGTATTGTTTATGCTGAACTTGGAAGACATCCTGTTATTATTGATGCAAAACTTCGTATGATTAATTTTTGGAATAGACTACTAAATGGTAAAGAGATTAAAATTTCATTTATTCTTTATAAGTTACTATTTATATATTTCAATAATTATGGTCTTGAAATTAATTGGATAACCTTTATCAAGCAAATTTTTGATGAATGTGGAATATCGAATATTTGGTACAGTCAGACAGTAGACAAGTCGGTTGTTAAAAATATTGAACAAAAACTAAAAGACCAGTTTATGCAAAACTGTCTAGCAGATATTCATGCATCACCTACGGGTTTATGTTATAGAATTTTTAAAACATATGTTGCTTTTGAAAATTATCTTACAAAATTGTCGTTTAGCAATCTATATATTTTGTGTACGTTTAAATGCAAGTTACCGCTTACCGATTGAAACAGGAAGGTGGCACAATGTGTCTAGAAGCGACAAACTGTGCCACCTTTGTGATCCAAAATTTAAAATCTTAAAAATGTAACCAATACATTTTACGTTGACATCTAATAAATTTAAAATCCTAACAAGCTCTAAATAACAAGATATTTTTTGTGACCGCGTTCATCCAAATACAGTATAGTTATAGCCTTATTCAAAAACTTTAAGTAAAAGGTAAAAATTCACATAAAGCAGCCAAGACTGCAATTCAATTAATTAGTACACTAGTCTGTCTGTGGCAGTTACAAATTCATATATGGGCAGTTAATAGTATAAAATGTTGAACTACAACTTTTTGCGAAAGAACTAATTAACTACTTTGTGTCTTTTTTTTCAAACTGCAAGTGGTTTTTCTCGAATATTTCAAATGTTTCTCGTAAAAATGTATTACAGTATAGGTATAATTGTTCATTCATTTTTATTTTTAAGTGTTTATTTGTTGTGCTTGTTCGTTTGTCTTCCCGGGTTTGTCTGTCTGTTTGCCCCTGAGGTATATGTAAAGTCAAGTAATCCCAAAGGGATATTCGAAGGAGGGGAAAATCGAGACAACTGACAAACTCCGGAACAACGAAGACAAGACCAAAACAACACATACACTACAATTAAAAACTAAAAACATATGAACAACATGGACCCCACCAAAAAAACCGGAGGTTAACTCAGGTGCTCCGGAAGAGTAAGCAGTCTCTGCTTCCTGCAGGCCACTACCTTTTGTTTCCAATAGTCATTAGTAATGAATATGCTGTCGGCGTGGCCAATGATGCGAGCACAGCAATAGCCTTTTCAAGAAACACATTTCCGATATCACGATTCTGACTCTAAAATTAAAATTTAAAGCAAGTTATTTCCCTTAATTTCTTTTCCTGCGAACGAAAACTTTTTCTAGCCTTAGTATGTAGCACAACAAAGACTTTTCTAAATGAACCACATGTTAGAAATGCATATGCTCCTATAGCGCTCGCTGCGCTTGCTATAATCCTCCACCCATTTTTGATAATGTTAAAATATAAACTTATAAAACATACAAGATTTGTCAAAAAGAAATTTATGATCTCGTGTTTACCCTTCAAGGTCATAAAAAGAAATTTCCTCTGAAGATATAAAAAATTTATATGAAGAAATTGTGTAGAGTGAGAAGTATTAATTTGTTGAGTAATTATTCACAGTATCACTGAATGGAACATTGTTCAACGAATGATTTCGAATTTACAAAAAATGAAAAATAAATCTTGATATTAGAAACAACACTATAGCATTGATATGTTTACGTATGCTAGTTATAAAATCAGCCATGGATATAATTTGATAATGATTGGAACTTCATTGGAGGGGAACATGCTATCTATCATTTATCAAGTGTAAACCTGCCTATCTTTTGAATTGTCCATCATTAAATTGGCGTTACTGTCTACAATTATAGATATGGCACTAAATCTACTGGTTTTATAATATGAGTTAGATCTATTCGTTATTTCCAGATACATGTATATATGCCTATTTTATACAGAAAACAAATTATCTATTTATTTTTCTCAGATTAACTAGAGTGTGTATACCTATCCCAAATAGAACTGGTTATGCATACAAATTAATTTATTCTTGTACTGGTACTATTTTTTGTTATAATTCTTTAATTAATATGGTCTGTTATAAAAGATTTATCACTAATATCTATGACTTCAGTTGGTATATTCCTTATAGTATTGGTTCTATTATTGTAGTATTATTCTATTGTTTATTGCAGTACTACCGTGTATTTTAACAAGTTTAATGATAAGCATTAATAATTAACTTGTTTGATGAATATTTGTTATGATTGGGTGCAAGTGACTGACGACTTACATAAAAAGTACTGTATTTCCTATTTTGAAATGGTTCACAATTAAAAACAAATTTGTCCTAGAATTAATAACATGGTTAATTCATCTGTGAGTTTTATACCATCAGTTAAGGAATATAATAAGTTCTTTTTATCAAACTGAAAATAAAATAGACCTTACGATGAAGTATTTAATAAATATTGATCGTGTTCCATGAGGTTTTCTGGATAAAACCACATTAAGTTCTCCCATGGTCAAATGTTTTGACAGCCAGTCCCCATGCAATATCGGCTAAAGAATACCGAAGCGACAAAACCGAAGTGCAAGGAAAAGGCAAAGTCAGGATGGAACACAACAAACAAGCACAAATAGGATACATGTATAACGGAATTAATAAGAAACGTATAATAAACTAAACAAAACTAGAACAGGACAGCACAGAAACTAAAGCACTAGCAATGTGAACTCCCATTAAAAACCGAGAGTGTCTGGGTTTATTGAACAGCCTATAGTCTCTATTTTCGTCTCCCATATATATTACAACAAGTTGACAAGGTCATTAGAGATACTCCAGATCAGAAACATTAAATTTAAGTAGTCATCATTAAATTAAGGGCCATAACTCTGCATCGCCAAAGACAAGCTATCTCAAATCAATCCTGGACTTTATTTAATGCATGAAAAGTGAAATGGAATGATCCCCAGATCAGAAGAGAAACCATATCATCTCATTCAATAGTTCATAGCATTGAGTTGAAATTCATCTCTTGGACTAGTACTTTTATAATATCTTGGAAGCCAAAATGCCATTTTAAATTAAGGGCAATAACTTTGCAACTGGTTCGCGGAAGACTGAAATTCGACAGGTTCATATGTCTTTAAATTTCAGCAGTTTTCGTTAAATCATAAACGCCAAAGGTCAAATCCAAAATCTAGCTTGACCTATTTTTAAAGGTCCATAGCAGCATATTAGTAAAGTCAAGAAATACAAAAGGGATATTCGAAGGTGGGGAAAATCGAAAACAAGTGACATTCTCCAGAGAACAAGACCAAAACAATACAAACACTACACCTAAAAACTAAAAAGATATAAACAACATACACCCCACCAAAAAAACCGGGGTTAGACTCAGGTGCTGCCTATGTCAAATCCGGCATGACAAAGGAACATCAACGGAACAGGTCCATTTTCATTTGGAAAACTGTTTTGTCATATCTGTCAACCAAGTCATGATGATTTCCATAAAACTTTTATAAGGATGACTGCAACTTAGGAGCAACATACTCCTGTTAAAAAAGTTAAAAGTTTCCATATATATATGTTTTTTTTTAAGTGATCGTGGCCAATGGACGCCAGAACCATTCCATGTGTAGATTGGCATGTCTACATTGTCTTAGAATATAACATTTATTCGGAAAAGGCTTAGAAGCAAGCAGAGTTCCAGGATAAATGGTGGTATTTAATAATCATGAAAAAAGGTGGCGTATAAAAATAATAACCGTGGACAGGTTTGATCTTCTTGTATGATTGCTTTGAAATTGAAATTGGAAAAACAAAAATATATCAGGAGATTAAAGGCTATGTATAACTTGTGATAAGTAAGATGATGGATATCCTTTTTCTCGATTGTCAGTCAAAAGTCAGGCTACTTTATCTTTTCAGAATGTTCCATATACGTTATGTCGCTGTCTGTCTATATGAATGGTATATGTGTTGTTTTGTGTGCTTGATCCGGTTATGTGTAGTATATAATTAATGTTATTATTATTTTGATATACTAAATGGGAACATCCAAACAAAATATTTACTTTAATCAACTAATAAGAACAAAGCCCTGAAATGAAAAGTATTTACAAATATTGATAATCTTTAAATTTTGACAAATCTTTTCACAGGCATTTCATCTGAGAAAATATTTGCCGAATAGCTAAGCTTGTAATATTACCCTTTACAGTATCTTTTGCATATTTAGAGTGGTACATGGCCTATCCAAAACATACAAAATACAAAATACATGTAACAATATATTTGTTTCTATCTTAATAATTAATTATTCTTGGAGATAAAATGCATTTAAAAAACATTTAATACGGTGTCACAAACGATAATTGACATATTCCCTGTGTGTTTCCAGTTATCTTACCGATTTTGACATTTACCGATATAGACCTACATTTGTATTAACGGCTTTGACTACTGGGCAATACGACGGATGTCGCATGCAAAACGGGCTATGCTTACGCTTCCGGAACACCTGATATCACTTCAGGTATTTTGTTAGAGTTCGTATTACCCGCACTTTAGTTCTCAGTGTTCTTTGTTCGTATGCCTCTCTCTTTGTCTGTTTGTTTGCAAGTCGAGATCCTTTTTTGTTTGTCTCGTTCGCGTATTGTCCTCTGGATTATGATTGAGATTTTCCCTTCTGGCATTGTTGGTTTGGTATCTTCTACACTTGATTCTACAATGATTTTAAATAGGAGATATTGAAACATTTCGTTTTACGCAGTCATAATATCTTTATATCAAAATACGCTTAACTATAATTTCCACATGTGTTTAAGTCCAATTTTTACTGGATACATATTCCCGTGTCAGTAATTTAGTTTTGAGCTAAAAATATGTGAGCATTAACCCTTTGTTTTTTCGAAATGTTTGCTAAAGTAAAGTCAAGAAATACCAAAGGGTTGCTATGCAGCCAGAAAATATTTGGGTGTATCTATCTGTTTTTAAAGCTTAAAACACAAATATAATACTACATCGTGCAGTCATGGCAGTGGTGCTCAAAATTAATTTCCGACAAGATCCAAAATGTCAAATAAAAAAAAAAAAAAAAAAAAAAAAAAAAAAAAAAAAAAAACGCTAAGGTGGGGTAATGTTTGTTTAATATAATCTCACAGAAACTCTTAACATACACTGCATTCTCAAAGTTGTTAAATATAGATTCTCCTTCAGGTACGAGTTTGTTGTGGAATTTCTCTATTTAACTATTGAGGGTGTAGAAATTCCATAACTCACGAGTAAATTGAAGGGGAATCTGTTTCTTTTTTTGATTTTCGACAAAAAGCTCAAGAAAATGTCGTTGCTATCGTTGCTATGTAGTTTGTTTCCATATAGGTCATTTCGGGACTTCTCTAGTTTATCGTTCCAATAACTGTAGAAAAAACGGCGGTAATTCCCACGTAGAAATTTAATCACCAAGAAGTGGTTAAAAATATTATGTATTTTTAGCCAACCGATTAAACACGTCAAGAATAGAAGAACTAACATTATCATAGTATGTATTTTTATCCCACCGATTAAACACGTCAAGAATAGGAGAAATTAGATTCTCCTTCAGGTACAAGTGAGATATGGATTTTCTCTATTTTAACTATTGAGGGTGGATAAATTCCATAACTCACGATTAAATTGAAAGAGAATCTTTCTCCTATGATGTTTCTCCTATGATTTTCGACAAAAACCTCAAGAAAATGTCGTTGCTATGTAGTTTGTTTTCATAGACATCATTTCGGGACTTCTCTAGTTTATCGTTCCAATAACTGTAGGAAAAACGGCGGTAATTCCCACGTAGAAATTTAATCACCAAGAAGTGGTTAAAAATATTATATATTTTTAGCCAACCGATTAAACACGTCAAGAATAGAAGAACTAACATTATCATGTCCAAGTTGTAATAACCTGTACTTTACCTGTCAGGGTTGAGTAATGTATATCAAATCACCTCTTGCAACGTCCAACTTAGACTTGCTACAAGTAACTCTCTAATTAATTAATTAATATTTTAACATAACAGTCTCTATCATCTGTTGTCTCTTTCGGCAGGTCAGTATAGAATTGTTATCATTATAGACAGCAGATGATATAGACTGTTATATTAAAATACTAATTAATTAATTAGAGAGGGACATGTAGCAAGTCTACGTCCAACCGTAATAAGCACGTCTCGTACAATGTCAAAATCCTCTTGATCAGGATTGCGCTATATTGATGGAGTGTTTGATAAAGTTGTTAAAACGTGATAATTTCCACACCAGCCTTGAAATAACTCCTCGACCCATGTACATGTAATCTCCCGAAATGCGTCAATATAACATATGAACATCAGTTAAGATTATACACTAACGGAAACATCGTATTTTGATCTATGAAAAATGGTTTATGCAGATGTCAACGCTGAGGTGTGTGGCGGGGTGTGTTCGACTCCGATCTTAATTGACAAGGATTGCCAATTTTCCTACCGAAGGTCGGTGGTTCTCTCCGGGTACTCTGGCTTCCTCAACCACTAAAAACTGGCCGCCGCGAAATAGCCAAATGTGCTGAAAATGGCGTAAAACCCCAACTAAACAATAAACAGTTTATTGCAGAATACGATTTTCTCATCATCAGCCCATTGAAAGTATCACCGATATTCTGCTCAAAGTTTTCTTAAATTTTACTTATTAATTCATTGACAAATGAATGACAAATTGTATGAGAACTTAAAAATACTCAACATATAAGGTTTTGATGACACGATCTATATTATATGTACTAGAATGAATTAGTGCGTTATTTACCAGTAATGCTTTTTTAATGACGCATGTTTTACTTGAAATTGAAAGAATCGACGTAGGTTGATACAATTTTATCTTGTCCATATAAAACTTGTAAACCAATAAAAAGTATTGATATTTCATGTTCCAATCTCATCTGTCTATTCAAACTAGAGAAAGTACTGCTTTCTATATATCTAGAAAAAAGTGCCAATTCATAATATATTTTAGCGAATAAGAAAGAGTGTTAGATTATGTAAGTATGTATTCGGAAATATTATTTTGGCTGTTTTTGTGTTTATACCTATAGAATTAAAATATAAGACCACGATTTTTTGCGAAGACCTTCTGAAAATTTTGAAAAGGGACAACCAAATAGCATTCCATCAAAATTTAGAATCAAATAGTCCAAGATTTCTTCGACATTAAACGACCTATTTGAAATTTCCCAGTGTCCCAAAATTAAAGTTTGTCGATTTTGTCTAAAATCATGGTTCATGCAATCATGGCCATATTTTTTTTTAAAAAGAAAAGGATTTTAAAATGTTTTAGGTGAAGATTTCATTTTAAGTGATGGTGGCCAATGGACGCCAGAACCATTCCATGTGTTGATTGGCATGTCATTGTTGACGTGTTTGTTGTTTATTGGCGTACATGTATCCCCACTATAGACTCGAGATGATAGGGTTTACAGGATAAACTATTTAGTGGCTATAGATGATAGGGTTTACAGGATAAACTATTTAGTGGCTATAGATGATAGGGTTTACATGATAAACTATTTAGTGGCTATAGATGATAGGGTTTACATGATAAACTATTTAGTGGCTATAGATGATAGGGTTTACATGATAAACTATTTAGTGGCTATAGATGATAGGGTTTACATGATAAACTATTTAGTGGCTATAGATTGTTTACAGGATAAACTATTTAGTTGCTATAGATGATAGGGTTTACAAGATAAACTATTTAGTGGCTATAGATGATAGGGTTTACATGATAAACTATTTAGTGGCTATAGATGATAGGGTTTACAGGATAAACTATTTAATGGCTATAGATTGTTTACAGGATAAACTATTTAGTTGCTATAGATGATAGGGTTTACAAGATAAACTATTTAGTGGCTATAGATGATAGGGTTTACATGATAAACTATTTAGTGGCTAAAATGATAGGGTTTACAGGATAAACTATTTAATGGCTATAGATTGTTTACAGGATAAACTATTTAGTTGCTATAGATGATAGGGTTTACAAGATAAACTATTTAGTGGCTATAGATGATAGGGTTTACATGATAAACTATTTAGTGGCTATAGATGATAGGGTTTACAGGATAAACTATTTAATGGCTATAGATTGTTTACAGGATAAACTATTTAGTTGCTATAGATGATAGGGTGTACAAGATAAACTATTTAGTGGTTATAGATGATAGGGTTTACATGATAAACTATTTAGTGGCTATAGATGATAGGGTTTACATGATAAACTATTTAGTGGCTATAGATGATAGGGTTTACAGGATAAACTATTTAGTGGCTATAGATTGTTTACAAGATAAACCATTTAATGGCTATAGATTGTTTACAGGATAAAGTATTTAATGGCTATAGATTGTTTACAGGATAAACTATTTAACGGCTATAGATTGTTTACAGGATAATTTATTTAATGGCTATAGATTGTTTACAGGATAAACTATTTAATGGCTATAGATTGTTTACAGGATAAAGTATTTAGTGGCTATAGATGATGGGGTCTACGGAATAAAGAATGATAGCTAATAACATGAATAAAAGTAATGAGCAAAGAATAATGACTGCTAAAATAAATACAAATGAATATTTACCTTCTAAAATAAAGAATAATTCAAAATAGATACATACAGTAGTGAAACAATACTGATTCAAGAAAAGAGGGGCAAATATTAACAAAAGTATACTCTATCTTTATACTGCATTAATAAATGAAATGCACTTTACACAACTTTATCAAAAGACATGCCTTTCACTCTATACATTATATGTAACGTTTGACAAACCTACCCTTTTACGATTTGTCTTTGCAATATTGTAATTTATTATTATTATTATAAAAAAAATCCATCCTTACAAGATTTTATTTTTTCGAGAAATATGGGACAAATTCACCCCCTCTCTCATTCCTTCCCCCCTCCGGATCCTCACAGATCACTGCTTTTAATTAGATAGTTTTTGGAAATAGACATATAAAGACATCAGCATTCAATCGCGTATCGATGGGACGATGGATGGACGAATTATATTTTAACGTCCAGTGGAAATTTTTACTTGTATACGAGAATATGTGGACTCAGATGTGCTATAAACATGAACCCCACGCTGTACTAGACAGGCACATTATTCTGACTCCTCATTAGTCGACCCGTATTTACACTTTCTCCTAATACCGCGTGCTTGTGGGGAAGCAGCAAATTCCAATTTAAAGTCTTTGGTTTGGATAGGGTGGGAATCGGATGTCCAATCACTAATTAATATTCATAACTGTCGTTAACATTCTTAAGATATACTTGAAATAAAGTTTAATTTATTTATTTCATCTTTAAATACAGAAACTCTGTTTAATATAGGATGCGAGTTTTATCATGTTTACTGAACTGAGTAAAGTATTAGTATTGTGTTTCAAAGCATTTTACAATGCAGGGGTATCAGATACTTATTGGACTCTATACGGACATGATAACCAGAACTCTGTATTAAAATGGTAATATGTATATCAAATATTCATTCACGCAATAACCGTAAATGACAACTGAAAACTGCAAAATCATAATGAATGTTTATTTTTCAATAAAGCTATTAAATTTGTTATTCAATAATTAATTTATTTTATTGTATATGTACTGAAAATATCAGTTTTCCACCAAATAAATGGTAGTTAATTAGTCTTTCTCAATACGGAAACTCCCATCCTCTTTTTAAAAATTTATCATAAATTGGCTTTCAGATATTTCCGTCAATTAACTTTGATAATTGTGAATTTAAAATTTAAACGAAAACTCCTCTTTCATCTTAAAATTTGTGCATTTTATTTCTTAACAGTAATGCCAAGCGCCATGTGTAGATTCGTAATAAGGTTTCAGAATTTTGATTTTCAAAACTTTGGGCTCGCAGAGGCTGAATTTCTAAAATTTTCAATTAAAGATTGTGACCTAAACTCCTCTTTTATGTTTCAATTTATACATTTCATATTTGAAAAGTATTTTTATATTTCCTATATAGATGTGCAATATAGGTTTCAAAATTTTTATTTTCAAGTCTTGGGGCCCGCATGTGTCGAATTTCAATAACCGTGAATTCACAGTTTTGGCCTAACCTCCTTTTGCAAACTAACTGCCTCGGTGATCTCGTGGTAGCGTGCTCGAGTCGAGTGCGGAAAGCGGCGTGCTCAATCCCCGACCGGGTCAAACCAAAGACATTAAAACTGGTAATTGCTGCTTCTCCGCCAAGTACGCGGAATCTAGGGTAAGAGCGTAGGAGTACATGTACTCGGCACGGAGTCAGTATAATGTGTCCGGATGGGGTGATCTGACTTTCTGCGGACAGTTACTCGTGAGCTAGCACATTAAAAATCCGACTGAGCGCGTCGGTCTAGTACAAAGCATGGATCATATTCATAACATATCAACATGTTCTCGTCCTGATGTGCTCCTAATGGTCCCTTTTACAAACCTTTTTTTGAATTTTATCTAATTTGCTTACTGTATTGCCACGTACTGTATTTAGATGTGCAATAAGATTTTAGAATTTTGATTTTCAAATCTAGGGGTCCAATCTGGTCGAGTTTCAAAGATTGTTAATATAAACTTTTGACCGAACTTTTCTTTCATTTGCAATTTATGCATTTTTTTCTATATAGTATTGAAATACATGTACATGATATATAAATACACAATAAAGTTTTACCATTTTGATTTTAAAAAAATTGGGACACAGAGGGTCAAATTAGAAAAATTATGAATTTAAGCTTGTGAACTAAACTTTTTTCATTTTTAATTGTGACTAGTGTGTCCCCTCCGATTTACCTTTTCAACAATTGGATTAAACCTATGATAGTACGGAAAAGATCATTATTTTACATAATGGTACATATAGTGTAGGTCACACCAATTATTTCTATTATAGGCCCTCCTGCATAGCTTCCTCATGACGATATTCGTGGCGCACATGTATATATGATTGTTTGACATGAGTCTACACACCATTTACTAACCCATAGCTCCAATTATGCCATGTATCAGCATCATTTACGCTTTAAAAATAAGACAGATACAACCAAGAAATATTTTCTGGCTGTCAAAATTACGCTTGTTCTATAACAACATCGCAGACGGTTCGAAAAAAAAAAACAACAAAAAACGACGAGTCAATGATCACATACATTAGCTGGTACGACAATATGTATTCATAATCAAAGTACTGAAGTACTGTTTACTCGGATGTCCTCATGATCTGATGAATTAATGATAGTGATTTAAACCTAACTATATATATGGTACAAACAATTTGACAGAGATATGTGTTTCACCTGTATCCAATTTTGCTAGTATAATTGAAATGTTGAAATGAATAAGGCATCTCTTAAACATGTGAATAATGTAAAACTTTCAAATGTTGACTGTTCCTCATAGACTTTCACAACATGTACAGTATAGTGAAGATTCATTCATTGACTGTCTATATGTGGTTCACCATTAACTGACCTAATCATCAACTATTAACAAATTGATGATGTTGTCGTATGAAACAGCACATCTTTATGACTTTTGTGAGGCAAGGCAAAAACTGTATTGATATAACACTTTAGACTGCAACTAGAACACTTACTATTGTGTTTACTTTTTATGTCCTTAATATAGTGAAAGGGTGATATTTTGTACAATGTCGATACTTCTTTCGCAATCAGAGGTATATTTAGGGATTAGAAATAAGTTTGAAATTTGTTTTACCATTTAAATGGCTATCAATGTATCAATTTGAATTGCAGTATAAAAACAATATTAGGTCAATGTTAGTAAAATATAAACAATGTATATAGCTGCACCCTACTTGGCAACAATGTACATAGAGCTACACCAAACATGGCAATAAATTATGGATTGAATATGATATTTAGAGCAATCTTGAAAGACGAAGGTATATTATAAATATATTTGTAATTGTTTCCATCTTTTCTCCCATTGTTTCGTATCTAATATATGTCTGTTGATAATAATAAAGCAAGTTTTTAACCATCGTAAACTTGAGTAAATTGCTATTACCAGTAATTTTTTTTGCAGAGTTAATAACTTGATAACTATTATTCATTTGAGGTCTTCGTTGGCATTTGTGGATCTGTTTATGTGACTTTATATCAAAATATTTCCTCTACGTTTTTGACAATATATGATGTTCTGACTTTAAATAGAACAAGTTATGTAAACAGTTTAAATTCAAAATCGAAATACATGTAGTATGAATTATTCTTATGATGAACTATATTGATGTGATGCATGTTTTTTATCATGTGTATTGAAACATGTATGTTTTTCTTCATAGTTTTAGAAATGGGATATATGTATAGCAACACCCAACATTTCTGTAATTTTAGCTGTAAACGAAATAATTCTATCAAGTGTCATCTCAGGGGATTGTTGAGGATCATCTCGAGCGTCGCATCCTCATTGTTCCACATTTGGATCCCACTTGTCTTGATATTTTTACACATTTCTCTAACAAGCAATTCAGTATGAATTTGTTTTCTTCTTATTCATAACCTATTAATTGGCAGATGTGTGTTTTCTCTGGAGGGGATGTCTCAATCTATAAGTAAAGATATATGTATAGTTTCTCAACTAGAAGTATTTCTGGTGAAATTAACATAAAAATATGGTCAATTTATGTTCGCCTAATTATATAGCCATCATTAACATGCTCGGGTTATACACATGTACGTGTACCCGGGTAACTTAATTATTGCTTTCAAATTGTCAATACTCAAATTTGCTCTAATATATAGCACTCCCCATTCATATATACATGTAGTGTACAATCAATACAATATATCAAGGTTAAAATTCTCTGTGAAATTATCAAGGCTCAATATTACTCTAACATTATATAGCACAGATTATCTTAGACATATGCCCAAGTCAGGTTTGTCTCAATATAGTTTAGAATGCTCATATTATATCACATTATTGCTCTAATATAAGGCTCACGTTTGCTCAAAATATATCAATGATCATCTTCTCAAACATATGTGCTCAATTTAGTTAGGCTTGACATGCTCATGTAATACATCATTATTGCCCTACCTTATAAAAGATTAATAATGAGTTACATGTAGCTCTAATATAGCATCGTTCAACTACACCTATGCTGAATTCTGGTTCTCTCCGAAAATATAAAAATTTACAAGTATTCCAGAATATAAATATTTAAGTACGATAAATTTAACTTGCATGTATAGAAAAATATTTCTGTTATGAACTGGGGATTGTTAGATATAATTAATGTAGGAAACTGATCACTGATTATAAACCAATGTTACCAGATATATGCTGCATTTGCATAAAGAAATATTTGTGCATTATGGAATGATTATGTTACTGGATATTTTAAGAAATGAGTAAAATGGCCAGGTATGGCACATCAAATTACATATGTAATAATCTCAAATAACGGTGTGTTTTAACACGTGTATCGATTTGAATAGTCTGCTGAATAACCCCTCTATAACTTTCTGATAGGATAATCTATATTTGATGCTAATCCAGATAAAAAGATTGTAAAATTTACTATGAAGTCATTACGGTCAGGTCAAATCAAGTAAAGTTTATTTAAAATCATACAATCAACATAAGCCCTAGACAGCTTTTAAAACCGACATAAAAATAGAGCTATTTCTTTAATGTTACATATTTCTTACATTGGCAATTTGCTAACACTGAACTGTATAAGAACTCCAACTATCCAAACTAAAAAAATAAAATGAATGGTCTGCATAGGCAGTGGCCAGAATCGGGGGAAATAACCCTTCTCACATTAACACGTAAAATTCTGCACAATGTACGGAAAAGTGTTGAAATTACGAGAAAAAATGCAACTGTTTGTGATATTTAATATAGAAAATCAATAAAATAATATTATAATTTATTGAAATCTTAAAATTCATATATCAATATTCGCCTCTTAAAGGAAATAGATAAATAGCAGAAACACCTTCAAAGACATTTGAGATAAAGTTACAGCTCTTTTCTGATTAAAACTGTATTATTCGCTTCTGAAAATCATTATTTACAACTAATATGGGGATCTCCTGTAGTTGGTGATCGCAATACTCGTAAATCAGTACAAAATGTCTGTATAAAAATTTTGTACCAGTATAGTAACTTTAAAAAAAAACCCAACAATACTGGTACATTACTGATATACCAGTATTGTTATTGTAGTTGTATTGTAGACAATACTTTAAGGTGTATGCTATGTCCAAGTTGTTTTTAAATTTTTCAGCAACTTTTTCATTACGTTCATAAGAATCAGGATGAATTATATTTTATTCATATAATATAGATGATATACTAATAATCTAATAACAAATATAAATGACATTGAATAAAGAATTATTATACACATGCTAAAGTTAGAGCACTATAAAACACAGTTGTTCTTTATTTGAGCCCCAACGATCTCTCCACATTCTTTCATCAAGATAGTTTGGAAGAAGGTCAGATGATACTTGTATTTAGCCTTGGTCCAATAGAATTCAATTGCTTGGGTATGCACACCAGAAGATTTAAGAATTTTTGATGACCATTGCAGTGTACCATCATTTAAACATGTTATATATCATGCCTTCATTTTATAATTAGTGCTAAAAAAGTACATTATCATATCAGTATTTATTATCCTTATGTTTATTATTAGTATTTATTTCTTAACTATCTATATGTTCAATCATTCAAATGCCTTATAAAATTGTCATGTCATATGTTAATTGCATTATGTGATAGTTTCGAAATCTCAAAGGGAGGACACGGTTGTTAACTATAAAGCAAATGACCTACTAATCAGCTGACATCCAAGATGTCGATGGGTGCGCCGAAAGGAAAATTGTACCCGATTCAATAATTACTGCTCTTCCATGACAATATCTCGTTAATATATATTATATGAAACTATGATTAATGTTAAAACGATTAAATTCTATCAAGAAAAATATATTTACCTTTCTTGTCTTAAAATAGTTGTTGATTCCCTCTTTTCGTCTTCGTCTAACCTTTCACCTGTTCACTGCTGAAGATACGTATTACAAAATAGGAATCCATCCGCGTTAATTAATATATATTATTTTCGGTACAAATATTATTTTCCGTGCAAAACATGTTGATATATTAAAAACATCAAGTAATAATGAATATGTTCGCAAAATATTTTTGATTAAAATATTTGAGTTGATGAAGAGATCTATTTTGCACTAGATAATGTCAGCGCATTCACACAATAAAAAATGAGAATTCGCCAGTAAAAAACAACCCAGAGTGGATCTGGTTTTTCTCCCTTCGAAGTGAGTCAACGTAAATTCTAGCGGAAGTTGGTCAGGTTGCCGGTTTAAGATCTGGGTGATAGCAATACTACGGATAGCCATCCTTGTAAAAAGGTGGACTGAAACACATTATGAAAAATTAAGCAAATTTTGGATTATATTATGACTAAGTAAAAGGAAAAGTTTTTTATTTAAGAACATGTTAGACGAAAGATAAATAGAACTTAATTTGTCATTTTACTCCTTCAAACCTGCTGGAGGTTAAAATATTCACCCTCTTTAAAATCTTTGGAGGTAGTTACCCCTGATTAAAAAAAATTATTTAAGGCTCTCCCAACTTTGACAGCAAAAATTATAACAGAAAATTGGATTTGTATACAGTGTTGCTCTTCTCTAAATACACAGTATTATATTTCTCATTTTCACATATGTATTGAAAAATGTTAAATAAAAACTGGGTTGTCAAAAATATCACTTAAGGGTCTGTCAACAAATATAAATATTTAAAATCTAATAACAAGCTATCACTACATTTGATTTGTTAGGTTGAATATATACATCTTGATATAGGTATACATTCATTTATTTATTATTTATATAAAATTAATGAAGGAAGAGACCAGATATGGGTAATGTAAGGCCATTGGCTGGAATAGCCCACCGTGCACCCCACACTTCTTTTGTCGACTAATACATATTTTAAGACAAAAAACATGTTAACCATAAAAGTTTCGGAACGCCTCTGAGATTTGGGGGTCATTTCTATAGTCACATGGACTTTTTGGAGATTTGTTTTTCTTTGATGGCGTGATTTCCTTTTGCTCCAATAAGAAATTTTCAGCTTGAAGTACAGACTTCAAGTAGTTATCATTACAGCAAAAAAGAAATTTGGAAAAAAAAATAAAATAGTAATAAAAAAAAATAGATAAAAAAGAATAAAATAAGCTTTCAAATCAATATCCTTCAATTAACGGTTGAACAACGTATATTTTCTATTTAAGAAATAATTCACCATGGCTTCAAAATATCGTGATTTTACCACGGGTAGGTTATTTATTGGAAAGCCAGGATATTTTCAAGCCACCGTGAATTATTTCAATTCTAACAGGACAGTTTCTACGACTTTTTGAAACGCCGGAACATAGGTATTCAGACACAAAGACGCCATTTCACAACGCAAGTTATACTATGACGTCCTTAAAGCTTGTGGGAAACTTTACTATGACGTTGCCAAACACATAACTCATGATTGCTAATGAAAATAATCGATATGACATTGACAAAGCTTTGTTAGACGATGGTCGTGTAATAACTTTCTCTGATATATATTGATCCTTATTTCACTATATGTACACAACATGCGGCCGCATGGTTTCAATGGAAGGAGTGAAATAAAACGGTTGCCAATAGTATCTATAGCTGTGGCCTTATCATCATCTTTGTTGTTTTCAATGCCTTTAAATCTTGCCAATCACGCCAATGAATTGAATCGTGTCCATTGTATCCATTTGATTGATAAGGTCCGTTGATGTTACCTCTGGTACACTTGTTGTGCCACCACCCTCCCTTTTTACTTGATGTACAACTTGCTCCTGTGTTGTCATTATCTCTGTCTTTGGTAGAGAATTTCATCCCATTTATGTCCATTATGCTATTTGTCAAAGAATCACCTGTAGTATTTATAAAGTTTTGAAAATAATAAAACGTTACTACTTGGTAAAAAAAGAGAAATTCAATTACACTTTCCCAGATTACTGCTCATTAAGGAAACCTTGACAAAAAATGTTCTTCTAATTTTTATATACTTTAATTTTGGCTTATGAGTTATGAATTATAAAAAGATTTGGTAGTTTTCTTTATATAACCTTTTAAACCCTTATTATTGAAGGGACTAAAATTTAATTGAGACGCAGTGGTATTTAGAAACACGACCCTGTTTATGCTATATGAAATTTGAATTTGATTTGACTTTTTGACATTATACATGTTAGATTGTTAAGATATTTGACACCAATTTGTATACATTTGACATTGCATTCTCGTTTTTTGTTTTTTTTTTGTTTGTCATGCCTTTGACCAACCATTAGGTGTAATTGGGCATTAAAAATGAATTGAAATAAATTGGTAATGTTTGTCGTTCGATTCTAAAATGATCAGAAAATAAACATGAAACAATGGTACAATGATACAATGATACAATCAATTGTGGAGATCAAATATGACTATTTGTTTATTTGACCATACTATTCCTATGTTATTTTGTTTATTTGTTTTTGTTTTTGTTTTTGTTTTAATTATTTTTTGTTGCTTCAACTTTGTATTAGAGGTCAGTATTAATTCAAGTTTAAGTAACTGATATGATCAATCAATTTTGACTGTTAGGTTCAAATGTATATAAATTCAGGGTCGAACATCTGCCGGCCCTGCTATCTAAAGATGACAAATATACCAAGGGAGCAAATGATTGATTGGTATGTCACTGTTGTATTGAGGATAGTGTTCTGTGCTCTTGAATGTTATTTTTTTGTCCTGTAATATGTCTGTTGGGTGGCGTTCATTGATTGGTATGTCACTGTTGTATTGAAGATATTGTTCTGTGCTCTTTAATGTTATTTGTTTGTTCTGTAATCTGTGTGTTGTGTTTATTGAAATTATCTATCATAGAATACTAATATTCAAATTGATATTTTGTTTGAAATAGATTAACCTACCAGCGTTCCCATTATATCCATTTATGGCAATTTGGTAATTGGACGCTTCATTACCAACCCTGAACAAACTGTATACAGCATACTTGGAATTCCCAGAAAAATCCTCAATGTCAAATCGTACAACATAATCTTTTTCAGAGGTAAGCCTGTGGAGATTTTCGTTCCCTGCAGTTAAAATATAAGAATGTTATCGTATTACTGAAAAATCCGAAATACGCTGAAAAATCAATCATAAATAAATAAAAAAATTACTACTCACATTAAGACAGTACCTTTAAATTATATTAATGCCTACAGATTAGTGCAGTGGTAACAGTAAAGTTGACTATATGAGTGAAATAATTGTTCGCACAAAAAGATAAAGTATAACGGACATCTCCAAATATTGGTCTCACATTTTCTATTGAAAACCTCAAGTCTGAAATAAACTGTGTCCTGAGGATAAAGGTTATTCTCCTCTGTCTTTTTATTTCATGCCTGTGTTGATTTGTAACCCGACTTACTTTACTAATTAGATTACCTATATCTTCATTTTTATATACCAGGGAAAAAATATATTAATTAGTAATTTTGCACTTCTGAACTTTACTAAGTGATGAAAGAGTACAACATTCGATTTAGCAAATGAAATCTCCGGTTAAAATGGTAGGCCAGTTGAGGCTTAACTTTTATGAAATAGTGGTTATAATTCATGTAATTGGGTGGTCCCCTTTTTTAAATTGTGTCCGAAGGTTTGGATCTTAGACGAATATGGCCATTGTTTCTAAAAATAGAAATATAGAAAGGAAAAAAATAAAATAAACGGCTACGCTAAGCACAGCATGATATGACTGCAAATGTCGACGTTTAACAGTTTAAGTCAGTGTGGACACACTATTCTGCAAGACTCAATAAAAGATATACCCAGAGAAAAAAGAGTATGCACTAAATATAAAACTGATATCGAAGATGAATGTCTTTTGCTGTAATTCTAATAAAAACCAACTTAAAATGTTGTTAGACCACTTTGGTCAAGAAGATTGTACTTTTATTCAATATACAGAGACTGATAAAATTAATAGAATTCTAAATCCATCAACACCAACTGACATTAAAATGGTAGGTACCTTTATATAACAGTCATTAGAACTGAGGGGAGAGCATACTCCAAATTAACAGTCTTTTGTCTTTTAATGAAAATGTTATGAATACGTGTGTGGGTGTGAAATGTGAAATGTGATTTATGTATTATATTGTATGTATAGAAATTGTATGCTTATACCCTTAATTGGGGTGCATTGCATTAATAAAAAAATATTAAGTTTTGGATATCATAATATATATTACATTTAGAAATGTAAGACCTAGAAATCCTGCCACTTTGCATGTCTGACCCCTTTAACTCCCTTTATCTCAAAAACTGTAATAGAAAAAGGAAAAATATGTTGCCTTACCAATGAAAGCACTCATTAAGATGAACTAAAATAAAAACTCTGAAAATTTCTTATAGTTCGGGCTTTGGACCAATATTGCTACTGTAACTAAGAATTAAGAAATTAGCAAACAAGAATATAAATTCCTGGTGGTGGCTATCTCCGTGTGCTCTGGCATCTGGCATCTTCCAATATTAAAAATAAAACTAATAATAAGAATAATATTTATATTCATACCAATTGCATTGCCTCACCTATCCAAAACTCGGACGTAACATTTCCGAAACCAGTTTTGTAACTCTCCCAGTCTCTGTAAAAATCCACTGACCCGTCTTTGCGTTTCTGAACAACCTGAAAAAAAAATAAGATAAGAAAAAAAAATAAACTAGAGGCTTCCATGGGCCTGTATCGTACACCTGGATTAAATTTGCCAATGAACAAACATAAAAGCAGAAACTAAAAGGATTCTTGGTTGGTAGTTGGGATCGATGGACATGTTTTTTTTATATATTATACCAACTATATGTAAATACCATTACTGCCAACATTTGTTAAAAGTGGATTGAGTTGCACTGAAGACCCTCAAAGAGGAGCATCTAAGGACCATATGAAAGTCTGGCTCCAATCAGTCAAGTGGTATATATCAGACAAGATTTGTAAATACATTTTCCAATAGAGTCCTATGTTAAACTAAGTTCGTTCGGTCGTTGCAGCAATTTTTGTGACCATACGGATAAACAGACACATGTCTGAAAGAGGATCACCTAAGGGTTTTGTTGCAATTGGCTTTGTGAATTTAGAAATGAAGATCCGTTAAGTAAATTTCCCATAGGGTCCTATGTTAAACTATGTTTGGCTCTTGCTGCTATCTTGGATCTCATACGGGATACCAGATAAAATCTGAAAGAAGACCACCTAAGGACCATCACTGCGAAATTTGGTTCCAATTGGCTTGTTGCTTTTACAGAAGAACATTTTTAAGTAAATTTCCAATAGGGTCCCATGTTAAACTAAGTTTGCCTATAGCTGCCATTTTGGATGGCGGTCTGGGTCATCGGAGTGTTGGATACTGGTTTATTATTGAAACAGAACAGTGGCTTTCAAAATTTACCAAATACTTAGTTTCTTAAATTCTAAATTAAGTTTAAATCATGTGAAGATATTATTATATAAGCACAATTTTATCAAAATATTGTAATACAACTAACGGGAGGTAAAATCCGCTGTAAAAGAACTATCCCTCTAGTTATGTGCATTTTTATAGAAATGGTTTATGCTAATTTAATTTAAACCTTAAATATAATTTAATGTAAGCTGTCAAATTTAATTTAAGAATTTATAAAAACACTGCAAAGGTAAACATACTGTCCATCCTCCACAGTCCGTGTCCATATCACACAAGACTCTCAAGCCATCTTTATTTCCGGGATAAATCGTATAAACACCACTTCCGTTCCCGGCGGGTAATTCACTGCAATCTTTTGGGTATGTTTTCATCAGAATATCTGACATAAAACAGAAATTCCCTTTTTTATGAAAGTCGTCACATTTTAAGAAAAAAAAAATCACAGCATAAAACTAAGCTGCGATCGTAATATTTAATGCAAACAAACAGAGAAAATAATAGAAAATATATTTTGTGTGAGTGTGTTACAAATTATATAAATAGTATACTTTAATGTTATGGTACTTTGTTATTTTCCAGTGAGATATTTGGGTTATATTTAAATTATGTATTTCTACAGTATTTTACAATAAATTTTATACTGGTATTGTTTTTATACATTTTAACCTAGTATAACACTGATCATATAAATCGGACTGCATGTTGCTTCACACATCAGAGCAAAATTCTTTTTGAATATACAAAAAGCTTACCATCATCCACACACTCATTGGCACCATCTCTGAGCCTCTTACAGTACTTCCCAAGCCCACAAGGTACATTCAGACATCGATTGTACATGTATATCTAAAGAAAGATGTCATTGAATATCAGATACATTGCCTATCAATATAAATAAATAAATGAATTTAATTTCATTTGGATTTTTGACTGTTCCTGAAGTTTATTTATTTAGTCCTTGTACTTCCTTAGATTGTCAAAGAGACAACAACCCGACAATAGAGCAGAAAACAGCCCAAGGCTACCAATGGGTCTTCAACGCAGCGAGAAAATCCCGCATCAGGAGGCGGGCTTCAGCTGGCCCCTAAACAATAATGCATACTAGTTCAGCGAAATGGACGCCACACTAAACTCCGAAACAAACAAATGAACCAAACGTAAAGAAACAAACAAGACTGACAGAGCCTAGAGGTTCCTGACTTGGGACAGGTGAAAAAATGCGGCGGGGTTAAATATCCCCTTATACCTCTAGCCAATGTGGAAGAAACAAACTCACAGCGATACACAGTAAAACTCAGTTCAAAAGATGTCCGAGTCCGATGTTAAAAAAGGTAACAGAAGAAACTAAGCAAAATGACAATGTTCGATATAATATTAACAAAGGACTACTAGCATTTACTGACATTTCAGCTCCAGACCTCAATTAAACTGATCGAAGATTATGTCACTATCATATAGAAAATCAGCCACAATCCCTCCCATTAGGGGTTTAGTATAATGATATCATAAATTATACGAGAAGAACATAACCCGTATAATGCCAACAACAGGTTTTAGAAAAAATGTGTTTATTTCCGATGGAGAATTTTCTAGTTAAATTGGTATAGCATTAAATGTATAACATGAATGAGACAGAATGAAAAATAGAACCTTGGGTGTAGCTGTTTAATGTTTATCGCATTTGACAAAGTATTTTCGGTGTTCACTTTTGTTATATATTACATAATATGATTAAAAACCATCTCAGCGTGTCGTTACAAATATTATAATTGGAATTTTCGTATTAAAACGACATCTTCGACTAAATCAAAGCCTTTTTCAAATCTAGAAATACAACCATTTTTACTCCCCACTGTAAGTCAGTGACACCGGAATGTTGAGGTCGGAATCCTGACTGCGAATCAAAGAGAAATTTTGTTTTCATTCACATTTAAGTATGCGAATAATTGATTTGAAATATGCTTTTCAATAAAGAGGATATACAGGGTAAGACTGTCATGAGTCATAGTTGTCCAGATAATACTCATTTACATCCTTGATTTTGTAAAAACTCTCGCAATCTTGAATATATACGGACATTTATTACCACTCACTTCTAATTCTAATGTTAAAGATGGAATAACAGTCACTATTCATACTTAAAACATTTTGGCCCAACACGATCTTAAGCAAGGCTTTTGATTTTCAAGTCTCTTTATCACTTAAAAATGCAGTGCAACAAATTTGATACGGTATTTTGTGATTTATTTTATGATAAATTTTTCCGTTTATAATTATTTTTTTCTTTTACCAAATTTTGCAGTATATCAAAATTTACCCCTTTATCATATTCATTGACTAAATTTTCAGCAATGTTTTTAAAGTGTGTATTGAAGGCATATATGTCACACATATGTAGAAATAAAGTCACAATATAAATTTTGCACGCAAATTTCACATATGTAGGAAAAAAGTCAATATATATTTTGCAAGAAAATGTGACACATATGTAGGAAAAATATCACAATATATTTTTCAAGAAAATGTGCACATATGTAGGAGAAAAAGTCACAATAAATATTTTGCAAGAAAATGTGACACATATGAAGGAAAAATATCACAATATATATTTTGCAAGAAAATAGCAAAAAGTCACAATATATTTTTTTGCAAGATATCTTTTTTTTTATTGTTTTTAATGTTTGTTTTGTTTTTAAGCAAATATGCAGTTAGATAGCTCATTATATATTTCTACAAGATTTATGCTCTTTAGCCTTGGAAATTTAGACAAAAAGCACAAAGGAAAAGAAACTTGTATGATAAATGATAAAGGATATTTAATGAAGTAAATTGAGTACAAATAGTGAAGGCAGATAAATGTATTAAATTTTATTTATAATATCTAAACAATTAACAAGATCACAGGCAATGAAAGCATTAATTGATTATCTAGAACTGCTGGTTTGTTACTTTGATATTGCCAATTTTCCTACCGAAGGTCGGTGATTCTCTCCGGGTACTCCGGCTTCCTCCACCAATAAAAGCTGGCCGCCGCAAAATAGCCAAACGTGCTGAAAACGGCGTAAAACCCCAACTAAAAAACAAACTTGTGATGATCTCCATGCTTGATTTGACAAAAGTGAAAATTATCTCCTCTATTATCAAAACGTCCATCGAGTCATATTGTTTACTTTAATTTGACTCAAAGATATGGCTTGCCAATATGTTTTTTAATTTTTAATTTCCTACAACTGTTTTGCACCATTTACATCAGAATCTAACAGTTTATTGTTGACATCTCCTGTTATCCATTGTCTTGTTTAGTGTAAAACAAACAAATCATACCCATAACAAGAGGCTGTCAAGAGCCTGTATCGCTCACCTGGATTATACTTTTCACCTTGAGAGGACTAAAAAATTAAGTGTTGCAGTCAATTTGGCTGATTGTTCTATAGGGTTCTATGTTAAACTAAGTTCAGCTATGGCAGTCATCTTGGTTGGCAGTCCAGATCAATGGAAACATTTCTAAAAGAGAACCATCTAAGGACCATTACTGCTAAGTTTTGTTCCAACTGGCTAAGTGGTTTGAGGCAAGAAGATTTTTTAATGAATTTCCCCATAGGGTCCAATATTTAACTAATTTCGGCCGTGGCAGCCATCTTGGTTGACAATTCGGGTGATCGGACACAATTCTGAAAGAGGATCATCTAAGGACCAATCCAGGTTTAGTTCCAATTGGCTCAGTAGTTTCAGACGAGCAGAATTTTGAGTGAATTTCCTAAAGAGTCCTATGATAACTAAGTTCAGCTATGGCGGACATCTTGGTTCACAATCCACGAAGTTGGACATATTTATAAAAGAGGACCTCCTAAGGACCATTGCTACCAAGTCTGGTTCCAATATGTCAAGTGGTTTCAGACCAGATTTTTCAATGAATTTTCCCATAGGGCCTTATGTTAAACTAAGTTCAGCTGTGGCGGCTTTCTTGGTTGACATTCCGGGTCATCGGACGATCTTCTGAAAGAGGACCATCTAAGGACCATTGCTACCAAGACTAGTTATAATAGTTATAATTGGCTTAGTGGTTTCAGATAAGAAGATTTTTTATTGAATTTCCATAGGGTCTTATGTTAAACTAAATTCGGCTGTGGCGGCCATCTTGGTTCACAGTCCACAAAATCGGACACCTTTCTGAAAGGGGACACCCTAAGGAACATTGCTGCCAAGTCTGGTTCCAATTTGTCAAGTGGTTTCAGACAAGAAGATTGTTCAATGAATTTCCCCATAGGGCCATATGTTAAACTAAGTTCGGCTGTGGTGGTCATCTGGGTTAAAAGTCCGGGTCATCCGACATATTTCTGAAAGAGAACCTCCTAAGAACCATTACTGCCAAGTTTGGTTCCAATTGGCCTTGTAGTTTCACAGAAGAAGATTTTTGAAGTTAATCTCCCCTTTTTCCTATTTTTAGTAACAGCAGCCATGTCGGTTGGAAGTCGGGGATGCCGGATATAATTTTGGAAGGGGACCACCCAAGGACTATTCCACCAAAGTTTGGTCCCAATTGGCCCAGTGGTTTCAGAGGAAAAGATCTTTAAAGGAAAGTTTACGCTGGATGCCGTCTTTAAAGGGCAAAAACTCCTATAAGGAGTTAATCAATGATTTTGGTCATGTTGACGTATTTGTAGATCTTACTTTAGTGAACATTTTTGAAGAATTTCATTGGAATTAACAATTCAGGAGGAATAACCCAACAAAGGGTTGACCGATTCGTCAGAAAATTTAATGGCAGGTAGATCTTGACCTGATGAACATTTTTATCCCATGTCAGTTTTGCTCTAAATGCTATAGTTTTTGAGATATAAGACAAAAACTGCAGTTTACACCTATGTTCTATTTTTAGCAATGGCGGTCATGTTGGATTATGGAACAAAACCTCGGATTCAACTTATAAACTTGATACCCTAAGAAACATTCACGTAGAGTTCTGAAGTATTTGGCCCAGTAGTTTCTGAGGAAACGATCCTTGAAATAGTTTACGACGACGCACATAGGACGACGGACGCCAAGAGATGGCATAAGCTCACATGGCCCTTTGGGCCGGGTGAGCTGAAAAGTAGTTATCACTATTTACAATAATTATTTACAGAGACTGTTGAGATTAGTTACTGGCTTCACATGACACCTTTCTCTTTTTCTAGATGTTATATCCCGTAGTGGTATAAACGGCGTCATCATGATTCTCCCACTTTCATGGATTTAATTATAACATAATGGAATTGCCTCTCAGAAATTTGAGTATGAATATGAATACGCATGTAATGTCCAAATCTGTGAATCTGAATAATTCATTAAAGGAAGTAAGTGTCTTTGTACAGGCAACATATTTTGCTTGCTCAAGCCGACATTTACTGAATTTGAATTCTCACTCTTTTCCAACAATATCAAAAGGAACATTCTAGTCGTTTAAACAGAACAGACTATAGCATTGGATGGTCAGTCATTCTTTTGAAGTTTTTGCTTATGTAACTATTTGTTAACTGGGGTTATTAAAAGTGGGAGAATCAGGATTAAACTTGTATAAACAATAAACTGTTTATGTTTGTTTAACGCTAAAGTGTTAGTGCTACATGTAATTTTTAAGTTTTAAAGTAATATTTTACTGGTATTAATTTCATATGAACAATATAATATGTTAGAATGTTAAAGATAATTTTATTCAACTTTAATTATAATTTATTAATAATTTAAAAAAGATATGTAAAAAAAATGCGAACTTTGAGTACATGTAGATCTTTAAATTTTTTTTTATAATGTACATATATGTGATATAATGTGTGACAATTTCTTTTAAAATATACATAGTGACTGTTTTCTTGCATACATTTGACAATTTTCTTGCATAGTATAAATTGTGACTAGATATGTGAGACATTGTCTTGCAAAATATATATTGTGACTTTTTTCTAGGACATTTTTTTCTTGTACCTTTACCTTTGACGTTTTATCCGTGACTTTTTCCTACAATCATTTGTTGCATGTGGTAATGTTTACTTTGAACACGCCTAATGTGTTTTCATTAATATTAAATATTATTGGATGTATTTACCCTTGCGCGACGTTTCGGACTAGGACATTTCGGACAATTACATTTCGACCGTTCTTTTATGAAGTGTATATTGTGTTACCTATGACGTTTCGGCAAACTATTCAAGGACTTGTAGTTTATTAAAAAAAGAATTTAATTAATAAAGCACTATACCAATTTCAATGAATGCACTCTCAATATTATAACTACAAAAATAAAAAAAGCACTAAAAGATAGGAATCAACGTCAATTGAATATATTCAATGTCTTAATACAGTTCTTAACTATCATAATGATCATATATTGGGATGCCCAAAACGGATATTATAGCTAATTCCTCTGAGAAATTGTGTAACTGCCTTAGTACTATTTTGCAGATCTCCACATAGATTGCAGAGTCTGGACTTCCGTTCACTGTGCACTTTCTTTCTTCTTTGTTGTTGAATTTCCATACACTGGGATGCTGCTCATTAACTAGAGAAAGAAACCTCTTGTTCCAGCCTTCTGTTATGTTATTAGTACGTGGTTAATTGTCCACAGTAACCTGGTACATGTCCCATTTTTCAGGTGCAAAGATTGGTGGTAAACGGCGGATACGGATTGAAGCCACATCATTCTGTTGTGGTAGTTTCGTAATCTCCCAGGCACATATGTACGGTCAAAATATGCAACAATAGGTTCTGCAGGTTCTGGTATATTATTCTCTAGATAGGTCATACCCTCACTAACTTGGTCAACTGGAAGAAAAGCAAATGCGTCCAACTGGCCACAATAAAGCGAAATTGTTATCTTTTTTGTACCTGCTGGTGAGCTCAAGGTATTGTATCTGCCTCCATGTTGCCGGGGTAAGGTGATATAAGTAGAAACAAAATCTGAACTTGATTACCAAACACCTCACGAAGTGCAAGGTCTAGTGCCTGCTCAAAGTCAATAGGAAACAGTATTTCAACAGTTAGTTAAAGGCAAGCGACAGTTATGGTTTTATCTGTTGCAGCCATATTTAATCTTATTTGTATAAAACTTTCCTAGGATCTTTTAGAAAACATTTACACAGTATGCTACCATTTATATGTCAATTATAACGCATAAACTGGTGGATTTTATAAAACCCTAAACGATTATTTACGAATAATATCATAGTTACTCTGTTTCCGTTTTTAATTTTATCTTCAGTAAACATTTTTAAATATGAAGACAAATTAATTAGAAAAACAACATGAAGAATTAAAAAATCGTATTCCAGTTCGCAACATCGAAAAAAATATGCATAAATTTTAAACATCTTACATTGTCTTACAAACGCTAAATACTTACGTATATTGGAATTCGAAAGGACGTATGTCTTAACCGTGACAAGTAAATGACTTCCATTGATAAAACATTATGGGAGTTATTTTATTAACGATAATTAACCAGATCCCTGGTTCGATTCTTGTTCAGGATGAAAATTTCAGGGATCAAATTTGTTCGACCTATCGACAGCATATGCGAGGATAGTCTCGGTAATTAAACAATTAAAAACAGAAAACTAAAAAACAATGAACAACACCCACTCCTATAAAAACCAGGAGTGAACCCAGGTGCTCCGGAAGGGTAAGCAGTTCCTGCTCCTATACGGCACCCCTCGAGAAGTTCAACAAGTCAGTCCGGGGGAAGTCACAAATCGGTGGAGGCACATGAAAGTTTACGACAGTGGGAACAGGTCAACATCATCTAAGATATAAGAACGCTGTAATTAGCCTTTCTACTTAAAAAAAATGAAATTTTATTAATAAGTACATGAAAACATTTTTCTTATTGCTTCCAGTGTAAATATTCATAATTATTCTTAAAAAACTTAAATCATTGCTACTAAAATGGTGAAAAATGGTTACAAAATATTGCCAAGTTCTTTGTATCTGTCACAGAAAGTTTGAATTTGCTGAAAAGAGTCACAAGACTGAAATATCCTTAGGCTCCTCTGTACTGTTACCTTATTAAAGTCATATATTGTTCTAGAGTTATGTCGCCTTGTCCATAAAAAAATCAAATATTCACGAAAAATAACAAAATTAGCAATTTTCAGGTAAATTAAAAAACGTGTCGACTTCGATGTGCTCAATATATCTTGTTAAAATTTGAAACATACCTTGTTCAGATAAATATCTTTTAATGGTCAACTGCTAATCAATGCTAAACATATAGCTTCAACTCCTATTTTGTGTTTTAATTTTATGAAGTTTACGCTTTACCTAATGAAAAACGTCAAGTAAAAAGCCTACTGTAATGGTCAATCAATTCGTGATGACGACCGTAAAATTTCCTAAGTGATCACATCAACTTATACCTGATAAAACCCTGGTTAAGAAGCTTTTATGACAGCAGTAATCCTCTTTGTCGAAAGTCAGGGTAACTCACGCATGCCCTTGAAAATCGAATAAACGTAGACGCCATATGCGGGCGATGCTGGTATATTGCTACTCAAGAAGGGAAAATTAACAATAGGAAAGTTGAAGTCATCACCTTTGTAATAAAGTTTTGTCTTCAAATGTCCCTCATAGTCTATTTCAAGAAACAAATCCAAATATGAAGCGGACTTTGGTGTATCTGTAGTATCCTTAATTTCAAGCTCAGTGGGGTATATAAGATGTAGAAAGTCTTGGAATTTAACGACAACACCTCATCTATATAACGAAAAGTGAAATTAAAGGATTGGGCTAGTTTCTTTTTGTTTTCACGTAGTAACCCTTGAATGAAGTTCGTTTCATATGAGTACAGAAACAGATCGGCGAGAAGAGGAGGACAGTTGGTTCCCATTGGAATGCCGATTGTTTTTTGAAAATTTAGACCGCCAAATTCAACGAATATGTTGTAATTTATATATGACAAAATCTAACATGTTTGTTATTTCATCTTCAGAATACTTTTTGTCAGAATCAGAGTGGTTCTTCACAAAATAAGCCTTTTCTCTACCTAGAACTAGAAATTTATACCTGCGTGTGCCACTTTTCTTGAGAAAACATTGATGAACTTGTTGCTTTAAGCGATCTTTCAATTGAGAATGTGGTATGGTAGTGTAGAGTGAAGAGAAGTCGAATGTTTTTATGCTGTTGCATGTAGCCAAAGATTTTGATTTTTAGATATTGTAGTAAATTTTTGGAGTTTTTAAGAATCCACATCTGATTGACGCCACTGGTGGAATATGATGTTTCACGGTAATTCTGAAGGCCCTATTTAACACATGTCAATATGAATGTTAAAATCTTTGAAAGAGGTTTTGTAGAGCAATCAGCTGGCCCAGCAATGTACCTTTGTCGTTAAACAAACAAAATAAAATCAGACTTACATTTTTGTGAGATTTTAAAGCAAATACCAGCGTTCCAGATCCTGTACAACGTTCGATTTTCCGTTTTCGTTTATACCTGGTTATACCTTGGATTGTGACGTCGCACTTTCGACGGTAATACAATTTCGCGTGACAGTTATCGTTGTTGTATTTCGAGCTTTGCTTAATGTTTGCAAAGCGATATATGTAAGGTAGATTCAGTAAGATGGAAGAATATGACTTTGAAACTTTATTTTATCAACAAAATACAGCAGTTGTGATTTCATGTGTGCTTCACGCTTCAACAATAATTATTCCATGTAGAACACGGTTGTGTTTCTATAGCGAAAGCGGCACGTCATATTAGAATTAAATTTTATGCCAGATATGAATAGCGGTGGAATATTTATCTTAATAATTTACTACGATAATAGTAAACCAATGTAATACGATCGACATTGACATTTTTTGTCGTCAATATGCGTTTCTTATTCTTTTAGTTATACAGGTATCCTTGTTGCCTTTGTTTGTTGTGTTCAATTCTCCTGATTTTGTCTTTTCCTTAAACTTCGAATTTGTGGACTTTTCCAACTGTTTTGTCGCTTCGGAATTCTTTTGCCAATATATAGATGTAGTGTACATATAGGGAAATCTTCATTACACAAAAGAGCTGAGACGGGACTAAAATATATTTAAGCTGTGCTCTTGTCGATGAATATGTGCTGAAACGTGAAAAATTCACGTTATGACTGTCAAAGTTGAATATGGATAATATATATAAAACCTATTATAAACCCTATACAGATTAAACAAAATCTTAACCTACCCCTCTGTATTGTCCAATTTCTACGTAGGAATACCCAGTACCACTTATGAAGTGATTTTCTACTGAAAAGCAAACTGGTTCTCTGTTTAATTCACACAGCCGTAGGTCCAGGTTATAGTTGAAAGAATGACAACCAATACGCCGTATACATTCATCAAGACAACCATTTGGTCCCATATTTGTAAAAGTTATATAAGAAAATCCTTTGAGTCTTCTGTTTTCTCGGTCTGCTTCAACCATCATTCTCCTAGAAGTGCATTGCATCGATTTTGTCATAGTAAATACTAAAAGAAAATTCAAAATTGTCAGCAACATATTGTAATTGATGTTCAAAGATGTTTGGATAGTTTTACTGATCATTTAACCTTTCCAAAAACTGAAAACCACAATGCTTATAATCCTGTTGCCGTCATTAAAAAATTGTTCATCTCCTGCATTCGTCCAATTAGATTATAGTCTCAAATATCAAAGAAATTGTTACAGGATGCCCATGACATATTTAATTACTTATTTAATTAAAGATATATTCAATATTACCTTCGACAATTTAATTAGTTTCACTTAAATTATTTATTGTCACCAATATTTGATTATTGATTGATAATTTATCGTACTTAGAGGTTAGCTTAGAAAAATACATCAAGAGTAATATTTTAGGTCGATCCAACATGATAATACTAGTCTGGGGAATTTTAATCTATACAGGGTTACTTCTATTCAGGGTATAAGCACTTTAACAAAAAATACAATTAATCTTCTTCTTAATAGTTTTATCTGAACCAAGTTAGGGATATTAAAATATTATTTTCTCAATAAAAACTGGGATGTAAATCAGGAATGAAAGGAGAGTATGGAGTAACTTTTCATACAAAAAAAAAAAAAAAAATGAAATCCGAACAGAAGTACTAAAAAGATCGTCGGACAGCTGTCAAAACAAAGCTAAACAGGCTTTTATGAAACACAACGAAAAAATTCAACTGAAACCGTAAAACTTGTATTTTAACTAATCAGAGAAGATTATTTTATAATTTTAGCGGATGTATTGTCATGTCGAGGAACTGTCAATAAGAGTGTCAAAGATTGGTAACTGGGCTGTCACATAATAAATTTAAAATCTTAATAAGCTCAGTTCATTCTTATGCTTCACAAGTATATCCTAATTAACTGCAGACGTCACACTGTCCCGAAATTGACACACAGGAAATGTTCAATTTCTGATATAATCGTAAAAACATCGGGCCATTCGTGAGGTACCTTGCGAAGGTGTATTTTCGTGTTAAATTCGTGTGTCCATTTTGCCCTTCGTAATGCCATCGTGAGGGCATCTTGTCAAATCGTGTTATCTTTGTCTTTACTTCGTGTGATCATCGGTGCCATCTGGCATTTTTCGCCTCACAAAGACGATACGAATGAAACAAGAAGCTGTCCGATTGTCTTAAGAAGGCAACACGACTACGTGAAGTTTCTCAATGCCGTCGTGTAGCATCGTATTATAGTACGATGACATCGAGATTCGTACAGTGTCGGCGAAGACAGCTGAATTTGAGTAGCTCAAGCGTTTCACATGTGTCCTGATAACATGGACATATAAAAGGCCAACCTCAGAGCATCTTCCTCAGTCAGTCCTGGGCAACTCCACAGAGAATAGGCGCGTGTAACTCTCATGGCTTCGCCTTCGTGACCTAGTTCGAACGCATAGTACTCTCAATACGACGTCGTGTAGCCATCGTGTGGCCTTCGTGTGTCCTGTGGGTAAACTATTTTATAAAAATTCACATTTTTGTTGCCTTCGTGTGCCGTTCGGGTGCCATCGTGTGACCTTCTGTAGGCATCGTACTTGCTTCGGCTGTTGATTGGCTGTTGACCAAGTTCGGGGCCATCTTTGCGCGAAATTCAAAATTCCATATTCGAATGGCTATCTGGCTTGGGCACCATAAAAGTTGAGAATATTCTTAAGTCTGAGAATTTTCTTAAATACTGGGATACTCGAATGTGATTGGTTGAGAATGGGAATTTGAGTAAAATTTTCTTTGCTCAGCAAAAATAGTTCTTTATGGCGCCCAAGCCTGGTGTCAATTTTGGGACAGTGTGACGCCTGCAATAACTAAAAGGTAAAATGTACCAATAAACAGCCAAAAATTTCAAATCAATTAATTAGCATCGATGTCTAACTGTGATGGCTGCAAATTCATATGTGGGAATGAACCAGCTAATAGTATAAAATTTTGAAGGTCAAAATTTAGAGAGAAACTAATTAACTACTGTCATTTAAATTCTACTGCTATAAAACTAGTAAATACAAGTTACAGCTGCCAGTATCTTTAGGCCACACCAAATTGATTTTTAGTTCTTTGGATTTTTTTTTCATGCAAACATAGGTGCGAGCAAGCGATATTTTAATTTAATTTTTTTTTCTCGAGGACTCCCATCCTAAATTTACGTGCGGCACATTCTTTTTTTTAACTAAAATATTGAAAAATATTGAATAATTTAAAAAAAAAAACATTTACTACATTTTAGGAGCGGGCGAAAATTTTTTATTTCTTATTTTTTGAAAAACAAAGAATATTGGGCGAATTTTCAGCGTTTTTGCAAAAGGAAGCAGCAAACAAAATTTCTGAGCATTTTCAAAGTCTGAAAATCTGAGCGCCGAAATCCATAGAACGAAAAATCAATTTGGTGTGGCCTTAGAAATAAAATAACATATTCAATAACATATTATACACCCTTTGTATACAGACACACCTATTTCAATTGAAAAATGATAAAACTGTTCATGTGTCATTGGCAGTAATTGCATCTACATTTAATTTACATCAACATATATGGTACTCTATAAGCCTCCATCCACCTGTGACAATGACAAGGTATAAACTTGCGAGACATAAAGACAAAACTTTGGACTCATAATTATTCATATTTAAAATAGCCAGTGTCATTCAGTGGAACATTTTTAAAGTATGATTTAAATTTACAAAAATTTAAACAAAATCATAAAAATAGCCATGGATAGACTTTGTTAATGATTTTTTAATCTTAAATGTTTACCTATTTTTATCGTAAACGATTGTATTCAATGCATTTTTATGTTAACAAACCCACTTTTTTATGCTTTATCATTACTAATTTCAAATTTTCTACCCGTACGTTTCGTGTATATAGGCGATTTGGGTAAATTTGCAGCACTTTTTGGAATATTTTCAAGAAGGAAATTCAGGCCAAAAACTATTTTAATGTCGTATGAAAGGAGATACATAATCTCGCTAAAAGTAAAAAATTCGTTTGGCTTCTGAGTGTTCTTCATGTTGAAAAACTGACTAAAGACGTTTATTTGGCAAATTTGTGTTAAAACTGTCTCTCAAAGTGATATTGGGGCATTTTATTATTAACAAATATTAAGAGACCACTGACTATGCCTCCAGACATTTAGAAAGGTTTTAGGCGTCTTTTTGAAAATGGCCATAGGAGGGAGAAATGGTCCTACTTTATTTCTCATGAAGACGAGGAAGGGCGAAATATTCGGAAATTAATTAAATTTAGGACGTGATCATACTATCATTAAGCAAATATAGAACTGGCTATGTTTGAAATGGTTCATTATTAAATTTACGGTATTGTCTATAAATATAAATATTACATTAAATCTACCAGTTTCTTAATGATATGTCTATGAGTAACCGGAGGTATACCGTATTATCTGAATGAAAGAAAGTCTGGTAAATCACATGTGAAAAGAACAGCCGAATTTCAGTCGAGGAAGTGACGTCTCAATGGCCGCAGAGAGTTATCAAAAGACATAGTCCGATTTTTTCAATTTTTTCTGCCAAAATGCTAGATTCTGTACAATGTAATAAAAATTATAACTAATCGCTGAATTGAAATACCAGAAATACTTGTGACCGAACTACAGCTGTAGATAACTCGTGCGCCCCGCGCACTCGTGATTTACTGCGTAGTTCGGTCACGCGTTGTTTATTTTTGGTATTTGAATTCAGTGACTAGTTACACTATAAATCCATTATATCCAGATATGCTGATATTACACAAGTAACTGAAAATATGTTTAGTTTTATAAGATTTCCTTGGTCCGTCTAATTATTACGTGTACAATAAAACTTGTTTTGTATACCAATTTATACTCTATGTTATTACTTAGTACTATTTTTTTTTTTGAATTTTCAAACAATATGGTATTTTATAATAAAAGATTCATAACTGAATCTAGATCAACATTTGATATACAGTCCCCAGGGTATTGGTTTAATTAAATTTGTAAAACTACCGTTCCTTTTAACCATAAAATCTACCGTACTTTTTAATAATAAAATTAATGATTAACTACTAGATAAAAAAACGCTGGATTTGGTCTAAAATTAATGAACGTGAATTAGAGTATGCTCTAGCTGTATTAATGTTTATTAAGCCAATCCCTATGAAATAATTTTGAATGGTTCGTCTATTTCTACATTGGCCTGAATTAAGGGGTTTGTTACAATGCAAATTGGAAGTTTAAAACAACTGTTTCACAAAATATAGTATTTTGACATATACCCGTTTCAAATGATTAACGGCCGGAAATGAATACCGGAAAGAAATCACCGAGGGTATTCGCCAACCCAGTCGTCAGACTTGTCTGACATGACTATTCATTGATTTGTTACAGAAATTACCAGTATTTAGCAAAATTCAAAAATAATAGAAATACTAAGGGTTCATTCCTTGTATTGCACATGGTAGATCTCCTTAGCTGAAATTTGGCTTCCTATTTCGGTATTTTTGGTTGAGTACTTCTTGTTTAATATAAGTTTTGTTTTTGGTCTTCCAAATGTTTCGGTTTTAATGCTGCTGATGAGAGGTAACTCCTTGAAATGCGTCGTATACAGCATAGTATAAATTTACTATATCTAATATTAGTATCTTTGGATTGTTATTTTCAGAGCCGAGCGACAGGAAGGGCTATTGTTTGTTGATCATTCATATTATAAAAGCATATTCATGGATTTTACTCAAAAGAAGAAGAAGCGACACACGACAATAAAAATAAACTGACAATGTATTTATCTTATCTTGACCTTCGCCTCGAAATTGAAACCAGAGGAAGGCTGAATATAAAACTTTACGACAAAAGGGATGACTTTGACTTCCCATTTTTGAGCGTATATATTGCACAGCTCGTACATTATTCCAGAGCTTGTGACATATACATTGACTTCCTGGACAGAGCCCGGCTCCTGACAGAAAAGTTACTCATGATCAGACAGGGGCATGTTGCACCTAAGTTGGAGTCATCCTTATTAAAGTTTTATTGACGTCATCATGACTTGGTTGACGGTTGACAGGTATGAAAAAAACCGTTTCCCAAATGAAATTGGACCTGTTCCATTGATGTTATCCGTTCCTCATACCGGATTTGACATGGGCAGCATGGCGGGCCTCCTGCAGGAAGAAGAGACTGCTTACTCTTCAAGAGCACCTGAGACTACCCCCGGTTTTTGGTGGGGTCCATGTTGTTCATATGTTATTAGTTTTTAATTTTAGTGCATGTATTGTTTTGGTCTTGCCTTCGTTGTTCGCCGGAGTTTGTCAGTTGTTTCGATTTTCCCCTCCTTCGAATATCCCTTTGGTATTTCTTGACTTTACTTGTCAGTACTGTTACTTTCAATTTTCAATTTTGTAAAGCTTTTGAAGTGAATAGATAATATGTGACCAAACTTTGAGTTTAATTGAGTTAAACGTTAAAATCAGTATGAGGACGTCACTTCCGCCAATGCTATTTTTGTACAATAGAAATACGTCACAGTTTTTGTCATGGAATAATATAAGGCAGGTGTTACCTGATGAGCTCCCTCGGTTTTTTAAGAAGGGTATATCAGGAACTGTGTATTCATATTTCCACTTAAAAATTATTTAACAAAATATCTTAACAAAGGCTTTGAACGTATCCAGGGGCGAAAATACGTACATTGGGGCGAACGGACCCACATTCGTGTCTTAGCGCAAGACGGGAGTTGGTTTCAACTTCCGATGGAATAAAAAATCTTCTAAGTACAGTAGCCAAATCGACACTTCTACAATAATATCTCCCTTCGGGAGCTTATAAACAATGACATAAATTTTATAATGGTCTTAATGATGTATGTAATATTTCACACTTACTATTTGATAATGACGATATTGAAGTATACTTCAAATTGTACTTTCTGTTGTATGCTGATGACATGGTTATATTTGCTGAATCTGCAGCTGAATTACTATAGACCTATTGACAGTAGAACATCAGATCCACTTGACTCCAATTTTCGGCTCCACTTGACCTAATGACGCGGTAGAACAATTGCTTTTTTAATTGTGACGTCATACTTTTTCCTTGTGATGTAAAAAACTACGCGAATTTGTATGAATTTTAGCAATGGCGGACGCTACTGTCAACTCGGCTATTGGCTCTGAATACTATGTACTTGTATTGTGAAACATGGAAATTAAAGGTCAAACGCTGCTAAAACAAACGTTGTTATTGTTTCCAAGAGTAGACAATGTGAAAATATCAATTTTATGTATTACAATGAGCTTTTAACAGTTGTAAATGAATTTCAGTATCTTGGTACTATAATTTTTTTTCTAAAAAGGGTACTTTTAATAAACGTCTTGAGTGCCAAGCTTGTTTTGCCTCTACTAACTTTCAGTGCCAAGGAGTGGCCCAAATGTTTTGAATTCAAACTGCAAACGTTAGAATATATTTCTCCGAATTGTTCTCCATTGTTGACGTCATTGCGTTGTTCCAAATGAACAATGCGCTAGAAGAGCTGCAGGTACGTTTTGAGCGTTGTGATGGTGAATATGCGAGTGCGCTTTTTCACACTGCATAGAGAATTGCAAATCGCAGAGGAACATGTATCCGCGGTAAGAAATATCCATTTTTTTTCATTGCACACTGTTCTGAAAACTGCAGATCAATTTTTATCGGCGAATTTCATATCAGTGTGTAATGGGAAAACGGATATTTCTTACCGTGGATGCATGTTGCGTCACGGTTTGCAAATCGCTATGCAGAGTGTGTTGATAAAGTTTGTCATTTACGTTTAACTTGTTGATACTTTTATGCTGTTTTCAAAATATTGTTAGATATGCTGTTTTTTAGCGACAACAGAGGTTCAGTGTACATTGATATTCTATTGAATCTGATATAACTTTTTTTAATTTGTTTTATTTTCTTTATAATACACGGCGGGGAATATAAGTCATATACTGGGATAAGGACACACAAAAATTGCCGCCAGAAAGTCAGCTTCAATGTAAGAAGTCCGCATTTTTTTACCATATTATACTTGAATTGGATATTGCCAATAGACGCGCCGTACTTCTGACAACTTCAGTGACCCTCGTCAGTAAAAGTTTCCCTAAGCAAACGTTTCCTCTCTTCAAAAACTTCGACAAAATCGCCGATTCGTACGAGGTGTCATGGTGTAAAATTTGACAATTATATCTTTAAAAACAAAGTCTCATTTTTTAAGAACATTTTTGAACAATTAGCATACACGGTGTTAAAAAACTTATAATACCAACTTAGAACAAATTAATGAGATTAGTATTAATTCTTTTTAAACGTTTTTCTATTTTGCCTATTGTTATATGTCATGAATGGAGTGATAATTGTCAAACATGTCACCGCGATTTTGAACTAGTTAAAACCCACGACTGTTCACTATAAAACAATTCTAAAAAGGAGGGACAAGTAGTTCGGATGACCGATTGAACAAGTGCGTATCACGTACATTTTTTTCTAATAACAGTGACTTTACGGATTTTCCGAATTTGCTATATACCAGTATTACCGAGTGAATTTAGAACAATTATATTTGTGTTATATTGTTATAGTTTTATGCAGGAGGATAAGGGCACACACGCGGGATTTGTTCTGACATTAGTTACATATTAATGGCGATGCTGTTTACATCGACTTCAAACTATGTTATAGTCCAATAAAGACTGAATCAATTTACTAATTTTAAATATTGAAACATTTGTTATTTATCTTTAAACAGTAAAGATAATTAATTAGATTTATTATATTCCCCTTATTTTCATGTTAAATATAGTATTTTCCTACCAGACTTCGTGTCCAACATGATAGCGAGCGACAATGTTCGTCAATCTTCCAAAATACAAATAAAAAAACAATATATAACATAAATTTTTTATTAAAATGGTGAAATAATAATGGCATAAAACAAAAAATGCAAGAAAATTTTGACACACTTGTATATAATCTGATATTTTTTTTTTACCAGACTCTCTTTCCGCCATGACAGTAAATGAAGATGTTTGCCGATCTTCATAAATACGACCAGCAAACGAAAAAGACCAAAGGAAATCTGTACGAATTGCCGATAAATTCGGGTATTTGATCATATGGGTGATGATACATTATTAACGCTTTCATTTAAAAAGCAACTTAGCGCACTAACAATGGTATTAATCTTTTCAACCATTACTTCACCATTCAAATTATCCAATGTACTATTGATTTTGTCTAATACATTATCCGTATTATCTTCTACTGATATATCTAAAAAAAAAATCATTAGCTTTATTCGCTTTCCAATTGGCTTTTTCCCTTAAATTATTATTTTTTTAAATAGCATTATAATCACAATTCAAATTTCTCTCTGGTAAGGGACGAGATCAAAAGTTCAATGTAAGATAAAAAGCTTAATTCAAATAGTTTGGGGGTGGGGGTAAAAATCGCTGCAAGTTTTGTTATCCGACATCGATTTTCAGATTGAAAAGTACGGATTCAAGTTCGGCCCTAACATATGTTTGGACTTTTAAGCAAATAAAAGCCATAATACATACATTGTTGAGAAAAAACAGGACCAATGATACAAGAAGTATACTCTCAAAGCATATGCCCATATTGGTCAATTTTTCCCAAATTATGTTGAGGGGGGAGGGTGGTGGGAGGGTCACTGAAAAAACTATGTGAATTAAGTTTTTATCCTACATTGAACTTTTGATCTCGTCCCTAAGTTCAGGGAAAACTGCAATATATTATGGGCATCTGAAAACATGGGGTTAAAATCAACAACTTTAAATTCATTTACAAGTAAAGTTAAGAAATACCAAAGGGATATTTGAAGGAGAGAAAAATCGTTACAACTGACAAACTCCGGAGAACAACGAAGACAAGACCAAAACAATAAGTTTATATGCACTACAATTAAAAACTAAAACCGTATGAACAACATGGACCCCACCAAAACACCGGGGGTAGACTCAGGTGCTCTGGAAGAGTAAGCAGTCTCTGCTTCCTGCAGGACACCCGCCATGCTGCTCATATCAAATCCGGTATGAGGAAGGGATAATATCAATGGAACAGGTCCATTTTCATTTGGGAAACGGTTTTTTCGTACCTGTCAACCAAGTCATGATGACGCCCATAAAACTTTAATAAGGATGACTTCAGCTTAGGAGTAACGTACCCCTATCTGAGCAACTTTTCTGTCAGGAGCCGGGCTCTGTCCAGGAAGTCAATGTATATGTCACAAGCTCTGGAATAACGTATGAGTTGTGAAATATATATATACTCCATACGCCGGCGCTTCTGGAATATTGCCGCTCAAAAATGGAAAGTTGATTGGAAAGTCAAAGTCATCCAGTTTGTCGTAAAGTTTTGTATTCAACCTTCCTCTGGTGTCAATTTCGAGGTGAAGGTCAAGATAAGATGCAGACTTGGCAGTGTCTGTGGTATCTTTAATTTCGAGCTCATTGGGATAGATGAGATGTAAGAAATTCCCAAAACGTGAATTGTTGAGTGATAAAACATCATCTATGTAGCGGAAGCTGAAATTAAAGGTACGGGCTAACTTCTTTTGTTTTTCCTTAAGAAGCATGTCAAGGAAGTCTGCCTCATATGAGTAAAGGAACAAGTCGGCTAGGAGTGGCGCACAATTAGTACCCATAGGAATGCCAATTGTCTGTTGGAAAACACGTCCAACAAATTGAACAAATATGTTGTCGATCAAAAATTCAATCATCAGGACAATTTCGTCCTCTGTATATTTTTTGTTAGTTTTAGAGTGGTTTTTAACAAAGTATGATTTATCTCTACCAATGACAAGGTATGTGTATCTGTTGTTGCCATTTTTATTTTGAAAGTATCGGTGGATTAGATCTTTCAACTTCTCCTTCAGTTGTGAATGAGGAATGTTAGTATAGAGGGTAGAGAAATGCTGTTACAGACTGAAATGGACCGAGATCGTAAAATATCCTTTAAGTCTTTGGAATTCTTTAATATCCACATTTGATTGATACCACTTCTTGAATAACTTGTCTCACAATAACTTTGGAGGCCCGTTTTGACAGCTGTTAAAATAGAAGTTAGAAGTTGAGACAATGGTTTGGTGGAACCCTTGGCAGATCCAGCTATAAAGCGTTGTTTGTATGGACACTTATGTAACTTGGGTATCCAGTACAAGGTAGGAAGATCACAATCATCATCTTTGATGGAAATACCAAATGACAATAAGACCGATCTATGATTGTCGGTTATTTCTTCCTTTGAAAGTGTAGTAGCTTTATAGGTAGGGTTGCCAAGTGAACTAGCAATCCCTAGTTCATTAATCAAGCATTACAAAAACGATGTTACTAGGGGCCTTGTCTGCAGGAACAACAACATATTTGTCATGAATGGCGGACAATGTCTTGGCAGCATCGGGGTTGCTGAAGACTGGTGTTCCTTTTTTACTCATAGACCTTCTAAGTTTATCAATTCGAACTTGAATCAACGATCTCACAGCTTTAACCCACTCTGAAAGTGAATCTAGTGGCTCTTGTTCACGTTTGGTCCATTTTCTGGCATAGTCCTCCACAGCATCCATCAGTAGTTTGAAATTATATTTCCAATTTATGGATAAGGGTTCGCGATACTTATGACCTTTTGCAAGGATATCACGAAGAGACTCATTATCTATGATATTTAAGTCTCCTGTGATGACATGGCCAGCAGGACTATATTTGAATGGAGAACTGTTGCATGAACAATCAGGTGGCTTAGCTTTGAGATCGTCGATTTTGAGGTCCTGCAATGCACGTTTGTGATTGAATATTTTTGATGCAATGGGTGTAGTATAGGTATAAGAAATAATGGGAACGGACTGATCTTTGAAATAAGGCGGAACTGTTAATCTGGCCGATTTGTGGTGAAGGATATTGCCAAGATTTACGGCATCTAAATCTTTGTTGGCAAAAAATAGTGGCAGAAAAGAACGTTTGTCTTATTCAATTTCATGGGTACCAATATCACAATATCAACCATAACACATTGTAAACAGGTGAAATCAATAAATAATCAACTAAACTAACGTCTTTACAAGTTACACGGCCAGTATGCCTCGGTCGTTAGAGATACAAATACAGATCTTTTATTTTTCCAATCACGGAGCCCATTACTGGGCATGACAATCAAATATAATCAATGTTGAACAAAATACAAATGAAAATTAAACAATGATAATAAATATTATTGTAAACTATTTATATGATTGAAAATTGTAAATAAAAGGAAATAATAACTAAAGAAAACTTACATATATCAGTACATTACAACATATATATATTAACGCACTGTGATCCAGATCAAGCCCGCAAATCAGACCATGACAAAGGTTCATTATATAATTCTTCATTTAGGTGCTGAAGCCCAATCTTCTGACGACATAAGCCAATCAAATTTGTCTGTAGTCGTTAACAGATTAAATTTTTTTCATTCTTTATTTATTTTATTTATGAATATTTTCCTTTGGTCATTTAAGCATTTACATTCAAGTAGAAAATGTTTTTCATCTTCATCATAGGTTTTGCATAATTTACATAAACGGTTTTTAGCTTCAACTTCGAAATAACACCCCCTTTCTATTTCAAAGGAATGATCAATCACTTCTTTTTGTTCTCTTTTTCCAATATTTAAATATGTTTCATAATTAAATTAAAGTTAGTTTTGTATAATCTATTTATAACTTCTAAGTTTATTTCCAATATCTAATTTTTTTCTTGTCACCAAATAACCTATTTTTCCATATGTTCACAATTTTTTATTTTAAAATTGATTTTACTTTATTTATAATGTAACTTGCTTTAACATTGCTATTATTATTTAGGAAATATTATAAATTTAAGTATTTTAAGATTTCTTGAATACAACAATACCATGACTCTTTTTTATCTTGAGTTAAATCACACCTCTTACAAAAAGCTTAAAGCACCTGATATATATATTTCTTTTATTAATACATCTTTTTTTTGTAATAGCATATTTCACCCACAGGGGCCCGACTTCTGGAAATTTATTTCTTTTTTGTTTTATTTTTTTGTTATCCATATGGCAAAATGCTGGGTACATTATTCATGGCATTTGCATCACGTGACTTCAGCCCTTTTAAGCACATTACCTCCCTTAGTTCCGTCTTTGCGTATTACCTTCTTTCACGAGTTATCCGCCCTTGCGGGTAGGTATTGTTTACTTCCGGTATAAGTTCAGCGGGCGGCAGATTTTAAAAATGGATCAACTAACTGAATTATGTACCATCGAAGACGTTTTGACCTTCAATAAGAAGGATATTCAACAATACCTAAGATTGACCCAACAAAAAATCACTGGATCAAAGTTAGAACTTGCCACTCGTGCTTGTGAACATATAAAAATTAGTCATTGCTTATCTATCTCCGCCTCTGTAGAACATGACAACCATAGTGCAGATAATAATGACACTAACACCTCCATTCCAGACATAAATACATTAAACTCAGGTTGGACAAGTGATAAAGTAAGCTTTCCCACTGTTACACACAGAGATGTAGAAAATTATTTGGTAAACAGTAATCATAGAACGGCAGATAGAAACAAAATGGAGTGTTATCGTCAATATATCCGTGGGTTCAATTTTTTTAAAGAACAATATATTCACAAAATGATGGTGAATCCTATTAATGATGGAATACCGTATTGTTATATAAGATCAAAATGCTATCCATCCATGAAACAAGGAATCTATGTGCAGTGGATTTTGGTAACAAAGAGTGCACCATTAACAGTAAAGAAAGCCAACTGTACTTGTCCTGCGGGGTAAGGTTATATAGCTTTTATACAAAAAAAAAATACAAAATAAAATCAATAACAAAAACGCATGTCCTTCGATGTTCATCAAAATTGAAACACCGAACGATACAATCATGTATATGATATATTATAATTATATATACATGTATACTATATGTAATTTCGTTTTAAAAATGTCCATACTTGTCCATTCGCTAGTTAGCTCAAACCTTTAAAATTGTAAGACATGTCACCCTACCTGGACACATTATTCTGACTCCGGGAAAACCAGTATTTGCTCTTACTCCTAATACAATTTTTCAAGTCTGGTTTGACCCGCCGGGGATCGAACCCACAACCTACCGCTCTCGAGGCGAACACGCTACCACGAAACCAACTTTAATATTGAAAAAAAATCCATACAACGAACCAATTAAACTTTGTGAATCAGTAGTATGTAAAACACAAGCCTGTAATTAAACAGCTACAATTTTGTGACAACCATGCACTGGAGGCGAGATTAAGAATAATTACTGAGCTCGCAGATACAACATTAAAGAAAAAACCCACAGGCACTTATCTTGTAAAGTAAAGGTATAGAGGTATATTTTTTTTCTGAGACAAGTGCCTGTGAAAAAAACGTAACATTCCGTTCCATAAAAACGAAATGAATATTTTGTTAAAAATGAATCCGCTTTCTTCGTATTACATCCTCTACATTCCACCATGCTTGTGAAACCAACAAAGCTATACAGAAATGACAATAAGTAGTAACAACTGTAAAAATAAAAGTACATGTTTGATAAAAATTTCTGTGTGCACATGTTATGTTTACGCGGACCTCAACGAGGACACTTATATTTTCTGAAAATAAGCCCTTCGCCGTAATGTTTGAAAACGAATTGTCGTTTTTTTTTTATTTTTTAGAAATAAACTTTCGTTTTTATTTCTTTCTAACTAAAAATTCACGTCAATAGAGACAGAGAAGAAAACAAAAATAAGACGTACACCATTAGTTTTGTCAAGGCAAGTTAACTCTTCTAGAAAATTAGATGTAAATACGAAATCCGTTTTGATCTATCACAAATTTTAAATAAGCCAGGCTAGCAACAAGTATATTTCAAAGTATCAAAAGATGTAAATGAATATTCCGTCCGCAAAAAGAAACCATGCCGACCAAGACCCCCACCCCCCGAAAATCAAATTGTTGAACCCAAAGCATTGAACGTGTAAAGGCACTGTGTGCATATGTAAGAATTTTAAAACAAAAAAGCGAAGTATATAAAATTAAGAATATGTGGTATGATGCGAATGAGACAACTATCCACATGACTTCAAATGACGAAGATGCTAGCAAGGATAGGTCAACGTACCATCATTAATTTATTTTCACAGCATGGCTCCTTTGATTTTTTCATTTCTAAATAAACAAAATGTTTAAATACGTCCCGTTATTTCAAAATTGGCGTATTATCGTTTCATATTATATCATGTCACAATTATACAACCGTGACAAAAAACAATGGGGAACGTAAATGAGCGGCGAACGGACCCGTCGTTGGGTTGCTGTATTCAGACTTTATACCATGACATTGTATGTTACTTCTGTCTTGATATATATATATATATATACCCATAATAATTCATTTATGATGAAAAAGTTAACCAACATTTTTTTTCTGTTTTCACTTCAGGTTAGGAGAAGGATGTACTCATATAGCAGGTTTGTTATTCGCGCTTGAAGATTTGACGGTGAATAAAAAAGAAAATGGAATTGACAACATAGCATGCACTTCAAAGCCTTGTGAATGGAACAAGCCAGCAAAACGAAGTAAAACTTGTAAAACTGTAGATGAAATTGAATTTAAAAGAATTAAGTATGATGGTGATACAAAAAGTAAAACTGCATGTAAACCAAAAATCAAAACATCCACTAAAACAGTTCCTCCTAGTTTGAATTGTTTTGAAACTGATATGCCAAGCCCAAAGACAAACTGACAAAGCCATGGCAAAAAAATGAAGAAAGACGAAAAGACAAACAGCAGTCCACAAAACGCAACATTGAAAACTAAAGACTTAGCAACTCAAACCCCACCAAAAACAAGGGTAATCTCAGTTGCTCCAAATGGGTAAGCAGATCCTGCTACACATGTTGCACCCGTCATGTTGCTCTTGTATAGGTACAAATGGCTTTTTTATGTCCAGTGGCAAGTGAAATCATATTCAGGACAAGAACATGTTAATGAGATATGAATATAAACCCTGCTTTATACTAGAGTAAGACAGACACGCAGAGCTGTATTTTTAATGTACTAGTTCACAAGGTAAGAGCCTGCAGGAAGATAAGTCGCCCTTCCTGGACACATTATTCTGACTCTGGTCTTTGCTCTTATTCCTTAATGGTGTGTGTTTAGAGGAGAAGCAGTAAATACCAGTTTTCAAGACTTTGGTTTGACCCAGCAGGGATCTAACCCATGAACTCCCATACTAGAGGTGAGCACGCTACCACCAAGGCAGTTCAGGTATTAAATTATATGTCATGTACATGTATGTTAATATAAACCAGAGGCTCATGCGAGCCTGTATTGCTCACCTGATAACCTGGCCATAATAGTTGCCCAATCAGCATGAAATGAAAACTATATGTAAAGAATTTCAGATACATCATTCCTACAAAGTTACAAATCATTAGGCCTTATAGTTTCAGAGGAGGAATTTAAAAATTTTTAAATTGCGACCATTCGGAAAGAAGAATTGCCTATGGTGGCCATTTCTATTGCCCAATCAGCATAAAATGAGGAAATTTTGTAAAGGATCTCCCATACATCATTTCTACAAAGTTACAAATCATTTGGCCTTGGTAGTTTCATAGGAGAAGATTTTTTTAAATTTTGACCAATCAGAAACAAGAATTGACTGTGGTGGCCATGTTTGTTGCCCAATCAGCATAAAATGATGAAATTTTGTAAACGACCTCCCATGCATCTTTTCTACCCAGTTACGAATCATTTTCACATGTAGTTTCAAAAGAGAGATTTTTTTTAAGTTTAAGCCGATCAGAAACAAGAATTGCCTATGGTGGCCATGTTTTTCGCCCAATCAAAACGAAATGAAGAATCTTTGTAGAGGACCTTACAAACATCATTTCTACCCAGTTACAAATCATTTCCACTTGTCGTTTCAGAGGAGAAGATTTTTTTAAGTTTAAGCCAATCAGAAACAAGAATTGCCCATGGCGGCCATGTTTTTCATCCGATCAAAATGAAATGAGGACTTTTTGTAGAGGACCTCACAAGCATCATTCCTGCAAAGTTTGGTTTCAATTGGCCCACTAGTTTCTGAGGAGATGATCAAAATGTGAAATGTTAACGATGACGGACGACGGAGGCAAAGTGATGGCAATAGCTCACACGGCCTTTGGCCAGGTGAGCTAAAAATACTTAAAACAAAAAATTCAGAAAGTGAGCTAGAAAATAGAATATAATTTATTTAACCAAGGGGGGTAAAAGGTTGGTCATGGCTGCACATACAAAGAAAATATCATCTGCTATTGGACTTAATGCTAATGGTAGTGTTCCTTGTAATATTCTAAAGTTTTTTATTTGTTCCATTTTTCTTTCCACATGGATACGTGCAGAAGCTATTCTTCTTGTACATTCAACTTCTTCCTTTGTAAACTGTTCCTTTGTCTTAAAAGGAGGACAATATAGTTTGACTCCTTTTTTATTTAAGTCAGATTTAAGATGAATGAAGCCTTTATCAACCATCACTGCATCTCCTGATATTAACATTTCAATCAATCCACTTTTTCTAGTGATCTCAACATCAGAAGCTGATCCTCCCCATAGTTTAGAAACAAAAACAACAGCTCCTGTTGTGCTTATTCCTATCAGTGCCTTGAATGTGTTGTGCGACTTGTAGTTTGAATAGGTTTGACTTTGATTTTCAAGAGATGAAGGTGTTTGTATAAAAATTTCTGTACAATCCAAAATTATTCGTGTGTCTGAAAAATTCTTAAAACAGGGTGGAACATTTGATTTCAATACATCAAGAGGTGGCAAGATAACCAGAGATTTCATCAAGTTTGCCATAACTCCAATCCACTTTCCAAATATTCTAGAAACACTAGATGCAGATATTTTAAATCTAAATTCTAAGTCTTTCACAAGTAATCCTAGCCTTAATCGCATTAAGACTAGAAGGAACTCATCAATTAATCTCAACTTTGGTTTTGGACCAGAAGAACTATCGAAAGCAAATTCAACTAACGTGTCATACAAAGCAATAAAAGATTCATAGTTTTGTAATCCTGTGTAAAACTGTATGTTCTCTTCTGATTCCTTTATGCTCTCAATTGTTAATTCTGGAAGTATGGCAGTATTTGTTTTGTCCAACATATCAACGGAAACTTGGCAGCCTGAACTGGTACATGTATCCTTATTACTGTTTCTTTTGTCACTTATATCATCCATGTCTTGCATGTGGCTAACATTTTCATGTTTTGGGTATCTGAAAAAAAAAAAGAAATGTACATTTTGTTCATAACAGTACATATTAAAATTTAAATGTTCATTTGAACCTGAGAAATATCTGGATTTTATTCAAGATTTTAAAAAAAGAAAATATTACAAAATTCAGAATAAGTAACCATAAGTTGAAGGTTGAAACTGGGCGATACACTAAACCATGTATGCCTTACGAAGAAAGAATATGTGACAGATGTTTCTCCGATGATGTTGAGGATGAAACTCATTTTCTTTTAGGGAACAACCATTTAACTTTGAGGGGGGGGTTATGGTTTTTTGTTTCTTTCAGAAAATTTTTTTCGTGCGACCCAAGCAACAGATTATTTTTTTTTTTTTGCGCAGAGCGAGAAATTTTTTTTGAGCATTTAACATTAAATTTTATGGCAAAAATTCCCAAACAGAATATTTATTTTTTCCTTCTCCCTGATCAAAATATTTTTTTCTTCAAAGTTGGGAATCAGAAATTTTTTTTAGAAAAAATCCATAACCCCCCCCCCCCCCTCACAGTTAAATGGTCGCTCCCTTACAATGTTCTTATTTTTATCAACAAAGAATTTTTTTTCTTAAATATGTCATTGCAGAATGTCCATCCTTTTCTAACTTGTCATGTCATAACATATTTATATGGTTAATGACTATGGAAGATATGAATACTACCCTTAAAATAAGTGAATTTATTTTTGAAAATCTTCCAATTTAAATATAGGATTATTCAATGGTACTTGTCACACAATATATATTCTCTTTTTTGCCTTTTTTGTACAATTATATATCACTACATGTACAATAACAATGTATCCTGTATAATTTGTTATGCTAAATGAATTAAACCCCTTTTTTGGATCTTTTATAGGAGTAAGACAGGGCGATGTATTAAGTCCCAATATTTTTAAGTTATTTATAAATGATCTGCCAGAAACATTTTCCTTATGTGCTGACCCTGTAGATATGAACAACAACAGAATTGATTGTCTAATGTATGCAGATGACATTGTTATTTTCTCAGAAACACAAGGCGGTTTACAAGAGAGAATGGATAGGTTACAATTATATTGCTCAAAATGGTGTTTAACTGTAAATTTGAATAAAACAAAAGTTTTAATTTTTAACAAACCAGGAAAACATATAAATTGCCCATTGTATTTAAATGGACAACCACTTGAATGTGTAAAGTGTTATAAGTACCTAGGAATTACTTTTGTATCTAGTGGTAAGTTTACACAGTGTAAAGATGAGCTATACAAGAAATCAATGAAAGCTTGTTTTAAATTACAACAATGCCTAGTGTTTCAACTCTAATGCATCTTTATGACCATATAATTAAACCTATTTTAATGTATGGCAGTGAAATATGGGGAATGTTTTCAACTACATCAGTTGCATGTAAGAAGAAGAATGATTACATTTTAGAAAAGGTTTATTCAAAAGATATACAAAATTTATGAAATATATTCTTGGGGTTAACAGAAAAGCAAGTAATTTTGCTGTTATGTCTGAATTAGGGAGATTTCCCATATATTTTTCAATTTTATTGGCTATGTTAAAATATGCTCACAGGTTAGAGAACACAAAGGATGGTTTATTATATGACGCATATATCTGTAATAAGGAGTTACACATAAAAAATAGTACAACATGGTTTTCAAGTATTAAATTTTTACTGAAAGAAGTAGACTTACCAAACTTAAATATAAGTGTTGGCAGATTATGCAATATAGTTAAGGATAAATTATGTGAAAGTTTTCTAAATTATTGGAAAGATTTTAGAGAAGATACTCTTAAATCAGATAAAGGTAAACTTTTGACTTATTTTTCAATTAAAAATTTTGTTGGTAAAGAAAAATATTTGGAATTAAGAGAATTTAGAGATACTGGCAAGCACTTTGCAAGATCAGAATAAGTGCACACCCCCTTAAAATAGAGACGGATAGATATGCAAAAAACTATATAGATAGATCACAAAGGTTATGTAAAAAATGCATTTTGGATAAAGTTGAAGATGAAGAACATTTTATATTCGATTGTCCCCTTTATAATATTTTAAGAAAAGAGTTCTATGATAAAATTTTGATAAGTTGTAAAAATTTTAAAGTGTTAAACACAAGTGCTAGATTCAATTGGCTTTTTATTCAAGAAAACCTAGATTTATTGAAAATTATTGGAGCTTATATTAATAAATGTTTTGAACTCAGAAAGCTATCAATATAGTACAGATATATTTATATGTAACATGTTAACAATATTTGCCTGTTATTTTATATAATCTGTTTTATTAATGTTTTTTTAAATGGCTCTGGCCTGGCTGTGGCTTAAGATCACAAAAGAAGTTGATTATATATTTATATATGATTGTCAAAATTATTTGTGTCTCTCAATTATGAAGAATCATTGTAGTAAATTACTTTGCTCATCATGGGCCCTTTAATTGGAATAAAATATCTTATCTTATCTTATATTATTATAATTATTGTGAAACTGTTTTATTTTGAGTATATGCCCCTCGAGGGCCCATAATTGGACAATAAAATCTTGAATCTTGAATCTATAGGAAAAATATGACAGGCTGCATGTTTATAATCTATAATGTAATTAATTTACATATATATTTATTGAATTAATGCATGAACAGTAGTTGTACTTAAAAATATTGTTTTTAAATGACGGCATTCAGTACCTGTACATACATTTAAAGCCATGCAACTTTGTGTGATATGAAGACTGAGAGAGTGTGACTCTATGTTAATTAAAGAGACATGAACTTTGGGGTAAAACAAAGCCAGTAAATACATGTAAATATGTATGTAGGTCACACTTATTTTTATCTAACTTTGTATGTTTCAAAAGCGAAATATAACAATTAATTTTTATTTAGCATACATGTACGTACAAAGTAAATGTAATATAAAGCTTATTTTTTTAAGTGTTTGCAAGGTTTTACACTGTTTTCCTCATCCCACTGGCATGACGGGGGGAAATCGAACCTGGATCTCTTTCCAATAATGGCAATAATGTACTACTCACTGTACAACAATAAATTTTATAAGTGTAAACTGTTTTACCATGTTTACTTAAAACTTTTATTTATGAACAAATTTCTGACATAAAATAAACTTGGAACGAATTGACCAAGTACTTGATAATAATTGGTTGGTACATGTACGAATCAGAGTTGGAATCGAACGAATCATCCAGATAAGGTATTGTATGCATTGTTCAATGTATTTACATGTAAATAACTGATAGGTGTTTGACTAAAAACCTTTATTTTCATAATATATTGATTATTTATTTCACATATTCGCATCAACCCCTAAGAATATACATGTATTTTAACATGATAAATGTGCATAGTATTTTTTCTTAAATCCTAATATTCTTTTCTTAAACTTAGTACTACAACATGTACAAGTTGGTTAAAGTACGAGTTGGTAAAAACAGGTACAAGTTGTCTTGCACCCGTTGTTATGTGGCTCCAGTAATAGACCAGTACCACCAGAAAATGGTCCAAAAGGACTTTAAACAATCATTGTGACAACTGTTAAATTTTGTAGCAGTACTTAAACAATGATATGGACTGTCTTGATCTGAGCTTGACGTGAAGTGTTTCTAATCACTCATAGCCCCCCTCCCAGTTTTGAAAGTGTCATTCCATACTACATGTACATGTTCAATGTAGCTATTTTGTCATTTTTGTTTACCCCCATTATGAATTTGTTTTCTTTTTCATGTATTGACTGAACCTGATTGACTCAAATGCATGGCTTAATTTTGCTATTTAATTATTTGGTATGGTTTGGATTAAACTTACGAATGATCCTCAGTCAATATAGCCTGGTTTATTCTATTCAGCAAAATACATTTGGTTGGTGTCCTATCTGTAGGTGCTTTCCTTGGTGTCTTTTCACATTTATGTTTATGTGCCAGGAATTCTGTGGGAACCTTTTCCCTATCAAAATAATTTGGCCCAATTCCATTATGAAAGTGGTCTGAACACACTCGTGTGTAATTTGTTGGTGTCCATTTTTTTCTACTGATGGCAATTATCCATGCTCTTCTTACAGAGGGCTTTGGTGGCAGTTTGTGTAAACTAACAATGCTTCCAAATCTTCCAATTTTCCCGGTAAAGTTTGAACATCCCGGTAAACAGCAGTAATATTTCCCCATGTGTAAAGTCGTTGTGTAAACACAAAACCGGAAGTACGAAATACCTACCCGCAGGGACAGATAACTCTTACAACACTTAGATATGCAAATCCGGATATCGAGTCTTTTTCCGTCTCGGCTCTTAAACTAATGTGTCTATGAAAACTTCCTTTGGCGGATATTTACAAATTGTTTGTTTAATTCTGAGGGGAAAGGCTTCATATTTGAAGGATTACGCTATGGGAGACTTGAAATTATCACGTTTTAAAAACATTTTGGCCGAAAAGTTATGAAAGCAGATGAGATAAAACTTATTTCCTCATTAAATTCATCCTCCAAAGTTGTTCTCTATATGCGGACAATTTATGTATGATCTCGCTTTGTATCTGTATCTGTAGTTTGAATTTGCATTTTTAACTAATTTTTGTTAATTCATATATCAGTTATACTACGGTTACGCTTCAGGTTTTTAAACTGAATTGGCCGAAAGTTTTCAATGTTGACAATGTTTATTTGCATACGAAAGGAAAGCTAATATTGTGTAGAATGTACCTATATGCGGACAAATTGCTTATGAGTTATAAGAGTTTGAATATTTGCATTTTTATTTTTTGGGGCAAGTTTAATGCTTTGTAATGAATGTCGTCAGAGAAATCCAAAATGGCCGCTATGCAAATTACAAAAGTACCCGCAATTTTGCCATATGCTTATTTCATGAGTACTTTTAATAAATATTCACTGTAACAACGAATATTCCTGCGTTTATTATCAATATGCTATACACTATCCACGTCCTTATACTAAAAATCCTAGGATTTTTTAGTATAAAGACGTGGATAGTGTATAGCACATTGATAATAAACGCATAATTTGCGTTGTTATAGTAAATATTTATTAAAAAAGTATTCATGAAATAAGACAACAAAAAAAAAAAAAAAAAAAAAAAAAAAAAAAAAGAAATAAATATCCAGAAGTCGGGCCCCTGTGATTTCACCCGTAGGGGTCAAGGTAGTGTACAATCGCATACAAATCCTAAATAAATACCTCGCATATATACAGTATATAGGTGTGTGTTGGTATAGAACCAAACGATATTCACTGAGAAGTGTAATGATATTGATTTATAATTATGTTTGAACTTATAGCCTTGTAATCCTAAGTGAAATTGCAGCTGTCAGAATCTGTTTATCTTTAACGACTTTCACATACCGATAATATTGTAACTGATATGTATTTCCCTCTACACTGTTTACACAAAAATATTTGTACTTGATAATTAAAGTTAGTCTGCTTCAGTAGCTTGTTGTAATAACACGCCCAGTATATACGGCCAGAATGATACATGGTGTCAGGTCTTTGAACCAAAATAAATGAAAGGATTAGAATTTAAGTGAGAAGAAAAAAAAAAAAAAAAGAAAATGGACAAGCTACCACCACCGCCTGCACTCTGTCTTGAAGGAAATTTAAAAGAAAATTGGCGTAGATTTCGTCAGTCGTTTGACATTTTCCTTATTGCAACTGGAATAGATAAAAAGAACGATGCAGTTAAAACTAACACTTTACTACACTTGATAGGCCCAGATGCAGTGGAAATATTCAATACTTTTGAGTTTGCTGATGCTGGAGATAAAGCCAAATTGGATCCAGTTCTTACAAAGTTTGAACAATATTGCAACCCAAGAAAGAATATAATATTTGAAAGACACGTATTCAATACAAGATGTCAAACCGTAACCGAAAACATAGATTCATATGTAACGGATTTAAGAATGAAAGCCAGATCGTGTGAATATGGAGAGTTGAAAGACTCATTAATCAGGGACAGAATAGTGTGTGGTATAAGAAGTGACACTGTAAGAAGTAGACTCCTTAGGGACTGCGATTTGACTTTGGAAAAAGCAATAGAAATATGCCGAGCGGCCGAGTCAACAGAAACTCAGATGAAAATTATGACGGAAGGAGCTAGTCCATCTACTGAATCAGTCAACGTGGTCCGTAAGAAAACAAAGGAAGGAAAAGGGCACCAAAATAAGCACCTATCACAAAGAAAAATGGATGGTAAAACTGTAAATAACTGTAAAAAATGTGGAAGAAGTCACGAAGCGAGAAATTGTCCGGCTTATGGAAAAGAATGCCACAAATGCCACAAAAGCAATCATTTTGCCAAAATGTGCCGTGGACAGACAAAATTGAAGAAATCATCGAAGGTACATGCCGTAAATAATAGTGATGACTCAGATAGTGAAAGCGAATATGAAATTTGCTGTGTGAAAAGCGACAAAGCCAAGGATAAAGACTGGAATGTGACCGTAACTGTCGGAAACAAGAAAATTCAACTAAAGCTGGATACCGGAGCACAAGTGAACGTCATGCCACTGGAATTATATCGGAAGCTATCAAAGGATTCAGTTAGGAAATCCAGAGCAAAATTAGTGTCATATTCGGGACATCCAATTGAAACATGTGGAAAATCGTCATTAACACTTGCGCACAAGGATAAATATTACGTTGTGGAATTTCAGATTGTAAATTCGAATGTAAGTCCAGTACTTGGCTTGAAATCATGTCAGGAGCTAAACTTAGTGAAACGGATTTATACAATAAAAACAGGAAAAACGGGTAAGGATATTCTTGATAAATATGAGGATGTATTTGAAGGACTGGGATGTCTACCTGGGAAACATTCAATTAAAATTGATAAGGAGGTAAGTCCTGTAGTGCATGCACCAAGAAAAGTACCGTTCGCAATAAAAAACAAAGTGAAAGCTGAACTTGATAAAATGGAAACAAATAAAGTTATTGAAAAAGTGAATGAGCCTACAGACTGGGTTAATTCTATGGTGATAGTCGAAAAGCCAAATAAAGTCCGTGTAGTTTTAGATCCACGAGATTTGAATCGTGCCGTGAAAAGAGAACATTTTCCTATGAAAACTGTAGATGAAGTAGCTGCTAAAGTAAATGGTGCAAAATATTTCAGCACTTTAGACGCATCATCGGGGTTTTGGAATCTGAAATTGGACGAGGAAAGCTCAAAACTCACGACGTTTAATACACCTTACGGAAGGTACAAATACTTAAGAATGCCAATGGGAATTAGCAGTGCGCCCGAAATATTTCAGCGTAGGATTTCACAGTTATTTGAAGATGTTGAAGGATGCGATAATATTATTGATGATATTCTTGTCTGGGGAAAAGATGAAAAAGAACACAACAAACGCTTAACAAGTGTACTTGAAAGAGCCCGACAGATTAATCTCAAGTTAAACAAGTCAAAATGCAAAATAGGCCGTACAGAGGTAAAATATATGGGACACATATTCTCAGAAACAGGAATTAGGCCCGACCCAGAAAAAGTGAGAACAATCAACGAGATAAAATCGCCAGAAAATAAACAAGAATTGCAAAGGTTTATGGGAATGGTAAACTACGTGGGAAAATTTATTCCAGGCTTGGCAACACGCAATAAACCGCTGAGAATTTTACTTGAGAAAACAACAGCATGGCATTGGAATGAAACGCATGAACAATGTTTTGTAGACTTGAAAAATGCATTAACAAAAGCACCTGTCTTAAAATATTACGATGTAAATAAATCAGTAACATTGTCAGTTGATGCCTCATCCGAAGGTTTAGGAGCATGTTTAATGCAAGATGAACAACCTATCTGTTATGCGTCAAAGGGACTTAATCAGTCTGAAAGGAACTATAGTCAAATTGAAAAGGAACTTTATGCCATTGTGTTTGGTTGCCTAAAATTCCACCAATACTTGTACGGAAAACGCGTTAAAGTGGAAACTGACCATAAACCTCTAGAGAGTTTATTTAAGAAACCGTTAGCGAAAGCACCGCCTCGAATACAAAGAATGATGCTGCGTATTCAAAGGTATGACTTAGATGTACATTACAAGCAAGGAAAATTGATGTATGTTGCGGATACGCTGAGCAGAGCAACGACAAAACAGGAAGGTAACAGAGACAAATTTGAAGTTCATACGTTGAAATTTTTACCTATTACTAGCGAGAGACTCTCCGATTTTAAAATCGAAACAGCAAAAGATTCGTGTTTGCAAGAATTAAAAGAAACTGTGCTACAAGGCTGGCCAGATGTCAAAGCAAAACTGTCTGATGCAGTTAAACCTTACTGGAATTTTCGAGATGAAATAGGAGTATACGATGAATTGTTGACAAAGAACAAAAGACTTATTGTACCAATGACACTACAACCTGAGATGTTAAGACAAATTCACAGCTCACACATGGGTATCGAGAAGTGTAAGAAACGTGCTAGAGACATTCTTTATTGGCCAGGTATGAACGCACAAATAACAGAACTAGTATCAAAATGTGGAGTATGCAGTATGTTTCAAAGATGTCAACAAAAGGAGCCGTTACTTCAACATAATCGACCAGTTCGACCTTGGTCTAAAGTAGCAGCCGATTTATTTGAATTGGACAGAATCAATTACCTAGTTGTAGTGGATTTTTACTCAAATTATTTTGAGGTGAATAAACTGAATAACATGTCAAGTTCAAGTGTTATCAAGATTATGAAGGAACATATGGCGAGATTTGGAATCATTGATGAGCTAATTAGTGACAATGGACCTTGTTTTGCTAGTGCTGAGTTCCAGAATTTTGCCGATATTTACAAATTCAAACACACAACGAGTTCGCCGTTGTATTCACAATCAAATGGAATGGCTGAGAAAACCGTGCAGTCAGTGAAAAGATTACTGAAGAAAGCTAAAATAGACAAGAAAGATCCATATTTATCTTTACTTGAGTATAGGAACACTCCCCTGGATTGCGGAAAATCGCCTGTGCAACTTCTTATGGGACGTCGAACAAATACACTTATGCCGACTCATCCAGCATTATTAAAACCGAAATTGGACAATGAATCCGTACAGGAGAAGAAAGAACAACTCCTATCAAAACAGAAATTTTACTATGACCGCACCGCCAAACCGTTAGAGCCATTACAATCAGGTGAAACTGTGCGGGTACGCAGTAAGAAAACTTGGGAACCTGCAGTAGTTGTGCAATCAACAAACACTCCGAGATCATACATAGTCAAAACGAATGATAGTTCTATTTATAGAAGAAATAGAAGAGACATTATGAAATCTAATGAAACACCCGAAAATGAGACAATTAACTATGAAAAAAACAATTCTGCTGAAATTCAGAAGGAAATTCGTACTAAATCGGGAAGAATTATAACACCGCCCAAGAGATTGATAGAAGAATCTTAATTCAAGAGTTAATGGTAAAGATTAACTCCAACGGTGAGTCATGTGCTAGTAACCTCTGACTCCAATCTCGACATAGTATTTGTAGAGCGTGTATATATTGCCGTAGTTCCGTTTCTTCAGTATTTTACAAACAGTTAAAGTTGTCTCATTCAAAACTGTAATACTTTCAATTTAATTCATTACAAATGAACAGTGTCAAATTTTTCCTTTTATTGAATGAACAGTGTTAAAGTATTTTTCTGAAACAAAGAACAGTAACTTGTTTGGCCTAAAAAAGGAGATGTAATGATATTGATTTATAATTATGTTTGAACTTATAGCCTTGTAATCCTAAGTGAAATTGCAGCTGTCAGAATCTGTTTATCTTTAACGACTTTCACATACCGATAATATTGTAACTGGTATGTATTTCCCTCTACACTGTTTACACAAAAATATTTGTACTTGATAATTAAAGTTAGTCTGCTTCAGTAGCTTGTTGTAATAACACGCCCAGTATATACGGCCAGAATGATACAAGAAGGAACGTTAAATCACGAATATACATGCACAGGGACTCGTTACAATTGACCCAGTATGTCATCTGTGACAGATGACATACTGGGTCAATTGTAACGAGTCCCTGTGATACATGTAAGCATTTTTTATTTTAAAGATTTCCGTCTCGGGAATTCCGACTCGGGTTCGGTTTCGGTATACACTAATCCTCGACAACCTTCTCTCCCCTTCCCATGTATTTCTCCTGTCAAAAACGAAAGTTCCTGAAAATATTTGCCAAACATCGCCTGCTCATAGGCCTATTTATAATTATTTTTTAATGGCTGAAGCTATGTTAAAACCATCGACCTCCAAAGATTTGTCAGTTACTGTTAATGACTTGACAATATGTTCGATTTGCCTAGATATACTAAAAGTACCAAAATATTTTTCTTGCCTTCATACATTTTGTCGTTCATGTGTTTTTAGTTACATTAACAATTCTTTCGGGAATAAGTTACCTAAAACTATACCATGTCCTGTCTGTAGAGCAAAAATAAATGTGCCTGATTCTGTTAAAAGTGCTGAAGACTGGTCAGAGAAACTTCCAGTTAATCATATTATTATCAGTTTGATAGATGCACAGAAAATGCAGAATGGTAAATCACAGTGTGGTCCATGTAAAAAACTTGACGGAGAGAAAGAAAGTAGTGCTAAGTTCTTTTGTTCTGAATGTAGTGAAGCTCTTTGTGAAGCATGCTCTAAGTACCACAAAGCTTTCAAGTCATTTGTTGATCATGAACTTGTGGAGATTGGTATGGTTTCTGATGTTCATTTAAAAATTGGTACCCATTACACCACTTGCAATGAACACATGAAAAAAATTGAGGTCTACTGCAAGGATCATAAGAAACCATGTTGTTTACACTGTATTACTCTTGAACATAGAAAATGCAATGAAGTTGTTGGAATTGATGAAGCAGCAAAAAACTTGCGTGATGGTGATACATACTTAAATTTGATGAATTCTTTTGGATCATTAGCAAGGCATTTTAATGGTTGTATTGAAGAACAAGAGTCCCTACTGTGGAATGGTCAGCAAGATCATAAATCTGGAATTGAAAGAATTCAAAATACAAGGAAAAAGATTGAAAAGGAGTTGTTGAAGTTGGAACAGAAATGTTTAGATCAGCTGTCATTCAAATGTGGAGAAAATATTTCAGCCTTGAATAAAACTATTCAAAGCTTTGAAGAGAAAAAAAATTTAGTTTTACATTGTCAAAATATGCTTAGAGCAGGATTGCGGAGCAACTCTGACATTCAATTACTGATTGATTACCAAAACATGAAAGCACAGAGAGATGAGCTGGAGAATTTTCTGTATGAAAATGCTAAAGTTAAATATACCAGGATTGAAGTATGTGTTGAAGAATCTGTTCTAACTATGACACAACAGTTAAATTGTTTAGGATCGATTGTTGCAGATGAATGTACAACCAAGTCGAGCCTTATTTCACTCCTTGAATGTGATATATGTCCTGGACCATATCAAAAATATGGTACTGCTTTACCAAGAGAATCAAAATTCAGTGGTGTTGCATGTCATGAAGGACACATTTTACTCGTGGACCGATACAAAAGAAAGTTGTATGTCTTTGAAGATGAGAGCAGTGATGTAGATTTTAAGAGCATAAAACTTAAACCTCCACATAATCATGCAAGTGGCCCCTGGGATGTAACAGGCACCATTGCTGGTCGATGCATTGTTACATTTCCAGAAATGGAAGTTTTGGCAGATGTTGATATAGAATTGTGCTGTGTGAAACGTTGGATACAAGTAAACAACCCACAGACAGGCATTAGTTTTTACAATGACACTATAATATCAACCTCCCGATCTGCAAATGGCATGGATACTGTGTCCATTTTTGGGTTGAAAGGGAATTTGATAAAGGAATATAAAACTTGCCGACCAAACTACCTGTGTGTAGATAACATTGGCAGAATAATCTTCTCCAATCGTGTTGACAACAAGGTGATTTGCATGACATATAACTTTGAAATTGTTTTTACGTATTCCAATGAGCACCTAGATGGAATAGCTGGCATTACAACTGATGTGGAGGGAAATATCTATGTTGCAGGGTTTGTTTCTAACAATGTCCATCAGCTGACTCCCTCAGGAAAACTGCAGCGGATTTTACTGCATGAACATGATGACATCGTTAATCCAAGAGGAATAAGTTTCAATGAATATGGTGACATTCTGTTAGTGCTAAATGACAGTGGGAAAAAAATCAACATGTTTCAATTTTTAACGTAATTGAATTCATGCAGTTAAAATTCATGAGTAAGATAGAGTTACCTCCCATTGATTGTTGATGAGCAATTTATATTTTCAGTCAAATGTCATTTACTAAAATTATTCTGTAATGGAGATGACTTAGTTTTCGGCCCAGCACAAAAAAAAAGCTTTGGTTAGCTAGGTAGACCAAATAAAAATAACTTGAACATGCATGTACATTTATGGTACGAGTACATGTATATGTATATGTGTACAAAATGTAGGTAGGATTTTATTTTGCTAATTTTTTCGTAATGAGCCCCTATGGGAGGTTTAAGTGTTTAGCAGAACTTATACAAAAAATTTCAATAAAAGTTTTGGTATAGTAAAGGCACAAACAAAACTGTGCTGGTAGTGAAACCCTTAACAAACAAAATGTACATATGTATTTTTATTTGGCCTCTAATTACCTGATAATGTTACAATGCTCAGCTTGTTTGAGCCTGTTGTTTATTCTGGACAGCTGGATCACTTTGTATTTTTCTTTACAAATAACTATAGCCATCATGAGGCATTCTTTGAAATGAATATTTTGTAGCATTTTATGACATTGGAACAGTGTAGATGATACTATGAAAAGAACGATACTCACAAATGTTTTAAAAATATCACCAACTATTGCATTTGTATAGGTTGCAAAAAATACCAAAAAAGGAGTTAAATGTATTTTAGTATCCTGAAATTGTAATATCCTGAGTTGGAAGTGTTAATTTATAAAGTTTTGTTTGTTTAAAAAATTAGGAAAATAGGCACAATGTTTAATACATGTATCTTCTTGTCTTAAGTATAGCACACCCACTAATCCATCCAATCCATATCATTTAGTAATGGTTAAATTTTTACAATATGTTAATTAATTTCGAAATTTAATGAAATTATTCCGATTTCAAATGTTTGTATTACCAGTACACCATTTAGATACACAGAAAAATAATTGAAAAATATGTTTCGAACAAAAATTGGCTATGAAAGAGATTGAAATTAGTTTAGAGCTCATTTCGCAGCTTATTCGTATAATTAATTAGAATTGTAGACACAGAGTAGTGAAATAATATTACACGAAATCACATACTTGTATCTTTTAGATAAAGCAGGATAATATTTATAGATATTTAACATTATCAGTTTGTTATGCATGAGATAGATAAGCAGGTGTGTACATGAGTCAATTTTAATCAAACTTTGATGGAAGATCTGTGTTCAAAATTAATACAATGTACTACATATACATTGTACATTGTAGTTCGAAATTTACCCAAGTTGAAAAGGCTCTTGGATGGTCATCCTTTCAGATTTTTGCCTTGTAGTTTAGACGTGGTATTTGAAATTAATGCGAAAAAATGAAAAAATGAAAATTTAACAAATAGATATGAAATGCTATCTTTTTTACCATACGTGAATACATGTAATATAAGAAATAGAAAATTTGGTGAAAGTTATATATTTACATGTACAATTAAATGTACATTTTGTACATTCATGTATAAAAAGAAATTCTCCAACATGTCTAAATATATATTTTCTTGTACATGTATATTATGCAGAGAATTAACTCCCAGCTTTATTTAGTATGACCATGACCAAATGGGAAAAAAAAGATTTCTGTAAAAAGTTTAAAGAATATGGATGGTGAGCAATGAAATGTTCTTAGGAAGATTTATAAATTATGGATATGTTATTATGGAGAAGAAAATATTATTGTTTGTTAAGCTTGTTAAGGTTTTTGTTTCGCCTGCGACGAAAAGTCGCGAAGGCGCGATATAGGTATTACTTTCCGCTGATGGCGGCATAAACTTTTTTAGCTCACCTGACCTGAAGGGTCAAGTGAGCTTTTCTCATCACTTGGCGTCTGTCGTCCGTCGTCCGTTAACTTTTACAAAAATCTTCTCCTCTGAAACTACTGGGTCAAATTGAACCAAACTTGGCCACAAGCATCATTAGGGTATCTAGTTTAAAAATGTGTCCGATGACCCCGCCTGCCAACCAACATGGCCGACATGGCTAAAAATAGAACATAGGGGTAAACTGCAGTTTTTGTCTTATATCTCAAAAACTAAAGCAATTAGGGCAAAACTGGCGGGGTAAAAATGTTCATCAGGTCAAGATCTACCTGTCATGAAATTTTCAGACGAATCGGTCAACCCTTTGTTGGGTTATTTCCCCTGAATTGTTAATTTTTAGGAAATTTTGCAGTTTTAGGTTATTATCTTGAATATTATTATAGATAAAGACAAATTGTAAACAGCAAAAATGTTCAACAAAGTAAGATCTACAAATAAGTCAACATGACCAAAATCATTGATTGACCCCTTATAAGAGTTTTTCCCCTTTAAAGACGGCATCCAGCATAAACTTTCCTTTAAAGATCTTTTCCTCTCAAACCACTGGGCCAATTGAGACCAAACTTTGGTGGAATGGTCCTTGGGTGGCCCCCTTCCAAAATTATATCTGGCATCCCCGACTTCCAACCGAGATGGCTGCTGTTACTAAAAATAGAAAAAAAGGGGGTGACTTTCTAAAATCTTCTTATATGAAACTACAAGTCCAGTTGGAACCAAAGTTGGCAGTAACAGTTCTTAGGAGGTTCTCCTTCAGAAATATGTCCAATGACCCGGACTGTTAACCAAGATGGCCACCACAGCCGAACTTAGTTTAACATAGGGCCCTATGGGAAAATTCATTGAAAATCTTCTTGTCTTAAACCACTTGACCAATTGGAACCAGACTTAGCAGCAATGGTCCTTAGATGGTCCTCTTACAGAGGTGTGTCTGATGACCCGGACTGTCAACCAAGATGGCCACCACACCCGAACTTAGTTTAACATAGGGCCCAATAGGAAAATTCATTGAAAAATCTTCTTGTCTGAAACCACTTGACATATTGGAGCAGGACTTGGCGGCATTGGTCTATAGGAGGTCCTTTTTCAGAAATGTGTCTGATTTCGTGGACTGTGAACCAAGATGGCTGCCACAGCAGAACTTAGTTTAACATAGGACCCTATGGGAAATTCACTCAAAAATCTTCTCGTCTGAAACCACTAAGCCAATAAGAATTAGACTTGGAAGCAATAGTCCTTAGATGGTCCTCTTTCAGAATTTTGTGCGATGACCCAGACTGTCAACCAAGATGGCCGCCACACCCGAACTTAGTTTAACATAGGGGCCTATGGAAAAATTCATTGAAAAATCTTCTTGTCTGAAAATACTTGACATATTGGAGCCAGAGTTTGCAGCATTGGTCCTTAGGAGGTCCTCTTTCAGAAATGTGTCCGATTTCATGGACTGTGAACCAAGATGGCCGCCACAGCAGAACTTAGTTTAACATAGGACCCTATGGGAAATTTACTCAAAAATCTTCTCGTCTGAAACCACTAAGCCAATTAGAATTAGACTTGGCAGCAATGGTCCTTAGATGGTCCTCTTTCATAATTTTGTGCGATGACCGGGACTGTCAACCAAGATGGCTGCCACAACCGAACTTAGTTTAACACAGGGCCCTATAGGAAAATTCATTGAAAAATCTTCTTGTCTGAAACAACTTGACATATTGGAGCAGGACTTGGTGGCATTGGTCCTTAGGATGTCCTTTTTCAGAAATATGTTTGATTTCGTGGACTGTGAACCAAGATGGCTGCCACAGCAGAACTTAGTTTAACATAGGACCCTATGGGAAATTCACTCAAAAAACTTCTCGTCTGAAACCACTAAGCCAGTTAGAATTAGACTTGGCAGCAATGGTCTTTAGATGGTCCTCTTTCAGAAGTTTGTGCGATGACCCAGACTGTCAACCAAGATGGTCACCACACCCAAACTTAGTTTAACATAGGGCCCTATGGAAAAATTCATTGAAAAATCTTCTTGTCTGAAATCACTTGACATATTGGAGCCAGACTTGGCAGCATTGGTCCTTAGGAGGTCCTCTTTCAGAAATATGTCCGATCACCCGGATTGTCAACCAAGATGGCTGCCACACCGAACTTTGTTAAATATTGGACCCTATAGGAAAATTCATTTAAAAATCTTCTTGTCTGAAACCGCTTAGCCAGTTGGAACAAGACTTAGCAGAAATGGTCCTTAGATGGTTCTCTTTTAGAAATGTATCCGTTGACCTGGACTAAACCAAGATGACTGCCACAGCTGAAATTAGTTTAACATAGAATCCTATAAAAAAACAAGCCAAATTGACTGCAACACTTAAATTTTTAGGTCTGCTCAAGGTTAAAAGTTAAATCCAGGTGAGCGATACAGGCTCTTGAGAGCCTCTAGTTTTAAAACTTTAATAACTTTGCACATGTAATGCCTACAATTAAGATTTATGGTCCACAAGGTAGCTTATCATATAAGGTTTTCCGCAGTATACTAGTCTTGTGACCTTGACCTCATTTTCATGGTTCACTGACTTCTTAAACATGAATTTAAAATCTGAGTCCAAGTTTCGTGGTTAAATCCATTTCTCAGCAACTGTAATGCCTAGGCCAACCATATTTGGTCTAAAGATAGTTCTTAGTGGGTACATGCCAGTCTGACACCTGGCTTGGGGCCTTGACCCCAATTTCATGCTTGAGTGTCTTTGTCACTTTTTTGTGGTTAAGTCCATTTCTCAGCAACTAGAATACCTAGACCCACCATATTTGGTCAATAGATAGTTCTTGGTGGGTGCATCCCAGTTAGACACCTGGTTTGGAACCATGACCTCAATTTCATGCTTGAGTGACTTTGTGTGGTTAAGTCCATTTCTCAGAGACTGTAATACCTAGACCCACTGTATTTGGTCTATTGATAGTTATTTGTGGGTACATGCCAGTCTGACACTTGTCTCTGGACTTTGACCTTAATTGCATGTTTGCATGCTTAGACCACTGTATTTGGTCTATTGATTGTTCTTGGTGGGTACATGCCAGTCTGACACTTGTCTCTGGACCTTGACCTCAATTTCATCATTGAATGACTTTCATCCAAATTTCTTGTTTAAGTCCTTTTTTCAGCAACTGTTATACCTAGACCTATCCGTGTTTGGTCTATACATAGTTCTTAGTGGGTACATGCAAGTCTGACACCTGTCTCCGGACTTTGTCCTCAATTGCATGCTTGAGTGACTTTGTCATATTTTCAAGATTATGTCCATTTCTCAGCAACTTTAATACATAGACCAACCATATTTGGTCAATAGATAGTTCTTAGTGGATACATGTCGGTATGACACCTGCCCTTTGACCTTGACCTCAATTTCTTTTAACGCATTTTCCTTTGACATGCAAAATGTCAGGTATCAGATTATCCTTATTCTGTGTCCATGTGCATACTCAGGTGAGACATGTAGTGTGTCCACTCTTGTTTAAGTTTGAAATTTAATGTGTTTATTGATTTTTTTTTTAAATTGTTGTAAGGATGTTTTACTGTATATATTTATATTAGTTCAGCTAGCTTAAAGAGCTTGAGCTCATGTTGTATTGCTTATAAGTGTTCATCAGTCTTTAATCCCCAAATATCTGTACTACAGAATACAGAATAAAAATACCTTAATTTAATATAGAGCAATTTTTTGGGTGGGGAGTTGAAAGGTAGGAGAACAAATTTAAGAGTCTCCAAAATTTTGTGAAAAGGGCATATGGATTCTAAAAAAAAGGGGAAAAAATGTTCACTTCCCTTGTCCAACCACCCTCCCCTATAAAAATCACAATTTTGCTCCCTAATCATATACTAGATTTAAAATGTCAAATTTTGAAAAGTTTCTAAATAAATGATAATATGAGAGCAACCATTTGAGTTTTATAGGGATGCTAAGATGAATTGTTTTATCCTGCCTATTTTTTGCCAAAATTTTGGTCCTGGATTTTTCTGGCCGCCATTACACCCTAAATTTTTATTTTCATTTAAACCAAAAAAATTCCTGATCGACACAGGTTCTAGATGTTTTTCACAGTTAATGTGATCCTGGCTTTTTATTGTGCCCAAATCCTAGTCCTGCCTTTTTATTCAAATTTCATCTTAGAACCCCCTCCCCACTAAAAATGAAATGGTTGCTCCCTAAATTTTTGATACTCTAATGCACTGACATTATGTATTTTTAAGCAAATAGAATGTGTGTGTTATCTTTTCAGAGAACACACGCCATTATCGAGCATTCACTTGGGGAACATTACTGAAAATAAAATCTTGTAATGATTTAAATGTTTATTATTCTGATTTTGTTTTGGTATTAATGTTTTTTATTTGATTTTCCATTAGGAAATAAATAATCCTGTTTTTCTAGAAACCTGACCAAACGTTATTTTAAGTACCTTTGGACAAGAATTGTTGAAGTCTGTGTCTTCTATATTACTTATAAGACATGTCGTGCATGTATTATAACCTCTATATTACTTACTATATTATAACCTGAATCATGTAATTGAAAAGTTTTGAATTTTTTTTAAATGCCTACCTACCAACCCTAATTTTTAGATGAATGTAACCAGAAACAGGATTTTTTATTGCCTTAATGTCTACGTGTTTTCTTTCAAAAAATATATTAAAATTATTTTTCACAAAAAAAGGAAAAAGTGAAACAGCTAACTGTTGACTTCTTAAATACAGCCTTAAGTCAATACATGTATGTTTTCTGATTTTCAGTCATACGCCATATCTTTACATTTTCATATATATATTAACCAAGAAAAAATAGATTTTTTTTAAAATTATTATTTGGTGTTTGAATTTTTCGGATCATATTAGAATGGACATGATTATTTAAAATTGTAATACAATGAAGAATCAAAGGAAAATATTATTCAAATGATTATACAGTTACAATGTATCTAGTCCAACAACAAAATATGAAATATAATAAAGAAAAAAGATACTTTGTACAAGTTTGGAATCAATTATTTAAAGAAAATTAAAAAAAAAAAAAAAGGAATAAAAATTATTATACTGCAATACCATTTTGCAATCATTGAACCAAAATCTGAGGGAATTCTTGAAACAGGTCAAAACTGAAAATCACAAAATTAACAGGTTTCACAAGACAATTTTTTTTTTAATATGATAAAGTCATATACAATGTACAACCTATTTTTTGTAAAATTTAGAATTTTTTAACTATATATAAGGTGCTCTACAAATTATGTTTCTATTTGTGACTATTATCATTATGCACCATTCTAATCACATGTCAAAATAACTGAATGTGGTTTGCTGTTTTTTTTCTGGTTGTATTTGGTTTTTTATTAGTTTAACATTGTTGCATTAGTGTTTTCTTTGAAACTTCATATTTCAATTTTTAAAAGTTTACTTAATCTGTTTACACGTTCTTGTTATTTTTCATCTTAAAAGCATTATTTTTATGATTTAAGCCAGAATTTTTCATTTTATGTTTGACCGAGGACTTATCTTTTGCCAAACCTTGTTGTCTATAAAAACAATTGAGAATACTTGTATAATTGGATTTAATCCAAACCCTAAACACAGGCATCTATAAAAAAGATTTTGTCATTTCACCCCATCAATCCTATATTTTCACACCATTGTTAAATAGGAGTCTGAAAATATGTTATTCTGGTAATAGTTCAATAAAATGATTATTTCAAAAAATTTGTAATTATTCTGTTAAGCTGGCAGTGTAGAAGAACAAGGTCTAAGTCCCAGATTGCATGGTTTCCATAAATTTTAGTGTATCTAATAGTCAAAAGTCGTATGACCTGTTTTCATCACTTTGTCATGAGTTTTTGTTTCATTTAATACTGTTGGTCTTTATCTTTCAATGGTGCTGACAGTTTGTTATTTTACTCATCTTAAAGTGACATTAGATTTTGGAATATGGAGTTTCTCACACAGTACTTCTTAAGGATTTTTCCACCATTAAAAACTGTAACCTCATTTTCATGTACACGTACCAATGATTTACGTTAGGACTGTTTCTCAGTGTGATATTTCAACTGTATTCGGTCTGTATACAATATACTCCACATTGGGTTTTTATGACTGTTAATCAAACGACACAGATCATAGACTTTATGTTCATTTAATCTTCAGGTGAAGGACCAAATATATCACAATTCAAACCATTGTCAAGCATGTCGAGACATTTTTGTGTATCCACTCTTCTTGTTCTTTTCTATGCAGTTTTTTCTAACAGAGCATAAATAAATAATAACTAGAGGCTCCCAGGCACCTGTATCGCTCACCTGGGTTCATGTTTGACTATGTCCATCTTGAGTGGCAGTCTGGAAAATAGCTGTCAAGTTTCAATTGGCTTACTGATTTTGCCAAATTGTTCACTGGGTTCAAATCTTTCACTGATTTTTCCCAGAAGGCCTACTTTTAAAATATCTTTGGTTCTGGTGACAATCTTGGATGGTGGGTGGGATCTTTGTGTATAATTGTGAAAGAAGACCACCTACAATGTAAGAACCATTGCTGCCAAATTTTGTTCCAATTAGCCCAGCGGTTTCAGACAAGAAGATCTTTAAGTTATCTTCGACTCTGGCGGCCATCTTTGAAAATGACAAGAAGATCTTTATTTAAATTTCCCATAGAGTCCTACGTTAAACTATGTTAAGCTCTGGTAGCAATCTTGGCAGTTGGGGTCATCAGATAAAAACCATGCTGCCAAGTTTTGTTCCAATTGGCCCAGTGGTTTCAGAGAAGAATATCTTTTTAAAAAGGAAAGTTTACGACGCCAAGTGATGACAATGGCTCACATCGCCCTTTGGGCCAGGTGAGCTAAAAAGGATAGCGGGAAAGGTTAATCAATTAACGCCATCCAATCGGCACAAACCTTTAGACGAAAACAACAGGAAAGAGCAGAACATGGAATCAACAGAGTCGAAATATCTGACTTTGTACAGACATGCACTGGGTAGTGGTTGGATTAAACCGGTTTTCTGTGTTACCAAACCTCCCCATGTCCGTGTAAAAAACACACAACAGAAGGTTACCGCTTGCTAGAAAAAATTAAAATAAACGATGGACGGAACATAATGTCAAAAGCAGGGTCAAATTATACATGTTTTAACTCTAAAACTGGCTGAGGCTCACATAGCTGCTGGTCGGATACTGTATTTTTTGTTTAAATTAGCGCTGCTCTGGAACAGTTCTGAAACGGTGTCTGACAGCTCAGTGTTAGAATAATTCTATGCGATAATTCTTTTAAAAAATACGCCTTACGATAATATAAAATTAATGATATCTGTACGAAAGTTGAATAAATTAAGTGAATTTAGAAATGTGTATCGCATGAAAGGAACTTGCTATCTGAGTTTATTTTACAACGTTTCTATCCTGGGATATAGATGATCTATATCAGTCTTTTAAGACTTGTTTACTACTCACATCGTAGGTACAAGGAGAGGGTTAAGTACTCATTAAACCAGTTTAACCACGCAATTTTTTTTCTTTTTTTTTCTTAATTTGTAACATTAATAAAAAGCAAAGGCAAACTATGTTCCAACATCTTCAACTTAATTTGAATATAGATTTTAATAACAAATTGGAACATATTAGTCAAATTTTAAACCCTGAATTAGAACTTTTACCTTATGTTTGCGACTTTATAAAGCAGTCATTGGCACTACGAAAATAGGGTCCACATTAGTCAGAGTTCATATTATAATTATAAAGATTTTTTATATTGTAAGCTGTTTGTGGTATTCATGTTCTTAGTGTTAATGTCTATTGTGATGTATATATATTGAGGTGTTATTGTATTGTTTTGCTTTGACTTATATTTGTGTATTTTATGCAAATAAAGGATTTTATTTGCCGGTCCAAAGTCGACAGCCTTTGTCAGGGGTTTTACTTTTCTAAATATTATTTATGTGTATTTGGAGAGTGGTTTTTGTTTCAGACATTTGCTTTATGTTGAAGGTTGTACTACGGCCCATTGTGTTGTACCTTATAGTTACTTTTCAAGGTTGCTGTTCCACAGTACTATTTTCATTAGAACTGTCTAGACGGCTGTAGAAGAGAGTTATTTAGAATAGATTTGATCAGTTGTATAAGATTTTGTGGTACCTTTTGTAAGAATTGATAACTGGCTGCTACTGTATATATATTTAGTCATTATACACCAGTGGATTTTTATTATGATGGATGATGATGGATGAATTGTTGTTTTAACGTCCAGTGGCAGCCATGTGCATATCAGGACGAGAACATGTTGATATGATAATGAATATGATGTCTGCTTTGTACTAGACAAACACGCTGAGCAGGATTTTTAATGTGTTAGCTCACGCGGTAACTGTCCGTAGGAAGACATATCACCCCACTCGGACACATTATACTGAATCCGAGCCGACCAGTAGATATTCGCTCTTACTCCTAGATGCCGCGTGCTTGGCGGAGAAGCAGCAAATACCAATTTTAATGTCCTTGGTTTGACCCGGTAGGGGATCGAACTCGAGGCGAGCACGCTACCACGAGACAACCGAGGCGGTTGGTTTTTATTATGAATGGATTTATTTATTTTTCAAGTAATTGCTCCCAAGAGTCCCGTTTTTATCTAGGACACAATCAACATTTGTCAAAACAATGCAAGGAAAGGCCACAGAGTCGTTTATGAATCCCTGATGAAAAGTAATATTTATCTTTTCATTCTAGAAGAAGGTCTTGTCAAGAACTACCGGCATGAACTAAGTTGATCGAGCGCCTTTACTGATTCAAAATAAACATTTTTCTTTATTAAAAAAAATCTTATTAAAACCGATTGTCAAAACAGATTATTTTAGAAATTTAATAGTAACGAGCGGTAGTTAAATCCAAATTTTCTCTACAACTGAAACTTTTTATGCATTTTATGACAGGTTTTGTTCAGAACAATACTACGGTGTATTCTCAGACAAATTAACCGTTCAAATACGCGATACTAATATCAAAAATGGATGTGATTTTAATGTTTAAAATTCCATGATTCCAATTTGATGCACAAGATGTGCACATTTCGTCAATGTACGACTCGTCCGTTGCGCTCAAAATTTTGAAGTACAAACCCCAAAACTTTGAAGATATAATTCAAATGCAAAAACAACCAAACAAAAATGCATCGCCAAAACTCCTTAGTTTTCACAAAATTTAATATTTTTATAACATTCAGTTTCACGCTATTATCTAAACCAAATGAACTGGAGAATAGATACTCTAGGGGACTTGGAGTCCACCGGCAGCAGTATAGACTCTGTGGGGATAAATAAACCAATCAAAACAAAATTTCTTAAAAGGAACTGTCAATGAATATTTTTACCAGTATATTTCTTTCATTCAATACCCTAACCAGTGACATCAATTTGGAGTCCTGTGATTTGTCTCGTATTTGCATTAGAGCTTGCAATATAGACAGCATAAAATGTAAAACCTTATCAGAACATAAATAATCCCCGTGGAAGTAATTATCCAGTCTGTACAGAATTGACTTATATAATGTCGGCAGACATATTTACACCTATCACGCAGAACAATCACATAAGTTAATCCATGACTTATATTGACTGGAAACTTGGGAAATTTCTAGGAGAAAGTCTCATTGAACTACCTGAATAATGGATTTTGACAACGACCAAATCCATTGCCGTAAACTGACGATTTTTTTTAAAGATGCGGTTCCGCTGTCATGGTGATTCAACTGGAAATACATTTTCAATTAAAATTCAATTTACTTGCACTAAAAGAGTGATGCTGGAGTCGGTAGACTGTAAGTGGGTTAGGTCATCTTCATCTATAAGTTATTAGTTAATGAATCGGCAGTGACACAATTTGAAGATAGATATCTTATCGTAATGTTCAGTTGAAAAAATTTTGTCAAAAGCAAAAGGTTATAAGTTTTTTAGGCAAATTTTAGTTGGATTTTTGGCAATTTTGTATTCATCCGTTCGGATTTTAGAATTGTACTTTTTAAATTTGTTTTTGACGATTTTATGCTAACAAATCATATATTTCAATAAAAAAATAGTTTTGACGTTCAAGGGAGGGGGGAGGGGGGAAGGGGTGCCCTCTAGGGCCCTCTGGATCCGTCACTGTTGGCTATCCAATTGTCTTGCCATGAGCGTAGCAAGGCGAGCCTAATCGGTTGCCTTGTTCAAGGAATCTTAAAAAATAAATTAAAGGTAGGCGGACTATGATTGATCATGGCCGTAAATTAAATTTCTTTTTTGACAGAAAATTTAAAAGCAGGAACTTTTTTGTACTTTGTATGCGACGTTTATGAAAATAAGTTTGTTATGTTGCATTTCCGGTTTCCGCCTCTACGTTGTATGGAACATAGGATATCTTGAAGAATCACGTGGACATTTATGGTCCGGATAATTTAGTTTAAGATATGAGGAGTAAATACAGTGTAGAATATACAAATAACTGCGATATTCAGAGTTTTCAGATAACGAGAGTTATACCATTGTATTTTCGCCGTTTTCTACACCAAAGTGCTACAGAGAACAACATTCCTTTTCGCATAAATATTGGTAAGGAAGAGTGCCGGAATTTTTACATCAGAACAAAAACCTTAAATTTGTTCCTAAGAAGAAACAGAAGATAGGAACTTTTACGAGGAGTTCGACTGTCCCTATGAAACTAGTCTTGATTTCGAGTATCCTGTACACTAAAATTTGAATCACTAAGTCTTCAGTATCTAACCACTGAGTGGATGACTATGCTAATGGCTTTCAAGTACTAGCTCAGATGACAGCATTTCTAGTACATGTAGTATTACTGATATAAGCGTGAAATTGATAATTTACTCTTCATCATTTTGATCAAAGTTTGAAATAAACAAAATTAAATTTATTTTTAGTTTAATATTTATCAACATATATTTATTTCCCTATAAATATCAACATCTCTATCCAATAATCAAACCACAATTTCATTTGAATAAGATTCGTTTTATTTCAATTCAAAGTTAACAAGAGGTAAATATAATTAGTTATTTTGTGTCCTATACATTTGGTGTTAAAACTGATTGAAATTGCCTCTTATCACACTCTGGTTCTCCATTAAATTCGATTTTACTAAACTGATGTAATTTAAGGTTCCCTATATTTACAATTAGTAGCGCTTCTTTTGGAGAAATCAATTGGAGGCTTTTCAGTTTCATGGTTTTACCACCACTAAAAACGCATGGTCGATACAGAACTTGAGTCAACTAGACTTCAAGTGTACGTAGCTTTTTATAGCTTTGTTTTGGAAATAACAAGAATCAATAGTTATATAAAATCCCCTTAAGCTCGTAAAATCAGATATATATGAAAGAGCACTACGATGGTTGTTTTCCCTAGATGTATCATGGCTCGCACCAAATAAAATTTGTTATCCTTTATTCTTCAGAAAAAAGTAAAAAGTCATGTCATGCCCGCATGTGGCAGATACTCATTATTTTTTTTACAGTTAAAAAAAAAAAATTAAAACAGTAATGTGTAAATCGTAAGCAAACTTGCGATCAGCCATTTTTTGACTCATAACATGTAGTGACGGAACCTTTAATGAAGTAACAGAGCTTTGAAGAAATAGACAATTTTTATTGTATCCCAGCCATGAAACTTCTGAAAGTAAAGGGTCTGAAAACCTCGAATAATCTTTGTTTTTATAAACAATGTATGGAATCTTCCTAGGTTAATGAATATATACTTATCACTGCTTATATTGGTTAAGATCTTTAGATTTTTTTTTGTGTTTTTGTTTCACCTACTCGATTACTTACTGTTACTTGAGAGATATTTTGTGGAAATATACATATATAAGGATGCAATTGTCTATTTTTTGTTTTGTTTTTGTTTTGTTTTAGTGTTTTTTTTTTTGCAATTTTTCGGGAGGCGGTTTGGAGGGCAAAAATGATCTGGGATCCTGGAAAACTGGGGCGAAATTTTTAATTCAATTTCTTTTTTGTGGCATCCATCAGCATGCATTTTTTCGGCGGATGCATATTTGTTTTTCAATGTGTACAATGGTATGATTCAGGTCATATTTCAATCATACATTTTTTTCACCCTTTTTGGCTACCAATTAAATGTCATAAAATTTTATAACAAATTTTTAATCCTGTTTATTTTTTTTAATCCATTCCTTGCCCCCTTCCAAACTCCCAACTAAAAGAAATTAAATCAATCGGTTCTATGTAACAGTGTGGTGTCGCAGTATGTTTATTCCTATATATCTATTGTTATCTTCGTTGTCCATATCTAAACTAAAATATTTTAAATGAGATTTCTATTTAAAAAGAATTTGACATATTAATGCTAAACCAAATTAATGTTTCGTTCTTTGGATTGTTGGATGGCAAAAATAGGTGCGAGGGGGCGAAATTTTAAATTCAATTTCTTTTCTTGAAGAGTTTTTTTTTCGAGCGCAGATCAAATTTACGTACGGCACACATTTTTTTAAAATAAAATATTGCAAACATGGGAACAATTCCAGCTTTTACAAAATTTTAGGAGCGGGCGAACAATTGTTATTTTTAATTTATTGAAAAAAGAAAAATTAGTGGAGAATTTTCACCATTTTAGTAAAATGAAGCGGCAAAAATTGGTATGGCCCAAATAATGTGGAGTAAAAACTATAAAAATGATTTAAAATTTTAATAGGATATGTTTCAGAATTTCAAACAGAAACAAGCTACCTTCTATCACCAATAACTTTCCACTATATTTTTTTCTAATTCAGACATATTTGCTAGCAATATGTTTTACCAGCTACGATTGACTACATGTAACTTCTAGCATATCATATGGGTTAGATATTAAATGTTTGCAATGGAAAAAAAGAGAAGACGAATGAGAAACATACTGGAGTGCATAAAAGGAAGTAAAAACACGATAATAATGTCATTTGTTGATGATGATTGATTTACACGCTTGTAACCTTTGCAAACCTCTGAGAATCTGACGAATCAGGAGAATTGGTTTTATCAGAGTCCTCACTTTTCTGTTTATCTTCTAAACTCAGTTCTTTAATTACTTGTAACGGTGAGTCATATTTTGATCTTGTTAAAGATGGCCGTCGTTGTTGCGTTGGTTGTTGTGGTTCCGGTATTTTAGGTATTTCAATGCTGATGTCTTCAACTTTTGGCAGTTCGCTTTGTCTTATAATTGGATGCGCAGCAGCTGATAGTGCGCTAATGGCATCTCCTACAGACATTTCCGAATCCTTAAAAAATACATCTTCAGGACACTCTGTAACTATTTTTGGAATGATATTAAATCTCAAATCTCGGGTTTCCATTTTAGGAAATGATGCTGCTGCACCTTGACCTTGAGGTTCACTGGAATCAATCCGATTTTCTTTGTCCTTTGTTGCATGTTTTATAACCTGACTGTAGATGTCTTTGGCATAGAGCGGAATGTCATAAAGTAAATCGGCAGCTTCGGTAATAGACTGTGAAATAGGTTTAGATTCTATTGTAATTCGCTGGTCCCGCCACCGAACGCTATCTAAAATGCCAGTTGTAACAAATTCAACGACCCCTTTTCCACCACCAACAGTATCCGATTTTACAAAGTTTACAACCGTGTTGCTCAAGTCGGAAAATGCATCATGCAAGTCTGATATGAGTAGAACTGCTTGGATATGATTGTCTCGCTTTCGTTTCAGAATGATAGGTGCTTCGCCCGTGGGCATGCGCATCGTAGTTATTACTTCGAAGTCCGCCATGAATTCATCTTCGGTGACGACAAGTTTCACATTTGTCACGTGATATGGATCAACCGTTATATCGCTGTCTACCTGCCATGTAAACATTTCTTCTAAACATTCGCCTCTTATCTTCGTAACTTTTAATTTTCCATTTGCACTAGCAGTTACCCCACAATGACCAAATCTTTCGGGAATATCAATTGTAAAACTGGCTTTCCCTTTTATGGCAAATCCTTTTTGGAAGGATACATATGTTCGTGCTTGTGTCTGCCTGCTTGTTTTTAAATTATACACTTGATCTTTAGACGTATTGTTTTCGTATTGAGTAGAAAAAAGTTCTACATGCTTGCGATTTCTAAATCCATCAGAAGTTATATGATTGTTATTCCTCAAACTAAATTTGACAGTTTTATGTGTAAACTCGTAAAAATTCCAAGGAATTTCAATTTCATAGCACGATCGGCGTAGCAATGGACTTTGATACCATCGTGCGTCTCGTTTTAGTTCTTTCCATGCGTAGTCTTGCAAGATCTGGTCGATGTCAACGATCGGTCCACAATCTGTAGATTCATTTCCACATGAACACAACATGTTTTTCATCAATCGCTTGTATCTGTCTTTGACATGCAGGTCAAATATCCATCGTGACATGCAGCTAACTTAAAGAATTACTCAAGGAACTAACTTCCTTTTTAGAAACCTGATAGGACATTTATCTAAAAAAAAAGTAAAGCAATATATAAAATTTGTTAAAAATGAATTAAATATTAAATTAATAAAAATTAATATAAAAGTATTATTTTCTTAAAAAAAACATGTCTCGTTGATGAAAAGGACGCCTACAAAGGATATGATTCATTTGAAATGTCTATACGACACTGTCTTAGGCTACTTGCTGTATCAATTTGCAACCTTTTCGCATTTAACTATATGCTTTTCACGTAAGCATTTTTTGATTCATTTTTGGTCTCAAACATTACTTATAAGACATAATTAGCTATCATGCTCAATTGAGGCATTAAAATAGCAAAAAAAGAACAAATATTGCAATTAATTCTTTAAACAGGCGCTGGTCGAATGCATGTAACTGATAATATAGCATAGTTGCTAGTATTTTAATACTGATATAAGCATGAAGTGCTTGCTCGAGAGGTAATATTTCGCAGGAAGACATTTCATCCCACCCGACACATTATTTCTACTCCTAGCCGACCAGTCTTTCCATCAACTTCAACACTGTTATCTCATATTAGTTTCATGCCAGTATCAACCTTAGTAGCTGATCATGAGATGGGGATACCCACCAGATTGTGGTAACAATACCCTCGAGGACTTACGTCCATAAGCAGTGACATCCACCTTGTGGTAACAATACCCTCACGTACTTATGTCTTGCAACAGGGGCATCTACCTTGTGGAATTTTAAACAAAACCATCGGGGATTTATGTCTACAGGCAGGGACATCCACTTTGTGGTAGCAATACCCCTCGTACGTATGTCCCAGAATAGGGACATCCACTTTGTGACATTACGTCTACAAGCAGGGACATCCAACTTGTGGTAGCAATACCCTCTGAGACTTATGTCCCGCAACAGGGACATCCACTTTGTGGCATTTTAAGCAAAACCCTCAGGGAATTTAGTCTACAAGCAGGGACATCCACCTTGTAGAACCAATGCCTTCTCGTACTCATGTCTCGCAACAGGGGCACCTACCTTGTGGCATTTTAAGCAAAACCCTCGGGGACTTACGTCCACGGACAAGATGTCTGATTGTGATAGTAATTAGAACGTTCACATGTATCTAAATAACAATCCAAAGATACTAATATTAGATATGTTAAATTTATACTATGCTGTATACGACGCATTTCAAGGAGTTACCTCTCATCAGCAGCATTAAAACCGAAATATTTGGAAGACCAAAAAACCAAACTTATTTTAAACAAGAAGTACTTATAACAAAAAATACCGAAATTGGAAGCCAAATTTCAGCTAAGGCGATCTACCATGTGCAATACAAGGAATGAACCCTTAGTATTTCTATTATTTTTGAATTTTGCTAAATACTGGTAATTTCTGTAACTAAAAATCACACTAAGCGACAACTTCATAATGTACTGAGGATGTGATATCCCTGTGGACTTAATTAGCTGTAACGTCCCAGTAACTAGTGCTAAAATATAGATATGCATAACCGTCTGTATATTTTGACATTAATGGGTGCAGCCACAACGTTGTAATTGTTATAGTAATAAGAGTTGCTTTGAAGCAATTTATCGGTGTATAAAGGAGACCAGTTGACTCATAAACTGAGTTAGTGAAATGGTCGAGTTTATACACCGATAAATTGCGAAAACAAAAATTATTACTTATAATTCCATAATAATTATACTTTTCTGCAAAATAAGAAAGAAATAAGGGGTTTAAAAGATCCTTGACGTGTCAAGTTGTCCACCAATCACAATCAGCAATACACACAGTATTCAAATTATAAGGAAATTACCATATCTACATCTCATCATAAATAAACTGTGTCGGCGTTGACACGGCTTTGTCAGCGAAATTAGTGTGTGATTCACCCAGAATTTGATACTAGTATACCGAATTTTACGATCATTAAGTATTGATTTGACTTTCTTTTGACAACCATGATAATAAAAAGGATTTTAGAATTAATTCTGACATTCGATGCCGTAATCTCCTCTTTAGGCTGGAAATTCATAGGAAAATTACAGTTGTTATATATATCCTAAAAAATCTTTTGCTTTGTATGATAATGGGAGGATTGGGTAATGCGTCAGTGAAGCATTACATTAGGGGTCATACATAGTTGTAAACATTTTGATAGAGTTTACAAAACGCACGCTGGGGGAGGGGAGGGCGGGGGATTTAACATTTTTAGCGTACGCTTAAAAATCATTGATAGAGAATGTATGATTAATTCATGCTGAAAAAGATCTAAACATTATATAAGGGGACAAAAAGCCAACAAACCGCAAATCACTTGAGCCTGCCGACATACCTGGACTTGGTAAATGCATTTCTCACACAAAAAGAATTAAAGAGAATGGTAATGTGTGGTCTTGATCTCGCTGAAGGGGTCTAAGGTTTTAAACTAAGGTCGGGGCTTTTTGCCTTATTGTTGAAGACCTAACAACAACAGTCATTTCCAAATGAAGAACAACAATACAAACGGTCTTAAGTTGATTTATGTATTATGATCCATTTATTTTGAACATGAACACATGAACATTGCACACGAAATTTGCACACACAGCTATGAAAATTGATATAGAGGTTTAAATTTACAAAAAAAAAATAAAATAAAATAAATTAAGACATAGTAAATGATATAAATCTTTCTAGAGTGAGGGTCACAGGTCCAATATGATTCAGATTGTGTAAAAATAGATTTATTGAACATCCAATTCTCTGCAAATATCATCTTGCCTCATATTGCAATAAATAACCTTCCCTTGCAAATATCTTATTGCTGCAAATTGCAATATCATTTTACTTCTACATTCATGTTTATTATAGTATCTCGGGGGAATTTAGACAAATGGATTTGCACTAGAAAATACACTACTATCTGCTTTTTATCAATTAAAAACAAATCATAATTTAACAGAATTTGCATTTTATTGTTCATAATGGCAAAATTGACGCCTTGATTCTGTTAAACAAAATATAATGAATATAAAACTTTATTATAATAACTAGAAAAAACTTGTCAATACACCGGAAATGCATTAAGAGGAAATCGATGTAACTTAGGAACTTAATCAATATATCATAGAAATATGATTTGATAAACGCAGAAATGATGCACATTTCTATATAGTCCGAGATTGGTTCAAAGTCCATGTTTATGCAATTACATCTTATATTTGTAATATAGGAAAATTATCAATAACGTTGAGCACAATATCACTTTATGTACTACCAGTTAAATGAAGCAAGAATACAAACGAAGATCCATTAAGTTGCCATATTCTGCAGGCTATAAGGAACATAATTGTCTAATATTTGAAAATATTTATTAGTAAAGATATTGAACCGAGCATTTTTTTTCTCCTACACTTTTCTGGTAATAATATATATCCCCGTAATATAAATTTGATTGATTATAATTGTATATTGTTTAAATTTCTAGAAGTGATAGGCTGTGGACAATGTCAGTTATAATCAAACCCTCTGGACCAAAGGTATGTTTGATATAAATATCTCACATAAAACTTTGAGCAATTTTTTATAAAACATTTCAGAACTTTCGGTAAGGAAGATAAAATTAAAACGAACATTTCTGAATCTAAACTGATTAGATGTGCCTGTTTATGTTTTATGGACATTTCGACAAAGCAAGCCATCTCTCAAATGTGTGAAAATATTTTCACAAAACTCCTATGGTAAAAGTTGGACATTTGATTTTGCTCTACAACTTTTCATCTAGACTAAAGTTCACAAATTCCATTAAGAACTGCCCTTAAATAATCTAACTAGACCTATAACAAAAGTTTTAAGTTGTCGGAAACCGATTTATAGATGGCAGCTATCAATATTATTCTAGAATAGGACTGTCCTGATAAAAAGACCTCGTTACGTTATCAGGAGAATAATTGCAAAGCAGCTCTCATGACAACTTTTGAGCATTTCTATGAAAAGCTAGATGTAGCCACAATATACAATAATATGTAAGTATAGGCAAGTTTAACATTGCTTGTCACATTATAGCAGTACTCAATGTCGAAAAATAAACCAACACGTTTTACAGCGTTTTCAAATGCCAAAACTAACTCAAAAAGGAAAAAAAAACAACGAATGTATATCTTGGTCTGTCCATTCATCGCGCGTAGACACATGAAATCATTTTTTAAACTCAGACGTGTATAATATGAACAATTTCTAAAGCGAAAACAACTCTAACATGTACGATGACTAGAATTATTTTGAATTTTGAAGTTTAGTTGATGGCATAGAAGTAGTATATACATGTATATTATATATATTATCTTTAACATTCTTTATGTTGGCTTCGACAATATTATATCCTAAATTATCGTGCAATATAAAGTTGTTTCGCACGAGCAGAATTCCACAGAATCGGCGCACTAAGCATACTTAAAGAGTTTTTAAAAATAAACAGTTGGGTTTTTTTTCTTTCATGGTTTCGTTAAAAAATACATTTTTATCTCCCTTAAAGGAAAGTTTGTTTTACTGATCTGTTCGAGAATAGGGCGGTCAGGGGTCTGCTCTGCCCAAAACACTTGTAAAGCTAGTAGTAAAACTATTTCAGAGCAGCTCTCCAAACAATTCAGGATCATTTCTATGAAAAAAACCAAACAAAATGGATAACAGAGAAGGTCAACAATAACATACCAATCAATCAAAGCAAGCACAACTGACAGAACGCCGGACAAAAAATAACATAGAAAAAAAAAAAAAAAACATGAACACATCAGAGAGTCAGGATAGTTAGAAAGTACGAAAGGTTAGAAATGGTCACAAAAAAGATTCTATGATTTATTTGAAATAAAACTATTTCAGATCAATTAAAATTTCACTTATATAAAATTACTATCTAGATCAGACCTCTTTAAATTTAGTTTCATCAATATACAATAGTTTCCAATATTCTTCTAAAATCTTAAGATAATTCAGATACAAATTTAAAGTTTGGTCAGACAGAGATTACACCTAAATTTAAATTATACATTAAAAAAAATTTTGTCGTTAAAAAAAAAGCCATTTGACATGTTTCATATAACCAAGAATTTTAAATTTCTAAAAATGTTACCCTGAGCCAAAAAAAAAATGTTTCGTCATTTTGATTAACCAACAAAAATTTTGTTTTTACCCATCTTTTCGTGTTCTAATTTTGGGATCTCAAACGAGCAGTCCTGATAAGTGTTAATTCAGAAACATGTGTTCATTAAATTACTAGAAATCTTTTCAGCAGTGGATATAATTGACGAATTAATTCATTCTAAACACTCGCAGAACAAAAACCGACAGGACAATGATTTAAAAAAAAAAAAAAAAAAACCAAATGTATCATATGACTGTTTCTGATTTATCATTTTACTCAACCTATAATTAGTGGAATCGATAACGCAATAAATAATCATCTTTCGTGCTAGCTAATGTATAACAGACACTGTTGTGTCAGCTTTTTAACCTTAGTTGGAAGAGTGTACTTTAACGTCAATTAAATTTTTTTCAGAAGTTTACATTTTGTGATACGTTGTAGTAAGGAAGCTAACATTTGACATTTATGGTTAGACAAGAAAAACAAACTGAAGAAAAAGCAGCTTATAAATTTTGTAAAGAAAAGTCAGGCTCAAAAATGAAGTAAAAAAAATTCTAGGATCAAGGGATCACCTCCTTGCACACCTCCTCGATAATTTTCAAACGGTTTCTTTTCTAAATAATCTGTGCCAGATTTATATAACTATATTTGTGATAAATGGAGTTAGAGGTCTTTTTAAAACAGAAATAATTGAAACGGTAAAAAACAAACTTTTTGTGAATTATCCCCTTTATAAAAGAGAAATTCCATTGTTAAATTAGACTGTCTTTGGTTACGTTTGAGCTAATTATATCTGCTGTCATTTTTCTGTAATAGTTGACAGAATACAAATATAGATACCAATTCGTTTTCCCCTTTGTACAAAAATGTACGTTTCTGGGATAAAGATTATCTACAGTCTGAATACCAGTGGTCACTAATAGAGTACATAACTAAACTTCAAACCACTTCCCGATTGGATCGGGTGGATAAGGACTTTAATTCATGTTCGTATTTGAGACCATAGATCTCTATGAGTTCTAGAACTAGTAACCTTTGAAAAATTGCAAAAGCATTATTCTACTTCATGGCAATCGTGTCATTGTACCACCAGTCAAACCTCCCGACAAGGTCCCATTTGCCTGAAAGGCAATAGATTGGCTGTTTGGCTGTCTGATTGAGGATCTGGTTATTGACAATTACCAAGAGAGAGATTATCAACAATTACACATCTGTTTTATCATCCATTGGCTGTAACAGATGTTAATAACAACATCTTTTCCATTTCTTGTATACTCATAAGAATACAAATGTATACTGCTGGGTCTGCTAATTGCACTACTAAATCCCTTTTGAAATTTCTTACTATATTTCATAAAGCAATTTATCATTATTATATTTAGGGTGTACCCAATTTTTGCAGTGATAAAGCCGTATCAGTTTTGGAATCTTAACAATTCTAAAAACTTAAAGGAATATATCTCCTCTAGTAGCTTTACATATAGAAACAGTATTGAATTTTAATTTCTTTACCCGTACATTACCATTCAACACAACTAAAATCTTTTTTTGAGTGATCTAACACCACCATGCATCTGGAATAAACAAAGTACAAAAGGTTTGCCTATCTGGTATTATGCAGAGAATATATACGTACTATGTGGATGACGTTTTTAAAATTGACAACATATTTGTTAAATTATGAGGTCAAATTTTTCAGCAGAGTATCTGGTTTCCTGAGGGGAAAATCTGTGCTCTGATTTTGACCGATCTATGAAGCACGTTTTCACACTTGCTACTATAGAAATTAATAAGACACAGTCCTTAATAATAGGTTTCAGATAAATAGTATGTACTATCATCTCTATTTTAAAGATTACCTGCATCGTATATATACCTTAAAGACTAGAAACAACCACTTAGTATATAATATATGGACGTATACTTATTCACAGATGACAAAAAGTGACGGGGAGAAAATCGTTTAGCGTCACCAGTATAATTATTTTTATTAATTTTGGCAAAAACTAGCAATTGGAGCTAAGTAACACTTGACCCGTGACCTCAAGAGAAACAAGAGGACAAGGTATGATATAGGAGCATAGTGATATAGAGGAAATCACAATAAAAAGGATAATCTAAAAACCAAACCTACTTAATTACCATGTATCTCTCATGCACAACAACTGATAATGTTAAATATTGACAATATTCAGAATCATTTAAAAAAAATCAATTGGATGTGATTCCATTGTATGTTATGTCCTTCATGTGTGTGTTCAATTCTAGATACACAATCTGCTCTAAATTAGTTCTCAATCCCTTTCGTAGCCAATATTTATTCATGAGATATTTCAACCATAAGGCTTGTCACCCAAATGAGAAAATACATACACTTAAAGCAGGAACTCTTTCATGGATTCGCGTAATCTCAAGTTTGAAATCACTCAGTAAATATATATAGCAAACATTTAACCAAACCACAATGCTTTAAATAAGAGAGATAATTGGGCATAAAAAATATACAAAATAAATAAATAAAACTAGAAATCGCAAAAAAATGTCATGCTACCCACATTATATACAACCACAAAATAAAGAAAGAGAGAGAGAGAGAGAGAGAGAGAGAGAGAGAGAGAGAGAGAGAGAGAGAGAGAGAGAGAGAGAGGGAGAGAGAGCAGAATCAAATTAAATATGCCTTAATGGGAAAAGCCTTATGATTCCTAGCTCGAACAATGCTTAGTTTTACACAGTTAAAATTTATAATTAATAATAATGATCACTGTTTTTCTCAAAACGTTAAGTCTTTAAAATCTTTAAAATTGAACCAAGATATAAAGTTTTGCACACATTTTTGATGCCTACTAACCTTAGAATTTGAATTTAGCTTCCTTATAAATGTCAATGATTCCTGGTTGAATCAATTTCTGTCTCTGTTTAAACTAGTAAATGATTCCCATGTTTATGTAAATTAGAACAATATAATTTGTTTAATATTGTCTTTGTCACAGGCGTATTTAGAGACAGAATTGCAAAATATTGATCCAAACGAACACTCCTTCCTCAGCAAAACTAGCCATGCTAAATAATTCTACAATATATTTCCTTTCGGCACTTTTTTTATTCTTTCATTGCTTAACACATAACTATAGATAAGTCATGTTTGCTGGTCTGGATCTTCATTGCGTTTTGTTATCGATTATTCTATAAAACAGCGGTAAAAACTCGAGTAACATTTCATCCTAATCCAAGATCTTAATAGACTCTGATTCCCAGGATGTTATTTTCAGTAATTTTATATAAGTCAAAGTTTAACTGATCTGAAATAATTTTCCAAACAAGACGGATTTATTTCAGATATACCATTAAACGCAAAGAATGTGACCTGTTGCATTTAGGTTATAAAAAAGATTTGATCACACATGATGCTTGATTTTGATGCTTCCTCCTACGGAAATCAATAATTCACTTTCACCAGTCTTTGTAGATTATTGATAAATGCTGCACGTTTGATTTGGAAGGATATGAAATTTCTATCATAAAACAATTATTTGTCGTTAAATTAATGTTATATCCTCTATAATTATTTTATATTATATATTCTATAAGTCGCCCTAACATAAAGCATTTGATATTTGAATTGGAGAATTTTCGCCATAATTTATTTCACTTCTATGGCCATTATAAAATTCGCCGTTACTGCTTTTCAAAATCTCTCGGGGCATACCTGGTATTTGTTCATAAAGATCATGAATATATTAAATACACTGTATATATACACGACCTCTGTGCCTAGAAAACTTGAACGTTTTTTATGATTAAACATAAGGGACGAGATCAAAAGTTCAATGTAGGATAAAAAAACTTAATTCACATAGTTTTTTCACTGACCCCCCCCCACCCCCCTCTAAACTTAATTTGGGAAAAATTGATTGACCTATATGGGGATATCCAAAAATCGATGTCGGATAACAAAACTTGCAGCGATTTTTAACCCCCCGCCTAAACTATTTGAATTAAGTTTTTTATCCTACATTGAACTTTTGCTCTCGTCCCTAACATTTTTGTTTTGTTGGTTGGTTATCATAAAAAGCATTTCTATATAGGAGATATCCCCCGGGTGATATATTAGAAATAAGATGCCAGAAAATATTAATAGTAGGCAAAATAGGATCGTACTGATTTTTTTTTGTCCTGATTGTAAAAACATTCAATGTAACCAATAGTGACGAATTTAAATAAAACATATAAAACGACCAAAACAGATAGAGCTAGAGACCCACCCCTTCCACATCCCCAATAAACATCTTGGGACAGAACATTGATTTCTCTAAAACATCATTTAACAAACAAAACAATGCAAACACCTTGTACTTAAAATGTTATACAACCTTTATAAAATGAAAGTAAATAATTCTGCATTTCGAGGTTTGCTTTATCACTGTTTTATTTCAAAAGCCTCAAACAAAATCGTGATATCAGTTGTATAAAATTTGCTGACGGCAATAAATTCTAGTCATGTGTCACAGGTTGACAAGACTTTTATTAACATCATTTGTGTTATTTATTTACGAAAACACCCACAGAACTAACTACACAACAAGGGCAATTACAATCATTTATTGTCTTGGAAAATCATTAGATGGCTATAACGAAAGTCATCAAGATGGCCACGATAAATATATGTTCTTTTCTTTTTTAATGGAAATATATCACGATGGAAAGCACGAAAATGGGAGCAAATTGTCGTTTAGAGGGCAACTTTGCCTTATGGGAAATGATCTAAAGTGATAACAGTGTGGACTCGGAAGAGTAATATCTGGTACCAAAGAAGTATAATTTAATTTGAACCAGTCTTTCTCGGTTTTAGATATCTGCAACTTTTGACATAAAATCGATTATATGTACGTATATACTAACTTTCACTATGTTCTAAGAAATGTTGCTGCTAAAACATGAACATCAATAACGAATGCCAACGGTAAAACATCCTGAAGACTGAAGAAAAAGATAATTGGGTTGTCCATTGTGTAATAGCTATTGTGACATTTTAATGATGATGAAATAGTTACCGTATTAGCCTTGTATTAGCTAATCAAATCATTTTAAAGGTTGTCTAAGATTAGCAGATTTGTATAAATTAAATTTATCAGTATTTTGATTTATTTACATTGCATTTCTGAGTTTTAAAAATCTCCCTTAATTTTAGAAATGTTCCTGATATATATATATATATATATATATATATATATATATATATATATTCAAAAACGAAAGAAGAGTTCACGTCACAGGCTCTTTGTATAATTTGACCCTTTTTTGGTCCCTCCTAGGCCCTCTTTTTAAAATTTGGAATTCCAAAACCTTATTGCTCTTCTACGGTTAGTAAGCATCAATATGGCACAAAAAATTTGGAAAAATTCAAAAGTGAAGGAGGAGTTTGCGTCACAAGAAAATGTGACGGACGGACGGACAGGCGGACAGACGGACAGACGGACAGACAAACTGGCAGACGGACGGACGGACGACCGCAACGACAATATACCCGAACTTTCATTCGAAAGTGCCGGTATAACGAAAAAGAGAATTAAATTTTCACAAAAAATTACAGCTATCAGATTTCGCCTTTATCGGGTTTATTTAACACAACCAGACTCGCCTCTAAATAAACGCAATCCAGTCTCTCTGTTTGCATTCGTGTTATTTGCTGTTAAAATAGGTCCATTTACTTCAAAGGAAAACATAATAATTAAGTTTAGTCATGCAACGATTACAAAAGTTTCAAAGTATTTAATACAGATGTGAACAATTATCCAATAAGTGTTTTTTTTAAAAAGCAAAATAAACATTGCAAATCAACAACCGTTAAACTTGAAATAAGAATTAATACATTTATTATTAGATGTAGTTTTTCTGCTTTAAAACAGCCACTAGTCCAAGATTCCTTTGACGTCAAACAGCCTTGTTCGTAGAATTGGCTTAGTTCGTGTGACGTCAGACAGCACTCCATCTCAATATTCTATTTTTTTGTCCAGAATTCGAAAAAATGTTGTTTTTCCTATTCTTGACGTGTTTAACCGGTGGGATAAAAATACATAACATCTTTAACCACTTCCCGATGATTAAATTTCTACGTGGGAATTACCTCCCTTTTTTTCTACAGTTATTGGAACGATAAACTAGAGAAGTCCCGAAATGATGTCCATGTAAACAAACTACATAACAACGACATTTTCTTGAGGTTTTTGTCGAAAATCATAGGAGAAACAGATTCTCCTTCAATTTACTCGTGAGTTATGGAATTTCTCCACCCTCAAAAGTTAAATTTTAGATTTTAACTATCTCAGGTGGGGAAATTGCATAACTCACTCGTACCTGAAGGAGAATCTATATTTACGTTATTTCCCAGTTTTATAAATATTGAGTGCGGTCTGACATTCAAAGGCCCACTGATTCAATTCTTAAACAGATCCTCGATATCCAGGTTGACGTCAGATAAAATTTGGACTACATAACATGCAATTACATTTTTACTGATAGTGCGATTTCCTTTTCCATTCCGTACTTTATTATTTCTTTCGTCAAAGAGGTCATCCAAAACGGTTGTGATGTTGAATGAAAAAAATAATAAAACGGCGGTCATATATTGTTCTAAGATGAAAATTGGAAAACTGTCTGTCTGAATATTAACTCTTACAATTAAGTTCGCCTTTACTGAAATTCATGGATTCTTTCGGGCAAAGTTGCTTAAAAGTAATTTCGATGTGAAACAGGCGTGAGACAACCGTAAGTAGAAAACGGATTCTTTTTCCGGTCAGGAGTCAGTGATTTCAATACATATCTTGTCTGTACTTTTAATCAAAGTGTAATTAATCAAGAACAGTAGTTAAGGAAAAGAACCAGTTTCTAGGGAATATATCTATATACATATTGATTTTGGGTTCTATAGGAAAACTTATTTGATTAACCAAATTTACTGCCACTAGCATTTTTTGTGCAAAATGTCTTGCATGTAATAAGCATTACTTACTTTGATATGTGTGGGGTTCTCCTTCTCACAGGCGTCTTGCATTTAATAAATTCATTTACTTTATTATGTCTAGGAGTTGTTGGGTTATAATTGATTTGTTAAAGCAAAAAATAAACTCAGATAGTAAATGCACAGTCTTGGTTTTACCTTCAATAACTCTGCTCGAGACCAATACTTTTAAAATCTCAAATAATCACTAAATTACTGTAAGCAATACACTCAATCTATTAAAATTTCTTTACTGAGAATACCAAGACAACAATGCAACAAACAAAAAAAGATTGTAAAAAATCGTACATTAAATTCAGAAATGAAAATAAACAAATTTAAAGTATATGTTATGTAAATAAATAAAAAAGCAAATAACAGAAAATATTACATATGCGGTGTTTTCCTGGTTTCTCGTGGGTTAGTTTGGTCACATGATTACTAGGATATTTCATGTATTGACCTCTTGTAAACTCATATTGACTCCGTAAAAGAATATTGACTACATATTACTAAAATTCGATCAAGATTCGTTCGTAAAATTTCTCAATATTGTCAAAATGTTGATTTTTTTTTCAATTTTCTTTGATTAAATCTGTTTACTTCATTTCTTTGTCTACCTGTTTTACGGAAGGGGGGGGGGGGGGGGGGGGTGAGAATGATCCAATTTTACATTTTACGTATTTTGGTTTGAAAGTGCTGAGGACGGTTTCTTGTTTGAAAACAGACAGTGCATGTGCAATAAAACATGTCATTGTTGATATTTATCGGTTGTGGACTTTTAATGAGGTCAATACATTGTATATCGACCTGGTAGAATGATACTGACCGAGGACTTCAACACATTATATATGGATCTGGTAGAATGTCTCTCGGTCGATATCATTCTATCATTCCATATATAATGTGTTGAAGTCCTCGGTCGATATCATTCTATCCAGGTCAATATATAATGTATTGACCTCATTAAAAGTCCACAACTGATAAATATCAACAATGGCACACCAATCGACAGACCTTCTGATGAAAAATATTGAAAAGCTCAAAACAAAAACAAAAAATCAACAAAGCCATGATTGCACGGATGTTCGGACTTGATACAGACACTAAAAGTGTTTTACCATTATTAGATTGAGTATTTTTGTAAATTTTACCATTACATGTAACCGCCTCTTGTGGTAGCGTGCTCGCCCCGAGTGCGGAAGGTCGCGGGTTCGATCCCCGGCCGGGTCAAACCAGAGACATTAAAATTGGTATTTGCTGCTTCTCCGCCAAGCACGCGGCATCTAAGAGTAAGAGCAAAGACTGGTCGGCTCGGAGTCAGTATAATGTGTCCGAGTGAGGTGATATGTCTTCCTGCGGACAATTACGTCGTGAGCTAGCACATTAAAAATCCGATTGAGCGTGTCGGTCTAGTACAAAGCAGGGATCATATTCATTATCATATCAACATGTTCTCGTCCTGATATGCACCTGGTTGCCACTGGACGTTAAACAATAATCATCCATCCATCCATCCCTTACATGTATAGCTAAATTCTCACAAAATTATGACCTCCTCTTTCGGTCTTGGGCTTACTACTTTAATGTCGTTATTTATTGATTTCATATCATTGTAGATGCACAAAATGTTTAACAATTTTGATTTTCAAAAATTGGACATCCCATGGGTTGATTTTTGAAAATTGTGAATTTAAGCTTGTGGCTTAATTTTAACTCCTCATTTTATACATTTATTTCACTATGATATTGTTAAAATTATATAAGTATATAGATAAGGTTTCTGCAGTAACCTATATCGGGAAGTGATGGGATTAATATCGATTCGAACAGTAGTATTTTAGTTACGATTGCAATGATTCTTAAAGATTCAGAGGGATTGCAATCTCTACAACATCTCAGTCAAAGTATTTTAACCAGTAGAATAAACCCGAACAATGAAAACACCACAAGACAAGGGCTTCTTTAGACAAGCAAGAAGTCTAGAGAGATTAGATAGTACAGAGACTACAACATCGATTTTGGTATGTAACAATTTAATGTAGATATTATGAATGAAGATACATGGTAAAAATTTCTGCTCATTAGATGTTCGTTAACAGGAAAACAACTGTTTATTTCTTTGAGACCACATATACGAAATTCATGATACTTTAGTCAGCAGACGATACAATTTATAAAACAAATCATGGGATAACAACTGAAAAACTGAGATTGTATGCAAGCACCAGCAGATTTACGAAAATGGTGTTTGTAATGATATTGCAGTATAAACAAAGGAATTCTTATGAAGGCATTTTTTTCATTGTTCCGTTTATGGCGGAACTAAAATAAAACTTTTAAAAAGGAGTGATCCATAGCCGCGTTCATCAGGTAAAGAATCCCGCTTCACATGAGAATGTTATGCGACACGAGCAACATCAATCTAGGTCGCTCTAATGAAGAAAATTATTTTTGTTTTATTTTCTCTATTGTGCATTACAGAATCTATTAAAATTTTCAATTTCACATTCCACAAGTCCGAAATATTCAGCACGAAATATAACAATTCTTTCAACACCTTGGTAAAAGTATGATTTAATATTATTTATGCATACTATGTAATAATTCATACTACTGACCGTATTATATCTATCAAACAGACAGTAATTGAAAATCATCAATACTTATTTATCCCTGGGAAGAACTGTATGACATATTGTCAGATTTGATTATTAGTGATGAATGATTCTGGATTAGAGTTTTCATCGATTACTGTGTTTGTAGGTGTCGAACAGGAAATGATTATAAAATCCAAACAACTTGGCCGGAAAATTGCTGAAATGTGTAAACATGAACCGCACTAATAAAAACCGCACAATTAGCGTTCGTTTTATTGGCTGACACTGAAAATTTCAAGAAATCAATTTTCCGATAGATGCTCTGTGAGTTAACGCCACGTGCAAAGTGTCACTATAGGGATTTTTTTAAAATGATCCTGTTGCTAAAATGTTTTGCATTTGCATTAGAATGCTAATACGTCCTCATTAAGGATGATCGCTGGTCTAATAGGAAATAAATAGGATTTGAAATACGTGTTTTAGTTTGAGAGAACATATGAATAGTAAACAAATAAGCAAGAAAAAAATATAAGTTCATGTGGCCATTATAGAGCTATAAAGCCTTGAAAATTTGCAGGAAATAGGTTTTCTCTGGATTTTTCATTGTCTTTGCATTGGCAACTTCTCTCAAAAATGTATGAAAAAATAAAAAGGTTTTCATCAAATTTTGTCAAATACCCTTTTAAGGTATATATGATTCAATTATAAAAAAAAAGTTGGGGTTCATGGGCAAAAAATTTAATGTTTAAGAAATGGATAAAACCGAGGATTCCAAAAATCTGACAAAAAGACCAAAACATGACCAGCGAGCATACTTAAACTCAATTTGCGACCATAAAATCTACAATTGATGTCAGCAAATATTAAAATACAATACTGTTATCTCCTAATTTGAACTTTCTAGCCACTAGGAAAAAATACCATCTAAAAGGATTTAATTTTCCAGAAGAATGATATTGGTTGCGTGTATTTTATAAGGGAGAGACCATTTGAATTTAGGGAATGGCGTAGGCAAGCGCAGGGGTTATAATTTGAAGGAAACATAGAATTTCAGTCACAATCACATTTAAAAAAGAAACTTGCATGGGGAAAACAAACATAAGACAAATAGTTCAAGCCAAATCTGGATATCAATGTTCTACATTTGGATTGCTGGTTAAAAAGGGGTATTATTTAAGACACAAGTTTTCTGTAATGGGGTTTGTAACATGGTCAATTTTTTTTCTGGAAAGGGGTCGGGGTTCAAATGTTCAACGAATCCACCTGTCAAATTTTTGACAAGGTACCTCCCGTCCCCCCGGGTTAAAAACACACCGTTATCCTGTAAACTTTGTGATTTATTTATTATTTTTTTTTGTTGGTTTTATTGAACGGTCATTGCTGTTCATTTATGATTTGTGCTGTGTTTATATTAAGAATATATTTTCAACTATGCGCTAAACTGCCTACTAAGTTCTATTCGGTGTGTTCTCTTCCGTTAGTCATATATACATATTCAGCATGTTCAGTACACCAAATTATTGACCTACATCGATCTACATTGTCTGCAATCAAGTATAATCATGCTATTTTGGAATATCTCGAATGCGTAGGAATAAATTAAAATACTTAAATCTTCTAAAATGGTTATCCTGATAGATCAATTACTAAATAAATTTCCCATGCGAATCGTTTACAAAATGAAGATATTGTGCACGGTTTATTCGAAATATAAAATGGTTATTTAAACAATTTTATATATTTGGCTTTAGAAAACATAAGAAAAATATGTGCTTTCTTTATGTTATAAAGTAGGGTGTTTCTGTCGGTGTATTATGATTATTACATGGAAAGTGGTGAAATATCATAACTTCCTCAAAGAATCTATAGGTAAAAGATAATCCTACAATAACCACACAAAACAGAAAATTTATCTTTCATTCTCAGAGTTAAGTGAGAGACAGTGATTTAATCAAGCTCTATTTGCTGTTTTACAGATCTCCCAGAAACGAGAGATGTAATTACAACTTTTATTAATTAAAAACGTTCCAGTAAGACATTGATAAAAAAATAATCTCACATACGACAATCTACATAAGGCAAATTATTTATTACTTCAAATATCCGTAATGGCAATGACCTCGGAAATTTTCGGAAAACTTTGGAAATAATATATCTTACTTATTTACCGATGATGTGTGTTTTAACTCTACACAATTAATGCTTTAAAATGTAGGAAAAGATATTCTTCCGTAATTGGCCATTTTCAGAGTGAGGTGACCCGTTGAAGATCAGTTCACGCGACCTCGTCTCCCACTGCTTATAGACCGATCAAATCGTGTCATTCATAAATGCTCATACCTTTTGACCAATCAGGCGTAATGCTATTTAACTTCATTGAATTTACCATGGTACAGAAAACTTAAAAAGCGAGTATTTACAGAAGAAATATACACTTATACTTGTCTGGGAAAACTTCAACTCGTTCCGCTGCGCTCCATTTTGGGAAAGACATGAATTTTAAAAAATAGTTGAAGATTTTCCAGTCTTCACTTTGAACTCGTGTAGGAACCTATACTGTTTTGGTCAAAAAATATATAATTTACGGTCATGACCTTCAATAATATATTATGATCGGATACCTTGAGGTGACCTCAGCGATGGTCGTCATAATACATAACTATTCTCTAAAGACGCGTGTCACTTCTCATTGGTCAAACAAAAGAAAAGAAGAGCTGAAAATCAGTCTCAAAAAAGACTTCCCTATGCTGTGTGCATAAGTAACTAATAAAATGATACAAATTATTCCATATGAGCTAGGCAACCACCCGAGTTTCTGTGCTGTCTGGTTCTATTTTCATTTAGTTTATTATGTGTTTTTTTATTCTTTTAGTTATACATGTATTTCTTGTAGCGTTTGTTTGTTGTTATCCATTCTCATGAGGTTGTCTTTTCCTTGGATATCGAATTTACGGACGTTATTCTTTTGCCAATATTAAAGTAATCTAAGTCATTATGGACTGAAACACTACAATTAAAACTTCAAAGTTGTTTTTATAACTCCTTGATTTTTTGTTGGAAAAGTACAATTATCCTCGTAGCATCAAAATTGAAGAAGATGAATAATAGAAGGACGTTAAAGCATCAACTTTCATGACTTTAAAAACATGTTAGTTTTGTGGTCCGTATCAAATTCTTTGATACTAATTTTGATGCACAAGATGTGAACATTTTGTTAAAAACCATCTACAGACAGAGCTATGCACGAGGTAGATACTCCTTAGTTTTCACAAAATTTAACGGTTTTCGTAACAGAAAATTTAAAGCTTTAACATCTCGGCCTATAGTAACGAAATACTAGCAAATTGAGCAGGTGATACCTTCGGGGAGTTGGATTCTACCAGCAAAGAATTGCATGGAATTCAAACTCTTTATGTTACTGCTTTAGCAAATCATACATCACAGCAATACATCAATGTAATTAGGTTACTCCTTACTGTAATTAAAACAGCCACAGTGGAAATTGGTATCGATTGCAAGACTTAAAACATCAAATCATAATATATTATGTCATAGTTTGATTTTGACCGGAAATAAACCAAATTTTGCAGATATTAAGAGTAAGGGTACGTTTTTAACCATCGTTGATTTATTGGAATGTACTATATACACACATTTTGATGGACTCATCGGCGATAAAGGTCAAAACGTTGGGACACCAAAACGTTACACAAAAAGGAAGAAAATAGACAGAATGCGATGATTTTTCAGAAGAACATTAATTTTTGAATTTGAAAAAAAAAGTTCGTATTTCCATCGGATTCATACTTCTTTTCTATATTAAATTTTAATTTGTCATGGTTCATCAGCTTACTAACTAGGGTTGTGATGTCACCTCAAACGTGAGTAGTATATGGGCACAGTTCAGTTAGCATTTGTGGTGGTGGTGGTGGTGGTGGTGGTGGAGCCGGAAGTGACGTCACCGGAACCGGAAATGACGTCACCGGAAGTCATGTGACCGGAACCGGAAGTCACGTGACCGGGACCGGAAGTACCCGGAAGTGATTTGCGCGCATGCGCAACCGGAAATGACGTGTTTTTCGCGCCATTTGTTGACGGAAGTGACGTAAGTCAAGGACCCGGATGTGTGATCTGCGCATGCGTAGGAACCGGAAGTGATTTGCGCGCATGCGCAACCGGAAGTGATGGATTTTCGCGCCATTTGTTGACGGAAGTGACGCAAGTCACTTACCCGGAAGTTCCATGCTTGACCAGATTGAATTATCTCCCTTTTCCCGCACTTCTCGGTCGTCTCTGGCTCTTTCATCGGTCTCTAGGGTCTGATATTCTCACTGTTATGTCGAAGTCCGAGAGTATACGAAGTACACTATTGGATTATCTCCCCTTATCCCGCTCTTTTCAGTATTTTCTGTGAGGACCAACGGTAGGATTGGATTATCTCCCCTTACCTCCAAGTAATGCTGTCACCAATGGATGGGTGTCCTTAGCAACGGCGGTCCATTTCATTGCATTCACTTCTCTTCTCTTGCTCTACCCCGCTCCTCGCTGCTCTTCTCTTGCTCCGTGCTGCTCATCGCTACTCTTCTCTTGCTCATCGCTGCTCTTCTCTTGCTCTTTGCTGCTCAACGCTGCTCTGCACTCAGACCTGAAAGCACCCTAAAGACAATCGTTTACCCTAACACTAGTACCACTTCAAATTCATAAGGGATTGAGCCAGATTGAATTATCTCCCTTTTCCCGCTCTTCTCGGTCGTCTCTGGATCTTTGATTGAATTATCTCCCCTTATCCCGCTCTTTTCATCTGTGAGTGATGTTTTCTGTGAGGACTAGGATTGGATTATGTCCCCTTACCTCAAGTTGATGCTTGTCACCGCTCAATGGAGGGGTGTCCTTAGCAACGGCGGTCTATTTCATTGCTCTATGCTTCGCTTCTCTTCGCTTGCTCTTCGCTGCTCCATGCTGCTCATCGCTAATAATGACTATATTCACCTGCTGATTTAAGATTCTTGGGGTTACTTGTCGGTGTTTTCGCTGCTGCTTCCGCTCCTGCTGCTTATTGGTGTTCGTCATTGCTGCTCTTATCTTGTTCATCGCTGTTTTTCTCGTGGTCTTTGCTGCTCGTCGCTGTTTTTCTCTTGTTCTTTGTTGCTCATCACTGTTTTTCTCTTGCTCTTTACTGCTCATCACTGTTTTTCTCTTGTTCTTTACTGGTCTTCACTGTTTTTCTCTTGCTCTTTACTGCTCATCACTGTTTTTCTCTTGTTCTTTACTGGTCTTCACTGTTTTTCTCGTACTCTTTGCTGCTCATCGCTGTTTTTCTCTTGCTCGTTACTGCTTATCGCTGTTTTTCTCTTGGTTTTTGTAGCTCGTCGCTGTTTTTCTCGTGCTCTATGCTGCTCGTCGCTGTTTTTCTCTTGTTCTTTGCTGCCCGTCGCTGTTTTTCTCTTGTTCTTTGCTGCTCATCGCTGTTTTTCTCTTGTTCTTTGTTGCTCATCACTGTTTTTCTCTTGCTCGTTACTACTTATCGCTGTTTTTCTCTTGGTTTTTGTAGCTCGTCGCTGTTTTTCTCTTGGTTTTTGTAGCTCGTCGCTGTTTTTCTCGTGCTCTTTGCTGCTCGTCGCTGTTTTTCTCTTGTTCTTTGCTGCTCATCGCTGTTTTTCTCTTGTTCTTTGTTGCTCATCACTGTTTTTCTCTTGTTCGTTACTGCTCGTCGCTGTTTTTCTCTCGTTCTTTACCGCTCATCGCTGTTTTTCTCTTGCTCGTTACTGCTTATGGCTGTTTTTCTCTCGCTCTTTGTTGCTCATCACTGTTTTTCTCTTGCTCGTTACTGCTTATCGCTGTTTTTCTCTTGGTTTTTGTAGCTCGTCGCTGTTTTTCTCGTGCTCTTTACTGCTCATCACTGTTTTTCTCTTGTTCTTTACTGCTCGTCGCTGTTTTTCTCTCGTTCTTTACTGCTCATCGCTGTTTTTCTCTTGCTCTTTACTGCTTATGGCTGTTTTTTCTCTCGCTCTTTGTTGATCATCACTGTTTTTCTCGTACTCTTTGCTGCTCATCGCTGTTTTTCTCTTGTTCTTTGTTGCTCATCACTGTTTTTCTCTTGCTCTTTACTGCTCGTCACTGTTTTTCTCTTGTTCTTTGTTGCTCATCACTGTTTTTCTCTTGCTCTTTACTGCTCATCACTGTTTTTCTCTTGTTCTTTACGTCTCATCGCTGTTTTTCTCTTGCTCGTTACTGCTTATCGCTGTTTTTCTCTTGGTTTTTGTAGCTCATCGCTGTTTTTCTCGTGCTCTTTGCTGCTCGTCGCTGGTTTTTCTCTTGTTCTTTGTTGCTCATCACTGTTTTTCTCTTGCTCTTTACTGCTCGTCGCTGTTTTTTCTCTTGTTCTTTGTTGCTCATCACTGTTTTTCTCTTGCTCTTTACTGCTCATCGCTGTTTTTTTCTTGGTTTTTGTAGCTCATCACTGTTTTCCACGTGCTCTTTGCTGCTCATCGCTGTTTTTCTCGTGCTCGTTACTGCTTATCGCTGTTTTTCTCTTGGTTTTTGTAGCTCATCGCTATTTTTCTCGTGCTGTTTACTGCTCGTCGCTGGTTTTTCTCTTGTTCTTTGTTGCTCATCACTGTTTTTCTCTTGCTCTTTACTGCTCGTCGCTGTTTTTTCTCTTGTTCTTTGTTGCTCATCACTGTTTTTCTCTTGCTCTTTACTGCTCATCGCTGTTTTTCTCTTGGTTTTTGTAGCTCATCGCTGTTTTCCACGTGCTCTTTGCTGCTCATCGCTGTTTTTCTCGTGCTCTTTGCTGCTCATCGCTGTTTTTCTCTTGGTTTTTGTAGCTCGTCGCTATTTTTCTCGTGCTGTTTACTGCTCGTCGCTGTTTTTTCTCTTGTTCTTTGTTGCTCATCACTGTTTTTCTCTTGCTCTTTACTGCTCATCACTGTTTTTCTCTTGTTGTTTACTGCTTATCGCTGTTTTTCTCTTGGTTTTTGTAGCTCATCGCTGTTTGTCTCTTGCTCTTTACTGCTTATCGCTGTTTTTCTCTCGCTCTTTGTTGCTCATCGGTGTTTTTCTCTTGGTTTTTGTTGCTCGTCACTGTTTTTCTCGTGCTGTTTACTGCTCGTCGCTGTTTTTCTCTTGTTCTTTACTGGTCATCGCTGTTTTTCTCTTGCTCTTTACTGCTCATCGCTGTTTTTCTCTTGCTCTATGCTTCTCATCGCTGTTTTTTCTCTTGTTCTTTGTTGCTCATCACTGTTTTTCTCTTGCTCTTTACTGCTCATCAATGTTTTTCTCTTGTTCTTTACTGCTCATCGCTGTTTTTCTCTTGCTCTTTACTGCTTATGGCTGTTTTTCTCTCGCTCTTTGTTGCTCATCACTGTTTTTCTCTTGTCCTTTGTTGTTCATCGCTACTCCTTACCTTACTCGCGTGCTTATTTCGTTTTTTGGGGCTACTTGTCTCTGTTTTCGCTGCCACTACTGCTCCTGCTGCTTTTTGCTGTTCGTTATCGCTGCTCTTCTCTTGCTCATCGCTGTTTTTTCTCTTGCTCATCGCTGATCCTTTCTTGTTCTTTGCTGCTCATCCCTACTCAGGGCCTTACTCGCGTGCTCATTTCGCTCCTGCTGCTTGTTGCTGTTCGTCATCGCTGTTCGTCATCGCTGCTCTTCTCTTGCTCATCACTGCTCTTCTCTTGCTCATCGCTGCTCTTCTCTTGCTCTTTGCTGTTCATCGCTACTCATGATCTTACTCGCGTGCTCATTTCAGTTTTTGGTGCTATTTGTCACTTTTAATCGCTGCTGCTGCTACTGCTGAAGGAATATAGTTTACTGCTGATGATCGGAAGGCCACTCGGTACTCATGTTGTCGGTTTGATTGGTAGATCAAGACTGATCGATGTGATTGTATACTGGGATATTTATCGACGACAAACACAAATGAAACAGTTTCATATTTTATTTTACAAAATCTACATCAGTCAATGTTTTAAGTTCTGGTTCTTTCTCTTCAAACAAAGGTACGATCTTCTTCAGTTCTTTCCATTCGAAGGTGTCCAAGCCGATTCCTCTCTTTGTTGGACGATAGGTCCAGTCTCCCCGGGGTATAAAGTGCTTTCTTATCCAAATAGTGGGGTATGGGGATTTGACGGTGACGAATACATTGTCCCCAATGTGATATCTCCAGTCGACTAGTTCTTTATCCTGTACTCTACCGATCAAATCATCCAGAACATCAGTAGTCTCGCATAAAGCTTTCCATTGTATCAAAGATAAGCTCACTCCGGTCTTGGTGGGCACCGTTTCACTTTCCCAAAATCTGAGATCTACTCTTTTACTGCCATTCCATTCTGTCAGCTCTGCATACGTTCCTCCACCAAGTAGTACTTTCAAAGGAATATCGGAAGCTGTCATGGCGTCTTGGACGATATCGCTCTCGGTCTGGTCTTTGGTTTTCTTTTCTTTACGAGACATGTCGGCTGACTGATTCTTCTTCTTGCTGGTCTATTTATATATATATTTGTAAAGATGGACTGGATTGGTTCTTATATTATGAAACGTGAAACATGATTGGCTATCTTTCCGACATCGTGATTGGTTAACTTCTCCCATTCCGATTGGTCGAAAATCTGGTATTTTCATTGGTCAATTCCAACCGTTTCGATAGATCAACACGATGGTACACTGTCCAAATATGTGGCGCCCAATCCGGAAACTGCTCACAATAGGTACGAGTAAACGCCGACAATACGACCAGTCTTCCTTGGTTCACCACACCGTCTTCGAACATGGCTGTGACGATTCTCTCGTATACTTGGAAGGGGTCCATCGTACGAATGACTTCTCTGACTATCTTCACTTCCTTTTATACATTTATGACATGAGACTACTCTGCATTGACAAACTTGTAACTGTCTACATATATACATGTATATATAGTGTTGCCAGAAGATCCCGATACCGGGGTTTTGTATCTGAGGCACTGGCAGTCCACCCGGACAGAGGAAAATACCGACAATCGTGTTCAGGATGAACGAGATTACATCCGCCACCGTTCCTGATATGGTTCGCCACACATTCAACCTACAAAATACGACCTTTAAGATCAACGTGTCGTTTGGATTTATACTGAGAAACGCAGAGACCGGAGAACTAAGATACTTCCATTCCAGGACGGGGACGAATGTTCTCTGTCTCGATGATGTTAGATGGACATCAAAGATGGCTGCACCCATTCTCTTGGTTTTTGCTGCTCATCGCTGTTTTTCTCTTGCTCTACTAATGATGACCTTACCTCATTTCAGTTTTGGAGCAACTTGTCGCTGTTTTCGCCGCTGTTGCTAGTGGTGGTCGATTGTCGTTAGTCAAAGATTGGATCTGTGCGAGAGCACCCTTAGATCCGGGTTATTTAAAAGTCCACTCTGCATTTATCCAGGCTTGTGACTGGCTATCATAAGATAGGCTGCATTAATCCTGCTCAATTTTTTAAGGGCACTCTGCATTTGTCCAGGCTTGTGACTGGCTATATATATGTATAAACATATATAGGCTGCATTACCCTCCTTCCCTTTTTTTTTGTTATATTTTTTTCTGTTTTTCTTTGTAATATGTTCCAATTCCTCCGTCACATAGAGTCATTGCTGTCTTCAGCTGGATGTGGGGTCGTAGTCGTTCAATACACGGTTAAGCAGATATTTTCGTTTTTCTACGGCCTAATCCCATGATTCTTTTGATTCGTAGTCTTCCTATTCTCTCCAGCGTTTAGCCGTTTTTCTTGATCTCTCTATGTACGGGGTCTTTATTTATGTCTTGATGCCAGGACACCAGTCCGAGGTAATGCTTTCGTATTTCGTCTCTGTATGAGTCAAACATGTCTCTATATGCTGCCAAGCGTGCCTTGTCTTCTTCCATTCCGGCTTCCACTACTTCGTTTACTGTCTGTGAGTATTCCGATTGATGTACTTGAAATGTTATGTTCAAAACGACTTCCCATAGGGACTGTTCGCAAAGCTCTTCAGAGTCTTCGTTGGATCCATGGTCACTACTTTGTTCCGATTCATCGTTATCGGCTTCTGTGGTGGTGTCTGAAGCTGAATCACTATAGTCTGTTGAATCCTCTTCAATACCATGTGCATTCTTTTTGTGTCGCACTAGGTTAAAGTTTTGCTTGGATTGGTATCCACAGGTATACATTTAAGACGTCTTTATTTCCTGGTAGTCGATAGCAGAATGAGTTCCGGTCGTCCTGCAAGTGCTTATATTAGATACAGGTTCCTCAGCGGCTTGTTGATTCATACACAAGCGTTTGGCAAAGTATTCGTTTCGACATTGTTGCAGTTCAGATTTCACTTTTCTGATGAGGTCTCTTTTAAGTCTTTTCCACTCGTTGTCAATCCTTCTACATCCCTTGCAGACATTCATGTTTTTGTAGAATTCCGCAAAGCTCTTGTTCATTTGACACTTTGTACATTTCTTGTTTGGATCCACTTTGCTGGGTCCTCCACTTGTGTTGTCCAGCCGTTTGGTTCTCTCCACTTTGGTTGGAAGTATTTTCCTTTTCATTTCTGGTTTTGCTTTGGTCTTTGAAAGATCCACAGGTATTAAGTATCTACCAGGAACCAATAAACCGAGAGGCGTTTTCGACTCCATTGGTACGTGTGTGTTGTTTGACGGTCTTCAAACAACTGACGAAATTAAACAAAACCTCTGAATATATTTTCGTTAAAAGCTTTCCATTTGCGTCATGGTGGCGAAGATTGTTTTTGTCTATTCATTCAGACAACACAGTTCGCTGCTCGTCATTGTAGTTTGCTGCTCATCATTGCTCATCTTTTGCTCCGCGCTGCTCATTGCTGCTCATCTCTTGCTCATCGCTGCTCATTGCTGCTCATCTCTTGCTCATCGCTGATCATTGCTGCTCATCTCTTGCTCATCACTGCTCATTGCTGGTCATCTCTTGCTCATCGATGCTCATTGCTGCTCATCTCTTGCTCTTTGCTGCTCATTGCTACTCAGGACCTTACTCGCGTGCTCATTTCGCTCCTGCTGCTTGTTGCTGCTGTTGCTGCTGCTGAGGAGGTGAAGGTGGGATTCTTACTGTTTCGTTATGAGTCACCTCTTGTTCCCGTTGATGTTACGATGGACATCCAAGATTGCTGCGGACAAGTTACGCGGACCTGAAAGAGAGCACCCTCATGAAACAGAAATTTTAGAGTCTTTCCGGACGGAAACGAACGTTTCCGGATTTCAGTCCTAACCATAACCCTAACTCGAGTCCTAACCCCAACCCTAACTCTAACACTAACCCTAACCCTAGTTCTAACCCTAATTTTAACTCTAACCCTAACCCTAGTGCTGCATCTAACCCATATCGTAGGGCTGTCTCGTACTCCTACTCTAAGCGCTCATACCCACCGTCGGTGGATCACCTAAGCAAGCGTGACTGTTTGCCTCGTGTTTGTCACGCTTGCTTAGGTGAACCACCGACGGTGGGTATGAGCGCTTAGAGTAGGAGTACGAGACAGCCCTACGATATGGGTTAGATGCAGCACTAGGGTTAGGGTTAGAGTTAAAATTAGGGTTAGAACTAGGGTTAGGGTTAGTGTTAGAGTTAGGGTTGGGGTTAGGACTCGAGTTAGGGTTATGGTTAGGACTGAAATCCGGAAACGTTCGTTTCCGTCCGGAAAGACTCTAAAATTTCTGTTTCATGAGGGTGCTCTCTTTCAGGTCCGCGTAACTTGTCCGCAGCAATCTTGGATGTCCATCGTAACATCAACGGGAACAAGAGGTGACTCATAACGAAACAGTAAGAATCCCACCTTCACCTCCTCAGCAGCAGCAACAGCAGCAACAAGCAGCAGGAGCGAAATGAGCACGCGAGTAAGGTCCTGAGTAGCAATGAGCAGCAAAGAGCAAGAGATGAGCAGCAATGAGCATCGATGAGCAAGAGATGACCAGCAATGAGCAGTGATGAGCAAGAGATGAGCAGCAATGAGCAGCGATGAGCAAGAGATGAGCAGCAATGAGCAGCGCGGAGCAAAAGATGAGCAATGATGAGCAGCAAACTACAATGACGAGCAGCGAACTGTGTTGTCTGAATGAATAGACAAAAACAATCTTCGCCACCATGACGCAAATGGAAAGCTTTTAACGAAAATATATTCAGAGGTTTTGTTTAATTTCGTCAGTTGTTTGAAGACCGTCAAACAACACACACGTACCAATGGAGTCGAAAACGCCTCTCGGTTTATTGGTTCCTGGTAGATACTTAATACCTGTGGATCTTTCAAAGACCAAAGCAAAACCAGAAATGAAAAGGAAAATACTTCCAACCAAAGTGGAGAGAACCAAACGGCTGGACAACACAAGTGGAGGACCCAGCAAAGTGGATCCAAACAAGAAATGTACAAAGTGTCAAATGAACAAGAGCTTTGCGGAATTCTACAAAAACATGAATGTCTGCAAGGGATGTAGAAGGATTGACAACGAGTGGAAAAGACTTAAAAGAGACCTCATCAGAAAAGTGAAATCTGAACTGCAACAATGTCGAAACGAATACTTTGCCAAACGCTTGTGTATGAATCAACAAGCCGCTGAGGAACCTGTATCTAATATAAGCACTTGCAGGACGACCGGAACTCATTCTGCTATCGACTACCAGGAAATAAAGACGTCTTAAATGTATACCTGTGGATACCAATCCAAGCAAAACTTTAACCTAGTGCGACACAAAAAGAATGCACATGGTATTGAAGAGGATTCAACAGACTATAGTGATTCAGCTTCAGACACCACCACAGAAGCCGATAACGATGAATCGGAACAAAGTAGTGACCATGGATCCAACGAAGACTCTGAAGAGCTTTGCGAACAGTCCCTATGGGAAGTCGTTTTGAACATAACATTTCAAGTACATCAATCGGAATACTCACAGACAGTAAACGAAGTAGTGGAAGCCGGAATGGAAGAAGACAAGGCACGCTTGGCAGCATATAGAGACATGTTTGACTCATACAGAGACGAAATACGAAAGCATTACCTCGGACTGGTGTCCTGGCATCAAGACATAAATAAAGACCCCGTACATAGAGAGATCAAGAAAAACGGCTAAACGCTGGAGAGAATAGGAAGACTACGAATCAAAAGAATCATGGGATTAGGCCGTAGAAAAACGAAAATATCTGCTTAACCGTGTATTGAACGACTACGACCCCACATCCAGCTGAAGACAGCAATGACTCTATGTGACGGAGGAATTGGAACATATTACAAAGAAAAACAGAAAAAAATATAACAAAAAAAAAGGGAAGGAGGGTAATGCAGCCTATATATGTTTATACATATATATAGCCAGTCACAAGCCTGGACAAATGCAGAGTGCCCTTAAAAAATTGAGCAGGATTAATGCAGCCTATCTTATGATAGCCAGTCACAAGCCTGGATAAATGCAGAGTGGACTTTTAAATAACCCGGATCTAAGGGTGCTCTCGCACAGATCCAATCTTTGACTAACGACAATCGACCACCACTAGCAACAGCGGCGAAAACAGCGACAAGTTGCTCCAAAACTGAAATGAGGTAAGGTCATCATTAGTAGAGCAAGAGAAAAACAGCGATGAGCAGCAAAAACCAAGAGAATGGGTGCAGCCATCTTTGATGTCCATCTAACATCATCGAGACAGAGAACATTCGTCCCCGTCCTGGAATGGAAGTATCTTAGTTCTCCGGTCTCTGCGTTTCTCAGTATAAATCCAAACGACACGTTGATCTTAAAGGTCGTATTTTGTAGGTTGAATGTGTGGCGAACCATATCAGGAACGGTGGCGGATGTAATCTCGTTCATCCTGAACACGATTGTCGGTATTTTCCTCTGTCCGGGTGGACTGCCAGTGCCTCAGATACAAAACCCCGGTATCGGGATCTTCTGGCAACACTATATATACATGTATATATGTAGACAGTTACAAGTTTGTCAATGCAGAGTAGTCTCATGTCATAAATGTATAAAAGGAAGTGAAGATAGTCAGAGAAGTCATTCGTACGATGGACCCCTTCCAAGTATACGAGAGAATCGTCACAGCCATGTTCGAAGACGGTGTGGTGAACCAAGGAAGACTGGTCGTATTGTCGGCGTTTACTCGTACCTATTGTGAGCAGTTTCCGGATTGGGCGCCACATATTTGGACAGTGTACCATCGTGTTGATCTATCGAAACGGTTGGAATTGACCAATGAAAATACCAGATTTTCGACCAATCGGAATGGGAGAAGTTAACCAATCACGATGTCGGAAAGATAGCCAATCATGTTTCACGTTTCATAATATAAGAACCAATCCAGTCCATCTTTACAAATATATATATAAATAGACCAGCAAGAAGAAGAATCAGTCAGCCGACATGTCTCGTAAAGAAAAGAAAACCAAAGACCAGACCGAGAGCGATATCGTCCAAGACGCCATGACAGCTTCCGATATTCCTTTGAAAGTACTACTTGGTGGAGGAACGTATGCAGAGCTGACAGAATGGAATGGCAGTAAAAGAGTAGATCTCAGATTTTGGGAAAGTGAAACGGTGCCCACCAAGACCGGAGTGAGCTTATCTTTGATACAATGGAAAGCTTTATGCGAGACTACTGATGTTCTGGATGATTTGATCGGTAGAGTACAGGATAAAGAACTAGTCGACTGGAGATATCACATTGGGGACAATGTATTCGTCACCGTCAAATCCCCATACCCCACTATTTGGATAAGAAAGCACTTTATACCCCGGGGAGACTGGACCTATCGTCCAACAAAGAGAGGAATCGGCTTGGACACCTTCGAATGGAAAGAACTGAAGAAGATCGTACCTTTGTTTGAAGAGAAAGAACCAGAACTTAAAACATTGACTGATGTAGATTTTGTAAAATAAAATATGAAACTGTTTCATTTGTGTTTGTCGTCGATAAATATCCCAGTATACAATCACATCGATCAGTCTTGATCTACCAATCAAACCGACAACATGAGCACCGAGTGGCCTTCCGATCATCAGCAGTAAACTATATTCCTTCAGCAGTAGCAGCAGCAGCGATTAAAAGTGACAAATAGCACCAAAAACTGAAATGAGCACGCGAGTAAGATCATGAGTAGCGATGAACAGCAAAGAGCAAGAGAAGAGCAGCGATGAGCAAGAGAAGAGCAGTGATGAGCAAGAGAAGAGCAGCGATGACGAACAGCGATGACGAACAGCAACAAGCAGCAGGAGCGAAATGAGCACGCGAGTAAGGCCCTGAGTAGGGATGAGCAGCAAAGAACAAGAAAGGATCAGCGATGAGCAAGAGAAAAAACAGCGATGAGCAAGAGAAGAGCAGCGATAACGAACAGCAAAAAGCAGCAGGAGCAGTAGTGGCAGCGAAAACAGAGACAAGTAGCCCCAAAAAACGAAATAAGCACGCGAGTAAGGTAAGGAGTAGCGATGAACAACAAAGGACAAGAGAAAAACAGTGATGAGCAACAAAGAGCGAGAGAAAAACAGCCATAAGCAGTAAAGAGCAAGAGAAAAACAGCGATGAGCAGTAAAGAACAAGAGAAAAACATTGATGAGCAGTAAAGAGCAAGAGAAAAACAGTGATGAGCAACAAAGAACAAGAGAAAAAACAGCGATGAGAAGCATAGAGCAAGAGAAAAACAGCGATGAGCAGTAAAGAGCAAGAGAAAAACAGCGATGACCAGTAAAGAACAAGAGAAAAACAGCGACGAGCAGTAAACAGCACGAGAAAAACAGTGACGAGCAACAAAAACCAAGAGAAAAACACCGATGAGCAACAAAGAGCGAGAGAAAAACAGCGATAAGCAGTAAAGAGCAAGAGACAAACAGCGATGAGCTACAAAAACCAAGAGAAAAACAGCGATAAGCAGTAAACAACAAGAGAAAAACAGTGATGAGCAGTAAAGAGCAAGAGAAAAACAGTGATGAGCAACAAAGAACAAGAGAAAAAACAGCGACGAGCAGTAAACAGCACGAGAAAAATAGCGACGAGCTACAAAAACCAAGAGAAAAACAGCGATGAGCAGCAAAGAGCACGAGAAAAACAGCGATGAGCAGCAAAGAGCACGTGGAAAACAGCGATGAGCTACAAAAACCAAGAGAAAAACAGCGATGAGCAGTAAAGAGCAAGAGAAAAACAGTGATGAGCAACAAAGAACAAGAGAAAAAACAGCGACGAGCAGTAAAGAGCAAGAGAAAAACAGTGATGAGCAACAAAGAACAAGAGAAAAACCAGCGACGAGCAGTAAACAGCACGAGAAAAATAGCGATGAGCTACAAAAACCAAGAGAAAAACAGCGATAAGCAGTAACGAGCACGAGAAAAACAGCGATGAGCAGCAAAGAGCACGTGGAAAACAGTGATGAGCTACAAAAACCAAGAAAAAAACAGCGATGAGCAGTAAAGAGCAAGAGAAAAACAGTGATGAGCAACAAAGAACAAGAGAAAAAACAGCGACGAGCAGTAAAGAGCAAGAGAAAAACAGTGATGAGCAACAAAGAACAAGAGAAAAACCAGCGACGAGCAGCAAAGAGCACGAGAAAAACAGCGATGAGCTACAAAAACCAAGAGAAAAACAGCGATAAGCAGTAACGAGCAAGAGAAAAACAGCGATGAGACGTAAAGAACAAGAGAAAAACAGTGATGAGCAGTAAAGAGCAAGAGAAAAACAGTGATGAGCAACAAAGAACAAGAGAAAAACAGTGACGAGCAGTAAAGAGCAAGAGAAAAACAGTGATGAGCAACAAAGAACAAGAGAAAAACAGCGATGAGCAGCAAAGAGTACGAGAAAAACAGTGATGATCAACAAAGAGCGAGAGAAAAAACAGCCATAAGCAGTAAAGAGCAAGAGAAAAACAGCGATGAGCAGTAAAGAACGAGAGAAAAACAGCGACGAGCAGTAAAGAACAAGAGAAAAACAGTGATGAGCAGTAAAGAGCACGAGAAAAACAGCGACGAGCTACAAAAACCAAGAGAAAAACAGCGATAAGCAGTAACGAGCAAGAGAAAAACAGTGATGAGCAACAAAGAGCGAGAGAAAAACAGCCATAAGCAGTAACGAGCAAGAGAAAAACAGCGATGAGCGGTAAAGAACGAGAGAAAAACAGCGACGAGCAGTAACGAACAAGAGAAAAACAGTGATGAGCAACAAAGAACAAGAGAAAAACAGCGATGAGCAGCAAAGAACAAGAGAAAAACAGCGACGAGCAGCAAAGAGCACGAGAAAAACAGCGACGAGCTACAAAAACCAAGAGAAAAACAGCGACGAGCTACAAAAACCAAGAGAAAAACAGCGATAAGTAGTAACGAGCAAGAGAAAAACAGTGATGAGCAACAAAGAACAAGAGAAAAACAGCGATGAGCAGCAAAGAACAAGAGAAAAACAGCGACGGGCAGCAAAGAACAAGAGAAAAACAGCGACGAGCAGCATAGAGCACGAGAAAAACAGCGACGAGCTACAAAAACCAAGAGAAAAACAGCGATAAGCAGTAACGAGCAAGAGAAAAACAGCGATGAGCAGCAAAGAGTACGAGAAAAACAGTGAAGACCAGTAAAGAACAAGAGAAAAACAGTGATGAGCAGTAAAGAGCAAGAGAAAAACAGTGAAGACCAGTAAAGAACAAGAGAAAAACAGTGATGAGCAGTAAAGAGCAAGAGAAAAACAGTGATGAGCAACAAAGAACAAGAGAAAAACAGCGACGAGCAGCAAAGACCACGAGAAAAACAGCGATGAACAAGATAAGAGCAGCAATGACGAACACCAATAAGCAGCAGGAGCGGAAGCAGCAGCGAAAACACCGACAAGTAACCCCAAGAATCTTAAATCAGCAGGTGAATATAGTCATTATTAGCGATGAGCAGCATGGAGCAGCGAAGAGCAAGCGAAGAGAAGCGAAGCATAGAGCAATGAAATAGACCGCCGTTGCTAAGGACACCCCTCCATTGAGCGGTGACAAGCATCAACTTGAGGTAAGGGGACATAATCCAATCCTAGTCCTCACAGAAAACATCACTCACAGATGAAAAGAGCGGGATAAGGGGAGATAATTCAATCAAAGATCCAGAGACGACCGAGAAGAGCGGGAAAAGGGAGATAATTCAATCTGGCTCAATCCCTTATGAATTTGAAGTGGTACTAGTGTTAGGGTAAACGATTGTCTTTAGGGTGCTTTCAGGTCTGAGTGCAGAGCAGCGTTGAGCAGCAAAGAGCAAGAGAAGAGCAGCGATGAGCAAGAGAAGAGTAGCGATGAGCAGCACGGAGCAAGAGAAGAGCAGCGAGGAGCGGGGTAGAGCAAGAGAAGAGAAGTGAATGCAATGAAATGGACCGCCGTTGCTAAGGACACCCATCCATTGGTGACAGCATTACTTGGAGGTAAGGGGAGATAATCCAATCCTACCGTTGGTCCTCACAGAAAATACTGAAAAGAGCGGGATAAGGGGAGATAATCCAATAGTGTACTTCGTATACTCTCGGACTTCGACATAACAGTGAGAATATCAGACCCTAGAGACCGACGAAAGAGCCAGAGACGACCGAGAAGTGCGGGAAAAGGGAGATAATTCAATCTGGTCAAGCATGGAACTTCCGGGTAAGTGACTTGCGTCACTTCCGTCAACAAATGGCGCGAAAATCCATCACTTCCGGTTGCGCATGCGCGCAAATCACTTCCGGTTCCTACGCATGCGCAGATCACACATCCGGGTCCTTGACTTACGTCACTTCCGTCAACAAATGGCGCGAAAAACACGTCATTTCCGGTTGCGCATGCGCGCAAATCACTTCCGGGTACTTCCGGTCCCGGTCACGTGACTTCCGGTTCCGGTCACATGACTTCCGGTGACGTCATTTCCGGTTCCGGTGACGTCACTTCCGGCTCCACCACCACCACCACCACCACCACCACAAATGCTAACTGAACTGTGCCCATATACTACTAACGTGTCCCTTTGCTGAGTTATTAGCCCAATCCTAAATAACTTAAACGTGTCCATACAGTGGTATTAGCCCAATGCTAGATAAAATAATGATCGCTATAAAAAAAAAGGTTCGTCTACATTTAAGATGGCTGCAAAAAAAATCCAGATTTAATGTTTGAATCAAACTGTGTTATTTACGTTACCGAAGCATTTTATCCGATATTTAGCAAACGGTTAAATTTCCTTGGTTTGTCTTTGAGTACCATTTGCAAGAGCTTAGTTTTGGCTTTACCCTTTTGGCCACTTTAACATATGAATCTGTTTTTCCTCAGTTCGGGTAGAAACCACTGGTGAGTCGTAAAATGAGAAAAATCTTTTGATGTTGGTAATCCATTTTAAATAAAATAAAAAATCAAATTAAATCATATATCTTGTGCAGAAAAAAAAACTGATTTCATAGATTTTTTTTCAAAATGTCAAACAGTTATTTAGAGAAGAAACAGCACAAAGATATCACCAAAATAACAGAATACAATAAAAATGAATCATAGCAAACTTGGTAAAGACAGCTTAAAAACTACATGAAAAGAGCTTGCAATGTGACCTTCCGCGATGATGTGATATGAATATGAACCCTACTTTGTAGAAGACCAACATGCTGAGCCGGATTTTTAACGTGCTAGCTCAGGTAACAGTCCACAGGAAGACACCGCACACATTATACTGACTCAGAGGCGACCATTCTTTGCTCTTAATCCTAGATGACGCATGGAAGGCCGAGATGCAGCAAATACCAATTTTAATGCCTTTGGTTTGGATCGAACCCTCGACCTTCCACACCCGAGGTGAGTACGCTACGACGAGACCTCAGAGACTTTCGACAAAGAGGATTACTGCTGTCACAAAAGCTTCTTAACCAGAGTTTTATCAGGGATAAGTTGATGTCATCACTTAAGAAATTTTACGGTCGTCATCATGAATTGATTGACCATTACAGTGTTCCAATATCTAAGATGATGTTGGACCTGTTCCCACTGTCGTAACCTTTCATGTGACTCCTACGATTTGTGACTTCCACCGGATTGACCTTGTTGAACTTCACGACGGGTGCCGTATACGGAGCAGGAACTGCTTACCCTTCCGGAGCACCTGGGTTCACTCCTGGTTTTTATAGGAGTTCGTGTTGTTCATTGTTTTTAGTTTTCTGTGTTTATTTGTTGTGCTTGTGGTTGTTCGTTTGTCTTCCCGGGTTTGTCTGTCCAATGGATTACGTTTTTTTGATTGCTCCTTAGGTATATTTGTCCTTTTTATTAAAGTCTGTTATTTTATCCCTGAATGGTAGAAAATGAATGCAGCATATATATCAAAGAAAACAAAAATATCGTATAAAATGTTATCTTGAAGCTGAAACTAAAACAAATAATAAATAATACATGGAATTATTTTTAAGGGTTAATCAAGATATTAGATCAGATTAAACGTTTAATGGAATGTTTCGGACATATCCATTAATAATCCCATTAAGAACAGATATCTAATTTGTCTCGTTATCACAAGGACAAATGTTTTTTTATTAATATTTTACAGCTCTATGATAAACACAATCATTTATGTTGGAATGAAAACATCAAATTTAATAGATATATCTTATCCATTGACTAGGATACAGACAATTGACAATACAGATGATTACTTCCTCACCAAATCTTAATCAAGCTCTTCAATTGTTGCTGGTCGATAGTTAAATAATGATAGCGATGCTACTAGACAATTACTACAAATATATGCAATTAGAGATAAGAGTCTTGAAAGAGTGTCAGATACACTACAATAAGGGTTATTGTTAGGAGTTAAAACCAATTTCTTTCTCTTGTTTAGACAGAAACGGTCAATATACAAAGAAAAATAGATGTATAATGCAACTTTAGATCTATCAAGTAACGACCAGGATGTTTTGTTTTGGAACAGTTCCTTGTCTGTCAACCGAAGGTCTGATATGCAGAAACAATAATGCAAAATGCTTTAGTAAAGAGATTCAGATAACAACAAATGAGTAAAGCCGAAAATAAGTTGCAGGTGTGAAATAACAAAAAAAACCAACAACAACAACAATAATGGTTTTAAACAATAAAACAAACAACAACTACAAAAACAAACAACAAAAACAAAAACCTGAAACAAAATGAAAAAATTCTAGGAACAGAAATTTTAAATAATATAGTTATATGTTTTTTGCAATTCATTTATTGAGCCATTTTATCTGAAAATATTAAAAACTATCTATTGTAAAATCAATTTTAATATATTATGATTAAAAAAAAAGATGTCAGGCTTACCACAATATTAGGTGTCTAAAGAGTCAGAGAAATACGAATGCTCTTTGAACATTTATATTGACAATGATAAAAAGTTCTATAAAAAGCAACATGTTCAATGATGATGAGAAAAAAGGTTAAATTATACTTAAATTGTGCTCTTTATTATTTCAAATTCGAAAAAAAAAGAAAACGTTTAGAAACAGATTGCGGTGGGTAACTAATACGTAATATGTAATGTATCTTAGGTTCCACTATACAATTAGCATTTTATTTCTCGTTTACTTTTGGAAAATACGACGGTCAATTTCTCAAATGTTTAAAACTAATGTGTAAAATTTGTTGATAATTATGATTTCTGACCATGAAGCTGATTTATGCTGAAAGAGAGGATATTTGACAATTTATTTAAGCTAATTTTAATGGTTCAATGTGTATACATGGACTTAGGTGGCATCTCCATCTGACCTTGTAGATCAGCATCTTGTGTGTTTTTTTTTAAGTGTGGAAGTTTTGCACGAAGTTTTGAAATGTAAGTTACGAAAAAATGAGCCGAAAAACCTGCCCTGTTTTATTTATTTTTTGAAATGGTCCAATGCTATGTTTAATTTATGCCATATGTCATATCAATTGAAATTCTACATTAAGGTGATAACTTGTTCTAGAATTGGGTCTCTAAAATGCATTTTTCACAATATTTTGAAAAAAATTATCTTTTCCGTTGCTATGGGTATCCAAGGAAAAAATTATATTTTGGAAGAAATAGTTAAGTTTGCCGGACTGACACAACTTTGCGATTCTTTTCATATACACTCGATGTATACATATTTGGGTCTAAAAACCAAAATAAAGATTGTGCATGACATACAAGTACAATTTCATATTTCGTGGCTAAAATTCAACTCAAAATGACAATTGTATGGTACTACCTAAACCTACCCGGGTGTCATTTTATGTTTCATAACTTGAAATTGGTTCCGGTACAACGGCATCATCTTCTTCAAATATATATATATATATATATATATAACGCAGGCAATTCGCCTGTTTGGTTTTTGAAATTTTTCTCTATAAAGTTAACCTAATCTTATCAAAATTTCTACTTGGATTGAAATATCAATTTAGGCAGTTTTTTTAAAATTCCATTTGGTAGAGTTCCTATCCATTCAAATTCAATATTGTTGCCTACGAAATAGACAATGCAAAGAAGATATTTATCTTTGTTTTTTCGGAAACAAATTTTCTGAAACTCGAGAAATTGTAATGAAATCTAAAAAAAAATAGAAATACAACTTGGTTACTTTTTACTAGTAATGCATGCAAAATATGATCCTAAAGTCACGGCTCGTCTGATTACAGCACCAATACAGTGTAATCCCGCTTGTCCGTTATATGAGAAATATTTATAAACAAGATCCTGGTTGTATAGATATGCTAACGAATAACGTACAGTGAACATGGTGAATGCGTGGGTTAATAAGCTGCTTTGCAGTTTTTTCTTAGACAAAATAGACATTGAAAAAAGCAAATACAGGAAATTAAAAAAAAAAACCATATTGTTAATTTCAATTTTTCAAACATTGGTTTCAAGTCATCTTCAAGGCATCTATCTTCAGTCAGATATAAAACTTCCCTATAGGTAAAATGTTCAGATATTCATGGTCAAACGTAACTTGATAAAAACTTTACTGTTATCAATCTTAGTATAGTTAACACTTCGAACGTTATTAAATAAAAAGTGGTAAATGATCCGAATATTGCTGAATTATGTATGTGGTGTTTTCATAGATTTTGTATCAATGTGTAAAAATAGTTCTTGAAAAATATATGAGTACCCTCTGGTAGTTCATCTAATCTTTTCTGAGCACAACAGTTTTGGAATAAACTAGCTTGAAGGTCAGTTGAACGCAGTCAATTAAGCACTGACAAAGCTTGCTTTGCGATTACCCTACATTATAAGATATGTGTGCATAATTGATAAAAGGAAATTATAAATAAGTAAAAAGTGCTTTTAAGCTAATTGTTTTACGAACTTTGATTAACGGTTTGATTTCTTATTTGACAGAACTTGGTGTATAACATGTAGCATGAATGATTTATAATGCAATCTATGAGATTTCTTTTCACCTCACTTTGTCCTTAATATGGCTTAGATGATATAGATTACTCTGAAAAAACGTGTAGTGTGCAATAAAGAAGTTGGGCCATTTTCATCTGCATTTATTTCACAGCAATTGCCAATTTTAAAAATTTAAACTTTTGCGCTTGATGAATTATAATTACATTGCAGACAATCGTTTACCATAAAAAGTAGGTAAATATTTACGATTAAAAGATTAATGATTACCAGTGAAACACATACAGGTGAAAGGTCTTACTCCTTTGTGTTTGGGATATAATCAGATGTTTAGAAACAAAATATTTTTTTCCAGACGTTCATACTTATTTCTAACAATAAAAGGATATTGGGACTTACAACCAACTTTGAACCATTTTTAACAAATGGTTAACATGTAATCCAATATCCGTGCCAGTTGTAACTACGTGTAATTAAGGACTCATCCCCCTTGAAAGTGGTTTGTCTAACTTATCTGCTAAAATCGTCCAGACAGTATCAGTATTTAGGCGCGGATTCAGACGGGGGCGCACCCGTTCCCCCCCTAAAAAATATAGTTTTCTATCATAAAATCGTCCAAAACATTTTTGGCCCCGCCCCGCTCGGCGCTTAAGATACATTTAAAAATTATAATCCAATCTAGTCAACGTTACAAATGGAAAATCTCTTCAAAACTGGGTACGCAATGTGACAATTACAACGGATGCTTTCATTGCGAACATTTAGATGATCACATTGTCCCTTTTATAATGCAGGAGACTTCGTGAAATGCACAGAAAAATTAACACTTGAACTTTATAAAAATGGAAGAGGTACACGAGACAGTATAACACTTTCTGTCTCAACTGAGACCAGTTTCTACTCAGACAATATAAACGCAGATTGTAATTCTGTTAACTCGTTGAACAGAAGAAAAAATCTGTTAGGCTCGTTTAAACAGTTGGAGATATCGGTCCACCTTTGGCTTTGTATAATTAAAGGATCGTATAACAGTCGGTTGTGGAGGTATATATGGGTCCTTATGTTTTATCAAAATAAAAACTAAAAAGGAAATAAAAAAGGATGGATGGATGAATAATTGTTTAACGTCCAGTGGCAACCAGGTGCATATCAGGACGAGAACATGTCCCTTTTTAACTATACTGAAGAATAGCAATAATGTTTTGATTAGGTCCTTGCCAGTTTGGTTTTCAACATTTTAGGCCTTGAGCAAAACTGATGAGTAGTAAATCTTGTGCACCAAAATTGGTACTAGTACAGAGAATTTATTAAATACAATAAAAGAATAACAAATATAACTAAAGGCTCTCAAGAGCTTGTATCGCTCACCTGGATTTAACTTGTCACCATGAGCAGGACTAAAAATTTAAGTGTAGCAGTCAAAATTGGCTGGTTTGTCCTTATGGTTCTATGTTAAACTAAGTTCGGCTATAGCAGTCATCTTGGTTGACAGTCAAGGTCAATAAACATATTTCTAAAAGAGAACCATCTAAGGAACATTACTACCAAGTCTTGTTCGAACTGGCTCTGTGGTTCAGACAAGAAGAGTTTTAAATGAATTTTCTCATAGGGTAGTATATTAAACAAAGTTCAGCTGTGGATGCCATCTTGGTTTCCAGCCAGGGTCATCGGACATAATTCTGAAAGAGGACCATTTTAGGACCATTGCTGGCAAGTCTGGTTCCAATTGCCCCGCTGGTTTCAGACAAGAGGATTTTTAAATGAATTTTTCCATAGAGTCCTATGTTAAACTAAGTTCGGATGTGGCATTCATCATGGTTGACAGTCTGGATCATCGAACATATTTCTGAAAGAGGACCTCCTAAGGACCATTGCTGCCAATTCTTGTTCCAATTGGTCAAGTGGTTTCAGACATGAAGATTTTTAAATGAATTTTCCATTAGGGTCCTATGTTAAACTATGTTCGGCTGTGGCGGCCATCTTGGTTAACAGACAAAATCCTGTAAGAGAACCTCCTAGGACCATTACTGCCAAGTTTGGTTCCAATTGGCCATGTTGTTTCATAGAAGAAGATTTTTAAAATTCATCTCCCTTTTTTCTGTTTTCTGTCTTAGTAACATCAGCCATGTCGGTTGAAAGTCGGGGGTGTCAGAAACAAATTTGGAAGGGCCACCCAAGGACCTTTCCAACAAAGTTTGGTCCAAATTGGGCCAGTGATTTCAGATCTTCAAAGTAAAAGTTTACATCGGACGACGACGGACGACGGACGCCAAGTGATGACAATAGCTCACCTGGTCTAAAAGATAGCATAGAAATTAAACTAACATCAAAGGAACTGCCTTTATGATATAATTAGATATTATGAACAAATATATATTTCTGAATGTCAAACGAAAGCTGTCTGAAAAAATCAGGGTCATTTCACCCTGCATTTATTTAACTTCTAGGGTCGCCTACATACATTGTATCCAACTTTGGCATTCATCACGTGACTTTGTGACATGTCAGTCTTATGTTACAAACATATAAATGCACGAAGATACTTAAAAAATTGTCTATTAAGCTTAAACTAAACGATTTATAAGCGCTAGTCGGCGTTGCATGAAAGTATATATGAAACATTTATCGACAAGAGAACAGTTTAAATCGTGATTTAGTCCCGTCCCATTTCAATTGAAATTTTGGTTTAAGATTGCCATATCTATATTTATGTCATGTCTATAATCATGATAATTGTAATTATCGATACAATTGATGAAATGCACCACATTTAACCTATAATTTTCTTTCAACACACAATCGATATCGCTTAGTCGGTGTTATGTGCATGTAGTTTGTGGGTGCATTTCTTAAGCTAATGATAATTCAATAGCTAATTTTAGATCTATGCCCGTCCCATTTCATTTGAAAATTGGTCACTTTCGACCAGTTTTGTAGTATTTCAAAATGGTGACACTTAGCGGAATTATCTTCTACCTTATCAAAACGAAGTATCGTTCACATGAGAAAATAAAATTAATTATATAATATACATCGGCAGTATGGCGGGTCATATGCAACTATATCGGTCATAATTAAGTTAGGTAACTCTGTTAAGACTGATTACCCTATTATAGTGTACTGGTCCCGTTCATGCTATGCATTTATCGTACTTGATTATACCACGTACTTCTCATCTTCAGTTTAAAAAAAAACTTTTCATTTGAAATATGTAGTAACATTTCACATGGATTATAATTCCAATATATGAAATTGCGAAATAATTAATAATATGAAATTCATCACCAATTTATACAAACTGGCAAAAGTACCTAATTACACGTGATAAAGGGTTATGTTGCAATTTTTTTTTTTGATTTTTCAAGCCACAATTAATATAAGCGATTTTTTTTTGGGTAATAATTTATTTGAGTTTTATCCGAGGTAAATTTACATGTAATAAAATTTGTTCTCCGCAATTAACATGCTGTGTGTTTCAGGTAATTATAACTAATTAACGATTTGACATGTATATTGTACCTTGACTGTCCGGGTGTTTATTGGTCCAACCATTAATTAAGGTACACAGATTCATTTTATGTATACAGGTAAACCGTTTGCTGACCAAAAACAGCGTGATTTCAGTTTTAACGCTACATATTTTGATAATTAATGCAGCATTTTAATAAAGAGGGGTGTGTGTGTAAGAGGGATCACAAATTATGCAGAGATGAAATATAATTTCAAATGTCAGATAATTATAATTTTAATTTATTTTAAATTAATAATTTATCTTTTTTGTTATTTATATATTGTAAACATTTGACATATTATAGAATTAATTCTATTTACTCGTATTCATGAACGATATTTACTTTGTCATGACAAGGTAAAAGCTGATTGGGATGGGCGCCATCTTGAATAAGTTCACAACAATCGTAATAAATAACACATTTCAATCTTATTTTGAAGCAAGAAAAATGGGACCCAAAATGAATTGGTCTTCATAATTATATTCTATCATATATTAACTTTATATTGTGGGGTTGGATGGTATTATATAGCAAGAATAAATCATCGAAATTATATTTCGAAAATGAGTCCTTATGCAAAATTCACGTATGTGATATGCATTTATAGGCGTTAAACACGAAAACTTCAAATGAGATTTAAAGCCAAAATGTATGCCCTGGACTGATTTAAAGTACATATCGAAAACGACAAGTGATAAGGTGTACAATGATGGGTTGGATGGTGTCAAACAGACGATAACAAATAAGTAATGGACATTTAATTAACGAGTATCGTTGATTTGTTTTGATAAATCGACAGCTATAATTTGACACCTAGGTACTACAAGAGGTCACGTGATGACCGAGATAGCTGGATATGGAACTGCAGAAAGCAGAGACTGCTTACTCTTCCGGGGCACCTGAGTCTATCCCCGTTTTTGTTTTTGGTGCGGTCCATGTTGTTCAATTTTTTTTTAGTTTTTAAGTGAGATTTTTGCATTGTTTTGGTCTTGTCTTCGTTGTTCTTCGGAGTTTATCAGTAATTTAGATTCCCCACTCCTTCAAATGTCCCTATGGTATTTCTTGACTTTACATGTAAATTGTTAACAATATATAGATTGTAAAAAATGAATTATTGATTTAAAATAAAACCGAAACATAATGTTGAAATAATTCATATGTTCATTGGCATTTGTAACTCCCTCCTCACACAAACACCTTTATAAAAATACTGCTGCATTAATTATTAAAAAATGAAGGATATTTAAGCGGATTTCCTAAATGTGTGAATGGATTTTCGATTTTCAACACGCGAGCGTTTGCGACAATTTGAAACAAAAAGGCAGGACCAGGATTTTGGGCAAAATAAAAAGACAGGATCACTTTAGGTGTGAAGAAAAAATGCAAGACCTGTGTCGGTCAGGAAATTTTTTGTTTAAATGAAAATAAAAATTTAGGCCGGAACAGCGGCCGAAAAAAAATCGAGGACCATGCAAAATTTCGACGAAAAACATAGGCAGGATCAAACCTTTGATTCTAGCCCACCCCCCTAAAAATCAAATAATTTCTCCGTTACAATGTATATAACAAAAAAAAAACAAAAACTCAACCAAGGACGTATATTTAGTTAGTTATACGTCCTTGACTCAACAAATAGACCACCGACTCTGAATTTGTTCAAAACAGCTGTTTCTGATAAAATGTTTTTCTTTTACGTTAAAACATGTTAAAATGAATCAATATCTTTATCGATTGTATTTTATCTTAATAATATTATTTTGTTTTTATTCTAAACATAAAAATGTATTGTTTAATTTAAAATAAAGCTATGTGATGTATCGCTTTGCAAATTAATTTTCACATGATTCATGATGGTGAAATTTTGATTTCTGCACCCAGGACTTCGAAAATATTTTGTAATCTAAAAATTGAATAGTTTAAATAAATTGTCAAATTTTATATGTTTTGTTATGAAAATTTAGGTTATCACATATATTACAGATTTGATTAATTTAGATAATTGAAAAAAAATATGTTGAATAAGTATAAAATTCAGTTTCTATGTATCCATAGTTTCAACCTAACGTTATAGGGGTTGTCTGTCTGGTGTGACAATTGGTGTTCACTGAATTTTGAATGAGGCTTTCAGTCAGTTAAGTTGGCCATAGAGCTTATTTAAAAGACGTAAAATATCATTCTGCTGTGATAAATTCTTTCTCTCTCGAACTCAAATATGGCACAAGTTTTACATAAATGAATTTTGAAGAGAACAAATATACCTAAGGAGCAATAAAAAAAAAAAAAAAAAAAAAACGCAATCCATTAGACAGACAAAACCCTGGAAGATAAATGAACAACCAAATGGACATCAAATAAACACTGAAAACTAAAAAACAATGAACAACACGAACTCCTATAATCACCAGGAGTGAACTTAGATGCTCCGGAAGGGTAATCAGTTCCTGCTCCGTATACGGCAGTTCAACAAAGTCAATCCGGTGGTAGTCACAAATCGATGGAGGTACTTGGGTCCCCTTTATATACATTTTAGACTCTTATTTAGTAGAATGGTAAAGGCTACACATTCAACTGATAAAAATTATAATTTATATGTTGACTGAATTAATGTACGGTGAAGATAAAGTTCAATCTTTGATACTCCGGGAGGAAATGAAATATGCCATTTATCAAGAAAATTAAAATTATCAATTCTCCGGTATTTTGGTATGTGGCAAGAAACGAATTTCAATTACCCCACTAAGTTAAGTGCAATAAAAAGTTATGTTTTTGGTTAACAAAAAGTTTTTTTGTTTTTTTACCAATTGTCTTATTCTAGTTTTGATTGATTGATTGATTGATTGCTGCTTAACGTCCAGTGGCATATATTTCGTGATTCTTCGTGGGACAGGACACAAAGGCGAAACAATTTTGAGTGCCACTGTAAAAGGAGGATGGTTTGGTAGGGTCGGATAATTTAGCATTCTGTAGCGGCATTAGCCTACTCTTTTTCGAAAACTACAGAAAGGGTCTTTAGCGTGCAGGGAGTGCGACATTCTCCAAACACGTTATCCTCTATGGTCCGCGGTCAGGTTTTCCGCATTATGACCTGACCACCCCCCCCCCTCCCCCAACGAGAGGGTCTCCCCTATCCGCCATTTACTTTAGTTTTTGATTAACTTATGGTATATATTTTAAAATCAAGGAATACTGATAATACATTATAGGCACATATTTAATTCTAATGTTGCAATCTCTTTCAAGTTTAAACGGTTTTCACATACATTCAAACGTTTTATTTTACATGTAAATGTGAAAATAATCTATAAACGATGACTATATAATTTTTTATTTAACATATGGTCTTTATCAATCTAATTAATATAACATATTGTCTGTATGATAATTTTCTACTGTTTGTGCATTAGAGTAGTTCTAGAACATTTGGAGGAAATATTTGATACACTCACGGTATGTGTTCTCCCATAAAAATGTGTTTCAGAAGACACACCTCAGAATGTTTTGTTTATTTCATCTTAAGGTGGTACCCAACACTTTCACTAAAATTAATTTGGCTCGTTTAATTTTCATAAAATTTTGACAAAGTATTTACTTTGACCCATTGACAAAAATTTTAAAATTTCAAAACATTCGAACCAACCAATTCATCAGAAAAATTACACTGATTGTATAGCAGTTTGACAAACACTAATATTGATCATTGAAAAGCTTAATATTCCCATAACAACACAACGTTATTAAAACGTTTAGCTGATTTTACACCTTAAAGATAAATGTTTATGTTAACTACAACTAATTAATATATTGTAGCTGTTTCTATTTTTAACCAAAATTAGAAATGAGAAAATATTTTTTTAATGTTTTTTTGTCGTTGTATGGCTGTGTTAAATCCACTTAGATTTTTTTTCCAATCGCGTTAAGCTTAGTTTAATTCACTTTTTGTAAAGGTCAAGTCGAAGTAATTCAACGCCATCTGCTGGATCATTTGTTTGGCAAAAACTTGAACGATGATTACTCATTGTGTCACTGTGACGTTCTGTTTAAGACGTAATTCAAAACATCTTGACTTGTGCTCATGCATTCAAAGCCGCTAACTATACTAAAAGATAATCCACAACAATTTATTCCAGTCTTGAAACTGCATGCAAAATATAGTAGGCGTCGGAACGATCACGATAAAACAAAGTTCATCGCCTTGGGATGAGAAAAAAAATACAATTATTACTGAAACATGGGGAAGTTTCTAGGACAAAATCTTTCTGTTTCGTCAAAAGCTACCATACTCATGGTTCTATAAATTACATAAGTTTATGTATTTCTCAACAGCTGGGAAATGTGATTCCCATGCATGTGTATTACCATATTTAGATACACGCAATTATTGTTGAAAAATATGTTTCGAACAAATATCGACTGTGAAAAGATTGTAAATTAGTTCAGAGCGGATTTTGCAACTCTACTCGTATGTAATTAAAATGTAAGTAGCGTTGAACGCACACACCAAGGAAATAGTATAACATCGAAACACATTTCTGGGTTTTTAAACTTCAACAAAATGACATGACTATTCAATGGGGTCTTTCATTTGTTGTTAAACATGAAAGAGATAAGCATACGCGCCATCGCGGCCGCCGCATTCGCAATGATATATGAATTATATTGCATAATTTTTTTTCCCAAACGTGCAGGGTAAAGTTACGGAACTTGTTCATTTATCCCCGGTCAAAATACATGTACATGTATCATGGTTCACATTCTCAAATACGCTCAGGGCATATTATGAGAGGGGATGTTTAGGTGCGCATAGAAATATACATTGTAATAGAAATATCAGGAAAAGATAAATGTACCGTCGAGTCACCTGTTCTGTTTGTTTGAATCACAAGACTTCCTGGTGTTTTCTAAATGTTTTATTTACACGTTCAGTTTTGAGGGTACAGATAGTCATTTTTAGACTCCTGTTTTAATGTTCCTGAAACATCTTTGGAAAAATTTATCGTAGAGACTGAATGCACACAAAATAACTTCTACAATATCCTTCAGATTTTACTAACACAATTTTTATATTCTAGAACATTTTTGCAAATATTCGCGTACGGGTACCCGGCGTCATCCTGATTCTCCCACGTTTAATTCCTTATATAAATATACTAATTATAGAGACTGTTGTGATAGCACCTATAGTTTGTAATAAATATTAAGTGTCACGTCGGCGTTTTACGTTTCCGCATTTTGGCACTACTTTTCCGCATTAAAATTCCTACGTTTCCGCATTTTTATAGTACTCTTTTCCCCATTGTTTTTACATTGCTTTTGTTACAATTTGCATTTGCTAAAAATGTGAAAACGTAATACGTCCCTGTCACGTACCTGTATTAATTACCATATAATTATAAGTCTGCAGGTTTTGAAATAAATTATTTACCTCTAATAGTGAACATACATATCTTTATTCTCATCAACCAATATTACATAGGTACAGAGAAATACTATATACAATATTTACAAAAAAAAAAAAAAAAAAAAAAAAAAAAAAAACAATGCAATACACAGCTAAGACAGACAGTTAGTCAGGAATACTCATCATAATTTCTTTAAACTTTAAAATATTTCGAATTAGATGTCCACTGAACAAATTTCTTCTTTCTTGAGATAGTACAGGGCATTCTAGAATATAATGGAATTCATCCCCAATTTGTTCATTACAAAGCATACATTTCCTATCAGATCTATCAATATTATTCCATCTACCTGTCTCAATAGGGAGTTTATGATTAACCGTTCTAAATTTGCAAAATAAAACTGAGTCTTTTTTATTTAATATTTCAAAATAGTTTTCGAAATCTAGTGAGTCTTTAAAAAGCTTATAATTGGTTGCTTTTGAACGGTTTTGGGTTTCATCATGCCAGTTCTGTCGAAATTGATCAATGAGACATTGTCTTACACTTTGTTTTAACCACATAGAAGATGGAAAAGTTTGTGAGTCCAAAATGTGAGTTAGTCCACATTCGTTAAATATATTTTTTATATAGACAAGCCATTGAAAATTCCTATTTTGATTAATTGAAAGATGTAGCATGAATTTATATAAGACAGAACAAAGCTTCGTTTGTTTACCTGTAAGTAATTTAGACCAGTACATAACCATCCTAGTTTTGATATCTACACTCAAAGGAAATCGTCCTAATTCACCGTAAACAAAGCAGTTTGGTGTGGAAGACTTTAAATTTAATAGGAGTTTACATAATTTTAGGTGGATTTTTTCTAATGAGTGGTAGTTTTTAAACCCCCATAGTTCGCAGCCGTATAAAAGTATTGGTTTTACCATCTTATCAAAAAGGTCTAAATGACAAGAAATAGATAGGTTGTGATATCTAGTTTGATGATTTTATACATTTTGTTCCCTTTTCTGCTTGCGCTTTAATTGCAGGACCAAAATTTCCGGTTTTGTTTAAATTTGTTCCAAGGTAATTAAATTCTTTTACAATTTCTAACTCGGTATTATTAAATACAAAACGAAGATTATTTGGAGGCCTTCCATTTGAAAAACATAGGATTTTAGTTTTTCCTATATTTACTTTCAGTTTCCACGTATTGCAATATTCATAGAAGCTATTTAACTGCTGTTGGAGTCCTTCTGGTGACTCTGACATTAGTGCAGTGTCATCTGCATATAAAAGTACAAATATTTTCAAGAAAACTCCGAGAGTACTTTCTAAATCATCGGTAATTGTTGGTAGTCCTGTATTGTTTTGGCTTTCGAGAAATGATTCAAGGTCATTTAGGAAAATAGCAAAAAGAAAGGGTGACATATTTTCGCCCTGTCTAACGCCATTATTACAAGAAAAGAAATAAGACTTCACGTTGATAAAAACAATATTGGATTTTATACTTTTGTACATATTTTGGATAAAATTTAACATTTTGCCATTTATATTGTTACGGCCGAAATCACCTTTAAATTGTAGCCAACAAAAGACACAAATCAATAAAAAAATTACCAAGATTTATTATATACAAGTTTACAAAAAAAAATATTACATAAACTAAAATGTCAACTTAACTGTTCAAAATCCTTCGTCTTTTCCTAATCCGGAATTCTTCTCACTGTTGCGGGAATCCAAACGGAATATTATATCCAATCAGTCACAATCTAGTATGATGCAACGCAAGTAAAAGTATGTCAAGGATGATGTGTGAAACGTAAATAAATCCAACAGCTGAGAACACAAGAATATCTGGTCCAACACGTTCTGCTCTGAAAGTCTAACTTTCTTGTCCGTATATATAATGTAGAACGGAAACTTCTGGAACACGGTAGAAGTTCGAATCACACCATAATTATTACGTAAGTCAAATAGAAAGTTCTAGTCATTCCACCAGTATCTATTATTGTTCCAGTGATTTCTAAACTGCGCAGTTATAACATTATTTGGTAAACAACTAGAAGTATTATGTAAACATAGTATACATGTTATAAGGCTACGCAAAACAAATTAGGCCAAGATAAATAAATATAATAATTACAATATCATAACAAAATAAATATAATAATACAATATCATAACAATATTACTTAAAATCAATTTATGCCAGAGACCCGTTCTCCAGACTTTATCGAATGCATTTTCGAAGTCTATAAAGGCACAGTAAAGTTTCTTTTTCTTAAGTTTGAGAAGTTCAAATAAAGCATGTAAAGAGAATATAATAATCAGTCATGGTCTAAGATGTGAGATGGGACAATTCCACCCGAGGGTTCACATTTTCCAGTCAGAAACGAGGCTTGCCGAGTTTCTGATGATAGAAAATGTGAACCCGAGGGTGGAATTGTCCAGTCTCACATTTTTTTACCATGACTGATTATTTTTCTCACATTTCTCGGCCGAATATTTAAAGAAATAAACATGGCTGCCATGACACGAAAATACGTTCTATTAAACTAGACAACCTAGTGCAAAATAAGTTACATATTTGAAAAGATCGTATGCGTTTTGGTTTTGTACCAAAGGTACAAAACTTTAAAAAGATATCTTTTTGATTGAGCTTCAGGGATTTTCAAATTGAAGCGATGTTAATTTCGACGTTGTCTTACCATTTGTGCGAAGTTGTGTGTTTTCTGACGTTCTAGTATTGTGACGTGATGTTTTTTCCATTGTTACGTCAAAGTTGGTCATGTGATGTGAGATGCATGAATCTCACACCGGTGTCTCACACGGAATATGACTGTCCCAAACACATAGAAATGTGAGAATAAGTTATCTGTGACGCTATATTCTTGCCTGAAGCCACTTTGATTTTCGTTGAGTATTCGAAATTCTTCCGAGTATTTATTAAGTCTTTCCGTAAGTACGGCCGTAAAGAGTTTTCCCAGACAGCTCACAATTGTAATGGGTCTAAAGTTTTTAGGATCTTGACTTTCCCCTTTATTTTTATAAATAGGTTTGATGCTCCCGATGAGCCAACTGTCAGGCAAAATACCTGTATCAAAAATGAGGTTGAATAACTTTTCATAAATTTGTATGAATTGGCCAGAAGTAGATTTAATGTACGAGTCATTAATAATTTTATCTTCACTGCTGGCTTTGTTGTTTTTAAGTTTTGAAATACATTTTAAGATTTCCTCCCTTTCTATATAAAGATTGATATCATTATTTATTTGATTTAATGCTTGATGGTCTAGGGCGGGTAAATTGTTATCATCATTCTCGATAGGTGTCTCGTTTAGTTCTTTGAAAAATTCAAACAGCTTTTCAATTGAGATATTAGGTTGTTTTTTGTTATTTCTGCGACGAAGGGTTTTCCAAAATTCTTTCGGATCTTTATGGCGCATTTCTTTTAATTTTTTTGAAAGGTTATCTGAATATTCTCTTTGACATTTATCCATTATTGTTTTATATCGCTTCTCTGCGTCTGCAAGTCGCAGTTTATTCAATTCAGTTCGGTGCTTTGAAAGTTTTTTCTAAATTGTCTATAATTTTTTCTTGCAAATTTGCATTCATAATTAAACCAGGGTTTTTCATCGGTCTTAACCTTTCTTGAGTTTTTGATATTTTCTCTGTACGTTCCAAAAGTGGTTTCTGCGCTCTCAATAAAGATTTCACCGAGTTGTTCAACCAAAGTATTAATTTCTTGTTTTGATATATCTATAACTTCTTCTGAAAGTTTGTTATACAAAATATCTTTTCTGTTCAAATTTATATTTCTTTGAAATTCATCTCGCTTAGCATCATCCCATTTTAAAAAAAAAAAAATTATTGATGACATCTCCATCCAAATGCAATTTATGACCTAATTTATGGCAGACCAGCTCATATATGCTTATACTTTTCATGGACTTAATTATAACATAATGGAATTGCCTCTCAAAAATTTAAATATTAAGTACATACAAGCTCTGAATCTTAACAATTCATTAAAGGAACTAACATTTTTTGCTTGCCCGAAAAGTATTCATTGAGATCAGTTGACTACGCCGATGCAGCATCTCGTCAACTTCACTCAGGTTGATTACCATTTATATGTTTATTTTGTTTGATTTATATCAACAACTTATAGGGATAGCAGTGCACAGAAAATTTCTTAGAACTACTGGTTACTTGACGTTGCTGCTCCAAACAATATTCACTAATTACTCCAAATTCTGCTCGGTTATCCCAATAAAACTGATATCATTAGAAAGCTCGTTTTCTGTAGATTAATATGGTACCAAATCAAATATCATTTCATAACGTACAATTCGATCAACTTTAATAGAACGTAGTTTCATATAAAACCTCGCAAATGTTCATTTTTAGACCGACGACGTTGCTGTCAATTTTTCGTCTCCTTTGCGATTTCCGAAATCGGAGAAGGTGGTTGATACGTAGCTACACCGAGGGGCGGTTTAAAATGAAGAAGAGATCCCGTAGAATAAATCCTGACATGTTTCCACTTGTGTTGTATATGTTTGTGAATATCTCCTTGTGTAAGTAAAAATGAGAAAAATGAAGTATTTTCTTATTTTTTTCTTCTTAATTATGCAAAAATCATTATCAACTGAACTAAAAAACAGAAAAATAAAACTTCACAAAATCTTATACTATATAGACTCAATGTGAGACCCTCACCCTATACAAAACGATGACAGACCGAGAGACGACGAGAATGAAAATCGCATGGAAATGGGTAGATAATCCAATCCGAATTCCGGTCAAGCATGCGCAGTCGGCATAGCCGGGTCCCAGCACGTGACTCAAGTCACTTCCGTAAATAAATCATAGAAAAGGGCGGGAAAACACATCACCTTCGATTTGGCATGTGACGTCACTTCCTCTGACGTCATTTCCGGTTGACGTCACATCCGGTACCACCACCACCACAAATACTAATTTAGAAACAACACGGGTACCCCTAAATATATTTATATCTTTAAAATGTTCTTGAACCTACGCCCATCAACGTTATATTATATTAGTTGTTTGCATATTCATTGTTTCGCTGTATGTCATTTTAGAACAAATCCAGCAAAAGACAAGTATAGGTATATGTACCCCCTTTTTTAATTAAAAGATAACAATAAACATGGTAAAATAAGGAATATAAAAGAAAATAATTGGTCTGCAGAGTAAATGTTAGAAGTAACATCGATTTTTTTTTATAGAATTTCCGATCGAAATTGTCGGAAATTCGATATTTTCCCTATATCCTATATAAAAGTTGAATTCAGAACATATTTTTTAAAGGTTTATAGCAAGAAAATAAGCTCGGCTACACCCCGTTTTTCTTCACACTTCAATGCATATTCATTGGCTCTCTATAATGTAAAAAAATCATAAAAATGTAGGATATTTTCAATTACTTCGACTTGACCTCAAGTCTAAAAATAGTTGCGTAAAAAAATGATAAATAGAAAAATAAAAATACTAAATATATAAACTTATTATTATACATTTCATTTAATAAATATAACACCATTATCTGGTTAAGGACTTGGATATTATACTGGCATTCTTTAAGTAAATATCGATCAGGAAATCATTAACGTGCACATTGTACCAATAGAATTATTTTTTTTTGTATATATTAGCATTATCAACAAATCGAGACATTCGTAATACCTCAAAACAAACACATAGTACAAATACACGTCCACGAACTATATACAACTACATCAAATAAACATATAAAGTATTAATCTAGATAATTACAGTTTCATTGTATACTAGTACGGTAATTTGTCCCGACTTTTATAAAAGAGGGACTTGATATTATGCAGGTAAGGTAAAAAAAATGAATGACTTATCATTGGAGTTTAATTATTGTTTTATATATATCAACGAAAATTATATTTATTTTACATAAAAGATAAAGATAAGATAAAGAATTTTATTTCCAATTAAGGGCCCATTAAGAGCAAGCAATCAAATACAAGTGATTTATATAATTGGAGGTACATATACAGTTTACATATATACAACATGTATATATTTATTTAAACCCACAATAACCGCAGTCAGGTCAGAGCCATACTATATGCACAATATCTATATTATCATAATATATCAATTAAAATATTTGCATGTTATTATATAAAATTTCTTATTTCTAAACACTTATTTATAAATATACCCAATGTTTTTAGGACATTAATATTTTCATTAGTCAATAGCCAAATAAACTTTGCTGTTTTATTCAGGTTCCCAAAATTATTACAAAATAAAGATATATTTTCATAAAATACTTTTCTTTCATTTTCATACAATGGACATTGAGCTAAAAAGTGTTCCTCGTCTTCAACCTCTCTGAGTATGCACTTAGTACATAGTCTTTGTGAACGTTCAATATAATTTTTTGCATATCTATCAGTTTCTATTTTTAAACAATGAGCACTAACTCTAATTTTACAAATTGATTACATATATTATTATCCTTATTACTGCAAATATTATACTTTTGCTACATACATGTAATTTTTATACCCCATGTAAAGAAGTTGCAGACGGGTGTGTTTTTGTCATCAATTTGTTGTCGCCTGGATAGTGCCTTTGAGTTTTAACTCTTCCTTTTAAAAGGGGTTTGGTCATATTTCCCTGTTTATATTTCAGTCATAACTTGTAAATTCAAAGTATTGAATTTTTCAGGCGTTTTGTGACATATTTTTTTTTTTTGATATCGACGCGAAGGACACAAAACTATCTTGCTGTCGCACTAAAGGAGATATGACAAATCAAAATTTTAATATAACACATGTATTTGCTTACAGCAGACCTGGATATCCTTCTTCACGTTGAACAAAGGTCTTCAATCCAAAAGGGCAAACTGGGGAGCTGGCCGGGGCAATTCTAAAAATATCATATATTAATTCTGGCGTCCTCGATAGCACTTTGTTCCGGATGGTCTTGAACGTTTGGTTGAAGGTTTTCCACTCTTCAATAAAACTGTATCAAATATCTAGAATGTGGGACTTTTTTAGCAGAGTGATTTTTTAAAATATCACATTTTTATATCGTACGCAAAGGAGTTGAAAAGGAAAAATGTTAACATAAAACTTTGTATGATGGGGCACGTTCATTTTCATTAATCTATATTATTATTAGAAGTAATAATAGCAATAAGCTGCGGACGTTTGAAAAAACACAAATAAAACAGAATATTACAAAGAAATACACGTAATATTAGAGCATTACAATTTAACATTGTCAGTTTGTTTCATTGCTTTTTTTCAGATATTTTTTCAAAGGAATAATGTTCAGCAGTATTAGATATAAAACAGCTCTTCATCTTTTTCCATACATTGTACTTCTGGGCATTTTAATCCCAATGTTGTTGCTTGCTAATGTTAAGTCGATAACCCTTTATCTGACTACTGTGCAGTTGCAAAACACTATTGAGGAGGTACTAGAAAACGCTTCAGAGTACATGCATAAACTAAATGAAAGAACTTCTCCGAGAAGTTCATCGCAAATATACGTTCCAACTAATAAAAGTGAATCAGGGCACCCAAGGACGACATTGCAAACGAAACCTGAACATAAAGCTTACAACAAAACTGTTGTAAGTAGCATCAAAGATGAAAGAAAACCATCCACTATGCCAACTAGTCATATAACAACAGGTAGACCACTGTCCTGCCAAGAATGTTTTATGCCAAAGTTTGACTTTTTGCTAGAAAATAATAATATATGTAAAATGAACAGAAGCTCAGTCGAATTGCTAATACTGATAGCCTCTGCACCACAACATAACATTGAACGAGATGCTATTAGAGAAACATGGTTGACACATGCAAAGAAAAATGAAGGAGACGTCAGATATGCATTCTTGTTAGGACAATCGCCAGAAAATATAGAAATTTACAAAGAAAATAATCGTACTAAAGATATAATCTTAAGTAATTTTAAAGACGCATATTCAAATTTGACGTTGAAAACGTTGATGGGTTTCCACTGGACACTGAAGTTTTGCAAACATGCAAAATTTGTTATGAAAACTGATGATGATATGTACATAAATATTCCCGGATTGTTAAAGAAAGTGAAAATGTTTGGCGGAGCATTACAAAAAGCTGTGGGAGGCTCCTGTGTTCTGATTTCTAATCCAATCAGAAGCAAGAATTCAAAGTGGTATGCTTCGGTTCAAAGTTACCCTCAGAAAAAATATCCTGGATTCTGCTCAGGAACAGGATACGTGACAAGTTTGAATGTCGTATCTAAAATAGTAAATATTTCCAAATATATACCATTTTTTCATCTTGAAGATGTATATGTTTCGCTCTGCATCCAAAAGCTTGGATATAGACTACATCCAATGGACGGATTTATGAATAAAAAGGTATTTGACCCTTGCTTTTACAGAAGTGACAGTTTAATAACCGCCCATCAAGTGCCAATCAAGTGGATAAAATACCTATGGAATACTCCTTGTTTAAAACCATCAAAAAACTCAACAGCAATTATGAATAATTAAAAGAGTTCAATAATAATATCTGTATAATTATCATGCCATAACTAATATCGAGAGTCTGAAAACAATAATAAACCTCCAATCGTCCTTGCAACCATTTCATAGATATTTTATCACACCAAAAACATAAATCAAAGTACTGCAGTACTATTTACTCAGATGGCCTCATAATATAATGGCTGATGAATTAATGATAGTGATTTAAACCCAACTGTATATATGGTACAAACTGTTGACAGGGAGATATGTTTCACCTGTATCCAATTTTGATAGTATAATTCAAATGTTGAAATGAATAAGGCATCTCTTAAACATGTGAATAATGAAAAACTTTCAAATCTTGACTGTTACCCATAGACTGTGTACACTATAGTGAAGATTCATAGTCACAAGAATATAACTGAGGGGGCCAAGCCAAATAATTGCCATGCGAATGCTAATACAACTGCACACCAAAATTCATTGACTGTCATTCATATATGGTTCCCTATTAACTGACTTAATCACCAAATATGAACAAATTGATGATGTTGTCGTACGAAACAGCACATTTTATGACTTTTGTGAGGCAAGGCAAAAACTGAAGTGATATAGCACTTTAAACTGCAACTAGAACACTTCCTGTTGTGTTTACTGTTTATGCCCTTAATATAGTAAAAGGGTGATATTGTCGATTTCATGTTGGCTCACTTCTTTCACAATCAGAGGTTCATTTAGGGATTAGAAAGAAGTTTGAAATTTGTGTTACCATTTAAATGGCTATCAATGTATCGATTTGAGTTGCAGTATAAAAACAATATTAGGTCAATGTCAGTAAAATATAAACTGTTTTTTGTATTAGGCACGAAACCGTACAAAACTCGCCCTTCCCAAGTTTCTTGGCATCATCCAGAAATGTTTATATTTTTCTGACATTGACCTAAGTGTACCCAACTTGGCAACAATGTAAATATAATTACACCCATCTTGGCAACAATGTATATATAGCTGCGACCAACTTGGCAACAGTATATAGTTGCACCCAACTTGGCAACAATATACATAGAGCTACACCAAATATGGCAATACATATTGCAATGAATATGATATTTAGAACAGTCTTGAAAGACGAGGGTATATTATAAATATATATCTGTTTTTACTTTTGTAACTGTTCCCATCTTTTCCCCCATTGTATCTTATCTGTCTGTTGCTCATAATATAGTAACAGTTTTTATCCATCATAAACTTGAGTAAATTGCTAGTAATTGATTTGCAGAATTAATAACTTGATAACTATTAATCATTTGAGGTCTTCTTTGACATTTGTGGGTCTGTTTATGTGACTTTATAGCAAAGTATTCCCTGTACGTTTTTGACAATATATGATGTTCTGACTTTACATAGAACAACTTATATAAGCAGTTTAAATTCAAAATCGCAATACATGTAGTATGAATGAGGAGCCAGAGTGAGTTATCTTTTCCTAACCAAGGTAGGTAAGGGAGATAATTAAATTCTCCCCCTTTTGTTCTGAGACTTCCCTAATTAATGTTAATACACCTCAATATATATGATATATGTAACAATGTCCGCAGCCGGAAAGGGGGATGGGGCTACTCCCAATAATTTTGATTACAGTATGAGTATGTCGCAATAAATTAGGGTCGTATTTTCATGTTTTTGGTGTGTAGAACAGGGTCATGATTTCTTGATGGCATACTCCGTGCAATGTACATACGCCGCTCTTTATACTTTTAATATATTTATTCAAATTGAATATACATTTACCCATAAGGTATATAATGGTATAAAACCTTGACCAACATGGACTTCACTATCCCAATGCTAATAAATGTTTATCAAAGGTACCTACGTATGGTAAAGTTCAGAATTAGGATTAAGAATGAATTTAATTTTTTTAAAAGGGAGATAAATCTTGAAAATTCTGTTTCAGTTAATAACCGTTCCTTGTTAAACTCGTTTCTAGTATCCTTGTTCAGCTTGCATGTGAAGAAAAAATGATATTCATCCTCAACAATATTACAGACAGAACAATTACGATGTTGACGAGGGATATATCTGTATCTTCCTACTTTAAACAGTGATAAGTTAATCTAAACTTATTTAATAATTGTTTTTTATTAAAATTAAATTCTAACTTTAAATACTCTTCTAATTTCATGAATTTAAATTCAGTTTTAATTTGCTATAAAGATATAATTTTGAACTATCTGTAATATTTCATTTTTATTCATAATTCTCTGCTTATACTCGTCTTTGATTTCCTTTTTAAATTTTTTTTTCATGGAGACTTTAATCTTAGTATAAAGTTTATCCTTAATAACAAAATCTTCTTCATTAAATTCAAATTCTTTGAATATATTACAGATCAAAGTGAACCGGGAATATGTTCCTTCGTCATTCAAAGATTCATTATAAGCCTCTGTAAGTAAGGAATTTATATCTAAGGTGTTTAATCAATGGCTTGATTGTCAATGGTTTTATGAAAATCCATTATTGCTAGCCGTTTTCTTTAGTCCAAGAAGAGACTTGCAAAATTTAATATGAACCTTTTCAATTGGAGATTTTTCTTCGATAGTATCATTGTCACAAAATTTATTATTTTCATAAGCTCTATACATTGAAAGATTCACCCATATACCATATCTCACTAACATATATACATGTAATAAGAACACCAAAATGTTTACATGTTAGATCCACTGGAACATTATTAAAATTATAAAACTTTATTTCATTTTCCCAATTTGTAAATCTTTCCTATTTTCATTAATAGCCGGTCATGTACATTGTGTATATTTTCATGGATAATTTTATGTTTCTTTTCAGAATATACGAATAAATATAATACAAATACAAATACAAATATTTTAATTTGCAAATTTTGGAGCCCATATAGAGCAGTATAATCGTCTTATAATTACCGAATACAGAACATAACAGATGTAGGCAGCATTTCCTTCTGTATATCTGGTTATATATATATATACAAACACATATATTTAAAAGCATATATGATATTGTTAATGCTAATTTTAGAGGAGGCATGTTGTCGCATATATACATATACAATACATAGTCATTGTCGGAAAATATAAAATTTATGTGGGCGAGCTTTAGAAATATGAGAAAAGGCATGCTTTAGCAAGCCCTTTCCCCGTCTTTCGCAGCGACTCCAAGCAAATTTTATATTTTACGACAATGACTTTGTATTGTCTTTATCCTGCAATCCCCTTTAGATGCGTAAAATGCCTTAAAATAACGATTGAAGTTGAAAACCAACTGCCGTGAAAACGCGGGAAACGCCACGACGTCATCTGGTACATTCTGTACGCTCCTCGCACTCTTCATGTAAACAAGTACCAGTAGACTTATAAGGTCATTGACCTAATACGACTAAAGTTTATTCTACCCCTTTCGGAAATGGCTTGATTGCAGGATAAAAACTATTATTAACCAATGACTTAAAATACAGTGTAAATGGACCATTCAATATAACAGGAAGTTCTTGAAAGCTTGAATTTGTAAATGCCTAACTAAAGGGGGTCGCATAAAGATATCGTGCAAGTCATTTATGAAATAGTTAAAATAATGTAGGACCTAGACTATCCCCTTGTTTAACTGAATGAACATCTAGATCACACATTTTAGTAAAATATAATATTTATTTATTTATTCAATAAATGCACAATTATACCCGTGATGGTTGATGGCATACATGTCAATAAATCATAGACTAAACAGATGTACTAACACTAATAAAAGTAAAATTATGGTTTTTCAGAAATGTTCATTACCAGTTCCCTCTTTCTTTTTTAATGAAAAATCATTGACACAGGTTAATGAATACAATTTCCCAGGAACTGTTATTGACTCAAAAGGGACATTTAAGAGAGGTGAACAAGAATTGGCAAAGAAAGGTATCAAAGTTCTCTTTGCTATTGAAAAGTATATATATGTCGAACTTTATATATATTACTACTGAACTTTCATGTAAACTTTTTGATATACTTATAAGACCTATTCTTACTTACAATAGTGAAGTTTGGTCCATGGATACATATTTACCAGTTTGTAGAGCTCTTAATAGATCTGAGAGGATAATAGAACATGTGATTTAAGTTCTATGGAGAAAAAATCCCATATAGAAAAGGTTCATTTCAAGTTTTGTAAAGTTATACTAGGACTTAAGAAAACTGCTACAAATATTGGTGTTATATCAGAACTTAGGCGATTACCAGTAGCTAGTTTTATAAAATAACAGGCAATTATGTATTTTGCTAGAATACAATGGCCATGAACACATTACTAAAGAAAGCTTCCCAAGTTAATATAACATTACATGATGAGGGAGTCTATTCCTGGACTACATTTATTTATAATATTTGCAAGGAATTTAATTTAAACATAGAAGACTTAATTATAAACAAAACTTCTACTCTAAAATAAAAAAATAAAAAAAAATGCAAGAAAAGCAAAAATAAAAACAAAAATTCATGATAATTATATAAAAAGAAATTTTGACGAAATTAAAAGGGCAAACTGATAGCTCCAAATCACATCTTGGCAAATTACTTAAAATGTGAAAAAAACTTTAAAATTAAGCAAGCTCTTATAGTAAACTACATTTGAGTGATCATTTGTTACATATAGAAACGGGTAGATATAAAACTATCCCTAGACCACAACGATTGTGTAATATATATTTGCCAAGTACAGGAAGACGAGCAACACTTCCTTCTTGACTGCGATAAATATAAAGATTTTAGAATTACCCTTTTTATTAGTATAAAAGATAAGCATAATAATCAGTTTTTATCTTTGTCTCCCTTGGAAAAAATAGTTCTCTTATTCGACCCCGAAAAAGAGCTTTTGTCTGATATTGGTACCTTTTTACAACAGTCATTAGCATTGGAAAGATGGGGTTCATGTTGGTCAAGGCTCATATATCATCATACATATATATAATGTACTATATTTGTTATTGCTTGTATTGATGTATTCTTGTACTTTTTGTTTTATTTTGTTTGCTTAACCTTATGGGTATACCCAGTATATGCATTTAATAAAGCTAATTATAAACTATGCAGTAGCGGGGTCCACTCTTCTCAGTATTAAAGACTTTCTAATGAATGGAGCTGTAAATTGCATAATTTGATATGAAGAAAGAAGTGTTTCTGTTTTGTTTTTTTTTGTTGTTATCAAAGTTTTTAAATTCTGGACATATTTTATCGATTTCATGCAGTTTCTAAATTTTGCCGAAGAGATTTATATTTAGGACAAGTTTGGAAAAATGATTCTCATCTTCAAATTCTAAATAACATTGTTTGCGCTTACGGCTTTCCAGTTTTAATCTTGCATATATCTTCCTCTTTCAATTTCTAGGAAGTAGTCACTAATTCTCATTTTGCACATATAGTCTCCTAGTCTCAAAATTAATCCCCAGAATAAATTTGTCTACAACATAATCGCTCTTAATTTGACCGTATATAAATATTTTACTGTTTTCTGGGAGCGATTTTAATTTTTAAATAATATATGTTCATAATTATTTTTAAGTATTTGTTTGGTATGCCTTATTTATTTGCAGTGTAATCAACTTCCATAACATCATCGAGTGGTGCATGAATAGAAAATAAAATATAAAATAACCAAGCGTAGAATAAGTGATGAAAACCTAAAAATAGAGAAAGGTAGACATCATATAACATACCTAGAAACGAAAGATCATGTTCAGTTTGTAATAATGTAGACGATGAATATCATTTTCTACTAAACTGTAAATTAAATGAAGAGTTGAAAGATGTATATTTGCATAATATGTACTTATCGATTATCCAGATTTTTATAATATTACAAGGATAGATCACAGGGGCCCGACTTCTAGAAATTTATTTCTTTTTTATTTTATTTTTTGTTGTCTTATTTCGTGAGTACTTTTAATAAATATTCACTGTAACAACAAATATTCTGCGTTTATCATCAATATGCTATACACTATCCACGTCCTTGATTTTTTAGTATAAGGACGTGGATAGTGAATAGCGCATTGATAATTAACGCATAATTATGCGTGCCACTTTAGTGGAAACGCATTATGTTTTTGCTTTGGGTTCAAACGAGTGCATTTGGTGTTTTAGTTGTCAGCTTCAATCTCAGTGTCTGGAAATAATCGGTATCAATGGGTACTGGATTACCTGTAAAAGTGAGTGCTCGGGTGTGCAGTCACACATTACTTTCTCATTTTATTGTCCCAAAAAAGTTTTTTTCTTTATTTCTAAACCAAATTGAATATTCGCGGTGATTTGAAACATACGCATGCGCAGTGATTATTTTGAAAGTAGAAATGGGTCATTCAACATTCCTTTGATAAATTGGTTTGCATTAATAAATGTGTGTTATAATGAAATTATATAATCACATAATTATTTGATTTCAAAAATACATACTCGATAAAATTAATGAGAGTGTTATACGAAATCAATAAATTAACAATATTGTTATTGTTGTGAGCGGCTGTTTTAAAAATAGAATTGTTTTTCACGTGTAATGTACATCGAGCGTGCAGTTGAAAGGAGGCTCATTCATACCCGCGCTAGGCTGGCAAAGGAAAAGGTAAGTGTACAACATAATATTTATGCCATATAAACTGTTGTGAGAAATTGCAATTTTAAGTTTAATCGCGTTGCACTTGCAGTCATCGCATCTTCTTTATGAAATTATTTGTTACATGTATGTGTTGTTAACTTTCTTAAAGGTTGTGGAATATTCGGCCCACGTGGCATGAACAAAGACATGTACCAGAAATCCAAGTAGGCAATCTTTGGACAATCGTGTATTTTTTACCGAAGATATCCCAAAAATTTCTTAGCAGATAGCCAGATTCAATTAGATTAGAATACCCCAACCCACATTTTCAATGTTGAAATTAAAGATTTAAAAAAAAAATTAAAACAAAACGATGAAAAATGCTGATTTACTTTGCTTAACTGAAACCTTTCTCCAACGAAATTCGGAGATTGATCTTGTATCACCATTCCAAAATGTTATTCGAATGGAACGCTCAAACGTCGACTTAGGAAAGGGCGGAATATTGATTTGTTCCCAACAAAATTCTGAAATAAAAGCGGGCTATACAACATCAGAAATGGTCCATGTCAATGTCAAGAATTGTATTGTTGGAAATATTGAAGTTATTACTATATATCGAAGACCGTCATTACCAATTGACACTTTGAAAGAAGAGCTTGACTCCATGCTTCATAAGTTTGCAAACACTCCAACAGTATTAATAGGTGATTTCAATGACAACAAAAATATATCGGAATTTCTACTCAAATATGGATTCATTCAGCTAATTGATACTCCAACAACAGACTATGGTTCTTTAATTGACCATATTTACATCAACTGGCAATTTGACACACGTGTGGATGTTATTGATGTATATTTCTCAGACCATGATATGATTTGTCTCAGTTTGAAACCATCCCCGTAAAAATAACAATATAAATTTGAATTGATCATCTTACAGGTGTGGATTTTTTTAAAAACATTCTCCACCTAGATCAGCTAAAATTTGATAAACATTAAAAAAGCAATGTAAACAACTCAATATCAAACAAATAATACTAGTGCCGGCACCAAGTCCGGCTATACTGAGTTCCTATCGTATTGGTCGTTTCGCTGGTCTGTTTTGTTTTCCTGATCTAATTAAACCTTAGAGAATATAGTAATTGTCTATATAAATAAGAGGAATATGGAGTAAATGTATTGAGATTATGTCCCAAATCACATATGACAAAACGCAACAGAACTTATAAGCTTTTATTGTTGTTCTTCAAGAAACTACCTGGTCTGCAATACATTCTGATTGCCATATACCAAGTACATCACACTAGAGCTATTGCGTTAGTTTTATCGTGTCTTGTCTTAAGTATTTAGTGTTACTGACCTTTCTTTTACCATTATTACAGTGAAACCTGTCTAAACGGAACCCTGACTAAACCAGAAACCTGTCTAAACCAAACTCATTCTGAAGTCCTTTAGTATCAGAATCTTTCTATTTTAAACCTGTGTAAACCAAATACCTCTCTAAACCGAATGAAATCTTCAGTCCGAAAGGGATTCGTTTAGACAGGTTTCACTGTATTTTTATTATGACTGTCTGTATTATCAAAGCAGGGTTTGAACGGATTTTTGCTATATTTTACGAATAGCTACAATCATCCCATGATTATTGCAATCCACGGCACGCATTTGTGTTAATGATAACACTGCTCTAGTTTGCGTTGTTATAGTAAATATTTATTAAAAAGTACTCATGACAACAACAACAAAAAATAAAAAAAAATCAATAAAAAAGAAATAAATATCCAGAAGTCGGGCCCCTGTGGGATAGATGAATTAATATATATTCTTAATCCATCAACACCATCTCAAGTAAATAGTGTGGTCAAGTTATCAAAAAGTCATTAGAACTGCAGAGGACAGGAGACTCTTAAAATGTTTGCTTGAAGTATTACTTTTTATGTAAAAATGTTGTAATTTGTCGCAAGTTTAATGACAATAAAGTAGTTAATTTGATTTGAATAATAATAAAGCATACCTTTTAATATAATTAATGCCTGTCAAAGGCATCTTTAATTGACAGTGAAAAAACGGTTTGAAGGTATGAGTTAGTCTTTAATTATCTCCCTTTATAATACTAATATTTTCTTTATTTGTATATTTTAATATAATTCCGTTATTTTTTAATAAATGAATTTTATTTGACATCAAACTATATAACAAAATTATAATTACAAAACAAAATTACATAAAAATGTTGTTTTAAAGATTTTTTTGTAAAATTATTTATTATTAATAGTATATTAATAACGAATGCATTACACTATAAATAGCCCGAGCAAGTATATAACAATAAGATTGAAAAATCTTCTCTGAAACCACTTCTTTTTGGGCATGCGACGCTTCTGAGATGAAGTGTCGTTTATCAAGCTAAATGAAAGAGTCAAGCATTCAAACCCGGAGTTGCGAGTGATGAGACGTAACTTCTCCCCTCTCACCATAAATTTTGGTTCTAGTAAGTAGTTATAATAGTATAATAAGCCCTTGTATGTTTACAGAACTGTACGTCAAGGAAGGAAATGTGAACATATATATATACATGGAATTAGTGAGCTGCTAAAAGGACAAAGAACGACTGTTTGTTTAGTTGGGGTTTTACGCCGTTTTCAGCACATTTAGCTATTTCGCGGCGGCCAGTTTTTATTGGTGGAGGAAGCCACAGTGCCCGGAGAGAACCACCGACCTTCGGTAGAAATATTGGCAATCCTTGTCAATTTTAGATCGGAGTCGAACACACCCCGCCACAGGTGACATTCGAACTCACATCCTCAGTGTTGACAGGCTAGTGATCATTAGTAGTCATGACGAACTACCTAGACCACTCGGCCACCGAGGCCCCTAAAGAACGACTGAAAACTATAAAAAGATAAAAACCTAAAAACGTTAAAAGTTAACATGGTTCAATGTTTCGGCCAACATTGACTTGTTCACGAGCAACTATAAAAAAAGATGTTGACTCTATGAAACCCAGAGCAAGAATGAACCCGTATAGTTTGTCTATGAGGTACACGAACGATAATATTAGCCGGAAACAATTATTTTGAAGTTCACATGTCTAATATAAAACTGATATAGATTTTACATCCCTAAGAATGATATGATGTTATCATCTGAATTGACAGTGGCGGATTTAGCGCCGGGGGGGGGGGGGGGGGGGGGGGGGGGGGGCGCCCAGTTGGGGTCACGAAAAAATTTATACGTAAAATTACTAGATACAAAGCTTCACATCGTTGAACATTGTCATAATTACCAAAGGCAAATTTTATGAAAGCAACCATAACATGTTATCTGTTGTAATGGTTGATTGACATCTAGTTGTGAAAAGTAACATGTGTGTAACTTTTTACAAATCTGATAATAAAGATAAGAGTAATGAGATGGAAATATATCACAGTGAAGAAAGTAAAATTAGTTTTCCACCAGTGCCCCTTCCCCTTGAAGATTTGCAAGTGTTTAATTGAACATGCACCCTTCTTATACAATGGCTTACTTATTTATTCATTTGTTACCTGACGTGTATTGTTTTAAATACAAACAAAATATTATTAAAAGTTGTCTATCTATTTTTTTTAAATTAATATATTTGAAATTCATTGGTAAGTAAAAATATATGGACTATTTCTTTATAATTTAAGTGTGTTGTTAGTACAAATGGGCATTTACAATAACTAAAAAATCTTTACTATACCATGATTTGTTTAAACAGTTCCGACACATATATGAGAGGTACATCAACATTTTTGTTTTATAATGTTTATATCAGTGAGACTTCTGAAATATAAATTTAAAACCTTTAATTTAATAAATTTTCATTTATTTTATTTAGAACTTGAAGATATTAATAATTGTCCAAAAATTTCTTCTCTCAGTTGATTGTTTTTTAGCACCTGGGTGGCCGTGTAAAAGAACAAAAGTTTAAGATCCATTTTGAAATTTGATACATGTAACGTCAGAGAATCCAAATTGCACTGGCTACCGAAAATGCAGCCAATTCAAACATTATATTTTGAACTTTAAAACTTTAAAACTGTCATCTTTCAGTGATTTTGCATGACATTTTTGACAGAACAAAATTATTTATTATTGAAAGTCCAACTAATTACTTAATTTGGGTCCCCTTTTCAATTCGCTCATGGTACATTTTTCAATCAGGGATAAGTTGATGTCATCACTTAGAAAATGTTACGGTCTACATCACGAATATCGAAAATGATGTTGGACCTGTTCCCACTGTAGTAACACTTCACGAACGGGTGTCGTATACGGAATAAGGAAGTGCTTACGCTTCCGGAGCACCTGAGTTCACTTCTGGTTTTTTATAGGAGTTGTGTTGTTCATTGTTTTTTAGTTTTCATTGTTTATTTGTTGTGCTTGTGGTTGTTCATTTTCCTTCCCTGGTTTGTCGATCTAGCTATGATGGATTGCGTTTTTTTTGGTTTAAAATTGCTCCTTAGGTGTATTTATCTTCTTTCTTACAATCACTAATCATGCACAGAGACCATGGAGGACCAGTGTTCAAACTACATATCCTGATATTTAGTTCTACAACCTGACAACAGCAGTAAAAATATAATAATTGCTTTCAATTTTTGGGCAGATACATAAGCTTCTGTGGCGTTAACCAAAAAGAAGATTTGATGCTGTACCCCCCCCCCCCCCCCCCCCCCACACACACAACAATAAAAGTCGTAAAATCTTCATTATCAAAAAAACAAGGGCAGATAATTATTGTGACCCCCCCACTCGTCAACCCTCTGGATCCGCCCCTGATCTGTGATCAAAGTTTGAAGTTTCTAAAAAGACTCACTAGACTGAGATTTCCTTAGGATCTCCTCCATACGGTTAACTTATTAAAGTCAGATGTTGTTCTGGAGTTATGTCGCCTTGTCCATAAAATAATAACAATAAAAATATGCACGAAAAATCACAAAATTAGCAATTTTCGGGTAAATTTTAAAAAGTGTCGACTTCGATGTGCACAATATATCTGTTAAAATTTGAAACGTACTTTGTTAAGATAACTATCTTTTAATGGTCAACTGCTAATCAATGCTAAACATATAGCATCAACTCCTACTTTGTGTTTTAATTTAATGAAGTTTATCCTTTACCTAATGAAAAACGTCAAGTAAAAAGCCTATACCATGATATATATAATATAATTATAATATATGTATGTATGTACTTATGTTGTTTTATATTCCGCCATTCAAGACGCACCCCTCGATTCACTGCAAGGGTACAGCAGATCCATGTATACTCCCGGCGATAGTATTAATGGAGATGTATCACTAACAATTTACAACCCATCACCAGAACAATCCCCAACCCAACACCAAGGGAGTGTTAGGACAACGGGCATGTGTTATTTTGATGGAGGAAGCCGAAGTATTTGGAGAAAACCACCGGACATCTCGGAGGGAACAGACAAATCTAAGATATATCGACCAGGAGCACAAACTACTACAGTATTTATTAGGCATATACTGTCAGATTGATTTCTAGTTCAGATTCGGGACAAACTTTGACCAACCGAGGCCTCCATATACTCAGACTAGTTCAATACTCCGGTCCAAGTACCAGAGATGTGTGCAAATTTATACCATATGAAGAAATGAAAAAATTATTTAAATTCTGATACCAGGTACATAATGTTGATTTTTGCTTCGTGGCGAAGGTAAACGTTATTACTCTTTTTAAAATAAATACTAGATGTTTGGTTTCACTTACAATTTTTAATTCAAAAATTTTAAATATACACCCATTTCTATCGTAATTAAGCGATTAAATATAACGTATTAATATGTGTTAACAAACACAAATTTGATCCTCAATCATTATTTAATTCACGTTTTCAATCAATAAAGGTAATGCGGAGGGAGGTTATGGTATAAATTATCAAGCATTTTGTGCGACTTTGGTAAATGTTTTGGGTGATGGACACTCAGAATGCAAACCAATTTGCTTTCATATGAAAGGGGGTGCATGCATGTATTCATTTGCAAAAAAACAAACAAAAAACACCGTTCCTTTTGATTCTAATTGTCCTCCGTGTTAAATAACTGTTTTGAAGACCTCAAAACCGCCTCCCAGAGCGATATTCACGTATATATATAGTGTATTCTGTAGTAAATCATTTTTCCAGAACTAAGGAGGGCACACACTGGGCCACTGTCTTATACACTTTGATTTTGGCATTAGTCATCAGTTTGAAAATTGCCCAAGAAATGTACATACCTTAATCACGGATTTAGTTTATTGCAAACCTTTTTTTCTCTGCAACATCCCCATCCCCTTTGTGTGTGTGTGTTTTTCCTTCATTTTATGAAAGAAATGAATATATAGCCATTTCTTGCACGGGCATTTTATCGAAGATAGTTTCTTGTATCCCCTCTTTTCTCAGACCTCCCTTATTAACATAGTCAAAAAGCACGGAGGAGGTGGTATTCAGGAGCTTGTATCTTCACCTTCCATCAGTTGTTAAAACGGAAAGGGGCTACCGAAGGACAATTTCTCAAAAGTTTGCTATTGGTCTTGATTTTTTGTTAAAAGGAGAGAAGATTATGAAATATGTTTTGCAGCTTTTTCTATTTTTACCAACTATAAAAAATAACAACTACCCAGCTATATTGGTCCAGAGGTCAGACCTGGGGTTCCATCGTCATTGTCTCATTGCTCCAGTAGGTTCAGAAGAAAGATTTAAAAATTTTCCAGATTTAAGAACCGATCATAGTGGCCAGAGGTTGGGTACCACGGACACACATTTGAAAGGGGCTCCCTATATGGACAATTCCGTATAATTTTAAACATCACTATATTTTTCACCGCTTAACTTGAATTAAAAGTTGGTGGGTGTGGTAGAATTTATTATTTATTGTATTGATATCATCTCTTATCGATATCATATTTTCAAAAACAAGTAGTTTCAGAGAAGATTTTACAATGTTAGTTTCAATTTCGTATTTATACTCTTTTACTTTAGTAAGTGAAACAGTATGAAGAGTTTATCAATATACAAAATGAAAACACATTTATCATTTATTGTCCTTTTCTACCATATAAACAACTAAATTTATTATTTAACGTCAATTTGTTTGAAAATTTTTATAAACGTAGGAGAAATGTAGTCAATAAACAAAAATAATAGAAATAGTTCATACATCAAAGGGAGGTAATTGAAAAGTAACAAAAATTGATTTATCACACGACCTTCATTACCAAACAAATTTTATTTTTTCATCCTTTTATAACAGAAATAAACGCATTATCACAATATTAAAGCACACATCAATTAAGTATCTAAATTTTACCTTCTGACATTGCTCTTGCTGATCAATAGGCCTATTATATATACTGTGTCCACATGTGTCACTGGCGACAACACATTTGTTTTATACAGAAAACAGCCCATACACTAATACACAACTGTTGCGTATTAGTGTATGGGGCTGTTTTTTTTTTTTTTTTTTTTGTTTTTTTGTTGTTGTATAAAACAAATGCCTGTAGAGTTACATGATTTACGCTACAATATTGAGATTCTGTAATAAAATGATGAAAAAATATTTAAAAAATTGTGGTGTGCTATTTTGCTAAAAAGAAAAGGAGATACAATTTCAATTACTTGTTGCAAGTATTCTTTTTACTGCATAAATAACTTAGTAAAACAAGTCCACGCCACAGTCTATATAATGCTTCTGAAACCCACTACATTTAACCGAAACAATTGAAATTATCGTGTTTTACTTTATCTAGTTGTAAGGGCCTCGGTGGCCGAGTGGTCTAGCTAGTTGGTTACAGGGAAAAAAGAAAAAGAAAAAAAAAAAGAAAAGCTAGTTGGTTTACTTCTACCTCTCCGGTGCGAGTTCGAGCCCATGAGGCGTAGCGGGGAAAATTCTGGACTTATTGTGAAATGTTACCTCTCAGCCAGTTACAAGGAAAACCGTGATATGGACCTGTTTGGAGTATAGACATGATAGACTCGCAATCGCATATTTGGTAGTTTTTAATTGTCAGTAACCTAGCGAAGGTCGGTGGTTTTCTCCGGGCACTCCGGTTACCTCCACAAATAAAACTGAGTGGTGAAAGATTTCTGAAAGTGGCATAAAACCCCATTAATCAATAAATCAAGAAACGTAAATGCGTTTGGCTTTTGTTTGTTTGTTTTCTTCATTTTTACCACCTAAAAAGATGTTTTGTTATTGAATTTTGCTTTTGTATCAGTTAAAATTCCCTAAGGCAGATGTCCCTCTCTGCCACTTTCCTTAAATCAAAACAAAAACATATCAGACTTAACAGCGGAAATGACATTGTTTTTGAAATCGGTCAAATTTCAAAAGCTCAACCACATGATTCTGATTCATACACTATCAAACCATAAGTATTTTGAAACAGAAATCTATAAATAGAAAAATCATTAACAACGTCATAAAAATAAACCTTTTTTTCATACGGAAATATTGAAACAAGCAAAAAGTCGAAGAACTTCCCTGAAATAAAACGTACAATTATAACCACTCATTTCCATCAATTCATTTCAACGTTTATAGTAATGTTGTATTTAGATGTGACTTATGCAAGTAGTTAATTATGCTCTTTTTGAACATATCCGAAGCTGCCGTCCGGAAAAATTCGGAAATTTCACGTGTTCTTCTGCCGAACTCTATCCTCATTTTGTTTGGAGTTGTACTGTCTGTACTTGGAAACACTATGGTTATGTACATTCATTGGAAAAAAATGAAGTTTAATAACTTCTTCAATTTCGTTCCATTCCTTGCTCTTTCGGACTGTATTGCGTCTGTCGTCTGTTCATCATTAGCAATATTTCACAATTTCAACTGGATACTAAATACAAACGTGACGGCATGTAAGGCTGGATGGTTCAGTAGTGCGCTATTCCAAACAAATTCAGCAATGTTCCTGTTTATCATAGGAGTACAAAGATATCTGAAGATATGTCGTCCACAAATGGGATCACCATTTCGAATAAGGACAAGTGGATTTATTTTTTGCGGTGTTGTTTTCCTTACAATTGAATCCGTTCCTTTTATTTTCTTTTCTGGTGTGACTCAACATATAGTTTACAATATCACCGTTTTTGAGTGTCGAATGCTGGGAAATTACCAGGAAATTAATTCTGCTTACAGAATTTTCGATGATATTTTACTTGTACTGTTCGTTTTGCTGATCACAATACTCTACGTACGTGCAGGAACTGTTCTTACTGCTATGTCAAAAAAGGTGGAGATTATCGAAATGACCAAAGACGGCCATCTTCGTAAAATGTTTCGTCATCTGAAGAATTTCCGCTTTATTAACAGATCAAATATTCAAGTCAGTCAATCGTTTGTTGTTGGCAGTTCCTCAGTTGATATTAAAGATCCGTTGAATCCACCCGAAACTAAAATGAACGACATCTTGAAACCAAAGACTACATGTATGTCGAAATCGAAATGTCGAAGGTATAGGAGAATCAATTTAATGTTCATTATTATTACAGCATTTGCATTCATTGTATATGCACCGCAGTTTGTTTTCAGCATCATGGAGTCACATGACGAATATTTTTGGTATTATTTGCCAGATTCACAACTGCATCTTCTGCTCGCTCTTAAACGATTATTTTTGGTGACATACTTTATAAACCCGATTATGTACAGTATAATGGACACCAAATTTCGAAAAAAACTGAAGAAACTGTTTCGATTTTCAATGATAGTGCGTTAAAACAATGACTGCCATGGTCAAATATGAATTAGCTCTTTCTGTGTACCACTTCCGGATGTGCGTTTTTCAGTATCTGCGTTTTTATTTGCTGCCTGCTACTTCAGACTCACGTCAAAATTTAGATATCATTCCATAGGTGGTATTGGAAGTTCTTTTCAGTGTCATAGTTTTTTGACAAAAAACAAAAAAAAATGGTCAGATATTATATGGCATGTTTGTCTCCTAACAAAAGAACTGGTCATTTTACTAAATTTATTTTTTACACATGTCATTGGAAATGCTAGACCTTTTTCATTACGTCAGTATGCAAAAAGAATTATTTTGACAAAACATTTGCTTTTATTCATAAACTAAAACACTGCAAGTAGATGTGGTTCACGAAAAAATAATCAGAGGACTGAAATATGTGATAACAGAAGAAGAATCGGAGGGAAAAAGACAAAAAATCACAGGAGAGCATAAATTGGTCACAGTGGACATCTTCATGAAAATCATCAATTCTTTTAATGTAGAAATTGATGTTGCATTACATTCTGAGATTACATTGCTGTACACCACGGTCACTTTTCAGACATGACTTGCCATAAAAACTACCTCAGAGAGCATCTGCTTGGCCGACTGTATATGACTAATCTTATTCAAATTAATAAAATCAGTAGACAAGATATTTAAGAGGGTAGACACAACATCAGGGAAATAGCTCTTTCAAGTAAACAGAATGGTTAAACTACATATAAAAATCAAAACATTTTTTTAACCTGACATTTTTTTCTGTTTATAAAATGCTTTGATTTTCAGTTAAAACATTCTGTTGACTTGAACGAGTTATTTCCCTTATGTGGTGTTACATCGTGCCTAGAAGTTTAATCGTGTAGCAAGCTTGTGTTGGTAAGATATTTTAATACTGCTCATTTTTTTTCAAACTGGTAATCTGATATATTTCTTTACTGTATCTTCAATAAACAATCATACGAAGATATATAGTATTTCTTAGAAAAAAATTGTTTAAACGATATACCTATATTTAGTGTCAATTTGTTTGATACACTAGTACTACTCTCAGTTTTGTAAGGGTTATTTCCCGTAGTAAAAAGTGTGTTGCATTACATCCCTGGGGGTTTCCTGCAAGGATTTTTACTGAGAATTTTGAATCTTGAAAAAGGTACCCGAATTAATACCCGAGGAGTAGATGAAAAACATACCCGAATCTATACCATGTAGAAATTTGTGCTCAAATAAATACTAATTCTGTTATTAATAAGACAATTCTATAAAACTTCTTTATCCCTTGTTTTCTTACGTGCAAAATTAATCTGTTATCATTTTAATATCAATTAAAAAAATTGTTATATTATACCAGGTGGTTAAAAACTATATAAAAATAAATACCAGTCATCTGCAAAGACAGAATAAATGCTTAAACTCTGAAAAAGACCCCGAATCTATACTAACATGCTGAGGAATGGATCCAAAAAAAAGAGCATTCTAATGAAAGTCATCCCCTAAATTGGCAATGTTACATAAATCACAGATCTTATCATCCCTTCTACACCCCAAAATCTATCCTTCGTAGCTGGAAGTTTATGGTTCATACACCGAAAATGACATAAAGCTAGTCTCAAATCAATTGGAAGATTTATTTATTGATTGATTGATTGTTGTTTAACGTCCAGTGGCAAATATTTCATGCTTCTTCAGGACGAGAACCAGTTCATTTTATCAAACAATTCAAATAGGGGTGGGACAGGACACAAAGGGGAACCAATTTTGACTGCCACTGTAAAAGGAGGATGGTCATGATGGTTGGATAGGGTCGGATAATTTAGCCTTCTGTATTATCCTACTCTTTTTCGAAAACTACAAAAAAAAGGGTTTTTAGCGTGCAGGGAGTGTGGCATTCTCCAAACACGTTACCCGCTATGGTCCACAGTCAGGCTTTCCGTATTATGACCTGACAACCCCCCAACAAGAGGATCTCCTCTATTCGACACCTGGGGGGGGGGGGGGGGGGGGGGGGGGGGGGGGGGGGGGGGGGAGATTTATCATGTATTTTTCAAAACCATGCATATATTCTATAATTAATGCATTTTGACACATCAAACATGTTTTCATACCAAGATTGCTTGTGCTGATCAATTAATCTACTTTTAACCATTTTTGACAATGCAGTTTTAAAAGGTATATTTTGTGTTAACCACTATTCAGACAAACCAGTGTCATTCAAAATACTCTCAATTTAATTTACACAATCACTTTGAGTGAACATCATTGTGCTTATGCAGACTTAATATAAGTTTATACAATAAAACCTCACTGCTATACAATAAAACAGGTGCAACCATACTATCAAACAATTTCAATTGTGTTGAAGATTAAATACATTTCATATTAAATTGTAAATTAAATGAAGCATTACGACAAATAACCTTTCGAAATATTTCTGCCCAAGATTCAAATTTCACAAATTTAACGGATGACCAAAAATTGTCTTGATTTTGAAACAAGCGTCCACCCCCCCCCCCCCCCCCCCCCCCCCCCCCCCCCTTCCGCAGCAAGTAAAAAGCATCAGTTCCTCGTTAAAACAGTCTTTGAAACTGAGGTCAGGGGACTAGTCACTGTTTGCTTGTTCTTTGTGTTTATAATGTACAATATTGTGTATTTGTTAATCTGTTGTTGTTTTTTTGTCACAAACTGTATGTTTAAGGACAATAAATTAATTTGAATTGAACTTGAAAAATATATCAATAGGTTATGACAATAAATTAATTTGAATTGAACTTGAAAAATATATCAATAGGTTATTTAAATAAATATTTTCAAGTTCAATTCAAATTAATTTATTGTCGGGTTAATCAAATTTTCTGATTTTTTTTCATTAAACTAAACATCACTTTTCTTCCTCATTCGACCAATTTCACTCTTTTTTTTGTAAACGATCCACTACTGGTAAAAATAATATTTATTATTTAGAAGAAAATGGATGGTGTACAAATACTATTGTATAATATGGGGCCAAGCCAGTTTAGCAAATTTAGAAAAGTTGTATAAGTTACAAAAAGGGCTGCAAGAATTATACTTAATGCTTAATGATCCTTAATGCAAAAAGAGACGCACCTACCAACTAACTATTAAAAAAACTTGGATGGCTATCTATTTTTAAGAGAACTGATTATCACAAAGGTGTTTTAATGTTTAAATGCGTCAATAATCTTGCTCCAGAATATTTATGTGATGTCTTTAATACAGATAATAATGCTTCATCTTATTCTTTACGATCAACAAAAAGAAACTTGTTTGTACCTTGTCCAAATACAAATTTTATGAAGAAAAGTTTTTACTATTCTGGAATTATTTTATGGAATTCTTTACCAACAGACTTATAATTGAATAAAAATATAGAAACCTTCAAAAGAAATTATACGGATTACTTAAAGATCCGTGAAGCTTTCTAAATTTGTTAAATTATAGTCACAGTGTTGGAAGATTAATTTGTATACTAATCTAATACTCTTTATTTTCTTATACAATGCATACAGCGACTTTTGCACCTGACTTATAAGCTTTTTTCGAGCTGTACAGAAACTACCGTTATAATTGAAAAGTATACCAAGATAAGAATATGAATCTACTATCTAGATATTTTCACCATATATCTTGAATTGATAGTAATGTCTCGCCTTTCGTTTACAGAATATGATGATTTTTGTTTTACTTGTATTTACTTTAAGTTTTCAGTTGTTACCGTATGTTTCAAAATAAGTAAGACTATCTTGCAATCCCTTTACCGATTCTGACAGTAGAGCTGGATCATCAGCATATAATATAATAAAAAGTTTTACATACACATCTATAGCTGCTTCACATAATTCTGTAATATCATTTAAATACTGTACATTATTATCAACAAAATATGACTCGAGGTCATTCAAAAACAGAGAAAATAAAAAAGGGGAACGGTTTTCTCCTTGTTTTGCTCTTATATTAGACATGAAAAAATCAGGGCATTCTTTACCTTTTTTTACACAAGTCTTGATATTTTGATACATATTATATATGACGGTAAAAATGTTTTCTTTCTGAATTTTTTGCCATAATCCAACACGCCAAACAGTATCAAATGCACTTTTGAAGTCCACAAAAGTACAGTAGAGTTTTTTACCGAAAGATTGATAGATAGTAATTAGACTGTATAATACATATATGTTGTCTATTGTAGAGAACCCCTTGCGAAAACCCGCTTGACATTTTGATATTAGCTCTATGTGTTCTGCTCAGCATAATTATTTAGCCTAGTGTTCAAAATATCTGAAAAGGTCTTACTAAAACAGGAATTAAGAGTATATTCCCCTGTAAATTTCTGGATCTGCTTTAGAACCTTTATTTTTAAATAAAGTTATCATTATACCAGTTGACCAATTATCTGGAATGTGACCAGTATCAAGAATTAAGTTAAAAAGTTTAATATAGATTGGCATGAGATTGCTGATAGTATGTTTATGTACTCGTTTAAAATGTTGTCGCTTCCAAACGCGTTACCATTTTTAAGATTAGCAACTACTTTTTGATCTCTTCTTCAGTAATAGGACAATTTAATATATGTTGTACGTTATCTGGAATATCATTACAATTTATAGTAAATTCTTCTTCTTCAATAGCATTATCGTTATGATTTAGTATTTTAAAGTGTTCATACAGTGATTGATTGGATAGACATGTCGTTGTTTTCACTATAATTATCTTTTTTTTTTTTAAGTTATTAAGAATAAACATTAATTTATATTTTAATTGATAGCCTCAGGGAAGATTAGCTTTTTAATGCTAACTGTGTTACCCTCTTTAAATAAAGACATTACTTACTGACTTACTTACTTGCTAATATTTACAAGAAAATTGATGGTACGCATGTCTGGTGGTACAACTATACTTGTGTAAAATGTTGGCTAAAACTCCGGCACTCGGGGTAGCGAGGATGTAAACTCAGTATTGATTTGGTGAAGTAGGCTTTTTACTTGACGTTTTTCATTAAGTCAATGGTAAACTTCATTATATTAAAACCCAATATCTATAATACTAAATTTACGAATTAGCCGAATAGGCGGCAAAACGCGTGGTTCAAAATAAACGATGTATGGTTCAGATTATAAAGGTTATACTCGGATTTGACAATCTGCATTTATAAATTTAAACTGCAGCTTTGTTTATGTGCAAATGGAATTTGTAATATGAATATGATATAATATAATATGAATTCTCCCAACATATCCCTTAGAAGGTTCTCGAATGCATCATTTTAACACATTGATTTAAATAAACAAGTATACACATATTTTTAATGTATTTCTGTTTGCAATTACGGAAGAAGAAGAATAAAACAAATTAAAAACATTCTCCTTCGAGTGGGATGTTTCCGCTTCATGTATTCAGGATTGTTTTTCTACTATAACGCAATTTCTCCTAACTGTAAAGGTTATGAACTTTGAAGATTATGAAGAAGGAAGGTAAAGGTCAGAGGAATTCCTAACTTAGTTGTTTTTTGGATTGCTCGGATGTTTACCTTGCACAAAGTGATAAAACCAACCATTATCTATTTTTACATTATTTGTCATATGACCTGTCTAAATATATCTCTACCATACCCTAGATAAAAATATTTTTAACAAATGGTCATCTTTATCATTAATGACGAAATTTATCTCGGGCATCTTTGATAATTATAAACGTGGACAACACACGCAGCCACACACTAAAACTGCTTTTTATCGTCTGATTATTGGATATATTTGTGAAATTAAGCTTCGCTAGCCCTGACCATGATGACAGTGGAACAATAGGAACAATTATTTTCCAAAAATATGCTCTACCTAACTCACGGCATCTTTTGAAAAATTCATCCGTCACTAAGGAAATGTTTACATCTACAATTTCATTTTCATATATATTCTGAAGGGAAAAGGTAATGCATTATGGAATGTGTATTTAATGAAAGCTTTTCATCAAGTTCCAGTTCAGAATTCATTGTAACAATAAAAATATTGACAATTTATGTGGTTGTGTTTTCGTCAAATGGACTTTGATGGAACCTGAAGTTCCATTTTGGTAATTCTACGTGGCATACAGTCTACTTCATCAGTGGAAACATCTTCGGTAGTAACGAACAGCCATATGACAATTGGGTCACGCTGACCTACATTTCACGCTTCATTGACTTCTGTTAAAATTTGCATTAACATCCATTTCTGGAATACTACTGCATATATATACATGAAACTATCAGATGATACCACCTACTTGACAGGAAAGTTTATGGGAAGCCTGCCACAACATCCATATTGAGTTCCTGTTCCATGAATGACATGGCCGCAACAACTTTTTATAGTCAATATGGCCACCAGAAAAAAACATTTTTATTGAACCCGCGCTCGCGCGGGTTCAATGTCTAGTAGGAGTTGAATTTTTATGTTTAGCATTGATTAGCAGTTGACAATTGAAAGATACTTATCTTAACAAAGTATGATTCATATTTTAACAATATATATTATTGAGCCCATCGAAGTCGACACGTTTTTTAATTTACCAATTCAATTCAATTCAAATATTTATTGTAGACAAAAAACCCATTTGGATTGTTCAATACATAACGAACGTACACAATGACAATAAAACAGCTATACATACGACATAGAAATGATATAAAACAGTTAAGAGCCTCCCTTCCTCAGTTCTAATGACTGGTTAATAAAAGACACAACTGCCTTAATATCATCAGGTGTTGATGGGTTTAGCAATAACGTTACCATTTCTAAAAGACTTTTCTATTTAAAGTCAGTATAATTATTTTCGAAGCGGTTGAATAATACCCCTCTTAATTTATAATTAATTTTACAGTTGAAAAAGAAATGCAGTTCATCATCTATTTGATTACAGATATTGTAACGTCTTTGGTATCTTTTTTTTGTATCTACCTGTCTCTATTAGTAGCTCATGGTCACTTACTCGAAATTTTGAAATAATTTATTCATTAGGATGATCTAAGTAAGTTTTCTTGTAGGAGCTGTTATTTAAATATTTATATATAAAATTTTTGTTGTCTTGATTCAGATTTTTCAGTTTAATTTCATTTAATTTCTTATAATATTCTTGTACCTTAGTTTTGATTTTATATTTTAATTTCTTGCTCTGTTTTGAACTCTTACAGTACAGTCATTTATTTTATAAGAATTTTTGATTCTTCTACACCGATTTCTTGCAAAAGTATACCACGAATAGGTATTTTCCCTATCTGATAGTCTTGTCAATTCATAGGCTTCCCCTAATAATGGGTTTATATTATCATTATTTAGTCTCGATAAATATAAAATAGCTCAGACTTTAATAAAACTTTCTATAGGTAATACTCCCAATTCTTCTTGAACTATCCAGTTTGTGGCACTTTTTTGGTATCTGAAGTATATTTTATAAAATTAAGATTAATTTTCTCAAGAGAAGTTTTATCCACAAAGCTCAGGTTGTCTAAAACCGAATTATTTTTGTTAGCCCTGATTTTGGCCCTGTAAAGTTTTAAATATGTATCCATAAAACAAATATCAGCATCATACGTTAATATTGGACGAATAAGTGTTTCGAACATATTACATACCACCTTGACTGGAACGTGTTCAAAATTAGATGTACAAGTTCTTAAAGCAAACAGTGCTTTACGAGCTTTACTTTTTGTTTTGTTTGTTTAGTTGGGGTTTAATGCCGTTTTCAGCACACTTGGCTATTTTGCGGCGGCCAGTTTTTATTGGTGGGGGAAGCCGGAGTACCCGGAGAGAACCACCGACCTTCGGTAGGAAAATTGGCAATCCTTGTCAATTAAGATCGGAGTCGAACACACCCCGCCACAGGTGAGATTCGAACTCCAGCGTTGACAGGCTAGTGATCATTAGTAGTCATGACGAACTCTCTAGACCACTCGGCCACCGAGGCCACACGAGCTTTACTAGAATGAACTATGCTACAATTGGCCAAATTTCCATTATTTGTTATAACACAACCTAGAAATGTGTATTCATATACATTTTTCAACAGTTGTTTTTTTTTTTACCGAAAATTGCTAATTTTGTGATTTTCCGTGCATATTTGATCGTTTTATGGATGGTTTTTTAATTTACCCGAAAATTGTTAATTTTGTGATTTTTCGTGCATATTTGATTTTTTTATGGACTTAACTCCAGAACAACATCTGACTTTCATAAGGTAACAGTAGAGGAGCCTAAGGAAAATGTAACTAGACAAGTCTAGTGAGTCTTGTACCAGTCTTTTTAGCAACTTTTAAATTCTAATCACAGATACAAAAAACTTGGCAATATTTTGTAACCATTTTTTCACCATTTTAGTAACGATGTGTTTAGTTTTTTTAGAATAATTTTTAATATTTACACTGGAAACAATAAGAAAAATGTTTTCATGTACTTATTAATACAGTTTCATTTTTTTAAGTAGAAAGGCTACCTAAGGAAATTTTAGTCTAGTGAGTCTTTTTAGCAACTTCAAACTTTGATCACAGATACAAAGAACTTTGAAATATTTTGTAACCATTTTTCACCATTTTAGTAACGAAGATTTAAGTTTTTTTTTAGAATAATTATGAATATTTACACTGGAAACAATAAGAAAAATGTTCTTATGTACTTATTAATACAGTTTCTTTTCTTTTTTAAAGTAGAACGTTAGGTGACGGGATGTGTGTCAAATTTGGGTCCGTATTTTGCGACGTGGGTTTGGCTTTTTGACGTATTAAATGTCATAGACAGATTTTTGATAATTTCTTGTTTCAAATTTTAAAGTTCCGGGATATGTTTGGGCCTATAATTTGGTATACGATGGATAATTTCGGTTCTTATATTTAATACATTGTGGATAATCTCGTTTCGGGTTGTTCTATATAATAGATGCACTTCCTCATAATTATTGCCGAAGATACCCCACCAATAGCAATATCATATGTTTCTTTGATCAATTTTCTTCGCCTTGGTATTGATTATTGATTTCCTTAATCTCTCAATTCTACCTTTTGTTGCTTCTTTGTTACTGTCGGAGCAGTATGTCTTAGGCACTACAATAAGATGGTTTCATCCGATGTTCTTTTTTTTTTTACATCTAGATGCTTTCAGCAAAGCATCTCGATCATTTGGAACATCTTCTAGTTGCTCTGCTAAACCATCGAGGCTGAACAAACGGTATGCATAACGAAAAATGAGAAACAATATTCATCGAAATGGCGAGATGTTTATGAAATCTATAGGCTTTTTGTCCCACTGACACATAGTGATATATAATGAAATCACGCATAACTCCGTATTCGTTTTTAAGCAAGATTCTACTTTTGAATTTTAAAAATCATTCATGTGCTTTTGAAAATGGTTTTTTAAAGAATCTCAATGATAGATAAAAGTATCGAGACGGTTTTCATAAGTAAAGTCAAGAAATTCCAAAGGGATATTCGAAGGAGAGGAAAATCGAAACAACTGACAAACTCCGGAGAACAACGAAGACAAGACCAAAACAATACATGCACTACAACTAACACCTAAAAACATAAAAACATTGACCACACCAAAACACCGGGGATAGACTCAGGTGCTCCGGAAGAGTAAGCAGTCTCTGATTCCTGCAGGACACCCGCCATGCTGCCTATGTCAAATCCGGTATGAGGAAGGGATGACGTCAGTGGAACAGGTCCGTTTTCATATGGGAAACACAAGCACCTTTTTTTATAGCTCCATGACTGTTAAAATTAACAACTGACAATTGCCTTTCAAAGGTTTCTACGTACGTTGAACAACAACAGCATGCATTTTTGTTTTCCCGTTATTAAATGTACAATATCCTGACAATAAAATTTGTGTATTTCATTAAAAAAATCAAAATAAACAAATATTTTGATGATTTTTAAAAGAATCTCTATGCTCAAAACGAGTATCGACATTGTCAAGCATGTCATTATCATTTTTTCATCTCTATTGTTTAGAAAAGCAACTAGATGATGCTTTAAACTATCGAAATAATTATGAGAAAAAGCCGTTACTTGTCGATATCATCGGGATAAGTCTTAATCAAATGGAAAAAAACATTGTGATTGAACCATCTTAATTTTGACATCAACTGTCACTCATATGTGACTAAATTGAATCTTTGCTAATTAATGGCCACATTGTGGTGTTCTGTAATGTGTGATTTTATTTATTTTTATTTTTTGGCTATTTATTTTAATCCGATAAATACGCGATTCAAATCTAACAAAATTGTTTAATTGATAACTTACTATCTGTAAAAAGAAAAATAGATTTTATTACGCAGACCATATAATAAATAGCTACTGAGTTCTGAAAGTGAATCGACTGGATTTTATTCAAGGCCCGTTGTGCAAGCAATTGCACACGGTAGGTGAAAGATAAAGTCCACTCTTTTCACAATTTTCGCAACACACGGGAAGTCCATTGATATTACCCACGTAACCATGACCGCATGTATTACAGACATCTCCCTTCCAGCAATCACCACCCACTTCTGCAAAAATAAAATAACTAAGTTAATGCTGTTTATATACAATAGTAATAAAAAATTTCAAAAAATCGTTAAAATAGATAAACAAAGGTCAATTTAAAACTAAAGGGGGGGGGGATTTAACACCATTGATTTTTTTTAACTTATTTTCGATGTATGTTTTCTGTTTTCATATCAAATGCATTAGAGAGATACTGATCTCTGTAAAAGATACTTAAACAGACATATGCTTGAAGTTCATTTCATAATCCCAGCACTGCAAAAGTCTGTTGTTTTAACTCTTGAATGCTGCATATTGCTCTAGTTACTTCTATGGAATAGATCATCCTTTTAATGACCAGACAGTATTTTTTACAGCTTCTACTTAAAGAACGTTTCAAGTAAATTTAAATGTATGAACAAGGATTTATGGTATTATGAAATTTATCATCACTACTTACGGTCAAATCTACAAGTACAGTAGGGTCTACCATCGCTGTTGTATCCCGCATCGAAGTATTTACTGCAGCTCTTACAGCACACCTTTATAGGACGACCGCCAACCAGTAGAATTTTACTGTTATTCCCACATTTGTTGCAAGCAGTGGAACCAACACCACAGTTTGCTGAACAAAATATACATTGCATCTCGTATTGTTTTGCATGTTAAAATAACTGCATAATTTAATGTCAGTTGTGAAGTATAGCATTTTACAAAACTTGTTTCGAAAGAAGAGTTCTATATTGTGTTTCATGTACGTTTTGTTATCAAACTCCGTCTTATATCGCAAATATTTTTACATTATACACAAATAGACAAATTTCACGTTTCCTTAATATAATTGATCTGATTATTTAAGGATTAAAAATAATTGTACCGCTCTTTACAAAATTTGTTGCTCGGTTTAAATGATTTGTTGCGCGGTATAATGGATTTGTTGAGAGGTTCAATGATTGATTTGTTGCGCGGTTCAAATGATTTAATGCGCGGTCTAAATCATTTAAAGAAAGGTTTAAATCTTCCGATTTGAACCTCTCTTTAAATTATTTAGATCGCGCGACAATCTAATTGTACCGCGCAACGAATCATTTCAAGGGCGGTGTGAAAAAATTGAAGCGCGGTCTAAATTATTTCAGGAGAGCTGTATTAAATCATTCGTTTGCCGCCGGTTGGGGGAAAAGACATACCGTATAAGTTAACCTCACCGTACGTGATTTGAAATGAGGTATACATTGTTTATAACACTCTTTATTATTTAGAAATCTCTTCAAATCATTTAAAGCGCGGTTAAATTTATTTAAAGAGAGGTCTAAATGATTTTAAAATATCTCTCTTCAAATCATTTACGGATAGGTGCAATATTTTCAGAATTGCACCTATCTTCAAATAAATTAAAGCGCGGTTTAAATAATTTACACCTCTGAGTCTTTAAATGATTCACGCCTCTCTTTAATTTGTTTAATGAGAGGTATGATTCAATAGTTGCGGGCAATAATTATTTGACGCGCGCAATAATTATTTAATGCGCGCAGTAATTTATTTGTTGCTAGGTACAAAACTTTTAGAAACCTCTTTAAATAAATTAAAGAGAGGTGTAATTAGTTTAGAGAGAGATGCAATTATTTGAATAAAGGTGCAATTATTTGAAGAAAGGTGCAATTATCTGAGTTTCTGTAGATTTGGCGTTCCATACTGGTGCGTATTGATATTTATCGAATTTTGAAAGTTGATGCCATCATTCAGTACAAAAAGGGCAGTGATATTGATAATTATCTTGTATATTACAGTATTACTGTTAAATTAATAATGAAAGTACTCAGAATTAGAAACTGATGCGACTTAGACAATAAAAAATACCATATATAATTAATTACAATTAATTTAAACAAAACTAAAGTAATTAAACATAAATGTAAATATCAGACACACTTACATCCTCCACCTTTGACTGATGTCACTGTCAACAACAGAACAACAAGAACGAACCCAGCTAGCCCGACTTTGATCATCGTGCTGAAAAAAAGGAAAAAACTTTCCATTTTATTAGTCAAATCAGTGACAATAACTATTTTATTTCGCATGTACTACACCACAAAACTTATGTTACCTGAAAATAGGAATAAGTACGAAGACGGAGGTTAAAATAAAGTCCTTTTTGGAAACAAATAACCACTGTAAGAATAATTTGTAAAAATAGATCTAGCGCAATAAATTTATAATGTTAACTTACGTGTTTTGTATTCCAAAAAAAAAAAAACCGTTTTCGAGATGTTAATTGTTAACTATTCTTCAATCTTATATTCTATAGGACAGTAAGAACGATATTTAAACTTTCTCTTTTATATAAGACAACCACTTGACAATATTATCCATTTACATCACCTAGATTTGTGGCACCTAAAATACAAATGCGTAAAAAACATCAACAGTTCATGTATCCGTTTGAAACACGAAACGGATTTCTTGGTGTCCTGTAAAGGGAAAATGACGAAATGATTCATCATATCAAGAACACTTTGACAAGTTTTTTTCTGTACTGTATAATGAGATAGGTTTAAACAGACTCTTAGAGCTACATTAGTTCAAGAATATGATATTGCAAATAATAAAATAATTGGGAATTGAACAAAAGTCACACCAACTTATGCAGGTCCTCTTGTAACAGTATTTACTCTGTATATTCACATATGCGCTACATGTTATCAACCGTTTTGGTTAATAAAGCAGTCATTGGCACTACGAAAATAGGGTCCACATTGGTCAGAGTTCATATTATAATTATAAAGATTTTTTTTATTGTAAGCTGTTTGTTGTATTCATGTTCTTAGTGTTAATGTCTATTTTGATGTATATATATTGAGGTGTTATTGTATTGTTTTGCTTTGACCCATATAGGGTGTATTTTATGCAAATAAAGGTTAATAAATGATCGACAAAAAACCTTGAGTTTGCTTGATCAGTGTAGTCGTCTTTCCCAAAGAGGAAAATTTTAATATTGACATCAGCGTCCCCAAAACCCGCGAAAAAGTGTATTCCTTGGTATTCGTAAGGTGACCCACAAGTATACTTCGGATCATTTATTATATTTATTTCTCATCATCTGTGTTTAACGAACAGCATTGAATCCTAGGTCTTGCATGCAAAATACTTAATTTTCGAGGATGTGCACTATAGTACTGTACATAGTCCTCACGTGTCTCTAATTCATTTTTAAAGGTAATATTGGTTGTAATTATACTAGTACATGTTGGTTCTAATTATACTAGTACATGTTGGTTCTAATTATACTAGTACATGTTGGTTCTAATTATACAAGTACATGTTGGTTCTAATTATACTAGTACATGTTGGTTCTAATTATACTAGTACATGTGGATGGATGGGTGAATTATTGTTTAACGTCCAGTGGCAACCAGGTGCATATCAGGACGAGAACATGTTGATATGATAATGAATATGATCCCTGCTTTGTACTAGACCGACACGCTAAGTCGGATTTTTAATGTGCTAGCTAACGAGGTAACTGTCCGCAGGAAGACATATCACCTCACTCGGACACATTATACTGACTGAGCCGACCAGTCTTTGCTCTTACTCCTAGATGCCGCGTGCTTGGCGGAGAAGCAGCAAATACCAATTTTAATATCTTTGGTTTGACCCGGCCGGGGATCGAACTCGCGACCTTCCGCACACGAGACAACTAGTACATGTGGGTAATATGAACAGTTAAAGGCAACAAAAATGTCCGAGTTATCACAATACATTTATATGGAAGTCGAAAATTATCTTTAGTATTAAGGTTGACATCAGACGAAGCAAACAATTATTGAAATATTCGTGGCGCAGTCTATTATGCATCTTGTAGAAAATTATGATCATTTTCCGACATTTTACATCTATCAGATAGAGTACTATTCTCAGATGTAAAATATAGTGACTCTTTACAAGTAAATTTATTTCCGTCGATTACTATTCGCGCGGCATTAAGCTTTATTTTTTTCTCTCTAGTTTTCAACATCTATCCTAGCCGATTTTTGGAATTGTTTATTTAATCACCATGATCACAGTGATCAACTGCACAAATTTTTTAAAATGAGTTCACTATCTATTAAAGTAGAGTCTCTCACATCTATGCATTTCATTTGAAAACGGATTACATTTACTGTAATACTTTTCAGCTTTATATAATGGGGAAAATATTTAAAAATGTGAATTATTGCGCTATTACTACTTTAAATTTATAGAATTGTTTTTGATAAGAAAATTGTAGTCTTCATTAATGTTTAGCATTTATCTAATCCCCAGCTACTCTTTTTAAATAATTTAATTTATAGGAAAAGTAAAATTAAAACAATTCGCTGCAACAGTTAATTGTTTGAGCCAGTACTTTCAGTTCATGATATGACCAATCGCGTGCATATCTGTCCTTACTCGAATGGTTTTGGCGTTATCTTTGTTGTAATTTAGGCATTTTTTAACGTTTTGGATAACTGTTCCGGTTTTAGGCCTTGAGCACAGTTTATGAGTCTGTAAAAGGATGAAATTTTGGTAACTTTCAATAGCGATGACATTGGTTGTCTTAACGAATTATATGCAAACTATATGCAGATCCATCCACAGGTGTCTCACATCATATTTCATTTTTTTTGGCCAAATATTTTCAGAAATGGCAGCCTTTTCAAACAATCAGAAAATAAAATTGCCTATGGTGGCTATGTTAGTTGTAGAGGTCACAAAAAAAGGTCACTACTAAGTCCCTCCCTCGCGTTGCGGCGGGGGACAAAAAGTGCCCTTTATGAGGAGGTCAGTTCCCATTATACAGGTAAATTTTACATTCTATGTTCATGAATGAGATTCTTTCATAGTGCCCTTTATAGACAGTAATTTGCTATATAGAGGTACCCTATAAAGCAGGTTTGACTGTAATCTATTAATTGACCATGCATGTGTATTCTTCAACCCACAATTGTGACAGGTATTTAGATACAGGTAGGCACAATAACTACGATAACTGTAGAATGTTGTATTGATTGCATAAATAAATTAAAATAATATGAATATAACAAAATATGCCACAGACATATTAATGATCTTACTTATTATTACCCAACAAGCAAAATAAAACCATATGAAAAATAAATCTAAATATAAAGTTGCATGAAACACTTGTGTTGCTTGCACCCATCAAGCATTGGTTAGGCAAAGTAAATTTTATTGAATTTAAGTCCTAACAATAGAACATCAATTACAATACATGATAAAACAACAGTTGAATATAAAAAAACTCTAATATGTTAAACATATAAACAATATACACTATATAGCCTTTCTACTTAAAAAAATGAAACTTTATTAATAAGTACATGAAACAGGGTTCATACACATTTTTTACCACAAAATTCAAGGACATTTCAAGGACTTTAAAGGACCAATTTCCAAATTTTCAAAGACCAGAAATCAACTGATATGGACAATTTAAATCCATATTGTTATGACCTATATGTAATTGTAAGAGAGCAAACATTCTTTAGTTTAATTAAAGGTTTAATTTTGAACAATGAACAATCTTCAGCCATGCCTTATACTGTGGCTTTTCTAGTCATACATCCGAGAATTTACATTTCCCAGGCATGTCATCAACGTTCTTTTGAACTACTTTCAGTTTCGGTTTGCTCACTGTGACTAAAATTCATCGGCAAAATACATTTAATCAAGTAAATGAAAGATGTTTTATTAGTTGAAGTTAATTTAAGTTACCAAAAAATCAATCTGGATCGTTTAATTACTAAAATTTTTACGCAAAATCAGATTTATTTCTTGACCGCATCACAGAAATTACTACGCACCGGTTTCACAGAAAAGTAGCTATTTTTACAAAAGGGAAAATACGGGAAACTTATATAAAGTCTTGACAAAAATCCCGATAAACGCGAGACCGAGTGATCTGAAAACGAATTGAAAACACTTTTATGACAGAAATTTTAACCAATTTTTTTTATTCTTCAAAAACACAGTTTTGCAAGGAGTTTCAAGGACCTCCTTTGAATTTCAAGTACTTTCAAGGCCTTAATTTCCAATTTTCAATTCAAGTACTTTCCAGGTTTTCAAGCACCCGTGCGAACCCTGATGAAAACATTTTTCTTATTGTTTCTAGTGTAAATATTCATAATTATTCTAAAAAACTAATTGACAAGGGTTGCCAATTTTCCTACCGAAGGCCGTGGTTCTTCTCCAGGTACTTCGGCTTCCTCCACCAATAAAAACTGGCCACCGCGAAATAGCCAAATGTGCTGAAACGGCGTAAAACTCCAACTAAACAAACAAACAAATCTAAAAAACTTAAATCATCATTACTAAAATGGTGAAAAATGGTTACAAAATATTGCCAAGTTCTTTATATCTGTGATCAAACTTTGAAGTTTCAAAAAGACTCACTAGACTGAAATTTCCTTAGGCTCTCCTGTATACTGTTACCATATCAAAGTCAGATGTTGTTCTGGAGTTATGTTGCCTTGTCCATAAAAAAATCAAATATGCACGAAATATCACAAAATTAGCAATTTTCGGGTAAATTAAAAAACGTGTCGACTTCGATGTGCTCAATATATCTTGTTAAAATTTGAAACATACATTAAGATAAGTTTCTTTTAATGGTCAACTGCTAATCAATGCAAAACATATAGCTTCAACTCCTATTTTGTGTTTTAATTTAATGAAGTTTATCCTTTACCTAATGGAAAACGTTAAGTAAAAAGCCTATACTAAAACAACATAAGATGTTATCACAGAGGCAAAATAGTTAACAGCCATGTTTAACTGTTGGAATTGTCTCCCTTATTACAATAATTGATCATTGCAGTAAAAATGATGAAGTCTGTGTTTTGACATAAAATCTGAAAAAAATTAATAAATTAGACATGAGATGCACATTTAAATTAGTTATGGAAGATTCCCTGTCATTTTCTGGAAAATACATTTACAGGTTATGGAGGAGTTCGAGATTAGAAAAACTCAGACAATATGAATGTAGATGGCGACAATGAAGCCTGATGACTATTTAATGATCCCTATGTGTTGACACTGCTATGCAGGTGACAAAAAAAACAATACATCTTTCTTCACAACCATGGCCAGATCAACATAGAAAAATAAAATTATGTCATGCAGAGTTTACACATAAATATTGCACTAAATGTATATAAATGATTAAATGAGCAATCATAATTAAAACCTTATAAGGTAACAACCTAACCATCATTTTATATAATAGAAATCTTCAAAAAATAAATGTGTAATTAAGCATTGCAGAAAATTCCTTAATCAAATCATACTGATTGGAATGGTTCCAATAAACATGTGTATTGCTTGTAATAAATTGCTTTTAAGCACAGGAATTATTTTATTAACCACGAAAGGAAGTCAAACTGCTGTACTAGAAACCAAATTACTATATACAATAAGGAAACCATAAAAAATAAATATTGACGGCAAAAAGCAGAATTTTACTATTTTGTATTCTCATCAAATCAAAAGCTGCAGATGGAAAAGATATGGATTACAGTGCATAAAAACTGGAATAAAATAAAATCTTTATGCATTTGTAAATGAGATTTATCCATTCACAAATGAATAGTTTAATACTGAATGTGATGCATCACTTGATTGGCTACCTTTTTTATCTTGTCTATCATATCATAGACTAAATTTTTCTTTTTATTTTCCCTATGACGTCATGGGAATCCCTGTATTTTAGACGTTAAACAACTGCTGGACTTAAATTATAAGGGCTGAGTGTAATTTTCTTTTTAGTCTATTCGAAATAACCTCAATGCACATGTTGCACACTTGAAACTTAGTCGCTATACAGGTTTAGTGTGCATGACATTATTAAGGTTATATCTTCATAGGCTGAAAAAAAATTAGTCTATCCTTAAATATCATTCTTTTTCAGCACAAAAAATTACTGGACTAAAAAAGTACATGCTCATTTGGAGTTTGATATGGAAATAAACTCCATCCCTCCCCACTTTTTTAAATTAAAAAATAATTCAATGTGGTCCTATTGGAATATCAGTCATACTAATATCATGTAATAACACATAATATTATACCTCAGATGAATTATTGTATGTAAAACTAAATTTCATTGGTTATTGCGATCAAGTGATCGACATGAATAAATCTTCATATTTTCCACCAATTCCAATAATATTCCACCCCTTCGGAAATCTCGGTACTTTTCCAGTATTGATATCAGTAAATGGAAATGACGCAAACTAGATACCAAGTTCGATTGAAAAAAGCATGTTCTTTGCTGTATTTCCAATACAATGTGTTTGATTCATTATAATAAAAGATGTTCCAAAGTGGAAAACTGTCCTTTAAATATATTTGTAAAAAAAACATTTATTTTATACATTGAAAATCAAAATATCTAAATAGTTTTATTCAGTATAATAAAACATTTATAGCATGGTAGTGGGGGAAATATGAAGATTTCTTCACATCTCAATATCATATTCCCCTCGGGCAAGCCCTCAGGAAATATAATATTTCTGTTGTGAATAAATCTTCATATTACCCCCACTACAATGCAAAAAATGTATAATATTTATCAAAATACTATATTTTATGTCGAATAGATATAACAAAGAAAGTGAAAAAGTAGTCTGGACTAGAAAATGGAAAATATACTAAAAATATGCTCAAACAAATGTAGACACACAAATAAATTTCCCTACACAAAGTTTGTAAAATTGACAGGCAAGTCTGTTGTTTCTAGCTGAGCAGTAGTTAAATTAACAGGTAAAGCTGTCGGTTCAATTTGAGCATTGGATGCGCCTGTAAAATTAAATAACTGTGCTACAGTGTTTGAAATAGTACTGTTTAGTACAGTAATGTTAACAGATTGATCTTCTGGTGAATTTTCTATAATAATATCTCTTATGGCATGGTAAAGGTCATAGACAACTGCAAAACCAAAGTAAAAAGGCACTATCAATTGTAGAGGCCTCATGTATCTTGGTATTCTCAATGGAATCTTCTGTTGTCTGTAATAGAACAGAAATCTTAAGATATTTATATAATCAGTAAAGGCAAAATAAAGTAATGTAGTGGTCACAAAGTTAATCAAAATGAGCTCTCAAATTGACAGTAAACCATATTTTCTTTTGTAATCCTTTGGATCTGCCTTGCATGTCCACATTACATTAGGACGCACCAAATTGATTTTTAGTTCTTTGGAATTCTAATGGCAAAAATATGAGCGAGCAAGCCAAATTTTAATTTAAATTTTTTTTTTTCTTCAGGATTAGATTTTTTCAGGAGATGATCAAATTTACATGTTGAACAATTTTTTTTAACTATAATATTTCCAAAAATCAAAGAAAAACCTATTTTTTACCAAATTTTAAGAGCGGATGAACACTTTATTCTTAATTTCTTGAAAAATGAAGAATTTGTGGTGAATTTTCATAATTTTGTTTCAAAATGAAGCCGGCAAAAAAGTCCGAAATTCGGAGCAAGGAAGTCCAAAGAACTAAAAAAAATCAATTTGGTGTGGCCTTACTAAACTAATAATCAGATTATTCAATTGGATTCTGGTTTATAACAAAGTTGTAAAGAGAGGTCAATTATCTGCCCCTCAAAAATCGGCCTTCGACATATTTTTTCATTTTTCTGAAATGCTACTTATGATTTTTTTTCAGGTTGTATACTGATAAAATCATTGATCTGACATGTACAATGATTCTACGAGTGTTCAAATCAACCACAAGACCCTATCACAGATCTCAAAGACACAAACATTTATGCACATATTGACCTTGCCAAAGATAAGTTGACAACAGAAATAGATCTATTTATTTAACAAGATAAAAACTCACAATGTGTATTTTTTTCTGGCTTTGAGCATCATCATGAATACAAAGAGTCCTGCTTCTAAATTTAACGCGAGTGACGAGTATTTTTCTAACATTTCAACAAATCCCTGTAAATAAAAATTATAAATTCAACTAGTTTTGTTCTTCTGATTAGTAAATCAAATATGTATTGTAACATAACAATTAAAATATTATTATCTTACATATAAATTTCTGTAGTGGCCATGAATTATTTTTTAAAGTCCAGTGGCAATTAGGTGCATACAGGACGAGAACATGTTAATATGATAATGAATATGATCCCTGTTTTGTACTAGACTGACATGCTGAACCGGATTTTTAATGTGCTAGCTCACGAGGTAACTGTCCGCAGGAATACACATCACCTCACTCGGAGACATTATACTGACTCCAAGCTTTGCTTTTACTCCTAAATGCCGTGTGTTTGGTGGAGAAGCAGCAAATACCAATTTCAATGTCTTTGGTTTGACCCGGCCGGGAATCGAACCCACGACCTTCCGCACTCAAGGCGAACACGCTACAAGAGACCACCGAGGCGGTTAAAATTAATTAGGAAAATATGACAAATTTTATTTTTATGTGACTACACATAACATACATATAAATTGTTTATTTCACGATCTCAATATTACATAATCTACAATAAAAATAATTATAATTTCAGTTTTTAATTTCTGTATTCTCAATGGAAGGCCTAAAAATGAAGTTTTTATACTAAATTTGGAAGATAACCTTTAATAAAAAATGCAACATAAACATATGTACATTATCTGTTGTATCTCTACTTACTCTGGGATCTAACATTGCTACCCCAAATACTACTGTGAATAGGAAAAGGGAGACAATCCTATCACACAAACTGAAAAAATAAAGAAAAGACTTCTGATGTCCAAGTATTTTTTAATATTGACTCTGCATTCTTTTTTGCTATTGATACAGTTACTTTTTCTTGAAAATATAAATATTTATCATATATTTAGTTGCCATTTTCGAATTTCGTATGACTGCGCATGTAAAATTCAAACTGGAAACGGACTGGAAGTAGATATGCTAAAATTCTGGAAACGTTAACAACAAACTATTTATCAAATAGCCAATCGCTGAGCCAAACCAATTTATTTTCGACTTACTCTGATCATTAGAACACCACTAGGATTTACATACCAGTATTAATAAGTGTTTTTTGTAAAAACAATTCACGTTGAGATTGATTAGTGTAAATTTATCTACAATTTGATATCTATTTATTGTTGGTATTTGTAGAAAATCTACAAAAGTAGATGCAAAAACCCACCCCCTTGGGACCTAATTTGGAAAATTTGTAAGGCTTTATTAGCTTGTTATCATATCTTCCAACCTCTACAGTTATTGATAAAAAATATTTACCATTCACCATTAACACATTTTTTCTTTGATTTGTATGTTGTCTGTTTATCTTTTGGCCACATGGATTTAATCCACCCAGATACTGAAACATAGACAATTTTAAAATATACTGCAGTATACCAACATATCAAATCCACATTGGTTATAACTGTATAGATTTAAACAATAGCAGTATTGAATTTGATGGATGGATGGATGGATCATTATTTAACATCCACTGGCAATTATTATATGCACATCAGGACGAGCACATGTTGATGTGGTATGAATACGAACCCTACTTTGTACTAGACTGACACTCTGAGCCAGATTTTTACATTTAGCTCATGAGGTAACAGACACATTATACTGCCTCCAAGTAGACCAGCTCTTTGCTCTTACTCCTAAATGATGTGTGCATGGTGGAGAAGCAGCAAATACCAATTTTGTGGTGGCCATCTTTGTTGACAGTCTGGGTCATCGGACACAATTCTGAAAGACCATTTATGCCAAATTTGGTTACAATTGGCTCAGTGATTTCAGACAAGAATATTTTAAATGAATATTCCAATAGAATCCTATGTTAAACTAAGATTGGCTTTGAAGGCCATCTTGGTTGACAATCCAGGTAATTGAACACAATTCTGAAAGAGAACCATCTAAAGACCATGCTTCCAAGTTTGGTTCCAATAGGCTCAGTGGTTTCAGATAAGATTTTAAAATTTTAAAATTAATTTTCCCATGTTAATCTAAGCTCCACCGTGGTGGCCATCTTGGATGACATTCCGAGTCATAGGACACAATTCTGCAATAGGACATCTAAGAACCATTGCTGCCAAATCTTGTTCAAACTGGATAAGTTTTTTCAGACAAGAAGATTTTTAAATGCATTTTCTCATTAGATTCTACATGTATGTTAAACTAAAGCCCTGGTCACACTAGAGACAAAATGAGCCGGAATGTCGTCTAAGTGAAAATTTATGGTATATTCTTGGATATTCGAAGTGTATTCTCAATATTCTGCCTCCATTCTGAGTGCATTCCAAATAATCTGTTCCATTCTTGTGGCCACTCCTAATGTTTTGTTCATGCTCAAAACTTTTGAGTGGAGATATATCAAACAGCATTCGAAGTGTATTCTAACTGAATTCTGACTACATTCTAAATAGTCTTAAGACATTCTGACAGCATTCGAAACATTCGATACATTTTGATCGCATTCAAAGGAGAACCCATATGGTAATCCTTTGCAAACATTTGTATTCATTTGAAGTGAATTCGTACAGCATTTGAGGTACCTTCTGTCCAGACTTTGGGCGGTATTTCGGCAACAATCCAACTGTATTCGTACTGCAGTTGAAGTGCATTCTAAATATTTTGACTGGATTCTAACAACATTCTGAATAATTCTACTTTGTTCCAACTGCATTCAAGAGCTAAGACACCTGGAATGTGCAAGAATCATTCGAGGTGGGTTCGTAATTCGTAAGAATTTAGGCCAATTTGAATTTTAAAAATTTTTATTTCCAGCTGTTCTGCCTAATTCCTGCTGATTCTACATAAGTTTGTTGGGACTTTAAGTTTTGTTTGCTGTCCTTCAGATACCTTATTGAACCTAGATTTCTAAAGACAACAAATGACCAATAATTCAATGAAATCTAACAGATGTGGCTGTATTCAGAATAAATACTTACTTGTATGATGTAATACAGCTCCACTTACAAGGAATGATACTGTTATACTAACTATAATAAATGTCTCGACTAACAGGGACACCCAGGTGTATTCTGGGTATTTACTTCTGATTATCTGAAATTGACACAGATTTGATATATATTTACTACAAATTGATAATGGTACCATATAAAACAAAAATTTGAATCCAAATGAATGAAAATGTACAAAAATATTCCTTGAGATAAAAGAGTTTGTCCCACTTGTAACTTGGTGGAAGATGAGACTACTAGTAAACTAATGACACATTGCGAGACAACTTTTTTGCTGAATTAGAACTATTTTTTTGGTCTTGTGTCATCAGCCAAATCAAGTGGTCAGCTGTGACGGCCATCTTGGTTGACAGTCCTGGTCATAGGACACAATTCTGAAAGAGGACCATTGCTACCAAGTCTATTTCTAATTGGTTAAGTGTTTTCAGACAAGAAGATATTTCAATGAAATTTTGCAAACGGCTCTATGTTAAACTTAAGTTTGGCTTTGGCGGCCATCTTGGTTGACAGTTTGGGTCATCGGACACAATTCTGATAGAGGACTATCTAAGACCATTGCTTTCAATTATAGTTCTAATTGGCACAGTGGTATAGACAAGATTTTTAAATGAATTTTCCAATAGAGCCCTATATTAAACTCAGCTGTGGCAAGTCCACCAAAGTCTGGTCCCATTTGGATAAGGGGTTTCACAGGAGAAGATCTTTAAAGGAAAAGTTTGCGCTGGACGACTATGGACGACAAGCGATGGCAATAGCTCACATGGCCTTATAGGCCAGGTGAGCTAAAAATTAGATATTTAACTTACTTCTGTTAATGGGATGGTAGAAATTTCTCCTAGAGATTCTGATCTGTAAAATAAGTCAAATAGCACAATGTCTTTACTTACAAAATAAAACAGTTTTATTTTGACTTCAAATCAATAAATCTAAAGAAACTTTATTCCCCATTTTTGATACATGTAAGTTGTCTCCCATTTACAGAGATATCTGCTCATTAAACAAGGTATCTTCTATAAATATCAATGGACAAATTGTTGTTTTTCTGCAAAATATTTTTCCTTAACATTTAGTTTTATTTGGTTTTTTGTCTTGAATACGTTTTAGTCATTTTATGCCCTTTTAATGGCCCACCATTTCCATTTATATTCCATGGATTATGAGTTGTTTCGTAACATACATACTAAAGATTGATGGATGAATTATTAACGTCCAGTGGCAACCAGGTGCAAATCAGGATGAGAACATGCTAATATGATATGAATAAGGTCCCTGCTTTGTACTAGACCAACACGCTGAGCCAGATTTTTAATGTGCTAGCTCAGGAGGTAAATATCCGCAGAAAGACATATCACCCCACTCGGACACATTTGACCAACTCCAAGCCGACAAGTCCTTTGCTCTTACTCCTATATGTCGCGTGCTTGGCAGAGAAGCAGCAAATACCAATTTTAATTTCTTTGGTTTGACCCGGCCGGGGATCGAACCCACGACCTTCCGCACTCGAGGCAAGCACGCTACCACAAGACCCCTGATGCTGTTCATACAAAAGATGAAATGAATTATCAAGTAGATATTCCGTAGATGATAATTTTTATAAAAAGACAAATTTAACAACAAATAATATGAATAGCAAAGGATTAAAGACTCTGATCTGCACAAAAAGGGGAGATAAATTCATGTACATAATGTTATTTTTAAGAATCAACTTCATACCTTTCTAAAGATATATTACTGTAACACATGCCTTGTGAACATTGGAATGATGACATTTGAGGGACAATGTCCAGCACTGCCCAGCACCTAAAAAGATACGAAATACTAAACTCTATGTAAATTTTCATCTGTGATGACTTTTCAATGATAACTAAATCAATTTCCATCTGATTGTTACCATGGAGTTAATATTCAGTATTTATTACATTGTAAGCGGTGATTTACTGTAGTATCAAAGTAAAGAAAACTGGTAAATCATATGTGAAAAGAACAGCCAGTATTTCACTCTAGAAAGTGACGTCACAATTGCTGCTGAGAGATATCAACCTATTCAGATTTATTTCAATTTGTTCCTGCTAAAAATGCTAGATTATGTACATGTACAACGTAATAAAAAGTATAATAGCTGCACGCGCTCGAGATTTAATGTGTAGTTTGGTCATGGGTTGTTTATTTCTGGTCTCTCAATTAAGCGATTACTTATACTATAATCATCCCAGAAATATTTTCATCTTTACATTGTATTACAATTCTTCTATATTTTTTAAAACAGAAGCCTTGAAGTACTGCTGATGTTTTGACAAAACAATCTAAAGTCAAAATTTGACATAATGCATTCTATTTCCCTACAAGTTGAGGTCAAACCCAAAACCAACCAGGGATTTAGTTACGAATTTAATTAGAAATTTATTTGTCACTTTCGAAATAAATCTGTCAATGATGGAAATGACGAGCACAAGCTAAATCCTTGCTTAAGCATTATGATGATTTTCAAATTGGGGTAAATATTTTTTTTATGAATTGAAAAATTTACAGTAACAAATACAAACAATATACAAACAATGTTATAGTAAAGAAGCATATCTTTTCAGGATAAAGGACACTTAAATGCTGGTTCTGGTCTGAAAATGGCAAACAAGATCAAGTCATCTTTAAGAAATAACAATTATTTAATTATCTATTGCTCTTTAAGACTTTTGTTACCTTCTTTCTTTAATTTACTTTCAATTCTTTTAGTTTTGTTTATTTGTATCAAAAAGTATTCTCTACTGTATTTCATATCATACTTACTGAAGAGGGCAGAGGGGAATACTTAAAAGGCAGAGTGGTGCACTGAAAGAGGAACAAAGAAAAGAGCTGCTCCCCACTATTTTAGGCTGGCTAGAACACTGCTAGAAGACTGAAACATATTTGTAAACTCACCATAGAACATTTAGCACCATACATGTCATTAAACCCAAAATCACAGAAAAACGAAAATTCTTAATCTGAAAAATACATGTATTTTTTATTGAAAAGTTTATATAACAATCATCTGAATAGATCTATATTCTAATATGACCTGCTTCAAATGATTTCAGTCCACATCCATGGTAAATCAAAGTGCATAGCACTGGTAGGGTTAGGTTGCTAGCATTTGACTTTTATTTGTACAAACATTGCTGATGATTATTTCAATGCTTTTTGTTTGTACAATGTATTGCAAAATAGGTTTTGGTATTGAATTCTTTTTATTAACAGTATTATTTACAAGGAAATATATCAATTATGAAAGTTAACGAGGTCTGCGGAAAAAGTGTCTATTATATAATAATGTTCCTGTGGGTAGGTGACTGATTTTTTTTTAAATTGACAGCATATGTATTGCTTTGGTTTCAAAATATACAGTGATTTTTTAAAACGTATATTTTCGCAACACAGTGTATCTGAGCTGAAGGTTCTACTACTCAACTTTACTGCGCATGTCTGTACATAAATATGCACTAATCAATCAAAGAAAGCACGAGTCGGCTAACGCTTCTTGAATTATCACTCTAAATTGAATTTTTTTTAAAAGTCAAACGCATAATAATGATTTGATGAATTAAAATAAACAGAAATCAAAGGTCTTCAAGTTATTAAGGTTATATAAAAAGACAAAGTTTGGACAATTGTAGAAGGGGGTCATTTCTATTTACACTACATTGCGCATGTGCAGGTAGATCAGAACGTAAACATTCAAGCTTTCAATTAAAATAAACCCATTATACCTTCGATAATACCGTTTTCTAATAATACCGTAATGATAAACACAGTGTTTTTCAATCTTAATGTGCAAGTTGTCGGCATTTCAAATAACCTGTATGCAATTCTATCACTGACCAACAGGTTTGACAAAATGAAGTCACGATGATCAGGTCAAAAGGTTAATCAAATACACAAAATACCATCAGAATTACAAGAAGAATAAGCAAATAATGTGCAAAATATGTTCTGTATAAGTTAACAATCACGTTCACAACAAAAATGGAACTTACCTTTGAAATCTTTTGAAAATAAACCTGATTGTAATCCTTCCCAAAATATCCGTGCAAATGTAAACATTCAAAATCCTTACGCCGATAGCATTGTACACTTTAAAAGGTGCGAATACTTTACACGGCTTTCAAAACAAAAGGAAATCGTCAATAAAACACACATCTTTTATTAAATAACTGGACAATTACACTTCTCGGTGTGTTTCAGTTACATTTCTATTAAAAAACAACTGCACCAGCAACAACAAATATTAGGACTATTTTACCGCGGAATGTTTATTTTCTTATATGATATTCCAATATAAACATAGTCGTAATTCGAATAAAATGCTCCGCTGGGCGCAGCTAGATACGACCGCAGATGTCGAACCCTGAATAGTTGGGGCAATTATGAACACAACATTCAAGCTTGATACAATACTGAATTTGGATTGTGAATAAATATTTGACACAGCATAGGTTTCTGACACAGAATGAATGTTGTCTAAGAACTTAAAAATTTTTAATTTACCTATTCAAACCATATCAGTATTATTTGTTTTTATATATAAATCAGAAATAACCAATTTAAAATTTAAAATTGGGCACACATATCAATTTCTTGCTATTGCGCAATACTGTGTAATTGAAAATTTCTTCAAATATTTGACACATAATAGGTTTCTGACACAGAATAACTGAAATCAAAGAACTTAAAATTGGTCATATGATTTGAATTTATATTCAATTTTTTGCTTTTGTGTAATACAATATGCTGTGGAGAATTGCCCCCCCCCCCCCCCAAAAAAAAAAATAATAATTTACCCCTTTTTTTAGCTTTTGTGCAATACACTATGAAGTTGCACATTGACCCCCCTCCCAAAAAAAAAACCAAAAAACAATAAAATTTATTGTAACCCCCCCCCCTTTTTTTTGCTAAAAAAAATTTGAAATTTTCTTTTTAATTTATGAAATATGAAATGAGAAAAAATTACCCCCTCCCCAATTTCTCATTTACCCCCCCCCCCCCCAAATTTTGTTTTCAACCCCCCCCCCCCCCCCATTTCTTTATACTTTGCAACCATAACAGCCCATTTAAATACACCATAACATATTAAAATAGAAAATGACATCATAGTCATGGATGGCAAATTTTAAATATACATATTAAAAGCAGTTTAGATAAGATAAACAAAAAAGCTTCATCAGCACATTTTATATTGGCAAATTTCCAATGGAATTTGTTAATAATAAAGTTTTGATAACAGGTCACACATATCAATTTCTTGCTATTACACAATACTGTGCAATTGAAAATTTATTGAAATATTTGATACATAATAGGTTTATGACACAGAATAAGTGAAATCAAAAAACTTAGAATTGGTCATATGATTTGAATTTATATTCAACTTTTTTCTTCTTGTGCAATACAATATGCTGTGGATAAATGCCCCACCCCCCCCCCCCCCAAAAAAAAAAAAATTACCCCTTTTTTATCTTTAATTTTGGACCCCAATTTGAACCAACTTGAAAACTGGGCCCATAATAACAAAACTAAGTACAAATCTGAAATGAGAAAAAAATTTTCCCCACCCCCCGCCAATTTAATATTTACCCCATAAATTTTGACACCCCCCCCCCCCCACTTTCCCTTTTTCAAAAAAAAAAATCTTTCCCTCAAGATAATGTCATAATCCCTATTCAAAATTATCATGAAGTTTGCAAACATAATTAAACATTTAAATACATCATTGAAGTCTTAAAATAAACAAGAGGCTGTCGAATGACAGCAAACCGGATTTTCCTGCAACAAATGACCTTTGCATGGAAACGACGACTTGAACTGCCTTTTTTCAATTTTTTAGAACCATAACTCCTGAACGGTGAAAGTGAAAATCGTCAATATCGGAACGGTGAAAGTGGAAATCGTCAATATCGAACTTGACCTCCATTTTGTCATCAGTAACAACATATTAAAATTTGAAAAGCTTTGGTTGAACAGTTCATAAGTTATCACACGGACACCACTGGGAAAGCCATTTTTCAATCTTTCAAGAACCATAACTCCTGAACGGTGAAAGTGAAAATCGTCAATATCGAACTTGACCTCCATTTTGTGATCAGTAACAACATATTAAAATTTGAAAAGCTTTGGTTGAACAGTTCATAAGTTATCACACGGACACCACTGGAAAAGCCATTTTTCAATCTTTCAAGAACCATAACTCTTGAACGGTGAAAGATAAAATCGTCAATATAGAACTTGACCTCCATTTTGTCATCAGTAACAACATATTAAAATTTGAAAAGCTTTGGTTGAACAGTTCATAAGTTATCACACGGACACCACTGGAAAAGCCATTTTTCAATCTTTCAAGAACCATAACTCTTGAACGGTGAAAGATAAAATCGCCAATATAGAACTTGACCTCCATTTTGTCATCAGTAACAACATATTAAAATTTGAAAAGCTTTGGTTAACAGTTCATAAGTTATCACACGGACACCACTGGAAAAGCCATTTTTCAATCTTTCAAGAACCATAACTCTTGAACGGTGAAAGTTAAAATCGTCAATATCGAACTTGACCTCCACTTTGTCATCAGTAACAACATATAAAAATTTGAAAAGCTTTGGTTGAACAGTTCATAAGTTATCACACGGACACCACTGGGAAAGCCATTTTTCAATCTTTCAAGAACCATAGCTCCTGAACGGTGAAAGTGGAAATCGTCAATATCGAACATGACCTCCATTTTGTCATCAGTAACAACATATTAAAATTTGAAAAGCTTTGGTTGAACAGTTCATAAGTTATCACACGGACACCACTGGGAAAGCCATTTTTCAATCTTTCAAGAACCATAACTCCTGAACGGTGAAAGTGAAAATCGTCAATATCGAACTTGACCTCCATTTTGTGATCAGTAACAACATATTAAAATTTGAAAAGCTTTGGTTGAACAGTTCATAAGTTATCACACGGACACCACTGGAAAAGCCATTTTTCAATCTTTCAAGAACCATAACTCTTGAACGGTGAAAGTGAAAATCGTCAATATCGAACTTGACCTCCATTTTGTCATCAGTAACAACATATTAAAATTTAAAAAGCTTTGGTTGAACAGTTCATAAGTTATTGCACGGACACTGTTTGGCAGCCGCCCGTCTGCCCGCCCGCCCGCCCGCCCGCCCGTCCGCCCGGCCGCCCGCCCGCCGTACATCACCAATTTAATAACCGATATTTTCCTATGAAAATCCGGTTAAAAATGACATATGGCTAAAATTAATATTAATTCATAGTAAGTTCTAAAAATAAATTGACAGCTATAAATCACCCCAAAAACAATCAACATTTCTTTATACATAATTGAATCATACACAATATTTTACTTTAAATGTGTTTGGAATGTGTTTGGATTACCTTCCTTAGCCCACCAAGCTAATATCATAGATTTCTATTTATTTATACTACAGTTATTGTGCAAAAACCAAGAAAAATGCTTATTTGGGCCCTTTTTTAGCCCCTAATTCCTAAACTGTTGGGATCAAAACTCCAAAAAATGATCATAAACCTTGTGTTAAAATTTCATAGATTTCTATTTACTTATACTAGACTTATTGTGCGAAAACCAAGAAAAATGCTTATTGGACCCTTTTTTGGCCCGTAATTCTTAAACTTTTGGGACCAAAACTCCCAAAAACAATCCCAACCTTCCTTTTGTGGTCATAAACCTTGTGTTTAAATTTCGTAGATTTCTATTAACTTATACTACATTTATAGTGCGAAAACCAAATGTCTACAGACTCCGACGGACGACGGACGACGACGACGCCAACGTCATACCAATATACGACCGCAAAAATTTTGCGGTCGTATAAAAATATGGAGGTTTCTTTGCGCATGTGTCATCTCAAAATCGAGATAAAAAGCTGCTTAACTAGCCTTGCTTAAGCTTCAATCCTAGATAAGCTTGCATATTTACTCATAAAAACATAGTTTCAAAAACTTCTGGTCCAACTTTTTCCACAAAACACCAGATTTCCAAAGTTTCCTTCATTGTCTAACCAAACGACCGACGGCATAAGGGTTTTGGTTGCTTAGCAACCTAACCCTAAAAATGGATATTTTGATACCAACGTCACAAAGGTCAGAGAGCTTGTTTGGAGATGTCATAGTAACACTTGCATTGTGTAATGCCGTCTTCTTCTCTGAATACCGATGTTGCAGTGTTTCAAAATGTTGTAGAAACTGTTTTATTAGAATAGAAATAATTGACGGTGGCTTGAAAATATCATGATTTTACCACAGGTACATGTAGGCCCTTTATGCCGATATTTGTTGCTCTTGGCAAAATATTTGGCATAAAGGGCCTACCCGTGGTAAAATAATATTTTGAAGCCACCGTAATTTATTTTTCAAGCACCATAAATGTGAGTTACTGCATGTACCTTTTTTTCCCTGATCATCGACTAAATAAACAGAAAATACAACTTTTTACCAGTAGTATAAATCTTTTTGATGCAGGTACATACTGGTTATTTTACCATGTAAATCTAAATTGGATGGATGAATTATTGTTTAACATCCAATGCCAATTATTACATACATATCAGAAGAGAACATGTTGATGTGATATGAAAATGAACCTTGCTTTGTACTAGACCGACATGCTGAACTGGAATTGTAAACAAGCTAGCTAACAGTTTACAAAAATACTTTACTCAACCCAGATATATTATTCCAACTCCGAGCTGACCAGCCTTTCCTCTTGCTCCTTAATGCTGTGTGAGAAGAGAATCAGTAAATCCAAAGTTTAAAATTTTTGGTTTGACTTTTCTGAGGAACCCACGACCTTCTACACTCAAGGCAAGCACGCTATCATGAGACCACTGAGGCAGTATTAAATTGGAGTTTGCTTCTTGTATAGAATTGTATGTAATATGTAATTGGTAAAGCTTTCCTTAGTGTTTACTCCCAGTTTTACTTTTCTGTTTGTATGTGAAAATCAATTATTATAATATGATGTCCTATATATCGCCAAACGATATATTACCCGATATATACACTTTTAGCACATGCATATAGAGGCCTTTAATGTATAAGTGAATTGTGTAAATTTAAACAAGAAAAAATCTTTTTACACACGAGATTATCTTTACAAAGACATAATGCGATACAACCATAATAATTGTGTACAACAATTATGATAATGTTGTACATTGCAAAACACATTTATGCCATCTTGATTTTTGAAATGACGTAATGTCTGTGAAACGCTTTTTATTAATTTTCCTCGCTAGTGATCTGTATAAAATATTCGAATATAAAGGCCCATCCCATGTGTAAATGACCACAACTCTATAAACCCCATGAATAATTTCTTAATTATACCCTTATACCATTCACTTTGGTACAGTATTTAAAAAACATATCTTTGATAATTCTGCAAATTTTTAAGATAACATTCATATCAATTAAATTATTTATATTTACCAGCACACAGATTTACCTGTTTACCAGCACACAGATTTACCTGTTTACCAGCATGCAGATTTACCTGTTTACCAGCACACAGATTTACCTGTTTACCAGCACACAGATTTACCTGTTTACCAGCACACAGATTTACCTGTTTACCAGCACACAGATTTACCTGTTTACCAGCATGCAGATTTACCTGTTTACCAGCACACAGATTTACCTGTTTACCAGCACACAGATTTACCTGTTTACCAGCACACAGATTTACCTGTTTACCAGCACACAGATTTACCTGTTTACCAGCATGCAGATTTACCTGTTTACCAGCACACAGTTTTACCTGTTTTTCATCTGGTTTAATCTTTGAGTACATTAAAGGCATTGTATTTATAACACCACCTGAAAAACAAAATATGGCCACTTTACCAAGTAAATTCTACTTTTGAAAGATGTACAATCTACACGTATTTAGAAACTCACTTCCAAACATAACTCAGTTATCTTCCATTTAATATCATATCAGTTTAATGCAATTTCTTTTGTTTAAACAAAACATGTTAATATTTCTTTTTTTCATGTAAATCTTGAATGAGACGAAATGCTAGTTCATGATGTAACAGTCTGCAAGAAAACATGTCATCCTACCTGACACATTACTCTGGTTCCCAGCCGACAAGTCTTTGCTCGTTCTCATAAATGCTGTGTACTTAGCAGGGATTATTTCACTTGGAAAATGGTGGTAGTCTTACAAGACACTTGTTTACAGAGATGCCAACCATACTTGATGAAAATTAGGACTAAAATTTTTGGGTGGTGGTTTGGAGTCTGCCTAGGACACCAATGGGGTCCAGGAGCAAAGCCTTCCCTTTCTTATTTGGCTGTTCCGCCATTTTAAAAAATTTAAGAGTCAATAGTATAGGGGAGCAAAACTTGTGCTTGTATCTGCATCACTTAAGACGTTTCTTCTTATCTGAATAAATGCTCATACATCATGTGTACATGTATGTCACAGATCAAATTCTAATGATTTACCAAAAACAGAACCAGGAACGAAAAATCCTGAATTTTTACCAATCAGAGTAATAAAGTGGTGAAATCGGAGAGTAGATTTTTTGGCCGAAAAATCTGATAAAGTCTGCAAAAATTGGGGTGGTTAGCATTTCTGCACTTAATCTTACAGGTGAGTATCAACAGTAGATGAGCAGTTGTTCAAATATTCAATGATATTAATACCTAAAGCTACAGTTCCCATTAAAAATGGTTCTCCAGTTGCAGTAAAATCGTCATGGATTTCTCTGTGTACTTCTGAACCAACAATATATGTAATTATCACCTATAAATAGATATATGACACAACTCTTATACTAAAATTATATTTATCCTTAAAAATAAGATTCACTATCATCTTGATAATTTAACAGTTCAATGACCTAAAAATGGAATGGTATTATGCACCTACAAAAATTCCATTTTCCAGATGTTAACTACATGTACTTAGAAATTTTTGTTATTTATATATTTTTTCATGTTTTTCACATTGAAAAGGAATGTTTTATTTATGGTTTGAAAGTAAACAAGAAGCTAAGTGACAACAAACAAGATTTTTCTACATCACTGATTGCCCAAATAATAACCATCTGTTTTCTGTTGAAAAATCCCTTTAAAAACAACACAAATTTTACCAAATAGGAAAACAAAACAACATTAATTTCAACACAACAGAACATTGATTTTATAATCTGGATAACTTACTTGGAAAGATTTGCCTACAATGTACAAGTAGATAAGAAAACATTTAACTTCTTCTTGAATTTAAAAATTTAGCAATTTTTAGATTGGTTTTCCATTTATCATCCAAAAAAGCTAAATTTTTTATTATTTATTGATAACTTCAAATTAATTGAAAACCTTTACAATCATGTATATTTTACATCAGTATTTTGTGGCACCTTGTTTTTATACAGTGATATACTACATGTCTATAATATAAGAATTATGGACTTATGAGGATGAAGTTGATATTGACCTCCACTTCGTGTCTGTCAATATCAGTCCTTGTGGTCAATATCAAGCCATATGTCAATAAAATTCTATCTCTCAAATAACAAAATAAAAAATTCTTTTTGTTAAAGTTTAAAGCAAAATTTGCATATTACTTAATAAAGTAAAATTTTCACTGAAGCATAATACAATTATACCGATAATGTGCAAAGTGCCCATTTCAAGTGTTATATCCATATTTCCTTAAAAATTGATTGAATATTAACTTTTTATTTATTGATTATTAAAAATCAGCATTTTGATACAGCCAATAGAGGAAAATCTGTAATAGGTAAAATCAATTTTCATCTACAAAAGAAGTTTATAGCCAGAATCTGAAAATGTTTAATTGCTTTATTAGCAGTGGTACTCAAAACTAACTTTTGTCACAAACAGGCACGAAAATTAATGTGTAATAGGTAGAAAGATACATTTGTACAAACAGTCTTCTCATTTTTCCTGCTATTTCTCTCATTAGTTTACAATAGAAAAATCTATAGGTTTTAAATTTAAGTCAAATGTTAAAAATAAAAAAGTTAAAAATAAAAATCTTAAAAGTCAAAAACTTAAAACTTTAAGGAACTCAGGAAAAACAATTTTGAACAAGAAATTACACATGGAATCTTAGAACAACAAAAGACAAGTACAAAACAAAAAATCTACTTCAAATTACAGAAACTTACAGTTCCTAACAAGAGAGATCCTTTAAAGAATGTCAATACTGAAACAACTGGCTGCACTATCTGTAAAGCAAATACGATGGCAAATGTACACACCCACACAAACACAGGAATTACATAGCGGAAACTGAAATATAGACAAACAACACATACATTTCATTGTAAATGACAATGACCTATTCACACAGTTAGAATTCTTTTTAAAGTAGTTTTGAAAATGTTGAATGGTTGAATTTGTTCTGAAAATATTCTTCAATGAAACACATTAATTTTCTCAAAGTAAAAGAATCTGCCATAGAAAATCGGATGGCTTTCTTTATTTTGTGTTATACAGCTGTACACTGTATGTACATGTATATATGTATATTTCATTTTCTCATTACATTTACCAGTTTTAGAAACCCATGTGGAAAATCTTTGTCTTACATCATATGTCACAAATCGTCAAGTCACAGTACATTTCGTTGAACTCATAATGTCAAAATGTCAGGACTACATCAACTTTAGCGGATTTCGAAAAAAAAACAGTTTAAAAAAATAAATTGTTTACAAATATAAACCTACAACAAGATAACCATTTAAAATTTAGTTTCAAGTCTTATTCTTCCATAAATGGCTATTTTCAGTGGGAGATGACTCATGCAAGATCGTTACGCATGCACACCTCCAACTGTTTTGACGTCCAATCAGAATCTTTTCTCATAACTTTTGACCAATCACGCGTAACATTATTTAACTTCATCGACTATGCACAATGAACTTAACTAGGTACAGGAACTGGAAAATCTTCAACTTATTATTAAAATTCACCGTCTTTGCCCTCATTCAGCTGCACTCGAATGGAGAAATATGTGAATTTTAAAAACTCATTGAAGATTTTCAAGTCTTCACTTTGAACTGTTGTAAGAAACTATTTTTCTTTTAGTATAAAACCAAATTACATATGATATTTCCCAGATGTAAGATAAGGAACTTCCCTATCTTACATCTCTAAAATGTGAAGGATAGTTATATTATTTCTATGTTCAGGCCAGCAGGTGGAATTTTTTTTTCTGTTGATGTCCTGGCCTGATTTTTGGCCTCAGTTACTCTGAGTTCAAGAAAGAAAGGTTTAACTGAAATAGTGGACCATCCAAGCAGCAGAAGCTATTAAAACTATTGCTTAAAGCATGTAAACTACTAAATTCTGCAAGAAAGTTTACACTTACTCAACATTCATGACTTGAGCATATGCCTCACTACCAGCTAAAGCATAACTAATCAGAAACCCAATACTGAAAAAGTAAAACTTTTAAATATTACACAATGTACATTTATGGAATCATCTGCTATACGAAAAAAACCCCAAAAAATAGAAATTGTGTCTGTAATACACTGACGCCCCTTCCTAAAACCATATAAGCATAAAATGTAGGTCAGAATGACCCAATTACTGTATGACTGTCAGTACTACGCAAAGCACATCCACTGATGAAGTTTCATTGATACACTGTACTTAGTTCCAAAGAAATTAAGTTAAACACAAAACTTAACCACACAGTTTGGATGGATGGACATACAACATGTACAAGGGTAACTCTATATGCCCCATCCACATTCATGCGCGGGACATAAAAATTGAATGCACTGTTAAATAAGTAGTTGAAATAACTAGCACATCAATATATAGTGAGAGAAATATACAATAGATACATGTATGTATGATTGTTGTCAGAAAATATAAAGTTGATTTGTACAAGCCTTAGAAATAGGTAGAAATGCAAGGTTGAAATGTGAGGTTTACCTAGCATTTCTTGCCCGTTCTCAGAGAGTACAAATAAACATATTTTCAGACAATGTATGTATATGTATATTGTTTTGATCCCACAAGACTAAACTGTTATCATTTTTAGCAAAAAGGCATAAAAATTTAACATTTACAGCTGATTTGAAGTAGAGTCGTTTTTAGCACGTAATTTAGAGAAACATGAAGTCATAAAAACTGTGGACAAGTACACAATATAAACTATCGTTCAATGTAAGGACAAGGGTATAAGAAGATTTTATTACTCTACTGACACAATATTGAAAACAATATTGGGCAGGCTACATGTATATTGTTCAGCTAAAAAACAAAATTAATGAATTAAAAAAATAAATTACTGTCCATACTAAATGAGCTAAAAATACTTACAACTGCAAAACTAATAAAATTTCAAAGCATTGCTTAAACCCAAACCCCAGGAAGAGACTTCCTAATGTATAAAGACTAGGAGATTCTGTTTCTTGATTTTTTGGCATAATCACATGACCTGCTAGAACTGGACCTGTAAAAAATTGGAACATTTTTTACTCATCTCTGTAAAAGGAAATACTTTCTACATATAATCCACTACTGAATAATGGGTTTATCCCATTTTCTTTTGCTAAAAAAATCCTTCCTACACATTTCAGTTGTTTGAATTTTTTATCGTTTCAATTTCATAATGCATTTAAAAAAAAATAGCCACATTTTACATAAGCTATTAAACATGGATTTTCCTCTGTTCTTTTAAAGGTTAATATATTCTGGTAACTCTAACAAAATATTTTGGAACAACAGATACGATTACATATTATTTTCGTAATACACATATTCACATTCTACATAAGCCTGTTATGGCTTTGTAAGAACTGACATACTGAAATTGTAAATTGTAAACTTATCTACACATCACTATGAAAGAACAATCTGTACAGAAAAACTGAAGATCAACAACGGTCCAATGCTAAAAAGATAAAACACAGTTTTCTCCCCTTCCTAACAATTTAACCACAGATGCATAAATCATTCTGATATGACCTGCTTCAAACGCTTTCAGTCTACATCCATGGTAAAATATGGATATATTGGTTCCAACGTGACAAAGCTGATCATGTTTCCCACAAGCTTTAACGAAGTCAAAGTAAACTTGCGCTGTGAAATGGCGTCTGCGTGTCTGAATACCTATGTTAAGTCATAGAAACTATCCTATTAGAATGCAAATACACTGTAATTCTTGATGGCTTGAAAATATCCTATTTTTACGATTGGTAGTCTCTTTATGCCGATATTTTACCACTCACTATTGCTTGTGGCAAAATATTTGGCATAAATAGCCCACCCGTGGTAAAATCAGGATATTTTGTAGCAACTGTGAATTAATTCTAAATTTTCAAAAGACATTTAAAAATATATCAAACATTTGCCAAATGTTGAAATTTAAAAAAAATATATAAAATATTTTCACCTAATACATGCCTGCTTATGTCTCCCATCCATAACGACTGATAATGTTATATTTTACACATTATTCTGATTTAATTAAAAATTCAATGAATGTGATATTGTGTTTGTTCAATTCTGGTTTATTTCATACAAACAAACAGCAAAATACACTCTCAACTAATTTTTAAATCTCTTTCATAGCAAATATTTGTTTGGAACAGATTTTGCAACCCTAACTGTGTGTATCTACATTGTGTAAATGGGGTTATAAACAGACTTCGCACTGGAACCATTGAATCACATTCCTCAAATTTTGAAATTGTTGTTGTGAAAAAATTTAACCATAACCAATGAGGAACCAGAGTAAGTTATCTTTTCCTAACCAATTTAGGTAAGGGAGATAAATAAATTCTCTCCCTTTTATCCTCAAATTTATTATCTCCCTTACCTACATCTGGTTAATCATTGTTATAAAGTGATAAGTGGGCATATTACAACCTACCAGTATTACTGTCCATGGGTTCTAGCTCATCACAGCTCTCATCCTCTAACATATCATTTAAAGGAACCATCTCTTCCTGTTGTTAACAAAAAATCAATAAGACAATGTTTGTATGCTTTACACATATTAAGGTAAAACATGTCCGATATTTAGTTTCTTTAGTTCATTTAAGGTTTCCAAAATTATGTTGTAATTCCCAGACATGTCTCACTTCTGTGAAAGTATAAAGTACAAGGGCTAGGTAATAGGCAGGGTAAGAAGCAATAATTTCAGTGCATGTTTTATGAAAAAATTGTGGGAAAGCAGCAAATTTATTAAAGTTGATGTGGAAAATAGTGATACATGTATTTTGCCAATTGTGAAGTGTAAGTCTAGATCTCCAATCGTCAGGAAAATCTAAATGTCTTCCGTTCAAAGTGAACGACCAATCAAATCTTACAATAAATGTTTGTTACGTCATACCTTCTGTGTATCACCGATGTTCTGTGCAGCATAAGCAATCTGTAGCAGTTCAACAAAGAAATAAATAAGAAGTGCCTGTAATAGAACATATGTTATTATTTCTATGAAAAACAATAAATGAACTATGATTTTACCATTTATCCATTAAGGTAAATCAATACTACTATTTCTAGCAGATAGATTTTCCTAATTTTTTCCAGGCAGGATGTTAGATGGATATACTTGAAATTTCAATTTAAAAAACATATGTCACCTTTCTTGATTTTGAGATAATTGAGTCTTAATGTTGGTAAATTTTATACAGATTATATATAAAAGAAAATCTAAATTTCTCGTACAATAAAAAAACTGGCAGATAGATTTTTTTTATAAAATTGTGAAATGAACACTCATCTGACATGCTTTCATATTCTTAAAAGAAAAATTGGGATCACCATTCATTTTTTTTGGTGCTATTTCTAAAAAACTCAAATTTCCTTTACATTTCATTAGAAAAATTTTCCACCAATTATCTCCCCTGAAAAGGGTTCTTTTCAGAATAAAATTTTGTAATTTTGCTAATAATGCATTTTTGTCAATTTTTTTATTTAAATAAACTTAAGATATAAATTTTACATTATATCAAATACTAGTTGTTCGTTGAAAATATATATTCACATTTACAAATTTGCAAGATACCCGAAAAAGATGCTCAGTGTATTAGGTATGATCTACGTTAAGATGTCACATGATTTTTGATATATCGTAAATTTTTTTTTAACGATATAATGATGTTTTGTTTTTACATTTATCCTAGATTAAATTAAATTGACATAATATTTCTCAAAAAAAAACATCTGGATATTTTACATTCTTCAAGGTATTACATGAACACTATTCTGACTGAATATCAAACTCAGTAATATAGTTGAATATCTTAGAGGCTCGAACGTGGCTTGCTTAAACACCGTGGATTTCTAAAACCATTTCAAAAGACTAGTAATAGTTTCCTGTTTTAATTCTGAATGTTTAGAACCAAAATTTCACAATTTCTCAAACTAATTTAATAATCTTGACAACAATAAAATCATATTTTTTACTCTAAAAAACTTATAACTTCAATTGTCAAATATGAACATGTGGGAAAAATGGAAGCCAAATCATTGAGGTTAAATATCATTTACAGGTAATATGCATAATTTGACTGATGTTTAAAGGTAGTTGACAATAATTTTTTTTAGCCGAGCCTTAACAAATTGACAACAAACTACTGATCACGCTGATGCCACGATTAATTTTGAAGAGTGCATGAAATCAAGATTCTACTATATTTATTAATTTCATCTCATAAATTTGCACAACTTTATTGCAAAATTCATAAACAGATGACACTTGAGAAAACACGTAAAATAATATAAATGAACTTAATTCATTAGGGAGTCCTGACTTGTGCAGAAGATATCTACATATTACCTGTGCAACTGATCCAAGAATAAATGAAATCAGGAATGGATACAGTCCTGCTTTAGCTAATGTCACTGGTAAACCTAAATGTAAAATAACGAGTATTTAAACCTGGAACATGTCGGATGAAAGATTAGTCATCAAAAGGTGCAAGAGCAATCGTTAACTATAGCAAGTTATCATGATTATTAAACATATTTACAAAGGGATGCTTTATTTCAAAAACATAAATGTTTAGTACCTATTCATAGAGATTTAAAGATCATGTCTTTGTTGTTTCTTGGAAGCCATTAAATGTAATACTTTAGCTACACAGTCTACTATCTCACAAAGTGCAATCAGAAATGCCAGAAACAGGGTACAATTTTATAGTTGTCACAGAAATCTACTTTATACAAGAATATACTATAGTGTATTTGGATCTAGAGGAATTACTCGTCATCAGGGATGTGATTATTTCGGTAAGGACTACTTTTTCCAAAAAATTTTGATGCATACTTTCTGAGGTGCTGGATGTACGCTTGAATGTTTGAATAAATGGTTGATTTCCTAATGTACAACGTATATTAAACAATGACTAATTTTTTTTTATTATCTTGTGCACAAGAATTGTTATGACCATAGAATTTATTAATAACCCCCTAGGGATCCCATGGCCATTGCTTTTGTCACCACATTATTTTGTGTTTTATAAAAGTATGTTGTATCATGTGTTTTGTTTTGTTATTCATTATAAGTCATGCAAATATTTTAATTGATATATTATGATAATATAGATATTGTGCATATAGTATGGCTCTGACCTGACTGCGGTTATTGTGGGTTTAAATAAATATATTTATATGTAAACTTTATATGTACCTCCAATTATATAAATCACTTGTATTTGATTGCTTGCTCTTAATGGGCCCTTAATTGGAAATAAAATTCTTTATCTTATTTTTATTCATCATAAATTCATATTCATATTCATATTAGTATACAGAAATTGACGACAGACGAACTTTTATATACTAAATCGAGCACACCTTTAAATGCAAATTAACCTGTTTTACCTGTGTAAATTCTTACCCAAGCCTTCTTATTTCATATTTCATTCTGTTTAAAGGCGTGGAACAGCGTAAAGGTGCAAACCGTTGACATTATATTGCAGGTTGGTTTCTCTTTTGAATTTAAATTCCAAGTTCAAATATTTGTTTTCAGTTATATTTAATATTAAACTAAATGTATTTCAAATGCTTCAAATACAATTTTATATTTGTTTCATTTAATTATATTGCAGAATAAAACATTTCAAGGACATTGTGACTATTTAATGCCAAAAGGTTAAAATAACCGGCGACAATTTCAACATTATCATTCATGCAAAAAGAAATCATATAGATAGTACAATATTTATTGTGTTAATTGCCTAAAGTGGTTGTACATGTTTTTTAAATTTTGTTTAAACTTAAATTAATACTCACCTAAAACACCTACTCCTAATATTGTTGCTATGGTAACAAAATCTGAAAAAAAATATTACTGATAATAGGACTATAGCTTCAACATGTTAACCAGCTGCATATGAATGTTTAAGTTTCATAATTATAGCACCAGTATGTGAATTCTGAATAAATGTACATACATATCTAAAAATTTGGACAAAAAAAATCTTTTTAGTGCATGAGTGAATTATTAAAGTTGTTCAGGTGTGTGAACTAAGCTAGGGACTGTCTTAAAGCTTAGTCAGAGGAAAGATTTCTCATGTTGAAATTTTCCTGTGATATTGTAATCAAGAACAGCAATAAATGTGACATTTCCTTTGCTTGGAATATTATGATGTGCATGTAGGGTTTTTTGTATAAAGAGTTCAAAATTTCAGTGTTAAGGACTTGTGTGAATTTTCTGTCAATTACTTGTAGTGCTTTTATATACAATGAGCTTGTTTAATGACCTGTGCACAAAAGATAACAGTTAAAGGCTTTAATTTTTTCCAATGAAATCATAGGGGAGTCTTTTCCAGTTGCAGGTATGCCAGCAAGGAAAAAATCAAAAGATAAATACTATCATATGTATAATAAATTATAACATGTATAACCATATATATATATACTGAAAAAATATGGATTTCAAAAATCAGAATTCAACTAAAAATTGAAACTGAACTACCCTTGTCAATTATAGGTGGAAAAGGGATTTGTAAATTTATTAAATGTCATTAATCAACTGAAGCAGAAAGCATTTTCAGAAAAAAATTCACAGGATCGAGTCCAAAATTTAACTCATGAACATGAACTCAGCAAGTGAGTGTGTTAGGAGCTTAAAATAAAAAGTATGGGTCTGGATGCCTTTCAGAGGCCAGAGAGAGATTATAATACATATATACAGTATAATTCTAATCAGCCTCAAATGATCTGGACATCCAGCATTCAATGGCATTTTGTTCCAGCTGAAAATTTTCCCCCGTGCATGATACTTTTGAATATAAGAATATTTCAGCAAAATTCAAATCCCAAATGGGATTTATAAGACTTTTGTATAAATCAAATTAACTTATTAAGACTTCTCCAACTTTTTAACATCTTTTTGTCAACAAATGTTTGTATGTTCACTCACAACTTTGTAAATATATAAATAGCAATGAATAACGACCACTCTTGTTGTGATTTCTGGTCCCCATATCAGATGCCTTTAATTAAAACAGATTAAATGCATTGGAAAAATATAAAGATTTTGTTTGACGTTGCAACATGGGCGCTGACATTTTGGACTAAATTTTGATAGATTCCTACGCTTTTTTAAATATATGTCAACATTTGTCTTCATTGTTGCAGAAAAACTATTTGTGAGTCAACAATCTTATATGTTATGCTTCTAAAGTAAAAATGCATGTATTTGTAACGAATTTTATTTGCAAAATAGGAAAAATTGAGACGCGGAAGGATTTTAATGTACAACGTCTACCGGCATTTTTTCTGTGACAGAGCGACCGTTAGACATTTGTTTTCAAAATACTTCAGTTTTGCAAAAAGCAGTATAGTAAAACGTTTGTGCATTTCAAATAAGGACCTTCATTGTCCATTGGGGCTAGATAATACTGCATGACAATAACTTTTTCTTGTGAATTTAACCGATAAATCATTTAGCTGGAAAGGGGGAGGGCTATGTAGTATGGGGAGGACATGTGAAGACGAGGGAACGGGAATTGAAAAGTTGCTTCACGATGCACGAAAAATCAAAATTTGATCAACATTTTTAAAAAATTTTTTTTAATTTGAAATACCTTCCAACACTCAAAACACCTGAAATAAAAAACTGCAAAAATTATAAAATAACCCTGTAGGCTGTACCACAGGCACTAGACGTTCTATCAATAATAATAAAATATGGGCAATGGGAAGAAAATAGTGTATAAAATCCCAACTAAACAACAAACAAACAAACATTACTTGGTTATTTCTGCATTGGCCTGATTATTGGTCCTCGGCCAGCTGTATTGGCCTTCAGCTTCACCTCAGTCCAATAAAGAAACAATGAGAAACAACCATGTAATAATATAGTGTTATGAACTGGCTGTTTCTGTATTGGCACTGGTATAGATTCAAGGTTTGCTGTATTGGCCTCGCGACCCGTAGGGTCGAGGGCCAATACAGCTGACCGAGAATCTATACCAGTGCCAATATAGAAACAGCCAGTTCATAACACTATTATTAAATAATCCAACTTTTTCAATACAGACTTGTTCTGAATGCTGTTTTTCATACATCAAATGTGAATATAGGGCCAATATTTCCAATACGGACTGGCAATGATGTGAATGTAGGGCCAATATTTCCAATATGGACTGCATGGCAATGAAACGACCGGAAGTGAAAAGGCTGTATTAGATCTAGGGCTCATATTTTCAGTATTGGACCGGGCCAAAAAGCAATATAGATCACGTGATTTATATGACCAGGACGACGTCACCAGTATGACACATGCCGTTTTGGTAGTATTAGGGCTGTTTTAATCGTATTATTTAATAATATCATATAGTGGTTTCCCCAGAAATTTGTGAAGGCATGGTAAATTTCGTATTTTGACGGCACTCAGTGGTTAAAAAAGATAATATTCGTGGCACCCTTCACCCTAGTGTGTTGGTGTAAAAGTGTCATAAAAGTGTGCCAACACAACAGGGGTACATGATTAAATGCAGATCAGTTTCAAAAAGATAAGATTAAACTAAACATTAAAAGTTGGGTTTGGATTCCTGGGGACACATTGTAAAATTCATGATGAGGGCAGCATGGTGCTTGGAGATGGAGGCATGGTGCAGCACCATGCTAAATTGGTCTAGGGAAACCTCTATCATATGTATTACTGTAAACTAAATGTTGTTGCCATCTTAAAATAGCTATTGTTATTATTATGCCAAGTGAATAGCTAATTTTGTTATATATATATGCATATTAAAAAGTAATGAAAAAATATGGATATCCCAAGTGGAGAGCATTTATTATGTTTGGAACAAACCCTCAGATGAGGGATAACCCCTTAACAAATGGGTTGTCCCTGTTGTAAAGGATAAATTCCAAGTGAATTTAAAGTAATTTTTAGAAATTCTAAATTTAAATATGCATAGTTTGCTACAACTTTTCAAAAACAACATACTATGTGTATGCATCCTATCTAGAAGAAAAATGTCCATGAAATATAATTTCATGGACATGTTGTGCCTTCTTTATTAAAGATAAAAATATTATTCTTTGGGAAATCTTGAAGAATTTTACACTAAATTGTGCCCCTTTAAATAAACAAATCAAAATTTTTAAAATAATTTTCTAACACTTGAAATTTACCTCTTCCCTTTGTCAAGGGGTTAAACCTCATTTGAGGGTTTGTTCTTAACCTGTTTATTTTAGTTATCTATTATCATAGACTTGTATGGAAGGCTTTCTTTTAAAGGAATTTTTCATAATAAATGGATCTTACTAAAAGCAAACTTTACTTATTCTTAGGTCATAATATTATCTTTGCTGGGTTCTTATGACAAATTTTAACTTCCATATCAAGATTGAAATGTCATACCGTATAACAGCTGAAAATTTCTTAAAATATCCAATATGAATGAAACATTTTCAAACTACAGTTTCAAATTGAAAGGATATTTTGTGGGGGCCATAAGGGCTGACGACATTTATTGAACATCATCTGGTGACCAATGGATGTTTATTATACCCTTGCTCCAAAGGAGCCTTCTATAGGTACACCATATCGTGAGATACGTTTTCGGACCAAGGTGACATCAACTTCATGTTTGATGACAATATCACAGCGTGGGTATGACTAGTGAGCAATATTTTTGGTCAGTTCAATTTGATGATGGAATGTTGTCTTTTTGACAATTTACTCCATATTCCATCTTTCTCAAATCTTGTGATAGTTTGACAAGAGAAAACTGACAAGATACAGGGTTTTCAGTAGTTTTTCAGAAGGCAGTAATTCACTTCCCTTGTATTGTATCGAAATATACATGTATAATTATCTGAAACATATCATTCATTTCAGACATTGATTATAATTGTATATTTATTTTAGATATCAACATGGCGGTAACTGAAGTGTCGTCAAATAAGATGTTTGGTGGATATCAGAAAGTTTTTAGTCATGAAAGGTAATTTAAAAGGATGTCAATATGGTCAATGAATGAAATATTTTTACAGATATTAGATTTATGGCAAAATATAAGAATCGCTCAGTTAAAGAAAACTACATGCACTCTTAACACAAGATAAAATTAATACATCTTTCATCTTTTCAACCTTTCATGACACTTATTAACTACAATATATCCACTAAAATATAAATTTCTGTTAGTTGCAATTTATAAACACACGTGGAGATCAATAAATAAAATGGCATGTTAACTTTTAGTCAAAGAATCAGGATGCCACACCATGAGATATAATCACACTTTTCAATTAGTTCCTCAGAAAAGTCGGCAATCCTTGTCAGTAAGGATTGGCGTCAACCACATCTCACCATGAGTTGAATTTCAACTCAAAACCTCAGTGTTGACTAGCTAGTTATCATTATTAGTTAAGACAAACTATTGAAATCACTAGGGCACTGAGGGTCCCATGAAAAAGAAGGGGGGGGGGGGGGGTTGGCGGTGGTGTGGTATGAAATCCTACAAATTAATTTTAATTGATTTCCCCCTTTTTAATGTAAATTTGATGAAATATTGAATATATTTTTTAGTACAGAGTGCAAGTGTACTATGAAGTTTGGAATCTACCTGCCACCTCAAGCAGAATCCAAAAAATGTCCAGTATTATACTGGTTGTCAGGTATTGTTTTAGAAATTGTTATAAACATAGATGGATGACTTAAAATTTACAGTCATACTTTGCTGCAAGAAAAAGTAGGATGTTGATGAACTTGTTTTTTCAATGTATCAATTTTCTTTTAACTAGAGCACTTGGGTAAATATCTGGATCATTATTACATAACAGTACTGATATGGAAAAGGACCTGTATTGATGCTGTTTCTTTATAAACTTACTATATTGTTCATCAATATATTTTTTGGATATATTCCATTCCTTTAGTATTTTAAATACAAATAAATTAAGTACTTTTTTGTATGGATGTGTAAGGTAGGCATAAACCTCTAATTTCACCTTTGTTGGATATCATGCTTCATTGATTTGGTCAGATGACCATAACTGATAAATATCTGTTGTAATTAAGGATATATTATAGAGAGAAAAACAAATTGTAGCAGACCAAAGGAATCAGAACAAGACAGCACGTTCATTCATTAAATTGTAAATTTTAAACACAGAATAACAACATTTATGCATGTGATCCTTGATACCAGGCAGATAGTCTTTAACATTAAGGGGATACCGAACACATTGACTAAAATAGATTTGACTCGTTTAATTTTCATAAAATTTTGACAAAATATTTACTTTGACCTGTTGAAAAAATATAAAAAATTTCACGAAATTTGACATACACAGTATACGGGAATAATTTCATTGGATATATAGCATTTTGACAAATATTAAATTTTATCATTGAGAAGCTTGATTTCTCTTTACTAATAGTATGTGATTAAAATATTCAGGTGATTGTTAAAGAGTTAACACCCTTAGGTGTTCTGTAACCCTTTAATAGCAATCTATGATTTTAAAAACTTAATTTTCATATATATGTTTAATATCAAATTTATTGTTTTAGGATTAACATGTACAGAGCAGAATTTTGTGACGAAGGCCGGAGCTCAGAAATATGCTGCCGAACATGGTTTTATTATTGTGGCTCCAGACACAAGTCCTCGTAAGTATAACCTATCAGGATAATGAGTTATCAGCATTTCAAATTTGATTCTGAAATATTGTCTGCTTTAAGTAGTTACCCCCTTCCCTTAAAGCCTTGCATTCCAGGAATGAGTACCGAGGTCAAATTTAATTTCCTATTCACTTGTGATGAGTGCAACCTTCTGTCGATTATAATTATTGGTATCAACAATAAAATTAATAATTTAGCTTAAATAAAATGTAGTTCCTAGTAAAGACCCCTTTTTGTAATGTTGCTTCTCCTATTCTTGACGTGTTTAATCGGTGGGATAAAAATATGAAATATTTTTAACAATTTTCAGGTGATTAAATTTCTGCATGGGAATTCCCGCCTTTTTTTTAACGTTTACTGGAAAGATAAATTATAGAAATTCCGAAATGGCTTTCATATAAACAAAATGCGTAGCAATGGCATTTTCTTGAGGTTTTTGTTTAAAATCATAGGAGAAACATTTTCTCCTTCAATATAGAATTTCTCCACCCTTGATAGTTAAATTTTAGATTTTAACACACTCGCTTAAAGCTCGCGCGTTGAAAATTAACTATCTCGGGTAGAGAAATTCCATAACTCAATTGTAACTGAAGGAAAATCTATATATATCTATTTAATAACATATTTGTTTACCCTAATATTTAATAGAAGGTTCCCGTTACTAGGTAGAAAAATACATGGAGGCACTCAGTTCAGTAATATTTTACTGATATAGTTTTGTAGCAGGTAATTTTAATTCTGCTGTATACAGTTACATGTACATTGTACTACAAATGCATTGACAATTATCAGAAGTTAATTCTTTCTTTCCTTCCTTACACATACACAAAGGTGAACTTATTGCAAACAATTAATGAAAAAATTCCAAGTCTAAAGTATAAACATATTTTCTGAAAATTATATACACTGTATTCTTGTAATTTCACTGATTATACAATTTCTTTGTTTTCTGCAGGTGGGTGTAACATTGAAGGAGAAGATGAGAGCTATGATTTTGGTTCTGGTGCAGGATTTTATGTAAATGCCACACAAGACAAATGGAAGACAAATTACAGGATGTATGCTTATGTGACAGGGGAGGTAATCCAATCTGAGTTTGGAAAATTTTTTTCTAGTTTTAACTTATTATATGCCCGTCAAAATTTTAACGCGAGGTATTATGGTATACAAATGTCCGGCGTCCGTCTGTCTGTCTGTCGCGACATGTTTATCCAAATTTCACGAAACTTAACATGGTTTTTCTTATGATGGTCAAACGATCTGGATACTTTTTAATGAAAATAAGATTAAAACTTTTTGAGTTACAGGACTTTGTAACTAAAACAGGGGTGTGTTTTTTTCACATGTTGTGCCGTATCTCAAAAACGATTTATGATTATTGCTTAAAACTTTACACACTTCTTAGTTATATTTATGTAAAGATCTGTATAGTTTTTGGTGATGATTCAAAATTTTATTTTAGAGTTATTGAGTTTTTTGTAAAAAAAAAGGGGGGTTTTCACATGTCGTGCCGCATCTCAGAAACTATTTATGATTATTGCATAAAACTTCACACACTTTTTTCGTGATGATTCTTCATTTTATTTTTGAGTTACTGAATTTTTATTGAGCTTTTTGGTAAAAAAGGTAGTCTTTTTTGGTCACATTTCGTATCTCTATTGCTTACATGTTGTGAGCAATTTTTTTTTCTGTCTCTTATACAAACTTCCTATATAGCAGGAATAAGGAATGAATCAGGATATATATACTTCCTGTACAACCCCTGTGTTATTCCAAAAACATTTATTATGTTATTTTCACAAGACAATGGGCGTATCATGCGCTCGTGGCGCAGCTGTTTATTTTACATTTTGGAGTAAGCCTCAGTGAAACAATATCTTATTGAACATAGGAAAAAAATAGAATTCATCTAGGAGTTGTTGTGTGGATTTCAACAAGGCGTCCTATTATAAATTTTATGGATTGTAATTTGAAAAGGGTTTGTAAGAATAAGAATAAGAATAATTTTATTGATTTAAAGACGAAACATTGATCTATCATCAATCAATTGCAAGGACAAACAAATAAAAAATAACAAATGCATCATGAACAAAATAACAATCAACGGTGGAAAAAAAATTATTAAATGACAGTAGACATCACAGCTGAGGACATATAGCATATTATTCATACCTACTAGGGTTATCTTTCTTTAATAAGACAACTATATGTACACATTAAAAAAAAACTTGATATTAAAATAGTTACATGTAGCTGATTAAATGATTACTGATTCTGCTTCAATAACTGATTTACCTATACATATTACAAATGTACTAATACCTAATATTATAATCTTACATAAATCTAAATCATGACTAGATAATAAAAATCAAAAATTTTCGATGTTTGACATATTTGTAAAAGAAGAGACAACTTCATTTATATTACCAAACAAAACCACGTTCTTTACTTAATTTTACACAATGCATGAGAAAGTGTAACTCATCCTCAACATACGTATTACATAACTGACATATCCTTTGATCAACTGATAGTTTCATGTATTGACCTCTTTCTATATTCAAATTGCTATTATAAATTGAATCTTTATAAAATTACTAAGATTTTGCTTATCTGCATCTGCAAATATGTACAATTTTCTTTTAAATTCTTGTTTAACGTCACGGTAAGTTCTCAATTTATTTCCACCTGATCATCTATTATCGTCGTTAAGTAAAGAGTACCAATAACTATTATATGTATGCATGTAATACTCTACTCACCAAGTAAAGACAAATTTGGTTAGGGAATATTTTTATGTTAACATTTAATATTTGATTTAGATTTGTACATTAATGATCATGATGATATTTGCAAATACTGCTTTGTATCATGTCCTTCCATGAATTTATGACATTTTCTTCACTAGCAAACAATCAGGCTTATTTCATTTCGAAATCATATACGTGTACCCAGGTATCAAAATATGTTCTGTACTGGAGGATTGTTTTTGTGTTCTTTGATTGGAGAATTATTGTTTTATTTGACCTTGTACATATCAGTAGACATGATGTGTGAAATTGTGTATATTATATATGAAGAAATATTCTAAAGTAAGAAATGTTTATTTTTAGAACCTTCTTATTCCAGCTCCCATCTGTAGTTAACAGTAATTTTCCAACAGAAACAGGAAAACAGTCTATATTTGGTCACAGGTAAATAGAAAAATAATATGTATGTCTCCATTGTTATTCCATTTCTGTACCTACATAATTTATACAGATCATTAAAATTGTAAGATTTACACATAGATCAACAAAGAACTCTGTCATTTCTATTTTAACAACAGGTATTAAAATTTTTTATGTGCTGTATTCGTGAATGTGTAGTAAAAATACTGAACAAATTCAGTTTTGATTCTTATGTACTGTTGAATAAACTGGTTGATTTTTGGGAATGTCATTCTAGAATTTGATTACTTTTGAATTTATTTTGTGGATATTGTTTTTTGTGGTTTAGTGAAAATTTATTGTTCTGTATGTTTCTTTTATTAAGGCATTACAAATAGACATTATCTGAATCTGTAGTAATGTATTAGTTATTTCAATTGAAATGATCATTTATATTTGTAGTATGGGTGGCCATGGTGCATTGATCTGTGCATTGAAGAATCCTGGTCAGTATAAATCTGTCAGTGCCTTTGCTCCCATATGTAATCCTATAAGCTGTCCATGGGGTGTCAAAGCTTTTACTGGTTATCTTGGAGAGGACAAAGAGGCCTGGAAGGTATAATGTTTAAATTACACTGGCTGCCATGAATTATTTCTTAAATATTGACATTGATTTTAATATTTACTTCATTTTACTTCACAATATCGTTGGGGGCCTCGGTGGCCTAGTAGTCTAGGTAGTTCGTCATGACTACTAATGACACTAGCCTGTCAACACTGGGGTTGTCAGTTCGATTCTCACTTGTGGCGGGGTGTGTTTGACTCCGATCTAAATTGACAAGGATAGCCAGTTCTCCTGCTGAAGGTCAGTAGTTCACTTGGGTTACTCCAGCTTCCTCCATCAATAAAAACTGGCCGCCGCAAAATAGCCAAATGTGCTGAAAATGGCATAAAACCCCAAGTAAACAAACAAACACAATATCGTTACATGTTCGTGCCATAATATGGCTGGAAGTAAGGTCTAAAATGGCATCAAACTCCAATCAATCAATCAAAATAACAGACGAAGTCATATTTTACGCGACAATACAGTACACAACAAACATAAACAGTTATGGGACACATTATAATATATATAATATAATAAATTCTTTATTTAATGAGGGTAACTCAATTAGAACTAGTCTAATTTTCATTGAGGCCCTCAAACTTTACAGTATTAAAGAATACTAAAGCACTAAAGAATGGATTTAGTACATGTAAATAATACATGTTTATTTATTTTCCAATTTAAACAGGAGTATGATGCTACATGTTTAGTGAAGAAATACAATGGTCCACCATTAGACATTCTTATTGATCAGGTAATGTGTTATATACAACTTCTTAATAAATATTTACTAATTTCCATTAAACTATAGAATTACAAGTATGTTAATTTAAGAAGACTCTCAGCTTCTTGGGGTGCATATTGTCTTAAGGTTTAATGGGCCATTTAGTGCTTGTTTTGTATGGGCTATTGTTCATGATTGAAAGCAACTCAAATGTTTGGATGCTATCCTGTTATGCTTATATTTTCATATGTGGCCGAAAGTAAATACTGTAAATTCAGAAATTATTGTGTGCATTTATTATTGCAATTTTGTCATTTTAGACCAAAATTCAATTTTAATTTTTGCGATATTGACAAAAATCCTGCTTCATTCATATAAAAAATTCCAAAATGCAAGTTAAAATTATTACGATTACAACACTGTTGCATTTTTCACAATAATAAATACATCGCAATAATTTCAGAACTTACAGTATCTGGTTGGCATTTTTTGTCCTACCTGACAATTTTGAAATTTTTGAAAGATATTTGAATGTTTTGTTGCTATTCAGATGTGTTTGTATTCTTCAGTGATAGCCAGAATCTTTTGAGGTTATAATTCTAAAATAATAGTTTGTGTAAGTTACAAAGAATAAAACCAATTATCAAATTTTGTTTGTAGGGTAAGGCTGACAACTTTTTACCTCAGGGCCAGTTATTACCAGACAACTTTGTGGCAGCCTGTACAGAAAGTAAAACACCAGTCACCCTTAGAATGCAAGAGGTAAATTTTTCTCATAAAACCATTAGATAAAAGGCAGGTAAAAAAGACAATATACAGTGTTCATGTACATGTATTAACTCTTACAGTACAGTCTCCTTTAAATGTGAACAATTTGGTCAAACTCTGAAATTTTTTGTCTGCGTGTTAAAGTCACTGTTAATGGATATACACAGATACAGATATCACAGCACCCACGAGGAGGAGATTAATTACAATACATATTGTAAAATAACAATCCAAAGATACTAATATTAGATATAGTAAATTTATACTATGCTGTATACGACGCATTTCAAGGAGTTACCTCTCATCAGCAGCATTAAAACCGAAACATTTGGAAGACCAAAAACCAAACTTATTTTAAACAGTACTCATAACCAAAAATACCGAAATAGGAAGCCCAATTTCAGCTGAGTGCAATACAAGGAATAAACCCTTAGTATTTCTATTATTTTTGAATTTTTCTAATAACTGGTAATTTCTGTAAATATACATACATCAATATAACTCCATGTATAACACATCAAGGGGGCCTCGGTGGCCGGGTGGTATAGGTAGTTCGTCATGACTACTGCTGATCACTAGTGTGTCAACGCTGGGGTTGTGAGTTCGAATCTCACCTGTGGCGGGGTGTGTTCGACTCCGATCTTAATTGACAAGGATTGCCAATTTTCCTACCGAAGGTCGTGGTTCTCTCCGGGTACTCCGGCTTCCTCCACCAATGAAAACTGGCCACCGTGAAATAGCCAAATGTGCTAAAAACGGCGTAAAACCCCAACTAAACAAACAAACATATAACACATCAAATAAAGAAATGTATCAGAATCACCATCAGTTATCTCAGTTTAAGTGCAATCTGTCAGGACTCGTCTTTTGTTTCTTTGTATACTGATAATTTAAGTATTGATTGTTCCAATCCATCAGCTTTTAAGCTTCCTAGTTATTTTGACCATCACTTTAGATCTGTTGAATGCATTATTTTGATTTGAAGAATTGATTCAGATTAATTTTTCTCTTTAACATTTCGTAATATTTTCTTTTTTATGGCCCCACCGTAGCGATGGAGGCATTAAGTGTAAACGGTGTCTATTTGTCCATCATTCACAGTTTTGCTTCCACACTCCAAATTCTGTTTGTCTGGACTAAATATATTGAAACTTGTACACCATGCTTATTACCACAATATGCAGATTATGTTTGAATTTTGATATTTTGCTTTTAAACCATTCTATAGTTCTTCCCCTTTATAAATGGAAAAATGTGAATTGTATACTTTTTGCACTCTAACTTGAGTTTGCCCAGGTAAAATGTAAATGTTAGGCCATGTAAAAAAAATCATTAGATTCTCAGGCCACTTTTCAAATTTTTTGATGAGGCAGGGCAGCTCCTTTTTTTTTTTTTTTTTGCATGGAAATTTTCATTGTGTCTGAATTAAAATATAGCATCTGTTACTTCTAATATATTGGTATAAAAAAAGAAATTGAAGAATCCTGTTTTAATGGGAAAATAAAACCAACTTTTTGTATATATATGTGTTGTCTTCTTTTTGATATACATACTGCATATCTACAACTGAGAACCTCTAATGAGCTGTCAGCCCATGAAATAGAATCCGTTCTTAAGTTCATATTTAATATATCTACCAAACGTAGCAATAGCTTCCCTGACTTTACCATGTTTACAATTCATATTAATTTTATCAAATTCAATCTTCGACCTCCCAATGAAAGCGTCGGCTGTGTAGCCCTGAAATTTTCCAAGGGCTGCTTCATCATTCGTTTTAATCGATTCTAGCAACTCTCCCAATGTGCACTCCGTCATGTAATCACAATGTATCGTCCATGGTACGACGGTTTTTCCTCCAGAGAGGACTTGGCATGACACTAAAGATGATGCCATGCTGACAGAAGTTTAACAAACAATGTATATTTAAATCACCACACCACGTGATAAAGCGTGTTTATGAAAACGTTTTGCTGATTAAGATCGCAATCCTAAAAATTACCGGTAATGGAAACAGACGCAAAAAATTTCCAGGAGGGATGCGGAAATGCAGATTTTTAATTTAATTTTTTGTATGACAAAAAACGATGAATGCAGCGGGTTTAAGGGACACGCGGCGGGGCCTGAGAAGCTAATAATATTTTTTTTTTGGCCTTATACCCAATAAATCTATATGTTATTGGATGTTGTCTCTTTTACCAGTTCAGAGTAATGTCCCTTTATCAATGGAAAAAAAGTTAATTTTGTCGTTTTCGAGTTTCCTTGTTGATATGGTAAATAGCCAAAATTGAGGTTTCCATTGAATAACTTGATATGGATTCACTAAATCACATTTTGTCTTTATTTGTTTATCTATATTATACATACTATATATATTTTCAGGGTTATGACCATAGTTATTATTTCATGGCTACATTTATTGAAGACCACGTAGCACACCATGCCAAGTATCTGAAGTGAATCATTCACAGAGAGCACAAACTGTAATTGTTATTGATTGAATACAGTTGATTTCTATGATTAAACAATGATCAGTGATTTATCCAGTAGTGATTGTAATCAATGATTGATTAAAATATTAAATGAATGTGATATGGAATATTTGTTACATGTATAATATATGTAAATGCTAACGTAGTATGTAGATTTGGAACACAGCAAATATTTCAAAGTCAAAGTCAAAATGTTTTATTAAGAAAACCAAAAGTTTACATTTTGCATCAACCCCACATCAACATGACTTTAACTCAACAAGATAAAATACCATATTAAAATTATACAAACGAATTATCTAAGTTTGAAGCTCTAAATAGCATCATTAATACACTTTGGATTCATCAGATTATATATAATATTGAGTAAGGAGATAGATCATTTGATTTTATATTTAATTTCTGAATAATTGAAGTCTACAATTAAAAAATTTATTTCATAAAAGAAGGAAGTGCTTTTCATCTTCAATTTGTTTTATTGTGTGCATAATATATGTTTATGTTCAATTTTTGGTTGGAAATATCAACCTTTATCAATCAAAAGAGGATGTGCACTAATTCTCAATTTAGAAAGTTCATTAGTAATAGAAATAGCATATACATGTACTGTGGATTCATTTATTTTCGTGGATACCAATTTTCGTGGATAGAGGAAAAAAGGCATTTCGTGGGCTACCTAAATTCGTGGATTGCTGGCTTAAAAAAAAATATAAAAAGTTGTTGAAATACTTAAATTCGTGACTTGGCACATCAGATATCATGAAAATACTGCGACAAAACGTGCCGATCAGACTTGATATTGTACAGTAAAGTACTGATTTAAAGCTCTCATTAAACAAAATTCTAACAAACAGATTCTTTAAATTTGTAACGGAACAATTAAAGCTTGTCATGAATTTAACAAGATTAACAAAATCCATAATTATTTACTCATTAGGTTAAACAGGTGTGAAATATATATTGACAAAATTGCAATAACTTGTCACCAAATACCTCGGGGCATATACATACATATTTTTAATCCGATTACGATCAATAATTTCTGCTTTATTATCTTTTGACAAGATGTTTTTACTGTAATTTACGAGAATCTGTATTGTTTAGGTCTACTTAGGATTAAGATTTTTCTTGAATGTTTGAATAAAAAAACCGGAAGTGAATTCCGCGAGAATTTACACAGTCAAAATCTTTTTAAAGAAAATTGTTTGAGCGTTTGTATGTTACCTAAGACAAAATTACATGAAACACAGTATCCTCTGTGGATATAGCTAACTCATCATATGTCAGAATTCAAGTACATGCTGTAAAAAATGGGTCAGTGTCTCGGGACAAATAAAATGGCTATATCCCAAAATTAATGTTAAATAACTGTATATTATTAGTAACTCCCCTCATTATTAAGAATTTAATAACAACTGCTTGGTATATACATGTACATGTTTGTGATGTCTGTTAAACTCTTGTTTTCATTTTGCCTGAGTGATGGTGATATATGTTTACAGAAAAAAATAAAATGCTCCGCTGGGCGCAGCTAGATACGACCGCAGATGTCGAACCCTGAATAGTTGGGGCAATTATGAACACAACATTCAAGCTTGATACAATACTGAATTTGGATTGTGAATAAATAGTTGACACAGCATAGGTTTCTGACACAGAATGAATGTTATCTAAGAACTTAAAAATTTTTAATTTACCTATTCAAACCATATCAGTATTATTTGTTTTTATATATAAATCAGAAATAACCAATTTAAAATTGGGCACACATATCAATTTCTTGCTATTGTGCAATACTGTGCAATTGAAGATTTCTTGCTATTGCGCAATACTGTACAATTGAAAATTTCTTCAAATATTTGACACATAATACGTTTCTGACACCGAATAACTGAAATCAAAGAACTTAGAATTGGTCATATGATTTCAATTTATATTAAATTTTTTGCTTCTTGTGCAATACAATATGCTTTGGAGAATTGACCCCCCCCCCCCCCCAAAAAAAAATAATAATTTACCCCTTTTTTTAGCTTTTGTGCAATACACTATGAAGTTGCACATTGACCCCCCCCCCCCCTCCCAAAAAGAAAAAAAAAACAATAAAATTTATTGTAACCCCCCCCCCCTTTTTTTTGCTAAAAAAGATTAGAAATTCTTTTTAATTTATGAAATATGAAATGAGAAAAAAATTGCCCCCTCCCCAATTTCTCATTTACCCCCCCCCCCCCCCCTAAATTTTGTTTTCAAACCCCCCCCCCCCCCCATTTCTTTATACTTTGCAACCATAACAGCCCATTTAAATACACCATAACATATTAAAATAGAAAACAAGAGGCTGTCGAATGACAGCAAACCGGATTTTCCTGCATGGAAATGATGTTTGCAAATATGGATTCCCAAACAGGATGAAGTAAAGAAATATAAATGAACTTTTGTAGGGTTTTGTAGGGTTCAGAAATGGAAAGGCAAAAATCAATCTTGACCTCCTATTTATAGTAAGTGACAAATATTCTATTTTTGAGAGTATATAAGTACACACACATTTGTTAAGCAGGGGTTGGTAGGCAGAAATCATGAAGTCAATAATGAAAGAAATACGCCAATGAGATTATAACCTTATTTTATAAACGACGACTTGAACTGCCTTTTTTCAATTTTTTAGAACCATAACTTCTGAACGGTGAAAGTGAAAATCGTCAATATCGGAACGGTGAAAGTGGAAATCGTCAATATCGAACTTGACCTCCATTTTGTCATCAGTAACAACATATTAAAATTTAAAAAGCTTTGGTTGAACAGTTCATAAGTTATCACACGGACACCACTGGAAAAGCCATTTTTCAATCTTTCAAGAACCATAACTCTTGAACGGTGAAAGTGAAAATCGTCAATATCGAACTTGACCTCCATTTTGTCATCAGTAACAACATATTAAAATTTGAAAAGCTTTGGTTGAACAGTTCATAAGTTATCACACGGACACCACTGGGAAAGCCATTTTTCAATCTTTCAAGAACCATAACTCCTGAACGGTGAAAGTGAAAATCGTCAATATCGAACTTGACCTCCATTTTGTCATCAGTAACAACATATTAAAATTTGAAAAACTTTGGTTGAACAGTTCATAAGTTATCACACGGACACCACGGGAAAAGCCATTTTTCAATCTTTCAAGAACCATAACTCTTGAACGGTGAAAGTGAAAATCGTCAATATCGAACTTGACCTCCATTTTGTCATCAGTAACAACATATTAAAATTTGAAAAGCTTTGGTTGAACAGTTCATAAGTTATCACACGGACACCACTGGAAAAGCCATTTTTCAATCTTTCAAGAACCATAACTCTTGAACGGTGAAAGTGAAAATCGTCAATATTGAACTTGACCTCCATTTTGTCATCAGTAACAACATATTAAAATTTGAAAAGCTTTGGTTGAACAGTTCATAAGTTATTGCACGGACACTGTTTGGCAGCCGCCCGTCCGCCCGCCCGCCCGCCCGCCCGTCCGCCCGGCCGCCCGCCCGCCGTACATCACCAATTTAATAACCGATATTTTCTTATGAAAATCCGATTAATGACATCATAGTCATGGATGGCAAATTTTAAATATACATAATTTAAAAGCAGTTTAGATGAGATAAACAAAAAAGCTTCATCAGCACATTTTATATTGGCAAATTTCCAATGGAATTTGTTAATAATAAAGTTTTGATAACAGGGCACACATATCAATTTCTTGCTATTGCGCAATACTGTGCAATTGAAAATTTCTTCAAATATTTGACACATAATAGGTTTGTGACACAGAATAACTGAAATCAAAGAACTTAGAATTGGTCATATGATTTCAATTTATATTCAATTTTTTGCTTCTTGTGCAATACAATATGCTGTGGAGAATTGCCCCCCTCCCCCCAAAAAAAATAATTTACCCCCTTTTTAGCTTTAATTTTGGACCCCGATTTGGACCAACTTGAAAACTGGGCCCATAATAAAAAAAATAAGTACATGTTTAGATTCAGCATATAAAAGAACCCAAAGAATTCAATTTTTGTTAAAATCAAACTAAGTTTAATTTTGGACCCTTTGGACCTTAATGTAGACCAATTTGAAAACGGGACCAAAAATTAAGAATCTAAATGCACGGTTAGATTCGGCATATCAAAGAACCCCTATAGGTCAATTTTCGATGAAATCAAACAAAGTTTAATTTTGGACCCTTTTGGCCCCTAATTCCTAAACTGTTGGGACCAAAACTCCAAAAATCAATCCCAACCTTCCTTTTGTGGTCATAAACCTTGTGTTTAAATTTCATAGATTTCTATTAACTTATACTAAAGTTATTGTGCAAAAACCAAGAAAAATGCTTATTTGGGCCCTTTTTTAGCCCCTAATTCCTAAACTGTTGGGACCAAAACTCCCAAAAACAATCCCAACCTTCCTTTTGTGGTCATAAACCTTGTGTTAAAATTTCATAGATTTCTATTTACTTATACTAGAGTTATTGTGCGAAAACCAAGAAAAATGCTTATTGGGCCCTTTTTTGGCCCCCAATTCTTAAACTGTTGGGACCAAAACTCCCAAAATCAATCCCAACCTTCCTTTTGTGGTCATAAACCTTGTGTTTAAATTTCATAGATTTCTATTAACTTCTACTAAAGTTATAGTGCGAAAACCAAATGTCTTCGGACGACGACGCAGACGACGGACGACGACAACGACGACGACGACGCCAACGTCATACCAATATACGACCGCAAAAATTTTGCGGTCGTATAAAAACTGTTAAATGGTTGTTTGAGAACCTTGACCATCAAGGACACCAGCTTGTCTATATACTGACTCAGAGTGTTATGAATTATATGTTATAGGTTATAATTCTTAAAGTCAGTTCCTTGTTGGTTTAGGATTTTGCTAGATTGATTCAATCTATGTACATCTCAGTTTGTGAATAATGGACTTGGATTACATACACAAAATGACTAAAATGAGTGTAAAAGTACAATATGATATATACTATGTTGAATTACATGTATATCATTTTTTACAATGTATATGACATTTTTTAGATATAGTGCTACTTTTATACCATATTAAAATTTCTAACAGATTTTGTGTTGTCAGAATTGCTTCAAAAGTTGCCTTGCTTTCACATTGCAAAAAAAAAATAATGAAAAAAAGAGATCTATTTTAAAGGGCATCTACAATGTATACAGAGCAAAAACTCTACAGGCTACCATTAAAATGTCCATTGACATGAAATTTATAAAATTGGTTTGGTTTCTGCCACTTCCAGCACAATGGGCTATATTGTGGTGGTCATTGTTCATTAGGGCCCTGCAACTTGGTGGTGGTCACCCTGTAGTGATCAGTCTGTCCGTCCATCTGTCTCTTCCTATGAGATTTTGTGAAGTCAAATATTACACCCCTATGTGGCATGAAATATGCAGTAAGTGTGCGAAAAATAGTTGAAATAATGGTTTTACAAATTTTAGGATACGTCCTTATTAGTCAATTCAATTTTCAAGTACATTATTTTTTCCATTGGAAATTCCCCATTAATAATAATTTTTGAGGTGTATACAAATACAACCTGTATAATAATTGTGCGGAAGTTTTAATGGACGACTCAGCAGGGTTAATTAACCAACAATTTTTTTTCACATTTAGACCTTCAAAATGCCAAAAATGCCAAAAATCCATTCGACAGACTGCGTTTTACAGACAGTAGTAGTAAAACATGAGAAAAAAACAAACCTATATCCTGTATTGAAAAATTTAAGCACAATTGTCAAATATCAAAATCCTGCGTAAAGTTGTAGGAAATTTAATAGGTTAATTTTGTGAAAAAATTTCACGTGCGTTAGACGGTCTTCTTTACTTTTACATGAATATACAAAAACATTGATTTCAAAAATTCTTCTACGATAATGATTAGGGATCAACCATTTGTTTTTAGGGGTCTAGGATGAAATTTGAAATAAAAAGGTAGGACGAGGATTTGGCAAAATAAAAAGCCAGGGTCACTTTTGACAAGGATTTAAATCTTTGCTTTGGATGTCAAAATATATGTCAGACCTGTGCCAATTAGGAAATATTTTGGTTTGAATGAAAATAAAAATTTAGGCCACAATAGCCACAAAAAAAAAATTGCAGGACCAAAATTTGGGCAAAAAAAGCAGGATCAAACATTTTATCCTTGCCCCACCCCCCTCCCGATAAAAGTCAAATAGTTTAACCCTTAATAATATGAAATAAGAGGTATAGTGAATTCATTCTGAACAAAAAAAAACCCATATGTAGGCAACAAAAGTTAAAGTAAAGTAAAGCGATGAAAGAAGTTTCAGTAATAATAGATTTAATTACGATGACAAGTAATCAAAATGCCTAAGTTTTGCATAAAGGTTTCGGAATTTCAACTACAATGTACCAAATAACACCCGGAAGAATCCACCTAATTATGAATACGATCACGAGTACTCAATCTATTTTATGATACCAAAATATGCGATGCGATCCGAAGTAATGATCATATTTCCCCAAATTATGTCTCTTTTTAATGTTCAAGACCAAAAATGTGGAAATCCGATCGGTAATCCAGAAAGAAGAGCGTTTATTATGACACCGCTAATAACTGCATTTTATTTTTTTCTCAAATAAGTCAGCACCAAATTGGCTATGTTCTCATGGCGCTTTGCACATGCGATAGCTAGTGGAGTTTGTTCTTGTTTGGTGCGTACGTTTACGTCTGCTCCGTTTTTGAGTAATAATTCCACCGTTTTATAGTTTCTTTGTTTACAAGCTAAATGTAATGGTGTAATGCCTGCATCTGAAACCATATTTACAGCAGCGCCATATTTTAATAAAACCTCAACAAAGTCTTCTAACCCCAACTTGCTAGATATGTGCAATGCTGAAAGACCGAATGGCATCGTTTGATTTACATCTGCTTTATTTTTTAGCAAACATTCGATTATCCTGGTATTCACTTTTAATCCTAAGTTATCAACTTTAATTTCTTTTCCAAAATCGTGATTTAATTCTTGTCCTAGTGTATCTGAATTAACTGGAAATTTTATATAGACAGCTCCTGTACACACCATATGCAATGGGCTGAATCCGTAATTATTAATATTATTGATAACAGGTCCAGACTTAATCAACATTTTGACTAAATTTTCACATCCCGAAAGAGAAGCATAATGTAATGGCGTATATCCTTGACAATCGGAACGTATAGCATCTGCTCCCTTTTCCAAAAGTAGCTTTGCTACAGCTTCCTGACCCCTCATACAAGCTAAATGCAACGGAGAACGATTCTTATAATCGACTTCATTTACTCTGGCAGAGAGTTCTATCAATACGGATGTTATGTCTTGATGCCCCCAACTACAGGAAAAGTGTAATGGCGTCCAGTCTTTCCAAGTATCATGCAAATTAGTTTTCATATTTAGATATTCTCCCTTTGTGTATTCTGTACTATATGCGAGAATAAACTTAACATATTCTAAATATCCTTTAATACATGATACTACCAACGCATTTAAGCAAGAAGAATCTTTAGGAATAAGACACAACTTTTCTGGATAATTTGACATGAAAGAAACAAATTTACTGCGATAAGAGGCGTTTTTTGATTGTGTATTTCCAAAGACGTCGATGTAATTTCTGCTACCATTCTGTCGAAATAACGAAGTTCATGTTTCTCCGGTAGTAATATATATTCTGATGCAGAGAAATCAAACTTCACTGACTGGAATAAAATTCTTGTTGATATAAAATCTTTCGTACCATGTGTCAAAACACTATAAGGTAATTGTTCCCCAAAATACTTTGCAATTATATCGAACATTCTATCGTGAATGCAAATAAAGGAATCAGCTGTTTCCGTCACATAACTGTCCTGTAATGTTTGAAAATGCCTAAGAAGCAATGCTTTTGTTGGTTTCTCGGAGTATCCTGATTCCTCGTGGATGCATTTTAAAATGTCTTTATGAAGCTTTGATCCTGCCTCGAACATCTCCTTGCGTACGTTATTGTCTAGTATGACAAGAAGCGCCAGTGCTATAAATGTACGGCTACCTAAGTCCTGCATAGCTTTCAGTTCCTCGTGTATCACTTCATAAGGAAACTTGAAGAAACGGGTTAGATTTGTGCCCTTTCTTGTTGAATATATTTCGTAAAGGAGTGGAAGAAAAGGATACAGTTGTAAGGTTTCGTCATCAAGCTTTGTAATGATCTCATCTGGAAGATAGGCATGGCCAATAAGACGCCTTTCTTTTGGCGACAGGGAAATACTGCATTCTTGATGCTTGGTTGGTGAAATGGATTCCAAAACTTTGTTCTCTATTGCTTCGGATCTACATACAAAAATAAACCTCAAGTGCGGGTTTATTTCAAGCAACCCTCTTAGCATAGTATCGTAACTGCTCCATTCATCTACAGTGTAGAGATTTAAGTCGGTCTTGCCAAATACGTCATCCAAAATGAAAATTTGTTTTTTCTTGGAATCTGACATGCATAGGATATCTCTTGGGTGTTTTCCACAGTTTATATTGTATTCTTCACCTGACTCGAGAGTAAATGCGACATAGAAGGCAGTAGTCGTTTTTCCAGACCCTGAACTACCTGATATAATGATCACTTGATAGTTCTGTACTTTCTGTAAAGCATTTAAAGCGTTCATTTTTTTGTCGCCACCTTTTAATATCCTTTTCCTGTAGATATGTAATAAAAAAAATCTATAGATAATAAATCTGGTATTTGCTAATTGTCTGGTATATATTTTATTATGGAAGCCAGATGACTGATTTAGCATTTTCGCACGGCTATCTTTACATTTTCAAAGATGAATCTGTTAAAGCAAAATCGATATATGCTACAGAATGCGAAATCGCGAAAAAATAAACATGAACTGAAAAAGTACCAAGAAAAGACAAGCTATTCAGCATATAGCATATGCCCATACTGTAACTGACTCATATGAATAATTTGTGACGAAGTTTAGTTGAAACTACAAACACCAAACTCCAAAAATACATAAACAACACTTGGTCTTTGAAACACGTACAACCACTGACTGGCCTCTGATTTAGGACAGACACATAAAAAGTAAATATGTGGCGGGTTTATTCTAGTTTAATGAGTACCAAACCCAACCCCTTAAACCTGTGACAGTGGTTGGACAAATAAAAAAAAACAGACCTACAGTAAAGAAAAACAATTAACACAATCAGTATATGCTTTTAGAAACGAAAGAGTCAATCAATGATTGCTCCCTGTTAACTAGCAGCTGGCTCAGGTTACTATACCATCTGTTAACAATTACGTTTTGTGACACAAAACAAAAGTTTTTCATCTGAAATTTTTGAAAGTTTTCCATTTTTTTAAATCAGCAATTCCGTTACGAATATCTGTTTTCTGTAAAAAATTTCAAATGATTATTTAACACTTAGTTAGACATAAAACAAATTCCTTTTTTATATTTACCATTCAAGTTTTTCTTTTCGTTTCTCCCAGTTTCGTCAGTCAGCTTTATCTTCTTGAAATCACCTGTTAAATTTATTTGATAAATAAATATATATATCTATTAGTAACATAAACACATACTTGGTTGAAGTTTTCTTATATATATCTAACAAAAGTAGGTAGAGTTACTCACAAACTAAAGAATTATATTTGAATATCTGTTCACATAACATAATAAAAGTCTAGATTTAAACAAAATCAGCTTTTACCATACAACATGTCTACCAAATAAGCAAATATGTAATTTTGTGATATAAAGTGTCTTATTTTTGTGGACATATTGTATTGCTCCGTTTCTTATTTTTTTTATCATTAGTCTTTTTCTTTCTTCTTCTTCTGAGCCATGATTGACCTGTCCGATGTGGATCTTTAAAACCGTTCAAGCAAACTTAATGAAACTTGGTACAAAAAAATAGATATCCATGCCTAAGTTTTGCATAAAGGTTTCGGAATTTCAAAATGGCCGGAGTTTTGGGGACTTTTTGTGTTGGCATCCCAACACTGTATTACTTGTTACTATACAATTAGTTAATGGAAAAACTGCCAGCATGATTTTAAATTTTAATTTTGAGTAATTACCGAAGTGAAAGGAAATGAACATTCTATTCCTATGCACGTGAAGATATACAGTTTAGTTTCCAAAATTATAGGAAATCGGTAACAGTAAATTCAAATATCATTGTCACGTCAGTTCCGGTAGTGATATATTTGTGGAAACTACCAAAAAGAGGCACCCATTCAATGTAAGGAATCATTCAAAATACATGTATTTTCATTTAATCATAAATACATATACATGTATAAATGTATATGTACTCAAATGAACATCGTATCCGAATATGTTTACCTTCTAATGATTCTACACGCTTGTTAGTCTCGATCCTTTCTTGCTGCAAGTAAGTAACATTTTTTGTGATTCTCTCTCCCTCTTCCTCCAAAGTATCAATTTTTTCCACTAATTTTGCATTTTCATCTCCCATTTTTGAAATTCTTGTTATGTAATTCTGTTCCATTTCTGGGTCAATCGGAGTAACTAATAGCTCATCAATAAATCGTTCTTCTGCTCCGAGTTCCATCAATGCCAGTTTTAGTCTTTGCCATGTATCTTGAAATTCTGTTTCTCCAATAGCAGCAGCGGCCCTATGCCCAAAAACCATATTTCTGATCTGATGGATCCGTTCTATATTAGCTGCCACGCTTCTGTCAGAATCGTAAGGATATTTTCCCCAATCACATGAAATCGGTGGAGCCAATTTTCCTATATTCCGTAATAATATATATAATACAGAAATATCCAAGTCGTCGAGATTCCCATCATATTCACCGTGTTTCGGGAATAGTATTTCCTTTTGCCCTCTGTTCAATAATCCATAGATCTTTCCCTTTAAGCTACTAAAAATATTTCCGTACTTAGAAACAGAGGGGTATCTGCTTTTAAATTTTTTTCTATAAATTTCTGTTCCAACATCTAATAAAAGTCTACTAAGTCGTGTGTAATTTGTTTTATCAGTTTCGGAGGTCATTTTGAAGGCCTTAAAAAATCTGTCGTGTGTACGTTACACTAGTATACTGTTAAATAGAAAAAAGAGCAATCTAGTTAAACATATAATGGGATAACGAAAGTGTTTATAACGAGGGTCTCACTAGCTCATTTACCCATGTTAAACTGATATGATTGATGCAGAATACTTCAAGGTTTACTCTCATTCGAAAGTGATAATAAGGTTACACGTATAAAAATTAAGGAAGTTTTGTTTTTTCAAGTTACTGATCTGGCAAACAACTGTACCCAGACCAAATGTGTCCTCACAACATGCACAATGTGCTGCAAGTATGGAAAGCAGAAATATAAAACTGTAAAATGTCAAACATTTTAGTTCCATAATTTTTTTGTTATCCTCTTTTGGATAGAATTTAGTAAATTTTGTTAACTTAGTGAAATTTAATAAAGGTGGAAAATTAAATATAAATTTTTTTTATAATAATATTTATATATTTTTAACAATATATTAATGAGAAAGAGTTTTGTACTTGTCAGGAAAAGTAAATTATTTTAAAAATCTTATTCACTTCATTATAAATAATGTACAGGTGAAAAGTGTTCACTCTAAGTAAACATCTTAGGAAATTAAATAGTGTAGCAACGTCAGTAAACACTAGGGGTGCCACTGGGCGGAAACCACAGTTAGTTTACAGTATGCTGGTCCCAAAATAAGCTGGAAAATGTTTTCAAATAACTTCCCCCAAAACAGCTCCACCTGGCGTTTACTGACATTGCTAGACTGTCTCAAGTTTTGAAGAGAAAGGTTGTATTGACAGATTGAAATATTTTGATGGTATTGAAAAGTTAAGGTTGGTGCATTTACTTATATTTATACAAATGATGGTTATTATAAACATGTTTTACATAAAATGTTCCATAATGTATGGAGGAAAATATTAACAAAAAGAAGATTGTTTCATAAAGATACTTTATATATTTTTAGTTGAGTTTTGTAAATGCAAAATGATATTGATAGCTTTGTTTCATTGTTTGAATGTGAATTCATAGTTATATGTAGTTAAAGTAATGATTTATTACAGAGTTCATTAGGATTTTCTGAAAAGGTTTAAAAAAAAAACAATCCAAAGATACTAATATTAGATATAGTAAATTTATACTATGCTGTATACGATGCATTTCAAGGAGATACCACTCATCAGCAGCATTAAAACCGAAACCTTTGGAAGACCAAAAACCAAACTCATTTTAAAACAAGAAGTACTCATAACCAAAAATACCGAAATAGGAAGCCAAATTTCAGCTAAGGAGATCTACCATGTGCAATACAAGGAATGAACCCTTAGTAGTTATATTATTTTTGAATTTTGTTAAATACTGGTAATTTCTATAACAAATCAATGAATAATCATGTCAGACAAGTCTGACGACTGGGTTGGCGAATACCCTCGGGGACCTAGGGTCCACCATGCAGAGGCATCGTCTCAGGAGTTTCAAAATAACAATCCAAAGATACTAATATTAGATATAGTAAATTTATACTATGCTGTAATCAACGCATTTCAAGAGTTACCTCTCATCAGCAGCATTAACACCGAAACATTTGGAAGACCGAAAACCAAACTTATTTTAAAACAAGAAGTACTCATAACCAAAAAATACCGAAATAGGAAGCCAAATTTCAGCTAAGGAGATGAACCCTTAGTAGTTATATTATTTTTGAATTTTGCTAAATACTGGTAATTTCTATAACAAGTCAATGAATAATCATGTCAGACAAGTCTGAAAAATGTAAAATGTATTTTTAATATTCTTTTAATTATGGAAGATTCTGATTAAGTTAATATTGTTCACAGGTTGACAGACCTACATGTATGTGTTTTTGTACTAGGGAATCTGAGTTGTTTTATTGTGAAGTCTGCCATTTCCTTATTTAGGGTATGTATATTGAATTGAAATTTTGATTGATATTATAATTATTGTAATTAATTATTGATATTTCTGATTGAGTCATATTGATTATTCATAAACAAAAGTTATAAAATTTGGAGACTTTCTCTTATTTCATACTTTGATTGAGAATAGTTTTACAATTATAATATCTGAAAGGGGAGATAATCATGATATTTAAGTTAATGCAATTTTGTGAAATTTAGTAGCTTTACATTTCTAGTTTATCAATGTACATTTAAACAAGTAGTATTTATTACATTTGAAATTATGAAGCTCAAGATAACTGTGACTTAGTTATTTTGACTTTATGATCTGAATTTGCAATAATCTTATGATGTTTTCTGTTTTTTATTTTTTTTACAAATATTGTACTATTCAGCATTGCCAATTTATACCAATTTATGATAATTTATATAAACTTATGTCATTATAATAAGATAATATACATATACGGATGAACAATAAATTCATGGACCTTATATTTGTAATTTCTTAAGCCAGTTACTCATTTTCGAAAATTACAAAACAATACCAAGAACGACCACAGTATAGACTGACCTTAATTGCTTTATCTCATTGACTTTCAGTGTTCGTCTTAATATTCTCATTCTACATTCTTCTAGTTTATTCTAGTTTATTCTAGTTTTATTTTCTTCCTTGTTTTTGGAATCCTTGAGTTACCTCCCATTTACAATAGTTATCATTCTTAAGTTTACAGCAGGTATTTCTTTATTGAACAAATTAGGGGGGGGGGGTATGAGCGGGTTATCTATTTTTTCATAGATAATCAAAGAACTCAATGATGTCTCCATCAGTCTGAAAGAAAGTGTTATATAACAAGTAAAACCCTACTCATTTTCATTCCTGACAATTATTATATAAATCTGAGGAAAAATAGAATTTGAATTTTTGCCTATTAATTCAATACAGAATACCTACTCTAAAGATTACTTTTGTGAAAGGGTCGTAACTCAATGATTCCAAAAATTGGGAATACAATTTGAGAGCATATGTGGCAAACTGCACATGACAATATCAAGTTAATAATGTGACTTGTAAAACACGGAGGTTTTATACAACATGAACAATGGTTGATTATAAGAGTCATTGTTATCATACTGCAGGTCCGTATGCTTTGTTTGAATGATGTATGTTTGTCTAGTAAAATGGTTTGAAGGACAGGTTAAACTTGATGAATGAGCATGGGCGTAGGAACCGGTACGGTTGGTACTGCTCCGACCGTACCAATACGTTTGACAGGTACGGCATGCCGTACCAATAATTTTCATAAAAATTAATTATTTTTCTCATATTTTTGTTAGTTTTATTGCATTTTTTCCTCAAACATAGATGATGATGTGACTTGTACATAAACAAGTTCAGCGGGTGCATCTTTATCTCGGTCATTTAAACGCAGTGAAGCGTGTATTACATTGTTTTCAAGAGATTTCAGGATGCAGAATGGAATTTCCAAAGTGCTAAATATAATCCATCAACAGGAGCATGGAGGAGTTTTGCAAACTGAAATATGCAATTGACAACAACAAATGTGAAGATGTTGTAAATCTAAATTTCAATTATGATTTTTCTGTAAGATCAACATGTCAATCAAATTTGACAGTTGATGAACTTTCGCAAGTCCTGATTCCAGATGATGTATCTGTTTATAATTTGACTGCCATAAAGACCACTGGGAACGGCAATTGTTTATACAATGCAATATCGCTAGCAATTACAGGTAAAACATGATTCATGATTCAATAGAATTTGCCCCATGGTGACTTCACGATGAAGAAAAGCATTAGAAGCGTTTGTTCCATTTGAATAGTCTCTGAGCTCAGGGTATTCACCAACCCAGTAGTCAGACTTTTGGGCCAGTCAGACACGACTTTTTCCCTTCTTTTGCAACTAAATTTACCTTTTTTATTTAAATTCAAAATATTTCAAAACACTGAGGATTCATTCCTTGTATTGCACATGGTAGAATTCCTTGGTACAGGATTTGGCTTCCTATTTCGGTGATTTTTTGAAAAGAAAACTTCTTTTTTGACTATTTTGGATTATGGCTTTCTTAATTATTTGATACTAATGCTGCTGGTGAGAGGTTACTCCTTGAAACACGTGTCCAGCTTATGGAATTAGTTTTTGATGTAAGTTAGGTATTTTTTTTTTATCTTGCTATGTGTTTGTATGGAGTTTGTCCCTTGCACATTTACCCCATATATCTCTTTTGTTCATTGCATATGGATATTTATATCATATGTAAATGCCTACAGATGTTATGATAAAGGTCATAAAATGAAGATTTCAATATATTTTTTTTGATAATAATTTTTTACGAATTTAAAACCCCCCAAAATCCATTTTCAAGACATGAAAATAGGGCCAGGATAAGCCTAGAATGCTGGATTTTGCACCATTTACCCCCAGACCCCCTGCCGCTAAACCACCTCGCTGCGCGAGGTGGGAGGGGCACTTCGTGCCCCTATCAGTTGAGCAGTACCAATCATTTTTTCCTTCCTACGCCAGTGATGAGCATGGGACATCAACCTTTTTTTTGTTACACAAGAGAACTGGGTATCAAATTTTCGCTTACTTTGTAGAACCATATAGGACTACAACTTTTTTATAGTTCATTTAAGTCGCAGTTTGCACCGGTCCCATGCCTTTTGACAAAATTACGCAGCTATGTTAAGGCAACGTTTTTTATTTTTGGTCAGGGGGAGATAACTCCTGCTAATGACATGAATATTCATGACCATTGCGTGCTACGTCATGGACGTCAATGCCGGCGTTGTTTCCGTCAGAAAAGATATTTACGTTAAAATTTCGGTTAATTTTTCGTTGAGATTGATGCGAATGATATAACAACGTATATCCTTACATTGTACATCGCAATGCATGTCTATATTTGGAGAAAAAGGCTTTGGTGTGGTAAAACTTGAGCCGTCCATCATCGTATGAAGGCGGGGTCTATTTTCCTTATATGGAAATCTTAATCTTTGAGAAGCTTGAAGAGTGGACATTTCACGTGGTTTCAGCCGGTGAGAAGGAACAACAGTGATGCAGGCATTGTAATTGATCAAACACTGATTATGCTGATCTTAAATGCTAAGGTAACGTATATCAGCAACATGACAACATTCATAACATGACCCACATGCATTTGTCCTCAACACGAAGTGGTGTATCACATGTTCACTGTTAGTCTGTTGACACTGTCTATTGTTAGAGTATTGTTTGTCATTTTTCGTGAACCGTATTCAAAAAAGAATATTTGTGTGAGAATAGTACATAATCCAATATCAGAACATGATAAGTAATAAAATCCAATAACAGAACATGATAAGTCATAAAAATATTTGTTTTGTTTAAAGATAACATTGACGACCCCCCCCCCCCCAAAAAAAAAAAAAAAAAAAACCAAAACAAAACAAAAACAAACAAACTCTGGCTAAGTTTTTAGTTGTTAATAAAGCATTTTTTTATTGTAACCAAGGGATTGTAGTTCACTTTGAAAGCCAAATAATGAATAATATATAAGAATTTTAATTGTCCTGTTCTGATCTGACAATCGGCCCCAGGGTAAGGAATGAGGGATTTGTTTTTGTTTTTTTAGGTGGCTAAAGAAAATCTAAATGCTGGTGCTGGTTTATTATTTTTTTCAGCGGCAACAAAACGTAGATCTATGTATTTCTATGGAGAACAGGAAGCAGAAGTTTATATAAGGCCGATGCTCCGTATATCGGCCCTGTACAAGTTTTTATACAGAGCATTGGCCCTGTACAAGTGCTAGCTTTCAAGAACTTCCTGTTATATTAAATTGTCCATTTATATATACTGTATTTCAGGTCATTGGTTACCGGTACATGTAATAATGTAAAACACAGCCGCTCATCACAATATGAAGCCTTTGGGTAGTTTGCTATTCTCACTTGCCAAATAAGGCTTCATATAATGACTGCCAGCTGATATTTTACAATATCAATCTGCAACAAACCTGATAACATTATATGTATTTGTTCATATAGACTGAAAAAAATATTACAGTCAATCTTTAAATAATTTAGAGAGCTATAGTTTTTGGAGTTGGTTTAATTGGATATTTAAAAAACTAATATTTGATTGTCAGCATGATGCACAGCAATAAGATTTTTATGCCCCGCCATAAATGTGGCTGGGGTATATAGAATTTACCCTTGTCCGTCAGTCTGTATGTTTCAATTCGGTTAAAACTAAGTTTTGCATTTAGCTCCATTTCTCAGAAACATATAGTAATATAACAATGATATTTCACCACTAGAGTCCTCTTGTATAGTTACAATGCAGTTCAGCAACACTGGGTTGCTATGTCCTACATTTCATGCTTCAGTGAATTTGGTTAAGTTTTGCATTTAGGTTCATTTTTCAGAAACCTATAGTAATATATCAATGATATTTCACCACTACAGTCCTCTTGTACAGTACATAATGCAGTTCAGCAACACTTGGGTCACTATGACCTACATTTCATGCTTCAGTGACTTTGGTTTAATTTTACTACATTAGGGTCAATTAATCAGAATCTTATTGTAATATATCAATGATTTTTCACCGCTACAGTCCTCTTGTATAGTACTACGCTATTCAGCAATATTTGGGTAAGTAAGTAAGTAAAGTCTTTATTTAAAGAGGTAACACAGTTAGCATTAAAAAGCTAATCTTCCCGGAGGCCCTCAATTAAAATATAAATTAATACATGTACAACGCACAGAATAAATTAATTTAACATTGATCCAATTTCTACAAAGATCCACACCATGTAGACCATCAATATAAATATATACATATATATAATCAATAAAATTATATGCATTTAATATAAACATTGAAACAATAGAATATCTCGCCTTCCAATACTGTGACTTTAATTTAACAAATTTAGAAAGCTTCACAGAGCTTTAAGTAATCTGTAAAATTTCTTTTGAAGGTTTCTATATTTTTATTTAACTTTAGGTCTGTTGGTAAAGAATTCCATAAAATAGTCGCATTGACCTACATTTCATTGTCGAATGACTTTGCTTAAGGTTTATGTTTAGGTCCATTTCCTCATATTTCTTACATTTGAAATTTTTTTTTTAAATCTGCTCATTCGAACATATAATAAAACTAGAGGCTCTCAAGAGCCTGTATCGCTCACCTGAACTTAACTTTTCACCTTGAGCAGACCTAAAAATTTAAGTGTTGCAGTCAATTTGGCTGGTTTTTCTATAGGATTCTGTGTTAAACTAATTTCAGCTGTGGCAGTCATCTTGATTTAGTCCAGGTCAACGGATACATTTCTAAAAGAGAACCATCTAAGGACCATTTCTGCTAAGTCTTGTTCCAACTGGCTAAGCAGTTTCAGACAAGAAGATTTTTAACTGAATTTTCCTATAGGGTCCAATATTTAACAAAGTTCGGTGTGGCAGCCATCTTGGTTGACAATCCAGGTGATCGGACATATTTCTGAAAGAGGATCTCCTAAGGACCAATGCTGCCAAGTCTGGCTCCAATATGTCAAGTGGTTTCAGACAAGAAGATTTTTCAATGAATTTTTCCATAGGGCCCTATGTTAAACTAAGTTTGGGTGTAGCGGCCATCTTGGTTGACAGTCTGGGTCATCACACAAAAATTCTGAAAGAGGACCATCCAAGGACCCATTGCTACCAAGTCTAATTCTAATTGACTTAGTGGTTTCAGACGAGAAAATTTTTGAGTGAATTTCCCATAGGGACCTATGTTAAACTAAGTTCTGCTGTGGCGGCCATCTTGGTTTACAGTCCACGAAATCAGACACATTTCTGAAAAAGGACCTCCTAAGGACCAATGCCACCAAGTCCTGCTCCAATATGTCAAGTGGTTTCAGACAAGAAGATTTTTCAATGAATTTTCCTATAGGGCCCTATGTTAAACTAAGTTCAGCTGTGGCAGCCATCTTGGTTCACAGTCCGGGTCATCAGACACACCTCTCTAAGAGGACCATCTAAGGACCATTGCTGCCAAGTCTGGTTCCAATTTGTCAAGTGGTTTAAGGCAAGAATATTTTTCAATGAATTTTTCCCATAGGGCCCTATGTTAAACTAAGTTCGGCTGTGGCGGCCATCTTGGTTAACAGTCCGGGTCATTGGACATATTTCTGAAAGAGAACCTCCTAAGAACCATTACTGCCAACTTTGGTTCCAACTGGCCTTCTAGTTTCATATAAGAAGATTTTTTAAATTCACCCCCCCCCCCCCTTTTTTTCTATTTTTAGTAACAGCAGCCATGGAAGTCGGGGATGCCAGACATAATTTTTTGGAAGGGGGCCACATAAGGACCATTCCACCAAAATCTGGTCTCAATTGGCCAAGTGGTTTGAGAGGAAAAGATCTTTAAAGCAAAGTTTACGCTAGATGCCGTCTTTAAAGGGCAAAAACTCCTATAAGGGGTCAATCAACAATTTTGGTCATGTTGACTTATTTGTAGATCTTACTTTGTTGAACATTTTTGCTGTTTAAAATGTGTCTTTATCTATAATAATATTCAAGATAATAACCTAAAACTGCAAAATTTCCTTAAAATTAACAATTCAGGGGCAATAACCCAACAAAGGGTTGACCGATTCGTCTGAAAATTTCATGACAGGTAGATCTTGACCTGATGGACATTTTTACGCTTGTCAGTTTTGCTCTAATTGCTTTAGTTTTTGAGATATAAGACAAAAACTGCAGTTTACCCCTATGTTCTATTTTTAGCCATGTCGGCCATGTTGGTTGGCAGGCGAGGTCATCGGACAAATTTTTTACACTAGATACCCTAATGATGCTTGTGGCTAAGTTTGGTTGAATTTGGCCCAGTAGTTTCAGAGGAGAAGATTTTTGTAAAAGTTAACAGACGACGACGACGGACGACGGACGCCAAGTGATGAGAAAAGCTCACTTGACCTTTCAGGTCAGGTGAGCTAAAAATCAAATTGATACTGCCATAGCTTCATATCTTAGAAATCATGCTGTCAATGATACTTAAACAAAACAGTTCTGTACCATATATTGCTCCATTATAAACTTTATTTTTCACTTTTATAACTGGATATTTCTTTCCTATTTAGGGCAATATTACAAAACCTATATTGTTTTTAGGGTGGGACGTGTCTTATTGACACATTTTCTAGTTTTCTTAACTTTTGACAGAAAAAATGAGTTTTTTTTTATTGTTATAGGGTACAGATTATATTTTAATTACAAGCTGATGTTATATGGCAAAAAAAAAAAATTAAAAAGGACAAGACGGTTACATTTATGCTTGTAAAAAAGTAATTCGATATGAATAGTAAAATAAAATGGAATTGATACTTGGAACGCTACATCCAACCTTGAATCCATATCTAAGGGCCAATGCAAAAACCAACCAAGAGTATAAATTAAGTAATATGACTTTGTCCCTTTGTTCTCAAACATAAAGAATGATGATCACAAAAACTTTTACTTTAAATTACTAAAATTCTGACAACAATCATTATACCATTCTTGAATCAGTTTTAAAATTGTGCTTAAAAGTATTGTAAAACTTTACACCTATAATACAGGGTCTTGCATAGGGCAACATGAGGAAATAAAAATATCATTTATGATGAAAACTGCCTCAGTGGTCTCCTGGTAGCATACTCGCCTCCAGTGCGGATGGTCGCGGATTCGATCCCCGGCCGGGTCAAACCAAAGACATTAAAACTGGTATTTGCTGCTGCTCCACCATGCACGTGGCATATAGCCTATAGGAGTAAGAGCAAAGGACTGGTAGTCAGTATAATGTGTCCGAGTGGGGTGATATGTCTTTCTGCGGATATTTACCTCGTGAGCTAGCACGTTAAAAATCCAGCTCAACGTGTTGGTCTAGTACAAAGCGGGGATCATATTCATATCATATTAACATGTTTTCGTTCTGATATGCACCTGGTTGCCACTGGAGGTTAAACAATAATTCATCCATCCATCATTTATGATGAACAAAACATAACAATTTAACCTTCATGTAGTATTTTTATATAAGTTTATTATAAACATCCTTCACTGGGAACTGCATGAAAATAACCATGTGCATATATGTTCAATCTGATATTTTGAAAATAGGCGAAAATTTGAAATTTGAATAGGAGTACATTGTACACAAACATTCATTGCAGTTCTAAACTCAAAGAGTCATATAGCATCGACTTGTGAAAAAGTACTTAATTGATATATTACATACATATATTCCCTATTTGCATATATTGGAGTGGTCTCCCGTATGCATAATGAGGAAAAATAACACAATCTTACACTTATTACCCATTTATTTAACTTGTACTTTGTATTCTTATATTACAGCCTCAAGCTTTGTCATGTGTAACCCTGAACAGGAAAAGGTTTATAACCTGAGAAATGTGATACGACAAAATGCAAGGTAACATTATTTCTGGTATTTTGTTATACTACTGCTTGATTTTGGTCACTTTGACCTACATTTAACTGATGAGTGACTGATAAAATTTTACATTAAAGTTCTTTGTAACTAAATGTCAATAATGTAGCAATAACACTTCGGACTTGCTAGACCTGTGCATAGTTGTTTCGGACTGAGCGTAACTTTGATGACCTGAAAATATTTCTCAAGCTTATCTTCCACTTTTCAATGCATAAATGAAGCTGATATGCGCGTTATCTGGGGCTCTGTATTGTATTTTTGTTCACAGTGCTTATGAAGTCATGTTTCCCTGTATTATTATCTTTGTAAAAAGGGGCTAGAAATGTGCCATTTTCATGAATTTTCCCAATTAATAAAAAAAATCTATCATTGCTGGATAAAAAAAGTATTCTTTGAGGCCAGGCATAATTTATTTTTTGTTTCCCATAACATGTTAATTTTTTTTAGTGTGATAGTTTCAGTCTCAAAGAATTCTGTAAAACAAATTCATTTCATTACAAAGTTAGATAAAAGGTTTGTTTCACTGGAAATTATTGAAAAGAGTTTGTTTCATTCCTGATTCCATAAAATAAGCTACTTAAAAACATGGGGGTAGAAAGTTGCATGATATTATAACAGTTTCTAATAGACAGTCAGACAATTTAAATCAACATTAATAATTGCCACAAAACAAAACAGGAAATTTATTTAATTTTTATACGCCCCTCTTAAAAGACTGGACGTATTATGGTATACCGTTGTTTCCGTCTGTCGTCCACACTTCGGACAACAACTCGAAAATGCTTTCACCAATTTTCATGAAACTTTGGTGACTTATTTAAATCTATTGACGTAAGCTCCCTTTTGTTTTGTTTTGTTTTTTTTTTTTTCATAAATTCCGATATGACATGGATCTTTATTTGTTGAAAAATCGTCGAAAACTGTCAATTTTTCACACTTTGGACGATTATGGAATTTTATTCGTTCACATTTCAGAGTTATGGAACTTTGTTCATTAAAAAAGGGGGAATTTTTCAAATGTCATGCTGTATCTTAAGAACGCATTGTCCTATTTGTGTTTGTTGTGATAGCTTAAGGTCTTTATACTTTTTGGTGAAGTTACAATTTTCTGTTCCAGAGTGGGATGGGACCTACCCGGTATTCATAAAAAATAAGCAACAAAATCAAAGGGGTCTATATGTTAACTGGTGAAATTTTATTTCCTGGACGACAGATGTATCATGCCCTCATGTTGCAGCAGTTTATTTATTTCTGCCTGGAAAAAAATTGACCCGGAAGGTGAAAACAGACCTGATCATGTTAGGGGAAACCAACGATCATTCTGTAAATTGTTTGAAAATATACATTTATTTTTAATTGCCAAAAATGTTATAAATTTCTACCTGTTTCTAAGACTCACATACAAATAAATTATATATTTCCAAACAACTTACTTGTACTTGAACAAAAATGTTTTACTTTGTCAATTCCTGATAAAAAAAGGTATATTCTAATTTGTACAGTCACAAGGATTTTATGTAGATGTATACTTAATATAAAATTTTCCGTTTTTATTAATAGGATGGTGATAGTTTACAGCCAAAGAGCCTGTTGAAAATTAAACATATTAAATGTAAAATTGTCATTTGTGGAGTTGGACAAAGTTGAGATGAAGAAAACTGAGTGTATTATACATTGTATGGCAGTAGCAGTTTGAACAAGCGATTGAATTTTAATTTGACTAGATGAATTGAAAATTGAAATACATAATGACATTTCTGGAGTAATCCTGAGAAATTTTGATTTAAAAAGAAGTTTCTGAAATGTTCATCACACCATGAAAAAAAAACAATGGATTTATTTGAATTACGGAAAAAGATTAATCAGTTTTGGATAATTATATAACGCTAACTGAATGAAAGTTTCTATATTAAGTTTGAAAAATGCTCATTGAAATAGTTTTTTTTATTCAGAATACAAAAAATCAATAGATTTAATTTATATATTTATTTTGTTTATATATTTTGATGTTCTTTATAAAAAATATCTTTAAAATCCAGCACATGTGTATTTCTTATATTTGGTATGGACGTACTGCTTTATTGTGAGGAATTGTTTTCTACTTGGTGAATATTAAAAGATATCAGTTAAGCATCAATAAGACATCATTCCATTCAGTTGAACATACATTTGGGAAGATTACTTGTAAATGTATCTAGTGTTTTCATTGTCCTGAGAAGAGATCAACAGTTCACAATTCAAGACAGAAACCCCAAAAAAATGTAAAAAATTTATAGATCCTTTGAGAAAAGTGTTGAAATGGCCACTCCAATTTGATGATTTATTATTAATAGATTTATTAAAATCGTGTGTCTTGAGTAATTTTTCAAGTTCTATTTTTAAAGATGAGGAGGCAAGAATTTGTATAAAATTTCTTGCTCTGAAGTAAGTGAACTTGATATCTCTGCTTGAGGCTTTGATAAAACATTCAAGTAAAGTAAGAAATACCAAAGGGATATTTGAAGGAAGGGAAAATCGAAACAACTGACAAACTCCAGAGAACAACGAAGACAAGACCAAAACAATACAAGCACTACAATTAAAAACTTAAAAGATGAACTACATGGACCCCACCAAAAAACAGGGGGGGGGGGGGGGGGGGGGTTAGACTCAGCTTCTCCGGAAGAGTAAGCAGTCTGTTGACAGGTAAAGCAATAACTAACAATTGTGCAAGTATCATTGGGGGGGGGGAGAGACTTTTTATGCGTTGGTGAACTTGAAACCTCCATCTGAAATTATACACATATCGAATTTGTGACCCAAAAATATCCAGGAAAGCTATAATTACATATCCAAAATTATCCAAAAATAAGTCAGTTATCATGATGAGACATATTTAAAGTCAACCTGAATTCTCCTCGGTGCTTTATAAAAATCTGCAGAAATTTTTAAAATCCTGACCCAAAATTCTCCAGTGTCAAAAAATCCTGACCTGAAATCTCCACATTTTGTAAAATATTGACCGGAATTTGCTGCACGTCCTGTATCTAGTATCATTGAGATACACCCCCTTCCCTTCCGAGCATCGGGAATGATAAAGGTCATGTTGATGGTAAGTGGTGCAGATTCAATTCTGCATGAATTGGCCTCTTTGCCATGATCATGTACTCCTGTCAAACCCTTGTCTTATGTACACATTGACCCCAGAACAGTTAATATGGCTCCTACATTTAAAGGTAGAAGTTACATCTATTCCTAAGCAAAGAAGGTAGTTTTTCTCCCAAGTAGTGATTAATTACTGGTAGTCCACAATTTTAAAGCATATAAACTTTTGCATCCAGACTCTGGTTTCAGAAGCATCTGCAGTGAAATTTGGCAGTATGAAGTAAAAAAATAATCTGAACCTTAAAATTTTATTTCCTTGTCAAATTTAGGGAGATTTCAACAAATGAAAGCAAATATGTTATTTGAAAATGAAAATAAAAATTTATTTGTAACATTTTGGCATATGGTCCTACTGGGTTGGTATAAATATATAAACATGTGGGGTTTTGTATACATTTTGCTGGAGCCAAAATATTAAATCTGATCATTCTGAAACCTGGTGCTTTGTAATCCTGTGAAAAAATTTACTATACTGGTATGATATGTGAAATACTGAATTATCCAGATCCCATTGTGCATCCCCCCTACTTTTCTTGTGTTGTGTTTCAGTAAACCTAAACCGAATGTAAATTGATTTTCCCCAGAGAACCGAACAGAGTATTAATGTTTAATAATTTAATATGCTAACAATACAATATTAAAAATATGTTCATAATATTTGCGCTTCTAAAGTTTATATAACTGGTTGCCGACTACAAAGATGGAAACAGTAATTCCGGATATCTTTTGGTCATCGGTCCGCTCTTAGAAATCCATCGTCCTCGTTGAGAGTAGAGTTGTTGAATAAAATAAAATCGAAAAGTGCATGGGCATACGCTGAACAGACATTATAGACATGAATATGTGTAAAATCTGCTATATCTGCGGTAATAGAAAAGTGCTGCTACTTTTCCTGGTTTGTATTAGTTTTTGAGAAAACTGCATTTAAAGATGAAAAATCGTGCTTTTTTGACGCATTGGAGTAATTCATGGCAAATTGTATAAACAATAGACAAATACAGACAAAGTAGCAGCACTTTTCAGAAAGGCGCGGTCCTATAGAATATATCGTATATATTCTTGTTAATAGCTTACACCCCTACGCCCTTGCACTTTTGCGAAATATTTGTACACCCGGTCCGTTGTTGGTAATTCGCTGTAGCATGCAAATGAGCAATCACGTGACTGAAATATTTACCAGTATAAAGGTACCCCTTGTCATTGTCATTATCATAGTGGTTAACGATAACACTCATATGATCAATATAAAGAGTATTTCTTACTTAAATGGAATAGACCCAATATTATGAAATAAAAAAAAACAGTTGCCTTAACATCGCTGCGTATGTAGGGAAAACCATCTAAGAACAGATACTTGCAATAAGGGGATACCACTTTCAAAATGTTTTATTTTTGTAAATCACTATAGAAACTCATTTTTGATGTCAATCACTCTTAAATATAATTAGTACAATGTAGAAGCAATAACGAAACAAACAAACACACATAGAAATGTGCTTTATTGCTAACAACAAGTATCTAAATCCGCTAAAATACGGATTTTAATGAAATTTAACATGCAGTTAGAATATCCGGAACTGTATCTAAATATCGAACAAATTTTATATTTAGCTGTTATAATTTGTTGATAATCTTGGTTTAAAATCCTTAAAATAAAAGTCTTTTACTAAAACATACCGAAATATGAAGCCAAATTTCAGCTAAGGAGATCTACCATGTGCAATACAAGGAATGAACCCTTAGTAATTATATTATTTTTGAATTTTGTTAAATACTGGTAATTTCTATAACAAATCAATGAATAATCATGTCAGACAAGTCTGACGACTGGGTTGGCGAATACCCTCGGGGACCTAGGGTCCACCATGCAGAGGCATCGTCTCAGGAGTTTCAAAATAACAATCCAAAGATACTAATATTAGATATAGTAAATTTATACTATGCTGTATTCAACGCATTTCAAGAGTTACCTCTCATCAGCAGCATTAACACCGAAACATTTGGAAGACCAAAAACCAAACTTATTTTAAAACAAGAAGTACTCATAACCAAAAAATACCGAAATAGGAAGCCAAATTTCAGCTAAGGAGATCTACCATGTGCAATACAAGGAATGAACCCTTAGTAATTCTATTATTTTTGAATTTTGCTAAATACTGGTAATTTCTATAACAAGTCAATGAATAATCATGTCAGACAAGTCTGAAAAATGTAAAATGTATTTTTAATATTCTTTTAATTATGGAAGATTCTGATTAAGTTAATATTGTTCACAGGTTGACAGACCTACATGTATGTGTTTTTGTACTAAGGAATCTGAGTTGTTTTATTGTGAAGTCTGTCATTTCCTTATTTAGGGTATGTATATTGAATTGAAATTTTGATTGATATTATAATTATTGTAATTAATTATTGATATTTCTGATTGAGTCATATTGATTATTCATAAACAAAAGTTATAAAATTTGGAGACTTTCTCTTATTTCATACTTTGATTGAGAATAGTTTTACAATTATAATATCTGAAAGGGGAGATAATCATGATATTTAAGTTAATGCAATTTTGTGAAATTTAGTAGCTTTACATTTCTAGTTTATCAATGTACATTTAAACAAGTAGTATTTATTACATTTGAAATTATGAAGCTCAAGATAACTGTGACTTAGTTATTTTGACTTTATGATCTGAATTTGCAATAATCTTATGATGTTTTCTGTTTTCTATTTATCCTACAAATGTTGTATTATTCACCATTGCCAATTTATACCAATTTATGCTAATTAATATAAACTTATGTCATTATAATAAGACAATATACATATACGGATGAACAATAAATTCATGGACCTTATATTTGTAATTTCTTAAGCCAGTTACTCATTTTCGAAAGTTTCAAAACAATACCAAGAATGACACAGTATAGACTGACCTTAATTGCTTTATCTTATTGACTTTCAATTTTTGTCTTAATATTCTCATTCTACACTGGTCTAGTTTATTCGTTTTATTTTCTTCCTTGTCTTCACCAGTCTGAAAGGAAGTGTTATATAACAAGTAAAACCCTACTCATTTTCATTCCTGACAATTATTATATAAATCTGAGGAAAAATAGAATTTGAATTTTTTGCCGATTAATTCAATACCTACTCTAAAGATTACTCTTGTAAAAGGGTCGTAACTCAATGATTCCAAAAATTGGGAATACAATTTGAGAGCATATTTGGCAAACTACACATGACAATATCAAGTTAATATTGTGACTTGTAAAAACACGGAGGCTTTCAACAACATGAACAATGGTTGATTATAAACATCGTCATAAGAGAAATTGTTATCATACTACAGGTCCGTATGATTTTAATGATGTATGTTTGTCTGGTAAAATGGTTTGAAGGACAGGTTAAACTTGATGAATGAGCATGAGACATCAACCTTTTTTTGTTACACAAGAGAATCGGACATCAAATTTTCGCTTACTTTGTAGAACCATATAGGACTGCAACTTTTTTATAGTTCATTTAAGTCGCAGGTTGCACCGGTCCCATGCCTTTTGACCAAATTATGTAGGGAAAACCATCTAAGAACAGATATTTGCAATAAGGGGATACTCACTTCAAAAATGTTTTATTTTTGTAAATCACTATAGAAACTCATTTTTGATGTCAATCACTCTTGAATATTATTAGTACAATGTAGAAGCAATAAACAAACAACCAAACACACATAAAAATGTGCTTTATTGCTAACATGTACCTAAATCCGCTAAAATACGGATTTTAATGAAATTTAACATGCACTTAGAATACCCGAAACTGCATCTAAATATCAAACAAATTTTATATTTAGCTCTTATAATTTTTTGATAATCTTGGTTTAAAATCCTTAAAATAAAAGTCTTTCACTTTAGATGTAATATAAAAAGTGCTGAAAAAAGTTAATGTTTTCACTTTAAATCGTCATTTCTCAAAAACTAATCAATAGAATTTTCTATAAAATGATATGCTATTTCTGTTAACTTTACTGTTTGTTTGATACTCAATAAATATATATGTAGGGTCACCACCCGCGTGTCACCAGCTTGGTTTTCGGTGTTGAAATCATTTAACATTCTGTCCTGTCTGTAAAAACACTAAAAATCTACTCTTTTCATCGCGACGACGTTACGACTTATTTTTGCTTTTTGACGCTTTTTTCACTCTACATATAGTACTCAATTTAATATACTGAAAAAAAACCCGAATCCGGTGACCCCTGAAAAAAGAGTATTGCAATGGCAAAAATATATCATATAAAAAAAAACTCTTAGGGACAGGATTTTGAGAAATCATAATTTTAAAAACTCTTAAGATTTGAATTTTTGCAGCGACATCGACGTGCATTCTATGTATAAAGCAAGGTGATAAAGATTACTTTTTTATAACCAGAAGCAGTTCAACATGCCTTATAGTTGCATGCAAAATTTTATAAAAATCTGAAATATAGCCCAATTGGGTACCTCCTACCTTAATATTAATTTCATTCAAATGATTTAGTATAAATGTAATTAGCATAATAAAGTTGCATTAAAAAACCAAAAAATACCTGGTTTTTATAAGGATCTGACAACAAGCACAGTGGGACATTATAATATGATAAAGAAATTAGGAATGATACAATCATATAAATAGTATACACATACAACAAATATTACCCAAGTGAAGTAATTTGGTATTTCATATTCAAATAGTCAATAATTTTTTTTTCTGAAATTATTTACCGAAAACATTGTGTGAGGAGTCCAAATAAACCAAATTGTACTAAATATATTTGGAATTTCGAACAAAATTTGAATCTGTTCAAATGTACATCAAACGAACAAAACGTTTTGACAGGATTTGGTTACAAATATGTCCTTTATTTCTTTCTCTTTCATATGTCACAAATTTCCGTCTTTTGATTTGCAATTTTTCCCTTGTTGATTTTGACAACTCCACAATATAATTGTTACCATTTGGATGAATTCTGTTTTGATTACCTTTGATTACAATGTATTTATGTAATTGTCCTCACACTTCGAAGAAGTTCGGGAATATTGTTATCGCCCAAGTCCGTCTGTCCGTCCATTTAATTTCTTTGCATTATTTTGACATGCTGTATGTAGATGCGCAATAAGGTTTTAGAATTTTTATTTTCCAAAAATGGGCCTCTCCGGGGTCGAATTTTGAAAATTAGGAATTCAAGCTTGTGACCTAAACTGCTCTTTTATTTTTCATTTTATGTATTTAATTTATATAAATGATTGTCATATACTATATTTAGATGCGCCATAAGGTTTTCAAAGGATTTTCAAAAATCGGGGCCCACAGGGGTCAAATTTCTGATATTGGCAATTTGAGAATGTGTCCTAAACTCTGTTCATTTTTCATTTTGTGCATTTGATTTCTCTCTCTCCCTCTTTTTTGTCTTGTATGTTGTATTTTTTATACTTATTAGCCTTTAAGGGCCCTTTGATTGGAAATAAAATGTTATAGTTATTGTCGTTGTCTCCATCCGTCCGTCCGCCCGTCCGTCGGTCCGTCTTCCGTCTGTCTGTCTGTCCGTCACACTTTCGTTTGATATCGACTCCTCATTCAGATTTGGGTATAGCATTTTAATTCTTTTATAGTAGTGTCACATATATTCTGTAGATGCGCAATAAGGTTTTAAAATTTTTGATTTCGCTCAATGTGAAATGTCGGACGGAAAACGAGCGAATTATCGTAATATGCTTGTGACATCAACATCCATTATAGAATGATTGTAAATGTGATGTACATGCGCAGTAAGGTTTTAAAATTTTGAATTCTTTCGTGGAGCGAAATTTGGGACAGAAAATGAGCGAATTTTCAAAATATGCTTAAAACATAAATTTTTAAAGTATTTTGTATTCTATGCTTCTGGTTTCTTTATATGTAAATTGTCCATGGTGTAAAATTGGAAAGACAGGTTTCAAAATTTTCATTTTCGCTCAATGGACGAAATCAACAAATTGTCAAAATATGAATGTGACATCAACTCCTTATTGATTATTGACGCTAGGCATCTATAGGCATTATAGAATGATTGTACATATGCTGTAGATGCGCAATTAGGTTTTAAAAAATTGATTTCATTCATGAAGCGAAAATTAGGACCGAAAATGAACGAATTTTCAAATATGCTTAAAATATTAATTTCTGAAGCATTTTTTATGCTAGGCTTCTGGTTTCTTCATAGGTAGATTGTCCATGATGGACGGATGAAAAAAGATGCTCAACACAGAATTTTAGACCCATGGCATATAGGAAGTTCTATTATTTTCGAATTTTGCTAATAACTGGTAATTTCTGTAAATCATACATAAAACAATATAACTACATGTATAACACATCAAATAAAGAAATGTATCGGAATCACCATCAGTTATCTCAGTCTAAGTGCAATCTGTCAGGACTTGTCTTTTGTTTCTTTGTATACTGATAATTTAAGTATTGATTGTTCCAATCCATCAGCTTTTAAGCTTGCTAGTTCTTTTTGACCATCACTTTAGATCTGTTGAATGCATTATTTGGAATTGAAGAATTGAATCAGATTATTTTTTCTCTTTAACATTTCGTAATATTTTCTTTTTTATGGCCCCACCGTAGCGACGGAGGCATTAAGTATAAACGGCGTCTGTTTGTCCATCCATCACACTTTTGCTTCCACACTCCAAATTCTGTTTGTCTGGACTAAATATATTGAAACTTGTACACAATGCTTATTACCACAACAATATGCAGATCATGTTTGAATTTTGATATTTTGCTTTTAACCATTCTAAAGTTCTTCCCCTTTATAAATGAAAAATTGTGAATTGTATACTTTTCGCATTCTAACTTGAGTTTGCCCATGCAAAATGTAAAAACGTTATACCCAATACATCCATATGTTATCGGATGTTGTGTCTTTTACCATTTTAGAGTAATGCCCCTTTATCAATGAAAAAAAAAGTAAATTTTGGTTTTTTAGAGTTTCCTTGTTGATATGGTAAATAGCCAAAATTGAGGTTTCCATTCAATAACTTGATATGGATTCACTAAATCACATTTTGTCTTTATTTGTTTATCTATATTATACATACTATATATATTTTCAGGGTTATGACCATAGTTATTATTTCATGGCTACATTTATTGAAGACCACGTAGCACACCATGCCAAGTATCTGAAGTGAATCATTCACAGAGAGCACAAACTGTAATTGTTATTGATTGAATACAGTTGATTTCTATGATTAAACAATGATCAGTGATTTAACCAGTAGTGATTGTAATCAATCATTGATTTAAATATTAAATGAATGTGATATGGAATATTTTTTACATGTGTATGGTATATGTGTAATGCTAACGTAGTATGTAAATTTGGAACACAGCAAATATTTCAAAGTCAAAGTCAATATGTTTTATTAAGAAAACCAAAAGTTTCATTTTGCATCAACCCCACATCAACATGACATTAACTCAACAAGATGAAATACCATATTAAAATTATACAAATGAATTATCTGAGTTTGAAGCTCTAAATAGCATCATTAACACACTTTGGATTCATCAGATTATGTATAATATTGGCTGAGTAAGGACATAGATCATTTGACTCTATATTTAATTTCTGAAATAATTGAAGTCTACAATTAAAACTTTTATTACATAAAAGAAGGAAGTGCTCTTGATCTTCAGCTTGTTTTATTGTGTGCATAATATATGTTTATGTTAAATTTTTGGTTTGAAATATCAGCCTTTCTCAATCAAAAGAGGATGTGCACTAATTCTCAATTTAGAAAGTTCATTTGTAATAGAAATAGCATATAACTAGCATAAAGTTTGCAGAAATTTTCTTTTAGAACAAAAAACTAATAAGTGACCGATGATTAGTACTGGAAACTATTGACCGGTAAAGTGTCTGGGTATAATAAAACATTTATTTAACGGTCATTTTTGGATATAGCCATTTTATTTGTCCCCTCTACACATTGACCATTTCCCTCAGCTATGTGTCGGAGGAAAATGGGTCAGTGTCTCGGGACAACTAAAATGGCTATATCCCGAAATGAATGTTAAATAACTATATTATTAGTAACTTCCCCTCGTTATTAAGAATTTAATAACAACTGCTTGGTATATACATGTACATGTTTGTGATGTCTATTAAACTATTGTTTTCATTTTGCCTGAGTGATGTTGATATATGTTTACAGAAGAAAAAACTGTTAAATGGTTCTGTTTGTTTCCTGAGAACATGGACCATCAAGGACACCAGCTTGTTTATATACTGACTCAGAGTGTTATGAATTATAAGTTATAGATTATAATTCTTAAAGTCAGTTCCTACTAAAATGAGTGTAAAAGTATAAAATGATATATACTATGATATATACTATGTTGTATTACATGTACATCATTTTTTACAATTTATATGACATTTTTTAGATATAGTGCTAGTTTTATACCATATTAAATTTCTAACATTAAGAGTAATTTTTGAGGTGTATACAAATACAACCTGTATCAATAATTGTGCGTTAGTTTTAATAGACCTTCAAAATGCCAAAAATCCATTCCGTGGACTGAGTTTACAGACAGTACTAGCACAACATGAGAAAAGAAACAAACCTATATCCTGTATTGAAAAATTAAGCACAATTGTCAAATATCAAAATCCTGCCTAAAGTTGTAGAAAAATTAAAAGGTTAATTTTGTGAAAAAATTCGATGTGCGTTAGACATTCTTATTTACTTTTACATGAATATACAGGAACACTGATTTCAAAAATTCTACGACAATGATTAGGGAGCAACCATTTGATTTTTAGGGGTCTAGGATGAAATTTGAATTAAAAAGGCAGGACCAGGATTTTGCCAAATTAAAAGCTAGGATCACTTTAGGCTAGGATTTAAATCTTTGCTTTGATGTCAAAATATATGCCAGACCTGTGCCAGTCAGGAAATATTTTGGTTTGAATGAAAATAAAAATTAAGGCCACCAAAAAAAAAAAAAAATTCCAGGACCAAGATTTTGACGAAAAATTGCAGGATCAAACATTTTATCCTAGCCCACCCCCATAAAACCAAATGGTTGATCTCTTGATAATATGAAAGAGGAGATATAGTGAATTCATTCTGAACATAAAATCCCTATATATGTAGGCGTCAAAAGTTAAAGCAAAGTAAAGGGGTGAAAGAGGTTTCAGTAATTATAAATTTAATTATGATAATAAGTAATCAAAATGTCTACAACTAGCAGATAACTTTGAACACCCGGAAAAATCCAACTAATTATAAATACGATCAAGAGTACTCAATCCATTCTATGTTACCAATCTCGATGCAAAATAATGATATTTCCCCAAATTATGTCTCTTTTTAATGTTCAACACCAAAATCGTAGAAATCCGATTCGGTAATCCAGAATGAAGAGCGTTTTAAAGAGCTTATGACACGGCTAATAACTACATGTACATTTTATTTTTTTCTCAAATAAGTAAGCACTAAATTCGCTACGTTCGTATGACGGTTTGCACATGCGATACCTAGTGGAGTTTGTTCTTGTTTGGTGCGTACGTTTACATCTGCTCCCTTTTTGAGTAATAATTCTACTGCTTTATAGTTTCCTCGTTTACAAGCTGCATGTAATGGTGTGATGCCTGCATCTGAAACCATATTTACATCAGCACCATATTTTAATAAAACTTCGACAAAATCTTCTAACCCCAAGATGCTAGACACATGCAATGCTGAAAAACCGAATGGGATCGTTTGATTTACATCTGCTTTGTTTTCTAGCAAACATTCGATTATCCTGGTATTCACTTTAAATTCTAAGTTAAAAACTTTAATTTCTCCAAAATCGTGATTTAATACTTGTTGTAGTGTATCTGAATGAAATGGAAATTTCTTAACGACAGCTCCTACAAAGGCCGTATGCAGTGGGCTTAATCCGTCACCAGTAATATTATTGATAACAGGTCCAGATTTAATCAACATTTTGACTAAATTTTCACATCCCAAAGCAGAAGCACAATGTAATGGTGTATATCCTTGACAATCGGAATGTATAGCATCTGCTCCCTTTTCCAAAAGTAGCTTTGCTACAGCTTCATGACCGCTTAAACAAGCCAAATACAACGGAGAACAATTGTTATAGTCGACGTCATTTACTCTGGCAGAGAGTTCTATCAATACGGAAGCTATGTCTTGATGCCCGTAACAACAGGAAAAGTGTAATGGCGTCCAGTCTTTCCAAGTATCATGCACATTAGTTTTCATATTAACATATTCTTCCTTTGTGTAGTCTGTACTATATGCAAGAATAAACTCAACATATTCTAAATATCCATGAATACACGACACTACCAAAGCATTAAAGCAAGACGAATCTTTAGGAATAAGACATAACTTTTCTGGATAATTTAACATGAAAGAAACAAATTTACTGCGATAAGAGGCGTTTTTTGATTGTGTATTTCCAAAAACATCGATGTATTTTCCTTTTTTTATTTCTGCTACCATTCTGTCGAAATAATGATGTTCATGTTTTTCCGGTAGTAATATATATTCTGGTGGAGAGAAATCAAACTTCACTGACTGGAATAAAATTCTTGTTGATATAAAATCTTTCGTACCATGTGTCAAAACACTATAAGGTAATTCTTTCCCAAAATACTTTGCAATTATATCAAACATTCTATCGTGAATGCAAGTAAAGGAATCCGCTGTTTCCGTCACATAACAGTCCTGTAATGTTTGAAAATGCCTAAGAAGTAATGCTTTTGTTGGTTTCTCAGAGTATCCTGATTCCTCATGAATGCATTTTAAAATGTCTTTATGAAGCTTTGATCCTGCCTCGAACATCTCCTTGCATACGTTATTGTCTAGTATGACAAGAAGCGCCAGTGCTATAAATGCACGGCTACCTACGTCCTGCATAGCTTTCAGTTCTTCGTGTATCACTTCATAAGGAAACTTGAAGAAACGGGTTATATGTTGAATATATTTCGTAAAGGAGTGGAAGAAAATGATACAGTTGTAAGGTTTCGTCATCAAGCTTTTTCATGATCTCCTCTGGAAGATAGGCATTGCCAATAAGACGCCTTTCTTTTGGCGACAGGGAAATACTGCATTCTTGATGCTTTGTTGGTGAAATGGATTCCAAAACTTTGTAAATAACGGGCATTCGGGACCTTAATTCCGATGACCTCAAGTCTAAACCCCCTGACTGCTCCTGTTCGACATCTCCATTCAATTATAGTCCTGTGGGTCATGTTATCACTGGAGATCTCAATCTAGTTGATAATCAAAAGCTTAAAAATATGCTAGCTAAAGGCCCCAAATACCGAGAACCTCAGCCAATTAATTGGAAATACAATTTCAAGTTACTTATGGATTCGGTTGAGGACTATGCCAGAAAATGGACTTCAAAAGAACAGGAGCCTGCTGACACACTTTCAGAGTGGGTGAAGGCTATTAGGTCAATGATACAAATCAGAATTAAAAGCCTCGAAGGGTCTATGAGCACTAAAGCTATATCCATCTTTAAAGACCCTAAGGTTGTTGAAAACTTGACTCGCCTCCATGACAAATATGTAGTTGTCCCAGCTGACAAGGCCCGCAATAACATCGTTTTTGTTTGTAAGAACTATTATTTTGAGTGTCTTAGAAACGAATTGGGAATAGATAACACTGCGGGTAACCCAACTTATACACCGACCACACTCACTAAGCAGGAAGTCCTTGATAACCACAAGACCGTTCTTCATTCCTTTGGCATTTCTACAAAGGATGAAGAAATGGACCTTCCTGCTCTTTATTGGACTCCTAAACTACATAAGAATCCGTTTAAACAAAGGTACATTGCTGGGTCAGCTAATTGCTCTACAAAACCTCTTTCAAAGATTTTAACATCCACATTGACATGTGTTAAAGAGGGCCTTCAGAATTACTGTGAAACATCATATTCCACCAGTGGCGTCAATCAGATGTGGATTCTTAAAAACTCCAAAAATTTACTTCAATATCTAAAATCAAAATCTTTGGCTACATGCAACAGCATAAAAACTTTCGACTTCTCTACACTCTACACTACCATACCACATTCTCAATTAAAAGATCGCTTAAAGCAACTAGTTCATCAATGTTTTTTCAAGAAAAATGGGACACGCAGGTATAAATTCCTTGTTCTAGGTAGAGAAAAGTCTTATTTCGTGAAGAACCACTCTGATTCTGACAAAAAGTATTCTGAAGATGAAATTACAAACATGTTATATTTTCTCATAGACAACATATTCGTTGAATTTGGCGGTCTAATTTTTCAACAAACAATCGGCATTCCAATGGGAACCAACTGTGCTCCTCTCCTCGCCGATCTGTTTCTGTACTCATATGAAGCGGACTTCATTCAAGGGTTACTACATGAAAACAAAAAGAAACTAGCCCAATCCTTTAATTTCACTTTTCGTTATATAGATGATGTGTTGTCGTTAAATAACGACAAATTCCAAGACTTTCTACATCTTATCTACCCCAGTGAGCTTGAAATTAAGGATACTACAGATACACCAAAGTCCGCTTCATATTTGGATTTATTTCTTGAAATAGACTATGAAGGACGTTTGAAGACAAAACTTTATGACAAACGTGATGACTTCAACTTTTCTATTGTTAATTTTCCCTTCTTGAGTAGCAATATACCAGCATCGCCTGCATATGGCGTCTACGTTTCTCAGCTTATCCGATTTTCAAGGGCATGCGTGAGTTACCCTGACTTTCGACAAAGAGGATTACTGCTGTCACAAAAGCTTCTTAACCAGGGTTTTATCAGGGATAAGTTGATGTCATCACTTAAGAAATTTTACGGTCGTCATCATGAATTGATTGACCATTACAGTGTTCCAATATCTAAGATGATGTTGGACCTGTTCCCACTGTCGTAACCTTTCATGTGACCCCTACGATTTGTGACTTCCACCGGATTGACCTTGTTGAACTTCACGACGGGTGCCGTATACGGAGCAGGAACTGCTTACCCTTCCGGAGCACCTGGGTTCACTCCTGGTTTTTATAGGAGTTCGTGTTGTTCATTGTTTTTAGTTTTCTGTGTTTATTTGTTGTGCTTGTGGTTGTTCGTTTGTCTTCCCGGGTTTGTCTGTCCAATGGATTACGTTTTTTTGATTGCTCCTTAGGTATATTTGTCCTTTTTGTTCTCTATTGCTTCGGATCTACATACAAAAATAAACCTTAAGTGTGGGTTTATTTCAAGCAACCCTCTTAGCATAGTACCGTAACTGCTCCATTCATTTACAGTGTAGGGATTTAAGTCGGTCTTCCCAAATACGTCATCCAAAATGAAAATTTGCTTTTTGTTGGGATCTGACATGCATATGATATCTCTTGGGTGTTTTCCACAGTTTATATTGTATTCTTCATCTGACTCGAGAGTAAATGCGACATAGAAGGCAGTAGTCGTTTTTCCAGACCCTGAACTACCTGATATAATGATCACTTGATAGTTCTGTACTTTCTGTAAAGCATTTTTTGCTGATTTCGTAATAATAAAGCGTTTATTTTTTTGTCGCCACCTTTTAATATCCTTTTCCTGTAGATCTGTAATAAAAAAAATCTATAGATAATAAATCTGGTATTTGCTAATTGTCTGGTATATATTTTATTATGGAAGCCAGATGACTGATTTAGCATTTTCGCACGGCTATCTTTACATTTTCAAAGATGAATCTGTTAAAGCAAAATCGATATATGCTACAGAATGCGAAATCGCGAAAAAATAAACATGAACTGAAAAAGTACCAAGAAAAGACAAGCTATTCAGCATATAGCATATGCCCATACTGTAATTGACCCATATGAATAATTTGTGACGAAGTTTAGTTGAAACTATAAACACCAAACTCCAAAAATACATAAACAACACTTAGTCTTTGAAACACGTACAACCACTGACTGGCCTCTGATTTAGGACAGACACATAAAAAGTAAATATGTGGCGGGTTTATTCTAGTTTAATGAGTACCAAACCCTACCCCTTAAACCTGTGACAGTGGTTGGACAAATAAAAAAACCAGACCTACAGTAAAGAAAAACAATTAACACAATCAGTATATGATTTTAGAAACGAAAGAGTCAATCAATGAGTGCTCCCTGTTAACTAGCACCTGGCTCAGGTTACTATACCATCTATTAACAATTACGTTTTGTGACACAAAACAAAGTTTTTCATCTGAAATTTTTGAAAGTTTTCCATTTTTTTAAATCAACAATTCCGTTACGAATATCTATTTTCTATAAAAATTTTGAAATGATTATTTAACACTTAGTTAAACATAAAACAAATTCCTTTTTTATATTTACCATTCAAGTTTTTCTTTTCGTTTCTCCCAGTTTCGTCAGTCAGCTTTATCTTCTTGAAATCACCTGTTAAATTTATTTGATAAATAAATATATTTATTGTAATATTGTATAATTCAAAAGCTGTCATTTGTCAAAATAGATCACGTGGTCAACCTGTAAAAAGCTTGTAAAATAGGTGTTTCCATAAATAAAATTAAAAATGTTGAAAGACTAAGAGTTTCTAAAAATAATTTAGTTGAAAGACCCCCTTATTCCAAAAATAGAATTTAGAAGACCAAATTTATAAAGCGATATTTTGATTGGCTGTTGGATTAGTCTAAGGACCAATCAGAATCGATCTTTCATTCTTACTTCGGAAGTTCATTATCCTTTGCTGGCAACAACATGGAAGTTGTTAATATTAAATTGTTAAAGTTTATCATTTTCAATTCAATATCAATATAATGAAAAGGACATAGGGAAAATGTCAGAGATTCAAAACCGTAAAGCACAGGTTAGTTCGTTGGTTATTGAAATAGAACATGATCGATATTTTGTGAATTTGAATATTATAATAACACAATTATACCCTTTAAAATGTCGGTCGATACATGTTTTATAGACCTCCTGTAAAGGCTATAATTGTATAATATCTATTAGTAACATGAACACATACTTGGTTGAAGTTTTCTTATATATATCTAACAAAAGTAGGTATAGTTACTCACAAACTAAAGAATTATATTTCAATATCTGTTCACATATCATAATAAAAGTCTAGATTTAAACAAAATCAGCTTTTACCATACAAAATGTCTACCAAATAAGCGAATATGTAGTTCTGTGATATAAAGTGTCATATTTTGGTGGACATATTGTATTGCTGCGTTTCCTATTTTTTTTTATCATTAGTCTTTTCCTTTCTTCTTCTTCTGAGCCATGACTGACCTGTCCGAAGTGGATCATTAAAACCGTTCAAGCAAACTTAATGAAACTTGGTACAAAAATAGATAGCCATGCCTAAGTTTTGCATAAAGGTTTCGGAATTTCAAAATGGCCGCAGTTTTTGGGGACTTTTTGTGTTGGCATCCAAACACAGTATTACTTGTTACAATACAATTAGTTACTGGAAAACTGCCAGCAGGATTTTTTTAAAATCTTAATTTTGAGTAAGTACCGAAGTGAAAAGAAATGAACATTCTACTCCCATGCACGTGAAGATATACAGTTTAGTTTCCAAAATTATACGAAATCGGTAACAGTAAATTCAAATATCATTGTCACGTCAGTTCCGGTAGTGATATATTTGTGGAAACTACCAAAAAGAGGCACCCATTCAATGTCAGGAATCATTCAAAATACATGTGTTTTCATTTAATCATAAATACATATACATGTATAAATGTATATGCACTCAAATGTACAATGTATGCGAATATGTTTACCTTCTAATGATTCTACACGCTTGTTAGTCTCGACCCTTTCTTGCTGCAAGTAAGTAACATTTTTTGTGATTCTTTCTCCCTCTTCCTCTAAAGTATCAATTTTTTCCACTAATTTTGCATATTCATCTCCCATTTTTGAAATTCTTGTTATGTAATTCTGTTCCATTTCTGGGTCAATCGGAGTAACTAATAGCTCATCAATAAATCGTTCTTCTGCTCCAAGTTCCATCAATGCCAGTTTTAGTCTTTGCCATGTAACTTGAAATTCTGTTTCCCCAATAGCAGCAGCGGCCCTATGCCCAAAAACGATATTTCTGATCTGATGGATCCGTTCTATATTAGCTGCCACGCTTCTGTCAGAATCGTAAGGATCTTTTCCCCAATCACATGAAATCGGTGGAGGCAAGTTTCCTATATTCCGTAATAATATATATAATACAGAAATATCCAAATCGTCGAGATTCCCATCATATTCACCGTGCTCCGGGAAATAGTATTTCTTTTTGCCCTCTGTTCAATAATCCATAGATCTTTCCCTTTACGATTCTCAAAATATGTCCATATTTAGAAACAGAGGGGCATCTGCTTTTAATTTTTTTTCTATAAATTTCTGTTCCAACATCTAATAAAAGTCTACTAAGTCGTGTGTAATTTGTTTTATCAGTTTCGGAGGTCATTTTGAAGGCCTTAAAAAATATGTCGTGTGTACGTTACACTGGTATACTGTTAAATAGAAAAAAGAGCAATCCAGTTAAACATATAATAGGATAGCGAAAGTGTTTATAACGAGGGTCTCACTAACTCATTTACCAATATTTTGATATTTAAATCGATCCTTTAAAATTTACGTTAAAGTTTTAGAAAATAAAGAGTTCGTTCCTGGTAAATAGCTCTGTTATTAATTTTTGATCATTTGAAAATGCCCTACAAAGCAACATATTGGATTATTGTTTTGGATTTTAACATCTGCCTGCAGGACAACTGGTAAGTATGCCCTCTTGGCCACCAAAAAGGGAATTTGAAAATAATTATTCCAAAGGAATAACGCTAGTTTGCAATTTGAAAAGATGCATGTAAATTGACAATTGACTAAACCTTTTCAAATTAAATACGTGAGCCATCAAAAATGGAGAATTTGGTTTTTTTTTTTTTTTTTAGAAAAGATACCTTTTCTTTTGGAATGTTCAATCTTATTATCCCTTATTTGGGATAATATTCTCTCAAAAACAGGGAACAGATTGCAAAAAGTGGTATTCTTCTGGTCCTTAACTCTCACCAGTAATATATATATAAGAAAAAAGTCCTGTGTCTGTAACACATGGATACCCTGTCCTCCTTGGCATAGAATTCCCAACTATTATACTTATGATGGGAAATCATTTTGAAAAATATTTTATATTTATGAAAGTTTCATAATTATTATATGCTGCTTATATCATTTGGTACCCCATGAAAAATAATGACATTTATGGACATGCACTTTTTAAAAACTTTTTTACTCTATGATACATATCTGTCATATCCATATACAAAATGTTAAACTGACATGATTGATGCAGAATACTTCAAGTTTTACTCTCATTTGAAATTGATAATAAGGTTACACGTACATAAATTAAGGCTGTTTTGTTTTTTTTAAGTTACTGATCTGGAAAACAACTGTACATGTGAAAGAACCCAGACGAAATGTGTCCTCACATCATGCACAATGTGCTGCAAGATTTATAAAGCAGAAATATAAAACTGTAACATGTCAAACATTTTAATTCAATAATTTTTTAGTTATCCCTCTTTGGATAGAATTTAGTTCTGGAAATTTGATAAAGTTGGCCAATTAACTATAAAATATTTGTTATAATAATATTTATATATTTTTAACAATATATTAATGAGAAAGAGTTTTTTCGGGAAAAGTAAATTATTTTTAAAATCTTAATTATACATAATGTACAGGTGAAAAGTGTTTACTATAAGTGAACATCTTAAGAAATTTAATTGTGTCTCAAGTTTTGAAGTGAAAGGTTTTTTGACAGATTGAAATATTTTGATGCTATTGAAGAGTTAAGGTTGGTGCATTTATTTATATTTATACAAATGATGGTTTTTATAAACATGTTTTATATAGAATATTCCATAATGTATGGAGGAAAAAATTAACAAAGAGAAGATTTTTTCATAAAGATAGTTTATATATTTTTAGTTGAGTTTTGTAAATGCAAAATGATATTGATAGCTTTGTTTCATTGTTTGAATGTGAATTCATAGTTACATGTAGTTAAAGTAATGGTTTATTATAGGGTTCATTAGAATTAATCAATTATGGAAGATTCTGATTAAGTTAATATTGTTCACAGGTAGACAGACCTACATGTATGTGTTTTTTTACTAAGGAATCTGAGTTGTTTTATTGTGAAGTCTGCCATTTCCTTATTTAGGGTATGTTTATTTAATTGAAATTTTGATTGATTTTATAATTATGGTAATTAATTATTGCTATTTCTGATTGAGACATTATTGATTATTCATAAACAAAAGTTATTAACTTTGGAGACTTTCTCTTATTTCATACATTGATTGAGAATAGTTTTACAATTATAATATCTGAAAGGGGAGATAATCATGATATTGAAGTTAATGCATTTTTGTGAAATTTAGTAGCTTTACCTTTCTAGTTTATCAATGTACATTTAAACAAGAAGTATTTATTACATTTATGAAACTTAAGATAACTGTGATTTAGTTATTTTGAATTTATGATCTGAATTTGCAATAATCTTATGATGTTTTCTCTTTTCTTTTTTTTTCTACAAATATTGTATTATTCAGCATTGCCAATTTATACCAATTTATTCTTATTTATATAAACTTATGTGATTATAATTAGATAATATACATATACGGATGAACAATAAATTCATGGACCTTACATTTGTAATTTCTTAAGCCAGTTACTCATTTTCGAAAGTTACAAAACAATACCAAGAATGACCACAGTATAGACTGACCTTAATTGCTTTATCTTATTGACTTCCAGTTTTTGTCTTAATATTCTCATTCTACACTGGTCTAGTTTATTCTAGTTTTATTTTCTTCCTTGTTTTTGGAATCCTTGATTTACCTCCCATTTAAAATTGTTATCATTCTTTACAGCAGGTATCTCTTTATTGAACAAATTAGGGCGGGGGGGGGGGGGGGGGGTTGTCTATTTTTTCATAGATAATCAAAGAACTGAATGATGTCTTCACCAGTCTGACAGGAAGTGTTATATAACAAGTAAAACCCTACTCATTTTTATTCCTGACAATTATTATATTAATGTAAGGAAAAATAGAATTTGAATTTTTGCCTATTAATTCAATACAGAATACCTAATGTAAAGATTACTCTTGTAAAAGGTCGTAACTCAATGATTCCAAAAATCAGGAATACAATTTGAGAGCATATTTGGCAAACTGCACATGACAATATCAAGTTAATTATTTGACTTGTAAAACATGAAGGTTTTCAACAATATGAACAATGGTTAATTATAAACATCGTCATAAGGGACATTGTTATCATACTGCAGGTCCGTATGATTTGAATGATGTATGTTTGTCTGGTAAAATGGATTGAAAGACAGGTTAAACTTGATGATTGAGCATGGGACATCAGCCTTTGTTTGTTACACGATAGAATTTGACATCAAATTTTCGCTTACTTTGTAGAACCATATAGGACTACAACTTTTTTATAGTTCATTTAAGTCGCAGTTTGCACCGGTCCCATGCCTTTTGACCAAATTATGTAGGGAAAACCATCTAAGAACAGATATTTGCAATAAGGGGATACTCACTTCAAAAATGTTTTATTTTTGTAAATCACTATAGAAACTCATTTTTGATGTCAATCACTCTTAAATATAATAAGTACAATGTAGAAGCAATAAACAAACACACATAAAAATGTGCTTTATTGCTAACAACATGTACCTAAATCCGCTAAAATACGCTAAAATATGGATTTCAATGAAATTTAACATGCAGTTAGAATATCCCGAACTGCATCTAATATGGAAATAATTTTATATTTAGCTCTTATAATTTTTTGATAATCTTGGTTTAAAATCCTTAAAATAAAGGTCTTTTACTTTAGATGTAATATAAAAAGTGCTGAAAAAAGTTAATGTTTTCACTTTAAATCGTCATTTCTCAAAAACTAATCAATAGAATTTTCTATAAAATGATATGCTATTTCTGTTAACTTTACTGTTTGTTTGATACTCAATAAATATATATGTAGGGTCACCACCCGCGTGTCACCAGCTTGGTTTTCGCTGTTGAAATCATTTAACATTCTGTCCTGTCTGTAAAAACATTATAATATGATAAAGAAATTATGAATGATACAATCATATAAATAGTATACACATACAACAAATATTACCCAAGTGAAGTAATTTGGTATTTCATATTCAAATAGTCAATAATTTTTTTTCTGAAATTATTTACCGAAAACATTGTGTGAGGAGTCCAAATAAACCAAATTGTACTAAATATATTTGGAATTTCGAACAAAATTTGAATCTGTTCAAATGTACATCAAACGAACAAAACGTTTTGACAGAATTTTGTTACAAATATGTCCTTTTTTTCTTTCTCTTTCATATGTCACAAATTTCCGTCTTTTGATTTGCCTTTTTTCCCTTGTTGATTTTGACAACTCCACAATATAATTGTTACCATTTGGATGAATTCTGTTTTGATTACCTTTGATTACAATGTATTTATGTAATTGTCCACACACTTCGAAGAAGTTCGGGAATATTGTTATCGCCCAAGTCCGTCTGTCCGTCCATTTAATTTCTTTGCATTATTGTGACATGCTGTATGTAGATGCGCAATTAAGGTTTTAGAATTTTTATTTTCCAAAAATGGGGCCCTCCGAGGTCGAATTTTGAAAATTAGGAATTCAAGCTTGTGACCTAAACTACTCTTTTATTTTTCATTTTATGTTTTTAATTTATATAAATGATTGTCACATACTATATTTAGATGCGCCATAATGTTTTCAAAGGATTTTCAAAAATCGGGGCCCACAGGGGTCAAATTTCTGATATTGGCAATTTGAACATGTGTCCTAAACTCCGTTCATTTTTCATTTTGTGCATTTGATTTCTCTCTCTCCCTCTTTTTTGTCTTGTATGTTGTATTTTTTATACGTATTGGCCTTTTAGGGCCCTTTGATTGGAAATAAAATGTTATAGTTATTGTCGTTGTCTCCATCCGTCCGTCCGCCCGTCCGTCGGTCCGTCTTCCGTCCGTCCGCCTGTCCATCCGTCATTCCTTCCTCCGTCTGTCCGTCCGTCTGTCTGTCTGTCCGTCACACTTTCGTTTGATATCGACTCCTCATTCAGATTTGGGTATAGCATTTTAATTCTTTTATAGTAGTGTCGCATATATTCTGTAGATGCGCAATAAGGTTTTAAAATTTTTGATTTCGCTCAATGTGAAATGTCGGACCGAAAACGAGCGAATTATCGTAATATGCTTGTGACATCAACATTCATTATAGAATGATTGTAAATGTGATGTAGATGCGCAGTAAGGTTTTAAAATTTTGAATTCTTTCGTGGAGCGAAATTTGGGACCGAAAATGAGCGAATTTTCAAAATATGCTTAAAACATAAATTTTTGAAGTATTTTGTATTCTATGCTTCTGGTTTCTTTATATGTAAATTGTCCATGGTGTAAAGATGGAAAGGCAGGTTTCAAAATTTTCATTTTCACTCAATGGACGAAATCAACAAATTGTCAAAATATGAATGTGACATCAACTCCTTATTGATTATTGACGCTAGGCATCTACTTTGATTATAGAATGATTGTACATATGCTGTAGATGCGCAATTAGGTTTTAAAAAATTGATTTCATTCATGAAGCGAAAATTAGGACCGAAAATGAACGAATTTTCAAATATGCTTAAAATATTAATTTCTGAAGCATTTTTTATGCTAGGCTTCTGGTTTCTTCATAGGTAGATTGTCCATGATGGACGGATGAAAAAAGATGCTCAACACACAATTTTAGACCCATGGCATATAGGAAGTTCTATTATTTTCGAATTTTGCTAATAACTGGTAATTTCTGCAAATCATACATAAAACAATATAACTACATGTATAACACATCAAATAAAGAAATGTATCGGAATCACCATCAGTTATCTCAGTTTAAGTGCAATCTGTCAGGACTTGTCTTTTGTTTCGTTGTATACTGATAAATTCAAGTATTGATTGTTCCAATCCATCAGCTTTTAAGCTTGCTAGTTGTTTTTGACCATCATTTTAGATCTGTTGAATGCATTATTTGGAATTGAAGAATTGAATCAGATTATTTTTTCTCTTTAACATTTCATAATATTTTCTTTTTTATGGCCCCCCAGTAATGACGGAGGCATTAAGTGTTAACGGTGTCTGTTTGTCCATCCATCACACTTTTGCTTCCACACTCCAAATTCTGTGTGTCTGGACTAAATATATTGAAACTTGTACACAATGCTTATTACCACAATATGCAGATCATGTTTGAATTTTGATATTTTGCTTTTAACCATTCTAGAGTTCTCCCCCTTTATAAATGAAAATTGTGAATTGTATACTTTTCGCACTCTAACGTGAGTTTGCCCAGGCAAAATGTAAAAATGTTATACCAAATACATCTATATGTTATTGAATGTTGTCTCTTTTACCATTTCAGAGTAATGCCCCTTTATCAGTGGAAAAAAAGTTAATTTTGTCGTTTTCGAGTTTCCTTGTTGATATTGTAAATAGCCAAAATTGAGGTTTCCATTCAATAACTTGATATGGTTTCACTAAATCACATTTTGTCTTTATTTTTTCAAAGTTTATCTAATATTATACATGTATATTTTCAGGGTTATGACCATAGTTATTATTTCATGGCTACATTTATTGAAGACCACGTAGCACACCATGCCAAGTATCTGAAGTGAATCATTCACAGACAGCACAAAATGTAATTCTTATTGATTGAATACTGTTGATTTCTATGATTAAACAATGATCAGTGATTTATCCAGAAGTGATTGTAATCAATCATTGATTAAAATATTAAATAAATGTGATATGGGATATTTTTTACATGTATATGGTATATGTGTAATGCTAACATAGTATGTAGATTTGGAACACAGCAATATTTCAAAGTCAAAGTCAAAGTCAAAATGTTTTATTAAGAAAACCAAAAGTTTACATTTTGTGTTAACCCCACATCAACATGACATTAACTCAACAAGATAAAATACCATATTAAAATTATACAAATGAATTATCTGAGTTTGAAGCTCTAAATAGCATCATTAATACACTTTGGATTCATCATAATATTGGCTGAGTAAGGACATAGATCATTTGACTTTATATTTAATTTCTGAATAATTGAAGTCTACAATTTGAAAATTTATTACATAAAAGAAGGAAGTGCTCTTCATCTTCAATTTGTTTTATTGTGTGCATAATATATGTTTATGTTCAATTTTTTGGTTCGAAATATCCACCTTTATCAATCAAAAGAGGATGTGCACTAATTTAATTTCAATTTAGAAAGTTCATTTGTAACAGAAATACCATATAACTAGCATAAAGTTTGCAGAAATTTTCTTTTAGAACAAAAAACTAAGAAGTGACCGGTGATTAGTACTGGAAACTATTGACCGGTAAAGTGTCTCGATATAATAAAACATTTATTTAACGGTCATTTTTGGATATATCCATTTTATTTGTCCCCTCGACACATTGACTATTTACCTCAGCTATGCGTAGAGGAAAATGGGTCAGTGTCTCGGACAAATAAAATGGCTATATCCCGAAATAACTGTATATTATTAGTAACTTCCCCTCATTATTACGAAGTTAATAACAAATGCTTGGTATATACATGTACATGTTTGTGATGTCTGGTAAACACTTGTTTTCATTTTGCCTAAGTGATGTTGATATATGTTTACAGAAGAAGAAACTGTTAAATGGTTCTGTTTGTTGCCTGACAACATGGACCATCAAGGACACCAGCTTGTCTATATACTGACTCAGAGAGTTATGAATTATATGTTATACTGGTAGATTATAATTCTTAAAGTCAGTTCCTTGTTGGTTTAAGATTTTGCTAGATTGATTCAATCTATGTACATCTCAGTTAGTGAATTATGGACTTGGATTACATATACAAAATGACTAAAATGAGTGTAAAAGTATAAAATGATATATACTATGTTGAATTACATGTACATCATTTTTTACAATGTATATGACATTTTTTAGATATACTGCTAGTTTTATACGATATTAAATTTCTAACACTAAGAATAATGTTTGAGGTGTATACAAATACAACCTGTATCAATAATTGTGAGTTAGTTTTAATGGACGACTCAGCAGGATTAATTAACCAATATTTTTTTTGTCGAACCTGCGACTTTTGTCGCAGAAAGCTCGACATAGGGATAGTGATCCGGCGGCGGCGTTAACTAACTTCTTAAAAGCTTTATATTTTAGAAGGTAGAAGACCTGGATGCTTTATACTTTGTAAATAGATGCCTTATGTTACGAAGTTTCCGTCTGTCATATGTACATTGTCCTTGACCTCATTTTCATGGTTCAGTGACTACTTGAAAAAAAAATTAAGATTTTTTGTAATGTTAATTTCTCTCTTATTATGAGTAATAGGATAATTATATTTGGTGTGTGCGTACCTTACAAGGTCCTCATCCCCGTCAGACAGTTTTCAATTAACCTCGACCCCATTTCAAGGATCAGTGAACAACGTCAAGTCCATATCTCAGAGACTATAAGCAATAGGTCTAGTATATTTGGTGTATGGAAGGATTGTAAGGTATACATGTCCAACTGGCAGGTGTATTCTTAGCTTGACCTCATTTTCATGGTTCAGTGGTTATAGTTAAGTTTTTGTGTTTTGGCCTATTTTTGAATACTGTATGCAATATGTCTGATAGCATTTACTTTCATTAGAAATACACGACAGGCGAGACATTTTTGTGTGTCCACTCTTGTTTTAACATTTAGACCATCAAAATGCCAAAAATCCATTGCGCAATCCGAGTTTACAGACAGTAGTAGCACAACATGAGAAAAAAAACAAACCTATAACCTGTATTGAAAAATTAAGCACAATTGTCAATATCAAAATCCTGCGTAAAGTAGGAAAATTAATAGGTTAATTTTGTGAAAACAATTGATGTGCGTTAGACATTCTTATTTACTTTTACATGAATATACAGGAACATTGATTTCAAAAATTCTTCTACCATAATGATAAGGGATCAACCATTTGATTTTAGGGGTCTAGGATGGAATTTGAAATAAAAAGGCAGGACCAGGATTTGGCGAAATAAAAATCCAGGATCACTTTCGGCAAGGATTTAAATCTTTGCTTTGGATGTCAAAATATATGCCAGACCTGTGCCAATCAGGAAATATTTTGGTTTGAATGAAAATAAAAACTAAGGCTGCAACAGCCACCAAAAAAAAAAAAAAAAAAAAAAATCCAGGACTAAGATTTCGGTGAAAAAAAGCTGGATCAAACATTTTATCCTAGCCCCCCCCCCCCCCCCCCCCCAATAAAACCAAATGGTTGATCCCTTGATAATATGAAAGAAGAGATATGGTGAATTCATTCTGAACATAAAACCCCTATATATGTAGGCGACAAAAGTTCATGCAAAGTAAAGCGGTGAAAGAAGTTTCAGTAATTATAGATTTACTTGGGTTGAGAAATAATCAAAATGTCTACAACTTAGTACCAGATAACTTTTGAATACAAAGAAAAATCCAACTAATTATGAATACGATCAAGAGTACTCAATCCATTCTATGTTACCAATCTCGATGCAAAGTAATGATATTTCCCCAAATTATGTCTCTTTTTAATGTTCAACGCCAAAATTGTGGAAATCCGATTCGGTAATCCAGAAAGAAGAGCGTTTTAAAGAGCTTATGACACGGCTAATAACTACATGTACATTTTATTTTTTTCTCAAATAAGTAAGCACCAATTTCGCAACGTTCTTATGACGGTTTGCACATGCGATAAATAGTGGAGTTTGTTCTTGTTTGGTGCGTACGTTTACGTCTGCTCTGTTTTTGAGTAATAATTCTACCGCTTTATAGTTTCCTCGTTTACAAGCTAAATGTAATGGTGTAATGCCTGCATCTGAAACCTTATTTACATCAGCACCATATTTTAATAAAACTTCGACAAAATCTTCTAACCCCAAGATGCTAGACACATGCAATGCTGAAAAACCGAATAGGATCGTTTGATTTACATCTGCTTTGTTTTCTAGCAAACATTCGATTATCCTGGTATTCACTTTAAATTCTAAGTTAAAAACTTTAATTTCTCCAAAATCGTGATTTAATACTTGTCCTAGTGTATCTGAATCAAATGGAAATTTCTTAAAGACAGCTCCTACAAAGGCCGTATGCAGTGGGCTTAATCCGTTACCAGTAATATTATTGATAACAGGTCCAGATTTAATCAACATTTTGACTAAATTTTCACACCCAAAAGCAGAAGCATAATGTAATGGTGTATATCCTTGACAATCGGAATGTATAGCATCTGCTCCCTTTTCCAAAAGTAGCTTTGCTACAGCTTCATGACCGCTTAAACAAGCTAAATGCAACGGAGAACGATTTTTATAGTCCACTTCATTTACTCTGGCATAGAGTTCTATCAATACGGAAGCTATGTCTTGATGCCCCCAACTACAGGAAAAGTGTAATGGCGTCCAGTCTTTACAACCATCAAGTAAATTAGTTTTCATATAAACATATTTTTCCTTTATGTACTCTGTACTATATGCGAGAATAAACTCAACATATTCTAAATATCCATGAATACATGATACTACCAAAGCATTAAAGCAAGAAGAATCTGTAGGAATAAGACATAACAATTCTGGATATTTTAACATGAAAGAAACAAATTTACTGCGATAGGAGGGGTTTTTTGATTGTATATTTCCAAAGACATTGATATAATTTCCTTTTTTTATTTCTGCTACCATTCTATCGAAATAACGATGTTCATGTTTCTCCGGTAGTAATATATATTCTGGTGGAGAGAAATCAAACTTCACTGACTGGAATAAAATTCTTGTTGATATAAAATCTTTAGTACCATGTGTCAAAACACTATAAGGTAATTCTTCCCCAAAATATTTTGCAATTATATCGAACATTCTATCGTGAATGCAAGTAAATGAATCCGTTGTTTCCGTCACATAACTGTCCTGTAATGTTCGAAAATGCCTAAGAAGCAATGCTTTTGTTGGTTTCTCAGAGTATCCTGATTCCTCATGAATGCATTTTAAAATGTCTTTATGACGCTTTGATCCTGCCTCGAATATCTCCTTGCATACGTTATTGTTTAGTATGACAAGAAGCGCCAGTGCTATAAATGTACGGCTACCTAAGTCCTGCATAGCTTTCAGTTCTTCGTGTATCACTTCATAAGGAAACTTGAAGAAACGGGTTAGATTTGTGCCCTTTCTTGTTGAATATATTTCGTAAAGGAGTGGAAGAAAAGGATACAGTTGTAAGGTTTCGTCATCAAGCTTTTTCATGATCTCCTCTGGAAGATAGGCATTGCCGATAAGACGCCTTTCTTTTGGCGACAGGGAAATACTGCATTCTTGATGCTTTGTTGGTGAAATGGATTCCAAAACTTTGTTCTCTATTGCTTCGGATCTACATACAAAAATAAACCTTAAGTGTGGGTTTATTTCAAGCAACCCTCTTAGCATAGTACCGTAACTGCTCCATTCATTTACAGTGTAGGGATTTAAGTCGGTCTTCCCAAATACGTCATCCAAAATGAAAAGTTGCTTTTTGTTGGTATCTGACATGCATATGATATCTCTTGGGTGTTTTCCACAGTTTATATTGTATTCTTCATCTGACTCGAGAGTAAATGCGACATAGAAGGCAGTAGTCGTTTTTCCAGACCCTGAACTACCTAATATAATGATCACTTGATAGTTCTGTACTTTCTGTAAAGCATTTTCTGCTGATTTCGTAATAATAAAGCGTTTAATTTTTTGTCGCCACCTTTTAATATCCTTTTCCTGTAAGTCTGTAATAAAAAAAATATACAGATAATAAATCGGTATTTGCTAATTGCCTGGTGTATGGTATTAGTTATATATTTTATTATGGAAGCCAGATGACTGATTTAGCATTTTCGCACGGCTATCTTTACATTTTCAAAGATGTTCCGTGAAAGCAAAATAGGGATATGCGAAATCGCGAAAAAATAAACATGACCCTGAAACGGAACTGAAAAATACCAAGACAGGTCACAGTACAGCTTTCAGCATGTAGCATATGCCCATACTGGAATTGACCCATATTAATAGTTTGTGACGAGGTTTAGTTGAAATTACAAAATGACTGAAAAACCAAACTCCACAAATACATAAACAACACTTAGTCTTTGAAACCCGTACAACCACTGACTGGCCTCTGATTTAAGACAGACACATAAAAAATAAATATGTCGCGGGTTTATTCTAGTTTAATGAGTACGAAACCCTACCCCTTACACCTGTGACAGTAGTTGGACAAATAAACAAAACATAAAAAAAAATTAAAAAAAACAAAATAAAAAACATAACAAAAAAAAACAGACCTACAGTAAAGAAAAACATTTAACACAATCAGTATATGATTTTAGAAACAAAAGAAAACCAATCTAAGTGTCAATTAATGAGTGCTCCCTGTTAACTCGCAGCTGGCTCAGGTTACTAAACCATCTATTAACAATTACGTTTTGTGACACAAAACATAGTTTTTCATCAGAAATTTTTGAAAAGTTTTCCATTTTTGAAATCAGCAATTCCGTTACGAATATCTGTGTTCTATAAAAATTTTGAAATGATTACTTAACACTTAGTTAAACATAAAACAAATTCCGTTATTATATTTACCATTCAAGTTTTTCTTTTCGTTTCGCCCAGTTTCTTCAATACTCTTTAGCTTCTTGAAATCACCTGTTAAATTTATTTGATAGATAAATATATATCAAAATAGTAACATAAACACATACTTAGTTAAAGTTTTCTTATATCTAACAAAAGAAAGTATATATAGTTTATAGTTGCTCACTAACTAAAGAATTATATTTCGATATCTGTTCATATAACATAATAAAAGTCTAGATTTCAACAGAATCAGTTTTTACCATACAAAATGACAAAATATGCAAATATGTAGTTTTGTGATATAAAGTTTCATATTTTGGAGGACTTATTGTATTGCACCGTTTCTTAATTTTTCATGATTAGTCTTTTCCTTTCTTCTTCTGATGAGCCATGAGGAGATCTCTAAAACCGTTCAACTGAGCAAACTTAATGAAACTTGGTACAAAAATAGGTAGCCATGCGTAGTTTTGCATAAAGGTTTCGGAATTTTCAAAATGGCCGCATTTTGGGGACTTTTGTGTTGGCATCCCAACACAGTATTACTTGTTACTATACAATTAGTTACTGGAAAAATAGCTAAGAAAAAGGAAATGAACATTCTATTTCGATGCACGTGAAGATATACAGTTTAGTTTCCAAAATTATACGAGATCGGTAACAGTAAATTCAAATATCTTGTTACGTCAGTTCCGGTAGGGATATCTTTGTGGAAACTACCAAAAGAAGCATTCAGTGTCAGGATTCATTCAAAATACATGTATTTTCATTTAATCATAAATATATGTACATGAATACATGTACATGTATATGTACACAAATGCACAACGTATGCGAGTATATTTACCTTCTAATGATTCTACACGGTTGTTAGTCTCCTCCGTTTCTTGCTGCAAGTAAGTAACATTTTTTGTGACCTCTTCCTCTAAAGTATCAATTTTGTTCACTAATTGTTCATATTCATCTCCCATTTTTGAAATTCTTCTTATGTAGTCCTGTTCCATATCAGGATCAATCGGAGTAACTAAAGCCTCATCAATTTCTCGTTCTTCTGCTCCGAGTTCCATTAATACCAATTTTAGTCTTTGCCATGTAAATTTAAATTCTGTTTCCCCGATCGCAGCAGAGGCCCTATGCCCAAAAACGATATTTCTGATCTGATGGATCCGTTCTATATTAGCTGACAAGCTTCTGTCAGAATAGTCAGGATCATGTCCCCAATCACATGAATTCGGTGGATGCAAATTTCCGATATTCCGTAATAATATATATAATACAGAAATATCCAAGTCGTCGAGATTCCCATCATATTCACCGTGCTCCGGGAATAGTATTTCCTTTTGCCCCCTGTTCAATAATCCATAGATCTTTCCCTTTAAGCTACTCAAAATATGTCCGTATTTAGAAACAGAGGGGTATCTGCTTTTAAATTTTTTTCTATAAATTTCTGTTCCAACATCTAATAAAAGTCTACTAAGTCGTGTGTAATTTGTTTTATCAGTATCGGAGGTCATTTTGAAGGCCTTAAAACATCTGTCGTGCGTATGTTACACTGATAGACTATTAAATATAAAAAAGAGCAATCCAGTTAAACATATAATGGGATAACGAAAGTGTTTATAACGAGGGTCTGACTAGCTCATTTACTAATAGTTTGATACTTAAAATTTACGTTAAAGTTTTAGAAAATAAATAGTACGTTCCTCGTAAATAGCTCTGTTATTAAATGATTTTTTTTATCATTTGAAACTGCCATACAAAGCAACATATTGGATTATTGTTTTGGATTTTAATATCTGCCTGCAGGACAACTGGCAAGTATGCCCTCTTGGGCACAAAAAATGGAATTTGAAAATATTTATTCCAAAGGAATAAGGCTAGATTGCAATTTGAAAAGATGCATGACATTTGACTAAACCTTTTCAAATTAAATGCGCCAGCCATTAAAAATGGAGATTTTTTTTTTAGAAAAGATACCTCAACATACTTTTTTTCTTTTGGAATGTTCAATCTTTTTATCCCTTTTTGGGTCAATATTTATTCAAAAACAGGGAAAAGATTGCAAAAGGTGGTATTCTTCTGGGCCTTAACTCTCACCAGTAATATATATAAGAAAAAAGTGCTGTATCTGTAGGACATGGATACCCTGTCCTCCTTGGCATAGAATTCCCAACTATTATACTTATGATGGGAAATCATTTTGAGAAATATTTTATATTTATGAAAGTTTCATAATTATTATATGCTGCTTATATCATTTGGTACTCCATGAAAAATAATGACATTTATGGACATGCACTTTTTAAAAACTTTTTCACTCTATGATACATATCGGGTCATATCCATATACAAAATGTTAAACTGACATGATTGATGCAGAATACTTCAAGTTTTACTCTCATTTGAAATTGATAATAAGGTTACACGTACAAAAATTAAGGCGGTTTTGTTTTTTTAAGTTACTGATCTGGAAAACAACTGTACATGTGAAAGAACCCAGACCAAATGTGTCCTCACATCATGCACAATGTGCTGCAAGATTTGGAAAGCAGAAATATAAAACTGTAACATGTCAAACATTTTAATTCAATAATTTTTGAGTTATCCCTCTTTGGATAGAATTTAGTTGGTGAAATTTGATAAAGTTGGACAATATAAAATATTTGTTATAATAATATTTATATATTTTTAACAATATATTAATGAGAAAGAGTTTTGTACTTGTCAGGAAAAGTAAATCATTTTAAAAATCTTATTCACTTCATTATATATAAATGTACAGATGAAAAGTGTTCACTATAAGTGAACATCTTACGAAATTTAATAGTGTCTCAAGTTTTGAAGAGAAAGGTTGTATTTACAGATTGAAATATTTTGATCGTATTGAAGAGTTAAGGTTGGTGAATTTATTTATATTTATACAAATGATAGTTTTTATAAACATGTTTTACATACATTGTTCCATAATGTTTGGAGGAAAAAATTAACAAAAATAAGATTTTTTCATAAAGATACTTTATATACTTTTAGTTGTTTTTTTGTAAATGCAAAATGATATTGATAGCTTTGTTTCATTGTTTGAATGTGAATTCATAGTTACATGTTGTTAAAAGTAATGATTTATTATAGAATTCATTAGCATTTTCTGAAAAGGTTAAAATCATGAAAAATGTATTTTTGGTATTCTTTTAATTATGGAAGATTCTGATTAAGTTAATATTGTTCACAGGTAGACAGACCTACATGTATGTGTTTTTGTACTAAGGGATCTGAGTTGTTTTATTGTGAAGTCTGCCATTTCCGTATTTAGTGTATGTATATTGAATTGAAATTTTGATTGGTATTATAATTATGGTAATTAATTATTGACATTTCTGATTGAGACATTATTGATTATTCATAAACAAAAGTTATTAACTTTGCAGACTTTCTCTTATTTCATACCTGATTGAGAATAGTTTTACAATTATAATATCTGAAAGGGGAGATAATCATGATATTGAAGTTAATGCATTTTTGTGAAATTTAGTAGCTTTACCTTTCTAGTTTATCAATGTACATTTAAACAAGAAGTATTTATTACATTTATGAAACTTAAGATAACTGTGATTTAGTTATTTTGAATTTATGATCTGAATTTGCAATAATCTTATGATGTTTTCTCTTTTCTAGTTTTTTTTTTACAAATATTGTATTATTCAGCATTGCCAATTTATGCCAATTTACAGTCAGGGGATCGACTTGTTTGAGTCAGAATTGTTCTGGTGCAGAAAATCAGAACTCACCTACGTATATACGTCAGAAAAAAAATTCGTCGATTTTCGCCGATGTAAAGATATTTCAAAATTGTCGCGTTACTATTGCCTCCAATAAGAAATATTGATAGTCAAGACTTCGGAGGTCAATTGCGCTATTACAAACTCTTGGACTTACACCATGAGTGAGTGGTTTATAGATTTTATTTCATGTTTTTGACGAAAAATCAACATTTTTTAGTCTGACTTTAATTCTTTGCACTGTCTTAATTCGGTTTTTTTCAATCTCTCTCATAATTTTTACGCAATCTTTACACATTTTGGCTTTAATCAGAAAATTTTGGTGTAGATTCACGACCTATAAGAGAGGGTTCACGGTGTCTGGAGATGGTAACTGTCGTGTACATTTAATTGCATTCTGACGTATGCAAGTAGTAGCCTTTCTACTTAAAAAAATGAAACTGTATTAATAAGTACATGAAAACATTTTTCTTATTGTTTCCAGTGTAAATATTAAAAATTATTCTAAAAAAACTAAACACATCGTTACTAAAATGGTGAAAAAATGGTTACAAAATATTGCCAAGTTTTTTGTATCTGTGATCAGAATTTAAAAGTTGCTAAAAAGACTGGTACAAGACTCACTAGACTTGTCTAGTTACATTTTCCTTAGGCTCCTCTACTGTTACCTTATGAAAGTCAGATGTTGTTCTGGAGTTAAGTCGCCTTGTCCATAAAAAAATCAAATATGCACGAAAAATCACAAAATTAACAATTTTCGGGTAAATTAAAAAACGTGTCGACTTAGACGGGCTCAATATATCTTGTTAAAATTTGAAACATACTTTGTTAAGATAAGTATCTTTCAATGGTCAACTGCTAATCAATGCTAAACATATATCTTCAACTCCTATTTTGTGTTTTAATTTAATGAAGTTTACCCTCGACTTAATGAAAAACGTCAAGTAAAAAGCCTACAAGTAGCTTAACAAGAAAATCGGAAAGAAGGAGGATAACTCTGTCTTCCTTATACATTTTTTCTACTGAAGACCGTAAGTTGATCGTCGACCTCGACAAAGCCTGGAAATTTATTTGGTTTGACAACCCAAAAATTCCAAAACAATTACTGAAACCTAATTTTTTTCTGAAAATTGGGCAAAAATATCTTTGAAGGTTTTATTTCTTTGTACAAAAAAAATTTAAAAAGCTCCTTTGTTATATTTTATTTTTAGTTACATAAACTTAAATCTATTTTCGAAGATTATAAAAATTCTAAATTCTTAGAAAAAGATTAAAAAAAAATAATTTCTATCCATTTCATAATATCCTTATTTTTATATTGTTTGTACGATTTTATTATTATTTTTTTAAATGCTCAAATATTTTACATTATATGTCATATCATCATTTTGTTTAATTTAGTAATGACACAATACATTTTTGTTTTCACTTTGAAAATTTCCAGACAAACTGGTTTTCATCTTATTATTTATCTTTTTTGTCATTTTTAAAAACTACAATCCGCAAGAAGGTCACATTTTGAGGGTGAGGAAATCGATCCTGTAAGGGAAACGGTAAAAGCAATTGTAGGCATCTTGTTCTATATATTAAAGTGTAAACTATCATAAATTCATTAATTTAAAAGTTCAGTTCATATAACATTTTGTACTCCATTCTGCTTTTTTAAATTTTTCGATCGAGTTATTTTATCTAAGATTCTCTATTAATCAAGTGGGGGGGGGGGGGGGGGGGGGTTGGGGGTGGTCCTCGCAGGCCTCGGTAGCCTCGGTGGCCGAGTGGTCTAGGTAGTTCGCCATGACCACTAATAATCATTAGCCGGTCAACACTGAGGTTGTGAGTTCGAATCTCACATGTGGCGGGGTGTGTTCGACTCCGATTTCAATTGACATTGATTGCCAATTTTTCTACCAGAGGTCGGTGGTCCTCTCCGGGTACTCAGGCTTCCTCCACCCATAAATACTGGCCGCCGCGAAATAGCCAAATGAGCTGAAAACGGCGTAAAATCCCAACTAAACAAAAAAAAAAAAAAAACCAATAACCTATTAATCAGATATATGTGTACTTTTATGTACAGGTAACTCACATATCTCATTTACGAGTTTTATACATACATATGGTGGTTTGCTTTTATTTTGTTGCATTTTTAAGTTTTGTATACATGTAAATGTATGCTTTAAATACTGTTTTATGGTAAATGAAGTAATATTTCGTAGGAGTTTCTTTGCAGATATGCATTGGAGGGGGTAAAAATATCTTAATGCAGGGATCAGCGTAAAAAGTAGTTCCGTAGGCATGTTAGGATGAAGCCTAGTTTTGCTCCTTCTCATGGATTTACAAAATATTTCACCTGGTAAATAATGACTGCTACTTTAAAAAATATACATTTAGAAAACTTCCTTATTGCATGTCAAAATTTGCTTTCATTTAAAGATTTTTTTCACGGATGCAGTAATGCAGTAAGTTAACGTCTCGCATAATTTATCGAGTGCGTAACTGGCCCCTGGTGGAAAGGGGGTGTCTACTCCCTATTATTACTTGGTAGTATGAGTATGGCAAAATATAAGTAAAGGGTGTGGTTTTGCTAAGAAATCACTTAGTTAAGTAAACTCCGCCAACATTACCTGAGTGGTATGCATAAAACGAGCCAAGTTAAGAATTTGCTTAGCAAAATCTTACTTTATTGAAACCCTGCCCGCTCCATTTAAGTCATGCATAAAAAAAACTTATGTTAAAAAATGCTTCAGATTTGACTTAACTCTAAAATAAATAGGAGTAACTCTAAAATAAATAGTGGGTGACTTCAATTAAATAATAAAACTTCATTCATACAAAAGGGCATGCATTTTGAACAAAATATCCAATTACCCCCTTTTATATTCTCTGTGAATATTTGATTTATATTAAAACTTTGTATCTTGGCTTATTCATACTTTAGGTTTAGGCGTATAGGCACATTTAATATGTGGCAGTGTTTAAAACTTATAAAATAAGATAAATTTGTAACAATAGGCTATCGTAAATTTATCTTCTTAGTATATATAGATTTACCAAATATTTACTACGACACTCATGAAATTAATGCATTTAATGAATGATAATTGTTACTCATCAGTGTCTACCTTTATTGTTACCGTATGATCCATTAGAGGGGAACAGATTTTTAGAGATTACACAAATCCCATAGATACATGGATCGATCACCATCTGAACACGTCAAAATATTCAAATTTGACAGAAATACAAATTTTACACGATTGTGTTCATACAATTCGTGTCTAGTCAGTGCACTGTTATTATCTTTATACTGCAATCTTTGGTGACATTAGTCGATATTATTTTAAAATTATTTAAAACATTTGTTACCTGCAAGATGCCCCAGTTGATTTGGCGGGGGAACTCACCCTTTGAAAGATCAGATGTACAATTGATAGTTGCATAGAAATTTATTATACTAATCAAGAACCCATAAAGGGCATCATATTACAAGACAATAATGAATGTGATTGTACATACATATATAGAACAATAAGAAAATACAAGAAGGACAGGACCAGAGCAGACATGTCTAATAACATTTATATAAATATTTCATATCAAAATCAGTTACATAGCACAACTTCACTCAGGTGTTATTTATTTTGTTTCCAGCTGGATCTATTTTAGTTGCATAAGATTATTCAAAATAAAGGAAAATTTGGCTGCCAATATTTTTTCAACAATATAAAATACGTAAGACATGTAACAAGAGAAAAGGTATTGATATTTTGTTTTAAAGATTTGTCAATAGGTTTGTAAGTTGTTGTTGTTGTTTTTTTGTTTTTTTTTTTTTTTTGGGGGGGGGGGGGGGGGGGCTGAGATTTCTGTGCTTGATAATATATTTTTTTGTAGGTCTGGATAAAATCAATTTTTCTTTTTTCACATTCTAACAAAGCAGTTTTTTTCCGAGAATAGAGTTTTTTTTATTAATTTTATGCACCATGAAGTATTGGATTAATCTTTAGTTGAAATAATCTAGCAAAATATTATAAGGATTGAATTTTTATTAGAAAATCCATTGGATATTATAAGTTAACAACGTCCCTCTAGATCTACTCTGTACACACATCTTGAATTTTCAACTAAAAACTCGGTGCCTTACTCTCATCGACGCGTAATTTACGACCCATGTGACACGTGGCTTTCAATTAACTTGCGTACAGTAAATGTATTAAATGTTTGCCACCAAACATAAATGAATTGACATGCCTATTTTGCATTTCAGGATAAAAAATGACGTACTGTACATCATGTTTATATTTTTTTAGTTATTTTTCTTCTTCAAATTAACACATATTTTCATATTTCATAATGTTCTTGATTTTCCAAGGAAGACATGTGTCGCCTGCGGACGTCAATTTTTACAAAAGATATCAAAATTTTCTAAAAATGAAATATATATGCACACCTTTACATTAAGGTTAATGCACAGAGAAAGTTTCATCAAATTCCTTTGAGGGGTTAGTTGAGGATAGAAGTTTTGCCCCCCCCCCCTTTTTAAAAAATGACAATTTTTACAAAAAAACAAAAAAAAAAAATTAAACTTGTCTAAAAATTAAATATATATGCACACCTGTGCATTAAGGTTAATGCACAGAGAAAGTTTAATCAAATTCCTTTGAGCGGTTATGGAGTAGTTGAGGATTGACGTTTTGCCCCCCCCCCCCCCTTTTTTTTTGCAAAAACATCAATTTTTACAAAAAATTTAAAATTTTTCTAAAAATGAAATATATATGCACACCTGTGCATTAAGGTTAGTGCACAGAGAAAGTTTTATCAAACTCCTTTGAGCGGTTTACGAGTAGTTGGGGATAGAGGAAAAGTTTGACGACGCAAGACACAAGACGACAGATAGTGATCCCTATAAGTCGACCATGCGTCCGCAGGCGACACAAAAATGTTTTATTGTTCGTTTTTATACTAAAAAATAAAAGATTTTAAAATAGTTCACTTCCTTGATCTGCCACTATTTTTAGAATTTTAGATAAAGATTTTTTTAATTACAATAAGTATGGTGTAATTTATTTTGATTTAAATTCAATTCAGCTAAAACTTTTGCAAACATATAAAACTAAGCGGGTTATATCAATACAAATTCATCTCATGACAAATTAAACGAACAAATACATGATATGAAAATAGCTTTACATCCTCCATTCCTCAGTTCTAATGACTGAAATACAAAAGAAATCAAAATTTCTTTATCATTGGGTGTTGATGGGTTTAAAATAAGTTTAAATCTTTCCTCTGTTTCCATGTAATAAATAATGGGATTTTCTTGTAAAAATATTTTAGAATAGGTTTTCTCAGTTCCAAATTTTCTTACAATCGAATTTAAAAAAAAATACGTGTTAATAAGCAAACAGCTAATGTCAAAGTCAGGACTTATTAGTGTTAAATCCCAGTAGATCTATTACGTTGGTAATTATAATGCCGTTATGGTCCATTGAATTAAAGTGGTCAGACATTGAAGTCTTTAATATGTGAGATGTTTCTGAGTGATAACGAGTTCTATGATTGAAGATTCTACATTAATTTTTGGAAGAATCTATGTTAAGGTCAAATCGAACTAATTGAAAGTATCCTACAGTTGTTTGATTTTTCGATGTAAAAGTCCATAAACAGCATTACGTAAATGCTCCAGTTTCGTGAAAAAGTAATATTATATTGCTACATACTTTTGATGACCGGGTAAATTGCAGAAAAGTAGTAAGTATTTTTGCAGACACGACATATTCTTTTCTGCGGAAAAGTAAAACTGTTATTTCACAAAAAATTGCGGAAATGTAAACCAATTCATCTCGGTCGAATTTACTCCCCTCCCCTTCCTCTTCCCATAAAAAAACTTAAATAAAATAAAAATGAAAAAAAAAAAAAAAAAAAAAAAAAAACAAATGAATAAAGGAAATGTAATGAAATGGATATAAACGAAAATTACATAAAAACGGAGTTACTAATACAATTTACATTTACTACATTTTAATTCATATTTAAAAATATATATAATTCTTTATCGGTCTTGTTTCTTCAATAAAGATTACCAGGACTAAATAATTTTAGATAAAATACATACAATCTTGATATCATCCTAACTAGCTATCCCGCGCCGTTTATACCAGATTGTCAATTCAGAATTTGTTCTGGATGATTAAACACAATAAACATATGATAAGGTAATTGGCAAACACGGGACTTATCGATCACTCTGACACGTGCCGATAAAAAATATTTATGTATGAATCTAATAATAATGAGATTTTAAATTCATGGGTTTTTTTTGCATTTTGATTTTCATTTTATGACCTTTTTCGTCATTTCTCTCACCATCATGTCTTTATATTTTTTCTTCCAACCAGCGATATTAAGGTGCTTCGAGGTATTTCTACGAAGCCATCTTCTTGATGTACGGTGTATCTTGGCTGATTGCCGTGAAAAAATAAACCTGTTCACAAAAGACAACAACAAAAAACAACAACAATTAAATAAAGAAAATATAAAATTATCAAAAAAAAAAATAATAAAATATGCCTCGATCGTCCACGAATGAGGAAAAGTTTACGAATAGACATGATATGAACTTCTTGACAAAAAAGATCATGGAAATAGGAATCTGTATTGTGGTATTCTCTACAATCAAAACTGCTGCAAGTTCCCTCCCCCAACACTTTCCTTACCGGGGAATTTAAGCCGATGCTTACAAAGTAAGAAATTCTGATTACTCTTTAGTTGAAGAAAGCCAAACATAATGAATCAAAGTTTGGCTTTGATATATATATAGTAAAGGAAAATGACATTGTATGCGTAAAAAGTCGTTCTTGTGCATCGAAATTGGTATCAAAGATTATTATCGTTATCGTCATGATAATTTTTAAATGAAATAAAAGGGTAAGAACGGAAATGGACTTTATTTATGCATACTACGTACATGTACGTATGTTACAGTTTGTAATTCCGATATGCGAACGATTAAGACACGGATGCAGTTTTAGATTTTTTTTTCACCCACAGGTGTTTGAATGCATTAATCTGACCAACAGAATATATTAACTTGGAGTTGCCTTATCAGAGGCCCGGATTTTAGATAGTAAAATATTGTCATAGATTCATATCCAGCTGATACATGTCATATTTAAGGTCTCACTAGGTAATTTCGTAGTTAAACTTGTAATACTAACTTTTTAATGTAAGATTCATTTCTTATTTTATTTAAAAATCAATATAGTCTCAAATTTTGATGTGGAACAGTCAAACTTTTCATGTAAAGTGACAAGGGCGAATCTAGAATTTGGGGAGGGGGTAGCATCCATCCCACATTCGAATAATTATTGCCCCTCGCTGGAACGCGACGCATGGATTTAGTAATGATCTGCGTCCTTCCGTGCGTCCGTCTGTGTGTCTCATAATTCGGAACAGATTAAACAAAAATAAAGAAATATTAAATGAAAACATTTTGTTTAAAATATTTTAAATGCCATTTTGCACTAACACTAACCTAAAAATAAAAAAACAATCCAGCTACCCATGTATGATTAATTTATACATTGTACCTATATGAATTTCACATATACTAATTCAAATATTTAAATTTCCATCGCATTCTTCTTATCTGTATTATCCCGTTGTAAAAAGTTACACGCGTGTTGGTTTTCACTTCACAACTATTTGTCATTTATTATCAATTACATGTACTACAAGAGATCATTTGTAATAATCACTTTCTTAAGATTTTATAAGTATAAACATAATCAAGGAAGTCAATTTGTGTTTTTTTTTTATTTTACATTTAACATATTCCTGTGACATTAACTTAGGAGAGGGGACACGTGCTCCCTGTGCTCCGTAAATCCGCCACTGGGTCATCTTTCTCAAATTTTTATAGTTTTATATAATGTATACATGTTATTAAGTTGAAAAGTTAAGTTATAAAAAGTACAAAAATGGCCGTTAATACATTTGGCTGGGTCATCAGAGCTCACTCTGTAAAAACACGTGGAAATTGGCATATTCTGTTCGAAATCGACTCTTACATGTACATATATCATGAACCAAGAAATTCTTCTTTAGTTTAATTCTATATCTTCGAAACAGTTTATATTTTGATGAAATGCCCTCTAATAAATAACTGACAGTTAACAAATCTTTATGATGTCTATTTTTATCTTGCCTGACCAGAAATGACAAGCAACATTTTTAAAACTATTATTCAAAGGTGACCGAAGCAAAACGTTTTTGCAGCAGAAAATTAATTTGAAAACCTCAATTAATATCTACAAATTCATTCCGAAATCTCATATTTTAGTGGACTGGAATCTGACGTATGAGAGCCCCAGTCACTAAAAAGAAAAGCGTAAATGTATTAAGTTTAAAACTACATGTATTTTCATGATTTTGATTTGATTTCGTCAATTTGGCACCGGTGCGCACCCTATCAGTTTCGTTTCTTTTTTAAACTCAGATTGTAAGTAATCTTCATATAGTTTGATGTTAGTTTCTCAAAAAACTTTGTCTACTCAGTTTGAAAAAAATATCTTTCTCGGTTTCTGATGTCAGTATTGTATTGCCTTGACTTATACGTTTTACCTCTTTTTTTGTTGAAATCAGACAGGAAGACATTCTGATTTCATGAAGTAAGTCTGTTACTGTTTCAGTTAAATTGAGGCCACTGATTTTCTCAGGTCACTTTCATTTTGAATTACTGTCAGTTTCATTTTGTATCAGATTGAAAGTAAAGAAACTATTTTTGTATATACTTTTATGCATTAATATTGTTTGCTTTATGCTCTTTGTGAGTTTTCTTTAATAAATAACTTTGAACTTTGAACTTTGTATTTGTTGAAATCAGATTCGGAACTATTCAGCTCACATTCATACTCATGTAGATTCTTATTTGATCAAGTCAGTTGCATTTCTGATTTGTATTAGCCAGATTCGAATATATATCCGTCTCGCAGTAAAACAAATGAAGATTCTTATTTCACGAAGTCAGTTTGTTGGGTTCCAGTTACTCATCTCAAGTCAGTTTCATTTCTTATCTATTTGAATCATATTCGAAAATACCTAGATGAAAGTCATACACTTGTAGATTCTTAATGGATTAAGTCAGTTTGTTCGGTCTCATTTAAATTGTGCGCACTGATTTTCTCATTTATTTTATTTTAAATCAGATTGAAAGTAAAGTAAAAAAATACCAAAGGGATATTGGAAGGAGTGGAAAATCGAAAACAACTGACAAACTCCGGAGAAGACTGAAGACAAGACCAAAACAATACAAACACAACACTTAAAACCTAAAAACATATGAACAACATTGACCCCACCAAAAAACCGGGGGTAGACTCTCAATTTTGCAGCGATGTCAGTTTGTTACTTTCTCATATTCTCATGTAAAGTTATCCTTCATAACATATACTAGTCAGAGTTTCCTCTGACTTCAGAGGACCCCGTTTCTCAATTGACTAGCACCAGAGATCACTCCATATACAAAACTGGGAAATTTGTCGACTCTGTCCAGATATTGTTAATCAGTTTTATATAGGGATTTTATTTCTTGTAAATGAACTTGAGTTGAGTGCTTTTTTTATGCAAATTACCCCTATCTTTCACAGTTTTTGTCATCACTACAGTGGTAAGAAAGAAGTCATGAAATATTTTTCATCTTTTAATTGAGTAGAATTTTAACATAATTTATATAACCTATTGTTCTGTAGATTAAACGGTCTAGATATTATATATTACTATGCTTTATTGAGCCAAGCATAATAGTGCTCAGCTGTCAATATGAAGCTATCGTATTTAAATACTGTTCGGAGCATCCCTTTTGTGAAGATTACTGTGGTCCTTCTGCAGAAATTTTTCATCTTACCTTTTTCGCAAAATGTATCTCCTCCGTGACCAATTCATATACCTGTTGTTCCTTGTCAGTTAACGTTGGGGTATGTAAGTAGGATTTTGAGACTGATTTTTTGTTAGAGAATGCTATTTATATCACACAATCCTTTAAAATTATATTAATATTCACAGCAGAATACAACAAAACCATTTTTATACCATTTTTATTGTAAATCTGTTATCATCATTTATTGTAAGATTTCCTTTGTTTAATTTGTTAAAAGGTGACCGAATTGTTTCAATGAACTCCCAAATGGATCAGCGAATGTATACATAACACGATCTTTAAATCATAAATTACACTTTTTGACCTGTATTTGACAATATTATTCCTGAAATTGTATATAATTACAATTTTCGGAAAAGGCTAAAGGCAGTTTTCGAAAATGAACAATAAGAAATTTAAAAAAAAATCGGAACTTTCCAAAGAAGAAAAGATGTATTTTATTATTACCAGGCTCCTTTATTTTTTTTTATTTAGCAAGTTTATGCGCACATCATTTTCTTACTGTAACAAGTAAGTTAAGAGCAAGGGAAGTTACTCTTACTCAAAAAATGTCTTGAATTGGAGACATTCAACATTCTGTCCTGTCTGTAAAACACTAAAAATCTACTTTTTTCATCGCGACGACGTTACGACTTATTTTGCTTTTTGACGCTTTTTCCACTCCACATATAGTACTCAATTTAATATATGTATATCATTTTGAGAAATATTTCATATTTATGGAAAACCCGAATCCGGTGACCCCTGAAAAAAAGAGAATTTCAATGGGAAAAATATATCATATAAAAAAAATACTCTTATGGACAAGATTTTGAGAAATCATAATTTTAAAAAGTCTTAAGATTTGAATTTTTGCAGCGACATCGACGTGCATTCTATGTATAAAGATTACTTTTTATAATCAGAAGCAGTTCAACATGCCTTATAGTTGCATACAAAATTTTATAAAAATCTGAAATATAGCTCAGTTGGGTACCTCCTACCTTAATAATGTGTGAGGAGGCCAAATAAACCAAATTTTACTAAATATATTTGGAATTTAAATCAAATTTAAATCAGTTCAAATGTACATCAAACGAACAAAACGTTTTGACAGGATTTGGTCACAAAAATGTCTTTTTTTTCCTTTCTCTTTCATATGTCACAAATTTTCCCTCTTTTGATTTGCCATTTTTCCCTTGTTGATTTTGACAACTCCACAATATATTTGTTACCATTTGGATGAATTCTGTTTTGGTTACCTTTGATTACAATGTATTTATGTAATTGTCCGCGCACTTCGAAGAAGTTTGGGGATATTGTTATCTCTCAAGTCCGTCTGTCCGTCCATTTAATTTCTTTGCATTATTGTGACATGCTGTATGTAGATAAGGTTTTAGAATTTTTATTTTCCAAAAATGGGGCCCACAGGGGCCGAATTTTTGAAAATTAGGAATTCAAGCTTGTGACCTAAACTCCTCTTTTATTTTGCATTTTATGTATTTAATTTATATAAATGATTGTCACATACTATATTTAGATGCGCATAAGGTTTTCAAAGGATTTTCAAAAATCGGGGCCCACAGGGGTCAAATTTCTTATATTGGAAATTTTAGCATGTGACCTAAACTCCTCGTTCATTTTTCAATTTATTCATTTGATTTATCTCTCTCCCTCTTTTTTGTCCTGTATGTTGTATTTTTAATACTTATTGGCCTTTTAGGGCCCTTTGGTTGGAAATAAAATGTTATAGTTATTGTCTTTGTTTCCATCCGTCCGTCCGTCCGCCCGTCCGTCCTTCTGTCCGTCTTCCGTCTGTCTGTCCGTCCGTCCGTCTTACGTCTGTCTGTCCATCCGTCCTTCCTTCCTCCGTCTGTCTGTCCGTCCGTCTTCCTTCCTCCGTCTGTCTGTCCGTCCGTCTTCCTTCCTCCGTCTGTCTGTCCGTCCGTCCTTCCTCCGTCTGTCTGTCTGTCCGTCACACTTTCTTTTGACATCGACTCCTCATTCAGATTTGGGTATAGCATTTTACTTCTTTTACAGTAATGTTACATATATTCTGTAGATGCGCAATAAGGTTTTAAAATTTTTGATTTCGCTCAATGTGAAATGTCGGACCGAAAACGAGCGAATTATCGTAATATGCTTGTGACATCGACATTCATTATAGAATGATTGTAAATGTGATGTAGATGCGCAGTAAGGTTTTAAAATTTTGATTTCTTTCATGGAGCGAAATTTGGGACCGAAAATGAGCGAATTTTCAAAATATGCTTAAAACATAAATTTTTGAAGTATTTTGTATTCTATGCTTCTGGTTTCTTTATAGCTAAATTGTCCATGGTGTAAAAATGGATTTTTATTTTCGCTCAATGGACGAAATCAACAAATTGTCAAAATATGAATGTGACATCAACTCCTTATTGAATATTGATGCTAGGCCTCTACTCTGATTATAGAATGATTGTACATATGCTGTAGATGCGCAATTAGGTTTTAAAAATTTGATTTCATTCATGAAGCGAAAATTAGGACCGAAAATGAACGAATTTTCAAAATATGCTTATTAATTTCTGAAGCATTTTTTTTGCTAGGCTTCTGATTTCTTCATAGGTAGATTGTCCATGATGGACGGATGCAAAAAGATGCTCAACTCACAATTTTAGACCCATGGCATATAGGAAGTTCTATTATTTTTTAATCTTGCTAATAACTGGTAATTTCTGTAAATCATACATAAAACAATATAACAACATGTATAACAAATCAAATAAAGAAATGTATCGGAATCACCATCAGTTATCTCAGTCTAAGTGCAATCTGTCAGGACTTGTCTTTTGTTTCGTTGTATACTGATCATTTAAGTATTGATTGTTCCAATCCATCAGCTTTTAAGCTTCCTTGTTGTTTTTGACCATCACTTTAGATCTGTTGAATGCATTGTTTTGAATTGAATCAGATTATTTTTTTGAAAAAACATTTGGAAATATTTTCTTTTTTATGCCCCCCCCCCCCCCCAGTTGCAACAGAGGCATTAAGTGTAAACTGTGTCTGTTTGTCCATCCATCACATTTTTGCTTCCGCACTCCAAATTCTGTTTGGACTAAATATATTGAAACTTGTACATAATGCTTATTAGGCCATTTATTTTTAATAGTTGGTTTACGGATCCGCCGACCCGATTTTAAGAAAAAAAAATAAAATTGAAAATTTTGGTTTTTTATTACCGCCGACCCTTTGAAATCAGCCATCCCGAAAATAAAAATAATTAAATTCCTTTTTGCATCAAAATTTCATAAAAGATTATATTCCAATTTGCCTAAAAATAGATTATCCATCAATAAAATACTTGTAAAAATGATCCAAAAAAATATTTATTTATAGACGTTAGTTGATGCCAATTTCTGAAACAAGTTTTATGAAACGAATTTCTTAATAGAATCAATGCAGGTTTTACGTTCGTTTTGTATGAATATCTTGATTCCGTAAGATATCGAATCCACTCATTTTAAGTTGTCGTAGTTGACGAGTCGGATCCTTTAAAAAGGAAACAACACCTGTCAGGATAGATGTTCTGACATTTGGGTTTCAAAAGAGGGAATTAACTGATCGTTTGCAACCTTTGTATATTTGGCAATATAACCAAGATTGTTCAAAATTACATGATTTTCCCTCTTTTTTTTCTTTTTTTTCCTGATGGACCGACCCTATTTTTTAAAAAAAAAATCCCTAAAACCAATTAATTAAAAATAAAAGGCCTTACCAAAATATGCAGACTATGTTTGAATTTTGATATTTTGCTTTTAACCATTCTAGAGTTCTTCCCCTTTATAAATGAAAAATTGTGAATTGTATACTTTTCGCACTCCAACTTGAGTTTGCCCAGGCCAAATGTAAAAATGTTATACCCGATGCATGTACAATGTATGTGTTATTGGATGTTGTGACTTTTACCATTTCAGAGAAATGCCCCTTTATCCATGAGACGCCTCGGTGGTCTCGTGGTAGCGTGCTTGCCCCGAGTGCAGAAGGTCGCGGGTTCGATCCCCGGCCGGGTCAAACCAAAGACATTTAAATTGGTATTTGCTGCTTCTCCGCCAAGCATGCGGCATCTAGGAGTAAAAGCAAAGACTGGTCGGCTCGGAGTCAGTATAATGTGTCCTGCGGACAGTTACCTCGTGAGCTAGCACAAATCAAAGTACTGAAAGTACTCATAAGTTGAGATATACAGAAGTACAATAAAATATTTTAGCAGGTTTGTTGTATTATGTAAACAATAGCCCAAATGTGTTACTGATCTTCCCTTACAACCATGAACTCATTGATTGCAATGGTGTGACTATCTCCACCATGAGGACACATTTGTTCATAATTACTTCATTCAAATTTTCCTTTTTGTGTACACACCAAATACGACATTATACAAGCAACTCAGTGGGTATTTCTATTAAATCAGTGGACGCTTACCATACTGGTGCAACTGGTCCATACTCCCAGGTTTTAGTTGAGTTCAGGTTGCTAATTTTTTTTTGGGGGGTGTTTTTTTGGGTTATTTTATGCTGTATATAGTGTTTGTCTTTTCTCTTGGTCTGGTTATCATCTCCAAATTTTGGATTTCCTGTTCTACGTTCTAAATAAGGATCCCTAATTTTCACTTAAATGCAGATTTAAATGTGATGTCACGTGCATTTTTCATATAAAGTTTCACCATAATGCATTGAGTGGTTTTATAGGAGGAGTTGCTCTTACAAGTTATAATGTCAAAACTGTAATATGAATTTAAATGTGAACTAGAAAAACTGTGAGCAAAGTTCATGAAATGATAATCCCCCTACCCCTTTCCACCATTTGATGACTTGGTATAGTCTATGTTTTGCTATGGTAACCCAAATAATCCTTCGGATCAAAATCTAAAATAGGAGGTGCACAAGGACATTATGTTATAAAGATTTTGTAAAAATTTCATTAAATTCCCTTCAGTAGTTTGGGAGGAGTTGCGGACACAAAATGAGTACCCTTATGTAAAGTAATAGCAAAGTCCATGTTTTGCTATTGGAAACCCCAAATGTCATTGAAATCAAAATTTAATTTCGAGGTGCACAATACAATTGGGTACACAACATATCCTGAAAGTTTTGTTGAAGTCCAGCCGTTGGTGTTTGGGTAGTTGCATACACAAGGTGTGGACGGATGAACGAATGGATGGACAGACACCACAATCACTATATACCGCCCGCTTTTCAAGTGGGGGTATAATAATCTCTCAATACAAGAACAGGGCAACAAGTATCTTTGTTCATGGAAATCTACCTAGCTGTTGCTTTACCTCCATATATAGTTTCATTTAAAATCCTCCAAGTGGTAGAGAAGATTGAAATGGTAAAACGTTAAAAACAATGATGAAAGATACAAAGTGATGACAAGGGCTCAATTGAACTGAAGAAGTTAATGTTTCCTTCAGGCCTTACAATATCAAGTTGGCTGAATAAAAGAAAAGGTTGAAAATGCATGGATGAACAATTTTGGATTTGGGTCCTTTCTTGGTCCTATATCTAAAAGGGGAGAGGCAACGAACCTCATCAACGAAAGTAATCTGCATTTGTTATAAGTAACATTAATTTCAAAAGGATCAATCAAAGTAAACAAGAAAATGTAAGGACAAGCAATAGTTTGTAGCTGTATAAAAATAAATATTCTGGCCTATTTGGGTGTGTGTGTGTTCACAGTCAAAAATGTGTTGATGGTACATTTGATTTTTTTGTGTGCTTGCAACATTTGGAATGAAATGAAAATAAATTTGGTTTCACAAGCCCTAAAAATATTTTTTTTACTATTGGAATATTTAAAAATATTCTACCCATGGAAAACCTCCTGGCGACTGCAAATGGTCATCCACTTACTTGCACAAAGAAAAATAATGTACTCTTCCTCTCAAGTTAAAGTACAGTGTATTAACAATGTTTAAGTTTTTCCTGCCTTTCCTACATGTAAGTAATGGCATTGTTATTTGACAATTGTAACCATTTATCGTTCTTCACAACCGGTTTTGTTTTACCACCAACTTTGACCAATTTATGGACAATACGACGGGTGTCGCTGGCGAAACAGGACATGCTTACCCTTCCGGAGCACCTGGTGTCACTCTCGGTTTTTATGAGAGTTCATATTGTTCAAGCTTTAGTTTTTAGTGTTGTTTTCCTGTATGTTTCCTTGTTTGTGTTTGTCTCTTTCTGTTTTATTTGGTATTGCCTTCCTTTGTGACATTGTGACTTTTTGACTAATGCCTCTGTTACGTCGGTATCTTTTGTTTTTACTCTTGACAAGAGGCTATCTTGACTCAGGAGTCTGAATTACTAACATGAAAAACAATGCACTATATGTTTGTGAATCTGTAGTGTACCAAAAATTTCAACATGAATAGGTCTTATCTACTGACCTCTTCGATACTTTGTTAATATTTCACACCGGCTATCCCGATATTGCACAGACAGTCCCGAAATGAAAAAAATGTTTACAGACGACGGACGCCTAGTGATGGCAATAGCTCACATGGCCCAAGCTAAAAAAAAAAATACCTACGATACAGATAATGACATTTATAAAGGGCGAAGCCCTTTTAACTGTAGGCTATACGATTTTTGGTAGTTGGTAGAAGCATGTCATAGCAAAATATTTGTTCACCGGAAGTGTAAAGTTATAACAAAATAATATTTAAAAACGAAATAAAATTTATTTCAATGATAAATTCTGAAATCTCTTACTGTTTACATTATAAAAAAATCAAGCAAACTCAAATAAAAATTCTACAAGAAATAAAATCCAATAAAGCTCATGTATTATGGCGTTCTCCTTGGCAGCCTCACATGCGTAAAAATCTGCATTTCCGGTTGACAACTTTCTCAAATATCGTTCTCTACAGATCCTATGTCGTAATAAAATTATTATAACATTACTCTATACACTCACAGCAATCGAAGCATATCCTTCTTTTCGAAATACAACCTTTATTATTATTAAATAGCTGAGAACGGTTTCTGGAGAGGTCGTTCTATAAATAGATCTAAAAATACATTCGGCTTTCCCCTGTCTAATTATAGCTGAATGTTGAACACATACACTTCGCCCTTAAACAGGTTGTGCCTGTCTCCTATTAAAGTAAACCATTTCTGGCAATAATTTACCATGAACAGATTCATAATAAACTATACCTTGTTAAATTACATTAGTCATATTGCAACATTGTAATTACCCATCACAGCGAGAGCAGTACACATGCACAATATTGCTTAATTAGCACACTGGTTGTAGAGCTGTTCCTGTTATAAATCACACTCATACTCTAACATTAATATGATATTGCACATCTGCTTTTCATTACATACATTTTGTATCACAGCGAGAGCACTGGTTGTGGCTGTTCCCGTTATAAAACACACCCATACTCTAACGTAAAATATGAACTACTACCAGCTGTTCCCGTTATGAAACACACCCATATTTTAACGTAAAATATGAACTACTGCCGTAATAATTAAAATGCACAAAAATTTAATAAAGCTACATAATACTTTGTATGTAATGTGTTAACATTTATCGTAAGTCAAATAAAAGAGTAAAGTTCGATTTTAAATTGATTGATTCATTCATTCATGAATCTGCCGGATTGATTGTTATTATCTGATTATGTTAATTCTCACATGATACCTATAAACATGATAAACAACTATAACTGACATATTTAATAGATCTTTAACAGTGCTGTAACGCACAGCTCACCCTGTCTCGGGACTTGCAAAATATTTCACATTAACTACGATGTTCGACACGTGCGTTGCGATAAAGAAATCGAAAATTATTCTGTCGTTTACAATACGCCCATTAATATACCACAAATATATAATTTTCCAAATATGTTTGTCCTTATAATATTTGCTTATAGATCTATAACAAATGAAGTAATAAAAAATATACACTTCTTACCGTGTTATCCAGATTGATGTCAGGGAGCGTGTGACCTGAGGATCCACAGCAAAACAGCACGACCTGCCCAGAAATTATTCCGCCATACAGATGCACGATCGAAGGAAAAATTGTGCATTTACAAAAAAATTCAAAGTGAAATGATAAAAAATCATATATCATTTCTACAATTATTTTCATCAGACAAAAACGTAATAAAACTGTTCAAGCATCTCGCGTTATGTCTCAACACGGAATTATATTATTGTGCGCAAGAACAGAAAATATTAGACGCTGTTCGGTCGACCACAGCCTTGTAACGGCTATAAAGATTTCAAACACTTTCAAAGAGGTGAAATTGGGTGAAAGTCTGCGACGGCTAGAAAGTTGAGATAAATCTCAACTTAAAAAATCCCACTTAGCGTATCGGTCTAGTACAAAGCAGGGATCATATTCATTATCTATCAACATGTTCTCGTCCTGATATGCACCTGGTTGCCACTGGACGTTAAACAATAATTCATCCATCCATCCCTTTATCAATGGAAAAAAAGTTAATTTTGTTGTTTTCGAGTTTCCTTGTTGATATGGTAAATAGCCAAAATTGAGGTTTCCATTCAATATGGTTTGATATGGTTTCACTAAATCACATTTTGTCTTTATTTTTTCAAAGTTTATCTAATATTATACATGTATATTTTCAGGGTTATGACCATAGTTATTATTTCATGGCTACATTTATTGAAGATCACGTAGCACACCATGCCAAATATCTGAAGTGAATCATTCACAGACTGTAATTGTTATTGATTGAATACTGTTGATTTCTATGATTAAACAATGATCAGTGATTTATCCAGAAGTGATTGTAATCAATCATTGATTAAAATATTAAATGAATGTAATATGGAATATTTTTTACATGTGTATGGTATATGTGTAATGCTAACGTAGTATTAAATTTGGAACACAGCAAATATGTCAAAGTCAAAATGTTTTATTAAGAAAACCAAAAGTTTACATTTTGCATCAACCCCACATCAACATGACATTAACTCAACTAGATACATGTAAAATACCATAATAAAATTATACAAATGAATTATCTGAGTTCTGAAGTTCTAAGAAATGAAAGAGCATATATTTCTAGCATCATTAATACACTCTGGATTCATCAGATTATATATAATATTGGCTGAGTAAGGACATAGATCATTTGACTTTATATTTAATTTCTGAAATAGCTGAAGTCTACAATTAAAAAATTTATTATATAAAAGAAGGAAGTGCACTTCATTTTCAGCTTGTTTTATTGTGTGCATAATATATGTTTATGTTCAATTTTTGGTTTGAAATATCAAACTTTCTCAATCAAAAGAGGATGTGCACTAATTCTCAATTTAGAAAGTTCATTTGTAATAGAAATAGCATATAACTAGCATAAAGTTTGCAGAAATTTGATTTTAGAACAAAAAACTAATAAGCGACCGGTGATTAGTACTGGAAACTATTGAACGGTAAAGTGTCTCGGTATAATAAAACATTTATTTAACGGTCATTTTTGGATATAGCCATTTTATTTGTCCCCTCTACACATTGACTATTTCCCTCGGCTATGTGTCGGGGAAAATGGGTCAGTGTCTCGGGACAAATAAAATGGCTATATCCCGAAATTAATGTTAAATAACTGTATATTATTAGTATTTTCCCCTCATTATTAAGAATTTAATAACAACTGCTTGGTATATTCATGTACATGTTTGTGATGTCTATTAATCTGTTGTTTTCATTTTGCCTAAGTGATGTTGATATATGTTTACAGAAGAAAAAACTGTTAAATGGTTCTGTTTGTTGCCTGAGAACATGGACCATCAAGGACACCAGCTTGTCTATATACTGACTCAGAGTGTTATGAATTATATGTTATAGATTATAATTTTAAAGTCAGTTCTTTGTTGGTTTAAGATTTTGCTAGATTGATTCAATCTATGTACATCTCAGTTAGTGAAATATGGACTTGGATTACATACACAAAATGACTAAAATGAGTGTAAAAATATAATATGATATATACTATGATGAATTACATGTACATCATTTTTTTACAATGTATATGACATTTTTTAGATGTAGTGCAAGTTTTATACCATATTAAATTTCTAACATTGAAAATAATTTTTGAGGTGTATACAAATACAACGTATATCAATAATTGTGTGTTAGTTTTAATGGATGACTCGGCAGGGTTAATTAACCAACAATTTTTATCACATTTAGACCGTCAAAATGCCAAAAATCCATTCCGCAATTCGAGTTTACAGACAGTAATAGCACAACATGAGAAAAAAACAAACCTATAACTTGTATTGAAAAATTAAGCACAATTGTCAAATATCAAAATCCTGCCTAAAGTTGTAGGAAAATTAATAGGTTAATTTTGTGAAAAAATTTCATGTGCGTTAGAAATTCTTATTTACTTTTACATAAATATACATGAACACTTATTTCAAAAATTCTACGATAATTATTAGGGAGCAACCATTTGATTTCTAGGGGTCTAGGATGAAATTTGAAATAAAAAGGCATGACCAGGATTTGGCAAAATATAACGCCAGGATCACTTTAGGCAAGGATTTAAATCTTTGCTTTGTATGTCAAAATATATGCCAGACCTGTGCCAATCAGGAAATATTTTGGTTTGAATGAAAATGAAAACTAAGGCTGCAATAGCCACCAAAAAAAAATAATTCCAGGACTAAGATTTCGGCGAAAAAAGCAGGATCAAACATTTTATCCTAGCCCTCCCCCCCAAATAAAACCAAATGGTTGATCCCTTGATAATATGAAAGAAGAGATATGGTGAATTCATTCTGAACATAAAACTCCTATATATGTAGGCGGTGAAAGAAGTTTCAGTAATTAGATTTAATTACGATGACAAGTAATCAAAATGTCTAAAACTACCAGATAACTTTTGAACACCTGGAAAAATCCAACTTATTATGAATACGATCAAGAGTACTCAATCCATTCTATGTTACCAATCTCCATGCAAAGTAATGGTATTTCCCCAAATTATGTCTCTTTTTAATGTTGAACACCAAAATTGTGGAAGCTTATGACACGGCTAATAACTACATGTACATTTTATTTTTTTCTCAAATAAGTAAGCACCAATTTCGCAACGTTCGTATGACGGTTTGCACATGCGATAAATAGTGGAGTTTGTTCTTGTTTGGTGCGTACGTTTACGTCTGCTCCGTTTTTGAGTAATAATTCTACCGCTTTAGAGTTTCCTTGTTCACAAGCTACATGCAAGGGTGTGAAGCCTTCATCTGAAACCTTATTTACAACAGCACCATATTTTAGTAAAACCTCAATAAAGTCTTCTAACCCCCAGAAGCTAGATATGTGCAATGCTGAAAAACCGCATGTCGCAGTTTGATTTACATCTGCTTTGTTTTTTAACAAACATTCGATTACCCCGGCATTCACTTTAAATTCTAAGTTAAAAAATGTAATTTCTCCAAAGTCGTGATTTAATAATGGTCCTAGTGTATATGAATTAACTGGAAATTTATTAAAGATAGCTCCTGCACAGGCCATATGCAATGGGCTCAATCCGTCATCATTCCTATCATTGTTAACAGATCCAGATTTTATCAACATTTTGACTAAATTTTCACACCCCAAACCAGAAGCCAAATGTAATGGCGTATCTCCTTGACAATTAATACGTTTAGCATCTGCTCCCTTTTCCAAAAGTAGCTTTGCTACAGCTTCATGACCGTTTTGACAAGCTAAATGCAACGGAGAACAATTGTCATAGTCGACTTCATTTACTCTGGCAGACAGTTCTATCAATACGGAAGCTATGTCTTGATGCCCGAAACTACAGGAAAAGTGTAATGGCGTCCAGTCTTTCCAAGTATCATGCACATTAGTTTTCATATTAACATATTCTTCCGTTGTGTATTCTGTACTATATGCGAGAATAAACTCAACATATTCTAAATATCCTGCAATACATGATACTACCAAAGCATTAAAGCAGGAAGAATCTTTAGGAATAAGACATAACATTTCTGGATATTTTAACATGAAAGAAACAAATTTGCTGCGATAGGAGGCGTTTTTTGATTGTACATTTCCAAAGACATTCATGTAATTTCCTTTTTTTATTTCTGCTACCATTCTGTCGAAATAATGAAGTTCATGTTTCTCCGGTAGTAATATATATTCTGGTGCAGAGAAATCAAACTTCACTGACTGGAATAGAATTCTTGTTGATATAAAATCTTTAGTACCATGTGTCAAAACACTATAAGGTAATTCTTCCCCAAAATATTTTGCAATTATATCGAACATCCCATCGTGAATGCAAGTAAAGGAATCCGCTGTTTCCGTCACATAACTGTCCTGTAATGTTTGAAAATGCCTAAGAAGCAATGCTTTTGCTGGTTTCTCGGGGTATCCTGATTCCTCATGAATGCATTTTAAAATGTCTTTATGAAGCTTTGATCCTGCCTCGAACATCTCCTTGCATACGTTATTGTCTAGGATGACAAGAAGCGCCAGTGCTATAAATGTACGGCTACCGGAGTCCTGCATAGCTTTCAGTTCTTCGCGTATCACTTCATAAGGAAACTTGAAGAAACGGGTTTGGTTTGTGCCCTTTCTTGTTGAATATATTTCGTAAAGGAGTGGAAGAAAAGGATACAGTTGTAAGGTTTCGTCATCAAGCTTTTTCATGATCTCATCTGGAAGATAGGCATGGCCGATAAGACGCCTTTCTTTTGGCGACAGGGAAATACTGCATTCTTGATGCTTTGTTGGTGAAATGGATTCCAAAACTTTGTTTTGTATTGCTTCGGATCTACAAACAAAAATAAACCTTAAGTGTGGGTTTATTTCAAGCAACCCTCTTAGCGTAGTAATGTAACTGCTCCATTCATTTACAGTGTAGGGATTTAAGTCGGTCTTGCCAAATACGTCATCCAAAATGAAAAGTTGCTTTTTGTTGGGATCTGACATGCATATGATATCTCTTGGGTGTTTTCCACTGTTTATATTGTATTCTTTATCTGACTCGAGAGTAAATGCGACATAGAAGGCAGTAGTCGTTTTTCCAGACCCTGAACTACCTGATATAATGATCACTTGATAGTTCTGTATTTTCTGTAAAGCATTTTCTGCTGATTTCGTAATAATAAAGCGTTTAATTTTTTGTCGCCACTTTTTAATATCCTTTTCCTGTAAATCTGTAATAAAAAAAAACCTATAGATAATAAATTTGGTATTGCTAATTGTCTGGTGTATGGTCTTAGTTATATATTTTATTATGGAAGCCAGATGACTGATTTAGCATTTTCGCATGGCTATCTTTACATTTTCAAAGATGAATCCGTTAAAGCAAAATCGGGATATGCTACAGAATGCGAAATCGCGAAAAAATAAACATGACCTTAAAACGGAACTGAAAAAGTACCAAGACAGGTCACAGTACAGCTATTCAGCATTTAGCATCTGCCCATACTGTAATTGACACATATTAATAATTTGACGAAGTTTAGTTGAAACTACAAAATGACTGAACAAGATAGCTGTCTGAGTGACAGCAAACCTGGTTTTCCTTCTATTTCATTTTTACTGAGTAACTTTTCTCCAACAAAGAAGTCAAGGCTTAAGGTCAGATGTCCACATCTTTAGTACACGACACATCATCTAAGATCTAGGTTTTAAGACAAAAAGTTACAGGCTGGACATGATTAGCAATTTATTGACCTTGAGGACAAAGTTCAAGGTCAACATCCTTAATATGCGAGACATCATCTTGAGGAAACCTACGTTCACAACAAAATTAATATCCAAGGCCTAGATCTTAGGCAAAAAAGTTACAAAAATGACCAATTTATTGACCTTGAGGTCAAGGTCAATATCCTTGGAATGTGAAACATCGTCTCGAGGTAACCTACCTACACACCAAAGATCCAAGGCCTAGGTCTTTAGACAAAAAGTGCCAAAAATGACCTATTTATTGACCTTGAGGTCAACGGTCAAGGTCAATATTCTTGGTACACGACACATCATCTTGAGATACCCTACCTACACACGAAAAATCCAAGGCCTAGGTCTTTAGACAAAAAAGACAGGTCGGACACAAAGATGATAAAAAATGACCTATTTATTCACCCTAAGGTCAAGGGTCAAGGTCATATGTCAAAATTTTTGAAATATGACACATCGTCTTGAGGTGAAATATCCACATACTATAGATCTAAGGTCTAGGTCTTAAGATAAGAAAGTTAAATGCCGGACACGATTGGCAGCCGCCTGACCACCCGCCCGCCCTCACTAATTCAATAACCGGATTTTTCCAGAGGAGAACCCGGCTAAAAAACAAACTCCAAAAATACATAAACAACACTTAGTCTTTGAAAAACGTATGACCACTGACTGGCCCCTGATTTAGGCCAGACACATACAAATTAAATATGTCACTGGTTATTCTAGTTTAATGAGTACCAAACCCTATACCCCTTACACCTGTGACAGTGGCTGGACAAACAAACGAAAAAAAACCAGACCTACAGTAAAGAAAAACAATTAACACAATCAATATATGATTTTAGAAACGAAAGAAAACCAATTTAAGTGTCAATTAATGAGTGCTCCCTGTTAACTAGCAGCTTGTTCAGGTTACTAAACCATCAATTAACAATTACGGTTTGTGACACAAAACATAGTTTTTCATCTGAAATTTTTGAACGTTTTCCATTTTTTAAATCAGCAATTCCGTTAAAAATATCTGTTTTATCTATAAAAATTTTGAAATGATTATTTAACACGGTTAAACATAAAACAAATTCCGTTATTATATTTACCATTTAAGTTTTTCTTTTCGTTTCTCCCAGTTTCGTCAGTAAGCTTTATCTTCTTGAAATCACCTGTTAAATTTATTTGATAGATAAATATATATCTATTAGTAACATAAACACATACTTAGTTGAAGTTTTCTTATATATATCTAACAAAAGTAGGCATAGTTACTCACAAACTAAAGAATTATTTCACATAACATGATAAAAGTCTAGATTTAAACAAAATCAGCTTTTACCATACAAAATGTCTACCAAATAAGCAAATATGTAGTTTTGTGATATAAAGTGTCATATTTTGGTGGACCTATTGTATTGCTCCGTTTATTATTTTTTTATCATTAGACTTTTGAAATGAAACTTTGTACAAAAATAGGTAGCCATGCCTAATTCCCGTCTCGCAAGCGAGACAGAATAAGTAATCAAAAGCTAAGCAGAGGGAACCAGTCGTTGAAAAGGACCAGAATAAGTCTCCTGATTGGCCGTTCCAACATCATGAGATGGGCGCATGCATGATCAACGGCCTCTCATTGGTCAGTCGACTGGAATAGCTGATCTGCGGATGCGACTCTGTACATGATTACGGGATAGCATCACCTAAACTAGGGAAAATCGCCACGGGCTGTACAACATACAATATTTGTTCAGTTTATCGTAGTAAAGATTTAAATCTATCACTGAGTGTCTAATAAAACACAGAACTTCATTTGGCGCTTTTAGTTTGTTGCTTTAAAAAGCGTGTTTTACACTGTCGTACCTCTACATCTGCATTCTATTAACAGACAAATAGCGGTCTATTTATAGACACATTGACTGAATACATACCGAGATACATTTTTAAGAGCATTATTTTGTAATAAGAAAAACTATAGATCTGGTTGGCTAACCCAACGAGGGGAAGATCACTGATTTGTCTTTCATATGAAAGAGCTGAAAAATTAAAATCTTTGAATATCCTTTAGTAAAAAAAGGCCCCCCCCCCAAAAAAGGCCATCAAAACACAGACTTAAAATAGAAATACTATAAGCAAAGCTCACTTCTTGATACCCCGCCTTGCATAAGATACATGAAAGGAAATGTAAATATTTTGGATAGGAAAACTCCAACAGCAGTGAGATGAGTTTCATCAAATTCCATTCAGTGGTTTAGCAGTTGCGGATGGCATCATTGTACCCCTATCACAATGAATGTCAAAGTCCATGTTTTGGTATGGGTAACCAAAAATATTCATCAGGTCAAAATCTAAAATAGGAGTTGCACTATGGCATAATGTAATAAAGATCCTCTGAAAGTTTCATCGAATTCCATACAGTGGTTTAGGAGGAGTTGCGGATGGCATAATGGAACCTCCTATCACATTGAAAGTCAAAGTCCATGTTTTTTCAAAAGCGGGGGTATAAAAAAAACTATGTAGTAATATATCTATTGAAAGGTAGTAATAATACATATAATAAGGGAAGGTTTAATGTGATGATATTACGAACATTTAATAATACATAAAAAATAATACTCTTTATTAATAAAAAGCTAAGAGACGGATACCTTTTTAGAAAAGCTATTACTTGTTTTGCATAAAGGTTTCGGAATTTTAAAATGGCCGCAGTTTTGGGGACCCTGTATTGGCATCCCAACACAGTATTACTTGTTATTATACAATTAGTTACTGGAAAAACTGCTAGCATGATTTTTTTTTAAATTTTAATTTTGAGTAAGTACCTAAGTGAAAGGAAATGAACATTCTTTTCCGATTCACGTGAAGATATACAGTTTAGTTTCCAAACTTACACGAAATCGGTAAAAGTAAAATCAAATATAATTGTTACGTCATTCCAGTAGTAATATCTTTGTGGAAACTACCAGAAGAGGCACCCATTCAATGTCAGGATTCATTCAAAATACATGTATTTTCATTTAATCATAAATACAAGTACATGTATACATGTATATGTACACAAATGTACAACGTGTGCGAATATGTTTACCTTCTAATGATTCTAAACGCTTGTTAGTCTCGATCCTTTCTTGCAGCAAGTCAGTTACATTGTTTGTGATTCTTTCTCCCTCTTTCTCTAAAGTATCAATTTTTTCCACTAATTTTGCATGTTCATCTCCCATTTTTGAAATTTTTGTTATGTAATTCTGTTCCATTTCTGGGTCAATCGGAGTAACTAATAGCTCATCAATTACTCGTTCTTCTGCTCCGAGTGCCATCAATGCCAGTTTTAGTCTTTGCCATTTAACTTGAAATTCTGTTTCCCCAATAGCAGCAGCGGCCCTATGCCCAAAAACGATATTTCTGATCTGATGGATCCGTTCTATATTAGCTGCCACGCTTGTGTCAGAATCGTCAGGATCATGTCCCCAATCACATGAAATCGGTGGAGGCAAGTTTCCTATATTCCGTAATAATATATATAATACAGAAATATCCAAGTCGTCGAGATTCCCATCATATTCACCGTGCTCCGGGAATAGTATTTCCTTTTGCCCCCTGTTCAGTAATCCATAGATCTTTCCCTTTAAGCTACTCAAAATATGTCCGTATTTAGAAACAGAGGGGTATCTGCTTGTAAATTTTTTTCTATAAATTTCAGTTCCAACATCTAATAAAAGTCTACTAAGTCGTGTGTAATTTGTTTTATCAGTATCAGAGGTCATTCTGAAGGCCTTAAGACATCTGTCGTGTGTACGTTACATTGGTATACTGTTAAATAGAAAAAAGAGCAATCCAGTTAAACATATAATGGGATAACGAAAGTTTTTATAACGAGGGTATCACCAGCTCATTTACTAATATTTTGATACTTAAATCGATCCTTTAAAAATTACGTTAAAGTTTTAGAAAATAAAGAGTACGTTCCTCGTAAATAGCTCAGTTATTAATTTTTTTATCATTTGAAACTGCCCTACAAAGCAACATATTGGATTATTGTTTTGGATTTTAATATCTGCCTGCAGGACAACTGGCAAGTATGCTCTCTTGGCCGTCAAAAACGGAATTTGAAAATAGTTATTCCAAAGGAATAAGGCTAGTTTGAAATTTGAAAAGATGCATGAATCTTTTCAAATTAAATACGTAAGCCATCAAAAATGAAGAATTTCTTTTTTTATAAAAGATACCTCAACATACGTTTTTCTTTTGGAATGTTCAATCTTTTTATCCCTTATTTGGGATAATATTTTCTCCAAAACAGGGAAAAGATTGCAAAAATGGTTTTCTTCGGGGGCTTAACTCTCACCAGTAATATATATAAGAAAAAAAGTCCTGTGTCTGTAAGACATGGATGCCCTGTCTTCCTGGGCATAGAATTCCCAACTATTATATTTATGATGGGAAATCATTTTGAGAAATATTTCATATTGATGAAAGTTTCATAATTATTATATGCTGATTATATCATTTGGTACTCCATGTAAAACTAGAAATACTGTGAGCAAAGCTCACTACTTGATACCCCCGCCTTACATGTATAAATGAAAGGAAATGTCAATATGTTGGATAGGAAAACTTCAACAGCAGTGAGATGAGTTTCATCAAATTCAATTCAGTGGTTTAGGAGGAGTTGCGGATGGCATACTCGAACCCCTTATCACAATGAATGGCAAAGTCCATGTGTTTGTATGGGAAACCCCAAATGTTGGTCAGATCAAAATCTAAAATAGGAGGTGCACTATGGTATCATGTAATAAAGATCCTCTGAAAGTTTCATCAAATTCCATACAGTGGTTTAGGAGGAGTTGTTGATGGGATCATGGTACACCTATCAAAATGAATGTCAAAGTCCATGTTTTGGTATGGGTAACCCCAAATATTCATCAGATCAAAATCTAAAATAGGAGGTGCACTATGGCATCATGTAATAAAGATCCTCTGAAAGTTTCATCAAATTCCATCAGTGGTTTAGGAGGAGTTGCGGATGGCATCATGGTACACCTATCACAATGAATGGCAAAGTCCATGTTTTGGTATGGGTAGCCCTAAATATTCATTAGATCAAAATCTCAAATGGGAGGTGCACTATGGCATCATGTAATAAAGATCCTCTGAAAATTTCATCAAATTCCATCAGTGGTTTAGGAGGAGTTGCGGATGGCATCATGGTACCCCTTATCACATTGAACGGACGGACACAACGAATACTATATACCCCGATTTTTTCATGGCAGGGAATTTTTTTTTACTGATTGTGTCTTAAGTCATGAAATAAAGTAGATTTATGGGTTGCTTATTTTGACAAATTATGCATCTTTACTGATACCAAAAATAATAGCTATGAATATTTCATTCACTAAACCAAGATGTAAAAAACCATATCTAAGGGACCGGTCAAAAATTATGAAGACATGGGACCGGTGCAAATTGTCTTGGGACATGCACTTTTTAAAAGCTTTTTTACTCTACGATAGATATCGGGTCATATCGATAATATACAAAACTGACATGATTGATGCAAAATACTTCAAGGTTTACTCTCATTCGAAAGTGATAATAAGGTTACACGTATAATGTGTGAATCTTCCAAGTTTTATATTCTTAATTCCCACTCGCTTGGCTAGAGTTAATAATTAATAAAAAAATTATAAAAACTAATTCTCTAATTTTAAAGCTACATGATTATACATTCAATACAAAATCTCAATTCTCCTCCTGAAAGCTACACCCGTTTCCTCTTAACTCCCTAAAGACATGCATATTCAACAGATAAGTAGGCGCGTCAAAATGATTATAATGACAAGCCAATATACACACATGAAACATGCTTAACTGATTTCATTAACCAGTATCAACATGATAAATATAACATCCCCCGCCACAAATCAGAAATTTACGAAATTTCTCACTGGTTACTGAAATCAGATTAAACAAGGAAAAAAAAATAATACAAAATTAAGAATTTGAAAAATATACATATATGAATTTGAATAAAAAAAATACAAAAGACACACACTAAATTTGGAATTAAAAACAAAAATCTTAAGATTTCAAGGCTAAATATGTGATAATTCTAATAGAAAAAAAACGAAATAGTTAATAAATGTAAGTAAAGAATGGGAATAAAAAAAAATCTACATGTAACATCTGGGGTCAATATAAAAACTTCCCTAGCTACCAGAAATATTTACAAGTCATCTTATTATGATAACGAACTTTCTCTGGGAAAATCTTCCACCTTATTGATAATCTCAGCATTAGTGTCCTATAAATTTAACTTCTAACGACAAGTTCTGTTTTGATAACTTTGGTTCATGTATATCAAAATCCAAAAGTAACAACTTTACAATTTTGTTTGAAGTACAACAGATTTATGATAACAAGGGGAAATGCCATGAAATAAATGACCACAAATACCCTCAATTAACCTTCCCTTAATTTCAGAATTGTTGATACAAGACCGATGTACTTCCTTCTACAAATAAAACTACATCTGCATTTTCAAGACTCTCACGGTTGTCTACAACTTTATAAAATAAAATGTGTGAGTCTTCCAAGGAAGACATGTGTCGCCTGCGGACGTCAATTTTTACAAAAAATATTAAAATTTTCTAAAAATGAAATATATGCACACCTTTGCATTAAAGTTGATGCACAGAGAAAATTTCAGCAAATTGCTGTGAGCCGTTATGGATTAGTTGAGGATAGAAGTTTTGAACCACCCCCCCCTTTTTTTTTAAAAAAAATGTCAATTTTTACAAAACATTTTTAAATTTTTTTAAAAATAAAATATATATGCACACCTGTACATTAAGGTTAATGCACAGAGAAAGTTTCATCAAATTCCTTTGAGCAGTGAGGGAATAGTTGATGATAGAAGTTTTTACCCCCCTTTTTTTGCAAAAATGTCAATTTTTACCCAAAAAAATTAAAATTTTCTAAAAATGAAATATACATGCACACCTTTGCATTAAGGGTAATGCACAGAGAAAGTTTCATCAAATTCCTTTGAGCGGTTATAGAGTAGTTGAGGATAGAAGTTTTGCCCCCCCTTTTTTTTTGCAAAAATGTCAATTTTTTCCAAAAAAATTTAAAGTTTTCTAAAAATGAAATATATATGCACACCTTTGCATTAAAGTTAATGCACAGAGAAAGTTTCAGCAAATTCCTTTGAGCGGTTATGGAATAGTTGAGGATAGAAGTTTTGAACCCCCCTTTTTTTCAAAAAAAAAATGTCAATTTTCAAGTTTTTTTAAAATTTTTAAAAATAAAATATATATGCACACCTGTGCATAAAAGTTAATGCACAGAGAAAGTTTCATCAAATTCCTTAGAGCGGTTTACGAGCAGTTGAGGATAGAAGAAAAGTGTGACGACGCAAGACGCAAGACGACACAAGACGCAAGACGCAAGACGCAAGACGACAGATCGTGGTCCCTATGTGTCGACCATGCGTTCCGCAGGCGACACAATGATCAAAGACACATTTGTAATGCGTTATTCGTAGCTTTCAAATTTGATGTTTAATGAAACTAGCAGAGACCTTAAACTCTTATTAACAATTTCATATAAAAATACCTAAAATTATTTTCTCAATCTCGCACTGGACTTCACTTGTAAATCCCTGGCCAAAGGACTATAGATTCATACAACACAATAAAAAAAATAGATATCATTATATGAAAATAAAGGTTATTTCTAGTATTATCATTATTGCGGTACAGCATCGTTTGTGCGAATCATATAAAATTATCTTTGAATTCGATCTTATTTGTTCAAAAACTCTTATCAACTGAACAACATTCCTCAGACACATATTAATATCAATAAATCAGTATACAAATTACCCAGTTAATTAATGCAATAAAATCTTATAAACGAATTACCCACATAAATCCGTGTAGCTTACATAAACAAAACATGCAAGACATTAAACAATAAAGCAACTAAAATTATAATGTCTGTACAAAAACAGTATTCAATATAATTGTTCAATAATGTCATTTTGAAAAAATAAAATGTCACTTTTTAACACTCTTGGTATTTTATTAATTCGTAGTTCAATGAATAGTGGCGAAACAATTTTCACACACGTATAAACGGGAATAGCGAAACATTTTTTACATATTGTGAATCTTCTCTACCATCAGACATTATCGTATCCAAACTTTTGTAGACATAGTGGCGAAACAATTTTCACACATATATGAATGTGAATAGCGAAACAATTTTCACACACTCAAATTCTTCAACATCAGAACGTCAATGTAGCGAGACAAAACTCACATACATGTTATTGTATTAAAGGTGGTGGCCTTTACGAACGTACTCGCTGGCTTTTGGCGACAAATCATTCTCGGTGTTGGAAGGTTATGATAGGACTTGTCTTGAAGTTCATTCAGAGCAAGAAACTCAAGACTCGAACGTGAAAAAGTATACTTATCGGAATGTTCCTGTTGGTATAAAAATGTAGACTATGCTGTATCATTACATGTGTCATAATCAGGACGACTCGTTGTAACAATGGCGTGCCAATGCACACATAAGTGAACAAGCAATAAAATATGGACCAAATATTTGCATTTTTGTAGCGTGGCTATTCACACATACAAAAGGTCATGCAAGTTCAGGAAACATACCATATAGCGCGACAATTCGCACATACAATAAAGTAGATAATGATAAACAAAGTAACTTACAGAGTCTGTTGCAAAATTTCATATCTTGTCTTTACCAGGGAATTTTTCCAACACAAAATGATCATGAGCAATAAATGTTACACAGTTTACAGAATTCTAATAACCACAATCGGAAAAGTTCGGGACCTGGATGTACGCCATCTGAATATCCACCAAAAATGTAAGAACAAAATGAATGTTTGCGTTCCCCCTGCTTACGTGACTGTACAAGATCGTTTGATAAACTCGGAGAATGTACATTTAAGATACGATTAATATCCCGAATGTGTTTATTTAACAACTCTATCTGTGCATTAAGACAAACATCATCTTCAAGAAATTGTTCAGGGTTTGAGTGGTTATGAAATACGTTCCACGAATATATAGAATAAACTGGAACTTCTACAAAAACAAGTTTAACCTGTTTAAACTTACGGACAAAAAAGTACATTTCCTTAAAAATTGAATAAATGTTTGAACTTTTTAGCGAAATATAACCATAGTTGTCTTTCTTCGTAAAATCATTTGTCCCAAGCCACACAAATATGGTGATGTGACGATATTCCCGTCGAGATTCTTTTGAAGAAAGTTGTATTGTTCTTCAGTAGTAGTTCCCGATTTATAGCACCATTTAAAGGAATTTGGAAAGTTCAATTACTCTTTTAAATGCCGACCTGTGCTATCCGATAAAATAACTATAACACTAGTAAAATCCGTAAACGGTTGTCAGTTTTTAACAATTGTTTGCGTATATTATTTATTCACGCGATTAGAAATTAATTAGTTCTCCAACATTTTATATTAGTATTTCCCACTCGCTTGGCTAGAGGGCTATTGGTAATTTGCGAAACGAAACGAAACGAAACGAAACGGAACGAAACAGGTTAGGAGGCACCTTAAAGGGGCGCAAAAAATACATTAAAAAGGACTTCGCTGTTTTTTCTACATCAAAGTACGTGATTTACAGGAAAAAAGGAAATGTATATAAATTGTCATATATGTCCTGAAATTGCTATCCATGTCCATGTATAATATTTTAAAAAAATCAATGGTAAGAAATGAAAATATACTTTTTTCCAAGTCTGATTAAAGTAAAAGGTATTTTTATGTAGTTCAGTTCCGTTACACAATATACCAATATCCATTTGAATTAATTACAAGTTTTAATGAGTCATAGCTACGAATAAAGATGTTAAAATATACTTCACGAATGAAGGATGTTAAAATATACTTCACGCTGAGTTTCTATTACAAAGTAATAAAGCTTCTATTACAAAGTAATAAATAATATCAAGATATCCGTCGATTTATGTTCAAAATATTTGTTTTGTTTCGTTTCACTAAATACCAATACCCACATGGATATTGGTAAAAGGTGAAACGAAACGGAACAACCGTTCATTTCAGATCATCTTACTGTGTGGTTTAAACAGGCTAAATGTAAGAAATAATGATGATTGTATAAATGGAATCATTTTCAACATGTTCAAAGTAGACAGTTCTTAGTGCATAATTCATTCATCATATTCATGCTACATATTTTCAAATGTTTTCCTATCATCTGAGTATTTGTAAATATACCCAAGGATTTAAATCCTTAAAATACCTGAAAGAATAATTTGCTTAACATACATATTTAAGGTAAATCTGGTTAAATTAATGTGAAAAAAAATCTTGTTTCGTTTCGTTTCGCTAAACACCGATATCCACACGGATGTTGCTAAAAAGCGAAACGAAACGAAACAACAACCTTTCATTTCAGATTATCTTACTGTGTGGTTTAAACAGGTTAAACGTTAGAAATAATGATGATTGTATAAATGGAATAATTTTAAACATGTTCAAAGTAGACAGTTCTTAATGCATAATTCATTCATGCTACATATTTTTAAATGTTTTTCATCGCATCTGAGTATTTGTTAATATATCTAAAAGAATAATTTGCACAATATACATTTTTAAGGTAAATTCGCTTAATGTGGAAAAAAAAATCTTGTTTCGTTTCGTTTCGCTAAATACCAATACCTACACGGATATTGGTAAAAAGCAAAACGAAACAACGACCTTTCATTTCAGATCAGCTTACTGTTTGTTTTAAGCAAGCTTAACATAAGAAATAATGATTATTGTATAAATGGAATAATTTTCAACATATTCAAAGTAGACAGTTCTTAATGCATAATTCATTCATGCTATATATTTTTAAATCTTTTTCATAGCATCTGAGTGTTGGTTAATATACCTAAAAGAATAATTTGCACAATATACATTTTTAAGGTAAATTCGCTTAATGGGAAAAAAATCTTGTTTCGTTTCGCTAAAGACCAATACCCACACGGATATTGGTAAAAAGCGAAACGAAACGAAACAACGACCTTTCATTTCATATCAGCTTACTGTATGGTTTAAACAAGTTTAACATAAAAAATAATGATGATTGTATAAATGGAATCATTTTAAACATGCTCAAAGTAGACAGTTCTCAGTGTATAATTCATGCTACATATTTATACCCCCGCTTTTGAAAGCGGGGTATATAGTATTCGTTGTGTCCGTCCGTCCGTTCGTCCGACCTTTGTATCCGCAACTCCTCCTAAACTACTGAATGGAATTTGACGAAACTTTCAGAGAATCTTCATCCCATGATGGCATTGTGCACCTCCTATTTTAGAATTTGATCGGACCAATTTTTAGGGTTTCCCATCGAAAAACATGGACTTTGAATTCCAATACGATAGGGGGTACCATGATGCCACCCGCAACTCCCCCTAAACCACTAAATGGAATTTGATGAAACTTTCAGAGGATCTTTATTACATGATGCTGTAGTGCACCTCTTATTTTAGATTTTGATCTGACCAACATTTGGGGTTACCCATACCAAAACATGGACTTTGACATTCATTGTGATAGGGGTACCATGATGCCATCCGCAACTCCTCCTAAACCACTGAATGTAATTAGATGAAACTTTCAGAGGATCTTTTATTATTACATGATGCTGTAGTGCAACTCTTATTTTAGATTTTGATCTGACCAATATTTGGGGTTTTACATACCAACACATGGACTTTAAAATTCATTGTGATAGGGGGTTCCAGTATACCATCCGCAACTCCTCCTAAACCACTGATGAAATTTGATGAAACTTTAAGAGAATCTTCTTTTACATGATGCTATAGTGCGCCTCCTGTTTTAGATTTTTTTCTGACCAAAATACAAATTTTAAAGTCATTGGTTTGACCCGGCCGGGGATCTAACCCACGACCTTCAGCACGCGAGGCATGCACGCTAACCGCTAGACCAAAGAAGCTGTCTTTTATCTTACAAGTAGGGGAATCATTAAGTGAGCATTACTCACAGCTTTTTAAAAATTTCATCTCACTGCTGTTGGAGTTTTCCTATCCAAAAAATTGGCATCTCCTTTCATGTATCTTATGTAAGGCGAGGGTATCAAGTAGTGAGCTTGCTCACAGTATTTCTAGTTTCAAATGTTTTTGATATCGTATGAGTATTTGTTAATATACCCAAGGATTTAAATCCTTGATATACCTGAAAGAATAATTTGCTTAACATACATATTTAAGGTAAATCTGGTCAAATTAATGTGAAAAAAAAATCTTATTTCGTCTCGTTTCACTAAACACCGATATCCACACGGATATTGGTAAAAAGCGAAACGAAACGAAACAACAACCTTTCATTTCAGATTATCTTACTGTGTGGTTTAAACAGGTTAAACGTTAGAAATAATGATGATTGTATAAATGGAATAATTTTCAACATGTTCAAAGTAGACAGTTCTTAATGCATGATTCATTCATGCTACATATTTTTTAATGTTTTTCATCGCATCTGAATATTTGTTAATATACCTAAAAGAGTCATTTGCACAATATACATTTTTAAGGTAAATTCGCTTAATGTGAAAAAAAACTTGTTTCGTTTCGTTTCGCTAAATACCAATACCCACATGGATATTGGTAAAAAGCGAAACGGAACGAAACAACAACCTTTCATTTCAGATCAGCTTACTGTATGGTTTAAACAAGTTTAACATAAGAAATAATGATGATTGTATAAGTGGAATCATTTTCAAGATGTTTAAAGTAGATAGTTCTTAATGCATAATTCATTCAAGCTACATATTTTTAAATGTTTTTCATCGCATCTGAGTATTTGTGAATATACCTAAAAGAATAATTTGCACAATATACATTTTTAAGGTAAATTCGCTTAATGTGAACAAAAAAATGCTGTTTCGTTTTGTTTCGCTAAATACCAATACCCACATGGATATTGGTAAAAAGCGACACGAAGCGAAACAACAACCTTTCATTTTAGATCAGCTTACAGTATGGTTTAAACAAGTTTAACATAAGAAATAATGATGATTGTATAAATGGAATCATTTTCATAATGTGCAAAGTAGACAGTTCCCACAACTTGTATTCAGCAAGCCATGGAACAAATGGTACCTATAGCTATGAATAAATAAATGAATAGATAAACAAACAAACAAAAAGTGAAACTTTCATTTAAAAATAGATGTTCAGAGGTCTGAGCCTGTATTGTTCACCTGGGTACATGTCATTCTGACACCTGCCTTTTGACCTTGACCTCAATTTCATGCTCGAGTAGCCTGCGTCACATTTTCGTGGTTAAGTCCTTTACTCAAAAACTAGACTACCTAGACCCACCATATATGGTCAATAGATAGTTCTTGGTGGGTACATATCAGTCTTACACCTGGCTTGGGACCTTGACATTAATTTCATGCTTGAGTGACTTTGTCACTTTTTCGTGGTTAAGTCCATTTCTCAGAAACTTATACCTAGACCCACTGTATTTGGTCTATTGATAGTTCTTGGTTGATACATTCCAGTCTGACATTTGTCTCTGGACCTTGACCTCAATTTCTTGGTTGAATGACTTTCATCCAAGTTTCTTGAGACACGACAAGGTCAGTCCCAAAAATCCACTATTTGGATTTTAAATGCATTCCATGCACAAAAACGTGTTATGAAACTTTTATCGACAATTAAGGATGATTGCTGGTCTAATAGGAAATAAATAGGATTTGAAATTGGTGTTTTAGTTTGAGAGAACATATGAATAGTAAACAAATAATCAAGAAAAAAATATAGGTTAATGTGCTCATTTTAGAGCTATAAGGCCTTGAAAATTTGCAGGAAATGGGTTTTCTCTGGATTGTTCATTGTCTTTGCATTTACAACTTCAGTCTTTCAAATATGTATGAAAAATTAAAAAGGATTTCATAAAATTTTGTCAAATACCATTTTAAGGTATGATTGAACTATAAAAGAAAAAGTGGGGTTTCATGGGCAAAACATTTCATGTTTAAGAAATGGATAAAACCCGAGGATTCCGAAAATCTCACAAAAAGACCAAAATATGAACAGCGAGCATCCTTAAATTACGGATGCGTAGAGATGACCTATTTTCACCGTTATTTTTGTCACCTGTTAAATATTTATATTTTCATTTCGAAAACGAGGCTCATCTTTAAAAATTGAACTGTGACGTCATAAGATATTTTAGCTGCCGAGTACAGCAGATTTGCATATTAAACCGAACAATTAATTACGTGCTTATAAAACAGAAAAGCATCAATATTGATTGAAAATACGTGACCATGGTAAATTGTGAAGCGTATGGTTGTAAAAACAGATCGCAGAAGGGAGGCAACAACAGTTTTTTAATCTTTCAAAAGGATGCACACCTGAGGAAATCATAGATACACTACTGCAAAAGATGGGACTTCGTACCCGGACCAGGCAACAGATTGTGTTCAGCGCATTTTTCATCTGAATGCTGCAAGAGAAATGTTTCAAAATATCCAGAACTAGGTCTAGAAGGTAACTTTAGACCACAAGTGAAGAGAAATGGCCCTCCAGATATCCCGTTATCGATACCCGAGTCCAGCAACAAAAAAGGCTGTGGCAAATTTCTGATTCCTTGACGTGGTGCATACGAGAAAAGTAGAAGGAGTGAGGTATATAATAAGTCTTTGATAAAAAATTATTTGTAGTAAACGTTCAGTCACACCATTTTGATGCAAATATAAGAACGATTGCGCTTTTGAGATATTTTTACCTGGCTGTGTATTGCAGGTTAGATTCAGTGTTTTTGTAAAAAGTGAAAATGTTTACAAATTCTATTTATAACCTATGCTCAAATTAAAGTACAAAACTTTGTTTACATAGAATATATACCTGGAGTGGAAGAGTATCACAGTCACAGGTTGCATATTTATTGAGATGATTGAATTTTCAATCACAATTTTCAATCAAATGTGGAATTGATTTATATAATAACATACCTGGGAAATATTTATTAAATAAAAACTCGATTTTATACGTTATGTCTTGGATACGAAGGTACACTATATTCACTAAATATTTAACTTTGTTTATAATCAAAATCATTGTTTACTCAAGTTTTAATTTGAGTTTGGTGCAGGTTTCTTTGATTGGGTTAAGGGGGAGGGAGGGGGATTTTAAGCAGTCATAGGGACAAAACTATATAAAACAATAACAATTTGATAGCCTACATCATAAAACAATAATGCATTTTATATCAGACTTTTTACTTAAGATTTGGTTTTTGTTTCAGACTATGTGTCTCTGATTAAGGAGGCTATAATGGAAAAAAGAAGAGAATTTAGCAGTTATCAATCTGCCCAAGAGGATGTGAAGTTCTACAAAGACCTCATGCCAGACCATGTGACTGCATCCTTCATTGGGTTAATAAGAGTGAGTTTATTCAAAGACATAGATCCCGTTTCCACAGACATTAGGATAAATAAAGAAGAATGACATTAAAATACAAGTGAATCTGTAATATATATGTGTGATGAAAATAACACCTGGCAGTAATAATTTAATTATCAGTGTATTTAATCTATTTATAAATATTTAAACATTAGCATATTTAAAACCACAATATTTTTCACAAGGTTATGTTTGTCTAATCTTCTGCACAACACATGCTGGTAAGATTTTTCTGTTGTATTTCCAAGACTCTGTCAGATCCATCTAACAAAGCGTCTGTAGGCCAGATATCTATATCGTCTGAAAAAAGGTGTGAAATTATGTCAGTATCTTTGCATGAATGTATATATGTGTGTATATTTATATGTCATATATATACACACAGGTCTAAACGTGATTGAGCTCCCTTCATCGATGTATTCGCACGTTCCACATCTCTTATCCCTTTGCTGACTTTATATACTTTTCCGGACTTTGAGTTAGTAAGAAGACGTTTTAAGTTTAGTGGTTGTCTTCGGCTATTTATTAAGCTCTATTCCGGGATTAGTTGTTTTAAATTCGGAGATTGGTGTAGAATCGGCAGATATTTTCTGGCACTATTGTGAATGTTATGGTTCCTCGGATTGTGCGTAATTACGAACGGTATTGAATTAGCTGCTGATTCTGGTTCTTTAGTACGCCGCAATTCTTCTATCGGAATTATGGTTGCTCTTCGAAGATAATATTTGAACAAGTAATAACGGAATAAGGTTTTAGAATTCTGATTTTCATAACACGTGGCCCACAGCTAGGTGTTGAATTTTGAAAATTGGAAATTTAAGCTTGTGACCTAAACTCCTCTTTCATTTCTCATTTTATGTGTTTAATTTGTTTACGGTATTGTCACATTGTATATAGATGTGTAATAATGTTTTATGATTTTGAATTTCAAACAATGGGGCCTTTAAGGATCGAATTTAAAAAAATCGGAATTACAAGTGGGTGACTGAAAGTTTTCATTTTATACATTTTATTTCTATATTGTCATAAACTGTATGCAGATGTGCTATACGGTTTTAAAATTTTTATTTTCCAAAATTTTTGGCTGTATTCTAAGGTATAATTGTGAAAAAGGCGCACCGGGATACAAAATGTGATGAGAGCGGGGATAGCTGTCGTTTCGACTGCCCCAGTCTAGTTTCTTATTTATTGCTGATGCATGTGTAATATAAGTTTATTCAGTTATTGAAGAGGACCTATGAATGTTGGAATAACTTGTGTCCGATTCTTTTGATAATTTTGGAATAAAATATGTTTAAACTAAACTAAACTAAACCGAACAAAACCTTTGGAAGCTGACAGAACACCTAGAACCACATAACTTTCAAGGTTTTGAAATTTGGATAAAATTGTACAGGCGGTATCCGACACGACATTACAAATCAAACGCTCTATTGAATATAGCATGTACAGAATCACACACAATTTTGATAGTCAAGTTTACTAATCTGATTTGCGGGATCTAATTCACCGTTTCCGGACAAAACAAGGAATACACCTATATGTGGGTATTAGGTAAGGAAATGCTCCGTTAATGGCACCCGTCACATTGCCCGTGAAGTGTCAAGGTAGCATGCCACAAATGACTAGATGACGTCCAAAACATATTTCTGAAAACAAAACATACATGCTCACAATAAACTGGCTTTGGGCATCTTGATTTTTCAGCCATACATGTATATGCATGACATCCTCTGTTTCTACACATTTCATTTCACGAAATTAATTATAAATCAATTTTGACATACTGTTTTACCAATGGCAGCAAATTGCACTATTTTCTTCGAAATATCTATAAAAAAAGTACTTTACATACAAACGTTTCACTTCTAAAATGATGAATTTCTAATATTGCAATCCCATAATGTTAAATATTCCCAGAAAGTTCCAAATCTCCCTTCTCAATTAAGAGGAACAGATTGCGATATGCAATGCTGGGCAAATGATGATTTTTAAAACGGATGGGTGGGTGAATGTTAAATAAATTATTTATGAAAGTCTTCTATGAACTATTCCCTATCTTTTGAACCAAATTCACAGATATATTAACTTTTATTTCAGCAACTTAAACTTCAATATATAATAATATTTCTTTTATACTGGGAGGCCAAATTAGAAACTTGCATAATAAAACAAACCTATTTGCATACTGGTACCCAAGTCTGGTAATGTGTCAATTCCAGAATGACGTGTCTATCTAAAGATATCTAGTCTCACACACAAGATAGAAACTTCGTATCGGCCAATCATTTCGTAATGACGACTGTTACGCTTTTGGAGTGATGAAATTAACATAGACTGAATATAACCCTGTCTTATATTTTTATGTGACAGCAATCTCGCCCTGAAATGAAAGTCGCCGTATAAAATTGAAATTTTTAAATTACAACAAAACTTAAGCATGTACACCTCTGAGAAGCCAAATATTTCTAGTATTAAACTTTTTTTCTTAACCTGATTTTTGTGTTTATATGACTCTAAGAAAGTAATTTATGAAGAAAAAATCATATGGTGGTGGACTTCATTTTTGCTACGGTCACTTGAAAGTACCCCATTTTTGATGACTTTTCCCATTTTTCATCAATGTTTACCCAGTTAGGGCTATTATCATGAAAAAAATCACAGTTCCACTATTTAACTGTTTTCATACATTCCCTAAAGATGAAGTGGACCAATCTGAATAAATTTAACTTAAAAAACTATAGGTACGTGTTAATATAAGAAAGTTTTATAAAAGTTTGTTGTTTTTTCGTGTCAATAAGACAATGCAGTCAATTTAGTAAATTTGGGGTTTTTCTCAATTTTTTTAGAACAAAGAGCATATAATTTCAACTTCTTTGTTATAAATGATTGAAAAAATACATATTAAAGAAATTAAAAAAAAATATTGATATGGGATGTACATATTTTTGTCAAATCATTTCTTTGTATCCCTCACCCATTTTCCCAATATTTTGGCGGATGAAAATGACCAGATTGGTTATAAAATTTTATTACTCAAAAACTACTTATTGTAAGTACATAATTTTTTCACAGAGTCCAGTTGGATTATAATATTTTTTGAATTCAGTAATATTTTCCAACGAGACTGAAACATCAGAAGAATACATCCTTAAAGTTGATTTATATAATCATGTATATATTTTCTTATTATTCTATAATTAGAATGTCATCTCAAGCGAATACATTTTACTAAAACCATCTCATATCCCTTTTGTACTCTTATATGAATGTATGATAGTGGTATTAATTGTTAAAATGTATAAAAAATTTTGATCCACTCAAAAAGAATCAATTAGAATCACGTGATATTAAACAATTCAAAAATTGATATGACGCATCTAAAATATAAATTTTGAACAAGAATTTTAGAACGAATTCACTAATTTTAACATGCGTCACAAACACATTTGTTACCTGTATTATGGGACGCGGTAATTAGTAATCGTAGCAAACAAATATACTGCAATCAAAAGCAATAAGTAATTCGACTATATATATATATAACAAATACAAGAGATTTTGCCGTATTGTGATTTCAATGATTTTAAGACAGTGTTCAGCTAAAATTCATTTTTTTTTCAAGATATTTGGTCTTTTTATTGTATAGTATCCTCTATGCATCATGTGGATGGGAAATAATTTCCAATGAACAAATGAATGAAAAGTTTGTGATGGAAACGGCAGACTATATTTATCTTTTATTCAAAATAAGTCTGATACGATTTTTTTTAGAGTAACATAGTATTTTGACTATGCCAACTGGTTACTGTGAATTGATTGATTTTTGAATAGGAATCTAGGAATTTAGCTAATAAGAAAAGAACTTGTAATTTTAGAATAGAAATTCTTTTTTAAACGATTTGATTGCAAAAATTATGCTGTGAAATTAATTTCTATAATTGTTTTTATAGATTGGTGTATAATAGCAGACATTTGAATTTTATATACAATGCATATAGTGCCTTTAGGCACCCTTAAAGACACCTTTTAGAAGGATATGAAATCATGTATCAAATTTTTGTCAATTTCAGGATTAAAACGTTCCTTAATTGTTGTGTGCTTGATAGTGGCTTTGACTCTAAACGAAGACTAAACACGACCATTGTCTGAAACATCTGTCAAATTCCAAAGACGTTATCAAGTCATTAACTGACTGAACTGTCTTTCATGTTGTTGATTAAGATCGAATAATTAAATATTTTTCTCATAAATTCCAGAACTGAGGGAAAGGGAAACATATCAACAGATTATAACGATTTCATGTTATTTCCCAAATTAAGCTAGTACCAACAATTTGATACATCCATGGTTTAATACTTGCATTACCACTTAAAACTTTTCTTACCAGTGTTCCAGGAAATATATACAAATTATTCAGCATACTGGTTAAAAATGTCTAGCTCATCAACAATAATCATTGCCGGTAACGTTTTAATATCAAATTATTTTTAACATGTTTAAATGAACAATAATCTTGATTTAAAGCAAAGCAATCATATTTTAATTCCAAAAGTACAATTGACGGCTTATGGATTTTTTTTTATCTTGAATATTGTATAGAAGAATTCTGGCAGATATATATATATTTATATTAACAAACAAAATGATCGATATTAAATGCTTTATCAAGATATAATATTGTAGTATAAAGAAAAAAATCGCAACGTAGTACGGTACATGTAATACAAGGCTTCGCTTTGCAGTCATATATCATATATATATGTAAACTGTATATGTACCTCCAATGATATAAATCATTTGTATTTGATTGCTTGCTCTTATTGGGCCCTTAATTGGAAATAAAATTCTTTATTCCCTTATTTTCTTTATGCACAGGCATTCGACGACTGGATTGTTTTGATTATTTAAACATTTCTAACCATTTCCAAAACTTATTTCGGGTATTATTCCAAATCGTTCTACAAACTATGTAAATAAATTTCATATTCAGCCAAACAAGACAATTACAATGTACATGTATTTCTTTTTATGTACGTATTCCAGAATTTCTTTTCCTGAACCTTTCTTTCAACTTCTACCTTTATATGCATAAACATAAGTCTATCTTTATCTTTCGTTTTTTCATCATATATTTAAATTTCAAACATTTCTAAATATAATGTGCACAAAAAACGTTTAAATTAATTAAGAACGCATTACGTCGTATTTTCAATGTCTAAAACTTGTGGTTAGATTAACATAAAAAGGACAAATATACCTAAGGAGCAATCAAAAAAACGTAATCCATTGGACAGACAAACCCGGGAAGACAAACGAACAACCACAAGCACAACAAATAAACACAGAAAACTAAAAACAATGAACAACACGAACTCCTATAAAAACCAGGAGTGAACCCAGGTGCTCCGGAAGGGTAAGCAGTTCCTGCTCCGTATGTTTTGTTTGTCGTAACTTATAGCACGTGTGGTTTACTATTTTCTTCTCGTACGTAGTAAATACTTCACAGCTGAGTAATCAAATCTTGACAAAAGCGTGGATAGTAAAAAGCGCGGGCTATACAACAAGCCTTTTATGGTAATTGTTATTGCTCTCCACAACAAACATAAAATCTCGTGCAAAAACAAGCCTATTATATGTATGGTGATGGCCAAAACCCGCATTTGAATAGGTACTGAGCAGGAGCTTTGCAGCATTTTATGGCACGATAATAATATTAATTCGTTTTTGATTTTCATATGAACATTTGATTGATTGAATTTGTATGCTGAACTTACTTGATTAAGGTCGTGTTTGATTTCAACAGATCCAGATACGGTTTCGTAATCCGGTTTTCGGAAACTTAAATCCGATAAATCTTGCTACTGGGCAGGTTTCGCGGATTCTTGAATCCGGGACAATCCGGTTTTGATTTCGTGTAAAAAAACGAATGGGTTTTCAAATCCAGTTCCAGATTCTTTGTAATCAAACACGGCCTAAAAGAAATTGTAAAACTTGATTTCATTTATTTATACTTGGAATGGGAATTTCCTTCATTTGCGCAGATCAGTTGGGACATTACGTATTACTCTTCCTAAGCGATTGGTTCGTCGTATTTAACGTGGTGGAGAGAGTGTTTGCGAAGGTCAGTAATTGGTTTTTAAAATTGTGACGTTCAATGTTTATGTCTTTTTCGAATGAATTTTGTCTCCGCAGGTTCAGATCTATGTCCATAGTGAATTTTGACGGCTTGTATCATATTTAGGCGATTTTGTTCAATTTGCACCGCTTTTTGGAATGTCGGCAACACGGATATTCAGAACCCAAACCATTCTTATGTCACATGAGATGCATAATCTCTCTTGCAGCCAAAAATTCGTTTTGGTTCTGAGTATCCTTTAAAGACGTTAATCTAACAAATGTATGTTATAAACTGTCCCACAAAGTGATATAGAAATCTGACAAATGTATGTTATAAACGATAACGATATTGATGTATGTAGAAATTTTTTAGCAACTTAATTGCAAATTAGATACTAGGTTATGCCTCCAGAGATTTTGAAAGACTTTAGGCGACTTTTTGAAGATGGCCCTAGAAGTTAAATAAATGCAAGGGAAAATGACCCCTCTTCATTACTCGGCTGAAAGTAACAATTTTATCCGCTTCTTTTAACAAATGTACTTTTCGCGCAGACTTCGTGTATTGAAGATGAAAATTGACTTCATATTGAGTCCCTGCATTCAGTCATGCTTCTTTTAAATAGTAGCATAAGATTTTAAATTCTGCCACTAAAGAATACATATAAAGGTATCAAGGTCTGCTTCTTTCAAACGTACACGTATTTTGTTGTAAAGTTTCTTTGAATATTTTTGCCCAGTCTCGATTGCAATGCTTATAAATTAGACATGTCTTCTTTTTTATATAGTTGTATTAGAATAACATTTAATGAAATATCGCATATGTTTCTTTGTCATAAAGTTGTTATAATGATGCAAGAGAGAATAATATATGTACATCTTTTAAATTCACTTGAGTTTTATGTCTATAAAGGATATACATATGATTTGCAGTTTTATAGAAATGACATTTAATCAAACAATAAGAATGATGGTTTTGTAATAAAATATTTCAGTCTTGAGAATAATGAGTCTCAAAGTAATAACAAAACAGTTCTAGTTTTAAACAACAATTTAAAATGTAGTTTACCAGTTATATAAATTACAAATAGTCATTGAGCTGTGGAATGAGCTAAAAGTAAATAAACTAAAGTTAAAGTAATTTTTTTTTAAAATAAATCCGACGCAGTTTTTGATGTACATCTTCTTGTTCATTTGTTTGTTGTTGTTGTTGTTGTTGTTTTAAAAACCAGCGGAGGTCCGGCAATGAAAACTAACTCATTCGTGAATACATCTTATATGACAGTTGGTGTTAAAAAGTATAATTGTCCGCACACGAGAAGTAAGTAGGAAATAGCTTTATATCAAAAACTATACCTGCGTCTGAAAAACGATAAATATTGGACGAGAAAGAGAGAGCAACAGTTCAAAACTAGCTTATGACTTAACCGAATCAATTAATACTGAATAACCTAGTATAACCTCTTCTGTATCACATGGTATAACCTATATTTAATTTTTTCAAGGCTAAAAAATACAGGAATTAATACCCCCATGACTTAACCGAAACAATTGCCTCCACCCTGCAACGACCAACCCCCCCCCCCCCCCCCCCCCCTCGGGGGAGTGCGTAAGTATTCTGGATTGGCATGATTTCAAATTGAGAGAAGACCCAACCCGTATTGCACAGTTTGGTTAAGTTGTTTTAAACTGGATTCTAACGCACGAGATGTTAAAATAAAGATAAAAAGTTGAATTCTTGACATCAATAGAATAGAGAATGGAAACTCCCCCTATACCTCTAGCCAATGTGGAATAACCACACAGTGATACACACAGTAAAAATCAGTTCAAAAGATGTCCGAGTCCGACGTTTAAAATGTAACAGAAGAAACTAAGCAATATGAAAATGATCAATATATATTAACAAAGGAATACTAGCAGTTACTGACATGTCAGCTGCAGATTTCAATTAAACTGATCGAAAGATTTTGTCTTTATCATACAGAAAATCAGCCGCAATCCCTCCCGTTAGGGGTTTAGTATCATGCCATCATAAATTATACGAGAACATAACCCGTATCATGACAACAACTGGTTTTAGAATAAATGTGTTTATTTCAGATGCAAAGACCATGTGAGTGAATCAATATTAATTCCAAAAAATACCATCTTTAATGACTTGACAATAGTATCGTAACTATATCCCTTGTGGATAAGTCTGTTTAAAGGTTTGGTTAGCTTTTCAGGCGAATGACATTTTTGTGCTTTTTATAGAATATTATCATAAAAGGTGGATGTGAAATACCTGAACATATAAGATGTTTGCACGTCCATTTATATTTACGAATGATGTCCTTGTACCGATGATAAAATTTAGTAAAAGTTTTGACAAGTTTGTGATATCGAAATCCCTGGTGTAATAATTTTTCAGTAATAGAGAGATTTCTTTCGTTAAAAACAAATACGTTGTAACACGAGCAAATCGAACAAACTGAGATATAAAAACACCATACGATGGTGCCAAGGGAACGTCGCTATCCAAAAACGGATAATTAACAAAAGGGAATGAAAAACTATCTCTCTTGTCGTAAATTTTAGTATTAAGCTTCCCGTTAGAGATATAGATATCAAGGAAAGGGTATTGTTCATTGTTAGTATTAGCTTTATTTAAAGTAAAGTAAAAAAATGTTGACTACTAAAAATTCAAGTGCAGTTATCATATCAAAGCAGGATGTTTGTACTTTCCCTCTAATCTGATTTATTAAATAAAATGTGCTTCATAAAATAAATTTTATTTCGGACATTTTTTTTTCGAGTTTTTGAATTTGCCAAAATTTTATGTGAAAAGGATAAAATATAATATATTCAGTCATCAATTTTCCCGTAAAGTAAATCATAAAATTTTTATTCCTATTGATTAAAGGTAAATTTGACTTTTTCTTGAAGAAAGATGATGTAAAAACTGCAAAAAATTGAAGATGAAATTCATTTCTTTTTATATTGTGATATGAACAGTCATATTAAAAAAGTTTATTTTAATTTTTTGATAAATGAGAACACAAAAGTTATAGATTTAAATGATATAAATAAAATTACATATATCCTAAACCCAAGATCACATATTCAAGTAAATAAACGTGGTTCCTTTTTAAAACAGTCGATAGAGCTGAGGACAGGGGACTCTTGAAAATTTACTCCACAATGTATAAGTGATCATGTTTATGTTGTTTTCATTTTGTTATGTTGTGTCACATACTATGAAATTTAGTATTATGACAATAAAGATTTGGTATAATTCAGCTTAATATTTTTAAAAGTTAAGAACAAATATACTCCCTTTACGTAATTCAGTTTTAATAATAATAATAGAAATACTAAGGGTTCATTCCTTGTATTGCACATGGTAGATCTTCTTAGCTGAAATTTGGCTTCCTATTTCGGTATTTTTGGTTGAGTACTTCTTGTTTAATATAAGTTTGGTTTTTGGTCTTCCAAATGTTTCGGTTTTAATGCTGCTGATGAGAGGTAACTCCTTGAAATGCGTCGTATACAGCATAGTATAAATTTACTGTATCTAATATTAGTATCTTTGGATTGTTATTTTGAAACTCCTGGGATGATGCCTCTGCTGGTGGACCCTAGGTCCCCGAGGGTATTCGCCAACCCAGTCGTCAGACTTGTCTGACATGATTATTCATTGATTTTTTACATAAATTACCAGTATTTAGCAAAATTCAAAAATAATAGAAATACTAAGGGTTCATTCCTTGTATTGCACATGGTAGATCTTCTTAGCTGAAATTTGGCTTCCTATTTCGGTATTTTTGGTTGAGTACTTCTTGTTTAATATAAGTTTGGTTTTTGGTCTTCCAAATGTTTCGGTTTTAATGCTGCTGATGAGAGGTAACTCCTTGAAATGCGTCGTATACAGCATAGTATAAATTTACTGTATCTAATATTAGTATCTTTGGATTGTTATTTTGAAACTCCTGGGATGATGCCTCTGCTGGTGGACCCTAGGTCCCCGAGGGTATTCGCCAACCCAGTCGTCAGACTTGTCTGACATGATTATTCATTGATTTTTTACATAAATTACCAGTATTTAGCAAAATTCAAAAATAATAGAAATACTAAGGGTTCATTCCTTGTATTGCACATGGTAGATCTTCTTAGCTGAAATTTGGCTTCCTATTTCGGTATTTTTGGTTGAGTACTTCTTGTTTAATATAAGTTTGGTTTTTGGTCTTCCAAATGTTTCGGTTTTAATGCTGCTGATGAGAGGTAACTCCTTGAAATGCGTCGTATACAGCATAGTATAAATTTACTGTATCTAATATTAGTATCTTTGGATTGTTATTTTGAAACTCCTGGGATGATGCCTCTGCTGGTGGACCCTAGGTCCCCGAGGGTATTCGCCAACCCAGTCGTCAGACTTGTCTGACATGATTATTCATTGATTTTTTACATAAATTACCAGTATTTAGCAAAATTCAAAAATAATAGAAATACTAAGGGTTCATTCCTTGTATTGCACATGGTAGATCTTCTTAGCTGAAATTTGGCTTCCTATTTCGGTATTTTTGGTTGAGTACTTCTTGTTTAATATAAGTTTGGTTTTTGGTCTTCCAAGTGTTTCGGTTTTAATGCTGCTGATGAGAGGTAACTCCTTGAAATGCGTCGTATACAGCATAGTATAAATTTACTGTATCTAATATTAGTATCTTTGGATTGTTATTTTAAGATTAATGACAAACTGTAAATATTTGAAACTTAGATATACTCCTGAGAAGGCACACGGGGAATCATTCTTTAATCAAAATTGCATCAAATATTTATTTACATTACGTGTAGGAAGCTATTACACAACATACTGAAATTAATGGCGTCTAAGAACTCCTTAATGTGGTCTGAAAAACATTATGGTACTACATACACAAGAAGATTTGAATACAGTGCTTCCTGAATAAAAATAAAACGTTACAAAAGAGAAGTATAGGTGTAAATTCAGTATTGCTTAATTTAATTGGTACGAGTATGCCAATGGAAATTATACAATGCAGTTTTTAAGTATTTAGGTACCCTCTACAGCATGTCTGAAATATTCAGAAACATGCATGTAAAAATTAAACGCTCGCACATATTTTTGCCATAAAAAATCAAAAGAACTAAAAATAAATTTGGCGTGGCACAAAACTAAAAGTTTTCAAACAGTGATAGCAGGATCACATAAAGCGCAAAATCTCAGTGAAATTTTAGGTCCATGTATCAAACAGTGGTACTGACTAGCTGGAGTTACACAAAACCCAAAATTAAAGATAGCTTAAAACCATACGAATAAATCGAACCAATTATCGAAAAGACGTCAGTTATTGTAGTATATCTTATACAATGTTGCAAAGACCAAATGAATCAATTAATGATAATGATGATAAGCAAAAATACCAATATTACGGGAAATTTTACACTGAAAATTGTGCATATAAAAAAGAATAGTTCCTTGCGCTGGTTAGTTTTATGTAAATAAGAATTTTGAATTAAATATGGTATCTATGAAGAGTTGGGATACTTGGCAGAATTTTTAAATTGCTGACGTAAATTCATTCAAAACTACTGTAAGTTTACAGAATGTCAAAGATGACCAATAAAAATGATGGAAACTAAGGTTTGGGGGCAAAATGTAGGACGTTAATGTTCCAGGCACATTATTTCTCGTGGGATGAGATTTAGATGAAAACAACTTACACGATGATATTTTGACATGATATGTCTCTCACTTTATTAAAAATCAACATAAAGTTTTCCAGAGAAAAAAATTAAATTTGACAATTTTACATAAAATGTTCAGAAAAATATATATAATAGTGGTTTTGTATCATAAGATCATCAAGGAAATTTTAGGTGCTTTTTTCTCGATTCGTTTACCTACTCTGTTAAGTACCCATGACAGGTGATATTGTATTATAATCGTATTAACTGCATCTGTATCCATGGAAATAAATCATTTCTTTGTCTGAATAGAATTTTAACATATGACATATAAAACTAATGCCATTAAAAGCTGAAAGAAATAGCTTCTTTAAATAGCATCTGTCTGTCTATATTCCCTTCATTATTTCCATATCATGCAAACCACTGACTTTTATTACGGTAGTATGAAAAAAACTCCAAAGTTTTATTCCTGTGTTTCCAATTAAATTTGAATATTTCAAATTTCTAGTCGTGCGTTATGGTTGTAGTGCATTGTTTAAAATCAGTCATTGTGCTGTTTGTATTGTGTAATGTTACAAAAAAGAATTTCATAGAAATACTGTAATAAAGTAATATAGGAAATGATCTTCAGCATATTTTCGATTAAATTGTTTCATTTTTGCTTTTAGAAAACGAATATTATGAACACGATCTTTGCAATTTGAAAACACTCTGTACCTGACATATTTCTATGGACGCGACATATGTTTCTACCTTGGGAAAATATATCTTAGACATTCATGTTTTAAACCTTTAAATAGCAGAAATGAAAGAAAAAATATGATTTACCTCACCTATTACGGTTCGGATATATGGATGTTTGCACGCACTAAAGGTTTGCTTCGACTTATTTTATTTTATTGTAATTTTTCGTGAAGTTCAACAAAGTCGATCCGGCGGAAGTCACAAATCGGTGGAGGCACATGAAAGGTTACGACAGTGGGAACAGGTCCAACATCACAAAGTATTCCATATAACATACATAAGACAACAATATATAGACTAGATCACCAGCTCAATTGCTAGTATTTCGATACGAGCCCGAAATTGATACTTAAAATTTACTGTTACAATATAGCTCTGTCCTTAGATGGTTTTGGCTTTACCCCTTTTGGTCATTTTGAATTTTCTCTTCCACCTTTTTGATTGCTATTTTTGTTTTCAACATTGTATGCCTTGAGCACAATTGATGAGTCATAAATCGACGAAATGTGCACATCTTGTGCATCAAAATTGGTATTAAAGAATGATATCAATTAAGTGGACAGGTATTTACACATTTCTCCGGGTGTTAATAAACAAAAAGATAGATAACTGCAAAGGTCAACAAGGGCATACCTATTAATCAATGCCACTAAATAGACAGAACCCCGGACAAATAATAACATAAATGATCACAAAACACGAATATAAAAACAACATAGAATCAGGATAGTCTGCCTTGGTACAGACACTACACAGTGGTGGGGTTCAAGAAACACTTTAACATATTTATTTGTTTGTTTAGTTTAGTTGGGGTTTTACGCCGTTTTCAGCACATTCGTCTTTCACAAAAAGGTTTTGAGCACGAATTACGTTTTTCCGGCAAACTTTATTTCTACGACGGTTATTCGAGAGAATGTTATATAATCACAATAGTAAAAAAACAGCTGTTCTCAAAGTCTCTTTTCATTGATCTCGGTTGCATGTATGTTTGGTTTGGCCCTGCTTTTTGATTTGGTGTGCATTGGTCGGTGTTTGCTTGTTAACCTTTTATGATTTTTATGGTATCTTTTGACTAATATACATCGGAGGATTAATATATTGCATCAGGATATAACCGGTATGTAATTCTTGGGCGAACAAAATCTATACTGAACAAGGGTTGTCATGTAAAATAAAATTAGAAGTACGTTTCTGACAATAGTAATGCATTTCTAGAGAAACGAATATAATGTACAAAAACCGCTACAGCAGGAAACATTTCTGAAGGCGTGAGAAGCCTGAAATCAATACATAGCAAGATTAAAAGTAAAAACAAGATATTTCTCCCTGAAAGGTCATTTCTCAGCTGGGGTATATTTGTGATAGAAAAATCCAATTTGGACACTTTAGACATTACAATTATCACAGCTAAATAAAAACCTTCATTAGCAAATTGTTAAGGGAAGTCGTCATATAATATATATAATAAATTAAATCCACCACAACACTTTTATAAAGAAGATTACAAGTCCTGACATTCATTCGTATATATAATTTTAATTAAAACGTTTTTTTTTTTTATAGTTTTATTTATATTAGACAGACGTCGGATTAATGTACATGAGAACTTATCCACGCAATACTGGAGCATCATGCAAAATCTTTACTGGTAGAAATATTTCGACTGAGGACTTTAGTCAGTTTTCAATTAAGAAACCTTCCTCATTACTTTCCAACCAAAATGTATATGTAAAATGTGCATTTTGATAGTTCTCAACCTCCCGTAAAACAGGTAGACAATGAAACATAAAGTTAAACAGATTTATTCAAAGAAAATTAAAAAAAAATCAACATTTCAACAAAGAATCCGGATCTAATTTTATTAATATGAAAGCAATTATTCTTTTCCGAAGTCAATATGCTTTTAAGAGAGGTCACTGCATGATATCCTGGTAATCATGTGACCAAACTAACCAATGAGAAAACAGGAAAAACGCCGTCTATGTAATATTCTATGATATAAACTATAATGCACCGTATATGCATATTTAGCAAATCATCTAAAAATAACAAAGCTTTTACTTGAAGGATGTAATCCTTATTTTCCAAATACTTTACATTTAAGTATAAATTACTGTCGGTTCATGGAACTGATTTTTGGCAATTTGGAAGTCTAAATGTTAGAATAATATGACACTTATTTTTGGGTTAAAATGGAATTAACCGATAATTAAAAAAAAATGTATATTTCAAATAATTTACATTTAAGTATAAATTTCTGTCGGTTCATATGGAATTTATTTTTGGCAATTTGAAAGTATAAATGTTAGAATAATATGACAATTTGTTCTTGGTTAAAATGGAATTAACCGAAAATTTCCAAAAAAAAAATGTATGTTAAAACAAAGTAAATGGCCATACACTTGATATCGAATGAATGGTATTTGCATACAAGTGACACAGATTTAAAGTAATTCCTGGTATGGGCCCTGAAATCATATCTTGCATTCAACAAATTACTGTGATGAGGTGTAACTATTAACATCCTCTTATGAAACTACATGCAATGATAAAAAAGCATGGATTCTTTACGAGTTGAGAATATGGCTAGAACACATTGATGAGCAGTTGAAATAAATTCTTTGATGCCTATATGAATATACAAGATATGCATATTTCGTGGACTTACGACTCCTCAGTTGTGTTGAAGGCCTAAATTCGATTATTCAAAAGCTGAAGAGCAAAAGTGTAGGCCACAAAAAAATCTAAGGACAAAGCTATGCACGAAGGAGATACTCCTTAGTTTTGACAAAATTTAACATTCTTCTAACAGTGATTTCTAATTAACAATTTCGGGCTAGTATCGAAATATTATCGAAAATTACCAGGTGATACCAAAATAATAAAATTAATAAAATAAAATAATAAAATAATAATAAAAATAATAAAATATAAAAAATAATCCACTTCATCTATCAAAAAAAAAAACATATGAACGATTCAGAAGTTAATATTTATATAATACTTCGATAACAATTTTTGGTGCACAAGATGTGCACATTTCGTCGATTTACGACTCATCAGTTGTGCTCAAGGCCTAAAATGTTGAAAACCAAATCAACAATCCAAAAGGTTGAAGAGCAAATTCAAAATAAAAAAAATATGACCAAAATGGGTAAAGCCAAACCATCTAAGGACAGAGCTATGCACGAGTGAGATACTTCTTAGTTTTCATAAAATTTACAATTTTCTAACAGTAAATTTTAAGTATCAATTCTGAATTAAAGATATTCGAACCTCAACAAAGGCGTCAAACAAAAACACTCATTGAAATATATACCTATATACAAGTTTTTCTTTTGAGAATTGAACAATATACCATGTAGACACATACGGTGAAATTTGCATTTTTCCGGAAAAACCGAGACATAATTTATACAGAATTTATATAAACTGGAATTCTAAAAACCTAATACTAGTTTATAAACCAGGACTTGCAGCGAGAACATGAAACTAAATTTGTACGAGCGATGTGTATGAAAATCTGATTTTTACACAGGAAATAAGAATGTTAAAATGTATTTACAAGCAGTTGGATTCGTGCAAAGAACATGAAAATTGAATGGGTACACAGTAAAAAAAACCTGAACAAGTAAATTACATGTATAAAAACTTATGTCTACTGAGTAACCGGATTTGGATTGGTATAATTTACATGAGAAATATACTTCATATAAATAGCACGATATTTAAATTTGTTCAAGAGAGTACAAAAAGTTAAATTAAAACGGATTTTATACAGAGAACTATTTCAATAAAAAGAGTACATTCAAAAACAGGATTGGCACAAATAGGATAACTAAAAATTATAGCTTTGATTTAAAAAAATACCTAGTTGTTTCAGATAAATCTCTATTTTTTCGATATCACAAAAGGCTAACGGCTTCTTTTATTTATACCTTTTAAAATTGATGTTTTTGGCACATTTGTAGGCTATAATTTGCTTTAAATCTCAGCGACCAACAATCTAATTAAATGCTTTTTTTTTGCAAAGTAAATACAACACACGAAGCTATAAGCAGCTCTTACAATATAAAAAATCTGACATTAACACAAATCTTATTAGATCTTAAGTAAAGGCTGTGTGTTTAATTATTGTACCGAGTGGGATCCATTAGTTGAAAGTAAATTATATTTTTTGATGAAGTATTAATTTCATTTGATCTTTAATATATTATATTACCATTGACGAAGCCATTAGTAAATTAGCGGGTTTCTTGAAACTTAACCAATAAAAGTCTAGAAGGTGATGTAAACATATAAACAATCTTTTAGGAAGATAGAAAATTAAAGAAATAAGAGATTTTTTTATCGGTGTATTCTGATAGATCGGGTAGTTTCAATTGTAGTAGTTTGTCTTGGTTTAAGATCTTTTCGAATGGTGGCATATAACATTTAATACTTAAATATAAAATACTGAATGATTCTGGGTGAAATTATTTCATTTGTTTGGCTGTCTTTAGAGTAACTCTACAGTGTGAAACCCTCATTTTACGAATTTTAAATTAATTTTACTATCAGAAATATACTTTACCTAAGTAAAATATATCCTGTATGCTAGTCATTTTGCTAGTTGCATCTAAACTTCGTTACAATCTAAAATGAGGATTTATTTGCGTTATTTCTTAAATAAATACGAAATTCACCTAAGGTAATCATCTGTCCTCTTTATGGAAACGGAAATTAAACAAAAATAAATGGAAAAGGCATCGGTACATGTATCAGCTCTTTATGTCCAAATCCAAATCCTTTGTATCCAACAAACTTAATTGTTATTAACTCCTTAGCAAATACACACATACATGCATGTAACGGTGTTACATCCTAGTTTTTCCCCACGCTAGAATTTCCCACCGGAAAAAATTGGTATATACTGAGATTTTTCCTCGGAAAATGTAGTATATATATCAGATTTTCCCCCGGGGAAAAATGATTATATACCCATCCCTCCACCACCGAAAATCTGGTATGCTTGTACACATACCCATTTTCCCCCATACTAATTTTCACCGGCTATTAAAATTGAACTTTAAAGGTGATAATATCGGTGAACGACCTTTGAGAAGATTGATCCTACATTTCAGCAAAAGAAATATTGCCGCTGAATTTGTGACCTGCTATTTGAAAAAAACTCCAATGAAGAAATATCAGACGACTAAGAACAACAGGAGAATTTTAAGAACTTTGTATAGTTATACGTGGTAATACCTGACGCTTTTATGCAAATTTTAAACTCGGGCTTTCGGCCACTTTGAAATTGGCACAAAAGTAAGAAAACTTATGAATGGCCTCATAGGAAAGACTTATACAAAGTTTGTTCAAATTCTAATAATTAGATTTCGGGGGAAAAATCAGTATATACTCAATTTTGTCGGGGAAAACTCAGTATATACCCATTTGTCCGAGGGGAAAACTGAGTAGGGGGAAAATGTAGTATGTGACACCGGCGTACCGAAAATATGTAACTAATTGTATGTAAAGTGTCTGTACCAAGTCAGACTATCCTGACCCTCTATTGTGTTAATTGTTGTGTTTTGTACTCTTTTATGTTATTTTTGTCCGGAAATCTGTCAGTTGGGTTGCTTTCATTGATTGGTATGTCATTGTTGACCTTTCCTGTTATCCTTGATGAGGAATTTTTAAAATGCTGGTCGGCGAAAGGCTGGATTTATATGTCAATCAATTCATTAAAAAAGTACTACTAATGATTCCAGTAATTATGGTAATTTATTAAACATTTTAATAAAATATCTTATGAATAATATTTAGATATACAAAAGTAGCAGGGTGTCGACGGAGTAAAAAGAATTCTGATTTCAAAATATTATAATTATGCAAAAAGAAAAAAAGAAAACAAAATATAACAATGGTCATCATGGGGATAAATTTGGCTGGAAATGTATCAACATTACGACTAATATCTTTAGTAGGGTTCCATTCTGGCTGGAAGTGAAGGTATCATGTTTGATGCTTTAAAAGCAGCAGTCATATCAAGTATGATTGTGAAAATAAGTCAGTTAGCGAATATATTTCATAATCTAAAAAAAATCAAAAACAAAATCATAAACTTTAAAACCTTATATCATAGAACTTCTAAAAGCATTTAATAACAAACTGTGGATCTTAATTTAATAAATGTTATGTTTTATACGAAATTGGTGGCCATGATGGAAGAGAAAGTGCACTCCCTATCGGGCCGTGAGCTAGGCTTTCCATCATTGCCACTATGAATAGCCTGCCTCTGAGCATTGTGGCGAGTGACTCAGTTGAGCCATTCAAAGCAGCTGTCTCTACACACATACAGTCACTAAACAGCCCCAGTGTATATAGTTTTATCTTAAATCAGTTAAAAACCTAAACAAAAAATAAATATCATCATGCTCGTCGTCATATATGTTTTAACATTTAATGTAAATAACTTTAAATTCCAAATAGCAATGCGCAGTGCAAAAGTGACAGTATCTTCAGCATGATGGAGGTGGTCATTAAAGCTGTAGAAGTAGAAGTAGAAGAACTGTTTTCGCATAGTCAATGTTAAATGCAAGATTATTACAACAAACAACAAAATGAATAGCAGGAAAGGTCAACAATGACATACCAATGAATTACAGTAGCCCAACTGACAGATCTCTAAACAAAAAATAAAATAAAAGAGCACAAAACACAAACATGAGCACAACAGAGAGTCAGGATAATCTGACTTGGTACAGACATTGAAAAGTGGTGGGATTAAATCGGTTTTATCCAAATCTTCCCATTATCTATCCTGACACTTTGGTGTATAAAACATACTATAAAAACAATATAGAATGATTACCAGCAAGGTAACTGCTTGCTATATCTGCAAAATTAGAGTTAACGGTACATAATTTAGATAGCAGGGTCAGAATGTGCTCGTTTTAACTGTAAAACTAGCTAAGGCTCTCATAGCTGCAGGTCGGATACTGTCGCTGAATTACAATGTATATAAGTATAATGTGTGTTTTTTTAATGAATTGCAAGTCATTTTTCGGGAATGTATTATTAAACAGAAGCTAACGGTATCATTCTACCCTTTTCCATAAGCATTTTAGTCATTACTAATCACGCTAATTACTACTTTTTCAAATGCTGAAATACATCAATTTTTTTATGACAGAAGATTGTCCTACTCTCATGGCTTTTGGCCGATTTATCGACTTTTTCGTAAAAGATGATGTCCTCACAGACTGTGTACTGAAGTTCTGAGTTTTTAGTTTAATTCAATGTAGGATAATCAAGATCATGGCATCTATTTGTTTTTAATTTGTGAATGTTATTTAATAGTTAACATGAAGTCAACAGATGTTAAATGGGTCACTTAAGATTAAGACAAAAGAAAATGTCTTTGAACGTCAAAATTAGCGAAAAAGTGTCAGTTCCACAAGTTGCATTAGAATAGAACAAAAAAAAAAAAAAAAAAAAAAAAAAAAAAAAAAAAAAAAAAAAAAAAAAAAAAATTAAAAACCAATTGTTCAGAGAACAATTGAAGGTCTTTCCACCTCAATTGCAGATTTGTTGATAACAAAAATGAGGTTTAAAATGTAATTGTTGGTTTTAGAGCATAGGTAAGCTTTCAGCGATTGCAAAAATATATGGTTCTATGTACTTTTGATTGAAATAAGGGAGGTATTATGCTACTTCCCGTATTACAAATATCACTTCTGGTTGATATGATAGGTAATTTCACAATTGTTAAAAAAATATATGGACTGCTAGTTTGAATAACTAAGAAAAATGTTTATTTCTGGTTAAATAAATGTTTGTGATGAATTATACTGTTTTGCAATATAAACATCAAAAACGTCATTAATGTGACCTTATAAATTGACAATTCTAGACGTTTTCATCGGCTGTAACATTGTCACGTTAATTAACATTCCAATATATTCAAAACGTCTAAAAACGTCTACAGAAATAATAACGTTGCCAGAAATGACATCAAAAGTAGTGCCTGAATTTCACGCTTTCAATAACTTTAATTGCTTTAAAAATCTGAAAAAACCTTATAAAGTATGAAAAAATGCAAAATACGTAATAAAGGTCATGACCTTGACCTTTGACCTTGTAACCTTTTTCAAGGTCATTGGTCGCTGAGGTCATTGCAGAAGACCCCATGCCATTATTATGTACCATCGTCAAGTTATAAACGAAAAACCTTAAGTTTGAACGTTCTAGGCGCAATTACTCCCAAAAGATGACGTCATACAACTTTAACTCAAATGTAACAGAGTTGCGCATCAATGTCCTAAACATTTCCACCATTACATTTCCTTGGCTATCCACAACCATTTCAGAGGAGTAGTGATAACAAGCAAATGTCAAATAATAGAACTTGACCTTGACCTTTGACCTTGATGCCAATTTGAAGGTTATCAATACTTGATGTTAAAACAAAAGACCCCATGCCTTTATCATGTAGCATTGTTGAGAAATAAACGAAAAACCAAAAAGTTAAACGTTTTATGGGCAATTACGCCTATAAAATGACGTCATACAACTTTTATGCAAATGTAACAAAGCTAGGTCTCAACGTCCTAAACATTTTCTCCATTAAATTTTATCAGCTATCTTTTACCGTTTCAGAGGAGAAGCGATAATTTAGAACTTGACCTTGACCTTTGACCTTGACCTCATTTTACTTGTTAGGGGTCATGGACCCTAAATACAAAGTTTCATGTTGATATCTCAACTCTAAATAACAATTTGTATGATACACCAAAAGTGAAAGTCTTTTGAAGGGAAATAACTCTCATATGGAGTCTCCGGATAGCTTCGGTCAAAATTTATCAAATCAAATTCTGATATTGTTTTGGCAATGTGACATTGCACAGTTCTAACCCCGGCACCACAAAGTTCATACTTCATGTGTGTACTATTTACCTTTGGAAATAAGAAGGGCCATTTCCACTGTTTTTATTTAACTTCTACGATCATTTTCAAAAGTTGCCTATCTTTCAAAATCTCTTGGAAAATAGCATGGTGTGGTCTCTTACGATTTGCTAATAATAACTAACCAATAGGTTACTGCTTACCCTTCCAAACAGAACACTCGGGAGCAAATCCCGTAACGGTCACATAAAATGGGGTTACATGTACCTGCTTGTAGCAAAGCTTTGGTTTAGGTTCTGAGTGTCTTTCAAATTGAACAACAGTCTAAAGGACCACAAGATGCCCAATTGGTGTTATAATTGTCTCCAAAGGCGACATTCAGACACGTAGGGCACTAATTGATAGCTATTATCAGTAAATATTAAGATAACACATTACAGGCGTATGTCCAATTAGATTTTGAAATGCACCAAACATTCAGGGGAAAAACGACCCTACTACTTCTTTAGCATGCCCTTTTAAAACATTCTTTATTTCCCCTAAAAATCAAATGGTTGCTGCCTTATGTCTTATTTCTCGGCTTACTAATAACATGAAATTCAATATAAGACCAACCATTAGAAAAATCGAATAAATCGAAAAAGAAAAAGAAAAACAAAAACAAAAAACAAAAGCAAAAAAAAAAAAAACAAAACAAAACAAAAATAAAAAATAAAAATAAACAACAAAACAAGAAAAACAAACATTGAAAACTTAAAATAAACAAAACAAACAAATAAAAAAAGAGAAGTTGAAGAAACTCAACCTGAATTAAACAACTGTATTACAAATTGCCGGATTTTTGTATTGAATTCTGCTCAAATCGACGCCAGGAGCAGAATGGAACTTACAATGGCGTATGAGATTAAATTTTTTAGTCCTGTCGTGGATCTCACTTTGAATTAAAGTTAAAGAGCAGCCAAACAAGAAATATAGTTTCGTTACTTAAGATTTTTGGATTTTTTACAATGAATAAATCTCTGCATTATTATCATAAACAGGTTATAAGACTAAAGAATTATATATATATATATATATATATATATATATATATATATATATATATATATATATATATATATATATATATATATATATATATATATATAAGTCTAAAGATTTGCACAACGGTACTAATATAAGATGGTAATATACGAAGATGATGTTATAAAATCGTGTTGACAAATATTTCGGCTTAACAAATACCCTTCGTCAGTGTCGATTGTTTTTACAATATATATATAAATACCAGATTTGTGATACACAACGGAACAATTGATGAAAAAAATGTACCTTTTATCACTAAACGGGAACCAAAATGATATCTATAACGGAACTTTTCTTTTATTTCATTCAATTCTGATAGTACTGTCATTTACAAATAATTATGTTCATATGATAGTCATTTATCAGACAGCGTTATCCAGTCATAGAGATTTTCTAACATCAATTTAAATCACACCAAAGGTTAACAAGGAGACAAATCAAAAGTACTCTAATGAGTTGAATGCCATTCGATTCGTCGCCAATTCCATTAAAAATACATTACACCAGTTTAGAATCAATCATTTAAAGATACATTAAGTTCAAATCTATTTGATTATTATCAAATTCATTGTTTCAGTAATTGCATTTTTCTCTGAGGAAAGAAATTTCGTTAAATGGCATATTAGGACATACCAAAATGAGTTTTAGTTTTTTGCATTCTTGGATGGCAAAAATAGGTAAAAGCGAGCGAAATTTTGTTTTTCTTGAGGACTAGTTTTTTCGGGAGAAGATCAAATTTACGTGCGGCACACAGTTGTTTAACTAAAATATTGAAAAAATTGGACAACACCCCAATTTTATTACAAAATTTTAGGAGTGGGCGAACAATTTTTATTTTTTATTTTAACGGCGAATTTCTAGCTTTTTTGCAAAATGAAGTGGCACAAATTTTTTTTAATTTTCAAAGTCCAAAAATCGGAGCGTCGAAATCCAAAGAACTCCTTATCACTCACTCCGGGAAGTCATAATATATAAGACTATATAAGATACACAATTTAAACCTTTTTTATATATATATTAGAATAAAAAATCCATCAAGTCAAATATATCTGTTTGCATATGTCTCTGATTACTATTATCATCATGACAAAGGTCCACAAGGTTAACAAATACATGTATGTATATATTGTACAAAGTCGACTTCTCGACTCTCTGTTCACATGTAAAATATGAAAATACACTCGACGTTCGTTCTTTGAAATTTTATCATGTTTATGTTAAAATAAATTAATAATATTTTGAAATTACAGGAATTTTGAGATATAAGTAGTCAAATAAAGACACCTTAATTTGACATTTTCAGACTGCAATGCCATTTCATCAATTTTCAGAAAAAACAACATTCTAGATTTGTTCAACACTGCTTTCTCAAGAAAAAACAAATGAGCGAAAGAGATATTATTTTAAATTTAGTTTTTTTTTGTAAGGATTCTATTTTGCATCCATGTATTGGCCATATTCTATAGAATGTAGGTACCCTGGTATTGATAGTCAACGTTGATATTATTTAATTTTAGGGTGACCTCCCTAGTGCAAAGGTTTTCTTTACTTACATGTACTTTTGTTCCTTTTTTCGGCTAATATTTTTGTAAAATTATTTTTTAGCACCACTAAGCTATTTCTGAAATGAATGAATTAGTGTAGCATATAAATATAAGAGTAAATTAATAATTAATGGTCAGTTAAATCCGTGCACTGGAACAACATTAATACATGTACATTAAGATTTGTAAGTTGTCGTGCACATAGATGATAAATTTGTAGTGTTGTAAGATTTTATTCTATTGTTTAAATCAGTAAAATGAGCCCTTATCACTTAATTTTATGTAACGTTACTGTATTGTATGGATTTGTTCCTCGATTTATTACATTATAGTACCTGGCTATATCAACTAAGGTGTATTCTCTAAGGAACTTCCTTTTGCAATTAATAAACTGTGTTCACAAAGTATACTATTATGGATGATGCATACATGATTAGTTATGACTGCCTAGCAGATGAATGCCATCGCCAACAGCATCCAGGATAATTATATTCAAAGTTTGTCAAGTTACAAAAGTCACTACAATAATTTATCACCTTCCGGAACAATATAAACAAGCTCATATGTTGGTCCTGTTGACTGTCAAAGACATCTTTTCTAAAAGTATTTTTACAATGTATGTAAGATAAACATCGAACATTAAAGACTCAGCAGTGAAAATATAACTTCTTTTTATCTTTAATCAAAGCCAACACAGCTAGCAGAGGAAGTCGGAATGAAATATATAATTATTTTAACTTTCTCTTATTAAAGATCATATTGATCATAACTCGTATGCTTATTTATACCTTCAATTATGTTCGAAGAAAAACATATATCAAGTCAAATATATCTGTTTACATATGTCTCTGATTACTATTTCTATCATGACAAAGGTCCACAAGGTTAACAAATACATGTATGTATATATTGTACAAAGTCGACTTCTCGACTCTCTATTCACATGTAAAATATGAAAATACAGTCGACGTTCGTTCTTTGAAATTTTATCATGTCTATGTTAAAAAGACAATTAATAATAGTTTGAAATTACAGGAATTTTGAGATATAAGTAGTAAAATAAAGACACCTTATTTTGACATTTTCAGATTGCAATGCCATTTCATCAATTTTCAGAAAAAACAACATTCTAGATTTGTTCAAGACTGCTTTCTCAAGAAAAAACAAATGAGCGAAAGAGATAATTATTTTAAATTTAGTTTTTTTGTAAGGATTCTATTTTGCATCCATGTATTAGAATGTAGGTACCTTGGTATTGATAGTTAACGTTGATATTATTTAATTTTAGGGTGACCTCCCTAGTGCAAAGTTTTTTTTACTTACATGTACTTTTGTTCCTTTTTTCGGCTAATATTTTGTTTTTGTAAATTTATTTTTAGCACCACTAAGCTTAATTAAATTTTTGAAATGAATGAATTAGTGTAGCATATAAATATAAGAGTAAATTAATAATTAATGGTCAGTTAAATCCGTGCACTGGAACAACATTAATACATGTACATTAAGATTTGTAAGTTGTCGTGCACATAGATGATAAATTTGTAGTGTTGTAAGATTTATTCTATTGTTTAAATCAGTAAAATGAGCCTTTATCACTTAATTTTATGTAACGTTACTGTATTGTATGGATTTGTTGCTCGATTTACTGCCTTATAGTACCTGGCTATATCAACTAAGGTTTATTCTCTAAGGAACTTCCTTTTGCAATTAATAAACTGTGTTCACAAAGTATACTATTATGGATGATGCATACATGATTAGTTATGACATGCCTAACAGATGAATGTGAGCGCCAACAGCATCCAGGATAATTATATTAAAGTTTGTCAAGTTGCAAAAGTCACTACAATAATTTATCACCTTCCGGAACAATATAAACAAGCTCATATGTTGGTCCTGTTGACTGTCAAAGACATCTTTTCTAAAAGTATTTTTACAATGTTTGTAAGATGAACATCGAACATTAAAGACTCAGCAGTGAAAATATAAGTTCTCTTTATCTTTAATCAAAGCCTACACAGCTAGCAGAGGAAGTCGGAATGAAATATATAATTATTTTAGCTTTCTCTTATCAAATATCATATTGATCATAACTCGTATGCTTATTTATACCTTCAATTATGTTCGAAGAAAAACATATATCATGTCAAATATATCTCTTTACATATGTCTCTGATTACTATTTCTATCATGACAAAGGTCCACAAGGTTAACAAATATATATGTATAGTACAAAGTCCACTTCTCTATTCTCTATACACATTTGAAATATAAAAATACAGTCGACTTTCGTTATAGGAAATTTTATCATGTTTATGTTAAAAAACAATTAATAATATTTTGAAATTACAGGAATTTGGAGATATAAGTTGTAAAATAGACATCTTAATTTCGCACTGACAGATTTCAATACCATTTCATCAATTTTTAGAGAAAAAAACCAATATTCTAGATCCGTTCAACACTGCTTCTTCAAGAAAAAACAAATGAGTGATCAAGATAATATTTTAAATTTAATTTTTTTGTAAAGAATTTGCATCACTGTATTGGCCATATTCAATAGAACGTTGAAGTTATTTAATTTTAGGGTCACCTCCCTAGTGCAAAGGGTGCAAAGGTTTTCTTTCCTTTCTTTTGTACCTTTTTTCGTCCTATATTTCTGTAAATTTATTGCTCGACTCCACTAAGCTTAAGTTAATTTCTGAATTGAATGAATTAGTGTTGCACGTAAATGTAAGAGTACGTTAATAAGTCGTAATCAGTTAAATCCGTGTACTTTTATATCAACATTAATATATGTACATTTAGATTAAATTTTTTGTGCAATAACAGTGCATTGACCTAGTTCTATATTAGGTCTAAAATGAAACATATTCAAAAGGAATTAACGTCTCGGTTTATGATAAAATTGATAAAAAACGTTATTTAACATAATCGGAAACAGTTATAAGAAACGTCATTGACACGAGTAGGTCTTTAAACTGGTACTAGTACTGTGTGCCTATGATTGCACATCATTTCAGTCGTCTCTTTTTGTCATAGTTACAACAATTTCAAGAGGAGATCTTATTGTATATCATTATACTGGTTAGCGAAGAATGCAATGTGTAAAAGTTTTCTGGGCGTTTACTTTTTTAAAGCATGTATGCAAACATTCAAATGTGTATAATATATTTAAGCCAATTTGGAAGAACAACAAACTCAGCTTTTGGCAGAATGGCAATTGCCTTTTTCATCAATAATAGCAACTTATATCAACAAATTCAACAGGGCAACGACATGAACTGTTGGTTACAAACATTATTGTATTGAATCTTGATCTGTAAAGAATCAGCAGAACTGATCTATGAAAACATACTGGGCAACCTGTACGAAATTCCGGAATTCTTCCAAAAGCAAGAAAAACAGAAAATCATAAGACTAAGAGATTCTTGTTTCCACAGTTGGCTTCTTTAGCAGTTATGTCTGAGCAACTGCAAAATCATCAAGTGAACTACATATTTACATGTTTACAAATATTTTACAAAGCATGACTTTTATGAATGTAGAAAACAATTATGAAACAATATTAGGCCATTCGAGAGAATGAACACGAAAAAAAAAATAAAGAGTCAAATCTAACTAGTTCAATCATAAATAAATTTAATTTTATGAATTTAATTGTTATATTCGTCTATTCTCTCATTTAGCTTTATCCTATTGCATAAACTGTCAAAAACTGTCGGGAGATCTGCACTACATGTAGTTATAAGCATGAAAGTTGATAGAGATATGTTCTATAGAGGAGCTGTTAAGTTGAGAGCTAATGCACTTCGTGTCTTACGTTATAAATGTTATTCTAGCTTCAAAACGTAATATATAGTTATTAAACAACATTTGATATAATTATTCCAGAATGAAAGAATATGTTTAACAAATTTCGGAGTTGTAATATTCAAAATTTCCTTTAGAAACTCGCAAGTGGTATGTGTTGAAAGGGAACTTGTTATTACTAGGGAATCTCATTTCCATATATATTTGTCATGTATATTCATTTGTTAAATGCAGTTTATATTACAAATTAATTGTAACAAATATTACATCACAGAATCATACCAAATAGATCATCTTTATATTGTTCTTGGATAAATGAAACATGTTTGGAACTTTTTACTATTCGAAAAAGCTGAATAGATATACCCAAAACGGTTTAGACCAGCTCTGCACTAGAAATTATCTCTCCATGATAGTTCGTATATAGAATAGTATAAGGTAAAAAGGTAAGGTAATATATGTTTACGTACATTTCAAAGAATATCTTGTGATATTTCTTAAAAACGAAATAAAGAAAGACACGAAGTAGATCAGCTTGCTCTGTAGAACAGATCTGTAAGAATTTATAGTTTTTACAAGCGGTTAGAACTGGTTGCAACTCTGCATGTCCTTTGTGTACTGATAATAATCAAAGAAAAATATACTGAAACATCGATTTAATGACATTTAATTTTCTATTCTATAATATGTAATGTCAAATGAAGTTGGTAATTCAGACTATCTGAAATTAAAAGTAATTTATCCTTTAGAAACGTATTTGATTAATGCCCTAATGCCTCGGTTTTCTGGAAAAAAAAGATTACATAAACCACTTTTAATAAAGTTTAGAAAGAAAGAAATTAATCTTAACAGATTTAAAAGTAATATTTGATAAATATTAAATTGCGGTTCTGTATCGTAACATGTGAAACGGAATGTTGTGTTTAATTTAAAATGGAATGCAAAATCTGTTCTAGTGCAGAAATCTTCCGACGAAGATTAATCGTAAGTGTGACATATATATATATATATGTATGTGTATATATATATATATATATATATATATATATATATATATATATATATATATATATATATATAATGTTAAGCTATGATGTCGGAATTACGACTTGTGGTAATCGTAAGATTTTCAGAACCACATTTAAATATAGGCAAAAGAATATAGAAACGACAAAACAGTGGGAAAAGTCCAAAAATTCGAAGTCCAAAGAAAAGACAAAGTCAGGAAACTTTAAATTGTGTAATGACTTTCAAGGGGGAACATGATTTATTACAAAAACGTTGTTAACAGGACAACTGACACTCCCGTTTTTTTAGGAACATGTGCTTTAGTTTTTGTTCCGTCTTGTTCTGATTTTCTTTGTTTAGCTTTTGTTTTTACTCTTTTGTTTGTGTCTTTGTTGTACATCTATGATTTAGCTGTGTTTTCTATCGAATTCGCCTTTTCCTTTTATTTTAGTCTTTTGACTTGTAGCTTCGGTATTATTTTACTAATACATATCTTGTTACTATTATTTTTATTTTTTAGCTTTAGAATTTTTTCAAAAACTTTCTTAAATGACATTTAAATCTACAACTTGCAACTAAAGACAACAAAAATCAAAAAACACATTTATCTTTTATCAACTAATTTATGAACGAGAAGACGGCTTATAGAGAAAAGGAATTTATTGGAGTGAAAAGTTTATTGGGAATCTATTATCTATCTCATAAACTCACGTTTGGTTTGTCAATTAAACGTCATTAACAAAGATGGCGTTGTTTCAATTTTCAATTTTCATTCAGTGAATTAGAAGACAAAGAGTGGATAATTAAACTACAGTGAATGGTCTTGCATATACTGTCTATAAAATTCTGGTATTGGGTACACAGCCTCATAATATGCTCTTTATATTTTAGGGATCTTTATCGTCAATGGGGAAGACATGCAGGTATTCTCATTTTTCGTAAAGATTTTATTATTGTGTAAGTATTATACTCTTTATTTTATACACACATAAGAATGTAGCATTAATGGAATGCATTTACGCTTTATATTGTTAAAAGGCGTATTAAAAGGTACGAATGAATAAATCGAGAAAAAAATGAAACAGTCCAAAAAGAATAACACATTACAGAATTTTTGTACACTAACGCCACATAGTCTTTTATAATTTTTTATTTACTTCACAGGACAAATGTATTTAAATCACCACGTTTACGTGAAAACAGAAAAAAGGTCTTGGGTAACCCAACGGTTTAGTATCATTTGGTATTAAGCATTCAAAAAGATTTAGTTCATTTCACGTCGTCTCTGCTGATCGTTTAATGAATGAAAGCATCTGACATAGATTGTCTACTTCCACATGACAAAATACATGCTCAAATAACAATTCCTGCACAAAGTTAACCCTTTAAAAATTCACTGCATTGTTCCATATTTATTTTTTTACATATATATTAGCATTGTTAGCTTAAATTTTAAGTAAATTTAGTACAAATGTAAATTTGAATAGATAAAAAAAAATGATAATATACAGGTTGATTGTCGCATGTGTATGAATTCTGCTACACTAAAGGATATATTTACCAATAAAGCTTATTTCGCAGAGGTGAAAGATATTTAAGTTTGACTTATTGCTTCAGCATATTTTTACTGATATATATCTAGTTACCACTATTTTCATTTGTTTGTTTGTTTTTTAAAGATCTCTCTTAGATGGCGTTTAAATCTTTAACTTTGCATCTTAAGGCAACAAACAGAAAAAAAAAAACATTTATCTTTTATGCACTATTTTATGGACGAAATAGGAGAAGACAGCTTACAGAGAAACGTAAATCATTGGAGTGAAAAGTTTATTGGGAATCTATTATCTATCTCATAAACTCACTTTTGGTTTATCACTAAAACGTCATTAACAAGGATGGGATTGGTTCAATTTTCATTCAGAAAATTAGAAGACAAAGAGTGGGTAATTATGCTACAATGAATGGTCTTAAATATATCTGTCTTTAACATTCTGGTATTGGGTACACAAAGTCATATGCTCTTTATCTTTTAGGGAACGTTACCTTTTAAAGGGAAGAAATGCAGGTATTCTCATTTTTCGTATAGATTTTATTATTGTGCATCGTCGGAAACCCACGGCCGGTCGCGCTTACGCCTTGCTACAATTACCGACCATGGGTCAATTCATTAATTTTTTTTCGTTTTCATGAATAATTCATGAACCATTTTGATTGATTTCCTCACGATTTTGTGGTTGGAATACAGCGAATCAAGTGACAGTTAAAAGACGAGCTTTTGGGTCAAGATATATGTCATCGCCGGTACGGAATTCCAATATATTTTCGATATAGTTTTCAAACAAAGTAAACGGAGTTTGAACACTTTCAAAGAGAATGCATTACGGACCACATGAAAAAATAACTATACAACAATTATTTATCAACTACACGCATGTGGGCACCTGGTTACTTTCCAATGCACTCTCTAATCTCCAAAGTGGAGAACGTCACTATTGTCACATTCTCCAAAGTGGAGAATTCCATTATTGTTAGCAATAATTTCAGTGGTCAATTTAATTCATGAATATTCATGAAAACGAGAAAAAATAATCTTTATTTCAGACACAAATAAGCGGTGGAATGCTTGTTCATGACTTCAGGAATGAACGAATCGGGGAAAAAATGACACATATTTTTTGTCCTTTTTTATTACTTCAGAGGAAACAGTATTTAAGTCATCACGTCTGCGTAAAAAAAAAAAAAAAAAAAAAAAAAAAAAAACACATTGCACATTGGGTTGGTATTATAAGCATTCAAATATATTTAATTTATTTACAAGGGATGCATAGGTACATTTTCGCCAATATACAGGCTGGTCAGTATAATTTGTGATGTAGCTCTTTAGTGTCTTGTTAAACTAGTAAGATCGGAACCTTTACATGATAAAAAGAGGAAATTCCTTCCTATTCAGTTTACTAATAAAGGAATTTATGCTACCAGCAACGTTCTTCATTACAAAGAGGTAACATCTAAAATTCCAATTTATTTTCAAAATCAGTCTGTTCCTATTGTATCCTACAGTTACACCAAAACCATTGCACCTAAAGTATTTAACTATAAGCAAGCATTGCAGGACCTTGATTTAGAAAAATACCTAAAAAAACCTCCGACATGTGACTGTTCCCACTCGCCTTATATTTACAGCCTCTCTGGCCATGTTATTACTGTCTAAACATAATTTAACATGAACATCTCCAAAAGGTGATATCTCATGGTCTTCAGTTCAGAGAACCCCAACACATCAATTGGAACCATAACTTCAAAATAATTATGGATTCTATTGGGGACTACGCCAGAGAAATGAGCTAAACGAGAAGAAGTTGAACTGGACACATTGTCAGAATGGTTCAAAACAATCAGGTCTCTGATAAAATATCGAATTCATAAGTTGAAAAAACTGTGTGAATGATCGACCAATGTCCGTTTACAGAGACAAAGAAGCAGTGAAATGTCTATCATCTCTTCACGATAAATATGTTGTTGTTACTGCGGACAAAGCTTCAGATAATATTGTTTTTGTATGTAAATCGTACTACTATGAGTGTCTTGTAAATTAATTAGGAATAAATGAACACTCAGGTAATCCCACATACAAAAACATTTCATTTGACAAGGATGAGATTTTGGCGAATCATAAGTTCTTCATGGGTTCAATGAACATTACATTAAACAGCAAATCTGAAGACATAATTTGTTTGTATTCGTTAACCTAAGCTTCACAAAATTCCGTACAAACAACGGTACATTGCCAGCTCATCTGCATGTTCTACAAAGGTCCATTAGATTGACAAAAATTCTGGCTGCAGTGAAAGAGGGTCTTCAGAAATACCGCGAAACTATTTACCCGTGTAGTGGTATTAACCATATGTGGATTCTAAAAAAACTCTGAAGAACTTCTTAATTTTAAATCTCGATCTTTCTCTAAAATTAATTCTATCAAAACTTTTGAACCCTGTATACCCCCATTCCCCATGTGAAATTGAAAAATCGTCTAAAAGAAATAATCCATAATGCTTTTCAATATAAAAATGGCAGCATACGCTATAAATTTATTGCTTTGGGATACCATACGGCATATTTTATTAATAGTGAACAAAAGGTATAACATGCTACACAGAAGAACAAGTGATCAGTATGCTGGAGTTTCTCATTGAAAACATATTTGTTGAATTTGGAGGTAGAATTTTTCAGCAAGTTGTCGACATTCCTATGGGAACGAACTGTGCGCCTCTCCTTGCCGACCTCTTTTTATTTTCATATGAGTCGGAGTTCCTTCAGACACTTGTCATAAACAAGAAAATCAAAGAAGCCCGATCATTTAATTTCACATTCAGATATATTGATGATGTTCTTTCCATTTACAATCCAAACTTTCTGATTGGGTTCCATTAATATATCCTCCAGAACTAGAAATTAAAGAAACAACAGACACGGCTTCCTCTGCCTCATTTTTAGACTTATACCTCGAATTTAACATAAGTGGTCATCTCAATACAAGAGTCTATGACAAGCGCGACGATTTTAATTTTGAAATTATAAATTTTCCCCACCTTAGCAGCAATATACCAACTTCACCTGCATATGGGATGTACATTTCCCAACACATTCGGTATTCAAGAGCTTGCAGCTGTAAAACGTCACCAGTGTCTGAGCAGAAAGTTTATGAGCCAAGGTTATGTCAAAGAACGTCTCATCCTGTTGGAAGATACCAAGACCTTGTTGATAAATATTCCGTATCAACTTCACAATAATAATACATGATGGTCTTGAAGTATAGATTCTAGATACTGAGGTTTTTTGTCATCTTAATTACGTGTTAAAGTCCCCCTTTTTGTCCTGGTATATTGCTAACCTTTACTGTTTATCCATTTTTGATTATATACTTGTGACGTGGATCGGTACTTATACATCCCGCCATTGTGCTATGTTCAATTTTGAGTTCTTGTCTTTCATGTTTGCTTATGTACTTTGTCTATATGCCATTTTGTGTTTCTTTGTTGAAACACTTATTTGTTTTTATAGTGATTAATATTATATTACAATGTTGACTGCTGTATCCCAGTTTTTGACATTTTTACCTATTATGTCTGTTTGTTTTGCTCATACATTGTTGTCAATATAATGGAATTTTGTCAATATAATGGAATTTTATGCGACTGTCATACAAGTAAGAGGTTTAGCTAGCTATAAAACCAGGTTTAATCCACCATTTTCTACATAAGGAAATGCCTGTACCAAGTCAGGAATGTGACAGTTGTTTTCCATTCGTTAGATGTGTTTGATTTTGCCATTTTATAAAGGACTTTCCGTTTTGAATTCCCCTTGGAGTTCGGTATTTTTGTTATTTTACTTTTCACGTCGCCTCTTCTGATCGATCGACGTTCAATGAAAGAAAGCATTTGACATAGATTGTCTACTTCCACATGATATAATAAAGGTCCAAAAAATAATTTCTGCACAAATTTAACTCCCTTTAAAAATTCAATTTATTGTTTTATATTTATTTTTTTACCTATATATCAGCCTAAATTTTAAGTAAAGTTAGTACAAATGTAAATTTGAATAGATAAAAAGTAATAATATACAAGATGATTTTCGCATGTATATGAATTCTGCTACACTATACATTTGCTATAGGCTATTTGCCATTAGAGCTGATTTCGCACAGGTGAAAGATTTTCAAGTTTGAGCTTGTATGTGAAGTGTTTTTCAAATTCATTTTTGTTTTCATATAAAATTCACTAAATTATATGGACAAACCATTGTGTGTAACATACGTTACTTTGCCCTTATTCAAAGTACAGAATAACAATCCAAAGATACTAATACTAGATATAGTAAATTTATACTATGCTGTATACGACGCATTTCAAGGAGTTACCTCTCATCGGTAGCATTAAAATCGAAACATTTGGAAGACCAAAAAAAAAAACAAACATATATTAAACAAGAAGTACTCAACAAAAAATACCGAAATAGCCAAATTTCAGCTAAGGAGATCTATCATGTGCAATACAAGGAATGAACCCATAGTATTTCTATTATTTTTGAATTTTGCTAAATACTGGTAATTTCTGTAACAAATCAATGAATAATCATGTCAGAAAAGTCTGACGACTGGGTTGGCGAATACCCTCGGGGACCTAGGGTCTACCAGCAGAGGCATCATCCCAGGAGTTTCAAAATAACAATCCAAAGATACTAATATTAGATATAGTTACCTCTCATCCGCAGATTTAGACTTAAGTTTTAAGAATTCGAAAGAATTGGTATTAATATAAGTGATAGACATTAGCTGTTTCTGTTTATCTGATTATTTAACACACATATAATTTTGCCATTTCTTAGTCTTTTAAGACAGCCAATCAACACAAAGAACACTTCGAAACGAAACTTCTTGCTGTAATAAGTGTGAATACACGAATCCATTCGCACGTGGCATTACAATGGTTTGGTTTTCAGATTATACAAAATTCTTTATTAAACAAACATGGACTTATAAATGATTAAGCATTCAATGCCTCTTTCTTAACATTCAAATACATAATTAGAAAACTCAAGATTAAAGATTTAACCAGTTTCAGTGTATATACCAAGTCGGATTATCCCAACTCCCTGTTGTGTTTACATTTGTGTTTTGTGCTCTTTTGTATTTTTTGTCCGGGGTTATGTCTGTTGAATGGCGTTGATTGATTGGTATGTCATAGTTGACTTTTCATGGTATCCATGTTGTTTTTTTTTACAATTGTGCGTGAATGAAATACGTGCGAAAGTGACCTTGAATTTTTTAAATGCGTCTTTTTGTTATAAATTATTATGGCATAAAAAGGAAAGATATATCGATATATACGTACATTTGTACAACACGCCATTTCAGCACAGCCTTGAAACATTACAAAAATAGACTATTTGTAATAAAAACAATCAATCTTAACTTGTGTAATACCTCAACATGACTTAATAATTCAAATTCAATCACCCTTTGTATCTTTTTCAATCTTCATGACAGCTAAAAATTGTATTTATCGTGGGTGTATATACAAAGGATAATGTAGTAATACAAGGAAAATAGACTTTAAATCCCTGAAAGCTTATCTACATATAGATAAGTTGGGATAAATGGAAATGAATGTAGGTACAACTTGCCAATTTAAGCTGTGTTATTTAAGTGTGGGTATATTTTCTAATGATCGAAATTAAAGGCTTCTATTTTTTTTTTCTGTGAAACGATATCGGAATACATTCAGTACAATATTTATTTTGAATAAAGATCACTTTCAAAATGAAAAAAAAAAAAAAAAAAAAAACTCCTTTAAATATTCAATGACCCAAAAGTCTAAATAAGGCATGAAAACATGGTGGTAGAAAAAAGTGAAAATCAAACTATTTAAACGGAAAACCTGCCAAGCATGAAATTGGAAACCCATCCAGTAAAAATACAAGACGAGTTGCATTTCAAAACGATTTCCACGAAACACGAACATCAGTATCACATACTAAGTATTTTTTCTCGTGATTCTAGTTTTACATGTTTGATTTGGTAATCTATGAAAGGTCATTCCCTTCATAAAGAAAATGCTGTTGGAATGAATGACATTTTTTCTACACCGTTTAGCTAAATGCCATACTTCAAGAAAATCACTGACCCTTTCCTATTGTAATAACGTGAATAAATGTTTACCAATTACCTCTTCCCATACACAAAAAAGTGAATAATCGGAACTACCAGGACCAAGCTGGACATTTAGGTATTTCTGACAAATTTCCCGGTCTCCGTAATGACTTGAAAACTTTAAATCTGTATAGGCATCTACATGTAGCATATACTATCTGTTTCAATTGAACTTCATGTAGCGAAACCATTGAACCTTTGGTTGTGTGTTATTGCGTTTTTAAAATAGTACAATAGCTGTGAGAAATTTAACTAGTTTTACAGTGAAAACGAGCACATTTTGACCCTGCTACCTATATTCTAGTAACAGGTAATCGTACTGTATGGCAGTTTGTAGTTAGGTTTATACACCAGAGGGTCAGTATCAATAAGGGGAAGTTCGGATAGTCATTATTCCGGTTTAACCTCACCAATGATAAATGTTTGCACTACTTCAGACTATCCTGACTCTCAGCTGTTGTTTCTATGTTTGTGTTTTGCGTTCTTTTACTTATCTCTTTCATTTATAACAAATATCGGCAAAGAATACCAAACCAACAAACCAGTGCGAAAAATCATTTAATTTGATAAACATGAAAAAAACAGTCATGAGAATGAAATACAACAGACAAACGTCACAAAAACCATACAAAAAAATAAACAAAATAGAACAAGACACGACAGCACAGAAACTAAAGCACTAGCAACGTGAACTCCCACTAAAAAACCGGCAGTGCCATCAGGTACTGAATTGATAATATTAAATTTTCACATTAAACCTGCATTATTTAAAAATTCAAAGAATTTGAATGTTATAATATTTCCGAAGTGTATTACATAGAGTATAGCTGAAAAAATCCATTCAGAACTAATTTTCAATCTCAATCTCTTTCATAGCCAATATTTGTTCGGATAAGATTCCACTCCGTCCAATGATTATGTCTGTCTAGATGGCATAATATACACACTTCATCGAATCACACCCAAATTTTGCTATTACTATTACTGTAAAAATCTAACCATAACCAATTGTTATGTATTAGAAAGCTAGGTGGGTGTACTTCATGTTGTTTTTGTTTATCGTTCTGACGAGTGATTGTATTGATTGTCCCTGCTATTATTATTTATGGTAAATGGAAAGAGTCAACGACCCAAAAGCATAACCTAAAGATATAATCGGAAGATATGATTGTATATTCGTGACACAAAAGAGGAACTTTCACACATAAAAGTGCACACATCACAAACATATGGTCTTACTTGGTATCGACACTGAACATTGGTCGGTTTTAACCGGTTTTACGGGGGTTTTACGGGTACACAAACTTCCTTTCTTTATATGATTATTTTTTTGTCCGGGGTTGTGATTCGTAAATTGATTGGTATTATATTATTTACCTGTTATCTCTTTCGTTGGTTTTTCATTTAAAGTCCGTGAATAATGTTAAACACCCCCCCCCCCCCCCCCCCCCCGACCCTCCACAGAATATTTAGCTTACCCGACGAAAGTTTATTTCTTACGTTCTAATTATATTATATCCAAGAGTCCCATGTAAAAGGCATATTTGCGAATCTACCGTTTAATAACTGTAAACATTCACCAATACTCATAAACTTAATAATATATACTATTACAATATAATTGAATTAATAGAATTTTAAAGAGATCAAACAGCGAAGCGCTATTTCCTGATCTGAAAAGAAATGAAAAATAGTTGAGCGTTTAAAGTATATATGTTAGATACATGTGTACTAATTGTAAGGGTTGAATCTAATCTCTCTCTTCGGTATAATATATAAATTATGCAAATGTATGGGGTTATATACAAATCATAAGTGTTGAGCAAGTCATTTATTACTAATGTGGTTATAGTGTCAACCGCTTTGAAGATTGACAAGGAATTATAGACAATAGGACTTGAGTCTTTGAACTGGCCATTATTTATCCACCTGTCAATTCTTCAATAGAATAAAGAATGGAAACGGGGAATGTGTCAAAGAGACAACAACCCGACCAAAGAGCAGAATACAATATCTGCAAAGGACAAGTGGTGGTTTAAAGTAATTTAGGATTGTACTGATGAATTAATAAATAATCATAAGAATAAGATAATTGAAATACAACATGAACTGAACACAACAATTATAAAGAACTTGATATATAAAAGTTTAACTGTAACGAATTTGTTTAAGGAGTATCCCCCTCGTGAATACATTATATGAAAGCAATTTAAAATTTAAATATAACTCCAACAATCACAGTATCTTTTTTACTCGCGCACTACAACGTCAAAAGTTTCTTTTGGTCAGTTCTCACATGAAAAACAACTATTTGCGTTTCATTTTGGTTTTTCACACGCTTAATGATAATCATAACTTACGAGAGGAATTTTTCGATAGCATGCGCAGATCAAACTTCTAATTTTTGTAAATGTATGTTAATGTACTGACAATTACTTGGAAAGTACTTACCTTGCATTATTAGAAATTATGTTCCAATATACAGGGTACAGACAGACGGACCTTCGGCTCGGCGAAAGACCTGATATTGCCAGAGTTAAGATATATGCATATTTGGTTTGATTTGATACATGTATAAGTCAGGAGAGTGACCTCAATTCCACTGCACTTTTGGATATGAATTTGGCGACCCGAGCGAACTTCAGTAGTGGCTTTGAAATACACCCTATTATTGGTGATTGTTTTTTTTTATAACCGTGCAGGATCAAGACTTCAATTTAAATGGTGTAGTACATGTGTTGGAGCTTCTTCACTCCAATTTTTAATGTGATGTTCAGACACCAAAAATCTACACTTTCTGTCTGTATTCACCCAAAGCTGAGATATACCGAAACTGTCACGTAATTTAAAGAAATAAATTTAATTAATATGTTGTTTCAAAGCTATTTCCAGAAGCGGCTGCTGTTTACTCCTAAATAATGGGAATTAATCTAACAGAAAAAGTACATTCGTCTGACTCCGTACACCAAATTAATCTAAACCCACTTTTCAGATATTGAGTAATTTATGGATAAAAATTGTTTTTGTATTGTATTGTGAATGTGCAATTCTTTTAATGTTGCTACATTTATCTGTCTTCTGTTTATAGTTTCGATTATTGTTTGGACTTTTTGACTAACGAGACTTCGATTTGTCTATAGTTCATCAAAATTGGCATCATCAAATGTTCATTGTTCAGAAAATTGACAGTTACGACATTGATTATGTTTATTTAAAACAACAATTTATGATAGCCTTTCGGAGTTTCTTCATCTCAGTCTAGTCACCAAAAACAAAGTATCCATTCGCTTTATTAAACGGATAAATAGGTTCTTACACGAGTTCAAAGTGAAGACTTGAAAATCTTGAACGAGTTTTTTTTAAATTCATGTCTTTTCCGAGTGGAGCGCAGCAGAACCAGGGGGAAGACGCGGAATTTTAAAAACTAGTTGAAAAGTTTCCAGTTCTTCACTTTTGAACGAGTATAAGTACCCATGTCTTCGTTTTATTTTTTCGTTGCAATTTTTTGGAACTTCGTCTTTATTCTTTCACTTTCCCCTTGCATAGACGCATCGTTATGTAAAATAATGTAGTACCTGTGACAAATTTTGATCTCGACTGAGCTACATTTTTGTACCATGGTCGTAATTTGCTCCTTGTCCTGGAGGAGGCAGTAATTGAGGCGGTTGTCTGGGCATAATATGGTGCCGCAAAACCTTGACGCTGGACTTTCAAAAACTTTCTTGATTATATAGGACTTTTTTTAAAATAAAAATGATGAAATAATGTAAAACAGTAGGAAAGCAGACTAGTAGGTTCTAACACGAGTTCAAAGTGAAGACTGATAGGTCAAAAGGTATGTGCATTTGTGAACGGCGATTTGATTCGTCTATGAGCAGTGCAAGATGAGGCCTCGTGCAGTGGGAGTTAAGATCGCGTTTGAACCGATCTTCAACGGGTCATCTCACGCTGAAAATGGACATTTATGGAAGACAAAAATGAAAGTAAATGTAAATAGTATTACTCTTTACCCTTTATTTCCAATAGATAATAAGTCGTAATCAATTATTGTCTTTTCCACTGCTGAAATGTCCCAAATTTGTACGAGAGCTGATTTTCAAATTGTGTGCATTTCATTGATTTTTGCATCATATTTGACGTCACTACAAACAATTGTGACATTGCAGAATACGTTCAAGTTCTGTTTCTTAATGTTTGATCTATGTTGACTTTTAAGGCATATCGAATTTTTAAACGAACAGAATAGTAATGAAGTCCGGAGTTTTTCATCAAGAAATCAGTTGTCAAAGTATGAATCACACAGTAATTGTTTTGATTATTTCTATAAGATATTTTCAGTCATTGTATTAAAAAATGTATCAAATTTTGGTAAAACTCATTCATGATTAAGGAAAAAATTATGCAATAGATTTTCTTAACAATTCAATATGCAATTATCTGGAGTATTATAATATATGGTAAATAGTTTTGTGTTGCCAAATCTTATGCAGATAAGAAGAATATTCTATTAACAGATATCCAATTAAGTGGTGTTGACAGTATTTCCGATGACAGGTTTATTCTCTGCATACTGTTTTTTTTTCTTCGGTTTGTTCAGCTTTTGATTTCCATTATAAAGCAAAAGGTATAATACTCCAGAAAGACATATCTAAATTTCTATTCAGAAATTCCAAGTCAAGGACGAACACATTTTTATCTGAACCAAACTTTCCGAAGCTAATTTTATATAAGCTTGTTTTTGTTGTGTATTATCAGCATATGGTGATTTTAATCGATGTCGTTATTAGGTATAACATGGACACACGATTAACATATTTCGTCTGATTTATGGGAATTTCTTATTGAGTTCACTCTATATTCATTTCCTGTGACGGGGAAGCCATCCATCTATTTGCTAAGCATTATTGACAAATATATTGCTCTCGTAAATCTAGTGCTATGCTAACTTTTTCAGTGTTTTTGTGTACATTCTTGTATACTGAAATTAATGTAATTTTCCTTATAATTTATTTGATGTAGAATTTTAATTTGTTGAATGTTATAATATGCTGTTGGCGTGGTCAATGATGCGAGAGCAGCAATACCAATAGCCCTTTCCAGATTCTCATTTCCGGTCTCATGATTCTGACTAAAATTATAATGTGAAGCAAATTATTTCCCTAACTTTACTTTCTTCCGTTTCCGGCGAACGAAACTTTTTCTAGCCTTAGTGAGAAGTACAATAGGGCCATATATTCGCTTTAACAAATAAATTCACTTCGGATTGCATAATGGCAGCCCCAATTAAACAAAGACATTTCTAAATGACCCATATGCTCCTAGAGCGCTCGCTGCGCTTGCTATTACGACATATAAAATCAAACACTAGTACGAGTGCAAGAAAGGCAAATTGCAGACATCCAAGGATAAGATTTAGCCGAGTCTGAGGACTATTATGTTTGCAATTTCCCTGTCTTGCGCATGTTACCAACCGGTATTTGTGTAACAAAAAAAAATTGTTCCGATGTGAACAACGTTTTAGTGGAACTTTTGTTATGTGAAATTTGTTCCAAAGGAACGTTTTTCACATGACATTTGTTCCAATGGCACATTTTTTACATGAAAAATGTTCCATTGCGTGAAATTTATTCCGGAACATAATTCATAATAATATGAATGAAATTTGTTCGGGAAATTTTTTATACTACTCTACTCATTGCTTAAATACAAATTTAAAATGGATCCTGATGAACAGAATGTTCTATGAATTTATTGTAAGCATTAAATTAGATTTGTAGTTAATACACATGAAAAAAATTATTAAATTTATTAATACAGTATAAAATTGTAAGGACTTATTGTTGAAATATACTATACTATCATATATTATCGTATAAAAAAATGATATATAAATTATGTATATAAATAATGAATGAAGTGGTGTCATTATCAATGAAACAGCTATTGGGTAACACAAGTTAACAGTAACTCTAAATCATTACAAGAACTAAAAATATGAATCACCCTTACTCTTAACAAACCATGAATGAATTCTTGTTGTCTAAGACCCTAGAGTAGTATAACAATATTCCGGAACAAATTTCATTCATATTATTATGAAATATGTTCCGAAATAAATATCACGCAATAGAAAATTTTTCATGTGAAAAATGTTCCACTGGAACAAATTTCATGTGAAAAATTTTCCTTTGGAACAAATTTCACATAAAAAAACGTTCCCCCGGAACCCTTTTTTTCAAAGCGGAGCAATTGTTTTGTTACACAAGCTCACCCAAGATGAAGTATAAACACAAAAGGTAGGTTTAAACATATTCATGACATTTAATTGCATGAAAACAAACCAGTTTAAACAGTGGAACAAATGTCACAATATGGGACTAATTTCACCAGGTAAAGAACAAATGTTACAATATGTAACTTATTTCACCAGGTAAGGAACAAATTTCATCATCAATGGAACATATTCAGGTATATCAAGGAACAAATTTTTCATTGTGGAATACTTTTCATTTAAATTATCCTGTGAAATAAATTCTCCCAAAACTAATATCACGTAAAATTTGTCCCAGTGGAACCTTTTTCATAGGAACAAATTTTGGCTTAATTTTGTTTCTATACTTCACTTATGACCCGTGAATGTGTATGGACATAAGACAGGTATGAAAAAAACCTTTTCCAAATGAGTTCCATATTGTGACATTTGTTCCAAATGAAAATGAACCTGTTCCATTGATGTTATTCCTTCCTCATACCGGATTTCATATGGGCAGAATGGCGGGTGTCTTGCAGGAAGCAGAGACTGCTTACTTTGCATGAGCATCTGAGTCAACCCCCGGTTTTATGGTGGGGTCCATGGAGTTCATATGTTATTAGTTTTTAATTGTAGTGCTTGTATTGATTTGGTCTTGTCTTCGTTGTTCTCCAGAGTTTGTCAGTTGTTTCGATTTTCCTCTCCTTCGAATATCTCTTTGGTGTTTCTTGACTTTACTTATGAATTACCGTAATAACAGACAACATAAGTAATCCCCCCTCGACCCTCAATAAAATCTTTGGAGTTTTAACTATTTCAATACAATGTATAATAAAATAACAGGAACTTTTAATTAATCTATAACATTTATGTTCAAAATTAAACAAAAATTACCTGAAATTTCTAAGGTTCTTCCTTTTGATGTAGAGGTAACCTTTAGCTGAATTTGGATTCCTGTTTGTTTTAATTGTTTTGGTTTTTGATTGTTGTGCTTATTAATTCATTATTATATCTTTATCCGTATTTCCTACATTTTGATCTCGAGCACTGTTAATGAGTTTTCAGTCAACGAAATGACCAAATTTATTTCGGCATTTTGTGATACATTTTAATACACACTGAAAAGACAAAATAATATCCAAGGTCAATGCCCGTATTATCAGTTTTCCAAGGAGTGTTTGGAACTGTGGAAGACAAGGAAAGCTTTTTTCGATAAAAATTTTGGTTGTACCATAACCAATTGTTATATATTAGAGAGATAAATGTGAGTGCATATAAATTACTGAAAATCATAACTCCCGAAACTTTTCTTTTGAAAAATTCTACTGGTTTGAAATTTTCCAGTGTGAATTTTCAAAGGAAACGATCGAGCCTTATTTTAGGTCTTCCTAATAACATTTTTTTTTTTGAAATCATGATAATTGTAAATACATATAGACACGCCCATCAAACGGGAACTATTTTATCGAATCAAATTCTCCAAATTTTGAATTTACTCTAGATGCTGTAAATATTTGAAAATAACCTATTAATATGAATAAGAATGATAAGCGGATGTGATAGATCTAAAAAGATAATTCTGTGTATTTTAATTCATTTTTATCTCCCCATCTCAAATTTTGTCCTAAGATATATTTATATAACATAGTTATTAAATTGTACTTTTGAAAACTTTAAAATTGATATTCATTTATTCTTACGAAACAAGTTGGTTTATGCACCGCACGCAAACACGAATAGAAAGTTAGATAAATCTTTTTAAACCCGATCTGCTGTTTTGTGCTCACATATTAAATTCGGTTTGCCTCTGGTACTAAATGTATTTGGCAAACAAATTTAGACAATGAAAGACTCCAGATGGCCTTGTCAGAGATCTTGAGTTTCCGTTGTCGTCATATCAAAATCCTATCACTGCTAACCTAATTGATTTCTTTCTGCTTGATAGTTAATATTCGAGTCAGATTCGGATGCCAAACTCGGATTAAAAGTAAAACTCGTTAAGTAAGCTGTTATCCTGTCTCTAATCTATGCCAGACCGGAGATTGTAGTGGCATTGATCTGGTTTACTAATGAAATTGACACACACATGTAGCTTATAAGACCTTCGAATGTTGGTCTTAGTAATAACTGGTTTTCCAAATTATTATGAAATGTCAATCATACAAGCAAAGGATATTAAATAAGAATTGGTTTTCAAGGCATATTCCTGTAGTTACATCAAGAACGAATTATGTCTGTATTCAGAAATCTTAATTTTCGACAATTAGTCAGATTTCATATTCGATGTACACTTATTCGTAAAAAGATTCAAAAATTCTTGAGAAAAAAAATCCACATACATGCATGCAAAAGAAGAAACGGAACTTTCATTTCTGGTCTTCATCTAAAAGCGTAGTGAAGCCCATAACACCTGGCCTTATGTGGTCTTTAAACATTTGCTTATAATAACTTACAAATAAGTCACTACAATTTTTCTACATATTACCTGAATATCGCTTTGGGAGACAGCTTTAACATAAATTTACCCTGTTTTTTCTACAATTTTACTCATTTTGAAGGATAATTCCAAGTACCTTTCATGTCATACATAAAGTATCCCATTAATTAATTCACATTGACTTTTATGGAATCTCCAACCTGCCTGCTTTTCAAAAGGGCATTATTCACAAAATAAAGCAAATTACCTGTATTCAAGGAAAACAGCATTAATAGCCAATTTATTGAACTTCTTATACAATATATATATATTACGATATCATTTCAAAGCAGACGTATTAAAACCCAGATGAAACCGTATAGGAAGAAGAGAAAACGATGAAATTGATTAAATTGATTTTTTCTCAATTAATTGCCATAAAATCTGCTTTGCGACAGTGATCCAGCATATGTGTCAGGCTTAATTAATTAAGAACATTAAAGTTTGGATATTGAAAGAGAATTACGATTAATTCCAAAAGTTTTCCTTTTGACATTTCTTGGTTTTTCGTTATCCAATAGAATTAGTTTAAATTGCAGTAAAAAGTCATAGACGCTCACTCAGTTGACAATTTCGACATTATTGGCATTTTTTTATGAGAAATTAAAATCTGTGATTATTCGAGTGAAAGAAGTAGATATATATACAGTATCAATTACTTTGGATAATCAGGACACAAGAATTTAACATGGAAACTAATTCAAATTGTTATGAGTTTAAAATTCTTCAGCGTCTTCTTTATTATTCATGAAATTTATGTATATCTGGTTTCGAATCGATTTCTGAACGTGAAATGTGACATGGAATTTATTGGCGATGACTTGTTATGGAGTTACAGATAAACGAGATATTAACTAGAAATCCTAAGAGCGTGACAACACGTCTTTATCATCAAAGCGTTTGTATTGGACAAATGGTTCGGTAACAGCAAAGAAGCAATATAACATGGCACAAAGATCATCTGAACACATTCATCATGATTTTACAAGAAAAAGTGTCTTCTGGGAAACGCAAGAGAGTTGTTAATTTTTGCAAACGAGCGTATAATCAGACAAATCTTCAGACTTACATGGATATATTTTATAGTTTTGGATTTATCACTCTTTCACTAATCCGCGAGGATAGAATTTAAAAGGAAGTTGATTAAGTAATTTTTTTATTACACGCTATTTGATGCTTAATTAATATTAAGAAATTATGTAATTAAGAAATTTTATGGGAAATTGAGCCCTACTGTTACATTTATGAGATTAGAATATATTCCTGAAAAATATCTACAATAACTGTGATTTGATTGGAAATTAAAATCGGAACGCTATGAGGGATATTTATACTTTATAGGATTTTTATTAAGCTAAAAACTATAATACCTATGTTGAGAGCCTCAGTCTTGTATTGTTCATAGTGTACTAAACTTGACGGAAATGACAAAGAAATGCATGAAGAATGTGATAAAGACATATGGATAACTTTCTTGAAATGTCTAAATTTCATTTACAAGATAAAATAACAATTGACAATGATATGTATTTACGAAGTATTCAAAAGAATTTTGCAGAACATAAATTTTGTTTTTATGCTCGGACTTATATTACATAAAAGTTCTTGCCAAAATATTAATTTTGCAATTGTAAGTGTCAATTCGTCAAATTATTATTCAAAAACTGAAATTGACACGTTTTTGCAAAATGGGCTGTCAGAATATGGGTTGAATTTTTCAACTAAAATATACAAGTATTCTACCACTTTGGAGGCGCTTGGAAATTTAAACACAATATTTTCTGATTCTTCAATAGAGGTCGTGATCGCATCATCACCTTACGAGTTTGTAAACATTTTAAGTGATTTTTCAAACCAATACGACAAATTATTATTTGTTAACAATAACAATTTTCCTATACTTGACGATTCAAGAATAATTTTTATGCACAGTGGTTTTAAATTAACGTCCAGTGCTGTGACAGAATTTCTGGAATGGTTTCAGTGGTCTAACATTGCAGTTTTAGTGTCTGAAGACGTATATTGGGAACATATGGCCGTGTCAGTTGAAAATGATTTGTTAAAGAATGGCTTCAACATTAAACACTCAAAGATAATCTCCAACATGTCAGAGGACAATTTGTTCAGTAAACTGTTTAGTGACATAACGACGGATGAAAAAGGTATGTTTAAGTAGTTGACAAGGTCCTAATTTTACCAATTTCTGACGCGAGTTTCACGAGATTTTAGTCACGAATTAAAAATATTTATGTCTATTAATTATTCAAGCTATGTCCTGTTTACACTAAATCTTTTTGAATACAAAGAAAAAAAGCATATAGTCATGAAGTCTAGAAACTTGCTGTACACATATGGGATCTTCAAGGAAGAATCTTCAATTTTCAAAGATGACATTTTAGAGAGTATACATTTTATAACAACTGGGGAAGGACAGGTGACGTAAGCTTCATATGAACCTGCCTTATTTGGCGACAACATGCGCCAATCTTTTTTTCAAAACTTAGTATTTTCGGATTCCTGTTGATATTTAATTCTACCTTTATCACCCCAGTTTTGATCGTGCATTTTTCATTCATAGCTTCTTTTCTATAAGTGTATAAATATATTAATTTATTACATAAACTGTTTTATACCAACCATTTAAAAATAAGTTTCTTTCCTAACTAAAAACCATCCAAAGAAATTTTAATGTTTTGCTTTTCAGTCATAGTCTTGGCAAAAGGTTGTCTTTTAAGATGGTTTTAGGTTGATTTTATGACGTAATTTAGGCATTTTCATTAACATTGTTATAAATCTGCTAGAAAGCCAAAATTTTTTGATTGTTTACATTTTTTTTAATTTCTTTTTCTTAAAATTGTTTACATTTTTTTTAATTTCTTTTTCTTAAAATTGTTTACATTTTTTTAATTTCTTTTTCTTAAAATTTATTATACATTTGACATCAACAACCGAAGACTAATACGGCAGAGGAATTTTATTTTCTATACAAGTCGTGTAAATAAGATCTACGGCAATTATTCTCTGTGGCTTTTACTTAAATAAGAAAGTAAGCCAAACACTTTATACGAATCAGAGCGGACATGCATGTTGTATTAAATAATTTGTATTTTTTTTGAAGTGTGAAATCAGAAAAATTGAATCAATTTGTTAATGCCATATAATCGAATCTCAAGAGAGACTTTTATCATTTAAAGATACGGCCATTAGACTTTGATGACTTAAGTTCTGTTAAATGTCTCAAGGTTGAGTCATGTAAATAATACATTTTACATTCATATGGTTGGTTTTTGGAGTAAAACTTTCTGTAGTTTACTGTAATATTACTAAAAATTAACTATATCATGTAATAACCATAACATTTGTCATGGATTAACGTTGTTTTCCTATATTAAAGATGCGTTTTTCTGTTTATAAATCAACCGATAAATACAGAATAAGCTAATAATAATCTTTGGTTCCTGCCTTTTTAAAGAAGTTTTTTTTCACGAATATCACGACTTTTGCTCATGTATAGTTACATGTAACAGGTATTTTTAATCCGAAAGTAGGAGATGAAATTACCAGTGTCTAGTTTAATGTGAAAATGCCCCTTTTTTATTATTTTATTTTATTTTTTTTGGGGGGGGGGGGGTATAATTTGTACTGGTTTAAATCTTATATCGTTTGATATCCAAATGACATTGTTTCGTGTAAAGTCACTAAAGAGTCTTTTGGATATTAAAGAAAACACTAGAAAAAAAAGGTGTCGTTAGTTCTCTGTCCGTACTTGTCTGTACAACGTCGCTGGTCTGATGTGTAAAATAGCAAAATAGCACATTTAAGAAAATGGTAACTATTTTCTATGGAAAAGTAAAACATGGGCATTTTTCAACCCAATTACCAAACAGTTTTATAGGTTTTGATGAAAAAAGTTCAGACACCATTTTATGGAGAGAAAAAAAGAAAAAAGACAGAAAACTCTGTATTTGATTTTTTTGCTGTTTTTGAAATATGACGACAAGAACTTGTAAAAAGTCGTAAAAAATACGTTGCACTCGTCTATATTTTTATTTCAACACCATATAAATGAATATATCAAACATTCTTATTGCAGACAGACAGAAATTTCATGCGTGACATCTAGTGTACTAGACTTCAAACTGAATTAGGGAACTCTCGTTCCTAGGTTTAGGAGATACATGTAACTCTATTGTATTTTACCATTTGACGGCATCAGTTATGGGTTTAACGTTTGCAAATTAAGTTTACTGAAGACGCGTTAATGGAGCCAGTAAATGCGTGTTTGCAACAATCTAATTCGACTGATGCTAACATACAATGCCTTTATATCCTAAATCTAAGAACGAATCAACGTATAATAGTGCCTTTAATTTGTCATCACACATGTTTATCATTTGAAGATAATTATAATAATATCACATTCACTATTAACATATACTTAGTACTAAATATGATGGTGTTTGCACACGTGTAACGACCGGAAGTGAACAACTCATATCTGCACACCCCAGCTAATAAAGCATTATTCAAGTGCTATTTGAATGTACCCGGGCTAATATGGCCATATCAGACCGGTTGTCAAGTGGTCAGGCTGATATGGCTATATCAGACCGGGTGCGTTCGGAATAAGTACTAAGACAGTATATGATAAACAAATTAATACATGACCTAATCCATATCGGAACGGGTATCATGTTACGGCCAGAAATCACCTTTAAATTGTAGCCAACAGAAGACAAATACCAATAATAAAATTTAGCAAGATTTATTAAACACAAGTTTACAAGAAATATTATATAAATTGAAATGTCAACTTAACTGTTAAAATATATATGTCCGATCCTTTTGTCTTTTCTTTATCCGGAATTCTTCTCTTCACCGTTGTGGGAATCCAAACAGAATATTATGTCCAATGAGTCACAATCTAGTATGATGTAGTTAACGTGAATAAGTGTGTCAATCCAACACCTGAGAATACAAGAATGTTAAAGTCTGATTTGAAAGTCTAACTTTAGTGTCCGTATATATATAGTTTTCGTGGAAATCCCTAGACGACTGTAGAACGGAAACTTCTAGAATACGGTAGTAATTTGAATTACACATCGTATATTACGATTATTCCAGAATTATTATGTAAGTCAAATAGAAAGTTCTGATCATTCCAGCAGTATCTATGATTGTTCCAGTGATTTCTAAACAGCACAGTTATAACATTATTTGGTAAACAACTATAAGTATTATGTAAGCATATTATACTTGTTATAATGCCACTCAATACAAATTAGGCCAAGATAAATAATAATCACAATATCATAACAATCATCCCTCGACCCATTTCGGAAGTCTCGGGATGATACCTGGTCCGATATGGATTAGGTCTTGTATTAATCTATAAAGAAATGATTTTTTTCTGGTTTAGTGGACCGAAAATGTATCGTACGCAGATATTTGGAACGAATTGTCGGGGGTTTTAGTTCAAGATAAATGAGATATGTAATGGGTGTATATAAGCTTAGTTAACTGCTGTGTTGGTTTTTTGCGAAGAAAAAATAAGATGGAAGCGAATTGATACCTGAATAAATATTCAGCGACCATATAGATGATTGGCAAAACGATTAGATGGAGGAGCTTAATGTATTATATTACAGTAAATAATTACACATGTTATATATGTAAATTATGTGATTTTTTCTCGGTATATTTACCTTCTTAATTAAACCTCTATATTCCAATTAAAGGAGAAAATTTGTTGCAATTAATTTAATCAAGAAAAAAAGTCGAAGACATAAATCTTCTTAATTATCTTTCTGAAAAGATATCTTTCTTAACATTAATGAATACGGTAATTAAAGTTACGAATGAATCGTTTCTACGGTTTTAATCTATGTCATTTGTTCGCAGGTAAATTTTATTAATGATCTAATATGTCATTTACGTGTCTCATTTCTTGACAAAATCGTAATTGACAAATGAAAACAGTAAGAAAACCAGAACAGAACGTTTCCATTAAAGTTGTTGATTTATCCAAGATTAAGAGGAAGATAGGAAATGAGCTGCCATGCAGATAACAGAAATGAACTTTCTCAAAACAAAGACATTACAAATGGCATGGAAAATTGGCTTCAGGGTTAAAGTAAGCTGAAGAGAGCTATATTAAAAAATTTAGCTTTACACAACTGTAACATTTTCCTCAATACATATGGATTGATGCAACTTTCATAATTCTATTTTTCCCACTTTTTTTAAGCAATGTTCCTGTGATTTTCTTCCTCGTCTGTTTGTGTTTGTCCAGTCTTAAAGCTCAATATAAGTATAACTTATCGGTTGTTATACGTTTTTGATATCTAAATTCTCCAAAGAATTGAAGAAATATGCTAAAACTTTAAAAATATATTGTAACCGCAAACACAAGTATCCCAATAGTAGACAAGGTCATCTTAACACCACAACACACCACAATTATTTTCATTGGACTCTCTGCTGGCATTTTATATAACAATAATTCTTCATTTAAGAGTGATATCAAGTAATAATTAAATAAATTCTCTAGTCATTGACTGTGGTATCGGCAGGATTTATCACACTGACTGGAATCATACAAATAGTAATGCCAAATCAAATTTTGTCGATAGATAATAGGTCTTTTTCATTTTGTCATTGATCTATTATACCACACATTCTAAACGGAACTTCAGGGATATCGATAATGCTTAACGGAAATGGAAAATAGAACCACTTAAGGATACTCGCTGATCATGTTTTTGGTCTTTTTGTCAGATTTTCGGAATCCTCGGGTTTTATCAATTTCTTAAACATTAATTTTTTTGCCCATGAACCCCCACTTTTCCTTTATAATACCTTAAAATGGTATTTGACAAAATTGTATGAAATCCTTTTTTTACTACATTTTTGAGAGACTGTAGTTGGCAATGCAAAGACAATGAAAAATCCAGGGAAAACCCATTTCCTGCAAATTTTCAAGGCCTTATAGCTCTAAAATGAGCACATGAACCTATATTTTTTTCTTGCTTATTTGTTTACTATTCATATGTGCTCTCAAACTAAAACACCTATTTCAAATCATTTTTATTTCCTATTAGACCAGCGATCATCCTTAAGTTAAATTGATCTTGGTTTAAGTCGTGAATTTTTTGGTTTATTTTTTAAAGACATTACGGTTACTTATTCGAAGCGATCTTGCTATAAGATCTGGCATCCGAGATTAATTATGGGTACTTAGTCGACTCGAACTTACTTAAAAGTGTGACATTTTTTGTTGATGTAATAGACCTTACGGATACTTAGTCGACTCGATCTGGTTGTACGGTGTGATCTTTTGGTTGATTGTTAAGGCCACACCAAATTAATCTTTAGTTCTTTGGATTTCGCCGCTCTGATTTTTGGACGATGTAAATTTTAGGAAAAAATTCTTTTGCCGAAGTGGCATATTTTGCAAATATGCTGAAAATTCGCCCAAAAATCTTCATTTTTCAAGAAATTAAAAGAAAGTGTTCTCCCGCTCCAAATTTTGGTAAAAAATAGGGATTTTAAAACTTCGCTCTCTTGAACTATTTTGCCATAAAAAATCCAAAGAACTAAAAACGAATTTATCGTGGCTTAAAGGCCTTAGGGGCAATTAGTCGACTCGATCTTCCTATAAGGTATGACCTTTTGCTTTGTTGTATAAAGACCTTACGGGTACTTAGTCGACTTGATCTGGCAGTAAGGTATGACCGTTTGGTTGATGTTATAGACCTTACTCGTAGTTTAAGCTGAGGAATAGCAATTAACGTGTTGGTGTTAGTTTCCCATCTTCATTAATGCAAGATCTTTTGTTTTAGTGTAATTTGTTTGTCTGACTGAAGTTCTTCCCCTCATTAAACATTCGGGTCCTCTTTTAGTTTTGTAGATGTTACCGCATACAGCCAATTTTCGATTTAAAGACTGGTAGGTGGAGATCATTTCATGGCCCTATATCTTGTTAATTTTGTATTTAATTAATGGGTATAATGACATTATTGGTAGACTGCATGCGCATATAAATGTTTTCCTTAACAAGAAAATTAGTATAGGAGCAATATTTGTCTCACATTTTCTAAACTTAACTTTTAGCAGCCGTTGTATTTAGATTCAGTGAATATTGGAACTATATGTTTCTTTCTAAGCTACTTCAAAACATATTGATGTACGCATTACAGAGTAAACGACCTAAAGTGTACGTTATTTGTTTCCGGAGAAAAAAATAAGATATTCGCGAATTGATACCAGAATAAAAATAGAACTACGTTATCGATGCCAAATCAATGGAAAGGCTAAATTACCAAGATGAATACGTTACATTACAAGATTTATTGAGTGTGTTAGGTTCAGGGTTTGTATATGTCACAATGTAAATACAATTTCTAGACTTAAACAAGCAGCTAGTATGTGACCAATTTACAAGATGAAGAATATACGTTAATTTTGTAACCGTTTTCTTCACTCAATGCCACTGGCAATGTCTGAATCAACTGTCCGTCTGAAAACAGAATTGTAGAAATAAGCCATTAATTTGATTTAGAAAAGACAATTTCCGTCCCAAATAATAATTATTTTCAAAGCTAAAAAGGTCTCCGTGGAGAAGCATTGATTAAAAGAGATATCATGTTGATTAAATTGGAATCATAGCAGTTACGTGCCTGATCTTTTATATCAAATAGACGTTTTCGGTCAAGGTTTCAATAAACGGAACGCTTTTTTATGCATTCCAAAGCACACTATGATTTAAAATTATATGATACACGACACGTTTTTACGAAGAATAAAGTTTCATCTGAGAACGGATTCATGATACGTGCATTAAATTTGTTCTTAAATGCATAATTATTGACCAACAATTTCATGCGGTATTGAGAACAACAACAATGAAATAAAAATAAACAAATAATTACAATAATAAGATATCATTTAACACACAAAATCACGCAGCTTGATATGGTTAAACGAGGCAATAAAGTACGTCGTTTTGAACAAAGCAATTCATGATAAGTTAACTAACACAGAAATATATATTGTATGCAATATTAAGTGTTTAAGTTTATTTTAAAATGGATTTGATGCCGCTGCAAGTAAGTTCCAAAGTGTGTCATCTCTAGTCTACGAATTTCAGATATAACTCGTAAAGAAATATCAATAGGGATATCCGAAGGAGGCGAAAATCGAAACAACTGACAAACTCCGGAGAACAACTAGACAAGACCAAAACAATACATGCAGTACAATTGAAAACTAAAAACATATGAACAACAACCAAGTGTTGAAATTATCATTTGATATATTAAAAAGGTTTCAACTCTTTCTGAAACAGTTGAAATTGTTGACATTATAAATATACCGTTCAAGCAAATTGGATTTGTTTTGATGATAATTTTTGGAATCGCAAGTCTACTTAATTTAAATATGCAACAAGCATTTTATGGATTTATTTTAGTCCAATCAGAACACATTATTATACTGTATATGTGACATTTCAACTATTGCGGTCAGAATACGTATATTATAATTCAAAAGTAGAAAAAGAAGATTCTACCTTAGCCATCATCAATATTTAGATCATTAAGTACAGTCGCAAAGTCAGCTTTGAGTCTGTATTTTCATCTGATTTTATCCCAGTCTTTACACTTTTAATGCGCATGGTTTAGATTCCTCTCCCAATAAACAGACTGCATTGATTTGGGCATTGGGACTTCTGAGATTTGAAGTTAATTAGATAGTTATGGTTTATATACATCATATTTTAACAGGTTGTCAATCAGTATCTTAAATCATCACTTCACAGGTTTTTCTTAAGTAGTTATCTCCTGCTATCTGAGAGAAAATAGTGGAAAACAGATAAGATAATCAGTCGGTTTTGTGTAGAATATAAATGGTAGGATCAGTTAGATCTGGGTAGCTTTTTCATTCCAATATATATATTATTTAACAACTGAAATTCGTAGGGAATATCGGAGAAACCCCTTTTGGTGTCATTATTCTAGCACAAAAATCTGTACGGTCCGCGTTGAAATTATTTATATTTGGACAGTCTGTCTGTTATTCTTTCTGTGTGGATTGTTCAAGCTGTTAACATCGGAGTTTTGTAACTGAAAGTGAGTTTGTCATTTAATATTATTTGATCTATATTCAAATAGTGTAAGCTACTGTTTCCAGACTGCATTGGACCCTGATAACATATTGATATATATGTATATACAGCTATATAGGCGCATAAGTCATACATGTACGTGTCTGCTGTGTATAAATGCATAGACTTTGACACACTTCTTTAATACAAAAATTTGTCAACAACAGGCAAGCGTTACGCGTAGTGCGATCTGAGATTCTTCTGACATCAAATGGCCAGTTTTATAGAATTAGCTTGTGCTGTCAAACTCCCCGGTCCGCATACGGTCCTCCACTAGGTGAGCTACATGTATGTAGTACTGGAACGGACATGGTCACTGCGCCAGAGTTTGCTGTGATGTGAGATGCCAGAATGCACTCCGTATATAAAACTAGAAAATGTATTTATCGACATTACTGCTTGCTTTATGCATGTCTTTTTTTATATATAATTTTGACCAAGTCACACTTGTTTATAATTGTCCCAGTTTCGATTTTTTTTTTCGTAAAGACTATTTACGTCACGATAAAATAAACAATGTAATTAAAAGGGCATCACCTTATTGGGGAAAAGTCTCATTAGTGACCCCGCATTTAATTCTCATAGTAACGAAATTCTTTTAGAAAGCTTCTATACCTCAGTGTATCCGGATCTTTTGCTATTAATTGATAAATGCACTTTGCAACCGTGCCTATGGCTTATGTTAACTTACCTATTATCGTCTTGGGATCATTTCCTCTAGTGTAAATATATTCATTACTGGTAACATATTACATTCGTCCGGAACTAAGCCGTAGCCTCTATCTGTGAAACACGCGAAGTACTTGTTTATTTAGGTCAAAAAGCAAAATTGACAGACGAGGTCAGAAAAGAAAAACAAAACATTTTATCGACCGAAAATGCTTCTTGCATAAAATATTTTATAATATAATTTTGTATGTTTATTTATTTCGGAACTGCGAATGTAAGAAAAACTACTGACCGACACTTGGTTTTATTGGGAGTGGGTTAGGAAATCAGGTTAAAAAAAACCTCTACCCCAAAACTAAACAACTAAAATATTTGGCGAAGATTTATTCTTTTGAATATTAGGACAATATTGAACGTGCTAAAAGGCAATTGCAAAGGAGACTTTAAAGTATACTCTCTCAAAAAAGAAACGCAACATCAGATTATCTTTTTGAAATATTATTTTTCCGGACAAATAACCAATAAATATCAAAATATATGTACACATGATCATAATTACACCTTCATAAAAAGTTTCCAGGTACAATCATTTAAATTCATCCACCCGTAAACGACTTTGGTCGCAATCTGGGACACCCTACGATTTACGCATTGCCAAAAACTGGGTCGACTTTCACGTGCAAATCATGGGTTATTTTTTAGCTCATTCAGTCGGTATAAAAACCCGGTATTTCTTTTCATGAATGCATTCGTAAAATAAAATTCTGATGAGGTGACGCTATGCCAAGGTTAGACGCTGCTACCCGGAATATCGCTATCGGACGACTAGAGGCCGGAGAATCACAGAATGCTGTTGCTGTAACGTACAATGTTCATCGTAGCACAATTTCACGCCTTTGGGGACGCTACCTGCAGCTTGGTACTACGACAGATCGGCCACGTTCAGGGCGCCCGCGTGTTACAACCAGGGCGCAAGATCGTTACATCAGACTTTTCCATCTGCGGAATAGGACTATTGCTGCAACAGAAACAGCTGTAAACGTCCCTGGGTTGCGCCGTATATCAGCACAGACAGTACGCAATCGGTTACGTTCTCATGGATTGAGGGCAAGAAGACCTTACTTTGGAGCAACACTGAGACGCCAACACCGCCGAGCGAGGGTTAGATGGTGTACTACAGTTCGTGCATGGAATTTACAGAACTGGAGAAGAGTATGGTTCAGCGATGAGTCACGTTTTCAACTGGAAAAGCGAGATGGTCGCATACGTGTGTATAGGCGCCGAAACGAACGTTTTGCGCAAAACTGTGTTGTGGAGAGAGACAATTTTGGCGGAGGCAGTGTTATGATGTGGGCCGCTATTTCTTATGCCAGAAACACACAGCTGATACATATCCAAGGCAATCTGAACGCTGTTAGGTATAGAGACGAAATTTTACGACCTCATTTATTGCCCGTAATTGACATTCGGAGAGAAATTTTTCAGCACGACAATGCCCGACCACATACAGCACGTGTAACAGTAGACTTTTTAGAACAACAGAATGTCAATGTGATCCGTTGGCCGTCACGATCACCCGATCTTAATCCAATTGAACATTTGTGGGATGAAGTGGATCGGCGCGTGCGCCAACGACAACCACCACCGCAAAATCTGCAACAATTACAGCAGGCACTTCAGTTTGAGTGGCAAAGGATACCGCGTGTTCGAACTCAGCGTTTAATTCAATCTATGCCAAGAAGAGTCGGGGCTGTGTTACAAGCAAATGGTGGACATACCAGATATTGACAATTTATGAGTGATTTATTGACAATATGTGACAAACTGTGATATTCCAAGGTAAAAGAACTCATGAACAAGAAGTGTGCCAATTTTTGCATTCCTGTGTAAATTATTTATATCATAAATTATGAAAATAATATATGAAGTAAATTTCCTATTTTCTGTATGTTGCGTTTCTTTTTTGAGAGAGTATATATTCCAGGTTCTCCGGACTAATTCTTGGCAAGGCATCGTTTCTTTGCAAATAGCCCATCTTATACTCTGCCACCAAATCAATGAAAAAAGTAATTTTAATCTCAATTTTGTCGCATGGTAAATATGCTTCTACTGGGGTAAAATCTCTTAACGTCAGGCTTTAAAACAAAAATCCTATACATTTAATGGAAGAGATATTTTTTTCTGCACACAATTTTATTTATGGAGTAATTACGACAATGGTCCGAATGTTTATATCTTCGCTTTGTGGATTGGAACGATTTGTTTTCTTATTGATTGTATTGTAATGATGCCAACCTGCGATGCCAATAATTTCCATGATATTATTTGTATCATTAAAAAAGGAGAAAATAATACAAATGGTCTAACGCCTAATACAAGACTTAGGGAACTTGTCATTCAGGAAGACCATGGTACAATAATTTTTAAACCGAATGATGGGAAATAATGTTCTATAAAATAATCATCAAACTATGTTTTGAATTTTTTAACAAACTTTTTATTGTTGTAAAAATGTAAGAAACTGCAAGAGTTGTTTAAATTTGGGTATTTTGATGTTAACCAAAGCCGATGGTACACAAACCTGTACAAAATGTAGTCGCCATCTTTATTTTTCTGTCAGGATTGAGCTATCGATTTATCATTAAAGGCAACTTCAAAGGTTAAAAATTCATTTAAGAAAAGGAAAACAATCCGTTATTTATTTGAATTTTGTATCTTCAATAATTGCATGAGAGAGTATATGTGTTCAGTTTCTGCTACGGTTTAATCAAAGAACTGCATTAGATAAGACAGATAGTGTTTCACATGTAGTAACACGACATTCTTCTTTCGTCATTTACTTTGAGTGTAATGTGACATTATTATAGTATAGAATTTTGCCTCATTGTGGCAATCCAATATCCTTCCATTTACAAATATTAATCTAAATATAATTTCCTGTTTAATATTGTATAATCTTTTTTTGGGATATTTGTCAAAAGCATAAATAGAGGTATATGTTTTCGGTAAAACCAATTTCAGACTTAATTAAAATGATTATAAAAAGATATCTTCTGCAAAGATAATAAGAAATGTAGAATACGAATAAAATGTTAGTAACGGCTGAAAAACCATCCTGTTATGTAAATAATTTAAAAACGATTATAAAAAAGATTATAAAGGATGTGAAATGGTGGTTACATATAGCTTCTTATATTGTTATGAGTGGATTATCAGATTTCTCCAATCGAGATAGTTAAATTACGGATTTTTTAGCAGGAGCTATAGCGAGTGCTGAAAGTTCGTAATTTAACTATCGGGATTGGAGAAATCTGATAACCCACAAGTAAAATGTAAGACCCTGTTTCTCTAATTTTCAGTTCGTTTTGAAATCTTATGATTTGTGATAAAAGGCATCGGATTAATTTGCACGACGTCATCAATTTTGTTGGCACTTCTCCGAAATCCCGACGACGTTACAATTAATTTCGACCAATCAATATCCGAGAATAAAAAAGTGACTGGTGAGGTTATCAATCTTTACACAACGGATCGAGAGACGGTTAAATTTCTGAAAATTAGAGAAAGGATATTAAAGTACATGTTCAAAATATTGAAAAAAAAAGATTTCTGATTTGCTTGATCAGTTCAGCATGTTACACAGGTTTTGAATATTTCAGTTAATTTCATTACTGTGAATACTAACAATTCAGATGTCAATGTCAAAAAACAAAGAAGAAAACACATTGTACGAATTTTAATATTTGTGAATTTTATGCTTCTCAGTACATGTCGTATTTAATCAATCAGGTATTTCCTCATAAGAAGATAAAGTTTACGGGTTCAACAGGTTTTATAGATACCGAAACATGTATGTTTCCTTTCAACAAGTTCAACTTTGTCAGAATGATAAATTTCTTTTTTTTTTTGTCTTTTTTGTCTCTTTTATTGTTATAGTTTTCACAGTGATTGTGAGACGACTATTGGTTGTATTCCTGTTGTTGACCTTCACTCTTGTATTTAGAAAAAAAAACGTTCCCAATATTGATAAGATCGTGAAAAAGCCATGTCGAATTTAACACATGACTACTCAGTGTCTATCCTGACTCTCTTGTGTTTATGTTTTTGCTATGTGATCTTCTGTGATATATTTTGTCTAGGGTTCTTTTGTTAGGGGGCTTTGATTGATTGAGTGACATGTCATTATTAACCTTTCTTGTTGTCCATTCTGATGTTTATGTATATGGAATTTCTGTGTCATAGGTACCTCTTAGAGGTTATCAATAGTTTTATATGTAGGCGCATACTCCCATTATTTAATCATGTTCAGTTTGTTTAGATTGATTAAATTGATTTTAAATGATTTTAAATGATTTTAAATTGAATTATCAAAACTTAGACAAAGTAAAAACCAAAAGGACAAGACGCCCAAAGAGATATGCCATATCAAGAATAATACAACAGGAGTTACAGTATTTGAAATGGTAATTTAAGTAGCGGATTCACATTCTGTTCGTTTCTGCAGGCAATTGTTTTTGATGTTCAGCAGTTTAGGCCTTGAGCACAATGGATGAGTCCTAAATCGAAGACATGTGCAAATCTTTCTCATCAAAATTGGTATCAAAGAATTTATTATTACCACTGTTGGTAGATTCCACTCCCCTAAGGATATCATCAGCGAAGTTGCTGCTATTTCGATAATAGCCCGAAATTGATATGTAAAATAACAATCCAAAGATACTAATATTAGATATAGTAAATTTATACTATGCGGTATACGACGCATTTCAAGGAGTTACCTCTCATCATCAGCATTAAAACCGAAACATTTGGAAGACCAAAAACCAAACTTATATTAAAGAAGAAGTACTCAACCAAAAATACCGAAATATGAAGCCAAATTTCAGCTAAGGAGATCTACCATGTGCAATACAAGGAATGAACCCTCAGTATTTCTATTATTTTTGAGTTTTGCTAAATATTGGTAATTTCTGTAAGAAATCAATGAATAATCATGTCAGACAAGTCTGACGACTGGGTTGGCGAATACCCTCGGGGACCTATTTGTTTTAATTTTGTGAAAAATAAGGAGTGTCACCCCCGTATTTAGACATTTTTGGCCTTCTCTTTTCTTTTGTTATTTTGTCATTTTGAAATTTGTTATTCTTGTTTAATTTACAACAGCTTAGGCCTTGAGCACAACTGTTGAGAAATATGTTTAATATACAACAGCTTAGGCCTTGAGCACAACTGTTGAGAAATATGTTTAATTTACAACAGCTTAGGCCTTGCGCACAACTGTTGAGAAATATGTTTAATTTACAACAGCTTAGGCCTTGAGCACAACTGTTGAGAAATATGTTTAATTTACAACAGCTTAGGCCTTGAGCACAACTGTTGAGAAATATGTTTAATATACAACAGCTTAGGCCTTGAGCACAACTGTTGAGAAATATGTTTATTTTACAACAGCTTAGGCCTTGAGCACAACTGTTGAGAAATATGTTTAATTTACAACAGCTTAGGCCTTGAGCACAACTGTTGAGAAATATGTTTAATTTACAGCAGCTAAGGCCTTGAGCACAACTGTTGAGAAATATGTTTAATTTACAACAGCTTAGGCCTTGCGCACAACTGTTGAGAAATATGTTTATTTTACAACAGCTTAGGCCTTTAGCACAACTGTTGAGAAATATGTTTAATATACAACAGCTTAGGCCTTGAGCACAACTATTTAGAAATATGTTTAATTTACAACAGCTTAGGCCTTGAGCACAACTGTTGAGAAATATGTTTAATTTACAACAGCTTAGACCTTGAGCACAACTGTTGAGAAATATGTTTAATTTACAACAGCTTAGGCCTTGAGCACAACTGTTGAGAAATATGTTTAATATACAACAGCTTAGGCCTTGAGCACAACTGTTGAGAAATATGTTTATTTTACAACAGCTTAGGCCTTGAGCACAACTGTTGAGAAATATGTTTAATTTACAACAGCTTAGGCCTTGAGCACAACTGTTGAGAAATATGTTTAATTTACAGCAGCTTAGGCCTTGAGCACAACTGTTGAGAAATATGTTTAATTTACAACAGCTTAGGCCTTGCGCACAACTGTTGAGAAATATGTTTATTTTACAACAGCTTAGGCCTTTAGCACAACTGTTGAGAAATATGTTTAATATACAACAGCTTAGGCCTTGAGCACAACTGTTGAGAAATATGTTTATTTTACAACAGCTTAGGCCTTGAGCACAACTGTTGAGAAATATGTTTAATTTACAACAGCTTAGGCCTTGAGCACAACTGTTGAGAAATATGTTTAATTTACAACAGCTTAGACCTTGCGCACAACTGTTGAGAAATATGTTTATTTTACAACAGCTTAGGCCTGGAGCACAACTGTTGAGAAATATGTTTAATTTACAACAGCTTAGGCCTTGAGCACAACTGTTGAGAAATATGTTTAATTTACAACAGCTTAGGCCTTGCGCACAACTGTTGAGAAATATGTAAATCTTGCTCAATAAAATTAATATCAAAGAATATCTGTCTTTATTTATAAAAATGATAATTGATTAATACGAACCAATGTTACAAAACAAGGTTTATACCGAAAAAAATATATGCTTAAATAAAATAAAAGTCAATCTAATGCTTGTTCCTTAAAGTATCAACTATGCTACTTGTCTGTGGGAATTCAACATGAGGACGTGACTGATTTGTTGTAATGACAATGGCCTTTTTTGTACAAGATTGTACAAAATTACTACGAGAGAATAATATCAGCTTACAAATTTATACAGTGACAAAATTACTGACTTAATAAATGACTGATTATCCTCTTTGTTTATCTTAGCCGCACTAAGATAAACAAAGAGGATCATCAGTCATTTATTAGGTTTTAGTTGTACTAAGATAAACTTATCTCGTAGTAATTTTGTACAATCTCATACAAAAAGACCATTCTCATTACAACAAATTTTTCACATACGACACATAACAATATGGTCGATAATTTCTTGACTTAAAATCCCTACCAACATGTTACAATAAATTCTCTGATACCAATTTTGATATACAAGATGTGCACATTTCTTCGATTTAAGTCTCGTCAGTTGTACTGAAGGCAAAACATGTTGAAAACGAAAACAATAATCCAAAAAGTTGAAGGGGAAATTCCAAATGCTGCTATGACCAAACGATTGAAACCAAAACCACCTATTCTATTAGTTTAAGGTGGTACCCAACATTTTCACTAAAATTAATTTGGCTTGTTTAATTTTCATAAAATTTTGACAAAGTATTTACTTTGACACATTGACAAAAATTTTAAAATTTCAAAACATTTGAACCAACCAATTCATCAGAAAAATTACACTGATTGTATAGCAGTTTGACAAACACTAAGATTGATCATTGAAAAGCTTAATATTCCATTAACAACACAACGTTATTAAAACGTTTAGCTGATTTTACAGAGTTATCTCCCTGTAGTGTTAGGTACCACCTTAACACAAAATTTAACATGTTTGTAACAGTAAATTTACAGTATGAATCTCGGGTTAGTATCGAAATACTGGTAACTTAGCTAGTGGCTTAGACAGGGGTACGTTGCTTCTAAGCTGACGTCATCCTTATTAAAGTTTTATGGGCGTCATCATGACTTGGTTGACAGGTATGAAAAAACCGTTTCCCAAATGAAAATGGACCTGTTCCATTGATATTATCCCTTCCTCATACCGGATTTGACATGGGCAGCATGACGGGTGTGAGGAAGCAGAGAATGCTTACTCTTCCGAGCATCTGAGTCTACCCCCGGTTTTTTGGTGGGGTCCATGTTGTTCATATGTTTTTAGTTTTTAAGTGTATTGTGTTTGTATTGGTTTGGTCTTGTCTTCGTTGCTTTCCGAGTTTGTCAGTTGTTTTCGATTTTCACCTTCTTCGAAAATCCCTTTTGGTATTTCTTAACTTTAGTTGATCTTACATACATTGTATTTTAATCGCAGTTCGTTGGCCTATACATTTATATTGATTCATGTGTGGCAGTACTAATAATGTGTTTTGCTTTGCTTCTTGCGATTCCAGTAAGATTTTGGTACGTATCAATATTTTCCGTTCTTTTTTCGTTCTGTTCTGGCCGAGAAATTGATCAGAGATCACAAACAAACAAATATCTAGAGCAAAGAACAAGAAAATTAGATCACCGAAAGGTTTGATTGATTTATTTCAATTCGTAGAAACCAAGAAATACATATTATTTTTGTCATAGAAAATGTCACGATGTACTTTCTGTGTGACGTTGCAAAACTGACATCTTGATGTGATCCCCATTAAGCATGATAATGGAATTATGAAATCACGTTATCAATTTTCGCTTCGCTCTTCAATTCTTTGCATGTTTTGTCCTTATTAAAATTGTCTGGAACTTTCCGAGAGGAAAAAAATATTATTCGAATGAATATATTTTTCAACTTATATGCCCTCTTTGTATCTTCATGGTAATATAGTCAGTCGTATGGAATATAATGTTCTGGTCGCTAACAGTTCACTGAAGGAAACATCGAAGCATTAAATCTACATCTGAAAACGATCCTAAGATTTGATTGATTAGTTGCAGTCTATTGGATTCATTTGTCTGACAAGGAATATTAATTTCCGTAGTAAGTTTCAGTGATGAATATTTTGTCTTCATAAAAATGGAGAATACTTGACATTGTTTGTTTGTAACTCCTATAATTCAAATGAACTTGAACTTTTCTGTTTAATAAAAGTATCATTCTCCCAGAGTGTGGGGGGTTTTGATAAGATTCGATGGTAAACATAAAATTCAGAAACATCTACCGAATATAATAATTAAATTAATTTTTGGAAATTCTAATATTAATTGAATTTAAATGATGATGGGATATTATAGTTATGGCAAAAGGTAAACACATTGCAGCAAGGTAAAACATATAAATCAGAATCTATATCTAGATCCGCCTGGCACGTTAGGATATAAAACAAACGGTAACAATATTAATTTCGTAACCGACGGAAATCAAGATTTCCATTGTGCATTGCACATCATCCTGCAACATACTCCAGAAAAGTTGACGTTATAATCAGAAAATAATGTGCCCAGTGGAAATCTTGGTACTCTCAAAGTTCCTTTGCTGGCGTAGTTTTTCCTTACAGATAAAAATGTAAGACGAGGTTTGATCAACTCAACTTCTTAATGCATTGTAAATTATTTTGTATCACCATGGAAGCATGTCGGATCGACGTTTATAGTGTGTTTATATTTTTTAGTTTTCCTTGACCATATTTAAAAAAGGGGGGATAGAGTACCCACGAAACTGGTTTAATCCCTCCGCATTTTACGCGCCTGTCCTAAGTCATTAATGTCTTTTTTAGTTTATTTATTGATATTCTGACATGATACATGATATTGTACCGCTGGACCTATCTACTCATGAATTACTCTGGCCATTCAGGGCGAGCGGCATGACGTGGTTCTCCAGCATTGACGACCACGCTCTTGATGTTTGTTTGGTTATATATTTGTGATTTTCTGCTTCTTTGTAACGTCACTCCATGTTAGTATTTTTTACCAATCTTCGTTGGATATATATGTCAGTCTCTTCCAATCTGAAAGATGACTCAGATGTCTAAATTACAATGTTGTGCCAAAATGTGTTGTTTTTCTGCAAAAGTACGAAAACAAAATGCCACTCAGAGGAGTTCATTAACTGTCTATCCCTGGTAATTCTCTTCATCAAAGGAGCATTTGATCGGTTTCCAACTATCATTTCATGTTTTGATAGGATGTTGAACATTGATTTTACATAAATTCATATTGAATTATCATAAAAAAACAAACTTTATTAATTGCATCAGAACAAGGTAGATCACCAATTAATTGATATGTGACAAATTTATAGCTGCATGGTGGAGCTGTTTGATTTTCTAGGCTTTCTCCTGTATTACTTTAAAAACAGGATTTGTGACTCGTTAAGTCTATAATTGGTAAAGATGTTTTATTGATATTTTGTATTTGTAGATTAGTTTCTGTTGGATGTTCGTAATGATAATATGGTCGTTATGTAATGGCGACAGTAAAATAGACGCTTTATGTCTGATTATTAATGAAAATAAGTTGTGCATAGAAACATGTTTCAACATCTGAAAAACAAGACTATGTATAAATGAAGTTAGAAACATGTTTTTCAAACATTATAGATAAGTATCTTTTCACACTTGTAAAGGAACTCATGGTAGCGTTCTCGTATCGTGTGCGGAATGTCTTGGGCGGGTCAAACCAAAGACATTAAAATTAGTATTTGCTGCTTCTCCGCCAAGCACGCGGAGTAAGAACAAAAGACTGGTCGGCTCGGAGTCAAAATAATGATTCCGGGTGGGGGTGATAGTTTTTACCTCCTGATGCGTTTCAAAACGTACAACTCTTTGATTCCAGGCATATCAATAAATCTTTCATTTAATTTTCATTACATTTTGAAGTATGACAGGTTTTTTGGACAAATTACAAAACTGGATTTAAAAGAAATTAAGGATGCTCGTTTGTCATGTTTTGGTTTTTTTGTCAAATTTTCGAAATCCTCGGGTTTTATCCATTTCTTAAACATGAATTTTTTTTTGCCCATGAACCCCTACTTTTTGCTTTTATAATTATATCATATATACCTTTAAATGGTAATTGACAAAATCTTATGAAATCCTTTTTATTTTTTCTTACATTTTTGAGAGACTGAAGTTGCCAATGCAAAGACGAGGAAAAATCCAGAGAAAACCCATTTCCTGCAATTTTTCAAGGCCTTATAGATCTAAAATGAGCACATGAACCTGTATTTTTTTCTTGCTTATTTTTTTACTATTTATATATTCTCTCAAACAAAAACACCTATTTCAAATCCTATTTATTTCCTATTAGACCAGCGATCATCCTTAAATTGTTTCCTTGAATATAAAGATCAAGTCATTACTCTGTACATCCAGTATTTTTGACTAGTTCATCTTGAAATATCCTCAGATTCCTGGACAATTCCGTGGAATTGAGGACGATGATTTACAGCTCCTCACTGACTACAGCGTATATAGGTTTAAACACATTAGACATATTCTGATTATTCTCTTTCCAAGCCTATAATGACGTCACTGGGGAATACGTATTTGGGTATTTTGTTACGTAATATATAGAGAATAATACAAGCAAAATCCATATCATCTGCTGTATCAAACCAATTAACCAATATCAGCCAGAGGGCCGTAGGCCTGACGGTTGACCCAGCATGTGATGCAGATTTTGATATGTATTGTTCACTTTATTATATATTTAAACTGGAGATTTGATACAAGGTATGCGATACAGGTTTCGGCAAAGCCTCTGTGTTAGAAATTCAAAATCGAAGTACATGTAATAACTACTGAATATGAAAAATATTTTTATCGGCAGTTCGTGCATATATCCTTTGATCTTTTTGCCTAATATTTTCGAGTATTAATACAGCCTGTATCACTGAAAATATTAGGTAATACAAAATGCAAAAGGATCTATTTATCTGATCGTCCAATGAAAATGAATTACGGAAATTAATGATGTCACGCGCCAACGATTGGTCAACCTCAACCGAATTACAAACGTCGTGTGCCGTATACGGAGCAGGAACTGCTTACCCTTCCGGAGCATCTGGGTTCACTCCTGGTTTTTATAGGAGTTCGTGTTGTTCATTGGTTTTTGTTTTTCTGTGTTTATTTGTTTTGCTTGTGGTTGTTCGTTTGTCTTCCCGGGTTTGTCTGTCCAATGGATTACATTTTTTTATTGCTCCTTAGGTATATTTGTCCTTTTTTTTTCTTCCGCAATGAAAAATAGTGCACATTAAAATGAGTTAAAAAAGAGATATTTTTCAGAAAAAAATGAATGACCGATAAACAGAATAATAAGTATTTTCGTTTTTGATACTGACTATATCATATGGACTCGTCTAGATATTCTACATGTTTGATCAATTCTGATATCACCACGCGTTGGTTAAATGCTCGTGAAACAGTATATACTGTATATGAACACTCTTCTGTTGCTTCTCAACATTGTTCTATCAAGTTCGAATGTCGATTTACTGATTGGCGTTTTACGCCGTGTGAGCGTCATTTAAGCCACGGCGATCAAGTTCTAATGAAATACTATTAACAAACATGTAATAGAAAGTTTTCGTCCCAGATAATATTTTTTGTCAAAACAAATAAAAAAATAATCCCAGTCTAAGCAAATTAGGATCGACAGGTTAGCAAAGCGAGATTTGAGGTGGTGATCAACTTTTACAGGGTAAAACTGACAGTATTTAAAAAACAGTTTTTATTTGAAAGTATTTTTAACTGTGCAGAATACTTTTAAATGTTCCAATGAACTTTTTTGCAGCCATGGTGTAATTCGACAAAATTTTAATATGGTTCGGCAGTAACTATATCATGTATATAGAGCAGAATCTTAAGTCGGGTCTGTAGTAAAATAAATAATTTTTACAATACATCTGAATATTTATTTATGTACATATATTTTCTTATTTTATACTTATATACTATCATTTGTCTGTGTTAACGTTCTTTTGTTGGAATATGTTTTGTTTTGCAATACCTTGCACACAACGTGACATGCATCGAAATGGGAAGTACTGAGAAATGATTTGAAATATCCCAAATCCAATATAAAGCGCTTAAAACCCATAATAAGTAGAATAAAGAATTGAAACGGGGAATGTATCAAAGAGACAACAACCCGACTAATTGCAAAGAACAGAAAACAGTTCAAGGCTACCAATGGGTCGTCAACGCAGCGAGAAAATCCCGCACCCGGAGGCGGGCTTCAGCTGGCCCCTAAACAATAATGTATACTAGTTCAGCAAAATAGACGGCAGAAAAAATGTTTTTTTTTCATTAAGTAAAAGACTTGCGAACGGGTTTAGAGTGGATTCGTAAACCGATTAATTCGAATATAAGCAGTACAATAGCAAACCCTGCGTGTTCTAATATACACAATAGACTTGTACACGGAAATACCAAATAGCATGGTTTCATTACCATTATGGCTGACATGTTACCTTTGAGAAAAGTTGAGCTGTAGTTTTTCATTTGTTTCTTTCACATGCTTTTTTAATCAAAATTGTTATTGCAGATTTTAGTGCTGAGTTTATAGGATATGTAAAAATGTAGAATTTCAGTGTAAAACATGTAAAAAAAGTCGAGTAATTTCATGATTGAAAATGACATCTGCATCTAATCGTCATCTGATCGATGCCAAATATAGTCGTATAATTCACGATCTATGACAGCTGTGAGTAATATTACACTCTATCCATCATGTCATTTACTTCGGAAATTGACCTCCAAGATTGTTAGAAAACGATTTATAGTCTAATTAGCGGCTTAGTGATGAGTAAAAGGATTCTTTAGAATCGAATATGTACATACATATATTCATAACCAAGATCTATTATTAATGAAATTCTTCAAAAATAAAACTTGGGAATGTTTTTTATCGGAGGTGTAGTCAAAAATATATTTATATTTTTGAATTTCTATAAGTTGGAACGCATTAAGTACAACAGCTTATTTTTATATAATATTCGTAATGCGGAGGCACATGTAGTTTAAATTTTTAACAAACCATATTGACTACTTTCAATTTAATTTTCTGTAAATCTCGTCCTTTCTTTTTGTTAATTGTTTTTTAAGAGGCCTTATCGATTGATATCTAAAGAATCAAAAAAAAAAAAAAATCTTGAAGAAAAATTAAGCCAAATAATATAAAAGCGGTAGATTCAAAACAAGGTAATAAAGATGACATCATAACTCTAAAAACTGGTCGGTGACCCCATGTTTTTATGATCTTAATTGAAAGATGATACCATTAAGAATATATGTACTACATTTTAACAATTTATTATTTGTAAATTTGGTCTTTTATCGTTTTACTGTCTGATTATTATTCTGAAAACTTTAAACAGCAAAATAAATCTGTTGTTTTTATATTGAAAATGCTTCCATTTGGTATTAACATTTAATAACGAAATAATACATGTAATTATCTCGTATGACATTTTGATGATTCATATCAGCCTGATCGGAGGCGAACTTTTTTCTGAAAGGGGCGATCAAAGAAGGGATTATTGGAAAACATCCTGGCTCCAAAATTGGTGCAAAACGGGAAGTTGAAAAAAAGGAGTACATGTATATAAATATTACGGTTAAAATTTTTTTTATGTACCAACAGTAGTGAATTTGATAAAAAGTAAGTAAATAAATAAACATATCAATATAAATCGTTTTGCATATCTTCATTTGCGTTAGTATCTTTGTAGGAATATTAATTAATTGATGTCTCATTTATTAACAACTTACCGTAACACAAACATGTTTTGTTGGGGCCTTTCTTTTGTTAAATGTTTTTTTTAAGAGGCCTTATCGAATGAGGGTTTTCAATTGAAAACTAAAGAATCGAAGCTATTTTGTGAGGCCAAGTTTGTAGTATTGTCTTGATCAATAAAATTCTTGATACCAATTTTGATGCACAAGATGTGCACATTTCGTCGATTTACGACTCATCAGTTTTGCTCAAGGCCTAAAATGTTGAAAACCACAACAACAATAAAAAAAAAGTTGAAGAGCAATTAAAAAATCCAAATATGACCGAAAGGGGTAGTCTAAACCGTCTAAGGACAGAACTATGTGCCCACAGGGGTAAAGTCAAAACCGTCAGAGGACAGAACTATGTGCCCACAGGGGTAAAGTCAAAACCGTCTAAGGACAGAACTATGTGCCCACAGGGGTAAAGTCAAAACCGTCTGAGGACAGAACTATGTGCCCACAGGGGTAAAGTCAAAACCGTCTAAGGACAGAGCTATGTGCCCGAAGGAGATGATCCTTAGTTTTCATCAATTTTACAATTTTTAACAGTATTTGTTTGTTTTGTTGGGGTTTTACGCCGTTTTCAGCACATTTGGCTATTTCGCGGCGGCCAGTTTTTATTGGTGAAGAGAACTACCGACCTTCGGTAGGAACATTGGCAATCCTTGTCAATGTATTCTAACAGTAAATATTAAGTATCAATTTCGGGCTAGTATTGAAATTCTAGCAGCTCAGCTGGGGATACCCTCGGGGACTTGGAGACCAGCAGCAGCGGCATCGACTCAGTGGTAAAAATTATGAATTTCTATTGATAATTGTAATATAAACGTGTACTATTGATAACAATATATTTTGTTTTGTTTAGGTATGGTTGTGTTTATTTTTTATTCGTTCTTTTGTAGATTTGTGTGGATAACACTGGTACTGCTTTGCTTAGCCTCTCTTTATTTTCTTCTCATTCTATTCAAACATTAAGATAGAAATTGTTTTGTTTCGTTTTACTTGTATTTATAGTTTTTCCAGGAAGATTTAATTTATTAAATGATGGTTTTCTACTGATTACAGTAACATAAAAACAGTTTCCTAAGGCTCAATTGTATTTTCTTATCGTTGCGGGATATTTCCTCAAATGATAGTTTTCCATTGAAGACGAAACAATGCTTCCATAGATCTAGAAATTAAGAATGTGTATTTTGCATGTATCGATTATCCGTGCTCAATATGTAAAAATTTGTAACAATTCATGTAATGGTCTCTAGACAAAAGTATAAGGAAGTTAATCAATAAACAATATTTAAATAAAAGACTTACAAATAAGCCAAATTATTAAAATATCAATGTTTATTATCCTTAAATATTCAAGTAATTAAGATAGAAATTTTTAATAGAACTGATTATTGTTTGGGAATTAAAGAGAGTTTCATAACGTTTCTTTGATCCGTGTTTAGTTTGTACAGTCTGGTATTGAGCCCTATAGTAAAAATAAAATTAACAAGAATATTTCAAAATAATGAAAAGGAAACAAAAGTAGTGTTTTTTGTCAATTAAAAATAAAATTAAAAAAAGAAAATTGAATAAGGAAAACATGAACTTTCAAGCAAGAGACTTGTTTTGCATTACCTACAAAGAGGAGGTTTAAAAATATTTTGTTGCTCATATTGAGCCTTAATACCTTAAAAGTCAGTATATTGAAGGACCTTTCAGCCTCACTGTAAATACGTTTTGCCAATGATTCTATTCTGTATGACAAACCCTAAGTAAAGAGATATTGTTTCTGCGCATTTTGTTTTTGAATGTTATTGTTTCGCAATTTGTCTAAGACGTTGTACGATATTCATCAAAATTCCAACACCGTGCATTTTATTTATTTCATTGTGACATATTTTTGTTACATAAGTCATGCCTCCTTCACAACAATCTGTTTCCCCCCCAAAAAACAATCTTGAAAAACAATTAAGCCAAATAATATAAAAGCGGCAGATTCAAAACAAGGTACTAAAGATGACGTCATAACTCTAAAAACTGGTCGGTGACCCTATGTTTTTTATTAGCTTAATTGAAAGATGATACCATTAAGAATATAATTTTAAATCTATTTGCTGACGACTAAGCACCTGCGTTATCATGATATAATTGAATTCTCATTTAGAACTCTCCACGTTTTGACTGTCGCTGTCGTCCTAGAATGAAATGCGACTTTTCTGTCTACAACGAATGAATGAATTGTCTTACAATCGGAAAAGTAGTTCACTGTTCTCAATGTGATAAATATATATACACAAATATATACCTATCTGGTAAACGTATTAGGTAAGGACAAGACTTGCTTGTCAAAAACATACTGATTCTAACAAAAAGTACTCTGAGACTGATGTTGTTAACACTCTGGAATTTCTCATCGACAACATCTTTGTTCAGTTTGGAAAACATGTCTTTCAGTATACGATCGGCATCCCAATGGGGACAAACTGTGCGCCGCTGACCTGTTTTTGTTTTCGTATGAAGCTAAATTTTTACAAGGGCTAATGAATCAGAAAAGGAAGAAACTAGCCAAGTCCTTTAAAGACAAATCTAACTTTTCACAAGAATTATCAATCTTTGATCAACGGAAATAGAATGACGACTCGAATCAATGGAAGCTTACTATATCTTCATGTAGAATTTAGAATATATATTCCGTCCATATTTATGTTAATTTGCGCTCTTTATTGTATTTTACATGTTTTCCCTCAATAAATTTTCTGAGCGGTGAACTTATGAATGGGAATCCAAATTATGATGTAATGTCATTCAACGTTTTCTAAGAGAAGATAACTCTAATCTTCATAACAATTATTGAAAAATGGATAAAAAGCAGTTTTTCTTTCTTAAAAGTCTGGTGACTTATATTTTTTAAAAGCTTATTCGTTCACGAGTGATATTTTCTTCTTGCATGACAACTTTAAGAAAATTCTTAACGTCAGAATTTTTTTATATATCATTTTGTACAAAGTAGGATTCGGCTATTTTATTGGCGGGAAATTAAATAATATATTATTTTCCCAATAAGAGCAAAGAAAACTATTAAATCAAAATCAAATTCTTGAAATATAAGAAATTCTGGCAATTTTAGTACCAAAATGTAAAATTTCTGTCGTGTTTCAAAAGAATAGCAATCCTTTGAAAATGGCACGTTATTCTTAATGATTTCTTAAAACGAGAAAAAATAGAGATGGAATAACATGAAAATAAGTCCAGTGACCTATTGTTTTTAAAACCTCATTTTGATCCGTATTACTTGAAATATCTTAGGGTCGATTTTAAAAGAATTCCTAACGTCAGAGGTGAATAAAGGGATTTGTCATTAATTTCAGTTTCTGTTACATAGATGATGTTTTGTCACTGAATAATCCTTTCTTTAAGGATTACCTACATCTCATCTATTCCAGCGAACTTGAAATTAAATAGACAACAGATACACCATCTTCTGCTTCATATCTATTTCCTATTGTGAACTTTCCATTTCTTAGCAGTAACATACCAAGGTATCCCGCCTATGGTGTGTACATTTCACACAGGATTCGTTACTGCCGCGCATGTGATTTATATGGTGCCTTTCTCGGCAGGGCTAGATTGCTTCTAAAACAGGTTTTTGTTCAGTCTATGTTAATTTCATCACTCCAAAAGTTTTAAGGTCGTCATCAGGAATTGATTGTCCGATACGAAGTTTCTATCTCGCGTATGAGACTAGATATCTTCAGTTAGATTTCACGTCCTTTTTGGAATTGTCAACCCACTGGACTGGACGCCTCACCAGACTTGACTCTTCAATGGTAATGTGACATGATGTCACTCCCGGTGTCTTCTGGGAGGTCACATTGCTTGTGCTTTAGTTTCTGTTCTGTCTTGTTCTAGTTTTATTAGTTTATTATACGTTTTTTATTCTGTAAGTTATGTTTGTTGTGTTTCATTCTCTTCTCTTTGTCTTTCTTTTGTCTTCGAATTTCTGTTTTGTCGTCACCTCAACCGTTGCAGTGAAATGTTTATTTTGGGAAACCTAATTGTGTGTTCGTGGCAAATACAATTAGAAGTGATATCAAACGTTATCCGTCCAATTACTTGGAGACCAGATATCGTTGTACATGTATGCATACCAGTGAAACGTTTTCGTTTTACGGTTTAAAACAAAAAAAAAAAAAAAAAAAATCTGTTCAGTTAATGGCTTTTGAAGTGCTGGTCAAATTTAGTCATAATAAATAAAGTCAAGAAATACCAAAGGGATTTTTCTTTCCTTTAATAAACACGACAAAATGCTATAAAGTAATTTTTAGAAGCTAATTTTGTTGCATACATATTGCTCATAATGTAGCTTGCCGTAATTAATGAAAGAGTTTCCTTCATGTTCAATTATTATATACATTTTGCAAATTTCCAACTGGGATTATAAATAGACGCTAAATTCCTGTTGCTAGAAGACGTCAAACGACGTCTGTGGATGAAAAATGTGTCGATGGTGAAGAAAAGATTACATAATGGTAGGAATAAAACGAACAAAAAAAAAATGTTGTACTCTCAAGTTTTTGTAATAAATAATCCGAGCGCAATTAGCCTTGTTTGTACGAGATAATTATTTCAAATTTTAATATTTTAATTTTTTGTAAATAAACAACAAAATGGATAACAAGAAAGGTCAACAATGACACACCAATCAATCCAATCAATAACATAAACGATTACAAAACACAAACATGAATACAACAGAGAGTCAGGATGTGCCAATCTGTGTATTGAACAACTGTAGATAAAGAACAACCAAAATAAAATAAATAAAAAAATTATTAAAATATGATTACAAAAAATATAGCCCCCTTCCCCAACAATTAATGGGATGTAAAATGAAGATATTACTGAAATGACATGTCTGGTTTAGACTATCATTTTCGACACTAACCGGAATGACAAAATGAGACAAAGCAAAAGGTTATGTGGGAAAAGTTACATTTACATGCATGTATTGTGGAAGTAGAACAGTTTCTCTAGTTGATTTTAAAATGGAAATCTAAGAAAACATCGTTTTCACAACAATACCAGTAAACTAACTACTGAGATGATTAAGCCCTAGCATTTCGGATATACTCTCGTTATCGTAACCTTTGTATTTCATCATGAAATAAAAAAGAAATATGTGTAGCATAAGGCTGTTGTATGAAGTCAGAAGGTTCAAATTGCTGACTACGATAGTTGGCCAGTTTGTTCAAAAGTCAAAAGCTTTTAACGCATTGATTACTAGCTAGCTATCGTTGACCACAAGAAAGCCCTTAATAATTGGATTAAGATGCCGATTAATTTATTGAACTGAATTCATAGACGATTCTTTATATATAATAATAAATATATATTAATATATTTATATTTATTTCATTTAACAATGTTTAGAAAATAAAAATGCATAGGCGTGAATTGAAATGTAATCACGAATGGTATTTCCCATTAGTTGCGAGTATTTATTCTAATTTGTTATTCTAATTTTATTTTTCTATTTCTCAGAAGAATTTTTTATTTTAGAAATTCTTACATTAAATGAATAAATAAATAAGAAAATAAATAAACAAATAAATAAAATAAACAAACACATTTGATTTTATTTTGTGTTTGAACATTTTTTACATTATCTATTCTTTGTAATTAACTAGAAAATAAACATTTTTAAAAATGTGTTCAAAAAAGTAATGACATGACAGTAAACGTTTATTACCTTTTCTTTATTCTAAGGCAGTATACGAGGTATGCGAGGTATTGTTGTACATTATTAAGTGCAAATACCGGTATGCATTTTCCTTCACAACAAAACTGGCAAATGCAAAGCCTTCCAGTGTTCAACTATACCTAGCTAAAGGTCAAAAGTAGCTACCTGCGATTGTTGGCAACGTTATTTTAGGCTTGCGAGACAAGCTTTCAATTGTTGTAAGGGTTTTGACCATGTATCAGACAAAAATCTCACTCTTCAAAAATGGCGGACTGTTCTGTCCAAAGGGTAAGAAAAGTTATTCCAACTACCAAACTTGCAATGAAAAAAGCAAACATAACAACATGCATTTGAAAACGTTGGTGGTTATGTGTTTTAAACACTATCCAAATCTTATCCATTGTCATATGAAGTCGGAACGCTACTTTTTCCATTTTTCTAGAAACTGTATCATAGTTTATAGTTATTGGGACAATTTAAGTCTATATATACATTTATGGTAATATATTTGTCAAAAAGTATAAAATAGCGATGCATTTTCATTCTAAATTAATAACAGTTTTATATCGATCAGAGAGAAAAAAGAAATATTATCTTTAAGCTGCTTATTATAGGGTAATAGGGTTTTCCTGACAATATCACATTTATTGACAAAATTAATTCTTTTAGGAGTACATTAAAGAAAATAAGCCACTTATCTGTTTAATTTAGGGTCTTAGATGGTCGTTTAATTACCAACTTAACACTGATTTACCAGACATTTTGTCATATTTATGTGTAGCATATACTCATAGCTCAGAATTGTGTTGCGTGTTGCCATTAATTTTTCAGTTACATTAAAGAAATACGTATCTACATGTATCATTTAATATAAAAAATCACTTTTATGTGATCGTAAATGATAGTACAGCGTGTAAAAATAATACATGCACCATTTACAAAGCACTTACATGTATTTTCTTTATACCTACTGCCGTTTCCTGCTAGTTGATAAACTAACGAGTATGTCCCCAGTGCAAAGTTCTGACCTCAGATGGTTCTGGTTTCACCATTTTGGCCATTTTGGAATTTGGAATTTCCTATTTAAGGATGATCGCTGATCTAATAGGAAATAAATAGGATTTGAAATAGGTGTTTTAGTTTAAGACAACATATGAATAGTAAACAAATAAGCAAGAAAAAAATATATGTTCATGTGCTCATTTTAGAACTATAAGGCCTTAAAAATTTGCAGGAAATAGGTTTTCTCTGGATTTTTCATTGTATTTGTATTGACAACTTCAGTCCCTCAAAAATGTATGAAAAAATAAAAAGGATTTCATAACATTTTGTCTATACTATTCTAAGGTATATATGATTGAATTATAAAAGAAAAAGTGGGGGTTCATGGGCAAAAAAGTTCATGTTTAAGAAATGGATAAAATCCGAAGATTCCGAAAATCTGACAAAAAGACCAAAACATGACCAGCGAGCATCCTTAACGTTTTGGATTATTGTTTTAGATTTCAACTTTTGAAGCATTGAGAACAATTTACGAGTTGTAAAGCGACGCAATGTGTAATTCTTGTGCATCAAAATTGATATAAAATCTACTAAAATATTTTGGCAAATATTTACATGTAGATTGTATGCAAACTAATGCTTAGACGTTTAACCCGTGACATAAGACAAATGTAATGTATTTGTTTATTTTTTGTTTGTTTCCACTATTGCCAAAATACATCTGCGGCAAGAATTAAGTATCCAACGAGATACAGCATATTGCCCAATGGGCTCATAAGTCAAATCTCTGCTCTGCATGGACTATTTTTACCAATGAAAAATACTTACAAACTTATTACTGCCAAACAAGATAAATAAATAAATGATAAGAATTTCGCAAATTTTTCATTTGGGTCTGTGGGAATGTTCAATTAGTGGATTTAATCAGAAATCCTAATGATAGGAAACTGCTTACCAGTGGATAACACATGAGTTATCTCCTCCTTGTATTGGTATCAAAGAATGTATATACTAGTAAGCAATTATTTTCTACCAGTGTAAATCTATTATTACAATCTAAATGTGTGTTGTGATTAATTATTAGTGCAAATATATGCTAAAATTCAGCAAGATCGTTTCTATCAGATATTCAGGTGTTATAATATTACATGTGAGGAAATTTGTATTGAATTCCGATCGTTTGATGCTCAGAATCTAGGCTACGTTATAAACCTAAAATGCTCTTGTGGTTAGTTAATTGTGTTACATAACGAGGATAATGTCTTTTAGGGCAAAATAAATTGGTAGGATTTAGAGAAAGATGATAATGATGTGTCTAATAAGATCAGAACTAATAATAACACAGACATCGATTTTTGGTACCAGGATATCTGGTTATATAAAAGTCCTCATGATTGTATATATGTCAAAATTCAACATTTATTTCTAAGGGGTCATCGCCAGAACGATTTGTGCTAATAAACAGATATACATTTGAAAATGGCTAAGAAGTTTACTAAAAATTAGATAGCTTACATACGTTTTTATCCAAAACTGTCAATAATGTAATAACATTTGTCTTCGTTATTGCACTGATTAGACTAACAAAAGATCAGATGTTAGCCCCCAGAAAAACAAAGGGGTTAAAAAAACCTTTTCATTCATTTAAAATCTGAACAAAAAGAGTAGCAACATTTTTACCTGATTGCAGACAAGATTTCTATTGCACACACTCAACCCTAACACGGCACTAGTGTTTTATTTTAGCGACACTTTGGACACTGTCTTTTCAGGAGAACAATAGTATACATGTAACATTATAGGGGACTAAACTGCTTTGTAACAGTAGTCGTTGTCACCGGTAACAAATATTGCTGTCTGTAATTCTGTGCGCATTTATACATCTCTTGACCCGTTTGATAAATTCTGATAGCACCATACCTTGGTTAAATGCTCGTGAAATGACCCGCTAAAAAACGTTTGGAAGACCTCCTGGAGTTTTACATTGTCATTAGAGAAAAAGATTCTAAAAGTCTTGACGAAATTTATGAGATTTATTCAATCTTGATAATAAAGTGCAACTTCTCAGACAAGCCTCGCAGTTTAAAAATGAAAATGTAATTATCTGGAATTTATAAATTTCATAATCAACTGCCATCGTTGTAGAATCTACGCATAGTATATATATCCGGATAACCTTATATAAATGTGGGTTAACCAATATTGCGGTCACACCGGGAACCCGCAATTCTGAGAATAGTGCGAACAGGCAGCAGTTACATGTGTTGTAGGTTTAGTTAATCCAAAAGTCCTATTTAATGAAAAATGCGGGTCTGATTTCACAAATGAAAGAAATACTATAAAACTTTAGATTTGTGTATTATGATAGTATCTCGGCACGAGATTGTGACACATGTAAATTATACTCAAAATTTGTTCTTATGAAAAAGGTAAAGGATATGGTATGATTTTTGGCCTAATATTTGGCCACTTGAATTTAACAATCAAAAAGTAATGAAAAAACTTACGCTCAGTTATCATTGAGTACTCTTAAAGTGTTGCATTTGAAGGAAAATGTTTCGTTTTCAAACAAGAAATTTCTTGAATAGCGACAATAGTTGTCAGAGATGGCTAATTATGAAGAAATCAATGGAAAACACCAAATTTAACTAATTTTTGGACCTTTAGATTAACATTTTGACTAGACTAGACCCAAAACACCAGACCAGAACAGACAGGAACAACAGACACTGAAACCAAGGAACATGAATAGGACAGGTGTACAAGAGGACTGAAAAACTATAGGGCCAGTGTAAAAACTTGCAGCTCAAATAGTTTAAAATTGTTATTCTTAAATGTATGTGGGCTAAAATCAAAAATTAAATTTCATGAACTTAGTGAAACTGTAGAAAAATTTGATATTAGTTTTTCTTGTAGAGACAAAACTTGATAACAATGATGTTTTGGTTTTACCTGAGGGCTATAGTTATGTGACAAAAAAAAAAACAGAGAAAATATTTCACAAGAAAATCTGGCGGGATAGCTGTATTATATAAAAATATGTATGAAAAGTTTATTGAGTTTATTCAGACTGAGAGTCAATTTGTACAGTGGGTAAAAATCTCAAAAGAAAGACTTAATATGGATAAAGATATGGTGATAGGATGTGTTTATGTGCCACCAGAGGGGTCAAAATACTCAAATGCAGAAGCTTTTGATGAAATAGAACAAGAGTTACTAGATATATTGAAAGAGTCTGAGTTATATTATGCGTTGGTTGGAGATTTTATTGCTAAAACAAGTACATTGAAAGACTATATTATACCAGATGATACTATTATTGATCTTTTCCATCTAGATGATGATATTGATATTATATCTTGCATGCAAGATTATAAAAAAATTGCTGTCTGAAAATATCCCTTTAGAAAGAGTCACTCAGTGTACTTGCCAACCAAATACATATGGTCATAAACTGTTAAATATGTGTAGAAAAAATAATTTATATATTGCAAATTCTAGAATATGAAATGACAAAGGTATTGGTAAAAAAACTTGTAAAAATACGAGTGTTATTGATTATCTGTTAGTATCATCTGATGTGTTTTCGCTTATAGCGGATTTTGATATTGATGTTTTTGATCCTATTTTGTCTGATGTGCATAATCCAATACACTTTACGATAAAAGCAAAAATATGCAACGACAATGCAAATAAAAATGATCAACAAGAGTCAAAACCAGTCAGATGGAACGACAATAATAAAAACGAATTCGTCAATCAAGTTCATTGTAAACAAAACGAGATTACCGATATACTTAGTGACCTTGAAAGGTTACATTTACTAGACCATTTAGACCAATATGATATTGACACAGTTATGAATAAAATATTACAGGTGTTTACCGAATCTAGAAGAGAAGCATTTCCTAACAAACAAACAAACCCTACACGCAAACCTGACTCGAAACCTTGGTATACAAATAAGTGCCGGAGCCACCGAAAGACATTTCATAAAGCCAGAAAAAAATATAGTCTGAACAAGAGTGAACATAATCTTCAAAATCTTGATCAATGCAGTAAAACATACAAAAAAGCTACAACAAAAGCATATAATGATTTTCAGTTTGCATTTGAAAACAAGATTAGAAATACATCTAAAAAGAGTGGCAAAGATTTCTGGAAAATTTTTAATGTTTTTCTTAAAAAAATAATAATAATGTAGACAGTATATCCTTAGAATCCCTGTATGAACATTTTGAATAGGAATGATTTTATTGATCGAGAATATGATATTGAATTTGATGTAAATAATTCAACAGAGGAAATGGATAATCTGTTGAATTCTCCTATTAGTGAAGATGAAGTGTTAAAGGTAGTCAAAGGCTTAAAAAATGGAAAAGCCGCTGGGGTTGATGAGATGATTAACGAATATATTAAATATACTATAGAAGATATGTTAGCTGTGTATGTCTCACTTTTTAATGTTATATTTGAAAAGGGCATTATACCTTAGCAATGGAGTAAAGGAATTCTCATTCCTATTTAAAAAAATAAAGGATCTAAATCAGATCCTAACACATATTCTTGTATAAGTAGAGTTTGTACAGCTGTTCTTAACAACAGACTAAATAATTTTTCGGATGAAGTTGAATTAATATCAAATGCACAAGCAGGATTTAGACAAGGATTTTCCACAGTAGATAATATTTTCGCTTTTCATGCTATTATATCATTATATCTTAGTAGTGGTAAACAATTATTTTGCTCTTTCATAGATTTTTAAAAGTGCATTTGATACTATATGGAGAGTTGGATTGTGCCAAAAAATGTTGAGATCCAATGTTAATGGTAACATTTTTAAAGTTATTTATAATATGTACCAAAACATAAAAACGTGTATACGTCATGGAACGAAATATTCTTCATATTTTAATTGTGAAGTTGGGGTAAAACAGGGAGAAAACCTCTCCCCCTTTTTATTCTCCCTCTATCTAAACGACTTGGAAGATTTCCTGTTGCAAAATAATGTCAATGGGTTAGATATGTTATTAGAAAAGTTTATAGAAGGCTTAGAGAATTTTTCTTGTACTATATGCAGATGAAACTGTGATCATGGCAGAAACTGAAAAAGATCTACAAATTATGTTAAATAAGTTTGAAGAATATTGTAATAATGGGAAGTTAAGAGTCAATACGCAAAAGACCAAGGTTATGATCTTTAGTAAAAGAAAGTACAAAGCCAGATCATCTTTTAAACTTTATGATACAGAATTAGAAATAGTACATTTTTATTCATATTTGGGATTATTATTTAATTATAATGGCAATTTTTGCGAAGCCAAAAAGAAGTTGATTGAACAAGCGAACAAAGAATTATATGCATTGAAGCATAAATTACAGAACATGTCATTACCTATAGATTTGCAGCTCAAATTATTTGATGCACTTATTGCACCAATTCTTGTTTATTCTAGTGAAGTTTAGGGGTTCGAAAACAAGGATAGGACAGAAAAATTACACTTACAGTTTTGTAAAAATATTCCTAGATTGAGAAACAATACCCCTAGCTATATGGTATACGGAGAACTGGGACGTTTTCCGATGGAGATTGTTATCAAGTTAAGAATGTGCACTTATTGGAATAGTCTGATAGATAATGATAACAAACTCTCTAGCCTTTTATTTAAACTTATGTTGAACCTTCAAGAGAGTAATCAAGTATCTTTCAAATGGATCATGCATTTGAAATCAATTTTTTTTATAAAACAGGGCTAAATTTTATATGGGATAACCAGATTACAATGAAAAGGGCTGCTGTAAAATGTGTTTTAAAGCAAACATTGATTGATCAATTTATACAGTCATGGTTTTCAAATATGTGTAACCCTTCAAAGGGAGAATTTTGTAGCTCATTTAAGAATGAACATAGTTTAGAACGTTATCTATTAAGATTAAATAAATCGGATATAATTATTATGTGTAGATGTAGATGCTCAAATGTGAAATTCCCGGTAGAAACTGGTGAATGACTAGAATTCCTAAGCATGAAAGAGTTTGTACATTTTGTGGAACAATGGGTGACGAATTTCATTACTTTTTCATTTGTAAAAATCCTGTGATCGAAGAAATACGGAATAAATTTATTCCGATGTACTACAGTAGAACCCGACTAGGGAGAAACTAAAATACATGTTGTCACACTGTAATGTTAACTTATACAAAAAACTATGTTCTTTCATAAAGCATATAGTCAAGATACTGTAAATGTTGTCACAAACTATTTACTATATATACTTACAAAGTTTATTTTAATCCAAAGTTATATGATTATGTGTACGGAGCTGTAATACGTACTGGAGTTTAAAAACGCGTGAAAATTTATGAATGAAAACCACGTGATTTATTTGTAACCGATTAATTCTGTAAATACGTCCCTGTTGCTATTTATTGTTTATTGTTTGTTATATATATATGTATGTCCTCTTGTACACTGTTGTGTCTGAGGATAAATAAAGTAATTGTCTTGTCTTGTCTTGTCTTGTCTTGATATGAGCAACAACCTTGCAAAAAAGATATTTCACTGAAATGTGTCTTTATGTAAGAGAAACATTATATTATAAAATATTTTTGAAGAAGGCTGTTACTCATAGGTGTTTTGACCAAACTCTACAGTTAAAACACTACATTTTCTTCAAATCCTTGATTTAACAGACGTTCATGATATACAAATTCTAATCTAAAATCTTAATTTTATTTTTTCATGTCAGATAGGGTCAAATAAAGACTGAAATCATTCCATGTTCTTTTAGGAGAATATTGAGTAACATTCCAAAACATACCTCTATGCTCAGATGATCTTCCTTTTTTGTGGTAATTTTGGCATTTGAGTGTGTTCTACAACGTTTTGGATCAAAACGTTTTATAATGGATATCAAAATCATTAAGCTAAACACCCGACTTCCAAAAAAAGCATCATTATCGGTTTTTTCCATCCATCTGAGTTGCTATTGTAATATGTCAATAAATGAAAAAGTACCTTAACATATGTTTGCAGTAAGGGTTACTAATTAAATGTTGTGTAATTCTGTAAAAATTGATCTTTCTATCAGTGACTTGAATGTTTTAAATTTATACTAGCATCTCACGAATACTGTCGATATTTATTGAACTGCATGACGAGATAGCAATAAACCCTTTACAGGAGCTTTATTTCTGACTATTTTGTTTAATAAAACGACAGTATCCGATCAGCATATATAAGAATCTTACTTGTTGTATAACTAATCTAGTAAAGTCAAGAAATACCAAAGGGATATTCGAAGGAGAGAAAAATCGTTACAACTGACAAACACCGGAGAACAACGAAGACAAGACCAAAACAATACATGCACTACAATTAAAAACTAAAAACGTATGAACAACATGGACCCCACCAAAAAACCGGGGGTAGACTCAGGTGCTCCGGAAGATTAAACAGTCTCTGCTTCCTGCAGGACACCCGCCATGCTGCTCATGTCAAATCCGGTATGAGGAAGGGATAATATCAATGGAACAGGTCCATTTTCATTTGGGAAACGGTTTTTTCATACCTGTCAACCAAGTCATGATGACGCCCATAAAACTTTAATAAGGATGACTTCAGCTTAGGAGTAACGTACCCCTGCACGAGCAACTTTTTTGTCAGGAGCCGGGCTCTGTCCAGGAAGTCAATGTATATGTCACAAGCTCTGGAATAACGTATGAGTTGTGAAATATATACTCCATACGCCGGCGCTTCCGGAATATTGCCGCTCAAAAATGGAAAGTTGACGATTGGAAAGTCAAAGTCATCCCGTTTGTCGTAAAGTTTTGTATTTAACCTTCCTCTGGTGTCAATTTCGAGGTGAAAGTCAAGATAAGATGCAGACTTGGCAGTGTCTGTGGTATCTTTAATTTCGAGCTCATTGGGATAGATGAGATGTAAGAAATTCCCAAAACGTGAATTGTTGAGTGATAAAACATCATCTATGTAGCGGAAGATGAAATTAAAGGTACGGGCTAACTTCTTTTGTTTTTCCTTAAGAAGCCCGCCAAGGAAGTCTGCCTCATATGAGTAAAGGAACAAGTCGGCCAGGAGTGGCGCACAATTAGTACCCATAGGAATGCAAATTGTCTGTTGGAAAACACGTCCACCAAATTGAACAAATATGTTGTCGATCAAAAATTCAATAATCAGGACAATTTCGTCCTCTGTATATTTTTGTCTAGCAAAGTCTATCTATATTATGTACTGTTCAACTAATTTTTGTAGTTGGCGGTAATCATACTGTATTGAATTTTATGGTATGTGTCATACACCAGTGTGTCAGGATAGATAAGGGGAGGCTTGGGTACCCATAAAACCGATTCAGTGTTTTTACCAAGTCAGACTATCCTGGCTCTCTATTGTGTTTATGTTTGTGAATTGAGCACTGTTATGTTATTTTTTGTCAAGGTTCTGCCTGTTGGGTGGTGTTGATTGATTGGCCTTTTCTATATCCTTTTTGTTGTTCATGTGAATTTCTATTTTCGAAAGTATTCGGATATTTGTTGAACTAACTATATGGCTAATAAATGTTTGCAGACTGTACAAATTATTGTGTGATCTATGTAATTCTGGACACATCTATCCTATCTTACAAATTGAAAGGAATTAATTAACAGGAATAACATTTGTTTCTTTACAGCAATCATTCTTGCAATGGAGCATACTGACATTGGATTAATTCTGCCAGAAATCAATAAATGGACCGAGAAGGACAAGCATTCTTTCTTCATAGTGTCGCGTGATCCATACAAGAGCATTGATTACATCACTTCTGCATTTATCAATTTGCCAAACGTCTCAAGGGTGCTTCAGAGCTGTTTTGTGATTTTGCCGATAGTGCCAAATGTTTTTATCACACAGACATCTATCGTGTATAATGAATCGTTTAGTGACATTTCGTCAATACTTGCACAAGGTTATAATAAATCTTTTTCAAGTGGAAGCACAACTTTTGACAGTGGTAATATAGCTTATTATATAACAACAAGCACATTTTTTAACGACAATCGAACACTAAACTTTACGACATTTGACGAACGATATTTTCATTACGGGTTACATGATTATGATTCAGTATCAAAATCCTTTAAATTAGCTAGACTCTTGTCCAACCATAACAATGGAATATGGAATCAAATTGTCGTTAAAGAAATATCATGGCCAGACGATAACGTTTTACTACCTGATGCCTGTTTCTATGATGAGAATTGTTCAAGTAATTCTGGTAAATATAACAATAATAAAAACAATGATAATAAAATTAACAATAACAAGAACAATCATCATAATGCGTTTTCATCAAGATTGAGCAGAAAACAAAATTTGATTCTGCTTAACGAAACCAAACCTAAGATGAAAACCAACAATGTGCTCAAGTGGCAAACAAATATTAAAAGAATATAAAATAGAACTAGTGTTTGCATTTTCTCATAAATGACATTCCCTAGGTCAAGATTCATACTAATTATTTTGGTCAGCGTGCATCTTAAATTTTGAAGTTACACACTGATTATTCAGGTCTATATAGATTTTCAAATTTTAGGTAAACAATAATGAAACCAGTTTTTTCGTAGCAAACTATTTTCATAATCCATTATTATGTTAATTTGCAATTTGGAAAAACAATACGACCAGCATATTGAAAGCGAAACAGAGACATATGGCTATCATGTAAAAAGCAAACATAACAACAATTTTAATCCATGTTTTAAAAGTACAACATGAGCAATGGAATAAATATGTAATCTGTTACATGTATTAGATACATAATTAATAACACTAAAACGTCAGTATGGATATTTCTATTTTATAATATTTCAGGTGTTAATTTGGTGCTTGCTATTGCGTCCCCCATGGGTGCTGGGGCCACTGTTATACTTATTGGATTGATTGGTGTCTATTTATGGTAATGTAGTTATGAATGTATTTTTTTTGTAGTTTATACTTGTAATTTACCAGATTGGAACAGTATTTTTTAAACATTCATATACAAAAAAAGAAATTACAATTCCTCCTTTGGCATTTCAGACCGTCCTACCCGAAGTGCAAAACGAATTTTCATTTATATCCGAATTCATTACACTATAACCGAGTCGACTTAGCTGGTGCTGGATTGTATATCATGTCCTCAACAATCATAGCTGTGAAAACCATAAAATACACAAGTTGACAAATTATTAAATTATAAATTCTTTTAAAAATAAATTTGAAACTTTATTTGCGAAAGGTGAAGTTCGACTGTTTAGTATTCAAAATGTTTACACTAGCTCCTTGATGAAGGTAACTGATAGTATCTGTGTTATTTTGTTACAATGTATATTTCAGTTGTTATCAATAAAATGTATCACAAAATACCGAAATAAATTTGATGCACAGTATTGCTATTTCGTGTACTGACAACTCATCAGCAGTGCTCGAGATCAAAATCTTGGAAAACCGGTTAAAGATATAATGATGAATTAATAAGCACAACTATCAAAAATCAAAACAATTAAAACAAACAGGTATCCAAATTCAGCTAAGTGTTACATCTGCATCAAAAGGAAGAGCCTTAGAAATTTCTTGTAACAAACTATGGAATAACAGTAGCATACCAAGGTCTCCTGCATATGGTTTATGAATTCACAGTTGATTCGTTACTGCCATGCAAACGATGAGTGCGATGAATTTCTCAAAAGAACCAAATTACGTATTAGAGATACAATGGATAAGCGTTGGTTCTTGAAAAAGAAACCATGAGCCCGGAGGGCGATTGGTTTGTTTTTCATGAACCAACGCTTATCCATTGTATCTCTTACTTAAACTATTGTTGTGACGACTTTTCCCAATTACCTTTCCTTTCTTAATTAGACCCTATTATGTGTGAGTTTCAATTAACTTAATTCTCTATACTACTATTCAATTAGATATATATAAAGTCACGTTGATGATTTTAATGGTAAATGAAAATTAATACAAAACCGTATGGACTTACAGTATAAGGCATATGATTCAGAAATTGTCCATTATTGACAAAATAAAGCATAGTCGAAATAATTTTCCAGTACAACATAATGTTAGTGAAAGAAAAAATAGTTTAAATCCACTCGATTTACACTTTTTATATTATAAAAATATGTCAAAATATGCAGTGAAACAGATAAAATTGCCATAAACATAAAAATAACCATGTTCTAATTTTTTATTGAATTATATGAAATTGTCGATAATAATCAAATAAAAAAAATAAAGATCTTTTCTTATTAATAAGTTATATCAATGATAGCACAAAGATTTAGAAAAAAGGGAACACTGAAACAGAGATTCGAACTATGTCTACAAGTGTTACTCTAAACTCATCCTAACCTGGCGGCTATCATCTAATACTATTTTTACGTTTTTAAATATATAAAGGCGAAAACCTTATGTATATATTGTACCGTATCATATTGATATATGTAAAAACGACATGTAGATATCATCCGATTGGTAGCCGAGAGGTTTCGTCGATGTGTTCTTGAACTATGACACATAATTTACTTGAAGGAGGGAGTTCGAACCCCAGTCACGGCAAATAAAAATTTGCAAAAATCAAAGGTAAGTGAACAGCTGTGAACAGAAATCAGTAAATTAGCCAATTCAAACTTAATGACACTAAGTACACAAAAGGAACAATTGAATATAATTTGATGACTTCATTTCAGTGACGATTAAAGAAGCGTTGATTCTAGAAAAAGAATCCACGGTAAATGAATAGGCTGACGTCACAGCAGTGGTTTAAAGTCAAATAATCGTCTTCATGTTCCCCCCCCCCCCCCCTTCTGGGTGGAATATTTATTTAGTCGTCATCATGAATTAATTATAAATGTATTACGATAGTATTTTGGAAATGAGATAGGATATCTTCAATTGGGTTTCACTCCTTACTTTGATTGACACTTGACCCACTGGCAATATGATGGGTGCCGTTACCTGAGCAGGACATGCTTACATTTCCAGAACCTGACGTCACTTATGGTTTTTTGTGCGGTATATGTTACAAGTGCTTTGCTCTGTCTTGTCCAAACTCTCGTATTTTCTTGCTGTGTTATTGTACTTAAGATTTACCCTTGTCTTTGAACTTGGGTTTTAGTGTTTCATTAAAAATAATTCTGATAAACTAATACAGGGCAACAAAATAATACTTGACATTTTTACATTTTTTCTATGATGTAATATATATTTTCAGGAAAAAGCATTCCGATAGACTGATGAAAAAAGGACCAAACAAAATATTACTTGAATCCTCAGATCTGACATTTCTTCATCGGAAAAATTTAAAATCTGCCATGATGGACTCTTCTGTAAGTTTTAAGTTTCAACTAAGCCTCGTGTCTCTTGCAACATACAAATACCACATGAGACACACCTGAAATACGTAATTGGTAATATTTTAAAATCCACGTGTGAATGTAGAACATTCCCTTTCACTTAATGTCGATTAAACTAAAACATATCATAAAATTAAAATATGAAGGGGCAAAACCAATAAATAAAGAAATAAATAAAAAAGTAAATACGTTCTTAATCAAATATATTTATACAATACAAAACTATCATACGTTCACACACAAAAATATGCAAATCAAATTTACATATAAAAGTTTTCAGCAACGTCTAACTCTTGTTATCTGAACGTTGACGAGACTTAAACGTTACAGATAAAGGTTTTATTTTCTGATACCAGGAGTAAAGACAGAGTCATCATATGAAATACTTCTGACAAATATGGAATTTTGAGATTAATGAGGGTTTTTTTTATTTGCAATGTAACAAATGTTGACTGTATGTAAGAAATGGAGAACCCACTAACACATATACACGATCATTTTTTAATTTGCTCTTCACAGTTTTGGATTATTGCTACATTTTAGGCCATCAGCACACAACTGATGGGTCTTAACTCGACGAAATGTGTATATCTTATGCATCAAATTTGGTACCGAAGAATAAACAAAAACATATAAACATATTAATTAACATAGCTAAGTATTTTATAATCTGAATTGAGCAATTATAAAATTACAATTTTGCAAAGTAAATATTTTCACGTTTTTTACTACATACATAAGGAAAATCGAAAAGGTTTAAAACACAGGAATGTAACATTCCATTTAACTTTATCCTCAGAATAAATGTACCTTAAAATGAATCATTCATTAATTTCATTTGAATCCTTTATATTAGAAATGTTGAAAATGAAATATCAGATTAGTAATTCTAAAGACGTATTAATATAAAGATTGATATAATGATATTAACTGATAGTCTATTTTCCTTTTGAGTCTATTTCATTTATATGTCATTAGTATATTCGAATTATTTCGGTGTAGACAATGTTTCATCATTTATTAACTTCTACATTTGTACATTAAATCAGTAGTGTATGTATTGTTATTGCCCTTAAAGATATTAAAAATTCTTATTTTGTCCTTTGATGTCTTTGAAGAGACTCAGTTTTATTATATTTCAAAGGACCATGAGTATTTATTATTGTCGTATGAATTATTGTAATCGATGAAATCGTTGTAATGCACGTGTTGAAATCCCACGATGCATCACAGCAACCCTATCTTACATATGTTGAATCCTTTGAATTACAGAGTCAAAGAGTTGGAGTGTTTGGTGATAAACCTGACATCGTTAAAGGTTCAGAAAAGGCTAATCGATCGATGGTTTCATTACACGAATTGTCTGAATTTTCAGAAATCGCAAGATATAAGGTATTTAACAATTTTCACACAAAATTTTAAAAATTCGTGTATATGAATGGTATTACAAAATATAATTATACAGCTTGTGTCATATTTTGATTTATAGTTTTACAAATAAAGTACTCAAATAAACATTTTAAATGTGAAAAATATTCATCTGTCAGCCAAATATTCCATCTTTCTTCTTCAAAGGTATATTACGCAAGTTTTTGACGATAAGTTGAAATGACCCAACAAACGTTATATGAGGTATAACAGTAACGGTATAACATGAGGTCATAAACACTATGAACCAGCACACACTATATATACCAACTTTCATTGCAGTGAAGACAAGGATACCGGGAGATGATATTCGCCTTCTAGACGAATATGGAAAACAAATATTCGACACCTTTTATTTGTCTACTATATAGGCTAGTTGCAGGATAAATGTCATTATTCATGTTATTGTTCCCATACTACATCAACACTGTATTGCCTGATATCAATCAAGAAAATTTAATGAATTGCCTTGTTCCAAAACTTTCATAAAAGTGACAAGGATAAACATGGAAGTATTTCAGCTGATGATAACATAATCGTATTGTAAATATTAACACACTCAGTGACTTGGTTTGGCATGTTAATAGATCATTTCGTAGCTTATTACTTCCTTCAAAGGACAATTACGTAAAATTAATTATACTTTAAGACCATTATTTGCTTAAGACAAATAGAATAATGAAAGATAATGTGCTTCCTTTCATATTTTGGAAAATTACTATTTTATAATTTTATTACTTATTGATGATTTAATCTATCATGTGAAAACAATATGACTCTGGAGACCTTTTTCTATTCATTGCTTTCACGAGCTTACCAGAAATGCAAGAATCTAAACCTGAACTATAGACGGAAAAATAATACGACACTACACAATGAATTGTTAAAGACGTATCAGACATTACATCATGTACATGATAGAAATATTTAAAAAAAAATTAATCATTAAACATTTCTCTGATTGTCTGCTTTGTTTTAAGATTGATAAAGAATTTACTACTTTTTAAGATGGTGTAATGGTGCACTCGTTTGCTGTTCCTGCTTATATTAATTAATATTTCTAAACATTTCCAATGCATTACCCGAGTTCCTAAAATAACCTTTAGAACTAGACGATCTATCACTAATAACATACTTTTGATCTCAAATGGTCATTCCGGTCTTGTTTATTTACATTTTTTATTGATTCTCTTCATTGGCATATTTTCAAACAACATCAAGGTAACAAGACCAAATCAAAACATGTTGTTTTGCAATAAATCAAAATTGATCAAAACAAGTTGTGATCAGTTCAGCAGAGGTAAAGTTCAAAATTGCACAATTCAATCATTCCTGTTATGAACTGGTCTTAGCCAGTCTTTATTGAATGCAAAATAAATATGTCTTGTTTTGATCTTGTTACCTTGATTTTTTCTTAAATATCAGAAACTGTAAAAATGAAGAAAAACAAGACAGAAATGATCAAAATTGTTTTACTAGAGTATTCCAGGTAGCTTGGTAATCGGAGAAATAACTTGATCAGTGTTACTTATTGAAATCAATACAGATTGCTATAAGTAACTTTTTTTCTTTCGATAGGGTGATATAGTATATGTAAAAGAAATAGGTACCAAAGGGTTTGAAATGTCCGGCAAGATGCTTTCACATTTCAGAACCGTAAGTAAACCATTGGAATGTCAACAACAATCACAATATGAAAACAAATTTAACAGACTAGATATACATGTTTAGTTCAAAATAACACGATAATTACTATAGATGTACAATTTAAGTGGATTATTTATTATACAATTTTAAATGGACCAATGAATGGTAGTGCAGAATTACTTGCACAAATAAAACATCTAAACATTGAGATCACGGACAGCAACAACGATAAACTGTTAAATTTTGTTCAATATAAGTTGTCAAACAACATTAATATCTCTTCTACTTTCTTATTAAAATAAAACATTTGTTCGGTCGATATCAAATATCCGTTTTATGATGTTGAGTTGGTTATTACCACAGGAAGTAATATTTGAATACTAATTTCAGCTCCGAGAAATCCGGCATGAAAACGTCAATCCGATGTATGGCATCCTTGTTGATTCAACTTGTTCAGCTGTAGTATCTGAGTACTGTAATAGAGGAAGTCTTCAGGTCGGTGTTATCTCTAATTACTCTGTAAACATAGTTCTTCTCAGGTATAATGACTCATTCACATCTTAATTTATTTATAACTAGATATGAATGGCTTAAATATAAAGTCTCCGATATAGACCTATTAACGGCTTTGACCACTTAGTAATGCGACGGATGTCGCATGCGAAACAGGATATGCTTAACCTTCCCGGGCACGTGATATCACTCCAGCTTTTTTTGGAGTTCGTATTTCCCACGCTTTAGTTTTCTGTATTTTTTGTTCATATGTCTCTCTCCTTGTCTGTCGTGTTCCTTTTTGTTTGTCTCGTTCGGATATTGTAGTCTGGATTATGATTTCGGATTTCACTTCTAGCATTGTTGGTTCAGTATCTTCTACACTTGATCTCCATTCTTTGTCTGATATTCATAAACAACAAATGAATAACGGGAAAGATCAACAGAATGTAATGGCATCCAATCGACAGAACCTCCGACAAAATTTAAATAACAAAGCACATATAAACAACAGAGATTCAGGATAGTCTTACTTGTTGCAGACACTGAAAACTGGTGGGGTAAACCTTTAAAGTTTATGCCTGGCTCCTCATCTAGTCTGATTATCGGGTGTATAAAACAAACTACAAAAGCTAATACAGCATGCTTGCCAACAAATTGACCGCACAATATAACTGCAAACATTATATAATAGCACCAAAGTGCTTTCGTTTTTACTGTAAACAATCTAAGGCTCTTATACATGTAGGTGCTATTCAATATAAAGACTATAATGTAAATGTTGAAATATCTAATAAGTGGGTCAGAAATTTGTGATCGACCAAATATGTATTTCCTTTCAGAAATCAATATCTTGATGTTCTTCTAGTTCAAATAGTCATTCAAGTTTTAAGAAATTGGGTTTGGTTAACTCAACAATTAAGCATGTAGGACATTCGTTCGCAGAAAATTATTCGAAAATTTCGACTTTTAAGAAATGATGTACAAAACGTACTACACACTTCTTTGATTATCAATGTACATATTGTTGCAATTTTGATTTTATTTGAACTATCTGGTTGTGTAATCTGAATTTCCATTCATAACGGGTCTGTGCAGAGTTATTACTTTAAGAGGTTGATTTATAGCGTGGAAAAATTCCCGGTGTTGAAGTCTTTACCAAAAGATCTTTATTTACTTTATAGATCCCTTGTTAAATTATCAGCTTATCATCATTTACCGAAATCTTCATTGATTTCATTCCTATTTAAATAAAAGATGGCTGTATAGTGCAGTTTAGCTGTTAGCTGTTTTTCCTAGCTTATTTATTTCATTAATTTTCAGGACGTGATCAAGAGTGCACACATAAAGTTAGACTGGGATTTTAAAGTGTCTTTATTAACAGATTTAGTCAGGGTAAGATGGGTTTATTGAAAGTCTGAGAAAACAATGCATTTTAACGATTTTCATTTGCATCCTGTTGATGAAAAATCAATATCTGTTTGATAACGTTTTGTAAACAGTGAGGTTTACTTTATTATTGACATAATACAGCACTAATAAAAGTCGAGCAATATCTGATGCTAAGGAATCCAAGGAAATCGAGTTATATTCCAATAATTTTATTGAATTGTTGAATTCAATTACGTGTCCACAGGGACTTACTAGTTAGGGACTGTCTGTCTGTACGTCACAAAAAGGTGAAAACAATCTCAGTTCTTTCAAAATGGAATTCATTCCATTTTGAAAGAAATGAGATTGTTTTCACCATTTCTTTCAAAAGAAATGAGATAGTTTTCACCCATTTGTGACGTACAGACTTGAGAAAAAAATATCCATATCATTTATGGTTTAGGTTTGTCCGTCTGTTACACAAATTTGTGAAAACATAATATTATACGTTTTTAAATGGAAAACAATTGATAGAAAATCATCAATACCATGTTTCGTTTTTTGCTCTATAAGCAGATATATTAGTCTTAAATCGACAAAATGTGCATAAATGAATAATGTGCATGAACACTTATTATTTATAAGAGTGCATATGTTTTGTACATGTAGTTGCTACGATGGTGTTTTGACTATATAATTCATGTTTCCATTGTTAGAAGCATGTCTACAGAATACTGATAACAGATTTGATAACAAAAGTCAATTTTAATTTCCTGAAATTTTTTTGAGACAAGAATTTATCTCACCCCCCCCCCCCCCTCCCCCTATAGGAATTTTTCTATTTTACTTCAGGATTCCGGATTCCAAACATTTTATGTGATATCATTTATTTTTGTATTTGTATTCCCTGGTTTGCCTGTATATGTGGCTTTGAATGACCTCTTTTAGATTGCTTTAAAGAAATTCTGTCTATTTCACCGGTATTCCGGAAGTGATATTTTGTTTTTTCACAGGGGTTACGGTTTATACAAAACAGCCAAATTCGTTACCATGGAAACTTAAAATCCAGGAACTGTGTAATAGACAGTAGATGGGTTCTGAAATTAACAGATTTTGGTTTAAAGGAAAAGTTCAGGACAACAGTGCAGCCTCAGCCTGAAGGTAAATTGTCGTCCAGTTATGAAATCACGTGGCTTATAGGAGAATCAAGCAAAAAAGAATGCTATTAAAACACAGATGGTATTTATCTTTTCAGAACACACGAGAACACACAATTTCATTTTCAGATATCTATTTTAGATAGGCATATACAGACTTATAGCATTTTAACTGTTTATTGCTTTTCATCCCTCGCCATATAAATTTAAGATAGGGAAAACTAAAACGGGTGAGCAATATATATCAGTATAAATAAGATCCCATCCATATCTTTCGTTAAACGCGTTCCTTGATTTGTCAAAATGAGTACTAATACAAAAGAATATAGTTGATAAATTCTGTTATAAAACCCATATCAACAGCATGATAACAACTAAAGCCAAGGACACCTTTTTCATTGCTGTCACTTGATGTTCGTGTAGGAAAGAACTAAATATCTTGATGTGTATCAATATTTGCTATCACGGTAATGTATATTGTTCAAATGCTGAAAACAACTTAGTGTGCACGAGAGTATATCGAAAAACACAAATAACTTAATTCTCTTATTTGTGGATATATATTGATGAAGTCCAAGGTCCAGGGTTAGCTTTTGTAGATTCACGCCACCATCAAAAAATCAGTTTTGAATTTATAAAGGAGAAGGATGGAGCTTAAAATGTAAAACAAAACATTTTTTAATACACGAATGAAATCAGAAATTGATAAAAAGGAAAAATTAAGCTTTTAATACAAATTAATCTTATTGTTCCAGCGGATTCGAAGATGTCTTTTCAAAGTGCTGAATATACTTTGAATATTAACTTTTTCGGGAAACAATTATTAAAAAGAAAACTATTAGAATTCTCTTTATTACACGACATATCAACATGATAACATATTTGCGGAAAATATTAAGTAAGTAATTATCAGACGAATTAATTCGCGACAAAACAGTTGGAAAAGTCGGTCATGAGAATGGAACACATATAATAAACTAAACCATAAAGAACAAGATAGTACAAAAATTAAAGCACTAGCAATGTGAACTAAAAATCAAGAGTGAAATCAGGTGCTCCGGAAGGGCAAATATGTTTTGCCCCCTTAATGACAACCGTCAAATTGCAAATTGGAACAAATCTACCGACAAGAACTCATACACATACTACAAAACATACACCCAGAAGAAATAAAATACAAAGTAAACCAAAGGCAAGTTATTTTTATGTTGACGATTGAAATGTTTTTTTATTACAATATAATTTATTTCACATTTTACAATCCCCTTGAATGGACTCTTAGGTCAAGATAAGCTAAAGTGTTTTGATTGGTCAGTTATATTTGGATATTTCCTAATTAATTATTGAGACAGAAAGAGAATTGATATTATTTGTAATCAATAAGATATTTTTGTTTTTCGATTTTCCCGCCCTCCTTCCCGATCATCACCTACTTTTAAACTTGCGTTAATAGATTATGTTCTTATTTTTATATCTATACTTTTGATTGTATAATGATATTGGAGCATATCTTGCTATATTACCTTTGGTATGACTTTATTTCATAATTTTTTTTAACAAATTACCTGTTTGTAGATTACTATAATCTATTACTCTTAATAAATACTACAAATCATACACCCAAACGAAATAAAAAACATTGTAAACTACAGAACTTTAAAACAAGACTAAGGCATTTGGACGCAAAACATCGGGCGTGACATCAGGTGCTTAAGGGAATTGTTAAAATGGACCAGCTTTAATTTGAATTGCCATAGACAGATTGTGTTTGTCATTTATGGAAACTGCAGTCCATGAAAGGACAATACATTTAAATTTTCGAGTGGCATGGATGACAATTTCAATATATAAATTTTGTTTCATAATTTGGAATATCTGATATTGACGCTGTGAAGACAGACTCTTTATTGTAGAGACTTATTCGAATAAACTGCTAACATATCGTCAGCCTGTCGCGCAATCGTAACAAGTAGAGAAAAAATTCGGGTGATATTGTTCAGACTAGCAAGTTTGTCAAGTCTGGTTAAAGAATTTTCACCACTCCTTGTTATTTTTTCTCTTAAATGTAACTTTTATAGTAGAAATCTTTAATTTACAGAACTTTTATGGACAGCCCCAGAACATTTACGAGAACCAGGTCCCATAATAAAAGGCTCAGAGAAAGGGGATATGTATGGTTTTGCCATTATTTCTCAGGAGTTAATATTAAGAATATCTCCCTTTGGAATGACTGATTTAAAGCCTGCAGGTAAATTTAAAAATCGACAAAAGAATACAGTAGCGATGCATGTGTTTTATAAAAACTTATTTGATACATGTAATGAAAAAGAATCATTACATTGAGTATGGTGAACTATTGGGATTTTTGAGTGAATCAAAACTGATATTAACCAAGTGAAAATTAAATTTAGACTGTCGGGTAAACATCTTGCTTGTCAAAGGTTACAAATACATGTTTTGATACTGTCTCTGCTTTTATCCTATTTTCAAGCGAAAAACAAAAAAGAATGTTCAGGATACTAATTTATAACGAAAAATCATACCAATGTTAACGTAGACAATTGAACAAATTCTATAAATGGAAAAAAGAAAAACTAGAAACTCTCAGGAGCCTGTATTGCTCACCTGGATATCATTTGCAGTCTCAAAGCAGAATAAATTGTTTGAATATAGAATAGAGAATGGAAACGGGGAATGTGTCAAAGAGAATACAACCCGACTAAAGAGCAGAAAACAGCCAAGGCCACCAAGGGGTCTTCAACGCAGCAAGAAAATGCCACAACCGTAGGCGGGCCTCTAAACAAGAATGCATTCTAGTTCAGCATAATGGACGCCACTCTAAACTCTATTGATAGGCAGTTTGGAACATTGCTGTCAAATTTGGTTCTAATTGCCTCACTGGTTTTGCCAAATTAGATTTCAAATTTTTCATTGATTTCAGACAAGAGGATTTTTAGTTAAATATTCAGACTGGGTCATATTTTAAACTTAGACTATCTGTATTGGCCATCTTGGATGACAGTCCTAGTCATCGGATAAAATTCTGATAAAGATCCATATAAGGACCATTTATGCCGAATTGGGTTCCAGAGAAGATGTTTTATATAAGTTTGGTTTTTGGTCTTCCAAATGTTTCGGTTTTAATGCTACTGATGAGAGGTAACTCCTTGAAATGCGTCGTATACAGCATAGTATAAATTTCACTTTTATGTTAAGGTATAATTCTTACTTTCCACCCTTCACTAAAAGGACTAATAAGGGTTTCCTTTTTTTTTAAAATTAATTACAATGTACATACAATTTATACACTGTTTTTGAGATATACAATTAGATTTAAAAGGGAAATTAAATTATATGAATGCTTGAATCAAGAAACCGTCAATTGCTGCACGTGTATTCTGTTTTTAAATTTTAAATTCCTAAATTGATGTGGGTAATATTTTTTTCAACATCACCAAAAACAAAATAAAGCCAATAAATTTAATTTAATTGATAGATTATCACCTACCCCTGAGTTAATTGTTTAGTTTTTTACATGGATTAAATTCTGTCGTGAACTCATGTTTGGCAAGGCCAATATCCGCTAAAATTCTTGATGTCTGTACATACAAGGGATGGTTACTCAAATGTAATTGTATAAGTCACATCAAAGATTTTATTAGAAACAGACCCTTAAAAATTAAAAAAATCGCATTCTGTTAAAATAAAAAAAAAATATGGGACAGGCGGGGATAATTATCTACCAATTAACTTTATATGGCCTAATAACTGCTATAAATATTCGATGACACCAGTTCTGAAACACAAAATATGCATATTTCGTTCACGTATAACTCAAATTTCAAATTCCAAAATTACCAAAACGGGTAATGCCAAACCAAATAAGGACGAGGGAGATACAGTTAATGTAAAGTATCAATTTCACGCTAGTATGGAAACACCAGCAAATGAGCTGGTAGTCAATTGTTTTTCTTGGATCCCCTTATAGATAGAATCAAGTGAAAATGCAGAAGCCTTCAACAAAGATCTAGCTTAAATGGGATTCCTTTAAAATTGACTAGGGCTGTAACATTCCAAGTCACTTCCAATCGTGGCAGCCCCCTAATAAAAAATGTTTTCTAAATAGAATGTATTGCTTGGTGTATTAATAGGTTCAAATTGGTTCACTTGATTTGGACAAGAAGTATTTTACGAGAATGGTCGACTGTTTTGGCCATCTTTTAGATAATGGGCGAGGTATTCGGATATAATTCTGAAAGAGGACCACCTAAAGATCAAAGTTTGATTCCAATTGGCTTAGTGATTTCGGAAAAGATGACAAAAAGTTAATTTCACATTTGATCCTATGTTAAATTAAGTTCGCCTGTGGTGGCCATCTTTGATCACGGTCTCCGTCATCGGATACATTTCGGAAAGGGGATTATCTTAAGACCATTACTGCCAAGTTTCGTTCCAACTGGCTAAATGGTTTAGACAAGACCTTTAAATGAATTGCATAGGGACCTATATTACACTAAATTCGCCTGTGGCGGCAAATTTGGCTGGTGGTCCCGGTCATTGGATAAAATTATGATAAAGATACGGTCCTATATTAAACCAAGTTCGCCTTTGGCGACCATCTTAATTGGATGGCAGGCGAGGTGGTCGGATAGATTTCTGGAAAAACTCAAACTAAGGACTATTGCCGTCAATGGCGGTGGCGGACGATGACGGTCGAATGATTCCAAGTAGTGGCAATAGCTTTCATGGCCCTTTGGATCAGATGACCTTATAATAAAATGAACGACGACACGAAGAAGAACACACTAGCAATATGCATTTCGACAAGAACAGGAAGTAATATGAAGTTCTCAGAAAGGATAACCATGTACTATATGTATTCTATTGATAAACCCCCGTTATCTAATATATATTTCTTGCTTTAAAATTGTCTTATATTATTCAATAGTCAACAAAATTCGTACATTACATTTACACTTTTCAGATATCTTAAAGAAGTTAAAGAAGCCTCCACCTTTACTCAGGCCATCTGTATCCCCTCAGGCAGCACCACCACAATATATCCAGTTAATGAAATCTTGTTGGGCAGAAAACCCAGATATGAGACCTTCGGTAGAAGAAGTCTATCATCAGTACAAAACTATCTCGGGTGGAAAGTAAGAATTAGACCTTAACATAAAATTTGTATGATGATATGTTATTGTGACGTCAAAAATACATCCACAGAAAATATAATGTGAATATTTGGACGTTTTGACGTATGACAGGAAACTTGCAGAGAGGCCAAAAAATATTCCATTTTATAAAACAGTTCCTGGTTTTTGTGTAGAAAGATTTTAATTAAGGATGATCGCTGGTCTAATAGGAAATAAATAGAATTTGAAACAGATGTTTTAGTTTGAGAGAATATATGAATAGTAAACAAATGATTAAGAAAAAAATATATGTTCATGTGCTCATTTTAGAGCTATAAGGCCTTGAAAATTTGCAGGAAATAGGTTTTCTCTGGATTTACATTGTTTTTGCATTGACAACTTCAGTCTCTCAAAGATGTATGAAAAAATAAAAAGGATTTTAAAAATTTTGTCAAATACCATTTAAAGGTATATATGATTGAATTATAAAAGAAAAAGTGGGGGTTCATGGGCAAAAATTGTCATGTTTAAGAAATGGATAAAATCTGAGGATTCCGAAAATCTGACAAAAAGACCAAAACATGACCAGCCAGCATTCTTAACACAAAATTAGTATGATGATATGTTATTGTGATCTCAAAAATACATCCACAGAAAATGTAATGTGAATATTTGGACGTTTTGACGTATGACAGGAAACTTGCAGAGAGGCCAAAAAATATTCCATTTTATAAAACAGTTCCTGTTGTGTAGAAAGATTTTAATTAAAATTCCATGATTATGTTTTTTTCAACATTTTCTGTAAAGAGAATATTTCCATACAAAATAAACTAGTGACAATTTAAACACAATAGTAAAACGCATATTTTTTTGACAGGCTTGATAATCGGATAATTATTTGTCTTAGGTGTAAAAAAAATATGGTTTTCCTCTTTGTAAAATCAAATTTGTAGGGGAATTGAATTTTTTGTTCGTTCTATGATCCACAATTATTTGGATTTTTGCATTAGTTCTAGAAGCTTTAATATAAAAGTATGTAATATTAATATATAATTATATTAACTCACATAATTGTACATCAATTCAGGTATTTTCATATAGAATTTGTTAAAAGAAGCCTTGATCTGTGACACAACGCTTTTATCTAGTACAAATGTACCGAATACTTGAACAAATTTAGATAAATTAGTCATCTTCAGGGTGTAATAATGTTAAAACTCGTCCGACAACAGTATATTATGTTCATAATTTTAGAAAAGCGGAATTAAAAATTGACTGAAATTAAAGCCAGAAATTGACTTTTCCTGTGCCAACCCTGAACACTTTCGGACGTCTTTGAGGTAATCGATTCGGGTGATTGTTTAATTAAACTTTTTTTGTTGCTGGGTAATATCAAGTGGCTTACAAAGGCGCTTGAACCTCGAAAGCATAAGCAAATTAATCTAGAAATCTATTATTTTTACAGGAGATAATCTAGGTGTTTTAGATACAGTTTTGTTTCAAATTCACTATTTACAAAAACTATTTATTAATGAAATAGATGTATTATACTGTTCGCCTTGATCCCATTACTAACAAACATTGAAATAACAAAACGTTCGAAAATAGTTTTCCTCTCTTATTAATCTGTCTGAAAGAGCTAATTACTGACTTCTCATTTCCTTTTTTAATAAATTCTTAAAGAGGAATTCGTGATGTTCATGATTAAATTTTAATGAATCTGACGTTCAGAATTCCTGGAAAAACAGTTTAGATCACAGTTCTGGTAATTTATACTGAAACGCGTTATCAACAAACTATTAAATGCTATAAAAAAAATGTACTTTGGGGTTTTAATTTTGTTTATTTTGTGGGCAAGTATTATCAACGAAAATTAACCCTCAACTAAATGCGACCCCTTGGTTAAGTAAAGAAATACCAAAGGGATGTTCGAAGGAGGGGGAAATCGAAACACCCGATAAACTCCGGAGAACAGCGAAGACAAGACCAAAACAATATAAGCACTGCACTTAAGGTATCCGGACCATAATAGATAATAATCGAAAATTGTACCTCTTTTTGACCGTGAATGGCTGAACCAAACAGTTTAAAGCTGGAATTTTGTATATATATTTTTCTCAAGTTGAAACACACTTTGTTGCTTATATGCAGAGTCTGTAAAAATAAGTTAGTTATATTGGCATTTCCGAAGTTTGTCGATAATTACCGAAGTCATTTCAATTGCGTTGTATGCAACATCCGGGAACTTTTAAATAATCACGTGGTCATTTATGGTCCGGATACCTTAAAAACTAAATTCATATGAACAACATGGAACCCATCAAAAAAAAAACTGCGGGTAGACTAAGGTTTTTAATCGATATTTGTTAAAATTGAAACCCACGAAATTTTATCCACCCGAAATCATTTAATTTTCATATAGTAATCTACGAAATTTTAACCCGACGAAGATTAGTGAATTTACAGCAGTACGTTTCTGTTTACACGTTTCAGGTGGCTGCTTTATTTTTTTCAGGAAACTGAATATAGTAGATTCCATGTTCCGGATGTTGGAAAAATATTCTAATGACTTAGAAGATATTGTCAAAGAGAGGACAATGGAGCTAGAAGAGGAGAAAAAGAAAACAGACTTACTTTTATTTAGAATGCTTCCTGCGTAAGTGTTTGTTGTTTGTCAAGAAATTTTGCAGGTTACCATTTTTGTTGCATCATTTGTCACGCGTTTGATTGCTTTAAACTTTGGCTACAGATGGGTTTGAGATCGTTAGTCGTTAAGAACCGTGTGGATACAAATTTATCATTTGGCCTTGATGTTTGCTTAAAGGATCGTGTCTATAAGGCATGTAACCTTAAGGCTTTATTGAATAAATGTGTATATCAGATAGAAGTAAACCTTTTGATCATACAGTCTGTTAATTGTTTGTCATTTTGTGTTATAAGCTTAATGTAAAACCTCATAGATAAAATGTGTGTACCATTACGTCCTAACGTGTGTAACCGTATCGGATCTTCGATTAGTTATCGTTAGTTGTTGTTGGATGTGTGCAAGCTACCTGCATTGCCTTTTCTAAGAACTTGAAATAAGAATAAATACATTTTACTACACAAAAGGAATAGTAATGTCTGATGATTTAGATTTTCAATATTCAAAATAATCAATTTCAAGGTGGGGATTGAGGTTGATAATTTTGACAATAAAATGCTAACATAAAAGAATACTAACAATAAAAAAAATATTTCTTCGATTTACACTGTAGAACTGTGGCAGAGAGATTGAAATGTGGAAAGTCTATAGAAGCTGAGATGTTTACCGAAGTTACAATATACTTCAGTGACATTGTAGGATTCACAACTATTTCTGCACTCAGTACACCTATGCAGGTTGTTGACCTTTTGAATGACCTTTATACAATTTTCGATGCCACCATAGACAACTACGATGTATACAAGGTATTTATATAGGGCAAATAATACAATAGTCTGTTACAAGATATTTATATAGGGCAACTTATACGGATGATATGTTACAAGGTATTTAAATAGGGCAATTGATACGGATGGTCTGTTGCATGTAATTTATATAGGGCAAATAATACGATTGTTCTGTCACAAGGTATTTATGTAGGGTAACTAATACAATGGTCTGTTACAAGGTATATATGTGGGGCAACTAATACAATGGTCTGTTATAAGGTATTTATATAGGGCAACTGATACGGATGATATGTTAAAACTCAGGATGATTACATCACATCTGTGTCAGTGAAGGGCAGAGCACCAAAATTGGTAAACTAAAAAAATATATACAATAAAACGCCAAGGTTAATCATCAAGTAGCACAGATAAAAAAAAGTCGAACAACTCCTTTCATAATTTGTCCAACATCTTAGTGAAAGTTAAAAACAGGAAAAACATCAAAATATATATTGTTTGTTTAGAACTTTGAATAAAATAGTGCAACTAATATTATGCTCTGTTACAAGGTATTTATATAGGGCAACTAAAACGATGGTCTGTTACAAGGTATCTATATAGGGCAACTGGTGGTCAGGTACAAGGTTTCTATATAGGGCAACTAATACGAGGGTCTGTTACAAGGTATTTATATGGGCAACTTATACGGATGGTCTGTTACAAGGTATTTATATAGTGCAACTAATACGATGGTCTGTTACAAGGTATTTATATGGGCAACTTATACGAATGGTTTGTTATAAGGTATCTATATAGGGCAACTTATACGGATTTTTTGTTACAAGGTATTAATATAGGGCAACCTATACGGATAGTCTGTTACAAGGTATTAATATAGGACAACTAATACGAAAGGTCTGTTACAAAAGTATTTATATAGGGAAACTTATATGGGTGGTACGTTAACACTCAAGATGATTACATCACATCTGTTTCAGTTAAGGGCAGAGCATCAAAATTAGTAAACAAAAAATTTACATATAATAAAACGCCAAGGTTAATCAAGTAGCACAGATAAAAAATGTCTTAACAAATCCTTTCACAATTTGTCCTACAATCTTAGTGTAGGTCAAAAACAGGACACAGGGAACGTCAACATATATATTGTATGTTTAGAACTTTGACTGAAAGTATGTATGAACTGGACGAATAAAACGTATGGATGATACCTGATTTTTAATATACGAAAAAAGATACATTAGAAATTATTTCAAGAGAAAAGACTACAACAGTAAAAACTACGGCATAGACCTCACGTCGCTGTGGCTTCGTTAGGCGATATGTCGATATCACTAGTCTTTGCTTTATACGGTATGTTAAAGATGATACTTAATTCTAAATATTTACCACTAAAGCTTGAAATGCAATCATCTACGATAGGTTGAAACAATCGGTGACGCATACATGGTTGCTAGTGGTCTACCTGTTCCGAATGGAAATCGCCATGCGGGTGAAATTGGTACCATGGCGTTGGATTTGCTTAGCCAATGTGGGAAATTTACGATAAGACATATGCAAGAAGTTCCCATGCGACTACGTATAGGCCTACATTCAGGTGAGTCTGGCGTATGAGGTTATGCCTCAATTATGTTCTTCTTTACCCGAACATAAAGCATTTCTTTTCTATATTGGGCAAAATAACACACACGCTTTTGTTTTGTTCTAATTTTTTTAAGTTTGATGTGTGTGTTCTGTATATTTTTGAGTATGTCTCTATTGTAGCTGTTCTCGTGAATCAACCTTTGTCTTTGATTTTTGGTCCCTCCACTGTCTTATCGCTAAAACTTGTAACAAAATTATATTATACCAATTTCCATGCACAAGATGGGCATGTTTTGTTTAATTAACAAATATGTTCAATGACAAGCATGTTGACAACCGAAACACAAACTCAACATATTGAAAAGCAGAATCAAAAGAAAAAATGACCAAAAGTATAAAAACAAAACTAGTTAAGTGCAGAGTGTAGGATATACCTTTGGCTTCAACAAAATTTCACAATTGTATTTTTATAACGACAAACTACTTAATTTATAATTACTTACTCAATCAATCAAATGATTCAGTGAAATAATAATACACGGATATCACATATTTACAGCCTATTTCATTTTAGTTACAGCGGATCACCGGGATAATTCTTTATAAAAAAGAAAATATTCGCATTATAACTTAAAAAAATTAAATCGAAGCATCTGAACTTTACATTACATTTGTACATTTAATTTAAAAGAAACTTTTTAGTTACCAAAGGCTTTACATACATGATGTAAAAGAAACATTTTAATACCAAAGATGTAAAATCATCAACTATAAGTATGAAACAACAGAAGATTCCGCGGTATTGATTTTGTCATAAACAAGAACTTCATATTTAATTGAGCAATGAAATTAAACACTGTTGGATACTTGTCTATTAACGTCAAGGGAAAATATAGTTAAATAAAATTCAAATCGAGGACTTTAAGCGGCTTTTAATCCTATTTGACTCCCTCGATAAATCAGTTACCTAGTAGTCAATGTCAATTAGTGGAAATCTAGGTTCCTAAAATAGAGGAACAATTCGGAAGTAATTGAATTTGATCTGTCAGGATGAATTGATACATAGATTTTTGTTTGTGATTTGCAAAACTGTAAACTGACTTTTAAGGTTAGAAACATAGCATGATTTACATGCAATGTTTAAATGAATCACACGAAAAACATTATTCTTACATGAAATAACTTAAATTCCTTTTTATTATAAATAATCCAGTATTGTAATTATGTGTTTTTCATGTACATTAATCCTCTATATCTTCACAATCTATTCAAGGATGCTCGCTGGTCATGTTTTGGTCTTTTTGTCAGATTTTCGGAATCCTCGGGTTTTATCGTTTTCTTAAACATTATTTTTTTTGCCCATGGACCCCATTTTTTCTTTTTAAAATTCAATCGTATATACCTTAAAATGGTATTTAACAACATTTTAGGAAATCCTTTTTATCATTTCATACATTTTTGAGAGACTGAAGTTGCCAATGCAAAGACAATGAAAAATCCAGAGAAAACCTATTTCCTGCAAATTTTCAAGGCTTTATAGCTCTAAACTGAGCACATGAACCTATATTTTTTCCTTGCTTATTTGTTTACTATTCATATGTTCGCTCAAACTAAAACACCTATTTCAAATCCTATTTATTTCCTATTAGACCAGCGATCATCCTTAAATGTCTTACAATAAATTAAGTGTTTAATTACAGTTTATAAACAAGTCTGTCAATGTGGAAGCAATGGTTATCAAATGTGTATTATCCTACACGATTAAAAGTTCAGTACTGTACCAATGAGCTCAATGATGTCCTTTTGGGGGGGGGGGAGATTTCATCAAAATAGATATTGCGGCTTCAATGTTGTACTAGACGCTCAAATATCAAACTCACATATATTGTAGGACCATGTGTTGCAGGAGTTGTGGGACTTACTATGCCGAGATACTGTCTATTTGGTGATACTGTAAATACAGCGTCAAGAATGGAATCTACAGGATCAGGTTATCATATAAACTATATTAAGGTTTCCTTTCATTAAATACAGCATTATCGGTTTCCAGTTTTGCCTTAGAACACATTCTGAAAATAGAAATATTAGTGGATTTGGGGTGTCCGATTTATTCCTTATCTTAAAAGACTGTATTATCTGGAGAAAATTTGTAACTTTGGATTTTGCGTAAAATTTTACGTGTATCGCTGGCAAACAATTTTAAAATAGCGATTGAAACCTTCTTATTTTTGGCATTTAGCAAAATTTCCAATTAATTAGGGTAAACGATTTAATTAATGTCTGTCTTTCTTAAGACTGGAAGCCGTTTCCCACGAACATCTCAAATATTTAATTAAAATGAAAGTAACAAAGTATCGAATAGTCGTATATAAATAATTTTTTTATACCAATATTGATGCACAAGATGTGTAATTTTTGTTTTTCCCACTGCTAAAATTCCGGAAATATTTTCCACTTTTTTGTGAGAAATTCGTTTATTTTTATGTAAAATATGACATCACCACAAATAGTAGTTCTGTTTCCGAAAGTTTGATCCATGTTGACTTTAGGATATACCTAATTCTTATTTAAAATATAAACATTTGATATAAACTCCAGAGTTTTTTTTTATCCAGAAATCAGTTGCAAAAATGTGCTGGACACACAGTAAGTAAAAATTTGCAGACTATTTCAGTAAACTTGGGGCTTGCGGGTACATGTAATCACTGGCCTGCCCACAGTAAGGTTCACGTCGAGGTGCGTTCGACTCCGATCTTCATTGTCAATGGTTGTTAGTTTACCTCTATTAGATCGTTGGTTCTCTCCCTACCAATAAAAACTGGCCGCCGTCATATAGCCTATCGCACTGAAAGTTGCGTATAACTTAAACAAAAAAAAAAAACAATATATATGTACTAGTAAGATATGCGTTTATGGTTTACACAATTTTTAACGCTGTTTTAAGAAATCAATGACTGCATGCTTATAATGTCTAAATATACCTATTTGTTCTACAGCATTTAGAATTCATATAAGCAACACAACCAAGATAAAACTAGATGAGCTTGGCGGTTATCAGACTGATTATAGAGGAGAAGTTGAATTAAAGGTAATTCATTAATCTAACTTATTGCAGTCCATTCATTCAAGTGACTTAAATTCAAGGTATTCATAATTAGGTTGCTGTTGTATCTAAAAAAAAAGTAATGTATGAGTTTAACGAAACAATGAGCAATTACAAATGTAGATAAAATTTTGTATTGGTTTAACATCAGGGGATCTTCGTGATAAACAACATCCTAACTAATTGGCCCGCCTACAGACAAATAAAAAAATCTACAAAATTTATCAAAATAAAGTGAATTCAGTTTTCTGTAAGTTCGTTTGGTGTAAATCGAAACAATACAACGTTTTTTGTTGTGAAGATTGCATTAACGATATACATGTTACATATATGTATGGCACGCCGTTGTTATATTTATTCAATTTCGAGATATCTTATTTAGTTAAATAAGATATCTTATAAACTAATTAAGATATCTTATAAATTAATAGAGATATCTTATAAATTAATAGAGATATCTTATAAACAAATAGAGATATCTTATAAACTTATAGAGATATCTTATTAACTTATAAAGATATCTTATTTAACTGGTTATAAAGATATCTTATTAAATATATAAGATATCTCTATAAGTTAATAAGATATCTCTATTAGTTTATAAGATATCTTATAAACTTTATAAGATATCTAATAAAGTATTTGTTTAAAAGATATCTTTATAAAGAAGTAAGATATCTTATTAACTAATAGAGATATCTTATTAACTAATAGAGATATCATATTAACTTATAGAGATATCTTATATCTTATAAACTTATAGAGATATCTTATTAACTAATAGAGATATCTTATTAACTTATAGAGATATCTTATTTACTTTCAAATTAAATAAGATATCTTATAAAAATTAAAGATATCTTAAAACTTAATAAGATATCTTGTTAAATAAATAAGATATCTTGGAATTTGAATAAATATAAAAACGGCGTGCCATATATATGGCATTGATAAAGATTTACTCATGTATTCCCCATTTTTGATAAATGTAAGTTGTCTCCCATTTAAAGAGTTATCTGCTCTTTGGAGAAGGTGTCTTCCAAAGACAAAGTGTCGTATTTCTGCAAAATATTTTCTTCTTCCTAATAATATTTTCCACCCAGATTAATGATATGTTCTTGGATATATTTTCCCACATTTTACATGTCTAATGAAGGTGTTTCCGAGTACAACATTTCGCATTTTATGTTTATTACAAGTCACCTCCTGTCAGGAAAGATAACTCATGTAACTCAAGCATAAAAGAAGCAATTCTAATATCCGCAAGTGGGGAATGAATCAATAGTATAAAGCTCACGACAAGTATTAAAGCTTCGGCTAGTTGTTCAAAGGGGAACCATTTAATTTAAACCTCTCTTAGGATTTACATTCGGTATATACACACAAAATTCAATCGTATTGAATGATCCTTGTTTTTTTGTAGGGTAAAGGACTTGCAAAGACCTACTGGTTGACAGGAAAAGTTGGCTTTTCTAAACCACTACCGGAACCACCGCCTCTCGACAGGTATTGTTAACATTTAACTCCTTTATTCTCCATTGCAATTCGGTGATATTAAAGTACTATGGAAGAAGCGTGTTTTTTTACCTAGCTGTTGTTTTGATAAAACAACCCTGAACATTGCCAAATGTAAACATGCATATATGTATTTATTGTACCTTTGCGCGAGAATTTCAGTATTGGATAAACTATTTTTAATGTATGCAACATGTCAAAAATGTAATTTATAGGAAAGGGTTTGTCACGTTTTCTGCTTATACAAAAAATCAATATCAGTTTTTTTTCACAAAAGGTACAGTTGTCTCGTATTTGAACACTTTTAAATCATGCTAAAAATCAGATACATCTGACTCTCGTTATCTCAAACTCTTTTATCTCAAAAGTAATGATATCTCAAAGTAATGTTGTGGTCCTATCATTAAACTGTGTACTATATTTCCTCTTGATATCTCAAACTCCTTTTATCTCAAACCATTTTTGTTGGTCCCTTCCACTTTGAGATAACGAGAGTCAACTCAACTAGTAAACATATTTTTTATATCCCAAACTGTATTTTTGTTTGTACCTCAACAAAATATCAGCAGGTAGAGAATACTGGTACAAATCTTAAGTACATGGAATAATTCATCTTTAACATGTTTTACAGCATTTTAAAAATTTTTAAAAATAAAAGAAAAATATTTCTTTTTTTCATGCATTATTTCCCTTTAATAAGGCATAATACTGTTATATCTCTCCAAGCTTCAACGTTATATAATTGTAATTTTACTACTTTGCTTTAATATTTAAGTAAGGTATCAACGATTGACCTTTTGTCTATCAACTGTCTATCGATAATATACATCGATCTGTTGGCGACACATGTTTATACTATTTTTTTCTTTATTTCAGTGCGCATAACCACGGGTAAGGAAAGTTTTTTTTGGTTAAATTAACTGCACACCAACTTAAACTATGGTTAGATGGATTGTAAACTTAACGGAGCAAGATATCCTCAGGAGCACCTGTTGTCACTCCCAATTTTTCAGGACAAATTCGTTTCTAAATGAATTTTTTTTTTCATTAGTAATTGCAATGAAACTGTAATGAATTATTTAGAATACCAACGATACACAATGATGAGCCATAAGTAATTTTTTCTGAAACAAATGACAACCTCTTATACTTTCCGATTTAAGTTTCAGGTCTATTGTCTTATTAAGTAACCCCTTAATCTCTTCTCATTTAAATGAATGTACAACAGTAATGGATTCCAGTATCATTCGGAATCAAAGAACTGGACGATACTAGTACCAACAGTGGTATTAAAATCTGTTCTTGTATTTTACACAATACTGGTAAAACCCGTATCGCGTTGTACTCTTCACTTTATTCCTGCTTAATAATGAATTCTGTTTTCAAGCATTGTCAATACATTATTTATTTTTTTTTAATTTTTATTACAGCTTAGAATCGGTCTTTACAAGCATTGGAACAGGCCGTGCTGGTAATAATTTGAATACAGAACTCAATGATGTTGATACCAAAGACAGCATGCCAAATTCGCTGCTAATTGAAAATGACATCAAAACACCAAAGAAAAAATCCAAGTCGAATATATCAAATTCCTTCAGGGTGGAAGCAGTTCCAAATGGTTCCTTGTGCACAGATAGTGATTTAAGCAAACAGAAAAGTATCTTGAGGAATCACAGTACGTTGCGACTCCACTCAGAAGAGTCTTTTGAAGAGTCTAATGAACATAATACTAATCCTGACATGGACATTTCCCGAAATAGTCTTTCGGATTCATCAATTGTCACAAAAACGTCGGTCATATCAACTGACAGCATTGTAAGTGTCTCAGACTGTGAACTTCGTTTGTTAAAGAATGCAAAAATTTCAAACGAAGTCAAACCTACTGAGTTGTCTCCCGTTTCGGAAGTTTAATCCTTACCGGAAGTACTGTTGTTATTATTTGTTGAATTCTGTGATAACTTTGTTTAATGAATGCAAACATTTCTGATGTTTATAATTATTGTTCTGTTCTTTGTTTTACATCTATCATTAAATGTTTAAATATAAGCAAAGTATAATTTCCATAATCCGAAACATTGTGGTCCCGAAATTTTGGTATTCTTGATGTAAAGATATAAACCTACGTAAGAAAAACCAAACACTTTTGCATGAAGCCTGATATTATCTCAGTTATGAGACAAGCTATTCAAGCAGTGGTGTCAATCAAATTTGGATATTTAAGAACTCCAAAGACTTAAAGAATATTTTACGATCTCGGTCCATTTCAGTCTGTAACAGCATAAAAACAATTTATACCACCAGTCCTCATTCACAACTGAAGGAGAAGTTGACAGATCTAATCCATCGATTGCTTTCAAAATAAATACGGCACATACACATACCTAGTCATTGGAAGGGATAAACATACTTTGTTACAAACCACTCTTAATCTAACAAAAAATATACAAAGTACGAAATTGTCATGATGATTGAATTTTTGATCGACAACATATTTGTTCAATTTGGACGTGTTATCCAACAGACTATTGGCATTCCTATTGGCAATTATTGTGCAACACTCCTGGCTGCCTTGTTCCTTTACTAATATGAGGCAGACGGGCTTCTTAAGGAAAAACAGAAGTTAGCCCGTACCTTTAATTTTAGCTTCCCTATACAGTTAATCTTTTATCACTCAACAAAGAGGACAAATATACCTAAGGACAAATAAAAAAACGGAATCCATTAGACAGACAAACCTGGGATGAAAAATGAACAACCACAACAAATAAACACTGAAAACTAAAAAATAATGAACAACACGAACTCCTATAAAAATCAGGAGCGAACTCAGGTGCGCCGGAAGGGTAAGCAGTTCCTGCTCCGAATACGGCACCCGACGTGAAGTTCAACAGTCATTCCAGTGGCAGTCACAAATCGGTGGAGGTAAATGAAATGTTACGACAGTGGGAACAGGTCGAATATCGTCTTATATATTGGAACACCGTAACGGCCAATCAATTCATGATGACGACCGTAAAATTTCCTAAGTGATGACATCAAATTTGAATAATCTATGAGAAGCAATATCTGATACCACAGCAGCGAGTTTGTAATCGGCTGAATTGAAATTCTTAATTTGCTGCTCCATTGCACTTTTCTTGTGGGGTTAGCTAAGCTTTCATAGAGGGAGAGAATATAGTTTAGTTCGAAAGTGATGGAGTCCTAAAGGTTTTTGTATATACGATAATAAATCATTTAAAGAGATGCCATGGTCGATAGGGGAAGTGTAATGTATAAGACCATGACTGTGTCTACGGCGTGGAGTTGGATTGAAAATATTTATCACATTGATTTCGCTGTATTTTGTGCTTGAAAGATTCCCAATACTGTCAATTTTATCATTGCAACCAAATGGCATAGCGGTACTCAATTCCTTTATCTAATTTTTTTCTGTTTGTCTGCGAAGGGGTGTGCTGAGGTTTGGATTATTAGTAGGTTGATATATCATTTCTTATATACGGACTTTCATTGATAGGATATCCCTTTGGTATTTCTTGACTTACTTATGAATAAATCGATGATACCTTGAAATCCAGTCGTGAAATCTTAAATATTGTGAACTGACTTTACTGAGCACAACTAATAAGTCGTAAATCGACGACATGTGCACATCTTGTGCATCAAAATTGCTTTCAAAGAATTTAATTTTTACGACTGAGTCGGTGCCACTGCTGGTGGACTCCAAGTCCCCGAGGGTATCCCCAGCTCAGTTGGTAGTATTTCGATACTAGCCCGAAATTGATACTTCAAATTTACTGTTATAAAATTGTAAAATTTGTGAAAACTAATGAGTATCTCCCTCGTGCATAGCTCTGTCCTTTAGTTCATTTTGGTATTTTTGGATTTGAACTTCAACTTTTTGGACTGTTGATTTGGTTTTCAACATTTTAGGCCTTGAGCACAACTAGTGATTCGTAAATCGACGAAATGTGCACATCTTGTGCATCAAAATTGGTATCAAAGAAAGTTATATTTACATTTCAAATGAGTGGATAATTTTCGGGTGACCAGTGTTTGCATGAAGGTTATGTAAAATCTTCGTAATTGTTCATGCATATATTGTATCTATATTCCAATAAACACAGGCGGTGAATAACAAAAATACACAACTAGAGGCTCTCAAGAGATTGTATCGCTCACCTGGATTTAAATTTTCACCTTGAGCAGGACTAAAAATTTAAGTGTTCCAGTCCATTTGGCTGGTTTTTCTATAGGGTTCTATGTTAAACTAAGTTCGGCTGTGGCAGCTATCTTGGTTGACAGTCCAGGTCAATGGACACATTTCTAAAAGAGAACCATCTAAGGACCATTACTGCTGAGTCTTATACCAACTGGCTAAGTGCTTTCAGACAAGATTTTTAAATGAATTTTCCTTTAGGGTCCTATATTAAACTCAATTTTGGCTGTGGCGGCCATATTGGTTAACAGTCCGGATCATCGGACATTCTTCTCAACGAGAACCTCCTAAGGACCATTACTGCCAAGTTTGGTTCAAGTTGGCCTTATAGGTTCATAGAAGATATTCATCCCCCTTTTTTTCTATTTTTAGAAACAGCAGCCAAGCCGGGGATACCGGACATAAATTTGGAAGGGGACCACCCAAGGAGCATTCCACCAAAGTTTGATCCCAATTGGCCCAGTGGTTTCAGAGAAGATCTTTAAAGGAAAGTTTATGCCGGACGCCGTCTTTAAAGGGCAAAAACTCTGATAAGGGGTCAATTAATGATTTTGGTCATCTTGACTTATTTGTAGATCTTACTTTGCTGAACATTTTTGTTGGGTACAGTTTGTCTTTATCTATAATAATATTCAAGGTAATAACCTAAAACTGCAAAATTTCCTTAAAATTAACAATTCAGGGGCAATAACCCAACAAAGAGTAGCATGGCAGGTAGATCATGACTGATGAACATTTTTACCCAACGTCAGTTTTGCTCGATATGCTATAGTTTTTGAGATATAAGACAAAAACTGCCGTTTTATCCTATGTTCTATTTTTAGCCATGTCAGTAATGTTGATTGGTAGGCGGAGTCATCGGACATACTTTTTAAACTAGATACCCTAATCATGCTTGTGGCCAAGTTTGGTTTTATTTTGCCCAGTATTTTCAGAGGAGAAGATTTTTGTAAAAGTTAACGGACGACGACGGACGGCGGACGCCAAGTGATGTGAATAGCTCAATTGACCCCTTGGGTCAGGTGAGCTAAAAAGGAGAGGTTCGCTTGAGATTTACGAGAACCCTACTAGATCTATTGTGTGTCTTTTTTCAAGTTTTTGGGGAATATCTCAAAAGTTTCTTTAAAATGAAAGTAAAAAGTATTACACTTCCTTTAACGAATATTGTCTTTTCCACTTTTATCCAAAATATTTAACGACCACTGATTTTCCCCATTTTTGTGTGAATTTCACTGATTTTTGCACCACAAACAAATGTGACGTTGCAATATATGTGCACGTCATGTCTCCCAAAGTTTGATCTATGTTGACCATAAAGACATACCGAATTATTATTTCAAAAGTACAGAATAATAGTGAGGTCCGAAGTATTTCATGTAGAAATCAGTCCGAAGTGTGTGAGACATATAGTAGGAAGAGATAAATACTTTTTTCATATATTTAGCGTTACTATCGGTAGTTTTTTCCCATATGAAACGGCCAGAAGTAAACTTGCCAGATCAGACTATATGTGCAAAAAATCCATATCAGGGACAAAAATCAATATCAGGGCAAAAATTCATATTAGTATAATGACGTCAAAAATTCTTGCGCCATAAAATCCGAATCAGCGGTTTTGTTTCCTTACGTTGCAAACGGAATACTCCAAAATCCGTAAATAAAAATAGTTTTAAAATTATGTAGCTGATGATGATGTTAATCACTTTAGAAATATATGATTAACAGTTTATGACACTCCATGTTTCATATCAGTTCCGACATTCCAAAAACGTTACCATCACAGTCAGAAAAAACTTAATTTCCTAGTCTACGAAATTATGTTTTTTTTATGTTGATGCCAAAGTTTGTGGAGACATAATACATGTATATTAAGCAATACGTTATATTGTAGACTGTACATAGCGGAATTATTTGCCATTGGTAAGAATATTGTAATTGTTTCTGTCGTTATGCTACATGCAGTCATACGATAAAACACCAAACGCGCAAGAGAAAATAATAAATATACAATACATAGTCATTGTCGGGAAATATAAAATTTATTTGGGCGAGCCTTAGAAACATGAGAAAAGGCGAGCTTTAGCGAGCCTTTTCCCCATCTTTCGCAGCGAGTGCAAATAAATTTTATATTTTCCGACAATTGACTTTTTATTGTTTTTATCCTGCAATCCCCTTTAGATGCGCAAAATGCCTTAAAATTAGGATTGAAGTTGAAAACCAACTGCCGTGAAAACGCGGTAAAACGTCACGACGTCATCTGGTACATTCTCTACGCTCCTCGCACTGTTCATGTAAACAATTACAAGTAGACTTTATTAGGTCATTGACCTATTACGAATAAAGTTTATTCTATCCCTTTTATTAGACCGGAAATGGCTTGATTGCAGGAAAAAAGAGTTTTCGAATCCATCTCGAACGGATAAAAAAGAAACTAGTATTTCGCGGTTATAATTATTCTAGTTAATCAACATGATTTAAATCTCGTTGTATACATGTAAATTTCTTTGTAATAAATAAAATATTGACAAATATATAAATCGTTTGAAGTGTTGACATCAAAGATTATACATTGAAAAAGTAATGAATATGTCACAGACGTTTATCAGCGATCTAATCAAAGTTCCTGAAGTTTACAATGTTCACTTTTCTTTAGCAAATGTCCAATTTAATCTACATTTAAAGGCATGAAACACATTTGTTAACCTTAATATAGATAATGATGTCAAGTTTTTACTACATTACTCCCCTTTTCTCTTCAGGAAATATGTTGTTAATCTTTTTCCCCTGCCTTGACCTGGAAAACAGTCGTCTGTCTGTTGTTTTGTTGTACAATGAATCTATCTTTAAAAAAAGACTTTGATGAAATGTTGCCTAAGTTATCATCTGTCAAAAAAAACTTGACAAAATATCAGCAAATACATATTTAGAAATTTGTTACTCTGAAACTAATTAAACTAAAGTGGAATCGTCATTAGATCTTATTAGATTGTCTTATTTCAAAAGTGTAACCAGGGGATGTGAGGCTCGGACACATATAGTTATCAATTCCTACAAATGGAAAAAATACTAAAAACTACCCTCGAAATTTTATATTAGTGTGAAGTTGACCCACATTAGCAGCCCACCACAATAGGCCAGCCCATAATAAAAATGGTGCCTGTATTAACCTGTATTATATATATGTGTGTGTGTGTGTGTTTTTTAACAATGTTCAAAAAGTAAAACATTTCGTCAACCATGATACTGGGAAAGGAGTAATTCTCGCCATCAGCGAATGTTATGTCAAATAAACCAGACTCAAGCTAGCAGCCACTTTTTTGAAATTTCTAAAAACCAAAACGTTAAATAGAAATATAAAATTTTGAAATGCCAGCAGCCATTGAGATACATGCAAAATTCACTGACGGCCGAAAAAAAATTCTAAAAAAAAACAGTGACTGAGGCCATGGCTGGACTAAAATAATTGTGTATCTTAATTGTGTATTAGTGCACGGTACATGCCATCAAAGGCGATATTTTTTTAAAATTTCCTTCAAACACTTTAGTATTTCAAATTAAACTTATAAATAATGTATTATATATATAATTCGTACCTCATCAAAACATTCGTTTTGCAATAAAATAACCAAAGATTACGAGAAACCTCTTTGATGACGTAACAGAAAATACGAAAATGATAATATGCCTTTCGTGACGTGACGGGAAATCCAAATAGAACGTACCTGAAAATAGTGCATAATCAAATAGTTTCTTGCCATGCTCAGGTTCATCTATCATAATTACTAATCATATGGAAAAAATGAAATCTAGCTTTTAAAAAACCCACAAGCGGTTAAAAACTTTGCCGGACTGGATACATTTAAAACATTGTGAAATTTAAAAGTGTGAAGTCCGGCAATTTTTTTTAAATTAAAGATATACACCATAACTTTAATTTCACCTAGGGGTTAAGTGGGTTAACGCCCTTAAGTCCCACACTAGATTTTCAAAATTGAGTTGGGGGAGGGTCCGGACATATAGTTTCACAATGTTTTAAAAGTATGAATTCGGCAGAAATTTTAACTGCTTGTTGTTTAAATTAAAGATATACTTCATAGTTCTTATTTCACCCAGGGGTTAGGTGGGTTAACCGCCCTAGGACCCACACTAGATTTTCAAAGTTGAGTTGGGGGAGGGTCCAGACATATAATTTCACAATGTTTTAAAAGTATGAATCCCGGCAAAATTGTTAACTGCTTGTTATTTAAATTAAAGATATACACCATAGTTTTTATTTCATCCACGGGTTATGTGGGTTAACGCCGGCCCTAAGGCCCACACTAGATTTTCAAAGTTGAGTGGGGGGAGGGTCCGGACATATAATTTCACAATGTTTAAAAAGTATGAAGTCCGGCAAAGTTTTTAACCGCTTGTGGTTTAAATTAAAGATATTCACCATAGCTTTTATTTCACCCAGGGGTTAGGTGGGTTAACGCCCCTAAGGCCCATACTAGATTTTCAAGGTTGAGTGGGGGGAGGGTCCAGACATATAATTTCACAATGTTTTAAAAGTATGAAGCCGGGCAAAATTGTTAACTGCTTGTGGTTAAATTAAAGATATACACCATAGCGTTTATTTCACCCAGGGGGTTAGGTGGGTTAACGCCCCTAAGGCCCACACCAGATTTTCAAAGTTGAGTGGGGCGAGGGTCCGGACATATAATTTCACAATGTTTTAAAAGTATGAATTCGGCAAAGTTTTTAACCGCTCGTGGCTTAAATTAAAGATATACAACATAGCTTTTATTTCACCCAAGGGTTAGGTGGGTTAAGCCCCCTAAGATTTTCAAATTTGAGTGGGGGAAGGGTCCGGACATATAATTTCATAATGTTTTAAAAGTATGAAGCCTCGCAAAATTTTTAACCGCTTATGGTTTAAATTAAAGATATATACCATAGCTTTTATTTCACCCAGTGGTTAGGTTGGTTAACACCCTTAAAGCCCACACTAGATTTTCAAAGTTTAGAAGGGGAGGGTGCGGATATATAATTTCACAATGTTTTAAAAGTATGTATCCGGCAAAGTTTTAAACCGCTTGTGGTTTCAATTAAATGACAGTTATACCCTAGAACCATTTATGACAGTTCTACACTAGAAAGATTTATGACAGTTCTAACCTAGAACCATTCTGGACGGTTATACCCTAGAACTATTTATGACCCTGGCAATAGTTTATGAATTTTGAATATCAAAATTATAAGAAATAAAATAATTAATTTTTTGTCATAATTTAAAAATTAACTTTTATCATACCGAAATATATTGTAGAGTAATAAAAAGAAAAAAAAACACTCTATTTTACTAAAACTAATGATTTAAAAACTAGTCGGTATTATTTTCTAGTACAGAAAATATTCCTTTACATATGTTTCAACAAGAGAACACTTTAAATCAAGATTTAGTCCAGTCCCTTCTTGAAATTATTGTGTAAAATGTCCAAATATGTACGTTATGTCTATGTAATTGTTCGATAAAATGCACGTCTTATTTCAAAATGGCGGTACTGATCCCAATCATCTTCTACCTTGTCATAACGAAATAATATCGTTCATACGAGCAAAGAGAATTAATTATATAATATATCAAATATTTACTATATAAAAATTGCAAAAAAAAGATAAATTATTAATTTAAAGTAAATTAAAATGTTACTTATCTGACACTTTTGAAATCTCTACATTGAAATTTGGGACCACCTTATACATTGTATACACCTCTTTATTCAAATGCTGCATTAATTATTTTGAAATGTAGCGTTATAAAAATTTGAAACCCTACTGATTTTGTCAGCAAAACGGTTTACCTGTATACATACATATGTATCTGTGTACCTTAAAGGTTGGAACAATAAACAGTCAAGACAGTCAAGCTACAACATACATGTCAGAACGTTAATTAGTTATAATTACCTAAAACACACAAAATTTAACGGAGAACAAATTTCTTTACCTGTAAATTTACTTCAGATAAAAATCACACAAATTTTAACAAAAACAATAATTCGTTTTTCTTGTGGGTTAAAAAAGATGAAAAAATTTTGCACCATAGCTCTTTATTACATGTATGTACTTTTGCTGTTTTGTATAAATTGGTCATAAATTTAATATTATTAATTATTGTCATAATTTCATATATTGAAATTATAATCGATGTGAAATGTTACTACATATTTCAAAAAAATGTTGTTAAAAGTTTCGAAAAAAGCGAAGACGAGGAGTACGTGCCATAATCAATACAGAGTTATCGGACATGGAAATGGACGGTTGTACCCCAGAACCATTTATGACAGTTCTGAATGGTTCTAACCTAGAACCATTTATGACAGTTCTACCCTAGAACCATTTATGACAGTTCTACCCTAGAACCATTTATGACAGTGCTACCCTAGAACCATTTGTGACAGTTCTAACGTTAACCTCGAACCATTTATGACAGGGTTGGTTCTACCCAAGAACTGTTCTAGAATGGTTTTAGAACCGTCCTTTCTGACAGAAAAGTTTAGAGGTTAGAACTGATCTCAACTGTACAAGTACTGCAAAAAAAATCCTTGAAATGCGATTTCAACTAATAATGGAAAACCTACGTACACATTATTATGATAAGAATGGAGAAATAAATACAGTCAGGGATACTACGTCGCCGATCTTTTTTAAAGATGGTACTTTAAAAGACCTTTATAAGGTTTATATTTTCCCGGTGAACCTTTGAATGTGCGTCTGTAGCAATACATTTTAAACATTGGCAAAAATCATGATGTTTTTTTTTCTTAATTAATTTACGCTAGACATTGTGCTATTATTTATAAATGACAGTCCAGAATAGCAACTAGTCAACATCTTTCATCGAAAACATAAAATTTATTAATTTGAATTTTTTTTTAAAGAAAAATAGAATAAATCAAGTCTTATATTTATATAAACGGCCAAACTTGTAAATAAATAAATAAATAATGCTCAAAAAATTAGATTCTATGATCCTTTACCCTCATAATAAATCAAGTGGTTGTTCCTTTATTTCGTCATTATTGAGGAAGTGGTCGTATCTACATCTGTTCCATTGATACAACATGAAAATATATTCACAGAATTTATTTAATCTTTAATACCATGTATACCATATATTGATTTTAGATACATGCACATGGTTCAAATATTTGTTTGCGGGTTCAAGGTCGACGGATAAGATGAAATATTTTCGTCGTCTCGGAAATTATCTTTAGCTATATCAGCGATAGAAGGGAGAAATTCAAGATTAAACGTGTCACGTCAATAATAGTAATTTTTTTTCTGAAATCGGACTTATTGCTTTATAAGGTGAGTTGAAAAAATTAATTAACTTCACAAACGGTAAGAAGTTTACGTTGAAATTAATATCCGTATACTGTCATGACTGTTCTTAAAGAGCTAAAACAATCTATTAAAATGGTGGAATTAATGTACATTTATCTAGGGTTTAAGGGGCGTGTTGAGTTCTCATACACACGTTAACTATTTATTTGAAGTTTGTATTGTAGTGGAGTTTCTTGTTGCCAGACAACCGTGAAGTTTCCGGTTTTGTTGTCTAATTGGTACTAAAGCCATGTCCTTTCATTTTCATATCTTTAGGCACCTGTGACGGATCACGGGAGCTCAAACCATAGAGCTCCCTAGCGCGTCCACATGTTGCGGATAGAGGAGACCCTCCCGTTGGGGGCTTGTCAGGTGATAATACGGAAAGCCTGACCGCGGACCATAATGGGAAACTTGTGGTGAATGCCACACTCCCTGCACGCTAAAGATCCCTTCTGCAGTTCCAAAAAAGAGTAGGCTGATGGCCGCTACAGGAGGATAAATTATCCGACTCTACCCAACCATCCTCCTTTTACAGTGGCAATCAAAACTGGTTCTCCTTTGTGTCCCATCCCACTCCCTATTTGAATTGTTTGATAAATTGAGCTGGTTCTCGTCCTGAAGAAGCATGAAATATTTGCCATTGGACGTTAAGCAACAATCAATCAATCATGTTCATATCTACATGCTGTATAGCCTACTATTTACCTCTTACCTGTGATTGTGATTTAGCTATAGATTTGAGCATCCTATAGTTTTCCCCTTAATCCAGATTAATGAGATGAAAAATGTTCTTTGTTATTTTCAAAAGTTTCGAGGAATCAGCCTGGTGTATTATCTCCAAAAAAAGAAGTAAGAATTTGTAAATAGTGTGATATCATGTAAACTGGACTCGTGTGATATCATGTATACCGGACAAGTGTGATATAATGTATACTGGACAAGTGTGATATCATGTATACTGGACAAGTGTGATATCATGTATACCGGACAAGTGTGATATCATGTATAGTGGACAAGTGTGATATCATGTATACTGGACAAGTGTGATATAATGTATACTGGACACGTGTGATATCATGTATACTGGACAAGTGTGATATCATTTATAGTGGACAAGTGTGATATCATGAATACCGGACAAGTGTGATATCATGTATACTGGACAAGTGTGATATCATGTATACTGGACAAGTGTGATATCATTTATACTGGACAAGTGTGATATCATGTATACTGGACTCGTGTGATATCATGTATACCGGACAAGTGCGATATCATGAATACTGGGCAAGTGTGATATCATGTATACTAGACACGTGTGATATCATGTATACCGGACAAGTGCGATATCATGTATACTGGACAAGTGTGATATCATGTATACTGGACAAGTGTGATATCATTTATACTGGACAAGTGTGATATCATGTATACTGGACTCGTGTGATATCATGTATACCGGACAAGTGCGATATCATGAATACTGGGCAAGTGTGATATCATGTATACTGGACAAGTGTGATATCATGTATACTGGACAAGTGTGATATCATGTATACTGGACAAGTGTGATATCATTTATACTGGACAAGTGTGATATCATGTATACTGGACTCGTGTGATATCATGTATACCGGACAAGTGCGATATCATGAATACTGGGCAAGTGTGATATCATGTATACTAGACACGTGTGATATCATGTATACCGGACAAGTGCGATATCATGTATACTGGACAAGTGTGATATCATGTATACTGGACAAGTGTGATATCATGTATACTGGACAAGTGTGATATCATTTATACTGGACAAGTGTAATATCATGTATACTGGACTCGTGTGATATCATGTATACCGGACAAGTGCGATATCATGAATACTGGGCAAGTGTGATATCATGTATACTTGACAAGTGTGATATCATGTAAACTGGACGAGTGTGATATCATGTATACTGTACACGTGTGATATCATGTATACTGGACACGTGTGATATCATGTATACCGATAAAGTGCGATATCATTTATACTGGAGAAGTGTGATATAATGTATAGCGGACACGTATGATATCATGTATACTGGACAAGTGTGATGTCATTTATACTGGACAAGTGTGGTATCATGTATACTGGATAAGTATGATATCATGTATACTGGACACGTGTGATATCATGTATACTGGACAAGTGTGATATCATTTATACTGGACAAGTGTGGTATCATGTATACTGGACACGTGTGATATCATGAATACTGGACAAGTGTGATATCATGTATACTTGACAAGTGTGATATCATGTATACTGGACAAGTGTGATATAATGTATAGTGGACACGTGTGATATCATGTACACTGGACAAGTGTGATATCATTTATACTGGACAAGTGTGATATCATGTATACTGGACAAGTGTGATATCATTTCTACTGGACAAGTGTGATATCATTTCTACCGGACAAGTGTGATATCATGTATACTGGACAAGTGTGATATCATGTATACTGGACACGTGTGGTATAATGTATACTGGACAAGTGTGATATCATGTATAATGGACAAGTGTGATACCATGTATACTGGACAAGTGTGATATAATGTATACTGGACAAGTGTGATATCATGTATACTGGTCACGTGTGGTATCATGTATACTGGGTCAAGCCGCGCAATTGTTTTCCTGTTACAGAAGTCATGAAATAATAGGCTGCCATTAAGTCTGTACGTTTCGTTGAAACATGGGAGATGGCTCAAAATGTTCGCCATACAATGGCACATATCCAGTTAAAATCTCGGGGTGTGAAGTCAGTCTACTTTTTCCGTAATTTTAGAAATCACGAGCCATGGTAAAAAAGTCTCCTTCCGCAAAGTAAAATGTACCTCTTTCATGCTCTCCATGTAGAATAAAAATTTTCTTGGTTTTATTCATTTAATCCTTTCAATATTTCTATGTCAAATGTCTCAGGTAAATACACCTTTAAAACAACACTAGTTATTCTGTTATCATGGTTGGTTTTGTTACAGTAGGTCCATATATCATGGTGCAATTATAAATTTTTTAATGGACTTCTTTTGTATCCCTCAGGTCAAAGTTCATTGCAGGTCTTGAGCCTACTGGACACGTGTGATATCATGAATACCGGACAAGTGTGATATCATGTATACTTGACAAGTGTGATATCATGTATACTGGACAAGTGTGATATAATGTATACTGGACATATTTATTCTGTCTGTATTTATATTTTAGAAGTGTGTTAAAATTTCGTTTTAAGTGGAAGAATTAAATTTTGCCGTTTACATTCAGAACTTTATCGGATCGTTCTTGCAAGAAAAACGAAAAAAAATCGCCTCTTCTTAAAAAAAAATGTTCCCTGAGGTTGAAAAGTGACTTAAAATCAAACAGATTTTCACAAATGACTGGTATAGTGATAACTAACTATAAATAATAATGAATGAAATCGCCTTTACAATAGGAATAAATAAGCATGACTTATTTTTTGTTGAAATTTTCCTTTATTGGACAGATGTTGCACATGATTTTCTGGTACCTTTAACAGGTTTTTCATCATTTTAATGTGTTGCCAATAAACTTGTTAAAATCTTAAGTAAAGTAAAAGTTATGATAGTTAATGCAACATAAAGACATTCTTATTCATATCAAAATATAGTAGACCGATAAATTAACCTTTACAATGGTTTTATTGATCAATGTTAATAGATTGGTCACATTCCATATTTGATTTACATGTGCATGAATGTTACACATGTACAGTAAACGTATATTCATTGATCATTTTAAGGCTTTTTTTAAAATTTAAATTGGTTAAACGTTCTTTTTTTAATTTTTTTCTTCTTCGTTTAGTTACATGAACCTTTTTTAAATTAAACTGCATACTTTGTTAAATCATTTAAAATTATTAATATTTATATAATTATATATGATCCAGGGGCGGATCTAGAGGGTCGACGAGTGGGGGGGGGGCACAATTTTGAATAATTATCTGCCCTTGCTTTTGGTTTTTTTTTGGATAATGACGATTTTACGACTTTTATTGTTGAAAAGGGGGGGGGGGGGGGGGGGGTACAGCATCATATCTTCGTTTTGGTTAACGTCACAGAAGCTTATGAAATTTTTATATTTGTACTGCTGTTGTCAGGTTGTAGAACAAAATATCAGGATATTTAATTGGAACTCTGGTCCTCCATGGTCTCTGTGCATGAGTAGTGATTGTAAGAAAGAAGATAAATACACCTAAGGGATGAGATCAAAAGTTCAATGTAGGATAAAAAACTTAATTCAAATAGTTTGGGGGTAAGGGGGGAGGGGGGGGGGGGGAAATCACTGCAAGTTTTGTTATCCGTTATCGATTTTTGGATTGAAAAATACGGATTCAAGTGAGGTCCAAGTAAATATACAGAACAAACATACATTGTTGAGAAAAAACAGAACCCATGATACAAAAAGTATACTCTCAAAGCATATGCCCATATTGGTTAATCAATTTTTCCCAAATTAAGTTAAGAGTTGAAAAACGTACCATGAGCGAATTGAAAAGGGGACCCAAATTAAGTAATAAGTTAGACCTTCAATAATTAATAATTTTGTTCCGTCAAAAATGTCATGCAAAATCACTGAAAGATGGCAGTTTTAAAGTTAAAAATATAATGATTGAAGTGGCTACATTTTCGGTAGACAGTGCAGTTTGGATGTCGGAACAGTTTAAACACGTCATGGCAGTAAAGATTTTTTAGATATTGTAAATGCCCTTTTGTACTTACAACACACTTAAATTAAAAAAGAAATAGTCCAGATATTTTTACTTATCAATTAATGGATGAGTTCACCAAAAAAAATAATTATACGTAAAATCACTAGGTACGAAGTAAGACTAAGTTCTGATGGTCTTACGACTTATCGTATGATGTAAAACAAAGGTATCCTAAGACAATCATAGTTACGACGATCGTATGACAATCGCAAGTCAGTAATGACAAACAGTGAAATTTTAAATGATTTAACAAAGTATGCAATTTAATTTTTAAAAAAGTACATGTAACTAAAAGAAGACAAAATAAATAAAAAGAACGTTTAATTAATTTTAATTTTAATAGCCTTTTATAAATGATCAATGCATATACGTTTACTGTACATGGGTAACATGCATGTACATCATGTACATGTAAATCAATTATGGAATGTCACAATCTATTAACATGGATTAATAAAACCATTGTAAAAATTTATCCGTCTACTCTATTTTAATATGAATAAGAAATACCTAAGGTTAGAACATTCAAATTCCCGCTTAACGAATTATTCATGCTTCTATACATATACGATCATTATAAGACCATCTTACGACACCTTCTTTGGGGTCGTAACTTTGTGACAAATTTTGTGACATGTCACAAGTTGCGACTCTTTCGAAAACACATTTTATTACTTTGACATGTCGTAAGACCATCTTACGATATGTCGTAGTCATAAGACATCTTCGAAAACCTGGCCCCTGGCCCCAGATACGCGCGTTTAATTACCAATGAATTTCAAATTTAATTAATTTAAAAAAAGATGGACATCTTATAATAATCTTTTGTTTGTATTTAAAACAGTCAGACAGTACACATAATTAAAAAAGATGAATCAATATGTACATGATATCAGCACTTTTCTAAGAAGCTTGTGGGAAGTAATTGTAAATTTTCAAGGGGCACAGTGATACATTTCCATCTAATTAACTGTTGTTATCTTTATTATCAGATTGTAAAAAGTTACATACATGTTAATTTTTACAACTATTTGTCAATCAACTATAATACAAGATATAATACAAGAGAACACATTTTATGGTGGCCGTTTCTTAAAAATTAGGGTTTGATAATTATGAACAGATTCAACGATGTGAAGCTGTGTATGTAGTACTTAAAGGTATATAAAAAAATGTTGGTCACCTCAACTGCGGGGAGGAGATGGGGGTCACGTGCCTCCCATGTGCCCAGCCGGTAAATCCGCCGCTGGAGAAAAATAAAAGAGGTGTCCTTATATATTTCCAGGAAACTGACATTCATTTAGGAGGTTTTGGATAGGGGAACTCGAACATTGCGTTTTTTTTTAAAGATTTATCCCTGTTCATTGAAAATATGCCAGTTCTGTAAAAAAATTATGAATGGTGAATGTTTTTGCTTAGAAATTCAAAATCACATACCAGAATAATTGATAAATTATTTTAGAGCAAAATGAATTTATTCTGTAAAATTGTTACTTTATTGTAATCAGTATATTTTTTGCAGAAATTCTCTACATGTTCTTTAATTTTTTTTATATTTTAGAATATAATTATTCGCTATTATATTAGGGAAGGTAATTTTATTAATTATTTTGGAGATTTTTACTACAATTCCTGCATTATACATGTTATATAAACCTCATCCTAACCTCCATTTAGATTTACATAAGATATTTGTCTTTTTATATTTTTAAATTTTAAATTATGTTAGAAGTAGTGTTTAAATTCCCTGGGGCAAAATTTATCATACCTTAACTTTAGTTGAACTGTTTAAGCCCGTTTGGTTGTGTCCTCAATGGTTAAAGTGTTTTGTTTTTTTCTGTTTTGTTTTGTTTTTCAAAGTATTGGTTAGGAGCGTACCTGAAATGCCCTGCGCAGCTAAACTATTTATTATTTACAATTAAAATTAGCATTCCTTTAATTTGAACCCGCATTAAAATCAGTTTAAACAGTTATGTTAAATGCATGTACTAATATTAAATGTACACATAGAACTTCTTAAGGAATTTATCGTGAATCAAAGACATGAAATGAAGTTAATCTTTTAAAGTTTGAGAATTAAGATAATTTTCAATTGGTTTATCACACTGATAAAACGGACCCAAATTATGTACATATACTTAGTAAATCTCTTGACTTCTAAGTCATATTTTACCACTTTATTGATTAAAAATTCGACAAAAATTCATAATTTTGACTTCTTTGGTTTTTAATTTAAAGTTAATTTTTTTTTAATTTTAAAAAGTTTAAATTTCAAGTATATAAAATTTATATAAATATGCATGCGATGAAAAAAATACGATATTATGCCATGCAGCTTTTCAAAATGGCATGATGCCCATTTTGTGATAGAACGTGTTCTAATCTTCGTACACCTTTATATAGCCTTTCTACTTAAATGAATGAAACTCTATTAATAAGTATATGAAAACATTTGTCTTATTGTTTCCTGTGTAAATATTTATAATTATTCTAAAAAACTTAAATCATCGTTACTAAAATTGTGAAAAATGGTTATAAAATATTGCCAAGTTCTTTGTATCTGATCAAAGTTTGAAGTTGCTAAAAAGACTCACTAGACTGAAATTTCCTTAGGCTCCTCTAAACTGTTACCTTATTAAAGTCAGATGTTGTTCTGGAGTTATGTCGCCTTGTCCATAAAAAAAATTAAATATGCACGAAAAATCACAAAATTAGCAGTTTTCGGGTAAATTAAAAAGCTTGTCGACTTCGATCTGCTCAATATATCTTGTTAAAATTTCAAACTTACTTTGTTAAGATAAATATCTTTTAATGGTCAACTGCTAATCAATGCTAAACATATAGCTTCAACTCCTATTTTGTGTTTTAATATAACGAAGTTTACCTTTGACTTAATGAAAAACGTCAAGTAAAAAGCCTACTTTATATCTGAAAAGTCAGAAACATCCAGCTAACAATTATAGCTGAAAATAAAAGACCATGGTAAACACATTCTAACAGAACAGAAAAGGGGAATGGGAGTGTCAAATGTTCTAAAAAGCATGATGATTTTGTCAACCGTATTTAGGTCCTGAGCTTTCTTTCAATAACTGCTAACATTCACATACCTCTAGTTTATTCTTCTTGTACATGTATCCAACTACAAAATATTTCGGTCATATCCAGGTCCGATAACTCCACATACTCTCGGCAAAAAATCGTCAACCGTATTAAGGAACTGAGCTTTCTTTCAGTAATTGTTAACATTGATTGTTTATACCTTTAGTTTATTCCACTTGTACACATCCAACTATTTCGGTCATATTCTGGTCCGATGACTCCGCATCATGTACTCTCGTAAACAAATTTGGCACCATTGATAGTTTATACGTCTAGTTTATTCCTCTTGTAAAATCGAACTACAACAAATTTCGGTCATATTCAGATTTACTGAACTGTTCTTACGTAAAATCGGACCATTTTTCTTGTTGGGACATGCGACTGACCACTAAAACAGCACAATTTTGTGGTTATTTTTTTGAATAATTCATATCACAGATAAGTCCTGACGGTTAAATTTTTTTACTCCTCGATTTCACTTAATATTTCAAGGAAAGAAAAGAAATATATATGAATCGTTTATTAGACTTATGAAAATGTTTAATATGATTCAAATTATCCAAGTCAGTCACTCGAATAACGGAAGCGACAGCTTTGACATAAAATTACATACATTGAAATAGTACAGAGAAAATTTCTCAGCCTGGTTGTTTTAAATATTTGTCTTTGTGATAATTTCGTTATCATCCATGTTTTTTATACAAAAATTAACGAACTTGTATATAACTGCCGTAACAGTCTTAAAGTTAGACCTTACAATAAATTCTTATGATAATATCATTTAATTCCAATGTAATCTGAAGAAACTTTGAAAAATATTTGTCTACTTTAAATATAAAAGAGGCTTGGTCCAATAATAAACATTTGTTTACCAAAATTCTTACATTTAATTGCATTTCCGCATTGAAAGAAAATGATGTAAGCATAAATGCTGCTGCACACAGAAGGGTTATAGATATCTATAGGTAAATTATAGTTGCATATGATTATGATTGTTCTTGATGCTTAATGCACAAAGACTTCTTCGGCCAATGAGGGACCATTAAGGTGGTACCTAACACTACAGAGAGATAACTCTGTAAAATCAGCTAAACGTTTTAATAACGTAGTGTTGTTAAGGGAATATTAAGCTTTTCAATGATCAATATTAGTGTTTGTCAAACTGCTATACAATCAGTGTAATTTTTCTGATGAATTGATTGGTTCAAATGTTTTGAAATTTAAAAATTTTTGTCAATGGGTCAAAGTAAATACTTTGTCAAAATTTTATGAAAATTAAACGAGCCAAATTAATTTTAGTGAAAGTGTTGGGTACCACCTTAAGGACCTGAATAATGAAATATAACTAATCGCTGAATTCAAATACCAGAAATAAACAACGCGTTACCGAACTATGTAGTAAATCACGAGTTTGCGCAGCTGTAGTTCGGTCACAAATTGTTTGTTTCTGGTATTTTAATTTCCGCGATTAGTTATACTTTTTATTACATGTACATTGTACAGAATCTAGCATTTTAGCATAAATAAATTGAAATAAAACGGATTATGTCTTTTTGTATATCTCCGCGGCAATTGTGACGTCAATTCCTAGAATTCCGGCTGTTCTTTTCACATGTGATTTACCAGATTTTCATAAAGTGTACCCACAAAAATGGAATGTATATTAACATATTTTGACATGTATGCCATCAACCCTTACGGGTACAATTGAATAACGACTATTCTTTAATATAAGTACAGAGCCTGAAGTGTAACACGGCTCTAACAAAAATGGATTGTATATGTAGATATTAACATAAGTACAGAGCGAAAAGTGTTACACGGCTATAACAAAAAGAGAATATATACTCTAACATAAGTACAGAACTCCAACAAAAAACCTGGAGTGATATCAGGTGATCCGGAAGGGTAAGCATATCCTGTTGTGCATGCAACATCCGTTGTATTGCCCAGTGGTCAAAGCCTCATAACGATCGACCAAACCATGATGCAGACCGTAAAACATTTTAAGAGATGATGCTAGTCGCGGTTGGATTTATCCTTGACTGAGCATTTTCATTTTTCAGTGTTCTTGCTCGATCAAGAAAGTCACTGTAGTGGACACAAGCTCTAGAAGAACGGATCAACCGAGAAATGTACACACCATATGCAGGTGATGTAGGAATTTTGCTGCTCGGGAAAGGAAAATTCACTATTTTAAAAATAAGATCATCACACTTGTCGTATAATTTAGTGTTCAATCGCCCTCTTTTGTCCAAGTATGAAACAGACTTAGTGGTTTCTGTAGTTTCCTTATTTTCCAGGGATAGATGAGATGTAGATTTTCTTTAAACTTACTGTTATTCAAAGAAAGTACATCATCTATATAGCGGAAGCTAAAATTAAAGGACTGGACTAATTTTTTTATTGTTATAAAATGTTATCAAAGTTCCACGTGGAAAATCAAGGAATAATTTCACTATTTCTTGGACCCTGTGGAAATGCAGTATATTTGTGTTTCTAGGGAAAAGGAGCTGCGTGTCTTTCAGAATAAATGTAATACAGTCAAACCTGTATATATAGGTCACACAAGGGACGAGACGAATGTGTAATACAGTCAAACCTGTATATATAGGTCACACAAGGGACGAGACGAATGTAATAAGTCAAACCTATATATATAGGTCACACAAGGGACGAGACAAGTGTGTCCTTTAGGAACAGGTGTCCTTTATATAGAGGTTAATTTCATGTGCTTTGTACATGACAGGGACATTTTCACATTGCCCTTTACAGACAGGGATTTGCTATACAGAGGTGCCCTTTGAGGCAGGTTTGACTGTATATGTATATGCGTTAAAATGCCTGGTTTAATACATAAACAATATATTAAAAAAGAATATGAAATGATTTATAGATGAAATATTTCCTTGATAAATATTGTTTGACTATATTAGAACCGGAACTTGTTTTCTTCCGCTTTACAATTTAATTTTTTTTCCCAGTAGATGTGACTGGTGTACTTAATTGAATTTCCCCGATCTATAACAGAATAAGTACATGAAGTAAGTAAATATCTGTTTGAGTGTGAAAATGTTAAACATTATATTTAAACGGCATACAATAAGTTTCACTCTGCGAGGTTAATTTACGTACAAGGAATCTATTCGAAGTATATTTTTATTCATACATGTACATTGAATATCCGATTTTCATATTATCAGATTTAAATGGATTTGTTTGTTTGTTAAGTTGGGGTTTTACGCCGTTTTCAGCACATTTGGCACTTTTTATTGGTGAAGGAAGCCGAAGTACCCGGAGAGAACCACGGACCTTCGGTAGGAAAATTGGCAATCCTTTTCGACCCTGATCGCCTTTTTACATGTAATATAATTTAAAACGTTGGACAATTTACCATTTACTTTAACATGTTTTTGGTCATATCAACTTAATATATTAGGTAACATAAACGCCGGGCTTTGAGGTATTCTACATGTAGGCTCAATTTTGAAGTTTTATAAAATGTTATTCATAAAATATGGAATTATATTAATTATTGTTTATTTTGCAGTTTTATGTAAATGAAATGATAGACTGTAGTAAAAAAATAATGTTTATGACACATTTTTTCTTTCGTTTTAGAATGCGACAAGGAACAAAAAAGACAATATGCATGTCAGTGTTTGTTCTAATAGGAGTATATCTGGGAATATCAATATCGAATTTCATGGCTACCAATTCGAGAGCAAAAAGTAAAAAAAGTATTCGGATTAAACGAGAACAAGAATGTGTTCATCCAAGACTTAGCCCGTTCAATGGAGATTATGCTAAACACTTCTATTCTGTAGATCCAATCAAATGTTCCGAAGATCCGGATTGGATATCTATTGTGAACGCTTCTATCTCAATTTCACCGGAAGCAATGAAAAGACATGGCGATATATCATGTCGGTTGACCTATTTCAACCGTGTGGACGATTTTATAAATAAAGATTTAGAAACTGTGAATATCACAAACACAAAAACTCTTCCTCTTAAGTGGGATTTTTTCAAATCAAAGTGTAAAGCTAAAGATGGAAAAACATATGAAAACGTTCATTCTGGAGTACGATATGTACCAGAATTCCACAAAAGACAATCAGACATAACTTCTGGACTAGGTTTAGACGTTTTGATTTTAGGGTTTGATTCCTTATCTCATATGACTTACATAAGAAAACTTAAAAAGACATATAAATTTTTCACCAAAGATCTGAAAGGATTAGTTTTAAATGGATACAATATAGTAGGTGATGGTACACCGCAAGCACTCATTCCTATTTTTACAGGAAAAACTGAACTTGAATTGCCAAGAACGTTAAAACGACTCGCCAAGAAGGATTTCGTCGATGTGTATCCAATGGTTTGGAAAGATTTCCGGAAACAAGGATATGTTACCGCCTGGGCAGAAGACTGTCCAGATATAGGAACTTTTACGTACAGAATGATTGGTTTTAAGGACAGTCCCACCGATCATTACATGAGACCATTTCACGTCACTGCTCAAAAGGAATACTACGGAAAAAATAAAAAACTGTGCCTTGGTAGCAAAAAACGGTCTACGGTATTTATGGATTGGATAAAACAGGTTTACACAATGTATGATAAAAGTAAAAAATTTGTCTTCGGTTTCCATAGTGAAGTTAGCCATGGAGACAATAATTATGTAGAAACCGCCGATGATGACCTGTATAATTTATTGAAGTTTCTAAATGATGGTAAATTTTTGCGAAATACTGTAGTTATACTTATGAGTGACCATGGAGCAAGATTCAGTAGTTTACGGTCATCATTACAAGGAAAACAAGAAGAGCGGCTACCTTTTTTTGGTTTCGCATTTCCAGATTGGTTCAAATCAAATTATAGCGCAGCGTTTCAAAATTTTAAACTTAATTTGGACAGACTAACATGTCCTTTTGACCTATATCCAACATTCTTAGACATTTTAAATTTTAAGGGTGCTGAAATTGGAGATATAAGTAATAGGGGTATAAGTTTATTCAAAGAAATTCCAAAATCAAGGACTTGCTATAGTGCTGGTATTGAAACTCACTGGTGCGCATGCCTGAATTGGGAAAGTCTAGACGATGACGATTCAGAAGTCAGAAAAGTAGCCAGTCATATTATTTCAGAAATAAACAAACTGACAGAGTCCCATAGAAAGTTTTGTTCCAAATTAACGCTTAAAAAGATATTAAGAGCTCAGAAATTAATTCCTGAGAAAAATATGTTGCTGTTTAAGAAAACTAACGACGCAGATGGTTTTAGAGCTGACCTATCTGATAATACAGCCCTTGTCAATGTTGTGTACCAATTATGGGTTTATACTACTCCGGGTGATGGGCTTTTTGAAGTAACTGTCAATCATTTTATGCATAATAATACTTTCATTTTAGATGAAAGTACAATTAGTAGAGTGAACAAATATGGAGACGCTCCGAAATGTATAGAAAAGGAACATGAGGAGCTCCGAAAGTATTGCTATTGCTATAAATGAAAGATGCATGTATGCTAAGAAAGTAACCAAACTCTCCAAAAGTCGTACCAGGTGTTTCGTGAGAGGACTGTGTTATACAAGAGGGAAAAATTAAATATAAAACAAGGAGATACTAAAACCTTATTTATTTGTAAGTGATGACAGTGTAAAATTCATCAAATGAACAATGAGGTTTAGTAGTTGTTGAACAAATTTTGCATCTGCATGTGTATATGGAAATGTACATGTATAATTGAAAATTGTATTATATTTTCCCCATTGGCAACTATCAGTTGTTAGATACAATTCAGTTTCAAAACCGAAAAAAGTAGGATTTCTAGTACGAAAATAAGACTTGACTCTTGTAGTTTTTTAAGTCTAAATGACGTTACTGATCAGGCCCGGTTGTTCAACTCATTTAACGGAGGGTTAAATTTAACCACACGTTAAACGTAGTGCTTTTCTATATGCTTTAACCCACAGTTAAATTTAACCTTGGGTTAGATAAGTTGAACAACTGGGCCCAGGTATTTAATGTTAGAATTCGAATATTTTACTAATTTCATCAAATGAATAAAAGTATATTCAATATTTTTGAGGGGAGAAAGTGACCTCGAGGGGAGAATGTGACCTCGAGGGGAGAATGTGACCTTGAGGGGAGAAAGTGACCTTGAGGGGAGGAAATTACAACCTATTGATTACATTAACTTCGATTCTACAATTCGTTTCGTTTTTTTTTTAGCGAAGTCCTAAATCATGGAGTTTTTAAAGAGTCATTCGTGGCCCCTTTCCCATTTAGATTTCTCACAATACTTTATATCTCTAAGATCACCCATGCCATCAATTTTATTGGGAACTACTCATTCCCACCCTTGGGCATTAAACAAAAGAAATCGACCGTTTTGTTTCTCAAAAACATACTTCATAAGTTTTAGCTCACCTGGCCTTAAAGGCCATGTGACCTTTTGCCATCACTTTGCGTCCGTCGTCTGTCGTCCGTCGTCCGTCCACATTTCCCATTTTCATCTTCTCTGAAACCACCAGTCCAAATTGAACCAAACTTGACAGGAATGATAATTGGGTGTTCTGTAGAAATTTAAGTTTTTTTGTGCCGATCGGATATTCAACATGGCTACCAAGGGCAGATAATTTATTCTGATGGGACTTATCTTTAAAGCTCTTCTTGTCAGAAACTACTGAACCAATTGAATTGATTTGTTGAATGAATGATTCTTGGATGAACCTCTACAAAACTTATGTTTTTCAAGTCGAACAGAAATTCAAGATGGCTGCCACAGCCAAGCATGATCAAGCAGTGGATGAACTTCTACCGCCACAGTCAAATTTAGTTTAACATTGGAGCCTAGAGGGAATTTTGTACAAAGGTCTTCATGTCAGAAACTACCAAGCCAACCGAAATGTTTTTGATGTGTGAATGATCATTTAATAGACTTATGTTTTATATGCCGATTGGAAATTCAGTATGGCCGCCAAAACCAGACTTGGTTTAACATTGAACTCTATGGGAAATTTGTTCAAAGGTCCTCTTGTCAGAAACTACCAATCCAATTGAAATATTAGTACGTATGAACAAACATTAGAGACACCTCTACAACATTTATGTTTTTGTGCCGATCGGAAATTCAAGATGGTTGCCACAACTGGAATTAGTTCAACATTGGATCCTTTGGGAAAATTTTACAAACTAAGGTCTTCTTGTCAGAAAATATTAAGCCGGTTGAAATATTTTTGTTGCATGAAGATCCTTTGATAAATGTCTGCTGCAAAAGTTAGGTTTTCGTGTCGATCGGAATCGAAGTTAGCTGCCACATCTGGTCATAGATTGACATTTTTAACATTGGACACTTGAAGAATTCTTAAGATATCCGGACCATAATAGATCATGATCGAAAATTATCTCTTTTTGACCGTGAATGGCTGAACCAAACAATTTAAAGCTGGGATTTTGTAAATAGATTTTTCTCGAGTTGAAACACACTTTGTTGCTTATATGCAGAGTCTGTAAAAATAAGTTAGTTCTATTGGCATTTCCGAAGTTTGCCGATAATTACCGAGGTAATTTCAATTGCGTTGTACTGAACATCCGGGAATTCTTGAATAATCACGTGGTCATTTATGGTCCGGATACCTTAACACTATCTAGAAGCTAGACACTGTAGAACAATTCCTTACAGATCTTATCTAGAAGCGCTCTGTCAGTTGTGGTCAAATAAAATCCAGGTGAGCGATTCAGGCTCCATGGAGCCTCTGGTTATAAGGAAAACGACTGTTCGGAGAGAGTAATACTCGATACTCTTGCTCATGTTAAAGGAAAGTTTCATTGAGAAATAAAAAAAAAAATGCGCCGTCTTAGCCGACGTTACTAGTCTTAAACTGTGAAACAAGTCAGATTAAGGAGAAAAAAGAACTTATTTTGCATCTTATTGTGCAAGCTGGCATGCAATTAGATACGAAATAATCACATACAAACAATATTTTTTAGCTGATCTAATATATTTAATTTAGAACTGGACACATTACAAATACTACATTCAAAATGATAAAACAAAATATTTTAAAATCTTTCCGGAAAGTTTAAATCAATTTTTTTTTCAGAACAATTTAAATGGCCCCAATGTATAGATTTTCATATTTGGAAGAAGAAAAAAAAATCATCTCATAATGCAGTTTATCTGCATTGAACTGATCACAACTGGTCTTGATAAGACGTGTTTCACTGCAAGATCGCGTGTCTTGATTTAACCATGTTATCTTGTTTGAAAAAAAAATGTAAAGCAAATTGCCGTGTAAGTCTAATTTGGGAACTAATAATGTTATTTCAGTAATTTTCTCAAAATATTTCAATATTCCGTTATCCATCGCCTTATGAGATAAAAAGAATAAACTATATAGTATATTTTATATTCTAAAAACCAGGTGTAATTGTTATAGATCCCACCATTATCTTCCATCTTTAGAACTATGGTTTCATAACACATTAGCATGCCGTCCTCCTGAAAACAGCCACATAACAACCATTTCTAAAAGACCATAGCGCAACAGATTCGACGCTCAGCGTAGTAAGTCCCACGTCATTTAGAACTTCTCGCTTACCTAATATTCGTACTTGTCAATACATGCATATGTTAGTAAAAGAGTTTCTTCACAACAAGGTTTGTAGTTTTCTTAAGTTCAGCCGGACATACAGGAAAATATGAGTGTTCTGTATCTATTAGCTAGTCCTCAGCGTACAATAATTAAAGAAAAAAGATGAGCCCCCCCCCCCCCCTAAAAAAAAAAAAAGAAATTTATATCCAGCGTCCACAACTCCACAACTCCACAAGCCTGTTTGACTGTTTGAAAGGCTTTTTCTAATATTGATGACCAGTTTATGTATATACTAAAAAGAAGAGGCTCAAGAGTATTGAGCCTGTATAGCACACCTGACAGTCCCACAGTCGGTTCCAGAAAAGAAAATTTTTTAAATTCTGATCTATCAGAAATAAAAATTCACAATGGCGGCCATATTAACGAAATATGCAAACTTTATAAAGGTCCTTCCATAAATGCTTCAAACAAAGTTTCAGTTCATTTAGCTATCTCCTTTCAGAGGAGAAGATTTTTTTAAATATGTCCAATCAGAATTCATCATGGCGGCCATATTAGTTGTCCGACCGCAACGAAATATGCAATACTTTATAAAGGTCCTTCCATAGATCCTCCATACCAAGTTACAAGTCAGTTGGCTTTGCGATTTCAGAGGAGAAGATTTTAAAAATTTGTCCAATCAGAAATAAGAATTCATCATGGCGGCCATATTAATTGTCAGACCATGACGAAATATGCAAACTTTATCAAGGTCCTTCCATAGATACTCCATACCCAGTTTCAGTACATTTGGAATTTTGCATAGCTGTCTTATGTAGGGGATCGCAACGATCTGTCATGACAGTTTATAGAGTGGAACTCTCTAGACGTTTCTTGGTTAGGACACACTTGGTCAGAATGCTTCTTTGTCGAACTGTCATAAATGGTTCTAGGGGTAGAACTGTCCGAAATGGTATTGGGTTAGAAATGTTAAAAACGGTTCTAAGTCAGGACTATGGAACGTCATAGCTGTCTAATATAGGGGATAGCAACGAATGTCTTATTCTTAACAATACCAATAGAAACCTATGACATAATATTCGTGGCTTTTAAACTGTGAAGTATTACATGATATAAGAACAATCTAGTCAGAAGTTAATAAAAGTCATATTTTTACGTCGAAGCGGGATTAAAAACAACATAAAATTATGCAACTGGGACAGAAAAATGTAAAATGCATTTAGTCCTACCAATTACAATGGCTGGCAGAAAAAAATTAGACAATCTTCACACTACAGAAGGGAAGGACAAATGTTTCAATGTCAGATAAGAAATAATTAATTATTGTGTCATATGTATACAGAATTAAGGATTAAGGAGCACGGACTTTTGCCATCATCCACATATTAGTATTAGTCTTTCACTCGCAAAGAATTATTACAATAAAACAGAAATGGCGTCTGTAATGAAAAGTGCTGTAGAATATAAGAGAATTGTTTGTTTCTTTGTTTGTTTAGTTGGGGTTAACGCCGTTTTCAGCACATTTGGCTTTTTCGCGGCGGCCAGTTTTTATTGGTGGAGGAAGCCGGAGTACTCGGAGAGAACCACCGACCTTCGGTAGGAAAATTAGAGAATTGTTAACAATGCATCGTTGAACAGAGAATTGTAATAGTACATTGTAACAATTGATAAACATCACAAGTTCTTTGGATACTTAATCCAACAGCAAAACAATTTAACTTAAATGCCTATTGGGACATAATATAAAAGCATTCTATTAAGAAATTAAATCAATACATTCAATGGAAAATGAAAAAAGTCCCAAGCTTGAAGTTCTAAAACCTAATTGTGCTTCTAAATTAAAGTACATATAAAACTAGTAAGGAATTGTTAATATATCGTCTGTCATGTAGAACTTACTAGTTTTCCTGAACAACAAGCGTGATAATACAAATAAAAGCTAGATGCCTGACATACATTTATAGGATAACTAATTCAAGAATTCAACGAGTGACCAGAAACCACTTTAATTCACTTTAATTGACGAATGCGCACAGCGCATGAGGGAATTATTAGTTATTTTCTATATTGAAATTCTTGAATTAGTTTTGCTGTGTATTATATTGATAAAATAGACAAACACTGCTTCAAAAGTGTCATATTTTCCTTAGATCCCTTCCTGAAATGTTCGACGTCACAAACGTCACTTGTTAGTAACGCCCTTGACGACGTTAGATAAAAACCGATCTTTCACGGAGTGAAAATATCGAATTTATTTTCACTGGAAATTACGATAAATGTAATAAGTATCTATAATTAATTCGCCATCTCAGAAAACTGTCCAAAGGAATACTGATGCAGACAATGTAAATTGTTTTCAAAATAAAAATTGTATATGACAATATAGACATATCAGACACAATTAATGTCATCGCTTCAGTGGCTGTCAAATCAATAATAGTTTAATAACATTCAAATATTAAAACTTAATGATTACAAAAAATAACAAATTCATTGCAAAGTTGAGTAGGATTAATTTACGGGCCGATCTTTGTTAATTTTTATCAAACGGATGCAGATGAAATAATAAATGGGTCTGATATCTTGACTTTAGTGCAAAAGTGACCAAATTAATTGAAGATTTAGATTAATTAACTCTAACTTACAGTTTTCACGCTTAACAGATTACATATGACAAACATTTATGTTTGAACAATTAATTAATTAAAATGATTAATTTACATGCTGTTTTGCAGTTTTTCGTGAATATGTCATCTGTCACTTTCAGTTGTCATTCTGAATATAAAATCACAGAAAACTATAGAAGAAATTAGGATTTTCTATTTCACACCTATCCTGCGAATACAATATTTTTAAATTTAAAACTAGTTTGTTTTAAATTTTTCCGTGCCATTCTATACCAGTAAGGTAAGTTATTAGTAACACTATATTTTAGCGTATAATGTCATACAATGTAGAAAAGAACGGTTTCTGTAAATTATGTTACATTATATAATGTTGTATAAGTTACGCATCAACGTTTTTATATTTTATGAATGTATATTTTCTAGAAATTTAAATATATTTATGTAGTTTTGATTCAGTTCAGATTGAGTTATTCCTCTTTGTTCGACAAATGTAAAGGCGTTTTTATGTAGGCTTTTTACTTGGCGTTTTTCATTAAGTCAAGGGTAAACTTCATTGAATTAAAACACAAAATAGGAATGGAAGCTATATATTTAACATTGATTAGCAAAGTATGTTTTAAATTTTAACACGATGTATTGAACTTTGTGTTTTTTCGTGCATATTTGATTGTTTTATGGACAAGATAACAACCCAAAGATACTAATATTAGAAAATTTATACTATGCTGTATACGACGCATTTCAAGGAGTTACCTCTCATCAGCAGATTAAAACCGAAACATTTGGAAAGACCAAAAACCAAACTTATATTAAACAAGAAGTACTCAACCAAAAATACCGAAATAGGAAGCCAAATTTCAGCTAAGGAGATCTACCATGTGCAATACAAGGAACGAACCTTTAGTATTTCTATTATTTTTGAATTTTGCTAAATATTGGTAATTTCTGTAACAAATCAATGAATAATCATACAGACAAGTCTGACGACTGGGTTGGCGAATACCCTAGGGTCCACCAGCAGAGGCATCATACCAGGAGTTTCAAAATAGCAATCCAAAGATACTAATATTAGATTAGATATAGTAAATTTATACTATGCTGTATACGACGCAAGGCGACTTTGCTCCATAACAACATCTGACTTTCATAAGGTAACAGTATAGGAGCCTAAGGAAATGTCAGTGAAGTGAGTCTTGTACCAGTCATTTTAGCAACTTCAAACTTTGATCCCAGATACAAAGAACTTGGCAATATTTTGTAACCATTTTCCATCATTTTAGTAACGATGATTTAAGTTTTTTAGAATAATTATGAATATTTACACTGGAAACAATAATAAAAATGTTTTCATGTACTTATTAATAAAGTTTCATTTTTTTTTAAGTAGAAAGGCTATATATATATATATATATATATGTGTGTGTGTGTGTGTGTGTGTGTGTGTGTGTGTGTGTGTGTGTGTGTGTGTGTGTGTGTGTGTGTGTGTGTGTGTGTGTGTGTGTGTGTGTGTGTGTGTGTGTGTGTGTGTGTGTGTGTGCGTGCGCGTATGATTGTGCGTGTGTGTGTGTGTGCAATCAGGAAAAAAATGAAAGAGATGCAATATCATTCATTTGGTATCATTCGTTTGTTGAGAAATATTGCGAGCTGTTTTTGTTTATTTCATTTGTATTTTCAATTTCATTTTCGGACAAAGTGTGTAGTTTTGATTATTTATTGATTATTTTTTAGGCAAGTACTCAGATTAACGCTTACTTAGAGGATAATTTCACGGGCTTACGACATTTATGATTTTACATGTACATGTAGGTCATTTCCGCAAATAATCTTTACCAATTTCCTATTTTTTGTTATTAAATTTATGTACAGGTACGACAAGTAAAACGGATGCAAAGGTAACTTTGCATGTACAAGATCACACAATACAGTATATATACATACAAATACAGCATGCATTGAGTTTTCTCTCACAAATTTGGAACACAAGCTCTTTGAGTACGTGTGCGTGTGCGAAAAAGCGTCTAAGAGACCATCTAAATTCTTTAAACAAATATCCTCTTCAAAATTATTCTTCTACTCCCACGTGCGGAGTGGGTGCAACAGATATAGCTAGATCTGGTTGACGGAAGAGGTACATTTTTTTTTTTGGAAGGGGGGTGGGGGGGGGGGAGAGAGGCAATTAAAAAGTTTTGAGAAAGGGATAGAACAATTTTCAAAAAATTGAAAATATTTTTTAAAAGGGTAATTGGTATTCGGAAAGGGGATAAAACGATCTTCAGTCCGTTTTTAAAATGGCGCGAGGAAAAGGTGTATTCGTGCCAAATAAACTGTACATGTATATGTTTATCGGCTGTATGAAAACAGTCCAGTCAATCTAGCATAAATTTGACCCTAACCTTAAAGTAATTGCAAAAGAAGATTTTTAAGTTTTAATCTTTAGCATTATACTCCAAATATACACAGAAAAAATTCTAAAAAAATCTAACTTGAGGAAGATTAAAAAAATCACGATTTTAAAAATCCTATGGACATTTGCATTGAAAATGGGAGATAACTCTGCAAAAAAGGCACAAATATCAATAAAAATTGATACAAAATTATAACTTTACCGTTTCTATTCAGCAGAATGTATTGATTCTTGATATTTTAGCCGTCTTTAGAGTATAACAAACAACTCTAAAGTTTTTTTCATATCTTTTATCAAGCTACAACCTAGATTTCGTAATTCATTAGTTGACCATTTATTAAATTTTCAACTTTTCAAGGTAAAGAATCTCAAATTTAATAAAAATAATTAAGCATATATTCTTCTTTTTGTGATCAAATATAATTTACAAATATAAGCAATAGCAATTTTTCACAATATTTTTTCAAAATGGTCACAAAGCCACAAATTTGCAATTTCTTTAATGAAAAATGCGCCAAAAAAAAAAAATAAATAAATAAAAATACCCATAACATTTCGGTTTTGTACATTTCATGAGCAGAAGATTATATAATATAGTCAAATACGAACTTATAACCCCATCAAAGTATCATACTTTACATGAATTTTAAGAAAATTAACCAAAAACTGATAAAAAAGACTCATTTTTGCAGAGCTATCTCCCCTTTCCAATGTTAATTTCCATGGGAAATTAAAAATGCTGATTTTGAGTTTTTCATAAGTAAGATTTTATGAGACTTTTTTTCTGTGTATATTTGGGGCTTAATGCTATAGATTAGAACTAAAATATTTTTTGTTGCAATTAGTTTGAGGTTAAAATTTTGTCTGACTGGACTAGACAGGACGAATTACAATTATCTCTCTTGTCTAAAATGCACAATTTAGGCTTTTTACTTGACGTTTTTCATTAAGTTGAGGGTAAACTTCATTAAATTAAAACACAAAATAGGAGTTGAAGCTATATGTTTAGCATTGATTAGCAGTTGACCATTGAAAGATACTTATCTTAACAAAGTATGTTTCAAATTTTAACAAGATATATTGAGCCCGTCTAAGTCGACACGTTTTTTTAATTTACCCGAAAATTGTTAATTTTGTGATTTTTCGTGTATATTTGGTTTTTTTATGGACGAGGCGACTTAACTCCAGAACAACATCTGACTTTCATAAGGTAACAGTAGAGGAGCCTAAGGAAAATGTAACTAGACAAGTCTAGTGAGTCTTGTACCAGTCTTTTTAGCAACTTTTAAATTCTGATCAGAGATACAAAAAACTTGGCAATATTTTGTAACCATTTTTTCAGCATTTTAGTAACGATGTGTTTAGTTTTTTTTAGAATAATTTTTAATATTTACACTGGAAACAATAAGAAAAATGTTTTCATGTACTTATTAATACAGTTTCACTTTTTTAAGTAGAAAGGCTACACAATTAAATTGTAAGTACATGTAACATATAATAAATTATATAGATAATCTTTATATGACCTACTCTGAATTTGGAAATCCATACATATACAAATGTAGAGATAACATTGTATACTTATTTATATCTCTGCAAAAACAATAACTATATCATGTAGATAACCTCTATTTTTGACAAAACTGTAATGAAAAGGTCTCGCGTAAAATTTTAACGTACATACATGTATGCATCCATTTTTGAATTAATACTAGAGATATAATCTTATTGGAATATTTTCATGTTTGTTTTTAGAAATATGCAGAGAAAGAATTCACTAGATAGACCTTTATCATTTAGGAAAGCCATGAGTAACTGTGAGGTACCAAGCACGAGATCAGATTGTACTGATGCAACGTGTCAAACTTTCCACCAATCAAATTTCGTAGCATCCAAGATTAACGAGCAGAAAAGTCAGAATTTGCATGAGTTGTCTTTTAATGGCGGAATCACACCTCAAGACAAACCTGATGCTGATGATATTCTGGTAAAGATTCAAAGGAACCATAGCTCTGATTCTACAAGTTCTGACGTCAGTTTATTGTCATCAAAATCTGTTACATCATCATTTTCGTCAAAATTCTTCTGGCTAGCAATAATTGCAGTTGCGTTATTTGTGGTATCTACATTCGCTTACTTATTTATAAAAATAAAATCTTTGGAAACCATTTGGAAGAACAATGATTACCTCACTGGTTTTTGTGTCCCCTGTGAAGACGTAATTCTCGGCCCTTTTGAAGAGGATAACCAAGATTTGGAAATATTGGACAAGAGGGAAGTAGGTGGCGTGGTAATCTGTTGTGCCAAAACTGCAAACCAAACACTGATTCTGGCTAATCTTGTAAGTGTAAAACTTTTTCTTAAAAATAGAACATCTATACGTCATGTTATTATAAATTTCAAATTAAAATTGTTTCACATTTGTTTATAAAGTGTTTATTTTAAGGAAAATTCAAGAAATATAGATTCTCCTTCAGGTACGAGTGGGTTATGGAATTTCTCCACCCGAGATAGTTAAATTTTCGATTTTCAACACGCGAGTCTTTAACGAGCGTGTTAAAATCTAAAATTTAACTATTGAGGGTGGAGAAGTTCCATAACTCACGAGTAAATTGAAGGAGAATCTGTTTCTCCGGCCTATGATTTTCGACAAAAACCTCAAGAAAATGTCGTTGCTATGTAGTTTGTTTACATAGACGTCATTTCAAAACTTCTCTAGTTTATCGTTCCAATAACTGTAGAAAAAAGGGCGGTAATTCCCACGTAGAAATTTAATCACCGGGAAGTGGTTAAAGATATTATGTATTTTTATCCCACCGATTAAACACGTCAGGAATAGGAGAAAACAATTTCTAATATTCTATTGGCGTGGCCAATGACGTGAGCAATAGCCCTTTCCAGAAACTCATTTCCGGTATCACGATTCTGACTCTAAAATTATAATTTGAAGCAAGTTATTTCCCTTACTTTACTTGCTTCTGTTTCCGACGAACGAAACTTTTTCTAGCCTTAGTATGTAGCACAATATGGCCATATTCGCTTTAACAAATAAATTCACTTAGGATTGCATAATGGCTGCCCCCATTAAACAAAGACTTCTCTAAATGACCCATATACTCCTATAGCGCTCACTGCGCTCGCTATTACTGGTATACTGTCCATTTATATATGATTTACGTATGTTGGCACATCTTTGGTATCTGTTTAAAACCAGTTTATTTAGAGGTAGATTTGGCCGCTACCAATGCTTTACAGTCAAAATTTGTAACCTTATCGCCATGATTTAATACTTTTCTTATATGTTATCATTATTTCAATTGACCATTCCAGATAATCGAACGAAACAGACAAAAGCACAGCGCTGAGAGTAAGTATGAGTCGAGAATCATTCTAAAAGATGTAGAACTTACATGTACACATAGGCTGTAAACCATTGTGTTCACATATGTCGTGTAAACGTTTCATTTTAATTTTGCAACACAAAAGTGTATTCCCTTGTGGGCCGTGATTTTAGTGTGTACAAAATTAGATAAGAATTAAAGCAATATATCTACTAAGAGATGAATTGTAATTACTAATATCCGATATGTTTTGCTTTCAGAAGTTATTCAAATGGAAAGCCAGAATATAGTAAACCAGACAGTTTCAATACAAAGGCAAACACCTGAACCGGTCATAGCAGCTCATGTTCTGGTTGGACGTCAGAAAAATTCAGTACTTGGTAATACGTTTTACTTTTATTCATAATTTATCTTTCCTTTCTATTGTTTCACAGTGCTATTAAAACTAAAAGAAAAACAAAACCACGACAAAGTATTTTAAATAATTATCTGGGATGATTCAGTGGAAATTGCCCCCCCCCCCCTCCCCCCCCTCCCCCCCCCAAAAAAAAGGAGAAAAAATTGAACAAATATTGTCAGCTTGCAAGTCGGATTATTTTTCTAGATAATTGGGAAAATGGTCAAGATCGTCAAAATGTTTATAAAATTATAGTTATCTTCATAATTATATATAATTAAGTGTTATAGTGTAGCAACTGTACCTTATCGATATGATCTACTTTATACAGAAACAAATAATTCAGTTTTTCCTTCAAATTTTATGGGTTTTTTTCAGCTGATGCACCTTCTCCTTTAAAGAACTTAGTTACTACAGACCCGATATCACACGTAGAGGGACTTCAAGTGACCAAGGATGTCATCACAGTGAAAAAGTCTGGACTGTATTTTGTTTATAGTCAGATCTACTTCAGCAATGTATATGGCCCTGGAAACAGCCAGAATTCATCACAGACATTGTATCATTACGTTTACAGATTTAATATCATATATCCAAATGGTGGTAGAGAATTATTGCTGAAGAGTGTTCGGACGCGGTGTTGGGCAAAGGATAAACTATTTACTGACTACACAAGTTACACAGCGGCTGCATTTAAACTAAACGCTGGTGACAAACTTTATGTAATGGTCTCTGATATAAATGCAGTATCTAGAGATTACAAAACAAGCTTCTTTGGTGTTATCAAAGTGTCATGACATATACTCTTATACTCCACGGTGTAAATGAAGTGTCATGATATGTCAAGTTCTCCTTCACAAAGTGTCATGACATATACATTTCTCCTTCATGGTGTAAACAAAGTGTCATGATATGTAAATGTACATTGTCCAAACATATATATATATTTAATCAACATGGTGTAACAAAAAGTGTAATGACACGTATATCAATTCTATGAAGTCTAATCAAAGCGTCATTATATTTTCATTTGTTTCCATGGTGTAATCAAATGTCATGACATGTACATTAATTTTGTATGTATCGGCGTATCAGAGTGTCATGACACGTGCATATATATATATTGTATGATCAAAGTCCAATGAAATATAACCATGTAGTATGTACTATTTCAGTTTGTTTTGTAAACCGACCAAGCACTTACTGTGACTTTATGATGAAGAACTGCAACAAAAAGGTTTTCTTTGCTTAAACCCTTGCCATGGATATGTAAACTTCTTTAAAACCAGATGGCACCATATCACTTTTTTCATATTAATAGTCAGATTCTTTTTTCATGAAGTCGGACTGTTGCGTATACAGTGATTCCAGATTTTTAAATGCAGAAAACACAATTCAATTAGTAATGTTATCATCTACGGTTGTTTGGTTAGGCTGTCCGTGTTCATAGCCTTGGGCATTACCACAGAACTATAAGGCATAGTTATTGGCGTTACAGAATGTTTAATGGGTTAGTGAGTGATACTGGTAGTTAGAAATATAGTGATATGTGAACTTAGAGACTGGAAGCAATCCTTATGACAGTTCTGAGAGGTTGACGGTAGAAACATAGATTCAGCATAATGTACAATGATTTAAAGAAAAAAGATTTTCGTTACACGTATTTCAGTATGGAGTAAAAACGACAAATCTTTAGTATTTCAATAAGTATAGAAATTACATCATACATTAGTTGAAATTCAGAAGAAGATAATATATATCTATATTGTTTACATGTATCAACACGTGTTGATAAAAGAATAATCTCTTTAGTATATATATAATTATCTAATCTGTAACAGTTACTATAGATAGAATACCAGGACAATAATAATAATAAATATCTAGAATAATACCTCCCTTTGTCCTTTATTGCCAAGGAGATTTTTAAAGTCATACTAGAGGAGACTCGCTTTCAAAGTTTTAAGTGTATGTTTCGGCCTCAACTGATGAGTAAATCGGCAAAATTTGCATATTTTGTGCATCAAATTGGCATCACAGAATGTTAATGTCTTATAATATTAAATATATTTATGATTGGCCAATGTAGGTAAATAACAGAACAAAATAGTTCCTTTTTGGTGTTTTAAAGGCTACTATTTTCCAGAAAATATTAGGCAAGTGTGCATGACTTAAATTCAAACTTACACCTATTTTCGCTACATCAAGAAAAGATATAAATGAATACATATAATTTTCGAGATATTTCCTCGGATTTTAAGTTTTATAAAGCCGAGGCTAACACTAAAACTAAGGTTTATGTACTTGTACGCATGTTGCATATAAAGAAATTGAAGCTTAAGACGAAAAGGTCCGAGATTCGTGTCATATCAAACGGCCTACTTAGAAATTGGCTGGTGCCAGACTAAGATGCGAATGAGAGAAAAAAAAAGGCAAATCCAGATTTAGACATGAAAGGAGATAAGTCCAGTTTAATAAATTATAAATGTATGATTTAGGAAAAAAAGTACTTTCCAGCTAAAAACGCGATATGAGATATCAAAAGTAAGTCGAGTTTTAAGAAGCAATAAACATATGGTATAGAAAAATGTTAGTACAGCCTCAGACGAGATAGAAGATTACAAAAAAGTATGTCCAGCTTTAGAAGCGAATGAGACCGAGGAAAAAGTAATGCCAGCTTAACATGTGAAAGGAGATAAAAAATCTAGTTTAAGAAAGGAATGAGATAAATTAGAAAATAAACAAGTACAGCTTTAGGAACGATAAAGTACGTCGAGCTTAAAGAGGAATGGATAACAAAACATTAAGTAAGCCCAGCTAAAGAGGCGATATGAGATAGAAAAAGGCTTTAAAATGCTGAAAATGAAACGCTTGTAATAATAAATAAAAACATTTATATCTTTTATATGTATTTTATTTATTTTATTTTTATTACGATGAAGTTACATCAAACTAACCCCCTAAGGATTGAAGTACAGGATATCTTTACATGTGACAGGCCTGTTTTTAGACACTGAATTGTCATTTCATTAATATTATCTTTAAGTTCATAAAATTATCTTGTGTATTTTCTGTGCTGCCCACATAGAAATAAATTTTTATCAAAACAATTATTATATGACAATATAAACATTGTAGAGGTTTTGGGGCAAGCTTATCACATTGTAAAATTCCACATAATATGCCTTGTTTTTTCTAAAGTAAAATATCAGATTCATAAAAAATTAAACAAGTTTCTAACAGTAAGACATATTCTCTGAAACAAATAACCTTAACAGCAAATTAACTCGAAATTTAAAAAAATGATTTGGTGTAAAGGAGGTTATGAATTATGCAGTTTATATCCGCGTCAAAATCGTTTTTTGGGTCATAGGTGAGAGAATGCAGAATCTGGTAGATTCAATGTCTCAGAGGGCAACACCAGCTCAGTACATTTGTGTCAGGTATTAAAAAACCTGTTTCATTGCAGTTATCCCTTCCTCATAGTGGATTTCATATGGGCAGAATGGCGGGTGTTCTGCAAGAAGCAGAGACTGCTTACTCTTCCGGAGCACCTCGGTCTACCCCCGGTTTTTTGACGGTGTCCATGTTGTTCATATGTTTTTAGTTTTTAATTGTAGAGCATGTATTTTTTTTATCTTGTCTTCGTTGTTCTCCGGAGTTTGTCAGTTGTTTCGATTTTCCTCTCCTTTGAATATGCCTTTGGTATTTATTGACTTTACTTTTTCTGTAACAAAAATGTTATACATGTATCTTGGGAATATTATTCTCGTGCATAGCTCTTTCTTTACCATTGTTCTTTGGGTGGTTTTTGTTTAGACCCTTTGTAAATCTGCTCTTCAATAGTTTGCGTTATTGTTTCGGCTTTAAACGTTTTTTGCGAATTACAGGAATTGACTCTTCACCGGTAGCCGGTCACTAACCTGTCAACGCTGAGGTTGTGAGTTCGAATCTCACCTGTGGCGAGGTGTGTTCGACTCCGATCTTAATTGACAAGGATTGCCAATTTTCCTACCGAAGGTCGGTGGTTCTCTCCGGGAACTCCGGCTTCCTCCACCAATAAAACTGGTTGCCGTGAAATAGCCAAATGTGCTGAAAACGGCGTAAAACCCCAACTAAACATATATATATATATATATATATATATATATTGTCCTTTGCTGACGTCACATTTGATTTTCTTCACGTCTACATTGAATATTATGATCAAAGAAAAGTTTACTTCAATTTTTATATATTTTTTAGTAGTTGTATACCAGCCAATTTGTGAAATATATTTAAGGTGACACATTGTAATATATTGCTTTATAATATTGTTTCTAACCTTGATTTTTACTACCGAATTTTAATATGTACCTCTCGCTGGACTTCCTTAACTTACAGGTGCATGTATGTCGAAATTTGTCCACTATTAACATGCAATAAAAATTTCCAGTTCTTAGGCTTAAAAATAAAGAAATAATTTGTTGTTCTCTCTTTTAAATCAATAAAAAATGGATAACAGGAAAAAAGTTTAGGAATTGTTGAGATATAGACATTTTAATCTCAACTTTAAAAAAAAATATTATACAACTTTGAAAAGTAGCGGAATGCACAGCTAATTCTAAAATGACGTATAGTAGAATAAACGAAACAGATCTGAGTAGTATGTTACAGTCTACGTTACTATGGTAATAGGATATAAATTTGGTGAAAGATCGTAGACTTGAGTTTGGACTCTGGTAATAAATTTCAAGTTATTGTATTGTCTGTCCAAATCCTAAATTGCCAAAGTGAATGCTTGATTGAAATACATGTAGAACCGCCGAAGCCTAGTGTTAACGTACCAGAATTTGAAGTTGTGTTATTTTAGGGTTTCAAACTGTTTGTCTATGATATACAAAGCTACATGTATTTAAATACGTATGGATTCGAAAAGTTACAATGTACAATGATAAAGTTTTGTTTGATCCGTTTGTCTTTCATCCTTTTTGTTCTTTAGTTTAAGTTTTTCTTTCATTTTTCTGTCATTTCATCATGTTCATTTAGGAAATCATTTCCCAAAGACTGTCACTAACAACTGGATACATACACGTACATTGTCAAATGTACAAGTTTTATAATGATCCCCCCTCCCCAACCCGAAGAAAGAATCTGGAGTCAATTCAACCTACTGTAGTGGCTATAAGCCTACTCTTTTTAGAATTCTACAGGGATTTTTACCGAGCAAGCAGCTCGTCAAATCAAACCACGACAAGGCTTTTTGTATCACGATATTACAAATCATCAAGAAGCTAGACTCCCCTATCTGCGATTTAGAGACGCACACCTCTGCGATTCCTACTAAAGATACATTGTATATTATAAATATTTGTATTTTTTATTGTATGGCAGTACCGAATATCAACGAACGGAAAGTTAAAATCATTACTTTTGTCACACAAGTCCTTTTTGTCTGCGTTAGCTTTATACCTATACAAGTAAAAATCGACCAAAAAGCAGCATGTTATTTGGCCTGTTCTTGAAAGAACTCTGGCATGGTATTGCAAATATGCTTCGAACTCCCCGAAGTATTTTCCTGTTTAAGAACTCTAGCATGTTAACAACACCAGCCTGTTCTTAACAACGTCTAAGCGTGTAACACATCAAAATGTACTCAGCTAGAGAGGTACATGCCACTTGTGTTTAAACAAATAATATGAAAGGTTTGCTTAGGTCTTCATAATGCTTGTTTAAGTTCACAAATTGCAGTGTTATCCGATAGAAGTACGTAGCATACATGTTTAAATGTTGTCATAAATCATATTTATTTGAAAAAAGAGTGGTGCATATTGTATGATAAAAATTTAAAAGTTAATTTTCTACCTGAGCGCTTTTGATATGATTAGTAACTTCCTCGTTGTCAAAAACATAGATTTATTATTCATATTATTGCAATGTTTACACTTATGACAAGGTGTCATTGATGCATGCACTATATTCATTTGTCCATGTACTTTTATTACATGTATCTATTATAGATAACCAAACACGTGTTATTGTTTACAGTTGAACACGTGTTATTGTTTACAGTTGAACACGTGGTAATGTTTGTGTTTTGATAATACACGTGTCTAATTTAAAGGTTTGAAATTACATTTTGTACCCTTGGTTACTTATACCAAGTGCGGTAGAGAATCTTCTAAATTATATTGTTCAAAGATTAGGATCATCACTTCGGATATTATGCGGCCATAAGCTGATTAGAAAAATCAATAAACATTTTGGCCAATGGAATTTTTGAAGATGCAATTTAATTATTGACATAGTTACAAAAACGTATTTTAAATTGGAATATATTTATACGCTTACGTAAAGCAGTTTTAAGAGTACCCAAATCTCCTCGTATACATGTATATATCCTGACACTCTGGTGTATAAAACATACTATAAAAGCTAAAAATTATGATTACCTAATAATGACCGCTTGCTACATGTATAATTGTAAAAAAAACTATATAATTTGGAAGTTGTATTGTAAATAAAGAATCAATTTTGTACAATGGTATACATTTTTGTACATTATTATTGCAATATGAAATGATGTTCTATAATACCCACTCCTGTTCTATAATACCCACTCCAGTTCTATAATACCCACTCCTGTTCTATAATACCCATTCCTGTTCTATAATACCCACTCCAGTTCTATAATACCCACTCCTGTTCTATAATACCCATTCCTGTTCTATAATACCCACTCCTGTTCTATAATACCCACTCCTGTTCTATAATACACACTCCAGTTCTATAATACCCACTCCTGTTCTATAATACCCATTCCTGTTCTATAATACCCATTCCTGTTCTATAATACCCACTCCTGTTCTATAATACCCATTCCTGTTCTATAATACCCATTCCTGTTCTATAATACCCACTCCTGTTCTACAATACCCACTCCTGTTCTATAATACCCATTCCTGTTCTATAATACCCATTCCTGTTCTATAATACCCATTCCTGTTCTATAATACCCATTCCTGTTCTATAATACCCACTCCTGTTCTATAATACCCATTCCTGTTCTATAATACCCATTCCTGTTCTATAATACCCACTCCTGTTCTATAATACCCATTCCTGTTCTATAATACCCATTCCTGTTCTATAATACCCACTCCTGTTCTATAATACCCACTCCTGTTCTATAATACCCATTCCTGTTCTATAATACCCATTCCTGTTCTATAATACCCACTCGTGTTCTATAATACCCATTCCTGTTCTATAATACCCATTCCTGTTCTATAATACCCACTCGTGTTCTATAATACCCATTCCTGTTCTATAATACCCATTCCTGTTCTACAATACCCACTCCTGTTCTATAATACCCACCCCTGTTTTATAATACCCATTCCTGTGTTCTATAATACCCACCCCTGTTCTATAATACCCATTCCTGTTATATAATACCCATTCCTGTTATATAATACCCATTCCTGTTCTATAATACCCATTCCTGTTCTATAATACCCACTCCTGTTCTATAATACCCATTCCTATCATATCCACAGATGTATACAATAGTAAGAAAAGGCTGTAGAACAAACTCAAATACCCGTCAATGGTAGATAAGTTATATCGGAAAAATACAAAATAAAGTAATTATTCATCTCTATTAATTTTAGTGAACTATAATGAATGTCTTTACACATTGCACACTAACAATGAAATGTTTAAGATTGCTTTCAGTTTGAAAAATATAAATTTCAATATCCCAAAGATTTGCTTTCATGTACTAATAAATCAATTTAAATGAATGCCAAAAAGTTTGATTACACCACTCAAAGCAATGATATATAATATATCACCTTGACATACATTGAATTAATATAAATTCAAAACATTATCTCCTGCTGTGTTTTCTTCTAAACATTTTACATGTACCATGATATTCAATAATTGAATATTGATTTCCTTTAAATTTTATAGACATTCGTTTTTATCAAATCTCAAAATGAGATTTTGAATTCCATCCAAATAAAAATCACACCACCCTGTATAGTGACAACTTCTTTTGCAACAATATTCTGGCAAAAAACTGAACTGATTTGTCCATGTATATGTACATCCACTTATAACGTAACTTGCAGGTTATTTTGCCATTACGACAGGAAAAACCTTGTATTTTCTTTTATTCTTTATTTTACATAGTATTAGGACGGAGATGCAACTAGGTTTGCATTTGTTTAGTCCTGCTTCCTTCGCGGTACCCAAGTTAACCAAAGGGCGATAACAAAATAGATTTCCTTTACAATCCCTCAGAATCAAAGGGAGAAAATTGCAGTTATCTCCCTTTGTTAACTTGATAAACGAAGATAACTGACCAATATTACTGATAAAATTATTTAGATTGATTGATTGTTTGTTGCTTAAAGTTCAGTGACAAATATTTCATGCTTCTTCAGGACGAGAACCAGTTCAATTTATCAAACAATTCAAATAGAGATGGGATGGGAAACAAAGGGAATCAATTTCGACTGCTACTGTAAAATGGGTATGGTTGGTTAGGGTCGGATAATTTAGCCTTCTGTAGCGGCCATCAGCCTACTTTTTTTTTCGAAAACTGCAGAAGGGGTCTTTGGCGTGCAGGGATTGTGGCATTCTCCAAACATATTACCGCGGTCATGCAACAGTCCAAAAGGGTGAAGAGCAAAATAAAAATTTCCAAAATGACCAAAAGAGCTAAACCAAAACCATCTAAAGACAGAGCTATGCACGAGGGAGATACTCCTTAGTTTTCACAAATTTTAAAATTTTGCAACGGTAAATTTCGGGATAGTATCAAAATACTAGTAACTGAGCTTGTGATACCTACTTGCAGCAGCATCGACTCAGTAGTAAAAATAAAATTCTTTGATACTAATTTTGACGTTGAAAGATGTGCAAAGTATCCTTTCAAGAATGAGTTTTGTTCAGTTAAAATTTCAGCAAGAGTTTGGATGCAAATAAGGTATTACGAATGCAATTGTTCATGAATATTAGCCAGAATTGAAGAGAACAGGGTAATATGTAAAACTAAAGCGTTCAACCGATTTCATCAATATACCGATTGCCTGTATTTTTCAAAAGATTTTGAAATTAAGATGATTTTTTCAAAGTAAGACTGAGGTAGTCAGCATTGTGAGAGAGCTTTCACCCCTTTAAGCAGGTTAAGCCACGATTTGCTTTTTTAAGTTCTATAATACAAGTAAAATCAAGAAATACCAAAGGGATAATCGAAGAGGGGAAAATCAAAAAAACTGACAAACTCCTGAGAACAAGGAAGACAAGACCAAAACAATACATGCACTGCAATTAAAAACTAAAAACATATGAACAACATGGACTTCACCATTTTGATTTGGGAAACATTTTTTTTTTATACGTGTCAACCAAGTGATGATGACGTCCATAAAACTTTGATAAGGATGAGTCCAACTTAGGAGAAACATACCCATGTCTGAGCAACTTTTCTGTCAGGAGCCGGGCTCTGTCCAGGAAGTAAGTATATATGTCACAAGCTCTGGAATAAATACTCCATACGCCGGTGCTTCTGGAATATTGCCGCTCAAAAATGGGAAAGTCATCCTGTTTGTCGTAAAGTTTTGTATTCAACTTCCTATGGTGTCAATTTCGAGGTGAAGGTCAAGATAAGATGCAGTTTCTGTGGTATCCTTAATTTCGAGCTCATTGGGATAGAGGAGATGTAAGAAATTCCCAAAACGTGAATTGTTGAGTGATAAAACATCATGATAGGTGAGATGTTTATTTCACTAGGTAATGGCAAGAATTACTGAAATAGAATAGAGAATGGAAAACATTTCTTTTGCAGAAAAGAAATCTATTTAAGATAGCGCAGTTTTTTTTTAAGACAATAAAAAAAATACATATGAACTAATGAGGAATATGGAAATGACACAAGAGTAAGATAATCCATTTTTTTTATTATCGTCATTGCTGGTATGGATATTGATCCATTTTACAAAGAACGACATACTATGACACTCTTGTAAAGGACGTATAGTTAATTATAGCGATATGAGTTTAAAACTTTTTTTTTAAACTGTCAGTGTACAATATTGTTATTCTTACTTAATGAAGTGCAGTGAAGTATTTTGTTAGATAACATAAAACTGTCTATGTTTACATGACCCCCACAAACGACCCCCTTAAATGTGAAAGTACAAGTAAAGTTCTGTAGATATGTTTTATAAAATAGTACTTTGTGAAAATATATGGTTTTTCAACTGGTAATTTTTTTTTCATGAATAAATATAAGGCAACCACAGTCTCGAGTAAACGAACTTCCAAAAGGTTTCGTTACCCATAGCAGAAAGGGAAAACCGATTTTACTGAAGTTTAAAATATATATATTTATCAAATGTCAATATAATTCGCTTCTTATGTTGAGGTTATGTAAATACACGAACAAAAACTTTAAATTTTCCAATGTATATAACGAACATTGACCTATATACACACGATTAAGTTATATTTACTGTCAAGTGTTTTTAATGATACCCACCGCCTCTATTTATGTTGGGATAAATTATTTATTATTTATGTTTTAAATTTATATTAATTATTAAATATAAGTCCTGTAGTTTCCCCTTGCATTTTCTCTATCATATGCTGTGTTATTTTTAGTGGTTGTTCATTTGTCTTCGTGTGTCTGTCTAATGGATTTCTTTTTTTATTATTTGCTCCTTAAGTATGCAAGTACATGTATTTATCCTATTTTGTTTTTTTTAACCTTAATGTGATGTTACAGCTTCTAATGTTAACATGTGAGCGCTATGTCGCTTGTTTTCCAGTCATATTCATGTCTATACTCTGTTTGTCATTGAAATCTTTCAGTAATAAAATATGTTTACACTAATGTTACATGTGCTCACAATATTGTGATATCATAAAAGTCATACAGCATTTTAAAAGTAAGCCTCCTGTTATGATGATGAACAAAAGTTGGGAGGTATATTTTTTATCCTGGCGTGAGTTGGCATCCTGTTGCGTCCGTACATCCAACATTTCGACAATTATAATCTTCTTAGACACTTTATATGATTTTCTAGAACTTTTTGTAAATGGTCTTGCTAGATCCCGTTTCAAAATAATGTCCCTCAATCCCGAATTGTACATGTAACCATTATCTTGGTCGCTACTACATAGGAAATACAACAGACTCTGTATGATTTCCTTTTAAATTGCGTGAGTTTTGGTTCGCTCGATACACAACCAATTGAGTATAATAGGTTCTCATACGAGTTCAAAATGAAGACTGGGAAATCTTCAACGAATTTTTTAAAATTCATGTCTTTCCAGAGGGGAGCGCAGCGGAACGAGGGAAAAGACATTGAATTTTAAAAACGAGTTGAAGATTTTCTAGTTCTTCATTTTTGAACGAGTGTAAGTACCTATTTCTTCCGTAAAAATAGGGGATTTAGGTCTCGCACACTGATATATTCTCAGTATGAACAACCGAAAAGGTATAGCAACGTTACATTTGGTTGGTCAAGAGTCACAATAAACGAATGCATTAAGGATTCTCATTGGACGTCATACCGAGTGAAGACGAGCGCACGTGAACTCGTCTTCAGTCGGTCGTCCCAACTATGAAACGGCCATTTACGGAAGAATAAAGACATCATGATACGTCATGCGTAATATTAAATTTTATGAAATGTGCACATCTTGTGAATAAAAATTGGTATAAAAAAATTCCTTGGTACCAATTGTGATGTGCACCTTTCGTCGATTTACGACTCATCTGTTGTACCCAAGGCCTTAAATGTTGAAATCCAAAGCAACAATCCAAAAGGTTGAAGAGAAAATTTAAAAATACCAAAATGACCCAAAGGGGTAAGCCAAAAAAGAATTTTATTCACACACTTACTATTACAACCCATAGTAAAAGTTTAAAAAAAATTATGTTGGGACTAGGATTAAATTTGAAATAAAAAAGCATGTCTAAGATTTGGCAAAAAAAAGTCAGAATAATTTAAGATGTGCAAAAATAAAGGACCCGCGTCAAACAGAAAATATTTTGGTTTAAATGACTACACCTTCGGCGAAAAAAATAGGAATGAACAAACATTTCATCCTAGCCCCCCTCCCCCCTTACAATTCAAAAGATTGTTCGTTAAATTGTATTTAGGATTATGTTTCGTTATTTTTTGTTCCGTTTAACTTTTTTAGCATCTTTAAAAGTTTTTTTTTCGAAAGGGGGACATTTGTTTTATATCTTTTGGTAAACAATGTACCTTTTTGAGTACGCAAGTCTGAAAGTTCGCATAAGTGTGTACCCGATTTATACCACGCAACTTAAAACGTACAATTGATAATTTTTAAGAATTTAGGAGAGGGTCTTTCTGGTTACATTTTCTTGCATCATTGTATAAATACTGTTACAGCAACAACAGTAATATCAGTATAATATGATTGTATGTTGTGCAATATTTATATTCAGGTCAAATTAAATGGTATATTGTGGTATTAAAATGAATCGTATTTAAATTCAGCGAAGTAATGTAGGAAGATTGAAAATTTGCCAGTAAATTACTACCATGTTAATTTATTCATCTATATTTAACACGTCCTCAATTTATTCAAGATAAACACGCACATATGAATAAAAACCAAATAATGCATTTATTGTTTTAAATTTAAAATTGAAAATCAAAACTTTAATTTTTCTGGTCGCAAACATTACCGAAATTTAGTTGAATGGTTCTTTGGTAGCTCCTTTTCAAAATTATGTCCGAGGATCCGAATCTGGAAAAAAAATGACAGGCAAAAATATATAAAAATCTTGATTTTTAAACCAAAATTGTGTGTAATGGTCCCTATTAATACTAGTAGATATTATGTTCGGGGATCCAATGTGGGCTAAAATTTGTTCCCATTTACAGTATCCAAATTATTATTATTATTCCAATTGGCTCGTCAGCAGTTCCTTGTTTCGTTAAATAAGCATTTTCAACAACAGACGAGTTTCGAGTGGATGTCATTTCCTTCATTTTAAAACGTAGCGAGTTTTCTTTAATTTGAAAAACAATTTTTGTCATTTAAACTCTTTAAATGATTAGCAGTTATCAACATTTGTAAAGGTAAAGTCAATAATTTATTTAATTTTTTAATTTATTTAATTTTGGTTATTCATACAAAAAGCACCACGAAATTTGGAATTATATGATTGACTCCTTGGAATTAAGGATGATCGCTGGCCTAATAGGAAATATATAAGATTTGAAATAGGTGTTTTAGTTTGAGAGAATAGTAAACAAATAAGCAAGAAAAAATATAGGTTCATGTGCTCATTTTAAAGCTATAAAGCGTTGACAATTTGCAGGAAATAGGGTTTCTATGGACTTTTCATTGTCTTTGCATTGGGAACTTCAGTCTCTAAAAAATGTATGAAAAAATAAAAAGGATTTCATAAATTTTTGTCAAATACCATTTTAAGGTATGTATGATTGAATTATAAAAGAAAAAGTGGGGCTTCATGGCAAAGAATTTAAAGTTTAAGAAATGGATAAAACCCGAGGATTCCGAAAATCTGACAAAAAGACCAAAACATGACCAACGAGCATCCTTAATCGAAAAAAATACTACAAACAGCAGTAAAGCGTCTTCCATATTAAACGACATGGAGGCCAGACTAACTCTACAAGATGTTTGCTCTCCACCTCTCTTGCCTTGTGCACAATAGATCGGATATAATTGTTGAAATATACAACTACCATGTCTATAGGTTGCACCGAAAACAATATGACATAATTTTGAAATCAGATTCATCAGACTATCATACTTTTGTCTTAACAGCGGTAAAGAAGATTGATTTGTCGTATAAGAATTTGAATGAGAACGTGTACAGGTTTAAATTTTATTAATTGACGAATTCAAATGTGAATGCAATTTGTTTTCTACGATGCTGCATTGTTTTAAAACGCCTGCAATTTATTTGAGGGTTAAAGTTGAAATGAGATTAAAGAGGACAAATATACCTAAGGAGCAAACCAAAAAACGCAATCCATTACAGACAAACCCGGGAAGACAAATGAACTGAAACACTGAAAACTAAAAACAATGAACAACACGAACTCCTATAAAAACCAGGAGTGAACTCAGTTGCTCCGGAAGGGTAAGCAGTTCCTGCTCCGTAAACGGCGCCCGTCGTGAAGTTCAACAAAGTCAATCCGGTGGTAGTCACAAATCGGTGGAGGTACATGAAATGTTACGACAGTAGGAACAGGTCCAACATCATATTAAATATTGGAACACTGTATTGGTCAGTCATTTGTGATGACGTGCGTAAAATTTCCTAAGTGAAGACATAAACTTATCCTTGATAAAACCCTGGTTAAGAAGGTTTTGTGACAGCAGTAGTCCTCTTTGTCGAAAGTCAAGTTAACTCACGCATACCCTTGAATATCGGATAAGCTGAGAAATAGTGTCATTCATAAAAATAAATTCAAAGACTGAATTGGGGTTAATGTATACGAGACTGTATCCAGCGCAATACTTGAACATAATGAAAAAGCAGGAGGATGTCGCTTTTTAAAGAAGCCATGAGGCCTTAAATAATGTGAAACCTTATACTTTATAGAAATCCCTCAGGTAAACATGAAAAGAGTATAGGTTTAATAAACATCCATTTTTACGACCATAACGATAAGAATATGCAATCACGAATCGAACGACCACATGTTGAACTCTATTAGGAATATTATAATCAGTTTTGAGACAGTGTGCATGTTTTTAAATATTTTAAAACAGCAAGAATTATAACCGCCAAAAACATTACCTTTTTTCATGACACAACATTACTCGTAAGCGAATGTCAGTTTGGAACTATCACCACGATTTAACATTGATTTGATCATCTCAATAGGTATATTCTAGTATTAAAATGAATAGTACCTAATTTTAGCGAAGTAATCTAAAAAGTATTATTTATTGTAGGTCAAGTACAGTAAATATATGTTTATTTTAAACTAATTATACCTAAATGACCGTTAAGGGAGACATTTATTTGAATTTATAATCTACCATCTGGGGGTACATTTAATAATGGGAAATAATAGTCATAAACACCAGTTATACTCGAAGGCCAACATGAATAATATTACCATAACTAATATTAAAATAATTTTAACCAAGAAATATGTATGGGTGTTCTTTGCTTTGTGACCATATACATGAACGCTGCCTGAAGCTTTGACCCTGTGCACATTCACAGTGCTAAAGCTAGTAAACTTTTCTTTCACTTTTAGTATATAGTCAAACAAAGGAATGCAACTTCAGTTTCTGTGCTTTTCCCGAGATCTACAAATAGATTTTATAAGTCCCTATTGGAAGCTGCTAAGAACATTTATGCACCACGTGGTTTGTTTACCGTAAATAATTATCAGACCATTATTTACATCTGAGCGGAAGTGACCTCGATAAAGCTCACGTGAGGCCAGATAACAGGTTATCCTTATTTCAATAAAATATGTGATAAAATTAAATAATGAATTTCTAGCGTCCAATCCAAAATCATTATCATTTTTGTTTGGCGGTTTATAACATTTCTATAACAATGGATGAACTTTAGGATGGGATTTTCATATTGCAATATTTACTTAATTGAGATATTTTCTCTTTGACGCATACATGTAAATGGTCTACAGATGTGTATCAACAAAATGTATAAAACTAAACCAAATGACATTTGTTTGCAACATAAAATATTAAAATTCTTGGGTGTGAAAAAAATCAGAGTACTTGTCCAACCCTAATCATACCACTGAAGCCTTCTTTCAGAAAGTAAAAATGAAAGTATAAAATTTTAGAAAAAAATGTTTATAATTCTCTTCTGGAACAGTTTACAGACATTAATTATTACTCCGTTCTAGACACTGCGGAATACACATTCTATCAAATTGCCAGAGCATGTAAGCCCCTTTCCCACGGGTACAGCTGCATCATCTGCATAGCAAACCGTAAAAATTACAGCACACTTTATTGCAAATTTTAACACTAAGCAAAGTTTCACGTTTTCGTTAACTGAAATAATCTTCATAATACAAAACCATTTTTGACACTTTGTATCTTTATAAATAGATGAATTACCTCAAACCAGAACATGTAGACGAAACAAAAAACAACCCCAAATGACCAGATGGTTGAAATTTGTGGAATTAAACTATGATTTTTGGGTTCATAATTTAAATTATAATCGGATATTTTATTGCTTTTCAGGACAAAGTTGAGAGATTTGAGACGTTATTTCGTAATCAAGATATGAATAAGGAATGCCGAGAGCTGAAGGTACAATGTTTTTGTAGGGATCCTTTACAAATTGCACGTTTTATATTTAGTTTTTTGTTCTGTGTATCATATATACACCTGGTAAGGGTAAAATTTATAAATTTATATTTATGTTGATTTCAGCAATAGACAATAAATATTTCAACTACTTAAGGATTGACTGTAATTTCTTTTTTCAGTCTATAACGGATTATTTGAAAGTGTGAACCATGTGAATTGAGGTATTTTCGATTATACTGGAAACGAAATTATTTTCAATACTTATAATTTAATTCCAACGGTTGTTTTGACGTCTGAAACGTCGGGATTCCCTTTAATGACGTCATAGTAAAAAAGAAAAATTAGTCTGTGATATGATAGAAGAAAAAAATTGACCAATCAAATAACACGTTACAGCCAGTATTAAATTATTGCAATATAGTATATATTCATAAATGTTTTCTAGCACCCAAATGCTTAAGACATGTAGTCAATTCTGGAGTCACAAGGCAATATTTAAAAAATGATTTTGACCCACTCTAAACTATATTTTTTATCTTGGAATCAACGGTTTCCGTGCTATGAAATCCTCATTGAAAATTATCCCTTGAAGATGTGAGAAAATTAAGTAACTGTATCTACGTCTCGCATCATTTTTGGATATTCTGTCACTGGTGATAATTCCTGTTAAGTGGATGCATTATCGTATTTGTACTCTGGAGATTTATTCTAATTTCAAACGCGTTGATTTCGCTAATTTTTTTCACAAAGAAGTTTGAGTACATGTTCGCCTTATTGAAGACTGTACGACAATTGCCATAGATATTAGGTCTTGTGAATGTTTTCCACTCATCTTTCATTTCTTTTCGTGTGAGGTACTTGTACATTTGTCCGAGCCATAACAGTTTTAACAACGTACAAATATACAGTTGCTTAGCAACATATTATGATTATGTACGGATTCAGTCTTGCTCTGGGTTTCAAAGAGTCAACACCTATTTATTTTTATTTTTTATTTTCACACTCGTGATCAAGACCATATTGGTCGAAACGTTGAGTATTTTTTACTTATTACTTTTCAGTTTGTTGTTGTTTTTTACGATTTTATATTTGGTTTTATTCGACTGGTGTATTTTATACATTTTAGTCGTCTTACGCCCCTTTTGACAGCTCACCATTTCCATTTATTTTTCTTGTTATCCATTATGATTACTGATGCTTAGTAATTAATATGAATTCTCCTATTCTTGACGTGTATAATCGGTGGGATAAAACACATAATATTTTTAACCACTTCCCGGTGATTAAATTTCTGCATGGGAATTCCCGCCATTTGTTTCTACGTTTATTGGATAGATAAAATAGAGAAGTTCCGAAATTGTTTTCATTTAAACAAAACGTAGCAACGGCATTTTCTTGAGGTTTTTGTTGAAAATCATAGGAGAAACAGATTCTCCTTCAATTTACTCGTGAGTGATAGAATTTATTCATCCTCGATAGTTCAATTTTAAATTCTAACACGCTTGATAAAGCTCGCGTATTGAAAATAAAAAATCTCGGGTGAAGAAATCCCATAACTCACTCGTACCTGAAGGAGAATCTATATTTATTATCTTTAGTTTTTATCATGTACAGATGGATTGACTGCAATACACATTTATTTGAAACACCCTGCAGGCTTACACATATAGGTGAGTGCAATATATCCAAGATAGCAAGGTATCGTTTGGTAAATTCATTGTGTGAGGCACAATACAGACTTTGTAGGTAGAGTCAAAGTAATTTTTCCTGATAAAGTGATATAAATTTCCATTTACCAAGTTAAAATATAAATCCCAATTAAGAATGTATACTTAGGAAGGTATAACAAAACAGCGGTGACAGTTTTTTTTTACCTTTTCATTTCAAGACCAGCAAGGAAGGATTAAATAATATTACTATTGCTTAGTTTTTACTGATACAATATTCATGCAATGAAAACAATAGTTGAATACGTTCTATAACTATGAACAATTTATTTAAATGTATATTTGCAATTCATATATGGAATAAAGCAAATGTCAAGCATTGAGCGGCATATAGATTAAGTTTTTTAAAAAGCTGAAATACGATAAGTCTATTTATAACTATTTTTAATCTCTCTGATACCTGTCCATTTAAAATGAATATACCTTGTCTAATTATATCCAAACCCATACATATATATTTAAAGTTTTCATTGCCAACATTTAATTTAGTAGACACAGTTTGTAATGCAATGCAATTATTAATAATTGAAAATGGAACCAGTTGCACAGATACGTATTCCAGATCATGCAACAATTGTACAAGAAAATCTTGGAAGAAATAGGCCGACCTCATATGACAATGCAATGAAAAATGATTTTTCAAATAGTATTTGCAGAAATGGAAATAATACTACGCATTCATCTGATAATAGTAACGGAAATCATAAGTCCAAAAATGTATCAGCCATCAAAAGCGTAAATAACCATTTATCGGAGGACTCCGGTTTTTCTTCAAAACCATATGCATACGCAGAAAGCTTTGGCAGAATTCAAGAAAAGCAATATGAGAAATTCGGGGACACGGGATGTTTTCAAAAGAGAAAAACACACAAGTTAGCCGCAAGGAACAATTCTGCAAGCAGTGAGAGCTCATTGCTTTCTAGAACGAGTGAAACAATTTCTGAAAATCGATTTATTTCGTGCATTATATTCTCTTTAGCAGTTGTTACCATCATGTCATTGGTTCTGGTCATTTTTCTTTTTGTCAACTTTTTCGGTCTACAGAGGAAATTTGAGGATGAAAAATCGGAGAGAAAGAGAGAATCTAACACGTTCTGTGTTCCTTGTAATGACTTACTTTTAGGTCCATTAGAAGAGGATAATGAAAACTTACAGCTTCTTAAGAGGCAAACTAAACAAGGCATTGAAGAATGTTGCGCTAAAGGAGCTAATCAGACATCTATTCTGTTAGACTTGGTATGTCAGTTTATTTAATATTTCTGTTTTGTGTTATTGGTTCTATCTGCCGATGCTGTTTATATACAATTCTTTGAAACCAATTTTGATGCACAAGACATACACATTTCGTAGATTTACGACTCATCAGTTGTGCTCAATGTCTACAATGTTGAAATATCGGCAAAGAAAAGAAAAAGAACAAATTCAACAGTGCCATAATGACCAAAATGGGTAAAGCCAAAACCATCTTAGGACAGATCTATACACGGGGTAGAGTAGAATTACTCCTTAGTTTTCACAATTGAATTATATTCCAATGGTATATCGTTTTGTTATCTCATTATGTCAACAGACTTATATGTATCCTTTTAGTTAAAGAATTGGTTTTGCTCTTTAGATAAGAAATATATTTTTAATGCAGAAACGGCCAGATTACTTGCAGAATATTATTGATAAGTGTGTATACATGTCCATATAATTTTTAAGTACGATTCAATAAAATACGGAGAACATTTTTTAATCTTACCAAAAAATATATTCACAGTATATTAACATTACATCGCAGTACCTGTACGAAAACAAGTACATTACATTAACAAATCTAAATTCTACTTTCATAATACTTTGACACGAATATTAAAGGATTTTACAAAATTTAAATCTGGATTGAGTTACAAACCAAGCATATAAGGTAAATGGGTTATATACAGGTGGATGTTTTTGGAAAAAAATAAACGATGCATCGATTTAAGTCATAATTCTTGTAACGAACCGATAAAATCTATACGCGTCACATATATATTTAATGAGACTTAAAAAAAATTATAATTTTACTTTATAATGTAATATTGGAGAGAAGGATCTATGATAATATCATGTGCTGAAACACTTTTATTTTAATTTTTATTACAGTTATTCAAAAGAAGAGAAAAGCTACATCAAGCTCAAGGTAGACATCCTGTGTTTTTTTAAATGCATAAAAATCATATTGTAGTTTTATTAGTGTTCCTCCACATAACACTGAATTGTTGCTGACGAAACATTACTTGTCAAAAGAAGCATCAAAATTGACATTGACAGTCTATTTGTAGGATAATTTGGAGTAATTGCATTTCATTTAATCCTGTACAAGCTAAAATTTTACGTTTTCTACTATTTTGTTAAAATATGAATTGTTTTATTTTTTTACAGAAATCATAGACTCTGAGTCGAACTGCAAATGCAACTCCAGTAGTGATACTGAAAATAGTCAGAGTAGTTCTGGTAAAACATCTGCACATCTGTTGGCCGGGATACAGTCTTCAACTGACAGTGGTAATAATAATTTTATTTTATTTTATTTTAACTGAACTGGAAACAAAATAATCTAGGTCTTCTTATTACTCCACTAATGCAATATTAATGAAGATATTTAAACCTTTTGTAACAATTGTACAGAATAATATTGACTGTTTGAAAATGCCATCTTCTCTTTTCATAGGGCCACAACCACATACACTTCAAAACTGGATCGTTTCCGGTGCGATAGCACATTCAAATGGCATACAGGTAAGTGAGAGCAAAATCATCATCGATACCTCTGGACTATATTTGGTTTACAGCCAGATATATTTCACAAACCTATATAAAGGCCAAACAGCAAACAATACAGCACAGGCTCTCTATCATTACGTGTACAGGTGGAACATCGTTTATCCAAATGATGGCAACGAGATGTTGTTGAAAAGTGTGCGAACACAATGTTGGGCTGAAAACAGAATATACGGTGATTATACAAGTTACACTGCTGGTGTATTTAAGCTTAATGCAGGGGACAACTTGTTTGTAAAAGTGTCTAAGATTGATCTGATGTCGAGAGATCCTCATGCTTCTTTTTTCGGAATTACTAAATTGTAAATTTGTAAATTACTAATTTGTAAATTTGTAAATTACTAATTGTAAATTTGTAAATTACTAAATTGTAAATTTGTAAATTACTAAATTGTAAATTTGTAATATCGTGTACATTTCGATGCCTGTATTACCTTCTTTCTCAAAGTGATCTCATATTCTAAGAATACTTTAATTTAGATTAATTATGTAACATATTGTAGAATACTTATAAACTGCACAGTTGCAATATACAATGAATTGATATGTGGGTTACCTTGATCTCTTTGCTTACATGTAATGAAGTTTGCATTTGCAGAACTGTAAATATGTATATTTTTTGTAAAAAAGATTTTTTTCAAGATGAAGTGCTTTCATAGACATGTGCCAATTAACGTTTTATTCTATATTATTACAAATAGAACAATATATAATATACTATAAAAATATTTTTTATTGTTATGTCAGTTGTTTTTTTTATATATCGAGTTTTATTAGGTTATTTAGTGTACTCAGAATATATTGTTTATTGTAGAATCTATAAATAAAATGAACGTTACTATAATATTCTAGAGTGTTATCATATATGAAGAAAGTATTTTTCCTGATTCTAAGTATAAAATGGGTTATTCAGATAAAGAGTAATGGGGGAATTATACAAATTAGTCTATTTTTGCAACCTGAATTTATATTCAGATGGTAAGAATATGTTTAAAGAAATATATTTGTATTATTTTTTCCCTTAAAGTAGAAACCTTTTTTTTACTTTTTACTTTTCCCTTTAAAAGCAAATGATTGTTTACTCAAACCACTACAAAAAAGACTGACCTTTGAAGTGGAGGTCCTCCACACGTCATCATCCTATCCAAAACATCTCTCGTTTTCTGATAAAAATGTAAAACTATTACAAATACGAAGACAAAAATAGGGAAAAAAATGCAATTACTGGAGATATTTCTCTTGGCGAATACGAATACCCATGTACTTTCATTTAACATGTCATATATAAACAGTATCAATAAAAGGGTAACCAAATGTATGTGTGGCTTATCTCTTTTTATGCAAAATAAAATAAATAGCAAACGGGGTTTAAAGAATTTATGAAGACCATTTTCTACAATAAGTATTATTTTCAGCTCACAACAAGCAAGAAAATCCAAAGCGAAAGTAGAGATTTTTTTTGAAACCGAAAACAACGTTTAAATTAAACCGAGTCATTATAAATTTTCATCAATTTTTTAAAAATGTATATTATGTATATTAATGTAAACTAAAACCAGCAATGAAACATTAGACATACAGCGATATTTAAAGTTCAGTAAATAAGTTTTCCGAAAATAATCCAATGGCTATTGGGGCAGAACAGTCCCGATTAAAAAAATATATTCTGCAATCTTGCCCAGTTATAAATAATTCTGTTATTGCAATCTGTTTGTGTGCAAACAGAAAGGCAATTAAGATAAAATAGAACCAAAATATTTTATCTTTTGCACGTTTCAAAATCGTCGCATTTAGTTATACTATCTAGTATGAAAACTCGTAACAAAATTGATAATTATATTTATATTCGATTTGATTGTTGCAAATCACAGACTGAGAATCTTCCACAAACAAAATAATAGTCTATCCTTTGAATACAGCACAACAATACCAAGAAGAGAATGTTTTATTGAATTACTCAAATGACAAATAGTCAAATATAAATATTCCTTCATAATGGGTAAAGTTTGCATTTCTCATTGTGTTTCTTTATTTTATTCTTGCTCTTTGCATACAATATTCCTATACATGAATATTTAGCATTTTCCCCAAATAAAATCATGTAACTGTGGGGAAAAATTAAATGAATCCGGAAACTTAAATTCATTAATTCAAAATAAAGCTTTGATTGGTTTTTTTAATGTATTTTTTCATGTTTAAAATAACTCTTGAGATCTGCATAGTAAATACATTTCTTGATAAAAGAACAGATAATAAGACAATTTGAGGAATATCCGAAGGGCAGTCCAAGAATTAGGAGCATTAAAATAAAAACCAGTGGATGGGCTTTTGTGTTACACTGTCCATCACATTAATAACAAGACAACACTAAAAAAACTGTAACAACCCCTTGTTTTTTAACTTGCGCAAACGCTTGTCATTTGCAAAATAAAAATCCAAAGATACTAATATTAGATATAGTAAATTTATACTATGCTGTATACGACGCATTTCAAGGAGTTACCTCTCATCAGCAGCATTAAAACCGAAACATTTGGAAGACCAAAAACCAAACTTATATTAAACAAGAAGTACTCAACCAAAAATACCGAAATAGGAAGCCAAATTTCAGCTAAGGAGATCTACCATGTTCAATACAAGGAATGAACCCTTAGTATTTCTATTATTTTTGAATTTTGCTAAATACTGGTAATTTCTGTAACAAATCACTGAATAATCATGTCAGACAAGTCTGACGACTGGGTTGGCGAATACACTCGGGGGTCCACCAGCAGAGGTATCATCCCAGGAGTTTCAAACTACACATGTGCACAAACCACACATGAAAATATAATTTAAGGTATCCGGACATTAATGGCCTCGTGATTATTTAAAAGTTTCCGGATGTTCCATACAACGCAATTGAAATGACTTCGGTAATTATCGGCAAACTTCGGAAATGCCAATATAACTAAAAAGGACAAATATACCTAAGGAGCAATCAATAAAACGTAATCCATTGGACAGACAAACCCGGGAAGACAAACGAACAACCACAAGCACAACAAATAAACACAGAAAACTAAGAACAATGAACAACACGAACTCCTATAAAAACCAGGAGTGAACCAAGGTGCTCCGGAAGGGTAAGCAGTTCCTGCTCCGTATACGGCACCCGTCGTGAAGTTCAACAAAGTCAATCCGGTGGAAGTCACAAATCGTAGGAGGCACATGAAAGGTTACGACAGTGGGAACAGGTCCAACATCATCTTAGATATTGGAACACTGTAATGGTCAATCAATTCATGATGACGACCTTAAAATTTCTTAAGTGATGACATCAACTTATCCCTGATAAAACCCTGGTTAAGAAGCTTTTGTGACAGCAGTAATCCTCTTTGTCGAAAGTCAGGGTAACTCACGCATGCCCTTGAAAATCGGATAAGCTGAGAAACGTAGACGCCATATTCAGGCGATGCTGGTATATTGCTACTTAAGAAGGGAAAATTAACAATAGGAAAGTTGAAGTCATCACGTTTGTCATAAAGTTTTGTCTTCAAACGTCCCTCATAGTCTATTTCAAGAAACAATTCCAAATATGAAGCGGACTTTGGTGTATCTGTAGTATCCTTAATTTCAAGCTCACTGGGGTAGATAAGATGTAGAAAGTCTTGGAATTTGTCGTTATTTAACGACAACACATCATCTATATAACGAAAAGTGAAATTAAAGGATTGGGCTAGTTTCTTTTTGTTTTCACGTAGTAACCCTTGTATGAAGTCCGCTTCATATGAGTACAGAAACAGATCGGCGAGGAGAGGAGCACAGTTGGTTCCCATTGGAATGCCGATTGTTTGTTGAAAAATTAGACCGCCAAATTCAACGAATATGTTGTCTATGAGAAAATCTAACATGTTTGTAATTTCATCTTCAGAATACTTTTTGTCAGAATCAGAGTGGTACTTCACGAAATAAGCCTTTTCTCTACCTAGAACAAGGAATTTATACCTGCGTGTCCCATTTTTCTTGAAAAAACATTGATGAACTAGTTGCTTTAAGCGATCTTTTAATTGAGAATGTGGTATGGTAGTGTAGAGTGTAGAGAAGTCGAAAGTTTTTATGCTGTTGCATGTAGCCAAAGATTTTGATTTTAGATATTGAAGTAAATTTTTGGAGTTTTTAAGAATCCACATCTGATTGACGCCACCGGTGGAATATGATGTTTCACAGTAATTCTGAAGGCCCTCTTTAACACATGTCAATATGGATGTTAAAATCTTTGAAAGAGGTTTTGTAGAGCAATTAGCTGACCCAGCAATGTACCTTTGTTTAAACGGATTCTTATGTAGTTTAGGAATCAAATAAAGAGTAGGAAGGTCCATTTCTTCATCCTTTGTAGAAATGCCAAAGGAATGAAGAACGGTCTTGTGGTTATCAAGGACTTCCTGCTTAGTGAGTGTGGTCGGTGTATAAGTTGGGTTACCCGCAGTGTTATCTATTCCCAATTCGTTTCTAAGACACTCAAAATAATTGTTCTTACAAATAACTTATTTTTACAGACTCTGCATATAACCAACAAAGTGTGTTTCAACTTGAGAAAAATATATATACAAAATTCCAGCTTTAAACTGTTTGGTTCAGCCATTCACGGTCAAAAAGAGATACAATTTTCGATTATTATCTATTATGGTCCGGATACCTTAACTCTTAGCGATACCAGGCAGAAACTTTTATAGAGATACATTCTTTAATACTAATGTTGATGCACAAGTTGTGCACATTTCGTCGATTTAGGACTCATCAGTTGTGCTTAGGGACGAGATCAAAAGTTCAATGTAGGACAAAAAAACTTAATTCAAATAGTTTTGGGGTGGGGGTAAAAATCGCTGCAAGTTTTGTTATCCGACATCGATTTTCGGATATGCTCTTAGTGGTCAATCAATTTTTCCCAAATTAAGTTAAGAGGGTGGGGTGAGGAGTCAGTGAAAAAACTATGTCAATTAAGTTTTTTTTATCTTACATTGAACTTTGATCTCGTCCCTTTAGGCCTAAAATGTTGAAACCAAAACAATAATCCCAAATGTCGAAGAGCAAATTGAAAAACTCCAAAATGACCAAAATTGGTAAAGCCAAAACCATCTTAGGGCAGAGCTTTGCACGAAGGAGATATCGCTTAGTTATCACAAAAAAATCGATGCCTGTGTTACCTTCTTTCTCAAAGTGATCTCATATTCTAAGAATACTTTAATTTAGGTTAATTATGTAACATATTGTAGAATACTTATAAACTGTACAGTTGCAATATACAATGAATTGTTATGTGGGTTACCTTGATCTCTTTGATTACATGTAATGAACATTGGATTTGCAAAACTGTAAATATGTATATTTTTTGTAAAAAAGATTTTTTTCTCGATGAAGTGCTTTCATAGACATGTGCCAAGTAACGTTTTATTCTATATAATTACAAACAGAACAATATACTCAATGCAATGTACTATAATAATAATTTTTTTATTGTTATTTCAGTTGTTTTTTATATATCGAGTTTTATTAGGTTAGTAACTATACTCAGAATATGTAATCTATTGTTTATTGTAGAATTGTTATTTATAAATAAAACGAACCTGACAGTAATATTCTAGAGTGTTATGATATATGAAGAAAGTATTTTTCCAGATTCTAAGTATAAAATGGGTAGTTCATATAAAGAGTAATGGGGGGATTATACAAATTAGTCTATTTTTGCAACCTGAATTTATAAGAACATGTCCAATGAAATATATTTGTATTATTTTTTCCATTAAAGCAGAAACCTTTTTTTTTACATTTTACTTTTCCCTTTAAAAGCAAATGAATGTTTACTCAAACCACTACAAAAAAGATTGAACTTTGAAGTGGAGGTCCTCCACACGTCATCATCCTATCTAAAACATCTCTCTTTTTCTGGGAAAAATGTAAAACTATTACAAATACGAAGACAAAAATAGGGAAAAAATGCAATTACTGGAGATATTTCTCTTGGCGAATACGAATACCCATGTACTTTCATTTAACATGTCATATATAAACAGTATCAATAAAAGGGTAACCAAATGTATGTGTGGCTTATCTCTTTTTATGCAAAATAAAATAAATAGCAAACGGGGTTTTAACAATTTATGAAGACCATTTTCTACAATAAGTATTATTTTCAGCTCACAACAAGCAAGAAAATGCAAAGCGAAAGTAGAGAATTTTTCAAAACTTTGAACTTGAAACCGAAAATAACGTTTAAATTAAACCGAGTCATTATAAATTTTCATCAATTTTTTAAAAATTTATATTATACATATTAATGTAAACTAAAACCAGCAGAGAAAATTTAGACGTACAAAGATATTTAAAGTTCAGGAAATACGTTTTCCGAAAATAATCCAATGGCTATTGGGACAGAACCAAAATATTTTATCTTTTTGCACGTTTCAAAAACGTCGCATTTAGTTTGCTGTTTGGTCGACAATTAGTCATACTATCTAGTATGAAAACGTGTAACAAAATTGATAATTATATTGATATTCGATTTGATTGTTGCAAATCACAGACTGAGAACTTTCCACAAACAAAATAATAGTCTATCCTTTGAATGCAGTACAACAATACCAAGAAGAGAATGTTTTATTAAACTGCTCAAATGAAAAATTGATCAAATATAGAATTTCCTTCATAATGGGTAAAGTTTGCATTTTTCATTTTAACAGATATTAAGACAATGTGAGGAATATCCGAAGGGCAGTCAAAGAATTAGGAGCATTAAAATAAAAATCAATGGATGGGCTTTTGTGTTACACTGTCCATCACATCAATAACAAGACGACACTAAAAAAACTGTAACAACCCCTTGTTTTTTATCTTGTGCAAACGCTTGTCATTTGCAAACTACACATGTGCACAAACCACACTTGAAATATAATTTAACTCTTAGCGATACCAGGCAGGAACTTTTATAGAGATACATTTTATAGAGATGCACAAGATGTGCGCTTTTCGTCGATTTACGACTCATCAGAGCAAATTGAAAAACTCCAAAATGATCAAAAATGGGTAAAGCCAAAACCATCTAAGGGCAGAGCTATGCACGAAGGAGATATCCCTTAGTTATCACAAATTTCACATTTTTGTAAAAGTTAATTTTAAGTATCAATTTTGGGATAGTATCGAAATACTAGCAACTGAGCTGGGGACACCCTCGGAGACTAAATTCTACCAGCAGCGGTATCGATTCAGTGGTAAAAATACATTTTTTAATACCAATGTTTGATACAAGTTTTAATGCGCAGTCGAATTACGACTCTACAGTTATGCTTGAAACCAAACAATGATCCAAAAAGTTGAATAGAACACGAGCAATTGGTAGGTTAGTTGTGTAAAACACAGTTTTAAAACCACCAACATGACATATTCTGCACTTTGTATGACCCCTGCCTCATCTTGCAACAACCCTTAAAATTACAAATTCTTGTATAGACTTCCGCTTAGTAATTTTTATATACTTAGATATTTATACGAAATCCCTCCAACGACAAATCTCCCACTATTACATCACATTGTCTTTACTATTACGTAAACTAATAGTAATAAACGTATCACAAAATACCGGAATAAATTAGATGCACTGTACTTTCCTTAATTAAGAAAGAAGAAAAACTAAGGATATAGTCCTCTGTCACAATGTGTCTTTTCAAATAGGTTTTCTTCTGTGCAGAAATGTTACATGTATACAGTACAACATCAAATTGTTAATTGGATATGGAGTGGAATGTGGAATAACTAAGAAATTTTAAATATGTGAAATCATCCTTCTTGAGGAATCCAAATAGATATATAAATTCATTTGTTTTAATGCAAAGCTTAGGCTTACTTGAACGGACTGAAACAGTTGCCTTATCTCGTCCATTTTATTCAAAGTCTGGCCACTCTGACTATTTGGGTTTTGTGTTGACCTTTGATCTTAATATTTCCTCTCGTTTCTACATTTTCTTTACCTTGAAGGTGCTTGTTTTAAATATGGACATGAAATGAAATGTAGAACTTACTTGGCATCATACAACTAATATGAAAAGCAGTTGAAAAGAAAATAAACTTTAGGGGAGACTTTATTATTACATTTAAATATCAGATCATTGTTTAAGCACGTTTTTTTTTACTGTTAATGTCTTGTATTCTATTATTTTGAATGTGTTTCTTTATCCATTTCAGTAGTATCGCCAGAGAGAATGTACGAATTGAAAAAAAAAGAAAATCTTAATTCTATTAGAAAAAAAATCATTCAAAATCGCCAGTTGTGATGTTAACGATGTTAACGACAAAAATTGTCCAGTAATAAAACGTATCACAAAACACCGTAATAAATTTGATGCACTGTATGGTCATTTCGTTGACTGACGACTCAGCAGTGCTCGAGATTAAAATAATGGAAAGCCGGTTAAAGATATAATGATGAATTAATAAGCACAACCATCAAGAATCAAAACAATTAAAACAAACAGGTATCCAAACTCAGCTAAGGGTTACCTCTGCACCAAAAGTGCCTTGGAAATTTCTGGTCATTTTTGTCAAATTTTGAACGGACAATTAAAAGGCATTTGAGTAATGAATCATGCCAGGGCAAACATTCTGGCTACTGGGCTGGAAATGTCCTCGGGGACTAACACTCCACCAGCATTGACATGCTAACTTGTGTTATATTTGTGTAAATATTGAAGAGAATTCATAATAAGTTAACTAATGAACATACCAATACATCAAAACCGCATCTTTATAATTACACTCACTTATAAATTAAGTATTCCAAACAATTACTAGTAACTTAAATATAAATATAAATTCTATGTTTTATTTTTCAATCAAGTATATTTAATTATAGTTTTCAAATTAATGTATCAGTCTCTCAATCAACGCGCACATCCTAAACATTCACTCTTTTTTTCACTGTGATTTGAATAATTGGTCAAAAACAACACAACACTGCAGATATATTTTTGAAGGTACAACAGCAACTGACTATTCGGAAAAAAGTGAAAAGAGCAGAATCGAAACATGCAATAAATACATTGATTTTGGTGATTTTCTGAACCAGTTTAAGTGCAATTATATCACATTACATATACCATGGTCACAGTAGTTATAGTAGACACTTGTGTTATTTATTTAAAAGCTTTTTTGTTTAATTGTATTGTATAGGTACACTTGTAAATGACCCGATACTTTTCTACCTATTAAACACCTCGAGTAATATACACTATATTGTTAACGTATGTATATATAACCTACTTACACCAGGAAGATTTCCTTAATTTAAAACAAGAAATGTTGCCAATAACCTATAAGTCTTTTCATGCCAGGTGTTTTTTGCTTTGAAGATCCGATTGATGAAAAATTAACCTCTATTATTATTCATTCAAATGTTTACAATTATGATATATTCATATCAAAATGTATTTCAACAAACGATATAATTGGTCTTGATGATCTTAGTGAGTTTTAACGGTACTGTTATAGAATGTGAATTCATACTATGTTCTAAAGTATAGTTCAGTCTGGTGTCAAACTAACTGCAGTTAGGGAAAGAACATTTTACGTGGGAAGGGGGCAGAAGAAATATGAACTGACACTTGAAATAAATATTTTGACATGGCATAAAATGTAAGCAGTGACATAGACCCAGTGGTAGTAATAAACTGTATCATGAAATAAATCGATGCACTGTTATATCTCGAGGTAATTTATTCTGGTGGGGGAATTGAATATTTTCAAATATCTAGCTGAGCAGGTATAAATGGCCATACAATCGTAGAAAGCTCATAATTACAAAACAATCCATCAAAATTAAAGATCTTAAACAGTCATTAAACATAAATATGTAATATATTGTATCTTATTATATAGATTTAAAAAACTGAATTCAATTTTACAAGACCGCCTCGGTGGTCTCGTGGTAGCGTGCTCGCCCCGAGTGCGGAAGGTCGCGGGTTCGATCCCCGGCCGGGTCAAACCAAAGACAGTAAAATTGGTATTTGCTGCTTCTCCGCCAAGCACGCGGCATCTAGGAGTAAGAGCAAAGACTGGTCGGCTTGGAGTCAGTATATTGTGTCTGAGTGAGGTGATATGTCTTCCTGCGGATAGTTACTTCGTGAGCTAGCATATTAAAAATCCGACTTAGCGTGTCGGTCTAGTACAAAGCAGGGATCATATTCAATATCATATCAACATGTTCTCGTCCTGATATGCACCTGGTTGCCACTGGACGTTAAACAATAATTCATCCATCCATCCATCAATTTTACAAAAACATACCACTTCGATGCACCATTACTAAATACGTATTATATAGCATATATATATAGTATGTAGTGTAATAACATGGGCTTTGAACTTATTCATATTCTATTACCATTGAAAGAAGTGAACCGATACCTATCAAATTATGTATTAATCATTCACACAGAAAGCAGTCCTCTGTTTGAAATTGGATATTTGTCAGTAAAGTTTTTATTTTTAATATTCTGTGCACGTTTTTTGTCTACTTAAAAAGCCTCTTTGAAGTTACAGTAAACATAAACATTAAATACATTATGTACATTGTGAAACTTTAATTTCAGGCATGATGTATTTCATGTATTTATAGCTAAATTTATATTAAGAAAAGACGTATTGAAGTTCATTTCTATTTACAGTCCTGACCAAAATATCTGTTTAGTATATGGGTATTGATGATACTAACATGACTATAGGTCTTTGTCTATGTCTATACGTTTAATAGAGCAATTAAAGTGTAAAGGTGGCAGCAGCAAATTAAAAATATTATAATCCGACTCGAACAAAAATTAACCACGTTTGCAAGCAACTTAAAAATTGATATTTTATTCAGGTGAAGTCCAACACAATAGTGCTTTAAAAATAAAAGTTCATAGTTAGAAAATTAAATGCCAAAAAAGTGCAGATTTTTTTCAGCAAGAATAAGGACTGTGTTTTGCCCGATAAAGTTAAATGACAATTAAAATAATTCTATACATAAATTTGGTGCATTTAATCTGCTGATTTCAACATCCGTGTCTTTAATTAAAATTAATTCATAGATAAAAAAAAAAGTGGTTGTATTCAGTCATTTGGTTTACGCGTCTTGGGACACTATGCAGTGAATATATATTTCCACCTGGTATTCTAAAGACATAAAATCTATTTATTTGCCGTAAAGGCATGCAATTAATATTTCTATTTTTGGTAAAATACTCTGTGTTCTACTTACTTATTTTCTATACCAACATATTCAAAATTGTCTATAACAACTCTAAAATACATTACAATGTGGATTCAGACTGTGAGCGTACACTTAAACCCGAAAAATTACGATTTTATAATCGAAACCATTAAAAACAGTTAGCAAAAGTTTTAAAATTACTTTTTTCCCATTGCATTTAAAATTAAAGTTCACAATCAAAATTATGTTTGAATAAATCGATAACATCTGACAAGTTTCCAGATCTGATTTCAAATCTTTTGTTACAACGCATCTGAAAATAAATTATTGGGTTTAAAAAAAATGTAAAGTTGATATTGTCCTAAATGCAATGCAATTTGAGAATTGTTTCTACAAACAATAATACAATTTTGGTTACAATGTCACAAACAAACTCTAAACGGTATAAAAATAATTCCTGTCAATTTTTAAATTTATTGCAAAATTCAATTTTTACATAAGAACAACATATTACGTGTTGTACAAACCAGGACTGATACATTTAAAAAAGCAATCCAATACAGAAACCTATCAGACATCATTGCGAAGGGTTTAGTCGTATTGCCCTTCATTGTGCAAATCTAACATCTCTTTTATAATGCACCATTGGATGTAATGGAAAATCTCAAGTCATCGGTCTGACAATGCCTAAGGCCATGTGAGCTTTTATCATCACTTTGCGTTCGTTGACATTTCACTTTTTGATGTCCTCTGAACAATCAAAATGGGCAAAATGACCTGAAACGTAGTACCAAACCAACCGGCAGCAATGAGGCCCTCGCTAGTTTTACAGTTAAAACGTGCACATTCTGACCCTGCTATCTAAATTATGTACCGTCCAGTCTAGTTGTACAGTTCTATCAAGCGGACACATTGTTTATAATCATACTATATTGGTTTTTATAGTGTGTTTTATACACCAGGCTGCTATCTGATCACTCTTCAGCTATATTTTCAATTATTCTGTTAGGCGAGAGGGGCATTTCATACTGAAGATACAAAATCGGCTAAATATATCGAAAGATGAATAACGTTTTGATATTAAAATCAGAAAACAAATAAACGAACGCTGGGGACGGTTTACAATTCAATTGTCTCGTTCATTATTTTAATTCCAAAAACTGTAACAATACAACTTGAAGGTAGATTTACACTGCACCCATTACGCTTTTGTGTAAACACACTTTCTACGGCGAACAAATATCTTCAACTACATGTATGTTGTCAGTCAGAATTGGCCAAACATTGCATTAAATTTATTCGGTATTTTGTGATACATTTTATTAGACGAGTTACAATATACATTGTCAGGGAAATATCAATGCATAGAGGAACAAACATTAATCATATTCCATTATATATCTATAACGACATATGGTAACATTTACAAATTGTGCTTCTTTTGCTATGATTGTATGATAACAGCGTAGACTATGTCGGTATTTAGGAAGTAAGGAACTACTGTAGATTTTTTAAATCCCAATGGGTAAATTTAGACCTAAAATTATCTCTTCCAAACATGAATGCTCGACTCTACGAAAATAAGCGGAAATAAGGAAGTCGTTAACAATCTGACAATAGGTTTGTTAAAATAAAAAGCGGCATGATTCCAACTTCACAAGAAAATGAAATCTAATTGTTGACCCTTCATTCACGAAGTGAAAAGGATAATAATTTGATCTTATAAAACCTCATGTGAAGGCCAGGTATCATGCTCGAAAGTGAAGTTTTATCTAGGAATTTTCAAAATGAATGTCACAAAGAACATAGAATTTCAAACTAAATGAAATTTATCCAGTCTGTATGAAACTTAAGGGAAGGTTATGAACTTTGTCAAGATGGGCATTTATTAAAATTCAGCAAGAATATAAGGCAATGCAAGGTATTTGGGCATTTTTGACTTAGAACCTTTTTTTCACAGTCTTTATTTTGTTGTTAGTGTTTTCAAGAATTTGTATTTTATTCTATTATAATAATTTAGACTTTCATCTTTGTATTAATGCTAAGAATCAGTTTACAGACATTCTATGTATTTTTTTTAAGTTAGTGTAAACATATTTAATTCAAGAAATATACAAAGACTAGACATGAATGAAATTCAGAAATGTGCAATCAAATGCTTATATAATCCGTGTATTTTTTTTTTAATTTGTTTTATTGGGCAAAAATTAACGGCGCATTCAATGTATTTATGAATCATATTTCTTTTCTAAATTAACATAATCTGACAAATGTGTTCACGATGAGAGTTTGATTCTTTCAAAACCCTTTTCCTTACTTTTTTCTTACGAGTTGATGTTATCAGCACAGGTATTAGGCAATAACAAGTATCTTCACACAGGACATGTATTAGGAAGTTGAATTGGGTAATCGACATGGCAGGTGTGTATCAATATTAGTGGTAATTATTTCACCCGACTTCAGCTGTCTCCGTTTATGGACAAAATCTACCGTTAATTGAAGACCTTTCTGAAGAATGCGCTCGTTGTGGTAATAATATGATATTATTACATAGTTGTTTCTGCATTGGCCTTATCATTGGTCCGATACTTGCTGTATCGGACTTTTTTCAGTTTGAAAGTGAACTTATATCCTTTATACAACGATAAATTGCTTCAAAACAACTTTTATTACTATAATAAATTGATGTCTTGCTGAATTAATTCGCCTGTTACAGTGTTAGGTTAAAGATACCGATATACATGTGCACAGAGGATACATAAGCAAAAGAAAAAGAGGAACGCTCCGAAGATAACTAAACAAAGACAAATTTGTAAGAACAGCAAAACAGCAAAACAGAAAACAAATGCTTAAATCGTGAAACCAAAAGAACAAACAACTTATTTAAATAAGAATGTACTAGTATGAACTAGGAAGTTGTATGCATTTAAATACCTAAGTAACGTTAACTAATATTTCTGCACTTGGCGTGATGTTTAATTTTATTTCATTTTTCGGTTCAAAGAATGATAGTGTACTTCGGAGAATAATTCTTATGCAGTGTAATGTGACGCTCTTAGACTAGTATATATTTATATCCAGTGATCATTGTGGCTTTAGAGATAATACAGATATACAAGCCATATATTAAAATGGATCACTTGGTATGTTAATTTTAAAGTAAATAAATTAAAAAGTGTAACAAAATTTGAAGCATGATTCAAAATTATGTTGCTCAGTTATCTATCATTAAACATATGTAATATTTAGTGAGAGTATTTTACTTTTAAGCAAAATTTCATGGATATTAAATTTAAATTTGACACAGAGCAAATACAAATGTTGCGACGATTAATTCAAAAACAGTTTTGTTTTGTATTGTATTATCTATTTATTTAACTTCATTTGTTACCTGCTTAATTGAAAGTTCCTATTTCAGGATAGCCTTGAAGGTAATACTTACACACCAATATCCTACAGCCATGCTGTTCAGAATGACTGCGACCTTGCACGTAGTGAAAATATTAACTCTCGTTTCTTCAAAGATGAATCTGGATATATGACATGTTCAGAGTATGCAATTTCTTTGAAGCCGGAAGACAATACTGTTCATGCAGAAAAATATGACCGTACTACATCTTGTAAACAGTCAAATATTACAGAAATCCCTAATGGACAAATGAAAAGAAATTACAGTTGTCATGGTTGTTATTCAACATGTACAAGAAATAACCTTATACCTAGTGAAAGTAATACTTTTAACAAAACAGCAAGAGATTCGAACAATCGTTGTTTGACAGGTTTAATAGTAGTTTTGGTTTTATTCATTCTGGTCTTTACATGTTCTCTAATTGCTTTGTTTGTAAAAGTTAGCAGGGTACAAACAAATCTCGATGACGAGAGGCTTGACAGAAAAAGACAATCAAACATATTTTGTCTTCCATGCAATGATTTAATCCTTGGACCAATGGAAGAGGATAATGATAATTTAGAACTGTTGATGATAAAAAATGAGAACGGCGTAGAGAAATGCTGCGCGAAGGGAGCTAATCAAACCTCCCTCCTGGTGGAGTTGGTAAGTAAATGATCTAGTACGAAAAAATCGTTTAATTTGTTATCATTATCCATTCATCACATTTGGTTAGTTCTTTTCCATCAAATCAATTAGATTTAATTATCCCCGCGGGGATAATGTTTTGTTGTACGTACTCAGGAACCATAAGAGATAGAAAACCGAAACTTTGATCATTGTTAGCATTGTTGATTTAGATTGTGTCGGAATTTTGGAATTTGCCCTTATAATTATTAGCAAAAAACGGATTTCGCGATATCCAGTAAATAGTGAAATCTTTTAAACTATTTTGACTATAATGCTAAAACTGAAACCCCTGGGGATATAGCAACAAGAGAGTTAAAAAATCCCCAAATCGATTGTCACAGAACGCCTCTTACACCATAAGCGATAGAAACATAATGATGCATTACTAGCACTTTAAAAGTTGTCTGTGCCGAAGGTTTCGGAATTTTGAAATTTGCCCTTGGTGCAGAAAAAATTTTCTGGAAGAGTCTCAGACTTATTAATTACTGAAAATTACCAATCAACCATACTATCAGACACTAGCAGAGCAATAGCTGTTAAATGGGATATTTTAATTTCAAAAAAAATAATTTCAACTTTGGTACATTTCCTGAAAGACTCTAAGTCCTTCATTTTTGGAAATGTATCTAGCAACTATGCATATTAATAACCATTAATCTCACAAGAGTTAATTTGATGCACTGTATGGCCATTTCGTTGACTGACAACTCATCAGCAGTGCTTGAGATCAAAATGTTGGAATTCCGGTTAAAGATATATGATGCATAAATAAGCACAACCATCAAAACCCAAAGCAATTAAAACAAACAGGAATCCGAACTCAGCTAAGGGTTACCTCTGCATGAAAAGGAAGAGCCGTAGAAATTTCTGGTAAATTTTTGTCAAATTTTGAACGGAAAATTTAAAGGTATTTAAGTAATGAATCAAGCCAGGACAATAATTCTAGATTCGAATTTTGTTGGAAAAGTACCTAGCAACCATACATATTTGTTTACAAAAAAGCAACAGCTGTATAGGGAATGATAAAATTTCCAAAATTAAATGGAATAATTGGATTTCAAAAAAATTAATAACTCCAATTTTGGTAATTTTTCTGAAAGACGCTGAGATCTTCATTTTTTTTGGAAATGTATCTAGCAACCATGTATATAAATAACCATTAATGTCACAAGACTTAGGCTAACCATTTAATTTCCAAAATTGATATTCCAACTTTGGTAAATTTACACTTAATTAGTAAAACATGTCATCATAAAAACAGTTCACTACATGTATTTACATTATCAATGTATGATATCCTAATCAGTCACACTTCATTTAACATTATGACTACTATCTGAACTGTCCAATTCATTACTAAAGTTATTGCCACATCTGCCTATAATTTCTTTGGCCATTTGTGTTTTGCCATTCAAAGCACTGGCTGAAGTATTTAAAAAAGAAGAAATGGTAGTGAAACAGTAAAACAAAATTGTACTGTTCTTTTGCGAAATATTCCTTTTATTGAACTCGTAGCATTTAATTTTTTGATTAACACACCAGTGGCTCGGGGAGATGCAGCGTGGGTGTCGTGTTTCATTTGAAATTCAGATCTTTTTATCTGCATTCCTATACTTAAATGTTAGGCATTTTGATAACAATTGATGAGTAAAAAAAGCATGCAATGATGACCATTGTTGCCAATAAAGTTTGTAAAAATTATGTTCCTTTATTTCAGCTCTTTCAGAGAAGAGAAAAACTCAATCATGCTCAAGGTAAGTGTTGAATAAATACTATCTCATATATGTTTGAGCGAACCATGATCAAATGTTGTACGAACTCCTATACTGATTAGTCGTAACTCTGTCCGATTTTTACGTTAAATTGTACTTTTATATTTCACCCAGGTAGTCTTTTTTATTTCGTTTCACATTTCCGGTACGATCGTTATCTCTAATATGAGTCATACAATGTCTACATTGTCAAACTAGCAGTTTACCAAACATGACAGAATAAGTTTACCTCTGTTGTCCTTGTTGTATAAATAAATATGGTTTTCCTCTTGTAGATATCATAGATTCTGAATCATCACTCTGTAAGTGCAACTCAACAGGAGAGGGTAATGGCATTCAGGGAAATTCAGTTAGAATCGCCGGACATTTTTTATCCGGGGTTCAGTCTTCCACAAACAATCATTATGGTAGGATTTTCTTTACAGCCATAAATATAAAAACAGTCTTTAAATGAGTTGTTATTAAAAATTATATACCTATAGAGGATGTGTCTATTCAGAAAGCAAAGTCTTAATTTCAAAGAAAAACCTGGGCAATACCACTTTTCTTTGTTGTATATGTGTACAAGGTTATTATTTTCTATAATAACCTAGGACGGGCCAGTCTTAAAACAAAGGATCTTCAACCAACCATGTACGGTGTATAGCCAGAGGTACATGTATAAAAGTTTACAAACATATCCTGAGTACTTTTTATAGCAGAGTTGTTTTGATAAATAAAAAAAAGTATGTTCTGGGGTGGGACAATTTGGGGGGGGGGGGGGGGGGGGGGTGCAGAAATTCTAGAAGTAAAACAGAAAGTACATGTATGGCACCACACATGATTATGTTATACATGTAACTGCCATCCAGAAGTAAAATGGGGGGTTGCATATTTTACCAACAGACCCCAACCCCCCAAACTTCATATGTATTTTTTTGGGGGGGGTTACTTTACATTTTTTTACATAGTTCCCTCCGAAGCTGTGATTAATTTAAATCTATGAGAAAAAATAACTCTATCTTCGTGAAATAAAAACTTTGTTTCAAAGCCTGTTACTTTTTAACTTAAATAGATTTTAAATCGCATAATGGTCTTACACATTGCCAGTATTTTAATTTATGACAGTCCACCAGTTAAACAGTTAACTCTGCCTTTGGCAAAACCACAACAATATATACATGTACTTTATTAGTACTTAATTTCAATTAGTTTGATGTTAACAAGGGGGTCCTTTGAATTTAAGTGGTTCTGAGTAGGGACATTTCATCATATTTTAGGTGAAAAACATGCTAGATTTTTTTTTAATAATTTAAATTTTCATTTAATTTACGATATATAAGTTACAGAAAGTATATTTGTAGGTTTCTTCTGGTATTAGAATACACCTCGGGATGTCAGGAATTGGCCGATGAAAAACCTCGCTACGATCGACTTTTCAACAACCAATTCCTGACACCCCTCGGTGTATTCTAATACCAGAAAAACCTACATTTATACTTTCTCTATAACAGAAATATAAAAAATAGGATATTGATAACTAGACATATTTTGGTCGTTTAATTGCACCTGCAAAATCTTCTTATTTTGGATACTCAACTATTTCGAAGATCTTGTACAGAGATAAAGTAGGATAGTCTTGATGTTTTAAAGGATTATCATGTCAAGAATAAGATATTTTCAAAATTGTCAATTTAAAAAAAATAAAATTATTTCACCTTATGTATTTTAATGACTTCATTACACGCAATACGAAATATGGTAACACACAAACTTCTTTGTTTATTGTATTCCAGGAAAACATGAAAGCTAACAGACTGAATTCTGTGAATTCAACATTACCTAAAATACAATCTCGATAAGCATCTGTATTTTTAGAAAAATACTTTTAAGGATGTATTCTTCTGATGTTTCAGTCTCGTTGAAATCTCGTTCGGGAATTATTTCCAAAAGATGTGATACAAGTGGAAAATATTAATGAATTTAAAAAATATTATAATCCAACTAAACTCTGTTAAACAATTATGTACTTACGAATTCTTTAATATGTATTTGTTCAATCATCTATATAACAAAGACGTTGAAATTATATGCTGTTTGTTCTAAAAAAAAATGACAAAAAACCAAAATTTACTAAATTGACTGCATGGTCATTTTGTCACGAACAAAAACAAAATTTTATGAAGCACCTTTCTATAGTTTTTTTTAAAGTTAATTTTATTCAGATTGGTCCACTTCATCTTTCAGGGAAAGTATGAAAAAAAGTTTAATTGTGGAACGGTGATTTTTTCAGTATAATAACCCACAAATGGGTAAAAATTGATGAAAAATGGGAAAATCATCAAAACTGGGGTACTTTCAAATGACCGTAGCAAAAAAAAAAGAATTGCATCGCCATGTGATTTTTTGCTCCATAAATTTATTTCTTACAGACATATAAACCCCAAAAATCAGGTTTAGAAATAGAGTTTAATTCAAGAAATCTTTGGCTCCTCAGAGGTGTACATCCTTAAGTACAATTGACCGGAAACTTCTACGACTTAAAAATCGGAATCAAACGAGTTTCTTACATTTTTAATGAATGTTAATGAATACATATATAAGACTTGAAAATGTTGAAAACCTTTAACATCATAGTAAATTGTAGTTCTGGTAACCGACATCTTGGTTGCTTCAACGTCAATTCTTTTTTGTTTTCCTGGCGTGGTTAATATAACCGGAAAACCATATTCACTTTAAAAAATTGTAGAAAAAAAACTTTTTAGAAAGATATGAATACTTGGTCAGAAACAAGTACGATATCCAAATATGCTGCCTCATAATTATATTGCGTTGTACTTTTTCGTTTCTGAAGGATTCCTCTTCAAAGTCTGCTTCTATATAAAGTAAACATTTCGACAAGCTTTAACTATAGAGGGGGAATCTGTGTCAAGATTTTATTGACTTTAATATGTTGTTCCTATACAGGTAAACATCCTCACACCGTACATAACTGGACAGAGACCGGACCAGTTGCACACTCCAATGGCATAAAACTTCAAGACAGTATCATCGCCATCAACACTTCTGGTTTATATTTTATATACAGTCAAATATTATTCACAAACCTCTACACCGGACAATCAAAAACAGACACATCACAAGCCCTATACCATTATGTATACAGATGGAATGTTATATATCCAAATGATGGTAACGAATTGTTGCTGAAAAGTGTGCGCACGCAATGCTGGGCTGAAAATAGAGTATACGGAGATTATACCAGTTATACTGCTGGATATTTCAAGTTAAACGTTGGTGACCAATTGTACGTAAAGGTTTCCAAGACAGATCTCATATCAAGAGACCCAATTTCGTCTTTCTTTGGCGTTGTAAGACTGTAAAAATGTACCTGGTTTATTGCATATTGTACATTCATTTAGTTTTACCCGTTTCTGATTCTTGTGCAAACTAAATCGACAGAAACTGATGTACGGCTACAATTTATGCAACCACATTTTGTTGTTTTCTCGGGATAGACAAGGGAGACCCTCTGATATTTGATATTTGTGCTCTTTCCGTTTGTTTTTGTTTGTTTGTTTCTTTGTTTGTTTGTTTTTTTGGTATGAAAATCTGTGGGGTAGTGTTTATTGATTGGTGTTTCCTTGTTGACCTTTCCTGTTACCCATTTTGTTCTTTATTTATACATGTTTATAAACCTGTATAACATTATTATTTTGTAATTAGATCTACATTACATGCCTATTACTGATCTCACACATGTTTGCATTTCTATTTTGTGTTACATATATCTTTTATTAGTTGTACCAAAAAAAATAATAATAAAACAAACATGAATGTGTACACATTTTACTTGCTATGCATTACATATCACATTAGAACAAAATATTTCGCAGGCACAACCTCCTTCATCGGATGCAAATCTGACAATTCCAAGAGATATAAAATTCTGTGACGTCTGTTGCTAAGTAGTGTAGTTGTGACGTTAAGTTGTTTTGATTTTTATATCTCTTGGCATTGTCAGATTTGCATCCAAAGAAGGAGGTTGTGCCTCCGAAATATAATACAATTCTTTGTTTTAATGCGTTTATCTTCTCCATGGAGAAAATTATTGTTTGAACATCATTACATATTACATATAAATATACCAGTGTAGTACACGTTGTAGTTATGTTTCTGTACTATATTGTACTATTCTTTGTACATGTTCTTTCTTTATAATGCTTCAGATTTGAGCGTCTGTCTATTGTTCGTTTTAGAATCTGATGAGGAATTATTTCAAATTTCAAATTTCAGCATGTTTTGTAGTGAACATTGCTTACTGGTCATAAGTACCGAAATTTTAAATCAATGAATTGTGACGAACATTCGTTTCTGTACCTTTGGTTATGATATGAAAATGCAGTCAACCGTTCCTACTAAAATATCCATAGAATACCAAGTTCGTCCGTACAAATGCAAATAATACTTTCACTTTTGCCCTAATTGATAAAAGCATTGTGAATTTGTCTAAAATCTTACCTTAAATGAATGCTTTAATATGAAATCGTTCCTAACCGAAACTGAAAAAACTTAAAAAATTAACATTTCTTTAAGTGTTTCTTTATTTTCAATAATTTATCTAAGCCCTTTGTCATCCTCTAGCAAACTAGCATAAATCGTTCCTGTCAAAGTGGTTATTCAAACTCCTTCATCTGCCGGAATGTACATGTTCATTGTCAATTAAGCTCGGACGAGGATATGGCATCCTTGTCAACGACGCCGAACTATTTGAAAAACTACCTATATAAACGCTAAACAAATGATAAATGTATTTTTGATCAGTTTAGAAGAATATGAGATCTGGGATTTTGGACTGGAATCGGAATATTACGTCAAATTATTATTGCGATTCTTCAACAATCGATACTAATGTGAAAATTAATTAATGCGATTCCTGTATACGTTGCAATATAATCGAATAATTATATTATAATTCGACCTTATATATTGTGATATATACCCTGCACGGTTTTGGCATTAATAAAAGAATAACATTAACAATGAAAAGATCCAATTGTTCAAAGAACAATTGAGGGCTTTCCCAGGTTAAATGACCTTTACATGCGACCTCATGACATTCAGATTGATTAAACCCCAAATGATGAACATCTCTGAAGCAGAACCACTTTTGTATCGTTAACGATAAAAAAAGGTCAAAATCTAGGACGTTTTCTCACTCAATGACCTTGACATTTGCTGTTTTGACGTTCACGTTGATTTGTCTTCCTAAGCTGAATATTTCTAAAGAAGAACCACTTCAATATCTCTATTGGTAAAAAAGGTTAAAATCTAAGACGTATTTTTCATTAAATGACCTTGACCTGTAATCATGTGACCGTGACTATGATTTGCCTTTCAACAGAGTCCTTTTCTCATTAGAAAGCATTCAAATATCTTCTAATAATAGAAAGGTCAAAAATTAGGACGTTGACCTTGACATTTTGGTCTAAGGTCATCCTCAAGGTCACATCCCCCGATGATCAAAACTGAAGACCCCATGCCTCTATCATATAAAGTTACTGAGTTTTACCCGAAAAACTAATTTACCAATGCTTCAATGGGACATAACTCTTATAAGATGACCTCAGATCCTTTTCATGGAAATGTAACAAAGTTGCGTCTTTAGATGCCAGACATTTTACACCCCCAACCATTCCTGTATCTTTTATCATTTCAGAGGAGTAGTGCACACAAGCAAAGGTCAAAATATAGAACGTGACCTTGACCTTTGACCTTATTTCTATTTTGAAGATGAAAGGTCATGAGGGTCTATGGTGAAGACTTTAGGTCTGTATCACTTCTGGTTTTTAAGATATACTTGTATATCACTTACACGAATCATTTTAGGGGAGGTAACTCCCATAAGATGTCGTCAGATCCTTTCCGCTAACATTCAACAAAGTTGCGTATGGATTGACTGAGGACTTTAGAAAAGATTTTGAAGCGATATCTTTTAAGGTTTCAGAGGAGTAGTACACACAATCTCTTTGGTGTTGGGGAAGATAACTCCGTAACGACAAAGTTTACGACATAATTCCCATAACACATCAAATCATTTTCATGACCGATATCATAGACAAAATATGAAAGCGATATGTCGCGAACTCACTTGTCAGGAAATGGCGGAAGAAAAAGAATAATAATTAAAAACCAATTCTTCAGAGAACAATTGAAGGTCTTTCCACCTCAATTGCAGATTTGTTGATAACAAAAATGAGGTTTAAAATGTAATTGTTGGTTTTAGAGCATATCTAAGCTTTCAGCGATTGCAAAAATATATGGTTCTATGGTTCTTTGATTGAAATAAGGGAGGTATTATGCTACTTCCCGTATTACAAATATCACTTCTGGTTTGATATGATAGGTAATTTCACAATTTTTAAAAAAAATATATGGACTGCTAGTTTGAATAACGAAGAAAAATGTTTATTTTTAACAAAATGTTTGTGATGAATTATACTGTTTTGCACTATAAACATCAAAAACGTCATTAATGTGACCTTATAAATTGACAATTCTAGACCTTTTCATCGGCTGTAACATTGTCACGTTAATTAACATTCCAATATATTCAAAACGTCTAAAAACGTCTACATAAATAATAACCTTGCCAGAAATGACGTCATCAAAAGTAGTGCCTCAATTTAACGCTTTCAATAACTTTAATTGCTTTAAAAATCTGGAAAAAAACCTTATAAAGTGTGAAAAATGCAAAATACGTAATATAGGTCATGACCTTGACCTTTGACCTTGTGACCTATTTCAAGGTCATTGGTCGCTGAGGTCATTGTAGAAGACCCCATGCCATTATTATGTACCATTGTCAAGTTATAAACGAAAAACCTTAAGTTTGAACGTTCTAGGCGCAATTACTCTCAAAAGATGACGTCATACAACTTTAACTCAAATGTAACAAAGTTGCGCATCAATGTCCTAAACATTTCCACCATTACATTTCCTTGGCTATCTACAACAATTTCAGAGGAGTAGTGATAACAAGCAAATGTCAAAAAATAGAACTTGACCTTGACCTTTGACCTTGATACCAATTTGAAGGTTATCAATCCCTAATGTTAAAACAAAAGACCCCATGCCTTTATCATGTACCATTGTTGAGAAATAAACGAAAAACCGAAAATTTAAACGTTCTAGGGGCAATTACGCCTATAAAATGACGTCATACAACTTTTTCGCAAATGTAACAAAGCTAGGTCTCAACGTCCTTAACATTTTCTCCATTACATTTTATCAGCTATCTTTTACCGTTTCAGAGGAGAAGCGATAACAAGCAAAAGTCAAAATTTAGAACTTGACCTTGACCTTTGACCTTGATGCCAATTTGAAGGTTATCAATCCTTGATGTCAGAACAAAAGACCCCATGCCTTTATCATGTACCATTGTTGAGAAATAAACGAAAAACCGAAAATTTAAACGTTCTGTGGGCAATTACGCCTATAAAATGACGTCATACAACTTTCATGCAATGTAACAAAGCTAGGTCTCAATGTCCTTAACATTTTCTCCATTACATTTTATCAGCTATCTTTTACCGTTTCAGAGGAGAAGCGATAACAAGCAAAAGTCAAAATTTAGAACTTGACCTTGACCTTTGACCTTGATGCCAATTTGAAGGTCATCGATCCTTGATGTCAGAACAAAAGACCCCATGCCTTTATCATGTACCATTGTTGAGAAATAAACGAAAAACCGAAAATTTAAACGTTCTAACGGCAATTACGCCTATAAAATGACGTCATACAACTTTTATGCAAATGTAACAAAACTAGGTCTCAACGTCCTTAACATTTTCTCCATTACATTTTATCAGCTATCTTTTACCGTTTCAGAGGAGAAGCGATAACAAGCAAAAGTCAAAATTTAGAACTTGACCTTGACCTTTGACCTTGACCTCATTTTACTTGTTAGGGGTCATGGACCCTAAATACAAAGTTTCATGTTGATATCTCAACTCTAAATAACAATTTGTATGATACACCAAAAGTGAAAGTCGTTTGAAGGGAAATAACTCCTATGAAATGTCGTCAGATCCTTTCCGACCAAATGGAACAAAGTTGCGCACAGATACACTGAAGATATTGCAAAAGATTTTAGGTCGATATCTTCTACGGTTACAGAGAAATAAAGATAACAAGAAAAGAAGGGGGCGGGGAGATAACTCCTATAAAAAAAGGTGTTTGGTTACACAGGGTCAATGGTGAAATCGTAATCACTGTACGCAATCATGGGCCAAAAATCCTTTCGATATGTCAAGTAACAAAAAAACATCCTAGACGGCAGAAGAAAAAAAAAAAAAATTAAAAACCAATTCTTCAGAGAACAATTGAAGGTCTTTCCACCTCAATTGCAGATTTGTTGATAACAAAAATGAGGTTTAAAATGTAATTGTTGGTTTTAGAGCATATCTAAGCTTTCATCGATTGCAAAAATATATGGTTCTATGGTTCTTTGATGGAAATAAGGGAGGTATTATGCTACTTCCCGTATTACAAATATCACTTCTGGTTTGATATGATAGGTAATTTCACAATTGTTAAAAAAATATATGGACTGCTAGTTTGAATAACGAAGAAAAATGTTTATTTTTAACAAAATGTTTGTGATGAATTATACTGTTTTGCACTATAAACATCAAAAACGTCATTAATGTGACCTTATGAATTGACAATTCTAGACGTTTTCATCGGCTGTAACATTGTCACGTTAATTAACATTCCAATATATTGAAAACGTCTAAAAACGTCTACATAAATAATAACCTTGCCAGAAATGACGTCATCAAAAGTAGAGCCTGAATTTCACGCTTTCAATAACTCTGGAAAAAAAACCTTATAAAGTGTGAAAAAATGCAAAATACGTAATATAGGTCATGACCTTGACCTTTGACCTATTTCAAGGTCATTGATCGCTGAGGTCATTGTAGAAGACCCCATGCCATTATTATGTACCATTGTCAAGTTATAAACGAAAAACCTTAAGTTTGAACGTTCTAGGCGCAATTACTCTCAAAAGATGACGTCATACAACTTTAACTCAAATGTAACAAAGTTCCGGATCAATGTCCTAAACATTTCCACCATTACATTTCTTTGGCTATCTACAACCATTTCAGAGGAGTAGTGATAACAAGCAAATGTCAAATAATAGAACTTGACCTTGACCTTTGACCTTGATGCCAATTTGAAGGTTATGAATCCCTGAAGTTAAAACAAAAGACCCCATGCCTTTATCATGTACCATTGTTGAGAAATAAACGAAAAACGAAAATTTAAACGTTCTAGGGGCAATTACGCTATAAAATGACGTCATACAACTTTTATGCAAATGTAACAAAGCTAGGTCTCAACGTCCTTAACATTTTCTCCATTACATTTTATCAGCTATCTTTTACCATTTCAGAGGAGAAGCGATAACAAGCAAAAGTCAAAATTTAGCACTTGACCTTGACCTTTGACCTTGATGCCAATTTGAAGGTCATCAATCCTTGATGTCAGAACAAAAGACCCCATGCCTTTATCATATACCATTGTTGAGAAATAAACGAAAAACTGCAAATTTAAACGTTCTAACGGCAATTACGCCTATAAAATGACGTCATACAACTTTATGCAAATGTTACAAAGCTAGGTCTCAACGTCCTTAACATTTTCTCCATTACATTTCATCAGCTATCTTTTACCGTTTCAGAGGAAAAGCGATAACAAGCAAAAGTCAAAATTTAGAACTTGACCTTGACCTTTGACCTTGATGCCAATTTGAAGGTCATCAATCCTTGATGTCAGAACAAAAGACCCCATGCCTTTATCATGTACCATTGTTGAGAAATAAACGAAAAACCGAAAATTTAAACGTTCTAACGGCAATTACGCCTATAAAATGACGTCATACAACTGTTATGCAAATGTAACAAAGCTAGGTCTCAACGTCCTTAACATTTTCTCCATTACATTTCATCAGCTATCTTTTACCGTTTCAGAGGAGAAGCGATAACAAGCAAAAGTCAAAATTTAGAACTTGACCTTGACCTTTGACCTTGACCTCATTTTACTTGTTAGGGGTCATTGACCCTAAATACAAAGTTTCATGTTGATATCTCAACTCTAAATAACAATTTGTATGATACACCAAAAGTGAAAGTCGTTTGAAGGGAAATAACTCCTATGAAATGTCGTCAGATCCTTTCCGACCAATTAGAACAAAGTTGCGCACAGATACACTGAAGACATTGCAAAAGATTTTAGGTCGATATCTTTTACGGTTACAGAGAAATAAAGATAACAAGAAAAGAAGGGGGCGGGGAGATAACTCCTATAAGAAAAGGTGTTCGGTTACACAGGGTCAATGGTGAAATCGTAATCACTGTACGATATCATGGGCCAAAAATCTTTTCAATATGTCAAGTAACAAAAAAACATCCTAGACGGCAGAAGAAAAAAAAAAAAAAAAAAAAAAAAAAAAAAAAATAATCAGAACAAAAGCAAAAGGTCTTTCCACGGAAAGTGGAAAGACCTAAAAATAATCAGAACAAAAGCAAAAGGTCTTTCCACGGAAAGTGGAAAGACCTAATAATAATATGAAAAGATCCAATTGTTCAAAGAACAATTGAGGGCTTTCCCAGGTTAAATGACCTTTACATGCGACCTCATGACATTCAGATTGATTAAACCCCAAATGATGAACATCTCTGAAGCAGAACCACTTTTGTATCGTTAACGATAAAAAAGGTCAAAATCTAGGACGTTTTCTCACTCAATGACCTTGACATTTGCTGTTTTGACGTTCACGTTGATTTGTCTTCCTAAGCTGAATATTTCTAAAGAAGAACCACTTCAATATCTCTATTGGTAAAAAAGGTTAAAATCTAAGACGTATTTTTCATTAAATGACCTTGACCTGTAATCATGTGACCGTGACTATGATTTGCCTTTCAACAGAGTCCTTTTCTCATTAGAAAGCATTCAAATATCTTCTAATAATAGAAAGGTCAAAAATTAGGACGTTGACCTTGACATTTTGGTCTAAGGTCATCCTCAAGGTCACATCCCCCGATGATCAAAACTGAAGACCCCATGCCTCTATCATATAAAGTTACTGAGTTTTACCCGAAAAACTAATTTACCAATGCTTCAATGGGACATAACTCTTATAAGATGACCTCAGATCCTTTTCATGGAAATGTAACAAAGTTGCGTCTTTAGATGCCAGACATTTTACACCCCCAACCATTCCTGTATCTTTTATCATTTCAGAGGAGTAGCGCACACAAGCAAAGGTCAAAATATAGAACGTGACCTTGACCTTTGACCTTATTTCTATTTTGAAGATGAAAGGTCATGAGGGTCTATGGTGAAGACTTTAGGTCTGTATCACTTCTGGTTTTTAAGATATACTTGTATATCACTTACACGAATCATTTTAGGGGAGGTAACTCCCATAAGATGTCGTCAGATCCTTTCCGCTAACATTCAACAAAGTTGCGTATGGATTGACTGAGGACTTTAGAAAAGATTTTGAAGCGATATCTTTTAAGGTTTCAGAGGAGTAGTACACACAATCTTTTTGGTGTTGGGGAAGATAACTCCGTAACGACAAAGTTTACGACATAATTCCCATAACACATCAAATCATTTTCATGACCGATATCATAGACAAAATATGAAAGCGATATGTCGCGAACTCACTTGTCAGGAAATGGCGGAAGAAAAAGAATAATAATAATAATGAAAAGATCCAATTGTTCAAAGAACAATTGAGGGCTTTCCCAGGTTAAATGACCTTTACATGCGACCTCATGACATTCAGATTGATTAAACCCCAAATGATGAACATCTCTGAAGCAGAACCACTTTTGTATCGTTAACGATAAAAAAGGTCAAAATCTAGGACGTTTTCTCACTCAATGACCTTGACATTTGCTGTTTTGACGTTCACGTTGATTTGTCTTCCTAAGCTGAATATTTCTAAAGAAGAACCACTTCAATATCTCTATTGGTAAAAAAGGTTAAAATCTAAGACGTATTTTTCATTAAATGACCTTGACCTGTAATCATGTGACCGTGACTATGATTTGCCTTTCAACAGAGTCCTTTTCTCATTAGAAAGCATTCAAATATCTTCTAATAATAGAAAGGTCAAAAATTAGGACGTTGACCTTGACATTTTGGTCTAAGGTCATCCTCAAGGTCACATCCCCCGATGATCAAAACTGAAGACCCCATGCCTCTATCATATAAAGTTACTGAGTTTTACCCGAAAAACTAATTTACCAATGCTTCAATGGGACATAACTCTTATAAGATGACCTCAGATCCTTTTCATGGAAATGTAACAAAGTTGCGTCTTTAGATGCCAGACATTTTACACCCCCAACCATTCCTGTATCTTTTATCATTTCAGAGGAGTAGTGCACACAAGCAAAGGTCAAAATATAGAACGTGACCTTGACCTTTGACCTTATTTCTATTTTGAAGATGAAAGGTCATGAGGGTCTATGGTGAAGACTTTAGGTCTGTATCACTTCTGGTTTTTAAGATATACTTGTATATCACTTACACGAATCATTTTAGGGGAGGTAACTCCCATAAGATGTCGTCAGATCCTTTCCGCTAACATTCAACAAAGTTGCGTATGGATTGACTGAGGACTTTAGAAAAGATTTTGAAGCGATATCTTTTAAGGTTTCAGAGGAGTAGTACACACAATCTTTTTGGTGTTGGGGAAGATAACTCCGTAACGACAAAGTTTACGACATAATTCCCATAACACATCAAATCATTTTCATGACCGATATCATAGACAAAATATGAAAGCGATATGTCGCGAACTCACTTGTCAGGAAATGGCGGAAGAAAAAGAATAATAATTAAAAACCAATTGTTCAGAGAACAATTGAAGGTCTTTCCACCTCAATTGCAGATTTGTTGATAAAAAAAATGAGGTTTAAAATGTAATTGTTGGTTTTAGAGCATAGCTAAACTTTCAGTGATTTCAAGGATATATGGTTCTATGTACTGAAATAAGGGAGGTATTATGCTACTTACCGTATTACAAATATCACTTCTGGTTTGATATGATAGGTAATTTTAGAATTGTTAAAAAAATATATGGACTGCTAGTTTGAATAACTAAGAAAAATGTTTATTTCTGGTTAACTAAATGTTTGATGAATTATACTGTTTTGCACTATAAACATCAAAAACGTCATTAATGTGACCTTATAAATTGACAATTCTAGACGTTTTCATGGGTTGTAACATTGTCACATTAATTAACATTCCAATATATCCAAAACGTCTAAAAACGTCTACAGAAATAATAACGTTGCCAGAAATGACGTCATCAAAAGTAGTGCCTGAATTTCACGCTTTCAATACCTTTAATTGCTTTAAAAATCTGAAAAAAAACTTATAAAGTGTGAAAAAATGCAAAATACGTAATATAGGTCATGACCTTGACCTTTGACCTTGTGACATTTTTCAAGGTCATTGGCCGTTGAGGTCATTTTAGAAGACCCCATGCCATTATTATGTACCATTGTCAAGTTATAAACGAAAAACCTTAAGTTTGAACGTTCTATGTGCAATTACTCTCAAAAGATGACGTCATACAACTTTAACTCAAATGTAACAAAGTTGCGCATCAATGTCCTAAACATTTCCACCATTACATTTCCTTGGCTATCTACAACAATTTCAGAGGAGTAGTGATAACAAGCAAATGTCAAAAAATAGAACTTGACCTTGACCTTTGACCTTGATACCAATTTGAAGGTTATCAATCCCTAATGTTAAAACAAAAGACCCCATGCCTTTATCATGTACCATTGTTGAGAAATAAACGAAAAACCGAAAATTTAAACGTTCTAGGGGCAATTACGCCTATAAAATGACGTCATACAACTTTTTCTCAAATGTAACAAAGCTAGGTCTCAACGTCCTTAACATTTTCTCCATTACATTTTATCAGCTATCTTTTACCGTTTCAGAGGAGAAGCGATAACAAGCAAAAGTCAAAATTTAGAACTTGACCTTGACCTTCGACCTTGATGCCAATTTGAAGGTGATCAATCCTTGATGTCAGAACAAAAGACCCCATGCCTTTATTATGTACCATTGTTAAGAAATAAACAAAAAACCGAAAATTTAAACGTTCTAGGGGCAATTACGCCTATAAAATGACGTCATACAACTTTTTCACAAATGTAACAAAGCTAGGTCTCAACGTCCTTAACATTTTCTCTATTACATTTTATCAGCTATCTTTTACCGTTTCAGAGGAGAAGCGATAACAAGCAAAAGTCAAAATTTAGAACTTGACCTTGACCTTTGACCTTGACGCCAATTTGAAGGTTATCAATCCTTGATGTCAGAACAAAAGACCCCATGCCTTTATCATGTACCATTGTTGAAAAATAAACGAAAAACCGCAAATTTAAACGTTCTAACGGCAATTACGCCTATAAAATGACGTCATACAACTTTTATGCAAATGTAACAAAGCTAGGTCTCAACGTCTTTAACATTTTCTCCATTACATTTTATCAGCTATCTTTTATCGTTTCAGAGGAGAAGCGATAACAAGCAAAAGTCAAAATTTAGAACTTGACCTTGACCTTAGACCTTGACCTCATTTTACTTGTTAGGGGTCATGGACCCTACATACAAAGTTTCATGTTGATATCTCAACTCTAAATAACAATTTGTATGATACACCAAAAGTGAAAGTCGTTTGAAGGGAAATAACTCCTATGAAATGTCGTCAGATCCTTTCCGACCAATGGAACAAAGTTGCGCACAGATACAATGAAGATATTGCAAAAGATTTTAGGTCGATATCTTTTACGGTTACAGAGAAATAAAGATAACAAGAAAAGAAGGGGGCGGGGAGATAACTCCTATAAAAAAAGGTGTTCGGTTACACAGGGTCAATGGTGAAATCGTAATCACTGTACGCAATCATGGGCCAAAAATCCTTTCGATATGTCAAGTAACAAAAAAACATCCTAGACGGCAGAAGAAAAAAAAAAAAAAAAAAATAATCAGAACAAAAGCAAAAGGTCTTTCCACGGAAAGTGGAAAGACCTAAAAAATAATCATACGAAATACAGTAAGGTCTTTCCTAAGTAAAGGAAAGACCTTAATAATCAGAACAAAAGCAAAAGGTCTTTCCACGGAAAGTGGAAAGACCTAAATATTTTATTTCCAAATCAATGGGCCCTGAAAGGGCATTTGAATTATAATAAAACAGTATAAAGAGAAAGAAAAAAAGAAGACAATTAAACATTGGAGATGATTAGACAATATAAATTGAATTAAATAATATGGCAAAACAAATGTTGGTGAGAAAAGCTGGACTAAGGGATAACCCAATTTATTGATGTCTATTTCGTGCTTAATTGAGCGTGTCATTTTGTCACCTTATTGGTCATTTAATTTTGGCGTTAAATTTCCTTTGTCCTGCACTATTACTATTAGTATATACTTACCTACGAAGAGAACACAGGGGCTCGTTACAATTGACACAATATGTCATCTGTGACTGATCCGGCCCCGATCTATAATATGGTATTATAGATCGGGGCCGGATCAGTCACAGATGACATATTATGTCAATTGTAACGAGCCCCTGTGAAGAGAAGGAGAAAATGGCTGCCTTGTTTTGAACATTGTCAATATT